>JASDDO010000026.1:391044726-400312340 GCA_030015575.1 Agapanthus africanus | reverse complement strand
TGATACCACTGTAAGTGCACGGCGGCGCCCCGGCCGTCAATCCGACGCCGGAATGCGGAAGCGGTGAATAACTTAAATTTTGCGGACTTAGCAAACCGGCACCACCGCGCACTTTAACCGGATCGAACCATTAACTAGTCTAAGCTATCTACAAGAAAGGGAGTAGAGATATACCAACGATCCAAGTCCTCCGGTCTTCTCGTCATGGTCCCGATCTCCTGCGGAAAAGTCCCGTCTCCTCCTCGTCGCCGGAAGTGCACCACATCGCCTTCTTCGTTTACGGGCTCCCACCTCAATGCCGAGGCAACTCGGGCACGAAGCCGGCTACTCGACGTGCCCAAGGTTCGTTGTAGAATATGTAGTAGAACTTGTGTCTCCTTATGGGGTAGTGGAGATGCCATTGGTGGAGGGGTGAAAAACCAGAACAATGTGGAGGAGCTAGTGGGTATTTTGGAGCATGATGTGAACCAAAAATACACCCACACAATATTGGACAGCCCCCATCCTAAGTGGCCGGCCAAAGAGGTGAGGAGAAGAGCATGGAGTGAGGGAGTGATATGATAAAAACCAAAAAATCAAAAACCACAACCATAATCAAAAAGAGAAAGAAAGGAATGGTTATGATATCAAGCAATGATCACAAGCAAAACCAACACTCATCCAACCATCATCACCAAACTCATCATCAACAACCATGATGATCACTAAAAGTCAAGCAATCATGAAGCTAGAAGTCAAGGTCAATGAGAGGCTATCATGATAAAACAAAGATGCAAAGACCCCCTCCACAAATGCCTATTTGCAACAATGCAAATAAGCCCTCCTCCACCAATCTTCGGCCAATGAACGGAACAATGGAAATTGGCCGAAACGGAAAGCAAACTGGCAACTCCAGAAAACTGGGTCCCGTAATAAATTACAGGAAAACCCCGATACTGTGCATACACACCCGCATTTGTATTCCGACCGAAATACAAATGCAATGAGACAAAATCTCCACTGTACTATACTAGGATCCGGCTTATACCAAAACCGGCTAGTAATATCTGTTCGATCTTGATCCGTGCAATACCGCACGTATCTGATCGAACCCTGCCATATAACCATACGGCCTATAGTACAAGCTGTCCGATCCTGATCCGTGCAATACCGCACGTATCTGATCGGACCTTGCCATATCTCCATACGGCCTCTACAACCTTTCGCCCGAAAGCTGAGTAACTGAATGTGGGGGACTCTAAAGACTCGTCAACACCTCGGTTGTGGATTTAACCACTAGCACGTCAGAGGTATAAGCCAATACGTGACGGGCTACCAGGTACTGACCAAATGGGACGTCGATGAGGAAGCTCACCCTGACACCCAACTGAGCATGTCAGTGACAATATCCGTGCAGTCCGGTCCGTTCGTCTATGAGCATCGCATGGCGGGCCTAGGGGGTTGGTAAAAGTCAGACCCCCAAAAGCGGTACAAGTCGTGTCGGAGTGTAGCCCAGAACACCCTGAGATACTACTGGAATACCTACCCAGTAAATCTCCTTGCCTTGGCCAAGGACTTTGTGTGTACTGGCTCTCCTAGACACAGCACGACCTCACCCCCAATACCGGGAGAGACGAACCCCTGAAGATACGCTCACTGCCTCCATGTGGCTCGGGACTGTACCCAACTAAAACCTGTTTGCACGACTCCTTTGAGCCGTGGTAGGGTAGTAATCAAAGTACAGTGGGAACTCACACGCGACAAATGACGATCCCCAGGGTCGATGAACTAACCTGCACACATGTCACCAGGGAACTGCCATCTGACGTCTGGTATATGACTAACTAGCATGTTCCCGGCGAGTCCTGTCGGTGTACTCATAACCCAATGAGCACCTGTATACATCTTAGGTGATCCAACTGACACCAGTGGCTTGTGAGACCGGCCACCGCCCCTCGTCGGGGTCTCGACTGTATACACTAGTCTACTAATGGAGTATCGATGCCCAGTCTCGAAACTCCCACGACTAGGGACCTTTTAAGGATAAGCTTATAGACCCCAGCTCCCACTTATATGATCGCCCTCATACTGCTGGTGGTCAAGCAAGAATCCTAGGGGCTCTATCAACGTGTAATAGCGACGTGTCAGGTCACCTAAAACAGTACACGATGATAAAGGTAAACCAGATAGCATACTATCATCTCGAGTAAGACTGTCCTACCGGGATAGGTCCTCCCTCAATCATTACAATCACGTACCTGTGACCTAATAATTGACTCTGAGGGCACTATCTCCAACATTTCTGACGTGACAATCATGGGTTTGACTTCATTAGAATAGGGGATGGATCTGTTGAGAAGGTAGTAGGGTGTGATGTCATGGTATTTGGATGACATACACAGAGTAGGAAAAGCAACTCCTATACTACAATCGGTTATACTTTGGTCGTCACACAGTGTTTTCTCCACATGGGACTTGGACATTATATCAGACATACTGGTTACTAGATCTATGGTTTTAGATCTAGATTTGGGTGGTCTCCCAATCTAGGTACTTAGACAGCATTCTAAGAGTATTTAGAATGGACGACTCCTGGCACGGTAGTATACCTGCAGGTAATGGAGTCACCCTCTCTGAAGGTGTCCTATAGACTAAAGTAGAGAGGGATGTGCATGATTGGCATATCACTTGCTTAGGCAATTGAGTCAATCATGAGATGTCAAGTACCACACCAGATGTTGTTCTTGCACTAGATGCAATAAGTTGATATTGATCCAATCCTGGAGAAGCAGTCGGAAGCAGTTTTAGAACATAAGTGAATGTTCTAGGGATATGATAACGACAGCCTCATGCAGGAGACAGTCATCATTCCAGGCTTCCAAGGTGACATGGACGACAAGGAGGTTGTCAGAGTTATAGTTTTTCCTTCTGACGAGGGGCAGTATTTTGGACAGGTGGTCAAAGGCAGTACTAAGGGAGGCATGGCGCAGGACACTGATTAAGTTCAGTTGTCGATACAGTCTAAGAAGTTTGGATTTGGAGTTCATTTATGAGCTAATGTCCCATCAGACATCCAGACACATTCTAAGACAGGTATTGCTCATTTCGGGAGATGGGCTTCTCCGCGAACTTGAGATATAGAGAGACATAGAAAGAAGCATCAAGGCGGATCCACTCACTAAGGCTATTCCTCGAACGCAATAGGTTTCGCAAACGAGCTTTGTGAGACTGACTAGTAGAGGAGTTGGGTGTTCGGTATCACACGGGCTGTGAGTATGCGACATCGCAATAATTAGCCTTGAGTGCAAGTGGGAGATTGTTGGAGATAGTGCCCTCAGAGTCAATTATTAGGTCACAGGTACGTGATTGCAATGATTGATGGAGGACCTATCCCGGTAGGACAGTCTTACTCGAGATGATAGTATGCTATCTGGTTTACCTTTATCATCGTGTACTGCTTCAGGTGACCTGACAAGTTGCTATTACACGTTGATAGAGCCCCTAGGATTCTTGCTTGACCACCAGCAGTATGAGGGCGATCATATAAGGTGGGAGCTGGGGTCTATAAGCATATCCTTAAAAGGTCCCTAGTCGTGAGAGTTTCGAGACAGGGCATCGATTCTCCAGAGTAGACTAGTGTATACAGTCGAGACCCCGACGAGGGGCGGTGGCCGGTCTCACAAGCCATTGGTGTCAGTTAGATCACCTAAGATGTATACAGGTGCTCATTGGGTTATGAGTACACCGGACAGGACTCGCGGGGAACATGCTAGTTGGTCATATACCAGACGTCAGATGACAGTTCCCTGGTGACATGTGTACAGGTTAGTTCATCGACCTGGGATCGTCATTTGTCTCGTGTGAGTTCCCACTGTACTTTGAGTTACTACCCTACCACGGCTCAAAGGAGTCGTGCAAACAGGTTTTAGTTGGGTACAGTCCCGAGCTACATGGAGGCAGTGAGCGTATCTTCAGGGGTTCGTCTCTCCCGGTATTGGGGGGTGAGGTCGCGCTGTGTCTAGGAGAGTCATTACACAAAGCCCTCGGCCGAGGCAAGGAGATTTACTGGTAGGTATTCCAGTAGTATCTCAGGGTGTTCTGGGCTACACTCCGACACGACTTGTACCGCTTTTGGGGGTCTGACTTTTACCAACCCCCTAGGCCGCCATGCGATGCTCATAGACGAACGGACCGGACTGTACGGATATTGTCACTGACAGGCTCAGTAGGGTTGTCAGGCTGAGTTCGCTCACAGACGTCCCTTTTAGTCAATACCTGGTAGCCCGTTATGTATTGGCTTATACCTCTGACGTGCTAGTGGTTAAATACACAACCAAGGTGTTGACGAGTCTTTAGAGTCCCCCACATTCAGTTACTCAGCTTTCGGGAGAAAAGCTGTAGAGACCGTATGGAGATATGGCAAGGTCCGATCAGATACGTGCTGTTGGGAGATAGTGCCCTCAGAGTCAATTATTAGGTCACAGGTACGTGATTGTAATGATTGAGGGAGGACCTATCCCGGTAGGACAGTCTTACTCGAGATGATAGTATGCTATCTGGTTTACCTTTATCATCGTGTACTGTTTTAGGTGACCTGACACGTCGCTATTACACGTTGATAGAGCCCCTAGGATTCTTGCTTGACCACCAGCAGTATGAGGGCGATCATATAAGTGGGAGCTGGGGGTCTATAAGCTTATCCTTAAAAGGTCCCTAGTCGTGGGAGTTTCGAGACCGGGGCATCGATACTCCATTAGTAGACTAGTGTATACAGTCGAGACCCCGACGAGGGGCGGTGGCCGGTCTCACAAGCCACTGGTGTCAGTTGGATCACCTAAGATGTATACAGGTGCTCATTGGGTTATGAGTACACCGGACAGGACTCGCCGGGGGAACATGCTAGTTGGTCATATACCAGACGTCAGATGGCAGTTCCCTGGTGACATGTGTGCAGGTTAGTTCATCGACCTGGGGATCGTCATTTGTCTCGTGTGAGTTCCCACTGTACTTTGATTACCACCCTACCACGGCTCAAAGGAGTCGTGCAAACAGGTTTTAGTTGGGTACAGTCCCGAGCCACATGGAGGCAGTGAGCGTATCTTCAGGGGTTCGTCTCTCCGGTATTGGGGGTGAGGTCGTGCTGTGTCTAGGAGAGCCATTACACAAAGTCCTTGGCCAAGGCAAGGAGATTTACTGGTAGGTATTCCAGTAGTATCTCAGGGTGTTCTGGGCTACACTCCGACACGACTTGTACCGCTTTTGGGGGTCTGACTTTTACCAACCCCCTAGGCCCGCCATGCGATACTCATAGACGAACGGACCGGACTGCACGGATATTGTCACTGACAGGCTCAGTAGGGTGTCGGGGTGAGCTTCCTCATCGACGTCCCTTTTGGTCAATAGCTGGTGGCCCGTCACGTATTGGCTTATACCTCTGACGTGCCAGTGGTTAAATCCACAGCCATAGTATTGACGAGTCTTTAGAGTCCACCACACTTTCAGTTACTCAGCTTTCGGGCGAAACGCTGTAGAGGCCGTATGGAGATATGGCAGGGTCCGATCAGATACGTGCGGTATTGCACGGATCAGGATCGGACAGTTTTGTACTAGTGGCCGTATAGATATATGGCAGGGTTCGATCAGATACGTGCGGTATTGCACGGATCAGGATCGAACGGATTTTACTAGCCGGTTTTGGTTTAAGCCGGTACTAGTTTAGTACAGTGTAGATTTTGTCTCATTGCATCTGTATCCGGTCGGAATACAGAGCGGGTGTGTATGCACAGTATCAGGGTTTTCCTGTAATTTATTACGGGACCAGTTTTCTGGAGTTGCCAGTTTGCATTCCGTTCCGGCCGGTTTTCCTTTGTTCTTTTCCGGCCGGACTTTTCCGATGGAGGGGGGTAATTTGCAGTTTTGCAAATTACTCTTTGTGGAGGGGTTTTATGCAATTGTGTTGATTATGATGGCTTTCATATCTTGCACATGACTTGATTTAAATGTGAATTGAAAGGGTATGGTTTTGATGGGATGTGAGTATGGTTGATGTTTTGTTGACCTTGGATGTGGTCACCTTTTCTTTGTTCCTACCATCACCTCCCTTGTATTAGATTTTCCCTTCACCATTTCCATAAGAGATAGGCCGGCCACATTTTCATGGAGGATGATGGTTCATTTTCATTTTGGTGAGGGTGTGGGAAAAATTATTGTTTCATATCATTTTCATTGCCTCAAAAATCCCAAGTTCATATCATCTTGATTCCTCCATCATGGCAACAAAAACCCCATTGAGACAAAGCGGTATTCTACACTACACATTCTACAGCTAATCTTGGGCATGTCGAGTTGCCGGCTTCATGCTCGAGTTGCCTCGGTATTGAGGCGGGAGCCCGTAAAAGACGAAGGCGATGTGGTGCCCTTTCCGACGAGGAGGAGACGGACGAGATCCCGCGAGGAGATCGGAGTGGAGATGAAGACCGGAGGACTCGGATCAGTCGGTACAACATTTCTACACTCTTTACTGTTTGTTAGTTTAGCAATAATGGCAGATCCGGGTGAAAGTATACGATAGCGCCAAGTTAAAAAGTTTTATTCCGCATTTGGCGTCTGTAGACTGCCGGGGCGCTAACGTAGACTTACAGTGGTATCAGAGCCTCACCATTTTGCTATGCTAACTTGTGCTAACGCGTTTAAAACTTCGATCCGACCGGAAATCGAAAACTGCAAAAATCCAAGCCGACAGTTTCTGTTGTTTTTAAACGGTCTCAAAATTGATTTCTGGATGTCTTAAAAATCAGAGCAGGAACTTCTAAGAATGACGACAAAATTTGGGGTCGTGATCCCTAGAAGCCGCCGCGGAAGCGCGGCCAAACCTTGGTTAGGCCGCGCAACCGCGGCCACGTGGGGAGCACGTGCTCCCAAATTGTGTCTGGTTGTTCTATGTGGGATTTTGGGGTTTTTGATATATATCATTTTTGCCCAGATTTTGTTACTGTTCACCAGTAAGTCGTGGGCCCACTTCTTGATATTTTGTCGATCGAAATTTAAACACGTTAGTTTTCACAGTATTTACATTATATCTGCGACCGTGAATGTCACTCGATCGGTAAATCCGGTCTAACTGCTATAGCCCGGTTAGACGGATTTGCGAACGTGATTTTCACGTTGATGTTCTATGTATTTGCTGTGATGTTGCGGATCGGTCGTGGGGGATAGCCTGGATGCAATGCTAGTACTGTGTTGTTGTATTATGTACATTTGTTGTTGCGGGGCGAGCGTCCGACATGTGGACTGCCGTCACTGCCTGTTTGTATTATTCTTTTGGGGCACGACCTGGTTGCGGTCGATGTACCCGGTGTATGTATATTTTACTTTCTGTACTAGGATTGCCCCGCGGTGGGGTGCACGGATAGCCGGGTTCTGGAGGGCAACAAGCCCGCATCTCATGGCATTGGGACGGAGGGGGCTTCACTCCAGGATTGGCTGGCTATTCGCCGCACTCGTAGGGGGTATAGGATTTCATTGCACAGGCTATCCACACGACCAGGGGAACGTCGGGTTTCAGCAGTGGCTCTGTGAAACCCGGGGATCCCAGATATCTGTATTGTTTCTGTGATGCTGTTCATTTCTGTGATGTTGCATTTCTTTCACGCCTTGAGCGAAATATAATATATTGGTATATATATTAGTAGATGTTGTATATGTTTTGCATCCGCGCTAGTCCAGTCCCCGCTCTGTCGTTAGTAAGCTAACCTAACGGGTAATGACGGGACCCAGTGGCGAATGCGGATGGCATATACGTACATCAGTATATTTTCGTTCTTTGTGGTGTGATCATTTGTTGGGACTGCATTGATTCGGATCAATGCAAGTTAAAACAAACCTAATCTGATGTTGTTGGAACACTTTGCCAAAAGCTGTTATTGCAAGGACGTTCACTTTTGTTTTGCATCGTGGTATTCATTTAGAATATCCTGCTCCTCAGTCGACGAGGCAAGGGCCGAGATCCCTTCACCGGGAGTGACCCCTTGGACAGAAGTTTGCGTCAGGGCATTAACTTCACTATAGCCGATTACTTTTTGCTTTGCACCGTGGTATTCATTTGGAATATCCTGCACCTCATTCTACGGGGAAAGAGCCGAGATCCCTTCACAGGGAGTGACCTCTTTAGCAACGGTTTTCGTCACTATATTTTTTAAAAAGCTATCCGTTCCTTCGACGATATCAAGTTCATTACGTTAAAGGTTTTCGCCAGAAACCATTCGTAGCCCTCCGTCGTTTCATATGGGTGGTCAATAGTATTCAAGCTGTGTATGTTGGCCAAAGTCAAGGCACAGTGATTGGTAGCTATTGGGGTATTCATATGCAGCATAGATAGATGCGTTGGTTTGGGACAGTCGTGCTGCCATTTTGGCCAAAGTCAAGGGTATGTACGGGTGGATTCAAATTAACCTGGAGAATGACGGGTAGAACTTGACATGTGACTTATGATATGTTGGCCAAAGTCAAGGTCATAAGAGCATGGGGCAGAAATCACATCGGGAGTTTCAAAAGTACTGAAACTTGCCAGATATGCGCATACCTTCTGGAGTGTGATACCGTGAGCGGATTCCGTCACGTTGTCATGCGATGAGAGTTGGATCCCGATTCCCACTGATGAGTTAGTTTACTCCTCGGGTGACCCCGACTAATTCTTCTTTTAGGTTTGGAGGAGAATTTGAGGTACAGTGGGAGGATTCCAGATTAGATAAATTGGTAACCATTCTGATCTAGGTTAGAGTGCACGCTGAGTGTTTCTTTTCTCTCTCTCTTTGGCAGCGACCATTGACCCGACCCTAAGACTATGACTCAGTGACCAAGTTGACCGAACCTTCTTAAACACTGGCTTTTGGATTGTCAGAGTTGCAGACCTCATTGCCACTCCTACTTTTACCCTTTTCTCCAGGACACCCCGTATTACTGCGAACGTCCACTTCCATTGGACAAAACCATCGTATGGTTAGATACGAACTCGAAGGGATTCGAGGATGGTTTCCGGTTCTGGAGAAAACGAATAGGATTATTCAGTTGTCTTTTCTTTTCACCTTCTCTCAGGTTGCGAGTACTCCTTGGTTTAGGAGTAGTACACCTATTACGCAAATTGGATAGTCTTCTTCCAAACCATAGGCTGGTGCCGACCGGTAGGGAATGAAGAAAACCAGTTAGCCTAAACGGTGTACAGAAGGTATTAAGTTCAGACAAAATAAGGGATTAGTAAGAGGGCAAAGTAAATTGCAACAGATATTCACGACCAAACCAAATATTTCGTTACCACTCCCACATCACCTTTGTATTTCTCCAGGACACTCCGTATCACTACGAAGATCCACAGTTTATTTGGATACTCCATCGTATGGTTATATACGAACTCGAATGGAACTTGTTCCAGTTCGGGGATGGATTCTGGTTCAGGAGAAATAGGAATAAGGTTTATTCGGTTGTCTTTTATCTTCACCCTCTCTCATTGCGAGTGTTCCTAGGATTGGGACAGTACACCCATTATGCTTATTGGATAGTCTTCTTCCAAACCATAGGCTGGTGCCGAACGGTAGGGAAGGAAGAAAACCATTTGGCCTAAAGGGGTGTGCAGAAGGTAAAGACTAAAGACATATGAAGGGATTTGGAGAGGTGGCAAAGAATTATACGGTTACAGTCGTGAATCTGGAAGAGGCATTACTAAGAATACCAGGATACCCCATCGAAACATTTCAGTGTTTCAGTTTCACTGTGTAATGTTAAAAGAAAACTGATTTCCCGATTAGACACTTACTCCAGGGTATGTATTTGCCAGGTATGATTCTCACATCTGTATGGTTTTACAGATGATGAGTGGGAGTAAGCTATTGGGAATTAGGTGATTGTCCTCATTATATCGGGATTCGTTGTAATCGGTGATATTTGAGGAAGTCACCTGGGTTATTTGCCGGACGGCAAGTATTTGGTTTTGAATATCCGCCGTTATGCACCAATTTCAAATCGATGTATCTGTACGTCTATTTTCATAGAGTGAGATATACCTTTCTGAAATTATGTCTACGACATTTACCTATATCAGTGGATGGTTAGGTAAGGAGCATTAAACAGCGGTGTAATTCTTCTTAACCATAAGTACAGTTTTCAACCTACGACACACAGTGAATGAGTTATCAGACTCAAGGGACTTATACAGAGTATTGTATGTTGTCCAGGGTCCATCAGGACAGAGGGGTTGGTCATCGTACTATATTCGGTTTACTTATGACTTCTCTAGTTTTTAGACAGGTGTTTCATGGAAACACAGGGTCTAAGTTTTGAGGAGTTATAGGTATTTGAATAGAGTAGAGAACCAGGTATAGCAAGTATCGGGATTCTTCAAAGAGATCGAAGATGTAGATACTTGTGTATGGTATTCAGTTGATAGTAATGATAAAGAGAAATTGCTTCTCTTTCAGGTTACTCATAATTGGAAGCATTCCTAAGTTGAGTAACGCTGATCGGCCTCTCTCCATTTAGTTGACATGCACTGGAGACAGCTGCATGATTTGAATCTGGTTCAATTAAATCAGTGCCTCTGTTTTTATATTGGATATAGAACAGTTCATATCTTAACGATGTTAAGGTACGGGGAGTTGTTCGGTTTATGCTTAAAACCAGACACTGGACAACTCAAGGCACGTTTCTGTAATGGCTGTTTGTGGGTTGACCCAGGCTATGACGCGGGTTGACTTTCTACCATCTGGATGAACAATAGCGATATTGTTCTAGACTCGCCACAATTTTATTAAAAATGGATTTTTTCAAGAAAACAATAGTGGGAGTATGGTAGAACTGGAAGTAATTCCAGAACCACAAACGATTACTGAAGATTTGATAAGGAACCTAAAGATTCAATCTGGATTGACATTCCATTGGCCACTCCGCAGATAAGGTGGGTAACTTCAGGCACCCGAGAGGCACTACGGTGGCCTCAAGGACGGTGACAGGGAAGTTCTTGTTTACCCACAATTACCATTGCTGTTGTTCCAGGCTGCGAGACCCGGCGGGAGAATGAGTATAGCGTCGTTCTAAACCAGTTTTAGAAGTGTACGTCTATATGACTCTGCCAGAGGGTTGTCGTAGTCAGTGGGAGCAGCAGAAGCATTGGTGGACAGGTTGCTTATGTCTATTTATAGACTAAAGCAGATGTAGCGGAGATAGATCATCTATTTCTGACGTGACAGTCATGGGTTTGACTTCATCAGAATAGGGGATGGATCTGTTGAGAAGGTAGTAGGGTGTGATATCCTGGTATTTGGATGATATACACAGAGTAGGAAAAGAAACTCCTACACTACGATCGGTTATACTTTGGTCGTCACACAGTGGTTTCTCCACAAAAGACATGGATTTTATATCAGACATACTGGTTACTAGATCTGTGGTTTTAGATCTAGATTTGGGTGGTTTCCCAATCAGGGTACTTGACAGCATTCTAAGAGTATTTAGGATGGACGACTCCTGGCACGGTAGTGTACCTGCAGGTAATGGAGTCACCCTCTCTAAAGGTGTCTTACAGACTAAAGGGGAGAGGGACGTGCATGATTGGCAGATCACTTGCTTAGGCAAGTGAGTCAATCATGAGATGTCAAGTACCACACCAGATGTTGTTCTTGCACTAGATGCAATAAGTTGACATTAATCCAATCCTGGAGAAACAGTCGGAAGCAGTTTTAGAACATAAGTGGATGTTCTAGGGATATGATAACGACAGCCTCATTCAGGAGACGGTTATCATTCCAGGCTTCCAAGGTGACATGGACGACAAGGAGGTTGTCAGAGTTATAGTTTTCCCTCTGATGTAGGGCAGTATTTTGGACAGGTGATCCAAGGCAATACTAAGGGAGGCATGGCGCGCAGGACACTGATTAAGTTCAGTTGTCAATACAGTCTAAGAAGTTTGGATTTGGAGTTCATTTATGAGCTACGTCCCATCAGACATCCAGACATATTCTAAGACTGATTTTGCTCATTTCGGGAGATGGCTTTCTCCGCGAACTTGAGATATAGAGAGACATAGAAAGAAACAACTAAGCGGATCCGCTCACTGAGGCTATTCCTCGAACGCAATAGTTCCGCAAACGAGCTTTGTGAGACTGACTAGTAGAGGAGTTGGATGTTCGGTATCACACGGGCTGTGAGTATGCGACATCGCAATAATTAGCCTTGAGTGCAAGTGGGAGATTGTTGGAGATAGTGCCCTCAGAGTCAATTATTAGGTCACAGGTACGTGATTGTAATGATTGAGGGAGGACCTATCCCGGTAGGACAGTCTTACTCGAGATGATAGTATGCTATCTGGTTTACCTTTATCATCGTGTACTGTTTTAGGTGACCTGACACGTCGCTATTACACGTTGATAGAGCCCCTAGGATTCTTGCTTGACCACCAGCAGTATGAGGGCGATCATATAAGTAGGAGCTGGGGGTCTATAAGCTTATCCTTAAAAGGTCCCTAGTCGTGGGAGTTTCGAGACCGGGCATCGATACTCCATTAGTAGACTAGTGTATACAGTCGAGACCCCGACGAGGGGCGGTGGCCGGTCTCACAAGCCACTGGTGTCAGTTGGATCACCTAAGATGTATACAGGTGCTCATTGGGTTATGAGTACACCGGACAGGACTCGCCGGGAACATGCTAGTTGGTCATATACCAGACGTCAGATGGCAGTTCCCTGGTGACATGTGTGCAGGTTAGTTCATCGACCTGGGGATCGTCATTTGTCTCGTGTGAGTTCCCACTGTACTTTGATTACTACCCTACCACGGCTCAAAGGAGTCGTGCAAACAGGTTTTAGTTGGGTACAGTCCCGAGCCACATGGAGGCAGTGAGCGTATCTTCAGGGGTTCGTCTCTCCCGGTATTGGGGGTGAGGTCGTGCTGTGTCTAGGAGAGCCATTACACAAAGTCCTTGGCCAAGGCAAGGAGATTTACTGGTAGGTATTCCAGTAGTATCTCAGGGTGTTCTGGGCTACACTCCGACACGACTTGTACCGCTTTTGGGGGTCTGACTTTTACCAACCCCCTAGGCCCGCCATGCGATACTCATAGATGAACGGACCGGACTGCACGGATATTGTCACTGACAGGCTCAGTAGGGTGTCGGGGTGAGCTTCCTCATCGACGTCCCTTTTGGTCAATAGCTGGTGGCCCATCACGTATTGGCTTATACCTCTGACGTGCCAGTGGTTAAATCCACAGCCATAGTATTGACGAGTCTTTAGAGTCCACCACACTTTCAGTTACTCAGCTTTCGGGCGAAACGCTGTAGAGGCCGTATGGAGATATGGCAGGGTCCGATCAGATACGTGCGGTATTGCACGGATCAGGATCGGACAGTTTTGTACTAGTGGCCGTATAGATATATGGCAGGGTTCGATCAGATACGTGCGGTATTGCACGGATCAGGATCGAACGGATTTTACTAGCCGGTTTTGGTTTAAGCCGGTACTAGTTTAGTACAGTGTAGATTTTGTCTCATTGCATCTGTATCCGGTCGGAATACAGATGCGGGTGTGTATGCACAGTATCGGGGTTTTCCTGTAATTTATTACGGGACCAGTTTTCTGGAGTTGCCAGTTTGCATTCCGTTCCGGCCGGTTTTCCTTTGTTCTTTTCCGGCCGGACTTTTCCGATGGAGGGGGTAATTTGCAGTTTTGCAAATTACTCTTTGTGGAGGGGTTTTATGCAATTGTGTTGATTATGATGGCTTTCATATCTTGCACATTGACTTGATTTAAATGTGAATTGAAAGGGTATGGTTTTGATGGGATGTGAGTATGGTTGATGTTTTGTTGACCTTGGATGTGGTCACCTTTTCTTTGTTCCTACCATCACCTCCCTTGTATTAGATTTTCCCTTCACCATTTCCATAAGAGATAGGCCGGCCACATTTTCATGGAGGATGATGGTTCATTTTCATTTTGGTGAGGGTGTGGGAAAAATTATTGTTTCATATCATTTTCATTGCCTCAAAAATCCCCAAGTTCATATCATCTTGATTCCTCCATCATGGCAACAAAAACCCCATTGAGACAAAGCGTATTCTACACTACACATTCTACAGCTAATCTTGGGCATGTCGAGTTGCCGGCTTCATGCTCGAGTTGCCTCGGTATTGAGGCGGGAGCCCGTAAAAGACGAAGGCGATGTGGTGCCCTTTCCGACGAGGAGGAGACGGACGGAGATCCCGCGAGGAGATCGGAGTGGAGATGAAGACCGGAGGACTCGGATCAGTCGGTACAACATTTCTACACTCTTTACTGTTTGTTAGTTTAGCAATAATGGCAGATCCGGGTGAAAGTATACGATAGCGCCAAGTTAAAAAGTTTTATTCCGCATTTGGCGTCTGTAGACTGCCGGGGCGCTAACGTAGACTTACACGTGCGGTATTGCACGGATCAGGATCGGACAGTTTGTACTAGAGGCCGTATGGATATATGGCAGGGTTCGATCAGATACGTGTGGTATTGCACGGATCAGGATCGAACGGATATTACTAGCCGGCTTTGGTTTAAGCCGGATCCTAGTATAGTACAGTGTAGATTTTGTCTCATTGCATTTGTATTTCGGTCGGAATACAAATGCGGGTGTGTATGCACAGTATCGGGGTTTTTCCTGTAATTTATTATGGGACCAGTTTTCTGGAGTTGCCAGTTTGCTTTCCGTTTCGGCCAATTTCCTTTGTATCGTTCATTGGCCGAAGATTGGTGGAGGAGGGCTTATTTGCATTGTTGCAAATAAGTATTTGTGGAGGAGTTCTTTGCATATTCTTGTGTCATGATAGCTTTTCATTGACCTTGACTTCTTGACTTCTTCGTGTCATGATGGCATGACTTTTGCTATCATGGTTGTTGATTGAGTGTTGGAATTGTTGTGATCATTTGATTTTATCTCATCATCATTTGCTTTCCACCCACCCCCTTGTTTTTGCTTTCTCTCTCCAATCACACAAAAAAGGGGGGGCCGGCCACTATGGAAGGATGTGGGATTTCATTTTCATGTGTGGCATTTTTGGCTTTCTAAGAGTGCTAAGAAAAGCTCTCTAGTTCATCTCAAAAATCAATTCCTCCACCATCTCAAAAGGCAACATCCACTACCCCAAAATGAGACACAAGTTCTACACAATATTCTACAGCAAATCTTGGGCACGTCGACTAGCCAGCTTCGTGCCCGAGTTGCCTCGGCATTGAGGTGGGAGCCCGTAAAAGAAGTAGGCGATGTGGTGCACTTCCGGCGATGAGGTGGAGACCGGAGCTTCCGCAGGAGATCGGGACGACGACGAGAAGACCGGAGGACTTGGATCAGTCGGTATATCTCTCTTCCCCATCTTGTAGTTAGCTAGGAATAATTAATGGTTCGATCCGGGTATTAGTGCGCGGTGGTGCCAGTTCATGAAAAATTTAAGTTTATCACCGCTTCCGCATTTGGCCGTCGGATTGACGGCCGGGGCGCCGCCGTGCACTTACAAAATGAACTCACTCTTTTCCTCACAAGATGTGGCCGGCCCCTTTTATCAATGGTGGGTGGGAAAAAGAATGAACCATGGAATAATCTTATACAAGAGAAGAAAAGGTATCATAATCAAATGAAATTTGTCACACTCATTTCTCATCTCAACCTCACTCAATCTCATCACAATAAATGCATAAGAATGGACTAGAAAAGAATCTCATGATGATAAGAAGGAACAAATGCAAGAAACCCCTCCACAAATAAGTAATTTGCACAATTGCAAATTACCCCCTCCATCGAAAAGTCCGGCCGCGAAGGAACAAAGGAAAACCGGCCGGAACAGAATGCAAACTGGCAACTTCAGAAAACTGATCCCGTAATAAATTACAGGAAAACCCTGCTACTGCAAATACATGCCCGCATTTGTATTCCCACTGAACACAAATGCAAAGAGACAAAACTACACTGTCAAATACTAGGATCCGGCTTAAACCAAATCCGGCGCAATACCGCACGTATCTGATCGAACCCTGCCATATCTCCATACGGCCTCTACAGCGTTTCGCTCGAAACATGAGTAACTGTGTGTGTGGTGGACTCTAAAGACTCATCAATACTATGGCTGTGGATTTAACCACTAGCACGTCAGAGGTATTAGCCATACGTGACGGGCTACCAGCTATTGACCAAAAGGGACGTCGATGAGCGAACTCATCCTGACACCCTACTAAGCCTGTCAGTGACAATATCCGTACAGTCCGGTCCGTTCGTCTATAAGCATCGCATGGTGGGTTCAGGGGGTTGGTAAAAGTCAGACCCCCAATAGCGGTACAAGTCGTGTCGGAGTGTAGCCCAGAACACCCTGAGATTCTACTGGAATACCTACCAGCAAATCTCCTGCCTTGGCCAAGGACTTTTCATGTACTGGCTCTCCTAGACACAGCGCGACCTCACCCCTAATACCGGGAGAGACGAACCCCTGCAGATCCGCTCACTGCCTCCATGTGGCTCGGGACTGTACCCAACTAAAACCTGTTTGCACGTCTCCTTTGAGCGTGGTAGGGTAGTAATCAAAGCACAGTGGGAACTCACACGAGACAAATGACGATCTCAGGTCGATGAACTAACCTGTACACATGTCACCAGGGAACTGCTATCTGGCGTCAGGTATAATACCAACTAGCAGGTTCCCGGCGAGTCCTGTCCGGTGTACTCATAACCCAAGGAGCACCTGTATACATCTTAGGTGAACTAACTGACACCAGTGGCTTGTGAGACCGGCCACCGTCCCACGTCGGGGTCTCGACTGTATACACTAGTCTACTCCGGAGTATCGATGCCCTGTCTCGAAACTCCCACGACTAGGGACCTTTTAAGGATGTGCTTATAGACTCCACGTCTCACGTATATGATCGCCATCATACTGCTGGTAGTCAAGCAAGAATCCTAGGGGCTCTATCAACGTGTAATAGCGACTCGTAAGGTCACCTAAAGCAGTACACGATGATAAAGATAAACCAGATAGCATATTATCATCTCGAGTAAGACCGTCCTACCGTCATAGGTCCTCCTCAATCATTGCAATCACGTACCTGTGATCCAATAATTGACTCTGAGGGCACTATATCCAACAGATACGTCCTTTGAAATATCCTTAGAATCCCTTGGCCTGTCTTTTAAAATACCCACGATTCGTTAGTTTTAAAATAGGTAGGAATCGAATCTAGTCTAACAACTACACTAACTATAGAGCTAAGCTAACAGGCTAAACGAAAGGTAAGGAAACCACATAACATCTGAGTCGATACACATATAAATAATAGTCGGTGATCCCGCCTCAATAGTATCATATACGATCCAAAATCTATAATATGACATCCTCAAGTCAAGAGTGCGGATCAATCATCAATATAAAACTCGTACGGTACATCCGTCGTACGGCCTCCCAAATCTGGGTACGGGTCAAGGTCACATCTATCACACCATTCATCTGATATCCTCTTTATCAAACATCAAGATCCGGGGTACTGACCTACGTCTACTACAATACTGATACCATCTATGTATGCATGAAGGTGTATGAAACACTACGCCAAAGGACCCTCTAAAACATCATGTCGTATCTCAAATACGAACCATATCATGTCACCGATCTCACGGCCTCAAATCCAATCTCATCGACTCATCTCATATCCCCAGTACTATCCTCAAATCCAGTATATGAACACATAGTCCCATACCCATGTGTAAATATACACATCCCCATATACGCACAGGTAAAGGAAAGAATGTATGCAAGAATGTGTGTGCGTGTGTGTGGGTGGAACCACTACTCTAGGGTTTCACAACTAACACTAAACCAATCCAAGAACACCTAGAATCTATTTTTATCATCAATAAACTCAAATCAACATATAATATATATGTGTGTATACGTATTCATATACATCAC
The DNA here is from genome assembly GCA_030015575.1 of Agapanthus africanus. Classification (NCBI taxonomy): domain Eukaryota; kingdom Viridiplantae; phylum Streptophyta; class Magnoliopsida; order Asparagales; family Amaryllidaceae; genus Agapanthus; species Agapanthus africanus. The sequence continues at coordinate 400,294,402 of JASDDO010000026.1, read as the reverse complement.
TACGAATTGTGGGGGTGCTATATGCCATCCACCCGACTTCCCCCGTAGATATAATCTACTCACCTTGCTTCTTATGTGTCGGTGTCGGTGTCGCCTTCATCTTCTTCATCGTATGTAACCCTCATGAAGGTACCTACAAAAAAAACACAATCGCCAAAGCACATGAAAATCACATCGGAAAACCCAAAATGACACGCTAAGGCCTATAGGTTAGAACCTAAGGACTACGCTTCCAACACCATCAACAACCCTCGATATCGTCGTACAAACGTCAAGTGATCGAGGTAAAACACAAATATACAAATCCAGAATTCAAAATACGAGAAACGAAACCCCGAATCAAAACATCAATTACTGAAAATGGTCCCAGATTTCACCCTAGGTCAAATCAGTCAATTTTGCACATATGGAGGGTCAAGTTTACTGGAGATAAAGTTACAGGACCAACACGAATCAAATCCAACATGTTCTGGCCATAAATTGCGGCCAAAAAGATTAAATCTGCGGCCATAGAGTGGAAGCAGGGGCTGGGGTCTTGGGTGGTGGTTCCTAGGTGCCTGCACATCTCTCTGTCCTAGCAAAATAATTTTTCGGATCCCCGAGTGTTAGCAGATTTCCAAATACACTCACAGAATCCATAATTCTTCCGATATCGGGTTTCTAAATCCATTTTCCAGGGTTCTAGTCTCTGGTTTAGGTCTGAATTATAGCACTAGGGGGTTTGTGTGGCCTCTACTGAGCTCAATTACACATCACAACTCTCAATTTCCATAAACCCTAACTAGAATTTTCAAAGCTCACCCAAATCACACAATATCGGTTCTAATCTAACATGGATGTAAAAGCAATGGGAAAACTAAGCTAATGGTTCAGAAAATACCTCGTTTGGCAACTCAAGAATTTTCTTGAGTTGCCCCAAGTGTCCAAAATGCAAGCTTTCTTGGTCTAGTGTGTTGCTTGAGGGCTTGTGCATCTTTTTAATGAAATGGGTGATGGGGTTTGAGGTGTTTATTGTGATGAAATGAAGGGGTAGAGGGGGTTGGAGGAGGGAGGCAGCAACAGCAGCAGCAAGGTGAAAGGGAGAGGAGAGAAATGAGTGAATGATTGTAGAGAGAAGTGGCACAAGACCAAGGTTGACCCCTCACCATCTCTTTCTCTCTCTTGCCCATCTCTTTTGACTTTTCTTTTCTTTTCTTTTCTTTTCTTTTCTTTTCTACTCTCCTCAATAGTAAACCCAAAACAAATACCCATACACCCCAAATCATGTAGGAAAAATATAACAAGTGATAAAAATGACATGTGCACAAAACACGCTTTAAGTCCGATTAACGATTTTTAATCGCGATTAGCACTAAATTAATGTCAAATAACATATAAATTCTCATAATTTGCATGAATCACATAAATCACCTTCTTTTTAGTAATTTCCATAATTTTCCAAATTTTACTCAATTTATCGGTATTTAATAATACCGTCCTATTAAAATATTCAATATTTTATTATTAAATTATAAAAATTCCCAAAAATAGTATTTCATTTTTCTAAAATGTTACAACATCTTAGGTGAACCAACTGACACCAATGGCTTGTGATACCGGCCATCGCCCCTCGTCGGGGACTCGATCTTTATGCACTAGTCTACTCTGGAGTATCGATGCCTTGTCTCGAAACTCACTCGACTAGGGACCTTTTAAGGATGTGCTTATAGACCCCAGCTCCCACATATATGATCGCCATCATACTGCTGGCAGTCAAGCAAGAATCCTATGGGCTCTATCAATATGTAATAGTGATCTGTAATGTCACCAGAAGTATTACACGATGATAAAGACAAACCAGATAGCATACTACCATCTCGAGTAAGACTGTCCGACCGATACAGGTCCTCCCTCAATCATTACAATCACGTGCCTGCGATCCAACATTTGTGCCACGACCCGAAAGAGCACGTGACTGGCACTTGAATCATATGAAGTCTATAGGACTCCATCTGATCCAAGTAAGCCAAAAGCCCATAAATCTAAAACCATTTTAAGGAGTAAATAGAGAAAACTGGTTTTTAAGAAATAGGAAAATAGCTTTTAAAAGTGAAGAAAACATGTTTTAAAATCAAAGTTTTTCAATAACTAAGCCGAATATGCATTTTTAAAAATCACATATCTTTTCTGAAAATTTCGGCAGAGTTTCCTTTGTAAATACTGGCCCCGAACGGGGTACAACATAGATAATATATATGAAATGATAAAATGCATCCCCAAGCGGGAGCTAGCTCTTCGTCAATCGACGGCCATAGCTACGCAAGCAATATAATATACAACGCCGAAAGGCGAGGATCAAAACTCAAAGGAAAACTCAAATAGCATGAAAAGCGTAATACTACAACGCGCGACTCTAAGGTCGAAATAATACATAACTGGTTTCTAAGTCTGAAACAATATACAAGTTTTTGGTTGATGGAATTACTAGATACAACTGAATAATACATGTACAATGGTGGTTCTGATACAAAAGAACCCACCTACCAAAGCAAGTCACCCATATGGAAGCAGTGTGCCAGAAAAGCCGTAATGAAACCTGTACGGCAAAACCTGCAAGAACTGTGGCACAACGGGGGTGAGTTGCCAACTCGTGAATAGAAGATATCGACAAGTAAAAATCGCATGCATGACCTAATCCTAGGTCAATACAATCAGATAATTATAAATCTCAAATAAATAAGTCTGAAGCATGATAAGGTGCCAATATAACATCTAAACATGTATGTAGTGCCAAGTGCTCGTGCCAGTGCCTCAGGTAATAACATATCATAGGATGAGGTATGTCTGTATCCATAAGTATGATGAAGTATCTAAACTGATATCAATACACATATATTAGCGTCCCATTCCACTAATATTAGTGTAAGGGCATATATAACAGCGTCCTCATCCACTGCTATATATACATATGAAGTATGATCAATGTAATCAAAGTATGTATGTATGTGGATATCATCTAACTCTGTGATCAATGTCATCAATGTCAACTATATCAGGAAATCTATGAGTATGTGGATATCATCCCACTATGTAATCAATGTCTGTATGTATGTGGATCCCATCCACCTGTCACCCAATGACAATAAGCATCATGCATGTAAATATCATAAAGCATATGCATGGAAGTATGAGGATATAATCAAAATCATGGAACCTGAGTGCCTAGCATCGACACTCGAAAACATCATGAAACCTGTGCCTAGCATCGGCACGTAAATCCACATCTATCAGGCGCTGTCACCATGACTGGCCCTGATAGGTACGCATCATACGCTATCCCGAAATCCCGAGTGCCCAGCTTCGACCCTCGAATTCCGACGTATCCATACGTACATAACTACGGTCGGTATCCCTATGATAACCGCCGAGTCCAAATACTATCACCGGTAGGTAGTACTCCTCTGCCAGGCTCACCGTCTAACATATACGAGTCATCTTGCCCTGGGGTACCTCACCGGGTCCACCATGTACCCGTAGACGGTGCCTACCGCTCCTCGAATCGGATTTCACATGCCACTCTCTGAACCGAGAAAACACATGGTGGACGCACTGAAATATCATATCAAGGGTAACCGGGTTTTTAAAACAATATATATATTCTCCTTTAAAATACCCACGGTTCCCAAATCCAAAAATATCATAGAAACAACATATCTCAATGCGTCAAATCAAAAGCATGATGTATGCGACATATAACCAAAATATAAGCATATCAGTATATCAAGCAACATGGAGTAGCAATATGCACATAATTAGGAAAGACCACTTCTTTAAAATGAATCAGTTTTTAAAAGTATCTTGCGGTTCCCAATCTGCGAGTCAAGCCAGAATCATCTATGTATGCGCAATATGTAAGTGTACAAGTATAAGTGTGCAACAGGTAGGTGCACAAGTATGAGTGTACAATATGTGAGTACACGAATATGAATGTACAATAGGTATGTGCACAAGTATGGGTGTACGCTATGTAGGTATACGAGTATGAATGTACAATAAATATGTGCACAGGTATGGGTGTACAATATGTAGGTACATAAGTATGAATGCAACAGTACTACAGTGTAGTGACATGGCAATTATCGATGATGAAGTGTGTGAGCCGGCAAATAGTGTACGTGAAATATACGCATCATCGATAATGGTGCTGGTGTCCTAACAGCATGATGGTAATATAGCAATAAAAACAAGTAATGCGATGCAAATAATATGAATATGCGGAATCAAATAATCAACGCAATAGTGAAGAATCTACATCAGTATGTAAGTGTCATGCATTTTTGCCTTTTGAAATAAGACGAATCGGGGTTTTTAGTAAAATAAGGGCTACGGTGTTTTTAAGAAAAAATGCGCCTTTTGAAATTATCCGTAGAATCCCTTTTTTCCTATCTTTAAAATATTCCCGGTTCGTTAGTTTTGAAATAGGTATGTCTCGGGTCTAATCTAATATCTACTAAGGAATCTACAGACCTAACTAACAAGCTAAGCAGGATGGGTATGGAAACCACCTACATCTGAGTCGATATATAAATATATATATAATAGTCGGTGATCCCGCCTCAATAGTATCACGTATGATACAGTATATCATATGACGTCCTCGAGTCATGAGTGCGGATCTATCATCAATATAAAGCTCGTACGGTAAATCATCGTACGGCATCCCAATAGCTGGGTACGGGTCAATATCACAATTGTCTCTTCAATTATCTGGTATCCTTATCATCATATCATATGATCTTGGGTACTGATCTAAATCTAGTACAAATCGATACCATCTATATAAAAATATAAGTGCGTGTGTGAAACACACGTCTAAAGGCCCGCTAACAATCACATGTCGTATCCCAAATACGAATCACATCATATCACCGATCTCGTGGTACTATGCCCAATGTCATCAACTCACCTCAAAATATCATCCGCTATCCTCATCATCACGGTATAAGTATAGCAATAAGTATGTGTGTGCGTGTGGGTGTAAACCTGTTCTAGGGTTAGCGACTAGGAACTACACTAGTTTACTTCTAACCCTAATCTATCTATAGTACACCTAACACATCTCAAATATCCACGACACTATAAGCTATCATAAATATATATATATAGTATATATGCTATACTAAGTATCGAACTGCGGGGGTGCTATACGCCTTCCACCCGACTTCCCTCTGTAGATATAATCTACTCACCTGTATCCTGCGTGTCGGTGTCGATGTCGCCTTCATCTTATTCATCGTCTCGGATCGCCGTAGGGGTACTTACATATTACACATATCGCATCGCATCAAAACCAAATCGAAACTTAAAACGACACGCGAAAACCAACACGATACGCTAAAAGGCCTATAGGTTAGAACCTATGGTTAGCCTCCGCAAAACAACCCGAAATCACTCGATATAGACGTACAAACGTCACACGATAGAGATAACGCACAAATACCAAAATCTAGAAATCAAATACGCAAAACCAAAACTAAATTCAAAGCAGCAACCCAAGAAAATGATCCCAGATTTCGTCTCAAGCCAAATAAAGGCAAGCAAACAAGTCTAGAGTGATATACAAGGTGCATATGACCTACAGTAGGAACCTGGACCCTACCCTACACTAAGTGGCCGAGCCCCCTACAGTGAAAACCGGCCTGGCCAGCCCAGGGTACTCCAGTGGGGTTCGTCTGGCTACAGGGTGCTCCTAGGGTCTCAAATGGGCCTCTGAACTTGTTTATTTTTCCAGTAAACGTCCCAGTCCATTCCAGATTTCTTTGCACACTCTAAGTCATCACAAACCGACATTAAAGTCCCGTTATTCCGTATTTTTGGGTTTCAGGTTTTTCTAGGTCAGGGTTTTAGTCAATATAGGATCTAAGGTCACCATTAGAGTCCAATTGCATATCCACAACTCAATTTTACCCTAACCCTCTCTAAGTTTGTCCAAAGTGCACAAAACTTCGACAAAACGACACTAAACTTTAAAAGAGGCTAAATCACTTGAAATGCTACAACAATTGTGAAAGAATTACCTCCATAGAGACTCATGAATCTTCCCACAGCACCAAAACACCATCTTTCTTGGTCCATTCTAAAGCTTGTGAGCTTGTGCACACCTTTTGTGAAATCGAAATGGGTTTACGGGGTTGTATTCATGGTGGATCTAGGCTTGAAGAGGGAGGAGGAAGAGGGAAAGGGGCAGGAGGAGCAGCAGCTCTTTGAAGGGGGAGAGAGAAATAGAATGGGGAAATGATGGGAGTGTGATTCAAAAGGTGAAGGTTGACCTAGTCTTTCTCTCTCTTCATCATGATACCATTTCCTTTTTCCTTTTTCCTTTTCTTTTCTTTTCTTTTCTTTTCCTTCTCACTCAAATATTAGACCCAAAACACCCATGGTAGGAAAAATGTAACACAAGTCCAAAAAAATGATATGTGCATGTTTTGCACAAAAATGCCAAAAATCCGATTAGCGATTTTTAATCGCAATTAGCACTAAATTAGCATATAAATGCTCATAAAAACTTTAAAATGACATAATTCCATAGAATACATTATTTTTGAATTTTCCATAATTTTTTTCAAAATTTTTCCCATTTATCGGTATTTAATTATAAATTTAATATTAAAATAATATTAAATTATAAAAATTCCCAAAATAATATTTTATTCTTTTGAAATGTTACAATCTTCCCCCCTTAAACAAATTCGGTCCCCGAATTTAAATTTAAACCCCCAATTTCTAAAACATTTCAATAAGAAATCCAAGTTGTCGGGGCTCCGAAATCATCAATACATAAAACGCATCATAGCGTAATGCATGCGCATGAGTAATGAGCAGATAACTCAAAAACAAAACTCCGTCAAGCATCCCGCAATCATCGGAGTTATGGTAAAGACACGAATGCCAAATCCAAGCAAGACTAATATGATATAAATCAGAACTATACATGTAAATAGCTGAAGTAAATGCATGCCAAATCCCTTTTAAGTCGATGTGCGATGCGCATAGCACTGCACAGTGGCGGACGTCCATTATAATAAAATACCCATATACATATATATATATATATATCCTTTGCTTAATATGCACGTCCTGCCTTTTTGAAAACAATTTAGAACGGTTTCCTTGTTTTAAACGTTTCGTGTCATATCAGACACGTAGGCATATACTGAGACTATAGCTCGCTTTTTGGAAATCCCTTCGATAACTATCAATGCATGCAAAATATATCCAGGTACTGTCCTTTGACTAGTCCTGCTTAGTATGAAAACCATAGCAAATATCATTAAAAAAATATACTGTTCCATAAGGAATCAATCCCAAGAATGTATGTAAGACTACTCTGTGCGTCAGGTGCGCACGGAAACCAAAATCCCTATATGTGCCATACAGGTGCACAAAACTACATCTAGGTGCAACGGGTGTGCACACAACATCTGTCATAGGCAACGTGTGTGCCTGACAGCAAAATCAGGTGCATCTGACATACACGAAGAATCCCGATTTAGCGCGTCTGTGTGCACCAAAATCGTATCTCAAATCATGCGCTCAACACGCGCGAAAATCCAAATCAGGTGCATCCATCACGCACGAATAAAATCTAAATCATGCGCACTCAACATGCATGAAATATAGATCTGGTGCGATAAACGCACAAAACATAAAACTGGTGCGACAAACGCACGAAGTATAAAACTGGTGCATCCTGTGCAAGAAATACAAATATGGTGCATCCTGTGCACAAACCCCAAACAATAACTCAAATGCGTAAATAGCAACACCGAGTGTACCAAGGTGTAAAAATCATAAACGTGTGCAACTGCGTGCACAAAACACATATCAATGCACTACAAGCACATATAAGCTATACCGAGTGCAAAAATCAATTCCGGTGCGTATGATATGCACAAAATCAACTCAACTGTATGAAATCCATGAAGTTATAAGCAGGTGCAGCCAAGCCACGAAAATGATATCGGGTGCAATAACTGTGCACAAATCGTAAATCAACACAACGGTGTGTAAAGCACATCTTAAGTGTAAAAACTATGCGCGAGATATAAATGCCCAGTAGGTGCAACCATGGTGCACGAAAACAAATATCATGGAACTCAGCCATCAAGACTAAATCATGCGAATAAATCGCCCAAAATACCGAAATCCAAGGTGACGGATACGTGATAATCGAATCACAAAATCACAAATCATAAATACCGTCATCGGTATATCCTCCTTCAAAGTCGAGAAGGTGTCGATGCATCCAATGCTAGTAGCGCAAGATATCTACTTGCCCCTTGCTCACGGTCTGGCCTCCTTTGTCTCTGGGTCCTTATCTTCTCTGTGGATTACAAATCTCGCAATCCATCGGCTCATCGGCCCTGTCAGGTGTGCTAACGGGAACGATTCCGTTCTGGCACTTCTCTGGCTATCTCTCAGTCAATCCTCACGGCCACTCGTAAAGTAGCACGTCACTGGCGTCGGCCTCTGGCTCTCTGAATACACATGACACATCTGATCCTAGGTGCAAATCACATTGCAGCAGTGTCTCGGACGGAATCCCGCTCAGGGTCTCTTCCGATCTTGCCTATGCCGAACTGTACGGAGGTTGGTACTCTTGCATAATCTCTTCTCACTCGATGGACATCTGTGTCCTTAGCACAGCATTTTCTCAAAAACTGGTCGCATCCCAACGCCTCTGTAAGCATATCAGGTCTCTGGTCTCGACGGGAAGTAATGACAGCTCGTCAGCGTCTCGCACGAACCTCTTGTTCCTCCTGTCTGCATCATAGTCCATTTCGACGTCACGTCTCTATCTTCGCACTGCAATTGTTCTCGGCTACGGTCCATCCGAAGTCTCTCACACTGACTCGAAATCACGAACTCGGTATCTCCATCACTCTATGGAAGATATCTAGTCGAACACATCCTCCGGAACTCGTCCCATCCTGCGGAGATATACTCAATACCCGTCCGTCGTTGACCAATTCACAACGCATCTGGATGAGGTCCTCTATCCGAACCTAGTCAACTATCTCGTCGACGATGCCGAACTCTGGCCTGCTGGGTGTGCGCAATATGACCACTCCTGGGTCCAAGTCTTCTCGTATAATATTCTAGAAAGGTCCTATCGAGGTTTCTCTCAAATCTCGTTTCTGCCGAATTGCCCGAAAATTACCACCTTTACTATATCTGGCTCTTGTTCCGGAATGGCTGCATACCCATCGCGACTCCTTCTGGAAGGTATATTCAGCAATCAATGCCTCTGCATGCGTAACGCATCTCTGATGTCAGCGGAGTGGAACGTCCTCTCGTCAAGAGCTCATACGAATCTCGTACTTCACTTTTCTCTGCTGTCGACTACTTCGGACTCGTTTCATCGCGGCTGCATGGATAGCGCTCCAATAGCTATACTCGTATCTGGAGTCTCCCAAGCAATGTGTCCCATCATATGATATCCGAATGATGTCGAACTATCCGATCGGTTTGTCAAAACCTCATAATCCCCCAAGAGTTCAACATCTTGGGTACAGTTTAATAGTATCGAGTACATACCACAGCATCGATGGTCCAGCCGTAGAAGGGCAAACCCAAGCCTCACTAATGGCGCCGCAGAACTGCCACAAACCCTAAGGTTCAAAGGCTTTCACACGGTCATTATGTCGAGTTAGGGTTTCATTCTTCTAGAGGGTCCATAGACTCACTTGCATGTCTTTCCGAATACTTTCAACTTGGAAAATAGGCTCCTGATATTCGATCATCTCCATCGACTCTCAACGAACCTGCGTGAAGTCGTCTCTAGCTGGAATCAATCTATCTGATGACCTCGCATCGGGGTAAGCGAACGAACCACATGTCCCAGTCATTCATCCTCGGGTGACTAGCGACTTACCATCATATCTCTAGGTATATGCTTATGCTGCAGTAGCTCCAACATCTGGGCGATATCTCGTCATTTGCAGCAGCAACTGGCTCATTCGTCTGTACGCTGAACAGTGCCTCAATCATCCTGAATAAGCAATATATCGATGGTCATCACATCCTGGCTGGCCTCTAGCAGTAGCCTGATCCTCTGGTGCTGATCTGCACGTCCGTAAAGTCTCGTAAAAGCAATCTGTCAAATGCTCATGGCGCGGAAACACAATAAAACGATGCCTCTCTATGCAATCATATGTCTCTAGAATCACGCCCTAGTCATCCCTCGTCTGCAACGAGCTCATGCTGACGCAACTCTATCCGTAGCTCTCTCTACCCGTATAATAGTGGCAGCAAAAATCATAACCAGTATCGATGAGGATAGATCATAGGAAAGAATATAACACTGGGCAAGGAAATGTACATCCTAAGGTTTCTTAAGCGGAGTAGCGTCTCGTAAATATGCCGCGGAACTTACGTACGGCACGTCACTCTACTCAAGATATCTACTCCATCAACCAAGGGTCATCCTACGCGACGAATGTTCGGGTATAATACCCCCTCAACTAAGTCTAAGTTCCGTAAGGTCAAGCCTAAGTTCCGTATATATATAAACGCTCTAGGCTCCACATAGTCAAACTTAGACTCGAACCAAGGTTAACCTAGCGCTCTGATACCAACATTGTCACGACCCGAAAGAGCACGTGACTGGCACTTGAATCATATGAAGTCTATAGGACTCCATCTGATCCAAGTAAGCCAAAAGCCCAGAAATCTAAAACCATTTTAAGGAGTAAATAGAGAAAACTGGTTTTTAAGAAGTAGCAAAATAGCTTTTAAAAGTGAAGAAAACATGTTTTAAAATCAAAGTTTTTAAATAACTAATCCGAATATGCATTTTTAAAAATCACATATCTTTTCTGAAAATTTCGGCAGAGTTTCCTTTGTAAATACTGGCCCCGAACGGGGTACAACATAGATAATATATATGAAATGATAAAATGCATCCCCAGGCGGGAGCTAGCTCTTCGTCAATCAACGGTCATAGCCATGCAAGCAATATAATATACAACGCCGAAGGGCGAGGATCAAAACTCAAAGGAAAACTCAAATAGCATGAAAAGCGTAATACTACAACGCGTGACTCTAAGGTCGAAATAATACATAACTGGTTTCTAAGTCTGAAACAATATACAAGTTTTTGGTTGATAGAATTACTAGATACAACTGAATAATACATGTACAATGGTGGTTCTGATACAAAAGAACCCACCTACCAAAGCAAGTCACCCATATAGAAGCAGTGTGCCAGAAAAGCCGCAATGAAACCTGTACGGCAAAACCTGCAAGAACTGTGGCACAACGGGGGTGAGTTGCCAACTCGTGAATAGAAATATCTACAAGTAGAAATCGCATGCATGACCTAATCCTAGGTCAGTACGATCAGATATATATAAACCTCAAATAAATAAGTCTGAAGCATGATAAGGTGGCAATATAACATCTAAACATGTATGCAGTGCCAAGTGCTCGTGCCAGTGCCTCAGGTAATAACATATCATATGATGAGGTATGTCTGCATGCACAAGTATGATGAAGTATCTAAACTAATATCAATACACATATATTAGCGTCCCATTCCACTAATATTGGTGTAAGGGCATATATAACAGCGTCCCCATCCACAGTTATATATACATATGAAGTATGATCAATGTAATCAAAGTCTGTATGTATGTGGATATCATCTAACTATGTGATCAATGTCATCAATGTCAACTATATCAGGAAATCTATGAGTATGTGGATATCATCCCACTATGTAATCAATGTCTGTATGTATGTGGATCCCATCCACCTTGTAAGCCGATGTACAACACCTCACGACTTGCGGGGAGGCGGAATAATGAAAAACGATCTTGTTCTTTGCGTAAACATCGACTAACCGAGAATCTTTGCTAAACTATAACTAACAAGAATCATAGAAGTTAACAACTACTATGAAAAGTGATTATACCTGATGAACCGTGTCCTTCGCCTTTTCGTTCTCCACGTCCTCTCCGGCCTTCTCTATGTAGTAGATGATCCACCAGAGAGCTTTACTTCAAGCTTCACCTCTAACTTGAGGTAACTAGGTTTCTTAAAGTGCTAATCTAACTAACCTAGGTGATATAGAGAAGGGTTATGGATTAAGTAGTCTAATCTAATCCTTGGTCTCAACACATAAGAGGGGAGGATTAGGGTTTGAAGAAAGAGAGCTTGAGGAGAGAGAAAGTGAGCAAGAGAATGGAATGAGATAATGATCTATCATAATATTTATGAAGCATTATTATTTATCCAAAAAAGAAAATAAAGGATTTAACAACCATGCTTCATAAATACAAATGGGTGATTCATCTCCATGAGTCATTAAGTATTTATGATGCATTAATGACATGGATGAATCACACAAATGAGTCACTAATCTCATTTAATGCATATGCCACCTACACCTCCAAGTCACCAACCTTCTAGAAGCTTCTCACAAAATTACGAGAATGCCCTTCCTTTCCGTGAAAACACGGAAAAACTTTAGACTGTATAAATCTAATATCCCGATACTAGAAACTGGCTTAAACCAAAGCCGGCTAGTAAAAACTTTCCGAAAGTCGTACGTGGTAAACACACGTATGCGTCCGAACCCTTGTCGTAAAATCTCGTTTCGCCTGGCGCAGGGAAACTCTCTGTGTGGGACTCTAATGACTCGACTACTACGCTGGCAGTGGGTTTAACCACAGACCGCAAGTGGCACTAGCTGTACGTAACGGTCCCCAGGTAGATATCGATAAGAAGGCCGATGAGGAAACCCATCTGAACTCCTACTGAGCCTGATGTGACAATCTCCATACAGTCTCGTCTGTTCGTCTAAGACTATCGCATATCGGGCCTAGGAGGGCGGCAAGCGTCAATCCTCTAATAGCGGTATAAGTCGTGTCGGAGTGAAGCCCATTACACCCTGAGAAACTACTGGAACCTACCAGTAAATCTCGCTTGCCCTGGCCAGGGACTTTGCGTAATGGCTCTCTGACACAGCGCGATATCAACTCCCAATACCGGGAGAGACGAATCCTGTCTAACCGCCACTGCCTCCAAGTGCTCGAGACTGCACCCAACTGCTACCTGTTTGCACGACTCCTTTGAGCCGTGGTAGGGTAGCAATCTAAGAACAGTGGGACACACTCGAGACGAAGTAGCAGTGTCAAGTCTGCGGACTATGCTGTACTCATGTCACCTGGGAACTGTTAACTGACGACTGGTATAAAACCAACCTACAGTTCCCTACGAGTCCTGTCCGGTGTACCCGTAACCCAATGAGCACCTGTATACTATCTCCAGTACGACGTACTGACGGCTGTGGGACAGACCATCTCCCTAACTGGGATGAGAAGCGTACACACTAGTCTACTCCGGAGTATCGATGCCCTGTCTCGATAATCCTACGACTAGGGACCTGAATAAGGATGTGCTTGTAGACTACCCAGCCCCCACTAGTGTGACTGCCATCACAACGCTGGTAGTCAAGCAAGATCCTAAGAGCTCTATCAATACGTATACTCACATATTAAGATAGATAAAACCAAGTAGCATACTACCATGTTTAGCAAGACTGTTATATAACTGTGAATATCCCAAGCTTCCATTAAGTAATATACAAGCTAGTATGATACAATAATGGCCCCTAGGGCATATACACTAACAATCTCCCACTTGCACTAGGGCCATGTACTGGCATATCGAAGACCGATGATCTTGAGTAGCCTCTCGAACTGAATCTGAGGTAGGGCCTTTGTGAATGGATCAGCAATGTTCTCTTCAGTAGCAACTTTCCTGACCTCGATCTCTCGACGATCAATGATCTCCCTGATCAGGTGATACCGCCTTAAGATGTGTCTGGACTTCTGATGGGACCTTGGTTCCTTCGCTAAAGCTATAGCTCCGTTGTTGTCACAATACAGAGGTATTGGATCAACAATGGTAGGAACCACCAGAAGTTCTGTTAGGAACTTCTTCATCCAGACCGCTTCTTTTGCAGCATCGCAAGCAGCAATATACTCCGCTTCCATCGTCTAGTCAGCAACGGTGTCCTGCTTGGAACTCTTCCAGCACACCGCCCCTCCATTGAGGGTAAAGACATAACCAGACATGGACTTGGAATCGTCCTTATCACTCTGGAAGCCGGAATCAGAAAAGGCCTACATCTTGAGGTCTTTTCCGCCGTAAACCAAGAACATCTCCTTAGTCCTTCTCAGGTACTTGAAAATGTTCTTTACTGCTATCCAGTGCTTCTCCCCTGGGTCTGACTGATACCGGCTTACCACGCTCAGTGCGTAAGCTACATCTGGTCTGGTGCACAACATCGCATACATTATGGAGCCTACCGCAGAAGCGTAGGGTATAATAGACATGCGTTCCCTTTCCAAATCAGTCTTGGGAGACATCTTTTTGGAGAGGGTGATTCCGTGACAAGCCGGTAGATTACCGCGCTTAGAATCTTCCATACTGAATCTTTTCAGTATAGTGTCGATATACCTGGACTGCGAAAGTCCTAACATCCTCTTGGATCTATCACGATAGATCCGGATCCCCAGAATGTAAGAGGCATCACCCTGGTCTTTCATGGAGAACCTGTGTGACAAGAATCCTTTGACAGAGTGTAGCATAGGAATGTCATTTCCTATCAATAGAATGTCATCCACGTACAAGACGAGGAATACGACACTTCTGGCTACAACTTTACTATATATACATGGTTCATCTGGATTTTTGATAAAGTCATATTCTTTGACTGTTTCATCAAAACAGATGTTCCAACTCCACGATGCTTGCTTTAGTCCATAAATGGACTTAAGCAACTTGCATACTTTATCGCTGCTCCCACTCTGATTGAAACCCTCTAGCTGATCCATACAGACGCACTCTTCTAAATTACCATTCAGAAAAGCCGTCTTTACGTCCATCTGCCAGATTTCATAATCATGGAAAGCAGCAATAGCAAGAAGGACCCGAATGGATTTGAGCATAGCCACTGGAGAAAAAGTTTCGTCATAGTCCAAACCAGGTCTTTGACGAAAACCCTTTGCAACAAGTCTAGCCTTATAGGTTTCCACCTGTCCATCTACACCAATCTTTTTCTTGAAGATCCATTTGCATCCTATGGGTTTTACCCCTTCTGGAGCAAAGTCCAAATTCCATACTTTGTTGGTATACATGGACTCCATTTCGGTCCGCATTGTATCTAGCCATCGTACCGAGTCACCGCTCTGGATGGCCTGCTGGAAGCTAGTAGGTTCATTATCAACGATGATGCAATCCTCTCTATCCCTATCTATGAGAAAACCGTAGTATCTCTCAGGCGGATGAGACGGCCTACTACTCCTGCGGAGGGGTGCGGGAATGTCCTGTTCTTCTTGAACTACTTGTTCTACCAAACTTTCAGTAGTAGTTTGTGGTTCTGGAATTTCTTCCAGTTCTATTTCGCTCCCACTTGTTTCCTTTTCTAAAAACGGATGTTCTAGAAAATAGGCATTACGAGAAACAAAAACCTTTTGTTCCTCTACGTAATAGAATAGATATCCCCTGGAGTTCTTTGGATATCCCACAAACTTACACTTTACTGATCGTGCCTCGAGCTTGTCCACATGCTGCTTTTTAACAAAAGCTGGACATCCCCATATCTTTACATACTGAAGATGTGGTTTCTTCCCACTCCACATCTGATATGGCGTGGTAGGCACAGTCTTGGTAGGAACCATGTTAAAAAGATATGCCGCTGATTCTAGCGCATGACCCCAGAAAGATCACGGCAACTCAGCATTACTCATCATGGATCGTACCATATCCAATAGGGTTCGATTCCATCTCTCTGATACACCGTTATGCTGTGGAGTGTATGGAGGAGTAAGCTGAGAGAGAATTCCTTTCTCTTTTAGGTAACCTAGGAACTCGGCACTTAAGTATTCACCACCTCGATCAGATCTCAGTGTCTTGATACTTTTGCCGGTTTGGTTTTCTACTTCATTCTTATACTCCTGGAATTTTTCAAAAGCCTCGGATTTATGTTTCATCAGATAAATGAATCCGTACCTTGAATAATCATCCGTAAAAGTAATGAAATAGGAAAAACCACCTCTTGCATGTGTAGACATTAGACCGCATACATCGCTGTGTACGAGTCCTAAGAGCTCGCTCGCTCTTACTCCCTGTCAAGTGAATGGAGTCTTTGTCATCTTTCCTTTGAGACATGATTCACAAGTGGCATAAGTTTGATATTCGAACGAGTCCAAATATCCTTCTCTATGTAACTTAGTTAAGCTTGTCTCATTGATGTGACCTAGTCTACAATGCCATAAGAAAGCCTTATTTAAATCTGGAGAATTTCTTTTTAGTGTGTTCTGGACATTGAAAATCTGGAGTTGGTTTAAGACATATATACCGTTATTTAGTGTACCGGACCCAATCAAACCATGATTTAGGTGGATGTTAACAACATCACTTACAAACGTGAAATCATAACCTTTATTTGATAACAAGGAAACTGATATGATATTATACGTTAAGCTAGGTACATAAAAACTGTTACGTAAAACCAAAATGTGTCCACTTGTCAATCCCAGGTGATAATCCCCGACGGACACAGCTCCCGCGCTAACTCCGTTAGCAACCTTTAGGGTCATATCACCTTCCTTCAGCATTCTACGGTTTCTCAATGCCTGCAATGAATTGCATATATGAGATCCTGATCCGGTATCCAATACCCAGGAAGTAGAGTTAATTGACAGACAATTCTTAATTACAAACACACCTGAAGTCGAAGCCACAGCTTGCTTCGGTTCCTGGTTCTTGGCGTTCCACGCCTTGCAATCATTCTTCCAGTGCCCTTTCCTATGACAATGGAAGCACTCATCCTGGGCCACTACTGGTACCGCAAACTTTTTCTTTCCCTTCACTCCCACCATACTAACACCTCCTCTAGGTTTGGTGGCGGCCTTCTTCTTCCTTCCTTTGGCCCTAGCCTTGGACCCGGAAGAAGAGGCACCGCTAACAAACATAGCGGGTGTTTCCCTTGCCTTCTGCAAGGTGCCCTCTGCACTCCTCAACATGTTAAGGAGTTCTGGAAGTTCAACTTCTTTTCTTTGAATGTTGAAGTTCAGAATAAACTGGGCGTAGGTGGAAGGGAGGGACTGGAGAATAAGGTCTGTATAGAGCTCATTATCCAAAGTCGTTCCAAGGTCTGCGAGCTCTTCAATATAGCCTGTCATCTTTAGGACATGTTCTCCTATCGATGATCCGACGGCCAACCTCACTCGAAACAAGTTCTTTGAGGTCTCGTATCTTGCTATATGAGATTGCTCTCCATACAGATCTTTATACGGAGAAATATGGATTCAAGATCCATATCCTCGTGCCTCCTTTGATGTTCATTGTTCATCAAGGAAAGCACGATGCACTTGGCCTTCGCGCAATCTATCTCCCAGGTTTTGTGGATTTCCTTATCCGCATTACTGGATTTGGGACCTGGGACTACAGGTGCCTTAGTGGTGCGGACGTACCCCAATTTGTCATAGGTCAAAGCCATTTTGACATTCCGCAGCCAATCTTTATAGTTTGGCCCTGTCAGTATATTTTTCTCTAAAAGTAACTTAAGTCCAGTCATTTTCAGGATCGCTGTAAGTAGGAGAGAGAGAAGAAACACTTTAGCATGATGCTCTTGCAAGTTTAGAGTGGTTTTTAGTTTATCTAAACTGGATGGCTCCCACTGTTTCTCGAATCCTTCCTCAAACCATAAAAGAAGAATTAGCCAGGACTATTCTCACCGTACAATACTTGCTTAACCGTTCAGCCAGGCTGGTGTTGGTACTTCGAGGGAGGTTTTCCAACGCTTTCGCGAAGTTCCTTAATTAAATAACCTCTTTTCTCTGGGAGCGTAGCCCCGCTGACACCTTTCTAGACACCTACTTGGTTTATAGCATTGATCGTTAAGTGACGAATATCCTGATAAGTAGCATATACTCACAGTAGGATCGGGATCCAAATATCATCGTCTGATAATGCTGAAGGAATCCTACCAACATTCATCAAACTCCAAATGGTATGCATCTCTTTGCAAATTTCAGTTTCTTTAGAAATTCCCGACATAAATTTTTACCCCATGCTCTTATGACCTTGGCGTTAGGTCAAAATGTCATAAGTCACATGTCAAGTTCTACCCATCATTATCTTGTTAATTTGAACCCATCCGTACATATCCTTGACGTTCGGCCAAAATGATAATACGACTGTCCCAAACTAACTCATCTATCTATGCAACAAATGAATACCCAGCAGCTACCAAACACTATGCCTTGGCGTTAGGTCAAAATACAAAGCTTGAATACTACTGAATACCCAAATGAAATGACGGAGGGCTACGAATGGTTTTGGCGAAACTGTGAACGTAGTGAACTTGATATAACCGAAGGAACCTGATAGCTTTTAAAAGGAGTGGTTAAAGCTCCACAATTAAAAAATATCTTCTGTTTTAAAAATAACCGAGTGGTTTCTTTTAAATTGTTCCAACGATTAAACTTTTGGTTTATTTTCTTTGCACTGATAATAATGCGTCCCATCATTAACCTATCATTGCAGAAAACAACGAAAATACAACGTCCTCTTATGCCATCCGCATTCGCCACTGGGTCCCGTCATCACCCGTTAGGTTACTTAACTAACGGCAGAGCGGGGGCTGGGCTAGCGCAGGTGTAAAACATAAGTGACGTCTAAATAGCTATCATATATAAATATTGTACATTCGTCTGACGCAATAATAGGCATTCCAGATCACAGATGAACTTTATTGGATATGCAAGCAATCCGCGTTTCTTGTTGAGCCTGCAACGAAAAACGGATTACACAGTTGTGATGAATAGCCATTACCCCACCCTAGACCCCTACGGATACGGCAAACTACCCGCCAAGTACCCGAAGTGAAGCGGTCTCCCTCAACAAAGTGAGTAGGCCATTAAACACTTCAAAGTACCCGGTAGTTTGTGCACCCCACCTTGGGTCTGTCCTAGGAGCAAAAACAGTAAAATGAAATAATACAACGGTGGCTACAACCGCAACCTAGATGCGCCCCGCAAAATAATATTACAACATATTACAATTACATTGAATGAATTAAAATAATAACCCATCACAAAACCCCGGCTAATCATCACAACAATCCAATACAGTTCACAACCACAAACAGTAAAAACCATTACAGAAATATGCAACCCCCTGCCAACCGACTACTAGCAGTTAGGGGAGGTTTATGAACACATTATACAATCACAGATATAATCAAATTAGCAAACATCGTAAAATTTCGATCGAGCAAACACTTTTAGATTCTACTCCAATACTTCTCTGTGCACCTGAGACTTGAGCAGAAAAATAAACATCACAGAAATATCACTGTTAACACATAAGAGTTACTGAAGAAATTTGGGCTGACTCGGGCTCAACTCGGCCGCGGATCCGTGGCGGATCGCATGGATCCGTGGCGGATCGCATGGATCCGCCGCGGTTCCGTGGTGAGTTAGCCGAGTCATGAGTCCAAATTTCTTCAGTAGCCCTATTATTCCCTGCTTGTTATACTGCAGGTCCCTGAAAAATTTTTAGGGCCTGTTTTAAATTCGACAGAAACTGTGTTAAAACGATGATTTTCCCGGTTCTTTTTGCGTTGGAAATTCTTACGACGTTGCTAATAAGTTAATTATTGTTTAGCGAGGCTCTGATACCACTGTAAGTCGATGTACAACACACCACGACTTGCGGGGAGGCGGAATAATGAAAAACGATCATGTTCTTTGCGTAAACATCGACTAACCGAGAATCTTTGCTAAACTATAACTAACAAGAATCATAGAAGTTAACAACTACTATGAAAAGTGATTATACCTGATGAACCGTGTCCTTCGTCTTTTCGTTCTCCACGTCCTCTCCGGCCTTCTCTATGTAGTAGATGATCCACCCGAGAGCTTTACTTCAAGCTTCACCTCTAACTTGAGGTAACTAGGTTTCTTAAAGTGCTAATCTAAGTAACCTAGGTGATATAGAGAAGGGTTATGGATTAGGTAGTCTAAACTAATCCTTGGTCTCAACACATGAGAGGGGAGGATTAGGGTTTGAAGAGAGAGAGCTTGAGGAGAGAGAAAGTGAGCAAGAGAATGGAATGAGATAATGATCTATCATAATATATATGAAGCATTATTATTTATCCAAAAAAGAAAATAAAGGATTTAACAACCATGCTTCATAAATACAAATGGGTGATGCATCTTGATTTATTCAAATTCCGATTGTGTATGTTTAGAAAATAGAATTTAGAAATCACAACCAAAAATATTTGACCGCAATCAATAACGGTGTCGAATGTAGCGCGTTAGTAAGTGCGGATCGTCCACAGGGAAAGTGTAATCGTTCGTGTTTCGATTTAGATGAGTTGAAACTTTAAAGAAAAGAAAACAAACAATTCATGATTTGTAATTGAAGTTCAAGAATTAGAAAATCTAGATCTAATAACAAGAAAGGATAAAATCAAGAATTGAGATGTGTGATAATTTTTCCAACCAAATATCAAGAATCGAAGTGTTGCTCGGAGGAGTAGATCGGATCTATAGATGTGATGAGATCTAAAGATTTCATGTTCTTATCCATTAACGAATTGATACTAGATCGATGATTATTCATTGAGGTTAAAGATCTTGCGAAGAAGCTAGGGTTTCCTCGTCTTTATCCTTTCGATAAATCTCATTCAAATTCTAGCTACTAGTTAATCAAATGATCAATCGTTGTTCTCTAGTTTTGAGTGAACACAATCAAGAAAGGATCATCCCGAAACTAGGTCATCGATCATTTGATTCACAAGAATTTACAATCGTTATAGGATTTAAGAATTGTAAAAAGATCTAAATCATCATCATTCTATTGATCATCTCGACACCTTTACGAGCGGAGTTTTACTCAAACATCACAACAAGAATCACAATCACAAATTGAGATCGAATCATGATGCAAGAATTTAAAGAAAGCAAGATTAAAGAATTTCACCTTTTATTTATATCAACAATTTCATTACAATCGCTCAAGAACTACAAGAGGAAGAACTCGATCGTCGATTTGGCTTCGCTCGTCTCCTTGAGTCGCGGATCGGCTTGGATCACTTGCCCGATTGAAGATCGGCTCTGCTCCTAAAAGGTTGAAGGCTTCTTGCTTGATTTGATACTCGGGATCTTGAATTTGGATTGGAATTAGGGTTAGGGTTTCGCACAAGTCGTGTCACTCAACTTGTGGATGAAGAGGGAGAGATGAAGAATTAATGAACTAATGAACCCCCTCAACCCTAGATCTAGGATCCTTTTTATAGACCGTCAAAACCCTAGATCTAGGATTTGAATTTTGAATTTCCCTCCAAAAGTTTGTTGAGGAGATTTGAATTTCCCTCCAAAAAGTTTGTTGAGGAGAAGCTTCTAGAAGAAGTTTGTTGAGCCGAGCCTTCTAGATGAGCCACGTGGAGAATCTACAATGTTCTGGAAGCTTGGGCCGTTAGAGGAAGCACGTGCAGAAAAATTGAGGAGCTGAAGCCTTAGAGCCGCCGCGGTTCCGCGGCTTAAGCCAGCTCCCGCCGCGGAACCGCGGCGGTTTGGAAGCGTTGGGGCTTGGGGTTTTGACTGTGGACTTGGGCTGATATTTGTGGGCTTTTCTGATATGTTGATTTTCCAGATGAGTCCCTGATCACTGCCAGATCTCTGGTCTTTGAGTTGGCGTATTTTTCAGCACTGTTTTCATAATTCTGGCTTTTGTTCCTGCAATTTCGCGAGACAAGTGTTGCGCAATATAGGGATGATGCGATGCCATGATAAACACACAATTTCCTCAGAAATGCCGATTTTAGAGTATAACACATGCAATCTGGTATTTCAGGACTGTTTTGCTAATATGTGCAATATGAATACCGAACACTTCTAGATGAGTGCAAATGATAGGGAAATTGCCGTGTTAAAAATGCAGTATTTTTGACTGATCACCTAGCAAAACCTGAAACACAAAAATACGGAATTACGGGACTTTAATGTCGGTTTGTGATGACTTAGAGTGTGCAGAGAAATCTGGAATGGACTGGGACGTTTATTGGAAAAATAAACAAGTTCAGAGGCCCATTTGAGACCCTAGGAGCACCCTATTGCCAGACGAACCCCACTGGAGTACCCTGGGCCGGCCAGGCCAGTTTTCACTGTAGGGGGCTCGGCCACTTAGTGTAGGGTAGGGTCCAGGTTTCTACTGTAGGTCATATGCACCTTGTATATCACTCTAGACTTGTTTGCTTTCCTTTATTTGGCCTGAGATGAAATCTGGGATCATTTTCTTGGGTTGCTACTTTGAATTTAGTTTTGGTTTTGCGTATTTGATTTCCAGATTTTGGTATTTGTGCGTTATCTCGATCGTGTGACGTTTGTCTGTCTATATCGAGTGATTTCGGGTTGTTTTGCGAAGGTTAACCATAGGTTCTAACCTATAGCCCTTTTACCGTATCGTGTTGGTTTTCGCGTGTCGTTTTAAGTTTCAATTTGGTTTTGATGCGATGCGATACGTGTGATATGTAGGTACCCCTACGGCGATCCGAGACGATAAAGAAGATGATGGCGACATCGACACCGTCACGTAGGATACAGGTGAGTAGATTATATCTACAGGGGGAAGTCGGGTGGATGGCGTATAGCACCTGTTAGTGTATATGCCCTAGAGGCCATTACTGTATCATACTAGTTTGTATATTACTTAATGGAAGCTTGGGATATTCACCTTGTATAGACAATCTTGCTCAAAATGGTAGTATGCTACTTGGTTTGTTTCTACTTTAATGTGTACATGTGTTTCTTTTAGTACATCACCTATACACATTAGTGAAGCCCTTAGGATCTTTGCTTGATTACCAGCGTTGTGATGGCAGTCACACTCGTGGGGGCTGGGTAATCCACAAGCACATCCTTATGCAGGTCCCTAGTCGTAGGACTATCGAGACAGGGCATCGATACTCCGAAGTAGACTAGCGTATGCGCTTCTCATCCCAGCAGGGAAGACGGTCTGTCCCACAGCCGTCAGTACGTCGTACTTGAGATAGTATGCGGGTGCTCGTTAGGTTACGAGTACACTGGACAGGACTCGTCGGGAACTGTTGGTTGGTACTAGACCTATCGTCAGTTATCAGTTCCAAGGTGACATGAGTACAGCTTAGTCCGCTGACTTGACACTGTCACTTCGCCTCGAGTGTGTTCCCACTGTACTTAGATTACTACCCTACCAAGGCTCAAAGGAGTCGTGCAAACAGGTAGTAGTTAGGTGCAGTCCCGAAGCACTTGGAGGCAGTGACGGTTAGACAGGATTCGTCTCTCCCGGTATTGGGGGTTGATATCGTGCTGTGTCTAGGAGAGCCATTACACAAAGTCCCTGGCCAGGGCAAGAGAGATATACTGGTAGGTTTCCAGTGTTATCTCAGCGTGTTCTGGGCTGCACTCCAACACGACTTGTACCGCTATTAGGGGATTGACGTTTACCGCCCCCTAGGCCCGCCATGCGATATTCTCAGACGAACAGACCGGACTATACGCAGATTGTCACATTCAGGCCCAGTAGGAGTTCAGATGGGTTTCACCTCATCAGTCTTCTTATCGGCATCTACCTGGGGGTCGTTACGCACAGCTAGTGCCGCTTGCGGTCTGTGGTTAAACCCACTGCCAGCGTAGTGTCGAGTCTTTAGAGTCCCAAACAGAGAGCTATTCGCCTTTAGGCAAAAGAGTAGAGGTCACATGGTTTTGCGACAGGGTTCGGTCACATCCGTGCACTTGTGCACGTTTGGTGTCCGGGCAGTTATCACTAGCGGACTTTGGTTTAAGCCAGATCCTAGTGAACGTTTTGGGATTGGTTTTATCTCGGTTGTATTCGTGTTCCCCGAAACGCGGATGCGGGTGTGTATGCACGGTTGACAGAGACAGAGGCAGAGGATTCTCATTAGGGTTGTTGACTGTTGACTTTTTGCTAAACCCTAATGAGAATTAGAAATATGATTAACAATAATATTAATTAAGTATTATTATGACATGGTTGGGTTGAAAGGTTGACTTTGTTGACTTATTGACTTTGTTGACCGGTTGACTAGGTTGGACTTGTTGACTACCATCATGACAATGGCTATCATTTCATGGCATTGACCTTTGCTTGCTTATTTGTTCACACATTGCATTTAATGCATGAAATGATATTGCCATTTGATATGATAATAACCATCACATAATACTAAATTATTATTATGTGTTATGATGATTTTGGATTATAAGAGCAAGGGTGAGAAAAGTTTTGCTCATTCTTTTATTTGCTTTCTCTCTCATGAAAGCTCTCTCATCCTCAAGCTCTCCCTCTTCCTCTTACTCTCTCTCTAGTTCAAGGCAAACACCTCTCATGTGTTGAGAATCATTTTCCTTGGAGATAAAAACCCAAAACACTTCTCTACTCATCCTAGTACACAAAGTCTATCAAGCCAAGTGTTCTAGTTTCCTCTAGTTTGAGATTGAAGCCAAAGGTAGAAGCTTTCAGGCGGATCCATCTTCGGCACAAGGAGACGACGAGGAGAGAACCATCCGACCACCACAAGGAGTCGAAGAGAAGGAGTTCAAGTTAAGGTACAACCCCCTAACCGAGTAGGTAAAACTCCTAATTAGGTTGTTAGATAGTTGTTTAACAAAGATCCGTATTTTGAGTCCATGTTACCCACCAAAGAAAAATCGTTTTTCATTATTTCCGCAAGCCCGAAAGAACCGGGAGAGGTAACGTAGACTTACAGTGGTATCAGAGCCTGGTTAAACACTATCTAACATGTTAGCAAAGTAACTAGAAGTTCGATCGGAGAAAAAGTCGCGAAACATGCCCGTAATATCAAGTTTCTGCCGATTCTGTTTTCTGTTCAAAAAATAATTAATCTTACACTAAAAATCGGCTCAGGCTTTTTAAAACCCACACAAGAAAATTGGTCCACTGACTCGGTCAAAGTGCCATGGAAACGCGGCCGGAGCATGCTCCCACCGCGGATCCGCGGCCGAGTTGACTCGGTCGTGGCACAATTTTCCTGCAGTGTTTTTTGGGGCTGTTTTGGGATTTTTGGAATATGTTTTTTCTGCCCAGATTTTACAGAAAGAAAATTTTTTTTTGGGGTTTAAAAATCCGTATTTTGATCGAACTTCTAAAGACTTAAGCTAACGGGTTATATCTGTGATGTGATATATGTATTGAACGTCTGCTAATCGCCATACATCGATTAGTGGGGGTTATACATATCTGTGATCTGTAATGTTGATGGTATGTGTATATGAATTCATTGGATTGTCGTGGATGAATAGCCGGGGGGTTGTGAGATGTGAGTTTTCTTTTTCTTTCAATTCATGTAATTTGTAATTGATGTAATATTATTTATATGGCCGCACAACCGGGATGGGGTTGTAGCCGTCATTGTATAATTTCTTTTACTGTTTTTGCTCCTAGGATAGACCCAAGGTAGGGTACACAAACTACCGGGTATCTCGAAGTGCCGAGTGGCCTACTCACAGTGTTGAGGGAGGTTGCTTCGCTTCGGGTACTTGGCGGGTAGTTTGCCGCACCCGTAGGGGTCTAGGGTGGGGTCTTGGCTATTCATCGCGACCGTGTAATCCGCTCTTCGTTACAGGCTCGTACGGATTGCGGATTCCTAGTATATCCAATGTGTTCATTTGTGATCTGGAATGGCTATCATTGCATGTGACGAATGTGTATATCTATATATGATATCTATTTAGGCGTTGCTTATGTTTTGCATCCGCGCTAGTCCAGCCCCCGCTCTGTCGTTAGATAAGTAACCTAACGGGTAATGACGGGGCCCCGTGGCGAATGCGGATGGCATAAGCGTACGTCATATTTTCGTTGTTTTCTGCAATGGTAGGATTAAATGATGGGACGCATTAAATTAATGCAAGAAAATAAACCAAAGTTGAGTCGTTGGAACACTTTCAAAACCACTAGGTTTCTTTTCAAAAACAACTTTTAAACGCGGAGCTTAAGCCACTCCTTTTAAAAGCTATCTCGTTCCATCGATTATATCAAGTTCACTACGTTCACGGTTTCGCCAAAACCATTCGTAGCCCTCCGTCGTTTCACATGGATAGTCAATAATATTCAAGCTATGTTTGTTGGCCAAAGTCAAGGCATAGTGATTGGTAGCTATTGGGTGTTCATGTGCAGCATAGATAGATGTGTTGGTTTGGGACAGTCGTACTGCCTTGTTGGCCAAAGTCAAGGGTATGTACGGGTGGGTTCAAATTAACCTGGAGAATGACGAGTAGAACTTGACATGTGACTTATGATTTGTTGGCCAAAGTCAAGGTCATAAGAGCATGGGGCAAAAATCCACATCGGGAGTTTCAAAAGAAACTGAAACTTGCTAGCGCTGCATACCATTTGGAGTGTGATGATTCTGGTAGGATTCCTTCAGTTTTGTCACGCGATGATATTTGGATCCCGATCCTACTGTGAGTATATGCTACTCCTCGGGAAATTTCTCACTTAACGATCAATGCTATAAACCAAGTAGGTGTCTAGAAAGGTGTTAGCGGGGCTACGCCCCCAGGGAAAAGAGGTTATTTAATTAAGGAACATCATGAAAGCGTTGGAAAACCTCCTTCGAAATATCGACACTGGCCTGGCCGAACGGTTAAGCAAGTATTGTACGGTGAGATTGATCCCGACTAATTCTTCCTTTTTGGTTTGAGGAAGGATTCGAGAGACAGTGGGAGCCATCCTGTTTAGACAAATTAAAAACCACTCTAAACTTGCAAGAGCATCATGCTAAAGTGTTTCTTCTCTCTCTCCTAATTGCAGCGACCAAGCATCATGACTGGACTTAAGTTACTACTAGATAAAAACATACTGACAGGGCCAAACTACAAAGATTGGCTCAGGAATGTCAAAATGGCAATCACTTATGACAAGTTGGGGTATCTCCTTACCACCAAAGCTCCCCCTGTCCCAGGTCCCAAAACTAGCGTCGCGGATAAGGAAATCCATAAGACCTGGGAAATCGACCGCGCGAAGGCCAAGTGCCTCGTGCTTGCCTCTATGGACAATGAACATCAGAGGAGGCACGAGAATATGGA
Organism: Agapanthus africanus; assembly: GCA_030015575.1. NCBI lineage: Eukaryota > Viridiplantae > Streptophyta > Magnoliopsida > Asparagales > Amaryllidaceae > Agapanthus > Agapanthus africanus. Next base: position 400,267,229 of record JASDDO010000026.1, on the reverse strand, counting down.
CCTTGAATCCATATTTCTCCATACAAAAGAACTATATGGAGAGCAATCCCATATCGCCAGATAAGAAGTCTCGAAAAAGCTGTTTTCGGCGAGATTGGCCGTCGAATCATCGGTAGCGGAACACGTGCTTAAGATGATTGGCTTCATTGAGGAGCTCGCGGACCTAGGGACCACGTTAGAGAACTAGCTCTATACGGACTTGATTCTCCAGTCCCTTCCTTCCACTTACGCCCAGTTTATCCTGAACTTCAACTTGCAAGAAAAAAAAGTTGAACTTTCAGAACTCCTCAACATGCTGAGGAGTGCAGAGGGCACCCTACAGAAAGGTAGGGAAACATCCACTTTGTTTGTAGGAGGATCTTCCTCTTCTAGGTCCAAGGCGAAAGCCAAGGGAAAGAAGAAGAAAGCCCCCGCCAAACCAAGGGGCGGTGTTAGTAAAGTGGATACGAAGGGAAATACAAAGGCAACAAAGGTAGCAGGAAAGCTTGTGGGAAAGGAAGAATGCTTTTACTGTCACAAGAGTGGACAATGAAAAAAGGATTGCAGGGCTTGGAAGGCCAGAAACCAGGATCTGAAGCAAGTTGCGGCTTCAGCTTCAGGTGTGTATATTATTGAAAACTGTCTATCAATAAACTCTACATCCTGGGTATTGGATACCGGATCAGGATCTCATATCTGTAATTCTTTACAGGCACTGAGAAGGTGTAGGGTTTTGAAGGCAGGTGATATGACCCTCAGAGTTGCAAACGGAGCTGGCATGGATGCTGAGTCCGTAGGGGACTATCACTTGGGGTTGTCAGATGGACACGTTTTGGTTTTGCGTGATTGTTATTTTGTACCCAATGCAACCTGTAATATCATATCTGTATCTTTATTATCTAAAGAAGGTTATGAATTTGCATTTGTAAGCAATGTTGTAAACATTCACCTTAATCAAGTTTTGATTGGGTCAGGTACATTAAGCAATGGTATATACGTATTAAACCAACCACAGATTTTCAATGTCCAGAATACATACAAAAGAAAGTCTCCGGAAACAAATCAGGCTTTCTTATGGCATTGTAGACTGGGTCACATCAATGAGAGAAGGTTGACGAAGTTACATACAGAAGGATATTTGGGTCCGTTCGAATATCAATCATATGCAACTTGTCAATCATGTCTCAAAGGAAAGATGACAAAAACTCCGTTCACTGGACACGGAGTAAGAGCGAGCGAGCTCTTGGGACTCGTACACAGCGACGTGTGCGGTCCAATGTCTACACATGAGCGAAGCGGTTATTCTTACTTCATTACTTTTACGGATGACTTTTCAAGGTACGGATATGTCTTCTTAATGAAACATAAATCCGAAGCCTTTGGAAAATTCTAGGAATATAAGAATGAAGTAGAAAAACAAACCGGCAAAAGTATCAAGACACTAAGATCTGATCGAGGTGGAGAATACTTGAGTGCCGAGTTCCTTGATTACCAAAAAGAGAATGGAATTCTCTCTCAGCTTACTCCTCCATACACTCCGCAACATAACGGTGTATCGGAGAGACGGAACCGGACCCTATTGGATATGGTACGTTCCATGATGAGTAACACTGAGTTACCGCGATCATTCTGGGGATATGCACTAGAATCAGCTGCATACCTTTTGAACCGAGTTCCAACTAAGACTGTGCCTACCACACCATATCAGATGTGGTGTGGGAAGAAACCTTATCTTAAGCACATTAAGACATGGGGATGTCCAGCTTTTGTAAAAAAAAAGCAGCATGCTGACAAACTCGAGGCACACTCAGTACAGTGCAAGTTTGTGGGATATCCAAAGAATTCCAAATGATATTTCTTCTATTGCGAAGAGGAACAAAAGGTTTTTGTTTCTCGTCATGCCCACTTCTTGGAAACTGAGTTTTTGGAAAATCAGATAAGTGGGAGCGCAATAGAACTGGAAGAAATTCCAGAACCACGAGCTATTACTGAAAGCTTAGTAGAACCAGAGGGTTCGAAAGATCAGGACATTCCTATGCCGCTCCGCAGGAGTAGTAGGCAGTCTCATCCGCCCGAGAGATACTATGATTTTCTCATAGACGGGGATAGAGAGGATTGCATCATTGATTATGATGAGCCGACTAGCTTCCAGCAGGCCATTCAGAGCATTGACTCGGTAAAATGGCTGGATGCAATGCGGACCGAAATAGAGTCCATGTACAGCAACAAAGTATGGACGTTGGACGTTGCTCCAGATGGGGTAAAACCCGTAGGATGCAAGTGGATCTTCAAAAGGAAGATTGGTGTAGATGGACAGGTTGAGACCTATAAGGCTAGACTTGTTGCAAAGGGTTTTCGTCAAAGACCTGGTTTGGACTATGACGAAACCTTTTCTCCAGTGGCTATGCTGAAATCCATTCGAATCCTTCTTGCCATTGCTACCTTCCAAGATTATGAGATTTAGCAGATGGACGTAAAGACCGCTTTTCTAAATGGAAATTTAGAGGAGTGTGTCTATATGGACCAGCCAGAGGGTTTCATTCAGAGTGGGAGCAGCGGAAAGGTGTGCAAGTTGCTTAAGTCCATCTATGGACTAAAGCAAGCATCGCGGAGTTGTAACATCTGTTTTGATGAGACGGTCAAAGAATTTGGCTTTATCAAAAATCCAGATGAACCATGCATCTATAGTAGATTTGTAGCAAGAACTGTCATATTCCTCGTTTTATACGTGGATGACATTCTCTTAATAGGAAATGACATTCCTATGCTACAATCTGTCAAAGGGTTCTTGTTACACAGGTTCTCCATGAAAGACCTGGGTGATGCCTCTTACATTCTGGGGATCCGGATCTATCGTGACAGATCCAAGAGGATATTAGGGATTTCACAGTCCAGGTGCATCGACACCATACTGAAAAGATTTAGTATGGAAGATTCCAAGCACGGTAATCTACCGGCTTGTCACGGGATCACCCTCTCTAAAGAGATGTCTCCCAAGATTGATTTGGAAAGGGATCGCATGTCTATTATACCCTACGCTTCTGCGGTAGGCTCTATAATGTATGTGATGTTGTGTACCAGGCCAGATGTAGTTTATGCACTGAGTGTGGTAAGCCGGTATCAGTCAAACCCTGGGGAGAAGCACTGGATAGCGGTAAAGAACATTCTCAAGTACCTGAGAAGGACTAAGGAGATGTTCTTGGTGTATGGCGGAAAAGACCTCCAGATCGAGGCCTTTGCTGACTCTAGCTTCCAGAGTGACAAGGATGATTCCAAGTCCATGTCGGGTTATGTCTTTACCCTTAATGGAGGGGCAGTGTGTTGGAAGAGTTCCAAACAGGAAACCGTTGCTGACTCGACGATGGAAGCGGAATATATCGCTGCTGCAGATGCCGCAAAAGAAGCCGTCTGGATGAGGAAGTTCTTAACGGAACTTCAGGTGGTTCCATCCATTGCTGATCCAATACCTCTGTATTGCGACAACAACGGGGCTATAGCTTTAGCGAAGGAACCCAGGTCCCATCAGAAGTCCAGACACATCTTGAGGCGGTATCACCTGATCAGGGAGATCGTAGGTCGCCAGGAGATCGAGGTTCGGAGAGTTACTACGGAAGATAACACTGCTGATCCACTCACGAAGGCCTTACCACAGACTCAGTTCGAGCGGCTGATCGAGATGATAGGTCTTCGATACGCCAGTACATGGCCTTAGTGCAAGTGGGAGATTGTCAGTGTATATGCCCTAGAGGCCATTACTGTATCATACTAGTTTGTATATTTCTTAATGGAAGCTTGGGATATTCACCTTGTATAGACAATCTTGCTCAAAATGGTAGTATGCTACTTGGTTTGTTTCTACTTTAATGTGTACATGTGTTTCTTTTAGTACATCACCTATACACATTAGTGGAGCCTTTAGGATCTTTTCTTGAATACCAGCGTTGTGATGGTAGTCACACTCGTGGGGGCTGGGTAATCTACAAGCACATCCTTATGCAGGTCCCTAGTCGTAGGACTATCGAGACAGGGCATCGATACTCCGGAGTAGACTAGCGTATGTGCTTCTCATCCCAGCAGGGGAGACGGTCTGTCCCACAGCCATCAGTACGTCATACTTGAGATAGTATGCGGGTGCTCGTTAGGTTACGAGTACACAGGACAGGACTCGTCGGGAACTGTTGGTTGGTACTATACCTATCGTCAGTTATCAGTTCCCAGGTGACATGAGTACAGCTTAATCCACTGACTTGACACTGTCACTTCGCCTCGAGTGTGTTCCCACTGTACTTAGATTACTACCCTACCATGGCTCAAAGGAGTCGTGCAAACAGGTAGTAGTTGGGTGCAGTTCCGAAGCACTTGGAGGCAGTGACGGTTAGACAGGATTCGTCTCTCCCGGTATTGGGGGTTGATATCGCGCTGTGTCTAGGAGAGCCATTACACAAAGTCCCTGGCCAGGGCAAGAGAGATATACTGGTAGGTTTTGTTAGGTTTACCTAGCACCCTATGTAGAGTTTGGAAGCATCACATGTCACAAAGTTCAAATTTTTATGGTGCTAAGCAAGCATACAAAGGATCGATCCTAGAAAATTAGGGTTTCTAAACAATAAAGGCAAAAAAGACTAGGGTTTCGAGACTACAACCTTTGTAGCTCCCTTCGCTAGACTCTTTGGCCTCTTTAGTGTTGGAGGAAGGTTCTCTTGAAGTCTTCTAGTGTCCACGACGATCCACCCGAAGCTCCTTCGTCCAAGCTATCCACTTCACTTTCCAAGAGAAGAAAAGAAGATAACACTGTAAACCAGTAGGCTAAACTTCTGTAGAATGATGTTGTGGTTCTAATTCTCACTTCAAAAACCTTTCTTGATGTGTATTTTGCTCACTATAAAACACTAGAGAGCAAAAGAAGAAGGAGGAAGAAGATGATGGCTTTTCTTTTTCAAGAAGAGAAAAGATTAACTCTAAAAAAGAAATGAAAATATATCTATATATATTTATTTCTTCTCATCTCAAACCATGGTTAAATGTTTGAGTTATTATTTAATTAGAGTTTAAAACATAGAAGGAAAGTTTAATCCATGGTTAAGGGTAGGTGAGGATGGTTAGGTTAAAGAAGGATGTAGAAACTAGTCAAGAATTATCCTTTCCTTTTCCATTTTGTTTTAAACACAAAATCAAACAATAATCCATATATTTATCCATGGTGTGAGTCTTATATTGCCATCATTTTCAATGTGTAATCAACCATGATAGATGATGTATGTATGTATGTATGTATGCACATCCATATGTGCATGAAACTAGAAAGAAAGAAAAACATACATGCATGCATACATCTATCATATACAAGAAAAAGGTTTTAAGTGAGAAAACTAATGGTCAAATGATAAATCAACACTTGATTTATCAATCCGGCCATATCACATATGACCCCACCAAAAGCAAGCCGTCCGATCAATATACGGTATCCTATACGCGCATTTTAATCGGGTCCATGCGCATATCGCATACGCGCACCACAACGATTCGTCTGGACTAGGTAACTCCTTTGTGGGACTCTAAGACTCGTCAATACGCCGGCAGTGGGTGATGATCATATCAAGCACCCTCAAGCCGCAAACGGTCAGCTAAACGTAACGGCCACCCGGGTATTGAGCGATCAGAAGAAAACAAGCGAACCTGCTACAACTCCCGTCGAGCCAACCGGCAACACTACCGTACAGTCCGGTCTCTTCTTAAGATATGCTGCATATCGAGCCTAGGGATGGTCACGTCGACCCCAATAACTCAATAAGTCGTGCCGGTGAATGGTCTATAACAGATCGAGAAACTACTGATAACACTTATCAGCAAATCTCAGCAGCCCTGGCCAGGGACTTACTGATATAACCAGTCGGGCACAACACAGCATCAACTCCCAATACCGGGAGAGACGAAACCCCTCCTATCGCTCATTTCCTTCGTATGTCTCGGGACTGTACCCAACGGCCACCTGTTTGCACGACTCAGTAGAGCCATGGTAGGGTGGCAATCAAAGTACAGTGGGAGAACACACAAGACTCTATGACGATCTCGGGTCTACAGACTAACCTGTACCAGTGTCACCTGAGAACTGCTATCCGACGATAGATATAATTCCATATAGGAGTTCTCGGTGAGTCCGTCCAGTGTACCCAGTCACCACTGAGCACCCGTATATGATCTTGATGTCAAACATCGATGAATGTGGGAACATTCATCGCCTATCGTATGGGTCTAGTATCATATACGCTAGTCTACTCTGGTATATCAATGCCCCGTCTCGATATACCCACGACTAGGGACTTTCCAGGATATGCTTATAGACTACAGATGTCCCACTAGTATGATCTCCATCATAATCAGAGTAGTCAAGCCGATATCCTCAGGGCTTTATCAGCATGTATGAATGAATAAAAGCATGATCAAATCAACATGTCAGATAAAGAAGAACCAGATAGTATACTATCATGTCGAGCAAGAATGAATACTGAATATATATACATGTACAAATACATCCACTATCATATAATGGCCTCTAGGGCATACATATATCCAACAATCTCCCACTTGCACTAAGGCCAGTTATTGGCGTATCTCATACCCAACATCTCAAAAAGTCTCTCATGCTGCGGCTGAGGGAGGGCCTTGGTGAATGGATCCGCGGCGTTATTCTTTGTGTCTACTCTCCTAATCTCGATCTCATGGCGATCTACAATCTCCCGGATCAAATGAAAACGCCTCAGGATGTGTCTGGATCGCTGATGGGATCTGTGCTCCTTGGCTAACGCCATAGCCCCATTATTATCACAATACAAAGGTATTGGATAAATAATTGTTGGAACTACTCCTAGCTCCGAGACGAACTTCTTCATCCAGACGGCTTCCTTGGCGGCATCATTCGCAGCAATGTACTCAGCTTCCATCGTTGAGTCTGCAACGGTATCCTATTTGGAACTCTTCCAACTTACTGCCCCTCCATTGAGGGTAAATACAAACCCTAGAGATAGATTTGCTGTCGTCCTTATCGTTCTGGAAGCTCGAATCGGTAAAGGCCTCCATTTGGAGATCTCCATTACCATACACCAAGAACAATTCTTTAGTCCTTCGTAAGTACTTAAGAATGTTCTTCACAGCTGTCCAGTGGTTCTCCCCTGGGTTGGATTGATACCTGCTTACAACACTAAGTGCATAAGCTACATCTGGGCGTATACATAACATCGCATACATTATAGATCCTACTGCCGAAGCATAGGGTATAACGCTCATGCGAGCTCTCTCTTCATCGGTCTTTAGACAAGAATCCTTGGAGAGAGTGACCCCATGGCAAGCGGGTAAGGCACCCCACTTGGAGTCTTCCATACTAAACCTTTTTAGGATGGTGTTGATGTACCTGGTTTGGGACAATCCCAATAACTTTTTGGATCTATCCCTATAGATCTTTATGCCCAGGATGTATGTGGCATCATCCAGGTCCTTCATGGAGAATCTTAGTGATAAGAAAGATTTGACCGACTGTAGCATAGGAATATCATTTCCTATCAGAAGAATGTCATCCACGTACAATACGAGGAATGTGACAGCTCTTCCTACAGCCTTCTTATAAACACAAGGTTCATCTGGATTTTTGATGAAATCAAACTCTTTGATAACATAATCAAAACAGATGTTCCAACTCCGAGATGCCTGCTTTAACCCATATATGGATTTAAGCAATCTACGTGCTTTCCCGCTGCTCCCACTGTCAATGAAGCCCTCTGGCTGATCCATATAAACGCATTCTTCTAAATCTCCATTTAGAAATGCTGTTTTAACGTCCATCTGCCAGATTTCATAGTCGTAGTGAGCAGCAATAGCAAGTAGGATCCGAATGGATTTAAGCATGGCTACGGGCGAAAAAGTTTCGTCATAGTCCAAACCTGGTCTTTGACGAAAACCCTTCGCCACAAGTCTTGCCTTATAGGTCTCTACCTGCCCATCTACACCAATCTTTCTTTTAAAGATCCATTTGCATCCCACAGGTTTTACCCCAGGGGGTACAACGTCCAAAATCCATACTTTGTTGGTGTACATAAAGTCCATTTCGGATCTCATGGCATCCAGCCACTTCACAGAGTCTCCACTCGTGATAGCTTGCTGAAAACTGGTAGGATCATCATCATCCATGATGCAGTTTTCTCTGTCACCATCAATGAGGAAACCGTAGTACCTCTCCGGTGGGCGAGAAGTCCTGCCAGACCTTCGGAGTGGCCGAGGTTCCTCAGTTTCTATTGCAACAGCCGGTTCAACCAAATCGTCATATGTAGTTTGTGTCTCTAGAACTTCTTCTAGATCCACCACCTTACCATCATCTTTATCTGTGAAAAACTCTTTTTCCAAGAATGTGGCATACTGAGAAACAAACACCTTTTTGTTCCTCTTTGTGGTAGAATAGATATCCATAAGAATTCTTTGGATACCCCACAAAATTACAAATGACTGACCGTGTCTCGAGTTTGTCCGGATTCTGCTTTTTAACATAGGCCGGGCAACCCCAAATCTTAATTCTCTTAAGAGATGGTCTCTTCCCATGCCATATCTCATATGGCGTGGTAGACACGGCTTTGGTTGGAACCCTGTTCAGTAGAAACACTACAGTCTCCAATGCATGCCCCTAAAATGAGACGGGTAACTCAGCATCACTCATCATGGATCGGACCATATCTAATAAGGTCCTATTCCGTCGTTCAGACACACCGTTGTGCTGTGGTGTGTAAGGAGGAGTGAGCTGAGAGAGAATCCCATTTTCTTTTAGGAAGTTTGCGAATTCTGTACTGAGATACCCACCACCTCGATCTGATCAAAGCATCTTGATTCTCAAGCCGGTTTGTTTTTCTTCTTCTTGTTTATATTCAATGAATTTCTCGAAAGCTTCGGACTTGTACTTTAATAAAAATATATGACCGGATCTTGAGAAATCATCAGTGAATGTAATGAAGTATGAAAAACCGCCTCTAGCTTGTGTAGACATTGGCCCGCATACATCACTATGTATGAGGCCTAGGAGCTCAGTAGCTCTTTCTCCGTGTCCAGTAAACGGAGTTTTGGTCATTTTACCCTTAATACAAGACTGGCAAGTCGCATAAGATTTATATTCAAAGGAGTTTAAATATCCATCTTTGTGTAACTTGTTTAGTCTTGTTTCGTTAATATGACCAAGTCTACAGTGCCAACGAAAAGCTTCATTTAATTCTGAAAGTTTTCTTTTATTAGTGTGTTGTATACTGAAAACTGTGTGTTGATTTAGGACATATATTCCGTTATTAAGCGTACCATACCCAACCAACATTTGATTCAGGTAAATGTTCATAACATTGTTCTGCAATACAAAATTATATCCTTCATTGTCTAACAAAGAAACGGATATTATATTACAAAGCATACTTGGTACAAAATAACATGGATTCAAAATCAAAATACATCCAGATGGCAACCCCAAGTGATACTCTCCCACTGCGACTGTATGTACATTGGAACCATTTCCAACGCGGAGAGTATGGTAACCTGTCTTCAAAACTTTGCTATTTCTCAGCCCCTGCATAAAATTACAAATGTGAGAACCTGAACCGGTATCCAATACCCAGGAAGCAGAGTTTATTGAAAAACAGTTTTCTGTCACAAACGCACCTGAAGTAGAAGCATCCCCATGCTTCTTCTTGAGATTTAAGTACTCCGTGCAGTTGCGCTTCCAATGTCCTGTCTTGTGGCAATGAAAACATTCGCCTTTCCTCGAGTCTCCAGCTTTGGACTTTTCCTTTCCCTTCACCTTCTTAACTCCACTCTTAGGATTGGTGGGCTTCTTCTTTTTCTTTCCCTTGGCCTTAGCTTTCGGGCGAGAAGAGGAAGATTGTCCAACAGTCATAACGGGAGTTTTTGCTGACTTCAAAGTGCTCTCTGCACTCCTTAACATATTAAGGAGTTCAGGTAGCTCCTTCTCCATGCCATGCATGTTGAAGTTAACTATGAATTGAGCAAAGGTGGAGGGGAGGGACTGCAGAATAATATCTATATATTGTTCATTGTCCATAGTCCACCCAAGGTCCTCAAGCTCTTCTATAAGAGCTATCATCTTCAGAACATGGTCTCCTACTGGTGTGCCGGGGGCCATTCGCATCTGAAACAATTTCTTTGATGCCTCGTATCGCAATACGCGGGATTGCTCTCCATACAACTCCTTTGTATGGAGCAATATGGTTTGAATGTCCATATTCTCGTGCTGCTTTTGATGTGTATTGTCCATCGATGCAAGCGCGAGGCATTTGGCCGTGGCACAATCAGCGTCCCATGTCTTGCGGACTTCTTTGTCCGCAACTGAGGATTTTGGACCTGGGACGGGCGGGGCTGAAGCCGTGAGGACATATGATACTTTATCATAAGTCAAGGCTATTTTCAGATTCCTCAGCCAGTCTTTATAATTGGTCCTATTCAGTTTGTTTTTATCTAGTAGAAGCTTGAGTCCAGTCATTGGTATCTGCCATTAAGAGAGAGAAAAGAATACACTCAGCGAAAGCTCTTGCATAGATCAGATTGGTTATTATCTTGTCTAATCGATGTCTCCCACTGCTTTAATCAAGTTTTTCTTTCAAACCTTAAAAAGAAAACTAGCCAGGATTAATTACAGTCTACAACTTCGCTAACCGTTCAGCTAGGCCAGTGTCGGTACTTGAGGGAAGTTCCCCGTGCTTTCGCACGGACCTAATTAAAGTAAACCTCGTTTTCCCAGAGGCGGAGCCCCGTTAACACCTTTCTAGACACCTAATGAGTTGGCTAATTGTAAACTGTAAAACTCTCCTAGGAGCAACTATTGCCCACAGTGGGATCGGGATCCAACCATCATATGGAAGGTATGCAATCTCATTGCAAATCTCAACACTTGAAATTCCCGATATGATTTTTACCCCTAGTACTTATGACCTTAACTATGGTCAACAAATCATAAGTACCAGTCAAGTTCTACCCATCATTTCTTGATCAATTAGACCCACCCATATGACCCTTAACTATGGTCAACAAAGTCGTATGAATGTCCTAATTAATCTGCATCATATGCAATGTAGGAACATCACTTAGCTACCGTACACTACGCCTTAACTAAAGTCAACAAACGTAGCACGAATACTAAGTACTCTACTTCCTAAAATGACGGAGGGTTGCGGATGATTTTTAAGAAAATCTTTAACGCTTTGAACTTGATATCGTCGTAGAATCAAATGGTTTTCAAAAGGAGTGGCTTAAGCTCCGCAGTTTTGAAATGTAGCTTTTTCATAAATAGCCGAGTGGTTTTTAAATCCGATTCTACAACATCTTTTTAGGTTTATTTTCTTTACATTAATCACATTAATGTAATCCCATCATTTAAGTCCTTAAGCCAATCACAGAAAAGAAACGAAAATAACACGTACGCTTATGCCATCCGCATTCGCCGCAATGTTCCGTTATGCACCGTTAGGTCACTTAACTAACGGCATACCGGGACGGGACTAGCGCGGGTGTAAAACATAAGCAACGTCTACTATATATCATATATATAATATGTCATTCATCTCAGATATCACAGAACACAGGCAGCAGAAACATAGATATAATGTGGGATATACTAGGACGTCCGTATTTAGTATTTAGCCAGAATAGAAAATACGGATTCCACAGTCACGATGAATAGCCAAGCCCACACCCTGGACCCCTACGAGAGCGGCAAGCGACCCTACCAATTCTGGAGTTTAGGAGACCCGGTCTCGACTCCTCGAGATGGCCTCCCACTGAACCCCAGAACCCAGTCACCTGTGCTCCCCTCCTTGGGTCCATCCTAATGCAGAAAAGTAAATAATATACAACACTGGTGGTAGCAACCTCAACCCGGAAGTGCCCCAAATAAAAGAATATTACATTACATTTGAATTTACATGAATGAAAATATAAAACTCTCATCTCACATAAAACCCCCCGGCTATTCAATCGCGACAATGCTGCACATCATATCTCAGCAACACATAATATCTCATATCATCAACGTAAGTAAGTATGCATACACCGATTGCCGTCGACGTATAGCAACGACAATCGGCAATACCACTACATACTACACTTACGGTCACAGAAAAGAAAGTGTAAAACTGCAATATCTGGAATCCACATTCTCTTTAGATATCACAAATACGAAATATCACATACTTCGTATTTCATGTCTAGTAATACGAATTCTACACATTGCATCACATTCCAGATAAACAGACAGTATTAAAGTTTTCGAACGAATGATCAAATACCCAAGATTCACTAAAGCTCAACACTTGAGCAGAGTTCAAAAACCCGGAGTGTGTCACAGTAGTAGCGGTCCAGCCGTAGAAGGGTCAAGCCAACGCCTCACATGTGGCACGCCGTACTGCCCCAAACCCTAAGGTTCAAAGGGCAGTTCGAGACGGTCAAATAATCGAGTTAAGGTTTGTTGTCTTCTAGAGGGTCCACCACAAAACTTGCACGTATCTCCAAAGTATTTAAACCCCGTGAAAAGTGAGCAAATGAGACTCGTTCGAACACTTCAATACTTTCTAATTTACCAGGAAAAGAAACGAAATGAAAATTCCGATCGAATCGTCGAGTCCAAAACCATCTCCATAATTTATAGTACTATATTCAGATTAAATATACCTAAAACAATATACAAGCATTTATAAGAATTACTGTGCAAACAGGAAGTAATGATGCCTCTGTACGGCCGCGAAGCCGCGGCCTAAGCAAGGATTTGCCGCGGTTCTGCGGCGGTTTGTACGGATCAGGGCTTCGACTTTCACAGTGTTTCTTAGTTTTTCCTGCTGTATTTTTTAAGTATTTTTAATTCTGAAAAATGTCAGATTTTAAAAATTGTTCAGATAAGGTCTCGAAACGTCGTATTTTGATCCGATCGGGATTTTTACTTCTTAAAAGTGTCGCCTAATGTTCTAGGTCAGCTCTGATACCAATGTTAGGTTAACCTAGCACCCTATGTAGAGTTTGGAAGTATCACATGTCACAAAGTTCAAATTTTTATGGTGCTAAGCAAGCATACAAAGGATCGATCCTAGAAAATTAGGGTTTCTAAACAATAAAGGCAACAAAGACTAGGGTTTCAAGACTACAACCTTTGTAGCTCCCTTCGCTAGACTCTTTGGCCTCTTGAGTGTTGGAGGAAGGTTCTCTTGAAGTCTTCTAGTATCCACGACGATCCACCCGAAGCACCTTCGTCCAAGCTATCCACTTCACTTTCCAAGAGAAGAAAAGAAGATAGCACTCTAAACAAGTGGGCTAAACTTGTGTAGAATGATGTTGTGGTTCTAATTCTCACTTCAAAAACCTTCCTTGATGTGTATTTTGCTCACTATAAAACACTAGAGAGCAAAAGAAGAAGGAGGAAGAAGATGATGGCTTTTCTTTTTCAAGAAGAGAAAAGATTAACTCTAGAAAAGAAATGAAAATATATCTATATATATTTATTTCTTCTCATCTCAAACCATGGTTAAATGTTTGAGTTATTATTTAATTAGAGTTTAAAACATAGAAGGAAATTTTAATCCATGGTTAAGGGTAGGTGAGGATGGTTAGGTTAAAGAAGGATGTAGAAACTATTCAAGAATTATCCTTTCCTTTTCCATTTTGTTTTAAACACAAAATCAAACAATAATCCATATATTTATCCATGGTGTGAGTCTTATATTGCCATCATTTTCAATGTGTAATCAACCATGATAGATGATGTATGTATGTATGTATGTATGCACATCCATATGTGCATGAAACTAGAAAGAAAGAAAAACATACATGCATGCATACATCCATCATATACAAGAAAAGGTTTTAAGTGAGAAAACTAATGGTCAAATGATAAATCAATACTTGATTTATCAATCCGGCCATATCACATATGACCCCACCAAAAGCAAGCCGCCCGATCAATATACGGTATCCTATACGCGCATTTTAATCGGGTCCATGCGCATATCGCATACGCGCACCACAACGTTTCGTCTGGACTAGGTAACTCCTTTGTGGGACTTTAAGACTCGTCAATATGCCGGCAGTGGGTGATGATCATATCAAGCACCCTCAAGCCGCAAATGGTCAGCTAAACGTAACGGCCACCCGGGTATTGAGCGATCAGAAGAAAACAAGCGAACCTGCTACAACTCCCGTCGAGCCAACCGGCAACACTACCGTACAGTCCGGTCTCTTCGTCAGATATGCTGCATATCGAGCATAGGGATGGTCACGTCGACCCCAATAACTCAATAAGTCATGCCGGTGAATGGTCTATAACAGATCGAGAAACTACTGATAACACTTATCAGCAAATCTCAGCAGCCCTGGCCATGGACTTACTGATATAACCAGTCGGGCACAGCACAGCATCAACTCCCAATACCGGGAGAGACGAAACCCCTCCTATCGCTCATTGCCTTCGTGTGTCTCGGGACTGTACCCAACGGCCACCTGTTTGCACGACTCAGTAGAGCCGTGGTAGGGTGGCAATCAAAGTACAGTGGGAGAACACACAAGACTCTATGACGATCTCGGGTCTACAGACTAACCTGTACCAGTGTCACCTGAGAACTGCTATCCGAATATAGATATAATTCCATATAGGAGTTCTCGATGAGTCCGTCCAGTGTACCCAGTCACCACTAAGCACCCGTATATGATCTTGATGTCAAACATCGATGAATGTGGGAACATTCATCGCCCATCGTATGGGTCTAGTATCATATATGCTAGTCTACTCTGGTATATCAATGCCCCGTCTCGATATACCCACGACTAGGGACTTTTCAGGATATGCTTATAGACTACAGATGTCCCACTAGTATGATCTCCATCATAATCAGAGTAGTCAAGCCGATATCTTCAGGGCTTTATCAGCATGTATGAATGAATAAAAGCATGATCAAATCAACATGTCAGATAAAGAAGAACCAGATAGCACACTATCATGTCGAGCAAGAATGAATACTGAATATATATACATGTACAAATACATCCACTATCATATAATGGCCTCTAGGGCATACATATATCCAACATGTTTCCAGTGTTATCTCAGGGTGTTCTGGGCTACACTCCGCCACGACTTGTACCACTATTAGGGGACTGACGTTTACTGCCCCCTAGGCCCGCCATGCGATATTCTCAGATGAACAGACCAGACAGTACACAGATTGTCACATTCAGGCTCAGTAGGAGTTCAGATGGGTTTCACCTCGTCAGTCTTCTTATCGGCATCTACCCGGGGGCCGTTACGCACAGCTAGTGCCGCTTGCGGTCTGTGGTTAAACTCACTGCCAGCGTAGTGTTGAGTCTTTAGAGTCCCACACAGAGAGCTATTCGTCTATAGGAAAAAGAGTAGAGGTCGCATGGTTTTGCGACAGGGTTCGGTCACATCCGCACACTTGTGCACGTTTGGTGTCCGGGCAGTTATCACTAGCTGGCTTTGGTTTAAGCCAGATCCTAGTGTACGTTTTGGGATTAGTTTTATCTCGGTTGTATTCGTGTTCCCCGGAACGCGGATGCGGGTGTGTATGCATGGTTGACAGAGACAGAGGCATAGGATTCTCATTAGGGTTGTTGACTGTTGACTTTTTGCTAAACCCTAATGAGAATTAGAAATATGATTAACAATAATATTAATTAAGTATTATTGTGACATGGTTGGGTTGAAAGGTTGACTTTGTTGACTTATTGACTCTGTTGACCGGTTGACTAGGTTGGACTTGTTGACCACCATCATGACAATGGCTATCATTTCATGGCATTGACCTTTGCTTGTTTATTTGTTCACACATTGCATTTAATGCATGAAATGATATTGCCATTTGATATGATAACAACCATCACATAATACTCAATTATTATTATGTGTTATGATGATTTTGGATTATGAGAGCAAGGGTGAGAAAAGTCTTGCTCATTCTTTTATTTGCTTTCTCTCTCATGAAAGCTCTTTCATCCTCAAGCTCTCCCTCTTCCTCTTGCTCTCTCTCTAGTTCAAGGCAAACACCTCTCATGTGTTGAGAATCATTTGCCTTGGAGATAAAAACCCAAAACACTTCTCTACTCATCCTAGCACACAAAGTCTAGCAAGCCAAGTGTTCTAGTTTCCTCTAGTTTGAGGTTGAAGCCAAAGGTAGAAGCTTTCAGGTGGATCCATCTTCGGCACAAGGAGACGACGAGGAGAGAACCATCCGACCACCATAAGGAGTCGAAGAGAAGGAGCTCAAGTTAAGGTATAACCCCCTAACCGAGTAGGTAAAACTCCTAGTTAGGTTGTTAGATAGTTGTTTAACAAAGATCCGTATTTTGAGTCCATGTTACCCACCAAAGAAAAATCGTTTTTCATTATTTCCGCAAGCCCGAAAGAACCGGGAGAGGTAACGTGGACTTACAGCACCCCCGCAGTTCGATACTTAGTATAGCATATATATACTAGATATATATATTTATGATAGCTTATGGTGTCGTGGATATTTGAGATGTGTTAGGTGTACTATAGATAGATTAGGGTTAGAAGAAAACTAGTGTAGTTCCTAGTCGCGAACCCTAGAACAGGTTTACACCCATACGCACACACGTACTTATTGCTATACTTATACCGTGATGATGAGGATAGCGGATGATATTTTGAGGTGAGTCGATGACATTGGGCATAGTGCCACGAGATCGGTGATATGATGTGATTCGTATTTGGGATACGACATGTGATTGTTAGCGGGCCTTTAGACGTGTGTTTCACAGACGCACTTATATTTTTATATAGATGGTATCGATTTGTTCTAGATTTAGATCAGTACCCCAGATCATGTGATATGATGATAAGGATACCAGATAATTGATGAGACAATTGTGATATTGACCCGTAGCCAGCTATTGGGATGCCGTACGACAATTTACCGTATGAGCTTTATATTGATGATAGATCCGCACTCATGACTTGAGGACGTCATATGATATACTGTATCGTACGTGATACTTTGAAGCAGGATCACCGACTATTATATATATATATATCGACTCAGATGTAGGTGGTTTCCATACCCCTCCTGCTTAGCTTGTTAGTTAGGTCTGTAGATTCCTTAGTAGACATTAGATTAGACCCGAGACATACCTATTTCAAAACTAATGAACCGGGAATATTTTAAAGATAGGCAAAAGGGATTCTACGGATAATTTCAAAAGGCATATTTTTTCTTAAAAACACCGTAGCCCTTATTTTACTAAAAACCCCAATTCGTCTTATTTCAAAAGGCAAAACTGCATGACACTTACATACTGATGTAGATTCTTCACTATTGCATTGATTATTTGATTCCGCATATTCATATTATTTGCATCGCATTACTTGTGTTTATTGCTATATTACCATCATGCTGTTAGGACACCAACACCATTATCGATGATGCGTATGTTCCACGTACATTATTTGCCGGCTTACACACTTCATCATCGATAATTGCCATGTCACTACACTGTAGTACTGTTGCATTCATACTCGTGTACCTACATATTGTATACACATACCTGTGCACATATTTATTGTACATTCATACTCGTGTACATACATAGCGTACACCCATACTTGTGCACATACCTATTGTACATTCATATTCGTGTACTCACATATTGTACACTCTTACTCGTGCACCTATCTGTTGCACACTTATACTTGTACACTTACATATTGCGCATACATAGATGATTCTGGCTTGACTCGCAGATTGGGAACCGCAAGATACTTTTAAAAACTGATTCATTTTAAAGAAGCGGTCTTCCCTAATTATGTGCATATTGCTACTCCATGTTGCATGATATACTGATATGCTTACATTTTGGTTATATGTCGGATACATCATGCTTTTGATTTGACGCATTGAGATATGTTGTTTCCATGATATTTTTGGATTTGGGAACCGTGGGTATTTTAAAGGAGAATATATATAGTGTTTTAAAAACCCGGTTACCCTTGATATGATATTTCAGTGCGTCCACTATGTATTTTCTTGGTTCTGAGAGTGGCATGTGAAACCCGATTTGAGGAGCAGTAGGCACCGTCTGCAGGTACATGGTGGAACCGGTGAGGTACCACGAGGCAAGATGACTCGTATATGTTAGACGGTGAGCCTGGCAGAGGAGTACTACCTACCGGTGATAGTATTTGTATTAGTTATATGTATGCCCTAGAGGCCATTACTATACATAGGATGTATATTGTAGTGGATGCTGGGACATATATAGGGAGGACTTTCTTGCTCGACATGATAGTATGCTATCTGGTTGACCTTTACCTTAACGTGTACACTGATTGTCTCTCTGTTACATGTTGGTAAAGCCCTTAGGATGTGTACTTGACTACCTGGACTGTGATGCGGATCATACTAGTGGGGACATGGTAGTCCATAAGTACATCCTTCAAAGTCCCTAGTCGTGGGTGTATCGAGACGGGGCATCGATATACCAGAGTAGACTAGCGTGTACCTTCTCGACCCATACAGATGGGCGATGGATGATCCCATATCCATTGGTGTTTGACATCGGAGATGATATACGGGTGCTCAGTGGAGACTGGGTACACTGGACGGACTCGCCGAGAACTCCCAGATGGTATTATACCTTACGTCAGATGGCAGTTCTCTGGTGACACTGGTACAGAGTAGTCTGTTGACCCGAGATCGTCATAAAGTCTTGTGTGGTTCCCACTGTGCTTTGATTTCCATCTTACCACGTCCAAGAGGGCGTGCAAAACGGTGGTTTTTGGGTACAGTCCCGAGTCACATGGAGGCAATGAGCGATAGGAGGGGATTCGTCTCTCCCGGTATAGGGAGTTGATGTTGCGCAGTGTTCGATTGGCTATAACAGGAAATCCCTGGCCATGGTTGCTGAGATTTACTGGTAAGTGTTACCAGTAGTTTCTCGAACAGTTATAGACCTCATATCGACACGACTTATCGAGCTATTGGGGTCTGACGTTTACCACCCCTAGGCGAGATATGCGACATATCAGACGATCAGACCGGACTATACGGTAGTGTTACTGGTTGGATTCACTGGAGTGTGAGCGGGCTTGCTCGTCGATCTTCAGATCGCTCAATACCCGGGTGGCCGTTACGTTTAGCAGACTGCTTGCGGCTTGTGGGTGCTTGATATGATCATCATCTGCTGCCGGCGTATTGACGAGTCTTTAGAGTCTTACACAGAGGTTTCCTGGTTCAAGCGAAATGAAATAGGAGCGCATATGAGATATGTGCGGGACCGAGAATAATGCGTGTATGTGATACCGTATTCCATTCTCGCGATGAATGTATCGATTAGGTTATATGCGATATACCCTAGTTATCGAATCAAGGATTGATTCGATAAGCCGATACATTGGATACTAGTCGGTTATATGTGATATGACCGGATCGTTAAATCAAGTGTTGATTTAATGATTTAATGTATAATTATATATTTGATATATTACTTTGCATTAACTAGTATTGGTTCACTTTAAGATGGATTTTCTCACTCGGATGTGCGCATTATATATGTGATATGATTTTGTGCACTTGCTTGTATCATGTTTGATGATACATGCTTTTTGGTTAAGTGTAAAGTATTAAACCTTGGTTAATGAAATGGTTAGGGTTTATTATTTGTTATTCATTTATCTTATTTAATTATCCATTTATTTTTGATAAATGAATAAAAGAAAATGAAATGAAATGGTGGCTTTCATTTGTTGTTTTCATGAAGCTTCATGAACACTTTGACTAAGTGACCATTTTTGTCTCTAGCTTGACCCTAACCATTCCTTTAACCATGATTGATTCTCTACACATTACCATGGTTAATGATATGATAAGTATTCATTTTATTATTCTTTTTAATTAACTTATCATATGATTATCTTCTTCTTCTTCATCTTCAACCTTGAAGAAAGCTTTCTACCAACAATGGTGGAATGTGAAAATGAGTGAGAAATCCAATTCTAAAGTTTACCCACTTCCTATTTCTTCATCCTCTACCTCTTGCCAAGTAGTAGAGTGTGTTTCCTTCACAAGTTTTCATGGCTTGGTGAAGGTGGATCTTGATCTAGTGATGCTTCGACGTAGATCATCTTCGGCACGTCGTCGATGACCTAGCCCGCTTCTTCTCCGATGAAGCCGACGCAAGAGCCCGGATCTCGATTTGGACAGCGAGGATACTTCGTTGCGGAGCTATGGAGGTGGAGAACCGGATCTACAAAGGTTGTATTTCCGTTATCTTATAGTTTAGTTGTAAACTAGTTCTTTTTCGCCTAGAAATCTAGCCAACGATCCGTATTAGGGTTTCTCGGCACCTCTAATTTTTGAAATTGGCATGGTTGATGCCTTGTGAGACCTCTTGAGAGTGCCTAGGATCCCTACAGTGGTATCAGAGCCTAGCTAGAGCCTTAGGCGAAGTCTAGACGGAATTTGAAGTCCGAACGACCCGAAAACCCAAACCTTTACATGCTCTCTGGACTTTTTCCAAAATCGTGGATTTTTCCAAATTAAAAATATGCAGAAAACTCAGCAGGGAAATCTAAGAATTACGGCGCAAAAGTTTTGAATGAACAGTGTAATCGGCGGCGGAACTGCGGCATAAGCCTAGCTTATGCGGCGGTTCCGCGGCGGAATCATGACGTCAGCCCTAACTGTTTGCACAGTAATTCATTGTTTCAGGTGCTGAGTTCTCTGGGTATTTTTAAAATTTATTCAAGAGTTGAATTTTCTGGGGTTGTTTTGGGGATTCGGTGTTTCGATCGGAGTATCAAATTTTGTCTGTGTGGCTTTCCGGATAAATTTTGAATATGTTAAAAAGTTCGACCGGATATTAATACCCAATTTTTCCCCTGTCGGGAAATTTCCAAGTGTTGGATTTTTCCGTAGTTTAACGACGTTCTAAGTAGTGCAAGTAACGCGATGGTCCCTCTAGAAGACAACAAACCTTAACTCGATTATTTGACCGTCTTGAACTGCCCTTTGAACCTTCGGGTTTGGGGCAGTACGGCGTGCCACATGTGAGGCGTTGGCTTGACCCTTCTACGGCTGGACCGTTGGTACTGAGGCACGAACTGAATGTTGTTAGACTTATTTCATGTGTTGAGTCGTATCGGGAAAACTTGGGTGTTCGAATGTTCGATCGGAAAGTTTAACATTTTCTGTTTATCCGGAATGTGATACAATAATTGGAATTCACAAGTAGTTATGAGATAACGGAATGAATGTTATAAACATTGCAGTTTAGTCTCACTTGATCGGTTGCTACGGAATTTTGATGTGATCAAAAGTCCGTCGCAATCACGTAGCGTACGCGGATACTCGCCGGGTAAACTTAATAGACAGCCTCACTCCATAGCCCCGACCAAGTGACTGTAGGAGAACCCCGTCGCCGAAAGCATCCATCCGGGTGCTCGCGGTAGCGGTGTTCCGCCTTGGTGCACTTCGTCGCAGGTATCGGGGGTGCAGCCGCCTACTAAAGTTTGCGAAGAGTATTCGATCAGGATATCGGGAATCTTGTTGAATTACCCGACTTGATATTGAAAAGTGTTTTCGATTTTGAGACTAAAATGCGGGGTTTATAATTGTTAGGCATGTGATGTCTAAGGAATTCATTTGGTCAGGCATGCGATGTCTGAGGTGGTTGCGGATTCCAACTGTTGTAGTTTTACACTTTCTTTTCTGTGACCGTAAGTGTAATATGTGATATCGCCGGTTTCGTTGCTATATGTCAACGACAATTGGGATGCGCATATTTACTTACGTTGATGACATGTGATGTTATGTGTTGCTGGATATGTTATATTGGATCGTCGTGTTTGAATAGCCGGGGGTTTTTATGTGAGATGAGTGTTTTTCATTTTCATTCATGTAAAAACTTGTATGTAATATTCTTTTATTGGGGCACTTCCAGGTTGCGGAAGTTGTCACCCTTTGTATATTATTTACTTTTCCGCACTAGGATAGACCCAAGGAGGGGAGCACAAGTAACCGGGTTCTGGAGTCCAGTGGGAGACCAACTCGAGGAGTCGAGTCCGGGTCTCCTAACTCCAGAATTGGTAGGGTTGCTTGCCGCTCTCGTAGGGGTCTAGGGGTGTGGGTTTGGCTATTCATCGCGACCGTGGAATCCGTGTTTTATACTGGCTCGTATTGAAAACACGGACGTCCTAGTATATCCAATATTTCATATGATTCTTCTGCTGCGATATCTGTGATGTGATCATGTGATGTTCTGTGATAGATACAGTATATAGTATATATGATATATTATATAGACGTTACTTATGTTTTACACCCGCGCTAGCCCTGCCCTGCTCTGCCGTTAGTTACCTAACCTAACGGTGCACGAGGGGACATCG
Source organism: Agapanthus africanus (assembly GCA_030015575.1). Taxonomy (NCBI): domain Eukaryota; kingdom Viridiplantae; phylum Streptophyta; class Magnoliopsida; order Asparagales; family Amaryllidaceae; genus Agapanthus; species Agapanthus africanus. The sequence continues at coordinate 400,244,818 of JASDDO010000026.1, read as the reverse complement.
AGGCGAATGCGGATGGCATAAGTGTACGTCGTATTTATCTGTGATGATTAGGTACTTAAATGATGGGGCTTCATTAATGTGATTAATGAAATAAAAGAAACCTAAGATGTTGTAGAATCGAATTTCAAAATAAAACAGGTAGCTACATTTCTTGCTTTGCACAGCGGTATATGTGATATATCCTGCACCTTATTCGATGAGGAAAGGACCGAGATTCCTTCACCGGGAGTGACTCCTTTAGCAATAACTGGCAGATGCTACACATTCGGTTTGTCTTTTGATTGCTTTTAAGAGTTTTTGCTTTGCACAGTGATATATATGATATATCCCGCACCTCATTCGACGAGGAAAGGACCGACGATCCCTTTACCGGGAGTGACTCCTTTAGCAAAACTGGAAAAGCCTCAAAAGCACTCCATTTTAAAATCATTCGATCCTACAACGATATCAAGTTCATTACGCAATAGGTTTTCAGAAAAACCTGTCGTAGCCCTCCGTCATTTCAGATAAATCCTGTTTAGTATTCGTGCTGCGTTTGTTGACCTTGTCAAGGCGCAGTGTGCGGTAGCTAACCAGTATTTATCTGCTTATGCATATGATGCAGATTGGGTTAGGGTAGTCGTGCGGCCTTGTTGACCTTGTCAAGGGTCGTGCGGGTGGGTTTGATTCAATCAAGAAATGACGGGCTGAACTTGACTTGCAGTCTATGGTTTGTTGACCTTGTCAAGGTCATAGATCGTTCGGGGCAAAATATTATCGGGAATTTCAAGTGTTGAAATTTGCAATGAGATTGCATGCCTTCTATGAGATAGTTGGATCCCGATACCCGCTGCGAGTAAGTGTTACTCCTGGGAGAGTTTTATACATTACAATTAGCCGATCAAGTAGGTGTCTAGAAAGGTGTTAACGAGGTTACGCCTCTGGGAAAACGAGGTTTACATTAATTAGGTTCGTGCGAAAGCACGGGGGACCTCCCTCAAAGTACCGACACTGGCCTGGCTGAAAGATTGGCGAACTTGTAGTGTGTAATTAATCCCGGCTAGTCTTTCCTTTTAGGGTTTGAAGGAGGATTTGATAAAAAGCAGTGGGAGCCATCCTGATTAGATAAAATAAAAACCAATCTATTCTTGCAGAGCGCACGCTGAGTGTTTTCTTCTCTCTCTCTCCAGGTAGTGACCATATCACGCCTTAATCAAGATAATAATACGGATTATTGACCGAACCCGCTTGTTATACTGAACTGGGGAATGTTGGTCCCGCTCCAACTTATAATTGTTATAAGACAGAGCAGGAAATAGGGGAATACCAGGATTCCCATGCCGCCCAAACGAAGAAAGTGCATGAGATGCATCTCCTTCGGGTGTGTTCATTATACAGAACTGTTTCTCAGTATTCTTTACGTCCTGGGTATATGATACCGGATCAGGATCCCAGATATGTAATCTGTTACATAGGGCTACAGAAAGGTAGAGAACTGAGAACGGGTGATAAGTTTCATGAGGCAGAAAACGGGGCAAGTGTTGCAGCCAAGTCTGTTGGTCACTGTCACCCTGTATTAACAATACATTGATTCTGAATGAATGTTATTAGATACCGAACCTGATATACAAAATCATATCCATCTCTTTATTAGTAAAGAAATGATAAAATTTTGTATTGTTGGATAATGTTTTGAACATTTCCTATATCAAAAGTTGATCGGTTCAGGCACGTTATCTAAAAGCATTAATGTTCTAAATCAAACTACAGTTCTTAGTATACGGAACACACACAAGAGGAAAAGTTCAGAAATGAATGAATTCTTCTTGAGGTATTGTAGACTAGGTCATATCAATGCGACCCGACTAGCTAAGTTGCACAAAGATGCATATTTAAATCTGTTTGAATTTACATCTTGTGAAAAACTTGCCAGTCATGTCACAAAGATTAGATGACCATAGCCCTGTTTATTGGAAACAGAGAAAGAGTTAGTAAACTCTTGGGATGATACATGTTGATGTATGTAAGGTCCCCTGTCTACACATACCAGGACTGGTTCTTTATACTTCATTATATTCTCTGATAATCTCTCAAGATTCAGACCTATGTTCCTGTTGAAACACAAGTCCGAACCTTTTGAGATATTCACAGAATATAAGTTAGAAGTAGAGAACCAATACGGGTATAAGTATTATGTCCTTTGATGAGATCAAGGAGGAGAATACTTGAGCACGGAATTCCTGGACTATTCTAAAGGAGAATGAGATTCTCTCTCAGCATTACTCCTCTGAATACACCATAGCATAATGGTATATCGGGACGGAGCAATCACACCCTATATGATATGGTGTGCTCTATGATGAGTATTACTGAGTTATCTATTTCCTTTTAGGGGTTATGCACTGGAGAAGCTGCATACCTATTGAATAGGTTCGAATCAAATCAGTTGCCTACCACTCCATATGAGATATGGAAAGGGAAGAGCCCATGTCTTAAGCTAGTTAAGATTTGGGGTTGTCCGGCCTATGTCTAAAAGCAAAATCCGGACAAGCTCGAGGCAAGGTCTGTAATGTAGAACTGGAAATGTTCCAGCCATACAAACTGCAGCTGATAATTTGGTAGAACCAAAGGATTCAGTAGATTCCAACGAACCTCAGCCTCTCCGCCGATCTAGTAGGGTTCCTCACCCACCTGAGAGTTACTTCGGTTTCTCTATGACAGTGGGAGCGAGGATTGCATCATGAGATGATGACCCAACTAGCTTCGAGCTGGCCATCAGGAGTAAGACTCTGTAAGAATGGCTGGATGCTTAGTGATCTGAGATGGAATCCATATACACCAACAAAGTATGGACTTTAGTTGCTATATCTGAAGGGTTAAATCCCCATCAGGAGCAAGTATATCTTGAGAAGATTACTTGGTGTAGATGGAAAAGTTGAGACTTTCAAAGCTAGACTTGTTAAAAGTTTGCATCATTGACCAGCTGTGGATAATGATGAAACTTTTTCAAGCAACTATGCTTAAGTCCATCCAGATCCTACTTGCCACAGCTACATACCATGACTACGATATCTGGCGGTTGGGTGTCATGACTGCTTTTCTAAATGATATTTTGGAAGAGAGCGTTTATAAGTACACAGCCAGAGGGCTTCGTAGACAGTGGGAGCAGCGGAAACGTGTGCAAGATGCTTTATAGGATAAAGCAGGCATCGCGGAGTTGGAACATCTGTTTTGATGAATTAGTCAAGGAGTTTGACATCATCAAAATGGTAGATGAACCTTGTATAAACAAAAAGGTAGTAGGGAGTATGGTGACGATCCTCGTAGAGTACGTGGATGACATACTCTTGATAAGAAAAGAGTTTCTTATGCTACGCTCGGTCAATCTCCGCTTATCGCTAGGATTCTCCATATAGGATCAAAGTGATACCTACTAAATCCTGGATTTTGGATCTATGAGATAGATTTAATTGGATGTTAGGATTCTCACTAGTTGTAGTGAGATGATATCAATTGATCCTGGGGAGAATCACTGGAAGGGTTCCAGGGTGATAAAGACGACTGAATGTCAGTCGCAGGCATTGTCTTTACCCTCAGTAAAGGGACGGTATGTTGGAAGAGTTCCAAGCAAAATACCGTGACATACTAGACGATAAAGGCAGGATACATCGCTACTTAAGATGCTACCCTAGAGGCTGTTTGGGTGTATATTGGTTCATGAGATGAACTACATTCCAACCATTGTGAGACAATGGAGTTGTGGCTTATGCCGAGGAACGCCGGTCCCATCAGTGATCCAGACATATTCTAAGGCAGTATCACCTGATCATGGAGATGGTTGATCTCCAAGGAGATCGAGGTTAGGAGAGTAGACTCAGAGGACAACACAGCGGATCCACTCACAAAGGCTAGTTCCCAGAGAGAGATTTTTATGGGATGGTTGAGTATGAGATACTGCAATCACTGCTATCAGATGGCCCTAGAGCAGGTGAGAGATTGTTAGTTATATGTATGCCCTAGAGGCCATTACTATACATAGGATGTATATTGTAGTGGATGCTGGGACATATATAGGGAGGACTTTCTTGCTCGACATGATAGTATGCTATCTGGTTGACCTTTACCTTAACGTGTACACTGATTGTCTCTCTGTTACATGTTGGTAAAGCCCTTAGGATGTGTACTTGACTACCTGGACTGTGATGCGGATCATACTAGTGGGGACATGGTAGTCCATAAGTACATCCTTCAAAGTCCCTAGTCGTTGGTGTATCGAGACGGGGCATCGATATACCAGAGTAGACTAGCGTGTACCTTCTCGACCCATACAGATGGGTGATGGATGATCCCATATCCATTGGTGTTTGACATCGGAGATGATATACGGGTGCTCAGTGGAGACTGGGTACACTGGACGGACTCGCCGAGAACTCCCAGATGGTATTATACCTTACGTCAGATGGCAGTTCTCTGGTGACACTGGTACAGAGTAGTCTGTTGACCCGAGATCGTCATAAAGTCTTGTGTGGTTCCCACTGTGCTTTGATTTCCATCTTACCACATCCAAGAGGGCGTGCAAAACGGTGGTTTTTGGGTACAGTCCCGAGTCACATGGAGGCAATGAGCGATAGGAGGGGATTCGTCTCTCCCGGTATAGGGAGTTGATGTTGCGCAGTGTTCGATTGGCTATAACAGGAAATCCCTGGCCAGGGTTGCTGAGATTTACTGGTAAGTGTTACCAGTAGTTTTTCGAACAGTTATAGACCTCATATCGACACGACTTATCGAGCTATTGGGGTCTGACGTTTACCACCCCTAGGCGAGATATGCGACATATCAGACGATCAGACCGGACTATACGGTAGTGTTACTGGTTGGATTCACTGGAGTGTGAGCGGGCTTGCTCGTCGATCTTCAGATCGCTTAATACCCGGGTGGCCGTTACGTTTAGCAGACTGCTTGCGGCTTGTGGGTGCTTGATATGATCATCATCTGCTGCCGGCGTATTGACGAGTCTTTAGAGTCTTACACAGAGGTTTCCTGGTTCAAGCGAAACGAAATAGGAGCGTATATGAGATATGTGCGGGACCGAGAATAATGCGTGTATGTGATACCGTATTCCATTCTCGCGATGAATGTATCGATTAGGTTATATGCGATATACCCTAGTTATCGAATCAAGGATTGATTCGATAAGCCGATACATTGGATACTAGTCGGTTATATGTGATATGACCGGATCGTTAAATCAAGTGTTGATTTAATGATTTAATGTATAATTATATATTTGATATATTACTTTGCATTAACTAGTATTGGTTCACTTTAAGATGGATTTTCTCACTCGGATGTGCGCATTATATATGTGATATGATTTTGTGCACTTGCTTGTATCATGTTTGATGATACATGCTTTTTGGTTAAGTGTAAAGTATTAAACCTTGGTTAATGAAATGGTTAGGGTTTATTATTTGTTATTCATTTATCTTATTTAATTATCCATTTATTTTTAATAAATGAATAAAAGAAAATGAAATGAAATGGTGGCTTTCATTTGTTGTTTTCATGAAGCTTCATGAACACTTTGACTAAGTGACCATTTTTGTCTCTAGCTTGACCCTAACCATTCCTTTAACCATGATTGATTCTCTACACATTACCATGGTTAATGATATGATAAGTATTCATTTTATTATTCTTTTTAATTAACTTATCATATGATTATCTTCTTCTTCTTCATCTTCAACCTTGAAGAAAGCTTTCTACCAACAATGGTGGAATGTGAAAATGAGTGAGAAATCCAATTCTAAAGTTTACCCACTTCCTATTTCTTCATCCTCTACCTCTTGCCAAGTAGTAGAGTGTGTTTCCTTCACAAGTTTTCATGGCTTGGTGAAGGTGGAGCTTGATCTAGTGATGCTTCGACGTAGATCATCTTCGGCACGTCGTCGATGACCTAGCCCGCTTCTTCTCCGATGAAGCCGACGCAAGAGCCCGGATCTCGATTTGGACAGCGAGGATACTTCGTTGCGGAGCTATGGAGGTGGAGAACCGGATCTACAAAGGTTGTATTTCCGTTATCTTATAGTTTAGTTGTAAACTAGTTCTTTTTCGCCTAGAAATCTAGCCAACGATCCGTATTAGGGTTTCTCGGCACCTCTAATTTTTGAAATTGGCATGGTTGATGCCTTGTGAGACCTCTTGAGAGTGCCTAGGATTCCTACAATTTGGACTCGACGGTTATCATGGGGATACCGACCGGAGTTATGTACGTATGGATACGTCGGAATTCGAGGGTCGAAGCTGGGCACTCGGGATTTCGGGATAGCGTATGATGCGTACCTATCAGGGCCAGTCATGGTGACAGCGCCTGATAGATGAGGATTTACGTGCCGATGCTAGGCACAGGTTTCATAATGTTTTCGAGTGTCGATGCTAGGCACTCAGGTTCCATGATTTTGATTATATCCTCATACTTCCATGCATATGCTTTATGATATTTACATGCATGATGCTTATTGTCATTGTGTGACAGGTGTGTTAGTGTATATGCCCTAGGGGCCATTATTGTATCATAATAGCTTGTATATTACTTAATGGAAGCTTGGGATATTCACAGTTATATAACAGTCTTGCTAAACATAGTAGTATGCTACTTGGTTTTATCTATCTTAATATGTGAGTATACGTATTGATAGAGCTCTTAGGATCTTGCTTGACTACCAGCGTTGTGGTGGCAGTCACACTAGTGGGGGCTGGGTAGTCTACAAGCACATCCTTATTCAGGTCCCTAGTCATAGGATTATCGAGACAGGGAATCGATACTCCGGAGTAGACTAGTGTGTACGCTTCTCATCCCAGTTGGGGAGATGGTCTGTCCCACAGCCGTCAGTACGTCGTACTGGAGATAGTATACAGGTGCTCGTTGGGTTACGGGTACACCGGATAGGACTCGCAGGGAACTGTAGGTTGGTTTTATACCGGTCGTCAGTTAACAGTTCCCAGGTGACATGAGTACAGCATAGTCCGCAGACTTGACACTGCTACTTCTCCTCGAGTGTGTCCCACTGTTCTTAGATTGCTACCCTACCACGGCTCAAAAAAGTCGTGCAAACATGTAGCAGTTGGGTGCAGTCCCGAGCACTTGGAGGCAGTGGTGGTTAGACAGGATTCGTCTCTCCCGGTATTGGGAGTTGATATCGCGCTGTGTCAGAGAGCCATTACGCAAAGTCCCTGGCCAGGGCAAGCGAGATTTTCTGGTAGGTTCCAGTAGTTTCTCAGGGTGTAATGGGCTTCACTCCGACACGACTTATACCGCTATTAGGGGACTGACGCTTGCCTCCCCCCTAGGCCCGATATGCGATAGTCTTAGAATAACAGACCGGACTGTATGGAGATTGTCACATCAGGCCCAGTAGGAGTTCGGATGGGTTTCCTCATCGGCCTTCTTATCGACATCTACCTGGGGACCGTTACGTACAGCTAGTGCCGCTTGCGGTCTGTTGTTAAACCCACTGCCAGCGTAGTAGTCGAGTCATTAGATTCCCACACAGAGAGTTTCCCTGCTCCAGGCAAAACGATATAGAGGTCGTATAGTTTTACGACAAGGGTTCGGACGCATACGTGTGTTTACACACGTACGACTTTCGGACAGTTTTTACTAGCCGGCTTTGGTTTAAGCCAGTTTCTAGTATCAGGATATTGGATTTATACAGTCTAAAGTTTCTCCGTGTTTTCACGGATAAGAGGGGCGTTCTCGTAATTTCGCGAGAACCTTCTAGAAGGTTGGTGACTTGGGAATGTAGGTGGCATATGCATTAAATGAGATTAGTGACTCATTTGTGTGATTCATCCATGTCATTAATGCATCATAAATGCTAAATGACTCATGGAGATGTGATCAGTCGAAAATACTGCACTTTTAACACGGCAATTTCCCTATCATTTGCACTCATCTAGAAGTGTTCGGTATTCATATTGCACATATTAGCAAAACAGTCCTGAAATACCAGATTGCATGTGTTATACTCTAAAACCGGCATTTCTGAGGAAATTGTGTGTTTATCATGGCATCGCATCACCCTATATTGCGCAACACTTGTCTCGAGAAATTGCAGGAACAAAAGCCAGAATTATGAAAACAGTGCTGAAAAATACGCCAACTCAAAGACCAGAGATCTGGCAGTGATCAGGGACTCATCTGGAAAATCAACATATCAGAAAAGCCCACAAATATCAGCCCAAGTCTACAGTCAAAACCCCAAGCCCCAATGCTTCCAAACCGCCGCGGTTCCGCGGCGGGAGCTGGCTTAAGCCGCGGAACCGCGGCGGCTCTAAGGCTTCAGCTCCTCAATTTTTCTGCACGTGCTTCCTCTAACGGCCCAAGCTTCCAGAACATTGTAGATTCTCCACGTGGCTCATCTAGAAGGCTCGGCTCAACAAACTTCTTCTAGAAGCTTCTCCTCAGCAAACTTTTTGGAGGGAAATTCAAATCTCCTCAACAAACTTTTGGAGGGAAATTCAAAATTCAAATCCTAGATCTAGGGTTTTGATGGTCTATAAAAAGGATCCTAGATCTAGGGTTGAGGGGGTTCATTAGTTCATTAATTCTTCATCTCTCCCTCTTCATCCACAAGTTGAGTGACACGACTTGTGCGAAACCCTAACCCTAATTCCAATCCAAATTCAAGATCCCGAGTACCAAATCAAGCAAGAAGCCTTCAACCTTTTAGGAGCGGAGCCGATCTTCAATCGGGCAAGTGATCCAAGCCGATCCGCGACTCAAGGAGACGAGCGAAGCCAAATCGACGATCGAGTTCTTCCTCTTGTAGTTCTTGAGCGATTGTAACGAAATTGTTGATATAAATAAAAGGTGAAATTCTTTAATCTTGCTTTCTTTAAATTCTTGCATCATGATTCGATCTCAATTTGTGATTGTGATGTTTGAGTAAAACTCCGCTCGTAAAGGAGTCGAGACGATCAATAGAATGATGATAATTTAGATCTTTTTACAATTCTTAAATCCTATAACGATTGTAAATTCTTGTGAATCAAATGATCGATGACCTAGTTTCAGGATGATCCTTTCTTGATTGTGTTCACTCAAAACTAGGGAACAACGATTGATCATTTGATTAACTAGAAGCTAGAATTTGAATGAGATTCATCGAAAGGATAAAGGATAAGACGAGGAAACCCTAGCTTCTTCGCAAGATCCTTAACCTCGACGAATAATCATCGATCTAGTATCAATTTGTTAATGGATAAGAACATGAAATCTTTAGATCTCATCACATCAATAGATCCAATCTACTCCTACGAGCTACACTTCGATTCTTGATATTTGGTTGGAAAAATTATCACACATCTCAATTCTTGATTTTATATTTTCTTGTTATTAGATCTAGATTTTCTAATTCTTGAACTTCAATTACAAATCATGAATTGTTTGTTTTCTTTTCTTTAAAGTTTCAACTCATCTAAATCGAAACACGAACGATTACACTTTCCCTGTGGACGATCCGCACTTACTAACGCTCTACATTCGACACCGTTATTGATTGCGGTCAAATATTTTTGGTTGTGATTTCTAAATTCTATTTTCTAGACATACACAATCGGAATTTGAATAAATCAAATGGCGCCGTTGCCGGGGATTGTGCGCTAATTGTTCGTATTTTGAAATTTGAGTTGAAAGATTTATTCCATTATAATTTTTAGATCGAAATTCATGCAAACACTAATACGAGTTGTTGTGATTTCTTGCGAGGAAATCTGGGATCACTGGAGCTGTGGAAAAAAAAATTTCATAGCGTTCCAGAGAGATCTTGAGGTGAATAGGAGCTTGTGTGTAAATTTTTGTGCAGAGATCCCTTTAAAGCACCGCGATTCCGCAGCATTAGCTTGCAATTGCCGCGGATCCGCCGCGTGTATACTTCTTCATTGTACCAAATTCACTCAGGTATCTCCACACTTTCTTATTTCTCTCCAAATCTGCTCCAAATAACAATTTACTGCAGGTTTCTTTGCAAATAATCGCTGCGCCGCAAAGAGCAAAATTAAATTGTGCGTGTTTTGATTTTGTGGTTGTTTGCATAATTAATACGGAATTTAAGTGGCACGACCAAATCCAGATTAGGTGGGAAGTTCATTACCCTTCCTAAGCCCCAAAAATCACAAACTTGCATCCGCATTACCCTCATTAATTAAAAAATATCTAGAGATGACTCTAAGGACCGTCGTGCTCACTTAGGACAGAAGAAGGCCGTGGGTAATTCATTGCTTATCTGCGTTTCTTTTGTGGTGTCTAAGGCAAGTGTGTCGAAGGTTAGTGGTTACTTAATTAGGCCCACTACTTACGTAGTGGAGAACCTCCCACTTACCTGGCCACAGGAGAGACAAAGAGGCAGTGGAGGATTGATCCTGTGACTTGTCTTTTGGCAGTTAGGAGCGGTCTAGAGCCTGACCTAGGTGACCACTAGATTTTAGGGTATTGCTTGTTGCATTTGTTGTGATCGCATTATATTTTCAAAAATCCGTATCATTTTTCAAAAACAAACACCAACACTTTATTTCCCCTAATTATAATTCACGCTGCCACTTGTACTAACCCTTTTTAGTGCAAGATAGGCTGGACAACGGGATTCTAGTGCCTGTTAGTCCGCGTCCTTTCGATCGACCCAAAAGTCGGTATTTCTACATTTACCCTTCTTTTCCCACCACCACACCCACATCGATGGATCCGTCTCCATCGAACTTCTTTACCACTACCCTGCCGCCGTCCGTTGGTGCACAGAATCCACCTCGCATCTCTCTCCAAGAGAGGTGCTATCCTACTCGAGGTCCCCATTCCACCTGTCTTTCCATTCCACCAGTCAACGGGGAAAATTTTCAAATAAAACCCCAATACATCAACCTTCTACCAAAATTTCACGGTCTCGAGTCTGAAGACGCATATGCCTTTATTACCAAATTTGAAAATGTATGCGCAATGATGGGTACCTCACAGCTTTCTATGGATGCTATGCGTCTACGTCTTCTCCCATTCACTTTGTGCGATATAGCCGAGAAGTGGCTGTATAACACTACCGCACATTCCATTTCAAATTGGGAAGAATTCATCAAAGCATTCCTTAAGAAATTCTACCCAAATCATAAAACAGCTCGAGTCCGTAGCGAAATATATCAATTCACCCAGCTTCCAAATGAAACATTTTCACAATGTCTTGAACGCTTTAAGGATCTGTTAGTCCAATGTCCTCATCACGGAATCCCCAAATGGGAACTGTGCCGAATCATTTATGAGGGCATTAATCCTAACACAAGACAGACCTTTGAATTAATGTGTCAAGGCAATTTCATGACCAATGATGATTGGGAAGCCTGGAAATTTCTAGAAGATTTCGCTGAAAAATCTTTACAGTGGGAGGGTGTGAGTCAATCGTCTAGGGCGGGCAATAACCAATCGGATGTTTCCATAGGAGTTAGAGCTGAAATTTCAGCTATGCAAAAGAAACTCGAGACTATGGAAAACAAATTTTTAGCTGCCGCCCTAAATCAAATGTCACTCTTCAAAACTGTATGTGGCTGCTGTTCTGATCCTTCTCATTTGACCGAAGAATGTCCAATAAATTCTCCGTTTCAAGGTCATGAGCATATCAATTCTGCTTACCAACAAAGACCTAGAAACGACCCTATTTCTTCCACATATAATCAGGGTTGGAAGAATCAACCTAATTTTGCTTGGAACCAATCACAATCTCAAAACACGGTTCCAACCCAAAACAATTTCCAAAAGGTCCCTCCACCACAACAGCAACCACCACTTCAATTGAGTCAGCACCCCTTCCAATCACAAAACTTCCAAAATCCGGCCAACACTTTTGCACCACATGAAAACTCTTGGCAATTGACCGGTACAGATAATACCTCTGCACCAGCACAAACCTTGGATATTTTCATGAAACAATCCATCCAAGGGACGGCAAGTTTGCAATCTTCCGTCGAGAATGTGATGAAGATCATTGTCTCTCAAAATGAGAATATCAAATCGATGGAAGCACAAATTGCACAACTAAAAGCCGAAATGCGTGCAAGAGAGAAAGGGAAACTTCCAGCTCAACCTTTACCCAATCCTGGCTATTCACATCTTGTGAATGCAACCACGTTGAGATCTGGAAGAGTGCTTGACAACCACGTTGGGGAAGAGTTTGATGATACTGATAAATCAATCAATAACACCCCGGCTGAGACCTTTCCTCACACACACACTTCTAATTCTAACCCCAGTTCTTTTACCCCACCACCTTCTTGCGAGCCTATTCTTCGTTTCCCAAAAGGTTCTCCACCTCAGCCCACCTCTTCTACTCCTCCACGGACGATCCCCACTTCTATTCTGGGATCGGGTCCACACACACTTCCTTCTCCTATGATGGACCCAGCGCTTATTGCTAAAGCACCTTATCCTAATCGGTTAAGGGCTAACACATCGAGTCCACATATGGAGAAGATTATGGACATTTTAAAGCAAGTTAATATCAACATCCTTCTCCTAGATGCCATCCAACAAGTTCCGTCCTATGCGAAACTCTTAAGAACTTGTGCACTAGGAAGAGGAAGACTCAAGTGCCCAAGAAGATATTCATGGCAAAAACAGTAGACACGGCTTTCCCCCAACAATTACCGAGGAAACGTAAGGATCCTGGATATCCTACTATTTCCATTTCTATTGGGGAAAAACACATTAACCGTGCTCTACTAGACCTTGGCGCTAGTGTTAACTTGCTTCCATACTCTGTTTACGAGCAGTTAGGTATCGGAGAGTTGAAGCCAACCCATTGCACTCTCCAAATGGCTGACCGATCAATCACCAAACCTAGGGGTGAACTGGAGGATGTGTTAATAAAAATCGGGGAATTTATATTCCCTGTGGACTTTATTGTAATTGATACACAGCCTGTAGCGAACCCACGGAATCAAATTCTGGTGATTTTAGGTCGCCCCTTTTTGGCCACTTCCAACGCTATCATCAACTGTCGTAATGGTTCTATGACCCTATCTTTCGGGAATAGGTCAATAGAGCTGAACATTTACAAGTTGGGAAGTGTACCCTCCGAACCTACTGCTCAGGTCTGTTCTGTCGACTTAATGGATGTCGACAGCAGCGAATTTGATGATCCTCATGATACTGATCTTGACTCTTTTCATACGTTATTGTTTGACCCAACTATGTATCATACACATACGGACTCTTCCACCGAGATGTCCGGGTCAACAATTAACACGGATTATAAACTGTTCTTAGAGTCTGAAGATCACCCCGCACTTTGTGATGACATTATTCATCGGGGTATTGATGGAACTTTTGAGGAGATCTTCGCTGATGAACTCGCATTTTTGAATAACACGGGTGTTGAGATGAATCATGTCCCACTCACTGAAATTGAACCTCAACCCCTTCTTCTAAACTGTAAAAAGAATGCGAGTAATCCATCACATTCACTGCATCGTCTCTCCAAAATGAGACGCACATACATTCTCTTCCACCACTTAACCTTTCCCCACTTCTTCTTCCACCAACCAGAGCACTGCATTGATAAAATTTTTGAATGGTTGGTGTTGACATTTGGTCTTTGCAAAGCTTGGCATCGACTACTGATTTTTGACCCCCTCATGTGATTTTCAAAGCTTAATATTGCATAACTCAAGTTTGGGGGGGGACATTTTTTTCTGGCTCTTGGAAAGAAAATTTTTACAAAATTTTGAGCCAAAAATAAGTTTGGGGGAGGATCTTCACTTATATATTTTACCCCCACTAATAAATTCCTCCCAGGCTTACAGGTTTTTCGAGATTTAGCAGAAGGCAACAGTGAGGACACTGTTGAAAATAAGTTTGGGGGAGGTTTGTGCTTATTTTCGCATCATTTGCATAAGCACAAAGCATTTTTGAAAACCTATAAAAATTTAAAAATTTTCAAAAAAAAAAAAGATAAAAATATTTTTGTACATAAATAAGATAATAAAAGATTAGATAGTGAACAATTACATCCATGAGATTAGAAAAATTTAAGAAAACCAAGAAAATTGAAGTTTTCTTATATGAACTAGTAATAAGTAGTTATGAGCCGTTGTCCCAAGGGTTAGTAAGATGAAGGAAGTCACTAATCTGAGGATAAAAATAAGTCTGAAAAATAGTTCCTATTCTGGAAGCCAAACATTTTGAACGTTGATACCCTGCTATTTACACTTACACACGTCTTGAAGCCCGGGATAGTAGAGGATACCTTGAAATGCTCGTCTTAAAGCCGATGTATGAAGGAAATTAAAAAAAAGTGAATAAAAAATATAAAATGGTGAGAAAAATGGACACTGGTTTTGTTATCACCGAGGGCAATAAAAAAATATATAGCAAGGGTGCCTCTTCACCTAGTGCCCTAAGGCCAACTGGTCTGGGAGTCACTGTTATGCCTGAGGTGGTGCAAGACGAGGAAAATACACCAAATAAGCAAGCACATGAGTAATCGGTCGGTTAGTACCTCAAGAAGTATTAACGGTCGCATGAAAGTGTATGAGCACATCCAAATATTCATTAATTAAAAAGTACTGAGGTTGATGGGCAAGAGTATGATAGCTTGAATTGAATTCTCCGGGTGTAGGGATGTCCTTTACACACACGCAGGGTGATATGATCGATGTTTGGAAGAAAGATAGGAATGAAGAATAAGACGATGTTTTATTGAGGGAGGACGTGATTTCTGACATCTTTTCATGACCATTAAGATAGGGCTCATGACAACCGAAAAGCTAGCTTAGTTGGAAACCCTAATTTTCAAGGCTTTTCTTTTACAATTCATGTCTTTAAATGTAATATTCATGATCTTTCTTTTATTATTGGATTTTGTGGGTGCAATCTGCTGAAAACCCTCAGGAGACAACACTCCTCCTACTAGGGACACCTAAAGGTTTAAAGGCTTGTTGCACGTGCTCAGTGCAATCGTGTTGCCTACGAAAGTGTGCTAGTTAGTTTTTCTCTGTCTTTATTTTCTCCTTCTCTTTTTAATAAAACAGTTCGCTCGAGACGATCGAAAATAAGTTTGGGGGAATTTGATCAGTCGAAAATACTGCATTTTTAACACGGCAATTTCCCTATCATTTGCACTCATCTAGAAGTGTTCGGTATTCATATTGCACATAGTATCAAAACAGTCCTGAAATACCAGATTGCATGTGTTATACTCTAAAACCGGCATTTCTGAGGAAATTATGTGTTTATCATGGCATCGCATCATCCCTATATTGTGCAACACTTATCTCGAGAAATTGCAGGAACAAAAGCCAGAATTATGAAAACAGTGCTGAAAAATACGCCAACTCAAAGACCAGAGATCTGGCAGTGATCAGGGACTCATCTGGAAAATCAACATATCAGAAAAGCCCACAAATATCAGCCCAAGTCCACAGTCAAAACCCCAAGCCCCAACGCTTCCAAACCGCCGCGGTTCCGCGGCGGGAGCTGGCTTAAGCCGCGGAACCGCGGCGGCTCTAAGGCTTCAGCTCCTCAATTTTTCTGCACGTGCTTCCTCTAACGGCCCAAGCTTCCAGAACATTGTAGATTCTCCACGTGGCTCATCTAGAAGGCTCGGCTCAACAAACTTCTTCTAGAAGCTTCTCCTCAGCAAACTTTTTGGAGGGAAATTCAAATCTCCTCAACAAACTTTTGGAGGGAAATTCAAAATTCAAATCCTAGATCTAGGGTTTTGATGGTCTATAAAAAGGATCCTAGATCTAGGGTTGAGGGGGTTCATTAGTTCATTAATTCTTCATCTCTCCCTCTTCATCCACAAGTTGAGTGACACGACTTGTGCGAAACCCTAACCCTAATTCCAATCCAAATTCAAGATCCCGAGTACCAAATCAAGCAAGAAGCCTTCAACCTTTTAGGAGGGGAGCCGATCTTCAATCGGGCAAGTGATCCAAGCCGATCCGCGACTCAAGGAGACGAGCGAAGCCAAATCGACGATCGAGTTCTTCCTCTTGTAGTTCTTGAGCGATTGTAACGAAATTGTTGATATAAATAAAAGGTGAAATTCTTTAATCTTGCTTTCTTTAAATTCTTGCATCATGATTTGATCTCAATTTGTGATTGTGATTCTTTTTGTGATGTTTGAGTAAAACTCCGCTCGTAAAGGAGTCGAGACGATCAATAGAATGATGATGATTTAGATCTTTTTACAATTCTTAAATCCTATAACGATTGTAAATTCTTGTGAATCAAATGATCGATGACCTAGTTTCGGGATGATCCTTTCTTGATTGTGTTCACTCAAAACTAGGGAACAACGATTGATCATTTGATTAACTAGAAGCTAGAATTTGAATGAGATTCAACGAAAGGATAAAGGATAAGATGAGGAAACCCTAGCTTCTTCGCAAGATCCTTAACCTCGACGAATAATCATCGATCTAGTATCAATTCGTTAATGGATAAGAACATGAAATATTTAGATCTCATCACATCCATAGATCCGATCTACTCCTACGAGCTACACTTCGATTCTTGATATTTGGTTGGAAAAATTATCACACATCTCAATTCTTAATTTTATCTTTTCTTGTTATTAGATCTAGATTTTCTAATTCTTGAACTTCAATTACAAATCATGAATTGTTTGTTTTCTTTTCTTTAAAGTTTCAACTCATCTAAATCGAAATACGAACGATTACACTTTCCCTGTGGACGATCCGCACTTACTAACGCGCTACATTCGACACCGTTATTGATTGCGGTCAAATATTTTTGGTTGTGATTTCTAAATTCTATTTTCTAAACATACACAATCGGAATTTGAATAAATCACTAGGTCAGGGTTTTAGTCAATATAGGGTCTAAGGTCACCATTAGAGTCTAATTGCATAACCACAACTCAAATTTACCCTAACCCTCTCTAAGTTTGTCCAAAGTGCACAAAACTTCGACAAAATAACACTAAACTTTAAAAGTGGCTAAATCACTTGAAATGCTACAACAATTCTGAAAGAATTACCTCCATAGAGACTCATGAATCTTCCCACAGCACCAAAACACCATCTTTCTTGGTCCATTCTAAAGCTTGTGAGCTTGTGCAAACTTTTTGTGAAATCGAAATGGGGTTTCGGGGTTGTATTCATGGTGGATCTAGGCTTGAAGAGGGAGGAGGAAGAGGGAAAGGGGCAGGAGCAGCAGCAGCTCTTTGAAGGGGGAGAGAGAAATGGAATGGGGAAATGATGGGAGTGTGATTCAAAAGGTGAAGGTTGACCTAGTCTTTCTCTCTCTTCATCATGATACCATTTCCTTTTTCCTTTTCTTTTCTTTTCTTTTCTTTTCTTTTCCTTCTCACTCAAATAGTAGACCCAAAACACCCATGGTAGGAAAAATGTAACACAAGTCCAAAAAAATGATATGTGCATGTTTTGCACAAAAAAGCCAAAAATCCGATTAGCGATTTTTAATCGCGATTAGCACTAAATTAGCATATAAATGCTCATAAAAACTTAAAAATGACATAATTCCATAGAATACATTATTTTTGAATTTTCCATAATTTTTTTCAAAATTTTTCATATTTATCGGTATTTAATTATAAATTTAATATTAAAATAATCAATAAAATAATATTAAATTATAAAAATTCCCAAAATAATATTTTATTATTTTGAAATGTTACAATTTGACTTTGAGGGCACTATATCCAACAGATGTATGGCTCATAACGGTTCGAGAAACTACTGATAACACTTACCAGTAAATCTCATCTACAGCCCTGGCCAGGGACATCCAGTTATTGCTAATCGAGTATAGCGCAACATCAACTCCCAATATCGGGAGAGATGAAACCCCTCCTATCGCTCATTGCCTCCATGTGACTCTGGACTGTACCCGAAATCCACCTGTTTGCACGATGTAACACCTTAGAATGCGATTAGTGTTAATTAAGCGATAATGCGGATTTTTAGTAAAAAGTTTACCAAAATAGTTTTCATATATTTTATAAAAATTAATTAATATTTTATTATTATTTATTTTGGGCTTGCACACACTTGTGCATGTTAACCTAGGGTTAACCATGCTTAAGTAGCCATGGCACCTTAACCTCATTCAATTAAGTGTATGTAATTATTTAAGTTATTTAGTTTTAAAAATAAAAGGGTTTAAAATTGGTTGACTTGAGAGAGAGAGAGAGAGGGTTGACATGGGAATGATGAGCATGGGGCAAGCATGGCTTGCATTTAATGAGGAGAGAGAAGAGGGGGGCATGGCTCATACTAAACTCACACCCTCATTTCCCCTCATCCCTCACTCATACATACACTCTCATTCTCACCTCTCTCCCTCATTCACAACATTATTTTCTCATCTCATTTCCTCTCCCCCTCAAACTGAAACCCTAATCCAAATCCACACTAAACCAAACCAAATCACCATTAAACCCCACTAAAAACCCTTCACAAGTCAAGATTATGCCACTAGGATGACTTGGAGCATGGAAAGAAAGGATTTTTGAGCAAGTGTGGATAGGTAACGATCTCCAACTGTTAATTAGGTTGTTATTATGTTGCGTTGCTTAGTAGATGTTGTCTAGAACACTAAAGATATAGTTTTGTGCACATATCGTATTTTTAGGGTCATTTTTGAGTCTCTGTAATCTGCTACGACCACGAATTTTTACTGGAAAAACTAGCAGTGTAGTAATGTTATACTAGAGGCCCTGAGTGTTCACCTGAAACTCTGACCCCACCATGCACTGTTTGACCGGCGAGACAGGGGGAAATTCCGGCGAGATCGGCTTTTTGGGAGCCTGGGGTGTTGTGATTTTGTGGGTAGCTGTCTGTGTGCTACCCTAGGTGTTTGGTACTGCTAGATTTTTAGGTTTTGACAGTAGGTAAAATCTGGGACCACTTAGCTAATTTTAGGCGTTTCTGCAACGTGCGATACGATTGACCTGACTTAGTTTTAGTGTTTCGGGTAGCTTGCTGTCGTGGGATTGTTTTGATGATGTCGCTACACACGTTAGCCGCTAAGCAAACCCCTTTTGTAGTTTAAGGGAACTGATTCGTTAATTGCCATAGTGTTCGTTTATTATTGCATAGTTTGCTAAATCCACGCGTTATTGTGTTTTGTGTTAATAGGATCGCAGGCGGGGACTTCGGACGCTGCGAAGAAAGGAAAACAAGTGGTTGGATTCATGTAGCTCGAGATCATCGGTGTGTAGATTTAACATCTACGGGGAAATCGCCCGTATGGCGTTAAGCGTCAGGGCTAGATATGATATTATAGCCGCATGTTTATATGCATATATATTGATTGTGTATGAGCATCATTGCATACTATTACTTGTTGTGCCTAGACTTAGTACCTAGTGGACACCGCACCATTACTGACGGTTCATGTTGCATGAGCACTAAATTGTATGCTACACCCACACCGTCGCTAATTGCCATGACACGCACAACCTTTACACATATGTGGTATTGTATTCGTTATTGACATTGAGACATTGATTCTTGTTCTATTGCGCATATAAAATGTATCATGCATACATACCTACATGTATACACACATACCTTGCTATAGCTACATATACACATTTATATGATGTTGCATTGATTTTGGAGATTGTGGGAACCACATGATATTATTTAAAAACGGGATTCATTTAAAAGAGCGGTTTTCCCTTGATATGCTCATATTATTGTTTTATATTGCATACATCATATTTCATGGATTTACGCATTGAGATACGGATTTCATGTGATTTATGGATTTGAGAACCGTGGGGATATTTCAAGAAAGTATGCATTGTTTTGAAAACCCGGTTTCTCTTGATATGATATTTTGATGCGTCCACCCTGAGTTTTCTCGGTTCTGAGAGCTTGTGTTAGAAAGCCGATTCGAGGAGCTGGATGATCCGTTTGCGGGTTCATGGTGGACCCGGTATGATACCCCGGGGCAAGAAAGGTATGTTGTGCAGTAGACGATGAGCCTGGCAGAGCGACTACTACCTACCGGTGATTAGTTGGACCTGGCGGTTATCCGGAGGATACCGACCGGAGTCGTGAGATGGATATGGGCCGATCCGGACTGACGGAGCCCGAGTTATGTGGATTTACGTGTCGATGCTGGACACGAGTATTTCATGATGTTTTCGAGTGCCGATGTTGGGCACTCAGGTTCCAAGAGATTTACAGGATATGAGGGCCGATCAGAGTAACGGCGCCTGAGGTATTGGGATTTGGGGTGTCGTTGATGGACACCGGTGTTTCCACGATGATGATTCATTGATGATGATATGTTTTATCCCATACTCAGTAGTTATTTGATATGCACTGCTTCATGTATTTGTAGTACCGAATAGAGTACCTTTCATGATTGTTGCATATCCATATTGCCATACTTATGCTATCGGATTGCATGTGATAGAATATCGATGTACATGCATACCTGCGATTATCTGTATGATGTTACTTACTATTCACGAGTTGGCAACTCACCCCCGTTGTGCCACAGTGTTTTGCAGGCTTGACCCTCAGAGTAGTCGCGGCATGGCTTCTTATTGTATCTTTTTCAGCGGATACCGCTATGCTAGGCTGTGAGCCTTTTTGCTGTAAGTGGGTTTGCGGTCATCCGTTTATGTTCACTGTATATCTCTTATTGTATCTAGTACTCACCATCTACCACTTTCATATATTGACTTAGAGACGAGTTTGTGAGGACGAATATTGTATATTTTGTGACTTTGGGTGCCGTGCTCGTGTGAACCAGCCTTTATTATGTAGTTTTACCTCTTTATGCTGCTTTTCATTTATATTGTCTATTTCTTCGCTACGGCGTCGTATATTATGCTTGTGGTGGTTGTTTCCGCCTTTGGGCGTGATTTGCTCCCGTTTGGGGATGCTTTATTTATATTATATGTTTGTACCCGTTTCGGGGCTAGTTTTTACAAAGGAGGTGCTGCCGAAATTTTTAAGAAAATAAATTTAAGTTTAAAGATTTTTACTTGATATTTCCAAATGTTTTTATCACTTACTTCTTTGATGGTTTAGATTTCTGGGTTTTCGGCTTACTTATATTGCGTTACGCATGTTGACGTCACGTGGTTAAAGTGCCGGTCACGTGCCTAAATTTGGGTCGAGACACACGACTCCTTTGATCTGTAGTAGGGAGGAAATCAAAGCACAGTGGGAGCCATACAAGACTCTATGACGATGTCGGGTCTACAGACCAACCAATACCGGTGTCACCAGAGAACTGCTATCTAACGATAGGTATAGTACCAACTAGGAGTTCTCGGCGAGTCCTGTTCGGTGTACCCATTCTTTAATGAGCACCTGTGTACAATCTTTGATGTCAAACACCAATGGCTGTGGGATCAACCATCGCCCCATACAGGGACAAGAAACGTACACACTAGTCTACTATGGAATATCGATGTCCTGTCTCGATATCCCCTCGACTAAGAACTGTTAAAGGATGTACTTGTGGACCACCATGGCCCCACTAGTATGATCTGCATCAGAGTCCTGGTAGTCAAGTACATATCCTAAGGGCTTTATCAATATGTAAGAGAAAGGCAGTATAATAATACCAGTCTACATGTCAAGATAAAGGCAACCCGATAGCATACTATCATGTCAAGCAAAAAGGTCCTCCATATATATGTCCAAGCATCCACTATATCATACAATAATGGCCTCTAGGGCATACATATCACTAACAATCTCCCACTTGAACTAAGGCCAGTTGTTGTAGTATCTCATACCCAACATCCCAAAAAGCCTTTCGATTAGCATCTGGGGGAGGCCCTTGGTGTGTGGATCCGCTGTGTTATCCTCTGTGTCAACTCTCCTGACCTCGATCTCTCAGAGATCTACTATCTCCCTGATCAGGTGATACCACCTAAGAATATGTATGGATCTCTGATAGGACTGTGGTTCCTTGGCCAAAGCCACAGCTCTATTGTTATCATAATACATAGGTATTGGATGCTCAATGGATGGAACTTCACATAGTTCATCTTATGAACATCTTTATCCAAACAGCCTCTTTGGCAGTATCGTTGGTAGCGGTGTATTCAGCCTTCATCGTCGAGTCTGCTACGGTATCTAGCTTGGAACTCTTCCAACATACCGTCCCTCCACTGAGGGTGAAGACAAAACCCGAGACCGACTTACTGTCGTCCTTATCACTCTGGAAGCTCGAATCGGTAAAGGACTCCACCTGGAGCTCATCGTTACCATACACTAAGAACAACACTTTAGTGCTTCTCAAGTACTTAAGAATGTTCTTCACAGCTATCCAGTATTTCTCACCTGGATCTGATTGATACCTACTCACTACACCTAGTGAGTAACCGACATCCGGTCTGGTACATAATATCGCATAAGCATAGGATATCCCTTGCATGCGAGCCTTTTCCAAATCAGCCTTTGGAGACATCTCTTTTGAGAGAGTGATTGCTGTACAAGCGGGTAAATTACCACGCTTAGAATCTTCCATACTAAACCTCTTTAGTATGGTGTCTATATACCTGGATTGGGACAATCCCAACATCCATTTAGATCTATCTCTATAGATCTTAATCCCCAGAATGTAGGAGGCATCACTTAGATCTTTCATGGAGAAATTTTATGATAAGTAGAGCTCGGCCGAGTGTAGCATAGGAACATCGTTTCCTATCAAGAGTATGTCATCCATGTACAATACGAGGAAGACAACCTTACTCTCTACAGCCTTCTTATATATACAAGGTTCTTTTATATTTTTAATGAAGTCAAAACTCTTTGCCAGCTTCATCAAAATAGATGTTCCAGCTCCGTGATGCCTGCTTTAAACCGTAGATGGATTTAAGAAGCTTGCGCACGCTTCCGCTTCTTCCACTGTCTACGAAGCCCTCTGGCTGTGTCATGTACACTATCTTTTAAATCACCATTTAGAAAAGCGGTCTTGACATCCAACTGCCAGATTTCGTTGTCATGGTATGCAGCAACGGCAAGTAGGATCCTAATGGACTTAAGCATAGCCACTGGAGAAAAGGTTTCATCATATTCGACACCTGGTCATTGACGAAAACCTTTTGCCATTATGCTACCGAAGACTATGAGGGCGCAGAGAGCGGCCGTGAGAGCCGAGGTCAGAGTTGGCTTGTCTGAGACGAGGACTGACCAGGGCGGTATGCCCATTCTACAGGAGCAGGTTGATCCACCTTCGATAGATCATATTACTAGGCTAGAGGCCGGTATACAGGATTTGCGCCAGATGATGGGGTCGTTAGTGGAGGCCAGTCGAGCGCTGCGACAGGAGGTTGTCCCACCTGTTACGGGGACTGCGATGGTGCCTACTGTTCAGGCAGTAATACCTGTAGCTACGGAGTTTATCACCGTGTCATTATCTGAGTTCATGAGGCTGAAGCCTCCGGTCTTCACCGGCACCGATACAGCTAAGGATCCGCAGTCGTTTATCTATCGGATGGCCAGGATCTAACGTTCGTTGAGATGCTCCGATACGAGATGGGTAGAGTTCGCGAGTTTTCGTCTGGAGAGTCTTGCCCAGACCTGGTGCGAGTCTTTATAGAGGGGCAGAGCTGTAGGTCTTTCTCCTATGACCTGGGCTGAGTTCGTGACGATGTTTCTTGCCCGTTTTCTTCTGCAGAGCGTCAGGGATGCTCGAGCTCCCAGTTTCGAGTCGTTACGCCAGACTCCGGGTATGACGGTGGCAGAGTACGATGTTCAGTTTACCCAGCTATCTGTGTATGCTCCATATTTGGTGGTCACTGAGGAGATGTGGATCAAGAGATTTGTACGAGGCCTGCTTACCCAGTTGTTCCTCGCTGTCAGCGCCCAGCATTGTGACACATATGCAGCCGCAGTGGACGCAGCCCTACTAGTTGAGGAGCGTCTTTCCGAGACTTCGGTCATTCCAGAACCGAAGAGGGTTCGTACTGGTGTATCAGCCCGGATACAGATGTTTAGAATCCGCGACAGATTTCGTTTAGGTCGTGGCAGTAGCAGAGGCTTGGGACGAGACCAGTTGTTCAGCTCTTATCCCCAGGAGGGTCAGCAGTCATTGTCTGGATGTTTCCGGTGTGGGAGTTTTTATCATCGCGTTCAAGATTGTACTGAGCCACATGAGGACGAGGAAGCCGTACCACATATTACCTTACCACCTTCTCCACCTCAGAGAGCGTTGCCTCTTGCGCCTGTTGTTGCTCCGCGTCAGACTTATGCTCAGAGAGGTCATGGTCGCGGAGGGTTTGTTCAGAGAGGACTGGGTGGCAGAGGCGGAGGGCAGCCATTTGCCGGTAGAGGGTAGGCTCGAGTATTTTCTTTGACTCATCAGGACACGCAGGCGTCCAATGTAGTGGTTTCAGGTACTCTTTCAGTATGTTCCTTCGATTCACACGTATTGTTTGATCTGGGATCTACGCACTCGTATGTTTCTACACCCTTCGTGCTGAGGTTGGGCCGAGAGTCGTGTTTGCTAGATCAGCCGCTTGTTGTGACTACTCCTGTTGGCGAGTCGTTTGTTGCGCGACATGTGTTTCGGTTGTGTGCCGTTCGGATTGGAGATAGAGATTCATCCGTCGACTTGATCCTTCTTGAGATGTTGGACTTCGACGTTCTCCTAGGCATGGACTGGTTAGCTACTTGCTACGCGTTAGTGGACTGCCGCGAGAAGACAGTCTGGTTTTGTTTTCCCGGCGAGTCAGTTCTTGTTGTGCATGGGGACCGTGGTGCCGCCCCTCACTGTTTGATTTCATCTCTTTGCGCTAGTCGGCTTTTGAGGAGGGGATGTCGGGGATTCTTGGCTTTCATTTGAGATACTGGAGCCACAGTAGATTCGTTGGACCAGGTTCCTATCATGAGAGAGTTTCCCGACGTTTTTCCCGATGAGTTACCTGGATTTCCGCCAAAGCATGAGATTGAGTTTTGCATTGATTTGATCCCCGGCACGGGGCCTATTTCAATACCGCCTTATCGGATGGCCCCGGCGGAGCTTAAGGAGCTTAAGGATCAGCTGCAAGAGTTGCTTGATAGGGGACTTGTACTTCCGAGTGTTTCTCCTTGGGAAGCTCTTCTTCTGTTCGTCAAGAAGAAGGACGACGGTTTGAGGTTGTGCCTTGATTATCGTCAATTGAACCGAGTTACAGTGCGGAATAGGTATCCTTTACCTCGCATTAACGATTTGTTTGATCAGCTCCAGGGTACGGGACATTTTTCTAAGATTGATTTGAGATCGGGTTATCATCAGTTGCGGGTTCGGAACGATGACATTAACGTTTTGAAAATCGTTTCGGTGAAATTTCGGAAAAATAGGTAAAATAAGGGGGTTTTCTGTAAAAATTCAAAATACAAATATTTTTATTATAAAATTAAATATACATATTCTAGCTATATAATTGCTAGTATTTGGTGTTTATTGAGCCACTGGTAAAATTTCTAATTTTCTAAAAAAATTTCCGAAATTAATTATTTTAATATTATTTTAAGCCGTCACTAATACATTTAATTAGTGAAAATTACAAATTGGAATGAGTTGAAACAAATTTTGTGCAACATAACATATTAAACAAAATTTTAACATGTTGTTTTTGAAATAATATGAAGTTGTTAAACAGTTTTAGAAAATATGGAAGAAAAAGGCTTAAATGGTGAAATTAAATTAAATGGAAATTGGGGTATAACATTTATCATTTTTTCCTCACCATACAAACCCATACCCATCCCAAGTTGTGTGGCCAAGCCCCCCTTGGCAGCCCCAAATTACTTGTTCACCTCATTTCACAAAAGAAAAGAAAAATGATATGAATATAGAATGATGCATAGTGTATTGTTGTGAGGTATGTGTATTGTTTTCTTGGCTTGAATTTTTGCCCCGACCTCTCTCTCTCTCCCCACTCCCTCACAATTCTGGGCCGAGCCTATGCTGCTCCCTCCCCATCTCACACTCCAATTTGGGGATGAAGTTAAAGCTTAAAGGGTAAAACAATAAAGAAAAAATAAAGGTAAAAGGTATGGGGGTAAATATGTTAGTATGGGTTTCTTTGACTTTGACATTTTCTTTTCCCACACCCACACCCACACTCCCATCCCTCTCAGCCGAAACTGCAGCAGCCCCATTTTTTGTTCTCCTTCATTTCTTGCAAAACCCCAAAGTGTTTTCATCAAAATCCAAATCAAAAACCCCATAAACTCCAAATCCAATCTCTACCCATTATTTCTTTGCCCAAGCTAGCATGGGTCTTGGAGGAAAGTTGGCATTTTGGAGGCTATGACCTTCATGTTCGATCTCTTGATCATGAGGTATAAATATTCATCCATATTTGTTAGTTGTTAATTGAATGTTTAAATCAAGCTTAATTAGGTGTTTAAAAAAAAGGGTTTTGAATTCAAGTGGATGGTTTTGAATGAAGATTAGGGTTTGATCATTGGATTATGGTTGTGATGGGTAGATTAACATGTAATTGCTTGCTAAAATTAATCTAGTTGCTAGTTTGCATTTTTTGTTAATTTAAATTTTTAATAATTATATAAATTGCAAAATAGGTTTTTTAAAATATATAAATTTTGGTGAGATAAAATTCTAATTAGGGTTTCATGGCATTATTAACATTATAAATTGTGGTTTAATACTTTAGTATATGCAAAACCAAGCTTAATTGTAAAATTGTGAATTTTACTTTAAAAATAGTTAAAATCGGTATTTTTGCAAACTAGGAATTTGGAATTTATACAAATTGATGAGTTTAATTTATGAAAGTGATTTGTATGACCTAATTATGTTATTTAATGAGCATTTTGGCCATTTGAATTGTTAAAATTTGTAGATTGGTTAAAACATCAAGTTTTGAACCGAAATGGGAATTTGTGCTAACTAGTTTTTTGGAAAATAAAACGATTGGTTTAATTTTATGGATTTGACGAATTAATCCATATTTCTTATATAGTTAGTGAGTTTTGAAACCATGATTGGTACGTTTGGTGTTTTTGTCGATTAATCGACGTTTGTACGCCGATGTCGAGGGTTTTTGGGTTGATTTGTGAAAGCAAACCATAGGTTTTTACCAATGTGGGATTCGTGTGTCGTTTTGGTCATGAGTCGGATTTTAATGCGATACGGTGCGTTATGATATGTAGGTACCCCATGTGGACTTCGAGACGACAAGCGAGCACGTGGCGACGTCGGCACCGGCGAGCGAAGATCAGATGAGTAGATTATATATACGGGGGAAGTCGGGTGGATGGCGTATAGCACCCCCGCAATTCGTGGTGATGTATACGAATACGTATACACACATATATTTATTATAAGTTGATTTGAGGTTATTGATGATAAAGATGGATTCTAGGTGTTCTTGGATTGGTTTAATGTTAGTTGCGAAACCTTAGAGTAGTGGTTGCACCCACACACGCACACACATACTTGCATACATTCTTTCTTTTACCTGTGCGTATATGGGGATGCGTATATTTACACATGGGTATGGGACTATGTGTACATATACTGAATTATGAGGATAGTACTTGAGATTTGAGATGAGTCGATGAGATTGGATTTGAGGCCGTGAGATCGGTGATATGACAGGGTTCGTATTTGAGATACGACATGATGTTTTAGCGGGTCTTTTGACGTAGTGTTTCATACACACGCATGCATACATAGATGGTATCAGTATTGTACTAGACGTAGGTCAGTACCCTGGATCATGATGGTTGATAAAGAGGATACCAGATGAATAATGTGATTGATGTGACATTGACCTGTACCCAGATTTGGGAGGCCGTATGACGGATGTATCGTACAAGCTATATATTGATGATAGATCCACACTCTTGACTTGAGGATGTCATATTATACATATTTGATCGTATATGATACTATAGAGGCGGGATCACCGACTGTTATATTATATATATATATATGTGTGTGTGTGTATGTGTGTGTGTGTGTGTGTATCGACTCAGATGTTAGGCGGTTTCCTTACCTTTGATCAGTCTGTATAGTTTGGCCCCGTAGTGTACTTGTATATGATAGATTAGATTCGACTCATACCTATTTCAAAAACTAACGAATCGTGTGTATTTTAAAGACGGGACAAGGGATTCTACGGATATTTCAAAGGACGTATCTTTTCTTAAAACACCGTAGCCCTTGTTTTCAAAACACCACGATTCGTGTTATTTCAAATAGTACCATCGTATGACTTATATTTATATAAATGCAGTTTAGTTATCCTAGGTGTTTACCTTTCAGCTCCCGCATATTATTGCGATTCGCTTCGCATCGCATGCTTATATTGTGTTTTCATATACCATTATTGATATCATGCTGTTAGGACACTAGCACCATTACCGATGATGCGTATGTTCCACGTACACTTACTTGCCGGCTCACACACATCATCATCGGTAACTTCCATGTCACCTACACTTTAGAGAAGATTATTTCTTTGATATAGCTTGTTAGTTGATAGTTTCGACATGATATTAGTGTACTTGCCTCATATGCTAGTTTAGACATTGCAGTTATTACTTGCTACTTCATGCATATTATTATTCACTGTTTACTTTCTACTTCATGCATATCATTATTCACTATTTACTTGCTACTTCATGCATATCATTATTCACTGTTTACTTGCTATTGATGATTGGATTTCGGATTTTCATGAGATTTCCTGGATTTGGGGGAAAACCGCAAGATTATGTATAAACTTCTTTCGCTTTTTAAAATGAGAAGTGCGGTTTTCCCATGATGTATGAGTCGTCCACCATGAGTTTTCATGATTGCTGTTGGATTTCGAGACCCGATTCGAAGAGTTGGATGAACCTTCTTGGGTACATGGTTGGCCCGGTAAGGTACACCGGGGCAAGAAGTTCGAGTTGTATTCGATGAGCTTCGTAGGGGAGCACTACCTACCGGTGATATTATTTGGACTCGTCGGCTATCCGGAGGATACCAGCCGGAGTCATGAGATGGTTATAGGTTGATCCGTTCTGCGAAGCCTGAGATATTGATATTTGAGATTTGAGACACTGAGGCATTGGGATTTGATGATACAGGTTCGGCCGGGCAGCCGGAACCTGAGATATTGAGATATTGGGATTTATGTTTTGTGTCGATGCTTGACACGGATTTCTCTGTTGATTTCATTGAGGATGCTCGTTTTATATACATACAGAAATACCATTAAATTAAAGAAAACAGTTGTCTCACTCATTTCATTACATTACATTTATACCTCATACATGTGATATGTTGCTATCTGAGGCACTGACACGAGCATATAGTATTACACTATACATAGCTGGACCAGGATTTTATTGAGGATATTACCTGATATGACCTAGGATAGCGTTATGCATGCGATTTCTACTCACGAGTTGGCAACTCACTCCCGTTGTGCCACAGTTCATTGCAGGTTTTGCCGTACAGGTTTCGTGCGGCTTTGCTGCCACACAGTTCCTTCCGGGTGATTGCTTTGGTAGGTGGGTTCTTTGCATCAGGACCACCATTGTTTATTATTATTTCAGTTGTATCTAGAAACTCCATCAACCAGATTGTATAATTGAGAGAGATAGAAACCAGACATGTTATTCTTTCGACCTTAGAGTCGCGCGTTGTATTATAATGTTTTTTCTTGTTGTTTTGAGTTTCTTTTGAGTTTTGATATTCGCCCTTGGCGTTGTATATTATATTGCTTGCGTGGTTGTGACCGTCGATTGACGAAGAGCTAGCTCCCGCTTGGGGATGCCGTTTTATTCATTTCGTATACTATTCATGTTGTATCCCGTTTGGGGGCCAGTTTTTACAAAGGAGACTCTGCCGAAATTTTCAGAAAATGCTTGATGTTTTTAAAACGCATAATTCGGCTTAAGCTATTAAAAGTACTTGCTTTAAGTTGGTTTTTCCTTCACTCTACTGCTTCTTTGGTTTTGATTTCTGGGTTTTGGCTTACTTAGATTACGTACGCCTCGAGACGTTCGTAATTTAAGTGCTGGTCATGTTCCATACTTTTCGGGTCGTGACAAAGTTGGTATCAGAGCGTTATATTTTACCTTCGGAGTGTAGGATGACCCTTGAATGATGGAGTAGATAACTTGAGTAGAGTGATGTACCGTACGTATGTTCCACGGTATATTTATGATACGATACTCCGCTTAAGGATCCTTAGGATGTACATTTCTTTGCACATCATTATATTCCTTCTTATGATCTAGCCTCATCGGTACCAGTTTATGCTTTTGTTATCACGGTGGTACGGGCAGAGAGAGCTACGGTTAGAGTTGCGGTCAGCATGAGCTCGTCACGAACGAGGACTGACCAGGGCGTGATTCCAGGGACATACGATTGCATAGAGGCGTCGTTTTATTGCGTTTTCGCGCTACGAGCGTTTGATGGATCACTTTTACAAGATTTCTCGGACGTGTAGATCAGCACCAGAGGATTGGGCTACCGCTAGAGGCCAGCCAGAATGTGATGACTGTTAATGCACCGTATTTTGATGATTTAGGCACTGTTCAGCGTGTGGACGAATGAGCCAGTTGCTGCTGCGAAGGATGAGATATCACCCCAGATGCTTGGAGCTATTGCAGCACGAGTTATACTTAGAGATATAATAGAAGGTCGCTAGTCACCCGAGGATGAATGACTAGGACATGTGGTTCATTCTCTTACCCCGATGCGAGGTCATCAGATAGATTGATTCCAGCTAGAGACGACTTCACGCAGGTATGTTGAGAGTCGATTGAGGCGATCGAATGTAAGAAACCCATATTCTAAGTTTAAAGTATTCGGAAAGACATGCAAGAAATTCTATTGAACCTCTAGAAGAATGAAACCCTAACTCGACATAATGACCGTGTAAAAGCCTTTGAACCCTAGGGTTTGCGGCGGTTCCGCGGTGCCATTAGTGAGGCTTGGGTTTGCCCTTCTACGGCTGGTCCACCGATGCTGTGGTATGTACTCGATACTATTAAACTGTACCCAAGATGTTGAGCTCTTGGGGGATTATGAGGTTTTGACGAATCGGTCGAATGGTTCGACTTCATTCAGATGCCATGCGATGGGATGCATTGCTTGGGACTCCAGATACGAGTATAGCCATTGGAGCACAGTCCATGCAGCCACGACGAGGCGAGTCCGAATCAGTCGACACTAGAGAAAAGTGGAGTAAGAGGTTCGTACGAGATCTTAATGAGGTGACGTTCCACTCCGCCGACATCAGAGATGTGATACGCAAGTAGAAGCGTTGGCTATGAATATATCTTCCCGGAGGAGTCTCGATAAGTATGCAGCCGTTCCGGTATAAGATACAGATTTAGTAAGAGACGATAACTTTCGGGCAGTTCGGCAGGAACGAGAATTGGGAGAGACCCCGACAAGACATTTCTGGAATAATTTACGAGAAGACTTGGAACCAGGAGCGGTCGTTTTACGCACACTCAACAGACCAGAGTTCGGCATCGTCGACGAGACATGTTATGAGTAACCATGATAGTTGGCCAGAGATCTTTAGAGGATGTGTCAGAGCGGACTGCTTCCGTTATCGTTTCTATATTGGACCGTTGAGCTGAGGAGCTATGTACTTAGCAATCTGCAGTGAGAGACGAGAGCCTAAGGGCACTAGGCGACATGCCATGATCAGAAGGCAAGCAGATATCTTGCTCTGCTAGCATTGGATGCACCGACACCTTCTCGACTTTAAAGGACGGACATATCGACGACAACATTTATGATTTGTGATTTTGTGATTGACTATCACGTATCCATCATATTGGATTTCAGTATTTGTGGGTGATTTATTTCATGATTGAGTTTTGATGACCGAGTTTCATGATATTTGATTTCATGCCTAGGGCATGCATATGATTTGACTTATGCTTTCGGCATAGTTGTCATGCACTTTTAGTATTTGATTTGCTTTTGTGCACGCCGATGCACAGGATGGTGAGATTTTATACCATGGTATACCTGATTTGGATTTTGATTGAATTGTATCGTATACCGTCGATTTCGAGTGTGATATTCGATACTCGTTTTCATGCACATTGTGCACTTGATTTGGATTTTGCGCATACTTAAGACGCTTGATGCGATTTAGGTGCACACTAGATGCACTAAATCGAGATTCTTCGTGCATATCAGATGCACCTGGTTTTGCTGTCAGGCACACACGTTGCCTTTGACAGGTGTTTCGTGCACACCCGTTGCACTTAGATGTTGTTTCTGTGCATACGTATGGCACATTCATGGATTTCGATTTCCGTGCGCACCAGACGCACATGGCATTCATATATATATTTGGGACTGATTTATTTTGGAGCAGTATATTTTATGATGTTTGCTATTTGGTTTAGTACTGAGCAGGACTAGTTACAGGACAGTACCTGAGTATATTTTTGCATGCATTGATAGTTATCGAAGGGATTTCCAAAGAGGAGCTATAGTCTCAGTATTTACCTACGTGTCCGAGATGACACGAAACATTTTATAAAGGAAACCCTTCTGAAATTGCTTTCAAAACGGCGGGACGTGCATATTAAACAAATGATATATATATATATGTAGTTATTTTCTTACAATAGACGTCCGCCACTGTGCAGTGTTGCGAACATCGCACGGCGATTTGAAAAAGGTTTGGCATGCATTGCTTCTAGATGTTTTAATAATGTATATCATGTTGGTTTTCGTATTGGATCTTGACATTGATGTCTTCCCCATGACTCCGATGATTACGGGATGCTTGACGGAGTTTTGATTTTGAATTATATGTTCATTTTTCATGCGCATGCGTTGCGCTACGATTTGTTTTATGTATTTATGATTTCGGAGCCCCGACGACTTGATTGTTTTGCTTAGATGTTTTAGTATTTGGGAGGAGTTTTAATTTAAATTCGAGGACCGAATTTCTTTAAGGGGGGAAGATTGTAGCGTTTTGAAAATCGTTTCGATGAAATTTCGGAAAAATCGGTAAAATAAGGGGGTTTTCTGTAAAAAGTCAAAATACAAATATCTTTATTATAAAATTAAATATACATATTCTAGCTATGTAATTGCTAGTATTTGGTGTTTTTTGAGCCACTGGTAAAATTTCTATTTTTCTGAAATTTTTTCCGAAATTAATTATTTTAATATTATTCTAAGCCGTCACTAATACATTTAATTAGGGAAAATTACAAATTGGAATGAATTGAAACAAATTTTGTGCATCATAACATATTAAATAGAATTTTAACATGATGTTTTTGAAATGAAATGAAGTTGTTAAACAGTTTTAGAAAATATGGAAGAAAAAGGCTTAAATGGTGAAATTAAATTAAATGATAATTGGGGTATAACATTTATCATTTTTTCCTCACTATACAAACCCACACCCATCCCAAAGTTGTGTGGCCGAGCCCCTCTTGGCAGCCCCAAATTACTTGTTCACCTCATTTCACAAAAGAAAAGAAAAATGATATGAATATAAAATGATGCATAGTGTATTGTTGTAAGGTATGTGTACTGATTTCTTGGCTTGAATTTTTGCCCCCGCCTCTCTCTCTCCCCCACTCCCTCACAATTCTGGGCCGAGCCTATGCTGCTCCCTCCCTATCTCACACTCTAATTTGGGAATGAAGTTAAAGCTTAAAGGGTAAAACAATAAAGAAAAAATATAGGTAAAAGGTATGGGGGTAAATATATTAGTATGGGTTTCTTTGACTTTGACATTTTCTTTCCCTACACCCACACCCACACTCCCATCCCTCTCAGCCGAAACTGCAGCAGCCCCATTTTTTGTTCTCCTTCATTTCTTGCAAAACCCTAAAGTGTTTTCATCAAAATCCAAATCAAAAACCCCATAAACTCCAAATCCAATCTCTACCCATTATTTCTTTGCCCAAGCTAGCATGGGTCTTGGAGGAAAGTTGGCATTTTGGAGGCTATGATCTTCATGTTTGATCTCTTGATCATGAGGTATAAAGATTCATCCATATTTGTTAGTTGTTAATGGAATGTTTAAATCAAGCTCAATTAGGTGTTTAAAAAAAGGGTTTTGAATTCAAGTGGATGGTTTTGAATGAAGATTAGGGTTTGATCATTGGATTATGGTTGTGATGGGTAGATTAACATGTAATTGCTTGCTAAAATTAATCTAGTTGCTAGTTTGCATTTTTTGTTAATTTAAATTTGTAATAATTATATAAATTGCAAACTAGGTTTTTTAAAATATATATATTTTGGTGAGATAAAATTCTAATTAGGGTTTCATGGCATTATTAACATTATAAATTGTGGTTTAATACTTTAGTATATGCAAAACCAAGCTTAATTGTAAAATTGTGAATTTTACTTTAAAAAGAGTTAAAATCGGTATTTTTGCAAACTAGGAATTTGGAATTTATACAAATTGATGAGTTTAATTTATGAAAGTGATTTGTATGACCTAATTATGTTATTTAATGAGCATTTTGGCCATTTGAATCGTTAAAATTTGTAGATTGGTTAAAACATCAAGTTTTGAACCGAAATGGGAATTTGTGCTAACTAGTTTTTTGGAAAATAAAACGATTGGTTTAATTTTATGGATTTGACGAATTAATCCATATTTCTTATACAGTTAATGAGTTTTGAAACCATGATTGGTATGTTTGATGTTTTTCTCGATTAATCGACGTTTGTACGCCGATATCGAGGGTTTTTGGGTTGATTTGTGAAAGCAAACCATAGGTTTTGACCTATGTGGGATTTGTGTGTCGTTTTGGTCATGAGTCGGATTTTAGTGCGATACGGTGCGTTATGATATGTAGGTACCCCATGTGGAATTCGAGACGACAAGCGACCGCGTGGCGACGTCGGCACCGGCGAGCGAAGATCAGGTGAGTAGATTATATCTACGGGGGAAGTCGGGTGGATGGCGTATAGCACCCCCGTAATTCGTGGTGATGTATACGAATACGTATACACACATATATTTATTATAGGTTGATTTGAGTTTATTGATGATAAAGATGGATTCTAGGTGTTCTTGGATTGGTTTAGTGTTAGTTGCGAAACCCTAGAGAAGTGGTTGCACCCACACACGCACACACATACTTGCATACATTCTTTCTTTTACCTATGCGTATATGGGGATGCGTATATTTACACATGGGTATGGGACTATGTGTACATATACTGGATTATGAGGATAGTACTTGGGATTTGAGATGAGTCGATGAGATTGGATTTGAGGCCATGAGATCGGTGATATGACAGGGTTCGTATTTGAGATACGACATGATGTTTTAGCGGGTCCTTTGACGTAGTGTTTCATACACACGCATGCATACATAGATGGTATCAGTATTGTACTAGACGTAGGTCAGTACCCTGGATCATGATGGTTGATAAAGAGGATACCAGATGAATAATGTGATTGATGTGACATTGACCCGTACCCAGATTTGGGAGGCCATACGACGGATGTACCGTACGTGCTATATATTGATGATAGATCCAACCTCTTAACTTGAGGATGTCATATTATAGATATTTGATCGTATATGATACTATTGAGGCAGGATCACCGACTGTTATATTATATATATATATATGTATGTATGTATGGACTCAGATGTTAGGCGGTTTCCTTACCTTTGATCAGTCTGTATAGATTGGCCCCGTAGTGTACTTGTATATGATAGATTAGATTCGACTCATACCTATTTCAAAAACTAACGAATCGTGTGTATTTTAAAGACGGGACAAGGGATTCTACGGATATTTCGAAAGACGTATCTTTTCTTAAAACACCGTAGCCCTTATTATCAAAACACCACGATTCGTGTTATTTCAAATGGCACCATCGTACGAATTATATTTATATAAATGCAGTTTAGTTATCCTAGGTGTTTATCTTTCATCTCCCGCACATTATTGCGATTCGCTTCGCATCGCATACTTATATTGTGTTTTCATATACCATTATTGATATCATGCTGCTTGGACACCAGCACCATTACCGATGATACGTATGTTCTACGTACACTTACTTGCCGGCTCACACACATCATCATCGGTAACTACCATGTCACCTACACTTTAGAGAAGATTATTTCATTAATATAGCTTGTTAGTTGATAGTTTCGACATGATATTAGTGTACTTGCCTCATATGCTAGTTTAGACATTGCAGTTATTACTTTCTACTTCATGCATATTATTATTCACTGTTTACTTGCTACTTCATGCATATCATTATTCACTGTTTACTTGCTACTTCATGCATATCATTATTCACTGTTTACTTGCTATTGATGATTGGATTTCGGATTTTCATGAGATTTCCTGGATTTGGGGGAAAACCGCAAGATTATGTATAAACTTCTTTCGCTTTTTAAAATGAAAAGCGCGGTTTTCCCATGATGTATGAGTCCTCCACCATGAGTTTTCATGATTGCTGTTGGATTTCAAGACCCGATTCGAGGAGTTGGATGAACCTTCTCGGGTACATGGTGGGCCCGGTAAGGTACACCGGGGCAAGAAGTTCGAGTTGTATTCGATGAGCCTGGCAGGGGAGCACTACCTACCGGTGATATTATTTGGACTCGTCGGCTATCCGGAGGATACCGGCCGGAGTCATGAGATGGTTATAGGCTGATCCATTCTGCGGAGCCTGAGATATTGATATTTGAGATTTGAGACACTGAGGCATTGGGATTTGATGATACAGGTTAGGCCGGGCAGCCGGAACCTGAGATATTGAGATATTGGGATTTATGTTTTGTGTCGATGCTTGACACAGATTTCTCTGTTGATTTCATTGAGGATACTCGTTTTATATACATACAGAAATCCCATTAAATTAAAGAAAACAGTTGTCTCACTCATTTCATTACATTACATTCATACCTCATACATGTGATATGTTGCTATCTGAGGCACTGACACGAGCATATAGTATTACACTATACATAGCTGGACCAGGATTTTATTAAGGATATTACCTGATATGACCTAGGATAGCGTTATGCATGCGATTTCTACTCTTGGATGTTTTCTACTCACGAGTTGGCAACTTACCCCCATTGTTCCACAGTTCCTTGCAGGTTTTGCCATACAGGTTTCGTTGCGGCTTTGCTAGCACACTGTTCCTTCCGGGTGATTGCTTTGGTAGGTGGGTTCTTTCCATCAGGACCACCATTGTTTATTATTATTTCAGCAGTATCTAGAAACTCCATCAACCAGATTGTATAATTGAGAGAGATAGAAACCAGACATGTTATTCTTTCGACCTTAGAGTCGCGCGTTGTATTATTATGTTTTTTTCTTTTTGTTTTGAGTTTCTTTTGAGTTTTGATAATCGCCCTTGGCGTTGTATATTATATTGCTTGCGTGATTATGACTGTCGATTGACGAAGAGCTAGCTCCTGCTTAGGGATGCCTTTTTATTCATTTCGTATACTATTCTTGTTGTATCCCGTTTGGGGGCCAGTTTTTACAAAGGAGATTCTGCCGAAATTTTCAGAAAATGCTTGATGTTTTTAAAACGCATAATTCGTCTTAAGCTATTAAAAGTACTTGCTTTAAGTTGGTTTTTCCTTCACTCTACTGCTTCTTTGGTTTTGATTTCTGGGTTTTGGCTTGCTTAGATTACATACGCCTCGAGACGTTCGTAATTTAAGTGCCGGTCATGTTCCGTACTTTTCGGGTCGTGAAAAAGTTGGTATCAGAGCATTAGGTTTTACCTTCGGAGTGTAGGATGACCCTTGGTTGATGGAGTAGGTAACTTGAGTAGAGTGATGTACCGTACGTATGTTCTGCGGCATATTTACGATACGATACTCCGCTCAAGGATCCTTAGGATGTAAATTTCTTTGCACATCATTATATTCCTTCTTATGATCTAGCCTCATCGGTACCAGTTTATGGTTTTGTTATCACGGTGGTACGGGCAGAGAGAGCTACGGTTAGATTTGCGGTCAGCACGAGCTCGTCACGAACGAGAACTGACCAGGGCATGATTCCAGGGACATACGATTGCATAGAGGCATCGTTTTATTGCGTTTTCGCGCTACGCGCGTTTGATGGATGGCTTTTACGAGATTTCTCGGACGTGTAGATCAGCACCAGAGGATTGGGCGACCGCTAAAGTCCAGCCAGAATGTGATGACCGTTAATGCACCGTATTTTGATGATTTAGGCACTGTTCAGCGTGTGGACGAATAAGCCAGTTGCTGCTGCAAAGGTTAAGATATCACCCTAGATGCTTGGAGCTATTGCAGCACGAGTTATACTTAGAGATATGATAGAAGGTCGCTTGTCACCCGATGATGAATGACTAGGACATGTGGTTCATTCTCTTACCCCGATGCGAGGTCATCAGATAGATTGATTCCAGCTAAAGACGACTTCACGCAGGTACGTTGAGAGTCGATTGAGGCGATCGAATGTCAAAAACCCATATTCCAAGTTTAAAGTATTCGGAAAGACATATAAGCAATTTTATAGACCCTCTAGAAGAATGAAACGCTAACTCGACATAATGACCGTGTGAAAGCTTTTGAACCTTAGGGTTTGCGGCGGTTCCGCGGTGCCATTAGTGAGGCTTAGGTTTGCCCTTCTACGGCTGGTCCACCGATGCTGTGGTATGTACTCGATACTATTAAACTGTACCCAAGATGTTGAGCTCTTGGGGGATTATGAGGTTTTGACGAATCGGTCGAATGGTTCGACTTCATTCGGATGCCATGCGATGGGATGCATTGCTTGGGACTCCAGATACGAGTATAGCCGTTGGAGAACAGTCCATGCAGCCACGACGAGGCGAGTCTGAAGAAGTCGACATTAGAGAAAAAGTGGAGTAAGAGGTTCGTACGAGATCTTGATGAGGTGACGTTCCACTCCGCCGACATCAGAGATGTGATACGCAAGCAGAAGCATTGGCTATGAATATATCTTCCCGTAGGAGTCGTGATAAGTATGCAGCAGTTCCGGTACAAGATACAGATTTAGTAAGAGACGATAACTTTCGGGCAGTTCGGCAGGAACGAGAATTGGGAGAGACCCCGACAAGACATTTCTGGAATAATTTACGAGAAGACTTGGAACCAGAAGCGGTCGTTTTACGCACACTCAACAGGCCAGAGTTCGGCATCGTCGACGAGACATGTTATGAGTAACCATGATAGTTGGCCAGAGATCTTTAGAGGATGTGTCAGAGCGGACTGCTTCCGTTATCGTTTCTATATTGGACCGTTGAGCCGAGGAGCTATGTACTTAGCAATCTGCAGTGAGAGACGAGAGCCTAATGGCACTAGGCGACATGCCATGATCAGAAGGCAAGCAGATATCTTGCTCTGCTAGCATTGGATGCACCGACACCTTCTCGACTTTAAAGGACGGATATATCGACGACAACATTTATGATTTGTGATTTTGTGATTGACTAACAAGTATCTGTCATATTGGATTTCAGTATTTGTGGGTGATTTATTTCATGATTGAGTTTTGATGACCGAGTTTCATGATATTTGATTTCATTCCTAGGGCATGCATATGATTTGACTTATGCTTTCGGCATAGTTGTCATACACTTTTAGTATTTGATTTACTTTTGTGCACGCCGATGCACAGGATGGTATGATTTTATATCACGGTATACCTGATTTGGATTTTGATTGAATTGTATCGTATACCGTCGATTTCGAGTGTGATATTCGATACTCGTTTTCATGCACATTGTGCACTTGATTTGGATTTTGCGCATACTTAAGACGCTTGATGCGATTTAGGTGCACACTAGATGCACTAAATCGAGATTTTTCGTGCATATCAGATGCACCTGGTTTTGCTGTCAGGCACACACGTTGCCTTTGACAGGTGTTTCGTGCACACCCGTTGCACTTAGATGTTGTTTCTGTGCATACGTATGGCACATTCATGGATTTCGATTTCCGTGCGCACCAGACGCACATGGCATTCATATATATATTTAGGACTGATTTATTTTGGAGCAGTATATTTTATGATGTTTGCTATTATGTTTAGTACTGAGCAGGACTAGTTACAGGACAGTACCTGAGTATATTTTTGCATGCATTGATAGTTATCGAAGGGATTTCCAAAGAGGAGCTATAGTCTCAGTATTTACCTACGTGTCCGAGATGACACGAAACATTTTATAAAGGAAACCGTTCTGAAATTGCTTTCAAAATGGCGGGACGTGCATATTAAACAAATGATATATATATATATATATATGTATGTATGTATGTAGTTATTTTCTTACAATAGACGTCCGCCACTGTGCAGTGTTGCGAACATCGCACGGCGATTTGAAAAAGGTTGGGCATGCATTGCTTCTAGATGTTTTGATGATGTATATCATATTGGTTTTCGTATTGGATCTTGACATTGATTTCTTCCCCATGACTCCGATGATTGCGGGATGCTTGACGGAGTTTTGATTTTGAGTTATATGCTCATTTTTCATGCACATGCGTTGCGCTACGATTTGTTTTATGTATTTATGATTTCGGAGCCCCGACGACTTGATGGTTTTGCTTAGATGTTTTAGTATTTGGGAGGATTTTTAATTTAAATTCGGGGACCGAATTTCTTTAAGGGGGGAAGATTGTAACGTTTTGAAAATCGTTTCGGTGAAATTTCGGAAAAATCGGTAAAATAAGGGGGTTTTCTGTAAAAAGTCAAAATACAAATATCTTTATTATAAAATTAAATATACATATTCTCGCTATGTAATTGCTAATATTTGATGTTTATTGAGCCACTGGTAAAATTTCTAATTTTCTGAAAATTTTTCCGAAATTAATTATTTTAATATTATCTTAAACCGTCACTAATACATTTAATTAGGGAAAATTACAAATTGGAATGATTTGAAACAAATTTTGTGCATCATAACATATTAAACAAAATTTTAACATGTTGATTTTGAAATGAAATGTAGTTGTTAAACAGTTTTAGAAAATATGGAAGAAAAAGGCTTAAATGGTGAAATTAAATTAAATGGAAATTGGTGTATAACATTTATCATTTTTTGCTCACCATACAAACCTACACCCATCCCCAAGTTGTGTGGCTGAGCCCCCCTTGGCAGCCCCAAATTACTTGTTCACCTCATTTCACAAAAGAAAAGAAAAATGATATGAATATAGAATGATGCATAGTGTACTGTTGTGAGGTATGTGTATTGTTTTCTTGGCTTGACTTTTTGCCCCCGCCTCTCTCTCTTTCCCACTCCCTCACAATTCTGGGCCGAGCCTATGCTGCTCCCTCCCCATCTCACACTCCAATTTGGGAATGAAGTTAAAGCTTAAAGGGTAAAACAATAAAGAAAAAATAAAGGTAAAAAGTATGGGGGTAAATATGTTAGTATGGGTTTCTTTGACTTTGACATTTTCTTTCCCCACACCCACACCCACACCTACACTCCCATCCCTCTCAGCCGAAACTGCAGCAGCCCCATTTTTTGTTCTCCTTCATTTCTTGCAAAACCCCAAAGTGTTTTCATCAAAATCCAAATCAAAAACCCCATAAACTCCAAATCCAATCTCTACCCATTATTTCTTTGCCCAAGCTAGCAAGGGTCTTGGAAGAAAGTTGGCATTTTGGAGGCTATGATCTTCATGTTTGATCTCTTGATCATGAGGTATAAAGATTCATCCATATTTGTTAGTTGTTAATTGAATGTTTAAATCAAGCTTAATTAGGTGTTTAAAAAAAAGGGTTTTGAATTCAAGTGGATAGTTTTGAATGAAGATTAGGGTTTGATCATTGGATTATGGTTGTGATGGGTAGAATTTTATTGAGGATATTACCTGATATGACCTAGGATAGCGTTATGCATGCGATTTCTACTCGTGGATGTTTTCTACTCACGAGTTGGCAACTCATCCCCGTTGTGCCACAGTTCCTTACAGGTTTTGCCGTACAGGTTTCGTTGCGGTTTTGCTGGCACACTGTTCCTTCCTAGTGATTGCTTTGGTAGGTCGGTTCTTTGCATCAGGACCACCATTGTTTATTATTATTTCAGTTGTATCTAGAAACTCCATCAACCAGATTGTATAATTGAGAGCGATAGAAACCGGACATGTTATTCTTTCGACCTTAGAGTCGCGCGTTGTATTATTATGTTTTTTTCTTTTTGTTTTGAGTTTCTTTTGAGTTTTGATCCTCGCCCTTGGCGTTGTATATTATATTGCTTACGTGGTTGTGACCGTCGATTGACGAACAGCTAGCTCCCGCTTGGGGATGCCTTTTTATTCATTTCGTATACTATTCATGTTGTATCCCGTTTGGGGGCCAGTTTTTACAAAGGGGACTCTGCCGAAATTTTCAGAAAATGCTTGATGTTTTTAAAACGCATAATTCGGCTTAAGCTATTAAAACTACTTGCTTTAATTTGGTTTTTCCTTCACTCTACTGCTTCTTTGGTTTTGATTTCTGGGTTTTGGCTTACTTAGATTACGTACGCCTCGAGACGTACTTTTCGGGTCGTGACATGACATTCCGAAGACTTCTTTTTGTATGCGCTACGGGCATTATGAGTTTTTGGTGATGTCGTTCGGACTCACCAATGCCCCAGCAGCGTTCATGGATTTGATGAACCGGATTTTCAG
This sequence comes from Agapanthus africanus, assembly GCA_030015575.1. Classification (NCBI taxonomy): domain Eukaryota; kingdom Viridiplantae; phylum Streptophyta; class Magnoliopsida; order Asparagales; family Amaryllidaceae; genus Agapanthus; species Agapanthus africanus. The sequence continues at coordinate 400,202,200 of JASDDO010000026.1, read as the reverse complement.
GCTGTTCCTCGACCGGTTTATTATTGTGTTTATTGATGACATTCTGGTTTATTCCAAGAGTCGAGAGGAGCATGAGCAGCACTTGAGAATAGCTTTGCAGACATTGAGAGAGCACCAGCTGTTTGCTAAATTCTCGAAGTCTACCTTCTGGCTTGATAGTGTTGACTTCCTAGGTCATGTGGTTACGGGAGACGGTATTCGTGTGGACCCGAGAAAGATCGAGGCCGTACAGCTTTGGCCCAGACTTGTATCAGTGACAGAGGTCCACAGCTTTTTGGGCTTAGCCGGTTATTACCGCCGTTTCATGTAGAACTTCTCGAGTATTGCTGCACCGCTGACCGGACTGACCAGGATGGGAGTTCCTTTTCTTTGGACTGAGGCATGCGAGTTGAGTTTTCAGCAGTTGAAGACTCGGTTGACGACTGCACCTGTTTTATCTTTGCCTTCTGGATCGGGCGGTTTTTTCGTTTACTGTGATGCTTCTCGAGTGGGGCTCGGTTGTGTATTGATGCAACATGATAGAGTTATCGCTTATGCTTCCCGGCAGTTGAAGAAGCACGAGTAGAATTATCCCACTCATGATCTTGAGATAGGCGCGGTGGTCTTTGCGCTTAAGATTTGAAGACACTACTTGTACGGGGAGTCGTGTCAAATTTTCATAGACCACCAGAGCTTAAAGTATATCTTCCAGCAGCGGGATCTGAATTTGAGGCAGCGCCATTGGATGGAGCTTGTGAAGGATTATGACTGTGAGATCCTTTATCACCCGGGCAAAGCGAATGTGGTAGCCGATGCTTTGAGTCGTAGGCCCGGGGGTAGCTTGTCCCAGTTGAGCGCAGTTCAGAGACAGTCTTCTGCAGATTGGCTGGTCTTGTATGACAGCTGAGTACAGTTTGAGTTCACTTCCACTAGGGGACAGCTTGCTCATGTCCGCGCCCGTCCACTTCTACTTGATCGTATTCGTGAGGCACAACCCGACGATACCCGTTTTTTTGAGATTCTTGAGCAGGTTCGGCAGGGTAGAGATTCAGAGTACTTGATTGATGACCAGGGTGTACTACGTTTTGGGACTCGTTTGTGTGTACCTGATACCGATGGGTTGAGATGCGAGATCCTAGAGCAGGCACATCAGTCAGCTTATAGTGTTCACCCAGGTTCCACCAAGATGTATCGTGACTTGAGAGATATCTACTGGTAGGCAGGGATGAAGAGTGAAGTTTCGGATTTCGTTTCGAGGTGCCTGACTTGTCAGCAAGTCAAGGCTGAGCATCAAAGACCGGCAGGAGAGTTGCAGCCATTACCCATTCCGGTGTGGAAATGGGAGTAGATTTCTATGGACTTCGTTGTGGGTCTACCCAGGTCTAGTCGAGGGTATGACTCCATTTGAGTGATTGTTGACCGGTTGACGAAAGCGGCTCACTTCCTTCCAGTGAAGACCACTTTCGGTTATGCTCGGTATGCTCAGTTGTACATTGATGAGATTATGCGTTTGCACGGCGTTCCCACGTGCATTGTATCCGATAGGGGCACCCAGTTCACTAGCCGTCTTTGGCAGAAGCTGCAGGAAGCCTTAGGTACCCGATTGAGTTTTAGCACCGCTTTCCATCCGCAGACCGATGGTCAGTCAGAGCGGACTATACAGACTCTGGAGGATATGCTTCTGCATGCGTGCTTGATTTTGGTGGCAGCCAGGATCGTCACTTTCCATTGATAGAGTTCTCCTACAATAACAGTTATCAGGAGACGATTCAGATGGCACCTTTTGAGGCTTTGTATGGTAGAAAGTGTCGATCGCCAGTCTGTTGGACCGAACTCAGCGAGAGCAAGATTTTGGGACCCCAGCTAGTTCAAGAGACTACGGAGAAAATTCAGTTGATTCAGGATAGGATGAGAGCAGCCCAGTGCAGACAGAAGTCTTATGCCGACCGTCGTCGTCGCAGGCTCGAGTTCGCAGTGGGGGATCATGTATTCCTATGGATTTCTCCGATGAAGGGCGTGATGAGATTTGGGAAGAAAGGGAAACTTAGTCCCAGATTTGTAGGTCCTTTTGAGATCCTTGAGCGAGTTGGTACCGTTGCCTATCGTTTGGCACTTCCGCCCAGTTTTCCGGATGTTCACCCCGTATTCCATGTATCGATGCTTCGCAAGTACCTTCATGACCCTTCTCACATGATTCAGCACCAGACCGTTCAGCTAGAGCGCGTTCTTTCGTTCACTGAGCAGCCGGTAGTTATATTGGATCGGCGGGTGAAGAAACTTCGGTCAAAGGTCCTGCCATCTGTGAAGGTTCTTTGGCGTGGCCCGAATAGTGAAGAGGTCACTTGGGAGGCCGAGAGCGAGATGCGGAAGAAATTCCCTCATCTCTTTGAAAGTACGCATAGTAAGAATTTTAAATTTGGGGACGAATTTCTTTAAGGGGGGAAGATTGTAACACCTTAGAATGCGATTAGTGTTAATTAAGCGATAATGTGGATTTTTAGTAAAAAGTTTACCAAAATAGTTTTCACATATTTTATAAAAATTAATTAATATTTTATTATTATTTATTTTGGGCTTGCACACACTTGTGCATGTTAACCTAGGGTTAATTAGGGTTAACCGTGCTTAAGTAGCCATGGCACCTTAACCTCATTCAATTAAGTGTATGTACTTATTTAAGTTATTTAGTTTTAAAAATAAAAGGGTTTAAAATTGGTTGACGAGAGAGAGAGAGAGAGAGAGAGAGAGAGAGGGTTGAAATGGGAATGATGAGCATGGGGCAAGCATGGCTTGCATTTAATGAGGAGAGAGAAGAGGGGGGCATGGCTCATACTAAACTCACACCCTCATTTCCCCTCATCCCTCACTCACACATACACCCTAATTCTCACCTCACTCCTTCATTCACAACATTATTTCCTCATCTCATTTCCTCTCCCCCTCAAACTGAAACCCTAACCCAAATCCTCACTAAACCAAACCAAATCACCATTAAACCCTACAAAAACCCTTTACAAGTCAAGATTAAGCCACTAGGATGACTTGGAGCATGGAAAGCAAGGATTTTTGAGCAAGTGTGGATAGGTAACGATCTCCAACTGTTAATTAGGTTGTTAGTATGCTGTGTTGCTTAGTAGATGTTGTTTAGAACACTAAAGATATAGTTTTGTGCACATATCGAATTTTTAGGGTCATTTTTGAGTCTCTGTAATCTGTGACGACCATGAATTTTTACTGGAAAAACTAGCAGTGTAGTAGTGTTATACTAGATGCCCTGAGTGTTCACCTAAAACCCTGACCCCACCATGCACTGTTCGACCGGCGAGACAGCGGGAAATTCCGGCGAGATCAGGTTTTTGGGAGCCTGGGGTGTTGTGATTTTGTGGGTAGCTGTCTGTGTGCTATCCTAGGTATTTAGTACTGCTAGATTTTTAGGTTTTAACAGTAGGTAAAATCTGGGACTACTTAGCTAATTTTAGGCGTTTCGGTAAAGTGCGATACGATTGACCCGACTTAGTTCTAGTGTTTCGGGTAGCTTGCTGTCGTGGGTTTGTTTTGATGATGTCTCTACACACGTTAGCCGCTAAGCGAACCCCTTTTGTAGCTTAAGGGAACCGATTCGTTAATTGGCGTGGTGTTCGTTTATTATTGCGTATTTTGCTAAATCCACGCGTTATTGTGTTTTGTGTTAATAGGATCGCAGGCGGGGACTTCGAACGCTGCGAAGAAAGGAAAACAAGTGGTTGGATTCACGTATCTAGAGATCATCGGTGAGTTGATTTAACATCCACGCGTTATTGTGTTTTATGTTGCATACATCATATTTCATGGATTTACGCATTGAGATACGGATTTCATGTGATTTATGGATTTCAGAACCGTGGGGATATTTCAAGAAAGTATGCATTTTTTGAAAACCCGGTTTCTCTTGATATGATATTTCGATGCGTCCACCATGAGTTTTCTCGGTTCTGAGAGCTTGTGTTAGAAACCCGATTCGAGGAGCTGGATGATCCGTTTGCGGGTTCATGGTGGACCCGGTATGGTACCCCGGGGAAAGAAAGGTATGTTGTGCAGTAGGCGATGAGCCTGGCAGAGAGACGACTACCTACCGGTGATTGGTTGAACCTGGAGGTTATCCGGAGGATACCGACCGGAGTCGTGAGACGGATATGGGCCGATCCGGACTGACGGAGCCCGTGGGCCGATCCGGACTGACGGAGCCCGAGTTATGTGGATTTACGTGTCAATGCTGGACACGAGTATTTCATAATATTTTCGAGTGCCGATGTTAGGCACTCAGGTTCCATGAGATTTACAGGATATGAGGGCCGATCAGAATGACGGCGCCTGAGGTATTGGGATTTGGGGTGTCTTTGATGGACACCGGTGTTTCCACGATGATGATTCATTAATGATGATATGTTTTATCCCATACTCAGTAGTTATTTGATATGCATTGCTTCATGTATTTGTAGTACCGGATAGAGTACCTTTCATGATTGTTGCATATCCATATTGCCATACTTATGCTATCAGATTGCATGTGATAGAATATCGTTATACGTGCATACCTGCGATTATCTGTATGATGTTACTTACTATTCACGAGTTGGCAACTCACCCCCGTTGTGCCAGAGTGTTTTGCAGGCTTGACCCTCAGAGTAGTCATGACAGGGCTTCTTATTGTATCTTTTTCAGCGGATACCGCTACGGTTGGCTGTGAGCCTTTTTGCTGTAGGTGGGTTTGCGGTCATCCGTTTATGTTCATTGTATATCTCTTATTGTATCTAGTACTCTCCATCTACCACTTTCATGTATTGACTTAGAGACGAGTTTGTGAGGACGGATATTGTATATTTTGTGACTCTGGATGCCGTGCTCGTGTGAGCCGCCCTTTATTATGTATTTTTACCTCTTTATGCTGCTTTTCATTTATATTGTCAATTTCTTCGCTACAACGTCGTATATTATGCTTGTGGTGGTTGTTTCCGCCTTTGGGCATGATTTGCTCCCGTTTGGGGATGCTTTATTTATATTATATGTTTGTACCCGTTTCAGGGCTAGTTTTTACAAAGGAGGTGCTGCCGAAATTTTTAAGAAAATAAATTTAAGTTTAAAGATTTTTACTTGAGATTTCCAAATGTTTTTATCACTTACTTCTTTGATGGTTTAGATTTCTGGGTTTTCGGCTTACTTAAATTGCGTTACGCCTGTTGACGTCATGTGGTTTAAGTGCCGGTCACGTGCCTAAATTTGGATCGTGACACACGACCCCTTTGAGCCGTGGTAGGGAGGAAATCAAAGCATATAGGGAGCCACACAAGACTCTATGACGATCTCGGGTCTACAAACTAACCTATACCAGTGTCACGAGAGAACTGCTATCTGACGATAGGTATAGTACCAACTAGGAGTTCTCGGCGAGTCCTGTTCGGTGTACCCATTTTTTAATGAGCACCTGTGTACAATCTTTGATGTTAAACACTAATGGCTGTGGGATCAACCATCGCCCCATATAGGGTCAAGAAACGTACACACTAGTCTACTCTGGAATATCGATGTCCTGTCTCGATATCCCCTCGACTAGGAATTGTTAAAGGATGTACTTGTGGACCACCCTGGCCCCACTAGTATGATCTGCATCATAGTCCTGGTAGTCAAGTACTTATCCTAAGGGCTTTATCAATATGTAAGAGAGAGACGGTATAATAATACCAGTCTACATGTCAAGATAAAGGCTACCCGATAGCATACTATCATGTCAAGCAAGAAAGTCCTCCATATATATATGTCCAAGCATCCACTATATCATACAATAATGGCCTCTAGGGCATACATATCACTAACAATCTCCCATTTGCACTAAGGCAAGTTGTTGTAGTATCTCATACCCAACATCCCAAAAAGTCTTTCGATTAGCATCAGGGGGAGGCCCTTGGTGTATGGATCCGCTGTGTTATCCTCTATGTCAACTCTCCTGACCTCGATCTCCCAGAGATTTACTATCTCCCTGATCAGGTGATACCACCTAAGAATATGTATGGATCTCTGATAGGACCGAGGTTCCTTGGCCAAAGTCACAGCTCCATTGTTATCATAATACATAGGTATTGGATGCTCAATGGATGGAACTTCACCTAGTTCATCTTATGAACATCTTTATCCAGACAGTATCTTTGGCAGTATCGTTGGTAGCGGTATATTCAGCCTTCATCGTTGAGTCTGCTACGGTATCTAGCTTAGAACTCTTCCAACATACCGTCTCTCCATTGAGGGTGAAGACAAAAACCGAGACCAACTTACTGTCGTCCTTATCACTCTGGAAGCTCGAATCGGTAAAGGACTCCACCTGGAGTTCACCGTTACCATACACTAAGAACAACTCTTTAGTGCTTCTCAAGTACTTAAGAATGTTCTTCACAGCTATCCAGTATTTCTCACCTGGATCTGATTGATACCTACTCACTACACCTAGTGAGTAACCGACATCCGGTTTGGTACATAACATCGCATAAGCATAAGATATCCCTTGCATGCGATCCTTTTCCAAATCAACCTTTGGAGACATCTCTTTTGAGAGAGTGATTCCTGAACAAGTGGGTAAATTACCACGCTTAGAACCTTCCATACTAAACCTCTTTAGTATGGTGTCTATGTACCTGGATTGGGAAAATCCCAACATCCTTTTAGATCTATCTCTATAGATCTTAATCTCCAGAATGTAGGAGGCATCAATTGGATCTTTCATGGAGAAATTTTGTGATAAGTAGAGCTTGGCCGAGTGTAGCATAGGAACATAGTTTCCTATCAAGAGTATGTCATCCACGTACAATAAGAGGAAGACAACCTTACTCTCTACAGCCTTCTTATATATACAAGGTTCTTCTATATTTATGATGAAGTCAAAACTCTTTGACAGCTTCATCAAAACGGATGTTCCATCTCCGTGATGCCTGCTTTAATCCGTAGATGGATTTAAGCAGCTTGCACACGCTTCCGCTTCTTCCACTGTCTACGAAGCCCTTTGGCTATGTCAAGTACACTCTCTTCTAAATCACCATTTAGAAAAGCGGTCTTAACGTCCAACTGCTAGATTTCGTTGTTATGGTATGCAGTAACGGCAAGTAGGATCCTAATAGACTTAAGCATAGCCACTGGAGAAAAGGTTTCATCATAGTCGACACCTGGTCATTGACGAAAACCTTTTTCCATTATGCCGCCGAAGACTACGAGGGCGCAGAGAGCGGCCGCGAGAGCCGAGGTCAGAGTTGGCTCGTCTGAGACGAGGACTGACCAGGGCGGTACGCCCGTTGTACAGGAGCAGGTTGATCCACCTTCGATGGATCATATTACTTGGCTAGAGGCCGGTATACAGGATTTGCGCCAGATGATGGGGTCGTTAGTGGAGGGCAGTCGAACACAGCGACAGGAGGTTGTCCCACCTGTTACGGGGACCGCGATGGTGCCTATCGTTCAGGCAGTCGTACCTGCAGCTACAGAGGTTATCACCGTGTCATTATCTGAATTTATGAGGCTGAAGCCTCCGGTCTTCACCGGCACCGATACAGCTGAGGATCCGCAGTCGTTTATCGATCGGATGGCCAGGATCTGTCGTTCATTGAGATGCTCCGACGCGGGATGGGTAGAGTTCGCGAGTTTTGGTCTGGAGAGTCTTGCCCAGACCTGGTGAGAGTCTTTAGAGAGGGGCAGAGCTGCAGGTATTTCTCCTATGACCTGGGCTGAGTTCGTGACGGTGTTTCTTGCCCGTTTTCTTCTGTAGAGCATCAGGGATGCTCGAGCTCGCAGTTTCGAGTCGTTACGCCAGACTCCGGGTATGACGGTGGCAGAGTACGATGTTCAGTTTACCCAGCTATCTGTGTATGCTCCATATTTGGTGGTCACTGAGGAGATGCGGATCAAGAGATTTGTACGAGGCCTTCTTACCCAGTTGTTCCTCGCTGTCAGCGCCCAGCATTGTGACACATATGCAGCCGCAGTGGACGCAGCCCTACTAGTTGAGGAGCGTCTTTCCGAGACTTCGGTCGTTCCAGAACCGAAGAAGGTTCGTACTGGTGTATCAGCCCGGATACAGATGTTTAGACGCCGCGACAGATTTCGTTCAGGTCGTGGCAGTAGCAGAGGCTTGGGATGAGGCCAGTTGTTCAGCTCTTATCCCCAGGAGGGTCAACAGTCATCGTCTGGATGTTTCCGGTGCGGAAGTTTTTATCGTCACGTTCGAGATTGTACTGAGCCACGTGAGGAAGAGGCAGCCGTACCACATGTTACCTTACCACCTTCTCTACCTCAGAGAGCGTTGCCTCTTGCGCCTGTTGTTGCTCCGCGTCAGACTTATGCTCAGAGAGGTCATGGTCGCGGAGGGTTTGTTCAGAGAGGACGGGGTGGCAGAGGCAGAGGGCAGCCAGTTGCCGGTAGAGGGAAGGCTTGAGTATTTGCTTTGACTCATCAGGACGCGCAGGCAATGTAAAACACAAGGTGCATAAGTAAGCATGAAAGCACAGATAAAATAATATGTCGACTCAAGTGAGCTCGACCCCCAATATAACATATCATCCACAAGTCTCACAACCTCACCTCTAGGTCAATATACAGTAATCCAAATAAACTGGTATAGCTGGAATAGTAGTAGTAGATGGAGTACTCTAGATACAATGAATATATAAGGTGGTACAAAATGATAACAACCCACCTATGAGCAAATGCCTCGAGTCCAGGCAAAAAGGGCAAAATGAGCAAAAGCGTCCGCCGCTACAGTACTGACGGAACGGACCTGTAGAAAAGTTGTGGCGCAACGGGGGTGAGTTGCCAGCTCGTGAGTAATAAATAACATCTACAAAGGCTATCGCATGAGTGCACACAAGTATCCTAGCATTTCTAAAACAGGTATGGCTACATGTACTAGCAGGCATGTATGCATCATCAGTGTACTAACAAGATGTATGTCACATGGATGTACTAATAGATATGTATGCCACATGAATATACTAATATGTATGTATGCTATATATGTCAACTCAAGATCTCATCATGTAAGTATAAAAACTGTTCTTTCCTTTGTTTTTGAAACTCTTTTCAAATATCAGCATAATATCCATGAAATCAACAAAATCCGTGTCCAACAACGACACCTCAAAACTGTCTCAATCTCATATATCCATGTCAAGTATCTCTGGTCTCAGCCATCCGGCTGATCCATGTCAAATATCCATATCTCAATCTAGCGGCCACGGTCGGTATCCTCTGGATATCCGCCGTGCCGAATGAAGTCACCGGTAGGTAGTCCGTCCCCTGCCAGGCTCAACGCCATCTCCTGCGATCTTCTTGCCCCGGGGTACCTTACCGGGCCCACCATGTACCCGAGACGGTTCATCCACCTCCTCGAAACGGGTCTCGAAAACCACAGCAAACTCATGGTGGACGACACTTTACATCACTAGAAAATCGCAACTTTTATATTTTAAAAGATTATAAGTTTGAAATCTTGCGGCTTCCCCCCGAAATCCAGAAATATCATAAATCTCATGAAATCATCATGGTGCATATGTCAATGATAATGAATGCAAATGGTATCAAAGTTCAGGTTGCAATGTATGATTTATACCAGGCATGAGCAAGTGATATAAGGATATATATGCACGAGAATAGCGATTCTTATGATTTCATTTTAAATATTTATAGCAATAGCACAGGTCTAAGCAATTAACATGTTTCACATTTATAGTTATCTAGTGTCGGGACATGGCAATTACCAGGGTGTGTGTGTCCACATGAATAGTGCTCGTGCTGCATATAAAAACCTGGTAATGGTGCATGTATCCTACAAATGAGTTTGCGCATATGGGTATAACATATAGCTCCTAACTGCAGCAAATATCATGCAAGTAGCATTATTCTAATGTCAAAAGTAAATATCAAAGTTTACTATTTTCAAGGTTCCTAAATCTATCGGGCGACTTGCGCCATCCAAACGATCGTCCCCCTAGATGTTAAATCTACTCACCCGTGATCCCGCACTAGGTGTGTCCGACTACCTGCTTCCCTTTCTCCGCTGCGCTCGAAGTCTCCGCCGGCGAACCTAGAATTTACAAAAGTCACCATATAAGGAAAAATCCTGCGAAACACGATATATCGATAAAAAGGATACGCGTGCGTGAAACTAAGCGCGCGTGCACACGACACGTGGCGACGCGCACAAACCCACCAGAACCTACTCTGACGCGCTGTGTCGCGCAGCGCGCCACAGCACCACGCGTATCACGCGCGTGTCGCACAAGACTTAAAATATCGAAAGCACGTTATTAGCTCCAGATTTTGCCTCTGGACCCAACTTAAAAAGTTACAGATACCAACAGACTAAGCTACCAAGCAGGACCCCACACCTAAAAATCCAACGCCCCACCCCCTATTCTGGCCGCAATTTGCGGCCAGAATGAATAAACCGGTGGCCTCAAAGGTGAGGTGGGTCCCCGTGCTTTATGTGTGTGTCCCTGCTAGTCTCACCATGCTACAGTCTTCATAATTTTATTTTGAAAGGCTCGGGTCAACAGCAGATCTAACAGAGGCTAAAAAGTCACTAAAACTGCTAAATTACGCCAAGTCGGATAAGTCGGGTGTTTTTATGAAATCTGGGGCAAACTTGGTTAATCTAGTCTCAACAGCACCCTACAAGGCTACTCTAACCATCACTACCATTACTTTACCAAAATTTCCTTAAATTACCCAAAATTATCGCTAAAACATACAATAATCACTAAATTAAGCTAGATAACCATGACTTTAACAATTTAGAGTTGGGTCGAGGGGTTATACCTCTAGAGACCCTATCGAAGGAGAAGAGAGAAGTAGGAAGTGTGTGTGCTGCTGAATTGGTGCTACTGCAGTTCCAAGAGCTGTTGCTGCAACTGCTGATTATGGCTGAAGCTGTATCAGGCTGAGGCTGTTGCTTTGAGTTGTGAAGTCTTCAGAGTTGCTGTTGCAACAGCAAGTGAAGAAGATGTTGAGGTATTTGTGGTGGAGTGTGGGGTGTAGTGATGTTTATGAAGTTGGGAGGGGGCTGAACTGCAGCAGCTGATAATTAAATAGGGGCTGGGGTGGCTGAAGCAGCTGCTGTTGCTGTTGATTGTTGTTGTGGTGTGGTGTGTGGTGTTGTGTGTTGATGTTATGAAGCTGGTGTGGGGTTGTGGCTGATGCTGATGAAGTTTTTATGGTGTTAGGGTGGCTGTAGCAGCAGCTACTGCTGCATTGGAGGCTATTTTGGCTGATGCAAATGATGGTGCTGCTATTGATGCAGCTACAGCTGAGCTACGGGGTTATGCAGATATTGTTGCTGATATTGTGGTTGAAATTGGGTAGAATTTGTGTTGATGTAAATGATGGTGCTGCTGCTGATGTAGCTACTGCTGCAAAGGGGTTAAAGAGCTGATGCTATGGGGTTGTAGCTGTTGCTGATGTTGGTTTTTGGTGGCTGAAATGAGCAGGAATTTGGGCTGATGTGAGTGTGTATGTGAGAAGGATGTGAGAGGTAAGTGAAAGTTTTGAAAGGAAAAGATTGTGACACAAACCTAGGGCCACCATTCTCTCACTCTCATTAAATGCTACAAGACACCCATCATAATCTCCCTTTCTCATCTCAAGACAACCCTAACCCTAAGCCATTAAAAAAACTAAAACTCCCTAATTAAAACTAATTAGCTTAACCAAATGGGCTAAACCATCAAGGTTGGCTAAACATGGTTAACTCACCATACCCACCTAACTTGGTAACCCTAGATTTAAACCACATTAACATGCACAAGTGTGCATAGTCGTGATAAAATTCTACTAAAATAACCATAAAACCAGATAAATTACTAGAAACCCGTTTTGGTAAACTTTTTACCAAAAACCCTACATTAACACACAATTACCACTAACCCTAAACTCAGGTGTTACAGTCTTACCCCCTTAAGAAAATTCGTCCTCGAATTTTAAAATATGTAACTACGTGTACCTTCAAAAAGATGAGGGAATTTCTTCCGCATCTCTCCCTCGGCCTCCCTAGTGATCTCCTCACTATTCGGGCTGCGCCAAAGAACCTTCACAGATGGTAGAACCTTTGATCGAAGTTTCTTCACCTGCCGATCCAATATCTCAAATGGCTGCACGGTGAACGAAAGGTCGGGCTCAAGCTGAATGGTCTGATGCTGAATCATGTGGGAAGGGTCATGAAGATATCTGCGTAGCATCGACACGTGGAAGACGGGGTGAACATCTGAAAAGCTGGGTGGAAGAGCCAAACGATATGCAACAGCGCCGATGCGCTCGAGGATCTCGAAGGGACCTACGAATTTAGGGCTAAGCTTTCCCTTTCGCCCAAAACGCATCACGCCCTTCATCGGAGAGACCCTCAGAAAAGCATGATCGCCAACTGCGAACTCTAATTTGCGACGGCACCTGTCTGCATACGATTTCTTCCTGCTCTGAGCTGCTCTCATCCGATCTCGAATCAACTGTATTTTCTCGGTCGTCTCCTGTACGATCTGTGGCCCAAAAATGCTGCTCTCGCTCAGCTCAGTCCAACAGACGGGCGATCTACACCTCCTCCCATACAAGGCCTCGAAAGGTGCCATCTGAATAGTATCCTGGAAGTTGTTGTTATAGGAGAACTCCACCAGAGGTAAATGACAATCCCAGCTACCGCCAAATTCCAAAACGCACGCTCTGAACATGTCCTCGAGAGTCTGAATAGTCCGCTCTGACTGTCCATCGGTCTGCGGATGAAATGCGGTGCTGAAGCTCAAACGAGTGCCCAAAGCCTCCTGGAGTCTCTGCCATAGTCGACTGGTAAACTGGGTGCCTCGATCTGACACGATACAAGTCGATACGCCATGCAACCGCACGATCTCGTCGATGTAAAGCTGGGCATACTGAGCGAAGCTGAAAGTGGTCTTCACTGGCAGGAAGTGAGCTGCTTTCGTCAATCGATCCACAATCACCCAAATAGAGTCATACCCTCGACTGGTCCTGGGTAGACCCACAACGAAGTCCATCGAAATCTGCTCCCATTTCCACTCCGGAATGGGCAAAGGCTGCAACTCTCCCGCTGGCCTCTGGTGCTCGGCCTTGACTTGCTGACAAGTCAGGCATCTGGATACGAAGTCAGTGACATCCCTCTTCATCCCGTCCCACCAATAGACATCTCTCAAATCACGGTACATCTTGGTGGAACCTGGATGAACGCTGTATGTAGATCTATGTGCCTCCTCGAGAATCTCACGTCGCAGTCCCTCCGAATCTGGTACGCACAATCGAGTCCCAAATCGTAGTACTCCCTGATCGTCGATCATGAACTCGGAATCTCTGCCCTGCCTGATCTGCTCCATGATCTCTGAAAGTCGGCCATCACTGGGCTGTGCCTCTCGAATGCGGTCCAGTAACTGCGGACGTGCACGAACATGCACAAGCTGTCCCCCTGTCGGAGTGAACTCGAACTCAACTCGGCTGTCGCATAAAATCTGCCAATCTGCTGACGACTACCTCTGCACTGCGCGCAAACAAGATAGACTACCCCCGGGCCTCCTGCTCAAAGCATCCGCCACTACATTCGCCTTGCCCGGGTGGTACAAGATCTCACAGTCGTAGTCTTTCACCAGCTCCATCCAACGACGCTGTCGCAGATTCAGGTCTCGCTGCTGAAATATATACTTTAAGCTCTTGTGGTCAGTGAATATCTGGCACGACTCGCCGTATAGGTAATGTCGCCATATCTTAAGTGCAAAGACCACTGTAGCCATTTCCAAATCATGAGTAAGGTAGTTCTGTTCATGTTTCTTCAATTGCCGCGAAGCATACGCGATCACCCTGTCATGCTGCATCAATACGCATCCTAGCCCCACCCGTGAAGCGTCACAATAAACCACGAATCCGCCTGATCCTGAAGGCAAAGATAGAACTGGTGCCGTAGTCAAACAAGTCCATAGCTGCTGAAAACTGTGCTCGCACTCCTTCGTCCAAACGAAAGGAACTCCCTTCCGGGTCAAACTGGTGAAAGGTGCAGTAATACGGAAGAAATCCTGAACGAATCGCCTGTAGTAGCCAACCAGGCCTAGAAAACTACGGATCTCCATGACCGATGTCGGTCTGGCCCACTGCTGAACAACCTCAATCTTCTTCGGGCCCACACATATGCCATCTCTCGTAATCACGTGACTCAAGAAACCAACGCTGTCCAACCAGAAAGCACACTTGGAAAATTTTGCGAAAAGCCGGTGCTCCCTCAGAGTCTGCAAGGTAATCCGCAAATGCTGCTCGTGCTCCTCTCGGCTCCGGGAATACACCAAAATATCATCAATGAACACTATGATGAACAAGTCGAGATACGGCCTGAATACGCGGTTCATCAAATCCATGAATGCTGCTAGGGCGTTGGTGAGTCCGAACGACATCACCAGAAACTCATAGTGGCCATAGCGTGTACGGAAAGCTATCTTCGGTATATCCTGTTAGTTGTATGTATGCCCTAGAGGCCAGTATTGTACAGATGATGTATATTATATTGGATGCTTGGACATATATAGAGATGACTTTCTTGCTCGATATGATAGTATGCTATCTGGTTACTCTTTATCTTAACATGTACACTAGTCTCTTTAAACTGTCTTATAGTTACATGTTGGTAAAGCCCTTAGGATGTGTACTTGACTACCTGGACTATGATGCAGATCATACTAGTGGGGACATGGTAGTCCATAAGTACATCCTTCATGGTCCCTAGTCGTGGGTGTATCGAGACGGGGCATCGATATACCAGTGTAGACTAGCGTATACGCTTCTCGACCCATGAGATGGGCGATGGATGATCCCATATCCATTGGTGTTTGACATCAGAGATGGTATACGGGTGCTCAGTGGAGACTGGGTACACTGGACGGACTCGCCGAGAACTCCCAGATGATATTATACCTCACGTCAGATGGCAGTTCTCAGGTGACACTTGTGCAGGTTAGTCTGTAGACCCGAGATCGTCATAGAGACTTGTGTGATTCCCACTGTGCTTTGATCTCCACCTTACCACGTCTATGAGGGCGTGCAAAACGGTGGTCTTTGGGTACAGTCCCGAGTCACATGGAGGCAATGAGCGATAGGAGGGGTTTCGTCTCTCCCGGTATTGGGGGTTGATGTTGCGCTGTGCTCGATTGGCCGTAACAGGGAAGTCCCTGGCCAGGGCTGATCAGAGATTTGCTGGTAAGTGTTACCAGTAGTTTCTCGACCCGTTATGAGCCTCACATCGGCACGAATTTGTTGCGCCACGGCAGCGCCCCGGCCTCGTACTCGAGGCCAAAATGCGGAATCAAAATTTTTTCCTTACTCGGAAACCGGCGCTACCGCGGACAAAGAAAAACCCGGATCGTAACCATTAACCTAATGCTAGCAAACAAGAGATAGGGTGAGATGTATACCAAGTGATCCGAGTCCTCCGGTCTTCGAAAAATGTAAGCACCATTTTTCTAATCCTTGTTTCCTCCATCATCCTCAATGGCAACAACATAACCCCAAAGAGACAAGCATCCTCTACACTACATTCTACAGCATATCTTGAGCATGTCGAGTTGCCGGCTTCATGCCCGAGTTGCCTCGGTATTGAGGCGGGAGCCCGTAAAAGACGCAGGCGATGTGGTGCCCTTTCCGGCGAGGAGGCGACGATGTGGAGACAAGACTTTCCGCGGGAGATCGGGGCGATGATGAGAAGACCGGAGGACTCGGATCACTTGGTATACTTCTCACCCTATCTCTTGTTTGCTAGCATTAGGTTAATGGTTACGATCCGGGTTTTTCTTTGTCCGCGGTAGCGCCGGTTTTCGAGTAAGGAAAAAATTTTGATTCCGCATTTTGGCCTCGAGTACGAGGCCGGGGCGCTGCCGTGGCGCAACATGGTATCAGAGCCACGCCATTAACCTTGCCTAGCTTGTTCTAATGCGTTTTGCTTATCCGATCGACCAAATTTCCAAAAACCTCATTTTTGTTCACATCAGTTTTCTGTTGAAACTTTTTGGTGTCTAAAAATTTTTCAGGTTGCAGAAAAATGATGTACTGGAAAATATAAGGCTACTGTAGAAAAACGACAGAGTGATCCCCTAGTTGGAGCGCGGAACCGCGGCCAAAACCCCCTTTGGGCCGCGGTTCCGCCGCACTATGGTCAGGTCACTTGGTCGTTTCTCTTCAGTTGCTTTCTGGGCTGAAAATAGGGCTTTTGGAATATTAAATTTGGGCCCAGATCTTCTGTGACTGCTACAGTATTACTTGGGGGCCCACTTGTTAATTTTTGATCGATTGGATATTTTAAACACATTATTTCACAGTATTTACATTATATCTGCGACCGTGAATGTCACTTGATCGGTAAATCCGGTCTAACTGCTATAGCCCGGTTAGACGGATTTGCGAACGTGACTTTCACGTTGATGTTCTATGTTTATGCTGTGTTGTTGCGGATCAGTCGTGGGGGATAGCCTGGATGCAATGTTAGTACAGTTTTGTTTTATATGTACATTTGATATTGCGGGGCGAGCGTCCGACATGTGGACTGCCGTCACTGCCTGTTTGTATTATTCTTTTGGGGCACGACCTGGTTGCGGTCGATGTACCCGTTGTATGTATATTTTACTTTCTGTACTAGGATTGCCCCGCGGTGGGGTGCACGGATAGCCGGGTTCTGGAGGGCAACAAGCTCGCATCCCATGGCATTGGGACGGAGGGGGCTTCACTCCAAGATTGGCGGGCTATTCGCCGCACTCGTAGGGGGTACAGGTTGACCCAGGAGGGGTGCCCGAGTTACCGGATTCCGTGAAGTGCTGGGTGGTCCATTCACGTTGATGAAGGGGGCTGCCTCGCTTCAGGTTTTGGCGGGTGACTTGCCGCGCCCGTAAGGGTCTAGGTTTTCATTGCACAGGCTATCCACACGACCAGGGGAACGTCGGGTTTCAGCAGCGGCTCTGTGAAACCCGGGGCTTCCAGATATCTGTATTGTTCTGTGATGCTGTACATTTCTGTGATGTTGCATTTTATTCACTCCTTGAGCGAAATACTATATATTGGTATATATATTAGTAGATGTTGTATATGTTTTTCATCCGCGCTAGTCCAGTCCCCGCTCTGCCGTTAGTTAGCTAACCTAACGGGTGATGACGGGACCCAGTGGCGAATGCGGATGGCATATACGTACATCAGTATATTTTCGTTCTTTATGGTGTGATCAATTGATGGGACTGCGTTGATTCGGATCAATGCAAGCTAAACAAACCTATTCTGATGTTGTTGGAACATTTTTCAAAAAGCTGTTATTGCAAGGACGTTCACTTTTGTTTTGCATCGTGGTATTCATTTGGAATATCCTGCTCCTCAGTCAACGAGGCAAGGGCCGAGATCCCTTCACCGGGAGTGACCCCTTGGATAGAAGTTTGCGTCAGGGCATTAACTTCACTATAGCCGATTACTTTTGCTTTGCATCGTGGTATTCAGTTGGAATATCCTGCACCTCATTCTACGGGGAAAGAGCCGAGATCCCTTCACCGGGAGTGACCTCTTTAGTAAAGGTTTTCGTCACTATATTTTCTAAAAAGGTTATCCAGTTCCTTCAACGATATCAAGTTCATTACGTTAAAGGTTTTTCGCCAAAAACCAGTCGTAGCCCTCCGTCATTTCAGATTAGTATTACTTAGTATTCGTGCTGCGTTTGTCGTGCATTGCCGTGGCGTAGTGTTCGGTAGCTATGTAATGCTTTTCTGTCACATGGATAAGTGGATTGGTTAGGACAGTCGTACGGTCTTGTTGGCATTGTCAAGGACTCGTACGGGTGGGTTTAACGCAATCAAGATAATGACGGGTAGAACTTGACTAGGACTCTTTGATTTGTTGGCATTGTCAAGGTCACTTAGGTCCTAGGGGTAAAAACATTACATCGGGAGTTTCAAAGGAACTGAAACTTGCCAGGCATGCGCATACCTTCTGGAGTGTGGTGACTTGAGTGGATTCCGTCAAGTTATCATGCGATGATAGTTGGATCCCGATTCCCACTGATGAGTTGGTTTACTCCTCGGGTGACCCCGACTAATTCTTCTTTCAGGTTTGGAGGAGAATTTGAGGTACAGTGGGAGGTTTCCAGATTAGATAAAGTGATAACCATTCTGATCTAGGTTAGAGTGCACGCTGAGTGTTTCTTTTCTCTCTCTCTTTGGCAGCGACCATTGACCCGGCCCTGGACTATGACTCAGTGACCAAGTTGACCGAACCTTCTTAACACTGGCTTTTGGATTGTCAGAGTTGCAGACCTCATTGCCACTCCTACTTTTACCCTTTTCTCCAGGACACCCCGTATTACTACGAACGTCCACTTCCATTGGACAAAACCATCGTATGGTAATATACGAACTCGAAGGACTTCGAGGATGGTTTCCGGTTCTGGAGAAAACGAATAGGACTATTCAGTTGTCTTTTCTTTTCACCTTCTCTCAGGTTGCGAGTACTCCTTGGTTTAGGAGATAGTACACCTATTACGCAAATTGGATAGTCTTCTTCCAAACCTTAGGCTGGTGCCGAACGGTGAGGAATGAAGAAAACCAATTAGCATAACGACGGTGTGCAGAAGGTATTAAGTTAAGACAAAGCAAGGGATTAGTAGGAGGGCAAAGTAAATTGCGACTGATATTCACGACCAAACCAAGTATTTCTTCGCCAATTCTAAATCACCTTTGTATTTCTCCAGGACACTCCGTATCACTACGAAGATCCACAGTTTATTGGATACTCCATCGTATGGTTATATACGAACTCGAAAGGAACTTGTTCCAGTTCGGGGATGGATTCTAGTTCAGGAGAAATAGGAATAAAGTACATTCAGGTGTCTTTTATCTTCACCTTCTTTCGCATTGCGAGTGTTCCTAGGATTGGGACAGTACACCCTTTATGCTTTTTGGATAGTCCTCTTCCAAACCATAGGCTGGTGCCGAACGGTAGGGAAGGAAGAAAACCATTTGGCCTAAGGGGGTGTACAGAAGGTAATGACCAAAGACATAGAAAGGGATTTAGAAAGATGGAAAAGAATTACAAGGTTACAGTTGTGAATCTGGATAATGGAAGAGGCATTACTAGGAATACCAGGATACCCCGACGAAACATTTCAATGTTTCAGTTTCACTGTGTGATGTTAAAAGAAAACTGATTTCCCGATTAGACACTTGCTCCAGGGTATGTATTTACCAGGTTGGATTCTCACATCTGTATGGTTTTACAGATGCTGAGTGGGAGTAAGTTATTGGGAATTAGGTGACCATCCTCATTATATCGGGATTCGTTGTAATTGGTGATATTTGAGGAAGCCACCTAGATTGTTTGCCGGTCGGCAAATATTTAGTTTTGAATATCCGCTGTTGTGCACCAATTTCAAATTGATATATCTGTACGTCTATTTTCATAGAGTGAGATATACCTTTTGATATTATGTCGATGACATTTACCTATATCAGTGGATGGTTAGGTAAGGAGCATTGAACAACGGTGTAATTCTTCTTAACCATAAGTACAGTTTTCAACCTACGACACACAGTGAAAGAGTTGTTAGACTCAGCGGACTTATACAGAGTATTGTATGTTGTCCAGTATCCATTAGGACAGAGGGGTTGGTCCTCTTACTATATTCTGTTTACTTTTAACTTCTCTAGTTCTTAGACATGTGTTTCGTAGAAACACAGGGTCTAAGTTTTGAGGAGTTATAGGTATTTGAATAGAGTAGAGAACCAGGTGTAGCAAGTATCGGGATTCTTCAAAGTGATCGAAGATGTAGATACTTGTGTATGGTGTTCAGTTGATAGTAATGATTAAGAGAACTAGCTTCTCTTTCAGGTTACTCATAATTGGAAACATTCCTAAGTTGAGTAACGCTGATCGGCCTCCTTCCATTTAGTTGACATGCACTGGAGACAGCTGCATGATTTGAATCTGGTTCAATTAAATCAGTGCCTCTGTTTCTATATTGGATATAGAACAGTTCATATCTTGACATTGTTAAGGTACGGGGAGTTGTCCGGCTTATGTTTAAAACCAGAAATTGGACAACTCAAGGCACGTTTCTGTAATGGCTGTTTGTGGGTTGACCCAGGCTATGACGAGGGTTGACTTTCTACCATCTGGCAGATCAATAGAAATATTGTTCTAGAACTCGCCACTGTTTTATTAAAAATGGATTTTTTTTTCAGCAAACAGTAGTGGGAGTATGGTAGAACTGGAAGTAATTCCAGAACCACAAACGATTACTGAAGATTTGATAAGGAACCTAAAGATTCAATCTGATTTGACATTCCATTGGCCACTCCGCAGATAAGGTGGGTAACTTCAGGCACCCGAGAGGTACTCCGGTAGCCTCAAGGACGGTGACAGGGAAGTTCTTGTTTACCCACACTTGCCATTGTTGTTGTTCCAGGCTGCGAGACCCGGCAGGAGGATGAGTATAGCGTCGTTCTAAACTAGCTTTAGAAGTGCACGTCTATATGACTCTGCCAGAGGGTTGTCGTAGTCAGTGGGAGCAGCGGAAGCATTGGTGGACATCAGGCTTATGTCTATTCATAGACTAAAGCAGATATAGCGGAGATAGATCATCTATTTCTGATGTGACAGTCATAGGTTTGACGTCATCAGAATAGGGGATGGATCAGTTAAGAAGGTAGTAGGGTGTGATGTCCTGGTTTTGGATGACATACACGTAGTAGGAAGTGATATTCCTATACTACGATCGGTTATACTTTGGTCGTCACACAGTATTTTCTCCACATGGGACTTGGATATTATATCAGACATTCTGGTTACTAGATCTATGGTTTTAGATCTAGATTTGGGTGGTTTACTAATCTGGGTACATTGACAGCATTCTATGAGTATTTAGAATGGACGACTCCTGGCACGGTAGTACACCTGCAGGTAATGGAGTCACCCTCTCTAAAGGTGTCTTACAGACTAAAGGGGAGAGGGATACGCATGATTGACAGATCACTTGCTTAGGCAATTGAGTCAATCATGAGATGTCAAGTACCACACCAGATGTTGTTCTTGCAGTAGATGCAATAAGTTGATATTAATCCAATCCTGGAGAAACAGTCGGAAGCAGTTTTAGAACATAAGTTGATGTTCTAGGGATGTGATAACGACAGCCTCCTTTGGGAGACAGTTATCATTCCAGGCTTCCAAGGTGACATGGACGACAAGGAGGTTGTCAGAGTTATAGTTTCTCCTTCTGACGAGGGGCAGTATTTTGGACAGGTGATCCAAGGCAATACTGAGGGAGGCATGGCGCATGATACTGATTAAGTTCAGTTGTCGATACAGTCTAAGAAGTTTGGATTTGGAGTTCATTTATGAGCTAGGTCCCATCAGATATCCAGACATACTCTAAGACAGGTATTGCTCATTTCGGGAGATGGCTTTCTCCGCGAACTTGAGATATAGAGAGACATAGAAAGAAACAACACAGCGGATCCACTCACTGAGGCTATTCCTCGAACGCAATAGTTTCGCAAACAGGCTTTGTGCGACTGACTAGTAGAGGAGTTGGGTGTTCGGTATCACACGGGCTGTGAGTATGCGACATCGCAATAATTAGCCTTGAGTGCAAGTGGGAGATTGTTGGAGATAGTGCCCTCAGAGTCAATTATTGGATCACAGGCACGTGATTGCAATGATTGAGGGAGGACCTATCCCGGTAGAACAGTCTTACTCGAGATGATAGTATGCTATCTGGTTTACCTTTATCATCGTGTACTGTTTCAGGTGATCTTACAGGTCGCTATTACACGTTGATAGAGCCCCTAGGATTCTTGCTTGACGACTAGCAGTATGATGGCGATCATATACGTGGGAGCTGGGGTCTATAAGCGCATCCTTAAATGGTCCCTAGTCGTTGGAGTTTCGAGACTGGGCATCGATAATCCATTAGTAGACTAGTGTATACAGTCGAGACCCCGACGAGGGGCGGTGGCCGGTCTCACAAGCCACTGGTGTCAGTTGGTTCACCTAAGATGTATACAGATGCTCATTAGGTTATGAGTACACCGGACAGGACTCGCCGGGAACCTGCTAGTTGGGATTTTACCAGACGTCAGATAGCAGTTCCCAGGTGACATGTGTACAGGTTAGTTCATCGACCTGAGATCGTCATTTGTCTCGTGTGAGTTCCCACTGTGCTTTGATTACTACCCTACCACGGCTCAAAGGAGTCGTGCAAACAGGTTTTAGTTGGGTACAGTCCTGAGCCACATGGAGGCAGTGAGCGGATCTGCAGGGGTTCGTCTCTCCCGGTATTGGGGGTGAGGTCACGCTGTGTCTAGGAGAGCCATTACGCAAAGCCCTCGGCCGAGGCAGGAGATTTACTGGTAGGTATTCCAGTAGTATCTCAGGGCGTTCTGGGCTACACTCCGACACGACTTGTACCGCTTTTGGGGGTCTGACTTTTACCAACCCCCTAGGCCCGACATGCGATGCTCATAGACGAACGGACCGGACTGTACGGATATTGTCACTGACAGGCTCAGTAGGGTGTCAGGATGAGTTTGCTCATCGACGTCCCTTTTGGTCAATAGCTGGTGGCCCGTCACGTATTGGCTAATACCTCTGACGTGCTAGTGGTTAAATCCACAGCCATAGTATTGACGAGTCTTTAGAGTCCACCACACTTACAGTTACTCAAGCTTTCGGGCGAAACGCTGTAGAGGCCGTATGGAGATATGGCAGGGTCCGATCAGATACGTGCGGTATTGCACGGATCAGGATCGGACGGTTTGTACTAGTGGCCGTATGGTTATATGGCAGGGTTCGATCAGATACGTGCGGTATTGCACGGATCAGGATCGGACGGATATTACTAGCCGGCTTTGGCTTAAGCCGGTCCTAGTTTAGTACAGTGTAGATTTTGTCTCATTGCATTTGTATCCGGTCGGAATACAGATGCGGGTGTGTATGCACAGTATCGGGGTTTTCCTGTAATTTATTACGGGACCAGTTTTCTGGAGTTGCCAGTTTGCATTCCGTTCCGGCCGGTTTTCCTTTGTTCTTTCCCGGCCGGACTTTTCTGATGGAGGGGGTAATTTGCAGTTTTGCAAATTACACTTTGTGGAGGGTTTTTCATGCAAATGTATTTATTATGATAGAATCTTTAGATACCATTCTCATCACTTGCTTTTGGTTGATTAGAAGTGATTTGGAGTTGATTTGATTTTGTGATGATGATGTTTAGCTTGTGGTCACCCTCCACCTTTTCCTACACTCACCTTCCTTCTAAGGTGATGGATTCATATTCTTTTCCTCCACCATTTTTCTATGAAGAGGAGTTTTTCATGGTTGAGAGAAGAAGAAGAAGAGAGCTTCATTCTTGAGAGTTTCTTTCTTGATCTCATTTTCATGCTAGAAAAATGTAAGCACCATTTTTCTAGCATGAAAATGAGATCAAGAAAGAAACTCTCAAGAATGAAGCTCTCTTCTTCTTCTTCTCTCAACCATGAAAAACTCCTCTTCATAGAAAAATGGTGGAGGAAAAGAATATGAATCCATCACCTTAGAAGGAAGGTGAGTGTAGGAAAAGGTGGAGGGTGACCACAAGCTAAACATCATCATCACAAAATCAAATCAACTCCAAATCACTTCTAATCAACCAAAAGCAAGTGATGAGAATGGTATCTAAAGATTCTATCATAATAAATACATTTGCATGAAAAACCCTCCACAAAGTGTAATTTGCAAAACTGCAAATTACCCCCTCCATCAGAAAAGTCCGGCCGGGAAAGAACAAAGGAAGTCCGGCCGGAACGGAATGCAAACTGGCAACTCCAGAAAACTGGTCCCGTAATAAATTACAGGAAAACCCCGATTCTGTGCATACACACCCGCATCTGTATTCCGACCGGATACAAATGCAATGAGACAAAATCTACACTGTACTAAACTAGGACCGGCTTAAGCCAAACCCGGCTAGTAATATCCGTCCGATCCTGATCCGTGCAATACCGCACGTATCTGATCGAACCCTGCCATATAACCATACGGCCACTAGTACAAACCGTCCGATCCTGATCCGTGCAATACCGCACGTATCTGATCGGACCCTGCCATATCTCCATACGGCCTCTACAGCGTTTCGCCCGAAAGCTTGAGTAACTGTAAGTGTGGTGGACTCTAAAGACTCGTCAATACTATGGCTGTGGATTTAACCACTAGCACGTCAGAGGTATTAGCCAATACGTGACGGGCCACCAGCTATTGACCAAAAGGGACGTCGATGAGCAAACTCATCCTGACACCCTACTGAGCCTGTCAGTGACAATATCCGTACAGTCCGGTCCGTTCGTCTATGAGCATCGCATGTCGGGCCTAGGGGGTTGGTAAAAGTCAGACCCCCAAAAGCGGTACAAGTCGTGTCGGAGTGTAGCCCAGAACGCCCTGAGATACTACTGGAATACCTACCAGTAAATCTCCTGCCTCGGCCGAGGGCTTTGCGTAATGGCTCTCCTAGACACAGCGCGACCTCACCCCCAATACCGGGAGAGACGAACCCCTGCAGATCCGCTCACTGCCTCCATGTGGCTCGGGACTGTACCCAACTAAAACCTGTTTGCACGACTCCTTTGAGCCGTGGTAGGGTAGTAATCAAAGCACAGTGGGAACTCATACGAGACAAATGACGATCTCAGGTCGATGAACTAACCTGTACACATGTCACCTGGGAACTGCTATCTGACGTCTGGTATAATCCCAACTAGCAGGTTCCCGGCGAGTCCTGTCCGGTGTACTCATAACCTAATGAGCATCTGTATACATCTTAGGTGAACCAACTGACACCAGTGGCTTGTGAGACCGGCCACCGCCCCTCGTCGGGGTCTCGACTGTATACACTAGTCTACTAATGGAGTATCGATGCCCAGTCTCGAAACTCCAACGACTAGGGACCATTTAAGGATGCGCTTATAGACCCCAGCTCCCACGTATATGATCGCCATCATACTGCTAGTCGTCAAGCAAGAATCCTAGGGGCTCTATCAACGTGTAATAGCGACCTGTAAGGTCACCTGAAACAGTACACGATGATAAAGGTAAACCAGATAGCATACTATCATCTCGAGTAAGACTGTTCTACCGGGATAGGTTCTCCCTCAATCATTGCAATCACGTGCCTGTGATCCAATAATTGACTCTGAGGGCACTATCTCCAACAGAATTATCGGTTATTGAGGTCTGACGTTTACCACCCCTAGACTTGATATGCGACGTATCAGACGAACAGACCGGACTGTACGGTAAGTGTTACTGGTTGGATTCACAGGAGTGTGAGCGGACTAGCTCGTCGATCTTCTGATCGCTCAATACCCGGATGGCCGTTACGTTTAGCAGACCGCTTGTGGCTTGTGGGTGCTTGATATGATCATCATCTGCTACCGGCGTATTGACGAGTCTTTAGAGTCCTACACAGAAGTTTCCTGGTTCAAGCGAAACGAAATAGGAGCGCATATGAGATATGTGCAGGACCGAGAATAATGCGTGTATTAGATACCGCATTTCATTCTCGCGATATATGTTTCGATTGGTTATATTCGATATGACCTAGTTATCGAATCATTGATTCGATAAATCGATACATTGGATTCTAGTCGGTTATGTGCGACATGACCGGATCATTGAATCAAATGTTGATTTAATGATTTAATGCATAATTATATATTTGATATATTGCATTGCATTAACTAGTATTGGTTCATTTTATATGGATTCTCACTTGATGTGCAAATTGTATATGTGATATACTTTTGTGCACATGTATGTATCATGTTTGATGATGCATGCTCATTTGGTTAAGTGTATAGAATTAAACTTAGGTTAAGAAAGTGATTAGGGTTTTTATTTATCCATTCTTTTATTTATTCATTTTTGGAAAAAGGATGGGATAAGAATACAAAATGGTTGCTTTCATTCTTGAACATTGTTGAAGCTTCATGAAGCTTTGACTTTGTGACCATTTTGTCTTCACACTAAACCCTAACCATTCTTCTAACCTTAGTTAATTCTCTACACTTAACTATGGTTCACATTATGATAAGTATTGATTTATTTTTATTTTATCTCAATACTTATCATATTCTATCTACTTCTTCTTCTTCATCTTCAAGAAAGAAACTATGATGCCATCAATGGCAACTTGTGATCCAAAGTGAGAAATCCAATTCTAAAGTGAACCCACCTCCTATTTCTTCACCCTCTACCTCTTGCCAAGTTGTTTTGGGTGTTTTCTTCACAAGTTTCACAACTTGGTGAAGTTGGAGCTTGAACTTGTGCAACCTCGACGTAGATCATCTTCGGCACGAAGCCGACGACCTATTCCGCTCGTTTTCCCGATGAAGCCGACGAATGAGTCTAGGATTCGAAAAGGACAGCGAGAGGACGACTACGTGGAGCTAAGGAAGTGGAAATCCGGATCTACAAAGGTTGTAACTTTCGAACTTTAGTTAAGTTGTTAACTTGAATCGTTTTTCGCCTAGAATTCTAGTCTAAGATCCGTATTAGGGTTTCTCGGCACCCATAAATTTTTATATTGGCATGGTTGATGCCTTGTGAGACCTCTATAGTGTGCCTAGGAACCCTACAGTGGTATTAGAGCCTAGCTAGAGCCTTAGGCAAAGTCTAGACGCAATTTGAAGCCCGAACGAACCCGAAACCCTAAACCAAACATGCTCTCTGGACTTTTTCCAAAATCTGGAGTTTTTCGATATTAAAAATATGCAGAAAAATCAGCAGGAAATTCTAAGGTTTACTGTGAAATTCGTGAGCCTAATTCCACTTTATCACCGCGGTTCCGCGGCATGAGCAAGGCTCATGCGGCGGTTCCGCGGCCGTACGGCCACAGTATGTAAAGTTTTTTGCACAGTAACTCTTAGTTTCCAGTGGTGATTTTCCTGGGAATTTTTAATGTTTTTTCCAGAGTTTTAATTTTCAGGGTTGTTTTGGGGATTCGGTATTTCGATCGGATTATCAAATTTCGTCATTTGTGTATTTCCGGATAATTTTTAGAATATGTTAAAAAGTTCGACCGGATATAAATACCCAATTTTTCCCCTGTCGGGAGATTTCCAAGTGTTGGATTTTTCCGTAGTTTAACGACGTTCTAAGTAGTACAAGTAACGCGATGGACCCTCTAGAAGACAACAAACCTTAACTCGATTATGTGACCGTCTTGAACTGCCCTTTGAACCTTCGGGTTTGGGGCAGTACGGCGTGCCACATGTGAGGCGTTGGCTTGACCCTTCTACGGCTGGACCGTTGGTACTGAGGCACGAACTGAATGTTGTTAGACTTATTTCATGTGTTGAGTTGTATCGGGAAAACTTGGGTATTCGACTGTTCGATCGGAAAGTTTAACATTTTCTGTTTATCTGGAATGTGATACAATAATTGGAATTCACAAGTAGTTATGAGATAACTGAATGAATGTTATAAATCTAGCAATTTAGTCCCATATGATATTGAAAAGAGTTTTCGATAATGAGACTAAAATGCGGGATTTATATCTGTTAGGCATGCGATGTCTAAAGAGGTTGCGGATTCCAACTGTTGTAGTTTTACACTTTCTTTTCTGTGACCGTACGTGTAGTATGTTCATATCGCCGGTTTCGTTGCTATACATCAACGACAGTTGGGGTATGCATACTTACTTACGTTGATGACATGTGATGTTATGTGTTGCTGGATATGTTATATTGGATCGTCGTGTTTGAATAGCCGGGGGTTTTTATTTGAGATGAGTGTTTTTCATTTTCATTCATGTAAAAACTTGTATGTAATATTCTTTTTATTTGGGGCACTTCCAGGTAGCGGAAGTTGTCACCTTTTGTATATTATTTACTTTTCCGCATTAGGATAGACCCAAGGAGGGGAGCACAAGTAACCGGGTTCTGGGGTCCAGTGGGAGACCAACTCGAGGAGTCGAGTCCGGGTCTCCTAACCCTAGAATTGGCAGGGTTGCTTGCCGCTCTCGTAGGGGTCTAGGGGTGTGGGATTGCCTATTCATCACGACCGTGGAATCCGTGTTTTATACTGGCTCGTATTGAAAACACGGACGTCCTAGTATATCCAATGTTTCATATGTTTCTTCTGCTGCGATATCTGTGATGCGATCATGTGATGTTCTGTGATGGATATAGAATATAGTATATATGATATATTATATAGACGTTACTTATGTTTTACAGCCGCACTAGCCCTGCCCTGCTCTGTCGTTAGTTACCTAACCTAACGCTGCACGAGGGGACATCGAGGCGAATGCGGATGGCATAAGTGTACGTCGTATTTATCTGTGATGTTTAGGTATTTAAATGATGGGACTTCATTAATGTGATTAATGAAAGAAAAGAAACCTAAGATGTTGTAGAATCAAATTTCAAAATAAAACAGGTAGCTACAGTTCTTGCTTTGCATAGAGGTATATATGATATACCCTGCACCTTATTCGATGAGGAAAGGACCGAGATCCCTTCACCGGGAGTGACTCCTTTAGCAATAACTGGCAGATGCTGCGCACTCAGTTTGCTTTTGATTGCTTTTGACTTTTGCTTTGCATAGCGATATATATGATATATCCCGCACCTCATTCGACGAGGAAAGGGCCGACGATCCCTTCACCGGGAGTGACCCCTTTAGCAAAACTAGAAAAGCCTCAAAATCACTGCATTTCAAAACTTCATTTGATTCTACAACGATATCAAGTTCATTACGCAATAGGTTTTCAGAAAAAAACCTGACGTAGCCCTCCGTCATTTCAGATAAATCCTACTTAGTATTCGTGCTACGTTTGTTGACCTCCGTCAAGGCGTAGTGTGCGGTAGCTAACTAGCATTTATCTGCTTATGCATATGATGCAGATTGGATTAGGGTAGTCGTACGACCTTGTTGACCTCCGTCAAGGGTCGTGCGGGTGGGTTTGATTCAATCAAGAAATGACGGGTTGAACTTGACTTGCACCCTGTGATTTGTTGACCTCCGTCAAGGTCATAGGATGCTTGGGGCAAAATATTATCGGGAATTTCAAGTGTTGAAATTTGCAATGAGATTGCATACCTTCTATGAGATAGTTGGATCCCGATACCCACTGCGAGTAAGAGTTACTCCTGGGAGAGTTTTACACATTGCAATTAGCTGATCAAGTAGGTGTCTAGAAAGGTGTCAACGGGGTTACGCCTCTGGGAAAACGAGGTTTACATTAATTAGGTTCGTGCGAAAGCACGGGGGACCTCCCTCAAAGTACCGACACTGGCCTGGCTGAAAGATTGGCGAACTTGTAGTGTGTAATTAATCCCGGCTAGTCTTTCCTTTTAGGGTTTGAAGGAAGATTTGATAAAAAGCAGTGGGAGCCATCCTGATTAGATAAGATAATAACCAATCTGATCTTGCACGAGCATACGCTAAAGTGTTTTCTTCTCTCTCTCTCCAGGTAGCGACCATTTCATGCCCTAATAAAGATAATAATATGGATGTATTGACCGAACCCGCATGTTATACTGTGCTGGGGAACGTTGGTTCCGTTCTTTCTTATAAGAGTTATAGGAATGAACAGGAAATAGGGGAATACCAGGATTCCCATGCCACCCGAATGAAGAAAGTACATGATGATGCATTTTCTTCGGGTGTGTTCGTTACTGAGAACTGTTTCTCCATTTGCTCTACGTCCTGGGTATTGGATACCGGGTCAGGATCCCATATATGTAATCAGTTACATGGGCTTAGGAAAGGTAGAGAACTTGGAGAAGGTGATAAAGACATAAGAGTTGGAAATTGTGCAATTGTTGCAGCTAAGACTGTCGGGGAATATCACCTTGTATTACCAACTGGTAATACATTGGTTCTGAACGAATGCTATTACATGCCGAACCTGATATGCAACATTATATCGGTTTCTTTGTTGAGTAAAGAGGGATATAATTTTGTATTACAGGACAATGTTATGAACATTTTCCGTAACCAAAAGTTGGTTGGATCAGGCACGTTGTGCAATGGCATTTATGTTCTAAATCAATCAACAGTTCTGAGCATAACAAACACACACAAGAGGAAGAGTTCAGAACTGAACGAATCCTTCTTGTGGCATTGTAGACTGGGTCACATCAATGCGACACGACTAGCTAAGTTACATAAAGATGGATATTTAAATCCGTTTGAATTTTCATCTTATGACACTTGCCAGTCATGTCTCAAAGGCAAGATGACCAAAACTCCATTTACGGGACACGGAGAAAGAGTTACCGAACTCTTGGGACTGATACATAGTGATGTATGCGGTCCCATGTCTACACATGCCAGGAATGGTTCTTTGTACTTCATTACATTCACTGACTATCTCTCTAGATTCGGATATGTGTTCCTGATGAAACACAAATCAGAAGCTTTTGAGAAATTTAGAGAATATAAACAAGAAGTTGAGAACCAAACCGGAAAAAGTATTAAAATCCTACGATCTGATCGAGGAGGAGAATACTTGAGCATTGAATTCCTGGACTTCCTAAAAGAGAATGGGATTCTCTCTCAGCTAACTCCTCCATATACACCACAGCACAACGGTGTATCGGAGCGGAGAAACCGCACCCTATTAGATATGGTGCGCTCTATGATGAGTGTAGCTGAGTTACCTGTTTCCTTCTGGGGATATACACTGGAAACAGCAGCATACCTACTGAACAGGGTTCCCACCAAATCTGTGCCTACCACACCATATGAGATATGGGAAGGGAAGAGACCATATCTTAATTTTATAAAGATATGGGGTTGCCCGGCCTATGTCAAAAGACAAAAACCGGACAAACTCGAGGCAAGATCTGTTTTGTGTAAATTTGTTGGATATCCCAAACATTCACGAGGGTATATCTTCTACCACAGTGAGGAACAAAGAGTATTTGTTGCTCAACATGCCACCTTTTTAGAAAAGGAATTTCTTGCAAAAGAAATTAGTGGCTCTGAGGTAGAACTGGAAGAAGTTCCAGCTGAACAAAACACAACAGAAGATTTAGTGGAACCAGAGCATTCAGTAGCTTCCGACGAACTTCAGCCTCTCCGCCGATCTAGTAGGGTTCCTCGCCCACCCGAGAGATACTACGGTTTTCTCATGGATGGTGGAAGCGAGGATTGCATCATGGAGGATGATGACCCAACTAGCTTCGAGCAGGCCATCACGAGTGGTGACTCTGTGAAATGGCTGGATGCAATGGGTCCGAGATGGAATCCATGTACACCAACAAAGTATGGACTTTGGAAGTTGCTCCTGAAGGGGTAAAACCCATTGGGAGCAAGTGGATCTTCAAGAAAAAACTTGGTGTAGATGGGAAAGTGGAGACTTTCAAAGCTAGACTTGTTGCAAAAGGTTTTCGCCAAAGACCAGGTGTGGACTATGACGAAACCTTTTCTCCAGTGGCTATGCTTAAATCCATCCGGATCATGCTTGCCATTGCTGCCTTTTATGACTACGAAATCTGGCAAATGGATGTTAAGACCGCCTTTCTAAATGGTGATTTAGAAGAGTGCATGTACATGACTCAGCCAGAGAGCTTCGTAGACAGTGGGAGCAGCGGGAAGGTGTGCAAGCTGCTTAAATCCATTTATGGATTAAAGCAAGCATCGCGGAGTTGGAACATCTGCTTTGATGTCGTTATCAAAGAGCTTGATTTCGTCAAAAATCCAGATGAACCTTGTATTTACAAGAAGGTGGCAGAGAGTAAGGTTATCTTCCTCGTATTGTACGTGGACGACATACTCTTGATAGGAAATAATATTCCTATGCTGCAAGCGGTCAAGCTCTTCTTATCACAAAGATTCTCAATGAAAGATCTTGGTGATGCCTCCTGCATATTGGGAATTAGGATCTATAGAGATAGATCCAAACGGATTTTGGGATTGTCCCAATCAACATACATTGACACCATACTAAAGAGGTTTAGTATGGAAGAGTCCAAGCGTGGGAACTTGCCCACGATCTCTGGAGTCACTCTCTCCAAAGAGATGTCTCCCAAGACTGATTTGGAGAGAGCTCGCATGCAAGGGATGTTAGTTATATGTATGCCCTAGAGGCCATTACTATACATAGGATGTATATTGTAGTGGATGCTTGGACATATATATAGGGAGGACTTTCTTGCTCGACATGATAGTATGTTATCTGGTTGAACTTTACCTTAACGTGTACACTGATTGTCTCTCTATTACATGTTGGTAAAGCCCTTAGGATGTGTACTTAACTACCTGGACTATGATGCGGATCATACTAGTGGGGACATGGTAGTCTATAAGTACATCCTTCAAAGTCCCTAGTCGTGGGTGTATCGAGACGGGGCATCGATATACCAGAGTAGACTAGCGTATACCTTCTCGACCCATACAGATGGGCGATGGATGATCCCATATCCATCGGTGTTTGACATCAGAGATGATATACGGGTGCTCAGTAGAGACTGGGTACACTGGACGGACTCGCCGAGAACTCCCAGATGGTATTATACCTCACGTCAGATGGCAGTTCTCTGGTGACACTGGTACAGGTTAGTCTGTAGACCCGAGATCGTCATAGAGTCTTATGTGGTTCCCACTGTGCTTTGATTTCCATCTTACCACGTCCAAGAGGGCATGCAAAACGGTGGTTTTTGGGTACAGTCCCGAGTCACATGGAGGCAATGAGCGATAGGAGGGGATTCGTCTCTCCCGGTATAGGGAGTTGATGTTGCGCTGTGTTCGATTGGCTATAACAGGAAATCCCTGGCCAGGGTTGCTGAGATTTACTGGTAAGTGTTACCAGTAGTTTCTCGAATTGTTATAGACCTCATATCGACACGACTTATCGAGCTATTGGGGTCTGACGTTTACCACCCCTAGGCGAGATATGCGACATATCAGACGATCAGACCGGACTGTACGGTAGTGTTACTGATTGGATTCACTGGAGTGTGAGCGGGCTTGCTCGTCGATCTTCAGATCGCTCAATACCCGGGTGGCCGTTACGTTTAGCAGACCGCTTGCGGCTTGTGGGTGTTTGATATGATCATCATCTGCTGCCGGCGTATTGACGAGTCTTTAGAATCCTACACAGAGGTTTCCTGGCTCAAGCGAAACGAAATAGGAGCGCATATGAGATATGTGCGGGACCGAGAATAATACGTGTATGTGATACCGCATTCTATTCTCGCGATGAATGTATCGGAAGGTTGTATGCGATATAACCTAGTTATCGAATCATGGATTGATTCGATAAGCCGATACGTTGGATATTAGTCGGTTATATGTGATATGACCAGATCGTTAAATCAAGTGTTGATTTAATGATTTAATGCATAATTATATATTTGATATATTACTTTGCATTAACTAGTATCGGTTCACTTTAAATGGATTTTCTCGCTCGGATGTTCACATTGTATATGTGATATACTTTTGTGCACTTGATTGTATCATGTTTGATGATACATGTTTAACTATAGTTAAGTGTAATGAATTAAGCCATGGTTAAACTAATGATTAGGGTTTTCTTTTCTTACTTATTTATTTATTTATTTTGAATAGATGAGAAAAGAATGGTTGCTAGTTTTGGAGTTTAGTTGAAGCGTCATGAAGCTTTGATCAAGTCAACCATTCTTATCTCATCCTTAACCCTAACCATTCCCACTAACCATGATTCATTCTCTACACTTGACTAGAGTTAATATTATGATAAGTATTGTTTTTCTATTCAATTTTTAATTAACTTATCATAACATATTTCTTCTTCTTCTTCCTTTCTTCACTTGAAGAAAGCAAGCTCCATCAATGGTGATTGATGGAAATGAGTGAGAAATCCAATTCTAAAGTCTACCCACTTCCTATTTCTTCATCCTCTACCTCTTGCCAAGTAGTAGAGTGTGTTTCCTTCACAAGTTTTCATGGCTTGGTGAAGGTGGAGCTTGATTTAGCGATGCCTCGACGTAGATCATCTTCGGCACGAAGCCGACGACCTTGCCCGCTCTTTCTCCGATGAAGCCGACGCTAGAGCCCGGATTTTGATTTGGACAGCGGAGATGACATCATCACGGAGCCGTGGAGGTGGAGGACCGGATCTACAAAGGTTGTATTTCCGTATTCTTGTAGTTAAGTGTTAACTAGTTTCTTTTTGTCGCCTAAAATTCTAGTTAACGATCTAGTCTAGGGTTTCTCGGCACCGTAAATTTTGAAACGGGCATGGTTGATGCCTTGTGAGACCTATTGGGAGTGCCTAGGAACCCTACAAGGGATACCCTATGCTTCGGCAGTAGGCTCTATCATGTACCAGACCCGATGTAGCATACTCACTAAGTGTAGTGAGCAGGTATCAAGCTGATCCTGGAGAGAGTCACTGGACAGCTGTGAAGAGCATTCCCAAGTACTTACGAAGGACTAGAGATATGTTCTTGGTGTATGGTAACGGAGAGCTCCAAGTGGAGTCCTTTACCGATTCGAGCTTCCAGAGTGATAAGGACGACTCTAAGTCGCAGTCGGGCTTTGTCTTTACCCTTTACGGAAGGGCGGTTAGCTGGAAGAGTTCCAAGCAGGAAACCGTGGCAGACTCGACGATGGAGGCTGAATACATCGCTGCCAACGATGTTGCCAAAGAGGCTGTCTGGATCAAGAAGTTCATTACTGAACTTGGAGTGGTTCCATCCATTGAGCGTCCAATACCTTTGTATTGCGATAACAATGGAGCGGTGGCTTTGGCCAAGGAACCTAGGTCCCATCAGCGGTCCAGGCATATTCTGAGGCGGTATCACCTGATCCGGGAGATAGTTGATCGCCGGGAGATCGAGGTCAGGAGGGTTGATACGAAGAACAACACGGCGGATCCACTCACGAAGGCCATTCCCCAGATACAGTTTGAGAGACTCTTCGGGATGCTCGGTATGCGATACTACTGCAGCTGGCCCTAGTGCAAGTGGGAGATTGTTAGTTGTATGTATGCCCTAGAGGCCAGTATTGTACAGATGATGTATATTATATTGGATGCTTGGACATATATAGAGATGACTTTCTTGCTCGATATGATAGTATGCTATCTGGTTACTCTTTATCTTAACATGTACACTAGTCTCTTTAAACTGTCTTATAGTTACATGTTGGTAAAGCCCCTACGATGTGTACTTGACTACCTGGACTATGATGCAGATCATACTAGTGGGGACATGGTAGTCCATAAGTACATCCTTCATGGTCCCTAGTCGTGGGTGTATCGAGACGGGGCATCGATATACCAGTGTAGACTAGCGTATACGCTTCTCGACCCATGAGATGGGCGATGGATGATCCCATATCCATTGGTGTTTGACATCAGAGATGGTATATGGGTGCTCAGTGGAGACTGGGTACACTGGAAGGACTCGCCGAGAACTCCCAGATGGTATTATACCTCACGTCAGATGGCAGTTCTCAGGTGACACTTGTGCAGGTTAGTCTGTAGACCCGAGATCGTCATAGAGTCTTGTGTGATTCCCACTGTGCTTTGATCTCCACCTTACCACGTCCATGAGGGTGTGAAAAACGGTGGTCTTTGGGTACAGTCCCGAGTCACATGGAGGCAATGAGCGATAGGAGGGGTTTCGTCTCTCCCGGTATTGGGGGTTGATGTTGCGCTGTGCTCGATTGGCCGTAACAGGGAAGTCCCTGGCCAGGGCTGATCAGAGATTTGCTGGTAAGTGTTACCAGTAGTTTCTCGACCCGTTATGAGCCTCACATCGGCACGAATTATCGGTTATTGGGGTCTGACGTTTACCACCCCTAGACTTGATATGCGACGTATCAGACGAACAGACCGGACTGTACGGTAAGTGTTACTAGTTGGATTCACAGGAGTGTGAGCGGAGTAGCTCGTCGATCTTCTGATCGCTCAATACCCGGATGGCCGTTACGTTTAGCAGACCGCTTATGGCTTGTGTGTGCTTGATATGATCATCATCTGCTACCGGCGTATTGACGAGTCTTTAGAGTCCTACACAGAGGTTTCCTGGTTCAAGCGAAACGAAATAGGAGCGCATATGAGATATGTGCAGGACCGAGAATAATGCGTGTATGTGATACCGCATTTCATTCTCGCGATATATGTTTCGATTGGTTATATTCGATATGACCTAGTTATCGAATCATTGATTCGATAAATCGATACATTGGATTCTAGTCGGTTATGTGCGACATGACCGGATCATTGAATCAAATGTTGATTTAATGATTTAATGCATAATTATATATTTGATATATTGCATTGCATTAACTAGTATTGGTTCACTTTATATGGATTCTCACTTGATGTGCAAATTGTATATGTGATATACTTTTGTGCACATGTATGTATCATGTTTGATGATGCATGCTCATTTGGTTAAGTGTATAGAATTAAACTTAGGTTAAGAAAGTGATTAGGGTTTTTATTTATCCATTCTTTTATTTATTCATTTTTGGAAAAAGGATGGGATAAGAATACAAAATGGTTGCTTTCATTCTTGAACATTGTTGAAGCTTCATGAAGCTTTGACTTTGTGACCATTTTGTCTTCACACTAAACCCTAACCATTCTTCTAACCTTAGTTAATTCTCTACACTTAACTATGGTTCACATTATGATAAGTATTGATTTATTTTTATTTTATCTCAATACTTATCATATTCTATCTACTTCTTCTTCTTCATCTTCAAGAAAGAAACTATGATGCCATCAATGGCAACTTGTGATCCAAAGTGAGAAATCCAATTCTAAAGTGAACCCACCTCCTATTTCTTCACCCTCTACCTCTTGCCAAGTTGTTTTGGGTGTTTTCTTCACAAGTTTCACAACTTGGTGAAGTTGGAGCTTGAACTTGCGCAACCTCGACGTAGATCATCTTCGGCACGAAGCCGACGACCTATTCCGCTCGTTTTCCCGATGAAGCCGACGAATGAGTCTAGGATTCGAAAAGGACAGCGAGAGGACGACTATGTGGAGCTAAGGAAGTGGAAATCCGGATCTACAAGGGTTGTAACTTCCGAACTTTAGTTAAGTTGTTAACTTGAATCATTTTTCGCCTAGAATTCTAGTCTAAGATCCGTATTAGGGTTTCTCGGCACCCATAAATTTTTATATTGGCATGGTTGATGCCTTATGAGACCTCTATAGTGTGCCTAGGAACCCTACATATCCTCATGTCGGACTCGCAGCTGATGGTATCGTGATCGCAAGTCGATCCTCAAAAAATATCCTGCCCCCTGGAGCTGGTCGAACAGATCATCAATGCGTCGCAATGGATATCTGTTCCGCACGGTCACCTTGTTCAGCTGGCGGTAGTCGATACACAAGCGCAGACTTCCGTCCTTCTTCTTGACAAACAGGACCGGAGCACCCCATGGAGAAACGCTGGGTTGAATAAGTCCCTTATCTAACAAATCTTGCAGCTGAACCTTCAACTCTCTAAGTTCCGCCGGGGCCATCCGATAAGGCGGTATGGAAATAGGCCCCGAGCCGGGAATCAAATCAATACAGAACTCGACATCGCGCTCAGGCGGCAATCCTGGCAGCTCATTAAGGAAAACATCGGGGAACTCGCATACAATCGGAACCTGGTCTAATGGAATATCAGTAGCACTAGTATCGCAAACATAGGCTAGAAATCCCCGACATCCCTTTCTCAACAACTGATCAGCACGAAGAGAAGAAATCAATTTGTGAGGGGCGGCACCACGGTCCCCCTACATAACAAAGGCCGACTTGCCGGGAAAACAAAATCTAACCGTCTTCTCGCGGCAGTCCACAGATGCATAGCACGTGGCTAACCAATTCATGCCCAAAAGAACGTCGAAGTCCAACATCTCAAGAAGGATCAAGTCGACAGGCAGCTCTCGCTCGCCAATACGGACGGTACAGGATCGGAACACGTGCCTAGCAACAAATGACTCCCCTACAGGAGTGGTCACAACAAGCGGTTGTTCAAGCAAACCTGACTCTCTACCCAAACTCGGCACGAAGTGTGTGGAAACTTAAGGGTGCGTGGATCCGGGATCAAACAACACGTGTGCATCAACAGAGCATACTGATAGGGTACCTGTCACGACGGCATTGGATGCTTGTGCATCCTGCGGTGTCAACGCAAACACTCGGGCCGGACCTCCTCCAATAGCAGGATGACCTTGGCCTCGGCCTCTGCCTCCTCGTCCTCTCTGGATCGGTCCGCCGCGTCCACGGCCTCTGGGTGCACCTAACTGGCATGGAGCATCGCCTGTGGCAGGAAGTAGAGCTCTCTGAGGAGGGGGCGGTGATGGTGGTATGGTCACCTATGGCACAGTCGCCGCTCCCTGTCGTCTCGCTGGACAGTCCCTGATACGATGGTGTAAACTCCCGCACCCAAAACATCCTGGCGACGACTGCTGTCCTTGTGGATACGAACCATATAGCTGACCTCGTCCGAACCCTCTGCCGGCCCTATCTCTCGGAAGGAATCTGGCATGCTGCCTCTGATCTGGCGTGCCGATACGAATCCTCTTCGGCCCGGGAACGGCCGAAGTCGCTGAAATACATGCCTCCATCCGCAACGCTGTATCCATAGCCGCTAAATAGGTATCGAAACGCTGGGCGCCAATGGCAAGAAATAGCTGGGCATCCAGTCCCTGTATGAACCTCTTCACCCTCTTCGCTTCGGTATCCACCGGATACGGAGCATATCGGGACAACTGTGTAAACTGGACGTCATACTCAGACACCGTCATCCCTGGTGTCTTGATCAAGGCCTCAAAACTATGAGCTCTGGCGTTACGAACGCTCTCCGGAAGGAAACGGGCTAGAAAAACTGCTGTAAACTCGGTCCAAATCATAGGCTGTAGACCTGCAGCTCGACCTCTCAAGACAGACTCCCACCATGTCTATGCGAGGCCCTCTAGTCGGAAACTCGCAAGCTCTACCCAGCGATCATAAGAACATCTCAGCGAACGGCAGATCCTGGCCAAACTGTCAAGGAACGTCTGTGGGTCCTCTGCTGCATCGGTACCCGTGAAGACTGGAGGTCTCAGCCTCATGAACTCCTGTAGCGAAAC
Organism: Agapanthus africanus; assembly: GCA_030015575.1. Taxonomy (NCBI): domain Eukaryota; kingdom Viridiplantae; phylum Streptophyta; class Magnoliopsida; order Asparagales; family Amaryllidaceae; genus Agapanthus; species Agapanthus africanus. The sequence goes on along the minus strand of JASDDO010000026.1, from coordinate 400,163,113 downwards.
CGGGATGGTCATGGCGGTAGTAGTAGGAGCAGGTATCATAGTGGTCTGGGATGTAGTAGGTACGTCCTCCGGCCTCGGTGCACGATGTAAGTGCACGGCGGCGCCCCGGCCGTCAATCCGACGGCGGAATGCGGAAGCGGTAAATAACTTAAATTTTTGCGGACTTAGCAACCGCCGCGCACTAAACACCCGGATCGAACCATTAACAAGTCCTAGCTAACTAGAAGATGGGTTAGAGATATACCGACGATCCAAGTCCTCCGGTCTTCTCGTCATGGTCCCGATCTCCTGCGGAAAGTCCCGTCTCCTCCTCGTCGCCGGAAGTGCACCACATCGCCTACTTCTTTTACGGGCTCCCACCTCAATGCCGAGGCTACTCGGGCACGAAGCCGGCTACTCGACGTGCCCAAGGTTCGCTGTAGAATATGTAGTCCTCAAGTCTCACTTTTGGGGTTGTAGGAATTGCCTTTTGGTGGAGGGATGAACAATGGAGTTTGGAGATGGAACTTGTATGAATTTTCCAAAGCCAAATGAGTGTAATCCCGTCATGTAAAAAATGGGACAGCCCCTCAAGAGGAATGGCCGGCCACTACAAGGGGGAGTGTGATAGAAAATGAGAGAGCCATCCAATAATGCAATGGAGAGAGAGAAAGCTATCATAAGGAAAATAATGATCACCAAGAAAAGTCCTCACTCAACAACCATACCATCTCCCATCATCAACAATCATCAAGCATGATGACTTCAAAAAGTCAAGCCATCATGAAGAGGTCAAGGTCAAGGAATGGTGCATATCATGAAAACCATCATGATACAAATAATATGCAAAGGACCCCCTTCCAAAAACTTATTTGCAACAATGCAAATAAGCCCTCCTCCACCAATCTTCGGCCAATGAACGGAACAATGGAAATCGGCCGAAACGGAAAGCAAACTGGCAACTCCAGAAAACTGGTCCCGTAATAAATTACAGGAAAAACCCCGATACTGTGCATACACACCCGCATTTGTATTCCGACCGAAATACAAATGCAATGAGACAAAATCTACACTGTACTATACTAGGATCCGGCTTATACCAAAGCCGGCTAGTATTATCCGTTCGATCCTGATCCGTGCAATACCGCACGTATCTGATCGAACCCTGCCATATAACCATACGGCCTATAGTACAAACTGTCCGATCCTGATCCGTGCAATACCGCACGTATCTGATCGGACCTTGCCATATCTCCATACGGCCTCTACAACCTTTCGCCCGAAAGCTGAGTAACTGAATGTGGGGGACTCTAAAGACTCATCAACACCTTGGTTGTGGATTTAACCACTAGCACGTCAGAGGTATAAGCCAATACGTAACGGGCTACCAGGTATTGACCAAAAGGGATGTCTGCGAGCGAACTCAGCCTGACAACCCTACTGAGCCTGTCAGTGACAATATCCGTGCAGTCCGGTCCGTTCGTCTATGAGTATCGCATGGCGGGCTTAGGGGGTTGGTAAAAGTCAGACCCCCAAAAGCGGTACAAGTCGTGTCGGAGTGTAGCCCAGAACACCCTGAGATACTACTGGAATACCTACCAGTAAATCTCCTTGCCTTAGCCAAGGACTTTGTGTAATGGCTCTCCTAGACACAGCACGACCTCACCCCCAATACCGGGAGAGACGAACCCCTGAAGATACGCTCACTGCCTCCATGTGGCTCGGGACTGTACCCAACTAAAACCTGTTTGCACGACTCCTTTGAGCCGTGGTAGGGTAGTAATCAAAGTACAGTGGGAACTCACACGAGACAAATGACGATCCCCAGGTCGATGAACTAACCTGCACACATGTCACCAGGGAACTGCCATCTGACGTCTGGTATATGACCAACTAGCATGTTCCCGGCGAGTCCTGTCCGGTGTACTCATAACCCAATGAGCACCTGTATACATCTTAGGTGATCCAACTGACACCAGTGGCTTGTGAGACCGGCCACCGCCCCTCGTCGGGGTCTCGACTGTATACACTAGTCTACTAATGGAGTATCGATGCCCTGTCTCGAAACTCACACGACTAGGGACCATTTAAGGATATGCTTATAGACCCCCAGCTCCCACTTATATGATCGCCCTCATACTGCTGGTGGTCAAGCAAGAATCCTAGGGGCTCTACCAACGTGTAATAGCGACGTGTCAGGTCACCTAAAGCAGTACACGATGATAAAGGTAAACCAGATAGCATACTATCATCTCGAGTAAGACTGTCCTACCGGGATAGGTCCTCCCTCAATCATTACAATCACGTACCTGTGACCTAATAATTGACTCTGAGGGCACTATCTCCAACAATCTCCCACTTGCACTCAAGGCTAATTATTGCGATGTCGCATACTCACAGCCCGTGTGATACCGAACATCCAACTCCTCTACTAGTCAGTCTCACAAAGCTCGTTTGCGGAACTATTGCGTTCGAGGAATAGCCTCAGTGAGTGGATCCGCTTAGTTGTTTCTTTCTATGTCTCTCTATATCTCAAGTTCGCGGAGAAACCCATCTCCCGAAAAGAGCAATACCTGTCTCAGAATATGTCTGGATGTCTGATGGGACCTAGCTCATAAATGAACTCCAAATCCAAACTTCTTAGACTGTATCGTCAACTGAACTTAATCAGTATCTTGCGCGCCATGCCTCCCTCAGTATTGCCTTGGACCACCTGTCCAAAATACTTCCCCTCATCAGAAGGAAAACTATAACTTTGACAACCTCCTTGTCGTCCATGTCACCTTGGAAGCCTGGAATGATAACTGTCTCCTGAATGAGGCTGTCGTTATCATCTCCCTAGAACATCCACTTATGTTCTAAAACTGCTTCCGACTGTTTCTCCAGGATTGGATTAATGTCAACTTATTGCATCTAGTGCAAGAACAACATCTGGTGTGGTACTTGACATCTCATGATTGACTCAATTGCCTGAGCAAGTGATCTGCCAATCATGCCCGTCCCTCTCCCCTTTAGTCTGTAAGACAACTTTGGAGAGGGTGACTCCATTACCTGCAGGTACACTACCGTGCCAGGAGTCGTCCATCCTAAATACTCTTAGAATGCTGTCAAGTACCCTGATTGGGGAACCACCCAAATCTAGATCTAAAACCATAGATCTAGTAACCAGTATGTCTGATATAAAATCCATTTCCTTTGTGGAGAAACCACTGTGTGACGACCAAAGTATAACCGATTGTAGTATAGGAGTTTCTTTTTCTACTCTGTGTATGTCATCCAAACACCATGACATCACACCCTACTACCTTCTCAACTGATCCATCCCCTATTCTGATGAAGTCAAACCCATGTGTAAGTGTGGTGGACTCTAAAGACTCGTCAATACTATGGCTGTGGATTTAACCACTAGCACGTCAGAGGTATAAGCCAATACGTGACGGGCCACCAGCTATTGAACAAAAGGGACGTCGATGAGCGAACTCATCCTGACACCCTACTGAGCCTGTCAGTGACAATATCCGTGCAGTCCGGTCCGTTCGTCTATGAGTATCGCATGGCGGGCCTAGGGGGTTGGTAAAAGTCAGACCCCCAAAAGCGGTACAAGTCGTGTCGGAGTGTAGCCCAGAACACCCTGAGATACTACTGGAATACCTACCAGTAAATCTCCTTGCCTTAGCCAAGGACTTTGTGTAATGGCTCTCCTAGACACAGCACGACCTCACCCCCAATACCGGGAGAGACGAACCCCTGAAGATACGCTCACTGCCTCCATGTGGCTCGGGACTGTACCCAACTAAAACCTGTTTGCACGACTCCTTTGAGCCGTGGTAGGGTAGTAATCAAAGTACAGTGGGAACTCACACGAGACAAATGACGATCCCCAGGTCGATGAACTAACCTGCACACATGTCACCAGGGAACTGCCATCTGACGTCTGGTATATGACCAACTAGCATGTTCCCGGCGAGTCCTGTCCGGTGTACTCATAACCCAATGAGCACCTGTATACATCTTAGGTGATCCAACTGACACCAGTGGCTTGTGAGACCGGCCACCGCCCCTCGTCGGGGTCTCGACTGTATACACTAGTCTACTAATGGAGTATCGATGCCCGGTCTCGAAACTCCCACGACTAGGGACCTTTTAAGGATATGCTTGTAGACCCCCAGCTCCCACTTATATGATCGCCCTCATACTGCTGGTGGTCAAGCAAAAATCCTAGGGGCTCTATCAACGTGTAATAGCGACGTGTCAGGTCACCTAAAGCAGTACACGATGATAAAGGTAAACCAGATAGCATACTATCATCTCGAGTAAGACTGTCCTACCGGGATAGGTCCTCCCTCAATCATTACAATCACGTACCTGTGACCTAATAATTGACTCTGAGGGCACTATCTCCAACAATCTCCCACTTGCACTCAAGGCTAATTATTGCGATGTCGCATACTCACAGCCCGTGTGATACCGAACATCCAACTCCTCTACTAGTCAGTCTCACAAAGCTCGTTTGCGGAACTATTGCGTTCGAGGAATAGCCTCAGTGAGTGGATCCGCCTTGATGTTCCTTTCTATGTCTCTCTATATCTCAAGTTCGCGGAGAAAGCCATCTCCCGAAATGAGTAATACCTGTCTTAGAATGTCTGGATGTCTGATGGGACCTAGCTCATAAATGAACTCCAAATCCAAACTTCTTAGACTGTATCGTCAACTGAACTTAATCAGTATCCTGCGCGCCATGCCTCCCTCAGTATTGCCTTGGACCACCTGTCCAAAATACTGCCCCTCATCAGAAGGAAAAACTATAACTCTGACAACCTTCTTGTCGTCCATGTCACCTTGGAAGCCTGGAATGATAACTGTCTCCCGAATAAGGCTGTCGTTATCATATCCCTAGAACATCCACTTATGTTCTAAAACTGCTTCCGACTGTTTCTCCAGGATTGGATTAATGTCAACTTATTGCATCTAGTGCAAGAACAACATCTGGTGTGGTACTTGACATCTCACGATTGACTCAATTGCCTGAGCAAGTGATCTGCCAATCATGCACGTCCCTCTCCCCTTTAGTCTGTAAGACACCTTTGGAGAGGGTGACTCCATTACCTGCAGGTACACTACCGTGCCAGGAGTCGTCCATCCTAAATACTCTTAGAATGCTGTCAAGTACCCTGATTGGGAAACCACCCAAATCTAGATCTAAAACCATAGATCCAGTAACCAGTATGTCTGATATAATGTCCAAGTCCTGTGTGGAGAAACCACTGTGTGACGACCAAAGTATAACCGATTGTAGTATAGGAGTTTCTTTTCCTACTCTGTGTATGTCATCCAAATACCAGGATATCACACCCTACTACCTTCTCAACAGATCCATCCCCTATTCTGATGAAGTCAAACCCATGACTGTCACGTCAGAAATAGATGATCTATCTCCGCTACATCTGCTTTAGTCTATAAATAGACATAAGCTACCTGTCCACCAATGCTTCCGCTGCTCCCAATGACTACGACAACCCTCTGGCAGAGTCATATAGACGTACACTTCTAAAACTAGTTTAGAACGACGCTATACTCATCCTCCCGCCTGGTCTCGCAGCCTGGAACAACAGCAATGGTAATTGTGGGTAAACAAGAACTTCCCTGTCACCGTCCTTGAGGCTACCGTAGTACCTCTCGGGTGCCTGAAGTTACCCACCTTATCTGCGGAGTGGCCAATGGAATGTCAATCCAGATTGAATCTTTAGGTTTCTTATCAAATCTTCAGTAATCGTTTGTGGTTCTGGAATCACTTCCAGTTCTACCATCCTCCCACTACTGTTTTTGAAAAAATCCATTTTTAGTAAAACTGTGGCGAGTCTAGAACAATATTTCTACTGATCTGCCAGATGGTAGAAAGTCAACCCTCGTCATAGCCTGGGTCAACCCACAAACAGCCATTACAGAAACGTGCCTTGAGTTATCCAGAGTCTGGTTTTAATCATAAGCCGGACAACTCCCCGTACCTTAACAACGTTAAGATATGAACTGTTCTATATCCAATATAGAACCAGAGGCACAGATTTAATTGAACCAGATTCAAATCATGCAGCTATCTCCAGTGCATGTCAACTAAATGGAAGGAGGCCGATCAGCGTTACTCAACTTAGGAATGCTTCCAATTATGAGTAACCCGAAAGAGAAGCAAGTTCTCTTAATCATTACTATCAACTGAATACCATATACAAGTATCTACATCTTCGATCACTTTGAAGAATCCCGATACTTGCAACACCTGGTTCTCTACTTTATTCTTATACCTATAACTTCTCAAAACTTCGACCCTGTGTTTTTACGAAACACCTGTCTAAGAACTAGAGAAGTCGTAAGTAAACAGAATACAGTACGAGGACCAACCCCTCTGTCCTAGTGGACACTGGACAATATACAATACTCTGTATAAGTCCACTAAGTCTAACAACTCATTCACTGTGCGTCGTAGGTTGAAAACTGTACTTATGGTTAAGAAGAATTACACCGCTGTTTAATGCTCCTTACCTAACCATCCACTGATATAGGTAAATGTCGTAGACATAATTTCAGAAAGGTATATCTCACTCTATGAAAATAGACGTACAGATATATCAATTTGAAATTGGTGCATAACAGCGGATATTCAAAACCAAATATTTGCCGACCTGCAAACTACCCAGGTGACTTCCTCAAATATCACCGATTACAACGAATCCCGATATAATGAGGATGATCACCCAATTCCCAATAACTTACTCCCACTCATCATCTGTAAAACCATACAGATGTGAGAATCATACCTGGTAAATACATACCCTGGAGCAAGTGTCTAATCGGGAAATCAGTTTTCTTTTAACAGTACACAGTTGAACTGAAACATTGAAATGTTTCGATGGGGTATTCTGGTATTCCTAGTAATGCCTCTACCATTATCCAGATTCACAACTATAACCGTATAATTCTTTGCCACCTCTCCAAATCCCTTTATATGTCTTTAGTCATTACCTTCTGTACACCCCTTTAAGCCAAATGGTTTTCTTCCTTCCCTACCGTTCGGCACCAGCCTATGGTTTGGAAGAAGACTATCCAAAAAGCATAAAGGGTGTACTGTCCTAATCCTAGGAGCACTCGCAACGCGAGAGAAGGTGAAGATAAAAGACACCTGAATGTACTTTATTGCTATTTCTCCTGAACCAGGATCCATCCCCGAACTGGAACAAGTTCCTTTCGAGTTCGTATATAACCATACGATGGATTATCCAATAAAATGGGATCTTCGTAGTGATACGGAGTGTCCTGGAGAAATACAAAGGTGATTTAGGATTGGCGAAGAAATACTTGGTTTGGTCGTGAATATCTGTTGCAATTTACTTTGCCCTCTTACTAATCCCTTGCTTTGTCTTAACTTAATACCTTCTGCACACCATCGTTAGGCTAATTGGTTTTCTTCATTCCCCACCGGTCGGCACCAGCCTAAGGTTTGGAAGAAGACAATCCAATTTGCGTAATAGGTGTACTACCCCTAAACCAAGGAGTACTCGTAACCTGAGAGAGGGTAAAAGGAAAAGACAACTGAATAATCCTATCCGTTTTCTCCAGAACCGGAAACCATCCTCGAACAAATTCTTTCGAGTTCGTATCTAACCATACGATGGTTTTGTCCAATGGAAGTGGACGTTCGTAGCAATACGGGGTGTCCTGGAGAAAAGGGTAAAAGTAGGAGTGGCAATGAGGTCTGCAACTCTGACAATCCAAAAGCCAGTGTTAAGTAGGTTCGGTCAACTTGGTCACTGAGTCATAGTCTAGGGTCGGGTCAATGGTCGCTGCCAGAGAGAGAGAGAAAAGAAACACTCAGCGTGCACTCTAACCTAGATCAGAATGGTTACCAATTTATCTAATCTGGAAACCTCCCACTGTACCTCAAATTCTCCTCCAAACCTGAAAGAAGAATTAGTCGTGGTCACCCGACGAGTAAACCAACTCATCAGTGGGAATCGGGATCCAACTCTCATCGCACGATAACGTGACGGAATCCGCTCACGGTATCACACTCCAGAAGGTATGCGCATATCTGGCAAGTTTCAGTACTTTTGAAACTCCCGATGTGATTTCTGCCCCATGCTCTTATGACCTTGACTTTGGCCAACATATCATAAGTCACATGTCAAGTTCTACCCGTCATTCTCCAGGTTAATTTGAATCCACCCGTACATACCCTTGACTTTGGCCAAAATGGCAGTACGACTGTCCCAAACCAACGCATCTATCTATGCTGCATATGAATACCCCAATAGCTACCAATCACTGTGCCTTGACTTTGGCCAACATACACAGCTTGAATACTATTGACCACCCATATGAAACGACGGAGGGCTACGAATGGTTTCTGGCGAAAACCTTTAACGTAATGAACTTGATATCGTCGAAGGAACGGATAGCTTTTAAAAATATAGTGACGAAAACCTTTGCTAAAGAGGTCACTCCCGGTGAAGGGATCTCGGCTCTTTCCCCGTAGAATGGGGTGCAGGATATTCCAACTGAATACCACGGTGCAAAGTAAAAGTAATCGGCTATAGTGAAGTTAATGCCCTGACGCAAACTTCTGTCCAAGGGGTCACTCCCGGTGAAGGGATCTCGGCCCTTGCCTCGTCGACTGAGGACCAGGATATTCCAATGAATACCACGATGCAAAACAAAAGTAAACGTCCTTGCAATAACAGCCTTTTGAAAAGTGTTCCAACAACATCAGATTAGGTTTGTTTTAACTTGCATTGATTCGAATCAATGCAGTCCCATCAATTGATCACACCAAAAAGAACGAAAATATACTGATGTACGTATATGCCATCCGCATTCGCCACTGGGTCCCGTCATTACCCGTTAGGTTAGCTTACTAACGACAGAGCGGGGACTGGACTAGCGCGGATGCAAAACATATACAACATCTACTAATATATATACCAATATATTATATTTCGCTCAAGGCGTGAAAGAAATGCAACATCACAGAGAATGAACAGCATCACAGAAACAATACAGATATCTGGGATCCCCGGGTTTCACAGAGCCGCTGAAACCCGACGTTCCCCTGGTCGTGTGGATAGCCTGTGCAATGAAAACCTAGACCCCTACGGGCGCGGCAAGTCACCCGCCAAAACCTGAAGCGAGGCAGCCCCCTTCAGCGCCGTGAATGGACCACCCAGCACTTCACGGAATCCGGTAACTTGGGCACCCCTCCTGGGTCAACCTGTACCCCCTACGAGTGCGGCGAATAGCCCGCCAATCCTAGAGTGAAGCCCCCTCCGTCTCAATGCCATGAGATGCGGGCTTGTTGCCCTCCAGAACCCTGCTATCCGTGCACCCCACCGCGGGGTAATCCTAGTACAGAAAGTAAAATATACATACAACGGGTACATCGACCGCAACCAGGTCGTGCCCCAAAATAATAATACAATCAGGCAGTGACGGCAGTCCACATGTCGGACGCTCGCCCCGCAATATCAAATGTACATAATACCAACACAACTGTACTAGCATTGCATCCAGGCTATCCCCCACGACCGATCCGCAACATCACAGCAAATACATAGAACATCAACGTGAAAGTCACGTTCGCAAATCCGTCTAACCGGGCTATAGCAGTTAGACCGGATTTACCGATCGAGTGACATTCACGGTCGCAGATATAATGTAAATACTGTGAAAAATGTGTTTAAAATTTTCCGATTGATCAAACTTAACAAGTGGGCCCCCAAACAAAAAACTGTAGCACTCACAGAAATAATTGGCCCAACTTTAATATTCCAAAACCCATAATTTAAGCCCATAAGGCCTCTGAAAAAATTTGGTGAAGTGATGTGAATAGTGCGCGGCGGAAGGGCCGCACAAATGGGGTTTTCGCGGCGGTTCCGCGCTCCAACTGTGGAGTTACTTCGTCAAATTTTTACAGAACTCTTAGATTTTCCAGTACATCAATATTTTATAACCTGAAAAAATTTTCGAGACCAAAAATTTTCAACAGAAACTGATGCGAACTAAAATGCAGTTTTGGAACTTTTTGATCGATCGGAAATGCAAACACATTACACAAAACTAGACTAAGTTAATGGCGAGGCTCTGATACCACTATAAGTGCACGGCGGCGCCCCGGCCGTCAATCCGACGGCCAAACGCGGAAACGGTGGTAAACTTAAAATTTTGCGGACTTGGCAAAACGGCACCACCGCGCACTAAAACCGGATCGGGCCATTAAACTAAATCTAGCTAACTACAAAGAGAAGGGGAAGAGATATACCGACGATCCAAGTCCTCCGGTCTTCATCTCCACTCCGATCTCCTCGCGGGAACTCCAGTCGTCGCCTCCTCGTCGGAAAGGGCACCACGAAGCCGGGTACTTTTACGGGCTCCCACCTCAATACCGAGGCAACTCGCGCATGAAGCCGGCAACTCGACATGCTCAAGATATACTGTAGGAAGTAGTGTAGAGTGTATGTCTCACTTTGGGGTTGGTTGCCATAGATGGAGGAATGGTGTATAGAAAATTGGTGCTTTCAATTTTCTAGCAATGGAATGAGATGAAGAATGATATATACAAATGGATCACTTTCATTTTTCTCCTCTCAAAGATGAAGCTCTCATTTTCTTCTCTCTCAACCATGGAAAGAAAAACTTCTCATCCTTCTTATGAAAAACTTAATCAACTTAGAAATGGTGGAGAAAGAATAAGAAGCATGAAGGGAGGTGATCGTAGTAAAAGGAGGAGGGTGACCACATCCAAACATAATGATCACTAAACTACACATCAATCCTAATCCTTTCTTATCACCATAAAGCATGAAAAGCAAAGATGCTTATCATATCACACTTTATGCAAAAAAGTCCTCCACAAAGTGTAATTTGCAAAACTGCAAATTACCCCCTCCATCGGAAAAGTCCTGCCGGGAAAGAACAAAGGAAAACCGGCCGGAACGGAAAGCAAACTGGCAACTCCAGAAAACTGGTCCCGTAATAAATTACAGGAAAACCCCCATACCGTGCATACACACCCGCATCTGTATTCCGTCCGGATACAAATGCAATGAGACAAAATCTACACTGTACTAAACTAGGACCGGCTTAAACCAAAGCCGGCTAGTAAAATCCGTTCGATCCTGATTCGTGCAATACCGCACGTATCTGATCGAACCTTGCCATATAACCATACGGCCACTAGTACAAACCGTCCGATCCTGATGCGTGCAATACCGCACGTATCTGATCCGACCCTGCCATATCTCCATACGGCCTCTACAGAGTTTCGCCCGAAAGCTTGAGTAACTGTAAGTGTGGTGGACTCTAAAGACTCGTCAATACTATGTATCTCAGGGTGTTCTGGGTTACACTCCGACACGACTTGTACCGCTTTTGGGGGTCTGACTTTTACCAACCCCCTAGGCCCGCCATGCGATACTCATAGACGAACGGACCGGACTGCACGGATATTGTCACTGACAGGCTCAGTAGGGTGTCAGGATGAGTTCGCTCATCGACGTCCCTTTTGTTCAATAGCTGGTGGCCCGTCACGTATTGGCTTATACCTCTGACGTGCTAGTGGTTAAATCCACAGCCATAGTATTGGCGAGGCTCTGATACCACTGTAAGTGCACGGCGGCGCCCCGGCCGTCAATCCGACGGCCAAACGCGGAAACGGTGGTAAACTTAAAATTTTGCGGACTTGGCAAAACGGCACCACCGCGCACTAAAACCGGATCGGGCCATTAAACTAAATCTAGCTAACTACAAAGAGAAGGGGAAGAGATATACCGACGATCCAAGTCCTCCGGTCTTCATCTCCACTCCGATCTCCTCGCGGGAACTCCAGTCGTCGCCTCCTCGTCGGAAAGGGCACCACGAAGCCGGGTACTTTTACGGGCTCCCACCTCAATACCGAGGCAGTGAGCGTATCTTCAGGGGTTCGTCTCTCCCGGTATTGGGGGTGAGGTCGTGCTGTGTCTAGGAGAGCCATTACACAAAGTCCTTGCCTTGGCCAAGGACTTTGTGTAATGGCTCTCCTAGACACAGCACGACCTCACCCCCAATACCGGGAGAGACGAACCCCTGAAGATACGCTCACTGCCTCCATGTGGCTCGGGACTGTACCCAACTAAAACCTGTTTGCACGACTCCTTTGAGCCGTGGTAGGGTAGTAATCAAAGTACAGTGGGAACTCACACGAGACAAATGACGATCCCCAGGTCGATGAACTAACCTGCACACATGTCACCAGGGAACTGCCATCTGACGTCTGGTATATGACCAACTAGCATGTTCCCGGCGAGTCCTGTCCGGTGTACTCATAACCCAATGAGCACCTGTATACATCTTAGGTGATCCAACTGACACCAGTGGCTTGTGAGACCGGCCACCGCCCCTCGTCGGGGTCTCGACTGTATACACTAGTCTACTAATGGAGTATCGATGCCCGGTCTCGAAACTCCCACGACTAGGGACCTTTTAAGGATATGCTTGTAGACCCCCAGCTCCCACTTATATGATCGCCCTCATACTGCTGGTGGTCAAGCAAAAATCCTAGGGGCTCTATCAACGTGTAATAGCGACGTGTCAGGTCACCTAAAGCAGTACACGATGATAAAGGTAAACCAGATAGCATACTATCATCTCGAGTAAGACTGTCCTACCGGGATAGGTCCTCCCTCAATCATTACAATCACGTACCTGTGACCTAATAATTGACTCTGAGGGCACTATCTCCAACACCATGACTGTCATATCAGAAATTGATGATCTATCTCCGCTACATCTGCTCTAGTCTATAAATAGACATAAGCAACCTGTCCACCAATGCTTCCGCTGCTCCCACTGACTACGACAACCCTCTGGCAGAGTCATATAGACGTACACTTCTAACACTGGTTTAGAACGACGCTATACTCATCCTCCCGCCGGGTCTCGTAACCTGGAACAACAGCAATGGCAATTGTAGGTAAACAAGAACTTCCCTGTCACCGTCCTTGAGGCTACCGTAGTACCCCTTGGGTGCCTGAAGTTACCCACCATATCTGCGGAGTGGCCAATGGAATGTCAATCCAGATTGAATCTTTAGGTTCCTTATCAAATCTTCAGTAATCGTTTATGGTTCTGGAATCACTTCCAGTTCTACCATACTCCCACTACTGTTTTCTGAAAAAAAAATCCATTTTTAATAAAACTGTGGCGAGTCTAGAACAATATTGCTATTGTTCATCCAGATGGTAGAAAGTCAACCCTCGTCATAGCCTGGGTCAACCCACAAACAGCCATTACAGAAACGTGCCTTGAGTTGTCCAGTGTCTGGTTTTAATCATAAACCGGACAACTCCCCGTACCTTAACATCGTTAAGATATGAACTGTTCTATATCCCATATAGGACCAGAGGCACTGATTTAATTGAACCAGATTCAAATCATGCAACTGTCTCCAGTGCATGTCAACTTAATGGAAGGAGGCCGATCAGCGTTACTCAATTTTGGAATGCTTCCAATTATGAGTAACCTGAAAGAGAAGCAATTTCTCTTAAACACTACTATCAACTGAATACCATATACAAGTATCTACATCTTCGATCACTTTGAAGAATCCCGATACTTGCTGCACCTGGTTCTCTACTCTATTCAAATACCTATAACTTCTCCAAATTCGGACCCTGTGTTTCCACGAAACACCTGTCTAAAAACTAGAGAAGTCATAAGTAAACCGAATATATTACGAGGACCAACCCCTCTGTCCTGATGGACCCTGGACATCATACAATACTCTGTACAAGTCCCTTGAGTCTGATAACTCACTCACTGTGTGTCGTAGGTTGAAAACTGTACTTATGGTTAAGAAGAATTACACCGCTGTTTAATGCTCCTTACCTAACCATCCACTGATATAGGTAAATGTCGTAGACATAATTTCAAAAGGTATATCTCACTCTATGAAAATAGACGTACAGATATATCAATTTGAAATTGGTGCATAACTGCGGATATTCAAAACCAAATATTTGCCGACCGGCAAACTACCCAGGTGATTTCCTCAAATATCACCGATTACAACGAATCCCGATATAATGAGGATGATCACCCAATTCCCAATAACCTACTCCCACTCATCATCTGTAAAACCATACAGATGTGAGAATCATACCTGGTAAATACATACCCTGGAGCAAGTGTCTAATCGGGAAATCAGTTTTCCTTTAACAGTACACAGTGAGACTGAAACATTGAAATGTTTCGATGGGGTATCCCGGTATTCCTAGTAATGCCTCTTCCAGATTCACGACTGTAACCGTATAATTCTTTGCCACCTCTCCAAATCCCTTCATATGTCTTTAGTCTTTACCTTCTGCACACCCCTTTAGGCCAAATGGTTTTCTTCCTTCCCTACCTTTCGGCACCAGCCTATGGTTTGGAAGAAGACTATCCAATAAGCATAATGGGTGTACTGTCCCAATCCTAGGAACACTCGCAATGAGAGAGGGTGAAGATAAAAGACAACCGAATAAACCTTATTCCTATTTCTCCTGGACCAGAATCCATCCCCGAACTGGAATAAATTCCTTTCGAGTTCGTATTTAACCATACGATGGAGTATCCAATAAACTGTGGATCTTCGTAGTGATACGGAGTGTTCTGGAGAAATACAAAGGTGATTTGGGAGTGGTAATGAAATACCTGGTTTGGTCGTGAATATCTGTCGCAATTTACTTTGCCCTCTTACTAATCCCTTGCTTTGTCTGAACTTAATACCTTCTGCACACCATCGTTATGCTAATTGGTTTTCTTCATTCCCTACCGGTCGGCACCAGCCTAAGGTTTGGAAGAAGACAATCCAATTTGCGTAATAGGTGTACTATCCCTAAACCAAGGAGTACTCGCAACCTGAGAGAGGGTAAAAGGAAAAGACAACTGAATAATCCTATCCGTTTTCCCCAGAACCTGAAACCATCCTCGAATAAATTCTTTCGAGTTCGTATCTAACCATACGATGGTTTTGTCCAATGGAAGTGGACGTTCGTAGTAAAACGGGGTGTCCTGGAGAAAAGGGTAAAAGTAGGAGTGGCAATGAGGTTTGCAACTCTGACAATCCAAAAACCAGTGTTAAGAAGGTTCGGTCAACTTGGTCACTGAGTCATAGTCTTAGGGTCGGGTCAATGGTCGCTACCAAAGAGAGAGAGAAAAGAAACACTCAGCGTGCACTCTAACCTAGATCAGAATGGTTACCAATTTATCTAATCTGGAAACCTCCCACTGTACCTCAAATTCTCCTCCAAACCTGAAAGAAGAATTAGTCGGGATCACCCGAGGAGTATACCAACTCATCAGTGGGAATCGGGATCCAACTCTCATCGCATGACAACGTGACGGAATCCGCTCACGGTGTCACACTCCAGAAAGTATGCGCATATCTGGCAAGTTTCAGTTCTTTTGAAACTCCCGATGTGATTTCTGCCCCATGCTCTTATGACCTTGGCGAAGGTCAACAAATCATAAGTCACATGTCAAGTTCTACCCGTCATTATCCAGGTTAATTTGAATCCACCCGTACAAGCCCTTGACGAAGGTCAACAAGGCTATACGACTGTCCCAAACCAACGCATCTATCTATGCAGCAGAAAGGTAACAAGCAGCTACCATACACTATGCCTTGACGAAGGTCAACAAACATAGCATGAATACTACGTGCTACCCGTCTGAAACGACGGAGGGCTACGAATGGTTTCTGGCGAAAACCTTTAACGTAATGAACTTGATATCGTTGAAGGAACGGATAGCTTTTTAAAAATATAGTGACGAAAACCTTTGCTAAAGAGGTCACTCCCGGTGAAGGGATCTCGGCTCTTTCCCCGTAGAATGAGGTGCAGGATATTCCAACTGAATACCACGGTGCAAAGCAAAAGTAGTCGGCTATAGTGAAGTTAATGCCCTGACGCAAACTTCTGTCCAAGGGGTCACTCCCGGTGAAGGGATCTCGGCCCTTGCCTCGTCGACTGAGGAGCAGGATATTCCAAATGAATACCGCGATGCAAAACAAAAGTGAACGTCCTTGCAATAACAGCTTTTTGAAAAGTGTTCCAACAACATCAGATTAGGTTTGTTTTAACTCGCATTGATCCGAATCAATGCAGTCCCATCAATTGATCACACCAAAAAGAACGAAAATATACTGATGTATGTATATGCCATCCGCATTCGCCACTGGGTCCCGTCATTACCCGTTAGGTTAGCTAACTAACGACAGAGCGGGGACTGGACTAGCGCGGATGCAAAACATATACAACATCTACTAATATATATACCAATATATAGTATTTCGCTCAAGGCGTGAAAGAAATGCAACATCACAGAGAATGAACAGCATCACAGAAACAATACAGATATCTGGGATCCCCGGGTTTCACAGAGCCACTGCTGAAACCCGACGTTCCCCTGGTCGTGTGGATAGCCTGTGCAATGAAATCCTAGACCCCTACGGGCGCGGCAAGTTACCCGCCAAAACCTGAAGCGAGGCAGCCCCCTTCAGCACCGTGAATGGACCACCCAGCACTTCACGGAATCCGGTAACTTGGGCACCCCTCCTGGGTCAACCTGTACCCCCTACGAGTGCGGCGAATAGCCCGCCAATCCTAGAGTGAAGCCCCCTCCGTCTCAATGCCATGAGATGCGGGCTTGTTACCCTCTAGAACCCGGCTATCCGTGCACCCCTCAGCGGGGCAATCCTAGTACAGAAAGTAAAATATACATACAACGGGTACATCGACCGCAACCAGGTCGTGCCCCAAAATAATAATACAAACAGGCAGTGACGGCAGTCCACACGTCGGACGCTCGCCCCGCAATATCAAATGTACATAATACAACAAAACTGTACTAGCATTGCATCCAGGCTATCCCCCACGACCGATCCGCAACATCACAGCAAAAACAAAACATCAACGTGAAAGTCACGTTCGCAAATCCGTCTAACCGGGCTATAGCAGTTAGACCGGATTTACCGATCAAGTGACATTCACGGTCGCAGATATAATGTAAATACTGTGAAAAATGTGTTTAAAATATCCGATCGATCAAAAATTAACAAGTGGTCCCCCAATCAAAACTGTAGCACTCACAGAAATCCTGGGCCCAATTTTAATATTCCAAAACCCATATTTTAATCCCAGAAGGCCTCTGTAAAAAATTGGTGAAGTGATCTCCACAGTGTGCGGCGGAAGGGCGGCGGGAAGGGGGTTTTCGCGGCGGTTCCGCGCTCCCACTGTGGAGTTACTTCGTCGAATTTTTACAGAGCTCTTAGATTTTCCAGTACATCAATATTTTACAACCTGAAAAAATTTTCGACACCAAAAATTTCCAACAGAAAACTGATGCTAACAAAAATGTAATTTTGGAACATTCGATCGATCGAAACAGAAAAACACACTACACCAAGCTAGACTAAGTTAATGGCGAGGCTCTGATACCACTGTAAGTGCACGGCGGCGCCCCGGCCGTCAATCCGACGGCGGAATGCGGAAGCGGTAAATAACTTAAATTTTTGCGGACTTAGCAACCGCCGCGCACTAAACACCCGGATCGAACCATTAACAAGTCCTAGCTAACTAGAAGATGGGTTAGAGATATACCGACGATCCAAGTCCTCCGGTCTTCTCGTCATGGTCCCGATCTCCTGCGGAAAGTCCCGTCTCCTCCTCGTCGCCGGAAGTGCACCACATCGCCTACTTCTTTTACGGGCTCCCACCTCAATGCCGAGGCTACTCGGGCACGAAGCCGGCTACTCGATGTGCCCAAGGTTCGCTGTAGAATATGTAGTCCTCAAGTCTCACTTTTTGGGTTGTAGGAATTGCCTTTTGGTGGAGGGATGAACAATGGAGTTTGGAGATGGAACTTGTATGAATTTTCCAAAGCCAAATGAGTGTAATCCCCTCATGTAAAAAATGGGACAGCCCCTCAAGAGGAATGGCCGGCCACTACAAGGGGGAGTGTGATAGAAAATGAGAGAGCCATCCAATAATGCAATGGAGAGAGAGAAAGCTATCATAAGGAAAATAATGATCACCAAGAAAAGTCCTCACTCAACAACCATACCATCTCCCATCATCAACAATCATCAAGCATGATGACTTCAAAAAGTCAAGCCATCATGAAGAGGTCAAGGTCAAGGAATGGTGCATATCATGAAAACCATCATGATACAAATAATATGCAAAGGACCCCCTTCCAAAAACTTATTTGCAACAATGCAAATAAGCCCTCCTCCACCAATCTTCGGCCAATGAACGGAACAATGGAAATCGGCCGAAACGGAAAGCAAACTGGCAACTCCAGAAAACTGGTCCCGTAATAAATTACAGGAAAAACCCCGATACTGTGCATACACACCCGCATTTGTATTCCGACCGAAATACAAATGCAATGAGACAAAATCTACACTGTACTATACTAGGATCCGGCTTATACCAAAGCCGGCTAGTATTATCCGTTCGATCCTGATCCGTGCAATACCGCACGTATCTGATCGAACCCTGCCATATAACCATACGGCCTATAGTACAAACTGTCTGATCCTGATCCGTGCAATACCGCACGTATCTGATCGGACCTTGCCATATCTCCATACGGCCTCTACAACCTTTCGCCCGAAAGCTGAGTAACTGAATGTGGGGGACTCTAAAGACTCATCAACACCTTGGTTGTGGATTTAACCACTAGCACGTCAGAGGTATAAGCCAATACATAACGGGCTACCAGGTATTGACCAAAAGGGATGTCTGCGAGCGAACTCAGCCTGACAACCCTACTGAGCCTGTCAGTGACAATATCCGTGCAGTCCGGTCCGTTCGTCTATGAGTATCGCATGGCGGGCTTAGGGGGTTGGTAAAAGTCAGACCCCCAAAAGCGGTACAAGTCGTGTCGGAGTGTAGCCCAGAACACCCTGAGATACTACTGGAATACCTACCAGTAAATCTCCTTTCCTTGGCCAAGGACTTTGTGTAATGGCTCTCCTAGACACAGCACGACCTCACCCCCAATACCGGGAGAGACGAACCCCTGATGATACGCTCACTGCCTCCATGTGGCTCGGGACTGTACCCAACTAAAACCTGTTTGCACGACTCCTTTGAGCCGTGGTAGGGTAGTAATCAAAGTACAGTGGGAACTCACACGAGACAAATGACGATCCCCAGGTCGATGAACTAACCTGCACACATGTCACCAGGGAACTGCCATCTGACGTCTGGTATATGACCAACTAGCATGTTCCCGGCGAGTCCTGTCCGGTGTACTCATAACCCAATGAGCACCTGTATACATCTTAGGTGATCCAACTGACACCAGTGGCTTGTGAGACCGGCCACCGCCCCTCGTCGGGGTCTCGACTGTATACACTAGTCTACTAATGGAGTATCGATGCCCTGTCTCGAAACTCACACGACTAGGGACCATTTAAGGATATGCTTATAGACCCCCAGCTCCCACTTATATGATCGCCCTCATACTGCTGGTGGTCAAGCAAGAATCCTAGGGGCTCTACCAACGTGTAATAGCGACGTGTCAGGTCACCTAAAGCAGTACACGATGATAAAGGTAAACCAGATAGCATACTATCATCTCGAGTAAGACTGTCCTACCGGGATAGGTCCTCCCTCAATCATTACAATCACGTACATGTGACCTAATAATTGACTCTGAGGGCACTATCTCCAACACACGACTGGCCGCAACTAAGGATCTTACCATCTGATGTAGCTCCTGCATGCTCCCCACCATCTGTCGCAGCTCCTCCATACCGGACTCAAGCCTATCCATACGGCCTGGGGAAGGCGGATCAGTCTGTCCCTATGGCATAGGCATACCACCCTGCTCAGTCCTAGTCTCGGACGAGCCAGCTAGAATCTCGTCTCGGGCAGCAGCCCTCTGCGCTCTGGTAGCCCTCTGCGGCATAGTGACTAGTACAGGAAACAGGACAATAAGAACGGTGCAATAGAATCGTAGGATACACGGAATTGAAGAAGGAATTTCAGGCAAGTATATCCTAAAGTCACTTAGGCGGAGTACCGTATCGCAAGTATGCCGCGGACATACGTACGCTACGCTACCCTGCTTAAGTCACTTACTCCATCTATTAAGGGTCATCCTACACATCGGAAAGGTGAAACCTATCACTCTGATACCAACTTTGTCACGACCCGCAGAGTACGGAACGTGACCGGCACTTAAATTACGAAACGTCTCAAGGCGTCCGTAAAGTAAGTAAGCCGAAGCCCAGGAATCAAAACCCATTTAAGAATTAGAGTGAAGGAAAAACCATTTTTATTTAAAGCACTTTGTTTCATTAAGTTTCATCAAGTCTCTTTTTAAGAAAAATAACTTCTTTTTCCCAAATTTCCGGCAAAATCTTCTTGTAAAATAGTCCCCCAACGGGTACAATAGAAATATAAGTGAATAACAGGAATATGGCATCCCCAAGCGGGAGCTAGCTCTTCGCCTCAAGACGGTCACAAATCCCACGCAATATAAAACACAAGGTGCATAAGTAAGCATGAAAGCACAGATAAAATAATATGTCGACTCAAGTGAGCTCGACCCCCAATATAACATATCATCCACAAGTCTCACAACCTCACCTCTAGGTCAATATACAGTAATCCAAATAAACTGGTACAGCTGGAATAGTAGTAGTAGATGGAGTACTCTAGATACAATGAATATATAAGGTAGTACAAAATGATAACAACCCACCTATGAGCAAAAGCCTCGAGTCCAGGCAAAAAGGGCAAAATGACCAGAAGCGTCCGCCGCTACAGTATTGACGGAACGGACCTGCAGAAAAGCTGTGGCACAACGGGGGTGAGTTGCCAGCTCGTGAGTAATAAATAACATCTACAAAGGCTATCGCATGAGTGCACACAAGTATCCTAGCATCTCTAAAACAGGTATGGCTACATGTACTAGCAGGTATGTATGCATCATCAGTGTACTAACAAGTATGTACGTCACATGGATGTAATAATAGATATGTATGCCACATGAATATACTAATATGTATGTATGCTATATATGTCAACTTAAGATCTCATCATGTAAGTATAAGAACTGTTCTTTCCTTTGTTTTTGAAACTCTTTTCAAATATCAGCATAATATCCATGAAATCAACAAAATCCGTGTCCAACAACGACACCTCAAAACTGTCTCAATCTCATATATCCATGTCAAGTATCTCTGGTCTCAGCCATCCGGCTGATCCATGTCAAATATCCATATCTCAATCTAGCGGCCACGGTCGGTATCCTCTGGATATCCGCCGTGCCGAATGAAGTCACCGGTAGGTAGTCCATCCCCTGCCAAGCTCAACGCCATCTCCTGCGATCTTCTTGCCCCGGGGTACCTTACCGGGCCCACCATATACCCGAGACGGTTCATCCACCTCCTCGAAACGGGTCTCGAAAACCACAGCAAACTCATGGTGGACGACACTTTACATCACTAGAAAACCGCAACTTTTATATTTTAAAAGATTATAAGTTTGAAATCTTGCGGCTTCCCCCCGAAATCCAGAAATATCATAAATCTCATGAAATCATCATGGTGCATATGTCAATGATAATGAATGCAAATGGTATCAATGTTCAGGTTGCAATGTATGATTTATACCAGGCATGAGCAAGTGATATAAGGATATAAATGCACAAGAATAGCGATTCTTATGATTTCATTTTAAATATTTATAGCAATAGCACTGGTCTAAGCAATTAACATGTTTCATATTTATAGTTATCTAGTGTCGTGCCATGGCAATTACCAGGGTGTGTGTGTCCACATGAATAGTGCTCGTGCTGCATATAAAAACCTGTTAATGGTGCATGTGTCCTACAAATGAGTTTGCGCATATGGGTATAACATATAGCTCCTAACTGCAGCAAATATCATGCAAGTAGCATTATTCTAATGTCACAAGTAAATATCAAAGTTTACTATTTTCAAGGTTACTAAATCTATCGGGCGACTTGTGCCATCCAAAGGATCGTCCCCCGTAGATGTTAAATCTACTCACCCGTGATCCCGCGCTAGGTGTGTCCGACTACCTGCTTCCCTTTCTCCGCTGCGCTCGAAGTCTCCGCCGCGCTCAAAGTCTGCGCCGACGAACCTAGAATTTACAAAAGTCACCATATAAGGAAAAATCCTGCGAAACACGATATATCGATAAAAAGGATACGCGTGCGTGAAACTAAGCGCGCGTGCACATGACACGTCGTGACGCGCACAAACCCACCTGAACCTACTCCGACGCGCTGTATCACGCAGCGCGCCACAGCACCACGCGTATCACGCGCGTGTCGCATAAGAATTAAAACATCGAAAGCACGTTATTAGCTCCAGATTTTGCCTCTGGACCCAACTTAAAAAGTTACAGATACCAACAGACTAAGCTACCAAGCAGGACCCTACACCCAAAAATCCAACACCCCACCCCCTACTCTGACCGCAATTTGCGACCAGAATGAATAAACCGGCGGCCTCAAAGGTGAGGTGGGTCCCCGTGCTTTGTGTGTATGTCCCTACTAGTCTCACCATGCTACAGTCTTCATAATTTTATTTTGAAAGGCTCGGGTCAACAGCAGATCTAACAGAGGCTAAAAAGTCACTAAAACTGCTAAATTACGCCAAGTCGGATAAGTCGGGTGTTTTTATGAAATCTGGGGCAAACTTGGTTAATCTAGTCTCAACAGCACCCTACAAGGCTACTCTAACCATCACTACCATTACTTTGCCAAAATTTCCTTAAATTACCTAAAATTATCACTAAAACATACAATAATCACTAAATTAAGCTAGATAACCATGACTTTAACAATTTAGAGTTGGGTCAAGGGGTTATACCTCTAGAGACCCTATCGAAGGAGAAGAGAGAAGTAGGAAGTGTGTGTGCTGCTGAATTGGTGCTACTGCAGTTCCAAGAGCTGTTGCTGCAACTGCTGATTATGGCTGAAGCTGTATCATGCTGAGGCTGTTGCTTTGAGTTGTGAAGTCTTCAGAGTTGCTGTTGCAACAGCAAGTGAAGAAGATTTTGAGGTATTTGTGGTGGAGTGTGGGGTGTAGTGATGTTTATGAAGTTTGGAGAGGACTGAAGTGCAGCAGCTGATGATAAAATAGTGGCTGGGGTGGCTGAAGCAGCTGCTGTTACTGTTGATTGTTGTTGTGGTGTGTGTGTGGTGTTGTGTGTTGATGTTATGAAGCTGGTGTGGGGTTGTGGCTGATGCTGATGATGTTTTTATAGTGTTAGGGTGGCTGTAGCAGCAGCTACTGCTGCATTGGAGGCTAGTTTGGCTGATGCAAATGATGGTGTTGTTGTTGATGCAGCTACAGCTGAGCTATGGGGTTATGCAGATATTGTTGCTGATATTATGGCTGAAATTGGGCAGAATTTGTGCTGATGTAAATGATGGTGCTGCTGCTGATGTAGCTACTGCTGCAAAGGGGTTAAAGAGCTGATGCTATGGTGTTGTAGCTGTTGCTGATGTTCGTTTTTGGTGGCTGAAATGAGCAGGAATTTGGGCTGATGTGAGTGTGTATGTGAGAAGGATGTGAGAGGTAAGTGAAAGTTTTGAAAGGAAAAGAGTGTGACACAAACCTAGGGCCACCATTCTCTCACTCTCATTAAATGCTATAAGACACCCATCATAATCTCCCTTTCTCATCTCAAGACAACCCTAACCCTAAGCCATTAAAAAAAATTAAAACTCCCGAATTAAAACTAATTAGCTTAACCAAATGGGCTAAACCATCAAGGTTGGCTAAACATGGTTAACCCACCATACCCACCTAACTTGGTAACCCTAGATTTAAACTACATTAACATGCACAAGTGTGCGTAGTCGTGATAAAATTCTACTAAAATAACCATAAAACCAGATAAATTACTAGAAACCCGTTTTGGTAAACTTTTTACCAAAAAGCCCACATTAACACACAATTACCACTAACCCTAAACTCAGGTGTTACATTTCTACACACTTCGTGCTGAGGTTGGGCCGAGAGTCGTGTTTGTGTCACGACCCGAAAGTACGGAACGTGAACGGCACTTAGATTACGAAGCGTCTAGAGGCGCAACGTAACCTAAGTAAGCCGAAGCCCAGAAATCTAAACCATAAAAAGAAGAAGAAGTAAAGGAAAACATGTAAAAAACAAGTTTAAAAGCAACATCCAATTTTCTCAAAAATTTCGGCAGAGTCTCCTTTGTAAAAACTGGCCCCAAACGGGTACAAACAAGAATAATATATATACAAACAATAAAAAGCATCCCCAAACGGGAGCTAGCTCTACGCCAAAAGGCGGAAACAACCACATCAATGCACAATAGTATACAACGCCAAAGGGAGAGGCTCAAAACTCAAAAGAAAACAAAACCACCAAATATCATAATAATACAAGCGCGGCTCTAAGGTCGAAATAAACAACTGATCCAGTAAACTATCAAGTAATACAAGTTTGGTTGATGGAGTTTTCTAGATACAAATGAAATAATAAAAGTACAATGGCGGTCCAGATACAAGTGAACCAACCTACTGTGCAAATCACCCTGAATGAAAAGATGTGCCAGCAAGCTGCCAGGAAAACCTGTACATCGAACCTGTAATAAAATTTGGCACAATAGGGGTGAGTTGCCAACTCGTGAGTAGAAGATATCTGCGAAAAGAAATTGAATGCACGACGCTGTCCTAGGTCATAATAATATACTAATATACTACTAGTCATCAAGTAAAGACAGGATAATAAGCTACGTGTAAGTGCAAATACTCCGTGCTCGTATCAGTGCCTCATATAGAACTATGTCATGTGAATGAGTATGCATGCACCATGAATGTGAAATAACCAATCCTGAAATCTAGATATATCTGTATAAGAAATCTATAACTTTTATCATGGTAAAATGTGTATAGAAATCTGAAATATCAACGATGAAATCCATGGAAATCCATGTCAAGCATCGACACAAAACATGTAAATCTCAAGTCTCAATACCTTATAATCTCAATGTCTCATAGTCTCAATATCTCGGGCTCCGTCAGTCCGGATCGGCCCATATCATCAAATCTCACGACAACGGTCGGTATCCTCCGGATATCCGCCGCGCCAGACATCACCGGTAGGTAGTCCTCCCCTGCCAGGCTCATCATCTACAACTCGATCTTCTTGCCCCGGGGTACCATACCGGGCCCACCATGTACCCGAGACGGTTCATCCATTCCTCGAATCGGGTCTCGAAATCCAACAGAAAACATGAAATCTCATGGTGGACGACACATACATCACGAGAAAACCGCATCTTATGTTTTAAAAAGAGAGGAAGAGAGAGAGAGAAGTTTTTATATATTCTTGCGGTTTTCCCCCAAAATCCAGAAATCTCATAGAAATCCAAAATCCCAAAATCATGAGTAAGTATATGATAAGTGTCGGCATATGCCCCATAATACTGCATGATAACATGAAAATGCGAATGCATGAAATGTCTAAGTAATAAATACCATATCTATACTAACACCAGAGAGTAATCACAATATTATATCGATCTAGCTGTTAGCTGATTGTATCAATAAAAGATAATATGATCTAAAGTGTACGTGACATAGCAATTACCGATGATGATGTGTGTGAGCCGGCAAATAAGTGTGCGTGGAATATGCGCATCATCGGTAATGGTGCTGGTGTCCTAACAGGAAAAGTTTTATTCTGATTATAGAAACATATGAATGAACATGCACCATTATGATTACGGTATGAATGTAAAGACGGATGTGTAATAACCACTCATCTGTGATATACAAGTATAACTACAACTATATGACTCGAGCCTAAACTAGTGTCCATCTAACCTCCTAAGGAACTAAACCTAAGAAACTAGTCAATAAGAAATAAGAGTCCACCTAAGGTCTGAATCCATATCTCTAATAGTCGGCGATCCAGCCTCAATAGCGTCACGTACGTAGTACGGCTTCCTCGAATCAAGAGTGCGGATCAATCATCATATCTATGCCTCGTACGGTAAAATCCATCGTACGGCATCCCAATATCGGGGTACGGGTCAAGTATCATCTACGTGTCTCATCATTCGTATAATATCATCATCAACACATGTCAAGATCAAGGTGCTATACTGTAATCGCATACATCAATCATATATCATTGTCAGCATAAATATACATCGTTAATTTATCCTCAGAAATATCATGTCATATGTATCATATTGTGATTAAGTCACACTTAGATCATATCCTAATCAAGTCACACCTATATGATATCGTAATCAAGTCACACATATATGATATCGAAATCAAGTCACACCTATATGATGTCGTAATCAAGTCACACCTATATGATATCATATCAGAATTTCAGGCACAGGTTACGGTCCGGGTTCTATTTTAGAGTCCCATATACTTCAATATCATCACCACCCTTTATTATTTATGTATACCTATTCATTATCTCATTTCCTAATAATCCGCTAACAGCATAACACGACCGTAAAGCCAAGAATCACGGCATCAAGCCCAGTTATATTGTTTCATCCCCGTGTATCATATCACATCCTTGTATCACATATACGTATTGTGTGTGTATATATATATATATACCTACACCTAGTCCTATATATATATACACATACACGTATACACCACGTCGAGTCTCAGTGTGTGCATGTGTTTATCTACCTGAAACCTACGAATCTCCTCCAAGATATTCATCCTCGGGTAAGGTCTTTCTAAATCAATCTAGTCCAACCTAAGGTCACTACTAGGGTCCTACTCATCGAAATTCTAAGGTCACGTCTGGCTTCCTAATGACAATAAGTACTATCCCTATTCTACGTTTGGGAGGGTGCTAAACGCCATCTACCCGACTTCCCCCCGTAGATATGCATCTACTCACCTGGTCCTTGTCTGCCGAAGACGGTGTCGCCATCCTCTTCTTCATCGCCCGCGGTCCACGTGAGGGGTACCTATACGCAAACACATATAATATCGTAAACTGAATCACGGACAACATCAAAACGACGCACGAAACGCGCATAGGTTAAAACCTATGTCCCGCTTATGCAAAAGAACCAAATATCGCTCGATATCGGCGTACAAACGCCGATTGATCGAGATAAGCATCAACAAACAACTCATAGTTATAAAACTCATTACTTATAATATAAAACATGATTTAATGCATCGAAACCCTAAAAATCGATCAAATCGTCCGATTCCGTAAAACCTGAAAACACCAATTTACCGTTTTACTTCAAAACTTGATGTTTAACAGAAACTAATGGTCATAGTATTCATTAATTAGCATAACTAGATTATATAAACCATCACTATATTTTTAACACCCTAATTTATATTAGTTTGAAAATTTTAGTTTGCAAACTTGCCCGATTTCGATACTTTTAAGGAAAATTTCACAATATCATATCTAAACTGGATTTTGCATGAATTAATGCATTAAACTACAATTCATGATGATAATAATATAATAAAATCATAATTTAGATTTTAAACCTCATTTATTTAAGAATTTCCAAAATCTAGTTAGCAAAAATAGCATTTTTATTAGTAGTTTTCAATTATCAATAGAAACTAGTAACCAATTTAAGTTTTTCATTCCACTAACAAGTTAATATCCTCATTAAAACCACAATCTAGTGTTACAAACATTAATTGGAATTTTATCTCACCAATATATACAATATATAGAAATCTAGTTTGCAAAATGGATTAATTTAAACAATTTTGGATAAACAATTTACAATATATCATCCATACAAGATTTTCCACTTCTAAAAATGTTAAACTAGTTATTATAACCCTACTTAATTAATAAAAATTATAACTTAATTTTATAAACCCTAACTTGAATTTTAAAACTTGTAGATAGAAATTATTTATTAAATCTAATTATGCTTAAATGAAACATCTAATAACAATAAATCAAAATAAGAAGATTTATACCTCCACAACATGAAATCCAAACATGAAAATAAGCCTCCAAAATGAATGCTTTCCATCTCAAAAATCCATGTAAAGATGAACAAAGAATAGAGGGTAGGAATTAATTAGGATTTTGTGGGTTTTTTATTGAATTTTTGATGAATTTTGATGATTTTTAATACAAAAATGATGGGGGGGAAATTTTGGGGCTGCCCATGGAGGTGAGGCCGGCCATGAGGTGAGGAAAAGAGAGGAGAGTGAGAAAAGGTGAAGAAAATTATACAAGGTTTCACAAAAATATCACACAATTAAGTCTTTTCATGAATTTATTTAAAAATTCTTTATTTTCTTCATTCCATTTGACCTAGAATGGTCTAGAACCATTGTAAAATTTTGAAAATAAATTTTGCATGAAACACACTTGATTCTAAGATGCAATGGTTCATTTTTGCAAATTTAACCCATTCAAATTTGTAATTTACACTAATTTAGTGTAAAAATAAAGCTTATGTTAATATTTAAAATAATTAATTTAAGAAAAATATTTAATTAAACTAAAAATTTATAAGTGGATAAATAAACACCATTTACTAGTAATAACATAATTAAAATAGGTATTTTTAAATTTATAGTGAAAAATAATTACGGTTTAGTTTTATGAAAACTACGTTTTACTTTACCGAAAATTATAAAATTCACTTAAACGATTTTATTTATTTAATTAATTATTTAATTATTTTTAAAATTTTACAGTTTGCTAGATCAGCAGCTTGTCATGACTACTCCTGTTGGCGAGTCGTTTGTTGCGCGACACGTGTTTCGGTTGTGTGCCGTTCGGATTGGAGATAGAGATTCGTCTGTTGACTTGATCCTTCTTGAGATGTTGGACTTCGACGTTCTCCTGGGCATGGACTGGTTAGCTACTTGCTATGCGTCAGTGGACTGCCACGAGAAGACAGTCAGGTTTTGTTTTCCCGGCGAGTCAGTTCTTGTTGTGCAGGGGGACCGTGGTGCCGCCCCTCACAGTTTGATTTCAGCCCTTTGCGCTAGTCGGCTTTTGAGGAGGGGATGTCGGGGATTCTTGGCTTTCATTCGAGATACTGGAGCCACAGTAGATTCGTTGGACCAGGTTCCTATCGTGAGAGAGTTTCCCGACATTTTTCCCGATGAGTTACCTGGATTGGCGCCAGAGCGTGAGATTGAGTTTTGCATTAATTTGATCCCCGGCACAGGGCCTATTTCTATACCGCCTTATCGGATGGCCCCGGCGGAGCTTAAAGAGCTTAAGGATCGGCTGCAAGAGTTGCTTGATAGGAAACTTGTACGTCCGAGTGTTTCGCCTTGGGGAGCTCATGTTCTGTTCGTCAAGAAGAAGGACGGCGGTTTGAGGTTGTGCCTTGATTATCGTCAATTGAACCGAGTTACAATGCGAAATAGGTATCCTTTACCTCGCATTGACAATTTGTTTGATCAGCTCCAGGGTGCGGGACATTTTTCTAAGATTGATTTGAGATTGGGTTATCATCAGTTGCGGGTTCGGAATGATGACATTATACCTATCGTCAGATAGCAGTTATCTGGTGCCACTGGTACAGGTTAATCTGTCGACCTGAGATCGTCATAGAGTCTTGTGTGATTCCCACTGTATTTTGATTTCCACCACACCACGGTCAAGAGATCGTGCAAAAAGGTAGTTTTTGGTTACAGTCCCAAGTCACATAGGGGCAATGAGCGATAAGAGGGGATTCGTCTCTCCCGGTATTGGGGGTTGATGTTGCGCTATGCTCGATTGGCAATAACAGAAAATCCCTGGCCAGGGTTGCTGAGATCTACCGGTAAGTGTTATCAGTAGTTTCTCGAACCGTTATGGACCATGCATCGGCATGACTTATCAGGCTATTAGGGTCTGACGTTGTACCACCCCCCGGCTGTGATATGCGACATATCTGACGAAGAGACCGGACTGTACGATAGTGTTACTGATTGGATTGGCTGGAGTATGAGAAGGCTTGCTTGTTGATCTTCTGATCACTCAATACCCGGGTGGCCGTTACGTTTAGCAGACCGTTTGCGGCTTGTGGGTGTTTGATATGATCATCACATACTGCCGGCGTATTGACAAGTCTTTAGAGTCCTACACAGAGGTTTCCTGGTTCACGCGAAACGAAGTAGGAGCACATATGTGATATGTGCGGGACCGAGATTAATGCGCGTATGTAATACCGCATTCTATTCTCGCAATATGTGATATCGGTCGGTTATATGTGATATAGCCGGGTTATCGGATCAAGTGTTGATTCGATAGATTGTTACATTTGATATTAGTCGGTTGTATGTGATATAGCCGAATTATTAAATCAAGTGTTGATTTGATAATTTAATGTATAATTATATAGTTGATATATTAACTTACATTAACTAATATTTGTTCACTAAACATTTCTTTTTCTCACTTGTGTGCATGTAGTATATATGTGATATATATTAATATACATTTTATTGTGTCATGCTTGATGCCACATGCTTCATGGGTGTATGAGACTTACACCATGCTTGATATAATGTAGGGTTTATATTTATCTAAGTAATTCAAAAAATTGGATTGAAATTGTCATGGCTACAAACTTGTAGAAGCTTGTGGAAATATTGACCAAGTCCACCATTTTTGTTTCACTTGTAGATATTTGTTAACCTAACCATTATACCTTAGCCATGGTTAATTCTCTACATGAGTTAGTGTATGACACTAACTCATCCATGGATTCTATTCTCACCTCATGAGTTCATTCTCTCATCTTGATTCTTCATCTTCTTCTTCATTGAGAAAGCTTGCTAGCTTTTCTCAAGGTGAGAAAATATTGTGAGAAAAACAAATCTAAAGTGAGCCCATTTTCTACTTCATCACCCTCTACTATTAGCCATTTAGTTTAGGGTGTTTGCTTCACTAAACCTTAATTTAGTGAAGAGGTAGCATGAGCTTGAGTCTCCTCGACGTAGATCATCTTCGGCCTCGAAGACTTCAAGCAAGCTTGTTCATTTCTTCATGTGAACCCTTACTAGAGTTCGGATGTTCACTACTTGGAGCGAAGGGACTACTACACGGAGCTTTAGAAGTGAAGGACCGGTCTACAAAGGTTGTATTCCTCATTCACTTAGATGTAAAGTTGTTTGCATTGCTAGTTCGTCTAAATCTCTAGTTAAGATTCTAGGTTAGGGTTCTTTAGTATGGCAAAAAATTTGAAAACGGCATGGACGATGCCTCCCGAAACCTTGTTGCCGCCCTACGGAACCCTGCAGTAGTATCAGAGACAAGCTAGAGTTTTAAACGATGTTTGTTAGAATTACGAAACCGAAACAACTCCGAAACACTTAATATAAAATCCTAGTTTCTGTCGAATTTTAAATGGCCTCTAAAATTTTTTTTAGCAACTGCAGAATGTTGTATGTGATATAACATGAACACCATACAAATTTTTTATGGCCGGCCACATTGGCAAAAATTCCGAGCTCCTCGGTTTTGTTTTGGTGTTTTGGGTTCAAATTTTCATGGTGTTCCAGTCTCTGGGTTTTGGTGTTTCAGGTGTTGCTTGTTTTTGCTAAATTTGCATATGATGTTAACTTTCTGCAAAGGTATTTCGGAGTGTTTCGTAGTCGTAATTCTAACATGTATTCGGGTTATTTAGACGACATTAAAAAGTTCGAACGGATAGTAATAACTCATATTTTCCCTCGCTGGAAATTTTCCAAGAGTTGGATTTTTTCCAAGTTTAAAATTTTCAGAAAATCATGCAAGCGATTCTGTGGACCCTCTAGAAGAACGATACCCAAACTCGACTTTTTGGATCGCGGAACAGCGGTCATACCCTAAGGTTTGCGGCAGTTCCGTGGCGACATGAGTGAGGCATGGGTCGGCCCTTCTACGGATGGTTCATAGGAGCTGTGGCATGTTCTGTGTACTTTTTAAACTCCGCTCAAGTGTTGAGCTCTTTGAGAAATTTTGGGTGTTTGTTTATTCGATCGAAAAGTTTAACATCGTCTAGCTATCTATGATTATGATACAATATTTGGAATCCACATAATTAGTTATGTGATAACTAGTTTGAATTTTATAAATCTAGCAGTTTAGTCTCATTTGATCGGTTGCCACGGAATTTTGATGTGGATCAAAAGTCCGTCGCAATTACGTAGTGTACGCGGATACTCGCCGGGTAACCTTACTAGATAGCCACGCCCCATATCCCCAACCAAGTGACTGTAGGAGAACCCCGTCCCTAAAAGCATCTGTTCGGGTGCTCGCGGCCGCGGTGTTCCGCCTTAGTGCACTTTGTCGACGGCATCGGGGGTGCGGTCGTCTATTAAAGTTTCCGAAGTGCATTTGATCATGTTATCGGGAATCTTGTTGAATTACCCGACAGGTTATTGGAAAGTGTTTTCAATATCAAGACTAAAATGCGGGGTTTATAATTGTTAGGCATGTAATGTCTAAGGAATTCATTTTGTTGGGCATGAAATCCAAAGTATGTGATACATTGGGTTTATGATGTCTAAGGTGGTTGCGGATTCGAACTGTTGTAGTTTTTCACTTTCTTTTCTGCGACCGTAAGTGTAATATATGGTGTATCGCCGGTTTCGTTGCTATATGTCAACGACAATTGGGATATGCATATTTACTTACGTTGATGACATGTGATGTTATGTCTTGCTGTGATATGTTATATTGGATCTTTGTGTTTTGAATAGCCGGGGGTTTGTATGTGAGATGAGAGTTTTTCATTTTCATTAATGTAAAAGCTTGTATGTAATATTCTTTTATTGGGGCACTTCCGGGTTGAGGATGATGTCACCATTGATGTATATTATTTACTTTTCCGCATTTGGATAGACCCAAGGCGGGGAGCATAAGTAACCGGGTTCTAGGGTCCAGTAGGAGACCATCTCGAGGAGTCGAGATCGGGTCTCCTAACTCTAGAATTGGTACGGTTGCTTGCCGCTCTCGTAGGGGTCTAGGGATGTGGATTTGGCTATTCATCACTATAAGGTTACTTAGCGCGGCAACAAGGTTTCGGGAGGCATCATCCATGTCGTTTTCAAATTTTCGCCGTTCTAAACAACCCTAACCCTAGAATTTTGACTATAGATTTAAACAAAACATCATGCAAACAACTTTGCAAGTATAGTGAATGAGGAATACAACCTTTATAGATCGGTCCTTCACTTCTAAAGCTCCGTGTAGTAGTCCCTTCGCTCCAAGTAGTGAACACCCGAACTCTAGTAAGGGTTTACATGAAGAAATGAACAACCTTGCTCGAAGTCTTTGAGGCCGAAGATAATCTACGTCGAGGAGACTCAAGCTCATGCTAGCTCTTCACTAATGGTAGATTAGTGAAGCAAACATCCTAAACTAAATGGCTAATAGTAGAGGATGATGAAGTAGGAATTGGGCTCTCTTTAGATTTCTTTTTCTCACAATATTTTCTCACTTAGAAAAAATCTAGCAAGCTTTTTCTCATGAGGAAGAAGATGAAGTGATGAATAAATGAAACTCATGAGGTGAGAATAGCAACCATGGGTGAGTTAGTGCGATACACTAACCCATGTAGAGAGTTAACCAAGGCTAAGGTATAATGGTTGGGTTAACAAATATTTTAAGCAAAACAAAACTTATGGACTTAGTCAATGGTTATCCAAGCTTCTCCAAGCTTCTACCCATTATAGGGTTCCTAGGCACTCTTACAAGGGTCTATAAGGCATCAACCATGCCCGAATAAAAATTTAGACGTGCCGAACAACCCAAAACCGAGATCTTTGCTAGATTATTAGGGTTTAACATGCAAGTAAATATCTTTACAACTAAGTGAGAGGGATTACAACCTTTGTAGTCTGCTCCTTCGCTTCATAAGCTCCGTGTTAAGGTCCCTTCGCTGCGATCATCAAGAACTCCGACTCTCGTGAGGCTCCAAGAGGTGAATGATGCATCTTGCTTGAAGTCTTCATGATCTAAGATGATCTACCTTGAAGAATCTCTAACCCAAGCTTACACTTCACTAAACAACTTATTAGAGAAGTGAACACCCTAATCCAAGTGGCTGGAATAGATGAGGATGATGAAGTAGGAATATTGCTCTCTTTTGTTTTCAAATTCTCACTTTTATTCACCACTTTTGAAAAAGCTAGTGAAGCTTTTCAACAAGGAAGAAGAAGCAAGAGGAAGAGCTAATCCTTTTGTGATGAATAATGAATTATTGTAGTGGTTACAAATCTAACCATGGGTTAAGCATGAAGGAGTTAACCCTTGTAGAGAATAAACTAGAGTTAATGGTTTGGATTGGGTTAACATAATATCTTCACAAAATATCAAGCCAAAGACAAAGTCAAAGCTTCATGCAAAAGCTAACCCTAATCCAATGTTAGTTGTATGTATGCCCTAGAGGCCAGTATTGATTAGATGATGTATATTATATTGGATGCTTGGACATATATAGAGAGGACTTTCTTGATCGATATGATAGTATGCTATCTGGTTGCTCTTTATCTTAACATGTTGATTATGTCCAAAAATACTTGTTAACCGTAATCAGAAACGGCGTCGCTTTGCAGCTAGCCGGTGAGTACGGGTCGATCCACAGAGATGGGTAATTTTCTTAATGTGTTTTTACGAGTTGATTCCAAATGTTGTTTGGATTGATTAAATCTAATACCTAGATCTATCAATAAACTAAGTTAATCTAAATTAAAGTCTTGCTAGGGTTAGGTTTAGGGGAAGTTGGGAGATTAAAGGTTTCCTCACCGCTTTCAATGCCTTATTCTAGATCTATTAGATGTTGTGGTAATTATCAATAAAGTGGATTAGAATATTTTGGGAAGATATTTCTTCCTCTAGATTCTTATCCTTCCTTTATCGATACTTACCCTAACCTCCATGGAAAACACGCGCAACCGGTCCTTTATACTACGGTTCACCGTTACCTCGAGGGATAAGGTGCCTTAGGGAGCGGGTTGTGGGTGCATGCATGGAGTTCTAATTCTTAGGTATGAAATGGCATGAAAGGGGTGAGAGATCTCATCTCTCAAACCTTTCCCTAAGGCTAACCCTAACAAGCGAGGAGATTATTCGCTCATTAGGAGATTAAAAGACATTCTAATTAAAAGAGAATTAAAAGCGAAGAAATAAAATTAACTTACTAATTTGATGGCTCCCTCCAAGCAATAATACAGAACAGATCTGAATTTGTTTATTGAAAAGAGGTATCGATGCTCTCCAAAAGAATTCTAAAATTTATTAATGAAGGGAGGCATAAGAATTACAATGATTAGAGTTCTATTTATAGGAAATAGAAACCCTAGGTTACATCTTGAACCGCATGTCTAAATTTACAAAAATAGCCCTAGGTTGACTAGTCAAATCCGCCTCACAATTTGGTAAAAATTAATTCCACTGTTCCCTTAAGCCCGCCGCGGAACCGCGGCCCAAGGCCTGGTTTGGCCGCGGTTCCGTGGCCAAAAAGTAGAATTGGCTCATGTGCTTTCTTGTGATGGCTTCTTATGACTTGTACTTCCTGTTTCTTCAGGTCTTTTTGCAGATTGTTTTCTCGTTCTCTTCCAGATCTTTCCAGTGAATATTGTAGTGGACCTTTACTGTTTCTTCGTGTCGCTGCCTTTATACTCGGTGAACTGTCGTTCATTGTTCCTCAACATGTAGACGCGATCAAGATTTTACCATTTATCATTCGTAGTCTTACTTTTACATTGTCTTTTCATTGTTTTCACTGTTTTAGATCCAAGAACCTGTAACCTGTAATATGTAGCAGACATGCGTCAAAAGCACCTGTTTATTTATTAAACGAATAAGAATGGGGAATATAATAATGCAATATTCTGGTGTGAACAAATACCCCCAAACTTATCTTTTGCTCGTCCTCGAGCAAACTTATTTTTATTCACTAAAATCCTAACCACACTTTCGCAGGGAAACGCGATTGCACTGAGCATGTGCAACAAGCCGTTAAACCTCTAGGTGTCCCTAGTAGGAGGAGTGTTGTCTCCTGAGGGTTTTCAGCGGATACTACCCACAAAATCCTATCAATTCGGCTTTTCGACTTTAATTCTCCAATTAGGTTTTCTAACAAGGAATTCTATTATCTTTTACTTGTAAATTATCCACCCATATTCTTCACGCTTCCTCATTATTTAACTTAAGATCATATATGTTATGTAGACCTACTTAGCTTTCGGCATCTCTTAAGTCTTCCTTCTAGGGTTTCATCTCCACTTAGGAATTTCTATCAACTCTATTAAAGATACAAGTTCTATCTTTCATTCCTCTCTCTTATCTAAATTCCAATCACATACCCCTACGTGTGTGTATAGATCACCCCTACACTTGGAAATTCAAATCAAGCAATCGTACTCTCGTCCATTGTCCAAAGCACTTATTAATTGGTGAATTTTTAATTGAATTTTGCTTACACATCCTTCATGCGACCGTTAATACTTCTTGAGGTACCAACAACCGATTACAAGATGTGTTTGCACTTTAAAGCGTAAATCCTAGTCTTGTAACACCCAAGGCTTTAGCAGTGACTCCCAAACCAGTTGGTCTAAGGCACTAGGTGATGAAGCACCCTCGCTAAATATTTTTCTATTTTTTACAGCCTTAAGTAATCACAAAAACCAGTGTTCATTTTTTTTCTTCTTTATTCACTCTTCTTTTTTTTTTCTTCGTACTAAGGACTTTAGACAAGAGCATTTCAAGGTCTCTTCTACTATTCCAAGTTTCAAGGTGTGTGATTGTGCAAATTGTAGGGTATATATTTTCAGAATCTAGACTTAAGCTAGGAACTATTTTTCAAACTTATACTTTAATAAGAACATCAATACTCTTCCCTTGTTTTGACTTGGCCCAAGAAGTGAACCCAAAATTTGCCTATTTCTAAATAAACTACAAGGCATATACTTTCTACCGTTAAACTTTAAAGAAGGTTATCTTTAGGGTTTTCAATTCACTAAGTCTAAGATCTAGTTGTTCCTGGCCAGTTAACCTATTTGTCAAACTCAAGTCAATTAGCCAATATTGAATACAATAATTTTTATAGTTTTTGAAATTTTTCAAATTTTTATGGGTTTTCAAATAAATATGCAAATGCAAAAATATGTACAAATGAATGCGAAGGAGGAAGACGTACCGAGCATACCCCCAAACTTGAACTTGACAGTGTCCTCACTGTCATACTAAACCAAGAGGGTCAAAATGTCGGCACTCCCCTGTTTATTTATTTACAATTTTTTTTTATTTTTAATGTTTTGAATTTTTTTTTAATTTAGAAAAAGAAAACAAAAATATATGTACATATATACAAAGGTTCCCTCCAAACTTAAGCTTGGCCTTACACAAGCCAAATGTTAGCACCAACCATTCAAAAATCTTATCATGGTAATGGTAGAGTTGGTGCAAGAATGGGATGGAAAGAAAAGAGATGAAAATCATGCGAGACCGTGTTGAAAGAAGAATGGTAGAATATGGTCTCGGTGGGGGAGAAGAAAGACGGAAAGAAGAAAGAAGTGGAGTGCGATCTTGAGGGTGTAAATTGAGTGAATAAATTAGCATAATTTGTGATGACCGATGTGTTAAAAGTGATTGCGCTAACCTATCAACTCGTCGTGCAATGGGGTCAAATCCCTCAAGATTCGCAAGAAAACATGGGTACGCCGAACTTGGTATAGGAGATGAAAGCGTAACGGTCATTTGTTCGGTCGGAACAATAGGACGGACGAAAGGGAGTGAATTAGGGATAGTATCTTTCTCACCGTAGTAAACTATTTCGAACTTGAAAGATTCCATTAATGGTTCGAAACTACTATAATCAACCGAGTCTGATAGCTCATCTGAAAATGTAAAGGACTCAAACTCGGGCGGTGAGTCATCAACATCGTCCGAAAAAGTGAAACACTCGTAGGTGTTATCTGCTGTGAGAATTGTGTCAGATTCAAAGGAAAAGGTTTCAAGCTCACAGTCTTCAAGCAGGGTCGGAATGATGGGAAGGAGGGAGGGTGATATAACAGTCAAAGGTTTAGGAGGATGAATTGGAAAATCAGACACATCAAATAAAAATGATTCAACCTCAATATTATCCTTAAGACTCTCCTCAATACTATCCTTAATATTTAACTCATCCATGCCATTATCATCAAAATCTATACGCATATGAGATTCGGGAGAAACATTTAATAACTCAGGATGATGATTTGAACATAAAATTTCAATTAAATCGACAGGTTCATCATCCGAAATATTCCCGACGTCTATATCCTCAATCAAGTGAAAATCAATTTCTTTAGACACCTCATCAAAAGCATGGATATGTATCGATTTAGGTTCTAGATGGGAGGTGTAAAGATCGAAAGGATTAGGTGCGGTTTCACTCGAAAGGGGTTCCTCACAATTTGGCAAATCAAACACTACAAATTTGCACAACTCGTCATTTTGGACATATGTTTGAAAATTGGAGTTGTTGGATTCAATTGGGTATGGGTAGGTTTGATTTGGAAATCCTCTCTCATTCTCACTCTGTCCAACCGCCTCCTTATACATTAAAAAATTTGGAGCTAGCGGGAAACTAGCTACCGGTTCACTAGGTTGCATAAGGGCGGCTATGGACGCTTCCACATTTCTCACCATTTTGTTTGTTGCAGCAATATAAGCCTCCAACGACTCTTCCAAACTAGACTTGGGTGGTGAGGGGGCTTCGGTAAAAGATTCAAAATTGTTTGGATATGTGAAACTCCCAACAGGCTGTGTAGAAACGGTGTCTAGTGAAGGTAGGAAGGTTGGGTATGTCTGGTAGGAAGTGGGTGGTTAGGCAGGGGTAGGGTCAACACATGGATAAAAAGGTGAATGGTCATGTTGATCCCTAGAACTAGACGAGTGGAGAGGGGTGAAAGATCGACTACGAGATTGAGCAATATGCTTAGCAATAGACATCGGCCTAGGAGTGACAGAAGGACTTGAAGAAGTGGTATCAACATATGTAGGTGGTAAAGGTTGACTCGGTTGACACAAAGTAGGTTGAAAAGTCAAATTATTTCTCCTAGACGCCTCTATGTGATCTTTCAAAGATTTTTTAGGCACGGAGGGATCGTTTTTAAATTGACCGAACAAATTAACATATGACGCAAAATTAGGTTCGGGATACCAAAGTTCGGCTAATGATTTATTGTGTGGGGGTACCCATGTTAGAAGAAGAAAGGTGACAAGAAGGAAGGTTGGATGGTGCCATTTGATTATGTCCAAAAATACTTGTTAACCGTAATCAGAAACGGCGTCGCTTTGCAGCTAGCCGGTGAGTACGGGTCGATCCACAGAGAGGCATCGATTCCAAATGTTGTTTGGATTGATTAAATCTAAAACCTAGATCTATCAATAAACTAAGTTAATCTAAATTAAAGTCTTGCTAGGGTTAGGTTTAGGGGAAGTTGGGAGATTAAAGGTTTCCTCACCGCTTTCAATGCCTTATTCTAGATCTATTAGATGTTGTGGTAATTATCAATAAAGTGGATTAGAATCTTTTGGGAAGATGTTTCTTCCTCTAGATTCTTATCCTTCCTTTATCGATACTTACCCTAACCTCCATGGAACACGCGCAACCGGTCCTTTATACTAGGTTCACCGTTACCTCGAGGGATAAGGTGCCTTAGGGAGCGGGTTGTGCGTGCATGCATGGAGTTCTAATTCTTAGGTATGAAATGGCATGAAAGGGGTGAGAGATCTCATCTCTCAAACCTTTCCCTAAGGCTAACCCTAACAAGCGAGGAGATTACTCGCTCATTAGGAGATTAAAAGACATTCTAATTAAAAGAGAATTAAAAGCGAAGAAATAAAATTAACTTACTAATTTGATGGCTCCCTCCAAGCAATAATACAGAACAGATCTGAATTTGTTTATTGAAAAGAGGCATCGATGCTCTCCAAAAGAATTCTAAAATTTATTAATGAAGGGAGGCATAAGAATTACAATGATTAGAGTTCTATTTATACGAAATAGAAACCCTAGGTTACATCTTGAACCGCATGTCTAAATTTACAAAAATAGCCCTAGGTTGACTAGTCAAATCCGCCTCACAATTTGGTAAAAATTAATTCCACTGTTCCCTTAAGCCCGTCGCGGAACCGCGGCCCAAGGCCTGGTTTGGCCGCGGTTCCGTGGCCAAAAAGTAGAATTGGCTCACGTGCTTTCTTGTGATGGCTGCTTATGACTTGTACTTCCTGTTTCTTCAGGTCTTTTTGCAGATTGTTTTCTCGTTCTCTTCCAGATCTTTCCAGTGAATATTATAGTGGACCTTTACTGTTTCTTCGTGTCGCTGCCTTTATACTCGGTGAACTGTCGTTCATTGTTCCTCAACATGTAGACGCGATCAAGATTTCACCATTTATCATTCGTAGTCTTACTTTTGCATTGTCTTTTCATTGTTTTCACTGTTTTAGATCCAAGAACCTGTAACCTGTAATATGTAGCAGACATGCGTCAAAAGCACATGTTTATTTATTAAACGAATAAGAATAGGGAATATAATAATGCAATATTCTGGTGTGAACACATGTATACTTGTCTCTTGATACTGTCTTATAGTTACATGTTGGTAAAGCCCTTAGGATGTGTACTTGACTACCAGGACTATGATGTAGTGGGGCCATGGTAGTCCATAAGTACATCCTTTAATGTTCCTAGTCGTAGATGTATCGAGACAGGGCATCGATATACCAGAGTAGACTAGCATATACGCTTCTCGACCCATGAGATGGGCGATGGATGATCCCATATCTATTGGTGTTTGACATCAGAGATGGTATACGGGTGCTCAGTGGAGACTGGGTACACTGGACGGACTCGCCGAGAACTCCCAGATGGTATTATACCTCACGTCAGATGGCAGTTCTCTGGTGACACTTGTGCAGGTTAGTCTGTAGACCCGAGATCGTCATAGAGTCTTGTGTGATTCCCACTGTGCTTTGATTTCCACCTTACCACGTCCAAGAGGGCATGCAAAACGGTGGTTTTTGGGTACAGCCTGAGTCACATGGAGACAATGAGCGATAGGAGGGGTTTCGTCTCTCCCGGTATTGGGGGTTGATGTTGCGCTGTGCTCGATTGGCCATAACAGGGAAGTCCCTGGCCAGGGCTGATTTAGAGATTTACTGGTAAGAGTTACCAGTAGTTTCTCGACCCGTTATGAGCCTCATATCGGCACGACTTATCGGTTATTGGGGTCTGACGTTTACCACCCCTAGACTTGATATGCGGCATATCAGACGAGGAGACCGGACTGTACGGGAAGTGTTACCGTTAGGCTTTTTACAGGAGTTGGAGCAGTCTTACTTGCTGATCTTCTGATCGCTCAATACCCGGGTAGCCGTTACGTCCAGCTAGTACCGCTGACGGCTTGTGGGTGCTTGATGTGATCATCACCTACTGCCGGCGTATTGACGAGTCTTTAGAGTCCTACATAAAGGTTTTACTGGCTCAGGCAAAACGAAATAGGAGCACATATGTGATATGTGCGGGACCGAGAATAATGCGTGTATGTGATACCATATTCTATTCTCGCGACTTTTTGTATCGGTCGGTTATATGAGATATAGCCGGGTTATCGAATCAAGGGTTGATTCGAAAAGTCGATACATTGAATGTTAGTCGGTTATATGAGATATAACTGGATTATTAAGTCAAGTGTTGATTTAATAATTTAGTGTATAATTGTATATTTGATATACTAATTTACATTAACTAACATTTGTTTACTTAAGGATTTTTTCTCACATGTGCACAACTTTAATATATATATGATATATATTAAAATGTGTTTTCATTTTGTATCATGGTTGTTGATACATCATGCATGGGTGTGCAAGATATACACCATTCTATTTTAAATGGTGGTTTATAATTATTTAAGGTAATTACAAATTAGTGGAGCTTTTGTCACAAGCATGAAGCTTGTGGAAACTTGTGGATGCTTTGACAAAGTCCACTAACTTTGTTTTACTTTAGATTTTTATTAACCTAACCATTTTGGATTAGCCATGGTTATGTCTCTATATGAGTTAGTATATGATACTCACTCACCCATGGTTAGCTCTCTTGACTTGATCATTATCCTCATCTTTTCTTTTGTTCATCTTCTTCTTCTTCTATGAGCAAAAGAAAAGCATGCTGGGGTTTCAAAAAGATAGTGAAAGATTGTGAGAAATCAAATTCTAAAGAGAACACACTTCCTATTTCTCCATGCTCTACTAGACTAACACTTTAGTTTAGGCTGTTTGCTTCACTAATTCTCTAAGTTAGTGAAGTAGTAGCTTGAGTTGGTATTCCCTCGACGTAGATCATCTTCGGCCTCGAAGACTTCAAGCAAGGACGCTTCTTTCGCCTCGTGAAGCCATGCAAGAGCCCGGGAGAACCATGATCGCAGCGAAGGGACTACAACAAGGAGCTTTAGAAGTGAAGGACCAATCTACAAAGGTTGTATTTCGTATTCACTTAGTGATAAATGTTATTCACTTGCATGTGTAACCCTAATTATCTAGCAAAGATCTTGTTTAGGGTTATTCGGCACGGCTAAAATTTTAATCGGGCATGGTTGATGCCTTGTAGAACCTTATTAGAGTGTCTAGTAACCCTACAGTGGTATCAGAGCCTAGCTAGAGTATTAGGTGACGTGTATGCGAAGTTAAAACCCCGATCGAACCCCGAAACAACATTTTAACCCCTCTCTGGACAAATTTTAAAAATGAGATTTTTTCTGTATTAAAAATACCTTAAAAAATCAGCAGGTAAATTTAGGTATTACTGTTGAAAACGAGACTGCAACTCGTACGTACCGCCGCGGAACCGCGGCCAAACCTTTCTTAGGCCGTGGATCCGCGGCCGTACTGTTCATATGGGCTTTGGGTTTTCAACAGTAATATCCCTATCTGTTAATTCTATTTTCTGGGTATTTTTAATCTGGCTCAAGAGTTGAGTGTTCTGGGAATTATTTTGAATTCGTTGATTCGATCGAAAAATTTAATTTCGTTATATTTTCCGGATAATTTAGAAAGTATTAAAATGTTCGAACGGATATCATTAACTCATTTTTCCCGGCACGAAAAACTTTCCAGTGTTGATTTTTTCTTGAGTTTAAATCTTTCGGAAAAACGTGCATGTAACGCGATGGACCCTCTAGAAGAACACAAACCTTAACTCGATTATGTGACCGTCTGAACCGCCTCTAAACCTTAGGGTTTGGGGCAGTACGGCGTGCCACATGTGAGGCGTTGGCTTGACCCTTCTACGGCTGGACCATTGGTACTGTGACGTATTCTGGAATTTTTGAACTCCGCTCAAGTGTTGAGCTATTTAGGAAATCTTGGGTATATGATTATTCGATCGGAAAGTTTAATACTGTCTATTTATCTGGAATGTGATACAATATGTGGAATTCATATAGTTAGGCATGAAATACGAAGTATGTGATATTTCAGATTTACGATGTCTAAAGAGATTGTGGATTCCAAATGTTGTAGTTTTACACTTTCTTTTCTGCGACCGTAAGTGTAATATGTGATATCGCCGGTTTCGTTGCTATATGTCAACAACAATTGGGATGCGCATATTTACTTACGTTGATGACATGTGATGTTATGTGTTTGGATCGTCGCGTTTTTGAATAGCCGGGGGTTTTATGTGAGATGAGGGTTTTTATTTTCATTCATGTAAAATTCATTGTATGTAATATTCTTTTATTGGGGCACTTCCGGGATGAGGATGATGTCACCATTGTATATTATTTACTTTTCCGCATTAGGCAGACCCAAGAAGGAGAGCACAAGTAACCAGGTTCTAGAGTCCAGTGGGAGACCAACTCGAGGAGTCGAGTCTGGGTCTTCTAACTCTAAAATTGGAAGGGTTGCTTGCCGCTCTCGTAGGGGTCTAGGGGTGTGGGTTTGGCTATTCATCGCGACCGTGGAATCCGTG
Organism: Agapanthus africanus; assembly: GCA_030015575.1. NCBI lineage: Eukaryota > Viridiplantae > Streptophyta > Magnoliopsida > Asparagales > Amaryllidaceae > Agapanthus > Agapanthus africanus. The sequence continues at coordinate 400,119,116 of JASDDO010000026.1, read as the reverse complement.
TTTTATAAAGGCTCAAAATAAAACATGAACGTCCTAGTATATCCAATGTTTCATATGATTCTACTGCTGCGATATCTATGATGTGTTCATTTGATATGTTGTGATAAATACTGTATATAGTATATATGATATATTATATAGACGTTACTTATGTTTTACACTCACACTAGCCCTACCCCGCTCTGCCGTTAGTTACCTAACCTAACGGTGCACGAGGGGACATCGAGGCGAATGCGGATGGTATAAGTGTACGTCGTATTTATCTGTGATGTTTAGGTGACTTAAATGATGGGACTTCATTAATATGATTAATGAAAGAAAAGAAACCTAAAAGATGTTGTAGAATCAAATTTTCAAAAAGGGTAACTACAGTTTTTGCTTTGCATAGCGATATATATGATATATCCTGCACCTTATTCGATGAGGAAAGAGCCGAGATCCCTTCACAGGGAGTGACCTCTTTAGCAAAACTGGCAAATGCTACAACACTCGGTTTGTTTTTGATTGCTTTTGGATTTTTGCTTTGCACAGCGATATATATGATATATCCTGCACCTTATTCCATAAGGAAAGAGCCGAGATCCCTTCACCGGGAGTGACCTCTTTAGCAAAACTAATAAAAGCCTCAAAATCACTCCATTTCAAAATTCACTCGATTCTATAACGATATCAAGTTCATTACGCAATAGGTTTTCAGAAAAACCTGTCGTAGCCCTCCGTCATTTCAGATAAGTTGTATATAGTATTCGTACTACATTTGTTGGCTTTCGTCAAGGTGTAGTGTGCGGTAGCTATATGCTGCTTATCTGCTGCATATGATGCGATTGGATTAGGGTAGTCGTACGGCTTTGTTGGCTTTCGTCAAGGGTCGTGCGGGTGGGTTTAATTCAGTCAAGAAATGTACGGGTTGAACTTGACTAGCGGGCTATGATTTGTTGGCTTTCGTCAAGGTCATAGCATGTTAAGGGCAAAATATTATCGGGGATTTCAAGTGTTGAAATTTTCAATGAGATTGCATACCTTCTATGAGATAGTTGGATCCCGATACCCACTGCGAGTAATTGTTACTCCTGTGAGAGTTTTACACAGGACGATTAGCCGATCAAGTAGGTGTCTAGAAAGGTGTCAACGGGGTTACACCCCTGGAAAAACGAGGTTTACTTTAATTAGGTCCGTGCGAAAGCACGGGGAACCTCCCTCAAAGTACCGACACTGGCCTGGCTGAAAGATTGGCGAAATTGTAGGGTGTAATTAATTCCGGCTAGTCTTTCCTTTTAGGGTTTGAAGGAAGATTTGATAAAAACAGTGGGAGCCATCCTGATTAGATAAAATAATAACCAATCTGATCTTGCAAGAGCATACGCTAAAGTGTTTTTCTTCTTTCTCTCTCCAGGTAGCGACCATATCATGCCTTAATCAAGATAATAATATGGATGTATTGACCGAACCCGCATGTTATACTGTGCTGGGGAACGTTGGTTCCGTTCTTTCTTATAAGAGTTATAGGACTGAACAGGATATAGGGGAATACCAGGATTCCCATGCCACCCGAATGAAGAAAGTACATGTTGATGCATTTTCTTCGGGTGTGTTCGTTACAGAGAACTGTTTCTCAGTTCACTCTACGTCCTGGGTATTAGATACCGGATCGGGATCCCATATATGTAATATGTTACATGGGCTACGTAAAGGTAGGGAACTGGGAGAAGGTGATCATTCCGTAAGAGTAGGGAATGGTGCAAATGTTGCAGCCAAAGCAGTTGGCGAATATCACCTTGTGTTATCAAATGGTAATACATTGGTTCTGAACGAATGCTATTACATTCCGACCCTTATATGCAATCTTATATAGCAAAGAAGGATATAATTTTGTAGTACAGGATGATGTTATGAACATATTCCTGAATCAAAAGTTGATTGGATCAGGTGCGTTATTTAATGGCATATACGTTCTCAATCAAACTACAGTCCTTAATATACAAAACACACACAAGAGGAAGAGTTCAGAAATGAACGAATCCTTCTTGTGGCATTGTAGACTCAGTCATATAAATGCGACACGGCTAGCTAAGTTGCACAAGGATGGATATTTGAAACCGTTCGAATTTTCATCTTATGACACTTGCCAGTCATGTCTCAAAGGCAAGATGACCAAAACTCCGTTTACGGGACACGGAGAAAGAGTTACTGAACTCTTGGGACTGATACATAGCGATGTATGCGGTCCCATATCTACACATGCCAGGGATGGTTCTTTGTACTTCATTACATTCACTGACGATCTCTCAAGATACGGACATGTGTTCTTGATAAAACACAAGTCTGAAGCTTTTGAGAAATTTAGAGAATATAAACAAGAAGTCGATAACCAAACCGGGAAAAGTATTAAAATTCTTCGATCTGATCGAGGAGGTGAATACTTGAGCAATGAATTCCTGGACTTCCTAAAAGAGAATGGGATTCTCTCTCAGCTGACTCCTCCATATACACCACAGCACAACGGTGTATCAGAACAGAGGAACCGCACCCTATTAGATATTTTGCGCTCTATGATGAGCGCAGCTGAGTTACCTATTTCCTTCTGGGGGCATGCGCTAGCGATAGCCATACATCTATTGAATATGGCCCCCACCAAATCTGTGCCTACCACTCCATATGAGATATGGAAAGGGAAGAGACCATGTCTTAACTATGTTAAGATATGGGGTTGTCCAGCCTATGTCAAACGAAAAAATCCGGACAAACTCGAGGCACGGTCTATTTTATGCAAATTTGTAGGATATCCCAAGAATTCACAAGGGTATATCTTCTACCACACTGAGGAACAAAGGATGTTTGTTTCTCGGCATGCCACCTTTTTAGAAAAGGAATTTCTTGCAAAAGAGATTAGTGGTCATGAGGTAGAACTGGAAGAGGTCCCAGCTACAAAAGCTGCAACAGAAGATCTGGTGGAACCAGAGGATTCGGTAGTTCCCGATGAACCCCAGCCACTCCGCCGATCTAGTAGGGTTCCTCACCCACCAGAGAGATACTACGGTTTTCTCATGGATGGTAGGAGCGAGGATTGCATCATGGAGGATGATGACCCAACTAGCTTCAAGCAGGCCATCACAAGTGGGGACTCAGTGAAATGGCTGGATGCAATGAGGTCCGAGATGGAATCCATGTACACCAACAAAGTATGGACTTCGGAAGATGCTCCTGAAGGGGTAAAACCCATTGGGAGCAAGTGGATCTTCAAGAAAAAACATGGTGTAGATGGGAAAGTGGAGACTTTCAAAGCTAGACTTGTTGCAAAGGGTTTTCGTCAAAGACCCGGTGTGGACTATGACGAAACCTTTTCTCCAGTGGCTATGCTTAAATCCATCCGGATCATGCTTGCCATCGCTGCATATCATGACTACGAAATCTGGCAAATGGATGTTAAGACCGCCTTTCTAAACGGTGATTTAGAAGAGAGCGTATACATGACTCAGCCAGAGGGCTTCGTAGCTAGTGGGAGCAGCAGAAAGGTGTGCAAGCTGCTTAAATCCATTTATGGATTAAATAAAGCATCGCGGAGTTGGAACATCTGCTTTGACGTCGTTATCAAAGAGTTTGATTTCGTCAAAAACTTAGATGAACCTTGTATCTACAAGAAGGTGGCAGAGAGTAAGGTTGTCTTCCTCGTATTGTACGTGGACGACATACTCTTGATAGGAAATGACATTCTTATGCTGCAATCGGTCAAGCTCTTCTTATCACAAAGATTCTCAATGAAAGATCTAGGTGATGCCTCCTACATACTGGGAATTATGATCTATAGAGATAGATCTAAAAGAATATTGGGATTGTCCCAATCCAGGTATATTGACACCATACTAAAGAGGTTTATTATGGAAGAATCCAAGCGTGGGAACTTACCCACGATCTCTGGACTCACTCTCTCCAAAGAGATGTCTCCCAAGACTGATTTGGAGAGAGCTCGCATGCAAGGGATACCCTATGCTTCGGCTGTAAGCTCTATCATGTACGCGATGCTATGTACCAGACCCGATATAGCACACTCACTAATTGTAGAGAGTAGGTATCAAGATGATCCTGGAGAGAGTCACTGGACAGCTGTGAAGAGCATTCTCAAGTACTTACGAAGGACTAAAGAGATGCGCTTGGTGTATGGTAACGGAGAACTCCAAGTAGAGTCCTTTACCGATTCGAGCTTCCAGAGTGATAAGGATGACTCTAAGTCGCACTCGGGATTTGTCTTTACCCTTTATGGAGGGGCGGTTAGTTGGAAGAGTTCCAAGCAGGAAACCGTGGCAGACTCGACGATGGAGGCTGAATACATCGCTGCCAACGATGCTGCCAAAGAGGCTGTCTGGATCAAGAAGTTCATTACTGAACTTTGAATGGTTCTATCCATTGAGCATCCAATACCTTTGAATTGTGATAACAATAGAGCGGTGGCTTTGGCCAAGGAACCCAGGTCCCATCAGCGATCCAGGAAAATTCTGAGGCGGTATCACCTGATCCGGGAGATAGTAGATCGCCGGGAGATCGAGGTCAGGAGGGTTGACACGAAGAACAACACTGCGGATCCACTCACGAAGGCCATTCCCCAGATACAGTTTGAGAGACTCTTCAGGATGCTTGGTATGCGATACTACAGCAGCTGGCCCTAGTGCAAGTGGGAGATTGTTAGTTGTATGTATGCCCTAGAGGCCAGTATTGTACAGATGATGTATATTATATTGGATGCTTGGACATATATAGAGAGGACTTTCTTGCTCGATATGATAGTATGCTATCTGGTTGCTCTTTATCTTAACATGTATACTTGTCTCTTGATACTGTCTTATAGTTACATGTTGGTAAAGCCCTTAGGATGTGTACTTGACTACCAGGACTATGATGTAGTGGGGCCATGGTAGTCCATAAGTACATCCTTTAATGTTCCTAGTCGTAGGTGTATCGAGACAGGGCATCGATATACCAGAGTAGACTAGCGTATACGCTTCTCGACCCATGAGATGGGCGATGGATGATCACATATCCATTGGTGTTTGACATCAGAGATGGTATACGGGTGCTCAGTGGAGACTGGGTACACTGGACGGACTCACCGAGAACTCCCAGATGGTATTATACTTCACGTCGGATGGCAGTTCTCTGGTGACACTTGTGCAGGTTAGTCTGTAGACCCGAGATCGTCATAGAGTCTTGTGTGATTCCCACTGTGCTTTGATTTCCACCTTACCACGTCCAAGAAGGCGTGCAAAACAGTGGTTTTTGGGTACAGTCCCGAGTCACATGGAGGCAATGAGCGATAGGAGGGGTTTCGTCTCTCCCGGTATTGGGGGTTGATGTTGCGCTGTGCTCAATTGGCCATAACAGGGAAGTCCCTGGCCAGGGCTGATTTAGAGATTTACTGGTAAGAGTTACCAGTAGTTTCTCGACCCGTTATGAGCCTCATATCGGCATGACTTATCGGTTATTGGGGTCTGACGTTTACCACCCCTAGACTTGATATGCGACATATCAGACGAGGAGACCGGACTGTACGGGAAGTGTTACCGTTAGACTTTTTACAGGAGTTGGAGCGGGCTTGCTTGCTGATCTTCTGATCGCTCAATACCCGGGTAGCCTTTACGTCCAGCTAGTACCGCTGACGGCTTATGGGTGCTTGATGTGATCATCACCTGCTGCCGGCGTATTGACAAGTCTTTAGAGTCCTACATAGAGGTTTTACTGGCTCAGGCAAAACGAAATAGGAGCTCATATGTGATATGTGCGGGACCGAGAATAATGCGTGTATGTGATACCGTATTCTATTCTCGCAACTTTTTGTATCGGTCGGTTATATGAGATATAGTCAGGTTATCGAATTAAGGGTTGATTCGATAAGTCGATACATTGAATGTTAGTCGGTTATATGAGATATAACCGGATTATTAAGTCAAGTGTTGATTTAATAATTTAGTGTATAATTGTATATTTGATATACTAATTTACATTAACTAACATTTGTTCACTTAAGGATTTTTTCTCACATGTGCACAACTTTAATATATATATGTGATATATCTTAAAATGTGTTTTCATTTTGTATCATGGTTGTTGATACATCATGCATGGGTGTGCAAGACATACACCATTCTATTTTAAATGGTGGCTTATAATTATTTAAGGTAATTACAAATTAGTGGAGCTTTTGTCACAAGCATGAAGCTTGTGGAAACTTGTGGATGCTTTGACAAAGTCCACTAACTTTGTTTTACTTTAGATTTTTATTAACCTAACCATTTTGGATTATCCATGGTTATGTCTCTATATGAGTTAGTATATGATACTCACTCACCCATGGTTAGCTCTCTTGACTTGATCATTATCCTCATCTTTTCTTTTGTTCATCTTCTTCTTCTTCTTTGAGCAAAAGAAAATCTTGCTAGGGTTTCAAAAAGAGAGTGAAAGATTGTGAGAAATCAAATTCTAAAGAGAACCCACTTCCTATTTCTCCATCCTCTACTAGACTAGCACTTTAGTTTAGGGTGTTTGCTTCACTAATTCTCTAAGTTAGTGAAGTAGTAGCTTGAGTTGGTATTCCCTCGACGTAGATCATCTTCGGCCTCAAAGACTTCAAGCAAGGATGCTTCTTTCGCCTCGTGAAGCCATGCAAGAGCCCGGGAGAACCAAGATCGCAGCGAAGGGACTACAACAAGGAGCTTTAGAATTGGAGGACCGATCTACAAAGGTTGTATTTCGTATTCACTTAGTGATAAATGTTATTCACTTGCATGTGTAACCCTAATTATCTAGCAAAGATCTTGTTTAGGGTTATTCGGCACGGCTAAAATTTTAATCGGGCATGGTTGATGCCTTGTAGAACCTTATTAGAGTGCCTAGTAACCCTGCATCCAAACCCTAACCAAGTTTTAACCCTAAACCATTGTTAAATTTGTAACCCTAAGATGTTACAATATTATATATCAGATATACAATATATTTTGTAACAAAAGAAAATAATACAATTAACATATATCGCATATATATCAATGTATTATCCCGTGAGAAAATGAATCAATAAAGCGAGCTTATATTATTTAACGTAACGTAATATATCACATATATAATTATACATTAAATTATCGAATTAACACTTGATCCGATAACCCGGCTATATTACATATAACTGATTAATATAACATGTACTATTTCATCGAATCAACACTTGATCCGATGACCCGGTTATATCACATATACCCGGCCGATATCTCATATCGCGAGAATAGAATACGGTATCTCTTATCGTATTATTCTCGGTCCCTCATATATCACATATGTGCTCCTACTCCGTTTTGCCTAAGCCAGGAAACCTCTGTGTAGGACTCTAAAGAATCGTCAATACGCCGGCAGTAGGTGATGATCATATCAAACACCCACAAGCTGCAAATGGTCAGCTAAACGTAACAGCCACCCAGGTATTGAGCGATCAGAAGATCAACAAGCAAGCCTGTACATTCTCCTGTGAATCCAATCAGTAACACTCCCGTACAGTCCGGTCTCTTCGTCTGATATGTTGCATATCTAGTCTAGGGGTGGTATACGTCAGACCCCAGTAACCGATAAGTCGTGTCGATATAAGGCTCATAACGGGTCGAGAAACTACTGATAACTCTTACCAGCAGCACTCCATATCAGCCCTGGCCAGGGACTTCTAGTTATAGCCAATCGAACACAGCACAACATCAACTCCCTATACCGGGAGAGACGAAACCCCTCCTATCGCTCATTGCCTCCATGTGATTCGGGACTGCACCCAAAAGCCACCGTTTTGCACGCCCTCTTGGACGTGGTAAGGTGGAAATCAAAGCACGGTGGGAATCACACAAGACTCTATGACGATTTTGGGTCTACAGACTACCCTGTACCAGTGTCACTGGAGAACTGCCATTTGACGTGTGGTATATTACCATCTGGGAGTTCTCGGCGAGTTCGTCCAGTGTACCCAGTCTCCACTGAGCACCCGTACACCATCTTTGATGTCAAAACACCGATTGATATGGGATCATCCATCGCCCATCATATAGGTCAAGGTGCGTATACGCTAGTCTACTCTGGTGTATCGATGCCCTGTCTCGACACACCCTCGACTAGGAACAGTTATAGGATGTGCTCATCGACTACCGTGGCCCCACTAGTATGATCTCATCATAGTCTCAGTAGTCGAGTACATATCCTAAGGGCTTTATCAACATGTGAGAGCAAGACAGTAAACTAATACAAGTCAACATGTTAAGACAAAGTAAAACCAAATAGCATACTATCATGTCGAGCAAGAAATTCCTCTCTCTATATATCCAAGCATCCACTATAATATACATCATATGTACAACAATGGCTTCTAGGGCATATATATAACTAACAATCTCCCACTTGCACTAAGGCCAGGTGTTGTAGTATCTCATACCCAACATCCCGAAGAGTCTCTCAAATTGTATCTGGGGTATGGCCTTCGTGAGTGGATCCGCAGTGCTGTCCTTCGTGTCAACTCTCCTGACCTCGATCTCTCGGCGATCAACTATCTCTCGGATCAGATGATAATGCCTCAGAATATGTCTGGATTTCTGATGGGACCTGGGTTCCTTGGCCAAAGCCACAGCTCCATTGTTATCATAATACAAAGGTATTGGATGCTCCAAGTTCAGTGATGAACTTCTTCATCCAGACAGCTTCTTTGGCAGTATCGTTGGCAGCGATGTATTCAGCCTCCATCGTCGAGTCTGCCGCGGTTTCTTGCTTGGAACTCTTCCAACAAACCGCCCCTCCATTTAGGGTAAAGACAAATCCCGATTGCGACTTAGAGTCATCCTTATCACTTTGGAAGCTTGAATCGGTAAGGGACTCCACCTGGAGTTCTCCGTTACCATACACCAAGAACATCTCCTTAGTTCTTCTCAAGTACTTGAGAATGTTCTTCACAGCTGTCTAGTGATTCTCTCCTGGATCTGCTTGATACCTACTCACTACACTTAGTGAGTATTCCATATCGGGTCTGGTACATAGCATCGCGTACATAATAGAGCCTACTGTCGAAGCATAGGGTATCCCTTGCATGCGAGCTCTCTCCAAATCAGTCTTAGGAGACATCTCTTTGGAGAGAGTGAGTCCAGAGATCGTGGGTTGGTTCTCACGCTTGGATTCTTCCATACTAAACCTCTTTAGTATGGTGTCAATGTACCTGGATTGGGACAATCCCAGTATTCTCTTGGATCTATCTCTATAGATCATAATCCCCAAAATGCAGGAGGCATCACCTAGATCTTTCATTGAGAATCTATGTGATAAGAAGAGCTTGACCGAGTGCAGCATAGGAACATCATTTCCTATCAAGAGTATGTCATCCACGTACAATACGAGGAAGACAACCTTACTCTCTGCAACCTTCTTATAAATACAAGGTTCATCTATGTTCTTGATGAAGTCAAACTCTTTGACTACCACATCAAAACAGATGTTCCAACTCCGCGATGCCTGCTTTAACCCATAGATGGATTTAAGCAGCTTGCACACCTTTCCGCTGCTCCCACTATCTACGAAGCCCTCTGGCTGATTCATGTACACGCACTCCTCTAAATCACCATTTAGAAAGGCGGTCTTAACATCCATTTGCCAGATTTCGTAGTCATGGTATGCAGCAATGGCAAGTAAGATCCGGATGGACTTAAGCATAGCCACTGGAGAAAAGGTTTCGTTATAATCCACACCTGGTCGTTGACGAAAACCCTTTGTAAGTCCACGTTACCCGTCCCCGGTTCTTTGGGATTGCGGAAATGATGAAAAACGATTTTTCTTTAGGTGGTAACATGGACTCAAAATACGGATCTTTGTTAAACAACTATCTAACAACCTAACTAGGAGTTTTACCTACTCGGTTAGGGGGTTATACCTTAACTTGGACTCCTTCTCTTGGACTCCTTGTGGTGGTCGGATGGTTCTCTCCTCGTCGTCTCTTTGTGCCGAAGATGGATCCACCTGAAAGCTTCTACCTTTGGCTTCAACCTCAATCTTGAGGAAACTAGAACACTTGGTTTGCTAGACCTTGTATACTAGGATGAGTAGAGAAGTGTTTTTGGGTTTTATCTCTATGGTTCTTGCTTCTCAACACATGAGACAAATAGAACCATGAACTAGAGAGAGAGCAAGAGGAAGAGGGAGAGCTTGAGGATGAGAGAGAATGAGAATGATAGAATGAGCAAGACTTTTCTCACCCTTGCTCTCATAATCCAAAATAATCATAACAAATAATAATAATTGAGTATTATGTGATGGCTCATATCATATCAAAATGGCAATATCATTTCATACACTCATTTTGTAAAGTATAACAAGCAAGCAAAAGTCTTTGCCATGAAATGATAGCTATTGTAATGATGATGGTCAACAAGTCCAACCTAGTCAACCGGTCAACTAAGTCAACAAGTCAACAAAGTCAACCTTTCAACCCAACTATGGCACAATAATACTTAATTAATATTATCATTAATCATATTTCTTATTCTCATTAGGGTTTAGCAAAAGTCAATAGTCAACAACCCTAATGAGAATCATCTGCCTCTGTCTCTCTGTCAACCGTGCATACACACCCGCATCCGCGTTCCGAGGAACACGAATACAAACGAGATAAAACCAATCCCAAAACGTACACTAGGATCTGGCTTAAACCAAAGCCCGCTAGTAATAACTGCCCGGACACTAAACGTGCACAAGTGCACGGATGTGACCGAACCCTGTCGCAAAACCATGCGACCTCTACTCTTTTGCCTAAAGGCGAATATCTCTCTATGTGGGACTCTAAAGACTCAACACTACGCTGGCAGTGGGTTTAACCACAGACCGCAAGCGGCACTAGCTGTGCGTAACGGACCCCAGGTAGATGCCGATAAGAAGACGGATGAGGTGAAACCCATCTGAACTCCTACTGAGCCTGAATGTGACAATCTCCGTACAGTTCGGTCTGTTCGTCTGAGAATATCGCATGGCAGGCCTAGGGGTGGTAAACATCAGTCCCCTAATAGCGGTACAAGTCGTGTCGGAGTGTAGCCCAGAACACCCTGAGATAACACTGGAAACCTACCAGTATATTTCGCTTGCCCTGGCCAAGGACTTTGTGTAATGGCTCTCCTAGACACAGCGCGATATCAACCCCCAATACCGGGAGAGACGAATCCTGTCTAACTGTCACTGCCTCCAAGTGCTTCGGGACTGCACCCAACTACTACCTGTTTGCACGACTCCTTTGAGCCATGGTAGGGTAGTAATCAAAGTACGGTGGGAACACACTCGAGGCGAAGTGACAGTGTCAAGTCAGCGGACTAAGCTGTACTCATGTCACCTGGGAACTGATAACTGACGATAGGTATAGTACCAACCAACAGTTCCTGACGAGTCCTGTCCAGTGTACTCGTAACCTAACGAGCACCCACATACTATCTCAAGTACGACGTACTGACGGCTGTGGGACAGACGTCTCCCATGCTGGGATGAGAAGCGCATACGCTAGTCTACTCCGGAGTATCAATGCCCTGTCTCGATAGTCCTACGACTAGGGACCTGTATAAGGATGTGCTTGTGGATTACCCAGCCCCCACGAGTGTGACTGCCATCACAACGCTGGTAATCAAGCAAAGATCCTAAGGGCTCCACTAATGTGTATAGGTGATATACTATAAGAAACACATGTACACATTAAAGTAGAAACAAACCAAGTAGCATACTACTATTTTGAGCAAGATTATCTATACAACTGTGAATATTCTAAGCTTCCATTAAGTAATATACAAACTAGTATGATACAGTAATGGCCTCTAGGGCATATACACTAACACTCTTTGCAACAAGTCTGTTAGTTATATGTATGCCCTAGAGGCCATTACTATACATAGGATGTATACTGTAGTGGATGCTTAGACATATATAGGGAGGACTTTCTTGCTCGACATGATAGTATGCTATCTGGTTGCTCTTTACCTTAACGTGTACACTGATTGTCTCTCTGTTACATGTTGGTAAAGCCCTTAGGATGTGTACTTGACTACCTGGACTATGATGCGGATCATACTAGTGGGGACATGGTAGTCTATAAGTACATCCTTCAAGGTCCTTAGTCGTGGGTGTATCGAGACGGGGCATCGATATACCAGAGTAGACTAGCGTATACCTTCTCGACCCATACAGATGGGCGATGGATGATCCCATATCCATTGGTGTTTGACATCAGAGATGATATACGGGTGCTCAGTGGAGACTGGGTACACTGGACGGACTCGCTGAGAACTCCCAGATGGTATTATACCTCACGTCAGATGGCAGTTCTCTAGTGACACTGGTACAGAGTAGTATGTTGACCCGAGATCATCATAGAGTCTTGTGTTATTCCCACTGTGCTTTGATTTCCACCTTACCACGTCCAAGAGGGCATGCAAAACGGTGGTTTTTGGGTACAGTCCCGAATCACATGGAGGCAATGAGCGATAGGAGGGGATTCGTCTCTCCCAGTATGGGGAGTTGATGTTGCGCTGTGTTCGATTAGCTATAACCGGAAATCCCTGGCCAGGGTTGCTGAGATTTACTGGTAAGTGTTACCAGTAGTTTCTCGAACTGTTATAGACCTCATATCGACACGACTTATCGAGCTACTGGGGTCTGACGTTTACCACCCCTAGGCGAGATATGCGACATATCAGACGACGAGACCGGACTGTATGGTAAGTGTTACTGGTTGGATTCACAGGAGTGTGAGCGGGCTTGCTCGTTGATCTTCTGATCGCTCAATACCCAGGTGGCCGTTACGTTTAGCAGACCGCTTGCGGCTTGTGGGTGTTTGATATGATCATCACCTGCTGCTGGCGTATTGACGAGTCTTTAGAGTCCTATACATGGGTTTCCTGGCTCAAGCGAAATAAAATGGGAGCGCATATGAGATATGTGCGGGACCGAGAATAATACCAGTATGTGATACTGTATTCTATTCTCGCGATTTATGACATTGATCGGTTGTATGCGATATAGCCGGGTTATCGGATCAAGTGTTGATCCGATAAGTTGTTACTATTGATATTAGTCGGTTATATGCAGTATGACCGGATCATTAAATCAAGTGTTGATTTAATGATTTAATGTATAATTATATATTTGATATATTACTTTACATTAACTAGTATTTGTTCACTTAAGATTGATTTTCTCACTTGATGTGCACAAAAAGTATATGTGATATATTTTTGTGCACTTGTTTGTATCATGTTTGATGATACATGCAAACTTGGGTGTGTGTATGCTATACACCATGTTTAGTTAATGGTTAGGATTTCATTTGCCTTATTTATTTATTTTCTTTATTTATTTTTGGCAAGAAACAAAATGGTTGTGGCTTTCTTTGTTTTATTCTTGAAGATTCATGAAGCTTCAACCATTTTGTTTTATGCTTATCCTAACCATTTAACTAAACCTTAGTTCATTCTCTACATGAGTTACACTCACCCATGGTTGCAATATGATTGATATCACTTGAATTTTCTTTTGGTGATAATTCTTTTTCTTTCTTCTTCTTCTTCTTCTTCTTCTTCTTCTTCTTCTTCTTCATGAAAAAAAGAAAAGCTTGCTAGAAAATTCTAAGTTGATCAAATCAAGTGAGAAATCCAAATCCAAAGTGAACCCACTTCCTATTTCTTCATCCTCTACCACTTGCCATGTAGCAGAGTGTGTTATCTTCACAAGTTTAATGACCAAGTGAAGATGGAGCTTGAGTTAGAGTTGCCTCGACGTAGATCATCTTTGGCATCGAAGTCAACGACCTAGCCCGCTCATTTCTCCGATGAAACCATCGCAAGAGTCCAGGATCCTGGTGATCGCAGCGAAGGGACGTCATCACGGAGCTAAAGAAGTGGAGGACCGGATCTACAAAGGTTGTATTTCCATTCACTTGTTAGCAAAGTAGTTTTCTTGCTTCTCTTTTTCATCTTACCTCTAGTAATCGATCTAGTTTAGGGTTTCTCGGCACCGGAAAATTTGAATTTGGCATGGTTGATGCCTTATGGAACCTCTTGAGTGTGCCTAGGAACCCTACAAAGTCTAGCTTTGAAAGTCTCAACTTTTCCATCTACACCAATTTTCTTTTTAAAGATCCACTTGCTTCCAATGGGTTTTACCCCTTCAGGAGCATTTTTCCAAAGTCCATACTTTGTTGGTGTACATGGATTCCATCTCAGATCGCATTGCATCCAGCCATTTCACAGAGTCACCACTCGTGATGGCCTGCTCGAAACTAGTCGGGTCATCATCTTCCATGATGCAATCCTCGCTTCCACCATCAATGAGAAAACCGTAGTATCTCTCAGGTGGACGAGAAACCCTACTAGATCGGCGGAGAGGCTGGGGTTCGTCGGGTACTACTGAATCCTCTGGTTCCAACAAATCATCAGTTGTAGTTTGCGGTGCTGGAACCTCTTCCAGCTCTACCTCTTTGCCAGTAATTTCTTTTGCAATAAATTCCTTTTTCAAAAAGGTGGCATGTTGAGCAACAAACACTTTTTGTTCCTCAGCGTGGTAGAAAAAATATCCTTGAGAATTCTTTGGATATCCCACAAACTTGCAAAGAACTGATCGTGCCTCGAGTTTGTCCAGATTTTGCCTTTTGACATAGGCCGGACAACCCCATATCTTAACTCATTTAAAATATGGTCTCTTCCCACTCCATATCTCATATGGTATAGTAGGTACAGATTTAGATGGAACTAGATTCAATAGGTATATGGCTGTCTCAAGCGTATACCCCCAGAAGGAAATAGCCAACTCAGCATCGCTTATCATAGAGCGTACCATATCTAATAGGGTGCGATTCCTCCGCTCCGATACACCGTTGTGCTGTGGTGTATAAGGAGGAGTAAGCTGAGAGAGAATCCCATTCTCTTTTAGATAGTCTAGAAACTTATTGCTCAAGTATTCTCCTCCTCGATCAGATCGAAGGATCTTAATACTTTTGCCCGTTTGGTTCTCTACTTCGTGCTTATATTCTCTGAATTTCTCAAAAGCTTCAGACTTGTGTTTCATCAGGAACACATGTCCGTATCTAGAAAGATCGTCAATGAATGTAAAGAAGTAGGAAGAACCGTTCCTGGTGTGTGTAGACATGGGACCGCATACATCACTATGTACTAGTCCTAAGAGTTCCGTAACTCTTTCTCCATGTCCACTAAACGGAGTCTTGGTCATTTTACCTTTGAGACATGAATGGAAAGTATCATAAGATGATAATTCGAACGGATTCAAATATCCATCCTTATGTTACTTAGCTAGCCGTGTCGTATTGATATGACCTAGTCTACAATGCCACAAGAAGGATTCGTTCATTTCTGAACTCTTCCTCTTGTGTGTGTTTTGTACAATAAGGACTGTAGTTTGATTGAGAACGTATATGCCATTAAATAACGAACATGATCCAATCAACTTTTGATTCAGGAATATGTTCATAACATTATCCTGTACTATAAAATTATTTCCTTCTTTGCTCAATAAAGAAATTGATATAAGATTGCATATCAGGGTCGGAATGTAATAGCATTCGTTCAGAACCAATGTATTACCTTTTGGTAACACAAGGTGATATTCGCCAACTGCTTTGGATGCAACATTTGCACCATTCCCTACTCTTACAGAATGATCACCCTCTCCCAGTTCCCTACCTTTACGTAGCCCATGTAACATATTACATATATGGGATCCCGATCCGGTTTCTAATACCCAGGACGTAGAGTGAACTGAGAAACAGTTCTCGATAACTAACACACCTGAAGAAGATGCATCAACATGCTTATTCTTCGTCTTGGCGGCGTGAGAATCCAGATATTCTCCTATTCCCTGTTCAGTCTTATAACACTTATAAGAAAAAACGGGACCAACGTTCCCCTGCTCAGTATAATAAGCAGGTTCAGTCAATACATCCATATTATTATCTTGATTAAGGCCTGACAGGGTCGCTACCTGGAGAGAGAGAGAAGAAAACACTTTAGCGTATGCTCTTGCAAGATTAGATTGGTTATTATCTTATCTAATCAGGATGTCTCCCGCTGTTTTTATCAAATCTTCCTTCAAACCCTAAAAGGTAAGATTAGCCGAGATTAATTATACCCTACAAGTTCGCCAATCTTTCAGCCAGGTCGGTGTCGGTACTTTGAGGGAGGTTCACCGTGCTTTCGCACGGACCTAATTAAAATAAACCTCATTTTCCCAGAGGCATAACCCCGTTAACACCTTTCTAGACACCTACTTAATCGGCTAATTGTCCTGTGTAAAATTCTCTCAGGAGTAACTCTTATTCGCAGTGGGTATCAGGATCCAACTATCTCATAGGAGATATGCAATCTCATTGCAAATTTCAACAGTTGAAATTCCTGATAATATTTTGCCCCTAGCGATCTATGACCTTGACTAAGTCAAAAAACCATAAATCGCAAGTCAAGTTCAACCCCTACATTTCCCGATTGAATTAAACCCACCCGTACGACCCTTGACTAAGTTAACAAGGCCGTACGACTACCCTAATCCAATCACATCTCATACTTTAGCAGATAAACACAATTTAGCTACCGTACACTACGCCTTGACTAAGTCAACAAATATAGCACGAATACTAAATAATATCTATCTGAAATGACGGAGGACTACGCAGGTTTTTCAGAAAACCATGAGCGTAATGAACTTGATATCGTTGTAGAAACAAGTGATTTTGAAAAGGAGTGTTTTTAAGGCTTTTCTAGCTTCGCTAAAGAGGTCACTCCCGGTGAAGGGATCTAGGCTCTTTCCCCATCGAATAAGGTGCAGGGTATATCATATATACCGCTATGCAAAGAAAGAACTATAGAAGCTGTCAAAAACTAAACCGTGAGTTTGTAGCATCTGCCAGTTTTGCTAAAGAGGTCACTCCCGGTAAAGGGATCTCGGCTCTTTCCTCATCGAATAAGGTGCAGGGTATATCATATATACCGCTATGCAAAGCAAAACCGTAGCTACCCTTTTTATAAAGTTTTGATTCTACAACATCTTTTAGGTTTCTTTTCTTTTTATTAATCTCATTAATATATCACATCAGCTTATGCTTCCTAAGCATCACAGAAGAAACGAAAGCAGTAATATTTATATATTAGCATATATATATAGTATAAGCATTCGTCTCAGGCAGTAATATGATCTCATCACAGAACATTGCAGCAGAAGAACATATATGAAATATTGGATATACTAGGATGTCCGTGTTTTTAATACGAGCCTGTATAAAACACGGATTCCACGGTCGCGATGAATAGACAAACCCACATCCCTAGACCCCTACAAGAGCGGCAAGTAACACTGCCAATTCTAGGATTAGGAGACCCGGTCTCGACTCCTCGAGATGGCCTCCCACTGGACCCTAGAACCCGGTTACTTATGCTCCCCTCCTTGGGTCTACCTAATGCGGAAAAGTAAATAATATACAATGGTGATATCAACCTCATCCCGGAAGTGCCCCAATAAAAGAATATTGCATACAAATGAATTTAACATGAATGAAAATAAAAACCCTCATCTCACATAAAACCCCCGGCTATTCAGAACACGACGATCCAATATAACATATCACAGCAACACATAATATCTCATATCATCAACGTAAGCAAGTATGCGTATCCCGATTGTCGTTGATGTATAGCAACGAAGCCGGCGATACCCCACATACTACGCTTACGGTCACAGAAAAAAGAAAGTGTAAAACTACAACATTTGGAATCCACAATTACTTTAGACATCGTAAATCCGAAATATCACATACTTCGCATTTCATGCCTAACTATATGAATTCCACATATTGTATCACATTCCAGATAAATAGATAATATTAAACTTTCCGATCGAATAAACAAATACCCAAGATTTCCTAAATAGCTCAACACTTGAGCGGAGTTCAAATAATCCCAGAATATGTCACAGTAGCAATGGTCCAGCCGTAGAAGGGTCAAGACAACGCCTCACATGTGGCACGCCGTACTGTCCCAAACCCTAAGGTTTAGAGGCAGTTCAGACGGTCACATATTCGAGTTAAGGTTTGTGTTCTTCTAGAGGGTCCACCGCGTTACTTGCACGTTTTTCCGAAAGATTTAAACTCAAGAAAAATTCAACACTTGAAAGTTTTTCGTGCCGGGAAAAAATGAGTTAATGATATCCGTTCGAACATTTTAACAGTTTCTAAAATATCCGGAAAACAGAATGAAGTTAAATTTTCTGATCGAATCTACGAATTCAAAATAATCCCCAAAACACTCAACACTTGAGTCAGATTAAAAATACCCAGAAGCAGCTACAAATACCTACGGATGTACTGTGCCAAAAAGATAACCCTAACTCTACTGTGCTGGAGCGGAACCGCCGCAGAAGGCATGGTACGGTCGCGGTTCCGCCGCGCTTTAGTGGAGTTTTGGTGTCGTTTTTCACAGTAACTCTTAGAATTCCCTGCTAATTTTTTTGAGTATTTTTAATGCAGAAAAAATCACAATTTTACAAAATTTCCAGAGAGGGGGTCTAGTTCGATGTATCGGGGTTCGATCGGAGTTTTAACTTCGTATACACGTTGCCTAATGCTCTAACTAGGCTCTGATACCACTGTAGGGTTCCTAGGCACTCTTACAAGGGTCTATAAGGCATTAACCATGCCCGAATAAAAATTTACACGTGCCGAACAACCCAAAACCGGGATCTTTGCTAGATTATTAGGGTTTAACATGCAAGTAAACATCTTTACAACTAAGTGAGAGGGATTACAAACTTTGTAGTCCGCTCCTTCGCTTCATAAGCTTCGTGTTGAGGTCCCTTCGCTGTGATCATCAAGAACTCCGACTCTCGTGAGGATCCAAGAGGTGAATGATGCATCTTGTTTGAAGTCTTCATGATCTAAGATGATCTACCTTGAAGAATCTCTAACCCAAGCTTACACTTCACTAAACAACTTATTAGGGAAGTGAACACCCTAATCCAAGTGGCTAGAATAGATGAGGATGATGAAGTAGGAATATTGCTCTCTTTTGTTTACAAATTCTCACTTTTATTCACCACTTTTGAAAAAGCTAGTGAAGCTTTTCAACAAGGAAGAAGAAGCAAGAAGAAGAGCTAATCGTTTTGTGATGAATAATGAATTATTGTAGTGGTTACAAATCTAACCAAGGGTTAAGCATGAAGAAGTTAACCCTTGTAGAGAATAAACTAGAGTTAATGGTTTGGATTGGGTTAACATAATATCTTCACAAAATATCAAGCCAAAGACAAAGTCAAAGCTTCATGAAGCTTCATGGAAGCTTCATGCAAAAGCTAACCCTAATCCAAACCCTAACCAAGTTTAAACCCTAAACCATTGTTAAATTTGTAACCCTAACATGTTACAATATTATATATCACATATACAATATATTTTGTAATAAAAGAAAATAATACAATTAACATATATCGCATATATATCAATATATTATCCCGTGAGAAAATGAATCAATAAATTGAGCTTATATTAGTTAACGTAACGTAATATATCACATATATAATTATACATTAAATTATCGAATCAACACTTGATCCGATAACCCGGCTATATTACATATAATCGACTAATATAACATGTACCATTTCATCGAATCAACACTTGATCCGATGACCCGGTTATATCACATATACCCGGCCGATATCTCATATCGCGAGAATAGAATATGGTATCTCATATCGTATTATTCTCGGTACCGCATATATCACATATGTGCTCCTACTCTGTTTTGCCTGAGCCAGGAAAACTCTGTGTAGGACTCTAAAGAATAGTCAATACGCCGGCAGTAGGTGATGATCATATCAAACACCCACAAGCTGCAAGCGGTCAGCTAAACGTAACAGCCACCCAGGTATTGAGCGATCAGAAGATCAACAAGCAAGCCTGTACATTCTCCTGTGAATCCAATCAGTAACACTCCCGTAAAGTCCGGTCTCTTCGTCTGATATGTTGCATATCTAGTCTAGGGGTGGTATACGTCAGACCCCAGTAACCGATAAGTCGTGTCGATATAAGGCTCATAACGGGTCGAGAAACTACTGATAACTCTTACCAGCAGCACTCCATATCATCCCTGGCCAGGGACTTCCAGTTATAGCCAATCGAACACAGCACCTTATCAACTCCCTATACCGAGAGAGACGAAAACCCTCCTATCGCTCATTGCCTCCATGTGATTCGGGACTGCACCCAAAAGCCACCGTTTTGCACGCCCTCTTGGACGTGGTAAGGTGGAAATCAAAGCACGGTAGGAATCACACAAGACTCTATGACGATCTCGGGTCTACAGACTACCCTGTACCAGTGTCACTGGAGAACTGCCATCTGACGTATGGTATATCACCATCTGGGAGTTCTCGGTGAGTCCGTCTAGTGTACCCAGTCTCCACTGAGCACCCGTACACCATCTTTAATGTCAAACACTGATGGATATGGGATCATCCATCGCCCATCATATGGGTCAAGGTGCGTATACGCTAGTCTACTCTGGTGTATCGATGCCCTGTCTCGACACACCCTCGACTAGGAACAGTTATAGGATGTACTCATCGACTACCGTGGCCCTACTAGTATGATCTCATCATAGTCCTAGTAGTCGAGTACATATCCTAAGGGCTTTATCAACATGTGAGAGCAAGACAGTAAACTAATACTAGTCAACATGTTAAGACAAAGTGAAACCAAATAGCATACTATCATGTCGAGCAAGAAAGTCCTCTCTATATATATCCAAGCATCCACTATAATATACATCATATGTACAACAATGGCCTCTAGGGCATATATATAACTAACACCCATGACCAATATTCAACCAATTTTGAATTACTTAATCAATTAATAACCCTACATTATAGCAAGCATGGTGTAAGTCATACATACACCCATGAAGCATGTATCATCAAGCATGACACAAAAACATGTACATTAATATATAGCACATATACACTAATGCACACAGGTGAGAATAAGAAATCATAAGTGAGAAAATATTAGTCAATGTAACTTAATATATCAAATATATAATTATACATTAAATTATCAAATCAACACTTGATTTAATAATCCGGCTATATCACATACAACCGACTAATATCAAATTTACCAATCTATCGAATCAACACTTGATCCGATAACCCGGCTATATCATATATAACCGACCGATATCACTTATCACGAGAATAGAATACAGTATCACATATCTTATTAATCTTGGTCCCGCACATATCACATATGTGCTCCTACTTCGTTTCGCATGAACCAGGAAACCTCTGTGTAGGACTCTAAAGACTCGTCAATACGCCGGCAGTAGGTAATGATCATATCAAACACCCACAAGCCGCAAGCGGTCTGCTAAACATAACGGCCACCCGGGTATTGAGCGAACAGAAGATCAACAAGCAAGCTTGCTCATACTCCTGCGAATCCAATCAGTAACACTACCGTACAGTCCGGTCTCTTCGTCAGATATGTCGCATATCATAGCCTGGGGGTGGTATAACGTCAGACCCCAATAGCCTGATAAGTCATGCCGATGCAAGGTCCATAACAGTTCGAGAAACTACTGATAACACTTACCAGTAAATCTCAGCAACCCTGGCCAGGGATTTCATGTTATAGCCAATCGAGCATAGCGCAACATCAACTCCCAATACCGGGAGAGACGAATCCCCTCCTATCACTCATTGCATCCATATGACTTGGGACTGTACCCAAAAACCACCTTTTTGCACGATCTCTTAACCGTGGTATAGTGGAAATCAAAGCACAGTGGGAATCACACAAGACTCTATGACGATCTCGGGACGACAGGCTAACCTGTACCAGTGTCACCAGAGAACTGCTATCTAACGATAGGTATAATACCATCTAGGAGTTATCGGTGAGTCCGTCCAGTGTACCCAGTCTCCACTGAGCACCCGTATACCTTCTCTGATGTCAAACACCAATGGATATGGGATCATCCATCGCCCATCATATGGGTCGAGAAGCGTATACGTTAGTCTACTCTGGAGTATCGATGCCCTGTCTTGATACTCCCATATTAGGAACATTTGAAGGATGTACTTACCGACTACCTCTGCCCCACTAGTATGATCTGCATCATAGTCCTGGTAGTCAAGTAATCATCCTAAGGGCTTTATCAACATGTAATAGAGAGACAATAAGTGTACACGTTAAGATAAAGAGCAACCAGATAGCATACTATCATGTCGAGCAAGAAAGTCCTCCCTATATATGTCCAAGCATCCACTACAATATACATCACATGTACAGTAATGGACTCTAGGGCATACATATAAATAACAATCACGACCATGGATATACAGGCTTAATTTAAAACACGGAATTCCTAGTATATCCAATATTTCATATGTGTTCTTCTGCTGCTGATATTTTGTGATGTGATCACTTGATATGTTCTGAGACGAATGCCTATATTATATATATGATATATAATTACTATTGCTGCTTTCGTTTCTTCTGTGATGCTTGGGAAGCATAATTGATGGGACTTCATTAATAAAATTAATGAAATAAAAGAAACCTAAAGATGTTGTAGAAACTTGTTTAAAAACTGGTAGCTCTAGTTCTTGCTTTGTATAGCGGTATTCCTTGTAGAATATCCAGCACCTTATTCGATAAGGAAAGAGCCGAGATCCCTTCACCGGGAGTGACCTCTTTAGCGAAACTAGCAGATGCTACAACCCACTCAGTTTGTCTTTTGATTGCTTATATAGTTTTTGCTTTGCATAGTGATATTTGTGAAATATCCTGCACCTTATTCGATAAGGAAAAAGCCGAGATCCCTTCACCGGGAGTGACCTCTTTAGCGGAACTAGTAAAAGCCTCAAATACACTCCTTTTCAAAATCACTCGATTCTACGACGATATCAAGTTCATTACGCAAAAGGTTTTCTTAAAAACCTGCCGTAACCCTCCGTTATTTTAGGAAGTAGAGTACTTAGTATTCGTGCTACGTTTGTTGACCATAGTTAAGGCGTAGTGTGCAGTAGCTAAGTGATGTCTTCCTACATAGCATATAATGCAATTAATTAGGACAGTCATATGACTTTGTTAACCATAGTTAAGGGTCATGTGGGTGGGTCTAATTAATCAGGAAATGTCGGGTAGAACTTGACTAGTGCTTATGATTTGTTGACCATAGTTAAGGTCATAAGTCATTAGGGGTAAGAAGATTATCGGGAATTTCAAGTGTTGAAATTTGCAATGAGATTGTATACCTTCTATGAGATAGTTGGATCCCGATACCCACTGCGAGTAAGAGTTACTCCTGGGAGAGTTTTGCACATTACAATTAGCCGATCAAGTAGGTGTCTAGAAAGGTGTTAACGGGGTTACGGCCCTAGGAAAATGAGGTTTATTTTAATTAGGTCCATGCGAAAGCACGGGGAACCTCCCTCAAAGTACCGACACTGGCCTGGCCGAATGATTGGCGAACTTGTAGGGTGTAATTAATCTCGGCTGGTCTTACCTTTTAAGGTTTGAAGGAAGATTTGATAAAAACAGTGGGAGCTATCCTGATTAGATAAAATAATAACCAATCTGATCTTGTAAGAGCATACACAGAGTGTTTTCTTCTCTCTCTCTCCAGGTAGCGACTATGTCACGCCTTAATCAAGATAATAATATGGATGCATTGACCAAACCTGCTTATTATACTGAGCTAGGGAACGTTGGTTCCGCTCTATCTTATAATTGTTATAAGTCCGAGCAGGAAATAGGGGAATATCCGGATTTTCACGTGACCCAATCGAGGAATAAGCATATTGATGCATATTCTTTAGGTGTGTTCGTTAACGAGAACTGTTTCTCGGTATCCTCTATGTCATAGGTATGAGATACTGGATTAGGATCTCATATATGTAAATTGTTACATGGGCTACAGAAAGGTAGAGAAGTGGGATTGGGTGATATGTCTCTAAGTGTTAAAGAATGGTGCAATTGTTGCAGCCAAATCAGTTGGCAGATATCACCTTGTATTACCAAATAGTAAATACATTGATTCTGAACAAATGTCATTAGATACCGAACCTGATATACGACATTACATCAGTTTCTTTATTAAGTTAAAGAAGGATATAATTTTGTATTGAAGGATAATGTTGTGAACATTTTCTTGAATCAAGAGTTGATTGGATCAGGCACGTTATATAATAGCATATACATTCTAAATCAAACCACAGTTCAAAGTATCTAGAACACACACAAGAGGAGCAGTTCAGAAATGAACGAATCTTTCTTATGGAATTGTAGACTAGGTCATATCAATGCGACACGACCAGCTAAGTTACATAAGGATGAATATGAGAATCTGTTCGAATTTTCATCTTATGATACTTGCCAGTCTTGTCTCAAAGATAAAATGACCAATACACCGTTTACTGGAAACAGAGAAAGAGTTACTGAACTCTTGGGACGGATACATGATGATGTATTCGGTCCTATGTCTACAAATGCCAGGGTTGGTTCTTTGTACTTCATTATATTCATCGACGATCACTCAAGATTCGGACATGTGTTCCTGTTGAAACACGAATCTAAAACTTTTGAGAAATTCAAGGAATATAAGCTTGAAGTTAAGAACCAGACGGGTTGAAGTATTAAAGTCCTTCGATGTGATCGAGGAAGTGAATACTTGGGCATGGAGTTCCTGGATTTTCTAAACGGAGAATGGGATTCTCTCTCAGCTTACTCCTTCGTATACACCACAGCACAATGGTGTATCGTGGCGGAGGTATCGCACCCTATAAGATATGGCGTGCTCTATGATGATTACTGCTGAGTTACCTGTTTCCTTTTGGGTGTTATGCACTTGAGAAGCTGCATACCTATTGAATGGGGTTCCATCCAAATCAGTGCCTACCACTCCATTTGAGATATGGAATGGGAAGAGACCATGTCTTAAACGAGTTAAAATATGGGGTTGTCCGTCCTATGTTGAAAAGCAAAATCCGGACAAGCTCGAGGCAAGGTCAGTTCTCTATAAGTTTGTTGGATATCCCAAACATTTGCGAAGGTATATCTTCTACCTAACTGAGGATCAAAAGGTGTTTTGTTTCTCAGCATGCCACCATTTTAGAAAAGGAATTTCTTGTGAAGAAATTTGTGGTCATGAAGTAGAACTGGAAGTTGATCGATCTTGACAAACTAACAGCTGATGATTTGGTGAAAACCAAAGGATTCAATCGTCTCCAACGAACCTCAGCCTCTCCGCAAATCTGGTAGGGTTCCTCATCCATTTGAAAGATATTACGGTCTTCTCAGTGACAGTGGGAGCGAGGATTGCATCATGAGATGATGGCCCAACAAGGTTCATACAGGCCATCACGAGTGGCGACTCTGTGAAAAGGCTGGATGCTATGCGATCAAAGATAGAATCCATATACACCAACAAAGTATGACTTTGCATGTTGCACCTGAAGGGGTAAAACCCATTGGGAGCAAATGGATCTTGAGAAGATTCTTGGTGTAAATGGAAAAGTTGAGACTTTCAAAGCTATGCTTAAGTCCATCAGGATCAATGCAAGTATCGCGGAGTTGGAACATCTGTTTTGATGTAGTAGTCAAAGTGTTTGACTTCATCAAAATGGTAGATGAACCTTGTATATACAAGAAGGTTGTAGAGAGTAAGGTTTTCTTCCACGTATTATACGTAGACAACGTACTCTTGATAGGAAAAGGTTTCCTATGCTACACTTGGTCAAGCTCCACTTATCATGAGGATTCTCTATGGAAGATCTGGATGATACCTACTACATCTTGTGGATTATGATCTATGGTGATAGATCTAAGTGGATGTTGGGAGTGTCCCAAATCTAGGTACATTAACACCATACTAAAGGGGTTTAGTATGGAAGATTCTAAGCGTGGTGGTTCGCCCACCTACTCAGGGATCACTCTCTCCAAAAAGATGTCTTCCGAGACTGATTTGGAGAGAGCTCGCGTGCAAGGGATATCCTATGCTTCGAAAGTAGGCTCTATCATGAATGCGATGTTATGTACCAGACCATATATAGATGACTCACTAGGTGCAGTGATCAGGAATCAATCGGATCTTAGGAGAATCACTGGTCAGCTGTGGAGGACATTCTTAAGTACTTGAGAAGCACTAAAAGAATGTTCTTGGTTCGAGCTTCCAAAGTGATAAGGTCGACTAAAAGTCAGTCACAGACATTGTATTTACCCTCAGTGGAGGGACGGTATGTTGGAAGAGTTCCAAGCTAGATACCGTGACATACTAGACGATAAAGGGTAGATACATCGCTACAACGATGCTACCAAAGAGGTTGTCTGGACATTTCTTGTTCATGAGATGAACAAGGTTCCTACCATTGAGCGTCCAATAAGTGTTATTGTGACAACAATGGAGTTGTGGCTTTGGCTTAGGAACGCCGGTCCCATCAGCGTTCCAGACATAATTCTGAGGACAGTATCACCTAATCAGGGAGATGGTTGATCTTCAAGGGATCGAGGTGAGGAGAGTTGACGCGAAGGATAACACGGCGGCTCCACTCACAAAGGCCTTTCCCGAGAGAGACTTCTATAGGACGTTGAGTATGAGATACTGCAACAAATGGCCTTAGTGCAAGTGGAAGATTGTTAGTTATATGTATGCCCTAGAGGCCATTACTGTACATGCGATGTATATTGTGGTGCATGCTTGGACATATATAGGGAGGACATTCTTGCTCGACATGATTGTATGCTATCTGGTTGCTCTTTATCTTAACATGTACACTTATAGTCTCTCTATTGCAAGTTGATAAAGCCCTTAGGATGAGTACTTGACTACCAAGATTATGATGCGGATCATACTAGTGGGGCAGAGGTAGTCGGCAAGAACATCCTGAAGGGTTCCCTAGCACGGCAGCAAGGTTTCGGGAGGCATCTCTCATGCCAAATTAAAATTTTGCCATTCTAACTAACCCTAACCCTAGAATCGTATACTAGAAATACTACAGAATGAAAATGCAAACACTTTGCAAGTAAAGAGAGCAAGGAATACAACCTTTGTAGACCGGTCCTTCACTTCATTAGCTCCGTGTAGTCGTCCCTTTGCTGCGATCGTGAACTCCGGACTCTAGAAAGGCTCCCTTGAAGAAACAAACATGCTTGCTTCGAAGACTTCGAAGCCGAAGACGATCTACGTTAAGGAGACACTAACCCAAGCTATCTCTTCACTAATTACGGAATTAGTGAAGCAAACACCCTATACTAAATAGCAAGTAGTAGAGGATGATGAAGTAGGAAGTGGGCTCACTTTAGATTTGATTTTCTCATACCTCCATTGAAGCTTGAAAGCTTTGAGGAAGAAGAAGAAGAAGAATGAACTCATCATATGAATTAATCCAAATGAATTATTGCAACCATGGGCGAGTTAAGCCCTCATGCCTAATTCATGTAGAGAATAAACCAAAGGCTAAGGTTAAGGGTTGGGTTAACAAATATCCTAAGGAATGACAAAAGAGTGGACTTTATCAATATTCTACAAGCTTCTTCCAAGCTTGAAAATATTGACTAAGTCTTTTCTCTTTTGTGATAACTTAAGCAATAAATAAAACCCTAACTTAACCCTAGCATGGTATAAGTCTCATACACCCATCTTGCTTGTATCATCAAGCATGACACAATACATGTACACAAATATACATATCACATTTATACAATGTGCACATCTAGTGAGAAAAGAAATCTTAAGTTAGGTAATATTAGTTAATATAATGTAATATATCAAATATATAATTATACATTAAATTATTAAATCAACATTTGATTTAATAATCCGGCTATATCACATATAACCGACTAATATCAAATGTAACATCTTATCGAATTAACACTTGATCCGATAAGCCGGCTATATCACATATAACCAATCATGTCACACATCGCGAGAATAGAATACGGTATCTCATTTCGTATCAATCTTGGTCCCGCACATATCACATATGTGCTCCTACTCTATTTCGCTTGTGCCAGGAAACCTCTGTGTAGGACTCTAAAGACTCGTCAATACGCCGGCGTAGGTGATGATCATATCAAATATCCACAAGCCGCAAGCGGTCTGCTAAACGTAACGGCCACCCGGGTATTGAGCGATCAGAAGATCAACAAGCAAGCCTGCTCACACTCCTGTGAATCCAATCAGTTACACTACCGTACAGTCCGGTCTCTTCGTCTGATATGTCGCATATCTCGTCTAGGGGTGGTAAACGTTAGACCCTAGTAACTTGATAAGTCGTGTCGATATGAGGCTCATAACGGGTCGAGAAACTACTGATAACACTTACCAGTATATCTCTAAAGCAGCCCTGGCCAGGGACTTCTTGTTATAGCCAATCGAGCACAGCGCAACATCCACTCCCAATACCGGGAAAGACGAAAGCCCTCCTATCGCTCATTGCCTCCATGTGATTCGGGATTGTACCCAAAATCCACCGTTTTGCACGTTCTCTTGAACGTAGTAAGGTGCAAATCAAAGTATAGTGGGAATCACACAAGATTTTATGACGATCTCGGGTCTACAGATTAACCTGTACCAGTCTCATCAGAGAACTGCCATCTGACGTTAGGTATAATACTATCTGTGAGTTCTCGGTGAGTCCGTCCAGTGTACCCAGTCTCTACTGAGCACCCGTATACTGTCTCTGATGTCAAACACCAATGGACATGGGATCATTCATCGCCCATCTACATGGGTCGAGAAGCTATACGCTAGTCTACTATGGTATATCGATGCCCTGTCTCGATACACCCACGACTAGGAACATTTGAAAGATGTACTTAATGGCTACTCTGTCCCCACTAGTATGATCTGCATCATAGTCCTGGTAGTCAAGTACTCATCCTAAGGGCTTTACCAATATGTAATATAGAGACAATCAGTGTACATGTTAAGCTAAAGTGCAACCATATAGCATACTATCATGTCGAGCAAGAAAGTCCTCACTATATATGTCCAAGCATCCACTACAAAATACATCGTATGTACAGTAATAGCCTCTAGGGCATACATATAACTAAAAATCTCCCACTTGCACTAGGGCCATCTGTTGTAGTATCTCATACCCAACAATCAGTAGTGGTTGAAGTATCTCATACTCAACCATCCCATAAAAGTCTCTACTGAGAAATAGGCCTTTATGAGTGGATCCACGCTGTTGTCCTCTGTGTCTACTCTCCTATCCTTGATCTCCCTGGAGATCATTCATCTCCTTGATCAGGTGATACTGCCTAAGAATATGTCTGGATCACTGATGGGACGGGAGTTCCTAGGCCTAAGCCACAACTCCATTGTCACACAATGGTAAGAACGAAGTTCATCTCCTGAACTAATATATATCCAGACTGCCTCTATGGTAGTATCGTTGGTAGCAATGTATCCAGCCTTTATCGTCTAGTTTGCCACGGCATCTAGCTTGGAACTCTTCCAACATACCGTCCCTCTCCTGAGGGTAAAGACAATGCCTGTGACTGACATTCAGTCGACCTTACCACCTGGAAGCTATCCAATGATTCTCCCCAGGATCGCTTGATACCATCTCACTACACTTAGTGAGAATCCTAACATCCATTTAGATCTATCTCATAGATCCAAAACCCAGGATTTAGGAGGTATCACCTTTGATCCTATATGGAGAATCCTTGTGATAAGAGGAGATTGACCGAGTGTAGCATAAGAAACTCCTTTCCTATCAAGAGTATGTCATCCACGTACAATACGAGGATCACCACCATACTCCCTACTACCCTTTTGTATATATAAGGTTCATCTACCATTTTAATGAAGTCAAACTCTTTGACTACCACATCAAAACAGATGTTCCAACTCCGCGATGCCTGTTTTATCCCATAAAGCAACTTGCATACGTTTCCGCTGCTCCCACTGTCTACGAAGCCCTCTGGCTGTGTACTTATAGACGCTTTCTTCTAAATCACTATTTAGAAAAGCAGTCATGACACCCAACCGCCAGATATCGTAGTTATGGTATGTAGCAGTGGTAAGTAGGATCCGGATGGACTTAAGCATAGGGACTAGAAAAGGTTTCATCATTATCCACACCTGGTCGATGACGAGAACCTTTTGCAACATGTCTTAGCTTTGAAAGTCTCAACTTTTCCATGTACACCAAGTAATCTTCTCAAGATATACTTGCTCTTGATGGGGATTTAACCCTTCAGATATAGCAACCAAAGTCCATACTTTGTTGGTGTACATAGATTCCATCTCAGATCACTTAGCATCCAGCCATTCTCACAGAGTCCCCACTCCTGATGGCCTGCTCGAAACTAGTTGGGTCATCATCTCATGATGCAATCCTTGCTCCCACTGTTATAGAGAAAACCAAAGTATTTCTCAGGTGGGTGAGGAACCCTACCAGATCGGCGGAGAGGCTGAGGTTCGTCGGGAACTATTGAATCCTCCGGTTATACCAAATCATCAGCTGCAGTTTGTATAGATGGAACTCCTTCAAGTTCTACCTCATGACCACTAATTTCTTCACAAGAAATTCCCTTTCCCAAAGGTGGCATGCTGAGAAACAAAACATTTTTTGCTCCTCAGTGCAGTAGAAGATTTTCCCTTGCGAATGCTTGGGATATCCTACAAACTTCCACAGAACTGACCTTGCCTCGAGCTTGTCCGGATCTTGCTTTTGACATAGTCCGGACAACCCCAAATCTTAACATCATTAAGAGATGGGCTCTTCCCATACCATATCTCATATGGAGTGGTAGGCACCTGATTTGGTTGGAACCCTATTCAATAGGTATGCAGCTTCTCTAGTGCATAACCCCCAAAAGGAAATAGGCAACTCAATAGTACTCATCATAGAGCACACCATATCTAATAGGGTGCGATTGCTCCACCCCGATATACCAACGTACTGTGGTGTATACGGAGGAGTAATGCTGAGAGAGAATCTCATTCTCCTTTAGAATAGTCCAGGAATTCCGTGCTCAAGTATTCTTCTCCCTGATCTCATCAAAGGACATAATACCTATACCCATGTTGGTTCTTTACTTCTGACTTATATTCTTTGAATTTCTCAAAAGTTCAGGCTTGTGTTTCAACAGGAACATATGTCCGAATCTTTAGAGATCATCAGTGAATGTAATGAAGTAAAAAGAATCAAACCTGGCATGTGTATACAGGGGACCTACATACATCATCATGTATCAATCCTAAGAGTTCACTAACTCTTTCTCTGTTTCCAATAAACGAAGCTATGGTCATCTTATCTTTGTGACATGACTGGCAAGTTTCATAAGATGTAAATTCAAAGTGATTTAAATATGCATCTTTCTGTAACTTAGCTAGTCGGGTCGCATTGATATGACCTAGTCTACAATACCTCAAGAAGGATTCGTTCATTTCTGAACTCTTCCTCTTTTGTGTGTTTTGTACGTTAAAAACTGTGGTTTGATTTAGAACGTATATGCTTTTAGATAACGTGCCTGAACCGATCAACTCTTGATATAGGAAATGTTCAAAACATTATCCAACAATACAAAATTATATCCTTCTTTACTAAATAAAGAGACTGATATGATATTGTATATCAGGTTCGGTATCTAATAACATTCATTCAGAATCAATGTATTTGGTAATACATGGTGATAACTGCCAACATACTTGGCTGCAATGATTGCACCATTTCCAACTCTTGAAACTTATCATCCATTCTCAGTTCTCTACCTTTCAGTAGCCCATGTAACAAATTACATTTGTAGGATTCTGATCCGGTATCTCATACCTAGGACGTAGAGGATACTGAGAAACAGTTCTTGGTAATGAACATACCCGAAGAAGATGTATCAACATACACTTTCTTCGTTTGGTCGGCACGGGAATCCTGGTAATCCCCTATTTCCTACTCGGTCTTATAACAATTATAAGTTAGAGCGGGACCAACGTTCCTAAGATCAGTATAACAAGCGGATTCGGTCAATACATCCGTATTATTATCTTGATTAAGGCGTGACATGGTCTCTACCTGGAGAGAGAGAGAAGAAAACACTCAGCGTATGCTCTTGCAAAATTAGATTGGTTATTAATTTATCTAATCGGGATGGCTCCCACTATTTTAGTCAAATCTACCTTAACCCTAAAAGATAAGACTAGCTGAGATTAATTACACGCTACAAGTTCGCCAATCTTTCAGCCAGGCCAGTGTCGGTACTTTGAGGGAGTTTCTCCGTGCTTTCGCACGGACCTAATTAAAATAAACCTCATTTTCCTAGGGGCGTAACCCCGTTGACACCTTTCTAGACACCTACTTCATCGGCTAATTGTAATGTGTAAGACTCTCCCAGGAGTAAATCTTACTCGCAGTGGGTATCGGGATCCAACTATCTCATAGGAGGTATGCAATCTCATTGCAAATTTCAACACTTGAAATTCTCGATAATATTTTGCCCCAAGCATCATATGACCTTGACAGAGGTCAACAAACCATAGACCGCTAGTCAAGTTCAACACGTCATTTCTTGATTGAAATAAACCCACCCGCATGACCCTTAACAAGGTCAACAAAGTCGCACGACTACCCTAATCCAATCGCATTATATGCTTATGCAGATAAGCACTAATCAGCTACCGCACACTATGCCTTAACATAGTCAACAAACGTAGCACGAATACTAACCAGTACTTATCTGAAATGACGGAGGGCTACCACAGGTTTTTTAAAAAAAACCTTTGCGTAATGAACTTGATATCGTCGTAGAATTGAGTGATTTTTGAAAAGGAGTGCTTTTGAGGCTTTTACTAGTTTTGCTAAAGCGGTCACTCCCGGTGAAGGGATCTCGGCTCTTTCCTTATCGAATAAGGTGCAGGATATTTCACAAATACCACTATACAAAGCAAAAACTATAGAAGCAATCAAAAGACAAACCGAGTGTGTATCATCTGCTAGTTTCGCTAAAGAGGTCACTCCCGGTGAAGGGATCTCGGCTCTTTCCTTATCGAATAAGGTGCTGGATATTCTACAAGGAATACCGCTATGCAAAGCAAGAACTAGAGATACCAGTTTTCGATACAAGTTTCTACAACATCTTTAGGTTTCTTTTATTTCATTAATCTCATTAATGAAGTCCCATTATAATATGCTTCCCAAGCATCACATATGAAATTAAAGCAACAATATATAATATATATATATATATATAATATAAGCATTCGTCTCAGAATATAATCAATGATCACATCACAGAATATCACAGCAGAATGAAACATATGAAATATTGGATATACTAGGATTTCCGTGTTTTAAATTAAGCATGTATAAAACATGGATTCCACGGTCGCGATGAATAGCCAAACCCACATCCCTAAACCCCTACGAGAGCGGCAAGCAACCCTACCAATTCTAGAGTTAGGAGACCCGGTCTCGACTCCTCGAGATGGTCTCCCACTGGACCGTAGAACCCGGTTACTTGTGCTCCCCGCCTTGGGTCTATCCTAATACGGAAAAGTAAATAATATACAATGGTGACATCATCCTCAACCCAGAAGTACCCCAATAAAAGAATATTACATATAATGAATTTTACATAAATGAAAATGAAAAACTCTCATCTCACATAAAACCCCCGGCTATTCAAACACGACGATCCAATATAACATATCACAGCAACACATAACATCACATGTCATCAACGTAAGTAAATATGCGTATCCCAATTGTCGTTGACATATAGCACCGAAACCGGCAATACACCACATATTACACCTACGATCGCAGAAAAGAAAGTGAAAAACTACAACAGTTGGAATCCGCAACCACCTTAGACATCATAAACCCAACGTATCTCATACTTTGGATTTCATGCCTAACCAAATGAATTCCTTAGACATCGCATGCCTAAAAATTATAAACCCCGCATTTTAGTCTCAATCTCGAAAATACTTTTCAATATCAAGTCGGGCAATTCAACAAGATTCCCGACATCCTGATCGAATGCTCGTCGGAAACTTTAGTAGACTCCCGCACACCCCGATGCCGTCGACGAAGTGCACTAAGGCGGAACACCGCTGCCGCGAGCACCCGAACAGATGCTTTTGGTGACGAGGTTCTCCTACAGTCACTTGGTCGGGGCTATAGGGTGTGGCTATCTAATAAGGTTACCCGGCGAGTATCTGCATACACTATGTGATTGCGACGGAATTTTGATCGCATCAAAATCCCGTGGCAACCGATCAAATGAGACTAAACTGCTAGATTTATAAAATTCAAATTAGTTTTGATTCTAAGTATTGTATCCCATCACATAATATCCAGACGACGTTAAACTTTTCGATCGATTCATCAAAGTCCCACCATTTCCCGACAGCTCAACACTTGAGCACAGTTTTAATAATACCCAGAAGATGCCACAGTACCTATGAACCAGCCGTAGAAGGGTCAAACCAACGCCTCACATGTGACAACGCTGAATTACCACAAACCCTATGGTTTAGTAGCGGTTCTGATGATCACATAATCGAGTTAAGGTTTCGTTCTTCTAGAGGGTCCACAGAATCACTTGCATATTTTTCCGAATATGTTAAACATGGAAAAATGGGTTTTTGACATTCGATCGAACTTTTTAACTTCGTCTAGACAACATGCGAATAACCCGAAACAATGTTAAAACTACGAACATGAAACACTCCGAATTGCTTATAGTGTAAGATCACATCACATGCAAAATTAGCAAAAACAAACAACACCTGAAACATCAAAACCAAGTCACTGGAACACACAAAAAATTTAGGGGGGGCTCGGATTTGGCCGAGATCATAAGATAGGTGGCCGGCCAAAATTGCATGAAACCCCCTCAAATTTTCACAGTGTTCTTGATATATCTCATATATCATTCTGTACTTGTTTAAAAAAAATTTTGAACAACTTTTAAAATCGACAGAAACTTCAATTTTCAGTTTCAAGTTTCGGAGTATTTCGGTTCCGTAATCTTAACAAAATCCGTCTAAATTTCTAGCATGGCTCTGATACCACTGAAGGGTTCTCTAGCACGACAGCAAGGTTTCGGGAGGCATCTCTCATGCCAAATTAAAATTTTGCCGTTCTAGCTAACCCTAACCCTAGAATCGTATACTAGAAATCCGACGAAATGAAAATGCAAACACTTTTCAAGTAAAGAGAGCAAGGAATACAACCTTTGTAGACCGGTCCTTCACTTCATTAGCTCCGTGTAGTCATCCCATTGCTGCGATCGTGAACTTCGGACTCTAGAAGGGCTCCCTTGAAGAAACGAACATGCTTGCTTCGAAGACTTCGAGGCCGAAGACGGTCTATGTCGAGGAGTCACTAACACAAGCTATCTCTTCACTAATTACGGAATTGGTGAAGCAAACACCCTATACTAAATGGAAAGTAGTAGAGGATGATGAAGTAGGAAGTGGGCTCACTTTAGATTTGATTTTCTCACATTTTTTCTCATACCTCCATTGAAGCTTGAAAGCTTTGAGGAAGAGGAAGAAGAAGAAGAAAAATGAACTCATCATATAAATTAATCCAAATGAATTATTGCAACCATGGGTGAGTTAAGCCCTCATGCCTAACTCATGTAGAGAATAAACCAAAGGCTAAGGTTAAGGGTTGGGTTAACAAATATCCTAAGGAATGACAAAAGAGTGGACTTTGTCAATGTTCTACAAGCTTCTTCCAAGCTTGAAAATATTGACTAAGTCTTTTCTCTTTTGTGATAACTTAAGCAATAAATAAAACCTTAACTTAACCCTAGCATGGTATAAGTCTCATACACCCATCTTGCTTGTATCATTAAGCATGACACAATACATGTACACAAATATACATATCACATATATACAATGTGCACATCTAGTGAGAAAAGAAATCTTAAGTTAGCTAATATTAGTTAATGTAATGTAATATATCAAATATATAATTATACATTAAATTATTAAATCAACATTTGATTTAATAATCCGGCTATATCACATATAACCGACTAATATCAAATTTAACATCTTATCGAATCAACACTTGATCCGATAACCCGGCTATATCACATATAACCAATCATGTCACACATCGCGAGAATAGAATACGGTATCTCATATCGTATCAATCTCGGTCCCGCACATATCACATATGTGCTCCTACTCCATTTCGCTTGAGCCAGGAAACCTCTGTATAGGACTCTAAAGACTCGTCTATGATACCCACTCCGGTACTTACGGGGAGGCGGAAAGAGTAAAAATCGAATTTTTATCACAAGGTAACATAGACTATGCATTAGGATCTTTGCTAAACATTAACTAACAAACAAACTTAGGGTTTTAACTACTAGGTTAGATGGTTATTCCTAAGTCTTGAACTCCTTCTTCTCCTTGTTGTGACCTCCTTGGAATGATGTAGATGGCTCCTCCTCACCGGCTTCTCTATATCGAAGAAGATCCACCCGAAGTCCTCTACCTTGAGCTCCTACCTCAACAATGAAGTAACTAGAGTTCTTGGCTTGCTAGACTAAAAACCCTAGAGTGAGTAGAGAAGTATTTTGGTGGTTTTGTCTCAAAAGCTTTTGATTTTCAACTCATGAAAGATTAAAGTTTTGAGAGAGGAAGAGGAGAGAACATACCATGAGAGAGAAAGATCATATGAGAATGAGAGGATAAAGCTCTCATATGAGGAAATATGATAATAATAATATTAATTAAGATAATTGTGATGGTGTGTTGATTTGACCTTTATCATGTTACAATTAATGCTAAGCATGCTCAAAGAAAATATCTCATGCTTAACAAAAATATCTAAGTCAACATGGGTCAACAAGTCAAATGGTCAAACCAACATTAGCCATGATACAATTATCTCTAATTAAAACTATTAATCAATTTCCTCCTTCTCATTATGGTTTTGATCAAGTCAATGGTCAAAACCCTAATGAGGTGTCTCCTCCTCTGCCTCTATCAACTGTATGTAAATACCAGTATCCGTGTTCCGAGAAACACGAATACAATGAGACTAAACCAATCCAAAATCCAATACTAGGATCCGTCTTAATCCAAAGCCCGCTAGAATCTACTGCCCGAACACCGAACACGCACAAGTGTGCATATGTGAACGAACCCTGTTGTAAAATCATACGACATCTACTCATATCGCCCAAAGGTGAACAACCCTCTGTATGGGACTCTAAGAACTCGACACTACGCTAGCAGTGGGTTTAACCACAGGCCACAAGCGGTACTAGCTGTACATAACGGTCCCCAGGTAGATGTCGATAAGAAGGACGATGAGGAAGACGCATCCGAACTCCTACTGAGCCTGAATATGATAATCTCCGTACAGTCCGATCTGTTCGTCTAAGAGTATCGTATATTAGGCCTAGGGGGTAGGTAAACGTCAGTCCCCTAATAGAGGTATAAGTCGTGTCGGAGTACGGTCCAAAACACCCTGAGAAACTACTGGAGTACCTACCAGTAAATCTCACTTGCCCTGGCCAGGGACTTTGTGTAATGGCGTTCCGAACACAGCGCGATATCAACCCCCAATTCCGGAAGATAAGAATCCTATTTAACCGCCACTGCCTCCAAGTGCTTCGGGACTGCACCCAACTACTACCTGTTTGCACGAATCAATAGAGCCGTGGTAGGGTAGTAATCTAAGAACAGTAGGAACACACTCGAGGCGAAGCAGCAGTGTCAAGTCGACGGACTAAGCTGTACTCATGTCACCTGGGAACTGTTAACTGACGATAGGTATAGTACCAACCAACGGTTCCCAGCGAGTCCTGTCCAGTGTACTCGTAACCTAACGAGCACCTGCATACTATCTCCAGTAAGACATACTAATGGCTGTGGGACAGACCATCTCCCCTCCTGGGATGAGAAGCGTACACACCAGTCTACTCTGGAGTATCGATACCCTGTCTCGATAATCCTACAACCAGGGACCTGTATAAGGATGTGCTTGTAAACTACCATCCCCCACTAGTGTGACTGCCATCACATCGCTGGTAGTCAAGCAAAGATCCTAAGGGCTCTATCAATATATTTCAGCGATATACTAAAAGAAACACATATACATATTAAGATAGATACAAACCAAGTAGCATACTACCATATTGAGCAAGAATGTCAATCCGTGTATATATCCCAAGCTTCCAAAATGTAATATACAAACTAGTACTATACAATAATGGCCTCTATGGCATATCACACTAACAATCTCCCACTTGCACTAAGGCCATGTGTTGGCATATCGCAAACCTATCATCTCTAATAGCCTCTCGAACTGCGTCTGAGGGATGGCCTTTGTGAATGGATCTGCAGTGTTATCCTCTGTAGCAACCTTTCGAACCTCGATCTCCTGGCGATTCACGATCTCCCTGATCAGGTGATACCACCTCAAGATGTGTCTGGACTTCTGATGGGACCTGGGTTCCTTTGCTAAAGTAATAGCCCCGTTGTTGTCACAATACAGAGGTATTAGATTAACAATGGATGGAACCACCTGAATTTCTGTTAAGAACTTCCTTATCCAGACTACTTCTTTTGCGGCATCAGAAGCTGCGATATACTCCGCTTCCATCGTCGAGTCAGCAATGGTTTCCTGTTTGGAACTCTTCCAACAAACTTCCCCTCCATTGAGGGTAAAGACATAGCCCAACATGGATTTGGAGTCATCCTTGTCACTCTGGAAGCTGGAGTCAGCAAATGCCTCTATCTGGAGGTCTTTTCCGCCGTAAACCAAGTGTTAGTGTATATGCCCTAGAGGCCATTACTGTATCATACTAGCTTGTATATTATTTAATGGAAACTTGGGATATTCACAGTTGTATATACAATCTTGCTCAAAATGGTAGTATGCTACTTGGTTTGTTTCTACTTTAATATGTGCATGTGTTTCTTTTAGCATATCGCTTATACATATTAGTAGAGCCCTTAGGATCTTTGCTTGATTACCAGCATTGTGATGGCAGTCACACTCGTGAGAGCTGGGTAATCTATAAGCACATCCTTATTCAGGTCCCTAGTCACAGGACTATTGAGACAGGGCATCGATACTCCGGAGTAGACTAGCGTATTCGCTTCTTATCCCAGCTTGGGAGACGGTCTGTCCCACAGCCGTCAGTACGTCGTACTTGAGATAGTATACGGGTGCTCGTTAGGTTACGAGTACACTGGACAGGACTCATCGGGAACTGTTGGTTGGTATTATACCTATCGTCAGTTATCAGTTCCCAGGTGACATGAGTACAGCTTAGTCCGCTGACTTGACACTGTCACTTCGCCTCGAGTGTGTTCCCACTATACTTTGATTACTACCCTACCACGGCTCAAAGGAGTCATGCAAACAGGTAGTTTTTGGGTGCAGTCCCGAAGCACTTGGAGGCAGTGACGGTTAGACAGGATTCGTCTCTCCCGGTATTGGGGGTTGACATCGCGCTGTGTCTATGAGAGCCATTACACGAGTAGTCCCTGGCCAGGGCAAGCAAGATATACTGGTAGGTTTCCAGTGCTATCTCAGGGTGTTCTGGGCTTCACTCCGACATGACTTGTACCGCTATTAGAGGACTGACGTTTACCACCCCCTAGGCCCGCCATGCGATGTATCAGACGAACAGACCGGACTGTACGGAGATTGTCACATTCAGGCTCAGTAGGAGTTCAGATGGGTTTCACCTCGTCAGTCTTCTTGTCGGCATCTACCTGGGGACCGTTACACACATCTAGTGCCGCTTACGGTCTGTGGTTAAACCCACTGCCAGCGTAGTGTCGAGTCTTTAGAGCCCCACACAGAAAGCTATTCGCCTTTAGGCAAAAGAATAGAGGTCGCATGGTTTTGCGACAGGTCGCATGGTTTTGCGACAGGGTTCGGTCACATCCGTGCACTAGTGCACGTTTAGTGTCCGGACAGTTAACACTAGTGGGCTTTGGTTTAAGCCAGATCCTAGTGTACGTTTTGGGATTGGTTTTATCTCGTTTGTATTCGTGTTCCTCGGAACGCGGATGCGGGTGTGTATGCACAGTTGACAGAGAGACAGAGGTAGAGGATTCTCATTAGGGTTGTTGACTGTTGACTATTGACTTTTGCTAAACCCTAATGAGAATAAGAAATATGATTAATAATAATATTAATTAAGTATTATAGTGACATGGTTGTTGAGGGGTTGACTTTGTTGACTTGTTGACTTGGTTGACTGGTTGACTAGGTTGGACTAGTTGACCATTATCATTACAATGGTTGTCATTTCATGCAAAGACATTTGCTTTCTTGTTGTGCTTTGCAAAATGAGTGCATGAAATGATATAGCCATTTTGACTTAAACCATCACACAATACTTGATTACTATTTTTGTTATGATGGCTTTTAGATTATGAGAGGGTGGATGAGAAAAGAAAGGCTCATTCTTTCATTTGCTTTCTCTCTCTTGAGCTCTCTCATTCTCAAGCTCTCCCTCTTCCTCTTGCTCTCTCTAGCTCAAGGCAAACCATTCTCATGTGTTGAGACTCATTGCCTTAGAGATAAAAAGACACCAAAATAATCCTCTACTCATTCTAGTTCACAAGGCCTAGCAAGCCAAGTGTTCTAGTTTCTTCAAAGTTCGAAGAAGAAGCCAAAGGTAGAAGCTTTCAGGTGGATCCATCTTCGGCGCAAGGAGACGACGAGGTAAGGCCGATCCGTACACCGGAAAGAGTGGAAGACGAAGGAGTTCAAGAAAGGTATAGCCCCCTAACCGAGTAGGTAAAACTCTAGTTAGGTTGTTAGTTAGTTGTTTAACAAAGATCCGTTTTTGAGTCCATGTTACCACCCTCTTGAAAATCGTTTTTTATCACTTCCGCAACCCCGTAAGTACCGGGGAAGGGTAGCATGGACTTACACCAAGAACATATCCTTAGTCCTTCTCAGGTACTTGAGAATGTTCTTTACCGCTATCCAGTGCTTCTCCCCAGGGTTTGACTAATACCGACTTACCACACTCAGTGCATAAGCTATATCTGGTCTGGTACACAACATCACATACATTATAGAGCCTACCGTAGAAGCGTAGGGTATAATGGACATGCGATCCCTTTCCAAATCATTCTTGGGAGACATTTCTTTGGAGAGGGTGATTCCGTGACAAGCCGGTAAATTACCACGCTTTGAATCTTCCATACTGAATCTTTTCAGTATGGTGTCGATGTACAGGGCTGCGAAAGTCCTAACATCCTCTTAGATCTATCACGATAGATCTGGACCCCCAGACTGTAAGAGGCATCACCCAGGTCTTTCATGGAGAACCTGTGTGACAAGAACCTTTTGACAGATTATAGCATAGGAATGTCATTTCTTATCAATAGAATGTCATCCACTTACAAGACGTGGAATACAACAGTTCGTGCTACAATCTTACTATAAATACACGATTCATCTGGATTTTTGATAAAGTCAAATTCTTTGACCGTCTCATCAAAACAGATGTTCCAACTCCGCGATGCCTGCTTTAGTCCATAAATGGACCTAAGCAACTTGCACACTTTTCTGTTTCTCCCACTCTGAATGAAACCCTCTGGCTGGTCCATATAGTCACACTCTTCTAAATTTCCATTTAGAAAAGCGGTCATTACGTCCATCTGCCAAATCTCATAATCGTGGAAGGCAGCAATGGCAAGAAGGATTCGAATGGATTTGAGTATAGCCACTGGAGAAAAGGTTTCGTCATAATCCAAACCAGGTCGTTGACGAAATCCTTTTGCAACAAGTCTAGCCTTATAGGTTTCTGTTGGATATAGTGCCCTCAAAGTCAATTATTGGATCGCAGGCAAATGATTGCAATGATTGACGGAGGACCTATACTGGTAGGACAGTCTTACTCGAGATGATAGTATGTTATCTGGTTTGTCTTTATCATCGTGTACATGCTTTAGGTGACATTACAGGTCACTATTACACGTTGATAGAGCCCATAGGATTCTTGCTTGACTGCCAGCAGTATGATGGCGATCATATACATGGGAGCTGGGGTCTATAAGCTCATCCTTAAAAGGTCACTAGTCGAGGGAGTTTCGAGATAGGGCATCGATACTCCAGAGTAGACTAGTGTATACAGTCGAGACCCGACGAGGGGCGGTGGCCGGTCTCACAAGCCATTGGTGTCAGTTGGATCACCTAAGATGTATACAGGTGCTCATTGGGTTATGAGTACACTGGACAGGACTCGCCGGGAACATGCTAGTTAGTTTTATACCCAGCGTCAGATAGCAGTTCCCTGGTGACATGTGTACAGATTAGTTCATCGACCTGAGATCTTCATTTGTCTCGTGTGAGTTCCTACTGTGCTTTGATTACTACCCTACCACGGCTCAAAGAAGTCGTGCAAACAGGTTTTAGTTGGGTACAGTCCCGAGCCACATGGAGGCAGTGAGCGGATCGGCAGGGGTTTCGTCTCTCCCGGTATTGGGGGTGAGATCGCGCTGTGTCTAGGAGAGCCATTACACGAAGTCCTTGGCCAAGGCAGGAGATTTACTAGTAGGTATTCCGGTAGTATCTCAGGGTGTTCTGGGCTACACTCCGACACGACTTATACCGCCTTTTTGGGGTCTGACGTTTACCAACCCCCTAGGCCTGATATGCGATACTCATAGACGAACGGACTGGACTGTACGGATATTGTCACTAACAGGCTCAGTAGGGTTTTAGGATGAGTTCGCTCATCGGCTTCCCTTTTGGTCAATACATGGGTAGCCCGTTACGTACAGCTAGTACCACTGACGTGCTAGTGGTTAAATCCACAGCCAGTGTATTGACGAGTCTTTAGAGTTTCCCACAGATAGTTTCCCAAGTTTCGGGCGAAGCATTGTAGAGGTTGTATGGTATTATGGCAGGGTTCGATCATATACGTGCAGTTATGCACGGATCATGATCGGACGGATCATACTAGTGGGCTTTAGTTTAAGCCGGGTCCTAGTATTAGATTTGTTGGATTACTTTAGTCTCATCACATTCGCATTCAATCGGAATGCGGATGCAGGTATGTATATACAGGTGAGGGGTATCCTTATGATCTATCACGAGTTTACTTTAGATGTTGCCATATCTTTTTGTTGTAAACATTTGAGTTAATGTTTGCAAGTGGAAATTGTGAGTGGAAGTCATCATGAAGAGGTACAATCGATTAGGTGACTCATGGTCTCTTTTTTGGTGCTAATGTCACTTAATTGATTGATTATTGTGTTGAAATGAGAGGTGGAGAGAGAATGGACAGCCACATCTCTTGGGGTTGGCTCTTGAGTTTGATACGACCTCACTCACAACTCATTCCATCACAATAAGAGAAAAAGCTATCTTCTTCTTCTTCTTCTTCTTCTTCCTCTAGCTCACAAATT
The DNA here is from genome assembly GCA_030015575.1 of Agapanthus africanus. NCBI lineage: Eukaryota > Viridiplantae > Streptophyta > Magnoliopsida > Asparagales > Amaryllidaceae > Agapanthus > Agapanthus africanus. Next base: position 400,075,656 of record JASDDO010000026.1, on the reverse strand, counting down.
CCACCATGGCTTCATCTTCAACCTCCATCCATACACTTTCAGGAGTTGAGAATCAATGGATGCTTGAGACAAAATTATCACACACATTCTCTACATCACCTTGGACATGTCGGCTAGCAAACTTCATGTCCGAGTTTCTTCGGTTTGAAGCGGGAGCCCGTAAAAAGCCTTCTAGATGTGGTGCCCTTCCGACGAGGAGACCGGAGATCGGAGAAGCCGCGAGGAGTAAGGGATGGTGGCTAAAGACCGAAGGACACGGATCAATCGGTATAGCTTTTGTAACCCTTCTCTAGTTGCTAGTTTAGTGTTAATGGTTCGATCCGGGTGAAAGACTACGATAGCGCCAGTTTCATAAAAGTTTTTGTTCCGCATTTTGGCATCGGATTGACGGCGGGGACGATACCGTAGACTTACATGGTATCAGAGCCACGCCATTAACCTTTACTAGCTTGTTCTAATATGTTTAAAACATTAATCGGACAAAATTTCAAAAACTGCAATTCCAAGTTCAAAGTTTCTGTCGAATTTTTTTTTTATCATCGAAAAATTATTTTGTGTTTTAGAAAATCAGGCAGGCTTTTCTAAGACCACTGTAAAAATTTTGTAGCATGATCCCTCTGTAGCGCCGCGGACACGCGGCCGTACCACGTTTTAGCCGCGGTTCCGCCGCAGTGTTGGTGTTTCAGTGCACTAAATTTTTCCTTTGGGTCTTTAACATGGAATTGGGGTTTCTGGAATTTTTAGTTTTGGACCAGATTATTATGAGTACTGGGATTTGTACTTGGGGCCCAGTTCGGGAAATTTTGTCGATCGAAAATTTTAATTAAGTTAGTTCACAGTGCTTACTTTATATCTGCGACCGTGAATGTCACTTGAGCGGTAAATCTTATCTAATTGCTATAGCTCTTTTAGACGGGTTTGCGAACGTGACATTCACGTTGATGTTCTGTGTTGTGCTGTGATGTTGCGGATTTGTCATGGTGGATAGCTTGGTGCAATGTTAGTACAGTTTAGTTTTATTTGTACATTTGATATCGCGGGTCGAGCGTCCGACATGTGGACTACCGTCACTGCCTGTTTGTATATTATTCTTTTGGGGTACGATCGGGTTGAGGTCGATGTACCCGTTGTACATATTTTATTTTCTGTACTAGGATTACCCTGCGGTGGAGTGCACGGATAGCCGGGTTCTAGAGGGCAACGGGCCCGCATCTCATGGCTTTGAGACGGAGGGGGCTTCACTCTAGAATTGGCGGGCTATTCGCCGCACTCGTAGGGGGTACAGGTTGACCCAAGGAGGGGTGCTCAAGTTACCGGATTCCGTGGAATGCTAGGTAGTCTATTCATTTTGCTGAAGGAGGCTGACTCGCTTCAAGTTTTGGCGGGTAACCTGCCGCACTCGTAGGGGTCTAGGTTTTCATTGCACAGTCTATCCACACGACCAGGGGAACGTCGGGTTTCAGTTGCGGCTCAAAGGAAACCCGGGGCTCCCAGATATCTGTATTGTTCTGTGATGCTTATTACTTTTCTGTGATGTTGCATTTATCACGCCTGGAGCGATTATTGTATATTGATAAATATATACTAGTAGATGTTGTATATGTTTTACATCCGCGCTAGTCCAGTCCCCGCTATGTCGTTAGTTAAGTAACCTAACGGGTGATGACGGGACCCAGTGGCGAACGCGGATGGAATATACGTACATTTTATTTTCGTTCTTTTCTGGTGTGATTAATTGATGGGACTGCGTTGATTCGGATCAATGCAAGCAAAACAAACCTATTTCGATGTTGTTGGAACATTTTTCAAAAGCTGTTATTACAAGGACGTTTTCTTTTTGCTTTGCACGGTGGTATTCGGTTATGAATATCCAGCACCTCAGTCGACGAGGCAAGGGCCGAGATCCATTCACCGGGAGTGACCCCTTGGGCAGAAGTTTGCGTCAGGGTAATAACTTCACTATAGTCGATTACTTTTTGTTTTGCATCGTGGTATTTAGTTAGAATATCCTGCACCACATTCTATGGGGAAAGAGCCGAGATCCCTTCACCGGGAGTGACCTCTTTAGCAAAGGTTTTCGCCACTATATATTTGTAAAAAATCTATCCGGTTCCTTCAACGATATCAAGTTCATTACATTAAAGGTTTTTCGCCAAAAACCAGCCGTAGCCCTCCGTTATTTCGGATAAGTAGCGCATAGTATTCATGCGGTGTTTATTGGCCAAAGTCAAGGCATCGTGTGCGGTAGCTGTGTGTTGCTTGTCCGTTGCATGGATATGCATTGGTTTAGGACAGCCGTACCTCTTTGTTGGCTAAAATCAAGGGTGTGTGCGGGTGGGTCTAAATCAATCAGGACAATGACGGGTAGAACTTGATTTGCGGGTTATAATTTGTTGGCCAAAGTCAAGGTCATAAACCGCTTGGGGTAAAAATCACATCGAGAGTTTCAAACATACAGGAAACTTGCCAGGCATACGCATACCTTCTGGAGTGTAATAATGTGAGTGGATTCCATTAGGTTATCATGCGATGATAGTTGGATCCCGATTCCCACAGATGAGTTGGTTTACTCCTCGGGTTATCCCGACTAATTCTTCTTTAAGGTTTGGAGGAGAATTTAAGGTTACAGTGGGAGTTTTCCTGATTAGATAAATTGATAACCATTCTGATTTAGGTTAGAGTGCACGCAGAGTGTTTCTTTTCTTTCTCTCTTTGGCAGCGACCATGGCCCAACCCTAGACTATGACTCAGTGACCAAGTTAACCGAACCTTCTTAAAACACTGGCTTTTGGATTGTCTGGGTTGCATACCTCATTGCCACTCCTACTTTTACCCTTTTTCTCCGGAACATTTTGTATCACTATGAACATCCACTTCCATTGGATAAAACCATCATATGGTTATATACGAACTCGAAGGAACTTGTTCCAGATTCAAAGATGGTTTCCGGTTCTGGAGAAAATGAATAAGACTATTCAGTTGTCTGTTCCTTTTACCTTCTCTCAGGTTGCGAGGGCTCCTAGGATTAGGAGAGGGTACACCAATTACGCTAATTGGATAGTCTTCTTCCAAACCATAGGCAGGTGCCGAAAGGTAGGGAATGAAGAAAACCGATTAGCCTAAGTGTGGTGTATAGAAGGTAATAAGTAAAGACAAATAAAGAGATTAGTAAGAGGGCAAAGTAAATTGTGACTGCTATCATTCACGACCAAACCAAGTATTTCATCGCCACTCCTATTTCACCTTTGTATTTCTCCAGAACACTCCGTATCACTGCGAAGATCCACAGTTATTGGATACTCCATCGTATGGTTATATACGAACTCGAAGGAACTTGTTCCAGTTCGGGGATGGACTCTGGTTCAGGAGAAATAGGAATAAGGTTTATTCGGCTGTCTTTTATCTTTACCTTCTCTCGCGTTGCGAGTGCTCCTACGATTAGGAGAGTACACCCATTATGCTTATTGGATAGTCTTCTTCCAAACCATAGGCTGGTGCCGAACGGTAGGGAAGGAAGAAAACCATTTGGCCTAAAGGTGGTGTACAGAAGGTAATGACTAAAGACATATAAAGGGATTTGGAGAAATGGTAAAGAAATATACGGTTACAGTTGTGAAGCTGATAATGGAAGAGGCATTACTAGGAATACCCGGATACCCCTTCGAAACATTTACATGCTTCAGTTTCACTGTGTATTGTTAAAAGAAAACTGATCTCCCAATTAGCCCTTACTCCAGGGTATGAATTTACCAGGTTTGATTCTCACATCTGTATGGTTTTACAGATGATGAGTGGGAGTAAGTTATTGGGAATTAGGTGATCATCCTCATTATATCGGGATTCGTTGTAATTGGTGATATTTGAGGAAATCGCCTGGGCTTTTTGCCGGACGGCAAATTTTTGGTTTTGAATATCCGTTGTTATGCACCAATTTCAAACTGATATATCTGTACATTTATTTTATAAAGTGAGATATAACTTTTTGGAATTATATCCATCACATTTACCTATATCAGTTGATGGTTAGGTAAGGAGCATTCAATAGCGGTATAATTCTTCATAACCATAGTACAGTTTTCAACCTACGACGCACAGGGTTTGAGTTATTCGACTCAGCGGACTTATACAAAGTATTGTATGTTGTCCAGTGTCCATTAGGACAGAGGGGTTGGTCCTCGTACTATATTCTGTTTACTTGTGACTTCTCCAGTTTTAGACAAGTGTTTCGTAGAAATAAAGGTCTAGGTTTTGAGAAGTTATAGGTATAAGAGTAAAGTAGAGAACCACGTGTAGCAAGTATCAAGATTCTTCAAAGTAATCGAAGATGTAGATACTTGTGTATGGTATTCAGTTGATAGTAATGGTTTTGAGAAACTTGTTTCTCTTTCAGGTTACTCATGTTTGGATGCACTCCTAAGTTGAGTAATGCTGATCGACCTCTCTCCATTTAGTTGACATGCACTGGAGATAGTTGCATGATTTGAATCTGGTTCCAATTAAATCAGTGCCTCTGTTTCTATATTAGATATAGAATGGCTCATATCTTAACGATGTTAAGGTATATGGAGTTTTCCGGCTTATGCTTAAAACCAGACTCTGGATAACTCAAGGCACGTTTCTGTAATGGCTGTTTGTGGGTTGACCCGGGCTATGACGAGGGTTGACTTTCTACCATCTGGAAGATCAATAGTGATACTGTTCTTGACTCGCCACAGTTTTAATAAAAATGGATTTTTTCATAAAACAGTAGTGGGAGTATGGTAGAACTGGAAGTGATTCCAGAACCACAAACGATTACTGAAAATTTAATAAGAACCTAAAGATTCAATCTGGTTTGACATTTCATTGGCCACTCCGCAGATATGGTGGGTAACCTCAGGCACTCGAGAGGTACTTCGGTATGCTCAAAGACGGTGACAAGGAGGTTCTTGTTTACCCAGACTTGACACTACTGTTGTTCCAGGCTATGAGACCCGGCAGGAGGATGAGTATAGCGTCGTTCTAAACTAGCTTTAAAAGTGCATATGTATATGACTCTGCCAGATGGTTGTCGTAGTCAGTAGGAGCAGCGGAAGCGTAGTGGACAAGTAGTTTGTGTCTATTTATAGACTAAAGCAGATATAGCGGAGATAGATCATCTATTTTTGATGTGAAAGTTATGGGCTTTGGCTTCATCAGAATAGAGGATGGATCTGTTAAGAAGGTAGTAGGGTGTGATGTCCTGGTATTTGGATGACATACACAGAGTAGGAAGTGATATTCCTATACTACGATCGATTATACATTGGTTGTCACACAGTTGTTTCTCCACATAGGGCTTGGATATTATATCAGGCATTCTGGTTACTAGATCTATAGTATTAGATCTAGATTTGGGCAGTTTCCCAATCTAGGTACTTAGACAGTATTCTAAAGGTATTTAGAATGGACGACTCCTGGCATGGTGGTGTACCTGCAGGTGATGAAGTCGCCCTCTCTAAAGGTGTCTTACAGACTAAAGGGGAGAGGGATGTGCATGATTGGCATATCACTTGCTTATGCAATTGAGTGAATCATGAGATGTCAAGTACCACACCAGATGTTGTTTTTGCACTAGATGCAATAAGTTAATATATTAATCCAATCCTAGAGAAACATTCGGAAGCAGTTTGAGAACATAAGTGAATGTTCTATGGATTTGATAACAACAGCCTCCTTCGAGAGACGGTTATCATTCCAGGCTTCCAAGGTGACCTGGATGACAGAGTGACTGTCAGAGTTATAGTTTTCCCTCTGACGAGGGGCAGTATTTTGGACAGGTGATCCAAGCGAATACTGAGGGAGGTGTAGCGCAGGATACTGATTAAATTCAGTTGTCAATACAGTCTAAGAAGTTTGGATTTGGAGTTCATTTGTGAACTAGGTCCTATCAGATATCAAGACATATTCTAAGACAGGTATTGCTCATTTCGGGAGATGGTTTTCTCCGCGAACTTGAGATTAAGAGAGACATAGAAAGAAACATCCGAGCGGATCCACTAGCTGAAGCTATTTCTCGAATGCAATAGTTTCGCAAACGAGCTTTGTGAAACTGATTAGTAAAGGAGTTGGGTGTTCGGTATCACACGGGCTGTGAGTATGCGACATCGCAATAATTAACCTTAAGTGCAAGTGGGAGATTGTTGGATATAGTGCCCTCAAAGTCAATTATTGGATCGCAGGCAAGTGATTGCAATGATTGAGGGAGGACCTATACTGGTAGGACGGTCTTACTTGAGATGATAGTATGCTATCTGGTTTGTCTTTATCATCGTGTACATGCTTTAGGTGACATTACAGGTCACTATTACACGTTGATGGAGCCCATAGGATTCTTGCTTGACTGCCAGTAGTATGATGGCGATCATATACATGGGAGCTGGAGTCTATAAGCGCATCCTTAAAAGGTCCCTAGTCGAAGGAGTTTCGAGACAGGGCATCGATACTCCAGAGTATACTAGTGTATACAGTCGAGACCCCGACGAGGGGTGGTGGCCGGTCTCACAAGCCATTGGTGTTAGTTGGATCACCTAAGATGTATACAGGTGCTCATTGGGTTATGAGTACACCGGACAAGACTCGCCGGGAACATGCTAGTTGGTTTTATACCCAGTGTCAGACAGCAGTTCTCTGGTGACATGTGTACAGGTTAGTTCATCGACCTGAGATCGTCATTTGTCTCGTGTGAGTTCCCACTGTGCTTTGATTACTACCCTACCACGGCTCAAAGAAGTCATGCAAACAGGTTTTAGTTGGGTACAGTCCCGAGCCAGATGGAGGCAGTGAGCGGATCGGCAGGGGTTTCGTCTCTCCCGGTATTGGGGGTGAGATCGCGCTGTGTCTAAGAGAGCCATTACACGAAGTCCTTGGCCAAGGCAGGAGATTTACTGGTAGGTATTCCAGTAGTATCTCAAGGTGTTCTGGGCTACACTTCGACATGACTTATACCGCCTTTTGGGGGTCTGACGTTTACCAACCCCCTAGGCCTGATATGCGATACTCATAGACGAACGGATCGGACTGTACGGATATTGTCACTGACAGGCTCAGTAGGGTTCCAGGATGAGTTCGCTCATTGGCTTCTCTTTTGGTCAATACATGGGTAGCCCGTTACGTACAGCTAGTACCACTGACGTGCTAGTGGTTAAATCCACAGGCAGTGTATTGACGAGTCTTTAGAATTCCCCACAGATAGTTTCCCAAGTTTCGGGCGAAACGTTGTACAGGCCGTATGGTATTATGGCAGGGTTCGATCATATACGTGCAGTCGTGCACGGATCATGATCGGACGGATCATACTAGTAGGCTTAGGTTTAAGCCAGATCCTAGTATTAGATTTTTTGGATTACTTTAGTCTCATCACATTCGCATTCAGTCGAAATGCGGATGCAGGTATGTATATACAGGTGAGGGGTATCCTTATGATCCGTCACGAGTTTACTTTAGATGTTGCCATATCTTTTTGTTGTAAACATTTGGGTTAATGTTTGCAAGTGGAAATTGTGAGTGGAAGTCATCATGAAGAGGCACAATCAATTAGGTGACTCATGGTCTCTTTTTTGGTGCTAATGTCACTTAATTGATTGATTATTGTGTTGAAATGAGAGGTGGAGAGAGAATGGACAGCCACATCTCTTGGGGTTGGCTCTTGAGTTTGATACGAGCTCACTCACAACTCATTCCATCACAATAAGAGAAAAAGCTCTCTTCTTCTTCTTCTTCTTCCTCTAGCTCACAAATTCCACCATGGCTTCATCTTCAACCTCCATCCATACACTCTCATGAGTTGAGAATCAATGGATGTTTGAGATAAAGTTATCACACACATTCTCTACATCACCTTGTACATGTCGGCTAGCAAACTTCATATCCGAGTTGCTTCGGTTTGAAGCGGGAGCCCGTAAAAAGCCTTCAAGATGTGGTGCCCTTCCGACGAGGAGACCGCAGATCGGAGAAGCCGTGAGGAGCAAGGGATGGTGGCTAAAGACCGAAGAACACGGATCGATCGGTATAGCTTTTCTAACCCTTCTCTAGTTGCTAATTTAGTGTTAATGGTTCGATCCGGGTGAAAGACTACGATAGCGCCAGTTTCATAAAAGTTTTTGTTCCGCATTTTGGCCTCGGATTGACGGCCGGGGCGCTACCGTAGACTTACAGTTTCAACCTGTCCATCTACACCAATCTTCTTTCTGAAGATCCATTTGCAACCTACGGGTTTTACCCCTTCTGGAGCAATGTCCAAAGTCCATACTTTGTTGGTGTACATGGACTCCATCTCGGTCCGCATTGCATCCAGCTATTTTACTGAGTCAGCACTCTGAATGGCTAGCTGGAAGTTAGTCAGCTCATCATTATCAATGATGCAATCCTCTCTATCCCCGTCTATGAGAAAACCGTAGTATCTCTCAGGCGGATGAGACAGCCTACTACTCCTGCGGAGAGGTACGGGAATGTCCTGTTCTTTTGAAACTTCTGGTTCTATCAAGATTTCAGTAATAGCTTGTCGTTCTGGAATTTCATCCAGTTCTATTGCGCTCCCACTTGTTTCTTTTTCTAAAAATTGATGTTCCAGAAAGTGGGCATGACGAGAAACAAAAACCCTTTGCTCCTCCACGTAATAGAAAAGATACCCCCTAGAGTTCTTTGGGTATCCCACAAACTTACACGGTACTGAGCGTGCCTCGAGTTTGTCCGCATGCTTCTTTTTAACAAAAGCTAGACATCCCCATATCTTCAGATACTGAAGATAGGGTTTCTTCCTACTCCATATCTGATATGGAGTGGTGGGCACAGTCTTAGTAGGAACTTTGTTCAAAAGATATGCAGCTGATTGTAGTGCATAGCCCCAGAATGCTCGCGGTAACTCAGCATTACTCATCATGTGTAACATTTCAAAAAAATAAACTATAATTTATGGGAAAATTATGGACAAAAAAATTATGGAAACTCTAAAATATGTTATTTAGTGGTAATTGTGGGTTAATGTGGGGTTTTTGGTAAAAAGTTTACCAAAACGGCTTTTAAATATTTTATCTGGTTTTATGAATATTTTATTGGAATTTTATCTAGACTGCACATACTTGTGCATGTTAGCTTGGGTTAGTCTAGGGTTACCATGTTTAGATGACCATGGTGGGTTGAACCATTTAATTAGGTTAATTGGGTTAATTAGGGTTTTGGTTTTGGTTAATGGTGATTAGAATGGGGGTTGACTTGTGTAGGGGGGAGAGAGCTATGATGGCTTGAGCAAGCAACATTTAAATGAGAGAGAGAGAGGGGTGGCTAAGGTAATGTCATTTCAAAACTTTTTACTCTTTCTCACTCACATCACTCTCTCCCACACTCACATCTCTCACAACTCACACCACACCATCATATACCACCACATCAACCCCTAACACAGCAACTTCAGCCCAACACAACACCCCAACATCATAAACCACAGCAGCTACTGCTGCTCTGCAACAAAGAAACCAAATTTCAAGCAGCAGCAGCAGCAACCTGAGCAGCTTCAGCAACAGCTGCTACAGCAACATCTGGAGCAAATGGAGCAGCTCCACAGCAGCAACAGCCCTTCCTCCTTCCTCCTTCTTCCCTTCTCCTTCATCCTAGGATTCCCTTGAGGTATAATCACGCAACCCAACTCCTATCTTGCCAAGTTCTGGTTATATAGCTGAAATTTAGTGTTATGTTTGTGATCTAGTGCTAGTTTAGGCAAATTTGAGTGAGACTTGACCAAGTGTTGGTTTTGAATGTTAGTGTAATCTTATTAGGTGTATTTGAGGCCAGTTTAACCAAGATTACCCCAGTTTCCCAGTTGGTTACCTGAAAGTTTCAACTTGGCGTATTTTATCGATTTTGCCGACTTTGTGGCTTTTCTGGAAACTGCTATCAACCCGGACCTCCTAAAATAATTTTGACTTGGCAGTGAGGTATGCAGGCAGATAGAAAGCAATACCCAAAACCCTAGCCCCAACCACCTTACTCCGGCCGCAGATTTAATCCCTCTGGCCGCAATTTGTGGCCAGAGCAGGAGGGAACTGCCTCGTTTTGCGTGCACGGCTCTTTTACCTGTAAACTTGACCCTGGGTATGTCTAGTTTTGTCTGGTTCCAACTAGGGTAGAATCTGGGTTGATTTTCTTGAGTTGGCGCATGATTTACGACTCATTTAGCATGGATTTTTCGTACTTGGTGATTCGTGACTGTCAAGTGGCGTCTGAACGCCAACGGCAGCGGGTTGTTGGTTGTGTTTGCACGCAAGGCTGTAGATTTTTACCTATCGGCGTAGCGTGTACCATTTTGGTTTCCGACATGGTTTTCATGTGTTTTAGCGTGTGATATCCTTGTAGGTACCCCACGTGGCATCGAGGCGTTAGAGATGCAAATGGTGACATCGGCACCAGCACGCATATATCAAAGTGAGTAGATTTATATCTACGGGGAGAAGTCGGGTGGATGGCGTATAGCACCCCCGCAGTTCGTAGTGATGTATACGGATACGTATACACACTAACAATTATTATATGTTGTTTGGGATTAATTATTGATGTTAAGATGGATATTGGTGTGTTGGATTGGTGAAAGGTTATGAAACCCTTGGTAGTGGGTGCACTACACATACACATACACACATGCATACTTGCATACCTTCTTATTTCATATATGGTTATGGGATTCTATATAGATATGTGGTCACATGGGTATGGGACTATGTGTTCACATACGGTTTTTAGGATGATACTTGGGATTGAGATGAGTCGATGATATTTGATCCGAGATTATGATATCGGTGATATGGTAAAATTCATATTTGAGATACGTCTTGATGCTTTAGCGGATTTTGGGATGATGATGCCATAGAAATAGTGATATATAGATAAAAGGTCGACATGTGATTACGTTACGAGATATGACATGATATGATATGACAAGATTAGTATGATAGGCCGCCTTGGGCGAGGAATACTCCTTGAGATGATATGTGCTGATGATATCGATTCATACGAGACTGTTGATCAGTGGTCAGATCATGATGATAGTGATGATGTTAGCTTTGTACTAGACATAGGTCAGTACCCAGATTATGATATTTTATATATAGAATACCAGATGAATGATATGACGAATGTGATATTGACCCGTACCCAGATTTGGGGATGTCGTACGACGGATTTACGTACGAGCTATAATTTGATGTTTGATCCGCACTCTTGATTTGGGAATAACTGATTATAGAGATATGGTATCGGATGTGATATTATCGAGGCGGGATCACCGACTATAAATGTATATATAGGTATCGACTCAGAGGTTAGGCGGTTTCTCTTACCTGCAGTTAGCCTATTATGACTCTTATGACATTAGATACAGTCTAGCTACCTTTGTGTTTAGTATTCAGCTCCCGCACATTATTGTTGTTGCTCTGCATCGCATACTGTTGTGATTCATATTCTATTATTGATATCATGCTGTTAGGACACCAGCACCATTACCGATGATGCGTATGTACCACGTACACTTATTTGCCGGCTTACACACATCTCATTGGTAATTGCCATGTCACGTACACTTAGAGAATATTATTGCTTGATTTAGCTTGTTAGCTAGTAGTTGACATGATATTAGTGTACTTACCTTATATGCCAGCTTGACATTGTAGTTATTACTTGTCACTTCATGCATACTATTGTTCATTATATGCCGCATTCATGGATTCTCATGCTTATATTCATGGTTTTACATGCTATTGATGATTCAGATTTCCATGATATTTTTCTGGATTTGGGGGAAAACCGCAAAACTTATATAAACTGCTTTCTCTCTTTTTTAAATACAAAGTGCGGTTTTCCCATGATTTATTAGTCGTCCACCATGAGTTTGCTGATGGATTTCAAGACCCGATTCGAGGAGTGGAGGAACCGTTTCGGGTACATGGTGGGCCCGGTGCGGTATCCCGGGGCAAGAGGATCGCAGATGATGGCGTTGAGCCTGGTAGGGGAGCACTACCGACCGGTGATTTTACCCGACGCGTCGGATATCCGGAGGATACCGTCATGGTCTTGAGATTGATGGTAGGGGCCGGTCTGGATTGACGGCGCCCTAGATACTGAGATTTATCTGAGACTTTGAGATATTGAGGTACAGAGACATTGAGATATTGAGATTAAGGCTATGTTTTGTGCCGATGCTGGGCACAGGTTTCATGATGTTTTTCCATGATTTTGACTATATCCTCATATTTACATGCACGATTACATTGATCATACTTCATATGTATATATAACAGGGGATGAGGACGCTGTTATATATGCCCTTACATCAATATTAGTGGAATGGGACGCTAATATATGTGTATTGACATCAATTTAAATACTTCATCATACTTTTCATGCATTCATACCTCATCCATATGATATATTGCTACCTGAGGTACTGACACGGGCATATGGGATTATATTTGGGTTAGATATTTACCCTAGCCATTGTGTAGGCTGCTGGTTATATATATTTGAGGATTATATATTATGATCGTATGACCTAGGATTGCGTCATACATGCAATTTTCTGTTCGTAGATCTTTTTCTATTCACGAGTTGGCAACTCACCCCCGTTGTGCCCCAGTTCTTGCAAGTGTTGCCGTACGGGTTTCATTACGGCTTTGCGGGCACAGCTTCTTTCAGGTGACTTGCTAGTAGGTGGGTTATTTGTATCATACCCATCATTATACATTGTATATTATATTTCAGTTGTATCTAGAAGTTCCATCAACCAAACATGTACTTATTTGAGATAGAGACCAGTGATGTTTATTCTTTCGACCTTAGAGTCGCGCATTATATTCTATAGATTTCATGCTATTGATTTCTTTCTGTTGTGATCCTCGCCTTTAGGCGTTGTATATTATATTGCTAGTAGGTTGACTTATAGCGGTTTTCCTACACTCTACCTTTTTGTTGGTTTGGATTTCTGGGCTCGGCTTACTTAGAGCACGTACGCCTTGAGACGTTCGTAGCCTAAGTGCCGGTCATATTCCGTACTTTCGGGTCATGACAAAGTTAGTATCAGAGCGTTAGGTTTTACCTTCGGAGCATAGGATGACCCTTGGTTGATGGAATAGGTGACTAAAGTAGAGTGACGTACCGTGGGTATGTTCCGCGGCATATTTACGACACGCCACTCCACTTAAGGAGCCTTAGGATGTACATTTCTTTGTCCAGTATCACATTCATTCCTTATCTAGCCTCATCGGTACCAGTTATGGTTTTGCTGCCACGATTACGGACAGGGAGAGCTACGGCTAGAGTTGCGGTCAGCATGAGCTCGTTATGAACGAGGACTGACCGGGGCATAATTCCGGTGACACGCGATTGTAGAGGTATGTCTTTTAATTGTGTTTGCGCCACGAGCGTTGGATGGGTCGCTGTATGAGATTTCTCGGACGTGCAGATCAGCACCAGAGGATTGAGCCACTTAGAGAGGCCAGACAGATTTTGATGACCGTTGATGTATGGCTTATTCATGATGACTGAGGCACTGTTCAGCGTGCAGACGAGTGAGCCAGTTATTGCTGCGAACGACGAGATATCGCCCAGATGCTGGAGCTATTACGGTACAAGTTGTACTAGGAGATGATAGAAGGTCGCTAGTCACCAAGGATGAGTGACTAGGACGTGTGGATCATTCGCTACCCCGACGCGAGGTCATCAGATAGATTGATTCCAGCTAGAGATGACTTCACGCGGAGACGTTGAGAGTCGACAGAGACGATCGAATGTTAGAAACCTATTATTCCAACTTTAAAGTATTCGAGAAGACATGCAGGCAATTCTATGGTTCCTCTAGAAGAATGAAACCCTAACTCGACTTAATGACCGTGTGAAAGCCGTTGAACCTTAGGGTTTGCGGCAGTTCTGCGGCACCATTAGTGAGGCTTGGGTTTGCCCTTCTACGGCTGGACCACCGATGCTGTGGTATGTACTCGATACTATTATACTGTACCCAAGATATTGAGCTCTTGGGGGATTATGAGGTTTTGACAAATCGATCGGATGGCTCGACTTCATTCGGATGCTAGCTGGTGAGATGCATTTCTTGGGAGACTCCAGATATGAGGATGGCCGTTGGAGCTCAGTTCATGCAGCCACGATGAGACGAGTCCGAAGCAGTCGACATTAGAGAAAAATGGAGTAAGAGGTTCGTACCAGATCTGGATAAGATGACGTTCCACTCCGCCGACATCAGAGATGCGTTGCGCATGCCGAGGCATAGTATATGGATATACCTTCTAGAAGGAGTCGCGATGAGTATGCACCCGCTCCAGAACAAAAAGCAGATATAGTAAAGGACAATGACTTCCGGACAATTAGGCAAAGACGAGACTGGGAAGAGACCGTGAGCAGGATTCCTTCCAGGACACTGCTGCAATGGTATTTGCACCCAGGATCAGATGTGTCACGTACATTCAGAGAGCCAGAGGCCGACGCCAGTGACATGATGCTTTACGAGTGGTCGTGAGGATTGACCGAGAGATGACCAGAGAAGTGCCAGAACGGAATCGTCCCCGTTAGCACACCTGACAGGGCCGATGAGCCGATGGATCGTGAGATTGGTAATTCACAGAGAAGACCTAGACCCAGGAGTGGTCATTGTTACACACACTAGCAGGCCAGAGTTCAGGATCGTCGAAGAGATATGCTATGAGTAATCACGACAGTTGGCCAGAGATTCGTGGAGGATGCGCTTGGGCGGAACTATTCCGCCATACTTGATTTCGGTATTGTTGAGTGATATATTCGCATGATTTTGTTTTGGTGATTGGGTCACATGATATTTGTTTTCATGCACCATGGTTGCACCTATTGGGTAATTACGATTTTCGCACAGTTGTTGCACTTGATATCGTTTTCGTGCCTTGGTTTCACATGTTTATGATTTCATGGGTTTTAGACAGCGGAATTGATTTCGTACGTATGTACGCACACGATTTGGATTTTGCGCGTGTTCAACGCTGGATATTCGATTTCATGATTTCGTGCATGATGGATGCACCGGATTTGGATTTTAGCGCATGTTGGGCGCAGGTTATGAGATGCGATTTGGTGCACCCCAGATGCACTAAATCGGGATTTTTCGTGCATGTCAGATGCACCTGATTTTGCTGTCAGGAACGCACGTTGCCTATGTAAGTGCACGGCGGCGCCCCGGCCATCAATCCGAGGCCAAAATGCGGAAACGATAATTTACTTTAACTTTTGAACCGGCACCACCGCGCACTAAAATCCCGGATCGGGCCATTAATCTAATCCTAGCTAACTAGAGAAGGGGTAGAGAGATATAACGAGCGATCCGTGTCCTTCGGTCTTCTCGTCATAGTCCCGATCTCCCCGCGGAATCTTCGGTCTTCATCTCCTCATCGGAAGGGCACCACGTCGCCAGGTTCTTTTACGGGCTCCCACCTCTGGACCGAGGCAACTCGGGCACGAAGTTGGCGAGCCGACGTGCCCAAGAATTGCTGTAGAATAAGTGTAGTGCTATGTCTCATTGGGGTTACTAGAAGTTGCCTTTTGAGTGGAGGAATGAGATGTGGAATTTTGTGATGAACCAGAGAACATTTTCAAGCCAAAATGAGAGCCCAAAAATCTCCACCAAAAAATTGGCAGCCCTTTCTTTAGCCGGCCTTAGCAAGGAGAGAATGAGAAGAGTGAGTGAGTGGCCAAATGAAAATGAGTGAGCCAAATAATCAAGAGAGAGAAAGGGTTATCATGATGAAAAGAAATGATCACCAACCAAATCCAACACTCCATCAACCAATCATATCTCTACAAGTCAAGCCATGATGACTAAAAGAAATTCAAATGAAGTCAAATGATGGTGCAACCATCATGAAGCAACAATATGCAAAGACCACCCTCCACAATGCTAATTTGCACAATTGCAAATAAGCCCTCCTCCACCAATTTTCAGCCAAGGAAAGAAACAAAGGAAATTGGCCGAAATGGAAAGCAAACTGGCAACTTCATAAAACTGATCCCGTAATAAATTACAGGAAACCCCGCTACTGTATATACATACCCGCATTTGTATTCCGACCGAAATATAAATGCAAAGAGACAAATCTACACTGTACAATACTAGGATCCGGCTTAAACCAAAGCCTGCTAGTATTAACCGTCCGATCATAATCCGTGCAATACCGCACGTATCTGATCGAACCCGGCCATATCTCCATACGGCCTCTACAGCGTTTCGCCCAAAACTTAAGAAAACGGTCTGTGGGGGACTCTAAAGACTCGTCAATACTTTGGCTGTGGATTTAACCACTAGCACGTCAGAGGTATTAGCCATACGTAACGGGCTACCAGGTATTGACCAAAAGGGACGTCGATGAGCGAACTCATCCTGACACCCTACTGAGCCTATCAGTGACAATATCCGTACAGTCAGGTCCGTTCGTCTATGAGCATCGCATGGCGGGCCTAGGGGTTGGTAAAAGTCAGACCCCCAAAAGCGGTACAAGTCGTGTCGGAGTGTAGCCCAGAACACCCTGAGATACTACTAGAATACCTACCAGTAAATCTCCTGCCTTGGCCAAGGACTTCGTGTAAGGGCTCTCCTAGACACAGCGCGACCTCACCCCCAATACCGGGAGAGACGAACCCCTGCAGATCCGCTCACTGCCTCCATATGGCTCGGGACTGTACCCAACTAAAACCTGTTTGCACGTCTCCTTTGAGCGTGGTAGGGTAGTAATCAAAGTACATTGGGAACTCACACGTGACAAATGACGATCTCAGGTCGATGAACTAACCTGTACACATGTCACCTGAGAACTGCTATCTGACGTCAGGTATAAGACCAACTAGCATGTTCCCGGCGTGTCCTGTCCGGTGTACTCATAACCCAATGAGTACCTATATACATCTTAGGTGAACCAACTGACACCAGTGGCTTATGAGACCGGCCACCACCCCTCGTCGGGGTCTCAACTGTATACACTAGTCTACTCCGGAGTATCGATGCCCTGTCTCGAAACTCCCACGACAAGGGACCTTTTAAGGATGTGCTTATAGACCCCAGCTCCCACATATATGATCGCTCTCATACTGCTGGCAGTCAAGCAAGAATCCTAGGGGCTCTATCAACGTGTAATAGTGACCTGTAAGGTCACCTGAAGTAGTACACGATGATAAAGGTAAACCAGATAGCATACTATCATCTTGAGTAAGACTGTCCTATCGGCATAGGTCCTCCCTCAATCATTGCAATCACGTGCCTGTGATCCAATAATTGACTCTGAGGGCACTATCTCCAACAATCTCCTACTTGCACTCAAGGCTAATTATTGCGATGTCGCATACTCACAGCCCGTGTGATACCAAACACCCAACTCCTCTACTAATCAGTCTCACAAAACCAGTTTGCGAAACTAATGTGTTCGAGGAATAGCCTCAGTGAGTGGATCCGCCTTGATGTTTCTTTCTATGTCTCTCTTTATCTCAAGTTCACGGAGAAAACCATCTCCCGAAATGAGCAATACCTGTCTTAGAATGTGTCTGGATGTCTGATGGGACCTAGCTTATAAATGAACTCCAAATCCAAACTTCTTAGACTGTATCGTCAACTGAACTTAATCAGAATCCTGTGTCATGCCTCCCTCAGTATCCCCTTGGACCACCTGTCCAAAATACTGCCCCTCGTCAGAAGGAAAACTATAACTCTGACAACCTCTCTGTCAGCCATGTCACCTTGGAAGCCTGGAGTGATAACTGCCTCCTAAAAGAGACTGTTGTTATCATATCCCTAAAACATCCACTTATGTTCTAAAAACTGCTTCCGACCGTTTCTCCAGGATTGGATCAATATCAACTTATTGCATCCACTGCAGAAACAACATCTGGTGTGGTACTTGACATCTCATGATTGACTCAATTGCCTAAGCAAGTGATCTGCCAATCATGCACATCCCTCTCCCCTTTAGTCTGTAAGACACCTTTAGAGAGGGTGACTCCATCACCTGCAGGTACACCACCATGCCAGGAGTCGTCCATTCTAAAACACCTTTAGAATGCTGTCCAAGTACCCTGATTGGGACACTTCCCAAATCTAGATCTAAAACCATAGATCCAGTAACCAGAATGTCATGATATTATATCCAAGTCCCATGTGGAGAAACCACTGTGTGACGACCAAAGTATAACCGATCGTAGTATAGGAGTTTCCTTTCCTACTCTGTGTATGTCATCCAAATACCAGGACATCACACACTACTACCTTCTTAACAGATCCATCCCCTATTCTGATGAAGTCAAACCTATGACTGTCACATCAGAAATAGATGATCTATCTCCGCTATATCTGCTTTAGTCTATAAATAAACATAAGCCACTTGACCACCAATGCTTCCGCTGGTCCCACTGATTATGACAACCCTCTGGCAGAGTCATATACACGCACACTTCTAAAGCTAGTTTAGAATGACGCTATACTCATCCTCCTGCCGGGTCTCGCAGCCTGGAACAACAGCAATGACAAGTCTGGGTAAACAAGAACCTCCCTGTCACCGTCCTTGAGGCTACCGGAGTACCCTTCGGGTGCCTAAGGTTACCCACCGTATCTGCGGAGTGGCTAATGGAATGTCAAACTAGATTGAATCTTTAGGTTCTTATCAAAACTTCAGTAATCGATTGCGGTTCTGGAATCACTTCTAGTTCTACCATACTCCCACTTCTGTTTTCTGAAAAAATCCATTTTTATTAAAACTGTGGCGAGTCTAGAACAATATCACTATTGATCTTCCAGATGGTAGAAAGTCAACCCTCATCATAGCCTGGGTCAACCCACAAATAGCCATTACAGAAACGTGCCTTGAGTTATCCAGAGTCTGGTTTTAAGCATAAGCCGGACAACTCCCCATACCTTAATATCGTTAAGATACGAACTGTTCTATATCCAATATAGAAACAGAGGCACTGATTTAATTGAACCAGATTCAAATCATGCAGCTGTCTCCAGTGCATGTCAACAAAATGGAGAGAGGCCGATCAGCATTACTCAACCTAGGAGTGCTTCCAATTATGAGTAACCTGAAAGAGAAACAAGTTTCTCAAAACCATTACTATCAACTGAGTACCATACATAACTATCTACATCTTCGATCACCTTGAAGAATCCCGATACTTGCAATACCTGGTTCTCTACTTTACTCATATACCTATAACTTTTCAAAACTCAGACCTTGTGTTTCTACGAAACACTTATCTAAGAACTAGAGAAGTCATAAGTAAACCGAATATAGTACGAGGACTATCCCCTCTGTCCTAATGGACACAGGACAACATACATTACTCTGTATAAGTCCTTTGAGTCTAATAACTCACTCCCTGTGTGTCGTATGTTGAAAACTGTACTTATGGTTAAGAAGAATTACACCGCTGTTTAATGCTCCTTACCTAACCATCCACTGATATAGGTAAATGTCATAGACATAATTTCAAAAAGGTATATCTCACTCTATAAAAATAGACGTACAGATGTATCAATTTGAAATTGGTGCATAACAGTAGATATTCAAAACCAAATATTTGCCGTCCGGTAAACAATCCAGGTGACTTCCTCAAATATCACCGATTACAACGAATCCCGATATAATGAGGATGATCACCTAATTCCCAATAACTTACTCCCACTCATCATCTGTAAAACAATACAGATGTGAGAATCATACCTGGTAAATACATACCCTGGAGCAAGTGTCTAATTGGGAAATCAGTTTTCTTTTAACAGTACACAGTGAAACTGAAACATTGAAATGTTTCGATGGGGTATCCGGGTATTCTTAGTAATGCCTCTTCCATTATCCAGATTCACAACTGTAACCGTATAATTCTTTGTCATCTCTCCAAATCCCTTTATATGTCTTTAGTCATTATCTTCTGTACATCCTCTTAGGCTAAATGGTTTTCTTCCTTCCCTACCGTTCGGCACTGTAGGGTTCCTAGGCACTCTAATGGAGTCTCACAAGTAATCAAACATGCACAAATCAAAAATTCCTTGTGCCTACAAACCCTAATACGGATCGTTAACTAGAAATCAAGGCGATGCAAGCTAGTAAACGGAATTATAGCTAAAGGGAAGGGGCTACAACCTTTGTAGATCCGGTCCTCCACCTCCTAAGCTCCGCGATGAAGTATCCTCGTTGTACAAATCGGATCTTGGGCTCTAGCGTCGGTTTCATCGGAGAAAAGCGGGCTAGGTCATCGACGACGATGCCGAAGATGATCTACGTCGAGGCATCGCTAGATCAAGCTCCAACTTCACCAAGTCAAGAAAACTTGTGAAGGAAACACCCTATACTACTTGGCAAGAGGTAGAGGATGAAGAAATAGGAGGTGGGTTCACTTTAGAATTGGATTTCTCACTTGTTTTGGCTAGTTGCCATTAAAGGTTGCAAGCTTTTTCTTTTGTTGAAGAAGAAGAAGATGAAAGAAAAAATATGATAAGTCTTATGTAAATGATAAATAAATCAATACTTATCATTTACTAACCCTTGGTTAGTTGTAGAGAATAAACCATGGTTAACTTGAATGGTTAGGGTTAAGGATGAGACAAGAATGGTGACTTAGTCAAAGTTTCAAGAAACTTCAACTACAAACAAATCAAGCCACCATTCTATTTTCTTTATCATTTTCTTTTTCCAAAATAAACAAAAAGAATAAATAAATGAATAAGTAAATAAAAAGAAAACCCTAATCATAAACTTAACCATGGTCTAATTCTTTACACTAACCCTAGCTTGCATGTATCATCAAACATGATACAATCATGTGCACAAAATATATCACATATACAATGTGCACAAACCAAGTGAGTAAATCCATTTAAAGTGAACCAATACTAGTTAATGCAAAGTAATATATCAAATATATAATTATACATTAAATCATTAAATCAACACTTGATTCAATGATCCGGTCATATCGCATATAACCGGCTAGTATCCAATGTATCGGCTTATCGAATCAATCCTTGATTCGATAACTAGGTTATATCGCATACAACCATTCGACACATTCATTGCGAGAATGAAATACGGTATCACATACACGCATTATTCTCGGTCCCGCACATATCTCATATGCGCTCCTATTTCGTTTCGCTTGAGCCAGGAAACCTCTGTGTAGGACTCTAAAGACTGGTCAATACGCCGGCAGCAGATGATGATCATATCAAACACCCACAAGCCGCAAGCGGTCTGCTAAACGTAATGGCCACCCGGGTATTGAGCGATCAGAAGATCGACGAGCAAGCCCGCTCACACTCCTGTGAATCCAACCAGTAACACTTACCGTACAGTCCGGTCAGTTCGTCTGATATGTCGCATATCTCGCCTAGGGGTGGTAAACGTCAGACCCCAGTAGCTCGATAAGTCATGCCGACGTAGGGTCCATAACATTCGTGAAACTACTGATAACTCTTACCAGTATATCACTGCAACCCTGGCCAGGGATTTCCTGTTATGGCCAGTCGAGCATAGCACAACATCAACCCCCAATACCGGGAGAGACGAATCCCCTCCTATCGCTCATTGCCTCCATGTGAATCGGGACTGTACCCAAAAATCACCTGTTTGCACGACTCAGTAGAGCCGTGGTAGGGTGGAAATCAAAGCACAGTGGGAGACACACAAGACTCTATGACGATCTCGGGTCAACAGACTAAGCTGTACCAGTGTCACCAGAGAACTGCCATCTGACGTGAGGTATAATACCATCTGGGAGTTCTCGGCGAGTCCGTTCAGTGTACCCAGTCTGCACTGAGCACCCGCATACCATCTCCGATGTCAAACACCAATGGATATGGGATCATCCATCGCCCATCACATGGGTCGAGAAGATATACGCTAGTCTACTCTGGAATATCGATGCCCTATCTCGATATTCCCACGACTAGGAACAATGAAGGATGTACTCATTGACTACCCAGGCCCCACTAGTATGATCTGCATCATAGTCCTGGAAGTTGAGTACACATCCTAAGGGCTTTATCAACATGTAATCAGAGAGACAGAAGGTATACATGTTAAGATAAAGAGCAACCAGATAGCGCACTATCATGTCGAGCAAGAAAGTCCTACCTATATATGTCCCAGCATCCACTACAATATACATCCAATGTACAGTAATGGCCTCTAGGGCATACATATAACTAACAATCTCCCACTTGCACTAGGGCCATCTGTAGCAGTAGTTGCAGTATCTAATACTCAACCATCCCCTAAAAGTCTCTCTTTGGGAAAAGGCCTTCGTGAGTGGATCCGCCGTGTTGTCCTCTGAGTCTGCTCTCCTAACCTCGATCAACCTGGAGATCAACTATCTCCTTGATCAGGTGATGCTGCCTCAGAATATGTCTGGGTCACTGATGGGACCAGGGTTCCACGGCCAAAGCCACAGTTCCATTGTCACACAATGGTAGGAACCTAGTTCATCCTATGAACCAATATACACCCAAACTGCCTCTTTGGTAGTATCTTTAATAGCGATGTTACCAGCCTTTATCTTCTAGTTTGCCACGGTATCTAGCTTGGAACTCTTCCAACATACCGTCCCTTTACT
This sequence comes from Agapanthus africanus, assembly GCA_030015575.1. Classification (NCBI taxonomy): domain Eukaryota; kingdom Viridiplantae; phylum Streptophyta; class Magnoliopsida; order Asparagales; family Amaryllidaceae; genus Agapanthus; species Agapanthus africanus. The sequence goes on along the minus strand of JASDDO010000026.1, from coordinate 400,053,027 downwards.
GAGGGTAAAGACAATGCATGTGACTGACATTCAGTCGTCTTTATCATTCTGGAACCCTTCCAGTGATTCTCCCCAGGATCGATTGATACCATCTCACTACAACTAGTGAGTATCCTAACATCTAATTAGATCTATCTCATAGATCCAAAGCTTAGGATTTAGTAGGTATCACTTTGATCCTATATGGAAAATCTTTGTGATAAGCGGAGATTGATCGAGCGTAGCATAGGAAACTCCTTCCCTAACAAGAGTATGTCATCCACGTACTCTACGAGGATCGTCACCATACTCCCTACTACCTTTTTGTTTATACAAGGTTCATCTACCATTTTGATGATGTCAACTTCTTTGACTAATCCATCAAAACAGATGTTCTAACTCCGCGATGCCTGCTTTATCCTATAAAGCATCTTGCACACGTTTCCACTGCTCCCACTGTCTACGAGGCCCTCTGGCTGTGTTCTTATAGACATTCTCTTCTAAATCATTATTTATAAAAGTTGTCATGGCACCCCAACCACCAGATATCGTAGTCATGGTATGTAGCCGTGGCAAGTAGGATCTGGATGGACTTAAGCATAGTCCCTGGAAAAGGTTTCATCATTATCCGTGCCTGGTTGATGACGAAAACCTTTAACAAGTCTAGCTTTGAAAGTCTCAACTTGTCCATCTATACCAAGTAATCTTCTCAAGATATACTTGCTCCTGATGGGGATTTAACCCTTCAGATATCGCAACCAAAGTCCATACTTTGTTGGTGTATATGGATTCCATCTCAGATGGCTAAGCATCCAGCCATTCTTACAGAGTCCCTACTCTTGATGGCCTGCTCGAATCTAGTTGGGTCATCATCTCATGATGCAATCCTTGCTCCCACTGTCATCGAGAAACCGAAGTATCTCTCAAGCAGGTGAGGAACCCTGCTAGATCGGCGGAGAGGCTGAGGTTCGTCGGGAACTATAAAATCCTTTGGTTCTGTCAAATCTTCAGCTGTAGTTTGTATAGCTGGAACCTTTCCAGTTCTACATTACAGACCTTGCCTCGAGCCTGTCCGGATTTTGCTTTTAGACATAGGCCGGACAATCCCAAATCTTAACTTACTTAAGAGATAGGATCTTCCCACACCATATCTCATATGGAGTGGTAGGCACTGATTTGATTCGAACCTAATTCAATAGGTATGCAGCTTCTCAAGCGCATAACTCCCAAAAGGAAATAGGTAACTCAGTAATACTCATCATAGAGCATACGATATCTAATATTGTGTGATTGCTCCGCCCCGATACACCGTTGTGCTGTGGTGTATTCAGAGGAGTAATACTGAGAGAGAATCTCATTTTCCTTTAGAATAGTCCAAGGATTCCATGCACAAGTATTCTCCTCCCTGATCTCATCATAGGACATAATACTTATACCCGTATATTGGTTCTCTACTTCCTACTTATATTCTGTGAATACCTCAAAAGGTTCGGACTTATATTTCAACAGGAATATATGACTGAATCTTGAGAGATTATCAGAGAATATAATGAAGTATAAAGAACCAGTCCTGGCATGTGTAGACAGGAGACCTTACATACATCATCATGTATCAGTCCCAAGAGTTCATTAACTCTTTCTCTGTTTCCAATAAACAGGGCTATGGTCATCTAATCTTTGTGACATGACTGGCAAGTTTCATAAGATGTAAATTCAAACTGATTTAAATATGCATCTAAAATGTAACTTCAGCTAGTCGGGTCGCATTGATGTGACCTAGTCTATAATGCCTCAAGAAGGATTCGTTCATTTCTGAACTCTTCCTCTTGTGTGTGTTCTGCATACTAGCAACTGTAGTTTGATTTAGAACGTCAATGCTTTTAGATAACGTGCCTGAACCAATCAACTTTTGATATAGGAAATGTTCAAAACATTATCCATCAATACAAAATTTTATCATTTCTTTACTAATAAAGAGACTGATATGATTTTGTATATCAGGTTCGGTATCTAATAGCATTTGTTCAGAATCAATGTATTGGTAATACAGGGTGACAGTGACCAACAGACTTGGCTGCAACACTTGCTCCGTTTTCTGCCTCATGAAACTTATCACCCGTTCTCAGTTTTTCTACCTTTTTGTAGCCCTATGTAACAGATTATATATCTGGGATCCCGATCCGGTATCAGATACCCAGGATGCAGAGGATACTGAGAAACAGTTCTGCATAAAGAACACACCCGAAGGAGATGCATCATATGCACTTTCTTCGTTTGGGCGGCATGGGAAATCTGGTATTCCCCAATTTCCTGCTCTGTCTTATAACAATTATAAGTTGGAGCGGGACCAACTTTCCCCAGCTCAGTATAACAAGCGGGTTCGGTCAATACATCCATTTTATTATCTTGATTAAGGCGTGATATGGTCGCTACCAGGAGAGAGAGAGAAGAAAACACTCTGCGTGCGCTCTTGCAAGATCAGATTGGTTATATATTTTATCTAATCAGGATGGCTCCCACTGTTTTTATCAAATCTTCCTTCAAACCTTAAAAGGAAAGACTAGCCGGGATTAATTACACTCTACAAGTTCGCCAATCTTTCAGCCAGGCCAGTGTCGGTACTTTGAGGGAGGTTCCCCGTGCTTTCGCACGGACCTAATTACAGTAAACCTCGTTTTCCCAGAGGCGTAACCCTGTTGACACATTTCTAGACACCTACTTGATCGGCTAATTGCAAAGTGCAAAACTCTCCCAGGAGTAACAATTACTCGCAGTGGGTATCGGGATCCAACTATCATATAGAAGGTATGCAATCTCATTGCAAATTTCAACACTTGAAACTCCCGATAATGGTTTTTACCCCTAGCACCTATGACCTTAACTATGGTCAACAAATCATAAGTACTAGTCAAGTTCTACCCGTCATTTCGTGATTAATTAGACCCACCCACATGACCCTTAACTAAGGTCAACAAAGTCACGCGACTGTCCTAACTAATCGCATCATATGCTGTGTAGGAAGACATCACTTAGCTACCGTACACTGTGTCTTGACTATGGTCAACAAACACAGCACGAATACTAAGTACTCTACTTCCTAAAATGACGGAGGGTTGCGGCTGGTTTTTGTGAAAACCTTTAACGCTTTGAACTTGATCTCGTTGCGGAATCAAATGGTTTTTAAATGGAATGTTTTTGAAGCTTTTCTAGTTTTGCTAAAGGGGTCACTCCCGATGAAGGGATCGTCGGCCCTTTCCTCGTCGAATGAGGTGCGGGATATATCATATATATCACTGTGCAAAGCGTAAACTATAGAAGCGATCAAAGACAAACCGATGGTTGTAGCATCTGCCAGTTATTGCTAAAGGAGTCACTCCCGGTGAAGGGATCTCGGTCCTTTCCTCATCGAATAAGGTGCAGGATGTTCTACAATGAACACCGCGATGCAAAGCAAGAACTGTAGCTACCTGTTTTATTTTGAAATTCGATTCCACAACATCAATTAGGTTTATCTTCTTTCATTAATCTCATTAATGAATATCCCATCATTTAATTCCACCTAAACATCACAGATAAATATAACGTACGCTTATGCCATCCGCATTCGCCTTGATGTCCCGTCTGCACCGTTAGGTTAGGTAACTAACGCCAGAGCGAGGCAGGACTAGCGCGGGTGTAAAATATAAGCAACGTCTATATAATACATCATATATACTATATAAAATATCTGTCACAGAACATCGCATGATCACATCATAGATAACGCAGCAGAAAGAATCATATGAAATATTGGATATACTAGGACGTCCGTGTTTTCAATACGAGCCAGCATAAAACACGGATTCCACGGTCGTGATGAATAGCCAATCCCACACCCCTAGACCCCTACGAGAGCAGCAAGCAACCCTACCAATTCTAGGGTTAGGAGACCCGGACTCGACTCCTCGAGTTGGTCTCCTACTGGACCCCAGAACCCGGTTACTTATGCTCCCCTCCTTGGGTCTATCCTAGTGCAGAAAAGTAAATAATATAATCAACGGTGACATCTTCCGCAACCTGGAAGTGCCCCAATAAAAGAATATTACATACAAGTTTTTACATGAATGAAAATGAAAAACACTCATCTCACATAAAAACCCCCCGGCTATTCAAACACGACGATCCAATATAACATATCCAGCAACACATAACATCACATGTCATCAACGTAAGTAAATATGCGCATCCCAATTGTCGTTGACATATAGCAACGAAACCGGCGATATCACATATTACACTTATGGTCACAGAAAAGAAAGTGTAAAACTACAATAGTTGGAATCCGCAATCACCTCAGACATCGCATGCCTGACCAAATGAATTCCTTAGACATCGCATGCCTAACAATTATAAACTCCGCATTTTAGTCTCATTATCGAAAACTCTTTTCAATATCAAGTCGGGCAATTCAACAGGATTCCCGACATTCTGATCGAATGCTCGTCGCAAACTTTAGTAGGCGGCTGCACCCCCGACGCCGTCGACCAAGTGCACCAAGGCGGAACACCGCTACCGCGAGCACCCGAACGGATGCTTTCGGCGACGGGGTTCTCCTACAGTCACTTAGTCGGGGCTATGGGGTGAGGCTGTCTATTAAGTTTACCCGGCGAGTATCCGCGTACGCTACGTGATTGTGACGGACTTTTGATCACATCAAAATTCCGTGGCAACCGATCATGTGAGACTAAACTGCTATGTTTATAACATTCATTCAGTTATCTCATAACTACTTGTGAATTCCAATTATTGTATCACATTCCGGATAAATAGAAAATGCTAAACCTTTCGATCGAACAATCGAACACCCAAGTTTTCCCGAAACAGATCAACACATGAAATAAGTCTAACAACATTCAGTTCGTGCCTCAGTACCAACGGTCCAGCCGTAGAAGGGTCAAGCCAACGCCTCACATGTGGCACGCCGTACTGCCCTAAACCCGAAGGTTCAAAGGGCAGTTCAAGACGGTCACATAATCGAGTTAAGGTTTGTTGTCTTCTAGAGGGACCATCGCGTTACTTGCACTACTTAGAACGTCGTTAAACTACGGAAAAATCCAACAATTGGAAATTTCCCGGCAGGGGAAAAAGTGGGTATTTATATCCGGTCGAACTTTTTAACATATTCTAAAAATACCCGAAAAAGCACACCGACAAAATTAGACAGTTCGATCGAATACACCGAGTCCCCAATACAACTCAGAAAATACAACTCTGGAATAAATATTAAAAGCATCCAGAACACACAAGAAACACCAACAGAAACAACTGAAGAAAACTCACAGCCTGATCATCACAGACGGCCGCGGAACCGCCGCAAAAGGGGGGTCAACGCCGCGATTCCGCGGTCGTACTGTAGAATTAGGCTGTCGTTTTCTGCAGTTTTTCTTAGAATTTCCTGCACATTTCTCTGCATATTTTTAATTCTAAAAAATCCACAAATTCAGAAAAAGTCCAGAGAGCAATATTAGGGTTTGGGTTTTGATTCGATCAGAGTTCTAATTCCGTCTAGACTTCGCCTAAGGCTCTAGCTAGGCTCTGATACCACTGTAGGGTTCCTAGGCACTCTAATGGAGTCTCACAAGTGATCAAACATGCACAAATCAAAAATTCCTTGTGCCTACAAACCCTAATACGGATCGTTAACTAGAAATCAAGGCGATGCAAGCTAGTAAACGGAATTATAGCTAAAGGGAAGGGGCTACAACCTTTATAGATCCGGTCCTCCACCTCCTAAGCTCCGCGATGAAGTATCCTCATTGTACAAATCGGATCTTGGGCTCTAGCGTCGGTTTCATCGGAGAAAAGCGGGCTAGGTCATCGACGACGATGCCGAAGATGATCTACGTCGAGGCATCGCTAGATCAAGCTCCAACTTCACCAAGTCAAGAAAACTTGTGAAGGAAACACCCTATACTACTTGGCAAGAGGTAGAGGATGAAGAAATAGGAGGTGGGTTCACTTTAGAATTGGATTTCTCACTTGTTTTGGCTAGTTGCCATTAAAGGTTGCAAGCTTTTTCTTTTGTTGAAGAAGAAGAAGATGAAAGAAAAAATATGATAAGTCTTATGTAAATGATAAATAAATCAATACTTATCATTTACTAACCCTTGGTTAGTTGTAGAGAATGGACCATGGTTAACTTGAATGGTTAGGGTTAAGGATGAGACAAGAATGGTGACTTAGTCAAACTTTCAAGAAACTTCAACTACAAACAAATCAAGCCACCATTCTATTTTCTTTATCATTTTCTTTTTCCAAAATAAACAAAAAGAATAAATAAATGAATAAGTAAATAAAAGGAAAACCCTAATCATAAACTTAACCATGGTCTAATTCTTTACACTAACCCTAGCTTGCATGTATCATCAAACATGATACAATCATGTGCACAAAATATATCACATATACAATGTGCACAAACCAAGTGAGTAAATCCATTTAAAGTGAACCAATACTAGTTAATGCAAAGTAATATATCAAATATATAATTATACATTAAATCATTAAATCAACACTTGATTCAATGATCCGGTCATATCGCATATAACCGGCTAGTATCCAATGTATCGGCTTATCGAATCAATTCTTGATTCGATAACTAGGTTATATCGCATACAACCATTCGACACATTCATTGCGAGAATGAAATACGGTATCACATACACGCATTATTCTCGGTCCCGCACATATCTCATATGCGCTCCTATTTCGTTTCGCTTGAGCCAGGAAACCTCTGTGTAGGACTCTAAAGACTCGTCAATACGCCGGCAGCAGATGATGATCATATCAAACACCCACAAGCCGCAAGCGGTCTGCTAAACGTAACGGCCACCCGGGTATTGAGCGATCAGAAGATCGACGAGCAAGCCCGCTCACACTCCTGTGAATCCAACCAGTAACACTTACCGTACAGTCCGGTCAATTCGTCTGATATGTCGCATATCTCGCCTAGGGGTGGTAAACGTCAGACCCCAGTAGCTCGATAAGTCATGCCGACGTAGGGTCCATAACATTCGTGAAACTACTGATAACTCTTACCAGTATATCACTGCAACCCTGGCCAGGTATTTCCTGTTATGGCCAGTCGAGCATAGCACAACATCAACCCCCAATACCGGGAGAGACGAATCCCTTCCTATCGCTCATTGCCTCCATGTGAATCGGGACTGTACCCAAAAATCACCTGTTTGCACGACTCAGTAGAGCCGTGGTAGGGTGGAAATCAAAGCACAGTGGGAGACACACAAGACTCTATGACGATCTCGGGTCAACAGACTAAGCTGTACCAGTGTCACCAGAGAACTGCCATCTGACGTGAGGTATAATACCATCTGGGAGTTCTCGGCGAGTCCGTTCAGTGTACCCAGTCTGCACTGAGCACCCGCATACCATCTCCGATGTCAAACACCAATGGATATGGGATCATCCATCGCCCATCACATGGGTCGAGAAGATATACGCTAGTCTACTCTGGAATATCGATGCCCCGTCTCGATATTCCTACGACTAGGAACAATGAAGGATGTACTCATTGACTACCCAGGCCCCACTAGTATGATCTGCATCATAGTCCTGGAAGTCGAGTACACATCCTAAGGGCTTTATCAACATGTAATCAGAGAGACAGAAGGTATACATGTTAAGATAAAGAGCAACCAGATAGCGTACTATCATGTCGAGCAAGAAAGTCCTACCTATATATGTCCCAGCATCCACTACAATATACATCCAATGTACAGTAATGGCCTCTAGGGCATACATATAACTAACAGGCATCAGCCTATGGTTTGGAAGAAGACTATCTAATAAGCATAATGGGTGTACTGTCCTAATCCTAGGAGCACTCGCAACGCGAGAGAAGGTGAAGATAAAAGACACCTGAATAAACCTTATTCTTATTACTCCTGAACCAGAATCCATCCCCGAACTGGAACAAGTTCCTTTCGAGTTCGTATATAACCATACGATGGAGTATCCAATAAACTGTGGATCTTCGTAGTGATACGGAGTGTCCTGGAGAAATACAAAGGTGAAGTGGGAGTGGTAATGAAATACTTGGTTTGGTCGTGAATAGCAGTCGCAATTTACTTTGCCCTCCTTCTAATCCCTTTCTTTGTCTTTACATAATACCTTCTGTACACCATCGTTAGGCTAATTGGTTTTCTTCATTCCCTACCGGTCGGCACCTGCCTATGGTTTGGAAGAAGACTATCCAATTTGCGTAATAGGTGTACTATCTCCTAAACCAAGGAGTACTCGCAACCTGAGAGAAGGTAAAAGGAAAAGACAACTGAATAGTCCTATTCGTTTTCTCCAGAACCGGAAACCATCCTCGAATAAATTCCTTCGAGTTCGTATCTAACCATACGATGGTTTTTTCCAATGGAAGTGGATGTTCGTAGTAATACGGGGTGTCCTGGAGAAAAGGGTAAAGGTAGGAGTGGCAATGAAGTTTGCAACTCTGACAATCCAAAAGCCAGTGTTTAAGAAGGTTCGGTTAATTTTGGTCTCTGAGTCATAGTCTAGGGTCGGGTCAATGGTTGCTGCCAAAGAGAGAGAGAAAAGAAACACTCAGCGTGCACTCTAACCTAGATCAGAATGGTTACCAATTTATCTAATCAGGAAACCTCCCACTGTACCGTCAAATTCTCCTCCAAACCTGAAAGAAGAATTAGCCGGGATCACCCGAGGAGTACACCAACTCATCAGTGGGAATCGGGATCCAACTATCATCGCATGATAACGTGACGGACTCCGCTCACGTTATCACACTCCAGAAGGTATGCGCATATCTGGCAAGTTTCAGTTTCTTTAAAAACTCCCGATGTGATTTTTGCCCCATGCTCTTATGACCTTGATGAAGGTCAACAAATCATAAGTCACATGTCAAGTTCTACCCGTCATTGTCCAGGTTAATTTGAACCCACCCGTACAAGCCCTTGACGAAGGTCAATAAGGCTATACGACTGTCCCAAACCAACGCATCTATCTATGTAGCAGAAAGGTAACAAGCAGCTACCATACATTATGCCTTGACGAAGGTCAACAAACATAGCATGAATACTACGTGCTACCCGTCTGAAATGACGGAGGGCTACGAATGGTTTCTGGCGAAAAACCTTTAATGTAATGAACTTGATATCGTTGAAGGAACTGGATAGCTTTTTAAAAATATAGCGATGAAAACCTTTGCTAAAGAGGTCACTCCCGGTGAAGGGATCTCGGCTCTTTCCCCGTAGAATGAGGTGCAGGATATTCCAACTGAATACCATGATGCAAAGCAAAAGTAAACGACTATAGTAAAGTTATTGCCCTGACGCAAACTTCTGTCCAAGGGGTCACTCCCGGTGAAGGGATCTCGGCCCTTACCTCGTCGACTGAGGTGCTGGATATTCATAACCGAATACCACTGTGCAAAACAAAAGTGAACGTCCTTGCAATAACAGCTTTTTGAAAACTTGTTCCAACAACATCAGAATTGATTTGTTTAGCTTGCATTGATCCGAATCAACGCAGTCCCATCAATTGATCACACCAATAAAGAACGAAAATAATGATGTACGTATATGCCATCCGCATTTGCCACTGGGTCCCGTCATTACCCGTTAGGTTACTTAACTAACGACAGAGCGGGGACTGGATTAGCGCGGATGCAAAACATATACAACATCTACTAGTATATATATCAATATATAATATTCACTCAAGGCGTGATAAAATGCAACATCACAGAAATGTAATAAGCATCACAGAACAATACAGATATCTGGGATCCCCGGGTTTCATAGAGCCGCTACTGAAACCCGATGTTCCCCTGGTCGTGTGGATAGCCTGTGCAATGAAAATCCTAGACCCCTACGGACGCGGCAAGTTACCCGCCAAAACCTGAAGCGAGGCAGCCCCCTTCAGCAACGTGAATGGACCACCCAGCACTTCACGGAATCCGGTAACTTAGGCACCCCTCCTGGGTCAACCTGTACCCCCTACGAGTGCGGTGAATAGCCCGCCAATTCTAGAGTGAAGCCCCCTCCGTCTCAAAGCCATGAGATGCGGGCCCGTTGCCCTCTAGAACCCGGCTATCCGTGCACCCCACCTTGGGGTAATCCTAGTACAGAAAGTAAAATATATATACACCGGGTACATCGACCTCACCCCGGTCGTGTCCCAAAAGAATATTATACAATCAGGCAGTGACGGCAGTCCACATGTCGGACGCTCGCCCCGCAATATCAAATGTATATAATAAACCAAACTATACTACCATTGCATCCAGGCTATCCCCTACGACCAATCCGCAATATCATAGCACAACACAGAACATCAACGTGAATGTCACGTTCGCAAATCCGTCTAAAAGAGCTATAGCAGTTAGACAGGATTTACAGATCAAATGACATTCACGGTCGCAGATATAATGTAAATACTGTGAACTAACATGTTTAAAATTTTCGATCGATTAAATTTACCGAAGTGGGCCCTAAGCACTACTGTAGCACTCAAAGAAAATCTGGGCCCAAAAATAATATTCCAAAAACCCCATTTTCAACTCAGAAGCTCTCTGTAAAATTTTGGTGCACTGAACAGTAAAAGTGGCGGCGGAACCGCGGCCCAAGCATGGGTTTGGCCGCGGTTCCGCGGTGGAATAGTGAGTTCAAGCGACCAAATTTTCACAGAATGCTTAGAATTCCCTGCATGTATTTCTGCAATGTACTGAAAAAAATTTGAGCTAAAAAAAATTCGACAGAAACTGATGCAATAGAAATTGTGGTTTTCGGAAATTTGTTCGATCGAACTTGTAAACACGTTAGAGCAAGATAGACTAGGTTAATGGCGTGGCTCTGATACCAGTGTAAGTGCACGACGGCGCCCCGGCCATCAATCCGAGGCCAAAATGCGGAAATGATAATTTACTTTAACTTTTGAACCGGCACCACCGCGCACTAAAATCCCGGATCGGGCCATTAACCTAATCCTAGATAACTAGAGAAGGGGTAGAGAGATATACCGAGCGATCTGTGTCCTTCGGTCTTCTCATCGTCGTCCCGATCTCCCCGCGGAATCTTCGGTCTTCATCTCCTCGTCGGAAGGGCACCACGTCGCCGGGTTCTTTTACGGGCTCCCATCTCTGGACCGAGGCAACTCGGGCACGAAGTTGGTGAGACGAAGTGCCCAAGAATTGCTGTAGAATAAGTGTAGTGCTATGTCTCATTGGGGTTACTAGAAGTTTCCTTTTGAGTGGAGGAATGAGATGTGGAATTTTGTGATGAACCAGATAACATTTTCAAGCCAAAATGAGAGCCCAAAAATCTCCACCAAAAAATTGGCAGCCCTTTCTTTAGCCGGCCTTGGCAAGGAGAGAATGAGAAGAGTGAGTGAGTGGCGAAATGAAAATGAGTGAGCCAAATAATCAAAAGAGAGAAAGGGTTATCATGATGAAAAGAAATGATCACCAACCAAATCCAACACTCCATCAACCAATCATATCTCCACAAGTCAAGCTATGATGACTAAAAGAAAGTCAAATGAAGTCAAATGATGGTGCAACCATCATGAAGCAACAATATGCAAAGACCACCCTCCACAATGCTAATTTGCACAATTGCAAATAAGCCCTCCTCCACCAATTTTTAGCCAAGGAAAGAAACAAAGGAAATTGGCCGAAACGGAAAGCAAACTGGAAACTTCATAAAACTGATCCCATAATAAACTACAGGAAACCCCGCTACTATATATACATACCCGCATTTATATTCCGACCGAAATACAAATGCAAAGAGACAAATCTACACTGTACAATACTAGGATCCGGCTTAAACCAAAGCCCGCTAGTATTAACCGTCCGATCATGATCCGTGCAATACCGCACGTATCTGATCGAACCCGGCCATATCTCCATACGGCCTCTACAGCGTTTCGCCCGAAACTTGAGAAAACGGTCTGTGGGGGACTCTAAAGACTCGTCAATACTTTGGCTGTGGATTTAACCACTAGCACGTCAGAGGTATTAGCCATACGTAACAGGCTACCAGGTATTGATCAAAAGGGACGTCGATGAGCGAACTCATCCTGACACCCTACTGAGCCTATCAGTGACAATATCCGTACAGTCCGGTCCGTTCGTCTATGAGCATCGCATGGCGGGCCTAGGGGGTTGGTAAAAGTCAGACCCCCAAAAGCGGTACAAGTCGTGTCGGAGTGTAGCCCAGAACACCCTGAGATACTACTGGAATACCAACCAGTAAATCTCCTGCCTTGGCCAAGGACTTCGTGTAAGGGCTCTCCTAGACATAGCGCGACCTCACCCCCAATACCGGGAGAGACGAACCCCTGCAGATCCGCTCACTGCCTCCATGTGGCTCGGGACTGTACCCAACTAAAACCTGTTTACACGTCTCCTTTGAGCATGGTAGGGTAGTAATCAAAGTACAGTGGGAACTCACACGAGACAAATGATGATCTCAGGTTGATGAACTAACCTGTACACATGTCACCTGGGAACTGCTATCTGACGTCAGGTATAAGACCAACTAGCATGTTCCCGGCGAGTCATGTTCGGTGTACTCATAACCCAATGAGTACCTGTATACATCTTAGGTGAACCAACAGACACCAGTGGCTTATGAGACCGGCCACTGCCCCTCGTCGGGGTCTCGACTGTATACACTAGTCTACTCTGGAGTATCGATGCCCTGTCTCGAAACTCCCACGACTAGGGACCTTTTAAGGATGTGCTTATAGACCCCAGCTCCCACGTATATGATCGCCTTCATACTGCTGGCAGTCAAGCAAAAATCCTAGGGGCTCTATCAACGTGTAATAGTGACCTGTAAGGTCACCTGAAGCAATACACGATGATAAAGGTAAACCAGATAGCATACTATCATCTTGAGTAAGACTGTCCTATCGGCATAGGTCCTCCCTCAATCATTGCAATCACGTGCCTGTGATCCAATAATTGACTCTGAGGGCACTATCTCCAACAGCCTATGACCGATGTTATGTGCACAACCGTTGCACCTTGATGTTGTTTCTGTGCACCTGCTTGGCACATGTATGGATTTTGATTTCCGTGCGCACCGGACACACAGAGTTTTCATATGCACTTTTTGAATTGGTTTCTATGGAGCAGTACGTTTTATGATATTTGCTATGTGTTTTCATACTGAGCAGGACTAGTCAGAGGACAGTGCCTGGATATATATTTTGCATGCACTGATAGATTTCAAAGGGATTTCCAAAAGAGAGCTATAGTCTCATTATTTACATACGTGTCCGATATGACACGAAACGTTTAAAATAGGGAACCCTTCTAAATTGTTTTCAAAACGGCAGATCGTGCATACTAAACAAAAGATATATACGTATATGGCTATTTTCTAATAAAGACGTCCGCCACTGTGCAGTGTTATGCGCATTGTACATCGACTTTAAAGAATTGGGCATGCATTTCCTTCAGATATTTACATATATAGTCCCGATTTATAGCATATCGGTTTTGCTTTGGATTTGGCATTCGTGTTTTCACCTTGACTCCGATGATTGCGAGATGTTTGACGGAGTTTTGATTTCGAGTTATCTGCTCGTTACGCATGCGCATGTATTGCGCTACGATGCATTTTATGTATTGATGATTTCGGAGCCCCGTTGACTTGGACATTTCATTGAAATGTTTTAGAATTTGGGGGTTTAAATTTAAATTCGGGGACCGAATTTCTTTAAGGGGGGAAGACTGTAACATTTCAAAAAAATAAAATATTATTTTTTGGAAAATTCTGGACAAAAAAATTACGGAAACTCTAAAATATGTTATTTAGTGGTAATTGTGGGTTAATGTGGGGTTTTTGGTAAAAAGTTTACCAAAACGGCTTTTAAATATTTTATCTGGTTTTATGAATATTTTATTGGAATTTTATCTGGACTGCACACACTTGTGCATGTTAGCTTGGGTTAGTCTAGGGTTACCATGTTTAGATGACCATGGTGGGTTGAACCATTTGATTAGGTTAATTGGGTTAATTAGGGTTTTGGTTTTGGTTAATGGTGATTAGAATGGGGGTTGACTTGTGTAGGGGGGAGAGAGCCATGATGGCTTTAGCAAGCAACATTTAAATGAGAGAGAGAGAGGGGTGGCTAAGGTAATGTCATTTCAAAACTTTTTACTCTTTCTCACTCACATCACTCTCTCTCACACTCACATCTCTCACAACTCACACCACACCATCATATACCACCACATCAACCCCCAACACAGCAACTTCAGCCCAACACAACACCCCAACATCATAAACCACAGCAGTAGCTGCTGCTCTGCAACAAAGAAACCAAATTTCAAGCAGCAGCAGCAACCTGAGCAGCTTCAGCAACAGCTGCTACAGCAACATCTGGAGCAAATGGAGCAGCTCCACAGCAGCAACAGCCCTTCCTCCTTCCTCCTTCTTCCCTTCTCCTTCATCCTAGGATTCCCTTGAGGTATAATCTCGCAACCCAACTCCTATCTTGCCAAGTTCTGGTTATATAGCTGAAATTTAGTGTTATGTTTGTGATCTATTGCTAGTTTAGACAAATTTGAGTGAGACTTGACCAAGTGTTGGTTTTGAATGTTAGTGTAATCTTATTAGGTGTATTTGAGGCTAGTTTAACCAAGATTACCCCAGTTTCCCAGTTGGTTACCTGAAAGTTTCAACTTGGCATATTTTATCGATTTTGCCGACTTTGTGGCTTTTCTGGAAACTGCTATCAACCCGGACCTCCTAAAATAATTTTGACTTGGCAGTGAGGTATGCAGGCAGATAGAAAGCAATACCCAAAACCCTAGCCCCAACCACCTTACTCTGGCCGCAGATTTAATCCAGAGCAGGAGGGAACTGCCTCGTTTTGCATGCACGGCTCTTTTACCTGTAAACTTGACCCTGGGTATGTCTAGTTTTGTCTGGTTCCAACCAGAGTAAAATCTGGGTTGATTTTCTTGAGTTGGCGCATGATTTACGACTCGTTTAGCATGTATTTTTGGTACTTGGTGATTCGTGACTGTCGGGTGGCGTTTGAACGCCAACGGCAATGGGTTATTGGCTGTGTTTGCATGCAAGGCTGTAGGTTTTTACCTATGGGGTAGCGTGTACCATTTTGGTTTCCGACATGGTTTTCATGTGTTTTAGCGTGTGATATCCTTATAGGTACCCCACGTGGCATGAGGCGTTGGAGATGCAAATGGCGACATCGGCACCGGAACGCATATATCAAGGTGAGTAGATTTATATCTACGGGGAGAAGTCGGGTGGAGGGCGTATAGCACTCCCGCAGTTCGTAATGATGTATACGGATACGTATACACACTAACAATTATTATATGTTGTTTGGGATTAATTATTGATGTTAAGATGGATATTGGTGTGTTGGATTGGTGAAAGGTTACGAAACCCTAGGTAGTGGGTGCACTACACATACACATACACACATACATACTTGCATACCTCCTTATTTCATATGTGGTTATGGGATTCTATATAGATATGTGGTCATATGGGTCTGGAACTATGTGTTCACATACGGTTTTGAGGATGATACTTGGGATTGAGATGAGTCGATGATATTTGATCCGAGATTATGATATCAGTGATATGGTAAAATTCATATTTGAGATACGTCTTGATGCTTTAGCGGATTTTGGGATGATGATGCCATAGAAATAGTGATATATAGATAAAAGGTCGATTACGTTACGAGATATGACATGATATGATATGACAAGATTAGTATGATAGGCCGCCTTAGGCGAGGAATACTCCTTAAGATGATATGTGCTGATGATATCGATTCATACGAGACTGTTGATCAGTGGTCAGATCATGATGATAGTGATGATGTTAGCTTTGTACTAAACATAGGTCAGTACCCAGATTTTGATATTTGATATAGAGAATACCAGATGAATGATATGACGAATGTGATATTGACCCGTACCCAGATTTGGGGATGCCGTACGACGGATTTACGTACGAGCTATAATTTGATGTTTGATCCGCACTCTTGATTTGGGAATAACTGATTATAGAGATATGGTATCGGATGTGATATTATCGAGGCGGGATCACCGACTATAAATGTATATATAGGTATCGACTCAGAAGTTAGGCGGTTTCCCTTACCTGCAGTTAGCCTATTATGACTCTTATGACATTAGATACAGTCTAGCTACCTTTGTGTTTAGTATTCAGCTCCCGCACATTATTATTGTTGCTCTGCATCGCATACTGTTGTGATTCATATTCCATTATTGATATCATGCTGTTAGGACACCAGCACCATTACCGATGATGCGTATGTACCACGTAAACTTATTTGCCGGCTCACACACATCTCATCGGTAATTGCCATGTCACGTACACTTAGAGAATATTATTGCTTGATTTAGCTTGTTAGCTAGTAGTTGACATGATATTAGTGTACTTGCCTTATATGCCAGCTTGACATTGTAGTTATTACTTGTCACTTCATGTATACTGTTGTTCATTATATGCCGCATTCATGGATTCTCATGCTTATATTCATGGTTTTACAAGCTATTGATGATTCGGATTTCCATGATATTTTTCTGGATTTGGGGGAAAACCGCAAAACTTATATAAACTGCTTTCTCTCTTTTTTAAATACAAAGTGCGGTTTTCCCATGATGTATTAGTCGTCCACCATGAGTTTGCTGATGGATTTCGAGACCTGATTCGATAAGTGGAGGAACCGTTTCGGGTACATGGTGGGCCCGGTGCAATACCCCGGGGCAAGAGGATCGCAGATGATGGCGTTGAGCCTGGCAGGGGAGCACTACCGACCGGTGATTTTTCCCGACGCGTCGGATATCCGGAGGATACCGTCGTGGTCTTGAGATTGATGGTAGGGGCCGGTCTGGATTGACGGCGCCCTAGATACTGAGATTTATCTGAGACTTTGAGATATTGAGGTACAGAGACATTGAGATATTAAGATTGAGGCTATGTTTTGTGACGATGCTGGGCACAGGTTTCATGAAGTTTTTCCATGATTTTGACTATATCCTCATATTTACATGCACAATTACATTGATCATACTTCATATGTATATATAACAGGGAATGAGGACGCTGTTATATATGCCCTTACACCAATATTAGTGGAATGGGACGCTAATATATGTGTATTGACATCAATTTAAATACTTCATCATACTTTTCATGCATTCATACCTCATCCATATGATATATTGCTACCTAAGGCACTGACACGGGCATATGGGATTACATTTAGGTTAGATATTTACCCTAACCATTGTGTAGGCTGCTGGTTATATATATTTGGGGATTATATATTATGATCGTACGACCTAGGATTGCGTCATACATGCGATTTTTTGTTCGTAGATCTTTTTCTATTCACGAGTTGGCAACGCACCCCCGTTGTGCCCCAGTTCTTGCAGGTGTTGCCGTACGGGTTTCATTACGGCTTTGCGGGCACAGCTTCTTTCAGGTGACTTGCTAGTAGGTGGGTTATTTGTATCATACCCATCATTATACATTGTATATTATATTTCAGTTGTATCTAGAAGTTCCATCGACCAAACATGTACTTATTTGAGATAGAGACCGGTGATGTTTATTCTTTCGACCTTAGAGTCGCGCGTTATATTCTATGGATTTCATGCTGTTGATTTCTTTCTGTTGTGATCCTCGCCTTTAGGCATTGTGTTAGTGTATATGCCCTAGAGGCCATTACTGTATCATACTAGTTTGTATATTACTTAATGGAAGCTTGGGATATTCACCTTGTATATACAATCTTGCTCTAAATAGTAGTATGCTACTTGGTTTGTTTCTACTTCAATGTGTACATGTGTTTATTTTATTATATCACCTATACGCATTAGTGGAGCCTTTAGGATCTTTGCTTGATTACCAGCGTTGTGATGGCAATCACACTAGTGGGGGCTGGGTAATCTATAAGCACATCCTTATGCAGGTCCGTAGTCGCAGGACTATCGAGACAGGGCATCGATACTCCGGAGTAGACTAGCGCATGCGCTTCTCATCCCAGTGTGGAAGATGGTCTGTCCCACAGCCATCAGTACGTCATACTGGAGACAGTATGCGGGTGCTCGTTAGGTTACGAGTACACTGGACAGGACTCGTCGGGAACTGACCGGTTGGTATTATACCTATCGTCAGTTATCAGTTCCCAGGTAACATGAGTACAGCTTAGTCCGCTGACTTGACACTGTCACTTCGTCTCGAGTGTGTTCCCACTGTACTTTGATTACTACCCTACCACGGCTCAAAGGAGTCGTGCAAACAGGTAGTAGTTGGGTGCAGTCCCGAAGCACTTGGAGGCAGTAACGGTTAGACAGGATTCGTCTCTCCCGGTATTGGGGGTTGACATCGCGCTGTGTCTAGGAGAGCCATTACACGAGTAGTCCCTGGCCAGGGCAAACGAGATATACTGGTAGGCTTCCAGTGTTATCTCAGGGTGTATTGGGCTTCACTCCGACACGACTTGTACCGCTATTAGGGGACTGACGTTTTCCGCCCCCTAGGCCCGCCATGCGATGTATCAGACGAACAGATCGGACTGTACGGAGATTTTCACATTCAGACTCAGTAGGAGTTCAGATGGGTTTCACCTCGTCAGTCTTCTTGTCGGCATCTACCTGGGGACCGTTACGCACAGCTAGTGCCGCTTGCGGTCTGTGGTTAAACCCACTGCCAGCGTAGTGTCGAGTATTTAGAGTCCCACACAGAAAGCTATTCGCCTTTAGGCAAAAGAGTAGAGGTCGCATGGTTTTGCGACAGGTCGCATGGTTTTGCGACAGGGTTCAGTCACATCCGTGCACTTATGCACGTTTAGTGTCCGGACAGTTTACACTAGCGGGCTTTGGTTTAAGCCAGATCCTAGTGTAAGTATTGGGATTGGTTTTATCCAGTTTATTCGTGTTCCTCGGAACGCGGATGCGGGTGTGTATGCACAGTTGGCGGAGAGACAGAGGCAGAGGATTCTCATTAGGGTTGTTGACCGTTGACTATTGACTTTTTGCTCAACCCTAATGAGAATATGATATATGATTAACAATAATATTTATTAAGTATTGTGGTGACATGGTTGTTGAGGGGTTGACTTTGTTGACTTGTTGACTTTGTTGACCGGTTGACTAGGTTGGACTAGTTGACCATCATGATGACAATGGCTATCATTTCATGGCAAAGACTTTTCACTTGCTTGTTCTCTTGTGCAATATGAGTGCATGAAATGATTTAGCCATTTTGACTTGAACCATTTTACACAATACTTGATTACTATTTTTGTGATGATGGTTTTGGATTATGAGAGCCAAAATGAGAAAAGTCTTCTCTCATTCTTCTATGCTCATTCTCTCTCTTGTTCTTGAGCTCTCATCTTCCTCCTCTTGCTCTCCCTCTCTTGAGTCTATGGTTCACTTGTCTCATGTGTTGAGAACCAAGAACCATAGAGAAAATCCCAACACACTCTTCTCTACTCACTCTAGTTCACAAGGTTTAGCAAACCAAGTGAACTAGTTTCTTCAAAGATCGAAGAAGAAGCCAAAGGTAGAAGCTTTCGAGGTGGATCTATCTTCGGCGCAAGGAGACGACGGAGTGAAGCCGATCCGGACAACCATCGAGGCTTGAAGAAGAAGGAGATCAAGAAAGAAAGGTATAACCCCCTAACCGAGTAGTTAACAACTCCTAGTTAGGTTGTTAGTTAGATATTTAACAAAGATCTGGTTTTGAGTCCATGTTACCACCTCCAGAAAAATTGTTTTTCACCTAATTCCGCATGCCCGAAAGTACCGGGAGAGGTAGCATGGACTTACAGTGGTATCAGAGCCTAGTTAAACTCTATTTAACATGTTAGCAAAGTAGCTAGAAGATCGATCAAAGAAAAAGTCCCGAAATGAACCCCGTTTTCAAACTTTCTGTCGATTTTTAAAGTTCTGTAAAAGTAATAAATCATGCTTCAAAAATCGACTCAGGGTTTTTAGAGTATACTTAGAAAGACGGTCCTCTGATCTCATCAAAGCGCTATATGTCGATTAGTGGGGGTTATACAAATCTGTGATCTGTAATGTTATTGGAATGTGTATATGAATTCATTGGATTGTCGCGGGTGAATAGCCGGGGGTTGTGAGACGAGAGTTTTCTTTTCTTTCAATTCATGTAAATTTGTAAATTGATGTAATAATTATTTGTATAGCCGCACAACCGGGTCGGGGTTGTAGCCGTCATTGTATAATTTCTTTTTACTGTTTTTGCTCCTAGGATAGACCCATGGAGGGGGTGCACAAACTACCGGGTATGCCGAAGTGCCGAATAGCCTACTCACGGAGTTGAGGGAGGTTGCTTCGCTTCGGGTACTTGGCGGGTAGTTTGCCGCACCCGTAGGGGTCTTGGGTGGGGTATTGGCTATTCACCACGACCGTGTAATCTGCTTTTCGTTACAGGCTCGTACGAATTGCGGATTCCTAGTATATCCAATGTGTCCATCTGTGATCTGAAATGGCTATCATTGCAGTATATCTATATATGATACTATTTAGGCGTTGCTTATGTTTTACAGCCGCGCTAGCCCAGCCCCCGCTCTGTCGTTAGTTAAGTAACCTAACGGGTAATGACGGGGCCCCGTGGCGAATGCGAATGGCATAAGCGTACGTCATATTTTGGTTGTTTTCTGCAATGGTAGGATTAAATGATGGGACGCATTAAAAGAACTAATGCAAGAATATCACGCATTAAAAGAACTAATGCAAGAAAATAAACCAAGTTAAAGTCGTTGGAACACTTTCGAAAAACCACTCGGTTCTTTTCAAAACCAACTTTTAAATGCGGAGCTTGAGCCACTCCTTTTTTAAAAGCTATCTCGTTCCATCGATTATATCAAGTTCACTACGTTCACGGTTTAGCCAAAACCATTCGTAACCCTCCATCATTTCAGTTAAATATTCGGTAGTATTCAAGCTATGTATTTTGACCTCACGCCAAGGCATAGTGATTGGTAGCTGCCGGATATTTATTTGTTGCATAGATAGAATGCGTTGGTTTGGGACAGCCGTACTGCCATTTTGGCTTACGTCAAGGGTAAGTACGGGTGGGTTCAAATTAACCTGGATAATGATGGGAAGAACTTGACATGTGACTTATGACATTTTGACCTCACGCCAAGGTCATAAGAGCATGGGGCAAAAATCCACATCGGGAGTTTCATAAGTACTGAAACTTGCTAGAGTTGCATACCATTTGGAGTGAGATGATTCTGGTAGGATTCCTTCAGTTTCGTCTCGCGATGATATTTGGATCCCGATCCTACTGTGAGTATATGCTACTCCTCGGGAAATTTCTCACTTAACGATCAATGCTGTAAACCTAGTAGGTGTCTAGAAAGGTGTTAGCGGGGCTACGCCCCCAGGGAAAAGAGGTTATTTAATTAAGGAACTTCGCGAAAGCGTTGGAAAACCTCTCTCGAAGTACCGACACTGGCCTGGCTGAACGGTTAAGCAAGTATTGTACGGTAAGATTGATCCTGACTAATTCTTCCTTTTTGGTTTGAGGAGGGATTCGAGAAACAGTGGGAGCCATCCTGTTTAGACAAACTAAAAACCATTCTAAACTTGCAAGAGCATCATGCTGAGTATTTCTTCTCTCTCCTAATTGCAGCGACCAATCGACATGACTGGACTTAAGTTACTCCTAGATAAAAACATACTGACAGGGCCAAACTACAAAGATTGGCTCAGGAATGTCAAGATGGCAATCACTTACGACAAGCTGGGGTATCTTCTTACCACCAAAGCTCCCCCTGTCCCAGGTCCCAAAACCAGCGTCGAGGATAAGGAAATCCGTAAGACCTGGGAATTAGACTGTGCGAAAGCCAAGTGTCTCGTACTTGCCTCTATGGACAACGAGCATCAGAGGAGGCACGAGAATATGGACCTTGAATCCATATTTCTCCATATAAAAGAACTGTATGGAGAGCAGTCTCGTATCGCAAGATACGAAGTGTCGAAGAAGTTATTTTCGGCAAGGTTGGCCGTCGAATCATCGGTAGTGGAACACGTGCTTAAGATGATTGGCTTCATTGAGGAGCTCGCGGAACTTGGGACCACATTGGAGAATGAGCTCTATACTGACTTGATTCTCCAGTCCCTTCCTTCCACTTACGCCCAGTTTATACTGAACTTCAACTTACAAGAAAAAGAAGTTGAACTTTCAGAACTCCTCAACATGCTGAGGAGTGCAGAGGGCACCCTACAGAAAGGTAGGGAAACATCCACTTTGTTTGTAGGAGGATCTTCCTCTTCTAGGTCCAAGGCGAAAGCCAAGGGAAAGAAGAAGAAAGCCCCCACCAAACCAAGGGGCGGTGTTAGTAAAGTGGATACGAAGGGAAAAGCAAAAGCAACAAAGAAAGCGGGGTAGCTTGTGGATAAAGAAGAATGCTTCTATTGTCATAAGAAAGGACACTGGAAAAATGATTGCAGGGCTTGGAAAGCCAGGACACAGGAATTGAAGCAGGTTGCAGCTTCAGCTTCAGGTGTGTATGTTATTGAAAACTGTCTTTCAATAAACTCTACTTCCTGGGTATTGGATACCGGGTCAGGATCTCATATCTGTAATTCTTTGCAGGCATTGAAAAACCGTAGGGTTTTGAAAGCAGGTGACATGACCCTCAAAGTTGCAAATGGAGCTAGCATGGATGCTAAGGCCGTGGGGGACTATCACCTGGGGATGTCAGAT
Organism: Agapanthus africanus; assembly: GCA_030015575.1. Taxonomy (NCBI): domain Eukaryota; kingdom Viridiplantae; phylum Streptophyta; class Magnoliopsida; order Asparagales; family Amaryllidaceae; genus Agapanthus; species Agapanthus africanus. The sequence goes on along the minus strand of JASDDO010000026.1, from coordinate 400,030,246 downwards.
GGACATGTTTTGGTTTTGCGTAATTGCTTTTTTGTACCCAACGCAACGTGTAATATCATTTCTGTATCTTTAGTTTCTAAAGAAGGTTATGAATTTGTGTTTGTAAGTAATGTTGTAAACATTCACCTTAATCAAGTTTTGATTGGGTCAGATACATTGAGCAATGGTATATACGTATTAAACCAACCACAGATTTTCAATGTCCAGAATACACACAAAAGAAAGTCTCCGGAAATAAATCAGACTTTCTTATGGCATTGTAGACTAGGTCACATCAATAAGAGAAGGTTGACGAAGTTACATACAGAAGGATATTTGAATCCGTTCGAATATCAATCGTATGCCACTTGTCAATCCTGTCTCAAAGGAAAGATGACAAAGACTCCGTTCACTGGACACGGAGTAAGGGCGAGCGAGCTCTTGGGACTCGTACACAGCGACGTGTGCGGTCCAATGTCTACACATGCGCGAATCGGTTATTCTTACTTCATTACTTTTACGGATGACTTTTCAAGGTACGGTTATGTCTTCTTAATGAAACATAAGTCCGAAGCCTTTGGAAAATTCCAGGAATATAAGAATGAAGTAGAAAAACAAACCGGCAAAAGTATCAAGATACTAAGATCGGATCGAGGTGGTGAATACTTGAGTGCCGAGTTCCTGGACTATTTAAAAGAGAACGGAATTCTCTCTCAGCTTACTCCTCCATACATTCCGCAACATAACGGTGTATCGGAGAGACGGAACCGAACTCTATTGGATATGGTACGGTCCATGATGAGTAACGCTGAGTTACGGCGATCATTCTGGGGGTATGCGCTAGAATCAGCCGCATACCTTTTGAACCGAGTTCCCACTAAGACTGTGCCTACCACACCATATGAGTTATGGAGTGGGAAGAAACCCTATCTTCAATATCTGAAGATCTGGGGATGTCCAGCTTTTGTCAAAAAGCAGCATGCGGACAAACTCGAGGCACGCTCAGTACTGTGTAAGTTTGTGGGATACCCGAAGAACACCAGGGGGTATCTTTTCTACCACGCAGAGGAACAAAAAGTCCTTGTTTCTCGTAATGCCCACTTTCTAGAACACCAGTTCTTGGAAAAGGAAATTAGTGGGAGCACAGTAGAACTGGAAGAAATTCCAGAACCACAGACTATTACTGAAAGCTTAGTGGAACCAGAGGGTTCAAAAGAACAGGACATTCCTGCGCCGCTCCGCAGGAGTAGTAGGCAGTCTCATCCGCCCGAGAGATACTGCGGTTTTCTCATAGACGGGGATAGAGAGGATTGCATCATAGATAATGATGAGCCTACTAGCTTCCAGCAGGTCGTTCAGAGCGTCGACTCGGTAAAATGGCTGGATGCAATGCGGACCGAAATGGAGTCCATGTACACCAACAAGGTATGGACGTTGGACATTGCTCCAGACGGGGTAAAACCCGTAGGATGCAAGTGGATCTTCAAAAGGAAGATTGGTGTAGATGGACAGGTTGAAACCTATAAAGCTAGACTTGTTGCAAAGGGTTTTCATCAAAGACCTGGTTTGGACTATGACGAAACCTTTTCTCCAGTGGCTATGCTGAAATCCATTCGGATCCTTCTTGCCATTGCTGCCTTCCACGATTATGAGATCTGGCAAATGGACGTAAAGACCGCTTTTCTAAATGGAAATTTAGAGGAGTGTGTCTATATGGACCAACCAGAGGGTTTCATTCAGAGTGGGAGCAGCGGAAAGGTGTGCAAGTTTCTTAAGTCCATCTATGGACTAAAGCAGGCATCGCGGAGTCGGAACATCTGCTTTGATGAGACGGTCAAGGAATTTGGCTTTATCAAAAATCCAGATGAACCATGCATCTATAGTAGATTTGTAGCGAGAACTGTAGTATTCCTCGTTTTATACGTGGATGACATTCTCTTAATAGGAAATGACCTTCCTATGCTACAATCTGTCAAGGGGTTCTTGTCACACAGGTTCTCCATGAAAGACCTGGGTGATGCCTCATACATCCTGGGGATCCGGATCCATCGTGATAGATCCAAGAGGATATTAGGACTTTCACAGTCCAGGTACATCGACACCATACTAAAAAGATTCAGTATGGAAGATTCCAAGCGCGGTAACCTACCGGCTTGTCACGGGATCACCCTCTCTAAAGAGATGTCTCCCAAGACTGATTTGGAGAGGGATCGCATGTCTATTATACCCTACGCTTCTGCGGTAGGCTCTATAATGTATGCGATGTTGTGTACCAGACCGGATGCAGCTTATGCACTGAGTGTGGTAAGCCGGTATCAGTCAAACCCTGGGGAGAAACACTGGATAGCGGTAAAGAACATTCTCAAGTACCTGAGAAGGACTAAGGAGATGTTCTTGGTGTATGGCGGAAAAGACCTCCAGATCGAGGCCTTTGCTGACTCCAGCTTCCAGAGTGACAAGGATGATTCTAAGTCCATGTCGGGTTTTGTCTTCACCCTCAATGGAGGGGCGGTGTGTTGGAAGAGTTCCAAACAGGAAACCGTTGCAGACTCGACGATGGAAGCGGAATACATCGCTGCATCTGATGCCGCAAAAGAAGCTGTCTGGATGAGGAAGTTCTTAAAAGAACTTCAGGTGGTTCCGTCCATTGTTGATCCAATACCTCTGTATTGCGACAACAATGGGGCTATAGCTTTCGCAAAGGAACCCAGGTCCCATCAGAGATCCAGACACATCTTGAGGCGGTATCACCTGATCAGGGAGATCGTGCATCGCCAGGAGATCGAGGTTCGGAGGGTTGCTTCAGAAGATAACACTGCAGATCCATTCACCAAGGCCTTGCCCCAGACTCAGTTCGAGCGGCTGATCGAGATGATAGGTCTTCGATACGCCAGTACATGGCCTTAGTGCAAGTGGGAGATTGTTAGTGTATATGCCCTAGAGGCCATTACTGTATCATACTAGTTTGTGTATTACTTAATGGAAGCTTGGGATATTCACCTTGTATATACAATCTTGCTGTAAATAGTAGTATGCTACTTGGTTTGTTTCTACTTCAATGTGTACATGTGTTTATTTTATTATATCACCTATACGCATTAGTGGAGCCCTTAGGATCTTTACTTGATTACCAGCGTTATGATGGCAGTCACACTAGTGGGGGCTGGGTAATCTATAAGCACATCCTTATGCAGGTCCCTAGTCGCAGGACTATCGAGACAGGGCATCGATACTCCGGAGTAGACTAGCGCATGCGCTTCTCATCCCAGTGTGGGAGATGGTCTGTCCCACAGCCATCAGTACGTCGTACTGGAGATAGTATGCGGGTGCTCGTTAGGTTACGAGTACACTGGACAGGACTCGTCGGGAACTGACCGGTTGGTATTATACCTATCGTCAGTTATCAGTTCCCAGGTGACACGAGTACAGCTTAGTCCGCTGACTTGACACTGTCACTTCGCCTCGAGTGTGTTCCCACTGTACTTTGATTACTACCCTACCACGGCTCAAAGGAGTCGTGCAAACAGGTAGTAGTTGGGTGCAGTCCTGAAGCACTTGGAGGCAGTGACGGTTAGACAGGATTCGTCTCTCCCGGTATTGGGGGTTGACATCGCGCTGTGTCTAGAAGAGCCATTACACGAGTAGTCCCTGACCAGGGCAAGCGAGATATACTGGTAGGCTTCCAGTGTTATCTCAGGGTGTATTGGGCTTCACTCCGACACGACTTGTACCGCTATTAGGGGACTGACGTTTACCGCCCCCCTAGGCCCGCCATGCGATGTATCAGACGAACAGACCGGACTGTACGGAGATTGTCACATTCAGACTCAGTAGGAGTTCAGATGGGTTTCACCTCGTCAGTCTTCTTGTCGGCATCTACCTGGGGACCGTTACGTACAGCTAGTGCCGCTTGCAGTCTGTGGTTAAACCCACTGCCAGCGTAGTGTCGAGTCTTTAGAGTCCTACACAGAAAGCTATTCGCCTTTAGGCAAAAGAGTAAAGGTCGCATGGTTTTGCGACAGGGTTCAGTCACATCCGTGCACTTATGCACGTTTAGTGTCCGGACAGTTTAAACTAGCGGGCTTTGGTTTAAGCCAGATCCTAGTGTAAGTATTGGGATTGGTTTTATCCAGTTTGTATTCGTGTTCCTCGGAACGCGGATGCGGGTGTGTATGCACAGTTGGTGGAGAGACAGAGGCAGAGGATTCTCATTAGGGTTGTTGACCGTTGACTGTTGACTATTGACTTTTTGCTCAACCCTAATGAGAATATGATATATGATTAACAATAATATTAATTAAGTATTGTGGTGACATGGTTGTTGAGGGGTTGACTTTGTTGACTTGTTGACCGGTTGACTAGGTTGGACTAGTTGACCATCATGATGACAATGGCTATCATTTCATGGCAAAGACTTTTCACTTGCTTGTTCTCTTGTGCAATATGAGTGAATGAAATGATTTAGCCATTTTGACTTGAACCATTTTACACAATACTTGATTACTATTTTTGTGATGATGGTTTTGGATTATGAGAGCCAAAATGAGAAAAGTCTTCTCTCATTCTTCTATGCTCATTCTCTCACTTGTTCTTGAGCTCTCATCTTCCTCCTCTTGCTCTCCCTCTCTTGAGTCTATGGTTCACTTGTCTCATGTGTTGAGAACCAAGAACCATAGAGAAAATCCCAACACACTCTTCTCTACTCACTCTAGTTCACAAGGTTAGCAAACCAAGTGAACTAGTTTCTTCAAAGATCGAAGAAGAAGCCAAAGGTAGAAGCTTTCGAGGTGGATCTATCTTCGGCGCAAGGAGACGACGGAGTGAAGCCGATCCGGACAACCATCAAGGCTTGAAGACGAAGGAGATCAAGAAAGAAAGGTATAACCCCCTAACCGAGTAGTTAACAACTCCTAATTAGGTTGTTAGTTAGATGTTTAATAAAGATCCGGTTTTGAGTCCATGTTACCACCTCCAGAAAAATTGTTTTTCACCTAATTCCGCATGCCCGAAAGTACCGGGAGAGGTAGCATGGACTTACACGTTGTATATTATATTGCTAGTTGGTTGACTTATAGTGGTTTTCCTACACTCTACCTTTTTCTTGGTTTGGATTTCTGGGCTCGGCTTAGTTAGAGCACGTACGTCTTGAGACGTTTGTAGCCTAAGTGCCGGTCATGCTCCGTACTTTCGGGTCGTGACATCATGGAACGTACCATATCCAATAGGGTTCGGTTCTGTCTCTCCGATACACCGTTGTGTTGTGGTGTGTATGGAGGAGTAAGCTGAGAGAGAATTCCATTCTCTTTTAGGTAATCCATGAACTCGGCACTTAAGTATTCACCACCTTGATCAGATCTCAGTGTCTTGATACTTTTGCCGGTCTGTTTTTCCACTTCATTCTTATACTCCTGGAATTTTTCAAAGGCCTCGGATTTATGCTTCATCAAGAAGACATGTCCATACCTGGATAAATCATCCTTAAAAGTAATGAAATAGGAGAAACCACTTCTTGCATGTGTAGACATTGGACCACATATGTCGCTGTGTATGAGTCCCAAAAGCTCGCTCGCTCTTACTCCGTGTCCAGTAAACGAAGTCTTTGTCATCTTTCCTTTGAGACATGATTGACAAGTTGCATAAGATTGATATTCGAATGGATTCAAATATCCTTCTTTATGTAACTTAGTTAACCTTGTCTCATTGATGTGACCCAGTCTACAATGCCATAAGAAAGCATGATTTAATTCTGGAGACTTTCTTTTGTGTGTATTCTGGATATTGAAAATTTGCGGTTGGTTTAATACGTATATACCGTTGCTTAATGTACCCGACCAAATCAAGCCATGATTAAGATGGATGTTTACAACATCGCTTACAAATGCAAAATCATAACCTTCTTTAGACATTAAAGATACAGATATGATATTACAAGTTGATCTGGGTACAAAATAACAGTTGCGTAAAACCAAAACATGTCCAGTAGTCAATCCTAAGTGATAATCCCCTACGGACACAGCATCCATGCTTGCTCCGTTTGCAACTCTGATGGTCATATCACCCGCCTTCAAAACTCTACGGCTTCTCAACCCCTGCAAAGAATTACAGATATGAGATCCTGATCCGGTATCCAATACCCAGGAAGTAGAGTTGATTGACAGACAGTTTTTAATTACATACACACCTGAAGCCGAAACCATAACCTGCTTCGGGTCCTGGTTCTTGGCCTTCCAAGCCCTGCAATCTTTCTTCCAGTATCCTTTCTTATGACAATAAAAGCATTCTTCTTTTCCCACTATTTGTCCCGCCACTTTTGCCTTTCCCTTGGCTTCCACCTTACTATCACCGCCCCTCGGTTTGGTGGGGGCTTTCTTCTTCTTTCCTTTGGTTTTCGCCTTGGACCTAGAAGAGGAAGTATGTCACGACCCAAGTTTGGCCCGTAACCGGTACTTAAACTACGTAACGTCAACAGGCGTACGCAACTCAAGTAAGCCGAAAACCCAGAAATCTAAACCATCCAAAACTGAATCAACAAAGAAAACATAGTTTTAACATTTTGAAAATTTCAAGTAAAATCTATAACTCTGGTTTTCCTTCTTGAAAATTTCGGCAGCACCTCCTTTGTAAAAACTAGCCCCGAAAACGGGTACAACACATATATTATATAAAGCATCCCAAATGGGAGCAAAATCACGCCCAACGGTGAAGACAACCATCACAAGATATAAATACGACGCCGAAGCGAAGAATATAAAAGGAAACAGTAATAAGAAGTAACTTTCCAACATAACCGGCTTCCACGAGCACGGCACCCTAAGTCACTAACATAATACAACACTGAATCCTCACAAGTCGTCTCTAAGTCATATACAAACAGTGGTAGATGGAGAATACTAGATCCAACAAAAAAAGATATACAATGTACAAGCAAATAACCGCAAACCCACCTAAAAGCAAAGGCCTCACTGCCTAACGTAGCGGTATCCGCAAAAGTAGATATGATAAGATGCCCTGCCGCGACTACTCTGAAAGTAAGTCCTGCAAAACACTGTGGCACAATGGGGGTGAGTTGCCAACTCGTGAATAGTAAATAACATCATACTGTAATCGCAGGTATGCACGTACAGCGATCTATCTATCACATGTAATCCGATAGCATAAGTATGATAAGTGAATATGCAACAATCATGTAAAGGTACATCATCATGGTACTACAACTACATGAAACAATGCATATCAACAAAATCCTGAGTGTGTGGGATGATACAATAAAACCTCATGCAAAATCATCAGCATGGAAAAACACTTGTGTCCCTCACTGATACTTCAAATCCTAAATCCTCAGGCACCGCATCCACAGATCGGCCCTCACATCCTGTAAGTCTCATGGAACCTGAGTGTCTAACACCGACACCCGAAACATCATGAAAACATATACCTGTAAGTATATATATATAAGGATATCAACCATGTATGCCACCGACAATACGTAAAAATCATGAAAACCTGTGTCTAACATCGACACGTAAATCCTCATAACTCAAGCGCTGTCACCACGACTGGCCCTGACGATATGTCATACCTCACTCCGGTCGGTATCCCCATAATAACCGCCGAGTCCAAATACAATCACCGGTAGGTAGTGGTCCCACTGCCAGGCTTATCGTCTACACCACGAAATCACCACTCGTCCCGGGGTACCATACCGGGTCCACTATGTACCCGCAAACGGTGCCTCCCGCTCCTCGAATCGGGTATCACAAGCCAAATCTCAGAACCGAGAAATCACATGGTGGACGCACTAAAATATCATATCAAGAGAAACCGTGTTTTCAAACAATACATAGTTTCTTGAAAATACCCCCACGATTCTCAAATCCATAAATCATATGAAATCCATATCTCAATGCATAAAATCCATATAAAACTGATATATGCAACATAAAACATCAACATGAGCATATAAAGGGAAAACCGCTCTTTAAATGAATCCAGCTTTTAAAATATATCTTGTGGTTCCCAAAATCCTCCGAAAACAAATACAGCATCATAAGGTGTACATGTAAGTGTAGCAAGGTTTAAGTATCTACATGTAAGCAAGTGGGTATGATGCATTTCATAAGCGCAATGATCAACAACTCAATATCACATATAAAAACGATACCTCTCAGGGTCTATGCAACTATAGCAAGCATATGCGGTATAATGTCAGTATGTGTGCATGATGTACAAGTAGCTGTAATAGACTATGTGGGTGTATATGTCAATATGTATGCATGATGTACAAGTAACTAAAATCGAGTAGGTGGTGTACATGTCAATATGTATGCATGATGTACAAGTAGCTATAGTAAGATATACGTGAAATGGAATAAGGGTTACTACCTCAACTATCCCTGCCCAATGCAATGTCACGTATGTAAGTCTCAACAATATCTCATATGCACAATGGAATAAGAGTTACTACTCCAATCATTCCTATCCACTACCATATCACGTATGTAGGTGGTTTGTGCGTGTCATGGCAATTACTGACAATGTGGGTGTAGCATACAATCTAGTGCTCGTGCAACATGAACCGTCAGTAATGTGTTATATCTAAAGGTACGAGTCAGGTATAACAGATAATGCTATGCAATGACATTAATATGAAAGTAACTAATATGCAAATACTATGCAGCTAACATATCATATTCTCCCCGACGCATAACGCCATACGGGCGATTTCCCCGTAGATGTTAAATCTACTCACCAAATGTCTCCAGCTATGAAAATCCGACCACCTGCTTCCCCTTATTCGCAGCGTCCGAAGTCCCTGCTTGCGACGCTATAATTTCACAAACACAAGAAATAATGCGAACAACTCAGAATCGATCAATATAACGTAAAACTACGTATTCAAAAACGCACCAACATACTAAACTAACTCGCGAGAGTACGTCTAGTGGCTAACGTGCGTCACGATACCACAAAACCCAACTGAGTACAGCTGCAGCACATGCTCACGACTCGTGTTGCAAAACGTATCACGCGGACTCAAAACACTAGATTATAGGTAATCGATCCCAGGTTTTGCATACTGAATTTACTAAAAAAGTAAACAGTACCAAACACCCCTAGCCAACAGCAGACAACTACCCACAGAAGCCCAACCCCAACCCCCTCCTACCTAGCTGGCGTCGCCAGATCATGCCTTAGGGGTCGCCGGCCCCGGCCGGTGGGGTGGTTCCCGTCTCTCAGGTGGTGTCTCAGGTCTACTAGTACATCTCTAAAATTTTGTTTGGTCGCACACTAAAAACTCCAGGTCACAGCAGGTATAGAAGCTCTAAAAAGACTTTAAAAACCCGATATCGCACTAATCGATATAGAAAGCATTCTACGCTACAACCAACGAGCAAAACAACATAAAAACTCTAATTTAACAGTATAGGGATTATACCTAATTACTTTGCTCATAAGCTCCAAGCTCTAAGTGATCCAAGAAGCAAGAACAAGGATTTTTGGTAAGTTTTGTGATATGTTTGGGATTTTGAAGATTTGTGAGTTTGGATTGATATAAAATGAGAAAGATAAGATCAAGGGTAGTAGGGAAAGAGATAATCTCAGCCAAGGGAGTGAGGTGGGTGTTTGGTGAGGGTTTCCTAGCAATTACCATCATTTAAAGCCATTTATTGCATTCACACACACATAATTACTCATGCATGCATCTAAACTCATTCTCTTTTCTTTTCTTTATCTTTATTCCAAATTCACAACAAATATCTAGATATGTGAGAAGGGTTTTGGATTAACTCAACCTAATTTAAAGAAAAGATCACTTAAAGAGAAATTTCCCAAAAATGTGAATACCGCAATAAAATAACATTAAAATTGGGAAAATTTCTAATTGAACCAAAACGTCCCATATCTCCCAAAGCTTGCGCACTAGCTTTATTTTAGCTAAACTAAGTGCTGGCAAGTCTATATGGTCGTTTGATCATAGTCGGGTCAAAACGGAAAATACCGACAATTTAACCCTAAAACGGACAAATTCGCATAACGATTTCTAAAACATTACAAAGTACCACCAACAAATAGAGCGGGTGTTTCCCTGGCTTTCTGCAGGGTGCCCTCTGCACTCCTCAACATGTTGAGGAGTTCTGGAAGTTCAACTTCTTTATCTTGAATATTAAAATTCAAGATAAATTGGGCGTAGGTGGAAGGAAGGGACTGGAGAATAAAGTCTGTATATAGATCGTTCTCTAACGTGGTCCCGAGGTCTGCAAGCTCCTCAATGTAGCCAATCATCTTAAGGACGTGTTCCCCTACAGATGATCCGACGGCCAACCTCGCTGAAAACAGTTTCTTCGAGGTCTCGTATCTTGCGATACGAGATTGCTCTCCATATACTTCCTTAGTATGGAGAAATATGGCTTTAAGGTCCATATTCTCGTGCCTCCTCTGATATTCATTGTCCATAGAGGCAAGCACGAGGCACTTGGCCTTCATGCAGTCAATCTCCCAGGTCTTACGGATTTCCCTATCCGCGACACTGGATTCTGGACCTGGGACGGCGGGGGCTTTAGTGGTAAGGAGATACCCCAACTTGTCATAAGTGATTGCCATTTTGACATTCCTGAACCAATCTTTATAGTTTGGCCCTGTCAGTATGTTTTTATCTAGTAAAAATTTAAGGCCCGTCAGGCTGTTTGGTTGCTGCAATTAGAAGAGAGAGAAGAAACACTTTAGCATAATGCTCTTGCAAGTTTAGAGTGGTTTTTAGTTTGTCTAAACAGGATGGCTCCCACTGTTCCTTGAATCCTTCCTCAAACCATAAAAGAAGAATTAGTCAGGATTAATCTCACCGTACAATACTTGCTTAACAGTTCAGCCAGGTCGGTGTCGGTACTTCGAGGGAGGTTTTACGACGCTTTCGCGAAGTTCCTTAATTAAATAACATCTTTTCCCTGTGAGCGTAGCCCCGCTAACACCTTTCTAGTCACCTACTTGGTTTATAGCATTGATCATTAAGTGAAAAAATCTCCCGAGGAGTAGCATATACTCACAGTAGGATCGGGATCCAAATATCATCATGTGATAAAGTTGAAGGAATCCAACCAAAATTATCACACTCCAAATGATACGCAACACTGGCAAGTTTCAGTTTCTTTAGAAACTCCCGATGTGGATTTTTTCCCCATGCTCTTATTGTAAGTACACGGTAGCGCCCCGGCTGTCTAACAGACGCCAAATGCGGAACAAAAACTTTTTAGCTGGCGCTATCGCATACTATATCCCGGATCTACCATTAAAGCTAAACTAACAAATACAAAGTGGGTAGAAATGTTATACCGAACGATCCGAGTCCTTCGGTCTTCAACCATCATCCCACGCTTTGTTGCGGCTGCTCCGATCTCCTGAATCTCCAGTCTTCTCGTCCAGGTGGCACCACGTCGACGGATCTTTAAACAGGCTCCCGCCTCTGAACCGAGGCAACTCGATCATCAAGTTTGCTAAAAGAGATAACCAAGATTGATGTAGAGAATGAGTAAAACACTTTGTCTCGCTTCGTCCAAAGCTATGGACGAACGGTTAATAAAGTTGCCTTTTTAATCGGGTAAAGAGAAAATGAGTATATCAAATTTCTATGAACCAAAACTATCATCTTTTAAAACCAAGTGAGAGAGTGAGAAGAGGAGGGGAGGGGCCGGCCATATATAGAGGAGGGGGTGAGTGTAGGAGCAAGGGTTGGTGACTATAAAGGAAAATATCAAGAGAAAAAATCCAAGGCAAAACAAAACCACATTAATGCAAATGGTGACTCAATTAACCTAGTCATCCATTCATTAATGCATACAATGAATCAACACCTAGTCACCAAAACTAGAACCTTCCATACTCATGACTCACCTCATGACTCACCCAAGTGAAGAAAAGATAAATCCGTATTAAACCGAATGTTTAATACGGGTGATAGAAAACAGGAAACTGGCAACTTCTAAAAAGCAATCCCGAAACGAATTTCAGGATAACCCCGTAACAGTATAAACATACCCATATTTGTATTACGACCGAATATAAATGCAACTTAGACAAAGATATTATATCTACACAGTATAATACTCGGATCCGGCTTAAACCAAAGCCCACCAGTATTATCTGCCCGAAATATGACACGTGCGTAAACGCATGTGCATTTTCCGAACCTTTCCATAAAACCATACGGCCTCTACAACGTTTCGCCCGAACTTGGGAAACTGTCTGTGGGGGACTCTAATGAGTCATCAACACACTGGCACTGGGTATAACCACTAGCACGTCAGAGGTACTAGCTGTACGTAACGGTTGCCTATGTATTGATTGGAAGGGAAGCTGATGAGCGAACTCATCCAGAAACCCTACTGAGCCTAACAGTGACAATATACATACAGTCCGGTCCGTTCGTCTATGAGTATCGCATATCGGCCTAGGGGGCTGGTAACGTCAGACCCCCAATAGCGGTATAAGTCGTGTCAGAGAGTAGCCCAGAACACCCTGAGATACTACTGGAGTACCTACCAGTAAATCTCCTGCCTCGGCCGAGGGCTTTGTGTAATGGCTCTCCTAGACACAGCGCGATCTCACCCCCAATACCGGGAGAGACGAATCCCCTGCCGATCCGCTCACTTGCCTCCATGTGGCTCGGGACTGTACCCAAAAAAGACCTGTTTGCACAACTCCTTTGAGCCGTGGTAGGGTAGAAATCAAAGCACAGTGGGAACTCACACGAGACAAATGACGACCTCAGGTCGATGAACTAACCTGTACATATGTCACCAGGGAACTGCTATCTGACGCTAGGTATAATACCAACTAGCAGGTTCCCGGCGAGTCTTGTCCGGTGTACTCATAACCCAATGAGCACCTGTATACATCTTAGGTGAACTAAATGACACCAATGGCTTGTGAGACCGGCCATTGCCCCTCGTCGGGGTCTCAACTATATACACTAGTCTACTCTGGAGTATCGATGCCCTGTCTCGAAACTCCCACGACTAGGAACACTTTAAGGATATGCTTACAGACCCCAACTCCCACATATATGATCGCCATCATACTGCTGGCAGTTAAGTAAGAATCCTATGGGCTCTATCATCATGCAATAGTGAACTAAAGCATGTATACGATGATAAAGACAAACCAGATAGCATACTATCATCTCGAGCAAGACTGTCATATCGGTATAGGTCCTGCCTCAATCATTGCAATCACGTACCTGCGATCCAATAATTGACTTTGAGGGCACTATATCCAACAATCTCCCACTTGCACTTAAGACTAATTATTGCGATGCCGCATACTCGCAGCCCATGTGATACCGAACATCCAACTCCTCTACTAATCAGTTTCATAAAGCTAGTTTGTAAAACTCTTGTGTTCGAGAAATAGCCTCAGTGAGTGGATCCGCCCTGATGTTTCTTTCTATGTCTCTCTTAATCTCAAGTTCGCGGAGAAAGCCATCTCCCGAATTGAGCAATACCTGTCTTAGAATATGTCTGGATATCTGATGGGACCTAGTTCATAAATGAACTCCAAATCCAAACTTCTTAGACTTTAGTGATCACTGAACCTAATCAGTATCCAGCACCAAGCCTCCCATAGTATCCTCTTGGACCACCTGTCCATAATACTGTCCTTCGTTGGAAGGAAAACTATAACTCTGATAATCACTCTGTCATACATGTCTCCCTTGAAGTCTGGAATGATAACCGTCTCCCGAAGGAGGCTGCCGTCATCAAATCCATAGAACATTCACTTATGTTCTAAAACTGCTTCCTTATGTTTCTCCAGGATTGGATTAATATAAACTTATTGCATCTAGTGCAAAAACAACATCTGGTGTAGTACTTGACATCTCATGATTGACTCAATTGCCTAAGAAAGTGATCTGCCAATCATGCACATCCCTCTCCCCTTTAGTCTGTAAGACACCTTTAGAGAGGGTGACTCCATCACCTGCAGGTACACCACCATACCAGGAGTCATCAATTCTAAAAACCATTAGAACACTGTCCAAGTACCCACATTGGGAAACTACCCAAATCTAGATCTAAAACCATAGATCTAGTAACCAGAATGTTTGATATTATATCCATATCCTGTGTGAAGAAACAACTATGTGACTACCATAGTATAACCGATTGTAGTATAGGAATTTTACTTCCTACTCTGTGTATGTCATTCAATTACCAGGACATCACACCCTACTACCTTCTCAACAGATCCATCCCCTATTCTGATGAAGTCAAACCTATGACTGTCACATCAAAATTAGATGATCTATCTCCGCTATATTTGCTCAAGTCTATAAATAGACATAAACTACTTGCCCACTGTGCTTCCGCTGCTCCCACTGACTACGACAACCCTCTGGCAGAATAATATATATGTACACTTCTAAAGCTAGTTTAGAACAACGCTATACTTATCCTCCTGCCGGGTCTCATAGTCGGAAACAAAAGTAGTGTCAAGTCTGGGTAAACAAGAACCTCCCTGTCACCGTCCTTGAGGCTACCGGAGTACCTCTCGGGTGTCTGAGGTTACCCACCATATCTGCGGAGTGGCTAATGGAATGTCAAACCTGATTGAATATATAGGTCCTATTAAATTTTCCGTAATCGTTTGCGGTTCTGGAATCACTTCCAGTTCTACCATACTCCCACTACTGTTTTGTGAAAAAAATCCATTTTACTAAAACTGTGGCGAGTCTAGAACAATATCACTATTGATCTGCCAGATGGTAGAAAATCAACCCTCGACATAGCCCGGGTCAACCCACAAACTGCCATTACAGAAACGTGCCTTGAGTTATCCAGAGTCTGGTTTTAAGCATAAGCCGGACAACTCCCCGTATCTTAACATCGTTAAGATATGAACCATTCTATATACAATATAGAAATAGAGGCACTAATTTAATTGGAACCAGATTCAAACCATGCAGCTGTCTCCAGTGCATATCAACTTAATGGAGAGAGGCTAATCAGCATTACTCAACTTAGGAATCCATCCAATTACGAGTAACCTGAAAGAGAAACAAGTTTCTCAAAACCGTTACTATCAACTGAATACCAATCACAAGAATCTACATCTTCGATTTCTTTGAAGAATCCCGATACTTGCGATATCTGGTTCTCTACTTTATTCTTATACCCACAACTTCTCAAAACTTAGACATTGTATTTCTACGAAACACTTGTCTATGAACTAGAGATGTTACAAGTAAACAGAACAAAGTACGAGGACCAACCCCTTTGTCCTGATGGACACTGGACAACATACAATACTCTGTATAAGTCCGCTGAGTTGAAAACCTGTGCGTCGTGGGTTGAAAACTGTACCCAGGCGATTTCCTCAAATATCACCAATTACAACGAATTCCGATATAATGAGGATAATCACCTAATTCCCAATAAATTACTCATCATCTGTAAAACCATACAGATATGAGAATCTCACCTGGTAAATACATACCCTGGAGTAAGTATCTAATCGGGAAAACAGTTTTCCTTTAACAATGCACTGAAACATGAAAATGTTTCGTAGGGGTATCCTGGTATTCCTAGCAATACCTCTTCCATAATCCAATTCATGACTATAACCGTATATCTCTTTGCCACCTCTCCAAATCCCTTTATTTGTCTTTAGTCGTTACCTTCTGTACACCATCGTTAGGCTAAATGGTTTTCTTCCTTCCCTACCGTTCGGCACCAGCCTATGGTTTGGAAGAAGACTATCCAGTAAGCATAATAGGTGTACCCTCCTAAACCAAGAAGTACTCGCAACTTGAGAGAAGGTGATGATAAAAGACAACTGAATAATTCCTTATTCTCTTTCTCTCGAACTGGGGAAAAAAGCAAAGGTGAAATAGGAGTGGCGATGAAGTACGCGGTTTGGTCGTGAATGATAACAGTCGCAATTTACTTTGCCCTCTTTCTAATCCCTTTATTTTGTTTTTAGTTATTTCCTTCTGTACACCCTACTTAGGCTAATTGGTTTTCTTCATTCCCTACCTTTTGGCACCTGCCTATGGTTTGGAAGAAGACTATCCAATAAGCGTAATAGGTGTACCCTCCTAAACCAAGGAGCCCTCGCAACCTGAGAGAATGTGATAATAAAAGACAGCTGAATAATAACTTATTCTTTTTCTCCTGAACCTGGATCCATCCTCGAAGAAGTCTTTCGGGTTCGTATATAACCATACGATAGATCTATCCAATGGAAGTGGATGTCCGTAGTAATATGGGGTGTTCTGAGAAATGCAAAGGGTAAAAGAAGGAGCGGCAATGACTTATGCAACTAAGATAATCCAAAAGCCAGTATTTTAAGAAGGTTCGGTCAACTTGGTCACTGAGTCATAGTCTAGGGTCGGTCAAAGGTCGCTGCCAAAGAGAGAGAGAAAAGAATCACACTACGTGCACTCTAACCTAGATCAGAATGGTTATCAATTTATCTCATCAGGAAACCTCCCACTGTACCGTCAAATTCTCCTCCAAACCTAAAAGAAGAATCAATCGGGATCACCCGAAGAGTAAACTAACTCATCAGTGAGAACGGGATCCAACTATCATCGCATGATAACTTGATGGAAGCCACTCAAGTTACCACACTCCAGAAGGTATGCACATGCCTGGCAAGTTTTAGTTTCTTTAGAAACTCCCGATATGATTTTTGTCCCATGCTCTTATGACCTTGACGAAAGCCAACAAATCATAAGTCATATGTCAAGTTCTGCCCGTCATTATCCAGGTCAATTTGAACCCACCCATACATACCCTTGACGAAAGCCAACAAGGTAATACGACTGTCCCAAACCAACACATCTATCTATACTACAAATGAATACCCCAGCAGCTACCAAACACTATGTCTTGACGAAAGCCAACAAACATAGCTTGAATACTACTGACCATCCATAAGATACGACGGAGGGCTACGACTGGTTTTTGGCGAAAAACCTTTAACGTAATGAACTTGATCTCGTTGAAGGAACCTGATAGCTTTTTATAAAAATATAGTGGCGAAAACCTTTGCTAAAGAGGTCATTCCCGGTGAAAAGATCTCGGCTCTTTCCTCATGGAATGAGGTGCAGGATATTCCAACTGAATACCGCGATGCAAAGCAACTTGTAATCGACTATAATGAAGTTATTACCCTGACGCAAACTTCTGCCCATGGGGTCTCTCCCGGTGAAGGGATATCAGCCCTTGCCTCGTCGAATGAGGTGTAGGATATTCCAACCGAATATCACTATGCAAAACAAAAGGAAACGTCTTTGTAATAACACCTTTTTAAAAATGTTCTAACAACATCAAATATAGGTTTGTTTTATCCTTGCATTGATAAGAATCAATGCAGTCCCATCAATCAATCACACCAGAAAAGAACGAAAATATAATGTACGTATATGCCATCCGCATTCGCCACTGTGTCCCGTCATCACCCGTTAGGTTACTTAACTAACGACAGAGCAGGGACTGGACTAGCGCAGTATATACACCAATATACATTAATCGCTCTAAGCGTGATAATATGCAACATTACAGAAAAGTAATAAGTATCACAGAACAATACAGATAATCTGGGATCCCCGGGTTTCACAGAGCCGCTACTGAAACCCGACGTTCCCCTGGTCGTGTGGATAGCCTGTGCAATAAAACCTAGACCCCTACGGGTGCGGCAAGTTACCCGCCAAAACCTGAAGCGAGGCATCCCCCTACAACAAAATGAATGGACCACCCAGCACTTCACGGAATCCGGTAACTTGAGCACCCCTCCTTGGGTCAACCTGTACCCCCTACGAGTGCGGCGAATAGTCTGCCAATTCTAGAGTGAGGCCCCTCTGCCTCTCAAAGCCATGAGATACGGCCCCGTTGCCCTCCAGAATCCGGCTATCCGTGCACTCCATCGCGGAGTAAACCCAGTACAGAAATAAAAATATGTACAACGGGTACATTAACCTCAGCCCGGTCGTGCCCCAAAAGAATATTATACAAACAGGCAGTGACGGCAGTCCACATGTTAGACGCTTGCCCCGCAATATCAAATGTACAAATAAATTCAAAAAGCACTACCATTGCACACTGCTATCAACCACGACAAATCCGCAACAACACAGCACAACTCAGAACATCAACGTGAATGTCACGTTCGCAAATCCGTCTAAAAGGACTATAGCAATTAGACGCAATTTACCGCTCGAATGACATTCCCGGTCGGAGATATAATATAGGTACTGCATACTAACAAGTTTAAAATTTCGATCGACAAAACTTCCCGAAGTGGGCCCCACGTACATCTGCTGTACAGTAAGAAAATCTGGGCCCAAAAGAAATATACCAAAAGCCATAATTTGCCATGTAGAACATACTGTAGAAATTTGGCTCACTGTTCCCACAAAAGCGCGGCGGATCCGTGGCCAAACCCTGGTTTGGGCCGCGAATCCACAGCCGTTCTGTGGGATCACGTGACCAAATTTCACCAGTTTGCTTAGAAAAGCCTGCACAATTTTCTGTAATGCTCAAAATAATTTTTAGACCAGATTTAAAATCGACAGAAACTTTGTACAGAAAAATTATAGTTTTCGAAAATCCGTTCAATCGATATTTTAAACGTGTTAGCACAAGTTAGTAAAGCTTAATGGTGAGGCTCTGATACCACTGTAAGTACACGGTAGCACCCCGGCCGTCTAACAGCCGCCAAATGCGGAACAAAAACTTTTTAGCTAGCGCTATCGCATACTATATCCCGGATCTACCATTAAAGCTAAACTAACAAACTACAAAGTGGGTAGAAATGTTATACCGAACGATCCGAGTCCTTCGGTCTTCAACCATCATCCCACGCTTTGTTGCGGCTGCTCCGATCTCCTGAATCTCCGGTCTTCTCGTCCAGGTGGTACCACGTCAACGGATCTTTAAACGGGCTCCCGCCTCTGAACCGAGGCAACTCGATCATCAAGTTTGCTAAAAGTGATGACCAAGATTGATGTAGAGAATGAGTAGAACACTTTGTCTCGCTTCGTCCAAAGCTATGGACGAACGGTTAATGAAGTTGCCTTTTTAATCGGGTAAAGAGAAAATGAGTATATCAAATTTCCATGAACCAAAACTATCATCTTTTAAAACCAAGTGAGAGAGTGAGAAGAGGAGGGGAGGGGTCGGCCACATATAGAAAGGAAAAGATCAAGAGAAAAAATCCAAGGCAAAACAAAACCACATTAATGTAAATGGTGACTCAATTAAGCTAGTCATCCATTCATTAATGCATACAATGAATCAAAACCTAGTCACCAAAACTAGAACCTTCCACACTCATGGCTCACCTCATGACTCACCCAAGTAAAGAAAAGATAAATCCGTATTAAACCGAATGTTTAATACGGGTGATAGAAAACAGGAAACTGGCAACTTCTAAAAAGCGATCCCGAAACGAATTTCAGGATAACCCCATAACAGTATAAATATACCCGCATTTGTATTACGACCGAATACAAATGCAACTGAGACAAAGATATTATATCTACACAGTATAATACTCGGATCCGGCTTAAACCAAAGCCCACCAGTATTATCTGCCCGAAATATGACACGTGCGTAAACGCACGTGCATTTTCCGAACCTTGCCATAAAACCATACGGCCTCTACAACGTTTCGCCCGAACTTGGGAAACTGTCTGTGGGAGACTCTAATGACTCATCAACACACTGGCACTGGGTATAACCACTAGCACGTCAGAGATACTAGCTGTACGTAACGGCTGCCTATGTATTGATTGGAAGGGAAGCTGACGAGCGAACTCATCCAGAAACCCTACTGAGCCTAACAGTGACAATATACATACAGTCCGGTCCGTTCGTCTATGAGTATCGCATATCGGCCTAGGAGTCTGGTAATTTTAGACCCCCAATAGCGGTATAAGTCGTATCAGAGAGTAGCCCAGAACACCCTGAGATACTACTGGAGTACCTACCAGTAAATCTCCTGCCTCGGCCGAGGGCTTTGTGTAATGGCTCTCCTAGACACAGCGCGATCTCACCCCCAATACCGGGAGAGACGAATCCCCTGCCGATCCGCTCACTTGCCTCCATGTGGCTCGGGACTGTACCCAAAAAAGACTTGTTTGCACGACTCCTTTGAGCCGTGGTAGGGTAGAAATCAAAGCACAGTGGGAACTCACACGAGACAAATGACGACCTCAGGTCGATGAACTAACCTGTACACATGTCACCAGGGAACTGCTATCTGACGCTAGGTATAATACCAACTAGCAGGTTCCCGGCGAGTCCTGTCCGGTGTACTCATAACCCAATGAGCACCTGTATACATCTTAGATGAACTAACTGACACCAATGGCTTGTGAGACCGGCCATTGCCCCTCGTCAGGGTCTCGACTGTATACACTAGTCTACTCTCGAGTATCGATGCCCTGTCTCGAAACTCCTACGACTAGGGACACTTTAAGGATGTGCTTACAGACCCCAGCTCCCACAATATGATCGCCATCATACTGCTGGCAGTCAAGCAAGAATCCTATGGGCTCTATCATCATGCAATAGTGAACTAAAGCATGTATACGATGATAAAGACAAACCAGATAGCATACTATCATCTCGAGCAAGACTGTCATATCGGTATAGGTCCTGCCTCAATCACTGCAATCACGTACCTGCGATCCAATAATTGACTTTGAGGGCACTATATCCAACACTTATGACCTTGACGAAGGCCAACATATTATAAGTCACATGTCAAGTTCTTCCCGTCATTATCCAGGTTAATTTGAACCCACCCGTACATACCCTTGACGAAGGCCAAAATAGCAGTACGACTGTCCCAAACCAACACATCTATCTATGCAACAGATAAATATTCAGTAGCTACCAATCACTATGCCTTGGCGAAGGTCAAAATACATAGCTCGAATACTATTGAACATTTAACTGAAATGACGGAGGGCTACGAATGGTTTTGGCGAAACCGTGAACGTAGTGAACTTGATATAGTCGAAGGAACGTGATAGCTTTTAAAAAGAGTGGTTTAAGCTCCGCATTTAAAAGTTTTGCTGTTTTTGAAAAAAAAAACCGAGTGGTTTTGAAATTGTTCCAACGATTTAACTTTGGTTTGTTTTCTTTGCATTTATCTAATGCAGTCCCATCAATTAATCCTACCATTGCAGAAAACAAAGAAAATATAAAGTACGCTTATGCCATCCGCATTCGCCACTAGGCCCCGTCATTCACCCGTTAGGTTACTTAACTAACGACAGAGCGGGGGCTGGACTAGCGCGAATGCAAAACATAAGCAACGTCTACTAGATATCATATATATATATATATATACATTCGTCAGACGCAATGATAGTCATTCCAGATCACATATGAACACCTTGGATATACTAGGAATCCGCGTTTCGTTCAAGCCTGCAACGAAAGACGGATTACACGATCGTGATGAATAGCCAAAAACCCCACCCTAGACCCCTACGGGTGCGGCAAATTACCCACCAAATACCCGAAGTGAAGCAACCTCCCTCAACAAAGTGAGTAAGCCACTCGGCACTTCAAAGTATCCGGTAGTTTGTGCACCCCACCTTGGGTCTATCCTAGGAGCAGAAAATAGTAAAAGAAATAATATACAATGGCGGCTACATCCTTAACCCGGATGTGCGACCCAAATATAATATTACATCAATTTACAATTTACATCGAATGAAAAATGAAAAACACTCATCTCACATCCCCGACTATTCATCCACAACAATCCAACAAGTTCATATACACAAACCAATAACATAGATCACAGATATAATCCAATTAGCTAAAGTTTAAAGAATTTCGATCGATATTAAAATTTGAAACTACCCCAAATACAACACTATACTCATAGGAATCTGGGCAAAAACAAAGTATCTGAAAAATCACAAAACATCAAGTTGGACAATATGCAGGAAAACGAGTTGACTCCGAGTCGACTCGGCCGCGGATCCGCGGCGAAACGCAGGGTTTCGCCGCGCTTCCGCGGCAGTCTGACCGAGTCACGAGCTCGTTTTTCTTGGGTGTCCCTAAAAAAGCCTGCACGTATTTTTCAGGTCTCTGAAAATATTTTTAGACCTGTTTTGAAAATCGGCAGAAAACATAAATTTTTGATGTATTTTGCGATTTTTCCGGGATTGAAGTTCTAAAGACTTTGCTAACATGTTAGTTGTTGTTTAGCTAGGCTCTGATACCACTGTAAGTCTATGATACCCACCCCGGTACTTACGGGGAGGCGGAAAGAGTAAAAATCGAATTTTTATCACAAGGTAACATAAACTATGCATTAGGATCTTTGCTAAACATTAACTAACAAACAAACTTAGGTTTTTAACTACTAGGTTAGATGGTTATACCTAAGTCTTGAACTCCTTATTCTCCTTGTTGTGAGCTCCTTGGAATGATGTAGATGGCTCCTCCTCACCGGCTTCTCTATATCAAAGAAGATCCACCCAAAGGCCTCTACCTTGAGCTTCTACCTCAACAATGAAGTAACTAGAGTGCTTGTCTTGCTAGACTAAGAACCCTAGAGTGAGTAGAGAAGTATTTTGGTGGTTTTGTCTCAAAAGCTTTTGATTTTCAACTCATGAAAGATTAAAGCTTTGAGAGAGGAAGAGGAGAGAACAAACTATGAGAGAGAAAGATCATATGAGAATGAGAGGATAAAACTCTCATATGAGGAAATATGATAATAATAATATTAATTAAGATAATTGTGATGGTGTGTTGATTTGACCTTATCATGTCACAATTAATGCTAAGCATGCTCAAAGAAAATATCTCATGCTTAACAAAAATATCTAAGTCAACACGGGTCAACAAGTCAAATGGTCAAACCAACATTAGCCATGATACAATTATCTCTAGTTAAAACTATTAATCAATTTCCTCCTTCTCATTATGGTTTTGATCAAGTCAATGGTCAAAACCCTAATGAGGTGTCTCCTCCTCTGCCTCTGTCAACTGTATGTAAATACCCGTATCCGTGTTCCGAGAAACACGAATACAATGAGACTAAACTAATCCAAAATCCAATACTAGGATCCGTCTTAAACCAAAGCCCACTAGTATCTACTGCCCGAACACCGAACATGCACAAGTGCGCGTATGTGAACGAACCCTGTCGTAAAAGCATACGACATCTACTCATATCGCCAAAAGGTGAACAACCCTCTGTGTGGGACTCTAAAGACTCGACACTATGCTGGCAGTGGGTTTAACCACAGGCCACAAGAGGTACTAGCTGTACGTAACGGTCCCAAGGTAGATGTCAATAAGAACGCTGATGAGGAAGACCCATCCAAACTCCTACTGAGCCTGAATGTGACAATCTCCGTACAGTCCGGTCTGTTCATCTAAGAGTATCGCATATCGGGCGTAGGGCGGAGGTAAACATCAGTCCCCTAATAGCGGTATAAGTCATGTCGGAGTACGGTCCAAAACACCCTGAGAAACTACTGGAGTACCTACCAGTAAATCTCACTTGCCCTGGCCAGGGACTTTGTGTAATGGCATTCCGAACACAGCGCGATATCAACCCCCAATACCGGGAGAGACGAATCCTATCTAACCGCCACTGCCTCCAAGTGGTTCGGGACTGCACCCAACTACTACCTGTTTGCATGACTCAATAGAGCCGTGGTAGGGTAGTAATCTAAGAACAGTGGGAAAACACTCGAGGCGAAGCAGCAGTGTCAAGTCGACAGAATAAGCTGTACTCATGTCACCTGGGAACTGTTAACTGACGATAGGTATAGTACCAACCAACAGTTCCCAGCGAGTCCTGTCCAGTGTACTCGTAACCTAACGAGCACCTGCATACTATCTCCAGTACGACGTACTGATGGCTGTGGGACAGACCATCTTCCCTCCTAGGATGAGAAGCGTACACACCAGTCTACTCTGGAGTATCGATGCCCTGTCTCGATAATCCTACGACCAGGGATCTGTATAAGGATGTACTTGTAGACTACCCAGCCCCCACTAGTGTGACTGCCACCACAACGCTGGTAGTCAAGCAAATATCCTAAAGGCTCTATCAATATGTTTCAGCGATATGCTAAAAGAAACACAGACACAAATTAAGATAGATACAAACCAAGTAGCATACTACCATATTGAGCAAGAATGTCAATCCGTGTATATATCCCAAGCTTCCAAAATGTAATATACAAACTAGTACTATATAATAATGGCCTCTAGGGCATATCACACTAACAATAGGAACATTTGAAGGATGTACTTAACGACTAATCTGTCCCCACTAGTATGATCTGCATCATAGTCCTGGTAGTCAAGTACTCATCCTAAGGGTTTTACCAACATGTAATATAGAGACAATCAGTGTACATGTTAAGATAAAGTGCAACCAGATAGCATACTATCATGTCGAGCAAGAAAGTCCTCACTATATATGTCCAAGCATCCACTACAATATACATCGTATGTACAGTAATGGCCTCTAAGGCATAGAGGGCATACATATAACTAACACATCATTCAAATGTTCCTAGTCCTGGGAGTATCGAGACATGGCATCGATACTCCAGAGTAGACTAGCTTATACGCTTCTCGACCCATATGATGGGCGATGGATGATCCCATATCCATTGGTGTTTGATATCAGAGAAGGTATACGGGTGCTCAGTGGAGACTGGGTATACTGAACGGACTCGCCGAGAACTCCTAGATGGTATTATACCTATCGTCAGATAGCAGTTCTCTGGTGACACTGGTACAGGTTAGTCTGTCGACCCGAGATCGTCATAAAGTCTTGTGTGATTCCCACTGTGCTTTGATTTCCACCACACCACGGTCAAGAGATCGTGCAAAAAGGTGGTTTTTGGGTACAGTCCCGAATCACATGGAGGCAATGAGCGATAGGAGGGGATTCGTCTCTCCCGGTATTGGGGGTTGATGTTGCGCTATGCTCGATTGGCCATAACAGGAAATCCCTGGCCAGAGTTGCTGAGATCTACTGGTAAGTGTTATCAGTAGTTTCTCGAACCGTTATGGACCTTGCATCAGCATGACTTATCAGGCTATTGGGTCTTACGTTGTACCACCCCCAGGCTGTGATATGCGACATATCTGACGAAGAGACCGGACTGTACGTTAGTGTTACTGATTGGATTCGCAGGAGTATGAGCAGGCTTGCTTGTTGATCTTCTGATCGCTTAATACCCGGGCGGCCGTTACGTTTAGCAGACCGCTTGCGGCTTGTGGGTGTTTGATATGATCATCACCTACTGCCGGCGTATTGACAAGTCTTTAGAGTCCTACACAGAGGTTTCCTGGTTCATGCGAAACGAAGTAGGAGCACATATGTGATATGTGCGGAACCGAGATTAATGCGCGTATGTGATACCGCATTCTATTCTCACGATATGTGATATCGGTCGGTTATATGTGATATAGTCGGGTTATCGGATCAAGTGTTGATTCGATAGATTGTTATATTTGATATTAGTCGGTTGTATGTGATATAGCCGGATTATTAAATCAAGTGTTGATTTGATAATTTAATGTATAATTATATATTTGATATATTAACTTACATTAACTAATATTTGCTCACTAAACATTTCTTTTTCTCACTTGTGTGCATGTAGTATATATGTGATATATATTAATGTACATTTTATTGTGTCATGCTTGATGCCATATGCTTCATGGGTGTATGAGACTTATACCATGCTTGATATAATGTAGGGTTTATATTTATCTAAGTAATTCAAAAAATTGGATGGAAATTGTCATGGCTACAAACTTATAGAAGCTTGTGGAAACATTGACCAAGTCCACCATTTTTGTTTCACTTGTAGATATTTGTTAACCTAACCATTATACCTTAGCCATGGTTCATTCTCTACATGATTTAGTGTATGACACTAACTCACCCATGGTTGCTATTCTCACCTCATGAGTTCATTCTCTTATCTTGATTCTTCATCTTTTCTTCATTGAGAAAGCTTTCTAGCTTTTCTCAGGGTGAGAAAATATTGTGAGAAAAACAAATCTAAAGTGAGCTTATTTCCTACATCATCATCCTCTACTATTAGCCATTTAGTTTAGGGTGTTTGCTTCACTAAACCCTAATTTAGTGAAGAGGTAGCATGAGCTTGAGTCTTTTCGATGTAGATCATCTTCGGCCTCGAAGATTTCGAGCAAGCTTGTTCATTTCTTCATGTGAACCCTTACTAGAGTTCGGATGTTCACTACTTGGAGCGAAGGGACTACTACTACACGGAGCTTTAGAAGTGAAGGACCGGTCTACAAAGCTTGTATTCCTCATTCACTTAGATGTAAAGTTGTTTGCATTGCTAGTTTGTCTAAATCTCTAGTTAAGATTCTAGATTAGGGTTCTTTAGTACGGCAAAAAATTTGAAAACGGCATGGACGATGCCTCCCGAAACCTTGCTGCCGCCCTATGGAACCCTGCATATATATCATCTCATATCATATTTTAGCATATGTGTGTATGTGTATGTGTGTGTGTATCGCCTTGCATCCTCATATCAAATCTATCGACTCGTGTCATTTATTTTATTCCATCACATTCTCATCTCATCATATCATCTCGTAATTATCTTTATAGTTATATCCGTATGTATATAAGCGTATGTATCTATATACATACTACATCTCTGATCTCTTAGTACTATGGTTGTGGGGGTGCTATACGCCATCCACCCGACATCCTCCGTAGATATACATATACCTACCACTATCTTCGCTCTAGCCGAAGTCGATGAACGCCTTGCTCTCCTTCGTCGCCCCGGAAGTCCATGCGACGGTACCTACAATTCAATGCATATCGTAAAGGAATCAAAATCAAATTTGAAAAGCGATATGGCATGCAAAGTGCGCATAGGTTAAAACCTATGGTACACGCATACAAGAACAACCAAACAACTTCCGACGTTGATATACGAACGTCAAACGATCGAGTCAAAACTCAAATACCCAAAACCAAGTTTCAAAAGTTGCAAAAAGAAATCAGCAACTTAGAAAAACACTCCCAGATTTTACCTCAGATGAAATTAGGACATTTTTCATATATGGTAGGCTTAGTTATCAGATGATTGAGCTATGGACCAAGAAACAAACCCTAATTCCTTGATCAGGCCGCAAATTGCGGCCATATAGATTAAATTAGCGGCCAAGTTTGGGAGTTGGGGGCTCGGGTTTCTAGGGTATCTTTCTACTGGCCTGCACATCTCACCGTGTTTGCAAAATAATTTTCGGAGTTCTCAATTCATCCCAGATCCTAATTGATCATCACAATTTAGCAAAAACCCGATATCGGAAAATTCCAAGTTCAATTTTGAAACTTCTAGACTCAAGTTTGGTAAAGAATTCTATCACTAATAGGTTTGTCGTCACTAACTAAGCCTCAATTATATCTCCACAACTCAAAACATCTACTATAGATCATCCTAGAATTTTCCAAGTTCACTAAACTTAACTTTTTTAACTCTAAACTAATATAGGAGATTAAGAAACTAAACACTTAGCTAAAAGTGAGAGAATTACCTTAAAAGAGCAACTCAAAAAAATTCTAAGATGGCCAAAGCGCTCAAAACTCCAACTTAATCTCATCATAGGGTATAGGATAAGCTTGTGGACATTTTTTGTGAAGGTGGTGTGAGGTTTTAGTGGAGTTTTGGGGATGGTTCAAGATGGTAGTGAAGGTGAAGAAAGAAGGAGGAGAAGATGACGGAGGAGGTGATGATGAAGAATGAATGAGATAAGAAGGAGAAGGGTGAAGGGTAGTAGCCATGCATGCTCTCTCTTTCTCTCACCCATACCTCATGGTTCCTTTGTCCCCTCTCAATATCTTTTCTTTTCTCTTTTCTTTGAAAACTAATCAAACCATTATGAACCAAAAATAAAAATGAAAGGATGTCATGCACACATTATGTCATGCACACTAAATATGGTTTTAACAAAATAACTTGGTTTAATGCACACTAAATGAAATACTAATCAAATTTAACATTAAACTTATATATAATTAATTGTGTAATAATTTATAAAAGCACAAATCCGATAAATGCTTCCATAATTTATAATTCATATTAATATCCAATACTTTCCAAAATATAGGTATATAATTATACTATTCCAATAAAACTCATCTCCATACTTATGTAATATTCATAAAATTTATTATTTTATTATTTAAATTCCAAAAATATTATTTTATATTTTCTGAAATGTTACAAGTAATCTAAGTTCAGTGGGAACTCACACAAGAAAAATAAAAATCTCAGGTCAAAAGACTAACCTGTACTCATGCCACAAACGAACTTCCATCTGACGATAGGTATAATACCATTTAGAAGTTCTCGACGAGTCCGGCCGGTGTACTCACCTTTAGTGAGCGCCTGTATACTATCTTAGGTGACTCAACACTAATAGCTTGTGAGACCGGCCACCGCCTCCCGTCGGGGTCTTGAAAAATATACACTAGTCTATTTCGGAGTATCGATGTCCAGTCTCGATACTCTATCGATTAGGGACATTTAAGGATATGCTTATGGACTATCCGGCTCTCACGTATATGATCGCCATCATAATACTGGTAGTCGAGCAATAATCCTACGGGTTTTATCAAAACGTATACACATAATGATAAAGACAAAGAAGATAGCATACTATTATCTCGAGTAATATTGTTCTACCTGTATACGTACTCTTTCAATTATCATAATCGCCTACTTGTAATTACAGTAATTGACTTGAGGACACTTTATCCAACAACTCCTGAAAATAATATTTTATGCGAAACCACACGTTTTCATGAAATTTGCAACGTTCAAAATTTACAGGCCTGCAAATTTAGTTTTATTCAAATTAGGGTTACAAAACCATCTTCGCTGTCCTTTTACCAGATTGGCTGGCTAGCCACCGCCGACTTAACTACCGTGGCACAACCCCATCCTTCTGCCGACAACCGTTGCATGGCTCAACAAGCACCGTCGGCCCAACGATTGAGCACCGACGCATCTTTCAGTTGACAGCCGTCGTCAAGAACCTACTGTTGCGCGCAATCACTGTTATCCTTAGGGGCCGTCAGTTACCTTCTTAGCTATTCATGCCAAAGATAATATTTTTTTCATAAAGAAATCTTATCAATTCTGATCTAAATCTCTGTGGGATTGATGAACAAGAAGCCTAAGTTATTCTATCATGCATGCCATATAAAACTATAAGAAAATAAAGATGCAAGCTTTATGACCTCTAATATGGATCTATGAGGATCCATGTCTAACATGATAAAATATAAGATATTTATTATAGCAAAACTATCACAAACAAGATCAAAACCCCTGTTTGGGGCTTTGATACCATTGTAGGCAGGCAATAACAAAAAATCACCGTACTGACTCTGAATTTGACATCTAGATCTACATGCACAATAATATGGCCTACAAAAACATCAGAGAGAAGAGTTGCATGTTTCGATTAATGTTGGGCATTTGTTCCTCATGATTCACGAGATCTTCAAAACCTTAGGATGACGGGTGAAGGAACCACCACCACTGGTAGAAAAAACTGCAACAGCGAGAAAACAATTACTAGGAACAAATTTACCTCGGCAATGTGTACACTGCAAAGCAAAATTTTACTCTTGCTAATATTCTATCTGCAATGATCTATTTCTAAGGGGGAGGAATACAATACCGGGAGAAAGCATAAAAGGCGTAAGTTTAATTGGGCCAAAACATTGTGAGGGAAATATCCCTTGGCAAAAGTCGCATTAACAACAACATTACCATCCTCGGCAATATTCCCTTGGCATTTCTTTAGTTGCTAATGTGACTATTACCAAGGGATATACCGCCCGACAATATTTCCCTTGCATTGTTTTGGCCCAATTAAACTTATACTTTTTATACTTTCCCTCATTCTTCTCCTCTAAGAAATATATAATTGCCGATGGAACAATAGAAAGAGGAAAATTTCGCTTGGTAGTGTACACAGAAATTTGTCCCTCGTAAATGTTTTACTCGTATTGCAGTTTTTTCTACTGGTGCACACTGGTAGGAGCATTCTTTACCATGGCAGCTGGATAACAACCTAAAAGAAGGAGACGGCGACACAAACTCTAGATTTTTCATCTCACTCAACCGTGAGCGATCGGATGGCTATGATTAGGTAGAGCCCAAATCCTAGCTGGCTAGCTGGCCCAATAGGACCACCACCCACATGCTCAGCTTGGGCGTGACCCCAAGCGCTCACCCACGCCAGATTGAGTTGGATCTATTGGCAACACATTTAAAGTACATATGCCTACCTTGAATATGAGTGGTGTGATTCCATATGACACAGATATCCCTTGTTTATCAACTGTACTCCATGATTAGCATCATCTTCCTATCTGCATTTTGGTGTTATCTCTGCCTTGTAAATTATGACAGTTAATGCTAAAGGTCAAGTTGGTTGTTGTGTCCTTTTCAAGATGTGCAAGTTGTATTAAAAATTGAAAACGCGCGAATCAACACGCTCACATTAATCAAGACCAAACCCAACACGCTGCTTGGATCTTGTCGTCGTTGATATCCTTTTCCACATCGTGAACCCTGTTCATTATATCACCTGTGTCTTTAATTTAATCATCTCCCCATCACTCTAAACTTGAAACACAAAACAAATCACACACTTTGATCTCTTTCTTCAACGAAACTCTTCGATCTATTATACATGGATTCTCAAACTCAAAACCAAAAGCAAAAGCAAAAGCAAAACCAGGCTCATACACATAAGGCCTCTCCTGCTGAACTGCTCTCAAGTGCAAAGGTTGTGGCCGATGCAGCGAAGGCGGGTCTTCGCCACGAGAGCAACAAGGTCGACAAGTCCAAGGTGGCGGACGCGGCCGCAGACCTGCTCTGTGGTGCCTCCCACTATGGAAAGCTAGAAGGGAAGAGCTATGGAAAGTATGTGGAGAAAGCTGAGAACTACCTTCACCAATACAACACGACCCATGATTCTGCTGCTCATAATCCTTCGACGGATTCGACAGCTCCAAGTGCCCATCCTGAAGGGGGCTTCGGAGACTTTATGAAGATGGCGCAAGGGTTCTTGAAGAAGCACTGAAGAGAACAGTCTCAAAGTCTGTAATATCGATATGTTTAGATCCAAATTGTTAGGTGGTAGATCTACTCAAGCATATATATTTTAGGATCGGTTGTTTATCATCTTAATTGTGAATTTATGCTTGCAAACAGATAATATCTTTTATTGCCAAAATGGTTTCTGAATTTTAATTCACTGAATTCGAAATGTATGTCTCAAAAAAGTTGCAAATAAAGCTAACAATCATAGCTTCCAGTTCAACAAATAAGGATACTGCGACTACAAGAAAAACCCTCCAAATTTGACTGAAGATCTCAGTCGAATTTGAGGTATTACCGTCGAGTTAGGCCTAACTCGACTATAAAATTGTGTCGAATTAGGACCCGTCAGGTTAGATGTAACTCGACGGGTTGTACCAAATTCGACTGAGGATCACAGTCGAATTTGGTGATGTCGTCTTCCCTAAAAAATGCTAGGACCTAACATGACTGAGGGTTTGAGTTGAATTAGGTCCATGAGATCCTCATTCGAGTTAGGTCCCAGGTAAATTTTGTTTAAATCTATCCCCAATATAGGGTTCTAAAATTGAGATGCAATCGTTAATACAATTTCATTCCAAATTCCTCAATTTGCTTTACAAATTCATTCCAAATTCTAAATTGTTATATTGTTATACATTACAAAAGTTCTCTCTCTCTCTCTCTCTCTCTCTCCTCCTTTCTTCTCTCTCTCTTCTCTCTCACACATCCTCAACATACACACACATGCGTGTTGGGGTTCCTAATGTCCTGACAATCAACAGCGGCCGTTGCGGAACGAAAAACTTTAACTTTTAAAAAACTTGGTGCTAGAAATCACACCCTAGAATCTAACCAAAGATTAAACTAGCAAACTAAAAAGAGTCTAGCTACTATGATAAGGGGTTATATCAAAAGATCCGTATCCTTCGATCTTCTACCCTCTTCCTCAGCTCCATGCGAACTCCGTGATCGAGTTTGTTCTCCGATCCTCCTCCGTTGAAGATAATCCACCCGAAAGATATGGTTCATGGTTCTAACTCCACTTAAAACCATAGTGGAGCAACTAAAGGCTCTAAATTACTAATTTAGAGTGTCTAGTGATATAGTAATTTTCTATCTCTCTTCCTCTCTTGTTTCTTAAACTCATGAGAAGGGTAAGGAGAAAGATGAAGGAGGAGCACAAGAAAAGAGCTAGAGAGGAGAGAGAACCAAAAGGATGAGAATGAAAATAAACTCAAGAAAGAAAAACATCAACTATGGTTTTGTATAAACCATTTTTTCAATATAATAACGCAACCATACTTGAATAGTTTGCACAAATGAATTTACAATTCATTTGTCAATACTATTCAAATATGGTTCATACCATTCTCTCTTTTACACCTTATTTTCTCTTTTACATCTCATTTCCATTTTACAAATAAAATGGAAAATATATGATGCGGTGTACTCCTTTTAGAATGTCTTTCCGTATAAATACGGAATACACTCTACCATATATACATACCCGTATTTATATCAAAATACGAATACCCAAAGAGATAGAATAATACTAAAAACATAATACTAGAATATACATATCGAAATGTGTATATGTAAATTATTAAATCAATACCTGATTTAATAATCCGGCTTAATCCTAAACCGGCTAGTATTATCAACCATCCGATCGAAAGCCCAGATAACACTAGAATATACATACCGAAATATGTATATGTAAATTATTAAATCAATACCGGATTTAATAATTCGGCTTAATCCTAAGCCGGATAGTATTATCATTCGATTAGAATCCTGCACGTATCAAAATACGGCTACTACATCATTTCTCCTGAACTAGGGAAACCCTCTGTATGGGACTCTAAAGACTCAACGGTACACTGTCGGTGGGTTTAACCACAAGCACGTCAGCGGCACTAGCTGTACGTAACGGCTACCCAAGTACCTGTCAAAATGAAGGCCGACGAGCAAGCTCATCCGAACGCCTACTGAGCCTATCCATGACAATCTCCGTACAGTCTGGTCTTTTCCTATAAGAGTATCTCATACTGGGTCTATGGGATGGTAAACGTCAGACCCCTACTGACCCGATAAGTCGTGTCAATGTGGCTCAGGACCAATCCGAGAAACTACTATCTAACCATCAGTAAATCTCAACTGCCTTAGTCAAGGTCTTATGGTTCTGGCCAACCGGACACAGTGTGATATCGACTCCCAATACCGGAAAACACTAATCCCTGACAATCACGCACTGTTTCCATATGGCTTGGGACTGTACCCAACCAAAACCTGTTTGCACGACTCAGTAGAGCCGTGATAGGGTAGTGATCAAAGCACAATGGGAACTCATATGAGACAAATGATGATCTCAGGTCTAAAAACTAACATGTACTCAGGTCACCTGAGAACCGCTATCGGACGATAGGTATAATACCATGTAGAGGTTCTCGGCGAGCCCGTCCAGTATACTCAACCCCAATGAGCACCTGTATACAATCTTAGGTAATCACACCAATGGCTATGGGACCAACCACCGCCCCTCATCGAGATTTAGAAACGTATACACAAGTCTACTCTAGAATATTGATACCCGGTCTCAATACTCCTACGACTTAGGACCTTTAAGAATATGCTTATGGACTATCCAGCTCCCACAAGTATGATCGTTATCATAACGCTGGTAGTCAAGCAAAATCCTATGAGCTTTATCAACATGTATCCGCCATATGTGATATCGAGTATAACATATACACATGTTAAGATAAAAACAAACCAAAATAGTATACTACTGTAACGAGTCTTTATCAACATGTATAAGCAATACAAAGCAGTAAGAAAAACATATACACATGTTCAGATAGAGACAACTCAAATAGCATACCATATAACTAAGTAAGATTGTCTTGTACATACATATTCCTAACATCCTATACAATACAGGTCTTTAGGGCATACATATCCAACAATCTCCCACTTGCACTAAGGCCTGTAATTGGCGTACCGAATACCTAACGTCTGCTCTAGGGCCAGTTGTTGGCGTATCGCATACCCAATATCTTAAAAAGTCGCTCGAACTGCGTTTGAGGGAGGGCCTTAATAAATAGATCCGCCGTGTTGTCTTTTGTATCTACTCTCCGGGCATCGATCTCCCGGCGATTTACGATCTCCCTGATCAGGTGATATTGCCTCAAGATGTGCCTGGATTTCTGATGGGACCGTGGTTCTTTCGCTAAAACCATAGCCCCATTGTTATCGCAATACAAAGGTATTGGATCAACAATAGACGAAACCGGCTCAAGTTCAGCAAGGAACTTCTTCATCCAGACCGCTTCTTTTGCGGCATCGTTTGCAGCAATGTATTCAGCCTCCATTGTTGAGTCTGTGAAGATGTCATGTTTGGAGCTCTTCCAATAGACCGCCCCTCCGTTGAGGTAAACACAAAACCCAAGACAGACTTGCTGTCATCCTTGTTACTCTGAAAGCTAGAGTCGGTAAAGGACTCCACCTGGAGGTCCCCATTACCGTAAACCAAGAACATCTCCTTAGTCCTTCTCAGGTACTTGAGAATGTTCTTCACAGCTGTCTAATAATTCTCACCTCGGTTCGACTGACACCGGCTCACCACGCTAAACGCGTAAGCTACATCTGGTCTAGTATACAGTATCGCATACATTATAGATTCTATTGCCGAAGTGTAGGGTATAGTGCTCATGCGAACCCTTTCCTCATCAGTCTTGGGAGTCATCTCTTTGGAGAGGGTGATTTCGTGCTAAGCGGGTATATTACCGCACTTGGAATCTTCTATACTAAATCTTTTTAGTATGGACTCTATGTATGTGAACTGTGAAAGTCCCAACAATCTCTTAGATCTATCTCTATAGATCTTAATCCCCAGAATGTACGAGCCATCACCCAGGTCTTTCATGGAGAACCTTTGTGACAAGAATAAATTGACCGATTGTTGCATAAGAATGTCATTTTCTATCAAGAGAATGTCATCCACATACAAGACGAAGAATATGACAGTTCGTCCTACAATCTTCTTGTAGATACATGGTTCATCCTCATTTTTGATGAAGTCAAATTGCTTGACTGTCTCATCAAAACAGTTGTTCCAGCTCCGTGATGCTTGCTTTAATCCATAATGGATTTAAGCAATTTGCACACCTTCCCGCTGCTCCCACTGTCTATAAATCCCTCCGGCTAATCCATATTGTAAAGACTTTGAAATCCCTATACAAAAATTACTTGTTTATTGTATAGAAAATAGTATTTCAGCCTGTGTAAGAGTTATAAATTAAATTTGTTTAATAAAAGCAAAAAATAACTTGTAGCTCACTGGTAAAGAATCTACACTGCTGTGACATAGCCTGTGTGTTCGAATCCTATCAGTCTCAAATATTTTTTTTGATTTTTCGGAAGCCCAGGAGTTTCACGTGTAATTCACGGAGAAAAGAAAAGTTTTAGAAAAATCAAACAGGCGCAAAAAGAAGTAAATACACACCTAGACACGTGGCACGAATCTCGAGGCAAACCAACCAAATCCGACCGCCCGTTTCCTCCTATTGGTCGGCACCCACGGTTGGATCATCCCCAATCGCCTCCGTGCTTTGCACACAAGTCCCTTCGACTCCCCTCTATTCCTCTGCACTGTTTGATTTCCCTGCAATTAAACAGTTACCATTCAATTCACCATTTAACACCAATTTTAATTCTTTTAATCCAAATTTTTATTCCCAAACCCTAAATTCTTCTCTATAAATATCACCCCATACCCTAACTCCCCTCTATTCTAAAAATTTCTATCAAAATTCTCCCAAATGTTTCTAAGTGCAAGTGGAGTCAAGTGGAGTTAACAACCAAGCTCTTTTTGAACATCGAAGTCGTTTTCGGAGCTTCCGCGACGCCACGGAACCTCCCTCTCTTCTTTAACCTCTTCCTAACGCTACAAAATGAGTAAGTCTCTCTTCTTTCCATTTCTTTCATCTCAATTCGTCTTCTAAGAAAATATCGACAAAGTGGAGTTATCTCCGATATAATCTTCTTTTTAGGAATTGTATCCACTTTTAAGCAAAATAGGTCAACTAACTTTCTCACACCACTCTTAACCTTATTTACAATCATTTAGCTTTTAGTTTAATAAAATTTCCTTGTGAAACAATCATATAACAAACTTTTTATTAAAATACCATGAATTTTAGTATAACATATTTCGATAATTAGTTTATCTACCTTTAGGAAAATTTCACGGGGTAATGACCTACCCCCCCCCCCCCACACTATGGTTTCGTAGCACGAGCTTCTAAATATATGGCTAATTTAAAGAATAGGTTTTACATTAAAATACCACATTTTTACAAAAACGGGTTTCTTTTAATCGAGATTTTTAAATTCTTGGTAATTACGCATCTACAACACTCGTTACAGGACCCGTTATTGGAGGGTGCGAATTATCGCACATCCTTAGGATAGTAGAGCGAGATGCAGAATTCCTCATAGAGTATTCGGTCTCTAAAGGAAATAAAAATATGGTTTTTAAGAAATACGACTTTTCTAAACTAAACTAAATTTTGGAAAATTATATAAAACAATGAATTCGTATTTTCAATAAAAACATATAATTAAACTATATTTGTAAAAATAAAAGATTAGAATTTTTATTAAAATACCATCAAGTTTCAAACAGAGCTATTTTTCATAAAAATACCAAAACTTTTAAAAGTTAGATTTTATCACTAA
Source organism: Agapanthus africanus (assembly GCA_030015575.1). Taxonomy (NCBI): domain Eukaryota; kingdom Viridiplantae; phylum Streptophyta; class Magnoliopsida; order Asparagales; family Amaryllidaceae; genus Agapanthus; species Agapanthus africanus. Next base: position 399,993,381 of record JASDDO010000026.1, on the reverse strand, counting down.
AACACCACAACAATTAAACTACATGTTCATGAAAACTCTAAATATTATAAATCACTCTCGAGGTTCATTTTTAAACTATATTAAAGTATTTTTCATCAAACCCTCTCGAGATATGCAAACAATATTTTAAGAATTCTAGATTAATATAGGTTTAAGCTGTATCAATTCTCTTAAGCCCCAGAGAGCCGGAGAAAGTGAGCGCTTGCCTATTCAGGTTATACAACTTAACAGAGTTATCAATGGTAATTGTCTCGGAAAAAAACACAAATCCTGCCGTCCATGTGCAGCAGTTGCCGATTACTTCCGAACTTAAGATATTTCAAGAACTAAGTTCTTTCATAAGATTCTAATTTCAAGCTGAATCCAAACTCAAATTAGAATCGAAAATCAAACACAAATTTGAATACTTGATCATGAACCTGGCACCACTCCCTTGTTGAATATCTCTTTGTAATTTGGGGCCAAATAACCCTATGATAACCCCCGCGGAGCTAGCTAGCTCTCTATTTCCAGTTACAGCGAAGGGTGCGTTGCCATTAAACTTGTACATTATGAATCATACACACATTCATGTGAAAGAATACTAATGAGAAAAAGAATCCAGAAGAAGCACTTTGGTGTCTAGTTCATTTGAGCAAGTAATGAATTCTGAAAGCAACATTAATTATAGAGTTTATATATAATTAAGCAGTAGGATATGATATATGAGTATGATTGAGATAATGATTTTGGTGATGCCATCCGAATGCCCCCTTCATAGGAAGGAAGGCTTGCATATGGCTTATAAACACTCTACTTTGGAAATGTTTGTGCACAAAATTCATGACAAAGACACACATACGGTGTAATTTGTTAATCTAGAGCTAGCTTTTCAAAAGACAAGATTGACATCTCTTTGGAACATTTAACTTCCACAAAACTTGTAGGGATTTAATGATAGAGTACACTAATTCTGATCTCCTAACCTTTTCTCTTCACTTCTCAACCTGCATTGCACATCAACCCTTACCTTCAATTAATTTGTCCTCCTAAAACACTCCCTTATACTTAACATGTTTAATTCATACATGGGCTTAGCTTGTTCATTGTATGGTTGCAAATTAATTTCCGTTGAGTTGGTGGCATACTTTTGGGTATTTAACTTGGTTGGTGTAACAGTTAGGCATACAGTTGGTATGACACTTTCCCTCCTAGGGTTAGTGTGGACGTTTATGATGGATATAGTGCCTTTAAGGCAATTATTGTAATTGCAGGTAGACAATTATGGTGATTGAGGGAGAACCTATACGAGTAGAACAGTCTTACTCGAGATGATAGTATACTATTTGGTTTGTTTTTATCATTATGTGTATACGTTTTACTTGCTATTACGTGTTGCTAATACATAGGATTCTTGCTTCACTACCAGTATTATGATGGCGATCATATACGTGGGAGCTGGGTAGTCCATAAGCACATCCTTAAATGTTCCTAGTCGTGACAGTATCGGGACTGGGCATCGATATTCTAGAGTAGACTAGTATATACTTTCTAGACCCCGACGAGGGGCGGTAGTCGGTCTCATAAACCATTGGTGTTATAGTACAGAAGATTGTATACATGTGCTCACTGGAGGTGAGTACACCGAATGGACTCGCCGAGAACACCTAGATGGTATTATACCTATCGTCAGATAGCTGTTCTCTGGTAACATGAGTACTGGGTAGTCTTTTGACCTAAGATTGTCATTTGTCTCGTGTGAGTTCCTACTATACTTAGATTACTACCCTACCACAGCTCAAAAGAGTCGTGCAAATAGGTTTTAGTTGGGTACAGTCCCGAGCCACATGGAGGCAGTGAGCGATTGTCAGGGATTCGTCTCTTCTGGTATTAGGAGTCGATGTCGCGCTGTGTTAGCTTGGCTATCACCCTAAATCCGTGGCCACGGTGGATGAGATTTATTGATATGAGTTCAGTAGTTTCTCGGTTGGTGATGAGCTTAACCCCGACACGACTTATCGGGTTATTAAGGGTGTGACGTTATCCATCCCTTAAACCCGGTATACGATACTCTTAGAAGAAGAGACCGAACTGTATGGAGATTTTCACATTCAGGCTCAGTAAGGTACGGACGGACTTGATTGTCGACCTCCCTTTCGGCATATACCTGGATAATCGTTATGTACAGATAGTGCCGCTGTCCCGCTGACGTATGTTGTGTAAGTTGATGTCGCACACCCTACGTAGTTTGTGGGGAGGCAGAATTTACAAAAACGATTTTCATGACAAGCAACATCGACTAAACTTCCAGGATTTTTCAGAAACTCTAACTAGCTAAACTACAAGGAGGTTCTAAACTACTATAATAGAGTTTTATATCTCCTAGATATCCTAGATATAAGTCCTTCGGGTCTTCTTCTTCTTTGCTTGAGCTCCTAGAAGGTAAGGATCTAGCTTGGTCGTCGGCCTCCTCATGTCGAAGACGATCCACCCGAGAGTCTATGGTTCAAGCTCCAACCTCAAAACTGAGGTAACTAAAGTACCTAGTTGACTAATCTAGGTAGCTTAGGAGATGTAGAGAATTAATTGGATTATATTATCTCATAAAACCATACGATTCACAACTCATGTGAGGGTTAGGATTTTGAGGAAGAAGGAGAAGAGCAAAATGGAAAGAGAATGAGAAAATGCAAATGAACAAGTGTTGTGTGCAAGTGAAGAATGGCTAATCTTTTCTCACATCATGCATGCGATATTTTCAATAAAAAATTGTAGCCATGCTTGAGTAATAAGTGCAAACCAATAAATAAAGGAATTAGCCATACTTCACCCATGCCACAAATATCTCCATTTCCACCTCATTAATATATTTTCCAAAAATAGATAAAACCAGTAATGAGGTGTCCTCTTATAGAAGTATCTCTTGTAAAATTACAAAAATACCCTCACCGTATATACATACCCGTATTCGTAATGCAAAAAATACGAATACAAAGAGATAAAAATAATCCAATAATATAATATTAGAATCCGTCTTAATTCTAAACCCATTAGTATTATCCGTTCGAACAATATCCATGTAGCTAGTACACGTATATGATCAGAACCCTACAAGTAAAACCATACGGTCTCTACATCGTTTCGCCTGAATCAGGGAAACCCTTTGTGTGGGACTCTAAATACTCGATAGTACGCTGGCAGTGGCTTTAACCACAAGTACGTCAGCGGCACTAGCTGTACGTAACGGCTACCCAGGTAGCTGTCAAAAAGAAAGCCGACAAGCGAACTCATCCGAACCCCTACTGAGCCTATCTGTGACAATCTCCGTAAAGTCCGGTCTGTTCGTTTAAGAGTATCATATATCGTGCTTAGGGGGGTAGTAAACGTTAGACCCCTAATAGCGTAATAAGTCGTGTCGGTGTAGAGCGTGACACACCCTGAGAAACTACTAGTGTACCTACCAGTAAATCTCACTTGCTCTGGCCAGGGACTTTGTGTATTGGCTAACCGTACACAGCGCGATATCAACTCCCAATACCGGGGAGAAGAATCCCTTCTAACCCCTACTGTCTCCAAGTGCTTCGGGACTGCACCCAACTACTACCTGTTTGCATGACTCATTTGAGCCGTGGTAGGGTAGCAATTTAAGTACAGCAGGAACACACTCGAGACGAATAGTGATGTCAAGTCAATGGACTAACCTGTACTCATATTACCGGGGGACTGCTAACTGACGATAGGTATAATACCAACCAGCAGTTCCCAGCGAGTCCGTCCAGTGTAACTCATAACCCAATGAGCACCTGTATACTATCTCTGGTATCGTATACCAATGGCTGCGGGATAGGCCACCTTCCCTGACTGGGGATAAGAAGCGTATACACTAGTCTATTCTGGAGTATCGATGCCCTGTCTCGATAATACTACGACTAGGGACAAGTTCAAGGATGTGCTTATAGACTACCCAGCCCCCACTAGTGTGACTGCCATCACAACGCTGGTAGTCAAGCAAAGATGCTAAAGGTTCTATCAATGTGTATTAGAGATATGTTAAAAGAAACATATACACATATTAAGATAGAATCAAACCAGATAGCATACTATCATATTGAGCAAGACTGTTATTATATTTATATATAGCCCAAGCTTCCAAAATATAATATACAATTCAGTACTATACAATAATGGCCTCTAGGGCATATATCACTAACATGTTGGTATATACATGGGTCCGATTAAATACGTGTACAAGCTACACGGATTTTAATCGGACGGTTGATAATACTAGCAGCTTAGGATTAAGCCGGATTATTAAATCAAATTTTGATTTAATAATTTATGAATATATTTTTAATATATATATTCTGGCATTATGTTCACTATTCATTTTCTCTCTCTTGGCTATTCGTATTTTTATATGGATACGAATATATGTATTTCGATACGTATACCGGGAAGTATTCCATATTTATACGGAAAAACTTTTAAAAGAATGACACCCCATTTGTTGATTTTCAATTAAGGAAAATCAAATATGAGGTGGAGGGTGGGGTGGCATTTGGGTATGGTTGTGGGAATATAGAGAGGAATAGGCTTCATTTGATTTTGTTGGAAAATGGTTATGATATTTTTTTTATGGTCGGAAAAATAATGAAGCCGTTCTTTCATCTCATTCATTCAATCTTGAGTTCATTTTTTATGGCTAGCCTCTTCATCTCCTTCTTTTTTTCATCTCTCTCTTGAGTTTAGTTTTTGAGAGAAAAAGAAAGTGGAAAATTCCTACATCCCCACTCTCCATTCCAAGCGAGCTTGGAGCGTCGATTTCTTCATTAGGTGAAGCTGGAGCTTGGATCGGTTCTTTCAGGTGGATTATTTTCGGTAAGAGCGGTCGCCTTTCAAGCTTGTTGCCGATGACCTACGAGGAGCTTGGTGGGGTCTTCCACGATTGGGTGGACATGTATCGAAGGTTATAATTCCTAAATCTTGCATGCTTGTTTTTTAGTTTAGTGTTTGGATCGATCGCTAGGGATTGGTTTCTAGTGCTGTCTTGTAAATTTTTCATTTTTCGGTCCCGCATCGGCCGTGGTTGCCGCGGCTAGGGCACTAGGAACCTTTCATCCATGTGGCTCGGGACTGTACCCAATTAAAACCTATTTGCACGACTCTTTTGAGCTGTGATAGGGTAGTAATCTAAGTACAGTGGGAATTCACATGAGACAAATAACGATCTCAGGTTAAAAGACTACCCAGTACTCATGTCACCAGAGAACTGCTATCTGACGATAGGTATAATACCATTTAGGAGTTCTCGGCGAGTCCGCTCGGTGTACTCACCTCCAATGAGCACATATATATAATCTTAGGTGCTATAACACCAATGGTTTGTGAGACCGACCACCGCCCCTCGTCGGGGTCTAGAAAGTATATACTAGTCTATTCTGGAATATCGATGCCCAGTCTCGATACTGTCATGACTAGAAACATTTAAGGATGTGCTTATGGACTACGCAGCTTCCACGTATATGATCGCTATTATAATGCTGGTAGTCAAGCAAGAATCTTATGGGCTTTATCATTATGTATTAGCAACACGTAATAGCAAGTAAAACGTATACACATAATGATAAAAACAAAATATATAGCATACTATCATCTCGAGTAAGACTGTTCTAACCATATAGATTCTCGTTCAATTACCATAATTTCCTACCTGCAATTACAATAATTGCCTTGAGTGCAATATATCCAACATAAACGTCCACACCAACCCTAGGAAGGAAAGTGTCATACCAACTGTATGCCCAACTATTACACCAACCTAGTTAAATGCCCAAAAGTATGCCACCAACTCATCAGAAATTAATTTGCAACCATTCAATGAACAAGCTAAGCCCATGTATGAATTAAACATGTTAAGCATATGGGAGTGTTTTAGGAGGACAAATTAATTGAAGGTAAGGGTTGATGTGCAATGCAGGTTGAGAAGTGAAGAGAAAAGGTTAGGAGATCAGAATTAGTGTACTCTATCATTAAATCCCTACAAGGTTTGAGGAAGTTATATGTTCCAAAGTGATGTCAATCTTGTCTTTTGAAAAGCTAGCTCTAGATTAACAAATAACACCATATGTGTGTCTTTGTCATGAATTTTGTGCGCAAACATTTCCATAGTAGAGTGTTTATAAGCCATATGCAAGCCTGCCTTCCTATGAAGTGGGCATTTGGATGGCATCACCAAAATCATTATCTCAATCATACTCATATATCATATCCTACTGCTTAATTATATATAAACTCTTTAATGTGGCTTTCAGAATTAATTACTTGCTCAAATGAACTAGACACCAAAGTGCTTCTTCTGGATTCTTTTTCTCATTAGGAGTCTCTCACATGAATGTGTGTATGATTCATAATGTACAAGTTTAATGGCAACGCACCCTTCGCTGTAACTGGAAATAAGAGCTATCCAAATTACAAAGACCCTCTTTTTATCTCCACCCATCTTCTCTGGCCATGCGCCCGTCGGGCATTTGGTCATTCGGATTGATCAAGTACCAAGGGTGCTTAGGTAATTTTATTCGTGGGATTTTATCAAGTATGTATATGGAATTACTTATTTGAATTAGTTTATAAAAGTTGTATTCACGTAACCCATATTAATGTTAATATCAATTGTTACGTTTTTGAGAATTCAATACACGTATCCTTCACCTATCAAGCGAAGATCCCAGCAGAGGTATTTAGATAAGGAAGAGCCAGAACACTTTTCGGAATGGTTCAAACAGCGTGTAAGATTTAGACCCACTAGAACTACAATTTATATATTCACCCAACCGTCTTTCTTACTTGATCATGCGTATGAATAGATTCAACGGAACGATAACACAGAAATTTTAACAGAAGATATAAAGACATTAGCGCATGGACCAGATACCCAAGAAACTTTTATCTTCTATAGTAAACTTTGTATTTTCTTCTCTTTACCACCGGCGCTTATAAGGAGCGTATATTTTAGTCACGTTCAATTCATTAATACGTCTTGGATGCCGAATTCTGCGCCAAGTTTTCAACAAAGCGCTCAATACCTTCATGAATTGTTCGGACCTCGATGAAATTCTCTTAACTTAATACGCCTTTTGTCCCTTTAATTTTATTTCACCGTAGATTTTTGGTGGTTATTGTTTAGACTCGTGTGTTTAATATTATTAACTTGTTTTACTTTTTGAATTTTAGTTAGCAATATAGTGTTTACTCCAACTTGTGTAGTCGTTGAGAATTGTATTTTGTGGTTGTTTTGACTATATTGTGGAAATATATTGTTATTATTTTGATGAAAGTTGTTGATTACTGTATGTAATTTAAATTAGTGTAATATGAATTAGTAAATTAAATTTTTAAAAAAAACTTTATGGCGTTGCTTGACCAAATAATCCAGTCGACCAAAAACTAGGTTGACTGAAATATTCAGACCACGCCCATTACTTTTTTTAAAAATAATTTGGTCAACTGAATTTATCAGTTGAGCAAGTACTTTCTCGATTGACGTATTCAGTCGAACAAGGTCCCATAATTTTTTTAAAAAAAATATTAGCTTGGTCAAGTGCATATTTCGGTCGAGAAAATATCTTTGTTCGACTGAAAAATAATGGCTGAGCAAGCTAACAGCCGACCAAGCAAAACACTCAGTCAAACAAGTGCTTGGCCAACTGGGCCTAGCTCGACCGATTTAGTCAGTCGAGAAAGTTAGCTTGCTCGACTGTTTACCTCTTGGTTGATTGAAATATTCAGTCGACCAAGGGACCAAATCTTTATTTTTGAGGTTATTGCCTCTATGCTGGCACTTACAAAATTTGTAACATGGAGTTCCCATCTTGCAGGTTTCTCCAGCTATTGTGCACTAGAAGGTATGGATGATATATTTAAGATGAACTGACAATAAGAGGTCTATGAGTTTGTGGCACCCACGGGCGAGTAGAAGTAGAAGTGTCACGTCCCGTTTTCCAAAATACTGAATGCGAGAGGTGACTAGGCCAGCCATGTTCCTAAGGTCAGGGAATAATCCCGTCATAGTCACACTTCGGCTTTTAGCATTACATAGTAATCAGTAAACAGTACTAGACTAGAGGAAATCACAGCTCATTACTTCCTTACATCAAAATAAAAGAGTTTAAGATACATTTATTTACATGGAAGAAATAACTGACCAACGAAATAACAATGTTCTTATAGCAAAAAAAAAGGGATGGTGCTGATGTCACGGTCTAAATCTCCGCGATCTCGAATGGCAGGTCCTTCTTCTTAGCTGGGTCTACTTCATCCTCTGAGCATGCACACTCAGATCGTCAGGGCGACACATAAATCAATAAATATATAGTGTGTGTATAATGTTATTAAATATGAAAGGTGCAATAGAATACAGAAATATGAGAATAATGAATATCATTTGAATATGAACAACGCGATATATGTATCATGTCAGGCAATACGGGTGTCACTACTTATCAGTCACTAAGTCAATGAAATCAATTTGGTGAAAAAGATGCTCGTGTTTAACAAGGGTTTCATGCATGTCCGAGACCACGGTCCACTGTTGCCCGGGACATAACCCTGCAGCCGTGCCATTAAGCCACGACCTAATATGTGTGTGTGTATCACTAATATCGAATGATCATCCTCTAAGTCGCTGTACCCCGCTAAATACGAGTTCAATTCCATCTTGATTTCCCGATTCCCCAGATATTAATAACTATAAGTATAGGATTAATTGTATACTAGCACATGCCAAATCACGGTCTTACTCATTTCACTGCATTGTTCACTTTCGCTAGTCAATCGCTTATCACTGGCGTGTTTGATACAACTAATCCAATACCACTCAAGTTCGACAATGCAAGTCAGTCGCTAGGTCTCAATGTAACGATCACTTTGCACTGGGTATAAAGCAACACAGAATAAGGTAGAAATGCATTAAACAAATGCTCACTAAATTATGACAACCAACGCCATATGACTTGCAAAATTCACCATAAATCACACGTATAGAATAGACCAAAACAATATAAAAGGAGTACGAAGTATACATGATTATATAAGCGGTAAAATTAGTTTCATGTCAATAGAAATTCAGATTTGGGACTTATCATCATTTTAAATCAGCGATCAACTGCTGGAATTCCAGTTTCATAACTGGAAGTCCAACTTCGCGCGCGGTTTACTAGGGATTGTGTTTAGATTCAGATGTTGCTCCAGTTGAATAAAATATAGTTTTATCTGTTAGGTTTCCGACGCATCAGGAGGATCCATGATAGCCTATCTTTATTAGGAGATATGTCCTGTTTAGTGTGAAGGTGAAAGAAAATGTGATTGCAGAAACTGCAGAACACGTCGACAATCTAAAATATAAACAAAATATCAAATTACAGTGAAACTGAACGAGACCAGAACCATATGTTAGCTAACTAAATTATCTACGCAATGATATAGGACTCCGCATATTTTCAGTTTTATATAGGGATGTACAGGCGCTTAAGTTCAGATATCAACATGAAAAACTGCAGAAATCAGCCATATGCATCGGTAAAATAAATTAAGGTAAAAATATCAAACAGCGGCGTAATTCATTGGAACCAGTCGCATAAGGAAGCTAACTAAATTTACTACATATCTATATAGAGTTACGTACATTTTCGAATTTGAACAATGAGTAGCAGGTGTTAGATTTCAGGTATTCATAGGGATTTTGGTTCAGAACTGTAGTCCAGAGCCACAAATCCTTTCAGTGTCCGCTATCTAAAAGGCATGATATTTAGTAAAAGTCACCATAGATTTTTAGATTATATAGTCCTCTTCGCAGAGAGCCTAAGAACGCTATGATCCAATTTTTGTACGATTTATTATGAATTAAATGGTCTAGCGTGTTCGGGAAAATCTTGATTTCGCAATGGTTATCGGGGCAACATATTATGAGGGAAACGATATTAATTTGCAACCAAATTTCTGCATTATATCTGTGAACAGTAAACGGGTTCAATAAACACAATTTCTGCCAATTTTAATTTGATTCCGGCCTAAGGTTCTTATCGAACACCTTGGGTAAATATTCGGTTATCGATCGAAACACATGTTTGCTTTAGCCAAATGAATTTAGATATTAACCATATAACTTCTACGTGATACCAATACATTAATAAGCCCTAGTCGGGCTCCATTCCATAAGATGGCATTATGGTTTGCTACACAAATTCAATAATAATTTACGATCTAATTATATTTATATATATCTAGTTATTGTAAATATCTTTGGCTAATGTTTATAATAGCATGAAAAATAAGTGAAGGTTTTCACTTGCCTTCGGTCGCTGATATAGAAGCAACACTATGTGCAGGATCCGTCTCGACACACGAGACGATACGCCGCTGGACACGGAGCGTGACGCGAGCGCGATGCGCAGTGACCCGGTATTGGACACGGTAACGACGCGGGCGTGACATGGTAGTGGGCGCGGTGATGACATAGGCGTGACACGATACTGGGCACGGTCTTGGCTCTGTGCGTGGTGCGGGGGTGGCACGGTACGACACGGAGGCTGGTGAGGTGGGGTCGACGACGACTGACGGTGGTGGTTGCCGGAGATGAGGGCGAAAGAGGTAGGGCTCGGGCGTAAGGTTGTAAAGGAGCTCGAGGCGTACTCGGAGTGGTGGCGCTCGAGGGAGGAGAGGTGGGGGTGTCGTCGGAGGTTGCGGCAGCGGCGGCGAGCTCGGTGTGTGTTGGTGAGGTGGGGTGGACGAGGAGGAGCAGGAGGTATCTGGTCTCGACGAGAGATTGCCGGTGGTGGCAGCGGTGATGAGCAAAGGAGCTCGGGGAGTTTTTTTTTCCTTTGGGGGGGAGGGAGAAAGAGGGATAACGGAAGAGATTAATATAGGATGAGAGAGACATTGAGGGAAGAGAGGAGGCCGACGCTGAGACCTCTGGGTCAGTTGGACATGGCTTCGTCGTGGGTGGAAAGGGTCTCGTGGGCGCTGTCGTGAGAGAGGAGGATGACGTTAGGAGAGAGAGCGAGGGAAGGAGAGGGAGTGAGTATTTGGAGGAGAGGATCTTGGAGAGGTCATTGGCGTGCTGGGTCGTCGTGGACGTGAGTCGGGCGGAAGCAGCGCGAGAAGATGGGGGGACGAGCCGTGGGTTGTGGCGGGAAAAGAGAGAAGGAGAAGAAGAAGTGGGTCCGTTCGGGTCGAGTTGGGTTTAGGGGTAAAAGTTTAGAAAAAATAATATAAATAAATAAATAAATAAATAAAATATGAAGAAAATAATAGGAAAATACGAAAAAAATATACATGGAACTGGAGATTTACATCATACCCTCCATACAAAAATTTCGTCGTCGAAATTAAAGAATGAAAACAATAGAACAAACAACAACTACTCAAACAGGTGCAGAATGTTGGTCATATATATTCCCTAGAGGCCATTATTGTACATGATTGTATATTATACTGGATGCTTATATATAGGACTTTCTTGCTCGACATGATAGTATGCAATCTGGCTGCTCTTTATCTTAACATGTACACTTATTATACTGTCTCTCTGATACATATTGATAAAGCCCTTAGGATGTGTACTTGACTACCAGGACTATGATGCAGATCATACTAGTGGGGCCAGGATAGTCCACAAGTACATCCTTTAATGGTTCCTAGTCGAGGGAGTATCGAGACAGGGTATCGATATTCCAGAGTAGACTAGTGTGTACGTTTCTTGACCCTGTATGGGGTTATGGTTGATCCCATAGCCATTGGTGTTTGACATCAGAGATTGTACACATGTGCTCATTAGAAAATGGGTACACCGAACAAGACTCGCCGAGAACTCCTAGATGGTACTATACCTATCATCAGATAGTAGTTCTCTGGTGACACTAGTACATGTTAGTCTGTAGACTTGAGATCGTCATAGAGTCTTGTGTGGTTTCCACTGTGCTTTGATTTCCTCCTTACCACGGCTTAAAGGAGTCGTGCAAACATGTTGATTTTGGGTACAGTCCCGAGTCATATGGAGGCAATGAGCGATAGTGTCACGTCCCGAAATAGCCCGTGACTGGCACTTGAATCATATGAAATCTATAGGACCCCATCTAATCCAAGTAAGCCAAAAGCCCAGAAATCTAAAACCATTTTAGGGAGTAAATAAAGAAAACTAGTTTAAAGGAATGAAGAAAACATGTTTTAAATCATGGTTTTTTAAATAACTAAGCCGAATATGCATTTTTAAAATGTATAGTCTTTTCTGAAAATTTCGGCAGAGTTTCCTTTGTAAAAACTGGCCCCGAACAGGGTACAATAAGGATAATATATAAGCAATGATAAAAGGCATCCCCAAGCGGGAGCTATTAGTGTATATGCCCTAGGGGCCATTATTGTATCATACTAGCATGTATATTACTTAATGGAAGCTTGGGATATTCACAGTTGTATATAACAGTCTTGCTAAACATAGTAGTATGCTACTTGGTTTGAGTCTACTTTAATATATGCATATGTTTCTTGTAACGTATCACTTATACATATTAGTAGAGCCTATAGGATCTTTGCTTGATTACCAGCGTCGTGATGGCAGTCACACTAGTGGGGGCTGGGTAGTCTGTAAGCAACATCCTATACAGGTCCCTGGTCGTTGGATTATCGCGATAGGGCATCGATATTCCGGAGTAGACTAAGTGTATACGATTCTCATCCCAGTTGGGGAGATGGTCTGTCCCACAGCCATCAGTATGTCGTACTGGAGATACTATATAGGTGCTCGTTAGGTTACGGGTACACCGGACAGGACTCGCCGGGGAACTGATTGGTTGGTGTTATACCCATCGTCAGTTAACAGTTCCCAGGTGACATGAGTACAGCATAGTCCGCAGACTTGACACTGCTACTTCGCCTCGAGTGTGTCCTACTGTTCTTAGATTGCTACCCTACCACGGCTCAAAGGAGTCGTGCAAACAGGTAGCAGTTGGGTGCAGTCCCGAGCACTTGGAGGCAGTGGCGGTTAGATAGGATTCGTCTCTCCCGGTATTAGGAGTTGATATCGCACTGTGTCAGAGAGCCATTACGCAAAGTCTCTGGCCAGGGCAAGTGAGATATACTGGTAGGTTCCAGTAGCTTCTCAGGGCGTAATGGGCTTTGCTCCGACACGACTTATACAGCTATTAGGGGACTGACGCTTGCCGCCCCCTAGGCTTGATATGTGATAGTCTTAGACGAACAGACCGGACTGTACGAAGATTATCACATCAGGCTCAGTAGGGGTTCGGATGGTTTTCCTCATCGGCCTTCTTATTGACATCTACCTGGGGACCGTTACGTACAGCTAGTGCCGCTTGTGGTCTGTGGTTAAACCCACTGCCAGCGTAATGTCGAGTCTTTAGAGTCCCACACAGAGAGTTTCCCTGCTCCAGGCGAAACGATATAGAGGTCATATGGTTTTACGACAAGGGTTCGGATGCGTACGTGTGTTTACGCACGTATGACTTTTCGGACAGTTTTTACTAGCCGGCTTTGGTTTAAGCCAGATTCTAGTATCGGGTTATTGGATTTATACAGTCTAAAGTTTTTCCGTGTTTTCACGGATTGGAGGGGCGCTCTCGTAATTTGTCGGGAAGGTTCTAGAAGAGTGGTGACTAAGGGGTTAAGGTGGCATGAGCATTAATTGCTTAATGACTCATTTGTGTGATTCATGCTTTGTATTAAATGATTCATTAATGAGTTAGTGAGTCATATGATGAATCACACTAGATGAATGAATCTAACCATGATGATAAATCATTTATATTATTTATTTGATTAATTGTTATGGTTGATATATTCATATGAGTTCATTATTCTTTTCATTATCATTCTCACCTTCTCTCTCCTCAAGCTCACTCTCTCTTGAAACCCTAACCCTAACCTCTCATGTGTTGAGATCAAGGGTTAGATAGACTAAAACATCCATAACCTCACTCTATATCCTCTAGGTAGCTTAGATTAGTACTTTAAGCAACCTAGTTATCTCAAGTTTGAGATTAAGCTTGGCGTAGGAGCTTTCGGGTGGATCGTCTTTGATTCGAGGAGGCCGTGAAGTTGCCGATGTTCCAAGGAGCCTACGAGGAGTTGAGGACAGCGATGAAGACCCGAAGGACATGTAACGTGAGGTATAACTTCGGTACCGAGTAGTTAAACCTGTAGTATAACGTTAGCAATGGTTTAGATAACGATTCATGCGCTCAAGTCCGTGTTACGAAGCTTTGATAATTATTTTTCATATATTCCGCCTCCCCGCCTGTTCGTGGGGTGCGTGGCATGGACTTACAGGAGCTAGCTCTTCGTCAATTGACGGTCACAACCACGCAAACAATATAATATACAACGCCGAAAGGTGAGGATCAAAACTCAGAAAGAAACTAAAAATCAACATGAAAACCCATAATACTGCTACGCGTGACTCTAAGGTCGAAATAATACATAACTGATTTCTAAGTCTGAAACAATATACAAGTTTTGGTTGATGGAATTTCTAAATACAATGAATAATACATGTACAATGGTGGTTCTGATGCAAAAGAACCCACCTACCAAAGCAAGTCACCCGTAATGGAAGCAATGTGCCAGAAAAGCCGCAAAGAAACCTGTACGGCAAAACCTGTAAGAACTGTGGCACAACGGGGGTGAGTTGCCAACTCGTGAATAGAAAATATCTACAAGCAGAAATCGTATGTATGACTCATCCTAGGTCAATACGATCAGATATATATAACCTCAATATGAATAAGTCTGAAGCATGCTAAAGTGGCAGTATAACCTCTATACATGAGTGTAGTGCCAAGTGCTCGTGCCAGTGCCTCAGGTAATAACACATCATAAATATGAGGTATGATCAATGTAATCAAATCTGTAAATATGTGGATCCCGTCCACTCGTCACCCAATGAAAATAACCATCATGCATGTAAATATCATGAAGCATATGCATGGAAATATGAGGATATAACCCATCTATGTCCCTTGCGACACGTCAAAATCATGGAACCGGAGTGTCCAGCATCGACACTCGAAAACATCATGAAAGCTGTGCCCAGCATCGGCACGTAAATCCTCATATATCGGGCATCCGTCAGTCCGGGTCAGCCCCCCCTCTCTCATATATCGGGCATCCGTCAGTCCGGGTCAGCCCCCCCTCTCTCATATATCGGGCCTCCGTCAGTCCGGGTCAACCCCCCCTCTCTCATATATCGGGCATCCGTCAGTCCGGGTCAGTCCCCTCTCTCTCATATATCACTCTAGCACCGAGAAAACACATGGTGGACGCACTGAAATATCATATCAAGGGCAACCGGGTTTTTAAAACAATTACATATTCTCTTTTGAAATACCCACGTTTCCTAAATCCAGAAATATTATGGAAACAACATATCTCAATGCGTATAATCAGAAAGCATGATGTATGCGACATGTAAAAGAACCGTAAACATATCAGTATGTCATGCAACATGGAATAGTAATATGCACATATGTAGGGAAGACCGCTTCTTTAAAATGAATCAGCTTTTAATGGTATTTGGCGGTTCCCAAATCTCTCATCAAGCCTGAACCATCAATGTAAGTGCAAATACGTATGTATGCACGTATGGGTGCAAAGTGTATAGATACACAAGTATGCCATGCAAGAGTCATATCCTGAATGCAACAGTACTACAGTATAGTGACATGGCAATTATCGATGATGAAGTGTGTGAGCCGGCGAGCAGTGTACGTGGAACATATGCATCATCGATAATGGTGCTGGTGTCCTAGCAGCATGATAGTAATATATCAATAAACACAAGAAATTCAATGCAAATAGCATGAATATGCGGAATCGAATAATCAACGCAACAGTGAAGAAATCTACCTCAATAAATATATCATGCAGCTTTGCCATTTGAAATAAGACAAATCTGGGTTTTTGGTAAAATAAGGGCTGCGGTGTTTTAAGAAAAGACGCGTCGTTCGGAAAATATCCGTAGAATCCCTTTTGCCTATTTTTAAAATATCCCCGATTCGTTAGTTTTGAAATAGGTATGACTCGGGTCTAGTCTCATGTCTACTAAGTAATCTACATCCAACTATCAAGTCAATCGGGAGGGGTATGGAAACCACCTACATCTGAGTCGATATATGTATACAAATATAATTGTTGGTGATCCCGCCTCAATAGTATCACATACGATACAATCTACATCGTATAATATCCTCGAGTCATGGGTGCGGATCTATCATCAATATAAAGCTCGTACGGTAAATCGTCGTATGGCATCCCAATAGCTGGGTACGGGTCAATCTCACATTCATCTCATCAATATCTGGTATCCTTATTATCATATCACGTGATCTGGGGTACTGATATAAGTCTAGTACAATTGATACCATCTAAACAAATATAAGCGTGTGTGTAAAACACACGTCCAAAGGCCCGCTAAAATCTCGTATCGTATCCCAAATACGAATCACATCATATCGCCGATCTCACGGCACCATGCCCAAAACTCATCGACTCATCTTCAGTATCATACACTATCCTCATCATCATGATATAAGTGTAGCAATAAGCATGTGTGTGCGTATGGGTGTAAACCTATGCTAGGGTTCGTAACTAGGAAAATACACTAGTTCACTTCTAACCCTAAATATCCATAGTACACCTAACACATCTATGATCTCCATGTCACTCAATAAGCTATCATATATAGTATATATAGTATACTAGACATCGAAATGCGGGGGTGCTATAAGCCATCCACCCGATTTCCCCCGTAGATATAATCTACTCACATGGTCTTCACTCGCCGAAATCGATGACGCCGCGCTTCTTCGCCTCGGAATCCTTGCGAGGGTACCTATAATAATAAACAGTCGCAATACGTATTAGAATTGAGGCAGAAAACCAATACAGCGCACAGTGTGTTCATAAGTTGGAACCTATGGCCTAAATGTGCAAATCAATCAAACAATCCCTGTTGTCGATGTACGAACACCCGACAACCAAATACAAATCCAAATATTAAGAAAGTGCATTTTAAAATACGGAAAACATAACTTAAAACACACCAAAATGCTCCCAGATTTTCCCCAGGTGACAATTAGCCAAAACTGCATATAGGAGGGGTCTATTTTAGTGCAAAAGGAGCCATGAACCAAATCTGGGACCTAATTTCCCTGATCTGGCCGCAAATTGCGGCTAGAATGAATATATCTGCGGTCTGGGATTGGAGTTAGGGGCTCGGGTCTCTGTGGTAGCTTCCTAGGTGCCTGCACGACTCCCAGTAATCCCAAAATCAATTCTAGTGGCCCCGGGTTGCTCCAGATTCCAAAATACCCTCACAAATCACACATTTATCCGATGTTGGGGTTTCTAAATCCATGTTTTGGGGTCTCAAGTCTCAGGTTTGGGTCTTAATTTAAGCACTAGGGTGTTTGTTCAGCCTCTAGTGAGCTCAATTTCACATTACAACTCTCAAATTCTCATAACCCTAACTTGGTTTTTCTTAAATCCACAAAATCACACGATATCGATTCTAATCTAGCATGGGGGTATAATTAATGCAAAAACTAAGCTAATGGTCCATAAAAATACCTCATTTGGCAACTCAAGAATTTTCTTGAGTTGCCCATAGTGGCCAAAATCCTCGCTTTCTTGGTCCGATGTGTTGATCTTGAGCTTGTGCACATTTTTTGTGAAAAGGGAGTGGGGTTTTGAGTTCGTTTTTGAGGTTATTTGGCACTTGAAGAGGGGAGGGAGAAGAGGGAGAGGCAGCAGCTGAAGAAGAAGAGGAGGAGGGAGAGGAAATGGTGAAGGAAATGGCTAAGTTAACACCAACCCTTCTCTTTTCTCTCTCACCCATACCTACTACCATATTCCCTTTTCTTTTTCTTTTCTTTTCTTTTCCCTCTAAATCCTTTCTCACTCAAATAGTAAACCCAAACAACATGGTAGAAAATAAAACACAAGTGTAGAAAAATGATATGTGCATGTTTTGCACAAAACACCCCCAAAATCCGATTAGCGATTTTTAATCGCGATTAGCACTAAATTATCATATAATTAATCATAAAAACTTAAAAATGGATTAATCCCATAAAATACCCTATTTTGGAATTTTCTATAATTTTTCCAAAATTTCCCCATTTATTTGTATTTAATTATACCGAAATATTAAAATATTCATTAAAATAATATTAAATTATAAAAATTCCCAAAAATAATATTTTATTATTTTGAAATGTTACAATCTTCCCCCGTTAAAAAAATTCGGTCTCCGAATTTAAATTTAAACCCCCAAATACTGAAACATTTCGATACAAAATCCAAGTCGTCGGGGCTCCGAATCATCAATACACAAAACGCATCATAGCGCAATGCATGCGCATGGATAATGAGCAGATAACTCAAAAGCAAAACTCCGTCAAGCATCTTCAATCATCGGAGTTACGGTAAAGTCACAAATGCCAAGTCCAATACAAAACCATACATGTAGACATCAAATCTATACATGTAAATAGTTGAAATAAATGCATGCCAAATCTTTTTAAGTCGCTGTGCGATGCGCATAACACTGCACAGTGGCGGACATCTTTCATAAGAAATT
The DNA here is from genome assembly GCA_030015575.1 of Agapanthus africanus. NCBI lineage: Eukaryota > Viridiplantae > Streptophyta > Magnoliopsida > Asparagales > Amaryllidaceae > Agapanthus > Agapanthus africanus. Next base: position 399,974,756 of record JASDDO010000026.1, on the reverse strand, counting down.
AACTATATACGTATATATATCTTTTGTTTAACATGTACGTTCCGCCGTTTTGAAAACAATTTAGAAAGGTTCCCTTATTTAAACATTTCGTGTCATATCGGACACGTAGGTAAATACTGAGACTATAGCTCGCTTTTTGGAAATCCCTTCGATAATTATCAATGCATGCAAAGTATACCCAGGTACTGTCCTCTGACTAGTCTTGCTCAGTACGAAAACACATAGCAAATATCATAAAACGTACTGCTCTATAAAAATCAATCCCAAAATGTATATAAGAATACCCTATGCGTCTGGTGCGCACGAAATCAAAATCCATATATGTGCCATACATGTTCACAGAAACAACATCTAGGTGCAACGGGTGTGCACGAAGTGTTAGATATGTATGCCCTAGAGGCCATTATTGTATAATACTAGTTTGTATAATACAATTTGGAGGCTTGGGATATATATATGGTTTTACAACAGTCTTGCTCGATATAGTGGTATGCTACTTGGTTTGTTTCTATCTTAATATGTGTATATGTTTCTTTTAACATATCGCTAAAAACATATTGGTAGAGCCCTTAGGATTTTTGCTTGACTACCGGCATTGTGATGGCGATCACACTAGTGGGGGCTGGGTAGTCTATAAGCACATCCTTATTTTGGTCCCTAGTCGTAGGATTATCGAGACAGGGCATCGATACTCCAGAGTAGACTGGTGCATACGCTTCTCTTCCCAGCAGGGAAGATGGTCTGTCCTACAGCCATCAGTACGTCGTACTGGAGATAGTATGCAGGTGCTCGTTAGGTTACGAGTACACTGGACAGGACTCGTCGAGAACTGTTGGTTGGTATTATACCTATCGTCAGTTAACAGTTCCCAGGTGACATGAGTACAGCTTAGTCCGCTGACTTGACACTGTCACTTCGCCTCGAGTGTGTTCCCACTGTTCTTAGATTACTACCCTACCATGGCTCTACTGAGTCGTGCAAACAGGTAGTGGTTGGGTGCAGTCCCGAAGCACTTGGAGGCAGTGACGGTTAGAGAGGATTCGTCTCTCCCGGTATTGGGGTTTGATATCGCGCTGTGTCTAGGAGAGCCATTACACAAAGTCCCTGGCCAGGGCAAGCGAGCATTGCTGGTAGGTTTTCCAGTAGATTCTCAGGGTGTTTTGGGCTACACTCCGACATGACTTGTACCGCTTTTAGGGGACTGACGTTTATCGCCCCTAGGCCCGCCATGCGATATTCTCAGACGAACAGACCGGACTGTACGGAGATTGTCACATTCAGGCTCAGTAGGAGTTCAATGGGTTCACCTTATCAGTCTTTTTATTGGCATCTACCTGGGGACCGTTACGTACAGCTAGTACCTCTTGCGGCCTGTGGTTAAACCCACTGCCAGCGTAGTGTCGAGCCTTTAAAGTCCCACACAGAGGGTTACTCGCCTTTGGGCAAAACAGAGTAAAGGTTGCATGGTTTTGTGACGGGTTTCGTTCACATCCGCGCACTTGTGCACGTTTGGTGTCCGGACAGTAGTTACTAGCGGGCTTTGGTTTAAGCCGGATCCTAGTAACTATTTTTGGGATTGGTTTTGTCTCGGTGTATTCGTGTTCCTTGGAGCAGGGACGCGGGTGTGTATGCACAGTTGACAGAGGCAGAGGCAGAGGATTCTCATTAGGGTTGTTGACCATTTGGCTTTGGTTGACTTGTTGACCGTTGACTTTTCTTTAAACCCTAATGAGAATATGATATATGATTAATAATATTAATTAAGTATTATTGTGCCATGGTTGAGTTGAAAGTTTGACTTTTGTTGACTTTGTTGACCGGTTGACCATTTTGGACTTGTTGACCATCATCATTTCATGGCTATCATTTCATGGGTACGACTTTTGCTTGCTTGTTGTTTGCAAAAGCAATTATAGCATGAAATGATAATGGTCATTGAAACTAATCATCACCATATACTTAATTATTATTATTATTATCATTATTCTCACTTTTGTGAGAAGGGTTGGATTATGAGAGCTCATTCTATCATTCTCTTTCTCTCTCCTAGAAAGAAAGCTCTCCCTCTTCCTCTTCCTCTCTCAAGGTTCAAGTGTTCCATGAGTTGGAAATCATGAACCTTTGAGACAAAACCACCATTACTCTTCTCTACTCAATCTAAGGTATTAGGTTTAGCAAACCAAACACTTTAGTCATCTCTAGGTTGAGATAGGAGCCCAATTTCGAGACCCTTGGGTGGATCCATCTATGGTAAAGAGGAGACGACAAGGAGGATCCGTTCAAGCGACTACGAGGAACAAGAAAGAGGAAGAACCACAACAAGAAGAGAAGGAGTTCAAGACCAAGGTATAGCCATTCTACATAGTAGTTAGAACTTGTAGAATATTTGTTAGTTTTTGTTTAGCAACGATCCTTCATGAAACGGTCCATGTTACCTAGCTAAGGAAAATTTTCGTTTTACCTATTCCGCCTCCCCGAAAGGACCGGGGTGGGTAACGTGGACCTAACATTGGTATTAGAGCCTAGCCAAACACTATCTAACATATTAGCAAAGTAACTAGAAGTTCGATCGGAGAAAAAATCACCAAACATGCCCGAGATATCAACTTTCTGCCGATTTTATTTTCTGTTCAAAAATAATAAATCATGTACTAAAAATCGGCTCAGGGTTTTTTAAGAACAAGGAAGAAAAATGGTCCACTAACTCGGTCAAAGCGCCGCGGAACCGCGGCGGGAGCGTGCTCCCACCGCGGATCCCCGGCTGAGTTGACTCGGTCGTGGGAAATTTTTCCTGCAGTATGTTCAGTAGGGTGTTTTGGGATTTTTACAATATATTTTTTCTGCCCAGATTTTACAGAAAGCAAAACTTGTTTTTGGGGTGGTTTAAAATCCGTATTTTGATCGAACTTCTAAAGACTTTAGCTAACGGGCTATATCTGTGATGTGATATATGTATTGAACGTCTGCTAATCGCTATACGTCGATTAGTGGGGGTTATACATATCTGTGATCTGTAATGTTGATGGTATGTGTATATGAATTCATTGGATTGTCGCTGATGAATAGCCGGGGGGTTGTGAGATGAGAGTTTTCTTTTCTTTCAATTCATGTAATTTGTAATTGATGTAATATTATTTATATGGCCGCACAACCGGGATGGGGTTGTAGCCGTCATTGTATAATTTCTTTTACTTTTTTTGCTCCTAGGATAGACCCAAGGTGGGGTGCACAAACTACCGGGTACCTCGACGTGCCGAGTGGCCTATTAACGGTATTGAGGGAGGTTGCTTCGCTTCGGGTACTTGGCGGGTAGTTTGCCGCACCCGTAGGGGTCTAGGGTGGGGTCTTGGCTATTCATCGCGACCGTGTAATCCGCTCTTCGTTACAGGCTCGTATGGAATGCGGATTCCTAGTATATCCAATGTGTTCATCTGTGATCTGGAATGGCTATCATTGCATCTGACGAATGTGTATATATCTATATGATATCTATTTAGGCGTTGCTTATGTTTTGCATCTGCGCTAGTCCAGCCCCCGCCCTGTCGTTAGTTAAGTAACCTAACGGGTAATGACGGGGCCCCGTGGCGAATGCGGATGGCATAAGCGTACGTCATATTTTCGTTGTTTTCTGCAATGGTAGGATTAACTGATGGGACGCATTAAGTTAATGCAAGAAAACAAACCTAAAAAGAACGTTGTTGGAACAATTTTCAAAAAGCTGTTATTGCAAGAACGCTCTCTTTTGTTTATGAATGCCCAGCACCTCAGTCGACGAGGCAAGGGTCGAGATCCCTTCATCGGGAGTGACCCCTTGGACAAAAAGTTTGCGTCAGGATAATAACTTCACTATAGTCGATTATTCTTGCTTTGCATCGAGATATTCAGTTTGGAATATCCTGCATCTCATTCGACGAGGAAAGAGCCGAGATCCCTTCACAGGGAGTGACCTCTTTAGCAAAAGTTTTCGCCACTATATTTTCAAAAAGGGCAATCATATTCCTTCAACTATATCAAGTTCATTACGTTGACGGGTTTTTCGCTAAAAACCCAGCCGTAGCCCTCCGTCATTTCGGATTGGTATTATTTAGTATTCGTGCTGCGTTTGTTGACCTAGTCAAGGCGTAGTGAACGGTAGCTAAGTGATATTTTTCTGTGCATTGCCAAATGTGATTGGTTAGAGCAGTCGTGCGGCCTTGTTGACCTAGTCAAGGGCACGTACGAGTGGATTTAATGCAATCAAGATTATGACGGGTAGAACTTGACTGGCGGTTTATGGTTTGTTGACCTAGTCAAGGTCATAAACCGTCAGGGGCAAAAACCACATCGGGAGTTTCTAAAAAACTGAAACTTGCAGATTTAGCATACCTTCTGGAGTGTGGTGACTAGAGTGGACTCCATCTAGGTCATCGCACAATGATAGTTGGATCCCGATTCCACTGATGAGTTGGATTACTCTCGGGAGAATATTTCACTTAACAATCAATGCTATAAACCAAGTAGGTGTCTAGAAAGGTGTTAGCGGGGCTACGCTTGCAGGGAAAAGAGGTTATTTAATTAAGGAACTTCGCGAAAGCGTTGGAAAACTTCCCTCGAAGTACCAACACCAGCCTGGCTGAAAGGTTAAGCAAGTATTGTGACGTGCGATTAATCCTGACTAGTTCTTCTTTTAAGATTTGAAGAAGAATTTGAGGAAACAGTGGGAGACATCCTGGTTAGATAAATCAATAAACCAATCTAATCTTGCAAGAGCGCACGCTGAGTGTTTCTTTTCTCTCTCTTCAGGTAGCAACCATTTCACGCCCTAATCAAGATAATAAAATGTATCGCTTGACCGATCCGAATTCTTATTCGGGGCTGGGGAACGTTGGTTCGGCTCTAACTTACGACAACAGTCATAAGTATGAGCAAGGGAAAGAGGATTGTTTGGATTCTAAGGATACCCAGTTGAAGAAGAAGCATGGTTTTGCATCTACTTCAGGTGTTCTTATAATTGAGAACTGCTTTACGGTCAGCCCTACCTCCTGGGTACTTTATACCGGATCAGGATCTCATATCTGTAATCTATTGCAAGGACAGAGAAAAAGTAGGAGAGTTGTACCTGGTGATATGTCGCTCAGAGTAGCGAACGGAGCACAAGTTAATACTGCAGCCGTCGGTGAATATCACCTAGTGTTGCCAAATGGCAATACTATGATTTTGAACGATTGCTACTATGTACCTTCCATGGTTTGCAACATCATATCAGTTTCTTTACTCGATAAAGATGGATATAACTTTGTTCTTGATAGAAATATCATGAACATCTACCTTCATAAGGTACTGGTTGCAGAAGGTACACTATGTAATGGTATCTACGTTCTAAATCAGAATACAGTTCTCAATGTACAAAACACACGCAAGAGGAAGAATTTAGATACGAATGAATCCTACTTATGGCATTGTAGACTTGGTCATATCGGAGAGAAAAGACTAAGTAAGTTGCATAAAGATGGACTCTTGAATACGTTCGAGTTTTCATCTTATGAAACTTGTCAGTCTTGTCTCAAAGGAAAGATGACCAAATCTCCATTCACCGGACATGGAGAAAGGGCAGCAGAGCTCTTGGGACTCATACACAGTGAAGTATGTGGTCCAATGTCTATACATGCAAGGGGTGAGTTCTCGTACTTTATCACATTCACTGACGATCTCTCTATATTCGGATATGTGTATCTTATGAAACACAAATCTGAAACTTTTGAGAAATTCAAGGAATTCAGAAACGAAGTAGAGAACCAGATTGGCAAAAGTATCAAGATCCTCCGGTCTGATAGAGGAGGGGAGTACTTAAGCACGGAATTCCTAGATTACTTAAAAGAGAATGGTATTCTCTCTCAGCTTACTCCTCCTTATACACCACAGCACAACGGTGTATCGGAACGGAGGAATCGTACCCTACTGGATATGGTTCGCTCCATGATGAGTAATGCCGAGTTGCCTCTTTCATTTTGGGGACATGCGCTTTTAACAACAGCATACCTATTGAATGATGTTCCATCTAAATCAGTGCCTAAGATTCCATTCGAGATATGGAATGGCAAAATGCCATATCTTAAAAGATTTAAGATATGGGGTTGTCCGGCTTATGTTAAAAAGCATAAACCAGATAAACTGGAGGCACGGTCAGTTTTATGTAAGTTTGTGGGATATCCAAAGAATGATTATGGATATCTGTTCTACCACATCGAGGAACAGAAGGTGTTTGTTGCTCAGCATGCCGTTTTCTTAGAAACGGAGTTTCTTGCAAAAGAAATTAGTGGGAGCACGGTAGAATTGGAAGAAATTCAGCGACCACAAACTGAAACTGAAAATTTGACAGAACCTCAGGATTCAATAAACCCAGACGATCCTCAGCCACTCCGCAGATCTGGTAGGATTTCTCATCCGCCCGAGAGATACTACGGTTTTCTCTTAGATGGGGATCGAGAGGATTGCATCTTGGAAGAAGATGACCCTACCAGTTTCAGGCAGGGCATTATCAGTAGGGACTCTGATAAGTGGCTGGATGCAATGCAATCCGAAATGGAGTCCATGTACACCAATAAAGTGTGGACCTTGGATATTGCTCCACCTGGGGTAAAACCCGTTGGATGCAAATGGATCTACAAAAGGAAACTTGGTGTAGATGGGCAGGTGGAAACCTATAAGGCTAGACTCGTTGCAAAAGCTTTTCGTCAAAGACCTGGTTTGGACTATGACGAAACTTTTTCTCCAGTGGCTATGCTCAAATCCATTCGGATCCTACTTGCCATTGCTGCCTTCCATGACTATGAAATCTGGCAAATGGACGTTAAAACGGCTTTTCTAAATGGCTGTTTAGAAGAGTGCGTTTACATGGATCAGCCAGAAGGTTTCGTAGACAGTGGGAGCAGCGGGAAGGTGTGCAAGTTACTTAAATCCATTTATGGATTGAAGCAGGCATCACGGAGCTGGAACATCTGTTTTGATGAGGCAATCAAGGAATTTGATTTCATCAAGAACGAAGATGAACCTTGTGTCTATAAGAAGATTGTAGGACGAACTGTCATGTTCCTAGTCTTGTACGTGGACGACATTCTTTTGATAGGAAATGACATTCTTATGCTACAATCGGTCAAGCTATTCTTGTCACAACGGTTCTCCATGAAAGACCTGGGTGATGCCTCGTACATTCTGGGGATCAAGATCTACAGAGATAGATCCAAGAGACTACTGGGACTTTCGCAGTCCAGGTACATAGAGACCGTACTAAAGAGATTTAGTATGGAGGATTCCAAGCACGGTAACATACCCGCATTGCACGGAATTACCCTCTCCAAGAAGATGTCTCCTAAGACTGACGAGGACAGGGTTCGCATGAGCACTATACCCTATGCTTCGGCGGTAGGATCTATAATGTATGCCATGCTATGTACAAGACTAGATGTAGCTTACGCGCTGAGCGTAGTGAGCCGGTATCAGTCATACCCAGGTGAGGACCACTGGACGGCAGTGAAGAACATTCTCAAGTACCTAAGAAGGACTAAGGAGATGTTCCTGGTTTACGGTAATGGGGACCTCAGGGTCGAGTCCTTTACCGATTCAAGCTTCCAGAGTGACAAAGATGACAGCAAGTCTGTCTCGGGTTTTGTGTTTACCCTCAACGGAGGGGTGGTATGTTGGAGGAGTTCCAAACAGGATACCGTCGCAGACTCGACGATAGAGGCTGAATACATTGCTGCAAGCGATGCCGCAAAAGAGGCGGTCTGGATGAAGATGTTCATTAGTGAACTTCAGGTGGTTCCGTCCATTGTTGACCCAATACCTTTGTATTGCGATAACAATGGGGCTATAGCTTTAGCGAAGGAACCAAGGTCCCATCAGAAATCCAGACACATCTTAAGGCGGTATCACCTGATGAGGGAGATCATTGATCGCCAGGAGATCGAGGTATGGAGAGTGGACACAAAAGACAACACAGCGGATCCATTCACGAAGGCCCTCCCTCAAACACAGTTCGAGCGACTTTTTGAACTATTGGGTATGCGGTACGCCGGCAGCTGGCCTTAGTGCAGACGTTGGGTATGCAGTACACCAATTACTGGCCTTTAGTGCAAGTGGGAGATTGTTAGATATGTATGCCCTAGAGGCCATTATTGTATAGTACTAGTTTGTATAATACATTTTGGAGGCTTGGGATATATATGGTTTTACGACAGTCTTGCTCGATATAGTAGTATGCTACTTGGTTTGTTTCTATCTTAATATGTGTATATGTTTCTTTTAACATATCGCTAAAAACATATTGGTAGAGCCCTTAGGATTTTTGCTTGACTACCGGCGTTGTGATGGCGATCACACTAGTGGGGGCTGGGTAGTCTATAAGCACATCCTTATTTTGGTCCCTAGTCGTAGGATTATCGAGACAGGGCATCGATACTCCAGAGTAGACTGGTGCATACGCTTCTCTTCCCAGCAGGGGAGATGGTCTGTCCCACAGCCATCAGTACGTCGTACTGGAGATAGTATGCAGGTGCTCGTTAGGTTACGAGTACACTGGACAGGACTCGTCGGGAACTGTTGGTTGGTATTATACCTATCGTCAGTTAACAGTTCCCAGGTGACATGAGTACAGCTTAGTCCGCTGACTTGACACTGTCACTTCGCCTCGAGTGTGTTCCCACTGTTCTTAGATTACTACCCTACTACGGCTCTACTGAGTCGTGCAAACAGGTAGTGGTTGGGTGCAGTCCCGAAGCACTTGGAGGCAGTGACGGTTAGACAAGATTCGTCTCTCCCGGTATTGGGGTTTGATATCGCGCTGTGTCTAGGAGAGCCATTACAGAAAGTCCTTGGCCAGGGCAAGCGAGAATTGCTGGTAGGTTTTCCAGTAGATTCTCAGGGTGTTTTGGGCTATACTCCGACACGACTTGAACCGCTTTTAGGGGACTGACGTTTACCGCCCCTAGGTCCACCATGCGATATTCTCAGACGAACAGACCGGACTGTACGGAGATTGTCACATTCAGGCTCAGTAGGAGTTCGATGGGTTCACCTCATCAGTCTTCTTATCGGCATCTACCTGGGGACCATTACGTACAGCTAGTACCTCTTGCGGCCTGTGGTTAAACCCACTGCCAGCGTAGTGTCGAGCCTTTAGAGTCCCACACAGAGGGTTACTCGCCTTTGGGCAAAACAGAGTAGAGGTTGCATGGTTTTGTGACGGGGTTTGTTCATATCTGCGCACTTGTGCACGTTTGGTGTCCGGACAGTAGTTACTAGCAGGTTTTGGTTTAAGCCGGATCTTAGTAACTATTTTTGGGATTGGTTTTGTCTCGGTGTATTCGTGTTCCTTGGAGCACGGATGCGGGTGTGTATGCACAGTTGACAGAGGCAGAGGCAAAGGATTCTAATTAGGGTTGTTGACCATTTGGCTTTGGTTGACTTGTTGACCGTTGACTTTTCTTTAAACCCTAATGAGAATATGATATATGATTAATAATATTAATTAAGTATTATTGTGCCATGGTTGAGTTGAAAGTTTGACTTTTGTTGACTTGTTGACTTTGTTGACCGGTTGACCATTTTGGACTTATTGACCATCATCATTTCATGGCTATCATTTCATGGGTATGACTTTTGCTTGCTTGTTGTTTGCAAAAGCAATTATAGCATGAAATGATAATGGTCATTGAAACCAACCATCACCATATACTTAATTATTATTATTATTATCATTCTTCTCACTTTTGTGAGAAGGGTTGGATTATGAAAGCTCATTCTATCATTCTCTTTCTCTCTCCTAGAAAGAAAGCTTTCCCTCTTCCTCTTCCTCTCTCAAGGTTCAAGTGTTCCATCAGTTGGAAATCATGAACCTTTGAGACAAAACCACTATTACTCTTCTCTACTCAATCTAAGGTATTAGGTTTAGCAAACCAAACACCATAGTCATCTCTAGGTTGAGATAGGAGCCCAATTTCGAGACCCTCGGGTGGATCCATCTATGGAAAAGAGGAGACGACAAGGAGGATCCGTTCAAGCGACCACGAGGAACAAGAAAGAGAAAGAACCACAACAAGAAGAGAAGGAGTTCAAGACCAAGGTATAGCCATTCTACATAGTAGTTAGAACTTGTAGAATTTTTGTTAGTTTTTGTTTAGCAACGATCCTTCATGAAACGGTCCATGTTACCTAGCTAAGGAAAATTTTCGTTTTACCTATTCCGCCTCCCCGAAAGGACCGGGGTGGGTAACGTGGACCTAACACGAAGCATCTGTCATAGGCAACGTGTGTGCCTGATAGCAAAATCTGGTGCATCTGACATGCACGAAGAATCCCGATTTAGTGCACCTGGTGTGCACCAAAATCATATCTCAAAACATGCGCCCAACATGCGCGAAAACCCAAATCGGTGCATCCATCATGCACGAAATCACGAAATCCAAAATCGACATATCGGATGACATTAAATCAACCATATGAAATCCATGAAACTCAGTCATCAAGACTAAATCATGTGAATAGATCGCCCAAAATACCGAAATCTAAAATGACGGATACGTGATAGTCAAATCATAAAATCACAAACCAAAAATACCGTCGTCGGTATAAGTCAAGAAGGTGCCGGTACATCCAATGCTAGCGGCGCAAGATATCTACTTGCCTCTTACTCACGGTCTGGCATCCTCATCTTCTCTGTGGATTACCAATCTAGCAATCCATCGGTTCATCGGCCCTATCAGGTGTGCTAACGGAAATGATTCCGTCCTGGCACTTTTCTAGTCATCTCTCGATCAATCCTCACGACCACTCGTAAAGCAGCACGTCACTGGCGCCGTCCTCTGGTCCTCCGAATACACGTCTCACATCTGCTCCTGGTGCAAATCTTATTGCAGCAGTGTCTTGTAAGGAATCTTGCTTAAGGTCTCTTCCAATCTCGCCTAAGCCGAACTGTACGGAGGCTGGTACTCATACACAATCTCTTTTCGCTCTCTGGAAAATCTGCATTCTCAGTACAACATTTCCTCGGAAGCTGGTCGCATCCCAATGCCTCTGTAGACACATCGTATCTCTGATGTCAGCGGAGTGGAACGTCATCTCGTCGAAATTTCGTGCGAACGCTTTACTCCACTTTGTTCCAATGTCGCATGATTCGGACTCGTCTACTTATGACTGCATGGACTACGCTCCAATGGCTATACTCGTATCTGGAGTCTCCCAAGAAATGTGTCCTATCACATAATATCCGAAAGGTGCCGAACCATCCGATCGATTTGTCAAAACCTCAGAATCCCCCAAGAGCTCAACATCTTGGGTGCAGTTTAATAGTATCGAGTACATGCCATAGCATCGGTGGTCCAACCGTAGAAGGGCAAACCCAAGCCTCACTAATGGCGCCGCGGAACCGCTGCAAACCCTAAGGTTCAAAGGCTTTCACACGGTCATTATGTCGAGTTAGGGTTTCATTCTTCTAGATGGTCCATAGAATCGCTTGCATGTCTTTCCGAATACTTTAAACTTGGAATATGGGTTTCTGACATTCGATCCTCGCTATCGACTCTCAACGAATCTGCGTGAAGTCGTCTCTAACTGGAATCAATCTATCTGATGACCTCGCATCGGGGTAAGCGAACGAACCACATGTCCTAGTTATTCACCCTCGGATGACTAGCGACTCACTATCATATCTCTGAGTATATACTCATGCTGCAGTAGCTCCAATCATCTGGGCGATATCTCGTCATTTGCAGCAGCAACTGGCTCATTCTTCTGTACGCTAAACAGCGCCTCAATCGTCCTGAATAAGCGATATATCAATGGTCATCACATCCTGGCTGGCCTCTATCAGTGGCTCAATCCTCTGGTACCGATCGGCACGTCCGAGAAATCTCGCAAAGCGATCTGTCAAACGCTCAAGGCACGAAAACACAATAAAACGAAGCCTTTATATGCAATCGTATGTCTCTGGAATTACGCCCTGGTCAGTCCTCGTCCACGACGAGCTCATGCTGACGCAACTCGAGCCGTAGCTCACTCTGCCTGTGCAATCGTGGCAGCAAAATCATAACCAGAATCTATGAGGATAGATCATAGGAATGAATATAATACTGTGCAAGGAAATGTACATCCTAAGGTTTCTTAAGCGGAGTGGCGTGTCGTAAGTATGCCGCGGAACATACGTACGGTACGTCCCTCTACTCAAGCTACCTACTCCATCAACCAAAGGTCATCCTACATGACGAAAGTTCGGGTATAATACCCCCTCGACTAAGTCTAAGTTCCGTAAGGTCAAGCCTAAGTTCCGTATATATATAAACGCCCTAGGCTCCACATAGTCAAACTTAGACTCGAACCAAGGTTAACCTAGCGCTCTGATACCAACTTTGTCACGACCCGAAATAGCCCGTGACTGGCACTTGAATCATATGATGTCTATAGGACCCCATCTAATCCAAGTAAGCCAAAAGCCCAGAAATCTAAAACCATTTTAAGGAGTAAATAAAGAAAACTAGTTTAAAGGGGTGAAGAAAACATGTTTGAAATCAAAGTTTTTAAATAACCAAGCCGAATATGCATTTTTAAAATGTATAGTCTTTTCTGTAAATTTCGGCAGAGTTTCCTTTGTAAAAACTGGCCCCGAACGGGGTACAACAAGGATAATATATAAGCAATGATAAAAGGCATCCCCAAGCGGGAGCTAGCTCTTCGTCAATTGACGGTCACAACTACGCAAGCAATATAATATACAACGCCGAAAGGCGAGGATCAAAACTCAGAAAGAAACTCAAAATCAACACGAAAACCATAATACTGCCACGCGTGACTCTAAGGTCGAAATAATACATAACTGATTTTCTAAATCTGAAACAATATACAAGTTTTGGTTGATGGAATTTCTAGATACAATGAATACTACATGTACAATGGTAGTTCTGATGCAAAAGAACCCACCTACCAAAGCGAGTCACCCGTAATGGAAGCAATGTGCCAGAAAAGCCGCAATGAAACCTGTACGGCAAAACCTGCAAGAACTGTGGCACAACGGGGGTGAGTTGCCAACTCGTGAATAGAAAATATCTACAAGCAGAAATCGTATGTATGACTCATCCTAGGTCAATACGATCAGATATATATAACCTCAATATGAATAAGTCTGAAGCATGCTAAAGTGGCAGTATAACCTCTATACATGAGTGTAGTGCTAAGTGCTCGTGCTAGTGCCTCAGGTAATAACATATCATAAATATGAGGTATGATCAATGTAATCAAATCTGTATATATGTGGATCCCATCCACTCGTCTCCCAATGACAATAACCATCATGCATGTAAATATCATCAAGCATATGCATGGAAATATGAGGATATAAACCGTCTGTGTCCCTCGCGACACGTCAAAATCATGGAACCGGAGTGTCCAGTATCGACACTCGAAAACATCATGAAAGCTGTGCCCAGCATCGGCACGTAAATCCTCATATATCGGGCTCCGTCAGTCCGGATCAGCCCACGGGCTCCGTTTGCGGAATCGTCCCTCGGCCCCAGCAGTACGCCCTTATCCATCTATCGACTCTAGTCAGTATCCTCCGGATAACCGCCAGGTCCAACCAATCACCGGTAGGTAGTAGTCCCTCTGCCAGGCTCACCGTCTACTACACAGCGATCCGTTCTCGCCCCGGGGTACCATACCGGGTCCACCATGTACCCGCAATCGGCCTCATCCGCCTCCTCGAATCGGGTTTCACATGTCGCTCTCAGCACCGAGGAAACACATGGTGGACGCACTGAAATATCATATCAAGGGTAACCGGGTTTTTAAAACAATTACATATTCTCTTTTGAAATACCCACGGTTCCCAAATCCAGAAATATCATGGAAAACAACATATCTCAATGCGTATAATCAGAAAGCATGATGTATGCGACATGTAAAAGAAATGTAAGCATATCAGTATGTCATGCAACAGTACTACAGTGTAGTGACATGGCAATTATCGATGATGAAGTGTGTGAGCCGGCGAGCAGTGTGCGTAGAACATATGCATCATCGATAATGGTGCTGGTGTCCTAGCAGCATGATTGTAATATATCAATAACACAAGCAATGCAATGCAAATAGCATGAATATGCGGAATCGAATAATCAACACAACAGTGAAGAATCTACCTCAATAAATATATCATGCAGCTTTGCTCTTTGAAATAAGAAGAATCGGGGTTTTTGGTAAAATAAGGGCTACGGTGTTTTAAGAAAGGATGCTTCGTTTGAAAATATCCGTAGAATCCCTTTTGCCTATCTTTAAAATATCCCCGATTCGTTAGTTTTGAAATAGGTATGACTCGGGTCTAGTCTAATGTCTACTAAGTAATCTACAGACCTGACTAACAAGCTAAACAGGAGGGTTATGGAAACCACCTACATCTAAGTCGATATATATATAAATATAATTATAATAGTCGGTGATCCCGCCCCAATAGTATCACATACGATACAATATACATCATATAATATCCTCGATTCATGAGCGCGGATCTATCATCAATATATAGCTCGTACGTAAATCGTCGTACGACATCCCAATAGCTGAGTACGGGTCAATATCACGGTTAGCTCATTAATTATCTGGTATCCTTATCATCATCTCACATGATCTGGGGTACTGATCTAAGTCTAGTACAATCGATACCATCTAAACAAATATAAGCGTGTATGTAAAACACAAGTCCAAAGGCCCGTCCCAAATACGAATCACATCAATCGCCGATCTCACGGCACCATGCCCAAACTCATCGACTCATCTCCAGTATCATACACTATCCTCATCATCACGATATAAGTACAGCAATAAGCCTGTGTGTGTGGGTGTAAACCTATGCTAGGGTTCGCAACTAGGAAAATACACTAGTTCACTTCTAACCCTAAATATCCATAGTACACCTAACACATTTATGATCTCCATGTCACTCAATCAGCTATCATATATATATATATATATATATATATATATATATATAGTATACTAGACATCGAAATGCGGGGGTGCTATACGCCATCCACCCGATTTCCCCCATAGATATAATCTACTCACCTGGTCTTCGCTCGCCGAAATCGATGACGCCGTGCTTCTTCGCCTCGGAATACTTGCGAGGGTACCTACAATAATAAACAGTCGCAATACGTATTAAAATCGAGGCAGAAAACCGATACAGCGCACAGTGTGCTCATAGGTTGGAACCTATGGCCTAAACGTGCAAATCAATCAAACAATCCCTGTTGTCGATGTACGAACACCCAACAACCAAATACAAATCCAAATATCAAGAAAGTGCATTTTAAAATACGGAAAACATCGCCTAAAACACACCATAATGCTCCCAGATTTTCCCCAGGTGACAATTAGCCAAAACTGCATATAGGAGGGGTCTATTTTAGTGCAAAAGGAGCCATGAACCAAATCTGGGACCCAATTTCCCTGATCTGGCCGCAAATTGTGGCCAGAATGAATATATCTGCGGCCTGGGGTTGGAGTTAGGGGCTCAGGTCTCTGTGGTTGCTTCCTAGGTGCCTGCACGACTCCCAGTAATCCTAAAATCAATTCTAGTGGCCCCGGGTTGCTCCAGATTCCAAAATACCCTCACAAATCACGCATTTATCCGATGTCGGGGTTTCTAAATCCGTATTCCGGGTTTCAAGTCTCAGGTTTGGGTCTTAATTTAAGTACTAGGGTGTTGGGGTGGCCTCTACTGATCTCAATTCACAACACAACTCTCAATTTCCCATAACCCTAACTAGGTTTTCCTTAAGTCCACAACATCACCCGATATCGATTTAATTTTAACATAGGGGTATAATTAATGCAAAAACTAATCTAATGGTTCAGTAAATACCTCATTTGGCAACTCAAGAATTTTCTTGAGTTGCCCCTAGTGGCCAAAATCCTTGCTTTCTTAGTCTGATGTGTAGATCTTGAGCTTGTGCACACTTTTAATGAAATGGAGGTAGGGTTTTGGTGTAGTTTTAGAGATGATTTGGGGCTTTGAAGAGGGGGAGAATGAGGAGCAGGAGCAACAACAACAATGAAGGAGAGGGAGAGAGGAAATGAGTTGGAGAAAATGAGAGGAAATGGCTAGGTCAACACCCTCACCTACCCTCTCTCCCACCATACCGATTTTCTTTTCTTTTCTTCACTAAAACCTTCTCATTCAAATAGTAAACCCAAAGTAATAGCCATAGTAAGAAAATGTAACACAAGTGTAGGAAAAGATATGTGCATGTTTTGCACGAAAAATCCAAAATCTGATTAGCGGTTTTTAATCGCGATTAGCGCTAAATTAGCATATAAATGATCAAAAAAAACTTAAAAATGGCATAATTCCATAAAATACCTTATTTTAGAATTTTCCATAATTTTTCCAAAGTTTTCCCCATTTATTTGTATTTAATTATGCCGAAATATTAAAATATTCAATAAAATAATATTAAATTATAAAAATTCCCAAAAATAATATTTTATTATTTTGAAATGTTACACATTTCTTCGTCAGGGTTTCTCCCGAAGGTGAGAACTTGCGATCCCCCAGCGTCGACCATATGAAAGTTGCCGGCAGTTCTTTTGCTCTCCTCGGTCGTATTTCTTTGTTCCCGATGAGTTTTGCGTTTCATCCGCTTGAAATGTTGTCGGTGAGAAACATATCCCTGCCACCATCTTTTAAAGGCTATGCACTCTTCAGTAGGGTGCGCAATCCTTCGATGATATAGACAATAGTTAAGATGTATATCCGCTTCATCAGGAGTGTTCCCTTCGGAGGGTGTTTCATCCCCATTGATATGGCCTTGGAGAACCTCTTCCTCATCTTGAACCTGCTTTTATTTTCGGCGGATGTACTTTGATCTGGTGGGAGTGTTTCAACCCTTTCGTCCAGTCGCCGGCGTTTGGCTTTTTCAAATATGTCCATCTCACGCTCTTGAGCAGCTTTTCTTTTAAGAAGAGCTTCGTCTAGGAATGCATCAATCATTTCATCTGATGGCCCTAGAAGTTCCGGCTTAGGATCTGGCCCCAGTTTCTTCATGTAAGGAGCTTCTTCATCGTCTATCGACGAGTGAGAGATCATATGGCAACTTGCCACATAATCTTCAGATTCATCCGACGAGTCTTCTCCATTGTCATCATCTCCGTCCTCATGGCCGTGGCTGAGAAATTCTTGGAGTGTGACTGGAGTCCGCGCTTTTTGATTATATTCTTCCAGCGCGTCAATCTGCTTCTGCAGGTCTGTGCGCTTGTCACCAGGCTTCACGGGCTTTTTGGTCTTCTTCTTCTTCTTCGAAGACTTTGACGGCCGGGTGTGAGCACTTTGATTATCACCACCAATTTTTGGAGTTGGGCGCGGCTTCAGCATTCCTTCGATGATCTCGGGTTCCAGCGGACTTTTCCATCTAATCGCCGGGCATGTTTGGAGATCCTTCAGCATTCTTTTAGTCTTGGCTGAAAGAACGACCTCCCATGGAGCTTCTTCAACAAAAGAGCATGATGCCCCTGGTGTGTCCCCTCTTTTAAGAGCATATGGTTGAGGCGGGCTTACTTTCCATTTCTCAGACAGTGCGAACTTTCCCCGTTGATACTGGTCTTCAATCCAGCCCTTGAAGACGAAACAATCTTCAATTGGATGGCCTATCGCTTGGTGATAGGGGCAATAATTGGGGTTATTAGCCTCGCTGGTTTGCAACGGTCGTTTTGGATTCGGCAGATTGATGAGCCTGTTTCGCACCGCTAGCTCAAACAATCTCTTCGTTTTGTCCCGGGGAAACGAATAAGGGTGCTTCATCTTCTCATTATAGAATTGCCGCCTCTCGTCTAGGCGATCAGTTAGTTTTGGGCCACTGGGTTGCTGTTGGGTATTCGCGACGAAGGTCGCCTTCCCTTTACCCTTTTCGTTGCGCGGCTCCGGATTTAAAAGAGACGGTCTATAACCCATCTGGTCCATTTGGGCCAGTTTGTCAATCAGGGCTTGGAAGGTGGTGGGCTTGAAAAACATCATAAATTGCGAGATGGTTGCTTGAGGGTCAAGAATACCCACAAACATGCCTACTGCGGGCGCTTATTCGATGCGCTGCTCGCACTTCGACCATAAATTCCGCCATCGTATCGCGTATTGGACCCACGTTTCCCTGGCTTCACCCTGGCGTTAATCAATGCGGTGATCGGGGTGCGCTCGCTAGTGCTCGCGAACCTCTGTGTAAAGAGCAACTCCATTTCTGCAAACGTCTTAACGGAGTCATTCGGGAGCTCGGAATACCACTCGAACGCCGTCTCTGACAAGCTGCCAACAAACTGACGGAGCATTAGTTTATCATCACCTCCAGTATTGCCGCACAAGGCTCTAAATTGAGCGACGTGCTGATGCGGATTTCCCATCCCCTTATATACATGAAATTTAGGGATCGTATATCCCGGCAGATACCTTATTTGGTCATACCAGCCTGGATAGGGTCGTCCAGTCTTCATGACCTGCCCAGCCGCTTCATTCGCCTGGTGAGCTCGTATTTGCTGAGAAATGTAATCATCCAGAACGGCCTTGGAGATGGTCTCCTCTTTGGCTGCTGAAAGAGCCTGAGGAGGATTCGATGTCTCCCCTCTGTCGTCTTCAACGATGATCGGGGGGTCTTCAGCTGGAGGTTCCGGCTGTAACATCATGCCAGCCATGTCTTGGAACAAAAGAGCCATTCGTTTTATATTGGCTGCCTGCTCTGCAGCCTCTTTTTCTTTCCTCTCGAGCATTCTTCGGAGGAACTCGGTATCAGTTTCTTGTTCCCGACGCTGCTCCGAGGTCTCTGGATTTTCTTTTGGCCCAGTGAGTGCGCCATTGCAGTCAGCATCTCCTGAAGTTTCTGCTGCTGTTGTTCCTGAGCCTTCGTTATCGATCGGGTAAGCGGTCGATGACCCGTAGAAGCACGGCTTTCTTCTTTTCTGGAAGCCATATAAACGGTATGTATTACCATGCCCCCGGACTTGGGGCATTTAGATTCGACGTCCTTGCGGTTTGCTGCATTCACGGGGGCTTTCTCCGGCCTCCTTCTATTGTGAGCAATTGAAGTCGAGGGGGCCGTTGCAGCGGGCACCCAGACAGATGACGTCTTCTGTGGTATCACGAGATGGATCTTTTTTTGCTCAGCTTTGAGCTTCTTTGGCTGGCGAGAGTAGTCCAGGTTAATCACCAATTCCTGGACCTGTCGCCAGACTTTATAAATTTTAGAGGACAGCTGTTGAGGGGGCTGCTCTAGATTCACCTTTGTAGCATTCTCCATGGGTGGAGGAGATCCTTTCAGCAAGGCAGTCGGAGAGTTCTTGCGAACTCTCCTAAGCGGTTCAAAGCTGTTCCCAGTTGAAATAGCAGCATTGATTTCCACCATGGGAGCTGGCGGAGTTAGTCCAAAAGGGGAGCTGCCCCCAGCCTCCCTTACTCGGCGCCAGTGACGACGGTGAGCATGTCGTGCGGATGGGATTGTCTCAGCCGTAGGGGTGACTCCCTCATGCCCCCTGTGTTGGTCAGAAGTTGTCGTTGTTGGCCTATTGAAGACTGATGTCTTTTGAGTGGGGATGGCCAACCTATCGACGGCAGATTTCCGAGTAGGGGAAGCAACCTTGATGATTTCGCCTGGAACAGGAGCTGGAACAGTCAGCCTTGTGAAGACCGGCCCTTTGACAGGAGAAGCCGCCTTGACGTCTTCGAGAGCAGGGATGGCTATCCTTTTTGGGATAACCCTTTCTGGTATCGCGGGCTTCTTCACAGGCCCATTAGAGTTTTGGCCCAGTCTGTCAAAGACTGAGGCGTTGGAGCTGGACGACCCGTTGAAAGGGGCCGCAGTAGTTGTAAGCCGATCAAAGACCGACTTCTTCTGAGCTTCTTGTGTTGGTACAGGAGCGCTGAAGCTCGTTGGCGGGAGCATGGTCCCGAAGAACAATCCAGTGGTGGCCTTAGTGACCTGTTCCACCGGCATAGCGAAGATGGAGGCCGCATGGGGCCCGTAAGTCACTCCTCCGGACAGGACGGAGTGAGAGTTGCAATTGCAGTTAGTGCAGGTTGAAGCCATTTGATCTTCTGTTTTCTGCATGGAGCAAGACACCAAATCTTAGAAACTCGAAACCAAGGGCAACTATATCCAACCGCGATTCGTTCGCGAACACGACACACGAAGTGTGGAGTGGAAAGAGGAAGAGGTCCCACCGGGCGTGCCAGAATCCGTTCCCCGCCGAAATATGGAGACGAGACCGCGTAGGTTCGTCTTGCCTGAATTTCGAGGGTAGATACTATTTGGTGCTATCCGTCCACCTCTCCGAAGATGCCAAGTTGATTTATGACACCATGTATCGAAGGTTTAAATGGATGCGGCCGATGTAGCAGACTTCGTCAGATTCCCCCTCATTGGAGGGGTTTTTGATTGTGGGGACGCTCTTCCCTGCAGGCGTAAGCCCCTACAGTTAATTACGCTACCGCATCGCGGTAACCACTTTCTTCTTCTCCAGATGGTCACTTCGTGTCCTGGGTGTTTGTTTTGTTTTTGGTTGCCCGTGGATTGTATACGGAGACTAATTTATGTTGTCGCCCGTAGGGCGTGGATTAATCCAAATCCGTATCTTCTTAGATTTGGGTTTGGGGTTTTGTTTAAGGATACGTTAGTCTCATTTGAGACTAAGATCAACTTAAATGTTTGTTAAGGATACGTTAGTCTAATTTTAGACTAAGATCAACTTAACGGGATCGTTTAGATCCAACAGGAGAGCATTTGGGCTATATTGTTTAGTTTAGGGACTTTGTGGTCCATTGTTAGTTTAAGGACATTACGGTCCAAGGTGAAGGACATCATAGTCCGTGTGTTTAAAGGGACCCCACAGTCCGAGGTTAAGGACATCATAGTCCATGAGTTTAAGGACCCAACAGTCTCGTTTAAAGACGTCATAGTCTGTGAAATGTGTGGTTGTCGAGACCCGTCACCTCTCTGAAGACGTTGAAGGATTACAACGACAAATATCAAAGGAGTGAAGAGATGTACCCTTGAACCAAAGTTGATTGGGAGATCTATAGTCCAATTTGGAACTAAGATCAATTAATTAGATTATGAGCACATTGGCTCAGTTAAATCTGAATTGAGGATTTATGGCCAATTTGGGCCAAGTCCAATTAAGTTTGAAATGTTGGCCCTTTGTTGGGCTATTGAACATTTTTTTGGGTTTAGCCCCTCATTATTTAGCAATGCTAAACAAGAGTTTGAGGGTTCTGATAACATTTTGTCTTTCGCTAAGCACTAAACATTATAGCTCTGGATTTTAAGGCTCATTTGAAGGGGAGATCTGCCTCTGGAAAACTTAGTCAATTTGGGCTAAGCTGGTTTTAAAATAGTGTTAAACACCAGAGGACATCTGGCGGTCACGTGTCCTCACGTGATGTATTTAAAACAGTGTTAAACACAGGAGACAAGATGCTCAAAATAGTGTTAAACACTAGAAAGGAAGGGGTCACGTGGGGTCACGTGAGACGCCTGAAGATGAGGCCAGACCTCCTTTATTTTATCATCAGAATATTCAAATAAGTGTTAAACACTTTTAGTCCTCAGGCCATCACGTGTTGGCACGTGATGGGTATCCATGTATCGATTTAAAGTGTTTATTAAGGGGTCACGTGAGGACACGTGAAGGTGCCCAAAAATGGTTCTGCCTTTGGCTTTGTTCCCTTTATTTTGAAGGTCACGTGGGAGCACGTGAGGCATTGCCTCCAAGTTTTTCTTTCTCATTTTAAGGGATCTGTTTTAAGGGTCACGTGGGAGCATGTGACCTAGTTCTTTACGTGCATGGAGAGCTTTAAGTCTCTTGTTTAAGAATCAGCTTCTCTGTTGGGTTAAACCCTAATTCTGTTTTTAGAGGAATTAAATTCCTATGTGTTAGTGTTTATACCCTAGAAGGCCATTACTGTATCATACTAGTTTGTATATTACTTAATGGAAGCTTGAGATATTCACATGTATATAATAGTCTTGCTAAACATGGTAGTATGCTACTTGGTTTTTCTATCTTAATATGTGAGTATACGTATTGATAGAGCTCTTAGGATCTTGGTTGACTACCAGCGTTGTGATGGCAGTCACACTAGTGGGGGCTGGGTAGTCTACAAGCACATCCTTATTCAGGTCCCTGGTCGTTGGATTATCGAGACAGAGCATCGATACTCCGGAGTAGACTAGTGTGTACGCTTCTCATCCCAGTTGGGAAGATGGTCTGTCCCACAGCCGTCAGTACGTCGTACTGGAGATAGTATGCAGGTGCTCGTTAGGTTACGGGTACACCGGACAGACTCACAGGGAACTGTTGGTTGGTTTTATACCAGTCGTCAGTGAACAGTTCCCAGGTGACATGAGTACAGCATAGTCCGCAGACTTGACACTGCTACTTCGCCTCGAGTGTGTCCCACTGTTCTTAGATTGCTACCCTACCACGACTCAAAGGAGTCGTGCAAACAGGTAGCAGTTGGGTGCAGTCCCGAGCACTTGGAGGCAGTGGCGGTTAGACAGGATTCGTCTCTCCCGGTATTGGGAGTTGATATCGCGCTGTGTCAGAGAGCCATTACGCAAAGTCCCTGGCCAGGGCAAGCGAGATTTGCTGGTAGGTTCCAGTAGTTTCTCAGGGTGTAATGGGCTTCCCTCCGACACGACTTATACCGCTATTAGGGGACTGACGCTTGCCGCCCCCTAGGCCCGATATGCGATAGTCTAAGACGAACGGACCGGACTGTACGGAGATTGTCACATCAGACTCAGTAGGAGTTCGGATGGGTTTCCTTATCGGCCTTCTTATCGACATCTACCTGGGGACCGTTACGTACAGCTAGTGCCGCTTGCGGTCTGTGGTTAAACCCACTGCCAGCGTAGTAGTCGAGTCTCTAGAGTCCCACACAGAGAGTTTCCCTACTCCAGGCGAAACGATATAGAGGTCGTATGGTTTTACGACAAGGGTTCGGACGCATACGTGTGTTTACGCACGTACGACTTTCGGACAGTTTTTACCAGTCGGCTTTGGTTTAAGCCAGTTACTGGTATCCGGTTATTGGATTTATACAGTCTAAAGTTTTTCCGTATTTTTGCGGAAAGGAGGGGCGTTCTTGTAATTGCGCGAGAAGCTTCTAGAAGGTGGTGACTAAGGAGGTTTAGGTGGCATATACAATGAATGTAATTAGTGAGTCATATGGATGATTCATCCATGTCATTAATGCATCATAAATGCTTAATGACTCATGGATGTGAATCATCACTAGATATTATCAAGCATGGTTGTTAAATTCATTTCTTTTCTTTTCTTGATAAAAAGAAATGCTTGATATATATTATGATAACTCATTATTCTCACTTCATTATTATCTTCACCTTCTCTCTCCTCAAGCTCTCCCTCTTCAAACCCTAATCCTCCCCTCTCATGTGTTGAGTACAAGGATTAGTTAGACTAATTAAACCATAACCCTCACTCTATATCACCTAGCTTCTTTGATTAGCACTTAAAGAAGGTTAGTTGCCTCAAGTTTAGAGGCTAAGCTTGGAGTAAAGCTCTCGGGTGGATCGTCTACTACTTCGAGAAGGCCGAGGAGGAGGAGGAGTTCGCAAAGACGAAGGACACGATTCGTTAGGTATAATCCCTAAATATAGTAGTATAGAACTTCTATGTTTCTTGTTAGTTATCGTTTAGCTTCGATTCGTGCGGTTAGTCGATGTTTAAGCAAAGAACAAGATCGTTTTTCATATTTCCGCCTCCCCGCAAGTCGTGGGGTGTTGTACATCGACTTACAGTGGTATCAGAGCGTCGCTAAACAATAAATAACTTACTTGCAAATTTTTATGAATTTCGAACGGAAAAAACGAAACCGGAAAAACCCGAAATCACAAGTTTCTGTCGAATTTTAAATGAAGTCCTAAAATTTTTCAGGGAGGTTCAGAAAGCTTAAAAAGACAGTAGAAGAACACCCAAGAAATTTGGGCCCCTGAATCGCCTAAAGCGCCGCGGAACCGCGGCGGATCGCACCGATCCGCCGCGCTTCCGCCGCCGAGTTGGCGATTCAGGAACCCAAATTTCCTGTGTTGCTTCTCTGTGATATTTGGTATTTTCTGGAAGTTTTTATTTTTGCTCAGGTTTCAGATTTACAGAGAAGTATTGGAGCAAAATTAAAAGTGTTTAATCGATCGAAATTATACAGTATTTGTAGAGTTCCTAGGCACTCTCAAGAGGTCTCATAAGGCATCAACCATGCCAATTTCAAATTTTACGGTGTCGAGAAACCCGACTACGGATCGTTGGCTAGAAGTTTAGGCGACAAAGCAACTAGTTAACTACTTTAACTAAGAGTACGGAAATACAACCTTTGTAGATCCGGTCCTCCACCTCCACGGCTCCATGATGAAGTCCTCTCCGCTGTCCAAATGAAATCCCGGGCTCTAGCATCGGCTTCATTGGAGAAATGGGCGGGCAAGGTCGTCGGCTTCGTGCCAAAGATGATCTACGTCGAAGCATCACAAGATCAAGCTCCCACTTCACCAAGTCATGAAACTTGTGAAGAAAACACACTCTACTACTTGGCAAGAGGTAGAGGATGAAGAAATAGGAAGTGGGTTCACTTTAGAATTGGATTTCTCACTCTTTTTCATCAATCACCATTGATGAAGTCAAGCTTTCTTCAAGTGAAGAAGAAGAAGAAGCAAGATGAATATTATGATAAGTATATCTAAAATTAATAATAAAATCAATACTTATCATATGCTAACCTTAGTTAAGTGTAGAGAATAGACCATGGTTTGTTTAAATGGTTAGGGTTAAGAATGAAGACAAGAATGGTGACTAAGTCAAAGGTTCATGAATCTTCAACAAACAAACAAACAAAGCCACCATTCTTTCTTTATCTTTTCCAAAACAAACAAATAAATAAATAAATAAATAAATAAATAAATAAGATAATCAAAACCCTAATCATTAACTTAACCATGGTTTAATCTTTACACTTAACCAAGTTAACATGTATCATCAAACATGATACAATCAAGTGCACAAAAGTATATCACATATACAACTTGTGAACTTCAAGTGAGAAAATCCATTTAAGTGAACCTATATTAGTTAATGTAAAGTGATATATCAAATATATAATTATACATTAAATCACTAAATCAACATTTGATTTAACGACCCGGTCATATCGCATATAACCGACTAATATCAATAGTAACAACTTATCGAATCAACACTTGATCCGATAACCCGGCTATAACGCATATAACCGATCAATGTAACAAATCGTGAGAATCGAATACAGTATCACATACTGGTATTATTCTCGGTCCCGCATATATCTCATATGCGCTCCTATTTCGTTTTGCTTGAGCCAGGAAATCTCTGTGTAGGACTCTAAAGACTCGTCAATACGCCGGCAGCAGGTGATGATCATATCAAGCACCCACAAGTCGCAAGCGGTCTGCTAAACGTAACGGCCACCCGGGTATTGAGCGATCAGAAGATCGACGAGCAAGCCCGCTCACACTCCAGTGAATCCAACCAGTAACACTACCGTACAGTCCGGTCTGTTCGTCTGATATGTCGCATATCTTGCCTAGGGGTGGTAAACGTCAGACCCCAATAGCTCGATAAGTCGTGTCGATATGAGGTCTATAACTGTTCGAGAAACTACTGGTAACACTTATCAGTAAATCTCAGCAACCCTGGCCAGGGATTTCCGGTTATAGCCAATCGAACACAGCGCAACATCAACTCCCTATACCGGGAGAGACGAATCCCCTCCTATCGCTCATTGCCTCCATGTGATTCGGGACTGTACCCAAAAACCACCGTTTTGCACGCCCTCTTGGACGTGGTAAGATGGAAATCAAAGCACAGTGGGAACCACACAAGACTCTATGACGATCTCGGGTCAACAGACTACTCTGTACCAGTGTCACCAGAGAACTGCCATCTGACGTAAGGTATAATACCATCTGGGAGTTCTCGGCGAGTCCGTCCAGTATACCCAGTCTCCACTGAGCACCCGTATATCATCTCTGATGTCAAACACCAATGGATATGGGATCATCCATCGCCCATCTGTATGGGTCGAGAAGGTACACGCTAGTCTACTCTGGTATATCGATGCCCCGTCTCGATACACCCACGACTAGGGACTTTGAAGGATATGCTTATGGACTACCATGTCCCCACTAGTATGATCCGCATCATAGTCCAGGTAGTCAAGTACACATCCTAAGGGCTTTACCAACATGTAACAGAGAGACAATCAGTATACACGTTAAGGTAAAGATCAACCAGATAGCATACTATCATGTCGAGCAAGAAAGTCCTCCCTATATATGTCCAAGCATCCACTACAATATACATCCTATGTATAGTAATGGCCTCTAGGGCATACATATAACTAACAATCTCCCACTTGCACTAGGGCCATCTGATAGCAGTGGTTGTAGTATCTCATACTCAACCATCCCATAAAAGTCTCTCTCTGGGAACAGGCCTTTGTGAGTGGATCCGCTGTGTTGTCCTCTGAGTCTTCTCTCCAAACCTCGATCACACTGGAGATCAACCATCTCCATGATCAGGTGACACTGCCTTAGAATATGTCTGGATCACTGATGGGACCGGCGTTCCTCGGCATAAGCCATAACTCCATTGTCACACAATGGGAGGAACATAGTTCATCTCATGAACCTATATACACCCAAACAGCCTCTTTGGTAGCATCTTAAGTAGCGATGTATCCTGCCTTTATCGTCTAGTATGCCACGGTATCTAGCTTGGAACTCTTCCAACATACCGTCCCTTTACTGAGGGTTAAGACAATGCCTATGACTGACACTCAGTCGTCTTTATCACCCTGGAACCCCTCCAGTGATTCTCCCCAGGATCGATTGATACCATCTCACTACAACTAGTGAGAATCCTAACATCCAATTAAATCTATCTCATAGATCCAAGACTCAGGATTTAGGAGGTATCATTTTGATCCTATATGGAGAATCATTGTGATAAACGGAGATTGATTGAGCGTAGCATAGGAAACTCCTTCCCTATCAAGAGTATGTCATCCACGTACTCTACGAGAATCGTCACAATACTCCCTACTACCCTTTTTGTTTATACAAGGTTCATCTACCATTTTGATGATGTCAACATTTTTGACTAATCCATCAAAACAGATGTTCCAACTCCGCGATGCCTGCTTTATCCTATAAAGCATCTTGCACACGTTTCCGCTGCTCCCACTATCTACGAGGCCCTATGGCTGTGTACTTATAGACGTACTTTTCTAAAACATCATTTAGAAAAGCAGTCATGACACCAACCGCCAGATATCGTAGTCATGGTATGTAGCCGTGGCAAGTAGTATCTGGATGGACTTAAGCATAGCTACTCGAAAAGGTTTCATCATTATCCACACCTGGTCAATGATGCAAACTTTTAACAAGTCTAGCTTTGAAAGTCTCAACTTTTCCATCTACACCAAGTAATCTTCTCAAGATATACTTGCTCCTGATGGGGATTTAACCCTTCAGATATAGCAACCAAAGTCCATACTTTGTTGGTGTATAAGGATTCCATCTCAGATCGATAAACATCCAGCCATTCTTACAGAGTCTTACTCTCGATGGCCAGCTCGAAGCTAGTTGGGTCATCATCTCATGATGCAATCCTTGCTCCCACTGTCATAGAGAAACAGAAGTATCTCTCAGGTGGGTGAGGAACCCTACTAGATCGGCGGAGAGGCTGAGGTTCGTTGGAATCTACTGAATCCTTTGGTTCTATCAAATCATCAGCTGCAGTTTGTATAGCTGGAACCTTTCCAGTTCTACATTACAGACTTTGCCTCGAGCTTGTCCGGATTTTGCTTTTAGACATAGGCCGGTCAACCCCAAATCTTAACTAGCTTAAGACATGGGCTCTTCCCTTTCCATATCACATATGAAGTGGTAGGCAACTGATTTGATTGGAACCTAATTCAATAGGTATGCAGCTTCTTAAGTGCATAACTCCCAAAAGGAAATAGGTAACTCAGTAGTACTCATCATAGAGCACACCTTATCATATAGGGTGTATCTGCTCCACCCCGATATACCATCGTGCTATGGTGTATACGGAGGAGTAATGCTGAGAGAGAATCTCATTCTCCTTTAGAATAGTCCAGGAATTCCGTGCACAAGTATTCTCCTCCTTGATCGCATCAAAGGACTTAATACTTATACCCTCATTTGGTTCTCTACTTCTAGCTTATATTCTGTGAATATCTTAAAAGGTTCGGACTCATGTTTCAACAGGAACATATGACTGAATCTTGAGAGATTATCAAAGAATATAATAAAGTATAAAGAACCAATCTTGGCATGTGTAGACAGGGGACCTACATACATCAACATGTATCATCCCAAGAGTTCACTAACTCTTTCTCTGTTTCCGATAAATAGAGCTGTGGTCATCTTATCTATGTGACATGACTGGCGAGTTTCATAAGATGTAAATTCAAACTAATTTAAATATGCATCTTTATGTAACTCCAGCTAGTCGGGTCGCATTGATATGACCTAGTCTACAATACCTCAAGAAGGATCCGTTCATTTCTGAACTCTTCCTCTTGTGTGTGTTCCGTATACTAAGAACTGTAGTTTGATTTAGAACATCAACGCTTTTAGATAACGTGCCTGAACCGATCAACTTTTGATATAGGAAATGTTCAAAACATTATCCAACAGTACAAAATTTTATCATTTCTTTACTGATAAAGAGACTGATATGATTTTGTATATCAGGTTCGGTATCTAATAACATTCGTTCAGAATCAATGTATTGACAATACAGGGTGACAGTGACCAACAGACTTGGCTGCAACACTTGCCCCGTTTTCTGCCTCATGAAACTTATCACCCGTTCTCAGTTCTCTACCCTTTTGTAGCCCTATGTAACAGATTACATATCTGGGATCCTGATCCGGTATCACATACCCAGGACGTAGAGGATACAGAGAAACAGTTCTTTGTAACGAACACACCCGAAGATGATGCATCAGCATGCACTCTCTTTGTTTGGGCGGCACGGGAATTATGGTAATCCCCAATTTCCTGCTCTGTCTTATAACAATTATAAGTTGGAGCGGGACCAACGTTCCCCAGCTCAGTATAACAAGCGGGTTCGGTCAAATATCCGTATTATTATCTTGATTAAGGCGTGATATGGTCGCTACCTGGAGATAGAGAGAAGAAAACACTCAGCGTGCGCTCTTGCAAGAATAGATTGGTTATTATTTTATCTAATCAGGATGGCTCCCACTGCTTTTTATCAAATCTTCTTTCAAACCCTAAAAGGAAAGACTAGTCGGGATTAATTACACACTACAAGTTCGCCAATCTTTCAGCCAGGCCAGTGTTGGTACTTTGAGGGAGGTGCCCCGTGCTTTCGCACGGACCTAATTAATGTAAACCTCATTTTCCCAGAGGCGTAACCTCGTTGACACCTTTCTAGACACCTACTTGATCGGCTAATTGTAATGTATAAAACTCTCCCAGGAGTAACTCTTACTCGCAGCGGGTATCGGGATCCAACTATCTCATAGAAGGTATGCAATCTCATTGCAAATTTCAACACTTGAAATTCCCGATAATATTTTTCCCCTAGCAGCTATATGACCTTAACATAGTCAACAAATCATAAGTGCTAGTCAAGTTCAACCCGTCATTTCCCGATTGAATTAAACCCACCCGCACGACCCTTAACATAGTCAACAAAGTCGCACGACTACCCTAATCCAATCACATCATATGCTTATGCAGATAAGCACTAATTAGCTATCGCACACTACGCCTTAACATAGTCAACAATCGTAGCACGAATACTAACTAGTACTTATCTGAAATGACGGAGGGCTACGACAGGTTTTTCTGAAAACCTATTGCGTATTGAACTTGATATCGTTGTAGGATCGAATGAATTTTGAAATGGAGTGTTTTTGAGGCTTTTCTAGTTTTGCTAAAGGAGTCACTCCCGGTGAAGGGATCGTCGGTCCTTTCCTCGTCGAATGAGGTGCGGGATATATCATATATATCACTGTGCAAAGCAAAAACACTTAAAAGCAATCAAAAGACAAACCGAGTGTGTAGCATCTGCCAGTTATTGCTAAAGGAGTCACTCCCGGTGAAGGGATCTCGGTCCTTTCCTCATCGAATAAGGTGCAGGATATATCACATTTACCGCTGTGCAAAGCAAAAACTGTAGCTACCTGTTTTATTTTGAAATTCGATTCTACAACATCTTAGGTTTCTTTTATTTTCATTAATCACATTAATGAAATCCCATCATTCATATACCTAAACATCACAGATAAATACGACGTACACTTATGCCATCCGCATTCGCCTCGATGTCCCCTCGTGCACCTTTAGGTTAGGTAACTAACGGCAGAGCGGGGCAGGGCTAGCGTGGGTGTAAAACATAAGTAACGCCTATATAATATATCATATATACTATATACAGTATCTATCACAGAACATCACATGATCACATCACAGATATCGCAGCAGAAGAATCATATGAAATATTGGATATACTAGGACGTCCGTATTTTCAATACGAGCCAGTATAAAACACGGATTCCACGGTCGTGATGAATAGCCAAACCCACACCCCTAGACCCCTACGAGAGCGGCAAGCAACCCTACCAATTCTAGAGTTAGGAGACCCGGACTCGACTCCTCGAGTTGGTCTCCCACTGGACTCCAGAACCCGGTTACTTGTGCCCTCCTCCTTGGGTCTATCCTAGTGCGGAAAAGTAAATAATATACAAAGGGTGACAACTTCCGCAACCTGGAAGTGCCCCAATAAAAGAATATTACATACAATTTTTACATGAATGAAAATGAAAACACTCATCTCACATAAAAACCCCCCGGCTATTCAAACACGACGATCCAATATAACATATCCAGCAACACATAACATCACATGTCATCAACGTAAGTAAATATGTCCATCCCAATTGTCGTTGACATATAGTAACGAAACCGGCAATATCACATATTACACTTACGGTCACAGAAAAGAAAGTGTAAAACTACAACAGTTGGAATCCGCAATCTCCATAGACATCGCATGCCTAATCAAACGAATTTCTTAGACATCGCATGCCTAACAATTATAAACCCCGCATTTTAGTCTCATTATCGAAAACACTTTTCAATATCAAGTCGGGCAATTCAACAAGATTCCCGACAGCCTGATCGAATGCTCGTCGCAAACTTTAGTAGGCGGCCGCACCCCCGACGCCGTCGACGAAGTGCACCAAGGCGGAACACCGCTGCCGCGAGCACCCGAACGGATGCTTTCGGCGACGGGGTTCTCCTACAGTCACTTGGTCGAGGCTATGGAGTGAAGCTGTCTATTGAGTTTACCCGGCGAGTATCCGCGTACACTACGTGATTGCGACGGACTTTTGATCACATCAAAATTCCGTGGCAACCGATCAAGTGAGACTAAACTGCTATGTTTATAACATTCATTCAGTTATCTCATAACTTATTGTGAATTCCAATTATTGTATCCCATTCCGGATAAATAGAAAATGTCAAACTTTCCGATCGAACAATCGAACACCCAAGTTTTCCCGATACAGATCAACACATGAAACAAGTCTAAAAACATTCAGTTCGTGCCTCAGTAGCAACGGTCCAGCCGTAGAAGGGTCAAGCCAACGCCTCACATGTGACACGCCGTACTGCCCCAAACCCGAAGGTTCAAAGGGCAGTTCAAGACGGTCACATAATCGAGTTAAGGTTTGTTGTCTTCTAGAGGGACCATCGCGTTACTTGCACTACTTAGAACGCCGTTAAACCACGGAAAAATCCAACACTTGGAAATTTT
The DNA here is from genome assembly GCA_030015575.1 of Agapanthus africanus. NCBI lineage: Eukaryota > Viridiplantae > Streptophyta > Magnoliopsida > Asparagales > Amaryllidaceae > Agapanthus > Agapanthus africanus. The sequence goes on along the minus strand of JASDDO010000026.1, from coordinate 399,942,827 downwards.
CCGACAGGGGAAAAATTGGGTATTTATATCCGGTCGAACTTTCTATCATATTCAAAAATTATCTGGAAAGCCACATAAACAAAATCTGATACTCCGATCGAAACACCGAATCCCCAAAACAACCCCAGAAAATTCAACTCTTGAATAAATATTAAAAATTCTGGGAAAACGAGGTTTACATTAATTAGGTTTGTGCGAAAGCACGGGGGACCTCCCTCAAAGTACCGACACTGGCCTGGCTGAAAGATTGGCGAACTTGTAGTGTGTAATTAATCCCGGCTAGTCTTTCCTTTTAGGGTTTGAAGGAAGATTTGATAAAAAAGCAGTGGGAGCCATCCTGATTAGATAAAATAATAACCAATCTATTCTTGACAGAGCGCACGCTGAGTGTTTTCTTCTCTCTCTCTCCAGGTAGCGACCATATCATGCCTTAATCAAGATAATAATACGGAATATTGACTGAACCCGCTTGTTATACTGAGCTGGGGAACGTTGGTCCCGCTCCAACTTATAATTGTTATACGACCGAGCAGGAAATTGGGGAATACCAGATTTCCCGTGCCGCCCAAACGAGGAGAGTGCATGATGATGCATCATCTTCGGGTGTGTTCATTATACAGAACTGTTTCTCAGTGTCCTTTACGTCCTGGGTATGTGATACCAGATCAGGATCCCAGATATGTAATATGTTACATAGGGCTACAGAAAGGTAGAGAACTGAGAACGGGTGATAAGTTTCATGAGACAGAAAACGGGGCAAGTGTTGCAGCCAAGTCTGTTGGTCACTGTCACCCTGTATTCTAAATACATTGATTCTGAACGAATGTTATTAGATACCGAACCTGATATACAAAATCATATCTATCTCTTTATCAGTAAAGAAATGATAAAATTTTGTATAGTTGGATAATGTTTTGAACATTTCCTATATCAAAAGTTGATCGGTTCAGGCACGTTATCTAAAAGCATTGATGTTCTAAATCAAACTACAGTTCTTAGTATATGGAACACACATAAGAGGAAGAGTTCAGAAATGAACGAATCCTTCTTGAGGCATTGTAGACTAGGTCATATCAATGCGACCCGACTAGCTGAAGTTACATGTAGATGCATATTTAAATCAGTTTGAATTTACATCTTGTGAAACTTGCCAGTCATGTCACAGAGATAAGATGACCATAGCTCCGTTTACTGGAAACAGAGAAAGAGTTAATGAACTCTTGGGATGATACATGTTGATGTATGTAAGGTCCCCTGTCTACACTTGCCAAGACCGGTTCTTTATACTTCATTATATTCTCTGATAATCTCTCAAGATTCAGTCGTATGTTCCTGTTGAAACATAAGTCCGAAGCTTTTGAGGTATTCACAGAATATAAGTTAGAAGTAGAGAACCAAAATACGGGTATAAGTATTATGTCCTATGATGAGATCAAGGAGGAGAATACTTGAGCACGAAATTCCTGGACTTTTCTAAAGGAGAATGAGATTCTCTCTCATTATTACTCCTCCGTATACACCATAGCACGATGGTATATCGGGGCGGAGCAATCACACCCTATATGATAAGGTATGCCCTATGATGAGTATTACTGAGTTACCTATTTCCTTTTTGGGAGTTATGCACTTGAGAAGCTGCATACCAATTGAATTGGGTTCGAATCAAATCAATTGCCTACCACTCCATATGAGATATGGAAAGGGAAGAGCCCATGTCTTAAGCTAGTTAAGATTTGGGGTTGTCCGGCCTATGTCTAAAAGCAAAATCCGGACAAGCTCGAGGCAAGGTCTGTTATGTAGAACTGGAAGTGTTCCAGCTATACAAACTACAGCAGATGATTTGGTACAACCAGAGGATTCAGTAGAAACCAACGAACCTCAGCCTCTCCGCCGATCTAGTAGGGTTCCTCACCCACCTGAGAGATACTTCGGTTTCTCTATGACAGTGGGAGCGAGGACTGCATCATGAGATGATGACCCAACTATTTTCGAGCTGGCCATCAGGAGTAAGACTCTATAAGAATGGCTGGATGCTTAGTGATCTGAGATGGAATCCTTATACACTGACAAAGTATGGACTTTAGTTGCTATATCTGAAGGGTTAAATCCCCATCAGGAGCAAGTAAATCTTGAGAAGATTACTTGGTGTACATGGAAAAGTTAAGACTTTCAAAGCTAGACTTGTTAAAGGTTTTCGTCATCGACCAGGCGTGGATAATGATGAAACCTTTTCCAGTGGCTATGCTTAAGTCCATCCGGATCCTACTTGCCACGGCTACATACCATGACTACGATATCTGGCGGTTGGGTGTCTTGACTGCTTTTCTAAATGATGATTTAGAAGAATGCGTCTATAAGTACACAGCCAGAGGGCTTCGTAGACAGTGGGAGCAGCGGAAACGTGTGCAAGATGTTTTATAGGATAAAGCAGGCATCGCGGAGTTGGAACGTCTGTTTTGATGAATTAGTCAAAGAGTTTGACGTCATCAAAATGATAGATGAACCTTGTATAAACAAAAAGGTAGTAGGGAGTATGGTGACGATCCTCATAGAGTACGTGGATGACATACTCTTGATAGGGAAGGAGTTTCCTATGCTACGCTCGATCAATCTCCGCTTATCACAATGATTCTCCACATAGGATCAAACTGATACCTACTAAATCCTGGATTTTGGATCTATGAGATAGATCTAACTGGATGTTAGGATTCTCACTAGTTGTAGTGAGATGGTATCAATCGATCCTGGGGAGAATCACTGGAAGGGTTCCAGGGTGATAAAAACGACTGAATGTCAGTCGCAGGCATTGTCTTTACCCTCAGTAGAGGGATGGTATGTTGGAAGAGTTCCAAGCTAGATACCGTGACATACTAGACGATAAAGGCTAGATACATCGCTACTTAAGATGCTACCAAAGAGGCTGTTTGGGTGTATATTGGTTCATGAGATGAACTTAGTTCCTCCCATTGTGTGATAATGGAGTTGTGGCTTATGCCATGGAACGTACATCCCATCAGTGATCCAGACATATTCTAAGGCAGTGTCACCTGATCATGGAGATGCTTGATCTCCAGGGGATCGAGGACAGGAGAGTAGACTCAGAGGACAACACAGCGGATCCACTCACAAAGGCCTGTTCCCAGAGAGAGATTTTTATGGGATGGTTGAGTATGAGATACTACAACCACTGATACAGATGGCCCTAGTGCAAGTGGGAGATTGTTAGTTATATGTATGCCCTAGAGGCCATTACTGTACATAGGATGTATATTGTAGTGGATGCTGGGACATATATAGGGAGGACTTTCTTGCTCGACATGATAGTATGCTATCTGGTTGATCTTTACCTTAACGTGTATGCTGATTGTCTCTCTGTTACATGTTGGTAAAGCCCTTAGGATGTGTACTTGACTACCTGGACTATGATGAGATCATACTAGTGGGGACAAGGTAGTCCATAAGTACATCCTTCAAAGTCCCTAGTCGTGGGTGTATCGAGACGGGGCATCGATATACCAGAGTAGACTAGCGTGTACCTTCTCGACCCATACAGATGGGCGATAGATGATCCCATATCCATCGGTGTTTGACATCAGAGATGATATACGGGTGCTCAGTAGAGACTGGGTACACTGGACGGACTCGCCGAGAACTCCCAGATGGTATTATACCTCACGTCAGATGGCAGTTCTCTGGTGACACTGGTACAGAGTAGTCTGTTGACCCGAGATCGTCATAGAGTCTTGTGTGGTTCCCACTGTGCTTTGATTTCCATCTTACCACGTCCAAGAGGGCGTGCAAAACGGTGGTTTTTGGGTACAGTCCCGAGTCACATGGAGGCAATGAGCGATATGAGGGGATTCGTCTCTCTCGGTATAGGGAGTTGATGTTGTGCTGTGTTCGATTGGCTATAACAGGAAATCCATGGCCAGGGTTGCTGAGATTTACTGGTAAGTGTTACCAGTAGTTTCTCGAATTGTTATAGACCTCATATCGACACGACTTATCGAGCTATTGGGGGTCTGACGTTTACCACCCCTAGGCGAGATATGCGACATATCAGACGATCAGACCGGACTGTACGGTAGTGTTACTGGTTGGATTCACTGGAGTGTGAGCGGGCTTGCTCGTCGATCTTCAGATCGCTCAATACCCGGGTGGCCGTTACGTTTAGCAGACCGCTTGCGGCTTGTGGGTGTTTGATATGATCATCGCCTGCTGCCGGCGTATTGACGAGTCTTTAGAGTCCTACACAGAGGTTTCCTGGTTTAAGCGAAACGAAATAGGAGCGCATATGAGATATGTGCGGGACCGAGAATAATACCTGTATGTGATACCGTATTCCATTCTCGCGATGAATGTGTCGAATGGTTGTATGCGATATAACCTAGTTATCGAATCAAGGATTGATTTGATAAGCCGATACATTGTATACTAGTCGGTTGTGTGCGACATGACCGGATCATTGAATCAAGTGTTGATTTAATTATTTAATGCATAATTATATATTTGATATATTACTTTGCATTAACTAGTATCGGTTCACTTTAAATGGATTTTCTCACTCGGGTGTGCGCATTGCATATGCGATATGATTTTGTGCACTTGCTTGTATCATGTTTGATGATACATGCCTTTTGGTTAAGTGTAAAGAATTAAACCTTGGTTAATGAAATGGTTAGGGTTTTCTATTTCCTTATTCATTTTATTCATTTATTTATTCTTTTGGAAAAAGAAAAGCAAATGAGAAAATGGTGGCTTTATTTGTTTTATTCATGAAGCTTCATGAACTTTGACCATAGCAACCATTTTGTCATCTTGTTGAAACCTAACCATTCACTAACCATGATCAATTCTCTACATTAAACCATGGTTACTATTATGATAAGGATGGTTTTTCTTTTCTTACAAAAGACAATTCTTATCATAATATTCTTCTTCTTCTTCCTTCAACTCAAGAAGAAAACCTAAGGTCCATCAATGGTGATTGATGATTAATAGTGAGAAATCCAATTCTAAAGTCTACCCACTTCCTCTTTCTTCATCTTCTACCTCTTGCCAAGTAGTAGAGTGTGTTTCCTTCACAAGTTTTCTTGACTTGGTGAAGTTGGAGCTTGATCTAGTGATGCTTCGACGTAGATCATCTTCGGCACGTCGTCGATGACCTAGCCCGCTTCTTCTCCGATGAAGCCGACGCAAGAGCCCGGATTTCGATTTGGACAGCGAGGATACTTCGTTGCGGAGCTATGGAGGTGGAGAACCGGATCTACAAAGGTTGTATTTCCGTTCACTTAGTTAAAGTAGTTAACTAGTTGCTTTTTCGCCTAGATTTCTAGCCAACGATCCGTAGTCGGGTTTCTCGGCACCTTAATTTTTGAAATTGGCATGGTTGATGCCTTGTGAGACCTCTTGAGAGTGCCTAGGAACCCTACACTTCTTTTATGGTTTGAGGAAGGATTCGAGAAACAGTGGGAGCCATCCAGTTTAGATAAACTAAAAACCACTCTAAACTTGCAAGAGCATCATGCTAAAGAGTTTTCTTCTCTCTCTCCTAATTGCAGCGACCCTGAAAATGACTGGACTTAAGTTACTTTGAGAGAAAAATATACTGACAGGGCCAAACTATAAAGATTGGCTGCGGAATGTCAAAATGGCTTTGACCTATGACAAACTGGGGTACGTCCTCACCGCTACGGCACCTGCTGTCCCTGGTCCAAAATCCAGCAATGCGGATAAGGAAATCCGCAAAACCTGGGATTTAGATTGCGCGAAAGCCAAGTGCATCGTGCTTGCCTCAATGAATAATGAACATCAGAGGAGGACGAGGATATGAACCTAGATGGCATATTTCTCCATACAAAGGAACTTTATGGAGAGCAATCTCGTATAGCAAAATACGAGACCTCTAAGAACTTGTTTCGAGCGAGGTTGGCTGTCGGGTCATCGGTAGGACAACATGTCCTAAAGATGATCGGCTATATTGAAGAGCTCGCAGACCTTGGGACGACTTTGGATAATGAGCTCTATACAGACCTTATTCTCCAGTCCCTTCCTCACACCTACGCCCAGTTTATCCTGAACTTCAACCTTCAAAGAAAAGAAGTTGAACTTCCAGAACTCCTGAACATGTTAAGGAGTGCAGAGGGCACCTTGCAGAAAGCAAGGGAAACACCGTCTATGTTTGTTAGCGGTGCATCTTCTTCCGGGTCCAAGGCTAAGGCCAAAGGAAGGAAGAAGAAGGCCGCCACCAAACCTAGAGGAGGTGTTAGTAAGGTGGGAGGGAAGGGAAAGAAAAAGTTTGCGGTACCGGTAGTTGGCCAGGATGAGTGCTTCCATTGTCACAGGAAAGGGCACTGGAAGAAGGATTGCAAGGCGTGGAACGCCAAGAACCAGGAACCGAAGCAAGCTGTGGTTTCGACTTCAGGTGTGTTTGTAATTGAGAATTGTCTGTCGATCAACTCTACTTCCTGGGTATTAGATACCGGATCAGGATCTCATATTTGCAATTCATTGCAGGCACTGAGAAACCGTAGAGTGCTGAAGGAAGGTGATATGACCCTAAAGGTTGCTAATGGAGCTAGCGTGGGAGCTGCGTCCGTCGGGGATTATCACCTAGGATTGACGAGTGGACACATTTTGGTTTTACATAACTGTTTTTTTGTACCAAGCTTAACGTGTAATATCATATCAGTTTCCTTGTTATCAAATAAAGGTTATGATTTCACGTTTGTAAGAGATGTTGTTAACATCCACCTTAATCATGGTTTGATTGGGTCCGGTACACTAAATAACGGTATATATGTTTTAAACCAACTCCAAATTTTCAATGTCCAGAACACACTTAAAAGAAAGTCTCCAGATTTAAATAAAGCTTTCTTATGGTATTGTAGACTGGGTCACATCAATGAGAGAAGGTTGACTAAGTTGCATAGAGAAGGATATTTGGACTCGTTCGAATATCAAACTTATGACACTTGTCAATCTTGTCTCAAAGGAAAGATGACAAAGACTCCATTTACTGGATAAGGAGTAAGAGCGAGCGAGCTCTTAGGACTCATACACAGCGATGTATGCGGTCCAATGTCTACACATGCAAGAGGTGGTTTTTCCTATTTCATTACTTTCACGGATGATTACTCAAGGTACGGATTCATTTATCTGATGAAACATAAATCCGAGGCTTTTGAGAAATTCCAAGAGTATAAGAATGAAGTAGAAAACCAAACCGGCAAAAGTATCAAGACACTTAGATCTGATCGAGGTGGTAAATACTTGAGTGCCGAGTTCCTAGGTTACCTGAAAGAGAAAGGAATTCTCTCTCAGCTTACTCCTCCATACACTCCACAGCATAATGGTGTATCGGAGAGACGGAATCGAACCCTATTGGATATGGTACGATCCATGATGAGTAATGCTGAGTTACCGCAATTTTTCTGGGGTTATGCGCTAGAAACAACGGCATATCTTTTGAACAGGGCTCCTACCAAGACTGTGCCTACCACTCCATATCAGATGTGGACTGGGAAGAAACCCCATCTTCAGCATATGAAGATTTGGGGATGTCCAGCTTTTGTTAAAAAGCAGCATGTGGACAAGCTCGAGGCACGATCAGTAAAATGTATGTTTGTGGGATATCCAAAGAACTCCAAGGGATATTATTTCTATTACGCAGAGGAACAAAAGGTTTTTGTTTCTCGTAATGCCCATTTTCTGGAACATCAGTTTTTAGAAAAGGAAATAAATGGGAGCGAAATAGAACTGGAAGAAATTCCAGAACCACAAACTGCTACTGAAAGTTTGGTAGAACCGGAAGTTCAAAAAGAACAGGACATTCCCGCACCCCTCCGCAGGAGTAGTAGGCCGTCTCATCCGCCTGAGAGATACTACGGTTTTCTCATAGATGGGGATAGAGAGGATTGCATCATAGATGATGATGAACCTACTGACTTCCAGCAGGCCATCCAGAGCGGCGACTCGGTACGATGGCTAGATGCAATGCGGACCGAAATGGAGTCCATGTACACCAACAAAGTATGGACTTTGGACTTTGCTCCAGATGGAGTAAAACCCATAGGATGCAAATGGATCTTCAAGAAAAAGATTGGTGTAGATGGACAGGTGGAAACCTATAAGGCTAGACTTGTTGCAAAGGGTTTTCGTCAAAGACCTGGTTTGGACTATGACGAAACTTTTTCTCCAGTGGCTATGCTCAAATCCATTCGGGTCCTTCTTGCTATTGCTGCCTTCCATGATTATGAAATCTGGCAGATGGACGTGAAGACGGATTTTCTGAATGGAAATTTAGAAGAGTGCGTCTATATGGATCAGCCAGAGGGTTTCAATCAGAGTGGGAGCAGCGGGAAAGTATGCAAGCTGCTTAAGTCCATTTATGGACTAAAGCAGGCATCGCGGAGTTGGAACATCTGTTTTGATGATACAGTCAAAGAATATGACTTTATCAAAAATCCAGATGAACCGTGCATATATAGTAAAGTTGTAGCCAGAAGTGTCGTATTCCTCGTCTTGTACGTGGATGACATTCTATTGATAGGAAATGACATTCCTATGCTACAATCTGTCAAAGGATTCTTGTCACACAGGTTCTCCATGAAAGACCTGGGTGATGCCTCTTACATTCTGGGGATCCGGATCTATCGTGATAGATCCAAGAGGATGTTGGGACTTTCGCAGTCCAGGTATATCGACACTGTACTGAAAAGATTCAGTATGGAAGATTCTAAGCGCGGTAATCTACCGGCTTGTCACGAAATCACCCTCTCCAAAGAGAAGTCTCCCAAGACTGATTTGGAAAGGGAACTCATGTCTATTATACCCTACGCTTCTGCGGTAGGCTCTATAATGTATGCGATGTTGTGCACCAGACCAGATGTAGCTTACGCACTGAGCGTGGTAAGCCGGTATCAGTCAGACCCAGGGGAGAAGCACTGGATAGCAGTAAAGAACATTCTCAAGTACCTGAGAAGGACTAAGGAGATGTTCTTGGTTTACGGCGAAAAAGACCTCAGGTTGGAGGCCTTTGCTGATTCCGGCTTCCAGAGTGATAAGGACGATTCTAAGTCCATGTCGGGATATGTCTTTACCCTCAATGGAGGGGCGGTGTGCTGGAAGAGCTCCAAGCAGGACACCGTTGCTGACTCGACGATGGAAGCGGAGTATATAGCTGCTTGCGATGCCGCAAAAGAAGCAGTCTGGATGAAGAAGTTCCTAACAGAACTTCAGGTGGTTCCTACCATAGTTGATCCAATACCTCTGTATTGCGACAACAACGGAGCTATAGCTTTAGCGAAGGAACCAAGGTCCCATCAGAAGTCCAGACACATCTTAAGGCGGTATCACCTGATCAGGGAGATCATTGATCGTCAGGAGATCGAGGTTCGGAGAGTTGCTTCTGAAGAGAACATTGCTGATCCATTCACGAAGGCCCTACCTCAGATTCAGTTCGAGAGGCTACTCGAGATCATCGGTCTACGATACGCCAGTACATGGCCCTAGTGCAAGTGGGAGATTGTTAGTGTTTATGCCCTAGAAGGCCATTACTGTATCATACTAGTTTGTATATTACTTAATGGAAGCTTGGGATATTCACATGTATATAACAGTCTTGCTAAACATGGTAGTATGCTACTTGGTTTTTCTATCTTAATATGTGAGTATACGTATTGATAGAGCTCTTAGGATCTTGCTTGACTACCAGCGTTGTGATGGCAGTCACACTAGTGGGGGCTGGGTAGTCTACAAGCACATCCTTATTCAGGTCCCTGGTCGTTGGATTATCGAGACAGAGCATCGATACTCCGGAGTAGACTAGTGTGTACGCTTCTCATCCCAGTTGGGGAGATGGTCTGTCCCACAGCCGTCAGTACGTCGTACTGGAGATAGTATGCAGGTGCTCGTTAGGTTATGGGTACACCGGACAGGACTCACAGGGAACTGTTGGTTGGTTTTATACCAGTCGTCAGTGAACAGTTCCCAGGTGACATGAGTACAGCATAGTCCGCAGACTTGACACTGCTACTTCGCCTCGAGTGTGTCCCATTGTTCTTAGATTGCTACCCTACCACGACTCAAAGGAGTCGTGCAAACAGGTAGCAGTTGGGTGCAGTCCCGAGCACTTGGCGGCAGTGGCGGTTAGACAGGATTCGTCTCTCCCGGTATTGGGAGTTGATATCGCGCTGTGTCAGAGAGCCATTACGCAAAGTCCCTGGCCAGGGCAAGCGAGATTTGCTGGTAGGTTCCAGTAGTTTCTCAGGGTGTAATGGGCTTCCCTCCGACACGACTTATACCGCTATTAGGGGACTGACGCTTGCCGCCCCCCTAGGCCCGATATGCGATAGTCTAAGACGAACGGACCGGACTGTACGTAGATTGTCACATCAGACTCAGTAGGAGTTCGGATGGGTTTCCTCATCGGCCTTCTTATCGACATCTACCTGGGGACCGTTACGTACAGCTAGTGCCGCTTGCGGTCTGTGGTTAAACCCACTGCTAGCGTAGTAGTCGAGTCTCTAGAGTCCCACACAGAGAGTTTCCCTACTCCAGGCGAAACGATATAGAGGTCGTATGGTTTTACGACAAGGGTTCGGACGCATACGTGTGTTTACGCACGTACGACTTTCGGACAGTTTTTACCAGTCGGCTTTGGTTTAAGCCTGTTACTGGTATCCGGTTATTGGATTTATACAGTCTAAAGTTTTTCCGTATTTTTGCGGAAAGGAGGGGCGTTCTCGTAATTGCGCGAGAAGCTTCTAGAAGGTGGTGACTAAGGAGGTTTAGGTGGCATATACAATGAATGTGATTAGTGAGTCATATGGATGATTCATCCATGTCATTAATGCATCATAAATGCTTAATGACTCATGGATGTGAATCATCACTAGATATTATCAAGCATGGTTGTTAAATTCATTTCTTTTCTTTTCTTGATAAAAAGAAATGCTTGATATATATTATGATAACTCATTATTCTCACTTCATTATTATCTTCACCTTCTCTCTCCTCAAGCTCTCCCTCTTCAAACCCTAATCCTCCCCTCTCATGTGTTGAGTACAAGGATTAGTTAGACTAATTAAACCATAACCCTCACTCTATATCACCTAGCTTCTTTGATTAGCACTTAAAGAAGGTTAGTTGCCTCAAGTTTACAGGCTAAGCTTGGAGTAAAGCTCTCGGGTGGATCGTCTACTACTTCGAGAAGGTCGAGGAGGAGGAGGAGTTCGCAAAGACGAAGGACACGATTCGTTAGGTATAATCCCTAAACATAGTAGTATAGAACTTCTATGTTTCTTGTTAGTTATCGTTTAGCTTCGATTCGTGCGGTTAGTCGATGTTTAAGCAAAGAACAAGATCGTTTTTCATATTTCCTCCTCCCCGCAAGTCGTGGGGTGTTGTACATCGACTTACACTATGTATGTGAAAGAATTAAAGTCTTATATAGGGTTAAACCCTAGTTTTATTTGGAGGAATTAAATTCTTATGAATTTGGAGGAATTAAATTCTTATGTAGGGTTAAACCCTAGTTTCATTTGGAGGAATTAAATTCCTATAAATTTGGAAGAATTAAATTCTTATGTAGGGTTAAACCCTAGTTTCATTTGGAGGAATTAAATTCCTATAAATTTGGGGGAATTAAATTCCCTAAACTCAATTCTCACTCTAAGTTTTGGATCTGCATGGCATAATCTCCGCGATGAGAATTAAATTCTCAACTTGTGGGGAGATCTGCTTCTGCAGATCTTCAACCAAAGGAAGAACTAAGTTCTTATTTAGAAGAGTTAAACTCTTAAATTTGAGAATTAAATTCTATTTTATTTTATGGAGCTTAGATCTCTTTCCCCTTTCTCACCTAAGGTTTCTTTTGTCTGAAAAGAACTTCTTTTCTCTCTTATGAATTAAATTCTCCTCTCTTTTTCTCTCTGTTGTTGTTTTTCTCCATAAAATCAAAATTCCGAAGATCCCTTCTCTTTTCTTCTTGGCTCCTATTTAAAGGAGAAAGAAAATAATCAATTTGTTTAGTGAATCTTTCATTGAAAGATTTTGGTTGTTTTTGTAACTAATATGATCTTTTAGATCACTCAGTGAATTTTATTCACCATTGGATTTTTTAATCCAGAAGATATTCTGTTTGTTATTCTTGGTGAATTTCAGGGAAATCTTTCCTTTGTATAAAATCTTTCCATAAATTGGTGATTTTTAATCACCATTGGATTTTTAATCCAACGGTGCTCTATTTTACCGAGCACTATCTTTTTTGTTTGGAAAGATTTAAAGAAATATTTTCCCAGTTAGGGTCTTTGATTTCCCTTAATTAGAATTTAATTCTATTAGTTCAGAAGACTTTTAAAAGTCTATCACGTGTTGGCACGGTAAGTCTACGGTAGCGCCCCGGCCGTTTGTCTGAGGCCAAAATGCGGAAACTAAAACTTTTTCAAAACTTGAAACCGACGCTATCGTACACTATAAACCCGGATCGAACCATTAACCTACAACTAGCAAACTAGAGAAGGGTTAGAAAGGCTATACCGATCGATCCGTGTCCTTCGGTCTTTGGCCACCATCCCAAACTCCTCGCGGCATCTCCGATCTCGATCTCCTTGTCGGAAAAGGGCACCACATCTTTGAGTCTTTTTACGGGCTCCCGCTTCATCCGAAGCAACTCGGGCACGAAGTTCACTATCCGACGTGTCCAAGGTGAAGTAGAGAATGTGTGTCATCACTTTGTCTCTTGAGGATTTATTGGATGCCATTAGTGAGGAGATTGTAAGTGCACGGCGGCGCCCCGGCAGTCATAACGAGGCCAAAATGCGGAAACGATACTTTTACAAAACTTGTAAACCGGCACCACCGCGCACTAAAATCCAGGATCGGGCCATTAACCTACTCCTAGCTAACTAGAGAAGGGGTAGAGAGATATACCGAGCGATCCGTGTTCTTCGGTCTTCTCGTCGTCGTCCCGATCTCCCCGCGGAATCTCCGGTCTTCATCTCCTCGTCGGAAGGGCACCACATCGCCAGGTTCATTTACGAGCTCCCACCTCTGGACCGAGGTAACTCGGGCACGAAGTTGGCGAGTCGACGTGTCCAAGAATTGCTGTAGAATAGTGTGGAACTCTATGTCTCATGGGGTTGTAAGAAGTTGCCTTTTTGGTGGAGGAAATGAACTATAAACTTTTTGGATGAACTTGGGAATTTTGCAAGCATCAAAAGAACAAAAATCACTCTCCAAAATTTTTGGCAGCCTTCTCTCATGTATGGCCGGCCATGATAAGGAATGAGATGGGGGGAGTGAGCAATAATCAAGAAAGAGAAAATGGATGAGTGATGATGAGGAATCCAATGATCACAACGTACTCCCATCATATCACCAAAGGTCAAACAATCATGAACCATGGAGTCAATGGAAGCTACACCCATCATGAAAACCATCATGAAGCAACAATATACAAAGACCACCCTCCACAATGCTAATTTGCACATTTGCAAATAAGCCCACCTTCACCAATTTTCAGCCAAAGAAAGATACAAAGGAAAATGGCCGAAACGGAATGCAAACTGGCAACTTCAAAAAACTGATCCCGTAATAAATAACAGGAAAACCCCGCGACTGTATATACATACCCCCATTTGTATTCCGACCGAATACAAATGCAATGAGACAAAATCTACACTGTACAATACCAGGATCCGGCTTAAACCAAAGACCGCTAGTATTATCCGTCCGATCATGATCCGTGCAATACCGCACGTACATGATCGAACCCTGCCATATCTCCATACGGCCTCTACAACGTTTCTCCCGAAACTTGAGAAAACGGTCTGTGGAGGACTTTAAAGACTCGTCAATACTTTGGCTGTGGATTTAACCACTAGCACGTCAGAGGTATTAGCCATACATAACGGGCTACCAGGTATTGACCAAAAGGGACGTCGATGAGCGAACTCATCCTGACACCCTACTGAGCCTGTTAGTGACAATATCCGTACAGTCCGGTCCGTTCGTCTATGAGCATCGCATGGCGGGCCTAGGGGGTTGGTAAAATTCAGACCCCCAAAAGCGGTACAAGTCATGTCGGAGTGTAGCCCAGAACACCCTGAGATACTACTGGAATACCTACCAGTAAATCTCCTGCCTTGGCCAAGGACTTCGTGCAATGGCTCTCCTAGACACAGCGCGACCTCACTCCCAATACCGAGAGAGACAAACCCCTGCAGATCCGCTCACTGCCTCCATGTGGCTCGGGACTGTACCCAACTAAAACCTGTTTGCACGTCTCCTTTGAGCGTGGTAGGGTAGTAATCAAAGTACAGTGGGAACTCACACGAGACAAATGACGATCTCAGGTCGATGAACTAACCTGTACACATGTCACCAGGGAACTGCTATCTGACGTCAGGTATAAGACCAACTAGCATGTTCCCGGCGAGTCCTGTCCGATGTACTCATAACCCAATGAGCACCTGTATACATCTTAGGTGAACCAACTGACCCCAGTGGCTTGTGAGACCGGCCACCGCCCCTCGTCGGGGTCTTGACTGTATACACTAGTCTAATCTGGAGTATCGATGCCCTGTCTCTAAAACTCCCACGACTAGGGACCTTTTAAGGATGTGCTTATAGACCCCAGCTCCCACGTATATGATCGCCATCATACTGCTGGCTGTCAAGCAAGAATCCTAAGGGCTCTATCAACGCGCAATAGTGACCTGTAAGGTTACCTGAAGCAGTACACGATGATAAAGGTAAACCAGATAGCATACTATCATCTTAAGAAAGACTGTCCTACCGGCATAGGTCCTCTATCAATCATTGAAATCACGTGCCTGTGATCTAATAATTGACTCTGAGGGCACTATCTCCAACAATCTCCCACTTGCACTCAAGGCTAATTATTGCGATGTCGCATACTCACAGCCCGTGTGATACCGAACACCCAACTCCTCTACTAATGTAGGGTTACTAGGCACTCTAATAAGGTTCTACAATGCATCAACCATGCCCGTTTAAAATTTTAGCCGTGCCGAATAACCCTAAACAAGATCGTTGCTAGAAAATTAGGGTTTCACATGCAAGTTAATAGCATTTACAACTAAGTGAATACGAAATACAACCTTTGTAGATCGGTCCTTCACTTCTTTAGCTCCTTGTTGAAGTCCCTTCGCTACGATCGTGGTTTTCCCGGACTCTTGCATGGCTTCACGAGGCTAAAGGAGCGTCCTTGCTTGAAGTCTTCGAGGCCGAAGATGATCTACGTCGAGGGGATGCCAACTCAAGCTTCTACTTCACTAACTAGAGAATTAGTGAAGCAAACACCCTAAACTAAAGTGCTAGTCTAGTAGAGGATGGAGAAATAGGAAGTGGGTTCACTTTAGAATTTAGTTTCTCACAATGTTTCTCACTTTGGATCAAACCCTAGAGAGCTTTTTAGCTCAAGGAAGAAGATAAAGAAAATAAAATGAGAAGAGATAATGATCAAGTGAGAAAGCTAACCATGGCGAGTGAGTATCATATACTAACTCATGTAGAGACATAACCATGGCTAATCCTTATGGTTGGGTTAACAAATATCCATAGTAAAAACAAACTTAGCGGACTTAGTCAATGCATCCACAAGCTTCCATAAGCTTCATGCATTTTGCTAATCCTCCACTAATTTTGTAATTACTTTAAATATTAAAACCCAACATAAATAAATAGCATGGTGTAAGTCTCATACACCCAAGTCATGTGTATCATCAACCATGATACAAAAAGAAAACACAATTTTAATATATATCACATATATATTAAAGTTGTGCACATGTGAGAAAAATCCTTAAGTGAACAAGTGTTAGTTAATGTAAACTAGTATATCTAATATACAATTATACACTAAATTATTAAATCAACACATGACTTAATAATCCGGTCATATCTCATATAACCGACTAACATCCATTGTATCGACTTATCGAATCAACACTTGATTCGATAACCCTGCTATATCATATATAACCGACCGATACAAAAAGTCGCGAGAATACAATACGGTATCACATACATGCATTATTCTTGGTCCCGCACATATCACATACGTGCTCCTATTTCGTTTTTCCTGAGCCAGTAAAATCTCTATGTAGGACTCTAAAGACTCGTTAGTACGCCGGCAGTAGGTGATGATCACATCAAGCACCCACAAGCCGTCAGGGGTACTAGCTGGACGTAACGGCCACCCGGGTATTGAGCGATCAGAAGATTAGCAAGCAAGCCCGCTCCAACTCCTGTAAAAGCCTGCCGGTAACACTTCCCGTACAGTCCTGTCTCCTCGTCTGATATGTCGCATATCAAGTCTAGGGGTGGTAAACGTCATACCCCAATAGCCGATAAGTCGTGCCGACATGAGGCTCATAACGGGTCGAAAAACTACTGGTAACACTTACCAGTAAATCTCTATATCAGCCTTGGCCAGGGTCTTCCCTGTTATGGCCAATCGAGCACAGCGCAACATCAACCCCCAATACCGGGAGAGACGAAACCCCTCCTATCGCTCATTGCCTCCATGTGACTCGGGACTGTACCCAAAAACCACCGTTTTGCATGCCCTCATGGACGTGGTAAGGTGGAAATCAAAGCACAGTGGGAATCACACAAGACTCTATGACGATCTCGGGTCTATAGACTAACCTGCAGAAGTGTCACCAGAGAACTGCCATCTGACGTGAGGTATAATACCATCTGGGAGTTCTCGGCGAGTCCGTCCAGTGTACCCAGTCATTACTGAGCCCCCATATACCATCTTTGATGTCAAACACCAATGGATATGGGATCATCCATCGCCCATCTCATGGGTCGAGAAGCGTATATGCTAGTCTACTCTGGTATATCGATGCCCTGTCTAGATATACCTACGACTAGGAACATTAAAGGATGTACTTATGGACTACTCTGTCCCCACTAGTATGATCTGCATCATAGTCCAGATAGTCAAGTACACATCCTAAGGGCTTTACCAACATGTAACTATAAGACAATATCAAGAGACGAGTATACATGTTAAGATAAAGAGCAACCAGATAGCATACTATCATGTCGAGCAAGAAAGTCCTCTCTATATATGTCCAAGCATCCAATATAATATACATCATCTGTATAATACTGGCATCTAGGGCATACATACAACTAACAATCTCCCACTTGCACTAGGGCCAGCTACTGTAGTATCGCATACCCAGCATCCCGAAGAGTCTCTCAAACTGTATCTGGGGAATGGCCTTCGTGAGTGGATCCGCTGTGTTGTTCTTCGTGTCAACCTTCCTGACCTCGATCTCCCGGCGATCAACTATCTCCCGGATCAGGTGATACCGCCTCAGAATATGCCTGGATCGCTGATGGGACCTGGGTTCCTTGGCCAAAGCCACCGCTCCATTGTTATCGCAATACAAAGGTATTGGATGCTCAATGGATGGAACCACTCCAAGTTCAGTAATGAACTTCTTGATCCAGACAGCCTCTTTGGCAGCATCGTTGGAAGCGATGTATTCAGCCTCCATCGTCGAGTCTGCCACGGTTTCCTGCTTGGAACTCTTCCAGCTAACCGCCCCTCCGTAAAGGGTAAAGACAAATCCCGAGTGTGACTTAGAGTCGTCCTTATCACTCTGAAAGCTCGAATCGGTAAAGGACTCCACTTGGAGTTCTCCGTTACCATACACCAAGAGCATCTCTTTAGTCCTTCGCAAGTACTTGAGAATGCTCTTCACAGCTGTCCAGTGACTCTCTCCAGGATCAGCTTGATACCTACTCACTACACTTAGTGAGTATGCTACATCGGGTCTAGTACATAGCATCGCATACATGATAGAGCCTACTGCCGAAGCATAGGGTATCCCTTGCATGCGAGCTCTCTCCAAATCAGTCTTGGGAGACATCTCTTTGGAGAGAGTGAGCCCTGAGATCGTGGGTAAAAACCCACGTTTGGACTCTTCCATACTAAACCTCTTTAATATGGTGTCAATGTACCTGGATTGGGACAATCCCAATATCCTTTTAGATCTATCTCTATAGATCATAATTCCCAGTATGCAGGAGGCATCACCTAGATCTTTCATTGAGAATCTTTGTGATAAGAGGAGCTTGACCGATTGCAGCATAGGAATGTCATTTCCTATCAAGAGTATGTCGTCTACGTACAATACGAGGAAGACAACCTTACTCTCTGCCACCTTCTTGTAGATACAAGGTTCATCTACGTTTTTGACGAAATCAAACTCTTTGATAACGACGTCAAAGCAGATGTTCCAACTCCGCGATGCTTGCTTTAATCCATAAATGGATTTAAGCAGCTTGCACACCTTCCCGCTGCTCCCACTATCTACGAAGCCCTCTGGCTAAGTCATGTACACGCACTCTTCTAAATCACCGTTTAGAAAGGCGGTCTTAACATCCATTTGCCAGATTTCGTAGTCATGATATGCAACAATGGCAAGCATGATCCGGATGGATTTAAGCATAGCCACTGGAGAAAAGGTTTCGTCATAGTCCACACCTGGTCTTTGACGAAAACCCTATGCAACAAGTCTAGCTTTGAAAGTCTCCACTTTCCCATCTACACCAAGTTTTTTCTTGAAGATCCACTTGCTCCCAATGGGTTTTACCCCTTCAGGAGCATTTTCCAAAGTCCATACTTTATTGGTGTACATGGATTCCATCTCGAACCGCATTGCATCCAGCCATTTCACTGAGTCCCCACTCGTGATGGCCTGTTCGAAGCTAGTTGGGTCATCATCAACCATGATGCAATCCTCGTTCCCACCATCCATGAGAATACCGTAGTATCTCTCAGGTGGGTGAGGAACCCTACTAGATC
Source organism: Agapanthus africanus (assembly GCA_030015575.1). NCBI lineage: Eukaryota > Viridiplantae > Streptophyta > Magnoliopsida > Asparagales > Amaryllidaceae > Agapanthus > Agapanthus africanus. The sequence goes on along the minus strand of JASDDO010000026.1, from coordinate 399,923,970 downwards.
CGCGGAGTGGCTGGGGTTCATCGGGAACTACCGAATCCTCTGGTTCCTCCAAATCTTCTGTTGTGGTTTGTACAGCTGGAACCTCTTCCAGTTCTACCTCAGAGCCACTAATCTCTTTAACAAGAAATTCCTTTTCTAAAAAGGTGGCGTGTTGAGCAACAAACACTCTTTGTTCCTCACTGTGGTAGAAGATATATCCTCGCGAATACTTGGGATATCCAACAAACTTACACAAAACAGACCTTGCCTCGAGTTTGTCCGGTTTTTGTCTTTTGACATAAGCCGGGCAACCCCATATCTTAATAAAATTAAGATATGGTCTCTTCCCTTCCCATATCTTATATGGGGTGGTAGGCACAGATTTGGTAGGAATCCTATTCAGTAGGTATGCTGCTGTCTCCAGTGCATATCCCCAGAAGGAAATAGGTAACTCAGCTATACTCATCATAGAGCGCACCATATCTAATAGGGTGCGGTTCCTCCGTTCCGATACACCGTTGTGTTGTGGTGTATATGGAGGAGTTAGCTGAGAGAGAATCCCATTCTCTTTTAGGAAGTCCAGGAATTCATTGCTCAAGTATTCACCTCTTCGATCAGATCGAAGGATTTTAATACTTTTCCCGGTTTGGTTCTCGACTTCTTGTTTATATTCTCTAAATTTCTCAAAAGCTTCTGATTTGTGTTTCATCAAGAACACATATCCGAATCTAGAGAGATCGTCAGTAAATGTAATGAAGTACGAAGAACCATCCGTGGCATGTGTAGACATGGGACCGCATACATCACTATGTATCAGTCCCAAGAGTTCGGTAACTCTTTCTCCGTGTCCCGTAAACGGAGTTTTGGTCATCTTGCCGTTGAGACATGACTGGCAAGTGTCATAAGATGAAAATTCGAACGGTTTCAAATATCCATCCTTATGCAACTTAGCTAGTCGTGTCGCATTGATGTGACCCAGTCTACAATGCTATAAGAATGATTCGTTCAGTTCTGAACTCTTCCTCTTGTGTGTGTTTGTTATGCTCAGAACTGTTGATTGATTTAGAACATAAATGCCATTGCACAACGTGCCTGATCCAACCAACTTTTGGTTAAGGAAAATGTTCATAAAATTATCCTGTAATACAAAATTATATCCCTCTTTACTTAAAAAAAGAAACCGATATAATGTTGCATATCAGGTTCGGCATGTAATAGCATTCGTTCAGAATCAATGTATTACCAGTTGGCAATACAAGATGATATTCCCCGACGGTTTTAGCTGCAATAATTGCTCCATTTCCAACCCTTATGTCTTTATCACCTTCTCCAAGTTCTCTACCTTTCCTAAGCCCATGTAACTGATTACATATATGGGATCCTGACCCGGTATCTAATACCCAGGACGTAGAGCAAATGGAGAAACAGTTCTCTGTAACGAACACACCCGAAGAAAATGCATCAACATGTACTTTCTTCATTCGGGTAGCATGGGAATCCTGGTATTCCCCTATATCCTGTTCAGTCTTATAACTTTTATAACAAAGAACGGAACCAACGTTCCCCAGCACAGTATAACATGCAGGTTCGGTCAATACATCTATATTATTATCTTTATTAAGGCATGATATGGTCACTAGCTGGAGAGAAAGAGAAGAAAACACTTTAGCGTATGCTCTTGCAAGATCAGATTGGTTATTATTTTATCTAATCAGGATGGCTCCCACTGTTTTTATCAAATCTTCCTTCAAACCCTAAAAGGAAAGACTAGCCGGGATTAATTACACCCTACAATTTCGCCAATCTTTCAGCCAGGCCAGTGTCGGTACTTTGAGAGAGGTTCCCCGTGCTTTTGCACGGACCTAATTAAAGTAAACCTCGTTTTCCCAGAGGCGTAACCCCGTTGACACCTTTCTAGACACCTACTTGATTGGCTAATTGTCCTGTGTAAAACTCTCCCAGGAGTAACAATTACTCGCAGTGGGTATCGGGATCCAACTATCTCATAGAAGGTATGCAATCTCATTGCAAATTTCAACACTTGAAATTCCCGATAATATTTTCCCCAAGCATCCCATGAACTTGACGGAGGTCAACAAACCACAGGGTGCAAGTCAAGTTCAACCCGTCATTTCTTAATTGAATCAAACCTACCCGCACGACCCTTGACGGAGGTCAACAAGGTCGTACGACTACCCTAATCCATCTGCATCATATGCATAAGCAGATAAATACTAGTTAGCTACCGCACACTACGCCTTGACGGAGGTCAACAAACGTAGCACGAATACTAAGTAGGACTTATCTGAAATGACGGAGGGCTACGACAGGTTTTTCTGAAAACCTATTGCATAATGAACTTGATATCGTTGTAGAATCAAGTGAATTTTGAAATGGAGTGATTTTGAGGCTTTCATTAGTTTTGCTAAAGAGGTCACTCCCGGTGAAGAGATCTCGGCTCTTTCCTCATCGAATAAGGTGCGGGATATATCATATATATCACTATGCAAAGAAAAACTCCAAAAGCAATAAAAAACAATCCGAGTGTTGTAGCATCTGCCAGTTTTGCTAAAGAGGTCACTCCCGGTGAAGGGATCTCGGCTCTTTCCTCATCGAATAAGGTGCGGGATATATCATATATATCGCTATGCAAAGCAAAAACCGTAGCTACCTTTTTTGAAAATTTGATTCTACAACATCTTTTTGGTTTCTTTTCTTTCATTAATCATATTAATGAAGTCCCATCATTTAATTCACCTAAAACATCACAGATAAATACGACGTACACTTATGCCATCCGCATTCGCCTCGATGTCCCCTCGTGCACTGTTAGGTTAGGTAACTAACGGCAGAGCAGGGCAGGGCTAGCGCGGGTGTAAAACATAAATAACATTTATATAATATATCATATATACTATATACAGTATTTATCACAACATATCAAATGATCACATCACAGATATCGCAGCAAAAGAAATATATGAAACATTGGATATACTAGGACGTCCGTGTTTTATTTTGAGCTTCTATAAAACACGGATTCCGCGGTCGTGACGATTAGCCAAACCCACACCCCTAGACCCCTACGAGAGTGGCAAGCAACCCTTCCAATTCTAGAGTTAGAAGACCCGGACTCGACTCCTCGAGTTGGTCTCCCACTGGACTCTAGAACCCGGTTACTTGTGCTATCCTCCTTGGGTCTATCCTAGTGCGGAAAAGTAAATAATATACAAATGGTGACATCAACCTCATCCCGGAAGTGCCCCAATAAAAGAATATTACATACATTTAATTTTACATGAATGAAAATAAAAACCCTCATCTCACATAAAAAAACCCCGGCTATTCATAACACGACGATCCAATATAACATATCCAGCAACACATAACAACACATGTCATCAACGTAAGTAAATGTGCGCATCCCAATTGTCGTTGACATATAGCAACGAAACCGGCGATATCACATATTACACTTACGGTCGCGGAAAAGAAAGTGTAAAACTACAACATTTGGAATCCACATTCTCTTTAGACATCGTAAATCCGAAATATCACATACTTCGCATTTCATGCCTAACTATATGAATTCCACATATTGTATCACATTCCAGATAAATAGACAGTATTAAACTTTCTGATCGAATAATTAAATACCCAAGATTTCCTTAATAGCTCAACACTTGAGCGGAGTTCAAAAAATTCCAGAATACGTCACAGTACCAATGGTCCAGCCGTAGAAGGTTCAAGCCAACGCCTCACATGTGGCACGCCGTACTGCCCAAAAGGCAGTTCAAGACGGTCACATAATCGAGTTAAGGTTTGTTGTCTTCTAGAGGGTCCATCGCGTTACATGCACGATTTTCCGAAAGATTTAAACTCAAGGAAAAATTCAACCCTAGAAAGTTTTTCGTGCCGGAAAATAATGAGTTAATGATATCCGTTCGAACATTTTAACAGTTTCTAAATATCCGGAAAACATTACGAAATTAAATATTACGATCGAATCAACGATTACAAAATAAACCCCAGAACACTCAACACTTGAGTCAGATTAAAAATACCCAGAAAATAGTAACAACATATACAAGTATTACTGTGCAAACACGTGTCATTAATACCAAAGTACGTCCGCGGAACCGCCGCGGGAAGCAGGTTCCTGCCGCGGTTCCGCGGCGACTTGATGGTATCATGAGTTCGTATTTCATGGTAATTCTTAGAATTCCATGCTGATTTTTTTAGGTATTTTTAATTCAGAAAAAATCACATTTTTAGAAATTGTCCAGAGAGGGGGTTAAATTTGCGTTTCGGGTTTCGATCGGGGTTTTAACTCCATATACAAGTCGCCTAATGCTCTAGCTAGGCTCTGATACTACTGTAGGGTTACTAGGCACTCTAATAAGGTTCTACAATGCATCAACCATGCCCGTTTAAAATTTTAGCCGTGCCGAATAACCCTAAACAAGATCGTTGCTAGAAAATTAGGGTTTCACATGCAAGTTAATAGCATCTACAACTAAGTGAATACGAAATACAACCTTTGTAGATCGGTCCTTCACTTCTTTAGCTCCTTGTTGAGTCCCTTCGCTGCGATCGTGGTTCTCCCGGACTCTTGCATGGCTTCACAAGGCTAAAGGAGCGTCCTTGCTTGAAGTCTTCGAGGCCGAAGATGATCTACGTCGAGGGGATGCCAACTCAAGCTTCTACTTCACTAACTAGAGAATTAGTGAAGCAAACACCCTAAACTAAAGTGCTAGTCTAGTAGAGGATGGATAAATAGGAGTGGGTTCACTTTAGAATTTAGTTTCTCACAATGTTTCTCACTTTGGATCAAACCCTAAAGAGCTTTTTAGCTCAAGGAAGAAGATGAAGAAAATAAAATGAGAAGAGATAATGATCAAGTGAGAAAGCTAACCATGGTGAGTGAGTATCATATACTAACTCATGTAGAGACATAACCATGGCTAATCCTTATGGTTGGGTTAACAAATATCCATAGTAAAAACAAACTTAGTGGACTTAGTCAATGCATCCACAAGCTTCCACAAGCTTCATGCATTTTGCTAATCCTCCACTAATTTTGTAATTACTTTAAATATTATAACCCAACATAAATAAATAGCATGGTGTAAGTCTCATACACCTAAGTCATGTGTATCATCAACCATGATACAAAAAGAAAACACAATTTTAATATATATCATATATATATTAAAGTTGTGCACATGTGAGAAAAATCCTTAAGTGAACAAGTGTTAGTTAATGTAAACTAGTACATCTAATATACAATTATACACTAAATTATTAAATCAACACTTGACTTAATAATCCGGTCATATCTCATATAACCGACTAACATCCATTGTATCGACTTATCGAATCAACACTTGATTCGATAACCCGACTATATCATATATAACCGACAGATACAAAAAGTTGTGAGAATATAATACGGTATCACATATACGCATTATTCTCGGTCCCGCACATATCACATACGTGCTCCTATTTCATTTTGCCTGAGCCAGTAAAACCTCTATGTAGGACTCTAAAGACTCGTCAATACGCCGGCAGTAGGTGATGATCACATCAAGCACCCACAAGCCATCAGCGGTACTAGCTGGACGTAACGGCCACCCGGGTATTGAGCGATCAGAAGATCAGCAAGCAAGCCCGCTCCAACTCCTGTAAAAGCCTGCCGGTAATACTACCCGTACAGTCCGGTCTCCTCTTCTGATATGTCGCATATCAAGTCTAGGGGTGGTAAACGTCAGACCCAAATAACCGATAAGTCGTGCCGACATGAGGCTCATAACGGGTCGAGAAACTACTGGTAACACTTACCAGTAAATCTCTATATCAGCCCTGGCCAGAGACTTCCCTGTTATGGCCAATCGAGCACAGTGCAACATCAACCCTTAATACCGGGAGAGACGAAACCCCTCCTATCGCTCATTGCCTCCATGTGACTCGGGACTGTACCCAAAAACCACCGTTTTGCATGCCCTCATGGACGTGGTAAGGTGGAAATCAAAGCACAGTGGGAATCACACAAGACTCTATGACGATCTCGGGTTTACAGACTAACCTGCACAAGTGTCACCAGAGAACTGCCATCTGACGTGAGGTATAATACCATCTGGGAGTTCTCGGCGAGTCCGTCCAGTGTACCCAGTCATCACTGAGCACCCGTATACCATCTCTGATTTCAAACACCAATGGATATGGGATCATTCATCGCCCATCTCATGGGTCGAGAAGCGTATACGCTATTCTACTCTGGTATATCGATGCCCTGTCTCGATATACCTACGGCTAGGAACATTAAAGGATGTACTTATGGACTACTCTGTCCCCACTAGTATGATCTGCATCATAGTCCAGATAGTCAAGTACACATCCTAAGGGCTTTACCAACATGTAACTATGAGACAATATCAAGAGACAAGTATACATGTTAAGATAAAGGGCAACCAGACAGCATACTATCATGTCGAGCAAGAAAGTTCTCTCTATGTATGTCCAAGCATCCAATATAATATACATCATTTGTACAATACTGGCCTCTAGGGCATACATACAACTAACACTAATCAGTCTCACAAAACCTGTTTGCGAAACTAATGCGTAGCCTCAGTGAGTGGATTCGCCCTAATGTTTCTTTCTATGTCTCTCTTTATCTCAAGTTCGCGGAGAAAGCCATCTCGTGAAATGAGCAATACCTGTCTTAGAATGTGTCTAGATATCTGATGGGACCTAGTTCATAAATGAACTCTAAATCCAAACTTCTTAGACTGTATCATCCACTGAACTTAATCAGTATCCTGCGCCATGCCTCCCTCAGTATCCGCCTGGACCACCTGTCCATGGTACTGCCCCTCGTCAGAGGGAAAACTATAACTCTGACAACCAATCTGTCATCCAGGTCACCTTGGAAGCCTGGAATGATAACTGTCTCCCGAATGAGGCTGTCGTTATCATATCCCTAGAACATCCACTTATGTTCTAAAATTGCTTCCGATCGTTTCTCCAGGATTGGATCAATATCAACATATTGCATCTCGTGCAAAAACAATATCTGGTGTGGTACTTGACATCTCATGATTGACTCAATTGCCTAAGTAAGTGATCTGCCAATCATGCACATCCCTTTCCACTTTAGTCTATAAGACACCTTTAGAGAGGGTGACTCCATCACTTGCAGGTACACTACCGTGCCTGGAGTCGTCCATTCTAAAACACTTTCAGAATGCTGTCTAAGTACCCTGATTGGGAAACTACCCAAATTTAGATCTAAAACCATAGATCCAGTAACCAGAATGTCTTGATATTATATCCAAGTCCCATGTGGAGAAACCACTGTGTGACGACCAAAGTATAACCGATCGTAGTATAGGAATATTACTTCCTGCTCTGTGTGTGTCATCCAAATACCAGGACATCACACCCTACTATCTTCTTAACAGATCCATCCCCTATTCCGATGAAGTCAAACCTATGACTTTCACATCAGAAATAGATGATCTATCTCCGCTATATCCGCTTTAGTCAATAAATAGACATAAGCCACCTGTCCACCAATGCTTCCGCTGCTCCCATTGATCACGACAACCCTCTGGCAGAGTCATATAGACGTACACTTCTAAAGCTAGTTTAGATTGACGCTATACTCATCCTCCTGCCGGGTCTCACAGTCTGGAACAACAGAAATGGCAAGTCTGGGTAAACAAGAACCTCCCTGTCACCGTCCTTGAGGCTACCGGAGTACCTCTCGGGTGCCTGAGGTTACCCACCAAATCTGCGGAGTGACCAATGGAATGTCAAGTCAGATTGAATCTTTAGGTTCTGATCAAATTTTCAGTAATCATTTGCGGTTCTGGAATCACTTCCAGTTCTACCATACTCCCACTACTGTTTTCTGAAAAAATCCATTTTTGTTAAAACTGTGGTGAGTCTAGAACAATATCACTATTGATCTTCCAGATGGTAGAAAATCAACCCTCGTCATAGCCTGGGTCAACCCACAAACAGTCATTACAGAAACGTGCCTTGAGTTATCCAGAGTCTGGTTTTAAGCATAAGCCGGACAACTCCCCGTACCTTAACATCGTTAAGATACAAACTGTTTCTATATCCAATACAGAAAGAGGCACTGATTTAATTGAACCAGATTCAAATCATGCAGCTGTCTCCAGTGCATGTCAACTAAATGGAAAGAGGCCGATCAGCATTACTCAACTTAGGAGTGCTTCCAATTATGAGTAATCTAAAAGAGAAGCAAGTTCTCTTGACCATTACTATCAATTGAATACCATACACAAGTATTTGCATCTTCGATCACCTTGAAGAATCCTGATACTTGCAACACCTGGTTCTCTACTTAATTCTTATACCTATAACTTCTCAAAATTCGGACCTTGCGTTTCTACGAAACACTTGTCTAAAAACTAGAGAAGTCATAAGTAAACCGAATATAGTACGAGGACCAACCCCTCTGTCCTAATGGACACTGGACAACATACAATACTCTGTATAAGTCCCTTGAGTCTGATAACTCAATCCCTGTGTGTCGTAGGTTGAAAACTGTACCTATGGTTAAGAAGAATTACACCGCTGTTTAATGCTCCTTACCTAACCATCCACTGATATAGGTAAATGTCATGGACATAATTTCAAAAAGGTATATCTCACTCTATAAAAATAGATGTACAGATGTATCAATTTGAAATTGATGCATAACAGCGGATATTTAAAACCAAATATTTGCCGTCCGGCAAACAACTGAGGCGATTTCCTCAAATATCACCAATTACAACGAATTCCGATATAATGAGGACAATCACCTAATTCCCAATAACTTACTCCCACTCATCATCTGTAAAACCATACAGATGTGAGAATCATACCTGGTAAATACATACCCTGGAGCAAGATTTGATTAGGAAATCAGTTTTCTTTTAACAGTACACAGCGAAACTGAAACATTGAAATGTTTAATAGGGGTATCCTGGTATTCCTAGTAATGCCTCTCCCATTATCCAGATTCACAACTGTAACCGTATATTTCTTTGCCATCTCTCCAAATCCCTTCATTTGTCTTTAGTCATTACCTTCTGTACACCCCTTTAGGCCAAATGGTTTTCTTCCTTTCCTACCGCTCGGCACCAGCCTATGGTTTGGAAGAAGACTATCCAATAAGCATAATGGGTGTACTGTCCTAATCCTAGAAGCACTCGCAATACGAGAGAAGGTGAAGATAAAAGACAACCGAATAAACCTTATTCCTATTTCTCCTGAACCAGAATCCATCCCCGAACTGGAACAAGTTCCTTTCGAGTTCGTATATAACCATACGATGGAGTATCTAATAAACTGTGGATCTTCGTAGTGATACGGAGTGTCCTGGAGAAATACAAAGGTGAAGTGGGAGTGGTAATGAAATACTTGGTTTGGTCGTGAATAGCAGTCGCAATTTACTTTGCCCTCCTTCTAATCCCTTTATTTGTCTTAACTTAATACCTTCTGCACACCATCGTTATGCTAATTGGTTTTCTTCATTCCCCACCGTTTGGCATCGGCCTAAGGTTTGGAAGAAGACTATCCAATTTGCGTAATAGGTGTACTATCTCCTAAACCAAGGAGTACTCGCAACCTGAGAGAAGGTAAAATGAAAAGACAACTGAATAGTCCTATCGTTTTCTCTAGAACCAGAAACCATCCTCGAATAAATTCCTTCGAGTTCGTATATAACCATACGATGGTTTTATCCAATGGAAGTGGACGTTCGTAGTAATACGGGGTGTCCTGGAGAAAAGGGTAAAAGTAGGAGTGGCAATGAGGTATGCAACTCTGACAATCCAAAAGCCAGTGTTTAAGAAGGTTCGGTCAACTTGGTCACTGAGTCATAGTCTAGGGTCGCGCCATGGTCGCTGCCAAGGAGAGAGAGAAAAGAAACACTCAGCGTGCACTCTAACCTAGATTAGAATGGTTACCAATTTATCTAATCTGGAAACCTCCCACTGTAACGTCAAATTCTCCTCCAAACCTGAAAGAAGAATTAGTCCGGATCACCCGAGGAGTAAAGCAACTCATCAGTGGGAATCGGGATCCAACTATCATCGCATGATAACGTGACGGAATCCGCTAATGTTATCACACTCCAGAAGGTATGCGCATATCTGGCAAGTTTCAGTTTCTTTAGAAACCCCCGATGTGATTTTTACCCCATGCTCTTATGACCTTGACTTTGGCCAACAAATCATAAGTCACATGTCAAGTTCTACCCGTCATTCACCAGGTTGATTTGAACCCACCCGTACCTACCCTTGACTTTGGCCAACAAGGCAGTACGACTGTCCCAAACCAACGCATCTATCTATGCTGCATATGAATACCCAATAGCTACCAAACACTGTGCCTTTAACGTAATGAACTTGATATCGTTGAAACGACGGAGGGCTACGAATGGATTTTGGCAAAAAACCTTTAACGTAATGAACTTGATATCATTGAAGGAACCAAATAGCTTTATAAAAATATAGTGACGAAAACCTTTACAAAAGAGGTCACTCTCGGTGAAGGGATCTCGGCTCTTTCCCCGTAGAATGAGGTGCAGGATATTCCAACTGAATACCATGATGCAAAGCAAAAGTAAACGACTATAGTGAAGTTATTGCCCTGACGCAAACTTCTGTCCAAGGGGTCACTCCCGGTGAAGGGATCTCGGCCCTTGCCTCGTCGACTGAGGTGCAGGATATTCCAACTGAATACCACTGTGCAAAACAAAAGAGAACGTCCTTGCAATAACAGCTTTTTGAAAAATGTTCCAACAACATCAGAATAAGTTTGTTTAGCTTGCGTTGATCCGAATCAACGCAGTCCCATCAATTGATCACACCAATAAAGAACGAAAATAATGATGTACGTATATGCCATCCGCATTCGCCACTGGGTCCCGTCATTACCCGTTAGGTTACTTAACTAACGATAGAGCGGGGACTGGACTAGCGCGGATGCAAAACATATACAACATCTACTAGTATATATATCAATATATAATATTCGCTCAAGGCGTGATAAAATGCAACATCACAGAAATGTAATAAGCATCACAGAACAATACAGATATCTGGGATCCCCGGGTTTCATAGAGCCGCTACTGAAACCCGATGTTCCCCTGGTCGTGTGGATAGCCTGTGCAATGAAATCCTAGACCCCTACGGGCACGGCAAGTTACCTGCCAAAACCTGAAGCGAGGCAGCCCCCTTCAGCAACGTGAATGGACCACCCAGCACTTCACGGAATCCGGTCACTTGGGCACCCCTCCTGGGTCAACCTGTACCCCCTACGAGTGCGGCGAATAGCCCGCCAATTCTAGAGTGAAGCCCCCTCTGTCTCAACGCCATGAGATGCGGGCCCGTTGCCCTCTAGAACCCGGCTATCCGTGCACCCCATCTTGGGGTAATCCTAGTACAGAAAGTAAAATATACATACAACGGGTACATCGACCTCACCCCGGTCGTGCCCCAAAAGAATAATATACAAACAGGCAGTGACGGCAGTCCACATGTCGGACGCTCACCCCGCAATATCAAATGTACATAATAAAACAAACTGTACTACCATTGCATCCAGGCTATCCCCACGACCAATCCGCAATATCACAGCACAACACAGAACATCAATGTGAATGTCACGTTCGCAAATCCGTCTAAAAGGGCTATAGCAGTTAGACAGGATTTACCGATCAAGTGACATTCACGTTCGCAGATATAATGTAAATACTGTGAACTAACATGTTTAAAATTTTCGATCGATCAAATTTACCGAAGTGGGCCCCAAGCACTACTGTAGCACTCAAAGAAAATCTGGGTCAAAAAATAATATACCAAAAACCACATTTCCAACACAACAACCAACTGAAGAAATATGGTGCAGTGATCCCACTTTACTGCGGCGGAACCGCGGCCAAAACAGGGGTAAGGCCGCAGTTCCGCGGCTGAACAGGAACAACACTGCACCAAATTTTCCCAGATTGCATAGAAAACCCTGCCTGTATTTTTGAAATGCACCAAATAATTTTTTGACAACTATAAAATTTCGACAGAAACTGTGCGTTAGAAATCGGGTTTTCGGAAAATCTGTTCGATCAAACTTGTAAACACGTTAGAGCAAGCTAGACTAGGTTAATGGCGTGACTTTGATACCAGTGTAAGTGCACGGCGGCGCCCCGGCCGTCATAACGAGGCCAAAATGCGGAAACAATACTTTTACAAAACTTGTAAACCGGCACCACCGTGCACTAAAATCCCGGATCGGTCCATTAACCTACTCCTACCTAACTAGAGAAGGGGTAGAGAGATATACCGAGCGATCCGTGTCCTTCGGTCTTCTCGTCGTCGTCCCAATCTCCCCGCGGAATCTCCGGTCTTCATCTCCTCGTCGGAAGGGCACCACATCGCCGGGTTCTTTTACGGGCTCCCACCTCTGGACCGAGGCAACTCGGGCACGAAGTTGGCGAGTCGACGTGTCCAAGAATTGCTGTAGAATAGTGTGGAACTCTATGTCTCATGGGGTTGTAAGAAGTTGCCTTTTTGGTGGAGGAAATGAACTATAAACTTTTTGGATGAACTTGGGAATTTTGCAAGCATCAAGAGAACAAAAATCACTCTACAAAATTTTTGGCAGCCCTCTCTCATGTGTGGCCGACCATGATAAGGAATGAGATGGGGGGAGTGAGCAATAATCAAGAAAGAGAAAATGGATGAGTGATGATGAGGAATCCAATGATCACAACCTACTCCCATCATATCACCAAAGGTCAAACAATCATGAACCATGGAGTCAATGGAAGCTACACCCATCATGAAAACCATCATGAAGCAACAATATACAAAGACAACCCTCCACAATGCTAATTTGCACATTTGCAAATAAGCCCACCTCCACCAATTTTCAGCCAAAGAAAGATACAAAGGAAAATGGCCGAAACGGAATGCAAACTGGCAACTTCAAAAAACTGATCCCGTAATAAATTACAGGAGAACCCCGCGACTGTATATACATACCCGCATTTGTATTCCGACCGAATACAAATGCAATGAGACAAAATTTACACTGTACAATACTATGATCCGGCTTAAACCAAAGCCCGCTAGTATTATCCGTCCGATCATGATCCGTGCAATACCGCACGTACATGATCGAACCCTGCTATATCTCCATACGGCCTCTACAACGTTTCGCCTGAAACTTGAGAAAACGGTCTGTGGGCGACTCTAAAGACTCGTCAATACTTTGGCTGTGGATTTAACCACTAGCACGTCAGAGGTATTAGCCATACATAACTGGCTTCCAGGTATTGACCAAAAGGGACGTCGATGAGCGAACTCATCCTGACACCCTACTGAGCCTGTCAGTGACAATATCCGTACAGTTCGGTCCGTTCGTCTATGAGCATCGCATGGCGGGCCTAGGGGGTTGGTAAAAGTCAGACCCCCAAAAGCGGTACAAGTCGTGTCGGAGTGTAGCCCAGAACACCCTGAGATACTACTGGAATACCTACCAGTAAATCTCCTGCCTTGGCCAAGGACTTCGTGCATTGGCTCTCCTAGATACAGCGCGACCTCACTCCCAATACCGAGAGAGACGAACCCCTGCAGATCCGCTCACTGCCTCCATGTGGTTCGGGACTGTACCCAACTAAAACCTGTTTGCACGTCTCCTTTGAGCGTGGTAGGGTAGTAATCAAAGTACAGTGGGAACTCATACGAGACAAATGACGATCTCAGGTCGATGAACTAACCTGTACACATGTCACCAGGGAACTGCTATCTGACGTCAGGTATAAGACCAACTAGCATGTTCCCGGCGAGTCTTGTCCGGTGTACTCATAACCCAATGAGCACCTGTATACATCTTAGGTGAACCAACTGACACCAGTGGCTTGTGAGACCGGCCACCGCCCCTCGTCGGGGTCTCGACTGTATACACTAGTCTACTCTGGAGTATCGATGCCCTGTCTTGAAAACTCCCACGACTAGGGATCTTTTAAGGATGTGCTTATAGACCCTAACTCCCACGTATATGATCGCCATCATACTGCTGGCTGTCAAGCAAGAATCCTAAGGGCTCTATCAACGCGCAATAGTGACCTGTAAGGTCACCTGAAGCAGTACACGATGATAAAGGTAAACCAGATAGCATATTATCATCTTGAGTAAGACTGTCCTACCGGCATAGGTCCTCCATCAATCACTGCAATCACGTGCCTGTGATCCAATAATTGACTCTGAGGGCACTATCTCCAACAGAGATAATGAGCTCAAGAAAGAGGAGGAGGAAGAAAAAGCTTTCCTCTCGTTTTCTTTTGTGTTGAGATGATAAAATGAGAGTGAGAATGAGAATGAAATAATACAAGAGCAAACATATCTATCATGGCTGCCCTTCTCTCTTTTCCTCTCATTTCATCACTCAAATCCATCACAAAATGTGACATATGCACAATAAAAGAGACCATGAGTCACTAGGTTTCATGTGTCACAATAAATGCACCTCATGATGGTTTTGAGCTCATTATTTCCATATGCAAACATTAATCTAAATGTTTGCAACAATAAAAAGAGAATGGCATCTACTAAAGTAAACTCATGAAGGATCACAAGAGTACCCCTCACCTGTATATACATACATGCATCCGCATTCCGACTGAATGCGAATGCGATGAGACTAAAGTAATCCAAAAAATCTAATACTAGGATCCGGCTTAAACCAAAGCCCACTAGTATGATCCGTCCGATCATGATCCGTGCATTACTGCACGTATATGATCGGACCCTGCCATATATCATACGACCTCTACAACGTTTCGCCCGAAACTTGAAAACTGTCTGTGGGGGACTCTAAAGACTCGTCAATACTTTGGCTGTGGATTTAACCACTAGCTCGTCAGAGGTACTAGCCGTATGTAACAGGCTATCAGGTATTGACCAAAAGGGAGGTCGATGAGCAAACTCATCCTGACACCCTACTGAGCTTGTCAGTGACAATATCCGTACAGTTCGGTCCGTCCGTCTATGAGCATCGCATGACGGGCCTAGGGGGTTGGTAAAAGTCAGACCCCCAAAAGCGGTACAAGTCGTGTCGGAGTGTAGCCCAGAACACCCTGAGATACTACTGGAATACCCACCAGTAAATCTCCTGCTTTAGCCAAGGACTTCGTGTAATGGCTCTCCTAGACACAGCGCGATCTCACCCCCAATACCGAGAGAGACGAAACCCCTGCCGATCCGCTCACTGCCTCCATATGGCTCGGGACTGTACCCAACTAAAACCTGTTTGCATGACTCCTTTGAGCCGTGGTATGGTAGTAATCGAAGTACAGTGGGAACTCACACGCGACAAATGACGACCTCAGGTCGATGAACTAACCTGTACACATGTCACCAGGGAACTGCTATCTGACGTCAGGTATAATACCAACTAGCATGTTCCCGGCGAGTCCTGTCCGGTGTACTCATAACCCAATGAGCACCTGTATACATCTTAGGTGAACCAACTGACACCAATGGCTAATGAGACCGGCCACCGCCCCTCGTCGGGGTCTCGACTGTATACACTAGTCTACTAATGGAGTATCGATGCCCAGTCTCGAAACTCCCACGACTAGGGACCTTTCAAGGATGTGCTTACAGACCCCAGCTCCCACGTATATGATCGCCACCATACTGCTGGCAGTCAAGCAAGAATCCTAAGGGCTCTATCAACGTGTAATAGCGACCTGTAAGGTCACCTAAAGCAGTACACGATGATAAAAATAAATTAGATAGCATACTATCATCTTGAGTAAGACTGTCCTACCGGCATAGGTCCTCCCTCAATCATTGCAATCACGTGTCTGTGATCCAATAATTGACTCTGAGGGCACTATATCCAACAATCTCCCACTTGCACTCAAGGCTAATTATTGCGATGTCGCATAGTCACAGCCCATGTGATACCGAACACCCAACTCCTCTACTAATCAGTCTCACAAAGACCGTTTGCGAAACCATTGTGTTCGAGGAATAGCCTCAGTGAGTGGATCCGCCCTGATGTTTCTTTCTATGTCTCTCTTTATCTCAAGTTCGCGGAGAAAGCCATCTCCCGAAATGAGCAATACCTGTCTTAGAATATGTCTGGATATCTGATGGGACCTAGTTCATAAATGAACTCCAAATCCAAACTTCTTAGACTGTATCGTCAACTGAACTTAATCAGTATCCTGCGCCATGCCTCCCTCAGTATCCGCTTGGACCATCTGTCCAAACTACCGCTCATCGTCAGAGGGAAAACTATAACTCTGACAGTCATTTTGTCATCCAGGTCACCTTGGAAGCCTGAAATGATAACCGTCTCCCGAAAGAGGCTGTCGTTATCATATCCCTAGAATATCCACTTATCTTCTAAAACTGCTTCCAAACGTTTCTACAGGATAGGATTAATATCAACTTACTGCATCTCGTGCAAAAACAATATCTGATGTGGTACTTGACATCTCATGATCAACTCAATTGCCTAAGCAAGTGATCTGCCAATCATGCACATCCCTCTCCCCTTTAGTCTGTAAGACACCTTTAGAGAGGGTGACTCCATCACCTGCAGGTACACTACCGTGCCAGGAGTCGTCCATTCTAAAACACCTTTAGAATCCATTCTAAAACACCTTTAGAATGCTGTCTAAGTACCCAGATTGGGAAACTACCCAAATATAGATCTAAAACCATAGATCTAGTATCCAGAATATCTGATATAATATCCAATTCCTATATGGAGAAACCACTGCGTGACAACCAAAGTATAACCGATCATAGTATAGGAATTTTACTTCCTACTCTGTGTATGTCATCCAAATACCAGGATATCACACCCTATTACCTTCTTAACAGATCCATCCCCTATTTTGATGAAGTCAAACCCATGACTGTCACATCGGAAATAGATGATCTATCTCCGCTATATCTGCTTTAGTCTATGAATAGACATAAGCCACTTGTCCACTATGCTTCCGCTGCTCCCACTGACTACGACAACCCTTTGGCAGAATAATATACACGTGCACTTTTAAAGCCAGTTTAGAACGACGCTATACTCATCCTCCTGTCGGGTCTCACAGTATGGAACAACAGCAATGGCAAGTCTGGGTAAACAAGAACCTCCCTGTCACCGTCCTTGAGGCTACCGGAGTACCTCTCGGGTGCCCGAGGTTACCCACCATATCTACGGAGTGGCCAATGGAATGTCAAACCAGATTGAATCTTTAGGTTCTTATCAAATTTTCAGTAATCGTTTGCGCTTCTGGAATCACTTCCAGTTCTACCATACTCCCACTACTGTTTTCTGAAAAAAAAATCAATTTTTTATTAAAACTGTGGCGAGTCAAGAACAATACACTATTGATCTTCCAGATGGTAGAAAGTCAACCCTCGTCATAGCCCGGGTCAACCCACAAACAGCCATTACAGAAACATTCCTTGAGTTATCCAGAGTCTGGTTTTAAGCATAAGCTGGACAACTCCCCGTACCTTAACATCGTTAAGATATGAACCGTTCTATATCCAATATAGAAACAGAGGCACTGATTTAATTAGAACCAGATTAAAATCATGCAGCTGTCTCCGGTGTATGTAAACTAAATGGAAGGAGGCTGATCAACGTTACTCAACTTAGGAATGCATCAAGATATAACCTGAAAGAGAAGCAAGTTCTCTTAATCATTATTATCAACTGAATACCATACACAAGTATCTACATCTTCGATCACCTTGAAGAATCCTGATACTTGCAACGCCTGGTTCTCTACTTTATTCTTATACCTATAACTTTTCAAAACCTAGACTTTGCATTTCTACGAAACAGATGTCTAAGAACTAGAGAAGTCACAAGTAAACAGAATATAGTACGAGTACCAACCCCTCTGTCCTCATGGACACTGGACAACATACAATCCTCTGTATAGGTCCCCTGAGTCTAATTACTCATTCCCTGTGTGTCGTAGGTTGAAAACTGTACTTATGGTTAAGAAGAATTACACCGCTGTTTAATGCTCCTTACCTAACCATCCACTGATATAGGTAAATGTCATGGACATAATTTCAAAAAGTTATATCTCACTTTATAAAAATAAACGTACAGATATATCAATTTGAAATTGGTGCATTACAACGAATATTCAAAACCAAATATTTGCCGTCCGGCAAACAACCCAGGCGATTTTCTCAAATATCACCAATTACAACGAATCCCGATATAATGAGGATGATCACCCAATTCCCAATAATTTACTCCCACTCATCATCTGTAAAACCATACAGATGTGAGAATCAAATCTGGTAAATACATACCCTGGAGCAAGGTCTAATTGGGAAATCAGTTTTCTTTTAATAATACACAGTGAAACTGAAACATGTAAATGCTTCAAAGGGGTATCCGGGTATTCTTAGTAATGCTTCTTCCATTATCAGATTCACAACTGTAACCGCATATTTCTTTGCCATCTCTCCAAATCCCTTTATATGTCTTTAGTCATTACCTTCTGTACACCCCTTTAGGCTAAATGGTTTTCTTCCTTCCCTACCGTTCGGCACCAGCCTATGGTTTGGAAGAAGACTATCCAATAAGCATAATGGGTGTACTGTCCTAATCCTAGGAGCACTCGCAATGCGAGAGAAAGTACAGATAAAAGACAACTGAATAAACCTTATTCCTATTTCTCCTGAACTAGAATCCATCCCCGAACTGGAACAAGTTCCTTCGAGTTCGTATATAACCATACGATGGAGTATCCAAATAACTGTGGATCTTCATAGTGATACGGGGTGTTCTGGAGAAATACAAAGGTGAAGTAGGAGTGGCGATGAAATACTTGGTTTGGTCGTGAATAGCAGTCGCAATTTACTTTGCCCTCCTTGTAATCCCTTTATTTGTCTTAACTTATTACCTTCTGTACATCATCGTTAGGCTAATTGGTTTTCTTCATTCCCTACCGTTCGGCATCTGCCTATGGTTTGGATGAAGACTATCCAATTAGCGTAACAGGTGTACCGTCCTAATCCAAGGAACACTCGCAACCTGAGAGAAGGTAAAAGGAAAAGACAACTGAATAGTCCTATTCGTTTTCTCCAGAACAGGAAACCATCCTCGAATAAGTTCCTTCGAGTTCGTATATAACCATACGATGGTTTTATCCAATGTAAGTGGATGTTCGTGGTAATACGGGGTGTTCTGGAGAAAAGGGTAAAAGTAGGAGCGGTAATGAGGTATGCAACTCTGACAATCCAAAAGCCAGTGTTTTAAGAAAATTCGGTTAACTAGGTCACTGAGTCATAGTCAAGGGTCGGGTCATGGTCACTGCCAAAGAGAGAGAGAAAAGAAACACTCTGCGTGCACTCTAACCTAGATCAGAATGGTTAGCAATTTATATGATCAGGAAACCTCCCACTGTATCGTCAAATTCTCCTCCAAACCTGAAAGAAGAATTAGTCGGGATCAACCGAAGAGTAAACCAACTCATCAGTGGGAATCGGGATCCAACTATCATCGCATGATAACGTGACATAATCCACTCACGTTATCACACTCCAGAAGGTATGCGCATATCTGGCAAGTTTCAGTTTCTTTAGAAACTCCCGATGTGATTTTTATCTCTAGGACCCAAGTGACCTTGACACAGTCAACAAATCAAAGAGTCCTAGTCAAGTTCAATCCGTCATTATCCTGGATTGCATTAAACCCATCCGTACGAGCCCTTGACACAGTCAACAAGGCTGCACGACTATCCTAACCAATCGCATTAATATGCCACAAACAAACACTACTTAGCTACCGCACACTATGCCTTGACACAGTCAACAAACGCAGCACGAATACTAAGTAATACTTGTAAGAAATGACGGAGGGCTACGACTGGTTTTTAGCGAAAAACCTTTAACGTAATGAACTTGATATCGTTGAAGGAACTGCATAGCCTTTTTATAAAAATATAGTGGCGAAAATCTTTGCTAAAGAGGTCGCTCCCGGTGAAGGGATCTTGGCTCTTTCTCCGTAGAATGAGGTGCAGGATATTCCAACTGAATACCACGATGCAAAGAAAAAAGGCAATCGGCTATAGTGAAGTTATTACCTTGACATAAACTTCTGTCCAAGGGGTCACTCCCGGTGAAGGGACTCGGCCCTTGTTTCGTCCACTGAGGTGCTGGATATTCATAACCGAATACCACTGTGCAATACAAAAGAGAACGTCCTTGCAATAACAGCTTTTTGAAAAATGTTCCAACAACATCAGAATAGGTTTGTTTGGCTTGCATTGATCCAAATCAATGCAGTCCCATCAATTAATCACACCACAAAAGAACGAAAATATGATGTACGTATATGCCATCCGCATTCGCTACTGGGTCCCGTCATCATCCGTTAGGTTACTTAACTAACGATAGAGCGGGGACTGGACTAGCGCGGGTGTAAAACATATACAACATCTACTAGTATATATATCAATATATAATAATCGCTCAAGGTGTGATAAAATGCAACATCACAGAAATGTAATAAGCATCACAGAACAATACAGATAATCTGGGATACCCGGGTTTCATAGAGCCGCTACTGAAACCCGACGTTCCCCTAGTCGTGTGGACAGCCTGTGCAATGAAATCCTAGACCCCTACGGGCGCGGCAAGTTACCCGCCAAAACTTGAAGCGAGGCAGGCCCCTTCAACAAAGTGAATGGACCACCCAACACTTCACGGAATCCGGTAACTTGAGCACCCCTCCTTGGGTCAACCTGTACCCCCTACGAGTGTGGCGAATAGTCCGCCAATTCTAGAGTGAATCCCCCTCCATCTCAAAGCCATGAGATGCGGGCCCATTGCCCTCTAGAACCCGGCTATCCGTGCACCCCACCGCGGGGTAATCCTAGTACAGAAAGTAAAAAATATATACAATGGGTACATCGAACTCAGCCCGGTCGTGCCCCAAAAGAATAATATACAAACAGGCAGTGACGACAGTCCACATGTCGGATGCTCACCCCGCAATATCAAATGTACAAATAATTCCAAACTGTACTACCATTGCATCCAGGCTATCCACCACGACAAATCCGCAACATCACAGCACAACACAGAACATCAACGTGAATGTCACGTTCGCAAATCCGTCTAAAAGAGCTATAGCAATTAGACAAGATTTACTGCTCGAATGACATTCACGGTCGCAGATATAATGTAAATACTGTGAACTAACATGTTTAAAATTTCCGATCGACAAAATTTCCCGAAGTGGGCCCCAAGTACAATTCCCAGTACTCAAAATAATCTGGGCCAAAACCAAAATTACCAGAAACCCCATTTCCAAGTCAGAAACCACTGTAGGAAAATTGGTGGACTGATGCTACAGTACGGCGGCGGAACCGCGGTGAAAACGTGGGTACGGCCGCGGTTCCGCGCTGCTACAGTGGAATCTGTGAACCAATTTTTCTCAGATTTCATAAAAAAGCCTGCCTGATTTTCTGCAATACTCAAAATAATTTTTCGAAGACAAAAAAAATTCGACAGAAACTCAGAATTGGAAATGGAGTTTTTGGAAATTTCTTCCGATCGAAGTTCTAAACACAATAGAGCAAGCTAGTAAAGGTTAATGGCGTGGCTCTGATACCATGTAAGTCTACGGTAGTGCCCCGGCCGTCTGTCCGAGGCTAAAATGCGGAAACTAAAACTTTTTCAAAACTTGAAACCGGCGCTATCGTACACTATAAACCCGGATTGAACCATTAACCCACAACTAGCAAACTAGAGAAAGGTTGGAAAGGCTATACCGATCGATCCGTGTCCTTCGGTCTTTGGCCGCCATCCCAAGCTCCTCGCGGCATCTCCGATCTCGATCTCCTCGTCGGAAAAGGGCACCACATTTTCGAGTCTTTTTACGGGCTCCCGCTTCATCCGAAGCAACTCGGGCATGAAGTTCGCTAGCCGACGTGTCCAAGGTGAAGTAGAGAATGTGTGTCATCACTTTGTCTCTTGAGGATTTATTGGATGCCATTAGTGAGGAGATAATGAGCTCAAGAAAGAGGAGGAGGAAGAAGAAGCTTTCCTCTCTTTCTCTTTTGTGTTGAGATGATAAAATGAGAGTGAGAGTGAGAATGAAATAATACAAGAGCAAACATATCTATCATGGCTGCCCTTCTCCCTCTTCCTCTCATTTCATCACTCAAATCCATCACAAAATGTGACATATGCACAATAAAAGAGACCATGAGTCACTAGGTTGCATGTGTCACAATAAATGCACCTCATGATGGTTTTGAGCTCATTATTTCCATATGCAAACATTAATCCAAATGTTTGCAACAATAAAAAGAGAATGACATCTACTAAAGTAAACTCGTGACAGATCACAAGAGTACCCCTCACCTGTATATACATACCTGCATCCGCATTCCGACTGAATGCGAATGCGATGAGACTAAAGTAATCCAACAAATCTAATACTAGGATCCGGCTTAAACCAAAGCCCACTAGTATGATCCGTCCGATCATGATCCGTGCACTACTGCACGTATATGATCGGACCCTGCCATATATCATACGGCCTCTACAACGTTTCGCCCAAAACTTGAAAACTGTCTGTGGGGGACTCTAAAGACTCGTCAATACTTTGGCTGTGGATTTAACCACTAGCTCGTCAGAGGTACTAGCCGTACGTAACGGGCTACCAGGTATTGACCAAAAGGGAGGTCGATGAGCAAACTCATCCTGACACCCTACTGAGCCTGTCAGTGACAATATCTGTACAGTCCGGTCCGTCCGTCTATGAGCATCGCATGGAGGGCCTACGGGGTTGGTAAAAGTCAGACCCCCAAAAGCGGTACAAATCGTGTCGGAGTGTAGCCCAGAACACTCTGAGATACTACTGGAATACCCACCAGTAAATCTCCTGCCTTGGCCAAGGACTTCATGTAATGGCTCTCCTAGACACAGCGCGATCTCACCCCCAATACCGGGAGAGACGAAACCCCTGCCGATCCGCTCCCTGCCTCCATGTGGCTCGGGACTGTACCCAACTGAAACCTGTTTGCACGACTCCTTTGAGCCGTGGTAAGGTAGTAATCAAAGTACAGTGGGAACTCACACGAGACAAATGACGATCTCAGGTCGATGAACTAACCTGTACACATGTCACCAGGGAACTGCTATCTGACGTCAGGTATAATACCAACTAGCATGTTCCCGGCGAGTCCTGTCCGGTGTACTCATAACCCAATGAGCACCTGTATACATCTTAGGTGAACCAACTGACACCAATGGCTTGTAAGACCGGCCACCGCCCCTCGTCGGGGTCTCGACTGTATTCACTAGTTTACTAATAGAGTATCGATGCCCAGTCTCGAAACTCCCACGACTAGGGACCTTTCAAGGATGTGCTTACAGACCCCAGCTCCCACGTATATGATCGCCATCATACTGCTGGCAGTCAAGCAAGAATCCTAAGGGCTCTATCAACGTGTAATAGCGACTTGTAAGGTCACGTAAAGCAGTACACGATGATAAAGATAAACCAGATAGCATACTATCATCTTGAGTAAGACTGTCCTACCGGCATAGGTCCTTCCTCAATCATTGCAATCACGTGCCTGTGATCCAATAATTGACTCTGAGGGAACTATATCCAACAACCACGTGATCCTTTTATTTGATTATTAAATAGAATTTAATTCTATTGATTAAAGAGCTTAGGAGCCCATCACGTGTTGACACGTGACCAGAATTTAAATCTGTTTTTAGGGAGCTGATGAATCATCACGTGTCAGCACATGACTCTTGGTCACGTGTGAGGACGTGACGCCTCATTGAGGTTTTTCCTTGCTGTTTTGTTATATTTTTGTTTGACTAGAATTTAATTCTATAGAGCAGAGATCAAAAGAACTTATCACGTATCAGCACGTGACCCTTGGTCATGTGTGAGCACGTGATACCCCATTGGGGTTTTTCCTTGCTGTTTTGTTATATTTTTGTTTGACTAGAATTTAATTCTATAGAGCAAAGATCACATGAACTTATCACGTGTCAGCACGTGACCCTTGGTTACGTGTGAGCACGTGATGCCCCATTGGGGTATTTCCTGATATTTTATCAGGGAACAAAAACCATGTTTATTGCACTTTTACGGTTTAATACCACATACTTACTTTCAACATATTTTATCATGCTTACTTGTATTACCTTTAAAAAATTCACGAGGTAATGACCTATCTCATCACAACGCTCATCATGACATAGCACGATTGCCTCTTTACAATATTTTTTGGACTAATACAATTTTACGATAAAATACCCTAAACTATTAAAAACCGTATTCTTTAAGATTGTTTTAATTAAATTCCATACAATTATGTCCTTACAACCCATTTTGGAGAATCCGATTTGGTTGGTGCGGGTTATCGCACATCCGTTGGACTAGTAGGACGAGATGCAGACCTCCTCACGGAGCATACGATCTCGATGGAATTTATATTACAATTTTTAAGAAAAAGTGATTTCTATTTAATAAATAAATTCTATTTTAATATATATATATATATATTATCAAAATATATATTTTAAATATATTTAATAATTCCATGTTTTCTAAGTCAAAAAAAAAGAATCACAAAAGTTCATGAAAATACCATCAAGAATCATTACAAGTCAAATTACATGAAAATACCCTATACTATTAAAGTTAGGTTTATATCCACCAGACTATCACATCAATTTTAAAATTATATCTATGAAAATCCTAAAGACAATAATTAAATACTTGAGATTTATTTTGAAAATATATCAAAACTATTTTTCATAAAAATCCCTCAAGTTATATTAAATTACAATAAGGACCCTAGTAAATATAGGTTTAAGCGGGACTAGCTCTCTAGAGCCTCAGGGAGCCGGAGAATTTGGGCGCTTGCCTATTTAAGGTAGATAACTAAAACGGGGTTATCAATACGGTAATTGTCTTGGAAAAAGTCATAAATCCTGCCGTCCATGTGCAACAGTTACCGATAACTCCAAAATTAATTCAGGACTTCAATTCATTTTGAAGTATTTGACTCAGTCAGAGTCTCAGTCTAATCTGAAAGCATTCCATCATTGAATACAATTCAAGTATAACTCCAATTCAACTTGAATCCATTTATACCAGAATACAAGCTATATCAACATGAATTGATTTGACCGTACCATGGATATACATTTGACATTGTTTACATGACTATCCGTTTATATCCTTTCCGTTTAAATGAACTACTGATATCATGATTTTGGCAAGTCTTACATCTATTAAACAAAACAATGCACATCAATACTGTAACACCTTAGAATGCGATTAGTGTTAATTAAGCGATAATGCGGGTTTTTAGTAAAATGTTAACCAAACTAGTTTTCACATATTTTATAAAAATTAATTAATATTTTATTATTATTTATTTAGGGCTTGCACACACTTGTGCATGTTAACCTAGGGTTAATTGGTGTTAACCATGCTTATGTAGCCATGGCACCCTAACTTAATGTCATGCCATTTTGTTATATGCAATTATCTAAATTATTTAGTTTTAAAAATAAAAAGGTTTGAATTTGGGGTTGACTTGAGAGAGAGAGAGAGGGTTGACATGCAAATGATGAAGCATGGGGTTCATTTAATGAGGAGAGAGAAGGGGGCATGACTCACTCTAACCTCACACCCTCATTTCCTTCGCATCCCACTCTCACACTCTCATTTCCCTTAACCCTCATACACTCTCATTCTAACATATTCTTCATCTCATTTTCCCTCATCCCCTCAAACTGAAACCCTACCAAAAATCATCACAAAACCAAGCAAAATCTACACTAAACATCACTAAAACCCTTCACAAAGTCAAGTTAAGCCACTAAGATGACTTGGAGTACGGAAAGCTAGGGTTTTCAGCAAGTGTGGAAAGGTAATGATCTCTAACTGTTAAATAGGATATTATGATGTTGTGTTGCTTAGTAGTTGTTGTTTAGAACCCTAAAGATATAGTTTTGTGCACATATCGTATTTTTAGTGTTATTTTGGGGTCACTATAACCTGTTATGACCACGAATCTTTACTGTAAAATCTAGTAATGTAGTAGTGTTGTACTATAGGCCCTGGGTGTTCACCTGAAACCCGAACCCAATCCTACCTGTTTTGGCCGGTGACATTCGATGGAAATCCGGCGAGCTCGGTTTTGTAGGGGACTGGGGAGTTGGGATTTTTAGGGTAGCTGTCTGTAGGTGTTTTGGGGTGTTTGGTACTGCTTGATTTTTAGGTTTTGACAGTAGGTAAAATCTGGGACCACTTAGCTAATTTTAGGCGTTTTGGCAAAGTACGATACGATTGATCCGACGTAGTTTAAGTGTTTCGGATAGCTTGCAGTCGTGGATTTATTTTGACGATATCGCTACACACGTTAGCCGCTAAGAGAACCCTTTTGTAGCTTAAGGGAACCGATTAGTTAATTGTCACTGCGTTTGTTTATTATTGGGTAGTTTGCTAAATCCATGCGTTATTGTGTTTTTTTTAATAAGATCGCAGGTGGGGACTTCGGACGCTACGAAGAAAGGAAAGCAGGTGGTTGGATTTACTTAGCTCGAGATCATTGGTGAGTAGATTTAACATCTACGGGGAAATCGCCCGTATGGCGTTAAGCGTCAGGGCTAGATATGATATTATAGTCACATGTTATATGCATATGAGTTGATTGTGCATGAGCATCATTGCATACCATTACTTGTTGTGCCTTGACTTAGTACCCATTGGACACTGCACTATTACTGACGGTTCATGTTGCACGAGCACTAAATTGTATACTACACACACACCGTTGGTAATTGCCATGACACGCACAACCTATACCCATATGCGGTATTGTATTATTATTGACATTGACACTTTGATTCTTGTTCTATTGCGCATATGAAATGCATCATGCATACATACTTACATGTATATACACATACTTTTCTATAGCTACATATACACCTTTATATGATGTTGCACTTGACTTTGGAGAAATTGGGAACCGCATGATATATTTAAAAAAACTGGATTCATTTAAAAGAGCGATTTTTCCTTGATATGTGC
This sequence comes from Agapanthus africanus, assembly GCA_030015575.1. Classification (NCBI taxonomy): domain Eukaryota; kingdom Viridiplantae; phylum Streptophyta; class Magnoliopsida; order Asparagales; family Amaryllidaceae; genus Agapanthus; species Agapanthus africanus. Next base: position 399,896,832 of record JASDDO010000026.1, on the reverse strand, counting down.
ATATTACTGTTCTATGTTGCATACATCATATTTCATGGATTTACGCATTGAGGTATGGATTTCATGTGATTTATGGATTTGAGAACCGTGGGGATATTTCAAGAAAGTATGCATTGTTTTGAAAACCCGATTTCTCTTGATACGATATTTCGGTGCGTCCACCATGAGTTTTCTCGGTTCTGAAACTTGTGTTAGAAACCCGATTCGAGGAGCGGTAGGCACTGTCTGCGGGTACATGGTGAACCCGGTATGGTACCCCGGGATAAGAAATGATTTTTATGGTGTAGACAATGAGCCTGGCAGAGGGAGCACTACCTACCGGTGATTGGTTGGACCTGGCGGTTATCCGGAGAATACCGACCGGAGTCGTGAGATGGATATGGGCCGATCCGGACTGACGGAGCCCGAGTTATATGGATTTACGTGTCGATGTTGGACACGGGTTTTCATGATGTTTCGAGTGTCGATGTTGGGCACTCAGGTTTTATGAGATTTACAGATATGAGGCCCGATCAGAGTGACGGCGCCTGAGGTATTGGGATTTGGGGCGTCGCTGATGGACACCAGTTTTTCTACGATGATGATTTATTGATGATGATATGTTTTATCCCATACTCAGTAGTTATTTGATATGCATTGTTTCATGTAGTTATAGTACCCTGATGGTGTATCTTGATCATGATTGTTGCATATCTATATTACCATATTTATGACATCAGATTGTATGTGATAGATTATCGCTGTATGTGCATACCTACGATTATCTGTATGATGTTACCTACAATTCACGAGTTGGAAACTCACCCCCGTTTTGCCACAGTGTTTTGCAGGCTTAACCCTCTGAGCAGTAGCGGCAGGGCTTCTTATTATCTCTATTTTACGGATACCGCTACGGTTGGCTGTGAGGCCGTTTAGTATAGGTGGGTTTGCGGTTATCCGACTTCATCTATTGTACATCTTATTGTATCTAGTATTCTCCATCTACCATTTCTATGTATTGACTTAGAGACGAATTTGTGAGGATCGATATTGTATATTTTGTGACTCTAGGTGTCGTGCTCGTGTGAGCCGGACTTTCTTATGCAGTTTTATCTCTTTATGCTGTTTTCACTTTTTATTATCTATTTCTTCGCTACGGAGTCGTATATATGCTTGTGGTGGTTGTTTCTGCCTTTGGGCGTGATTTGCACCCGTTTGGGGATGCTTTATTTATATCCTATGTTTGTACCCGTTTCGGGGCTAGTTTTTACAAAGGAGGTGCTGCCGAAATTTTTAATAAAATAAACTTAAACTTTAAGATTTTTACTTGAGATTTCCAAATGTTTTTAATAATATTTTTATCACTTACTTCTTTGATGGTTTAGATTTCTGGGTTTTTGGCTTACTTAAATTGCGTTACGCTTATTGACGTCACGTGGTTTAAGTGCCGGTCACGTGCCAAATTTTGGGTCGTGACAAAATTGGTATCAGAGCGCTAGGTTTTACCTTTCGGAGTATATGATGACCTTGGTATGATGGAGTAGGTAGCTTAAGCAGAGCGACGTAGTGTGTGTATGTTCCGCGGCATACTTATGACACGGTACTCCGCCTAAGTGACCTTAGGACTTGTTCGTTGAAATTCCTTCCGTGATTATAAACATCCTTGTGATTCGATTTCTATGTTCTTATGGAATCATGTTATCATTTCTAGCCATTATGCCGCCGAAGACTATGAGGGCGCAGAGAGAAGCCGCGAGATCCGAGGTCAGGGTGGGCTCGTCAGAGACGAGGACTGACCAAGGCGGTACGCCCATTGTACAGGAGCAAGTTGATCCACCTTCGCTAGATCGTATTACTAGGCTAGAGGCCGGTATGCAGGATTTGCGCCAGATGATGGGGTCGTTAGTTGAGGCCAGTAGAGTGCAGAGACAGGAGGTTGTCCCACCTGTTACGGGGACCGCAATGGTGCCTACTGTTCAGGAAGTCGTACCTGCAGCTACGGAGGTCATCACCGTATCGTTATCTGAGTTCATGAGGCTGAAGCCTCCGGTTTTCACCGGCACTGATGCAGCTGAGGATCCCCAGACATTTATCGATCAGATGGCTAGGATCTGTCGTTCGCTGAGATGCTCCGACGCGAAATGGGTAGAGTTCGCGAGTTTTCGTCTGGAGGGTCTTGCCCAAACCTGGTGCGATTCTTTAGAGAGGGACAGAGTCGCAGGTCTTTCTCCTATGACCTGGGCTGAGCTCGTGACGGTTTTTCTTGTCCGATTTCTTCCGCAGAGCGTCAGGGATGCTCGAGCTCACAGTTTTGAGTCATTACGCCAGACTACGGGTATGACGGTGGCAGAGTATGACATTCAGTTTACCCAGTTATCCGTATATGCTCCGTATTTGGTAGATACCGAGGAGATGCGGATCAAGGAATTTGTTTGAGGCTTGATTACCCAGTTGTTCCTCGCTATCTTCTCCAAGCATTTGATACATATGCAGCCGCAGTGGACGTAGCCCTATTGGTTGAGGAGAGCCTATCCGAGACTTTGGTCATTCCGGGACCGAAGAGGATTTGTACTGATGTACCAGCCCAGGGACCGCTATATAGACGTCGCGACAGATTTCGTTCAGGTCGTGGAGGTAGCAGATGTTGGGTTTCCTTAGCACCATACCTAGGGTTTGGAAGCATCACACATGCCACAATAAAAATTTTAGGGAGGTGCTACGCAAACTAACCATGAATCGGACTAGAATTTTAGGGTAACATCAAAATAGTATCATATACCAGAAGTTATCTAACACTAGGAGATAAGTAATACAACCTTTGTATACTTGCCTCCTTGCCTCCTTGGACCTTTGAGAGTTTGAACCGGCTCGCTAGAAACCTTCCTAGTCCACGATGATCAACCCGAAGTCCCTTTGCTCAAAGCTCCTTGCTTCACTTGATCAAGAATGAAGATGAAGCAAACACTTTACACTAATGGGCTAGAGTAGTGTAGAATGGTGATGTGGTTTGTTTTCTCACTTCAAAACCCTTTCTTTTTATCTATCTCACTCACTAGAAAACTCAAGAGAGCTTGAGAGAGGAAGAAGATGAAGATGGCAAGCTTGAGCTTTTTTTTTAAGATAATTCTCAATTATCAAATTAGCATAGAAATAAATATCAAAGATATATTTATATCATGCCCAACTATGGTTATATAATATCTAGATATTTTGATGTTTGGTTAAAGTCCAAATGAAAATCAAACCATGGTTTAAACCTAGGTCAAAAGAGAGAAGAGTGTAGAAACGTAATTATGATTTAATTTCCATTTTCTTTTTATCCAATATATATAACCATGTGAGTCTTGCATTGCCATCTCCCATGTATCATCAACCCTGACACCATGTATGTATGTATGTGTGCATTCACATCACCATATGCACATACACCCATTCATGCATACATCCAAAAGAAAAGGTTTATTAAAATGAGCTAAAAGTCAATATTAAATCAACACTTAATTTAATAACCCGGTCATATCACATACAACCCGACTAATAGAAAAACGTCTGATTAAAATACGGTATCATATACACGCATTAAATCGAGCTCCCGCGCATATTTCATATGCACTCCACATCTTTTCGCCTGAGCTAGGAAACTCCTGTGTGAGACTCTAAGACTCGTCAATACGCCGGCAGTAGGTGATGATCATATCAAACACCCACAAGCCGCAAGCGGTCAGCTAAACATAACGACCACCCGGATATTGAGCGATCAGAAGAAAAACAAGCAAACCTGTCAAAACTCCCGTCGAGCCAATTGGAAACACTTACCGTACAGTCCGGTCTCTTTGTCAGATATGCTGCATATCGAGTCTAGGGATGCTATCGTCGACCCCAATAACTCAATAAGTCATGCCGGTGTATAGCTAATAACAGATCGAGAAACTACTGATAACACTTATCAGTAAATCTCAACAGCCCTGGCCAGGGACTTCCTGTTATAGCCAATCGAGCACAGCGCAACATTAACCCCCAATACCGGGAGAGACGAAACCCCTCATATCGCTCATTGCCTCCATGTGCCTCGGGACTGTACCCAAAATCCATCTGTTTGTACGACTCAGTAGAGCCGTGGTAGGGAGGAGATCAAAGTACAGTGGGAGGACACACAAGACTCTACGATGATCTCGGGTCTACAGACTAACCTGTACCAGTGTCACCTGAGAACTGCTATCCGACGATAGATATAATACCACATAGGAGTTCTCGGCGAGTCCGTTCAGTGTACCCAGTCTCCACTGAGCACCCGTATACAATCTTTGGTGTCATCACACCAGATGGATATGGGATCATCCATTGCCCATCATATAGGACAAGAATGGTATACGCTAGTCTACTTTGGAATATCGATACCCCGTCTCGATACACCCACGACTAGGAACAGTTCAAGGATATGCTTATAAAGTACACGTGTCCCACTAGTATGATCTGCATCATAGTCCCAGTAGTCAAGCAAATATCCTATGGGCTTTATCAACATGTACCAAAAGAGTAAGATGCATGATCAAATGAACATGTCAAGATAAAGTACAACCAGATAGCATACTATCATGCCGAGCAAGAAAGTCATCAGTATATATATATATACATGTCCAAGCATCCACTCTACATATAAAGGCCTCTAGGGCATACATATATCCAACAATCTCCCACTTGCACTAAGGCCAATTATTGGCGTATCTCATACCCAACATCTCAAAAAGTCGCTCATGTTGCGGCTGTGGAAGGGCCTTGGTGAGTGGATCTGCGGTGTTATTCTTTTTATCTACTCTCCGAATCTCGATCTCGTGGCGATTTACTATCTCCCGGATCAAATGATATCGCCTCAGGATGTGTCTGGACTTCTGATGGGACCTGGGTTCTTTGACCAATGCCATAGCCCCATTATTATCACAATACAATGGTATTGGATCAATAATGGTTGGAACTACTTCTAGTTCCGTGACGAACTTCTTCATCTAGACGGCTTCCTTGGCAGCATCATTTGCAGCAATATGATCAGCTTCCATTATGGAGTCTGCAACGCTATCCTGTTTGGAACTTTTCCAACTAACCGCCCCTCCATTGAGGGTAAATACAAACCCTGAGATAGATTTGCTGTCATCCTTATCACTTTGGAACCTGGAATCGGTAAAGGCCTCCATTTGGGGATCCCCATTACCATACACCAAGAACAATTCTTTAGTCCTTCACAAGTACTTAAGAATGTTTTTCACTGCAATCCAATGTTTCTCCCCTGGGTTGGATTGATACATGCTTACTACAGCTAGTGCATAAGCTACATCAGGGCGAGTACATAACATCGCATACATTATAAATCCTACGGCTGAAGCGTAGGGTATAATGCTCATGCGAGCTCTCTCTTCATCAGTCTTCGGACAGAAGTCCTTAGAGAGAGTGATTCCATGACAAGCGGGCAAGGCACTACGCTTGGAATCTTCCATACTAAATATTTTTAGGATGGTGTCAATGTACTTTGATTAGGACAATCCCAATAACGTCATGGATCTATCTCTATAGATCCTAATACCCAAAATGCAAGAGGCATCACCCAGGTTCTTCATGGAGGACCTATGTGATAAGAATTGTTTGACCGATTGTAGCATATGAATATCATTTCCTATCATGAAAATGTCATCAACGTACAATACGAGGAATGTGACAGTACTCCCTACAATCTTCTTATAAATGTATGGTTCATCTATATTTTTGACAAAACCAAACTCTTTGATTGTATCATCAAAGCAGATGTTCCAGCTCCGTGATGCCTGCTTTAATCTATAAATGGATTTAAGCAACCTACATTCCTTTTCGCTTCTCCCACTGTCAATGAAGCCCTCTGGCTGATCCATAAAATCGCATTCTTCTAAATCACCATTTAGAAATGCAGTTTTAACGTCCATCTGCCAGATTTCATAGTCGTAGTGAGCAGAAATAGCAAGTAGGATCCGAATGGATTTAAGCATTGCTACTGGAGAGAAAGTTTCATCATAATCCAATCTTGGTCTTTGACGAAAACCTTTCTCTATAAGCCTTGCTGTCATGACCCAAAGTTTGGCGTGTGACCGGTACTTAATCACGTAACTTCTACAGGCGTAACGCGATTAAGTAAGCCGAAACCCAGAAACCAAAACCATAAAAGTAGTGAGTGTTGAAAACATTGGTTTAAAACATTTAGAAAACTCGAGTAAAAATCTTTAAAGTTTGAGTTATTTTCTTAAAAATTTCGGCAGCACCTCCTTCGTAAAAACTAGCCCCGAAATCGGGTACAAGACATGATATAAGTAAATGACATACAATAAGAATAAAGCATCCATAAACGGGATCAATCACGCCCAACGGCGGAAACAACGACCACAATAATAGTATACGACACCGTAGCGAAGAATGAACAATATAAGTGAAAAACAACATAAAAGATAAAACTGCATAAATAAAGCCGGTTCACACAAGCTCGACATCCAGAGTACAAAATAATATACACCGTCCTCACAACTGGTCTCTAAGTCAATACATGAAATGGTAGATGGAGAGTACTAGATACAATAGAGTGTACACATGGAAAATAAACGGATACCGTAAACCCACCTATCAGCAAAACGGCTCACACGCCAACTGCAGTGGTATCCGTAGCAAAAAGATACAAGGAGGTAACCCTGCCGCAACTACTCTGAGGGTCGACCTGCAAACACTATGGCACAACGGAGGTGTGTTGCCAACTCGTGAATAGTAAATAACATATAAAGGTAATCGCGAGTATGCACGTACTGCGATACTCTAACATGTGCAATCTGATAACATCAATATGGAAATCTGGGTATGCAATAATCATGCAAGGTACTCTATCAGGTACTACAACTACATGACGCAATGCATATCAAAGAATGCTGAGCATGGGATAAAATATCATCTGCACGAATCATCATCGTGGAAAAACCCGGTGTCCACCAAATACACCCTAAACCCCAAGTAACTCAGGCGCCGTCAATCTAATCGGCCCTCATATCCTGTATATCTCTTATGAACAGAGTGCCCAACATCGGCACTCGAAAAACATCATGAAATACTCGTGTCCAACATCGATCCTCATCTATCGGGCTCCGTCAGTACGGATCGGCCCACAGGCTCCGTCTGCGGGATCGGCCCTCGGGCTCCGGCAGTACGGGTCGGTCCATATCCATCTCTCGACTCTGATCGGTATCCTCCGAATAACCGCCAGGTCCAACCAATCACCGGTAGGTAGTAGTCCCTCTGCCAAGCTCACCGTCTGTATACACAGCATCCTTTTCTTGCCCCGGGGTACCATACCGGGTCCACCATGTACCCGCAATCGGCCTCATCCAGCTCCTCGAATCGGGTTCATATGTCACACGTCTCAGAATCGAGAAAACGCATGGTGGACACACTGATATATCATATCAAGAGAAACCGGGTTTTCAAAACAGTGCATAATTTCTTAAAATAATACCACGGTTCTCAAATCCAGAAATCACATGAAATCCAAACCTCAATGCGTAAATCCATGCAATGTGTCGTATGCCGCACAACATCGTACTACAAGTAAAAAGGGAAAACCGCTCTTCTAAATGGATCCAGTTTTGAAAATATTTCATGCGGTTCCCATTTCACTAGAAATGAAAGCCAACATCATCTATGTATGTGAAATATATATGTATGTAGGTATGGATGCACAAGATATACATACGTGAATATGAATGTATATTATGCATGTGCGCCAATATGGATGTATAAGTGGGTATATGCGCAAGCATGAGTGTACAATATGTATACGTGCCAATATGGATGTACAAATGGTATATACGCAAGCATGTATGTACAATATGTATACGTGCCAATATGGATGTATAAGTGGTATATACGCAAGCATGAGTGCACAATATGTATACATGCCAATATGGATGTACAAGTGGTATATACGCAAGCATGAGTGTACAATATGTATACGTGCCAATATGGATGTACAAGTGGTATATAGATGTACAAGTGGTATATACGCAAGCATGAGTGTACAATATGTATACGTGCCAATATGGATGTACAAGTGGTATATACGCAAGCATGTATGCACACAAAGGGACAGAATCATGTCTAATCATCAATGATGAGATAATCTAAACGATGTATGGTTTGTAGCAATTCTATAGTGCGAGTGTCATAGCAATGACTAACGGTTTGTGTGTAACATACAATTTGTGCTCGTGCAGTATAAACCGTTAGTACCAATGCGGTGCTTCATAAATACTATGTCTATATGCAACCAAAGAGGGGTACGCTACAATGCTACGTATGCACAACCAATATATATATATATATATATATATATATATATATATATATATATATATATATATATATAACACGCGACTACAATATCCTATCAAGCCCTGACGCTTAACGCCATACGGGCGATTTTCTCGTAGATGTTAAATCTACTCACCATGATCTCGATCTACGTGTATCCGACCATCTGCTTCCCTTTTTTCGTGGCGTCCGAAGTCCCCGCCTGTGACCCTAGAATTTACACAAAGTAATACATATAAGATAAAATCCTGTAGAAACGCGATATCAAAACCAAACAAGAAAGTCGCATCGCAAGCTAAACGCGTGTGTACTCGATACGCCAAAACATGTGTATACGCGTCTGAAAATACCCTGACACGCTGCGAAACATAGCAACCACCAAAGCCACTCACAAAACGTACGTGTCGTGCAAGTTTAAAAGTATTGAAAACAAGGTATTTGGTTCCAGATTTTTATACAAACAGAATTAAGAAAAGTTGCATATACCAAACACCTTAGATATGTAGCAGACTCCCCCAGCCCAAACCCCGACACCAAACTCACCCCTCTAGCCGCAATTTGCGGCCAGAACTACTAAAACTGCTGCCAGGTATGGGAATTAGGGTCCCGTGCTCCGTTTGTGTGGTCTAGGGTTAGTGAACATGCTCTAGTAAACTCAACTTTTCCCTGAAGCATCCGGGACAAAAGCAGATCTCAAAATGAATCCAAATCATAACTAAATCACTAATTAACATCAAATTAATACAATATGGTATTTTTGTGAAATCTGGTGCAAAACTTATATTAGATGACACCAACAACACTTAGTTAAGCTACATTAGCCATAAAAACCTTAACTTGGCCTAAACTCCACTTAAATCACAAAACTAGCACTAAAATTAACTTAAACACTAAATTATGCTAAATAACTACAAGTTTAGTAAAAATGGAAGTTGAGGTTAACTTTATACCTCAAGTTGGTCTAGGTGTGGCTCAAACTTGACGACCTTGCCTCAAGGATCATCAAGGAAGGGTTTTGGGGTGCTTTAGCAAGAGATTTTGTGAAGAAAGATGGATTTTTTTGGGTAGGGATTGGAGCTTGAATGAATAGGGAAGAAAGAAAAGAGAAGAAGAAGAAAAGAAGAGGGAGGGGCTGCAGTTACTGCAGGAGCTGCTGCTGCTGGAATATAAAAAGAGAGGGAGTGAGAATTATGAATGAAAGAAATGAGAGTGAGAGAATGAGTGAGAGTGTGAGGGGGTAAGTGAGTGAGGGTTTTGGGAAATGAGGGTGAGCTTAGTGGATCCATGCCTCCCCCCTCTCTCTCTTCATTAATTGCCAAGCATGCTAGCCCATTCTCATCATTCCCTCTCTCACCCCTCTTGTTTCTCAAGTCAACCCCCCAAAGAAACTAATTGTATTTGAATTTTGAAAATTAAAACTTAATTAACTTCATATTATCCCAATGAAATGGGTTAACACACCATGACTACATAAACATGGTTTAACCCCAAATTAGCCCTAGGTTAACATGCACATGTGTATGCAAGCCCAATTAAATTCTAATAAAATATTCATTAATTTTTATAAAATATTTGAAAACCATTTTGGTAAACTTTATAATAAAAACCATACTATCGCTTAATTAATCCCTAATCGCATCCTAAGGTGTTACAATCTCCCCCCTTATAGAAATTCGTCCCTGAATTTAAAAATTTTACTAGGCGTACCTTCAAAAAGATGAGGGAATTTCTTCCACATCTCTCGCTCGGCCTCCCAAGTGATCTCTTCACCATTCTGGCTACGTCAAAGAACCTTCACAGATGGCAAGACTTTTGATCGAAATTTCTTCACCTGCCGGTCCAATATCACTACAGGCTGCTCGGTGAACGAAAGATCGCGCTTGAGCTGAACTGTCTGATGCTGAATCATGTGAGAAGGGTCGTGAAGGTATCTGCGAAGCATCGACACATGGAATACGGGGTGAACATCCGGGAAGTCGGGTGGAAGAGCCAAACGATATGCCACTGCGCCTACACGCTCGAGGATCTCGAAGGGACCTATAAATCTGGGACTAAGCTTCCCTTTCCGTCCAAATCTCATCATGCCCTTCATTGGAGAGACCCACAGAAAAACATGATCGCCAACGGCGAACTCGAGTCTGTGGTGGCGTCTGTCAGCATACGATTTTTGCCTGCTTTGAGCTGTCCTCATCCTGTTTCGAATCAACTATATCTTCTCGGTCGTCTCCTATACGATCTGTGGCCCTAGAATACTGCTCTCGCTGAGCTCTGTCCAACAGAAGGGCGATCGACATCTCCTCCGATATAAAGCCTCGAAAGGTGCCATCTGAATCGTAACTTGGAAGCTATTATTGTAGGAGAACTCCACCAAGGGCAAATGACGATCCCAGCTGCCACCGAAATCTAGAATACAAGCTCGAAGCATGTCCTCAATAGTCTGAATAGTCCACTCTGACTGGCCGTCGGTCTGCGGATGCAAGGCTGTGCTGAAACTCAAGCGGGTGCCCAAAGCCTCCTGAAGCCTCTGACATAGTCGGCTGGTGAACTGGGTGCCTTGGTCGGACACGATACAAGTCAGGGCTCCATGCAATTGTACGATCTTGTCGATGTATATCTGGGCATACTGAGCAAATCCAAAAGTGGTCTTCACTGGCAGAAAGTGAGCCGCTTTCGTCAATCGATCCATGATCACCCAAATGGTGTCGTACCCCCGACTGGTCCTGGGTAGACCCACAATGAAGTCCATAGAAATCTGCTCACATTTCCACTCCGGAATGGGCAACGGCTGTAGCTCTCCCGCGGGCCTCTGGTGCTCGGCCTTGACTTGCTGATAAGTCAGGCATCTCGACACAAAGTCTGTGATGTCCCTCTTCATCCCTTCCCACCAGTAAACATCCATCAGATCATGGTACATCTTGGTGGAACCTGGATGAACGCTATACCCCGATCGATGCGCCTCCTCGAGAATCTCATGCCTCAGTCCCTCAGAATCTGGTACGCATAGTCGAGTCCCAAATCGCAATAGCCCCTGATCATCGATCACGAACTCGGAGTCTCTGCCATGTCTAATCTGCTCCCTAATCTCTGAAATACAGTCATCACTGGGCTACGCCTCACGGATACGGTCAAGCAACTGTGGACGTGCACGGATATGCGCAAGCTGTCCCCCGGTCGGAGTAAACTCGAACTGTACTTGGTTGTTGCATAAAGTCTGCCAATCTGCCGACGACTGCCTCTGCACTATGCTCAAACTAGATAGACTACCTTCGGGCCTCCGACTCAAAGCAACCTCCACTACATTTGCCTTGCCCGGATGATAAAGGATCTCGCAATCGTAGTCCTTCACTAGCTCCATCCAAGGGCGCTGTCTTAGATTCAGGTCTCGCTGCTGAAATATAGACTTCAAGTTCTTGTGGTCTGTGAATATCTGGCACGCCTCGCCGTATAGGTAATGTCTCCAGATCTTGAGTGCAAACACCACTGCAGCCATCTCCAAATCGTGAGTGGGATAGTTCTGTTCGTGTTTCTTCAGCTGCCGAGAAGCATAAGCGATAACCTTGTCGTGCTGCATTAATACGCACCCTAGTCCCACTCGAGAAGCGTCACAATAGACCACAAATCCGCCCGATCCCGAAGGCAAAGATAACACCGGCGCCGTAGTCAAACGAGTCTGCAACTGCTGAAAGCTATGCTTGCACGCCTCCGTCCAATCAAAAGGAACTCCCTTCCGGGTCAACCCGGTCAACGGTGCAGCGATACGGGAGAAGTCCTAAACAAATCGTCGGTAGTAGCCGGCCAGTCCTAGGAAGCTGCGGACCTTCGTAACTGATGCTGGTCTGGGCCAATGCTGAACGGCCTCGATCTTCTTCGGGTCCACACATATGCCATCTCTCGTCACCACGTGACCCAAGAAGTCTACACTGTCGAGCCAGAATGCGCACTTGGAGAATTTAGCGAACAGCTGATGCTCCCTCAAGGTCTGCAACATAGTACGCAAGTGCTGCTCGTGCTCCACTCGGCTTCGGGAGTACACTAAGATATCGTCGATGAATACGATGATGAACTGATCAAGATACGGTCTGAAGACGCGATTTATCAAATCCATAAACGCTGCTAGGGCGTTGGTGAGTCCGAACGACATCACCAAAAACTCATAGTGGTCGTAACGCGTGCGAAAAGCCGTCCTCGGAATATCCTCCTGCCGGACTCGCAACTGATGGTAGCCTGATCGCAAGTCAATCTTCGAGAAGTGTCCTGCACCCTGAAGCTAGTCAAACAAATCATCGATACGAGGCAAGGGATATCTGTTCCACACAGTAACCCGGTTCAGCTGACGGTAATCAATACACAAGCGCAAACTGTTGTCCTTCTTCTTAACGAACAGGACAGGAGCTCTCCACGGCGAAACACTCGGGCGTAAAAGTCCCCTATCTAGAAACTCCTGAAACTGATCCTTTAGCTCCCTAAGCTCCGCCAGGGCCATCCGGTAAGGCGGTATAGAAATCAGCCCCGTGCCGGGAATCAGACCAATGCAAAACTCTATCTCACGCTCTGGCGGCAATCCAGGAAACTCATCGGGAAAGACGTCAGAAAACTCTCGTACGATAGGAACCCGGTCCAACGAATCTACTGTGGCTCCGGTATCACGAATAGAAGCTAAGAATCCCTGACATCCCCTCCTTAAAAGCCGACTAGCATGAAGGGCTGAAATCAAACTGTGAGGGGCAGCACCATGGTCCCCCTGCACAACAAAAACCGACTCGCCGAAAAAAAAAACCTAACCGTCTTCTCGCGGCAGTCCACAGACGCATAGCACGTGGCTAACCAGACCATGCCCAGGAGAACGTCGAAGTCCAACATCTCAAGAAGGATCAAGTCGATGGACAACTCTCTCACACCAATACGGATAACACACGACCGGAACACGTGTCTAGCAATAAACGACTTGCCCACAGGAGTGGTCATAGCAAGCGGCTGATCAAGCAAACAAGAATCTCTGCCTAAACTCGGCACGAAGTGTGTAGAAACGTACGAGTGCGTAGATCCTGGATCAAACAACACGTGTGCGTCAACAGAACATACTGAAAGAGTACCTGAGACCACTGCATTGGACGCCTGCGGGACCCGATGTGTCAAAGCAAAGACTCGTGCCTGCCTTCTACCTGCGACTGGTGGTCCTCTACTGGTGATAAGTACTCCCGCACCGGAAACATCTAGATGGTGCCGGCTGACCCTCTTGGGGATAAGAGCTGAATAGCTACCCCCGTACCTGAACGGAACCTGTCGCGGCGCCTAAACGGCTGTCTCTGTGCTGACGTATCTGTACGAATCCTCTTCGGCCCTGGAACTACCGAAGTCTCAGTAAGGCGCTCCTCGACTAATAGGGCTGCATCTACTGTTGCTGCATAGGTCTTGCAATGCTGTGCGCTGATCGCAAGAAACAACGGGGTAAGCAGGCCTCGAAAAAACCTCTTGACCCCCATCTCCTCAGTAGCTACCAAATACGGGGCATACGTCGATAGCTCGGTAAACAGTACGTCGTACTCTTCCACTGTCATCTCTGGAGTCTAGCGTAATGAATCAAAACGGCATGCTCGAGCATCCCGGAAACTCTGTGGAAGGAAGCGGGCAAGAAATATCATCACAAACTCGGCCCAGGTCATGGGAGGAAGACCTGCTGCTCTGCCCTTCTCTATCGACTTGCACCACTTCTGCTCAAGACCTTCCAGGCGAAAGCTCGCGAACTCAACCCATCTCGTGTCGGAGCACCTAAGTGAATGACATATCCTGGCCATCCTATCGATTAATGACTGCGGGTCCTCGGCTCAATCGGTGCCTGTGAAGGCCGGAGGTTTCAGCCTCATAAATTCTAATAACGATACTGCGATCACCTCTGTAGCGGCAGGTGCAACTGCCTGGACTGTAGGTACCATCGCGGTCCCTGTAGCAGGTGGGACAACCTCCTGTCTCTGCGCTCGAATGGCCTCAACTAACAACCCCATCATCTGGAGCATCTCCTGCATACCGGCCCCTAGCATAGTGATCTAGTCTGTCGAAGGGGGAACAGTCTGCTCTGGTACAACGGGTGTACTGCCCGGGTCAGTCCTCGTCTCAGACGAGTCAACTCTAATCTTGGCTCTCGCGGCCGCTCTCTGCGCCCTCATAGTCTTTGGTGGCATAATGGCTGGAAATGAAACAAGATTTGATAAGAATACAGAAACCGAATCACAAGAATGTATATAATCACGAAGGAATTTCAACCAATAAGTCCTAAGGCCACTTAGACGAAGTACCGTGTCGTGTGTATGCCGCGGAACATACACACGCTACGCCACTCTACTTCAGCTACCTACTCCATCATACCAAGGTCATCCTACACTCCGAAAGGTAAAACCTACGCTCTGATACCAACTTTGTCACGACCCAAAGTTTGGCCCATTACCGGTACTTAACCACGTAACGTCTACAGGCGTAACGCGATTAAGCAAGCCGAAACCCAGAAATCAAAACCATAAAAGTAGTGAGTGTTGAAAACATTGGTTTAAAACATTTAGAAAACTCGAGTAAAAATCTTTAAAGTTTGAGTTATTTTCTTAAAAATTTCGGCAGCACCTCCTTTGTAAAAACTAGCCCAGAAATCGGGTACAAGACATGATATAAGTAAATGACATACAATAAGAATAAATATCCCTAAACGGGAGCAATCATGCCCAACGGCGGAAACAACCACCACAATAATAGTATACGACGCCGTAGCGAAGAATGAACAATATAAGTGAAAAATAGCATAAAAGATATAACTGCATAAATAAAGCCGGCACACACGAGGTCGATATCCAGAGTACAAAATAATATACATCGTCCTCACAAATGGTCTCTAAGTCAATACATGAAATGGTAGATGGAGAGTACTAGATACAATAGAGTGTACACATAGAAAATAAACGGATACCGCAAACCCACTTATCAGCAAAACGGCTCACATGCCAACTGCAGTGGTATCCGTAGCAAAAAGATATAAGGAGGTAGCCCTGCCGCAACTACTTTGAGGGTCGACCTGCAAACACTGTGGCACAACGGGGGTGAGTTGCCAACTCGTGAATAGTAAATAACATATAAAGGTAATTGCGAGTATGCACGTACTGCGATACTCTAACATATGCAATCTGATAACATCAATATGGAAATCTGGGCAATAATCATGCAAGGTACTCTATCAGGTACTACAACTACATGATGCAATGCATATCAATGAATGCTGAGCATGGGATAAAATATCATCTGCACGAATCATCATCGTGGAAAAACCCGGTGTCCACCAAATACACCCTAAACCCTAAGTAACTCAGGCACCGTCAATCTAATCGGCCCTCATATCCTGTAAATCTCTTATGAACGGAGTGCCCAACATCGGAACTCGAAAAACATCATGAAATACTCGTGTCCAACATCGACATGCAAATCCTCATCTATCGGGCTCCGTCAGTCCGGATCGGCCCACGGGCTCCGTCTGCGGGATCGGCCCTCGGGCTCCGGCAGTATGGGTCGGCCCATATCCATCTTTCGACTCTGGTCGGTATCCTCCGGATAACCGCCAGGTCCAACCAATCACCGGTAGGTAGTATTCCCTCTGCCAGGCTCACCGTCTGTATACACAGCATCCCTTTCTTGCCCCGGGGTACCATACCGGGTCCACCATGTACCAGCAATCGGCCTCATCCAGCTCCTCGAATCGGGTTTACATGTCACACGTCTCAGAACTGAGAAAACGCATGGTGGACACACTGAAATATCATATCAAGAGAAACCGGGTTTTCAAAACAGTGCATACTTTCTTAAAATAATACCACGGTTCTCAAATCCAGAAATCACATGAAATCCAAAACTCAATGCGTGAATCCATGCAATGTGTCGTATGCCGCATAACATTGTACTACAAGTAAAAAGGGAAAACCGCTCTTCTAAATGGATCCAGTTGTGAAAATATTTCATGCGGTTCCCATTTCTCTAGAAATCAAAGCCAGCATCATCTATGTATGTTAAATATGTATGTATGTAGGTATGGATTCACAAGATAAACATACGCGAATATGAATATATATTATGCATGTGTGCCAATATGGATGTATAAGTGGGTATATGCGCAAGCATGAGTGTACAATATGTATACGTGTCAATATGGATGTACAAGTGCTATATATGCAAGCATGTATGCACAATATGTATATGTGCCAATATGGATGTACAAGTGGTATATACGCAAGCATGAGTGTACAATATATATACGTGCCAATAAGGATGTATAAGTGGTATATACGCAAGCATGAGTGTACAATATGTATACGTGCCAATATGGATGTATAAATGGTATATACGCAAGCATGAGTGTACAATATCTATACGTGCCAATATAGATGTACAAGTGGTATATACGCAAGCATGAGTGTACAATATGTATACGTGCCAATATGGATGTACAAGTGGTATATACGCAAGCATGAGTGTACAATATGTAAACGTGCCAATATGGATGTACAAGTGGTATATACGCAAGCATGAGCGTACAATATGTATACGTGCCAATATGGATGTACAAGTGGTATATACGCAAGCATATATGCACACAAAGGGACAGAATCATGTCTAATCATCAATGATGAGATAATCTAAACGATGTATGGTTTGTAGCAATTCTATAGTGCGAGTGTCATGGCAATGACTAACGGTTTGTGTGTAACATACAATTAGTGCTCGTGCAGTATAAACCGTTAGTACCAATGCGGTGCTTCATAAATACTATGTATATATGCACCCAAAGAGGGGTACGCTACAATGGTACGTATGCACAACCAATATATATATATATATATATATATATATATATATATATATATAACACGCGACTACAATATCCTATCAAGCCCTGACGCTTAACGCCATACGGGCGATTTCCCCGTAGATGTTAAATCTACTCACCGTGATCTTGATCTACATGTATCCGACCACCTGCTTCCCTTTCTTCGCGGTGTCCGAAGTCCCCGCCTGTGACCCTAGAATTTACACAAAGTAATACACATAAGATAAAATCCTGCAGAAACGCGATATCAAAACCAAACAAGAAAGTCGCGTCGCAAGCTAAACGCGTGTGTACTCGATACGCCAAAACGTGTGTATACGCGTCTGAAAATACCCTGACACGCTGCGACACATAGCAACCACCAAACCTACTCACAAAACGTACGTGTCGTGCAAGTTTAAAAGTATTGAAAACAAGGTATTTGGTTCCAGATTTTTATACAAACAGAATTAAGAAAAGTTGTATATACCAAACACCTTAGATATGTAGCAGACTCCCCCAGCCCAAACCCCGACACCAAACTCACCCCTTTCACCGTAATTTGCGGCCAGAGCTATTAAAACTGCGGCCAGGTATGGGAATTAGGGTCCCGTGCTCCGTTTGTGTGGTCTAGGTTTAGTGAACATGCTCTAGTAAACTCAACTTTTCCATGAAGCACCCGGGACAAAAGCAGATCTCAAAATGAATCCAAATCATAACTAAATCACTAATTAACATCAAATTAATACAATATGGTATTTTTGTGAAATCTGGTGCAAAACTTATATTAGATGACACCAACAACACTTAGTTAAGCTACATTAGCCATAAAAACCTTAACTTGGCCTAAACTCCACTTAAATCACAAAACTAGCACTAAAATTAACTTAAACACTAAATTATGCTAAATAACTACAAGTTTAGTAAAAATGGAAGTTGAGGTTAACTTTATACCTCAAGTTGGTCTAGGTGTGGCTCAAACTTGACGACCTTGCCTCAAGGATCAGCAAGGAAGGGTTTTGGGGTGCTTTAGCAAGAGATTTTGTGAAGAAAGATGGATTTTTTTGGGTAGGGATTGGAGCTTAAATGAATGGGGAAGAAAGAAAAGAGAAGAAGAAGAAAAGAAGAGGGAGGGGCTGCAGTTACTGCAGGAGCTGCTGCTGCTGGAAAATAAAAAGAGAGGGAGTGAGAATTATGAATGAAAGAAATGAGAGTGAGAGAATGAGTGAGAGTGTGAGGGGGTAAGTGAGTGAGGGTTTTGGGAAATGAGGGTGAGCTTAGTGGATCCATGCCTCCCCCCTCTCTCTCTTTATTAATTGCCAAGCATGCTAGCCCATTCTCATCATACCCTCTCTCTCCCCTCTTGTTTCTCAAGTCAACCCCCAAAAGAAACTAATTGTATTTGAATTTTGAAAATTAAAACTTAATTAACTTCATATTATCCTAATGAAATGGGTTAACACACTATGACTACATAAACATGGTTTAACCCCAAATTAGCCCTAGGTTAACATGCACATGTGTGTGCAAGCCCAATTAAATTCTAATAAAATATTCATTAATTTTTATAAAATATTTGAAAACCATTTTGGTAAAATTTATACTAAAAACCATACTATCGCTTAATTAATCTCTAATCGCATCCTAAGGTGTTACACTTGCTTTAAAGGTCTCCACCTGTCCATCTACACTAATCTTTCTCTTAAAATCCATTTGCACCCTATGGGTTTTACCCCAGGAGGTGCAACGTCCAATGTCCATACTTTGTTGGTGTACATGGATTCCATTTCGGATCTCATGGCATCCAGCCACTTCACTGAGTCACCACTCGTGATAGCTTGCTGGAAACTAGTAGGGTCATCATCATCCATGATGCAATCTTCTCTATCACCATCAATGAGAAAACCATAGAATCTCTTCGGTGGGCGAGAAGTTCTACTAGATCTCCGAAGCGGCTGAGGTTCTTGAAGTTCTACTGCAACATCAGTTTCAACCAATTCGTCATGAGTAATTTGTGTCTTTAGAACCTCTTCTAGTTCTACCGCATTGCCATCAGTACTATTTGTAAAAATTTCTTTTTCTAAAAATGTGGTATGTTGAGAAACAAACACCTTTTTTTTCTCCTTGTGGTAGAATAGATATCCATATGAATGTTTTGGATATCCCACAAATTTACACATGACCGATCGTGTCTCGAGTTTGTCTGGATTCTGCTGTTTGACAAAAGCCGGACAACCCCATATCCTAACTTTTTAAAGAGATGGTCTCTTTCCACACCATATCTCATATGGAGTGGTAGACACGGTCTTGGTTGGAACCCTATTTAACAGATACATGGCTGTCTCCAATGCATGTCCCCAAAAGGAAAGCGGTAACTCAGCATCACTCATCATGGACCTTACCATACCTAATAGGGTACAATTCCTCCGTTCTGACACATCATTGTGCTGTGGTGTGTAAGGGGGAGTGAGCCGAGAGAGAATCTCATTCTTTTTTAAGAAGTCTGAAAACTCTGTACTCAAATACTCTCCACCTCGATCCGATCGAAGTTTCTTGATGCTCAAGCCTTTTTTTCTACTTCAAGTTTGTACTCCTTGAATTTCTCGAAAGCTTCGGATTTATGCTTTAATAAAAACACGTGTCCGAATCTTGAGAAATCATCAGTAAAAGTGATGAAGTATGAAAAACCGCCTCTAGCATGTGTAGACATTGGTCCGTATACATCTCTATGTATGAGGCCTAAGAGTTCTATAGCTCTTTCTCCGTGTCCAGTAAACGGAGTTTTGGTCATTTTACCTTTGATACAGGACTGACAAGTCGCATAATATTTATATTCAAAAGGAATCAAATATCCATCTTTATGTAGCTTGTTTAGTCTCGTTTCATTAATATGAACAAGTCTACAATGCCAAAGAAAATCTTCATTTATATCTGAAAATTTTCTTTTATTTGTATGTTGTATATTGAAACTGTGTGTTGGTTTAGGACGTAAATACCGTTATTTAGTGTACCATAACCAATCAACTGTTGATTCAAGTTAATGTTCATAACATTATTTTGCAACACAAAATGATATCCTTCATTGTCTAACAAGGAAATGGATATTATATTACATAGCATACTAGGTACATAATAACAAGGGTTCAAAACCAAAATACATCCCGAAGGCAACCCCAGATGATACTCTCCTACAGATACAGCATGTACATTGGAACCATTTCCAACCCGAAGAGTATGGTTACCAGTCTTCAAAACTCTACTGTTTCTCAATCCCTGCATACAATTGCAAATGTGAGAACCAGAAGCAGTATGTAATACCCAAGATGCAGAGTTTATAGAAAAACATTTTTCAGTTACAAACACACCTGAAACGGAAGCATCAGTATGCTTCTTCTTCTTGAGTCAGCAAGATACAGAGCACAATTGCGTTTCCAGTGTCCCGACTTGTGGCAGAAAAACATTCTCCTTTTCCACTTCCCGCGGCCCCAGATTTGTCTTTCCCCTTTGCCTTTACAACTCCTCCTCTCGGTTTGGTGGGTTTCTTCTTCTTCTTCTTTCCCTTGGCCTTGGCTTTTGGGATGGAAGATGAAGATGGCCCAGCAAGCAGAGCGGGAGTTTTCGCTGTCTTAAGCGTTCTCTCTGCACTTCTCAACATATTGAGAAGTTCAGGCAGTGATTTCTCCAAATCATTCATATTGAAGTTTACTATGAATGGAGCAAAGGCAGGGGGGAGAGACTGTAGAACAATATCAATATATTGCTCATTGTCCATGTTCCATCCTAAGTCCTCAAGTTCTTCTATAAGACCAATCATCTTCAAGACATGTTCACCTACTGATGTGCCAGGAGCCATCCGCATCTGAAACAACTTTCTAGATGCCTCGTATCGTAAAGTCTGAGATTGCTCTGCATACAACTCCTTTGTATGAAGAAAGATGGATTGTAAATCCATCTTCTCATGCTGCTTCTGATGTATACTGTCCATAGAAGCTAGCGCGAGGCACTTGGTCATGTCACAATCAATATCCCATGTTTTTCGGGTCTCCTTATCCGAAACAGATGATTCAGGACCTGGGACGGGTGGGGCTTTGGCAGTGAGGACATATGATACTTTATCATACGTGAGTGCAATGTTCAGGTTCCTCAGCCATTCTTTATAATTCGGTCCTATCAGTTTGTTTTTCTCTAACAGAAGCTTAAGTCCCGTCATTTGGTATCTGTCATTAGAAGAGAGAAAAGAAAACACTCAGCGAAATGCTCTTGCAAAGATTTAGATTGGTTATTATCTTATCTAATCGATGTTTCCCACTGCTTTTATTAAATTTTCTTTCAAAACCTAGAAAAGAAAACTAGCCAGGATTAATTACATTCTACAGTTTCGCTAACCGGTTAGCCAGGCCAGTGTCGGTACTTTGAGGGAGGTTCCCTGTGCTTTCGTACGGACCTAATTAAAATAAACCTCGTTTTCCCAGAGGTCTAACCCCGTTGACACCTTTCTAGACACCAACTGGATTAGCTAATTGTAAAGTGCAAAACTCTCCTGGGAGTAACTCTTACTCATAGTGGGATCGGGATCCAACTATCATATAAAAGGTATGCAATCTTATTGCAAATTTCAACTCTTGAAACTCCCGATATGGTTTTTACCCCTAGCTGGTTATGACCTTGGCTATGGTCAACATATCATAAGCACTAGTCAAGTTCTACCCGTCATTTCGTGATTAACTAGACCCACCCATATGACCCTTGACTATGATCAACATAATCATATGAATGTCCTAACTAATCGCATCATATGCTTTGTAGGAAGACATCACTTGGCTACCGTACACTACGCCTTGACTATGATCAACATACGTAGCACGAATACTAAGTACCCTGCTTCCTAAAATGACAGAGGGTTGCAGATGGTTTTTATGAAAACCTTTAACGCTTTGAACTTGATCTCGTTGTAGAATTAAAATAGTTTAGAAAAGGAGTTGCTTAAGCTCCGCATCTTTTGAAACTTGCATTTTTTATAAAAAGGCCGAGTGTGTTTCAAATCTGATTCTACAACATCTTTAGGTTTCTTTTTCTTTACATTAATCTTATTAATGTAGTGCCATCATTTAAGTTCCTAAGCCATCAAAGAAAAGAAACGAAAATAGAACGTACACTTATGCCATCCGCATTCGCCACAGTGTCCCGTTATGCACCGTTAGGTTACTTAACTAACGGTATAGCGGGGCGGGACTAGCGCGAGTGTAAAACATAAGCAACATTTATTATATATCATATATATATAATAATAATCCATTCGGCTCAGATATTAAGTAATCACATCACAGAATATCAACAGCAGAAGCACATATGAAAATATAGGATATCTAGGAGGTCCGTATTTTGTATTTAGCCAACAATAGAAAATACGGATTCCATGGTCGCGATGAATAGCCAAGCCCACGCCCCTAGACCCCTACGAGAGCGGCAAGTGACCCAACCAATTCTAGAGTTAGGAGACCCGGTCTCGACTCCTCGAGATGGCCTCCCACTGAACCCTAGAACCCGGTCACTTGTGCTCCCCACCTTGGGTCTATCCTAATGCGGAAAAGTAAATAATATACAATAATGGTGACATCATCCTCAACCCGGAAGTGCCCCAAATAAAAGAATATTACATACATTTAACTTTACATGAATGAAAATAAAAACTCTCATCTCACATAAAACCCCCGGCCATTCATTCACGACGATCCTGTACATCATATCTCAGCAACACATAACATCACATATCATCAACTTAAGTAAGTATGCGTACCCCGATTGTCATTTATGTATAGCAACGAAACCGGCGATACACCACATACTACACTTACGGTCGCAGAAAAGAAAGTGAAAAACAACAACAATTGCAATCATCACATATATCTAGACGATGTTAAATGTTTCGATCGAATCAACAATCACCCACAAATTACCCCGAGAGCTCAACACTTGAGCAAAGTCAAAATACCCAAAACATGCCACAGTGTCTATGGACCAGCCGTAGAAGGGTCAACCCTTGCCTCACCTATGGCGCCACAGGACTACGGCAAACCCTAAGGTTTGGCCGCGGTTCCATGGTCATTGGATCGAGTTAGGGTTACGTTCTTCCAGAGGGTCCATAGGAATACTTGCACGATTTTCCGAATACGTTCAACTTAGGAAAATTCCAACACTTGAAAATTTCGGCGGGGGTCTTGATATGGGGTTTGAAGTTCGATCGAACTGTTAAACATTGTCTAGGTTACCAATACAATGTTAAAATATACGACTACGAAATACTCCGAATTAGCCCATAAACAAAATAAACATCACATGAAATTTTGGGCTGAACAAACAATACCTAAAACCCAAAAACCTACAGACCAGAGCACAGTAGAAAGAGGAGGCAATATGTAGCAAAAATGGCCGAGCAGGCCGGTTTTTTGAGGGTTGTTGCGGGTTTTTTAGTGGTGGATTTGCCTCGTTTTTCTCCAGTGTTCTCAGTACATCACATGTAGACTTCTGCAGCTGCTAAAATAATTTTTAGACGACTTTTTTAAAAACAACATAGAGCAATTTTCAGGGTTTCTAAATATCGTATTTTTCGGAGTTGTTTTTGTTTTCGTAATAGTTATAACATCGTCTCTAAATTTCTAGCTTAGCTCTGATACCACTGTTGGGTTTCCTTAGCACCATACCTAGGGTTTGGAAGCATCACACATGCCACTATAAAATTTTTAAGGAGGTGCTAAGCAAACTAACCATGAATCGGACTAGAATTTTAGGGTAACATCAAAATAGTATCACATACTAGAAATTATCTTCTAACACTAGGAGATAAGTAATACAACCTTTGTAGACTTGCCTCCTTGACTCCTTGAACCTTTGAGAGTTTGAACCGGCTCGCTAGAAACCTTCCTAGTCCACGATGATCCACCCGAAGTCCCTTTGCTCAAAGCTCCTTACTTCACTTGATCAAGAATGAAGATGAAGCAAACACTTCACACTAATGGGCTAGAGTAGTGTAGAATGGTGATGTGGTTTATTTTCTCACTTTAAAACCCTTTCTTTTTATCTATCCCACTCACTAGAAAACTCAAGAGAGCTTGAGAGAGGAAGAAGACGAAGATGGAAAGCTTGAGCTCTTTTTTAAGATAATTCTCAATTATCAAATTAGCATAGAAATAAATATCAAAGATATATTTATGTCATGCCAAACTATGGTTATATAATATCTAGATATTTTGATGTTTGGTTAAAGTCCAAATGAAAATCAAACCATGGTTTAAACCTAAGTCAAAAGAGAGAAGAGTGTAGAAACCTAATTTTAATTTAATTTCCATTTCCTTTTTATCCAATATCAAAATATATATATGAACCATATGAGTGTTGCATTGCCATCTCCCATGTATCATCAACCATGACATCATGTATGTATGTATGTGTGCATTCACATCAACATATGCACATACACCCATTCATGCATACATCCAAAAGAAAAGGTTTATTAAAACGAGCTAAAAGTCAATATTAAATCAACACTTGATTTAATAACCCGGTCATATCACATACGACCTGACTAATAGAAAAACACCCGATTAAAATACGGTATCATATACACGCATTAAATCGAGCTCCCGCGCATATCTCATATGCACTCCACATCTTTTCGCCTCAGCTAGGAAACTCCTGTATGGGACTCTAAGACTCGTCAATACGCCGGTAGTAGGTGATGATCACATCAAACACCCACAAGCCGCAAGCGGTCAGCTAAATGTAATGGCCACCCGGGTATTGAGCGATCAGAAGAAAAACAAGTAAACCTATCAAAACTCCCGTCGAGCCAACTGGAAACACTTACCGTACAGTCCGGTCTCTTCGTCAGATGTGCTGCATATCGAGTCTAGGGATGGTATCGTCGACCCCAATAACTCAATAAGTCAGGCCGGTGTATGGCTCATAACAGATCGAGAAACTACTGATAACACTTATCAGTAAATCTCAACAGCCATGGCCCGTGACTTCCTGTTATAGCCAATCGAGCACAACGCAACATGAACCCCCAATACCGAGAGAGACGAAACCCCTCCTATCGCTCATTTCCTCCATGTGCCTCGGGACTGTACCCAAAATCCACCTGTTTGCACGACTCAGTAGAGCCGTGGTAGAGAGGAGATCAAAGTACAGTGGGAGGACACACAAGATTCTATGACGATCTCGGGTCTACAGACTAATCTGTATCAGTGTCATCTGAGAACTGCTATCCGACGATAGATATAATACCACATAGGAGTTCTCGGCGAGTCCGTTCAGTGTACCCAGTCTCCACTGAGCACCCGTATACAATCTTTGGTGTCATCACACCAGATGGATATGGGATCATCCATTGCCGATCATATGGGACAAGAATGGTATACGCTAGTCTACTCTGGAATAACGATGCCCCGTCTCGATACACCCACGACTAGGAACAGTTCAAGGATATGCTTATAAACTGCACGTGTCCCACTAGTATGATCTGCATCATAGTCCCAGTAGTCAAGCAAATATCCTTTGGGCTCTATCATCATGTACCAAAAGAGTAAGATGCATGATCAAATGAACATGTCAAGATAAAGTACAACCAGATAGCATACTATCATGTCGAGCAAGAAAGTCATCTGTATATATATACATGTCCAAGCATCCACTATACATATAATGTCCTCTAGGGCATACATATATCCAACAGTAGAGGTTTGGGACGAGGCCAGTTATTTAGCTCTTACCCACAGGGTCAGCAGTCATTGTCTGGATGTTTCCGGTGTGGGAGTTTTTATCATCGCGTTAGAGATTGTACTGAGCCACGCGAGGACGAGGCAGCCGTATCACATGTTACCTTACCGCCTTCTCCACCTCAGAGAGCGTTGCCTCTTGCGCCTGTAGTTGCTCCGCTTCAGACATATGCTCAGAGAGGTCGTGGTCGCAGAGGGTTTGTTCAGAGAGGACAGGGTGGTAGAGGCGGAGGACAGCCAGTTTCCGGTAGAGGGCAGGCTCGAGTATTTGCTTTGACTCATCAGGATGCGCAGGCGTCCAATGCAGTGGTTTCAGGTACTCTTTCAGTATGTTCCTTCGATGCACATATTTTGTTTGATCCGAGATCTACGCACTCGTATGTTTCTACACACTTCATGCCGAGGTTGGGCCGAGAGTTGTGTTTGCTAGATTATCCGCTTGTCGTGACTACTCCTGTTGGCGAGTCTTTTGTTGCGTGACACGTGTTTCGTTCGTGTGCCATTCGTATTAGAGATAGAGATTCGTCCGTCGACTTGATCCTTCTCGAGATGTTGGACTTTGACGTTCTCCTGGGCATGGACTGGTTAGCTACTTGCTACACGTCTGTGGACTGACGCGAGAAGACAGTCTGGTTTTATTTTCCCGGCGAGTCAGTTCTTGTTGTGCAGGGGGGCCATGGTGCCGCCCCTCATAATTTGATTTCAGCCCTTTGCGCTAGTCGACTTTTGAGGAGGGCATGTCGGGGATTCTTGGCATTCATACGAGATACTAGAGCCACAGTAGATTCTTTCGACCAGGTTCCTATCGTGAGAGAGTTTCCTGACGTATTTCCCGATGAGTTGCCTGGATTGCCGCCAGAGCGTGAGATTGAGTTTTGCATTGATTTGATCCTCGGCACGGGGTCTATTTCTATACCGCCTTACCGGATGGCCCCGGCGGAGTTTAAGGAGCTTAAGGATCTGCTGCAAGATTTGCTTGATAGGGGACTTGTGCGTCCGAGTGTTTCGTCTTGGAGAGCTCCTGTTCTGTTCGACAAGAAGAAGGACGACAATTTGAGGTTGTGCATTAATTATCGTCAATTGAACCGAGTTACGGTGCGGAATAAGTACCATTTACCTCGCATTGACGATTTGTTTGATCAGCTCCAGGGTGCGGGACATTTTTCTAAGATTGATTTGAGATCGGGTTATCATCAGTTGCGGGTTCAGAATGATGACATTCCGAAGACTACTTTTCGTACGCGCTACGGGCATTATGAGTTTTTGGTGATGTCCTTCGGACTCACCAATGCCTCAGTAGCGTTCATGGATTTGATGAACCGGATTTTCAGGCCGTTCCTAGACCAGTTCATTATCGTGTTTATTGATGACATTCTGGTTTATTCCAAGAGTCGAGAGGAGCATGAGCAGCACTTGAGGATTGTTTTGCAGACATTGAGAGAGCACCAGCTGTTTGCTAAATTCTCGAAGTGTGCCTTATGGCTTGATAGTGTTGACTTCCTGGGTCATGTGGTTACGGGAGACGGTATTCGTGTGGACCCGAGGAAGATCGAGGCCGTACAGCTTTATCCCAGACCTGTATCAGTGATAGAGGTCCGTAGCTTTTTGGGCTTAGCCGGTTATTACCGCCGTTTCGTGCAGGACTTCTCGAGTATCGCTACACCGCTGACCGGACTGACCAGGAAGGGGGGTTCATTTTCTTTGGACTGAGGCATGCGAGCTAAGTTTTTAGCAGTTGAAGACTCGGTTGACGACTGCACCAGTTTTATCTTTGCCTTCTGGATCTGGCGGATTTGTCGTTTACTGTAGCGGTTCTCGAGTGGGACTCGGTTGTGTATTGATGCAGCATGATAGATTTATCGCTTATGCTTCCCGACAGTTGAAGAAGCACGAGCAGAATTATCCCACTCATGATCTTGATATGGCCGCGGTGGTCTTTGCGCTTAAAATTTGGAGACACTACTTGTACGGGGAGTCGTGTCAGATTTTCACAGACCACCAGAGCTTAAAGTACATCTTCCAGCAGTTAGGTCAGAATTTGAGACAGCACCGTTGGATGGAGCTTGTGAACGATTACGATTGTGAGATCCTTTGTCACCCAGGCAAAGCGAATGTGGTAGTTGATGGTTTGAGTCGTAGGCCCGGGGGTAGCTTGTCCCAGTTGAGCGCAGTTCATAGACAGTCTTCTGCAGATTGGCAGATCTTGTGCGACAGCAGAGTACAGTTTTAGTTCACTTCCACTGGGGGATAGCTTGCTCACGTCCGTGCCCGTCCACTTATACTTGATCGTATTCGTGAGGCACAGCCCGACGATGCCCGTTTGTCTGAGATTCTTAAGCATGTTCGGCAGGGTAGAGATTCAGAGTTCTTGATTGATTACCAGGGTGTGCTACGTTTCGGGACTCGTTTGTGTGTACCTGATACCGATGGGTTGAGACGCAAGATCCTAAAGCAGGCACACCAGTCATCTTATAGTGTTCACCCAGGTTCCACCAAGATGTATCGTGCCTTGAGAGATATCTACTGGTGGACAGGGATGAAGAGTGATATTTCGGATTTCGTTTCGAGGTGCCTGACTTGTCAGCAAGTCAAGGTTGAGCATAAAAGACCGGTAGGAGAGTTGCATCCTTTACCCGTTCCGGAGTGGAAATGGGAACAGATCTCCATGGATTTCATTGTGGGTTTACCTTGGTCCAGTCGAGGGTATGACTCCATTTGGTTATTGTTGACCGGTTGACGACAGCGGCTCACTTCCTTCCAGAGAAGACCACTTTCGGTTATGCTCAGTATGCTCAGTTGTACATTGATGAGATTGTACGCTTGCACGGCGTTCCCACATGCATCGTATCCGACAGGGGCACCCAGTTCACTAGCCGTCTTTGGCAGAAGCTTCAAGAAGGTTTGGGTGCCCAATTGAGTTTTAGCACCGCTTTCCATCCGCAGACCGATGGTCAGTCAGAGCGGACTATCCAGAATCTGGAGGATATGCTACGTGCATGCGTGCTTGATTTTGGTGGCAGTTGGGATCGTCACTTACCATTGATAGAGTTCTCCTACAATAAAAGTTATTAGGAGGCGATTCAGATGGCACCTTTTGAGGCTTTGTATGGTAGAAAGTGTCGATCGCCAGTCTGTTGGACCGAACTCAGCGAGAGCAGGATTTTGGGACCCCAGCTAGTTCAAGAGACTACGGAGAAAATTCAGTTGATTCAGGATAGGATGAGAGCAGCCCAGTGCAGATAGAAGTCTTATGCAGACCATCGTCATCGCAGGCTCGAGTTCGCAGTGGGGGATCATGTATTCCTACAGATTTCTCCGATGAAGGGCGTGATGAGATTTGGGAAGAAATGGAAGCCTGGTCCCAGATTTGTAGGTCCTTTTGAGATCCTTGAGTGAGTTGGTGCCGTTGCCTATCGTTTGGCACTTCCGTCCAGTTTTCCGGATGTTCACCCCGTATTCCATGTATCGATGCTTCGCAAGTACCTTCATAACCCTTCTCACATGATTCAGCACCAGACCGTTCAGCTAGAGCGCGATATTTCATTCACCGAGCAGCCGGTAGTTATATTGGATCTGCAGGTGAAGAAACTTTGGTCAAAGGTCTTGCCATCTGTGAAGGTTCTTTGGCGTAGCCTGTTCATATGAGATTTTTGCATTTTCATACCGCCCAATTTTTATCACATTGCATATCGGTAGATACTCTTGAACCGTGTTTGCTAGTCAATTGCAGGATACAGGTTCTCGGTTCTAAAACGGTGAAATTCATGGAAAACACGAAAAAATCCGGGTTCCTGCCAACCACTGAGAAAACACGGTCTCCGCTCTTCATCCGTATGTTGCCAGATACCAGTTTAGGAAGACAAAATGTCAAATCAATGTCATTCTCATGCACAAGGCTCAATGGTAGCACAAGAACCAAGAGATCTACGCGGAGCTCGAGGCAATCATGACAAAAACATCCACAAAAAGTCCACCTTTCCTCAACAGAAATTCTGGAAGAAATGTGAAAGTATTTTCAGAAAATACATGTACCAGACAAGAGGGGACGGAAGAACAGGGAAGTACCCCAAAGCCCACACCCTAATCCTACTAAAGTGCGGCGGATCCGCGGCCAATAGGGGGTATAGGCCGCGGATCCGCGGCCGTTCTGGCGCCAAAGAAGATGGGCTTTGGGGGGTATTTTGGTCTTTTCAGAGGTGTTCTGGTGGTTGCCCTAGGTTTTCATTTTTTGGCCTATAAATAGCCCAGAACTTTGTGAAGGAGGGGGTCCATTCTTGTATTTTCTTTTTCTAGGTTTTAGTTCACATGTTCTTCTTCTTCTCATCTCTTCTCCATTAAACTTGTAGTGAGCTTTGTGAGGGAGGAATGGTAAATAAAGAAGATCATTTTATTATCATGCTTGTCTTGCTCTTTCTTTACTTGTTGTAATTTTAATTGTTAAGTAGTTGTTGTTATTTTCTTGTTGTTTCTTTCTTCTCTCTTTTTCTTTATCATTCATACGACAATGATGCTTACGCTCGATCCTCGCCAAGGTGAGGTCGCAAATAGTTAGTCGTATTCTTCTAATCTCCTTCTTTCTATCTTCCTCTTTTGTTTTGTTTTGTTTTTCCTTATCATGAAGTGTGAGTAGTTTTATACTTGTTAGGGTAGGATAAGGGAAGTTTGAGAGAAGGAAATCTCTCTCACTCTTTCCTTGCCCAACAGCTTAAATCAACTCCCGTTAATTGAACCACAATCCGCTCCTTACGGCACCCTATCCTACATGATAGCGGTGATTCCGTAGTGAGACCGGTTGTGGTTGAATTAACCGGAGGTTATGGATAAGAGCCAAGAACGGACGGACAAGCACCAAAAGGAAGGACTTATGCGTTGGAAAGCCTAGCTTATACTCGCAAGTTCCTTCCTAGTCGTGCTAATCCCCGTTGTTGCCGATTACCGTAACACCGATATTAAGAGGGGCAACGAAAGATGTGGAGACTCCTAACTCAAACTAACCTAATCCTAACCCTAACAAGCTCTCTTTAAATATCAACTCAACACTTAGATAATCCAACAAAATCTGAAAACAGGACTTAACTCGTTAAAACACTTTGAAAAAGACTCCCATCTCCCTGCGGACGACCCGTACTCAACCGGCTAGCTACAAGCGAAACCGTCTTGATTGCGGTATTTAAAACTAAACTTTAACACGCACATATTCTGACAATCAAATGGCGCCGTTGCCGGGGAGACGGTAGTTTATTTCCTTGTGTAATTTCGGGTTAACTTGTAAATTTAACCGGAAAAAAAAAATATATACTTTGTAAAAGAAACCATCTTGTTATTCTTGATTAGTTTTTGTGCAAGTGTGCAGGAAAATACAAGGTTCGAGTTCGGTGACCAAGACGTTGAAAATACGGAGTTCAAGTACAGTGCCAAAGACGTGGGAAGATAGACCCACATTTCGCGGCTACACCGCGACGGACAAAACGAAGCAAACGGTCTACTGTAAAAATCTGGAGCTGTTCCAGTGAGCAAATCAAGAATCAAAACATCCAGACAAGCAGAAGACTCCCAGACCAGCATACAGGAAAAAATGAGAAGCCCAACCTCTCTGTTTCGCCGCGGGACCGCGGCCTAAGCAGGTGTTTGGCCGCGGAACCGCGGCCATTTGGGGCCTTCAGGGTTTCAAATTTTTTGTGAGTTTTTCTGACTTCTCTCCCACTCCTCTGAAGTCCACTGAACTGTGTTTTCTGCAGCCTTCTTTGCGCAAAATCTTCTCCCCTTTCCAATAAACTGTTCTTGTGCAGGATTCTTTGCGCCGCAAATAAAAATTGTTTGCAGTTGATTTGTTACTGTTTTGCATTTCTTTAATACGGACTTAAGGGGCTTGAAACCAATCCAGATTGGGTGGGGATTTCATCACCCTTCCCAGGACCCCAAAAATCACTAAAGCATATGCATTGTCCATTGTAAATTAAAAAATACTAGACTTCAGCCTTAAGGACTTCGCGCTCATTAGGAGAAGATAAACCGTGTTTAGAACCTCGCTTAACCGTATATTGTTTACGGGGTGTCTAGGAAAGTGTTAAAGGCGCAACCGCCGAAAGAGAAAGGGTTATTTAATTAAGGAACTTCGCGAAAGCGTTGGACAACCTCCCCTTATCTCTGCACTTACCTGGCCTCATGATCAGTGTATTTTTAAGCCCGTTTCTCGACATTGTTTAACTTCGACAATCAAGTTCAGGAGCAGGTCTAGTAGACCTAGGTTACCCTAGATCTAGGTGTGATTGTGCATATCTTGTTTGTGATTGCTTAAGCCGTATTTCCGTACATATTTCTGTAAAAATCTTTCTAAAAAAAAAAAGAAAAAAAACCAAAAACTTTTATAAAAACTTGCCCTTTTGTCGCCAATTCCATTTTTCACCCACCACCCATCGCCTTTCTCCATTAACGTTTTCTTACCCTCACCTTCTCCGCTTTGACTATACTAAACTTGTTTAGTGTATGTCCGCTTGGACTCGGGACACTAGCGCCCGTCTAGTCCGCTTTACGTTAGTCACGACCGACTACGCGATCGACTCCGAAGTCGATACTCCGTCCACTCCTCTTTCACCCCTTCCTTTGCCGGACAACTCCGACGTTGACCGGAATTCTGTTCATACATCTTCACCTTCACCTTCACCTTCACCAACCTCTTCTTCCGCGATGTTGGGATTTAATCCGAACATCTCTTTGACCACCGCTAGATTGGCTCCACCTCCTACGGAGACCAATATCCCACCACCTCCGCCTGTTGTAGCGCCACAGCGAATTGCGCTCCAGGATCGTTTCTACCCCACCCGTTCTGCACTTCCCACCTGCCTTTCTCTTCCTCCGGCCAATGGGGACAACTTTGAAATTAAGCCCCATTTCATCAACACGCTTCCACGTTTTCATGGGCTTGAATCTGAAGATGCCTATATCTTCATTAACAAATTTCAAAACGTCTGTGCCATGATGAAAACCACCCAGCTGTCGGACGATGCTATACGTCTACGGGTCATTCCGTTCACTTTATGCGATCTTGCTGAAAAATGGCTGTATAGCACCGCTTCCCACTCAATCACCAGCTGGGACGAGTTTGTTAAAGCGTTTCTGAAAAAATTCTATCCGAATCATAAAACCGCAAGGATTCGAAATGAAATCAACCAATTCTCCCAGCTTCCTTCTGAACCCTTCTGGAAGTGCTTTGACCGGTACAAAGACCTTCTTGTTCAGTGTCCTCACCACGGTATAGAGAAATGGCAACTCTGCCAAACCTTATACGAGGGACTGAACCCAGCAACGAAGCAGTTGTTGGAAACCATCTGTCAGGGCCACTTCCTATCCAAATCTGACGAGGAAGCGTAGCAGTTCTTTGACGACCTTGCGGAGCAAACGCTACAGTGGGAGAGCACCAGACCGACTTCTTCTTCTTCTACCTCCACTTCTACCGGTCAGTCTAGGGTAGGAATCCACCAACTTGACGTCTTTATTGCGATGAAAGCTGAAATGGCTGCTATAACAAGAAAGCTTGAAGCGATAGAAAGCAATTTTTCTGCTCCTGCTCCTGCCCCTGTTCTCCCCCTTCGTACCATCTGCGCTTGTTGTTCCGATCCTTCCCACTTGACCGAAGAGTGTCCTTACAATCCACCCTCGCAAGGACAGGATCAGGTTAATGCTGCCTTCCAGCAAAGACCGAGGAATGATCCATACTCTTCCACCTACAATCCCGGTTGGAGGAACCACCCCAATTTCGCCTGGAATCAGAATCAGAAGCAATTCCAAGGCAACAATTTCCAAAGGGCCCCTCCACCGTAACAACAAGCGCAACAACAAACTCAGTATCAGCAGCCCTTCCAACCCCAACCTTTCCAAAATCAGACGAACAACTTTGCACCCAACAACTCTTTTCCACCCAACAACTTTGTTCCGTCAAACAACGATAAGGTTTCCTCGCTCGAGCGAAGTCTGGAGGCGTTCGTTAAACAGTCTACTCAGTCCACCGCCAACATCCAGTCTTCCATTCAATCTTTAGTGCAACACACTGCCGCACACGGGCAAAGCATCAAGACCATCGAGGCCCAGATTGCACAGCTGAACGCGGCCTTGAGCGAGCGAGAGAAGGGGAAGCTCCCGTCCCAGCCACTTCCAAATCCCGGTCACCCACATAATGCACATGTTGCTCTTGAACAACAAAACCATAATGTTAGTGCCGTGACCACACTGAGATCGGGGAGGATGCTGCAAAACAACATTGACAAACGGATCAACGATTACACCCCGGCCGCTTCTTCTTCTTCTTCTTCGTCTTCTGAGCCTATTCTCCGTTCTTCACAAGGCTCCCCTTCCTCTTCTTCTGCTCTGAACGGACCCACTTCTCACTCCACGAAAACACCTATTCCGGGATCCGTTCCAACTCCACAATCTCCTCCTCCAGCATTAGACTCAACCAATTTTCAAAATGTTCCATTTCCAAACCGGTTGAGGTCTAACAAACAAAATCCACAAATGGAGAAGATTTTGGAGTTATTCAAGCAAGTTAACATTAACATTCCTCTTTTAGATGCTGTCCAACAAGTCCCGTCTTACGCAAAAATCTTAAAGGACTTGTGCACGAAAAAGAGGAAGTCTCAGGTACCCAAGAAAGTTTTCTTGGCTAGTGCTGTGAGTGATGCCCTTACCCAATCTTTACCACAAAAACGGAAGGACCCTGGCTGTCCTACGATTTCAATTACCATTGGGGATAAGAACATCAACCGCGCACTATTAGATCTTGGTGCCAGTGTTAACTTGCTTCCGTATTCAGTATACGAGCAATTAGGCGTCGGAGAGCTGAAACCCACGCACTGCACTCTCCAAATGGCCGACCGATCGATCACCCATCCTAGGGGTAAGCTAGAGGATGTGTTGATAAGAGTCGGGGACTTCATATTCCCCGTTGACTTCATTGTATTAGACACACAGCCTGTAGCTAACCCCCGGAATCAGATTCCGGTGATACTCGGTCGACCATTTCTCGCAACCTCAAATGCTGTGATCAATTGTCGCAATGGTTCGATGAACCTCTCTTTTGGAAATATGACGATTGAACTCAACATT
Organism: Agapanthus africanus; assembly: GCA_030015575.1. NCBI lineage: Eukaryota > Viridiplantae > Streptophyta > Magnoliopsida > Asparagales > Amaryllidaceae > Agapanthus > Agapanthus africanus. The sequence continues at coordinate 399,861,771 of JASDDO010000026.1, read as the reverse complement.
TTTAGGTTGGGGAATCAGCCCGCCGAACCTAATGCTCATATACTGGACGTCTGCTCGATCCAGGAGATCACCCCAGAAGAGTGTGAATTCGAGGAGTTTCTGTTTGATCACGATAATCTAGACGCCACTAGTGCGTTTCTCTTCGAACCTGCTGCTGTTTCTGCGCCCGACAACGACTACGAGTGTTTCACGTTCTCGAACGATCTTAGCCGCGCACAACCCGAGTTTGAATCCTTCGACTTTCTGGATGAGTTACCTGAACCATCCAACTCGGTTGCTTACACTCGCTTTGAACCTTTGCTGGAGTCCTTTGAGTTCGAGACCTTTGCACCAGTCTTGCCTTCCATCGTTTCACCTCCAACGCTCGAACTCAAGCCGTTGCCGTCTCACCTTAAGTATGCTTACTTAGGTGAGAACGAGACCCTCCCTATCATCATCTCGGCTTCTCTAGCTCCCGAGCAAGAGAAAGCCCTTCTCGCGGTCTTGCACAGCAACAGGCAAGCTTTTGGCTGGTCCATGGCGGACATCAAGGGGATTAGTCCCCTAATCGTTGAGCATCACATTCATCTGATGGATGATGCCAAACCAGCTCGGGATCCACAAAGACGTCTCAATCCAGTCATGAAAGAGGCTGTGAAGAAGGAGATCGTAAAATGTCTAGATAGTGGTATCATTTACCCTATCTCTGATAGCCAGTGGGTTAGCCCCATTCATGTTGTCCCCAAGAAGTCGGGCATCACGGTCATAACCAACGAGGCGAATGAGTTAATCCCTACTCGCACCCAAACTGGGTGGCGAGTTTGCATTGATTACAGAAAACTCAACGCCGCAACGCGGAAAGACCACTTTCCGCTACCTTTCATTGACCAGATGCTTGAACGATTGGCCGGACACGAGTACTACTGCTTTCTTGATGGCTACTCCGGCTATAATCAAATTCCCATCGCCGAAAAAGACCAGGACAAGACCACTTTCACTTGTCCTTTCGGCACGTTTGCATATCGTCGCATGCCCTTTGGGTTATGCAATGCGCCCGCTACCTTCCAGCGGTGTATGATGGGTATTTTCTCAGACATGGTGGAAAAATTTCTGGAGATTTTCATGGATGATTTCTCCATCTTCGGCGATTCCTTCAACGAGTGTTTGCTGCATCTTGACACTGTCCTTACCCGATGTAAGGACAAGAATCTCACTTTGAACTGGGAGAAATGCCGCTTCATGGTGCGCGAGGGTATTGTCTTAGGACATATCATCTCGCAAAATGGCATAGAGGTTGACAAAGCAAAGATTGAGGTCATTTCCAATCTGCCTCCTCCCCGATGCGTCAGAGATATCCGAGCCTTCCTTGGCCATGCCGGTTTTTATAGACGGTTTATCAAGGACTTTAGCAAGATTGCTAGGCCCTTGACTCTTTTGCTGGCCAAGGATACGCCTTTCGACTTCAACTCGAGCTGTGTGACTGCATTCGAGTCACTGAAACGTTCACTCACTTCTGCTCCCGTTCTTTCCTCACCTGACTGGACGCACCCATTTGAGATTATGTGCGATGCATCCGACTTTGCCATTGGTGCTGTCCTTGGACAACACATCAACAAGATGCCGCACGTAATCTATTACGCGAGCCGAACCTGAACGACGCCCAACTCAATTATACAACAACTGAGAAGGAATTCTTGGCTGTTGTATTTGCTTTAGAAAAGTTCAGGCCCTACCTCATCGGCTCTCCAGTCATTGTCTACACTGACCATTCTGCTCTGCGCCATCTTTTGCGAAGAAAGATGCGAAATCTCGGTTAATACGTTGGATCCTCTTGCTTCAAGAGTTTGACCTTGTCATTAAGGACAAAACGAGGATGTGAAAACGTAGTTGCGGACCATCTCTCACGACTTCCTTCTTCGCCTTCGCTTCCAATCCCGATCAACGACGTTTTCCCGGATGAACAGCTCTTGACAGTATCGTGCGAACCCTGGTTCGCAGATATTGTGAACTATTTGGCCACGGGATTACTACCGACTGAAATGGTCGAGTCAGGACAGACTTCGCTTCTTATCCCAAGTAAAACACTTTTACTGGGACGAACCTTACTTGTTCAAGTACTGTCCCGACCAGATTATTCATCGGTGTGTCCCTGATGAGGAATTCAAGAGTGTGCTGTCATTTTGCCACGATCAAGCATGTGGCGGGCATTTTGGGCCCAAAAAGACAGCTGAGAAGATCTTGCAATGTGGTTTCTACCGGCCACAACTTTTCAAAGACGCTCACGACTATTGCAAGACTTGCTCCCGGGTGCCAACACATGGGCCGGATATCCCGGAGGAACGAGATGCCGCTCCAACCGATCTTGGTTGTGGAGATTTTCGATGTTTGGGGGATAGACTTCATGGGGCCGTTTCCCAGCTCTTTTGGGAACTTGTACATCCTTCTAGCTGTTGATTACGTCTCTAAATGGGTCGAGGCTGTGCCCAGCCGAACTAACGACAACAAGGTTGTTGTTAGGTTCCTTAAGGAAAACATTTTCTCTCGTTTTGGGCACCCCCGAGCGATCATTAGTGACAATGGAAGTCATTTCTGCAACAGGACTTTCGAGGCCTTGATGCGGAAGTATTCCATTAATCATAAGCTCTCTACGCCCTACCACCCCCAAACCTGCGGGCAGGCCGAAGTTTCAAATCGGCAAATCAAGCAGATACTGGAGAAGATGGTTTCCAAGAACCGTAAGGATTGGTCGCTAAAACTCACTGATGCCCTTTGGGCATTTCGAACCGCTTATAAGACCGACCTTGGCATGTCTCCCTATCGGCTTGTGTACGGAAAAGCCTGCCACCTTCCTGTCGAAATAGAGCATCGCGCATTTTGGGCGATAAAGGAGCTAAATCTTTCTCTCGAGGATGCGGGCAGCCATCGGAAGCTGTAGCTGAACGAACTATGCGAGCTTAGGGATGAGGCTTACGATAACGCGGTTGTCGTTAAGAATCGAACGAAGGTGTTTCACGATAAACACCTTTTGCGCAAAACCTTCGTACCTGGTCAGCAGGTATTGCTTTACGACACCCGACTTCATTTCCATCCAGGAAAGCTCAGATCTCGCTGGAAAGGGCCGTATTTTGTGCGGAATGTATATCCGCAGGGCGCTGTGGATTTGGAAAATCCAAAGGACGGTTCATTTTTCAAAGTGAACGGACACCGACTAAAACCGTACCTTAGCGCCGAACCAACAGAGGAGCTCCTGTTCTTACAGGAGCCGGTTTACCCTGAATGATCTTCCTCTGCCTACCTCCAAACTTCGGTTATCCAGCCAAGAACAGTGGACACTGTTCCAAATAAGTTTGGGGGTATGTACAAACCATTTTATGTATATTTGTGTATATTCTTTTTCTTTTCTTTAAAAACAAAAACAAATAAAAATTTGTGTATCGCTAACCGACAATTTTGACCCTTCAAATAATCTCTTCATGCAACGACAGTGAGGACACTGTCCAGTTTAAGTTTGGGGGTACGCTCGGTACGCATTTTTTACCTTCGCATTCATATGTATATTTTGCATCTGCATATTAATATCCATAAAATCCATAAAAATTTGAAAATTTTCTAAAAAAATATAAAAACTTTTTTGTCAAGTTAGCTTGTGGAAGAACTCTGATTCAACATTCGACGGTTTTTGTTTGAAAAAATAGGAATAACTAAATCTTATGTTTGGATTTTGAAAACCTGAAAGATAACTCTCCTTTGAAGTTACCTATAGCTGATATACGTCTTTACATCACACTACACGTGTCGTAAGATTTTGGGAATTAGATGACAAGTCTTTCATGTTTAAACTTTTAAACAGATAAATGATTTTCTGAGGATCAAATAGGTTTGTTCTGAAATAAGTAATGTCAAGAATAGTTTATGAAGTAAAGCGAATATGAAGGAATGTTATTGATGCCGTAATTGGAGCTAAGTCTGAAAAATAACTCATCTGAAACTTGATTGGAATGATTACACACCAAACCCACTAAACACGTCTTTTATCCAAAAAAATAATTGAACTGCCGGTTATATCTCCGTTCGCATTAAATCATCTGATTTTCACGCCAAACTGTCTTTTGTTTTTGGACCTAGGTAACTTGAGTAATTAAGTCCGCTGGGGTGTTTCTACACCTAATGCCCTAAAACCAACTGGTTTGGGTGCATTGGCCCAAAGCTCGCTAAGAAGCCTAGAAAGTCCAGGTTAAAACAAAGTTAAGCAAGTGTTCTCTCCGAGTTAAAATTCCTAACGGTTCTTTGTGTGAGAATAATCTTGATAAAAGACAGGCTTTTATAAAAAAATTTAGCGGAGATATGAAGGTTTTATTCTATGATAAAGACTATTGCACGTTCACAGAGGTGTGTATGAAATGAAAACAAGAAAAAGGTGGAGTGAAAAATACGACATAGTTTCCTGTTAAGGAAGATAGAAATTCTGAAGTTGAAACCTTACTGGAAAACGAAACTTGAAAAATGCTTAACTCTCTATAAAACTTATGTGATCCTTTTAAAATTGTTATCTGGGCTTTATTGTGTGACATGATGACTTTAATCGATCCTTCTGGAACTTAACGACACTATTTGCACTGCACGTAAAGACATATAAAATCTGTAGTTAAATAAGAAGCGAGGTGTGAAAAATAAAGGTTCGATGGTCTAGATTTAGGATTATAGAATTGTTATTTTCTAAAACAAAACTTTAGGATTTGAATCTTAGTTATTTTACAAAACCAACTTGACCGGATTTTGTGGGTAGTATCCGCTGAAAACCCTCAGGAGACAACACTCCTCCTACTAGGGACACCTAGAGGTTTAACGGCTTGTTGCACATGCTCAGTGCAATCGCGTTCCCTGCGAAAGTGAGGTTAGGAAATTTTTTGTGAATAAATGGGCTTTGCTCGGGACGAGCAAATGATAAGTTTGGGGGTATTTGTTCATATCAGATTTTTGCATTTTCATACCGCCCAATTTTTATCACATTGCATATCGGTAGATACTCTTGAGCCGTGTTTGCTAGTCAATTGCAGGATACAGGTTCTCGGTTCTAAAACGGTGAAATTCATGGAAAACACGAAAAAATCCGGGTTCCTGCCAACCACTGAGAAAACACGGTCTCCGCTCTTCATCCGTATGTTGCCAGATACCACTTTAGGAAGACAAAATGTCAAATCAATGTCATTCTCATGCACAAGGCTCAATGGTAGCACAAGATCCAAGAGATCTACGCGGAGCTCGAGGCAATCATGACAAAAACATCCACAAAAAGTCCACCTTTTCTCAACAGAAATTCTGGAAGAAATGTGAAAGTATTTTCAGAAAATACATGTACCAGACAAGAGGGGACAGAAGAACAGGGAAGTACCCCAAAGCCCACATCCTAACCCTACTAAAGTGCGGCGGATCCGTGGCCAATAGGGGGTATAGGCCGCGGATCCGCGGCCGTTCTGGCGCCAAAGAAGATGGGCTTTGGGGGGTATTTGGGTCTTTTCAGAGGTGTTCTGGTGGTTGCCCTAGGTTTTCATTTTTTGGCCTATAAATAGCCCAGAACTTTGTGAAGGAGGGGGTCCATTCTTGTATTTTCTTTTTCTAGGTTTTAGTTCACATGTTCTTCTTCTTCTCATCTCTTCTCCATTAAACTTGTAGTGAGCTTTGTGAGGGAGGAATGGTAAATAAAGAAGATCATTTTATTATCATGCTTGTCTTGCTCTTTCTTTACTTGTTGTAATTTTAATTGTTAAGTAGTTGTTGTTATTTTCTTGTTGTTTCTTTCTTCTCTCTTTTTCTTTATCATTCATACGACAATGATGCTTACGCTCGATCCTCGCCAAGGTGAGGTCGCAAATAGTTAGTCGTATTCTTCTAATCTCCTTCTTTCTATCTTCCTCTTTTGTTTTGTTTTGTTTTTCCTTATCATGAAGTGTGAGTAGTTTTATAATTGTTAGGGTAGGATAAGGGAAGTTTGAGAGAAGGAAATCTCTCTCACTCTTTCCTTGCCCAACAGCTTAAATCAACTCCCGTTAATTGAACCACAATCCGCTCCTTACGGCACCCTATCCTACATGATAGCGGTGATTCCGTAGTGAGACCGGTTGTGGTTGAATTAACCGGAGGTTATGGATAAGAGCCAAGAACGGACGGACAAGCACCAAAAGGAAGGACTTATGCGTTGGAAAGCCTAGCTTATACTCGCAAGTTCCTTCCTAGTCGTGCTAATCCCTGTTGTTGCCGATTACCGTAACACCGATATTAAGAGGGGCAACGAAAGATGTGGAGACTCCTAACTCAAACTAACCTAATCCTAACCCTAACAAGCTCTCTTTAAATATCAACTCAACACTTAGATAATCCAACAAAATCTGAAAACAGGACTTAACTCGTTAAAACACTTTGAAAAAGACTCCCATCTCCCTGCAGACGATCCGTACTCAACCGGCTAGCTACAAGCGAAACCGTCTTGATTGCGGTATTTAAAACTAAAATTTAACACGCACATATTCTGACAATCATAGCCCGAATAGTGAAGATGTCACTTGGGAGGCTGAGAGCAAGATGCGGAAGAAATTCCCTTATCTCTTTGAAGGTACGCACAGTAAGATTTTTAAATTCAGGGATGAATTTCTTTAAGGGGGAAGATTGTAACACCTTAGAATGCGATTAGTGTTAATTAAGCGATAATGTGGGTTTTTAGTAAAATTTTAACCAAACTAGTTTTCACATATTTTATAAAAATTAATTAATATTTTATTATTATTTATTTTGGGCTTGCACACACTTGTGCATATTAACCAAGGGTTAATTGGTGTTAACCATGCTTAAGTAGCCATGGCACCCTAACTTAATGTCATGCCATTTTGTTATATGCAATTATCTAAATTATTTAGTTTTAAAAATAAAAAGATTTGAATTTGGGGTTGACTTGAGAGAGAGAGAGAGAGGGGGTTGACATGCAAATGATGAAGCATGGGGTGCATTTAATGAGGAGAGAGAAGGGGCATGGCTCACTCTAACCTCACACCCTCATTTCCTTCACATCCCACTCTCACACTCTCATTTCCCTTAACCCTCATACACTCTCATTCTCTCATTCTCACATATTCTTCATCTCATTTTCCCTCATCCCCTCAAACTGAAACCCTACCAAAAATCATCACAAAACCAAGCAAAATCTACACTAAACATCACTAAAACTCTTCACAAAGTCAAGTTAAGCCACTAAGATGACTTGGAGCATGGAAAGCTAGGATTTTTGAGCAAGTGTGGAAAGGTAATGATCTCTAACTGTTAAATAGGATGTTAGGATGTTGTGTTGCTTAGTAGTTGCTGTTTAGAACCCTAAAGATATAGTTTTGTGCACATATCGTATTTTTAGTGTTATTTTGGGGTCACTATAACCTGCTATGACCATGAATCTTTACTGTAAAATCTAGCAGTGTAGTAGTGTTGTACTATAGGCCCTGAGTGTTCACCTGAAACCCGAACCCAATCCCACTTGTTTTGGCCGGCGACATTCGATGGAAATCCGTCGAGCTCGGTTTTGTAGGGGACTGGGAAGTTAGGATTTTTAGGGTAGCTGTCTGTAGGTGTTTTGGGGTGTTTGGTACTGCTTGATTTTTAGGTTTTGACAGTAGGTAAAATCTGGGACTACTTAGCTAATTTTAGGCGTTTTGGCAAAGTGCGATACGATTGATCTGATGTAGTTTAAGTGTTTCGGGTAGCCTGCAGTCGTGGATTTATTTTGATGATATCGCTACACACGTTAGCCGCTAAGAGAACCCTTTTGTAACTTAAGAGAACCGATTCGTTAATTGGCGTTGCGTTCGTTTATTATTGGGTAGTTTGCTAAATCCATGCGTTACTGTGTTATGTATTAATAGGATCGCAGGCGGGGACTTCGGACGCTACGAAGAAAGGAAAGCAGGTGGTTGGATTTACCAAGCTCGAGATCATCGGTGAGTAGATTTAACATCTACGGGGAAATCACCCGTATGGCGTTAAGTGTTAGGGCTAGATATGATATTATAGTCACATGTTATATGCATATGAGTTGAGTGTGCATGAGCATCATTGCATACCATTACTTGTTGTACCTTGATTTAGTACCCATTGGACACTGCACCATTACTGACGGTTCATTTTGCACGAGCACTAAATTGTATGCTATACACACACCGTTTGTAATTTCCATGACACGCACAACCTATACCCATATGCAGTATTGTATTGTTATTGACATTGAGACGTTGATTCTTGTTCTATTGCGCATATGAAATGCTGTCACGTCCCGAAAGTACGGAATATGACCGGCACTTAAGCTACGAACGTCTCGAGGCGTACGTAATCTAAGTAAGCCGAATACCCAGAAATCCAAACCAAGAAAAGTAGTAGAGTGAAGGCAAACCAATTTAAAACAAGTAGTTTTAATAGCATAAGCCGAATTATGCGTTTTAAATACATCAAGAATTTCCTGAAAATTTCGGCAGAGTCTCCTTTGTAAATACTGGCTCCCAAACGGGATACAACATGAATAGTATACGAAATCAATAAAAAGGCATCCCCAAGCGGGAGCTAGCTCTTCGTCAATCGACGGTCACAACCATACAAGCAATATAATATACAACGCTAAGGGCGAGGATCAAAACTTAAAAGGAACTCAAAACAACAAGAAAACCATAGAAATACAACGCGCGACTCTAAGGTCGAAAGAATAACATCACTGGTCTTTAACTCAAAAATAATACATGTTTGGTTGATGGAACTTCAAGATACAACAGAGTAATAATATACAAGTGATATAATGGGGGGTACGATACAAGTAAACCCACCTACTAGCAAATCACCCGAAGGAAACTATGCCCGCAAGCCGTAATGAAACCTGTACGGCAAACCTGCAAGAAACTGGGGCACAACGGGGGTGAGTTGCCAACTCGTGAATAGAAAAACATCTACGCACAGAAATCGTATAAATAACGCAACCTAGGTCAATGATCATAATATATCCTCAAATGTATGAATAACACGCAGCCTATAACAATGGCTAGGGTAATATCTAACTCGAGTGTTATCTCATGTGCCCGTTTCAGTGCCTCAGGTAGCAATATATCATATGAATGAGGTATGAATGCATGGAACAGAATGCATGTACTGACGAAAACTGGTTTCATAAATCAGTGAGAATTCTGTATTTTAAAAGTGAGGTACCATAAATGAAATCAGCATAAAACAGTGCCCAGCATCGACACAAAACAAGCGTCCAAATATCTCGATATCTCTGTATCACAATCGCTGTACCTCAATATCTCAAATCACAATATCTAGGGCGCCGTCAATCCAGACCGGCCCCTACCATCCATCTCAAGACCACGACGGTATCCTCCTGATATCCGACGCGTCGGGTAATATCACCGGTCGGTAGTGCTCCCCTGCCGGGCTCAACGTCAACAACACATTCCTCTTGCCCCGGGGTACCGCACCGGGCCCACCATGTACCCGAAACGGTTCCTCCACTCCTCGAATCGGGTCTCGAAATCCATCAGCAAACTCATGGTGGATGACTCATTCATCATGGGAAAACCGCACTTTTTATTTTAAAAGAGAGAAAATGTTTATTTATGTTTTTGCGGTTTTCCTCCAAATCCAGAAAATCTCATGGAAATCCGAATCCAAACCTCAATAACACGTAAAATAGTGAATATATGCATGAGAATCCATGAATGCGGCATAACAATGAATAACAGTATGCATGAAGTAGCAGGTAATACTACAATGTCTAAACTAACATATAAGGCAAGTACGCTATGTCAAGCAATAATATTTTCTAAGGTGTACGTGACATGGCAATTACCGATGAAGATGTGTGTGAGCCGTACATACGCATCATCGGTAATGGTGCTGGTGTCCTAACAGCATGATATCAATAATGGAGTATGAAACATAATATAAGCATACGATGCGAAGCGAACCATAATAATGAGCGGGAGCTGAATACTAGACGCAACTATAACTAATCTGCACTAATCTAATATAAGTCCTACAAATGGTGCCTTTTGAAATAACACGAATCATGGGGTTTTGAAAGTAGGGGCTACGGTGTTTTTATGAAAAGATACGTCTTTTGAAATATCCGTAGGATCCCTTTGGCTGTCTTTTAAAATACTCACGATTCGTTAGTTTTGAAATAGGTAGAAATCTAATCTAGTCTGACAACTACACTAAACTATACGGCTGAACTAAAGGTAAGGAAACCGCCTAGCATCTGAGTCGATACATATATGAATATATATTAGTCGGTGATCCCGCCTCGATACTATCAATCCGATACCATATCTATAATCAGATATTCCCAAGTCAAGAGTGCGGATCAATCATCAATATATAGCTCGTACGTAAATCCGTCGTACGGCATCCCAAATCTGGGTATGGGTCAATATCGCATTCATCACATTGTTCATTTGGTATCCTCTTTATCAAAGATCATAATCCGGGGTACTGATCTACGTCTAGTACAATACTGATACAATCAATGTAATGCATGCGTGTGTATGAAAACACCACGCCTAAACAACCCGCTAAGATATCATATCGTATCTCAATTACGGACCATATCACCTCACTGATCTCACGGCCTCAAGCCCAATCTCATCGACTCATCTCCAATCCTAAGTACTATCCTCATAATCCATGTATATGTATACGTATGTATATATATATACATAGTCCCATACCCATGTGTATATATATGTATATACATATCCCCATATACGCACAGGTAAAATAATGAATGTATGCAAGTAAGTGTGCGTGTATGGTGCAACAACTACTCTAGGGTTTCGCAAGCAACACTTCTAATCCATGAACATGTAACCCTATCATTAACATCCATGTCACACAAGATAGATATCATAAATATATAGTATATATACATACTATACATCGAACTGCGGGAGTGCTATACGCCATCCACCCGACTTCTCCCCGTAGATATAAATCTACTCACCTGGTCCTCGCTCGCCAGTGCCGACGTCACCACGCGCTTGCTTGTCATCTCGAAGTCCATATGGGGGTACCTACATGTCATAACGTATTGTGTCGCATAAAAACCAAATTCGAAATCGAAACGGCATACGAAACCAAATCGGCACGCGTATCACGTATAGGTCAAAACCTATCGCCTACGCATGCAAGAATAGTCAAACCAACCCTCGATGTCGATGTACCAACATCAACACATCGAGAAAAACCCAAACACACCAATGATGATTTCAAAACTCATTAATTATAATATTAAGTAGAATGCAACTCATCAAAACCCCAAAATAAATCAAATCGATTTATTTCCGAAAACCTAGAAAGCACTAAATTTTCGTTTTAATTCGAAACTTGATGTTTTAACAAAACTAATGGCCATAATATCCACTAAATATCATAATTATGTCATATAAACCATTTTCACAATTTAATCTCATCAATTTTTATAAAACTAAAAATTCTAGTTTTGCAATTTTATCAAATTTTAACAATTTCAAGTAAAAACGCACAAAACAACAACTAAGCTTGGTTTTGCATGATTCAAAGGTATTAAACCACTTATGGAAACCTTAATGATGTGCTAAAAATCCTAACTAGATTTTAATCTCACTTAATACATTAATCCTAAAATCTAGTTTGCAACATAATACAATTTGGACAATTTCTTTTTAAAGTGAATTTGCAACTAACAACTAGCTTGGTTTTTGAAATTCTCAAGATTATAAATTACACAACACAACCATAACCAAATAATTCAAATCCTAACTCCCAATTCAACTCTTCTCTTTAAATTTCAACTTTCAATTAAACCCACAATTTAAACACCTAATTAGCTTAAATCACAATAAAAACTAACAATGTACAATTAGTGTAAGATTATACCTCACAAATTTGAAGATCTAACATGAAAATCTTGGCCTCCAAAATAGCTTCTTGATCCATGATCCACACTAGAATAGGTCAAGAAGAAATCGGTAGAGATTGGATTTTGATTTTGTGGGATTTTTGTGTTGATTTTTGGGCATTTTGTTGAATTTTTTTTGATGCAAAATGAGAGAGGAAGAAAGAGGGGCTGTTGTGGTGTAGGAAAAAGAGGGCTCGGCCAATGTTGTGAGGTGGGGAGAGAGAGAGTGGTGTGGGTTTTAAAGTCAACACAAGATCATGCTTCATTTTCTTTATTTTCTTTTCTTTTCTTTTCTTTTTTATTCTTTATTCTATGTGTGAGGAATGAGGTGGGGACTTGGGTGATTAGGGAAGCCTAGGCTCAGCCATGGGAGGAAAATGGGGTGTGTGTGTGTATGTGTGGGTGAGGGAAAAAGATAAATACAATACCCTAATTCCCATTAACACTAATTTCACCGAAAAAGCCTTTTTCTTCGATATTTTCTAAACCGTTTTGGCAAACCATTTCATTTCAAAAATCACATGATAAAATTTTGTTTAATGTGTTATGATGTAAAAAATTTGTTTCAACTTATTCCAATTTGTAATTTTTCCTAATTAAATGTATTAGTGACGGCTTAAAATAATATTAAAATAATTAATTCCGGAAAAATTTTCAGAAAATTTGAAATTTCACCAGTGGCTCAATAAACACCAAATACTAGCAATTATATAGCTAGAATATATATATTTAATTTTTATAATAAAGATATTTGTATTTTGACTTTTTACAGAAAACCCCCTTATTTTACCGATTTTCCGAAATTTCACCGAAACGATTTTCAAAACGTTACAATCTTCCCCCCTTAAAGAAATTCGGTCTCCGAATTTAAATTAAAACTCCCCCCAAATACTAAAACATCTAAGTCAAAACCATCAAGTCGTCGGGGCTCCGAAATCGTAAATACATAAAACGAATCGTAGCGCAGCGCATGCGCATGAAAAATGTGCATATAACTCAAAATCAAAACTCCGTCAAGAATCCCGCAATCATCGGAGTCATGGTAAAGACACAAATGTCGAATCCAATACAAAACTAATATGATATAACTCGAAACTATACACGTAAATATCAAATCTATACATGTAAATATCTGAAGAGAATGCATGCCAAATCTCTTAAAGTCGCTTTGCAATGCACATAACACTGCACAGTGGCGGACGTCTATCATAAGAAAATAATCATATACATATATACCTTTTTTTTGAACTGTACGTTCCGCCATTTTGGGAAACAATTTAGAAGGTTTTTCTTGTTTTAAACGTTTCATGTCATATCAGACACGTAGGTAAATACTGAGACTATAGCTCGCTTTTTGGAATTCCCTTCGATAACTATTAATGCATGCAAAATATATTCAGGTACTGTCCTCTGACTAGTCCTGCTCAGTACGAAAACACATAGCAAATTTCATAAAAACGTACTGCTCTATAAGAAATCAATCCCAAAATATGCATACGAATACTACGTGCGTCTGGTGCGCACGGAAATCAAAATTCATATATGTGCCAACATGTGCACAGAAACAAGATCTAAGTGCATCGGGTGTGCATGAAACATCTGTCATAGGCAACGTGGGTGCCTGACAGCAAAATCAGGTGCATCTGACATGCACGAAGAATCTCGATTTAGTTCATCTGGTGTGCACCAAAATCGCACCTCAAAACATGCGCCCAACATGCGCGAAAATCCAAATCAGGTGCATCCATCGTGCACGAAATCATGAAATCCGATATCAAGCGCCGAACATGCGCAAAATCCAATCAAGTGCACAAGGTGTACAAAACAAATATCGAACATCACAATCGAAATCGAAGTCCAGTGCATCTAAATGGACAACATACGTAACACTGCACTGCAAGCATATATGAACTATACCGAGTGCAAAAACCAAATCGTGTGCGTACCTACGCACAAAATCAACTCAACTGTATGAAACCCATAAAATCATAAACGTGAGAAACCAAGGCACGAAAACGATATCAAGTGCAACACTGTGCAGAAATCATAAATACTCAGCAGGTGCAACCATGGCGCATGAAAATGATATCATGAAACTCAATCATCAAAACCAAATCATGCGAATATATCGCTCAAAATACCAAAATCAAGTATGGCGGAATAGTCCCGCTCAAGAACATCCTCCAAGAATCTCTGGCCAACTGTCGGGGTGACTCATAGCATATCTTGTCGACGATCTTAAACTCTGGCCTGCCGGTGTGCGCAACATGACCACTCCTGGGTCCTAGTCTTCTCGTAATTCATTTCAGAAAGGTCCTGTCGAGGTCTCTCCCAAATCTCGTCTCTGCCGAACTGTCCGAAAGTCATCGTCCTTTACCATATCAATTTCTTGTTCCAGAACGGTTGCATACTCATCGCGACTCCTTCTGGAAGGTAAATCCAAGTACCATGCCTCAGCATGCGCATCGCATCTCTGATGTCGGCGGAGTGGAACGTCATCTCATCTAGATCTGGTATGAACCTCTTACTTCACTTTTCTCTAATGTCGTCTGCTTTGGACTCGTCTCGTCGCGGCTGCATGGACTGAGCTCCAACGGCTATCCTCGTATCTGGAGTCTCCCAAGAAATGCATCTCACCATCTAGTATCCAAATTAAGTCGAGCCATCCGATCGAGTCGTCAAAACCTCATAATCCCCCAAGAGCTCAACATCTTGGGTACAGTATGATAGTATCGAGTACATACCCCAGCATCGGTGGTCCAGCCGTAGAAGGGCAAACCCAAGCCTCACTAATGGCGCCGCAGAACTGCCGTAAACCCTAAGGTTCAAAGGCTTTCATACGGTCATTAAGTCGAGTTAGGGTTTCATTCTTCTAGAGGGACCATAGAATTGCCTGCATGTCTTTCCGAATACTTTAAACTTGGAATAATAGGTTTCTAACATTCGATCATCTCTGTCGACTCTCAACGTCTCCGCGTGAAGTCGTCTCAGCTGGAATCAATCTATCTGATGACCTCGCATCGGGGTAGCGAACGATCCACGTGTCCTAGTCATTCATCCTTGGTGACTAGAGACCTTCTATCATATCTTAGCACAACTTGTATTGCAATAGCTCCAACATCTAGGACGATATCTCGTCGTTCGTAGCAAACTGGCTCGCTCGTCTGTACGCTGAATCGTGCCTCAATCATCATGAATAAGCAATACACCAACGGTCATCAAAATCTGGCTGGCCTCTGTCGGTGGCCCAATCCTCTGGTACTGATCGGCACGTCCGAGAAATCTCATAAAGGCGATCCGCCAAACGCTCGTGGTGCGAAACACAGTAAAAAGACACATCTCCGCAATCGTGTGTCGCCAAAATTACGCCCTGGTCAGTCCTCGTTCGTGACGAGCTTGTGCTGACCGCAATTCTAACCGTAGCTCTCCCTGTCCATAATCGTGGCAGTAAACCGTAACTGGTACCGATGAAGCTAGATCAGGAATGAATATAATACTGAACAAAGAAATGTACATCCTAAGGCTTTTTAAGTGGAGTAGCGTATCGTAAGTATGCCGCGGAACATACCCACGGTACGTCACTCTACTTTAGTCACCTATTCCATCAACTAAGGGTCATTCTACGCTCCGAAGGTAAAACCTAACGCTCTGATACCAACTTTGTCATGTCCCGAAAGTACGGAATATGACCGGCACTTAAGCTTCGAACGTCTCGAGGCGTACGTAATCTAACTAAGCCGAAAACCCAGAAATCCAAACCAAGAAAAGTAGTAGAGTGAAGGCAAACCAATTTAAAACAAGTAGTTTTAATAGCATAAGCCGAATTATGCGTTTTAAAAACATCAAGAATTTCCTGAAAATTTCGGCAGAGTCTCCTTTGTAAATACTGGCTCCCAAACGGGATACAACATGAATAGTATACGAAATCAATAAAAAGGCATCCCCAAGCGGGAGCTAGCTCTTCGTCAATCGACGGTCACAACCACACAAGCAATATAATATACAACGCTAAGCGCGAGGATCAAAACTTAAAAGGAACTCAAAACAACAAGAAAACCATAGAAATACAACGCGCGACTCTAAGGTCAAAAGAATAACATCACTGGTCTCTAACTCAAAAATAATACATGTTTGGTTGATAGAACTTCTAGATACAACAGAGTAATAATATACAAGTGATATAATGGGGGGTACGATACAAGTAAACCCACCTACTAGCAAATCACCCGAAGGAAACTATGCCCGCAAGCCGTAATGAAACCTGTACGGCAAACCTGCAAGAAACTGGGGCACAACGGGGGTGAGTTGCCAACTCGTGAATAGAAAAACATCTATGCACAGAAATCGTATAAATAACGCAACCTAGGTCAATGATCATAATATATCCTCAAATGTATGAATAACACGCAGCCTATAACAATGGCTAGGGTAATATCTAACCAGAGTGTGATCTCATGTGCCCGTGTCAGTGCCTCAGGTAGCAATATATCATATGAATGAGGTATGAATACATGGAACAGAATGCATGTACTGACGAAAACTGCTTTCATAAATCAGTGAGATTTCTGTATTTTAAAAGTGAGGTACCATAAATGAAATCAGCATAAAACAGAGCCCATCATCGACACAAAACAAGTGTCCAAATATCTCGATATCTCTGTATCACAATCGCTGTACCTCAATATCTCAAATCACAATATCTAGGGCGCCGTCAATCCAGACCGGCCCATACCATCCATCTCAAGACCACGACGGTATCCTCCGGATATCCGACACGTCGGGTAATATCACCGGTTGGTAGTGCTCCCCTGCCGGGCTCAACGTCAACAACACATTCCTCTTGCCCCGGGGTACCGCACCGGGCCCACCATGTACCCGAAACGGTTCCTCCACTCCTCGAATCGGGTCTCGAAATCCATCAGCAAACTCATGGTGGACGACTCATACATCATGGGAAAACCACACTTTTTATTTTAAAAGAGAGAAAATGTTTATTTATGTTTTTGCGGTTTTCCTCCAAATCCAGAAAATCTCATGGAAATCCGAATCCAAACCTCAATAACACGTAAAATAGTGAATATATGCATGAGAATCCATGAATGCGGCATAACAATGAATAACAGTATGCATGAAGTAACAGGTAATAACTACAATGTCTAAACTAACATATAAGGCAAGTACGCTATGTCAAGCAATAATATTTTCTAAGGTGTACGTGACATGGCAATTACCGATGAAGATGTGTGTGAGCCGGCAAGTAAGTGTACGTGGTACATACGCATCATCGGTAATGGTGCTGGTGTCCTAACAGCATGATATCAATAATGGAGTATGAAACATAATATAAGCATACGATGCGAAGCGAACCACAATAATCAGCGGGAGCTGAATACTAGACGCAACTATAACTAATCTGCACTAATCTAATATAAGTCCTACAAACGGTGCCTTTTGAAATAACACGAATCATGGGGTTTTGAAAGTAGGGGCTACGGTGTTTTTATAAAAAGATATGTCTTTTGAAATATCCGTAGGATCCCTTTGGCTGTCTTTTAAAATACCCACGATTCGTTAGTTTTGAAATAGGTAGAAATCTAATCTAGTCTGACAACTACACTAAACTATACGGCTGAACTAAAGGTAAGGAAACCGCCTAGCATCTGAGTCGATACATATATGAATATATATTAGTTGGTGATCCCGCCTCGATACTATCAATCCGATACCATATCTATAATCAGATATTCCCAAGCCAAGAGTGCGGATCAATCATCAATATATAGCTCGTACGTAAATCCGTCGTACGGCATCCCAAATCTGGGTACGGGTCAATATCGCATTCATCACATTGTTCATTTGGTATCCTCTTTATCAAAGATCATAATCCGGGGTACTGATCTACGTCTAGTACAATACCGATACAATCAATGTAATGCATGCGTGTGTATGAAAACACCACGCCTAAACAACCCGCTAAGATATCATATCGTATTTCAATTACGGACCATATCACCTCACCGATCTCACGGCCTCAAGCCCAATCTCATCGACTCATCTCCAATCCCAAGTACTATCCTCATAATCCATGTATATGTATACGTATGTATATATATATATATACATAGTCCCATACCCATGTGTATATATATGTATATACATATCCCTATATACGCACAGATAAAATAATGAATGTATGCAAGTAAGTGTGCGTGTATAGGTGCAACAACTACTCTAGGGTTTCGCAAGTAACACTTCTAATCCATGAACATGTAACCCTATCATTAACATCCATGTCATACAAGATAGATATCATAAATATATAGTATATATACATACTATACATCGAACTGCGGGGGTGCTATACGCCATCCACCCGACTTCTCCCCGTAGATATAAATCTACTCACCTGGTCCTCGCTCGCCAGTGCCGACGTCACCACGCGCTTGCTTGTCATCTCGAAGTCCACATGGGGGTACCTACATGTCATAACGTATTGTGTCGCATAAAAACCAAATTCGAAATCGAAACGGCATACGAAACCAAATCGGCACGCGTATCACGTATAGGTCAAAACCTATCGCCTACGCATGCAAGAATAGTCAAACCAACCCTCGATGTCGATGTACCAACATCAACACATCGAGAAAAACCCAAACACACCAATGATGATTTCAAAACTCATTAATTATAATATTAAGTAGAATGCAACTCATCAAAACCCCAAAATAAATCAAATCGATTTATTTCCGAAAACCTAGAAAGCACTAAATTTTCGTTTTAATTCGAAACTTGATGTTTTAACAAAACTAATGGCCATAATATCCACTAAATATCATAATTATGTCATATAAACCATTTTCACAATTTAATCTCATCAATTTTTATAAAACTAAAAATTCTAGTTTTGCAATTTTATCAAATTTTAACAATTTCAAGTAAAAATGCACAAAACAACAACTAAGCTTGGTTTTGCATGATTCAAAGGTATTAAACCACTCATGGAAACCTTAATGATGTGCTAAAAATCCTAACTAGATTTTAATCTCACTTAATACATTAATCCTAAAATCTAGTTTGCAACATAATACAATTTGGACAATTTCTTTTTAAAGTGAATTTGCAACTAACAACTAGCTTGGTTTTTGAAATTCTCAAGATTATAAATTACACAACACAACCATAACCAAATAATTCAAACCCTAACTCCCAATTCAACTCTTCTCTTTAAATTTCAACTTTCAATTAAACCCACAATTTAAACACCTAATTAGCTTAAATCACAATAAAAACTAACAAGGTACAATTAGTGTAAGATTATACCTCACAAATTTGAAGATCTAACATGAAAATCTTGGCCTCCAAAATAGCTTCTTGATCCATGATCCACACTAGAATAAGTCAAGAAGAAATGGGTAGAGATTGGATTTTGATTTTGTGGGATTTTTGTGTTGATTTTTGGGCATTTTGTTGAATTTTTTTTTTTGCAAAATGAGAGAGGAAGAAAGAGGGGCTGTTGTGGTGCAGGAAAAAGAGGGCTCGGCCAATGTTGTGAGGGGGGGAGAGAGAGAGTGGTGTGGGTTTTAAAGTCAACACAAGATCATGCTTCATTTTCTTTATTTCCTTTTCTTTTCTTTTCTTTTTTATTCTTTATTCTATGTGTGAGGAATGAGGTGGGGACTTGGGTGATTGGGGCAGCCTAGGCTCAGCCATGGGAGAAAAATGGGGTGTGTGTATGTGTGGGTGAGAGAAAAAGATAAATACAATACCCCAATTCCCATTAACACTAATTTCACCGAAAAAAGCCTTTTTCTTCGATATTTTCTAAACTGTTTTGGCAAACCATTTCATTTCAAAAATCACATGATAAAATTTTGTTTAATGTGTTATGATGTAAAAAATTTGTTTCAACTCATTCCAATTTGTAATTTTCCCTAATTAAATGTATTAGTGACGGCTTAAAATAATATTAAAATAATTAATTCCGGAAAAATTTTCAGAAAATTTGAAATTTCACCAGTGGCTCAATAAACACCAAATACTAGCAATTATATAGCTAGAATATGTATATTTAATTTTTATAATAAAGATATTTGTATTTTGACTTTTTACAGAAAACCCCCTTATTTTACCGACTTTCCGAAATTTCACCGAAACGATTTTCAAAACGTTACAAATGCATCATGCATACATACTTACATGTATATACACATATCTTGCTATAACTACATATACATCTTTATATGATGTTGCACTTGACTTTGGAGAAATTGGGAACCGCATGATATATTTTAAAAAACTAGATTCATTTAAAAGAGCGGTTTTCCCTTGATATGTGCATATTACTGTTCTATGTTGCATACATCATATTTCATGGATTTAAGCATTGAGGTACGGATTTCATGTGATTTATGTATTTGAGAACCGTGGGGATATTTCAAGAAAGTATGTATTATTTTGAAAACCCGGTTTCTCTTGATATGATATTTCGGTGTGTCCACCATGATTTTTCTCGGTTCTGAGACTTGTGTTAGAAACCAGATTCGAGGAACTGTAGGCACCGTCTGCGGGTATATGGTGGACCCGGTATGGTACCCCAGGGCAAGAAATGATTATTGTGGTGTAGACAATGAGCCTGGCAGAGGGTGCACTACTTATCGGTGATTGGTTGGACCTGGCGGTTATCCGGAGGGTATCGATCGGAGTCGTGAGATGGATATGGGCCGATCCGGACTGACAGAGCCCGTGGGCCGATTCGGACTGACGGAGCCCGAGTATCCATCATTAGAATAGTAAAAAGCCTTTTTTATGTAGATTTACGTGTCGATGTTGGACACGGGTTGTCATGATGTTTCGAGTGTCGATGTTGGGCACTCAGGTTCCATGAGATTTATAGATACGAGGGCCGATCAGAGTGACGGCGCCTAAGATATTGGGATTTGGGGTGTCGTTGATGGACACCTGTTTTTCCATGATGATGATTCATTGATGATGATATGTTTTATCTCATACTCAGTAGTTATTTGATATGCATTGTTTCATGTAGTTGTAGTACCCTGATGGTGTACCGTGATCATGATTGTTGCATATCCATATTACCATACTTATGCCATCAGATTGTATGTGATAGATTATTGCTGTACGTGCATACCTGAGATTATCTGTATGATGTTACTTACAATTCACGAGTTGGCAACTCACCCCCGTTGTGACACAGTGTTTTGCAGGCTTGACCCTCAGAGTAGTTGCGGAAGGGCTCCTTATTATCTCTATTTTACGGATACCGCTACGGTTGGCTGTGAGGCCGTTTGGTATAGGTGGGTTTGCGGTTATCCTACTTCATCTATTGTACATTTCATTGTATCTAGTATTATCCATCTACCATTTCTATGTATTGACTTTGAAACGAATTTGTGAGGATCGATATTGTATATTTTGTGACTCTGGGTGTTGTGCTCGTGTGAGCCGGCCTTTCTTATGCTGTTTTATCTCTTTATGCTATTTTCACTTTTTATTGTCTATTTCTTCGCTACGGCATCGTATATATGCTTGTGGTGGTTGTTTCCGCCTTTGGGCATGATTTTCTCCCGTTTGGGGATGCTTTATTTATATCCTATGTTTGTACCCGTTTCGGGATTAGTTTTTACAAAGGAGGTGCTGCCGAAATTTTTAAGAAAATAAACTTAAACTTTAAGATTTTTACTTGAGATTTCCAAATGTTTTTAATAATGTTTTTATCACTTACTTCTTTGATGGTTTAGATTTCTGGGTTTTCGGCTTACTTAAATTGCGTTACGCATGTTGACGTCACGTGGTTTAAGTGCCAGTCACGTGCCAAATTTTGGGTCATGACAAATACAAAATACATTACGGGATTTTAAAGGGGTAGACTGGTACGGAATGTGTTAAAAGTGGCACGAGACGGTCACTTTAATACACCTAACCTGAACATCCGTTATCGTTGTCCTATGGGTTTTGACAGGGCCTTGTGATCCGTATACCATAATCCATGGGGTAAGATGGACTCCTCTCGTATACACTGGCATATTCTGTACCAAGCTACAAACAACCGCGTTAACATAACTATCAACTTTATACTAGTTATAATCTCTTACTGTCTATTCTCATTCTATACATCTTTAGGACTTACCGAGCGATTGTTCGCTGACGATATTCCTTTTCTCTTCTTTCTTTGGAATGTTGTCAGGGGGATCTTATTCTCTGGAGATCGATCCCAGCACAGAAGACTTGGAGCTGTTCTCATAAGACCCAGAGCTCTAGTCTCTTGTATATACTTTACTTTCAGTTCATGCCATTATTTAGGCATT
Source organism: Agapanthus africanus (assembly GCA_030015575.1). NCBI lineage: Eukaryota > Viridiplantae > Streptophyta > Magnoliopsida > Asparagales > Amaryllidaceae > Agapanthus > Agapanthus africanus. The sequence continues at coordinate 399,839,508 of JASDDO010000026.1, read as the reverse complement.
GCTTTTCAATCTTGTATTTACATTTCCAGTTGTATTGTAAAGGATGTTTAATAAATAAAAGTTGCTGTTCATTTACATCTCATGTCTTACTTGTGTACTTTACTATATTACTTATTTACGCTTAGCGTGTTTACTTTTGAGTAAATACGTCGCCTGACCCGTCATGTCTCCTTACCGTACTCTGGGAAGCAGGGCGTGACAGGTTTTGTTGGTGGTCCATGCAGGTCAGTGCTGCATGGAACCCTACCATGCAAGTCAGTCCTGCATGGAAACCTAAGCAATATAACACAAGAATTATAAGACTCAGCAACTAAACATTATTTATATTTCATAATCTTTGAATCTATCCTAACCCTATTTTTCATTCAAGGTTATGGATTCTCCCAACAACACGAGTACAAACGTCAACAATACACAACCACCTCTTCCACTTACGCCTACCGTTGTAGCTCCGATCAACGAGCAGACGGTACTGTTCGAGGCAATTAAGAGCCTCCTGGAAGGACAGCAGCAACAGACTGCCATACTAATGAACCGTCCAGAAGCGGAAGCACCTGGAGTGAAGCAATTCCGGGAACTTCATCCGAAGCAATTTTCTGGAAAAGAGAGCCCCTTGGAAGCTGAAGAATGGGCTCAGTCGATCGAAGACGATCTGGTAGCAGCACAAGTGCCAGACATTGCTTGGGTAAGGGTTGCGAAGCTGCAACTCATGGATAACGCCTAAGTATGGTGGAAGGCGGAAGAAAGCCGCCTTGCCTACCGATCGAATGGAAGACTTTTCGCAACATGTTCGACGCGAAGTATTTTCCAGAAATTGCCCGATTCGACATGGGGCAACAATTCATCCATTTACAACAAGGCTCTATGTGGAGCAAATCAGTGGATGAGTATGATGCAGAGTTCACCATGTTGAGCAGCTACGATATGTCTTAATATTCGATTATCTAATATCACATACTACACCGCTAACACAAGACCATAACAGGTTCGCGGCACACCTTATTCCGACTGCTGAGATCAGGGCCAGACGATTTCAGCAGGAGTTGGACCAGGAAATCCAAGCTGCTCTAGCAACAAAGGATTTCCCAACCCATGACCTAGCTCCAAAGGCTGCCCATCGATACGAGGCAGTAGTGAAGAAGAAGGGCAGACCTCAATCTTCCGGTGTGAAGCACCCTCCTACTCACATAGCAGGAGGAGCCTCTTCCAGTCCATCTTTTGTACCCAGGAGACCGGGAGTACCTTTTAACCGGCCCAGTCCAGATTTCTTCTTTTATTGCAAAAGGAATGGACACCTGGCGAAGGATTGTAGATGTGCTAATCGCCTCTGCTTAGTCTGTGGCTCATCCACACATGATATTGGGTCTTTTCCTCAAAGACTCAATCAGTATCAGCCACCAAGACTAGCAATCACCTATCCACAGCGGCCAGCTATTCAGGCACCTGCACCACATCTTTCTCTCACAGCTCCACCTCCTCGTGGACCTACTGCACCTCCTCTTCGTCAGTTCCATCAAGCGTAAATGAACCTACCTCAGGGGCAGAGGAATGCTCCTCCAGCAAGGAGGAATGTACATAGGCGATAGGCTTTCACAATGACTATGGAAGAAGCTGAAGCCACTGGCCAAGTCATCACTGGTAACTTTCCTGGAAGTCGATGTCACTCACCCCGCTAGTTAACGGGGAGGCAGAATAGGTAAAAATCAAAATTTTCTTACAAGGTAACATTGGCTATGCATAAGGATCTTTGCTAAACTCTAACTAACAAATTAACTAGGAGTGGTAACTACTATGTTAGAAGATTATACCTCAAGCTTTGAGTGCTTCTTCTCCTTGTTGTGCTTCTCCTTGTTGTGAGCTCCTTGGAGTGGTTGTGGATGGTGCCTCCTCACCAACTTCTCCATGTCAAAAATGATCCACCCGAAGGTCTCTACCTTGAGCTCCAACCTCCAAAATGAAGTAACTAGGGTACTAGGTGTGCTAAACTAAGTAGCCTAGAGTGAGTAGAGAGTGATTTTGGTGGCTAAGTCTCACTAACCCTTGATTCTCAACTTATGAGACACTAGGGTTATGAGAGGGAAGAAGGAGAGAAAATGAGTGTAGAGAATAATGAAAAGAATGAGCTTGAGGAAAGAGAAAACCAACCTTTTATTTTGATAATTGAGATGGCTACATTGATTTGACCATAAGCATGTCACAATTAATGCCAAGCAAAAATATCTAGTGCCCAACAAAAATATCTAAGTCAACAAAAGTCAACTAAGTCAAATGGTCAAATCAATTAGCCATGACACAATTATCATTAATAAAAATTAGTAAACAATTTCCTCCACCTCATAATGGTTTTAATCAAGTCAATGGTCAAAACCCTAATGAGGTGTCCCCTTCTATGTCCCTCCCATTCGTATATACATACCCGCATCCGTGTTCCAAGAAACACGAATACTATGAGACTAAACCAACCCAACAATCTAATACTAGGATCCGGCTTAAACCAAAGCCCACTAGTATCAACCGTACGAACACCATACGTGCATAAGTACGCGTATGTGAATGAACCCTGTCGTAAAACCATACGACCTCTACATCGTTTAGCCCAAAGGTGGAAAACCCTCTGTGTGGGACTCTAAAGACTCGACACTACGTTGGCAGTGGGTTTAACCACAGGCCGCAAGCGGTACTAGCTGTACGTAATGGTCCCCAGGTAGATGTCGATAAGAAGGCCGATGAGGAAAACCCATCCAAACTCCTACTGAGCCTGAATGTGACAATTTCCATACAGTCTGGTCTGTTCGTCTAAGAGTATCGCATATCGGGCCTAGGGGGCGGTAAACGTCACACCCCTAATAGCGGTATAAGTCATGTCGGAGTACAGTCCAAAACACCCTGAGAAACTACTGGAGCACCTACCAGTAAATCTCGCTTGCCCTGGCCAGGGAATTTGTGTAATGGCGTTCCGAACACAGCGCGACATCAACCCCCAATACTGGGAGAGACGAATCCTATCTAACCGCCACTGCCTCCAAGTGCTTCGGGACTGAACCCAACTGCTACCTGTTTGCACGACTCAGCAGAGCCATGGTAGGGTAGTAATCTAAGAACAGTAGGAACACACTTGAGGCGAAGTAGCAGTGTCAAGTCAACGGACTAAGCTGTACTCATGTCACCTGGGAACTACTACCTGACGATAGGTATAGTACCAACCAGCAGTTCCTACGAGTCCTGTCCGGTGTACTCGTAACCTAACGAGCACCTGCATACTATCTCTATTATGACGTACAAATGGCTGTGGGATAGACCATCTCCCCTGCTGGGATGAGAAGCGTATACACTAGTCTACTCCGGAGTATCGATGCCCTGTCTTGATAATCCTACGACTAGAGACCTGTATAAGGATATGCTAGTAGACTACCCAGCCCCTACTAGTGTGACTGCCATCACAACGCTGGTAGTCAAGCAAAGATCATAAGGGCTCTATCAATATGTATTAGCGATATGTTAAAAGAAACACATACACATATTAAGATAGATACAAACCAAGTAGCATACTACTATATCGAGCAAGACTGTCATAAATCCGTATATATATCCCAACCTTCCAAAATGTAATATACAAGCTAGTACTATACAATAATGGCCTCTAGGGCATATTACACTAACATTTCCATCTTTCAAATCTATGCAATACTTGTTTACATCCATATATCTTTTCCTAAACCTAAAACCTATCCTACATAACTTAGGTACGATCTTAGTAGCCTCCCTACCAGCACTAGCACTCTTCGATACTGGAGCATCTCATTGCTTTATGTCACAACGGTTCGTTCGAACTCATGCGATTCCAGTCAAACCGCTCGTATCCAACTGGAATGTCAGTTTAGGGAACGTCATTCTAAAGGCAACAATGGGATACGACCTGTGTCCAGTGGTCATCTGCAGCAGAGAATTTTATGCAAACTTTAAGGTGGTGGACATACCGAACATCGATGTAGTTTTAGGTATGGATTGGCTAGGAACATTATATGCTACCATCGACTGTGGTCAAAGGAGGGTAGTGTTCGAGATTCCAGAGCATCCGGTCTTTTATTTCAAAAGTGGAGATCGTATGTGGAGCCTAGCACATACAAAGCAAAACTGAAGAAGGCGGTGATTGCAACTCTACAGGCAGGAGAAGACAAGCCAGAGGTAGTTCGAGAGTTCAACGATGTATTTCCTGAAGACATATCAGGTTTGCCTCCAGATCGAGCTCTTGAATTCGGAATTGATTTAGCCTCAGTGAGTGGATCCGCTCTAATGTTTCTTTCTATGTCTCTCTTTATCTCAAGTTCACGGAGAAAGCCATCTCCCGAAATTGGGAAACTACCATGCCAGGAGTCGTCCATTCTAAAACACCTTTAGAATTGTGTCAAGGTACCAAGATTGGGAAACTACCCAAATCTAGATCTAAAACCATAGATCTAGTAACCAGAATCCTGATATAATATCCATATCATATGTGGAGAAACCACTGTGTGGCAACCACAGTATAACCGATTGTAGTATAGGAATTTCATTTCCTACAAAGTGTATGTCATCGAAATACCAGGACATACCACCCTACTACGTTCTTAACAGATCCATCTCCTATTCTGATGAAGTCAAAGCCTATGACTGTCACATCAAAAATAGATGATCTATCTCAGCTATACCTGCTTTAGTCTATAAATAGACGTAAGGAACTTGTCCACTATGCTTCCGCTGCTCCCACTGACTACAACAACCCTCTGGCAGAGTCATATACACGTGCACTTATAAAGCTAGTTTAGAACGACGCTATACTTATCCTCCTGCCGGGTCTCATAGTCCGGAACAGCAGTAGTGTCAAGTTTGGATAAACAAGAACCTCCCTGTTACCGTCTTTGAGGATACCGAAATACCTCTCGGGCGCCTGAGGTTACCCACCATATTTGTGGAGTGGCTAATGTAATATCATACCCGATTGAATCTTTAGGTTCTATTAAATTTTCAGTAATCATTTGTGGTTCTGGAATCACTTCCAGTTCTACCATACTACCACTACTGTTTTCTGAAAAAATCCATTTTGCTAAAACTGTGACGAGTCAAGAACAATATCATTATTGATCTTCCAGATGGTAGAAAGTGAACCCTCGTCATAGCCCGGGATAACCCATAAACTGCCATTACAGAAACGTGCCTTGAGTTATCCAGAGTCTGGTTTTAAGCATAAGCCGGACAACTCCATATACCTTAACATCGTTAAGATATGAACCATTCTATATACAATATAGAAATAGAGGCACTGATTTAATTGGAACCAGATTCAAATCATGCAGCTGTCTCCAGTGCATGTAAACTAAATGGAGAGAGGCCGATCAGCATTGCTCAACTTAGGAGTGCATCCAGATATGAGTAACCTGAAAGTGAAGAAAGTTCTCAAAACCATTACTATCAACTGAATACCAAACATAAGTATCTACATATTCGATCACCTTGAAGAATCCTGATACTTGCATCACGTGGTTCTCTACTTTATTCTTGTACCTATAACTTCTCAAACTTGGACCTTGTATTTCTACAAAACACTTGTCTAAAACTGGAGAAGTCATAAGTAAACAGAATATAGTATGAGGACCAACCCCTTTGTCCTAATGGACACTGGACAACATACAATACTTTGTATAAGTCCCCTGAGTTGAATAACTCATAACCTGTGCGTCGTAGGTTGAAAACTGTACTATGGTTAAGAAGAATTATACCGCTGCTTAATGCTCCTTACCCAATCATCAACTGATACAGGTAAATGTCATGGACATAATTTCAAAAAGTTATATCTCACTTTATGAAATAAACGTACAGATATATCAGTTTGAAATTGGTGCATAACAACGGATATTCAAAACCAAATATTTGCCGTCAGGCAAAACCCCAGCGATTTCCTCAAAAATCACCAATTACAACGAATTTCGATATAATAAGAATATAATCACCTGATTCCCAATAACTTACTCCCACTCATCATCTGTAAAACCATACAGATGTGATAATCAAACCTGGTAAATACATACCCTGGAGTAAGGATCTAATTGGGAAATCAGTTTTCAATTAACAATGCATAGTGAAACTGAAACATGAAAATGTTTCGAAGGGGCCGCCGGGTATTCCTAGTAATGCCTCTTCCATTATCTAGATTCATGACTGTAACCGTATATTTCTTTGCCATCTCTCCAAATCCCTTTATTTGTCTTTACTCATTACCTTCTGTACACCACCCTTAGGCTAAATGGTTTTCTTCTTTTCCTACCGTTCGACATCCGCCTATGGTTTGGAAGAAACTATCCAATAAGCGTAATAGGTGTACTCTCCTAATCCTAGGAGTACTCGCAACCTGAGAAAAGGTAAAGATAAAAGACAATTGAATAAACCTTATTCTATTTCTCCTGAACCAGAAGAAATGCAAAGGTGAAGTAGGAGTGGCGATGAAATACGTGGTTTCGTCATGAATATAGCAGTCGCAATTTATTTTGCACTCTTTCTAATCCCTTTATTTGTCTTTACTTATTACCTTGTGTACACCACACTTAGGCTAATTGGTTTTCTTCCTTCCCCACCTTTCGGCACCTGCCTATGGTTTGGAAGAAGACTATCCAATAAGCGCAATAGGTGTACCCTTTCCTAATCCTATGAACCCTTACAACCTGAGAGAAGGTAAAAGGAAAAGACAACTGAATAGTCCTATTCAATTTCTCCAAAACCGGAAACCATCCTCGAATCTGAAACAAGATTCTTCGAGTTCGTATGTAACTATATGATGGTCATATCCAATAAATGTGGATCTTCGTAGTGATACGGAATGTTCCGGAGAAAATCAAAGGGTAAAAGTAGGAGTGGCAATGATATATGCAACTCTGACAATCTAAAAGTCAATGTTTTAAGAAGGTCCGGTTAACTTGGTTACTGAGTTATAGTCTAGGGTCGGGTCATGGTCGCTGCCAAAGAGAGAGAGAGAAAAGAAACACTTAGCGTGCACTTTAACCTAGATCAGAATGGTCAGTCACTTTATCTAATCAGGATGTCTCCCACTGTATCCTCAAATTCTCCTCCAAACCTGAAAGAAGAATTAGTCGGGATCATCTAAAATCACCCGAGGAGTAAACCAACTCATCAGTGGGAATCAGGATCCACCTATCATCGCATGATAACCTGATGGAATCCACTCAAGTTATTACACTCCAGAGGGTATGTGCATGTCTGGAAAGTTTCCTGTATATTTGAAACTCCCGATGTGATTTTTACCCCATGCTCTTATGACCTTGACGAAGGCCAACATATCATAAGTCACATGTCAAGTTCTACCCGTCATTGTCCAGGTTAATTTGAACCCACCCGTACATACCCTTGACAAAGGCCAAAATAGTAGTACGACTGTCCTAAACCAACGCATTTATCACTATGCCATGACGAAGGCCAAAAAACATAGCATGAATATTAAGTGCTACCCGTCTGAAATGACGGAGGGCTACGAATGGTTTTTGGCGAAAAACCTTTAACGTAATGAACTTGATATCGTTGAAGAAACCGGATAGCTTTTTATAAATATATAGTGATGAAAATATTTGCTAAAGAGGTCACTCCCGGTGATCGGCTCTTTCCTCGTCGAATGAGGTGTAGGATATTCCAAACTGAATACCTAGATGCAAAGCAAAATGTAATCGACTGTAGTGAAATTATTACCCTGACACAAACTTCTACCCAAGGGGTCACTCCTGGTAAAGGTATCTCGGCCCTTGCCTCGTAGAATGAGGTGCTGGATATTCATAACCGAATACCGCTGTGCAAAACAAAAGAAAACGTCCTTGTAATAACAGCTTTTTAAAATTTTTCCAACAACATCGAATAGGTCTATTTTCCTTGCATTGATCCTGTTAGGCCACGGCAGCGCCCCGGCAGTCTGAACGAGGCCAAAATACGGAAACAAATATTTTCTTAATTTTAAACCGGCGCTACCGCGGACTATAAACCCGGCTCGGGCCATTAACCTACTACTAGCTAATTGAAGAAAGGTAGAATGCTATACCGAGCGATCCGTGTCCTTCGGTCTTCGGCCTCCATCCCGATCTCCTCGTGGAATCTCCGGTCTTCATCTCCTCGTCGGAAGGGCACCACATCGCCGGGTTCTTTTACGGGCTTCCACCTCTGGACCGAGGCAACTCGGGCACGAAGTTGGCGAGTCGACGTGTCCAAGAATGCTGTAGGATAGTGTAGAACCATATGTCTCTATTGGGGTTGAAGTTGCCATGGTTTTTGGTGGAGGAATGAGATGCAAGTTTTTTGGATGAACAAAGGGATTTTGTGCAAAACAAAATGAGAACCATTCCCCTAAAAAACTTAGACAGCCCCCTCCCTTCTTGTGGCCGGCCATGTATAAAATGAAAGGGGAGAGAGGGAGTGGATCAATAATGTAAGAAGGAATGATAAGTGATGATGAGAGAAAATGATCACAACACAAGTCTCCACTCCATCACCTAATCATATCCCAAAAGTCAAGCAATCATGAACAATCATGAACCAAGAAGTCAATGTATGGTGGAACCATCATGAAACTACAACTTGCAAAAACAACCCTCCAAATTGCTAATTTGCACATTTGCAAATTATCCCTCCTCCACCATTTTTCAGCCAAGGAAAGAAACAAAGGAAAATGGCCGAAACGGAATGCAAACTGGCAACTTCAGAAAATTGATCCCGTAATAAATTACAGGAAAACCCCGCGACTGTATATACATACCCGCATTTGTATTCCGACCGAATACAAATGCAATGAGACAAAATCTACACTGTACAATACTAAGATCCGGCTTAAACCAGAGCCCGCTAGTATTATCCGTCCGATCATGATCCATGCAATACCGCACGTATATGATCGAACCCTGCCATATCTCCATATGGCCTCTACAGCGTTTCGCCCGAAACTTGAGAAACGATCTGTGGGGGACTCTAAAGACTCGTCAATACTTTGGTTGTGGATTTAACCACTAGCACGTCAGAGATATTAGCCATACGTAACAGGCTACCAGGTATTGACCAAAAGGGACGTCGATGAGCGAACTCATCCAGACACCCTACTGAGCCTGTCAGTGACATTATCCGTACAGTCCGGTCCGTTCGTCTATGAGCATCGCATGGCGGGCCTAGGGGGTTGGTGAAAGTCAGACCCCCAAAAGCGGTACAAGTCGTGTCGGAGTGTATCCCAGAACACTCTAAGATACTACTGGAATACCTACCAGTAAATCTCCTGCCTCGGCCGAGGGCTTTGGGTAATGGCTCTCCTAGACACAACGCGACCTCACCCCCAATACCGGGAGAGACGAACCCCTGCAGATCCTGCCTCCAAGTGGCTCGGGACTGTACCCAACTAAAACCTGTTTGCACGACTCCTTTGAGCCGTGGTAGGGTAGTAATCAAAGTATAGTGGGAATTCACACGAGACAAATGATGATCCCAGGTCGATGAACTAACCTGTACACATGTCACCAGGGAACTGCTATCTGACGTCAGGTATAAGACCAACTAGCATATTCCCGGCGAGTCCTGTCCAGTGTACTCATAACCCAATGAGCACCTATATACATCTTAGGTGAACCAACTGACACCAGTGGCTTGTGAGACCGGCCACCGCCCCTCATCGGGGTCTCGACTGTATACACTAGTCTACTCTGGAGTATCGATGCCCTGTCTCGAAAGCTCCTACGACTAGGGACCTTTTAAGGATGTGCTTATAGACCCCAGCTCCCACGTATATGATCGCCATCATACTGCTGGCCGTCAAGCAAGAATCCTAAGGGCTCTATCAACGCGCAATAGTGACCTGTAAGGTCACCTAAAGCAGTACGCGATGATAAAGATAAACCAGATAGTATACTTTCATCTTGAGTAAGACTGTTCTAACGGTATAGATCCTCTCTCAATCATTACAATCACGTGCCTGTGATCCAATAATTGACTCTGAGGGCACTATCTCCAACAATCTCCCACTTGCACTCAAGGCTAATTATTACGATGTCGCATACTCACAGCCCGTGTGATACCGAACACCCAACTCCTCTACTAATTAGTCTCGCAAAACCCGCTTGCGAAACTAATGCGTTCGATGAATAGCCTCAGTGAGTGGATCCGCTCTAATGTTTCTTTCTATGTCTCTCTTTATCTCATGTTCACAGAGAAAGCCATCTCCCGAAAAGAGCAATACCTGTCTTAGAATATGTCTGGATATCTGATGAGACCTAGTTCATAAATGAACTCCAAATCCAAACTTCTCAGACTGTATCGTCAACTGAACTTAATCAGTATCCTGCGCCATGCCTCCCTCAGTATCCACCTAGACCACCTGTCCAAAATACTGCCCCTCGTCAGGGGGAAAACAATAACTCTGACAGCCACTCTGTCATCCAGGTCACCTTGGAAGCCTGGAATGATAACTGTCTCCCGAACAAGGCTGTTGTTATCATATCCTTAGAACATTCTCTTATGTTCTAAAACCGCTTCCGATCGTTTCTCCAGGATTGGATTAATATCAACTTATTGCATCTACTGTAAAAACAACATCTGGTGTGGTACTTGACATCTCATGATTGACTCAATTGCCTAAGCAAGTGATTTTCCAATCATGCACATCCCTCTCCCCTTTAGTCTGTAAGACACTTTTAGAGAGAGTGACTCCATCACCTGCAGGTACACTACCGTGCCAAGAGTCGTCCATTCTAAAGCACCTTTAGAATGTTGTCTAAGTACCCAGATTGGGAAACTACCCAAATCTAATTCTAAAACCATAGATCCAGTAACCAGGATGTCTGATATAAAATCCAAGTCCCATGTGGAGAATCCACTGTGTGACAACCAAAGTATAACCGATCGTAGTATAGAAATTTCACTTCCTACTCTGTGTGTGTCATCCAAATACCAGGACATCACACCCTACTACCTTCATAACAGATCCTTCCCCTATTCTGATGAAGTCAAACCTATGACTGTCACATCAGAAATAGATGATCTATCTCCGCTATATCTGCTTTAGTCCATAAATAGACATAAGCCACCTGTCCACTATGCTTCCGCTGCTCCCACTGACTATGACAACCCTCTGGCAGAGTCATATAGACGTGCATTTCTAAAGCTTGTTTAGAACGACGCTATACTCATCCTCCTGCCGGGTCTTATAGCCTGGAACAACAGTAGTGTCAAATCTGGGTAAACAAGAACCTCCCTGTCACCGTCCTTGAGGCTACCGAAGTACCTCTCGAGTGCCTGAGGTTACCCACTATATCTGCGGAGTGGCTAACGGAATGTCAAACCAGATTGAATCATTAGGTTCTTATCAAATTTTCAGTAATCGTTTGCGGTTCTGGAATCACTTCCAGTTCTACCATACTGCCACTACTATTTTCTGAAAAAATCTATTTTTTATTAAAACTGTGGCGAGTCTAGAACAATATCACTATTGATCTTCCAGATGGTAGAAAATCAACCCTCGTCATAGCCCGGGTCAACCCACAAACAGCCATTACAGAAACGTGCCTTGAGTTATCCGGAGTCTGGTTTTAAGCATAAGCCGGACAACTCCTCGTACCTTAACATCGTTAAGATATGAACTGTTCTATATCCAATATAAAAACAGAGGCACTGATTTAATTGAAACAGATTCAAATCATGCAGCTATCTCCAGTGCATGTCAACTAAATGGAGAGAGGCCGATCAGCATTACTCAACTTAGGAATGCTTCCAATTATGAGTAACCTGAAGGAGAAGCAAGTTCTCTTAATCATTACTATCAACTGAATACAATTCACAAGTATCTACATCTTCGATCACCTTGAAGAATCCCGATACTTGCAACACCTGGTTCTCTACTCTATCCTTATACCTATAACTTCTCAAAACTTAGACGTTGCATTTCTACGAAACACATGTCTAAGAACTAGAGAAGTCATAAGTAAACAGAACATAGTACGAGGACCAACCCTTCTGTCCTAATGGACACTGGACAACATACAATACTCTGTATAAGTCCCCTGAGTCCAATAACTCAATCCCTGTGCGTTATAGGTTGAAAATAGTACTTATGGTTAAGAAGAATTACAACGCTGTTTAATACTCCTTACCTAACCATCCACTGATATAGGTAAATGTCACGGACATAATTTCAAGAAGGTATATCTCACTCTATAAAACTAGATGTACAGATATATCAATTTGAAATTGGTGCATAACAACGGATATTCAAAACCAAATATTTGCCGTCCGGCAAACAACCCAGGCGATTTCCTCAAATATCACCAATTACAACGAATTCCGATATAATGAGGATGATCACCCAATTCCCAATGACTTACTCCCACTCATCATCTGTAAAACCATACATATGTGAGAATCATACCTGGTAAATACATACCCTGGAGCAAGTGCTAATTGGGAAATCAGTTTTCTTTTAACGGTACACAGTGAAACTGAAACAGTGAAATGTTTCGTAGGGGTATCCGGGTATTCCTAGTAATGCCTCTTACATCAACCAGATTCACAACTGCAATCGTATATTTTTTTTGCCAACTCTCCAAATCCCTTCATATGTCTTTAGTCATTTCCTTCTGTACACCCTCTTAGGCTAAATGGTTTTCTTCCTTCCCTACCGTTCGGCACCAGCCTATGGTTTGGAAGAAGACTATCCAATAAGTATAATGGGTGTACTGTCCTAATCCTCGGAGCACTCGCAATGCGAGAGAAGGTGAAGATAAAAGACAACTGAATAAAACCTTATTCCTATTTCTCCTGAACCAGAATCCATCCCCGAACTGGAACAAGTTCCTTTCGAGTTCGTATATAACCATACGATGGAGTATCCAAATAACTGTGGATCTTCGTAGTGATACGGAGTGTTATAGAGAAATACAAAGGTGAAATGGGAGTGGTAATGAAATACTTGGTTCGGTCATGAATAGCAGTCGCAGTTTACTTTGCCCTCTTACTAATCACTTTATTTGTCTTTACTTAATACCTTCTGTACACCATCGTTAGGCTAATTAGTTTTCTTCATTCCCTACCGGTCGGCACCTGCCTATGGTTTGAAAGAAGACTATCCAATTTGCGTAATAGGTGTACTATCTCCTAAACCAAGGAGTACTCGCAACCTGAGAGAATGTAAAAGGAAAAGACAACTGAATAGCCCTATCCGTTTTCTCCAGAACCGGAAACCATCCTCGAATAAATTCCTTCGAGTTCGTATATAACCATACGATGGTTTTATCCAATGGAAGTGGACGTTCGTAATAATACGGGGTGTTCTGGAGAAAAGGGTAAAAGTAGGAGTGGCAATGAGGTATGCAACTCTGACAATCCAAAAGCCAGTGTTTTAAGAAGGTTCGGTTAATCTTGGTCACTGGGTCATAGTCAAGGGTCGGGTCATGGTCGCTACCAAAGGGAGAGAGAAAAGAAACACTCAGCGTGCACTCTAACCTAGATCAGAATGATTATCACTTTATTTAATCAGGAAACCTCCCACTATAACGTCAAATTCTTCGCCAAACCTGAAAGAAGAATTAGTCGGGATCACCCGAGGAGTAAACCAACTCATCAGTGGGAATCGGGATCCAACTATCATCGCATGATAACGTGACGGAATCTGCTCACGTTATCACACTCCAGAAGGTATGCGCATGCCTGGCAAGTTTCAGTTTCATTAGAAACTCCCGATGTGTGTTTTTACCCCAAGCGGCTTATGACCTTGACTAGGTCAACAAACCATAAACCGCTAGTCAAGTTCAACCCGTCATTATTCTGGACTGCATTAAACCCACCCGTACGTTCCCTTGACTAGGTCAACAAGGCCGCACGACTGTCCTAACCAATCCTATTTATGCAACAAACAAGCACCACTTAGCTACCGAACACTACGTCTTGACTAGGTCAACAAACGCAGCACGAATACTAAATAATACCCATAAGAAATGACGGAGGGCTACGGCTGGTTTTTGGCGAAAAATCTTTAACGTAATGAACTTGATAGAATTGAAGGAACATCATAACTTTTTATAAAAATATATAGTGACGAAAACCTTTGCTAAAGAGGTCACTCCCGGTGAAGGGATCTCGGCTCTTTCCCCGTAGAATGATGTGCAGGATATTCCAATTGAATACCACGATGCAAAGCAGAAGTAATCGGCTATAGTGAAGTTATTACCCTGACGCAAACTTCTGTCCAAGGGGTCACTCCCGGTGAAGGGATCTCGGCCCTTGCCTCGTCGACTGAGGTGCTGGATATTCATAACCGAATACCACTGTGCAAAACAAAAGTGAACGTCCTTGCAATAACAGCTTTTTGAAAAATTATTCCAACAACATCAGAATAGGTTTGTTTAGCTTGCATTGATCTGAATCAATACAGTCCCATCAATTGATCACACCAATAAAGAACGAAAATAATGATGTACGTATATGCCATCCGCATTCGCCACTGGGTCCCGTCATCACCCGTTAGGTTACTTAACTAACGACAGAGCGGGGACTGGACTAGCGTGGATGCAAAACATATACAACATCTATTAATATATATCAATATATAATACTCGCTCAAAGCGTGATAAAATGCAACATCACAGAAATGTAATAAGCATCATAGAACAATACAGATATCCGGGATCCCCGGATTTCATAGAGCCGCTACTGAAACCCGACGTTTCCCTGGTCGTGTGGATAGCCTGTGCAATGAAATCCTAGACCCCTACGGGCGCGACAAGTTACCCGCCAAAACCTGAAGCGAGGTAGCCGCCTTCAGTAACGTGAATGGACCACCCAGCACTTCACGGAATCCGGTAACTTGAGCATCCCTCCTTGGGTCAACCTGTACCCCCTACGAGTGCGGCGAATAGCCTGCCAATTCTAGAGTGAAGCCCCTCCGTCTCAACGCCATGAGATGCGGGCCCGTTGTCCTCTAGAACCTGGCTATCCGTGCACCCCTCCGCGGGGTAATCCTAGTACAGCAAGTAAAATATACATACAATGGGTACATCGACCTCAGCCCGGTCGTGCCCCAAAAGAATAATATACAAACAGGCAGTGACGGCAGTCCACATGTCGGACTCTCGCCCCGTAATATCAAATGTACATAAACAACCAAACTGTACTAACATTGCATCCAGGCCATCCACCAAGACAATCCGTAACATCACAGCACAACACAGAACATCAACGTGAATGTCACGTTCGCAAATCCATCTAAAAGGGCTATAGCAGTTAGGCAGGATTTACAGATCAAATGACATTCACGGTCGTAGATATAATGTAAATACTGTGAACTAACATGTTTAAAATTTTCGATCGACTAAATTTCCCGAAGTGGGCCCCAAGCACAACTGTAGCACTCAAAAACATCTGGGCCCAAAAAGAATATACCAGAAACCCTATTTCCATGTTAGAAGCCCACTGTAAAAATTTGGTGCGGTTTGGACACAAAACGGCGGTGGATCCGCGGCCCAAGCATGGTTTTGGCCGCTGATTCGCCGCGCTACAGTAATATCAGCCGACCAAATTTTCACAGAATTCTCAAAAAACCCTGCACGTAATTTTCCAATGTACCAAATAATTTTTTGATGACTGGAAAAATTCGACAGAAACTGATGCATGGAAAATGTGGTTTTTGGAAATTCGTTCGATCGAACTTTTAAACACGCTAGAGCAAGCTAGACTAGGTTAATGGCGTGGCTCTGATACAATGTTAGGCCACGGCAGCGCCCCGGCCGTCTGAACGAGGCCAAAATGCGGAAACAAATATTTTCTTAACTTTAAACCGGCGCTACCGTGGACTATAAATCCGGATCGGGCCATTAACCTACTACTAGCTAATTGAAGAAAGGTAGAAAGCTATACAGAGCGATCCGTGTCCTTCGGTCTTCGGCCTCCATCCCGATCTCCGTTCTTCATCTCCTCGTCGGAAGGGCACCACATCGCCGGGTTCTTTTACGGGCCCCCACCTCTGGACCGATTCAACTCGGGCACGAAGTTGGCGAGTCGACGCGTCCAAGAATGCTGTAGGATAGTGTAGAACCATATGTCTCTATTGGGGTTGAAGTTGCCATGGTTTTTGGTGGAGGAATGAGATGCAAGTTTTTTGGATGAACAAAGGGATTTTGTGCAAAACAAAATGAGAACCATCCCCCTAAAAAACTTGGACAGCCCCCTCCCTTCTTGTGGCCACCCATGTATAAAATGAAAGGGGAGAGAGGGAGTGGATCAATAATGTAAGAAGGAATGATAAGGAATGATGAGAGAAAATGATCACAACACAAGTCTCCACTCCATCACCTAATCATATCCCAAAAGTCAAGCAATCATGAACAATCATGAACCAAGAAGTCAATGTATGGTGGAACCATCATGAAACTACAACTGGCAAAAACAACCCTCCAAATTGTGCAAATTAGCCCTCCTCCACCATTTTTCAGCCAAGGAAAGAAACAAAGGAAAATGGCCGAAACGGAACGCAAACTGGCAACTTCAGAAAACTGATCCCGTAATAAATTACAGGAAAACCCCGCGACTGTATATACATACCCGCATTTGTATTCCGACCGAATACAAATGCAATGAGACAAAATCTACACTGTACAATACTAGGATCCGGCTTAAACCAGAGCCCGCTAGTATTTTCCGTCCGATCATGATCCGTGCAATACCGCACGTATATGATCGAACCCTGCCATATCTCCATACGGCTTCTACAGCGTTTCGCCCGAAACTTGAGAAACGGTCTGTGGGGGACTCTAAAGACTCGTCAATACTTTGGTTGTGGATTTAACCACTAGCACGTCAGAGGTATTAGCCATACGTAACGGGCTACCAGGTATTGACCAAAAGGGACGTCGATGAGCGAACTCATCCTGACACCCTATTGAGCCTGTCGGTGACAATATCCGTACAGTTCGGTCCGTTCGTCTATGAGCATCGCATGGCGGGCCTATGGGGTTGGTGAAAGTCAGACCCCTAAAAGCGGTACAAGTCGTGTCGGAGTGTAGCCCAGAACACCCTGAGATACTACTGGAATACCTACCAGTAATTCTCCTGCCTCGGCCGAGGTCTTTGTGTAATGGTTCTCCTAGACACAGCGCGACCTCAACCCCAATACCGGGAGAGACGAACCCCTGCAGATCCGTTCACTGCCTCCATGTGGCTCGGGACTGTACCCAACTAAAACCTGTTTGCACGACTCTTTTGAGCCGTGGTAGGGTAGTAATCAAAGAATAGTGAGAACTCACACGAGATAAATGACGATCCCAGGTTGATGAACTAACCTGTACACATGTCACCAGGGAACTGCTATCTGACGTCAGGTATAAGACCAACTAGTATGTTCCCGGCGAGTCCTGTCCAGTGTACTCATAACCCAATGAGCACCTGTATACATCTTAGGTGAACCAACTGACACCAGTGGCTTGTGAGACCGGCCACCGCCCCTCGTCGGGGTCTCGACTGTATACACTAGTCTACTCTGGAGTATCGATGCCCTGTCTCGAAAACTCCCACGACTAGGGACCTTTTAAGGATGTGCTTATAGACCCCAGCTCCCACGTATATGATCGCCATCATACTGCTGGCCGTCAAGCAAGAATCCTAAGGGCTCTAACAACGCGCAATAGTGAACTGTAAGGTCACCTAAAGCAGTACGCGATGATAAAGATAAACCAGATCGCATACTATCATCTTGAGTAAGACTGTTCTAACGGTATAGATCCTCTCTCAATCATTGCAATCACGTGCCTGTGATCCAATAATTGACTCTGAGGGCACTATCTCCAACAGATCCGAATCAATGCAGTCCCATCAATTAATCACACCACAAAAGAACGAAAATATGATGTATGTATATGCCATCCGTATTCGTCACTGGGCCCCGTCATCACCCGTTAGGTTACTTAACTAACGACAGAGCGGGGGCTGGACTACCGTGGGTGTAAAACATATACAACATCTACTAGTATATATAACAATATATAATAATCGCTCCAGGCGTGAAAAATGCAACATCACAGATAAGCAATAAGCATCACAGAACAATACTGATAATCTGGGAGCCCCGGGTTTCCTTTGAGGCGCAAGTGAAACCCGATATTCCCCTGGTCGTGTGGATAGCCTGTGTAATGAAAACCTAGACCTTTACAATTGCGGCAAGTTACCCGCCAAAACCAGAAGCGAGGCAGCCCCCTTCATCAAAGTGAATACGCCTCCCGACACTTCACGGAATATGGTAACTTGAGCACCCCTCTTTGGGTCAACCTGTACTCTCTACGAGTGCGGCGAATAGCCTGCCAATTCTGGAGTGAGGCCCCTTCCTTCTCAATGCCATGAGATGCGGACCCGTTTCCCCCAGAACCCGGCTATCCGTGCACTCCACCGCGGGGTAATCCTAGTACAGAAAAAAAAAATATATACAACGGTGACATCGACCTCAACCCGGTCGTTCCCCAAACAAATAATATACAAACAGGTAGTGACGGTAGTCCACATGTCGGACGCTCGCCCCGCGATATCAAATGTACAAATAAAACTAAACTGTACTAACATTGCATCCAAGCTATCCACCACGACGAGCCGCAACAACACAGCACAACACAGAACATCAACGTGAATGTCACGTTCGCAAACCTGTCTAAAAGAACTATAGAAATTTGACAAGTTGTACCACTCTAATGACATTCACGGTCGCAGATAGTAATGAATGTACTGTAAACTTTAAACAATGTTAAAAATATCTACTTCGAAATAACCTCGAATAGCCCCAAACAACTAGATAAATCCATATCAAAACTGGGCTAAACTAGCAATACTAATAAACCAATATTCCAGAGTCTAAATCACAACCCAAATACGAAGTCCAAACTCAAAGGAATGGCCGTCCTGGTCGGATTTTATAGCCTTGTGCTCGGGTCAAATCAGGTAGACGTGGCTCGTATTTGGGGTGCAGTCTTGTGGTCATACAAGTAGTCTTCTGCAGTTGCTAAAATAATTTTAGATGACACGGAAAAAATTGACAGAGAATGGAATATGGGTTGGTGTTGATTTGGAGTTATTTCGGTTTTGATACTTTAACATCGTCTACACAACTAGTATGCGGTTAATGGGTTAGCTCTGATACCATGTAAGGTTACGCCAGCGTCCCGGCCATCATACCGTGGCCAAACGTGGAACAAAAACTTTTAAAACCCGTCGCTAACGGAACCCGATTCCCTGATCGAACCATTAACCCTATACTAGTTAACTGTAACAGGAGTTTAGAGAGGTTATACCGATCGATCCGTGTCCTTCGGTCTTCAACCTCTGTCCCAAGCTCCTCGCGGCTTCCTCGATCAATTTCGGTCTCCGGTCTCCCTCGTCGAAGACGATCCACGTTGATGATTAGTAATACGGGCTCCTGCTTCAAAACCGAAGCAACTCGGGCATCCAGTTTGCTAGCCTATATACCTAAGATGAAGTAGAGATTGTGTGTGATTACTTTTTCTCAATACACCCTAGGTTGCTCAACAAATGAAATATGTTAGGGTGGAGGTGAAAGAGTTGCCATTGGGGTGAAGAAAATGTGAAGCAATTGGTTTTGGCCAAGTCTTCAAGGGAAAAGAAGTGGCTGTTGTTTTGAGGTGATGAAGTGGCTGTTGTTTTTGCAACTAAAGAAAATCACTGCACACTCAAATCCCCCACGAAATTAGCCTCCACAAAAAAAAATAGTAGCACAAGAATTTTCCTTGCACACAAAAACAAAGGCCACGAAATTACCCCCACCAAAAATCAACAGCCACTAAATTCCCTCACTCAAAAGTCAACAACAGTCTATCCCTCACAACTTGCCACAATAAATGCTCACAAAAAATATCTCATAATCAAACAAAACTAAGAGCCCATGCCTCATCAATGTCCAAGCCAAAACCCATGCTCACACTTTCCACCTCAAAAATATTAAACATTTAAACAAAACCATAAATGTTTAATATTAGAAAAAGAAATGGCAACCCTAAAGTAAACTCGTAACGAATTACAAGAATACCCCTCATCTGTATATACATACCCGCATCCGTATTCCGACCGAATACGAATACAATGAGACGAAAATAATCCAACAATATAATACTAGGACCCGGCTTAAACCAAAGCCCACTAGTATTATCCGTCCGATCATGATCCATGCACAAGTGCACGTATATGATCGAACCCTGCCATAAAACCATATGGCCTCTACAACATTTCGCCCGAATCAGGGAAACCCTCTGTGTGGGACTCTAAAGACTCTTTAATACACTGGCAGTGGGTTTAACCACAAGCACGTCAGTGGCACTAGCTGTATGTAACGGCTACCCAGGTATTGAGCGAAAGGGAGGCCGACGAGCAAACTCATCCTGAAATTCTTCTGAGCCTGACAGTGACAATATCCATACAGTCCGGTCCGTTCGTCTATGAGTATCGCATATCGAGTCTAGGGGGTGGATAAAGTCAGACCCCTAATAAAGCGACATTTATTGTCAGCATGAAACCTATCACCAACTGAGAAACTACCGATCATAGATCAGTAATTCTCGTCTACCCCGGCCGAGGATTTCTGGTGATAGCCATCCGTACACACCGCGACATCAACCCCCAATACCGGGAGAGACGAATCCCCTGACGATCCGCTCACTGCCTCCATGCGGCTCGGGACTGTACCTAACTAAAACCTATTTGCACGACTCCTTTGAGCCATTGTAGGGTAGTAATCAAAGCACAGTGGAAACTCACACGAGAAAAATGACGATCTCAGGTCGATAGACTAACCAGTACACATGTCACTACGGGACTGCTATTTGACAATAGGTATAATACCAACTAGCATGTTCCCGGCGTGTCCGTCCGATGTACTCATAACCCAACGAGTACCTGTATACATCTTAGGTGAACCAACTGACACGAATGGCTTGTGAGACCGGCCACAGCCCCTCGTCATGGTCTCGATCCGTATACACTAGTCTACTCTTGGAGTATCGATGCCCAGTCTCGAAACTCCCATGACTAGGGACACTGTGCTTATAGACCACCCAACTCTCACGTATATGATCGCCATCATACTGCTGGTAGTCAAGCAAGAATCCTATGGGCTCTATCAACATGTAATAGTGATCTGTAATGTCACCTGAAATATATACACGATGATAAAGACAAACCAGATAGCACACTATCGTCTTGAGTAAGACTGTTCTACCGGTATAGGTCCCCCCTCTATCATTGCAATCACGTGCCTGTGATCTAATAATTGACATGAGGGCACTATAGCCAACAACCATGACTACGAAATCTGGCAGAAGGATGTTAAGACCGCCTTTCTAAATGGTGATTTAGAAGAGAGCGTGTACATGACTCAGCCATAGGGCTTCGTGGACAGTGGGAGCAGCGGAAAAGTGTGCAAGCTGCTTAAATCCATCTACGGGTTAAAGAAGGCATCGCGGAGTTGGAACATCTGTTTTGATATGGTAGTCAAAGAGTTTGACTTCATCAAAAACGTAGATGAACCTTGTATATACAAGAAAATGGAAGAGAGTAAGGTCGTCTTCCTCGTATTGTATGTGGATGACATACTCTTGATAGGAAATGATATTCCTATGCTGTACTCGGTCAAGCTCTTCTTATCACAAAGATTCTCAATGAAAGATCTAGGTGATGTCTCCTACATCTTAGGGATTAAGATCTAAACGGATGTTGGGATTGTCCCAATTCAGATACATTGACACCATATTAAAGAGGTTTAGTATGGAAGATTCCAAGCGTGGAAATTCACCCACAATCTCAGGAATCACTCTCTCCAAAGAGATGTCTCCCAAGACTGATTTGAAGAGGGCTCGGATGCAAGGGATACCCTATGCATTGGCAGTAGTCTCTATCATGTACGTGATGTTGTGTACCAGACCCGATGTAGCAAACTCACTAGGTGTAGTGAGTAGGTATCAAGCAGATCCTGGAGAGAATCACTGGACAGCTGTGAAGAAAATTCTTAAGTACTTGAGAAGGACTAAAGAAATGTTCTTGGTGTATGGTAATAGTGAGCTCCAAATGGAGTCCTTTACCGATTCGAGCTTTCAGAGTGATAAGGACGACTCTAAGTCGGTCTTGGGTTTTGCCTTCATCATCAATGGAGGAGCGGTTTGTTGGAAGAGTTCCAAGCAAGAAACCGTGGCAGACTCGACGATGGAGGCTGAATACATCGCTGCCAACGATGCTGCCAAAGAGGCTATCTGGATAAAGAAGTTCATAACAGAACTTGGAGTGGTTCCATCCATCGAGCATACAATACCTTTGTATTGTGATAACAATGGAGCTGTGGCTTTGGCCAAGGAACCCAGGTCCCATCAGCGATCCAGGCATATTCTGAGGCGGTATCACCTGATCCTGGAGATAGTTGATCGCCAGGAGATCGAGGTTAGGAGAGTTGACACGAAGAATAACACGGAGGATCCACACAGAAAGGCCATACCCCAGATACAAGTTGAGAGACTCTTCGGGATGTTGGGTATGAGATACTACAACAACTGGCCTTAGTGCAAGTGGGAGATTGTTAGTTATATATATGCCCTAGAGGCCATTATTGTACATGATTGTATATTATAGTGGATGCTAGGACATATAGAGAGAGAACTTTCTTGCTCGACATGATATTATGCTATCTGGTGCTCTATGTCTTAACATGTAGACTTGTATTGTGATACTGTCTTGCTCTCACATGTTGATAAAGCACTTAGGATGTGTGCTTGACTACCAGGACTATGATGGAGATCATACTAGTGGGCCCAGGGTAGTCCATAAGTTCATCCTTTAATTGTTCCTAGTCGAGGGTGTATCGAGACGGGGCATCGATATTCCAACGTAGACTAGCGTATACGCTTCTAGACCCATATGATGGGCGATGGATGATCCCACATCCATTGGTGTTTGACATCAAAGATGGTATACAGGTGCTCAGTGGAGACTGGGTACACTAAACAGGACTTGCCGAGAACTCCTAGATGGTATTATACCTATCGTCAGATAGCAGTTCTCTGGTGACACTGGTACAGGTTAGTCTGTAGACCCAAGATCGTCATAGAGTCTTGTGTGATTCCTACTGTGCTTTGATTTCCACCTTACCACGTTCAAGAGAACATGCAAAACGGTGGTTTTTGGGTACAGTCTTGTCACGACCCGAAATATTAGCTCGTGACCAGCACTTGAATCACGCCACGTCTAAAGGCGTAACGGAATTCAAGTAAGCTGAAACCCAGAAATCTAAACCTTTTTAAGAAAATAAAGGAGGTGGAGTTTTTGAAATAAAGGTATAATAAAATCAAGTGTGCTTAATGCATAGAAAGAAACATGAATGATGCAAATGAAATTTTCTAGTTTGAAAACATGTTTCGTCTTTTGAAAAATTTTGGCAGCACCTCCTTTGTATATTTGATCCCAAACCACAAATACATAACAAGAATAAAGGCATCCCCAAGCGGGAGCTAGCTCTTCGCCAAACGGCGGATCATAACCACGCAATACAGTATAAATAAGTATACGACACCCTACGGCGAAGTTCACCACAAAAGATAAAGAAATGAGCAAAATATTACCCCAAAAGTGAATATAAAACTCATCGCTCAAATCTCGCAACTACAAGTCTCACTAAGTCTCATCACTTATACAATTACAACTTTTGATTGATTGATGGAGTTAACTAGATACAATATGAAATATAATACAAGAGTGGGTACGATCCAAATGCCCTACCTACCAATGCAAAACACCCGAATGCAACTGTGTGCCAGCGAAGCCGCTACTGATCCAAGCGGTCAACCTGCAAGAACTGTGGCACAACGGGGGTGAGTTGCCAACTCGTGAATAGAAATATATCTACAAGTAGAAATCGAATAAACAACGACTCCTAGGTCAACTATATCATAAGGTAATACTATGATGTTTAGGGTGATCGGGTCGTATATGTGCCAAGAAGGTAGTCACTACCTAAATACATGCGGATAACATCCAACAATAATAATCAATGCATGTATGCACGTGGATCTCGTCCACCCATGTAATCAGTGTATGTATGCCGGTGGATCCCGTCCAACCATAATATCAATGTCTGTATACACGTAAATGTCATAAAAGGGCGTGCATGAAAGTATGAGGATATATATATATATATATATATATATATATATATATATATATATATATATATATATATATATATATATATATCAACGGTGTCCCTCCCGACACATCAAAATCATGGAACCTGGATGCCTAGCATCGACACCCGAAAACATCATGAAAACCGTGCCTAGCATCGGCACGTAAATCCTCATATATCGGGCTCCGTCAGTCCAGATCGGCCCACGGGCTCCGTCTGCGGAATCGTCCCTCGGCCCCGGCAGTACGGGTCATCCCGTATCCATCTATCGACTCTGGTCAGTATCCTCCGGATAACCGCCAGGTCCAACCAATCACCGGTAGGTAATGGTCCCTCTGCCAGGCTCACCGTCTAGCTACACAGCAAATCCGTTCTTGCCCCGGGGTACCATACCGGGTCCACCATGTACCTGCAATCGGCCTCGTCCACTCTTCGAATCGGGTTCCACATGTCATACGTCTCAGAACCGAGAAAACGCATGGTGGACGCACTGAAATATCATATCAAGAGAAACCGGGTTTTTAAAAACAGTGCATGCTTTCTTTAAAATGACCTTGGTTCTCAAATCCAAAAATCTCATGAAAACAGCACATCTCAATGTGTAAAGTAGTAGAGCATGATGTATGCGACATATAAAATGAAATGCGAACATATCCGTGTATCATGCAATATGGAACGGTGATATGACACATTAAGGGTAAAACCGCTCTTTTAAAGTGATTCCAGTTTATAAAATATAACTTGCGGTTCCCAAGTTCCCAATAAAACCAGTTATCTATATAGGTACAATATGAATATGCGCAAGTATAGACGTACCATGTATGTGTACAAGTATGAATGTCTCAATATATATATCATGATGCAGCAACCCTACTGTGTAGTGACATGGCAATTATCGATGATGAAGTGTGTGAGCCGGCAAATATGTGTACGTGTAACATACGCATCATCGATAATGGTGCAGGTGTACTATCACAGGTATATGCGAAGCAATAATAATATCATGAATGCAGCAAGTAAATCATCAGCTAAGAGCTATAAGGTATACATAACCATCATATGTCTGAGTCGGTGAATCTATCAATCGGCATCTAGCCCAAAAACACCGCGTACGGTATAATCCATCATACGGCAACCTCTAGTCAAGGGTAAGGATCAATCATCAAGTCAACTCATCACACACGGAATATCATCGTGCGGCGGCATTAAGCTAATAGGGATCCTATCATCCTATAAGACAAATGAGGGTACGGCCTAATATCACATACGACCTATCATCCATGATTCACAACATTCTATATATATAACCCTATATACTTATTTCCCAGGTCGCGTTTGCAATAATCTCATATCAGGGGACTGGCAGGGTATAAATCATCTCGATCGACTCGCATCCGTATACCATCATATCATATCATAATCTCATCATATCAACAAATTCGTCTTGTATTATTTCATCGCATTTATGTCTCATATCATTATGAATTTACATAAACATGCTAATCTCTACTAAATATAAGTATCTAATCTAACAAACACACCCGAACCATCCAATCAGATTTTAAAGAAGTGAATCGTAGTTTTGAAAACAGGGGTTACGTTGTTTTTAAGAAAAAGATATCATTTGAAAATCCGTAACATCCCTTAAGATATACATTTAAAAGATACATACGATTCTTTGGTTTAGAAAAATGTATGGTTCGGATGACGCATCTACATCGACTATCTAGTCCTACAGAACCCTAAGCGGTAATATCGCTAAACGTCATCCTAGGGTAGTAATAGCATATCACACTTAACTATCCTCTATTTTCTAATATGACTACAAAGCTATCTATATTCTAACCCTTGTTTCCTAATCTAGGTTTCCTAACCATATTCTATAAATCGGTTTTCCATCAGAAGTTTGCGGGGGTGCTATACGCCATCTACCCGACTTCCCCGGTAGATATAGATCTACTCACCTGGTCTTCGCTCGCCCAAATCGATGACGCCACGCTTCTTCGCCTTGGAATCTATGCGAGGGTACCTACAATAATAACCAAGCGCAATACGTATTAAAATCGATGCGGAAAACCGATACAGCGCACAGTGTGCTCACAGGTTAGAACCTATGGCCTAAACGTGCAAATCAAACAAACAACCCCTGTTGTCGATGTACGAACACACGACAACCAAATACAAATTCAAATATCAAGAAAGTGCATTTAAAAATATGGAAAACATCGTCTAAAACATACCAAAATGCTTCCAGATTTTCCCCAGGTGACAATTAGCCAAAACTGCATATAGGAGGGGTTTAATTTAGTGCAAAAGGAGCCATGGACCAAATCTGGAACCATTCTACCCTACTCTGGCCGCAAATTGCGGCCAGGATGAATATATCTGTGGCCATAGGTTTGAATTAGGGGCTCGGGTCTCAATGGTAGCTTCTTAGGTGCCTGCACGACTCCCAGTAATTCCAAAATAATTTCTAGTGTCCCCGGGTTGCTCCAGATTCCAAAATACCTTCACAGATCACACATTTATCCGATGTCGGGTTTCTAAATCCGTGTTTGGGGTTTCTAAGGTCCGGTCTAGGTCACTAAACAACACCTAAGTTTAGTTAACAGCTACTAGGTATCACCCAATTCAAACCAACACTCAATCTTCACTAGGGTTTCCCAATGTTCACTACCTCCACAATATCACATCTAAACACATATAAATACTTAAGTAAATGAAAAACTACCCTAATTAGTAAAGGGATTACCCCATATAGCATCCATGAATCCCCCAAGATCATCAAAACTGAATTTTTCTTGGTCCCATGTGTAGAGGTTGAAGAGGGGATTAATATTTGTGAAGGGTGTGTTGGGTTTTGAGGATTTATTGGAGGTAGATCTAGGGTTCTTTGAGGTGGGTTGTGGGGTTGAAAAGATGAGGAGGGAGATGAAAAATGGTGGGGATATGAGATGAGGCAGCAGCCTCCCTCTTTCTCTCACTAATACACACTCTCTCTTCTCTCTCCAAAGTACCCTAACCACTCATTATGTCCCCCTTGACTTTTCTTTAATCATTTCTCTTTTCTTTCCACCAATAAACCCTAATATAAAGCCCAAATAAAAATGAAACATGTAACAAAATGAGCATGTCATGGTGCACTAACCATGGAAACTGTAAAAACGCGGATTTGGCTTAATCGCGATTAGCAGTGCACTAATCGGGTTTTTGTCGAAACTGCACAAAATAAATTTTAAAAATGCCAAATCCATTAATTATATATTTAAATGAATAAATCTTTTTAATTTCTATTTATTTCACAATTATTGGTATATATTTTATACCCTTTTTCGAAAACCCCAATTTCGCAAATCGGCAGTTTTCGGGAAAAATATTATTTTAATATTAAATTCCCAAAAATAATATTTTATATTTTCTGAAATGTTTCAATCTTTCCCCCTTAAATAAATTCGGTCCGCGAATTTAAATTTAACCCCCAAAATCTAAAACATTTCAATAATCGGCTCAAAACAATGGGGATCCAAAATCATGGAAAACGCAGAAATAACACAGCGTGTCCAGTGCGCATAAAAACGAGTAAAAACTCAAAATCGAACTCCGTCAAGCGTCATGCAAATCATCGGATTTGCACGCATATCCTCAGAGTTACAATAGAGATGCAGATCTCGAAATACACTACTGAAATCCAATATACACTAGTCAATTACTATAATACGTGTATAGTACGCATCTTTGAAAACTCCAAAATCTGAATAAAACACATGCAAAATCTTTTCTAAATCGCCGCGGGAATGCGTAACTCACGGCATAACTGACGGACGCTCATCTTAAAATAATAATATATGTCCATATATGTTTTCTTAAATACACGTTCCGTCGTTTTCAAAATATCCCAAAAGGTTTTCCTTTATAAACGTTCGTGTCGCTCACGTACACGTAGGAAATAGCGAGACTATAGCTTCTCTTTTTCGAAAACCTCTTGGTAAACTTTTAATGCATGCAGAGTACTCAGGTACTCTCCTCAGATCAGTCATGTCTGGCTACTACACATTATAGTGCCTAACATGAAAACAATGTGCTCAAAAGCAAAATCAGCCTCAAAAGGCGTATCCAATAATCACATGCTTCTGTGCGCATGGAAACCAAATCCAAATACAGGTGCCACAATAAGCACAAAGCAAATCTAGATGCAACGGGTGTGCACGAAAGCATCTGTCCAGTGCAACCGGTGTGCACGACAACAATACAAAGCGCATCTAAAGTGCACTAAAATCTCAATCCCATGCATCCGGTGTGCACAGAATCACATCTCATATCATGCGCCCAACATGCGCGAAAATCCAACTCAAGTGCATATTTCCCGCACGAATGAAATCGCATCCAATATGCGTGGAAGAAAATCCAATTCAAGAGCATCCCACATGCACGAGTAAAATCTCACTCAAGTGCATCCGGTGCACACAAAATCCAAAATCAAGCGCCTAATATGCGCAAAATCCAACCAAAACGCGTCGGGTCCGTAAAAGCATATAGTGCAGTAACATACACGAAAACGAACGGCAAGTGCCAACGCGTACGAAAAATACAAATCTGGTAAAACGAATGCTCAAGGATATAAATCGGGTGCAACCAAGGTACGGGGTATAAATCCAGTGCGACAACGCATAAATACGCGTCCGGTACAACAAAAGCAGAATGCAATCTAGTGCATAAAATACAAATATGGTGCATCCTGTGCACAAAATACCGATCAATAACTCAAATGCATAAACAGCAACACCGAGTACACCAAGGTGTATAAAATCGTAAACGTGTGCAACTGCGTGCACAAAACGCATATCAATGCACTACAAGCACATATAAGCTATACCGAGTGCAAAAATAAAATCATCCATATGAAATCCATGAAATCATAAACACATGCTACGGAGGTACAAAATCAACATCAAAGGCAATGGATAGGCACAAATCACAAATCAACACAACGGTGTATAAAATATATACATGGTGCGATAACTATGCGCAAAAATGTAAATACCCAGTAGGTGCAACCATGGTGCACGAAATCAATATCAGGAAACTCGTCATCAAAACTCAAATCCAAGCGATATAAGCGTGATACTCGGATCACAACGCAAATCGCAATAAAGGACATCGGGGTACACTTCCTACAATGTCGAAAAATAAATCGGCGCGCCTAATAACCAGCAGAACAAGAACATCCGCTCGCCTCCTGCTCACGGTCTGGCGTCCTCTATCTCTGGGTACTCATCTTCTCCTAGGATTACCAATCCCGCAATCCATCGGCTCATCGTCCCTGTCAGGTGTGCTAACGGGGGATTCCACTCTGGCACTTCTCTGGTCATCTCCCGGTCAATCATCACGACCACTCATAAGGCAGTATGTCACTGGCATCGGCCTCTGGCTCTCTGAATGCACGTGACACATCTGATCCTGGGTGCAAATCCCATTGCAGCAGTGTCCCGGAAGGAATCCTGCTCAAGGTCTCTTCCAATCTCGCCTATGCCGGACTGTACGGAGGTTGGTACTCTTACATAATCCTTTCTCATTTTCTGGACATCTGCGTGTTCCGCACACCGTTCCTTGGAAACTGGCCGTATCCTAGCGCCTCTGTAAGCATATCAGGTTTCTGATCTCGACGGGGAGTAACAATAGCTCGTCAGCGTCTTGCACGAACCTCTGGTTCCATTCTCCTGTATCATCGTCCACTATGACGTCAGGCCATGCTATCTACGCACTGCAACTGTTCTCGGCCACGGTCAATCTGAAGTCTCTCGCACGGACTCGAAGTCACGAACTCGGTATCTTCATAACTCTGTAGAAGATGTCTGGCCGAACACGTCCTTGGGAGCTCGTCCCGTCCATCAGAGGAATACTCACTACTCGTCCATCCTCGATCAACTCACTACGCATCTGGGTAAGGTCCTCTATCCAAAGCTGGTCAGCTTACCGGTCTCTTATCACATGATATCCGGACGACGTCAAACTTTTCGATCGAGTCAGCAAGGTCCCAAAATTTCCTGAAGGATCAACACATGAGCGCAGTCTAAAAATATCTGGTACATACCACAGCACCTCTGGACCAGCCGTAGAAGGGCAAACCCAAGCCTCAATGATGGCACCGCTAAACTGCCACAAACCCTAAGGTTCAAAGCGGTTCCATGGTCATCATGTCAAGTTAGGGTTTCATTCTTCTAGAGGGTCCACAGAATTACCTTCATGTTCCTCCGAACACTTTAAACTTGGGAAAATGGTGTCCTGGCACTCGTTCGAACCTTTTAGCTTCGCCAATACCACATGTAACTATTCTCCGCTCTCATGCTAAGCAATGCCTCAATCCTCCAGGAAAGGCGATACATCGGCGATCATCTCTGGATCGGTCTGCTCTAGATCTGAGTAAGACTCTCCACACTGGAAATCTTTAACTCAACTGGGCCTACTCTGGTGCATAAATCGAACGAATCGCCTTCGTCTCTCAAATCGGGGTAGACTAGCTATCATCTGTCTCATATCTGCCTGGAAGCTCCGGCGATAATCAGCTCGTAAGCTCCGGAAGCGACATCCCATCATCTCAGTAACAGCTGGGTCACCTGTCTGCGCGATAGGCGACATCATAATTTATAAGGTATGCTGTACATCAACAGTCCTCTCGCAACTGGCAGCTCTAAAACTGGCCCGATCATCCGGTTTAAAACTAAGCACTCGCCTCCATAAGAGGTCACAATCATCAATACGAACTCGAGACGTTCCCATGTCACCAGAAAACACAATGGTCGGCCCTCGTACCAGACGAGCTCGCCCTGACCGTAACACTAGCAGCAGCTCAAACTGCGCTCAAGCTATGGTGACAGGAACCTCAATCGAGTATCGAAGAGAGCAGATCAACGGCATGAGAGGAAACGACAGATCCAGAATGGATACATGATCATAAGAAGGAACAACATCAATGGAGTATGATCATGGAAGTAATAGAATCGAGGATCTCTAATGGATGTATAATCATGGATTCAAGAGAATCACTGGTCTCAAAAATATTATGTACATCCTAAGGTTTCTTAAGTGGAGTATCGTATCGTAAATATGCCGCAGAACATACGTACGGTACGTCACTCTACTCAAGCTACTTACTCCATCAATCAGGGTCAGCCTATGAAACAAAAGTTCGGGTCTAATACCCCCCCGTTCAAGTCTAAGTTCCGTAAGGTCAAGCCTAGGTTCCGAAATACACTCCCGCCCTTGACTCAGCATAGTCAAACATAGACTCGAAACAAGGTTAAACCTAGCGCTCTGATACCAACTTTGTCACTACCCGAAATATTAGCTCGTGACCAGCACTTGAATCACGCCACGTCTAAAGACGTAACGGAATTCAAGTAAGCTAAAACCCAGAAATCTAAACCTTTTTAAGAAAATAAAGGAGGTGGAGTTTTTTAAATAAAGGTATAATAAAATCAAGTGTGCTTAATGCATAGAAAGAAACATGAATGATGCAAATGAAATTTTCTAGTTTGAAAACTTGTTTCGTCTTTTGAAAAATTTTGGCAGCACCTCCTTTGTATATTTGATCCAAAACCACAAATACATAACAAGAATAAAGGCATCCCCAAGCGGGAGCTAGCTCTTCGCCAAACGGCGGATCACAACCACACAATACAGTATAAATAAGTATACGACGCCCCACGGTGAAGTTCACCACAAAAGATAAAGAAATGAGCAAAATATTACCCCAAAAGTGAATATAAAACCCATCGCTCAAATCTCGCAACTACAAGTCTCACTAAGTCTCATCACTTATACAATTACAACTTTTGATTGATTGATGGAGTTAACTAGATACAATATGAAATATAATACAAGAGTGGGTACGATCCAAATGCCCCACCTACCAATGCAAAACACCCGAATGCAACTGTGTGCCAGCGAAGCCGCTACTGATCCAAGCGGTCAACCTGCAAGAACTGTGGCACAACGGGGGTGAGTTGCCAACTCGTGAATAGAAATATATCTACAAGTAGAAATCGAATAAACAACGACTCCTAGGTCAACTATATCATAAGGTAATACTATGATGTTTAGGGTGACCGGGTCGTATATGTGCCAACAAGGTAGTCACTACCTAAATACATGCGGATAACATCCAACAATAATAATCAATGCATGTATGCACGTGGATCTCGTCCACCCATGTAATCAGTGTATGTATGCCGTTGGATCCCGTCCAACCATAATATCAATGTCTGTATGCACGTAAATGTCATAAAAGGGTGTGCATGAAAGTATGAGGATATATATATATCAACGGTGTCCCTCCCGACACATCAAAATCATGGAAGATGGGTGCCTAGCATCGACACCCGAAAACACCATGAAAACCGTGCCCAGCATCGGCACGTAAATCCTCATATATCGGGCTTCGTCGGTCCGGATCGGCCCACGAGCTCCGTCTGCGGAATCGGCCCTCAGCCCCGGCAGTACAGGTCATCCTGTATCCATCTATCGACTCTGGTCAGTATCCTCCGGATAACCGCCAAGTCCAACCAATCACCGGTAGGTAATGGTCCCTCTGCCAGGCTCACCGTTTAGCTACACAGCAGATCCGTTCTCGCCCCGGGGTACCATACCGGATCCACTATGTACCTGCAATCGGCCTCGTCCACTCCTCGAATCGGGTTCCACATGTCATACGTCTCAGAACCGAGAAACCGCATGGTGGACGCACTGAAATATCATATCAAGAGAAACCCGGTTTTTAAAAACAGTGCATGCTTTCTTTAAAATGACCACGGTTCTCAAATCCAGAAATCTCATGAAAACAGCATATCTCAATGCGTAAAGTAGTAGAGCATGATGTATGCGACATATAAAATGAAATGCGAACATATCCGTGTATCATGCAACATGGAACGGTGATATGACATATTAAGGGGAAAACCGTTCTTTTAAAGTGATTCCAGTTTTTAAAATATAACTTGCGGTTCCCAAGTTCCCAATAAAACCAGTTATCTATATAGGTACAATATGAATATGTGCAAGTATAGATGTACCATGTATGTGTACAAGTATGAATGTCTTAATATATATTTCATGATGCAGCAACCCTACTGTGTAGTGACATGGCAATTATCGATGATGAAGTGTGTGAGCCGGCAAATATGTGTACGTGTAACATACGCATCATCGATAATGGTGCAGGTGTACTATCACAGGTATATGCGAAGCAATAATAATATCATGAATGCAGCAAGTAAATCATCAGCTAACAGCTATAAGGTATACATAATCATCATATGTCCGAGTCGGTGAATCTATCAATCGGCATCGAGCCCAAAAACACCGCGTACGGTATAATCCATCGTACGGCAACCTCTAGTCAAGGGTAAGGATCAATCATCAAGTCAACTCATCACTCACGGAATATCATCATGCAGCGGCATTAAGCTAATAGGGATCCTATCATCCTATAAGATAAATGAGGGTACGGCCTAATTTCACATATGACCTATTATCCATGATTCACAACATTCTATATATATAACCCTATATACTTATGTCCCAGGTCGCATTTGCAATAATCTCATATCAGGGGACTGGCAGGGTATAAATCATCTCGATCGACTCACATCCGTATACCATCATATCATATCATCGTCTCATCATATCATCAAATTCGTCTTGTATTATTTCATCGCGTTTATGTCTCATATCATGATGAATTTACATAAACATGCTAATCTCTACTAAATATAAGTATCTAATCTAACAAACACACCCGAACCATACAATCAGATTTTAAAGAAGTGAATCGTAGTTTTGAAAACAGGGGTTACGGCGTTTTTAAGAAAAAGATATCATTTGAAAATCCGTAACATCCCTCAAGATATACATTTAAAAGATACATACGATTCTTTGGTTTAGAAAAAGGTATGGTTCGGATGATGCATCTACATCGACTATCTAGTCCTACAGAACCCTAAGCGGTAATATCGCTAAACGTCATCCTAGGGTAGTAGTAGCATATCACACTTAACTATCCTCTATTTTCTAATATGACTACATAGCTATCTATATTCTAACCCTAGTTTCCTAATCTAGGTTTCCTAACCATATTCTATAAATCGGTTTTCCATCAGAAGTTTGCGGGGGTGCTGTACGCCATCCACCCGACTTCCCCGGTAGATATAGATCTACTCACCTGGTCTTCGCTCGCCCAAATCGATGACGCCACGCTTCTTCGCCTCGGAATCCATGCGAGGGTACCTACAATAATAACCAAGCACAATACGTATTAAAATCGATGCAGAAAACCGATACAGCGCACAGTGTGCTCACAGGTTAGCACCTATGGCCTAAACGTGCAAATCAAACAAACAACCCCTGTTGTCGATGTACGAACACCCGACAACCAAATACAAATCCAAATATCAAGAAAGTGCATTTAAAAATATGGAAAACATCGCCTAAAACACACCAAAATGCTTCCAGATTTTCCCCAGGTGACAATTAGCCAAAACTGCATATAGGAGGGGTCTAATTTAGTGCAAAAGGAGCCATGAACCAAATCTGGAACCATTCTACCCTACTCTGGCCGCAAATTGCGTCCAGGATGAATATATCTGTGGCCATAGGTTTGAATTAGGGGCTCCGGTCTCAGTGGTAGCTTTCTAGGTGCCTGCACGACTCCCAGTAATTCCAAAATAATTTCTAGTGTCCCCGGGTTGCTCCAGATTCCAAAATACCTTCACAGATCACACATTTATCCGATGTCGGGTTTCTAAATCCGTGCTTTGGGGTTTCTAAGGTCTGTTCTAGGTCACTAAACATCACCTAAGTTTAGTTAACAGCTACTAGGCATCACCCAATTCAAACCAACATTCAATCTTCACTAGGGTTTCCCAATGTTCACTACCTCTACAATATCACATCTAAACACATATAAATACTTAAGTAAATGAAAAACTACCCTAATTAGTGAAGGGATTACCTCATATAGCATCCATGAATCCCCCAAGATCATCCAAACTGAATTTTTCTTGGTCCCATGTGTAGAGGTTGAAGAGGGGATTAATATTTGTGAAGGGTGTGTAGGGTTTTGAGGATTTATTGGAGGTAGATCTAGGGTTCTTTGAGGAGGGTTGTGGGGTTGAAAAGATGAGGAGGGAGATGAAAAATGGTGGGGATATGAGATGAGGCAGCAGCTCCCCCTCTCTCTCACTAATACACACACTCTCTTCTCTCTCCAAAGTACCCTAACCACTCATTATTTCCCCTTGACTTTTCCTTAAATCATTTCTCTTTTCTTTCCACCAATACACCTTAATATAAAGCCCAAATAAAAATGAAACATGTAACAAAATGAGCATGTCATGGTGCACTAACCATGGAAACTGTAAAAACGCGGATTTGGCTTAATCGCGATTAGCAGTGCACTAATCGGGTTTTTATCGAAACTGCACAAAATAAATTTTAAAAATGCCAAATCCTTTAATTATATATTTAAATGAATAAATCTTTTTAATTTCTATTTATTTCACAATTATTGGTATATATTTATACCCTTTTTCGAAAACCCCAATTTCGCAAATCGGCAGTTTTCGGGAAAAATATTATTTTAATATTAAATTCCCAAAAATAATATTTTATATTTTCTGAAATGTTACAAGTCTCGAGTCGCATGGAGGCAATGAGCGATAGGAGGAGATTCGTCTATCCCGGTATTGGGGATTGATGTTGCGCTGTGCTCGATTGGCTATAACAGGAAGTCCCTGGCCAAGGCTGATAGAGAGATTTACTGGTAAGTGTTATCAGTAGTTTCTCGACCCGTTATGAACCTCATATCGGCATGACTTATTAAGTTACTGGGGTTTGACGTTTACCAACCCTAGACTAGATATGCGACATATCAGACGAAAAGACCAAACTGTACGGTAGTGTTACTGACAGGCTTTGCGGGAGTTTAGACAAGCTTGCTTGTTGATCTTCTGATCGCTCAATACCCGGGTAGCCGTTACGTCCAGCTAGTACCACTGACGGCTTGTAGGTGACTGATATGATCATCACCTACTGCCGGCGTATTGACAAGTCTTTAGAATCCTACACAGAGGTTTCCTGGGTTAGGCAAAATGAAGTAGGAGCATATATGTGATATGTGCAGGACCGAGATTAATACGTGTATGTGATACCGTATTCTATTCTCGCGATATGTGATATCGGTCGGTTATATGTGATATAGCCGGGTTGTCGAATCAAGTGTTGATTCGATAAGTTGATACGAATAATATTAGTCGGTTATATGTGATATATCCGGATTATTAAATCAAGTGTTGGTTTAATAATTTAATGTATAATTGTATATTTGATATATTAACATACATTAACTAATATTAGCTCACTTAAGCATTTCTTTTTCTCACTTGAGCACATTTAATATATTTGTGATATATATTATTGTGTCATGCTTATTACTACATGCTACATGGGTGTATGAGACTCACACCATGCTTATTATAATGTAGGGTTTATTTATTTAATGTAAATAAAAATTAGTTAGAAATTAGCACATGGTTGAATCTTGTGGATGCTTGTGAAACCATTGACTTAGTCTACTAATTTTTTCTTATCTTAGATATTTATTAACCTAACCATTATCTAAAGCCATGGTTAAGTCTCGACATGAGTTATATGAGATATTATCTCACCCATGGTTGCTATTTCTCACTCATAACATTATTGACTTCATCTTCTTCTTCATCAAGAGAGAGCTCTCTAGGTTTTCAAGAGGTGAAGAAAATTACTGAGAATAATAAGTCTAAAGTGAGCAAAATTCCTACTTCACCTACCTACACTAGATTAACCATTTAGTTTAGGTTGTTTGCTTCACTAATTCTTAATTAGTGAAGAGGTAGCTTGAGTTAGAGTCTCCTCGACGTAGATCATCTTCGGCCTCGAAGACTTCAAGCAAGCTTGTTCCTTTCACCTTGTGGAGTCCAACTAGAGTCCGGGAGACCACTACTTGGAGCGAAGGGACTTCTACACGGAGCTATTGAAGTGAAGGACCGGTCTACAAAGGTTGTATTCCCATTCACTTAGATGTAAAGTTGTTTACATTCTAGTTTCGTCTAATTCTCTAGTTAATATTCTAGGTTAGGGTTCTTTAGCGCACCAAAATTTTAAAAACGGCATGGTTAATGCCTCCCAAAACCCTGTGGTCGT
The DNA here is from genome assembly GCA_030015575.1 of Agapanthus africanus. Classification (NCBI taxonomy): domain Eukaryota; kingdom Viridiplantae; phylum Streptophyta; class Magnoliopsida; order Asparagales; family Amaryllidaceae; genus Agapanthus; species Agapanthus africanus. The sequence continues at coordinate 399,802,064 of JASDDO010000026.1, read as the reverse complement.
GTTAGATAACCCCACAGTTAAGATAAAGAGTAACCAGATAGCATACTATCATGTCGAGAAAGAAAGTCCTCTGTATATATACATGTCCAAACATCCACCATACAAATAATGGCCTCTAGGGCATACATATATCCAACAATCTCCCACTTGCACTAAGGCCAATTATTGGCGTATCTCATACCCAACATCTCAAAAAGTCGCTCATGTTACGGCTGTGGAAGGGCCTTGGTGAGTGGATCCGCAGTGTTATTCTTCGTATCTACTCTCTGAATCAAGATCTCGCGGCGATCAACTATCTCCCAGATCAAATGATATCGCTTCAGGATGTGACTGGATCGTTGATGGGACTTGGGCTCTTTGGCCAATGCCATAGCCCCATTATTATCACAATACAATGGTATTGGATCAATAATGGTGGGTACTACTCTTAATTCCGAGATGAACTTCCGCATCCAAACGGCTTCCTTGGCAGCATCATTTGCATTAATATACTCAGCTTACATCATTGAGTCTGCAATGGTGTCATGTTTGGAACTCTTCCAACAAACCGCCCCTCCATTGAGGGTAAATACAAACCCTAAGATAGATTTCCAGTCATTCTTATTGTAAGTCAACGTTACACACCCCACAAGATGCGAGGAGGCGGAATAGGTAAAACAATCATTTTGTTCAAAGTACCATCGACTATCAAACGGATCTTTGCTAAAACCTAACTAACAAACTATCTATAAGTAGTTAACTACTATGATAGATGATTATACCTCAAGATACTAGCCCTTCTTTTTCTTGTTGTTCATCTCCTCGTCGGCCTCCTCGATGTAATAGAAGATCCACCCGAGAGTTCCTTCTTCAAGCTTTAACCTCTAACTTGAGGTAACTAAGTGGCTAGGATTGATAATCCAAATGACCTAGAGGATATATAGATTGATTAAGGATCTATTAGTCTTGCTAACCCTATGGTTCTCAACTTATGAGAGGATTAGGGTTAGGATGAAGAAGATGAGAGCTTGAGGAGAGAGAATGTATTTGTGATAATAAATTGAACTTGAGTCATTTGGATAATATCATGAAGCATGAAAATATCTAAGCAATAAATTATCAACCATGCTTCATTAATTACCTTGAGATGAATCACCTCATGACTCATGGTGCAATTAATGAAAATAACACATCATCTCTCTACCTCATTATGTTTAATTCATAAATGAATTAAAACTAAATGAGTCACCTTTCTTCTAGAAGCTTCCTGACTAATTACGAGAATGCCCTTCCCATCCGTATTCACGAAAAACACGGATATACTAAGACTGCTTAAATCCAATAATCCAATACTAGAATCTGGCTTAAACCAAAGCCTGCTAGTATAATCTTTCCGAACATCATACGTGCACAAGTACACGTATATGTCCGAACCCTGTCGTAAAACCATACGACCTCTATATCGTTTTGCCTGAAGCAATGAAACCCTCTGTATGGGACTCTAAAGACTCGACATTACGCTAGCAGTGGGTTTAACCACAGGCCGCAAGCGGTACTAGCTGTACGTAATGGTCCCCAGGTAGATGTCAATAAGAAGGTCGATGAGGAAACCCATCCGAACTCCTACTGAGCCTAATTGACAATCTCCGTACAGTCCGGTTTGTTCGTCTAAGACTATCGCATATTAGGCCAAGGGGGCGGCAAGCGTCAGTCCCCTAAAAGCGATATAAGTCGTGTCGGAGTGAAGCCAATTACATCTTGAGAAACTACTGTAACACCTACCAGTAAATCTCGCTTGCCCTGGCCAGGGACCTTGCGTAATGGCTCTCCAAACACAGCATGATATCAACTCCCAATACCGGGAGAGACGAATCCTATCTAACCGCCACTGCCTCCAAGTGCTTCGGGACTGCACCCAACTACTACCTATTTGCACGACTCAGTCGAGCCGTGGTTGGGTAGCAATCTAAGAACAGTGGGAACACACTCGAGGCGAAGCAGTAGTGTCAAGTCTATGGACTATGCTGTACTCATGTCACCTAGGAACTGTTAACTGACGACGGGTATAATACCAACCAATAGTTCCCTGCGAGTCCTGTCCGGTGCACCCGTAACCCAACGAGCACCTGCATGCTATCTCCAGTACAACGTACTAATGGCTGTGGGACAGACCATCTTCCCTGCTGGGATGAGAAGCGTATACACTAGTCTACTCCGGAGTATCGATGCCCTGTCTCGATAATCCTACGACTAAGGACCTGAAAAAGGATGTGCTTGTAGACTACCCAGCTCCCACTAGTGTGACTGCCATCACAACGCTGGTAGTCAAGCAAGATCCTAAGGGCTCTATCAATATGTATTCACGATATGCTAAACGAAACATATACACATATTAAGATAGATACAAACCAAGTAGCATACTACTATGTTGAGCATGACTGTTATAAACCTATGTATATATCCCAAACTTCCAAAATGTAATATACAAGCTAGTATGATACAATAATGGCCTCTAGGGCATATAACACTAACAATCTCCCACTTGCACTAAGGCCATGTACTGGCGTATCGTAGACCTATCATCTCGAATAGCCTCTCGAACTTTGTCTGAGGTAAGGCCTTTGTGAATGGATCTGCAGTGTTCTCCTCTGTAGCAACTCTTCGGACCTCGATCTCCCGGCGATCTATGATCTCCCTGATCAGGTGATACCGCCTCAAGATGTGTCTGGACTTTTGATGGGACCTGGGTTCCTTTGCTAAAGCTATAGCCCCGTTGTTGTCACAATACAGAGTTATTGGATCAACAATGGATGGAACCACCTGAAGTTCTGTTAAGAACTTATTTATCCAGACTGCTTCTTTTGCGGCATCAGAACCTGCGATATACTCCGCTTCCATCGTCGAGTCTGCAACGGTGTCCTGCTTGGAACTCTTCCAGCACACCGCCCCTCCATTGAGGGTAAAGACATAACCTGACATGGACTTGGAGTCATCCTTGTCACTCTGGAAACTAGTGTCAGAAGCCTCGATCTGGAGGTCTTTTCCGCTGTAAACCAAGAACATATCTTAGTCCTTCTCAGGTACTTGAGAATGTTTTTTACTGCTATCCAGTGCTTCTCCCCTGGGTCTGACTGATACCGGCTTACCACGCGTAGTGCGTAAGCTACATCTAGTCTGGTACACAACATCGCATACATTATAGAGCCTACCGCAGAAGCGTAGGGTATAATCGACATGCGATCGCTTTCCAAATTAGTCTTGGGAGACATCTCTTTGGAGAGGGTGATTCCGTGACAAGCCGGTAAATTACCGCGCTTAGAATCTTCCATACTGAATCTTTTCAGTATAGTGTTGATATACCTGGACTGCGAAAGTCCCAACATCCTTTTAGATCTATCACGATAGATCTGGATCCCCAGAATGTAAGAGGCATCACCCAGGTCTTTCTTGGAGAACCTGAGTGACAAAAATCCTTTAACAGATTGTAGCATAGGAATGTCATTTCCTATCAAGAGAATGTCATCCATGTACAAGACGAGGAATATGACAGTTCGTGCTACAATCTTACTATAAATACATGGCTCATCTGGATTTTTGATAAAGTCATATTCTTTGACCGTTTCATCAAAACTAATGTTCTAACTCCGCGATGCCTGCTTTAGTCCATAAATGGACTTAAGCAACTTGCATACTTTCCCGCTGCTCCCACTCTGATTGAAGCCTTCTGGCTGATCCATATAGACGCACTCGTCTAAATTTCCATTTAGAAAAGCCGTCTTTACGTCCATCTGCCAGATCTCATAATCATGGAAGGCGGCAATGGCAAGAAGGATCCGAATGGATTTGAGCATAGCCACTGGAGAAAAGGTTTCGTCATTGTCCAAACAAGGCCTTTGACGAAAAACCCTTTGCAATAAGTCTAGCCTTATAGGTTTCAACCTGTCCATCTACACCAATCTTCTTTCTAAAGATACACTTGCATCCTATGGGTTTTACCCCATCTGGAGCAAAGTCCAAAGTCCATACTTTGTTGGTATACATGGACTCCATCTCGGTATGCATTGCATCCAGCCATCTTACCGAGTCGCCGCTCTTAATGGCTTGCTGGAAGCTAGTAGGTTCATCATTATCAATGACGCAATCCTCTCTATCACCATGTATGAGAAAACCATAGTATCTCTCAGGCGGATGAGATGGCCTACTACTCCTGCGGAGGGGTGCGGGAATGTCCTGTTCTTCTGGAACTTCTGGTTCTACCAAGCTTTCAGTAGTAGCTTGTGGTTCTGGAATTTCTTCCAGTTCTATTGCGCTCCCACTTGTTTCCTTTTCTAAAAACTGCTGTTCTAGAAAATTGGCATTACGAGAAACAAAAACCTTTTGTTCCTCTGCGTAATAGGAAAAATACCCCTCGGAGTTCTTTGGATATCCCACAAACTTACACTGTACTGAGCATGCCTCGAGTTTCTCCGCATGCTGCTTTTTAACAAAAGCTGGACATCCCCATATCTTGAGATACTGAAGATAGGGTTTCTTCCCACTCCACATCTGATATGGTGTGGTAGGCACAGTCTGTTAGTGCACGGCAGCGCCCCGGCCGTCATTCCGAGGCCAAAATGCGGAAAAGAAACTTTTCTTTAAACTTTTAAATCGGCGCTACCGCGTACTTTAAACCCGGATCGGGCCATTAACCTACTACTAGCTAACTAGAGAAAGGGTAGAGAGCTATACCGAGAGATCCATGTTCTTCGGTCTTCAGCCACCATCCCGATCTCCCCGCGGCAACTCCGGTCTTCATCTCCTCGTCGGAAAGGGCAGCACATCGAGAAGTCTTTTTACGGGCTCCCGCTTCGTCCGAAGCAACTCGGGCACGAAGTGTGCTAGCCGACGCGTCCAAGGTGTTGCAGAGAATGTTTGTGATCACATTGCCTCTTGCATCCATGGCATGGATGGAGGTTAGAGATATTGTCATTAATGGAGAAAGCAAGCTAGAGGAAGAAGAAGAAGAAGAGAAAGGCTTTTTCTTTCCTTTTCTTTTCTTATGATGGAATAAGAGTGAGAGAGAGTATCAAAAATACAAGACCAGGCTTACACATATGGCGGCCCCTCTCTCTCTCCTTCTCATTTCATGACACAAATCAATCCATTAATGTGACATATTTGCTAAAAATTAGACCATGACTCATAGTATATGTCTATGTCACATTAATGCATCTAATGATGATTTCTAGCTCACTAATTCCATTATCCAAACATTAATCCAATTGTTTGGTCCAATAAAAAAAATCCGGCAATATCTAAAGTAAACTCGTGACGGATCACAAGGATACCCCTCACCTGTATATACATACCTGCATCCGTATTCTGACTGAATGTGAATGCGATGAGACTAAAGTAATCCAACAAATCTAATAGTAGGATCCGGCTTAAACCAAAGCCCACTAGTATGATCCGTCCGATCATGATCCATGCAATACCGCACGTATATGATCGAACCCTGCCATATATCATACGGCCTCTACGACGTTTCGCCCGAAACTTGAGAAACTGTCCGTGGAGGACTCTAAAGACTCGTCAATACTTTGGTTGTGGATTTAACCACTAGCACGTCAGAGGTACTAGCTATACGTAACGGGTTACCAGGTATTGACCAAAAGGGACGTCGATGAGCGAACTCATCCTGACACCCTACTGAGCCTGTCAGTGACAATATCCGTACAGTCCGGTCCGTTCGTCTATGAGCATCGCATGGAGGGCCTAGGGGGTTGGTAAAAGTCAGACCCCTAAAAGCGGTACAAGTCGTGTCGGAATGTAGCCCAGAACACCCTGAGATACTACTGGAATACCTACCAGTAAATCTCCTGCCTTGGCCAAGGACTTCGTGTAATGGCTCTCCTAGACACAGCACGACCTCACCCCCAATACCGGGAGAGACGAACCCCTGCAGATCCGTTCACTGCCTCCATGTGGCTCGGGACTGTACCCAACTAAAACCTGTTTGCACGACTCCTTTGAGCCGTGGTAGGGTAGTAATCAAAGCACAGTGGGAACTCACACGAGACAAATGACGATCTCAGGTCGATGAACTAACCTGTACACATGTCACCAGGGAACTGCTATCTGACGTCTTGTATAATCCCAACTAGCAGGTTCCCGGCGAGTCCTGTCCAGTGTACTCATAACCCAATGAGCACCTGTATACATCTTAGGTGAACCAACTGACACCAGTGGCTTGTGAGACCGGCCACCGCCCCTCATTGGGGTCTCGACTACATACACTGGTCTACTCCGGAGTATCGATGCCCTGTCTCGAATACTCCCACGACTAGGGACCTTTTAAGGATATGCTTATAGACCCCAGCTCCCACGTATATGATCACTATCATACTGCTGGCCGTCAAGCAAGAATCCTAAGGGCTCTATCAACGTGCAATAGTGACCTGTAAGGTCACCTAAAGCAGTACACGATGATAAAGATAAACCAGATAGCATACTATCAACTTGAGTAAGACTGTTCTACCGGTATAGGTCCTCTCTCAATCATTGCAATCACGTGCCTGTGATCCAATAATTGACTCTGAGGGCACTATATCCAACAATCACCCACTTGCACTCAAGGCTAATTATTGCGTTGTCACATACTCACAGCCCGTGTGATACCGAACACCCAACTCCTCTACTAATCAGTCTCACAAAGCCCGTTTGCGAAACTATTGCATTCGAGGAATAGCCTCAGTGAGTGGATCCGCTCTGATGTTTCTTTCTATGTCTCTCTTTATCTCAAGTTCACGGAGAAAGCCATCTCCTGAAATGAGCAATACCTGTCTTAGAATATGTCTGGATATCTGATGGGTCCTAGTTCATAAATGAACTCCAAATCCAAACTTCTTAGACTGTATCGTCAACTGAACTTAATCAGTATCCTGCGCCATGCCTCCCTCAGTATCCGCCTGGACCACCTGTCCAAAATACCGCCCCTCGTCAGAGGGAAAACTATAACTCTGACATGCACTCTGTCATCCAGGTCACCTTGGAAGCCTGGAATGATAACCGTCTCCCGAAGAAGGCTGCCGTTATCAGATCCTTAGAACATCCACTTATGTTCTAAAACTGCTTCTGATCGTTTCTCCAGGTTTGGATTAATATCAACTTATTGCATCTACTGCAAAAACAACATCTGGTGTGGTACTTAACATCTCATGATTGACTCAATTGCTTAAGCAAGTGATCTGCCAATCATGTACATCCCTCTCCCCTTTAGTCTGTAAGACACCTTTAGAGAGGGTGACTCCATCACCTGCAGGTACACCACCATGCCAGGAGTCGTCCATTCTAAAACACCTTTAGAATGCTGTCTAAGTACCCAGATTGGGAAACTACCCAAATCTAGATCTAAAACCATAGATCCAGTAACCAGAATGTCTGATATAATATCCAAGTCCTATATGGAGAAACCACTGTATGACAACCAAAGTATAACCGATCGTAGTATAGGAATTTAACTTCCTACTCTGTGTATGTCATCCAAGTACCAGGACATCACACCTTACAACCTTCTTAACAGATCCATCCCCTATTCTGATGAAGTCAAACCTATGACTGTCACATCAGAAATAGATGATCTATCTCTGCTATTTCTGCTTTAGTCTATAAATAGACATAACCCACTTGTCCGCCATGCTTCCGCTGCTCCCACTGACTACGACAACCCTCTGGCAGAGTCATATACACGTACACTTCTAAAGCTAGTTCAGAACGACACTATACTCATCCTCCTGCCGGGTCTCACAGTCTGGAACAACAGCAATGGCAAGCCTGGGTAAACAAGAACCTCCCTGTCACCGTCCTTGAGGCTACCGGAGTACCTCTCGGGTGCCTGAGGTTACCCACCATATCTGCGGAGTGGCCAATGGAATGTCAATCCAGATTGAATCTTTATGTTCTTATCAAATTTTCAGTAATCGTTTGCGGTTCTGGAATCACATCCTGTTCTACCATACTCCCACTACTGTTTTCTGAAAAAATCCATTTTTATTAAAACTGTGGCGAGTCAAGAACAATATCACTATTGATCTTCCAGATGGTAGAAAGTCAACCCTCGTCATAGCCCGGGTCAACCCACAAACAACCATTACAGAAACGTGCCTCGAGTTATCCAGAGTCTGGTTTTAAGCATAAGCCGGACAACTCCCCGTACCTTAACATCGTTAAGATATGAACTGTTCTATATCCAATACAGAAACATAGGCACTGATTTAATTTAACCAGATTCAAATCATGCAAATGTCTCCAGTGCATGTCAACTAAATGGAAAGAGGCCGATCAGCATTACTCAACTTAGGAGTGCATCCAATTATGAGTAACCTGAAAGAGAAGCAAGTTCTCATAATCATTACTATCAACTGAATACCATACACAAGTATCTATATCTTCGATCACTTTGAAGAATCCTGATACTTGCAATACCTGGTTCTCTACTTTATTCATATACCTATAACTTCTCAAAACATGGACCTTGTGTTTCTACGAAACATATGTCTAAGAACCAGGGAAGTCACAAGTAAACAGAATATAGTACGAGTACCAACCCCTCTGTCCTAATGGACACTGGACAATATACAATACTCTGTATAAGTCCTCTGAGTTTAGTAACTCAATCCCTGTGTGTCGTAGGTTGAAAACTGTACTTATGGTTAAGATGAATTACACCGCTGTTTAATGCTCCTTACCTAACCATCCACTGATATAGGTAAATGTCATGGACATAATTTCAAAAAGGTATATCTCACTCTATAAAAATAGACGTACAGATATATCAATTTGAAATTGGTGCATAACAACGGATATTCAAAACCAAATATTTGCCGTCCGGCAAACAACCCAGGCGATTTCCTCAAATATCACCAATTACAACGAATTCCGATATAATGAGGATGATCACCCAATTTCCAATAATTTACTCCCACTCATCATATGTAAAACCACACAGATATGAGAATCATACCTGGTAAATACATACCCTGGAGCAAGGGCTAATTAGGAAATCAGTTTTCTTTTAACAGTACACAGTGAAACTGAAACATTGAAATGTTTCGTAGGGGTATCCGGGTATTCCTAGTAATGCCTCTTCCATTATCCAGATTCACAACTGTAACCGTATATTTCTTTGCCATCTCTCCAAATCCCTTTATATGTCTTTAGTCATTACCTTCTGCACACCCCTTTAGGCTAAATGGTTTTCTTCCTTCCCTACCATTCGGCACCAGCCTATGGTTTGGAAGAAGACTATCCAATAAGCATAATGGGTATACTGTCCTAATCCCAGGAGCACTCGCAATGCGAGAGCAGGTGAAGATAAAAGACAACCGAATAAACCTTATTCCTATTTCTCCTGAACCAGAATCCATCCCCAAACTGGAACAAGTCCTTTCGAGTTCGTATATAACCATACGATGGAGTATCCAATAAACTGTGGATCTTCGTAGTGATACGGAGTGTTCTGGAAAAATACAAAGGTGATGTAGGAGTGGCGATGAAATACTTGGTTTTGGTCGTGAATAGCAGTCGCGGTTTACTTTGCCCTCTTGCTAATCCATTTATTTGTCTTTACTTAATACCTTCTGCACACCGTTTATGCTAAATGGTTTTCTTCATTCCCTACCGTTCGGCACCAGCCTATGGTTTGGAAGAAGACTATCCAATTAGCGTAATGGGTGTACCGTCCTAATCCAAGGAGCACTCGCAACCTGAGAGAAGGTAAAAGGAAAAGGCAACTGAATAGTCCTATTCGTTTTCTCCAGAACCAGAAACCATCCTCGAATAAGTTCCTTCGAGTTCGTATATAACCATACGATGGTTTTATCCAATGAAAGTGGACGTTCATAGTAATACAGGGTGTTCTGGAGAAAAAGGTAAAAGAAGGAGTGGCAATGAGGTATGCAACTCTGACAATCCAAAAACCAGTATTTAAGAAGGTTCGGTTAATCTTGGTCACTGAGTCATAGTCAAGGGTCGGGCCATGGTCGCTGCTAAAGAGAGAGAGAAAAGAAACACTCAGCGTGCACTCTAACTTAGATCAGAATGGTTATCACTTTATCCAATCAGGAAACCTCCCAATGTAACGTCAAATTCTCCTCCAAACCTGAAAGAAGAATTAGTCGGGATCACCCGAGGAGTAAACCAACTCATCAGTGGGAATCGGGATCCAACTATCATCGCATGATAACGTGATGGAATCCACTCATGTTATCACACTCCAGAAGGTATGCGCATATCTGGCAAGTTTCAGTTTCTTTAGAAACTCCCGATGTGATTTTTGCCCCATGCTCTTATGACCTTGACGAAGGTCAACAAATCATAAGTCACATGTCAATTTCTACCCGTCATTGTCCAGGTTAATTTGAACCCACCCGCACAAGACCTTGACGAAGGTCAACAAGGCTATACGACTGTCCCAAACCAACGCATCTATCTATGCTGCAGAAAGGTAACAAGCAGCTACCATTCACTATGCCTTGACGAAGGTCAACAAACATAGCATGAATACTACGTGCTACCCTTCTGAAACGACAGAGGGCTACGAATGGTTTTTGGCGAAAAACCTTTAACGAAATGAACTTGATATCGTTGAAGGAACCGGATAGCTTTTTATAAAAATATAGTGACGAAAACCTTTGCTAAAGAGGTCACACCCGGTGAAGGGATCTCGGCTCTTTCCCCGTAGAATGAGGTGTAGGATATTCCAACTGAATACCACGATGCAAAGCAAAAGGCAATCGGCTATAGTGAAGTTATTACCCTGACGCAAACATCTGTCCAAGGGGTCACTCCTGGTAAAGGGATCTCGGCCCTTGCCTCGTCGACTGAGGTGCAGGATATTCCAACTGAATACCACTGTGCAAAACAAAAGAGAACGTCCTTGCAATAATAGCTATTTTGAAAAATGTTCCAACAACATCAGAATAGGTTTGTTTTGCTTGTATTGATCCGAATCAATGCAGTCCCATCAATTGATCACACCAATAAAGAACGAAAATACGATGTACGTATATGCCATCCGCATTCGTCACTGGGTCCCTGTTGGAGATAGTGCCCTCAAAGTCAATTATTGGATTGCAGGTACGTGATTGCAATGATTGAGGAAGGACCTATACCGATATGACAATCTTGCTCAAGATGATAGTATTCTATCTGGTTTGTCTTTATCATCGTATATATGCTTTAGTTCACTATTGCATGATGATAGAGCCCATAGGATTCTTGCTTGACTACCAGCAGTATGATGGTGATCATATACGTGGGAGCTGGGGTCTGTAAGCGCATCCTTAAAGAGTCCCTAGTCGTAGGAGTTTCGAGACAGGGCATCGATACTCCAGAGTAAACTAATGTATACAGTCGAGACCCCAACGAGGGGCGATGGCCGGTCTCACAAGCCATTGGTGTCAGTAGGATCACCTAAGATGTATACATGTGCTCATTGGGTTATGAGTACACCGGACAGGACTCGCCGGGAACATGCTAGTTGGTATTATACATATCGTCAGATAGCAATTCCCTGGTGACATGTGTACAGGTTAGTTCATCGACCTGAGATCGTCGTTTGTCTCATGTGAGTTCCCACAGTGCTTAGATTACTACCCTACCACGCTCAAAGGAGTTGTGCAAACAGGTTTTAGTTGGGTACAGTCCCGAGCCACATTGGAGGCAAGTGAGCGGATCGTCGGGGATTCGTCTCTCCCGGTATTGGGGGTTGATGTCGCGCAGTGCACGGGTGGCCATCACTAGGAATCCTCGGCCGAGGTAGTGGAGAATTACTGATTTGGATCAGTAGTTTCTTAGGAGGTGATGGGCTTCATGCCCACACGATTTATCGTGTTATTAGGGGTCTGACTTTATCCACCCCCCTAGACTCGATATGCGATACTCTTTAGACGAATGGACCGGACTGTATATACATTGTCACTGTCAGGCTCAGTAGGGTTTATAGATGAGTTCGCTTGTCAGCTTCCCTTCTAATCAATACACAGGCAAACCGTTACGTACAGCTTGTACCTCTGACGTGCTAGGGGTTATACCCAGTACAAGTGTGTTGATGAGTCATTAGAGTCCCCCACATACACTTTCCCAAGTTCGGACGAAACGTTGTAGAGGCCGTATGGTGATATGGCAAGGTTCGGAAAAAGCACGTGCGTTTTCGCACGTGTTGTTTTTCGGGCAGATAATACTGGTAGACTTTGGTTTAAGCCGGAACCCAGTATTATACTGTGTAGATATAATATCTTTGTCTCAGATACATTTGCATTCGGTCGTAATACAAATGCGGGTATGTTTATACCATTACGGGGTTATCCTGAAATTCGTTTCAGGATCACTTTTGGAAGTTGCCAGTTTCCAGTTTTCTATCAGCCGTATTTTGACATTCGGTTAAATACGGATTTATCTTTTCTTGATGAGGTGAGTCAGTGTTCTAGAAGGTTCTAGAGAAGGTGACAAGGCTTGTGAGTCATTAGGTCATTAATGGTGCAATTAATGATAAGGTGACTAGGTTAATTGTGATTGGTTTGCTTTTAATGCATTCATACTTGGTGCTAAGATATTTGTTGTTGATCTTTTCCTTTGTGGTCACCTTCCCCCTCTTACACTGACCTCCCTCCTCTCCTATAAGTGGCCAGCCTCCCCCCTCTCTTGGCTCATTGTTGTTATTTGGAAAAAAGATATAAGTTTTGATGCATAGAAATTAGATGTGATCGGTTTCTCTTTTCACCCGATCCAAAAGGCAACTTCATTAACCGTTCGTCCATAGCCTTGGACGTAACGAGACAAAGTGTTCTACTCATTCTCTACTTCATCTTGGTTGTCTCTTTTAGCAAACTTGACGATCGAGTTGCCTCGGTTCAGAGGCGGGAGCCCGTTTAAAGATCCGTCGACGTGGTGCCACCTGGACGAGAAGACTGGAGATTCAGGAGATCGGAGCAGCCGCAACAAGCGTGGGATGATGGTTGAAGACCGAAGGACTCGGATCGTTCGGTATAACTCTTCTACCCACTTTGTAGTTTGTTAGTTTAGCTTTAATGGCAGATCCGGGTTACGGTACACGATAGCGCCAGTTGAAAAAAGTTTTTGTTCCGCATTTGGCGTCTGTTAGACGGCCGGGGCGCTACCGTGGACTTACAGTGGTATCAGAGCCTCACCATTAAGCTATACTAACTTGCGCTAACACGTTTAAAATATCGATCGAACGGAATTTCCGAAATCGCAATTTTATGCACACTGAGTTTCTGTCGATTTTTCAAAGGGCCTAAAAATAATTTTGCATATCACAGAAAAGCGTGCAGGGTTTTATAAGAATTATGGGAAAATTTGAGCACGTGATCCCACTTTTCCACCACGGATCCGCGGTCAAACCTAGGGTTTGACCGCGAAAACGCGGTGACACTGTGGGAACATTGCTTCAAATTTTCCAGAGAGCTTCTAACAGTAAATTGTGGTTTCTTGGTACTATTTGTTTGGGCCCAGATTTTGTTACTGTACTGCAGATGTACGTGGGGCCCACTTCGGGAAATTTAGTCGATCGAAATTTTAAATTTGTTAGTATGCAGTATTTACTTTATATCTCCGACCGGGAATGTCATTTGATCGGTAAACCGCGTCTGATTGCTATAGTTCTTTTAGACGGGTTTGCGAACGTGACATTCGCGTTGATGTTCTGTGTTGTGCTGTATTGTTGCGGATATGTCGTGGTGGATAGCAGGGTGCAATGATAGTGCAGTTTGGATTTATTTGTACATTTGATATTGCGGGGCGAGCGCCCAACATATGGACTGCCGTCGCTGCCTGTTTGTATAATATTCTTTTGGGGCACGACCGGGTCGAGGTCGATGTACTCGTTGTACATATTTTTATTTCTGTACTAAGTTTATCCCGCGAAGGAGTGCACGGATAGCCGGGTTCTGGAGGGCAACGGGTCCGTATCTCATGGCTTTGAGAGGCAGAGGGACCTCACTCTAGAATTGGCAGACTGTTTGCCGCACTCGTAGGGGGTACAGGTTGACCCAAGGAGGGGTGCTCAATTTACCGGATTCCGTGAAGTGCCGGGTGTTCCATTCACTATGTTGTGGGGACTACCTCGCTTCAGGTTTTGGTGGGTAACTTGCCGCACCCGTAGGGATCTAGGTTTCATTGCACAGGCTATCCACACAACCAGGGGAACGTCAGGTTTCAGCAGCGACTCTATGAAACCCGGGGATCCAAGATTATCTGTATTGTTCTGTGATGCTTATTACTTTTCTGTAATGTTGCATATTATCACGCCTGGAGCGATTATTGTATATTAGTATATATACTATTAGATGTTGTATATGTTTTACACCCGCGCTAGTCCAGCCCCCGCTCTGTCGTTAGTTAAGTAACCTAACGGGTGATGACGGGACCCAGTGACGAATGCGGATGGCATATACGTACATTTTATTTTCGTTCTTTTCTGGTGTGATTGATTGATAGGACTGCATTGATTCTTATCAATGCAAGGATAAAACAAACCTATATTTGATGTTGTTGGAACATTTTAAAAAAAAAGAGGTGTTATTACAAAGATGTTTTCTTTTGTTTTGCATAGTGATATTCAGTTAGAATATCCCGCACCTCATTCGACGAGGCAAGGGCTGAGATCCCTTCACCGGGAGTGACCCCTTGGGCATAAATTTACGTCAGGGTAATAACTTCAATATAGTCGATTACAAGTTGCTATGCATCGTGGTATTCAGTTGCAATATCCTGCACCTCATTCCACGAGGAAAGAGCTGAGATCCCTTCACCGGGAGTGACCTCTTTAGCAAAACGTTTTCGTCACTATATTTTATAAAAAGCTATCAGGTTCCTTCAGCGATATCAAGTTCATTACGTTAAAGTTTTTTCTCCAAAAACCAGCCGTAGCCCTCCGTCATTTCTTATGGATCGTCAGTAGTATTCAAGCTATGTTTGTTTGGCCAAAGTCAAGGCATAGTGTTTGGTAGCTGCTGAACATTCATCTGCAGCATAGATAGATGTGTTGGTTTGGGACAGTCGTTCTGCCTTGTTGGCCAAAGTCAAGGGCATGTGCGGGTGGGTTCAAATTAACCTGGACAATGACGGGTAGAACTTGGCATGTGACTTATGATGGGCTGGCCAAAGTCACGATCATAAGAGCATGTGGCAAAAATCATATCGAGAGTTTCAAACATACAGGAAACTTGCCAGGCATGCGCATACCTTCTGGAGTGTGATAACTTGAGTGGCTTCCATCAAGTTATCATGCGATGATAGTTGGATCCCGATTCTCACTGATGAGTTGGTCTACTCTTCGGGTGATCCCGACTAATTCTTCTTTCTGGTTTGGAGGAGAATTTGAGATAACAGTGGGAGGTTTCCTGATTAGATAAAGTGATAACCATTCTGATCTAGGTTAGAGTGCACACAGAGTGTTTCTTTTCTCTCTCTCTCTCTCTCTTTGGCAGCGACCTTTGACCGACCCTAGACTATGACTCAGTGACCAAGTTGACCGAACCTTCTTAATATACTGGCCTTTGGATTTTTCGAGTTGCATAAGTCATTGCCGCTCCTTCTTTTACCCTTTGTATTTCTCAGAGCACCCCGTATTACTACGGACATCCACTTCCATTGGATAGATCCATCGTATGGTTATATACGAACTCGAAGGGACTTCTTCGAGGATGGATCCAGGTTCAGGAGAAATAGAATTGGCTTATTCAGTTGTCTTTTATTATCACCTTCTCTCAAGCTGCGAGGGCTCCTTAGTTTAGGAGAGTACACCTATTACGCTTATTGGATAGTCTTATTCCAAACCATAGGCAGGTGCCGAAAGGTAGGGAATGAAGAAAACCAATTAGCCTAAATAGGGTGTACAAAAGGTAATAACTAAAGACAAAATGAAGGGATTAGAAAGAGGGCAAAGTAAATTGCGACTGTTATCATTCACGACCAAACCGCGTACTTCATCGCTACTCCTATTTCACCTTTGCTTTTTCCCCAGTTCGGGAGAAAAAGAATAAAATATTATTCACTTGTCTTTTATCATCACCTTCTCTCAAGTTACGAGTACTCCTAGGATTAGGAGAGTACACCTATTATGCTTACTGGATAGTCTTCTTCCAAACCATAGGCTGGTGCCGAACGGTAGGGAAAGAAGAAAACCATTTAGACTAACGAAGGTATACAGAAGGTAATGACTAAAAACAAATAAAGGGATTTGGAGAGATGGCAAAGAAATATACGGTTAAAGTCATGAATTGGATTATGGAAGAGGCATTACTAGGAATACTAGGATACCCCTACGAAACATTTTAATGTTTCAGTGCATTGTTAAAAGAAAACTGATTTCCCGATTAGATACTTACTCCAGGGTATGTATTTACCAGGTTTCATTCTCATATCTGTATGGTTTTTACAGATGATGAGTGGGAGTATGTTATTGGAAATTAAGGTGATCATCCTCATTATATCAGAATTCGTTGTAATTGGTGATATTTGAGGAAATCACCTGGGTACAGTTTTCAACCTACGATGCACAGGTTTTGAGTTATTCAACTCAGCGGACTTATACAGAGTATTGTATGTTGTCCAGTGTCAGTCAGGACAAAGGGGTAGGTCCTCGTACCATGTTCTGTTTACTTATGACTTCTCTAGTTTTTAGATAAGTGTTTCGTAGAAATGCAATGTCTAAGTTTTGAGAAGTTGTGGGTATAAGAATGAAGTAGAGAACCAGGTATCACAAGTATCGGGATTCTTCAAAGAGATCAAAGATGTAGATACTTGTGATTAGTATTCAGTTAATAGTAATGGTTTTGAGAAACTTGTTTCTCTTTCAGGTTACTCATAATTGGATGGATTCCTAAGTTGAGTAACGCTGATTAGCCTCTCTCCATTAAGTTGTTATGCACTGGATACAACTGCATGATTTGAATCTGGTTCCAATTAAATTAGTGCCTCCATTTCTATATTGGATATAGAATGGTTCATATCATAACAATGTTAAGGTAAGGGGAGTTGTCCAGCTTATGCTTAAAACCAGACACTGGATAACTCAAAGCACGTTTCTGTAATGGCAGTTTGTGGGTTGACCCTGGCTTCGACGAGGGTTGACTTTTCTACCATATGGAAGATCAATAGTGATATTGTTCTTGACTCGCCACAGTTTTAGTAAAAATGGATTTTTTTCAAAAAACAGTAGTGGGAGTATGGTAGAACTGGAAGTGATTCCAGAACCGCAAACGATTACGGAAAATTTAATAGGACCTATATATTCAATCAGGTTTGACATTCCAATAGCCACTCCGCAGATATGGTGGGTAACCTCAGACACCCGAGAGGTACTCCGGTAGCCTCAAGGACGGTGACAGGGAGGTTCTTGTTTACCCAGACTTGACACTACTATTGTTCCAGGCTATGAGACCCGGCAGGAGGATAAGTATAGCGTCGTTCTAAACTAGCTTTAGAAATACACGTATGTGTTATTCTGCCAGAGGGTTGTTGTGGTCAGTGGGAGCAGCGAAAGCATAGTGGACAAGTAGCTTATGTCTATTTAAGCAGATATAGTGGAGATAAGATCATCTAATTTTGATGTGACAGTCATAGGTTTGACTTCATCAGAATAGGGGATGGATCTGTTAAGAAAGTAGTAGGGTGTGATGTCCTGGTATTTGGATGACATACACAGAGTAGGAAGTAAAATTCCTATACTTCAATCGGTCGTACTTTGGTCGTCACACAGTTGTTTCTCCAGAAAGGATATGGATGTAATATAAGACATTCTGGTAACTAGGTCTATGGTTTTAGATTTAGATTTGGGTAGTTTCCCAATGTGGGTACTTTGATAGTATTCTAATAGTATTTTAGAATAGATGACTCCTGGCATGGTGGTGTACCTGCAGGTGATGGAGTCACCCTCTCTAAAGGTGTCTTACAGACTAAAGAAGAGAGGGATGTACATGATTAGCAGATCACTTGCTTAGGCAATTGAGTCGATCATGAAATGTCAAGTACCACACCAGATGTTGTTTTTGCACTAGATGCGATAAGTTTATATTAATCCAATCCTGAAGAAACATAAGGAAGCAGTTTTAGAACATAAGTGCTTGTTCTACAGATTTGATGACGGTAGCCTCCTTCAGGAGACGGTTATCATTCCAGGCTTCCAAGGTGACATGGATGACAGAGTGATTGTCACAGTTATAGTTTTCCCTCTGATGAGGGACAGTATTATGGACAGGTGGTCCAAGAGGATACTGTAGGAGGCATGGTGCTGGATACTGATTTGGTTCAGTTATCAATACAGTCTAAGAAGTTTGGATTTAGAGTTCATTTATGAACTAGGTCCCATCAGATATCCAGACATATTCTAAGACAAGTATTACTCGACTCGGGAGATGGCTTTCTCCGCGGATTTGAGATTAAGAGAGACATAGAAAGAAACATCAGGACGGATCCACTCACTGAGGCTATTTCTCGAACACAAAAGTTTTACAAACTAGCTTTGTGAAACTGATTAGTAGAGGAATTGGATGTTCGGTATCACACGGGCTGTGAGTATGCGACATCGCAATAATTAGCCTTGAGTGCAAGTGGGAGATTGTTGGAGATAGTGCCCTCAAAGTCAATTATTGGATCGCAGGTACGTGATTGCAATGATTGAGGAAGGACCTATACCGATATGACAGTCTTGCTCAATATGATAGTATGCTATCTGGTTTGTCTTTATCATCGTATATATGCTTTAGTTCACTATTGCATGATGATAGAGCCCATAGGATTCTTGCTTGACTACCAGCAGTATGATGACGATCATATACGTGGGAGCTGGGGTCTGTAAGCGCATCCTTAAAGAGTCCCTAGTCGTAGGAGTTTCGAGACAGGGCATCGATACTCCAGAGTAGACTAGTGTATACAGTCGAGACCCCAACGAGGGGCGATGGCCGGTCTCACAAGCCATTGGTGTCAGTAGGATCACCTAAGATGTATACAGGTGCTTATTGGGTTATGAGTACACCGGACAGGACTCGCCGGGAACATGCTAGTTGGTATTATACATATCGTCAGATAGCAATTCCCTGGTGACATGTGTACAGGTTAGTTCATCGACCTGAGATCGTCGTTTGTCTTATGTGAGTTCCCACTGTGCTTAGATTACTACCCTACCACGCTCAAAGGAGTTGTGCAAACATGTTTTAGTTGGGTACAGTCCCGAGCCACATTGGAGGCAAGTGAGCGGATCGTCGGGGATTCGTCTCTCCCGGTATTGGGGGTTGATGTCGCGCAGTGCACCGGTGGCCATCACTAGGAATCCTCGGCCGAGGTAGTGGAGAATTACTGATTTGGATCAGTAGTTTCTTAGGAGGTGATGGGCTTCATGCCGACACAATTTATCGCGTTATTAGGGGTCTGACTTTATCCACCCCCCTAGACTCGATATGCGATACTCTTTAGACGAATGGACCGGACTGTATATACATTGTCACTGTCAGGCTCAGTAGGGTTTATATATGAGTTCGCTCGTCAGCTTCCCTTCCAATCAATACATAGGCAAACCGTTATGTACAGCTTGTACCTCTGACGTGCTATGGGTTATACCCAGTGCCAGTGTGTTGATGAGTCATTAGAGTCCCCTACAGACACTTTCCCATGTTCGGGCAAAACGTTGTAGAGGCCGTATGGTGATATGGCAAGGTTCGGAAAAAGCACGTGCGTTTTCGCACGTGTCGTTTTTCGGGCTGATAATACTAGTAGGCTTTGGTTTAAGCCGGAACCCAGTATTATACTGTGTAGATATAATATCTTTGTCTCAGATTCATTTGTATTCGGTCGTAATACAAATGCGGGTATGTTTATACCATTACGGGGTTATCCTTAAATTCGTTTCAGGATCACTTTTGGAAGTTGCCAGTTTCCAGTTTTCTATCAGCCGTATTTTGACATTCGGTTAAATACGGATTTATCTTTTCCTTATAAGGTGAGTCAGTGTTCTAGAAGGTTCTAGAGAGGGTGACAAGGCTTGTGAGTCATTAGGTCATTAATGGTGCAATTAATGACAAGGTGACTAGGTTAATTGTGATTGGTTTGCTTTTAATGCATTCATACTTGGTGCTAAGATATTTGTTGTTGATCATTTCCTTTGTGGTCACCTTCCCCCTCCTACACTCACCTCCCTCCTCTCCTATAAGTGGCCGGCCTCCCCCCCTCTCTTGGCTCATGGTTGTTATTTGGAAAAAAGATATAAGTTTTGATGCATAGAAATTAGATGTGATCGGTTTCTCTTTTCACCCGATCCAAAAGGCAACTTCATTAACTGTTCGTCCATACCCTTGGACGTAATGAGACAAAGTGTTCTACTCATTCTTTACTTCATCTTGGTCGTCTCTTTTAGCAAACTTGACGATCGAGTTGCCTCGGTTCAGAGGCGGGAGCCCGTTTAAAGATCCGTCGACGTGGTGCCACCTGGACGAGAAGACTGGAGATTCAGAAGATCGGAGCAGCCGCAACAAGCGTGAGATGATGGTTGAAGACCGAAGGACTCGGATCGTTCGGTATAACTCTTCTACCCACTTTATAGTTTGTTAGTTTAGATTTAATGGCAGATTCGGGTTACGGTACACGATAGCGCCAGTTGTAAAAAGTTTTTGTTCCGCATTTGGCGTCTGTTAGACGGCCGGGGCGCTATCGTGGACTTACAGCCCCGTCATCACCCGTTAGGTTACTTAACTAACGACAGAGCGGGGACTGGACTAGCGCGGATGCAAAACATATACAACATCTACTTGTATATATATCAATAAATAATATTCGCTCAAGGCGTGATAAAATGCAACATCACAGAAATGTAATAAGCATCACAGAACAAGACAGATATCTAGGATCCCCGGGTTTCATAGAGCCGCTACTGAAACCCGACGTTCCCCTAGTCGTGTGGATAGCCTTTGCAATGAAATCCTAGACCCCTACGGGCGCGGCAAGTTACCCGCCAAAACCTGAAGCGAGGCAGCCCCCTTCAACAACGTGAATGGACCACCTAGCACTTCACGGAATCCGGTAACTTGAGCACCCCTCCTTAGGTCAACCTGTACCCCCTACGAGTGCGGCGAATAGCCCGCCAATTCTAGAGTAAAGCCCTCTCCGTCTCAACGCCATGAGATGCGGGCCCTTTGCCCTCTAGAACCCGACTATCCGTGTACCCCTCCGCGGGGTAATCCTAGTACAGAAAGTAAAATATACAACGGGTACATCGACCTCAGCCCGGTCGTGCCCCAAAAGAATAATATACAAACAGGCAGTGACGGCAGTCCACATGTCGGACGCTCGCCCCGCAATATCAAATGTAGAAATACAACCAAACTGTACTACCATTGCATCCAGGCTATCCACCACAACAAATCCGCAACATCACAGCACAACACAGAACATCAACGTGAATGTCACGTTCGCAAATCCGTCTAAAAGGGCTATAGCAATTAGACAGGATTTACCGATCAAATGACATTCATGGTCGCAGATATAATGTAAGTACTGTAAACTAACGTATTTAAAATTCCGATCGACAAAACTACCCAAAGTGGGCCCCAAGTACAATTCCAGCACTCAAAATAAATCTGGGCCAAAACTACATATCAAAAAAATCATATTTCCATGAAATAAAGCCCTATAAAAAATTTGGGTTACTGTAGCCCAAAAAGGGCCGCAGAAGGGCCGCCAAATGCCACATTGTGCGGCGGTTCTGCGGTGGAATTTTGGACTTAGGTCTCCAAAATTTTTCTGTAGCTTTAGAAATGCCTGCATGTATTTTTAAGATGCCTAAAATAATTTTTTGAAAAACGACAGCAAGCATACTTAAATGGAAAAACGAATCGGAAATTTCGATCGATCGATATTTTAAACACGTTAGAACAAGCTAGTAAAGGTTAATGGCGTGGCTCTGATACCAATGTAAGTGCACGGCAGCGCCCCGGCCGTCATTCCGAGGACAAAATGCGGAAACGAAACTTTTCTTTAAACTTTTCAACCGGCGCTACCGTGTACTTTAAACCCGGATCGGGCCATTAACCTACTACTAGCTAACTAGAGAAAGGGTAGAGAGCTATACCGAGCGATCCGTGTCCTTCGGTCTTCGGCCACCATCCCAATCTCCCCGCAGCAACTCCGGTCTTCATCTCCTCGTCGGAAAGGGCACCACATCGAGAAGTCTTTTTACGGGCTCCCGCTTCGTCCGAAGCAACTCGGGCGCGAAGTGTGCTAGCCGACGCGTCCAAGGTGTTGTAGAGAATGTTTGTGATCACTTTGCCTCTTGCATCCATGGCATGGATGGAGGTTAGAGATATTGCCATTAAGGGAGAAAGCAAGCTAGAGGAAGAAGAAGAAGAAGAGAAAGGCTTTTTCTTTTCTTTTCTTTTCTTGTGATGGAATAAGAGTGAGAGAGAGTACCAAAAATACAAGACCAAGCTTACACATATGGCGGCCCCTCTCTCTCCCCTTCTCATTTCATGACACAAATCAATCCATTAATGTGACATATTTGCTAAAAAAGAGACCATGACTCATAGTATATGTCTATGTCACATTAATGCATCTAATGATGATTTCTAGCTCACTAATTGTATTATCCAAACATTAATCCAAATGTTTGGTCCAACAAAAAAGATCCGGCAATATCTAAAGTAAACTCGTGACGGATCACAAGGATACCCCTCACCTGTATATACATACCTGCATCCGCATTCCGACTGAATGCGAATGCGATGAGACTAAAGTAATCCAACAAATCTAATACTAGGATCCGGCTTAAACCAAAGCCCACTAGTATGATCCATCCGATCATGATCCGTGCAATACCGCACGTATATGATCGAACCCTGCCATATATCATACGGCCTCTACAACGTTTCGCCCGAAACTTGAGAAACTGTCTGTGGGGGACTCTAAATACTCGTCAATACTTTGGCTGTGGATTTAACCACTAGCACGTCAGAGGTACTAGCTATACGTAACGGGCTACCAGGTATTGACCAAAAGGGATGTCGATGAGCAAAGTCATCCTGACACCCTACTGAGCCTGTCAGTGACAATATCCGTACAGTCCGATCCGTTCGTCTATGAGCATCGCATGGCGAGCCTAGGGGGTTGGTAAAAGTCAGACCCCCAAAAGCGGTACAAGTCGTGTCGGAGTGTAGCCCAGAACACCCTGAGATACTACTGGAATACCTACCAGTAAATCTCCTTCCTTGGCCAAGGACTTCGTGTAATGGCTCTCCTAGACACAGCGCGACCTCACCCCTAATACCGGGAGAGACGAACCCCTGCAGATCCGTTCACTGCCTCTATGTGCTCGGGACTGTACCCAACTAAAACCTGTTTTCACGACTCCTTTGAGCCATGGTAGGGTAGTAATCAAAGCACAGTGGGAACTCACACGAGACAAATGACGATCTCAGGTCGATGAACTAACCTGTACACATGTCACCAGGGAACTGCTATCTGACGTCTGGTATAATCCTAACTAGCAGGTTCCCGGCGAGTCATGTCCAGTGTACTCATAACCCAATGAGAACCTGTATACATCTTAGGTGAACCAACTGACACCAGTGGCTTGTGAGACCGGCCACCGCCCCTCGTCAGGGTCTCGACTGCATACACTAGACTACTCTGGAGTATCGATGCCCTCTCTCGAATATTCCCACGACTAGGGACCTTTAAAGGATGTGCTTATAGACCCCAGCTCCCACGTATATGATCGCCATCATACTGCTGGCCGTCAAGCAAGAATCCTAAGGGCTCTATCAACATGCAATAGTGACCTGTAAGGTGACCTAAAGCAGTACACGATGATAAAGATAAACCAGATAGCATACTATCATCTTGAATAAGACTGTTCTACCGGTATAGGTTCTCTCTCAATCATTGCAATCACGTGCCTGTGATCCAATAATTGACTCTGAGGGCACTATATCCAACACAGTCTTGGTAGGAACTCTGTTCAAAAGATATGCAGCTGATTCGAGTGCATAACTCCAGAAAGATCGCGGTAACTCAGCATTACTCATCATGGAACGTACCATATCCAATAGGGTTCGGTTCCGTCTTTCCGATACACCGTTGTGTTGTGGAGTTGTAACATTTCAAAAAAATAAAATATTATTTTTAGGAATTTTCATAATTTAATATTAATTTTTAACGAATATTTTAATAGTCGGTATAATTAAATACCGATAAATGGGGAAATTCTGGAGAAAATTTTGGAAATTTTAAAATAGGTTATTTTGGTGGAAATATGCCATTTTACAGTTCTTATGATGAATTATATGCTATGTTGGTGTTAATCGCGATTAAAAATCGCTAATTGGATTTTTGGCTTTTTGTGCAAAAATGTTGCACATAACATTTTCCACACTTGTCTCATGTTATGGACTTATGGTGGCCTAGGGTTGAATCATATTTAGAGGACCTTGGTGGGTTGAACCATTTGGTTAATTTAAGTGGGTTAGTTAAGGGTTAGCTTTGTTAAGAATTGGTTAAAATTAAGGTTGACTTATGTAGGGAGAAAGTGAGCCATGATGGCTTTGTGTCTTGTGAGCATTGTTTTGGAGAGAGAGAGAGAGGTGGCTAGGGTGTGCCATGATCCATCCCATTTCATTATTCCTTGTGTTCTTCACTCCCTCTCAAATGATAATGCCTCCAAATGAAGACATCAGCACACTCCAGCCCCCATTACCAACACATCAGCTGCTGCTATATGCAACAGTAACATCTGCAACTCAACAGTAGCTGTATCAGCAGCCCCTAAACTCATTGCAAACAGCCCCTACATCTGCTACAGCTACAGCAACATTCTTTTAACCAACAGCAGCAGCTGTAGCCCCAAACCAACAGCAGTTGCTGCTGCAACAGCAACAAGAATCCACTTTGCAAACAGCAGCAACTGCACCAGCCACACCAACAGCCACATGAGCTGCAACAGCAGCTGATGTAAAACATCAGCCTAACCTCAGCACAAATTCAGCAGCCCTAACACCATAGCCCACACTTACACACTGCCATCAACACTTTTTCAGCCCCAATTTCATCACATCAGCCACCCTAACACTTCAGCTGCAGCAGCAGTAGCATCATCAGCACTTCAGCCCCAAATTCTCCTTCAGCTGCAATAATATCATTCAAACAACACCACCACACCACCACAACCATTCCCACAACACCAAAACCACAATAACACAACACTAATACAACAAATACAAAGAAAAAGAGAAAGCAAGTTGCAAGCAGCAACAACTACAACCCAAAAACAGCTTCAGCTCAGAAAAACATCCACCAAGCTGCTGCACCAGCAACCTCAGTAGCTACAGGAGCACCGCAGCCGCAACACAACCCTTCCTTCATCTTGATCTTCCCTTCTTCTTCATTCTAGGACCTTTGAGGTATGATCTTGCAACCCAACTCCTTTTTCATGGTCATCTAGTTCGAATTTAGTGTTATATTGAAGATTAGTGCTAGTTTAGGAGAATGTGAGTGAGACTTGACCAAGTGTTGGTTTTGATTGTTAGTATAGCCTTACTAGGTGTTGTTAAGAACAGTTTATCCAAGATTTGTTCCATATTTCACCAAAATACCAGATTTGTTATACTTGGCGTAATTTAGCAACTTTGTCAACTTATTGACCTTTCTGGAAACTGCTATAACCCGAGGTACCCTAAAATAATTTTGACTTGGCAGTAGGCTGTGTAGGCACCCTGGAACCACCACCCAAAGCCCTATCCCCCATCTCAAAACCCCCGGCCGCAAATAAATTCCCCCTGGCTGCAATTTGCGGTCAGAGCAGGGGAAAACCACCTCGTTTTGCATGCACAGCCCTATTTCATGTAAACTTGACCCCTGGTATGTCTAGTTTTGACTGATTCCAGTTAGGGTAGAATCTGGGATGATTTTCCTATGTTGGCGCATGATTTACGACTTGTTTTCGTATGGATTTTTGGTATTCGATGATTCGTTCTGTCGGGTGGCGTTTGGACGTCAACGACAGTGGATATTGGCTGTGTTTGCACACGAGGCCACAGGTTTTTACCTATGGGTGTAGCGTGCACCATTTTGGTTTCCGACATGGTTTTCATGTATTTTAGCGTGTGATATTCTTGTAGGTACTCACGTGGCGTCGAGGCGTTGGAGATGCAATGGTGACATCGGCACCGGCACACATAAAACAAGGTGAGTAGATTTATATCTACGGGGAGAAGTCGAGTGGATGGCGTATAGCACCCCCGCAGTCCGTGGTGATGTATACGGTTGCGTATACACACCTATAATTAATATATGTTGTTTGGGAAATTATTGATGTTAGGATGGATAATTGGTGGACTTGGATGATTTAGTGTCGCGAGAACCCTAGGTAGTGGGTGCCCTACACATACATATACACACATACATACGTGCATACATCCTTATTTCATATGTGGTTATGGGATTCTATATAGATGTGTGTTCACATGGGTATGGGACCACGTGTTCACATACGGATTGAGGATGATACTTGGGATTGAGATGAGTCGATGATAGTTGATCTGTGATTATAATATCGGTGATTGGCAGGATTCGTACTTGTTATACGTCCTGATATGATAGCGGGTCTTGGATGATGATGCCATGAGCATAGTGATATATAAATATAAAATGATCGACATGTGATTATGTACGAGATATGATATGATATGACAAGATAATTATGATAGGCCGCCTTGGGCGTTGTTTACTCCTGGAAATGATATGTGTTGATGATATCGTTTTTGCTAGAGGCTGTCAATCGGAAGCCGGATTATGATTATATTGACGACATATGATGATAATATCGATTTATACGAGACAGTCGATCAGTAGTCAGATCTTGATTATAGTGATGATGTTATCATTGTACTAGACATAGGTCAGTACCCAGATTATGATATTTGATAAAGAGAATACCAGATGAATGATATGACGAATGTGATATTGACCCGTACCCAGATTGGGGATGCCATACGACGGATTTACGTACGAGCTATAATTTGATGTTTGATCCGCACTCTTGATTTGGGAATAACTGATTATAGAGATATGGTGTCGGATGTGATATATTCGAGGCGGGATCACCGACTATATATGTATATTTATGTATCGACTCAGAGATTAGGCGGTTTACTTTACCTGCAGTTAACCTATTAGCTCAGCCTTATAGTTGGTGTAGCTATAGGACTCTCATGACATTAGATGCAGTTTAGCTATCATTGTGTTTAGCATTCAGCTCCCACACTTTATCATTGTTGCTCTGCATCACATACTGTTGTGATTCATATTTCATTATTGATATCCTGCTGTTAGGACACCAGCACCATTACCGATGATGCGTATGTACCACGTACACTTATTTGCCGGCGCACACTCATCTTCATCGGTAATTGCCATGTCACGCACACTTAGAAAATATTATTGCTTGATTTAGCTTGCTAGCTAGTAGTGACATGATATTAGTATGCTTTCCTTATACGCCATCTTGACATTTTAGTTATTACTTGTCACATCATGCATATTGTTATTCATTATATGCTGCATTCATGGATTCTCAAGCTTATATTCATGGTTTGCCTGCTATTGATGATTCGGATTTCCATGATGTTGTTAGTTATGTATATGCCCTAGAGGCCATTGTTGTACATTTGATGTATATTATAATGGATGCTTGGATATATACAGAGAGGACTTTCTTGCTCGTCATGATAGTATGCTATTTGGTTTCACTTTATCTTAACATGTTGACTTGTATTGGTTTACTGTCTTTCTGTCACATGTTGATAAAGCCCTTAGGATCTGTACTCGACTACTGGGATTATGATGAGATCATACTAGTGGGTCCACGGTAGTCGATGAGTACATCCTATAAATGTTCCTAGTCGAGGGTATATCGAGACAGGGCATCGATACACCAGAGTAGACTAGCGTATACGCACCTTGACCCATATGATGGGTGATGGAAGATCCCATATCCATCGGTGTTTAACATCAAGGATGGTGTACGGGTGCTCAGTGGAGACTGGGTACACTGGACGGACTCGCCGAGAACTCCCAGTTGGTGATATACCACACGTCAGATGGTAGTTCTCCGGTGACACTGGTACAGGGTAGTCTGTAGACCCGAGATCGTCATAGAGTCTTGTGTGATTCCCACTGTGCTTTGATTTCCACCTTACCACGTCCAAGAGGGCGTGCAAAACGGTGGCTTTTGGGTACAGTCCCGAATCACATGGAGGCAATGAGCGATAGGAGAGGATTCGTCTCTCCCGGTATAGGGAGTTGATGTCGTGCAGTGTTCGATTGGCTATAACTGGAAGTCCCTGGCCAGGGCTGATATAGAGATATACTGGTAAGTGTTACCAGTAGTTTCTCGATCTGTTATAAGCTTCACATCGACACGACTTATCAGTTACTGGGGTCTGACGTATACCACCCCTAGACTTGATATGCGACATATCAGACGAACAGACCGGACTGTACGGGAGTGTTACTGATTGGATTCACAGGAGAACGGACAGGCTAGCTTGTTGATCTTCTGATCGCTCAATACCTGGGTGGCTGTTACGTTTAGCTGACCGCTTGCAGCTTGTGGGTGTTTGATATGATCATCACCTACTACCGGCGTATTGACGATTCTTTAGAGTCCTACACAGAGGTTTCTTGGCTCAGGCAAAACGGAGTAGAGGCACATATGTGATATGTGCAGGACCGAGGATAATGCGATATGAGATACCGTATTATATTCTCACGATATTTAGATATGAATCGGGACATCGGATCAAGTGTTGATTCGATGAATCGGTACATGATATATTAGTCGGTTATATTCGATATAGCCGGATCGTCGGATCAAGTGTTGATTCGATGATTTAATGTATAATGATATATATGATATATTGTATTACATTATCTAATATTGGCTCGCTTTATTATTTTATTTTCTCACCGGATTAATACATTGATATATATGCGATATATGTTAATTGTATTATTTTCTTTTGTTGCAAATATATAATATATATGTGATATATATTATTGTGACATGATATGATTTATTATAAAACATGTTTAAGGATGATAAAAAGGGATTAGGGTTTGATTAGGGTTAGCTCTTTCAAGTTCTTTCTAGAAGGATTCTATTTTGTCTTGGTTAAGATATTATGGTTGATACTTATCCTTAACCTAACCAAACCCTAACTCTAGTTTATTCTCTACAAAGTTTTAGCCTCTCATCCTTGACCATGGTTCAATAATCAATCATATATTCTTTACTTCTATTCATCATAAAAGGATAATTCTTTCATTCTTCATCTTCTTCTCTCTTGAGTTTTGAGAGAGAGCTTACTAGTTAATCCTTTTATGATGATTTATTGTGAGAAAGTGAGATAAAAAGATAGCATAAATACTACTCCATCATCCTCATCTAATCTAGCCCATTAGATTAGGGTGTTCATCTCTTTAGAGTGAGAAAGCTTGGGTTATAGCAACTTCGACGTATATCATCGGAGAATCGGAACACTTCAAGCTAGCATGGATCGTTCGAGTCGTGGAGCCTCTCTTGAGTCCGGGAGATCATGGATCGCGGCGAAGGGACTTCTACTCGGAGCTTGTGAAGTGAAGGAGTGGACTACAAAGGTTGTAATCCCTCACAAATAGCTTTAAAGTTGTTATCTTGCATGCTAAACCCTAATAATCTAGCAAAGATCCCGTCTTTGGGTTGTTCGGCACATATAAAATTTTATTCGGGCATGTTTGATACTTTATGAACCTTCACAAGTGTGCCTAGGACCCTACAGATGTTTCCTGGATTTGGAGGAAAACCGCAAAACATATATAAACTGCTTTGACTCTTTTTCTAAATAAAAAAATGCGGTTTTCCATGATGTATGAGTCGTCCACCATGAGTTTTGCCGATGGATTTCGAGACCCGATTCGAGGAGGCGGATGAACCATTTCGGGTACATGGTGGACCCGGTGCGGTACCCCGGGGCAAGAAGATCGCACGAGATGGCGTTGAGCCTGGCAGGGGAGCACGACCGACCGGTGATTTTACCCGACGCGTCGGATATCCAGAGGATACCGTCGTAGTCATGAGATGGATGGTAGGGGCCGATCTGGACTGACGGCGCCCTGGATATTATGATTGAGACATTGAGATTTGAGATATTGAGGTACAGAGATTGTGATACAGAGATATCGAGATATTGAGATTTATGTTTTGTGCCGATGCTAGGCACTGTTTTATGCTGATTTCATTATGATACCTCATTTTAAAATACAGAAATCTCACAAATTTATGAAAGCAGTTTTCTTCAGTACATGCATTCTGTTTCATGCATTCATACTTCATTCATATGATATTTTGCCACCCGATGCACTGACACAGGCACACGGGTTTACACTTGGGTTAGGTATTTACCCTAGTCTTGTTATAGATTGCTGGTTATATATATTTGAGGATTATATATTTTGATCGTATGACCTAGGATTGCATCATACATGCGATTTCTGTTCGTAGATCTTTTTCTACTCACGAGTTGGCAACTCACCCCCGTTGTGCCCCAGTTCTTGCAGGTGTTGCCGTACGGGTTGCATTACGGCTTTGCGGGCACAGTTTCTTTTAGGTGACTTGCTAGTAGGTGGGTTATTTGTATCATACCCATCATTATACATTGTATATTATATTTAGTTGTATCTAGAAGTTCCATCAACCAAACATATACTTATTTGAGATAGAGATCAGTGATGTTTATTCTTTCGACCTTAGAGTCGCACGTTATATTTCTCTGGGTTTCGTGCTGTTGGAGTTTCCTTTCTGTTGTGATCCTCGCCTTTAGGCGTTGTATATTATGTTGCTAGCTGGTTGACTTATGATGGTTTTCCTACACTCTACTACTCTTCTTGGTTTGGATTTCTGGGCTCGGCTTACTTAGAGCACGTACGCCTTGAGACGTTCGTAGCCTAAGTGCCGTTCATGTTCCGTACTTTCGGGACGTGACAAAGTTGGTATCAAAGCGTTAGGTTTCACCTTCGGAGCGTAGGATGACCCTTGGTTGATGGAATAGGTGACTAAAGTAGAGTGACGTACCGTTGGTATGTTCCGCGGCATATTTACGACATGCCACTCCACTTAAGAAGCCTTAGGATGTACATTTCTTTGTTCAGTATCATATTCATTCCTGATCCAGCCTCATCGGTACCAGTATGGTTTTGCTGCCATGATTACGGGCAGGGAGAGCTACGGCTAGAGTTGCGGTCAGCATGAGCTCGTCACGAACGAGGACTGACCAGTGCGTGATTCCGGCGACACACGATTGTAGAGATGTGTCTTTTGATTGGGTTTTGCACCGCGAGCGTTGGATGGATCGCTGTATGAGATTACTCGGACGTGCACATCAGCACTAGAGGATTGAGCCACTGACAGAGGCCAGCCAGATTTTGATGACCGTTGATGTGCGGCTCATTCATGATGATTGAGGCACTGTCCAGTGTGCAGACGAGTGAGCCAGTTGTTGCTACGAACGACGAGATATCGTCCCAGATGTTGGAGCTATTACAGTACAAGATTGCACTAAGGGATGATAGAAGGTCGCTAGTCACCAAGGATGAATGGCTAGGACGTGTGGTTTGTTCGCTACCCCGATGCAAGGTCACCAGATAGATTGATTCCAGCTAGAGACGACTTCACACGGAGACGTTAAGAGTCGACAGAGACGATCGAATGTCAGAAACCTATTATTCCAAGTTTAAAGTATTCAGAAAGACATGCAGGCAATTCTATGGTCCATCTAGAAGAATGAAACCCTAACTCGACTTAATGACCGTATGAAAGCCTTTGAACCTTAGGGTTTGCGGCAGTTCTGCGGCGCCATTAGTGAGGCTTGGGTTTGCCCTTCTACGGCTGGACCACCGATGCTGTGGTATGTACTCGATACTATTATACCGTATCCAAGATGTTGAGCTCTTGGGGGATTATGAGGTTTTGACAAATCGATCCGATGGCTCGACTTAATTCGGATGCTAGGTGGTGAGATGCACTTCTTAGGAGACTCCAGATACGAGGATAGCCATTGGAGCTCCGTCCATGCAGCCACGACGAGATGAGTCCGAAGCAGTCGACATTAGAGAAAAGTGGAGTAAGAGGTTCGTACAAAATCTGGATATGATGACGTTCCACTCCGCCGACATCAGAGATGCGATGCGCATGCCGAGGCAGAGTACTGGATATACCTTCTAGAAGGAGTCACGATGAGTATGCAGCCATTTCAAAGCAAGAAGCAGATATGGTAAAGGACGATGACTTCCGGACAGTTGGCAG
This sequence comes from Agapanthus africanus, assembly GCA_030015575.1. NCBI lineage: Eukaryota > Viridiplantae > Streptophyta > Magnoliopsida > Asparagales > Amaryllidaceae > Agapanthus > Agapanthus africanus. The sequence continues at coordinate 399,769,702 of JASDDO010000026.1, read as the reverse complement.
AGATGAGACTTGGAAGAGACCTTGAGCAGGATTCCTTCCAGGACACTACTGCTATGATAATTGCACCCAGGATCAGATGTGTCACGTACATTCAGAGAGCCAGAGGCCGACGCCAGTGACATGCTGCTTTACGAGTGATCGCGATGATTGACCGAAAGATGACCAGAGAAGTGCCAAAACGGAATCGTCCCCGTTAGCACGTCTGACAGGGCCGATGAGCCGATGGATCGTGAGATTGGTAATCTACATAGAAAACTTAGACCCAGGAGTGGTCATTGTTACACACACCACCAGGCCAGAGTTTAGGATCGTCGACGAGGCATGTTATGAGTAATCACGACAGTTGGTCAGAGATTCTTGGAGGATGCGCTTGAGCGGAACTATTCCGCCATACTTGATTTCGGTATTTTGACGATTTATTCGCATGATTTGGTTTTGATGATTGAGTTTCAGGATATTTGTTTCCATGCACCATGGTTGCACTTATTGAGTATTTGCGATTTTGCACAATTGTTGCACTTGATATTGTTTTCGTGCCTTAGTTTCACATGTTGGTGATTTTATGGGTTTTAGACAGTGGAGTTGATTTCGTGCGTATGCACGCACACGATGTGGTTTTTGCACTCTGTATAGTTTACATATGCTGCAGTGCAGTGGCATGCATTTTGTGCACTTGGATGCACTAGACTTCGATTTCGAGGGTGATGCTCGATATTTGTTTTGTGCACTTTATGCACCTGATTGGATTTGTGCGTGTTCGACACTTGATATTGGGTTTTCATGATTTCGTGCATAATGGATGCACCGGATTTGGATTTGTAGCGCATGCTGGTCGCATGTTCTGAGATGCGATTTGGTGCACACCAGATGCACTAAATCGGGATTTTTCATGCATGTCAGATGCACCTGTTTTGCTGTCAGGCACATACGTTGCTCTTGACAGATGCTTCGTGCACACCTGTTGCACCTTGATGTTTCTGTGTGCATATACGGAACATTCATGGATTTTGATTTCCGTGCGCACCAGACGCACGTAGTATTCATATGCGCATTTTGTGATTGATTTCTTATGGAGCAGTACATTTGTATGATATTGTGATTTGTTTTCGTACTGAGCAGGACTGGTCAGATGACAGTGCCTGGATATATTTTGCATGCATTGATAGATTTCGAAGGGATTTCAAAAAAAAAAAAAGCGAGCTATAGTCTCAGTATTTACCTACGTGTCCGATATGACACGAAACATTTTAAAACGAGGGAACCCTTCTAAATTATTTTCAAAACGGCGGATCGTACATACTAAACAAAAGATATATACGTATATGGCTATTTTCTTATAGAGACGTCCGCCACTGTGCAATGTTATGCGCATTGCACCTCGATTTTTAAGGATTTGGCATGCATTCCCTTCAAGATATTTACATGTACAGATTTGGTATTTACATGTATAGTTCCGATTTCTAGCCTATCGGTTTTGCCTTGGATTTGGCGTTCGTGTTTTCACCTTGACTCCGATGATTGCGAGATGCTTGACGGAGTTTTGATTTCGAGTTATCTGCTCGTTACTCATGCGCATGTATTGCGCTATGATGCCTTTTATGTATTGATGATTTCGGAGCCCCGTTGACTTGGACATTTAATTGAAATGTTTTAGAATTTGGGGGTTTAAATTTAAATTCGGGGACCGAATTTCTTTAAGGGGGGAAGACTATAACATTTCAAAAAAATAAAATATTATTTTTGGGAATTTTCATAATTTAATATTAATTTTTAATGAATAGTTTAATAGTCAGTATAATTAAATACCGATAAATGGGGAAATTCTGGAGAAAATTTTGGAAATTTTAAAATAGGTTATTTTGGTGGAAATATGCCATTTTACAGTTCTTATGATGAATTATATGCTATGTTGGTGTTAATCGCGATTAAAAATCGCTAATTGGATTTTTGGCTTTTTGTGCAAAAATGTTGCACATAACATTTTCCACACTTGTCACATGTTATGGACTTATGGTGGCCTAGGGTTGAATCATGTTTACAGGACCTTGGTGGGTTGAACCATTTGGTTAATTGAAGTGGGTTAGTTAAGGGTTAGCATTGTTAAGAATTGGTTAAAATTAAGGTTGACTTGTGTAGGGAGAAAGTGAGCCGTGATGGCTATGTGTCTTGTGAGCATTGTTTTGGAGAGAGAGAGAGAGGTGGCTAGGGTGTGCCATGATCCATCCCATTTCATTATTCCTTGTGTTCTTCACTCCCTCTCAAATGATAATGCCTCCAAATGAAGACATCAGCACACTCCAGCCCCCATTACCAACACATCAGCTGCTGCTATATGCAACAGTAACATCTGCAACTCAGCAGCAGCTGTATCAGCAGCCCCTAAACTCATTGCAAACAGCCCCTACATCTGCTACAGCTACAGCAACATTCTTTTAACCAACAGCAGCAGCTGTAGCCCCAAACCAACAGCAGTTGCTGCTGCAACAGCAACAAGAATCCACTTTGCAAACAGCAGCAACTGCACCAGCCACACCAACAGCCACATGAGCTGCAACAGCAGCTGATGTAAAACATCAGCCTAACCTCAGCACAAATTCAGCAGCCCTAACACCATAGCCCACACTTACACACTGCCATCAACACTTTTTCAGCCCCAATTTCATCACATCAGCCACCCTAACACTTCAGCTGCAGCAGCAGTAGCATCATCAGCACTTCAGCCCCAAATTCTGCTTCAGCTGCAATAATATCATTCAAACAACACCACCACACCACCACAACCATTCCCACAACACCAAAACCACAATAACACAACACTAATACAACAAATACAAAGAAAAAGAGAAAGCAAGTTGCAAGCAGCAACAACTACAACCCAAAAACAGCTTCAGCTCAGAAAAACATCCACCAAGCTGCTGCACCAGCAACCTCAGTAGCTACAGGAGCACCGCAGCCGCAACACAACCCTTCCTTCATCTTGATCTTCCCTTCTTCTTCATTCTAGGACCTTTGAGGTATGATCTTGCAACCCAACTCCTTTTTCATGGTCATCTAGTTCGAATTTAGTGTTATATTGAAGATTAGTGCTAGTTTAGGAGAATGTGAGTGAGACTTGACCAAGTGTTGGTTTTGATTGTTAGTATAGCCTTACTAGGTGTTGTTAAGACCAGTTTAACCAAGATTTGTTCCAGATTTCACCAAAATACCAGATTTGTTATACTTGGCGTAATTTAGCAACTTTGTCGACTTATTGACCTTTCTGGAAACTGCTATAACCCGAGGTACCCTAAAATAATTTTGACTTGGCAGTAGCCTGTGTAGGCACCCTGGAACCACCACCCAAAGCCCTAGCTCCTATCTCAAAACCCCCGGCCGCAGCTAAATTCCCCCTGGCCCAATTTGCAGCCAGAGCAGGGGAAAACCACCTCATTTTGCGTGCACAGCCCTATTTCATGTAAACTTGACCCCTGGTATGTCTAGTTTTGACTGATTCCAGTTAGGGTAGAATCTGGGATGATTTTCTTATGTTGGCGCATGATTTACAACTTGTTTTCGTATGGATTTTTGGTATTCGATGATTCGTTCTGTCGGGTGGCGTTTGGACGTCAACGACAGTGGATATTGGCTGCGTTTGCACGCGAGGCCACAGGTTTTTACCTATGGGCGTAGCGTACACCATTTTGGTTTCCGACATGGTTTTCATGTGTTTTAGCGTGTGATATTCTTGTAGGTACTCACGTGGCGTCGAGGTGTTGGAGATGCAATGGCGACATCGGCACCGGCACACATAAAACAAGGAGAGTAGATTTATATCTACGGGGAGAAGTCGGGTAGATGGCGTATAGCACCCCCGCAGTCCGTGGTGATGTATACGGATGCGTATACACACCTATAATTAATATATGTCCTTGGGAAATTATTGATGTTAGGATGGATAATTGGTGGACTTGGATGATTTAGTGTCGCGAGAACCCTAGGTAGTGGGTGCCCTACACATACATATACACACATACATACGTGCATACATCCTTATTTCATATGTGGTTATGGGATTCTATATAGATGTGTGTTCACATGGGTATGGGACCACGTGTTCACATACGGATTGAAGATGATACTTGGGATTAAGATGAGTCGATGAGAGTTGATCTGAGATTATGATATCGGTGATTGGCAGGATTCATACTTGTTATACGTCCTGATATGATAGCGGGTCTTGGATGATGATGCCATGAGCATAGTGATATATAAATATAAAATGATCGACATGTGATTATGTACGAGATATGATATGATATGACAAGATAATTATGATAAGCCACCTTGGGCGTTGTTTACTCCTAGAGATGATATGTGCTGCTGATATCGTTTTTGCTAGAGGCTGTCAATCGGAAGCCGGATTATGATTATATTGACGATATATGATGATGATATCGATTTATACGAGTCTGTCGATCAGTAGTCAGATCTTGATTATAGTGATGATGTTAGCATTGTACTAGACATAGGTCAGTACCCAGATTATGATATTTGATAAAGAGAATACCAGATGAATGATATGACGAATGTGATATTAGCCCATACCCAGATTGGGGATGCCGTACGACGGATTTACGTACGAGCTATAATTTGATGTTTGATCCGCACTCTTGATTTGGGAATAACTGATTATAGAGATATGGTGTCGGATGTGATATATTCGAGGCGGGATCACCGACTATATATGTATATTTATGTATCGACTCAGAGGTTAGGCGGTTTACCATACCTGCAGTTAACCTATTAGCTCAGCCTTACAGTTGGTGTAGCTATAGGACTCTCATGACATTAGATGTAGTTTAGCTATCATTGTGTTTAGCATTCAGCTCCCACACTTTATCATTGTTGCTCTACATCGCATACTGTTGTGATTCATATTTCATTATTGATATCCTGCTGTTAGAACACCAACACCATTGCCGATGATGCGTATGTACCACGTACACTTATTTGCCGGCGCACACACATCTTCATCGGTAATTGCCATGTCACGCACACTTAGAAAATATTATTGCTTGATTTAGCTTGCTAGCTGGTAGTGACATGATATTAGTATGCTTGCCTTATACGCCAGCTTGACATTGTAGTTATTACTTGTCACATCATGCATATTGTTATTCATTATATGCTGCATTCATGGATTCTCATGCTTATATTCATGGTTTCCCTACTATTGATGATTCGGATTTCCATGATGCTTCCTGGATTTGGAGGAAAACCGCAAAACATATATAAACTGCTTTCACTCTTTTTCTAAATAAAAAAATGCGGTTTTTCCATGATGTATGAGTCGTCCACCATGAGTTTTTCTGATGGATTTCGAGACCCGATTCGAGGAGGCGGATGAACCATTTCGGGTACATGGTGGACCCGGTGCGGTACTCCGGGGCAAGAAGATCGCAGGAGATGGCGTTGAGCCTGGCAGGGGAGCACGACCGACCGATGATTTTACCCGACGCGTCGGATATCCGGAGGATACCGTCGTAGTTATGAGATGGATGGTAGGGGCCGATCTGGCCTGACGGCGCCCTGGATATTATGATTGAGACATTGAGATTTGAGATATTGAGGTACAGAGATTGTGATATAGAGATATCGAGATATTGAGATTTATGTTTTGTGCCGATGCTAGGCACTGTTTTATGCTGATTTCATTATGATACCTCATTTTAAAATACAGAAATCTCACAAATTTATGAAAGCAGTTTTCTTCAGTACATGCATTCTTTTTCATGCATTCATACATCATTCATATGATATTTTGCCACCCGATGCACTGACACTGGTACAGGGGTTTACACTTGGGTTAGGTATTTACCCTAGTCTTGTTATAGATTGCTGGTTATATATATTTGAGAATTATATATTTTGATCGTATGACCTAGGATTGCGTCATACATGCGATTTCTTTTCGTAGATCTTTTTCTACTCACGAGTTGGCAACTCACCCCCGTTGTGCCCCAGTTCTTGCAGGTGTTGCCGTACGGGTTGCATTACGGCTTTGCGGGCACAGTTTCTTTCAGGTGACTTGCTAGTAGGTGGGTTATTTGTATCAAACCCATCATTATACATTGTATATTATATTCAGTTGTATCTAGAAATTCCATCAACCAAACATATACTTATTTGAGATATAGACCAGTGATGTTTATTCTTTCGACCTTAGAGTCGCACGTTTTATTTCTTTGGGTTTCGTGCTGTTGGAGTTTCCTTTCTGTTGTGATCCTCGCCTTTAGGCGTTGTATATTATGTTGCTAGCTGGTTGACTTATGATGGTTTTCCTACACTCTACTACTCTTCTTGGTTTGGATTTCTGGGCTCGGCTTAGTTAGAGCACGTACGCCTTGAGACGTTCGTAGCCTAAGTGCCGGTCATGTTCCGTACTTTTGGGACGTGACAGGAGTGTATGGTGGAGTAAGCTGAGAGGGAATTCCATTCTCTTTTAGGTAACCCAGGAACTCGTCACTTAAGTATTCACCACCTCGATTAGATCTTAGTGTCTTGATACTTTTGCCGGTTTGGTTTTCTATTTCATTCTTATATTCTCGGAATTTCTCAAAGGCCTCAGATTTATGTTTCATCAAGAAAATGAATCCATACCTAGAGAAATCATCCGTAAAAGTAATGAAATATGAAAAACCGCTTCTTGCATGTGTAGTTATTGGACCACATACATCGCTGTGTATGAGTCCTAAGAGCTCGCTCGCTCTTACTCCATGTCCAGTGAATGGAGACTTTGTCATCTTTCCTTTGAGACATGATTGAAAAGTGGCATAAGCTTGATATTCGAACGGATCCAAATATCCTTCTTTATGTAACTTAGTTAACTTTGTCTCATTGATGTGACCTGATCAGTCGAAAATAATGTATTTTTAACACGGCAATTTCCCTATCTTTTGCATACATTTAGAAGTGTTCGGCATTCATATTCTACATATTAGCAAATCTGTCACAAAATATGAGATTTCATGTATTAGACTTTTTAACCGACACTTTAAAGGAAATTAACCGCATTTCATGGCATCGCATCATTTCTGTATTTGCGCAACACTTGTCTTAAGTCTGTGCAGGAAATACGGAAGAAAAGCAAAAGAGCTGATCAAAAATTACGCCAATTAAATCATATCAGATCTGGTAGCATTTCAGAAGGAGGTATTAAATTCAGCATATAAAAGAAAAGCCCAAAAATGAGCCCAAGACCAAACCAGAAAGCCCAAGCTCTAACTCCCCAAGTTAGCCGCGGAACCGCGGCAGGAGCTTGCTTGCGCCGCGGTTCCGCGCCTATATTGCCACGTCAGCATGGAATTTTCAGTGCAGAATCTCTTTCTATGGGCCCACAGTCCTTTATGATATGTAAAGTCCCAGAATACCCTCGAAGCTACTGCCAGATCAGAAAAGAAGATTAAGGAAGACTAATCCTAATTAAGCTCCTAATTAATCCTCTTCTAGAAGCTCCTCCTAACTAATCACATCTAGAAGCTTCTCCCCTAACTAACTTTTGGAAGGAAATTTGAATTTCCTCATCAAACTTTAGGAGGGAAACTTAGAATTTGAAATCCTAGATCTAGGGTTAGTTATCTATAAATAGGAACCTAGACCTAGGGTTAAAAGCTAATCAATAACCATTGGTTCATTCTACACCATTTTATTCCACAAGTCTAGTGACAAGGCTTGTGCGAAACCCTAACCCTAATTCCACTCCAAATCCAAGATCTTGAGTACTAAACCAAGTGAGAAGCCTTCAACCTTTTAGGAGCCGAGCCGATCTTCAATCGGGCAAGTGATCCAAGCCGATCCGCGATCCACGGAGACGAGCGAAGCCAAGTCGACGATCGAATTCTTCCTCTTGTAGTTCTTGAGCGAATGTAATGAAATTGTTGATATAAATAAAAGGTGAAATTCTTTAATCTTGCTTTCTTTTAATTCTTGCATCATGATTAGATCTCAATTTGTAATTGTTGTTCTTGTTGTGATGTTTGAGTAAAACTCCGCTCGTAAAGGAGTCGAGACCATTGTAGAATGATGATGTAACAAATTTTAATACGATTTTTAAGTCCTACGAGTTTTGTAAACCTTAGCAAGTTCAAGAATCGATGACCTAGTTTCGTTGCGATGCTTTCTTGATTGTGATCGCTCGAAATTAGGGATCTACGATCATTTCTTGAATTTACTAGAGGCTAGAATATGAATGATATCGATGAATGAACAAGGGATAAGATGAAACCCTAGTTTCACAAGAAATCCCTAATTCTCGTCGATCATCATCGATCTAGTATCAATTCATCGAAGGATAAGAATACGTAATTCTAAGATTACATCACATCTATAGATCCGATCGATTCCTACGAGCCTCATTTCGATTCTTGATATTTGGTTTGGAAAAATCAACAAACGATCAATTCTTGATTCTATCTTTTAATGCTTTCTTAGATCTAGATATTTTCTTTTTCTTGAAATACAAAATTTAAATCATGAATTGTTTTGTTTCTTTTCTTTAAAGTTTTAATTCATCTAATTCGAAACACGAACGATTACACTTTCCCTGAGGACGATCCGCACTCACTTACAATCTACAATCCGACACCGTAGTTGATTACGGTCAAATAATTTTTGGTTGTGATTTCTATTCTATTTTCATACTACACAATCCGAAATCTAATTCAATCAAATGGCGCCGTTGCCGGGGATAGTGCGCTAATAGTTCATATTTTGAAATTTGAGTTGAACAATTTATTTCATCATAATTTTTAGATCTAAACTCGTACAAACACTAATACGTGTGTTGTGATTTGATTGCGAGGAAATCTGGAATCATTGGAGCTGGAGAAAAAATTTTCTGAATTTTCCAGAGAGCTGAAGAGTTCAAGGTGAACAGTTTCAAGAATTTTGGTGCAGTGAACAGGCAATCTGACCGCGCTTCCGCGGCTAAAGACCATCATCCGCGGCGGATCCGCCGCATTTATAGCTCCTCTCTGTGCCAATTTTCTTCTGTAAGCTTCTTACCTTCTCCTCTCTCCTCTTTTTAGCTCCAACTAACAATTTCTTGCAGGTTTCTTTGCAAATAAATCGCCGCGCCGCAAAGCAAAATAAAATTTGTGCGTGTTTTTGATTCTTGGTTGTTTGCATATTAATACGGAAATTAAGGGGCACGACCAAATCCAAATTAGGTGGGGATTTCATTACCCTTCCTAGGCCCCGAAAATCGCAAAACTTGCATCCGCATTTACCCTCATTAATTAAAAGAAATCTAGAGATGACTCTAAGGACCGTCGCGCTCAATTAGGACAAGAGAAGGCCGTGGGTAATTCATTGCTTATCCGCGTTTTCTTGTGGTGTCTAAGGCGAGTGTGTCTAAGGCTAGTGGTTTTTAATTAGGCCCACTACTTACGTAGTGGAGTACCTTCCCACTTACCTGGCACTTATCCGGCCACAGGGGGACAAAGAGGCAGTGGAGGATTTATCCTGCGACTTGTCTTTTGGCAGTTAGGAGCGGTCTAGAGCCGGACCTAGGTGACCACTAGATTCTAGGGTTTTGTGTGTTGCATTTGTTTTGTTGCATCATTTTTTCAAAAATCCGTATTCTTTTTCAAAACAAACACCAATCACATTCATTCTCTCCCCTAATTATAAATTCACGCTGCCACTTGTACTAACCCTTTTTAGTGCAAGATAGGCTGGACACGGGTTTCTAGTGCCCGTTAAGTCCGCGTTTCCCTCATCGACCCCAAAGTCGGTATTTCTACATTTACCTTTCTTTTACCCACCACCACACCCACATCGATGGATCCACCTCCATTGAACTTCTTTTCCACTACTCTGCCGCCGTCCGTTGGTGCGCAGATTCTACCCCGCATCTCTCTCCAAGAGAGATGCTATCCTACACGAGGCCCACTTTCCACCTGTCTTTCCATTCCACCAGCCAATGGGGAAAATTTTCAAATAAAACCCTAATACATCAACCTTCTACCAAAATTTCACGGTCTCGAGTCTGAAGACGCATACGTGTTTATCACGAAATTTGAAAATGTATGCGCAATGATGGGTACTTCACAGCTTTCTATGGATGCTATGCGTCTTCGTCTTCTCCCATTTACCTTGTGCGATTTAGCCGAGAAGTGGCTATATAACACTACCGCACATTCCATTTCAAATTGGGACGAATTCGTTAAAGCATTCCTTAAGAAATTCTACCCACATCAAAAGACAGCTCGAGTCCGTAGCGAAATCTATCAATTCACCCAGCTTCCAAATGAAACATTTTCAAAATGTCTTGAACGTTTCAAGAATCTATTGGTCCAATGTCCACATCACGGCATCCCGAGATGGGAATTGTGCCGAATCATTTATGAGGGCATTACTCCTTACACAAGACAGACCCTTGAATCCATGTGTCAAGGCAACTTTATAACTAAAGATGATGGGGAAGCCTGGAAATTTCTAGAAGATTTCGCTGAAAAATCTTTACAGTGGGAGGGTGTGAGTCAATCATCTAGGGATGGCAATGATATTTCCATAGGAGTTAGAGCTGACATTGCAGCTATCAATAAGAAACTCGAGAATATGGAAAATAAATTTTTAGCCGCCGCCCTAAGTCAAATATCACTCTCCAAAACTGTATGTGGATGTTGTTCTGATCTGTCTCACTTGACGGAAGAATGTCCATTTCAAGGTCCTGAGCATACAAATGCCGCATTTCAAAGACCTAGAAACGATCCATCTTCCTCCACATATGATCAGGGTTGGATGAATCACCCAAATTTTGATTGGAACCAATCCCAATTTCAAAACACGGTTCCAACCCAACACAATTTCCAAGGGGTCCCTCCACCACAACAGCAACCACAACTTCAATTGAGTCAGCACCCCTTTCAAGCACAAAATTTCCAAAATCTGGCCAATACTTTTGCACCGTCTAGTCCTTTGCAATTGACCGGTACAGATAATACCTCTGCACTAGCACAAACCTTGGATACTTTCATGAAACAATCCATTCAAGGGACGGCAAGTTTGCAATCTTCCGTCGAGAATGTAATGAAGATCATTATCTCTCAAAATGAGAACATCAAATCGATGGAAGAACAAATTGCACAACCAAAAGCCGAAATGAGTGCACGAGAGAAAGGGAAACTTCCAGCTCAACCTTTACCTAATCCTGGCTATTCACATCATGTGGATGAGATCACGTTGAGATCTGGAAGAGTGCTTGACCATCACCTTGGGGAAGAGTTTGATGATACTGATAAATCAATCAATAACACCCCGGCTGAGATCTTTCCACACACACACACTTCTGACCCCAGTTCTTCTACCCTACCATCTTCTTCCGAGCCTATTCTTCGTTTCCCAAAAGGCTCGCCACTACAGCCCACCTCTTTTACCCCTCCACGGACGATCCCCACTTCTATTTTGGGATCGATTCCACAAACACTTCCTTCTCCTATGATAGACCCAGCACTTATTGCTAAAGCACCTTATCCTAATCGGTTAAGGGCTAACACACCGAGTCCACATATGGAGAAGATTATGAACATTTTTAAGCAAGTAAACACCAACATCCCTCTCCTAGATGCCATCCAACAAGTTCCGTCCTATGCGAAAACTCTTAAGAACTTGTGCACTAGGAAGAGGAAGACTCAAGCGCCCAAGAAGATTTTTATGGAAAAAACAATAGACACGGCTTTCCCCCAGCAATTACCGAGGAAACGTAAGGATCCTGGATATCCTACTATTTCCGTTTCTATTGGGGAAAAACACATCAACCGTGCTCTACTAGACCTTGGCGCTAGTGTTAACTTGCTTCCATATTCTGTTTATGAGCAATTAGGGATCGGAGAGTTGAAGCCAACCAATTGCACTCTCCAGATGGCTGACCGATCTATCACCAAACCTAGGGGTGAACTGGAGGATGTGTTAATAAAAATCGGAGAATTTATATTCCCGGTAGATTTTATTGTAATTGATACACAGCCTGTAGCGAACCCACGAAATCAAATTCCGGTGATTTTAGGTCGCCCCTTTTTGGCCACTTCCAATGCTATTATCAACTGTCGTAATGGTTCTATGACCCTATCTTTCGGGAATAGGTCAATAGAACTAAACATTTACAAGTTGGGAAGTGTACCCTCCGAACCTACTGCTCAGGTCTGTTCTGTCGACTTAATGGATGTCGACAGCAGCGAATTTGATGATCCTCTTGATACTGATCTTGACTCTTTTCATACGTTATTGTTTGACCCAACTATGTATCATACACATACGGACTCTTCCACCGAGATGTCCGGGTCAACAATTAACACGGATTATGAACTGTTCTTAGAGTCTGAAGATCACCCCGCACTTTGTGATGATATTATTCATCGGGGTATTAATGGAACTTTTGAGGAGATCTTCGCTGATGAACTCGCATTTTTGAATGACACGGGTGTTGAGATGAATCATCTTCCAATCACTGAAATTGAACCTCCACCCCTTCTTCTGAACTGTAAAAAGAATGCGAGTAATCCATCACATTCACTGCATCGTATCTCCAAAACGAGACGCACACACATTCTATTCCACCACTTAACCTTTCCCCACTTCTTCTTCCACCAACCAGAGCACTGCATTGATAAAATTTTTGAATGGTTGGTGTTAACATTCGGTCTTTGCAAAGCTTGGCATCGACCACTGATTTTTGACCCCCTCATATGATTTTCAAAGATTAACATTGCATAAGTTTGGGGGGGTATAATCGGGCTCTTGAAAATAAAATTTTTACAAAATTTTGTGCCAAAAATAAGTTTGGGGGAGGATCTTCACTTAAATATTTTGCCCCCACTAATAAATTCCTCCCAAGCTTACAGGTTTTTCGAGATTTAGCAGATGGCAACAGTGAGGACACTGCTGAAAACAAGTTTGGGGGAGGTTTGTGCTTATTTTCGCATCATTTGCATAAGCACAAAACATTTTTTTCGAAAAACCATAAAAATTTAAAAAATTTCAAAAACTATAAAAAGATTTTTGTACATAAATAAGATAATAAAAGTTTAGATAGTGAAAAATTACATCCATGAGATTAGAAAAATTTAAGAAAACTAAGAAAATTAGAAGTTTTCTTATACGAACTAGTAATAAGTAGTTATGAGCCGTTGTCCCAAGGGTTAGTAAGATGAAGGACGTCGCTAATCTGAGGATAAAACTAAGTCTGAAAAATAGTTTCTATTCTGGGAAGCCAAACATTTTGAACGTTGCTACCCTGCTATTCGCACTTACACACGTCTTAAAGCCTGGGATAGTAGAGGATACCTTGAAATGCTCTTGTCTTAAAGCCGATGTATGAAGGAAATAAAAAAAAAATGAATGAAGAAAATATAAAGTAGTGAGAAAAATGGACACTGGTTTTGTTATCACCAAGGGCAATAAAAAATATATAGCGAGGGTGCTTCTTCACCTAGTGCCCTAAGGCCAACTGGTCTGGGAGTCACTGCTATGCCTGAGGTGGTGCAAGACGAGGAAAATATACTGAATAAGCAAGAACATGAGTAATCGGTCGATTAGTACCTCAAGAAGTATTAACGGTCGCATGAAAGTGTGTGAGCAATCTCATCTAAATATTCATTAATTAAAAAGTACTGAGGCTGATGGGCAAGAGTATGAAAGCTTGAATTGAATTCTCCGGGTGTAGGGATGTCCTTTACACACACGCAGGGTTATATGATCGATGTTTGGAAGAAAGATAGGAATGAAGAATAAGACGATGTTTTATTGAGGGAGGACGTGATTTCTAACATCTTTTCATGACCATTAAGATAGGGCTCATGACAACCGAAAAGCTAGCTTAGTTGGAAACCCTAATTTTCAAGGCTTTTCTTTTACAATTCTTTTCTTTAAATGTAATATTCATGATCTTTCTTTTATTATTGGATTTTGTGGGTGCAATCCGCTGAAAACCCTCAGGAGACAACACTCCTCCTACTAGGGACACCTAGAGGTTTAAAGGCTTATTGCACGTGCTCAGTGCAATCGTGTTGCCTACGAAAGTGTGCTAGTTAGTTTTTCTCTTTCTTTATTTTCTCCTTCTCTTTTTAATAAAACATTCGCTCGAGACGATCGAAATTAAGTTTGGGGGTATTTGATCAGTCGAAAATAATGTATTTTTAACACGGCAATTTCCCTATCTTTTGCATACATTTAGAAGTGTTCGGCATTCATATTCTACATATTAGCAAATCTGTCACAAAATATGAGATTTCATGTATTAGACTTTTTAACCGACACTTTAAAGGAAATTAACTGCATTTCATGGCATCGCATCATTTCTGTATTTGCGCAACACTTGTCTTGAGTCTGTGCAGGAAATACGGAAGAAAAGCAAAAGAGCTGATCAAAAATTACGCCAATTAAATCATATCAGATCTGGTAGCATTTCAGAAGGAGGTATTAAATTCAGCATATAAAAGAAAAGCCCAAAAATGAGCCCAAGACCAAACCAGAAAGCCCAAGCTCTAACTCCCCAAGTTAGCCGCGGAACCGCGGCAGGAGCTTGCTTGCGCCGCGGTTCCGCGCCTATATTGCCACGTCAGCATGGAATTTTCAGTGCAGAATCTCTTTCTATGGGCCCACAGTCCTTTATGATATGTAAAGTCCCAGAATACCCTCGAAGCTACTGCCAGATCAGAAAAGAAGATTAAGGAAGACTAATCCTAATTAAGCTCCTAATTAATCCTCTTCTAGAAGCTCCTCCTAACTAATCACATCTAGAAGCTTCTCCCCTAACTAACTTTTGGAGGGAAATTTGAATTTCCTCAACAAATTTTAGGAGGGAAACTTAGAATTTGAAATCCTAGATCTAGGGTTAGTTATCTATAAATAGGAACCTAGACCTAGGGTTAAAAGCTAATCAATAACCATTGCTTCATTCTACACCATTTTATTCCACAAGTCTAGTGACAAGGCTTGTGCGAAACCCTAACCCTAATTCCACTCCAAATCCAAGATCTTGAGTACTAAACCAAGTGAGAAGCCTTCAACCTTTTAGGAGCCGAGCCGATCTTCAATCGGGCAAGTGATCCAAGCCGATCCGCGATCCACGGAGACGAGCGAAGCCAAGTCGACGATCGAATTCTTCCTCTTGTAGTTCTTGAGCGAATGTAATGAAATTGTTGATATAAATAAAAGGTGAAATTCTTTAATCTTGCTTTCTTTTAATTCTTGCATCATGATTAGATCTCAATTTGTAATTGTTGTTCTTGTTGTGATGTTTGAGTAAAACTCCGCTCGTAAAGGAGTCGAGACGATTGTAGAATGATGATGTAACAAATCTTAATACGATTTTTATGTCCTACGAGTTTTGTAAACCTTAGCAAGTTCAAGAATCGATGACCTAGTTTCGTTGCGATGCTTTCTTGATTGTGATCGCTCGAAATTAGGGATCTAAGATCATTTCTTGAATTTACTAGAGGCTAGAATATGAATGATATCGATGAATGAACAAGGGATAAGATGAAACCCTAGTTTCACAAGAAATCCCTAATTCTCGTCGATCATCATCGATCTAGTATCAATTTATCGAAGGATAAGAATACGTAATTCTAAGATTACATCACATCTATAGATCCGATCGATTCTTACGAGCCTCATTTCGATTCTTGATATTTGGTTTGGAAAAATCAACAAACGATCAATTCTTGATTCTATCTTTTAATGCTTTCTTAGATCTAGATATTTTCTTTTTCTTGAAATACAAAATTTAAATCATGAATTGTTTTGTTTCTTTTCTTTAAATTTTCAATTCATCTAATTCGAAACACGAACGATTACACTTTCCCTGAGGACGATCCGCACTCACTTACAATCTACAATCCGACACCGTAGTTGATTGCGGTCAAATAATTTTTGGTTGTGATTTCTATTCTATTTTCTACATACACAAACAAAAAATCCAAAACAATCATGACCCAGTCTACAATGCCATAAGAAAGCCTGATTTATATCTGGAGATTTTCTTTTTAGTGTGTTATGGACATTGAAAATCTGCAATTGGTTTAACACGTATATACCGTTATCTAGTGTACCGGACCCAATCAAACCATGATTAAGGTGGATGTTAACAACATCGCTTACAAACGTGAAATCATAACCTTCTTTTGATAACAACGATAGTGATATGATATTACACGTTAAACTAGGTACATAAAAACAGTTGCGCAAAACCAAAATATGTCCACTCGTCAATCCAAGGTGATAATCCCCTACGGACACAGCATCCACGCTCACTCCGTTAGCAACCTGGAGGGTCATATCACTAACCTTCAATACTCTACGGCTTCTCAGTTCCTGCAATGAATTGCATATATGAGATCTTGATCCGGTATCCAATAACCAGGAAGTAGAGTTGATTGATAGACAATTTCAATTACAAACACACCTGAAGCCGAAGCCACAACTTGCCTCGGGTCCTGGTTGTTGGCATTCCAAGCATTACAATCCTTCTTCCAATGGCCCTTTCTACGACAGTGGAAGAATTCGTCCTTTGCTACTACCGGTACCGCAACCTTTGCTTTTCCCTTGACTCCCACTTTATCAACACCACCTCTCGGTTTGGTAGCGGCCTTCTTCTTCCTTCCTTTGGCCTTTTCCTTGGACCTGGAAGAGGAAGCACCACGAACAAATATAGCGGGTGTTTTCCTTTCTTTCTGCAAGGTGCCCTCTGCACTCCTCAACATGTTAAGGAGTTCTAGAAGTTCAACTTCTTTACCTTGAATATTGAAATTCAAGATAAACTGAGCGTAAGTGGAAGGAAGGGACTGGAGAACCAAATCTATATACAGCTCGTTCTCTAATGTTGTCTCGAGGTCCACGAGCTCCTCAATGTTGCCAATCATCTTAAGGACATGTTCCCCTACAGATGATCCGACAGCCAGCCTCGACTGAAACAAGTTCTTCGAGGTCTCGTATCTAGCTATATGAGATCGCTCTCCATACAGTTCCTTGATGTGGAGAAATATGGATTCAAGATCCATATTCTCGTGCCTCCTCTGATGTTCATTATCCATAGAGGCAAGCACGATGCATTTGGCCTTCGCGCGGTCTATCTCCCAGGTCTTGTTGATTTCCTTATCTGCGACACTGGATTCTGGACCTGGGACGACAGGGGCTTTAGTAGTAAGGACATACCCTAATTTTTCATAAGCGATTGCCATCTTGACATTCCTGAACCAATCTTTATAGTTTGGCCCTGTCAAAATATTTTTATCTAATAATAACTTAAGGCCCGTCATATACTTGGTCGCTGCAATTAGGAGAGAGAGAAGAAAACACTTTAGCATGATGCTCTTGTAAGTTTAGAGTGGTTTTTAGTTTATCTAAACAGGATGGCTCCCACTGTTTCTCAAATCCTTTCTCAAACCATAAAAGAAGAACTAGTCAGAACTATACTCACCGTACAATACTTGCTTAACCATTCAACATGGCAAGTGTCGGTACTTCGAGGGAGGTTTTACGACGCTTTCATGAAGTTCCTTAATTAAATAACCTCTTTTCCCTGGGGGCGTAGCCCCGCTGACACCTTTCTCGACACCTACTTGGTTTATAACACTGATTGTTAAGTGAAAGAATCTCCCGATGAGTAGCATATACTCACAGTAGGATCGGGATCCAAATATCATCGTGCGATAAAGCTGAAGGAATTCTACCAAAATTATCACACTCCAAATGGTATGCAACTCTAGCAAGTTTCAGTTTCTTTAGAAATTCCCGATATTGATTTTTGCCCCATGCTCTTATGACCTTGACGTTGGCCAAATTATCATAAGTCACATGTCAAGTTCTACCCATCATTATCTTGTTAATTTGAACCCACCCGTACATACCCCTGACGTTGGCCAAATGGCAGTACGACTGTCCCAAACCAACTCATCTATCTATGCAACAGATGAATACCCAGCAGCTACCAAACACTATGCCTTGGCGTTGGTCAAAATACATAGCTTGAATACTACTGAATACCCAAATGAAATGACGGAGGGCTACGAATGGTTTTGGCGAAACCGTGAACGTAGTAAACTTGATATAATCGAAGGAACCTGATAGGTTTTAAAAGGAGTGGTTTAAGCTCCGCAATTAAAAATCTGCTGTTTTAAAATAACCGAGTGGTTTCTTTTAAATAGTTCCAACGATTCAACTTTGGTTTATTTTCTTTGCATTAATATAATGCGTCCCATCAATTAACCTATCATTGCAGAAAACAACGAAAATACAACGTCCGCTTATGCCATCCGCATTCGCCACTGGGCCCCTTCATTCACCCGTTAGGTTAATTAACTAACGACAGAGCGGGGGCTGGGCTAGAACGGATGCAAAACATAAGCAACGCCTACTAGATATCATATATGGATATTGTACATTCGTCAGACGCAATAATAGGAATTCCAGATCACATATGAACATATTGGATATTGTAGGAATCCACATTTCCTTTAAGCCTGCAATGAAAGACGGATTACATAGTCGTGATGAATAGCCAACTCCACCCTAGACCCCTATGGGTAGGGCAAACTACTCGTCAAGTACCCGAAGTGAAGTGGTCTCCATCAACGACGTGAGTAGGCCACTAAGCATTTCAAAGTACTCGGTAGTTTGTGCACCCCGCCTTGGGTTTATCCTAGGAGCAGAAAAAAGTAAATGAAATAATACAACGGTGGCTACAACCTCAACCCGGATGTACCACGTAAAAGAATATTAAAACAATTTACAATTTACAAATGAATGAAAGAAACACTCGTCTCACATCCCCGGCTATCCATTCACGACAATCCAACAAGTTCATATTCACAAACATAAAGTAACCATTACAGAAATGTGCAACCCCCTGCTAACCGACATATAGCAATTAGGAGAGGTTTACAAACGCATAAATCACAACACAAATATAATCTAGTTAGCCAAAGTTCTTAGAATTTCGATCAATCACTACATTTGAATCTACTCCAAATATTTCTCTGTGCACAAAAATCCTGAGCAAATTTGGGTTGACTCGGTGTTAGCTCGGCCGCGGATCCGCGGCGGATCACTTGGATCGGCCGCGGTTCCACGGCGGTTTGGCCGAGTCACAATCCCAAATTTCTTCACAATTCTTAAAAAACCCTGCTTGTATTTTTAAGGTCCCAGAAAAAAAATTTAGACCTCAATTTAAAATCGACAGAAACATGGTGAAAATATTATTGTTTCGGGATTAAATCGCGATCGAATTTCTAAAGACTTTGCTAACATGTTAGCTATGGTTTAGCTAGGCTCTGATACCACTGTAAGTCAATGTTACACACCCCACAAGATGCGGGGAGGCGGAATAGGTAAAACAATCATTTTGTTCAAAGTAACATCGACTATCAAACGGATCTTTGCTAAACCCTAACTAACAAACTATCTATAAGTAGTTAACTACTATGATAGATGATTATACCTCAAGATACCAGTCCTTCTTGTTCTTGTTGTTCACCTCCTCATCAGCCTCCTCGATGTAATAGAAGATCCACCCGAGAGTTCCTTCTTCAAGTTTTAACCTCTAACTTGAGGTAACTAAGTGGCTAGGATTGCTAATCCAAGTTACCTAGAGGATATAGAGATTGATTAAGGTTCTATTAGTCTTGCTAACCCTATGGTTCTCAACTCATGAGAGGATTAGGGTTAGGATGAAGAAGATGAGAGCTTGAGGAGAGAGAATGTATTTGTGATAATAAATTGAACTTGAGTCATTTGGATAATATCATGAAGCATGAAAATATCTAAGCAATAAATTATCAACCATGCTTCATTAATTACCTTGAGATGAATCACGTCATGACTCATGGTGCAATTAATGAAAATAACACATCATCTCTCCACCTCATTAAGTTTAATTCATAAATGAATTAAAACTAAATGAGTCACCTTTCTTCTAGAAGCTTCCCGACTAATTACGAGAATGCCCTTCCCATCTGTTTTCACGAAAAACACGGATATACTAAGACTGCATAAATCCAATAATCCAATACTAGAATCTGGCTTAAACCAAAGCCTGCTAGTATAATCTGTCCTAACATCATACGTGCACAAGTACACGTATATGTCCGAACCCTGTCGTAAAACCATACGACCTCTATATCGTTTCGCCTGAAGCAGGGAAACCCTCTGTGTGGGACTCTAAAGACTCGACACTATGCTGGCAGTGGGTTTAACCACAGGCCGCAAGCTGTACTAGCTGTACGTAACGGTCCCCAGGTAGATGTCGATAAGAAGGTCGATGAGGAAACCCATCCGAACTCCTACTGAGCCTAATGTGACAATCTCCGTACAGTCCGGTCTGTTCGTCTAAGACTATCGCATATCGGGCCTAAGGGGCGGCAAGCGTCAGTCCCCTAAAAGCGGTATAAGTCGTGTCGGAGTGAAGCCCATTACACCTTGAGAAACTACTGGAACACCTACCATTAAATCTCGCTTGCCCTGGCAGGGACCTTGTGTAATGGCTCTCCAAACACAGCGCGATATCAACTCCCAATACCGGGAGAGATGAATCCTATCTAACCACCACTGCCTCCAAGTTCTTCGGGACTGCACCCAACTGCTACCTGTTTGCACGACTAAGTCGAGCCGTGGTAGGGTAGCAATCTAAGAACAGTGGGAACACACTCGAGGCGAAGTAGCAGTGTCAAGTCTACGGACTATGCTGTACTCATGTCATCTGGGAACTGCTAACTGACGACGGGTATAATACCAACCAACGGTTCCCTGCGAGTCCTGTCCGGTGTATCCGTAACCCAACGAGCACCTGCATACTATCTCCAGTACAACGTACTAATGGCTGTGGGATAGACCATCTCCCCTGCTGGGATGAGAAGCGTATACATTAGTCTACTCCAGAGTATCGATGCCCTGTCTCGATAATCCTACGACTAAGGACCTGAAAATGGATGTGCTTGTAGACTACCCAGCCCCCACTAGTGCGACTGCCATCACAACGCTGGTAGTCAAGCAAGATTCTGATGGCTCTATCAATATGTTTTCACGATATGCTAAAAGAAACATGTACACATATTAAGATAGATACAAACCAAGTAGCATATTACTATGTTGAGCAAGACTGTTATAAACCCGTGTATATATCCCAAGCTTCCAAAATGTAATATACAAGCTAGTATGATACAATAATGGCCTCTAAGGCATATAACACTAACACTTATCACTCTAGAAGCTCGAATAGGTAAATGCCTCTATTTGGAGATCCCCATTACCATACACCAAGAACATATCTTTAGTCCTTCGTAAGTACTTAAGAATGTTATTCACAGCTGTCCAGTGTTTCTCCCCTGGATTGGATTGATGCATGCTTACTACACCCAGTGCATAAGCTACATCAGGGTGAGTACATAACATCGCATACATTATAGATCCTACGGCAGAAGCGTAGGGTATAATAATCATGCGAGCTCTCTCTTCATTAGACTTTAGGCAAAAGTCCTTGGAAAGAGTGATTCCATGACAAGCAGGTAAAGCATCTCGCTTGGAATCTTCCATACTAAATCTCTTTAGGATGGTGTTAATGTATCTTGATTGGGACAATCCCAACAACCCCTTAGATCTATCTCTATAGATCTTAATGCACAAAATGTATGAGGCATCACCCAGGTCTTTCATGGAGAACCTTTATGATAAGAACAGATTTACCGATTGTAGCATAGGAACATCGTTTCCTATCAAGAGAATGTCATCCACGTATAATACGAGGAATGTGATAGTACTCCCTACAATCTTGTTATAAATACAAAGTTCATCTGGATTTTTGATAAAATCAAACTCTTTGATTGCATCATCAAAACAGATGTTCCAACTCCGTGATGCCTACTTTAATCCATAAATGGATTTAAGCAACCTACACGCTTTATCGCTACTCCCACTATCAACGAAGCCTTCCGGCTGATCCATAAAAACGTACTCTTCTAAATCACCATTTAGAAATGCAGTTTTAACGTCCATCTGCCAGATTTCATAGTCTTAGTGAGCAGCAATAGCAAGTAGGATCCTAATAGATTTAAGCATTGCTACTGGAGAGAAAGTTTCGTCATAGTCCAGTCCTGGTCTTTGACGAAATCCTTTCGCTACAAGCCTTGCTTTATAGGTCTCTACCTGTCCATCTACATCGATCTTTCTCTTAAAGATCCATTTGCACCCTACGGGTTTTACCCCAGAAGGTGCAACTTCCAAAGTCCATACTTTGTTGGTGTACATAGACTCCATTTCGGATCTCATGGCATCCAGCCACTTCACTGAGTCACCACTCATGATAGTTTGCTGAAAACTAGTAGGGTCATCATCATCCATGATGCAATCTTCTCTATCACCATCTATAAGGAAACCATAATATCTCTCCGGTGGGCGAGAAGTCCTACTTGATCTACGGAGTGGTTGAGGTTCAAAAGGTTCTGTTTCAACATCAGGTTCAACCAAATTTTCATCAGTAATTTGTGTCTCTAGAACTTCTTCTAGTTCTACCGCATTGTCATC
The DNA here is from genome assembly GCA_030015575.1 of Agapanthus africanus. Lineage (NCBI taxonomy): Eukaryota > Viridiplantae > Streptophyta > Magnoliopsida > Asparagales > Amaryllidaceae > Agapanthus > Agapanthus africanus. The sequence continues at coordinate 399,747,148 of JASDDO010000026.1, read as the reverse complement.
AGTATTATTTTTAAAAAATTCATTTTCTAAAAATGTGGCATACTGAGAAACAAACACCTTTTGTTCCTCCTTGTGGTAGAAAAGATATCCATATGAATATTTTGGATATCCCACAAATGTACATAGAACCGACCGTGTCTCGAGTTTGTCTGGATTCTGCTTTTTAACAAAAGCAGGATAACCCCATATCCTAACTCGTTAAAGAGATGGTCTCTTCCCATACCATATCTCATATGGAGTGGTAGACACGGTCTTGGTTGGAACCCTGTTCAATAGGTACATTGCTGTCTCCAATGCATGTCCCCAAAAGGAAAGCGGTAACTCAGCATCACTCATCATGAATCGCACTATATCTAATAGGGTACGATTCTGCAGTTCTGACACACCGTTGTGCTGTGGTGTTTAAGGGGAGTGATCTGAGAGAGAATCCCATTCTCTCTTAGGAAGCCTGAAAACTATGTACTTAAATACTCTCCTCCTCGATCTGATCGAAGTTTCTTGATGCTCAAACCAGTTTTTTTTCTACTTCAAGTTTGTACTTCTTGAATTTCTCGAAAGCTTCAGACTTATGCTTCAACAAAAACACGTGTCCGAATCTTGAGAAATCATTAGTAAAAGTTATAAAGTATGAAAAACCGCCTCTAGCATGTGTAGACATTGGTCCGCATACATCACTATGTATAAGGCCTAAGAGTTCATTAGCTCTCTCTCCGTATCCAGTGAACGTAGTTTTGGTCATTTTACCCTTGATGCAAGACTGACAAGTCGCATAAGATTTATATTCAAAGGGATTTAAATATCCATCTTTATGTAGCTTGTTTAGTCTTGTTTCGTTAATATGACCAAGTCTACAATACCACAGAAAAGCTTCATTTATATTTTTCTTTTGTTTGTGTGTTGTATGTTGAAAACTGTGTGTTGATTTAGGACGTAAATCCCGTTATTCAGTGTACCATACCCAATCAACTGTTGATTCAGGTTAATGTTCATAACATTATTTTGCAACACAAAATTATATCCTTCATTGTCTAACAAGAAAACGTATATTATATTACAAAGCATGCTTGATATATAATAACACGGGTTCAAAACAAATATACATCCCGAAGGCAACCCCAGGTGATACTCTCCCACTGATACAACATGTACATTGGAACCATTTCCATCCCGGAGAATGTGATCACCAGTCTTCAAAACTTTTCTATTTCTCAATCCCTGCATACAATTGCAGATGTAAGAACCTGAACCGGTATCTAATACCCAGGAAGCAGAGTTTATAGAAAAACAGTTTTCAGTCACGAACACACTTGAAACGAAAGAATCACCATGCTTCTTCTTCTTGAGATTGTTAGTTATATGTATGCCCTAGAGGCCATTACTGTACATAGGATGTATATTGTAGTGGATGCTGGGACATATATAGGGAGGACTTTCTTGCTCGACATGATAGTATGCTATCTGGTTGCTCTTTACCTTAACGTGTACACTGATTGTCTCTCTGTTACATGTTGGTAAAGCCCTTAGGATGTGTACTTGACTACCTGGACTATGATGCAGATCATACTAGTAGGGACAGATAGTCTATAAGTACATCCTTCAATGTCCCTAGTCGTGGGTGTATCGAGACGGGGCATCGATATACCAGAGTAGACTAGCGTATACCTTCTCGACCCATACAGATGGGCGATGGATGATCCCATATCCATTGGTGTTTGACATCAGAGATGATATACGGGTGCTCAGTGGAGACTGGGTACACTGGACGGACTCGCCGAGAACTCCCAGATGGTATTATACCTTACGTCAGATGGCAGTTCTCTGGTGACACTGGTACAGAGTAGTTTGTTGACCCGAGATCGCCATAGAGTCTTGTGTGGTTCCCACTGTGCTTTGATTTCCATCTTACCACGTCCAAGAGGGCATGCAAAACGGTGGTTTTTGGGTACAGTCCCGAGTCACATGGAGGCAATGAGCGATAGGAGGGGATTCGTCTCTCCCGGTATAGGGAGTTGATGTTGCGCTGTGTTCGATTGGCTATAACCGGAAATCCCTGGCCAGGGTTGCTGAGATTTACTGGTAAGTGTTACCAGTAGTTTCTCGAATTGTTATAGACCTCATATCAACACGACTTATCGAGCTATTGGGGTCTGACGTTTACCACCCCTAGGCGAGATATGCGACATATCAGACGAACAGACCGGACTGTACAGTAGTGTTACTGGTTGGATTCACTGGAGTGTGAGCGGGCTTGCTCGTCGATCTTCAGATCGCTCAATACCCGGGTGGCCGTTACATTTAGCAGACCGCTTGCGGCTTGTGGGTGCTTGATATGATCATCACCTGCTGCCGGCATATTGACAAGTCTTTAGAGTCCTACACAGAGGTTTCCTGGTTCAAGCGAAACGAAATAGGAGCGCATATGAGATATGTGCGGGACTGAGAATAATGCGTGTATGTGATACCGTATTTCATTCTCGCGATGAATGTGTCGAATGGTTATATGCGATATAACCTAGTTATCGAATCGAGGGTTGATTCGATAAGCCGATACATTGTATACTAGTAGGTTGTGTGCGACATGACCGGATCATTGAATCAAGTGTTGATTTAATTATTTAATGCATAATTATATATTTGATATATTACTTTGCATTAACTAGTATCGGTTCACTTTAAATGGATTTTCTCACTCGGATGTGCGCATTGCATATGCGATATGATTTTGTGCACTTGCTTGTATCATGTTTGATGATACATGCCTTTTGGTTAAGTGTAAAGAATTAAACCTTGGTTAATGAAATGGTTAGGGTTTACTATTTGCTTATTCATTTTATTCAATTATTTATTCTTTTGAAAAAGAAAAGGAAATGAGAAAAATGGTGGCTTTCTTTGGATGTATTATGAAGCTTCATGAAGACTTTGACCAAGTGACCATTTTGTCTCATGCTTAACCCTAACCATTCCATTCAACCATGATTAACTCTCTACACATTACCATGGTTAAGATTATGATAAGAATGATTTTATTATTCTTATTATAATAACATATCATAACAATTAGCTTCTTCTTCTTCATCTTCTTCAAGGAAGAAAAGCTTGCTTCATCAATGGTGGATTGATGAAATGAGTGAGAAATCCAATTCTAAAGTCTACCCACTTCCTATTTCTTCATCCTCTACCTCTTGCCAAGTAGTAGAGTGTGTTTTCTTCACAAGTTTCATGACTTGGTGAAGTGAGAGCTTGATCTTGCGATGCTTCGACGTAGATCATCTTCGGCATGGACATCGACGACCTAGCTCGCCTATTCTCCGACGAAGCCGACGCTAGAGCCCGGAAATTCATTTGGACAGTGAGGGGACTTCGTTACGGAGCTATGGAGGTGGAGCACCGGATCTACAAAGGTTGTATTTCCGTAAACTTTAGTTAAGTTGTTAACTAGTTTCATTTTCGCCTAGAAATCTAGCCAACAATCCATAGTTTAGGGTTTCTCGGCACCGTAAAATTTTAAATTGGCATGGTTGATGCCTTGTGAGACCTCATTAGGGTGCCTAGGAACCCTACAGTGGTATCAGAGCCTAGCTAGAGCCTTAGGCGAAGTCTAGACGGAATTTGAAGTCCGAACGAACCGAAACCCCAAAATTTCCATGCTCTCTGTACTTTTTTGAAAACAGTGAGTTTTTCTATATTAAAAATATGCAGAAAAACATGCAGGAAGATCTAAGAGTTACTGTGAAATCGTATGGCATAATTCCCTTATTGAGCCGCGGATCCGCGGCACGAGCATGGCTCGTGCGGCGGTTCCGCGGCCGTACTGCCTCATTATACATATAAATTTACACAGTAATTCTTGGTTTGAAGTGCTGGGTTTTCTGGGAATTTTTAATATTTATTCAAGAGTTGAATTTTCTGGGGTTGTTTAGGGGATTCGGTGTTTCGATCGGAGTATCAAATTTTGTCTATGTGGCTTTCCGGATAAATTTTAGAATATGTTAAAAAGTTCGACCGGATATAAATACCCAATTTTTCCCCTGTCGGGAAATTTCCAAGTGTTGGATTTTTCCGTAGTTTAACGACGTTCTAAGTAGTGCAAGTAACGCGATGGACCCTCTAGAAGACAACAAACCTTAACTCGATTATGTAACCGTCTTGAACTGCCCTTTGAACCTTCGGGTTTGGGGCAGTACGGCGTGCCACATGTGAGGCGTTGGCTTGACCCTTCTACGGCTGGACCGTCGGTACTGAGGCACGAACTGAATGTTGTTAGACTTATTTCATGTGTTGATCTGTATCGGGAAAAATTGGGTGTTCGATTGTTCAATCGGAAAGTTTGACATTTTCTATTTATCCGGAATGGGATACAATAATTGGAATTCACAAGAAGTTATGAGATAACTGAATGAATGTTATAAACATAGCACTTTAGTCTCAATTGATCGGTTGCCACGGAATTTTGATGTGATCAAAAGTCCGTAGCAATCACGTAGCGTACGCGGATACTCGCCGGGTAAACTTAATAGACAGCCTCACTCCATAGCCCCGACCAAGTGACTGTAGGAGAACCCCGTCGCCGAAAGCATCCGTTCGGGTGCTCGCGGTAGCGGTGTTCCGCCTTGGTGCACTTCGTTGACGGTATCGGGGTTGCGGCCGCCTACTAAAGTTTGCGACGAGTATTCGATCAGGATGTCGAGAATCTTGTTGAATTTCCCGACTTGGTATTGAAAAGTTTTTTTGATTTTGAGACTAAAATGCGGGGTTTATGATTGTTAGGCATGCGATGTCTAAGAAATTCATTTGGTTAGGCATGCGATGTCTATGGAGGTTGCGGATTCCAACTGTTGTAGTTTTACACTTTCTTTTCTGTGACCGTAAGTGTAATATATGATATCGCCGGTTTCGTTGCTATATGTCAACGACAATTGGGATGCGCATATTTACTTACGTTGATGACATGTGATGTTATGTGTTGCTGGATATGTTATATTGGATCGTCGTGTTTGAATAGCCGGGGGGTTTTATGTGAGATGAGTGTTTTTCATTTTCATTCATGTAAAAACTTGTATGTAATATTCTTTTATTGGGGCGCTTCCAGGTTGCGGAAGTTGTCACCCTTTGTATATTATTTACTTTTCCGCACTAGGATAGACCCAAGGAGGGGAGCACAAGTAACCGGGTTCTGGAGTCCAGTGGGAGACCAACTCGAGGAGTCGAGTCCGGGTCTCCTAACTCTAGAATTGGTAGGGTTGCTTGCCGCTCTCGTAGGGGTCTAGGGGTGTGGGTTTGGCTATTCATCACGACCGTGGAATCCGTGTTTTATACTGGCTCATATTGAAAACACGGACGTCCTAGTACATCCAATATTTCATATGAATCTTCTGCTGCGATATCTGTGATGTGATCATGTGATGTTCTGTGATAGATACAGTATATAGTATATATGATATATTATATAGGCGTTACTTATGTTTTACACCCGCGCTAGCCCTGCCCCGCTCTGCCGTTAATTACCTAACCTAACGGTGCACGAGGGGAAATCGAGGCGAATGCGGATGGCATAAGTGTACGTCGTATTTATCTGTGATGTTTAGGTAATTTAAATGATGGGACTTTATTAATGAGATTAATGAAATAAAAGAAACCTAAGATGTTGTAGAATCGAATTTCAAAATAAAACAGGTAGCTACAGTTCTTGCTTTGCACAGCGGTATATATGATATATCCTGCACCTTATTCGATGAGGAAAGGACCGAGATCCCTTCACCGGGAGTGACTCCTTTAGCAATAACTGGCAGATGCTACACACTCGGTTTGTCTTTTGATTGCTTTGAAGAGTTTTTGCTTTGCACAGTGATATATATGATATATCCCGCACCTCATTCGACGAGGAAAGGACCGACGATCCCTTCACCGGGAGTGACTCCTTTAGCAAAACCAGAAAAGCCTCAAGAACACTCCATTTCAAAATTCATTCGATCCTACAACAATATCAAGTTCATTACGCAATAGGTTTTCAGAAAAACCTGTCGTAGCCCTCCGTCATTTCAGATAAGTCCTATTTAGTATTCGTGCTACGTTTGTTGACCTCCGTCAAGGCGTAGTGTGCGGTAGCTAACTAGTATTTATCTGTTTATGCATATGATGCAGATTGAATTAGGGTAGTCGTGCGGCCTTGTTGATCTCCGTCAAGGGTCGTGCGGGTGGGTTTAATTCGATCAAGAAATGACGGGTTGAACTTGACTAGTAGCCTATGGTTTGTTGACCTCCGTCAAGGTCATAGGGAGCTAGGGGCAAAATATTATCGGGAATTTCAAGTGTTGAAATTTGCAATGAGATTGCATACCTTCTATGAGATAGTTGGATCCCGATACCCGCTGCGAGTAAGAGTTACTCCTGGGAGAGTTTTATACATTACAATTAGCCGATCAAGTAGGTGTCTAGAAAGGTGTCAACGGGGTTACGCCTCTGGGAAAACGAGGTTTACATTAATTAGGTTCGTGCGAAAGCATGGGGGACCTCCCTCAAAGTACCGACACTGGCCTGGCTGAAAGGTTGGCGAACTTGTAGTGTGTAATTAATCCCGGCTAGTCTTTCCTTTTAGGGTTTGAAGGAAGATTTGATAAAAAGCAGTGGGAGCCATCCTGATTAGATAAAATAATAACCAATCTATTCTTGCAAGAGCGCACGCTGAGTGTTTTCTTCTCTCTCTCTCCTGGTAGCGACCATATCACGCCTTAATCAAGATAATAATATGGATTATTGACCGAACCCGCTTGTTATACTGAGCTGGGGAACGTTGGTCCCGCTCCAACTTATAATTGTTATAAGACAGAGCAGGAAATTGGGGAATAAAGATTTCCCGTGCCGCCCAAACGAAGAGAGTGCATGCTGATGCATCATCTTCGGGTGTGTTCGTTACAAAGAACTGTTTCTCTGTATCCTCTACATCCTGGGTATATGATACCGGATCAGGATCCCAGATATGTAATCTGTTACATAGGGCTACAGAAAGGTAGAGGACTGAGAACGGGTGATAAGTTTCATGAGGCAGAAACGGGGCAAGTGTTGCTGCCAAGTTTGTTGGTCACTGTCACCCTGTATTATAATACATTGATTCTGAACGAATGTTGTTAGATACCGAACCTGATATACAAAATCATATCAGTCTCTTTATTAGGAAAGAAAGGATATAAATTTGTATTGTTGGATAATGTTTTGAACATTTCCTATATCAAAAGTTGATCGGTTCAGGCACGTTATCTAAAAGCATTAATGTTCTAAATCAAACTACAGTTCTTTAGTATACGGAACACACACAAGAGGAAGAGTTCAGATATGAACGAATCCTTCTTGAGGCATTGTAGACTAGGTCATATCAATGCGACCCGACTGGCTGAGTTACATTTAGATGCATATTTAAATCAGTTTGAATTTACATCTTGTGAAACTCGCCAGTCATGTCACAAAGATAAGATGACCACAGCTCTGTTTATTGGAAACAGAGAAAGAGTTAGTGAACTCTTGGGATGATACATGTTGATGTATGAAGGTCTCCTGTCTACAAATGCCAAGACCGGTTCTTTGTACTTCATTACATTCTCTGATAATCTCTCAAGATTCAGACCTATGTTCCTGTTGAAACACAAGTCCGAACCTTTTGAGATATTCACAGAATATAAGTTAGAAGTAGAGAACCAAAAATACGGGTATAAGTATTATGTCCTATGATGAGATCAAGGAGGAGAATACTTGAGCACGGAATTCCTGGACTATTCTAAAGGAGAATGAGATTCTCTCTCAGCATTACTCCTCCGTATACACCATAGCACGATGGTATATCGGGGCGGAGCAATCACACCCTATATGATAAGGTGTGCTCTATGATGAGTACTACTGAGTTACCTATTTCCTTTTGGGAGTTATGCACTTGAGAAGCTGCATACCTATTGAATAGGGTTCAAATCAAATCAGTTGCCTACCACTTCATATGTGATATGGAAAGGGAAGAGCCCATCTCTTAAGTTGGTTAAGATTTGGGGTTGTCCAGCCTATGTCTGAAAAGTATAATCCGGACAAGCTCGAGGCAAGGTCTGTTATGTAGAACTGGAAGTGTTCCAGCTATACAAACTACAGCTGATGATTTGAAAGAACCAAAGGATTCAGTAGATTCCAACGAACCTCAGCCTCTCCGCCGATCTAGTAGGGTTCCTCACCCACCTGAGAGATACTTCGGTTTCTCTATGACAGTGGGAGCAAGGATTGCATCATGAGATGATGACTCAACTAGTTTCGAGCTGGCCATCAGGAGTGGGACTCTGTAAGAATGGCTGGATGCTTAGCGATCTGAGATGGAATCCTTATACACCAACAAAGTATGGACTTTGGTTGCTATATCTGAAGGGTTAAATTCCCATCAGGAGCAAGTATATCTTGAGAAGATTACTTGGTGTACATGGAAAGGTTGAGACTTTCAAAGCTAGACTTGTTAAAGGTTTGCATCATTGACCAGGTGTGGATCATGATGAAACTTTTTCTAAGTAGCTATGCTTAAGTCCATCCAGATCCTACTTGCCACGGCTACATACCATGACTACGATATCTGGCGGTTGGGTGCCATGACTGCTTTTCTAAATGATGTTTTAGAAGAGAACGTCTATAAGTACACAGCCAGAGGGCCTCGTAGACAGTGGGAGCAGCGGAAACGTGTGCAAGATGCTTTATAGGATAAAGCAGGCATCGCGGAGTTGGAACATCTGTTTTGATGGATTAGTCAAAGAGTTTGACATCATCAAAATGGTAGATGAACCTTGTATAAACAAAAAGGTAGTAGGGAGTATGGTGATGATCCTCGTAGAGTACGTGGATGACATACTCTTGATAAGAAAGGAGTTTCTTATGCTACGCTCAGTCAATCTCCGCTTATCACATTGATTCTCCATATAGGATCAAAATGATACCTCCTTAATCCTGAGTTTTGGATCTATGAGATAGATCTAAATGGATGTTAGGATTCTCACTAGTTGTAGTGAGATGGTATCAATCGATCCTGGGGAGAATCACTGGAAGGGTTCCAGGGTGATAAAGACGACTGAAAGTCAGTCACAGGCATTGTCTTTACCCTCAGTAAAGGGACGGTATGTTGGAAGAGTTCCAAGCTAGATACCGTGACATACTAGACGATAAAGGCTGGATACATCGCTACTTAAGATGCTACCAAAGAGGCTGTTTGGGTGTATATTGGTTCATAAGATGAACCATGTTCCTCCCATTGTGTGACAATGGAGTTGTGGCTTATGCCAAGGAACGTCCGTCCCATCAGTGATCCAGACATATTCTAAGGCAGTATTACCTGATCATGGAGATGGTTGATCTCCAGGGTGATCGAGGTTTGGAGAGTAGACTCAGAGGACAACACAGCGGATCCACTCACAAAGGCCTGTTCCCAGAGAGAGACTTTTATGGGATGGTTGAGTATGAGATACTACAACCACTGCTACAGATGGCCCTAGTGCAAGTGGGAGATTGTTAGTTATATGTATGCCCTAGAGGCCATTACTGTACATAGGATGTATATTGTAGTGGATGCTGGGACATATATAGGGAGGACTTTCTTGCTCGACATGATAGTATGCTATCTGGTTGCTCTTTACCTTAACGTGTACACTGATTGTCTCTCTGTTACATGTTGGTAAAGCCCTTAGGATGTGTTCTTGACTACCTGGACTATGATGCAGATCATACTAGTGGGGACAGATAGTCTATAAGTACATCCTTCAATGTCCCTAGTCGTGGGTGTATCGAGACGGGGCATCGATATACCAGAGTAGACTAGCGTATACCTTCTCGACCCATACAGATGGGCGATGGATGATCCCATATCCATTGGTGTTTGAAATCAGAGATGATATACGGGTGCTCAGTGGAGACTGGGTACACTGGACGGACTCGCCAAGAACTCCCAGATGGTATTATACCTTACGTCAGATGGCAGTTCTCTGGTGACACTGGTACAGAGTAGTCTGTTGACCCGAGATCGCCATAGAGTCTTGTGTGGTTCCCACTGTGCTTTGATTTCCATCTTACCACGTCCAAGAGGGCGTGCAAAACGGTGGTTTTTGGGTACAGTCCCGAGTCACATGGAGGCAATGAGCGATAGGAGGGGATTCGTCTCTCCCGGTATAGGGAGTTGATGTTGCGCTGTGTTCGATTGGCTATAACCGGAAATCCCTGGCCAGGGTTGCTGAGATTTAATGGTAAGTGTTACCAGTAGTTTCTCGAATTGTTATAGGCCTCATATCAACACGACTTATCGAGCTATTGGGGTCTGACGTTTACCACCCCTAGGCGAGATATGCGACATATCAGACGAACAGACCGGACTGTACGGTAGTGTTACTGGTTGGATTCACTGGAGTGTGAGCGGGCTTGCTCGTCGATCTTCAGATCGCTCAATACCCGGGTGGCCGTTACGTTTAGCAGACCGCTTGCGGCTTGTGGGTGCTTGATATGATCATCACCTGCTGCCGGCGTATTGACGAGTCTTTAGAGTCCTACACAGAGGTTTCCTGGTTCAAGCGAAACGAAATAGGAGCGCATATGAGATATGTGCGGGACCGAGAATAATGCGTGTATGTGATACCGTATTTCATTCTCGCGATGAATGTGTCGAATGGTTATATGCGATATAACCTAGTTATCGAATCGAGGGTTGATTCGATAAGCCGATACATTGTATACTAGTCGGTTGTGTGCGACATGACCGGATCATTGAATCAAGTGTTGATTTAATTATTTAATGCATAATTATATATTTGATATATTACTTTGTATTAACTAGTATCGGTTCACTTTAAATGTATTTTCTCACTCGGATGTGCGCATTGCATATGCGATATGATTTTGTGCACTTGCTTGTATCATGTTTGATGATACATGCCTTTTGGTTAAGTGTAAAGAATTAAACCTTGGTTAATGAAATGGTTAGGGTTTACTATTTGCTTATTCATTTTATTCAATTATTTATTCTTTTGAAAAAGAAAAGGAAATGAGAAAAATGGTGGCTTTCTTTGGATGTATTATGAAGCTTCATGAAGACTTTGACCAAGTGACCATTTTGTCTCATGCTTAACCCTAACCATTCCATTCAACCATGATTAACACTCTACACATTACCATGGTTAAGATTATGATAAGAATGATTTTATTATTCTTATTATAATAACATATCATAACAATTAGCTTCTTCTTCTTCATCTTCTTCAAGGAAGAAAAGCTTGCTTCATCAATGGTGGATTGATGAAATGAGTGAGAAATCCAATTCTAAAGTCTACCCACTTCCTATTTCTTCATCCTCTACCTCTTGCCAAGTAGTAGAGTGTGTTTTCTTCACAAGTTTCATGACTTGGTGAAGTGAGAGCTTGATCTTGCGATGCTTCGACGTAGATCATCTTCGGCATGGACATCGACGACCTAGCTCGCCTATTCTCCGACGAAGCCGACGCTAGAGCCCGGGAATTCATTTGGACAGCGAGGGGACTTCGTTACGGAGCTATGGAGGTGGAGCACCGGATCTACAAAGGTTGTATTTCCGTAAACTTTAGTTAAGTTGTTAACTAGTTTCATTTTCGCCTAGAAATCTAGCCAACGATCCGTAGTTTAGGGTTTCTCGGCACCGTAAAATTTTAAATTGGCATGGTTGATGCCTTGTGAGACCTCATTAGGGTGCCTAGGAACCCTACAGAGATCAGTGAGGTACTCAATACAGTTTCGCCTCTAGTGTCCCGACTTGTGGCAGTAGAAACATTCTCCCTTTCCCGATCCCTCAGCCCTGGATTTGTCTTTCCCTTTTGCTTTTTTAACTCCACCTCTCGGTTTAGTGGGTTTCTTCTTCTTCTTTCCTTTAGCCTTGTCTTTTGGGACGGAAGAGGAAGTTGGCCCAATAATCAGAGAGGCAGTTTTTGCTTTGAGGGTGCTCTCTGCACTTCTCAACATATTGAGAAGTTCAGGAAGTGACTTTTCCATGCTATGCATATTGAAGTTCACAACAAACTGAGCATAGGCAGGGGGAGAGACTGCAGAACTATATCAACATATTGTTCGTTCTCTATGGTCCATCTCAGGCCCTCAAGTTCTTCAATAAGAGCTATCATCTTCAAGACATGATCACCTACCGACGTGCTAGCTGCCATCCTCGTCTGAAACAACTTTCTAGATGCCTCGTAACGAAGGGTACAAGATTGCTCCCCATACAACTCCTTTGTATGGAGAAAGATGGATTAAACATCCATCTTCTCATATTGCTTTTGATGTACATTATCCATCGAAGCTAACGTGAGGCATTTGGCTGTGGCATAATCAATATCCCATGTCTTGCGGATCTCCTTATCCACAGTAGAGGATTCAGGGCCAGGGACGGGAAGGGTTGGGGCAGTGAGGACATATGCAACCTTATCATATGTAAGGGCAATGTTTACGTTCCTCAGCCAGTCTTTATAATTGGGTCCTGTCAGTTTATTTTTCTCTAATAGAAGCTTATGTCCAGTCATTGGTATCTGCCATTAAGAGAGAGAAAAGAATACACTCAGCGAAAGCTCTTGCAAAGATTAGATTGGTTATTATCTTATCTAATCGATGTCTCCCGCTGATTTTATCAAATTTTCCTTCAAACCTTAAAAAGAAAATTAGCCAGGATTAATTACATTCTACAAGTTCGCTAACCAGTCAGCCGGGCCAGTGTCGGTACTTTGAGAGAGGTTTTCCGTGCTTTCACACGGACCTAATTAAAGTAAAATCTTGTTTTCCCATAGGCATAACACCGTTGACACCTTTCTAGACACCTACTGAATTAGCTAATTGTAAAGTGCAAAACTCTCCTGAGAGTAACTCTTACTCACAGTGGGATCGGGATCCAACTATCAACATAGAAGGTATGCAATCTCATTGCAAATTTCAACTCTTGAAATTCCCGATATGGTTTTTATCCTTAGCAGCTTATGACCTTAACTATGGTCAACAAATCATAAGCACCAGTCAAGTTCTACCCATCATTTCGTGATTAATTAGACCCACTCATATGACCGTTAACTATGGTCAACAAAGTCATATAAATGTTCTAATTAATCGCATCATATGCTGTGTAGGAAGACATCACATAGCTACCATACACTACGCTTTAACTATGGTCAGCAAACGTAGCACGAATACTAAGCACTCTACTTCCTAAAATGACGGAGGGTTGCAGATGGTTTTTATAAAAACCATTAACACTTTGAACTTGATCTCGTTGTAGAACCAAATAGTTTTTTAAAAGGAGTGGCTTAAGCTCCGCATTTTGAAACTTGCTTTTTCATAAAAAAGGCCGAGTGGGGTTCAAATTCGATTCTACAAAATCTTTAGGTTTCTTTTCATTACATTAATCTCATTAATGCAGTCCCATCATTTAAGTTCCTAAGCATCACAGAAAGAAACGAAAAATAGAACGTACGCTTATGCCATCCGCATTTGCCACGCGGTCCCGTGGTGAACCGTTAGGTTACTTAACTAATGGCAAAGCGGGGGCAGGACTAGTGCGGATGCAAAACATAAGCAATGTTTATTATATATCATATATATAATAACATTCGTCTCACACAGTTATATGATCTCATCACAGAACATCCCAGCAGAATCAGATATATGAATGCATAGGATATACTACGAAGTCCATATTTTAAATTATGCCAATGATAAAAAAATACGGATTCCATGGCCGTGATGAATAGCCAAGCCCACACCCCTAAACCCCTACGAGAGAGGCAAGCAACCCTGCCAATTCTAGAGTTAGGAGACCCGGTCTCGACTCCTCGAGATGGTCTCCCACTGGACTCTTGAACCCGGTTACTTGTGCTCCCCACCTTGAGTCTATCCTAATACGAAAAAGTAAATAATATACATTAATGGCGACATCATCCTCAACCCGGAAGTGTCCCAATAAAATAATATTACATACAATGAATTTTACATGAATAAAAAGAAAAACTCTCATCTCACATTAAAAAAAACCTGCTATTCAACCACGACGATCATATACATCATATAAATATAGCAACAGAATAATCATCACAGATCATCAACATAAGTAAATATGCGTATTCCCAACGTCATTGGCGTATAGCAACGAAATTAGGGATATACATATTACACTTACGGTCGCAGAAAAGAAATGCAAAACTACAACATTTGGAATCCACACTCTTCTTAGACATCGAAAACTCGGAATATCTCATATTCCGGATTTCATGCCTAACAAAGTAGATCTTACATTTAAGTCTCAAAATGAAAACTCCTTTTCAAAAGAAATCGGGTAATTCAAAAAGATTCCCTATATCCAACGAGACTGAAATGTTAGATTTACAAACAACTAATTAATTTTCTCAAAACTAATTAGTGTAGATTCCAAATATTGTATCACATACAGAAAAGTCTAGGCGATGTTAAACATTTCGATCGATTCATCAAACACCCATAAATCTCAGAGATCTCAACGCTTGAGTCTCATTTAAAAATACCCAGAGAGTGCCACAAGTACCTGCGGATCAGCACGAGAAGGCACGATCCTTGCCTCACCAACTGCGCAACGGAACCGCGGCTAAACCCATGGTTTTGCCGCGGTTGCACGGCCGTTTGGTCGAGATAGGAGCTCATTCTTCTTGGAGGTCCATAGAAAACCCTGCACAATTTTCTGCATATTTTTAAACCTAAAAATTCCAACTTTTGAAAAAATTTCCAGAGACTTGGCAAAGAATCGGTTTCAATGTTCGATCAAACACTTTAACGAGTCTATGCTACACCTAATACTCTATTTTGGCTCTGATACCACTCTTGGAGTTTCTTAGCACCCTCACTTGGTTTTAACAAGCATCAAGTATGCAATTTTATAAAATCTAGAGTGCTAAGGAACACAAACCTAGAATCGAACTAGAGGATTAGGATTTAACTAAGAAAATATCATATACTAAAAAGAGTCTAACACTAAAAGATAAAGAACTAAAACCATTGTAGACCACTCCTTCTCTTCTATAGCTCCGTGTAGATGTCCTTGGACTCCTTGGTTCCACTCAAAGCTTGGAACACTTTCGCTTGTAGCCTTCGTTGTCCACGATGATCCACGCGGAATTCCTTACACTCAAGCTCTAGCTTCACTAAACTAAGTAGAAATGAGGCTAACAACCTATACAAGTGTGCTAGGCTAATATAGATTGATGAAGTGGGTATCTTTCTCACTAAAGATCCTTTCTTTTTCTTTCTCTTTCACTCACTAGAAAAAGGTAGAGAGCTTGGAGGAAGGAGATGGAGGAATGGCTAAGCTTGAGAGAATGAAAAATGAATTAATTAGAGAGAGAGTCACACTCACCATCTAATAAATATGAGCCATGAAAATATCTTAGATATTTTGAGAGTGAGTTAGTGGAGGATTAGGTAATGAACCATGGTTAGTGGGATCTTTTAAGAAGAGTGTAGAACCATGGCTTCATTTTTTAATTTCCATTTACTCAAAATCAATAAAACATCTAATATGTTTCCATGTGAGTCTTGCATAGCCATGTCCAATGTATCATCCACCATGACACATGCACACATGTATATGTGTATATAAATCCATATAAATATACATACATACATGCACACATAAAGAATGGAATTAGTAATAAGCAATTAGTCATCATATTAAATCAACACTTGATTTAACAATCTGATCATATCATATATAACCCGACCAATAGAAAACGCCAGATTAAAATACGGTATCATATACTCTTATTAATCAAGCTCCCGCACACATCTCCATATGTGCCCTACTTAGTTTCTCCTGAGCTCGGAAATCCCTATGTGGGACTCGAAGACTCGTCAATAGCTAGCAGTGGGTAGTGATCATATCAGATGCCTACAAATCATCAGCGATACTAGCTGCACATAACGGCTACCCAGGTATTGAGTGAACAGAAGAACAACAAGTGAATTTGTCCAAACTCTCGTAGAGCCAACCAGCAACACTTACCGTACAGTCCGGTCTCTTCGTCTGATATATTGCATATTGAGTCTAGGGATGGAATCGTCGAGCCCTAATAACTCAATAAGTCATGCCGATGTATGGCCTATAACAGGTCGAGAAACTACTAATAACACTTATCAGTAAATCTCATCAGCCCTGGCCAGGGACTTCGAGTTATAGCCAATCGCACATAGTACAACATCAACTCCCAATGCCGGGAGAGACGAAACCCCTCCTATCGCTCATTGCCTCCATGTGTCTCGGGACTGTACCCAAAAGCCACCTGGTTGCATGAATCGGTAGAGCCGTGGTAGGATGGAAATCAAAGCACAGTTGGAGAACACACAAGAATCTATGACGATCTCGGGTTTACAGACTAACCTGTATAAGTGTCAACTGAGAACTGCTATCCGACGATAGTTATAATACCATATAGGAGTTCTCGGCGAGTCCGTTCAGTGTACTCAGTCTCCAATGAGTACCAGTATACAATCTTTGATGTCAAACACCAATAGATATGGGATCATCCATCGCCCCCTCTACTAGGTCAAGAAATATATACGTTAGTTGATTGATTCGATGACCTTGTTTGCTTATGATAAAAGAAGAGTTTGTCAAAGTTTTTAAGTCGTGAAAGTTTAACCACAATCAAAGAATCTATAACCGCAATCAATAACGGTGTCGATTGTAGCGATCGTTAGTAAGCACGGATCGTCCACTGAGATTCGTGTATTTATTCGTTCATGCTTTAGTTGAGTCGAAAGAAAATAGCAAAAAAAATGTGAATCAAGATTTATTAGATGAAGTATTTTCAAGAAATATCAAGAAAGAGTTTAAGATTTAGAAATCAAGAAAATGTCCAAATTCAATTTTAGTTATCAAGAAAATGTAGAATAGCTTGTAGGATTCGATCGAATTAGTAGAAATGATGAATACTAATAATGACTTATCTTATCTATTGATGAATTATTGCTAACACGACGGTGATGAATGAAGTTTAGGGATCTATGAAGAAACTAAGGTTTCTCCTTCACTATCCCTTGTCTTTTCATTCATCATCATTCAAATCTAGCCTTTAGCAAAGAAAATCAACAATCATTTAATTCCCAAATTGGAATGAAATTATCAAGAATGATGATTTCGTTCCAATTTAGGTCATTGATGATTCTTTTTCCTAAAGTTCATAATTCTTATAAGACTTAAGACTAGTTTAGGATTTCATCATCATTTAATCTACCGATTCTCTCGAATCCTTTACAAGCGGAGATTTCACTCACGCATCATGAAAATACAAGAATCAAGAATTAGGAATTTCACAATACGAGAATTTAAAGAAAGCTAGAATTAACAAATGAACAGCTTTATTAAATCGACGTCTAATTACACTTTCCCTCAATCCGCGGTTACAAGAATTGCTCTCGATTGCTCCCTTGAAGAGGTAACTAATTCCGTCGAAATTCGCTTCGCTCGATCTTTGTAAGACTTGGACATGTCGAGGATCTCGTGCTCTTGATGATGATCGGCTTCGCGTAAAGGATCTTCGATGTCTTCGCTTGATGTTGATCTCAACGAATCTTGATTTGGATCTATATTGAATTGAATTGGATTTGGTTTTGGTTTATGCTTTGTAACTTGATGAATACCGAACAACCCTTTCAATGAAGCCCTAGGTCCCTTTTTATAGTCCTCCTCAATCTTCCACTAGAAGTTAGGTCAATCTTCCCCAAGAAGCTAGATCAATCTTCCCCAAGAAGCTAGATCAATCTGGAAAAACTTCTAGAATTAGTTAGGTATCAAGCTTGCATAGGAAGCTTGGCTGTTATAGGGAAGCTTCTGGAGTAAGCTAGGATGGTATGAAGCGTCCCCAATAAGCTAGAGGAGCGAGGGGAAGCTTCTGGAGAACTAACGTTACCGGCACCCCTAACTCGGCAGCGGATCCGCGGCGGATCGGGCTGAATCGGCCGCGGTTCCACGGCCTTTTGATGAGATCACTGTTTCATTTTTCTGGGGTGTTCTTATGTTGACCTTTGGGTGTTATTGTGATATCTGGAATATTCTTCTCTCTTCTGAATCTCTGCCAGATTTTAACTCTTTGGCTTGCTGTATTTTGTCGGCAAAATTGTAATTCCGATATCTGTCTTGAGGTAGTTTTCTGCACATAATCTCAATGAGGAGTGTTGGAGATATAGAATATTATGCATGACATAATAAACACCCAATTTCCTTAAAAAGACGTTGATTATATATATAACACGTGGTATTTGATAATTTGCAGACGAACTGGTAATATGTGTTATATTTATATCAACTATCCTTAAATGATTAGAAAAGTGAGGAAATTGATATGCTCAAGATTGCAATATTTTCGACTGAACAAATTCCCCCAAACTTGATTTTGATCGTCTCGAGCAAACTTCTTTTATTCAAGAGAAGGAGAAAAAAAGAAAAACAAACTAGCACACTTTCGTAGGCAAACACGATTGCACCGAACACGTGCAACAAGCCTTTAAACCTCTAGGTGTCCCTAGTAGGAGTGTTGTCTCCTGAGGGTTTTCAGTGGATTGCACCCACAAAATCCTATAATAAAATAATGACTGTGAAATTTACATATAAAGATAAGAATTATAAAATAAAGAACTTGAAAATCAGAGTTTTCAACTATACTAGCTTTTCTGTTGTCATGAGCCCTATCTTAATAGTTATGAAAAGATGTTAGAAATCACATCATCCCTCAATAAAACATCGTCTTTATTCTTCATTCCTAACTTTCTTCCAAACACCGTTCATATACCCCTACGTGTGTGTAAAGGACATCCCTACACACGGAGAATTCATTTCAAGCTAGCATACTCTTGTTCATCTACCTCGGTACTTTTTAGTCGGTGAATATTTGGGATGGAATTGCTCACACATTTTTCATGCGACCGTTAATACTTCTTGAGGTACTAACCGACCGATTACTTATGTGCTTGCAGATTAGGCGTAAGTATCAATTTCCTCGTCTTGTAACACCTAAGGCTTAGCAGTGACTCCCAAACCAGTTGGTCTAAGGCACTAGGTGATGAAGCACCCTCGCTATATTTTTTCTATGCTGCCTTGGTGATTACAAAACCAGTGTTCATTTTTCTTCACCATTTTATCTTTTATTTTTCATTTATTCTTTATTTCATACTTTGGCTTTTAGACAAGAGCATTTCAAGGTATCCTCTACTTTCCCGAGTTTCAAGACGGGTGTAAGTGTGTATAGTAGGGTATCAACATTCAGATGTTTGGCCTCCAGAATAGGAATTATTTTTCAGACTTATTTTTATCCTCAGATTAGTGACATCGTTCATCTTACTAACCCTTGGGACAACGGCTTGTAAGTCCACGTTACCACTCCCGGTACTTACGGGCTTGCGGAAATGATGGAAAACGATTTTTCTAGAGGTGGTAACATGGACTCAAAATACGGATCTTTGTTAAACAACTATCTGTAAGTCCATGCTACCTCTCCCGGTACTTTCGGGCATGTGGAATTTGATGAAAAACAATTTTCTAGAGGCGGTAACATGGACTCAAAACCGGATCTTTGTTAAACATCTAACTAACAACCTAACTAGGAGTTGTTAACTACTCGGTTAGGGGGTTGTACCTTTCTTTCTTGAACTCCTTCGTCTTCAAACCTCGATGGTTGTCCGGATCGGCTTCACCCCGTCTTCTCCTTGCGCCGAAGATCGATCGACCTGAAAGCTTTTACCTTTGGCTTCTTCTTCGAACTTTGAAGAAACTAGTTCACTCGGTTTGCTAAACCTTGTGAACTAGAGTGAGTGGAGGAGAGTGTGTTGGGATTTTTCTCTATGGTTCTTGCTTCTCAATACATGAGACAAGTGAACCATAGACTAGAGAGAGGGAGAGCAAGAGGAAGAAGATGAGAGCTCAAGAACACAAGAGAGAGAAAGGAAATGAAAGAATGAGCAAGACTTTTCTCTCTTGGCTCTCATAATCCAAAAACATCATAACCAATAATAGCAATCAAGTATTAGTGATGGTTTAAGCTACAATAGCCATATTATTTCATGCACTCATTTTGCACAAGAGAACAAGCAAGCAAAAGTCTTTGCCATGAAATGATAGCCATTGTCATCATGATGGTCAACTAGTCCAACCTAGTCAACCGGTCAACAAAGTCAACAAGTCAACAAAGTCAACCCCTCAACCACCATGTCACTATAATACTTAATTAATATTATTGTTAAATACATATCATATTCTCATTAGGGTTGAGCAAAAAGTCAATAGTCAACAGTCAACGGTCAATAACCCTAATGAGAATCCTCTGCCTCTGTCTCTCCGTCAACTGTGCATACACACCCGCATCCGCGTTCCGAGGAACATGAATACATACTGGATAAAACCAATCCCAAAACGTACACTAGGATCTGGCTTAAACCAAAGCCCGCTAGTGTTAACTGTTCGGACACTAAACGTGCACAAGTGCACGGATGTGACCGAACCCTGTCGCAAAACCATGCGACCTGTCGCAAAACCATGCGACCTCTACTCTTTTGCCTAAAGGCGAATAGCTTTCTGTGTGGGACTCTAAAGACTCGACACTATGCTGGCAGTGGGTTTAACCACAGACCGCAAGCGGCACTAGCTGTGCGTAACGGTCCCCAGGTAGATGCCGACAAGAAGACTGACGAGGTGAAACCCATCTGAACTCTTACTGAGCCTGAATGTGACAGTCTCCATACAGTCCGGTCTGTTTGTCTGATACATCGCATGGCGGGCCTAGGGGGGCGGTAAACGTTAGTCCCCTAATAGCGGTACAACTCGTGTCGGAGTGAAGCCCAATACACCCTGAGATAACACTGGAAGCCTACCAGTATATCTCGCTTGCCCTGGACAGGGACTACTCGTGTAATGGCTCTCCTAGACACAGCGCGATGTCAACCCCTAATACCGGGAGAGACAAATCCTGTCTAACCGTCACTGCCTCCAAGTGCTTCGGGACTGCACCCAAAAACTATCTGTTTGCACGACTCCTTTGAGCCGTGGTAGGGTAGTAATCAAAGTGCAGTGGGAACACACTCGAGGCGAAGTGACAGTGTCAAGTCAGCGGACTAAGCTGTACTCATGTCACCTGGGAACTGATAACTGACGATAGGTATAGTACCAACCAACAGATCCCGACGAGACCTGTCCAGTGTACTCGTAACCTAACGAGCACCCGCATACTATCTCAAGTACGACGTACTGATGGCTGTAGGACAGACCATCTCCCACACTGGGATGAGAAGCGCATACGCTAGTCTACTCCGGAGTATCGATGCCCTGTCTCGATAGTCCTGCGACTAGGGACCTACATAAGGATGTGCTTATAGATTCCCAGCCCCCACTAGTGTGACTGCCATCACAACGCTGGTAATCAAGCAAAGATCCTAAGGGCTCCACCTATGTGTATAGGTGATATACTAAAATAAACACATGTACACATTGAAGTAGAAACAAACCAAGTAGCATACTACTATTTTGAGCAAGATTGTATATACAAGGTGAATATCCCAAGCTTTCATTAAGTAATATACAAACTAGTATGATACAGTAATGGCCTCTAGGGCATATACACTAACAATCTCCCACTTGCACTAAGACCATGTACTGGCGTATCGAAGACCTATCATCTCGATCAGCCGCTCGAACTGAGTCTGGGGCAAGGCCTTGGTGAATGGATCTACAGTGTTATCTTCTGAAGCAACCCTCCGAACCTCGATCTCCTGGCGATCCACGATCTCCCTGATCAGGTGATACCACCTCAAGATGTGTCCGGATCTCTGATGGGACCTGGGTCCTTCGCTAAAGCTATAGCCCCGTTGTTGTCGCAATACAGAGGTATTGGATCAACAATGGACGGAACCACCTGAAGTTCTTTTAAGAACTTGCTCATCCAGACAGCTTCTTTTGCGGCATCAGATGCAGCGATGTATTCCGCTTCCATCGTCGAGTCTGCAACGGTTTCCTGTTTGGAACTCTTCCAACACACCGCCCCTCCATTTAGGGTAAAGACAAAACCCGACATGGACTTGGAATCATCCTTGTCACTCTGGAAGCTGGAGTCAGCAAAGGCCTCGATCTGGAGGTCTTTTCCGCCATACACCAAGAACATCTCCTTAGTCCTTCTCAGGTACTTGAGAATGTTCTTTACCGCTATCCAGTGTTTCTCCCCAGGGTTTGACTGATACCGGCTTACTACACTCAGTGCATAAGCTACATCCAGTCTGGTACACAACATCGCATACATTATAGAGCCTACCGCAGAAGCGTAGGGTATAATAGATATGCGAACCCTTTCCAAATCAGTCTTGGGAGACATCTCTTTAGAGAGGGTGATCCCGTGACAAGCCGGTAGGTTACCGCGCTTGGAATATTCCATACTGAATCTTTTCAGTATGGTGTCGATGTACCTGGACTGCGAAAGTCCTAATATCCTCTTGGATCTATCACGATAGATCCGGATCCCCAGGATGTATGAGGCATCACCCAGGTCTTTCATGGAGAACCTGTGTGACAAGAACCCCTTGACAGATTGTAGCATAGGAATGTCATTTCCTATTAAGAGAATGTCATCCACGTATAAAACGAGGAATACTACAGTTCTCGCTACAAATCTACTATAGATGCATGGTTCATCTGGATTTTTGATAAAGCCAAATTCTTTGACCGTCTCATCAAAGCAGATGTTCCAACTCCGCGATGCCTGCTTTAGTCCATAGATGGTCTTAAGCAACTTGCACACCTTTCCGCTGCTCCTACTCTGATTGAAACCCTCTGGCTGGTCCATATAGACACACTCCTCTAAATTTCCATTTAGAAAAGCGGTCTTTACGTCCATCTGCCAAATCTCATAATCGTGGAAGGCAGCAATGGCAAGAATGATCCGAATGGATTTCAGCATAGCCACTGGAGAAAAGGTTTCGTCATAGTCCAAACCAGATCTTTGACGAAAACCCTTTGCAACAAGTCTAGCTTTATAGGTCTCAACCTGTCCATCTACACCAATCTTCCTTTTGAAGATCCACTTGCATCCTACGGGTTTTACCCCGTCTGGTGCAACGTCCAACGTCCATACTTTGTTGGTGTACATGGACTCCATTTCGGTCCGCATTGCATCCAGCCATTTTACCGAGTCAACGCTCTGAACGGCCTGCTGGAAGCTAGTAGGCTCATCATAATCTATGATGCAATCCTCTCTATCCCCATCTATGAGAAAACCGTAGTATCTCTCGGGCGGATGAGACTGCCTACTACTCCTGCGGAGCGGCGTAGGAATGTCCTGTTCTTTTGAACCCTCTGGTTCTACTAATCTTTCAGTAATAGCTCGTGGTTCTGGAATTTCTTCCAGTTCTATTGCGTTCCCACTTATCTGATTTTCCAAAAATTCAGTTTCCAAGAAGTGGGCATGACGAGAAACATAAATCTTTTGTTCCTCTTCGCAATAGAAGAAATATCCCGTGGAGTTCTTTGGATATCCCACAAACTTGCACTGTACTGAGCGTGCCTCGAGCTTGTCCGCATGCTGCTTTTTGACAAAAGCTGGACATCCCCATGTCTTAATGTGATTAAGATAGGGTCTCTTCCCACACCACATCTCATATGGTGTAGTAGGCACAGTCTTAGTTGGAACTCGGTTCAAAAGGTATGCAGCTGATTCTAGTGCATATCCCCAGATTGATCGCGGCAACTCAGCGTTACTCATCATGGACCGTACCATATCCAATAGGGTCCGGTTCCGTCTCTCCGATACACCGTTATGTTTGCGGAGTGTATGAAGGAGTAAGCTGAGAGAGAATTCCGTTCTCTTTTAAAGAGTCCAGGAACTCGGCACTCAAGTATTCTCCACCTCGATCCAATCTTAGAATCTTGATACTTTTTCCGGTTTGTTTTTCTACTTCATTCTTATATTCCTGGAATTTTCCAAAGGCTTCGGACTTATATTTCATTAAGAAGACATAACCGTACCTTGAAAAGTCATCCGTAAAAGTAATGAAGTAAGAATAACCGCTTCGCGCATGTGTATACATTGGACCGCACACGTCGCTGTGTACGAGTCCCAAGAGCTCGCTCGCCCTTACTCCGTGTCCAGTGAACGGAGTCTTCATCATCTTTCCTTTGAGACAGGATTGACAAGTGGCATACGATTGATATTCGAACGGATTCAAATATCCTTCTGTATGTAACTTCGTCAACCTTCTCTCATTGATGTGACCCAGTCTACAATGCCGTAAGAAAGTCTGATTTATTTCCGGAAACTTTCTTTTGTGTGTATTCTGGACATTGAAAATCTGTGGTTGGTTTAATACATATATACCATTGCTCAATGTACCTGACCCAATCAGAACTTGATTAAGGTGAATGTTTACAACATTGCTTACAAATGCAAATTCATAACCTTCTTTAGAAACCAAAGATACAGAAATGATATTACAAGTTGCGTTGGGTACAAAAAAGCAATTACGCAAAACCAAAACATGTCCATCTGACATTCCCAGGTGATAGTCCCCCACGGCCTTAGCATCCATGCTAGCTCCGTTTGCAACTTTGAGGGTCATGTCACCTGCCTTCAAAAACCTACGGTTTCTCAACGCCTGCAAAGAATTACAGATATGAGATCCTGATCCGGTATCCAATACCCAGGAAATAGAGTTTATTGAAAGACAGTTTTCAATAACATACACACCTGAAGCTGAAGCCGCAACTTGCTTCAGTTCCTGTGTTCTGGCTTTCCAAGCTCTGCAATCATTCTTCCAGTGTCCCTTCTTATGACAATAGAAGCATTCTTCTTTATCCATAAGCTGCCCCGCTTTCTTTGTTGCTTTTGCTTTTGCTTTTCCCTTCGTATCCACTTTACTAACACCGCCCCTTGGTTTGGCGGGGGCTTTCTTCTTCATTCCCTTGGCTTTCGCCTTGGACCTAGAAGAGGAAGATCCTCCTACAAACAAAGTTGATGTTTCCCTACCTTTCTGTAGGGTGCCCTCTGCGCTCCTCAGCATGTTGAGGAGTTCTGAAAGTTCAACTTCCTTTTCTTGTAACTTGAAGTTCACGATAAACTGGGCGTAAGTGGAAGGAAGGGACTGGAGAATCATGTCCGTATAGAGCTCATTCTCCAACGTGGTCCCAAGGTCCGCGAGCTCTTCTATGTAGCCAATCATCTTAAGCACGTGTTCCGCTACCGATGACCCGACGGCCAATCTTGCCGAAAATAACTTCTTCGACACTTCGTATCTTGCGATACGAGATTACTCTCCATACAGTTCTTTTGTATGGAGAAATATGGATTCGAGGTCCATATTCTCGTGCCTCCTCTGATGTTCGTTGTCCATAGAGGCAAGCACGAGGCACTTGGCCTTCGCACAGTCTAGTTCCCAGGTCTTACGGATTTCCTTATCCGCGACACTGGTTTTGGGACCTGGGACAGGGGGAGCTTTGGTGGTAAGAAGATACCCCAGCTTGTCGTAAGTGATTGCCATCTTGACATTCCTGAGCCAATCTTTGTTGTTTGGCCCTGTCAGTATGTTTTTATCTAGAAGTAACTTAAGTCCAGTCATGTCGATTGGTCGCTGCAATTAGGAGAGAGAGAAGAAACACTCAGCATGATGCTCTTGCAAGTTTGGAATGGTTTTTAGTTTGTCTAACCAGAATGGCTCCCACTGTTTCTCGAATCCCTCCTCAAACCAAAAAGGAAGAATTAGCCGGGATCAATCTCACCGCACAATACTTGCTTAACCGTTCAGCCAGGCCAGTGTCGGTGCTTCGAGGGAGGTTTTCCAACGCTTTCGCGAAGTTCCTTAATTAAATAACCTCTTTTCCCTGTGGGTGTAGCCCCGCTAACACCTTTTTGGACACCTACTTGGTTTATAGCATTGATCGTTAAGTGAGAAATTTACCGAGGAGTAGCATATACTCACAGTAGGATCAGGATCCAAATATCATCGCGTGAAGAAACTGAAGGAATCCTACCAGAATCATCACACACCAAATGGTATGCAACACTAGCAAGTTTCAGTTTGTTTGAAACTCCCGATGTGGATTTTTGCCCCATGCTCTTATGACCTTGACTTTGGCCAACAAATCATAAGTCACATGTCAAGTTCTACCCGTCATTCTCCAGGTTAATCTGAGTCCACCCGCACATACCCTTGACTTTGGCCAACAAGGTAGAACGACTGCCCCAAACCAACACATCTATCTATGCTGCACATGAATACCCAATAGCTACCAATCACTATGCCTTGACTTTGGCCAACAAACATAGCTTGAATACTATTGACCATCCTTGAGAAACGACGGAGGGCTACGAATGGTTTTGGCGAAACCGTGAACGCAGTGAACTTGATATAATCGATGGAACGAGATAGCTTTCAAAAGGAGTGGTTCATGCTCCGCATTTAAAAGTTTGGTTTTGAAAAGAACCGAGTGGTTTTTCAAAGTGTTCCAACGACTTTTACTTGGTTTATTTTCTTGCATTAGTTCTTTTAATGCGTGATATTCTTGCATTAGTTCTTTTAATGCGTCCCATCATTTAATCCTACCATTGCAGAAAACAACCAAAATATGACGTACGCTTATGCCATTCGCATTCGCCACGGGGCCCCGTCATTACCCGTTAGGTTACTTAACTAACGACAGAGCGGGGGCTGGGCTAGCGCGGCTGTAAAACATAAGCAACGCCTAAATAATATAATATATAGATATATTGCAATGATAGCCATTTCAGATCACAGATGAACACATTGGATATACTAGGAATCCGCAATTCGTACGAGCCTGTAACGAAAAGCAGATTACACGGTCGCGGTGAATAGCCAATACCCCACCCAAGACCCCTACGGGTGCGGCAAACTACCCGCCAAGTACTCGAAGTGAAGCAACCTCCCTCAACTCCGTGAGTAAGCCACTCGGCACTTCGGGATACCCGGTAGTTAGTGCACCCCCTCCATGGGTCTATCCTAGGAGCAAAAACAGTAAAAAGAAATTATACAATGACGGCTACAACCCCGACCCGGTTGTGTGGCCATACAAATACTTATTACATCAATTTACAAATTTGCATGAATTGAAAGAAAAGAAAACTCTCGTCTCACAACCCCCGGCTATTCACCCGCGACAATCCAATGAATTCATATACACATTCCAATGACATTACAGATCACAGATTTGTATAACTCCCACTAATCGACATATAGCGATTAGCAGACGTTCAATACAAATATCACATCACAGATAAAAACCCGTCAGCGTAAGTCTTTAGAAGTTCGATCAAAAATACGGATTTTTAGGCCCCAAACACAAAATTTTGTTTCTGGAAAATCTGAGCTGAAAAGACATATTCCAAAAATCCCAAAACAACCCCAGAAACACACTGCACAAAATTTGGACCTCGGCCGAGTCAACTCGGCCGCGGAACCGCGGCGGGAGCGTGCTCCCGCCGCGTTTCCGCTGCGCTTTGATCGGTTCGTGGGACCAAATTTTGTGGGTGTTTAATAAAATGCCTGAGCCGATTTTTAAGATGAAATTTATCAATTTTTGAACAAAAAAAATCGGCAGAAACTTGACATATTGGGTTCGTTTCGCGACTTTTTCTTTGATCGATCTTCTAGTTACTTTGCTAACATGTTAGATAGAGTTTAACCTGGCTTTGATACCACTGTAAGTCCATGCTACCTCTTCCGGTACTTTCGGGCATGCGGAATTTGATGAAAAACAATTTTCTAGAGGCGGTAACATGGACTCAAAACCGGATCTTTGTTAAACATCTAACTAACAACCAAACTAGGAGTTGTTAACTACTCGGTTAGGGGGTTATACCTTTCTTTCTTGAACTCTTTCGTCTTCAAACCTCGATGGTTGTCCGGATCGGCTTCACCCCGTCGTCTCCTTGCGCCGAAGATCGATCCACCTGAAAACTTCTACCTTTGGCTTCTTCTTCGAACTTTGAAGAAACTAGTTCACTCGGTTTGCTAAACCTTGTGAACTAGAGTGAGTAGAGGAGAGTGTGTTGGGATTTTTCTCTATGGTTCTTGCTTCTCAACACATGAGACAAGTGAACCATAGACTAGAGAGAGGGAGAGCAAGAGGAAGAAGATGAGAGCTCAAGAACACAAGAGAGAGAAAGGAAATGAAAGAATGAGCAAGACTTTTCTCTCTTGGCTCTCATAATCCAAAAACATCATAACCAATAATAGCAATCAAGTATTAGTGATGGTTTAAGCTACAATAGCCATATCATTTCTTGCACTCATTTTGCACAAGAGAACAAGCAAGCAAAAGTCTTTGCCATGAAATGATAGCCATTGTCATCATGATGGTCAACTAGTCCAATCTAGTCAACCGGTCAACAAAGTCAACAAGTCAACAAAGTCAACCCCTCAACAACCATGTCACTATAATACTTAATTAATATTATTGTTAAATACATATCATATTCTCATTAGGGTTGAGCAAAAAGTCAATAGTCAACAGTCAACGGTCAACAACCCTAATGAGAATCCTCTGCCTCTGTTTCTCCGTCAACTGTGCATACACACCCGCATCCGCGTTCCGAGGAACACGAATACATACTGGATAAAACCAATCCCAAAACGTACACTAGGATCTGGCTTAAACCAAAGCCCGCTAGTGTTAACTGTTCGGACACTAAACGTGCACAAGTGCACGGATGTGACCGAACCCTGTCGCAAAACCATGCAACCTGTCGCAAAACTATGCGACCTCTACTCTTTTGCCTAAAGGCGAATAGCTTTCTGTGTGGGACTCTAAAGACTCGACACTACGCTGGTAGTGGGTTTAACCACAGACCGCAAGTGGCACTAGCTGTGCATAACGGTCCCCAGGTAAATGCCGACAAGAAGACTGACGAGGTGAAACCCATCTGAACTCCTACTGAGCCTGAATGTGACAGTCTCCGTACAGTCTGGTCTGTTCGTCTGATACATCGCATGGCGGGCCTAGGGGGCGGTAAACGTCAGTCCCCTAATAGCGGTACAAGTCGTGTCGGAGTGAAGCCCAATACACCCTGAGATAACACTGGAAGCCTACCAGTATATCTCGCTTGCCCTGGTCAGGGACTACTTGTGTAATGGCTCTCCTAGACACAGCGCGATGTCAACCCCCAATACCGGAAGAGACGAATCCTGTCTAACCGTCACTGCCTCCAAGTGCTTCGGGACTGCACCCAAAAACTACCTGTTTGCACGACTCCTTTAAGCCGTGGTAGGGTAGTAATCAAAGTGCAGTGGGAACACACTCGAGGCGAAGTGACAGTGTCAAGTCAGCGGACTAAGCTGTACTCATGTCATCTGGGAACTGATAACTGACGATAGGTATAGTACCAACCAACAGTTCCCGACGAGTCATGTCCAGTGTACTCGTAACCTAACGAGCACCCGCATACTATCTCCAGTACGACGTACTGATGGCTGTGGGACAGACCATCTCCCACACTGGGATGAGAAGCGCATACGCTAGTCTACTCTGGAGTATCGATGCCCTGTCTCGATAGTCCTGCGACTAGGGACCTGCATAAGGATGTGCTTATAGATTACCCAGCCCCCACTAGTGTGACTGTCATCACAACACTGGTAATCAAGCAAAGATCCTAAGGGCTCCACCAATGTGTATAGGTGATATACTAAAATAAACACATGTACACATTGAAGTAGAAACAAACCAAGTAGCATACTACTATTTTGAGCAAGATTGTATATACAAGGTGAATATCCCAAGCTTCCATTAAGTAATATACAAACTAGTATGATACAGTAATGGCCTCTAGGGCATATACACTAACACTATCTAACAATCCTAACAAGAGTTTTACCTACTCGGTTAGGTGGTTATACCTTAACTTGATCTCCTTCGTCTTCAACTCCTTGCGGTGGTCGGATCGGCCTCACCTCGTCGTCTCCTTGCGCCGAAGATGGATCCACCTGAAAGCTTCTACCTTTGGCTTCACTTCAAACTAGAAGAAACTAGAACACTTGGTTTGCTAAACCTTGTGAACTAGGATGAGTAGAGGAGTGTGTTGGGTTTTATCTCTATGGTTCTTGCTTCTCAACTCATGAGACAAGTGAACCATAGACTAGAGAGAGCAAGAGGAAGAGGGGGAGCTCAAGCAAGAGAGAGAAAGCAAAATGAGAGAATGAGCAAGTCTTTTTCCATCCAAGCTCTCATAATCCAAAATCATGATAACTCATAATAGTAATTGAGTATTTTGTGATGGTTCATGTCAAAATGGCCATATCATTTCATGCACTCATTTTGCAAAAATAAACAAGCAAGCAAAAGTCTATGCCATGAAATGATAGCCATTGTAATGATGGTGGTCAACTAGTCCAACCTAGTCAACCGGTCCACAAAGTCAACAAGTCAACAAAGTCAACCCTTCATCTCAACCATGACACAATAATACTTAATTAATATTATCATTAATCATATTTGGTATTCTCATTAGGGTTTAACAAAAGTCAATGGTCAACAGTCAACAGTCAACAACCCCAATGAGAATCCTCTGCCTCTGTCTCTCTTTCAACTGTGCATACACACCCGCATCCGCGTTCCGAGGAACACGAATACATATGAGATAAAACCAATCCCAAAACGTACACTAGGATCTGGCTTAAACCAAAGCCCGCTAGTGTTAACTGCCCGGACACTAAATGTGCACAAGTGCATGGATGTGACCGAACCCTGTCGCAAAACCATGTGACCTCTACTCTTTTGCCTAAAGGCGAATAGCTTTCTGTGTGGGACTCTAATGACTCGACACTACGCTGGCAGTAGGTTTAACCACAGACCGCAAGCAGCACTAGCTGTGCGTAACGGTCCCCAGGTAGATGCCGACAAGAAGACTGACGAGGTGAAACCCATCTGAACTCCTGCTGAGCCTGAATGTGACAATCTTCGTACAGTCCGGTCTGTTCGTCTGATAACATAGCATGGCGGGCCTAGGGGGCGGTAAACGTTAGGCTCTTAATAGCGGTACAAGTCGTGTCGGAGTGTAGCCCAGAACACCCTAAGATAACACTGGAAACCTACCAGTATATCTCGCTTGCCCTGGCCAGGGACGACTTGTATAATGGCTCTCCTAGACACAGCGCGATGTCAACCCCCAATACCGGGAGAGACGAATCTTGTCTAACCGTCACTGCCTCCAAGTGCTTCGGGACTGCACCCAACTACTACCTGTTTGCATGACTCCTTTGAGCCGTGGTAGGGTAGTAATCTAAGTACAGTGGGAACACACTCGAGGCGAAGTGACAGTGTCAAGTCAGCGGACTAAGCTGTACTCATGTCACCTGGGAACTGATAATTGACGATAGGTATAGTACCAACCAACAGTTTCCGACGAGTCCTGTCCTGTGTACTCGTAACCTAACGAGCATCCGCATACTATCTCAAGTACGACGTACTGACGGCTGCAGGACAGACCGTCTCCCACACTGGGATGAGAAGCACATACGCTAGTCTACTCCGGAGTATCGATGCCCTGTCTCTATAGTCCTACGACTAGGGACCTGCATAAGGATGTGCTTGTGGATTACCCAGCCCCCACTAGTGTGACTGCCATCACAACGCTGATAATCAAGCAAAGATCCTAAGGGCTCTACTAATGTGTATAGGTGATGTACTAAAATAAACACATGTACACATTAAAGCAGAAACAAACCAAGTAGCATACTACTATATTGAGCAAGATTGTTTATACAAGGTGAATATCCCAAGCTTCCATTAAGTAATATACAAACTGGTATGATACAGTAATGGCCTCTAGGGCATATACACTAACAATCTCCCACTTGCCCTAAGGCCATATACTGGCGTATCGAAGACCTATCATCTCGATCAGCTGCTCGAACTGAGTCTGGGGTAAGGCCTTCGTGAGTGGATCAGCAGTGTTATCTTCCATAGAAACTCTCCGAACCTCGATCTCCTGGCGACCCACGATCTCCCTGATCAGGTGATACCGCCTCAAGATGTTTCTGGATCTCTGATGGGACCGGGTTCCTTCGCTAAAGCTATAGCCCCGTTGTTGTCGCAATACAGAGGTATTGGATCAACAATGGACAGAACCACCTGAAGTTCTGTCAAGAACTTCCTTATCCAGACAGCTTCTTTTGCGGCATCTGCAGCAGCGATATATTCCACTTCCATCGTCGAGTCAGCAACGGTTTCTTGTTTGGAACTCTTCCAACACACCGCCCCTCCATTGAGGGTAAAGACAAAACCCGACATAGACTTGGAATCATCCTTGTCACTCTGGAAGCTGGAGTCAGCAAAGGCCTCGATCTGGAGGTCTTTTCCGCCATACACTAAGAACATCTCCTTAGTCCTTCTCAGGTACTTGAGAATGTTCTTTACCGCTATCCAGTGTTTCTCCCCAGGGTTTGACTGATACCGGCTTACCACACTCAGTGCATAAGCTACATCTGGTCTGGTATACAACATCGCATACATTATAGAGCCTACCGTAGAAGCGTAGGGTATAATAGACATGCGATCCCTTTCAAAATCATTCTTGGGAGACATCTCCTTGGAGAGGGTGATCCCGTGACAAGCCGGTAGATTACCGTGCTTGGAATCTTCCATACTGTATCTTCTCAGTACGGTGTCGATGTACCTGGACTGTGAAAGTCCTAATATCCTCTTGGATCTGTCACGAGAGATCCGGATCCCCAGAATGTATGAGGCATCACCCAGGTCTTTCATGGAGAACCTGTGTGACAAGAACCCTTTGACAGATTGTAGCATAGGAATGTCATTTCCTATTAAAAGAATGTCATCCACGTACAAAACGAGGAATACGACAGTTCTTGCTACAAATCTACTACAGATGCATGGTTCATCTGGATTTTTGATAAAGCCAAATTCTTTGACCGTCTCATCAAAACAGATGTTCCAATTCCGCGATGCCTGCTTTAGTCCATAGATTGACTTAAGCAACTTGCACACCTTTCCGCTGCTCCCACTCTGAATGAAACCCTCTGGCTGGTCCATATAGACAACTCATCTAAATTTCCATTCAGAAAAGCGGTCTTTACGTCCATTTGCCAAATCTCATAATCGTGGAAGGCAGCAATGGCAAGAAGGATCCGAATGGATTTCAGCATAGCCACTGGAGAAAAGGTTTCGTCATAGTACAAACCAGGTCTTTGACGAAAACCCTTTGCAACAAGTCTAGCTTTATAGGTCTCAACCTGTCCATCTACACCAATCTTCCTTTTGAAAATCCACTTGCATCCTACGGGTTTTACCCTATCTGGAGCAACGTCCAACGTCCATACTTTGTTGGTGTACATGGACTCCATTTCGGTCCGCATTGCATCCAGCCATTTTACCGAGTCAACGCTCTGAATGGCCGGCTGGAAGCTAGTCGGCTCATCACTATCAATGATGCAATCCTCTCTATCCCCGTCTATTAGAAAACCGTAGTATCTCTCGGGAGGATGAGACTGCCTACTACTCCTGCGGAGCGGCGCAGGAATGTCCTGATCTTTCGAACCCTCTGGTTCTACTAAGCTTTCAGTAATAACTCATGGTTCTGGAATTTCTTCCAGTTCTATTACGCTCCCACTTATCTGATTTTCCAAAAACTCAGTTTCCAAGAAGTGGGCATGATGAGAAACAAAAACCTTTTGTTCCTCTTCGCAATAGAAGAAATATCCCTTGGAGTTCTTTGGATATCCCACAAACTTGCACTATACTGAGCGTGCCTCGAGTTTTTCCGCATGCTGCTTTTTGACAAAAGCTGGACATCCCAATGTCTTAATGTGCTTAAGATAGGGTTTCTTCCTACACCACATCTGATATGGTGTAGTAGGCACAGTCTTAGTTGGAACTCGGTTCAAAAGGTATGCAGCTTATTCTCGTGCATATCCCCAGAATGATCGCGGTAACTCAGCGTTACTCATCATGGAACGTACCATATCCAATAGGGTCTGGTTCCGTCTCTCCGATACACCGTTATGTTGCGGAGTGTATGGTGGAGTAAGCTGAGAGAGAATTCCATTCTCTTTTAAGTAATCCAGGAACTCGGCACTCAAGTATTCACCACCTCGATCGGATCTTAGTGTCTTGATACTTGTGCCGGTTTGTTTTTCTACTTCATTATTATATTCCTGGAATTTTCCAAAGGCTTCGGATTTATGTTTCATTAAGAAGACATATCCGTACCTTGAAAAGTCATCCGTAAAAGTAATGAAGTAAGAATAACCGCTTCGTGCATGCGTAGACATTGGACCACACACATCGCTGTGTACGAGTCCCAAGAGCTCGCTCGCTCTTACTCCGTGTCCGGTGAACGGAGTCTTTGTCATCTTTCCTTTGAGACAGGATTGACAAATTGCATATGATTGATATTCGAACGGATCCAAATATCCTTCTGTATGTAACTTCGTCAACCTTCTCTCATTGATGTGACCCAGTCTACAATGCCATAAGAAAGCCTGGTTTGTTTCCTTAGACTTTCTTTTGTGTGTATTCTGGACATTGAAAATCTGTGGTTGGTTTAATACGTATATACCATTGCTTAATGTACCTGACCCAATCAAAACTTGATTAACTTGAATGTTTACAACATTACTTACAAATGCAAATTCATAACCTTCTTTAGATAATAAAGATACAGAAATGATATTACAAGTTGCATTGGGTACAAAATAACAATCACGCAAAACCAAAACGTGTCCATCTGACAACCCCAGGTGATAGTCCCCCACGGACTCAGCATCCATGCCAGCTCCGTTTGCAACTCTGAGGGTCATATCACCTGCCTTCAAAACCCTACGCCTTCTCAGTGCCTGTGAAGAATTATAGATATGAGATCCTGATCCGGTATCCAATACCCAGGATGTAGAGTTTATTGATAGACAGTTTTCAATAACATACACACCTGAAGCTGAAGCCGCAACTTGCTTCAGATCCTGGGTTCTGGACTTCCAAGCCCTGCAATCCTTTTTCCAGTGTCCACTCTTATGACAGTAAAAGCACTCTTCCTTCCCTACAAGCTTCCCCGCTACCTTTGTTTCTTTTGCCTTTCCCTTCGTATCCACTTTACTAACACCGCCCCTTGGTTTGGCGGGGGCTTTCTTCTTCTTTCCCTTGGCTTTCGCCTTAGACCTAGAAGAGGAAGATCCTCCTATAAACAAAGTGGATGTTTCCCTACCTTTCTGTAGGGTGCCCTCTGCACTCCTCAGCATGTTGAGGAGATCTGAAAGTTCAACTTCCTTTTCTTGCAAGTTGAAGTTCAGGATAAACTGGGCGTAAGTGGAAGGAAGGGACTGAAGAATCAAGTCCGTGTAGAGCTCGTTCTCTAATGTGGTCCCTAGGTCCGCGAGCTCCTCAATGAAGCCAATCATCTTAAGCACGTGTTCCGCTACCGATGATCCGTCAGCCAATCTCGCCGAAAACAGCTTTTTCGAGACTTCGTATCTGGCGATACGAGATTGCTCTCCATACAGTTCTTTTGTATGGAGAAATATGGATTCAAGGTCCATATTCTCGTGCCTCCTCTGATGTTCATTGTCCATAGAGGCAAGCACTAGGCACTTGGCCTTCGCGCAATCGATTTCCCAGGTCTTACGGATTTCCCTATCCGCGACGCTGGTTTTGGGACCTGGGACAGAGGGAGCTTTGGTGGTAAGGAGATACCCCAACTTGTCATAAGTGATTGCCATTTTGACATTCCTGAGCCAATCTTTATAGTTTGGCCCTGTCAGTATGTTTTTATCTAGTAGTAACTTAAGTCCAGTCATGATGTTTGGTCGCAGCAATTAGAAGAGAGAGAAGAAACACTTTAGCATGATGCTCTTGCAAGTTTAGAGTGGTTTTTAATTTGTCTAAACAGGATGGCTCCCACTGTCTCTCGAATCCCTTCTCAAACCAAAAAGGAAGAATTAGTTAGGATCAATCTCACCGTACAATTCTTGCTTAACCGTTAGCCAGGCTGGTGTCGGTACTTCGAGGGAGGTTTTCCAACGCTTTCGCGAAGTTCCTTAATTAAATAACCTCTTTTCCCTATGGGCGTAGCCCCACTAACACCTTTCTAGACACCTACTTGGTTTATAGCATTGATCGTTAAGTGAGAAATTTCCCGAGGAGTAGCATATACTCACAGTAGGATCGGGATCCAAATATCATTGCATGACAAAACTGAAGGAATCCTACCAGAATCATCACACTCCAAATGGTATGCAGCGCTAGCAAGTTTCAGTTCTTTTGAAACTCCCGATGTGGATTTTTGCCCCATGCTCTTATGACCTTGACTTTGGCCAACAAATCATAAGTCACATGTCAAGTTCTACCCGTAATTCTCCAGGTTAATTTGAACCCACCCGTACCTACCCTTGACTTTGGCCAACAAGGCAGTACGACTGTCCCAAACCAACACATCTATCTATGCTGCACATGAATACCCAATAGCTACCAATCACTATGCCTTGAGTTTGGCCAACAAACATAGCTTGAATACTATTGACCATCCATGTGAAACGACGGAGGGCTACGAATGGTTTTGGTGAAACCATGAACGTAGTGAACTTGATATAATCGATGGAACGAGATAGCTTTTAAAAGGAGTGGCTTAAGCTCCGCGTTTAAAAGTTATTTTTGAAAAGAACCGAATGGTTTTGAAAGTATTCCAACGACTTCTACTTGGTTTATTTTTCTTGCATTAATTTTAATGCGTCCCATCATTTAATCCTACCATTGCAGAAAACAACGAAAATATGACGTATGCTTATGCCATCCGCATTCGCCACGGGCTCCCGTCATTACCCGTTAGGTTACTTAACTAACGACAGAGTGGGGGCTGGACTAGCGCGGATGCAAAACATAAGCAACGCCTAAATAGATATCATATATAGATATACACATTCGTCACATGCAATGATAGCCATTCCAGATCACAGATGAACACATTGGATATACTAGGAATCCGTAATCCGTACGAGCCTGTAACGAAGAGCAGATTACACGGTCGCGATGAATAGCCAAGACCCTACCCTAGACCCCTACGGGTGCGGCAAACTACCCGCCAAGTACCCGAAGCGAAGCAACCTCCCTCAACACTATGAGTAGGCCACTCGGCACTTCGAGATACCCGGTAGTTTGTGCACCCCACCTTGGGTCTATCCTAGGAGCAAAAACAGTAAAAGAAATTATACAATGACGGCTACAACCCCATCCCGGTTGTGCGGCCATATAAATAATATTACATCAATTACAAATTTACATGAATTGAAAGAAAAAGAAAACTCTCATCTCACAACCCCCGGCTATTCATCCGCGACAATCCAATGAATTCATATACACATACCATCAACATTACAGATCACAGATATGTATAACCCCCACTAATCGACGTATAGCGATTAGCAGACGTTCAATACATATATCACATCACAGATATAACCCGTTAGCTTAAGTCTTTAGAAGTTCGATCAAAATACAGATTTTTAGGCCCCAAAAACAAAATTTGCTTTCTGGAAAATCTGGGCAGAAAAATCATATTGTAAAAATCCCAAAACAACCCCAGAATCACACTGCAGGAAATTTGTGCCACGGCCGAGTCAACTCGGCCGCGGATCCGCGGCGGGAGCATGCTCCGGCCGCGATTCCGCGACGCTTTGACCGAGCCAGTGGACCAAATTTCTTGGGTGTATTTTAAAAAGCCTGAGTCGATTTTTGGTGCAAGATTTATTATTTTTTGAACAGAATACAGAATCGACAGAAACATGATTTTTCGGGTTCGTTTCGCGACTTTTTCTCCGATCGAACTTCTAGTTACTTTGCTAACATGTTAGATAGTGTTTTACTAGGCTCTGATACCACTGTAAGTCCACGTTACCTCTCCCGGTACTTACGGGCTTGCGGAAATGATGAAAAACGATTTTTCTAGAGGTGGTAACATGGACTCAAAATACGGATCTTTGTTAAACAACTATTTAACAATCCTAACAAGAGTTTTACCTACTCGGTTAGGTGGTTATACCTTAACTTGATCTCCTTCGTCTTCAACTCCTTGCGTTGGTCGGATCGGCCTCACCTCGTCGTCTCCTTGCGCCGAAGATGGATCCACCTGAAAGCTTCTACCTTTGGCTTCACTTCAAACTAGAAGAATCTAGAACACTTGGTTTGCTAAACCTTGTGAACTAGGATGAGTAGAGGAGTGTGTTGGGTTTTATCTCTATGGTTCTTACTTCTCAACTCATGAGACAAGTGAACCATAGACTAGAGAGAGAGCAAGAGGAAGAGGGAGAGCTCAAGCAAGAGAGAGAAAGCAAAATGAGAGAATGAGCAAGTCTTTTACCATCCAAGCTCTCATAATCCAAAATCATGATAACTCATAATAGTAATTGAGTATTATGTGATGGTTCAAGTCAAAATGGCCATATCATTTCATGCACTCATTTTGCAAAAATAAACAAGCAAGCAAAAGTCTATGCCATGAAATGATAGCCATTGTAATGATGGTGGTCAACTAGTCCAACCTAGTCAACCGGTCAACAAAGTCAACAAGTCAACAAAGTCAACCCTTCATCTGAACCATGACACAATAATACTAAATTAATATTATCATTAATCATATTTCTTATTCTCATTAGGGTTTAACAAAAGTCAATGGTCAACAGTCAACAGTCAACAACCCCAATGAGAATCCTCCGCTTCTGTCTCTCTGTCAACTGTGCATACACACCCGCATCCGCGTTCCGAGGAACACGAATACATACGAGATAAAACCAATCCCAAAACGTACACTAGGATCTGGCTTAAACCAAAGCCCGCTAGTGTTAACTTCTTGGACACTAAATGTGCACAAGTGCACGGATGTGACCGAACCCTGTCGCAAAACTATGCGACCTCTATTCTTTTGCCTAAAAGCGAATAGCTTTTTGTGTGGGGCTCTAAAGACTCGACACTACGCTGGCAGTGGGTTTAACCACAGACCGCAAGCGGCACTAGCTGTGCATAACGGTCCCCAGGTAGATGCCGACAAGAAGACTGACGAGGTGAAACCCATCTGAACTCCTGCTGAGCCTGAATGTGACAATCTCCGTACAGTCCGGTCTGTTCGTCTGATAACATCGCATGGTGGGCCTAGGGGGCAGTAAACGTCAGTCCCCTAATAGCAGTACAAGTCGTGTCGGAGTGTAGCCCAGAACACCCTGAGATAACACTGGAAACCTACCAGTATATCTCGCTTGCCCTGGCCAGGGACAACTTGTGTAATGGCTCTCCTAGACACAGCGCGGTGTCAACCCCCAATACCGGGAGAGACGAATCCTGTCTAACCGTCACTGCCTCCAAGTTCTTCGGGACTGCACCCAACTACTACATGTTTGCACGACTCCTTTGAGCCGTGGTAAGGTAGTAATCTAAGTACAGTAGGAACACACTCGAGGCGAAGTGACAGTGTCCAGTCAGCGGACTAAGCTGTACTCATGTCACCTGGGAACTGATAACTGACGATAGGTATAGTACCAACCAACAGTTCCCGATGAGTCCTGTTCAGTGTACTCATAACCTAATGAGCACCCGCATACTATCTCAAGTACGACGTACTGACGGCTGTGGGACAGACCGTCTCCCACACTGGGATAAGAAGCGCATACGCTAGTCTACTCCGGAGTATCGATGCCCTGTCTCGATAGTCCTACGACTAGGGACCTGCATAAGGATGTGCTTATGGATTACCCAGCCCCCACTAGTGTGACTTCCATCACAACGCTGGTAATCAAGCAAAGATCCTAAGGGCTCCACTAATGTGTATAGGTGATATACTAAAATAAACACATGTACACATTAAAGCAGAAACAAAACAAGTAGCATACTACTATATTGAGCAAGATTGTCTATATAAGGTGAATATCCCAAGCTTCCATTAAGTAATATACAAACTGGTATGATACAGTAATGGCCTCTAGGGCATATACACTAACACGGCTCATAACTACTTATTACTAGTTTCGTTTAAGAAAACATCTAACTTTCATATTTTTCTTAAACTTTCCAATCTTTTAAATATAATTTTTCACTTTCTAATCTTTCATTATAAAAGAAAATTTTTGAAAATTTTGTGCTTATGCAAAGTATGATGCAAAGTATGATGCAAAGTGATGCGTAAATAAGCACAAAGCTCCCCCAAACATGTTTACAGCAGTGTCCTCACTGTTGTTATCTGTTAAATCTCAAAACCTATAGGCTTGGGATGAAAAAGTTATTGACGGGGGCAAGAATATATGGACGTGAAAATCTCCCCCAAACTTATTATTGGCTTACAATTTTGAGGACAAATTTTATTTTCAAGAGCCAAAATATAAACCCCCCCAAACTTGAGTTAAACAATATTAAGCCTTTAAAATCAAAAAGAGGGGGTTAAAGTTATTGGTCAATGCAAAGCCTTACAAAGACCTAAAGTCAACACCAACCATTCGAAGATTTTATCAATATAACGAACCGGTTGGTGGAAGAACATGTTGTCTAGAGCCAGGAAGAAGTGGAGATGGGAAAAGTGGTGTAAAAGAAATGGTTTGCGTCTCAATTTGGAGAGACGACACAGTGATGATGATGATGGATTACTCGCATTCTCGTGATTTTCCAGAAGCAGGCGAGATGGTTCAACTTCTTTGTTGTGGGATATATTCATCACAACTCCCGTGTTTTCTAAAATTGCGAGTTCAACAGTGAAAATTTCCTCAAAGCTTTCATCGATACCCTGAAGAATAATATCATCAGAAAGAGCGGGATGATCTTTAGACTCCATAAAAGGTTAATAATCAGTGTTAAATGTTGACCTGGACAACTCGATAGAAGAGTCCAAATGTGTATAATGCATAACTGGGTCAAACAATAACGTATCAAAGAAGTCTAGATCAGTATCGTGAAGCTGTTCAAATTCACTGCTGTCGACATCCATTAATTCGACAAAACATACCTGAGCAGAAGGTTCGGAGGGTACACTTCCCAACTTGTAAATGTTAAGCTCAATTGACATCTTCCCGAAGGACAGGGTCATAGAGCAGTTACGACAGTTGATCACAGCATTAGAAGTGGCCAAAAAAAGGTCGATCGAGAATCACCGGAATTTGGTTCCGTGGGTTCGCTACCGGTTGTGTATCTAGAACAATAAATTCCACAGGAAATATAAATTCCCCAACTTTTATCAACATATCCTCAAGCTCTCCCCTAGGGTGGGTGATAGATCTATCGGCCATCTGGAGAGTGCAGTGGGCAGATTTCAACTCTCCGATACCTAACTGCTCGTAAACCGAGTATGGAAGCAGGTTAACACTAGTGCCAAGGTCGAGTAAAGCACGGTTAATGTTTTTACCCCTAATAGAAATTGAGATTGTAGGACAACCAGGGTCCGTACGTTTCTTCGGTAATTGTTGGGTAAAAGCTTTGTTAACATAATCGACATGAACACCATTTTCGGCACTTAAGCCTTCCTCTTCCTAGTGCACAAGTCCTTAAGAATTTTCGCATAAGCCAGGACTTGTTGTATAGCATCTAGGAGAGGGATATTGATGTTAACCTGTTTAAAGATGTCAATAATCTTCTCCATTTGCGGACTAGGTCTGTTTCCCCTTAACCTATTAGGATAAGGAGCTTTAGCAATAAGAGCTGGGTCCAATATTGGAGAAGGTCGTGTGGTTGGAATAAATCCTAGAATTGAAGTGGGGATCGTCTTCCGTGAACTAGAAGGAGTGGGCTGAGGATCCGAGCCTTGGGAAAAACGGAGAAGAGGCTCGGAAGAAGAAGAAGGTAAACTAGACGAAATAGGGCAAGAAGTAGAAGCCAGGGTATCATTGTCTGAATCCTTAATATCAATCTGTTTGCCTACATGATTGTCTAGCACTCTTCCAGATCTCAACGTGGTAATAGCACTCACCTGATGTGAGTAGCCAGGATTCGGTATGGGTTGAGCTGGAAGTTTCCCTTTCTCTCTAGCACCCATTTCGGCGTTTAATCGTGCAATTTGTGCTTCCATCGATTTAATACTCTCACCATGGGAGGCGGAGTTTTTCTTTATATCATCGATAGAAGACCTTATATCAGCCGACACTTGCATGGAATGTTTCATAAACAAATCCAAAGTGCGTTCGAGTGCAGAGGAGTTTTCTGTACCGGCCGTTTGGAAAGAATTATTCCCAGATGCAGAATTGTTGGCCGGATTTTGAAAAGTTTGTGTTTGGTAGGGGTGCTGACTCAGTAGTGGTTGCTGTGGCTGTGGAGGAACCCTTTGAAAGTTATTTTGGTTTGGAACTGTGTTTTGATTTTGATGTTGGTTCCAAGCAAAATTAGGGTGATTCCTCCAACCCTGATTATAAGTGGAAGAATAAGGATCGTTTCTAGATCTTTGCTGAAATGCAGCATTTGTGTGTTCTTGACCTTGAAACGAAGAATTGAAAGGACATTCTTTCGTCAAATGTGATGGATCAGAACAGCATCCACAAACAGTTTTAAGGAGTGTGATCGGATTTAGGGAGGCTAATAAAAATTTGTGTTCCATAGCTTCAAGTTTCTTTTGCATTGCTGCCATTTCAGCTTTGACAGCTGTGGACACATCAAGTTGATGAATACCACCCCTAGACGATGATTGAATAACACTCTCCCATTGTAAAGTTTTTTCAGTGAAATCTTCTAAAAATTTCCAAGCTTCACTATCGTCTTTAGACATGAAATTGCCTTGACACATGGATTCAAGCATCTGCTTTGTTGTTGGATTAATGCACTCATATATGATTCGACAGAGATCCCATCTATGGATTCCATGATGAGGACATTGAACTAACAGATCCTTAAATCGTTCAAAACATTTCTAAAATTGTTCATTGGGAAGATGGGTAAATTGATTTATTTCGCTACGGACACGGGCGGTCTTATGATTGGGATAAAATTTCTTAAGGAATGCTATGAAGAATTCATCCTAGTTTGAAATAGAGTGTGCAGCTGTGTTATAAAGCCACTTCTCGGCTAAATCGTACAAAGTGAACGGGAGAAAACGTAAACGCATAGCATCCACAGAAAGCTGTGAAGTACCCATCATAGCACATACGTTTTCAAATTTGGTAATAAAAATGTATGCGTCTACAGACTCGAGACCGTGAAATTTAGGTAAAAGATTGATGTAGTGTAGTTTGATTTCAAAGTTATCACCATTGGCTGGTAGAATAGAAAGACAGGTAGGAAGGGGACCTCGAATAGGGTAGCATCTCTCTTGGAGAGAGATGCGGGGTGGGGTCTGCGCACCTGCGGGTGGTGAAAGAGTGGTGTTAAAGAAGTTTGATAGTGAACCGTCCATCGCAGTGGATATGGTAGTGGTTGAAGAAAAAGAAGATGTAGAATTACCGACTTCGGAGTCGATAGGAGGAACGCGGACAAGACGGCACTAGAATCCCGTGTCCAGGAGAGCATGCACTAAATGGTTTAGCACAAGTGGCAGCATTTGTGATAATTAAGGGAAATGTTGTTTGTTTGGAAAAAGACAGATTTTGAAAAAATCACAAAACAATGCACAAGCAACCCTAGATCTAATGGTCACCTAGGTCAAGTCATTAGACCGCTCCTAGACTTCCAGAAGACAAATCACAGGATAAATCCAATGCTGCCTCTTTATCCCTCCTGTGGCCAGGTAAGTGGGAGGTTCTCCGCTACTTAAGTAGCGGGCCTAATTAAGTAACCACTTGCCTTAGACAACTTTCCTTAGACACCACAAAAGAAATGCGGATAAGCAATAGATTATCCACGACCTTCTTCTGTCCTAAGTGAGCGCGACAGTCCTTAGAGTCTTGTCTAGATATTTTTTAGTTAATGAGAGTGATACGGATGCTAGTTTTGTGTTTTGCGGGGCTTAGGAAGGGTAATGAAATCCCCACCTAATCTGAATTTGTTCTTTGCCCCTTAATTTCCGTATTAAAATATGCACACAAACAATATCAAAATACGCAACAAATTTTTATTTTTGAGCGCTGTGAATTTTTGCAAAGAATCCTGCAGAAAAGTGTAATTGGACAAGAGCAGAGAGAAGATAATAAAGAAGAGAATATACCACAGAGAATTTGAGCCCTAACTCCTCAGAAACGCCGCGGTTCCGCCGCCAAAGCCTAGTTCCCGCCGCGGTTCCATGGTCCAATGAAGAGTTCTATGAACTAATTTTTGTACTGCTGCTCCTTTCGCTCCTCTGTTCTAGATGCAATGATCTGAATAATTTTCCCCCTGCTGCAGTGATTCCAGATTTCCTTGCAAAATTCACACACAAATCGTTAAGCACACGATGCGATTTTGATTCAAATT
Organism: Agapanthus africanus; assembly: GCA_030015575.1. Classification (NCBI taxonomy): domain Eukaryota; kingdom Viridiplantae; phylum Streptophyta; class Magnoliopsida; order Asparagales; family Amaryllidaceae; genus Agapanthus; species Agapanthus africanus. The sequence continues at coordinate 399,702,792 of JASDDO010000026.1, read as the reverse complement.
TTTGATGGAATAATAATATTTCAACTCAAATTGCAAGAACGAACAAACTACGCACGCATCCCCCGCAACGGCGCCATTTGATTGATTTGATGACCTTGTTTGCTTGTGATAAAAGAAGAGTTTGTCAAAGTTTTTAAGTCGTGAAAGTTTAACCGCAATCAAAGAATTTATAACCGCAATCAATAACGGTGTCGATTGTAGCGATCGTTAGTGAGCACGGGTCGTCCACTGAGATTCGTGTATTTATTCGTTCATGCTTTAGTTGAGTCGAAAGAAAATAGCAAAGAAAATGTGAATCAAGATTTATTAGATGAAGTATTTTCAAGAAATATCAAGAAAGAGTTTAAGATTTAGAAATCAAGAAAATGTCCAAATTCAATTTTAGTTATCAAGAAAATGTAGAATAGCTTGTAGGATTCGATCGAATTAGTAGAAATGATGAATACTAATAATGAATTATCTTATCTATTGATGAATTATAGCTAACACGATGGTGATGAATGAAGATTAGGGATCTACGAAGAAACTAGGGTTTCTCCTTCACTATCCCTTATTATTTCATTCATCATCATTCAAATCTAGCCTTAAGCAAAGAAAATTATCAATTATTTAATTCCCAAATTGCAATGAAATTATCAAGAACGATGATCTCGTTCCAATTTAGGTCATTGATGATTCTTTTTCCTAAAGTTCATAATTCTCATAAGACTTAAGACTAGTTTAGGATTTCATCATCATTTAATCTACCGATTCTCTCGAATCCTTTACAAGCCGAGATTTCACTCACGTATCATGAAAATAAAAGAATCAAGAATTAGGAATTTAATAATATGAGAATTTAAAGAAAGCTAGAATTAACAAATGATCAGCTTTATTAAATCGACGTCTAATTACACTTTCCCTCAATCCGAGGTTACAAGAATTGCTCTCGATTGCTCCCTTGAAGAGGTAACTAATTCCGTCGAAATTCGCTTCGCTCGATCTTCGTGAGACTTGGATCTGTCGAGGATATCGTGCTCTTGATGATGACCGGCTTCACGTATAATATCTTCGATGTCTTCGCTTGATGTTGATCTCAACGAATCTTGATTTGGATCTTTATTGAATTGAATTGGATTTGGTTTTGGTTTGTGCTTTGTAACTTGATGAATACCGAACAACCCTTTCAATGAAGCCCTAGGTCCCTTTTTATAGTCCTCCTCAATCTTCCACTAAAATCTAGGCCAATCTTCCCCAAGAAGCTAGATCAATCTTCCCCAAGAAGCTAGATCAATCTAGAGAAACATCTAGAATTAGTTAGGTATCAAGCTTGCATAAGAAGCTTGGCTGTTATAGGGAAGCTTCTGGAGTAAGCTAGGATGGTATGAAGCGTCTCTAATAAGTTAGAGGAGCGAGGGGAAGCTTCTAGAGAAGTAACGTTACCGGCACCCCCAATTCGTCCCCGGATCCGCGGCAGATCGGGCTGAATCGGTCGCGGTTCCGCGGCCTTTTGATGAGATCACCGTTTCATTTTTCTGGGGTGTTCTTATGTTGACCTTTGGGTGTTATTGTAATATCTGGAATATTCTTCTCTCTTCTGAATCTCTGCCAGATTTTAACTCTTTGACTTGCTGTATTTTTTCAGCAAAATTGTAATTCCGATATCTGTCTTGAGGTAGTTTTCTGCACATAATCTCAATGAAGAATGTTGGAGACATAGAAATTATGCATGACACAATAAACACACAATTTCCTTAAAAAGACGTTGATTATATATATAACACGTGGTATTTGATAATTTGCAGACGAACTGGTAATATGTGTTATATTTATATCAACTATCCTTAAATGATTAGAAATGTGAGGAAATTGATATGTTCAAGATTGCAATATTTTCGACTGAACACTAGTCAACTCTGGAATATCGATGTCCCGTCTCGATACACCCATGACTAGGAACAATTAAGGATACGCTTATAGACTGCTCATGCCCCACTAGTATGATCTGCATCATAATCATGGTATTCAAGCTGATATCTTAAGGGCTTTATCAACATGTATCAAATGAACAATATACACAATCAAGTGAACATGTTAAGATAAAGAGTAACCAGATAGCATACTATCATGTCGAGCAAGAAAGTCCTCTGTATATATACATGTTCAAACATCCACTATACAAATAATGGCCTCTAGGGCATACATATATCCAACAAACCGGTGATCAAAGCACTGTATCGGTTAAGCCCTGAAGATTTGAAGGAGGTCCGTACTCAGCTGGACGAACTTCTGCAGAAAGGATGGATTCATCCCAGCACTTAAAGTTGGGGATCTCCAGTTTTTCTTGTGAAGAAGAAGGAAGGTTCATACAGAATGTGCATTGATTATAGAGTTTTGAATGAAGTCACGATAAAGAAAAAGTATCCACTACCGCGAAACGACGATCTGTTCGATCAGCTAAGTGGGTCTTGCGTTTTCTCAAAGTTAGATTTTCGTTCAGGTTATCATCAGGTGAAGGTCAAAGAGTCTGATATTCTAAAGACAGCATTCAGGACTCGCTATAGACATTATGAGTTTCTCGTAATTCTATTTGGAGTGACCAATGCACCAGCCATATTCATGAACATAATGAATCAAGTTTTCTAAAAGTACCTAGACAGGTTCGTTGTCATATTCATCGACGACATCCTGGTATATTCAAAGAATCGGAAAGAGCACGCTGAACATTTATGAATTGTCCTGGAGACTTTGCGATAGCATCAACTCTATGCCAAGTACAGCAAGTGCGAGTTTTGGCTGGAACAAGTCGGATTTTTCAGACATATCAATTCAGGTGAAGGAATCTCTGTAAATCCCGCTAAAGTAACAGCAGTAAGCGAATGGCTGACACCAAAGACAGCGAAGTACATTCGAAGTTTCTTAGGATTAGTGGGATACTACCGAAGATTTATTGAAGGATTTTCGAAGATTGCAACACCCCTGACCAATATCACGCGTAAAGATGAAGAATTCATGCGGTCAGAAGCATGCGAACAAGCTTTCGTAGAACTCAAGTCAAGATTGATATCAGCACCTATTCTCGTAATACCGGACCAATCTGGAGGTTTCTTAGTGCATTGCGATGCATTCGGTAAGGGATTAGGATGTGTTCTACATTAGCACGGTAAAGTTGTAGCTTATGCATCAAGACAGCTGAAGGTTCATGAGCGCAACTATCCGACGTATGATCCGAAGTTGGCAGCCGTTATCATTTCTTTCAAGATTTGGCGTCATTATCTTCTTGGAGAATGGGTAGATATCTACACAGACCACAAAAGTCTAAAATATGTGTTTACTCAGAAAGAGTTGAATATGCGGCAGAGAAAATGGTTAGAACTCATGGCGGACTTTGACATCAATCTACAATATCATCCAGGGAAGGTGAATGTAGTACCTGATGCACTTAGTCGTCATCCACTATCAATGAATCTCACCGCACAGTAGAAGCTACAGCAAGATTTGCATCAGATGGAGATAGAAGTGTTCATGCCAGGTAACGCTTCAAGTTTGATGAATTTACAAGTTCGGTCTACAATTGTCAATCAGATCAAAGAAGCTCATGCCAAGTTGTAAGAGATCATAGAAAAAGTAGAAAGTGGACTTAGAACAGACTTCATCATCCATGAAGACGGATCTTTGAGATACGGCAGTAGATTGTGTGTACCACAAGCTGATTTACTTCAACCGTTACCTATCCCAGAATGGAAGTGGCAACACATTACCATGAATTTCGTTACTGCACTTCCCCGCAGCATGAAAGGTAACGATACTGTATGGGTTATTGTGGATCGACTCACAAAGTCGGCTCATTTTATTCCCTTTCGAGTTGGCCAATCTACCGAGACAATAGCAAAGAATTACATGGAGGTAAGTTTGAATCTAAGTAAGATTTAACTCTTCAATTTGTACTATCTCTGATACCCATGAACTCATGCAGGAGAGATCGTGAGATTACATGGAGTACCGGTTTTCATTGTCTCCGATCGTGACACCAGATTCCTATCGCAATTTTGGCAGAGTGTGCAAGCTAGCTTGGGAATAAGTCTGAACTTTAGCACAGCTTATCATCCACAAACAGATGGTCAGTCTAAGCGAACGATTCAAATTCTTGAAGATATGCTAAGAGCGTCTATATTAGACTTCGGAGGATCGTGGGAAGATCACCTACATCTTGTGGAGTTTTCATACAACAACAGCTACCAAGCGAGTATTGGAATGACACCCTTTGTAGCGCTCTATGGAAGGAAGTGTCGATCACCATTATGTTAGGACGACATCAGAGATAGAGAACTCCTTGGACCTGAGATAATAGTGGCAACTGTAGATGTAGTTCGCACTATCAGGGAACGAATGCGCAAAGCCCAAGATCGACAAAAGCACTGGGTTGATGCAAAGTGTTAGTGTAATATGCCCTATAGTTCATTATTGTATAGTACTAGTTTGTATATTACATTTTGGAAGCTTGTGATATATACACGGATTTATGACAGTCTTGCTCGATATAGTAGTATGCTACTTGGTTTGTATCTATCTTAATATGTGTATATGTTTCTTTTTAAGTATCGCTAATATATATTGATAGAGCCCTTAGGATCTTTGCTTGACTACCAGCGTTATGATGGCAGTCACACTAGTGGAGGCTGGGTAGTCTATAAGCACATCCTTACACAGGTTCCTAGTCGCAGGATTATCGAGACAGGGCATCGATACTCCAGAGTAGACTAGTGTATACGCTTCTCTTTCCAGCAGGGGAGATGGTCTGTCCCACAACCATCAGTACGTCATACTGGAGATAGTATGCAGGTTCTCATTGGGTTATGAGTTACACTGGACGAACTCATAGGGAACTGCTGGTTGGTAATATACCTATCGCCAGGTAGTAGTTCCCAGGTGACATGAGTACAGCTTAGTCCGTCGACTTGACGCTTGATTGTTCGTGTTTTTGCGTGCGTGTTTTAATTTAAGAATACCGCAATCAAGACGGTGTCGCTTGGTAGCTAGCCGGTTGAGTACGGGTCGATCCACAGGGAAATGGTATTCTTTCTTTAAGTTCTAACGAGTTAAGTCATATTTTTGGTAGGTTTTGTTTTAAGATCTAAGAATGAGATTAAATTGATTTAAAGGCTTGCTAGGGTTAGGATTAGGTTAGCTCGAAATAAGGATTCTTCTCACTTCTATCAATGCTCTAGTTAAGACTATAAGTGTTTGGGTAATAGTCAACAACGGGGATTAGCACGACTAGGAAGAAACATAGTTTCTTCCTTTTGGTCCTTATCCATCCGTTCTTAACTCTTAGCCCCAACCTCGAGTTAATTCAACCACAACCGGTCTAACTAGGGAATCACCGCTATCATGTAGGATTGGGTGCCGTAGTGAGCGGTGTGTGGTTGAATTAAATAGAGTCCTTATTTTAAAATTATATGGGGCAAAGAAAGGAGTGAGAGAGATTTCCTTCTCTCAAACCTTCCATATCCTAACCCTAACAAGTGAGGAATTACTCACTCATTAGGAAAGTGACGATAAAATTCATTTTTATATTTTTGTTTAATAACCTAAATTGCAGATAATAAAAGAACAAAATAACAATATCAGATAATAAATTGCAGATAAAAATGCAATATAAAAATAAAAAAAATACCTTTATTGATGACCACTCAACAAGTGCATTACAACTTGAATAAAAATTTAAATCTAAGAATTAAAAAGAGGCATGCCTAATTAGGCTTTTGGCTTTCCTATTTATAGATAGGAAAAACCCTAGGTTACAATTTGATCCACATTTGAATTTACAAGACTACCCTAAGAAAGCCGGGTCAAAACACTGACACCCACCGACACATGCACTATATGGCCGCGGTTCCGCGGCAGGAAGGCATGTTTGGCCGCGGTTCCGTGGCCAATGGTAGGATCTTTGGCTCAGTTCTTCAGGGTTGCTTCATGTTGCTTTTTATTTCTGTTTTCTTCACTTGGTTCCTCAGAATCTCTTCTATTTTCTTCCACATTTCCACAGTGCAGAATGTTGTGGACTTTTTGCCGTGAGCTTCACGTTGAAGTCTTGAATCTTGTGCTACCCTTGAACTTTATGCATTGAACTGTCTAATGATTTTCATTTGTTCCTTTAACTGGTAGGCGGCATCATACGGATTCATCTATTGTTGGTCGTAGTCTTACATTTGTAGCGACTTTTCACGAATTTCACTGTAACGATCTGAAAATCTGTAACCTGCAACTATTTAGCAGACATGGATTAAAAGCACCTATTTATGTGTAATGTGATTAAGAATGGGCGATCTAATAATGCAAAATTCTGATATGAACAAATACACCAAAACTTATCATTTGTTTGTCCCGAGCAAAGCCAATTTTATTCTCGAAAAAACCTAACCTCACTTTCGCAGGGAACGCGATTGCACTGAGCTCGTGCAACAAGCCGTTAAACCTCTAGGTGTCCTTAGTAGGAGGAGTGTTGTCTCCTGAAGGTTTTCAGTGGATACTACCCACAAAATCCGATCAATTTGGCCTGTTGACTTTCATTCTTCAATTCAGTATTCTAGCAAGAAATTCTATTGTCTTTAGCTTAGAAATCATCAACCCATATTTTTCACACTCACTTTTCATTTAACTTAAGATCGTATATTTTTTGCAAATTTATTATGCTTTCAGCATCTTTTGAATTTTCCTTCTAAGGTGCAGTCTCAACTCAGGAATTCTCATCGTTTTTTACTGAAAATATAAGGCCTATCTTTCATTCCTATCTCTCACCCAAACCCCAATCATATACCCCTACGTGTGTGCAATTTTTACCCCTACATTTGAAAATTCAATTCAAGCTATCATACTCTTGTCCATGTCCAAAGTACTTTTAGTTGGTGAATTTTTAGACGAAATTGCTCACACATCCTTCATGCGATCGTTAATACTTCTTGAGGTACTAAACGACCGATTATAAAATGTGCTTGCGCATTTAGGCGTAATTCCTTGTCTTGTAATACCTAAGACTTAGCAGTGACTCCCAAACTAGTTGGTCTAAGGCACTAGGTGATAAAGCACCCTCGCTATATTTTTTTATTTATGCTCCCTTAAGCAATTACAAAACCAGTGTTCATTTTTTTATGTCTCATTATTTACCACTTATACTTTTATTTTAATAATACTAAGGTTTTTTAGACAAGAGCATTTCAAGGTATCCTCTACTACTCCAAATTTCAAGGTGCGTGTATGTGCAAGTGGTAGGGTATATATTTTCAGAATTTAGACTTAAGGTTCAGAATTATTTTTCAGACTTACACTTCAAATAAAAATTTCAATACTCTTCCCTTATTTTTACTTAGCCCAAGAACTGAACTCAAAATTTGCCTATTTCTAAATAAACTGCAAGGACATATATTTTCTATAATTAAACTTTAAGAGAGGTTATTTTTAGGGTTTTTTAATTTACCAAGTTTAGGATCTGGTTTTTACTAACTAGTCAACCGTCATGTTGAACTTAAGTCAAATATGGCCAAAATTGAACTTTTCAATTTCAAATTTTTTTTTAAATTTTTTGATTTTTATGGGTTTTAAAATAAGTATGCAAATGCAAAAATATACACATGAATGCGAAGGAAGAAAGCTTACCGAGCATACCCCCAAACTTAAACTTGATAGTGCCCTCACTGTCAGGCTACACCAAGAGGGTCCAAATTGTCGGCACACCCCTGTTTTTTTTTAAATTTTTATTTTTATTATTAACAGAAAAAGAAAACAAAATATATATACACAAAAAGGTTCCCCCCAAACTTAAGTGAAACATTGTTTCCACTGTTGCCATTTTTTTTAAATCTCATAAATTTGTAAACTTGGGAGGAAAAATTTATTAACGGGGACAAGAAATATGATCGTGAAAATCTCCCCCAAACTTATTTTTGGCTCACCGCTTTGAGTTAGAAAAAATTATTTTCAAGAGCCAAATTATACCCCCCCCCCAAACTTGAGTTAAACAATGTTAAGCTTTTAAAGAGGGGGTTCAAAGTTATTGGTCAATGCCAAGCTTTGCAAAGACCAAAAGTCAACACCAACCATTTGAAGAATTTATCAATGTAACGTATAAGTCGATGGAAGAACATATTATATAGAGCCAAGAAGAAGTGGGGAAGGGATAAGTGGTGGTATGGAAAGGGTTTGCTTGAACGTGAATGTGAGGAGATAAGAGGTGATGGTAAATAAAAACGAGAATGTGAATGATCGGAAATGAGTGGAATATTGTCATTCTCATATTTTATAAGAAGAAAGGGTGGTGGTTCAACTTCTATAGGTACAGGTTGATTAATCACAAAATCCATGTTGTTTAGGAATGCAAGTTCGTCAGCGAAAAGTTCTTCAAAACTCTTATTGATGTAATTGAACATTTTACTGTCAGTAAAATTTGTGCCAGAATTTATCATACTTAATTTGTCAAAAATTATGGAGGTAGGAGACTCGAAAAACTCATCTACCTCATTTTCAAAAGTATTCAAATCAAGTTGGCTTTCTGGAATGATCAAACTTGAATTATCGGATTGTGATTCATCAACACTCACTGAAATTATAGGAAGAATAGAAGAAGAACCTAAGAAAGTGGGAGAAAGAAGTTGAATACGAACTTGAGGGTGGGGATGGAGTGTATAAATTAGCACAATTTGTAATGACCGATGTGTAAAAAGCGATTGTGCTAATCTATCAACCCACTGAGAAATGAGGTCAAATCCCTCAAGATTCGTGAGAAAACATGGGTACATCGAACTTGGTAAACCCGACATAAAAAATGAAAGTGTAACGGTTTCTTGCAAGGTCGGAACGAGAATGGAGGGAAGTGATTGAGGAAGGGTATCGGTTAAAGATTCAGGAGGGTGTGTGCAGTCAATGAAAGGGATAGAATGAATTGGAAAATCTGACTCCTCAAGTAAAACTGCTTCATCCTCAATAATTTCCGCAATACTCTCCTCAAAATTTAGCTTATCCATGCAATTCTCATCAAAATCAAGACGCATATGAAGTTTGGGAAAACGGTTAATGACTCGGGATGATGAATTGGAGGGAGAAACTCATCCAAATATGTGGGTCCATCATCCAAAATATTCCCAGCGTCGATATCCTCGATCAAGTGAAAATTAAATTTCTCAGACACCTCATCAAAAGCATGGATATCAATCAATTCAGGTTCTAGAGTGGAGGTGTAGAGGTCAAAAGGATTGGTGTTTGTTTCACTCGAAAGGGACCCTTCACAATCAGGTAAATCAAACACTACAAAGTCGCACAACTCATTAAACGTTTCATCTTCAACTAGTGAATCATTTGGAACACTTGATAGACATTCAAAACCGAAGTTGTGGGATTCAATTGGGGATGGGTAGGTTTGATTTGGAAGGGTGTACAGCTCACTCTCACCACTCAAATTCTCAATCTGTCCAACCGCCACATCATACATTGGAAAATTTGGAGCTAGTTGGAAACCAGCTACCGGGTCACTAGGTTGTATAAGGGCGGTCATGGATGCATTCAAATCCATCATCTATTGGCATGACGCTACCATTAAGTCTTCCAACGACTGTTCCAGACTAGACATGGGTTGTGACGGGGTTTCAGTAAAAGATTCAAAGTTGTTTGGATACGTGAAACTCTCAAATGGCTGTGTAGAAGCAATTTCTAGGGAAGGTGCAAAAGTCGGGTAGGACTGGTAGGAATTGAATGGTTGGACAGGAAAAGGATCAATATTTGGATATGAAGGTGAATGGAATTGTTGATCCAAAGAATTCGCAGTGGTGAAAGGAGTGAAAGATCGGTCACGAGATTGTTCAATATGTTCAGCAATAGACATGGGTTTCGGAGTTACAACAGAACTAGAAAAAGGAGTATCAACGTAAGAAGGTGGTGAAGGTTGAAATGGTTGATATAAGGTGGATTGCGGAGTCCAACTGGTTGTCCTAGATGCGTCTATTCGATCTTTCAAAGAAATTTTGGGCATAGAGGGGTCGTTCAAAATTCGACCAAAACAAAAAGCGTAGGAAGTAATGTCTGGTTGAGGGTACCAAAGTTCGACAAGAGTTTTGCGAGGTGGGGTACCTATGATGTGATGAGAGAAAGGAGAAGAAAAAGAATGTGATTTTTTTTATTTAATTTTTTTATATTTTTTTTTCAAAATTGTTTGTTTTTGGAGTTTTGAAATTTTTGAAAGTGTTTTTCTTTTTTTTTTTTAGAAAGAGTTTTTGCAAAATTTGTACGGAACTACGGCACAATTTCAAACAACCACAGTTTAAATATGCACAATCAAATCTAGAGCTAGAGTCTCCTAAGTCAACTAGACTGCTCCTAACTGTTCCAAAGCGAGAAGTTGTGAGATATCTCTCAAATAGCCTCTTCACCGCCAGTTGTGTCCAGGTAAGCATAAATGAAGAAATGAGGGATCCGCTCACGAATCACCGTGAGACGGTCCTTTTAAAGTTACCTTTCTGACTTGTCTAGCCTAGACACCACAAAGTCAGGTTTAGATAAACGACTGAATGCTCACAACCTTCCTTTGTCCTAATGAGCGCGACAGTCCTTAATTGGCTGAGTCTAGATATTTTTTAATTAGCTCAAGGGTGATGCATATGATTTTAGTGATTTTTGGGGTCTTAGGAAGGGTACTGAAATCCCCACCCAATCTGAATTGGTGTTATAGCCCCTTAAAAGTCCGTATTAATTATGCAAAGCAGTTATCACACCAAAAAAATCTAAAACACTTGCAAAATAATTTTTTTTATTTGGCAACGCAAAGAATCCTGCACAAAAAACAATTTATTAGAGAGGGAGAAGAAGTTGCTGTGCAAAGAATACCTGCAGGAAAAAAAATTTCAATGGAGTTCAGGAGGTAGGAGGAGAAAAAATATACTCACAAAGAGTTTTCAAACAGCTGAAGTCATCTGTTTGACTGCTGTTCCGCAGTCAAACCCCTGCTTATGCCGCGGTTCCGCAGTTCAATAGCTGGTTTGGATCTTCAAAAATTTTCTCTGTGCTGATTTGTTTCTCCTCTGTCAGTTGAGATCCTCTGTTTCTGTATTTGTTCACTTGGCTTGCTCCAGATCTGAATCAGTGGTTGTTCCAAGCCTGCACACTTGCACAAAAACCTTTCAAAAATAACAAGATGATTTTTATTTTTATTTTTATATTTTTTAAATTTTTAAATTTTCATAATTTTTTAATTTTTTATTTATTATTAACCCGAAATTACACAAAGAAAGAGACTACCGTCTCCCCGGCAACGGCGCCATTTGATTGTTCGCGTTTTTGCGTGCGTGTTTTAATTTAAGAATACCACAATCAAGACAGTGTCGCTTGGTAGCTAGCCGGTTGATTACGGGTCGATCCACAGGGAAATAGTGTTCTTTCTTTAAGTTCTAACGAGTTAAGTCCTATTTTTGGTAGGTTTTGTTTTAAGATCTAAGAATGAGACTAAATTGATTTAAAGGCTTGCTAGGGTTAGGATTAGGTTAGTTCGAAATAAGGATTCTTCTCACTTCTATCAATGCCCTAGTTAAGACTATAGGTGTTAGGGTAATAGTCAACAATGGGGATTAGCACGACTAGGAAGAAACTTAGTTTCTTCCTTTTGGTCCTTCTCCGTCCGTTCTTAACTCTTAGCCCTAACCTCCAGTTAATTCAACCACAACCGGTCTAACTAGGGAATCACCACTATCATGTAGGATAGGGTGCCGTAGTGAGCGGTGTGTGGTTGAATTAAATAGAGTTCGTATTTTAAAATTATATGGGGCAAAGAAAGGAGTGAGAGAAATTTTCTTCACTCAAACCTTCCCTATCCTAACCCTAACAAGTGAGGAATTACTCACTCATTAGGAAAGTGATGATAAAATTCATTTTTATATTTTTGTTTAATAACCTAAATTGCAGATAATAAAAGAACAAAATAACAATAGCAGATAATACATTGCAGATAAAAAACGCAAGATAAAAATAAAAAATACCTTTATTGATGGCCTTTCAACAAGTGCATTACAACTTGAATAAAAATTTAAATCTAAGAATTAAAAAGAAGCATGTCTAATTAGGCTTTTGGCTTTCCTATTTATAGATAGGAAAAACCCTAGGTTACAATCTGATCCACATTTGAATTTACAAGACTACCCTAAGAAAGCCGGGTCAAAACACCGACACCCACCGACACATGGACTATATGGCCACGGTTCCGCGGCAGGAAAGCATGTTTGGCCGCGGTTCCGCGGCCAATTGGTGGGATCTCTGGCTCAGTTCTTCAGGGTTGCTTTTTACTTCTGTTTTCTTCACTTGGTTCTGTAAGTCCATGCTACCCTTCCCCGGTACTTACGGGGTTGCGGAATTGGTGTAAAACGATTTTTGCTAGGGTGGTAACATGGACTCATAATACGGATCTTTGTTAAACAACTAGCTAACAACCTAACTAGGAGTTGTTTAACTACTCGGTTAGGGGGTTATACCTTTCTTGAACTCCTTCGTCTTCAACTCTTGTGGTGTACGGATCGGCCTCCCCTCGTCGTCTTCTCGCGCCGAAGATGGATCCACCCGAAAGCTTCTACCTTTAGCTTCTTCTTCGAACTTGAAGAAACTAGAACACTTGGCCTTGTGAACTAGGATGAGTAGAGGATTGTTTTGGTGTTTTTATCTCTAAGGCAATGGTTCTCAACTTATGAGAAGGGTTTGCCTTGAGCTAAAGAGAGCAAGAGGAAGAGGGAGAGCTTGAGCAAGTGTTGGCAAGAGAGAGAAATGAAATGAGAGAATAAGTAAAACCTTTTGCCATCCTTGCTCTCATAATCCAAAATCATCATCACAAGTAATAATAATTGAGTATATTGTAATGGTTATTATCATGACAAATGACACTATCATTTCTTGCATTAAATGCAAATGGTGAACAAAACAAGCAAGCATAAGTCAATGCAACCAAATGATGGCCATTGTCATGATGGTGGTCAACAAGTCCAACCTAGTCAACTGGTCTACAAAAGTCAACAAGTCAACTAGGTCAACCTTTCAACCCAAACCATGTCACTATAATACTCAACTAATATTATTGTTAATCATGTTTCTTAATCTCATTAGGGTTTGAAAAAAGTCAACAGTCAGCAACCCTAATGAGAATCCTCTGCCTCTGTCTCTATCAACTGTGCATACACACCAGTATCCGCTTTCCGGGGAACACGAATACAAACGAGATAAAACCAGTCCCAAAACGTATACTAGGATCTGGCTTAAACCAAAGCCTGCTAGTAATAACTGCCCGGTCACTAAACGTGCATAAGTGCGCGGATGCGACCGAACCCTGTCGCAAAACCATGCGACCTGTCGCAAAGCCATGCGACCTCTACTCTTTTGCCTAAAGGCGAATAGCTCTCTGTGTGGGACTCTAAAGACTCGACACTACGCTGGCAGTGGGTTTAACCACAGACCGCAAGCGGCACTAGCTGTGCGTAACGGCCCCTAGGTAGATGCCGATAAGAAGACGGACGAGGTGAAACCCATCTGAACTCCTACTGAGCCTGAATGTGACAATCTCCGTACAGTCCGGTCTGTTCATCTGATACATCGCATGGCGGGCCTAGGGGGCGGTAAACGTCAGTCCCCTAATAGCAGTACAAGTCGTGTCGGAGTGTAGCCCAGAACATCCTGAGATAACACTGGTAACCTACCAGTATATCTCGCTTGCCCTGGCCAGGGACTACTTGTGTAATGGCTCTCCTAGACACAGCGCGATGTCAACCCCCAATACCGGGAGAGACGAATCCTGTCTAACCGTCACTGCCTCCAAGTGCTTCGGGACTGCACCCAACTACTACCTGTTTGCATGACTCCTTTGAGCCGTGGTAGGGTAGTAATTAAAGTACAGTGGGAACACACTCGAGGTGAAGTGACAGTGTCAAGTCAGCGGACTAAGCTGTACTCATGTCACCTGGGAACTGATAACTGAGATAGGTATAGTACCAACCAATCAGTTCCCGACGAGTCCTGTCCAGTGTACTCGTAACCTAACGAGCACCCGCATACTATCTCAAGTACGACGTACTGACGGCTGTGGGACAGACCGTCTTCCCTGCTGGGATGAGAAGCGCATACGCTAGTCTACTCCGGAGTATCGATGCCCTGTCTCGATAGTCCTACGACTAGGGACCTGTATAAGGATGTGCTTGTGGATTCCCTGCCCCCACGAGTGTGACTGCCATCACAACGCTGGTAATCAAGCAAAGATCCTAAGGGCTTTACTAATATGTATAAGCAATATGCTAAATGAAACACATGCACATGTTAAAGTAGAAACAAACCAAGTAGCATACTACCATTTTGAGCAAGATTGTCAATACAAGGTGAATGTCCCAAGCTTCCATTAAGTAATATACAAACTAGTATGATACAGTAATGGCCTCTAAGGCATAGACACTAACAATCTCCCACTTGCACTAAGGCCATGTACTGGCGTATCGAAGACCTATCATCTCGATCAGCCGCTCGAACTGAGTCTGGGGCAAGGCATTGGTGAATGGATCTGCAGTGTTATCTTCTGAAGCAACCCTCCGAACCTCGATCTCCTGGCGATCCACGATCTCCCTGATCAGGTGATACCGCCTCAAGATGTGTCTGGATCTCTGATGGGACCTGGGTTCCTTCGCTAAAGCTATAGCCCCGTTGTTATCACAATACAGAGGTATTGGATCAACAATGGACGGAACCACCTGAAGTTCTTTCAAGAACTTCCTCATCCAGATGGCTTCTTTTGCGGCATCAGCAGCAGCGATGTATTCCGCTTCCATCGTTGAGTCTGCAACGGTTTCCTGTTTGGAACTCTTCCAACATACCGCCCCTCCATAGAGGGTAAAGACAAAACCCGACATGGACTTGGAATCATCCCTGTCACTCTGGAAGCTGGAGTCAGCAAAAGCCTCGATCTGGATGTCTTTTCCGCCGTACACCAAGAACATCTCCTTAGTCCTTCTCAGGTACTTGAGAATGTTTTTTACCGCTATCCAGTGTTTCTCCCCAGGGTTTGACTGATACCGGCTTACTACACTCAGTGCATAAGCTACATCCGGTCTGGTACACAACATCGCATACATTATAGTGCCTACCGCAGAAGCGTAGGGTATAATAGACATGCGATCCCTTTCCAAATCAGTCTTGGGAGACATCTATTTGGAGAGAGTGATCCCGTGACAAGCCGGTAGATTACCGCGCTTGGAATCTTCCATACTGAATCTTTTCAGTATGGTGTCGATGTACCATGACTGCGAAAGTCCCAACATCCTCTTGGATCTATCACGATTGATCCGGATCCCCAGGATGTATGAGGCATCACCCAGGTCTTTCATGGAGAACCTGTGTGACAAGAACCCCCTTGACAGATTGTAGCATAGGAATGTCATTTCCTATTAAGAGAATGTCATCCACGTATAAAACGAGGAATACTACAGTTCTCGCTACAAATCTACTATAGATGCATAGTTCATCTGGATTTTTGATAAAGCCAAATTCTTTGACCGTCTCATCAAAGCAGATGTTCCAACTCCGCGATGCCTGCTTTAGTCCATAGATGGACTTAAGCAACTTGCACACCTTTCCGCTGCTCCTACTCTGATTGAAACCCTCTGGCTGGTCCATATAGACACACTCCTCTAAATTTCCATTTAGAAAAGCGGTCTTTACGTCCATCTGCCAAATCTCATAATCGTGGAAGGCAGCAATGGCAAGAAGGATCCGAATGGATTTCAGCATAGCCACTAGAGAAAAGGTCTCGTCATAGTCCAAACCAGGTCTTTGACGAAAACCCTTTGCAACAAGTCTAGCCTTATAGGTCTCAACCTGTCCATCTACACCAATCTTCCTTTTGAAGATCCACTTGCATCCTACGGGTTTTACCCTATCTGGAGCAATGTCCAACGTCTCTACTTTGTTGGTGTACATGGACTCCATTTCGGTCCGCATTGCATCCAGCCATTTTACCGAGTCAACGCTCTGAACGGCCTGCTGGAAGCTAGTAGGCTCATCATAATCAATGATGCAGTCCTCTCTATCCCCGTCTATGAGAAAACCGTAGTATCTCTCGGGCGGATGAGACTGCCTACTACTCCTGGGGAGCGGCGTAGGAATGTCCTGTTCTTTGGAACCCTCTGGTTCTACTAAGCTCTTTGTAATAGCTCATGGTTCTGGAATTTCTTCTAGTTCTACTGCGCTCCCACTTATCTGGTTTTCCAAAAACTCAGTTTCCAAGAAGCAGGCATGACGAGAAACAAAAACCTTTTGTTCCTCTTCGCAATAGAAGAAATATCCCTTGGAATTCTTTGGATATCCCACGAACTTGCACTGTACTGAGCGTGCCTCGAGTTTGTCCGCATGCTGCTTTTTGACAAAAGCCGGACATCCCCATGTCTTAATGTACTTAAGATAGGGTTTCTTCCCACACCACATCTGATATGGTGTGTTAGGCACAGTCTTAGATGGAACTCGATTCAAAAGATATGCAGCTGACTCTAGTGCATATCCCCAGAATGATCGCGGTAACTCAGCGTTACCCATCATGGAACGTACCATATCCAATAGGGTCCTATTCCATCTCTCCGATACACCGTTATGTTGCGGAGTGTATGGAGGAGTAAGCTGAGAGAGAATACCATTCCCTTTTAGGTAATCCAGGAACTCGGCACTCAAGTATTCTCCACCTCGATCAGATCTCAGTGTCTTGATACTTTTGCCGGTTTGTTTTTCTACTTCATTCTTATATTCCTGGAATTTTCCAAAGGCTTCGGATTTATGTTTCATCAAGAAGACATATCCGTACCTTGAAAAGCCATCCGTAAAAGTAATGAAGTAAGAAAAACCGCTTCGCGCATGTGTAGACATTGGACCGCACACGTCGCTGTGTACGAGTCCCAAGAGCTCGCTCGCTCTTACTCCGTGGTGAACGGAGTCTTTGTCATCTTTCCTTTGAGACAGCATTGACAAGTTGCATATGATTGATATTGGAATGGATCCAAATATCCTTCTGTATGTAACTTAGTCAATCTTCTCTCATTGATGTGACCCAGTCTACAATGCCATAAGAAAGCCTGATTAGTTTCCGGAAACTTTCTTTTGTGTGTATTCTGGACATTGAAAATCTGTGGTTGGTTTAATACGTATATACCATTGCTTAATGTACCCGACCCAATCAAAACTTGATTAAGGTGAATGTTCACAACATTACTGACAAATGCAAATTCATAACCTTCTTTAGATAATAAAGATACAGAAATGATATTACAAGTTGCATTGGGTACAAAATAGCAATTACGCAAAACCAAAACGTGTCCATTTGACAAGCCCAGGTGATAGTCCCCTACGGACTCAGCATCCATGCCAGCTCCGTTTGCAACTCTGAGGGTCATATCACCTGCCTTCAAAACCCTACGCTTTCTCAGTGCCAGCAAAGAATTACAGATATGAGTTCCTGATCCGGTATCCAATACCCAGGAAGTAGAGTTTATTGAAAGACAGTTTTCAATAACATACATACCTGAAGCTGAAGCCGCAACTTGCTTCAGATCCTGTGTTCTGGCCTTCCAAGCCCTGCAATCTTTCTTCCAGTGTCCACTCTTATGACAGTTGAAGCATTCTTCCTTTCCCACAAGCTTCCCCGCTACCTTTGTTGCTTTTGCTTTTCCCTTCATATCCACTTTACTAACACCGCCCCTTGGTTTGGCGGGAGCTTTCTTCTTCTTTCCCTTGGCTTTCGCCTTGGACTTAGAAGAGGAAGATCCTCCTACAAACAAAGTGGATGTATCCTTACTTTTCTGTAGGGTGCCCTCTGCACTCCTCAGCATGTTGAGGAGCTCCGGAAGTTCAACTTCTTTTCCTTGCAAGTTGAAGTTCAGGATAAACTGGGCGTAAGTGGAAGGAAGGGACTGGAGAATCAAGTCCGTATAGAGCTCGTTCTCTAACGTGATCCCAAGGTCCGCGAGCTCCTCAATGAAGCCAATCATCTTAAGCACGTGTTCCGCTACCGATGATCCGATGGCCAACCTTGCCGAAAATAGCTTCTTCGACACTTCGTATCTTGCGATACGAGATTGGTCTCCATACAGTTCTTTTGTATGGAGAAATATGGATTCGAGGTCCATATTCTCGTGCCTCCTCTGATGTTCATTGTCCATAGATGCAAGCACGATGCACTTTGCCTTCGCGCAATCGATCTCCCAAGTCTTACGGATTTCCTTATCCGCGACGCTGGAGGTGGGACCTGGGACAGGGGGAGCTTTGGTGGTAAGAAGATACCCCAGCTTGTCGTAAGTGATTGCCTTTTTGAAATTCCTGAGCCAATCTTTGTAGTTTGGCCCTGTCAGTATGTTTTTATCTAGAAGTAACTTAAGTCTGGTCATGTCGATTGGTCGCTGCAGTTAGGAGAGAGAGAAGAAACACTCAGCATGATGCTCTTGCAAGTTTAGAGTGGTTTTTAGTTTGTCTAAACAGGATGGCTCCCACTGTATCTCGAATTCCTCCTCAAACCAAAAAGGAAGAATTAGTCGGAATCAATCTCACCGTACAATACTTGCTTAACCGTTCTGCCAGGCCAGTGTTGGTGCTTCGAGGGAGGTTTTTCAACGCTTTCGCGAAGTTCCTTAATTAAATAACCTCTTTTCCCTGTGGGAGTAGCCCCGCTAAAACCTTTCTAGACACCTACTTGGTTTATAGCATTGATCGTTAAGTGAGAAATTTTCCGAGGAGTAGCATATACTCACAGTAGGATCGGGATCCAAATATCATCGCGTGAAAAAACTGATGGAATCCTACCAGAATCATCACACTCCAAATGGTATGCAACACTAGCAAGTTTCAGTTCTTTTGAAACTCCCGATGTGGATTTTTTCCCCATGATCTTATGACCTTGATTTTGGCCAACAAATCATAAGTCACATGTCAAGTTCTACCCGTCATTCTCCAGGTTAATTTGAACCCACCCCTACCTACCCTTGACTTTGGCCAACAAGGCGGTACGACTGTCCCAAACCAACGCATCTATCTATGCTGCACATGAATACCCAATAGCTACCAATCACTATGCCTTGACTTTGGCCAACAAAAATAGCTTGAATACTATTGACTATTCATGTGAAACGACGGAGGGCTACGAATGGTTTTGGCGAAACCATGAATGTAGTGAACTTGATATAATCGATGGAACGAGATAGCTTTTAAAAAGAGTAGCTCAAGCTCCGCATTTAAAAGTTTGTTTTTGAAAAGAACCGAGTGGTTTTGAAAGTGTTCCAACGACTTTACTTTGGTTTATTTTCTTGCATTAATTTTAATGCGTCCCATCATTTAATCCTACCATTGTAGAAAACAACCAAAATATGACGTACGCTTATGCCATCCGCATTCGCCACGGGGCCCCGTTATTACCCGTTAGGTTACTTAACTAACGACAGAGTGGGGGATGGACTAGCGCGGATGCAAAACATAAGCAACGCCTAAATAAATATCATATATAGATATATTGCAATGATAGCCATTTCAGATCACAGATGAACACATTGGATATACTAGGAATCCGCAATTCGTACGAGCCTGTAACGAAAAGCGGATTACACGGTCGCGGTGAATAGCCAATACCCCACCCAAGACCCCTACGGGTGCGGCAAACTACCGGCTAAATGTCCGAAGCGGAGCAACCTCCCTCAACGACGTGAGTAGGCCACTCGGCACTTCGAGATACCCGGTAGTTTGTGCACCCCACCTTGGGTCTATCCTAGGAGCAAAAACAGTAAAAAGAAATTATACAATGACGGCTACAACCCCGACCCGATTGTGCGGCCATACAAATAATATTACATCAATTTACATATTACATGAATTGAAAGAAAAGAAAACTCTCATCTCACAACCCCTGGCTATTCACCCGCGACAATCCAATGAATTCATATACACATACCATCAACATTACAGATCACAGATATGTATAACCCCCACTAATCGACGTATAGCGATTAGCGGACGTTCAATACATATAATACAGCACAGATATAAACCCGTTAGCTTTAGTCTACTAGAAGTTCGATCAAAATACGGTTTTTTAACCCCAAAAACAAATTTTGCTTTCTGGGAAATCTGGGCAGAAAAAACATATTGTAAAAATCCTAAAACAACCCCAGAAACACTCTGCAAGAAAATTTTTCCACGGCCGAGTCAACTCGGCCGCGGAACCGCGGCGGGAGCATGCTCCCGCCGCGTTTCCGCGGCGACTTGACCGGTTCGTTGGACCAATTTTCTTGGGTGTCTTAATAAAAGCCTGAGCCGATTTTTCATGTATAATTTATTACTTTTTGAACAGTGGGAAAAATCGGCAGAAACCATATTATTCGGGTGTGTTTCGTGATATTTTCTCCGATCGAACTTCTGCTTACTTTGCTAACATGTTAGATAGTGTTTAACTAGGCTCTGATACCACTGTAAGTCCATGCTACCCTTCCCCGGTACTTACGGGGTTGCGGAATTGGTGTAAAACGATTTTTGCTAGGGTGGTAACATGGACTCATAATACGGATCTTTGTTAAACAACTAGCTAACAACCTAACTAGAAGTTGTTTAACTACTCGGTTAGGGGGTTATACCTTTCTTGAACTCCTTCGTCTTCAACTCTTGTGGTGTACAGACCGGCCTCCCCTCGTCGTCTTCTCGCGCCGAAGATGGATCCACTCGAAAGCTTCTACCTTTGGCTTCTTCTTCGAACTTGAAGAAACTAGAACACTTGGCTTGCTAGGCCTTGTGAACTAGGATGAGTAGAGGATTGTTTTGGTGTTTTTATCTCTAAGGCAATGGTTCTCAACTCATTAGAAGGGTTTGCATTGAGCTAGAGAGAGCAAAGGGAAGAGGGAGAGCTTGAGCAAGTGATGGCAAGAGAAAGAAATGAAATGAGAGAATAAGTAAAACCTTTTGCCATCCTTGCTCTCATAATCCAAAATCATCATCACAAGTAATAATAATTGAGTATATTGTAATGGTTATTATCATGACAAATGACACTATCATTTCTTGCATTAAATGCAAATGGTGAACATAACAAGCAAGCATAAGTCAATGCAACCAAATGATGGCCATTGTCATGATGGTGGTCAACAAGTCCAACCTAGTCAACCGGTCAACAAAAGTCAACAAGTCAACTAGATCAACCTTTCAACCCTAACCATGTCACTATAATACTCAACTAATATTATTGTTAATCATGTTTCTTAATCTCATTAGGGTTTGACAAAAGTCAATAGTCAGCAACCCTAATGAGAATCCTCTGCCTCTGTCTCTGTCAACTGTGCATACACACCCGTATCCGCGTTCCGGGGAACACGAATACAAACGAGATAAAACCAGTCCCAAAACGTATACTAGGATCTGGCTTAAACCAAAACCCGATAGTAATAACTGCCCGGTCACTAAACGTGCACAAGTGCGCGGATGTGACCGAACCCTGTCGCAAAGCTATGCGACCTGTCGCAAAGCCATGCGACCTGTCGCAAAGCCATGCGACATCTACTCTTTTGCCTAAAGGCGAATAGCTCTCTGTGTGGGACTCTAAAGACTCGACACTACGCTGGTAGTGGGTTTAACCACAGACCGCAAGCGGCACTAGCTGTACGTAACGGCCCCCAGGTAGATGCCGATAAGAAGACGGACGAGGTGAAACCCATCTGAACTCCTACTGAGCCTGAATGTGACAGTCTCCGTACAGTCCGGTCTGTTCGTCTGATACATCGCATGGCGGGCCTAGGGGGCGGTAAACGTCAGTCCCCTAATAGCGGTACAAGTCGTGTCGGAGTGTAGCCCAGAACACCCTGAGATAACACTGGTAACCTACCAGTATATCTCGCTTGCCCTGGCCAGGGACTACTTGTGCAATGGCTCTCCTAGACACAGCGCGATGTCAATCCCCAATACCGGGAGAGACGAATCCTGTCTAACCGTCACTGCCTCCAAGTGCTTCGGGACTGCACCCAACTACTACCTGTTTGCACGACTCCTTTGAGCCGTGGTAGGGTAGTAATCAAAGTACAGTGGGAACACACTCGAGGCGAAGTGACAGTGTCAAGTCAGCGGACTAAGCTGTACTCATGTCACCTGGGAACTGATAACTGACGATAGGTATAGTACCAACCAATCAGTTCCCGACGAGTCCTGTCCAAACCTAACGAGCACCCACATACTATGTCAAAGAAGACGTACTGACGGCTGTGGGACAGACCGTCTCCCCTGATAGGATGAGAAGCGCATACGCTAGTCTACTCCGGAGTATCGATGCCCTGTCTCGATAGTCTTATGACTAGGGACCTGTATAAGGATGTGCTTGTGGATTACCCAGCCCCCACAAGTGTGACTGCCATCACAACGCTGGTAATCAAGAAAAGATCCTAAGGGCTCTACTAATATGTATAAGCAATATGCTAAAAGAAACACATGCACATATTAAAGTAGAAACAAACCAAGTAGCATACTACCATTTTGAGCAAGATTGTCAATACAAGGTGAATATCCCAAGCTTCCATTAAGTAATATACAAAGTAGTATGATACAGAAATGGCCTCTAGGGCATATACACTAACAGGTTCCTCAGAATCTCTTCTATTTTCTTCCAGATTTCCACAGTGTAGAATGTTGTGGACTTTTTGCCGTGAGCTTCACGCTGAAGTCTTGAATCTTGTGCTTCCCTTGAACTTTGTGCATTGAACTGTCTAATGATTTTCATTTGTTCCTTTAACTGGCAGGCGGCATCATACGGATTCATCTATTGTTGGTCGTAGTCTTACATTTGTAGTGACTTTTCACGAATTTCACTGTAACGATCTGAGAACCTGTAACCTGCAACTATTTAGCAGACATGGATCAAAAGAACCTATTTATGTGTAATGTGATTAAGAATGAGCGATATGATAATGCAAAATTCTGATATGAACAACACTGCTACTTCGCCTCAAGTGTGTTCCCACTGTTCTTAGATTACTATCCTACCACGGCTCTGTTGAGTCGTGCAAACAGGTAGTAGTTAGGTTCAGTCCCGAAGCACTTGGAGGCAGTGGCGGTTAGATATGATTCGTCTCTCCCGGTATTGGGGGTTGATGTCGCGCTGTGTTCGGAAAGCCATTACACAAAGTGTCTGGCCAGGGCAAGCGAGATTTGCTCGTAGGGATTCCAGTAGTTCTCAGGGTATTTTTTGCCGCACTCCGACATGACTTATTGCACTATTAGGGGTCTGACGCTTGCCGCCCCATAGGACCGATATGCGACACTCTTAGAAGAACATACCGGACTGTACGGAGATTGCCACAGACAGACTCATTAGGGGTACGGACGAGTTTCCTTGTCGACCTTCTTGTCCACAGATACCTGGGTAGCCGTTACGTACAGCTAGTGCCACTGACGCGTTTGTGGTTAAACCCACTGCCAGAGTACTGTCGTGTCTTTATAGTCCCACACAGAAGGTTTCCCGGCTTCGGGAGAAATGTGTTGTAACGTTTTGAAAATCGTTTCGGTGAAATTTCGAAAAATCGGTAAAATAAGGGGGTTTTCTGTAAAAAGTCAAAATACAAATATCTTATTATAAACATTAAATATACATATTCTAGCTATGTAATTACTAGTATTTGGTGTTTATTGAGCCACTGGTGAAATTTCAAATTTTCTGAAAAAAATTATTTTATTATTATTTTAAGCCGTCACTAATACATTTAATTAGGGAAAATTACAAATTGGAATGAGTTGAAACAAATTTTGTGCATCATAAAACATTAAATAAAATTTTATCATGTGGTTTTTGAAACGAAATCGTTTGCGAAAACGGTTTAGAAAATATCGAAGAAAAAGGCTTGATTTCAATTTGGGAGTGGACTTTCCCCACCTCACTCTCTCTCCTCCCTCACCCAATCCCCACCAATTCTGGCCAAAATCTGAACCCACAACAGCCCCTTCATTCTTCATCTCCTTCTCTTTAAAAAAGTTCATCAAAATGCTTGAAAAATCTACAAAAAATCAAGCAAAAATCCAAATCAAAATCCACCTCCTACCCATTTTCCCTTGGCTACCATAGCATGGATCTAGGGATTTAGATTTTAATTTGGGAGGCTAAGTGTGCTTGTGGCATCTTCAAATTATTGGGTATAAATTCTAACCTTTTTGCTTAATGTGTTGTTAATTGCTTAGGTTAGCTTAATTAATTGTTTAATTAGGTTTTTAATTAGTTCTAGGTGCATGATTTAAAATTCAAGAGAGGGGTTTGATTTCAAATTGGTATTTTGTGTTGTGAGATTTAGTTTATGTGATATAATTGACATATTAATGTGATGCTAAATCTAATTTAAGTTGCTAGTTTGCATAATTGTTGATTTAAAAGTGATAATTATATAATTGGTAAACTATGTTTTTTAAATAATTATATTCTTATGAGATAAAATTCAAATTTAGGTTTCATGTCATTATAAAGATTATATTGAGTGGTTTAATGCTTTTAGTTCATGAAAATCCAAGCTAGATTGTAGTTTGTGTATTTTTGCTATAAAATTGTTAAAATTTAGGTATTTTGTAAACTAGAATTTTAACGTTTATGGAAATTAATGAGATTAAATTATGGGAATTGTTTTTATGACTTAATTAAGATATTTAGTGAATATTGTGGCCGCTAGATTCGTTTATACATCGAGTTTTGTACTAAAACGGCGAATTATGCTTGCTAGATTTTCGGAAAAATGACTTTTTAAGTGAAATTGGGGGTTTTTTTGAGTTTTAACCTATTTTATATTAAAATTGGTGTCCGTGAATGTGAACATGAGTGTATTTAGGTTTTTCTCGATGGTCTGGCGTTTGTACACCGACGTCGAGAGTTTTTGGGTTGATTTGTGAAAGCAACCATAGGTTTTGACCTATGTGGGATTCGTGTGTCGTTTTGGTCATGAGTCGGATTTTAATACGGTACGATGCGTTGTGATATGTAGGTACCCCCATATGGACTTCGAGACGACAAGCTAGCGCGTGGCGACGTCGGCACCGGCGAGCGAGGACCAGGTGAGTAGATTTATATCTACGGGGAGAAGTCGGGTGGATGGCGTATAGCACCTCCGCAGTCCGTAGTGTAGCTTATATATATATGTTTATATAGGTGTTTTATGATACGAGAATGTTTATTCATGTTATGATTATGTGTTCATGGATTAGCTTTGGGTTAGTTGCGAAACCCTAGAGTAGTTGTTATACCCACATACGCACACACAGACTTGCATACTTTACTTTCTTGTGCGCAGATTGGGATGTGTATACATGTATATATGCGTGGGTATGGGACTATGCATATGTACATTCATATACACATGCATGGATAATGATGATAGTACTTGGGATTTATGATGAGTCGATGAGATTTGATTTGAGGCCGTGAGATCGGTGATATAGCAGGGTTCGTATTTGAGATACGACATGACGTTGTAGCGGGTCCTTGACGTACTGTTTCACACACGTGCATGCATACTTAGGCGGTATCAGTATTGTACTAGACGTAGATCAGTACCCCGATCATGATATTTGATAAAGAGGATACCAGGTGAATAGTATGATGAATGTGATATTAACCCGTACCCAGATTTGGGGATGCCGTACGACGGATTTACGTACGAGCTATATTTTGATGATTGATCCGCACTCTTGACTTGGGATGTCTGATTATAGATATGGTGTCGGATATGATATTATTGAGGCGGGATCACCGACTAATATATATACAGGTATGTATATGTATCGACTCAGATGTTAGGCGGTTTCCTTACCTGTAGTCCAGCTTGTTAGCTTAGCCCTTTAGTTTAGTTTAGTTGTTAGAATAGATTCGATTCTTACCTATTTCAAAAACTAACGAATCGTGGATATTTTAAAAGACAGCCCAAGGGATCCTACGGATATTTCAAAAGACGTATCTTTTCATAAAAACACCGTAGCCCCTATTTTCAAAACCCCATGATTCGTGTTATTTCAAAAGGCACCATTTGTAGGACTTATATTAAATTAATACAGATTAGTTATAGTTGCGTCTAGTATTCAGCTCCCGCTCATTATTGTGGTTCGCTTCGCATCGCATGCTAATATTATGTTTTATACTCCTATTATTAATATCATGCTGCAAGGACACCAGTACCATTACCGATGATGCGTATGTACCACGTACACTTACTTGCCGGCTCACACACATCTTCATCGGTAATTGCCATGTCACGAACACTTTAGAAAATACTATTTCATTTGACATAGGTTGTTAGCTAATAGTTTAGACATGATATTAGTGTACTTGCCTTATATGCTAGTTAGACATTGTAGTTATTGCCTACTACTTCATGCATGTTATTATTCACTGTTGTGTCGCATTCATGGATTCTCATGCCTATATTCACTGTTTACATGCTATTGATGACTTGGATTCGGATTTCATGAGATTTCTTGGATTTGGAGGAAAACCGCAAAAACATAAATAAACCTTTTCTCTCTTTTAAAATAAAAAGTACGGTTTTCACATGATGTATGAGTCGTCCACCATGAGTTTGCTGATGGATTTCGAGACCCGATTCAAGGAGTTGGATGAACCGTTTTGGGTGCATGGTGGACCCGGTAAGGTACCCCGGGGCAAGAAGCTCGTGGTGATGACGATGAGCCTGGCAGGGGGAGACTACCTACCGGTGATTTTACCCGACGCGTCGAATATCCGGAGGATACCATCGTGGTCTTGAGATGGGTGGTAGGGGCCGGTCTGGACTGACGGCGCCCTAGATATTGAGATTGAGACATTGAGATTTCGAGATATTGAGGTACTGAGATTTGATGATACAGGCCGGTCCGGATAGCCGGAGCCTGAGGCTTTGAGACATTGAGATTTATGTTTTGTGTCGATGCTAGACACTGTTGATACTGATTTCATTTATGATACCTCATTTTAAAAATACAAAGGAAATCTCACTAATTTATGAAAACAGTTTCTTCATTTACATGTATTCTGTTTTCATGCATTCATACCTCATTCATATGATACATTGCTACCTGAGGCACTGGCACGGGCACATGGAATTACACTTGGATTAGATATTTACCCTAGTCATTGTTATAGACTGCTGGTTTTATTTGAGGATTATATATATTGATCGTATGACCTAGGATTGCGTCATACATGCGATTTCTATTCGTAGATGTTTTTCTATTCACGAGTTGGCAACTCACCCCCGTTGTGCCCCAGTTTCTTGCAGGTTTCGCCGTACAGGTTTCTTTACGGCTTTGCGGGTACAGTTTCGTTCGGGTGACTTGCTAGTAGGTGGGTTTATTTGTATCGTGCCCATCATTATACATTGTATATTATTATTCAGTTGTATCTAGAAGTTCCATCAACCAAATATGTATTTACTTTGAGATAGAGACCAGTGATGTTATTCCTTCGACCTTAGAGTCGCGCGTTATTTTTCTGTGGTTTTCTTGTGGTTTTGAGTTTCCTTTTGAGTTTTGATCCTCGCCGTTGGCGTTGTATATTATATTGCTTGTGTGGTTGTTGCCGTCGATTGACGAAGAGCTAGCTCCCGCTTGGGGATGCCTTTTTTTTTGATTTCGTATACTATTCATGTTTTATCCCGTTTAGGGGCCGGTATTTACAAAGGAGACTGCCGAAATTTTCAGGAAATTTTTGATGTTTTTAAAAACCGCATAATTCGGCTTATGCTATTGAAACTACTTGCTTTAAGTTGGTTTTCCTTGCACTCTACATCTTTTCTTGGTTTGGATTTCTGGGTTTTCGGTTTACTTAGACTACGTACGTCTCGAGACATTCGTAGTTTAAGTGCCGGGCATGTTCCGTACTTTCGGGTCGTGACAAAGTTGGTATCAGAGCGTTAGGTTTTACCTTCGGAGCGTAGGATGACCCTTGGTTGATGGAATAGGTGACTAAAGTAGAGTGACGTACCGTAGGTATGTTCCGCGGCATATTTACGATACGCTACTCCACTTAAGAAGCCTTAGGATGTACATTTCTTTGCTCAGTACTATATTCATTCCGATCTAGCCTCATCCGTACCAGTTATGGTTTTGCTGCTACGATTACGGGCAGGGAGAGCTACGGCTAGAGTTGCGGTCAGCATGAGCTCGTCAAGAACGAGGACTGACCAGGGCATGATTCCGGCGACACACGATTGCGGAGATGTGTCTTTTTACTGTGTTTCCGCGCCACGAGCGTTTGGCGGATCGCCTTTATGAGGTTACCCGGATGTGCTGATCGACACTAGAGGATTGAGCCAATGATAGAGGCCAGCAGATTTTGATGACCGTTGGTGTATTGCTTATTCATGATGGTCGAGGCACTGTTCAGCATGCAGACGAGCGAGCCAGCTATTGCTGCGAACGACGAGATATCGCCCCAGATGTTGGAGCTATTGCAGTACGAGTTGTACTAAGAGATGATAGAAGGTCACTAGTCACCGAGGATGAATGATTAGGACATGTGGTTCGTTCGCTACCCCGATGCGAGATCATCAGATAGGTTGATTCCAGCTAGAGACGACTTCACGCAGAGACGTGAGGGTCGACAGAGACGATCGAATGTCGGAAACCTATTATTCTAAGTTTAAAGTATTCGGAAAGACATGCAGGCAATTCTATGGTCCCTCTAGATGAATGAAACCCTAACTCGACATAATGACTGTGTGAAAGCCTTTGAACCTTTGGGTTTGTGGCAGTTCCGCGGCGCCATTAGTGAGGCTTGGGTTTTCCCTTCTACGGCTGGACCATCGATGCTGTGGTACGTACTCGATACTATTAAACTGTACCCAAGATGTTGAGCTCTTGGGGGATTATGAGGTTTTGACAATCGATTGGATGGTTCGACTTAATTCGGATGCTAGGTGGTGGGATGCATTTTTTGGGAGACTCTCGATACGAGGATAGCCGTTGGAGCTCAGTCCATGCAGCCACGACGAGACGAGTCCGAAGCGGTCGACATTAGAGAAAATGGAGTAAGAGGTTCGTACAAGATCTGGATATGATGACGTTTTCCTCCGCCGACATCAGAGATGCGATGCGCATGCCGAGGCAGAGTACTGGATATACCTTCCAGAAGGAGTCGCGATGGGTATGCAGCCGTTCCAGAGCAAGATGCAGATATAGGAAAGGACGATGACTTCGGGACAGTTGGCAGAGACGAGACATGGAAGAGACCGTGAGCAGGATTCCTTCCAGGACACTGCTGCAATGATACTTGCACCCAGGATCAGATGTGTCACGTACATTCAGAGAGCCAGAGGCCGACGCCAGTGATATGCTGTCTTACGAGTGGTCGCGATGATTGACCGAGAGATGACCAGAGAAGTGCCAGAACGGGATCATCCCCGTTGGCACACCTGACAGGGCCGATGAGCCGATGGACCGAGAGATTGGTAATTCATAGTGAAGACCTTGACCCAGGAGTGGTCATTGTTACGCACACCAGCAGGCCAGAGTTCATGATCATCGACGAGACGTCCCACTAGTGACCGCGACAATTGGCCCGAGATTCTTAGAGGATGCGCTTGAGCGGTACTATTCCGCCATTATTGATTTCGATGTTTTGGGTGATTTATTCGCCTGATTTGATTTTGATGATTGAGGATTTACGATCTTTACACAGTGTTGCACTTGATATCGTTTTCGTGCTTGGGTTTCACATGTTTGTGATTTTACGGTTTTAGGCATTTGAGTTGATTTTGTGCGTATGCACGCACACGATTTGGTTCCTGCACTCTGTATAGTTTATATATGCTTGCAGTGCAGTGATACGCCTTTTGTGCACTTAGATGCACTGGACTTCGATTTCGATTGTGATACTCGATATTTGTTTTGTGCACCTTGTCCACCTGATTTGATTTTGCGCATGTTCGGCGCTTGATATTAGATTTCATGATTTCGTGCATGATGGATGCCCCAGGTTTTGGGTTTTCGCGCATGTTGAGCGTATGTCTTGAGATGCGATTTTGGTGCACACCAGATGCACTAAATCGAGATTTTTTTCGTGCATGTCAGATGCACCTGATTTTGCTGTCAGGCACACACGTTGCCTACGACAGATGCTTTGTGCACACCCGATGCACTTAGATCTTGTTTCTATGCACTTATATGGCACGTATATGGATTTTGATTGTCGTGCGCACCAGACGCACGTAGTATTCATACGCGTATTTTGGGATTGATTTCTTATAGAGCAGTACGTTTTTTTTGTGATAATTGCGATGTGTTTTCGTACTAAGCAGGACTAGTCAGAGGACAGTACCTGAATGTATTTTGCATGCATTGATAGCTATTGAAGGGAATTCCAAAAAGCGAGCTATAGTCTCAGTATTTATCTACGTGTCTGATATGACGCGAAACGTTTAAAACAAGGTAAACCCTTCTAAATTGTTTCCCAAAACGGCGGAACGTATATTTCAAACAAAGGTATATATGTATATAGTTATTTTCTTATGATAGACTTCCGCCACTGTGCAGTGTTATGTGCATTGCACAGCAACTTAAAGGATTTGGCATGCATTTCCTCCTGATATTTACATGTATAGTTCCGATTTATGGCATATCGGTCTTGCTTGAGATTTGGCATTCGTGTCTTCACCTTGATTCCGATGATTCCGGGATACTTGACGGAGTTTTGATTTCGAGTTATCTACTCATTACTCATGCGCATGTATTGCGCTATAATGCGTTTTATATACTTATGATTTCGGAGCCCCGACGACTTGAGGGTTTTGCTTAGATGTTTTTGTATTTGGGGGGAGTTTGAATTTAAATTCAGGGACCGAATTTCTTTAAGGGGGGGAAGATTGTAACGTTTTGAAAATCGTTTCGGTGAAATTTCGAAAAATCGGTAAAATAAGGGGGTTTTCTGTAAAAAGTCAAAATACAAATATCTTATTATAAAAATTAAATATACATATTCTAGCCATGTAATTGCTAGTATTTGGTGTTTATTGAGCCACTGGTGAAATTTCAAATTTTCTGAAAAAAAATTATTTTATTATTATTTTAAGCCGTCACTAATACATTTAATTAGGGAAAATTACAAATTGGAATGAGTTGAAACAAATTTTGTGCATCATAAAACATTAAATAAAATTTTATCATGTGATTTTTGAAACGAAATCGTTTGCCAAAACGGTTTAGAAAATATCGAAGAAAAAGGCTTTTTTCGGTGAAATTGGGGTTACTGGGAATTGGGGTTTAGCATTTATCTTTTTCCTAACCCACACACCCACACCTCACCCTCTCCCCATGTGGCCGGCCCCACCATGACAGCCCTCCCCCTCTCCCTCTCTCCAATCACTTCTTTTTTTCAAAAGAAAAGAAAAAGAAAAGAGTAGAAAATGATAGAATTAGAGTGGACTTTCCCCACCTCACTCTCTCTCCTCCCTCACCCAATCCCCACCAATTCTGGCCAAAATCTGAACCCACAACAGCCCCTTCATTCTTCATCTCCTTCTCTTTAAAAAAGTTCATCAAAATGCTTGAAAAATCCACAAAAAATCAAGCAAAAATCCAAATCAAAAACCACCTCCTACCCATTTTCCCTTGGCTACCATAGCATGGATCTAGGGATTTAGATTTCAATTTGGGAGGCTAAGTGTGCTTGTGGGATCTTCAAATTATTGGGTATAAATTCTAACCTTTTTGCTTAATGTGCTGTTAATTGCTTAGGTTAGCTTAATTAATTGTTTAATTAGGTTTTTAATTAGTTCTAGGTGCATGATTTAAAATTCAAGAGAGGGGTTTGATTTCAAATTGGTATTTTGTGTTGTGAGATTTAGTTTATGTGATATGATTGACATATTAATGTTATGCTAAATCTAATTTAAGTAGCTAGTTTGCATATTTGTTGATTTAAAAGTGATAATTATATAATTGGTAAACTAGGTTTTTTAAATAATTATATTCTTATGAGATAAAATTCAAATTTAGGTTTCATGTCATTATAAATATTATATTGAGTGGTTTAATGCTTTTAGTTCATGAAAATCCAAGCTAGATTGTAGTTTGTGCATTTTTGCTATAAAATTGTTAAAATTTAGGTATTTTGTAAACTAGAATTTTAACGTTTATGGAAATTAATGAGATTAAATTATGGGAATTGTTTTTATGACTTAATTAAGATATTTAGTGAATATTGTGGCCGCTAGATTCGTTTATACATCGAGTTTTGTACTAAAACGGCGAATTGTGCTTGCTAGATTTTCGGAAAAATGACTTTTTAAGTGAAATTGGGGTTTTTGTGAGTTTTAACCTATTTTGTATTAAAATTAGTGTCCGTGAATGTGAAAATGAGTGTATTTAGGTTTTTCTCGATGGTCTGGCGTTTGTACACCGACGTCGAGAGTTTTTGGGTTGATTTGTGAAAGCAACCATAGGTTTTGACCTATGTGGGATTCGTTTGTCGTTTTGGTCATGAGTCGGATTTTAATACGGTACGATGCATTGTGATATGTAGGTACCCCCATATGGACTTCGAGACGACAAGCTAGCGCGTGGCGACGTCGGCACCGGCGAGCGAGGACCAGGTGAGTAGATTTATATCTACGGGGAGAAGTCGGGTGGATGGCGTATAGCACCCCCGCAGTCCGTAGTGTAGCTTATATATATATGTTTATATAGGTGTTTTATGATACGAGAATGTTTATTCATGTTATGATTATGTGTTCATGGATTAGCTTTGGGTTAGTTGCGAAACCCTCGAGTAGTTTTTATACCCACATACGCACACACAGACTTGCATACTTTACTTTCTTATGCGCAGATTGGGATGTGTATACATGTATATATGCGTAGGTATGGGACTATGCATATGTACATTCATATACGCATACATGGATAATGATGATAGTACTTGGGATTTATGATGAGTCGATGAGATTTGATTTGAGGCCGTGAGATCGGTGATATAGCAGGGTTCGTATTTGAGATATGACATGACGTTGTAGCGGGTCCTTGACGTAGTGTTTCACAAACGTGCATGCATACTTAGGCGGTATCAGTATTGTACTAGACGTAGATCAGTACCCCGATCATGATATTTGATAAAGAGGATACCAGGTGAATAGTATGATGAATGTGATATTAACCCGTACCCAGATTTGGGGATGCCGTACGACGGATTTACGTACGAGCTATATTTTGATGATTGATCCGCACTCTTGACTTGGGATGTCTGATTATAGATATGGTGTCGGATATGATATTATTGAGGCGGGATCATCGACTAATATATATATAGGTATGTATATGTATCGACTCAGATGTTAGGCGGTTTCCTTACCTGTAGTCCAGCTTGTTAGCTTAGCCCTTTAGTTTAGTTTAGTTGTTAGAATAGATTCGATTCTTACCTATTTCAAAAACTAACGAATCATGGATATTTTAAAAGACAGCCCAAGGGATCCTACGGATATTTCAAAAGACGTATCTTTTCATAAAAACACCGTAGCCCCTATTTTCAAAACCACATGATTCGTGTTATTTCAAAAGGCACCATTTGTAGGACTTATATTAAATTAATGCAGATTAGTTATAGTTGCGTCTAGTATTCAGCTCCCGCTCATTATTGTGGTTCGCTTCGCATCGCATGCTTATATTATGTTTCATACTCCTATTATTAATATCATGCTGTTAGGACACCAGCACCATTACCGATGATGCGTATGTACCACGTACACTTACTTGCCGGCTCACACACATCTTCATCGGTAATTGCCATGTCACGAACACTTTAGAAAATACTATTTCATTTGACATAAGTTGTTAGCTAATAGTTTAGACATGATATTAGTGTACTTGCCTTATATGCTACTTAGACATTGTAGTTATTGCCTACTACTTCATGCATGTTATTATTCAATATTGTGTCGCATTCATGGATTCTCATGCCTATATTCACTGTTTACATACTATTGATGACTTGGATTCGGATTTCATGAGATTTCTTGGATTTGGAGGAAAACCGCAAAAACATAAATAAACCTTTTCTTTCTTTTAAAATAAAAAGTGCGGTTTTCCCATGATGTATGAGTCGTCCACCATGAGTTTGCTGATGGATTTCAAGACCCGATTCGAGGAGTTGGATGAACCGTTTTGGCTGCATGGTGGACCCGGTAAGGTACCCCGGGGCAAGAAGCTCGTGGTGATGACGATGAGCCTGGCAGGAGGAGACTACCTACCGGTGATTTTACCCGACGCGTCGGATATCCGGAGGATACCGTCGTGGTCTTGAGATGGATGGTAGGGGCCGGTCTGGACTGACGGTGCCCTAGATATTGAGATTGAGACATTGAGATTTCGAGATATTGAGGTACTGAGATTTGACGATACAGGCCGGTCCGGATAGCCGGAGCCTGAGGCTTTGAGACATTGAGATTTATGTTTTGTGTCGATGCTAGACACTGTTGATACTGATTTCATTTATGATACCTCATTTTAAAAATACAAAGGAAATCTCACTAATTTATGAAAACAGTTTCTTCATTTACATGTATTCTGTTTTCATGCATTCATACCTCATTCATATGATACATTGCTACCTGAGGCACCGGCACGGGCACATGGAATTACACTTGGATTAGATATTTACCCTAGTCATTGTTATAGACTGCTGGTTTTATTTGAGGATTATATATATTGATCGTATGACCTAGGATTGCGGCGATTTCTATCCGTAGATGTTTTTCTATTCACGAGTTGGCAACTCACCCCCATTGTGCCCCAGTTTCTTGCAGGTTTCGCCGTACAGGTTTCTTTACGGCTTTGTGGGTACAGTTTCGTTTGGGTGACTTGCTAGTAGGTGGGTTTATTTGTATCGTACCCATCATTATACATTGTATATTATTATTCAGTTGTATCTAGAAGTTCCATCAACCAAACATGTATTTACTTTGAGATAGAGACCAGTGATGTTATTCCTTCGACCTTAGAGTCGCGCGTTACTTTTCTGTGGTTTTCTTGTGGTTTTGAGTTTCCTTTTGAGTTTTGATCCTCGCCGTTGGCGTTGTATATTATATTGCTTGTGTGGTTGTGGCCGTCGATTGACGAAGAGCTAGCTCCCGCTTGGGGATGCCTTTTTTTTTATTTCGTATACTATTCATGTTTTATCTCGTTTGGGGGCCGGTATTTACAAAGGAGACTGCCGAAATTTTCAGGAAATTTTTGATGTTTTTAAAAACCGCATAATTTGGCTTATGCTATTGAAACTACTTGCTTTAAGTTGGTTTTTCCTGCACTCTACATCTTTTCTTGGTTTGGATTTCTGGGTTTTCGGTTTACTTAGATTACGTACGCCTCGAGACGTTCGTAGTTTAAGTGCCGGTCATGTTCCGTACTTTCGGGTCGTGACATGTGTAGAGGTCCTATGGTTTTACGACAGGGTTCGATCACATACATGCACTTGTACGCATATGATGTTCGGGCGGATATGACTAGTTGTAACACCTTAGAATATGTTTTGGGGATAATTATATTTTAATGTATGGTTTTTAATAAAAAGTTTACCAAATTGATTTTCAAATATTTTATCCTATTTAATGAATATTTTATTATATTTTTCCTAGGCTTGCACACACTTGTGCATGTTAACTAGGGTTGCAATTTGGGGTTTAGCCATGATTAGCAAACATGGTGAATTAACCCATTTTCCATAATCTAGTTTTATAATTTGTATTAGGTGCTTTTGGGTTTTAATAGTGCATGGTTGTTATAAAATAAAAAGGGTTTTTAAAAATGAATTCTTTTATTGAATGGTTGGCCATGAGAGAGAGAGAGAGAGAGAGATGAGCATGGGGCTACATGGCTTGTGCCATGCCCATTAAATGATGAGAGAGAGTGAGAAGGGGGGGTCTTGGTTTTGTTTCTCTCATTTCACCTCTCATTTTCTCTTGCTCTCATACTCTCACACACACACACCCTTCAGCAACAGAAACAGTAGCAGCTCCATCAGCAGCTTCAGCAACAACAACAACAACATCAGCAGCAGAGGCAGCAGCAAGCAGCTCGAGCAGCAGCAGCAGTTGCTTCAGCAGCTGAAGCAAGCAGTAGCACCATCAGCATCAGCAGTAAGCAGCTCCAGCATCAGCACCAGAAGCAAAGCAGCTTCTGCAACAGCAACAGCAGGAGCCCAGCAACTTGCAGCAGCTCTTCTCCTCCATACACTTCTTCTCCTGATTCCTAGGGTCCCTTAGGGTATACTTTCTGAACCCAATTTCCTAGTTTGCCAAGCTCTTGTGTTAATTAGCTTCGGTTTGTGTTAAATAGTGAGTTTAGTGCTAATTATGGTGAATTGGGTGGAATTTTGGATAAGTGATAATTGTGTTAGTTAACCTAGCCTATTTTAGTGTTGTTAGGGTCACTTTAACTGAGAATTTACCCAGATTTCACTAAAATACCATAGGGTTTACATTTGTGTGCAAATTGGTGTTTTAATGCGATATTTTAGCATTCTGTGATCTGCTATTGACCCGGACCCTTCAGGATAAAATTGAGAAGACTGGAGCATGCTCACTAGGTTTAGACAACATCACCAGAACACGAGCCCCTATCTCCCAAACTTGGCCACAGATTTAACCAATCTGGCCACAAATTGCAGCCAGGAAGAGGGGTTGGGTCTTGGGGTTTTGGGTACTGTAATCTGCAGTGATTTGTAGTGTTTTGGCATGTGTAGTTTTGTGAGATTTGACCTGTAGGAAAATATGGGACAATATATCGTATTTCATGTTCGTTGTGTTTGCGCGAAACGCGCGATACGTGAGTGGGTTCTTCGATCCAGCGTGTCGCAGTAGTTTTAGACGCGTATACACACGTTTCAGCGTATCGTGCATACGCGCGTTTAGCTTGCGACGCGAGTTTCTCGTTTGGTCTCGATATCGCGTTTTGCGGAATATTTGGCTTATGCATGGATTTCTTGTCTCATTTTCAGGTTTGCAGGCGAGTACATCAGACGCAGCTACAAAGGGGAACAAGTGGTAAGATTCACCTAGCATGGAGCGTAGGTGAGTAGATTTAACATCTACAGGGGAATCGCCCGCATGGCGTTATGCGTCTGGGCTAGAATTCTAATACTTGTCGCATATTCTACGTTATAGTTAGAATTGCGCATTTAATCTATTACTTGGATGTAGTTGTACTGTGACTAGTAGCCGTAGGACACTACACATATTATTGACAGTTCATGTTGCACGAGCACGGATTGTATGCTACACACACACCGTCAATAATTGCCATGTCACACACAAACCATCATAGATATTATATTGCTTGGTTAGGGACTTTGCGACATCGATTCACATTACTTATCACGTTTTGACATTTAGCTACCGATATACCTTATTCACATATTCTACTCATACCTGGAGGGGGTATACTTCATCAGTTCTTATAGGTAGATACCTATACATTGCTACACATGTATGTTACACACATATTCAGTTGCAGTTACATATTTACCTTTACTGATGTTACTTAGCAGTTTTCCTTTTATATGCTCGCATTTCAGTTTATGTCGCATATATTCTATTCATGGATTTGCGCATTCTTATATGGATTTTTCATGATGTTTTCTGGATTTGGGAACCGCGGGAGTTCATGAAATTATGCGTACATTGAAAAACCCGGTTTCCTTGATATGATATTTGCGCAGCCACATAAGATTTATCGGTTCTGATTATATACCCCATACGAGGAGTGGGTGCCGTATGAGGGTATATGGTGGGGCCCGGTATAATTCCCCTCGGCAAGATAATCGATGGACTTTGCCGATTGAGCCTGGAGGTTGGCGAGTACCTACCGGTGACAGTACCAATGACTCGGCGGGGATCATAGGGATATCGTTGGGAGTCATGTACGTATGGATACTTCGAAAGGCGAGGGTCAGAGCTAGGCACCTGTGCTTTCGGGATAGCGTATGATACGTACCTATCAGGATGCTAGTCTAGGTGACGGCATCTGATAGATCAGTATTTCTGTGTCGATACTTGGCACATTGGTTTTTATGATATTTCCAATTACTTTGTATATATAACAGGGGATTTAGCCGTTGTTATATATACCCTTACACCAATATTAGTGGAGTGAGACGCTAATTTATGTGTATTGACCCCATCATATTTATTTCTGCAAATATATATATATATATATATATTTAGGATGTTAGAATTTTACTTGAGTTTGAATTAGGATATTAGGTGATTCATTGAGATTGGATACCGGATACATATGAGATTACTGATTTGTACATTAGGGATATAGG
Source organism: Agapanthus africanus (assembly GCA_030015575.1). Classification (NCBI taxonomy): domain Eukaryota; kingdom Viridiplantae; phylum Streptophyta; class Magnoliopsida; order Asparagales; family Amaryllidaceae; genus Agapanthus; species Agapanthus africanus. Next base: position 399,664,478 of record JASDDO010000026.1, on the reverse strand, counting down.
AGATCTATTCAATATTGTACATTGAGGAGATGTGAGACTTATATGATGTGAGAGCCCAACTTGGAGGCTAATTTGAGGAATTGTGGATTTGAGTGTCTTGATGGATTGTGATCCTACCACGATGTCAGGTTTCCGTGGAAATGACATATTTCACTCCATACCTCACACTTATCTATTTATGCACTGTTTCATGTATTAGTAGTACCTGTTAGTGTACCCTTCATGATTACTGCATATCTACATTCTCATATCCCTATTGCATGATTATTGCATCCTATTGTCATATCACTATTGCTTCGTACATTGGTTGTACCTGCTAGTGTACTTTCCATTATTCTGCATTGATATGACCTGTTATTACTGCTAATTGCATATCTTAGATTCATACTATACGTACATACCTGCGATTACCTGCATATGTTATCTACTATTCACGAGTTGGCAACTCACCCCCATTGTGCCACAGTTGTTTTGCAGGGTGTTTCTCCAGAGTAGTCGAGGCAGGCTATTCACCTATCATCTTTTGCTACAGATACCGTATCAGCTCATAGTGTACTATTTTGCTTAGGTGGGTTTTGGTGGTTATCTGTATTTTATATTGTGCATTCATTGTATCTTGTACTCTCCATCTACTATTATGTTGTTGACTTAGAGACTTGGTGAGAACGTTATTGTATATTATTTGTGGATTTGTTGTCTTTTATACTGCTTTATCTCTATTGTCTTTATGTCTTCGCTACAGCGTCGTATATTTGTGGTGGTGATTGTTTTCCGCCTTCGGGCGTGTATTTGCTCCCGTTTAGGATGCTTTATTTATCTTTATCTGTTGTACCCCTTTAGGGGTTAGTTTTTACAAAGGGGGTGCTGCCAAAATTTTAAAGAAAGAAAGTTGGACTTTTTAAAGAATTTGGGTTGCGATTTCAAATGTTTCAAAAACTTTTATTATCTTTTCCGTATTTTCATGGTTTAGATTTCTGGGTTTTGTCTTTCTTTTACTGTGTTACGTCTTTAGGCGTTGCGTAGTATTAGGACCGTCACGTGCCAATTTCGGGTCGTGACACTAGTGGGCTTTGGTTAAGCCGGATCCTAGTATATGATTATTGGATTAGTTTCGTCTCATTGTATTCGTGTCTCTCGAGATACAGATGCGGGTATGTATATACGGATGAGAGGGGTATTCTTGTAATTTGGACAAGATTACTACATGGAGAATGGCACCTCATAATAGGGTTTTTCTTTATTAGTAAAATCCTTTTAAGGTGGAGGAAATGAGAGTAGAAAACTTATGGTATTTTAGTGAAATAAGATTAGGGTTTTGCTTTTACTTCTTGGACTCATTTGGAGTTTGTTGACTTAGATATTTGTTAGATATTATATGAGATATTTGTAGAATATTTTCATATGGTTTAAATGCTAAAAACCCTAGCCTTTTTTCACTAATCTTTTACCAAAAAGAAAACAACAGATAGTTTTTTCTCTTCTCATTTTCTTCAAGCCTCTCTCCATCTCTCTCTAACCCTAACCATTTCAGGAGTTGAAAATCCTAGGGTTTAGTGAGACAGCTTGACCCCTAATCACTACACATCCTAGGCTACTTAGTCTAGCACACCAAGTGACCTAGTTGCCTCAAGTTAGAGATAAAGCTCAAAGTCGGATCTCTCGGGTGGATCTTCTATGATTTGGAGAAGACGACGAGGAGGTGCATTCCGTTCTCAATTCAAGGAGCTCATGACTTGGAGAAGGACAGCGAGGAGGTGAAGGACAGTGAGAACTTGAGGTATAACACTCACACATAGTAGTTAAACCTCTTTGCTATATTGTTAGTTAGGGTTTAGTATCGATCCTGTAGTTTAGTCGATGTTACGAAGCTTATAAAATCTTTTTTTGCACATTCCGCCTCCCTGCGAACACGTGGGGTGCGTGGCATCGACTTACAATGGTATCAGAGCTGACTAAACCATAGCTAACAGATTAAACGACAACTAAAACTACGAAACCGAAATAACCCGTAAACATCGAAACGTAGATCCTAGTTTCTGTTGAATTTTTACGAGGCTTTAAAAATTATTTTAGCAACTGCAGAGTACTCCTTCACCTGTAAAGTGAACATAGACCAAAAACGAGACATTTCCCTGAAAAATGGACCGGCCACATAGTCTCAAAGTCCGGCCTCCTCGGTTTTGTTGTGGGAAAATGCTTCGTGTTTTGGTCTGTGGATTTGTTACTAGGATCTAGGGTTTCAGGAGTTGTTTATTTTTGCCAATTTTGCATATACTGTCAATTCTTCACTGTGGCAATATGGGGTGTTTCGAAGTCGCAGTTTAACGTCGTTTAATGTTTCAAGTTATTATAAATGTGTTCGAAAACTTCCGCTAATTGTTATATGTCGGTTAGTTTGGGGTTGCACATTTCTGTGATGTTTGTTTGTGTATATGGACTTATTGGATTGTCGTGAATGAATAGCCGGGGATGTGAGGTGTTATATTCTTTCATTCAAATATAAATTGTAAATTGTTGTAATATTTTTTCGCGGGGCACATCCACGTTGAGGTTGTAGCCACCGTTGTATTATTTCATTTACTGTTTATTGCTCCTAGGATAGACCCAAGGTGGGGTGTACAAACTACCGGGTACTTTGAAGTGCCGAGTGGCCTACTCACGTTGTTGAGGGAGGTTGCTTCGCTTCGGGTATTTGGAGGGTAGTTTTCCGCACCCGTAGGGGTCTGGGCTACACCTGTATATTACACACATGTTCAGTTGCAGTTACATATTTACCTTTACTGATGTTACTTAGTAGTTTTCCTTTTATATGCTCGCATTTCAGTTTATGTCGCATATATTCTATTCATGGATTTGCGCATTCTTATATAGATTTTTCATGATGTTTTCTGGATTTGGGAACCGCAGGAGTTCATGAAATTATGCATACATTGAAAAACCCGGTTTTCTTGATATGATATTTGCGTAGCCACCATGAGATTTATCGGTTCTAATTATATACCTCATACGAGGAGTGGGTCCTGTATGAGGGTATATGGTGGGGCCCGGTATGGTTCCCCTCGGCAAGATGATTGATGGACTTAGCCGATTGAGCCTGGAGGTGGGCGAGTACCTACTGGTGACAGTACCAATGACTCGGCGGGGATCATAGGGATACCGTTGGGAGTCATGTACGTATGGATACGTCGAAAGGCGAGGGTCAGAGCTAGGCACTCGTACTTTCGGGATAGCGTATGATACGTACCTATCAGGATGCTAGTCTTGGTGACGGCATCTGATAGATCAGTATTTCTGTGTCGATGCTTGGCACATTGGTTTTTATAATATTTCCAATTACTTTGTATATATAACAGGGGATTTAGCCGTTGTTATATATACCCTTACACCAATATTAGTGGTGTGAGACGCTAATATATGTGTATTGACCCCATCATATTTATTTCTGCAAATATATATATATATTTAGAATGTTAGAATTTTACTTGAGTTTGAATTGGGATATTAGGTGATTCATTGAAATTGGATACCGGATACATATGAGATTACTGATTTGTACATTAGGGATATAGGAGATCTATTCGATATTGTACATTAGGGATATAGGAGATCTATTCGATATTGTACATTGAGGAGATGTGAGACTTATATGATGTGAGAGCCCAACTTGGGGGCTAATTTGAGGAATTGTGGATTTGAGTGTCTTGATGGATTGTGATCCTACCACGATGTCAGGTTTCTGTGGAAATGACATATTTCACTCCATACCTCATACTTATCTATTTATGCACTATTTCATCTATTAGTAGTACCTGTTAGTGTACCCTTCATGATTGCTGCATATCTACATTCTCATATCCCTATTGCATGATTATTGCATACTATTGTCATATCACTATTGCTTCATACATTGGTTGTACCTGCTAGTGTACTTTTCATTATTCTGCATTGATATGACCTGTTATTACTGCTAATTGCATATCTTAGATTCATGTTGTACGTACATACCTGCGATTATCTGCATATGTTATCTACTATTCACGAGTTGGAAACTCACCCCCGTTGTGCCACAGTTGTTTTGCAGGGTGTTTCTCCAGAGTAGTCGAGGCAGGCTATTCACCTATCATCTTTTGCTACAGATACCGCATCGGCTCACAGTGTACTATTTTGCTTAGGTGGGTTTTGTTGGTTATCTGTATTTTGTATTGTACATTCGTTGTATCTTGTACTCTCCATCTACTATTATGTTGTTGACTTAGAGACTTGGTAAGGACGTTATTGTATATTATTTGTGGATTTGTTGTCTTTTATACAGCTTTATCTCTATTGTCTTTATGTCTTCGCTACGGCATCGTATATTTGTGGTGGTGATTGTTTTGCGCCTTCGGGCGTGTATTTGCTCCCGTTTGGGATGCTTTATTTATCTTTATCTGTTGTACCCCTTTAGGGGTTAGTTTTTACAAAAGGGGTGCTGCCAAAATTTTAAAGAAAGAAAGTTGGACTTTTAAAAGAATTTGGGTTGCGATTTCAAATGTTTCAAAAACTTTTATTATCTTTTCCGTATTTTCATGGTTTAGATTTCTAGGTTTTGGCTTTCTTTTACTGCGTTATGTCTTTAGGCGTTGCGTAGTATTAGGGCCGTCACGTGCCAATTTCCGGTCGTGACACTAGTGGGCTTTGGTTAAGCTGGATCCTAGTATATGATTATTGGATTAATTTCGTCTCATTGTATTCGTGTCTCTCGAGATACAGATGCGGGTATGTATATACGGATGAGAGGAGTATTCTTGTAATTTGGACAAGATTACTACTTGGAGAATGGCACCTCATAATAGGGTTTTTCTTTATTAGTAAAATCCTTTTAAGGTGGAGGAAATGAGAGTACAAAACTTATGGTATTTTAGTGAAATAAGATTAGGGTTTTGCTTTTACTTCTTGGACTCATTTGGAGTTTGTTGACTTAGATATTTGTTAGATATTATATGAGATATTTGTAGAATATTTTCATATGGTTTAAATGCTAAAAACCCTAGCCTTTTTTCACTAATCTTTTACCAAAAAGAAAACAACAGATAGTTTTTTCTCTTCTCATTTTCTTCAAGCCTCTCTCCATCTCTCTCTAACCCTAAACATTTCATGAGTTGAAAATCCTAGGGTTTAGTGAGACAGCTTGATCCCTAATCACTACACATCCTAGGCTACTTAGTCTAGCACACCAAGTGACCTAGTTGCCTCAAGTTAGAGATAAAGCTCAAAGTCAGATCTCTCGGGTGGATCTTAATCATGGTCTGATTGGGTCAGGTACTCTAAACAACGGTATATACGTATTAAACCAACTCCAAATTTTCAATGTCCATAACACACATAAAAGAAAGACTCCAGAAATAAATCATGCTTTCTTATGGCCTTGTAGATTAGGTCATATCAACGAAACAAGGTTGACCAAGTTACATAAAGAAGGATATTTGGATCCGTTCGAATATCAATCTTATGCAACTTGTCAATCAAGTCTCAAAGGAAAGATGACAAAGACTCCGTTCACTGGACGTGGAGTAAGAGCGAGCGAACTCTTGGGGCTCATATACAACGACGTGTGTGGTCCAATGTCTACACATGCAAGAAGTGGTTATTCCTATTTCATTACTTTTACGGATGATTTCTCTTGGTATGGAAATATTTTCTTGATGAAACATAAATCCGAGGCCTTTGAGAAATTCCGGTAATATAAGAATGAAGTGGAAAAACAAACTGGCAAAAGTATCAAGACACTAAGATCTGATCGAGGTGGTGATGTAACATTCAGAAAAATAAAATATTATTTTTGGGAATTTATATAGTTAAATAATAAATATTATGAATATTTTAATGTGTGGAGATTAGTTTTAATGATGTGGTATAATTATATACCGATAGTTTGGAAAACATTGGAAAATTAAATTGAATGGTGATTTTTGGAGGGATTTATATGATTTTGGCAAATTATAAATTTTTATAATTAATTATATACAAGTTTATTTCTAAACTTGATTAATGTTCACTAATCATGCATATCTTCATGACATGCACCATGTCATATTTCAAAACACATTTTTTCCATTTCCTTGAACCATGGCATCTTATATTTTCTTTTATATGTATATGGTCTTTTGTTTTGGTTTTAAATGAAAAAGGAAAAGGAAAACAACAGAAAAGAAAAGAAAAAGAAAAGATTAAAAAAATTGAGGTATGGGCAAGAGAAAGAGTGTGTGAGGGGTCAATTGACCATGCCTCTTTATTCCTCCATTCTCTCCTTCATCATTCTCCTTCCTCTTCTCTCCCTCATGGCTGCCCTCTCCCTCCACCACTTATACCACCTCACTTCACCCCCAAAACACATCAAAATGATGCACCCTCTTCACAAAAATTGTGCACAAGCTCACTACAAGCATAAGGAACCAAAAAAAATAGGATTTTGATGCTCTAGGGAATTCTTGAGTCCCAAATGAGGTAATTGTTTCAGCATTAGAGTAGTAATCCATTTCCTTTAGCATCCATATTAGTTTAGAAGTGTGTAAGTGCGGTTTAATGAGGTTTGAAAATTCCAAGATGAGGTTTTGAGGAATTCTTGAGTTGTGATGATGCATGTGAGTGTATTAGTGACTACAAACCCCCCTTTGGGGTTAAAACTTGGACCAAACCAGAGCTAGAACCCCAAACTTGTACTTTAGACATCCAAATGTTGGTTTTGTGTTTAATTGGTGGCCTACAGGGAATCTGGAGTGACCCGAGAGTTTTACAGGAAAAACTAGCAACACCACTAGTCTAGATGGACCACTACGAGACCACCCTGTGAAAACGAACCCAATCCAAGCCAAGAAAACCGAGCTCATCGGTTTCTGGGGCAATGTGGTAGGCCAAGTTGAGGAAATTGATGTCTAGGTTGGTTCTGTATGTTGGATATATATGCCCTAGAGGCCTTCATTGTATAGGATGCTGGGGATATATATGTACATGACAGTCTTGCTTAATATGATAGTATGCTATTTGGTTTGTCTTTATCTTAACATATGATATATTTTGCGTAGTATTCATATATATATATATATACATGTTGATAAAGCCCATAGGGTGTTTTGCCTGACTACCGGCGTTGTGATGGCAGTCATACTTGTAGGAGCTGGATAGTCAATTGGCACATCCTTAGATGTCCCTGGTCGCAGGAGTATCGAGACTGGGCATCGATACTCCGGAGTAGACTAGTGTATACATATTTAGACCCTGAGGAGGGGCGATGGATTGGTCCCACAGCCATTGGTGGAGTGCACCTAAGATTGTATACAGATGCTCACTGGGTGTGAGTACACCAGACAGGACTCGCCGAGAACTGACTGGATGGTATTTATACCTAACGTCAGATAGCAGTTCTCAGGTGACATGTGTGCAGATATTCCGTTGACTTAAGGTCGTCATTTGTCTCGTGTGAGTTCCCACTGTGCTTTGATTACTACCCTACCACGGTTCAAAGGACTCGTGCAAACAGGTTTTAGTTGGGCACAGTCCCGAGCCACGTGGAGGCAGTGAGTGACTGTTAGGGATTCGTCCCTCCCGGTATAGGGAGTTGATATCGCACGGTGATCGGTTGGTCATTACCATAAATCCCTGGCCAGGGCTGATTGAGAATTACCGATAGACTGATCAGTAGATTCTCGGATGGTAATTGAGCCATGCCGACACGACTTGTACGGTTATTAGGGGTCTGGCGTTTACCACCTCCCTAGACCATACATGCGATACTCTTAGACAAACAGACCGGAATGCACGGATATTATCACGGACAGGCTCAGTAGGAGTTCGGATGGGTATCTTCATCGGCCTTCTTATCGACATCTACCTGGGGACCGTTACGTACAGCTAGTGCCGCTTACGGTCTGTGGTTAAACCCACTGCCAGTGTAGTAGTCGAGTCTTTAGAGTCCCACACAGAGTTTTCCCAACTCCAGGCGAAACCATATAGAGGTCGTACGGTTTTACGACAAGGGTTCGGACGAATACGTGTTTAAACGCACGTACGACATTCGGACAGTTTTTACTAGACGTCTTTGGTTTAAGCCAGATTCTAGTATCAGGTTATTGGATTTATACAGTCTAAAGTTTTTCCATGTTTTCACGGATGGGAAGGGCGTTCTCGTAATTTCCGGGAAGCTTCTAGAAGCATGGTGACTTGAGGGGTTTAGGTGGCATTGTCATTAATGATATTGTGACTCATAATGTGTGATTCATTATGTCATTAATGCATTATTAAATGCTTAATGACTCACATAGTGAATCACTCATAATGCATTTATGTAGCATGATGAATAATCTCATTTTATTCATTTATTGATTTATTCATTATGCTTCATATATCAAGTGAGAAACAATTTCATTTTCATTATTCTAGTTCACCTTCTCTCTCCTCAAGCTCACTCTCTCTTCAAGCTCTAATCCTACCACTCATGAGTTGAGAACAAGGATTAGAATAGACCAAACATTCCATAACCTAACTCTATATGATCTAATTTCCTTTGATTAGCAACTAGAGAAACTTAGTTACCTCAAGTTTTGAGGTGAAGTTTGGATTAGGGTTCTCGGGTGGATCATCTATCACTTAGAGGAGGACGAGGAGGACGAAGAGAATGAAAAGAAGAAGGACATGATTCGCTAGGTATAATCTATTTACATAGTAGCTTAGAACTTCTATGGTAGTTGTTAATTATCGTTTGGCAAAGATCTTCGGTTTGTCGATGTATGCTTCAAGAACAAGATCGTTTTTCATATTTTCGCCTCCCCGCAACTCGTGGGGTGTTGCACATCGACTTACAGTGGTATCAGAGCCTCACTAAACAATAATTAACTCACTTGCAAAGTCGTTTGAATTTCGAACGCAAAACGAACCGGAAAAGATATCGTATTCACATAATTTCTATCGATTTTAAAATGAGGTCCAAAAATTTTTCAGGGACCTCCAGAATAACCTACATGGAAACTTAAGAACACTGGAGAAATTTGGGTGCATGAATCGGCCAACACACCACAGAACCGCGGCCGATCCCACCGATCTGCCACGGATCCGCGGCCGAGTTGAGCCCGATTCATCCCAAATCTCCCCAGTAATTCTTCTGTGAATGTTTTGTCTTTTCTGGAATGTTTATTTTTTGCTCTGGTCTCAGGTTTACAGAGAAGTCTTGGAGCAGAATCTAATGGGTTTGATCGATCGAAATTATACGATGTTTGCTTGTTTTGATTATATCTGTGAACTGTATTTTGTGTTCGTAAACCTCCCCTAACTGCTAGTATGTCGGTTGGCAGGGGGTTGCACATATCTGTAATGTTTTAACTGTTTGTGATTATGAACTGTATTGGATTGTTGTGATGATTATCCGGGGTTTTGTGATGGGTTATTGTATTAATTCATTCGATGTAATTGTAATAAGTTGTAATATTATTTTGCGGGGCACATCCAGGTTGCGGTTGTAGCCACCATTGTATTATTTCTTTTTACTGTTTTTGCTCCTAGGATAGACCCAAGGTGGGGTGCACAAACTACCGGGTATTTCGAAGTGCTTAGTGGCCTACTCATGTTGTCGAGGGAGACCGCTTCACTTGGGGTACTTGGCGGGTAGTTTGCCGTACCCGTAGGGGTCTAGGGTAGGGTAATGGCTATTCATCATAACTGTGTAATCCGTCTTTCATTGCAGGCTCAATAGAAACGCGGATTGCTTGCATATCCAATAAAGTTTATCTGTGATCTGGAATGCCTATTATTGCGTCTGACGAATGTACAATATCTATATATGATAGCTATTTAGACATCACTTATGTTTTACACCCGTACTAGCCCATCCCCCGCTCTGCCGTTAGTTAAGTAACCTAACGGGTGATGACGGGACACCATGGCGAATGCGGATGGCATAAGAAGACGTTGTATTTTCGTTGTTATCTGTAATGATAGGTTAAAGATGGGACGCATTATTTTTTTAATGCAAAGAAAAATAAATCCTAATCTGAATCGTTGGAACAATTTCAAAATCACTCCGTTTTCTTCAAAAAGCAAATTTTAAATACGGAGCTTAAACCACTCCTTTTAATAAAGGCTATCATGGTTTCTTCGATCATATCAAGTTCACTACGTTAACGGTTTTTTGTCAAAAACCAGCTGTAACCCTCCGTCGTTTCAAATAGACAACACATCGTATTCATGCTATGCTTGTTGGCCTACGTCAAGGCCTAGTGGATGGTAGCAGTGTGTTTGCTTATTTGTTGTAAAGATAGATGCATTAGTATAGGACAGACGTACAACCTTGTTGGCCTACGTCAAGGGCATGTACGATGTACCAAAATTAATCAGGACAACGACGGGTAGAACTTGACTTGCGTCTTATGATTTGTTGGCCTACGTCAAGGTCATAAGAGCTTGGGGTAAAAACTCACATCGGGAGTTTCAAATATAAAGGAAACTTGCAGATTAAGCATACCTTCTGGAGTGTGGTGACTAGAGTGGCTTCCATCTAGTATATCATGCAATGATAGTTGGATCCCGATCCCACTGATGAGTAGGATTACTCTCGGGAAATTTTCTCACTTAACAATCAATGCTATAAACCAAGTAGGTGTCCAGAAAGGTGTTAGAGGGGCTACGCCTCCAGGGAAAAGAGGTTATTTAATTAAGGAACTTCGCGAAAGCGTTGGAAAACCTCCCTCGAAGTACCAACACCGGCCTGGCTGAAAGGTTAAGCAAGAATTGTGACGTGTGATTAAATCCTGACTAGTTCTTCTTTTAGGTTTTGATGAAGGATTTGAGGGAACAGTGGGAGCCATCCTGTTTAGATAAACTGATAACCAATCTAAACTTGCAAGAAGCATATGCTGAGTGTTTTCTTTTCTCTTTCTATAGAAGCTACCATGACAGGACTAAAACTATTACTTGAAAAAATATACTGACCGGGCAGAACTATAAAGATTGGCTAAGGAACGTCAACATTGCACTGACTTATGACAAAGTAGCATATGTTACCACCGCTGTTCCTCCCCTTATCCCAGGACCAGATTCCTTAGTTGTGGACAAGGAAGTTCGCAAAACCTGAGATCTAGATTGTGAGCGAGCTAAGTGTATCGTGCTGGCGTCCATGAACAATGAACTCTAGAAACAGTACGAGAGTATGGATATTATATCCATCTTTCTCCATGTCAAGGAATTATATGAAGAGCACTCCCGTATCGCGAGGTACGAGACCTCAAGGAAACTCTTCCAGATGAGGTTAGCTCCAGGATCGCCTGTAGGAGAGCACGTCCTCAAAATGATCAGCCTCATTGAGGAACTCGCAAACCTGGGATGCGTGCTAGAGAATGATTTGTATATCGACTTGATTTTGCAGTCCCTTCCCCACACCTTCTCTCAGTTCGTGCTTAGCTTCAACATGCACGAAATGGAAGATGATCTTCCAAAGCTCTTCAATATGTTGAGGGTAGCAGAGACCTCCTTGAAAAAGGAGAAGACCCCCGTTCTGTATGTTGGCCAATCATCCTCTTCTAAATCTAAAGGAAAGCTAAAGGGAAGAAGAAGATGAAAGCCACCAAACCGAAGGGTGGGGTCAAGAAGGTGCAGGGAACGAACAAGGCATGAAGGGTGAAAGCGGATATAAACGAATGCTTTTATTGCCACAAGCAAGGGCACTGGAAGAAAGACTGTATAGCCTTCAAAGCCAAGGACAAGAAGCAAGATGTTGCTTCTGCTTCAGGTGTGTTCGTAATCGAAAATTGTCTTTCAGTAAACTCTACATCATGGGTACTTGATACCGGTTCTGGTTCTCACATCTGTAATTCATTGCAGGATCTGAGAAATAGCAGAGTACTGGGGACAGGTGATATGACCCTCCGGATGGGCAATGGAATGCATGTAGATGCTATTGCAATAGGGGAATATCACCTAGGGTTGACTAGTGGGCACATTTTGGTGTTGTACAGCTGTTTTTGTATTCCCAGTATGTTGTGTAATATTATATCAGTATCTTTGTTATCTAATGAAGGATATAATTTTGTGCTTGAAAGAAATGTCATGAACATTCTTCTAAATCAAGAACTGATTGGGTATGGCACACTGGAAAACGGCATATACATACTTAATCAACCTCGAATTTTCAATATTCAAAACATACTTAAAAGAAAGGCTCCAGATTCAAATCAAGCCTTCCTATGGCATTTTAGACATGGTCATATAAACGAAACAAGGTTGACTAAGTTACATAAAGATGGATATCTAGATCCGTTTGAATATTCATCATATGCAACTTGTCAATCATGTATCAAAAGAAAAATGACCAAATCTCCGTTCACCGGACACGGAGCAAGAGCTACAGAACTCTTGGGACTTGTACACAGTGATGTATGTGATCCAATGTCTACACATGCGAGAAGCGGTCCCTCCTACTTCATCACTTTTATTGATGACTTCTCCAGGTATGGATATGTGTTCTTAATGAAACATAAATCCGAGACCTTTGAGAAGTTTAAGGAGTAAAAAAATAAAGTAGAGAAACAAACTGGTAAAAGCATCAAGACACTTCGGTCTGATCGAGGTAGAGAATACTTAAGTACCAGTTTCCTTGAATGCGTAAAAGAGAATAGAATTCTCTCTCAGCTTACTCCGCCTTATACACCTCAGCATAATGGTGTATCAGAAAGGAGGAATCGCACGCTATTAGATATGGTGCGTTCAATGATGAGTAGTGCTGAGTTGCCACTTTCCTTCTGGGGATTTGCTCTAGAATCAGCAGCATACTTATTGAATAGAGTTCCAACTAAGTCTGTGCCTACCACTCCATATGAAATGTGGAGCGGGAAGAGACCATATCTCAAGTATATCAAGATATGGGGGTGTCCGGCATATGTTAAAAAGCATAGTCCGGACAAGCTCGAGGCACGATCGGTTTTGTGCAAGTTTGTAGGATACCCCAAACATTCAAGCGGGTACATGGTCTACCACACTGAAGAACAAAAGGTGTTTGTCGCTCGCCACATTGTCTTCTTAGAAAGCGAATTTCTTGCAAAAGAAATTAGTGGGAACGCGGTAGAGCTGGAAGAAATTCCAGAACCTCAAACTGCTACCGAGGACTTAGTAGAACCTCAGATTTCAATAGAACATGATAAACCGACGCCACTCCACAGATCTAGTAGGCTTTCTCATCCTCCTGAGAGATACTATGGTTTTCTTCTAGACGGGGATCGAGAGGATTGCATCATCGATGATGATGAGCCTACTAGTTTTCAGCAGGCTATCACGAGTATTGACTCGGTGAAGTGGCTGGATGCTATGAGATCCGAAATGGAATCCATGTACACCAATAAAGTATGGACTTTAGAAGTTGCTCCTTCTGGGGTGAAACCAGTTGGATGCAAATGGATCTTCAAAAAGAAGATTGGTGCACTTGGACAAGTGGAAACCTGCAAAGCTAGACTCATTGCAAAAGGTTTTCGTCAAAGACCAGGATTGGACTATGATGAAACCTTTTCACTTGTAGCTATGCTTAAATCCATTCGGATCCTGCTTTCCATTGCTGCCTTCCATGACTATGAAATCTGGCAGATGGACGTAAAAACAGCTTTTCTAAATGGACATTTAGAAGAGAGTGTTTACATGGATCAACCAGAAGGTTTCTTAGACAGTGGGAGCAGCGGAAGAGTGTGCAGTTTGCTTAAATCCATCTATGGAATAAAGAAAGCATCGCGAAGTTGGAACATCTACTTTGATGAGACAGTCAAAGAATTTGACTTTATCAAAAATGTAGATAAACCATGTATTTATAGGAAGATTGTAGAAGGAGCGGTAGTCTTCCTCGTTTTGTACGTGTTAGTTGTATGTATGCCCTAGAGGCCAGTATTGTACAGATGATGTATATTATATTGGATGCTTGGACATATATGTAAGTCGATGTTCAACACCCCAATACTTGTGGGGAGGCGGAAATATGAATAACAATCAAGTTCTATGATCAAACATCGATTAACCGTATGAATCGTTTGCTAAACAAGTTTTAACAAAAGCTATGGAGTTTTAAACTACTATGCTAAGAGATTATACCAAACGGTTCTAGTCCTTCGTCTTGATGTTGTCTACGGCCTCTTTGGATCTCCACGTCCTCTTCGGCTTTCTCCCGTGATAGACGATCCACCCGAGAACCCTAATCCAAGCTATAACCTCTAAACTTGAGGTTACTTAGTTTCTCTAGTTGCTAAATAGAGTAGCTAAGGTGATGTAGAGATAGGTTATGGAGTAATTAGTCTTTCCTAATCCTTGTTCTCAACTCATGAGGGGTAGGATTAGGCTTGGTGAAGGAGAGAGAACTTGAAGAGAGAGAGTGAGAAGATGATAATGATATATTAAAAATAAAGAAAAAGCTTCTCACTTGATATATATGAAACATAATGAATTAAAAGAAATGAATAAAAAGAGATTATTCATCATGTTTCATTAAATCAAGTGGGTGATTCATCATGTGAGTCATTAAGCAATTAATGATGCATTAATGATATGATGAATCACTCACAATGAGTCACTAATTCAATAAATGAAAATGCCACCTCTCCCTTGATGTCACATCCTTCTAGAAGCTTCTCGGAAAATTACGAGAACGCCCCTCTCATCCGTGAAAACACGGAAAAACTTTAGACTGTATAAATCCAATAACCTGATACTAGAATCTGGCTTAAACCAAAGCCGACTAGTAAAAACTGTCCGAATGTCGTACGTGCGTTCAAACACGTATGCGTCCAAACCTTTGTCGTAAAACCATACGACCTCTATATCTTTTCGCCTGGGTTTGGGAAATCTCTGTGTGGGACTCTAAAGACTCGACTACTACGCTGGCAGTGGGTTTAACCACAGACCGCAAGCGGCACTAGCTGTACGTAACGGTCCCCAGGTAGTTGTCGATAAGAAAGCTGATGAGGTAACCCATCTGAAATCCTACTGAGCCTGTCTGTGACAATATCCGCGCAGTCCGGTCTGTTCGTCTAAGAGTATCGCATGTATGGTCTATGGAGGTGGTGGACGTCAGACCCCTAATAACCGTACAAGTCGTGTCGGTATGGCTTTATCACCATCCGAGAATCTACTGATCAACCTATCAGTAATTCTCAATCAGCCCTGGCCAGGGACTTATGGTAATGACCAAACGACCACAGTGCGATATCAACTCCCTATACCGGGAGAGACGAATCCCTAACAGTCGCTCACTGCCTCCATGTGGCTCGGGACTGTGCCCAACTGAAACCTGTTTGCACGACTCCTTTGAGCCGTGGTAGGGTAACAATCAAAGCACAGTGGGAACTCACACGAGACAAATGATGACCTTAAGTCAACGGACTATCTGCACACATGTCACCTGAGAACTGCTATCTGACGTTAGGTATAATACCATCCAGTCAGTTCTCGGCGAGTCCTGTCCGGTGTACTCACACCCAGTGAGCATCTGTATACAATCTTAGGTGAACACCACCAATGGATGCGGGACCAATCCATTGCCCCTCGTCAGGGTCTAGATATGTATACACTAGTCTACTCCGGAGTATCGATGCCCAATCTCGATACTCCTGCGACCAGGGACATCTAAGGGTGTGCCTATTGACTATCCAGCTCCCACTAGTATGACTGCCATCACAACGCCGGTAGTCAGACAAACACCCTATGGGCTTTATCAACATATATATATAAATACCAAGTAAAATATATTATACGTTAAGACAAAGTCAAACCAAATAGCGTACTATCATATCAAGCAAGACTGTCATGTACATACATATCCCAAGCATCCTATACAATGTAGGCCTCTAGGGCATATATATCCAACAATCTCCCACTTGCACTAAGGCCTATAATTGGCGCAATGAGTACCCACTGTCTCTACCAGATCCAGTTGCTTGCGTACCGCATGCCCAACATCTCAAAAAGCCTCTCGAACTGTACTTGAGGAATGGCCTTGGTGAATGGATCTGCCGTGTTGTCTTTTGTGTCTACTCTCCGTATCTCGATCTCCCGACGATCCACGATCTCCCTGATCAGGTGAAAACGCCTTAAGATATGCCTGGATTTCTGATGGGACCTTGGTTCCTTCGCTAAAGCTACAGCGCCATTGTTATCGCAATACAAAGGTATTGGATTGGCAATGGACGGAACCACCTGAAGTTCAGAAATGAACTTCCTTATCCAGACAGCCTCTTTTGCGGCTTCACAAGCAGCTATATACTCAGCCTCCATAGTTGAGTCTGCGACGGTATCTTGTTTGGAACTCTTCCAACTTACCTCCCCTCCATTGAGGGTAAACACAAAACCCGAAATAGATTTAGAATCATCCTTGTCACTTTGGAAGCCGGAGTCGGTAAAAGCCTCTACCTGGAGGTCCTTATTGCCGTAAATCAAGAACATCTCCTTAGTCCTTCTCAGGTACTTGAGAATGTTCTTCACCGCTATCCAATGTTTCTCACCTGGGTCCGATTGATACCTGCTTACCACACTAAGTGCGTAAGCTACATCTGGTCTGGTACATAACATCGCATACATTATTGAGCCTACCGCCGAAGCGTAGGGTATAATGCCCATGCGAGCCCTCTCTTCATCAGTCTTTGGAGACATCTCTTTGGAGAGGGTGATTCCGTGACAAGCGGGCATATTGCCGCGCTTGGAATCTTCCATACTAAATCTCTTTAGTACAGTGTCTATATACCTGGACTGTGAAAGTCCCAATATTCTATTAGATCTATCTCGATAGATCTTAATGCCCAGAATGTATGATGCATCTCCCAAGTCTTTCATAGAGAATTTCTGTGACAAGAAGAGCTTTACTGATTGTAGTATAGGGATATCATTCCCTATCAGTAGTATGTCGTCGACGTACAAAACGAGGAAGACTACTGCTTCTTCTACAATCTTCCTATAAACACATGGTTCATCTATATTTTTGGTAAAGTCAAATTCCTTGACTGTTTCATCAAAGCAGATGTTCCAACTCCGCGATGCTTGCTTTAACCCATAAATGGATTTAAGCAATTTGCACACTCTTCCGCTGCTCCCACTGTCTAAGAAACCTTCTGGTTGATCCATGTAAACACTCTCTTCTAGATGTCCATTTAGAAAAGCTGTTTTTACATCCATTTGCCAGATTTCATAGTCATGGAAGGCAGCAATGGCAAGCATGATCCAAATGGATTTAAGCATAGCTACTGGCGAAAAAGTTTCATCATAGTCCAATCCTGGTCTTTGACGAAAACCTTTTGCTACTAGTCTAGCTTTGTACGTTTCCACTTGTCCAAATGTACCAATCTTCTTTTTGAAGATCCATTTGCACCCAACTGGTTTTACCCCAGGAGGAGCAACTTCTAAAGTCCATACTTTATTGGTATACATGGATTCCATTTCGGATCTCATTGCATCCAGCCACTTTACTGAGTCGCTACTTGTGATAGCCTGCTGAAAACTAGTAGGCTCATCATCATCGATGATGCAATCCTCTCGATCCCCATCAAGAAGAAAACCATAGTATCTTTCAGGAGGATGAGAAACCCTACTAGATCTGCGGAGTGGCGTTGGTTCGTCATGTTCTATTGAAATCTGAGATTCTTCTAAGTCCTCGGTTGCAGTTTGAGGTTCTGGAATTTCTTCCAGTTCTACCGCGCTCCCACTAATTTCTTTTGCAAGAAATTCGCTTTCTAAGAAGACAATGTGACGAGCGACAAACACCTTTTGTTCTTCAGTGTGGTAGACCATGTACCCCCTTGAATGCTTGGGGTATCCTACAAACTTGCATAAAACCGATCGTGCTTCGAGCTTGTCCGGATTATGCTTTTTAACATATACCGGACACCCCCATATCTTGATATACTTGAGATATGGTCTCTTCCCACACCACATTTCATATGGAGTGGTAGGTACAGACTTAGTTGGAACTCTATTTAATAGATATGCGGCTGATTCTAGAGCAAATCCCCAGAAGGAAAGTGGTAACTCAGCACTACTCATCATTGATCGCACCATATCTAATAGCGTGCGATTCCTTCTTTCTGATACACCATTATGCTGAGGTGTATAAGGTGGAGTAAGCTGAGAGAGTATTCCATTTGCTTTCAAATATTCAAGGAAACTGGTACTTAAGTATTCTCCACCTCGATCAGATCGAAGTGTCTTGATGCTTTTACCAGGTTGTTTCTCTACTTCATTTTTATACTCCTTAAACTTCTCAAAAGCCTCGGATTTATGCTTTATTAAGAACACATGTCCATACCTAGAGAAGTCATCAGTAAAAGTGATGAAGTAGGAGTGACCACTTCGTGCATGTATAGACATCCGACCACATACATCACTGTGTACTAGTCCCAAGAGTTCGGTGGCTCTTTCTCCGTGTCCGGTGAACGGAGATTTGGTCATTTTTCCTTTGATACATGATTGACAAGTTGCATATGATGAATATTCAAACGGATCTAGATATCCATCTTTATGTAACTTAGTCAACCTTGTTTCATTTATATGACCAAGTCTACAATGCCATAGGAAGGCTTGATTCGTATCTGGAGCCTTTCTTTTACGCGTGTTTTGAATATTGAAAATTTATGGTTGATTAAGTATGTATATGCCGTTTTCCAGTGTGCCAAACCCAATCAGTTCTTGATTTAGGAGAATGTTCATGACATTTCTTTCAAGCACAAAATTATATCCTTTATTAGACAATAAAGATACTGATATAATATTACACAACATACTGGGAATACAAAAACAGTTATACAATACCAAAATGTTTCCACTATTCAACCCTAGGTGATATTCCCCTATTGCAACTGCATCTACATGCATTCCATTGCCCATCCGGAGAGTCATATCACCTGCCCCAGTACTCTACTATTTCTCAGATCCTGCAAAGAATTACAGATGTGAGAACCAGAACCGGTATCAAGTACCCATGAAGTAGAGTTTACTGAAAGACAATTTTCGATTACGAACACACCTGAAGTAGAAGCAACTGCTTGCTTCATGTCCTTGGCTTTGAAGGCCTGACAATCCTTCTTCCAGTGCCCCTGCTTGTGACAATAGAAGCATTCGTTCTTTTCTGCCTTCACCCTTCCTGCCTTGTTCGTTCCCTGCACCTTCTTGACCCCACCCTTCGGTTTGGTGGCTTTCATCTTCTTCTTCCCTTTAGTTTTAGCTTTAGTTTTAGAAGAAGATGATTGGCCAACATACAGAACAGGGGTCTTCTCCTTTTTCAAGGAGGTCTCTGCCACCCTCAACATATTGAGGAGCTTTGGAAGATCCGCTTCCATTTCATGCATGTTGAAGTTCAGCACGAACTGAGAGAAGGTGTGGGGAAGGGACTGCAAAATCAAGTCGATATACAAATCGTTCTTTAGCACGCATCCCAGGTTTGCGAGTTCCTGAATGAGGGTGATCATTTTGAGGACGTGCTCTCCAACAGGCGATCCTGGAGCTAACCTCATCTGGAAGAGTTTCCTTGAGGTTTCGTACCTCGCGATACGAGAGTGTTCACCATACAATTCCTTGCAATGGAGGAATATGGATGCAATATCCATACTCTCGTGCTGTTTCTGGAGCTCATTATTCATGGACGCCAGCACGATAGACTTAGCTCGCTCACAGTCTAGATCCCAGGTTTTACGAACTTCCTTGTCCGCAACTGAGGAATCTGGTCCTGGGATAAGGGGAGGAACAGCGGTGGTAACATATGCAACTTTGTCATAAGTCAGCGCAATATTGACGTTTCTTAGCCAGTCTTTATAGTTCTGCCCGGTTAGTATATTCTTTTCAAGTAATAGTTTTAGTCCAGTCATGGTAGCTGCCAGAGAGAGAGAAAAGAAAACACTCAGCATATGCTCTTGCAAGTTTAGATTGGTTTATTAATTTATCTAAACAGGATGGCTCCCACTGTTTCCTCAAATCCTTCTTCAAAACCTAAAAGAAGAACTAGTCAGGTTTTAATCACACGTCACAATACTTGCTTAACCTTTCAGCCAGGCTGGTGTTGGTACTTCGAGGGAGGTTTTCCAACGCTTTCGCGAAGTTCCTTAATTAAAGAACCTCTTTTCCCTGGAGGCGTAGCCCCTCTAACACCTTTCTAGGCACCTACTTGGTTTATAGCATTGATTGTTAAGTGAGAGAAATTCCCGAGAGTAATCCTACTCATCAGTAGGATCGGGATCCAACTATCATTGTATGATGCCCTAGATGGAAGCCACTCTAGTCACCACACTCCAGAAGGTAAGCTAAATCTGCAAGTTTCCTTTATGTTTGAAACTCCCGATGTGATTTTTACCCTAAGCTCTTATAGACCTTGACGTAGGCCAACAAGTCATAAGACGCAAGTCAAGTTCTACCCGTCGTTGTCCTGATCAATTTAAATACATCGTACAAGCCCTTGACGTAGGCCAACAAGGTGTACGTCTGTATTAAACTAATGCATCTATCTATGCAACAAATAGGCACACACACTGCTACCATACACTATGCCTTGACGTAGGCCAACAAGCATAACATGAATACGATGTGCTGTCTATCTGAAACAACGGAGGGTTTACGGCTGGTTTTTGGCAAAAAACCGTTAACGTAATGAACTTGATTTTGATCGAAGGAACTAAGATAGCTTTTATTAAAAGGAGTGGTTTAAGCTCCGCATTTAAAATTTGCTTTTTCAAGAAAACCGAGTGGTTTTTAGAAATTGTTCTAACGATTCAATTTAGGTTTTATTTTCTTTGCATTAATGATAATGCGTCCCATCTTTTAACCTATCATTACAGATAACAACTAAAATATGACGTCCTCTTATGCCATCCGCATTCGCCACGGGGTCCCGTCATCACCCGTTAGGTTACTTAACTAACGACAGAGCGGGGGCTGGGCTAGCGCGGGTGTAAAACATAAGCGACGTCTAAATAGCTATCATATATATAGATATTTTACATTCGTCTGACGCAATGATATACATTCCAGAACACAGATAAACAATATTGGATTTGCAAGCAATCTGTATTTCTTTAGAGCCTGCAAGAAAAGACAGATTACACAGTTGTGATGAATAGCCATTACCCCACCCACGACCCCTACGGGTGCGGCAAACTACCCGCCCGGCAGTTTGTGCACCCCACCTTGGGTCTGTCCTAGGAGCAAAAACAGTAAAATGAAATAATACAACGGTGGCTACAACCGCAACCTGGAAGTGCCCCGCAAAATAATATTACAACAAATTACATTTACATCAAATGAATTAAATAATAACCCATCACAAAACCCGGCTAATCACCACAACAGTCCAATACAGTTTATATACACAAACAGTTAAAATCCATTTCAGAAATGTGCAACCCCCTGCCAACTGACATACTAGCAGTTAGGGGAGGTTTACGAACACATTATACAATCACAGATATAATCCAATATGCAAATACTGTACAATTTCGATCGATTAAACATCTTTAATATTGCTCCAAAAACTGCTCTGTAAAACTGAAACCTGAGCAAATATTAAATATTCCAGAAAATCCCAAATATTACAGAGAACCCACCCAAGAAATTTGGGTTCATGACTCACCAACTCGGCGGCGGAACCGCGGCGGATCGTATGGGATCCGCCGCGGATCCGCGGCCGTTTGGTTGAATCATGACCCCAATTTTCTTGGGTGTTCTTCTGGTGTCATTACAAGCTTTCTGAACATGCCTGAAAAATTTTTGGACTTCATTTAAATTTCGACAGAAACTTGATGTTTTTGGGGTTTTCCGGCTTCGTTTTAACGTTCGAAATTCGTACAAATTTGCAATTAAGTTAAATATTGTTTAGTTAGGCTCTGATACCACTGTAAGTCGATGTTCAACACCCCAATACTTGTGGGGAGGCGGAAATATGAATAACAATCAAGTTCTATGATCAAACATCGATTAACCGTATGAATCGTTTGCTAAACAAGTTTTAACAAAAGCTATGGAGTTTTAAACTACTATGCTAAGAGATTATACCAAACGGTTCTAGTCCTTCGTCTTGATGTTGTCTACGGCCTCTTTGGATCTCCACGTCCTCTTCGGCTTTCTCCCGTGATAGACGATCCACCCGAGAACCCTAATCCAAGCTATAACCTCTAAACTTGAGGTTACTTAGTTTCTCTAGTTGCTAAATAGAGTAGCTAAGGTGATGTAGAGATAGGTTATGGAGTAATTAGTCTTTCCTAATCCTTGTTCTCAACTCATGAGGGGTAGGATTAGGCTTGGTGAAGGAGAGAGAACTTGAAGAGAGAGAGTGAGAAGATGATAATGATATATTAAAAATAAAGAAAAAGCTTCTCACTTGATATATATGAAACATAATGAATTAAAAGAAATGAATAAAAAGAGATTATTCATCATGTTTCATTAAATCAAGTGGGTGATTCATCATGTGAGTCATTAAGCAATTAATGATGCATTAATGATATGATGAATCACTCACAATGAGTCACTAATTCAATAAATGAAAATGCCACCTCTCCCTTGATGTCACATCCTTCTAGAAGCTTCTCGGAAAATTACGAGAACGCCCCTCTCATCCGTGAAAACACGGAAAAACTTTAGACTGTATAAATCCAATAACCTGATACTAGAATCTGGCTTAAACCAAAGCCGACTAGTAAAAACTGTCCGAATGTCGTACGTGCGTTCAAACACGTATGCGTCCAAACCTTTGTCGTAAAACCATACGACCTCTATATCTTTTCGCCTGGGTTTGGGAAATCTCTGTGTGGGACTCTAAAGACTCGACTACTACGCTGGCAGTGGGTTTAACCACAGACCGCAAGCGGCACTAGCTGTACGTAACGGTCCCCAGGTAGTTGTCGATAAGAAAGCTGATGAGGTAACCCATCTGAAATCCTACTGAGCCTGTCTGTGACAATATCCGCGCAGTCCGGTCTGTTCGTCTAAGAGTATCGCATGTATGGTCTAGGGAGGTGGTGGACGTCAGACCCCTAATAACCGTACAAGTCGTGTCGGTATGGCTTTATCACCATCCGAGAATCTACTGATCAACCTATCAGTAATTCTCAATCAGCCCTGGCCAGGGACTTATGGTAATGACCAAACGACCACAGTGCGATATCAACTCCCTATACCGGGAGAGACGAATCCCTAACAGTCGCTCACTGCCTCCATGTGGCTCGGGACTGTGCCCAACTGAAACCTGTTTGCACGACTCCTTTGAGCCGTGGTAGGGTAACAATCAAAGCACAGTGGGAACTCACACGAGACAAATGATGACCTTAAGTCAACGGACTATCTGCACACATGTCACCTGAGAACTGCTATCTGACGTTAGGTATAATACCATCCAGTCAGTTCTCGGCGAGTCCTGTCCGGTGTACTCACACCCAGTGAGCATCTGTATACAATCTTAGGTGAACACCACCAATGGATGCGGGACCAATCCATTGCCCCTCGTCAGGGTCTAGATATGTATACACTAGTCTACTCCGGAGTATCGATGCCCAATCTCGATACTCCTGCGACCAGGGACATCTAAGGGTGTGCCTATTGACTATCCAGCTCCCACTAGTATGACTGCCATCACAACGCCGGTAGTCAGACAAACACCCTATGGGCTTTATCAACATATATATATAAATACCAAGTAAAATATATTATACGTTAAGACAAAGTCAAACCAAATAGCGTACTATCATATCAAGCAAGACTGTCATGTACATACATATCCCAAGCATCCTATACAATGTAGGCCTCTAGGGCATATATATCCAACAATATATATAGAGGACTTCTTGCTCGACATGATAGTATGCTATATGGTTGCTCTTTACTTTAACATGTATACTTGCCTCTTTATACTGTCTTATAGTTACATGTTGGTAAAGCCCTTAGGATGAGTACTTGACTACCTGGACTATGATGCGGATCATACTAGTGGGGACATGGTAGTCCACAATTACATCCTTCAAGGTCCCTAGTTGTGGCTGTATCGAGACGGGGCATCGATATACCAGTGTAGACTAGCGTATACGCTTCTCGACCCATAAGATGGGCGATGGATGATCCCATATCCATTGGTGTTTGACATCAGAGATGGTATACGGGTGCTCAGTGGAGACTGGGTACACGGGACGGACTCGCCGAGAACTCCCAGATGGTATTATACCTCACGTCAGATGGCAGTTCTCTGGTGACACTTGTGCATGTTAGTCTGTAGACCCGAGATCGTCATAGTGTCTTGTGTGATTCCCACTGTGCTTTGATTTCCACCTTACCACGTCCATGAGGGCATGCAAAATGGTGGTTTTTGGGTACAGTCCCGAGTCACATGGAGGCAATGAGCGATAGGAGGGGTTTTGTCTCTCCCGGTATTAGGGGTTGATGTTGTGCTGTGCTCGATTGGCCGTAACAGGGAAGTCCCTGGCCAGGGCTGATTAGAGATTTACTGGTAAGTGTTACCAGTAGTTTCTCGACCCGTTATGAGCCTCACATCGGCATGACTTATCGGTTATTGGGGTATGACGTTTACCACCCCTAGACTTGATATGCGGCATATCAGACGAGGAGACCGGACTGTACGGGAAGTGTTACCGGCAGGCTTTTACAGGAGTTGGAGCAGGCTTGCTTGCTGATCTTCTGATCGCTCAATACCCGGGTAGCCGTTACGTCCAGCTAGTACCGCTAACGGCTTGTGTGTGCTTGATGTGATCATCACCTACTGCGGCGTATTGACGAGTCTTTAGAGTCCTATATAGAGGTTTTACTGGCTCAGGCAAAACGAAATAGGAGCACGTATGTGATATGTGCGGGACCAAGAATAATGCGTGTATGTGATACCGTATCCTATTCTCGCGACTTTTTGTATCGCGAGCTTATATGTGATATAGCCGGGTTATCGAATCAAGTGTTGATTCGATAAGTCGATATAATGGATGTTAGTCGGTTATATGTGATATAACCGGATTATTAAGTCAAGTGTTGATTTAATAATTTATTGTATAATTGTATATTTGATATACTAGTTTACATTAACTAACACTTGTTCACTTTAGGGTTTTTCTCACATGAGCACAACTTTAATGTATATATGATATATATTAAAATTGTGTTTTTCTTTTATTGTATCATGGTTGATAATACACATGACTAGGGTGTATGAGACTTACACCATGCTACATATTATGTTGGGTTTTTATATTTTAAGTAATTACAAAATTAGTGGAGGATTAGCACAATGCATGAAGCTTTTGGAAGCTTTTGGATGCATTGACTAAGTCCACTAAGTTTGTTTTTACCATGGATATTTCTTAACCCAACCATAATCAATTAGCTATGGTTATGGCTCTATAAGAGTTAGTATATGATACTCACTCACCATGGTTAGGCTTCTCACTTGATCATTATCCTCATCTCTTTTTTTTCTTCTTCTTCTTCATTGTTAAGAAAGAAAAAGCTTGCTAGGGTTTGATCCAAAGTGAGAACTAAAGTGAGAAATAAAAATCCAAAGAGAACCCACTTCCTATTTCTCCATCCTCTACTAGACTAGCACTTTAGTATAGGGTGTTTGCTTCACTAATTCTCAAATTAGTGAAGTAGTAGCTTGAGTCGGAATTCCCTCGACGTAGATCATCTTCGGCCTCGGAGACTTCAAGCAAGGTCGCATCTTTCGCTTCGTGAAGCCATGCACGAGCCCGGGAGAACCATGATCGCAGCGAAGGGACTTCAACAAGGAGCTAGAGAAGTGAAGGGCCGATCTACAAAGGTTGTATATCGTATTCACTTAGTTGTAAACATAGTTTACTTGCATATGAAACCCTAATTTTCTTGCAACGATCTTGCTTAGGGTTATTTGGCACGGCTAAAATTTTAAACGGACATGTTTGATGCGTCCTTAAACCTTATTAGAGTGCCTAGTAACCCTACAGTGGTATCAGAGCCTAGCTAGAGCATTAGGCGATGTGTTAACGAAGTTAAAACCCCGATCGAACCCGAATACGTCAAAGTTAACCCCCTCTCTGGTCATTTTTTAAAAACTGGGTTTTTTCAGAATTAAAAATACCTAAAAAATTCAGCAGGGTTTTTTAAGCATTACGGTGCAAAATTGGTGACGTAATCTGTACGGATAGCCGCGGAACCGCGGTAATAGCCTGCTTGTGCCGCGGATCCGCGGCCGTACAGTGCGTGTATGCTTTGGTGTTTGCACAGTAATACTACTATATGATAGTGCTATTTTCTGGGTATTTTTAAATCTGACTCAAGTGTTGAGTATTTAGGGGTTTATTTTGTAATCGTAGATTCGATCGGAGAATTTAATTTTGTTATGTTATTCCGGATAATTTAGAAAGTATTAAAATGTTCGAACGGATATCATTAACTCAATTTTTCCGGGCACGAAAAACATTCAAGTGTTGAATTTTTCTCGGGTTTAAATCTTTCGGAAATACGTGCATGTGACGTGATGGACCCTCTAGAAGACAACAAACCTTAACTCGATTATGTGACCGTCTTGAACTGCCTTTTGAACCTTAGGGTTTGAGGCAGTACGGCGTGCCACATGTGAGGCGTTGGCTTGACCCTTCTACGGCTGGACCGTTGCTACTGTGACGTACTCTGGAATTTTTGAACTCCGCTCAAGTGTTGAGCTATTTTGGAAATCTCGGGTATTTGATTATTCGATCGGAAAGTTTAATACAGTCTGTTTATCTGGAATGTGATACAATATGTGGAATTCATACAGTTAGGCATGAAATGCGAAGTATGTGAGATTTCGGATTTACGATGTCTAAAGAGATTGTGGATTCCAAATGTTGTAGTTTTACACTTTCTTTTCTGTGACCGTAAGTGTAATATGTAATATCGCCGGTTTCGTTGCTATATGTCAACGACAATTGGGATGCGCATATTTACTTACGTTGATGACATGTGATGTTATGTGTTGCTGGATATGTTATATTGGATCGTCGCGTTTTGGATAGCCGGGGTTTTTATGTGAGATGAGAGTTTTTTTTATTTTCATTCATGTAAAATACAATGTATGTAATATTCTTTTATTAGGGCACTTCCGGGATGAGGTTGATGTCACCTTTTGTATATTATTTACTTTTCCGCACTAGGATAGACCCAAGGAGGAGAGCACAAGTAACCGGGTTCTAGAGTCCAGTGGGAGACCAACTCGAGGGGTCGAGTCCGGGTCTCCTAACTCTAGAATTGGTAGGGTTGCTTGCCGCTCTCGTAGGGATCTAGGGGTGTGGGTTTGGCTATTCATCGCGACCGTGGAATCCGTATTTTATAGAGGCTCAAAATAAAACACGGACGTCCTAGTATATCCAATATTTCATATGTTTCTTCTGCTTCGATATCTGTGATGTGATCATGTGATGTGATGTGATAAATACTGAATATAGTATATATGATATATTATATAGACGTTACTTATGTTTTACACCCGCGCTAGCCCTTCCCCGCTCTGCCGTTAGTTACCTAACCTAACGGTGCACGAGGGGACATCGAGGCGAATGCGGATGGCATAAGTGTACGTCGTATTTATCTGTGATGTTTAGGTGACTTAAATGATGGGACTTCATTAATGTGATTAATGAAAGAAAAGAAACCTAAAAGATGTTGTAGAATCAAATTTTTAAAAAAGGGTAGCTACAGTTTTTGCTTTGCATAGCGATATATATGATATATCCTGCACCTTATTCGATGAGGAAAGAGCCGAGATCGCTTCACTGGGGGTGACCTCTTTAGCAAAACTGGCAGATGCTACAACACTCGGTTTGTTTTTGATCGCTTTTAGGGTTTTGCTTTGCATAGTGATGTATATGATATATCCTGCACCTTATTCCATAAGGATAGAGCCGAGATCCCTTCACCGGGAGTGACCTTTTTAGCACAACAAATGAAAGCCTCAAAATCACTCCATTTCAAAATTCACTCGATTCTACAACGATATCAAGTTCATTACGCTCATGGTTTTCTGAAAATCCTGCGTAGCCCTCCGATATTTCAGATAGATATTACTTAGTATTCGTGCTACGGTTGTTTGGCATTCGTCAAGGCGTAGTTTTCGGTAGCTATTTACTATTTATCTGTAGCATATGATGCGATTGGATTAAGGTATTCGTACGGCGTTGTTTGGCATTCGTCAAGGGTCGTGCGGGTGGGTTTAATTCAATCAAGAAATGTACGGGTTGAACTTGACTAGCGCACTATGGGTTGTTTGGCATTCGTCAAGGTCATAGTACGTTAGGGGCAAAATATTATCGGGAATTTCAAGTGTTGAAATTTGCAATGAGATTGCATACCTTCTTTGAGATAGTTGGATCCCGATACCCACTGCGAGTAATTGTTACTCCTGGGAAAGTTTTACACAGGACAATTAGCCGATCAAGTAGGTGTCTAGAAAGGTGTCAACGGGGTTACGCCTCTGGGAAAACGAGGTTTACTTTAATTAGGTCCGTGCGAAAGCACGGGGAACCTCCCTCAAAGTACCGACACTGGCCTGGCTGAAAGATTGGAAAAATTGTAGGGTGTAATTAATCCCGGCTAGTCTTTCCTTTTAGGGTTTGAAGGAAGATTTGATAAAAACAGTGGGAGCCATCCTGATTAGATAAAATAATAACCAATCTGATCTTGCAAGAGCATACGCTAAAGTGTTTTCTTCTCTCTCTCTCCACGTAGCGACCATATCATGCCTTAATCAAGATAATAATATGGATGTATTGACCGAACCCGCATGTTATACTGTGCAGGGGAACGTTGGACCCGTTCTATCTTATAAGTGTTATAAGACTGAACAGGAAACAGGAGAATATCTGGATTCTCACGCCGCCCAAACGGAGAACATGCATGTTGATGCACCTTCTTCGGGTGTGTTAGTCATTGAGAACTGTTTCTCAGTTCACCCTACGTCCTGGGTATTAGATACCGGATTAGGATCCCACATATGTAAACTATTACATGGGCTACGGAAAGGTAGAGAACTGGGAAAAGGTGATCATTCCGTTCAAGTAGGGAATGGTGCAAGTATTGAAGCCAAAGCAGTTGGCGAATATCACCTTGTATCACCAAGTCGTAATACACTGATTCTAAATGAGTGCTATTATATACCGAACATGATGTGCAACATTATATCAGTTTCTTTATTGAGTAAAGAAAGATATAATTTTGTAGTACAGGATAATGTTATGAACATCTTCCTAGATCAAAAGTTGATTGCATCAGGCTCGTTACATAATGGCATATTCATTCTCAATCAAAATACAGTCCTCAATATACAAAACACACACAAGAGGAAGAGTTCAGAAATGAATGAATCCTTCTTATGGCATTGTAGACTTGGTCATATCAATGCGACACGACTAGCTAAGTTATATAAAGATGGATATTTGAATCCATTCGAATTATCATCTTATGATACTTGCCATTCATGTCTCAAAGGAAAAATGATCAAAGCTCCGTTTAGTGGACACGGAGAAAGAGTTACGGAACTCTTAGGGCTGATACATAGCGATGTATGCGGTCCCATGTCTACACACACCGGGAACTGTTCTTCCTACTTCATTACATTCACTGACGATCTCTCTAGATACGGACATGTGTTCCTAATAAAACACATGTCTGAAGCTTTTGAGAAATTCAGAGAATATAAGCACGAAGTAGAGAACCAAACAGGCAAAAGTATTATTAAGATCCTTCGATCTGATCGAAGAGGAGAATACTTGAGCAATGATTTTCTGGATAATTTAAAAGAGAATGGGATTCTCTCTCAGCTCACTCCTCCTTATACACCACAGCACAACGGTGTATCGGAACGGAGGAATCGCACGCTATTAGATATGGTGCGCTCTATGATGAGCACTGCTGAGTTCCCTATTTCCTTCCGGGGGTATGCGCTTGAGACAGCCATACACCTATTGAATATGGTTCCTACCAAATCAGTGCCTACTACTCCATATGAGATATGGAAAGGGAAGAGACCATCTCTTAAGTATGTTAAAATATGGGGTTGTCCGGCCTATGTCAAAAGACAAAATCCGGACAAACTCGAGGCAAGATCTGTCTTATGTAAGTTTGTAGGATATCCTAAAAATTCACAAGGGTATATCTTCTACCACCCCGAGGAACAAAAGGTGTTTGTTTCTCGACATGCCACTTTCATAGAAAAAGGTTTTCTTATGAAACAGATCAGTGGCATTGAGGTAGAACTGGAAGAGGTTCCAGCGACACAAACTATAACAGAAGACTTAGTAGAACCAGAGGATTTAGTAGTACCCGACGAACCTCAGCCGCTCCGCCGATCTAGCAGGGTTTCTCATCCACCTGAGAGATACTACGGTTTTCTTATTGATGGTGGGAGTGAGGATTGCATCATGGAGGATGATGACCCAACTAGATTCGAGCAGGCCATCACAAGTGGGGACTCAGTGAAATGGCTGGATGCAATGCGGTCTGAGATGGAATCCATGTACACCAACAAAGTGTGGACTTTGGAAGTTGCTCCTGAAGGGGTAAAACCCATTGGGAGCAAGTGGATCTTCAAGAAAAAACTTGGTGCAGATGGGAAAGTGGAGACTTTCAAAGCTAGACTTGTTGCAAAAGGTTTTCGTCAAAGACCAGGTGTGGACTATGACAAAACCTTTTCTCCAGTGGCTATGCTTAAATCCATCCGGATCATACTTGCCATCGCTACATATCATGACTACGAAATCTGGCAAATGGATGTTAAGACCGCCTTTCTAAACGGTGATTTAGAAGAGTGCGTGTACATGACTCAGCCGGAGGGCTTCGTAGATAGTGGGAGCAGCGGGAAGGTGTGCAAGCTGCTTAAATCCATTTATGGATTAAAGCAAGCATCGCGAAGTTGGAACATCTGCTTTGACGTCGTTATCAAAGAGTTTGATTTCGTAAAAAATGTAGATGAACCTTGTATCTACAAGAAGGTGGCAGAGAGTAAGGTTGTCTTCCTCGTATTGTACGTGGACGACATACTCTTGATAGGAAATGACATTCCTATGCTGCAATCGGTCAAGCTCTTCTTATCACAAAGATTCTCAATGAAAGATCTTGGTGATGCCACCTGCATATTGGGAATTATGATCTATAGAGATAAATTTAAAAGGATATTGGGATTGTCCCAATCCAGGTACATTGACACCATACTAAAGAGGTTTAGTATGGAAGAGTCCAAACATGGGTTTTTACCCACGATCTCAGGGCTCACTCTCTCCAAAGAGATGTCTCCCAAGACCGATTTGGAGAGAGCTCGCATGCAAGGGATACCCTATGCTTCAGTTGTAGGCTCTATCATGTATGCGATGCTATGTACCAGACCCGATGTAGCATACTCACTAAGTGTAGTGAGTAGGTATCAAGCTGATCCTGGAGAGAGTCACTGGACAGCTGTGAAGAGCATTCTCAAGTACTTACGAAGGACTAAGGAGATGCTCTTGGTATATGGTAATGGAGAACTCCAAGTGGAGTCCTTTACCGATTTGAGCTTCCAGAGTGATAAGGACGACTCTAAGTCACAGTCGGGATTTGTCTTTACCCTTTACGGAGGGGCGGTTAGCTGGAAGAGTTCCAAGCAGGAAACCGTGGCAGACTCGACGATGGATGCTGAATACATCGCTGCCAATGATGCTGCCAAAGAGGCTATCTGGATCAAGAAGTTCATTACTGAACTTGGAGTGGTTCCATCCATTGAGCATCCAATACCTTTGTATTGCGATAATAATGGAGCGGTGGCTTTGGCCAAGGAACCCAGGTCCTATCAGCGATCCAGGTATATTCTGAGGCGGTATCACCTGATCCGGGAGATAGTTGATCGCCGGGAGATTGAGGTCAGGAGGGTTGACACGAAGAACAACACTGCGGATCCACTCATGAAGGCCATTCCCCAGATACAGTTTGAGAGACTCTTCGGGATGCTTGGTATGCGATACTACAGCAGCTGGCCCTAGTGCAAGTGGGAGATTGTTAGTTGTATGTATGCCCTAGAGGCCAGTATTGTACAGATGATGTATATTATATTGGATGCTTGGACATATATATAGAGGACTTCTTGCTCGACATGATAGTATGCTATCTGGTTGCTCTTTACTTTAACATGTATACTTGTCTCTTTATACTGTCTTATAGTTACATGCTGGTAAAGCCCTTAGGATGAGTACTTGACTACCTGGACTATGATGCGGATCATACTAGTAGGGACATGGTAGTCCACAAGTACATCCTTCAAGGTCCCTAGTCGTGGGTGTATTGAGACGGGGCATCGATATACCAATGTAGACTAGCGTATACGCTTCTCGACCCATGAGATGGGCGATGGATGATCCCATATCCATTGGTGTTTGACATCAGAGATGGTATACGGGTGCTCAGTGGAGACTGGGTACACGGGACGGACTCGCCGAGAACTCCCAGATGGTATTATACCTCACGTCAGATGGGAGTTCTCTGGTGACACTTGTGCAGGTTAATCTGTAGACCCGAGATCGTCATAGAGTCTTGTGTGATTCCCACTGTGCTTTGATTTCCACCTTACCACGTCCATGAGGGCGTGCAAAACGGTGGTTTTTGGGTACAGTCCCGAGTCACATGGAGGCAATGAGCGATAGGAGGTGTTTCGTCTCTCCCGGTATTGGTGGTTGATGTTGCGCTGTGCTCGATTGGCCGTAACAGGGAAGTCCCTGGCCCGGGCTGATTAGAGATTTACTGGTAAGTGTTACCAGTAGTTTCTCGACCCGTTATGAGCCTCACATCGGCACGACTTATCAGTTATTGGGGTCTGACGTTTACCACCCTTAGACTTGATATGCGACATATCAGACGAGGAGACCGGACTGTACGGGAAGTATTACCGGCAGGCTTTTACAAGAGTTGGAGCGGGCTTGCTTGCTGATCTTCTGATCGCTCAATACCCGGGTAACCGTTACGTCCAGCTAGTACCGCTGACGGCTTGTGGGTGCTTGATGTGATCATCACCTACTGCCGGCGTATTGACGAGTCTTTAGAGTCCTACATAGAGGTTTTACTGGCTCAGGCAAAACGAAATAGGAGCACGTATGTGATATGTGCGGGGCCGAGAATAATGCGTGTATGTGATCCGTATTCTATTCTCGCGGCTTTTTGTATCGCGGGGTTATATGTGATATAGCCGGGTTATCGAATCAAGTGTTGATTCGATAAATCGATACAATGGATGTTAGTCGGTTATATGTGATATAACCGGATTATTAAGTCAAGTGTTGATTTAATAATTTATTGTATAATTGTATATTTGATATACTAGTTTACATTAACTAACACTTGTTCACTTTAGGGTTTTTCTCACATGAGCACAACTTTAATGTATATATGATATATATTAAAATTGTGTTTTTCGTTTATTGTATCATGGTTGATGATACACATAACTAGGGTGTATGAGACTTACACCATGCTACATATTATGTTGGGTTTTTATATTTTACCTAATTACAAAATTAGTGGAGGATTAGCACAATGCATGAAGCTTGTGGAAGCTTGTGGATGGATTGACTAAGTCCACTAAGTTTGTTTTTACCATGGATATTTCTTAACCCAACCATAATCAATTAGCTATGGTTATGGCTCTACAAGAGTTAGTATATGATACTCACTCACCATGGTTAGCCTTCTCACTTGATCATTATCCTCATCTCTTTCTTTTCTTCTTCTTCTTCTTCATTGTTAAGAAAGAAAAAGCTTGCTAGGGTTTGATCCAAAGTGAGAACTAAAGTGAGAAATAAAAATCCAAAGAGAACCCACTTCCTATTTCTCCATCCTCTACTAGACTAGCACTTTAGTATAGGGTGTTTGCTTCACTAATTCTCAAATTAGTGAAGTAGTAGCTTGAGTCGGAATTCCCTCGACGTAGATTATCTTCGGCCTCGGAGACTTCAAGCAAGGTCGCATTTTTCGCCTCGTGAAGCCATGCAAGAGCCCGGGAGAACCACGATCGCAGCGAAGGGACTTCAACAAGGAGCTAGAGAAGTGAATGACCGATCTACAAAGGTTGTATATCGTATTCACTTAGTTGTAAACATAGTTTACTTGCATATGAAACCCTAATTTTCTAGCAACGATCTTGTTTAGGGTTATTCGGCACGGCTAAAATTTTAAACGGACATGTTTGATGCATTCTTAAACCTTATTAGAGTGCCTAGTAACCCTACAGTACGTCGACGACATACTACTGATAGGGAATGATGTCCCTCTGCTACAATCAGTAAAGCTCTTCTTGTCACAGAAATTCTCCATGAAAGACTTGGGTGATGCAACCTACATTTTGGGCATTAAGATCTATCGTGATAGATCTAATAGAATGTTGGGACTTTCACAGTCCAGGTATATTGACACTATACTAAAGAGATTTAGTATAGAAGATTCCAAGCGCGGTAATATGCCCGCTTGTCACGGGATCACCCTCTCCAAAGAGATGTCTCTAAAGACTGATGAAAGAGGGCTCGCATGGGCATTATACCCTATGCTTCGGCAGTAGGATCTATAATGTATGCGATGTTATGTACAAGACCAGATGTAGCGTACGCATTAGGTGTGGTAAGCAAGTATCAGTCTGACCCAGGTGAGAAGCATTGAATAGCGGTAAAGAACATTCTCAAGTACCTGAGAAGGACTAAGGAGATGTTCTTGATTTACGGTAATGGGGACCTCCAGGTAGAGGCTTTTACCGACTCCGGCTTCCAAAGTGACAAAGGTGATTCTAAATCCATTTCGGGTTTTGTGTTTACCCTCAATAGAGGGGCGGTATGTTGGAAGAGTTCCAAACAGGATACCGTCGCAGACTCAACTATGGAAGCTGAGTATAAAGCTGCTAGTGAAGCCACAAAAGAGGCTGTCTGGATGAGAAAGTTCATCTCTGAAATTCAGGTGGTTCCGTCCATTGCTAATCCAATACCTTTGTATTGTGATAACAATAGGGCTGTAGCATTTACGAAGGAACCAAGGTCCCATCAGAAATCCTGGCATATCTTAAGGCGGTTTCACCTGATCAGGGAGATCGTAGATTGTCGGGAGATCGAGGTACGGAGAGTGGACACAAAAGACAACACGGCAGATCTATTCACCAAGGCCATCCCTCAAGTCCAGTTCGAGAGGCTATTCGAGATGTTGGGCATGCGGTACGCCAACAACTGGATCTAAAGCAGACAGTGGGTACTCATTGCGCCAATTATAGTCCTTAGTGCAAGTAGGAGATTGTTGGATATATATGCCCTAGAGGCCTTCATTGTATAGGATGCTGGGGATATGTATATACATGACAGTCTTGCTTAATATGATAGTACGCTATTTGGTTTGTCTTTATCTTAACATATAATATATTTTGCGTAGTATTCATATATATATATATACATATTGATAAAGCTCATAGGGTGTTTTGCCTGACTACCGGCGTTGTGATGGCAGTCATACTTATGGGAGCTGGATAGTCAATAGGCACATCCTTAGATGTCCCTGGTCGCAGGAGTATCGAGACTGGGCATCGATACTCCGGAGTAGACTAATGTATACATATCTTGACCCTAAGGAGGGGCGATGGATTGGTCCCACAGCCATTGGTGGAGTGCACCTAAGATTGTATACAGATGCTCACTGGGTGTGAGTACACCGGACAGGACTCGCCGACAACTGACTGGATGGTATTTATACCTAACGTCAGATAGCAGTTCTCAGGTGACATGTGTGCAGATAGTCCGTTGACTTAAGGTCGTCATTTGTCTTGTGTGAGTTCCCACTGTGCTTTGATTACTACCCTACCACGGTTCAAAGGAGTCGTGCAAACAGGTTTTAGTTGGGCACAGTCCCGAGCCACGTGGAGGCAACGAGTGACTGTTAGGGATTTGTCTCTCCCGGTATAGGGAGTTGATATCGCACGGTGATCAATTGGTCATTACCATAAGTCCCTGGCCAGGGCTGATTGAGAATTACTGATAGACTGATCAGTAGATTCTCGGATGGTAATTGAGCTATGCCGACACGACTTGTACGGTCATTAGGGGTCTGACGTTTACCACCTCCTTAGACCATACATGCGATACTCTTAGAAAAACAGACCGGACTTCACGGATATTGTCACGGACAGGCTCAGTAGGAGTTCGGATGGGTATCCTCATCGACCTTCTTATCGACATCTACCTGGGAACCGTTACGTACAGCTAGTACCGCTTACGGTCTGTGGTTGCCAGCGTAGTAGTCGAGTCTTTAGAGTCCCACACAGAGTTTTCCCAACTCCAGACGAAACCATATAGAGGTCGTATGGTTTTACGACAAGGGTTCGGACGAATACGTGTTTAAACGCACGTACGACATTCGGACAGTTTTTACTAGACGTCTTTGGTTTAAGCCAGATTCTAGTATCAGGTTATTGGATTTATACAGTCTAAAGTTTTTCCATGTTTTCACGGATGGAAAGGGCGTTCTCGTAATTTCCGGGAAGCTTCTAGAAGCATGGTGATTTAAGGGGTTTAGGTGGCATTGTCATTAATGATATTGTGACTCATAATGTGTGATTCATTATGTCATTAACATTATTAAATGCTTAATGACTCACATAGTGAATCACTCATAATGCATTTATGTAGCATGATGAATAATCTCATTTTATTCATTTATTGATTTATTCATTATGCTTCACATATCAAGTGAGAAACAATTTCATTTTCATTATTCTATGTCACGACCCGAAAGAGCATGCGACTGACCCTTGAACCATATGAAGTCTATAGGACTCCATCTGATCCAAGTAAGCCAAAAGCCCAGAAATCTAAAACCATTCTAAGGGTAAATAAAGAAAACTGGTTTAAAGAAGTGAAGAAAAACATGTTTGAAGTCAAGGTTTTTAAATAACTAAGCCGAATATGCATTTTTAAAATGTAAAGTCTTTTCTAAAAATTTCGGCAGAGTTTCTTTTGTAAATACTGGCCCCGAACGGGGTACAACAAGAACAATATATATGCAATGATAAAAGGCATCCCTAACCGGGAGCTAGCTCTTCGTCAAACGACGGTCACAACCACACAAACAATAATAATATACAACGCCGAAAGGCGAGGGTCAAAACCAAAAGAAACTCAATAAGCAAGAAAACCGCAATACTACTAAGCACGACTCTAAGGTCGAATAATATATCACTAGCGTCTAAGTCTGAAACAATATACAAGTTTTAGTTGATGGAAATTCTAGATACAATGAATAATACAAGTACAATGGTGGTTCTTGATGCAAAAGAATCCACCTACCAAATGCAATTCACCCGCAAGGAAGCAGTGTGCCAGAAATGCCGCAATCGAACCTGTACGGCAAAACCTGCAAGAACAGTGGCACAACGGGAGTGAGTTGCCAACTCGTGAATAGAAATATCTACAAGCAGAAACCGAATGCAAGACATAATTCTAGGTCAATACGACCAGTAATATAAACTACAAGAGTACGTCTGAAGCATGATAAGGTGGCAAGGTAACATCTAAACAGGTATGTAGTGTCAACTACTCAGGTAATAACATGTCATCGGTATAAGGTATGTCTGCATGAAGTAAATATGAAGAAGTATCAAATGGATATCAATACACAGATATTAGCGTCCCATTCCACTAATATTGGTGTAAGGGTATATATAACAGCGCCCTCATACCCAGTTATATATACAAATGAAGTATGATCAATGTAAATCCAATCTGTATGTGATCAAGTCTGTATGAACGTGGACCCCGTCCACCCGTCACCCAATGACAATAAACGTGGAACCCGTCTACCCGTCACCGAATGGCAATAAACGTGGAGCCCGTCCACCCGTCACCCAATGACAATAACATCATGTATGCAATTATGAGGATATAATAAAAGCCATGGAAATCATCATGAAACCTGTGCCTAGCATCGGCACGTAAATCCTCATCCATATGGGGCTCCGTCTGCGGTATCGGCCCTCGGCCCCCGGCAGTACGGGTCAGCCCATGTCCATCTCTAAACTCCGGTCGGTATCCTCCAGATATTCGCCGATCTCAAATACAATCACCGGTAGGTAGTAGTCCCTCTGCCAGGCTCACCGTCTATTACACAGCGAAACCGTTCTTGCCCCGGGGTACCATACCGGGTCTACCATGTACCCGCAATCGGCCTCATCCGCCTCCTCGAATCGGGTTTCACATGTCGCTCTCAGCACCGAGAAAACACATGGTCGACGCACTGAAATATCATATCAAGGGTAACCGGGTTTTTAAAACAATTATACATTCTCTTTTGAAATACCCACGGTTCCCAAATCCAGAAATATCATGGAAACAATATATCTCAATGCGTATAATCAAAACATGATATATGCGACATGTAAAGAAAGGTGAGCATATCAGAAGTCATGTAACATGGAATAATAATGTGCACATGTCGAGGGAAACCGCTCTTTTTAAAATGAATCAGTTTTGAAGAATATCTTGCGGTTCCCAGATCTCTAATCAAGTCAGAATCATCTATGTATGTATACAGGTATAGGTGTACAATATGCCATGCAAGAATCATATCATGGATGCAACAGTACTACAGTGTAGTGGCATGGCAATTATCGATGATGAAGTGTGTGAGCCGGCAAATAGTGTACGTGGATCATACGCATCATCGATAATGGTGCTGGTGTCCTAACAGCATGATAACAATATAGCAATAAACATATGCAAGCAATGCGAATAGAATGAATATACAGAAATCAAATAATCAACACCACAGTGAAGAATCTACTATGCAAACTACAGATCTAAGTACCAAGTCAATCGGGAGAGGTATGGAAACCACCTAAATCTGAGTCGATACATATATAGATATGATAGTCGGTGATCCCGCCTCAATAATATCGTGGACGATACAGTATATCGTAAGACATCCTCGAGTCATGAGTGCTTATCTATCATCAATATAGGCTCGTACGGTAAATCGTCGTACGGCATCCCAATAGCCGGTTACGGGTCAATATCATACTATCTCATCACATATCAGGTATCACTATCATCGTATCACATAATCTGGGGTACTGATCTAAGTCTTGTACAACTGATACCATCAATATACTGCGTGTGCAAGCACACGTCCCAAGGCCCGCTAGAGATCACGTATCGTATTCCAGATACGAATCACATCAAATCGCCGATCTCGCGGCACAAAGCCCAACATCATCGACTCATCTCCAATGTCATCCAATATCATCAAACACAGAGCAAGTATAATGAATATGCAAGGGTGTGCGGGTAGTTGTAAATCTATTCTAGGGTTCGCGACTATGAACTACACTAGTTGCTTCGAACCCTACACTATCCATAATACACCTAACTATCATATAATATATCAACTACGGACTGCGGGGGTGCTATACGCCATCCACCCGACTTCCCCCTGTAGATATAATCTACTCACCTTGCTTCTTCATTGTCGACGTCGCCACGCATTTGCTTGTCGTCCCGAAGTCTTCATGGGTACCTACATATCAAAGTATCATATATGCGCATTAAAACCAAATCAAAGCTAAAACGGCACACGAAACCCAAAACGATACGATAA
This sequence comes from Agapanthus africanus, assembly GCA_030015575.1. NCBI lineage: Eukaryota > Viridiplantae > Streptophyta > Magnoliopsida > Asparagales > Amaryllidaceae > Agapanthus > Agapanthus africanus. The sequence goes on along the minus strand of JASDDO010000026.1, from coordinate 399,624,878 downwards.
GGGGCCTATAGGTTAGAACCTATGGCACGCCTTCAAAACCATCAATAAATCCTCTATATCGTCGTATAAACGCCAAATAGTCGAGGTAAATCATAAGACACAAATTCAGAATTAAGAATACGGAATACGGAAACACGAATCCAAAACAGCAACTTAGGAAATATGTTCCAGATTTCACCCTCGGTCAAATTAGACAAATCTATATATACCAGGGGTCAAATCTACAGATAAGGGAACACCAAAACCAAAACGAGGCAAATCCAACATGGTCTGGCCGCAAATTGCGGCCAGAATGGATAAATCTGCGGCCGGGTGTAGAAGGTAGGGGCTAGGGTTCTGGTGGTAGCTTCCTGGGTGCCAGCACATGTCACTGTCCAATCAATTTTAATTTAGGATGTCTCGGGTGATAGCAGATTCAATATACCCTTCACAGATTCCACAATTTCTCCGATATCGATTTCTAAAATCCGTATTCTGGGTTTAAGCTTCAGGGTTGGGTCTCAATTCATACACTAGGGTGTTGGTGTAGCCTCTACTGAGCTCAATTTCCCATCACAACTCATAATTTCCTCAACCCTAACTAGGTTTTCCCTCAAGTCACCAAAATCACACAATATCGGTTCAATCATAACATGGGGGTAAAGGAAATGCTAAAACTAAGTTAATGATCCAGAAAATACCTCATTTGGCAACTCAAGAATTTTCTCGAGTTGCCCCTAGTGGCCAAAATCCTTGCTTCTTTAGTCCAATGTGTAGATCTTGAGCTTGTGCACACTTTTAATGAAATGGAGATTGGGTTTTGGAATTGTTTTTGAGATGATTTGGGGCTTTGAAGAGGGGAGGGAGATGAAGGAGCAGCAGCTGCAGGAGGAGGGGAAGAAGGAGAGAGAAAATGAAAGAAGAATGAAGGGAAAATGGCTAAGTCTTTAGTCAAAGAAGCTCATACCTCTCTCTCTCACCAACTACCAATTTCTATATTCTTTTCCCATTTATTTGTATTTAATAATACCAAAATATTAAAATATTCAATAAAATAATATTAAATTATAAAAATTCACAAAAATAATATTTTTATTATTTCGAAATGTTACAATCTACCCCCTTTAAATAAATTCGGTCCCCGAATTTAAATTTAAACCCCCAAATACAAAAACATTTCGGTAAAATCCAATTTGTCGGGGTTCCGAAAACATCAATACGTAGCGAATATCATAAAAATGTACTGCTCTATAAGAAATCAAACCCCAAAAATGTATATAAGAACATCCGGTGCGTCTGGTGCGCACGAAATCAAAATCCATATATGTGTCATACAAGTGTACAAAACAACATCTAGGTGCAACTGGTGTGCACGAAACATCTGTCATAGGCAACGTATGTGCCTGACAGCAAAATCAGGTGCATGTGACATGCACGAAGAATCCCGATTTAGTGCATCTGGCGTGCACCAAAATCGTATATCAAAACACTAAAGGTGCATGAAAAATATGCTGGAAGTGTAAATCAAATCACTGCATAAGATAGGCGTGAAATCGCAATCAATAGCTCAAATGTAATAACTTATGCGCAAAATATAAATATCCAGTGGGTGTATGAAACAATATCATGAAACTCAGTCATCAAAACTAAATCATGCAATAGAACTCCCAAAATACCAAAATCCAAGATGACGGATACGTGATAATCGAATCACAAAATCACAAATCATAAATACCCTCGTCGGTAGTTCCTCCTTCAAGGTCGAGAAGGAGTCGGTGCACCCAATGCTAGCAGCACAAGATATCTACTTGCCTCTTGCCCACGGTCTGGCGTCCTCTGTCTCTGAGTCCTAATCTTCTCTGCGGATTACCTATCTCGAAATCAATCGGCTCATCGGCCCTGTCAGGTGTGCTAACGGGGATGATTCCGTTCTGGCACTTCTCTGGTCATCTCTCGATCAATCCTCATGACCACTCGTAAAGCAGCATGTCACTGGCGTCGGCCTCTGGCTCTCTGAATGCACATCACACGTCCGATCCTGGGTGCAAACATCATTGCAGCAATGTCCTGGAAGGGATCCTGCTCAAGGTCTCTTCCAATCATGCCTATGCCGATCTGTACGGAGGCTGGCCCTCTTGCATAATCTCTTCTCACTCGATGGACATCTGTGTCCTCAGCACAACATTTTCTCGGAAATTGGTCGCATCCCAACGCCTCTGTAAGCATATCAGGTCTCTAGTCTCGACGGAAAGTAATGACAGCTCGTCAGCGTCTCGCACGAACCTCTTGTCCTCTTGTCTGTATCGTCGTCCACTATGATGTCAACGCCATGCTATCTACGCACTGCACTGTCCTCGGCCACGGTCAATCCGAAATCTCTCGCACGGACTCGAAATCGCGTACTCTGTAGCTTCATCACTCTGTAGAAGATGTCTGGCCGAACAGGTCCTCGGGAACACGTCCCAACCATCGGAGGAATACTCAATACTCGTCCGCTCTTGATCAATTCGCAACGCATCTGGGTAAAGCCCTTTATCCGAACCTGGTCAACTACCTTGTCGACGATGCCGAACTCTGGCCTGCTGGGTGTGCTCAATATGACCACTCCTGGATCAGGTCTTCTCGTATCGTTTTCCAGAAAGGTCCTGTCGAGGTTTCTCTCTCAAATCTCATTCTTGCCGAATTGCCCGGAAGTCATCATCCATTGCTGAAGCTAATTCTCATTCTGGAACGGCTGCATACTTATCACGCTTCTTTCTGGAAGATATATCCATAAACAACGCCTCTGGGTGCGTATTACATCTCTGATGTCAGCGGAGTGGGACGTCATCTCGTCAAAATCCATTACGAACTCTTTTCTTCACTCTGCCTCAATGTCGACTGATTCGGACTCGTCTCAACGTGGCTGCATGAACTGTGCTCCAATGGCTATACTCGTATCTGGAGTCTCCCAAGCAAAGCATCACATCACATGATATCAGAATGATGTCGAAACATTCGATCGACTCGTCAGAACCTTATAATCCCCCAAGAGATCAACATCTTGAGTAAAATTTAATAGTATCGAGTACATGCCACAACGTCGGTGGTCCAGCCGTAGAAGGGCAAACCCAAGCCTTACTAATGGCGCCGCGGAACTGCCGCAAACCCTAAGGTTCAAAGGCTTTCACACGGTCATTAAGTCGAGTTAGGGTTTCATTCTTTTAGAGGGTCCATAGAATCACCTGCATGTCTTTCCGTATACTTTAAACTTGGAAAATGGGCTCCTGACTTTCGATCGTCTCTATCGACTCTCAACGAACCTGCGTGAAGTCGTCTCTAGCTGGAAACAATCTATCTGATAACCTCGCATCGGTAAACGAACGAACCACATGTCCTAGTCATTTATCCTCAGGTGACTAGCGGCCGTCCATCATATCTCTAAGTATATGCTCATGCTGCAGTAGCTCCAACCATCTGGGCGATATCTCGTCATTTGCAGCAACAACTGGCTCATTCTCCTGTACGCCGAACAGCGCCTCAACCCTACAGGAAAGGCGATACATTGGCGGTTATCTCTGAATCGGTCTGCTCTAGATCTGAGTAAGACTCTCCACACTGGAAATCTTCAACTCAACTAGGTCCGCTCCGGCGCATAAATCGGACGAATCGCCTTCGTCTCTCAATCGGGTATACTAGCTATCATCTATCTCATATCTGCCTGAAAGCTCCGGCAATCTCAGCTCGTAAGCTCCGGAAGCGACATCCTGTCAATCTCAGCAACAGCTGGTCCATCTGTCTGCACGGTAGGCGACATCATAATCTCTGAGGTATGCTGTACATCAACAGTCCTCTCTCAACTGGCAGCTCTAACAATGGCCCGATCATCCGGTGCAAGACCAAGCACTCGCCTCCACTAGAGGTCACAATCATCGATACTAACTCGAGGCGTTCGTATGTCACCAGAAAACACAATGGTCGGCCCTCATACCAGACGAGCTCGCCCTGACCGTAACCCTAGCAGCAGCCAAACTGCGCTCAACATGGCGACAAGAGCCTCAATCGAGTATCGAAGATAGCAGATCAATGGCAAGAAAGAGAACAACAGATCCAGAGTGGATACATGATCATAAGAAGGAACAGCATCAATGAAGGTATGATCATGAAACTAATAGTATCGAGGATCTCAAATGGATGTATAATCATGGATATGAAGAGAATCACTGATCTCGAAAATATGTACATCCTAAGGTTCCTTAAGCGGAGTGGCGTGTCGTAAGTATGCCGTGGAACATACCCACGGTACGTCACTCAACTTTAGTCACCTATTCCATCAATTAAGGGTCATCCTATACGACGAAAGTTCGGGTCTAATACCCCCTTGACTAAGTCTAAGTTCCGTAAGGTCAAGCCTAAGTTCCGTATATATATAGACGCCCTAGGCTCCACATAGTCAAACTTAGACTCGAACCAAGGTCAACCTAGCGCTCTGATACCAACTTTGTCACGACCCGAAAGAGCACGTGACTCGCCCTTGAACCATATGAAGTCTATAGGACTCCATCTGATCCAAGTAAGCAAAAAGCCCATAAATCTAAAACCATTTTAAGGGTAAATAAAGAAAACTGGTTTAAAGAAGTGAAGAAAAACATGTTTGAAGTCAAGGTTTTTAAATAACTAAGCCGAATATGCATTTTTAAAATGTAAAGTATTTTCTAAAAATTTCGGCAGAGTTTCTTTTGTAAATACTGGCCCCGAACGGGGTACAACAAGAACAATATATATGCAATGATAAAAGGCATCCCCAAGCGGGAGCTAGCTCTTCGTCAAACGACGGTCACAACCACACAAACAATAATAATATACAACGCCGAATGGCGATGGTCAAAACCAAAAGAAACTCAATAAGCATGAAAACCACAATACTACTAAGAGCGACTCTAAGGTCGAATAATACATCACTAGTGTCTAAGTCTGAAACAATATACAAGTTTTGGTTGATGGAAATTCTAGATACAATGAATAATACAAGTACAATGGTGGTTCTTGATGCAAAAGAATCCACCTAACAAATGCAATTCACCCGCAAGGAAGCAGTGTGCCAGAAATGCCGCAATGGAACCTGTACGGCAAAACCTGCAAGAACTGTGGCACAACGGGGGTGAGTTGCCAACTCGTGAATAGAAATATCTACAAGAAGTAACCGAATGCAAGACATAATCCTAGGTCAATACGACCAGTAATATAAACCACAAGAGTACGTCTGAAGCATGATAAGGTGGCAAGGTAACATCTAAACAGGTATGTAGTGCCAACTACTTAGGTAATAACATGTCATCAGTATAAGGTATGTCTGCATGAAGTAAATATGAAGAAGTATCAAATGGATATCAATACACAGATATTAGCGTCCTATTCAACTAATATTGGTGTAAGGGTATATAGAACAGCGCCCTCATACCCTGTTATATATACAAATGAAGTATGATCAATGTAAATCTAATCTGTATGTGATCAAGTCTGTATGAACGTGGACCCCGTCCACCCGTCACCCAATGACAATAAACGTGGAACCCGTCCATCCGTCACCCAAGGACAATAAACGTGGAGCCCGTCCACCCGTCACCCAATGACAATAACATCATGTAAGCAATTATGAGGATATAATAAAAGCCATGGAAATCATCATGAAACCTGTGCCTAGCATCGGCACGTAAATCCTCATCCATATGGGGCTCCGTCTGCGGTATCGGCCCTCGGCCCCCGGCAGTACGGGTCAGACCATGTCCATCTCTCAACTCCGGTCGGTATCCTCCAGATATCCGCCGAGCTCAAATACAATCACCGGTAGGTAGTAGTCCCTCTGCCAGGCTCACCGTCTACTACACAGCGAAACCGTTCTTGCCCCGGGGTACCATACCGGGTCTACCATGTACCCGCAATCGGCCTCATCCGCCTCCTCGAATCGGGTTTCACATGTCGCTCTCAGCACCGAGAAAACACATGGTCGACGCACTGAAATATCATATCAAGGGTAACCGGGTTTTTAAAACAATTATACATTCTCTTTTGAAATACCCACGGTTCCCAAATCCAGAAATATCATGGAAACAACATATCTCAATGCGTATAATCAAAACATGATATATGCGACATGTAAAGAAAGGTGAGCATATCAGAAGTCATGTAACATGGAATAATAATGTGCACACGTCGAGGGAAACCGCTCTTTTTAAAATGAATCAGTTTTGAAGAATATCTTGCGGTTCCCAGATCTCTAATCAAGTCAGAATCATCTATGTATGTATACAGGTATAGGTGTACAATATGCTATGCAAGAATCATATCATGGATGCAACAGTACTACAGTGTAGTGGCATGGCAATTATCGATGATGAAGTGTGTGAGCCGGCAAATAGTGTACGTGGATCATACGCATCATCGATAATGGTGCTGGTGTCCTAACAGCATGATAACAATATAGCAATAAACATATGCAAGCAATGCGAATAGAATGAATATGCGGAAATCAAATAATCAACACCACAATGAAGAATCTACTATGCAAACAAAAGATCTAAGTACCAAGTCAATCAGGAGAGGTATAGAAACCACCTAAATCTGAGTCAATACATATATAGATATAATAGTCGGTGATCCCGCCTCAATAATATCGTGGACGATACAGTATATCGTAAGACATCCTCGAGTCATGAGTGCGGATCTATCATCAATATATGCTCGTACGGTAAATTGTCGTACGACATCCCAATAGCCGGTTACGGGTCAATATCATACTATCTCATCACATCTCAGGTATCACTATCATCGTATCACATAATCTGGGGTACTGATCTAAGTCTAGTACAACTGATACCATCAATATACTGCGTGTGCAAGCACACGTCCCAAGGCCCGCTAGAGATCACGTATCGTATCCCAAATACGAATCACATCAAATCGCCGATCTCGCGGCACAAAGCCCAACATCATCGACTCATCTCCAATGTCATCCAATATCATCAAACACAGTGCAAGTATAATGAATATGCAAGGGTGTGCGTGTAGGTGTAAATCTATTCTAGGGTTCACGGCTATGAACTACACTAGTTGCTTCTAACCCTACACTATCCATAATACACCTAACTATCATATAATATATCAACTACGGACTGCGGGGGTGCTATACGCCATCCACCCGACTTCCCCCTGTAGATATAATCTACTCACCTTGCGTCTTCATTGTCGACGTCGCCACACATTTGCTTGTCGTCCTGAAGTCTTCATGGGTACCTACATATCAAAGTATCGTATATGCGCATTAAAACCAAATCAAAGCTAAAACGGCACACGAAACCCAAAACGATACGATAAGGGGCCTATAGGTTAGAACCTATGGCACGCCTTCAAAACCATCAATAAATCCTCTATATCGTCGTATAAACGCCAAATAGTCGAGGTAAATCACAAGACACAAATTCAGAATTAAGAATACGGAATACGGAAACACGAATCCAAAACAGCAACTTAGGAAATATGTTCCAGATTTCACCCTAGGTCAAATTAGACAAATCTATATATACCAGGGGTCAAATCTACAGATAAGGGAACACCAAAACCAAAACGAGGCAAATCCACCATGGTCTGGCCGCAAATTGCGGCCAGAATGGATAAATCTGCGGCCGGGTGTAGGAGGTAGGGGCTAGGGTTCTGGTGGTAGCTTCCTGGGTGCCTGCACATGTCACTGTCCAATCAATTTTAATTTAGGATGTCTCGGGTGATAGCAGATTCAATATACCCTTCACAGATTCCACAATTTCTTCGATATCGGTTTCTAAAATCCGTATTCTGGGTTTAAGCTTCAGGGTTGGGTCTCAATTCATACACTAGGGTGTTGGTGTAGCCTTTACTGAGCTCAATTTCCCATCACAACTCATAATTTCCTCAACCCTAACTAGGTTTTCCCTCAAGTCACCAAAATCACACAATATCGGTTCAATCATAACATGGGGGTAAAGGAAATGCTAAAACTAAGTTAATGATCCAGAAAATACCTCATTTGGCAACTCAAGAATTTTCTTGAGTTGCCCCTAGTGGCCAAAATCCTTGCTTCTTTAGTCCAATGTGTAGATCTTAAGCTTGTGCACACTTTTAATGAAATGGAGATTGGGTTTTGGAATTGTTTTTGAGATGATTTGGGGCTTTGAAGAGGGGAAGGAGATGAAGGAGCAGCAGCAGCAGCAGGAGGGGAAGAGGGAGAGAGAAAATGAAAGAAGAATGAAGGGAAAATGGCTAAGTCTTTAGTCAAAGAAGCCCATACCTCTCTCTCTCACCAACTACCAATTTCTTTATTCTTTTCTCATTTATTTGTATTTAATAATACCAAAATATTAAAATATTCAATAAAATAATATTAAATTATAAAAATTCCCAAAAATAAAATTTTTATTATTTCGAAATGTTACATTCTAGTTCACCTTCTCTCTCCTCAAGCTCACTCCCTCTTCAAGCTCTAATCCTACCACTCATGAGTTGAGAACAAGGATTAGAATAGACCAAACATTCCATAACCTAACTCTATATGATCTAAGTTCCTTTGATTAGCAACTAGAGAAACTTAGTTACTTCAAGTTTTGAGGTGAAGCTTGGATTAGGGTTCTCGGGTGGATCATCCATCACTTAGAGGAGGCCGAGGAGGACGAAGAGAATGAAAAGAGAAGGACACGATTCGCTAGGTATAATCTCTTTACACAGTAGCTTAGAACTTCTATGGTAGTTGTTAATTATCGTTTAGCAAAGATCTTCGGTTTGTCGATGTATGCTTCAAAAACAAGATCGTTTTTCATATTTCCGCCTCCCCGCAACTCATGGGGTGTTGCACATCGACTTACACTGTAGCTCACATACCCCTTATACAAAACCACGGTACTGTTTGTTTAACCTAATTTCACCTGAACTAAAATCCGGGACCAGTTTTCTAAGTTGATGTTTATGTTTTGTGGGTTGTAATGACTTGAAGTTTTGATATTTGGTTTTGTATTGGTCACTTGACGTTTGTACGTCGATATCGTGTGTTGTTTGTGTTAGTTATATGTATGCCTTAGAGGACATTACTGTACATGGGATGTATATTGTGGTGGATGCCTGTATATATATAGGGAGGACTTTCTTGCTCGACATGATAGTATGTTATCTGGTTGCACTTTATCTTAACATGTACACTTATTATCTCTCTATTACATGTTGATAAAGCACTTAGGATAAGTACTTGACTACCAATATTATGATGCAGATCATAATAGTGGGGACATGGTAGTCTATAAGTGCATCCTTCAAATGTTCCTAGGCGTGGGAGTATCGAGACAGGGCATCGATACTCCAGAGTAAATTAGCGTATACACTTCTCGACCCATGTGATGGGCGATGGATGATCCAATATCCATTGGTGTTTGACATCAGAGATGGTATACGGGTGCTCAGTGGAGACTGGGTACACTGAACGAACTCGCCGAGAACTCCTAGATGGTATTATACCTATCGTCGGATAGCAGTTCTCTGGTGACACTGGTAAAGATTAGTCTGTAGACCCGAGATCGTCATAGAGTCTTATGTGATTCCCACTGTGCTTTGATTTCCACCATACCACGGTCAAGAGATCGTGCAAAAAGGTGGGTTTTAGGTACAGTCCCGAGTCACATGGAGGCAATGAGCGATAGTAGGGGTTTCGTCTCTCCCGGTATTAGGAGTTGATGTTTCGCTATGCTCGATTGGCCATAACAGGAAATCCCTGGCCAGGGTTGCTGAGATTTACCGGTAAGTGTTATAGTAGTTTCTCGAACCGTTATGGACCTTGCATCGGCATGACTTATCAGGCAATTGGGGTCTGACGTTATACCACCCCCAGGCTGTGATATGCGACATATCAGACGAAGAGACCGGACTGTACGGTAGTGTTACTGATTGGATTCACAGTAGTATGAGCAGGTTTGCTTGTTGATCTTCTGATCACTCAATACCCGGGTGGCCGTTACGTTTAGCAGACTGCTTGCGGCTTATGGGTGTTTGATGTGATCATCACCTACTGCCGGCGTATTGACGAGTCTTTAGAGTCCTACACAGAGGTTTCCTGGTTCATGCGAAACGGAGTAGGAGCACAAATGTGATATGTGCGGGACCGAGATTAATGTGAGTATGTGATACCGCATTCTATGGTCGCGATATGTAATATTCGTCGGTTATATGTGATATAGCCAAGTTATCGGATCAAGTGTTGATTCGTTAAGTTGTTACATTTGATATTAGTCGGTTATATGTAATATAGCCGGATTATTAAATCAAGAGTTGATTTAATAATTAAATGTATAATTATATATTTGATATATTACATTACATTAACTAATATTAGCTCACTTAAGTAATTCTTTTTCTCACATTTGATATACTTTACATATATGTGATATATGTACTGTTTTCTTTTTGACACAAAATATATATGTGATATATATTTTTATGACATGCTAGGTTACACATGCAACATGTTTGTATGAGACTTATACCATGATAGGTTTAAAGCTAGGGTTTTATTTGTTTTAAGTAATTTAAACATTTGGATAATGAGTCATGGTTCAAAGCTTGTAGAAGCTTGTAGGTTTCATTGACCAAGTCCACTTGTTTGTCTAGCTTAAGATATTTGTTAACCCAACCCTTAACTCATAGCAATGGTTTAGTCTCTACAATGGTTAGTGCATGACATACACTAACCATGGTTGCATTTCTAACCTCACTTGATTATTCTTTCATCACTTGCTTCATCTTCTACTTCCAAAAAGAAAAGAGTTTTCTAGGGTTTGAAAAAGTGATGAAAAATTGTGAGAAAATTAAATCTAGTGTGAACCCACTTCCTACATCATCATCATCTACTGTTAGCCATTTAGTTTAGGGTGTTTGCTTCACTAATCTCACCATTAGTGAAGAGATAGCATGAGCTTGTGTCTCCTCGACATAGACCATCTTCGGCGTCAAAGACTTCGATGCAAGCTTGTTCATTTCTTCATGGGAACCTCTCTAGAGTCCGGGAGTTCGTGATCGCATCGAAGGGACTACTACACGGAGCTATTGAAGTGGCGGACTGGTCTACAAAGTTTGTATTCCTTGTTCACTTTAGATGTAAAGTGTTTACATTTTGTTTCGTCGGGTTTTCTAGTAGCGATTCTAGGGTTAAGGTTTACTAGAACGGAAAATTTTTAAAATTGGCATGGATGATGCCTCCCGAACACTTGCTGCCATGCTAGACAACCAAACAGTGGTATTAGATCCATGCTAGAAAATTAGACGATGTTTGCTAGGATTACGAAACCGAAAAAACTCCGAAACACCCGATATAAAATCTAGTTTCTGTCGAATTTTTAAAGGTGTTTAAAATTTTTTTATACAACTGCAGAATGTTGTATGAGATTGAGATGAACACAGAGAAAATTTAAGGGGTTTTTGTGCAAATTGGTCCGGCCACATGCATGGAAAATCCGGACTTCTTGGTTTTTTGATGGGCATTTGGCTTCAAATTTCTTCTGTGTTCCAGTCTCTGGGTTTTGGTGTTTCAGGTGTTGTTTGTTTTTGCTAAATTTTCATGTGATGTTAACTTTCTGCAAAAGCAATTTGGAGTGTTTCGTAATCGTAATCCTAACATGTATTCGGGTTACTTAGACGATGTTAAAAAGTTTGAATAGATATCAATAACCTAATTTTTCCCCGCTGGAAAATTTTTCAAGATTTGGATTTTTTCCGAGTTTAAAATTTTCAGAAAAACTTGCAAGAGATTCTGTGGACCCTCTAGAAGAACGAAACCCTAACTCGATTATGTGACCGTCAGAACCGCCATCAAACCCTAGGGTTTGTGGTAGTTCAACGGTGCCACATGTGAGGCATTGGTTGACCCTTCTACGGCTGATTCATTGGTGCTGTGGCATGTTTCTGGGTACTTTTTGAACTCCGCTCAAGTGTTGAGCTTCACGGGAAATTTTGGGTGTTTGTTTATTCGATCGAAAAGTTTAACTTCGTCTAGCTATCTGTGATTGTGATACAATATTTGGAATCCACAAATAGTTATGAGATAACTAGTTTGAATTTTATAAATCTAACAGTTTAGTCGCATTTGATCGATTGCCACGGGATTTTGATGTTGATCAAAAGTCCGTCGCAATCATGTAGTGTACGCAGATACTCGTCGGGTAACCTTACTAGATAGACACGCCCCATAGCCCCAACCAAGTGACTGTAGGAGAACCCCGTAGTCAAAAGCATCCGTTCGGGTGCTCGCGACAGCGGTGTTCCGCCTTGGTGCACTTCGTCGACGGCATCGGGGGGTGCGGCCGTCTACTAAAGTTTCCAACAAGCATTCGATCGGGTTATCGGGAATCTTTTTGAATTACCCGATAGGTTATTGGAAAGTGTTTTCAATATCGAGACTAAAATGCAGGGTTTATAATTGTTAAGCATATGATCTCTAAGGAATTCATTTTGTTGGTCATGAAATCCAAAGTATGTGATACCTTGGGTTTATGATGTCTAAGGTGGTTGCGGATTCCAACTGTTATAGTTTTTCACTTTCTTTTCTGCGACCGTAAGTGTAATATGTGGTGTATCGCTGATTTCGTTGCTATACGTCAACGACAATTGGGATACACATATTTACTTACGTTGATGACATGTGATATTATGTGTTACTGTGATATGTTATATTGGATCGTCGTGTTTTGAATAGCCGGGGTTTTATGTGAGATGAGGTTTTTTTTATTTTCATTCATGTAAAATTCATTGTATGTAATATTCTTTTTTTGGTGAACTTCCGGGTTGAGAATGATGTCACCGTTAATGTATATTATTTACTTTTCCGCATTAGGATAGACCCAAGGCGGGGAGCACAAGTAATCGAGTTCTAGGGTCTAGTGGGAGACCATCTTAAGAAGTTGAGACCGGGTCACTTAACTCTAGAATTGGTAGGGTTGCTTGACGCTCTCGTAGGGGTCTAGGGATGTGGGTTTGGCTATTCATCGTGACCGTGGAATCCACGTTTTTTACTGGCTTAAATAAAACACGGAATTCCTAGTATATCCAATATTTCATATGATATTCTTCTGCCGCTGATATTCTGTGATGTGATCACTTGATATGTTCTGAGACGAATGCCTATAATATATATATGAGATATAATAAATATTGCTGCTTTCGTTTCTTATGTGATGCTTAGGAAGCATAACAGATGGGACTTCATTAATGAGATTAGTGAAATAAAATAAACCTAAAAGATGTTGTAGAAACTTGTTTTAAAAACTGGTAGCTCTAGTTCTTGCTTTGCATAGAGGTATTCCTTATAGAATATCCAGCACCTTATTCGATAAGGAAAGAGCCGAGATCCCTTCACCGGGAGTGACCTCTTTAGCAAAACTAGCAGATGCAACAAACTCGGTTTGTCTTTTGATTGCTTTTATAGTTTTTGCTTTGCATAGTGGTATTTATGAAATATCCTGCACCTCATTCGATGAGGAAAGAGCCGAAATCCCTTCACCGAGAGTGACCTCTTTAGCAAAAATAGTAAAAGCCTCAAAACACTCTTTTTTTTTCAAATTCACTCGATTCTACAACGATATCAAGTTCATTACGCAAAGGGTTTTCTTAAAAACCTGTCGTAGCCCTCCATCATTTCAGATAAGTATTATTTAGTATTTGTGCTGCGTTTGTTGGCCTTTGTCAAGGCGTAGTGTGCGGTAGCTGACTAGTGCTTATCTGCTTAAGCATATGATGCGATTGTATTAGGGTAGTTGTGCGACCTTGTTGGCCTTTGTCAAGGGTCGTGCGGGTAGGTTTAATTCAATCAGGAAATGACGGGTTGAACATGACTAGCATCCTATGGTTTGTTGGCCTTTGTTAAGATCATAGGAGGTTAGGGGTAGAATATTATCGGGATTTCATGTGTTGAAATTTGCAATGAGATTGCATACCTTCTATGAGATAGTTGGATCCCGATACCCACTGCGAGTAAGAGTTACTCCTTGGAGAGTTTTACGCATTGCAATTAGCCGATCAAGTAGGTGTCTAGAATGGTGTTAACGGGGTTACGCCCCTGGGAATACGAGGTTTATTTTAATTAGGTCCGTGCGAAACCACGGGGAACTTCACTCAAAGTACCGACACCGGCCTGGCCGAAAGATTGGCAAACTCGTAGGGTGTAATTAATCCCGGCTAGTCTTACCTTTTAGGTTTTGAAGGTAGATTTGACTAAAACAGTGGGAGCCAACCTGATTAGATAAACTAATAACCAATCTAATCCTGCAAGAGCGCACGCAGAGTGTTTTCTTCTCTTTCTCTCTCTCTCCTAGTAGCGACCATGTCAGGCCTTAATCAAGATAATAATATGGATGCATTGACCGAACCTGCTTATTATTCTTAGCTAGGGAACGTTGGTTCCGCTCTATCTTATATTTGTTATAAGTCCGAGCAGGAAATAGGGGCATATCCGGATTCCCATGCCACCCAATCAAAGATTAAGCATGTTGATGCATATTCTTCGGGTGTGTTTATTACCAAGAACTGTTTATCAGTATCCTCTACGTCCTAGGTATGAGATACCGGATTAGAATCCCGCATATGTAAGAGTTACATGGGCTACAGAAAGGTAAAGAACTGAGAATAGGTGATATGTCTCTAAGTGTTATAGAATGGTGCAATTGTTGCAGCCAAGTCTGTTGGCAGATATCACTTTGTAATAATACATTGATTCTGAACAAATGTTATTACATACCGAACCTGATATACAACATTACGTCATATTCTTTACTGAGTTAAAGAAGGATATAATTCTGTATTGGAGGATAATGTTTTGAACATTTTCCTGAATCAAGAGTTGATTCGATCAGGCATGTTAGATAATATCATATACGTTCTAAATCAAACCACAGTTCAAAGTATATAGAACACACACAAGAGGAGTAGTTCAGAAATGAACGAATCCTTCTTGTGGCATTGTAGACTAGGTCATATCAATGCGACACGACCAGCTAAGTTACATAAGAATGAATATAAGAATCTGTTCGAATTTTCATCTTATGACACTTGCCAGTTTTGCCTCAAAGATAATATGACCAATACTCCGTTTACTGGAAACAGAGAAAGAGTTAGTGAACTCTTGGGACGCATACATGATGATGTATACGGTCCTATGTCTACAAATGTCAGGGTTGGTTCTTGCTACTTCATTATATTCATCGATTATCTCCCAAGATTCGGACATGTGTTCCTGTTGAAACATGAGTCTGAAACTTTTGAGAAATTCAAGGAATATAATCTTGAAGTTTAGAACCAGACGGGTGGAAGTATTAAAGTCCTTCGATGTGATCGAAGAAGAGAATACTTGGGCATGGAGTTCCTGGATTATTTAAAGGAGAATGTGATTCTCTCTCAGCTTACTCCTTCGAGTACACCACAGCACAATGATGAATACTGCTGAGTTACCTATTTTCTTTTGGGTGTTATGCACTTGAGAAGCTGCATACCTAATGAATAGGGTTCCGTCCAAATCAGGACCTACTACTACATATGAGATATGGTGTGGGAAGAGACCATGTCTTAAACAAGTTAAGATATGGGGTTGTCCGGCCTATATTGAAAAGCAAAATCTGGACAAGCTCGAGGCAAGGTCAGTTCTGTATAAGTTTGTTAGGATATCCCGAACATTCGCAAGGGAATATCTTCTACCACTCTGAGGAGAAAAAGATGTTTTGTTTATCAGCATGCAACCTTTTTAGAAAAGGAATTTCTTATGAAGAAATTAGTTGATATGAGGTAGAACTGGAAGGAGTTCCAGCTAGACAAACTAACAGCTGATGATTTTGTAGAACCAAAGGGTTCATTAGTCTCCAAGGAACCTCAGGCTCTCCATGAATCTGGTAGGGTTTCTCATCCACTTGAGAGATACTACAGTCTTCTCGTTGACAGTGGGAGCGAGGATTGCATCATGTTTGATGATGGCCCAACAAGGTTCAGGCAGGCCATCACGAGTGGGGACTCTGTGAAATGGCTGGATGCTATACGATCAAAGATGGAATCTATGTACACCAACAAAATATGACTTTGAATGTTGCACCTGAAAGGGTAAAACCTATTGGGAGCAAATGAATCTTGAGAAGATTCTTGGTGTAAATAGAAAAGTTGAGACTTTCAAAGCTATGCTTAAGTCCATCAGGATCAATGCGCGCATCGCGGAGTTGGAACATCTGTTTTGATGTGGTAGTCAAAGAGTTTGACTTCATCAAAAAGGTAGATGAATCTTGTATATACAAGAAGGTAGTAGAGTGTAAGGTTTTCTTCCACGTATTGTACGTAGATGACATACTCTAGATAGGAAAGGGTTTCCTATGCTACACTCGGTCAAGCTCCTCTTATCACGAGCATTCACAATACAAGATCTGGATGATACTTACTACATCTTCTGGATTATGATCTATGGTGATAGATCTAAGTGGATGTTGGGAGTGTCCCAAATCCAGGTACATTAACACCATACTAAAGGGGTTTAGTATGGAAGATTCTATGCGTAGTGGTTCGCCCAGTTACTCATGGATCACTCTCTCCAAAAAGTTGTCTCCCGAGACTGATTTGACGAGAGCTCGCGTGCAAAGGATATCCTATGCTTCGGCAGTAAGATCTATCAGAGTATGCGATGTTATGTACTAGACCAGATGTAGATGACTCACTAGGTGTAGTGATCAGAAATCAATCGGATCTTGGGAGAATCACTAGACAGCTGTAGAGGACATTCTTAAGTACTTGAGAAGCACTAAAAGAAAGTTCTTGGTTCGAGCTTCCAGAGTGATAAGGTCGACTGAGATTCGGTCACAGGCATTGTCTTTACCCTCAGTGCAGGGACGGTATGTTAGAAGAGTTCCAAGCTAGATACCATGACATACTAGACGATAAAGGCTGAATACATTGCTACCATTGATGCAGCCAAAGTGGTTGTCTGGGTATTTCTTTTTCATGATATGAACAAGGTTCCTACCATTGAGCGTCCAATAACTGTTATTATGACAACAATGGAGTTATGGATTTGGCCTAGGAACGACGGTCCCATCAGCGTTCCAGACATATTCTGAGGGAAGTATCACCTGATCAGGGAGATGGTTGATCTCCAAAAGATCGAGGATAAGAGAGTAGACATGAAGGATAACACAGCGGATCCACTCACAAAGGCCTTACCCCTAGAGAGACTTTTACGGGATGGTTAAGTATGGGATACTACAACCACTGCTATATTTTTGGGTATTGGATACTACAAAAAATGGCCTTAGTGCAACTGGTAGATTGTTAGTTATATGTATGCCCTAGAGGCTATTACTGTACATGGGATGTATATTGTAGTGGATGCTTGGACATATATAGGGAGGACTTTCTTGCTCGACATGATAGTATGCTATCTGGTTGCACTTTATCATAACATGTACACTTATTGTCTCCCTTTTACATGTTGATAAAGCCCTTAGGATGAGTACTTGACTACTAGGATTATGATGCATATCATACTAGTGGGGACATGGTAGTCGATAAGTACATCCTTCAAATGTTCCTAGTCGTGGGAGTATCGAGACAGGGCATCAATACTCCAGAGTAGACTAGCGTATACGCTTCTCGACCCATGTGATGGGCAATGGATGATCCCATATCCATTGGTGTTTGACATCAGAGATGGTATACGGGTGCTCAGTGGAGACTGGGTACACCGAACGGACTCGCCGAGAACTCCTAGATGGTATTATACCTATCGTCGGATAGCAGTTCTCTGGTGACACTGGTACAGGTTAGTCTGTAGACCCGAGATCGTCATAGAGTCTTGTGTGATTCCCACTGTGCTTTGATTTCCACCATACCACAGTCAAGAGATCGTGCAAAAAGGTGGTTTTTGGGTACAGTCCCGAGTCATATGGAGGCAATGAGCGATAGGAGGGGTTTCTTCTCTCCTAGTATTGGGAGTTGATGTTGCGCTATGCTCAATTGGCCATAACAGGAAATCTCTGGCCAGGGTTGCTGAGATTTACTGGTAAGTGTTATCAGTAGTTTCTCAAACCGTTATGGACCTTGAATCGGCATGACTTATCAGGTTATTGGGGTCTGACATTATACCAGCCCCAGGCTGTGATATGCGACATATCAGATGAAGAGACCGGACTGTACGGTAGTGTTATTGATTAGATTCGCAGGAGTACGAGCAGGCTTGCTTGTTGATCTTTTGATCGCTCAATACCTGGTTGGCCGTTACGTTTAGCACACCGATTGCGGCTTGTGGGTGTTTGATATGATCAACACCTACTGCCGGCGTATTGACGAGTCTTTAGAGTCCTACACAAAGGTTTCCTGATTCATGCGAAACGGAGTAGGAGCATATATGTGATATGTGCGGGACCGAGATTAATGCGAGTATGTGATACCGCATTCTATGCTTGCGATATGTAACATTCGTCGGTTATATATGATATAGCCAAGTTATCGGATCAAGTGTTGATTCGATAAGTTGTTACATTTGATATTAGTCGGTTATATGTAATCTAGCCGGATTATTAAATCAAGAGTTGATTTAATAATTTAATGTATAATTATATATTTGATATATTACATTACATTAACTAATATTAGCTCACTTAAGTAATTCTTTTTCTCACATTTGATATACTTTACATATATGTGATATATGTATTGTTTTCTTTTTGACACAAAATATATATGTGATATATATTGTTGTGTCATGCTAGGTTACACATGCAACATGTTTGTATGAGACTTATACCATGCTAGGGTTTTATTTGTTTTAAGTAATTTAAACATTTGGATAATGAGTCATGGTTCAAAGCTTGTAGAAGCTTGTAGGTTTCATTGACCAAGTCCACTTGTTTGTCTAGCTTAAGATATTTGTTAACCCAACCCTTAACTCATAGCAATGGTTTAGTCTCTACAATGGTTAGTGCATGACATACACTAACCATGGTTGCATTTCTAACCTCACTTGATTATTCTTTCCTCACTTGCTTCATCTTCTTCTTCCAAAAAGAAAAGAGTTTTCTAGAGTTTGAAAAAGTGATGAAAAATTATGAGAAAATTAAATCTAAAGTGAACCCACTTCCTACTTCATCATCCTCTACTATTAGCCATTTAGTTTAGGGTGTTTGCTTCACTAATCTCACCATTAGTGAAGAGATAGCATGAGCTAGTGTCTCCTGGACGTAAATCATCTTCGGCCTCGATGACTTCGATGCAAGCTTGTTCATTTCTTCATGGGAACCTCTCTAGAGTCCGGGAGTTCATGATCGCAGTGAAGGGACTACTACACGGAGCTATTGAAGTGATCGACCAGTCTACAAAGGTTGTATTTCTTGTTCACTTTAGATGTAAAGTGTTTACATTTTGTTTCGTCGGGTTTTCTAGTAGCGATTCTAGGGTTAGGGTTTACTAGAACGATAAATTTTTAAAATTGGCATGGATGATGCCTCCCGAACACTTGCGGCCGCGCTAGACAACCCAACAGTTTGGTTGATTTGCGTGAGTAGACCATAGGTTTTAACCTATGTGTGATTCGAATTGGACGTTTTAATGCGATACAATGTGTTATGACATGTAGGTACCTCCGTGTGAACTTCGGGACGACAAGAAAGGGCAAGGAGGCATCGACTTCGGCAAACAAGGATCAAGGTGAGTAGATATATATCTACGGGGAAGTTGGGTGGATGGCGTATAGCACGCCCGCAGTTTCGTAGTGTAGTATACAAATACGTTATATATGTTATAAATATGTGTATTGTGATACACGGATGATTATCAAGATAGGCTTTAGGTGTTCACGGGTTAGTTTTAGTGTATTTGTAAGATAATGCTTATAGTGTAATTTCTTAATCGCGAAACCCTAAGAGTATAGGTTGACACACACACACACGCACACACGTGGTATGTTTTTGGTGTATATGGTTATATGCATATATATATATATATGCGTGCGTGTGTGCGTGTGGATGTGTCAATATATATATATATATATATATATATATATATATATATACACACACGAATACACGGGTGATGAGAATAGTATGTGGTACTTGGAGATGGGTTGATGTGATCGGGCGTGATGCCGTGAGATCGGTTATGTGATTGGGTCGTGTTATGAGATATGGCATGATATTATAGTGGATCGATGGGAGCTGTGTTTCATACACACGCGGATATATGTTGATGGTATCGGAATGTACTAGACTTTAGATCAGTACCCTTAGTTCATGTTATATTGATGATGATGCCATATGATAATGAGATATATGTGATGTTTAATCCGTACCCCGAATTGGGATGTCGTACGATGGATTTTACCGTACGAAGTATAATTATGATGTTTGATCCGCTCTCATTATTTGAGGATGTCGTATTATATATTGTATCGTACGTGACGCTATTGAGGCGGGATTGCCGACTACTAGATGTATCGACTCAGACATAGCTGGATTTCCTTACCCTTTCGATTAGTCTCTTAGTTTGGTCCTGTAGTTTATCAGGTAGATGTTAGACTGGGCTCGAGTCATACTTATTTTCAAAGCTAACGAATCGTGAGTATTTTAAAGACAGGCCGAGAGATACTACGGATTTTTCAAAAGATGTATCTTTTCTAGAGACCCTGTAGCCCCTATTTTTCTAAAACCACGATTCGTGCGATTTCAGACACAAAAAACTGTATGACTCGTATATAGAAATGTATATTCTTATTTGTTGTGTTTACTATTCATTTTCCATATATTCATGTTCTTATTATCGTATTGCATGCTTATACTTTTGATTCTTTTGTTATTATGAACTCTTACTGTCAGGACACCAGCACCATTACCGATGATGCGTATGCTCCACGTCCAATTGCTTGCCGGTTCAACACATCATCATCGATAATTTCCATGTCACGTACCCATTAGAAAACATTACTTTATTGATATAACTTTCCAGCTGAAAGTACAATTTATCATTACTATGCTAGTTTAAATATTGCATTCTCTGCTTAGATACCATGCATGTATATGTATTCATTTGTTATGAAATATTATGGGGTTTTATGCCGGTAATTCACTGTTTATTTACTCTTGAGTTTAAGATTCGGATTTTCCATGAGATTTCTAGATTTGGAGAAACCGCAAGGATTTATAAACTCATTTTCATTTCAAAAGATAGAAATTTGTGGTTTTCTCGTGATATGATATTTGTGATGTCCACCATGAGTTTTCTCGGTTCTCGAGTGGTATCATACACCCGATTCGAGGTAGGGGGAGGGACCGTCTGCGGGTGCATGTTGGACCCGGTGCGGTACCCCGGGGCAAGAAGATCGTATAGAAAGGCGCTGGGCCCGGCAGGGGAGCACTATCGACCGGTGATTGTATGGAAACTCGACAGATATCCGGAGCATACCGTTCGGCCACAGTTTCTTACAGGTTTTGCCGTACAGGTTTCGTTGCGGCTTGCTGGCACACTGCTTCCTTTCGGGTGGTTGCTTGATAGGTGGGTTCACTTGCATCGTGACCACCGTCGTACTTGTATTTATATTCAGTTGTATCTAATAATCTCCATCAACAAGACATGTATTATTGTTGGACTTAGAAGACCAGTGTCTATTCTTTCGACCTTAGAGTCGCGCTTGTATTATTATGGTTTTCTGGTGGATATTAGTTTTCTTCTGAGTTTTGATCCTCACCCTTCGGTGTTGTATATTATATTGCTTGCGTGGTTGTGTCCGCCAATTGGCGAAGAGCTAGCTTCCGGTTGGGGATGCCTTTATTCATTGTTATGTATGTTATTCATGTTTGTACCCTTTTGGGGCTAGTATTTACAAAGGAGACTCTGCCAAAATTTTCGGGAAAATATGATGTTGCTTTTAAATATTTAATTCCATTTATTTTATTTAAACCGCTTGCTTTAAACAAGTTTTCCTTCACTTCTTATTTAAAATGGTATAGATTTCTGGGCTTTTGGCTTACCTGAATTAGGTGGGGTTCTATAGACTTCACATGACTCAAGTGCCAGTCACGTGCTGTTTCGGATCATGACAAAGTTGGTATCAGAGCGTTAGGTTTAATCTTGGTTCGAGTCTATGTTTGACTATGCAGAGTATTCGACGTATATTTATATTCGGAACCTAGGCTTGACCTTACGGAACTTAGACTTGGTCGAAGGGGTATTAGACCCAAACTTTCATCGCATAGGTTGACCTTGGTTGATGGAGTAGGTGACTTAAGTAGAGTGGCGTACCGTGTGTATGTTCCGCGGCATACTTACGATACGCTACTCTGCTTAAGAAGCCTTAGGATGTTCATTTCTTTGCACAGTATTATATTCGTTCATATGATCTATCCTCATCGATATCGGTTGGTGGTTTTGTTACCACGATTGCATAGGCAGAGAGAGCTGCGGCTAGAGTTGTAGTCAGCATGAGCTCGTCTTGGACGAGGACTGACCAGGGCGTAATTCCGGTGACACACGATTGTATAGATGTGTTGTTTTATTGTGTTTTTCGCACCATGAGCGTTTGATGGATTTCTTTTACTAAAATTTCTCGAACGTGCAGATCAGCACCAGAGGATTGGGCCACTGCTAGTGGCCGGCTAGAATATGATGATCGTCAATGCATCGGTATTCTTGATGATTGAGGCATTGTTTAGCGTGCAGACGAATGAGCCTAATGTTGCTGCGACTGACAAGATACCGCCCCAGATGTTTGAAGCTATTGCCGCACGAGTTTATACTTAGAGATATGATAGAAGATCGCTAGTCACCCATGGATAATGACTAGGACATGTGGTTCGTTGCATACCCCGATGCGAGGTCATCAGATTGATTGATTTCAGCTTGAGAAGTCTTCATGCAGGTACGTTGAGAGTCGATAGAAAACGATCGAATGTCAGAAACCCATTTTTCCAAGTTTAAGGTATTCGGAAAAACATGCAAGTAATTCTGTAGACCCTCTAGAAGAATGAAACCCTAACTTGACATAATGACCATGGAAACGCTTTTGAACCTTAGGGTTTGCGGCTGTTCCGCGGTGCCATTAATGAGACTTGCCTCTACGACTGGTCCATAGGTACTGTGGCATGTACTGGATATTATTGAACTGTACTCAAGAGTTGAGCTCTCGGGGAATTATGGGATTTTGACGAATCGATCGAAAAATTCGACGTCGTCCGGATATCATGTGATGGGATACATTACTTGGGAGACTCTAGATATGAGTATAGCCGTTATAGCGCAGTCCATACCGCTATGAAGAGACGAGTCTGAATCAGTCGATGTTATAGAAAAGTGGAGTAAGAGGTTCGTACGAGATTTTGATGAGATGACGTTCCACTCCGTTAATATCAGAGATGTGATACGCATGCTGAGGCGTTGAATATGGATATATCTTCCAGAAGGAGTCGTAATGAGTATGCAGCCGTTCCGGAACAAGAAATAGATTTAGTAAAGGGTGATAACTTCCGGGTAGTTCAGCAGAAGTGAGATTTAGGAGAAACCCCGACAGAATCTTTCTGGAATACTACATGAGGAGACTTGGACCCAGGATCAGTCGTATTACGCACACCCAGTAGGCCAGAGTTCGGCATAATCGACGAGACATGTTACGAGTGACCATGATAGTTGGCCAGAGAACTTTAGAGGATGTGCCAGAGCGGAACTGTTTCCGTCATCATTTCCATATTGGGCCGTTGGGTCGAGGAGTTATGTAACTGGAAATTCGCAGTGAAAGACGAGAGCCTAAGGGCACCGAACGCCAGGCCTTGAACAGGAGGCAAGTTGATATCTTGCTCTGCTAGCTTTGGAGGCACCGACACCTTCTCGACTTTGAAGGAAGGACACATCGACGACAATGTTTATGATTTGCGATTTGGTGATTCGAATATCACGTATCCGTCATTTTGGATTTTGGTATTTTGGGCGATTTATTTGCATGATTGGGATTTGTGCACCGCAGCTGCACTCGACTTCATCTTGATGACATTCGAGAGGTTTGATTTTTTATTTCATGCCTACGGTATGTAGGTGAATTGACTTGTGGTTTTGGTGTAGTTTTCATGCAATTTTGGTACTCCGATTCAATTTTGTGCACGTTGATGCATGTGGTTGTGAGATTATATACAACGGTATACCTGTTTTGGATTGAGGTTTGTTGTATACCGTCGATTTCGATTGTGATATTCGATATTTGTTTTCATGCACCTTGTGCACTTGAGTTGGATTCTTGTGCATACTTGGCGCGCTTGAGGCGTTTTGGTGCACACCAGATGCACTAAATCAGGATTCTTTGTGCATATCAGATGCACCCGATATTGTTGTCAGGCACACTCGTTGCCCTTGACAGGTGTTTTCGTGCACACACGTTGCACTTATATTTTGTTTTTGTGCACATGTATGGCACATTCATTGATTTCGATTTCTGTGCGCACCAGACGCACGTGGCATTCTTATACACATTTTGGGATTGATTTCTTTTGGAGCAGGATGTTTTGTGATATTTACTATTTGGTATAGGTAGCTGAGCAGGACTATTCCGAGGATAGTATCTGAATATGTTTTTTGCATGCATCGATAGTTACCGAAGGGATTTCCAAAAAGGAGCTATAGTCTCAGCATTTACCCATGTGTCCGAGATGACTTGAAACATTTTATAAAGGAAACCCTTCTAAATTGTTTTCAAAACAGCGGGATGTGTATGTTAAACAATTCTTACACTAAACGTCCGCTACTTGTGCCGTGATACGCACATCGCACGGCAACTTGAAAAAGGTTTGGCATTCATTTAATTCAGATGTTTTGATGAGTTTACAACGATGCGTACTATATACATGTTATAGTTTTGAGTATATCTTGTTGGTTTTTTTGACTTTGACATTGGTATCTTCACTATAACTCCGATGATTGCGTGAGGCTTGATGGAGTTTTGATTTTGAGTTATATACTCGTCTTCATGCACATGCATTGAGCTGAAATGTGTTTTAAGTATTGATGATTTCGGAACCCCGACGACTTGATTGTTTTACTGAAATGTTTTAGTATTTGAAGGGTTTGAATTTAAATTCGAGGACCGAATTTATTTAAGGGGGGAAGACTGTAACATTTCAGAAAAATAAAATATTATTTTAAGGAATTTATATAATTAAATAATAAATATTATGAATATTTTAATTTATGGAGATTAGTTTTAATGATGGAGTATAATTATATACCAATAGTTTGGAAAACATTGAAAAATTAAATTGAATGGTGATTTTTGGAGGGATTTATGTGATTTAGGCAAATTATAAATTTTTATAATTAATTATATACAAGTTTATTTCTAAACTTGATTAATGTTCACTAATCATGCATTTATCTTGATTAGGCTTCATGACATGCACCATGTCATGTTTCAAAACACATTTTTTCCATTTGCATGAACCATGGCATCTTATATTTTCTTTTATATGTATATGGTCTTTTGTTTTGGTTTTAAATGAAAAAGGAAAAGGAAAACAAAAGAAAAGAAAAGAAAAGAAAAGAAAAAGATTAAAGAATGAGGTATGGGCAAGAGAGAGAGAGAGTGTGTGTGAGGGGTCAATTGACCATGCCTCTTTGTTCCTTCATTCTCTCCTTCATCATTCTCCTTCCTCTTATCTCCCTCATGGCTGCCCTCTCCCTCCACAACTTACACCACCTCACTTCACCCCCAAAAACACATCAAAACCATGCACCCTCTTCATAAAAATTGTGCACAAATCACTACAAGTATGGGGAACCAAGAAAAATAGGATTTTGATGCTCTAGGGAATTCTTGAGTCCCAAATGAGGTAATTCTTTCACCATTAGAGTAGTAATCCATTTCCTTTAGCATCCATATTAGTTTAGAAGTGTGTAAGTACGGTTTAATGAGGTTTGAAAATTCCAAGATGAGGTTTTGAGGAATTCTTGAGTTGTGATGATGCATGTGAGTGTATTAGTGACTACAAACCCCCCTTTGGTGTTAAAACTTGGACCAAACCAGAGCTAGAACCCCAAACTTGGACTTTAGAAATCCAAATGTCGGTTTTGTGTTTAATTGGTGGCCTACAGGGAATCTGGAGTGACCCGAGAGTTTACAGGAAAAACTAGCTACACCACTAGCCTAGATGGACCACTACGAGACCACCCTGTCAAAAAAAACCCAATCCAAGCCAAGAAAATGGAGCTCACCAGTTTCTGGGGAAATGTGGCCGGCCAAGTTGATGAAATTGGTGTCTAGGTTGGTTCTGTAGCTCACATACCCCTTACACAACACCCCAGTACTGTTTGTTTAACCTAATTTCACCTGAACTAAAATCTGGGACCAGTTTTCTAAGTTGCTGTTTATGTTTTGTGGGTTGTAATGACTTGAAGTTTTGATATTTAGTTTTTTATCGGTCACTTGACGTTTGTATTTCGAAATCGAGTGTTGTTTGGTTGATTTGCGTGAGTAGACCATAGGTTTTAACCTATGTGTGATTCGCGGGCCGTTTTGGTTTTGAACTGGACGTTTTAATGCGATACGATGTATTATGACGTGTAGGTACCTCCGCGTGAACTTCGGGACGACAAGCAAGGGCAAAGAGGCATCGACTTCGGTAAACAAGGATCAAGGTGAGTAGATATATATCTACGGGGAAGTTTGGTGGATGGCGTATAGCACCCCCACAGTTTCGTAGTGTAGGATACAAATACGTTATATATGTATATAAATATGTGTATTGTGATACGTGGATGATAATCAAGATAGGCTTTAGGCGTTCACGGGTTAGTTTTAATGTATTTGTAAGATAGTGCTTATAGTGTAATTTCTTAATCGCGAAACCCTAAGAGTATATGTTGACACACACACACATGCACACACGTGGTATGTTTTTGGTGTATATGGTTATATGCATATATATGTGTGTGTGTGTGTGTGTGTGTGTGGATGTGTAAATATATATATATATATATATATACATACATACATACATACATATACGAATACACGGGTGATGAGAATAGTATGTGGTACTTGGAGATGAGTCGATGTGATCGGACGTGATGCCGTAAGATCGGTTATGTGATTGGGTCGTGTTATGAGATACGACATGATATTATAGTGGATCGATGAGCGCTGTGTTTCAAACACACGTGGATATATGTTGATGGTATCGGAATGTACTAGACTTTAGATCAGTATCCTTAGTTCATGTTATATTGATGATGATGCCATATGATAATGAGATATATGTGATATTTGACCGGTACCCCGAATTGGGATGCTGTACGATGGATTTTACCGTATGAAGTATAATTATGATGTTTGATCCGCTCTCGTGATTTGAGGATGTCGTATTATATATTGTATCGTACGTGACTCTATTGAGGCGGGATCGCCGACTACTAGATGTATCGACTCAGACTTAGCTGGATTTCCTTACCCTTTCGATTAGTCTCTTAGTTTGGTCCTGTAGTTTATCAGGTAGATGTTAGACTGGGCTCGAGTCATACTTATTTTCAAAGCTAACGAATCGTGGGTATTTTAAAGACAGGCCGAGGGATACTAAAGATTTTTCAAAAGATGTATCTTTTCTCAAGACCCCGTAGCCCCTATTTTTCTAAAACCATGATTCGTGCGATTTCAGACACAAAAAACTGTATGACTCGTATATAAAAACGTATATTCTTATTTGTTGCGTTTACTATTCATTTTCCATATATTCATGTTGTTATTATCGCGTTGCATGCTTATACTTGTGATTCTTTTGTTATTATGAACCAATGCTGTCAGGACACTAGCACCATTACCGATGATGCGTTTGCTCCATGTACACTTGCTTGCCGGCTCACACACATCATCATCGGTAATTTCCATGTCACGTACACATTAGAAAACATTACTTCATTGATATAACTTGCCAGCTGATAGTACAATTTATCGTTACTATGCTTGTTTAAATATTGCATTCTCTGCTTAAATACCATGCATGTATATATATTCATTTGTTATGAAATATTATGGGGCTTTATGCTGGTAATTCACTGTTTATTTACTCTTGAGTTTGAGATTCGGATTTTCCATGAGATTTCTTGATTTGGAGAAACCGCAAGGATTTATAAACTCATTTTCATTTCAAAAGATAGAAATTTGCGGTTTTCTCGTGATATGATATTTGTGATGTCCACCGTAAGTTTTCTCGTTCTCAAGTGGTATCATACACCCGATTTGAGGTAGGGGGAGGGACCGTCTACGGGTGCATGGTGGACCCGGTGCGGTACCCCGGGGCAACAAGATCGTATAGAAAGGCGTTGAGCCCGGCAGGGGAGCACTACCGACCGGTTATTGTATGGAAACTCGACGGATATCTGGAGGATAGCGTTCGTAGTTATGAGAGAGATGGATATGGGCCGATCCTGATCATGCCGAGCCCGAGATAGTGAGATTTGATGATATGGGCCAGTCCGGATTGCCGGAGCCCGAGATATTGGATATTGGGATATATGTTTTGTTTCGATGCTTGACACGGATTCTATGTGATTTCATTGAAGATACATCGGTTTTTACACAGAAATCTCACTAAGACAAGAAAACAGTTTTCTTATTCAAGATGTATTCTGTTTTCATTATTATTGCATTCATATATTATATATGTGATATGTTGCTACCTGAGGCACTGTTCAGTTGATTAAACTGCACATTTATTATTACATTTTTCCTACAATTTCCATATTTAAAAAGGTCTTTATTATAATATATCATACATATGAGGGTTTATTTGTAAAAATACTATTTTCCATGTGTTGATATATTATAATTAGCATTTGGTTGGAAAATGTATATAATATTATTGACCTAATCCTAGTACACTTAGTCTACTAAATATTATTTAAGTTGTTGTGCAGAATTATCAGGTCTTAAATCAAGGAAATCAAGTTGTTAAAGCTAACCAGCCTAATTAAGAAATCAAAATGAAGAAATCAATTCTGGCAGAAGAAAAGAAAAGATCTCCAAATTCTTAAGGTTCCAAGGATCGCCACATGTCACAAGGAGCAACCCATAAAAACTTGATCAACGGAGGAGATCATCAGGCCGCGGATCCGCGGCCCGAGCTCCTTGGTGCCGCGGATCCGCCGCGTGGATACGGAGTTAAAGTCTGGCATTTCTCTGGTGGAATCCTTACTAAAAGTCCCCAATTTAAGCATCTAAATTTATGGCTTTTGGAGTATAAATAAGGACTGAGAGCCCCTTGGAAAAATCATCAAGTCGACACGATCACGAAGTCCAAGACGGCTCACGCATCCAGACTGATCATCAACTGTTCGTCTACCTCCTTGGAAGAGATCGAGAAGCAAACTAGTCTTTGTAATCATTTTCTAAGGATTAAAGTGTAATGAATATTGTTGATTAATAAAGGTAGTTCTTTTTCTTATTCTATTTTTCGTAGTTTAATTATGCATTTTCTCTCCATCTCTTTTTCTCCCAACATGCGCGAGTAATTCTCCGCTTGTTAGGGTTCGTAGGATTAGGGTAGGCTAATGGATAATGAACATCCCTAAACCCTTTTTAAGTCCTATAAAGTTTATGAACTTTATCAAAAGAATCATTAACATCCTAATCGGGCGCGCTAACAATTCTTTGTTAGTTCCGACTGCGATTAGAGATTAGATTAATGATTGTTTTGGTAAAGGCTAGATATGAACGGAGTTCCGTGTCGAGATGAGGGTTAAGAGTGGGATTCCTTTTCCCTACAGAAACCCTAATCTACACGCATCACCGTCGTTCTAGTTTTAAATCTATTAAAGGATAAAAGGGTAACTTTTAATTAATCGTCCATGACTACTAAATCCTAATAAACCCTACAAGCCCCCTTATTATATTAACTACATCCCTAAAATAATCTAGATCTATATTTTTGCATTCTTGCTTAACGTAGATCTAGAAACCATTCTTCAAAATTCTTTATCCCTCCTCTCTGTTTCAACACATCTAAAGTAAGAGTAAAAGATTCAACGTTTCCCTGAGGACGACCCGTACTCACCTCGGTCTAGCTACACGCGACACCGTTCTGATTGCGGTTAAACTACAAACACACTCTTTCGAACCAATCAAATGGTGCCGTTGCCGGGGAATACGTGCGTAATTTTTTTCTTACTATTTGTGTTGAATTCTTAGACGATTCATATCATTATTAAAACAAAACTGCAAATTGCATATATAACGATTTGTGCGTGAATTTTTGCAAGGAGATCTGGAGTCATAGACTTGAGGAAACTGGAGATCTAGGGTTCCAAACTCCTATGGTATCTTTCTCAACTCTTTCTCTCTCCTCTCCAATCTAATAAAATCTATTTTCTACAGGATTCTCTGCAAAATAGCGCCGCTCAAAAAAAATTCTTTTTGCAAAAGTTTTGTGATTGATTTTGTTTTGCACATTTTAATACAGACTTTAAGGGGCAAAGACCAAATCCAGATTTGGTGGGGATTTCATCACCCTTCCTAAGCCCCACAAATCACAAACCAAGCATCCGCATCAACCCTACATTAATTTTAAAAATATCTAGACCAGACTCTAAGGACTGTCGCGCTCATTAAGGACAGAGGAAGGTCGTGGGTAATCTATCGCTTATCCGCATTACTTTTGTAGTGCCTAGGCAAGTGTGTCCAAGGCGAGTGGTTACTTAATTAGGACCACTACTTTCGTAGTGGGGAGCCTCCCACTCACCAGGCACTTACCTGGCTACAAGAGTAGTAAAGAGGCGGTAGAGGATTTATCCCGCGGCTTGTCCTTTGGAAGTCTAGGATGGGTCTGGAGACTGGACCTAGGTGACCTTAGTTCTAGGGTTGCTTGTGCATCTTAGGGAGATTTGTCTTGAGTACCACTTTTTTCAAAACAAGCCAATTTTAAATCACACACACGCTGGTACTTTCACTAAACCCGCTTAGTGCATGCTCGGCTGGACACGAGATCCTAGTGCCCGTCTTGTCCGCGTTCCTGCTATCGACTCCGAAGTCGGTACTTCTTCATCTTCTTTTCCCCCACCACACACCATGACCGAGATGGACGGCACTCCATCAGATTATAACACCACGCTGCTACCGCCCGTAGGTGCGCAGAATCCAGCGCGCATCTCTCTCTGAGAGAGATGCTATCCTATCCGCGGTCCTCTTCCCACTTGTCTATCTCTTCCACCACCTAACGGGGATAATTTCGAAATTAAACCCCACTACATCAATCTGCTGCCCAAATTTCACGGGATTGAGTCGGAAGACGCGTACGTTTTCATCACCAAATTCGAAAACGTATGCGCAATGATGGGTACTTCACAATTGACTGTCAATGCTATGCGTTTGCGTCTTCTCCCATTCACACTATTCGACTTGGCAGAAAAATGGCTTTACAGTACTGCCGCACACTCTATCACTAATTGGGATGAATTCGTCATAGCATTTCTTAAGAAGTTTTACCCAAACCATAAGACTGCCCGTATTAGAAGCGAGATCAACCAGTTCACCCAGCTTCCCAATGAACCATTTTGGAAGTGCTTTGAACGTTTCAAGGATCTGCTTGTCCAATGTCCTCATCATGGAATCAATAGATGGGATTTATGTCGGATTAAATATGAGGGCATTAATCCAGCGACAAAGCAGATGCTTGAAACAAATTGTCAATGCAATTTCATGTCTAAAGACGACGGTGAAGCTTGGAAATATCTGGAAGACCTTGCTGAACACACTTTGCAGTGGGAAAACGTAAGACCACCTTCTTCTAAGGGAAGTATTCATCAGCTCGATGTTTCCATCGCAGTAAAAGCCGAAATGGCAGCGATACAGAAGAAACTCGATGCTATTGAGAACAAATTCTCATCATTCTCCCTAAATCTGGTCACGCTTCCTAAGACCGTCTGTGGTTGTTGTTCGGATCCTTCACACTTAACGGAAGAATGTTCTATGAATGCATCGTTTCAAGCTAATGCTGCTTTTTAGCAGCGACCTAGAAACGACCCTTATTCTTCTACGTACAATCAAGGAGAGGAATCATCCTAACTTTGCTTGGAATCAAAACCAACAAAGCAATTATCAAAGACCTCCTCCACAGCAACCACAACCACAGAATCAGTCCCCCTTTCAGTCACAGAATTTCCAAAATCCGGCCAACATTTCTACACCACAAGTGGCTGGTACAGACAACTCACTTGCACAAACTTGGATATGTTCATGAAACAATCCATGCAATTGTCGGCTGAGATGAAGTCTTCTATTGATACCATAACGAAAAACTCCGCCTCCCATGGTGAGAGTATTAAATCAATAGAATACCAAATCGCACAGTTAAACGCCGCAATGAGTGCGAGAGAAAAAGGGAAACTCCCATTTCAACCCCTACCGAATCCTGGCCATTCACAAAATTATAATGTGAATGTCATTACTACGTTGAGATCGGGGAGAGTGCTGAATAACCGAGTGGGTGAGCAATTTGATGTTAGTGACACCATTGATACCCCAGCTTCTTCTTCTTCCCCTAATTCTTCTATTCTTCCACCTTCATCTGAGCCTATTCTCTGTTTTCCCCAAGGCTCGAACATTTCGCCAAATCTATCTAAGTCGATTCCCACTCCAATTTTGGGATCGAATCCGTCGCCACAGTCTTCTCTACAAACGTTGGACCCAAAACTTATTGATCGAGCTCCATTTCCAAACCGATTAAGGGCCAACAGACCTAACCCGCAAATGGAGAAGATTGTGGAAATGTTTAAGCAAGTTAAGGTGAATATTCCTCTCCTAGATGCTATTCAACAAGTCCCATCTTATGCAAGAATCCTTAAAGACTTGTGCACTAGGAAGAGAAAAACTCAAGTGCCTAAGAAGGTTTTCATGACGAGTAATGTTAGCACCGCTTTTACCCAATAAATACCAAAGAAACGTAAGGACCCCGGCTGTCCTACAATCTCTATTTCTATTGGGGGTAAAAATATTAATCGTGCTTTACTCGATCCAGGCGCTAGCGTTAACTTGCTTCCTTATTCAGTATACGAGCAGTTAGGAATTGGAGAGTTAAAACCCGCCCATTGTACTGTCCAGATGGCAGACCGATCTATCACCAAACCTCGAGGCGAACTAGAGGATGTGTTAATTAAAGTCGGGGAATTCATATTTCCCGTGGACTTTGTTGTTTTAGATACACAACCTGTGGCAAACCCACACAATCAAATCCCAGTGATACTTGGTCGACCCTTCCTAGCAACTTCTAACGCTGTAATTAATTGTCGTAACGGTTCTATGAACTTATCCTTCGGGAAAATGACAATTGAGCTTAATATTTACAAGCTAGGAAGTCAGCCATCAGAACCTTCTGCTCATTTGCTGGATGTTTGTTCCATCCACGAGATAGCTTCCGAAAGCTGCATGGATGAGGAACATTGCTTTGATTTTCTCGACAACACTAATGAGACATCATTTGATCTTGCACCACTTCACAGTGAGGATATGTTCAATGAGTCCGACCTTGAGATTGAACCCGTTGACTCGTTGCAAAAGTCAGCAGCACTTTCCGAGTCAATATCTTATGCAAGTTTTGAACCTCTTAAGGAGTCCGAATATCATTCCGTTACCCCACCTTCTATTGTCTCTCCGCCAATTCTTGATCTCAAACCGCTACCTTCTCATCTTAAATATGCATATTTAGGAGAGAATGAGAATTTGCTAGTGATTATATCTGCTTCTCTAGCCTTAGAGCAAGAGAATGTACTTTTGGCAGTGTTGAGATCGAATCGGCAAGTATTTGGTTGGACAATGGCCGACATCAAAGGGATTAGTCCCTTAATTGTTGAACATAACATACATCTGATGGATGAAGCCAAACCAACCCGAGACCCACAAAGACGGTTAAATCCCGTTATGAAGGAGGCGGTAAAGAAAGAAATCATCAAGTGCCTTGATAGTGGAATAATTTACCCCATATCTGATAGCCAATGGATAAGTCCAATTCCTGTGGTCCCTAAAAAGTCTGGCATTACGGTCATCACTAATGAGGCTAATGAGTTAATCCAAACACGCACCCAAACTGGGTGGCGCGTATGTATTTATTACAGGAAACTCAATGCCGCGACGAGGAAAGATCACTTCCCTCTACCTTTCATTGACCAGATGTTAGAACGATTAGCGGGACACGAATACTACTGTTTCTTGGACGGATACTCTGGCTATAACCAGGTCCCCATCACCAAAAAGGATCAAGATAAAACCACATTTACTTGTCCTTTCGGAACTTTTGCTTATAGACGCATGCCCTTTGGGTTATGCAACGCTCCCGCTACATTTCAGCGGTGCATGATGGGGATATTTTTAGATATGGTGGAAAATTTTCTAGAAATCTTTATGGATGATTTCTCCATTTTTGGGGACTCCTTTGAGGACTGCCTTCGTAATCTTGACGCAGTTCTTACCCGCTGTAAGGATAAGAACTTGACTTTGAATTGGGAAAAATGCCATTTTATGGTCCAAGAAGGTATTGTACTTGGACATATAATTTCACGAAAAGGCATTAAGGTTGACAGAGCTAAAATAGATGTCATTCATAACCTCCCTCGTCCCAACTGCGTCAAAGATATATGATCCTTCCTTGGCCATGCAGGATTTTATAGAAGATTTATTAAGGACTTTAGCAAAATTGCTAGACCCTTAACCCTTCTATTGGCCAAGGACACTACTTTTCACTTCGATTCGGATTGTGAGGCTGCTTTTGAATCGCTTAAAGAATCACTCACTACAGCCCCCGTTCTATCATCTCCGGATTGGAACCACCCGTTCAAGCTTATGTGTGACGCATCAGATTTTGCTATTGGTGCTGTCTTAGGATAGCACACTGATAAAACGCCACATGTAATTTACTATGCAAGTAGGACTATGAATGATGCACAAATAAATTACACAACTACGGAGAAAGAACTCTTGGCAGTTGTATTTGCATTAGAGAAATTCAGGCCCTACTTGATTGGCTCGCCAATTGTGGTTTACACAGATCACTCCGCCTTACGACATCTTTTATCGAAGAAGGATGCAAAGGCCAGGCTAATACGTTGGATCCTATTGTTATAAGAATTTGATCTTGTCATCCGAGACAAGAGTGGATGTAAAAACGTTGTAGCCGACCATCATTCACGCATCACTTCGTCACCAACTTTGGCCGTGCCGATAAACGACTCATTCCCTACGAACAGCTCTTGACTGTATCCTACGAACCTTGGTTCGTGGATATCGTGAACTATTTTGCAACGAGACTTATTCCTAGCGATTGGTCGAAACAAGACAAACTTCGATTTCTATCCCAAGTAAAATATTTTTGCTGGGATGAACCTTATCTATTCAAGTATTGTTCCGATCAAATCATTCGCAGGTGTGTCCCTAACGATGAATTTAAGAGCGTGTTATCATTTTGTCATGATCAGGCATGCGGCGGTCATTTTGGTCCTCGCAAAACGGCGGAGAAAGTTTTGCAATGTGGCTTTTATTGGCCAACATTATTTAAAGATGCATTTGAACATTGCAAAACTTGTCCGCGATGTCAGCATTTGGGTCGGATTTCACAAAGGAACGAGATGCCGCTCCAACCTATATTGGTTGTGGAAATATTTGATGTTTGGGGTATTGATTTTATGGGCCCTTTTCCCAACTCTTTTGGGAATCTATATATCTTATTAGCGGTTGATTATGTCTCGAAATGGGTGGAAGCTATACCGTGTCGCACTAATGACAACAAAGTTTTCATTAAGTTCCTTAAAGAAAATATCTTTTCGCGATTCGGACACCCTCGTGCTTTAATTAGCGACAACGGGACACATTTCTGCAATCGGTCTTTCGAGGCCTTGATGCGGAAATATTCAATCACTCACAAGCTTTCTACGCCCTATCATCCCCAAACAAGCGGGCAGGCTGAGATCTCAAATAGGCAGATCAAACAGATATTGGAGAAGACGGTTTCGAAAAACCGTAAAGATTGGTCAACCAAATTGACGGATGCTCTTTGGGCATTCCGCACCGCTTATAAGACCGATCTTGGTATGTCTCCATACCGCCTTGAGTTTGGGAAGGCATGCCACCTTCCCGTCGAGATCGAACATAAAGCAATGTGGGCTATTAAAGAGCTTAATTTTGATCTTGATCATGCAGGCAGCTATCGGAAGCTGCAATTGAATGAGCTAAGCAAACTCCGCGATGAAGCTTACGATAATGCGGTGATAGTAAAGAACAGGACTAAAGTGTTCCACGATAAAAATCTTTTTAGAAAAACCCTCACATCGGGGCAACAAGTCCTTCTTTACGATTCCCGTCTCCATCTTCATCCGGGTAAGCTTAAATCTCGTTGGAAAGGACATTTTGTGGTGCGGTATGTACACCCGCACGGGGCAGTTGAAGTCGAAAATTTGAAAAACGGTTCAATTTTTAAAGTAAATGGGCATAGATTAAAACCGTATTTTTTTACTGACCCCGCGGAGGAGCTCCTGTTTTTACAGGAGCCGCTTTATCAAAACTAAAATTCCTCCGCCTCACCTCCATGTTTTTGTAACATTTTCTCATTTTAAGAATGGAGGTGAGTAAAAATGGATTTGATTGAATATTTGTGCGTGTCAAAGATCAAGTTTGGGGATAGTTTTCATTTAACTATTATTTTACCCCTTATATCTCTCTCCTAGTATACAGGTCCTTGTTCTCAAACGGCTACATCAGTGAGGACACTGCTGAAAACAGGTTTGGGGGTAAGGTTTGTATTCACTGAATTATCTTTGACACTGGGCATTAAAAAAAATTTATAACAAAAGAGTAGAGTGTGAAAAATTACATCCATAAGATAGGAATAGTTTAAGAAAACCAAGAAAATTAGAAGTTTTCTTAAACGAACTGGTAATAAGTAGTTATGAGCTGTTGTCCCAAGGGTTGGTAAGATGAAGGAAGTCACTAATCTGATGATAAAAATAAGTCTGAAAAATAGTTTCTATTCTGGAAGCCAAACATTTGAATGTTGATACCCTACTATATGCACTTACACACGTCTTGAAACTCGGGATAGTAGAGGATACCTTGAAATGCTCTTGTCTAAAGCCTAAGTATGAAGGAAATAAAAAAATGAAGAAAATATAAAAATGGTGAAAAGAGAAATGAACACTGGTTTTTTTATCGCCAAGGCAGCAATAAAAAATATAGCGAGGGTGCCTCTTCACCTAGTGCCCTAAGGCCAACTGGTCTGGGAGTCACTGCTAAGCCTTAGGTGGTGCAAGACAAGGAAAATATTATCACCGAATCAGCAAGCACATGAGTAATCGGTCGGTTAGTACCTCAAGAAGTATTAACGGTCGCATGAAAATGTGTGAGCAAATCTAAATATTCATCAAATTAAAAAGTACTGAGGTAGATGGACAAGAGTATGATAGCTTGAATTGAATTCTCCGAGTGTAGGGATGTCCTTTATACACACGTAGGGGTGTATGATCAATGTTTGGAAGAAAGGTAGGAATGAAGAATAAAGACGATGTTTTATTAAGGGATAATGTGATTTCTAACATCTTTTCATGACTATTAAGATAGGGCTCATGACAACTGAAAAGCTAGTGTAGTTGGAAACTTATTTTCAAAGTCTTTCTTTTATGGTTCTTATCTTTATATGTAAATTTCACCATCTCTCTTTTATTATAGGATTTTGTGGGTGTAATCCGCTGAAAACCCTCAGGAGACAACACTCCTCCTACTAGGGACACCTAGAGGTTTAACGGCTTGTTGCACGTGCTCAGTGCAATCGTGTTTGCCTATGAAAGTGTGCTTAGTTTTCTTCTTTTTCTCCTTCTCTTGAATAAACTAGGTTGCTCGGGACGATCAAAGATAAGTTTTGGGGTATTTGTTCAGTTGATTAAATTGCACATTTATTATTACATTTTTCCTACAATTTCCATATTTAAAAAGGTCTTTATTATAATATATCATACATATGAGGGTTTATTTGTAAAAATACTATTTTCCATGTGTTGATATATTATAATTAGAATTTGGTAGGAAAATGTATATAATATTATTGACCTAATCCTAGTAGACTTAGTCTACTAAATATTATTTAAGTTGTTGTGCAGAATTTTCAGGTCTTAAATCAAGGAAATCAAGTTGTTAAAGCTAACCTGCTTAATTAAGAAATCAAAATGAAGAAATCAATTCTGGCAGAAGAAAATAAAAGATCTCCAAATTCTGAAGGTTCCAAGGATCGCCACATGTCACAAGGAGCAACCCAAAAAAACTTGATCAACGGAGGAGATCATCAGGCCGCGGATCCGCAGCCCGAGCCCCTTGGTGCCGTGGATCCGCCGCGTGGATATGGAGTTAAAGTCTGGCATTTCTCTGGTGGAATCCTAACTAAAAGTCCCCAATTTAGGCATCTAAATTTATGGCTTTTGGAGTATAAATAAGGACCGAGAGCCCCTTGGAAAAATCATCAAGTCGACGCGATCACGAAGTCCAAGACGGCTCACGCATCTAGACTGATCATCAACTGTTCGTCTACCTCCTTGGAAGAGATCGAGAAGCAAACTAGTCTTTGTAATCATTTTCTAAGGATCAAAGTGTAATGAATATTGTTGATTAATAAAGTTAGTTCTTTTTCTTATTCTATTTCTTCGTAGTTTAATTATGCATTTTCTCTCCATCTCTTTTTCTCCCAACATGCGCGAGTAATTCTCCGCTTGTTAGGGTTCGTAGGATTAGGGTAGGCTAATGGATGATGAACATCCCTAAACCCTTTTTAAGTCCTATAAAGTTTATGAACTTTATCAAAAGAATCATTAACATCCTAATCGGGCGCGCTAACAATTCTTTGTTAGTTCCGACCGCGATTAGAGATTAGATTAATGATTGTTTTGGTAAAGGCTAGATATGAACGGAGTTCCGTGTCGAGATAAGGGTTAAGAATGGGATTCCTTTTCCCTCGAGAAACCCTAATCTACACGCATCACCGTCGTTCTAATTTTAAATCTATTAAAGGATAAAAAAGGTAACTTTTAATTAATCATCCATGACTACTAAATCCTAACGAACCCTACAAGCCCCCTTATTATATTAACTACATCCCTAAAATAATCTAGATCTATATTTTTGCATTCTTGCTTAACGTAGATCTAGAAACCATTCTTCAAAATTCTTTATCCCTCCTCTCTTTTTTAACACATCTAAAGTAAGAGTAAAAGATTCAACGTTTCCCTGAGAACGACCCGTACTCACCTCGGTCTAGCTACACGCGACACCGTTCTGATTGCGGTTAAACTACAAACACACTCTTTCGAACCAATCAGGCACTGACACGAGCACTTGGTATTCACTTATGTTAGATGTTTACCCTTGCCATTATTAGATTGTTCTGGTTATATTTTTTTGAGGATATTATTATTGTTGTATGACCTAGGATAGAGTCATACATGCGATTTCTGCTCGGTGATGTTTTCTACTCATGAGTTGGCAACTCACCCCTGTTGTGCTAGATTTTCTTGCAGGTTTTGTCGTACAGGTTTCGTTGCGGCTTGCTGGCATGCTGCTTCCTTCCGGGTGTTTGCATGGTAGGTGGGTTCACTTGCATCGTGACCACCGTAGTACTTGTATTTATATTCAGTTGTATCTAGTAAACACCATCAACCAGACATGTATTATTGTTGGACTTAGAAGACCCATGTCTATTCTTTCGACCTTAGAGTCGCGCTTGTAATATTATGGTTTTCTGGTGGATATTGGTTTTCTTCGGAGTTTTGATTCTCGCCCTTCGGTATTGTATATTATATTGCTTGCGTGGTTGTGTCCGCCAATTGGCGAAGAGCTAGCTCCCGCTTGGGGATGTCTTTATTCATTATTATGTATGTTATTCATGTTTATACCCGTTTGGGGCCAGTATTTACAAAGGAGACTCAGCCAAAATTTTCAGGAAAATATGATGTTGCTTTTAAATGTTTAATGCCATTTATTTTATTTAAACCACTTGCTTTAAAAAAGTTTTCCTTCACTTCTTATTTAAAATGGTTTAGATTTCTGGGCTTTTGGCTTACTTGAATTAGGTGGGGTCCTATAGACTTCACATGATTCAAGTGCAAGTCACGTGCTGTTTCGGGTCGTGACAGGTGAATACTTGAGTGCCGAGTTTCTGGATTACCTAAAAGAGAATGGAATTCTCTTTCAGCTCACTGTTAGTTATATCTATGACCTAGAGGCCATTACTGTACATATGATGTATATTTTAGTAGATGCTTGGACCTATATAGGGAGGACTTTCTTGCTCGACATAATAGTATGATATCTGGTTGCTCTTTATCTTAACATGTACACTTATTGTCTCTCTATTACATGTTGATAAACCCCTTAGGATGAGTACTTGACTACCAGGATTATGATGCGGATCATACTAGTGGGGCAAAGATAGTCGGTAAGTACATCCTTCAAATGTTCCTAGTCGTGGGAGTATCGAGACAGGGCATCGATACTCCAGAGTAGTCTAGCGTATACGCTTCTCGACCCATGTGATGGGCAATGGATGATCCTATTTCCATTCGTGTTTGACATCAGAGAAGGTATACGGGTGCTCAGTGGAGACTGGGTACACTGAACAGACTCACCGAGAACTCCTAGATGGTAGTATACCTATCGTCAGATAGCAGCTCTCTGATGACACTGGTACAGGTTAGTCTGTCGACCCGAGATCGTCATAGAGTCTTATATGATTCCCACTGTGCTTTGATTTCCACCATACCACATTCAAGAGATCATGCAAAAAGGTGGTTTTTAGGTACTGTCCCGAGTCACTTGGAGGCAATGAGCGATAGGAGGGGATTCGTCTCTCCCGGTATTGGGAGTTGATGTTGCGCTATGCTCGATTGGCCATAACAGGAAATCCCTGGCAAGGGTTGCTGAGATCTACTGGTAAGTGTTATCAGTAGTTTCTCGAACCGTTATGGACCTTGCATCGGCATGACTTATCAGGCTATTGGGGTCTGACGTTATACCACCCCAGGCTGTGATATGCGACAAATTTAACGAAGAGACCGGACTGTACGGTAGTGTTACTGATTGGATTAGCAGGAGTATGACCAGGCTTGCTTGTTGATCTTCTGATCGTTCAATACCCGGGTGGCCGTTACGTTTAGCAGACCGCTTGCGGCTTGTGGGTGTTTGATATGATCATCACCTACTGCCGGCGTATTGACAAGTCTTTAGAGTCCTACACAGAGGTTTCCTGGTTCATGCGAAACGAAGTAGGAGCATATATGTGATATGTGCAGGAACGAGATTAATACGATATGTGATACCGCATTCTATTCTCACGATTTGTGATATCCGATGGTTATATGTGATATAGCCGGGTTATCGGATCAAGTGTTGATTCGATAAGATGTTACATTTGATATTAGTCGGTTGTATGTGATATAGCCAGATTATTAAATCAATTATTGATTTGATAATTTAATGTATAATTATATAAGTGATATATTAACTTACATTAACTAATATTTGCTTACTAAACATTTCTTTCTCTCACTTGTATGCATATGGTATATATGTGATATATATTAATGTACATTTTTTTGTGTCATGTTTGATACCACATGCAACATGGGTGTATGAGACTTACACCATGGTTATGATAATCCTAAGGTTTATATTTATTTTAGTAATTCATAAATTAGTGGAAATTGGATTAATGGTTGAAGCTTGAGAAGCTTGTGGAACCATTGACTAGGTCCGCTCATTTGTTTTTACTTAAGATATTTATTAACCTAACCATTATTAATTAGCCATGGTTTATTCTCTACATGAGTTAGTGTATGAAACTAACTCACCCATGGTTGCCATTCTTACCTCATTAGTTTTCATCTTTATCTTCTTCTTCAAATGAGAAAAAGCTTGCTAGCTTTTTTCTAAGTGAGAAAATATTGTGAGAAAATAAAATCTAAAGTGAGCCCATTTTCTACTTCATCATCCTCTACTATATTAGCCATTTAGTTTAGGGTGTTTGCTTCACTAATCTACAATTAGTGAAGAGGTAGCATGAGCTTGAGTCTTCTCGACGTAGATCATCTTCGGCCTCGAAGACATCGAGCAAGCTTGTTCATTTCTTCATGTGAACCCTTACCAGAGTTCGGGTGTTCACTACTTGGAGCGAAGGGACTACTACACGGAGCTTTAGAAGTGAAGGATCGGTCTACAAAGGTTGTATTCCACATTTACTTGTATGCAAAGTTGTTTGCATGTTGTTTTGTTTAAATCTCTAGTTAAGATTCTAGGGTTAGGGTTCTTTAGAACGTCAAAAATTTGAAAATGGCATGGATGATGCCTCCCGAAACCTTGATGCCGCGCTAGGTAACCCTACAGTGGTATCAGAGCCAAGCTAGAAATTTAAACAATGTTTGTTAGGATTACGAAACCGAAACAACTCCGAAACACTAGATACAAATTCCTAGTTTCTGTCGAATTTTAAATGGCCTCTAAAATTTTTTTTAGCAACTGCAGAATGTTGTATGAGATATAACATGAACACTATGAAAATTTGAAGCAATTTGGCCTCAAAGTGGATGGCCACATAGCCCTAAAAACCGAGCTCACCGGTCCAAAGGTGGGTTTTTGGCTTCAAATTTTTAGGGTGTTCCAGTCTCTGGGTTTTGGTATTTCAGGTGTTGCTTGTTTTGGCTAAATTTGCATGTGATGTTAACTTTCTGCAAAGGCAACTTGGAATGTTTCGTAATCGTAATTATAACATCTATTTAGGTTATTTAGACGACGTTAAAAAGTTTGAACGGATATCAATAACCCATATTTTCCCTCGCTGGAAATTTTCCAAGAGTTAGATTTTTTTCGAGTTTAAAAAATTAAGAAAATTATGCAAGCGATTCTGTGAACCCTCTAGAAGAACGATACCCAAAATCGATTTTTTAGATCGTGGAACCGCGGTCGTACCCTAGGGTTTGCGGCAGTTCCGCGGCGACATGAGTGAGGCATGGGTCGGCCCTTCTACGGATGGTTCATAGGAGCTGTGGCATGTTCTGGGTACGTTTTGAACTCCGCTCAAGTGTTGAGCTCTTTGGGAAATTTTGGGTGTTTGTTTATTCGATTGAAAAGTTTAACATCGTCTAGCTATCTGTGATTATGATACAATATTTGGAATCCATATAATTAGTTATGAGATAACTAGTTTCAATTTTATAAATCTAGCAGTTTAGTCTCATTTGATCGGTTGCCATGGAATTTTGATGTGCATCAAAAGTCCGTCGCAATTACGTAGTGTACGTGGATACTCACCGAGTAACCTTACTAGATATGTTGGATATAGTGCCCTCAAAGTCAATTATTGGATCACAGGCACGTGATTGAAATGATTGAGGGAGGACCTATACCGGTAGGACAGTCTTACTCGAGATGATAGTATGCTATCTGGTTTATCTTTATCATCGTGTACTGCTTTAGGTGACATTATATATATATCACTATTGCACGTTGATAAGAGCCCATAGGATTCTTGCTTGACTACCAACAGTATGATGGCGATCATGTAGCGTTTTGAAAATCGTTTCGGTGAAATTTCGGAAAATCGGTAAAATAAGGGGGTTTTCTGTAAAAAATCAAAATGCAAATATCTTATTATAAAAATTAAATATACATATTCTAGCTATGTAATTGCTAGTATTTGGTGTTTATTGAGCCACTGGTGAAATTTTAAATTTTCTGAAAAATTTTCCGAAATTAATTATTTTAATATTATTTTAAGCCGTCACTAATATATTTAATTAGGGAAAATTACAAATTGGAATGAGTTGAAAAAAATTTTGTGCATCATAAAACTTTAAATAAAATTTTATCATGTGGTTTTTGAAACGAAATCGTTTGCCAAAACGGTTTAGAAAATATCGAAGAAAAAGAGCTTAAATGGTGAAATATAGCTAAATAAAATTGGGGTATGGTTGCATGTAGCTTAATATTCCTCATACACACACACACACCCTCACCCTCTCCCCTATTAGGGCTGAATTCAGCAGCCCCCACTCATATCCTCACTTAAAAGTCAAAGGAAACCAAGAAAAGAAAAGGAAAAAAATAAAATAAAGGAAAAGATGTTTAAGTGTTGACTTGAGA
Source organism: Agapanthus africanus (assembly GCA_030015575.1). Classification (NCBI taxonomy): domain Eukaryota; kingdom Viridiplantae; phylum Streptophyta; class Magnoliopsida; order Asparagales; family Amaryllidaceae; genus Agapanthus; species Agapanthus africanus. The sequence continues at coordinate 399,580,723 of JASDDO010000026.1, read as the reverse complement.
TATGGCTCCTTTGACCTTACCAACACCCTCACCTCACTCTCTCTCATCCTCCCTCAAAAATTCTGGCCGAAACCCCTCCCTCTTGCTGCCCCCATTTTTTTCTCCTCTCATTTCATCACAAAAAATTCATCAAAATGCTTAAAATTCCATCAAAAATCAAGCTAAAACTCAAATCCGAGTCCTACCCATTTCTCCTTAACCTATCAAGCATGGATCTTGGTGAAAAGTTTGCATTTTGGAGACAAGTTTCATGTTGATGTCAAGATGGTTATGAGGTATAAATCTTGTTCTTTTTTTTTTGAGTTGTTTGTTATTACTTTAAATTATGTTAATGAAGGGTTTAGTTTAGATTTTAAATTTCAAGTCCAAATTCAAGATTAGGGTTTATGAAATTGAAGTGAGGTTTTGTTTTGGAGTTGAATGGTGATCAATTGTGCATGGTTATGTGATGTATTTTTGTATCTTAGGGCATGCAAAATGTAATCTTGTTGCTTAGTGCTAATTGTAACATTAAAATATCCAATTTAGCTTTATTTAAGCAAACTAGGTTTTAGCTTTTGGTTCCAAATGGGTGATTTAAAATCTAATTAAGGTTTTGATGACTTTATTAACATTTTAATTTGTTGTTTAGCAATTTAGATCATGCAAAACCAAGCTTAATTGATGAATTGTGAATTTTGCTATAAAAGGTGTTAAAAATTGATATTTTTGCAAACTAGGATTTTGGAAATTATGCAAATTTATGAGAATAAATTATAGAAATGGTTTATATGACTTAGTTATGATCTTTAGTGGATATTGTGGCCGCTAAATTTGTTTAAACATCGAGTTTTGTAGTAAAACGGTTAATTTTGCTTGCTAGATTTTCGGAAAAATAGGTTTTAAAGTGAGTTTGAGATTTTTTGTGAATTGCAACCTATTTCATATTATAATTAGTGTTTTTGAATGTAAAAATGGGTGTGTTTGGGTTTTTCTCGATGGTTTGGCGTTTGTACGCCGACGACGAGGGTTTTTGGGTCGATTTGTGAAAGCAACCATAGGTTTTGACCTATGTGGGATTCGTGCGTCGTTTTGGTCATGAGTCGGATTTTAATGCGATATGGTGCGTAATGATATGTAGGTACCCCATGTGGACTTCGAGACGACAAGCAAGCGCGTGACGACGTCGGCACCGGCGAGCGAGGACCAGGTGAGAGATTTATATCTATGGAGAGAAGTCGGGTGGATGGCGTATAGCACCCCCGCAGTCCGTGGTGGTGTATACGGATGCGTATACACACCAACAATTATTATATGTTATTTGGGATTAATAACGATGTTTAGGATGGATATTGATGTGTTGGATTATTTTAGTGTTGCGAACCCTAGGGTAGTGATGCACTACACATACACACATACATACTTGCATACATTCCTATTTATATGTGCTCATGGGATTCTTTATAGTTATGTGTTCACATGGGTATGGGACTATGTGTTCACATACGGATTTGAGGATGATACTTGGGATTGAGCTGAGTCGATGAGATTTGTTTTGTGGTTGTGATATCGGTGATATGGCAGGACTCGTACTTGAGGTACGTCCTGGTATTATAGCGGATCTTGGGGTGGCGATATGGGTGAATAGTGTTATAAATATGATTTTGACCCGTACCCAGATTTGGGAAGCCGTACGACGGTTTTGCGTACGAGCTATATATTGATAATTGATCCGCACTCTTGACTTGGGATGTCTGGTTATAGATATGATATTATTGAGGCGGGATCACCGACTATACATATACAGGTATGTATATGTATCGACTCAGATGATAGGCGGTTTCCTTACCTGCAGTTCAGCTTGTTAGTTCAGCCGTATAGTTTAGTGTAGTTGTTAGATTAGATTAGTCTTCTTATCTATTTCAAAAACTAACGAATCGTCGGTATTTTAAAAGACAGCCCAAGGGATCCTACGGATATTTCAAAAGACGTATCTTTTCATAAAAACACCATAGCCCCTATTTTCAAAACCCCATAATTCGTGTTATTTCAAAAGGCACCATTTGTAGGACTTATATTAGATTAATGCAGGTTAGTTACAGTTGCGTCTAGTATTCAGCTCCCGCTTATTATTGTGGTTCGCTTCGCATCGCATACTTATGTTATAATTTCTTATTGCAATGTCGATATCATATTGTTAGGACACTAGCACCATTACCGATGATGCGTATGTACCACGTACACTTACTTGCCGGCTCACACACATCTTCATCGGTAATTGCCATATCACGTACATCTTAGAAAATATTATTGCTTGACTTAGCTTGTTAGTTAGTAATTTGACATGATATTAGTGTACCTTCCTTATATGCCAGCTTAACATTGTAGTTATTACTTGTCACTTCATGCATACTGTTATTCATTGTTATGCCTATATTCATGGTTTTACATGCTATTGATGATTTGGATTCGGATTTCCATGAAATTTTCTGGATTTGGGGGGGAGGGGGGTGGGGAACCGCAAAACTTATATAAACTGATTTCGCTCTTTTTAAATAAAAAGTGCGGTTTTTTCCCATGCTGTATGAGTCGTCCACCATGAGTTTGCTGATGGATTTCGAGACCCGATTCGAGGAGGCGGATGAACCGTTTTGGGTACATGGTGGACCCGGTAAGGTACCCCGGGGAAAGAAGCGCGTGATGATGACGATGTGAGCCTGGCAGGGGAGCACTACCTACCGGTGATTTTACCCGACGCGTCGGATATCCGGAGGATAGCGTCGTGGTCTTGAGATGGATGGTAGGGGCCGGTCTGGACTGACGGCGCCCTAGATATTGTGATTGAGACATTGAGATTTTAAGATATTAAGGTACAGAGACTGTGATACAGAGATATCGAGATTCTAGGATTTCGTTTTGTGCCGATGCTAGGCACTGTTTCATGCTGATTTCATTATGATACCTCATTTTAAAAATACAAGGAAATCTCACTAAATTATGAAAACAATTTCTTCATTTACATGTATTCTGTTTTCATGCATTCATACCTCATTCATATGATATACTGCTACCTGAGGCACTGACACAGGCACATGAGATTACACTCAGGTTAGATATTTACCCTAGCCATTGTTATAGGCTGCATGTTATATACATATTTGAGGATATATTATGATCATTGACCTAGGATTGCGTTATTTATGCGATTTCTGTGCGTAGATGTTTTTTTACTCACGAGTTGGCAACTCACCCCCGTTGTGCCACAGTTCTTGCAGGTTTCGCCGTACAGGTTTCATTACGGCTTGCTGGCACTCTTTCCATTTCCGGGTGACTTGCTAGTAGGTGGGTTTATTTGTATCGCACCCATCATTATAACTTGTACATTATTACTCTGTTGTATCTAGAAGTTCCATCAACCAAACATGTATTTATTTCAGAGATAGAGACCAGTGATCTTATTCTTTCGACCCTAGAGTCGCGCGTTTTATTTCTGTGGTTTTGAGTTTTGATCCTCGCCGTTGGCGTTGTATATTATATTGCTTGTGTGGTTGTGACCGTCACTTGACGAAGAGCTAGCTCCCACTTGGGGATGCCTTTTATTGATTTCGTATACTATTCATGTTGTATCCCGTTTGGGAGCCAGTATTTACAAAGGAGACTCTGCCGAAATTTTCGGGAAATATTGATGTTTTTTTTAAAAACCGCATAATTCGGCTTATGCTATTAAAACTACTTGTTTAAATTGGATTTCCTTCACTCTACTACTTTTCTTGGTTTGCATTTCTGGGTTTTCGGCTTACTTGGATTACGTACGCCTCGAGACGTTTCGTAGTTTAAGTGCCGTTCATGTTCCGTACTTTCGGGACGTGACAAAGTTGGTATCAGAGCGTTAGGTTTTACCTTCGGAGCGTAGGATGACCCTTGGTTGATGGAATAGGTGACTAAAGTAGAGTGACGTACCGTAGGTATGTTCCGCGGCATATTTACGATACGCTACTCCACTTAAGAAGCCTTAGGATGTACATTTCTTTGCTCAGTATTATATTCATTCCAATCTAGCCTCATCAGTATCAGTTATGGTTCTGCTGCCACGATTACGGGCAGGGAGAGCTACAGCTAGAGTTGCGGTCAGCACGAGCTCGTCACGAACGAGGACTGACCAGGGCAAAATTCCGGCGACACACGATTGCGGAGATGTGTCTTTTTATTGTGTTTCACGCCCCGAGCGTTTGATGGATCGCTGTATAAGATTACTTGGGCGTGCCGATTAGCACTAGAGGATTGAGCCACTGACAGAGGCCAGCCAGATTTTGATGACCGTTGGTGTATTACTTACTCATGATGATTGAGGCACTGTTCAGCGTGCAGACGAGTGAGCAAGTTGTTGCTGCGAGTGACGAGATATCGCCCCATATGTTGGAGCTATTGCGGGACGAGTTGTACTAATAGATGCTAGAAGGTCGCTAGTCACCCGATGATGAATGACTAGGACAGGTGGTTCGTTCGCCTACCCCGATGCGAGGTCATCAGATAGATTGATTCCAGCTAGAGACGACTTCACGCGAAGACGTTGAGAGTCGACAGAGACGATCGAATGTCAGAAACCTATTATTCCAAGTTTAAAGTAGTCGGAAAGACATGCAGGCAATTCTATGGTCCCTCTAGAAGAATGAAACCCTAACTCGACTTAATGATCGTGTGAAAGCCTTGGAACCTTCGGGTTTGCGGCAGTTCTTGTCACGACCCAAAGGGTACGGAACGTGACTGGCACTTAAGTTTACGAAACGTCTAAAGACGTCCGTAAAATAAGTAAGCCAAAGCCCAGAAAACAAAACCAATAAGCAAAAGAGTGAAGAAAACCCAAACAGTTGAAAGCGAGTTTATCAAATAAGTCATGTAAAACACTTTTTAAAAACAATACCAATTTTTCCGAAAATTTCGGCAGAGTCTCCTTTGTAAATACTGGCCCCCAAAATGGGTACAACATAAATAAACATGAATCCAACAAAATAGGGCATCCCCAAGCGGGAGCTAGCTCTTCGCCATAAGGCGGTCACAAATCCCACGCAATGTAAATGACAGCAAGCATAATAATCATAATAAAGTATAAGAAAACATCATGTCGACTCAAGTGAGCTCGACCCCAAAATACAGCATAAAAGTCCCCAAACCTCACAGTCTCATCTCTAGGTCAATATACAATAAATCTGGTAGAAAACAGTAGATGGAGTACACTAGATACAAAGAATATACAAGGTGGTACAAAAATGATAACATAACCCACCTATGAGCAAATCTCGAGCTCAAGCAAAAGAGGCAAAAGAACAAGTGCGCCCGCCGCTACTGAACTGACGGAGCGGACCTGCAAAAGACTGTGGCACAACGGGGGTGAGTTGCCAACTCGTGAGTAATAAATAACATCTACAAAGGCTATCGTATGCATGCACACAAGCATCCTAGCATCTATAATACAGGTATGACTGGATGCACTAGCAGGTGTGTATATAACATCAGTGTACTAATATGTATGCAACATGAATATCTGAGGTCTCAACAGGTATATATAAGAAATATTTTATCTCTTTTTGTTTTTGAAACTCTTTTAGAATGCCAGCATAATGTCAATGAATCGACGAAAATCGGTGTCCAGCAACGACACCTAAAAGCTGTCTCAAATCTCATAAATGTATCTCTGGCCTCAGCCGTCCGGCTGACCCATCTCAAATATCCATATCTCATCATCTAGCGGCCACGGTCGGTATCCTCTGGATATCCGCCGTCCCAAACAGTCACCGGTAGGTAATCCGTCCCCTGCCAGGCTCAACGTCATCACCACATTCCTCTTGCCCCGGGGTACCTTACCGGGCCCACCATGTACCCGTGCCGGTTCCTCCACTCCTCGACACGGATTTCCAAATCCACAGCAAACTCATGGTGGACGACACTTACATCACTAGAAAACCGCAATTTACATATTTTAAAAAAATATAATAAGTTTAGAAATTTTGCGGCTTTCCCCCGAAATCCAGCAATATCATAAAATCTCAAGAAATCCTCATAAGTGCATATATCAATGATAATGAATGCGTATGATATCAATAATCAAGTTGCGATGTGTGATTAATGTATTAAGCATGAACAATTAATATGATGAAGTACATGCACATGAATAGCAATACTACGGTTTCATTTTTAAAAGTTATCTAGTGTGGTGGCATGGCAATTACCAGGGTGTGTGTGTAAACATGAATAGTGCTCGTGCTGCATATAAAAACCCTGGTAATGGTGCAGGTGTCCTATGAAATAGTTTCGTATAGGTATGTCAATATAATGCATGGATGCAGCAAATAGTCAATTAAGTATTTCACCCCTAATTACTAACATTACTAAGGATTTGTAAGTTACTAAAACTATCGGGCGGCTTGCGCCATCCAACGATAGTCCCCCGTAGATGTTACATCTACTCACCGGGATCCCTGGCTAGCTGTGTCCAATCACCGCCTTTCCCTTTCGCGCCGCGTCTGACGTCTCCACGACCGAACCTGGAATTTACATCAATACCAAATATAAGGTTACATATCAAGAACGACGCAAAACCCCAACGAAACTACTAAAGTTCGCTAGCTAGGTACAACGAGCACAAAGTGCGCGGAACACACGCGAAAATCGCAAAAACTGCCAAAAAACGCCGATTTGGTCGCCCGGCAAAACTAAAACCCGACTACCCAAAAATCCGCACTCACGCATCCTAAAAGTCGTAGGACAAGCCATTACAATCATCAAGATACCAAAAATAATTCATCACATAATTTTTATACAAAACTAGTAAGCATTTGCATTCCAAAATCGGTGCAAAAATCGCCGATTTGCGACAAAACGACTACAATAAAGCATAATTACCCAAGCACACTACAAGCAATCTACAAACACTAATTACAACACAATAGCAATGATTCCAATCCTATTTTCCATAACCACCAATTCTTGAATTTATAACCTAGCAAAATCCAATCAATTTCCACACTTGAAAACTTAATTTAACACAACAAAAGCCCACTTAAGAAAATTAATCACTTAGATTAGGTTAGCAAAATACTAGATAACAAATTAGGTTTAATCAACTAAATAATGGTTTCTAAACCTTAATCAACTCACTAATCAAGCTTCAAATACCATTTCCATACAAAAACCCTCTCTTGAAAATCCTAAAACAACAATTTCACACTTCTAAATTTAACTAAATTAGCATAAAAGAAGACTACATCAACAAGGTAACTATATAGATTAGTTAATTAACCACTAGATTAACCATAAAACAACTTAATTAACTATTATGGCTTTCAAACCCTAGTTAAAACAAACTACTCTCTTTTTTAAAAAAGCAAGATTAGAAATAAGCTAACTTTTAACACTAAACCATGCAATTAAAGGAATTTAGCAAAAAAAGAAAGTAATTTGATGGAAATTATACCTCTTGATCTATGGATCAAGCAAGAAAATTTTGCTCCAATTGATGGCCTCAAGCACCAAGATCCAAGCTAGGGAGGTGAAGGAAAAGAAGGATGAAGGAGGGTTTTAATTTGCAAGCTTTAATTTGAATTTTTGATGAATTAAACTTGAAGAATTGTGAAGAAATGAGAAGAAAATAGATGAAGGAGGGGGAGGTGCAGTTTCGGCCAGCAAGAGGTGAGGGGGAGGGTGTGGGCAAGTGGGGAAAAGTCATGGGTCAAGTTTCCAAAGTCAATGTATCATACTTTATCAATTATAATTAAAAATAAATCCATAAACTAACAAAACAACTCAAGAAAGCAACCAAAGAAAAGAGAGGCCAGAAATTTCTGGTCTTGGTCAGGGTTGGGCTGTCCTAGGGCTGAGGGAAAAGAGAGAGGGGTTTTACAAAAGAAATTTTATGCAAAAAGGCCCCCTACAACTCAAAAATTGCAAGTTTTAGCTCAAAATTCAATAAATTCGTTTCATAACATAAAAATTTGTTAAAAATCAAAATAAATTACTAAAAATTTATGTTATCACTAGATTATAATTATCATAATTTTAGAGATTAAAATTAGCCCGGAAAAATTTGTATTTATCGCTAATTTAATGTATTTTCTTACCGGCTTAAAATAATATTAAAAAATTGAAAAATTAGGGAAAATTTTTAAACGACCAGAATTTCATAATTAACTCATTAGCTACTAAAAACAAGCAATTACCTATCCATTTTAAGTATAATTAGCCCTAACTGCAAAATAACGAGAAAGACGGTTTTCGGAAAAATACCGAATTTTCACCGAATTTCAGGAAAACACCAAAACGACTTTTCAAGACGCTACAATCTTCCCCCCCTTAAAGAAATTCGGTCCCCGAATTTAAAATAATATAGCTACGCGTACCTTCGAAGAGATGGGGATACTTCTTCCTCATCTCGCCCTCGGCTTCCCAGGTAACCTCCTCGCTGCTCGGGCTACGCCAAAGGACCTTGACGGTTGGTATAATCTTCGACCTCAACTTCTTCACCTGCCGATCCAGGATGGCCACCGGCTGCTCTGCAAAAGAAAGGTCGCGCTCTAGCTGGACTGTCGGGTGCTGAATCGCATGTGAAGGGTCGTGAAGGTACTTGCGGAGCATCGAAACATGGAAGACGGGGTGAACATCGGGAAAGCTGGGAGGAAGAGCCAAACGATAAGCAACAGCGCCAACACGCTCGAGGATCTCGAAGGGACCTACGAATCTAGGGCTAAGCTTCCCCTTTCGCCCAAAACGCATCACGCCCTTCATCGGAGAGACCCTCAGAAAAACATGGTCGCCAACTGCGAACTCTAATCTGCGACGGCGCCTGTCTGCATAGGATTTCTGCCTGCTCTGAGCCACTCTCATCCGGTCTCGGATCAACTGTATCTTCGCTGTCGTCTCCTCAACAAGCTGCGGCCCCAAAATGCTGCTCTCGCTGAGCTCTGTCCAACAAACGGGCGATCTGCATCTCCTCCCATACAATGCCTCGAAAGGTGCCATCTGAATAGTATCCTGGAAGCTGTTGTTGTAGGAGAACTCCACTAGAGGTAAATGACGATCCCAGCTACCACCAAAGTCTAAAACGCATGCTCTGAGCATGTCCTCGAGAGTCTGAATGGTCCGCTCCGACTGTCCGTCTGTCTGCGGATGAAACGCTGTGCTGAAGCTCAAACGAGTGCCCAAAGCCTCCTGAAGTCTCTGCCAAAGTCGGCTGGTGAACTGAGTGCCTCGATCTGACACGATACAAGTCGGTACGCCATGTAGTCGCACGATCTCGTCAATATAGAGCTGAGCATACTGAGCGAAGCTGAAAGTCGTCTTCACTGGAAGGAAGTGAGCCGCTTTCGTCAACCTATCCACGATCACCCAGATGGAGTCGTACCCTCGACTGGTCCTGGGCAGACCCACAACGAAATCCATCGAAATCTGCTCCCATTTCCACTCTGGAATGGGTAACGGCTGTAGCTCTCCCGCGGGCCTCTGGTGCTCGGCCTTGACTTGCTGACAAGTCAGGCATCTCGAAACGAACTCCGCAATGTCCCTCTTCATCCCGTCCCACCAGTAGGTCTCTCTCATATCATGGTACATCTTGGTGGAACCTGGGTGGACACTATACACTGATCGGTGTGCCTCCTCAAGAATGTCGCGCCGCAATCCATCAGCATCTGGTACGCACAGTCTAGATCCATATCGTAAAATCTCCTGATCGTCAATCACGAACTCGAAAAATCTGCCCTGTCCCATCTGTGCCATGATTTCTGAGCAACGGTCGTCACTGCGCTGTGCCTCATATATACGGTCAAGCAACTGTGGGCGTGCACGAACATGCGCGAGCTGTCCCCCTGTCTGGGTGAACTCGAACTCAACTCGGCTGTCGCATAATATCTGCCAATCTGCTGACGACTGCCACTGCACTGGGCGCAAAAAGGATAGACTACCCCCGGGCCTCCTACTCAACGCATCTGCCACCACATTCGCCTTGCCGGGGTGATATAAGATCTCGCAGTCGTAGTCTTTCACCAACTCCATCCAACGACGCTGTCTGAGGTTCAGGTCTCGCTGCTGAAATATGTACTTTAAGCTCTTGTGATCGGTGAATATCTGACACGACTCGCCGTAAAGGTAATGTCGCCAAATCTTCAGTGCAAAGACCACTGCAGCCATCTCCAAATCATGAGTGGGGTAGTTCTGTTCATGCTTCTTCAACTGCCGAGAAGCATAAGCGATCACCCGGCCATGCTGCATCAATACGCATCCTAATCCCACTCGTGAAGCATCACAGTAGACAACAAATCCGCCTGATCCCGAAGGCAAAGATAATACCGGCGCCGTAGTCAAACAAGTCCATAGCTGCTGAAAACTGCGCTCGCACTCCTCTGTCCAAACGAAAGGAACTCCCTTCCGGGTCAAACCGGTCAACGGTGCAGCTATACGGGAGAAGTCCTGAACAAAACGCCTGTAGTAGCCCGCCAAGCCTAGAAAACTACGGATCTCAGTAACCGATGTGGTCGGGGCCACTGCTGAACAGCCTCAATCTTCTTCGGGTCCACACAAATGCCGTCTCTCGTAACCACGTGACCCAAGAATCCGACGCTGTCCAGCCAGAATGCACACTTGGAGAACTTCGCGAACAGCTGGTGCTCCCTCAGAGTCTGTAACGTAATCCGCAAGTGCTGCTCGTGCTCCTCTCTGCTCCGAGAGTACACCAAGATATCGTCGATAAACACGATGATGAACAAGTCAAGATACGGCCTGAATGTACGGTTCATCAAATCCATGAATGCTGCTGGGGCGTTGGTGAGTCCGAACGACATCACCAAAAACTCGTAATGGCCATAGCGCGTGCGGAAAGCTGTCCTCGGTATATCCTCCTGTCGAACTCGCAGCTGATGGTATCCTGATCGCAAGTCGATCCTCGAAAAATACCCCGCACCCTGAAGCTGGTCGAACAAATCATCAATGCGTGGCAACGGATATCTGTTCCGAACGGTAACTTTGTTCAGCTGGCGGTAGTCGATACATAAGCGCAAACTTCCATCCTTCTTCTTGACAAACAGGACCGGAGCACCCCACGGAGAAACACTAGGTCGAATGAGCCCCTTATTTAACAAATCCTGCAACTGATCCTTCAGCTCTCGAAGCTCTGCCGGGGCCATCCGATAAGGCGGTATAGAAATAGGCCCCGAGCCGGGAATCAAATCAATGCAGAACTCAACATCGCGCTCAGGCGGTAGCCCCGGTAGCTCATCAGGGAAAATATCAGGGAACTCACAAACTACTGGGACCCGGTCCAACGGAACCTCTGCAGCTCGAGTATCACAAATACACGCTAAGAATCCCTGACATCCCTTCCGCAAGAGCTGACCAGCGCGAAGAGAAGAAATTAAGCTGGGAAGGGTGACACTGCGGTCTCCCTGAATAACAAGGACTGGCTCTCCCGGAAAGCTAAATCTGACTGCCTTCTCACGGCAGTCCACCGAAGCATAACAAGTGGCTAGCCAATCCATGCCCAGAAGCACATCAAAGTCCAACATATCGAGGAGTATCAAATCAACTGATGAATCCCTCTCCCCGATACGAACGGAACACAAACGAAATACAAACCGAGCGACAAACGACTCGCCTACCGGAGTAACAACAACAAGCGGCTGATCTAACGACGACGACTCACGGCCCAACATCGGTGCAAAGTGTGTAGATACGTACGAATGTGTGGAACCTGGGTCGAATAATACCCGTGCGTCGAAAGAACAAACTGGCAAGGTACCTGTCACGACGACATTGGATGCCTGCGCATCCTGCGGTGTCAAAGCAAAAACTCGGGCCTGTCCTCCACCGATAGCGGGCTGACCTCGACCTCGGCCTCTGCCTCCTCATCCTCTCTGAACAGGACCGCCGCGTCCACAGCCTCTCGGTGCACCTAACTGGCGTGGAGCATCGCCTGGGGTAGGAAGTAGGGCTCTCTGAGGAGGGGGTGGTGATGGTGGTAGGGTCACATGCGGAACTGTCGCTACTCCCTGTCGTCTCACCGGACAGTCTCTGACAAGATGGTGCAAACTCCCACACCCAAAACATCCTGGCGACGGCTGCTGCCCCTGGGGATAAGAACCATATAACTGTCCCCGCCCAAATCCTCTGCCAGGCCTATCTCTCGGAAAGAATCTGGCGCGCTGCCTCTGAGACGGTACCTCGGTGCGAATCCTCTTCGGCCCAGAAACGGCCGAAGTCTGTGATATGCGTGTCTCCATCCGCAATGCCGTATCCATAGCAGCTGAATAAGTGTCGTAGTGCTGGGCGCCAATGGCAAGATATAGCTGGGCATCATGTCCCTGTACGAACCTCTTCACCATCTTCTCCTCGGTATCCACCAAATACTGAGCATATCGGGATAACTGTGTAAACTGGATGTCATACTCAGACACCGTCATCCCAGGTGTCTTGACTAAGGCCTCGAAGCTGCGAGCTCTGGCGTCATGAACGCTCTCTAGAAGGAAACGGGCTAGAAAGACCGCTGTAAACTCGACCCAAGTCATAGGCGGTAGATCTGCAGCTCGACCTCTCAAGGATGACTCCCACCATGTCTGCGCGAGACCCTCTAGTCGGAAACTCGCAAGCTCTACCCATCGATCATCCGAACATCTCAGCGAACGGCAGATCCTGGCTAAACTGTCAAGGAACGTCTGTGGGTCCTCCGCTGCCTCGGTGCCGGTGAATACTGGAGGTCTCAGCCTCATGAAATCCTGTAGTGAAACCGGAATGGCCACGGTGGTAGTAGTAGGAGCAGGTATCATGGTCGTCTGTGATGTAGTAGGTACGTCATCCGGCCTCGGTGTACGACTGGCTGCAACTAGGGATCCTACCATCTGACGTAGCTCCTGCATGCCTCCCATCATCTGTCGCAACTCCTCCATACCGGTCTCGAGCCTATCCATACGGCCTGGGGAAGGTGGATCGGTCTGTTCCTGTGGCGTAGGCATACCACCCTGCTCAGTCCTAGTCTCGGATGAGCCAGCTCGAATCTCGTCTCTGGCGGCAGCCCTCTGTACCCTCGTAGCCTTAGGCGGCATAGTGGCTGTTACAGGAAAACGGATAGTAAGGACAGTGCAATAGGATCATAGGATACACGGAATTGAAGAAGGAATTTTTCAAGCAAGTATATCCTAAAGTCACTTAGGCGGAGTACCGTATCGTAAGTATGCCGCGGACATACGCACGCTACGTTACCCTGCTTAAGTCACTTACTCCATCTACCAAGGGTCATCCTACACTCACAAAGGTAAAACCTATCGCTCTGATACCAACTTTGTCACGACCCGCAGGGTACGGAACGTGACTGGCACTTAAGTTTACGAAACGTCTAAAGACGTCCGTAAAATAAGTAAGCCAAAGCCCAGAAAACAAAACCAATAAGCAAAAGAGTGAAGAAAACCCAAACAGTTGAAAGCGAGTTTATCAAATAAGTCATGTAAAACACTTTTTAAAAACAATACCAATTTTTCCGAAAATTTCGGCAGAGTCTCCTTTGTAAATACTGGCCCCCAAAATGGGTACAACATAAATAAACATGAATCCAACAAAATAGGGCATCCCCAAGCGGGAGCTAGCTCTTCGCCATAAGGCGGTCACAAATCCCACGCAATGTAAATGACAGCAAGCATAATAATCATAATAAAGCATAAGAAAACATCATGTCGACTCAAGTGAGCTCGACCCCAAAATACAGCATAAAAGTCACCAAACCTCACAGTCTCATCTCTAGGTCAATATACAATAAATCTGGTAGAAAACAGTAGATGGAGTACACTAGATACAAAGAATATACAAGGTGGTACAAAAATGATAACATAACCCACCTATGAGTAAATCTCGAGCTCAAGCAAAAGAGGCAAAAGAACAAGTGCGCCCGCCGCTACTGAACTGACGGAGCGGACCTGCAAAAGACTGTGGCACAACGGGGGTGAGTTGCCAACTCGTGAGTAATAAATAACATCTACAAAGGCTATCGTATGCATGCACACAAGCATCCTAGCATCTATAATACAGGTATGACTGGATGCACTAGCAGGTGTGTATATAACATCAGTGTACTAATATGTATGCAACATGAATATCTGAGGTCTCAATAGGTATATATAAGAAATATTTTATCTCTTTTTGTTTTTGAAACTCTTTTAGAATGCCAGCATAATGTCAATGAATCGACGAAAATCGGTGTCCAGCAACGACACCCAAAAGCTGTCTCAAATCTCATAAATGTATCTCTGGCCTCAGCCGTCCGGCTGACCCATCTCAAATATCCATATCTCATCATCTAGCGGCCACGGTCGGTATCCTCTGGATATCCGCCGTCCCAAACAGTCACCGGTAGGTAATCCGTCCCCTGCCAGGCTCAACGTCATCACCACATTCCTCTTGCCCCGGGGTACCTTACCGGGCCCACCATGTACCCGTGCCGGTTCCTCCACTCCTCGACACGGATTTCCAAATCCACAGCAAACTCATGGTGGACGACACTTACATCACTAGAAAACCGCAATTTACATATTTTAAAAAAATATAATAAGTTTAGAAATTTTGCGGCTTTCCCCCGAAATCCAGCAATATCATAAAATCTCAAGAAATCCTCATAAGTGCATATATCAATGATAATGAATGCGTATGATATCAATAATCAAGTTGCGATGTGTGATTAATGTATTAAGCATGAACAATTAATATGATGAAGTACATGCACATGAATAGCAATACTACGGTTTCATTTTTAAAAGTTATCTAGTGTGGTGGCATGGCAATTACCAGGGTGTGTGTGTAAACATGAATAGTGCTCGTGCTGCATATAAAAACCCTGGTAATGGTGCAGGTGTCCTATGAAATGGTTTCGTATAGGTATGTCAATATAATGCATGGATGCAGCAAATAGTCAATTAAGTATTTCACCCCAAATTACTAACATTACTAAGGATTTGTAAGTTACTAAAACTATCGGGCGGCTTGCGCCATCCAACGATAGTCCCCCGTAGATGTTACATCTACTCACCGGGATCCCTGGCTAGCTGTGTCCAATCACCGCCTTTCCCTTTCGCGCCGCGTCTGACGTCTCCGCGACCGAACCTGGAATTTACATCAATACCAAATATAAGGTTACATATCAAGAACGACGCAAAACCCCAACGAAACTACTAAAGTTCGCTAGCTAGGTACAACGAGCACAAAGTGCGCGGAACACACGCGAAAATCGCAAAAACTGCCAAAAAACGCCGATTTGGTCGCCCGGCAAAACTAAAACCCGACTACCCAAAAATCCGCACTCACGCATCCTAAAAGTCGTAGGACAAGCCATTACAATCATCAAGATACCAAAAATAATTCATCACATAATTTTTATACAAAACTAGTAAGCATTTGCATTCCAAAATCGGTGCAAAAATCGCCGATTTGCGACAAAACGACTACAATAAAGCATAATTACCCAAGCACACTACAAGCAATCTACAAACACTAATTACAACACAATAGCAATGATTCCAATCCTATTTTCCATAACCACCAATTCTTGAATTTATAACCTAGCAAAATCCAATCAATTTCCACACTTGAAAACTTAATTTAACACAACAAAAGCCCACTTAAGAAAATTAATCACTTAGATTAGGTTAGCAAAATACTAGATAACAAATTAGGTTTAATCAACTAAATAATGGTTTCTAAACCTTAATCAACTCACTAATCAAGCTTCAAATACCATTTCCATACAAAAACCCTCTCTTGAAAATCCTAAAACAACAATTTCACACTTCTAAATTTAACTAAATTAGCATAAAAGAAGACTACATCAACAAGGTAACTATATAGATTAGTTAATTAACCACTAGATTAACCATAAAACAACTTAATTAACTATTATGGCTTTCAAACCCTAGTTAAAACAAACTACTCTCTTTTTTAAAAAAACAAGATTAGAAATAAGCTAACTTTTAACACTAAACCATGCAATTAAAGGAATTTAGCAAAAAAAGAAAGTAATTTGATGGAAATTATACCTCTTGATCTATGGATCAAGCAAGAAAATTTTGCTCCAATTGATGGCCTCAAGCACCAAGATCCAAGCTAGGGAGGTGAAGGAAAAGAAGGATGAAGGAGGGTTTTAATTTGCAAGCTTTAATTTGAATTTTTGATGAATTAAACTTGAAGAATTGTGAAGAAATGAGAAGAAAATAGATGAAGGAGGGGGAGGTGCAGTTTCGGCCAGCAAGAGGTGAGGGGGAGGGTGTGGGCAAGTGGGGAAAAGTCATGGGTCAAGTTTCCAAAGTCAATGTATCATACTTTATCAATTATAATTAAAAATAAATCCATAAACTAACAAAACAACTCAAGAAAGCAACCAAAGAAAAGAGAGGCCAGAAATTTCTGGTCTTGGTCAGGGTTGGGCTGTCCTAGGGCTGAGGGAAAAGAGAGAGGGGTTTTACAAAAGAAATTTTATGCAAAAAGGCCCCCTACAACTCAAAAATTGCAAGTTTTAGCTCAAAATTCAATAAATTCGTTTCATAACATAAAAATTTGTTAAAAATCAAAATAAATTACTAAAAATTTATGTTATCACTAGATTATAATTATCATAATTTTAGAGATTAAAATTAGCCCGGAAAAATTTGTATTTATCGCTAATTTAATGTATTTTCTTACCGGCTTAAAATAATATTAAAAAATTGAAAAATTAGGGAAAATTTTTAAACGACCAGAATTTCATAATTAACTCATTAGCTACTAAAAACAAGCAATTACCTATCCATTTTAAGTATAATTAGCCCTAACTGCAAAATAACGAGAAAGACGGTTTTCGGAAAAATACCGAATTTTCACCGAATTTCAGGAAAACACCAAAACGACTTTTCAAGACGCTACAGTTCTGCGGCGCCATTAGTGAGGCTTGGGTTTGCCCTTCTACGGCTGGACCACCGATGCTGTGGTATGTACTCGATACTATTAAACTGTGCCCAAGATGTTGAGCTCTTGGGGGATTATGAGGTTTTGACGACTCGATCGGATGGCTCGACTTAATTCGGATGCTAGGTGGTGAGATGCATTCTTGGGAGACTCCAGATACGAGGATAGTCGTTGGAGCTCAGTCCATGCAGCCACGACGAGACGAGTCCAGAGCAGTCGACATTAGAAAAGTGGAGTAAGAGGTTTATACGAGATCTTGATGAAACGACGATCCACTCCGCCGACATCAGAGATGCGATACTCATGCCGAGGCATTGTGCATGGATATACCTTCCAGAAGGAGTCGCGATGAGTATGCAGCCGTTCCGGAACAAGAAACAGATATAGTAAAGGACGATAACTTCCGGACAGTTCGGCAGAGACGTGATTTGGGAGAGCCTCGACAGGACCTTTCTGGAATGAATTACGAGAAGACTAGGACCCAGGAGTGGTCATGTTACGCACGCCAGCAGACCAGAGTTCTTGATCATTGATGAGACATGCTATGAGTGACCACGGTAGTTGTCCAGAGATTCTTGAGTATGTGCTTGAGCGGGACTATTCCGCCATACTCGATTTGCGTATTTTGGGCGATTTATTCGCATGATTGATTTTGACGATTGAGTTTCATGATATTTGTCTTCATGGACCATGGTTGCACCTGCTGAGTGTTTACGATTTTTGCACGGTTGTTACACTTGATATCGTTTTCGTGCCTTGGTTCTCATGTATGTGATTATATGGATTTCATACAGTTGAGTTGATTGTGCGTATATACGCACACGATTTGGTTTTTGCACTCGGTATAGTTCATATATGATTGCAGTGCAGTGTTACGTATATTGTGCATTTAGATGCCCTGGACTTCGATTTCGATGGTGATGTTCGATATTTGTTTTATGCACCTTGTGCACCTGATTGAATTTTGCGTATATTCGGCACTTGATATTGGATTTCATGATTTCGTGCACGATGGATGCACCTGATTTGGATTTTCGCGCATGTTGGGCGCATGTTTTGAAGTGTGATTTTGGTGCACACCAGATGCACTAAATCGAGATTTTTCGTGCATGTCAGATGCACGTGATTTTGCTGTCAGGCACACACGTTGCCTACGACAGATGCCTTGTGCACACCCGATGCACTTAGATCTTGTTTCTGTGCACTTGTATGGCACGTATTTGGATTTTGATTTCCGTGCGCACCAGACGCACGTAGTACTCATACGCGTATTTTGGGATTGATTTTTCCTATAGAGCAGTACGTTTTTATGATATTTACTATGTGTTTTCGTACTGGGCAGGACTAGTCTGAGGACAGTACCTGAATATATTTGGCATTCATTTCCTTCAGATATTTACATATATAGATTTGATATTTACATGTGTAGTTCCGATTTATAGCATATTGGTTTTGTATTGGATTTGACATTTGTGTCTTTACCATGACTCCGATGATTGCGGGATGCTTGACGGAGTTTTGATTTGAGTTATATGCTCATTTTTCATGCGCATGCGCTGCGCTATGATTTGTTTTATATATTTACAATTTCGCAGCCCCAACGACTTGATGATTTTGTTTAGATGTTTTTGTATTTGGGGGGAGTTTGAATTTAAATTCGGGGACCGAATTTCTTTAAGGGGGCAAGATTGTAGCGTTTTGAAAATCGTTTCGGTGAAATTTCGGAAAATCGGTAAAATAAGGGGGTTTTCTGTAAAAAGTCAAAATGCAAATATCTTATTATAAATATTAAATATATATATTCTAGCTATGTAATTGCTAGTATTTGGTGTTTATTGAGCCACTGGTGAAATTTCAAATTTTCTGAAAAATTTTCCGAAATTAATTATTTTAATATTATTTTGAGCCGTCACTAATATATTTAATTAGGGAAAATTACAAATTGGAATGAGTTGAAACAAATTTTGTGCATCATAAAACTTTAAATAAAATTTTATCATGTGGTTTTTGAAACGAAATCGTTTGCCAAAACGGTTTAGAAAATATCGAAGAAAAAGAGCTTAAATGGTGAAATATAGCTAAATAGAATTGGGGTATTGTTGCATGTAGCTTAATATTCCTCATATACACACACACACCCTCACCCTCTCCCCTATTAGGGCTGAATTCAGCAGCCCCCACTCATCTCCTCACTTAAAAGTCAAAGGAAACCAAGAAAAGAAAAGGAAAAAAATAAAATAAAGGAAAAGATGTTTAAGTGTTGACTTGAGATATGGCTCCTTTGACCTTACCAACACCCCCACCCCACTCTCTCTCATCCTCCCTCAAAAATTCTGGCCGAAACCCCTCCCTCTTGCTGCCCCCATTTTTTTCTCCTCTCATTTCATCACAAAAAATTCATCAAAATGCTTAAAATTCCATCAAAAATCAAGCTAAAACTCAAATCCGAGTCCTACCCATTTCTCCTTAACCTATCAAGCATGGATCTTGGTGAAAAGTTTGCATTTTGGAGACAAGTTTCATGTTGATCTCAAGATGGTTATGAGGTATAAATCTTGTTCTTTTTTTTTTGAGTTGTTTGTTATTACTTCAAATTATGTTAATGAAGGGTTTAGTTTAGATTTTAAATTTCAAGTCCAAATTCAAGATTAGGGTTTATGAAATTGAAGTGAGGTTTTGTTTTGGAGTTGAATGGTGATCAATTGTGCATGGTTATGTGATGTATTTTTGTATCTTAGGGCATGCAAAATGTAATCTTGTTGCTTAGTGCTAATTGTAACATTAAAATATCCAATTTAGTTTTATTTAAGCAAACTAGTTTTTAGCTTTTGGTTCCAAATGGGTGATTTAAAATATAATTAAGGTTTTGATGACTTTATTAACATTTTAATTTGTTGTTTAGCAATTTAGATCATGCAAAACCAAGCTTAATTGATGAATTGTGAATTTTGCTATAAAAGGTGTTAAAAATTGATATTTTTGCAAACTAGGATTTTGGAAATTATACAAATTTATGAGAATAAATTATAGAAATGGTTTATATGACTTAGTTATGATCTTTAGTGGATATTGTGGCCGCTAAATTTGTTTAAACATCGAGTTTTGTACTAAAACGGTTAATTTTGTTTGCTAGATTTTCGGAAAAATAGCTTTTAAAGTGAGTTTGAGGTTTTTTGTGAATTGCAACCTAATTCATATTATAATTAGTGTTTTTGAATGTATAAATGGGTGTGTTTGGGTTTTTGTCGATGGTTTGGCATTTGTACGCCGACGTCGAGGGTTTTTGGGTCGATTTGTGAAAGCAACCATAGGTTTTAACCTATGTGGGATTCGTGCGTCGTTTTGGTCATGAGTCGGATTTTAATGCGATATGGTGCGTTATGATATGTAGGTACCCCATGTGGACTTCAAGACGACAAGCAAGCGCGTGACGACGTCGGCACCGGCGAGCGAGGACCAGGTGAGTAAATTTATATCTACGGGGAGAAGTCGGGTGGATGGCGTATAGCACCCCCGCAGTCCGTGGTGGTGTATACGGATGCTAATACACACCAACAATTATTATATGTTATTTGGGATTAATAACGATGTTTAGGATGGATATTGATATGTTGGATTATTTTAGTTTTGCGAACCCTAGGGTAGTGATGCACTACATATACACACATACATACTTGCATACATTCCTATTTATATGTGCTCATGGGATTCTTTATAGTTATGTGTTCACATGGGTATGGGACTATGTGTTCACATACGGATTTGAGGATGATACTTGGGATTGAGCTGAGTCGATGAGATTTGTTTTGTGGTTGTGATATCGGTGATATGGCAGGATTCGTACTTGAGGTACGTCCTGTTATTATAGCGGATCTTGGGGCGGCGATATGGGTGAATAGTGTTATAAATATGATTTTGACCTGTACCCAGATTTGGGATGCCGTACGACGGTTTTACGTACGAGCTATATATTGATGATTGATCTGCACTCTTGACTTGGGATGTCTGGTTATAGATATGATATTATTGAGGCGGGATCACCGACTATACATATACAGGTATGTATATGTATCGACTCAGATAATAGGCGGTTTCTTTAACTGTAGTTCAGCTTGTTAGTTCAGCCGTATAGTTTAGTTTAGTTGTTAGATTAGATTAGACTTCTTACCTATTTCAAAAACTAACGAATCGTGGGTATTTTAAAAGATAGCCCAAGGGATCCTACGGATATTTCAAAAGACGTATCTTTTCATAAAAACACCGTAGCCCCTTTTTTCAAAACCCCATGATTCGTGTTATTTCAAAAGGCACCATTTGTAGGACTTATATTAGATTAATGCAGGTTAGTGACAGTTGCGTCTAGTATTCAGCTCCCGCTTATTATTGTGGTTCGCTTCGCATCGCATACTTATGTTATAATTGTAAGTGCACGGCGGCGCCCCGGCCTCCATCCCGAGGCCAAATGCGGAAGTGATGGTTAACTTTAAATTTTTCTTGAACCGGCACCACCGCGCACTAAAACCCGGATCGAACCATTAACTAGTCCTAGCTAACTACAAGATGGGGAAGAGAGATATACCGAGCGATCCGTGTCCTCCGGTCTTCTCGTCGTCGTCCCGATCTCCCGCTGAATGTCCGGTCTCCACCACGTCGCCGGAAGGGCACCACGTCGCCGGCTTCTTTTACGGGCTCCCGCTTCTATACCGAGGCAACTCGGGCACGAAGTTGGCGAGCCGACATGCCCAAGGTTTGCTGTAGAATGTGTAGTGCTCATGTCTTATTTTTGGGGTAGTGGATGTTGCCTTTGGGTGAGGTAATGAACTTGGCTTTTGGAGATGGAACTTGTGGGGATTTTTCCAAGCCAAAAGAGATGAAAACCCCCACAACAAATTTTGGACAGCCTTCATCAAGCTTGGCCGGCCATGGCTTTTTGGGAGGAGATAGATAATCAGAGTGAGTGAGAGAGTGTAACAAAGAGGTAGCCTCAAAAATAATCCAAGAGAGAGAGAGAAAAGGCTATCATGCTCAAGCATGATAACAAGCTAAAACCAACACTCCACCACAACCATCATGATGTCCAAAGTCAAGCAATCATGAAAACCATCATGAAGCAAAAAGTCAAGTCAATGGACGGTGCACCATCATGATACAATAAAAATGCAAAGACCCCCTCCACAAATGCTTATTTGCACAAATGCAAATAAGCCCTCCTCCACCAATCTTCTGCCATTGAAAGATACAAAGAAATATGGCCGAAACGGAAAGCAAACTGGCAACTCCAGAAAACTGGTCCCGTAATAAATTACAGGAAAACCCCGATACTGTGCATACACACCCGCATTTGTATTCCGACCGAAATACAAATGCAATGAGACAAAATCTACACTGTACCATACTAGGATCCGGCTTAAACCAAAGCCGGCTAGTAATATCTGTCCGATCCTGATCCGTGCAATACCGCACGTATCTGATCGAACCCTGCCATATCTCCATACGGCCTCTACAGCTTTTCGCCCGAAAAACTTGAGCAACTGAATGTGGGGGACTCTAAAGACTCGTCAACACCTCGGTTGTGGATTTAACCACTAGCACGTCAGAGGTATAAGCCAATACGTAACGGGCTACCAGGTACTGACCAAAAGGGACGTCGATGAGAGAACTCATCCTGACACCCTACTGAGCCTGTCAGTGACAATATCCGTACAGTCCGGTCCGTTCGTCTATGAGCATCGCATGGCGGGCCTAGGGGGTTGGTAAAAGTCAGACCCCCAAAAGCGGTACAAGTCATGTCGGAGTGTAGCCCAGAACACCCTGAGATACTACTGGAATACCTACCAGTAAATCTCCTGCCTCGGCCGAGGGCTTTGTGCAATGGCTCTCCCAGACACAGCGCGACCTCACCCCCAATACCGGGAGAGACGAACCCGTGAAGATCCGCTCACTGCCCCCATGTGGCTCGGGACTGTACCCAACTAAAACCTGTTTGCACGTCTCCTTTGAGCGTGGTAGGGTAGTAATCAAAGTACAGTGGGAACTCACACGAGACAAATGACGATCCCCAGGTCGATGAACTAACCTGTACACATGTCACCAGCGAACTGTTATCTGATGTCAGGTATAAGACCAACTAGCATGTTCCCGGCGAGTCCTGTCCGGTGTACTCATAACCCAATGAGCACCTGTATACATCTTAGGTGAACCAACTGACACTAGTGGCTTGTGAGACCGGCCACCGCCCCTCGTCGAGGTCTTGACTGTATACACTAGTCTACTCTGGAGTATCGATGCCCTGTCTCGAAACTCACGACTAGGGACCATTTAAGGATGTGCTTATAGACTACCAGCTCCCACTTATATGATCGCCCTCATACTGCTGGCGGTCAAGCAAGAATCCTAGGGGCTCTATCAACGTGTAATAGCGACGTGTCAGGTCACCTAAAGCAGTACACGATGATAAAGATAAACCAGATAGCATACTATCATCTCGAGTAAGACTGTCCTACTGGGACAGGTCCTCCCTCAATCATTGTAATCACGTGCCTGTGATCCAATAATTGACTCTGAGGGCACTATCTCCAACAATCTCCCACTTGCACTCAAGGCTAATTATTGCGATGTCGCATACTCACAGCCCGTGTGATACCGAACACCCAACTCCTCTACTTGTCAGTCTCACAAATCCCGTTTGCGAAACTATTGCATTCGAGGAATAGCCTCAGTGAGTGGATCCGCCTTGATGTTTCTTTTTATGTCTCTCTATATCTCAAGTTCGCGGAGAAAGCCATCTCCCGAAATGAGCAATAACTGTCTTAGAATGTGTCTGGATGTCTGATGGGACCTAGCTCATAAATGAACTCCAAATCCAAACTTCTTAGACTGTATCGTCAACTGAACTTAATCAGTATCCTGCGCCATGCCTCCCTCAGTATTGCCTTGGACCACCTGTCCAAAATACTGCCCCTCATCAGAAGGAAAACTATAACTCTGACGACCTCCTTGTCGTCCAGGTCACCTTGGAAGCCTGGAATGATAACTGTCTCCCGAACGAGGCTGTCGTTATCATATTCCTAGAACATCCACTTATGTTCTAAAACTGCTTCCGACTGTTTCTCCACGATCGGATCAATGTCAACTTATTGCATCTAGTGCAAGAACAACATCTGGTGTGGTACTTGACATCTCATGATTGACTCAATTGCCTGAGCAAGTGATCTGCCAATCATGCACATCCCTCTCTACTTTAGTCTGTAAGACACCTTTAGAGAGGGTGACTCCATCACCTGCAGGTACACTACCGTGCCAGGAGTCCTCCATTCTAAATACTCTTAGAATGCTGTCTAAGTACCCTTAATTGGGAAACCACCCAAATCTAGATCTAAAACCATAGATCTAGTAACCAGTATGTCTGATATAATGTCCAAGTCCCATGTGGAGAAACCACTGTGTGACGACCAAAGTATAACTGATCGTAGTATAGGAATATCACTTCCTACTCTGTGTATGTCATCCAAATACCAGGACATCACACCCTACTACCTTCTTAACAGATCCATCCCCTGTTCTGATGAAGTCAAACCTATGACTGTCACATCAGAAATTGATGATCTATCTCCGTTATATCTGCTTTAGTCTATAAATAGACATAAGCTACCTGTCCACCAATGCTTCCGCTGCTCCCACTGACTACGGCAACCCTCTGGCAGAGTCATATAGACGTACACTTCTAAAACTAGTTTAGAACGGCGCCATACTCATCCTCCTGCCAGGTCTCACAGTCTGGAACAACAGCAATGGCAAGTGTGGGTAAACAAGAACTTCCTTATCACCGTCCTTGAGGCTACCGGAGTACCTCTCGGGTGCCTGAAGTTACCCACCGGATCTGCGGAGTGGCCAATGGAATGTCAATCCAGATTGAATCTTTAGGTTCCAATCAAATCTTCAGTAATCGTTTGTGGTTCTGGAATCACTTCCAGTTCTACCATACTCCTACTACTGTTTTCTGAAAAAATCCATTTTTATTAAAACTGTGGCGAGTCTAGAACAATATCGCTATTGATCTTCCAGATGGTAGAAAGTCAACCATCGTCATGGCCTGGGTCAACCCACAAACAGCCATTACAGAAACGTGCCTTGAGTTGTCCGGTGTCTGGTTTTAATCATAAGCCGGATAACTCCCCGTACCTTAACATCGTTAAGATATGAACTGTTCTATATCCAATATAGAACCAGAGGCACTGATTTAATTGAACCAGATTCAAATTATGCAGCTGTCTCCAGTGCATGTCAACTAAATGGAGAGAGGCCAATCAGCGTTACTCAACTTAGGAATGCTTCCAATTATGAGTAACCTGAAAGAGAAGCAAGTTCTCTTAATCATTACTATCAACTGAACACCATACTCAAGTATCTACATCTTCGATCAACTTGAAGAATCCCGATACTTGCAATACCTTGTTCTCTACTTTATTCAAATACCTATAACTTCTCAAAATTCGGACCCTGTGTTTCCACGAAACACCTGTCTAAAAACTAGAGAAGTCATAAGTAAACCGAATATAGTACGAGGACCAACCCCTCTGTCCTGATGGACCCTGGACAACATACAATACTCTGTATAAGTCCCTTGAGTCTGATAACTCATTCACTGTGTGTCGTAGGTTGAAAACTGTACTTATGGTTAAGAAGAATTACACCGTTGTTCAATACTCCTTACCTAACCATCTACTGATATAGGTAAATGTCATAGACATAATTTCAAAAAGGTATATCTCACTCTATGAAAATATACGTACAGATATATCGATTTGAAATTGGTTCATAACAGCGGATATTCAAAACCAAATATTTGCCGACCGGCAAACAGCCCAGGTGATTTCCTCAAATATCACCAATTACAGCGAAT
The DNA here is from genome assembly GCA_030015575.1 of Agapanthus africanus. Taxonomy (NCBI): domain Eukaryota; kingdom Viridiplantae; phylum Streptophyta; class Magnoliopsida; order Asparagales; family Amaryllidaceae; genus Agapanthus; species Agapanthus africanus. Next base: position 399,554,886 of record JASDDO010000026.1, on the reverse strand, counting down.
CCCGATATTATGAGGATGATCACCTAATTCCCACTAACCTACTCCCACTCATCATCTGTAAAACCATATAGATGTGAGAATCATACCTGGTAAATACATACCCTGGAGTAATTGTCTAATTGGGAAATCAGCTTTCCTTTAACAGTACACAGTGAAACTGAAACATTGAAATGTTTCGATGGGGTATCCGGGTATTCCTAGTAATACCTCTTCCAGATTCACGACTGTAACCATATAATTCTTTGCCACCTCTCCAAATCCCTTCATATGTCTTTAGTCATTACCTTCTATACACCCATTTAGGCCAAATGGTTTTCTTCCTTCCCTACCGTTCGGCACCAGCCTATGGTTTGGAAGAAGACTATCCAATAAGCATAATGGGTGTACTGTCCTAATCCTAGGAGCACTCGCAAAGCGAGAGAAGGTGACGATAAAAGATAACCGAATAAACCTTATTCCTATTTCTCTTGAACCAGAATCCATCCCCGAACTGGAACAAGTTCATTTCGAGTTCGTATTAACCATACGATGGAGTATCCAATAAACTGTGGATCTTCATAGTGACACGGAGTATCCTGGAGAAATACAAAGGTGATTTAGGATTGGCGAAGAAAAACTTGGTTTGGTCGTGAATATCAGTCGCAATTTACTTTGCCCTCTTACTAATCCCTTGTTTTGTCTTAACTTAATACCTTCTGTACACCATCGTTATGCTAATTGGTTTTCTTCATTCCCCACCGTTCGGCACCAGCCTAAGGTTTGGAAGAAGACTATCCAATTTGCGTAATAGGTGTACTATCTCCTAAACCAAGGAGTACTCGCAACCTGAGAGAAGGTAAAAGGAAAAGACAACTGAATAGTCCTATCTGTTTCCTCCAGAACCTGAAACCATCCTCGAATAAATTCTTTCGAGTTCGTATCTAACCATACGATGGTTTATTCCAATGGAAGTGGACGTTCGTAGTAATACGGGGTGTCCTGGAGAAAAGGGTAAAAGTAGGAGTGGCAATGAGGTTTGCAACTCTGACAATCCAAAAGCCAGTGTTAAGAAGGTTCGGTCAACTTGGTCACTGAGTCATAGTCATAGGGTCGGGTCAATGGTCACTGCCAAAGAGAGAGAGAAAAGAAACACTCAGCGTGCACTCTAACCTGGATCATAATGGTTACCAATTTATCTAATCTGGAAACCTCCCACTGTACCGTCAAATTCTCCTCCAAACCTGAAAGAAGAATTAGTCGGGATCATCCGAGGAGTAAACCAACTCATCAGTGGGAATCGGGATCCAACTATCATCGCATGATAACGTGACGGAATCCGCTCACGCTATCACACTCCAGAAGGTATGCGCATATCTGGCAAGTTTCAGTTCTTTTGAAACTCCCGATGTGATTTTTTTACCCCATGCTCTTATGACCTTGACTTTGGCCAACAAATCATAAGTCACATGTCAAGTTCTACCCGTCATTCTCCAGGTTAATTTGAGCCCACCCGCACAAGCCCTTGACTTTGGCCAACAAGGCTGTACGACTGCCCCAAACCAACGCATCTATCTATGCTGCATATGAATACCCCAATAGCTACCAAACACTGTGCCTTGACTTTGGCCAACAAACACAGCTTGAATACTATTGACCACCCATATGAAACGACGGAGGGCTACGAATGGTTTCTGGCGAAAACCTTTAACGTAAAGAACTTGATATCGTTGAAGGAACGGATAGCTTTTACAAATATAGTGACGAAAACCTTTGCTAAAGAGGTCACTCCCGGTGAAGGGATCTCGGCTCTTTCCCCATAGAATGAGGTGCAGGATATTCCAACTGAATACCACGATGCAAAGCAAAAGTAATCGGCTATAGTGAAGTTAATGCCCTGACGCAAACTTTTGTCCAAGGGGTCACTCCCGGTGAAGGGATCTCGGCCCTTGCCTCGTCGACTGAGGAGCAGGATATTCCAACTGAATACCACGATGCAAAACAAAAGTGAACGTTCTTGCAATAACAGCTTTTTGAAAAGTGTTCCACCAACATCAGATAAGGTTTGTTTTTAACTTGCATTGATCCGAATCAACACAGTCCCATCAATTGATCACACCACAAAGAACGAAAATATACTGACGTACGTATATGCCATCCGCATTCGCCACTGGGTCCCGTCATTACCCGTTAGGTTAGCTAACTAATGACAGAGCGGGAACTGGACTAGCGCGGATGCAAAACATATACGACATCTACTAATATATATACCAATATATTATATTTCGCTCAAGGCGTGATAAAATGCAACATCACAGAAAATGTACAGCATCACAGAACAATACAGATATCTGGGATCCCAGGGTTTCACAGAGCCACTACTGAAACCTGACGTTCCCCTGGTCGTGTGGATAGCCTGTGCAATGAAAACCTAGACCCCTACGGGCGCGGCAAGTTACCCGCCAAAACCTGAAGCGAGGCAGCCCCCTTCAGCAACGTGAATGGACCACCCAGCACTTCACGGAATCCGGTAACTTGGGCACCCCTCCTGGGTCAACCTGTACCCCCTACGAGTGCGGCGAATAGCCCGCCAATTCTAGAGTGAAGCCCCCTCCGTCTCAATGCCATGAGATGCAGGCTCGTTGCCCTCTAGAATCCGGCTATCCGTGCACCCCTCCGCGGGGCAATCCTAGTACAGAAAGTAAAATATACATACAACGGGTACATCGATCGCAACCTGGTCGTGCCCCAAAATAATAATACAATCAGGCAGTGACGGCAGTCCACATGTCGGACGCTCGCCCCGCAATATCAAATGTACATAATACAACAAAAACTGTACTAGCATTGCATCCAGGCTATCCCCACGACCGATCCGCAACATCACAGCAATACACAGAACATCAACGTGAAGGTCACGTTCGCAAATCCGTCTAACCGGGCTATAGCAGTTAGACAGGATTTACCGATCAAATGACATTCACGGTCGCAGATATAATGTAAATACTGTGAACCAATGTGTTTAAAATATCCGATCGATCAAATTTACCAAGTGGGCCCCCCAAGTACTACTGTAGCACATCAAGAAATTCTGGGCCCAAAAATAATATTCCAGAAACCCTATTTTCACCCTAGAAGCCCACTGGAAAAATTTGACGCATTCATCTCTCCATACTGCGGCGGAACCGCGGCCCCAAGTGGGGTTTGGCCGCGGTTCCGCGCTCCCCTTGAAAGATCAATGTGTCGAATTTCTCAAGAATTCTTAGGACTTTCAGTACATCACTTTTCTACAACCTGAAAAATTTTCGAGCCAGAAAAAATTCGACAGAAAACTGATGTGAAGAAAATGCGGGTTTTTGGAATTTTGTACGATCGGAAATGTAAAACACATTAGACAAAGCTAGACTATGTTAATGGCGAGGCTCTGATACCACTGTAAGTGCACGGCGGCGCCCCGGCCTCCATCTCGAGGCCAAATGCGGAAGCGATGGTTAACTTTAAATTTTTCTTGAACCGGCACCACCGCGCACTAAAACCCGGATCGAACCATTAACTAGTCCTAGCTAACTACAAGATGGGGAAGAGAGATATACCGAGCGATCCGTGTCCTCCGGTCTTCTCGTCGTCGTCCCGATCTCCCGCGGAATGTCCGGTCTCCACCTCGTCGCCGGAAGGGCACCACGTCGCCGGCTTCTTTTATGGGCTCCCGCCTCTATACCGAGGCAACTCGGGCACGAAGTTGGCGAGCCGACGTGCCCAAGGTTTGCTGTAGAATGTGTAGTGCTCATGTCTTATTTTTGGGGTAGTGGATGTTGCCTTTGGTGGAGGTAATGAACTTGGCTTTTGAAGATGGAACTTGTGGGGATTTTTCCAAGCCAAAAGAGATGAAAACCCCCACAACAAATTTTGGACAGCCTTCATCAAGCTTGGCCGGCCATGGCTTTTTAGGAGGAGATAGATAATGAGAGTGAGTGAGAGAGTGTAACAAAGAGGTAGCCTCAAAAATAATCCAAGAGAGAGAGAGAAAAGGTTATCATGCTCAAGCATGATAACAAGCTAAAACCAACACTCCACCACAACCATCATGATGTCCAAAGTCAAGCAATCATGAAAACCATCATGAAGAAAAAAATCAAGTCAATGGATGGTGCACCATCATGATACAATAAAAATGCGAAGACCCCCTCCACAAAATAAGCCCTCCTCCACCAATCTTCGGCCATTGAAAGATACAAAGAAATATGGCCGAAACGGAAAGCAAACTGGCAACTCCAGAAAACTGGTCCCGTAATAAATTACAGGAAAACCCCGATACCGTGCATACACACCCGCATTTGTATTCCGACCGAAATACAAATGCAATGAGACAAAATCTACACTGTACCATACTAGGATCCGGCTTAAACCAAAGCCGGCTAGTAATATCTGTCCGATCCTGATCCGTGCAATACCGCACGTATCTGATCGAACCCTGCCATATCTCCATACGGCCTCTTCAGCTTTTCGCCCGAAAAACTTGAGCAACTGAATGTGGGGGACTCTAAAGACTCGTCAACACCTCGGTTGTGGATTAACCACTAGCACGTCAGAGGTATAAGCCAATACGTAACGGGCTACCAGGTACTGACCAAAAGGGACGTCGATGAGAGAACTCATCCTGACACCCTACTGAGCCTGTCAGTGACAATATCCGTACAGTCCGGTCCGTTCGTCTATGAGCATCGCATAGCGGGCCTAGGGGGTTGGTAAAAGTCAGACCCCCAAAAGCGGTACAAGTCATGTCGGAGTGTAGCCCAGAACACCCTGAGATACTACTGGAATACCTACCAGTAAATCTCCTGCCTCGGCCGAGGGCTTTGTGTAATGGCTCTCCTAGACACAGCGCGACCTCACCCCCAATACCGGGAGAGACGAACCCGTGAAGATCCGCTCACTGCCCCCATGTGGCTCGGGACTGTACCCAACTAAAACCTGTTTGCACGTCTCCTTTGAGCATGGTAGGGTAGTAATCAAAGTACAGTGGGAACTCACACGAGAAAAATGACGATCCCCAGGTCGATGAACTAACCTGTACACATGTCACCAGCGAACTGCTATCTGACGTCAGGTATAAGACCAACTAGCATGTTCCCGGCGAGTCCTGTCCGGTGTACTCATAACCTAATGAGCACCTGTATACATCTTAGGTGAACCAACTGATACCAGTGGCTTGTGAGACCGGCCACCGCCCCTCGTCGGGGTCTCGATTGTATACACTAGTCTACTCTGGAGTATCGATGCCCTGTCTCGAAACTCCCACGACTAGGGACCATTTAAGGATGTGCTTATAGACTACCAGCTCCCACTTATATGATCGCCCTCATACTGCTGGCGGTCAAGAAAGAATCCTAGGGGCTCTATCAACGTGTAATAGCGACGTGTCAGGTCACCTAAAGCAGTACACGATGATAAAGATAAACCAGATAGCATACTATCATCTCGAGTAAGACTGTCCTACTGGGACAGGTCCTCCCTCAATCATTGTAATCACGTGCCTGTGATCCAATAATTGACTCTGAGGGCACTATCTCCAACAATAATTTCTTATTGCAATGTCGATATCATATTGTTAGGACACCAGCACCATTACCGATGATGCGTATGTACCACGTACACTTACTTGCCGGCTCACACACATCTTCATCGGTAATTGCCATGTCACGTACACCTTAGAAAATATTATTGCTTGACTTAGCTTGTTAGTTAGTAATTTGACATGATATTAGTGTACCTGCCTTATATGCCAGCTTAACATTGTAGTTATTACTTGTCACTTCATGCATACTGTTATTCATTGTTATGCCTATATTCATGGTTTTACATGCTATTGATGATTTGGATTCGGATTTCCATGAAATTTTCTGGATTTGGGGGGGGGGGGAACCGCAAAACTTATATAAACTGATTTCGCTCTTTTTAAATAAAAAGTACGGTTTTTCCCATGCTGTATGAGTCGTCCACCATGAGTTTGCTGATGGATTTCGAGACCCGATTCGAGGAGGCGGATGAACCGTTTTGGGTACATGGTGGACCCGGTAAGGTACCCCGGGGAAAGAAGCGCGTGATGATGACGATGTGAGCCTGGCAGGGGAGCACTACCTACCGGTGATTTTACTCGACGCGTCGGATATCCGGAGGATAGCGTCGTGGTCTTGAGATGGATGGTAGGGGCCGGTCTGGACTGACGGCGCCCTAGATATTATGATTGAGACATTGAGATTTCGAGATATTGAGGTACAGAGACTGTGATACAGAGATATCGAGATTTTGGGATTTCGTTTTGTGCCGATGCTAGGCACTGTTTCATGCTGATTTCATTATGATACCTCATTTTCAAAATACAAGGAAATCTCACTAAATTATGAAAACAGTTTCTTCATTTACATGTATTCTGTTTTCATGCATTCATACCTCATTCATATGATATACTGCTACCTGAGGCACTGACACAGGCACATGAGATTACACTCAGGTTAGATATTTACCCTAGCCATTGTTATAGGCTGCATGTTATATACATATTTGAGGATATATTATGATCATTGACCTAGGATTGCGTTATTTATGCGATTTCTGTGCGTCGATGTTTTTTTACTCACGAGTTGGCAACTCACCCCCGTTGTGCCACAGTTCTTGCAGGTTTCGCTGTACAGGTTTCATTACGGCTTGCTGGCACTCTTTCCATTTCCGGGTGACTTGCTAGTAGGTGGGTTTATTTGTATCGCACCTATCATTATAACTTGTATATTATTACTCTGTTGTATCTAGAAGTTCCATCAACCAAACATGTATTTATTTCAGAGATAGAGACCAGTGATGTTATTCTTTCGACCCTAGAGTCGCGCATTTTATTTCTGTGGTTTTCTTGTGGTTTTGAGTTTTGATCCTCGCCGTTGGCATTGTATATTATATTGCTTGTGTGGTTGTGACCGTCACTTGACGAAGAGCTAGCTCCCGCTTGGGGATGCCTTTTATTGATTTCGTATACTATTCATGTTGTATCCCGTTTTGGAGCCAGTATTTACAAAGGAGACTCTGCCGAAATTTTCGGGAAATATTGATGTTTTTTTTAAAAACCGCATAATTCGGCTTATGCTATTAAAATTACTTGTTTAAATTGGTTTTCCTTCACTCTACTACTTTTCTTAGTTTGCATTTCTGGGTTTTCGGCTTACTTGGATTACGTACGTCTCGAGACGTTTCGTAGTTTAAGTGCCGGTCATGTTCCGTACTTTCGGGACGTGACAGATCATATACGTGAGAGTTGGGTAGTCTATAAGCACATCCTTAAAAGTGATCCCTAGTCGCGGGAGTTTCGAAATAGGGTATCGATACTCCGAAGTAGACTAGTGTATACAGTCGAGACCCCGACGAGGGGCGGTGGCCAGTCTCACAAGCCATTGGTGTTAGTTGGTTCACCTAAGATGTATACAGGTGCTCATTGGGTTATGAGTACACCGGACAGGACTAGCCGGGAACATGCTAGCTGGTTTTTAAAACCCGTCGTCGGATAGCAATTCCCAGGTGACATGTGTACAGGTTAGTCTATCGACCTAAGATTGTCATTTGTATCGTGTGAGTTCCCACTGTGCTTTGAATATTACCCTACCACGGCTCAAAGGAGTCGTGCAAACAGGTTTTAGTTGGGTACAGTCCCGAGCCACATGGAGCAGTGAGCGGATCGGCAGGGGTTTCGTCTCTCCCAACATTGGGGGTGAGATTGCGCTGTCTAGGAGAGCCATTACACGAAGTCCGTGGTCATGGCAAGCGAGATTTACTGGTAGGTATTCCAGTAGTATCTCAGGGTGTTCTGGGCTACACTCTGACACGACTTATAATGCTTTTGGAGGTCTGACGTTTACCAGCTCCCTAGGCCCGATATGCGATACTCATAGACGAACGGACCGGACTGTACGGATATTGTCACACATAGGCTCACTAGGGTTCCATGATGAGTTCGCTCATCGGTTTCCCTTTCGCTCAGTACATGGGCAGCCGTTACGTACAGCTAGTGTAAGTCCATGTCACGCACCCCACGAACTTGCGGGGAGGCGGAATATATGAAAAACGATTATGAAAGCTTCGTAACACGGACTTGAGCGCATGAATCGTATCTAAACCGTTACTAGCAAACTACGAGAGGTTTAACTACTCGGATTCGAAGTTATACCTCACGTTACTTGTCCTTCGGGTCTTCATCGCTGTCCTCCACTCCTCGTAGGCTCCTTGGAACATCGGCACCTCAACGGCCTCCTCGAGTCAAAGACGATCCACCTGAGAGCTCCTACGCCAAGCTTGATCTCTAACTTGAGATAACTAGGTTGCTCAAAGTGCTAATCTAAGCTACCTAGGGGACATTGAGCGAGGTTATAGATGTATTAGTCTAGCTAACCCTTGATCTCAACACATGAGAGGTTAGGTTAGGGTTAGGGTTTCAAGAAGGAGAGAGCTTGAGGAGAGAGAAGGTGATGATAATAATGATATTGAAAAATGAACTCATTAGAATATATCAACCATAACAATTTATCAAATAAATAATATACATGATTAATCATCATGGTTGATGCATTCACCTTGTGTGATTCATCTCATGAGTCATTAGCTCAATAAATGAAGCATTAACTCCATGGATGAATCACACAAATGAGTCATTAAGCAATAAATGCTTATGCCACCTTAACCCCCAAGTCACCATGCATCTAGAAGCTTCCCGGAAAATTACGAGAACGCCCCTCCAATCCATGAAAACACGGAAAAACTTTAGACTGTGTAAATCCAATAACCTTATACTAGAATCTGGCTTAAACCAAAGCCGGCTAGTAAAAACTGTCCGAACGTCGTACGTGCATAAACACACGTATGCGTCCGAACCCTTGTCGTAAAACCAAACGACCTCTATATCGTTTCGCCTGGAGCAAGGAAACCCTCTGTGTGGGACTCTAAAGACTCGACACTACGCTGGCAGTGGGTTTAACCACAGACCCCAAACGGCACTAGCTGTACGTAACGGTCCCCAGGTAGATGTCGATAAGAAGGCCGATAAGGAAACCCATCCGAACTTCTACTGAGCCTGATGTGACAATCTCTGTATAGTCCGGTCTGTTCGTCTAACACTATCGCATATCTAGCCTAGGGGGCGGCAAGCGTCAGTCCCCTAATAGCGGTATAAGTCGTGTCGGAGCGTAGCCCATTACACCCTGAGAAACTACTGGAACCTACCAGTAAATCTCGTTTGCCCTGGCCAGAGACTTTGCGTAATGGCTCTCTGACACCGCACGATATCAACTCCCAATACCGGGAGAGACGAATCCTTTCTAACCGCCACTGCCTCCAAGTGCTCGGGACTGCACCCAACTGCTACCTGTTTACACGACTCCTTTGAGTCGTGGTAGGGTAGCAATCTAAGAACAGTGGGACACACTCGAGGCGAAGTGGCAATGTCAAGTCTGCGGACTATGCTGTACTCATGTCACCTTGGAACTGTTAACTGACGATTGGTACAATACCAACCAACAGTTTCCCTGCGAGTCCTGTCCGGTGTACCCGTAACCTAACGATCACCTGTATACTATCTCCAGTACTACATACTGATGGCTGTGGGACAGACTATCTCCCCAACTGGGATGAGAAGCGTACACACTAGTCTACTCTGGAGTATCGATGCCCAGTCTCGATAATCCTACGACTAGGGATAATTATAGGATGTTGCTTATAGACTACCCAGCCCCCACTAGTGTGACTGCCATCACAACGCTGGTAATCAAGCAAAGATCCTATGGGCTCTACTAATATGTATGAGTGATACGTTACAAGAAACATATGCACATATTAAAGTAGACACAAACCAAGTAGCATACTACCATTTTCAAAAAGACTATATATACAACTGTGAATATCCCAAGCTTCCATTAAGTAATATACATACAAGTATGATACAATAATGGCCCCTAGGGCATATACACTAACAATCTCCCACTTGCACTAGGGCCATGAGCTGGCATATCGTAGACCTATCATCTCGAATAGCCTCTCGAACTGCGTCTGAGGAATGGCCTTTGTGAATGGATCAGCAATGTTATTCTCCGTCTCTACTCTTTTTATCTCAATCTCCCGACGATCTACAATCTCCCTGATCAGGTGATACCGCCTTAAGATGTGTCTGGATTTCTGATGGGACATGGGTTCTTTCGCTAAAGCTATAGCGTCGTTGTTGTCACAATACAGAGGTATTGGATCAACACTGGTAGGAACCACCTGAAGTTCTGTGAGGAACTTCTTCATCCAGACAGCTTCTTTTGCGGCGTCGCAAGCAGCTATGTACTCCGCTTCCATCGTTGAGTCAGCAACGGTCTCCTGTTTGGAACTCTTCCAACAGACTACCCCTCCATTGAGGGTAAAGACATAACCTGATATGGACTTGGAGTCATCTTTGTCACTCTGGAAGCCGGAGTCGGCAAAGGCCTCAATCTGGAGGTCTTTTCCGCCATACACCAAGAACATATCTTTAGTCCTTCTCAGGTACTTGAGAATGTTCTTTACTGCTATCCAGTGATTCTCCCCTGGGTTTGCCTGATACCGGCTTACAACGCTCAATGCGTATGCTACATCTGGTCTGGTACATAAAATCGCATACATTATAGAGCCTACCGCTGAAGCGTAGGATATAATAGACATGCGATCCCTTTCCAAATCAGTCTTGGGAGACATCTCTTTGGAGAGGGTGATTCCGTGATAAGCCGGTAGGTTGCCGTGCTTAGAATCTTCCATACTGAATCTCTTCACTATGGTGTCTATGTACCTGGACTGCGAAAGTCCCAAAATCCTCTTTGATCTATCACGATAGATCCGGATCCCTAGAATGTAGGTGGCATCACCCAGGTCTTTCATGGAGAATTTCTGTGATAAGAATCTTTTGACTGACTGTAACATAGGAATATCATTTCCTATTAGGAGAATGTCATTCATGTACAAGACGAGGAATACTACAGCTCTCCCTACAATCTTACTGTATATGGATGGTTCATCTGGATTTTTGATAAAGTCGAATTCATTGACAACATCATCAAAACAGATGTTCCAGCTCTGCAATGCCTGCTTTAGTCCATAAATGGACTTAAGCAACTTGCATACTTTACCGTTGCTCCCACTCTGAATGAATCCCTCTGGCTGATCCATATAGATGCTCTCTTCTAAATTACCATTTAGAAAGGCCGTCTTTACGTCCATCTGCCAGATTTCATAATCGTGGAAGGCAGCAATAGCAAGAAGGACTCGAATGGATTTAAGCATAGCCACTGGAGAAAAGGTTTCGTCATAGTCCATACCAGGTCTTTGACGGAAACCCTTTGCAACAAGTCTAGCTTTATAGGTTTCAACCTGTCTATCTACACCAATCTTCTTTTTGAAGATCCATTTGCATCCTACGGGTTTTACCCCATCTGGAGCAATATCCAAAGTCCATACTTTGTTAGTGCACATGGACTCCATTTCGGTCCGCATTGCATCCAGCCATTTTACTGAGTCACCACTCTGAATGGCTTGCTGGAAGCTAGTAGGCTTATCATAGTCAATAGTGCAATCCTCTCTATCCCCGTCTATGAGAAAACCGTAGTATCTCTCGGGCGGATGAGATTGCCTACTACTCCTGCGGAGTGGTTCGGGAATGTCGTGTTCTTCTTGAACTACTGGTTCTACCAGACTTTCAGTTGTAGTTTGTGGTTCTGGAATTTCTTCCAGTTCTATTTCGCTCCCACTTGTATCCTTTTCTAAAATTTGCTGTTCTAAAAAATGGGCATTACGAGAAACAAAAACCTTTTGTTCCTCTGCATAATAGAATAGATACCCCTTGGAGTTCTTTGGATATCCCACAAACTTACACTGTACTGATCGTGCCTCGAGCTTGTCCGCATACTTCTTTTTAACAAAAACCGGACATCCCCAAATCTTTAGATACTGAAGATAGGGTTTCTTCCCACTCCACATCTAATATGGGGTGGTAGGCACTATCTTGGTAGGAACCCTGTTCAGAAGATATGCCGCTGATTCTAGCGCATATCCCCAGAATGATCGCGGTAACTCAGTGTTACTCATCATGGAACGAACCATATCGAATAGGGTTCGATTCCTCCTTTCCGATACACCGTTATGTTGTGGCGTGTATGGAGAAGTAAGCTGAGAGAGAATTCCATTCTCTTTTAAGTAACCTAGGAACTCGGCACTTAAGTATTCACCACATCGATCAGATCTCAGTGTCTTTATACTCTTGCCTGTTTGTTTTTCCACTTCATTCTTGTATTCTTGGAATTTCTCATAGGCCTCGGATTTATGCTTCATTAAGAAGACATATCTATACCTAGAGAAATCATCCGTAAAAGTAATGAAGTAGGAATAACCACCTCGTGCATGTGTGGACATTGGACCGCACACGTCACTGTGTACGAGTCCCAAGAGCTCGCTTGCTCTTACTCCGTGTCCTGTGAACGGAGTCTTTGTCATCTTTCCTATGAGACAAGATTCACAAGTAGCATAAGATTAATATTCGAATGGATTCAAATATCCTTCTCTATGTTACTTAGTCAACCTTCTCTCATTGATATGACCTAGTCTACAATGCCATAAGAAAGCCTAATTTATTTCTGGAGACTTTCTTTTAAGTGTGTTCTGGACATTGAAAACCTGAGCTTGACATAATACGTATATACCGTTATCTAATGTACCGGACCCAATCAAAACTTGATTTAGGTGGATGTTAACTACATCGCTTACGAATGTAAAATCATTTCCCTCTCTCGAAAGTGAGGACGCTAATATGATATTACAAGTCATACTAGGTACATACAAACAGTTATGTAGAATCAATATATGCCCACTTGTCAAACCTAGGCGATATTCTCCCACGGATTCAGCGTCCACGCTTATTCCGTTTGCAACTCTGAGAGACCAATCACCTACTTTTATAACTCTACGGTTTCTCAAACCATGTATTGAATTACAGATATTGTTAGTGTATATGCCCTAGAGGCCATTACTGTATCATACTAGTTTTTATATTACTTGATGGAAGCTTGGGATATTCACCTTATATAGACAATCTTGCTCAAAAAAGAAGTATGCTACTTGGTTTGTTTCAACTTTAATGTGTGCATGTGTTTCTAATAGCATATCGCCTTTGCACATTAGTGGAGCCCTTAGGATCTTTGCTTAATTACCAGCGTTGTGATGGCAGTCACACTCGTGGGGGCTGTAGGGTTCCCAGGCACTCTTGTGAAGGTTCATAAAGCATCAATCATGCCCAAATAAAATTTTAGATGTGCCAAACAACCCAAAGACGGGATCTTTGCTAGATTATTAGGGTTTAACATGCAAGATAACATCTTTAAACCTAAGTGTGAGGGATTACAACCTTTATAATCCGCTCCTTCGCTTCACAAGCTCCAAGTAGAAGTCCCTTCGCCGCGATCCACGATCTCCTGGACTCAAGAGAGGCTCCACGACTCGAACGATCCATGCTAGCTTGTATTGTTCCGCTTCTCCGATGATCTACGTCGAAGTTACTATAACCCAAGCTCTCTCACTCTAATGAGGTGAACACCCTAATCTAATGGGCTAGATTAGATGAGGATGATGGAGTAGTATTTATGCTATCTTTTTAATTCACTTTCTCACAAGAAATCATCACAAAAGGAATTTCTAGTGAGCTCTCTCAAAAACTAAAGAGAGAAGAAGATGAAGAAATATGAGATAATTCTTTTTGTGATGAATAGTAGATAAGAATATATGATTGATATGGAACCATGGTCAAGGATGATAGGCTTAACCTTTGTAGAGAATAAACTAGAGCTAGGGTTTGGTTAGGTTAAGGATAAGTATCAACCATAATATCTTAACCAAGACAAAAAGGAAACCCTTCTAGAATAATCAAGAAAGAGCTAACCCTAATCAAACCCTAATCTCTTTTTATCATCCATAAACATGTTTCATAATAAATCATATCATGTCACAATAATATATATCACATATATATTATATATTTGCAACAAAAGAAAATAATACAATTAACATATATCGCATATATATCAATTTATTAATCCGGTGAGAAAATGAAATAATAAAGCGAGCCAATATTAGATAATGTAATACAATATATCATATATATCATTATACATTAAATCATCGAATCAACACTTGATCCGACGATCCGGCTATATCGAATATAACCGATTAATATATCATGTACCGATTCATCGAATCAACACTTGATTCGATGTCCCGGTTCATATCTAAATATCGCGACAATATAATACGGTATCTCATATCGCATTATCCTCGGTCCTGCACATATCACATATGTGCCTCTACTCCATTTTGCCAGAGCCAAGAAACCTCTGTGTAGGACTCTAAAGAATCGTCAATACGCCGGTAGCAGGTGATAATCATATCAAACACCCACAAGCTGCAAGCGGTCAGCTAAACGTAACAGCCACCCAGGTATTGAGCGATCAGAAGATCAACAAGCTAGCCTGTCCGTTCTCCTGTGAATCCAATCAGTAACACTCCCGTACAGTCCGGTCTGTTCGTCTGATATGTCGCATATCAAGTCTAGGGGTGGTATACGTCAGACCCCAGTAACCGATAAGTCGTGTCGATGTGAGGCTCATAACAGGTCGAGAAACTACTAGTAACACTTACCAGTATATCTCTATATCATCCCTGGCCAGGGACTTCCAGTTATAGCCAATCGAACACAGCACAACATCAACTCCCTATACCGGGAGAGACGAATCCCCTCCTATCGCTCATTGCCTCCATGTGATTCGGGACTGTACCCAAAAGCCACCGTTTTGCACGCCCTCTTGGAGGTGGTAAGGTGGAAATCAAAGCACGGTGGGAATCACACAGGACTCTATAATGATCTCGGGTCTACAGACTACCCTGTACCAGTGTCACCGGAGAACTGCCATCTGACGTGTGGTATATTACCATCTGGGAGTTCTCGGCGAGTCCGTCCAGTGTACTCAGTCTCCACTGAGCACCCGTACACCATCTCTGATGTCAAACACCGATGGATATGGGATCATCCATCGCCCACCATATGGGTCAAGATGCGTATACGTTAGTCTACTCTGGTGTATCGATGCGCCGTCTCGATATACCCTCGACTAGGAACATTTATAGGATGTACTCATCGACTACCGTGGCCCTACAAGTATGATCTCATCATAATCCCAGTAGTCGAGTACAGATCCTAAGGGCTTTATCAACATGTGAGAGAAAGACAGTAAACCAATACAAGTCAACATGTTAAGATAAAGTGAAACCAAATAGCATACTATCATGACGAGCAAGAAAGTCCTCTCTGTATATATCCAAGCATCCATTATAATATACATCAAATGTAAAACAATGGCCTCTAGGGCATATACATAACTAACAATCTCCCACTTGCACTAAGGCCAGCTGCTGTAGTATCTCATACCTAGCATCCCGAATAATCTCTCAAACTGTATCTGGGGAATGGCCTTCGTGAGTGGATCCGCAGTGTTATCCTTCGTATCTACTCTCCTGACCTCGATCTCCCGGCGATCAACTATCTCCCTGATCAGGTGATACCGCCTCAGAATATGTCTGGACTTCTGATGGGACCTGGGTTCCTTGGCCAAAGCCACCGCTCCATTGTTATCGCAATACAGAGGTATTGGATGTTCAATGGATGGAACCACACCAAGTTCAGTGATGAACTTCTTCTTCATCCAGACAGCCTCTTTGGCAGCATCATTAGCAGCGATGTATTCAGCCTCCATCGTCGAGTCTGCAATGGTATCCTGTTTGGAACTCTTCCAACATGCCGCCCCTCCATTGAGGGTAAAGAAAAATCCCGAGTGCGACTTAGAGTCGTCTTTATCACTTTGGAAGCTGGAATCGATAAAGGACTCCACCCGGAGTTCTCCGTTACCATACACCAAGAACATGTCTCTAGTCCTTTGCAAGTACTTGAGAATATTCTTCACAGCTGTCCAGTGACTCTCTCCAGGATCTGCTTGATACCGACTCACTACACTTAGTGAGTATGAATATCGGGTCTGGTACATAGCATCGCATACTGTTAGTGTTTATGCCCTAGAAGGCCATTACTGTATCATTCTAGTTTGTATATTACTTAATGGAAGCTTGGGATATTCACATGTATATAACAGTCTTGCTAAACATGGTAGTATGCTACTTGGTTTTTCTATCTTAATATGTGAGTGTACGTATTGATAGAGCTCTTAGGATCTTGCTTGTCTACCAGCGTTGTGATGGCAGTCACACTAGTGGGGGCTGGGTAGTCTACAAGCACATGCTTATTCAGGTCCCTGGTCATTGGATTATCGAGACAGAGCATCGATACTCCGGAGTAGACTGGTGTGTACGCTTCTCATCCCAGTTGGGGAGATGGTCTGTCCCACAGCCGTCAGTACGTCGTACTGGAGATAGTATGCAGGTGCTCGTTAGGTTACGGGTACATCGGACAGTACTCACAGGGAACTGTTGGTTGGTTTTATACCAGTCGTCAGTGAACAGTTCCCAGGTGACATGAGTACAGCATAGTCCGCAAACTTGACACTGCTACTTCGCCTCGAGTGTGTCCCACTGTTCTTAGATTGCTACCCTACCACGGCTCAAAGGAGTCGTGCAAACAGGTAGCAGTTGGGTGCAGTCCCGAGCACTTGGAGGCAGTGGCGGTTAGACAGGATTCGTCCCTCCCGGTATTGGGAGTAGATATCGCGCTGTGTCAGAGAGCCATTACGCAAAGTCCCTGGCCAGGGCAAGCGAGATTTGCTGGTAGGTTCCAGTAGTTTCTCAGGGTGTAATGGGCTTCCCTCCGACACGACTTATACCGCTATTAGGGGACTGACGCTTGCCGCCCCCTAGGCCCGATATGCGATAGTCTTGGACGAACGGACCGGACTGTATGGAGATTGTCACATCAGACTCAGTAGGAGTTCGGATGGGTTTCCTCATCGGCCTTCTTATCGACAACTACCTGGGGACCGTTACGTACAGCTAGTGCCACTTGCGGTCTGTGGTTAAACCCACTGCTAGCGTAGTAGTCGAGTCTCTAGAGTCCCACACAGAGAGTTTCCTATTCCGGGCGAAACGATATAGAGGTCGTATGGTTTTACGACAAGGGTTCGGACGCATACGTGTGTTTACGCACGTACGACTTTCGGACAGTTTTTACCAGTCGGTTTTGGTTTAAGCCAGTTACTGGTATCCGGTTATTGGATTTTTACAGTCTAAAGTTTTTCCGTATTTTTGCGGAAAGGAGGGGCGTTCTCGTAATTATGCGGGAAGCTTCTAGAAGGTGGTGACTAAGGAGATTAAGGTGGCATATGAAATGATTGTGATTAGTGAGTCACCTTGATGATTCATAGAAGTCTTTTGTCATTATAATGAATCATCACTAGATATTTTCAAGCATGGTTGCTAAATTCATTTCTTATTCTTTTCTTCATAAAAAAAATGCTTGATATATATCTTCTTGACTCACTATTCTCTTATCATTATCATCTACACATTCTCTCTCCTCAAGCTCTCTCTCTTCAAAAGACTAATCCTCCCCTCTCATGAGTTGAGTACAAGGGTTAGTAAGACTAAACAATCCATAACCATCACTCTATCTCAATCTATCTTCTTTGATTAGCAATCCAAGAAGGTTACTTGCCTCAAGTTTAGAGGCTAAGCTTGGAGTTTTGCTCTCGGGTGGATCGTCTACTACAAAGAGAAGGCCGAGGAGAACAAGGAGATCGTAAAGACGAAGGAGTTGGTTCATTAGGTATAATCCCTAAACACAGTAGTTTAGAAACACTTTGTGTTTGGTTATTTATAGTTTAGCTTCGATTCAAGCGGTTAGTCGATGTTCGTTCACTAAACAAGTTCGTTTTTGAAAATTCCGCCTCCCCACAAGTATTGGGGTGTAGTACATCGACTTACAGTGGTATCAGAGCCTCGCTAAACAATAAATAACTTTATTGCAAATTTGTACGAATTTCGAACGGAAAAACGAAGCCGGAAAACCCTAAAAATATCAGTTTTCTGTCGATTTTAAAATGATGTCCTAAAATTTTTCAGGGATGTGCAGAAAGCTTGAAATGACCACAGATGAACACCCAAGAAATTTGGGTTCCTGAATCGTCTACGGCGCCGCGGAACCGCGGCGGATCCCACCGATCCGCCGCGCTTCCGCCGCCGAGTTGACGAGTCAGGAACTCGTTTTTCTTGTGTGGGTCCCCTGTGGTATTTGGGATTTTCTGGAATATTTTAATTTTGCTTAGGTTTCAGTTTTACAGAGCAGTATTGGAGCAATATTAATGGTGTTTAATCGATCGAAATTGTACAGTATTTGCATATTGGATTATATCTGTTATTGTATAATATGTTCGTAAACCTCCCCTAACTGCTAGTATGTCGGTTGGCAGGGGGTTGCACATTTCTGTAATGGTTTTATCTGTTTGTGCATATGAACTGTATTGGACTGTTGTGGTGTATAGCCGGGGTTATGCAATGGGTTATTATTTAATTCATTTGTTGCAAATGTAATTTGTTGTAATATTATTTTTGCGGGGCACATCTAGGTTGCGGTTGTAGCCAGCGTTGTATTATTTCATTTTACTGTTTTTGCTCCTAGGACTGACCCAAGGTGGGGTGCACAAACTGCCGGGCGGGTAGTTTGCCGTACCCGTAGGGGTCGAGGGTGGGGTAATGGCTATTCATCACAACTGTGTTATCCGTCTTTTCTTGCAGGCTCAAAAGAAATACGGATTGCTTGCAAATCCAATTAAGTTCATCTGTGTTCTGGAATATATATCATTGCGTCAGACGAATGTAAAATATCTATATATATGATAGCTATTTAGACGTCACTTATGTTTTACACCCGCGCTAGCCCAGCCCCCGCTCTGTCGTTAGTTAAGTAACCTAACGGGTGATGACGGGACCCCGTGGAGAATGCGGATGGCATAAGAGGACGTTGTATTTTCGTTGTTTTCTGCAATGATAGGTTAATGATGAGACGCATTATCTATAATGCAAAGAAAAACAAACCAAAGTTTAAATCGTTGGAACAGTTTAAAAGAAACCACTCGGTTAATTTTAAAAACAGATATTTTTAAATGCGGAGACTTAACCACTCCTTTTAAAAGCTATCAGGTTCCTTCGGTTATATTAAGTTCACTACGTTCACGGTTTCGCCAAAACCATTCGTAGCCCTCCGTCATTTCATTTGAGTATTCAGTAGTATTCAAGCTATGCATTTTGGCCAAAGTCAAGGCATAGTGTTTGGTAGCTACTGGGTTTTCATTTGTTGCATAAGATAGATGAGTTGGTTTGGGACAGTCGTATTACCATTTGACCAAAGTCAGGGGTATATACGGATGGGTTCAAATTGACAAGATAATGACGGGTAGAACTTGACATGTGACTTATGACATTTTGACCAAAGCCAAGGTCATAAGAGCATGGGGCAAAAACTTATATCGGGAATTTCTAAAGAAACTGAAATTTGCAAAGAGATGCATACCATTTGGAGTTTGATGAATGTTGGTAGCACTCCTTCAACATTATCATACGATGATATTTGGATCCCGATCCTACTGTGAGTATATTCTACTTATCAGGATATTCGTCACTTAACGATCAATGCTATAAACCAAGTAGGTGTCCAGAAAGGTGTCAGCGGGGTTACGCCCCCAGAGAAAAGAGGTTATTTAATTAAGGAACTTCGCGAAAGCGTCGGAAAACCTCCCTCGAAGTATCGACACTGGCTTGGCTGAACGGTTAAGCAAGTATTGTACGGTGAGAATAGTCCTGGCTAATTCTTCTTTTATGGTTTGAGGAAGGATTCGAGAAACAGTGGGAGCCATCCAGTTTAGATAAACTAAAAACCACTCTAAATTTGCAAGAGCATCATGCTAAAGAGTTTTCTTCTCTCTCTCCTAATTGCAGCGACCCTGAAAATGACTGGACTTAAGTTACTTTTAGAGAAAAATATACTGACAGGGCCAAACTATAAAGATTGGCTGCGGAATGTCAAAATGGCTTTGACCTATGACAAATTGGGGTACATCCTCACCGCTACGGCACCTGCTGTCCCTGGTCCCAAATCCAGCAATGCGGATAAGGAAATCCCCAAAACCTGGGATTTAGATTGCGCGAGAGCCAAGTGCATCGTGCTTGCCTCAATGAACAATGAACATCAGAGGAGGCACGAGGATATGACCCTAGATGGCATATTTCTCCATACAAAGGAACTTTATGGAGAGCAATCTCGTATAGCAAGATACGAGACCTCTAAGAACTTGTTTCGAGCGAGGTTGGCTGTCGGGTCATCGGTAGGTGAACATGTCCTAAAGATGATCGGCTATATTGAAGAGCTCGCAGACCTTGGGACGACTTTGGATAATGAGCTCTATACAGACCTTATTCTCCAGTCCCTTCCTCCTACCTACGCCCAGTTTATCCTCAACTTCAACCTTCAAGGAAAAGAAGTTGAATTTGCGGAACTCCTGAACATGTTAAGGAGTGCAGAGGGCACCTTGCAGAAGGCAAGGGAAACACCCGCTATGTTTGTTGGCGGTGCATCTTCTTCCGGGTCCAAGGCTAGGGCCAAAGGAAGGAAGAAGAAGGCCGCACCCAAACCTAGAGGAGGTGTTAGTAAGGTGGGAAAGAAGGGAAAGAAAAAGTTTGCAAGTACCGGTAGTTGGCCAGGATGAGTGCTTCCATTGTCACAGGAAAGGGCACTGGAAGAAGGATTGCAAGGCGTGGAACGCCAAGAACCAGGAACCGAAGCAAGCTGTGGCTTCGACTTCAGGTGTGTTTGTAATTGAGAATTGTCTGTCGATCAACTCTACTTCCTGGGTATTGGATACTGGATCAGGATCTCATATTTGCAATTCATTGCAGGCACTGAGAAACCGTAGAGTGCTGAAGGAAGGTGATATGACCCTAAAGGTTGCTAACGGAGCTAGCGTGGGAGCTGCGTCCGTCGGGGATTATCACCTAGGATTGACGAGTGGACATATTTTGGTTTTACATAACTGTTATTTTGTACCAAGCTTAACGTGTAATATCATATCAGTTTCCTTGTTATCAAATAAAGGTTATGATTTCACGTTTGTAAGAGATGTTGTTAACATCCACCTTAATCATGGTTTGATTGGGTCAGGTACCCTAAATAACGGTATATATGTTTTAAACCAACTCCAAATTTTCAATGTCCAGAACACACTAAAAAGAAAGTCTCCAGATTTAAATAAAGCTTTCTTATGGCATTGTAGACTGGGTCACATCAATGAGACAAGGTTGACTAAGTTGCATAGAGAAGGATATTTAGACTTGTTCGAATATCAATCTTATGACACTTGTCAATCTTGTCTCAAAGGAAAGATGACAAAGACTCCATTTACTGGACAAGGAGTAAGAGCGAGCGAGCTCTTAGGACTCATACACAGCGATGTATGTGGTCCAATGTCTACACATGCGAGAGGTGGTTATTCCTACTTCATTACTTTCACGGATGATTACTCAAGATACGGATTCATTTATCTGATGAAACATAAATCCGAGGCTTTTGAGAAATTCCAAGAGTATAAGAATGAAGTAGAAAACCAAACAGGCAAAAGTATTAAGACACTGAGATCTGATCGAGGTGGAGAATACTTAAGTGCCGAGTTCCTAGGTTACCTAAAAGAGAAAGGAATTCTCTCTCAGCCTACTCCTCCATACACTCCACAGCATAACGGTGTATCGGAGAGACGGAATCGAACCCTATTGGATATGGTACGATCCATGATGAGTAATGCTGAGTTACCGCGATCTTTCTGGGGTTATGCGCTAGAATCAGCGGCATATCTTTTGAACAGGGCTCCTACCAAGACTGTGCCTACCACTCCATATCAGATGTGGACTGGGAAGAAACCCCATCTTCAACATATAAATATTTGGGGATGTCCAGCTTTTGTTAAAAAGCAGCATGTGGACAAGCTCGAGGCACGATCAGTAAAATGTATGTTTGTGGGATATCCAAAGAACTCCAAGGGATATTATTTCTATTACGCAGAGGAACAAAAGGTTTTTGTTTCTCGTAATGCCCATTTTCTGGAAAATCAGTTTTTAGAAAAGGAAATAAGTGGGAGCGAAATAGAACTGGAAGAAATTCCAGTACCACAAACTGCTACTGAAAGTTTGGTAGAACCAGGAGTTCAAGAGGAACAGGACATTCCCGCACCTCTCCGCAGGAGTAGTAGGCCGTCTCATCCGCCTGAGAGATACTACGGTTTTCTCATAGATGGGGATAGAGAGGATTGCATCATAGATGATGATGAACCTACTGACTTCCAGCAAGCCATCCAGAGCGGCGACTCGGTACGATGGCTAGATGCAATGCGGACCGAAATGGAGTCCATGTACACCAACAAAGTATGGACTTTGGACTTTGCTCCAGATGGGGTAAAACCCATAGGATGCAAATGGATCTTCAAGAAAAAGATTAGTGTAGATGGACAGGTGGAAACCTATAAGGCTAGACTTGTTGCAAAGGGTTTTCGTCAAAGACCTGGTTTGGACTATGACGAAACTTTTTCTCTAGTGGCTATGCTCAAATCCATTCGGGTCTTTCTTGCTATTGCTGCCTTCCATGATTATGAAATCTGGCAGATGGACGTAAAGACGGCTTTTCTGAATGGAAATTTAGAAGAGTGCGTCTATATGGATCAGCCAGAGGGTTTCAATCAGAGTGGGAGCAGCGGGAAAGTATGCAAGCTGCTTAAGTCCATTTATGGACTAAAGCAGGCATCGCGGAGTTGGAACATCTGTTTTGATGAGACAGTCAAAGAATATGACTTTATCAAAAATCCAGATGAACCGTGCATATATAGTAAAGTTGTAGCCAGAAATGTCGTATTCCTCGTCTTGTACGTGGATGACATTCTATTGATAGGAAATGACATTCCTATGCTACAATCTGTCAAAGGATTCTTGTCACACAGGTTCTCCATGAAAGACCTGGGTGATGCCTCTTACATTCTGGGGATCCGGATCTATCGTGATAGATCCAAGAGGATGTTGGGACTTTCGCAGTCCAGGTATATCGACACTGTACTGAAAAGATTCAGTATGGAAGATTCTAAGCGCGGTAATCTACCGGCTTGTCACGGAATCACCCTCTCCAAAGAGATGTCTCCCAAGACTGATTTGGAAAGGGAACGCATGTCTATTATACCCTCCGCTTCTGCGGTAGGCTCTATAATATATGCGATGTTGTGTACCAGACCAGATGTAGCTTACGCACTGAGCGTGGTAAGCCGGGTATCAGTCAGACCCAGGGGAGAAGCACTGGATAGCAGTAAAGAACATTCTCAAGTACCTGAGAAGGACTAAGGAGATGTTCTTGGTTTACGGCGGAAAAGACCTCAGGTTGGAGGCCTTTGCTGATTCCGGCTTCCAGAGTGATAAGGACGATTCCAAGTCCATGTCGGGTTATGTCTTTACTCTCAATGGAGGGGCGGTGTGCTGGAAGAGCTCCAAGCAGGACACCGTTGCTGACTCGACGATGGAAGCGGAGTATATAGCTGCTTGCGATGCCGCAAAAGAAGCAGTCTGGATGAAGAAGTTCCTAACAGAACTTCAGGTGGTTCCTACCATTGTTGATCCAATACCTCTGTATTGCGACAACAACGGAGCTATAGCTTTAGCGAAGGAACCAAGGTCCCATCAGAAGTCCAGACACATCTTAAGGCGGTATCACCTGATCAGGGAGATCATTGATCGTCAGGAGATCGGGGTTCGGAGAGTTGCTTCTGAAGAGAACATTGCTGATCCATTCACGAAGGCCCTACCCCAGATTCAGTTCGAGAGGCTACTCGAGATCATCGGTCTACGATATGCCAGTACATGGCCCTAGTGCAAGTGGGAGATTGTTAGTGTTTATGCCCTAGAAGGCCATTACTGTATCATACTAGTTTGTATATTACTTAATGGAAGCTTGGGATATTCACATGTATATAACAGTCTTGCTAAACATGGTAGTATGCTACTTGGTTTTTCTATCTTAATATGTGAGTGTACGTATTGATAGAGCTCTTAGGATCTTGCTTGTCTACCAGCGTTGTGATGGCAGTCACACTAGTGGGGGTTGGGTAGTCTACAAGCACATCCTTATTCAGGTCCCTGGTCGTTGGATTATCGAGACAGAGCATCGATACTCCGGAGTAGACTGGTGTGTACGCTTCTCATCCCAGTTGGGGAGATGGTCTGTCCCACAGCCGTCAGTACGTCGTACTGGAGATAGTATGCAGGTGCTCGTTAGGTTACGGGTACACCGGACAGGACTCACAGGGAACTGTTGGTTGGTTTTATACCAGTCATCAGTGAACAGTTCCCAGGTGACATGAGTACAGCATAGTCCGCAGACTTGACACTGCTACTTCGCCTCGAGTGTGTCCCACTGTTCTTAGATTGCTACCCTACCACGGCTCAAAGGAGTCGTGCAAACAGGTAGCAGTTGGGTGCAGTCCCGAGCACTTGGAGGCAGTGGCGGTTAGACAGGATTCGTCCCTCCCGGTATTGGGAGTAGATATCGCGCTGTGTCAGAGAGCCATTACGCAAAGTCCCTGGCCAGGGCAAGCGAGATTTGCTGGTAGGTTCCAGTAGTTTCTCAGGGTGTAATGGGCTTCCCTCCGACACGACTTATACCGCTATTAGGGGACTGACGCTTGCCGCCCCCTAGGCCCGATATGCGATAGTCTTGGACGAACGGACCGGACTGTATGGAGATTGTCACATCAGACTCAGTAGGAGTTCGGATGGGTTTCCTCATCGGCCTTCTTATCGACAACTACCTGGGGACCGTTACGTACAGCTAGTGCCGCTTGCGGTCTGTGGTTAAACCCACTGCCAGCGTAGTAGTCGAGTCTCTAGAGTCCCACACGGAGAGTTTCCTATTCCAGGCGAAACGATATAGAGGTCGTATGGTTTTACGACAAGGGTTCGGACGCATACGTGTGTTTACGCACGTACGACTTTCGGACAGTTTTTACCAGTCGGCTTTGGTTTAAGCCAGTTACTGGTATCCGGTTATTGGATTTTTACAGTCTAAAGTTTTTCCGTATTTTTGCGGAAAGGAGGGGGTTCTCGTAATTATGCGGGAAGCTTCTAGAAGGTGGTGACTAAGGAGGTTAAGGTGGCATATGAAATGATTGTGATTAGTGAGTCACCTTGATGATTCATAGAAGTCTTTTGTCATTATAATGAATCATCACTAGATATTTTCAAGCATGGTTGCTAAATTCATTTCTTATTCTTTTCTTCATAAAAAAATGCTTGATATATATCTTCTTGACTCACTATTCTCTTATCATTATCATCTACACATTCTCTCTCCTCAAGCTCTCTCTCTTCAAAAGACTAATCCTCCCCTCTCATGAGTTGAGTACAAGGGTTAGTAAGACTAAACAATCCATAACCATCACTCTATCTCAATCTATCTTCTTTGATTAGCAATCCAAGAAGGTTAGTTGCCTCAAGTTTAGAGGCTAAGCTTGGAGTTTTGCTCTCGGGTGGATCGTCTACTACAAAGAGAAGGCCGAGGAGAACAAGGAGATCGTAAAGACGAAGGAGTTGGTTCATTAGGTATAATCCCTAAACACAGTAGTTTAGAAACACTTTGTGTTTGGTTATTTATAGTTTAGCTTCGATTCAAGCGGTTAGTCGATGTTCGTTCACTAAACAAGTTCGTTTTTGAAAATTCTGCCTCCCCACAAGTATTGGGGTGTAGTACATCGACTTACACATACATGATAGAGCCTACTGCCGAAGCATAGGGTATCTTTTGCATGCGAGCTCTCTCCAAATCAGTCTTGGGAGACATCTCTTTGGAGAGAGTGAGTCCAGAGATCATGGGTTGGTTCCCACGCTTGGATTCTTCCATACTAAACCTCTTTAGTTTGGTGTCAATGTACCTGGATTGGGACAATCCCAGTATCCTTTTGGATCTATCTCTATAGATCCTGATCCCCAATATGCAGGAGGCATCACCTAGATCTTTCATTGAGAATCTTTGTGATAAGAAGAGCTTGACTGATTGCAGCATAGGAATATCATTTCCAATTAAGAGTATGTCATCCACGTACAATACGAGGAAGACAACCTTACTCTCTGCCACCTTCTTATAGATACACGGTTCATCTATGTTTTTGATGAAGTCAAACTCTTTGACTACTACATCAAAACAGATGTTCCAACTCCATGATGCTTGCTTTAACCCATAAATGGATTTAAGCAGTTTGCACACATTTCCGCTGCTCCCACTATCTACGAAGCCCTCTGGCTGAGTCATGTACACGCAATCTTCTAAATCACCATTTAGAAAGGCGGTCTTAACATCCATTTGCCAGATTTCGTAGTCATGGTATGTAGCAATGGCAAGTAAGATCCGGATGGACTTAAGCATAGCCACTGGAGAAAAGGTTTCGTCATAATCCACACCTGGTCGTTGACGAAATCCCTTTTCTACAAGTCTAGCTTTGAAAGTCTTAACTTTTCCATCTACACCAAATTTCTTTTTAAAAATCCACTTGCTTCCAATGGGTTTTACCCCTTCAGGAGCATTTTCTAAAGTCCATACTTTATTGGTGTACATGGATTCCATCTCAGATCGCATTGCATCCAGCCATTTCACAGAGTCACCACTCGTGATGGCCTGCTCGAAACTAGTCGGGTCATCATCTTCCATGATGCAATCCTCGCTTCCACTATCAATGAGAAAACCGTAGTATCTCTCAGGCGGATGAGAAACCCTGCTAGATCGTCGGAGAGGCTGGGGTTCGTCGGGTACTACTGAATCCTATGGTTCTACCAAGTCTTCTGTTATAGTTTGTGTCGCTGGAACCTCTTCCAGTTCTACCTCAATGCCACTAATCTGTTTCATAAGAAAACCTTTTTCTAATAAAGTGGCATGTCGAGAAACAAACACCTTTTGTTCCTCGGGGTGGTAGAAGATATACCCTTGTGAATTTTTGGGATATCCTACAAACTTACATAAGACAGATCTTGCCTCGAGTTTGTCCGGATTTTGTCTTTTGACATAGGCTGGACAACCCCATATCTTAACATACTTAATAGATGGTCTCTTCCCTTTCCATATCTCATATGGAGTGGTAGGCATTGATTTGGTAGGAACCATATTCAATAGGTGTATGGCTGTCTCAAGCGCATACCCCCAGAAAGAAATAGGTAACTCACACTACTACAAAGAAGGGTTGCCCCTACGGATATATCCGTAGGGGCAACCCACTGCCCCTACGGATATGTACGTAGGGGCGAAAAAATACCCCGTAGGTGCAAAGGCCGCAGGTGCAAGTTGAGGCCCTGAACTTGCCCCTACGGTTAAATTATTGCCCCTACGGATATGTGTGTAGGTCCAGTTACCCCTACGGATTAAGCCGTAGGGTATGAGATTTTATATTATTTACGGTTTATTTTAATAAATTACTTGGCCCTACGGGTATATCCGTAGGGGCATGTACTACCCCCTACGGATATATGCGTAGGTACGTTTCCGTAGGGGCACAAAGTCAGGATTCCTGATATTTTGCCCCTACGGATAACGCCGTAGGGGAGAGTCAGTGGCCCCTACGGATATATCCGTAGGGGCTTTCCCAACCCCCTGGCACTGAGATCTGGGGGAAATATCAGTTACTGCTGATATTTTGCCCCTACGGATATATCCGTAGGGGTAACATGTATGCCTACGGATTAATCCGTAGGTACATATTGTCTGTAATTTTTTTTTAAAAATGGGCTGCTTGATTTTTTCTCGCCCTGTGCACAATAATATATACATCAATCAAATCATATATTGCAGTATTCATAATCACATCTCATGCATATATATAATATACAAAAGAAACACAAAAACTGAATATGATATAAATACAAACCAATATCAATATCGTTTCAAAATGTAGTACAATGTGTATGATATAAATAAATACATGTTTCAAAAAAAAAGAACCAAAAATCTACCCTAGCTCGGTCCAGCTCCACCTCTGAATAACGATAGAATAACGCGCGCCTGCTCCTCGGTCAATAAACTCTGCAATTCGTCGCGAGCGGGAGTCTGAGTGGGCGGTGGAGCTACAGGAGCTGTCTGCGGAACCGCAGCCGATGTAGTGGCTTGCAGAACCGCAGCCGAAGGAGATGCGTGTGGAGGCTCGGCCGATCTACCCTGTCGCGTCTGGATATAACGTGTGTAAGAAGCGTGTAAGAACTGTTTATTATTCGAATTCGTATCATTATTAAGTTATTTCGAAACCCTGTTTGGATATCTAGTTTGGAAAAGCGTTGTTTATTTCAATTACATATGTATGTATGATTAATCAAACTTAAGTCTAAAACCAAATAAGCTCAAGCTACGTACTAATTATGGATATGTTGATATGTATATAATATGAAATGATATTTTACTATAAAGTAGTATACATACCAGCATCTCCTTCAACTCCTGAACGCTGGCCCTCAAGCTATCCAGTTCATGATGGACATGCCGGTCACTGGAGACGGAGGAAGTAACCGCCGGGGTGGAGTCCAATCTCATATGGGCCCTGCTAGGGCCCAATCCCCGGCCTCTCCC
This sequence comes from Agapanthus africanus, assembly GCA_030015575.1. NCBI lineage: Eukaryota > Viridiplantae > Streptophyta > Magnoliopsida > Asparagales > Amaryllidaceae > Agapanthus > Agapanthus africanus. The sequence goes on along the minus strand of JASDDO010000026.1, from coordinate 399,526,205 downwards.
AACCTCCGTGGTGCCCTCCGTGTGCGGCGTCCAGAACTGGGGTCAGCAGCCTCGGATCGTTCTGTCCGGTAAAATCGTTCCCCAGGACTGGGCCTGCTCAACCACCCGCTCCTACACCCACATTCGAATTCTTATCATTATCGAGTTATTTCGAAACCCCATTTGGATATCTAGTTTGGAAAACTGTAGTTTATTTTAATTAGATATGTACATGTATGATTAATAAAACATAAGTCTACAACCAAATAAGCTCAGGCTATGTACTGATATTGGATATGTTGATATCATAATATGACATTATATTTTACTATTAAGTAGTATACATACCAGCATCTCATTCAACTCCTGAACGGTGGCCTTCAAGCTCTCCTGTTCCTGCTGGATACGTCGCTCATTGGAGACGGAGGAAGTAACCACCGGGGTGGAGTCCAACCTCATATGGGCCCTGCTAGAGCCCAGTCCTCGGCCTCTCTCCCAACCTCCGTGGTGCCGTCCGTGTGCGGCGTCCAGGACTGGGGTCAGCAGCCTCGAATGTTGCCTTCCCCCTAGCAATTGTCAGAACATTATATTTAGCACATACTGGTCTATAAAATTGACAAGAAATACCAAAATCAACAAATTCAAAGCCTTACCTACAGAGATAGAAGATGTGCTCCTCTGGTATCTGCATGTATCAAAATTTGAATAATATTAATTAATTTCAGTACATACATACTAACAAGGTAAACTCGCATATAGCGCTGCTTACACATATGACAGGGAGTGAACAAGCTCTTGTAGATCATCAGGCGCAAATCTAATCTCATCAAGCAGCCCATGATAATGAGTTGGACGATTAAGAGCAAAAGGAATGTGTGTATATTTATGATATAGCATTCTAAATCAATATACATGCCCTATATAATATATAAACATACCTGGAGGAACGGGAGTGGCCTCTGTCCCTGATATGGACGCATCACCAACAACTAGACAATCAAACATTGACAATATAAGTAATTTTGACATAAAGAGGCATGGATATCTATAATATTACATTCAAAATGAATATTAGAGAGCGCACCTGTAATGAGAAGTGATAAAAGTATCACCCAACAAGAGTGTAATTTACAGAATCAGTTGAGACTCTTAAAAGTCATAGAAGAACCCGACCTGCACAAATCTGATGTATGCTTTCCATTGGACACTAAGAAGTCTCTAAAGGGAAAAGCCTATGTGAAAGCCATCATTAGTTCATATCAGAAGATTGATGCTGAAACAGAGAACGAGGAATGTCATTTTTTTCTTCTTCCGTCACATTACTGTCTTCTTCTTCTGCCACATTATTGTCTTCTCCTTCTTATTATGTGCGCGTGCAAATTCAATGACTATATTGAGAATATGGATTAATAGTGGGTTGGAAAAGTATTTCTCAAATGGCTTTTGCGTCTAAAAACCATAAACTACTAAGTAATGGCATACATAATTTTTTAGTATAAAGGTTGTTATTTTAAGTGCGCGTGCAAATTCAATGAAAGTTAGATTTGAGGATACCCATGTATGAGTTGTATTCTATATATGTGTGTTTCGATTTATGATTTCGCTTAAGTGTAGGATTGTTTTTACTTAAATTTCAAATGTATATACATGCATATTGTCTTCTCCTTCTTCTTCTGCCACATTACTGTCTTCTCCTTCTTCTTCTGCCACATTACTGTCTTCTCCTTCTTATTATGTACAGTACTTCCACAAAATACGTGTTGTCATTTCTAAATGGAAGTTTCTCAGTGCCACCATAGTAGCAGAAGATGGAATTGTTTATCGCCACTAGATTATGCTAAGCCTCGGATAGATTAGGCAAACATGATCTAGAAGAATATAATTAGCAGAGGAAATATGCAAATAAACATGCATGCAAGCTGACATTAAAAGATTAATATAACAGAGATGTCTACTGATGATTTGTAAGATGTTATCGCAGGTAGGACAACTGCCAATTCTATGGCTTGTGGCCACCAGCGACTGCTTTCTCACCACAGTAAAAATAATGAGGGACTATAACATATCATGAATTCGATATGCACCGTGATTTCATAGCATATGTCTATTAACCTATAATGTATAAGTTCTCGGCGTTGAATGCAGAGGTGCATACAGTCCGAACTAGTAAATATACGTAAGAAGGAAAAAGAAGAAACGATTCATAAATATGGTTGGGCCAGAAACAGACTTAGTCACTGAATGACATATAACTGATATTCCTTGATGTAGAAATCAATACACCTTTGATAACAAACTCATTCTTTTTTGGGAGATTTATGAATAACCGACTCTGACCCTCAGCATTCCATTGAACACATGGAAATCCATCGTATCTCATATCCAGCCACCTCACTTTACCGATCCTATGATCGCCCTCTGGAGGACGCACAGCCCCAGCCGCAGCCCCAGCCCAAACCCTAGCCTTAGGTGGTGGTGATGAATGTGAATCCTCATGTGATTTTGCATATTATTGCAAGAGCGTTAATGGGTTTTCAAGATTTGTACGTAGTCAAGAGCAATTGTGAGCAAGGAAAGTAAAAATAGTTTTGGAATTTTATCAAACGGTTGGTGAGCAAACTAGCAAAACGTTTTGAATGAAAATTTAATGTAAAATAATTTTGAGAATCAAAAGTGATAAGCTTTGTTAATGATATGGGAGAGAAGCTTGCTTTTTCTTTTTTGTGAGAAATATTTTAGGTTTTTTTTTCCTTATTTCTGTTACATCTTGACCGAAGAACTTTCACAATTGTTAAAATTCAGCATTTTGGTCAGTCCTCTCCTTTATTGATATGCATGTGATGTGAGGGTTGGATTTAACACAGCAACCATTGTTCATCAATATATATTACCAAATAAAGCTCTTTATTGTTGGTTATGTTGGTTTCATCCTATTCTTGCCTCAATTTGGTGTAATTTGAAATGGCCCACGATTCTAGGGTTTGATATGGGATGGCAATAGAAAAGAGAATTTGTTCTCAAGTTATGATCGAATACCATAATAAATTGGGAGTTGGTTAGGATTGTGAAATTGTGAAAGTAGTTGCATTTTTTTCAAGTATGATCTTGTGAAAATCGGATGAAATATTTAACATCATTTTGTTGTTATTTAGGATTAGCACCCTCTAAAGGATTTTAAGTTAAGATAATGGATATGGATCTTTTGTCAGGATAAAGAAGATCTGCACATGCATAAATACTAGTATAAGATAATTCAAAATTTGGGACAACGGATACATACCGCTAAAAGATATAAATCGAAAACCCAAATAATATTTTGTGATAAACTTAAGTGTTCTTGCAAACTAATACAAATCTTGTTAAAAATTTGATAAATTGACCTTCCCCTTCCCCAGCCCTAGCCCCAGCCCGCAGCCCCAGCCGCACCCCCAATAAAAAATTTGATAAATTGACCCTTCCCCTTCCCCGACCCCGACCCTAACCCTACCCCGACCCCGAACCCGACCCCGCAGCCCAGCCCATGCCCCAACCCTAACCCGACCCCGACTGCGACCGCGACCCCAGCCCAACCCCAACTCGCGCGCCATGAACCTTAAGCCCAAAATAATCCAATAAATTCTTTAACTTACCTCGAGATTTACTCACCTGAACGGCTGCTGGGGCAGGGGCGACGATCTGAACAGCGGTGGCGACGACCTTAACCGCGGTGGCGACGAGAACTCCAGTGGCGACGAAACCGGCGGTGGCGACGAGGAGAACAACCTTGGCGGCGACGGCGTGGCGCATTGGGGGCTTATTTTCGCGCCCGATCAAGAGAGAGAGGGAAATGAGCATAGGCGATCGATCTGGGATTTTATTAAATCGATATTTACTTGCCCCTACGAATATATCCGTAGGTCCTTTGTTTGAGGCTCCGTAGGGGCAAACACCTAATTAAGAATTAATATTTTTATTCTTGGACGTCTTTGCCCATAGGGGCAACCTTTTAGCCCTACGGATATATCCGTTGGGCTAAGTTATTTCTGCCCCTACGGATTAAACTATCCGTAGGGGCAACCCCCTATTTTACTAGTCAGCTGTACTCATCATTGAACGCACCATATCTAATAGGGTGCAATTCCTTCGTTCCGATACACCGTTGTGCTATGGTGTATAAGGTGGAGTAAGCTGAGAGAGAATCCCATTCTCTTTTAGATAATCTGGGAACTCATTGCTCAAGTATTCTCCTCCTCGATCAGATCGAAGGATCTTAATACTTTTGCCCGTTTGGTTCTCTACTTCGTGCTTATATTCTCTGAATTTCTCAAAAGTTTCAGACTTGTGTTTCAATAGGAACACATGCCCGTATCTAGAGAGATCGTCAGTGAATGTAATGAAGTAGGAAGAACCGTTCCTGGCATGCGTAGACATGGGACCGCATACATCATTATGTACCAGTCCTAAGAGTTCCGTAACTCTTTCTCCGTGTCCACTAAACGGAGCTTTGGTCATTTTTCTTTTGAGACATGAATGGCAAGTATCATAAGATGATAATTCGAACAGATTCAAATAACCATCCTTATGTAACTTAGCCAGTCATGTCGCATTGATATGACCAAGTCTACAATGCCACAAGAAGGATTCGTTCATTTCTGAACTCTTCCACTTGTGCGTGTTTTGTATATCGAGGACTGTATTTTGATTTAGAATGAATATGCCATTATGTAACGAGCCTGATGCAATCAACTTTTGATCTAGGAATATGTTCATAACATTATCCTGTACTACAAAATTATATCCTTCTTTACTTAATAAAGAAACCGATATAATGTTGCACATCATGTTTGGTATATAATAGCACTCATTCAGAATCAGTGTATCACCACTTGGTAATACTAGGTGATATTCGCCAACTGCTTTGGCTGCAACATTTGCACCGTTCCCTACTTGAACGGAATGATCACCTTTTCCCAGTTCTGTACCTTTACGTAGCCCATGTAACAATTTACATATGTAGGATCTAGATCCGGTATCTAATACCCAGGACGTAGGGTGAACTGAGAAACAGTTTTCAATAACTAACACACCTGAAGAAGATGCATCAACATGCATGTTCTTTTAGGCGGCGTGAGAATCCAGATATTCTCATATTCCCTGTTCAGTCTTATAACTCTTATAAGAAAGAACGGGTCCAACATTCCCCTGCTCAGTATAATAAGCGGGTTCAGTCAATACATCCATATTATTATCTTGATTATGGCCTGACATGGTCGCTACCTGGAGAGAGAGAGAAGAAAACACTTTAGCGTATGCTCTTGCAAGATTAGATTGGTTATTATCTTATCTAATCAGGATGTCTCCCACTGTTTTTATCAAATCTTCCTTCAAACCCTAAAAGGTAAGATTAGCCGGGATTAATTACACCCTACAATTTCGTCAATCTTTCAGCCAGATCAGTGTCGGTACTTGAGGGAGGTTCCCCGTGCTTTCGCACGGACCTAATTAAAGTAAACCTCATTTTCCCAGAGGCGTAACCCCGTTAACACTTTTCTATACACCTACTTGATCGGCTAATTGTCCTGTGTAAAACTCTTCCAGGAGTAACTCTTACTCGCAGCGGGTATCGGGATCCAACTATCTCATAGAAGGTATGCAATCTCATTGCAAATTTCAACACTTGAAATTCCCAATAATATTTTACCCCTAGTGTTCTATGACCTTGACGAATGCCAAACAACCCATAGTCCACTAGTCAAGTTCAACCCGTAGATTTCTTGATTGAATTAAACCCACCCGCACAACCCTTGACGAATGCCAAACAACGCCGTACGAATACCCTAATCCAATCTGCATCATATACATAAGCAGATAAATACTAGTTAGCTACCGTACACTACGCCTTGACGAATGCCAAACTACCGTAGCACGAATACTAAGTAGTACTTATCTGAAATGACGGAGGGCTACGCAGGTTTTTTCAGAAAACCATGAGCGTAATGAACTTGATATCGTCGTAGAATCATGTGAAATTTTGAAATGGAGTGTTTTTTAGGCTTTCATTAGTTTTGCTAAAGAGGTCACTCCCGGTGAAGGGATCTCGGCTCTTTCCTCATCGAATAAGGTGCAGGACATATCATATATATCACTGTGCAAAGCAAAACTCTAAAAGCAATCAAAAGACAAACCGAGTTTTGTAGCATCTGCCAGTTTCGCTAAAGAGGTCACTCCCGGTGAAGGGATCTCGGCTCTTTCCTCATCGAATAAGGTGCAGGGTATATCATATATACCACTATGCAAAGCAAAACTGTAGCTACCCTTTTTATAAAGTTTTGATTCTACAACATCTTTTAGGTTTCTTTTTTCTTTTTATTAATCTCATTAATAAAAAATCCCATCAGCTTATGCTTCCTAAGCATCACAGATAAATACGACGTACACTTATGCCATCCGCATTCGCCTCGATGTCCCCTCGTGCACCGTTAGGTTAGGTAACTAACGACAGAGCAGGGCAGGGCTAGTGCGGGTGTAAAACATAAGTAACGTCTATATAATATATCATATATACTATATACTGTATCCATCACAACATATCAAATGATCACATCACAAATATCGCAGCAGAAACATAGATATAATGTGGGATATAATAGGACGTCCGTATTTAGTATTTAGCCAACAATAGAAAATACGGATTCCACAGTCGCGATGAATAGCCAAGCCCACACCCTGGACCCCTACGAAAGCGGTAAGCGACCCTACCAATTCTGGAGTTTAGGAGACCCGGTATCGACTCCTCGAGATGGCCTCCCACTGAACCCCAGAACCCGGTCACCTGTGCTCCACTCCTTGGGTCCATCCTAATGCGGAAAAGTAAATAATATACAATACTGGTGGCATCAACCTCAACCCGGAAGTGCCCCAAATAAAAGAATATTACATTACAATTGAATTTACATGAATGAAAATATAAAACTCTCATCTCACATAAAACCCCCGGCTATTCAATCGCGACAATCCTGCATATCATATCTCAGCAACACATAATATCTCATATCATCAACGTAAGTAAGTTTGCATACACCGATCGTCGTCGATGTATAGCAACGACAACCGGCAATACAACTACATACTACACTTACGGTCACAGAAAAGAAATTGTAAAACTACAATATTTGGAATCCACAATCACTTTAGACATCGTAAATCCGAAATATCACATACTTCGCATTTCATGCCTAACTCTATGAATTCCACATATTGTATCACATTCCATATAAATAGACAGTATTAAACTTTCCGATCGAATAATCAAATACCCAAGATTTCCTAAATAGCTCAACACTTGAGCGGAGTTCAAAAGTTCCAGAATACGTCACAGAAGCAATGGTCCAGCCGTAGAAGGGTCAAGCCAACGCCTCACATGTGGCACGCCGTACTGCCCTAAACCCGAAGGTTCAAAAGGCAGTTCAAGACGGTCACATAATCGAGTTAAGGTTTGTTGTCTTCTAGAGGGTCCATCGCGTCACATGCACGGTTTTCCGAAAGATTTAAACCCAAGAAAAATTCAACACTTGAATGATTTTCGTGCCGGGAAAAATTGAGTTAATGATATCCGTTCGAACATTTTAACAGTTTCTAAATATCCAGAAATAATAACGAATTTAAATTTTCCGATCGAATCCACGATTACAAAATAAACCCCAGAATACTCAACACTTGAGTAAAAATAAAAATACCAGAAACCTTACAAGAATTCAAAAAGAATTACTGTGAAATAAAAAGTGTCACATCAAACAGTACTGCCGCGGAACCGCGGCCCAAGCAGGGTACGGCCGCGATTCCGCGGTCGTCTGTACGGATCAAGTGCTCGTATTTCACAGTTATTCTTATTTTTGTCTGATGTATTTTTCAGGTATTTTTAATTCAGAAAAAATCGCATTTTTGAAAAATATCCAGAGAGGGGTTCATTTTTGTCGGTTCGGGTTCGATCGGAGTTTTAACTTCGTAAACACGTCGCCTAATGCTCTAGCTAGGCTCTGATACCACTGTAGGGTTCCTAGGCACTCTTGTGAAGGTTCATAAAGCATCAATCATACCCAAATAAAATTTTAGATGTGCCGAACAACCCAAAGACGGGATCTTTGCTAGATTATTAGGGTTTAACATGCAAGATAACATCTTTAAACCTAAGTGTGAGGGATTACAACCTTTGTAATCCGCTCCTTCGCTTCACAAGCTCCGAGTAGAAGTCCCTTCGCCGCGATCCACGATCTCCCGGACTCAAGAGAGGCTCCACGACTCGAACGATCCATGCTAGCTTGTATTGTTCCGCTTCTCCGATGATCTACGTCGAAGTTGCTATAACCCAAGCTCTCTCACTCTAATGAGGTGAACACCCTAATATAATGGGCTAGATTAGATGAGGATGATGGAGTAGTATTTATGCTATCTTTTTAATTCACTTTCTCACAAGAAATCATCACAAAAGGAATTTCTAGTGAGCTCTCTCAAAAACTAAAGAGAGAAGAAGATGAAGAAATATGAGATAATTCCTTTTGTGATGAATAGTAGATAAGAATATATGATTGATATGGAACCATGGTCAAGGATGATATGTTTAACCTTTGTAGAGAATAAACTAGAGCTAGGGTTTGGTTAGGTTAAGGATAAGTATCAACCATAATATCTTAACCAAGACAAAAAGGAAACCCTTCTAGAATAATCAAGAAAGAGCTAACCCTAATCTCTTTTTATCATCCTTAAACATGTTTCATAATAAATCATATCATGTCACAATAATATATATCACATATATATTATATATTTGCAACAAAAGAAAATAATACAATTAACATATATCGCATATATATCAATGTATTAATCCGGTGAGAAAATGAAATAATAAAGCGAGCCAATATTAGATAATGTAATACAATATATCATATATATCATTATACATTAAATCATCGAATCAACACTTGATCCGACGATCCGGCAATATCGAATATAACCGACTAATATATCATGTACCGATTCATCGAATCAACACTTGATTCGATTTCCCGGTTCATATCTAAATATCGCGAGAATATAATACGGTATCTCATATTGCATTATCCTCGGTCCTGCACATATCACATATGTGCCTCTACTCCGTTTTGCATGAGCCAAGAAACCTCTGTGTAGGACTCTAAAGAATCGTCAATACGCCAGTAGCAGGTGATGATCATATCAAACACCCACAAGCTGCAAGCGGTCAGCTAAACGTAACAGCCACCTAGGTATTGAGCGATCACAAGATCAATAAGCTAGCCTTTCCGTTCTCCTATGAATCCAATCAGTAACACTCCCGTACAGTCCGGTCTGTTCGTCTGATATGTCGCATATCAAGTCTAGGTGTGGTATACGTCAGACCCCAGTAACCGATAAGTCGTGTCGATGTGAGGCTCATAACAGGTCGAGAAACTACTAGTAACACTTACCAGTATATCTCTATATCATCCCTGACCAGGGACTTCCAGTTATAGCCAATCGAACACAGCACAACATCAACTCCCTATACCGGGAGAGACGAATCCCCTCCTATCGCTCATTGCCTCCATGTGATTCGGGACTATACCCAAAAGCCATCGTTTTGCACGCCCTCTTGGACGTGGTATGGTGGAAATCAAAGCACAGTGGGAATCACACAAGACTCTATGATGATCTCGGGTCTACAGACTACCCTGTACCAGTGTCACCGGAGAACTGCCATCTGACGTGTGGTATATTACCATCTAGGAGTTCTCGGCGAGTCCGTCCAGTGTACCCAGTCTCCACTGAGCACCCGTACACCATCTCTGATGTCAAACACCGATGGATATGGGATCATTCATCGCCCATCATATGGGTCAAGATGCGTATACGCTAGTTTACTCTGGTGTATCGATGCCCCGTCTCGATATACCCTCGACTAGGAACATTTATAGGATGTACTCATAGACTACCGTGGCCCCACTAGTATGATCTCATCATAATCCCAGTAGTCGAGTACAGATCCTAAGGGCTTTATCAACATGTGAGAGAAAGACAGTAAACCAATACAAGTCAACATGTTAAGATAAAGTGAAACCAAATAGCATACTATCATGACGAGCAAGAAAGTCCTCTCTGTATATATCCAAGCATCCATTATAATATACATCAAATGTACAATAATGGCCTCTAGGGTATATACATAACTAATAGGGGCTGGGTAATCCACAAGCACATCCTTATGCAGGTCCCTAGTCGTAGGACTATCAAGACAGGGCATCGATACTCCGGAGTAGACTAGCGTATGCGCTTCTCATCCCAGCTTGGGAGACGGTTTGTCCCACAGCCGTCAGTACGTCGTACTTGAGATAGTATGCGGGTACTCGTTAGGTTACGAGTACACTGGACAGGACTCGTCGGGAACTGTTGGTTGGTATTATACCTATCGTCAGTTATCAGTTCCCAGGTGACATGAGTACAGCTTAGTCCGTTGACTTGACACTGTCACTTCGGCTCGAGTGTGTTCCCACTGTTCTTAGATTGCTACCCAACCACGGCTCAAAGGAGTCGTCCAAACAGGTAGCAGTTGGGTGCAGTCCCGAAGCACTTGGAGGCAGTGACGGTTAGATATGATTCGTCTCTCCCGGTATTGGGGATTGATATCGTGCTGTGTCTAGGAGAGCCATTACATAAAGTCCCTGGCCAGGGCAAGCGAGATATACTGGTAGGTTTCCAGTGTTATCTCAGGGTGTTCTGGGCTACACTCCGACACGACTTGTACCGCTATTAGGGGACTGATGTTTACCGCCCTCCTAGGCCCGCCATGCAATATTCTTAGATGAACAGACCGGACTGTACGGAGACTGTCATATTCAGGCTCAGTAGGAGTTCAGATGGGTTTACCTCGTCAGTCTTCTTATCGGCATCTACTTGGGGACCGTTACGTACAGCTAGTTCCGCTTGCGGTCTGTGGTTAAACCCACTGCCAGCGTAGTGTCGAGTCTTTAGAGTCCCACACAGAGGGTTATTCGCCTTTAGGCAAACAGAGTAGAGGTCGCATGGTTTTGCGATGGGGTTCGTTCACATCCGCGCACTTGTGCACGTTTGGTGTCCGGACAGATTATACTAGCGGGCTTTGGTTTAAGCCAGATCCTAGTATATGTTTTGGGATTGGTTTTCTCTCATTGTATTCGTGTTCCTCGGAACACGGATACGAGTGTGTATGCACAGTTGACTTAGGCAGAGGCAGAGGACTTTCATTAGGGTTGATGACCGTTGTCTTTTTCTTAACCCTAATGTTTATATGTAAAATGTTAGTTGTATGTATGCCCTAGAGGCCAGTATTGTACAGATGATGTATATTATATTGGATGCTTGGACATATATAGAGATGACTTTCTTGCTCGATATGATAGTATGCTATCTGGTTGCTCTTTATCTTAACATGTATACTAGTCTCTTTATACTGTCTTATAGTTACATGTTGGTAAAGCCCTTAGGATGTGTACTTGACTACCGGACTATGATGCAGATCATACTAGTGGGGACATGGTAGTCCATAAGTACATCCTTCAAGGTCCCTAGTCGTGGGTGTATCGAGACGGGGCATCGATATACCAGAGTAGACTAGCGTATACGCTTCTCGACCCATGAGATGGGCGATGGATGATCCCATATCCATTGGTGTTTTACATCAGAGATCGTATACGTGTGCTCAGTGGAGACTGGGTACACTGGACGGACTCGCCGAGAACTCCCAGATGGTATTATACCTCACGTCAGATGGCAGTTCTCAGGTGACACTTGTACAGGTTAGTCTGTAGACCCGAGATCGTCATAGAGTCTTGTGTGATTCCCACTGTGCTTTGATCTCCACCTTACCACGTCCATGAGGGCGTGCAAAACGGTGGTCTTTGGGTACAGTCCCGAGTCACATGGAGGCAATGAGCGATAGGAAGGGTTTCGTCTCTCCCGGTATTGGGAGTTGATGTTGCGCTGTGCTCAATTGGCCGTAACAGGGAAGTCCCTGGCCAGGGCTGATCTGAGATTTGCTGGTAAGTGTTACCAGTAGTTTCTCGACCCGTTATGAGCCTCACATCGGCACGACTTATCGGTTATTGGGGTCTGACGTATACCACCCCTAGACTTGATATGCGACATATCAGAGAACAGACCGGACTGTACGGTAAGTGTTACTGGTTGGATTCACAGGAGTGTGAGCGGGCTAGCTCGTCGATCTTCTGATCGCTCAATACCCGGATGGCCGTTACGTTTAGCAGACCGCTTGCGGCCTGTGGATGCTTGATATGATCATCATCTGCTACCGGCGTATTGACGAGTCTTTAGAGTCCTACACAGAGGTTTCCTGGCTCAAGCGAAACGAAATAGGAGCGCATATGAGATATGTGCAGGACCGAGAATAATGCGTGTATGTGATACCGTATTTCATTCTCGCGATGAATGTATCGAATGGTTATATGCGATATAGCCTAGATATCGAATCAGGGATTGATTCGATAAGCCGATACATAGGATACTGGTCGGTTATATGCGATATGACCGGATCGTTAAATCAAGTGTTGATTTAATGATTTAATGTATAATTATATATTTGATATATTATTTTGCATTAACTGGTATTGGTTCACTTTAAATGGATTTTCTCACTTGATGTACATGTTGTATATGTGATATACTTTTGTGCACATCTTTGTATCATGTTTAATGATACTTGCTCATATGGTTAAGTGTGAAGAATTAAACCATGGTTAAGAGATAATTAGGGTTTTGCCTTTTTATTTATTTATTTGTTTATTTATTTAGAAAAAGGTTTAGATGAGAATGGTGGCTTTCTTTGTCTCTTATTGAAGCTTTGACTTATGCAACCATTCTTGTCTTCATGCTTAACCCTAACTCATCCAAGTAACCATGGTATATTCTCTACACTTAACCTTAGTTAGGATATGATAAGTATGGTTTTCTTTTTCATTTTAAAACACTTATCATATTCTTTCTTCTTCTTGATCTTCTTCTTCAAGATAGAAAGCTTGATGCCATCAATGGCAACTTGAGATCTAAAGTGAGAAATCCAATTCTAAAGTGAACCCACCTCCTATTTCTTCACCCTCTACCTCTTGCCAAGTTGCTTTGGGTGTTTTCTTCATAAGTTTCACAAATTTGTGAAGTCGGAGCTTGAACTTGTGATGCCTCGACGTAGATCATATTCGGCACGAAGCCGACGACCTAGTCCGCCCAATTCTCCGATGAAGCCGACGTTTGAGTTCGGGATTCGAGATGGACAGCGAGAGGACGCCTACGTGGAGCTAAGGAAGTGGAGAACCGGATCTACAAAGGTTGTAGCCTCTCTCCTTTAGTTAAGTTGTTAACTAGTTTCATTTATCGCCTAAACTTCTAGTCAACGATCCGTGTTAGGTTTTCTCGGCACCCTAAAAATTTGAAATTGGCATGGTTGATGCCTTGTGAGACCTCTATAGTGTGCCTAGGAACCCTACATGAAATATGATTATTAATATTAATTAATTATGATTGTGTTATGGTTAGGGTTGTTGACCATTTGACTATGGTTGACTTGTTGACCTATGTTGACATATTGATCATCATCATTTCATATGAAAGATGCTCTTTGATTCTTGCAAAACTCATTAATGTGAAATGATAATGGTCATTTCAAGTTAACCATCACAATTATCTTTAGTTAATTATTTAATTATCATAATTCACATCTATGTGAGAAGGTTGATATTATCTTCTCATTCTCTCTCATCCTCTTCCTCTCTCTCAAAGCTCTCCCCTCTCATGAGTTGAGAACCATTAAGCTTTGAGATAAAACCTTCAAAATTACTCTCTACTCTTTCTAAGGTTCTAGGTTTAGCACACCAAGCACCTTAGTTACTTCTAGTTTCAGGTAGGAGCCAAAGGTAGAGGCCCTCGGGTGGATCTTTCTTCGGCAAGAGAAGGCGACAAGGACGACCCGCTCATCCCACTCCAAGGAGAAAGAAGAGAAGGACTTCAAGACTTAGGTATAACCCTTTAACCGAGTAGCTAACTCTCTTAGCTTGTTTGTTAGTTTATGTTTAGCAAAGATCCTCCTTTAGTTAGTCCATGTTTCCTAGAGTTGTAAAAATCGAATTTTTATACCGTTTCCGCCTTCCCGTAAGCACCGGGGTGGGCAACGTGGACTTACAGTGGTATCAGAGCCTAGCTAAACACAAACGAACGAGTTAGCAAAGTATCTAGAACTTCGATCGGAAAAAATCGCAAAACACGTTTTCAAAAACCTAACTTTCTGCCGATTTTTAAACCTGCTTTAAAAATAATAAATCATACACTAAAAATCGGCTCAGGGTTTTTACAGAACACCCAAGAAAAACGAACCAGCGAGTCGACCAACTCACCGCAGAACCGTGGGAAGAGCATGCTCTTGCCGCGGATCCGCGGCTGAGTTGACTCGGCCGTGGGTCATTTCTCCTGCAGTGTTCTTATGTTGCTGTTTTGGGATTTTTAGGATGGTTTGTTTCTGCCCAGATTTTCCAGAGAACAAATGTGTTTTTGGGGTGATTACAAATCCGTATTTTGATCGAACTTCTCTAGACTTTGGCTAATGGGTTATATCTGTGATGTGATATATGTATTGAACGTCTGCTAATCGCTATACGTCGATTAGTGGGGGTTATACATATCTGTGATCTGTAATGATTGATGGTTTGTGTATATGAATTCGTTGGATTGTCGCGGATGAATAGCCGGGGGGTTGTGAGATGAGAGTTCTCTTTATCTTTCAATTCATGTAATATGTAAATTGATGTAAGATTATTTATATGGCCGCACAACCGGGATGGGGTTGTAGCCGTCATTGTATAATTTTTTTTACTGTTTTTGCTCCTAGGATAGACCCAAGGTGGGGTGCACAAACTACCGGGTATCTCGAAGTGCCGAGTGGCCTACTCACGTTGTTGAGGGAGGTTGCTTCTCTTCGGGTACTTGGAGTTTGGCTATTCATCGCGACCGTGTAATCTGCTCTTCGTTACAGGCTTGTACGGAATGCGGATTCCTAGTATTTCCAATGTGTTCATCTGTGATCTGGAATGGCTATCATTGCATGTAACGAATGTATATATCTATATATATGATATCTATTTAGGCGTTGCTTATGTTTTGCATCCGCGCTAGTCCATCCCCCGCTCTGTCGTTAGTTAAGTAACCTAACGGGTGATGACGGGACCCCGTGGCGAATGCGGATGGCATAAGCGTACGTCATATTTTCGTTGTTTTCTGCAATGGTAGGATTAATTGATGGGACGCATTAAAATTAATGCAAGAAAATAAACCAAGTAAAAGTCGTTGGAATACTTTCAAAACCACTCGGTTCTTTTCAAAAACCAACTTTTAAATGCGGAGCTTGAACCACTCCTTTTAAAAGCTATCTCGTTCCATCGATTATATCAAGTTCACTACGTTCACGGTTTCGCCAAAACCATTCGTAGCCCTCCGTCGTTTCACATGGATAGTCAATAAGTATTCAAGCTATGTTTGTTGACCAAAGTCAAGGCATAGTGATTGGTAGCCATTGGGTATTCATGTGCAGCATAGATAGATGTGTTGGTTTGGGACAGTCGTACTGCCTTGTTGGCCAAAGTCAAGGGTAGGTACGAGTGGGTTCAAATTAACCTGGAGAATGACGGGTAGAACTTGAAATGTGACTTATGATTTGTTGGCTAAAGTCAAGGTCATAAGAGCATGGGGCAAAAATCCACATCGGGAGTTTCTAAAGAAACTGAAACTTGCTAGCGCTGCATACCATTTGGAGTGTGATGATTCTGGTAGGATTCCTTCAGTTTTGTCACGCGATGATATTTGGATCTCGATCCTACTGTGAGTATATGCTACTCCTCCGGAACTTTCTCACTTAACGATCAATGCTATAAACCAAGTAGGTGTCTAGAAAGGTGTTAGCGGGGCTACGCCCATAGGGAAAAGAGGTTACTTAATTAAGGAACTTCGTGAAAGCGTTGGAAAACCTCCCTCGAAGTACCGACACTGGCCTGGCTGAACGGTTAAGCAAGAATTGTACGGTGAGATTGATCCCGACTAATTCTTCCTTTATGGTTTGAGGAGGGATTCGAGAGACAGTGGGAGCCATCCTGTTTAGACAAATTAAAAACCACTATAAACTTTCAAGAGCATCATGCTAAAGTGTTTCTTCTCTCTCTCCTAATTGCAGCGACCAAACATCATGATTGGACTTAACTTACTACTAGATAAAAACATACTAACAGGGCCAAACTACAAAGATTGGCTCAGGATTGTCAAAATGGCAATCACTTATGACAAGTTGGGGTATTTCCTTACCACCAAAGCTCCCCCCGTCCCAGGTCCCAAAACCAGCATCGCGGATAGGGAAATCCGTAAGACCTGGGAAATCGACTGCGCGAAGGCCAAGTGCCTCGTGCTTGCCTCTATGGACAATGAACATCAGAGGAGGCATGAGAATATGGACCTCGAATCCATATTTCTCCATACAAAAGAACTGTATGGAGAGCAATCCCGTATCGCCAGATACGAAGTCTCGAAAAAGCTGTTTTCGGCGAGATTGGCCGTCGGATCATCGGTAGCGGAACACGTGCTTAAGATGATTGGCTACATAGAGGAGCTTGCGGACCTTGGGACCACGTTGTAGAACTAGCTCTACACGGACTTGATTCTCCAGTCCCTTCCTTATACTTACGCCCAGTTTATCCTGAACTTCAACTTGCAAGAAAAAGAAGTTGAACTTTTAGAACTCCTCAACATGCTGAGGAGTGCAGAGGGAACCCTACAGAAAGGTTGGGAAACATCCACTTTGTTTATAGGAGGATCTTTCTCTTCTAGGTCCAAGGCGAAAGCCAAGGGAAAGAAGAAGAAAACCCCCACCAAACCAAGGGGCGGTGTTAGTAAAGTGGATACGAAGGGAAAGGCAAAGCCAACAAAGGTAGCGGGAAAGCTTGTGGGGAAGGAAGAATGCTTTTACTGTCACAAGAGTGGATACTGGAAGAAAGATTGCAGGGCTTGGAAGGCCAGAAACCAGGATCTGAAGCAAGTTGCAGCTTCAGCTTCAGGTATGTATGTTATTGAAAACTGTCTATAAATAAACTCTACTTCCTGGGTATTGGATACCGGGTCAGGATCTCATATCTGTAATTCTTTGCAGGCATTGAGAAAGCGTAGGGTTTTGAAGGTAGGTGATATGACCCTCAGAGTTGCAAACGGAGCTAGCATGGATGCTGAGGCCGTGGGGGACTATCACCTGGGAATGTCAGATGGACATGTTTTGGTTTTACGTAATTGTTATTTTGTACCCAATGTAACTTGTAATATCATTTATGTATCTTTAATATCCAAAGAAGGTTATGAATTTGCATTTGTAAGTAATGTTATAAACATTCAACTTAATCAAGTTCTGATTGGGTCAGGTACATTAAGCAATGGTATATACGTATTAAACCAACCACAGATTTTCAATGTCCAGAATGCACACAAAAGAAAGTCTCCAGAAACAAATCAGGCTTTCTTATGGCATTGTAGACTGGGTCACATCAATGAGAGAAGGTTGACGAAGTTACATACAGAAGGTTATTTGGATCCGTTCGAATATCAATCATATGCAACTTGTCAATCCTGTCTTAAAGGAAAGATGACAAAGACTCCGTTCACTGGACACGGAGTAAGAGCGAGCGAGCTCTTGGGACTCGTACACAGCGACGTGTGCGGTCCAATGTCTACGCATGCGCGAAGTGGTTATTCTTACTTCATTACTTTTACGGATGACTTTTCAAGGTACGGATATGTCTTCTTAATGAAACATAAATCCGAAGCCTTTGGAAAATTCCAGGAATATAAGAATGAAGTAGAAAAACAAACAGGCAAAAGTATCAAGACACTGAGATCTGATCGAGGCGGTGAATACTTGAGTGCCGAGTTCCTGGATTACTTAAAAGGGAATGGAATTCTCTCTCAGCTTACTCCTCCATACACTCCGCAACATAACGGTGTATCGGAGAGACGGAACCGGTCCCTATTGGATATGGTACGTTCCATGATGAGTAATGCTAAGTTACCGCGATCATTCTGGGGATATGCACTAGAATTAGCTGCATACCTTTTGAACCGAGTTCCAACTATGACTGTGCCTACTACACCATATCAGATGTGGTGTGGGAAGAGACCCTATCTTAATCACATTAAGACATGGGGATGTCCAGCTTTTATCAAAAAGCAGCATGCGGACAAACTCGAGGCACGCTCAGTACAGTGCAAGTTTGTGGCATATCCAAAGAACTCCAAGGGATATTTCTTCTATTGCGAAGAGGAACAAAAGGTTTTTGTTTCTCGTCATGCCTACTTCTTGGAATCTGAGTTTTTGGAAAATCAGATAAATGGGAGCGCAATAGAACTGGAAGAAATTCCAGAACCACGAGCTATTACTGAAATCTTAGTAGAACTAGAGGGTTCGATAGATCAGGACATTCCTACGCCGCTCCGCAGAAGTAGTAGGCAGACTTATCTGCCCGAGAGATACTACGGTTTTCTCATAGACGGGGATAGAAAGGATTGCATTATTGATAGTGATGAGCCGACTAGCTTCCAGCAGGCCATTCAGAGCGTCGACTCGGTAAAATGGCTGGATGCAATGCGGACCGAAATGGAGTCCATGTACACCAACAAAGTATGGACGTTAGACGTTGCTCCAGATGGGGTAAAACCCGTAGGATGCAAGTGGATCTTCAAAAGGAAGATTGGTGTAGATGGACAGGTTGAGACCTATAAGGCTAGACTTGTTGCAAAGGGTTTTCGTCAAAGACCTGGCTTGAACTATGATGAAACCTTTTCTCCAGTGGCTATGCTGAAATCCATTCGGATCCTTCTTGCCATTGCTGCCTTCCACGATTATGAGATCTGGCAGATGGACGTAAAGACCGCTTTTCTAAATGGAAATTTAGAGGAGTGTGTCTATATGGACCAGCCAGAGGGTTTCATTCAGAGTGGGAGCAGCGGAAAGGTGTGCAAGTTGCTTAAGTCCATCTATGGACTAAAGCAGGCATCGCGGAGTTAGAACATCTGTTTTGATGAGACGGTCAAAGAATTTGTCTTTATCAAAAATCCAGATGAACCATGCATCTATAGTAGATTTATAGCAAGAAATGTAGTATTCCTCGTTTTATACGTGGATGAAATTCTCTTGATAGAAAATGACATTCCTATGCTACAATCTGTCAAAGGGTTCTTGTCACACAGGTTCTCCATGAAAGACCTGGGTGATGCCTCTTACATTCTGGGGATCCGGACCTAACGTGACAGATCCAAGAGGATATTAAGACTTTCACAGTCCAGGTACATCGACACCATACTGAAAAGATTCAGTATGGAAGATTCCAAGCACGGTAATCTACCGGCTTGTCACGGGACCACCCTCTCCAAACAGATGTCTCCCAAGACTGATTTAGAAAGGGATCGCATCTCTATTATACCCTACGCTTCTGCGGCAGGCTCTATAATGTATACGATGTTGTGTACCAGACCGGATGTAGCTTATGCACTGAGTGTAGTAAGCCGGTATCAGTCAAACCCTGGGGAGAAACACTGGATAGCGGTAAATAACATTCTCAAGTACTTGAGAAGGACTAAGGAGATGTTCTTGGTGTATGGCGAAAAAGACCTCCAGATCGAGGCCTTTGCTGACTCCAGCTTCCAGAGTGACAAGGATGATTCGAAGTCCATGTCGGGTTATGTCTTTACCCTCTATGGAGGGGCGGTGTGTTGGAAGAGTTCCAAACAGGAAACCGTTGCTGACTCGACGATGGAAGCGGAATATATCGCTGCTGCAGATGCCGCAAAAGAAGCCGTCTGGATAAGGAAGTTCTTGACAGAACTTCAGGTGGTTCCGTCCATTGTTGATCCAATGCCTCTGTATTGCGACAACAACGGGGCTATAGCTTTAGCGAAGGAACCCAGGTCCCATCAGAAGTCCAGACACATCTTGAGGCGGTATTACCTGATCAGGGAGATCGTGGGTCGCCAGGAGATCGAGGTTCGGAGAGTTGCTATGGAAGATAACACTGTTGATCCATTCACGAAGGCCTTACCCCAGAATCAGTTCGAGCGGCTGATCGAGATGATAGGTCTTCGATACGCCAGTACATGGCCTTAGTGCAAGTGGGAGATTGTTAGTGTATATGCCCTAGAGGCCATTACTGTATCATACTAGTTTGTATATTACTTGATGGAAGCTTGGGATATTCACCTTGTATAGACAATCTTGCTCAAAATAGTAGTATGCTAGTTGGTTTGTTTCTTCTTTAATGTGTGCAAGTTTTTCTTATAGCAAATCGCCTTTGCATATTAGTGGAGCCCTTAGGATCTTTGCTTGATTACCAGCGTTGTGATGGCAGTCACACTCATGGGGGCTGGGTAATCCACAAGCACATCCTTATGAAGGTCCCTAGTCGTAGGACTATCGAGACAGGGCATCGATACTCCGGAGTAGACTAGCGTATGCGCTTCTCGTCCCAGCTTGGGAGACGGTCTGTCCCACAGCCGTCAGTACGTCGTACTTGAGATAGTATGTGGGTGCTCGTTAGGTTACGAGTACACTAGACAGGACTCGTCGGGAACTGTTGGTTGGTATCATACCTATCGTCAGTTATCAGTTCCCAGGTGACATGAATACAGCTTAGTCCGTTGACTTGACACTGTCACTTCGCCTCGAGTGTGTTCCCACTGTTCTTAGATTGCTACCCTACCACGGCTCAAAGGAGTCGTGCAAATAGGTAGCAGTTGGGTGCAGTCCCGAAGCACTTGGAGGCAGTGACGGTTAGACAGGATTCATCTCCCCCGGTATTGGGGGTTGATATCGCGCTGTGTCTAGGAGAGCCATTACACAAAGTCCCTGGCCAGGGCAAGCGAGATATACTGGTAGGTTTCCAGTGTTATCTCAGGGTGTTCTGGGCTACACTCCGACATGACTTGTACCGCTATTAGTGGACTGACGTTTACCGCCCCCTAGGCCCGCCATGCGATATTCTTAGACGAACAAACCGGACTGTACAGAGACTGTCATATTCAGGCTCAGTAGGAGTTCAGATGGGTTTACCTCGTCAGTCTTCTTATCGGCATCTACCTGGGGACCGTTACGTACAGCTAGTGCAGCTTGCGGTCTGTGGTTAAACCCACTGCCAGCGTAGTGTCGAGTCTTTAGAGTCCCACACAGAGGGTTATTCGCCTTTAGGCAAAACAGAGTAGAGGTCGCATGGTTTTGCGACGGGGTTCGTTCACATCCGCGCACTTGTGCACGTTTGGTGTCCGGACAGATTATATTAGCGGGCTTTGGTTTAAGCCAGATCCTAGTATATGTTTTGGGATTGGTTTTATCTCATTGTATTCGTGTTCCTCGGAACACGGATACGGGTGTGTATGCACAGTTGACTGAGGCAGAGGCAGAGGACATTCATTAGGGTTGATGACCGTTGTCTTTTTGTTAACCCTAATGTTTATATGTGAAATATGATTATTAATATTAATTAATTATAATTTTGTTATGGTTAGGGTTGTTGACCATTTGACTATGGTTGACTTGTTGACCTATGTTGACATATTGACCATCATCATTTCATATGAAAGATGCTCTTTGATTCTTGCATAAGTCATTAATGTGAAATGATAATGGTCATTTCAAGTTAACCATCACAATTATTTTTAGTTAATTATTTAATTATCATAATTCACATATATGTGAGAAGGTTGATATTATCTTCTCATTCTCTCATTCTCATTCTCTCTCATCCTCTTCCTCTCTCTCAAAGCTTTCCCCTCTCATGAGTTGAGAACCATTAAGCTTTGAGATAAAACCTTCAAAATTACTCTCTACTCTTTCTAAGGTTCTAGGTTTAGCACACCAAGCACCTTAGTTACTTCTAGTTTGAGGTAGGAGCGAAAGGTAGAGGCCCTCGGGTGGATCTTTCTTCGGCAAGAGAAGGCGACGAGGACGACCCGTTCATCCCACTCCAAAGAGCAAGAAGAGAAGGACTTCAAGACTTAAGTATAACCCTTTAACCGAGTAGCCAACTCTCTTAGCTTGTTTGTTAGTTTATGTTTAGCAAAGATCCTCCTTTAGTTAGTCCATGTTGCCTAGAGTTGTAAAAATCGAATTTTTATACTGTTTCCGCCTCCCCGTAAGCACCGGGGTAGGCAACGTGGACTTAAAGATATGAGATCCTGCTCCGGTATCAAGTACCCAGGAAGTAGAGTTAATTGACAAACAGTTCTCAATTACTAACACACTTGAGGCTGAAGCCACAACATGCTTCGTATCCTGGCTACTGTCTTCTAAAGTCCTGCAATCTTTCTGCCAATTCCCAGTCCCATAACAATAGGAACGTTCCTCTTTCATTACATTCAGTCCCGAAACTTTTGCCCTTCTCTTTCTTTCTTCTTCTCTGGTTTCCTTCAGGGTAGAAGGCAGATACTGAAGAATTAATTCAGTATCTGACTCGTTTCCCAACGTGGTCTCCAGGTCCTGGAGCTCATCAATACAGCAAGTCATTGTAAGGACGTTGTCCCCTACAGATGACCCGAAAGTCAACCTCGCTTGAATTAATTCGTTCGAGGTCTCATATCTTGCGATATGAGATTGCTCTCCATATAAATCTTTGTTATGGAGAAAGATGGAAACTGAGTCCATCTTCTCGTACTGCTTCTGGTATACACCATCAACTGAAGCTAACACGAGGCATTTGGCTTTCGCTTTATCCTTTTCCCTTCTCTGGCAGATATCCATATCCGTGACGGTGGAAACTGGACCTGGGACGGCGAGATTTTGAGTAGTGATAGCGTGGTCCAGCTTGTCATAGGCAATGGACATCTGGACAGACCTTTGCCAGTCATATAAGTCAGAATCAGTCAATTTGTTATCTAGATGTAACCTAGTCGTGGTCACATGGTCGCTGCAATTAAGAGAGAGAGAGAAAACACTTTTAGCATGATGCTCTTGCAAGTTTAGAGTGGTTTTTAATTTATCTAAACAGGATGGCTCCCACTGTTTCTCGAATCCCTCCTCAAACCATAAAAGAAGAATTAGCCAGGACTATTCTCACCGTACAATTCTTGCTTAACCGTTCAGCCAGGTCACTGTCAATACTTCGAGGGAGGTTTTCCAACACTTTCGCGAAGTTCCTTAATTAAATAACCTCTTTTCTCTGGGGGCGTAGCCCCGCTGACACCTTTCTCGACACCTACTTGGTTTATAGCATTGATCGTTAAGTGACGAATCTCCTGATAAATAGTATATACTCACAGTAGGATCGGGATCCAAAATATCATCATATGATAATGTTGAAGGAATCCTACCAACATTCATCAAACTCCGAAATGGTATGCATCTCTTTGCAAATTTCAGTTTCTTTAGAAATTCCCGATATAAATTTTTTACCCCATGCTCTTATGACCTTGGCGTTGGTCAAAATGTCATAAGTCACATGTCAAGTTCTACCCATCATTGTCCTTGTTAATTTGAACCCGTCCATACATATCCCTGACGTTGGCCAAATGATAATACGACTGTCCCAAACTAACACATTTATTTATGCAACAAATGAAATACCCAGTAGCTACCAAACACTATGCCCTGGCGTTGGTCAAATGCATAGCTTGAATACTACTGAATACCCAAATGAAATGATGGAGGGCTACGAATGGTTTTGGCAAAAACCGTGAACGTAGTGAACTTGATATAATCGAAGGAACCTGATAATTTTTAAAAGGAGTGGTTAAAACTCCGCAATTAAAAATTCTGCTCTTTTAAAACAACCGAGTGGTTTCTTTTAAATTTGTTCCAACGATTAAACTTTGGTTTATTTTCTTTGCATTATAATAATGCGTCCCATCTTTTATTCTATCATTGCAGAAAACAACGAAAATACCACGTCCTCTTATGCCATCCGTATTCGCCACGGGGTCCCGTCATCACCCGTTAGGTTACTTAACTAACGACAGAGCGGGGGCTGGGCTAGCGCGGGTGTAAAACATAAGTAACATCTAATAGCTATCATATATAGATATTATACATTCGTCAGACGCAATAATAAGCATTCCAGATCACTGATGAACTTTATTGGATATACTAGCAATCCGCATTTGCTTTGAGCCTGCAATAAAAGACGGATTACACAGTTGTGATGAATAGCCATTATCCCAACCCTAGACCCTTACGGGTATGGCAAACTACCCGCCAAGTACCCGAAGTGAAGCGGTCTCCCTCAACAACGTGAGTAGGCCACTAAACACTTCAACGTACCCGGTAGTTTGTGTACCCAGCCTTGGGTCTATCCTAGGAGCAAAAACAGTAAAAAGAAATAATACAACGGTGGCTACAACCGCAACCTGGATGTGCCCCGCAAAAGAATATTACATCATATTACATTTACATCGAATGAATGAATATTAAACCCATCTCAAACTCCGGCTAATCATCACAACACTCCAATCAAGTCCATATACACAAACAGTAAACATTACAGAAATGTGCAACCCCTGCCAACCGACATACTAGCAGTTAGGGGAGGTTTACGAACCCATTAAACATTACAGATAAAAACCGAATTACCAAATAACTTAGAACATCGATCGACAACCTTTATCCGTGTCTACCCTAAAAGCAAACCTGCACTGAAGTAACCTGGGTAGAAACAGAACATACAGGAAACCAAAACACTAAAAAATATGAATTACTGAGCAAATCTGAGTCAACTCGGAGTTCACTCGGCGGCGGATCCGCGGCCAAAAGCACCTTCTTGCCGCGGATCCGCAGCCGTCTTGCCGAGTTAGGGGCTCGTATTTTCTCAGTATTCTTATATTTCCCTGCTGTGAATTTTAAGGCATATCATATAATTTATTAGACATGTTTAAAATTAACAGAAACTGTTAGGGTTCCGGGGTTTCGTTTTCGTGTTTTCGGTCGATCGAACTTCTAATTAGTTGCTAACAAGCTAGTAATAGTTTAGTTGGCTCTGATACCACTGTAAGTCCATGTCATGCACCCCACGAACTTGTGGGGAGGCCGAATATATGAAAAACGATTATCAAAGCTTCGTAACACGGACTTGAGCGCATGAATCGTATCTAAACCGTTACTAGCAAATTACGAGAGGTTTAACTACTCGGATTCGAAGTTATACCTCACGTTACTTGTCCTTCGGGTCTTCATCGCTGTCCTCCACTCCTCGTAGGCTCCTTGGAACATCGGCACCTCAAGGGCCTCCTCGAGTCAAAGACGATCCACCCGAGAGCTCCTACGCCAAGCTTGATCTCTAACTTGAGATAACTAGGTTGCTCAAAGTGTTGATCTAAGTTACCTAGGGGATATAGAGTGAGGTTATGGATGTATTAGTCTAGATAACCCTTGATCTCAACACATGAGAGGTTAGGGTTAGGGTTTCAAGAAGGAGAGAGCTTGAGGAGAGAGAAGGTGATGATGAGAATGATATTGAAAAATGAACTCATTAGAATATTTCAACCATAACAATTTATCAAATAAATAATATACATGATTAATCATCATGGTTGATGCATTCACCTTGTGTGATTCATTTCATGAGTTATTAGCTCAATAAATGAAGCATTAACTCCATGGATGAATCACACAAATGAGTCATTAAGCAATAAATGCTTATGCCACCTTAACCCTCAAGTCACCATGCATCTAGAAGCTTCCCGGAAAATTACGAGAACGCCCCTCCAATCCGTGAAAACACGGAAAAACTTTAGACTGTATAAATCCAATAACCTTATACTAGAATCTGGCTTAAACCAAAGCCGGCTAGTAAAAACTGTCCGAACGCCGTACGTGCGTAAACACACGTATGCGTCCGAACCCTTGTCGTAAAACCATACGACCTCTATATCGTTTCGTCTGGAGAAGGGAAACCCTCTGTGTGGGACTCTAAAGACTCGACACTACGCTGGCAGTGGGTTTAACCACAGACCGCAAGCGGCACTAGCTGTACGTAACGGTCCCCAGGTAGATGTCGATAAAAAGGCCGATGAGGAAACCCATCCGAACTCCTACTGAACCTGATGTGACAATCTCCGTACAGTCCGGTCTGTTCGTCTAAGACTATCGCATATCTAGCCTAGGGGGCGGCAAGTGTCAGTCCCCTAATAGCGGTATAAGTCGTGTCGGAGCGTAGCCCATTACACCCTGAGAAACTACTGGAACCTACCAGTAAATCTCGCTTGCCCTGGCCAGGGACTTTGCGTAATGGCTCTCTGACACCGCTCGATATCAACTCCCAATACCGGGAGAGACGAATCTTTTCTAATCGCCACTGCCTCCATGTGCTCGGGACTGCACCCAACTGCTACCTGTTTGCACGACTCCTTTGAGCCGTGGTGGGGTAGCAATCTAAGAACAGTGGGACACACTCGAGGCGAAGTAGCAGTATCAAGTCTACGGACTATGCTGTACTCATGTCACCTGGGAACTGTTAACTGACGATTGGTATAATACCAACCAACAGTTCCCCTGCGAGTCCTGTTCGGTGTACCCGTAACCTAACGAGCACCTGTATATTATCTCCAGTACTACATACTGATGGCTGTGGGACAAACCATCTCCCCAACTGGGATGAGAAGCGTACACACTAGTCTACTCTAGAGTATCGATGCCCAGTCTCGATAATCCTACGACTAGGGACAAATATAGGATATTGCTTATAGACTACCCAGCCCCCACTAGTGTGACTGCCATCACAACGCTGGTAATTAAGCAAAGATCCTATGGGCTCTACTAATATGTATGAGTGATACGTTACAAGAAACATATGCACATATTAAAGTAGACACAAACCAAGTAGCATACTACCATTTTCAGCAAGACTGTATATACAACTGTGAATATCCCAAGCTTCCATTAAGTAATATACATACAAGTATGATACAATAATGGCCCCTAGGGCATATACACTAACAGCTAGTACCACTGACAGCTTGTGGTTAAACCCACTGCCAGAGTATTGACGAGTCTTTAGAGTCCCCCACAGAAAGTTTCCCAGTTCGGGCGAAAACGTTGTAGAGGCTGTATGGTTTTATGGCAGGGTTGCGTGCACTTGTGCACGTGTCATGGTCCGGACGGATAATACTAGTGGGCTTTGGTTTAAGCCGGATCCTAATATTATATCTTGTAGAGATATACTTTGTCTCATTGCATTTGTATTCGTTCGGAATACAAATGCGGGTATGTATATACAGTAGTGGAATTATCCTATAATTTATTACGGGATCGCTTTTTGAAGTTGCCAGGTTGTATCTTCATTTTGCCCATTTTCCTTTCTCTCCTTCTTGGCTGAATTTCTTTCTTGAAGGGGGTTATTTGCAAATGTTGATTTTTGCAAATGGTTTTTTTTTCTGTGGTGCAGGGGCTCCAGCAGCGCACCTGAACCTTCTAGATTGGCATGGCTTCTTTTGTGCATTATTGGTGCATTAATTGTTTTTGGAGTGCTTAGGATATTTGTTGGGGATATTTAGCTTATGGTCACCTTGATATTTTGCTTGTGCTCACCCCCTCATCATTCTTGGCCGAGCACTTCTCTGTGGCTTCCCTATTTTTTTTTTTTTAGAGAGATTGATTCATTTTCATTACAAAGAAAATCCTTAGCTCATTTTTGAAAGCCCATTTCCATCTCTACTCCATTTTGTCAACTTCAATTAACCCTCATCCAATCGCTTGGGTGCCTTGAGAAAAAGTGTTCTACACTCACTCTACTTCAACCTTGGACATGTCGGCTAGCAAACTTCATGTCCGAGTTGCCTCGGTTCAGAGGCGGGAGCCCATATAAAGATTCGATGATGTGGCGCAACCTTCGGCGTAGAGGAAATCGTGGATCGAGCGAGATCGGAGAGCGTGCTTCGTCGGCGCAGCCGCAACAAGCCAGTGGCAGAGGTTAAAGACCGAAGGACACGGATCGATCGGTATAATCTCTAAACCCCATTTTACAGAATACTAGTTTACGGTTAATAGAACGATCCAGGTTTTAAGTTTGCGTTAGCGCCAGTTCGAAAAAGTTTTTTGTCCCGCATTTGGCCTCAGAAAGACGGCCATGGCGCTACCGTAGACTTACATGGTATCAGAGCCAAACTATTAACTGTCTACTAGTTAATTTAGAAAATGTTAAAGTATCGAAACCGGAACAAACCCAAACACCGCCACGGAATCATTAGTTTATGTTGTTTTTCAAAAGTCCCAGAAAAATTATTTAAACATGTGCAGAAGACTACTCTGGAAGACACAAGAACACACCCCAAACACGGACCCCTGGGCTCGGATTTTTGCCGATCCCAAGCTTTGTAATTACGGCATCGCCGGCCCTTTAAAGGCCTAGGGTGTTGGTGTTTTGGGTGTTGTTCTGGTCTCTGGGAATTTGGTTCTGTGGTGTTGTTTACTTAGCCCAATTTGGATATGGTTTTATCAGGTTGTTTGGGCTATTTCGGGGTTATTTCGGAGTCGATATTTCTAACATTGTTTAAAGTTTTGCAGTGCTTTACATTACTATCTGTGACCGTGAATGTCATTCGATCGGTAAATCTTGTCTAATTGCTATAGCTCTTTTAGACGGATTTGCGAACGTGACATTCACGTTGATGTTCTGTGTTGTGCTGTGATGTTGCAGATTTGTCGTAGTGGATAGCTTGCGTGCAATGGTCGTGCAGTTTGGATATATTTGTACATTTGATATTGTGGGGCGAGCATCAGACATGTGGACTGCCCTCACTGCCTGTTTGTATATTATTCTTTTGGGACACGACCGGGTTGAGGTCGATGTACCCGTTATACATATTTTCTTTTCTGTACTAGGATTACCCCGCGGTGGAGTGCACGGATAGCCGGGTTCTGGAGGGCAACGAGTCCGCATCTCATGGCTTTGAGAAGGAGGGGACATCACTCTAGAATTGGCGGGCTATTCGCCGCACTCGTAGGGGGTATAGGTTGACCCAAGGAGGGGTGCTCAAGTTACCGGATTCCGTGAAGTGCTGGGTGGTCTATTCACGATGCTGAAGGGGGCTTCCTCGCTTCTGGTTTTGGCGGGTAACTTGCTGCACTCGTAGGGGTTTAGGTTTTCATTGCACAGGCTATCCACACGACCAGGGGAACGTCGGGTTTCATTTGCGGCTCTATTAAACCCGGGGATCCCATCTTATCTGTATTGTTCTGTGATGCTTATTACTTTTCTGTAATGTTGCATTTATCATGCCTGGAGCGATTATTGTATATTTATATATATACTAGTAGATTTTGTATATGTTTTACACCCGCGCTAGTCCAGTCCCCGCTCTGTCATTAGTTAAGTAACCTAACGGGTAATGAAGGGACCCAGTGGCGAATGCGGATGGCATATATGTACATTTTATTTTTGTTCTTTATTGGTGTGATTAATTGATGGGCCTGCATTGATTCAGATCAATGCAAAGAAAACAGACCTATACAGACGTTGTTGGAACATTTTTCAAAAAGTTGTTATTACAAGGATGTTCTCTTTTGTTTTGCATAGCGGTATTCGGTTATGAATATCCAGCACCTCATTCGACGAGGCAAGGGCCGAGATCCCTTCACCGGGAGTGACCCCTTGGGCAGAAGTTTGCGTCAGGGTAATAACTTCACTATAGTTGATTACTTTTTTCTTTCCATCACGGTATTCAGTTTGGAATATCCTGCACCTCATTCTACGGGGAAAGAGCCGAGATCCCTTCACCGGGAGTGACCTCTTTAGCAAAGGTTTTCGCCACTATATATTTGTAAAAGCTATCCGGATCCTTCAACGATATCAAGTTCATTACGTTAAAGGTTTTTCGCCAAAAACCATTCGTAGCCCTCCGTCGTTTCAGACGGGTAGCACTTAGTATTCATGCTATGTATGTTGGCCTTCGTCAAGGCATAGTGTGTGTTAGTTATTTGTTACTTTTATGTTGCATAGATAGATGCG
Source organism: Agapanthus africanus (assembly GCA_030015575.1). NCBI lineage: Eukaryota > Viridiplantae > Streptophyta > Magnoliopsida > Asparagales > Amaryllidaceae > Agapanthus > Agapanthus africanus. The sequence continues at coordinate 399,496,209 of JASDDO010000026.1, read as the reverse complement.
TTGATTTGGGACAGTCGTACTACCATTTTGGCCTTCGTCAAGGGTATGTACGGGTGGGTTCAAATTAACCTGGATAATGACGGGTAGAACTTGACATGTGACTTATGATATGTTGGCCTTCGTCAAGGTCATAAGAGCATGGGGTAAAAATCACATCGGGAATTTCTAAAGAAATTAAAACTTGCCAGGCATGCGCATACCTTCTCGAGTGTGATAACTTGAGTAGATTCCATCAGGTTATCATGTGATGATAGTTGGATCCCGATTCCCACTGATGAGTTAGTTTATTCTTCGGGTGATCCCGACTAATTCTTCTTTCAGGTTTGGAGAGAATTTGAGGATACTGTAGGAGGTTTCCTGATTAGATAAAATGATAACCATTCTGATCCAGGTTAAAGTGCACGCAGAGTATTTCTTTTCTCTCTCTCTTTGGCAGCGTCCATGGCCCGACCCTAGACTATGACTCAGTGACCTAGTTAACCGAACTTTCTTAAAAACACTGGCTTTTGGATTGTCTGAGTTGCATACATCATTGACACTCCTTCTTAAACCCTTTGCATTTCTCCAGAACATACCGTATTACTACAAATATCCACTTCCATTGGATAAATCCATCGTATGGTTATATACGAACTCGAAGGAACTTGTTCCAGATTCGAGGATGGATTCTGGTTCTGGAGAGATTGAATAGGACTATTCAGTTGTCTTTTCCTTTTACCTTCTCTCAGGTTATGAGGGCTCCTAGGATTAGGGGACAGTACACCTATTATGCTTATTGGATAGTCATCTTCCAAACCATAGGCAGGTGCCGAAAGGTAGGGAATGAAGAAAACCAATTAGCCTAAGTGTGGTGTACAGAAGGTATTAAGTAAAAACAAATAAAGGGATTAGAAAGAGGGCAAAGCAAATTGCGACTGCTATTCATGACTAAACCAAGTATTTCATCGCCACTCCTACTTCACCTTTGTATTTCTTCAGAACATCCTGTATCACTACGAAGATCCACAATTATTTGGATAATCCATCGTATGGTCATATACGAACTCGATGGAACTTGTTCCATTTCGGGGATGGATTCTGGTTCAGGAGAAATAGGAATAAAGTTTATTCAGTTGTCTTTTATCATCACCTTCTCTCAGGTTGCGAGTACTCCTAGGATTAAGAGAGTACACCTATTATGCTTATAGGATAGTCTTCTTCCAAACCATAGGTTGGTGCCGAACGGTAGGGAAGGAAGAAAACCATTAAGCCTAACGATGGTGTACAGAAGGTAACGACTAAGGACAAATAAAGGGATTTGGAGGGATGGCAAGGAAATATACGGTTACAGTAATGAATCTGGATAATGGAAGAGGCGCTACTAGGAATACCCGGATACCCCTTCGAAACATATTCATGTTTTGAGTTTCACTTTGTATTATTAATAGAAAACTGATTTCCCAATTAGTCTTTTCTCCAGGGTATGATTCTCACATCTGTATGGTTTTACAGATGATGAGTGGGAGTAAGTTATTGGAAATTAGGTGATAATTCTCATTATATCGGAATTCGTTGTAATTGGTGATATTTGAGGAAATCGCCTGGGTACAGTTTTTAACCTACGATGCGCAGGGTTTGAGTTATTTAACTCAGGGGACTTATATAAAGTATTGTATATTGTCCAGTGTCCATTAGGACAAAGGGATAGGTCCTCGTACTATATTCTGTTTACTTGTAACCTCTTTAGTTTTACATATGTGTTTCGTAGAAATATAAGGTCCAAGTCTTGAGAAGTTATAGATACAAGAATAAAGTAGAGAACCAGGTGTTGCAAGTATCGGGATTTTCAAGGTGATCGAAGATGTAGATACTTGTGTATGGTATTCAGTTAATAGTAATGTTTTAGAGAACTTCCTTCTCTTTCAGGTTACTCATAATTGGATGCACTCCTAAGTTGAGTAATGCTGGGCCTCTATCCATTTAGTTGACATGCACTGGAGACAGCTGCATGATTTGAATCTGGTTCCAATTAAATCAGTGTCTATGTTTCTATATTGTATATAGAGTGGATCATATCTTAACGATGTTAAGGTATATGGAGTTGTCCGACTTATACTTAAAACCAGACTCTGGACAACTCAAGGCACGTTTCTGTAATGGCAGTTTGTGGGTTGACACTAGCTTTGATGAGGGTTGATTTTCTACCATCTGGAAGATCCATAGTGATATTGTTCTTGACTCGCCACATTTTAGTAAAATGGACTTTTTCAGAAAATAGTAGTAGGAGTATGGTAGAACTGGAAGAGATTCTAGAACCGCAAACGATTACGGAAAATTTAATAGGACCTAAAGATTCAATCAGGCTTGACATTCCATTATCCACTCTGCAGATATGGTGGGTAACCTCAGGCACCCGAGAGGTACTCTGGTAGCCTCAAGGACGGTGACAGGGTGGTTCTTGTTTACCCAGACTTGCCATTACTGCTGTTCTAGACAATGAGAGTCGGCAGGAGGATAAGTATAGCGTCGTTCAAAACTAGTTTTAGAAGTGCACGTGTATATTATTCTGCCAGAGGGTTGTCGTAGTCAGTGGGAGCAGCGGAAGCAGAGTGGACAAGAAGCTTGTGTCTATTTATAGACTAAAGCATATATAGCGGAGATAGATCATCTATTTTTAATGTGACAGTCATGGGCTTTGACTTCATCAAAATAGGGGATGGATCTGTTAAGAAAGTAGTAAAGTGTGATGTCCTGGTATTTGGATGACATACACAGAGTAGGAAGTAAAACTCATATACTACGATCGGTTATACTGTGGTTGTCACACAGTGGTCCTCCATATAGGATATGGATATTATACCAGACATTCTGGTTACTAGATCTATGGTTTTAGATCTAGATTTGGGTAGTTTCCCAATCTGGGTATTTAGACTGCATTCTAAAGGTATTTAGAATGGACGACTCCTGGCATGGTGGTGTACCAGCAGGTGATGGAGTCACCCTCTCTAAAGGTGTCTTACAGACTAAAGGGGAGAGGGATTTGCACGATTGGCAGATCACTTGCTTAAGTAATTGAGTTGATCATGAGATGTCAAGTACCACACCAGGTGTTGTTTTTGCACTAGATGCAATAAGATGATATTAATCTAATCCTGGAGAAACGTTCGGAGGCAGTTTTAGAACATAAGTGGATGTTCTAGGGATTTGATAACGGCGGCCTCCTTCAGGAGATGGTTATCATTTCAGGCTTCCAAGATGACCTAGATGACAGAGTGACTATCAAAGTTTTAGTTTTCCCTCTGACGAGGGGCAATAGTTTGGATAGGTGGTCCAAGCGGATACTGAGGAAGGCATGGTGCAGGATACTGATTAAGTTCGATTGACGATACAGTCTGAGACTTTTGGATTTGGAGTTCATTCGTGAACTAGGTCCCATCAGATATCCAGACATATTCTAAGACAGGTATTGCTCAATTCGGGAGATGGGTTTTCTCCGTGAACTAGGGATATAAGAGAGACATAGAAAGAAACATCAGAGAGGATCCACCCACTGAGGCTATTTCTCGAACACAATAATTTTACAAACAAGCTTTGTGAGACTGATCAGAAGAGGAGTTGGGTGTTCGGTATCACATGGACTGTGAGTATCCGACATCGCAATAATTAGCCTTAAGTTCAAGTGGGAGATTGTTGGATATAGTGCCCTCAAAGTCAATTATTGGATCGCAGGCACGTGATTGCAATGATTGAGGGATGACCTATACCGGTAGGACAGTCTTACTCGAGATGATAGTATGCTATCTGGTTTATCTTTATCATCGTGTATTGCTTTAGGTGACATTAAATATATATATATCACTATTGCACGTTGATAAGAGCCCATAGGATTCTTGCTTGACTACCAACAGTATGATGGCGATCATATACGTGAGAGTTGGGTAGTCTATAAGCACATCCTTAAAAGTGGTCCCTAGTCGCGGGAGTTTCGAGATAGGGCATCGATACTCCGGAGTAGACTAGTGTATACAGTCGAGACCCCGACGAGGGGCGGTGGCTGGTCTCACAAGCCATTGGTGTTAGTTGGTTCACCTAAGATGTATACAGGTGCTCATTGGGTTATGAGTATACCGGACAGGACTCGCCGGGAACAAACTGGCTGGTTTTTAAAACCCGTCGTCGGATAGAAATTCCCAGATGACATGTGTACAGGTTATTCTATCGACCTAAGATCATCATTTGTCTCGTGTGACTTCTCACCGTGCTTTGATTATTACCCTGCCACGGCTCAAAGGAGTCGTGCAAACAGGTTTTAGTTGGGTACAGTCTCGAGCCACATGGAGGCGGTGAGCGGATCGGCAGGGGTTTCGTCTCTCCCAACATTGGGGGTGAGACCGCGTTGTGTCTAGGAGAGCCATTACACGAAGTCCATGGCCATGGAAAGCGAGATTTACTGGTAGCTATTCCAGTAGTATCTCAGGGTGTTCTGGGCTACACTCCGACATGACTTATACCGCTTTTGGGGGTCTGGTGTTTACCAGCTCCCTAGGCCCGATATGCGATACTCATAGACGAACGGACCGGACTGTACGGATATTTTCACACATAGGCTCAGTAGGGTTCCAGGATGAGTTCGCTCATCGGTTTCCCTTTTGCTCAGTACATGGGCAGCCGTTACGTACAGCTAATACTACTGACGGCTTGTGGTTAAACCCACTGCCAGAATATTGACGAGTCATTAGAGCCCCCCATAGAAAGTTTCCCAGTTCGGAAGAAACGTTGTAGAGGCAGTATGGTTTTATGACAGGGTTCAAACATACGCGTGCACTTGTGCACGTGTCATGATCCGGACGGATAATACTAGTGGGCTTTGGTTTAAGCCGGATCCTAGTATTATATCTTGTAGAGATATACTTTGTCTTATTGCATTTTATTCTGTCGGAATACAAATGCGGGTATATATATACAGTAGTGGGGTTATCCTGTAATTTATTACGGGATTGCTTTTTGAAGTTGCCAGGTTGTATCTTCATTTTGGCCATTTTCTTTTCTTTCCTTCTTGGCTGAATTTCTTGCTTGAAGGGGGTTATTTTCAAATGTGGCTTTTTGCCATGGGGTTTTTTTCTGCGGTGCAGGTGCTCTAGCAGCACACCTGAACCTTCTAGATTGGCATGGCTTCTTTTTTGCATTATTGGTGCATTAATTGTTTTTGGAATGCTTAGGATATTTTTTGAGGATATTTAGTTTATGGTCACCTTGATATTTTGCTTGTGCTCACCCCCTCATCATTCTTGGCCGAGCACTTCTCTGTGGCTGCCCCATTTTTTTTTTTTTTGAGAGAGAGATTGATTCATTTTCATTACAAAGAAAATCCTTAGCTCATTTTTGAAAGCCCATTTCCATCTCTACTCCATTTTGGCAACTTCAATTAACCCTCACGTAATCGCTTGGGTGCCTTGAGACAAAGTGTTCTACACTCACTCTACTTTAACCTTAGACATGTCGGCTAGCAAACTTCATTTCCGAGTTGCCTCGGTTCAGAGGCAGGAGCCCGTATAAAGATTCGATGATGTGGCGCAACCTTCGGCGAGGAGGAGATCGTGGATCGAGCGAGATCGGAGAGCGTGCTTCGTCGGCGCAGCCGCAACAAGCTAGGGGCAGAGGTTAATGACCGAAAGACATGGATCGATAGGTATAATCTCTAAACCCCATTTTACAGAATACAAGTTTACGGTTAATAGAACGATCCGGGTTTTAATTTTACGTTAGCGCCAGTTCGAAAAAGTTTTTTGTTCTGCATTTGGCCTCGGAAAGACGGCCGGGGCGCTACCGTAGACTTACAAGATAGCCACGCCCCATAGCCCCGACCAAGTTACTGTAGGAGAACCCTGTCGCCAAACGCATCCGTTCGGGTGCTTGCGGCCGCGGTGTTCTTCCTTAGTGCACTTCGTCGACGGCATCAGGGGTGCGGCCGTCTACTAAAGTTTCCGACGAGCATTCAATCAGGTTATCGAGAATCTTATTGAATTACCCGACAGGTTATTGGAAAATGTTTTCAATATCGAGACTAAAATGCGGGGTTTGTAATTGTTAGGTATGTGATGTGTAAGGAATTCATTTGGTTAGGCATGAAATCCAAAATATGTGATACATTGGGTTTATGATGTCTAAGGTGGTTGCGAATTCCAATTATTGTTGTTTTTCACTTTCTTTTCTGCGACCGCAAGTGTAATATGTGGTGTATCGCCGGTTTTGTTGCTATATGTCAATGACAATTGGGATACGCATATTTACTTACGTTGATGACATGTGATGTTATGTGTCGCTGTGATATGTTATATTGGATCGTCGTGTTTAGAATAGCCCCGGGGTTTTATGTGAGATGGGAGTTTTTCATTTTCATTCATGTAAAAGTTTGTATGTAATATTCTTTTATTGGGGCACTTCCGTGCTGAGGATGATGTCACCATTGATGTATATTATTTACTTTTCTGCATTAGGATAGACCCAAGGAGGAGAGCACAAGTAACCGGGTTCTAGAGTCCAGTGGAAGACCATCTCAAGGAGTTGAGACCGGGTCTCCTAACTCTAGAATTGGTAGGGTTTCTTGTCGCTCTCGTAGGGGTCTAGGGATGTGGGTTTGGCTATTCATCGCGACTGTGGAATCCGCGTTTTTTATTGGCTTAAATTAAAACACGAAATTCTTAGTATATCCAATATTTCATATGTGTTCTTCTGCTGCTGATATTTTGTGATGTGACCACTTGATATGTTCTGAGACGAATGCCTATATTATATATATGATATATAATAATTATTGTTGCTTGCGTTTCTTCTGTGATGCATAGGAAGCATAAATGATGGGACTTCATTAATGAGATTAATGAAATAAAAGAAACCTAAAGATGTTGTAGAAACTTGTATAAAAACTGGTAGCTCTAGTTCTTGATTTGCATAGTGGTATTCCTTGTAGAATATCCTGCACCTTATTCGATAAGGAAAGAGCCGAGATCCCTTCACCGGGAGTGACCTCTTTAGCGAAACTAGCAGATGTTACAACCCACTCGGTTTGTCTTTTGATTGCTTCTATAGTTTTTGCTTTTCATAGTGGTATTTGTGAAATATCCTGCACCTTATTCGATAAGGAACGAGCCGAGATCCCTTCACCGGGAGTGACATCTTTAGAAAAACTAGTAAAAGTCTAAAAAAACACTCCTTTTAAAATTCACTCGATTCTACGACGATATCAAGTTCATTACGCAAAAGGTTTTCTTAAAAATCTGTCATAGCCCTCCGTCATTTCAGATAAGTACTACTTAGTATTCGTGCTACGTTTGTTGACTGTGTTAAGGCGTAGTGTGCGGTAGCCAATTAGTGCTTATCTGCTTTAGCATATGATGCGATTGGATTAGGGTAGTCGTATGACTTTGTTGACTATGTTAAGGGTCGTGCGGGTGGGTTTAATTCAATCAGGAAATGACGGGTTGAACTTGGCTAGCGGTTATGATTTGTTGACCATGTTAAGGTCAGAAGTCGCCAGGGGAAAATGTTATCGGGAATTTCAAGTGTTGAAATTTGCAATGAGATTGCATACCTTCTATGAGATAGTTGGATCCTGATACCCACTGCGAGTAAGAGTTACTCCAGGGAGAATTTTACACATTACAATTAGCCGATCAAGTAGGTGTCTAGAAAAATGTTAACGGGGTTATGCCCGTGGGAAAATGAGGTTTATTTTAATTAGGTCCATGCGAAAGCACGGGGAACCTCCCTCAAAGTACCGACACTGGCCTGGCCGAAAGATTGGCGAACTTGTAGGGTGTAATTAATCCAGGCTAGTCTTACCTTTTAGGGTTTGAAGGAAGATTTGATAAAAACAGTGGGAGCCATCCTGATTAGATAAAATAATAACCAATCTGATCTTGCAAGAGTGCACACAGATTGTTTTCTTCTCTCTCTCTCTCTCCTGGTAGCGACCATGTCACGCCTTAATCAAGATAATAATATGGATGCATTAACCGAACCTGCTTATTCTACTGTGCTAGGGAACGTTAGTTCCACTCCAACTTATAATTGATATAAGTCCGAGCAGGAAATAGGAGAATATCCGGATTCCTATGCCACCCATTCGAAGAATGAGCATGTTGATGCATATTCTTCGGGTGTGTTCATTACCGAGAACTGTTTCTCAGTATCCTCTACGTCCTGGGTATGTGATACCGAATCAGGATCCCGCATATGTAATATGTTACATGGGCTACAGAAAGGTAGAGAACTGAGAATGGGCGATATATCTCTAAGAATTAGAGAATGGTGCAATTGTTGCAGCCAAACCAGTTGGCAGATATCACCTTGTATTAATACATTGATTCTGAACGAATGTTATTACATACCGAACCTGATATACAACATTACATCGGTTTCTTTAATGAGTTAAGGAAGGATATAATTCTGTATTGAAGGATAATGTTGTGAACATTTTCCTGAATCAAGAGTTGATTGAATCAGCCACGCTATATAATAGCATATGAGTTCTAAATCAAACTACAGTTCAAAGTATATAGAACACACACAAGAAGAATAGTTCAATAATGAACGGATCCTTCTTGTGGCATTGTAGACTAGGTCATATCAATGCGACATGACCAGCTAAGTTACATAAGGATGAATATGAGAATCTGTTCGAATTTTCATCTTATGATACTTGCAAGTCTTGTCTCAAAGGTAAAATGACCAATACTCCGTTTATTGGAAACAGAGAAAGAGTTATTGAACTCTTGGGACGATACATGATGATGTATACGGTCCTATGTCTATAAATGCCAAGGTTGGTTCTTCGTACTTCATTATATTCACTGATCTTCTCTCAGGATTCGGACATATGTTCCTGTTGAAACACAAGTCTGAAACTTTTGAGAAATTCAAGGAATATAAGTTTGAAGTTGAGAACCAGATGGGTAGAAGTATTATAGTCATTCGATGTGATCGAGGAGGAGAATACTTGGGCATGGAGTTCCTGGATTATTTAAAGGAGAATGTGATTCTCTCTCAGCTTACTCCTTCGTATACACCACAGCACAACGGTGTGTCGGGGGGGGGGGAGGTATCGCACCCTATGAGATACGACGCGCTCTATGATGAGTACTGCTGAGTTACCTGTTTCCTTTTGGGTGTTATGCACTTGAGATGCTGCATACCTATTGAATAGGGTTCCATCCAAATCAGTGCCTACCATTCCGTATGAGATATGGTATGGGAAGAGACCATGTCTTAAACGAGTTAAGATATTGGGTTGTCCGGCCTATGTTGAAAAGCAAAATCTGGACAAGCTCGAGGCAAGGTCAGTTCTGTATAAGTTTATTGGATATCCCAAACATTTGCGAGGGAATATCTTCTACCTATCTGTGAAGAAAAAGGTGTTTTGTTTCTCAGTATGCCACCTTTTTAGAAAAGGAATTTATTGTGAAGAAATTAGTGGACATGAGGTAGAACTGGAAGGAGTTCCAGCTACACAAACTAGCAGCTGATGATTTGGTGAAACCAAAGGATTCAATAGTCTTCAACGAACCTCGGCCTCTCTGCGAATATGGTAAGGGTCCTCATCCACTTAAGAGATACTACGGTCTTCTCGGTGACAGTGGGAGCGAGGATTGCATCATGGTAGATGATGGACCAACAGGGTTCAGGCAGGCCATCACAAGTGGAGACTTCGTGAAATGGATGGATGTTGTGCAATCAAAGATGGAATCCATGTATACCAACAAAGTATGACTTTGAATGTTGCACTTGAAGGGGTAAAACCCATTGGGAGCAAATTGATCTTGAGAAGATTCTTGGTGTAGATGGAAAAGTTAAAACTTTCAAAGCTATGCTTAAGTCCATCAGGATTAAAGCAAGTATCACGGAGTTGGAACATCTGTTTTGATGTGGCAGTCAAAGAGTTTGACTTCCTCAAAATGGTAGATGAACCTTGTATATACAAGAAGGTTGTAGAGAGTAAGGTTGTCTTACACGTATTGTACGTAGATAACATACTCTTAATAGGAAATGGTTTCCTATGCAACACTCGGTCAAGCTCCTTTTATCACGAGGATTCTCAATAGAAGATATGGATGATACCTACTACATCTTATGGATTATGATCTAAGTGGATGTTGTGAGTGTCCCAAATCCAGGTATATTAACACCATACTAAAGGGGTTTAGTATGGAAGATTCTAAGCGTGGTGGTTCGCCCACTTACTCATGGATCACTCTCTCCAAAAAGATGTCTCCCAAGACTGATTTGGAGAGAGCTCGCGTACAAGGGATACCCTATGCTTTTGTAGTAGGCTCTATCATGTATGCGATGTTATGTACCAGACCAGATGTAGCTGACTCACTAGGTGTAGTGATCAGGAATTAATCGGATCTTGGGAGAATCACTGGAAAGCTGTGGTGGACATTCTTAAGTACTTGAGAAGCACTAAAAGAAAGTTCTTAGTTTGAGCTTCCAGAGTGATAAGGACGACTGAAAGTCAGTCACAGGCTTTGTCTTTACCCTCAATGGAGGGACGGTATGTTGGAAGAGTTCCAAGCTAGATACCGTGACATACTAGACGATAAAGGCTGAATACATTGCTACCATTGATGCAGCCAAAGTGGTTGTCTGGGTATTTCTTGTTCATGATATGAACAAGGTTCCTACCATCGAGCGTCCAATAACTGTTATTGTTCGTTCATTCTCTCCTTCATCATTCTCCTTCCTCTTATCTCCCTCATGGCTGCCCTCTCCTTCTACAACTTACACCACCTCATTTCACTCCCAAAAACACATCAAAACCATGCACTATCTTCACAAAAATTGTGCACAAGCTCACTACAAGTATGGGGGACCAAGAAAAATAGGATTTTGATGCTCTAGGGAATTCTTGAGTCCCAAATGAGGTAATTCTTTCACCATTAGAGTAGTAATCCATTTTCTTTAGCATCCATATTAGTTTAGAAGTGTGTAAGTGCGGTTTAGTGAGGTTTGAAAATTCCAAGATGAGGTTTTGGGGAATTCTTGAGTTGTGATGATGCATGTGAGTGTATTAGTGACTACAAACCCCCCTTTGGTTTTAAAACTTGGACCAAACCAGAGCTAGAACCCCAAACATGGACTTTAGAAATCCAAATGTCGGTTTTGTGTTTAATTGGTGGCCTACAGGGAATCTGGAGTGACCCGAGAGTTTTACAGAAAAAACTAGCAACGCCACTAGCCTAGATGGACCACTATGAGACCACCCTGTGAAAACGAACCCAATCCAAGCCAAGAAAACCGAGCTCACCAGTCTCTGGGGCAATGTGGCTGGCCAAGTTGAGGAAATTGGTGTCTAGGTTGGTTCTGTAGCTCACATACCCCTTATACAATACCCCAGTATTGTTTGTTTAACCTAATTTCACTTGAACTAAAATCTAGGACCAGTTTTCTAAGTTGTTGTTTATGTTTTGTGGGTTGTAATGACTTGAAGTTTTGATATTTAGTTTTGTATCGGTCACTTGACGTTTGTATGTCGATATCGAGTGTTGTTTGGTTGATTTGCGTGAGTAGACCATAGGTTTTAACCTATGTGTCTTTCGCGGGTCGTTTTGGTTTTGAATTGGACGTTTTAATGCGATACGATGTGTTATGACATGTAGGTACCTCCACGTGAACTTCGGGACGACAAGAAAGGGCAAGGAGGCATCGACTTCGGCAAACAAGGATCAAGGTGAGTAGATATATATCTATGGGGAAGTTAGGTGGATGGCGTATAGCACCCCCGCAGTTTCGTAGTGTAGTATACAAATACGTTATATATGTATATAAATATGTGTATTGTGATACGTGGATGATAATCAAGATAGGCTTTAGGTGTTCACGGGTTAGTTTTAGTGTATTTGTAAGATAGTACTTATAGTGTAATTTCTTAATCGCGAAACCCTAAGAGTATAGGTTGACACACACACACATGCACACACATGGTATGTTTTTGGTGTATATGGTTATGTGCATATATATATGTGTGTGAGTGTGTGTGTGTGTGTGTGTGGATGTGTAAATATACACACACAGACACACATACGAATACACGGGTGATGAGGATAGTATGTGGTACTTGGAGATGAGTCGATGTGATCGGGCGTGATGCCGTGAGATCGGTTATGTGATTGGGTCGTGTTATGAGATACGACATGATATTATAGTGGATCGATGGACGCTGTGTTTCAAACACACGTGGATATATATTGATGGTATCGGAATGTACTAGACTTTAGATCAGTACCCTTAGTTCATGTTATATTGATGATGATGCCATATGATAATGAGATATATGTGATATTTGACCGGTACCCCGAATTGGGATGCTGTACGATGGATTTTACCGTACGAAGTATAATTATGATGTTTGATCCGCTCTTATGATTTAAGGATGCCATATTATATATTGTATCGTACGTGACGCTATTGAGGCGGATCGCCGACTACTGGATGTATCGACTCAGAATTAGCTGGATTTCCTTACCCTTTCGATTAGTCTCTTAGTTTGGTCCTGTAGTTTATCAGGTAGATGTTAGACTGGGCTCGAGTCATACTTATTTTCAAAGCTAACAAATCGTGAGTATTTTAAAGACAGGCCAAGGGATACTACGGATTTTTCAAAAGATATATCTTTTCTCGAGACCCCGTAGCCCCTATTTTTCTAAAACCACGATTCGTGTGATTTCAGACACAAAAAACTGTATGACTCGTATATAAAAATGTATATTCTTATTTGTTGCATTTACTATTCATTTTCCATATATTCATGTTGTTATTATCGCATTGCATGCTTATACTTGTGATTCTTTTGTTATTATGAACCAATGCTGTCAGGAAACCAGCACCATTACCGATGATGCGTATGCTCCACGTACACTTGCTTGCCGGCTCACACACATCATCATCGGTAATTTCCATGTCACGTACACATTAGAAAACATTACTTCATTGATATAACTTGCCAGCTGATAGTACAATTTATCGTTACTATGCTAGTTTAAATATTGCATTCTCTTCTTAAATACCATGCATGTATATGTATTCATTTGTTATGAAATATTATGGGGCTTTATGCTGGCAATTCACTGTTTATTTACTCTTGAGTTTGAGATTCGGATTTTCTATGAGATTTCTGGATTTGGAGAAACCGCAAGGATTTATAAACTCATTTTCATTTCAAAAGATAGAAATTTGCGGATTTCTCGTGATATGATATTTGTGATGTCCACCATGAGTTTTCTCGGTTCTCGAGTGGTATCTGTAGAGTTACTAGGCACTCTTACAAGGGTTAATAAGGCATCAACCATGCCCGAATAAAATTTTAGACGTGCCAAACAACCCAAAGCCGGGATCTTTGCTAGATAATTCGGGTTTAACATGCAAGTAAACATCTTTACAACTAAGAGTGAGGGATTACAACCTTTGTAGTCCGCTCCTTCGCTTTATAAGCTCCGAGTAGAAGTCCCTTCCCCGCGATCCACGATCTCCGGACTCAAGAGAGGCTCCACAACTCGAACGATCCATGCTAGCTTATAGTCTTCCTTTGCTCCGATGATCTACCTCGATGTTTCTATAACTCAAGCTCTCTCTCTCTAATGAGGTGAACACCCTAATCTAATTGGCTAGATTAGATGTGGATGATGGAGTAGTATTTGTCCTCTCTTTTCTTATCAAATTCTCACTCTTAATCATCACAAAGTGAAAACCTAAAAAGCTTTCTCAAAGCTCAAGGTTGAAGAAGAAGAAAGTGAATGGATAATTCCTTTTGTGATGAATAATGAATTATTGTAGTGGTTACAAATTTAACCAAGGGTTAAGCATGAAGGAGTTAACCCTTGTAGAGAATTAACTAGAGTTAATGGTTTGGATTGGGTTAACATAATATCTTCATAAAATATCAAGCCAAAGACAAAGTCAAAGCTTCATGAAGCTTCATGCAAAAGCTAACCCTAATCCAAACCCTAACCAAGTTTAAACCCTAAACCATTGTTAAATTTGTAATCCTAACATGTTACAATATTATATATCACATATACAATATATTTTGTAACAAAAGAAAATAATACAATTAACATATATCGCATATATATCAATGTATTATCCCGTGAGAAAATGAATAAATAAAGCGAGCTTATATTAGTTAACATAACGTAATATATCACATATATAATTATACATTAAATTATCGAATCAACACTTGATCCGATAACCCGGCTATATTACATATAACCGACTAATATAACATGTACCAATTCATCGAATCAACACTTGATCCGATGACCCGGTTATATCACATATACCCGGCCGATATCTCATATCGCGAGAATAGAATACTGTATCTCATATCGTATTATTCTCAGTCCCGCACATATCACATATGTGCTCCTACTCCGTTTTGCCTGAGTCAAGAAATCTCTGTCTAGGACTCTAAAGAATCGTCAATACGCCGGCAGTAGATGATGATCATATCAAACTCCCACAAGCTGCATGCGGTCAGCTAAACGCAACAGCCACCCAGGTATTGAACGATCAGAAGATCAACAAGAGAGCCTGTACATTCTCCTGTGAATCCAATCAGTAACACTCCCGTACAGTCCGGTCTCTTCGTCTGATATGTTGAATATCTAGTCTAGGGGTGGTATACGTCAGACCCCAGTAACCGATAAGTCATGTCGATATGAGGCTCATAACGGGTCGAGAAACTTCTGATAACTCTTACCAGTAGCACTCCATATCAACCCTGGCCAGGGACTTCTAGTTATAGCCAATCGAACACAGCACAACTTCAACTCCCAATACTGGGAGAGACGAAATCCCTCCTATCGCTCATTGCCACCATGTGATTCGGGACTGTACCCAAAAGCCACCGTTTTGCACGCCCTCTTAAACGTGGTATGATGGAAATCAAAGCACAGTAGGAATCACACAAGACTCTATGACGATCTCGGGTCTACAGACTAACCTGTACCAGTATCACCGGACAACTGCTATCTGACGATAGGTATAATACCATCTAGGAGTTCTCGGCGAGTCCGTTCAGTGTGCCCAGTCTCCACTGAGCACCCGTACACCATCTTTGATGTTAAACACCAATGGATATAGGATCATCCATCGCCCATTATATGGGTCAAGATGCGTATACGCTAGTCTACTCTGGTGTATCAATGCCCTGTCTCGACACACCCTCGACTAGAAATAGTTATAGGATGTACTCATTGACTACCGTGGCCCCACTATTATGATCTCATCATAGTCCCAGTAGTCGAGTACATATCCTAAGGGCTTTATCAACATGCGAGAGCAAGACAGTAAACTAATACAAGTCAACATGTTAAGACAAAGTGAAACCAAATAGCATACTATCATGTCGAGCAAGAAAGTCCTCTCTATATATATCCAAGCATCCACTATAATATACATCATATGTACAACAATGGCCTCTAGGGCATATATATAACTAACAATCTCCCACTTGCACTAAGGCCAGGTGTTGTAGTATCCCATACCCAACATCTTGAATAATCTTTCAAACTGTATCTGGGGAATGGCCTTCGTGAGTGGATCCACAGTGTTGTCTTTCGTATCTATTCTCCTGACCTCGATCTCCCAGCGATCAACTATCTCCCTGATCAGGTGATACCGCCTCAGAATATGTCTGGACTTTTGATGGGACCTAGGTTCCTTGGCTAAAGCCACAGCTCCATTGTTATCGCAATACAGAGGTATTAGATGTTCAATGGATGGAACCACACCAAGTTCACTAATGAACTTCTTTATCCAGACAGCCTCTTTGGCAGCATCGTTGGCAGCGATGTATTCAGCCTCCATCATCGAGTCTGCAATGGTATCTTGTTTAGAACTCTTCCAACATACCGTCCCTCAATTGAGGGTAAAGACAAATCCCGAGAGCGACTTAGAGTCGTCCTTATCACTTTGGAAGCTTGAATCGGTAAAGGACTCCACCCGGAGTTCTCCGTTACCATACACCAAAAACATATCTTTAGTCCTTCGCAAGTACTTGAGAATGTTCTTCACAGCTGTCCAGTGACTCTCTCCAGGATCTGCTTGATACCGACTCACTACACTTAGTGAATATGCTACATCGGGTCTCGTACATAGCATCGTATACATGATAGAGCCTACTGCCGAAGCATAGGGTATCCCTTGCATGCGAGCTCTCTCCAAATCAGTCTTGGGAGACATCTCTTTGGAGAGAGTGAGTCCAGAGATCGTGGGTTGGTTCCTACGCTTGGATTCTTCCATACTAAACCTCATTATTATGGTGTCAATGTACCTGGATTGGGAAAATCCCAGTATCCGTTTAGATCTATCTCTATAGATCATAATTCCCAATATGCAGGAGGCATCACCTAGATGTTTCATTGAGAATATTTGTGATAAGAAGAGCTTGACTAATTGCAGCATAGGAACATCATTTCCTATCAAGAGTATGTCATCGACGTACAATACGAGGAAGACAACCTTACTCTCTGCAACCTTCTTATAAATACAGGGTTCATCTACATTTTTGATGAAGTCAAACTCTTTGACTATAACATCAAAACAGATGTTCCAACTCCGCGATGCTTGCTTTAACCCATAAATGGATTTAAGCAGCTTGCACACCATTCCGCTGCTCCCACTATCTACGAAGCCCTCTGGCTGAGTCATGTACACGCACTCTTCTAAATCACCGTTTAGAAAGGCGGTCTTAACATCCATTTGCCAGATTTCGTAGTCATGGTATGCAACAATGGCAAGTAAGATCCGGATGGACTTAAGCATAGCCACTGGAGAAAAGGTTTCGTCATAATCCACACCTGGTCGTTGACGAAAACCCTTTGCAACAAGTCTAGCTTTGAAAGTCTCAACTTTTCCATCTACACCAATTTTCTTTTTAAAGATCCACTTACTCCCAATGGGTTTCACCCCTTCAGGAGCATTTTCCAAAGTCCATACTTTGTTGGTGTACATGGATTCCATCTCAGATCGCATAGCATCCAGCCATTTCATTGAGTCACCACTCGTGATGGCCTGTTCGAAACTAGTCGGGTCATCATCTTTCATGATGCAATCCTCGCTTCCACCATCAATGAGAAAACCATAGTATCTCTCAGGTGGATGAGAAACACTACTAGATCGGCGGAGAGGCTAGGGTTCGTTGGGTACTACCGAATCCTCTGGTTCCAATAAATCATCAGTTGTAGTTTGTGGTGCTGGAACCTCTTCCAGCTCTACCTCTTCGCCACTAATTTCTTTTATAAGAAATTCCTTTTCTACAAAAGTGGCATGTTGAGCAACAAACACCTTTTGTTGTTCACTGTGGTAGGATAGATATCCATACGAATTGCTTGGATATCCTACAAACTTACAATGAACTGATCGTGCCTCGAGCTTGTCCGGATTTTGCTTTTTAACATAGGCCGGACAACCCCATATCTTAACTCTTTGAAGAGATGGTCTCTTCCTATTCCATATCTCATATGGAGTGGTAGGCACATATTTAGTTGGAACTCTATTCAATAGGTATATGGCTGTCTCTAGCGCATACCCCAGAAGGAAATAGGTAACTCAGCTGTACTCATCATAGAGCGTACCATATCTAATAGGGTGCGATTCCTCCGTTCCGATACACCGTTGTGCTGTGGTGTATAAGGAGGAGTAAGCTGAGAGAGAATCCCATTCTCTTTTAGATAATCTAGGAACTCATTGCTCAAGTATTCTCCTCCTCGATCAAATCGAAGGATCTTAATACTTTTTTCCGTTTAGTTCTCTACTTCGTGCTTATATTCTCTGAATTTCTCAAAAGCTTCAGATTTGTGTTTCATCAGGAACACATGTCCGTATCTAGAGAGATCGGCGATGAATGTAATGAAGTAGGAAGAACCGTTCCTGGCATGCGTAGACATAGGACCGCATACATCACTATGTACCAGTCCTAAGAGTTCTGTAACTCTTTCTCCGTGTTCACTAAACGGAGTTTTGGTCATTTTTCCTTTGAGACATGAATGGCAAGTATCATAAGATGATAATTCGAACGGATTCAAATATCCATTCTTATGTAACTTAGCTAGCCGTGTCGCATTGATATGACCAAGTCTACAATGCCATAAGAAGGATTCGTTCATTTCTGAACTCTTCCTTTTGTGTGTGTTTTGTATATTAAGGACTGTATTTTGATTGAGAATGAATATGCCATTATGTAACGAGCCTGATCTAATCAACTTTTGATCTAGGAATATGTTCATAACATTATTCTTTACTACAAAATTATATCCTTCTTTACTTAATAAAGAAACTGATATAATGTTGCACATCATGTTCGGTATATAATAGCACTCATTCAGAATCAGTGTATTACGACTTGGTAATACTAGGTGATATTCGCCAACTGCTTTGGCTGCAATACTTGCACCATTCTCTATTTGAACGGAATGATCACCTTTTCCCAGTTCTCTACCTTTCCGTAGCCCATGTAACAATTTACATATGTGGGATCCTGATCCGGTATCTAACACCCAGGATATAGGGTGAACTGAGAAACAGTTCTCAATAACTAACACACCTGAAGAAGGTGCATTAGCATGCTTATTCTTTGTTTGGGCGGCGTGAGAATCCAGATATTCTCATATTCCCTGTTCAATCTTATAACTCTTATAAGAAAGAACGGGACCAACGTTCCCCTGCTCAGTATAATAAGCGGGTTCAGTTAATACATCCATATTATTATCTTGATTATGGCCTGACATGGTCTCTACCTGGAGAGAGAGAGAGAAGAAAACACTTTAGCGTATGCTCTTGCATGATTAGATTGGTTATTATCTTATCTAATCAGGATGTCTCCCACTGTTTTTATCAAATCTTCCTTCAAACCCTAAAAGATAAGATTAGCCGGGATTAATTACACCCTACAATTTCGTCAATCTTTCAGCCAGATCAGTGTCGGTACTTGAGGGAGGTTCCCCGTGCTTTCGCACGGACCTAATTAAAATAAACCTCGTCTTCCCAGAGGCATAACCCCGTTAACACCTTTCTAGACACTTGATCGGCTAATTGTCCTGTGTAAAACTCTCCCAGGAGTAACTCTTACTCGCAGTGGGTATCGGGATCCAACTATCTCATAGGAGGTATGCAATCTCATTGCAAATTTCTACACTTGAAATTCCCGATAATTCTTTTACCCCTAGCAACTTATGACCTTGGCTAAGGTCAACAAATCATAAGTGCTAGCCAAGTTCAACCCGTCATTTCCCGATTGAATTAAACCCACCCGTACGACCCTTGGCTAAGGTCAAAAAAGTCGTACGACTACCCTAACTCAATCACATCTCATGTTTTAGCAGATAAATACTAATTAGCTACCGTACACCACGCCTTGGCTAAGGTCAACAAACGTAGCACGGATACTAACTAGTCTCTATCTGAAATGAAGGAGGGCTACGCAAGTTTTTCTGAAAATCTATTGCCTAATGAACTTGATATCATTGTAGAAACAAGTGATTTTGAAAAGGAGTATTTCTGAGGCTTTTCTAGTTTCGCTAAAGAGGTCACTCCCGGTGAAGGGATCTCGGCTCTTTCCTTATCGAATAAGGTGCAGGATATTTCACAAATACCGTTGTGCAAAGCAAGAACTATTGAAGCTGTCAAAAACTAAACAGCGAGTTTGTAGCATCTGCCAGTTTAGCTAAAGAGGTCACTCCCGGTGAAGGGATCTCGGCTCTTTCCTCATCGAATAAGGTGCAGAGTATATCATATATACCGCTATGCAAAGCAAAACTGTAGCTACCCATTTTATAAAGTTTTGATTCTACAACATCTTTTAGGTTTCTTTTCTTTTTATTAATCTCATTAATATATCACATCAGCTTATGCTTCCTAAGCATCACAGAAGAAACGAAAGCAGTAATATTTATATATCAGCATATATATATAGTATTAGCATTCGTCTCAGACAGTAATATGATCTCATCACAGAACATTGCAGCAGAAGAACATATATAAAATATTGGATATACTAGAATGTCCGTGTTTTTTAATACGGGCCTGTATAAAACACGGATTCCACGGTCGCGATGAATAGCCAAACCCACATCCTTAGACCCCTACGAGAGCGGAAAGTAACACTGCCAATTCCAGGGTTAGGAGACCCAGTCTCGACTCCTCGAGATGGCCTCCTACTGGACCCTAGAACCCGGTTACTTGTGCTCCCCTCCTTGGGTCTACCTAATGCGGAAAAGTAAATAATATACAATGGTGACATCATCCTCATCCCGGAAGTGCCCCAATAAAAGAATATTACATACAAATGAATTTTACATGAATGAAAATAAAAACCTTCATCTCTCATAAAACCCCCGGCTATTCAGAACACGACGATCCAATACAACATATCACAGCAACACATAATATCTCATATCATCAACGTAAGCAAGTATGCGTATCCCGATTGTCGTTGATGTATAGCAACAAAGCCGGCGATACCCCACATACTACGCTTACGGTCACAGACAAGAAAGTGTAAAACTACAACATTTGGAATCCACAATCTCGTTAGACATCGTAAATCCAAAATATCACATACTTCGCATTTCATGCCTAACTATATGAATTCCACATATTGTATCACATTCCAGATAAATAGACAATATTAAACTTTCCGATCGAATAATCAAATAACTAAGATTTCCTAAATAGCTCAACACTTGAGCGGAGTTCAAAAAGTCCCAAAATACGTCACAGTACCAATGGTCCAGCCGTAGAAGGGTCAAACCAACGCCTCACATGTGGCACGCCGTACTGCCCGAAACCCTAAGGTTTAGAGGCGGTTCAGACGGTCACATAATCGAGTTAAGGTTTGTGATCTTCTAGAGGGTCCACCGCGTTACTTGTACGTTTTTCCAAAAGATTTAAACTCAAGAAAAATTCAACACTTGAAAGTTTTTCGTGTCGGGAAAAAGTGAGTTAATGATATTCGTTCGAACATTTTAATAGTTTCTAAATTATCCGAAAACAAGAACGAAATTAAACATTTCGGTCGAATCAACGAATTCAAAATAATCCCCAGAACACTCAACACTTGAGTCAAATTAAAAATACCCAGAAATATACAGGAACAGCTACGGATATTACTGTACCAACACGTGTCCCCAAGTCACTCTTTTGGCCGCGGAACCGTCGCGGCAAGCATGTTCTTTCCGCGGTTCCGCGGCTCTTTGAGAGCCTTGCGGGCTCGTTTTTTAGGGTTATCCTTAGAATTCCATGCTGATTTTTTAAAGTATTTTAATGCAGAAAAAATCACATTTTTACAAAATTTTCAGAGAGGGGGTCTAGTTTGATGTATCGGGGTTCGATCGGAGTTTTAACTTCGTATACACGTCGCCTAATGCACTAGCTAGGCTCTGATACTACTGTAGGGTTACTAGGCACTCTTACAAGGGTTAATAAGGCATCAATCATGCCCGAATAAAATTTTAGATGTGCCGAACAACCCAAAGCCGGGATCTTTGCTACATAATTAGGGTTTAACATGCAAGTAAACATCTTTACAACGAAGAGTGAGGGATTGCAACCTTTGTAGTCCGCTCCTTCGCTTCATAAGCTCCAAGTAGAAGTCCCTTCGCCACGATCCACGATCTCCCGGACTCAAGAGAGGCTCAACTACTCGAACGATCCATGCTAGCTTGTAGTCTTCTTTTTCTCCGATGATCTACCTCGAAGTTTCTATAACTCAAGCTCTCTCTCTCTAATAAGGTGAACACCCTAATCTAATTGGCTAGATTAGATGAGGATGATGGAGTAGTATTTGTGCTCTCTTTTCTTATCAAATTCTCACTCTTAATCATCACAAAGTGAAAACCTAGAAAGCATTCTCAAAGCTCAAGGTTGAAGAAGAAGAAAGTGAATGGATAATTCCTTTTGTGATGAATAATGAATTATTGTAGTGGTTACAAATCTAACCAAGGGTTAAGCATGAAGGAGTTAACCCTTGTAGAGAATTAACTAGAGTTAATGGTTTGGATTGGGTTAACATAATATCTTCATAAAATATCAAGCCAAAGACAAAGTCAAAGCTTCATAAACTTCATGGAAGCTTCATGCAAAAGCTAACCCTAATCCAAACCTGTTCATCACAAAATACTGCATTTTATACCGCCCATTCTTACGCTCGGTTGTTTATAGGTAGGTGCTTTTGATCTGTGTTTGTTACATATTTACAGAGTACAGGTTTTCAGTCCAAATATTGCAAATCAAGACAAAATCTCCACAGTTACACCAAATACAGAACATCTGTCACTGCAGATAAAAGCCGGGTTCCGGTCATCCATATCCGTCCAGTGCCGAGTACCAGTTCCAGAGACAAGACATATGACAGTGGTCATTCGTGTCTCGGACAAGCACAGAGCATGAGGGGGGCAGCACAAGAATCAATGGGTGCGCGGAGCTCAAGAGAGATAAAGTCAAAAGTGAAGAAAAGATAACAATCTTGGACTATGAATTCTGCTGATATTCTGGAAGAAATTATCAGAAAATACATATACCAGACAAGAGGGGACAGAAGACCAGGGAGGTACACAGAAGACCACACCCTAACACGACTATAGGGGCGCGGATCCGCGGCCGTAGGGGGGCATAGGCGGCGGATCCGCGGCCGTACAGTCGCCGCAGGCAGAGAATCTTGGGGGGGTATTTTGGGTGTTTCATTTTATGTCTTCTGGTTGCCCTAGAACTCCATTCTCCAGCCTATAAATACAGCAGACCTGAGCTTAACCAAGGGAGCTTTTTCTTTAGCCTTTTTTTTGTAGTTTTGTTCTTCTTTCTTCTTCTTCTTCATTCTTCCTCCATGAAATTGTAGTGAGAGCTTTTGAGTGGATGTTAATGAAGATGAGGGTTTTTTTATCTTTCTTGTTAGTTTGCTCCCCCTTGAGATTTCTGCTTTCTCTTGCTCATTCAATCTCTTCATTGAGGTTGAATGGTTAAGAGTTAGTTATTGATCTCAAGGGTCGTATTTTCTTCCGGGACTAGCACTTCATTTCACATGCGTTTTCTACCCTTCCCTTGATCTTGCAACCTCTTCATTGAGCTTGCAAGTTTAAGGGTTGGCTATTGAGCACATGCTTGGCTTGGGTCCTAGTTCCGTATTCTTTTATTACTCGCTTTTTATTACTTGTCTTTTTATTACTTGCATTCTATTTCATGCAATTTTATTCATGCTCTTTATTACTTGTATCTTTTCTTTTCTTTGTTCTATTCTTTTTGTTCTCTTTTGTTCATTTTGTAAATGTTGTAATTATTGTTGTTGATAAGAATTAATACGGTTTTATAAGTTAACATTTCTTTGCCAATTCCTTTTCCCGTTATTTTCCATTTGAACTTCGCCCAAACCATACGCAAGCGCTCCGTTAGGCACCGTACCCTGACAAGGTAACGGTGATTCCTAACCATGACCGGTTGCGTTCGGTTTGGCCGGAGGCGAAGGCAAGAGACAAGAACGGAAGGACAAGGGTAAATAAGCCGGATTCCACGAATACCGCGCTTAAATCCCCTAATCCACGTTGTTGCCGATTGCTTGGCTTCAATTGGTCAAGACTCGGCTCAAAGGTTTTTGAGTACGGATTTCTTAGCTTACAATCTCGTATTTTCTTAACAACTTTATACTTGCAGATAAACACATAGGTTAGATCAAACAAACACATACAAGATTCTTTATTAACTCGTCTAAGACAAGAAGGTAAGATAACACCATCTCCCTGTGGACCGACCCGTGCTCACCGGCTAGCTGCAAAGCGACACCGTCCTGATCGCGGTTACACTTAAATTCTTTGAACATCCGACACGCTTTCCGCGTGCGATCAAATGGCGCCGTTGCCGGGGAGACGGTAGAGTATTTTCTTTCTTGTTATTCGGGTTAATATTCTTTTTGTATATAAAAAAAAAATATCTTCTTTTTTTGTTTTTTTGGACAATATTTTTGTGGGCAAGTGTGCAGAATTTTGCGTATTTGCAAACTGCGATAGTGGGGAAGCAAAGTGTACATTCAACGTTAAGGTAATTACGAAGTACAGTGCCAAAGATCCGGGTAGTTTGACCCGCGCAAGCGAACCTTTCAAGCTTACCGGATTTGATTCAACGGGGGTTTCCTAACCCAAAACTTAAACGGTACGTACTTTACTAACACCTTCTTCTCAAATCCGACGCTTCCAATATACTATTCTTTGCAGGATTCTTTGCAAGTTCGCTAGCAAACGCTAAAACTTGACTAACCCGTATTTGTTGCAGCGCCGCGCTTAAACTAAAAAAACGATTGTTTTGATTCTTTATAAGAATTTTTTGAATTGCGCATTGCATCAATTAATACGGACTTAAGGGCAAGCGAACCCCACAACATACGGTAAAGGATTTCATCACCTTTTCCGTGGCCCACAAATCACGAACTTGCGCATAACGATAACCCGCACAAATTTTAAAAGAAACTAGACTTTAAGCCTTAAGGACTTCGCGCTCACTAGGAGAAGTTAACTGTATTTAGAAGCTTGCTTAACGGTATATTGTTTACGGGGTGTCTAGGAAAGTGTTAACGGCGAAACCGCCAAAAGAGAAAGGGTTATTTAATTAAGGAACTTCGCGAAAGCGTTGGAAAACCTCCCCTTATCTCTGCACTTACCTGGCCTCGTGATCAGTGTATCTTGAGCCTGTTTCTCGATACAGTTTTACTTCGACAATCAAGTTCTCGAGCAGGTCTAGTTGACCTAGGTGAACCCTAGAATGATTAGGTGTGTGGTATTTTTGTGTCGTGATTTTTGTCCATATTCTTTTTTGTGTATACTTCATTCTTTTGCTAACAACTAACTAAATAAAAAAAAAAATCACATTCTTTTTCCCCTCCTTTTCTCTTCCTTTCTTTCACTCTCTCTTCATATCATGGGTACTCCACCTCGCAAAACTCTTGCCGAACTTTGGTACCCACAACCGGACATTACTTCTTACGGTTCTTGCTTTGGCCGAACATCGAACGACCCCTCCATGCCAAAAATTTCTTTGAAAGATCGGATAGACGCGTCTAGGACAAACAATTTGACTCCGCAATCCACTTCATATCAACCATTTCAAACAGTCACCCCTTCTTATGTTGATACCCCTTCTTCGAGTCATGTTGCAATTCCAAGACCTATGTCTATTGCAGAACGTATTGAACAATCTCGTAGCCGATCTTTCACTCCTTTCACCACTTCAAATTCTTGGGATCAACAATTCCATTCACCTTCTTATCCCAATGTTGATCCCACTCCTGTCCAGCCATTCAATTCCTACCAATCCTACCCTACTTATGCACCTTCCCTAGACATTGCTTCAGAACCGCCTTTTGGGAGTTTTCAGTATCCATACAACTGTGAATCTTTCACTGAAACCCCTTCACAACCAATGTCTAGTCTAGAACAGTCGTTGGAAGACTTTAGGGTAGCGTCAAGCCAACAAATGATGGATTTGAATGCGTCCATGGCCGCCCTCATACAACCTAGTGATCCGGTAGCTAGTTTTCAACTAGCTCCAACTTTTTCAATGTATGATGAGGCGGCAGGACAGGCTGTGAATTTGAGTGGAGAGAGTGAGATGTACCCCCTTCCAAATCAAACCTACCCGTCTCAAGTTGAATCCCACAACTCTTGTTTTGAAAGTCTATCAAGTGTCCCAAATGAATTATCAGTTGAAGATAGAATGATTAATGAGTTGTGCGACTTCGTAGTGTTTGATTTGCCCGATTGCGAAGGGTCTCTTCCAAGTGAAACCAATCCTAAACCTTTTGACCTTTACACCTCCATCTTAGAACCTGAATTGATTAATATCCATGCTTTGGTTGAGGTGTCAGAGAATTTTGATTTTCACTTGATTGAGGATATTGACGCTGGGAACATTTTGGATGATGAACCCGTAGATTTGGCTGAGTTTTTCTCTTCAAATCATCATCCCGATTCTTTAAATGTTTTTCCCGAACCCCATATGCGTCTTGATTTTGATGAAATTTGCATGGATAAGCTGAATTTTGAGGAGAATATTGAGGATAACACTGAGGATGATACAGTTTTTCCAATTCATCCTAATCCTTCCATTGACTGTGTACACCCTCCTGAACCCTTAACCGATACCCTTCCTCAACCACTTCCCTCCATCCTTTCCATCGTTCCGACCTTGCAAGAACCCGTATCACTTACATTTCATATGTCTGGTTTACCAAGTTCGGCGTACCCATGGTTTCTCACGAACCTTGAGGGATTTGACCCAATCTCTCGACGGGTAAATATATTAGCACAATCGCTTTCCACACATCGGTCATCACAAATTGTGCTAATCTATTTACTCCATTTGCACCCTCAAGTTCGTACTCCACTTCTTTTTCCCTTCCGCCATTCTTCTTCTTCTCATCTACCGAGACCGCATTCCACTTCTCTCCACAAGCGGTCTCGCGTATTTTCCATCTCTTTCCTCTTCACCTTCTTTCACCAACCACTGCTTTACCATGATAAAATCTTTGAATGGTTGGTGTTAACTTTTGGCCTGTGTAAGGCCTTGTATAGATGGATACTGTTCTTTCCCCCCTAATCCTGAATTTCAACGCTTAACAGTGGAAACACTGTTTTACTTAAGTTTGGGGGGGACATTTTTTGTATATATTTTTGGTTTTCCCTTTTTTGTTTTGTATATAATTTGTTTTTAGGAAGCGCCGGCAGTTTTGACCCTCTTGGTATAGCCTGACAGTGAGGGCACTGTCAAGTTTAAGTTTGGGGGTGTGCTCGGTAAGCTTTCTTCCTTCGCATTCATATGTATATTTTGCATCTGCATATTAAATCCATAAAATCCATAAAAATCTGAAAATTTTCTAAAAATATAAAAACTTTTTTGTCAAGTTAGCTTGTGGAAGAACTCTGATTCAACATTCGACGGTTTTTGTTTGATAAGATAAGAATAACTAAATCTTATTTTTAGATTTTGAAAACCTGAAAGATAACTCTCCTTTGAAGTTAACTATTGCTGATATACGTCTTTACATCACACCACACGTGTCGTGTGTTTTGGAAATTAGATGACAAGTATGTTATGTTTAAAAAACTTTTAAATAGATAAATGATTTTCTGAGGATCAAATAGGTTTGTTCTGAAATAAGTAATATATCAAGAATAATTTATGAAGTGAGTGAATATGAAGGAATGTTATTGATGCCTTAATTGGAACTAAGTCTGAAAAATAACCCATCTGAAACTTGATTGGAATGATTACACACCAAACCCACTAAACACGTCTTTTATCCAAAAAAATAATGGAACTGCCGGTTATATCTCCGTTCGTATTAAATCATCTGATTTTCACGCCATCTGTCTTTTGTTTTTGGACCTAGGTAACTTGAGTAATTAAGTCCGCTGGGGTGTTTCTACACCTAATGCCCTAAAACCAACTGGTTTGGGTGCATTGGCCCAAAGCTCGCTAAGAAGCCTAGAAAGTCCAGATAAAAACAAAGTCAAGCAAGTGTTCTCTCCGAGTTAAAATTCCTAACGGTTCTTTGTGTGAGAATAATCTTGATAAAAGACAAGCTTTTATAAAAAATTTTAACGGAGATATGAAGGTTTTACTCTATGATAAAGACTATTGCAAAATTCACAGAGGTGTGTATGAAATGAAAACAAGAAAAAGGTGGAGTGAAGAATAAGACCTAGTTTCCTGTTAGGGAAGATAGAAATTCTGAAGTTGAAACTTTACTGGAAAACGAAACTTGAAAAATGCTTAACTCTTTATAAAACTTATGTGATCCTTTTAAAATTGTTATCTGGGCTTTATTGTGTGACATAATGACTTTATTCGACCTTTCAGGAACTTAACGACACTATTTTGCACTGCACGTAAAGACATATAAAATCTGTAGTTAAATAAGAAGAGAGGTGTGAAAAATAAAGGTTCGATAGTCTAAACTTAGGATTATAGAATTGTTATTTTCTGAAACAAAACTTTAGGGGCTTGAATCTTAGTTATTTTACAAAACCAACTTGACCGGATTTTGTGGGTAGTATCCGCTGAAAACCCTCAGGAGACAACACTCCTCCTACTAGGGACACCTAGAGGTTTAACGGCCTGTTGCACATGCTCAGTGCAATCGCGTTTCCTGCGAAAGTGCGGTTATCATTTTATTTTTGTGAATAATTGGTTTTGCTCGGGACGAGCAAAAGTTAAGTTTGGGGGTATTTGTTCATCACAAAATACTGCATTTTATACCGCCCATTCTTACGCTCGGTTGTTTATAGGTAGGTGCTTTTGATCTGTGTTTGTTACATATTTACAGAGTACAGGTTTTCAGTCCAAATATTGCAAATCAAGACAAAATCTCCACAGTTACACCAAATACAGAACATCTGTCACTGCAGATAAAAGCCGGGTTCCGGTCATCCATATCCGTCCAGTGCCGAGTACCAGTTCCAGAGACAAGACATATGACAGTGGTCATTCGTGTCTCGGACAAGCACAGAGCACGAGGGGGGCAGCACAAGAATCAATGGGTGCGCGGAGCTCGAGAGAGATAAAGTCAAAAGTGAAGAAAAGATAACAATCTTGGACTATGAATTCTGCTGATATTCTGGAAGAAATTATCAGAAAATACATATACCAGACAAGAGGGGACAGAAGACCAGGGAGGTACACAGAAGACCACACCCTAACACGACTATAGGGGCGCGGATCCGCGGCCGTAGGGGGGCATAGGCGGCGGATCCGCGGCCGTACAGTCGCCGCAGGCAGAGAATCTTGGGGGGGGTATTTTGGGTGTTTCATTTTATGTCTTCTGGTTGCCCTAGAACTCCATTCTCCAGCCTATAAATACAGCAGACCTGAGCTTAACCAAGGGAGCTTTTTCTTTAGCCTTTTTTTTGTAGTTTTGTTCTTCTTTCTTCTTCTTCTTCATTCTTCCTCCATGAAATTGTAGTGAGAGCTTTTGAGTGGATGTTAATGAAGATGAGGGTTTTTTATCTTTCTTGTTAGTTTGCTCCCCCTTGAGATTTCTGCTTTCTCTTGCTCATTCAATCTCTTCATTGAGGTTGAATGGTTAAGAGTTAGTTATTGATCTCAAGGGTCGTATTTTCTTCCGGGACTAGCACTTCATTTCACATGCGTTTTCTACCCTTCCCTTGATCTTGCAACCTCTTCATTGAGCTTGCAAGTTTAAGGGTTGGCTATTGAGCACATGCTTGGCTTGGGTCCTAGTTCCGTATTCTTTTATTACTCGCTTTTTATTACTTGTCTTTTTATTACTTGCATTCTATTTCATGCAATTTTATTCATGCTCTTTATTACTTGTATCTTTTCTTTTCTTTGTTCTATTCTTTTTGTTCTCTTTTGTTCATTTTGTAAATGTTGTAATTATTGTTGTTGATAAGAATTAATACGGTTTTATAAGTTAACATTTCTTTGCCAATTCCTTTTCCCGTTATTTTCCATTTGAACTTCGCCCAAACCATACGCAAGCGCTCCGTTAGGCACCGTACCCTGACAAGGTAACGGTGATTCCTAACCACGACCGGTTGCGTTCGGTTTGGCCGGAGGCGAAGGCAAGAGACAAGAACGGAAGGACAAGGGTAAATAAGCCGAATTCCACGAATACCGCGCTTAAATCCCCTAATCCACGTTGTTGCCGATTGCTTAGCTTCAATTGGTCAAGACTCGGCTCAAAGGTTTTTGAGTACGGATTTCTTAGCTTACAATCTCGTATTTTCTTAACAACTTTATACTTGCAGATAAACACATAGGTTAGATCAAACAAACACATACAAGATTCTTTATTAACTCGTCTAAGACAAGAAGGTAAGATAACACCATCTCCCTGTGGACCGACCCGTGCTCACCGGCTAGCTGCAAAGCGACACCGTCCTGATCGCGGTTACACTTAAATTCTTTGAACATCCGACACGCTTTCCGCGTGCGATCAAAACCCTAACCAAGTTTAAACTCTAAACCATTGTTAAATTTGTAATCCTAACATGTTACAATATTATATATCATATATACAATATATTTTGTAACAAAAGAAAATAATACAATTAACATATATCACATATATATCAATGTATTATCCCGTGAGAAAATGAATAAATAAAGCGAGCTTATATTAGTTAACGTAACGTAATATATCACATATATAATTATACATTAAATTATCGAATCAACACTTGATCCGATAACCCGGCTATATTACATATAACCGACTAATATAACATGTACCAATTCATTGAATCAACACTTGATCCGATGACCCGGTTATATCATATATAACCGGCCGATATCTCATATCGAGAGAATAGAATACGGTATCTCATATCGTATTATTCTCGGTCCCGCACATATCACATATGTGCTCCTACTCCGTTTTGCCTTAGTCAAGAAACCTCTGTGTAGGACTCTAAAGAATCGTCAATACGCCGGCAGTAGGTGATGATCATATCAAACACCCACAACCTGCAAGTGGTCAGCTAAACGCAACAGCCACCCAGGTATTGAGCGATCAGAAGATCAACAAGTAAGCATATAAATTCTCCTGTGAATCCAATCAGTAACACTCCCGTACAGTCCGGTCTCTTCGTCTGATATGTTGCATATCTAGTCTAGGGGTGGTATACGTCAGACCCCGGTAACCGATAAGTCGTGTCGATTTGAGGCTCATAACGGGTCGAGAAACTACTGATAACTCTTACCAGTAGCACTCCATATCAGCCCTGGCCAGGGACTTCCAGTTATAGCCAATCGAACACAGCACAACATCAACTCCCAATACCGGGAGAGACGAAACCCCTCCTATCGCTCATTGCCTCCATGGGATTCGGGACTGTACCCAAAAGCTGCCGTTTTGCACGCTTTCTTGGACGTGTTATGATGGAAATCAAAGCACAGTGGGAATCACACAAGACTCTATGACGATCTCGGGTCTACAGACTAACCTGTACCAGTGTCACCGGAGAACTGCTATCTGACGATTGGTATAATACCATCTAGGAGTTCTCGGCGAGTCCGTTCAGTGTACCCAGTCTCCACTAAGCACCCGTACACCATCTTTGATGTCAAACACCGATGGATATGGGATCATCCATCGCCCATCATATGGGTCAAGATGCGTATACGCTAGTCTACTCTGGTGTATCGATGCCCTGTCTCGACACACCCTCGACTAGGAACAGTTATAGGATGTACTCATTGACTACCGTGGCCCCACTAGTATGATCTCATCATAGTCCCAGTAGTCGAGTACTATTCTAAGGGCTTTATCAACATGTGAGAGCAAGACAGAAAACTAATACAAGTCAACATGTTAAGACAAAGTGAAACCAAATAGCATACTATCATGTCGAGCAAGAAAGTCCTCTCTATATATATCCAAACATCCACTATAATATACATCATATGTACAATAATGTCCTCTAGGGCATATATATAACAAACAGTATCATACACCCGATTCGAGGTAGGGGAGGGACCGTCTGCGGGTGCATGGTGGACCCGGTACGGTACCCCGGAGCAAGAAGATCGTGTAGAAAGGCGTTGAGCCCGGTAGGGAAGCACTACCGACCGGTGATTATATGGAAACTCGACGGATATCCGGAAGATACCGTTCGGAGTTATAAGAGAGATGGATATGGGCCGATCCTGATCATGCGGAGCCCGAGATAGTGAGATTTGATGATATGGGCCAGTCCGGATTGCCGAAGCCCGAGATATTGGATATTGGGATATATGTTTTGTTTCGATGCTTGACATGGATTCTATGTGATTTCATTGATGATACATCGATTTTTATACAGAAATCTCACTAAGACAAGAAAACAGTTTTCTTATTCAAGATGTATTCTGTTTTCATTATTATTGCATTCATACATCATATATGTGATATGTTGCTACGTGAGGCACTGACACAAGCACTTGGTATTCACTATAAGCACTTGGTATTCACTTATGTTAGATGTTTACCCTTGCCATTACTAGATGCTTCAGGTTATATTTTTTTGCGGGATATTATTATTATTGTATGACCTAGGATAGAGTCATACATGCGATTTCTGCTCGGTGATGTTTTCTACTCACGAGTTGGCAACTCACCTCTGTTGTGCCACAGTTTCTTGTCGGTTTTGCCGTACAGGTTACGTTGCGGCTTGCTGGCACACTGCTTCCTTCCGGGTGTTTGCATGGTAGATGGGTTCACTTGCATCGTGACCACCGTAGTACTTGTATTTATATTCAGTTGTATCTAGTAAACTCCATCAACCAGACATGTATTATTGTTGGACTTAGAAGACCAGTGTCTATTCTTTCGACCTTAGAGTCGCGCTTGTATTATTATGGTTTTCTGGTGGATATTGGTTTTCTTCTGAGTTTTGATCCTCGCCTTTCGGTATTGTATATTATATTGCTTGCGTGGTTGTGTCCGCCAATTGGCGAAGAGCTAGCTCCCGCTTGGGGATGTCTTTATTCATTATTATGTATGCTATTCATGTTTGTATCCGTTTGGGGCCAGTATTTACAAAGGAGACTCTGCCAAAATTTTCGGAAAAATATGATGTTGCTTTTAAATGTTTAATGCCATTTATTTTATTTAAACCACTTGCTTTAAACAAGTTTTCCTTCACTTCTTATTTAAAATGGTTTAGATTTCTGGGCTTTTGGCTTACTTGAATTAGGTGGGGTCCTATAGACTTCACATGATTCAAGTGCCAGTCACATGCTATTTCGGGTCGTGACAGGTGAATACTTGAGTGCCGAGTTCCTGGATTAACTAAAAGAGAATGGAATTCTCTCTCAGTTTACTGTTAGTTATATCTATGCCCTAAAGGACATTACTGTACATGTGATGTATATTTTAGTAGATGCTTGGACATATATAGGGAGGATTTTCTTGCTCGACATAATAGTATGCTATCTGGTTGCTCTTTATCTTAACACATACACTTATTGTTTCTCTATTACATGTTGATAAACCCCTTAGGATGAGTAATTGAATACCAGGATTATGATGCGGATCATACTTGTGGGGCAAAGGTAGTCGGTAAGTACATCCTTCAAATGTTCCTAGTCGTGGGAGTATTGAGACAGGGTATCGATACTCCAGAGTAGACTAGCGTATACGCTTCTCGACCCATGTGATGGGCGATGGATGATCCCATTTCCATTCGTGTTTGACATCAGAGAAGGTATACGGGTGCTCAGTGGAGACTGGGTACACTGAACGGGCTCACCGAGAACTCCTAGATGGTATTATACCTATCGTCAGATAGCAGTTCTCTGGTGACACTGGTACAGGTTAGTCTGTCGACCCAAGATCTGTTAGTTATATGTATGCCCTAGAGGCCATTACTGTACATAGGATGTATATTGTAGTGGATGCTGAGACGTATATAGGGAGGACTTTTCTTGCTCGACATGATAGTATGCTATCTGGTTACTCTTTACCTTAACGTGTATACTGATTGTCTCTCTGTTACATGTTGGTAAAGCCCTTAGGATGTGTGCTTGACTATCTGGACTATGATGCGGATCATACTAGTGGGGACATGGTAGTCCAAAAGTACATCCTTCAATGTCCCTAGTCGTGGGTATATCGAGACGGGGCATCGATATACCAGAGTAGACTAGCGTATACCTTCTCGACCCATACAGATGGGCGATGGATGATCCCATATCCATTGGTGTTTGACATCAGAGATGATATACGGGTGCTCAGTAGAGACTGGGTACACTGGACGGACTCGCCGAGAACTCCCAGATGGTATTATACCTCACGTCAGATGGCAGTTCTCTGGTGGCACTGGTACAGAGTAGTCTGTTGACCCGAGATCGTCATAGAGTCTTGTGTGGTTCCCACTGTGCTTTGATTTCCATCTTACCACGTCCAAGAGGGCGTGCAAAACGGTGGTTTTTCGGTACAGTCCCGAGTCACATGGAGGCAATGAGCGATAGGAAGGGATTCGTCTCTCCCGGTATAGGGGGTTGATGTTGCGCTGTGTTCGATTGGCTATAACAGGAAATCCCTGGCCAGGGTTGCTGAGATTTACTGGTAAGTGTTACCAGTAGTTTCTCGAATTGTTATAGACCTCATATCGACACGACTTATCGAGCTATTGGGGTCTGACGTTTACCACCCCTAGGCGAGATATGCGACATATCAGACGATCAGACCGGACTGTACGGTAGTGTTACTGGTTGGATTCACTGGAGTGTGAGCGGGCTTGCTCGTCGATCTTCTGATCGCTCAATACCCGGGTGGCCGTTACGTTTAGCAGACCGCTTGCGGCTTGTGGGTGTTTGATATGATCATCACCTGCTGCCGGCGTATTGACGAGTCTTTAGAGTCCTACACAGAGGTTTCCTGGCTCAAGCGAAACGAAATAGGAGCGCATATGAGATATGTGCGGGACCGAGAATGATACCAGTATGTGATACTGTATTCGATTCTCACGATATGTGACATTGATCGGTTATATGTGATATAGCCGGGTTATCGGATCAAGTGTTGATTCGATAAGTTGTTACTGTTGATATTAGTCGGTTATATGCGATATGACCGGATCGTTAAATCAAGTGTTGATTTAATGATTTAATGCATAATTATATATTTGATATATTACTTTGCATTAACTAGTATCGGTTCACTTTAAATGGATTTTCTCACTCGGATGTGCGCATTGCATATGCGATATGATTTTGTGCACTTGCTTGTATCATGTTTGATGATACATGCCTTTTGGTTAAGTGTATAGAATTAAACCATGGTTAACTTAATGATTAGGGTTTTTCTTTTTCATTTAATTATTTGTTTATTCATTTTGGATATTAATAAAAGCATAAAAGAAAAGCAAATTGGTTTCTTTATTTTATTTTCTTTCATGAAGCTTTTTGCAGCTTCATGAAGCTTTGACCAAAGTGACCACTTTGTCTTTATCTTTAACCCTAACCATTAATCTAACCTTAGTTAATTCTCTACACTTGACCATGGTTGATTATGATAAGTATTCTTTTATTTTCTATTTTCTAAATAACTTATCATAACATTATTGTTCTTCTTCTTCATTTCTTCAAATGAAGAAAGCTTGCCTCCATCAATGGCAAGTGATGAAAAGGAGTGAGAAATCCAATTCTAAAGTTTACCCACTTCCTATTTCTTCATCCTCTACCTCTTGCCAAGTAGTAGAGTGTGTTTTCTTCACAAGTTTCATGACTTGGTGAAGTGAGAGCTTGATCTTGCGATGCTTCGACGTAGATCATCTTCGGCATGGACATCGACGACCTAGCTCGCCATTTCTCCGACGAAGCCGACGCTAGAGCCCGGGAATTCATTTGGACAGCGAGGGGACTTCATTGCGGAGCTATGGAGGTGGAGCACCGGATCTACAAAGGTTGTATTTCCGTATTCTCTTAGTTAAGTGTTAACTTGTTATCGTTTCGCCTAGACATCTAGCTAACGATCCGTAGTCGGGCTTCTCGGCACCTAGATTTTTTGAAATTGTCATGGTTGATGCCTTGTGAGACCTCATTAGGGTGCCTAGGAACCCTACAGTGGTATCAGAGCCTAGCTAGAGCCTTAGGCAAAGTCCCGACGGAATTTGAAGTCCGATCGACCCGAAACCCAAACCCTTAACATGCTCTCTGGACATTTCTGTAAAATGTGGATTTTTTGGAATTAAAAATATGCAAAAAATCAAGCAGGGTTTTCTAGGAATTACTGTAAATTTCATGGACCTAATTCAACTTTCCCACCGCGGTTCCGCGGCACGAGCAAGGCTCATGCGGCGGATCCGCGGCCGTACGGCCACAGTATTTAAATTATTTTGCACAGTAATTCTTAGTTTCCAGTGGTGATTTTTCTGGGAATTTTTAATATTTTTTCAAGAGTTGAATTTTCTGGGGTTGTTTTGGGGATTCGGTGTTTCGATCGGAGTATCAAATTTTGTCTATGTGGCTTTCCGGATAAATTTTAGAATATGTTAAAAAGTTCGACCGGATATAAATACCCAATTTTTCCCCTGTCGGGAAATTTCCAAGTGTTGGATTTTTCCGTAGTTTAACGACGTTCTAAGTAGTGCAAGTAACGCGATGGACCCTCTAGAAGACAACAAACCTTAACTCGATTATGTGACCGTCTTGAACTGCCCTTTGAACCTTCGGGTTTGGGGCAGTACGGCGTGCCACATGTGAGGCGTTGGCTTGACCCTTCTACGGCTGGACCGTTGGTACTGAGGCACGAACTGAATGTTGTTAGACTTATTTCATGTGTTGGATTGTATCGGGAAAACTTAGGTGTTCGATTGTTCGATCGGAAAGTTTAACATTTTCTGTTTATCTGGAATGTGATACAATAATTGGAATTCACAAATAGTTATGAGATAACGGAATGAATATTATAAACATAGCAGTTTAGTCTCACTTGATCGGTTGCCACGGAATTTTGATGAGATCAAAAGTCCATCGCAATCACGTAGCGTACGCGGATACTCGCTGGGTAAACTTAATAGACAGCCTCACTCCATAGCCCCGACCAAGTGACTGTAGGAGAACCCCGTCGCCGAAAGCATCCGTTCGGGTGCTCGCGGCAGCGGTGTTCCGCCTTGGTGCACTTTGTCGACGGCTTCGGGGGTGCGGCCGCCTACTAAAGTTTGCGACGAGCATTCGATCAGAATGTCGGGAATCCTGTTGAATTGCCCGACTTGATATTGAAAAGTGTTTTCGATAATGAGACTAAAATGTGGGGTTTATAATTGTTAGGCATGCGATGTCAAAAGAATTCATTTGATCAGGCATACGATGTCTGAGGTTGTTGCGGATTCCAACTGTTGTAGTTTTACACTTTCTTTTCTGTGACCGTAAGTGTAATATGTGATATCGCCGGTTTCGTTGCTATATGTCAACAACAATTGGGATACGCATGTTTGCTTACGTTGATGACATGTGATGTTATGTGTTGCTGGATATGTTATATTGGATCGTCGTGTTTGAATAGCCGGGGGTTTTTATGTGAGATGAGTGTTTTTCATTTTCATTCATGTAAAAACTTGTATGTAATATTCTTTTATTGGGGCACTTCCAGGTTGCGGAAGATGTCACCCTTTGTATATTATTTACTTTTCCGCACTAGGATAGACCTAAGGAGGAGGGCACAAGTAACCGGGTTCTGGAGTCCAATGGGAGACCAACTCGAGGAGTCGAGTCCGGGTCTCCTAACTCCAGAATTGGTAGGGTTGCTTGCCGCTCTCGTAGGGGTCTAGGGGTGTGGGTTTGGATATTCATCACGACCGTGGAATCCGTGTTTTATACTGGCTCGTATTGAAAACACGGACGTCCTAGTATATCCAATATTTCATATGATTCTTCTGCTGCGATATCTGTGATGTGATCATGTGATGTTCTGTGATAGATACTTGTATATAGTATATATGATATATTATATAGAGTTACTTATGTTTTACACCCGCGCTAGCCCTGCCCTGCTCTGCCGTTAGTTACCTAACCTAACGGTGCACGAGGGGACATCGAGGCGAATGCGGATGGCATAAGTGTATGTCGTATTTATCTGTGATGTTTAGGTATATAAATGATGGGACTTCATTAATGTGATTAATGAAAGTAAAAGAAACCTAAGATGTTGTAGAATCGAATTTCAAAATAAAACAGGTAGCTACAGTTCTTGCTTTGCATAGAGGTATATATGATATATCCTGCACCTTATTCGATAAGGAAAGGACCGAGATCCCTTCACCAGGAGTGACTCCTTTAGCAATAACTGGCAGATGCTACACACTTGGTTTGTCTTTTGATTGCTTTTAAGAGTTTTTGCTTTGCACAGTGATATATATGATATATCCCGCACCTCATTCGACGAGGAAAGGACCGACGATCCCTTCACCGGGAGTGACTCCTTTAGCAAAACTAGAAAAGCCTCAAAAGAACTCCATTTCAAAATTCATTCGATCCTACAACGATATCAAGTTCATTACGCAATAGGTTTTCAGAAAAACCTGTCGTAGCCCTCCGTCATTTCAGATAAGTACTAGTTAGTATTCGTGCTGCGGTTGTTTGGCATGCGTCAAGGCGTAGTGTACGGTAGATAACTAGTGCTTATCTGCTAGCATACGATGCGATTGGATTAGGGTATTCGTACGGCGTTGTTTGGCATGCGTCAAGGGTCGTGCGGGTGGGTTTAATTCAATCAAGAAATGTACGGGTTGAACTTGACTAGCAGACTATGGGTTGTTTGGCATGCGTCAAGGTCATAGCGAGCTAGGGGCAAAACATTATCGGGAATTTCAAGTGTTGAAATTTGCAATGAGATTGCATACCTTCTATGAGATAGTTGGATCCCGATACCCGCTGCGAGTAAGAGTTACTCCTGGGAGAGTTTTACACATTACAATTAGCCGATCAAGTAGGTGTCTAGAAAGGTGTCAACGGGGTTACGCCTCTGGGAAAACGAGGTTTACATTAATTAGGTTCGTGCGAAAGCACGGGGGACCTCCCTCAAAGTACCGACACTGGCCTGGCTGAAAGATTGGCGAACTTGTAGTGTGTAATTAATCCCGGCTAGTCTTTCCTTTTAGGGTTTGAAGGAAGATTTGATAAAAAGCAGTGGGAGCCATCCTGATTAGATAAAATAATAACCAATCTATTCTTGCAAGAGCGCACGCTGAGTGTTTTCTTCTCTCTCTCTCCAGGTAGCGACCATATCATGCCTTAATCAAGATAATAATACGGATTATTGACCGAACCCGCTTGTTATACTGAGATGGGGAACGTTGGTCCCGCTCCAACTTATAATTGTTATAAGACAGAGCAGGAAATTGGGGATTACCAGAATTCCCGTGCCGCCCAAACGAGGAGAGTGCATGATGATGCATCATCTTCGGGTATGTGTTACCAGATCAGGATCCCAGATAAGTTTCATGAGGCAGAAAACGGGGCAAGTGTTGTAGCCAAGTCTGTTGGTCACTGTCACCCTGTATTACCAATACATTGATTCTGAACGAATGTTATTAGATACCGAACCTGATATACAAAATCATATCAGTCTCTTTATTAGTAAAGAAAGGATATAATTTTGTATTGTTGGAGAATGTTTTGAACATTTCCTATATCAAAAGTTGATCGGTTCAGGCACGTTATCTAAAAGCGTTGATGTTCTAAATCAAACTACAGTTCTTGGTATATGGAACACACATAAGAGGAAGAGTTCAGAAATGAACGGATCCTTCTTAAGGTATTGTAGACTAGGTCAGATCAATGTGACCCGACTAGCTGAAGTTACATGTAGATGCATATTTAAATCAGTTTAAATCTACATCTTGTGAAACTTGCCAGTCATGTCACAAAGATATAATGACACTAGCTCTGTTTATTGGAAACAGAGAAAGAGTTAGTGAACTCTTGGGATGATACATGTTGATGTATGTAGGTCCCCTGTCTACACATGCCAAGACTGGTTCTTTGTACTTCATTACATTCTCTGATAATCTCTCAAGATTCAGACATATGTTCCTGTTGAAACACAAGTCCGAACCTTTTGAGATATTCATAGAATATAAGTTAGAAGTAGAGAACCAATAAGGGTATAAGTATTATGTCCTTTGGTGTGATCGAGGAGGAGAATACTTGAGCACGGAAATCCTGGACTTTTATAAAGGAGAATGAGATTCTCTCTCAGCATTACTCCTCCGCATACACCATAGCACGATGGTATATCGGGGTAGAGCAATTACACCCTATGTGATAAGGTGTGCTCTATGATGAGTAATACTGAGCTACCTATTTCCTTTTGGGTGTTATGCACTTAAGAAGCTGCATACCTATTGAATAGGGTTCAAATCAAATCAGTTGCCTACCGCTTCATATGTGATATGGAATGGGAAGAACCCATGTCTTAAGTTAGTTAAGATTTGGAGTTGTCCCGCCTATGTCTGAAAGCAAAATCCGGACAAGCTCGAGGCAAGGTCTGTAATGTAGAACTGGAAAATTTCCAGCTATACAAACTGCAGCTGATGATTTGAAAGAACCAAAGGATTCGATAGTTACCAACGAACCTCAGCCTCTCCGCCGATCTAGTAGGGTTCCTCACCCACCTGAGAGATACTTCTGTTTCTCTATGACAGTGGGAGCGAGGAATGCATCATGAGATGATGACCCAACTAGTTTCGAGCTGGCCATCAGGAGTAAGACTCTGTAAGAATGGCTGGATGCTTAGTGATCTGAGATGGAATCCATATACACCAACAAAGTATGGACTTTGGTTGCTATATCTGAAGGGTTAAATCCCCATCAGGAGCAAGTATATCTTGAGAAGATTACTTGGTGTACATGGAAAAGTTGAGACTTTCAAAGCTAGACTTGTTAAGGGTTTTCGTCATCGACCAAGCGTGGATAATGATGAAACTTTTTCAAGCAACTATGCTTAAGTCCATCCAGATCCTACTCGTCACGGCTACATACCATGACTACGATATCTGGTGGTTGGGTGTCATGACTGCTTTTCTAAATGATGTTTTAGAAGAGTACGTCTATAAGTACACAGCCAGAGGGCTTCGTACACAGTGGGAGCAGCGGAAACGTGTGCAAGATGCTTTATAGGATAAAGCAGGCATCGCGGAGTTGGAACATCTGTTTTGATGGATTAGTCAAAGAAGTTGACATCATCAAAATGGTAGATGAACCTTATATAAACAAAAAGGTAGTAGGGAGTATGGTGGTGATCCTCGTAGAGTACGTACATGACATACTCTTGATAGGGAAGGAGTTTCCTATGCTACGCTCGATCAATCTCCGCTTATCACTATGATTCTCCATATAGGATCAAAGTGATACCTACTAAATCCTGGACTTTGGATCTATGAGATAGATCTAAATGGATGTTAGGCTACTCACTAGCTGTAGTGAGATGGTATCATTCGATCCTGGGGAGAATCACTGGAAGGGTTCCAGGGTGATAAAGACGACTGAATGTCAGTCACAGGCATTGTCTTTACCCTCAGTGAAGGGACGGTATGTTGGAAGAGTTCCAAGCTAGATACCGTGGCATACTAGACGATTAAGGCTGGATACATCGCTACTTAAGATGCTACCAAAGAGGATGTTTGGGTGTATATTGGTTCATGAGATGAACTACTTTCCAACCATTGTGAGACAATGGAGTTGTGGCTTATGCCGAGGAACGTCCGTCCCATCATTGATCCAGACATATTCTAAGGCAGTATAACCTCATCATGGAGATGGTTGATCTCCAGGGAGATCGAGGTTAGGAGAGTAGACTCAGAGGACAACACGGCGGATCCACTCACGAAGGCCTATTCCCAGAGAGAGACTTTTACGGGATGGTTGAGTATGAGATACTACAACCACTGCTACAGATGGCCCTAGTGCAAGTGGGAGATTGTTAGTTATATGTATGCCCTAGAGGCCATTACTGTACATAGGATGTATATTGTAGTGGATGCTGGGACGTATATAGGGAGGACTTTTCTTGCTCGACATGATAGTATGCTATCTGGTTACTCTTTACCTTAACGTGTATACTGATTGTCTCTCTGTTACATGTTGGTAAAGCCCTTAGGATGTGTGCTTGACTATCTGGACTATGATGCGGATCATACTAGTGAGGACATGGTAGTCCAAAAGTACATCCTTCAAAGTCCCTAGTCGTGGGTATATCGAGACGGGGCATCGATATACCAGAGTAGACTAGCGTATACCTTCTCGACCCATACAGATGGGCGATGGATGATCCCATATCCATTGGTGTTTGACATCAGAGATGATATACGGGTGCTCAGTAGAGACTGGGTACACTGGACGGAATCGCCGAGAACTCCCAGATGCTATTATACCTCACGTCAGATGGCAGTTCTCTGGTGACACTGGTACAGAGTAGTCTGTTGACCCGAGATCGTCATAGAGTCTTGTGTGGTTCCCACTGTGCTTTGATTTCCATCTTACCACGTCCAAGAGGGCGTGCAAAACGGTGGTTTTTCGGTACAGTCCCGAGTCACATGGAGGCAATGAGCGATAGGAGGGGATTCGTCTCTCCCGGTATAGGGGGTTGATGTTGCGCTGTGTTCGATTGGCTATAACAGGAAATCCCTGGCCAGGGTTGCTGAGATTTACTGGTAAGTGTTACCAGTAGTTTCTCGAATTGTTATAGACCTCATATCGACATGACTTATCGAGCTATTGGGGTCTGACGTTTACCACCCCTAGGCGAGATATGCGACATATCAGACGATCAGACCGGACTGTACGGTAGTGTTACTGGTTGGATTCACTGGAGTGTGAGCGGGCTTGCTCGTCGATCTTCTGATCGCTCAATACCCGGGTGGCCGTTACGTTTAGCAGACCGCTTGTGGCTTGTGGGTGTTTGATATGATCATCACCTGCTGCCGGCGTATTGACGAGTCTTTAGAGTCCTACACAGAGGTTTCCTGGCTCAAGCGAAACGAAATAGGAGCGCATATGAGATATGTGCGGGAACGAGAATGATACCAGTATGTGATACTATATTCGATTCTCGCGATATGTGACATTGATCGGTTATATGTGATATAGCCGGGTTATCGGATCAAGTGTTGATTCGATAAGTTGTTACTGTTGATATTAGTCGGTTATATGCGATATGACCGGATCGTTAAATCAAGTGTTGATTTAATGATTTAATGCATAATTATATATTTGATAGATTATTTTGCATTAACTAGTATCGGTTCACTTTAAATGGATTTTCTCACTCGGATGTGCGCATTGCATATGCGATATGATTTTGTGCACTTGCTTGTATCATGTTTGATGATACATGCCTTTTGGTTAAGTGTATAGAATTAAACCATGGTTAACTTAATGATTAGGGTTTTGCTTTTTCATTTAATTATTTGTTTATTCATTTTGGATATTAATAAAAGCATAAAAGAAAAGCAAATTGGTTTCTTTATTTTATTTTCTTTCATGAAGCTTTTTGAAGCTTCATAAAGCTTTGACCAAAGTGACCACTTTGTCTTTATCTTTAACCCTAACCATTAATCTAACCTTAGTTAATTCTCTACACTTGACCATGGTTGATTATGATAAGTATTCTTTTATTTTCTATTTTCTAAATAACTTATCATAACATTATTGTTCTTCTTCTTCATTTCTTCAAGTGAAGAAAGCTTGCCTCCATCAATGGCAAGTGATGAAAAGGAGTGAGAAATCCAATTCTAAAGTTTACCCACTTCCTATTTCTTCATCCTCTACCTCTTGCCAAGTAGTAGAGTGTGTTTTCTTCACAAGTTTCATGACTTGGTGAAGTGAGAGCTTGATCTTGCGATGCTTCGACGTAGATCATCTTCGGCATGGACATCGACGACCTAGCTCGCCATTTCTCCGACGAAGCCGATGCTAGAGCCCGGGAATTCATTTGGACAGCGAGGGGACTTCGTTGCGGAGCTATGGAGGTGGAGCACTGGATCTACAAAGGTTGTATTTCCATATTCTCTTAGTTAAGTGTTAACTTGTTATCGTTTCGCCTAGACATCTAGCTAACGATCCGTAGTCGGGCTTCTCGGCACCTAGATTTTTTTAAATTGGCATGGTTGATACCTTGTGAGACCTCATTAGGGTGCCTAGGAACCCTACAAGATCGTCATAGAGTCTTATGTGATTCCTAATGTGCTTTGATCTCCACCATACCACGTTCAAGATATCGTGCAAAAATGTGGTTTTTGGGTACTGTCCCGAGTCATATGGAGGCAATGAGCGATAGGAAGGGATTCATCTCTCCCGGTATTGGGAGTTGATGTTGCGCTTTGCTCGATTGGCCATAACAGGAAATCCCTGTCCAGGGTTGATGAGATCTACTGGTAAGTGTTATCAGTAGTTTCTCGAACCGTTATGGACCTTTCATCGGCATGACTTATCAGGCTATTGGGGTCTGACGTTATACCACCCCTTGGCGGTGATATGCGACATATCTAACGAAGACACCGGACTGTACGATAGTGTTACTGATTGGATTCGCAGGAGTATAAGCAGGCTTGCTTGTTGATCTTCTAATCGCTCAATACCCAGATGGCCGTTACGTTTAGCAGACCGCTTGCGGCTTGTGGGTGTTTGATATGATCACCATCTACTGCCGGCGTATTGACGAGTCTTTAGAGTCCTATACAGAGGTTTCCTGGTTCATGCGAAATGAAGTAGGAGCACATATGTGATATATGCGGGACCGA
Source organism: Agapanthus africanus (assembly GCA_030015575.1). Taxonomy (NCBI): domain Eukaryota; kingdom Viridiplantae; phylum Streptophyta; class Magnoliopsida; order Asparagales; family Amaryllidaceae; genus Agapanthus; species Agapanthus africanus. The sequence continues at coordinate 399,451,948 of JASDDO010000026.1, read as the reverse complement.
GATTAATACGATATGTGATACCGTATTCTATTCTCGCGATATGTGATATCAGATGGTTATATGTAATATAGCCGGGTTATCGGATCAAGTGTTGATTCAGTAAGATGTTACATTTAATATTAGTCGGTTGTATGTGATATAGCCGGATTATTAAATCAAGTGTTGATTTGATAATTTAATGTATAATTATATATGTGATATATTAACTTACATTAACTAATATTTTCTCACTAAACATTTCTTTTTCTCACTTGTGTGCATATGGTATATATATGATATATATTAATGTACATTTTTTTGTGTCATGCTTGATGCCACATGCAACATGGGTGTATGAGACTTACACCATGGTTATGATAATCCTAGTGTTTATATTTATTTTAGTAATTCATAAATTAGTGGAAATTAGATTAATGGTTGAAGCTTGAGAAGCTTGTGGAACCATTGACTAAGTCCACTCATTTGTTTCTACTTAAGATATTTATTAACCTAACCATTATTCATTAGCCATGGTTTATTCTCTACATGACTTAGTGTATGACACTAACTCACCCATGGTTGCCATTCTCACCTCATTAGTTTTCGTCTTCATCTTCTTCTTCAAATGAGAAAAAGCTTGCTAGCTTTTTTCTAAGTGAGAAAATATTGTGAGAAAATAAAATCTAAAGTGAGCCCATTTCCTACTTCATCATCCTCTACTATATTAGCCATTTTGTTTAGGGTGTTTGCTTCACTAATCTACAATTAGTGAAGAGGAAGCATGAGCTTGAGTCTCCTCGACGTAGATCATCTTCGGCCTCGAAGACTTTGAGCAAGCTTGTTCATTTTTTCATGTGAACCCTTACTAGAGTTCGGGTGTTCACTGCTTGGAGCGAAGGGACTACTACACGGAGCTTTAGAAGTGAAGGACCGGTCTACAAAGGTTGTATTCCGCATTCACTTGTATGTAAAGTTGTTAGTATGTTATTTTGTTTAAATCTCTAGTTAAGATTCTAGGGTTAGGGTTCTTTAGAACGGCAAAAATTTGAAAACGGCATGGACGATACCTCCCGAAACCTTGATGCCGTGTTACGTAACCCTACACTTACTCCTCCATACACACCACAACACAACGGTGTATCGGAGAGACGTAACCGAACCCTATTGGATATGGTACGTTCGATGATGAGTAACGCTGAGTTACCGCGATCATTTTGGGGCTATGCACTAGAATCAGCTGCATATCTTTTGAACAAGGTTCCTACCAAGACTGTGCCTACCACACCATATCAGATGTGGAGTGGGAAGAAACCCTATCTTCAATATCTGAAGATATGGGGATGTCCAGCTTTTGTTCAAAAGCAGCATGCGGACAAGCTCGAGGCACGCTCAGTACTGTGTAAGTTTGTGGGATACCCAAAGAACTCCAGGGGTATCTTTTCTATTATGTAGAGGAACAAAAGGTTTTTGTTTCTCATCATGCCCACTTTTTGGAACATCAATTTTTAGAAAAAGAAACTAGTGGGAGCGCAATAGAACTAGAAGAAATTCCAGAACCACAAGCTATTATTGAAAGCTTGGTGGAACCAGAAGTTTCAAAAGAACAGGACATTCCCGCGCCACTCCGCAGGAGTAGTAGGCTATCTCATCCGCCTGAGAGATACTACGGTTTTCTCGTAGATGGGGATAGAGAGGATTGCATCATTGATAATGTTGAGCCGACCAACTTCCAGCAAGCCATTCAGAGCATTGACTCGGTAAAATGGTTGGATACAATGCGGACCGAGATGGAGTCCATGTACACCAACAAAGTATGGACTTTGTACATTGCTCCAGAAGGGGTAAAACCCGTAGGCTGCAAATGGATCTTCAGAAAGAAGATCGGTGTAGATGGACAGGTTGAAACCTATAAGGCTTGACTTGTTGCAAAAGGATTTTGTTAAAGACCTGGTTTGGACTATGATGAAACCTTTTCTCCAGTGGCTATGCTCAAATCCATTCAGATCCTTCTTGCCATTGCTGCCTTCCACGATTATGAGATTTGGCAGATGGACGTAAAAACCGCTTTTCTAAATGGAAATTTGGAAGAGTGTGTCTATATGGACCAGCCAGAGGGTTTCATTCAGAGTGGGAGCAGCGGGAAAGTGTGCAAGTTGCTTAAGTCCATCTATGGACTAAAGCAGGCATCGCGTAGTTAGAACATCTGTTTTGATGAGACGGTCAAAGAATTTGAATTTATCAAAAATCCAGATGAGCCATGCATTTATAGTAAGATTGTAGCATGGACTGTTGTATTCCTCGTCTTGTACGTGGATGACAATTTCTTGATAGGAAATGACATTCCTATGCTACAATCTGTCAAAGGGTTCTTGTCACAAAGGTTCTCCATGAAAGGCCTGGGTGATGCCTCTTACATTCTGGGGATCCAGATCTATTGTGATAGATCTAAGAGTATGTTGGGACTTTCATAGTCCAGGTATATCGACACATGTAACGTTTTGAAAATCGTTTAGGTGAAATTTCGGAAAATCGGTAAAATAACGAGTGTTTTCAGTAAAATTCCATATATAAATATCTTTTAATATAAAATTAAATATACATATTCTAGCTATTTAATTGCTAGTATTTGGTGTTTATTGAGCCACCGGTAAAATTTCTAAATTTCTGAAAATTATTCCAAAATTAATTATTTTTAATATTATTTTAAGCCGTCACTAATACATTTAATTAGGAAAAATTACAAATTGGAATGAGTTGATACAAATTTTGTGCTTCATGACACATTAAACTAACATGTAAAATATTGTTTTTGAAATGAAATGAAATTTTCAAACGGTTTTAGAAAATATCGAAGAAAAAGGGTTTAAATAGTGAAATTAGTGTTAATGGAGATTGGGATAATACATTTATCTTTTTCCCTCACCCACACTCACACCCCCCATTTTATTCCTCCCTTTTAGTGGCTGAAATTCAGCAGCCCCTCCCCACTCTCCCTTCCCAAACAAATGAAAAGAAAAGACAAAGGAAATGAGAAGAAGTTAAAAGAGGTATGGCTTTGACTTTGCATTGACTTAATACTTTCCTCACCTCACTCTCTCTCCTCTCTTCCTCATCTTTTGGCCGAACCCCCCCTTCCCCACTCCTTCAACAGCAGCCCCAATTCTTCCCCTCTCATTTCATCAAAAAATTCCATCAAAAAAAATCATCAAAAATGCTTCAAAATCCACACAAAATCCAAATCTAATCCCTACCCATTATTCCTCGGCTATTCTAGTATGGATCTAGGGAACACGTTGGCATTTTGGAGGCTTTGATTTTCATGTTTGATCTCTTGATCATGAGGTATAATCTTAACCTATGTTTTGATTGTTGGTTAATTACTCCAATTTAGTTAAATTTAGATGTTTAATTTGGTTTTATTGCAAGTTTGGAAAATTCAAGACTAGGGTTTGAATTAAATTAGGTTCTTTATCATTAGGTTATAGTTGTAATGAGGGGATTAACATGTAATTGAATGCAAAATCTAATTTGGTTACTAGTTGCTAATTTGTTAGTTTAAAAATTGTGATAATTACGCTAAATTGCTAACTAGGTTTTAGAAATTAAATCAAAATGTGGGATTAAAATCTAGTTAGAATTTTTAGCACATCATTAAGGTTTCCATGAGTGGTTTAACCATTTAAAATATGCAAAATCTAGCTTAGTTGTTGAATTGTGAATTTTGCTTTAAAAAAATTGTTAAAATTGGTTATTTTTGCAAACTTGAATTTTGGGTTAATGATAATTAGCGAGATTAAAAATATGGAAATGGTTTATATGACCCAGTTATGATACTTAGTGAATATTATGGCCATTATTTGGGTTAAAACATCAAGTTTCAAATTAAAACGGTAATTATGTGCTTTCTAGGTTTTGTGAAATAAATCGATTTGAGCAAATTTAAGGTTTTTATGAATTGCACCATATTTTCAAATAAATTCTAGTGCGTTATGAACGCGCGATTGGTACGTTAGGTTTTTCTCAATAGTTTGATATTTGTACATCGACATCGAGGGTTGGTTTGGCTATTTTTGCATGCGTAGGCGATAGGTTTTGACCTATGCGTGATACGCGTGCCGATTTGGTTTTCGTATGCTGTTTCGATTTCGAATTGGGTTTTTATGCGATACGATACGTTGTGACTTATAGGTACCCCCATATGGACTTCGAGACGACGAGCAAGAGCGTAGCGACGTCGGCACCGGCGAGCGAAGATCATGTGAGTAGATTTATATCTACGGGGGAAGTCGGGTAGATGGCATATAGAACCCCCGCAAAGTTATGAGGAATGAGGTGATGTTGTAACGATATACTTTTATATGTTATTATGAGATATGAACACCTAGTAGGAGAAGCCTTAGGAGCTTATGGGTTTAGGGTTAGCGAGAATTGAAGAAAGGACTTTAGCGGATTTCTTAGTCACGAAACCCTAGAGTAAGGATTTGCATACACGCACCCCCACACACTTGCATGCATTTTAGTACTTGTGCGTAAATGGGATATGTATATATTTATATACACATAGGTATGGGACTATATATATATAGATATATACGTATACCTATACATGAATAATGAGGATAGTGGATGATAGTTGGGGATGAGTCAATGAGTTTGGGCTTGATGCCACGAGATCGGTGATATGATTTGGATAGTATTATGAGATGCGAAATGTGATGATAGCGGATCGGTAGGCGATGTGTTTCATAGACACGCATTTACATATATGTTGATGATATTAGTAGTGTACTAGACTTAGATCAGTACCCCTACCCACGATATGTGATGATGTGGATAACAGATGAATAATAAGATAAATGTGATATTGAACCGTACCCAGTTTGGGATGTCGTACGATGGATTTGCTGTAAGTCCATGTCACGCACCTCATAAACTTGCAGGAAGGCGGAATATATGAAAAACGATTATCAAAGCTTCGTAACACGGACTTGAGCGCATGAATCGTATCTAAACCGTTACTAGCAAACTACGAGAGGTTTAACTACTCGGATTCGAAGTTATACCTCACGTTACTTGTCCTTCGGGTCTTCATCGCTGTCCTCCACTCCTCGTAGTCTCCTTGGAACATCGACACCTCAACGGCCTCCTCGAGTCAAAGACGATCCAACCGAGAGCTCCTACGCCAAGCGTGATCTCTAACTTGAGATAACTAGGTTGCTCAAAGTGCTAATCTAAGCTTCCTAGGGGATATAGAGTGAGGTTATGGATGTATTAGTCTAGCTAACCTTTGATCTCAACACATGAGAGGTTAGGGTTAGGGTTTCAAGAATGAGAGAGCTTGAGGAGAGAGAAGGTGATGATAAGAAATGATATTGAAAAATGAACTCATTTGAATATATCAACCATAACAATTTATCTAATAAATAATATACATCATTAATCATCATGGTTGATGCATTCACCTTGTGTGATTCATCTTATGAGTCATTAGCTCAATAAATGAAGCATTAACTCCATGGATGAATCACACAAATGAGTCATTAAGCAATAAATGCTTATGCCACCTTAACCCCCAAGTCACCATGCTTCTAGAAGCTTCCCGGAAAATTACGAGAACGCCCCTCCAATCCGTGAAAACACGGAAAAACTTTAGACTGTATAAATCCAATAACCTGATACTAGAATCTGGCTTAAACCAAAGCCGGAAAGTAAAAACTGTCCGAACGCTGTACGTGCGTAAACACACGTATGCGTCCGAAACCTTGTCGTAAAACCATACGACCTCTATATCATTTCTCCTGGAGCAGGGAAACCCTCTGTGTGGGACTCTAAAGACTCGATACTACACTGGCAGTGGGTTTAACCACAGACCGCAAGCGGCACTAGCTGTACGTAACGGTCCCCAGGTAGATGTCGATAAGAAGGCCGATGAGGAAACCCATCCGAACTCCTACTGAGCCTGATGTGACAATCTCCGTACAGTCCGGTCTGTTTGTCTAAGACTATCGCATATCTAGCCTAGTGGGCGGCAAGCGTCAGTCCCCTAATAGCGGTATAAGTCGTGTCGGAGCGTAGCTCATTACACCCTGAGAAACTACTGGAACCTACCAGTAAATCTCACTTGCCCTGGCCAGGGACTTTGCGTAATGGTTCTCTGACACAACGCGATATCAACTCCCAATACCGGGAGAGACGAATCCTTTCTAACCGCCACTGCCTCCAAGTGCTCAGGACTGCACCCAACTACTACCTGTTTGCATGACTCCTTTGAGCCGTGGTAGGGTTGCAATCTAAGAACAATGGGACACACTCGAGGCGAAGTAGCAGTGTCAAGTCTGCGGACTATGCTGTACTCATGTCACCAGGGAACTGTTAACTGACGACGGGTATAATACCAACCAACAGTCCCCATGCGAGGCCTGTCCGGTGTACCCGTAACCTAACGAGCACCTGTACACTATCTCCAGTACTACATACTGACGGCTGTGGGACAGACCATCTCCCTAACTGGGATGAGAAGCGTACACACTAGTCTACTCTGGAGTATCGATTCCCTGTCTCGATAATCCTACGACTAGGGAAAAGTATAGGATGTTGCTTATAGACTACCCAGCCCCCACTAGTGTGACTGCCATCACAACGCTGGTAATCAAGCAAAGATCCTATGGGCTCTACTGATATATATAAGTGATACGTTACAAGAAATATATGCACATATTAAAGTAGACACAAACCAAGTAGCATACTACCATTTTTAGCAAGACTGTATATACAACTGTGAATATCCAAAGCTTCCAATAAGTAATATGCATACAAGTATGATACAATAATAGCCCCAGGGCATATACACTAACAATCTCCCACTTGCACTAGGGCCATGAGCTGGCATATCGTAGACCTATCATCTCGAATAGCCTCTCGAACTGCGTCTGAGCAATGGCCTTTGTGAATGGATCAGCAATGTTATTCTCCATCTCTACTCCTTTCACCTCGATCTCCCGGCGATCAACAATCTCCCTGATCAGGTGATACCGCCTTAAGATGTGTCTGGATTTCTGATGGGACCTGGGTTCCTTCGCTAAAGCTATAGCGCCGTTGTTGTCACAATACAGTGGTATTGGATCAACACTGGTAGGAACCACCTGAAGTTCTATGAGGAACTTCTTCATCCAGACAGCTTCTTTTGCGGCATCGCAAGCAGCTATGTACTCCGCTTCCATTGTTGAGTCAGCAACGGTCTCCTGCTTGGAACTCTTTCAACAGACTGCCCCTCCATTGAGGGTAAAGACATAACCCGACATGGACTTGGAGTCATCCTTGTCACTCTGGAAGCCGGAGTCGGCAAAGGCCTCCATCTGGAGGTCTTTTCCGCCATACACCAAGAACATCTCCTTAGTCCTTCTGAGGTACTTGAGAATGTTCTTTACTGCTATCCAGTGCTTCTCCCCTGGGTTTGCCTGATACCGGCTTACAACGTTCAATGCGTATGCTACATCTGGTCTGGTACATAACATCGCATACATTATAGATCCTACCGCAGAAGCGTAGGGTATAATGGACATGTGATCCCTTTCCAAATCAGTCTTGGGAGACATTTCTTTGGAGAGGGTGATTCCGTGACAAGCCGGTAGGTTACCGCGCTTAGAATCATCCATACTGAATCTCTTCACTATGGTTTCTATGTACCTGGACTGCGAAAGTCCCAAAATCCTCTTTGATCTATCACGATAGATCCGGATCCCCAGAATGTAGGTGGCATCACCCAGGTCTTTCATGGAGAATTTCTGTGATAAGAATCTTTTGACTGATTGTAACATAGGAATATCATTTCCTATTAGGAGAATGTCATCGACGTACAAGACGAGGAATATTACAGCTCTCCCTACAATCTTACTGTATATGCAAGGTTCATCTGGATTTTTGATAAAGTCGAATTCTTTGATAACATCATCAAAACAGATGTTCCAACTCCGCGATGCCTGCTTTAGTCCATAAATGGACTTAAGCAGCTTGCATACTTTACCGCTGCTCCCACTCTGAATGAATCCCTCTGGCTGATCCATATAGACGTTCTCTTCCAAATTTCTATTTAGAAAGGCTGTCTTTACGTCCATCTGCCAGATCTCATAATCGTGGAAGGCAGCAATAGCAAGAAGGACCCGAATGGATTTGAGCATAGCCACTGGAGAAAAGGTTTCGTCATAGTTCAAACCAGGTCTTTGACGGAAACCCTTTGCAACAAGTCTAGCCTTATAGGTTTCAACCTGTCTATCTACACCAATCTTCTTTTTGAAGATCCATTTGCATCCTACGGGTTTTACCCCGTCTGGAGCAATGTCCAAAGTCCATACTTTGTTAGTGTACATGGACTCCATTTCGGTCCGCATTGCATCCAGCCATTTTACTGAGTCACCGCTCTGAATGGCTTGCTGGAAGCTAGTAGGCTCATCATAGTCAATAGTGCAATCCTCTCTATCCCCGTCTATGAGAAAACCGTAGTATCTCTCGGGCGGATGAGACTGCCTACTACTCCTGTGGAGTGGCGTCGGGATGTCCCTTTCTTCTGAAACCTCTGGTTCTACCAAGCTTTCAGTAATAGCTTGTGGTTCTGGAATTTCTTCCAGTTCTATTGTGCTCCCACTCTTCTGATTTTCTAAAAATTCAGTTTCCAAGAAGCAGGCATGTTGAGAAACAAAAACCTTTTGTTCCTCTGCGTAATAGAAACAATATCCCATGGAGTTCTTTGGATATCCCACAAACTTACACTGTACTGAGCATGCCTCGAGTTTGTCCGTATGCTGCTTCTTTACAAAAGTTGGACATCCCCATGTCTTAAGATACTTAAGACAGGGTTTCTTCCCACTCCACATCTGATATGGTGTGGTAGGCACAGTCTTGGTTGGAACTCGGTTCAAAAGATATGCAGCTGATTCTAGTGCATATCCCCAGAATGATCGCGGTAACTCAGCGTTACTCATCATGGAATAGGATTCGGTTCCGTCTCTCCGATACACCGTTATGTTGTGGTGTGTATGGAGGAGTAAGCTGAGAGAGAATTCCATTCTCTTTTAAGTAACCTAGGAACTCGGCACTTAAGTATTCACCATCTCGATCAGATCTTAGTGTCTTGATACTTTTGCCTGTTTAGTTTTCTACTTCATTCTTGTATTCCTGGAATTTTTCAAAGGCTTCAGATTTATGTTTCATTAAGAAGACATATCTGTACCTTGAAAAGTCATCCGTAAAAGTAATGAAGTATGAATAACCGCTTCACGCATGTGTAGACATTGGACTGCACACATCACTGTGTACGATCCCTAAGAGCTCGCTCGCTCTTACTCCGTGTCCAGTAAACGGAGTTTTTGTCATCTTTCCTATGAGACAAGATTCACAAGTAGCATAAGATTGATATTCGAACGGATTCAAATATCCTTCTCTATGTAACTTAGTCAACCTTCTCTCATTGATGTGACCCAGTCTACAATGCCATAAGAAAGCCTGATTTAATTCCGGAGACTTTCTTTTAAGTGTGTTCTGGACATTGAAAACCTGAGCATGACTTAATACGTATATGCCGTCATCTAATGTACCGGACCCAATCAAAACTTGATTTAGGTGGATGTGAACTACATCGCCTACGAATGTAAAATCATATCCCTCTCTCGAAAGTGAGGATACTGGTATGATGTTACAAGTCATACTAGGTACATATAGACAGTTACGTAGAATCGATATCTTCCCACATGTCAAACCTAGGCGATATTCTCCCACGGATTCAGCGTCCACGCTCATTCCGTTTGCAACTCTGAGAGACCAATCACCTACCTTTATAACTCTACGGTTTCTCAAAGCATGTAATGAATTACAGATATGAGATCCTGCTCCGGTATCTAGTACCCAGGAAGTAGAGTTAATTGACAAACAGTTCTCAATTACAAACACACTTGAAGCCGAAGCCACAACATGCTTCGAATCCTGGCTACTGGCTTTGCTAGCCCTGCAATCCTTCTGCCAATGTTCATTCCTGTAACAATAGGAATGTCCCTTTTTTACTATATCCAGTCCCGAAACTTTTGCCTTTCTCTTTCCTTCTATATCCCTGGTTTCCTTCAGGGTAGAAGGCAGAGACTGAAGAACCAAGTCAGTATCTGACCTGTTTCCTAACATGGTCTGCAGGTCCTAGAGCTCATCAATACAGCTATTCATTGTAAGGACGTTGTCCCCTACAGATGACCCGACAGCCAACCTCGTATGAATTAATTCGTTCAAGGTCTCATATCTTGCGATATGAGATTGCTCTCCATATAAATCTTTGTTATGGAGAAAGATGGAAACTAAGTCTACCTTCTCGTGTTGCTTCTGGTATACACCATCAACTGAAGCTAACATGAGGCACTTAGCTTTCGCTTTATCCTTTTCCCTTGTCTGACGGATATCCATATCCGCGACGGTGGAAACTGGACCTGGGATGGCGGGATCTTGAGTAGTAATAAGGTGGTCCAGCTTGTCATAGGCAATGGACATCTGGACAGACCTTTGCCAGTCATATAAGTCAGATTCAGTCAATTTGTTATCTATATGTAACCTAGTCGTGGTCACAAGGTCGCTGCAATTAAGAGAGAGAGAAGAAAACACTTTTAGCATGATGCTCTTGCAAGTTTAGAGTGGTTTTAATTTATCTAAACAGGATGGCTCCCACTGTTTCTAGAATCCTTCCTCAAACCATAAAAGAAGAATTAGCCAGGACTATTCTCACCGTACAATACTTGCTTAACCGTTCAGCCAGGTCAGTGTCGATACTTCGAGGGAGGTTTTCCAACGCTTTCGCGAAGTTCCTTAATTAAAGAACCTCTTTTCTCTGGGGGCATATAGCCCCACTGACACCTTTCTAGGCACCTACTTTGTTTATAGCATTGATCGTTAAGTGACGAATCTCCTGATAAGTAGTATATACTCACAGTAGGATCGGGATCCAAAATATCATCGTATGATAATGTTGAAGGAATCTTACCAACATTCATCAAACTCCAAAATGGTATGCACCTCTCTGAAAATTTCAGTTTCTTTAGAAATTCCCGATATGGATTTTTGCCCCATGCTCTTATGACCTTGACTTTAGTCAACAAATCATAAGTCACATGTCAAGTTCTACCCGTCATTATCCAGGTTAATTTGAACCCACCCGTACATACCCTTGACTTTAGTCAACAAGGTAATACGACTGTCCCAAACCAACGCATCTATCTATGCCGCATATGAATATCCAACAGCTACCAAACACTGTGCCTTGACTTTAGTCAACAAACACAGCTTGAATACTATTGACTATCTATATGAAATGACGGAGGGCTACGAATGGTTTTGGCAAAACCGTGAACGTAGTGAACTTGATATAATCAAAGGAACCTGATACTTTTTAAAAGGAGTGGTTAAAGCTCTGCAATTAAAAATTCTGATCTTTTAAAATAACCGAGTGGTTTCTTTTAAATTTGTTCCAACGATTAAACTATGGTTTATTTTCTTTGCATTATAATAATGCGTCCCATCATTTATCCTATCATTGCAGAAAACAACAAAAATACCACGTTCTTTTATGCCATCTGCATTTGCCACGGGGTCCCGTCATCACCCGTTAGGTTACTTAACTAACGACAGAGCGGGGGCTGAGTTAGCGTTGGTGTAAAACATAAGTGACGTCTAATAGTTATCATATATAGATATTGTACATTCGTCAGACGCAATAATAAGCATTCCAGATCACTGATGAACTTTATTGGATATACTAGCAATCCGCATTTGCTTTGAGCCTGCAATAAAAGACGGATTACACAGTTGTGATGAATAGCCATTACCCCACCCTAGACCCCTACGGGTACGGCAAACTACCCGCCAAGTACCCGAAGTGAAGCGGTCTCCCTCAACAAAGTGAGTAGGCCACTAAACACTTCAAAGTACCGGGTAGTTTGTGCACCCCACCTTGGGTCTATCCTAGGAGCAAAAAACAGTAAAAAGAAATAATACAACGGTGGCTACAACCGCAACCTGGATGCGCCCCGCAAAAGAATATGACATCATATTACATTTCATCGAATGAATGAATATTAAACCCATTTCAAACCCCGGCTAATCATTACAACACTCCAATCAAGTCCATATACACAAACAGTAAACATTACAGAAATGTGCAACCCCCTGCCAACCGACATACTAGCAGTTAGAGGAGGTTTACGAACACATTAAACATTACAGATAAAAACCCAATTAGAAAATATCTTAGAACATCCATCGACAACAATTTTCCGTGTCTACCCCAATTGCAAGCCAGCATAGAAGTAACCTGGGCAGAAACAGAATATACAGGAAAACAAAAGTCCAAAAAATATGAATTACTGTGCAAATCCGAGTCAACTCGGGGTTGACTCGGAAGCGGATCTGTGGCCAAAAGCACCTTCTTGCCTTGGATCCACGGCCGACTTGCCGAGTTAGGGGCTCGTATTTTCCCAGTATTCTTATATTTCACTGTTGTGAATTTTAAGGCATATCATATAATTTTTTCGACACGTTTAAAATTTACAGAAACTGTTAGGGTTCCGGGGTTTCTTTTTCGTGTTTTCCGTCGATCGAACTTCTAATTAGTTGCTAACAAGCGAGTAATTGTTTAGTTAGCTCTGATACCACTGTAAGTCCATGTCGCGCACCCCACGAACTTGCGGGGAGGCGGAATATATGAAAAACGATTATCAAAGCTTCGTAACACGGACTTGAGAGCATGAATCGTATCTAAACCATTACTAGCAAACTACGAGAGGTTTAACTACTCGGATTCGAAGTTATACCTCACGTTACTTGTCCTTCGGGTCTTCATCACTGTCCTCCACTCCTCGTAGGCTCCTTGAAATATCGGCACCTCAACGGCCTCCTCGAGTCAAAGACGATCCACCCGAGAGCTCCTACGCCAAGCTTGATCTCTAACTTGAGATAACTAGGTTGCTCAAAGTGCTAATCTAAGCTACCTAGGGGATATAGAGTGAGGTTATGGATGTATTAGTCTAGCTAACCCTTGATCTCAACACATGAGAGGTTAAGGTTAGGGTTTTAAGAATGAGAGAGCTTGAGGGGAGAGAAGGTGATGATAAGAAATGTTATTGAAAAATGAACTCATTTGAACATATCAACCATAACAATTTATCAAATAAATAATATACATGATTAATCATCATGGTTGATGCATTCACCTTGTGTGATTCATCTCATGAGTCATTAGCTCAATAAATGAAGCATTAACTCCTTGGATGAATCACACAAATGAGTCATTAAGCAATAAATGCTTATGCCACCTTAACCCCCAAGTCACCATGCTTCTAGAAGCTTCCCGGAAAATTACGAGAACGCCCCTCCAATCCGTGAAAACACGGAAAAACTTTAGACTGTATAAATCCAATAACCTGATACTAGAATCTGGCTTAAACCAAAGCCGGCTAGTAAAAACTGTCCGAACGCCGTACGTGCGTAAACACACGTATGCGTCCGAACCCTTGTCGTAAAACCATACGACCTCTATATCGTTTCGCCTGGAGCAGGGAAACCCTCTATGTGGGACTCTAAAGACTCGACACTACGCTGGCAGTGGGTTTAACCACAGACCGCAAGCGGCACTAGCTGTACGTAACGGTCCCCAGGTAGATGTCGATAAGAAGGCCGATGAGGAAACCCATCCGAACTCCTACTGACCCTGATGTGACAATCTCCGTACAGTCCGGTCTGTTCGTCTAAGACTATCGCATATCTAGCCAAGGGGGCGGAAAGTGTCAGTCCCCTAATAGCGGTATAAGTCATGTCGGAGCGTAGCCCATTACACCCTAAGAAACTACTGGAACCTACCAGTAAATCTCGCTTGCCCTGGCCAGGGACTTTGCGTAATGGCTCTCTGACACAGCGCGATATCAACTCCCAATACCGGGAGAGACGAATCCTTTCTAACCGCCACTGCCTCCAAGTGCTCGGGACTGCACCCAACTACTACCTGTTTGCACGACTCCTTTGAGCCATGGTAGGGTAGCAATCTAAGAACAGTGGGACACACTCAAGGCGAAGTAGCAGTATCAAGTCTGCGGACTATGCTGTACTCATGTCACCTGGGAACTGTTAACTGACGACGGGTATAATACCAACCAACAGTCCCCGTGCGAGTCATGTCCGGTGTACCTGTAACCTAACGAGCACTTGTATACTATCTCCAGTACGACGTACTGACGGCTGTGGGACAGACCATCTCCCCAACTGGGATGAGAAGCGTACACACTAGTCTACTCTGGAGTATCGATGCCCTGCCTCGATAATCCTATGACTAGGGACAAGTATAGGATGTTGCTTATAGACCATCCAGCCCCCACTAGTTTGACTGCCATCACAACGCTGGTAATCAAGCAAAGATCCTATAGGCTCTACTAATATGTATAAGTGATACGTTACAAGAAACATATGCACATATTAAAGTAGACACAAACCAAGTAGCATACTACCATTTTTAGCAAGACTGTATATGCAACTGTAAATATCCCAAGCTTCCATTAAGTAATATACATACAAGTATGATACGATAATGGCCCTTAGGTCATATACACTAACATTTACCGTATGAGATATATATTGATGATAGATCCGTACTCTTGATTTAAGGATGTCATATCAGATGGTGTATCATATGGGATACTATTGAGGCGGGATCACCGACTATTATATAGATAGATATATATCGACTCACATGTAGGTGGTTTCCGTACTCCTTGCGATTGTGTAAGTCCACGGTAGCGCCCCGGCCATCTAACAGACGCCAAATGCAGAACAAAACTTTTTACAACTGGCGCTATCGCGTACTATAACCCGGATCTGCCATTAAAGCTAAACTAACAAACTACAAAGTGGGTAGAAGAGTTATACCGAACGATCCAAGTCCTTCGGTCTTCAACCATCATCCCACGCTTTGTTGCGGCTGCTCCGATCTCCTGAATCTCCAGTCTTCTCGTCTAGGTGGCACCACGTCGACGGATCTTTAAACGGTCTCCCGCCTCTGAACCGAGGCAACTCGATCATCAAGTTTGCTAAAAGAGATGACCAAGATTGATGTAGAGAATGAGTAGAACACTTTGTCTCGTTACGTCCAAAGCTATGGACGAACGGTTAATGAAGTTGCTTTTTTGGATCGGGTGGAAATGTGAAATGAGTATCTATCAAATTTCCATACACTAAAAACTATCATCTTTTTTTCTCAAGCAACCATAGCCCTTCACCAAGAGGGGGCCGGCCATATTTGTAGAGGGGGGAGGTGAGTGTAGGAGAGGGGAGGGTCACCATAACAATAATGAAGAGGATGAGTCATTTAAACACCTTGTATGAACACAATTAATGAAACAATGAATCATAACCCTTAGTCATCATATCATTAAATGAACATTTAAAGCACTAATGACTCACTAGCCTAGTCACCATCCAAGTCACCATCTAGAAGCTTCCACACCATCTCAAGAAAAGATAAATCCGTATTTAACCGAATGTTAAATACGGCTGATAGAAAACTGGAAACTGGCAACTTCCAAAAGCGATCCTGAAACGAATTTAAGGATAACCCCGTATCAGTATAAATATACCCGCATTTGTATTACGACCGAATACAAATGCAACTGAGACAAAAATATTATATCAACACAGCATAATACTCGGATCCGGCTTAAACCAAAGACGACCAGTATTATCCGCCCGAAATATGACACGTGCGTAAACGCACGTGCATTTTCCGAACCCTGCCATAAAACCATACGGCCTCTACAACGTTTCGCCCGAACTTGGGAAAGTGTCTGTGGGGGACTCTAATGACTCATCAACACAGTGGCACTGGGTATAACCACTAGCACGTCAGAGGTACTGGCTGTACGTAACGGTTGCCTATGTATTGATTGGAAGGGAAGCTGACGAGCGAACTCATCCATAAACCCTACTGAGCCTAACAGTGACAATATACATACAGTCCGGTCCGTTCGTCTGTGAGTATCACATATCGTCCTAGGGGCTGGTAACGTCAGACCCCCAATAGCAGTATAAGTCGTGTCAGAGAGTGGCCCAGAACACCCTGAGATACTACTGGAGTACCTACCAGTAAATCTCCTGCCTCGGCCGAGGGCTTTGTGTAATGGCTCTCCTAGACACAGCGCGATCTCACCCCCAATACCGGGAGAGATGAATCCCCTGCCGATCCGCTCACTTGCCTCCATGTGGCTCGGGACTGTACCCAAAAAAGACCTGTTTGCACGACTCCTTTGTGCCGTGGTAGGGTAGAAATCAAAGCACAGTGGGAACTCACACGAGACAAATGACGACCTCAGGTCGATGAACTAACCTGTACACATGTCACTAGGGAACTGCTATCTGACGATATGTATAATACCAACTAGCATATTCCCGGCGGGTCCTATACGGTGTACTCATAACCCAATGAGCACCTGTATACATCTTAGGTGAACTAACTAACACCAAAGGCTTGTGAGACCGGCCATTTCCCCTCGTCGGGGTCTTGACTGTATACACTAGTCTACTCTGGAGTATCGATGCCCTCTCTCGAAACTCCCACGACTAGGGACACTTAAATGATGTGCTTACAGACCCAAGCTCCCACGTATATGATCGCCATCTTACTGCTGGTAGTCAAGCAAGAATCCTATGGGCTTTATCATCATGCAATAGTGAACTAAGCTTGTATACGATGATAAAGACAAACCAGATAGCATACTATCATCTCGAGCAAGACTGTCATATCGGTATAGGTCCTGCCTCAATCATTGCAATCACGTACCTGCGATCCAATAATTGACTTTGAGGGCACTATCTCCAACAATCTCCCACTTGCACTTAAGGCTAATTATTGCGATGTCGCATACTCACAGCCCATGTGATACCGAACATCCAACTTCTCTACTAATCAGTTTCACAAAGCTAGTTTGTAAAACTCTTGTGTTCGAGAAATAGTCTCAGTGAGTGGATCCGCCCTGATGTTTCTTTCTATGTCTCTCTTAATCTCAAGTTCGCGGAGAAAGCCATCTCCCGAATCGAGTAATTCCTGTCTTAGAATATGTCTGGATATCTGATGAGACCTAGTTCATAAATGAAATCCAAATCCAAACTTCTTAGACTTTGTTGATAACTGAACCTAATCAGTATCCAGCACCATGCCTCCCACAGTATCCTCTTGGACCACCTGTCCATAATACTGTCCCTCGTCAGAGGGAAAACTATAACTCTGACAATCACTCTGTCATCCATGTCACCTTTGAAGCCTGGAATGATAACCGTCTCCCGAAGGAAGCTGCCGTCATCAAATCCGTAGAACATGCACTTATGTTCTAAAACTACTTCCTTATGTTTCTTCAGGATTGGATTAATATAAACTTATCGTATCAAGTGCAAAAACAACATCTGGTGTGGTACTTGACATCTCATGATTGACTCAATTGCCTAAGCAAGTGATCTGCCAATCATGCACATCCCTCTCTCTTTTATTCTGTAAGACACCTTTAGAGAGGGTGACTCATCACCTGCAGGTACACCACCATGCTAGGAGTCATCTATTCTAAAATACCATTAGAATACTGTCAAAGTACCCATATTGGGAAACTACCCAAATCTAGATCTAAAACCATAGATCTAGTAACCAGAATGTCAGATATTATATCCATATCCTTTGTGGAGAAACAACTGTGTGACTACCATAATACAACCGATCGTAGTATAGGAATTTTACTTCCTACTCTGTGTATGTCATCCAAATACCAGGACATCACACCCTACTACCTTCTCAACAGATCCATCCCCTATTCTTATGAAGTAAAACCTATGACTCTCACATCAAAATTAGATGATCTATCTCCGCTATATTTGCTCAAGCCTATAAATAGACATAAGCTTCTTGTCCACTATGCTTCCGCTGCTCCCACTGGCCATAACAACCCTCTGGCAGAATAAAATATATACGTGTACGTCTAAAACTAGTTTAGAATGACGCTATACATATCCTCCTGTCGGGTCTCATAGTCTGGAACAACAATAGTGTCAAGTCTGGGTAAACAAGAACCTCCCTGTCACCGTTCTTGAGGCTACCGGAGTACCTCTCGGGTGTCTGAGGTTACCCACCATATCTGCAGAGTGGGTATTGGAATGTCAAACCTGATTGAATATAAAAGTCCTATTAAATTTTCCGTAATTGTTTGCGGTTCTGGAATCACTTCTAGTTCTACCGTACTCCCACTACTGTTTTCTGAAAAAATCCATTTTCCTAAAACTGTAGCGAGTCAAGAACAATATCACTATTGATCTTCCAGATGGTAGAAAAGTCAACCCTCGTCAAAGCCAGGGTCAACCCACAAACTGCCATTACAGAAACGTGCCTTGAGTTATCCAGTGTCTGGTTTTAAGCATAAGCTGGACAACTCCCCGTATCTTAACATCGTTAAGATATGAACCCTTCTATATACAATATAGAAATAGGTGCACTAATTTAATTGGAACCAGATTCAAACCATGCAGCTATCTCCAGTGCATATCAACTTAATGGAGAGAGGCTAATCAACATTACTCAACTTAGGAATCCATCCAATTATGAGTAACCTGAAAGAGAAACAAGTTTCTGAAAACCATTACTATCAACAGAATACCAATCACAAGAATCTACATCTTCGATCTCTTTGAAGAATCCTGATACTTGCGACATCTGGTTCTCTACTTTATTCTTATACCCACAACTTCTCAAAACTTAGACATTGTATTTCTACGAAACACTTGCTAAAAACTAGAGAAGTCACAAGTAAACAGAATATAGTACGAGGACCTACCCCTTTGTCCTTACGGACACTGGACAACATACAATACTGTGTATAAGTCCGCTGATTTTGAATAACTCAAAACCTGTGTATCGTAGGTTAAAAACTGCACCCAGGCGATTTTCTCAAATATCACCAATTACAACAAATTCTGATATTATGAGGATGATCGCCTTATTCCCAATAACCTACTCCCACTCATCATCTGTAAAACCATACAGATATGAGAATAAAACCTGGTAAATACATACCTCGGAGTAAGTATCTAATCGGGAAATCAGTTTTCGTTTAACAATGCACTGAAACATGAAAATGATTCATAGGAGTATCCTGGTATTCCTAGTAATTCCTCTTCCATAATCTAATTCATGACTATAACCGTATATTTCATTGCCACCTCTCCAAATCCCTTTATTTGTCTTTATTCATTTCCTTCTGTACACCCCTTTAGGCTAAGTGGTTTTCTTCCTTACCTACCGTTCGGCACCAGCCTATGGTTTGGAAGAAGACTATCCATTAAGCATAATAGGTGTACCCTACTAATCCTAGGAGTACTCGCAACTTGAGAGAAGGTGATGATAAAAGACAACTGAATAATACCTTATTCTATTTCTCCCGAACTGGAAGAAGGCAAAGGTCAAATAGGAGTGGCGATGAAGTACGTGGTTTAGGTCGTGAATGATAGCAGTCGTAATTTACTTTTCCCTCTTTCTAATCCCTTTATTTTGTCTTTAGCTATTACCTTCTGTACACCCTACTTAGGCTAATTGGTTTTCTTCATTCCCTACCTTTCGGCACCTGCCTATGGTTTGGAATAAGACTATCCAATAAGCGTAATAGGTGTACTCTCCTAAACCAAGGAGCCCTCGCAACCTGAGAGAAGGTAATAATAAAAAACAACTGAATAAACCAATTCTATTTCTCCTGAACCTGGATCCATCCTCGAAGTAGTACCTTCGAGTACGTATATAACCATACGATGGATCTATCCAATGGAAGTGGATGTCCGTAGTAATACGGGGTGTTCTGAGAAATACAGAGGGTAAAAGAAGGAGCGGCAATGACTTATGCAACTAAGACAATCAAAAAGCCAGTATATTAAGAAGGTTCGGTCAACTTGGTCACTGAGTCATAGTCTAGGGTCGGTCAAAGGTCGCTTCCAAAGAGAGAGAGAAAAGAAACACTCTACGTGCACTTTAACCTAGATCATAATGGTTATCACTTTATCTAATCAGAAAACCTCCCACCGTTATCTCAAATTCTCCTCCAAACCTTAAAGAAGAATTAGTCGGGATCACCCGAAGAGTAAACTAACTCATCAGTGGGAATCGGGATCCAACTCTCATCGCATGATAACTCGATGGAAGCCACTCAAGTTATCACACTCCAGAAGGTATGCGCATACCTGGAAAGTTTCCTGTATGTTTGAAACTCCCGATATATATTTTTGCCCCATGCTCTTATGACCTTGACTAAGGGCCAAAAATCTCATAAGTCACATGTCAAGTTCTATCCATCATTATCCAGGTCAATTTGAACCCACCCGTACATACTCCCGACTAAGGGCCAAATATAGTAATACGACTGTCCCAAACCAACGCATCTATCTATGCAACAAAAGAATACCCAGCAGCTACCAAATACTATGCCTTGGCGAAAGGTCAAAATACATAGCTTGAATACTACTGAATACCCAAAAGAAATGACGGAGGGCTACGGCTAGTTTTTGGCGAAAAACCTTTAACGTAATGAACTTGATCTCGTTGAAGGAACCTGATAGCTTTTTATAAAATATAGTGACGAAAACCATTGCTAAAGAGGTCACTCCCGGTGAAGGGATCTCGGCTCTTTCCTCGTGGAATGAGGTGCAGAATATCCTAACTGAATATCACTATGCAAAGCAACTTGTAATCGACTATATTGAAGTTATTACCCTAACGTAAACTTCTGCCCAAGGGGTCACTCCCGGTGAAGGGATCTCGGCCCTTGCCTCGTAGAATGAGGTGCAGGATATTCTAACTGAATATCACTGTGCAAAACAAAAGGAAACATCTTTGTAATAACACCTTTTAAAATTTGTTCCAACAACATCAAATATAGGTTTGTTTTATCCTTGCCTTGATAAGAATCAATGCAGTCCCATCAATTAATCACACCAGAAAAGAACGAAAATAAAATGTACATATATGCCATCCGCATTCGTCACTGGGTCCCGTCATCACCCGTTAGGTTGCTTAACTAACGACAGAGCGGGGGCTGGACTAGCGCGGGTGTAAAACATATACAACATCTAATAGTATATATACCAATATACAATAATCGCTCCAGGCGTGATAATATGCAACATTACAGAAAAGTAATAAGCATCACAGAACAATATAGATAATCTGGGATCTCCGGGTTTCATAGAGCCGCTGCTGAAACCCGACGTTCCCCTGGTCGCGTGGATAGCCTGTGCAATGAAACCTAGACCCCTACGGGTGCGGCAAGTTACCCGCCAAAACCTGAAGCGAGGTAGTCCCCTACAGCATAGTGAATGGAACGCCCGGCACTTCACGGAATCCGGTAAATTGAGCACCCCTCCTTGGGTCAACCTGTACCCCCTACATGTGCGGCGAATAGTCTGCCAATTCTAGAGTGAGGTCCCTTTGCCTCTCAAAGCCATGAGATATGGACCCGTTGCCCTCCAGAACCCGGCTATCCGTGCAATCCGTCGCGGGATAAACCTAGTACAGAAAATAAAATATGTACAACGGGTATATCGACCTCAACCCGGTCGTGCCCCAAAAGAATATTATACAACAGGCAGTGACAGCAGTCCACATGTTGGACGCTCGTCCCGCAATATCAAATGTACAAATAAATCCAAACTGCACTATCATTGCACCCTGCTATCCACCACGACAAATCCGCAACATCACAGCACAACACAGAACATCAACGCGAATGTCACGTTCGCAAACCCGTCTAAAAGAACTATAGCAATTAGACGCGGTTTACCGCTCGAATGACATTCCCGGTCGGAGATATAAAGTAAGTACTGTATACTAACAAGTTTAAAATTTCGATCGACCAAATATCCCAAAGTGGGCCCCATAAACATCTGCTGTACAGTAACAAAATCTGGGCCCAAAAGAAATATTCTAGAAGCCACAATTTCACATGAAGAACACACTGAAAAAATTTGGTCCACTGTTGCCACATACTGGCCGCGGTTCCGCGGTCAAACCCAAGCTTTGACCGCGGTTCCACGGCGGTATAGTGGTAACACATATCCAAATTTTACCGTAACTCTTCAAAAACCCTGCTCAATTTTCTGTGATATGCAAAATAATTTTTAGACCCTTTTAAAAATCGACAGAAACTTTAACATGGAATTTTGCGGTTTTCGAAAATCCGTTCGATCGATATTTTAAACGCGTTATCACAAGTTAGTATAGCTTAATGGTGAGGCTCTGATACCACTATAAGTCCACGGTAGCGCCCTGGCCGTCTAACAGACGCCAAATGCAGAACAAAAAACTTTTTACAACTGGCGCTATCGCGTACTATAACTCGGATCTGCCATAAAAGCTAAACTAACAAACTACAAAGTTGGTAGAAGAGTTATACCGAACGATCCGAGTCCTTCGGTCTTCAACCATCATCCCACGCTTTGTTGCGGCTGCTCCGATCTCCTGAATCTCCAGTCTTCTCGTCTAGGTGGCACCACGTCGACGGATCTTTAAACGGGCTCCCGCCTCTGAACCGAGGCAACTCGATCATCAAGTTTGCTAAAAGAGATGACCAAGATTGATGTAGAGAATGAATAGAACACTTTGTCTCGTTACGTCCAAAGCTATGGACAAACGGTTAATGAAGTTGCCTTTTGGATCGGGTGGAAATGTGAAATGAGTATCTATCAAATTTCCATACACTAAAAACTATCATCTTTTTTTCTCAAGCAACCATAGCCCTTCACCAAGAAGGGGCCGGCCATATTTGTAGAGGGAGGAAGTGAGTGTAGGAGAGGGGTGGGTCACCATAACAATAATGAAGAGGATGAGTCATTTAAACACCTTGTATGAACACAATTAATGAAACAATGAATCATAACCCTTAGTCATCATATCATTAAATGAACATTTAAAGCACTAATGACTCACTAGCCTAGTCACCATCCTAGTCACCATCTACAAGGTTCCACACTCATCTCAAGAAAAGATAAATCCGTATTTAACCAAATGTTAAATACGGCTGATAGAAAACTGTAAACTGGCAATTTCCAAAAGCGATCCTGAAACGAATTTCAGGATAACCCCGTATCAGTATAAACATACCCTCATTTGTATTACGACCGAATACAAATGCAACTGAGACAAAGATATTATATCTACACAGCATAATACTCGGTTCCGGCATAAACCAAAGCCGACCAGTATTATCCGCCCGAAATATGACACGTGCGTAAACGCACGTGCATTTTCCGAACCCTGCCATAAAACCATACGGCCTCTACAACGTTTCGCCCGAACTTGGGAAAGTGTCTGTGGGGGACTCTGATGACTCATCAACACAGTGGCACTGGGTATAACCACTAGCACGTCAGAGGTACTGTCTGTACGTAACGGTTGTCTATGTTTTGATTGGAAGGGAAGCTGACGAGCGAACTCATCCATAAACCCTACTGAGCCTAACAGTGACAATATACATACAGTCCGGTCCGTTCGTCTATGAGTATCGCATATCGGCCTAGGGGCTGGTAACGTCAGACCCCCAATAGCAGTATAAGTCGTGTCAGAGAGTGGCCCAGAACACCCGAGATACTACTGGAGTACCTACCAGTAAATCTCCTGTCTCGGCCGAGGGCTTTGTGTAATGGCTCTCCTAGACACAGCGCGATCTCACCCCCAATACCGGGAGAGACGAATCCCCTGCCGATCTGCTCACTTGCTTCCATGTGGCTCGGGACTGTACCCAAAAAAGACCTGTTTGCACGACTCCTTTGAGCCGTGGTAGGGTAGAAATCAAAGCACAGTGGGAACTCACACGAGACAAATGACGACCTCAGGTCGATGAACTAACCTGTACACATGTCACCAGGGAACTGCTATCTGACGATATGTATAATACCAACTAGTATGTTCCCGGCGAGTCCTATCTGTAGGGTTCCTAGGCACACTAGTGAGGTCTCACAAGGCATCGAACATGCCAATTTCAAATTTTAACGTGCCGAGAAACCCTAAACTACGGATCGTTGGCTAGATTTCTAGGCGAAAAATAAACTAGTTAACACTTAACTAAGAGATACGGAAATACAACCTTTGTAGATCCGGTTCTCCACCTCCATAGCTCCGCAATGAAGTCTCCTCGCTGTCCATTTGAGTTCCCGGGCTCTAGCGTCGACTTCGTCGGAGAATGGGCAAGCTAGGTCGTCGATGTCCATGCCGAAGATGATCTACGTCGAGGCATCGCTAGATCAAGCTCCAACTTCACCAAGTCATGAAAACTTGTGAAGGAAACACTCTCTACTACTTGGCAAGAGGTAGAGGATGAAGAAATAGGAAGTGGGTAGACTTTAGAATTGGATTTCTCACTCATTTCATCAATCCACCATTGATGAAGTGAAGGTTTTCTTCATGAAGTGAAGAAGAAGAAGAAAGCAAGAAGATGATAAGTTATTATGAAAAGAATAATAAATTTATTCTTATCATAATATTAACCTAAGTTAAGTGTAGAGAATTGACCAAGGTTAAAGAATGGCTAGGGTTAAGGAGATGAGACAAAAATGGTGACATAATGAAAGCTTCATGAAGCTTCATGTTGAAAACAAAACTAGCCACCATTTTTCACTTCTTTTCCTGTTCTCATTTATCTTTTAAATGGAAATGAAAAGATAAAGAATGAATAAAAGAAAACCCTAATCATTTACTTAACCTAGGTTTAATTCATTACACTTAACAAAAAAGATATGTATCATCAAACATGATACAATCAAGTGCACAAAATCATATCGCATATGCAATGCGCACACCCGAGTGAGAAAATCCATTTAAAGTGAACCGATACTAGTTAATGCAAAGTAATATATCAAATATATAATTATGCATTAAATCATTAAATCAACTCTTGATTTAATGATCCGGTCATATCGCATATAACCGGCTAGTATCTAATGTATCGGCTTATCGAATTAATCCTTGATTCGATAATTAGGTTATATCGCATACAACCTTTCGACACATTGATCGCGAGAATGAAATACGGTATCACATACACGCACTACTCTCGGTCCCGCACATATCTCATATGCGCTCCTATTTCGTTTCGCTTGAGCCAGGAAACCTCTGTGTAGGACTCTAAAGACTCGTCAATACGCCGGCAGCAGATGATGATCATATCAAGCATCCACAAGCCGCAAGCGGTCTGCTAAACGTAACGGCCACCCGGGTATTGAGCGATCTGAAGATCGACGAGCAAGCCCGCTCACACTCCAGTGAATCCAACCAGTAACACTACCGTACAGTCCGGTCTGATCGTCTGATATGTCGCATATCTCGCCTAGGGATGGTAAACGTCAGACCCCAATAGCTCGATAAGTCGTGTCGATATGAGGTCTATAATACTTCGAGAAACTACTGGTAACACTTACCAGTAAATCTCAGCAACCCTGGCCAGGGATTTCCTGTTATAGCCAATCAAACACAGCACAACATCAACTCCCTATACCGGGAGAGACGAATCCCCTCCTATCGCTCATTGCCTCCATGTGACTCGGGACTGTACCCAAAAACCACCGTTTTGCACGCCCTCTTAGACGTGGTAAGATGGAAATCAAAGCACAGTGGGAACCACACAAGACTCTATGACGATCTCGGGTCAACAGACTACTCTGTACCAGTGTCACCAGAGAACTGCCATCTGACGTGAGGTATAATACCATCTGGGAGTTCTCGGCGAGTCCGTCCAGTGTACCCAGTCTCTACTGAGCACCCGCATATCTCCTCTGATGTCAAACACCAATGGATATGGGATCATCCATCGCCCATCTGTATGGGTCGAGAAGGTATACGCTAGTCTACTCTGGTATATCGATGCCCCGTCTCGATATACCCACGACTAGGGACTGTGAAGGATGTACTTATGGACTACCCTGTCCCCACTAGTATGATCTGCATCATAGTCCAGGTAGTCAAGCACACATCCTAAGGGCTTTACCAACATGTAACAGAGAGACAATCAGTATACACGTTAAGGTAAAGGGTAACCAGATAGCATACTATCATGTCGAGCAAGAAAGTCCTCCCTATATATGTCCCAGCATCCACTACAATATACATCCTATGTACAGTAATGGCCTCTAGGGCATACATATAACTAACAATCTCCCACTTGCACTAGGGCCATCTGTAGCAGTGGTTGCAGTATCTCATACTCAACCATCCCATAAAAGTCTCTCTCTGGGAAAAGGCCTTTCGTGAGTGGATTCGCTGTGTTTGTCCTCTGAGTCTACTCTCCTAACCTCGATCCCTTGGAGATCAACCATCTCCATGATCAGGTGATACTGCCTTAGAATAAGTCTGGATCACTGATGGGACCGGCGTTCCTAGGCATAAGCCACAACTCCATTGTCTCACAATGGTAGGAACGTAGTTCATCTCATGAACTAATATACACCCAAACATCCTCTTTGGTAGCATCTTGAGTTGCGATGTATCCAGCCTTTATCGTCTAGTATGTCACGGTATCTAGCTTGGAACTCTTCCAACATACCGCCCCTTTACTAAGGGTAAAGACAATGCCTGCGACTGACATTCAGTCGTCTTTATCACCCTGGAACCCTTCCAGTGATTTTTCCCAGGATCGATTGATACCATCTCACTACAACTAGTGAGTATCCTAACATCCATTTAGATCTATCTCATAGATCCAAAACCCAGGATTTAGAAGGTATCATTTTGATCCTACTGGAGAATCCTTGTGATAAGCGGAGATCGACCGAGCGTAGCATAGGAAACTCCTTCCCTATCAAAAGTATGTCATCCACGTACTCTACGAGGATCATCACCATACTCCCTACTACCTTTTTGTTTATACAAGGTTCATCTACCATTTTGATGATGTCAAACTGTTTGACTCCTACATCAAAACAGATGTTCCAACTCCGCGATACCTGCTTTATCCTATAAAGCATCTTGCACACGTTTCCGCTGCTCCCACTGTCTACGAAGCCCTCTGGCTATGTACTTATAGACGTTCTCTTCTAAAACATCATTTAGAAAAGCAGTCATGGCACCCAACCGCCAGATATCGTAGTCATGGTATGTAGCCGTGGCAAGTAGGATCTGGATGGACTTAAGCATAGCTACTCAGAAAAGGTTTCATCATTATCCACGCCTGGTCAATGATGCAAATCTTTAACAAGTCTAGCTTTGAAAGTCTCAACTTTTCCATCTACACCAAGTAATCTTCTCAAGATATACTTGCTCCTGACGGGGATTTAACCTTTCAGATATAGCAGCCAAAGTCCATACTTTGCTGGTGTACATGGATTCCATCTCAGATCGCTAAGCATCCAGCCATTCTTATAGAGTCTCAATCCTGATGGCCAGCTCGAAACTAGTTGGGTCATCATCTCATGATGCAATCCTCGCTCCCACTGTCATAGAGAAACTGAAGTATCTCTCAGGTGGGTGAGGAACCCTACTAGATCGGCGGAGAGGCTGAGGTTCGTTGGAATCTACTGAATCCTTCGGTTCTATCAAATCATCAGCTGCAGTTTGTATAGCTGGAACTTTTCCAGTTCTACATTACAGACCTTGCCTCGAGCTTGTCCGAATTTTGCTTTTAGACATAGGCCAGACAACCCCAAATCTTAACCAGCTTAAGACATGGGCTCTTCCCTTTCCATATCACATATGAAATGGTAGGCAACTGATTTGATTGGAACCCTATTCAATAGGTATGCAGCTTCTCAAGTGCATAACTCCCATAAGGAAATAGGTAACTCAGTAGTACTCATCATAGAGCACACCTTATCATATAGGGTGTGATTTCTCCGCCCCGATATACCATCGTGCTATGGTGTATTCGGAGGAGTAATGCTGAGAGAGAATCTCATTCTCCTTTAGAAAAGTCCAGGAATTCCGTGCACAAGTATTCTCCTCCTTGATCACATCAAAGGACATAATACTTATACCCGTATTGGTTCTCTACTTCTAACTTATATTCCGTAAATATCTCAAAAGGTTCGGACTTGTGTTTCAACAGGAACATATGTCTGAATCTTGAGAGATCATCAGAGAATGTAATGAAGTACAAAGAACCAGTCTTGGCATGTGTAGACTGGGGACCTACATACATCAACATGTATCATCCCAAGAGTTCACTAACTCTTTCTCTGTTTCCAGTAAACGGAGCTATGGTCATCTTATCTTTGTGACATGACTGGCGAGTTTCACAAGATGTAAGTTCAAACTAATTTAAATATGCATCTTTATGCAACTCTAGCAAGTCGGGTCATATTGATATGACCTAGTCTACAATGCCTCAAGAAGGATTCGTTCATCTCTGAACTCTTCCTCTTGTGTGTGTTCTGTATACTAAGAACTGTAGTTTGATTTAGAACATTAATGCTTTTAGATAACGTGCCTGAACCGATCAACTTTTGATATAGGAAATGTTCAAAACATTATCCAACAATACAAAATTTTATCATTTCTTTACTAATAAAGAGATAGATACGATTTTGTATATCAGGTTCGGTATCTAATAACATTCGTTCAGAATCAATGTATTCGTAATACAGAGTGACAGTGACCAACAGACTTGGCTGCAACACTTGCCCCGTTTTCTGCCTCATGAAACTTATCACACGTTCTCAGTTCTTCTACCTTTCCGTAGCCCTATGTAACAGATTACATATCTGGGATCCTGATCTGGTATCACATACCCAGGACGTAAAGGATACTGAGAAACAGTTCTTTGTAATGAACACACCCGAAGATGATGCATCAGCATGCACTCTCTTCGTTTGGGCGGCACGGGAATTCTGGTAATCCCCTATTTCCTGCTCTGTCTTATAACAATTATAAGTTGGAGCGGGACCAATGTTCCCCAGCTCAGTATAACAAGCGGGTTCGGTCAATAATCCGTATTATTATCTTGATTAAGGCGTGATATGGTTGCTACCTGGAGAGAGAGAGAGAAGAAAACACTCAGCGTGCGCTCTTGCAAGAATAGATTGGTTTTTATTTTATCTAATCAGGATGGCTCCCACTGCTTTTTATCAAATCTTCCTTCAAACCCTAAAAGGAAAGACTAGCCGGGATCAATTACACACTACAAGTTCGCCAATCTTTCAGCCAGGCTAGTGTCGGTACTTTGAGGGAGGTCCCCCGTGCTTTCGCACGAACCTAATTAATGTAAACCTCGTTTTCCCAGAGGCGTAACCCCGTTGACACCTTTCTAGACACCTACTTGATCAGCTAATTGTAATGTATAAAACTCTCCCTGGAGTAACTCTTACTCGCAGCGGGTATCGGGATCCAACTATCTCATAGAAGGTATGCAATCTCATTGCAAATTTCAACACTTGAAATTCCCGATAATATTTTTTTCTGGGCTTTATTGTGTGACATGATGACTTTAATCAATCCTTCTGGAACTTAACGACACTATTTGCACTGCACGTAAAGACATATAAAATCTTAAGTTAAATAAGAAGCGAGGAGTGAAAAATAAGGGTTCGATAGTCTAGACTTAGGATAATAGAATTGTTATTTTCTGAAACAAAACTTTAGGGTTTAAATCATAGTTATTTCGCAAAACTAGCTTGACCGGATTTTGTGGGTAGTATCCGCTGAAAACCCTCAGGAGACAACACTCCTCCTACTAGGGACACCTAGAGGTTTAACGGTTTGTTGCACGTACTCAGTGCAATCGCGTTCCCTGCGAAAGTGCGGTAAGGACTTTTTTGTGAATAATTGGTTTTTCTCGGGACGAGCAAAAGTTAAGTTTGGGGGTATTTGTTCATACCAGAATACTGCATTTTATACCGCCCATTCTTACGCTCGTTTGGTTATATGCAGGTGCTTTTAATCAGTGTTTGCTATATATTTGCAGAATACTGGTTCTCAGCTCTAAACAGTGAAATCCATGGAAAAGTACGACAAATTCCGGATTACTGCCAACAACAGATAAAACACGGGTCTCCGCACTCTATCCGTGTGTTGCCACATACCAGTTTAAGGGACAAAATGGCAAATCGATTGTCATTTTCATGCACAAAGCTCAATGTCAACAAAAGATCCAAAAAATCTACGCGGAGCTCGAGGAAATCATGGCAAAAGATCCACATCACATCACCTTTTGATCTACTGAAATTCTGGAAGAATTGTGAAGAGTTTCTGAGAAAAGTCATATACCACACAGAAGAGAACCACAAAACAAGGGATACGACAAAAGATGAAGTCACAATCTCTCTAAACGGCCGCGGTTCCGCGGCATAAGCGCGCTTAGGCCGCGGAACCGCGGCCGTATAGGCTCTTAAGTGTACAAAATTTCAGGGGCTGTTTGGTAATTACATGTAGTGCCAGAATGTTGCCCTAGGTTCTCTGTTCCCTGCCTATAAATACCCCAGAACTTGCCAAGCCAAAGGAGTTGATTCTCATGCCTCTTTTTTGTTAGTTTTTAGTCTTCTTCTTCTTCTTCATTCTTTCCTCCATGAAAATGTAGTGAGAGCATTGAGTGGATGTTAAATGAAGATGAGGATTTTTGTATCATTCTTTTTTTGCTTAGCTTCCCCCTTGAGCTCTCTACCTTAACTTGATCTTGCAACCTCTTAAGTGAGCTTGCAAGTTTAAGCTTTGGTCATTGATCTTAAGGGGTTGTATCATTTTGTTCTCTTTTTTGTGCTTCATTTCACATGAGTTCTTTACCCTTCTCTTGATCTTGTAACCTCTTGATTGAGCGTGCAAGTTTAAGGGTTGGCTATTGATCCCATGGCTTGTCTTGAGTTCTATGGTTCTTAGTGTTACTTTCTTGCTTATCTCTTTCTTGCATTTTTCATTCTTGTCTTTTATTACTTGCAATTTATTACCATGCACTTTAATTACTTGCTTGTAATCTTTTCTTTTCTTTGTTTATCTTTTTGTTCTCTCTTTTTGGTTCGTTTTGTGAATGGTTGTAATTATTGTTGTTAAGAATAAATACGATATTGTAAGTTATTGTTTCTTTGCTCATTTCCTTTTCCCGTTATTTTCCATTGAACTCCGCCAAAACGATACGCAAGCGCTCCGTTAGTCACCCTACCCTACCAAGGTAACGGTGATTCCTAACCGCGACCGGTTGCGTTCGGTTTGGCCGGAGGCGAAAGAAAGAGACAAGAACGAAAGGACAAGGGTAAATAAGCCGGATTCCACGAATACCGTGCTTAAATCCCCTAATCCACGTTGTTGCCGATTGCTCTAGCTTCAATTGGTCAAGACTCGGCTCAAAGGTTTTGAGTGGGGATTTCCTTAGCTTACACTTTCGTATCTTTTTCTTAACAACTTTATACTTGCATATAAAACACATAGGTTAGATTTGAACAAACATATACAAATTCTTCATTGACTCGTCTAAAACTCGAACGGACATACAACCATCTCCCTGTGGATCGACCCGTGCTCAACCGGCTGCTGCATAGTGACACCGTCCTGATCGCGGTTATACTTTAGAACTTTGAACATCCGACACGCCAAAAGCGTGCGATCAGAGCTCAAGGTAGAAACCCACAGGTGGATCCATCTTCGACAAGAGAAGGCAACGAGGAAAGCACCATCCGACCACCATCAAGAGTCAAAGAGAAGGAGTTCAAGTTGAGGTATAAGCCCTAACCGAGTAGCAATAGCTCTTGTTAGTTGCTAGTGTGTAGTTTAGCAAAGATCCGTGTTTTATAGACCATGTTGCCATGACCCGAAAAATCGTTTTTCATCATTTCCGCAAGCCCGAAAGAACCGGGAGAGGTAACGTGGACTTACAGTCCATGCAGCCACGAAGAGATGAGTCTGAAGCTGTCGGCATTAGAGAAAATTGGAGTAAGAGGTTCGTACGAGATCTTGATGAGATGATGTTCCACTCTGCCGACATCAGAGATGTGTTGTATATGGATATATCTTCCAGAAGGAGTCGTGATGAGTATGCAGCCGTTCCGGAACAAGAAATAGATATAATAAGAGGATGATAACTTCCGGGAAGTTCGGCAGAAACGAGATTGGGAGAGACCTCGTGTAACGTTTTGAAAATCGTTTCGGTGAAATTTCGAAAAAACGGTAAAATAAGGGGGTTTTCTGTAAAAAGTCAAAATGCAAATATCTTTATTATAAAATTAAATATACATATTCTAGCTATGTAATTGCTAGTATTTGGTGTTTATTGAGCCACTGCTGAAATTTCAAATTTTCTGAAAATTTTTCCGAAATTAATTATTTTAATATTATTTTAAGCCGGTAAGAAAATACATTAAATTAGCGATAAATACAAATTTAAATGGGCTAATTTTAATCTTTAAAATCATGTTAATTAAAATCTAGTTGTAATATAATTTTTTAGTATTTTATTTCAAGTTTTAATTGATTTATTATATGGAAAACAAAAATATAGTTATTTTGAACTAAAACTTGCAAATATGGTATTGTGGGGGGTCTTTTTGAATAGAATTTTTTTGTAAAGTCTCTCACACTCACCCTCACTCCCCTTGGCCTGCCGCACACTATTGTAGCAGCCCAAGAATTTTATTTCCCTCTTTTTGAGCTTAAATCATGTGAGAAATGGGTTAAAATAAGGTTTTTATATATAGTAAAGTAGGTGGGGGTATTATGGTAATTTGGGAGGGGCTTTGACTTGGATTCTTTTCCACAACTCCCCCACACCTCTCCCCACTCCCTCCTCAGCCGAAATTCTGCTACAACAGCCCCATCTTTTTCCCCCATTTTCCATCTCTTTTGCTTCAAAAATTGCCTCAAAATCCATCAAATAAATCCCAAAATCCAAATCCAACTCCTACCCATTTCTCATTAGCCAAACTTACATGGATCTAGGAGCATGGAAGCTACTTTTGGAGGCTAGAATTTGCATGCTAGATCCTTGATCTTGTGAGGTATAAATCAAGACCTTTTGTTAAATTGTTGTTTGAATACCTTAAATCAAGCATTATTAGTTATTAATTTGGGTTTAATTGTATGTTTGGAAA
This sequence comes from Agapanthus africanus, assembly GCA_030015575.1. Taxonomy (NCBI): domain Eukaryota; kingdom Viridiplantae; phylum Streptophyta; class Magnoliopsida; order Asparagales; family Amaryllidaceae; genus Agapanthus; species Agapanthus africanus. Next base: position 399,418,891 of record JASDDO010000026.1, on the reverse strand, counting down.
AACTTAGTAAGGGTTTATGAAATTCAAGTTAGGTTTTTGTGTATGTAATTGTGGTTGCAATTGTAGTTCTTCATATTGTGAAATGAAAACCTAATCAAATTTCTAGTTGCAAATTGTTAGTTTGGAATTATAATATTTAAGCTATATTGCTAGCTAGGTTTTTGTAAACCATGAATTTGATTATGAGAAAAATATAATTAGGTTTTTTCATGACTTCATTAACATTATTAAGTGTATTTTAATACTTTAGTTCATGAAAATCCAAGCTAGATTGTAGTTTGTGCATTTTGCTATAAAATTGTTAAAATTGGTTAATATTGCAAACTAGGTTTTTGAAAACGAATTAAATTGTGGGTTTAAAATTTACGTAATGGTTTTTATGGCATAATTAAGATATTAAGTTATCATCTTGGTCACTAGAATTGTTAAAACATCATGTTTTGTACAAAAACGGCGAATTGTGCTTGCTAGATTTTCGGAAAAATGACTTTTTAAGTGAAATTGGGGTTTTTGTGAATTTTAACCTATTTTATATTAAAATTAGTGTTCGTGAATGTGCAAATGAGTGTGTTGGGAGTTTTCTCGATGGTTTGGCGTTTGTACGCCGACGTCGAGGGTTTTTGGGTCGATTTGCGAAAGCAACCATAGATTTTGACCTATGTGGGATTCGTGCGTCGTTTTGGTCATGAGTCGGATTTTAATGCGGTATGGTGCGTTATGATATGTAGGTACCCCATGTGGACTTCGAGACGACAAGCAAGCGCGTGGCGACGTCGGTACCGGCGAACGAGGACCAGGTGAGTAGATTTATATCTACGGGGAGAAGTCGGGTGGATAGCGTATAGCACCCCCGCAGTCCGTGGTGGTGTATACGGATGCGTATACACACCAACAATTAGTATATGTTATTTGGGATTAATAACGATGTTAGGATGGATATTGGTGTGTTGGATTACTTTAGTGTTGCGAACCCTAGGGTAGTGTTGCACTACACATACACACATACATACCTGCATACATTCCTTTTTATATGTGCTCATGAGATTCTTTATAGTTATGTGTTCACATGGGTATGGGACTATGTGTTCACATACGGATTTGAGGATGATACTTGGGATTGAGCTGAGTCGATGAGATTTGTTTTGTGGTTGTGATATCGGTGATATGGCAGGATTCGTATTTGAGGTACGTCCTGGTGTTATAGCGGATCTTGGGGCGGCGATACGGGTGAATAGTGTTATAAATAAAATGGTCGACATGTGATCGTGATATGAGGCATGATATGCTAGGATATTGATATTAGGCCGTATCGGGCGATGTATACCCTTGATGATGCTATGTGCTGACGGTATCGGTTTGTACGAGATTGTCGATCTGTAGTCAGATCATGGGTATATTGAGGATATTAGTATTGTACTAGACATAGGTCAGTACCCTAGACTATGATCTTGAATAAAGAGGATACCAGAGGAATGGTGTGAGGAATATGATATTGACCCGTACCCAGATTTGGGGATGCCGTACGACGGATTTACGTACGAGCTATATCTGATGATTGATCCGCACTCTTGACTTGGGATGGCTGATTGTAGATATGGTATCGGATATGATATTATTGAGGTGGGATCACCGACTAATATATATACAGGTATGTATATGGATCGACTCAGATGTTAGGCGGTTTCCTTACCTGTAGTCCAGCTTGTTAGCTTAGCCCTTTAGTTTAGTTTAGTTGTTAGATTAGATTCGATTCTTACCTATTTCAAAAACTAACAAATCGTGGGTATTTTAGAAGACAGCCCAAGGGATCCTACGGATATTTCAAAAGACATATCTTTTCATAAAAACACCGTAGCCCCTATTTTCAAAACCCCATGATTCGTGTTATTTCAAAAGGCACCATTTGTAGGACTTATATTAGATTAATGCAGGTTAGTTACAGTTGCGTCTAGTATTCAGCTCCCGCTTATTATTGTGGTTCGCTTCGCATCGCATACTTATGTTATAATTTCTTATTGCAATGTTGATATCATATTGTTAGGACACCAGCACCATTACCGATGATGCGTATGTACCACGTACACTTACTTGCCGGCTCACGCACATCTTCATCGGTAATTGCCATGTCACGTACACCTTAGAAAATATTATTGCTTGACTTAGCTTGTTAGTTAGTAATTTGACATGATATTAGTGTGCCTGCCTTATATGCCAGCTTAACATTGTAGTATTTACTTGTCACTTCATGCATACTGTTATTCATTGTTATGCCTATATTCATGGTTTTTACATGCTATTGATGATTTGGATTCGGATTTCCATGAAATTTTCTGGATTTGGGGGGAAAACCGCAAAACTTATATAAACTGATTTCTCTCTTTTTAAATAAAAAGTGCGGTTTTTCCCATGATGTATGAGTCGTCCACCATGAGTTTGCTGATGGATTCCGAGACCGATTCGAGGAGACGGATGAACCGTTTCGGGTACATGGTGGACCCGGTAAGGTACCCCGGGGCAAGAAGCGCGTGATGATGATGATGTGAGCCTGGCAGGGGAGCACTACCTACCGGTGATTTTACCCGACGCGTCGGATATCCGGAGGATACCGTCGTGGTCTTGAGATGGATGGTAGGGGCCGGTCTGGACTGACGGCGCCCTAGATATTGTGATTGAGACATTGAGATTTCGAGATATTGAGGTACAGAGACTGTGATACAGAGATATCGAGATATTGGGATTACGTTTTGTGCCGATGCTAGGCACTGTTTTATGCTGATTTCATTATGATACCTCATTTTAAAAAATACAAAGGAAATCTCACTAAATTATGAAAACAGTTCTTCATTTACATGTATTCTATTTTCATGCATTCATACCTCATTCATATGATATATTGCTACTTGAGGCACTGACACGGGCACATGAGATTACACTCGGGTTAGATATTTACCCTAGCCTTATTATAGGCTACGTGTTATTCATATATTTGAGGATATATTATGATCATTGACCTAGGTTGCGTTATTTATGCGATTTCTGTGCGTAGATATTTTTCTATTCACGAGTTGGCAACTCACCCCCGTTGTGCCCCAGTTTCTTGCAGGTTTGCTGTACAGGTTTCATTACGGCTTTCCGGGCATAGTTTCCTTCGGGTGATTTGCTAGTAGGTGGGTTTACTTGTATCGTACCCCCATTATATATCTTGTGTATCATTATTCTGTTGTATCTAGAAGTTCCATCAACCAAACATGTATTTACTTGAGATAGAGACCAGTGATGTTTATTCTTTCGACCTTAGAGTCGCGCGTTGTATTTATGTGGTTTTCTTGTGGTTTTTGAGTTTCCTTTTGAATTTTGATCCTCGCCCTTGGCGTTGTATATTATATTTCTTGTGTGGTTGTGACCGTCGATTGACGAAGAGCTAGCTCCCGCTTGGGGATGCCTTTTTATTGATTTCGTATACTATTCATGTTGTATCCCATTTGGGGGCCAGTATTTTCAAAGGAGACTCTGCTGAAATTTTCGGGAAATTTTTGATGTTTTTAAAACCGCCTAATTCGGCTTATGCTATTGAAACTACTTGCTTTAAGTTGGTTTTTCCTGCACTCTACATCTTTCTTGGTTTGGATTTCTGGGTTTTCGGTTTACTTAGATTACGTACGCCTCGAGACGTTCGTAGTTTAAGTGCCGGTCATGTTCCGTACTTTCGGGTCGTGACACCTCGACAGGACATTTCTGGAATACTATACGAGAAGACTTGGACCCAGGAGCGGTCGCATTGCACACACCCAGCAGGCCAGAGTTCGGCATCGTCGACGAGACATGTTATGAGTGACCATGATAGTTGGCCAGAGATCTTTAGAGGATGTGTCAGAGCAGACTGCTTCCGTTATCGTTTCTATATCGGACCGTTGAGCCGAAGAGCTATGTACTTAGCAATCTGCCGTAAGAGACGAGAGCCTAAGGGCACCAGGTGACAGGCCATGATCAGGAGGCAAGTAGATATCTTGCTCTGCTAGCATTGGGTGCACCGACACTTTCTCGATTTTGAAGGGCGAACATATCGAGGACAGTATTTGTGATTTGTGATTTTGTGATTGATTATCACGTATCCGTCATATTGGATTTCAGTATTTTTGGGTGATTTATTTCATGATTGAGTTTTGATGACCGAGTTTCATGATGTTTGATTTCATGCCTAGGGCAAGCATATGATTTGACTTATGCTTTCAGCATAGTTTTCATGCACTTTTAGTATTTGATTTGCTTTTGTGCACTTGATTTGGATTTTGCGTGTACTTAAGGCGCTTGATGCGATTTAGGTGCACACCAGATGCACTAAATCAAGATTTTTTGTGCATCTCAGATGCACCTGATGCTGCTGTCAGGCACACACGTTGTCTTTGACGGGTGTTTCGTGCACACCCGTTGCACTTAGATTTTGTTTATGTGCACATGTATGGCACATTCAGGGATTTCGATTTCCGCGCGCGCCAGACGCACGTGGTATTCATATATATTTGGATTGATTTCATTTGGAGCAGTATATTTTATGATATTTGCTATTTGGTTTAGTACTGAGCAGGACTAGTCAGAGGACAGTACCTGAGTATATTTTTGCATGCATTGATAGTTATCGAAGGGATTTCCAAAGAAGAGCTATAGTCTCAGTATTTACCTACATGTCCGAGATGACACGAAACATTTTATAAAGGAAACCCTTCTAAAATTGTTTTCAAAATGGCGGAACGTGCATATTAAACAAAGGACATATATATATATATATATAGTTATTTTCTCACAATGGACGTCCGCCACTGTGCAGTGATACACACATCGCACAGCGAATTAAAAAGGTTTGGCATGCATTGCTTCAGATATTTTAATGATGTATATCATATTGATTTTCGTATTGGATCTTGATATTGGTGTCTTCACCATAACTCCGATGATTGCGGGATGCTTGACGGAGTTTTGATTTTGGTTTATATACCTGTTTTTCATGCGCATGCATTGCGTTACGATGTGTTTTATGTATTTATGATTTCGGAGCCCCGACGACATGATTGTTTTGCCGAAATGTTTTAGTATTTGTGGGAGTTTTAATTTAAATTTGGGGACCGAATTTCTTTAAGGGGGGAAGATTGTAACGTTTTGAAAATCGTTTAGGTGAAATTTCGGAAAATCCGTAAATTAACGGGTGTTTTCCGTAAAAATCCAGATATAAATATCTTTTAATATAAAATTAAATATACATATTCTAGCTATGTAATTGCTAGTATTTGGTGTTTATTGAGCCACTGGTAAAATTTCTAAATTTCTGAAAAATTTTCCGAAATTAATTATTTTTAATATTATTTTAAGTCGTCACTAATACATTTAATTAGGGAAAATAACAAATTGGAATGGGTTGATACAAATTTTGTGCATCATAACACATTAAACTAACATGTAAAATATTATTTTTGAAATGAAATGAAATTGTCAAACGGTTTTAGAAAATATCGAAGAAAAATGGCTTAAATAATGAAATTAGTGTTAATGGAAATTGGGGTAATACATTTATCTTTTTCCTTCACCCACACTCACACCCCCCATTTTTTTTCCTCCCCTTTAGTGGCTGAAATTCAGCAGCCCCTCCCCACTCTCCCCTCTAATTAAACAAAACAAATGAAAAGAAAAGACAAAGGAAATGAGAAGAAGTTAAAAGAGGTATGGCTTCGACTTTGCGTTGACTTAATACTTTCCTCACCTCACTCTCTCTCCTCTCTTCCTCATCTTTTTGCCGAGCCCCCCCCCTTCCCCACTCCTTCAACAGCAGCCCCAATTCTTCCCCTCTCATTTCATCACAAAATTCCATCAAAAAAAATCATCAAAAATGCTTCAAAATCCAAACAAAATCCAAATCTAATCCCTACCCATTATTCCTCGGCTATTCTAGTATGGATCTAGGGAACAAGTTGGCATTTTGGAGGCTTTGATTTTCATGTTCGATCTCTTGATCATGAGGTATTATCTTAACCTATGTTTTGATTGTTGGTTAATTACTCCAATTTAGTTAAATTTAGATGTTTAATTTGGTTTTATTGCAAGTTTGGAAAATTCAAGACTAGGGTTTGAATTAAATTAGGTTCTTTATCATTAGCTTATAGTTGTAATGAGGGGATTAACATGTAATTGAATGCAAAATCTAATTTGCTTACTAGTTGCTAATTTGTTAGTTTAAAAATTGTGATAATTATGCTAAATTGCTAACTAGGTTTTAGAAATTAAATTAAAATGTGGGATTAAAATCTAGTTAGAATTTTTAGCACATCATTAAGGTTTCCATGAGTGGTTTAACCATTTAAAATATGCAAAATCTAGCTTAGTTGTTGAATTGTGAATTTTGCTTCAAAAAAATTGTTAAAATTGGTTATTTTTGCAAACTTGAATTTTGGGTTAATGACAATTAGCGAGATTAAAAATATGGAAATGGTTTATATGACCCAGTTATGATACTTAGTGAATATTATGGCCATTAGTTGGGTTAAAACATCAAGTTTCGAATTAAAACGGTAATTAAATGCTTTCTAGGTTTTGTGAAATAAATCGATTTGAGCAAATTTAAGGTTTTTATGAATTGCACCATATTTTCAAATAAATTCTGGTGCATTATGAACGCGTGATTGGTACGTTAGGTTTTTCTCGATAGTTTTACGTTTGTACATCGACATCGAGGGTTGGTTTGGCTATTTTTGCATGCGTAGGCGATAGGTTTTAACCTATGCGTGATATGCGTGCCGATTTGGTTTTCGTATGCCGTTTCGATTTCGAATTGGGTTTTTATACGATACGATACGTTGTGACTTGTAGGTACCCCCATGTGGACTTCGAGACGACGAGCAAGCACGTGGCGACGTCGGCACCAGCGAGCGAAGATCAGGTGAGTAGATTTATATCTACGGGGGAAGTCGGGTGGATGACGTATAGCACCCCCGCAAAGTTATGAGGAATGAGGTGATGTGGTAACGATATACTTTTATATGTTATTATGAGATATGAACACCTAGTAAGAGAAGCCTTAGGAGCTTACGGGTTTAGGGTTACCGAGAATTGAAGAAAGGACTTTAGCGGATTTCTTAGTCACGAAACCCTAGAGTAAGGATTTGCATACACGCACCCCCACATACTTGCATGCATTTTAGTACTTGTGCGTAAATGGGATATGTATATATTTATATACACATAGGTATGTGACTATATATATATATATATATATATATATATATATATATACACATGGATAATGAGGATAGTGGATGATAGTTGGAGATGAGTCGATGCGTTTGGATGCCACGAGATCGGTGATATGATTTGGATCGTATTATGATATGCGAAATGTGATGATAGCGGATCGGTAGGCGATGTGTTTCATACACACGCATTTACATATATGTTGATGATATTAGTTGTGTACAAGACTTAGATCAGTAGCCCCTACCCACGATATGTGATGATGTGGATAACAGATGAATAATAAGATAAATGTGATATTGACCCGTACCCAGTTTGGGATGTCGTACGATGGATTTACCGTACGAGCTATATATTGATGATAGATCTACACTCTTGATTTTAGGATGTCATATCAGATGGTGTATCATATAGGATACTATTGAGGCGGGATCACCTACTATTATATAGATAGATATATATCGACTCAGATGTAGGTGGTTTCCGTACTCTTTGCGATTGGTTGTTAGTTAGACCTGTAGTTTACCTAGTAGTTGCCAGACTGGACCCGAGTCATACCTATTTCCAAAACTGACGAATCGTGAGAATTTTAAAAACATACCAAGGGATACTACGGATATTTTAAAAGACGTATCTTTTCTTAAAAACACCGTAGTCCTTATTTTCAAACACCACGATTCATACTATTTCAAATAGCAAAACTGTATAACACAAGTATAATAAGGTAGATTCCTTGTTGTTACGTTATTATTCATATTCCGCATATTATTGTTGTATTTACTAATCATTTTCTTATTATGTTGTTATCGCCTCATTGCATGTTATTGTATACGTAGTAATTATGAAACCATGCTATTAGGACACCAGCACCATTACCGATGACACGTATGCTCCACGTACACTCGCTTGCCGGCTCACACACATCTTCATCGGTAATTTCCATATCACGTACACTTTAGAAAATACTATTTCAGTGACATAGCTTACTAGCTGATAGTTGTAAATGTTATAGTTTCCATATGCTAGTTTAATTATTGCATTCATTGCATGATATCAGATGCATTCATATATTCATTAGTTATGCAGTATTATGGAGATTTATGCCGGTATTCACTGTTTAATTGGTATCATGATTTTGATGATTTCAGATTTACATGAGATTTCTGGATTTAGGGGAAAACCGCAAGAATTTAATAAAAGCTTAGTATCATCATTTTAAAATGCAAATTTGCGATTTTCTCGTGATGTATGAGTCGTCCACCATGAGTTTTCATGATTGCTGTTGGATTTAGAAACCCGATTCGAGGAGTTGGATGAACCGTCTCGGGTACATGGTAGGCCCGGTATGGTATCCCGGGGCAAGAAGCTCGAGTTGTATTCGATGAGCCTGGCAGGGGAGCACTACATACCGGTGATATAATTTTGGACTCGTCGGTTATCCGGAGGATACCGGCCGGAGTCATGAGATGGATATAGGCTGATCCGTTCTGCTGGAGCTCACAGGCCGATCCCGCAGATGATACGGATGCCTAAGATATTGATAATTGTGATTTGAGATTTGAGATATTGAGATTTGATACTGAGAAACTGAGACATATGTTTTGTGTCGATGTTGGACACTGATTTCTCTGTTGCATTCATTGATGATACGTGATTGACATACATAAAGAAATCTCATTGATTAAAGAAAACAGTTGTCTGACTCATGATATATTCTGTTTCCATTCGTAATGCATTCATACATCATATATCTGATATGTTGCTATCTGGGGCACGGACACGAGCAGGTAGTATTACACTATACATAGCTGGACCAGGATTTTTATTTGAGGATATTACCTGATATGACCTAGGATAGCGTTATGCATGCGATTTCTACTCGTAGATGTTTTCTACTCACGAGTTGGCAACTCACCCCGTTGTGTCACAGTTCCTTGCAGGTTTTGCCGTACAGGTTTCGTTGCGGCTTGCTGGCACACTGTTCTTTCCGGGTGATTGCTTTGGCAAGTGGGTTCTTTGCATCAGGACCACCTTTGTTTATTCATTATTTCAGTTGTATCTAGAAACTCCATCAACCAGATTGTATATTTGAGAGAGATAGAAAACTAGACTTGTTATTCTTTCGACCTTAGAGACGTGCGTTTTATTATTATGGTTTTCATGTTGTTTTGAGTTTCTTTTGAGTTTTGATCCTCGCCCTTCGGCGTTGTATATTATATTGCTTGCGTGGTTGTGACCATCATTTGACGAAGAGCTAGCTCCCGCTTGGGGATGCCTTTTTTGTATTTCGTATACTATTCATGCTGTATCCCGTTTAGGGCCAGTATTTACAAAGGAGACTCTGCCGAAATTTTCAGAAAATACTTGAGATTTTAAAAAATACATACTTCGGCCTATGTTGATTAAAACTACTTGCTTTAAATTGGTTTTTCCTTCACTCTACTCTTCTTTGGTTTTGATTTCTGGGTTTTGGCTTACTTAGATTACGTATGCCTCGAGACATTTCGTAATTTAAGTATCGGTCATGCTCCGTACTTTTCGGGTCGTGACAACACCATACTGAAAAAATTCAGTATGGAAGATTCAAAGCGCGGTAATTTACCGGCTTGTCACAGAATCACCCTCTCTAAAGAGATGTATCCCAAGACTGATTTGGAAAGGGATCGCATGTCTATTATACCCTACGCTTCTGCGGTAAGCTCTATAATGTATGCGATGTTGTGTACCAGACTAGATGTAGCTTATGCACTAAGCGTAGTAAGCTGGTATCAGTCAAACCGTGGGGAGAAGCACTGGATAGAAGTAAAGAACATTCTCAAGTTCCTGAGAAGGACTAAGGAAATGTTCTTGGTTTACGGCAGAAAAGACCTCCAAATCGAGGCCTTTGCTGACTCCAGCTTCCAGAGCGACAAGGATGACTCCAAATCCATGTCAGGTTATATCTTTACCCTCAATGGAGGGGAGGTCTGTTGGAAGAGTTCCAAGCAGGACACCATTGCTAACTCGACGATGGAAGCGGAGTATATCGCAGCATCTGATACCGCAAAAGAACCGGTATAGATGAGGAAGTTCTTAACAGAACTTCAGGTGGTTCTATCCATTGTTGATCCAATACCTCTGTATTGTGACAACAACGGGGCTATAGCTTTAGCAAAGGAACCCAGGTCCTATCAGAAGTCTAGACACATCTTGAGGCGGTATCACCTGATCAGGGAGATCGTAGATCGCCGAGAGATCGAGGTTCGGAGAGTTGCTTCAGAGGAAAACACTGCAGATCCATTCAAAAAGGCCATCCCTCAGACGCAGTTCGAGAGGCTATTCGAGATGATAGGTCTGCGATATGCCAGCACATGGCCTTAGTGCAAGTGGGAGATTGTTAGTGTAATATTCCCTAGAGGCCATTATTGTATAGTACTAGTTTGTATATTATATTTTGGAAGCTTGGAATATATACACGGATTTATGACAATCTTGCTCGATATAGTAGTATGCTACATGGTTTGTATCTATCTTAATATGTATATATGTTTCTTTTAATGTATCGCTAATACATATTGATAGAGCCCTTAGGATCTTTGCTTGACTACCAGCGTTGTGATGGCAGTCACACTGGTGGGGGCTGGGTAGTCTACAAGCCTATCCTTACACAGGTCCTTAGTCGCAGGATTATCAAGACAGGGCATCGATACTCTAGAGTAGACTAGTGTATATGCTTCTCTTTCCAGCAGGGGAGATGGTCTGTCCCACAGCCATCAGTACGTCGTACTGGAGATAGTATGCAGGTGCTCATTGGGTCATGAGTTATACTGGACAGACGCATAGGGAACTGCTGGTTGGTAATATACCTATCGTCAGGTAGTAGTTCCCAGGTGGCATGAGTACAGCTTAGTCCGTCGACTTGACACTGCTACTTCGCCTTAAGTGTGTTCCCACTGTTCTTAGATTACTGCCCTACCACAGCTCTGCTGAGTCGTGCAAATAGGTAGTAGTTGGTTGCAGTCCCGAAGCACTTGGAGGCAGTGGCGGTTAGATAGGATTCGTTTCTCCCGATATTAGGGGTTGATGTCGCGCTGTGTTCGGAAAGCCATTACAAAAAGTCCCTGGTCAGGGCAAGCGAGATTTGTTGGTAGGGATTCCAGTAGTTTCTCAGGGTGTTTTTGGCCGCACTCCGACATGACTTATTGCACTATTAGGGGTCTGACGCTTGCCGCCCCCCAAGACCGATATGCGACACCCTTAGATGAACAGACTAGACTGTACGGAGATTGCCATAGACAGACTCAGTAGGGGTACAGATGAGTTTCCTCATCAACCTTCTTGTCGATAGATACCTGGGTAGCCGTTACGTACAGCTAGTGCTACTGACTCGCTTGTGGTTAAACCCACTGCCAGAGTACTGTCGAGTCTTTATGTAACGTTTTAGAAATCGTTATGTGAATTTTTCCGTTTTAGGGTAAAATAGTCGGTGTTTTCCGTTTTAACCCGATTGTGATCAAACTTCTGTATAGACTTCATGGCACCTAGTTTAGCTAGAATGAAGCTAGTGCGCGGGCTTTGGGAGTCAATGGGAAGTTTTGGTACACATAGAATTTTTCCCTAATTAAATATTATTTTAATGCTTTATTTGTGCACTTTATTAGTGGTAATTACTTTTTAGCTTGGGTTAATTACTACTAATGTGAATCTATGCTAAGTTAATCACTAGTTTAAGCTTAATTCTTTCTCACCTAAAATATCTAGATATTTTGTGAATTAAAATGAAATTTAAGAAAAAGAAAAGAAAAGAAAAGTTGGCATTTGCATTAATTAGCATTTAATATTTTTTTTAGCTAGATATTTCTTCATTCTTCACGAAACACCCCCATTTCTTTCTCATGGCCGGCCCTCTCTCTCTCCTTGGCTGCCCTAATTTTCCCCCACTATTTTTATCTCATTTTGCTTCATAAAAATAAAAAAAATCACAAATAAATCCCACAAACTCATTTATAAATCAAAACCCTTCATTCTTGAACTCAAAGCAAGCTTGGATCATCATGGAAGACTTCATTTTGGAAGCTTAGATTTGGTGTTTTGTTGCAAGTTTTTGAATCATTTTGGAGGTATAAAACCCTAACCCTAATGCTTAATTCTTGTTTTAAATATTTAATTAGCTTATAAGTTGTTTATTAAAGCTTTTATTTCATATTTAGAATTTCTAGCAAGGGTTTTTGTTAATCAAGTTAGGGTTTTGTTAGTGGTAATGGTTAAGTGTGATGTTTAATCAAAAGAAAACATAACCTAATTACAAGATTTGTTAAATGATATTTTCCTAAGTATCTAATTAGCTTATTTACAAACTAGACTTTTAATAAATCCTAATTAAGTGAGATTAAAATTATAGTAAAGGTTTGAATGGTTTAATCTTGCTATATTGTGATGTTTGTAAATTCTAGTTTTGGTAAAACTTGTAGTTTTGAGCTAAAAAAATGATATATGTTGCTTACTAGATTTCGGTAAGTTTTGGCATGGGTTTCTTTTGACGTTGCGACGTTATTTATATTAGATCCCACGTTTATTATTGTGTTGTGAATGCGTGATCGGTACGATCAGGGTCTAGGCTTGGTAGTTGTGTCGCTTAGCGTTCTTAGCTAGGGTCATGCAGATGTCGTTCGTGTCTTTGTGTAGCTTTTGCTCTTGAGTTGGTTTCGTAGTGTCTCTACGCGTGTTAGCCACTTAACGAACACTTGAGGGTATGTTTGGAGTTGGTGCGTCGGTCAAACGTAGTTTGTACGTGTTATTGGTCGATTGCTAATATATACTTGTTATATTGCTATATGCTTTCAGGATCGCAGGCGGGGACTTCGGGCGCTGCGAAGAAGAAAAAACGAGTGGTTGGCTTTACTTAGCCAGGATTGATTGAGTAGATTTAACATCTACAGGGGAATCGCCCGCATGGCGTTATGCGTCTGGGCTAGAGATGTTATGATATTGTCGCACATTCTATTGCATATATATAGTTGCACATACACCTTATTGCTTATTTACTAGTTGTGCTTGAACTTATACCCTTAGGACACTGCACTATTATTGACGGCTCATGATGCACGAGCACTGATTGTATGCCATACACACCGTCAATAATTGCCATGACACGCACAACACATATACATATGTAATATTGTATTGTTTAGGGATATTAAGACATGATCCTTATTTTCTTTCGTGCATAAGACATATAGCATACCTATATACCTATATGCTTACACATATGCCTTGACATGCTTACATGCTAGTTACCCATATACCTATATGGTATTGTACCATTAGTGATAGGTATATACACATATGAGACATAGCTACATGCCCATCTTGCATACATACTTACACTTATACCTGGATGGTATTACATCATTACTGATAGGTAGATACATATACCTTGCTATACCTATATGTTTACACATATATCTGGTTATAGCAACATGTTCACCTTTATTTGATGTTATCTTGGACTTGGAGAAATTAGGAACCGCATGATATATATATTAACTTGTTGCACTTAAATAGCGGCTTTTCCTTTATATGCTCACATTACAGTTTTATGTTGCATATATTATATTCATGGATTTTCGCATTGAGATATGGATTTTTAATGATGTTTTCTGGATTTGAGGACCGTGGTAGTTTCATGAAATTATGCATTATTTGAAAAACCCGGTTTCTCTTGATATGATATTTCAGCATCCACCATGAGATTTATCGTTTCTGATATTTATATACCCCACGCGAGGAACAGAGGGAGCCGTGTACGGGTACAAGGTGGGGCCCGGAGGTACCCCGGGGCAAGAATTTCGTGGAGCAGACGATGAGTTAGTAGGGGAACCATACCTACCGATGACAATACCTATGACTCGGCGGTTATCGTGGGGATACCGACGGGAGTCATGTACATATGGATACGTCGAAAGGCGAGGGTCGAAGCTGGGCACTCGGGTTTTCAGGATAGCGTATGATACGTACCTATCAGGGGGCCAGTCGTGGTGACAGCACATGATAGATCAGTATTTATGTGTCGATACTTGACACTTGGTTTCATGATATTTTTACTCCTAAGTATATATAACAGTGGAATGGGACGCTGTTATATATGCATATATATATATATATATATATATATTAGTGGAATGGGACACTAATATATATGTATACATATCAATTTATATACATCATCATAATGTTTCAGGAAAATATACTTATTCAGGATATATGAGATTCACTTGATATTGGATACAAGATTTATAAGATTCACTTGATATTGGATACGGGATATATGAGATTTACCTGATATTGTACATTCAGGATATATGAGATTTACTTGATGTTGTACATTCAGGATATATGAGACTTACATGATATTAGAGCCAATTTGGGGGCTGATTTGAGAAATTGGGATTTGGATTGTCTTGATGGACTTTGGTCCAGTCACGAGGTCAGGATTCCGTGAGGATGACATGCTTTATCCCATACTCCACATTTATGTATTTGCATTGCTTCATGTATTAGTAGTACCTGATAGAGTACCTTTCATGAATATTGCATTTACATACATTTATTTTATATGCATTGCTTCATGTATTAGCAGTGCCTGATAGAGTACCTTACATGACTGTTGCTGTCACGACCCGAAATTTGACTCGTGACTAGTACTTAACCACCGCCGAATCAAACAGGTAATGGTGATCGAATCGCTTGGGGAACCATCCAACGTCTACAGGCATAACGCAACTAAGTAAGCCAAACCCAGAAATCAAACCCTTCAAAAGTAGTGAGTGTTGAAAACATATGATTAAAACATTTGGAAAACCTTAATTAGTTTAATAACAATCCTTAAAGTTAAGTTATCGTCTTAATAATTTTGGCAGCATTTCCTTTGTAAAACTAACTCCATAATCGGGTACAAACAGGATATAAGTGAAAATGATACAGGATATAATAAAGCATCCCAACGGGAGCAATCACGCCCAACGGCGGAAAACAAACACCACGAGAGTAATTTTCGACGCCGTAGCGAAGAAATGAGAAATAAGTAAAAACCTCATAGAATAATAAAACTGCATATATAAAGTTGGCTCCCACGAGCTCGACACCAGAATACAAATAGTATACATCATCGTCCTCACACTGTCTCTAAGTCAAATACATATAAAGGTAGATGGAGAATACTAGATACAAAAGTGTGTACAATAGAAGTAACCAGATACCACAACCCACCTAACAGCAAAACAGCTCCCGCACCAACTGTAGTGGTATCTGTAGCCAAAAAATGTAAGAAGGCAGCCTGCCGCGACTACTTTGAGGGGCAACCTGCAAATACTGTGGCACAACGGGGGTGAGTTGCCAACTCGTGAATAGAGATAACATATAAAGGTAATCGCGAGTATGCACGTACTGCGCTACTCTATCAATGCCAGCAGATATAATCTAAATGCGATAAGCAGTATGTGCATAATCATGTTAGTGCTCGGTCAAGTAAAATAACTACAGGATGAGATACATAATAATAAATGCTGAGCATGGGATGAAATAGCATCTACACGGAATGTCAACGTAGAAAAAATAATCGGTGCCCATCAATGCACCCAAATCACAATAAACTCAGGCGCCGGCACTCCCATCGGCCCTCAAATCCTGTAAATCTCAGAAAATCACGAATGCCCAACATCGGCACTTAAATATCATAAATACTCGTGTCCAGCATCGACACGCAAATCCTGATATATCGGGCTCCGTCAGTCCGGATCAGCCCACGGGCTCCGTCTGGGGTATCGACCCTTGGCCCAGGCAGTACGGGTCATCCCGCATCCATCTGTCGACTCTGGTCAGTATCCTCCGGATAACGGCCAGGTCCAACCAATCACCGGTAGGTACTCGCCACCCTGCCAGGCTCATCGTCTACTCCACGAAAACATTTCTCGCCCCGGGGAACCATACCGGGTCCACCACGAACCCGCAAACAGATCGTCCAACTCCTCGAATCGGGTTTCAAGCACACGTCTCAGAACCGAGAAAACGCGTGGTGGACGCACCAAAATATTATATCAAGAGGAACCGGGTTTTCAAATAGTGCATAGTTTCTTAAATAACCCCACGGTCCTCGAAAACCAGAATCACATGAAATCCAAAACCAATGAGTAAGTCAATGCGATGTGATATGTACATCAAGTCATACTATAAGTAAAAGGGAGAAACCGCTTTTTAAGGAAGTTTCAGTTTTTCAAAAGGCATCATGCGGCTCCCAATTCTATGAAAATCATATCGAATCATATGTGAGATGAACTGCAATATAATGATCATGGCAATTCTACAGTGAGAATGTCATGGCAATTACTAACGGTGTGTGTGTAACATGCAGATTGGTGCTCGTGCAACATGAACCGTTAGTAATAGTGCGGTGTTCTATCAATTCTAAATATATATACATATAGCAGGGAATGCGGTATGCAACAAACAGTAGCCATGTAGGTAAATGCAATATGTAGCTATAAGGCCCTATCAGCCCCGACGCGTAACGCCATGCGGGCGATATCCCCGTAGATGTTAAATCTACTTACCGTAGTCTCGTGCTAAGTGTAGCCGACGACTTATTTTCTCTTCTTCGCGGCGTCCGTCGTACTCTCCTGCGAACCTAGAATTTCACAGAATATCACTCATAAGCTCAAATCTACAAAAACGTGATATTGAAGTCAAACTAGAAACCCGCGTCGCAAACCAAGCGCGCGTGTGCGCGATACGCTAAAACATGTGGTTACGCGCCTGAAGCTACCCCGACGCATCATGATACGCAGAAACCCCAAACCCACACACGTATCACGCGTGTCGCGAAGGTTTAAAATACAAGAAATAGGGTATTTGACTCCAGATTATTATACAGGAATAATTTTACAAAACTATATATACCACAGTTCATAAAATAGCAGCAGACTCCTGCTGTCCAAACCCCAACCCCCAATTCACTCATCTGGCCGCAATTTGCGGCCAGAAAGCTTTTTCCGGCGGCCAGGGTAGGGATATGGGCTCCCGGGTTTTGTATAGGCACTCTATACCCCATGTACATGCTACAGAAATTACAATTTTAATCTGAAGCAACTCGGGTAGCAGCAGATTCAACAGAGCCCAATTTCTAGTTAAAATGTCCATTTTGACACTAAAATGATACATTAGGGTATATTTGTGAAACCTGAAGCAAACCCATGATTTAAAACCACACTAATAACACATTACCAAGCTAAGCAAGCCATACAAAGGTTAATTTAACAAAAAACTTCACTAAATCCCTTCGTTAGCACTAAAAATGCATAAAATGTGATTTTTAGCAACCAAACACACAAGTTATAGAAATAGGGTGCTAGGAGTGAGATTAATACCTTCAAATAACCTTAGAAAAACCAAAATCTCCAGCTCTAGCCTCAAGTGCCCAGACTTCCATCAAACTCCCCCAAAAGATCATTTTTCCCCAAGGTTTTATGAAGAAAAAAGGTTGTTTTGTGTAGGGTTTTGTGTAGATTCAAATAGGAAATGAAAAGAGACGAGAAGATGGAGAAAATGTTATTGTTGCTGCTGCTTCTCTACAGAATTTCAGAAATGAGAGAAAGAGAGAAAAGAGAGAAAGAAAAATGGGTCACAAAGTCAATCTTTCTCACCTAACACCATGCTTCCATTTTCCATTTAAATTTTGAATTATAAAAAGTGGTTTGACTTGATTAAAAAAATGGGCGGGAAATTTAACAACCATGCAAGAAAGAAAATGGTTACTTGTTAACACTTAAAACCTAAGTCACAAAATTGTGCTAAGTGTGCATGTGTGCACTTAACACAAAAATTCCCAATTAGGGTAAACACAACTAAATTATAATTAATAACCCTATATATATATATATATATATATATATATATATATAAACACTTCACAACATAATTATCAGTAGTCAAGAAGGAAAATAAGATATTCGGGCTTTTATGAAAAACACGCACAATTGCTAATTAACGTGAAAACATTCCTAACGAAATTCAAGGTGTTACATTCTACCCCCCTTAAAGAAATTCGGTCCCCGAATTTAAAAATCTAACTACATGTACCTTAAAAAAGTTGGGGATACCTCTTCTTCATCTCGCTCTCGGTCTCCCAAGTGACCTCCTCGCTGCTCGGACCACGCCAAAGTACCTTGATGGACGGTATCTCTTTCGACCTCAATTTCTTCACTTGTCGATCCAAGATGACCACCGGCTGCTCTGCATAGGAAAGGTCGTGCTCAAGCTGGATTGTCGGGTGCTGAATCGCATGCGAATGATCATGAAGATATTTGCGGAGCATCGAAACGTGAAATATGGGGTGCACATCTGGGAAACTGGGCGGAAAGGCTAACCGATACGCAACCGCACCAACACGCTCGAGGATCTCGAAGGGGCCCATATATCGGGGACTAAGCTTCCCCTTCTTCCCAAATCTCATCACACCTTTCATTGGGGAGACCCTCAAGAAAACATGATCACCAACAGAAAACTCAAGTCTACGCCGACGACGGTCCGCATAAGATCTATGCCTACTCTGGGCTGCTCTCATCCTATCGTGAATCAACTGGATCTTCGCGGTCGTCTCCTCAACAATCTGTGGCCCTAAGATACTGCTCTCACTGAGCTCTGTCCAACAAGCGGGCGATCTGCATCTCTTCCCATAAAGAGCCTCAAAAGATGCCATCTGAATGGTCTCCTGGTAGCTGTTGTTGTAGGAGAACTCGGGTAAATGATGATCCCAGCTACCTCCGAAGTCTAATACGCACTCCCGGAGCATGTCCTCGAGAGTCTGAATAGTCCGCTCTGAGTGTCCGTCGGTCTGCGGATGGAATACGGTGCTGAAACTCAAGCGGGTGCCCAAAGCCTCTTGAAGCCTCTGCCATAGTCGGCTGGTAAACTGGGTGCCTCTGTCGGACACGATACACGTCGGAACTCCGTGCAGTCGTACAATCTCTTCTATGTATATCTAGGCATACTGAGCAAATCCGAAAGTCGTCTTCACCGGTAGGAAGTGAGCCGCTTTCGTCAAACGATCCACGATCACCCAGATGGAGTCATACCCTCGACTAGTCCTGGGTAGACCCACAATAAAGTCCATAGAAATCTGTTCCCATTTCCACTCCGGAATGGGTAACGGCTGTAGCTCTCCCGCGGGCCTCTAGTGCTCGGCCTTGACTTGCTGACAAGTCAGGCATCTCGACACGAAATCTGCGATGTCCCTCATCATTCCGTCCCACCAGTAAACATCTCTCATGTCATGGTACATCTTGGTGGATCCTAGATGAACACTGTACACCGATCGATGTGCCTCCTTAAGAATCTCACGCCACAGTCTCTCAGCATCTGGTACGCACAGTCTAGTCCCAAATCGTAGTATCCCCTGATCATCGATCACGAACTTGGAAAATCTGCCCTGTCCAATCTGTGCCATGATCTCTGAACATCGGTCATCACTGTGCTGTGCCTCATGTATACGGTCAAGCAACTGTGGGCGTGCACGAATATGCGCAAACTGTCCTCCGATCGGCGTAAACTCGAACTGTACCCGGCTGTCGCATAAAATCTGCCAATCTGCCGACGACTGCCTCTGTACTGCGCTCACACAAGATAGACTACCCCCGGGCCTTCTTCTCAAAGCATCCGCCACTAAATTAGCCCTGCCCGGGTGGTACAAGATCTCGCAATTGTAGTCCTTCACTAACTCCATCCAACGGCGCTTTCTAAGGTTCAGGTCTCGCTGCTGAAATATATACTTTAAACTCTTGTGATCAGTGAATATCTGGCACGACTCGCCATATAGGTAATGTCGCCAGATCATAAGTGCAAAGACCACTGCAGCCATCTCCAAATCGTGAGTGGGGTAGTTATGTTCATGTTTCTTCAATTGTCGCGAAGCATACGCGATCACCCTGTCATGCTGCATCAATATGCACCCTAGCCCCACTCGAGAAGCGTCACAATAGACCATAAATCCGCCTGATCTTGAAGGCGATGATAACACTGGCGCCATAGTCAGTCGAGTCCGTAGCTGCTGAAAACTGTGCTCACACTCCTCCGTCCAATCGAAAGTAACTCCCTTCCGGGTCAACCCGGTAAAAGGTGTAGCAATACGGGAGAAGTTCTGCACGAATCGCCTGTAGTAACCAGCCAACCTTAAAAAGCTGCGAATCTCCGTAACTTTTGTGGGTCTGGGCCAACTCCGAACGGCCTCGATCTTCCTCGGGTCTACACATATACCATCTCGTGTAATCACGTGCCCCGAGAAGTCTACGCTATCCAGCCAGAAATCACACTTGGAGAATTTGGCGAAAAGCTGATGCTCCCTCAAGGTCTGCAGTGTAATCTGCAGGTGCTGCTCGTGCTCCTCTCTACTCCGGGAATACACCAAGATATCGTCAATGAATACTATGATGAACAGATCAAGATACGGCCGGAAAATACGGTTCATCAAGTCCATGAATGCTGCTGGCGCGTTGGTGAGTCCGAACGACATCACCAAAAACTCATAATGGCCGTAGCGCGTGCGGAAAGTTATCCTAGGAATGTACTCCTGTCGAACCCGCAGCTGATGGTAGCCTGATCGCAAATCGATTCTCGAAAAGTATCCTGCCCCCTGAAGCTAGTCGAACAAGTCGTCGATGCTTGGCAAAGGATACCTGTTCCGCACTGTAACCCTGTTCAGCTGGCGGTAGTCGATACACAGACGCAAACTGTCGTCCTTCTTCTTGACAAACAGGACTGGAGCACCCCAAGGAGAAACACTGGGTCGAATAAGTCCCTTATCCAACAAATCTTGCAACTGACCCTTCAATTCTCGAAATTCCGCCGGAGCCATCCGATAATGCGGTAAAGAAATAGGCTCCGTGCCAGGAACCAAATTAATTCAGAAAGAAATATCATGCTCGGGCAGTAGCCCAGGAAGCTCGTCAGGGAACACATCAGGGAACTTGCTAACAACCGGAACCTGATCCAATGGAACCTCTGTAGCTCTAGTATCGCAAACATAGGCGAGAAATCCCTGACATCCCTTCCTCAAAAGCTATCCAGCGCGAAAAGAAGAAATCACACTGTGAGGGGGGCACCACGGTCCCCCAACACAACAAAAACCGACTCGCCGGGAAAAAAAATCTAACTGTCTTCTCACGGTAGTCCACAGAAGCATAGCACGTGGCTAACCAATCCATGCCCAAAAGAACGTCGAAGTCCAACATCTCAAGAAGGATCAAGTCGACAGGCAACTCTCTCTCGCCAATATAGACGGTACAGGATCGGAACACATGCCTAGCAACAAACGACTCTCCCACAGAAGTGGTCACAACAAGCGGCTGATCAAGCAAACCGGACTCTCTACCCAAACTCAGCACAAAGTGTATGAATACGTAGGAGTGCGTGGATCCGGGATCGAACAACACCTGTGCATCAACAGAACATACTGGAAGGATACCTAAGACCACCGCATTGGACGCCTGCGCGTCCTGATGCGTCAATGTAAAAACTTGCGCCTGTCCTCCACCAGTGATTGACTGTCCTCTGCCTCGGTCATCCCGTCCTCTCTGAGCAACTCCTCCACGCCTACGATCTCTCTGTGTATGAGTCTGACGAGGAGCAACAGTAGGTACAACAGGCAACGCCCTCTGGGGTGGTGAAGGTGGTAAGGTAACATGAGGTGCTGCTGTCTCCCTCCGGTGTATCTCAGGACAATCTCTAACGAGGTGAAGTAGGCTGCCGCATCTAAAGCAACCCTGCGATGACTGCTGACACTCCCGTGGATACGAACTAAACATCTGGCCTCGTCCCGAATCTCTGCCACTCCTCGTACCTGAACGATACCTGTCGCGGCGTCTGAATGTCTGTCTCCGTAATGATATACCAGTACGAACTCTCTTCGGCTCTGGAACTACCGAAGTCTCAGCAAGGCGCTCCTCGAGTAATAGGGCTGTGTCTACAGCTGCTGCATATGCCTCATAATGCTGTGCGCTGATCGCAAGGAACAGTGGTGTGAGCAAGCCTCGGACAAATCTCATGACTCGCAACTCCTCAGTAGCCACTAGGTAAGGAGCATAAACTGATAGTTCGGTGAACAACACATCATACTCTGCCACTGACATCTCCGGAGTCTGGCGTAAAGACTCGAACCTGCGTGCTCTAGCATCTCTGACACTCAGTGGAAGAAAGCGGGCAAGGAATAGCACCACGAACTCTGTCCAGGTCATAAAAGGAAGACCTGCTGCTCTGTTCTTCTCGACCGATTCACACCATTTCTGCGCAAGACCTTCCAGGCGAAAGCTCGCAAACTCTACCCATCTCGCATCTGCGTATCTAAGTGAACGACATATCCAAGCCATCCGATCCATGAAAGACTGTGGGTCCTCGGCTGCATCGGTGCCTGTGAAGACCGGAGGCTTCAGCCTCATGAACTCTGACAGCGATACTGAGATGACCTCTGTAGCTGCAGGGGCAACTGCCTGTACTGTGGGTACTATCACGGTCCCTGCAACGGGTGGAAGCACCTCTGGTCGCTGCGCTCGAAGTGTCTTAACTAAAGATCCCATCATCTGGCGCATCTCCTGCATACTGGACCCCACCATCTGGCGCATCTCCTGCATACCAGCCCCTAACATGGCAATCTGATCTGTCACGGGAGTGTAAGTGCACGGCGGCGCCCCGGCCGTCAATCCGACGGCCAAATGCGGAAACGGTGATAAACTTTAATTTTTGCGGACTTAGCAAACCGGCACCACCGCGCACTAAACATCCGGATCGTAACCATTAACAAGTCTAAGCTACTAACAAGAAAGGGAAGAGAAGTATACCGAGAGATCCGAGTCCTCCGGTCTTCTCGTCATCGTCCCGATCTCCCGCGGAAAGTCTTGCCTCCACATCGTCGCCTCCTCGCCGGAAGGGCACCACATCGCCTGCGTCTTTTACGGGCTCCCGCCTCAATACCGAGGCAACTCGGGCATGAAGCCGGCAACTCGACATGCTCAAGATATGCTGTAGAATGTAGTGTAGAAGATGCTTGTCTCTTTGGGGTTATGTTGTTGCCATTGAGGATGATGGAGGAAACAAGGATTAGAAAAATGGTGCTTGCATTTTTCTAGCATGAAAATGAGATCAAGAAAGAAACTCTCAAGAATGAAGCTCTCTTCTTCTTCTTTTTTCAACCATGAAAAACTTATCATAACTAAATAAATGGTGGAGGAAAGAATGTATATCAAACAAGAGGGAGGTGAGAGTAGGAGAGCATGAAGGGTGACCATATCCTAAACCTCATCATCACAACCTCACATCAACTCTAATCCTTTCTCATCAACTTTCAACTCACTTCAAATCATAATAAAGCATGAAAAGAAAAGATGCTATCATGATAAATACATATGCAAGAAAATCCTCCACAAAGTGTAATTTGCAAAACTGCAAATTACCCCCTCCATCGGAAAAGTCCGGCCGGGAAAGAACAAAGGAAAACCGGCCGGAACGGAATGCAAACTGGCAACTCCAGAAAACTGGTCCCGTAATAAATTACAGGAAAAACCCCGATACTGTGCATACACTCTCGCATCTGTATTCCGTCCGGATACAAATGCAATGAGACAAAATCTACACTGTACTAAACTAGGATCCGGCTTAAACTAAAGCCGGCTAGTAAAATCCGTCCGATCCTGATCCGTGCAATACCGCACGTATCTGATCGAACCCTGCCATATATCCATACGGCCTCTAGTACAAACCGTCCGATCCTGATCCGTGCAATACCGCACGTATCTGATCGGACCCTGCCATATCTCCATACGGCCTCTACAGCGTTTCGCCCGAAAGCTTGAGTAACTGAAAGTGTGGTGGACTCTAAAGACTCGTCAATACTATGGTTGTGGATTTAACCACTAGCACGTCAGAGGTATAAGCCAATACGTGACGGGCCACCAGCTATTGACTAAAAGGGAAGTCGATGAGCGAACTCATCCTGACACCCTACTGAGCCTGTCAGTGACAATATCCGTACAGTCCGGTCCGTTCGTCTATGAGCATCGCATGTCGGGCCTAGGGGGTGGGTAAAAGTCAGACCCCCAAAAGCGGTACAAGTCGTGTCGGAGTGAAGCCCAGAACACCCTGAGATACTACTGGAATACCTACCAGTAAATCTCCTGCCTTGGCCAAGGACTTCGTGTAATGGCTCTCCTAGACACAGCGCGACCTCACCCCCAATACCGGGAGAGATGAACCCCTGAAGATCCGCTCACTGTCTCCATGTGGCTCGGGACTGTACCCAACTAAAACCTGTTTGCACGACTCCTTTGAGCCGTGGTAGGGTAGTAATCAAAGTACAGTGGGAACTCACACGAGACAAATGACGATCCCCAGGTCGATGAACTAACCTGTACACATGTCACCTGGGAACTGCTATCTGACATGAGGTATAAGACCAACTAGCATGTTCCCGGCGAGTCCTGTCCGGTGTACTCATAACCCAATGAGCACCTGTATACATCTTAGGTGAACCAACTGACACCAGTGGCTTGTGAGACCGGCCACCACCCCTCGTCGGGGTCTCGACTGTATACACTAGTCTACTCTGGAGTATCGATGCCCTGTCTCGAAACTCCCACGACTAGGGACCTTTTAAGGATGTGCTTATAGACTACTAGCTCCCACGTATATGATCGCCCTCATACTGCCGGTAGTCAAGCAAGAATCCTAGGGGCTCTATCAACGTGCAATAGCGACCTGTCAGGTCACCTAAAGCAGTACACGATGATAAAGGTAAACCAGATAGCATACTATCATCTCGAGTAAGACTGTCCTACCGGGATAGGTCCTCCCTCAATCATTGCAATCACGTGCCTGTGATCCAATAATTGACTCTGAGGGCACTATCTCCAACAATCTCCCACTTGCACTCAAGGCTAATTATTGCGATGTCGCATACTCACAGCCCGTGTGATACCGAACACCCAACTCCTCTACTAGTCAGTCGCACAAAGCCTGTTTGCGAAACTATTGCGTTCGGGGAATAGCCTCAGTGAGTGGATCCGCCTAGATGTTTCTTTCTATGTCTCTCTATATCTCAAGTTCGCGGAGAAAGCCATCTCCCGAAATGAGCAATACCTGTCTTAGAGTGTCTGGATGTCTGATGGGACCGAGCTCATAAATGAACTCCAAATCCAAACTTCTTAGACTGTATCATCAACTGAACTTAATCAGTATCCTGCGCCATGCCTCCCTCAGTATTGCCTTGGACCACCTGTCCAGAATACTGCCCCTCGTCAGAAGGAAAACTATAACTCTGACAACCTCCTTGTCGTCCAGGTCACCTTGGAAGCCTGGAATGATAACTTTCCCCCGAATGAGGCCGTCGTTATCATATCCCTAGAACATCCACTTATGTTCTAAAACTGCTTCCGACTGTTTCTCCAGGATTGGGTCAATGTCAACTTATTGCATCTAGTGCAAGAACAACATCTGGTGTGGTACTTGACATCTCATGATTGACTCAATTGCCTAAGCAAGTGATCTGCCAATCATGCACATCCCTCTCTACTTTAGTCTATAAGACACCTTTAGAGAGGGTGACTCCATACCCTGCAGGTACACTACCGTGCCAGGAGTCGTCCATTCTAAATACTCTTAGAATGCTGTCAGAGTACCCTCATTGGGAAACCACCCAAATCTAGATCTAAAACCATAGATCTAGTAACCAGTATGTCAGATATAATGACCAAGTCCTTTGTGGAGAAACCACCGTGTGACGACCAAAGTATAACCGATCGTAGTATAGGAATATCACTTCCTACTCTGTGTATGTCATCCAAATACCAGGATATCACACCCTACTACCTTCTCAACAGATCCATCCCCTATTCTGATGAAGTCAAACCTATGACTGTCACATCAGAAATAGATGATCTATCTCCGCTACATCTGCTTTAGTCTATAAATAGACATGAGCCTGATATCCACCAATGCTTCCGCTGCTCCCACTGACTACGACAACCCTCTGGCAGAGTCATATAGACGTGCACTTCTAAAGCTAGTTTAGAACGACGCTATACTCATCATCCTGCCGGGTCTCGCAGCCTGGAACAACAACAATGGCAAGTGTGGGTAAACAAGAACTTCCCTGTCACCGTCCTTGAGGCTACCAGAGTACCTCTCGGGTGCCTGAAGTTACCCACCTTATCTGCGGGGTGGCCAATGGAATGTCAAATCAGATTGAATCTTTAGGTTCCTTATCAAATCTTCAGTAATCGTTTGCGGTTCTGGAATCACTTCCAGTTCTACCATACTCCCACTTCTGTTTTTGAAAAAATCCATTTTTAATAAAACTGTGGCGAGTCCAGAACAATATTTCTATTGATCTGCCAGATGGTAGAAAATCAACCCTCGTCATAGCCTGGGTCAACCTACAAACAGCCATTACAGAAACGTGCCTTGAGCTGTCCAGTGTCTGGTTTTAATCATAAGCCGGACAACTCCCCGTACCTTAACAACGTTAAGATATGAACTGTTCTATATCCAATATAGAACCAGAGGCACTGAATTAATTGAACCAGATTCAAATCATGCAGCTATCTCCAGTGCATGTCAACTAAAAGGATGGAGGCCGATCAGCGTTACTCAACTTAGGAATGCTTCCAATTATGAGTAACCTGAAAAGAGAAGCAATTTCTCTTTATCTTTACCATCAACTGAATACCATACACAAGTATCTACATCTTCGATCACTTTGAAGAATCCCGATACTTGCTACACTTGGTTCTCTAGTCTATTCAAATACCTATAACTCCTCAAAACTTAGACCCTGTGTTTTTACGAAACACATGTCTAAGAACTAGAGAAGTTAAAAGTAAACAGAATATAGTATGAGGACCAACCCCTCTGTCCTAATGGACACTGGACAACATACAATACTCTGTATAAGTCCGCCGAGTCTAACAACTCTTTCACTGTGTGTCGTAGGTTGAATACTGTACTTATGGTTAAGAAGAATTACACCGCTGTTTAATGCTCCTTACCTAACCATCCACTGATATAGGTAAATGTCATCGACATAATATCAAAAGGTATATCTCACTCTATGAAAATAGACGTACAGATATATCAATTTGAAATTGGTGCACAACAGCGGATATTCAAAACCAAATATTTGCCGACCGGCAAACAGCCCAGGTGATCTCCTCAAATATCACCGATTACAACGAATCCCGATATAATGAGGATGATCACCCAATTCCCAATAACTTACTCCCTCTCATCATCTGTAAAACCATACAGATGTGAGAATCAAACCTGGTAAATACATACCCTGGAGCAAGTGTCTAATCGGGAAATCAGTTTTCTTTTAACAGTACACAGTGAAACTGAAACATTGAAATGTTTCGTTGGGGTATCCCGGTATTCCTAGTAATGCCTCTACCATTATCCAGATTCACAACTATAACCGTATAATTCTTTGCCACCTCTCCAAATCCCTTTATATGTCTTTAGTCGTTACCTTCTGTACACCCCTTAGGCCAAATGGTTTTCTTCCTTCCCTACCGTTCGGCACCAGCCTATGGTTTGGAAGAAGACTATCCAATAAGCATAATGGGTGTACTGTCCTAATCCTAGGAGCATTCGCAATGCGAGAGAAGGTGAGGATAAAAGACACCTGAATAAACCTTGTTCCTATTTCTCCTGAACCAGAATCCATCCCCGAACTGGAACAAGTTCCTTTCGAGTTCGTATATAACCATACGATGGAGTATCCAAATAAACTGTGGATCTTCGTAGTGATACGGAGTGTCCTGGAGAAATACAAAGGTGATTTAGGATTGGCGAAGAAATACTTGGTTTGGTCGTGAATACCAGTTGCAATTTACTTTGCCCTCTTACTAATCCCTTGCTTTGTCTTAATCTTAATACCTTCTGCACACCGTTTAGGCTAATTGGTCTTCTTCATTCCACACTGTTCGGCACCAGCCTAAAGTTTGGAAGAAGACTATCTAATTTGCGTAATAGGTGTACTATCTCCTAAACTAAGGAGTACTCGCAACCTGGGAGAAGGTAAAAAAGAAAAGACAACTGAATAATACTATCCGTTTTCTCCAGAACCGGAAACCATCCTCGAATTCCTTCGAGTTCTTATCTAACCATACGATGGCTTTGTCCAATGGAAGTGGACGTTCGCAGTAATACGGGGTGTCCTGGAGAAAAGGGGTAAAAGTAGGAGTGGCAATGAGGTCTGCAACTCTGACAATCCAAAAGCCAGTGTTAAGAAGGTTCGGTCAACTTGGTCACTGAGTCATAGTCTTAGGGTCGGGTCAATGGTCGCTGCCAGAGAGAGAGAAAAGAAACACTCAGCGTGCACTCTAACCTAGATCAGAATGGTTATCCCTTTATCTAATCTGGAAACCTCCCACTGTACCTCAAATTCTCCTCCAAACCTGAAAGAAGAATTAGTCGGGGTCACCCGAGGAGTAAACCAACTCATCAGTAGGAATCGGGATCCAACTATCATCGCATGATAACGTGACGGAATCCGCTCACGGTACCACACTCCAGAAGGTATGCGCATATCTTGGCAAGTTTCAGTTCTTTTGAAACTCCCGATGTGATTTCTGCCCCATGCTCTTATGACCTTGACTTTGGCCAACAAATCATAAGTCACATGTCAAGTTCTACCCGTCATTCTCCAGGTTGTTTTGAATCCACCCGTACATACCCTTGACTTTGGCCAACAAGGCAGTACGACTGTTCCAAACCAACGCATCTATCTATGCTGCATATGAATAACCAACAGCTACCAAACACTGTGCCTTGACTTTGGCCAACAAACACAGCTTGAATACTATTGACTACCCATATGAAACGACGGAGGGCTACGAATGGTTTCTGGCGAAAACCGTTAACGTAATGAACTTGATATCGTTGAAGGAACGGATAGCTTTTTAGAAAATATAGTGACGAAAACCTTTACTAAAGAGGTCACTACCGGTGAAGGGATCTCGGCTCTTTCCCCGTAGAATGGGGTGCAGGATATTCCAAATGAATACCACGATGCAAAGCAAAAGTAATCGGCTATAGTGAAGTTAATGCCCTGACGCAAACTTCTGTCCAAGGGGTCACTCCCGGTGAAGGGATCTCGGCCCTTGCCTCGTCGACTGAGGAGCAGGATATTCAAAATGAATACCACGATGCAAAACAAAAGTGATCGTCCTTGCAATAACAGCTTTTTGAAAAGTGTTCCAACAACATCAGAATAGGTTTGTTTAAACTTGCATTGATCCGAATCAACGCAATCCCATCAATTGATCACACCACAAAGAACGAAAATATACTGACGTACGTATATGCCATCCGCATTCGCCACTGGGTCCCGTCATCACCCGTTAGGTTAGCTAACTAACGGCAGAGCGGGGACTGGACTAGCGCGGATGAAAAACATATACAACATCTACTAATATATATACCAATATATAGTATTTCGCTCAAGGCGTGAATAAAATGCAACATCACAGAAATCTACAGCATCACAGAACAATACAGATATCTGGGATCCCCGGGTTTCACAGAGCCACTACTGAAACCCGACGTTCCCCTGGTCGTGTGGATAGCCTGTGCAATGAAATCCTAAACCCCCTACGAGTGCGGCGAATAGCCAGCCAATCCTGGAGTGAAGCCCCCTCCGTCCCAATGCCATGAGATGCGGGCTTGTTGCCTTCTAGAACCCGGCTATCCGTGCACCCCTCCGCGGGGTAATCCTAGTACAGAAAGTAAAATATACATACAACGGGTACATCGACCGCAACCTGGTCGTGCCCCAAAAGAATAATACAAACAGGCAGTGACGGCAGTCCACATGTCGGACGCTCGCCCCGCAATATCAAATGTACATAATACAACAACACTGTACTAGCATTGCATCCAGGCTATCCCCCACGACCGATCCGCAACATCACAGCATAAACATAGAACATCAACGTGAAAATCACGTTCGCAAATCCGTCTAACCGGGCTATAGCAGCTAGACAGGATTTACCGATCGAGTGACATTCACGGTCGCAGATATAATGTAAATACTGTGAAAAATGTGTTTAAAATTTTCCGATTGACCAAAAATTAACAAGTGGGCCCCCAAACAATACTGTAGCACTCACAGAAATAATTGGCCCAATTTTAATATTCCAAAACCCCTAATTACTACCCTGAAGCCCACTGGAAAAAGATGGCGCAGTGACCTCTCTACACTGCGGCGGATCCGCGGCCTAATAGAGAGCTGAGGCCGCGGTTCCGCGCTCTTGGTGAGAGATCACTGTGTCGAATTTTCCCAGAGTTCTTAGAACTCCCTGCACATCATTCTGAGACCACCTGAAAAATTTTTAGACTTCAAAAAATTTCAACAGAAACTGATGTGAAGGAAAAATACGGTTTTTGGAATTTTGGTCGATCGGAAATGCAAAACACATCAAACGAAGCTAGACGAAGTTAATGGCGAGGCTCTGATACCACTGTAAGTGCACGGCGGCGCCCCGGCCGTCAATCCGATGGCCAAATGCGGAAACGGTGATAATCTTTAATTTTTGCGGACTTAGCAAACCGGTACCACCGCGCACTAAACATCCGGATCGTAACCATTAACAAGTCTAAGCTACTAACAAGAAAGGGAAGAGAAGTATACCGAGAGATCCGAGTCCTCCGGTCTTCTCGTCATCGTCCCGATCTCCCGCGGAAAGTCTTGCCTCCACATCGTCGCCTCCTCGTCGGAAGGGCACCACATCGCCTGCGTCTTTTACGGGCTCCCGCCTCAATACCGAGGCAACTCGGGCATGAAGCCGGCAACTCGACATGCTCAAGATATGCTGTAGAATGTAGTGTAGAAGATGCTTGTCTCTTTGGGGTTATGTTGTTGCCATTGAGGATGATGGAGGAAACAAGGATTAGAAAAATGGTGCTTGCATTTTTCTAGCATGAAAATGAGATCAAGAAAGAAACTCTCAAGAATGAAGCTCTCTTCTTCTTCTTTTTTCAACCATGAAAAACTTATCATAACTAAATAAATGGTGGAGGAAAGAATGTATATCAAACAAGAGGGAGGTGAGAGTAGGAGAGCATGAAGGGTGACCATATCCTAAACCTCATCATCACAACCTCACATCAACTCTAATCCTTTCTCATCAACTTTCAACTCACTTCAAATCATAATAAAGCATGAAAAGAAAAGATGCTATCATGATAAATACATATGCAAGAAAATCCTCCACAAAGTGTAATTTGCAAAACTGCAAATTACCCCCTCCATCGGAAAAGTGCGGCCGGGAAAGAACAAAGGAAAACCGGCCGGAACGGAATGCAAACTGGCAACTCCAGAAAACTGGTCCCGTAATAAATTACAGGAAAAACCCCGATACTGTGCATACACTCTCGCATCTGTATTCCGTCCGGATACAAATGCAATGAGACAAAATCTACACTGTATTAAACTAGGATCCGGCTTAAACTAAAGCCGGCTAGTAAAATCCGTCCGATCCTGATCCGTGCAATACCGCACGTATCTGATCGAACCCTGCCATATATCCATACGGCCTCTAGTACAAACCGTCCGATCCTGATCCGTGCAATACCGCACGTATCTGATCGGACCCTGCCATATCTCTATACGGCCTCTACAGCGTTTCGCCCGAAAGCTTGAGTAACTGAAAGTGTGGTGGACTCTAAAGACTCGTCAATACTATGGTTGTGGATTTAACCACTAGCACGTCAGAGGTATAAGCCAATACGTGACGGGCCACCAGCTATTGACTAAAAGGGAAGTCGATGAGCGAACTCATCCTGACACCCTACTGAGCCTGTCAGTGACAATATCCGTACAGTCCGGTCCGTTCGTCTATGAGCATCGCATGTCGGGCCTAGGGGGTGGGTAAAAGTCAGACCCCCAAAAGCGGTACAAGTCGTGTCGGAGTGAAGCCCAGAACACCCTGAGATACTACTGGAATACCTACCAGTAAATCTCCTGCCTTGGCCAAGGACTTCGTGTAATGGCTCTCCTAGACACAGCGCAACCTCACCCCCAATACCGGGAGAGACGAACCCCTGAAGATCCGCTCACTGTCTGTATGTGGCTCGGGACTGTACCCAACTAAAACCTGTTTGCACGACTCCTTTGAGCCGTGGTAGGGTAGTAATCAAAGTACAGTGGGAACTCACACGAGACAAATGACGATTCCCAGGTCGATGAACTAACCTGTACACATGTCACCTGGGAACTGCTATCTGACATGAGGTATAAGACCAACTAGCATGTTCCCGGCGAGTCATGTCCGGTGTACTCATAACCCAATGAGCACCTGTATACATCTTAGGTGAACCAACTGACACCAGTGGCTTGTGAGACCGGCCACCGCCCCTCGTCGGGGTCTCGACTGTATACACTAGTCTACTCTGGAGTATCGATGCCCTGTCTCGAAACTCCCACGACTAGAGACCTTTTAAGGATGTGCTTATAGACTACTAGCTCCCACGTATATGATCGCCCTCATACTGCCGGTAGTCAAGCAAGAATCCTAGGGGCTCTATCAACGTGCAATAGCGACCTGTCAGGTCACCTAAAGCAGTACACGATGATAAAGGTAAACCAGATAGCATACTATCATCTCGAGTAAGACTGTCCTACCGGGATAGGTCCTCCCTCAATCATTGCAATCACGTGCCTGTGATCCAATAATTGACTCTGAGGGCACTATCTCCAACAGGGAGGAACAGCCTGCTCGGGCAGAACCAGTGCACTACCCGGATCAGTCCTCGTCTCAGACGAGTCAACTCGAATCTCGGCCCTCGCGGCCACTCTCTGCGCCCTCGTAGTGTTTGGCGGCATAATGACTGAAAGGAAAAGTAGAATTCGATAAGGATACAGAAAATCGAATCACAAGAATGTATATACTCAAGAAGGAATTTAAATCAATAAGTTCTAAGGTTGCTTAGGCGGAGTACCGTGTCGTGAGTATGCCGCGGAACATACGCACGCTACGCCACTCTGCTTCAGCTACCTACTCCATCATACCAGGGTCATCCTACACTCCGAAAGGTAAAACCTAAGCTCTGAAACCAACTTTGTCACGACCCGAAATTCGACTCGTGACCGGCACTTAACCACGCAACGTCTATGGGCGTAACGCAACTAAGTAAGCCGAACCCAGAAATCAAACCCTTTAAAAGTAGGGAATGTTGAAAACATATGATTAAAACATTTGGAAAACCTTAATAGTTTAATAACAATCCTTAAAGTTAAGTTATCGTCTTAATAATTTTGGCAGCATTTCCTTTGTAAAACTAATCCTGTAATCGGCTACAAACAGGATATAAGTGAAAATGATACAGGATATAATAAAGCATCCCAACGGGAGCAATCACGCCCAACGGAGGAAAACAAACACCACGAGAGTAATATACGACGCCGTAGTGAAGAAATGAGCAATAAGTAAAAACCTCACAGAATAATAAAATTGCATATATAAAGTCAGCTCCCACGAGCTCGACACCAGAATACAAATAGTATACATCATCGTCTTCACACTGTCTCTAAGTCAAATAAATATAAAGGTAGATGGAGAATACTAGATACAAAAGTGTGTACAATAGAAGTAACCAGATACCAAAACCCACCTAACAGCAAAACAGCTCCCGCACCAACTATAGTGGTATCTGTAGCCAAAAAATTTAAGAAGGCAGCCTGCCGCGACTACTCTGAGGGGCAACCTGCAAATACTGTGGCACAACGGGGGTGAGTTACCAACTCAGGAATAGAGATAACATATAAAGGTAATCGCGAGCATGCACGTACTGCGCTACTCTATCAATGCCCGCAGATATAGTCTAAATGCGATAAGCAGTATGTGCATAATCATGTAAGTGCTCGGTCAAGTAAAATAACTACAGGATGAGATACATAATAATAAATGCTGAGCATGGGATGAAATAGCTGTAGGGTTCCTAGGCACACTCAAGAGGTTCCACAAGGCATCAACCATGCCAAATTCTAATTTTTCCGGTGCCGAGAAACCCTAATGCGATCATTAACTAGAGTTTAGGCGAAAACAAATGCGAATAAACAACTTTACTCTAAAGTGAACGGAAATACAACCTTTGAAGATCCGGTCCTCCACTTACTTAGCTCCGTGATGATGTCCCTCCGCTGCGATCATCGGATCCCGGACTCTAGCGATGGTTTCGTCGAAGAAATGATCGGGCTAGGTCGTCGACTTCGATGCCGAAGATGATCTACGTCGAGGCAACTCAAGATCAAGCTCCAACTTCACCAAGTTATGAAACTTGTGAAGAAAACACCCTATACTACATGGCAAGTGGTATAGGATGAAGAAATAGGAAGTGGGTTAACTTTGGATTTTGATTTCTCACTCTTTTTCTCATGGCACCATTGAAGGTAGCAAGTTTCATTCTTCTTGAAAAAGAAGAAGAAGAAGAAGAAAGAATATATGATATTATCATAATAAAATCAATTATTCTTATCATAATGCAACCTTGGGTTAGTTTAACAAGTGTAGAGAATTAACTAGGGTTTAAGTAAATGGTTAGGGTTAAGGAAAGAAACAAAATGGTCAAGCTTTCAAAGCTTCATGAAGCTTCAACAAAAAACAAAAGAAGCAACCATTTTCTTTCTTGCCCTTAAAAATAAATGCATAAAGAAAATAAATAAAACATTTAAAACCCTAACCATTAACCTAAATCATAGTTTAAAAGCAAACACACCCAAGTTTGCATGTATCATCAAATATGATACAATCAAGTGCACAAAAATATATCACATATACTACTTGTGCACATCAAGTGAGAAAATCAATCTTAAGTGAACAAATACTAGTTAATGTAAAGTAATATATCAAATATATAATTATACATCAAATCATTAAATCAACACTTGATTTAATGATCTGGTCATATCGCATATAACCGACTAATATACAATGTATCGACTTATCGAATCAATCCTCGATTCGATAACTAGGTTATATCACATACAACCATTTGATACATTCATCGCGAGAATAGAATACGGTATCACATACACGCATTATTCTCGATCCCGCATATATCTCATATGCGCTCCTATTTCGTTTCGCTTGAGCCAGGAAACCTCTGTGTAGGACTCTAAAGACTCGTCAATACGCCGGCAGCAGGTGATGATCATATCAAACACCCATAAGCCGCAAGCGGTCTGCTAAACGTAACGGCCACCCGGGTATTGAACGATCAGAAGATCGACGAGCAAGCCCGCTCACACTCCTGTGAATCCAACCAGTAACACTTACCGTACAGTCCGGTCTGTTCGTCTGATATGTCGCATATCTCGCCTAGGGGTGGTAAACGTCAGACCCCAGCAGCTCGATAAGTCGTGTCGATATGAGGTCTATAACAGTTCGAGAAACTACTGGTAACACTTACCAGTAAATCTCAGCAACCCTGGCCATGGATTTCCGGTTATAGCCAATCGAACACAGCGCAACATCAACTCCCTATACCGGGAGGAACGAATCCCCTCCTATCGCTCATTGCCTCCATGTGATTCGGGACTGTACCCAAAAACCACCGTTTTGCACGCCCTCTTGGACGTGGTAAGGTGGAGATCAAAGCACAGTGGGAATCACACAAGACTCTATGACGATCTCGGGTCAACAGACTACTCTGTACCAGTGTCACCAGAGAACTGCCATCTGACGTGTGGTATAATACCATCTGGGAGTTCTCGGCGAGTCCGTCCAGTGTACCCAGTCTCCACTGAGCACCCGTATATCATCTCTGATGTCAAACACCAATGGATATGGGATCATCCATCGCCCATCTGTATGGGTAGAGAAGGTATACGCTAGTCTACTCTGGTATATCGATGCCCCGTCTCGATACACCCACGACTAGGGACCTTGAAGGATGTACTTATGGACTACCATATCCCCACTAGTATGATCCGCATCATAGTCCAGGTAGTCAAGTACACATCCTAAGGGCTTTACCAACATGTAACAGAGAGACAATCAGTGTACACATTAAGGTAAAGAGAAACCAGATAGCATACTATCATGTCGAGCAAGAAAGTCCTCCCTATATATGTCCAAGCATCCACTACAATATACATCCTATGTATAGTAATGGCCTCTAGGGCATACATATATAACTAACAATCTCCCACTTGCACTAGGGCCATCTGATAGCAGTGGTTGTAGTATCTCATACTCAACCATCCCATAAAAGTCTCTCTCTGGGAAAAGGTCTTTGTGAGTGGATCCGCCGTGTTGTCCTCTGAGTCTACTCTCCTAACCTCGATCTCCTTAGAGATCAACCATCTCCATGATCAGGTGATACTGCTTTAGAATATGTCTGGATCACTGATGGGACGGGCGTTCCTAGGCATAAGCCACAACCTCATTTTCACACAATAGGAGGAACAAAGTTCATCTCATGAACAAATATACACCCAGACTTCCTCTTTGGTAGCATCTTAAGTAGCGATGTATCCAGCCTTTATCGTCTAGTTTGCCACGGTATCTAGCTTGGAACTCTTCCAACATACCGTCCCTTTACTGAGGGTAAAGACAATGCCTGTGACTGACTTTCAGTCGTCCTTATCACTCTGGAAGCTTTCCAGTGAGTCTCCCCAGGATCAACTGATACCATCTCACTACAACTAGTGAGTATCCTAACATCCAATTAGATCTATCTCATAGATCCAAAACCCAAGATTTAGGAGGTATCACTATTATCCTATATGGAGAATTCTTGTGATAAGCGGAGATTGACCGAGCGTAGCATAGGAAACTCCTTCCCTATCAAGAGTATGTCATCTACGTACTCTACGAGGATCATCACCATACTCTCTACTACCTTTTTGTATATACAAGGTTCATCTACCATTTTGATGAAGTCAAACTTTTTGACTACCATATCAAAACAGATGTTTCAACTCCGCGATGCCTGCTTTATTCTATAAAGCATCTTGCACACGTTTCCGCTGCTCCCATTGTCTACGAAGCCCTCTGGCTATGTACTTATAGACGCTCTCTTCTAAAACATCATTTAGAAAAGCAGTCATGACACCCAACCGCCAGATATCGTAGTCATGGTATGTAGCCGTGGCAAGTAGGATCTGGATGGACTTAAGCATAGATACTTAGAAAAGGTTTCATCATAATCCATACCTGGTTAATGATGCAAAGCTTTAACAAGTCAAGCTTTGAAAGTCTCAACTTTTCCATGTACACCAAGTAATCTTCTCAAGATATACTTGCTCCTGATGGGGATTTAACCCTTCAGATATAGCAACCAAAGTCCATACTTTGTTGGTGTATAAGGATTCCATCTCAGATCGCTAAGAATCCAGCCATTCTTACAGAGTCCCACTCCTGATGGCCAGCTCGAAACTAGTTGGGTCATCATCTCATGATGCAATCCTCGCTCCCACTGTCATAGAGAAACAGAAGTATCTCTCAGGTGAGTGAGGAACCCTACTAGATCGGCGGAGAGGCTGAGGTTCGTTGGTATCTACTGAATCCTTTGGTTCTACCAAATTATCTGTTGTAGTTTGTATAGCTGGAACCTTTCCAGTTCTACATAACAGACCTTGCTCGAGCTTGTCCGGATTTTGCTTTTTAGACATAGGCCGGACAACCCCAAATCTTAACCAACTTAAGATATGGGCTCTTTCTTTTCCATATCACATATGAAGTGGTAGGCATCTGATTTGATTGAAACCTGATTCAATAGGAATGCAACATCTCAAGTGCATAACTCCCTAAAAGGAAATAGGAAACTCAGTAGTACTCATCATAGAGCACACCATATCATATAGGGTGCTATTGCTCCGCCCCGATATACCATCATGCTATGGTGTAATCGGAGGAATAATGCTGAGAAAGAATCTCATTCTCCTTTAGAATAGTCCAGGAATTCTATGCACAAGTATTCTCCTCCTAGATCTCATCAAAGGACATAATACTTATACCCGTATTGGTTCTCTACTTCTAACTTATATTCTGTGAATATCTCAAAAGGTTCGGACTTGTGTTTCAACAGGAACATATGACTGAATCTTGAGAGGTCATCAGAGAATGTAATGAAGTATAAAGAACCGGTCCTGGCATGTGTCGACGGGGAACCTTACATACATCAATATGTATCAATCCCAAGAGTTTACTAACTCTTTCTCTGTTTCCAATAAACAGAGCTGTGGTCATCTTATCTCTGTGACATGACTGGCAAGTTTCACAAGATGTAAATTCAAACTAATTTAAATATGCATCTATATGTAACTTCAGCTAGTCGGGTCGCATTGATATGACCTAGTCTATAATACCTCAAGAAGGATTTGTTCATTTCTGAATTCTTCCTCTTATGTGTGTTCTGTATACTAAGAACTGTAGTTTGATTTAGAACATCAATGTTTTTAGATAATGTGCCTGACCCGATCAACTTTTGATATAAGAAATGTTCAAAACATTATCCAACAATACAAAATTTTATCATTTCTTTACTAATAAAGAAACTGATATAATTTTATATATCAGGTTCGGTATCTAATAACATTCGTTCAGAATCAATGTATTTGGAATACAGGGTGACAGTGACCAACAAACTTGGCTGCAACACTTGCACCGTTTCCTATCTCATGAAA
This sequence comes from Agapanthus africanus, assembly GCA_030015575.1. Classification (NCBI taxonomy): domain Eukaryota; kingdom Viridiplantae; phylum Streptophyta; class Magnoliopsida; order Asparagales; family Amaryllidaceae; genus Agapanthus; species Agapanthus africanus. The sequence continues at coordinate 399,379,953 of JASDDO010000026.1, read as the reverse complement.
CTTATCACCCGATCTCAGCTCTCTACCTCTCTGTCGCCCTATGTAACAGATTACATATCTGGGATCCTGATCCGGTATCAAATACCCAGGACGTAGAGGATACAGAGAAACAGTTCTTTGTAATGAACACACCCGAAGATGATGCATCAGTATGCACTTTCTTCTTTTGAGCGGCACGGGAATTCTGGTAATCCCCAATTTCCTGCTCTGTCTTATAACAATTATAAGTTGGAGCGGGACCAACGTTCTCCAGCTCAGTATAACAAGCAGGTTCGGTCAATACATCCGTATAATTATCTTGATTAAGGCGTGATATGGTCACTACCTGGAGAGAGAGAGAAGAAAACACTCTGCGTGCGCTCTTGCAAGATTAGATTGGTTATTTATTTTATCTAATCAGGATGGCTCCCACTGTTTTTTATCAAATCTTCCTTCAAACCCTAAAAGGAAAGACTAGCCGGGATTAATTACACGCTACAAGTTCACCAATCTTTCAGCCAGGCCAGTGTCGGTAATTTGAGGGAGGTCCCCCGTGCTTTCGCACGAACCTAATTAATGTAAACCTCGTTTTCCCAGAGGCGTAACCTCGTTAACACCTTTCTAGACACCTACTTGATCGGCTAATTGTAATGTGTAAAACTCTCTCAGGAGTAACTCTTACTCGCAGCGGATATCGGGATCCAACTATCTCATAGAAGGTATGCAATCTCATTGCAAATTTCAACACTTGAAATTCCCGATAATTTTGCCCCTAGCACCCTATGACCTTGACGGAGGTCAACAAACCATAGGCTACTAGTCAAGTTCAACCCGTCATTTCTTGATTGAATCAAACCCACCCGCACGACCCTTGACGGAGGTCAACAAGGTCGCACGACTACCCTAATCCAATCTGCATCATATGCAAAAGCAGATAAATACTAGTTAGCTACCGCACACTACGCCTTGACGGAGGTCAACAAACGTAACACGAATACTAAGTAGGACTTATCTGAAATGACGGAGGGCTACGACGGGTTTTTTTCTGAAAACCTATTGCGTAATGAACTTGATATCGTTGTAGAATCAAATGATTTTAAAATGGAGTGTTTTTTAGGCTTTTCTAGTTTTGCTAAAGGGGTCACTCCCGGTGAAGGGATCGTCGGCCCTTTCCTCGTCGAATGAGGTGCGGGATATATCATATATATCACTGTGCAAAGCAGAAACTATAGAAGCTATCAAAAGACAAACCGGGTGTGTAGCATCTGCCAGTTAATGCTAAAGGAGTCACTCCCGGTGAAGGGATCTCGGTCCTTTCCTTATCGAATAAGGTGCAGGATGTTTTACAAGGAACACCGCGATGCAAAGCAAGAACTGTAGCTACCTGTTTTATTTTTGAAATTCGATTCCACAACATCTTTAGGTTTCTTTTTCTTTCATTAATCATATTAATGAAGTCCCATCATTTAAGTACCTAAACATCACAGATAAATACGACGTACGCTTATGCCATCCGCATTCGCCTCGATGTCCCCTCATGCACCGTTAGGTTAGGTAACTAACGGCAGAGCAGGGCAGGGCTAGCACGGGTGTAAAACATAAGTAACGCCTATAATATATCATATATACTATATACAGTATTTATCACAGAACATCACATGATCACATCACAGATATCGCAGCAGAAGAATCATATGAAACATTGGATATACTAGGACGTCCGTGTTTTCAATACGAGCCAGTATAAAACACGAATTCCACGGTCGCGATGAATAGCCAAACCCACACCCTTAGACCCCTACGAGAGCGGTAAGCAACCCTACCAATTCTAGAGTTAGGAGACCCGGACTCGACTCCTCGAGTTGGTCTCCCACTGGACTCCAGAACCCGATTACTTGTGCTCTCCTCCTTGGGTCTATCCTAGTGCGGAAAAGAAAATAATATACAAATGGTGACAACATCCGCAACCTGGAAGTGCCCAATAAAAGAATATTACATACAAGTTTTTACATGAATGAAAATGAAAACCCCTCGTCTCACATAAAAAAAACCCGGCTATTCAAACACGACGATCCAATATAACATATCCAGCAACACATAACATCACATATCATCAACGTAAGTAAACATGCGTATCCCAATTGTCGTTGACATATAGCAACGAAACCGGCGATATCACATATTACACTTACGGTCACAGAAAAGAAAGTGTAAAACTACAACAGTTGGAATCTGCAACCTTCTTTAGACATCGCATGCCTAATCAAATGAAATACTTAGACATCGCATGCCTAACAATTATAAACCCTGTATTTTAGTCTCATTATCGAAAACACTTTTCAATATCAAGTCGGACAATTCAACAAGATTCCCGACATCCTGATCGAATGCTCGACGCAAACTTTAGTAGACGGCCAGACCCCCGATACCGTTGACGAAGTGCACCAAGGCGGAACACCGCTACCGCGAGCACCCGAACGGATGCTTTCGGCGACGGGGTTCTCCTACAGTCACTTGGTCGGGGCTAAGGGATATAGCTGTCTATTAAGTTTATCCGGCGAGTATCCGCGTACGCTACGTGATTGCGACGGACTTTTGATCGCATCAAAATTCCGTGGCAACCGATCATTTGAGACTAAAGTGCTATGTTTATAACATTCATATCAGTTATCTCATAACTACTTGTGAATTCCAATTATTGTATCACATTCCAGATAAATAGAAAATGTTAAACTTTCCGATCGAACAATCAAACACCCAAGTTTTCCCGAAACAGATCAACACATGAAATAGGTTTAAAAACATTCACTTCATGCCTCAGTACGAACGGTCCAGCCGTAGAAGGGCCAAGCCAACGCCTCACATGTGGCATGCCGTACTGCCCCAAATCCTAAGGTTCAAAGGGCAGTTCAAGACGGTCACATAATCGAGTTAAGGTTTGTTGTCTTCTAGAGGGTCCATCGCGTTACTTGCACTACTTAGAACGTTCTTAAACTACGGAAAGATCCAACAATTGGAAATTTCCCGGCAGGGGAAAAAGTGGGTATTTATATCCAGTCGAACTTTTCAACATTTTCAAAAATTATCCGGAAAAACACGGACAAAGTTAAACTTCCCAATCGAAACACCGAGTCCGCAATACAACCCAGAAAACTCAACTCTTGAGTACAGATTAAAAAATTCCTTAAAAAACAGCACTACAACATAGGAATTACTGTGCAAAAATCTATGAAAGAGGCGACCGTACGGCCGCGGAACCGCCGCAATAGCCTGCTATTGCCGCGGTTCCGCGGCGCTTTGATCGATTTAGGCTCTCGTTTTGCACAGTAACTCCTAGAAAACCCTGCTGATTTTTATGCATATTTTTAATTTGGAAAGAACCCAGTATTGAAAAATGTACAGAGAAGGGTTTTAAACTAGGGTTTCGGGTTCGATCGGACTCCTAACATCGTCAACATTCGCCTAAGGCTCTAGCTAGGCTCTGATACCACTGTAGGGTTCCTAGGCACACTCAAGAGGTTCCACAAGGCATCAACCATGCCAAATTCTAATTTTTCCGGTGCCGAGAAACCCTAATGCGATTGTTAACTAGAGTTTAGGCGAAAACAAATGCGAATAAACAACTTTACTCTAAAGTGAACGGAAATACAACCTTTGTAGATCCGGTCCTCCACTTCCTTAGCTCCGTGATGATGTCCCTCCACTGCGATCATCGGATCCCGGACTCTAATGATGGTTTCGTCGAAGAAATGATCGGGCTAGGTCGTCGACTTCGATGCCGAAGATGATCTACATCGAGGCAACTCAAGATCAAGCTCCAACTTCACCAAGTCATGAAACTTGTAAAGAAAACACCCTATACTACATGGCAAGTGGTAGAGGATGAAGAAATAGGAAGTGGGTTCACTTTGGATTTTGATTTCCCACTCTTTTTCTCATGGCACCATTGAAGGTAGCAAGTTTCATTCTTCTTGAAGAAGAAGAAGAAAGAATATATGATATTATCATAATAAAATCAATTATTCTTATTATAATGCAACCTTGGGTTAGTTTAACAAGTGTAGAGAATTAACTAGGGTTTAAGTAAATGGTTAGGGTTAAGGAAAGAAACAAAATGGTTAAGCTTTCAAAGCTTCATGAAGCTTCAACAAAAAACAAAAGAAGCAACCATTTTATTTCTTTCCCTTAAAAATAAATGCATAATGAAAATAAATAAAACATTTAAAACCCTAACCATTAACCTAAATCATAGTTTAAAAGCAAACACACCCAAGTTTGCATGTATCATCAAACATGATACAATCAAGTGCACAAAAATATATCGCATATACTACTTGTGCACATCAAGTGAGAAAATCAATCTTAAGTGAAAAAATATTAGTTAATGTAAAGTAATATATCAAATATATAATTATACATCAAATCATTAAATCAACACTTGATTTAATGATCCGGTCATATCGCATATAACCGACTAATATACAATGTATCGACTTATCGAATCAATCCTCGATTCGATAACTAGGTTATATCACATACAACCATTCGATACATTCATCGCGAGAATAGAATACGGTATCACATACACGCATTATTCTCGGTCCCGCACATATCTCATATGCGCTCCTATTTCGTTTCGCTTGAGCCAGGAAAGCCCTGTGTAGGACTCTAAAGACTCGTCAATACGCCGGCAGCAGGTGATGATCATATCAAACACCCACAAGCCGCAAGAGGTCTGCTAAACGTAACGGCCACCCGGGTATTGAGCGATAAGAAGATTGACGAGCAAGCCCGCTCACACTCCTGTGAATCCAACCAATAACACTTACCGTACAGTCCGGTCTGTTCGTCTGATATGTCGCATATCTCGCCTAGGGGTGGTAATCGTCAGACCCCAGCAGCTCGATAAGTCGTGTCGATATGAGGTCTATAACAGTTCGAGAAACTACTGGTAACACTTACCAGTAAATCTCAGCAACCCTGTCCAGGGATTTCCGGTTATAGCCAATCGAACACAGCGCAACATCAACTCCCTATACCGGGAGAGACGAATCCCCTCCTATCGCTCATTGCCTCCATGTGATTCGGGACTGTACCCAAAAACCACCGATTTGCATGCCCTCTTAGACGTGGTAAGGTGGAGATCAAAGCACAGTGGGAATCACACAAGACTCTATGACGATCTCGGGTCAATAGACTACTCTGTACCAGTGTCACCAGAGAACTGCCATCTGACGTGTGGTATAATACCATCTGGGAGTTCTCGGTGAGTCCGTCCAGTGTACCCAGTCTCCACTGAGCACCCGTATATCATCTCTGATGTCAAACACCAATGGATATGGGATCATCCATCGCCCATCTGTATGGGTCGAGAAGGTATACGCTAGTCTACTCTGGTATATCGATGCCCCGTCTCGATACACCCACGACTAGGGACCTTGAAGGATGTACTTATGGACTACCATATCCCCACTAGTATGATCCGCATCATAGTCTAGGTAGTCAAGTACACATCCTAAGGGCTTTACCAACATGTAACAGAGAGACAATCAGTGTACACGTTAGGTAAAGAGCAACCATATAGCATACTATCATGTCGAGCAAGAAAGACCTCCCTATATATGTCCAAGCATCCACTACAATATACATCCTATGTATAATGGCCTCTATGGCATACATATAACTAACAATAGCATCTACACGGAATGTCAACTTGGAAAACATAATCGGTGCCCATCAATGCACCCAAATCCCAATAAACTTAGGCGCCGGCACTCCCATCGGCCCTCAAATCCTGTAAATCTCAGAAAATCACGAATGCCCAACATCGACACTCAAATATCATAAATACTCGTGTCCAGCATCGACACGCAAATCCTCATATATCGGGCTCCGTCAGTCTGGATCAGCCCACGGGCTCCGTCTGCGGTATCGGCCCTTGGCCCCGGCAGTACGGGTCATCCCGCATCCATCTATCAACTATGGTCAGTATCCACCGGATAACCGCCAGGTCTAACCAATCACCTGTAGGTACTCGCTACCCTGCCAGGCTCATCGTCTACTCCACAAAAACATTTCTCGCCCCGGGGAACCATACCGGGTCCACCACGAACCCGCAAACGGATCGTCCAACTCCTCGAATCGGGTTTCAAGCACACGTCTCAGAACCGAGAAAACGCATGGTGGACGCACAAAAATATCATATCAAGAGGAACCGGGTTTTCAAATAGTGCATAGTTTCTTAAATAACCCCACGGTCCTCGAAAACCAGAATCATATGAAATCCAAAACAAATGAGTAAGTCAATGCGATATGATATGTACATCAAGTCATACTATAAGTAAAAGGGAGAAACCACTTTTTAAGGTAGTTTCAATTTTTCAAAAGGCATCATGCGACTCCCAATTCTATGAAAATCATATCGAATCATATGTGAGATGAACTACAGTATAATGATCATGGAAATTCTACAGTAAGAGTGTCATGGCAATTACTAACGGTGTGTGTGTAACATGCAGATTGGTGCTCGTGCAACATGAACCGTTAGTAATAGTGCGGTGTTCTATCAATTCTAAGTTTATATACATACAGTAGGGAATGCGGTATGCAACAAATAGTAGCCATGTAGGTAAATGCAATATGTAGCTATAAGGCCCTATCAGCCCTGACGCATAACACCATGCGGGCGATATCCCCATAGATGTTAAATCTACTCACCGTATTCTCACGCTAAGTGTAGCCGACGACTTGTTTTCCCTTCTTCGCGGCGTCCGTTGTACTCGTCTGCGAACCTAGAATTTCACAGAATATCACTCATAAGCTCAAATCTACAAAAACGCGATATTAAAGTCAAACTAGAAACCCACGTCGCAAACCAAGCGCGCGTGTACGCGATACGCTAAAACGTGTGGTTACGCGCTTGAAGATACCCCGACGCGTCGTGATACGCAGAAACCCCAAACCCACACACGTATCACACGTGTCGCGTAGGTTTAAAATACAAGAAATAGGGTATTTGACTCCAGATTTTTTTACAGGAATAATTTTACAAAACTATATATACCACAATTCATAAAATAGCAGCAAACTCCTGCTGTCCAAACCCCAACCCCCAATTCACCCATTTGGCCGCAATTTGCGTCCAGAAAGCTTTTTCCGGCGGTCAGGGTAGGGATATGGGCTCCCGGGTTTTGTGTGTGCACTCTATACCCCATGTACATGCTACAGAAATTACAATTTTAATCTGAAGCAACTCGGGTAGCAGCAGATTCAACAGAGCCCAATTTCTAGTTAAAATGTCCATTTTGACACTAAAATGATACATTAGGGTATATTCGTGAAACCTGAAGCAAACCCATGATTTAAAACCACACTAATAACACATTACCAAGCTAAGCAAGCCATACAAAGGTTAATTTAACAAAAACTTCACTAAATCCCTTCATTAGCACTAAAAATGCATAAAAATGTGATTTTTAGCAACCAAACACACAAGTTATGGAAATAGGGTGCTAGGAGTGAGATTAATACCTTCAAATGACCTTAGAAAAACCAAAATCTCCAGCTCTAGCCTCAAGTGCCCAGACATCCTTCAAACTCCCCTAAAAGATCATTTTTTCCCCAAGGTTTTGTGAAGAAAAAGGGTTGTTTTGTGTAGGGTTTTGTGTAGATTCAAATGGGAAATGAAAAGAGAAGAGAAGATGGAGAAAATGTTATTGTTGTTGCTGCTTCTCTACAGAATTTCAGAAATGAGAGAAAGAAAGAAAAGAGAGAAAGAAAAATGGGTCACAAAGTCAATCTTTCTCACCTAACACCATGCTTCCATTTTCCATTTAAATTTTGAATTATAAAATGGGGTTTGACTTGATTAAAAAAATGGGTGGGGAATTTAACAACCATGCAAGAAAGAAAATGGTTACTTGCTAACACTTAAAACCTAAGTTACAAAATTGTGCTAAGTGTGCATGTGTGCACTTAACACAAAAATTCCCAATTAGGGTAAACACAACTAAATTATAATTAATAACCCTATATATATATATATATATATATAAACACTTCACAACACAATTATCACTAGTCAAGAAGGAAAATAAGATATTCGGGCTTTTATGAAAAACACGCACAATTGCTAATTAACGCGAAAACATTCCTAACGAAATTCAAGGTGTTACAGTTGCATACATATTGCCATTTATTGTTCATGTATTAGCAGTACCTGATTGAGTACCTTACATGACTGTTGCATACATATTGCAATTTATTGTTCATGTTTTAGCAGTACCTGATAGAGTACCTTACATGACTGTCGCATACATATTGCCATTTATTGTTCATGTATTAGTAGTACCGTATAGAGTACCTTACATGGTTGTTGCATACAGATTGACATATTATTGCTTCATATATTAGTTGTACCTGCTAGTGTACCATTCATAACTGTTGCATTCATATGACCTTTTATTGCTATTAGTTAGCATATGTTAGATTCGCGCTGTACGTGCATATTTGCAATTAACTGCATATGTTATTTACTATTCATGAGTTGGCAACTCACCCCCGTTGTGCCACAGTGTTTTGCAGGTTGTTCCTCAGAGTAGTCAGAGGCAGGGTTATTTTCATCTTTCATATCATCTTTTGCAGCGGGCACCGCTTTGGATGGCTGCGTGCAGTTTTGCTATAGGTGGGTTTTACGGTTATCCGATGATGCTCTTTGTATATCTTTGTACCTTGTACTCTCCATCTACCACTTTCATGTATGACTTAGAGACTTGATGCGAAGACGATATTGTATATTTTGGTGACTTGGATGTCTTTTATGCAGTTTTGTTTATATCGTCTTTTACTTCATCGCTACGGCGTCGTAAATTTGTTGTGCTGGTTTTTTCCGCCCCCGGCACGAGCGAAATGGTACTTTAAGCTATTTTGACAGGGCATTGGGCGTGGATTTTGCTCCCGTTACTTAGATTTATGTTGTACCCATTTTTGGGGTTAGTTTTTCAAAGGACGTGCTGCCAAAATTTTTAAGAAACTAAATTGGACTTTAAATAATTTGTACTCGAGATTTTCAAAAGTTTTAACAATGTTCTTATCATTTACTATTTTTGATGGTTTAGATTTCTGGGTTTTCGGCTTACTTAAATTGCGTTACGCCTGTAGACGTTGCGTGGTTTAAGGGCCGTCACGTGCCAATTTCGGGTCGTGACAAAGTTGGTATCAGAGCGCTAGGTTTTACCTTTCGGAGTGTAGGATGACCTTGGTATAATGGAGTAGGTAGCTTAAGCAGAGTAACGTAGTGTGTGTATGTCCGCGGCATACTCACGATCACGGTACTCCGCCTAAAGTGACCTAAGTACTAATTGCTTGAAATTCCTTCCTTGTGATTCCATTTCCGTGTTCATATCGAATCCTATTTCCATTTATAGCCTTTGCTGCCGATGTCCATGAGGACTCAGAGTGATGCAGCGAGAGCCGAGATCAGAGTTGACTCGTGTGGGACGAGGACTGACCAGGATGGCACGCTCGTTGCACAGGAGCAGATGGATCCGCCTTCGATAGATCGTATTGCTAGGCTTGAGGCAGAGATGCAGGACTTACGCCAGACGATGAAGTATTTGGTTGAGGCCAGTAGAGCGCGGCGACAGGAGCTTGCCACCCCTGTTACCCAGTTGTTCCTTGCGATCGACACTCAGCATTGTGTTACTCACATAGCACCAGTGGACGCAGCCCGCTATGACGAGGAGCGTCTTTTCGAGACTTTAGGAGTTTGAAGATAGAGGAGGGCTCTTGTAGGTGTACCGGCCCAGGGATAGAGGTTCAGTCGCCGTGACAGGTTTCGTGCACGTTGCGGGAGTAGCAGAGGCTTGGGACGAGTGATGTGTTAGCTAGATCAGCCGATTGTTGTGTTAACTTCTGTGAGCGATTCTTTTGTTGCGCGACACGTATTTCAGTCGTGTGCCAATCGGATAGAAGATAGAGATTCGTCCGTCATTTTGATCCTTCTTGAGATGTTGGATTTGGCGTTCTCCTGGGCATGGACTGATTAGCTACGTGCTAGGCGTCTATGGACTACCGTGAGAAAACAATCAAGTTTGGTTTTCCCAGCGAGTCAGTTCTTGTTGTGTATGGGGGACAGTGGTGCCGCCCCTCACAGCTTGAATTCAGCCTTTTTCGCTAGTCGGCTTTTGAGGAGAGGATGTCGTGGATTCTTGGCTTCCATTCGTGATACCGGAGCCACAGTGGGTGTGTTGGACCGGGTTCCTATCGTGCGGGAGTTTCCGACTTTTTTCCAAATGAGCCGGCGGAGCTTAAGGAGCTTAAGGATCAACTGCAGAGTTGCTAGATAGGGGGACTTGTACGTCCAAGTGTTTCGCTAAGGGAGCTCCTATTCTGTTCGTCAAGAGAAGGACGACAGTTTGAGGTTGTGTGTTGATTGATCGTCAATTGAACCGAGTTACGGTGCAGATGGGTATCCTTTACCTCGCATTGATGATTTGTTCGACTTGCTTCAGAGTGCGAGACATTTTCTAAGTTTGTTAGGACCAGGTCATCATTGGTTGCGGGTTCGGAGTGATGACATTCCGAAGACTTCTTTTGTGCGTGCTACGGGCAGTATGAGTTTTGGTGGTGTCGTGGACTCACCAATGCCTTAGCAGCATTGGTGGATGTGATGAACTAGATTCCTTCAGGCCGTTCCTCGACCAGTTTATTGTTGTTTTATTGACGACATTCTGGTCTTTTCCAAGAGTCGTGAAGAATATGTGCAACACTTGAGGATTTGCTTTGCAGACATTGGGAGAGCCCTAGCGGTTTGCAAAATTCTCGGAGTGTTCCTTCAGGCTTGATTGTGTTGACTTCCTAAGGTTATGTGGTTACGGGAGACGGTTTTCGTACGAGCCCGAGGGAAATCGAGGCCGTACAGTTTTGGCCCAGACTTGTAGCAGGGACGGAGGTCCGCAGCTTTTGGGCTTAGCCGATTTTTACCGCCGTTTCGTGCAGGACTGCTTGGGTAACGCTGCACCGTTGACTGGGTTGACCAGGAAGGGAGTTCCTTTTCTTGGACGGAGGCATGCGTGCGGAGTTTTCAGCAGTTGAAGGCTCGGTTGACAACTGCACCAGTTCTCTTTGCTTTCTGGTTCGGGCGACTTTGTTGTTTACTGTGATGTTTCGCGGGTGGGACTCGATTGTGTACTGATGTGGCACTATAGAGTTATCGCTTATGCTTCCCGACAGTTGGAGGGAGTACGAGCAGGATATCCCACTCATGATCTGGAGATGGCCGCGGTGGTCGTGCATTGAAGATTTTGGACACTACCTGTGTGGAGAGTCGTGTCAGATTTTCACGGACCACCAGAGCTTAATGTACATCTTCCTGTAGCGGGTTTTGATTATTGAGACAGCGCCGTTCGATGGAGCTTGTGAAGGATTGTGATTGTGAGATCCTTCATTTCCCGTGGCAAGGCGATTGTGGTAGCTGATGCTTGAGTCGTAGGCCCGGGGGTAGCTTGTTCCAGTTGTGCGCAGTTCTGAGACAGTCTTCTGCAGATTTACAGTTCTTGTGCGATCATGGAGTATAGCTTAAGTTCTCCTCTACTGAGGGGACAACTTGCTCATGTCTGCGCCCGTCCACTTTTACTTAATCGTTTTCATGAGGCACAGCCCACCGATGCTCGTTGTCTGTGATACTTGAGCATGTTCGGCAGGGTAAAGATTCAGAGTCCTTGATTTGTGACTAGGGTATGCTACGTTTAGGGACGCGTTGTGTGTACCTGATACTGATGGGTAGAGACGCGAGATCCTAGAAAAGGCACACCAGTCAGCCTTCTGTGTTCGTCCAAGTTCCACCACGATGTGACATGACTTATGAGATAGTTACGGGTGGGCAGGGATGAAGAGTGAAGTTTCAGATTTCGTTTAGAGGTGTCTGTCTTGTTGTGAGCTAAGGTTGAGCATCTGATACTGGCGGGAGAGTTGCAATTTTAACCGTTCCAGAGTGGGAATGGGAGCAGATCTCCATGAATTTCGTTGTGGTGTCTACCCAGGTTTAGACATGGTGTGACTCCATTTGGGTGTTTGTCGTCCGGTTATGCTCGGTTTGCTCAGTTATTCTTTGTTAAGTTGTGTGTTTGCATGGAGTTCCTTCATGCGTTGTATCCAATAGAGGCACCCTGTTCGCTAGCCGTCGTTGGCAGAAGCTTCAGGAAGCCTTGGGTACTGGTTGAGGTTTAGCTCCGCTTTTCCATCTGTGGGATGATGGTTAGTTAGAGCGGACTATACAGACTTTGGAGGATATGCTTGTGCATACATATTAAGTGGTTGTGGGCAGTTGGGATCGTCACTTGCCATGGATAGGGTTCTCTTTCGATAGCTGTTATCAGGAGGCGTTCCAATTGGCAACCTTTAGGTTTTGTTTGTTAGGCCGTGTCGATCACCAATCTGTTTTGCTGACTCTGCGAGAGTAGGATTTTGGACCCCAGCTAGTCGTGAGGCTTCGGAGAAGATCCAGTTGATTCAGGTCAGGATGAGAGCAGCCAAGAGAATACAGAAGTCTTATGTCGACCGTGGTGGTCGCAGACTTGAGTTCGCGGTGGGAGATCATGTATTCCTACGGATTTTTACGATGAAATGGCGTGTTGAGTTTTGGGAAGGTTAGTCCCAGATTGTTGGTCCTTTGAGATCCTCGAGCGAGTTAGTTCCATTGCCTATAATATGGCACTTCCGCCCAGATTATTGAGTATTCACCCGTTTTCCTTGTGTCGATACTTCGCAAATACCTTCATGACCTTTCGCACATGATTCAGCATCAGACCATTTAGCTTGGACGCGATCTTTTCGTTCACCAGCAGCCGATAGTGTTAGTGGATCGGCAGGTAGAGAAACTTCGGTCAAGGGTCTTGCCATATGTGAAGGTTCTTTGGCGTAGCCGTATAGTGAGGTGATCACTTGGGAGACTGCGAGCAAGATTTGGGAGTTTGGTACTTATCTCTTTGAAGGTACGCTTAGTGAGAATTTTAAATTCGGTGACCGGATTTCTTTAAGGGGGGGAAGATTGTAACGTTTTAGAAATCGTTATGCGAATTTTTCCGTTTTAGGGTAAAATAGTCGGTGTTTTCCGTTTTAACCCGATTGTGATCAAATTTCTGTATAAACTTCACGGCACCTAGTTTAGCTAGAATGAAGCTAGTGCGCGGGCTTTGGGGGTCAATGGGAAGTTTTGGTTCACATAGAATTTTTCCCTATTAAATATTATTTTAATGCTTTATTTGTGCACTTTATTAGTGGTAATTACTTTTTAGCTTGGGTTAATTACTACTAATGTGAATCTATGCTAAGTTAATCACTAGTTTAAGCTTAATTCTTTCTCACCTAAAATATCTAGATATTTTGTGAATTAAAATGAAATTTAAGAAAAAGAAAAGAAAAGAAAAGTTGGCATTTGCATTAATTAGCATTTAATATTGTTTTTAGCTAGATATTTCTTCATTCTTCACGAAACACCCCCATTTCTTTCTCATGGCCGGCCCTCTCTCTCTCCTTGGCTGCCCTAATTTCCCCCCTCTATTTTTATCTCATTTTGCTTCATAAAAATCAACAAAAATCACAAATAAATCCCACAAACTCATTTATAAATCAAAACCCTTCATTCTTGAACTCAAAGCAAACTTGGATCATCATGGAAGACTTCATTTTGGAAGCTTAGATTTGGTATTTTGTTGCAGGTTTTTGAATTATTTTGGAGGTATAAAACCCTAACCATAATGCTTAATTCTTGTTTTAAATCTTTAATTAGCTTATAAGTTGTTTAATTAAATCTTTTATTTCATATTTAGAATTTCTAGCAAAGGTTTTTATTAATCAAGTTAGGGTTTTGTTAGTGGTAATGGTTAAGTGTGATGTTTAATCAAAAGAAAACTTAACCTAATTACAAGATTTGTTAAATGATATTTTCCTAATTATCTAATTAGCTTATTTACAAGCTAGACTTTTACTAAATCCTAATTAAGTTAGATTAAAATTATAGTAAAGGTTTGAATGGTTTAATCTTGCTATATTGTGATGTTTGTAAATTCTAGTTTTGGTAAAACTTGTAGTTTTGAGCTAACAAATGATATATGTTGCTTACTAGATTTCGGTAAGTTTTGGCGTGGGATTCTTTTGACGTTGCGACGTTATTTATATTAGATCCCACGTTTATTATTGTGTTGTGAATGCGCGATCGGTACGATCAGGGTCTAGGCTTGGTTGTTGTGTCGCTTAGCGTTCCTAGCTAGGGTCGTGCCGATGTCGTTCGTGTCTTTGTGTAGCTTTTGCTTTTGAATTGGTTTCGTAGTGTCGCTACGCGCGTTAGCCACTTAACGAACACTTGAGGGTATGTTTGGAGTTGTTGCGTCGGTCAAACGTAGTTTGTACGTGTTATTAGTCGATTGCTAATATATACTTGTTATATTGCTATATGCTTTCAGAATCGCAGGCGGGTACTTCGGGCACTGCGAAGAAGGAAAAACGAGTGGTTGGCTTTACTTAGCCAGGATTGAGTGAGTAGATTTAACATCTACAGGGGAATCGCCCGTATGGGGTTATGCGTCTGGGCTAGAGATATTATGATATTGTCGCACATTCTATTGCATATATAGAGTTGCGCATACACCTTATTGCTTATTTACTAGTTGTGCTTAGACATGTGCTCTCAGGACACTGCACTATTATTGACGGCTCATGATGCACGAGCACTGATTGTATGCCACACACACCGTCAATAATTGCCATGACACGCACAACACCTATACATATGTAATATTGTATTATTTAGGGATATTGAGACATGATCCTTATTTTCCTTCGTGCATATGACATATAGCATACCTGTATACCTACATGCTTACAAATATACCTTGACATGTTTACATGCTAGTTACCCATATACCTATATGGTATTGTACCATTAGTGATAGGTATATACACATATGAGACATAGCTACATGTACATGTTGCATACATACTTACACTTATACCTGGAGGGTATTACATCTTTACTGATAGGTAGATACATATACCTTGCTATACCTACATGTTTACACATATATCTGGTTATAGCTACATGTTCACCTTTATTTGATGTTATCTTGGACTTTGAGAAATTAGGAACCGCATGATATATATATATATATATATTAACTTGTTGCAGTTAAATAACGGCTTTTCCTTTATATGCTCACATTACAGTTTTATGTTGCATATATTATATTCATGGATTTTCGCATTGAGATATGGATTTTTCATGATGTTTTTTGAATTTGACGACCGTGGTAGTTTCATGAAATTATGCATTATTTGAAAAACCCGGTTTCTCTTGATATGATATTTCAGCATCCACCATGAGATTTATCGGTTCTGATATATATATACCCCACGCGAGGAACAGAGAGAGCCGTGTGCGGGTATATGGTGGGGCCCGGAGGTACCCCGGGGCAAGAATTTCGTGGAGCAGACGATGAGTTAGTGGGGAAACCATACCTACCGATGACAGTACCTATGACTCGGCAGTTATCGTGGGGATACCGACGGGAGTCATGTACGTATGGATACGTCAAAAGGCGAGGGTCGAAGCTGGGCACTCAGGTTTTCGGGATAGCGTATGATACGTACCTCTCAAGGGACCAGTCGTGGTGATAGCACCTGATAGATCAGTATTTATGTGTCGATGCTTGACACTTAGTTTCATGATATTTTTACTCCTAAGTATATATAACAGTGGAATGGGACGCTGTTATATATATATATATATATATATATATATATATATATATATATATATATATAGTAGAATGGGACGCTAATATATATGTATACATATCAATTTATATACATCATCATAATGTTTCAGGCAAATATACTTATTCAGGATATATGAGATTCACTTGATATTGGATACAGGATTTATGAGATTCACTTGATATTGGATACAGGATATATGAGATTTACCTGATATTGTATATTCAGGATATATGAGATTTACTTGATGTTGTACATTCAGGATATATGAGACTTACATGATATAAGAGCCAATTTGGGGGCTGATTTGAAAAATTAGGATTTGGATTGTCTTGATGGACTTTGGTCCAGTCACAAGGTCAGGATTCTATGAGGATGACATGCTTTATCCCATACTCCACAATTATGTATTTGCATTGCTTCATGTATTAGTAGTACCTGTTAGAGTACATTTCATGAATGTTGCATTTACATACATTTATTTATATGCATTGCTTCATGTATTGGCAGTACCTGATAAAGTACCTTACATGACTGTTGCATACATATTGCCATTTATTGTTCATGTATTAGCAGTACCTGATAGAGTACCTTACATGACTGTTGTATACATATTGCCATTTATTGTTCATGTATTACTTGTACCTGCTAGTGTACCTTTCATGATTGTTGTATTCATATGGCCTTTTATTTCTATTAGTTAGCATATGTTAGATTCGCGCTATACGTGCATACTTGCGATTACCTGCATATGTTATTTACTATTCATGAGTTGGCAACTCACCCCCGTTTTTCCATAGTGTTTTGCAGGTTGTTCCTCAGAGTAGTCAGAGGCAGGGCTTTTTTCATCTTTCATATCATCTTTTGCAGCGGGCACCGCTTCGGCTGACTGCGTGCAGTTTTCTAGGTTTTGCGGTTATCCGATGATGCTCTTTGTATATCTTTGTACCTTGTACTCTCCATCTACCACTTTCATGTATGACTTATAGACTTGATGTGAGGACGATATTGTATGTTTTGGTGACTTGGATGTCTTTTATGCAGTTTTATTTATATCGTCTATTACTTCTTCGCTACGGCGTCGTATATTTGTCGTGGTTGTTGTTTTCCGCCTTTGGGCATGGATTTTGCTCCCGTTTGGGATGCTTTACTTTTATTTATGTTATACCCATTATTGGGGTTAGTTTTTACAAAGGAGGTGCAGCCAAAATTTTTAAGAAACTAAATTGGACATTAAAGAATTTGTACTCGAGATTTTCAAAAGTTTTAACAATGTTCTTATCATTTACTACTTTTGATGGTTTAGATTTCTGGTTTTTCGGACTACTTAAATTGCGTTACGCCTGTAGACGTTGCGTAGTTTAAGGGCCGTCATGTGCCAATTTCGGGTCGTGACACTTTAGAGTCCCACACAGAGGGTTTCCCGGCTTCGAGCGAAACGTGTGGAGGTCGTATGGTTTTACGACAGGGTTCGATCACATACGTGCACTTGTGCGCATATGATGTTCGGGCGGATATGACTAGAGGGCTTTGGTTTAAGCCGGATCTTAGTATATGATTATTGGATTAGTTTTGTCTCATTGTATTCGTGTCTCTCGGGATACAGATGCGGGTATGTATATACGGATGAGAGGGGTATTCTTGTAATTTTGACAAGATTACTACATGGAGAATGGCACCTCATATTAGGGGTTTTCTTTATTACTAAAATCCTTTTAAGGTGGAGGAAATGAGAGTAGAAAACTTATGGTATTTTAGTGAAATAAGATTAGGGTTTTGCTTTTGCTTCTTGGACTCATTTGGAGTTTGTTGACTTAGATATTTGATAGATATTTGTAGGATATTTTCATATGGTTTAAATGCTAAAAACCCTAGCCTTTTTTCATTAATCTTTTACCAAAAAGAAAACAACAGA
The DNA here is from genome assembly GCA_030015575.1 of Agapanthus africanus. Classification (NCBI taxonomy): domain Eukaryota; kingdom Viridiplantae; phylum Streptophyta; class Magnoliopsida; order Asparagales; family Amaryllidaceae; genus Agapanthus; species Agapanthus africanus. The sequence goes on along the minus strand of JASDDO010000026.1, from coordinate 399,362,288 downwards.
TAGTTTTTCTGTTCTCATTTTCTTCAAGCCTCTCTCTATCTCTCTCTAACCCTAACCATTTCATGAGTTGAAAATCCTAGGGTTTACTGAGACAACTTGATCCATCATCACTCTCTACACATCCTGGGCTACTTAGTCTAGCACACCAAGTGACCTAGTTGCCTCAAGTTAGAGGTAAAGCTCAAAGTTGGATCTCTCGAGTGGATCTTCTACGATTTGGAGAAGACGACGAGGAGGTGCATTCCGTTCTCAATTCAAGGAGCTCACGACTTGGAGAAGGACAGCGAGGAGGTGAAGGATAGCGAGAACTTAAGGTATAACACTCACACATAGTAGTTAAATCTCTTTTCTATATTGTTAGTTAGGGTTTAGTATCGATCCTGGAGTTTAGTCGATGTTACAAAGCTTATAAAAATCGTTTTTTGCACATTCCGCCTTCCCGGGAACACGTGGGGTGAGTAGCATCGACTTATACAAAGCGCCGACATTTGGAGTTCCAATCGGGAGATCATGTCTTTCTGAAGATTTCTCCAAACCATGGAGTGATTTTCTTCGGAAAGCGGGGTAAGCTAAGTCCGAGATTCATTGGATCGTTCGACATACTAGAACGAGTCGGAGAAGTGGCTTATCGCTTGGCACTTCCACCCTCATTGGAAGGAGTGCATAATGTGTTCCACATATCTGAAAATGGCTATGGCTTGAGCAAGAGTGAGCAAGCATAGAAATGAAAAATCAATAATCATTCCTCACTTATTCAAGCATGGAATAAATTGCAATTCTAAATTACAACCATACTTGAATAGTGAGTCAAGACCAATATAATATGAAAAAAACCTATTCCTTGCCCATTCCACAAATATCTCCACAATTTACACCTCATTTTGTATTTTCTAAAAATAGAAAATAGATTCCATGCTTCATATAATATATATATATATACATACATATATCATATATATATATATAGTAATATATATTAAGAAACATAATTAGTGAGCTAATAATATTAGTCAAGATATAATTATATCATATATAATATATATCACATTATTAAATCAACACTTGATTTAATAATCTGGTTATATCATATATAACCGACTAAAATCATTTATCTGAATATCACATTATTAAACCAACACTTGATTCGATAATTCAGTTATATCACATATAACCTGACCGACATCAGATAACTGCTAGATTATAATACGGTATCACATACTCATATTTAATCAGGCCCACGCACATATCAACATATGTGCCCTACTTCGTTTAGCTTGAACCAGGAAACTTCTGTGTGGGACTCTAAAGACTCGCCAATACGCCAGCAGTAGGTGATGATCACATCAGTCACCCACAAGCCGTCAGCGGTACTAGCTAGACGTAACGGCTACCCGAGTATTGACTAATATGAAGATCAACAAGCAAGCTCGTCCATACTCTCCATGAAGCCTATCAGTAACACTACCGTACAGTCCAGTCTCTTTGTCTGATATGTCGCATAACATGTCTAGGGGTGGTAAACGTCAGGCCCCAGTAACGTGATAAGTCATGCCGATGTCAGGCCTATAACGGTTCGAGAAACTACTGATAACTCTTATCAGTAAATCTCAGCAGCAGCCCTGGCCAGGGAATTCCAGTTATAGCCAATCAAGCTTAGTGCAATATCAACCCCCAATACCGGGAGAGACGAAACCCCTTCTATCTCTCATTGCCTCCATGTGACTCGGGACTGTACCCAAAATCCACCTGTTTGCACGACTCCTTTGAGCCGTGGTAGGAAAGAAATCATAGCACAGTGAGAGCCACACAAGACTCTATGACGATCTAGGGTCTACAGACTAACCTGTACCAGTGTCACCAGAGAACTGCTATCTGACGATAGGTATACTACCAATTAGGAGTCCTCGGCGAGTCATGTTCGGTGTACCCATTCTCCAATGAGCATATGTGTACAATCTTAGATGTCACACACCAATGGTTGTGGGATCAACCATCGCCCTCTAAGGGACAATAAATGTACACACTGGTCTACTCTAGAATATCGATGCCCTAGTCTCGATATTCCCTCGACTAGGAACTGATTAAAGGATGTACTTTTGGACCACCCTGGCCCCACTAGTATGATCTCATCATAATCCTGGAAGTCAAGTACACATCCTAAGGGCTTTATCAACATGTGAGAGCAAGACAGTAAAGAATACCAGTAAACATGTTAAGATAAAAAGTAACCAGATAGCATACTATCATGTCGAGAAAGAAAGTCCTCTATATATATGTCCAAGCATCCACTATAACATACATCACATGTACAATAATGGCCTCTAGGGCATACATATTCCTAACAATATCCTAACTCAGAAGGTATGTGAGTGACCCCAGTCACATTCTTGATCACTCCGAGCTCACTGTACAGACGGACCTATCTTGTGAGCAACAACCCGTTGAAATCCTGGACAGAAAGGTAAAGTCACATCGGAACAAAGAAGTAAACTTGGTTCGAGTGATGTGGAGGAAAGATTCACCAGGAGAATCAACGTGGGAAAGAGAACACGACATGCGTGCAAGATACCCTCACTTGTTTGTAAATTAGTCCTTCAATAATTGTAAATTTCGAGGACGAAATTTTTGTAAGGAGGGTAGAATGTAACGACTCTATTTTAATGTACTGAAATTTTTTAAAGTTAATGTACAAATGGAGTATTTGTAAATCCTGAGCACAAGTTATAAATTTGATTTGTTTTAAAACAGAAAGAAAACATTTGTAGCTCATTGGTAAAGCCTTGCACTGCTGTGACATAGCCCCTGTGTTCAAATACCCCCTACCACATATTATTTTTGCTAATTTTTCTTTTAAACTTTTGGAAGTCCAAAAGTAACACGTGAACTACACGTAAACTAAAAAGTCAATGAAAATCAAACATGTGGGAAATTCTAGTTGAACAGCCGAGGACACGTGGCAAGAATCCAGACCCCACCCCTACCTACGTGGCCGGAGAGATCTCGCCTAGGGCTAGCGCCGCCGGTTTGAACCGTCCCAAATGCTATAAAATTTTTACCCTAGCACCTCTTGGACTCCCCCACTAACCCTAGTCTGTTTGTTTTCCCTGCACATTTTTAGAGAATTAAAATGAGGCATTAATCCAAAATGTTAATGCATTTTAATTCCATTCTTCAATACCCTAAACTCTAATTTCTCCTATAAATACCACCTTACACCATAGCCCCCCTCATTCAAAAATCATTTGCCAAAACTCTCTAAATTTTCCAAGTCCAAGAAGTTGTACAAGTGGAGTTAGCACAAAGTCAAGTTTCGGCGACGACTTGAGACAAATCCGGCGACCCCACGACGCTTGCAAACCCATCCTATACCTCCCCTCTCTCTTCTCAATCCATAAGTCCCTACATTTTCTTTTCTCTTCTCTATTAAACAAGTTTCTTTTCAAATGACGTCGGTAAGTGGAGTTAACCGACTTTTAAAACCTAATTTCTTTAAAATGACATTTTTTCTTGGGAAACTCATAACTAAATTAATAAACCTTCCTTATTAACCATTAACTAAAATCCAGAAACCAATTTCACTATAAAACTCCATAAAAAACCATGTTTATTGCACTTTTACGGTTTAATACCACATACTTACTTTCGACATATTTTATCATGCTTACTTGTATCACCTTTAGAAAATTCACGAGGTAATGACCTATCTCATCACAACACTCATCATGAAATAGCACGATTGCCTCTTTACAATATTTTTTGGAGTAATACAATTTTATGATAAAATACCCTAAACTATTAAAAACCGTATTCTTTAAATTGTTTTTATTAAATTCTATACAATTATGTCCCTACAACCCATATTGGGGAATCCGATTTGATTGGTGCGTGTTATCGCACATCCATTGGACTAGTAGGGTGAGATGCAGACCTCCTCACGGAGCATACAATCACGATGGAATTTATATTACAATTTTTAAGAAAACATGATTTCTATTTAATAAATAAATTCTATTTTTAATATATATATATATATATATATATATTATCAAAATATATATTTTAAATATATTTAATAATTCCATGTTTTCTAAATCAAAAGAAAAGAATCAAAAAGGTTCTTGAAAATACCATCAAGAATCAATACAAGTCAAATTACATGAAAATACCATCAAGAATCAATACAAGACAAATTACATGAAAATACCCTATACTATTAAAGTTAGGTTTATATCCACTAGACTATCACACCACTTTTAAAATTACATCTATGAAAATCCTAAAGCCGATAATTAAATACTTGAGGTTTATTTTGAAAATATATCAAAACTATTTTTCATAAAAATCCCTCAAGTTATATTAAATTACAATAAGGACCCTAGTAAATATAGGTTTAAGCGGGACCAGTTCTCTTGAGCCTCAAGGTGCCGGAGAATTTGGGTGCTTGCCTATTTAAGGCAGACAACTAAAACGGGGTTATCAATACGGTAATTGGCTTGGGAAAAGTCACAAATCCTGTCGTCCATGTGCAGCAGTTACCGAAAACTCCAAAATTAATTCAGGACTTCAATTCATCTTAAAGTATCTGACTCAATTAGAGTTTCAGTCTAATCTAAAATCTATCCATCCTTGAATACAATTCAAGTATAACTTAAATTCAATATGAATCCATTTATACCAGAATACAAGCTATATCAACATTAATTGATTTGACTGAACCATGGATATACATTTGACATTGTTTATATGACTATCCATTTATATCCTTTCCGTTTATATGAACTACTGATATCATGGTTTCAGCAAGTCTTACATCTATTAAACAAAATAATACACATCAATACAAAATACATTACGGGGTTTTAAAGGGGTAGACTGGTACGTAATGTGTTAAAAGTGACACGAGACGGTCACTTTAATACACCTAACCTGAACATCCGTTGCCATTGTCCCATGGGTTTTGATAGGCCTTGTGATCCATATACCATAGTCTACGGGGTAAGCTGGACTCCTCTCGTATACACTGGCATATTTTGTACCAAGCTACAAACAACTACGTTAACATAACTATCAACATTATACCAGTTATAATCTCTTACCTTTCTATTCTCAATCTACATCTCTTTGGGACTTACCGAGCGATTGTTCGCTGACGACATTCCATTTCTCTTCTTTCTTTGGAATGTTGTCAGGCGGATCTGATTCTCTGGAGATCGAGCCCAACACAGACGACTTGGAGCAGTTCTCAGAAGACCCAGAGCTCTAGTCACTTGTATTTTATTTACTTTCAGTTCATGCCAGTGTTTAGGCATTGCTTTTCAGTCTTATATTTACATTTCCAGTTGTATTGTAAAGGATGTCTAATAAATAAAAGTCGATGTTCATTTACATCTCATGTTTTACTTGTGTACTTTACTATATTGCTTATTTACACTTAGCGTGTTAACTTCTAAGTAAATACGTCGCGTGACCGGTCATGTCTCCTTACCGTACTCTAGGAAGCGGGGCGTGACAAAGTGTTGATTTAATAATTTGATATATATATATATATTTGATATATTAATATGTATTAACTAATATTAGCTCACTAAAAAATTTCTTCTCTTATATATATATATTTATTGATATATATAATTATATGATATATATATATATATATATATATTTGTATATATATATTACATACACTATTGTGTCTTACTAGATGATACATTGGACATGGGTGTATGAGACTCACACCAAACTAAAGATAATTAGGGTAATTATTTATTTAGAGTAAAATCAAAATGAGGTGGAAATTAGCATGGCTTAGATGCTTGTAGAAGTATGTAGAAGCCTTGACTAATTCAACTAATTTTGTTTTACTCTAGATATTTTATAACCCAACCATTATCTTTAGCCATGGTTAACTCTCTATATTATATCTTGTAGATATTTTTTCACCCATGGTTCTTGATAATTCTTTATGAGTTCATCTTCTTCCTCTCTCGATTTTCTTGGAGTGAAAAAGAAAAGGAGAAATAAAATTCTAAATTGAGCAAAATTTCTACTTCATCAACCAACACTCATCTAGCCCATAAGTGTTGGTTGTTTGCTTCACTAACTCCTTAGTTAGTAAATAGCTAGCTTGAGTTAGAGATTCCTCATGGTGGATCATCTTCGGCCTCGAAGATCCTTAAGCAAGCTCGTTCCTTTCGCCAAGTGGAGCCTACGAACAGTTCTATGGACTACTACTTGGAGCTTTAGAAATAAAGGACCGGTCTACAAAGGTTGTATTCCTATTTCACTTAGTGTAAAGTTTGTTTACTAGCTTTCAAACCCTAATTCTCTAGTTCAATTCTAGGAGAGCATGCATTAGCACACTAGATTTTATTAAATTGTATAGTTGATGCTTCTTAAAACCTAGTAGTGGTGCTAAGGCATACTTTCATGGTATCAGAGACAAGCTAGAGCATTAGGCAATGTCTAAACGACGTTAAAGTGTTCGATCGAACTTCGAAACCGTACAAAGTCTTAGTTTCTGTAATTTTTTTCAAAAGTTGGAATTTTCAAGATTAAAAAGATTCAGAAAATCGTGCAGGTTAAATTATGGAGCCCTAAGAAATTCGAATCCCTAAATCCATCAATGAGCCGCGGAACCGCGGCCCAAACCCTTGTTTGGCCGCGGTTCCGCCGCAATATTGTAGTGTTGTGGGGTGAATTTTCTTCTGCTACTCCATTTTGTTATTCTGGGTTTTCTGGGCATTTTAAGTGAGACTCAAGTGTTGAGGTCTTTGGGATTTGTGGGTATTTGATATTTCGATCGAAATGTTTAAAATCTTCTAAATTATATTGATCTGTGATACGATATTTGGAATTCACAATAATTAGTTTTGTGAGAACTAGTTAGGGTTTTGTAAATCTAGTAATTTATTCTCTTTTGATAGATTGCCATGGAGTTTCGATTCGGATCAAAACTCCATCGTATTCTTGTATAGTACGCGAACACTTGCCGGGTAACTCTATAAAATAGCCTTGCCCCATAGCCCTGACCAAGTGACTATAGGAGAACCCCATTGCCAAAAGCATCAACTCGGGTGCTTGTGGGCACGGTGTTCCGCCTAAGTGCACTTCGTCGACGGCATCAGTGGTGCGGCCATCTACTAAAGTTTCCGACGAGCATTCGATCATTTGTTGGAAATCTTGTTGAATTACCCGACTGGTTATTGAAAAGTATTTTCAATTCGAGACTAAAATGTGAGGTTTGTAGTTTTAGGGATGAAATCCGAAGTATGAGATATTCCGGGTTTATGATGTCTAAGGATGTTGCGGATTCTAATTATTGTAGTTTACATTTCTTTTCTGCGACCGTAAGTGTAATATGTGGTGTATCGCCGATTTCGTTGCTATATGTCAACGACTTTCGGGATATGCATATTTACTAACGTTGATGACATGTGATGTTATGTGTTGTTGTGATATGTTATGTTGGATCGTCGTGTTTGAATAGCCGGGGTTTTTTGCGTGAGATGAGAGTTTTTCATTTTCATTCATGTAAAAATTGTATGTAATATTCTTTTATTGGGACACTTCCGGTTTGAGGATGATGTCACCATTGATGTATATTATTTACTTTTCCGCATTAGGATAGACCCAAGGAGGGGAGCACAAGTAACCAGGTTCTACAGTCCAGTGGGAGGCCATCTCGAAGAGTCAAGACCGGGTCTCCTAACTCTAGAATTGGCAGGGTTGCTTTCCGCTCTCGTAGGGGTCTACGGATGTGAGTTTGGCTATTCATCACGACCATGGAATCCGTGTTTTTTACTGGCTTAATATAAAACACGGACCTCCTAGTATATCCAATGTTTCATATGTTATCATCTGCTGAAATGTTCTGTGATGTGATCATATAACTGCGTGAGACAAATAATTTATATTATATATATGATATATAATAAACGTTGCTTATGTTTTGCACCCACGCTAGTCCAACCCCCGCTCTACCGTTAGTTAAGTAACCTAACGGTGCAAGACGGGGCCCCGTGGTGAATGCGGATGGCATAAGCGTACGTTCTATTTTCGTTTCTTCTATGATATTTAGGAAACATAAATGATGGGACATCATTAATGAGATTAATGAAAAAGAAATAAACCTAAAGATGTTGTAGAATCAAAATTTTCAAAACGGTAGCTCTAGTTCTTGCTTTGCATAGTGGTATTCCTTGATGAATATCTAGCACCTCATTCGATAAGGAAAGAGCCTAGATCCCTTCACCGGGAGTGAACTCTTCAGCAAAATCTAGAAAATGCTGCAACCCACTCGGTTTGTTTTGAAAACTATTTGATTTTAAATGTGGAGCTTAAACTACTCCTTTTCAAATCACTCGATTCTACAACGATATTCATTACGCAAAATGTTTTCTTAAAAACCTGTCATAGCCATCCGTCATTTCAGATAAGTGCTATTTAGTATTCGTGCTGCGTTTGTTGACCATAGCCAAGGCGTAGTGTGCGATAGCTAATTAGTTCTTATCTGTAACCATATGATGTGATTGGATTAGGGTAGTCGTACGACTTTGTTGACCATAACCAAGGGTCGTACGGGTGGGTTTAATTCAATCAGAAAATGACGGGTTGAACTTGGATAGTGCTTATGATTTGTTGACCATAGCCAAGGTCATAAGTTGCTAGGGGTAAAAATAGATATTGGGAATTTCAAGTGTTGAAAATTTGCAATGAGATTGCATACTTTCTATGAGATAGTTGGATCCTGATACCCACTGCGAGTAAGAGTTACTCCTGGGAAAGTTTTGCACTTTACAATTAGCTGATCCAGTAGGTGTCTAAGAAAGGTGTTAACAAGGTTATGCCTCTGCGGAAACGAGGATATTTAATTAGTTCCTTGCGAAAGCATGGGGAGACTCCCTCGGAGTACCAATACCTGCCTGGCTGGCCAATTGGTGAACTTGTAGGGTGTAATTAATCCCGGGCACTCTTACCTTTTAGGGTTTGAACGAAGATTTGATAAAAACGGTGGGAGCCATCCTGATTAGATAAGATAATAACCAATCTATTCTTACAAGAGCATACCCTAAAGTGTTTTCTTCTCTCTCTTTCCAGGTAGCGACCATGACACGCCTTAATCAAGATAATAAAATGGATGTATTGGCCGAACCCGCTTATTATACTGAGCTGGGGAACGTTGGTTCCGCTCTACCTTATGACTGTCATAAGTCCGAGCAGGAAATAGGGGAATGTCAGGATTCCTACATCACCCGAACGAAGAAAAAGCATGCTGATGCATTTTCTTCAGGTGTGTTTATAACCGAGAACTGTTTCTCAGTCTGCTCTACGTCCTGGGTATTAGATACCGGATCAGGATCCCACATATGTAATCTGTTACCTAGGTTAAAGAGAAGTAGAGAACCGGGAATGGGTTATATGACTGTAAGAGTAGGGAATGGTGAACTCATTACAGCCAAAGTAGTTAGCAAATATCACCTTGTATTACCAAATGGTAATACATTGATTCTGAACGACTGTTATTACATACCGAACATGATATGCAATATTATATCGGACTCTTTATTAGCTAAAGAAGGATATAACTTTGCATTAGAGAATAATGTTATGAACATTTTCAAAAATCAAGTGTTGATTGGGTTTGGTATGTTATGTAATGGTATATACGTTCTAAATCAGAATACAGTTCTAAGTATACAAAACACACATAAGAGGAAAAGTTCAGAAATGAACGAATTCTTCTTGTGGCACTGTAGACTAGGTCATATCAATACGACAAGGCTAGCTAATTTTCATATAGATGGATATTTAAATCCGTTCAAATTTACATCTTATGAAACTTGCCAGTCATGTCTAAAAGAAAAAAAGACCAAAACTCTGTTTACTGGACACGGAGAAAGAGCTACTAAACTCTTAGGACTGATACATAGTGATGTATGTGGTCCCATATCTACTCATGCCAAGAATGGTTTCTCGTACTTCATTACATTCACCGATGATCTCTCAAGATTCGGACATGTGTTCCTGTTGAAACACAAATCTGAAGTTTTTGATAAATTCAAGGAATATAAATGTCACGACCCGAAAAGTACGGAACATGATGGCACTTAAATTATGAAACGTCTCGAGGCGTACGTAATCTAAGTAAGACAAAACCCAGAAATCAAAACCAAAGAAGCAGTAGAGTGAAGGAAACCAATTTAAATCAAGTAGTTTAGCAACATACGCCGAAATATGCATTTTTAAAATCACAAGTCTTTTCTAAAAATTTCGGCAGAGTTTCCTTTGTAAATACTGGCCTCGAACGGGTTACAACATGATAAACATATATATGAATGATAAAACGCATCCCCAAGCGGGAGCTAGCTCTTCATCAATCGACGGCCACAACCACGCAAGCAATTTAATATACAACGCCGAAGGGCGAGGATCAAAACTGAAAAGGAAACTCAAAACAGCAATGAAACCCATAATAATACAACGCGCGACTCTAAGGTCGAAAGAATAAACATCACTAGTCTTTATCTCTGAATAAATATACAAGTTTGGTTGATGGAGTTTCTAGATACAACTGAATATAAATAAATACAATGGCGGTCATGATACAAGTGAACCTACCTACCAAAGCAAATCACCCGGAAAGGATGCAGTGTGCCAACAAAGCCGTATCGAAACCTGTACGGCAAAACCTGTAAAAAACTGTGGCACAACGGGGGTGAGTTGCCAACTCGTGAGTAGAAAACATCACAGAGCAGAAATCGCATGTATGACGCAATCCTAGGTCATACGATCAGTAATATATAATCCTCAAATGATAAGGTCTGAAGCAAGAAAAGGTGGCAAAGGTAACCATCTATACATAAGTGTAATCCCATGTGCTCGGTTCAGTGCCTCAGGTAACAAGATATCATATGAATGAGGTATGAATGCATGAAAACAGAATACATGTAAATGAAGAAACTACTTTCATAACTTAGTGATATTTCTGTATATTTAAAAACGAGGTATAATCAATTAAATCAACATAAACCATGTCTAGCATCGACACAAAACATAAATCCCAATATCACAATATCTCAGGCTCCGGCTATCCGGATAGGCCTGTATCATCAAATCTCAATACCTCAATATCACAAAATCCCAGTATCTCAATCTCACTATCTAGGGCGCCGTTAGTCCCGATCGGCCCCTAACATCAATCATACGACCACGAACGGTATCCTCCGGATATCCGACGCGTCAGGTAAAATCACCGGTAGGCAGTCTGCCCCTGCCGGGCTCATCGTCTACTACTCGATCTTCTTGCCCCGGGGTACCTTACCGGGTCCACCATGTACCCGCAGACGGTTCATCCAACTCCTCGAATCGGGTCTCGAAATCCATCTCATAATCGAGAAAACATCATGGTGGACGACTCATACATCATGAGAAAACCGCACATTTCATTTTAAAAAGAGGGAGAAAAGTTTATACATATTCTTGCGGTTTTCTCCCAAATCCAGGAAATCTCATGAAAATCCGAAATCCAATCATCAATAGTGAGTAAACAGTGAATATAGGCATAAAACTCCATAATACTGCATAACAGTGAATAATAATTTGCATAAGGTAGCAAGTGATAACTGCAATGTCTAAACTGGGATGTAAGGCAAGTACACTAATATCATGTCGAAACTATCAGCTAACAAGCAATGTCAATGAAATAGTATTCTCCAAAGTGTACGTGACATGGCAATTACCGATGATGATGTGTGTGAGCCGGCAAGTAAGTGTACGTAGAATATACGCATCATCGGTAATGGTGTTGGTGTCCTGACAGCATGATATCAATAATAGTATATGAAAACACAATATAAGAATGCGATGCGAAGCGAACATCAATAATGTGCGGGAGATGAATGATAAACACAATGATAACTAATCTGCATTTATATAAATATGAGTCATACGGTTGTTCCATTTGAAATAACACAAATCGTGGTGTTTTGAAAATAAGGGCTACGGTGTTTTTAAGAAAAGATATGTCCTTTGAAATATCCATAGAATCCTTTGTCCCCTCTTTAAAATACACATGATTCGTTAGTTTTTGAAATAGGTATGAGTAGAATCTAATCTATCATTTACAAGTACACTACAGGGCCAAACTATATAGACTGATCAAAAGGTACGGAAACCGCCTAACATCTGAATCGATGCATATATATATATATAATATAACAGTCGGTGATCCCGCCTCAAAAGTATCCCATACGATACAATATCAATAGTATGGCATCCTCAAGTCAAGAGTGTGGATCTATCATCAATATAGCTCGTACGGTAAATCCGTCGTACGACATCCCAAATCTGGGTAGGGGTCAATTTCACATCAATCACATTATTCATTTGGTATCCTCTTTATCAGCCATCATGATCCGGGGTACGACCTATGTCTAGTACAATACTGATACCATCTATGTATGCATACGTGTGTATGAAAAACTACGTCAAAGGACCCGCTAAAACATCATGTCGTATCTCAAATACGAACCCTGTCATATCACCGATCTCACGGCCTCAAATCCAATCTCATCGACTCATCTCAAAAGCCAAGTACAATCCTCATAATCCAGTATATGTACACATAGTCCCATACCCATGTGTACATATATACATATCCCCATATACGCACATGTACAGAATGAATGAATGCAAGGGTGTACGTGTGTGGGTGCAACAACTACTCTAGGGTTTCGCAACTAACACTAAACCAATCCAAGAATACCTAGAATCCATCTTTATCATCAATAAACTCAATTCATATATAATATATATATGTGTGTGTGTGTGTATACGTATTCGTATACATCATAACGAACTGCGGGGGTGCTATACGCCATCCACCCAACTTCCCCCGTAGATATAATCTACTCACATTGCTCCCGGAAGCCGTTGCCGACGACACCACACGCTTGCTTGTCGTCTCGAAGTCTTCGCGAGGGAACCTACACATCATAACGTAATCGCAATGTGCATTAAAATCCAAGTCAAAACCGAAACGACGCGCTAAAGGCCTATAGGTTAGAACCTATGGACCACGCTTTCAAAACCACCAAATAACACTCGATTTCGACGTGCAAACGTCAAGTGATTGAAGTACAACCAAGATACAAAAATCCAGAATGCAAAATACGTAAAATGAAACCCCGAATCAAAGCAGCATCTCTTAGAAATGGTCCCAGATTTTACCCTAGGTCAAATCAGACAATTCTGCATATGCCAAGGGTCTAGTTTACATATGTAGGAATTACAGAACAAGAACGAGACCAAATGGCGCAGGTCTGGCCGCAATTTGCGGCCAGAAGGATTATTTTTGTGGCCTGAAGGAGGAGTCAGGGGCTGGGGTCTTAGGGTTAGCTTCCTGTGTGCCTGCATGTATCTCTGTGTATGCAAAAAAAATTTGGAGGCTTCGGGTGTTAGCAGATTCCATTTAACACATACAAAATCCACAATTTTCCGATATCGGGTTTCTAAATCCGTAATCCGGGGTTCTAGTATCTGGTTTAGGTCTGAATTCTAGCACTAGGGGGGTTTGTGTGGTCTCTACTGAGCTCAATTACACATCACTACTCAACAATTCCTTAAACCCTAACTAGAATTTTCAAAATTCACCCAAACCACACAATATCGGTTCTAATTTAACATGGATATAAAAGCAATGGAAATACTAAGCTAAAGGTTCAGAAAATACCTCATTTGGCAACTCAAGAATTTTCTTGAGTTGCCCCAAGTGTCCAAAATGCAAGCTTTCTTGGTCCAATGTGTTGCTAGTGAGCTTGTGCATCTTTTTATTGAAATGGGGTTTGAGTTTTAAGGTGTTTTTTCGTGGAGTTTGAGAGGGTTGAAGATGGTGGAGGAGGAGGCAGCAGCAGCAGCAAAGAGAGGGAGGGGAGAGGAAATGGGTGAAGAATGAAAAGGGAATGGCCAAGTCAAAGTAACCCTCACCTTTCTCTCTCTCACCCATACCTAATATTCTATTCTTTTCTTTTCCTTTTCTTTTCTTTTCTTCTCTCCTCAATAGTAAACCCAAAACAAATACCCATACACCCCAAATCATGTAGGAAAATGTAATAAGTGAAAAAAAGACACAGTGCATGTTTTGCACAAAGCAAGCTTAAAGCGCGATTAGCGATTTTTAATCGCGATTAGCACTAAATTAGCGTATAATTAATCATTAAAACTTAAAATTGCACTATTCATATAAAACACCATCTTTTTAGTAATTTCCATAATTTTCCAAATTTTTCCCCAATTTATCTGTATTTAATTATACCGCCTTATTAAAATATTCAATATTTTATTATTTAATTATAAAAATTCCCAAAAATAATATTTTATTTTTTTTGAATTGTTACAATCTTCGCCCCTTAAAGAAATTCCGTCCCCGAATTTAAATTTAAACCCCTCAAATACTAAAACATTTCAGTAAAAGTCCACGTCGTCGGTGTCCCGAAATCATCAATACCTGAAACGCATCATAGCGCAATGCATGCGCATGAAGAATGAGCAGATAACTCAAAATCAAAACTCCGTCAAGCATCTCGCAATCATCGGAGTCATGGTGAAGACACCAATATCAAATCAAAAACGAAATCAACATGATATATATGTCAAAACTATCATGTAAATATCATTAAAACATCGGAACAAAATGCATGCCAAATCTTTTCAGGTCGCAGTGCGATGTACGTATCACTACACCGTGGCGGACGTCTGTCGTAAGAAAATATCTATATCTATATACATCCTTTATTTAATATGTATGTCCCGCCGTTTTGAAAACAATTTAGAAGGGTTTCCTTGTTTTTAAATGTTTCGTGTCATATCAGACACGTAGGTAAATACTGAGACTATAGCTCCCTTTTTTTTGGAAATCCCTTCAAAACTATTAATGCATGCAAAATATATCCAGGCACTATTCTCTGACTTGTCCTGCTCAGTACGAAACAATAATAAATATCATAAAAACGTACTGCTCCATAAGAAATCAATCCCAAAATATGGATATGAATGCTACGTGCGTCTGGTGCGCACGGAAATCAAAACCCATGAATGTGCCATACATCTGCACAGAAACAACATCTAAGTGCATCGGGTGTGCACGAAACATCTGTCAAGGGCAACGGGTGTGCCAGACAGCAATATCAGGTGCATCTGATATGCACAAAGAATCCGATTTAGTGCATCTGGTGTGCACCAAAATCGCATCTCAAATCAGGCGCCCAATATGCGCGAAAATCCAAATCAGGTGCATCCATCATGCACGAATAAAATCTAAATCGCGTGCATCCAACATGCATGAAATCGCGAAATCCAATATCAAGCGCCGAACATGCGCAAAATCCAATCCAAGCGCGTCAAATATGCACAAGAATCCAATCAGGTGTACAAGGTGCACAAAACAAATATCGAGCATCACAATCGAAATCAACAGTATACAACACATCTCAAAATCCAAATAAGGTATACCGTGGGTATCAAATCTCACAAACCATGTGCACCAGCGTGCACAAGAATCTAATCAAAACACTATAAGTGCATGAAAACTATGCCGGTAAGCATAAGTCAAATCATATGCATTGCCCTAGGCATGAAGTCAAAATCAATACCTCAAATAACATCAAATCGAAGTCCTGTGCAACTGTAGTGCACAAAATACGTATCACTGCACTGCAGGCATATGTGAACTATACTGAGTGCAAAAACCAAATCGTGTGCGTATCATTAGCACAAAATCAACTCAACTGTATGAAACCCGTGAATCATAAACATGTGCAGCCAAGGCACAAAAACGATGTCCCGTGCGATAACTGTGCACAAATCATAAATCCACACAACGGTGTATAAAGCATAACTCAAGTGTAATAACTATACACAAAATATAAATACCCAGTAGGTGCAACCATGGTGCACGAAAACAAATATCATAAAAATCAGTCATCAAAACTCAATCATGCGAATAGATACCGAAATCCAAGATGACGGATACGCGATAATTGAATCACCAAATCACAAATCATGAATACCGTCGTCGATATTTCCTCCTTCAAAGTCGAGAAGGTGCCGGTGCATCCAAAGCTAGCAGAGCAAGATATCTACTTGCCTTCTGTTCATGATATGGCGCCTGGTGCCTTTAGGCTCTTATCTCTCACTATGCGTTGCTAGATATATACCTCCTCGGCTCAACGGCCCAATATGGAATGACGACGGAAACAGTCCCGCTCTGGCACATCCTCTACAGATCTCTGACCAACTATCTCGTCGACGATGCCGAACTCTGGCCTGCTGGGTGTGCGCAATATGACCGCTCCTGAGTCTAAGTCTTCTCGTATATTATTCTAGAAAGGTACTGTCGAGGTATCTCCCAAATCTCGTCTCTGCCGAAATGTCCAGAAGTCATCGTCCTTTACTATATCTGTTTCTTGTTCCGGAACGGCTGCATACTCATCGCGACTCCTTCTGGAAGATATACCCATATACAATGTCTCTGCATGCGTATCACATCTCTGATGTCGGCGGAGTGGAACGTCATCTCATCAAGATCTCGCACGAATCTCTTACTCCACTTTTCTCTAATGTCGACTACTTCGGACTCGTCTCATCGTGGCTGCATGGACTGTGCTCCAACGGCTATATTCGTATCTAGAGTCTCCCAAGCAATGCATCCCATCACATAGCATCTGAATGAAGTCGAACCATTCGATCGATTCGTCAAAACCTCATAATCCCCCCAGAGCTCAACATCTTGGGTAGAGTTTAATAGTATCGAGTACATACCACAGCATCGGTGGACCAGCCGTAGAAGGGCAAACCCAAGCCTTACTAATGGCATCACGGAACTGCCGCAAACCCTAAGGTTCAAAGGCTTTCACATGGTCATTATGTCGAGTTAGGGTTTCATTCTTCTGGAGGGTCCATAGAATTGCTTGCATGTTTACTTCAAATACTTTAAACTTGGAAAATGGGTTTCTGACATTCGATCGTCTCTATCGACTCCCAACATATCCACGTGAAGTCTCCTCAAGCTGGAATCAATCGATCTGATGACCTCGCATCGGGGTAAGCGAACGAACCACATGTCCTAGTCCTTCACCCTCGTGTGAGTAGCGACCATCTATCATATCTCTGAGTATAACTCATACTGCAATAGCTCCATCATCTGGGGCGATATTTCGTCGTTAGCAGCAACAACTGGCTCATTCGTTTGCACGATAAACAGTGCCTCGATCATCATGAATACGTGATACATCAATAGTCATCACATTCTAGCTGGCCTCTATCAGTGGTTCAATCCTCTGGTGCTGATCTGCACGTCCGAGTAATCTCATAACAGCGATCCATCAAACGCTCATGGCGCGAAAACACAATAACACGGAGCATTCATACAAATCGCATGCCCCTGGAATCACGCCCTGGTCAGTCCTCGTCCGTGACGAGCTCGTGCTGACCGCAACACTAGCCGTAGCTCTCTATGCCCATGTAATCGTGGCAGCAAAATCACATACCGATATCGAAGAGGATAGATCAAGAATGGATATAAACTTGTGCAAAGAAATGTACATCCTAAGGCTTCTTAAGCGAAGTGGTGTATCGTAAATATACCGCGGAACGTACGTACGGTACGTCACTCTACTCAAGCTACCTACCCCATCAACCAAAGGTCATCCTACACTCAGGAGGTAAAACCTAACGCTTTGATACCAACTTTATCACGACCCGAAAAGTACGGAACATGACGGCACTTAAATTACGAAACATCTCGAGGCGTACGTAATCTAAGTAAGACAAAACCCAGAAATCAAAACCAAAGAAGCAGTAGAGTGAAGGAAACCAATTTGAATCAAGTACTTTAGCAACATACGCCGAAATATGCATTTTTAAAATCACAAGTCTTTTCTAAAAATTTCGTCAGAGTTTCTTTGTAAATACCGGCCCCGAACGGGTTACAATATGATAAATATATACATGAATGATAAAACGCATCCCTAAGCGGGAGCTAGCTCTTCGTCAATCGACGGCCACAACCACGCAAGCAATATAATATACAACGCCGAAGGGCGAGGATCAAAACTGAAAAGGAAACTCAAAACAGTAATGAAACCCATAATAATACAACGCGCGACTCTAAGGTCGAAAAAATAAACATCACTGGTCTCTCTCTCTCTGAATAAATATACAAGTTTGGTTGATGGAGTTTCTATATACAACTGAATATAAATAAATACAATGGCGGTCACGATACAAGTGAACCCACCTACCAAAGCAAATCACCCGAAAAGGATGCAGTGTGCCAACAAAGCCGTATCGAAACCTATACGGCAAAACCTGCAAGAAACTGTGGCACAACGGGGGTGAGTTGCCAACTCGTGAGTAGAAAACATCACAGAGCAGAAATCGCATGTATGACGCAATCCTAGGTCATACGGTCAGTAATATATAATCCTCAAATGATAAGGTCTGAGGCAAGAAAAGGTGGCAAAGGTAACCATCTATACATAAGTGTAATCCTATGTCCTCGGTTCAGTGCCTCATGTAACAAGATATCATATGAATGAGGTATGAATGCATGAAAACAGAATACATGTAAATGAAGAAACTGCTTTGATAACTTAGTGAGATTTCTGTATATTTAAAAACGAGGTATCATCAATGAAATCAACATAAACTGTGTCTAGCATCGACACAAAACATAAATCCCAATATCACAATATCTCAGGCTCCGGCTATCCGGACAGGCCTGTATCATCAAATCTCAATACCTCAATATCACAAAATCCCAGTGTCTCAATCTCACTATCTAGGGCGCCGTCAGTCCGGATCGGCCCCTAACATCAATCATACGACCACGAACGGTATCCTCTGGATATCCGACGCGTCGGGTAAAATCACCGGTAGGCAGTCTGCCCCTGCCGGGCTCATCGTCTACTACTCGATCTTCTTGCCCCGGGGTACCTTACCGGGTCCACCATGTACCCGCAGACGGTTCATCCAACTCCTCGAATCAGGTCTCGAAATCCATCTCATAACCGAGAAAACATCATGGAGGACGACTCATACATCATGAGAAAACCGCACATTTCATTTGAAAAAGAGGGAGAGAAGTTTATACATATTCTTGTGGTTTTCTCCCAAATCCAGGAAATCTCATGAAAATCCGAAATCCAATCATCAATAGCGAGTAAACAGTGAATATAGGCATAAAACTCCATAATACTGCATAACAGAGAATAATAATATGCATGAGGTAGCAAGTGATAACTGCAATGTCTAAACTGGCATGTAAGGCAAGTACACTAATATCATGTCGAAACTATCAGCTAACAAGCTATGTCAATGAAATAGTATTCTCTAAAGTGTACGTGACATGGCAATTACCAATGATGATGTGTATGAGCCGGCAAGTAAGTGTACGTGGAATATACGCATCATCGGTAATGGTGCTGGTGTCCTGATAGCATGATATCAATAATGGTATATGAAAACACAATATAAGCATGCGATGCGAAGAGAACAGCAATAATGTGCGGGAGCTGAATGATAAACACAATGATAACTAATCTGCATTTATATAAATATGAGTCATGCGGTGGTGCCATTTGAAATAACACGAATCGTGGTGTTTTGAAAATAAGGGCTACGGTGTTTTTAAGAAAAGACACGTCCTTTGAAATATCCATAGAATCCCTTGTCCCGTCTTTAAAATACACACGATTTGTTAGTTTTTGAAATATGTATGAGTAGAATCTAATCTATCATTTACAAGTACACTACAGGGCCAAACTATACAGACTGATCAAAAGGTAAGGAAACCGCCTAACATCTGAATCGATGCATATATATATATATAATATAACAGTCGGTGATCCCGCCTCAAAAGTATCCCATACGATACAATATCAATAGTATGGCATCCTCAAGTCAAGAGTGTGGATCTATCATCAATATAGCTCGTACGGTAAATCCGTCGTACGACATCCCAAATCTGGGTACGGGTCAATGTCACATCAGTCACATTATTCATCTGGTATCCTCTTTATCAACCATCATGATCCGGGGTACTGACCTACGTCTAGTACAATACTGATACCATCAATGTATGCATGCGTGTGTATGAAACACTACGTCAAAGGACCCGCTAAAACATCATGTCGTATCTCAAATACGAACCCTGTCATATCACCGATCTCACGGCCTCAAATCCAATCTCATCGACCCATCTCAAATCCCAAGTACTATCCTCATAATCCAGTATATGTACACATAGTTCCATACCCATGTGTACATATATACATATCCCCATATACGCACATGTAAAGAATGAATGAATGCAAGGGTGTGCGTTTGTGGGTGCAACAACTACTCTAGGGTTTCGCAACTAACACTAAACCAATCCAAGAATACCTAGAATCCATTTTTATCATCAATAAACTCAATTCACATATAATATATATGTGCGTATACGTATTCGTATGCATCACAACGAACTGCGGGGGTGCTATACGCCATCCACCCGACTTCCCCCGTAGATATAATCTACTCACATTGCTCCCGTAAGCCATTGCCGACGTCGCCACATGCTTGCTTGTCGTCTCGAAGTCTTCGCGAGGGTACCCACACATCATAACGTAATCGTAATGTGCATTAAAATCCAAGTCAAAACCGAAACGACGTGCTAAAGGCCTATAGGTTAGAACCTATGGACCATGCTTTCAAAACCACCAAATAACACTCGATTTCGATGTGCAAATGTCAAGTGATCGAAGTACAACATAGATACAAAAATCCAGAATGCAAAATATGCAAAACCAAACCACGAATCAAAACAGCAACTCTTGGAAATGGTCCCAGATTTTACCCTAGGTCAAATCAGACAATTCTGCATATGCCAAGGGTCTAGTTTACAGATGTAGGAACTACAGAACAAGAACGATACCAAATGGCCCAGGTCTGGCCGCAATTTGCGGCCAGAAGGATTATTTTTGCGGCCTGAAGGTGAAGTCAGGGGCTGGGGTCTTGGGGTTAGCTTCCTGGGTGCCTGCATGTATCTCTGTGTATGCAAAAAAAAAATTCAGAGGCTTCGGGTGTTAGCAGATTCCATTTAACACATACAGAATCCACAATTTTCCGATATCGGGTTTCTAAATCCGTAATCCGGGGTTCTATTCTCTGGTTTAGGTCTGAATTCTAGCACTAGGGGGGTTTGTGTGGCCTCTACTGAGCTCAATTACACATCACAACTCAACAATTCCCTAAACCCTAACTAGAATTTTCAAAGTTCACCCAAACCACACAATATCGGTTCTAATTTAACATGGATATAAAAGCAATGGAAATACTATGCTAAAGGTTCAGAAAATACCTCATTTGGAAACTCAAGAATTTTCTTGAGTTGCCCCAAGTGTCCAAAATGCAAGCTTTCTTGGTCCAATGTGTTGCTAGTGAGCTTGTGCATCTTTTTATTGAAATGGGATTTGAGTTTTGAGGTGTCTTTTCATGGAGTTTGAGAGGGTTGAAGATGGTGGAGGAGGAGGCAGCAGCAGCAGCAAAGAGAGGGAGAGGAGAGGAAATGGGTGAAGAATGAAGAGGGAATGGCCAAGTCAAAGTAACCCTCACCTTTCTCTCTCTCACCCATACCTAATATTCTATTCTTTTCTTTTCCGTTTCTTTTCTTTTCTTCTCTCCTCAATAGTAAACCCAAAACAAATACCCATACACCCCAAATCATGTAGGAAAATGTAACAAGTGAAAAAAAGCCATGGTGCATGTTTTGCACAAAACAAGCTTAAAGAGGCCTTTCTCGTCTTTCTGGAGGGAAAGATTTCTGAGTGATTAGCGATTTTTAATCGCGATTAGCACTAAATTAGCGTATAATTAATCATAAAAACTTAAAATTGTATAATTAACATAAAACACCACCTTTTTAGTAATTTTCATAATTTTCCAAATTTTTCCTCAATTTATCGGTATTTAATTATACCGCCTTATTAAAATATTCAATATTTTATTATTTATTTAAAAATTCCCAAAAATAATATTTTATTTTTTATGAAATGTTACAATAAATGCGAAGTCGAGAACCAGACGAGTAAAAGAATTAAAATCGTTCGATCTGATCGAGGAGGAGAATCCTTAAGCACGGAATTCCGTGACTACTTAAAAGAGAATGGGATTCTCTCTCAGCTTACTCCTCCGTATACACCACAGCATAATGGAGTTTCGGAGCGGAAGAACCGCACCCTATTAGATATGGTGCGCTCTATGATGAGTATTGTTGAGTTACCTATTTCGTTTTGGGGTTATGCACTAGAGACAGCTGCATACCTATTGAATAGAGTTCCGACCAAATCCGTGCCTTCCACTCCATATGAGATATGGAATGGGAAAAGAACATCTCTTAAACGAGTTAAGATATGGGGTTGTCCGGCCTATGTTAAAAGGAAAAATCCGTACAAGCTCGAGGAAATATCTGTTTTGTGAAAGTTTGTGGGATATCCAAAAGATTCATATGGATATATTTTCTACCACACTGAGGAACAAAAAGTGTTTGCTTCTCAACATGCCCCTTTTTTAGAAAAGGAATTTCTTGTAAAAGAAATTAATGGTAAAGAGGTAGAACTGGAAGAAGTTCCAGTTTCACAAGCGACAACTGATGATTTGGTAGAATCGGAGAATTCAATAGTCCCCGACGAAGCTCAGCAACTCCGCGGATCTAGTAGGGTTCATCATCCACCTGAGAGATACTACGGTTTTCTCATAGATGGTGGGACTGAGGATTGCATCATAGAAGATGATGACCAACTAGTTTGGAGCAGGCCATCACAAGTAGATACTTTATGAAATGGCTGGATGCTATGCTATCTGAGATGGAATCCATGTACACCAACAAAGTATGGACTTTAGAAGTTGCTCCTGAAGGGGTAAAACCCATTGGGAGCTAGTGGATCTTTAAGAAGAAACTTGGTGTAGATGGAAAAGTTGACACTTTCAAAGCAAGGCTTATAGCAAAAGGTTTTCGTCAACGACCTGGTGTCGATTATGATGAAACATTTTCTCCAGTAGCTATGCTTAAGTCCATCAGGATCCTACTTGCCATTGCTGCATACCATGACTACGAAATCTTGCAGATAGACATCAAGACCGCTTTTCTAAATGGTGATTTAGAAGAGAGAGTATACATGACACAGCCAGAGGGCTTCGTAGACAGTGGGAACAGCGGAAAGGTGTGCAAGATTCTTAAATCAATCTACGGATTAAAGCAGGTATCGCGGAGCTGGAACGTCTGTTTTGATGTAGATGTCAAAGAGTTTGACTTCATTAAAAACGTAGATGAACCTTGTATATACAAGAAAGTAGTAGAGAGTAAGGTTGTCTTCCTCATATTGTATGTGGATGACATTCTCTAGATAGGAAATGATGTTCCTATGCTACACTCGGTCAAGCTCTTCTTATCACAAAAGTTCTCCATGAAAGATCTAGTTGATGCCTCCTACATCCTGGGGATTAAGATCTATAGAGATATATCTAAACGGATGTTGGGATTGTCCCAATCCAGTTACATTGACACCATACTAAAGAGATTTAGTATGGAAGATTCTAAGCGTGGAAATTTACCCACTTGCTCAGGAATCAATCTCTCCAAAGAGATGTCCTCCAAGACTGATTTGGAGAGGGCTCGCATGCAAGGGATACGCTATGCTTCTACAGTCGGGTCTATCATGTATGCGATGTTATGTACCAGACTAGATGTAGCTTACGTACTTAATGTGGTAAGCAGGTATCAATAAGATCTTGGGGAGAATCACTGGGCAGCCGTGAAGAACATTCTTAAGTACTTGAGAAGGACTAAAGAAATGTTCTTGGTGTATGGTAATGGAGAACTCCATGTGGAGTCCTTTACCGATTCGAGCTTCCAGAGTGATAAGGACGACAGTAAGTCGGTCTCGGGTTTTGTCTTCACTCTCAATGGAGGGGCGGTATGTTGGAAGAGTTCCAAGCAAGATACCGTGGCAGACTCGACGAAGGAGACTAAATACATCGCTGCCAACGATGCTGCCAAAAAGGCTGTCTGGATGAAGAAGTTCATAGCTGAACTTGATGTGGTTCCATCCATTGAGTATCCAATACCCTTGTATTGTGATAACAATGAAGATGTGGCTTTGGCCGTGGAACCCCGGTCCCATCAGCGATCCAGACATATTCTTAGGCGGTATCACCTGATCCGGGAGATAGTTGATCGCCGGGAGATCGAGGTCAGGAGAGTTGACACGAAGAATAACATGGCGGATCTACTGACAAAGGCCCTCCCCCAGACGCAATTTGAGAGACTTTTTGGGATATTGAGTATGCGATACTACAACAATTGGCCTTAGTGCAAGTGGGAGATTGTTAGTCATATGTATGCCCTAGAGGGCATTATTGTACATGATTGTATATTATAGTGGATGCTTGGACATATATATATAGAGAGGACTTTCTTGCTCGACATGATAGTATGCTATCTGGTTGCTCTTTATCTTAACATGTAAACTTATTATACTGTCTCTCTGATACATGTTGATAAAGCCCTTAGGATGTGTACTTGACTACCAGGACTATGATGCAGATCATACTAGTAGGGCCAGGATAGTCCACAAGTACATCCTTTAATGGTTCCTAGTCGAGGGAGTATCGAGACAGGGCATCAATATTTCAGAGTAGACTAGTGTGTACGTTTCTTGACCCTGTATGGGGCGATGGTTGATCCACATATCCATTGGTGTTTGACATCATAGATTGTACAGGTCATCATTAGAGAATGGGTACACCGAACAGGACTCGCCGAGAACTCCTAGATGGTACTATACCTATAGTCAGATAGCAGTTCTCTGATAACACTGGTATAGGTTAGTCTGTAGACCCGAGATCGTCATAGAGTCTTGTGTGGTTCCACTGTGCTTTGATTTCCTCCCTACCATGGCTCAAAGGAGTCGTGCAAACAGATGGATTTTAGGTATAGTCCCGAGTCACATGGAGGCAATGAGCGATAGGAGGGGTTTCGTCTCTCTTGGATTGGGAGTTGATGTTGCGCTATACTCGATTGGCTATAACAGCAAATCCCTGGCTAGGGCTGATGAGATTTACTGGTAAGTGTTATCAGTAGTTTCTCGAACCGTTATAGACCACACATCGGCATGACTTATCAAGTTACCGGGGTCTGACGTTTACCACCCCTAGACTCGATATGCGACATATCAGACGAAGAGACCGGAATGTACGGTAGTGTTACTTATAGGCTTCATGGGAGTTTGGACAAGCTTGCTTATTGATCTTCAATTCGCTCAATACCTGGGTAGCCGTTACGTCCAGCTAGTATCGCTGATGGCTTGTGGGTAACTGATGTGATCATTACCTACTGCTGGCGTATTGACGATTCTTTAGAGTCATACACAGAGGTTTCCTAACTCAAGCAGAACGAAGTAGGGCATATATGTGATATGTGCAGGACCTTAATTAAATACGAGTATGTGATACCGTATTCTAATCAGGCGATATTTGATATTAGTCGGTTATATATAATATAACCGGATTATTAAATCAAGTGTTGATTTAATAATTTGATATATATATATATATATATGATAAATTAATATGTATTAACTAATATTAGCTCACTAAATAATTTCTTCTCTTGTATTTATATATATATATATATTGATATATATATATATTTGTATATATATATTACATACACTATTGTGTAATGCTAGATGATACATTGGACATGGGTGTATGAGACTTACACCAAACTAAAGATAATTAGGGTAATTATTTATTTAGTGTAAAATCAAAATGAGGTGGAAATTAGCATGGCTTAAATGCTTGTAGAAGCATGTAGAAGCCTTGACTAATTGCACTAATTTTGTTTTACTCTATATATTTTATTGCCCAACCATTATCTTTAGCCATGGTTAACACTCTACATTATATCTTGGAGATATTTTTTCACCCATTGTTCTTGATAATTCTTTATGAGTTCATCTTCTTCCTCTCTTGATTTTCTTGGAGTGAAAAAGAAAAAGAGAAATAAAATTCTAAAGTGAGCAAAATTCCTACTTCATCAACCTACTCTCATTTAGCCCTTAAGTGTAGGTTGTTTGCTTTACTAACTCCTTAGTTAGTGTAGAGGTAGCTTGAGTTAGAGATTTCTCAAGGTGGATCATTTTTGGCCTCGAAGATCCTTAAGCAAGCTCGCTCCTTTTGCCAAGTGGAGCCTACGAAGATGTAACGTTTTGAAAATCGTTTCGGTGAAATTTCGAAAAAAACGGTAAAATAAGGGGGTTTTCTGTAAAAAGTCAAAATACAAATATCTTATTATAAAACTTAAATATACATATTCTAGTTATGTAATTGCTATTATTTGGTGTTTATTGAGCCGCTGGTGAAATTTCAAATTTTCTGAAAAAAAATATTATTTTATTATTATTTAAGCCGTCACTAATACATTTAATTAGGGAAAATTACAAATTGGAATGAGTTGAAACAAATTTTGTGCATCATAAAACATTAAATAAAATTTTATCATGTGGTTTTTGGAAAGAAATTATTTGCCAAAACGGTTTAGAAATTATTGAAGAAAAAAGGCTTTTTTTTAGCGTAAATAGATGTTTGGGGTATTGTATTTATCATTTTTCATCATCCCACACCCGTACCCACACCCACACACCCCCATTCACTTATCCCCATGGCTGAATTCAGCAGCCCCTCTTTGGTCCCCACTTGAATTTCATAGAAATGAAAGGAAAAGAAAAGATTAGTGAGAGAAGAAGTTGGTGTTGACTTGGGGGGGGTATTTTACCTTGACTTGGACTTTCTTTTCCACACCCACACCCTCCACACCCCTCCCCCACCTGCTGGCCGAGCCCCATCCTCCCTCAAACTGCAGCCCCTCCTCTTTCTTCCCCTCTCTTTTCCTCATCAAAAAAGTCTTCAAAATCCATCAAATTTCCATCAAAATTAAACCAAAACTCAAATCTAACTCCTACCCATTTTTCAATAGCTATTCTTACATGGATCTAGGAGCTTGGAGGCCATTTTGGGAGGCTAGATTTCAAGCTTGGTCTCTTGTTTTTGGTGAGGTATAAATCCCAAGCCAAATCTAATTATTGTATAGTTTCTTTGATTAAAGTCAATTAAGTTTGAATGCAACTCTAATTGGGACTTAGTTGTAATGGAAAGAGTTTGAGATCAAGTTAGGTTGTGATCATGTGTTCATGGTTGTGTGATGGTTGTTTTTTTTTTGCATCTTAAGTTATGCAACTTAAATTTGTTACTTATTGCCAATTGTAACATGTAATTGTCCAAATGAAAATATTTTGGAAACTAGGTTTTAGGATAGATGTAATTAGATGAAATAAAAATCTACTTAATATTTTTGTGACCTAATTAAGTTATTTGGTGAATATTGTGGCCACTAAAATTGTAGAACAAGATTAGTAGTTAGTTGTTAATGGTTAGTTTAAGGAAATTGTGTTAATTATGCTAATTTGCTAACTAGGCTTTTGAAATTGGTTATATAATTGGGATTAAAAGTGTGATTAGGTTTTTCTTGGCTTCATTAACTTTATTAAGTGTGGTTTAATGATTTGGATCATGCAATTCTAAGCTAGATTGTAGTTTGTGTATTTTGCTTTGAAATTGTTAAAAAGGGTATTTTTGGTAAACTAGAATATTAGGATTTTTGGAAATTAATGAGATTAAATTCCGGAAATTGTTTATACGACTTATTTAAGATATTTAATAAATATATTGGCCGCTACATTCATTTAAATATCGTGTTTTGTACAAAAACGGCGATTGTGCTTGCTAGATTTTCGGAAAAATGACTTTTTAAGTGAAATTGGCGTTTTTGTGAGTTTTAACCTAGTTTATATTAAAATTAGTGTTCGTGAATGTGCAAATGAGTGTGATTAGATTTTCTCGATGGTTTGACGTTCGTACATCGACATCGAGGGTTGGTTTGACTATTCCTGCATGCGTGGGCGATAGGTTTGGACCTATGCGTGATACGCGTGCCGATTTGGTTTTCTTATGACGTTTCGATTTCGAATTGGGTTTTTATGCGATACGGTGCATTATGATATGTAGGTACCCCAGGTGGACTTCGAGACGACAAGCAAACGCGTGGCGACGTCGGCACCGGCGAGCGAGGTTCAGGTGAGTAGATTTATATCTACGGGGAGAAGTCGGGTGGATGGCGTATAGCACCCCCGCAATCCGTGGTGGTGTATACGGATGCGTATACACACCAACTTTTATTATATGTTATTTGGGATTAATAACGATGCTTAGGATGGATATTGGTGTGTTGGATTACTTTAGTGTTGCGAACCCTAGGGTAGTGTTACACACACATACACACATACATACTTGCATACATTCCTATTGATATGTGCTCATGGGATTCTTGATAGTTATGTGTTTACATGGGTATGGGACTATGTGTTCACATACGGATTGAGGATGATACTTGGGATTGAGCTGAGTCGATGAGATTTGATTTGAGGCCGTGAGATCGGTGATATAGCAGGGTTCGTATCTTAGATACGACATGACGTTGTAGCGGGTCCTTGACGTAGTGTTTCACACACGTCCATGCATACGTAGGCGGTATCAGTATGGTACTAGACGTAGATCAGTACCCCGACCATGATATTTGATAAAGAGGATACCAGGTGAATAGTATGATGAATGTGATATTGACCCGTACCCAGATTGGGATGCCGTACGACGGATTTACGTACGAGCTATATTGATGATTGATCCGCACTCTTGACTTGGGATGCCAGATTATAGATATGGTATCGGATATGATATTATCGAGGCGGGATCACCGACTATACATATACAGGTATGTATATGTATCGACTCAGATGATAGGCGGTTTCCTTACCTGTAGTTCAGCTTGTTAGTTCAGCCGTATAGTTTAGTGTAGTTGTTAGATTAGATTAGACTTCTTACCTATTTCAAAAACTAACGAATCATGGGCATTTTTAAAGACAGCTCAAGGGAATCTACGGATATTTCAAAAACGACGTATCTTTTCATTAAAACACCGTAGCCCCTATTTTCAAAACCCCATGATTCGTGTTATTTCAAAAGGCACCATTCGTAGGACTTATATTAGAGTATTGCATATTAGTTATCGTTGTGTCTAGTATTCAGCTCCCGCACATTATTGCTATTCGCTCTGCCTCGCATATTTATTTTGCTGCATATTCCATTATTGATATCATGCTGTTAGGACACCAGCACCATTACCGATGATGCGTATGTACCACGTACACCTACTTGCCGGCTCACACACATCTTCATCGGTAATTGCAATGTCACGTACACTTTAGAGAATATAATTGCTTGACTTAGATTGTTAGCTGGTAGTTTTGACATGATATTAGTGTACTTCCCTTATATGCCATTTTAGACATTGTAGTTATTACCTACCACTTCATGAATACTGTTATTCAGTTGTTCATGCCTAGTTCATTATCATTGACATATGCACTTGTGATGATTTCTTGAGATTTATGATATTTCTGGATTTCGGGGAAAGCCGCAAAATGTACAACTTATGATCTTTTAAAATATAAATGTTGCGGTTTTCTAGTGATGTAAAGTGTCGTCCACCATGAGTTTGCTGTGGTTTTGGAGATCCGTGTCGAGGAGTGGAGGAACCGTCACGGGTATATGGTGGGCCCGGTATGGTACCCCGGGGCAAGAGGAATGTGGTGTTGACGTTGAGCCTGGCTGGGGAGCACTACCTACCGGTGATATTACCCGACGCGTCGGATATCCGGAGGATACCGTCGTGGTCTTGAGATGGATGGTAGGGGCTGGTCCGGACTGACGGCGCCCT
The DNA here is from genome assembly GCA_030015575.1 of Agapanthus africanus. NCBI lineage: Eukaryota > Viridiplantae > Streptophyta > Magnoliopsida > Asparagales > Amaryllidaceae > Agapanthus > Agapanthus africanus. The sequence goes on along the minus strand of JASDDO010000026.1, from coordinate 399,332,359 downwards.
AGATATTGAGCTTGAGACATTGATATTTCGAGACAGTGAGATTTATGTTTTGTGTCGATGCTAGACACTGTTGATACTGATTTCATTATGATACCTCAGTTTAAAAATACGAAGAAAATCTCACTAACTTATGAAAACAGTTTCTTCATTTACATGTATTCTGTTTCATGCATTCATACCTCATTCATATGATATATTGCTACCTGAGGCACTGACACGGGCACATGAAATTATACTCGGGTTAGATATTACCCTAGTCATTGTTATAGGCTGCCTGTTATACTTATATTTGAGGATATATTATGATCATTGACCTAGGTTGCGTTATTTATGCGATTTCTGTGCGTAGATGTTTTTCTATTCACGAGTTGGCAACTCACCCCCGTTGTGCCCCAGTTTCTTGCAGATTTGCCGTACCGGTTTCATTTCGGCTTGCGGGCTCAGTTTCATTCGGGTGATTTGCTAGTAGGTGGGTTTACTTGTATCATACCCCCATTATATATCTTGTATATCATTATTCTGTTGTATCTAGAAGTTCCATCAACCAAACATGTATTTTTTTGAGATAGAGACCAGTGCTGTTTATTCTTTCGACCTTAGAGTCGCTCATTATATTTCTGGTGGTTTTGAGTTCCTTTTGAGTTTTGATCCTCGCCGTTGGCGTTGTATATTATATTGCTTGTGTGGTTGTGACCGTTGATTGACGAAGAGCTAGCTCCCGCTTGGGGATGCCTTTTTATTGATTTCGTATACTATTTATGTTGTATCCCGTTTGGGAGCCAGTTTTTACAAAGGAGACTCTGCCGAAATTTTCAGTAAATTTTGATGTTCTTAAAAACCGCATAATTCGGCTTATGCTATTAAAACTACTTGTTTTAAATGGGTTTTCCTGCACTCTACTACTTTTCTTGGTTTGGATTTCTGGGTTTTCGGTTTACTTAGATTACTTACGCCTCGAGACGTTCGTAGTTTAAGTGCCGGTCATGTTCCGTACTTTCGGGTCGTGACAAAGTTGGTATCAGAGCGTTAGGTTTTACCTTCGGAGCGTAGGATGACCCTTGGTTGATGGAATAGGTGACTAAAGTAGAGTGACGTACCGTTGGTATGTTCCGCGGCATATTTACGACACGCCACTCCACTTAAGAAGCCTTAGGATGTACATTTCCTTGTTCAGTATTATATTCCTTCTTGATCTAGCCTCATCGGTACCAGTTTGGTTTTGCTGCCACGATTACGGGCAGGGAGAGCTACGGCTAGAGTTGCGGCCAGCACGAGCTCGGCACGAACGAGGACTGACCAGGGCATGATTCCGGCGACACCCGATTATAGAAAGGTGTCTTTTGACTGTGTTTCCGCGCCACGAGCGTTTGGCGGATCGCCTTTATGAGGTTACTCGGATGTGCTGATCGACATTAGAGGATTGAGCTAATGATAGAGGCCAGCCAGTTCTTGATGACAGTTGGTGTGTTGCTTATTCATGATGATCGAGGCACTGTTCGGCGTGCAGACGAGCGAGCCAGTTATTGCTGCGAACGACGAGGTATTGCCCCAGATGCTGGAGTTAGTGCAGAACGAGTTGTACTAAGAGATGATAGAAGGTCGCTAGTCATTGTGGATGAATGACTAGGACATGTGGATCGTTCGCCTAACCCGATGCGAGGCCATCAGATAGATGGATTCCAGCTAGAGACGACTTCACGCGGAGACGTTGGGAGTCGACAGAGACGATCGAATGTCGGAAACCTATTATTCCAAGTTTAAAGTAGTCGGAAAGACATGCAGGCAATTCTATGGTCCCTCTAGAAGAATGAAACCCTAACTCGACTTAATTCTGATGCTAGGTGGTGAGATGCATTCTTGGGAGACTCCAGATACGAGGATAGCCGTTGGAGCTCAGTCCAGGCAGCCACGACGAGACGAGTCCGAAGCGGTCGACATTAGAGAAAAGTGGAGTAAAAGGTTCGCACCAGATCTAGATGAGATGATGTTCCACTCCGCCGACATCAGAGAGGCGATGCGCATGCCGAGGCATGGTACTTGGACTTACCTTCCAGAAGGAGTCGCGATGAGTATGCAGTCGTTCCAGAGCAAGATGCAGATATAAGGAAAGGACAACGACTTCCGGACAGTTGGCAGAGACGAGACATGGAAGAGACCGTGAGCAGGATTCCTTCCAGGACACTGCTGCAATGATACTTGCACCCAGGATCAGAGGTGTCGTGTACATTCAAAGAGCCAGAGGCCGACGCCAGTGATATGCTGTCTTACGAGTGGTCGCGATGATTGACCAAGAGATGACCATAGAAGTACCAGAACGGAATCGTCCCCGTTAGCACACCCGACAGGGCCGATGAGCCGATGGACCGAAAGATTGGTAATTCACGGTGAAGACCTTGACCCAGGAGTGGTCATAGTTACGCACACCAGCAGGACAGAGTTCATGATCATCGACGAGACGTCCCACTAGTGACCGCGACAGTTGGCCGAGATTCTTAGAGGATGCGCTGGAGCAGTACTATTCCGCCATTATTGATTCCGATGTTTTGGGTGATTTATTCGTATGATTTGATTTTGATGATTGAAGATTTACGATCTTTGCACAGTGTTGCACTTGATATCGTTTTCGTTCTTTAGTTTCACATGTTTGTGATTTTACGGTTTTAAACAGTTGAGTTGGTTTTGTGCGTATGCATGCACACGATTTCGTTCCTGCACTCGGTATAGTTTATATATGCTTGCAGTGCAGTGATATGCCTTTTGTGCACTTAGATGCACTGGACTTCGATTTTGATTGAGATACTCGATATTTGTTTTGTGCACCTGATTGATTTTGTGCACGTTCGGCGCTTGATATTGGATTTCATGATTTCGTGCACGATGGATGCACCTGATTTAGATTTTCGCGCATGTTGAGCGCATGTCTTGAGATGCGATTTTGGTGCACACCAGATGCACTAAATCGAGATTTTTCGTGCATGTCAGATGCACCTGATTTTGCTGTCAGGCACACATGTTGCCTACGACAGATGTTTCGTGCACACCCGATGCACTTAGATGTTGTTTCTGTGCGCATGTATGGCACATTCATGGATTTTGATTTCCGTGCGCACCAGACGCACGTAGTATTCATGTGCATATTTTGGGATTGATTTCTTATAGAGTAGTACGTTTTTATGATATTGCTATGTGTTTTCGTACTGAGCATGACTAGTCAGAGGACAGTACCTGAATATATTTGGCATGCATTGATAGTTATTGAAGGGATTTCCAAAAAGAGAGCTATAACCTCAGTATTTACCTACGTGTCTGATATGACACGAAATGTTTAAAACAAGGAGACCCTTCTAAATTGTTTCTAATACGGCGGAACGTACATTTCAAACAAAGGTATATATGTATATAGTTATTTCCTTATGATAGACGTCCGCCACTGTGCAGTGTTATACGCGTGCACAACGACTTAAAGAGATTTGGCATGCATTTCCTTCAGATACTTACATATATAGATTCGATATTTACATGTATAGTTTCGAGTTATATCATATTGGTTTTGATTTGGATTTGGCATTGATGTTTTCTCCATGACTCCGATGATTGCGGGATACTTGACAGAGTTTTGATTTGAGTTATATACTCATTTTTCAAGCGCATGCGCTGCGCTACGAATTGTTTTATGTAGTTACAATTTCGGAGCCCCGACGACTTGATGGTTTTTCTTAGATGTTTTAGTATTTGGGGGAGTTTGAATTTAAATTCGGGGACCGAATTTCTTTAAGGGGGGAAGATTGTAACGTTTTGAAAATCGTTTCGGTGAAATTTCGAAAAAAACGGTAAAATAAGGGGGTTTTCTGTAAAAAGTCAAAATACAAATATCTTATTATAAAACTTAAATATACATATTCTAGTTATGTAATTGCTATTATTTGGTGTTTATTGAGCCGCTGGTGAAATTTCAAATTTTCTGAAAAAAAATATTATTTTATTATTATTTAAGCCGTCACTAATACATTTAATTAGGGAAAATTACAAATTGGAATGAGTTGAAACAAATTTTGTGCATCATAAAACATTAAATAAAATTTTATCATATGGTTTTTGGAACGAAATTATTTGCCAAAACGGTTTAGAAATTATTGAAGAAAAAAGGCTTTTTTTTAGCGTAAATGGATGTTTGGGGTATTGTATTTATCATTTTTCATCACCCCACACCCGTACCCACACCCACACACCCCCATTCACTTATCCCCATGGCTGAATTCAGCAGCCCCTCTTTGGTCCCCACTTGAATTTCATAGAAATGAAAGGAAAAGAAAAGATTAGTGAGAGAAGAAGTTGGTGTTGACTTGGGGGGGTATTTTACCTTGACTTGGACTTTCTTTTCCACACCCACACCCTCCACTCCCCTCCCCCACCTGCTGGCCGAGCCCCATCCTCCCTCAAACTGCAGCCCCTCCTCCTTCTTCCCCTCTCTTTTCCTCATCAAAAAAGTCTTCAAAATCCATCAAATTTCCATCAAAATTAAACCAAAACTCAAATCTAACTCCTACCCATTTTTCAATAGCTATTCTTGCATGGATCTAGGAGCTTGGAGGCCATTTTGGGAGGCTAGATTTCAAGCTTGGTCTCTTGTTTTTGGTGAGGTATAAATCCCAAGCCAAATCTAATTATTGTATAGTTTCTTTGATTAAAGTCAATTAAGTTTGAATGCAACTCTAATTGGGACTTAGTTGTAATGGAAAGAGTTTGAGATCAAGTTAGGTTATGATCATGTGTTCATGGTTGTGTGATGGTTGTTTTTTTTTTAGCATCTTAAGTTATGCAACTTAAATTTGTTACTTATTGCCAATTGTAACATGTAATTGTCCAAATGAAAATATTTTGGAAACTAGGTTTTAGGATAGATGTAATTAGATGAAATAAAAATCTACTTAATATTTTTGTGACCTAATTAAGTTATTTGGTGAATATTGTGGCCACTAAAATTGTAGAACAAGATTAGTAGTTAGTTGTTAATGGTTAGTTTAAGGAAATTGTGTTAATTATACTAATTTGCTAACTAGGCTTTTGAAATTGGTTATATAATTGGGATTAAATGTGTGATTAGGTTTTTCTTGGCTTCATTAACTTTATTAAGTGTGGTTTAATGCTTTGGATCATGCAATTCTAAGCTAGATTGTAGTTTGTGTATTTTGCTTTGAAATTGTTAAAAAGGGTATTTTTGGTAAACTAGAATATTAGGATTTTTGGAAATTAATGAGATTAAATTCCGGAAATTGTTTATACGACTTATTTAAGATATTTAATAAATATATTGGCCGCTACATTCATTTAAATATCGTGTTTTGTACAAAAACGGCGAATTGTGCTTGCTAGATTTTCGGAAAAATGACTTTTTAAGTGAAATTGGCGTTTTTGTGAGTTTTAACCTAGTTTATATTAAAATTTGTGTTCGTGAATGTGCAAATGAGTGTGATTAGATTTTCTCGATGGTTTGACGTTCGTACATCGACATCGAGGGTTGGTTTGACTATTCCTGCATGCGTGGGCGATAGGTTTGGACCTATGCGTGATACGCGTGCCGATTTGGTTTTCTTATGACGTTTCGATTTCGAATTAGGTTTTTATGCGATACGGTGCGTTATGATATGTAGGTACCCCAGGTGGACTTCGAGACGACAAGCAAGCGCGTGGCGACGTCGGCACCGGCGAGCGAGGTTCAGGTGAGTAGATTTATATCTACGGGGAGAAGTCGGGTGGATGGCGTATAGCACCCCCGTAGTCCGTGGTGGTGTATACGGATGCGTATACACACCAACTTTTATTATATGTTATTTGGGATTAATAACGATGCTTAGGATGGATATTGGTGTGTTTGTTCCCCTCCGAAAGACGGCACGACGCCGCGTCTTGCCTGAGATTTGGGGCAGATGCTAATTGGTGCTATCCGTCCACCTCTCCGAAGATGCCAAGTTGATTTATGGCACCATGTATCGAAGGTTTAGACGGATGCGTCCTATGTAGCAGACTTCGTCAGATTCCCCCTCGTTTGAGGGGTTTTTGATTGTGGGGACGCTCTTCCCTGCAGGCGCAAGCCCCTGCAGTTAATTACGCTACCGCATTGCGGTAACAACTTTCTCCTTCTCCAGATGGTTACTTCGTGTCGTGGGTGTTTGTTTCGTATTTTGTTGCCCGTGGATTGTTTACGGAGACTGAGTTATGTCGTCGCCCGTAGGGCGTGGACTAGTCCAAATCCGTATTATCTTAGATTTGGGTTTGGGGGGTTTGGTTTGAGGATACGTCAGCCATTCTTGAGGCTAAGATCAACTCAAACGTTTGTTAAGGATACGTTAGTCTAACTTTGTGACTAAGATCAACTTAACGGGATCGTTTAGATCCGACAAAAGAGCGTTTGGACTCTAATGTTCCAGTTTAGGGACATAGTGGTCCATGAATGTATGGCCGTCGGGACCCGTCACCTCTCTGACGACGTTGAGGGATTACAACGACGGATGTCAGAGGAGTTCGGAGATGTACTCTCGAGCCAGGGTTAATTGGGGGGATTCATAGTCCACTCTTGTTTGAAGGTTTAAGGATACGTTAGCCATCTTTGAGGCTAAGATCAACTTAAACGGGACCGTTTAGATCCGACAAAAGAGCATACGGGGCTCTATTGTTCTAGTTTAAGGACGTTGCGGTCCATGGGTAGTTTAAGGACATTGCGGTCCATGGGTAGTTTAAGGACATTGCGGTCCATGGGTAGTTTAAGGACATTGCGGTCATGGGTAGTTTAAGGACATTGCGGTCCATTGTTAGTTTTAAGACATCTCGGTCAAGGTTAAGGACGTCGTAGTCCATGGGTTTAAGGATCCCACAGTCCATTGTTAGTTTTAAGACATCTCGGTCAAGGTTAAGGACGTCGTAGTCCATGGGTTTAAGGACCCCACAGTCCGTTGTTAGTTTTAAGACATCTCGGTCAAGGTTAAGGACGTCGTAGTCTATGGGTTTAAGGACCCCACAGTCCGGTATGTGCTCTGGATGCTTCACACGGGTTCACTGCCGTGCTTCGCGAGGACCAGGCTCCGCTCTGGACGTTTTCCATGGGGTCAAAGAGTGACATTATCCGCGTTCCACGTAACCAGGAATTTGCATTAGACATGAGTTTAAGGACCCCACAGTCCATATCAATGTGTGGTCGTCAGGACCCGTCACCTCTTTGAAGACATTGAGGGATTACAATGCCAAGTATCAAAGGAGTGAAGGGATGTACCCTAGAACCGGAGTGGATTAAACAGTCCTTGGCCCAATTTAGGGTCAAGACGAATTAATTATGTTATGAGTCCATTGGACCAGTTAATCACCAATTGAGGACTTATGGCCATCTTGGGCTAAGTCCAATCAGGAGAGGCTTTGCCTCTATCCATTTAGGCCAATTGGGCCAGAGCCTAGTGTTAAACACTACAGAGCAGTCAGTGTTGAACACTGGGAATGAGGTTGACAAGTTAGTGTTTAACACTAAGAGATAATCGGTGTTAAACACCAGCAACAAGGCTTTTCAAATTAGTGTTAAACACTAAAACAGATCAGTGTTGAACACTGCAGATAAAGCTTTTTAATTAGTGTTGAACACTAAGGCCCAACAGTGTTTTAACACTGGGTTCAAGAGTTTCAATTTAGTGTTAAACACTAAGACAAGAGGGGTCACGTGGCAGCACGTGAGAGCGCCCTCCCTTCATTTATTCTGCTGAGATTATCGCATCTTTCAGAGCATCACGTGCTATCACGTGATGGGCATTCAAATTCCTATGTATTGGAGCTTCTGCCAAGGGTCACGTGGATCACGTGGGGTGCAGCCTCAAAGGGACTTTCTGTAGATCTCTTGGGGGGTCACGTGATGACACGTGACCCTGCCTCTATGTATTTTGTTTAGAGGCTTTGTTAATCTTTTTTCAGGAATTAAATTCCTCGAGCTGTAAATTTCGGAGGAATTAAATTCCTACATCTTTTCGAAGACTTTGTATTCTGGAATAGAGTTTAACTCTGAATTTTCTGTAGGAATTAAATTCCTCATATATGTGAAGGGCTGAATAGGGTTAAACCCTAATAAAAGTTTTTAAGGAGTTTAAACTTCCATCCTCTGTTAAATTATGATTAAGGGAATTAAATTCCCGATGTTTCAACAGAACTGGGTTTTTTAATTAGGGTTAAACCCTGTTTCTTTTTTGTTCTGAAGGAATTAAATTCCCATGATATAGGGTCAAGCCCTACTTTTATTTTGAAGGAATTAAATTCCTATAGTTCTGTGAGAATTAAATTCTCGTGCTTGCATTCCTTCTCTATGTTTTGGATCTGCATGGCAGGATCTCAACCCATTGAGAATTAAATTCTCAACCTTAAGGGGAGATGTGCACTTTGCAGATCCTCTATCAAAGAGAGAAGAAATATGTTCTTCTGTTTTTACATTATCAGAGTTAAACTCTGTTGAGAATTAAATTCTCTTTCTTTCAAAAGGCCTTCCCTTTCTTACCTAGGGTTTTTGCAGAAGATCCGAGTCTTTTCAAAGTATCAAAGCTCTCCTCCTTTTTTCTTTTTTCTTCTCTGCGCATGTATCTATTTTCTGTGTCTCTTGGCTCCTATTTATAGGAGAAGCAGGCGAATCAATCAGTTTTTGACGAATCTTCATTAAGAGATTTGATTTGCATCCATCATTTGTTTTGGACCTTTGGATTATTAGGTGAATTTTATTCACCATTGGATTTTAAATCCAGAGATTCTCCTTTGTTATTTTGGTTAGATTTAAAGGGGAAATCATTCCAAACCCGAGATTTTCCTATAGATAGGTGATATTTAAATCACTTCTGAGTCTTTAATTTGATCGGCCCTAGATAATCACTCTCCTTTGGAAAGATTTAAATCTCCTTCAGAATTTAATTCTGTCGTCAAAATGGGCTTTGAAAGCCGGTCACGTGTGACCACGTGACCCATGGTCACGTGTGGACACGTGACCCTCTCTGGAATGAAGAATCCTCTTTCTTTCTGCGCTGTCTTCTGGTTGCTGTTTTAGTCATCACGTGTTAATACGTGACCATTGGTCACGTGTGAACACGTGACCCCTGTTGGGAGCCTTTTCCTTGACTTGATCAGGGAACCTTTTCTTCGATTTGATCAGGGAATCAATGAGCCTTTTCCACTGCTTTTATATGTCACGTGTCAACACGTGACTGCTGGTCACGTGTAAGCACGTGGCCCCTCCTTTTGAAGCTTTTCCCATAAGCTTTCCTGATTTTAAATCAGGAAACAAATGCCCCCACAGCGTTGTTCTCACATGTCTGCACGTGAGTGCAACGCTGTTACCTCTTGTGACCGTTGGATTCCTCTAGGGATCTGGGGAGACGAAACGTTTCCATTGTCTTCTATAAATACCTCTGTCTCTTCATAGGAGCCTTCGCTTTGTTCATCTTCTTCTTCTGAGAACTTCTTCTTTGAGAATTTAATTCTCGCTTTCAGAGCTTAGTTCTCTGTTTTAAAATATTTTCAGAGTTTAACTCTGTTTGAAAAGAACCCTTCTTCTCAGGTAATGTCCTTGGACAACGATGGACTTTCACGTTTCTCCGGATTTTAAATCCAAAACAAGGGTTTTTACCCTTTTTCCTCATATTTTCCATAAGAACATGAAACCGATTAACCTTCAAACCATAGGTCTCTTAGGGTTTAGATGATTTTTAGGGAGATGATGATGGCGTTTCAACCCCATGGAATTTAATTCCATCAAAAATGTTTCTGGGAATTTAATTCCCTTTTCTTAATAAGGAATTTTAATTCCAACGAAGAACTCGATTTCTTCACACAGAGGCTTCCTGGGGTCTCTTGGCCCGAGGTTGTTCTTCCTGCAATTAATGCAATGGGGGCTTTGTAATGATGTCTTTTTGTGTGAATTTAATTCCTTTGATTTTATTGGATCCACTGTAGAGCCCGAGACAGATCCCGTTGGGGGAATGTGCATGGCCATCATTTTTTATTAAATGAGGATATTCCCTTTTGTTTTATTGTAACTGTTTGGCCTCATTATTAATGAGCCGTCATCCGGATTCTGTGGGGCCCATGTATTTTGTAGCCAATGGTCCCAGGAAACTTTGCTGCTGCTTTCTCCCACTAGTCTTCATGTTCATGCATGAATATATATCGCTGACTTTCCTTTTAACGGTTTTCTTTTATTGGATTTCAGGTGCGATGGCTTCTGCTCCACGCTTTCCCTTTTCTCGCTCGGAGGCGGCTTTTCCTCAGTCACCGTCTGATGAGGAAGCGATGGCGATGATTCGGGCCCATGACCCGAACTGCACCAACCTTCTTCAGTGGGGGTCTTGGTATAGTCAGATTATTCAGGGTCGTCGGAGTTTTCTCTGCGCGGTGCCAACGGAGCCCACTTTCCCCTTTTTACCGATGGATCCTCCAAGGACAGCTTTTGCTGTGGAAATGCCCAACTGGACTCCAACGGGGAGGCTTGAGCCTTCGACGACCGGTATTCCGAACCATCCGATTCCGGCCATAGACATCTTGGGGCGGCGTATCTGCCAGGGTGAGGCCCACCCGTGGGGGCAAATTTATAAGATAGGGCTCACTCCCCGGCATCCTACGGGCTATCTTCTCTGGGCTCGCTACATCCTTTCTGCCCATCGTGCGCGGTTGCAGAAAGTCGGGCTTTATCAGGCCATATACGCGTCGCTATTCCATTATAAGTCCCCGCATGCCTGGTGGGTTAAGGCGTTTTTGAACCAATGGAATCTTCCCACCAACACTTTCATTCTAGGAGATCGTGAGGTCTCGATCTCTCTTGCAGAATTTTATGAAATCTCGGGATTGCCAATCAGGGGCGCACTGTATGAGGAGTTATTGCCTCCTGACGAGTATGTCTTCGAGCCCGAGTCTGCACCGGTTGACGGCCTGTCTGTTGAGAACGCCGTTCGCCACAAGCGCCCTAGTTTAATTAAGGCCCTAGGCATCTTCGACCGATTATTCACCGAGTCCGAGGAGCAGGGTGTCACTTTCAAGAGCTTCATTTCCTGCTTCCTTCGTGAGGATATCATATCGAAGACTGCTCCGAAGTTTGCTAACATCAGAGACCCCTTTGGGTTTGGTCCGAAGAAGCTACCGACTGCTGAATCGGACCTGCCACAGTATTATATTCCCATCGTGTCGCCGATGTCTTTTGAGTCCGTTGCAGCACCCGGTATGGATGAGGAAACATTCTTTGTGGGGTTTGTCAGTGTTTGGCTTAGCTGGTTCGTTATCCCCATGCATCGCCGCTTCATGAGAGCCTCGGTCATCTACCCGGCTCATCGTATTGCTGAGGGGACGCGGTTGGCCATCGGCATCCCGGCCTTGGCACACCTCTATAATGGATTGGGCACCGCAGCTAATACCTCTACGCCTGGCGTGGATGTGGTAAACTTTTCGCTTCATTATTTCACGTCCTGGATCGAAATGCATGTATTGGGGGCTTTCTCCATGCATCAGAGGCCCTCATTTTACGATGCCTACCCCTTTCTACGACTTATGCGGCTAGTGGATGCCTCTGCCGCCGACCCGACTCAATTCGAGGCTATTCGGGTGCTAATTTCTCCTCATGCCAACGCCGGCGGGTTGGTTTTTACTGATCGGGTCTTGTCTACTCCTTCGGGTCCCGTCCAACAACTCTGGGATCAGTCGAAAGACAACGCGCCTTCTCTGAAGCCCCGGGAGGCCACGCATTTGTATGCAATTAGACCGGGTTATTTGGTGTTTCGCCAGGACAGTGCGGCTCTTTTCATGCGGTACAATCCGCATCGATTTGCCCGACAGCTCGGATACGACCAGGGCGTTCCTTTCGAGGCTTTTATAGTTGCCCCGATCCCTTCGCTCGATGCTGTTCGCGATGCTGCTCATCATTTCATGAGGCTGAATACCGGCTCTTATTTCATGGTCCCTGAAGCCGAGTACATGCCCCGATGCGTGGGTGCATTTACGGGTTGGTATCTTCATCGGGTCAGCCCAATCATTCTCGAGGAAAGGAGGGTGCTTCTTGGCCACGATGCCCCTCCTCTGGTTCCTGGGGCTAAGCTACGGCCGAGGGTTCCGGTCCGCTTCCCTTTGAGGGAGATTGGCACCGCACTTATTCCAGGGGAGTCCGGGATAGACCTTACTCCGATAGCTGGTATGCCTTTGGGTTCTCACTCACGGGGTAAACGGGCTCCGGTGGTAGCACCCCTGCCGGTGGCGGCACCGCCCCTCGTGGTGTCGACAATGGCGATATCGTCCTCGGTTGTGGCACCGAGCGATAGTAACAGGGATGAGGGCGCTGAGGGCGATGTGGGCCAGCGCCGCCATAAGGCTTCGCGAGGGAGGAAGCGGTCATCCTCAGCGATCGGCTCCGGGTCTAAACGGCGGAAGAAAGCGGCTACTGCCCCGCTTGATTCTGTGGTGGAGTCTGAGCCTATCCTTGAAGACGAACTATTGGCCGTGCAAGGGTCAGACGCTGGACTTCTCTTCCCGAGTTCAGTGGATGAGGAGGCTGCGCAGTTGGCCGAGGCCATACGGCGCTCAAAAGACGCGTCTCATAACGCCAAGGTTCCGAAGAAGTCTTATCCCGCTGTAATTTTCTACGAAGACCCTTCGTGGATTCGGCGGCGATTTATCGGCCCTTTGGAGGAATGGGGGGAAAGGGCTTTGAACCAGGCCGCTTCAGAAGACGCAGCTGATGCACTCTCTTTGTGGACCGACGGTCATGAGTCTACGCTTGAACCCCGGCGAGCCTACCTCCTTGAGAAGGAGCAGCGGCTTGAAGAAGCCATATTGAGGGCTTCTTTGCGTATAGGTACGTTGTGCTTCCTTTGTAGTCTCTCGGATTATTTATGCCTGTGCATATACATCATTATTCTTATTTGAATCGTGCAGAATCTTCGACGCTGGGGGAGCTTCCTACGGGCCTATTAAAGCTAAAGCCCGCCGGAACTCCCAATGAAGCCTTGCTGGATGTGGAGGGGGCTGACGAGGCTGCTCCTCTCACGGTGGAACTTCCAGCAGCGGTTCTTGACCAGGGAGTGCCTGCCCCTCTGGGGGAAGCTCTTTTGGAGGCCGCCGCCCCAATGACTCTTACTGAGGGCGGCCCAAGGGCTGAGAGTGAGGTAGTCGGGACTATTCTCCCTTTGTTGGAGCCTGAGGTTACGGCAGAAACCGTTGAAGCTGCTATCCCCCCGGCTCAGAATGGGAGGAGTGTTGAAGGTATCCCTCTGCGTTTTAATTTAGCAACCCCTTCATAGTCTGAACTCTTTTATCTTTCTCAGAATTGCACGGTTTGGCGGCCACGATCGCGGATCTTTCGCCTCGACAGTCATTTCAGCGTTTATTGGAGATGGCAGCTCCGCAGGCGATCTCCCCTCAGCGATTGTCCTCTCATCTGGGCAAGGTTGGTGTCGTCCATCCCTTCTCATAGCATCGTCGTTATTATTTTTTTTTGTACTGACATTGACGTTTTCTGCAGTTCTGGAAGCCGATGACGAGGTCGAGATTCTCGAAGGGCCAGGGGAGCCTTCAGCTCCTACTTGCACGACTGTCGGTGAGTGACATTTCATTGCACTCTCGCTCGTTCCTTGCTTGAGCATTTTGTTGACGTCTTTTAAATTTGAACAGCTCTGCCAGTCTCCATGGCGTTGGAGTCGCGCATCGTGATGCCACCCGGCCCTTATGCCTTGCGGGCTTCAGAACGCTTGGCCCAATTAAGCCTCGTCTCCTTGTCGTCTCTGATCGAGGAGCTTCGTGCTGGCAGCACGACCACGGCTGAAGCATTCGCTGCCGAGGCTAACGGTTCTCTTCCTTTTCTTGCCACCTACCACAGCGAAGAGGTGGTGCGAGTCTGGGTGGAGTTCTGCCGGCGAGTGGAGGCTTGCCTGCACACTCTCGAATGTTCTCGCCTTTCCTCGGAGGCCGTGGCTGCAAAGGCGGAGTTACGAGGGTTGATAGCACGGTGCGCGGCCAACATGACGTCATGTGAGAAAAGGCTCGGTCGCAAGTTCTCGGAAAGGGAGTTAGCCTCCAAGGCGCTGAGCGAGCTTCAAGCCAATCTCACAGCCAGGGCCAACAAAGCGTATGTACTCTGGCGGGTGCTTCAGGAGTCCATCAAAGAGGTGGTGGCTCTCGACAAAGCTGCCAAGTTTACTCGTGAGAGGGTTGAGGCTCATAAGGCCACTGAGAAAGAGCTTGAAGCCCGGCTTGCTTCGTATCAGGCTCAGCAAGCTCAAGCGGAGGCTCGTCTTCTGGAGATCTTGCGCCATGAAGCCGTGGCTCAGCAAAAGCAGGATGAGCTGACCAAGCTGCTGAATCGCCCGCCGGCCTAAAACATTTGTATCTTTTTCTTCCCTTTTGTACATACTCATGGATGAGAGTATTTTCTTTTTGTTTCTTTCATAAATTGTACTTTGTACTCATTTTGGTTTATGAATAAAAGATACATTTTTCTTCTAAATGGTGTGTCTCCTTTTCATTGAATGTATTCTGTGGACATTCTATCTTGATCTCCTTGCAGGACAGCAGTGGCTCGGGACTCAGGGTTAAGATCTGCTCCCTAAGACTTTTGCTTTTTACGAGCCACAAGGGTCTCGTGAGGAGTTTTTCTCCCTACAAGTCGAGAGGATCCCATAGGTGTGAGTTCTTCTTAAAGATCGTGAGGATCCTTAAGCGGGTTTTCCCTTGAGAGTCGTGAGGATCTCACAAGAGAGTTTTTTCTTCCTTACAGGTCGTGAGGGCCTGCAAGTGCCGGATGTGATCACCCTTATCCGTGTTTCACGGAGTCAGGGATCTCTCAAGGTATCGTAGTTTAAAGACGTCACGGTCAAGGTTAAGGACCTCATAGTCCGTGGATTTAGGGACTCCACATTCCGCTGTTAGTTTTAAGACATCACGGTCAAGGTTAAGGACCTCATAGTCCGTGGATTTAGGGACTCCATAGTCCGGTGTTTGGTTGCAGGGACCCGTCACCTCTTTGAAGACGTTGAGGAATTACAACGCCGGGCATCAAAGGAGTGAAGAGATGTACCCTTAAACCAAGGCAAAGTCTGTAGGGAATCGGGGTGGTTGATCGTTAGTTTTAAGACATCACGGTCGAGGTTAAGGACGTCATAGTCCGTGGATTTTAAGGACTCCACAGTCCGGTATTTGCTCTGGATGCTTTGCACGGGTTCACTGCCATGCTCTGCGAGGACCAGGATCCGCTCTGGACGTTTTCCACGGGGTCAAAGAGTGACATTATCCGCGTTCCACGTAACCAGGAATTTTGCACTAGATGCTTCACACGGGTTCACTGCCGCGTTAGGCGAGGACTAGGCTCCGCTCTGGATGCTTCGCACGGGTTCACTGCCATGCTCTGCGAGGACCAGGATCCGCTCTGGACGTTTTCCACGGGGTCAAAGAGTGACATTATCCGCGTTCCACGTAACCAGGAATTTTGCACTAGATGCTTCACACGGGTTCACTGCCGCGTTAGGCGAGGACTAGGCTCCGCTCTGGATGCTTCGCACGGGTTCACTGCCATGCTCTGCGAGGACCAGGATCCGCTCTGGACGTTTTCCACGGGGTCAAAGAGTGACATTATCCGTGTTCCACGTGACCAGGAATTTTGCACTAGATGCTTCACACGGGTTCACTGCCGCGTTAGGCGAGGACTAGGCTCCGCTCTGGATGCTTCGCACGGGTTCACTGCCATGCTCTGCGAGGACCAGGATCCGCTCTGGACGTTTTCCACGGGGTCAAAGAGTGACATTATCCGCGTTCCACGTAACCTGGAATTTTGCACTAGATGCTTCACACGGGTTCACTTCCGCGTTAGGCGAGGACTAGGCTCCGCTCTGGATGCTTCGCACGGGTTCACTGCCATGCTCTGCGAGGACCAGGATCCGCTCTGGACGTTTTCCACGGGGTCAAAGAGTGACATTATCCGCGTTCCACGTAACCAGGAATTTTGCACTAGATGCTTCACACGGGTTCACTGCCGCGTTAGGCGAGGACTAGGCTCCGCTCTGGATGCTTCGCACGGGTTCACTGCCATGCTCTACGAGGACCAGGATCCGCTCTGGACGTTTTCCACGGGGTCAAAGAGTGACATTATCCGCGTTCCACGTAACCAGGAATTTTGCACTAGATGCTTCACACGGGTTCACTGCCGCGTTAGGCGAGGACTAGGCTCCGCTCTGGATACTTCGCACGGGTTCACTGCCATGCTCTGCGAGGACCAGGATCCGCTCTGGACGTTTTCCACGGGGTCAAAGAGTGACATTATCCGCGTTCCACGTAACCAGGAATTTTGCACTAGATGCTTCACACGGGTTCACTGCCGCGTTAGGCGAGGACTAGGCTCCGCTCTGGATGCTTCGCACGGGTTCACTGCCATGCTCTGCGAGGACCAGGATCCGCTCTGGATGTTTTCCACGGGGTCAAAGAGTGACATTATCCGCGTTCCACGTAACCAGGAATTTTGCACTAGATGCTTCACACGGGTTCACTGCCGCGTTAGGCGAGGACTAGGCTCCGCTCTGGATGCTTCGCACGGGTTCACTGCCATGCTCTGCGAGGACCAGGATCCGCTCTGGACGTTTTCCACGGGGTCAAAGAGTGACATTATCCGCGTTCCACGTAACCAGGAATTTTGCACTAGATGCTTCACACGGGTTCACTGCCGCGTTAGGCGAGGACTAGGCTCCGCTCTGGATGCTTCGCACGGGTTCACTGCCATGCTCTGCGAGGACCAGGATCCGCTCTGGACGTTTTCCACGGGGTCAAAGAGTGACATTATCCGTGTTCCACGTAACCAGGAATTTTGCACTAGATGCTTCACACGGGTTCACTGCCGCGTTAGGCGAGGACTAGGCTCCGCTCTGGATGCTTCGCACGGGTTCACTGCCATGCTCTGCGAGGACCAGGATCCGCTCTGGACGTTTTCCACGGGGTCAAAGAGTGACATTATCCGCGTTCCACGTAACCAGGAATTTTGCACTAGATGCTTCACACGGGTTCACTGCCGCGTTAGGCGAGGACTAGGCTCCGCTCTGGATGCTTCGCACGGGTTCACTGCCATGCTCTGCGAGGACCAGGATCCGCTCTGGACGTTTTCCACGGGGTCAAAGAGTGACATTATCCGCGTTCCACGTAACCAGGAATTTTGCACTAGATATCCGCATTTCACGGGGTGAAGGTTTGACTGTTGGCGATATGTACACCACCGAGCCATGGAACTGGGAATTGCCGCTGTTCCGCTTAGCTTGAAGTTGTGTCCGTTGTTACGAGACGAGTATTGGGATGATCTTTAGGTCGCTCGTGACCCGTCAAGATTCGGCTTCTTCTAATGAAACCTGGGGAGGAAGAGTGCGACTCCTTCTTTGTTTGCGCCCCTGGATTGTATACAGGGATTGATATAGCATCACCTGTAGGGCATGTATTTTATTTTTATTTTATTTCTTTTCCCGCGACGCTCTATCATTTCAGCTTTTTATATCGCGAAAATCGCGACTGCCCAATCATTTCGGCTATTTTTCGCGGTGCCCAATCATTTCGGCTATTTATTTATTCACTACTCGCTGCTTTTTATTGCGAGTTGCCCCATCATTTCGGCTATTTTTCATGCATACATTTTTACTTGCTGCTTTTTATTGCAAGTTGCCCCATCATTTCGGCTATTTCGTAGGCATGTGTGGCCTGTTAGCTCTTCCGCCGCAAGCTCGGATTTTGGACACCGATTTCGGCATCAGCATCGCTGCAACTGGGATGTTGCCAGGAGCGAATCATCATTTGCCATGAAAGAACTTGGGATTTGATACCGGTTTAGGCATCAGCATCGCTGCAACTGGAATATTGCCAGGAGCGAATCATCATTTGCCTTTGTCGATGTTGAACAAAGGTGGCTTAGCAAACAGGGTTAAGGTCCTGTCGACTAAGGCTTTTGACTTCACGAGCCGTAAGGGTCTCACAAAGGTATTTCTCCCTACAAGTCGTGAGGATCTTGCAGGTGTATCTTCTCGTTAGGGATCGTGAGGATTCCTAAGTGTATGTTCCTCTGTAAGTCGTAAGGATCCTACAAGAGGGTTTTCTCGTTATGGGTCGAGGGGACCTACAAGGGTTGTTCATCCCATGGACATGTCCCTAGTCACGGGTGTGACTTTGTTGGGGGAATGTTTATTCGCGCCCGTGGATTGTATACAAGGGTCAGTATTGAGCCTCTTGCAGGGCATGTATTGGAGGTTGTGGAGGATTTGCTTAAGAACAGGTTCAGGTTTCTGTAACTTAAGACTTTCAAATCTCATGAGCCGTGAGGGTCCCATAAGAGAATTCTCCTTACGAGTCGTGAGGATCTCGTAAGTGTATTTTCTCCTTAGGAATCGTGAGGATCCCTAAGTGTGTTGCTCCTTTGTGAGTCGTAAGGATCTCACGCAGGTGGTTTCTCCTTACAAGGTCGAGAGGACTCTGTAAGTGTCCTTTAACGAGGTTGCGCCCTTTCGGGTTTTCACAAACACTCGCCGGTAGTCCTGCTGTTTTTACTCACGGAGCCCTTTTCGGGTTTTCATCCGTGCCCATTTTGCTTATAGACATACCGTTTTTCTTTTATTCTTCATTCATTTTTTTTACAAGGTCACGCCCTTTCGGGTTTTCACGAACACTTGCCGACAGCCCTGCTGTTTTTACTCACGGAGCCCTTTCGGGTTTTCATCCGTGCCCACTTCGCTTATGGACATACCGTTGTTTGTGTTTTTTTTTTTTCTTTTTTTTTTTTTATCCATCTCATCAACCTAAGGATGTTGCGGTAGTAGTTTAGGGACGTTTCGGTCCGTCGATAGTTTAAGGACGTTTCGGTCCGCTGTTAGTTTAAGGACGTTTCGGTCCGTCGATAGTTTAAGGACGTTTCGGTCCGCCGTTAGTTTAAGGACGTTTCGGTCCGCTGTTATAGGAAGGCCGGCTGCTACTTGTAAAGTCTGAGCTTAGGAAGATAGTGAGCGGACATAGTCGTCGTCATCTATCATTGACCCAGGCTGCGGCTTATTAGGCGTAGTATTTCTTCAAGAAGCGGCCGTTTATTGGCTTGAAAGGCCTTTCACCGTGCATGTCCATGAGTAGGTAGGCTCCACCCTGGTAGACCTTGTCTATGATGTACGGGCCTTCATAGTTTGGCTCAAATTTTCCTCGCTTGGCACGATTGGGGATCATAGGTCTTTTGACCACTAGTACGAGTTCGTCTTGGCGGAATGTCCTCGGCCTGGTCAATCTTTCGTATGAGCGCGTCATCTTTGCTTTGTAGGCTTCTAGATGTTGTTGCGCTATGAGCCGGGTTTCATCGAGGGCATCAAGCTCCTCAAGCCGAAGGTGAGCATTTTCTTCGTTCGTCAGCTCGTGGTGGACTGCTACTCGTAGAGAGGGTAACTCTATCTCGAGGGGGAGTACTGCTTCCGTCCCAAATACCAACGCGTACGGCGTTGTGTTTGTGGCCGTCTTGAACGTAGTTCGATAAGCCCAAAGGGCTTCTTGCAGCCTTTCGTGCCAGTCTTTCTTATTCCTGGAAACGGTCTTTTTTATGATCTTCGTCAAGGTCTTATTGAAGGCCTCGGCTAGACCGTTAGCTCGTGGATTGTAAACCGAAGAGTATCTCCAGTCTATATTGTGCTGCTGTGCGAAGCGGCTAATCTTATGGCTTCGGTAGGCCGGCCCGTTATCGGAGATAATCCTCCGTGGAGTTCCGAACCGATAGATGACGTGCGTCTTGAAGAAATGGAGGATATTCTCCGTCTTCACTTCCTTCAGTGGTACTGCTTCTGCCCATTTGGAGAAGTAATCAGTTGTCGCCAGGATAAAGCGGTGTCCTCGGGATGATGCTGGCTCAATGGGGCCGACTATGTTAGTCCCCCACATTTCGAATGGCCAACTAGCCAGCGTCGGGTGCAATGGATTCGGATGTTGGTGGATGAAGTCTCCATGGATCTGGCATGAGTGGCATTGCTTCGCATACTCGAGGCAGTCCTGGATCATCGTGGGCCAGTAATAACCTATCCGTTTAATTTTTAACTTCATCTTTGGGCCTGCCTGGTGAGAACCGCAATGTCCATCATGAACTTCCTGAATGACTCTTTCTGTTTCGTCAGGTCCTAAGCATCTGAGCCATAGAGAATCAAACGATCTCTTGTATAGAATGTCGTTGACAAAAGCGAAAGATGAAGCTCGTTTCATGAGCTGATGTCTTGAGGACGCTTCTTCGGGCATTCGGTGGGATTTAAAGTAGTCTATGAAGACTTCCCTCCAGTCTTCGGCCTTCTCATGGTCTTTTATTTGTAGGGTCATCTGCTCAGTCGTTCCCTTTTTTCCGCATGATTCCGGAGATATTTCTGCCGGGGCGAGCACTCGACGGCTTTGTACCACGATTCTGACGTCATCGAGGTTTTCGTCAGCCAGTTCTTTAGCAAGTTTAGCCAACGCGTCTGCTTTGCTGTTTTCCGCGCGCGGTATGTTCTCCAAAGTATAGGAGGGAATTTGGGTCAATAGTTGTTGCACCCTTTCGCCGTACTTTACCAACTCCGGCTTGCACGTCTGGTAGTCACCATTTACTTGACTAACGACCAGCTGAGAATCCCCGTATATGAGGAGGTCTTCAATTCCCATGTCGATGGCGATCTCGAGGCCTGCTTTCAGAGCTTCGTATTCGGCTTCATTGTTCGTCCTCGGTTCTGTTAAGGAGAAGGCGAAGCGCATTATCCCTCCTTGTGGAGTTGCAAAGATGAGGCCTATCCCTGATTTGATCATTGGGATACCTTGTTTCTGTTTCTTTATGGAGGACGCTCCATCGAAATAAAGTTCCCATTGGGTGCTTCCGCCGCTAATCGCATCAAATGCATGCTCGTCCGGCAAATCACAGTTCAGAGGAGAGTTGGCCGGTATCGGGTGCTCGGCGAGGAAGTCGGCAATGGCCTGGCCTTTCACTGCCTTGAGAGGTTGATACGTTATCGAGAACTCCATCAAGAGCAGGGCCCACTTAGCAAGTCGTCCTGTCAGTATGGCTTTCGACATCAAATATTTGAGAGGGTCCACCTTCGAGATGAGACGGACTTCGTGTGCCAACGCATAGTGCCTGAGCTTTGTTATCGCGAAGATTAACGCCAAGCAATGTTTTTCAATGGGAGAGTAGTTGCTTTCTGCCCCCAGCAGCACTCGACTTAAGTAGTAAAGTGCTCTTTCTTTCCCCTGATCGTTCTCTTGTGCCCATAATGCGCCTAAAGAACCTTCAAGGGCGGTTGTATAAAGAATGAGGGGCTTTCCTCTCACTGGAGCAGCCAACACTGGAGGGTTTTGCAAGTACTGCTTGATCTCGTCTAGTGCACCTTGACATTTGTGATCCCAAACGAATGGAGTTCCCTTTTTCATCAGGTGGCCGTAAGGACGGCATTTGCCCGAAAGATTAGCGATAAACCGCCGGATGTATGCGAGCTTCCCTTGGAGAGACCGCAACTGCTTGAGGGTTCTTGGCGGAGGCATTTCCATGATCGCCTTAATCTTTGACGGATCTATTTCAATACCTCGGTGTCGAACGATGAATCCTAGGAATTTGCCCGAGGAGACTCCAAACGCGCATTTGAGGGGATTCATTTTCAAATTATATTGCCGAAGGCGTTGAAATACAGTCTCCAGATGCTTTAAATGATCTTCGTATGACATGCTCTTTACTACGAGGTCATCGATATAGCACTCGACGATGTCATGTATGAGGTCGTCGAAGATCTTTGTCATGGCCCTTTGATAGGTGGCGCCAGCGTTCTTTAGACCAAAGGGCATAACCCTGTAGCAGAATATACCCAAAGGGGTCCGGAAAGCGGTGTGCTTCTGGTCTTCGGGATGCATCTTTATCTGATTGTATCCTGACGAACCATCCATAAAGGAGAAAACTTCGTGAGTGGACGTGTTATCTATCATTAGCTCGGTTACTGGTACTGGGAAATCATCCTTGGGACAGGCTTTATTGAGATCCCTGAAATCCACGCATATGCGTACCGTCCCATTCTTCTTCATTACCGGGACGATATTGGCAATCCAGTCGGGATATTGGACTTCTTGGATAAATCCAGAATCGATCAACTTCTTGACTTCGGCGTTGATGCTCATTTCAAGCTCGAGTCGCATCCTCCTTGGCGCCTGCTTGACTGGCTTGATATCTGGGGATATTGCTAATCTATGCACAGCAATCTTGGAGTAGTTCCACGCGAAGCAATCTTTATGCCGTAGAAGCACGTTCTTTAACGCAGCCACCTTTTCTTCGGATAACAGCTCGCTGACAAATGTCGGTCGCGGGTCGTCTGCCGATCCCAACTCAATCTTCTTGAGGTTATCTGCAGTAGTATGTATACCATCTTCCAGTTCTTTCGGAGCGGGCGGAAATTCCGAGATCACCTCATCATCGCTGTTCTCAAAGCATCGGTAAAGGTCATCTACGTTCTCGGGCTCTTCTCCTAATATCGTAATCGTATAACAAGTGCGAACCCGCTCCCTGGACTGAGGTGGACCCGGTTCTGCTCTTGCGGCCTTGGGCTCATGCTTTCGCGGCGGCGTTACCTTCCAGCCGTCGAATAAAGCGAATCTGCCCCGTCGGTACTGGTCCTCGACCCAGTTCTTGAAGGTGAAGCAGTCTTCGGTAGGATGTCCTATGGCTTGGTGATAAGAGCAATAACTCGGATGAGAGACCTTGCTAGCTTGCTCAGGATGTCTAGACTCTGGAAGCGTGATCACTTGATGTTTTATAGCGAGGTTGAGTAACCTCTCCGTCTTGTCTCGGGGGAAGGAGTACGCTCGACTCATCTTCTTCATGAGGGACAAACCCGAGCCGCTTCTTGATCTATTTCCGTCTCTGCGTCGGGCCTTTCGTACAACGGATTGACGAGGATATGCGTCTTTTTCTTTTTCGGTATGTTGAGATAGACGTTGTGTCCTGGCCTTCTTGTAGATGGCCATCTCGCGGTTGTGGTCTTCCTGAGCTTTTTGACCCATTTTCCTAATAGGCTTGTTCGTTCGTTCTTCAAACGACGGACTCGGTGCTTCAATCGCGGGGTCTAGTTTTAATGAAGGGTTGGCATCTCCTGACGGGGCGTCCTCTTCTTCATCAAAGGTATATATAGTGTAGCTGCTGTGAGTCCGTTCCCGTTTTCCTGCTCTTGCGTATCCAAGCCCGAGTGTTTCCATCTTCCCGTTGGGCAATTTGCGTTGAGTCCCGGGGACATCCCAAATCTTGTTGTAGAACCGAGCCTGCCGAACAGCCTGCTTTAAGGGTACTCCTTGGCGCTTCAATAGCTTCTTTAATCCATCCGTATAGTATCTGGGCAGACGGATGGGTTGGAGCCTGTCGAGTGTAGTATCTGCGCCATGCCAGATCTCTTTCTCTATTTTCGACTCTGAGGATCGGTAAAATAGGATCACTTTCTCACCCCTTCGCCTGGGAGGGACGTAGAATGTTTGCAGGTCCTGCACCTCGTGAGCCTGAAGCACGTCGAGATCCTTGTAGTGTTCTCGCGGTACCATGGTGATTTGCAAACTATGGTCATCGCCAAGGGGTGCTTGTGTTGACAGCCGATTGGAGAACACAGCATTAACTTCATCTTCTGAATCACTTCCGAAGACTAATACGGGGGCGGATGTCCCCAGGTTGTTGCGTTGAGATGGCCCTGCATAAACTATCTCTTCCTCTTCTTCGGTGTCGCTTCCGAAAACGGGGATGGTGGCGGCGGCTTTGTTCTCCGGATTGCGACACCTTTCTGTATCCTCGAAATCTGGCGAGAAGTATTTCGCATCTTCGTATTTGCGGACTTCGTTCATGGAAAATGGGTTCAGCTTGCCTGTTACGGTATACTCGAAACCGTCCTTAAAGTACTTCATACATTGATGTTGTGTAGAAGGGATGATGTTGTACTCGTGTAGCCAAGGACGACCGAGCAAGGCGTTGTAGCAGGTCTTGGCGTCAATGACATGGAATTTGATGTCTGTGACGAGAAGTCCAAAGCGTAAGGTTAGTATCACAGATCCGAGAGTCCGTGACGATTGTGAATCGAAACCGGAGATAGTAATCTTGTCACGAGCGAGGTGTTGCACGCTCATGCAGATTTCCTTCAACACCCGAACATTAAGGAGATTGACGGAGGATCCATTATCCACCAGGATCTTGCCTATCTTGATATCATGGCAGTATCCGGAGACATATAGGGGACGGTTGTGGTCGCACGTCCCGAGAAGGAGGTCTTCATCATCGAAAGTGACGTCGGCCGTATGCACTTCCTCCAGTTCATCCTTCATCTTTTCAGTGGCGAGGAAGGCTTGGAATTGCTCAGGTTCTTGTAACGCCTTAATTAGTGAGTCTCGCGCTTCTTTTGATAATAGGAGGGCATCGAGAATGCTAAGCTGAGAAGGCAGCTTCCTTAGGTGCGCAAGGATGTTATAGTCCACTTTACTCTTCCTAGGAGGGTCTTTGGCAGCCAGCTCTCTTATGACTTGGTCATCTAAAGTGATATCTTCAGTGACCTTTTCCTTCCCCTTATCCTTTCTATTCCCGGGCCCGAGATTCTTTTCTGGGAGTGTGCGATTGCGCAGCTGAATGTTCTCGCAGATCTCCGATTCCTCCTCTTTCCCCAAAACAGATTCTTTAAAGAGAGGGCCCAAAGCCATTTCTTCATCAGAGTCGCTCCCAAAGGTGAGAACTTGTGACCCCCTGGCGTTAACCATGCAACAGCTGCCAGTCGTTCTGTTGTGCCCACCGACAGTACTTCTTCGCTCCCGACGGATCTTGCGTTTCATGCGCTTAACATGTTGCCGACGAGCGACATATCCTTGCCACCATATCTTAAAGGCGTCGCATTCCTCCGTGGGGTGTGATATTTTCCGATGATATGCGCAATAGTCAGGGTGCCTCTCCACCCCGTCGTGTGTGTTTCCTTCCGAGGGCGGTAGCTTCATCCCCATTGACATGGCTCTGGCAAACCTTTTTCTCGTCTTGAATATCTTCTTGTCTACTTCGGATACCTTTCGCTCTGGCGGAGGTAGTTCAACTCTTCCGTTCAGTCGCCCGTATTTGGCTCTTTCCGACGTGGTCATTTCACGCTCCTGGTCCGCTTTACATTTTAGACGAATCTCGTCTAGAAAAGCGTCGATCATTTCGTCTGTTGGCCATGCACGCTCTGGTACAGGCTCTGCCTCCGGCTTCTTAGTGCCGGGAGTTTTCCCATCATCGGTAAACGAGTGGGAGACTACGTTACAGCTCACCACATATCCTTCGGATTCATCTGACGAGCTCTCTCCATCCTCTTCCTCTTGAAAGATGTGGTTGAGGAACTCTTGCAGTGTGACAGGAGTTCGCGCCTTTTGATTGTATTCTTCCAGCGCGTCGATTTGCTTCTGCAAGTTCGTGTGCTCGTTTCCAAGCTTCACGGGCTTCTTGGATTTCCTCTTCTTTTTCTTCGAGGATTTCGACGGTTGGGCGTGAGTATTCGGGCTCTTATCGCGAGTCTTTGTAATTGGGCGGGGCTTCAACATTCCTTTGATAATTTGAGGTTCAAGAGGGTCCTTCCATTCGATCGCAGGGCACGCATGAAGGTCTCTCAGCATTCTTTTGGTTTTAGTTGATAGCACGACCTCCCACGGAGCTTCTTCAATAAAAGAACATGTTGCCCCCGGTGTATCCGCTTTCCTAGGAGCATGCGGCTGTGGTGGGTTCACCTTCCATTTTTCGGACAGTACAAACTTCCCCTGGAGGTACTGGTCTTCAATCCATCCTTTGAAGACGAAGCAATCTTCAATCGGATGGCCTACCGTCTGATGGTAAGGGCAATAGCTGGGGTTATTCACCTCGGTGGGTTGCGGCGGTCGCCTTGGATTTGGCAGGTTTATAAGTCTGTTGCGTATTGCCAGCTCGAATAGCCGTTTCGTCTTGTCCCGTGGGAACGAGTAGGGACGCTTCATCTTCTCATTATAATACCGACGCCTTTCCTCCAGTTGATCTGCCGGTTTCGGGGCGTTAGGTTGCTGTTGGGCATTCGCAACAAAGGTTGCCCTCCCTTTACCCTTGTCATTCCGAGGTTCCGACTTCGGTGTAGGTGGTCTATGACCCATCTGGTCCATCTGAGCCAACTTGTCGATCAGAGCCTGGAATGTGGTTGGCTTAAAGAACATCATGAACTGGGAGATAGTTGCGTGAGGGTCTAGAGTTCCCACGAACATGCCCACCGCAGGTGCTTCCTCAATGCGTTGCTCACATCTCGACCACAAGTTCCGCCAGCGTATAGCGTACTGGACCCAGGTTTCGCCCGGTTTTACCCTGGCGTTAATAAGTGCAGTTATTGGAGTGCGTTCGCTGGCACTTGCGAATCGCTGAGTGAACAACAACTCCATTTCAGCGAACGTTTTGATAGAATCGTTCGGGAGTTCCGAATACCATTCGAACGCTGTTTCTGATAAGCTGCCCACGAACTGGCGGAGCAACAATTTATCATCACCGCCGGTGTTACCGCAGAGGGCCCGGAACTGGGCGACATGTTGATGGGGATTGCCGGTCCCCTTATACACGTGGAATTTTGGTATCGTATAGCCTTGCGGGTATTTGATTTGGTCGTACCAGCTCGGATACGGCCGCCCCGTTTTCACGACTTGACCAGCTGCCTCAGTAGCGTGATGAACCCGGATTTGTTGGGCTATGTAGTCAGCCAAGTCAGCCTTAGAGATTGCCTCCTCCTTGGCCGTTGAGAGGGCTGGTGGTGGATTTGACGTTTCTCCTCGGTCGTCTTCAAGAACGATCGGGGGATCCTCGGCGGGTAAGTCCTGCTGGATCATCATTCCTATCACATCTTGGAAGAGAAGGCCCATCCGTTGTATGTTGGCCGCTTGTTCAGCAGCCTCTTTGTCCCTTTTCTCCAGTGTCCGGCGAAGGAATTCAGCGTCGGTTTCTTCCTCCCGGCGTGCGTCTGAGGACGTTTCTGGGTTTTCTTTTGGCCCGGTGAGCGCGGCCATAGCATTCATCATTTCTTGAAGCTTTTGTTGCTGCTCCTGGGCTTTCGTCACGGATCGGGTTAGCGGTCGGTGGCCCGTAGAAGTGCGGCTTTCCTCTTTTCCAGAGGCCATGTAAACAGTGTGGACCACCATGCTCCCAGACTTAGGGCGTCTGGGCTCGGTGCTTTTAGCCGTCGTTGCATGCTGCGGGGTCTTCTCTGGCCTCCTTCTTTTATGAGTCAGTTGATCAACAGCCTTTTGGGGTTTAGCCTGGTGACCAGCTTCCGGTTGGATTTTCAGCTTCTTGTGTTGGCGGAAGAAGTTCGGATCGATGATCGAGTCCCGTGCCTGCCGCCAAACCTTATAGATTTTGGAAGACAGCCGTTGAGGAGATCGGGGTTGTTCGGGTTTTATTTCGACAACCTTTTTTAATGAGGGAGGAGACCTCTTCAGCACTGCCGTAGGGGAATTCCTTCGCACCTTATTTAGCATTTCAAAGCTGTTCCCAGTTGGAACAGCAGCATTAACCTCTGCCACCGGGGCCGATGGAGTCAACCCGGAGGGGGAGTTGCCCCCAGCCTTCCTTACTCGTCGCCAATGGCGACGTCGAGCGTGTCGAGCGGACGGCGTAAGGCCAGCGGTAAGAATGGTTTCGTCTTGCCCCCTATCTGGGTGGAGGGTCGCAGTTGGTATTAGCCTGTCAAAGACCGATGTCCTTTGGGCAGTAGGAGCGGGAGCTGAAGCCGTTAATCTTGTAAAGACCGACCTTTTGGCCGGAGAAGCTGCCTTGACGATTTCGGGGGCAGGAGCGGTCACTTTCTTAGAAGCAGCCTTCTCTGAGATTGTAGGCCCCATGATGAGTTCGCAGGATTTCTGGCCCAATCTAGAGAAGACCGAGGCGTTGACGTTGGGCGACTCGTTGAGAGGAGCCGCGGCAGGGGTAAGACGATCAAAGACCGACTTCTTGAGAGCTTCCGTTGTCAGCACTGGCGCCGTGAAGCTTGTTGGTGGGAGTATAGTCCCAAAGAACAATCCGGTAGTGGCCTGAGTTACTTGGTCCACCGGCATTGTGAACAACGAAGCATCTTGGGGTCCGTAGGCTATGCCTCCTGGCGAGGCAAAGCGTTGGTCGCAATTGCAGTTTGAGCAGTTGGAGAATTTCGCAGAAGTAGAAGCCATCGATCCTTTGCTTTCTGCAATAAGCAAGACGCCAACTCTTAGTATCTTGAAACCCAAGGGCAACCATTAGCGAACCGCGTTTAGTTCGCGAGTCACGACACACGAAGTGTGGAGTGGAAAGAGGAAAAGGTCCCACCGGGCGTGCCAGAATCTGTTCCCCTCCGAAAGACGGCGCGACGCCGCGTCTTGCCTGAGATTCGGGGCAGATGCTAATTGGTGCTATCCGTCCACCTCTCCGAAGATGCCAAGTTGATTTATGGCACCATGTATCGAAGGTTTAGACGGATGCGTCCGATGTAGCAGACTTCGTCAGATTCCCCCTCGTTTGAGGGGTTTTTGATTGTGGGGACGCTCTTCCCTGTAGGCGCAAGCCCCTGCAGTTAATTACGCTACCGCATTGCGGTAACAACTTTCTCCTTCTCCAGATGGTTACTTCGTGTCGTGGGTGTTTGTTTCGTATTTTGTTGCCCGTGGATTGTTTACGGAGACTGAGTTATGTCGTCGCCCGTAGGGCGTGGACTAGTCCAAATCCGTATTATCTTAGATTTGGGTTTGGGGGGTTTTGTTTGAGGATACGTCAGCCATTCTTGAGGCTAAGATCAACTCAAACGTTTGTTAAGGATACGTTAGTCTAACTTTGTGACTAAGATCAACTTAACGGGATCGTTTAGATCCGACAAAAGAGCGTTTGGACTCTAATGTTCCAGTTTAGGGACATAGTGGTCCATGAATGTATGGCCGTCGGGACCCGTCACCTCTCTGACGACGTTGAGGGATTACAACGACGGATGTCAGAGGAGTTCGGAGATGTACTCTCGAGCCAGGGTTAATTGGGGGGATTCATAGTCCACTCTTGTTTGAAGGTTTAAGGATACGTTAGCCATCTTTGAGGCTAAGATCAACTTAAACGGGACCGTTTAGATCCGACAAAAGAGCATACGGGGCTCTATTGTTCTAGTTTAAGGACGTTGCGGTCCATGGGTAGTTTAAGGACATTGCGGTCCGTGGGTAGTTTAAGGACATTGCGGTCCATGGGTAGTTTAAGGACATTGCGGTCATGGGTAGTTTAAGGACATTGCGGTCCATTGTTAGTTTTAAGACATCTCGGTCAAGGTTAAGGACGTCGTAGTCCATGGGTTTAAGGACCCCACAGTCCATTGTTAGTTTTAAGACATCTCGGTCAAGGTTAAGGACGTCGTAGTCCATGGGTTTAAGGACCCCACAGTCCGTTGTTAGTTTTAAGACATCTCGGTCAAGGTTAAGGACGTCGTAGTCCATGGGTTTAAGGACCCCACAGTCCGGTATGTGCTCTGGATGCTTCACACGGGTTCACTGCCGTGCTTGGCGAGGACCAGGCTCCGCTCTGGACGTTTTCCACGGGGTCAAAGAGTGACATTATCCGCGTTCCACGTAACCAGGAATTTGCATTAGACATGAGTTTAAGGACCCCACAGTCCATATCAATGTGTGGTCATCAGGACCCGTCACCTCTTTGAAGACATTGAGGGATTACAATGCCAAGTATCAAAGGAGTGAAGGGATGTACCCTAGAACCGGAGTGGATTAAACAGTCCTTGGCCCAATTTAGGGTCAAGACGAATTAATTATGTTATGAGTCCATTGGACCAGTTAATCACCAATTGAGGACTTATGGCCATCTTGGGCTAAGTCCAATCAGGAGAGGCTTTGCCTCTATCCATTTAGGCCAATTGGGCCAGAGCCTAGTGTTAAACACTACAGAGCAGTCAGTGTTGAACACTGGGAATGAGGTTGACAAGTTAGTGTTTAACACTAAGAGATAATCGGTGTTAAACACCAGCAACAAGGCTTTTCAAATTAGTGTTAAACACTAAAACAGATCAGTGTTGAACACTGCAGATAAAGCTTTTTAATTAGTGTTGAACACTAAGGCCCAACAGTGTTTTAACACTGGGTTCAAGAGTTTCAATTTAGTGTTAAACACTAAGACAAGAGGGGTCACGTGGCAGCACGTGAGAGCGCCCTCCCTTCATTTATTCTGCTGAGATTATCGCATCTTTCAGAGCATCACGTGATGGGCATTCAAATGCCTATGTATTGGAGCTTCTGCCAAGGGTCACGTGGATCACGTGGGGTGCAGCCTCAAAGGGACTTTCTGTAGATCTCTTGGGGGGTCACGTGATGACACGTGACCCTGCCTCTATGTATTTTGTTTAGAGGCTTTGTTAATCTTTTTTCAGGAATTAAATTCCTCGAGCTGTAAATTTCGGAGGAATTAAATTCCTACATCTTTTCGAAGACTTTGTATTCTGGAATAGAGTTTAACTCTGAATTTTCTGTAGGAATTAAATTCCTCATATATGTGAAGGGCTGAATAGGGTTAAACCCTAATAAAAGTTTTTAAGGAGTTTAAACTTCCATCCTCTGTTAAATTATGATTAAGGGAATTAAATTCCCGATGTTTCAACAGAACTGGGTTTTTTAATTAGGGTTAAACCCTGTTTCTTTTTTGTTCTGAAGGAATTAAATTCCCATGATATAGGGTCAAGCCCCACTTTTATTTTGAAGGAATTAAATTCCTATAGTTCTGTGAGAATTAAATTCTCGTGCTTGCATTCCTTCTCTATGTTTTGGATCTGCATGGCAGGATCTCAACCCATTGAGAATTAAATTCTCAACCTTAAGGGGAGATGTGCACTTTGTAGATCCTCTATCAAAGAGAGAAGAAATATGTTCTTCTGTTTTTACATTATCAGAGTTAAACTCTGTTGAGAATTAAATTCTCTTTCTTTCAAAAGGCCTTCCCTTTCTTACCTAGGGTTTTTGCAGAAGATCCGAGTCTTTTCAAAGTATCAAAGCTCTCCTCCTTTTTTCTTTTTTCTTCTCTGCGCATGTATCTATTTTCTGTGTCTCTTGGCTCCTATTTATAGGAGAAGCAGGCGAATCAATCAGTTTTTGACGAATCTTCATTAAGAGATTTGATTTGCATCCATCATTTGTTTTGGACCTTTGGATTATTAGGTGAATTTTATTCACCATTGGATTTTAAATCCAGAGATTCTCCTTTGTTATTTTGGTTAGATTTAAAGGGGAAATCTTTCCAAACCCGAGATTTTCCTATAGATAGGTGATATTTAAATCACTTCTGAGTCTTTAATTTGATCGGCCCTAGATAATCACTCTCCTTTGGAAAGATTTAAATCTCCTTCAGAATTTAATTCTGTCGTCAAAATGGGCTTTGAAAGCCGGTCACGTGTGACCACGTGACCCATGGTCACGTGTGGACACGTGACCCTCTCTGGAATGAAGAATCCTCTTTCTTTCTGCGCTGTCTTCTGGTTGCTGTTTTAGTCATCACGTGTTAACACGTGACCATTGGTCACGTGTGAACACGTGACCCCTGTTGGGAGCCTTTTCCTTGACTTGATCAGGGAACCTTTTCTTCGATTTGATCAGGGAATCAATGAGCCTTTTCCACTGCTTTTATATGTCACGTGTCAACACGTGACTGCTGGTCACGTGTAAGCACGTGGCCCCTCCTTTTGAAGCTTTTCCCATAAGCTTTCCTGATTTTAAATCAGGAAACAGTGTTGGATTACTTTAGTGTTGCGAACCCTAGGGTAGTGTTACACACACATACACGCATACATACTTGCATACATTCCTATTGATATGTGCTCATGGGATTCTTGATAGTTATGTGTTCACATGGGTATGGGACTATGTGTTCACATACGGATTGAGGATGATACTTGGGATTGAGCTGAGTTGATGAGATTTGATTTGAGGCCGTGAGATCGGTGATATAGCAGGGTTCGTATCTTAGATACGACATGACGTTGTAGCGGGTCCTTGACGTAGTGTTTCACACACGTCCATGCATACGTAGGCGGTATCAGTATGGTACTAGACGTAGATCAGTACCCCGACCATGATATTTGATAAAGAGGATACCAGGTGAATAGTATGATGAATGTGATATTGACCCGTACCCAGATTGGGATGCCGTACGACGGATTTACGTACGAGCTATATTGATGATTGATCCGCACTCTTGACTTGGGATGCCTGATTATAGATATGGTATCGGATATGATATTATCGAGGCGGGATCACCGACTATACATATACAGGTATGTATATGTATCGACTCAGATGATAGGCGGTTTCCTTACCTGTAGTTCAGCTTGTTAGTTCAGCCGTATAGTTTAGTGTAGTTGTTAGATTAGATTAGACTTCTTACCTATTTCAAAAACTAACGAATCGTGGGCATTTTTAAAGACAGCTCAAGGGAATCTACGGATATTTCAAAAACGACGTATCTTTTCATAAAAACACCGTAGCCCCTATTTTCAAAACCCCATGATTCGTGTTATTTCAAAAGGCACCATTCGTAGGACTTATATTAGAGTATTGCAGATTAGTTATCGTTGTGTCTAGTATTCAGCTCCCGCACATTATTGCTATTCGCTCTGCCTCGCATATTTATTTTGCTGCATATTCCATTATTGATATCATGCTGTTAGGACACCAGCACCATTACCGATGATGCGTATGTACCACGTACACCTACTTGCCGGCTCACACACATCTTCATCGGTAATTGCCATGTCACGTACACTTTAGAGAATATAATTGCTTGACTTAGATTGTTAGCTGGTAGTTTTGACATGATATTAGTGTACTTCCCTTATATGCCATTTTAGACATTGTAGTTATTACCTACCACTTCATGAATACTGTTATTCAGTTGTTCATGCCTAGTTCATTATCATTAACATATGAACTTGTGATGATTTCTTGAGATTTATGATATTTCTGGATTTCGGGGAAAGCCGCAAAATTTACAACTTATGATCT
This sequence comes from Agapanthus africanus, assembly GCA_030015575.1. Classification (NCBI taxonomy): domain Eukaryota; kingdom Viridiplantae; phylum Streptophyta; class Magnoliopsida; order Asparagales; family Amaryllidaceae; genus Agapanthus; species Agapanthus africanus. The sequence continues at coordinate 399,299,329 of JASDDO010000026.1, read as the reverse complement.
TTTAAAATATAAATGTTGCGGTTTTCTAGTGATGTAAAGTGTCGTCCACCATGAGTTTGCTGTGGTTTTGGAGATCCGTGTCGAGGAGTGGAGGAACCGTCACGGGTACATGGTGGGCCCGGTATGGTATCCCGGGGCAAGAGGAATGTGGTGTTGACATTGAGCCTGGCTGGGGAGCACTACCTACCGGTGATATTACCCGACGCGTCGGATATCCGGAGGATACCGTCGTGGTCTTGAGATGGATGGTAGGGGCCGGTCCGGACTGACGGCGCCCTAGATATTGAGCTTGAGACATTGATATTTCGAGACAGTGAGATTTATGTTTTGTGTCGATGCTAGACACTGTTGATACTGATTTCATTATGATACCTCAGTTTAAAAATACGAAGAAAATCTCACTAACTTATGAAAACAGTTTCTTCATTTACATGTATTCTGTTTCATGCATTCATACCTCATTCATATGATATATTGCTACCTGAGCCACTGACACGGGCACATGAAATTATACTCGGGTTAGATATTACCCTAGTCATTGTTATAGGCTGCCTGTTATACTTATATTTGAGGATATATTATGATCATTGACCTAGGTTGCGTTATTTATGCGATTTCTGTGCGTAGATGTTTTTCTATTCACGAGTTGGCAACTCACCCCCGTTGTGCCCCAGTTTCTTGCAGATTTGCCGTACCGGTTTCATTTCGGCTTGCGGCTCAGTTTCATTCGGGTGATTTGCTAGTAGGTGGGTTTACTTGTATCATACCCCCATTATATATCTTGTATATCATTATTCTGTTGTATCTAGAAGTTCCATCAACCAAACATGTATTTTTTTGAGATAGAGACCAGTGCTGTTTATTCTTTCGACCTTAGAGTCGCTCGTTATATTTCTGGTGGTTTTGAGTTCCTTTTGAGTTTTGATCCTCGCCGTTGGCGTTGTATATTATATTGCTTGTGTAGTTGTGACCGTCGATTGACGAAGAGCTAGCTCCCGCTTGGGGATGCCTTTTTATTGATTTCGTATACTATTTATGTTGTATCCCGTTTGGGAGCCAGTTTTTACAAAGGAGACTCTGCCGAAATTTTCAGTAAATTTTGATGTTCTTAAAAACCGCATAATTCGGCTTATGCTATTAAAACTACTTGTTTTAAATGGGTTTTCCTGCACTCTACTACTTTTCTTGGTTTGGATTTCTGGTTTTCGGTTTACTTAGATTACTTACGCCTCGAGACATTCGTAGTTTAAGTGCCGGTCATGTTCCGTACTTTCGGGTCGTGACAGAAGAGTTCTAGGGATAACTACTTGGAGCTTTAGAAGTGAAGGACCGGTCTACAAAGGTTGTATTCCTATTTCACTTAGTGTAAAGGATAATGTTATGAACATGATGTGCAATATTATATCAGTTTCTTTATTAAGTAAAGAAGGATATAATTTTGTAGTAAAGGATAATGTTATGAACATATTCCTAGATCAAAAGTTGATTGCATCAGGCTCGTTACATAATGGCATATTCATTCTAAATCAGAATACAGTCCTCAATATACAAAACACACACAATAGGAAAAGTTCAGAAATGAACGAATCCTTCTTGTGGCATTGTAGACTTGGCCATATCAATGAGACACAGCTAGCTAAGTTACATAAAAATGGATATTTGAATTCATTCGAATTTTCATCTTATGATACTTGCCATTCATGTCTCAAAGGAAAAATGACCAAAGCTCCGTTTAGTGGACACGGAGAAAGAGTTACCGAACTCTTAGGACTGGTACATAGTGATGTATGCGGTCCCATGTCTACGCATGCCAGGAACGGTTCTTCCTACTTCATTACATTCACTGACGATCTCTTTAGATACGGGCATGTGTTCCTGTTGAAACACAAGTCTGAAGCTTTTGAGAAATTCAGAGAATATAAGCACGAAGTAGAAAAAAAAACGGGCAAAAGTATTAAGATCCTTCGATCTGATCGAGGAGGAGAATACTTAAGCAATGAGTTCCTAGATTATCTAAAAGAGAATGGGATTCTCTCTCAGCTTACTCCTCCTTATACACCACAGCACAACGGTGTATCGGAACGAAGGAATCAGACCCTATTAGATATGGTGCGATCTATGATGAGCGATGCTGAGTTACCTATTTCCTTCTGGGGGTATGCGCTTGAGACAGCCATATACATATTGAATCTAGTTCCGTCTAAATCTGTACCTATCACACCATATGAGATATGAAGTGGGAAGAGACCATATTTTAAACGAGTTAAGATATAGGGTTGTCCGGCTTATGTCAAAAGATAAAATCCGGACAAATTCGAGGCACGATCAGTTCTTTGCAAATTTGTGGGATATCCAAAGAATTCTCAAGGATATTTTTTCTACCACGCTGATGAACAAAAAGTGTTTGTTGCTCAACATGCCACCTTTTTGGAAAAGGAATTTCTTGCAAAAAAAATTAGTGGTAAAGAGGTAGAGCTGGAAGAGGTTCCAGAAACACAAATTGCAACTGAAGATTTAGTAGAACCAGAGGATTCAGTAGTACCCGACGAACCCCAGCCTCTCCGCCGATCTAGTAGGGTTTCTCGTCCACCTGAGAGATACTACGGTTTTCTCATTGATGGTGGAAGCGAGGATTGCATCATGGAAGATGATGACCCGACTAGTTCGAGCAGGCCATCACGAGTGGTGACTCTGTGAAATGGCTGGATGCAATGCGATCTGAGATGGAATCCATGTACACCAATAAAGTATGGATTTTGGAAAATGCTCCTGAAGGGGTAAAACCCATTAGGAGCAAGTGGATTTTTAAAAAGAAATTTGGTGTAGATGGAAAAGTTGAGACTTTCAAAGCTAGACTTGTAGCAAAGGGATTTCGTCAACGACCAGGTGTGGACTATGACGAAACCTTTTCTCCAGTAGCTATGCTTAAGTCCATCCGGATCTTACTTGCCATTGCTGCATACCATGACTACGAAATCTGGCAAATGGATGTTAAGACCGCCTTTCTAAATGGTGATTTAGAAGAGTGCGTGTACATGACTCAGCCAGAGGGCTTCGTAGATAGTGGGAGCAGCGGAAAGGTGTGCAAACTGCTTAAATCCATTTATGGGTTAAAGCAAGCATCGCGGAGTTGGAACATCTGTTTTGATGTTGTAGTCAAAGAGTTTGACTTCATCAAAAACATAGATGAACCTTGTAGCTATAAGAAGGTAGCAGAGAGTAAGGTTGTCTTCCTCGTATTGTATGTGGATGACATACTCTTGATAGGAAACGATATTCCTATGCTACAATCAGTTAAGCTCTTCTTATCACAAAGATTCTCAATGAAAGATCTAGGTGATGCCTCCTGCATATTGGGGATTAGGATCTATAGAGATAGATCCAAAAGGATACTGGGATTGTCCCAATCCAGGTATATTGACACTATACTAAAGAGGTTTAGTATGGAAGAATCCAAGCGTGTGAACCAACCCATGATCTCTGGACTCACTCTCTCCAAAGAGATGTCTCCCAAGACTGATTTGGAGAGAGCTCGCATGCAAGGGATACCCTATGCTTCGGCAGTAGGCTCTATCATGTATGCGATGCTATGTACCAGACCTGATGTAGCATACTCACTAAGTGTAGTGAGCCGGTATCAAGCAGATTCTGGAGAGAGTCAATGGACAGCTGTGAAGAACATTCTCAAGTACTTGCGAAGGACTAGAGACATGTTCTTGGTGTATGGTAACGGAGAACTCCGGATGGAGTCCTTTACCGATTCCAGTTTCCAAAGTGATAAGGACGACTCTAAGTCGCACTCGGGATTTGTCTTTACCCTCAATGGAGGAGCGGTATGTTGTTAGAGTTCCAAACAGGATACCGTTGTAGACTCGACGATGGAGGCTGAATACATCGCTGCCAACGATGCTGCCAAAGAGGTTGTCTGGATGAAGAAGTTCATCACTGAACTTGGTGTGGTTCCATCCATTGAACATCCAATACCTCTGTATTGCGATAACAATGGAGCTGTGGCTTTGGCCAAGGAACCCAGATCCCATCAGAAATCCAGACATATTCTGAGTCGGTATCACCTGATCAGGGAGATAGTTGATCGCCGGGAGATCAAGGTCAGGAGAGTAGATACGAAGGATAACACTGCGGATCCACTCACGAAGGCCATTCCCCAGATACAGTTTGAGAGATTATTCGGGATGCTAGGAATGAGATACTACAGCAGCTGGCCTTAGTGCAAGTGGGAGATTGTTAGTTATGTATATGCCCTAGAGGCCATTGTTGTACATATGATGTATATTATGATGGATGCTTGGATATATACAGAGAGGACTTTCTTGCTCGTCATGATAGTATGCTATTTGGTTTCACTTTATCTTAACATGTTGACTTGTATTGGTTTACTGTCTTACTCTCACATGTTGATAAAGCCCTTAGGATCTGTACTCGACTACTGGGACTATGATGAGATCATACTAGTAGGGCCATAGTAGTCGATGAGTACATCTTATAACTGTTCCTAGTCGAGGGTATATCGAGACAGGGCATCGATACACCAGAGTAGACTAGCGTATACGCATCTTGACCCATATGATGGGCGATGGATGATCCCATATCCATCGGTGTTTGACATCAGAGATGGTGTACAGGTGCTCAGTGGAGACTGGGTACACTGGACGGACTCGCCGAGAACTCCCAGATGGTGATATACCACACGTCAGATGGCAGTTCTCCGGTGACACTGGTGCAGGGTAGTCTGTAGACCCGAGATCGTCATAGAGTCTTGTGTGATTCCCACTGTGCTTTGTTTTCCACCTTACCACGTCCAAGAGGGCGTGCAAAACGGTGGCTTTTGGGTACAGTCCCGAATCACATGGAGGCAATGAGCGATAGGAGGGGATTCGTCTCTCTCGGTATAGGGAGTTGATGTTGGCTGTGTTCGATTGGCTATAACTGGAAGTCCCTGGCCAGGGCTGATATAGAGATTTATTGGTAAGTGTTACCAGTAGTTTCTCGACCTGTTATGAGCCTCACATCGACACGACTTATCGGTTACTGGGGTCTGACGTATACCACCCCTAGACTTGATATGCGACATATCAAACGAACAGACCGGACTGTACGGGAGTGTTACTGATTGGATTCACAGGAGAACGGACAGGCTAGCTTGTTGATCTTCTGATCGCTCAATACCTGGGCGGCTGTTACGTTTAGCTGACCGCTTGCAGCTTGTGGGTGTTTGATATGATCATCACCTGCTACCGGCGTATTGACGATTCTTTAGAGTCCTACACAGAGGTTTCTTGGCTCAGGCAAAACGGAGTAGAGGCACATATGTGATATATGCAGGACCGAGGATAATGCGATATGAGATACCGTATTATATTCTCGCGATATTTAGATATGAACCGGGACATCGAATCAAGTGTTGATTCGATGAATCGGTACATGATATATTAGTCGGTTATATTCGATATAGCCGGATCATCGGATCAAGTGTTGATTCGATGATTTAATGTATAATGATATATATGATATATTGTATTACATTATCTAATATTGGCTCGCTTTATTATTTCATTTTCTCACCGGATTAATACATTGATATATATGCGATATATGTTAATTGTATTATTTTCTTTTGTTGCAAATATATATGTGATATATATTATTGTGACATGTAATGATATATTATGAAACATGTTTAAGGATGATAAAAAGTGATTAGGGTTTCATTAGGGTTAGCTCCTTCTTGTTCATTCTAGAAGGATTCTATTTTGTCTTGGTTAAGATATTATGGTTGATACTTATCCTTAACCTAACCAAACCCTAACTCTAGTTTATTCTCTACAAAATTTTAGCCTCTCATCCTTGACCATGGTTCCATAATCAATCATATACATTTATCTACGATTCATCACAAAAGGATTATTCTCTTCATTTTTTTCTTCATCTTCTTCTCTCTTGAGTTTGAGAAAAAGCTCACTAGAAATTCCTTTTGTGATGATTTATTGTGAGAAAGTGAAATAAAAAGATAGCATAAATACTACTCCATCATTCTCATCTAATCTAGCCCATTAGATTAGGGTGTTCATCTCTTTAGAGTGAGAAAGCTTGGGTTATAGCAACTTCGACGTAGATCATCGGAGAATCGGAACACTTCAAGCTAGCATGGATCGTTCGAGTCGTGGAGTCTCTCTTGAGTCCGGGAGATCGTGGATTGCGGCGAAGGGACTTCTACTCGGAGCTTGTGAAGCGAAGGAGCGGACTACAAAGGTTGTAATCCCTCACACTTAGCTTTAAAGATGTTATCTTGCATGCTAAACCCTAATAATCTAGCAAAGATCCCGTCTTTGGGTTGTTCGGAACATGTAAAATTTTATTCGGGCATGTTTGATGCTTTATGAACCTTCACAAGTGTGCCTAGGAACCCTACATCTTAAAACCTAGTAGTGTTGCTAAGGCATACTTTCATAGAAAACGTGAACGGATGTCCTCCTCACGCTCCCAGGTAGACTCTCCTGGAGAACGACCACCCCAAGAAACTCGAACTAAGGGAATGACTTTGTTCTTTAGCAATTTTTCCCGACGATCGAGAATGGTAGTAGGCTGCTCCTCGTAAGACAGATCGATGCCCAATGTCAACTCCGAATGGTCTAAGATATGGTTGTCATCCCGAACATATCATCTCAACTGAGATACATGAAAAGTATCGTGCACACCAGCTAGCGATGGAGGCAAGGAAAGTCGATAAGCCACCTCTCCTACTCGCTATAGCATCTCAAAAGGTTCGATGAATCGGGTACTGAGTTTCCCCCGACTACCAAACCTGATCACTCCCCGAGTGGGTGATATCTTCAGAAATATGTGGTCACCAACACCAAACTCGAATGACCTTCTTCCGGTATCTGCCCAACTCTTCTGTCGGTCCAGAGCCGCCTTGATTCGTTGCCTGATCGTCTGAACCTTGTTCATTGTCTATACTATAAGCTCAGGGCCCAAAAACCTTCGTTCACCTACGTCATCCCAATAAAGAGGGGTCGACACTTCCGTCCATACAGAGCCTTGAATGAAGCCATCTGGATGCTAGCTTGGTAGCTGTTGTTATACCCAAAACTCTACCAGATGGAGGTGATCTTCCCAAGAGCCTTGAAAATCAAGCATGCATGCCCTTATCATATCCTCGAGCGTCTGGATAGTATGCTCGGATTGTCCGTCCATCTGCAGATGATAGGCCATACTGAACTTGAGACGAGTGTCACGCCCCGCTTCCCAGTGTACGAGTAAGGATACACGAAGAGGCCCGCGACGTATTTACTCAGAAGTAAACACGTTAAGCGTAAATAAGCAATATAATAAATGTACACAAGAAATGACAAGAGATATAAATAAACAACAACTTTTTATTGATTAAACATTTTTTACAATACAACTGGAAAGTAAATACAATACTGGAAAGCAATGCCTAAACAATGGCATATGAACCGAAAGTAAAAGTATGTACAAATAGACTAGAGCTCGGGATCCTCAATGAACTGCTCTAAATCGTCCTGGCTGGGCGCGATCTCCTGAGGGTCGGTTCCTACTGACAACATTCCAAAGAAAAAAGAGAGAGGATTGTCGTCAGCGAACAATCGCTTGGTAAGTCCCAAAAGAGAGATAGATCAAGTTAAAGGAATAGATTTGGTAATTTATCTGTTTTTATTATACTAACGTAGTTGTTTGTAACTTGGTATAGAATATATCAGTGTATATGAGAGAAGTCCAATTTACTTCGTGGACTAAGGCATATGGAGTACAAGGCCCCAAAAGAGAGATAGATGCAAGTATTTATTTATCGTATTTATGGTTTTCATGGATATAATTTCAAAAGTGAGGTATTCTAGTGAATAAATACCTAGCTTGAATAATATATGGTATTTTTGTGTAAATTTGACTTTTATGGATTCTTGATGGCATTTTCATGAAACTTGTGATTCTTTTCTTTTGTTTGGAAAAACATGGAATTTATTATATATTTAAAATACATGATTTGATAATATTTATATATAATTATAAAAAATAAAATTTATTTATTAATAGAAAATCACGTTATTCTTAAAAATTGCATTAAAAATTCCATCGAAATCGGATGCTCCGTGAAGAGATCTGCATCTCGCTCTACTAGTTCCGAGGATGTGCGATAACCCGCACTATCCCGATCGGATTCCCCAAAATGGGTTGTAGAGGCTTAATTGCAAGGAATATAAATAATACAAATTTAAAGAATACGGTTTTTTAATAGTTTATGGTATTTTAATGTAAAAGTCGTATTTTTCCCAAAAACATTGTTAAAACGAAACCGTGTTATGTCAAGATGCGTGTTGTGAAAGGTAGGTTATTACCTCGTGAGATTTTCCTAAAGTTAGTGTAAGAAAATATGATAAAAGATGTCGTATGTAAAGTTTGTGGTATTTAAACGTAAAAGTGCAATAAAAGTGGTTTTATATGGAGTTTTGAATTTAAACTTGTTTCTAATTATTGTTTAATATTTAACAAGTAAAGTACAATGATTTATATAAATAGTTCTTAAGAAAAATAGTTAGTTTAAGAAGTTTTAGAAAAGAATGTCGGTATAATTCCACTTACCGACATCATTGAAAAGAAAAAGTTTTGATGGGTGAAAAGAAGAGAGTAGAGTGGACTTACTAGATGAAATGAGAGAGGGGAGGTTAAGGAAGGATTTGGAGGCTTCGTGGAGTCACGGGGTCCCCGGAATCGTCTTGAATCGTCGCCGGAACTTGACCTTAGGTTAACTCCACTTGTATTCTTCTTTGACTTGGAAAATTTTGAGCATTTTGAACAATAGATTTCAGAATGGAGAGGGTTAGGGTATGGGATTGTATTTATAGGATAGAATTAGGGTTTTGAGAATTAAAAAGAGAATTAAAATGCATTAAAATTTGGTTTTAATGGTGATTTTTAATTCTCTGTTAATTTTCAGGAAAAAAAAACAGTACCGGTGTAGTGGGGTAGGCCAAAGGGTTTAGGGTTAAAAATATAGAGGCAATACCGACGGTCTAAACTGGCGGCGCTGGCCCAAAGGGCTTCTTCGCTGGTTGATTGGAAGAGGAGTGGGGTGGGATTTGTGTCACCTGTCGGGGTCTGTTCATATAACATATTCAACATGTTTATTTAATCTGACTTTTCATTCTTACGTGTATTGCACGTGTAAACTTTTGGGCTTCCAATAATTTTAAAAGAAAAATCATTAAAAATAATATATGGTGATGGGATTCGAACACAAGGGCTATGTCACAGTAATGCAAGGCTTTACCAATGAGCTACAAGTTATTTCTTGTTGTTTTTCAAACAAAATAATACTTAAAGTATACTCAGGTTTGCAAATACTTCATTTAGTACATTAACTTTAAGAAAATTTTGTACATTAAAACAGAGTGGTTACATTCTACCCTCCTTATAAAAATTTCGTCCTCGAAATTTACAAATATTTAAGGACTAATTTACAAACAAGTAAGGGTATCTTGTACGCATGTCGTCCTCACGTTCCTACGTTGATTCTTCTGGTGATTCTTTTCTCCACATCACTCGGACCAAGTTTACTTCCTTATTCCTAAGTGACTTTAGTTTTCTGTCCAGAATTTCAACGGGTTGCTGCTCACAAGATAATTCTGTCTGTAAAATAACCTCGGAGTGATCAAGGATGTGTCTGGGGTCGCTCACATATTTTTGAAGCTGTCATATATGGAATACGTTGTGCACTCCTTCCAATGAGGGTGGAAGTGCCAAACGATATACCACTTCTCCGACTCGTTCGAGTATGTTGAACGGTCCAATAAATCTCGGACTGAGCTTACCCCTCTTTCCAAAGAGAATCACTCCACGGTTTGGAGAGATCTTTAAGAACACATGATCTCCCGGTTGGAACTCCAAGTGTCGGCGTTTTGCATCAGCCCATTACTCCTTTCGGTCTTGGGCTATGCGCATTCTTTCTCTGATCATGCGAACTACGTCCACCGTCGCCACGATCATCTCTGGTCCAAGGAGTTCTCTATCTCCGATGTCGTCCCAACTTAATGGTGAACGACACTTTCTTTCATAAAGAGCTGCAAAGGGTGTCATTCCAATACTCGCTTGGTAGCAGTTGTTGTATGAAAGCTCCACAAGATGTAGATGTCACGACCCGAAATTTAGTTCATGACTGGCACTTAAATCACACAACGTTTAAAGGCGCAACGTAAGTTAAGTAAGTCGAAACTCAGAAATCTAAACCTTTTTAAAGAAAATAAAAGAAGTGAAGTTTTGAAATAAAGGTATGATGAAATCAAAAGTTTTCATAAATGCATAGATAATGGAACATGAAAATGCAAGTGGATTTTACTAGTTGAAAACATGTTTCGTCTTTTAAAAATTTGGGCAGCACCTCCCTTGTATATTTTGATCCAAAACCACATATACATGATAATATAAAAGGCATCCCCAAGAGGGAGCTAGCTCTTCGCCAATCGGCGGAATCACAACCACGCAAGTCATAATATAAGTATACGACGCCTAACGGCGAAGATCAACACAAAGAATAATGAATAAAGCAAGACATCAACCCACCAAGCGAACATATAACCCATCGCTCTAAGTCTCACAACTACAAGTCTTGCTAAGTCTTACTACATATACAAATACTAGTTTCCGATTGATGGAGTTAACTAGATACAATAGGAATAATAATACAAGAGTGGCACGATCCAACATGTACCACCTACCAAAGAAAATCACCCGAATGTAAGTTGTGTGCCAGCGATGCCGCTACTGATCCATGCGGTCAACCTGCAAGAACTGTGGCACAACGGGGATGAATTGCCAACTCGTGAGTAGAAAACATCATCAGGTAGAAATCGAATAAAACAACGATTCCTAGGTCAACTATATCATAAAGGTAATACTATGATATCTAGGGTGACCGTATCTGCATATGTACCAACAATATAATCAATGCCTAACAGCATGTGGATAACATCTACGTGTCCATCAATGACACAACAACATCATGCATGTAAATATCATGAAACCATATGCATGTAAATACGAGGATATCAACTAACGTGCGTCCATCAATGACACATCAAAATCATGGAACCTGAGTGTCCAGCATCGACACTCGAAACATCATGAAACCCGAGTCCAGCATCGACATGTAAATCCTCGTATCTCGGGCTCCGTCAGTCCGGATCGGCCCTCAGGCTCCGTCAGTCCGGATCGGCCCATATCAATATCTCGGGCTCCGTCAGTCCGGATCGGCCCATAGGCTCCTTCAGTCCGGATCGGCCCGTATCATCTCACAACTCCGGTCGGTATCCTCCGGATAACCGTCGAGCCTAATACTATCACCGGTAGGTAGTGCTCCCTCTGCCAGGCTCATCGTCTACACCTTGAAAATCATGTCATGCCCTAGGGTACCATACCGGGTCCACCATGTACCCGCAGACGGTGCCTCCCGCTCCTCGAATCGGGTTTCACATGCCAATCTCAGAACCGAGAAAACACATGGTGGACGTTTCGAAATATCATATCAAGAGAAACCAGGTTTTCAAAACAATACATACTTTCTTTTGAAATATAACCACGGTTTTCAAATCCAGAATCTCATGAAAACATCATCTCAATTCATATAATCGTAAAGCGTGATGTATGCAAACATATAACAGAAATGTGAGCATATCTGTATATCATGCAACATAGAACAGTGATGTGAGCATATCAGTATATCATGCGACATATCATAATTATGTGGGAATTCTACTGTGTAAGTGACATAGTAATTATCGATGATGAAAGTGTGTGAGCCGACAAATCTGTGTAAGTGTAATATACGCATCATCGATAATGGTGTAGGTGTATTAGCACAGGTATATATATAATGCAATGAGAATGTCATGAACGTAACATAAGGTACATCATACGCGAAATGCTAACAGGTATACGTATCTACAATATATCTGAGTCGGTGAATCTATCAATCGGCATTCAACCTCACAACATCACGTACGGTATAATCCATCGTACGGCATCCTCTAGTCAAGGGTATGGATCAATCATCAAGTAAAACTCATCACGTACGGTATCCATCGTACGACAGCATTAAACCATCAGGGATCCTATCAACCTATATGACAAAGAGGTACGGACCTAACGTCTTATACGACATATCACTCGTGATTCACAACATTATATATATCTATATACATATATCCCAGGTCACATCCGTATCAATCTCATATCATAGGACCGACAAAGGTATCAATTATCTCATATCGACTCGCATCCGTATAACAACATATCAACCAAGTCATCATATCTCATCGTATACTCTTTTCATCACACCAATATCTCACATCAAGTCATTTTACATATACATTCTATCTTATAAATCTCATGTCATGCTACTCTAAATCTCATACTTATTCTCGGGCAACTACATATCTATATATCATGATTCGTCACGTTTCACATCCTTATATATCAATTCGAGACATCATTTCTATCATATCATGTCAAAGAGTCATATCCCTATAGCTTTCATCTCATATCTCGATATATATATTCAATCATTCATATCATCTCTAACTATCCTTTTAACCATATCCATAGTTTTCTAATATAGTTTCCTTAACCATATTCTATATACATATATCGGTTTCCATCAAAACTTGCGGGGGTGCTATACGCCATCCACCCGACTTCTCCCGTAGATATAAATCTACTCACCTGCGGAACTCCTCGTTCAGCCGTAGTCAATGTGCTTCGTCGTCTCGGAATCCACGCGAAGATACCTACAATATATACACAGTCGCAATGCTATTAAAATCAAGTCCGGAAAACCAATACGGCATACGGTGCGCTCATAGGTTAGAACCTATAGCCTACGCATGCAAAACAACCAAAAAAATCCTTGTTGTTGACGTGCAAACGTCCAACGACCCAGTACAATATCAAATACTAAAAACCATGTTTCAGAAATCGGAAACCATAAATCAGCAACTCAAGAAAACACCTCCAGATTTTGCCACAGGTACAATTAGCCAATTTTGCATATGGGGTAGGTCTAATTTGACTATAATGGAGCCATGGACCAAGCATGAGGCGATTCCATCGTACCAAGGCCGCAATTTGCGGCCAGAATGAGATAATTTGCGGCCACAGTAGTGAGTTGGGTCCTCGGGTCTTGGGGATAGCGTCTAGGGTGTCTGCATACCTCTTAGTAATCGCTAAATATTTTCTAGAGTTCCCGGATTATAGCAGAACTCCAATTACCACCACAATTCCTCAAAAAACCCAACATGAGACCATTCCTAAGTCCGTATTTTGGTTCTAATCCCGGGTCTAGGCCAGTAAAACACCACTAGGGTCTTGTAGACACCCACTACAAATCATGATTCCACACAAACACCCAAACCCTCTCTTGAATTTTCCAAACATTTCTAATCAACACCGATTTAACTATAATTTAACAATAGGGTATACTACACACAATAACTTAACTAGGGTTTAGAATTATACCTCAATTGGCAACACAAGAAATTTCTTGAGTTGCTCAACATCTTCAGAATCCAACTTTGATTGGTCCAAAGTTTTGAGGAGGAGGTGGAGATCAACTTTAATGAAGGGAGTATAGGGTTTTGGTGAAGATTTTGAGATGATACTTAGAGATGGAGGTGGAGGGAGACGGGGAGGAAGAAGATGAAGGAACCTTGAAGGAAAATGAATGAGGGCAGCCCCTCTCTCTCTCCCACCCCCACTCTCTCTTATTCTCACCCTCTCAATCACTTAAGCTATGCCCTGCTCTCTCTCTCTCCCCAATAATTCACTCTTTTCCCTTTCCTCTTTTTCTTTTCTCTAAACCAAATATCAACAAACACAAATGAACATGCAACCAAATGCAACATGTCATGGTGCACTAACCATGGAAAAATGTAGAAACACGGATTTGGTTTAATCGCGATTAGTAGTGCACTAATCAATTTTTATTTAAACTTGCGTATAATTAATTATAAAAATAACAAATCCAATAAATATATATTTAATTGAATAAATCATTTTAATCTCCAATAATCTCCAATAATTTCACAATTCGCAAATCGGGTAGTTTTCGCGAAATTATTATTTTAATATTATATTCCAAAAATAATATTTTATATTTTCTGAAATGTTACAATCTTCCCCCCTTAAATAAATTCGGTCCCCGAATTTAAATTTAAACCCCCAAATGTTAAAACATTTCAACAATCAGCTCAAATCAACGGGGCTCCGAAATCACGGGAGATACAGAAATACTACATCGCATCGCGTGCGCCTGAAAACGAGTACGAAACTCAAAATCGAACTCCGTTAAGCGTCACGCAAATCATCGGATTTGCACGCATATCATCGGAGTTACAATGGAGATACAGATCTCGAAATCCACTACTAAAATCCAATATGCACTAGTCAAATACTATAATACGTATATAGTACGCATCCTTGGAAAAACCTTCAAAAACTGAATACAACACATGCAAAATCTTTTTTGAATCGCCATGTGATGCGTAACTCACGGCACAAGTGATGGACGCTCATTTGTAAAGTAATAAATATATGTTCATATAGGTTTTGCTAAAATATACGTTCCGCCCTTTTAAAATATCCCAAAAGGTTTTCCTTTGTAAACATTCGTGTCGCTCACGGACACGTAGGAAATAGCGAGACTATAGCTCCTTTCTGAAAACCTCTTGGTAAACTTTTTATGCATGCAAAGTACTCAGGTACTGTCCTCGGATCAGTCTTGTTCGACTACTACAGAATATAGTGCCCATCATGAAAACACAGTGCTCAAGAGCAAAATCAGCCCCAAAAGGCGTATCCAATAATCACGTGCATCTGGTGCGCACGGAAATCAAATCCAAATACAAGTGCCACAATATGCACAAAAGCAAAACTAAGTGCAACGGGTGTGCACAAAAGCATATTTCCAGTGCAACGGGTGTGCACGACAACAACATCTAGTGCATCTATAGTGCACGAAAATCTCAATCCAGCGCAACTAACATGCACAGATGAAAATCCCAATCGAGTGCATCCGGTGTACACAAAATCACATCTCATATCATGCGCCCCACATGCGCAGAATCCAAATCGAGTGCATCCGTTATGCATGAATGAAATCTAAATCAAGTGCATCCAACATGCACGAACAAAAATCTAAATCAAGTGCATCCAACATGCATGAATAAAATCTAAGCTAAGCGCATCCAACATGCACGAGTAAAATTTAACTCAAGTGCATCCGATGCGCACAAAACCCAATACCAAGCGCCCAATATGCGCAAAAATCCAACCCAAGTGCATCAGGTCCGTAATAAGCATCTAGTGCAGTAGCATGCATGAAAACGAACATCAAGTGCAAACACGCACAAAAACATAAATCTGGTGAACAATGCTCAAATACATAAATCGGGTGCAACCAATGTACGGAGTATAAATCTAGTGCAACCAATGCACAAAATATCAATCTGGTACAACAAATGCGTGAATACAAATACGGTGCATCCAGTACACGAAATACCAATCCGGTGCATCTAGTGCACGAAATACAAATCCGCTGCATCTAGTGCACGAAATACCAATCTAGTGCAACAAATGCATGGAAACTCATCAATAACTCAAATGGGTATAAAAAGCAACACCGAGTATAGCAAGGTGTATAAAATCATAAGCGTGCGCATCTATGTGCACAAAATCCGTATCAGTGCACTGCGAGCATATGTGAGCTATATCGGGTGCAAAAATCAAATCGAGTGCGTACCACATGCACAAAATGAAATCAACTGTTGGAAACCTACGAAATCATAAACCAACACAACAGTGTGTAAAACGTATATCAAGTGCAATAACTATGCACAAAATGTAAATACCCAGTAGGTGCAGCCATGGTGCACGAAAACAATATCATGAAACTCAATCATCGAAACTCAAATCCAAGCGATATAAGCGTGATACTTGGATCACAAATGCAAATCGCAAGAAATTACATAGAGGTACACCTCCTATAATGTCGAAAAAATGTCGGTGCGCCCAAACTGGCAGAGCAAGAACATCCGCTTGCCTCCTGCTCACGGTCTGGCGTCTCTGTCTCTGGGTCCTCATTTCTCTACGGATTACCAATCTCGCAATCCATCGGCTCGTCGTCCCGATCAAGTGTACTAACGGAAACGATTCCGCTCTGACACTCCTCTGGTCATCTCTCGGCCAATTATCATGACCACTCTTAAAGCAGCACGTCACTGGCGTCGGCCTCTGGCCCTCTGAATACATGTGACACAACTGATCATCGGTGAAAATCCTATCGCAGCAGTGTCTTAGAAGGAACCTGCTCAAGGTCTCTTCCGATCTCGCCTATGCCGAACTATACGGAGGCTGGTACTCTTGCATAATCTTTTCTCGCTTTCTGGACATCTGCGTTCACAGCACAGCATTTCCTCGGGAACTGGCAGTATCCCAACGCCTCTGTATACATATCAAATCTCTAATATCAATGGAGAGTAATAACGACTCGTTAACGTCTTGCACAATCCTCTTGTTCCACTCGTCTTTATTATCGTCCACTTCGACATCAAGTCATGCTATCTGCGTACTGCAATTGTTCTCGGCTACAGTTAATCCGGAATCTCTCACACGGACTCGAAATTACAAACTCGGTATCTTCTGAAGGGTCCCGGCAGCGCCCCGGCCGTCGAAACGCGGCTAAAATGCGGAACAAAATTTTCTAAAACCGGCGCTACCGCTACCCGAATCCCGGATCGACCTTAAACCCTAAACTAGCAAACTAAGAAAAGGTTAGAATCGTTATACCGAGTTGATCCGTGTCCTTCGGTCTTCATTCCAAGCTCCTCGTGATCCTTTGACGATGTTTGGTTGCTGGTCTTCCTCCATCTCCGATGATCCACCCGAGGGAAACGACGCAAGCTCCAACCTCGTCGAACGAGGTAACCGACGCTCCAAAGTCTCTAGCGATGGACAGTGGGGGTGTATGAAAATGTCACTACAATTTTCTCTCAACTTGTTTTGCTCAATGAGCAAGCATAGAAGATCAATGAGGTGAACCTTTCTCCTGAACTAAAATGGCTAAGTTTTTTTTGTGAGAATGAGAGTGTGAGGGAGTGATAAATAATGAAGTGTAATTTCAAAAATGAAATTAACCCCACCCCCAAAGTAGTGGCCCCCCCATTCACTCATTCCCAAAAAAAATTCATTTCCGTTTTACAAATAAACAAATCAAAGCCATGCTTTGCAACATGCTTTGACTCATGCCCATACCATGAACAATGTTCATGCCACCTCACATATTCCACCTCATTTATAAAAACAAATGAATTTCCATAAATGGAAAATCATATAAATGATGTGGCATCTTCTACAAGCTATTCCGTATAAAATACGGAATACTTCCCGGTACATGTACCGAAATACATATACGCGTATTCGTACCAAAATACTAATAGCTGAGAGAGAAAACGAATAGTGAACAATAATACTAGAATACGTATATACAAATACATATATAAATTATTAAATCAAAACCTGATTTAATAAACTGGCTTAATCCTAAGCCGCTAGTATTATCAACCGTCCAATTAAAGTCTGCGCAGCAAGTGCACATATTTAATCGGACATCTGTATGTATCAACATACCTCATGTACACCATATCGCTTGAACCGTGAAAACCCTCTGTGCGGGACTCTAAAAACTCGTCAATACGCTGGCAGTGGGTTTAACCACAAGCACGTCAGCGGCACTAGCTGTACGTAACGGCTATCCAGGTATTGAGCGAAAGGGAGTGTCACGACCCGAAATTGGCACGTGACGGCCCTAATACTATGCAACGCCTAAAGACTTAACGCAGTAAAAGAAAGCCAAAACCCAGAAATCTAAACCATGAAAATACGGAAAAGATAATAAAAGTTTTTGAAACATTTGAAATCGCAACCCAAATTCTTTAAAAGTTCAACTTCTTTCTTTAAAATTTTGGCAGCACCCCCTTTGTAAAAACTAGTCCAAAGATGAATACAACATAAATATAAATGAAGCATCCCCAAACGGGAGCAAATACACGCCCAAAGGCGGAAAACAATCCACATCACAAATATACGACGCCGTAGTGAAGAAATAATGACAATAGAGATAAAGCTGTATATAAAACAACAAAACCACAAATAATATACAGTAACGTCCTCACCAAGTCTCTGAGTCTACAACATAATAGTAGATGGAGAGTACAAAATACAACGAATGTACAATACAAAATACAGATAACCACCAAAACCCACATAAGCAAAATAGCATGCTGTGAGCCGATGCGGTATCTGTAACAAAAGATGATGGATGAATAGCCTGCCTCGACTACTCTGGGGAAAACCCTGCAAAACAACTGTGGCACAACGGGGATGAGTTGCCAACTCGTGAATAGTAGATAACATATGCAATAACAGGTCATGTGAATGCAGAATAATGGAAAGTACACTAGTAGGTACAATCAATATGTGAAGCAATAATAACATGACAATAGTATGCAATAATCATGCAATAGGGATATGAGAATGTAGATATGCAGCAATCATGAAGGGTACACTAACATGTACTACTAATACATGAAACAGTGCATAAATAGATAAGTGTGAGGTATGGAGTGAAATATGTCATTTCTACGGAAACCTGACATCGTGGTAGGATCAAAATCCATCAAGACACTCAAATCCACAATTCCTCAAATCAGCCCCCAAGTTGGGCTCTCACATCATATAAGTCTCACGTCTCCTCAATGTACAATATCGGCAATCTCATTCATATCCAATATCCAATCTCAATGAATCACCTATATCCCAAGTCGAATCTCAAGTAAATTTCTAACATCCTAAAAATATATATATTTGCAGAAATAAATATGATGGGGTCAATACACATATATTAGCGTCCTACTCCACTAATATTGGTGTAAGGGTATATATAACAGCGGCTAAATCCCCTGTTATATATACAAAGGTGTTAAAAAAAATATCATGAAACAATGTGCCAAGCATCGACACAGAAATACTGATCTATCAGATGTCGTCTCCCATACTAAAATCCTGATAGGTACGTATCATACGCTATCCCGAAAGCTCGAGTGCCTAACTCTGACCCTCGCCACTCGACATATCCAAACGAACATGACTCCCAACGGTATCCCTATGATCCCTGCCGAGTCATTGGTACTGTCACCGGTAGGTACTCGCCCGCCTCCAGGCTCAATCGGCAAAGTCTATCGATCATCTTGCCGAGGGGAACCATACCGGGCCCCACCATGTACGCTCATACGGCACCCACTCCTCGTATGGGGTATATAATCAGAACCGATAAAACTCATGGTGGCTGCGCAAATATCTTATCAAGGAAACCGGGTTTTTCAATGTATGCATAATTTCATGAACTCCCGTGGTTCCCAAATCCAGAAAACATCATGTAAAATCTAAATAACAATGCGCAAATCCAGGAATAAATATATGCGATATATCTGAAATGCGAGCATATAAATGAAAATATGTAGCTGAAACCAGATGTATGCGAAATCAATAAGGTACAGCTAAGTATAGGTGTCTACCTATAAGTAAAGGATGTAGTATACCCCCCTGGGTATAAGTGAAATATGAGCAAGGTATCTTTGTAGCTAAATGTCAAATGAGATAAGTAATATAAGATTTATAATGGTTTGTGTGTGACATGGCAATTATTGACGGTGTGTGTGTAGCATACAATCCGTGCTCGTGCAACATGAACCGTCAATAATATGTGCAGTGTCCTACGGCTACTAGTCACAGTACAACTATATCTAAGTAAATAGGGTAAAGGCGCATTTCTAACAATGACGTAGAATATGCGACAAGTATTAGAATTCTAGCACAGACGCATAACGCCATGCGGGCGATTCCCCTGTAGATGTTAAATCTACTCACCTACGCTCCAAGCTAGGTAAATCCTACCACCTGTTTCCCCCTGTAGCAATGTCCGTAGTCCCCGCTTGTAAACCTGAAAATGAGACAAGAAAACTATATATATGAGCAATTATCTCGCAAAACGCGATATCGACACTAAACGAGAAACTCGCGTCGCGAACTAAACGCGCGTGTGCACGATACGCTAAATCGTGTGTATACGCGTCTAAAACTACCGCGACACGCTGGATCACAGAATCCACTCACGTATCGCGCGTATCGCGCAAACACAACGAACTAGGAATACGATATATTGTCCCAGATTTTCCTACAGGTCAAATCTCACAAAACTACACATGCCAAAACATTACAAAACACTGCAGACTACCCTAGCCAAAACCCCAACACCCCAGCCCCCTACCTGGCCGCAATTTGCGGCCAGATGCATTAAATCTGCGGCCAAGATGAAGCATTTGGGACTCGTGTTCTGGTGGTGTTGTCTAAACCCAGTGAGCATGTCCCAGTTTTCTCAATTTTGTTTTGAAGGATCTGGGTCAATAGAAGATTACAGAAAGCTAATATATCGCTTAAAAACACCGATTTTGCACAAAATAGAAACCCTATGGTATTTTAGTGAAATCCAGGGTTAAACTCAGTTAAGGTGACCTTAATAACACTAAAATAGGTAGGGTTAACCAACACAATCATGACTTAACCAAAATTCCACACCAAACACCATATTTAGCACTAACTCACATAAATCGCAAACCGAAGCTAAACTATACACAAGTTAAGCAAACTAGGAAATTGGGTTCAAGAATTATACCCTATGCAACCCTAGGAAGCAGGTGACGGAGTGTATGGAGGAAGAAGAGCTGCTGCAAGTTGCTGGGGCTCCTGCTGCTGCTGTTGCTGCTGTCTGCTGCTGCTGATGGCTGCTGCTGATGTTCCTGTTGTGGCTGCTGCAGCTGCTTGCTTCAGGTGCTGGTGTGTGTGTGTGTGTGTGTGTGTGTGTGTGTGTTTGAGAGTGAGAGAACAAAGGAAATGAGAGTGAGGATGAGAATGAGAGAAATTCAAACCCCCCCTCATCTCATTCTCTCTCACTTCATTTAATGGTCATGGCACAACCCATGTAGCCCCATGCCCCCTATCTCTCTCTCTCTCAAGGTCAACAAAGAAAGTCAAATTTAAATCCTTTTTCTTTTTTCTTTTTCTTTTTCTTTTTTTTTTTTTGAAAACAACCATCCATACTTAAAACCCATAACACTTAACTATAAATTTTAAAACTAGGTTAAGGCAAATGGGTTAATCCACCATAATTGCTAATCATGGTTTAACCCCACTTAACACCCTAGTTATCATGCACAAGTGTGTGCAAGCCTAGGAAAAATCTAGTAAAATATTCATTAAATAGGATAAAATAATTAAAAATCAATTTGGTAAACTTTTTATTAAAAACTATATATTAAAATATAATTGTTCACAAAACACATTCTAAGGTGTTACAGGGAGGCCGATAAGAAAATTCATCCTGAACCCCTACTGAGCCTGTCAGTGACAATATCCATACAGTCTGGTCTGTTCGTCTAAAAATATCACATATCGAGTCTAGGGGGTGGATAAAGTCAGACCCCCAACAACGCGATATTTAGTGTCGGTATGAAACCCATTACCACCTGAGAAACTATCAATCCTGGATCGATAATTCTCGTCCACCGTGGCCACGGATTTATGGTGATGGCCATCCGTACACAATGCGACATCAACCCCCAATACCGGGAGAGACGAATCCCCGACGATACGATCACTGCCTCCATGTGGCTCGGGACTGTACCCAACTAAAACCTGTTTGCACGACTCCTTTGAGCCGTGGTAGGGTAGTAATCATAGCACAGTGGGAACTCACACGAGACAAATGACGATCTCGGGTCGACAGACTAACCTGTACACATGTCACCTGGGAACTGCTATATGACAATAGGTATAATACCAACTAGTAGGTTCCCGGGGAGTCCGTCCAGTGTACTCATAACCCAATGAGCACCTGCATACTATCTTAGGTGAACAAACTAACACCAATGGCTTGTGAGACCTGGCCACCGCCCCTCGTCGGGGTCTCGATCAATATACACTAGTCTACACTGGAGTATCGATGCCCGGTCTCGATACTCCCACGACTAGGGACATTTAAAGATGTGCTTATAGATCCCCAGCTCCAACGTATGTGATCGTCATCACAATGCTGACAGTCAAGCAAGAATCCTATGGACTCTATCAACATGTATATGATGATAAAGACAAACCAGATAGTATACTATCATCTTGAGTAAGACTGTTTCATCGTTATAGGTCATGCCTCAATCATCATAATCACAAGTCCGCGACTATGATAATTGCCTTAAGGGCACTATAGCCAACAATCTCCCACTTGCACTTAAGGCCAATTATTGCGATGTCGCATACTCACAGCCCGTGTGATACCGAACACCCAACTTCTTTACTAATCAGTTTCGCAAAGCCTGTTTGCGAAAATGATTGCGTTCGAGAAATAGCCTCAGTGAGTGGATCCGCTCCAATGTTTCTTTCTGTATCTCTCTATATCTCAACTTCGCGGAAAAAGCTATCTCCCGAAATGAGCAATACTTGTCTTAGAATTTGTCTGGATGTCTGATGGGACCCAGTTCATAAATGAACTCCAAATCCAGCAAACTACTTAGACTGTATCGTCCACTGAATTTAATCAGTATCCTGCGCCATGCCTTTCCTCAGTATTCGCTTGGACCACCTGTCCAACATACTGTCCCTCAAAGGAGGGAAAAACAACAACTCTAACAGTCACCTTGTCATCCAGGTCATCTTGGAAGTCTGAAATGATAACCGTCTCCTGAAGGAGGCTGCCGTTACCATATCCCAAGAACATTCACTTATGTTCATAAACTCCTTCCCAATGTTTCTCCAGGATTGGATTAATTTATGTTTATTGCAACTAGTGCAAAAACAATATCTGGTGTGGTACTTGACATTTCATGACTAACTCAATTGGCCTAGCCAATGATATGTTAATCATGTAGATCCCTCTCCCCTTTAGTCTGTAAGACACCTTTAGAGAGGTTGACTCCATCACCTGCAGGTATACCACCATGCCAGGAGTCGTCCATTTAATGTCAAAGTACCCAGATTGGGATACTTCCCAAATCTAGATCTAAAACCATAGATCTAGTAACCAGAAACCCTGATATTACATGCATATCCTGTATGGAGAAACAACTTTGTGACAACCATAGTACAACCGATCGTAGTATAGGAATATCTCTTCCTATTAAGTGCATGTCACCCCAATGCCCGGACATCACTCTTTACTACCTTCTTAGCAGGTCCATCTCCTATTCTGATGAAGTCAAAGCCTATGACTGTTACATCAAAATTAGATGATCTATTTCCGCTATACCTGCTTTAGTCTGTAAATAGACATAAGCTACTTGCCTACTATGCTTCCGCTGCTCCGACTGACTACAACAACCCTCTGGCAGAGTCATATACACATGCACTTCTAAAGCTAGTTTAGAATGACGGTATACTCATCCTCCTGCCAGGTCTTCTAGTCTAGAACAACAGCAATGGCAAGTCTGGGTAAACAAGAACCTCCCTGTCACCGTCTCTGAGAAAACCGAAGTACCTCTCGGGTGACCGAGGTTACCCACCAAATCTGCGGAGTGGCTAATGGAACGTCAAATCCAATTGAATCTTTAGGTTCTATTAAATTTCCAGTAATCGTTTGTGGTTCTGGAATAACTTCCAGTTCTATCATATTCCCACTTCTGTTTTCTAAAAAAATCCATTTTATTAAAACTGTGGCGAGTCAAGAACAATATAAATATTGTTCTTCCTGATGGTAGAAAGTTAACCCTCGTCAAAGGTCGGAATAACCCACAAACAGCCATTACTGAAACGTGCCTTGAGTTTATCCGGATTCTGGTTTTAAGCATCAGCCGGACAACTCCCTATATCTTAACATCGTTAAGATATAAATTGATTCTATATAAATCTAATATAGAAACAAAAGCTCTAATTTAATTTGAACCAGATTCAAAATCATGCAGCTGTCTCCAGTGCATATCAACCAGATGGAAAAAGGACAATCAGCATTACTCATCTAGGAGTGCATCCATATATGAGTAACCTGAAAAAGAAGCAAGTTCTCAAAACCATTACTATTAACTGAATACCAAACACAAGTATCTACATTTTCGACTTCCTCGAAGAATCCTGATACTTACAACAAATGGTTCTCTACTTTATTCTTATACCTATAACTTCTCAATATCTGGACTTTGCATTTCAACGAAATACTTGTCCAGAACTGGAGAAGTCATAAGTAAACAGAATATAGTACGAGTACCAACCCTATTGTCCTAACGGACACTGGACAACATACAATACTTTTTATAAGTCCCCTGAGTCCAATAACTCAAACACTGTGCGTCGTAGGTTGAAAAACTGTACTTTGGTTAAGAAGAGTTACACCGCTGTTGAATCCACCTTACCTAATCACCAACTGATATGGGTAAATGTCATAGACACAATATCAAAAAGTTATATCTCACTTTATAAAATAAATGTACAGATATACCAGTTTGAAATTGGTGCATAACAACGGATATTCAAAACCAAATATTTGCCATTCGGCAAAATCCAGATGATTTCCTCAAATATCACCAATTACTACGAATTCTGATATAATGAGGATCAAATCACCCAATTCCAAATATCTTACTCCCACTCACCATCTGTAATAACATACAGATGTGAGAAACTGATCTGGTAAATACATACCCTGGAGTTAGATTCTTATTGGGAAAACAATTTTCAATTAACATTGCATAGTAAAACTGAAACATGAAAATGTTTCGAAAGGGTTAACTGGTATTCCTAGTAACGCCTCTTCCATTTCCTGGATCATGACAGTAATCATATACTTACCTGCCCTCACTGTAATCCCTTTATTATGTTTTTACTTAGTACCTTCTGTACACCTCCTTTACGCTAATTGGTTTCTTCATTCCCTACCCTTCGGCACCAGCCTAAGGTTTAGAAGAAGACTATCCAATAAGTGTAATAGGTGTACTCTCCTAATCCTAGGAGCCTTCGCAACTTGAGAGAAGGTAAAAAGAAAAGACATCTGAATAATCCTATTCTTTTTCTCCTGAACCAGAATCCATCCTGGAAAAAGTTCCTACGAGTTCGTATGTAACTATACGATGGATTTATCCAATGGAAGTGGATATCCGTAGTGATACGGAGTGTTCTAGAGAAAATCAAAGTGGATGTAGGAGTGGCAGGGGTATACACGATCTTTGTCGTGAATGATGGTGATCGCAATTTTCTTTGCCATTATTCTAATCCCTTTATATGTCTTTACTTATTACCTTCTGTACACCACAGTTAAGCTTGTTAGTTTTCTTCCTTCCCTACCGTTCGGCACCTGCCTATGGTTTGGAGGAAGACTATCCAATAAGCTCAATAGGTGTACCCTCTCCTAATCCTAGGAGCCCTCACAATCTGAGAGAAGGTAAAGGGAAAAGACAACCGAATAATCCTATTCAATTTCTCCAGAACCAGAATCCATCCTCGAAAAAAGTTCCTTCGAGTTCGTATATAACCATACAATGGATTTATCCAATGGAAGTGAATGTTCGTAGTGATACGAGGTGTTCTGGAGAAAAGCAAAAGGTGATGTAGAAGTGGCAATGATGTATGCGACACCGTGACATTCTAAAAGCCAAAGTGTTTTAGGAAGGTTCGGTCAATTTGGTTTCATGAGTTTTAGTCAAAGGTCGGGTCATAGTCGCAGCCAGAGAGAGAGAGAGAGAGAAGAAAACACTCAGCGTGCACTCTAACCTAGATCAGAATGGTCAATCACTTTATCTAATCTGGATGGCTCCCACTGTTTCCTCGAATTCTCCTCCAAACCTAAAAGGAAAATTAGTCGGAATCACCCGAGGAGTAATCCTACTCATCAGTGGGAATCGTGATGTAACTATCATCGCATGATAACTTGATGGAAGCCACTTAGGTCACCACACTCCAGAAGGTATGCGCAAACCTGGTAAGTTTCCTATATATTCGAAACTCCCGATGTGTGTTTTTACCCCTAAGACCCAAGTGACCTTGACGGAGTCAACAAATCAAAGAGTTCTAGTCAAGTTCAACCTGTCATTATCTTGATTGCATTAAACCCACCCGCACGAGCCCTTGACTCAGTCAATAAGGCCGCACGACTGTCCTAACTAATCACATATCCATGCTACAAACAAGCACCACTCAGCTACCGCACACTACGTCTTGACGGAGTCAACAAACGCAGCACGAACTAAGTACTACTTGTAGGAAATGACGGAGGGCTACGACTGGTTTTTGGCGAAAAACCTTTAACGTAATAAACTTGATCTCGTTGAAGGAATCCAAGTGGTTTTATAAATATATAGTGACGAAAACTTTTTCTAAAGAGGTCACTCCCGGTGAAGGGATCTCGGCTCTTTCCCCGTCGAATGGGGTGCAGGATATCCGAAACTGAATACCATGATGCAAAGCAAAAGTAATCGACTATAGTGAAGTTATTACGTTGATGCAATCTTTTACTCAAGGGGTCACTCCCGATTAAGGGATCTCGGCCCTTGCCTCGTCGAATGAGGTGCAGGATATTCAAAAGGAATACCACTGTGCAAAGCAAAAGAGAACGTCTGTAATGTCAGTTTTTTTTAAAAAACTTGGTTCCAACAACATCATATATATAGGTTTGTTTTATCCTTGCATTGATAAGAATCTATGCGGTCCCATCAATTAATCACACCAGAAAAGAACGAAAATAAAATGTACGTATATGCCATCCGCATTCGCCACTGGGCCGCGTCATCACCCGTTAGGTTACTTAACTAACGACAGAGCGGGGGCTGGACTAGCACAGGTGCAAAACATATACAACATCTACTAATATATATAAATTTATATAACAATCGTCCCAGGCATGATATAAAGCAACATCACAGAAACATCACAGAAGCAATACAGAATGGTGGATAATCAGGATCCCCGAATTTCACTTGAGCCGCAAGTGAGACCCGACGTTCCCTGTCGTGTGGATAGCATGTGCAATGAAACCTAGATCCCTACGAGCACGGCAAGTTACCCGCCATAACCAGAAGTGAGGTAGCCTTCTTCAGCAACGTGAATGGACCACCCAGCACTTCAAGGAATCCGGTAACACTAGCACCCCTCCTGGCTCACCTATACCCCCTACGAGTGCGGCGAATAGCTCGCCAATTCTAGAGTAAAGTCCCCTCCGTCCCAACGCCATGAGATGCGGACCCGTTGCCCTCTAGAATCCGGCTATTCGTGCACCCCACCGCGGGGTAATCCTAGTACAGAAAAGAAAATAATATACAAGGCTGACATCGACCTCATCCCGGTCGTGCCCCAAAAGAATAATATACAAACTGAGAGTGACGGCAGTCCACATGTCGGACGCTCGCCCCGCAATATCAAATGTACAAATGAAATAAAACTGTACTAACATTGCACCATAGCTATCCACTATGACGATCCAACCAACATCACAGCACAACACAGAACATTAACGTGAATGTCACGTTCGCAAACCCGTCTAAAAGACATATAGCAATTAGACGAGTTTACCGATCAAATGACATTCACGGTCGCAGATAGAAATGTATGTACTGTTAAACGCACACTTAAAATATCGATCGCCTAAGTTCCAAATTGTCCCCAATAGCAAAACAACACTTCACTGAAAGCTGGGCCAAAACAGAATATCACAAAAATCACAATTCCACATAGATGAGCTACAGAAAAACTTTGGACGCCCGTTGCCACTAAACCGCCGCGGAACCGCCGCCAATAAGGGCTAAGTGCGGCGGATCCACGGAGCTTTTGTGGAATCACGAGCCCAAAATTTTTGTGTACCCATAAAATTGCCTATACGGATTTTTAAGATTCCTTAAATAATTTTTGACCACTTTTGAAAATCGACAGCAAACAGAAAATGAAATCGTGATTTTGGCAATTTCCGTCGATCGATCTTTTAAGCACGTTTAAACAAGCTAGTAAGGGGTTTAAAGGGTGGCTCTGATACCATGAAGGGTCCCGGCAGCGCCCCGGCCGTCGAAACGCGGCCAAAATGCGGAACAAAATTTTCTAAAACCGGCGCTACCGCTACCCGAATCCCGGACCCTAAACTAGCAAACTAAGAAGAGGTTAGAATTGTTATACCGAGTTGATCCGTGTCCTTCGGTCTTCATTCCAAGCTCCTCGTGATCCTTTGACGATGTTTGGTTGCCGGTCATCCTCCATCTTCGATGATCCACCCGAGAGAAACGGCGCAAGCTCCAACCTCGTCGAACGAGGTAACCGACGCTCCAAAGTCACTAGCGATGGAGAGTGGGGGTGTGTGAAAATGTCACTACAATTTTCTCTCAACTTGTTTTGCTCAATAAGCAAGCATAGAAGATCAATGAGGTGAACCTTTTGCATGAACTAAAATGGCTACGTTTTTTTTTGTGAGAATGAGAGTGTGAGGGAGTGATAAATAATGAAGTGTAATTTCACAAATGAAATTAACCCCACCCCCAAAGTAGTGGACGCCCCCCCATTCTCTCATTCCCAAAAAAAATCATTTCCGTTTTACAAATAAATAAATCAAAGCCATGCTTTGACTCATGCCCATACCATGAACAATGTTCATGCCACCTCACATATTCCACCTCATTTATAAAAATAAATGAATTTCCATAAATGGAAAATCATATAAATGATATGGCATCTTCTAGAAGCTATTCCGTATAAAATACGGAATACTTCCCGGTACATGTACCGAAATACATATACGTGTATTCGTACCAAAATATGAATAGCCGAGAGAGAAAACGAATAGTGAACAATAATACTAGAATACGTATATACAAATACATATATAAATTATTAAATCAAAACCTGATTTAATAAACTGGTTTAATCCTAAGCTGCTAGTATTATCAACCGTCCAATTAAAGTATGCGCAGTAAGTGCACATATTTAATCGGACATCTGTATGTATCAACATACCTCATGTAAACCATATCGCCTGAACCGTGAAAACCCTCTGTGTGGGACTCTAAAGACTCGTCAATACGCAGGCAGTGGGTTTAACTACAAGCACGTCAGCGGCACTAGCTGTACGTAACGGCTACCCAGGTATTGAGCGAAAGGGAGGCCGACGAGCAAACTCATCCTGAATCCCTACTGAGTCTGTCAGTGACAATATCCGTACAGTCCGTTCTGTTCGTCTAAGAATATCGCATATCGAGTCTAGGGGTGGATAAAGACAGACCCCTAACAACGCGATATTTAGTGTCGGTATGAAACCCATCACCACCTGGGAAACTATCGATCCTGGATCGATAATTCTCGTCCACCGTGGCCACAGATTTATGGTGATGGCTATCCGTACACAATGCGACATCAACCCCCAATACCGGGAGAGACGAATCCCCGACGATCCGATCACTGCCTCCATATGGCTCGAGACTGTACCTAACTAAAACCTGTTTGCACGACTCCTTTGAGTCGTGGTTGTAGGGTTACTAGGCACTCTAATGAGGTTCTACAAGGCATCAACCATGCCGGATTAAAATTTTAGCCGTGCCGAATAACTCTAAACAAGATCGTTGCTAGAAAATTATGGTTTTCACATGCTAGTAAATCTCATTTACACTAAGTGAATACGAAATACAACCTTTGTAGATCGGTCCTTCACTTCTAAAGCTCCTTGTTGTAGTCCCTTCGCTGCGATCGCATGCTCCCGGACTTTCGGACGGCTCCATGAGAAAGTTGCAACGGTATTGCTTGAAGTCTTCGAGGCCGAAGATGATCTACGTCGAGAGAATACGAACTCAAGCTTCTACTTCACTAACCAAAGAATTAGTGAAGCAAACACCCTAAACTAAAGTGCTCGTCCAGTAGAGGATGGTGAGATAGGAAATGGGTACACTTTAGAATTTCTTTTCTCACTTTGTATCTCTCTCTTATACAAACCCTAGAAAGAAAAGTGAAGGAGGAAGAAGATGAGCTCAAATGAGAATGAAACTTATCAAGAGAGAGAATGTGCTAACCATGGTGAGTGAGTATCATATACTTAACTCATATAGAGACATAACCATGGGTAAATATATTGGTTAGGTTAAATAATATCCAAAGCAAAACAAAAAGGGTTGAATTTGTCAAAGCACTCACAAGCTTTTACAAGCTTCATGCATTTAACAAATATTCACTAATTTTGTATTTACTTTGAATATTAAAAACCATACCAATATATATATAATGGTGTATGTCTCATACACCCATGACAACTGTATCAACAACCATGATACAAATAGTAAACACAAATAAATATATATCACATATATATCAAGTTGTGCACAAGTGAGAAAAAATGAATGCTTAAGTGAACCAATGTTAGTTAATGTAAATTAGTATATCACATATACAATTATACACTAAATTATTAAATCAACACTTGACTTAATAATCCGGTTATATCACATATAACCGACTAACATCTAATGTATCGACTTATCGAATCAACCCTTGATTCGATAACTTGGTTATATCGCATATAACCGATCGACACAAACATCACGAGAATAGAATACGGTATCACATACTCGCATTATTCTCGGTCCCGCACATATCACATATGCGCTCCTATTTCGTTTTGCCTGAGCCAGTACAACCTCTATGTAGGACTCTAAAGACTCGTCAATACGCCGGCAGTAGGTGATGATCATATCAAGCACCCACAATCCGTCAGCGGTACTAGCTGGACGTAACGGCTACCCGGGTATTAAGCGATCAGAAGATCAGCAAGCAAGCCCGCTCCAACTCCTATAAAAGCCAGACAGTGACACTACCGTACAGTCCGGTCTCCTCGTCTGATATGTCGCATATCAAGTCTAGGGGTGGTAAACGTCAGACCCCAATAACCGATAAGTCATGCCGATATGAGGCTCATAACGGGTCGAGAAACTACTGGTAACACTTACCAGTAAATCTCTAAACCAGCCATGGCCCGGGACATCCCTGTTATGGCCAATCGAGCATAGCGCAATATCAACCCCCAATACCGGGAGAAACGAAACCCCTCCTATCGCTCATTGCCTCCATGTGACTCGGGACTGTACCCAAAAATCACCGTTTTGCATGCCCTCTTGGACGTGGTAAGGTGGAAATCAAAGCACAGTGGGAATCACACAAGACTCTATGACGATCTCGGGTCTACAGATTGAATGGTTCCTAGGCACACTATAGAGGTCTCACAAGGCATCAACCATGCCAATTTAAAATTTTATGGGTGCCGAGAAACCCTAATACGGATCGTCGGCTAGAATTCTAGGCGAAATACGAAACTAGTTAACAATTTAACTAAAGATCAGAAGCTACAACCTTTGTAGATCCGGATATCCACTTCCTTAGCTCCACGTAGGCGTCCTCTCGCTGTCCATCTTGAATCCCGAACTCAATCGTCGGCTTCATCGGGAAAATGGGCGGACTAGGTCGTCGGCTTCGTGCCGAAGATGATCTACGTCGAGGCATCACAAGTTCAAGCTCCGACTTCACAAATTTGTGAAACTTGTGAAGAAAACACCCAAAACAACTTGGCAAGAGGTAGAGGGTGAAGAAATAGGAGGTGGGTTCACTTTAGAATTTGATTTCTCACTTTAGAACTCAAGTTGCCATTGATGGCATCAAGCTTTTTCTTTTGAAGATGAAGAAGAAGATGAAGCTAGAATTATGATAAGTTATTTAAAAGAGTAAAAGAAATCAATACTTATCATAATATGAACCATAGTTAGGTGTAGAGAATTGACTAAGGTTAGATGAATGGTTAGGGTTAAGTGTGAAGACAAAATGGTCACAAAGTCAAAGCTTCATGAAGCTTCATCAAAGTTCAAGAATGAAAGCAACCATTTTGTATTCTTATGCCATCCTTTTTCCAAAATGAAAAATAAAAAGAATGGATAATTAAAAACCCTAATCACTTTCTTAACCTAGGTTTAATTCTTTACACTTAACCAAATGAGCAAGCATCATCAAACATGATACAAAGATGTGCATAAAAGTATATCACATATACAACTTGCACATCAAGTGCGAAAATCCATTTAAAGTGAACCAATACTAGTTAATGCAAAGTAATATATCAAATATATAATTATACATTAAATCATTAAATCAACACTTGATTTAACGATCCGGTCATATCGCATATAACCGACTAGTATCCTATGTATCGGCTTATCGAACCATTCCTTGATTCAATAACTAGGTTATATCGAATATAACCATTCGATACATTCATCGTGAGAATGGAATACGGTATCTCATACACGCATTATTCTCGGTCCTGCACATATCTCATATGCGCTCCTATTTCGTTTCGCTTGAGCCAGGAAACCTCTGTGTAGGACTCTAAAGAATCGTCAATACGCCGGTAGCAGATGATGATCA
The DNA here is from genome assembly GCA_030015575.1 of Agapanthus africanus. NCBI lineage: Eukaryota > Viridiplantae > Streptophyta > Magnoliopsida > Asparagales > Amaryllidaceae > Agapanthus > Agapanthus africanus. The sequence continues at coordinate 399,266,779 of JASDDO010000026.1, read as the reverse complement.
TATCAAGCACCCACAAGCCGCAAGCGGTCTGCTAAACGTAACGGCCACCCGGGTATTGAGCGATCAGAAGATCGACGAGCTAGCCCGCTCACACTCCTGTGAATCCAACCAGTAACACTTACCGTACAGTCCGGTCTGTTCGTCTGATATGTCGCATATCAAATCTAGGGGTGGTAAACGTCAGACCCCAATAACCGATAAGTCGTGCCGATATGAGGCTCATAACGGGTCGAGAAACTACTAGTAACACTTACCAGCAAATCTCTGATCAGCCCTGGCCAGGGACTTCCCTGTTACGGCCAATCGAGCATAGTGCAACATCAACCCCCAATACCGGGAGAGACGAAACCCCTCCTATCGCTCATTGCCTCCATGTGACTCGGGACTGTACCCAAAGACCACCGTTTTGCACGCCCTCATGGACGTGGTAAGGTGGAGATCAAAGCACAGTGGGAATCACACAAGACTCTATGACGATCTCGGGTCTACAGACTAACCTGCACAAGTGTCACCTGAGAACTGCCATCTGACGTGAGGTATAATACCATCTGGGAGTTCTCGGTGAGTCCGTCCAGTGTACCCAGTCTCTACTGAGCACCTGTATACGATCTCTGATGTCAAATACCAATGGATATGGGATCATCCATCGCCCATCTCATGGGTCGAGAAGCGTATACGCTAGTCTACTCTGGTATATCGATGCCCCGTCTTGATATACCCACGACTAGGGACCTTGAAGGATGTACTTATGGACTACCATGTCCCCACTAGTATGATCTGCATCATAGTCCAGGTAGTCAAGTACACATCCTAAGGGCTTTACCAACATGTAACTATAAGACAGTATAAAGAGACTAGTATACATGTTAAGATAAAGAGCAACCAGATAGCATACTATCATATCGAGCAAGAAAGTCATCTCTATATATGTCCAAGAATCCAATATAATATACATCATCTGTACAATACTGGCCTCTAGGGCATACATACAACTAACAATCTCCCACTTGCACTAGGGCCAGCTGCTGTAGTATCGCATACCGAGCATCCCGAAGAGTCTCTCAAACTGTATCTGGGGAATGGCCTTCGTGAGTGGATCCGCCGTATAGTTCTTCGTGTCAACCCTCCTGACCTCGATCTCCCGGCGATCAACTATCTCCCGGATCAGGTGATACCGCCTCAGAATATGCCTGGATCGTTGATGGGACCTGGGTTCCTTAGCCATAGCCACCGCTCCATTGTTATCGCAATACAAAGGTATTGGATGCTCAATGGATGGAACCACTCCAAGTTCAGCAATGAACTTCTTGATCCAGACAGCCTCTTTAGCAGCATCGTTGGCAGCGATGTATTCAGCCTCCATCGTCGAGTCTGCCACGGTTTCCTGCTTGGAACTCTTCCAGCTAACCGCCCCTCCGTAAAGGGTAAAGACAAATCCCGACTGCGACTTAGAGTCGTCCTTATCACTCTGGAAGCTGGAATCGGTAAAGGACTCCACTTGGAGTTCTCCGTTACCATATACCAAGAGCATCTCTTTAGTCCTTCGTAAGTACTTGAGAATGCTCTTCACAGCTGTCCAGTGACTCTCTCCAGGATCAGCTTGATACCTGCTCACTACACTTAGTGAGTATGCTACATCGGATCTGGTACACAGCATCGCGTACATGATAGAGGCTACAGCCGAAGCATAGGGTATCCCTTGCATGCGAGCTCTCTCCAAATCAGTCTTGGGAGACATCTCTTTGGAGAGAGTGACTCCAGAGATCGTGGGCAAGTTCCCACGCTTGGATTCTTCCATACTAAACCTCTTTAGTATGGTGTCAATGTACCTGGATTGGGACAATCCCAATATCCTTTTGGATCTATCTCTATAGATCCTAATTCCCAATATGCAGGAGGCATCACCAAGATCTTTCATCGAGAATCTTTGTGATAAGAAGAGCTTGACCGATTGCAGCATAGGAATATCATTTCCTATCAAGAGTATTTCGTCCACGTACAATACGAGGAAGACAACCTTACTCTCTGCCACCTTCTTGTAGATACAAGGTTCATCTGGGTTTTTGACGAAATCAAACTCTTTGATAACGACGTCAAAGCAGATGTTCCAACTCCGCGACGCTTGCTTTAATCCATAAATGGATTTAAGCAGCTTGCACACCTTCCCGCTGCTCCCACTATCTACGAAGCCCTCTGGCTGAGTCATGTACACGCACTCTTCTAAATCACCATTTAGAAAGGCGGTCTTAACATCCATTTGCCAGATTTCGTAATCATGATATGCAGCGATGGCAAGCATGATCCGGATGGATTTAAGCATAGCCACTGGAGAAAAGGTTTCGTCATAGTCCACACCTGGTCTTTGACGAAAACCTTTTGCAACAAGTCTAGCTTTGAAAGTCTCCACTTTCCCATCTACACCAAGTTTCTTCTTGAAGATCCACTTGCTCCCAATGGGTTTTACCCCTTCAGGAGCAACGTCCAAAGTCCATACTTTGTTGGTGTACATGGATTCCATCTCGGACCGGATAGCATCCAGCCATTTCACTGAGTCCTTACTCGTGATGGCCTGCTCGAAGCTAGTTGGGTCATCATCCTCCATGATGCAATCCTCGCTTCCACCGTCAATGAGAAAACCGTAGTATCTCTCTGGTGGACGAGAAACCCTACTAGATCGGCGGAGAGGCTGGGGTTCGTCGAGTTCTACTGAATTCTCTGGTTCTACCAAGTCTTCTGTTATAGTTTATGTTGCTGGAACCTCTTCCAGTTCTACCTCAATGCCACTTATCTGTTTCATAAGAAAACTTTTTTCTAAGAAAGTGGCATGTCGAGAAACAAACACTTTTTGTTCCTCGGAGTGGTAGAAGATATACCCTCGCGAATGTTTGGGATATCCAACAAACTTACATAGAACAGACCTTGCCTCGAGCTTGTCCGGATTTTGTGTTTTAACATAGGCCGGACAACCCCATATCTGAATAAAATTAAGACATGGTCTCTTGCCATTCCATATCTCATATGGAGTGGTAGGCACTGATTTGGTCGGAACTCTATTCAGTATGCAGCAGTCTCCAGTGCATATCCCCAGAAGGAAATAGGTAACTCAGCTGTACTCATCATAGAGCGCACCATATCGAATAGGGTGCGATTTCTCCGCTCCGATACACCGTTGTGCTGTGGTGTATAAGGAGGAGTAAGCTGAGAGAGAATCCCATTCTCTTTTAGATAATCTCTGAATTCATTACTTAAGTATTCTCCTCCTCGATCAGATCGAAGGATCTTAATACTTTTGCCCGTTTGGTTCTCTACTTCTTGTTTATATTCTCTAAATTTCTCAAAAGCTTCTGATTTGTGTTTCATCAGGAACACATATCCGAATCTAGAGAGATCGTCAGTGAATGTAATGAAGTACGAAGAACCATCCCTGGCATGTGTAGACATGGGACCGCATACATCACTATGTATTAGTCCCAAGAGTTCGGTAACTCTTTCTCCGTGTCCTGTAAACGGAGTTTTGGTCATCTTGCCTTTGAGACATGACTGGCAAGTGTCATAAGATGAAAATTCAAATGAATTTAAATATCCATCCTTATACAACTTAGCAAGTCGTGTCACATTGATGTGACCCAGTCTACAATGCCACAAGAAAGATTCGTTTAGTTCAGAACTCTTCCTCTTGTGTGTGTTTTGTAAATTGAGGACTGTATTTTGATTGAGAATGAATATGCCATTATACAACGAGCCTGATGCAACCAACTTTTGATCTAGGAATATGTTCATAACATTACCCTATAATACAAAATTATATCCTTCTTTACTTAATAAAGAAACTGATATAATGTTGCACATCATGTTCGGTATATAATAGCATTCATTTAGAATCAGTGTATCACCACTTGGTAATACAAGGTGATATTCGCCAACTGCTTTGGCTGCAACATTTTCCCCATTCCCAACTTGAACGGAATGATCACCTTTTCCCAGTTCTCTACCTTTTCGTAGCCCATGTAACTGTTTACATATGTGGGATCTTGATCCGGTATCTAATACCCAGGACGTAGGGTGAACTGAGAAACAGTTCTCAATAACTAACACACCTGTAGAAGATGCATCAACATGCATGTTCTTTTGGGCGGCTTGAGAATCCAGATATTCTCCTGTTTCCTGTTCATTCTTATAACACTTATAAGATAGAACGGGTTCAACATTCCCCTGCACAGTATAACATGCGGGTTCGGTCAATACATCCATATTATTATCTTCATTAGGGCATGAAATGGTCGCTACCTGGAGAGAGAGAGAAGAAAACACTTTAGCGTATGCTCGTGCAAGATCAGATTGGTTATTATCTTATCTAATCAGGATGGCTCCCACTGCTTTTTATCAAATCTTCCTTCAAACCCTAAAAGGAAAGACTAGCTGGGATTAATTACACACTACAAGTTCGCTAATCTTTCAGCCAGGCCAGTGTCGGTACTTTGAGGGAGGTCCTCCGTGCTTTCGCACGAACCTAATTAATGTAAACCTCATTTTCCCAGAGGCGTAACCTCGTTGACACCTTTCTAGACACCTACTTGATCGGCTAATTGCAATGTGCAAAACTCTCCGAGGAGTAACTCTTACTCTCAGCGGGTATCGGGATCCAACTATCTCATAGAAGGTATGCAATCTCATTGCAAATTTCAACACTTGAAATTCCCGATAATATTTTGCCCCTAGCGTCCTATGACCTTGACGGAGGCCAAACAACCCATAGTCCGCTAGTCAAGTTCAACCCGTCATTTCTTGATTGAATTAAACCCACCCGCACGACCCTTGACGGAGGCCAAACAACGCCGTACGAATACCCTAATCCAATCGCATCATATGCAAGCAGATATGCACTAGTTAGCTACCGTACACTGTGCCTTGACGGAGGCCAAACTACCGCAGCACGAATACTAACTAGTACTTATCTGAAATGACGGAGGGCTACGCAGGTTTTTCAGAAAAACCATGAGCGTAATGAACTTGATATCGTTGTAGAATCAAATGATGTTTTGAAATGGAGTGATTTTGATGCTTTTCTAGTTTTGCTAAAGGGGTCACTCCTGGTGAAGGGATCGTCGGCCCTTTCCTCGTCGAATGAGGTGCGGGATATATCATATATATCACTGTGCAAAGCAGAAACTATAGAAGCTATCAAAAACAAACCGAGTGTGTAGCATCTTCCAGTTATTGCTAAAGGAGTCACTCCCGGTGAAGGGATCTCGGTCCTTTCCTCATCGAATAAGGTGCAGGATATATCACATATACCGCTGTGCAAAGCAAGAACTGTAGCTACTCGTTTTATTTAAAATTTGATTCTACAACATCTTAGGTTTCTTTTCTTTCATTAATCACATTAATGAAGTCCCATCATTTAAGTACCTAAACATCACAGATAAATACGACGTACACTTATGCCATCCGCATTCGCCTCGATGTCCCCTCGTGCACCGTTAGGTTAGGTAACTAACGACAGAGCAGGGCAGGGCTAGCGCGGGTGTAAAACAGAAGTAACGCCTATATAATATATCATATATACTATATACTGTATCCATCACAGAACATCACATGATCACATCACAGATATCGCAGCAGAAGAAACATATGAAATATTGGATATACTAGGACGTCCGTGTTTTCAATACGAGCCAGTATAAAACACGGATTCCACGGTCGTGATGAATAGCCAATCCCACACCCCTAGACCCCTACGAGAGCGGCAAGCAACCCTACCAATTCTAGGGTTAGGAGACCCGGACTCGACTCCTCGAGTTGGTCTCCCACTGGACCCCAGAACCCGGTTACTTGTGCTCCCCTTCTTGGGTCTATCCTAATGCGGAAAAGTAAATAATATACAAAAGGTGACAACTTCCGCTACCTGGAAGTGCCCCAAATAAAAGAATATTACATACAAGTTTTTACATGAATGAAAATGAAAAACACTCATCTCACATAAAAACCCCCGGCTATTCAAACACGACGATCCAATATAACATATCCAGCAACACATAACATCACATGTCATCAACGTAAGTAAGTATGCATACCCCAATTGTCATTGACGTATAGCAACGTAACCGGCGATATGAACATACTACACTTACGGTCACAGAAAAGAAAGTGTAAAACTACAACAGTTGGAATCCGCAACCTCTTTAGACATCACATGCCTAATCAAATGAAATACTTAGACATCACATGCCTAACAGTTATAAACCCCACATTTTAGTCTCATTATCGAAAACTCTTTTCAATATCAAGTGAAACTAAACCGCTAGATTTATAACATTCATTCAGTTATCTCATAACTGTTTGTGAATTCCAATTATTGTATCACATTCCAGATAAACAGAAAATGTTAAACTTTCTGATCGAACAGTCGAATACCCAAGTTTTCCGATACAGCTCAACACATGAAATAAGTCTAACAACATTCAGTTCGTGCCTCAGTACTAACGGTCCAGCCGTAGAAGGGTCAAGCCAACGCCTCACATGTGGCACGCCGTACTGCCCCAAACCCGGAGGTTCAAAGGGCAGTTCAAGACGGTCACATAATCGAGTTAAGCTTTGTTGTCTTCTAGAGGGCCCATCGCGTTACTTGCACTACTTAGAACGTCGTTAAACTACGGAAAAATCCAACACTTGGAAATTTCCCGACAGGGGAAAAATTGGGTATTTATATCCGGTCAAACTTTTAATATATTCTAAAATTTATCCGGAAAACCACATAGACAAAATCTGATACTCCGATCGAAACACCGAATCCCCAAAACAATCCCAGAAAATTCAACTCTTGAATAAATATTAAAAATTCCCATAAAACTCAGAACCAGAAAAGAGGAATTACTGTGCAAAAAATATTGCGCATTGTGAACAGTAGGCGGCGGAACCGCGGCAGAAGCCATGCTTCTGCCGCGTTTCCGCGGCGGTTTAGACGCATCATGAGGTCGTTTTGCACCATAATTCTTATATCTTCCTGCTGATATTTTTAAGAATTTTTAATATGGAAAAATCCCAGTTTTTAGAAAAAGTCCAGAGAGCATGGATTGTGTTAGGGTTTCGGTTCGTTCGGGTTTCAAACTTCGTCTACGCTTCGTCTAAGGCTCTAGCTAGTCTCTGATACCAGTGAAAGGTTCCTAGGCACACTATAGAGGTCTCACAAGGCATCAACCATGCCAATTTAAAATTTTATGGGTGCCGAGAAACCCTAATACGGATCGTCGGCTAGAATTCTAGGCGTAATACGAAACTAGTTAACAATTTAACTAAAGATCAGAAGCTACAACCTTTGTAGATCCGGATATCCACTTCCTTAGCTCCACGTAGGCGTGCTCTTGCTGTCCATCTTGAATCCCGAACTCAATCGTCGGCTTCATCGGGAAAATGGGCGGACTAGGTCGTCGGCTTCGTGCCGAAGATGATCTACGTCGAGGCATCACAAGTTCAAGCTCCGACTTCACAAATTTGTGAAACTTGCGAAGAAAACACCCAAAACAACTTTGCAAGAGGTAGAGGGTGAAGAAATAGGAGGTGGGTTCACTTTAGAATTTGATTTCTCACTTTAGAACTCAAGTTGCCATTGATGGCATCAAGCTTTTTCTTTTGCAGATGAAGAAGAAGATGAAGCTAGAATTATGATAAGTTATTTAAAAAGGTAAAAGAAATGAATACTTATCATAATATGAACCATAGTTAGGTGTAGAGAATTGACTAAGGTTAGATGAATGGTTAGGGTTAAGTGTGAAGACAAAATGGTCACAAAGTCAAAGCTTCATGAAGCTTCATCAAAGTTCAAGAATGAAAGCAACCATTTTGTATTCTTATGCCATCCTTTTTCCAAAATGAAAAATAAAAGAATGGATAATTAAAAACCCTAATCACTTTCTTAACCTAGGTTTAATTCTTTACACTTAACCAAATGAGCAAGAATCCTCAAACATGATACAAAGATGTGCATAAAAGTATATCACATATACAACTTGCACATCAAGTGAGAAAATCCATTTAAAGTGAACCAATACTAGTTAATGCAAAGTAATATATCAAATATATAATTATACATTAAATCATTAAATCAACACTTGATTTAACGATCCGGTCATATCGCATATAACCGACTAGTATCCTATGTATCGGCTTATCGAACCATTTCTTGATTCAATAACTAGGTTATATCGAATATAACCATTCGATACATTCATCGTGAGAATGGAATACGGTATCTCATACACGCATTATTCTCGGTCCTGCATATATCTCATATGCGCTCCTATTTCGTTTTGCTTGAGCCAGGAAACCTCTGTGTAGGACTCTAAAGACTCGTCAATACGCCGGCAGCAGATAATGATCATATCAAGCACCCACAAGCCGCAAGCGGTCTGCTAAACGTAACGGCCACCCGGGTATTGAGCGATCAGAAGATCGACGAGCTAGCCCGCTCACACTCCTGTGAATCCAACCAGTAACACTTACTGTACAGTCCGGTCTGTTCGTCTGATATGTCGCATATCAAATCTAGGGGTGGTAAACGTCAGACCCCAATAACCGATAAGTCGTGCCGATATGAGGCTCATAACGGGTCGAGAAACTACTGGTAACACTTACCAGCAAATCTCTGATCAGCCCTGGCCAGGGACTTCCCTGTTACGGCCAATCGAGCACAGTGCAACATCAACCCCCAATACCGGGAGAGAAGAAACCCCTCCTATCGCTCATTGCCTCCATGTGACTCGGGACTGTACCCAAAGACCACCGTTTTGCATGCCCTCATGGACGTGGTAAGGTGGAGATCAAAGCACAGTGGGAATCACACAAGACTCTATGACGTTCTCGGGTCTACAGACTAACCTGCACAAGTGTCACATGAGAACTGCCATCTGACGTGAGGTATAATACCATCTGGGAGTTCTCGGCGAGTCCGTCCAGTGTACCCAGTCTCTACTGAGCACCCGTATACGATCTCTGATGTCAAACACCAATGGATATGGGATCATCCATCGCCCATCTCATGGGTTGAGAAGCGTATACGCTAGTCTACTCTGGTATATCGATGCCCCGTCTTGATACACCCACGACTAGGGACCTTGAAGGATGTACTTATGGACTGCCATGTCCCCACTAGTATGATCTGCATCATAGTCCAGGTAGTCAAGTACACATCCTAAGGGCTTTACCAACATGTAACTATAAGACAGTATAAAGAGACTAGTATAAATGTTAAGATAAAGGGCAACCAGATAGCATACTATCATATCGAGCAAGAAAGTCATCTCTATATATGTCCAAGCATCCAATATAATATACATCATCTGTACAATACTGGCCTCTAGGGCATACATACAACTAACACAGACTAACCTCTACCAGTGTCACCAGAGAACTGCCATCTGACATAAGGTATAATACCATCTGGGAGTTCTCGGCGAGTCCGTCCAGTGTACCCAGTCTCTACTGAGCACCCGTATATCATCTCTGATGTCAAACACCAATGGATATGGGATCATCCATCGCCCATTTGTATGGGTCGAGAAGGCATACGCTAGTCTACACTGGTATATCGATGCCCCGTCTCGATACACCCTCGACTAGGGACCTTGAAGGATGTACTTATGGACTACCATGTCCCCATTAGTATGATCCGCATCATAGTCCAGGTAGTCAAGTACACATCCTGAGAGCTTTACCAACATGTAACTAGAGAAACAATCAGTGTACACGTTAAGGTAAAGAGTAACCAGATAGCATACTATCATATCGAGCAAGAAAGTCCTCCCTATATATGTCCAAGCATCCACTACAATATACATCTCATGTATAGTAATGGCCTCTAGGGCATACATATAACTAACAATCTCCCATTTGCACTAGGGCCATCTGATAACAGTGGTTGTAGTATCTCATACTCAACCATCCCATAATAGTCTCTCTCTGCGAAAATGCCTTTGTGAGTGGATCCGCCGTGTTGTCCTCTGAGTCCACTCTCCTGACCTCGATCCCCTGGAGATCAACCATCTCCATGATCAGGTGACACTGCCTTAGAATATGTCTGGATCACTGATGGGACGGGCGTTCCTTGGCATAAGCCACAACTCCATTGTCTCACAATGGAAGGAACGAAGTTCATCTCATGAACTTATATACACCCAGACTTCCTCTTTGGTAGCATCTTAAGTAGCGATGTATCTAGCCTTTATCGTCTAGTATGCCACGGTATCTAGCTTGGAACTCTTCCAACATATCTTCCCTTTACTGAGGGGAAAGGCAATGCCTGTGACTGATATTCAGTCGTCCTTATCACCTTGGAACCCTTCCAGTGATTCTCCCCAGGATCGATTGATACCATCTCACTACATCTAGTGAGTATCCTAACATCCAATTAGATCTATCTCATAGATCCAAAACTCAGGATTTAGGAGGTATCATTTTGATCCTGTATGGAGAATCCTTGTGATAAGCGGAGATTGATCGAGCGTAGCATAGGAAACTCCGTCCCCATCTAGAGTATGTCATCCACGTACTCTATGAGGATCACCACCATACTCCCTACTACCTTTTTGTTTATACAAGGTTCATCTACCATTTTGATGATGTCAAACTCTTTGACTAACACATCAAAACAGACGTTCCAACTCCGCGATGCCTGCTTTATCACATAAAACATCTTGCACAAGTTTTCGCTGCTCCCACTGTCTACGAGGCCCTCTGGCTGTGTACTTATAGACTCTCTCTTCTAAAACATCATTTAGAAAAGCAGTCATGACACCCAACCGCCAGATATCGTAGTCATGGTATGTAGCCGTGGCAAGTGGGATCTGGATGGACATAAGCATAGCTACTTAGAAAAGGTTTCATCATAATCCATACCTGGTCAATGATGCAAACCTTTAACAAGTCTAGCTTTAAAAGTCTCAACTTTTCCATGTACACTAAGTAATCTTCTCAAGATATACTTGCTCCTTATGGGGATTTAACCCTTCAGATAAAGCAACCAAAATCCATACTTTGTTGGTGTATAAGGATTCCATCTCAGATCACTAAGCATCGAGCCATTCTTACAGAGTCCCACTCCTGATGGCCTGCTCGAAAATAGTTGGGTCATCATCTCATGATGCAATCCTCGCTCCCACTGTCATAGAGAAACCGAAGTATCTCTCAGGTGGGTGAGGAACCCTACTAGATCGGCGGAGAGGCTGAGATTCGTTGGATACTATTGAATCCTTTGGTTCTACCAAATCATCAGCTGCAGTTTGTATAGCTGGAACTCTTTCCAGTTCTACCTCATGTCCACTGATTTCTTCACAAGAAATTCCCTTTCACAAAGGTGGCATGCTGAGAAACAAAACATCTTTTGTTCCTCGGTTTGGTAGAAGATATTCCCTTGCGAATGCTTGGGATATCCAACAAACTTCTACAGAACTGACTTTGCCTCAAGCTTGTCCGGATTTTGCTTTTAGACATAGGCTGGACAACCCCAAATCTTAACAAACTTAAGATATGGGCTCTTCCCTATCCATATCTCATATGAAGTGGTAGGCAGCTGATTTGATCGGAACCCTATTCAATAGGTATGCAACTTCATAAGTGCATAACTACCAAAAGGAAATAGGTAACTCAGTAGTACTCATCATAGAGCACACCTTATCTCATAGGGTGTGATTGCTCCGCCCCGATACACCGACGTGCTGTGGTGCATGCGGAGGAATAATGAAGAGAGAGAATCTCATTCTCTCATTCTCCTTTAGAATAATCCAGGAATTCCGTGCTCAAGTATTCTCCTCCTTGATCATATCAAAGGACATAATACTTATACCCTTTTTGGTTCTCTACTTCTAACTTATATTCTGTGAATATCTCAAAAGGTTCGGACTTGTGTTTCAACAGGAACATATGTCTGAATCTTGAGAGATTATCAGAGAATGTAATGAAGTACAAAGGACCGGTCTTGGTATGTATAGACAGGGGACCTTCATACATCAGTATGTATCATCCCAAGAGTTCACTAACTCTTTCTCTGTTTCTAATAAACGGAGTTGTGGTCATTATATCTCTGTGACATGACTAACAAGTTTCACAAGATGTAAACTCAAACTAATTTAAATATGCATCTATATGTAACTTCAGCTAGTCGGGTCGCATTGATATGACCTAGTCTACAATACCTCAAGAAGGATTCGTTCATTTCTGAACTCTTCCTCTTGTGTGTGTTCTGTATACTAAGAACTATAGTTTGATTTAGAACGTCAATGCTTTTAGATAACGTGCCTGAACCGATCAACTCTTGATATAGGAAATGTTCAAAACATTATCCAACTATACAAAATTATATCCTTTCTTTACTAATAACGAGACTGATATGATGTTGTATATCAGGTTCGGTATCTAACAACATTCATTCAGAATAAATATATTCAGATAATACAGGGTGATAGTGACCAACAGACTTGGCTGCAACACTTGCACCGTTTTCTATCTCATGAAACTTATCACCCGTTCTCAGTTCTCTACCTTTCTGTAGCCCATGTAAAAGATTACATATGCGGGATCCTGATCCGGTATCTCATACCCAGGACGTAAAGGATACTGAGAAACAGTTCTCTATAATGAACACACCCGAAAATGATGTATCAGTATGCACTTTCTTCGTTTAGGCGGCACGGGAAATTTGGTATTCCCCAATTTCCTGCTCAGTCTTATAACAATTATAAGTTGGAGCGGGACCAACGTTCCCCAGCTCAGTATAACAAGCGGGTTCGGTCAATATATCCGTATTATTATCTTGATTAAGGTGTGACATGGTCGCTACCTGGAGAGAGAGAAGAAAACACTCTGCGTGCGCTCTTGTAAGATCAGATTGGTTATTATTTTATCTAATCAGGATGGCTCCCACTGTTTTTATCAAATCTTCATTCAAACCTTAAAAGGAAAGACTAGCCGGGATTAATTATACCCTACAACTTCTCCAATCTTTCAGTCAGGCCAGTGTCGGTACTTTGAAGGAGGTTCCCCGTGCTTTCGCACGGACCTAATTAAAGTAAACCTCGTTTTCCCAGAGGCGTAACCCCGTTGACACCTTTCTAGACACCTACTTGATCGGCTAATTGTAATGTGTAAAACTCTCCCAGGAGTAACAATTACTCGCAGTGGGTATCGGGATCCAACTATCTCAAAGAAGGTATGCAATCTCATTGCAAATTTCAGCACTTGAAATTCCCGATAAGTTTGCCCTTAACGTGCTATGACCTTGACGAAAGTCAACAAACCATAGCCCGCTAGTCAAGTTCAACCCGTACATTTCTTGACTGAATTAAACCCACCTGCACGACCCTTGATGAAAGCCAACAAAGCCGTACAACTACCCTAATCCAATCGCATCGTATGCAGCAGATAAGCAGCATATAGCTACCGCACACTACACCTTGACGAAAGCTAACAAATGTAGCACGAATACTATATACAACTTATCTGAAATGACAGAGGGCTACGACAGGTTTTTCTGAAAACCTATTGCGTAATGAACTTGATATCGTTGTAGAATCAAATGATTTTAAAATGGAGTGTTTTTATCTGAAATGACAGAGGGCTACGACAGGTTTTTCGAAAAACCTATTGCGTAATGAACTTGATATCGTTGTAGAATCAAATGATTTTAAAATGGAGTGTTTTTAAGGCTTTTGGTAGTTTCGCTAAAGAGGTCACTCCCGGTGAAGGGATCTCGGCTCTTTCCTCGTCCAATGAGGTGCAGGATATATCATATATATCACTGTGCAAAGCAAGAACTAGAAAATCAATCAAAAGACAAAACCGAGGGGTGTAGCATCTGCCAGTCATTGCTAAAGGGGTCACTCCCGGTGAAGGGATCTCGGCCCTTTCCTTATCGAATAAGGTGCAGGATGTTCTATAAGGAACACCGCGATGCAAAGCAAGAACTGTAGCTACCTGTTTTTTAAAATTCGATTCCACAACATCTTTTAGGTTTCTTTTCTTTCATTAATCATATTAATGAAGTCCCATCATTTAAATCACCTAAACATCACAGATAAATACGACGTACACTTATGTCGTCCGCATTCGTCTCGATGTCCCCTCGTGCACCGTTAGGTTAGGTAACTAACGGCAGAGCGGGGCAGGGCTAGCGTGGGTGTAAAACATAAGTAACGTCTATATAATATATCATATATACTATATACAGTATTTATCACAGAACATCAAATGATCACATCACAGATATCGCAGCAGAAGAAACATATGAAACATTGGATATACTAGGACGTCCGTGTTTTATTTTGAGCCTCTATAAAACACGGATTCCACGGTCGCGATGAATAGCCAAACCCACACCCCTAGACCCCTACGAGAGCGGCAAGCAACCCTACCAATTCTAGAGTTAGGAGACCCGGACTTGACTCCTCGAGTTGGTCTCCCACTGGACTCCAGAACCCGGTTACTTATGCTCTCCTCCTTGGGTCTATCCTAGTGCGGAAAAGTAAATAATATACAAGTGGTGACATCAACCTCATCCCGGAAGTGCCCCAATAAAAGAATATTACATACATTTTATTTTACATGAATGAAAATAAAAGCCCTCATCTCACATAAAACCCCCGGCTATTCAAAACGCGACGATCCAATATAACATATCCAGCAACACATAACATCACATGTCATCAGCGTAAGTAAATATGCGCATCCCAATTGTCGTTGACATATAGCAACGAAACCGGCGATATCACATATTACACTTACGGTCGCAGAAAAGAAAGTGTAAAACTACAACAGTTGGAATCCGCAACTTGCTTAGACATCGCATGCCTAACAATTATAAACGCCGCATTTTAGTCTCTATATCGAAAACACTTTTCAATACCAAGTCGGGCAATTCAACAAGATTCCCGATATTCTGATCGAATGCTCGTCGCAAACTTTAGTAGACGGCCGCACCCCCGGATGCCGTCGACGAAGTGCACTAAGGCGGAACACCGCTGCCGCGAGCACCCGAACGGATGCTTTTGGCAACGGGGTTCTCCTACAGTCACTTTGTCGGGGCTTTGGGGTGTGGCTATCTATTAAGTTTATCCGGCGAGTATCCGCGTACTGTACGTGATTGCGACGGACTTTTGATCGCATCAAAATTCCGTGGCAACCGATCAAATGAGACTAAACTGCTATGTTTATAACATTCAAATTAGTTATCTCATAACTACTTGTGGATTCCAAATATTGTATCACATTCCAGATAAATAGACAATGTTAAACATTCCGATCGAATGATCAAACACCCAAGTTTTCCTTCTAGTTCTCAACACTTGAGGGGAGTTTAAAAACATCCATCATATGCCACAGTACCAATGGTCCAGCCGTAGAAGGGTCAAGCCAACGCCTCACATGTGGCACGTCGTACTGCCCTAAACCCGAAGGTTCAAAAGGCAGTTCAAGACGGTCACATAATCGAGTTAAGGTTTGTTGTCTTCTAGAGGGTCCATTGCGTAACTTGCACGATTCAGACGTTCTTAAACTACGGAAAAATCCAACACTTGGAAATTTTCCGGGTCGGGAAAAAGTGAGTTATTGATATCCGTCCGAACTTTTTAATACTTTCTAAATATCCGGAAAACATTACGAATTTAAATATTCCGATCGAAACAACGATTACAGAATAAACCCCAAAATATTCAACACTTGAGTCAAAATAAAAAATACCCAGAAAAAATCAGGTTATAAAATAGAAACATTACTGTGCAAAACAATAAGGGTGACGTCACCTTATGGCCGTGGAACCGCCGCAGGAGCCATGCTCGTGCCGCGGTTCCGCGGCGCTTTGGGCGCCAAACCTTGTCGTTTTGCACAGTTTTCCATATTATTACCTGCTGAATTTTTTAAGCATTTTTAATTCAGAAAAATCCCAGTTTTGAAAAAATTTCCAGAGAGGGGTTTACTTTGTCGATTCCGGGTTCGATCGAGGTTTTAACTTCGTAAACATATCGCCTAATGCTCTAGCTAGGCTCTAATACCACTGTAGGGTTACTAGGCACTCTAATGAGGTTCTACAAGGCATCAACCATGCCGGATTAAAATTTTAGCCGTGCCGAATAACTCTAAACAAGATCGTTGCTAGAAAATTAGGGTTTTCACATGCTAGTAAATCTCATTTACACTAAGTGAATACGAAATACAACCTTTGTAGATCGGTCCTTCACTTCTAAAGCTCCTTGTTGTAGTCCCTTCGCTGCGATCACGTGCTCCCGGACTTTCGGACGGCTCCATGAGAAAGTTGCAACGGTATTGCTTGAAGTTTTCGAGGCCGAAGATGATCTACGTCGAGGGAATACGAACTCAAGCTTCTACTTCACTAACCAAAGAATTAGTGAAGCAAACACCCTAAACTAAAGTGCTAGTCTAGTAGAGAATGGTGAGATAGGAAATGGGTACACTTTAGAATTTCTTTTCTCACTTTGTATCTCTCTCTTATACAAACCCTAGAAAGAAAAGTGAAGGAGGAAGAAGATGAGCTCAAATGAGAATGAAACTTATCAAGAGAGAGAATGTGCTAACCATGGTGAGTGAGTATCATATACTTAACTCATGTAGAGACATAACCATGGGTAAATATATTGGTTAGGTTAAATAATATCCAAAGCAAAACAAAAAGGGTTGAATTTGTCAAAGCACTCACAAGCTTTTACAAGCTTCATGCATTTAACAAATATTCACTAATTTTGTATTTACTTTGAATATTAAAAACCATACAAATATATATATAATGTGTAAGTCCATGTTGATCTCCCCGGTTCTTACGGGGAGGCGGAAACGGCGAAAAACAATGATTTGGCGCAAGGCAACATGGACTCAAAAGCAAGGATCTTGGCTAAACTAGAAACTAGTAAACTACAAGAGCCTTTAACAACTATGCTGTAGAAAGTATACCTCACGGAACCGGTCCTTCGGGTCTTGTCTCCGCTGTCCGGCTCGTCCATCCACGCTCCGAGGGTCGATCCGGATCTTGGTCACCTCCGCGGCCTTCTTGAGTCGAAGACGATCCACCCGAGAGTTGTACACTAAGCTCCAACTCAAGCCGAGGCAACTAGGGCAACGAGATCGCTAATCTAGATGCTCTAGGTTGTGTAGAAGAGAAAGATGTAAGTGTTTGTCTATGTGGATTCTTTTTCTCTCAACACATGAGATCAAAAGAATTATCAAGAGGAGGAAGATGAAGGAGAAACTTTAGCAACCATGGAGCTTTTCTTTTCTTCTCACTTCAAGAGAGAGAATGAGAAGAGAATAATGAAAAGATTAACTAAAGAAAATGAACCATGGTTGCAATAATACACCCAAAACCATCATTACTAATCCTATCATGATAAAGTTGATGGCACAAATGACTTGACCATTTTCATAACTCAAGAATTAAAAGGAAAATCAAAGAAGAGTGTAGACCTCTCTTGAAGGTCAATGGTCAACACGGTCAACGGGTCAACAAAGTCAAGAGATGTCTAAGTGGTCAATTGGTCAATGCAATTAGCCATCACAAATCTATCACTAAAAGGATTAGTAAACAATATCTCCGGCTCATAATGGTTTTGACCAAACGAATTGTCAAAACCCTAATGAGCCTGCCACATTACGGTTTTGGCCGAACCAACTGCCAAAACCCTAGTGGGGCACCTCCTCCTTCATCACTCCTCAAAACTGTGCATACACACCCGCATCCGCATTCCGTAAAATGCGAATGCACAGAAGACAAAACAAATCCATCTGTGCAATAATAGGATCTGGCTTAAACCAAAGCCCACTAGTATTGCCTGCCCGAACAGCATACGCACACAAGTGTACGTAAGTGATCGTAGCCCTGCCGTAAAACCATACGGCCTCTACACGTTTCGCTCAGTGCAGGGAAACTCTCTGTGTGGGAGTCTAAAGACTCGACACTACGCTGGCAGTGGGTTTAACCACAGACCGCAAGTGGCACTAGTTGTACGTAACGGTCCCCAGGTAGATGTCGATAAGAAGGCCGATGAGGTAAACCCATCCGAACTCCTACTGAGCCTGTATGTGACAATCTCCGTACAGTCCAGTCTGTTCGTCTGATACATCGCATGGCGGGCCTAGGGGGGCGGTGAACGTCAGTCCCCTAATAGCGGTACAAGTCGTGTCGGAGTGTAGCCCAGAGCACCCTGAGATAACACTGGAAACCTACCAGTATATCTCGCTTGCCCTGGCCAGGGACTACTTGTGTAATGGCTCTCCTAGACACAGCGCGATGTCAACCCCCAATACCGGGAGAGACGAATCCTGTCTAACCGTCATTGCCTCCAAGTGCTTCGGGACTGCACCCAACTACTACCTGTTTGCACGACTCCTTTGAGCCATGGTAGGATAGTAATCTAAGTACAGTGGGAACACACTCGAGGCGAAGTGACAGTGTCAAGTCGGCGGACTAAGCTGTACTCATGTCACCTGGGAACTGATAACTGACGATAGGTATAATACCAACCAACAGTTCCCGACGAGTCCTGTCCAGTGTACTCGTAACCTAAGGAGCACCCGCATACTATCTCAAGTACGACGTACTGACGTCTGTGGGACAGACCGTCTCCCCCGCTGGGATGAGAAGCGCATACGCTAGTCTACTCCGGAGTATCGATGCCCTGTCTCGATAGTCCTACGACTAGGGACCTGTATAAGGATGTGCTTATGGATTACCCAGCCCCCACGAGTATGACTGCCATCACAACGCTGGTAATCAAGCAAAGATCCTAAGGGCTCTACTAATATGTATATAAGCGATATGCTAAAAGAAACACATGCACATATTGAAGTAGAGACAAACCAAGTAGCATACTACCATTTTGAGCAAGATTGTCTATACAACTGTGAATATCCCAAGCTTCCATTAAGTAATATACAAGTTAGTATGATACAGTAATGGCCTCTAGGGCATATACACTAACAATCTCCCACTTGCACTAAGGCCATGTACTGGCGTATCGAAGACCTATCATCTCGATCAGCCGCTCGAACTGAGTCTAGGGTAGGGCCTTCGTGAGTGGATCTGCAGTGTTATTCTCCGAATTTACTCTCTTCACCTCGATCTCCTGGCGATCTACGATCTCCCTGATCAGGTGGTACAGTCTCAAAATGTGCCTGGACTTCTGATGGGACCTGGGTTCCTTCGCTAAAGCTATAGCTCCGTTGTTGTCGTAATACAACGGTATTGGATCAACAATGGTAGGAACCACCTGAAGCTCCGTGAGGAACTTCTTCATCCAGACAGCTTCCTTTGCGGCATCGCAAGCAGCTATGTACTCCGCTTGCATAGTTTAGTCAGCAATGGTCTCCTGCTTGGAACTCTTCCAGCAAACCGCCCCTCCATTGAGGGTAAAGACATAACCCGACATGGACTTGGAGTCATCCTTGTCACTCTGGAAGCTGGAGTCAGCAAAGGCCTCGATCTGGAGGTCTTTTCCGCCATACACCAAGAACATCTCCTTAGTCCTTCTCAGGTACTTGAGAATGTTCTTTACCGCTATCCAGTGTTTCTCCCCTGGGTCCGACTGATACCGGCTTACAACGCTCAATGCGTATGCTACATCTGGTCTGGTACATAACATCGCATACATTATAGAGCCTACCGCAGAAGCGTAGGGTATAATAGACATGCGATCCCTTTCCAAATCAGTCTTGGGAGACATCTCTTTGGAGAGGGTGATTCCGTGACAAGCCGGTAGATTACCGCGCTTCGAATCTTCCATACTGAATCTTTTCAGTATGGTGTCAATGTACCTGGACTGTGAAAGTCCCAACATCCTCTTAGATCTATCACGATAGATCTGGATCCCCAGAATGTAGTTGGCATCGCCCAGGTCCTTCATGGAGAACCTCTGCGACAAGAATCCTTTGACTGACTGTAACATAGGAATATCATTTCCTATTAGGAGAATGTCATCCACGTACAAGACGAGGAATACCACAGTTCTCCTTACAATCTTACTGTAAATGCATGGTTCATCTGGGTTTTTGATAAAGTCGAATTCTTTGACAGTATCATCGAAGCAGATGTTCCAACTCCGCGATGCCTGCTTCAGTCCATAGATGGACTTTAGCAACTTGCACACTCTACCACTGCTCCCACTCTGAATGAATCCCTCCGGCTGATCCATATAGACGCGCTCTTCTAAATTTCCATTTAGGAAAGCCGTCTTTACGTCCATCTGCCAGATTTCATAATCGTGGAAAGCAGCAATGGCAAGAAGGATCCGAATGGATTTCAGCATAGCCACTAGAGAAAAAGTCTCGTCATAGTCCAAACCAGGTCTTTGATGAAAACCCTTTGCAACAAGTCTAGCTTTATAGGTTTCAACCTGCCCATCTACACCAATCTTCTTTCTGAAGATCCATTTGCATCCTACGGGTTTTACCCCTTCTGGAGCAAAGTCCAAAGTCCAAACTTTGCTGGTGTACATAGACTCCATCTCGGTCCGCATTGCATCCAGCCATTTTACCGAGTCACCGCTCTGAATGGCTTGCTGGAAGCTAGTCGGCTCACCATAATCCATGGTGCAATCCTCTCTATCCCCGTCTATGAGAAAACCGTAGTATCTCTCGGGCGGATGAGACTGCCTACTACTCCTGCGGAGTGGCGTAGGAATGTCCTGTTCTTTCGAACCTTCTGGTTCTACTAAGCTTTCAGTAATAGCTTACGGTTCTGGAATTTCTTCCAGTTCTATTGCGCTCCCACTTATCTGATTTTCCAAAAACTCAGTTTCCAAGAAGCGGGCATGACGAGAAACAAAAACCTTTTGTTCCTCTGCGTAATAGAAAAGATACCCCTTGGAGTTCTTTGGGTATCCCACAAACTTACACTGTACTGAACGTGCCTCGAGCTTGTCCGCATGCTGCTTTTTTACAAAAGCTGGACATCCCCATGTCTTAAAGTGTTTAAGACTGGGTTTCTTCCCACTCCACATCTGATATGGTGTGGTAGGCACTGACTTAGTAGGAACTTGGTTCAAAAGATATGCAGCTGTTTCTAGTGCATAACTCCAGAAGGATCGCGGCAACTCAGCCTTACTCATCATGGAACGAAGCATATCCAATAGGGTTCGATTCCGCCTTTCAGATACACCGTTGTGTTGTGGTGTGTATGGAGGAGTAAGCTGAGAGAGAATTCCATTCTCTTTTAGGAAGTCCAGAAACTCGGCACTTAAGTATTCACTACCTCGATCAGATCTCAGTGTCTTAATACTTTTGCCTGTTTGTTATTCAACTTCATTCTTTTATTCCCGAAATTTCTCGAAGGCCTCGGATTTGTGCTTCATCAAGAAGACATGCCCATACCTAGAGAAATCATCTGTGAAAGTAATGAAGTATGAATAACCACTTCGCGCATGTGTAGACATTGGACCACACACATTACTGTGTATGAGTCCCAAGAGCTCGCTCGCTCTTTCTCCGTGTCCAGTGAACGGAGTCTTTGTCATCTTTCCCATGAGACAAGATTCACAAGTGGCATAAGACTGGTACTCGAACGGATCCAAGTATCCTTCTTTATGTAACTTAGTCAACCGTGTCTCATTAATGTGACCCAGTCTACAATGCCATAAGAAAGACCGATTTAATTCCGTAGACTTTCTTTTAGGTGTGTTCTGGACACTGAAGACCTGAGCTTGATTCAAAACTTATATACCGTTTTTCAATGTACCTGACCCAATCAGAACTTGATTTAGGTGGATGTTTACTGCATCGCTTACAAAAGTAAAATCATATCCTTCCTTAGAAAGTAAGGATACAGATATGATATTACAAGTCGCACCTGGTACATAAAAACAGTCTCGCAGAATCAATATCTGCCCAGTTGTCAGTCCTAGATGATACTCCCCTACGGATTCAGCATACATGCTCATTCCGTTAGCAACCCTGAGAGTCATATCACCTTTCCTGATAACCCTACGGTTTCTCAGAGCCTGTAATGAATTACAGATATGAGATCCTGATCCGGTATCCAATACCCAGGAAGTAGGGTTAACTGACATACAGTTCTCAATTACAAACACACCCGAAGCCGAAGCCACAACATGCTTCGAATTCTGGCTACTGGCTAAACTAGCCCTGCAATCCTTCTGCCCATGTTCATTCCCGTAATAATAGGAACGTCCTGCTTTTACTACATCCAGCCCCGAAACTTCTGCCCTTCCCTTTCTTTCTACTTCCCTGGTTTCCTTCAGGGTAGTAGGTAGAGACTGTTGAACTAAGTCAGCATTTGACCCGTTCTTCAACGTGGTCTTCAGGTCCGTGAGCTCAAAAGAGCTGGTCTCTGTAAGGACGTTGCCCCCTATAGATGACCCGATAGCCAACCTCGCTGGACGCAATTCGTTCGAGGTCTCATATCTTGCGATACGAGATTGCTCTCCATATAAATCTTTGTTATGGAGGAAGATAGAATCTGAGTCCATCTTCTCGTGCTGTCTCTGGTATGCACCATCATTTGAGGCTAACACGAGGCACTTGGCTTTCGCACAGTCTTTTTCTGATGTCTTATGGATATGAATATCCGTGACAGGGGAAGCTGGACCTGAGACGGCAGGGGTTGGATTAGTTAAGGGCTGTCCCAGCTTGTCATGGGCAATGGACATCTGGACAGACCTTTGCCAGTCATAACAGTCAGATTCAGTCATTTTATTATCTAGATGTAACCTAGGTGCGGTCACTGGGTCGCTGCAATTAAGAGAGAGAGAAGAAAACACTTAGCATGATGCTCTTGCATGTTTAGATTGGTTTTTAATTTATCTAAACAGGATGGCTCCCACTGTCTCTCGAATCCCTCCTCAAACCATAAAGGAAGAATTAGCCGGGATCAATCTCACCGTACAATACTTGCTTAACCGTTCAGCCAGGCCAGTGTCGGTACTTCGTGGGAGGTTTTCCAACGCTTTCGCGAAGTTCCTTAATTAAGTAACCTCTTTTCCCTGTGGGCGTAGCCCCGCTAACACCTTTCTAGACACCTACTAGGTTTATAGCATTGATCATTAAGTAAGAAAGTTCCCGAGGAGTAGCATATACTCACAGTAGGATCGGGATCCAAATATCATCGCGTGACAAAACTGAAGGAATCCTACCAGAATCATCACACTCCAAATGGTATGCAGCGCTAGCAAGTTTCAGTACTTTTGAAACTCCCGATGTGAATTTTTGCCCCATGCTCTTATGACCTTGACTAAGGCCAACAAATCATAAGTCACATGTCAAGTTCTACCCGTCGTTGTCCAGGTTGATTTGAACCCACCCGTATATACCCTTGACTATGGCCAACAAAGCAATACGACTGTCCCAAACCAACGCATTCTATCTATGCAACATATGAATACCCACCAGCTACCAAACACTGTGCCTTGACTAAGGCCAACAAACACAGCTTGAATACTGTTGAATATTCATATGAAACGATGGAAGGCTACGGATGGTTTTGGCGAAACCGTGAACGTAGTGAACTTGATATAATCGATGGAACGAGATAGCTTTTAAAAGGAGTGGTTCAAGCTCCGCATTTAAAAAGCTGGTTTTTAAAAAGAACCGAGTGGTTTTGAAAGTGTTCCAATGACTTTTACTTGGTTTATTTTCTTGCATTAATTCCAATGTGTCCCATCATTTAATCCTACCATTGCAGAAAACAACCAAAATATGGTGTACGCTTATGCCATCCGCATTCGCCACGGGGTCCCGTCATCACCCGTTAGGTTACTTAACTAACGACAGAGCGGGGGCTGGACTAGCGCGGATGCAAAACATAAGCAACACCTAAATAGATATCATATATAGATATATAGCAATGATAGCCATTCCAGATCACAGATGAACACTTTGGATATACTAGGAATCCGCGATTCGTTCGAGCCTGCAACGAAAAGCGGATTACACGGTCGCGATGAATAGCCAATACCCCACCCAAAAACTACCCGCCAAGTACCCGAAGCGAAGCAACCTCCCTCAACGACGTGAGTAGGCCACTCGGCACTTCGAGATACCCGGTAGTTTGTGCACCCCACCATGGGTCTATCCTAGGAGCAAAAACAGTAAAAAGAAATTATACAATGACGGCTACAACCTCGACCCGGCTGTGCGGCCATACAAATAATATTACATCAATTTACAAATTACATGAATGAAAGAAAAAAGAAACTCTCATCTCACATCCACCCCGGCTATTCATCCGCGACAATCCAACGAGTTCATATACACAAACCAACAAGTATTACAGATCACAGATATGTATAACCCCAACTAATCGACGTATAGCGATTAGCGGACGTTCAATACATATATCACATAACAGATAATAACCATTAGCCAAAGTCTACGGAATATCGATCAAAATACGGATTTTTAACCACCCCAAAAGTCAATTTGCTCTCTGGAAAATCTGGGTAGAAAAAACATGTCTTAAAAATCCCAAAACAGCCAAACTAAAACACTGCACGAAACCCGATCCACTGCCGAGTTAAATCGGCCGTGGAACCGCGGCAATAAGCATGTCATTGCCGTGGAACCGCGGCGGTTTAATCGAATCACTGGATCGTTTTTCTGCAGTGTTCTTACGAAACCCTGAGACGATTTTTCATATATTTTAAATCACTTTTTGAGCAGTATAAAAATCGACAGAAACTTGAGGTTTTGCGGAGTGTTTTGCGACTTTTTTCCGATCGATATTCTAAACACTTTGCTAACTTACTAGTTTATGTTTAGCTAGGCTCTGATACCACTGTAAGTCCACGTTGCTCACCCCGGTTCTTACGGGGAGGCGGAAACGGCGAAAAACAATGATTTGGCGCAAGGCAACATGGACTCTAAAGAAAGGATCTTGGCTAAACTAGAAACTAGTAAACTACAAGAGCCTTTAACTACTATGTTGTAGAAAGTATACCTCACGGAACCGGTCCTTCGGGTCTTCTCTCCGCTGTCCGGCTCGTCCATCCACGCTCCGAGGGTCGATCCGGATCTTGGTCACCTCCGCGGCCTTCTTGAGTCGAAGACGATCCACCCGAGAGTTGTACACTAAGCTCCACCTCAAGCCGAGGCAACTAGGGCAACGAGATTGCTAATCTAGATGCCGTAGGTTGTGTAGAAGAGAAAGATGGAAGTGTTTGTCTATGTGGATTCTTTTTATCTCAACACATGAGATCAAAAGAATTATCAAGAGGAGGAAGATGAAGGAGAAACTTTAGCAACCATGGATCTTTTCTTTTCTTCTCACTTCAAGAGAGAGAATGAGAAGAGAATAATGAAAAGATTAACTAAAGAAAATGAACCATGGTTGCAATAATACACCCAAAACCATCATTACTAATCCTATCATGATAAAGTTGATGGCACAAATGACTTGACCCTTTTCATAACTCAAGAATTAAAAGGAAAATCAAAGAAGAGTGTAGACCTCTCTTGAAGGTCAGTGGTCAACACGGTCAACGGGTCAACAAAGTCAAGAGAGGTCTAAGTGGTCAAATGGTCAATGCAATTAGCCATCACAAATCTATCATTAAAAGGATTAGTAAACAATGTCTCCGGCTCATAATGGTTTTGACCAAACGAATTGTCAAAACCCTAATGAGCCTGCCACATTACGGTTTTGGCCGAACCAACTGCCAAAACCCTAATGGGGCACCTCCGCCTTCATCACTCCTCAAAACTGTGCATACACACCCGCATCCGCATTCCGTAGAATGCGAATGCACAGAAGACAAAACAAATCCATCTGTACAATACTAGGATCTGGCTTAAACCAAAGCCCACGAGTATTGCCTGCCCGAACAGCATACGCACACAAGTGCACGTAAGTGATCGTAGCCCTGCCGTAAAACCATACGGCCTCTACATGTTTCGCTCAGTGCAGGGAAACTATCTGTGTGGGACTCTAAAGACTTGACACTACGCTGGCAGTGGGTTTAACCATAGACCGCAAGCGGCACTAGCTGTACGTAACGGTCCCCAGGTAGATGTCGATAAGAAGGCCGTTGAGGTAAACCCATCCGAACTCCTACTGAGCCTGTATGTGACAATCTCCGTACAGTCCGGTCTGTTCGTCTGATACATCGCATGGCGGGCCTAGGGGGTGGTGAACGTCAGTCCCTTAATAGCGGTACAAGTCGTGTCGGAGTGTAGCCCAGAACACCCTGAGATAACACTGGAAACCTACCAGTATATCTCGCTTGCCCTAGCCAGGGACTATTTGTGTAATGGCTCTCCTAGACACAGCGCGATGTCAACCCCCAATACCGGGAGAGACGAATCCTGTCTAACTGTCACTGCCTCCAAGTGCTTCGGGACTGCACCCAACTACTATCTGTTTGCACGACTCCTTTGAGCCATGGTAGGGTAGTAATCTAAGTACATTGGGAGCACACTCGAGGCGAAGTGACAGTGTCAAGTCGGCGGACTAAACTGTACTCATGTCACCTGGGAACTGATAACTGACGATAGGTATAATACCAACCAACAGTTCCCGACGAGTCCTGTCCAGTGTACTCGTAACCTAACGAGCACCCGAATACTATCTCAAGTACGACGTACTGACGGCTGTGGGACAGACCGTCTCCCCCGCTGGGATGAGAAACGCATACGCTAGTCTACTCCGGAGTATCGATGCCCTGTCTCGATAGTCCTACGACTAGGGACTTGTATAAGGATGTGCTTATGGATTACCCAGCCCCCACGAGTATGACTGCTATCACAACGCTGGTAATCAAGCAAAGATCCTAAGGGCTCTACTAATATGTATATAAGCGATATGCTAAAAGAAACACATGTACATATTGAAGTAAAGACAAACCAAGTAGCATACTACCATTTTGAGCAAGATTGTTTATACAACTGTGAATATCCCAAGCTTCCATTAAGTAATATACAAGCTAGTATGATACAGTAATGGCCTCTAGGGCATATACACTAACATAATGGTGTATGTCTTATACACCCATGACAAGTGTATCAACAACCATGATACAAATAGTAAACACATATAAATATATATCACATATATATCAAGTGTTGCACAAGTGAGAAAAAATGAATGCTTAAGTGAACCAATGTTAGTTAATGTAAATTAGTATATGACATATACAATTATACACTAAATTATTAAATCAACACTTGACTTAATAATCCGGTTATATCACATATAACCGACTAACATCCAATGTATCGACTTATCGAATCAACCCTTGATTCGATAACTTGGTTATATCGCATATAACCGATCGACATAAACATCGCGAGAATAGAATACGGTATCACATACTCGCATTATTCTCAGTCCCGCACATATCACATATGCTCTCCTATTTCGTTTTGCCTGAGCCAGTACAACCTCTATGTAGGACTCTAAAGACTCGTCAATACGCTGGCAGTAGGTGATGATCATATCAAGCACCCACAAGCCGTCAGCGGTACTAGCTGGACGTAACGGCTACCCGGGTATTGAGAGATCAGAAGATCAGCAAGCAAGCCCGCTCCAACTCCTGTAAAAGCCAGACAGTGACACTACCGTACAGTCCGGTTTCCTCGTCTGATATGTCGCATATCAAGTCTAGGGGTGGTAAACGTCAGACCCCAATAACCGATAAGTCATGCCGATATGAGGCTCATAACGGGTCGAGAAACTACTGGTAACACTTACCAGTAAATCTCTAAACCAGCCCTGGCCAGGGACTGTTAGTGTATATGCCCTAGAGGCCATTACTGTATCATACTAGTTTGTATATTACTTAATGGAAGCTTGGGATATTCACAGTTGTATATACAATCTTGCTCGAAATGGTAGTATGCTACTTGGTTTGTCTCTGCTTTAATATGTGCATGTGTTTCTTTTAACATATTGCTGGTATACATATTAGTAGAGCCCTTAGGATCTTTGCTTGATTACCAGCGTTGTGATGGCGCTCGCACTCGTGGGAGCTGGGTGATCTATAAGCACATCCTTATACAGGTCCCTAGTCGTTGGACTATCGAGACAGGGCATCGATACTCCGGAGTAGACTGGCGTATGCGCTTCTCATCCCAGTGAGGGAGACGGTCTGTCCCACAGCCGTCAGTACGTCGTACTTGAGATAGTATACGGGTGCTCGTTAGGTTACGAGTACACTGGACAGGACTCGTCGGGAACTGTTGGTTGGTATTATACCTATCGTCAGTTATCAGTTCCCAGGTGACATGAGTACAGCTTAGTCCGCTGACTTGACACTGTCACTTCGCCTCGAGTGTGTTCCCACTGCATTTTGATTACTACCCTACCACGACTCAAAGGAGTCGTGCAAACAGGTAGTTTTTGGGTGCAGTCCCGAAGCACTTGGAGGCAGTGACGGTTAGACAGGATTCGTCTCTCCCGGTATTGGGGGTTGACATCGCGCTGTGTCAAGGAGAGCCATTACACGAGTAGTCCCTGGCCAGGGCAAGCGAGATATACTGGTAGGTTTCCAGTGTTATCTCAGGGTGTTCTGGGCTACACTCCGACACGACTTGTACCGCTATTAGGGGACTGACGTTCACCGCCCCCTAGGCCCGCCATGCGATGTATCAGACGAACAGACCGGACTGTACGGAGACTGTCACATACAGGCTCAGTAGGAGTGCAGATGGGGTTCACCTCGTCAGTCTTCTTATCGACATCTACCTGGGGACCGTTACGTACAGCTAGTGCCGCTTGCGGTCTGTGGTTAAACCCACTGCCAGCGTAGTGTCAAGTCTTTAGAGTCCCACACAGAGAGCTATTCGCCTTTAGGCAAAATGAGTAGAGGTCGCATGGTTTTGCGACAGGGTTCGTTCGCATCCGCGCACTTGTGCACGTTTGCTGTCCGGACAGTTTATACTAGCGGGCTTTGGTTTAAGCCGGATCCTAGTATATGATTTGAGATTGGGTTTTCTCAGTGTATTCGTGTTCCTCGGATCACGAATGCGGGTGCGTATGCACAGTTGCTTGAGATTGGGGGAGAGGACCTTGTTTAGGGTTAATGGCTATTGTCATTTTATTAACCCTATTACTTATGTGTGTATTATAGTTAATTGATAATTAGCTTAATAATTGTGCATGGTTGTTGTTGTTGACCTTTTGACTTCATTGACTTGTTGACCTAGGTTGACACTTTGACCATCATCATTTCTTTTGGAAGATGCTCTTTGATCTTTGCAAAATTGAAATGATAATGGTCATGTCATGATTTACCATGACAATTTTCAAGCTAATTATTCAATTAAAATTATTCACACATATTAGTGAGAATGGCTCAATTATTTCTCATTCTCTCATATCATTTCTCTCTCTTGCTCATCCTCTCCCTCAAACTCTCTCCCTCTCATTTGTTGAGAAACAAAAAGCTTGAGAAAAACCCTCACTTGATCTTCTCTACTCTCTTCTAGGGTTCAAGTCTTAGCATTTCTTGCACTCTAGTTACTCCTAGCTTGGAGTTGAAGCTAAAGGTCGAGGCTTTCGGGTGGATCCTTCTTTGACGGGAGAAGACAAGCAAGGTGACCTCTTTCTACCATTCCAAGGAGCAAGGAGAGAAGGACTTTGAGCTCAAGGTATAACCTTTCCATCACTTAGCTACTTTGTAGTTAGCTTTAGCAAGTTTATGTTTAGCAAAGATCCTTAAAGCTTGGTCTATGTTGCCTATAGATGATAAAAATCCAATTTTTATTATGTTTTCTGCCTCCCCGTAAGCACCGGGGTGGGCAACGTGGACTTACAGTGGTATCAGAGCCTAACTAAACATAAACTAGCTAATTAGTTAAGTGTAACGATGTTTCGAAACCGGAAAATCGAAAAACCAAACTCGCAAAACCCTAAGTTTCTGTTAATTTTTTTCTGGTCAAAATAAAATTTGTTATATACCAAAAATTATCTCATGGTTTTGATTAAGAACACCACCAAAAACGAGACAGAGAGTCGACCAAATGGCCGCGGATCCGCGGCAATAGGAAGCTATTGCGCCGCGCATCCGCGGCCGTCTTGTCTCCTCTCTGCCTCGATTTTGGTGCAGTGTATTTCTGTTTTGGTTTTGTGATTTTTAGGATATGTTATATGTGCCCAGATTTTACAGAACTAAAATTTACTTTTGGGGGCCTATAAATCCGTATTTTTCCGGAACTTCACTACACTTTAACTATATCGGTTATATCTGTGATGCTTGCATGTATTGAACGTCGGCTAATCGCTATAAGTCGATTAGTCGGGGTTATACATCTCTGTGATCTGTGATTGTTGTTGGTTTGTGGATATGAATGGATTGGATTGTCGCGGGTGAATAGCCGGGGTGGATGTGAGATGAGCGTTATTTTTCTTTCATTCATTTGTAACATGTAAATTGATGTAATAATATTATTTGTATGGCCGCACAACCGGGTCGGGGTTGTAGCCGTCATTGTATAATTCTTTTTACTGTTTTTGCTCCTAGGATAGACCCATGGAGGGGGTGCACAAACTACCGGGTATCTCGAAGTGCCGAGTGGCCTACTCACGGTGGTGAGGGAGGTTGCTTCGCTTCGGGTGCTTGGCGGGTAGTTTGCCGCACCCGTAGGGGTCTTGGGTGGGGTATTGGCTATTCACCGCGACCGTGTAATCCGCTTTACGTTGCAGGCTCGAACGCATTGCGGATTCCTAGTATATCCAATGTATTCATCTGTGATCTGTAATGTCTATCATTGCTATATATATATTATAACTATTTAGGCGTTGCTTATGTTTTACAGCCGCGCTAGCCCAGCCCCCGCTCTGTCGTTAGTTAAGTAACCTAACGGGTGATGACGGGGCCCCGTGGCGAATGCGAATGGCATAAGCGTACGTCATATTTTGGTTGTTTTCTGCAATGGTAGGATTAAATGATGGGATGCATTAAAAGAACTAATGCAAGAAAATAAACCAAGTAAAAGTCGATTGGAACACTTTGAAAACCACTCGGTTCTTTTCAAAACAAAAACTTTTAAACGCTGAGCTTGAACCACTCCTTTTAAAAGCTATCTCGTTCCATCGATTATATCAAGTTCACTACGTTCACGGTTTCGCCAAAACCATCCGTAGCCCTCCATCATTTCAGTTAAATATACGGTAGTATTCAAGCTATGTATTTTGACCTCACGCCAAGGCATAGTGATTGGTAGCTGCCGGATATTTATCTGTTGCATAGATAGAATGCGTTGGTTTGAGACAGTCGTACTGCCATTTTGGCCTACGTCAAGGGTAGGTACGGGTGGGTTCAAATTAACCAGGATAATGATGGGAAGAACTTGACATGTGACTTATGACATTTTGACCTCACGCCAAGGTCATAAGAGCATGGGGCAAAAATTCACATCGGGAGTTTCATAAGTACTGAAACTTGCTAGCTTTGCATACCATTTGGAGTGTGATGATTCTGGTAGGATTCCTTCGGTTTTATCACGCGATGATATTTGGATCCCGATCCTACTGTGAGTATATGCTACTCCTCGGGAAAACTCTCACTTAACGATCAATGCTATAAACTTAGTAGGTGTCTAGAAAGGTGTTAGCGGGGCTACGCCCATAGGGAAAAGAGGTTACTTAATTAAGGAACTTCGCGAAAGCGTTGGAAAACCTCCCTCGAAGTACCGACACTGGCCTGGCTGAACGGTTAAGCAAGTATTGTACGGTGAGAGTAATCCTGACTAATCCTTTCTTTACGGTTTGAGAAGGGATTCGAGAGACAGTGGGAGCCATCCAGTTTAGACAAATTAAAAACCACTCTAAACTTGCAAGAGCATCATGCTAAAGTGTTTCTTTTCTCTCTCCTAATTGCAGCGACCATTCAAGATGACCGGACTTAAGTTATTATTAGATAAAAATAAATTGAAAGGGCCAAACTACAAAGATTGGCTCAGGAATGTCAAGATGGCTATCACTTATGACAAGCTGGGGTATATACTTACCACCAAAGCTCCCCCTGTCCCAGGTCCCACCTCCAGCGTCGCGGATGTAGAAATCCGTAAGACATGGGAGATAGAATGCGCGAGGGCCAGATGCCTCGTACTAGCCTCGATGGACAACGAACATCAGAGGAGGCACGAGAATATGGACCTTGAGTCCATATTTCTCCATACAAAAGAACTGTATGGAGAGCAGTCTCGTATCGCTAGATACGAAGTGTCGAAGAAGCTTTTTTCGGCAAGGTTGGCCGTCGGATCATCGGTAGCGGACCACGTGCTTAAGATGATCGGCTACATAGAGGAGCTCGCGGACCTTAGGACCACGTTGGAGAATGAACTCTATACTGATTTGATTCTCCAGTCCCTTCCTTCCACTTACGCCCAGTTCATTCTTAACTTCAACATGCAAGGAAAGGAGGTTGAACTTGCCGAA
Source organism: Agapanthus africanus (assembly GCA_030015575.1). Taxonomy (NCBI): domain Eukaryota; kingdom Viridiplantae; phylum Streptophyta; class Magnoliopsida; order Asparagales; family Amaryllidaceae; genus Agapanthus; species Agapanthus africanus. The sequence goes on along the minus strand of JASDDO010000026.1, from coordinate 399,234,405 downwards.
CTTCTGAACATGTTGAGGACTGCTGAGGGCACCCTACAGAAGGGTAGGGAGACATCCACTTTGTTTGTAGGAGGATCTTCCTCTTCTAGGTCCAGGGCGAAAGCCAAGGGCAAGAAGAAGAAAGCCCCCGCCAAACCAAGAGGCGGTGTCGGTAAAGTGGATACGAAGGGAAAGGGTAAAGCAACAAAAGTAGCGGGGAAGCTGGTGGGGAAGGAAGAATGCTTCTATTGTCACAAAAGTGGTCACTGGAAACAGGATTGCAAGGCTTGGAAAGCCAGAACACAGGATTTGAAGCGAGTTGCAGCTTCAGCTTCAGGTGTGTATGTTATTGAAAACTGTCTGTCAATAAACTCTACATCCTGGGTATTGGATACCGGATCAGGATCTCATATCTGTAATTCTTTGCAGGCGTTGAGAAAGCGTAGAGTTTTGAAGGCAGGTGACATGACCCTCAGAGTTGCGAACGGTGCTAGCATGGATGCTGAGGCCGTGGGGGACTATCACCTGGGATTTTCAGATGGACACTTTTTGGTTTTGCGTAGTTGTTATTATGTACCAAATGCAACCTGTAATATCATTTCTGTATCTTTATTATCTAAAGAAGGTTATGAATTTGCATTTGTAAGTAATGTAGTGAACATTCACCTTAATCAAGTTTTGATTGGGTCAGGTACATTGAACAACGGTATATACGTTTTAAACCAACCACAGGTTTTCAATATCCAGAATACACACAAAAGAAAGTCTCCAGAAATTAATAAAACTTTCTTATGGCATTGTAGACTGGGTCACATCAATGAGAGAAGATTGACTAAGTTACATACTGAAGGATATTTAGATCCGTTCGAATATCAATCGTATGCAACTTGTCAATCCTGTCTCAAAGGAAAGATGACAAAGGCTCCGTTTTCTGGACACGGAGAAAGAGCGAGCGAGCTCTTGGGACTCGTACACAGCGACGTGTGCGGTCCAATGTCTACACATGCGCGAAGCGGTTTTTCTTACTTTATTACTTTTACGGATGATTTCTCAAGATTCGGACATGTCTTCTTAATGAAGCATAAATCCGAAGCTTTTGATAAGTTCCAGGAATATAAGAATGAAGTAGAAAAACAAACAGGCAAAAGTATCAAGATCCTAAGATCGGATCGAGGAGGAGAATACTTAAGTGCCGAATTCCTGAATTACTTAAAAGAGAATGGAATTCTCTCTCAGCTTACTCCTCCATACACTCCGCAACATAACGGTGTATCGGAGAGACGGAACCGAACCCTATTGGATATGGTACGGTCCATGATGAGTAACGCTGAGTTACCGCGATCGTTCTGGGGATATGCGCTAGAAACAGCTGCATATCTTTTGAACCGTGTTCCCACTAAGACTGTGCCTACCACACCATATGAGTTATGGAGTGGGAAGAAACCCTATCTTCAATACTTGAAGATTTGGGGATGTCCAGCTTATGTCAAAAAGCAGCATACGGACAAGCTCGAGGCACGCTCAGTACTGTGCAAGTTTGTGGGATACCCAAAGAACTCCAGGGGGTATCTTTTCTATTACGCAGAGAAACAAAAAGTCCTTGTTTCTCGTAATGCCCATTTTCTGGAACATCAGTTTTTAGAAAAAGAAATAAGTGGGAGCGCAATAGAACTGGAAGAAATTCCAGAACCACAAACTATTACTGAAAGCTTAGTGGAACCAGAAAGTTCAAAAGAACAGGACATTCCTACGCCACTCCGCAGGAGTAGTAGGCAGTCTCATCCGCCCGAGACGTACTACGGTTTTCTCATTGACGGGGATAGAGAGGACTGCATCATAGATTGTGATGAGCCTACTAGCTTCCAGCAAGCCATTCAGAGCGTCGACTCGGTAAAATGGCTGGATGCAATGCGGACCGAGATGGAGTCCATGTACACCAACAAAGTATGGACGTTGGACATTGCTCCAGACGGGGTAAAACCCGTAGGATGCAAGTGGATCTTCAAAAGGAAGATTGGTGTAGATGGACAGGTTGAGACCTATAAAGCTAGACTGGTAGCAAAGGGTTTTCGTCAGCGACCTGGTTTGGACTATGACGAAACCTTTTCTCCAGTAGCTATGCTGAAATCCATTCGGATCCTTCTTGCCATCGCTGCTTTCCACAATTATGAGATTTGGCAGATGGACGTAAAGACAGCTTTTCTAAATGGTCATTTAGAGGAGTGTGTCTATATGGACCAGCCAGAGGGTTTCATTCAGGGTGGGTGCAGCGGAAAGGTGTGCAAGTTGCTCAAGTCCATTTATGGACTCAAGCAGGCATCGCGGAGTTGGAACATCTGTTTTGATGAGACGGTCAAAGAATTTGGCTTTATCAAAAATCCAGATGAACCATGCATCTATTGTAGATTTGTAGCGAGAACTGTAGTATTCCTCGTTTTATACGTGGATGACATTCTCTTAATAGGAAATAACATTCCTATGCTACAATCTGTCAAGGGGTTCTTGTCACACAGGTTCTCCATGAAAGACCTGGGTGATGCCTCATACATTCTGGGTATCCGGATCTACCGTGACAGATCCAAGAGGATATTGGGACTTTAACAGTCCAGGTACATCGACACCATACTGAAGAGATTCAGTATGGAAGATTCCAAGCGCGGTAATTTACCGGCTTGTCACGGGATCACCCTCTCCAAAGAGATGTCTCCCAAGAATGATTTGGAGAGGGATCGCATGTCTATTATACCCTACGCTTCTGCGGTAGGCTCTATAATGTATGCGATGTTGTGTACCAGACCGGATGTGGCTTATGCACTGAGTGTAGTAAGCAGGTATCAGTCAAACCCAGGGGAGAAACATTGGATAGTAGTAAAGAACATTCTCAAGTACCTGAGAAGGACTAAGGAGATGTTCTTGGTGTATGGCGGAAAAGACCTGCAGATTGAGGCCTTTGCTGACTCCAGCTTCCAGAGTGACAAGGATGATTCCAAGTCCATGTCGGGTTTTCTCTTCACCCTCAATGGAGGGGCGGTGTGTTGGAAGAGCTCCAAACAGGAAACCGTTGCTGACTCAACGATGGAAGCGGAATGCATCGCTGCATCTGATGCCGCAAAAGAAGCTGTCTGGATGAGGAAGTTCTTGAGAGAACTTCAGGTGGTTCCGTCCATTGTTGACCCAATACCTCTGTATTGCGACAACAACGGGGCTATAGCTTTAGCGAAGGAACCCAGATCCCATCAGAAATCCAGACACATCTTAAGGCGGTATCACCTGATCAGGGAGATCGTGGATCGCCAGGAGATCGAGGTCCGGAGAGTTGCATCAGAGGATAACACAGCAGATCCATTCACCAAGGCCTTTCCCCAGACTCAGTTCGAGCGGCTGATCGAGATGATAGGTCTTCGATACGCCAGTACATGGCCTTAGTGCAAGTGGGAGATTGTTAGTGTATATGCCCTAGAGGCCATTACTGTATCATACTAGTTTGTATATTACTTAATGGAAGCTTGGGATATTCACAGTTGTATATACAATCTTGCTCGAAATGGTAGTATGCTACTTGGTTTGTCTCTTCTTTAATATGTGCATGTGTTTCTTTTAGCATATTGCTGGTATACATATTAGTAGAGCCCTTAGGATCTTTGCTTGATTACCAGCGTTGTGATGGCGCTCGCACTCGTGGGAGCTGGGTGATCTATAAGCACATCCTTATACAGGTCCCTAGTCGTTGGACTATCGAGACAGGGCATCGATACTCCGGAGTAGACTGGCGTATGCGCTTCTCATCCCAGTGAGGGAGACGGTCTGTCCCACAGCCGTCAGTACGTCGTACTTGAGATAGTATACGGGTGCTCGTTAGGTTACGAGTACACTGGACAGGACTCGTCGGGAACTGTTGGTTGGTATTATACCTATCATCAGTTATCAGTTCCCAGGTGACATGAGTACAGCTTAGTCCGCTGACTTGACACTGTCACTTCGCCTTGAGTGTGTTCCCACTGCACTTTGATTACTACCCTACCACGACTCAAAGGAGTCGTGCAAACAGGTAGTTTTTGGGTGCAGTCCCGAAGCACTTGGAGGCAGTGACGGTTAGACAGGATTCGTCTCTCCCGGTATTGGGGGTTGACATCGCGCTGTGTCAAGGAGAGCCATTACACGAGTAGTCCCTGGCCAGGGCAAGCGAGATATACTGGTAGGTTTCCAGTGTTATCTCAGGGTGTTCTGGGCTACACTCCGACATGACTTGTACCGCTATTAGGGGACTGACGTTCACCGCCCCCTAGGCCCGCCATGCGATGTATCAGACGAACAGACCGGACTGTACGGAGACTGTCACATACAGGCTCAGTAGGAGTGCAGATGGGGTTCACCTCGTCAGTCTTCTTATCGACATCTACCTGGGGACCGTTACGTACAGCTAGTGCCGCTTGCGGTCTGTGGTTAAACCCACTGCCAGCGTAGTGTCGAGTCTTTAGAGTCCCACACAGAGAGCTATTCGCCTTTAGGCAAAATGAGTAGAGGTCGCATGGTTTTGCGACAGGGTTCGTTCGCATCCGCGCACTTGTGCACGTTTGCTGTCCGGACAGTTTATACTAGCGGGCTTTGGTTTAAGCCGGATCCTAGTATATGATTTGAGATTGGGTTTTCTCAGTGTATTCGTGTTCCTCGGATCACGAATGCGGGTGCGTATGCACAGTTGCTTGAGATTGGGGGAGAGGACCTTGTTTAGGGTTAATGGCTATTGTCATTTTATTAACCCTATTGCTTATGTGTGTATTATAGTTAATTGATAATTAGCTTAATAATTGTGCATGGTTGTTGTTGTTGACCTTTTGACTTCATTGACTTGTTGACCTAGGTTGACACTTTGACCATCATCATTTCTTTTGGAAGATGCTCTTTGATCTTTGCAAAATTGAAATGATAATGGTCATGTCATGATTTACCATGACAATTTTCAAGCTAATTATTCAATTAAAATTATTCACACATATTAGTGAGAATGGCTCAATTATTTCTCATTCTCTCATATCATTTCTCTCTCTTGCTCATCCTCTCCCTCAAGCTCTCTCCCTCTCATGTGTTGAGAAATAAAAAGCTTGAGAAAAACCCTCACTTGATCTTCTCTACTCTCTTCTAGGGTTCAAGTCTTAGCATTTCTTGCACTCTAGTTACTCCTAGCTTGGAGTTGAAGCTAAAGGTCGAGGCTTTCGGGTGGATCCTTCTTTGACGGGAGAAGACAAGCAAGGTGACCTCTTTCTACCATTCCAAGGAGCAAGGAGAGAAGAACTTTGAGCTCAAGGTATAACCTTTCCATCACTTAGCTACTTTGTAGTTAGCTTTAGCAAGTTTATGTTTAGCAAAGATCCTTAAAGCTTGGTCCATGTTGCCTATAGATGATAAAAATCCAATTTTTATTATGTTTTCCGCCTCCCCGTAAGCACCGGGGTGGGCAACGTGGACTTACAGGGACTTCCCTGTTATGGCCAATCGAGCATAGCGCAACATCAACCTCCAATACCGGGAGAGACGAAACCCCTCCTATTGCTCATTGCTTCCATATGACTCGGGACTATACCCAAAAACCACCGTTTTGCACACCCTCTTGGACGTGGTAATGTGGAAATCAAAGCACAGTGGGAATCACACAAGACTCTATGACGATCTCGGGTCTACAGACTAACCTGTACCAGTGTCACCAGAGAACTGCCATTTGACGTAAGGTATAATAATACCATCTGGGAGTTCTCGGCGAGTCCGTCCAGTGTACCCAGTCTCTACTGAGCACATGTATATCATCTCTGATGTCAAACACCAATGGATATCGGATCATCCATCACCCATCTGTATGGGTCGAGAAGGCATACGCTAGTCTACACTGGTATATCGATGTCCCGTCTCGATACACCCTCTAGTAGGGACCTTGAAGGATGTACCTATGGACTACCATGTGCCCACTAGTATGATCCGCATCATCGTCCAGGTAGTCAAGTACACATCCTAAGGGCTTTACCAACATGTAACTAGAGAAACAATCAGTGAACACGTTAAGGTAAAGAGTAACCAGATAGCATAGTATCATATCGAGCAAGAAAGTCCTCCCTATATATGTCCAAGCATCCACTACAATATACATCTCATGTATAGTAATGGCCTCTAGGGCATACATATAACTAACAGTGGTAGGGTAGCAATCAAAGCACAGTGGGAACTCACACGAGACAAATAACGATCTCAGGTCGACAGACTAACCTGCACACATGTCACCTGGGAACTGCTATATGACAATAGGTATAATACTAACTAGCAGGTTCCCAGCGAGTCCGTCCAGTGTACTCATAACCCAATGAGCACCAGTATACTATCTTAGGTGAACAAACTAACACCAATGGCTTGAGAGACCTGGCCACCGCCCCTCGTCGGGGTCTCGATCAGTATACACTGGTCTACACTGGAGTATCGATGCCCGGTCCGATACTCCTACGACTATGGACATTTAAGGATGTGCTTATAGACCCCCAGCTCCCACGTATGTGATCGCCATCACAATGCTGGCAGTCAAGCAAGAATCCTGTAGGCTCTATCAACATGTATATGATGATAAAGACAAACCAGATAGCATACTATCATCTTGAATAAGACTGTTTCATCGGTATAGGTCCTACCTCAATCATCATAATCACAAGTCCGCGACTATGATAATTGCCTTGAGGGCACTATAGCCAACATCTTCATCACTCTGTAGAAGATATCTAGCCGAACACGTCCTCGGGAAATCCTCCTAACTATCGGAGGAATATACTTTATTCATCCGTTCTCGATCAACTCACAACGCATCTGGGTGTGGTCCTCTATCTGAAGATGGTCCACTTACTGATCTCCTATCGGATCATCCAACGAACAACGTCGTCTCTGGATCGATCTACTCTAGATCTGAGTAAAATTCCCCACACTGGAAATCTTCAACTCAACTGGGCCTGCGTCGGCGCATCAAATCTGACAAATCACCTTCGTCTCTCAACTCAAGATAGACTAGCTATCATCTGTCGCATCTCAGCCCAGCGATCTCAGCTCGTAAGCTCTGGAAGCGACATCTCATCAATCTCAGCAACAGATGGGTCATCTGTCTGCAAGGTAGACGTCATCACGATCTCTGAGGTAGGCTGTACATCAACAGTCTTCTCACAACAGGAAGCCTCTAATAATGACCCGATCATCCGATGCAAAACCGAACACTCGCCTCAATCGAGAGGTCTCAACACAAATACAAAATCGAGACGTTCTCATATTACCAGAAAACACGATGGTCAGTCCTCGTCCATGACGAGCTCGCCCTGACCGCATCACTAAGAGCAGCTCAATCTACGCTCAAACCATGGTGACAGGAACCTCAAGCATGTATCGATGAAAACAGATCAACGGAATGAAAGGAACCAACAGATTCAAAATGGATACATGATCATAAGGAGGAACGGAATCAGTGAGAGTATGATCATAGAAACGAATAGAATCAAGGATCTCAGATGGATGTATGATCAAGGGAAAAAAGAGAATCACAAGTCTCAAGATATGTACATCCTAAGGTCACTTAAGCGGAGTATCGTATCGTAAGTATGCCGCGGAACATACGCACAGTACGTCACTCTACTTGAGTTACCTACTCCATTAATCAGGGTCAGCCTATGTAACGAAAGTTCGGGTCTAAGACCCCCATGTTCAAGTCTAAGTTCCGTAAGGTCAAGCCTAGGTTCCGAAATATTTACGCCCCAGACTCCACATAGTCAAACCTAGACTCGAACCAAGGTTAAACCTAGCGCTCTGATACAAACTTTGTCACGACCCGAAATTTAGTTCATGACCGGCACTTAAATCACGCAACGTCTAAAGGCGCAACGTAACTTAAGAAAGCCGAAACCCAGAAATCTAAACATTCTTAAAGAAAATAAAAGAAGTGAAGTTTTGAAATAAAGGTATGATGAAATCAAATGTTTTCTTAAATGCATAGATAATGGAACATGAAAATTCAAGTGGATTTTACTAGTTGAAAACATGTTTCGTCTTTTAAAATTTTGGGCAGCACCTCCCTTGTATATTTTGATCCAAAACCATATATACATGATAATATAAAAGGAATCCCCAAGTGGGAGCTACCTCGTCGCCAATCGGCGGAATCATAACGACGCAAGTCATAATATAAGTATATGACGCCCAACGGCGAAGATCAACACAAAGAATAATGAATAAAGCAAGACATCAACCCACCAAGCGAACATATAACCCATCGCTCTAAGTCTCGTAACCACAAGTCCTGCTAAGTCTTACTACATATACAAATACTAGTTTCTGATTGATGGAGTTAACTAGATACAATAGGAATAATAATACAAGAGTGACACGATCCAACATGTACCACCTACCAAAGCAAATCACCCGAATGCAAGCTGTGTGCCAGCGATGCCGCTACCGATCCATGCGGTCAACCTGCAAGAACTGTGGCACAACGAAGGTGAGTTGCCAACTCGTGAGTAGAAAACATCATCAGGTAGAAATCGAATAAAACAACGATTCTTAGGTCAACTATATCATAAATGTAATACTATGATATCTAGGGTGACTGTATCTGCATATGTACCAACAATATAATCAATGCCTAAAAGCATATGGATAACATCTACGTGTCCATCAATGACACAACAACATCATGCATGTAAATATCATGAAAGCATATGCATGTAAATATGAGGATATCAACTAACGTGTGTCCATCAATGACACATCAAAATCATGGAACCTGAGTGTCCAGCATCGACACTCAAAACATCATGAAACTCGTGTCCAGCATCGAGACGTAAATCCTCATATCTCGGGCTCCGTCAGCCCGGATCGGCCCTCAGGCTCCGTCAGTCCGGATCGGCCTATGGGCTCCTTCAGTCCGGATCGGCCCGTATCATCTCACAACTCCGGTCGGTATCCTCCGGATAACCGCCGAGCCCAATACTATCACCGGTAGGTAGTGCTCCCTCTGCCAGGCTCATTGTCTACACCAAGAAAATCATGTCTTGCCCTAGGGTACCATACCGGGTCCACCATGTACACGCAGACGGTGCCTCCCGCTCCTCGAATCGGGTTTCACATGCCAATCTCAGAACCGAGAAAACACATGGTGGACGTCTCGAAATATCATATTGTTAGTTATATGTATGCCGCAGAGACCATTATTGTACATATGATGTATATTACAGAGGATGCTTGGACATATATAGAAAGGACTTTCTTGCTCGACATGATAGTATGCTATCTGGTTGTTCTTTGTCTTAACATGTAGACTTGTACTGTGATACTGTCTTGCTCTCACATGTTGATAAAGCCCTTAGGATATGTACTTGACTACCAGGACTATGATGGAGATCATAGTAGTGGGGACAGGGTAGTTCACAAGCACATCCTTTAATTGTTCCTAGTCGAGGGAATATCAAGACAGGGCATCGATATTCCAGAGTAGACTAGCGTATACACTTCTTGACCCATATGATGGGCGATGGATGATCCCACATCCATAGGTGTTTGACATCAAAGATGGTATACAGGTGCTCAGTGAAGACTGGGTACACTGGACAGGACTCGCCGAGGTCTCCTATATGGTAGTATACCTATCGTCAGATAGCAGTCCTCTGGTGACACTGGTACAGGTTAGTCTGTAGACCCGAGATCGTCAAATAGTCTTGTGTGGATCCCACTGTGCTTTGATTTCCTCCCTACCACGCTCAAGAGGAGTTGTACAAACAGGTGGATTTTGGGTACAGTCCTGAGTCACATGGAGGCAATGAACGATAGGAGGGGTTTCGACTCTCCCGGTATTAGGGGTTGACGTTGCGCTATGGTCGATTTGCTATAACTGGAAGTCCCTGGCCAGGGCTGTTGCCGAGATTTACTGATAAGTGTTATCAGTAGTTTCTCGAACTGTTATAGGCCAGACATCGGCATGACTTATCACGTTACTGGGGCCTGACGATTTCCACCCCTAGACATGATATGCGACATATTAGACGAAGAGACCGGACTGTACGGTAGTGTTAGTGATAGGCTTCATGGAGACTGTGGACAGGCTTGCTTGTTGATCTTCATATCGCTCAATACCCGGATAGCCATTACGTCCAGCTAGTACCGCTGATGGCTTGTAGGTAACTGATGTGATCATCACCTACTGCTGGCGTATTGACGAGTCTTTAGAGTCCCACACAGAAGTTCCCTGGTTCAAGCGAAACGAAGTAGGACACAAATGTGATATGTGTGTGGGCCTGATTAAATACGAGTATGTGATACCGTATTATAATCTGGCAGTCATCTGTTATCGGTTCGGTTATATATGATATAACCAGATTGTCGAATCAAGTGTTCATTCGATAATGTGATATACAGATAAATGATATTAGTCGGTCATATGTGATATAACAGGATTATTAGATCAAGTGTTGATTTAATAATGTGATATATATTATATGTGATATAATTATATCTTAACTAATATCATTAGCTCACTAATTATTCTTCATTATGTATATATTAATATATATATATATATATATATATATATATATATAATAATGAAGCATGGAATTTAAATTTTTATTTTGTGAAAATAGAAATGAGGTGGAAACATGGTTGCAAGCATGGGATTTACTTTTGTTTATTAATCTTAACTCACTATTCAAGCATGGTTGCAATTTTATATTGCATAATTCCATGCTTGAATGAGTAAGGGGTCAAGACTTGGCATTCATTCTAGCTCATTCTCAACACTTAGCCAATTTTCTTAAGTTGCTCCCACGGTTGCTCTCTAGCTTCTTCTTCCTCCTCTTGTCATGGCTCAAGCTTCAATCCTCACATGTGATATGAATCATGAAGCTTGAACACAAACTTGTGTGCTCATAACATCCACTACTTTACCATCCTACACTTGACTAGCGATCAAGTGTAGCGTGTTTCATACGCTAAAGAGTTTAGTGTAAAGGTAGCTTGAGTTGGAGTGACTTCATGTGGATCATCTTCGGCACGAAGGTCATCGGAGGAAGCTCGTTCAAAGTCTCAAGAGAAGCCTAGTCGAGTCAAGGGACTACTACACGGAGCAAGTGAAGAGAAGGACCGTCTACAAATGTTGTATTCTTTTTCTCTAGATGTAAAGTAGTTTACATTTGGTATTGTCTAAATCTCTAGTTAAAGATTCTAGGATTAGGGTTGTTTAGAGAAGGACCGTCTACAAATGTTGTATTCTTGTTCTCTAGATGTAAAGTAGTTTACATTTGGTATTGTCTAAATCTCTAGTTAAAGATTCTAGGATTAGGGTTGTTTAGCATGACAATTTTTTGAAAATGGCATGGACGATGCCTCCCGAAACCTTGCTGTCATGCTAGGGAACCTTACAGTGGTATCAGAGCCATGCTAGAGAATTAGACAATGTTTATTAGATTACGAAACCGAAACTGCTCCGAAACTTGAAACACTAAAACACAGTTTCTGTCATATTTTAAAGTCGTCGAAAAAAATTTTAAACAACTGCAGAATGTTACATGAGATGTAACATGAACACTGGAGAAAAACGAACCCAATTGGACGGTTTTGACCCGAGCACATGCCTCTAAAAACCGAGGTGGTCGGCCCTACAGTGTTATTTTGGGTTCGTATTTTTTTGGTGTTCAGGTCTCTGGGTTTTGGTGTTTCAGGTGTTGTTTGTCTTTGCTAAATTTGCATATGATGTTATCTATTTGTAAAGACAATTCAGAGTGTTTCGTAGTCGTAATTCTAACTATATTTCGAGTTTTTTTAGACGGTGTTATTAAGTTCGAACGGATATCAAATACCCACTTTAAGCCTCGCTGGAAATTTCCAAGAGTTGGATTTTTTTTCAAGTTAAAGAACATTCAAACATCATGCAAGTGATTCGATGGACCCACTAGAAGAACGAAACCCTACCTTGATTCTATGACCGTAAGAACCGCCGCCAAACCCTCAGGTTTGCGGTAGTTCCGTTGCACCATAGGTGAGGCAAGGGTTGGCCCTTCTACGGTTGGTCCATAGGTACTGTGGCATGTTCTGAGTATTTTTAAACTGCGCTCAAGTGTTGAGCTTTTTGGGAAATTTTGGGTGTTTGTTGATTCGATCGGAATGTTTAACATCGTATAGCTATTTGATGACATATGATGTTATGTGTTGCTTAGATATGTTATATTGGATAGTCGTGTTTTGAATAGCCGGGGGTTTTATGTGAGATGAGAGTTTTTATTTTCATTCATGTAAAATTCATTGTATGTAATATTCTTTTATTGAGGCACTTCTGGGTTGAGAATGAAGTCACCATTGTTGTATATTATTTACTTTTCCGCATTAGGATAAACCCAAGGCGGGGAGCACAAGTAACCGGGTTCTAGAGTCCAGTGGGAGACCATCTCGAGGAGTCGAGTCCGGGTCTCCTAACTCTAGAATTGGTAGGGTTGCTTGCTGCTCTCGTAGGGGTCTAGGGATGTGGGTTTGGCTATTTATCGCGACCGTGGAATCCGTGTTTTATACTGGCTTAATTTAAAACACGGAATTCCTAGTATATCCAATATTTCATATGTTATCTTCTGATGCCGATATTCTGTGATGTGATCACTTTATATGCGTGAGACGAATGCTTTATTATTGTATATATAATATATAATAAACATTGTTTATGTTTTACACCCGCGCTAGTCCCGCCCCGCTATGTCGTTAGTTAAGTAACCTAACGGTGCATAACGGGACACTGTGGCGAATGCGGATGGCATAAGCGTACGTTGTATTTTCGTTTCTTCTGTGATGCTTTGGAAGCATAATTGATGGGACTTCATTAATGATATTAATGAAAGAGAAGAAACCTAAAAGATGTTGTAGAATCAAATTTTCAAAAAGGGTAGCTCTAGTTTTTGCTTTGCATAGCGGTATTCCTTGTAGAATATCCAGCACCTTATTCGATAAGGAAAGAGCCGAGATCCCTTCAATGGGAGTGACCTCTTTAGCGAAACTAGCAGATGTTACAACCCACTCAGTCTTGTTTTTGATTGAATTTTTAGTTCTTGTTTTGCATAGCGGTATTCCTTGTAGAATATCCATCACCTCATTCGATGAGGAAAGAGCCGAGATCCCTTCACCGGGAGTGACCTCTTTAGCGGAACTAGTAAAAACCTCAAAAACACTCCTTTTTAAAATCACTCGATTTTTCAACGATATCAAGTTCATTACGCAAAAAGGTTTTCTTAAAAACCTGACGTAGCCCTCCGTCATTTCAGATAAGTATTGTTTAGTATTCGTGCTACGTTTGTTGGCCTGCGTCAAGGCGTAGTGTGCGGTAGCTATTTAGTGCTTATCAGCTGCATATGATGTGATTGGATTAGGGCATTCGTGTGACTTTGTTGGCCTGCATCAAGGGTCGTGCAGGTGGGTTTAATTCAATCAAGAAATGTACGGGTTGAACTTGATTAGCGGACTATGGTTTGTTGGCCAGCGTCAAAATCATAGGACGCTAGGGGAAAAATATTATATCGGGAATTTCAAGTGTTAAAATTTGCAATGAGATTGCATACCTTCTGTGAGATAGTTGGATCCCGATACCCATTGCGAGTAAGAGTTACTCCTGGGAGAATTTTACACATCACAATTAGCCGATCAAGTAGGTGTCTAGAAAGGTGTTAATGGGGTCATGCCCCTGGGAAAATGAGGTTTATTTTAATTAGGTCCGTGCGAAGGCACGTGGAACCTCCCTCAAAGTACCAGCACTGGCCTGGCTAAAAGATTGGCGAACTTGTCAGGTGTAATTAATCCCGGCTAGTCTTGCCTTTTAGGGTTTGAAGGAAGATTTGATAAAAACAGTGGGAGCCGTCCTGATTAGATAAGATAATAACCAATCTAATCTTGCAAAGAGCGGACGCTAACGCGTTTCCTTCTCTCTCTCTCTCCAAGAAGCAACCAATGTCACGCCTTAATCAAGATAATAATATGAATGTATTGACCGAACCCGCTTGTTATACTGAGCAGGGGAACATTGGTTCCGCTCCAACTTATAAGTGTTATAAGTCCGAGCAGGAAATAGGAGAATATCCGGATTACCACGCCACCCAAACGAAGAATAAGCATGTTGATGCATCTTCTTCGGGTGTGTTAATTACCGAGAACTGTTTCTCAGTACACTCTACGTCCTGGGTATTAGATACCGGATCGGGATCCCACATATGCAATTTTTTGCATGGGCTAAGGAAAGGTAGAGAACTGGGAAAAGGTGATCATTCTTTAAAAGTAGGGAATGGTGCAAGTGTTGCAGCCAAAGCAGTTGGTGAATATCACCTTGTATTGCCAACTGGGAATACATTGATCCTGAACGACTGTTATTACGTACCTTCTATGATATGCAATTTAATATCAATTTCTTTATTAGATAAAGAAGGATATAACTTTGTAGTACAGAATAATGTTATGAACATTTACCTAAATCAAGTGTTGATTGGGTTTGGTGCGTTATGTAATGGATTATACGTTCTGAATCGAAACACAGTTTTTAACGTACAGAACACACACAAGATGAAAAGTTTAGAAATGAACGAAACCTTCTTGTGGCATTGTAGACTAGGTCATATCAATGCGATACGACTAGCTAAGTTATATAAAGATGGATATTTGAATCCGTTCGAACTTTCATCTTATGACACTTGCCAGTCATGTCTCAAAGGCAAGATGACCAAAACTCCGTTTACAGGAACTGGAGAAAGAGGTACGGAACTCTTGGGACTGATACATAGTGATGTATGCGGTCCCATGTCTACACATGCCAGGAATGGTTCCTTATACTTCATTACTGTCACGACCCGAAATAACACGTGACTGGCACTTGAATCATGTGAAGTCTATACGATCCCACCTAATTCAAGTATGCCAAAAGACCAGAAATCTAAACCATTTAAAAGAAGAAAGTGAAGGAAAACTTGTTTTAAAGTTTGCATATAAATCATTTTGAAAAGTCGTAGTAAACATTTTTAAAACATCAAGTCTTTTCTAAAAATTTCGGCAGAGTCTCCTTTGTAATTACTGGCCCCAAATGGGTACAAACATGAATAATATGAATAAAGGCATCCCCAAGCGGGAGCTAGCTCTTCGCCAATTGGCGGTCACAACCACGCAAGCAATATACTATACAACGCCGAAAGTGAGGATCAAAACTCAAAGAAAAACCGATATCCACCAGAAAACCATAATAATACAAGCGCGACTCTAAGGTCGAAAGAATAAACATACTGGTCTTCTAAGTCTAACAAATATACAAGTCTGGTTGATGGAGTTACTAGATAGAACTGAAATAAATAAATGTACAATGGTGGTGACGATACGAGTGAACCCACCTATCAAACCAATTACCCGGAAGGAAGCAGTATGCCAGCAAAGCCGCAACGAAACCTGTACGGCAAAACCTGCAAGAAACTGTGGCACAACGGGGGTGAGTTGCCAACTCGTGAGTAGAAAACATCACCGAGCAGAAATCGCATGTATGACTCAATCCTAAGTCATACGATAATAATATATATCCTCAATATAATATCTTGAACCATCTACATATAAGTGTAATACCATGTGCTCGTGTCCGTGCCTCAGATAGCAACATATCATATATATGATGTATGAATGCATTGAAATGAAAACAGAATACATCATGAATGAGAAAACTGTTTTCTTAATATAGCGAGATTTCTGTATATTTAAATCGAGGTATTATCAATGAAATCAACATAAAATCCATGTCAAGTATCGACATAAAACATATATCCAAATATCCAGTATCTCGGGCTCCGGCTATCCGGACTGGCCCATATCATAAAATCTCAATACCTCAAAGTCTCAATATCTCGGGCTCCGGCTATCCGGACTGGTCCCTGGGCTCCGGCTATCCGGACTGGCCCCTTATCAAATCTCACGACTACGTCGGTATCCTTCGGATATCCACCGCGTCATAAATAACCGGTCGGTAGTGCCCCCCTGCCAGGCACAACGCCATCATCTGCGACCTTCTCGCCCCGGGATACCGCACCGGGTCCAACATGCACCCACAAACGGTTCATCCTCTTCCTCGAATCGGGTGTATGATATCGCTGAAGAGCCGAGAAAACTCATGGTGGACGCATATCACGAGAAAACTGCACTTTTTATCTTTTGAAATGAAAATGAGTTTATAAATTGTTGCGGTTTCTCCAAATCCAGAAATCTCATGGAAAATCCGAAATCTCAAAATGAAGAGTCAATATAGTAAATATCGGGCTCCGGCAATTCGGACTGGCCCTATAATAACGCATGACAAATGAATATAATAACATGCACAGGTATATATGTAAAGAACGCAATATCTTAACTAGTACAGCAATGATATATCAGAACTATCAGCTAACAAGCGATATCAATAAGGTAATATTCTCTAAGTGTACGTGACATGATAATTACCGATGATGATGTGTGTGAGCCGGCAAGCAAGTGTACGTGGAGCATACGCATCATCGGTAATAGTGCTGGTGTCCTTACAGCATGGTTTCATAATCACTAAAGTACACATTAAGCATGCAATGCGATGATAACAACATGAATATGCAGAAATGCATAGTAAATGCAACAATAAGGAATCTACAATAGAAATACGGGTCATAAAGTTTGTCATTTGAAATAACACGAATCGTGGTGTTTAGAAAATAAGGGCTACGGTGTTTTTAAGAAAGATACGTCCTTTGAAATATCCGTAGTACCCATTGGCCTGTCTTTAACATATTCACGATTCGTTGGTTTTGGAAATAAGTATGACTCGAGCCCACTCTATCATCTACTAAGTAACTACAGGACAAAGCTAAGAGACTAATCAAAAGGGTTAGGAAAACCACCTATGTCTGAGTCGATAAATATAAATAGTAGTCGGTCATCCCGCCTCAATAGCGTCACATACGATAACATATATCATACGATATCCTCGAATAATGAGTGCGGATCAATCATCATATTTATATCCCGTACGGTATCCCAAAATCGGGGTACAAGTCGCCTATCACATATACATCAACATCTGTATAATATCATTATCACTATATCATGAACATGGTACAGATCTAAGTCTAGTACATATCGATACCATCCAACATATAACCACGTGAGTATGAAAACACATCGCCCAACGATCCGCTATAATAACATGCCGTATCTCATAACACGATCCAAAACACATCACCGATCTCACGGCATCCTGCCCAAACACATCGACTCATCTCCAAGTATCATATACTATCCTTGTCATCCATGTATATATATATATATACATACTCACATACATATATGTATATATATATATCCCTATATACGCACAAGAAAATAAAGTGTATGCGGTGTGTGTGCGCATGTACCTTATTCTAGGGTTTCACGACTAAAAACTAGCTAACGACACAATCATCCAATTACGCTAAAATTTTACCCATGATCTCCTAAAACATTTCTTGATAATCATGAACGTTTCACATAACACATAGCATTGTATATATACATATATCATAGGCTACACTACGAACTGCGGGGTTGCTATACGCCATCCACCCGACTTCCCTCCGTAGATATATATCTACTCACCTTGATCCTTGCTTGCCGAAGTCGATGTCGCCACGCTCTTTTCGTTGTCTCAAAGTCCACGTGGGGGTACCTACAATTTCCAATGCGTTATATAGTAACGAGATTCGAACATGAAAACCAAAACGGCACGTGAATCGCTTATAGGTTAGAACCTATAGCCTACGCCTGCAAAACCACCAAACTACCCCTGTCGCTGACGTACAAACATCAGACGACGGAACACAACATACAATACCAAATCCCAATTCATTAAAAGTCGCAATACGAAATCAGAAACTTCATAAAATACCACCAGATTTTACCCTAGGTGAAATTAGCCAATTTTGCATATGTAAAGGGTCTAATTTACTGAAGATAAAGACCTGGACCAAACACGGACCAGTTTGGAAGTACCTAGGCCACAATTTGCGGCCCAAGTGAATAAATCTGTGGCCTGGAATGATGGGTTAGGGCTCGAGTCTTCAGGATAGCTTCTAGGTTGCCTGCACGACTCACTGTGATCGCTAAATATTTTTCAGGTGCCCCGGGTCATAGCAGATCTCCAATATGTTGGAGATAGTGCCCTCAGAGTCAATTATTGGATCACAGGCACGTGATTGCAATGATTGAGGGAGGACCTATCCCGGTAGGACAGTCTTACTCGAGATGATAGTATGCTATCTGGTTTACCTTTATCAGCGTGTACTGCTTCAGGTGACCTTACAGGTCGCTATTACACGTTGGTAGAGCCCCTAGGATTCTTGCTTGACCACCAGCAGTATGAGGGCGATCATATAAGTGGGAGCTGGGGGTCTATAAGCACATCCTTAAATGGTCCCTAGTCGTGCGAGTTTCGAGACAGGGCATCGATACTCCAGAGTAGACTAGTGTATACAGTCGAGACCCCGACAAGGGGCGGTGGCCAGTCTCACAAGCCACTGGTGTCAGTTGGTTCACCTAAGATGTATACAGGTGCTCATTGGGTTATGAGTACACCGGACAGGACTCGCCGGGAACATGCTAGTTGGTCATATACCAGACGTCAGATGGCAGTTCCCTGGTGACATGTGTACAGGTTAGTTCATCGACCTGGGGATCGTCATTTGTCTTGTGTGAGTTCCCACTGTACTTTGATTACTACCCTACCACGGCTCAAAGGAGTCGTGCAAACAGGTTTTAGTTGGGTACAGTCCCGAGCCACATGGAGGCAGTGAGCGTACCTTCAGGGGTTCGTCTCTCCCGGTATTGGGGGTGAGGTCGTGCTGTGTCTAGGAGAGCCATTACACGAAGCCCTCGGCCGAGGCAAGGAGATTTACTGGTAGGTATTCCAGTAGTATCTCAGGGTGTTCTGGGCTACACTCCGACACGACTTGTACCGCTTTTGGGGGTCTGACTTTTACCAACCCCCTAGGCCCGCCATGCGATGCTCATAGACGAACGGACCGGACTGTACGGATATCGTCACTGACAGGCTCAGTAGGGTTGTCGGGCTGAGTTCGCTCGCAGACGTCCCTTTTAGTCAATACCTGGTAGCCCGTTACGTATTGGCTTATACCTCTGACGTGCTAGTGGTTAAATCCACAACCAAGATGTTGACGAGTCTTTAGAGTCCCCCACATTCTGTTACTCAGCTTTCGGGCGAAAAGTTGTAGAGGCCGTATGGAGATATGGCAGGGTCCGATCAGATACGTGCGGTATTGCACGGATCAGGATCAGACAGTTTGTACTATAGGCCGTATGGTTATATGGCAGGGTTCGATCAGGTACGTGCGGTATTGCACGGATCAGGATCGAACGGATATTACTAGCCGGCTTTGGTTTAAACCGGATCCTAGTATAGTACAGTGTAGATTATTGTCTCATTGCATTTGTATTTCGGTCGAAATACAGATGCGGGTGTGTATGCACAGTATCGGGGTTTTCCTGTAATTTATTACGGGACCAGTTTTCTGGAGTTGCCAGTTTGCTTTTCGTTTCGGCCGATTTCTTTTGTATCGTTCATTGGCCGAAGATTGGTGGAGGAGGGTTTATTTGCATTGTTGCAAATAGGCATTAGTGGAGGGGGTTCTTTGCATCTTGTTGCATCATGATGGCTTTCATGATGTGCACCATCATTGACTTGTTTTGACTCCATCATGGCTTGACTTTTAAAGTCATGATTGTTGATGATGTTGAGGGGTATGGTTGTTGAGTGTGGACTTTTCTTTGTGATCATTTCTTTTCATATGATAACCCTCCTCTCTCTCTCTCTCTTGGATGATTCTTTTTAGTCACTCTCTCATATTCACCCCTCCTACATGGTCATGGCCGGCCTCCCCCTTTAGTGGGCTGTCCAAAATTTTGAGGGTGGGATTTTGCTTCATTTCATGTTGCAAAATTCCCACAAGTTCAATCCAAAAAGCCCCAAGTTCAATTCCTCCACAAAAGGCAATTCCACAAACCCCAAAATGAGACTTCTTCTACTATGCATTCTACAGCAAATCTTGGGCACGTCGACTAGCCAGCTTCGTGCCCGAGTTGCCTCGGCATTGAGGTGGGAGCCCGTAAAAGAAGTAGGCGATGTGGTGCACTTCCGGCGACGAGGTGGAGACCGGAGCTTCCGCAGGAGATCGGGACGACGACGAGAAGACCGGAGGACTCGGATCAGTCGGTATATCTCTCTTCCCATCTTGTAGTTAGCTAGGACTAATTAATGGTTCGATCCGGGTATTAGTGCGCGGAGGTTTGCCAGTTCAAGTAAAAATTAAAGTTTATCACCGCTTCCGCATTTGGCCGTCGGATTGACGGCCGGGGCGCCGCCGTGCACTTACAGTGGTATCAGAGCCTCGCCATTAACTTAGTCTAGCTTGGTTTAATGTGTTTTGCATTTCCGATCGACCAAAATTCCGAAATCTATATTTTTGTTAGCATCAGTTTCTGTTGAAATATTTTGGTCTCCAAAAATTTTTCAGGTTATATAAAAGTACTGTGCTGGAAGACCTAAGACTACTGTAGAAATTCGAGACACTGATCTCTTCAGGGGAGCGCGGAACCGCGGCAAAACCCTACTTGTTGCCGCGGTTCCGCCGCGGTATTGATGGATCAGTGTGTACAATTTTTCCAGTAGGCTTCATGGGTTAAATTTGGGGTTTTGGAATATTAATATTGGGCCCAGAATTTCCTGATCTGCTACAGTAATGCTTAGGGGCCCACTTGTTAAAATTTGATTGATCGGATATTTTAAACACATTATTTCACAGTATTTACATTATATCTGCGACCGTGAATGTCACTCGATCGGTAAATCCTGTCTAACTGCTATAGCCCGGTTAGACGGATTTGCGAACGTGACTTTCACGTTGATGTTCTGTTTTTGCTGTGATGTTGCGGATCGGTCGTGGGGATAGCCTGGATGCAATGCTAGTACAGTTTTTGTTGTATTATGTACATTTGATATTGCGGGGCGAGCGTCCGACATGTGGACTGCCGTCACTGCCTGTTTGTATTATTATTTTGGGGCACGACCAGGTTGCGGTCGATGTACCCGTTGTATGTATATTTTACTTTCTGTACTAGGATTACCCCAAGGTGGGGTGCACGGATAGCCGGGTTCTAGAGGGCAACAAGCCCGCATCTCATGGCATTGGGACGGAAGGGGCTTCACTCTAGGATTGGCGGGCTATTCGCCGCACTCGTAGGGGGTACAGGTTGACCCAGGAGGGGTGCCCAAGTTACCGGATTCCGTGAAGTGCTGGGTGGTCCATTCACGTTGCTGAAAGGGGCTGCCTCGCTTCAGGTTTTGGCAGGTAACTTGCCGCGCCCGTAGGGGTCTAGGATTTCATTGCACAGGCTATCCACACGACCAGGGGAACGTCGGGTTTCAGCGGCTCTGTGAAACCCGGGGATCCCAGATATCTGTATTGTTTCTGTGATGCTGTACATTTCTGTGATGTTGCATTTTATCACGCCTTGAGCGAATATAATATATTGGTATATATATTAGTAGATGTTGTATATGTTTTGCATCCGCGCTAGTCCAGTCCCCGCTCTGTCGTTAGTTAGCTAACCTAACGGGTAATGACGGGACCCAGTGGCGAATGCGGATGGCATATACGTACATCAGTATATTTTCGTTCTTTGTGGTGTGATCAATTGATGGGACTGGGTTGATTCGAATCAATGCAAGTTAAAAACAAACCTAATCTGATGTTGTTGGAACACTTTTCAAAAAGCTGTTATTGCAAGGACGTTCACTTTTGTTTTGCACAGTGATATTCGGTTATGAATATCCAGCACCTCAGTCGACGAGGCAAGGGCCGAGATCCCTTCACCGGGAGTGACCCCTTGGACAGAAAGTTTGCGTCAGGGCATTAACTTCACTATAGCCGATTACTTTTGCTTTGCATCGTGGTATTCATTTGGAATATCCTGCACCTCATTCTACGGGGAAAGAGCCGAGATCCCTTCACCGGGAGTGACCTCTTTAGCAAAGGTTTTCGTCACTATATTTTTAAAAGCTATCAGTTCCTTCAACGATATCAAGTTCATTACGTTAAAGGTTTTCGTCAGAAACCATTCGTAGCCCTCCATCATTTCAGTTAAATATTCGGTAGTATTCAAGCTATGTATTTTGACCTCACGCCAAGGCATAGTGTTTGGTAGCTGCCGGGTATTTATCTGTTGCATAGATAGATGCGTTGGTTTGGGACAGTCGTACTACTATTTTGGCCTACGTCAAGGGTATGTACGGGTGGATTCAAATTAACCTGGATAATGATGGGCAGAACTTGACATGTGACTTATGATATTTTGACCTCACGTCAAGGTCATAAGAGCATGGGGTAAAAATCCACATCGGGAGTTTCAAAAGAACTGAAACTTGCCAGATATGCGCATACCTTCTGGAGTGTGACACCGTGAGCGGATTCCGTCACGTTATCATACGATGACAGTTGGATCCCGATTCCCACGGATGAGTTAGTTTACTCCTCGGGTGACCCCGACTAATTCTTCTTTCAGGTTTGGAGGAGAATTTGAGGTACAGTGGGAGGTTTCCAGATTAGATAAATTGGTAACCATTCTGATCTAGGTTAGAGTGCACGCTGAGTGTTTCTTTTCTCTCTCTCTTTGGCAGCGACCATTGACCCGACCCTAAGACTATGACTCAGTGACTAAGTTGACCGAACCTTCTTAAACACTGGCTTTTGGATTGTCAAAGTTGCAAACCTCATTGCCACTCCTACTTTTACCCTTTTCTCCAGGACACCCCGTTTTACTACGAACGTCCACTTCCATTGCACAAAACCATCGTATGGTTAGATACGAACTCGAAAGAATTTAATCGAGGATGGTTTCAGGTTCTGGAGAAAACGGATAGGATTATTCAGTTGTCTTTTCCTTTTACCCTCTCTCAGGTTACGAGTACTCCTTGGTTTAGGGGTAGTACACCTATTACGCAAATTGGATTGCCTTCTTCCAAACCTTAGGCTGGTGCCGACCGGTAGGGAATGAGGAAAACCAATTAGCATAACGATGGTGTGCAGAAGGTATTAAGTTAAGACAAAGCAAGGGATTAGTAAGAGGGCAAAGTAAATTGCAACAGATATTCATGACCAAACCAGGTATTTCTTCGCCAATCCTAAAATCACCTTTGAATTTCTCCAGGACACTCCGTATCACTACGAAGATCCACAGTTTATTTGGATATTCCATCGTATGGTTATATACGAACTCGAAAGGAACTTGTTCCAGTTCGGGGATGGATTCTCGTTCAGGAGAAATGGGAATAAGGTTTATTCGGTTGTCTTTTATCTTCACCCTCTCTCATTGCGAGTGTTCCTAGGATTGGGACAGTACACCCATTATGCTTATTGGATAGTCTTCTTCCAAACCATAAGCTGGTGCCAAACGGTAGGGAAGGAAGAAAACCATTTGGCCTAAAGGGGTGTGCAGAAGGTAAAGACTAAAGACATATGAAGGGATTTGGAGAGGTGGCAAAGAATTATACGGTTACAGTCGTGAATCTGGAAGAGGCATTACTAGGAATACCAGGATACCCCATCGAAACATTTCAATGTTTCAGCTTCACTGTGTACTGTTAAAAGAAAACTGATTTCCCGATTAGATACTTACTCCAGGGTATGTATTTACCAGGTACGATTCTCACATCTGTATGGTTTTACAGATGATGAGTGGGAGTAAGTTATTGGGAATTGGGTGATCATCCTCATTATATCGGGATTCGTTGTAATCGGTGATATTTGAGGAAGTTACCTGGGTAGTTTGCCGGTCGGCAAATATTTGGTTTTGAATATCCGCTGTTATGCACCAATTTCAAATTGATATATCTGTACGTCTATTTTCATAGAGTGAGATATACCTTTTGATATTATGTCGATGACATTTACCTATATCAGTGGATGGTTAGGTAAGGAGCATTAAACAGCGGTGTAATTCTTCTTAACCATAAGTACAGTTTTCAACCTACGACACACAGTGAATGAGTTATCAGACTCAAGGGACTTATACAGAGTATTGTATGTTGTCCAGGGTCCATCAGGACAGAGGGGTTGGTCCTCGTACTATATTCGGTTTACTTATGACTTCTCTAGTTTTTAGACAGGTGTTTCGCGGAAACACAGGGTCTGAATTTTGAGAAGTTATAGGTATTTGAATAGAGTAGAGAACCAGGTGTAGCAAGTATCGGGATTCTTCAAAGTGATCGAAGATGTAGATACTTGTGTATGGTATTCAGTTGATAGTAATGATAAAGAGATCTTGCTTCTCTTTCAGGTTACTCATAATTGGAAGCATTCCTAAGTTGAGTAACGCTGATCGGCCTCCTTCCATTTAGTTGACATGCACTGGAGACAGTTGCATGATTTGGATCTGGTTCAGTTAAATCAGTGCCTCTGGTTCTATATTGGATATAGTACAGTTCATATCTTAACGGTGTTAAGGTACGGGGAGTTGTCCGGCTTATGATTAAAACCAGACACTGGACAACTCAAGGCACGTTTCTGTAATGGCTGTTTGTGGGTTGACCCAGGCTATGACGAGGGTTGACTTTCTACCATCTGGATGAACAATAGCGATATTGTTCTAGACTCGCCACAGTTTTATTAAAAATGGATTTTTTCAGAAAACAGTAGTGGGAGTATGGTAGAACTGGAAGTGATTCCAGAACCACAAACGATTACTGAAGATTTGATAAGGAACCTAAAGATTCAATCTGGTTTGACATTCCATTGGCCACTCCGCAGATAAGGTGGGTAACTTCAGGCACCCGAGAGGTACTCCGGTAGCCTCAAGGACGGTGACAGGGAAGTTCTTGTTTACCCAAAATTGCCATTGCTGTTGTTCCAGACTGTGAGACCCGGCAGGAGGATGAGTATAGCGTCATTCTGAACTCGCTTCAGAAGTGTACGTCTATATGACTCTGCCAGAGGGTTGTCATGGTCAGTGGGAGCAGCGGAAGCATTGGTGGACAGGTAGCTTATGTCTATTTATAGACTAAAGCAGATATAGCGGAGATAGATCATCTATTTCTGACGTGACAGTCATAGGTTTGACTTCATCAGAATAGGGGATGGATCTGTTGAGAAGGTAGTAGGGTCTGATGTCCTGGTATTTGGATGACATACACAGAGTAGGAAGTGATATTCCTATACTACGATCGGTTATACTTTGGTCATCACACAGTGGTTTCTCCACAAAGGAAATAGATTTTATATCTGACATACTGGTTACTGGATCTATGGTTTTAGATCTAGATTTGGGTGGTTGCCCAATCAGGGTACTAAGACAGCATTCTAAGAGTATTTAGGATGAACGACTCCTGGCATGGTAGTATACCTGCAGAAGATGGAGTCACCCTCTCTAAAGCTGTCTTACAGACTAAAGGGGAGAGGGATGTGCATGATTGACAGATCACTTGCCTAGGCAATTGAGTCAATCATGAGATGTCAAGTACCACACCAGATATTGTTCTTGCACTAGATGCAATAAGTTGATATTGATCCAATCCTGGAAAAGCAGTCGGAAGCAGTTTTAGAACATAAGTGAATGTTCTAGGGATATGATAACGACAGCCTCATGCAGGAGACAGTTATCATTCCAGGCTTCCAAGGTGACCTGGACGACAAGGAGGTTGTCAGAGTTATAGTTTTTCCTTCTAATGAGGGGCAGTATTTTGGACAGGTGATCCAAGGCAATACTGAGGGTGGCATGGCGCAGGACACTGATTGAGTTCAGTAGTCGGTACTGTCTAAGAAGTTTGGATTTGGAGTTCATTTATGAGCTAGGTCCCATCAGACATCCAGACACATTCTAAGACTGGTATTGCTCATTTCGGGAGATGGTTTTCTCCGCGAACATGAGATTTAGAGAGACATAGAAAGAAACATCAAGGCGGGTCCACTCACTGAGGCTATTCCTCGAACGCAATAGTTTCGCAAACGAGCTTTGTGAGACTGACTAGTAGAGGAGTTGGGTGTTCGGTATCACACGGGCTGTGAGTATGCGACATCGCAATAATTAGCCTTGAGTGCAAGTGGGAGATTGTTGGAGATAGTGCCCTCAGAGTCAATTATTGGATCACAGGCACGTGATTGCAATGATTGAGGGAGGACCTATCCCGGTAGGACAGTCTTACTCGAGATGATAGTATGCTATCTGGTTTACCTTTATCAGCGTGTACTGCTTCAGGTGACCTTACAGGTCGCTATTACACGTTGGTAGAGCCCCTAGGATTCTTGCTTGACCACCAGCAGTATGAGGGCGATCATATAAGTGGGAGCTGGGGGTCTATAAGCACATCCTTAAATGGTCCCTAGTCGTGCGAGTTTCGAGACAGGGCATCGATACTCCAGAGTAGACTAGTGTATACAGTCGAGACCCCGACGAGGGGCGGTGGCCGGTCTCACAAGCCACTGGTGTCAGTTGGTTCACCTAAGATGTATACAGGTGCTCATTGGGTTATGAGTACACCGGACAGGACTCGCCGGGAACATGCTAGTTGGTCATATACCAGACGTCAGATGGCAGTTCCCTGGTGACATGTGTACAGGTTAGTTCATCGACCTGGGGATCGTCATTTGTCTTGTGTGAGTTCCCACTGTACTTTGATTACTACCCTACCACGGCTCAAAGGAGTCGTGCAAACAGGTTTTAGTTGGGTACAGTCCCGAGCCACATGGAGGCAGTGAGCGTATCTTCAGGGGTTCGTCTCTCCCGGTATTGGGGGTGAGGTCGTGCTGTGTCTAGGAGAGCCATTACACGAAGCCCTCGGCCGAGGCAAGGAGATTTACTGGTAGGTATTCCAGTAGTATCTCAGGGTGTTCTGGGCTACACTCCGACACGACTTGTACCGCTTTTGGGGGTCTGACTTTTACCAACCCCCTAGGCTCGCCATGCGATGCTCATAGACGAACGGACCGGACTGTACGGATATTGTCACTGACAGGCTCAGTAGGGTTGTCGGGCTGAGTTCGCTCACAGACGTCCCTTTTAGTCAATACCTGGTAGCCCGTTACGTATTGGCTTATACCTCTGACGTGCTAGTGGTTAAATCCACAACCAAGATGTTGACGAGTCTTTAGAGTCCCCCACATTCTGTTACTCAGCTTTCGGGCGAAAAGTTGTAGAGGCCGTATGGAGATATGGCAGGGTCCGATCAGATACGTGCGGTATTGCACGGATCAGGATCGGACAGTTTGTACTATAGGCCGTATGGTCATATGGCAGGGTTCGATCAGGTACGTGCGGTATTGCACGGATCAGGATCGAACGGATATTACTAGCCGGCTTTGGTTTAAGCCGGATCCTATTATAGTACAGTGTAGATTATTGTCTCATTGCATTTGTATTTCGGTCGAAATACAGATGCGGGTGTGTATGCACAGTATCGGGGTTTTCCTGTAATTTATTACGGGACCAGTTTTCTGGAGTTGCCAGTTTGCTTTTCGTTTCGGCCGATTTCTTTTGTATCGTTCATTGGCCGAAGATTGGTGGAGGAGGGTTTATTTGCATTGTTGCAAATAGGCATTAGTGGAGGGGGTTCTTTGCATCTTGTTGCATCATGATGGCTTTCATGATGTGCACCATCATTGACTTGTTTTGACTCCATCATGGCTTGACTTTTAAAGTCATGATTGTTGATGATGTTGAGGGGTATGGTTGTTGAGTGTGGACTTTTCTTTGTGATCATTTCTTTTCATATGATAACCCTCCCCTCTCTCTCTCTCTTGGATGATTCTTTTTGGTCACTCTCTCATATTCACTCCTCCTACATGGTCATGGCCGGCCTCCCCCTTTAGTGGGCTGTCCAAAATTTTGAGGGTGGGATTTTGCTTCATTTCATGTTGCAAAATTCCCACAAGTTCAATCCAAAAAGCCCCAAGTTCAATTCCTCCACAAAAGGCAATTCCACAAACCCCAAAATGAGACTTCTTCTACTATGCATTCTACAGCAAATCTTGGGCACGTCGACTAGCCAGCTTCGTGCCCGAGTTGCCTCGGCATTGAGGTGGGAGCCCGTAAAAGAAGTAGGCGATGTGGTGCACTTCCGGCGACGAGGTGGAGACCGGAGCTTCCGCAGGAGATCGGGACGACGACGAGAAGACCGGAGGACTCGGATCAGTCGGTATATCTCTCTTCCCATCTTGTAGTTAGCTAGGACTAATTAATGGTTCGATCCGGGTATTAGTGCGCGGCGGTTTTCCAGTTCAAGTAAAAATTAAAGTTTATCACCGCTTCCGCATTTGGCCGTCGGATTGACGGCCGGGGCGCCGCCGTGCACTTACACAATACACATCACTAAAGTCAACAGAATACGATATCGGGGTTTCTAAGTTTGGCATTTGGAGTTTATGTCTATGGTTTAGCCCAAAATACAATCACTACAGGGGTTGCATGGCCTCTACTAACCTCAATTTACACTTCACAATTCATAAAAACCCCTAATCTCTTCTTGGAATTTTCAAAGTTCATCAAACTCCACTAAAACACTTCTAAACATGCATGGAGGCTAAAGTGAATGAAATACTATACTAAGTGTGAAGGAATTACCTCATTTGGCAACTCAAGAATTTTCTTGAGTTACCCCAAGTGCTCAAAATCCTAGCTTTCTTGGTCCAAAATGCTTGTAGTGAGCTTGTGCACATTTTTAATGAAAGGGAGATGATGTTTTGATGTGGGATTGAAGGTTTTTGTGAGGGTTTAGAGGAGGTGGGAGATGAGGGCAGCCATGGAGATGAAGGGGGAGAGAATGATGAAGGAAATGGAAGGAAACAAATGGGAGCAATGGTCAAAGACCCCTCACCTCTCTCTTCTCTCTTTTGCCCATACCTTATTGTTTAATCCCTTTTTCTTTTCTTTCCATTTTCTTTTGTTTTCCTTTTTCTTTTCTTCTCTTCTCTTCTCTTCTCATTTAAAAACCAACCATGCATGAAAAATAAAGAAAAAAGACATGGTAGAAAAATGTAATAATGTGTAATATGACATGGTGCATGTCATGTGCACAAATCAAGCTTAATGCACGATTAGTGATATTTAATCGTGATTAGCATAAAAATGGAATATAATTAATCAGAAAGAATTTATAATTTGCTTAAATCATATAAAACACGCTCATTTCAGAAATTCCTAAAATTTTCCAAATATTTCCCAATTTATCGGTAATTAATTGTACCGCATTATCAAAATATTCATAATATTTATTATTTAATTATATAATTTCCCAAAAATAATATTTTATTTTTCTTAAATGTTACAATTACATTCACTGACGATCTCTCAAGATTCGGTCATGTGTTCCTGTTGAAACACGAGTCTGAAGCTTTTGAGAAATCCAAACAATATAAGCATGAAGTTGAGAACCAGACGGGTAAAAGTATTAAAATCTTTCGATCTGATCGGGGAGGAGAATACTTCAGCATGGAATTCCATGACTATCTAAAAGAGAATGGGATTCACTCTCAGCTTACTCCTCCGTATACACCACAGCACAACGGTGTATCGAAACGGAGGAATCACACCCTATTGGATATTGTGCGCTCTATGATGAATACTGCTGGGTTGCCTATTTCCTTTTGGGGATACGCACTGGAGACAGCTGCAGACCTATTGAATATGGTTCCCACCAAATCTGTGCCAACCACTCCGTATGAGATATGGAAAGGAAAGAGACCATGCATTAATTATGGTAAGATATGGGGTTGTCCGGCATATGTGAAAACACAAAATCCGGACAAGCTCAAGGCAAGGTCTTTTCTGTGTAAGTTTATTGGATATCCCAAACATTCGTGAGGGTATATCTTCTACCACACCGAGGAACAAAAAGTGTTTGTTTCTCGACATGCCACTTTTTTAGAAAAGTAATTTCTTGAAAAAGAAATTAGTGGCAAAGAGGTAGAACTGGAAAAAATTCCGGCTACACAGACTGCAACAGAAGATTTAGTGGAACCAGAGGATTCGATAGTTCCCAACGAACCTCATCCTCTCCGCAGATCTAGTAAGGTTCCTCATCCACTTGAGAGATACTACGGTTTTCTCATTGATGGTGGGAGCGAGGATTGCATCATCGAAGATGATGACCCAACTAGCTTTGAGCAGGCCATCACGAGTGGGGACTCTGTGAAATGGCTGGATGCAATGCGATCTGAGATGGAATCCATGTACACCAACAAAGTATGGACTTTGGAAGTTGCTCCCGAAGGGGTAAAACCTATTGGGAGCAAATAGATCTTTAAGATGAAACTTGGTGTAGATGGAAAAGTTGAGACTTTCAAAGCTAGACTTGTTGCAAAAGGTTTTCGTCAACGACCAGGTGTGGATTATGATGAAACCTTTTCTCCAGTGGCTATGCTCAAGTCTATCTGGATCCTACTTCCATCGCTGCATACTATGACTACGAAATCTGGCAAATGGATGTTAAGACCGCCTTTCTAAATGGTGATTTAGAAGAGAGCGTGTACATGACTCAGCCGGAGGGCTTCGTAGGCAGTGGGAGCAGCGGAAAGGTGTGCAAGCTACTTAAATCAATCTACGGGTTGAAGCAAGCATCGCGGAGTTGGAACATCTGTTTTGATGAGGTAGTCAAAGAGTTTGACTTCATCAAAACCGTAGATGAATCTTGTATATACAAGAAGGTCGCAGAGAGTAAGGTCGTCTTCCTCATATTGTACATGGATGACATACTCTTGATAGGAAATGCTGTTCCTATGCTGCACTCGGTCAAGCTCTTCTTATTACAAAGATTCTCAATGAAAGATCTAGGTGATGCCTCCTACATCTTGGGGATCATGATCTATAGAGATGGATCTAAACGGATACTGGGATTGTCCCAATCCAGGTACATTGAAACCGTACTAAAGAGGTTTAGTATGGAAGATTCCAAGCGTGGGAATATACCCACGATCTCAGGACTCACTCTCTCCAAAGAGATGTCTCCCAAGACTGATTTGGAGAGAGCTCGCATGCAAGGGATACCCTATACTTCGGCAGTAGGCTCTATCATGTACGCGATGTTATGTACCAGACCCAATGTAGCGTACTCACTAAGTGTAGTGAGTAGGTATCAAGCAGATCTGGGAGAGAATCACTGGACAGCTGTGAAGAATATTCTCAAGTACTTGAGAAGGACTAAAGAGATGTTCTTGGTGTATGGTAACGGTGAACTTCAAGTGGATTCCTATACCGACTCGAGCTTCCAGAGTGATAAGGACGACAGTAAGTCGGTCTCGGGTTTTGTCTTTACCTTCAACGGAGGGGCGGTGTGTTGGAAGAGTTCCAAGCAAGACACCGTTGCAGACTCGACGATGGAGGCTGAATACATCGCTGCCAATGATGCTGCCAAAGAAGCTGTCTGGATGAAGAAGTTCATTGCTAAGCTTGGTGTGGTTCCATCCATTGAGCATCTAATAGCTGTATATTGTGATAACAATGGAGCGGTGGCTTTGGCCAAGGAACCTAGGTCCCATCAGAGATCCAGACATATTCTGAGACGGTATCACCTAATCCGGGAGATAGTTGATAGCCGGGAGATCGTGGTCAGGAGAGTTGACACGAAGGAAAACGTAGCGGATCCACTCACAAAGGCCCTCCCCCAGATACAATTTGAGAGACTTTTTGGGATGTTGGGTATGAGATACTACAACACATGGCCTTAGTGCAAGTGGGAGATTCTTAGTTATATATATGTCCTAGAGGCCATTATTGTACATATGATGTATATTATAGAGGATGCTTGGACATATATAGAGAGGACTTTCTTGCTCGACATGATAGTATGCTATCTGGTTGTTATTTGTCTTAACATGCAGACTTGTATTGTGATACTGTCTTGCTCTCACATGTTGATAAAGCCCTTAGGATATGTACTTGACTACCAGGACTATGATGGAGATCATACTAGTAGGGACAGGGTAGTACACAAGTACATCCTTTAATTGTTCCTAGTCGAGGGAATATCGAGACAGGGCATCGATATTCCAGAGTAGACTAGCGTATACGCTTCTTGACCCATATGATGGGCGATGGATGATCCCATATCCATTGGTGTTTGACATCAAAGATGGTATACGGGTGCTCAGTGGAGACTGGATACACTGAACAGGACTCACCGAGGACTCTTATGTGGTATTATACCTATCGTCAGATAGCAGTCCTCTGGTGACACTGGTACAGGTTAGTCTGTAGACCCGAGATCGTTATAGAGTCTTGTGTGGATCCCACTGTGCTTTGATTTCCTCCCTACCACACTCAAGAGGAGTTGTGCAAACAGGTGGATTTTGGGTACAGTCCCGAGTCACATGGAGGCAATGAGCGATAGGAGGGGTTTCGTCTCTCCCGATATTGGGGGTTGATGTTGCGCTATGCTCGATTGGCTATAACTGGAACTCCCTGGCCAGGGTTGCTGCCGAGATTTACTGATAAGTGTTATCAGTAGTTTCTCGAACCGTTATAGGCCAGACATCGGCATGATTTATCACGTTACTGGGGCCTGACGATTTCCACCCCTAGACATGATATGCGACATATCAGATGAAGAGACCGTACTGTACGGTAGTGTTACTGATTGGCTTCATGGAGACTATGGACAGGCTTGCTTGTTGATCTTCATATCGCTCAATACCCGGGTAGCCGTTACGTCCAGCTAGTACCGCTGACGGCTTGTAGGTGACTTGTGTGATCATCACCTACTGCTAGCGTATTGACGAGTCTTTAGAGTCCCACACAGAAGTTCCCCAGTTCAAGCGAAACGAAGTAGGACACATATGTGATATGTGTGTGGGCCTAATTAAATACGAGTATGTGATACCGTATTGTAATCTGGCAGTCATCTGTTATCGGTTTGGTTATATATGATATAACCAGATTGTCGAATCAAGTGTTGATTCGATAATGTGATATACAGATAAATGATATTAGTCGGTCCTATGTGATATAACCGGATTATTAGATCAAGTGTTGATTTAATAATGTGATATATATTATATGTGATATAATTATATCTTAACTAATATCATTAACTCACTAATTATTCTTCATTATGTATATATTAATAAATATATATATATATATATAATAATGAAGCATGGCATTTAGATTTCTATTTTGTGAAAATAGAAATGAGGTGGAAAGTGAAAGCAAGCATGGGATTTACTTTTGTTTATTAATCTTGACTCACTATTCAAGCATGGTTGCAATTTTATATTGCATAATCCATGCTTGAATGAGTGAGGGGTCAAGACTTGGCATTCATTCTAGCTCATTCTCAACACTTAGCCAATTTTCTTGAGTTGCTCCCATGGTTTCTATCTATCTTCTTCTTCCTCCTCTTGTCATGGCTCAAGCTTCAACCCTCACATGTGATGTGAATCATGAAACTTGAACACAAACTTATAAGCTCATAACATCCCTACTTCACCATCCTACACTTGACTTGCGATCAAGTGTAGCGTGTTTCATACGCTAATGAGTTTAGTGTAAAGGTAGCTTGAGTTGGAGGGACTTCGCGTGGATCATCTTCGGCATGATGGTCATCGGAGGAAGCTCGTTCAAAGTCTCAAGAGAAGCCTAGTGGAGTCGAGGGACTACTACACGAAGCAAGTGAAGAGAAGGACCGTCTACAAAGGTTGTATTCTTGTTCTCTAGATGTAAAGTAGTTTACATTTGGTATTGTCTAAATCTCCAGTTAAAGATTCTAGGATTAAGGTTGTTTAGCATGACAATTTTTTGAAAATGGCATGGACGATGCCTCCCGAAACCTTGCTGTCGTGCTAGGGAACCTTACACATATCAAGAGAAACCGGGTTTTAAAACAATACATACTTTCTTTTGAAATATAACCACGGTTCTCAAATCCAGAATCTCATGAAAACAACATCTCAATGCATATAATCGTAAAGCATGATGTATGCAAACATATAACAGAAATGTGAGCATATCCGTATATCATGCAACATAGAAAAGTGATGTGAGCATATCAGTATATCATGCGACATATCATAATGATGTGGCAATTCTACTGTGTAAGTGACATAGCAATTATCGATGATGAAAGTGTGTGAGCCGGCAAATCTATGTAAGTGTAACATACGCATCATCGATAATGACGTAGGTGTACTAGCACAGGTATATATATATAATGCAATGAGAATGTCATGAACGTAACATAAGGTACATCGTACGCGAAATGCTAACAGGTATACGTATCTACAATATATCCGAGTCGGTGAATCTATCAATCGGCATCCAGCCTCACAACATCACGTACGGTATAATCCATCATACGACATCCTCTAGTCAAGGGTATGGATCAATCATCAAGTAAAACTCATAACGTACTGTATCCATCGTACGGCGGCATTAAACCATCAGGGATCCTATCAACCTATATGACAAAGAGGTACAGACCTAACGCCTCGTACGACATATCACTCGTGATTCACAACATTATATATATCTATATACCTATATCCCAGGTCACATCCGTATCAATCTCATATCATGGGACCGACAAAGGTATCAATTATCTCATATCGACTCGCATCCGTATAACAACATATCAACCAAGTCATCATATCTCATCGTATACTCTTTTCATCACGCCAATATCTCACATCAAGTCATTTTACATATACATTCTATCTTGTAAATCTCATGTCATGCTACTCTAAATCTCATACTTATTCTCGTGCAACTACATATCTATATATCGTGATTCACATTCACGTTTCGCATCCTTATATATCAATCCGAGACATCATTTCTACCATATCATGTCAAAGAGTCATATCCCTGTAGCTTTCATCTCATATCTCGATATATATATTGAATCATTCATATCATCTCTAACTATCCTTTTAACCATATCCATAGTTTTCTAATATAGGTTTCCTTAACCATATTCTATATATATCGGTTTCCATCAAAACTTGCCGGGGTGCTATACACCATCCACCCGACTTCCCCTGTAGATATAAATCTACTCACCTACGGAACTCCTCGTTCAGCCGTAGTCGATGTGCTTCGTCGTCTCGGAATCCACGCGAAGGTACCTACAATATATACGCAGTCGCAATACTATTAAAATTAAGTCCGAAAAACCAATACGGCACACGGTGCGCTCATAGGTTAGAACCTATAGCCTATGCATGCTAAACAACCAAACAAATCCTTGTTGTTGACGTACAAACATCCAACGACCCAGTACAATATCAAATACTAAAACCAAGTTTCAGAAATCGGAAACCATAAATCAGCAACTCAAGAAAACACCTCCAGATTTTGCCACAGGTACAATTAGCCAATTTTGCATATGGGGTAGGTCTAATTTGACTAAAATGGAGCCATGGACCAAGCACGAGGCGATTCAATCGTACTAAGTCCGCAATTTGCGGCCAGAATAAGATAATTTGCGGCCACAGTAGTGAGTTGGGTCTTCGGGTCTTAGGGATAGCTTCTAGGGTGTCTGCATACCTCTCAGTAATCGCTAAATATTTTCTACAGTTCCTGGGTTATAGCAGAACTCCAATTACCACCACACTTCCTCACAAAACCCGACATGTGACCATTCCAAACTCCGTATTTTGGTTCTAATCCTGGGTCTAGGCCAGTAAAACACCACTAGGGTCTTGTAGACACCCACTACAGATCATGATTCCACACAAACACCCAGACCCTCTCTTGAATTTTCCAAACATCACTAATCAACACCGATTTAACTCTAGTTTAACAATATGGTATACTACACACAATAACTTTACTAGGGTTTAGAATTATACCTCAATTGGCAACTCAAGAAATTTCTTGAGTTGCTCAACATCTTCAAAATCCAACTTTGATTGGTCCAAAGTGTTGAGATGAGGTGGAGATCAACTTTAATGAAGAGAGTATAGGGTTTTGATGAAGATTTTGAGATGATACTTGGAGATGGAGGTGGAGGGAGATGAGGAGGAAGAAGATGAAGGAACCTTGAAGGAAAATGAATGAGGTCAGCCCCTCTCTCTCTCCTACCCTCACTCTCTCTTATTCTCACCCTCTCAATCACTTAAGCTATGCCCCACTCTCTCTCTCTCTCCAATAATTCACTCTTTTCCCTTTCCTCTTTTTCTTTTCTCTAAACCAAATATCAACAAACACAAATGAACAACATGCAACCAAATGCAACATGCCATGGTGCACTAACCATAGGAAAATGTAGAAACACGGATTTGGCTTAATCGCGATTAGTATTGCACTAATCAATTTTTATTTAAACTTGCGTATAATTAATTATAAAAATGCCAAATCCAATAAATATATATTTAAATGAATAAATCATTTTAATCTCCAATTATTTCACAATTATTGGTATATATTTATACCATTTTACGAAAACCCCAAATTCGCAAATCAGGTAGTTTTCGCGAAATATATTATTTTAATATTAAATTCCAAAAATAATATTTTATATTTTCTGAAATGTTACAGTAGGTGGTCTTCCCACGATTCTCCGAAGTCTAACATACACGCTCTTAGCATATCTTCAAGGATCTGAATCGTTCGCTCAGACTGAGCATCTGTTTGTGGATGATAAGCTGTGCTGAAGTTCAGACTCGTTCCTAAGCTAGCTTGCAGACTCTGCCAAAACTGCGATCGGAATCTACTGTCACGATCGAAGACAATGCAAACCGGTACTCCATGTAATCTTACGATCTCCTGCATAAGTTCATGGGTATCATAGATAGTACACTATGAAGTGTTAAATCTTACTTAGATTCAGACTTACTTCCATGTATTTCTTTGCTAGTGTCTCGGTAAATTGGCCAACTCGAAATGGGTTGAAGTGAGCCGACTTTGTGAGTCGATCCACAATAACCCATACCGCATCGTTACCTTTCGTGCTGCGAGGAAGTGAAGTCACGAAGTCCATGGTGATGTGTTGCCACTTCCATTCTGGAATAGGCAACGGTTGAAGTAAACCAGCAGTCCTGTGATGTTCAGCTTTTACTTGCTGCACACCAAGCATTTGGCCATGCCACCAGTAATTTTGCTGCAGATCTTTGTACATCTTTTTACCACCAGGGTGTACTGAGTATGGAAAGCTGTGAGCTTCTTTCATCAACTCTTCCCGAACAGAACCTTGTGGTACACACAATCTGCTTCCATATCTCAAAGATCCGTCTTCATGGATGATGAATTCTGTTCTAAGTCCACTTTCTACTTGTTCTCTGATCTTTTGCAACTTGGCATCGCTTGCTTGAGCTGCTTTGATCTGATTGACAATAGTAGATTGAACTTGTAAATTCATCAACTCTGAAGTATTACCTGGCATAACCACTTCAATCTCCATCTTGTGCAAATCTTGATGTAGCTTCCACTGTGCGG
The DNA here is from genome assembly GCA_030015575.1 of Agapanthus africanus. Classification (NCBI taxonomy): domain Eukaryota; kingdom Viridiplantae; phylum Streptophyta; class Magnoliopsida; order Asparagales; family Amaryllidaceae; genus Agapanthus; species Agapanthus africanus. The sequence goes on along the minus strand of JASDDO010000026.1, from coordinate 399,196,938 downwards.
TGAGATTCATTGATAGTGGATGGCGACTAAGTGCATCAGGAACTACAATCACATTCCCTGGATGATATTATAAGTTGATGTCGAAGTCCGCCATAAGTTCTAGCCATCTTCTCTGCCGCATATTCAACTCTTTCTGAGTAAACACATACTTCAGACTTTTGTGGTCAGTGTATATATCTACCCGTTCTCCAAGAAGATAATGACGCTAAATCTTCAGTGCAAATATAACAACTACCAACGCTAAGTCATGCGTTGGATAATTGCGCTCATGAATCTTCAACTGTCTTGATGCATAAGTTACAACTTTTCCATGCTGGTGTAGAACACATCCTAATCCCTTACCGGATGTATTGCAATGTACAAAAACACCTCCAGATTGGTCCAGTATTACGAGAATAGGCACTGATATCAATCTTGACTTGAGTTCTACAAAAGCCTGTTCGCATGCTTCTGACCACACGAATGCTTCATCTTTACGTGTGAGCTTGGTCAATGGTGTTGCAATCTTCGAAAAGCCTTCTATCAATCTTCGATAGTATCCCACTAATTCTAAGAAACTTCAAATGTCCATCACTATCTTTGGTGTCGACCATTCGCTTACTGCCGATACTTTAGCTGGATCCAGAGATTTCTTCACCTGAAACGATATGCCTGAGAAATCCGATTTAATCTAGCCAAAATTCGCACTAGCTATACTTGGCATAGAGTTGATATTGTCACAAAGTCTCCAGGACAATCCTCAAATGTTCAGTATGTTCTTTCCAACTCTTAGAATACACCAGGATGTCGTCGATGAATATGACAACGAACCTGTCTAGGTACTCTCGGAAAACTTGGTTCATCAGATTCATGAATATGGCTGGGGCATTGGTCACTCCAAATGGCATCATGAGAAACTCATAATGACCATAGCCAGTCCTGAATGCCGTCTTCAGAATATCAAACTCTTTGACCTTCACCTGATGATAACCTGAACGAGGATCTAACTTTGAGAAAACACAAGACCCACTTAGCTGATCGAACAGATCGTCGATTTGGGGTAGTGGATTCTTGTTCTTTATCGTGACTTCTTTTAGAGCTCGGTACTCAATGCACATTCTGTATGAACCTTCCTTCTTCTTCACAAGCAAAACTGGAGATCCCCAACTTGAAGTATTGGGACGAATCCATCCTTTACGCAGAAGTTCGTCCAGCTGAGTACGGATCTCCTTCAATCCTTCTGGACTTAACCGATACGGTGCTTTGATTACCGGTTGTGCACCAGGTACTAAGTCAATACTGAATTCAAGAGCTCGATCGGGAGGCAAACCTGATATGTCTTCAAGAAATACATTGTCGAACTCTCGAACTACCTCTGGTTTCGATTCTTCCTCTGCTTGTAGTGTTGCAACCACGACCTTCCTTGGCTTAGCTTTGTATGTGCAAGGATCCAGTGTACGGTCTCCACTCTTGAAATAAAAGACCGGATGGTCTAGAATCTCGAACACTACCCTCCTTTGACGGCAGTCGATGGTAGCGCAGAAAGTTCCTTGCCAATCCATACCCAAGACTACATCGCAGTTCGATATGTCCAGCACCTTGAAGTCAGCATAAAATTCTCTGCTGCAGACGACCACTGGACACAGGTCGTATCACAAAGTTGCCTTTAGAACGTCGTTCCTTGAACTTATATTCCAGCTGGATACAAGTGATTTGACTGGAATCGCATGAGTTCCGACGAACCGTTGCAACATAAAGCAATGTGATGCTCCAGTATCGAAGAGTGCTAGTGCAGAAAGTAAGGCTACTAAGATTGTACCTAAGTTGTGTGGAATATGTTTAGGTATAGGAAATGATACTTTGATATGTATAAAGGTTGAAAGAAAGTTTGAAAAGAAAGGGAGTTACCAGTGATAACTTGGCCAGTGGCTTCAGATTCTTCCACAGTCATTGTGAAAGCCTTTTGCCTAGGTACATTCCTCCTTGCTGGAGGCGCATTCCTCTATCCTTGAGGTAGGCTCCTTTGTGCATGATGGAACTGACGAGGAGGAGGTGCAGTAGGTCTATAAGGAGGTGGAGCTGGGAAAGCAAGTCGAGGAGAAGGTGCCTAGATAGTTGGCCGCTGTGGATAGGTGATTTCTGGTCTGGGTGCAGGGTTTGATTGAATTTATAAGGATAAGATCCAATATCGTGTGGATGATCCACAGACTAAGCATAGGCGATTTGCACGCCTGCAATCCTTTGCCAGGTGTCCATTTCTTTTGTAATAGAAGCAGAAATCCGGAGTGGGCCGGTTAAAAGGTACTCCCGATCTCCTGGGTACAAACAGTGGCCTGGAAGAGGCTCCTCCTACTATCTGAGTAGTAGGGAGCTTCACAGCGGCAGATTGAGGTCTACCCTTCTTCTTCACCACTGCCTCATATTTTCAGGCAGCCTTCAAAACCAAATCATGGGTTAGGAAATCCCCTGTAGCTAATGCAGCTTGGATCTTCGGGTCCAACCCTTGATGAAATCGTCTAGCCCTGATCTCAGCAGTCGGTATGAGATGGGCCGCAAATCTGTTATGGTCTTGTGTTAGCTGTGTAGTATGTGATATTAGAAATTCAAATATTTAAGACATATCTTATCTGCTCAACATGGTGAACTCAGCATCATACTCATCTACAGATTTGCTCCACATAAAGCCTTGTTGCAAGTGGATGAATTGCTGATCCATATCAAAACGGGCAGTCTCAGGAAAATATTTCGCGTCGAACATCTCGCGAAAAATCCTCCATTCGATCGGCTGGGAAAGACGGCTTTCTTCCGCCTTCCACCATACCCTGGCATTGTCAGTTAGTTGCAGCTTTGCAACCCTTACCCAAGCTATCTCTGGCACTTGTGCTGCTGCCAAGTCGTCTTCGATCGACTGAGCTCATTCCTCTGCTTCCAAAAGGCTCTCTTTCCCAGAGAATTGTTTAGGGTGCAATGCCCGGAATTGTTTCACTCCAGGTGCCTCAGCTTCTGGACGATTCATTAGGGTAACAGTCTGCTGATACTGCCCCTCTAAGAGGCTCTTGATCGCCTCGAGCAATACCGTCTGCTCGTTAATAGGAGCTGCTACGGTAGGTGTAAGTGGAAGAGGTGGTGGTAGGGTGTTGCCATTCACGTTCGTGCTCGTATTGTTTAGTGAATCCATAACCTTGAAAGAAAAATAGGGTTAGGATATATTCAAGGAATATGAAATGTAAAGAACGTTTAGTTGCTGATTCTTATAATTCTTATGATATATTGCTTAGGTTTCCATGCAGAACTGACCCTATATGGTTATGTAGGTTTCCACGCAAAATTGACTTGCATGGGCCACCAACAAAACCTGTCATGCTCTGCTTCCCAGTGTACGGGTAAGGAGATGCGACGAGGCCCGCGACGTATTTACTCAGAAGTAAACACGTTAAGCGTAAATAAGCAATATAATAAATGTACACAAGAAATGACAAGAGATATAAATAAACATCAACTTTTTATTGATTAAACATTCTTTATAATACAACTGGAAAGTAAATACAATACTAGAAAGAAATGCCTAAACAATGGCATATGAACCGAAAGTAAAAGTATGTACAAGTAGACTAGAGCTCGGGATCCTCAATGAACTGCTCCAAATCGTCCTGGATGGGCTCGATCTACTGAGGGTTGGGTCCTCCTGACAACATTCCAAAGAAAGAAGAGAAAGGAATGTCGTCAGCGAACAATCGCTCGGTAAGTCCCAAAAGAGAGATAGATCAAGTTAAAGGAATAGATTTGGTAATTTATCTTTTTTAATGGTGATTTTTAATTTTTTTTAATTTTCAGGAAAAACAAACAGTACTAGGGTAGTGGGGTAGGCCAAAGGGTTTAGGGTTAAAAATATGGAGGCAATACCGACAGTCCAAACCGGCAGCGCCGGCCCAAAGGGCTTCTTCGCCGGTCGATTGGAAGAGGAGTGGGGTGGGATTTGTGCCACGTGTCGGTGTTTGTTCATATAACATATTCCAAATGTTTATTTAATCTGACTTTTCATTTTTATGTATATTGCACGTGTAAACTTTTGGGCTTCCAAAAATTTTAAAAGAAAAATCATTAAAAATAATATATGGCTGATGGGATTCGAACATAGGGACTATTCCACAGTAGTGCAAGGCTTTACCAATGAGCTACAAGTTGTTTCTTGTTGTTTTTCAAACAAAATAATACCTAAAGTATACTCCTGCTTGGAAATACTCCATTCAGTACATTAACTTTAAGAAAATTTTGTACATTAAAACAGAGTCGTTACAACGAGTGCCCAAACTCTCCTGCAGGCCCTTCCAGAAATGGGAAACAAACCTGGTGTCTCTATCAGACACGATACTAACGGGTACTCCGTGCAGTCTCACAATCTCCTGCATATACTTCTCCGCAAGCGACTCCGTCGATTGTCCGACTCGGAAAGGTATGAAATGTGCTGCCTTCGTGAGACGATCAACAATAACCCGACAGCATTGTTGCCCTTTGGACTTCGAGGTAGTGCTGTCACAAAATCCATGGTGATGTGCTCCCATTTCCACTCTAGCACTGGAAGCGGTTGCAACAACCCGGCTAATCTCTAATGCTCGGCTTTCACCTATTTGCATACCAGACACTTGGAGACAAAGCGAGCAATCTCCCTCTTCATTCCATTCCACCAGAAGTGCTGGCTCAGATCTCTGTACTTCTTGGTGCCTCCTGGGTGCACCGAGTAAGCGGAACTGTGTGCCTCAGCTAGGACTTCGTCTCGAATACCCTCCTTTAGAATACATAGTCGTCCACCCAATATTAGAGAACCATCTTTGTGAATCTGCAAATCCGTCCTCAAACCAGACTCGACCAACCCTCTGAACTTCTGCAACTGAGAGTCTCCAGCCTGTGCAGCTTTAATGTGGTCTATAAGCGATGATTAAACCTGCAACTGCCAAAGTTGTCCGGGCACACCCGGTGTAACTACCTTCAACTCGAGTCTCTGAAGGTCATCGAGAATCCCCTTCTGACAATTCAGCAACATGGCTGGCAGCCTGCGACTGAGAGTATCAGGAACAACGTTCACCTTCCCCAGGTGAAACTTTAGATCAATATTGTAGTCTGCCATCAAATCCAACCATCTGCGTTGTCTTATATTCAGTTCCTTCTAAGTGAACACGTATTTTAAACTTTTGTGATCCGTGTACACCTCCACTCTTTCGCCTAGCAAGTAATGCCTCCAAATTTTTAAAGCAAACAAAACGGCCACTAACTCCAGGTCATGCGTGGGGTAGTTATTCTCGTGAGTTTTCAGCTGACGAGAGGCGTAAGCCACCACTCGACTGTGCTGCATGAAAACACCACCTAAATCTTTTTCTTGACACGTCACTATGAATAACCAAGCCACCAGAACTGTCTGGAACAGTTAGGATTGGGGCCCCGGTCAACTTCAGTTTCAATAGCTTGAACGCCTGGGTGCACTCCACCTACCAAATATAGGGCGCCTCGTTCCATGTAAGTTTCGTCATGGGTTCTGCAACTCTGGCGAAATCTTGAACAAACCGCCGATAATACCCAGCCAATCCCAAGAAGCTCCTTATTTCAGCTACCGATTATGGGGTCGGCCAGTCTTTGATAGATTCAATTTTCACCGGATCCACTGAAATGCCGTCACTCGAAATGACATGCCCCAGAAATTTCACCTTGTCGAGCCAAAACTCGCACTTGCTTAGCTTAGCATAGAGCTTCTCCTCCCGTAGAACCTGCAATACAATTCGTAGGTGCTCGGCATGCTCTTCTCGACTCCTGGAGTAGACTAGAATGTCATCGATGAATACAATGACAAACTGATCCAAGTACTTGGAGAAAACCCTGTTCATCAAGTCCATAAATATGGTGGGTGCATTGGTAACACCAAACGGCATCACAAGAAACTCGTAGTGGCCATATCGGGTTCGGAAAGCCGTCTTGCATACGTCTTCTGCCTTAACCCTGATTTGGTGATACCCTGACCGATGGTCTAGTTTAGAAAATACCCAAACACCACCCAGCTGGTCAAATAAGTAATCGATGCGGGGAATGAGACACTTGTTTTTCACCGTCACCAGGTTCAACTCCCGGTAGTCGATTCACATGCGTAAGGAACCGTCTTTCTTCTTAACCAGCAACACAGGAGCACCCCACAGGGAAGCACTTGGACGAATAAATCCCTTGTCCAGAAGATCTTCTATCTGCTTCTTTAATTTTGCCAACTCAACTGGCGCCATCCTATAGGGAACCTTGGAAACTGGCGCCGTCCCTGGAATCAGGTCGATCGAGAAGCCCAATATGCGAGGCAGGGGTAAACCAGGTAGATCTTCAAGGAACACATTAAGAAACTCTCGAACTACCTCCGGTGCTGGCTCCTCGTCTATCTCCATAGCCATCAAGGTCTTCGGCTTCGCTAGGAACGTAGCTGGTTCCAAAGACTCGCTATCGCCCACGAACACGTACTTCGGGTGATTAGGAATGTGAAACATCACACTCCTAGCCTGGCAGTTGATAACAGCATGGAACGTACTCAAACAATCCATCCCCAGAATGGCTTCGTTGCTACCAGTCCCAATCAAAAGGATGTTTGCATAAAATTCTCTGCCACAAACTACCATAGGGCATAACCTATACTCTTGGCTGGACACAATAATTCTGTTGCCTGTATGTATCTCCCAATCCTTGGTCAACGGCTCATGAGGTATAGAGTGTGTGTCAACAAACTACGTAGAAATAAAGCAATGTGTAGCACCCGAACCAAAAAGAATTCTAGCTGGTACAGAATAAACAAGGAGAGTACCCGCAACCACTTCTCCAGAAGCCTCTACCTGCTCGGAAGACAGGGCGAAAGCCTGCCCCTGATTCCGACCCGTACCAGTCTGCCTCTGATCGAATAATCGTCGATGGGATACCAAAGGTGGCCCCCTTTGAGCTGAAGTGCCGTCTACGGCTGTTGTTGCTCGAACCCTCCCTGTAGCTCGGATCTCTGGGGACACCCGCTGACCCTGTGCTCGCTGGATTCGCAAATCAGGCATTGCCCATTGGCTCTGCAACAATCTCTCTGCATATACCTTAGCCTCTGTCAATAGTCTCAAATTAGTGCCCTCTGGTGCAGTTGCTGAGGTGAGAAAGTATGCTCCATCTGCGTAACACCCGGCCTGTGATGTGGGATTGCTCCACGAGGAGAAATGGTAGTTCGTGATGGAACTACGTGGGATCTCCTGTCTACCGATCGTTGGCCCTTGCCCTTCTCTGCTAATCTTTCCTGTACTCGGGCAGTGTTCAACACCTGAGTGAAGTGTTAGGTCCACGTTACCCACCCCGGTTCTTTCGGGGAGGCAGAATAGGTAAAAATCAAAATTTTCTCATAAGGTAACATGGACCAACCATTAAGGATCTTTGCTAAATAAAAACTAACAAACTTACAACAAGTTTTAGCTAATATGTTGAATGGTTATACCTAGGTCTTGAACTCCTTCTATTCTTGTTGTGTTCCTCCTTCTTGCTTGCTCCTTGGAGTGGTGTAGACGGCTCCTCCTCTTCGTCTTCTCTTTGCCGAAGATAGATCCACCCGAGGGCCTCTACCTTGAGCTCCTATCTCAACCAAGAGGTAACTAGAGTGCTTGGTTTGCTAGACAAAGAACCCTAGAAAGAGTAGAGAGGTGCTTTGATTGTTTAGTCTCAAAAGCTTATGATTTTCAATGCATGAAACATATAAGCTTTGAGAGAGGAAGAGGGAGAGCTTTTTCAAGAGAGAGAAAGAGCATGATAGAATAATGATCAATCTACAACCATTCTCTCATATGAGAGAATTATGAAATAATAATAATAATTAAAAGAAATTGTGATGGTTAGTTTGGAATGACCATTATCATTTCACATTAAATGAAATTTGCAAGAATCAAGAAGTATCTTTCAAATGAAATGATGATGGTCAAAATGTCAACAAAAGTCAACCGGTCAACCAAAGTCAAAAGGTCAACAAAAGTCAAATGGTCAACCTAACCATGGCACGATTATCCTTAATTAATATCATTAATCATATCTCTCATTCTCATTAGGGTTTGGAAAAAGTCAACGGTAAACAACCCTAATGAGATTCCTCTGCCTTTGTCAACTGTGCATACACACCCGCATCCGTGTTCCGAGAAACACGAATACAATGAGACAAAACCAATCCCAAAACAAATACTAGGAAATGGCTTAAACTAAAACCCGCTAGTAATAACTGCCCGGACACCAAACGTGCATAAGTGCGCGGATGTGAACGAACCCCGTTGCAAAACCATGGGACCTCTACTTTGTTTTGCCCAAAGGAGAACAACCCTCTGTGTGGGACTCTAAAGGCTCGACACTACACTGGCAGTGGGTTTAACCACAAGCCGCAAGTGGTACTAGCTATACGTAACGGTCCCCAGGTAGATGCCGATAAGAAGACCAACGAGGTGAACCCATCCGAACTCCTACTGAGCCTGAACGTGACAATCTCTGTACAGTCCGGTCTGTTCGTCTAAGAGTATCGCATGGCGGGCCTAAGGGGACGGTAAGCGTTAGTCCCCTAATAGCGGTACAAGTCGTGTCGGAGTGTAGCCCAGAACACCCTGAGAAACTACTGGAAACGCTTCCAGTAAATCTCGCTTGCCCTGGCCAGGGACGACTATGTGCAATGGCTTTCCTAGACACAGCGCGATATCAACTCCCAATACCGGGAGAGATAAATCCTGTCTAACCGTCACTGCCTCCAAGTGCTTCGGGACTGCACCCAATTACTAGCTGTTTGCACGACTCAATAGAGCCGTGGTAGGGTAGTAATCTAAGAACAGTGGGAACACACTCGAGGCGAAGGGACAGTGTCAAGTCAGCGGACTAAGCTGTACTCATGTCACCAGGGAACTGTTAACTGACGATAGGTATAATACTAACCAACAGTTCCCGACGAGTCATGTCCAGTGTACTTGTAACCTAACGAGCACCTGCATACTATCTCCAGTACGACGTACTGATGGCTGAGGGACAGACCATCTCCCCTGCTGGGACGAGAAGCGTATGCACCAGTCTACTCTGGAGTATCGATGCCCTGTCTCGATAATCCTACGACTAGGGACCAAAATAAGGATATGCTTATAGACTACCCAACCCCCACTAGTATGATCGCCATCACAACGCCGGTAGTCAAGCAAAGATCCTAGGGGCTCCATCAATATGTATTAGCGATATGTTAAAAGAAACATATACACATATTAAGATAGAAATAAACCAAGTAGCATACTACTATATTAAGTAAGACTGTCGTAAACCCGTATATATATATATATCCCAAGCTTCCAAAATGTATTATACAAACTAGTACTATACAATAATGGCCTCTAGGGCATACATATCCAACTATCTCCCACTTGCACTAAAGGCCAGTAATTGGTGTACCGCATACCCAACGTCTGCACTAAGGCCAGCTGCTGGCGTACCGCATACCCAATAGCTCAAAAAGTCACTCGAACTGTGTTTGAGGGAGGGCCTTTGTGAATGGATCCGCCGTGTTATCTTTTGTATCCACTCTACGTACCTCGATCTCCTGGCGATCAATGATCTCCCTGATCAGGTGATACCGCCTTAAGATGTGTCTGGACTTCTGATGGGAACTTGGTTCCTTCGCTAAAGCTATAGCCCCATTGTTATCGCAATACAAAGATATTGGGTCAACAATGGACGGAACCACCTGAAGTTCACTAATGAACTTCTTCATCCAGACCGCCTCTTTTGCGGCATCGCTTGCAGCAATGTATTCAGCCTCCATCGTCGAGTTTGCGACGGTATCCTGTTTGGAACTAATCCAACACACCGCCCCTCCGTTGAGGGTAAACACAAAACCCGAGACAGACTTGCTGTCATCTTTGTCACTCTGGAAGCTTGAATCGGTAAAGGACTCGACCCTGAGGTCTCCATTACCGTAAACCAGGAACATCTCCTTAGTCCTTCTCAGGTACTTAAGAATGGTCTTCACTGCCGTCCAGTGGTTCTCACCTGGGTCTGACTGATACTGGCTCACCACGCTCAGCGCGTAAGCTACATCTGGTCTTGTACATAGCATCGCATACATTATAGATCCTACCGCCGAAGCGTAGGGTATAGTGCTCATGCGAACCCTCTCCTCGTCAGTCTTAGGAGACATCTTCTTGGAGAGGGTGATTCCGTGCAATGCGGGTATATTACCGCACTTGGAATCTTCCATACTAAATCTCTTTAGTACGGTCTCTATGTACCTGGACTGTGAAAGTCCTAGTAGTCTCTTGGATCTATCTCTGTAGATCTTGATCCCCAGAATGTACGAGGCATCACCCAGGTCCTTCATGGAGAACCGTTGTGACAAGAATAGCTTGACCGATTGTAGCATAGGAATGTCATTTCCTATCAAAAGAATGTCGTCCACGTACAAGACTAGGAACACGATAGTTCGTCCTACAATCTTCTTATAGACACAAGGTTCATCTTCGTTCTTGATGAAATCAAATTCCTTGATTGCCTCATCAAAACAGATGTTCCAGCTCCGCGATGCCTGCTTTAATCCATAAATGGATTTAAGCAACTTGCATAACTTCCCGCTGCTCCCACTGTCTACGAAACCTTCTGGCTGATCCATGTAAACGCACTCTTCCAAACAACCGTTTAGAAAAGCCGTTTTTACGTCCATCTGCCAGATTTCATAGTTATGGAAGGCAGCAATGGCAAGTAGGATCTGAATGGATTTGAGCATTGCCACTGGAGAAAAAGTTTCGTCATAGTCTACACCAGGTCTTTGAGGAAAACCTTTTGCAACGAGTCTAGCCTTATAGGTTTCCACCTGCCCATCTACACCAAGTTTCCTTTTATAGATCCATTTGCAACCAACGGGTTTTACCCCAGGTGGAGCAATATCCAAGGTCCATACTTTATTGGTGTACATGGACTCCATTTCAGATTGCATAGTATCCAGCCACTTATCAGAGTTCCTACTAATAATGGCCTGCCTGAAACTGGTAAGGTCATCTTCTTCCAAGATGCAATCCTCTCGATCCCCGTCTATGAGAAAACCGTAGTATCTCTCGGGCGGATGAGAAATCCTACCAGATCTGCGGAGTGGCTGAGGTTCGTTGGGTATAACTGAATCTAGCGGTTCCACCAAATCTTCAGTTATAGTTTGTGTCTCTGGAATTTCATCCAGTTCTACCGTGCTGCCACTAATATTTTTAACAAGAAATTCTTTTTCCAAAAATGTGGCGTTCCTGGAAACAATTATCTTCTGTTCCTCTGCATGGTAGAATAGATACCCACTAGAATCTTTTGGGTATCCCACAAACTTACACAAAACTGACCGTGCTTCAAGTTTGTCTGGGTTCTGCTTTTTGACATAAGCTGGGCAACCCCAAATCTTAATACGTTTAAGATACAAACTCTTACCACTCCATATTTCATACGGAGTCTTGGGCACGGATTTGGATGGAACTTGATTCAATAGATGTGCTGCTGTTTGAAGTGTATATCCCCAGAATGAAAGAGGCAACTCAGCACTACTCATCATGGAGCGAACCATATCCAATAGGGTACGATTCCTCCGCTCTGATACACCGTTGTGCTGTGGTGTATAAGGAGGAGTAAGCTGAGAGAGAATACCATTCTCATTTAAGTAATCTAGGAATTCCGTACTTAAGTACTCCCCTCCTCTATCAGACCGGAGGATCTTGATACTTTTTCCTATCTGGTTCTCCACTTCATTTCTGAATTCTCTGAATTTCTCAAAAGCTTCAGATTTGTATTTCATCAGATACACGTATCCGAACCTAGAGAGATCGTCAGTGAATGTGATGAAGTATGAGAACCCACCCCTTGCATGTATAAACATTGGACCACATACATCACTGTGTATGAGTCCCAAGAGCTCTGTTGCTCTTTCTCCATGTCCGGTGAACGGAGATTTGGTCATCTTTCCTTTGAGACAAGACTGACAAGTTTTATAAGATGAAAACTCAAACGTATTCAAGAGTCCATCTTTATGCAACTTACATAGTCTTTTCTCTCCGATATGACCAAGTCTACATTGCCACAAGTAGGATTCATTCGTGTCTGAATTCTTCCTCTTGCGTGTGTTTTGTACATTGAGAACTGTATTCTGATTTAGAACATAGATACCATTACACTGTGTACCTTCAGCTACCAGTACCTTATCAAGGTAAATGTTCATGACATTTCTATTAAGAACAAAGTTATATCCATCTTTATCGAGTAAAGAAACAGATATGATGTTGCAAACCATGGAAGGTACATAGTACCAATCGTTCAAAATCATAGTATTGCCATTTGGCAACACTATGTGATATTCACCGACGGCTGCAGCATTAACTTGTGCTCCGTTCTCTACCCTGAGCGACATATCACCAGGTGCAACTTTCCTACTTTTTAACAGTCCCTGCAATAAATTACAGATATGAGATCCTGATCCGGTATCAAGTACCCAGGAGGTAGGGCTGAACGTAAAGCAGTTCTCAATTACAAGAACACCTGAAGTAGATGCAAAACTATGCTTCTTCTTCAACTGGGTCTCCTTGGAATCCATACAATCCTCTTTCCCTTGCTCATACTTATGACTGTTGTCATAAGTTAGAGCCGAACCGACGTTCCCCAGCCCCGAATAAGAATTCGGATCAGTCAAGCATACATTTTATTATCTTGATTAGGGCGTGAAATGGTTGCTACCTGGAGAGAGAGAAAAGAAACACTCAGCGTGCGCTCTTGCAAGATTAGATTGGTTTGTTAATTTATCTAACCAGGATGGCTCCCACTGTTTCCTCAAATTCTTCTTCAAACCCTAAAAGAAGAACTAGTCAGGATTAATCACACGTCACAATACTTGCTTAACCTTTCAGCCAGGCTAGTGTTGGTACTTCGAGGGAGGTTTTCCAACGCTTTCGCGAAGTTCCTTAATTATATAACCTCTTTTCCCTGGAGGCGTAGCCCCGCTAACACCGTTCTAGACACCTACTTGGTTTATAGCATTGATTGTTAAGTGAAATAATCTCCTGAGAGTAATCTAACTCATCGGTGGGATCGGGATCCAACTATCATTGTGCGATGACCTAGATGGAATCCACTCTAGTCACCGCACTCCAGAAGGGATGCTGAATCTTCAAGTTTCCTGTATGTTTGAAACTCCCGATGTGGTTTTTGCCCCAAAGATCCAAGTGACCTTGACACAGTCAACAAATTAAAGAGTCCTAGTCAAGTTCAACCCGTCATTATCCTAATTGCATTAAACCCACCAGCATAACCCTTGACACAGTCAACAAGGTTACACGACTGTCCAAACCAATCACATTATATGCTACAGATAAGCACTCAGCTACCGTTCACTGCGTCTTGACACAGTCAATAAATGCAGCACGAATACTAAGTATAACTTATAAGAAATGACGGAGGGCTACGGCTGGGTTTTTGGCGAAAAAATCCGTTAACGTAATGAACTTGATATCGTTGAAGGAACCTGATAGCCTTTTAAAAATATATAGTGGTGACAACTTTTGCTAAAGAGGTCGCTCCCTGTGAAGGGATCTCGGCTCTTTCCTCGTCGAATGAGGTGCAGGATATTCCAAACTGAATACCTCGATGCAAAGCAAGAATAATCGACTATAGTGAAGTTATTACCCTGACGCAAACTTCTGTCCAAGGGGTCACTCCCGATGAAGGGATCTCGGCCCTTGCCTCGTCGAATGAGGTGCTGGGCATTCATAACCGAATACCTCTGTGCAAAACAAAAGAGAACGTCCTTACAATAACAGCTTTTTTTTGAAAATTGTTCCAATGTCTTTTAGGTTTGTTTTTCTTTGCATTAATATAATGCGTCCCATCAGTTAATCCTACCATTGCAGAAAACAACGAAAATATGACGTACGCTTATGCCATCCGCATTCGCCATGGGGCCCCGTCATCACCCGTTAGGTTACTTAACTAACGACAGAGCGGGGGATGGACTAGCATGGATGAAAAACATAAGCAACGCCTACTAGATATCATATATAGATATATACATTCGTCAGATGCAATGATAGCCATTCTGTTAGTGTATATGCCCTAGGGGCCATTATTGTATCATACTAGCTTGTATATTACTTAATGGAAGCTTGGTCATCACAGGTATATTAACAGTCTTGCTAAACATAGTAGTATGCTACTTGGTTTTTTCTATCTTAATATGTGTATACGTATTGATAGAGCCCTTAGGATCTTGCTTGACTACCAGCGTTGTGATGGCAGTCACACTAGTAGGGGCTGGGTAGTCTACAAGCACATCCTTTTTCAGGTCCCTAGTCGTAGGATTATCGAGACGGGGCATCGATACTCCGGAGTAGACTAGTGTGTACGCTTCTCATCCCAGTTGGGGAGATGGTCTGTCCCACAGCCATCAGTACGTCGTACTGAAGATAGTATACAGGTGCTAGTTGGGTTACGGGTATACCGGACAGGACTCGCAGGGAACTGTTGGTTGGTATTATACCCGTCGTCAGTTAACAGTTCCCAGGTGACATGAGTACAGCATAGTCCGCAGACTTGACACTGTTACTTCGCCTTGAGTGTGTCCCACTGTTCTTAGATTGCTACCCTACCACGGCTCAAAGGAGTCGTGCAAATAGGTAGCACTTGGGTGTAGTCCCGAGCACTTGGAGGCAGCGGCGGTTAGACAGGATTCGTCTCTTCCGGTATTGGGAGTTGATATCGCGCTGTGTCAGAGAGCCATTACGCAAAGTCCCTGGCCAGGGCAAGCGAGATTTACTGGTAGGTTTTCCAGTAGTTTCTCAAGGTGTAATGGGCTTCGCTCCGACACGACTTATACCGCTTTTAGGGGACTGACGCTTGCCGCCCCCTAGGTCCGATATGCGATAGTCCTAGACGAATAGACCGGACTGTACGGTGATTGTCACATCAGGCTCAGTAGGAGTTCGGATGGGTTTCCTCATCGGCCTTCTTATCGACATCTACCTGGGGACCGTTACGTACAGCTAGTGCCGCTTACGGTCTGTGGTTAAAGACACTGCCAGCGTAGTAGTCGAGTCTTTAGAGTCCCACACAGAGAGTTTTCCTGCTCCAGGCGAAACGATATAGAGGTCGTATGGTTTTACGACAAGGGTTCGGGCGCATACGTGTTTAAACACACGTACGATGTTCGGACAGTTTTTACTAGCCGGCTTTGGTTTAAGCCAGATTCTAGTATCGGATTATTGGATTTATACAGTCTAATGTTTTTCCGTGTTTTCACGGATAGGAGGGGCGTTCTCATAATTTGGCGGGAAGCTTCTAGAAGAATGATGACTTGAGGGTTTAGGTGGCATAAGCATTTATTGATTTAGTGACTCATTCATGTCATTAATGATGCATTAAATGGTTAATGACTCATGTAATGAATCACACATAATGAATAAATGAAGCATGATGATTAATCATTTGATTTATTTATTTTGATAAATGATTATGCTTCATATATTCAAGAAGGATCATTATTTCATTATCATTCTCATCTTCACCTTCTCTCTCCTCAAGCTCTCTCTCTTCAAACCCTAATCCTACCCTCTCATGTGTTGAGATCAAGGATTAGCAAGACTAATTAATCCATATCCATACTCTATATCACCTAGGTGACTTTGATTAGCAACTAGAGAAACCTAGTTACCTCAAGATTAGAGGCAAAGCTTGGAGTAGAAGCTCTCGGGTGGATCGTCTGTTACATAGAGGAGGCCGATGAGGAGGTGGATAACGAGAAAAAGAAGGACACGGTTCATTAGGTATAATCTTCTTCCATAGTAGTTAACAACTCCTATGTTAGTGTTAGTTATAGTTTAGCAAAGATCCTTTCGGTTAGTCGATGTTGTTTTAAACAAAATGATTGTTTTTAATATTTCCGCCTCCCCGCAAGTAGTGAGGTGTACAACGTCGACTTACAGTGGTATCAAAGCCTTGCTAAATAATAACTAACTTATTAGCAAAGTCGTTAGAATTTCGAACACGAAACGAACCGAAAAAAACATCGAAATCACCAAGTTTCTGTCGATTTTACAACAGGGTCTAAAATTTTTTCAGGGACCCTTAAAATTACAAGCAGGGAATTATAAGACAGCTGGAGAAATTTGGGTACTTGAATCGGCCAACGCGCCGCGGAACCGCGGCCAATCCAAGCGATCGACCACGGATCCGCTGCCGAGTTGGAGCCAAGTCAGCCCAAAATTCCCCAGAACTCTTCTGTGATAATTTTGTTCTTTCTGGAATGTTTTGTTTCTGCTCAAGTCTCAGGTGCACAGAGAAGTTTTTGGAGTAGAATAAATTGTGTTTGCTCGATCGAAATTCTACGATATTTGGCTAATTATATTATGTCTGTGATTTGTATAATGTGTTCGTAAACCTCCCCTAACTGCTAGTATGTCGGTTGGCAGAGGGTTGCACATTTCTGTAATGATTTTACTGTTTGTGATTATGAACTTGATTGGATTGTTGTGATGATTAGCCGGGGTATGAGATGAGTTTCTATATTCATTCATTCGATGTGATTGTAATATTTTGTAATATTATTTTGCGGGGCACATCCAGGTTGCGGTTGTTGCCACCGTTGTATTATTTCATTTTACTGTTTTTGCTCCTAGGATAGACCCAAAGTGGGGTGCACAAACTACCGGGTACTTTGAAGTGTTAAGTGGCCTACTCACGTTGATGAGGGAGACCGCTTCACTTCGGGTACTAGGCGGGTAGTTTGCCATACCCGTAGGGGTCTAGGGTGGGGTAATGGCTATTCATCACAATTGTATAATCCGTCTTTCGTTGCAGGCTCAAAAGAAACGGGGATTGCTTGTATATCCAATAATGTTCATCTGTGATTTGGAATGCCTATTATTGCGTCAGACGAATGCACAATATCTATATATGATAGCTATTTAGACGTCACTTATGTTTTACACCCGCGCTAGCCCAGCCCCCGCTCTGTCGTTAGTTAAGTAACCTAACGGGTGATGACGTGACCCAGTGGCGAATGCGGATGGCATAAGAGGACGTTGTATTTTCGTTGTTTTCTGCAATGATAGGTTAATTGATGGGACGCATTATATTAATGCAAAGAAAATAAACCAAAGTTGAATCGTTGGAACAGTTCAAAAGAAACCACTTGGTTATTTTTAAAACAGAAGATATTTTTTAATTGCGGAGCTTTAACCACTCCTTTTAAAAGCTATCAGGTTCCTTCGGTCATATCAAGTCCACTACGTTCACGGTTTCGCCAAAACCATACGTAGCCCTCCGTCATTTCATTTGGGTATTCAGTAGTATTTAAGCTATGTATTTTGGCCAAAGTCAAGGCATAGTGTTTGGTAGCTGCTGGGTATTCATTTGTTGCATAGATAGATGAGTTAGTTTGGGACAGTCGTATTATCATTTGACCAAAGTCAGGGGTATGTACGGATGGGTTCAAATTAACAAGATAATGATGGGTAGAACTTGACATGTGACTTATGACATTTTGACCAAAGCCAAGGTCATAAGAGCATGGGGCAAAAACTTATATCGGGAATTTCTAAAGAAACTGAAATTTGCAAAGAGATGCATACCATTTGGAGTTTGATGAATGTTGGTAGGATTCCTTCAGCATTATCATACGATGATATTTGGATCCTGATCCTACTGTGAGTATATGCTACTCATCAGGAGATTCGTCACTTAACGATCAATGCTATAAACCAAGTAGGTGCCGAGAAAGGTGTCAGCAGGGGTACGCCCCAGAGAAAATAGGTTATTTAATTAAGGAACTTCGCGAAAGCGTTGGAAAACCTCCCTCGAAGTACCGACACCGGCCTGGCTGAATGGTTAAGCAAGTATTGTACAGTGAGAATAGTCCTGGCTAGTTCTTCCTTTTTGGTTTGAGGAGGGATTCGAGAAACAGTGGGAGCCATCCAGTTTAGATAAACTAAAAACCACTCTAAACTTGCAAGAGCATCATGCTAAAGTGTTCTCTCTCTCTCTCCTAATTGCAGCGACCCAAACATGACTGGCCTTAAGTTACTATTAGAGAAAAATATATTGACAGGGCCAAACTATAAAGATTGGCTGCAGAATGTCAAGATGGCTTTGACCTATGACAAATTGGGATATGTCCTTACCGCTAAGGCACCTGCGGTCCCTGGTCCCAAATCCAGTAATGCGGATAAGGAAATCCGCAAAACCTGGGAGTTAGATTGTGCGAGGGCCAAGTGCATCGTGCTTGCCTCGATGAATAATGAACATCAGAGGAGGCACGAGGATATGGATCTAGATGCCATATTTCTCCATACAAAGGAACTTTATGGAGAGCAATCTCGTATAGAAAGATACAAGACCTCAAAGAACTTGTTTCAGCCGAGATTGGCCGTCGGATCATCGGTAGGAGAACATGTCCTAAAGATGATTGTGTTGGAGATAGTGCCATCAGAGTCAATTATTGGATCACAGGCACGTGATTCCAATGATTGAGGGAGGACCTATCCCGGTACGACAGTCTTACTCGAGATGATAGTATGCTATCTGGTTTACCTTTATCATCGTGTACTGCTTTAGGTGACCTGACAGGTCACTATTACACGTTGATAGAGCCCCTAGGATTCTTGCTTGACTGCCAGCAGTATGAGGGCGATCATATAAGTGAGAGCTGGAGTCTATAAGCACATCCTTAAAAGGTCCCTAGTCGTGGGAGTTTCGAGACAGGGCATCGATTCTCCAGAGTAGACTAGTGTATACAGTCGAGACCCCGACGAGGGGCGGTGGCCGGTCTCACAAGCCACTGGTGTCAGTTGGTTCACCTAAGATGTATACAGGTGCTCATTGGGTTATGAGTACACCGGACAGGACTCGCCGGGAACATGCTAGTTGGTCTTATACCTGACGTCAGATAGCAGTTCCCTGGTGACATGTGTACAGGTTAGTTCATCGACCTGGGGATCGTCATTTGTCTCGTGTGAGTTCCCACTGTACTTTGATTACTACCCTACCACGGCTCAAAGGAGTCGTGCAAACAGGTTTTAGTTGGGTACAGTCCCGAGCCACATGGAGGCAGTGAGCGGATCTTCAGGGGTTCGTCTCTCCCGGTATTGGGGGTGAGGTCGCGCTGTGTCTAGGAGAGCCATTACACGAAGTCCTTGGCCAAGGCAGGAGATTTACTGGTAGGTATTCCAGTAGTATCTCAGGGTGTTCTGGGCTACACTCCGACACGACTTGTACCGCTTTTGGGGGTCTGACTTTTACCAACCCCCTAGGCCCGACATGCGATGTTCATAGACGAACGGACCGGACTGTACGGATATTGTCACTGACAGGCTCAGTAGGGTGTCAGGATGAGTTCGCTCATCGACGTCCCTTTTAGTCAATAGCTGGTGGCCTGTCACGTATTGGCTTATACCTCTGACGTGCTAGTGGTTAAATCCACAGCCATAGTATTGACGAGTCTTTAGAGTCCACCACACTTTTAGTTACTCAAGCTTTCGGGCGAAACGCTGTAGAGGCCGTATGGAGATATGGCAGGGTCCGATCAGATACGTGCGGTATTGCACGGATCAGGATCGGACGGTTTGTACTAGAGGCCGTATAGATATATGGCAGGGTTCGATCAGATACGTGCGGTATTGCACGGATCAGGATCGGACGGATATTACTAGCCGGCTTTGGTTTAAGCCAGATCCTAGTATAGTACAGTGTAGATTTTGTCTTTTTGCATTTGTATCCGGACGGAATACAGATGCGGGTGTGTATGCACAGTATCGGGGTTTTTTTCCTGTAATTTATTACGGGACCAGTTTTCTGGAGTTGCCAGTTTGCATTCCGTTCCGGCCGGTTTTCCTTTGTTCTTTCCCGGCCGGACTTTTCCGATGGAGGGGGTTATTTGCAATTGTGCAAATAACATTTGTGGAGGGGGTTTCTTACAAATATATTCATTATGATATGTTTAGCATCTTTCATCCATGATGGTGCATTAATTGAGATTTGAAAGGATATGGAGTGATAAGCATGGTTGATGTTTCTTAGCTTTATGATGTGGTCACCTCTTGCTTTTCCTACACTTACCTCCCTCTTGTATTTGTTTTGCCCTCCACCATTTTCCAACACATTGCATGGCCGGCCACAATTTTGGAGAGGAGAGAAAATGAGAGGTTTCATTTTTGGTGAGGAAATTTCATCATCTCATTCCATGCTTGATAAATGAGAGTTCCACTTGAAAGTTCCAATCCATTCCTCCATCAAGGCAACAAACCCTAAATGAGACTAGCATGATCTACACCACATTCTATAGCAAATCTTGGGCACGTCGACTTGCCAGCTTCGTGCCCGAGTTGCCTCGGTATAGAGGCGGGAGCCCGTAAAAGATGCAGGCGATGTGGTGCCCTTCCGGCGAGGAGGCGACGACCGGAGTTTCCGCGGGAGATCGGGACGACGACGAGAAGACCGGAGGACTCGGATCACTCGGTATATCTCTTCCCCATCTTGTAGTTAGCTAGAACTAGTTTAATGGTCCGATTCGGGTGTTTAGTGCGCGGTGGTGCCGGTTTGCAAAGTTTGCAAAATTAAAGTTTATCACCGCTTCCGCATTTGGCCGTCGGATTGACGTCCGGGGCGCCGCCGTGCACTTACAGTGGTATCAGAGCCTCGCCATTAACTTCGTCTAGCTTTGTTTGATGTGTTTGCATTTCCGATCGACCAAAATTCCAAAAACTCGCGTTTTTCCTCACATCAGTTTTCTGTCGAAATTTTTTGAACTCCAAAAATTTTTCAGGTTGTAAAAAACTAATGTACTGGAAATTCTAAGACTACTGGAAAAATTCGACACAGTCAGTCGACCACTGAAACGCGGAACCGCGGCCAAACCCCCCTTGGGCCGCGGTTCCGCCGCACATTGGTGTCGTCACTGTATCAATTTTTTTCCAGTGGGCTTCTGGGCTTATTTTAGGGGTTTTTGAATATTAATATTGGGCCCAGATTTTCTGTGAGTGCTACAGTATTGCTTGGGGGCCCACTTGTTAATTTTTGATCGATCGGATATTTTAAACACATTATTTCACAGTATTTACATTATATCTGCGACCGTGAATGTCACTCGATCGGTAAATCCGGTCTAACTGCTATAGCCCGGTTAGACGGATTTGCGAACGTGACTTTCACGTTGATGTTTTGTGATTTTGCTGTGATGTTGCGGATCGGTCGTGGGGGATAGCCTGATTGCAATGCTAGTACAGTGTTGTTGTATTATGTACATTTGATATTGCGGGGCGAGCGTCCGACATGTGGACTGCCGTCACTGCCTGTTTGTATTATTCTTTTGGGGCATGACCTGGTTGCGGTCGATGTACCCGTTGTATGTATATTTTACTTTCTGTACTAGGATTGCCCCGCGGTGGGGTGCACGGATAGCCGGGTTCTGGAGGGCAACAAGCCCGCATCTCATGGCATTGGGACGGAGGGGGCTTCGCTCTAGAATTGGCGGGCTATTCGCCGCACTCGTAGGGGGTACAGGTTGACCCAGGAGGGGTGCCCAAGTTACCGGATTCCGTGAAGTGCTGAATGGTCCATTCACGGCGCTGTAAGGGGATGCCTCGCTTCAGGTTTTGGCGGGTAACTTGCCGCGCCCGTAGGGGTCTAGGATTTCATTGCACAGGCTATCCACACGACCAGGGGAACGTCGGGTTTCAGTAGTGGCTCTGTGAAACCCGGGGATCCCAAGATATCTGTATTGTTTTGTGATGCTGTACATTTCTGTGATGTTGCATTTTATTCACGCCTTGAGCAAAATATAATATATTGGTATATATATTAGTAGATGTTGTATATGTTTTTCATCCGCGCTAGTCCAGTCCCCGCTCTGCCGTTAGTTAGCTAACCTAACGGGTGATGACGAGACCCAGTGGCAAATGCGGATGGCATATGCGTGCATCAGTATATTTTCGTTCTTTGTAGTGTGATCAATTGATGGGACTGCATTGATTCGGATCAATGCAAGTTAAAAACAAACCTAATCTGATGTTGATGGAACACTTTTCAAAAAGCTGTTATTGCAAGGACGTTCACTTTTGTTTTGCATCGTGGTATTCAGTTGGAATATCCTGCTCCTCAGTCGACGAGGCAAGGGCCGAGATCCCTTCACCGGGAGTGACCCCTTGGACAAAAGTTTGCGTCAGGGCATTAACTTCACTATAGCCGATTACTTTTGCTTTGCACCGTGGTATTCAGTTGGAATATCCTGCACCTCATTCTACGGGGAAAGAGCCGAGATCCCTTCACCGGGAGTGACCTCTTTAGCAAAGGTTTTCGTCACTATATTTTAAAAAGCTATCCGTTCCTTCAACGATATCAAGTTCATTACATTAAAGGTTTTCGCCAGAAACCATTCGTAGCCCTTCGTCGTTTCATATGGGTAGTCAATAGTATTCAAGCTGTGTTTGTTGGCCAAAGTCAAGGCACAGTGTTTGGTAGCTGTTGGTTATTCATATGCAGCATAGATAGATGCGTTGGTTTGGAACAGTCGTACTGCCTTGTTGACCAAAGTCAAGGGTAGGTACGGGTGGATTCAAATCAACCTGGAGAATGACGGGTAGAACTTGACATGTGACTTATGATTTGTTGGCCAAAGTCAAGGTCATAAGAGCATGGGGTAAAAATCACATCGGGAGTTTCAAAAGAACTGAAACTTGCCAGATATGCGCATACCTTCTGGAGTGTGATACCGTGAGCGGATTCCGTCACGTTATCATGCGATGATAGTTGGATCCTGATTCCCACTGATGAGTTAGTTTACTCCTCGGGTATCCCCGATTAATTCTTCTTTTAGGTTTGGAGGAGAATTTGAGGTACAGTGGGAGGTTTCCTGATTAGATAAATTGGTAACCATTCTGATCTAGGTTAGAGTGCACGCTGAGTGTTTCTTTTCTCTCTCTCTTTGGCAGCGACCATTGACCCGACCCTAAGACTATGACTCAGAGACCAAGTTAACCGAACCTTCTTTACACTGGCTTTTGATTGTTAGAGTTGCAGACCTCATTGCCACTCCTACTTTTACCCTTTTCTCCAGGACACCCCGTATTACTACGAACGTCCACTTCCATTGGACAAAACCATCGTATGGTTAGATACGAACCCGAAGGAATTCGAGGATGGTTTCCGGTTCTGGAGAAAACGGATAGGATTATTCAGTTGTCTTTTCCCTTTTGTCTTCTCTCAAGTTGTGAGTACTCCTTGGTTTAGGAGACAGTACACCTATTATGCAAATTGGATAGTCTTCTTCCAAACCTTAGGCTGGTGCCGACCGGTAGGGAATGAAGAAAACCAATTAGCCTAAACGGTGTGCAGAAGGTATTAAGATTAAGACAAAGCAAGGGATTAGTAAGAGGGCAAAGTAAATTGCGACTGATATTCACGACCAAACCAAGTATTTCTTCGCCAATCCTAAATCACCTTTGTATTTCTCCAGGACACTCCGTATCACTACGAAGATCCACAGTTTATTGGATACTCCATCGTATGGTTATATACGAACTCGAAAGGAACTTGTTCCAGTTCGGGGATGGATTCTGGTCCAGGAGAAATAGGAATAAGGTTTATTCGGTTGTCTTTTATCTTCACCTTCTCTCGCATTGCGAGTGCTCCTAGGGTTAGGACAGTACACCCATTATGCTTATTGGATAGTCTTCTTCCAAACCATAGGCTGGTGCCGAAGAGTAGGGAAGGAAGAAAACCAATTGGCCTAAAGGGGTGTGCAGAAGGTAATGACTAAAGACATATAAAGGGATTTGGAGAGGTGGCAAAGAATTATACGGTTACAGTTGTGAATCTGGATAATGGTAGAGGCATTACTAGGAATACCAGGATACCCCATCGAAACATTTCAATGTTTCAGTTCAACTGTGTACTGTTAAAAGAAAACTGATTTCCCGATTAGATACTTACTCCAGGGTATGTATTTACCAGGTATGATTCTCACATCTGTATGGTTTTACAGATGATGAGTGGGAGTAAGTTATTAGGAATAGGGTGATCATCCTCATTATATCGGGATTCGTTGTAATCGGTGATATTTGAGGAGATCATCTGGGCTGTTTGCCGGTCGGCAAATATTTGGTTTTGAATATCCGCTGTTGTGCACCAATTTCAAATTGATATATCTGTACATCTATTTTCATAGAGTGAGATATACCTTTTGATATTATGTCGATGACATTCACCTATATCAGTGGATGGTTAGGTAAGGAGCATTAAACAGCAGTGTAATTCTTCTTAACCATAAGTACAGTTTTTAACCTACGACACACAGTGAAAGAGTTGTTAGACTCAGCGGACTTATACAGAGTATTGTATGTTGTCCAGTGTCCATTAGGACAGAGGGGTTGGTCTTCATATTATATTCTGTAAACTTTTAACTTCTCTAGTTCTTAGACATGTGTTTCGTAGAAACACAGGGTCTAAGTTTTGAGGAGTTATAGGTATTTGAATAGAGTAGAGAACCAGGTATAGCAAGTATCGGGATTCTTCAAAGTGATCGAAGATGTAGATACTTGTGTATGGTATTCAGTTGATAGTAATGATAAAGAGAAATTGCTTCTCTTTCAGGTTACTCATAATTGGAAGCATTCCTAAGTTGAGTAACGCTGATCGGCCTCCTTCCATTTAGTTGACATGCACTGGAGATAGCTGCATGATTTGAATCTGGTTCAATTAATTCAGTGCCTCTGGTTCTATATTGGATATAGAACAGTTCATATCTTAACGTTGTTAAGGTACGGGGAGTTGTCCGGCTTATGATTAAAACCAGACACTGGACAGCTCAAGGCACGTTTCTGTAATGGCTGATTGTGGGTTGACCCAGGCTATGACGAGGGTTGACTTTCTACCATCTGGCAGATCAATAGAAATATTGTTCTGGACTCGCCACAGTTTTATTAAAAATGGATTTTTTCAAAAACAGTAGTGGGAGTATGGTAGAACTGGAAGTGATTCCAGAACCGCAAACGATTACTGAAGATTTGATAAAGAACCTAAAGATTCAATCTGATTTGACATTCCATTGGCCACCCCGCAGATAAGGTGGGTAACTTCAGGCACCCGAGAGGTACTCCGGTAGCCTCAAGGACGGTGACAGGGAAGTTCTTGTTTACCCACACTTGCCATTGTTGTTGTTCCAGGCTGCGAGACCCGGCAGGAGGATGAGTATAGCGTCGTTCTAAACTAGATTTAGAAGTTCACGTCTATATGACTCTGCCAGAGGGTTGTCGTAGTCAGTGGGAGCAGCGGAAGCATTGGTGGACATCTGGCTTATGTCTATTTATAGACTAAAGCAGATATAGCGGAGATA
This sequence comes from Agapanthus africanus, assembly GCA_030015575.1. Classification (NCBI taxonomy): domain Eukaryota; kingdom Viridiplantae; phylum Streptophyta; class Magnoliopsida; order Asparagales; family Amaryllidaceae; genus Agapanthus; species Agapanthus africanus. Next base: position 399,171,569 of record JASDDO010000026.1, on the reverse strand, counting down.
GATCATCTATTTCTGATGTGACAGTCATGGGTTTGACGTCATCAGAATAGGGGATGGATCTGTTGAGAAGGTAGTAGGGTGTGATATCCGGGTTTTGGATGACATACACAAAGTAGGAAGTGACATTCCTATACTACGATCGGTTATACTTCGGTCGTCACACAGTGGTTTCTCCACAAGGGACTTGGTCATTATATCAGACATACTGGTTACTAGATCTATGGTTTTAGATCTAGATTTGGGTGGTTTCCCAATCAGGGTACTTTGACAGCATTCTAAGAGTATTTAGAATGGACGACTCCTGGCACGGTAGTGTACCTACAGGTGATGGAGTCACCCTCTCTAGAGGTGTCTTATAGACTAAAGTAGAGAGGGATGTGCACGATTGGCAGATCACTTGCTTAGGCAATTGAGTCAATCATGAGATGTCAAGTACCACACCAGATGTTGTTCTTGCACTAGATGCAATAAGTTGATATTGATCCAATCCTGGAGAAACAATCGGAAGCAGTTTTAGAACATAAGTAAATGTTCTAAGGGATATGATAACGACAGCCTCCTTTAGGAGACGGTTATCATTCCAGGCTTCCAAGGTGACATGGACGACAAGGATGTTGTCAGAGTTACAGTTTTCCTTCTGATGAGGGACAGTATTTTGGACAGGTGATCCAAGGCAATACTGAGGGAGGCATGGCGCAGGATACTGATTAAGTTCAGTTGACGATACAGTCTAAGAAGTTTGGATTTGGAGTTCATTTATGAGCTAAGTCCCATCAGACATCCAGACACATTCTAAGACAGGTATTGCTCATTTCGGGAGATGGCTTTCTCCGCGAACTTGAGATATAGAGAGACATAGAAAGAAACTTCAGAGCGGATCCACTCGCTGAGGCTATTCCTCGAACGCAATAGTCTCGCAAACGAGCTTTGTGAGACTGACTAGTAGAGGAGTTGGGTGTTCAGTATCACACGGGCTGTGAGTATGAGTTCGGTATCGCAATAATTAGCCTTGAGTGCAAGTGGGAGATTGTTGGAGATAGTGCCCTCAGAGTCAATTATTGGATCACAGGAACGTGATTGCAATGATTGAGGGAGGACCTATCCCGGTACGACAGTCTTACTCGAGATGATAGTATGCTATCTAGTTTACCTTTATCATCGTGTACTGCTTTAGGTGACCTGACAGGTCGCTACTACACGTTGATAGAGCCCCTAGGATTCTTGCTTGACTGCCAGCAGTATGAGGGCGATCATATAAGTGAGAGCTGGAGTCTATAAGCACATCCTTAAAAGGTCCCTAGTCGTGGGAGTTTCGAGACAGGGCATCGATTCTCCAGAGTAGACTAGTGTATACAGTCGAGACCCCGACGAGGGGCGGTGGCCGGTCTCACAAGCCACTGGTGTCAGTTGGTTCACCTAAGATGTATACAGGTGCTCATTGGGTTATGAGTACACCGGACAGGACTCGCCGGGAACATGCTAGTTGGTCTTATACCTGACGTCAGATAGCAGTTCCCTGGTGACATGTGTACAGGTTAGTTCATCGACCTGGGGATCGTCATTTGTCTCGTGTGAGTTCCCACTGTACTTTGATTACTACCCTACCACGGCTCAAAGGAGTCATGCAAACAGGTTTTAGTTGGGTACAGTCCCGAGCCACATGGAGGCAGTGAGCGGATCTTCAGGGGTTCGTCTCTCCCGGTATTGGGGGTGAGGTCACGCTGTGTCTAGGAGAGCCATTACACGAAGTCCTTGGCCAAGGCAGGAGATTTACTGGCAGGTATTCTAGTAGTATCTCAGGGTGTTCTGGACTACACTCCGACACGACTTGTACCGCTTTTGGGGGTCTGACTTTTACCAACCCCCTAGGCCCGACATGCGATGCTCATAGACGAACGGACCGGACTGTACGGATATTGTCACTGACAGGCTCAGTAGGGTGTCAGGATGAGTTCGCTCATCGACGTCCCTTTTAGTCAATAGCTGGTGGCCTGTCACGTATTGGCTTATACCTCTGACGTGCTAGTGGTTAAATCCACAGCCATAGTATTGACGAGTCTTTAGAGTCCACCACACTTTCAGTTACTCAAGCTTTCGGGCGAAACGCTGTAGAGGCCGTATGGAGATATGGCAGGGTCCGATCAGATACATGCGGTATTGCACGGATCAGGATCGGACGGTTTGTACTAGAGGCCGTATAGATATATGGCAGGGTTCGATCAGATACGTACGGTATTGCACGGATCAGGATCGAACGGATATTACTAGCCGGCTTTGGTTTAAGCCGGATCCTAGTATAGAACTGTGTAGATTTTGTCTTTTTGCATTTGTATCCGGACGGAATACAGATGCGGGTGTGTATGCATAGTATCGGGGTTTTTTTCTTGTAATTTATTACGGGACCAGTTTTCTGGAGTTGCCAGTTTGCATTCCGTTCCGGCCGGTTTTCCTTTGTTCTTTCCCGGCCGGACTTTTCCGATGGAGGGGGTTATTTGCAATTGTGCAAATAACATTTGTGGAGGGGGTTTCTTACAAATATATTCATTATGATATGTTTAGCATCTTTCATCCATGATGGTGCATTAATTGAGATTTGAAAGGGTATGGAGTGATAAGCATGGTTGATGTTTCTTAGCTTTATGATGTGGCCACCTCTTGCTTTTCCTACACTTACCTCCCTCTTGTATTTGTTTTGCCCTCCACCATTTTCCAACACATTGCATGGACGGCCACAATTTTGGAGAGGAGAGAAAATGAGAGGTTTCATTTTTGGTGAGGAAATTTCATCATCTCATTCCATGCTTGATAAATAAGAGTTCCACTTGAAAGTTCCAATCCATTCCTCCATCAAGGCAACAAACCCCAAATGAGACTAGCATGATCTACACCACATTCTATAGAAAATCTTAGGCACGTCGACTTGCCAGCTTCGTGCCCGAGTTGCCTCGGTATAGAGGCGGGAGCCCGTAAAAGATGCAGGAGATGTGGTGCCCTTCCAGCGAGGAGGAGACGACCGGAGTTTCCGCGGGAGATCGGGACGACGACGAGAAGACCGGAGGACTCGGATCACTCGGTATATCTCTTCCCCATCTTGTAGTTAGCTAGAACTAGTTTAATGGTCCGATCCGGGTGTTTAGTGCGCGGTGGTGCCGGTTTGCAAAGTTCGCAAAATTAAAGTTTATCACCGCTTCCGCATTTGGCCGTCGGATTGACGTCCGGGGCGCCGCCGTGCACTTACAGATTGGCTATATAGAAGAGCTCGCAGACCTTGGGACGACTTTGGAGAACGAATCTATACAGACTTGATTCTCCAGTCCCTTCCTTCCACCTACGCCCAGTTTATTATGAATTTCAACATTCAAAGAAAAGAAGTTGAACTTCCAGAACTCCTTAACATGTTGAGGAGTGCAGAGGGCACCTTGCAGAAGGCAAGGGATACACCCGCTATGTTTGTTCGCGGTGCTTCTTCTTCCGGGTCCAAGGCTAGCGCCAAAGGAAGGAAGAATAAGGCCGCCACCAAACCTAGAGGAGGTGTTAGTAAGGTGGGAGCGAAGGGCAAGAAAAAGATTGCGGTTCCAGTAGTGGCAAAGGATGAGTGCTTCCACTGTCATAGGAAAAGGCACTGGAAGAAAGATTGCAAGGCGTGGAACGCCAAGAACCAGGAACCGAAGCAAGCTGTGGCTTCGACTTCAGGTGTGTTTGTAATTGAGAATTGTCTGTCAATCAACTCTACTTTCTGGGTATTGGATACCGGATCAGGATCTCATATATGCAATTCATTGCAGGCACTGAGAAACCGTAGAGTGCTGAAGGTTGGTGATATGACCCTCCAGGTTACTAACGGAGCTAGCGTGGGAGCTGTGTCCGTAGGGGATTATCACCTGGGATTGACGAGTGGACATATTTTGGTTTTGCATAACTGTTTTTGTTTACCTAGTTTAACGTGTAATATCATATCAGTTTCCTTGTTATCAAATAAAGGTTATGATTTCACGTTTGTAAGCGATGTTGTTAACATCCACCTTAATCATGGTTTGATTAGGTCCGGTACACTAGATAACGGTATATATGTCTTAAACCAATTACAGATTTTCAATGTCCAGAACACACTAAAAAGAAAGTCTCCATATTTAAACAAGGCTTTCTTATGGCATTTTAGACTAGGTCACGTCAATGAGACAAGGTTAACTAAGTTACATAGAGAAGGATATTTGGATTCGTTCGAATATCAAACTTATGCCATTTATCAATCATGTCTCAAAGGAAAGATGACAAAGACTCCATTCACTGGACATGGAGTAAGAGCGAGAGAGCTCTTAGGACTCATATACAGCGATGTATGTGGTCCAATGTCTACACATGTAAGAGATGGTTTTTCCTATTTCATTACTTTTACGGATGATTACTCTAGGTACGGATTCATTTTCTTGATGAAACATAAATCCGAGGCTTTTGAGAAATTCCAAGAGTATAAGAATGAAGTAGAAAACCAAACAGGCAAAAGTATCAAGACACTGAGATCTGATCGAGGTGGTGAATACTTAAGTGCCGAGTTCCTTGGTTACCTAAAAGAGAAAGGAATTCTCTCTCAGCTTGCTCCTCCATACACTCCACAGCATAACGGTGTATCGGAGAGAAGGAATCTAACCCTATTGGATATGGTGTGTTCCATGATGAGTAATGCTGAGTTACTGCGATCTTTCTAGGGTTATGCGCTAGAATCAGCAGCATATCTTCTGAACAGGGCTCCTACCTGTTAGTCCACGTTGCCCACCCCGGTGCTTGCGGGGAGGCGGAAATGTTATGAAAAATCGGATTTTTACAACACTAGGCAATATGGACTATGTAAAGGAGGGATCTTTGCTAAACAAAAACTAACTACAAAGCTAATAGAGTTAGCTACTCGGATAGGGGGTTATACCTAAGTCTTCAAGTCCTTCTCTTCTTACTCCTTGGAGTGAAAGAACGGGTTCTCCTTGTCGCCTTATCTTGCCGAAGAAAGAACCACCCGAGGGCCTCTACCTTTGGCTCCAACCTCAAACTAGAAGTAACTAAGGTGCTTGGTGTGCTAAACCAAGAACCTTAGAAAGAGTAAAGAGTATTTTTTAAGGGATTATCTCAAGCTCAAATGGTTCTCAACTCATGAGAGGGGAGAGCTAGAGAGAGAGGAAGTAGAGGAGAGAGAATGAGAATGATAGAATGAGAAGAATAATCCAACCTTCTCACATATATGTGAATTATGAAAAATAGATAATTAGCTAAAGATAATTGTGATGGTTAATCAAGAAATGACCATTATCATTTCACATTAAATGCTTTTGCAAGGATCAAAGAGCATCTTTCATATGGAATGATGATGGTCAACTTGTCAACCTAGGTCAACAAGTCAAGTATAGTCAAATGGTCAACAACCCTAACCATGCACAATTATAATTAACTAATATTAATAAATCATATTTCACACATAAATATTAGGGTTAAGAAAATGACAATGGTCATCAACCCTAACGAAAGTCCTCTGCCTCTGCCTCAGTCAACTGTGCATACACACCCGTATCCGTATTCCGAGGAACACGAATACAATGAGATAAAACCAATCCCTAATCATATAGTAGGATACGGCTTAAACCAAAGCCCACTAGTATAACCTGTCCGGACACCAAACGTGCACAAGTGTGCGGATGTGAACGACCCCGTCGCAAAACCACGCGACCTCTACTCATTTTGCCTAAATGCGAATAACCCTCTGTGTGGGACTCTAAAGACTCGACACTACGCTGGCAGTGGGTTTAACCACAGACCGCAAGTGGCACTAGCTGTACGTAACGGTCCCCAGGTAGATGCCGATAAGAAGACTGACGAGGTAAACCCATCTGAACTCATACTGAGCCTGAATGTGGCAGTCTCTGTACAGTCTGATCTGTTCGTCTAAGAACATCGCATGGCGGGCCTAGGGGGCGGTAAACGTCAGTCCCCTACTAGCGGTACAAGTCGTGTTGGAGTGTAGCCCAGAACACCTGAGATAACACTGGAAACCTACCAGTCAATCTCGCTTGCCCTGGCCCGGGACTTTGTGTAATGGCTCTCCTAGACACAGCACGATATCAACCCCCAATATCGGGAGAGACGAATCCTGTCTAACCGTCACTGCCTCCAAGTGCTTCGGGACTGCACCCAAAAACTACCTGTTTGCACGACTCCTTTGAGCCGTGGTAGGGTAGCAATCAAAGTGCAATGGGAACACACTCGAGGCGAAGTGACAGTTTTAAGTATATGGACTAAGCTGTACTCATGTCACCTGGGAACTGATAACTGACGATAGGTACAATACCAACCAACAGTTCCCGACGAGTCCTGTCCAGTGTACTCGTAACCTAACGAGCACCCGCATACTATCCCAAGTACGACGTACTGACGGCTGTGGGACAGAACGTCTCCCAAGCTGGGATAAGAAGCGCATAAGCTAGTCTACTCCGGAGTATCGATGCCCTGTCTCGATAGTCCTATGACTAGGGATCTGCATAAAGATGTGCTTGTAGATTACCCAGCCCCCATGAGTGTGACTGCCATCACAATGCTAGTAATCAAGCAAAGATCCTAAGGGCTCCACTAATGTGTAAAGGCGATATGCTAAAGGAAACACATGCACACATTAAAGCAGAAACAAAGCAGGTAGCATACTACTATTTTGAGCAAGATTGTCAATACAAGGTGAATATACCAAGCTTCCATCAAGTAATATACATACTAGTATGATACAGTAATGGCCTCTAGGGCATATACACTAATAATCTCCCACTTGCACTAAGGCCATGTACTGGCGTATCGAAGACCTATCATCTCGATCAGCCGCTCGAACTGAGTCTGGGGTAAGTCCTTGGTGAATGGATCAGCAGTGTTATCTTCCGTAGCAACTCTCCGAACCTCGATCTCCTGGCGACCCACGATCTCTCTGATCAGGTGATACCGCCTCAAGATGTGCCTGGACTTCTGGTGGGACCTGGGTTCCTTCGCTAAAACTATAGCCCTGTTGTGATCGCAATACAGAGGTACTGGATCAACAATGGACGGAACCACCTGATGTTCTGTTAGGAACTTCCTTATCCAGATGGCTTCTTTTGCGGCATCTGCAGCAGCGATATATTCTGCTTCCATCGTCGAGTCAACAACGGTTTCCTGTTTGGAACTCTTCCAACACACCGCCCCTCCATAGAGGGTAAAGACATAACCCGACATGGACTTGGAATCATCCTTGTCACTCTGAAAGCTGGAGTCAGCAAAGGCCTCGATCTGGAGGTCTTTTCCGCCATACACCAAGAACATCTCCTTAGTCCTTCTCAGGTACTTGAGATTGTTCTTTACCGCTATCCAGTGTTTCTCCCCAGGGTTTGACTGATACCGGCTTACCACACTCAGTGCATAAGCTATATCTGGTCTGGTACACAACATCGCATACAATATAGAGCCTACCGCAGAAGCATAGGGTATAATAGACATGCGATCCCTTTCCAAATCAGTCTTGGAAGACATCTCTTTGGAGAGGGTGATCCCGTGACAAGCCGGTAGATTACCGCGCTTGAAATCTTCCATACTGAACCTTTTCAGTATGGTGTCGATGTACCTGGACTGTGAGAGTCCTAATATCCTCTTGGATCTGTCACGATAGATCCGGATCCCCAGAATGTATGAGGCATCACCCAGGTCTTTCATGGAGAACCTGTGTGACAAGAACCCTTTGACAGATTGTAGCATAAGAATGTCATTTCCTATCAAGAGATTGTCATCCACATATAATACGAGGAATACAACAGTTCTTGCTACAAATCTACTATAGATGCATGGTTCATCTGGATTTTTGATAAAGCCAAATTCTTTGACCGTCTCATCAAAACAGATGTTCCAACTCCGCGATGCCTGCTTTAGTCCATAGATGGACTTAAGCAACTTGCACACTTTTCCGCTGCTCCCACTCTGAATGAAACCCTCTGGCTGGTCCATATAGACACACTCCTCTAAATTTCCATTTAGAAAAGCGGTCTTTACATCCATCTGCCAGATCTCATAATCGTGGAAGGCAGCAATGGCAAGAAGGATCCGAATGGATTTCAGCATAGCCACTGGAGAAAAGGTTTCGTCATAGTCTAAGCCAGGTCTATTGACGGAAACCCTTTGCAACAAGTCTAGCTTTATAGGTCTCAACCTGTCCATCTACACCAATCTTCCTTTTGAAGATCCACTTGCATCCTACGGGTTTTACCCCATCTGGAGCAATGTCCAACATCCATACTTTGTTGGTGTACATGGATTCCATTTCGGTCCGCATTGCATCCAGCCATTTTACCGAGTCAACGGTCTGAATGGCCTACTAGAAGCTAGTCGGCTCATCACTATCAATGATGCAATCCTCTCTATCCCCGTCTATGAGAAAACTGTAGTATCTCTCGGGCGGATGAGACTGCCTACTACTTCTGTGGAGCGGTGTAGGAATTTCCTGATCTTTCGAACCCTTTGGTTCTACTAAGCTTTCAGTAATAGCTCGTGGTTCTGGAATTTCTTCCAGTTCTACTGTGCTCCCACTTATCTAATTTTCCAAAAACTCAGTTTCCAAGAAGTGGGCATGATGAGAAACAAAAACCTTTTGTTCCTTTTCGCAATAGAAGAAATATCCCTTGGAGTTCTTTGGATATCCCACAAACTTGCATTGTACTGAGCGTGCCTCAAGTTTGTCCGCATGCTGCTTTTTGACAAAAGATGGACATCCCCATGTCTTAATATGATTAAGATAGGGTCTCTTCCCACACCACATCTGATATGGTGTAGTAGGCACAGTCTTAGTTGGAACTCGGTTCAAAAGGTATGCAGCTGATTCTAGTGCATATCCCCAGAATGATCACGGTAACTCAGCGTTACTCATCATGGAACGTACCATATCCAATAGGGTCCGGTTCCGTCTCTCCGATACACCGTTATGTTGCGGAGTGTATGGAGGAGTAAGCTGAGAGAGAATTCCATTCTCTTTTAACTAATCCAGGTACCCGGCACTCAAGTATTCACCACCTCGATCAGATCTTAGTGTCTTGATACTTTTTCCTGTTTGTTTTTCTACTTCATTCTTATATTCCTGGAATTTTCCAAAGGCTTCGGATTTATGTTTCATTAAGAAGACATATCCGTACCTTGAAAAGTCATCCGTAAAAGTAATGAAGTAAGAATAACCGCTTCGTGCATGTGTAGACATTGGACCGCACACGTCGCTGTGTACGAGTCCCAAGAGCTCGCTCGCTCTCACTCCGTGTCCAGTGAACGGAGTCTTTGTCATCTTTCCTTTGAGACATGATTGACAAGTTGCATATGATTGATATTCTAACGGATCCAAATATACTTCTGTATGTAACTTCGTCAACCTTCTCTCATTGATGTGACCCAGTCTACAATGCCATAAGAAAGTCTGATTTGTTTCCGGAGACTTTCTTTTGTGTGTATTCTGGACATTGAAAATCTGTGGTTGGTTTAATACGTATATACCATTGCTCAATGTACCTGACCCAATCAGAACTTGATTAAGGTGAATGTTTACAATATTACTTACAAACGCAAATTCATAACCTTCTTTAGAAATTAAAGATACAGAAATGATATTACAAGTTGCATTGGGTACAAAAAAGCAATTACGTAAAACCAAAACATGTCCATCTGACATTCCCAGGTGATAGTCCCACACGGCCTCAGCATCCATGCTAGCTCCATTTGCAACTTTGAGGGTCATGTCACCTGCTTTCAAAAACCTACACTTTCTCAATGCCTGCAAAGAATTACAGATATGAGATCCTGACCAAGTATCCAATACCCAGGACGTAGAGTTTTTTGATAGACAGTTTTCAATAACATACACACCTGAAGCTGAAACCGCAACCTGCTTCAGATCCTGTGTTCTGGCCTTCCAAGCCCTGCAATCTTTCTTCCAGTGTCCACTATTGTGACAGTAAAAGCATTCTGCCTTATCCCCAAGCTTCCCCGCTACCTTTGTTACTTTTGCCTTTCCCTTCGTATCCACTTTACTAACACCGCCCTTTGGTTTGGCAGGGATTTTCTTCTTCTTTCCCTTGGCTTTCACTCTGGACCTAGAAGAGGAAGATCCTCCTACAAACAAAGTGGATGTTTCCCTACCTTTCTGTAAGGTACCCTCCGCACTCCTCGGCATGTTAAGAAGCTCTGAAAGTTCAACTTCCTTTTCCTACAAGTTGAAGTTCAGGATGAACTGGGCGTAAGTGGAAGGAAGGGACTGGAGAATCAAGTCCGTATAGAGCTCATTCTCCAACGTGATCCCAAGGTCCCCGAGCTCCTCTATGTAGCCAATCATCTTAAGCACGTGTTCCGCTACCGATGATCCGACGGCCAATCTCGCCGAAAACAACTTCTTCGACACTTCGTAACTGGCGATACGGGATTGCTCTCCATACAGTTCTTTTGTATGGAGAAATATGGATTCGAGGTCCATATTCTCGTGCCTCCTCTGATGTTCATTGTCCATAGAAACAAGCACGAGGCACTTGGCCTTCGCGCAGTCGATTTCCCAGGTCTTACGGATTTTCCTATCCGCGACACTGGTTTTGGGACCTGGGACAGGGGGAGCTTTGGTGGTAAGAAGATACCCCAACTTGTCATAAGTGATTGCCATTTTGACATTCCTGAGCCAATCTTTGTAGTTTGGCCCTGTCAGTATGTTTTTATCTAGGAGTAACTTAAGTCCAGTCATGATAATTGGTCGCTGCAATTAGGAGAGAGAGAAGAAACACTTTAGCATGATGCTCTTGCAAGTTTAGAGTGGTTTTTAATTTGTCTAAACAGGATGGCTCCCACTATCTCTCGAATCCCTCCTCAAACCATAAAGGAAGAACTAGTCGGGATCAATCTCACCGTACAATACTTGCTTAACCGTTCAGCCAGGCCAGTGTCGGTACTTCGAGGGAGGTTTTTGTAAGTGCACGGCGGCGCCCCGGCCTCCATCCCGAGGCCAAATGCGGAAGCGATGGTTAACTTTAATTTTCTTGAACCGGCACCACCGCGCACTAAAACCCGGATCGTGCCATTAACTAGTCCTAGCTAACTACTAGATGGGGAAGAGAGATATACCGAGCGATCCGTGTCCTCCGGTCTTCTCGCCGTCGTCCCGATCTCCAGCGGAATGTCCAGTCTCCACCTCCTCGCCGGAAGGGCACCACGTCGCCGGCTTCTTTTACGGGCTCCCACCTCTATACCGAGGCAACTCGGGCACGAAGTTGGCGAGCCGACGTGCCCAAGGATTGCTGTAGAATGTGTGTAGAGGCTTGTCTCATTTTTGGGGTTGTGGATGTTGCCTTTGGTGGAGGAAATGAACCATATATTTCTTTGGATGAACAAAGGGATTTTTGGCATGGAAATGAGACTCATTTTTTTCTTCCCAAAAATTGGACAGCCCACCCTCAAGAGTGGCCGGCCATTTTTGGTGATGGGAGAGGGAGAAAAACAAAAAGGGGTGAGGATCAATCATACAAGGGAGAGTGTGAAGTGATCATGAGAAGGAATGATCACAAAGAAAATCTAACACTCAAAAACCTAATCAACTCCCATCATAACTCCACAAGTCAAACCATGATGGAAAAAGAAAGTCAAATGATGGGGCAAGTATCATGATACAAAAATATGCAAAGACCCCTTTCCAAATTGCTTATTTGCACAAATGCAGATAAGCCCTCTTCCACCAATCTTCGGCCAATGAAAGATACAAAGAAATATGGCCGAAACGGAAAACAAACTGGCAACTCCAGAAAACTGGTCCCGTAATATATTACAGGAAAAACCCCGATACTGTGTATACACACCCGCATCTGTATTCCGACCGAAATACAAATGCAATGATACAAAATCTACACTGTACTATACTAGGATCCGGCTTAAACCAAAGCCGACTAGTAATATCCGTTCGATCCTGATCCGTGCAATACCGCACGTATCTGATCGAACCCTACCATATCTCCATATGGCTTCTAGTACTAACTGTCCGATCCTGATCCGTGCAATACCGCACGTATCTGATCGGACCTTACCATATCTCCATACGGCCTCTACAGAGTTTCACCCGAAAACTTGAGCAACTGAATGTGGGGGACTCTAAAGACTCGTCAACACCTTGGTTTGTGGATTTAACCACTAGCACGTCAGAGGTATAAGCCAATACGTAACGGGCTACCAGGTATTGACCAAAAGGGACGTCGATGAGCGAACTCATCCTGACACCCTACTGAGCCTGTCAGTGACAATATCCGTACAGTCCGGTCCGTTCGTCTATGAGCATCGCATGGCGGGCCTAGGGGGTTGGTAAAAGTCAAACCCCCAAAAGCGGTACAAGTCGTGTCGGAGTGTATCCCAGAACACCCTTAGATACTACTAGAATACCTACCAGTAAATCTCCTGCCTCGGCCGAGGGCTTCGTGTAATGGCTCTCCTAGACACAGCGCGACCTCACCCCCAATACCGGGAGAGACGAACCCCTGAAGATCCGCTCACTGCCTCCATGTGGCTCGGGACTGTACCCAACTAAAACCTGTTTGCACGTCTCCTTTGAGCGTGGTAGGGTAGTAATCAAAGTACAGTGGGAACTCACACGAGACAAATGACGATCCCCAGTTCGATGAACTAACCTGTACACATGTCACCAGGGAACTGCTATCTGACGTCAGGTATAAGACCAACTAGCATGTTCCCGGCGAGTCCTGTCCGGTGTACTCATAACCCAATGAGCACCTGTATACATCTTAGGTGAACCAACTGACACCAGTAGCTTGTGAGACCGGCCACCGCCCCTCATCGGGGTCTCGACTGTATACACTAGTCTACTCTGGAGTATCGCTGCCCTGTCTCGAAACTCCCACGACTAGGGACCTTTTAAGGATGTGCTTATATACTACCAGCTCCCACGTATATGATCGCCCTCATACTGCTGGCAGTCAAGCAAGAATCCTAGGGGCTCTATCAACGTGTAATAGCGATATGTCAGGTCACCTAAAGCAGTACACGATGATAAAGATAAACCAGATAGCATACTATCATCTCGAGTAAGACTGTCCTACCGGGATAGGTCCTCCCTCAATCATTGCAATCACGTGCCTGTAATCCAATAATTGACTCTGAGGGCACTATCTCCAATAATCTCCCACTTGCACTCAAGGCTAATTATTGCGATGTCGCATACTCACAGCCCGTGTGATACCGAACACCCAACTCCTCTACTAGTCAGTCTCACAAAGCCCGTTTGCGAAACTATTGCGTTCGAGGAATAGCCTCAGTGAGTGGACCTGCTTTGATGTTTCTTTCTATGTCTCTCTATATCTCAAGTTCGCGGAGAAACCCATCTCCTGAAATGAGTAATATGTGTCCAAGAATGTGTCTGGATGTCTGATGGGACCTATCTCATAAATGAACTCCAAATCCAAACTTCTTAGACTGTATCGTCAACTGAACTTAATCAGTATCCTGTGCCATGCCTCCCTCAGTATTTCCTTGGACCACCTGTCCAAAATACTGCCCCTCGTCAGAAGGAAAACTATAACTCTGACGACCACCCTGTCGTCCATGTCACCTTGGAAGCCTGGAATGATAACTGTCTCCCGAAAGAGGCTGTCGTTATCATATCCCTAGAACATCCACTTATGTTCTAAAACTGCTTCCGACTGTTTCTCTAGGATAGGATCAATGTCAACTTATTGCATCTAGTGCAAGAACAACATCTGGTGTGGTACTTGACATCTCATGATTGACTCAGTTGCCTGAGCAAGTGATCTGCCAATCATGCACATCCCTCTCCCCTTTAGTCTGTAAGACACCTTTAGAGAGGGTGATTCCATCACCTGCAGGTACACTACCATGCCAGGAGTCGTCCATTCTAAATACTCTTAGAATGCTGTCTAAGTACCCTGATTGGCAAACCACCCAAATCTAGATCTAAAACCACAGATCTAGTAACCAGTATGTCTGATATAATGTCCAAGTCCCATGTGGAGAAACCACTGTGTGACGACCAAAGTATAACCGATCGTAGTATAGGAATATTACTTCCTACTCTGTGTATGTCATCCAAATACCAGGACATCACACCCTACTCCCTTCTCAACAGATCCATCCCCTATTCTGATGAAGTCAAACCTATGACTGTCACATCAGAAATCGATGATCTATCTCCGCTATATCTGCTTTAGTCTATAAATAGACATAAGCTACCTGTCCACCAATGCTTCCGCTGCTCCCACTGACCACGACAACCCTCTGGCAGAGTCATATACACGTACACTTCTAAAACTAGTTTAGAACGACGCTATACTCATCCTCCCGCCGGGTCTCGCAACCTGGAACAACAGCAATGGCAAGTGTGGGTAAACAAGAACTTCCCTGTCACCGTCCTTGAGGCTACCGGAGTGCCTCTCAGGTGCCTGAAGTTACCCACCTTATTTGCGGAGTGGCCAATGGAATGTCAAACCAGATTGAATCTTTAGGTTCCTATGAAATCTTCAGTAATCGTTTGTGGTTCTGGAATCACTTCCAGTTCTACCATACTCCCACTACTGTTTTCTGCAAAAATTCATTTTTTAATAAAACTGTGGCGAGTCTAGAACAATATCGCTATTGTTCATTCAGATGGTAGAAAGTCAACCCTCGTCATAGCCTGGGTCAACCCACAAACAGCCATTACAGAAAACGTGCCTTGAGTTATCTAGAGTCTGGTTTTACTCATAAGCCAGACAACTCCCCGTACCTTAACAACGTTAAGATATGAACTGTTCTATATCCAATATAGAACCAGAGGCACTGATTTAATTGAACCAGATTCAAATCATGCAGCTGTCTCCAGTGCATGTTAACTAAATGGAAGGAGGCCGATCAGCGTTACTCAGCTTAGGAATGCTTCCAATTATGAGTAACCTGAAAGAGAAGTAAATTCTCTTAACCACTACTATCAACTGAATACTATACTCAAGTATCTACATTTCCTATCACTTTGAAGAATCCTGATACTTGCAATATTTGGTTCTCTGCTTTATTCAAATACCTATAACTTCTCAAAATTCGGACCCTGTGTTTCCACGAAACACCTGTCTACAAACTAGAGAAGTCGTAAGTAAACCGAATATAGTACGAGGACCAACCCCTCTGTCCTGATGGACCCTGGACAACATACAATACTCTGTATAAGTCCCTTGAGTCTGATAACTCATTCACTGTGTGTCGTAGGTTGAAAACTGTACATATGGTTAAGAAGAATTACACCGCCGTTTAATACTCCTTACCTAACCATCCACTGATATAGGTAAATGTCACGGACATAATTTCAAAAAGGTATATCTCACTCTATAAAAATAGACGTACAGATATATCAATTTGAAATTGGTGCATAGCAACGGATATTCAAAACCAAATATTTGCCGACCGGCAAACAGCCCAGGTGATTTCCTCAAATATCACCGATTACAGCGAATCCCGATATTATGAGGATGATCACCTAATTCCTACTAAGCTACTCCCACTCATCATCTGTAAAACCATACTGATATGAGAATCATACCTGGTAAATACATACCCTGGTGTAAGTGTCTAATTGGGAAATCAGTTTTCCTTTAACAGTACACAGTGAAACTGAAACATTGAAATGTTTCGATGGGGTATCCGGGTATTCCTAGTAAGGCCTCTTCCAGATTCACGACTGTAACCGTATAATTCTTTGCCACCTCTCCAAATCCCTTTATATGTCTTTAGTCATTACCTTCTGCACACCCCTTAGGCCAAATAGTTTTCTTCCTTCCCTACCGTTCGGCACCAGCCTATGGTTTGGAAGAAGACTATCCAATAAGCATAATGGGTGTACTGTCCTGATCCTAGGAGCACTCGCAATGCGAGAGAAGGTGAAGATAAAAGACAACCGAATAAACCTTATTCCTATTTCTCCTAAACCAGAATCCATCCCCGAACTGGAACAAGTTCCTTTCGAGTTCGTATATAACCATACGATGGAGTATCCAATAAACTGTGGATCTTCGTAGTGATACGGAGTGTCCTGGAGAAATACAAAGGTGAAGTGGGAGTGGTAATGAAATACCTGGTTTGGTCGTGTATATCAGTCGCAATTTACTTTGCCCTCTTACTAATCCCTTGCTTTGTCTTAACTTAATACCTTCTGTACACCATCGTTAGGCTAATTGGTTTTCTTCATTCCCTACCGGTCGGCACCAGCCTAAGGTTTGGAAGAAGACTATCCAATTTGCGTAATAGGTGTACTATCTCCTAAACCAAGGAGTACTCGCAACCTGAGAGAAGGTAAATGGAAAAGACAACTGAATAGTCCTATTCGTTTTCTCCAGAACCGGAAACCATCCTCGAATAAATTCCTTCGAGTTCGTATATAACCATACGATGGTTTTGTCCAATGGAAGTGGACGTTCGTAGTAATACGGGGTGTCCTGGAGAAAAGGGTAAAAGTAGGAGTAGCAATGAGGTTTGCAACTCTGACAATCCAAAAGCCAGTGTTTAAGAAGGTTCGGTCAATTTTGGTCTCTGAGTCATAGTCTTAGGGTCGGGTCAATGGTCGCTGCCAAAGAGAGAGAGAAAAGAAACACTCAGCGTGCACTCTAACCTAGATCAGAATGGTTACCAATTTATCTAATCTGGAAACCTCCCACTGTCACCTCAAATTCTTCTCCAAACCCGAAAGAAGAATTAGTCGGGATCACCCGAGGAGTAAACTAACTCAACAGTGGGAATCGGGATCCAACTATCATCGCATGATAACGTGACGGAATCCGCTCACGTCATCACACTCCAGAAGGTATGCGCATATCTGGCAAGTTTCAGTTCTTTTGAAACTCCCGATGTGATTTCTGCCCCATGCTCTTATGACCTTGACTTTGGCCAACAAATCATAAGTCACATGTCAAGTTCTACCCGTCATTCTCCAGGTTAATTTGAGCCCACCCGTACAAGCCCTTGACTTTGGCCAACAAGGCTGTACGACTGCCCCAAACCAACGCATCTATCTATGCTGCATATGAATACCCCAATAGCTACCAAACACTGTGCCTTGACTTTGGCCAACAAACACAGCTTGAATACTATTGACCACCCATATGAAATGACGGAGGGCTACGAATGATTTCTGGCGAAAACCTTTAACGTAAAGAACTTGATATCGTTGACGGAACTGATAGCTTTTAAAAATATAGTGACGAAAACCGTTGCTAAAGAGGTCACTCCCGGTGAAGGGATCTCGGCTCTTTCCCCGTAGAATGAGGTGCAGGATATTCCAACTGAATACCACGGTGCAAAGCAAAAGTAATCGGCTATAGTGAAGTCATTGCCCTGACGCAAACTTTTTGTCCAAGGGGTCACTCCCGGTGAAGGGATCTCGGCCCTTGCCTCGTCGACTGAGGAGCAGGGTATTCTAACTGAATACCACGATGCAAAACAAAAGTGAACGTCCTTACAATAACAGCTTTTTGAAAAGTGTTCCAACAACATCAGAATAGGTTTGTTTTTAACTTGCATTGATCCGAATCAACGCAGTCCCATCAATTGATCAAACCACAAAGAACAAAAATATACTGATGTACGTATATGCCATCCGCATTCGCCACTGGGTCCCGTCATTACCCGTTAGGTTAGCTAACTAACGACAGAGCGGGGACTGGACTAGCGCGGATGCAAAACATATACAACATCTACTAATATATATACCAATATATTATATTTTGCTCAAGGCGTGATAAAAATGCAACATCACATAAATGTACAGCATCACAGAACAATACAGATATCTGGGATCCCCGGGTTTCACAGAGCCACTACTGAAACCCGACGTTCCCCTGGTCGTGTGGATAGCCTGTGCAATGAAATCCTAGACCCCTACGGGCGCGGCAAGTTACCCGCCAAAACCTGAAGCGAGGCAGCCCCCTTCAGCAACGTGAATGGACCACCCAGCACTTCACGGAATCCGGTAACTTGGGCACCCCTCCTGGGTCAACCTGTACCCCCTACGAGTGCGGCGAATAGCCCGCCAATTCTAGAGTAAAGCCCCCTCCGTCTCAATACCATGAGATGCGGGCTTGTTGCCCTCTAGAACCCGGCTATCCGTGCACCCCTCCGCGGGGCAATCCTAGTACAGAAAGTAAAATATACATACAACGGGTACATCGACCGCAACCTGGCCGTGCCCCAAAATAATAATACAAACAGGCAGTGACGGCAGTCCACATGTCGGACGCTCGCCCCGCAATGTCAAATGTACATAATACAACAAAAAACTGTACTAGCATTGCATCCAGGCTATCCCCACGACCAATCCCAACATCACAGCAATACACAGAACATCAACGTGAAAGTCACGTTCGCAAATCCGTCAAACCGGGCTATAGCAGTTAGACTGGATTTACCGATCAAGGGACATTCACGGTCGCAAATATAATGTAAATACTGTGAACTAATGTGTTTAAAATATCCGATCGATCAAATTATAACAAGTGGGCCTCAAGCATTACTGTAGCAACTAAAGAAATTCTGGGCCCAAAATTAATATTCCAGAAACCACATTTTCAACTCAGGAACATTCTGCAAAAGTTTGGGGGACTGAACAGTAAAAGTCGCGGCGGAACCGCGGCCCAAGCATGGGTTTGGCCGCGGTTCCGCGGTGGTTTGAACTGTTCACGTGCCCAAATTTTCACAGAACTCTTAAAATTCCCTGCACATCATTCTGAGACAACCTGAAAAATTTTTGGACTTCAAAAAATTTCGACAGAAACTGATGTGAAGAAAAATACGGTTTTTGGAAAATTATTCGATCGGAAATGTAAAACACATTAGACAAAGCTAGACTATGTTATTGGCGAGGCTCTGATACCACTGTAAGTGCACGGCGGCGCCCCGGCCTCCATCCCGAGGCCAAATGCGGAAGCGATGGTTAACTTTAATTTTCTTGAACCGGCACCACCGCGCACTAAAACCCGGATCGTACCATTAACTAGTCCTAGCTAACTACTAGATGGGGAAGAGAGATATACCGAGCGATCCGTGTCCTCCGGTCTTCTCGCCGTCGTCCCGATCTCCCGCGGAATGTCCGGTCTCCACCTCCTCGCCGGAAGGGCACCACGTCGCCGGCTTCTTTTACGGGCTCCCACCTCTATACCGAGGCAACTCGGGCACGAAGTTGGCGAGCCGACGTGCCCAAGGATTGCTGTAGAATGTGTGTAGAGGCCTGTCTCATTTTTGGGGTCATGGATGTTGCCTTTGGTGGAGGAAATGAACCATATATTTCTTTGGATGAACAAAGGGATTTTTGGCATGGAAATGAGACTCATTTTTTTCTTCCCAAAAATTGGACAGCCCAAACTCAAGAGTGGCCGGCCATTTTTGGTGATGGGAGAGGGAGAAAAACAAAAAGGGGTGAGGATCAATCATACAAGGGAGAGTATGAAGTGATAATGAGAAGGAATGATCACAAAGCAAATCTAACACTCCAAAACCTAATCAACTCCCATTATAACTCCACAAGTCAAACCATGATGGAAAAAGAAAGTCAAATGATGGGGCAAGTATCATGATACAAAAATATGCAAAGACCCCCTTCCAAATTGCTTATTTGCACAAATGCAAATAAGCCCTCCTCCACCAATCTTCGGCCAATGAAAGATACAAAGAAATATGGCCGAAACGGAAAACAAACTGGCAACTCCAGAAAACTGGTCCCGTAATAAATTACAGGAAAAACCCCGATACTGTGTATACACACCCGCATCTGTATTCCGACCGAAATACAAATGCAATGAGACAAAATCTACACTGTACTATACTAGGATCCGGCTTAAACCAAAGCCGGCTAGTAATATCCGTTCGATCCTGATCCGTGCAATACCGCACGTATCTGATCGAACCCTGCCATATCTCCATACGGCCTCTAGTACTAACTGTCCGATCCTGATCCGTGCAATACCGCACGTATCTGATCGGACCTTGCCATATCTCCATATGGCCTCTACAGAGTTTCGCCCGAAAACTTGAGCAACTGAATGTGGGGGACTCTAAAGACTCGTCAACACCTTGGTTTGTGGATTTAACCACTAGCACGTCAGAGGTATAAGCCAATACGTAACGGGCTACCAGGTATTGACAAAAAGGGACGTCGATGAGCGAACTCATCCGGACACCCTACTGAGCCTGTCAGTAACAATATCCGTACAGTCCGGTCCGTTCGTCTATGAGCATCGCATGGCGGGCCTAGGGGGTTGGTAAAAGTCAGACCCCCAAAAGCGGTACAAGTCGTTTCGGAGTGGAGCCCAGAACACCCTTAGATACTACTGGAATACCTACCAGTAAATCTCCTGCCTCGGCCGAGGGCTTCGTGTAATGGCTCTCCTAGACACAGCGCGACCTCACCCCCAATACCGGGAGAGACGAACCCCTGAAGATCCGCTCACTGCCTCCATGTGGCTCGGGACTGTACCCAACTAAAACCTGTTTGCACGTCTCCTTTGAGCGTGGTAGGGTAGTAATCAAAGTACAGTGGGAACTCAAACGAGACAAATGACGATCCCCAGGTCGATGAACTAACCTTTACACATGTCACCAGGGAACTGCTATCTGACGTCAGGTATAAGACCAACTAGCATGTTCCCGGCGAGTCCTGTCCGGTGTACTCATAACCCAATGAGCACCTGTATACATCTTTGGTGAACCAACTGACACCAGTGGCTTGTGAGACTGGCCACCGCCCCTCGTCGGGGTCTCGACTGTATACACTAGTCTACTCTGGAGTATCGATGCCCTGTCTCGAAACTCCCACGACTAGGGACCTTTTAAGGATGTGCTTATAGACTACCAGCTCCCACGTATATGATCGCCCTCATACTGCTGGCAGTCAAGCAAGAATCCTAGGGGCTCTATCAACGTGTAATAGCGACATGTCAGGTCACCTAAAGCAGTACACGATGATAAAGATAAACCAGATAGCATACTATCATCTCGAGTAAGACTGTCCTACCGGGATAGGTCCTCCCTCAATCATTGCAATCACGTGCCTGTGATCCAATAATTGACTCTGAGGGCACTATCTCCAACAGTTTTCCAACGCTTTCGCGAGGTTCCTTAATTAAATAACCTCTTTTCCCTATGGGCGTAGCCCCGCTAACACCTTTCTAGACACCTAGTTGGTTTATAGCATTGATCGTTAAGTGAGAAAGTTCCGGAGGAGTAGCATATACTCACAGTAGGATCGGGATCCAAATATCATCGCGAGACAAAACTTAAGGAATCCTACCAGAATCATCACACTCCAAATGGTATGCAGCGCTAGCAAGTTTCAGTTTCTTTTGAAACTCCCGATGTGGATTTTTGCCCCATGCTCTTATGACCTTGACTTTGGCCAACAAATCATAAGTCACATGTCAAGTTCTACCCGTCATTCTCCAGGTTAATTTGAGCCCACCCGCACATACCCTTGACTTTGGCCAACAAGGTAGAACGACTGCCCCAAACCAACACATCTATCTATGCTGCACATGAATACCCAATAGCTACCAATCACTATGCCTTGACATTGGCCAACAAACATATCTTGAATACTTATTGACCATTCATGTGAAACGACGGAGGGCTACGAATGGTTTTGGCGAAACCGTGAACGTAGTGAACTTGATATAATCGATGGAACGAGATAGCTTTCAAAAGGAGTGGCTCAAGCTCCGCATTTAAAATTTGGTTTTGAAAAGAACCGAGTGGTTTTGAAAGTGTTCCAACGACTTTTACTTGGTTTATTTTTTTCTTGCATTAATTCCAATGCGTCCCATCATTTAATCCTACCATTGCAGAAAACAACGAAAAAATGACATACGCTTATGCCATCCGCATTCGCCATGGGGTCCCGTCATCACCCGTTAGGTTACTTAACTAACGACAGAGCGGGGGCTGGACTAGCGCGGATGCAAAACATAAGCAACGCCTAAATAGATATCATATAGATATATATAAACATTCGTCACATGCAATGATAGCCATTCCAGATCACAAATGAATACATTGGATATACTAGGAATCCGCAATTCGTACGAGCCTGTAACGAAGAATGGATTACACGATCGCGATGAATAGCCAAACCCCACCATAGACCCCTACGGGTGCGGCAAAATATCCGCCAAGTACCCGAAGCGAAGCAACCTCCCTCAACACCGTGAGTAGGCCACTCGGCACTTCGAGATACCCAGTAGTTTGTGCACCCCACCTTGGGTCTATCCTAGGAGAAAAAACAGTAAAAAGAAATTATACAATGACGTCTACAACCCCGACCCGGTTGTGCGGCCATACAAATAATATTACATCAATTTACATATTACAAGAATTGAAAGAATAAGAAAACTCTCATCTCACAACCCTCCGGCTATTCATCCGCGACAATCCAACGAATTCATATACACAAACTATCAACATTACAGATCACAGATATGTATAACCCCCACTAATCGACGTATAGCGATTAGTGGACGTTCTATACATATATCACATCACAGATATAACCCATTAGCCAAAGTGTAAAGAAGTTCGATCAAAAATACGGATTTGTGACCACCCCAAAAACTAACTTGTTCTCTGGAAAATCTGGGCAGAAACAAACCATCTCAAAAATCACAAAACAGCAAAAAAAGAACACTGCAGGAAAAACGACCCACGGCCGAGTCAACTCGGCCGCGGATCCGCGGCAAGAGCATGCTCTTGCCGCGGTTCCGCGGTGAGTTGGTCGACTCGCTGGTTCGTTTTTCTTGTGTGTTCTGTAAAAACCCTGAGACGATTTTTAGTTTATGATTTATTATTTTTAAAGCAGAAATAAAAATCGGCAGAAACTAGGGTTTTTGAAAATGTGTTTTGCGATTTTTTCGGATCGAAGTTCTAGATACTTTGCTAACTAGTTAGTTTGTGTTTAGCTAGGCTCTGATACCACTGTTAGTCCACGTTGCCCACCCCGGTGCTTGCGGGGAGGCGAAAACGTTATGAAAAACCGGATTTTTACAACATTAGGCAACATGGACTATGTAAAGGAGGGATCTTTGCTAAACAAAAACTAACTACAAAGCTAAAAGAGTTAGCTACTCGGAAAGGGGGTTATACCTAGGTCTTCAAGTCCTTCTCTTCTTGCTCCTTGGAGTGAAAGAACGGGTTCACCTTGTCGCCTTATCTTGCCGAAGAAAGATCCACCCGAGGGCCTCTACCTTTGGCTCCAACCTCAAACTAGAAGTAACTAAGGTGCTTGGTGTGCTAAACCTAGGACCTTAGAAAGAGTATAGAGTATTTTTTAAGGGATTATCTCAAGCTCAAATGATTCTCAACTCATGAGAGGGGAGAGCTAGAGAGAGAGGAAGAGGAGGAGAGAGAACGAGAATGATAGAATGAGAAGAATAATCCAACCTTCTCACATATATGTGAATTATGAAAGATAGATAATTAGCTAAAGATGATTGTGATGGTTAATCAAGAAATGACCATTATCATTTCACATTAAATGCTTTTGCAAGGATCAAAGAGCATCTTTCATATGGAATGATGATGGTCAACTTGTCAACTAGGTCAACAAGTCAAGTATAGTCAAATGGTC
Source organism: Agapanthus africanus (assembly GCA_030015575.1). Lineage (NCBI taxonomy): Eukaryota > Viridiplantae > Streptophyta > Magnoliopsida > Asparagales > Amaryllidaceae > Agapanthus > Agapanthus africanus. The sequence goes on along the minus strand of JASDDO010000026.1, from coordinate 399,147,916 downwards.
AACAACCCAAACCATGCACAATTATAATTAACTAATATTAATAAATCATATTTCACACATAAACATTAGGATTAAGAAAATGACAATGGTCATCAACCCTAATGAAAGTCCTCTGCCTCTGCCTCAGTCAACTGTGCATACACACCTGTATCCGTGTTCCGAGGAACACGAATACAACGAGATAAAACCAATCCCTAATCATATACTAGGATACGGCTTAAACCAAAGCCCACTAGTATAAGCTGTCCGGACACCAAACGTGCACAAGTGCGCGGATGTGAACGAACCCCGTCACTAAACCATGCGACCTCTACTCATTTTGCCTAAAGGCGAATAACCCTCTGTGTGGGACTCTAAAGACTCGACACTACGCTGGCAGTGGGTTTAACCACAGACCGCAAGCGGCACTAGCTGTACGTAACGGTCCCTAGGTAGATGCCAATAAGAAGACAGACGAGGTAAACCCATCTGAACTCCTACTGAGCCTGAATGTGACAGTCTCCGTACAGTCCGGTCTGTCCGTCTAAGAACATCGCATAGCGGGCCTAGGGGGCGGTAAACGTCAGTCCCCTACTAGCGGTACAAGTCGTGTCGGAGTGTAGCCCAGAACACCTGAGATAACACTGGAAACCTACCAGTCTATCTCGCTTGCCCTGGCCAGGGACTTTGTGTAATGGCTCTCCTAGACACAGCGCGATATCAACCCCCAATACCGGGAGAGACGAATCCTGTCTAACCGTCATTGCCACCAAGTGCTTCGGGACTGCACTCAAAAACTAACTGTTTGCACGACTCCTTTGAGCCGTGCTAGGGTAGCAATCAAAGTGCAGTGGGAACACACTCCAGGCGAAGTGACAGTGTCAAGTCAACGGACTAAGCTGTACTCATGTCACCTGGGAACTGATAACTGACGATAGGTATAATACCAACCAACAGTTCCCAACGAGTCCTGTCCAGTGTACTCGTAACCTAACGAGCACCCTCATACTATCCCAAGTACGACGTACTGACGGCTGTAGGACAGACCGTCTCCCAAGCTGGGATGAGAAGCGCATACGCTAGTCTACTCCGGAGTATCGATGCCCTGTCTCGATAGTCCTACGACTAGGGAGCTGCATAAGGATGTGCTTGTAGATTACCCAGCCCCCACGAGTGTGACTGCCATCACAACGCTGGTAATCAAGCAAAGATCCTAAGGGCTCCACTAATGTGTAAAGGCGATATGCTAAAGGAAACACATGCACACATTAAAGTAGAAACAAACCAAGTAGCATACTTCTATTTTGAGCAAGATTGTCAATACAAGGTGAATATCCCAAGCTTCCATCAAGTAATATACATACTAGTATGATACAGTAATGGCCTCTAGGGCATATACACTAACACTACCAAGACTGTGCCTACCACGCCATATCAGTTGTGGAGTGGGAAGAAACCCCATCTTCAGCATATGAAAATATGGGGATGTCCAGCTTTTGTTAAAAAGCAGCATGCGGACAAACTCGAGCCACGATCAGTATAGTGTAAGTTTGTAGGATATCCAAAGAACTCCAAGGGGTATTATTTCTATTACGCAGAGGAACAAAAGGTTTTTGTTTCTCGTAATGCCCATTTTCTAGAACAGCAGTTTATAGAAAAGGAAACAAGTGGGAGCGAAATAGAACTGGAAGAAATTCCAGAACCACAAACTACTACTGAAAGTTTGGTAAGACTAGTAGTTCAAGAAGAACAGGATATTCCCGCACCCCTCCGCAGGAGTAGTAGGCCGTCTAATCTGCCAGAGAGATACTACAGTTTTCTCATAGATGGGGATAGAGAGGATTGCGTCATTGATGATGATGAACCTACTAGCTTCCAACAGGCCATCCAGAGCGGCGACTCGGTACGATGGCTAGATGCAATGCGGACCGAAATGGAGTCCATGTACACCAACAAAGTATGGACTTTGGACATTGCTCCAGATGGGGTAAAACCCATAGGATGCAAATGGATCTTCAGAAAGAAGATTGGTGTGGATGGACAGGTTGAAACCTATAAGGCTAGACTTGTTGCAAAGGGTTTTCGTCAAGGACCTGGTTTGGACTATGACGAAATCTTTTCTCCAGTGGCTATGCTCAAATCCATTCGGGTCCTTCTTGCCATTGCTGCCTTCCATGATTATGAGATCTGGCAGATGAACGTAAAGACGGCTTTTCTAAATGGTAATTTGGAAGAGTGCATCTATATGGATCAGCCAGAAGGCTTCAATCAGAGTAGGAGCAGCAGGAAAGTGTGCAAGTTGCTTAAGTCCATTTATGGACTAAAGTAGGCATCGCGGAGTTGGAACATCTGTTTTGATGAAACGGTCAAAGAATATGACTTTATCAAAAATCCAGATGAACCATGTATATATAGTAAAATTGTAGCACGAATTGTTGTATTCCTCGTCTTGTACGTTGATGACATTCTATTGATAGGAAATGACATTCCTATGCTACAATCTGTCAAAGGATTCTTGTCACACAGGTTCTCCATGAAAGACCTGGGTGATGCCTCTTACATTCTGGGGATTCGGACTATCGTGATAGATCCAAGAGTATGTTGGGAATTTCGTAGTCCAGGTATATTAACACTATACTGAAAAGATTCAGTATGGAAGATTCTAAGCGCGGTAATCTACCGGCTTGTCACGGAATTACCGTATCCATAGAGATGTCTCCCAAGACTGATTTGGAAAGGGATCGCATGTCTATTATACCCTACGCTTCTGCGGTAGGTTCTATAATGTATGCGATGTTGTGCACCAGACCAGATGTAGCTTACGCACTGAGCGTGGTAAGCAGGTATCAGTCAGACCCAGGGAAGAAGCACTGGATAGCAGTAAAGAACATTCTCAAGTACCTAAGAAGGACTAAGGAGATGTTCTTGGTTTACGGCGGAAAAGACCTCAAGCTCGAGGCCTTTGCTGATTCCGGCTTCCAGAGTGATAAGGATGACTCCAAGTCCATGTCAGGTTATGTCTTTACCTTCAATGGAGGGGCGGTGTGCTGGAAGAGTTCCAAGCAGGACACCGTTGCTGACTCGACGATGGAAGCAGAGTATATTGCTGCTTGCGATGCCGCAAAAGAAGCGGTCTGGATGAAGAAGTTCCTAACAGAACTTCAGGTGGTTCCTACCATTGTTGATCCAATACCGCTGTATTGTGACAACAACGGAGCTATAGCTTTAGCGAAGGAACCCAGGTCCCATCAGAAGTCCAGTCACATCCTAAGGCGCTATCACCTGATCAGGGAGATCATTGATCGCTGGGAGATCGAGGTCTGGAGAGTTGCTACAGAGGAGAACATTGCTGATCCATTCACAAAGGCCTTACCTCAGATTCAGTTCGAGAGGCTACTCGAGATGATCGGTCTTCGATATGCCAGTACATGGCCATAGTGCAAGTGGGAGATTGATAGTGTATATGCCCTAGGGGCCATTATTGTATCATACTAGCTTGTATATTACTTAATGGAAGCTTGGGATATTCACAGTTATATTAATAGTCTTGCTAAATATGGTAGTATACTACTTGGTTTTTTCTATCTTAATATGTGTGTACGTATTGATAGAGCCCTTAGGATCTTGCTTGACTACCAGCGTTGTGATGGCAGTCACACTAGTGGGGGCTGGGTAGTCTACAAGCACATCCTTTTTCAGTTCCCTAGGCATAGGATTATCGAGACAGGGCATCGATACTCCGGAGTAGACTAGTGTGTACGCTTCTCATCCCAGTTGTGGAGATGGTCTGTCCCACAGCCATCAGTACGTTGTACTGGAGATAGTATACAGGTGCTCGTTGGGTTACGGGTACACCGGACAGGACTCGCAGGGAACTGTTAGTTGGTATTATACCTGTCGTCAGTTAACAGTTCCCAGGTGACATGAGTATAGCATAGTCCGCAGACTTGACACTGCTACTTCGCCTCGAGTGTGTCCCACTGTTCTTAGATTGCTACCCTACCACGGCTCAAAGGAGTCGTGCAAACAGGTAGCACTTGGGTGCAGTCCCGAGCACTTAGAGGCAGTGGCGGTTAGACAGGATTCGTCTCTCCCTGTATTGGGAGTTGATATCGCGCTGTGTTAGAGAGCCATTACGCAAAGTCCCTGGCCAGGACAAGCGAGATTTCTTGGTAGGTTTCTAGTAGTTTCTCAAGGTGTAATGGGCTTCGCTCCGACACGACTTATTCCGCTTTTAGGGGACTGACGCTTGCCGCCCCCTAGGCCCGATATGCGATAGTCCTAGACGAACAGACCGGACTGTACGGAGATTGTCACATCAGGCTCAGTAGGAGTTCGGATGGGTTTCCTCATCGGCCTTCTTATCGACATCTACCTGGGGACCGTTACATACAGCTAGTGCCGCTTGCGGTTTGTGGTTAAACCCTCTGCCAGCGTAGTAGTCGAGTCTTTAGAGTCCCACACAGAGAGTTTCCCAGCTCCAGGCGAAACGATATAGAGGTCGTATGGTTTTACGACAAGGGTTCGGGCGCATACGTGTTTAAACAGACGTACGATGTTCGGACAGTTTTTACTAGCCGGCATTGGTTTAAGCCAGATTCTAGTATCAGATTATTGGATTTATACAGTCTAAAGTTTTTCCGTGTTTTCACGGATAGGAGGGGCGTTTTCGTAATTTGGCGAGAAGCTTCTAGAAGAATGATGACTTGAGGGTTTAGGTGGCATAAGCATTTATTGATTTAGTGACTCATTTGTGTGATTCATTCATGTCATTAATGATGCATTAAATGGTTAATGACTCATGTAATGAATCACACATAATGAATAAATGAAGCATGATGATTAATCATTTGATTTATTTATTTTGATAAATGATTATGCTTCATATATTCAAGAAGGATCATTATTTCATTATCATTCTCATCCTCACCTTCTCTCTCCTCAAGCTCTCTCTCTTCAAACTCTAATCCTACCCTCTCATGTGTTGAGATCAAGGATTAGCAAGACTAATTAATCCATATCCATACTCTGTATCACCTAGGTGACTATGATTAGCAACTAGAGAAACCTAGTTACCTCAAGATTAGAGGCAAAGCTTGGAGTAGAAGCTCTCGGGTGGATCGTCTATTACATAGAGGAGGCCGACGAGGAGGTGGATAACGAGAAGAAGAAAGACACGGTTCATTAGGTATAATCTTCTTCCATAGTAGTTAACAACTCCTATGTTAGTGTTAGTTATAGTTTAGCAAAGATCCTTTCGGTTAGTCGATGTTGTTTTAAACAAAATGATTGTTTTTCATATTTCCGCCTCCCCGCAAGCAGTGGGGTGTACAACGTCGACTTCCACATTCCAGATCATAGATGAACACATTGGATATGCTAGGAATCCGCGTTTCGTTCGAGCCTGCAACGAAATACGGATTACACGGTCGCGATGAATAGCCAAACCCCGCCCTAGACCCCTACGGGTGCGGCAAACTACCCGCCAAGTACCCGAAGTGAAGCAACCTCCCTAAACAACATGTGTAGGCCACTCGGCACTTCAAAGTACTCGGTAGTTTGTGCACCCCTCCTTGGATCTATCCTAGGAGCAAAAACAGTAAAAGAAATAATATACAATGGCGGCTACAAGCTCATCCCGGATGTGCTGCCATAAAAATAATATTACATCAATATACAATTTACATCAAATGAAAGATAAAGAAACTCTCATCTCACAACCCCGGCTATTCATCCGCGATAATCCAACAAGTTCATATACACAATCCAACATCACAGACTACAGATATGCACAACCCCCACTAATCGACGTATAGCGATTAGTTGACGTTCAGTACATATATCACATTACAGATATAACCAAATAGCAAAAGTTTATAGAATTTCGATCAAAATACCAATTTGTAACTACCCCAAACACAACATTGTTCTCTGGATAATCTGGGCAGAAACAAAATATCTTAAAAATCACAAAACCACATACTGAACAAACTGCAGGAAATCCGAGTCGCGGCCGAGTCAACTCGGCCGCGGAACCGCGGCGAAACGCTTGGTTTCGCCGCGCTTCCGCGGCGCTTTGACCGAGTCGTTGGCTTTTTTTTCTTGTTTGTTCCTAAAATACCCTGCACGGATTTTTAAGATGTAGGAAATATTTTTAGGGCTGTTTTAAAAATCGGCAGAAAGTATGAGATTTTCACGTGTTTTGCGATTTTTTCCGGATCGAAGTTCTAAACACTTTGCTAACATGCTCGTTGTTGTTTATCCAGGCTATGATACCACGATTAGGTCCACGTTACCCACCCCGATTCTTTCGGGGAGGCGGAATAGGTAAAAATCAAAATTTTCTCATAAGGTAACATGGACCAACCATGAAGGATCTTTGCTAAACAAAAACTAACAAACTTACAACAAGTTTTAGCTAATATGTTGAATGGTTATACCTAGGCCTTGAACTCCTTCTCTTCTTGTTGTGGTCCTCCTTCTTGCTTGCTCCTTGGAGTGGTATAGACGGCTCCCCCTCCTCGTCTTCTCTTTGCCGAAGATAGATCCACCCGAGGGCCTCTACCTTGAGCTCCTACCTCAACCAAGAGATAACTAGAGTGCTTGGTTTGCTAGACAAAGAACCCTAGAAAGAGTAGAGAGGTGCTTTGATAGTTTAGTCTCAAAAGCTTATGATTTTCAACACATGAAACACTTAAGCTTTAAGAGAGAAAGAGGGAGAGCTTTTTCAAGAGAGAGAAAGAGCATGATAGAATAATGATCAATCTACAACCATTCTCTCATATGAGAGAATTATGAAATAATAATAATAATTAAAAGAAATTGTGATGGTTAGTTTGGAATGACCATTATCATTTCACATTAAATGAAATTTGCAAGAATCAAGAAGCATCTTTCAAATGAAATGATGATGGTCAAAATGTCAACAAAAGTCAACCGGTCAACCAAAGTCAAAAGGTCAACAAAAGTCAAATGGTCAACCTACCATGGCACAATTATCCTTAATTAATATCATTAATCATATCTCTCATTCTCATTAGGGTTTGGAAAAAGTCAACGGTCAACAACCCTAATGAGAATCCTCTGCCTCTGTCAACTGTGCATACACACCCGCATCCGTGTTCCGAGGAACACGAATACAATGAGACAAAACCAATCCCAAAACAAATACTAGGATCTGTCTTAAACCAAAGCCCGCTAGTAATAACTGCCCGGACACCAAACGTGCACAAGTGCGCGGATGTGAACGAACCCCGTCGCAAAACCATGCGACCTCTACTCTGTTTTGCCCAAACGCGAATAACCCTCTGTGTGGGACTCTAAAGGCTCGACACTACGCTGGCAGTGGGTTTAACCACAGGCCGCAAGCGGTACAAGCTGTACGTAACGGTCCCCAGGTAGATGCCGATAAGAAGACCGATGAGGTGAACCCATCCGAACTCCTACTGAGCCTGAACGTGACAATCTCCGTACAGTCCGGTCTGTTCGTCTAAGAGTATCGCATGGCGGGCCTGGGGGGCGGTAAACGTCAGTCCTCTAATAGCGGTACAAGTCGTGTCGGAGTGTAGCCCAGAACACCCTGAGAAACTACTGGAAACGCTACCAGTAAATCTCGCTTGCCCTGGCCAGGGACTACTATGTGTAATGGCTCTCCTAGACACAGCGCGATATCAACTCCCAATACCGGGAGAGATGAATCCTGTCTAACCGTCACTGCCTCCAAGTGCTTCGGGACTGCACCCAACTACTACCTGTTTGCACGACTCAATAGAGCCGTGGTAGGGTAGTAATCTAAGAACAGTTGGAACACACTCGAGACGAAGGGACAGCGTCAAGTCAGCGGACTAAGCTGTACTCATGTCATCTGGGAACTGTTAACTGACGATAGGTATAATACCAACCAACAGTTCCCGACGAGTCCTGTCCAGTGTACTCGTAACCTAACGAGCACCTGCATACTATCTCCAGTACGACGTACTGATGGCTGTGGGACAGACCATTTCCCCTGCTGGGACGAGAAGCGTATGCACCAGTCTACTCTGGAGTATCGATGCCCTGTCTCGATAATCCTACGACTAGGGACCAAAATAAGGATGTGCTTATAGACTACCCAGCCCCCACTAGTGTGATCACCATCACAATGCCGGTAGTAAAGCAAAGATCCTAGGGGCTCCATCAATATGTATTAGCGATATGTTAAAAAAACATATACATATATTAAGATAGAAACAAACCAAGTAGCATACTACTATATTGAGCAAGACTGTCGTAAACCCGTATATATATATATATATATATATATATATATATCCCAAGCTTCCAAAATGTATTATTCAAACTAGTACTATACAATAATGGCATCTAGGGCATACATATCCAACATGAAGGTCTGTAGGTTGAGAGACGCGATAAGCTGCTGCAGTTCTATATCGAGCCCCTGCCGAAACCATCTGGCCCTGGCGGCTTCGGTGGCTACTACGATGTGAAGCAACTCAGCCGGTTAAACTTTGCAGTGTAGACATCACTGAGCGTCCATTTTTCCTCAACATGATGAATTTCTCCTCCATCTCGGCCTTGCCGGTGGCCGGGAAATAGCGATCTAGAAAGCACGCGAAGAACGTGCCCCATCCGATAGGTTTCTCTAGCTGGCTTTCCTCTACGGACCACCACGTGCGAGCCTCGTCTTCTAGCTGGATCTTCACCACGCTCACTCTATCATCATCAGGGACTCGAGCGGCCATCAAGAGGTTCTCCACGTTGATGAGCCATTGCTCTGCCTCAGGTGGACTTGCCGATCCCGTGAATACTGCTGGATGAAGCTTCCTAAAATCAGAAATTGTACAAACCCAAGCCTGTGTAGTCGGTACGAGGGCGCCCTCAGAGGCTGCGGGGACAGCCGTAGATATTTTAAGAGCGGTAATTGCGGTCTCCTGCACTGCCTTCAATCCCTCGGCCAGGCGATCGGTCTTCCTCTCTTGAGCCTGGGCTGGGGTCGTCAGTGTGCTGAGGATCTTCTCAGTACGATCATGGGAACCGGCACCTGAGGAGTTGCCCAAGGAGTCCATATTTCTGAAGATGATCAAGAAAATAAATCAGATTCACAAGGACTACACGATGATTCAACGAGGATTAGAAAAGTGAAAATGAAATGCAATGAAGCATAAATCAAGGGGGTAACTCAATCTAAGGATCCCTCGACAGAACTGTAATTTCATCCAAACCTAGATCTGATACCAACAAAACCATGTCATGCCCCGCTTCCTAAAATACGGAATGCGAGGGGTGACTAGGCCAGCCATGCTCCTACGGTCAGGGAATAATCCCGCCGTAGTCATGTAAGTGCACGGCGGCGCCCCGGCCTTCAATCCGACGCTGGAATGCGGAAGCGGTGATTTACTTTAACTTTTCAAACCGGCACCACCGCGCACTATAAACCCGGATCGTGCCATTAAACTAGTCCTAGCTACCAAGAGAGGGGGTAGAGAGATATACCGAGTGATCCGTGTCCTCCGGTCTTCTCGTCGTCGCCCCGATCTCCCGCGGAATCTCCAGTCTTCACCACGTCGCCGGAAGGGCACCACGTCGCCAGCTTCGTTTACGGGCTCCCACCTCTATTCCAAGGCAACTCGGGCACGAAGTTGGCGAGCCGACGTGCCCAAGGTTTGCTGTAGAATATGTGTAGTGAGCTATGTCTCTTTGGGGTTGTGGAGGTTGCCATATGGTGGAGGAAATGATATAAGCTTTTGGAGATGGTGTTATGGGATTTTTCCAAAGCCAAAAGAGAACAAAATCCCACATATCAAATTTGGACAAACCCCCATGAGCTTGGCCGGCCATGGCATGGTGGGAGTGAGAGGAGAGAGTGTATCAATCAAAAAGAATAAGAGTCTCACAAGAATAATGCAAGAGAGAGAGATCAAATGATATCATGAAAGAAAATGATCACAAACACAAACCCACACTCCACTAACCTCATCATCTCATCACAAAGTCAAGCCATCATGAAAGAAGAAGTCAAATGGTCAAGGGATGGTGCAACCATCATGATCCAACAATATGCAAAGAACACCCTCCACAAATGCTTATTTGCACAAATGCAAATAAGCCCTCCTCCACCAAACTTCAGCCAATGAAAGATACAAAGAAATATGGCTGAAACGGAAAGCAAACTGGCAACTCCAGAACACTGATCCCGTAATAAATTACAGGAAAACCCCGCTACTGTGTATACACACCCGCATCTGTATTCCGACCGAATACAAATGCAATGAGACAAAATCTACACCGTACTATACTAGGATCCGGCTTAAACCAAAGCCCGCTAGTATAAACCCGTCCGATCATGATCCGTGCAATACCGCACGTATCAGATCGAACCCTTCCATATCTCCATACGGCCTCTACAGCGTTTCGCCCGAAAACTTGAGCAACTGAATGTGGGGGACTCTAAAGACTCGTCAATACTATGGCCGTGGATTTAACCACTAGCACGTCAGAGGTATTAGCCATACGTGACGGGCCACCAGCTATTGACCGAAAGGGACGTCGATGAGCGAACTCATCCTGACACCCTACTGAGCCTGTCAGTGACAATATCCGTACAGTCCGGTCCGTTCGTCTATGAGCATCGCATGGCGGGCCTAGGGGGTTGGTAAAAGTTAGACCCCCAAAAGCGGTACAAGTCGTGTCGGAGTGTAGCCCAGAACACCCTGAGATCCTACTGGAATACCTACCAGTAAATCTCCTGCCTTGGCCAAGGACTTCGTGTAAGGGCTCTCCTAGACACAGCGCGACCTCACCCCCAATACCGGGAGAGACGAACCCTTGAAGATCCGCTTACTGCCTCCATGTGGCTCGGGACTGTATCCAACTAAAACCTGTTTGCACGTCTCCTTTGAGCGTGGTAGGGTAGTAATCAAAGTACAGTGGGAACTCACATGAGACAAATGACGATCCTCAGGTCGATGAACTAACCTGTACACATGTCACCAGGGAACTGCCATCTGACGTCAGGTATAAGACCAACTAGCATGTTCCCGGCGAGTCCTGTCCGGTGTACTCATAACCCAATGAGCACCTGTATACATCTTAGGTGAACCAACTGACACCAGTGGCTTGTGAGACCGGCCACCGCCCCTCGTCGGGGTCTCGACTGTATACACTAGTCTACTATGGAGTATCGATGCCCTGTCTCGAAACTCCCATGACTAGGGACCTTTTAAGGATGTGCTTATAGACTACCATCTCCCACGTATATGATCGCCCTCATACTGCAGGCAGTCAAGCAAGAATCCTAGGGGCTCTATCAACATGCAATAGCGACCTATCAGGTCACCTAAAGCAGTACACGATGATAAAGGTAAACCAGATAGCATACTATGATCTTGAGTAAGACTGTCCTACCGGGATAGGTCCTCCCTCAATCATTGCAATCACGTGCCTGTGATCCAATAATTGACTCTGAGGGCACTATCTCCAACAATCTCCCACTTGCACTCAAGGCTAATTATTGCGATGTCGCATACTCACAGCCCGTGTGATACCGAACACCCAACTCCTTTACTAGTCAGTCTCACAAAGCTCTTTTGTGAAACTACTGCGTTCGAGGAATAGCCTCAGTGAGTGGATCCGCTTTGATGTTTCTTTCTATGTCTCTCTATATCTCAAGTTCGCGGAGAAACCCATCTTCCGAAATGAGCAATACCTGTCTTAGAATGTGTCTGGATGTCTGATGGGACCTAGCTCATAAATGAACTCCAAATCCAAACATCTTAGACTGTATTGTCAACTGAACTTAATCAGTATCCTGCGCCATGCCTCCCTCAGTATTTCCTTGGACCACCTGTCCAAAATACTGCCCCTCGTCAGAAGGAAAACTATAACTCTGACAACCTCCTTGTCGTCCAGGTCACCTTAGAAGCCTGGAATGATAACTGTCTCCCGAATGAGGCTGTGGTTATCATATCCCTAGAACATCCACTTATGTTCTAAAACTGCTCCCGACTGTTTTTCCAGGATTCGATCAATGTCAATATATTGCATCTACTGCAAAAACAACATCTGGTGTGGTACTTGACATCTCATGATCGACTCAATTGCCTAAGCAAGTGATCTGCCAATCATGCACATCCCTCTCCCCTTTAGTCTGTAAGACACCTTTAGAGAGGGTGACTCCATCATCTGCAGGTACACTACCGTGCATGGAGTCGTCCATTCTAAATACTCATAGAATGCTGTCTAAGTACCCAGATTGGGAAACTACCTAAATCTAGATCTAAAACCATAGATCTAGTAACCAGAATGTCTGATATAATGTCCAAGTCCCATATGGAGAAACCGCTGTGTGACAACCAATGTATAACCGATCGTAGTATAGGAATATCACTTCCTACTCTGTGTATGTCATCCAAATACCAGGACATCACACCCTACTACCTCCTTAACAGATCCATCCCCTATTCTGATGAAGTCAAACCTATGACAGTCACGTCAGAAATAGATAATCTATCTTCGCTACATCTGCTTTAGTCTATAACACTTGTCCACCAATGCTTCCGCTGCTCCCACTGACTACGACAACCCTCTGGCAGAGTCATATACACGTACACTTCTAAAGCCAGTTTAGAACGACGCTATACTCATCCTCCTGCCGGGTCTCACAGTCTAGAACAACAGCAATGGTAAGTCTGGGTAAACAAGAACCTCCCTGTCACCGTCCTTGAGGCTACCGGAGTACCTCTCGGGTGCCTGAGGTTACCCACCGTATCTGCGGAGTGGCCAATGGAATGTCAAACCAGATTGAATCTTTAGGTTCCTTATCAAATCTTCAGTAATCGTTTGCGGTTCTGGAATCACTTCCAGTTCTACCATACTCCCACTACTGTTTTCTGAAAAAAATCCATTTTTATTAAAACTGTGGTGAGTCTAGAACAATATTACTATTGATCTTCCAGATGGTAGAAAGTCAACCCTCATCATAGCCTGGGTCAACCCACAAACAGCCATTACAGAAACGTGCCTTGAGTTATCCAGAGTCCGGTTTTAATCATAAGCCAGAAAACTCCCTGTACCTTAACAACGTTAAGATATGAACTGTTCTATATCCAATATAGAACCAGAGGCACCGATTTAATTGAACCAGATTCAAATCATGCAACTATCTCCAGCGTATGTCAACTAAATGGAAGGAGGCCTATCAGCGTTACCAACTTAGGAATGCTTCCAATTATGAGTAACCTGAAAGAGAAGCAAGTTCCCTAAATCATTACTATCAACTGAATACCATACACAAGTATCTATATCTTCGATCACCTTGAAGAATCCCGATACTTGCAATACCTGGTTCTCTACTTTATTCAAATACCTATAACTTCTCAAAATTCGGACCCTGTGTTTCTACGAAACACTTGTCTAAAAACTATAGAAGTCATAAGTAAACCGAATATAGTACGAGGATCAACCCCTCTGTCCTGATGGACCCTGGACAACATACAATACTCTGTATAAGTCCCTTGAGTCTGATAACTCACTCCCTGTGTGTCGTAGGTTGAAAACTGTACTTAAGGTTTAGAAGAATTACACCGCTGTTTAATACTCCTTACCTAACCATCAACTGATATAGGTAAATGTCATAGACATAATTTCTAAAAGTTATATCTCACTCTATAAAAATAGACGTACAGATATATCAATTTGAAATTGGTGCATGACAGCGGATATTCAAAACCAAATATTTGCCGTCCGGCAAACAACCCAGGTGACTTCCTCAAATATCACCGATTACAATGAATCCCGATATAATGAGGATGATCACCTAATTCCTAATAACTTACTCCCACTCATCATCTGTAAAACCATACAGATGTGAGAATCATACCTGGTAAATACATACCCTGGAGTAAGTATCTAATCGGGAAATCAGTTTTCCTTTAACAGTACACAGTGAAACTGAAACATTGAAATGTTTCGTAGGGGTATCCTGGTATTCCTAGTAATGCCTCTTCCATTATCCAGATTCACAACTGTAACCGTATAATTCTTTTCCATCTCTCCAAATCCCTTCATATGTCTTTAGTCATTACCTTCTGCACACCCCTTAGGCCAAATGGTTTTCTTCCTTCCCTACCGTTCGGCACCAGCCTATGGTTTGGAAGAAGACTATCCAATAAGAATAATGGGTGTACTGTCCCAATCTTAGGAACACTCGCAATGCGAGAGAAGGTGAAGATAAAAGACACCTGAATAACCTTATTCCTATTTCTCCTGAACCAGAATCCATCCCCGAACTGGAACAAGTTCCTTTCGAGTTCATATATAACCATACGATGGAATATCCAATAAACTGTGGATCTTCGTAGTGATACGGAGTGTCCTGGAGAAATACAAAGGTGAAGTGGGAGTGGTAATGAAATACTTGGTTTGGTCGTGAATATCCGTCGCAATTTACTTTGCCCTCTTACTAATCCCATTCTTTGTCTTTACATAATACCTTCTGTACACCATCGCTAGGCTAATTGGTTTTCTTCATTTTATACCGGTCGGCACCTGCCTATGGTTTGGAAGAAGACTATCCAATTTGCGTAATAGGTGTACTATCTCCTAAACCAAGGAGTACTCACAACTTGAGAGAAGGTAAAAGGAAAAGACAACTGAATAGTCCTATTCGTTTTCTCCAGAACCGGAAACCATCCTCGATTAAATCCCTTCGAGTTCGTATATAACCATACGATGGTTTTGTAGGGTTCCTAGGCACTCACAAGAGGTCTCACAAGGCATCAACCATGCCAATTTCAAAAATTATCGGTGCCGAGAAACCCTAATACGGATCGTCGACTAGAATTCTAGGCGAAACATTAAACTAGTTAACGACTTAACTAAAGGAGAGAGGCTACAACCTTTGTAGATCTGGTTCTCCACTTCCTTAGCTCTACGTAGGCGTCCTCTCGCTGTCCATCTCGAATCCCGAACTCAATCGTCGGCTTCATCGGAGAAATGGGCGGACTAGGTCGTCGGCTTCGTGCCGAAGATGATCTACGTCGAGGCATCACAAGTTCAAGCTCCAACTTCACCAAGTTGTGAAACTTGTGAAGAAAACACCCTATACTACTTGGCAAGAGGTAGAGGATGAAGAAATAGGAGGTGGGTTCACTTTAGAATTGGATTTCTCTCACTTTTGCTCAAGTTGCCATTGATGGGCTTAAGCTTTTCTTGAAGAAGAAGAAGAAGATCAAGATAGAATATGATAAGTGTTAGATTAAAAATGAGAATAATATCATTACTTATCATATACTAACCATGGTGAAGTGTAGAGAGCAAACTAGGGTTAGGTGCATGGTTAGGTTAAGAGAAGAAAACAAAAATGGTCAATTATTCAACTCTTCATGAAGCTTCATGAAAGAAACAAATAAAGCCACCATTTTTCTTTTCCTTTCCAAAATGAATAATCAATATAAATAAATGAACAAGTAAATAAAACCCTAACCATTCATATAACCATGGTTTAATCTTTACACAAGCACAAGTTAACATGTATCATCAAACATGATACAAACATGTGTACACAAAAATATATCACATATACAATGTGCACATCAAGTGAGATAATCCATTTAAAGTGAACCAATACTAGTTAATGCAAAGTAATATATCAAATATATAATTATACATTAAATCATTAAATCAACATTTGATTCAATGATCCGGTCATGTCGCACATAACCGACTAGTATTCAATGTATCGATTTATCGAATCAATGATTCGATAACTAGGTCATATCGCATACAACCAATCGAAACATTCATCGCGAGAATGAAATGCGGTATCACGTACACGCATTATTCTCGGTCATGCACATATCACATATGCGCTCCTATTTCGTTTCGCTTGAGCCAGGAAACCTCTGTGTAGGACTCTAAAGACTCGTCAATACGCCGGTAGCAGATGATGATCATATCAAGCACCTACAAGCCGCAAGCGGTCTGCTAAACGTAACGGCCATCCGGGTATTGAGCAATCAGAAGATCGACGAGCTAGCCCGCTCACACTCCTGTGAATCCAACCAGTAACACTTACCGTACAGTCCGGTCTATTCGTCTGATATGTCGCATATCAAGTCTAGGGGTGGTAAACGTCAGACCCCAATAACCGATAAGTCGTGCCGATGTGAGGCTCATAACGGGTCGAGAAACTACTGGTAACACTTACCAGCAAATCTCTGATCAGCCCTGGCCAGGGACTTCCCTGTTAGGGCCAATCGAGCACTGCGCAACATCAACCCCCAATACCGGGAGAGACGAAACCCCTCCTATCGCTCATTGCCTCCATGTGACTCGGGACTGTACCCAAAGACCACCGTTTTGCACGCCCTCATGGACGTGGTAAGGTGGAGATCAAAGCACAGTGGGAATCACACAAGACTCTATGACGATCTCGGGTCTACAGACTAACCTGCACAAGTGTCACCTGAGAACTGCCATCTAACGTGAGGTATAATACCATCAGGGAGTTCTCGGCGAGCCCATTCAGTGTACCCAGTCTCTACTGAGCACCCGTATATCATCTCTGATGTCAAACACCAATGGATATGGGATCATCCATTGCCCATCTCATGGGTCGAGAAGCGTATACGCTAGTCTACTCTGGTATATCGATGCCCCGTCTCGATACACCCAAGACTAGGGACCTTGAAGGATGTACCTATAGACTACCAAGTCCCTACTAGTATGATCCGTATCACAGTCCAGGCAGTCAAGTACAAATCCTAAGGACTTTACCAACATGTAACTATAAGACAGTTTAAAGAGACTAGTGTACATGTTAAGATAAAGAGTAACCAGATAGCATACTATCATATCGAGCAAGAAAGTCATCTCTATATATGTACAAGCATCCAATATAATATACATCATTAGTACAATACTGGTCTCTAGGGCATACATACAACTAACAGGTTTTGTCCAATGGAAGTGGACGTTCGTAGTAATACGGGGTGTCCTGGAGAAAAGGGTAAAAGTAGGAGTGGCAATGAGGTCTGCAACTCTGACAATCCAAAAGCCAGTCTTATAAGAAGGTTCGGTTAATTTGGTCACTGAGTCACAGTCTAGGGTCGGGTCAATGGTCGCTGCCAAAGAGAGAGAGAAAAGAAACACTCAGCGTGCACTCTAACCTAGATCAGAATGGTTACCAATTTATCTAATCTGGAAACCTCCCACTGTACCGTCAAATTCTCCTCCAAACCTGAAAGAAGAATTAGTCGGGATCACCCGAGGAGTAAACCAACTCATCAGTGGGAATCGGGATCCAACTATCATCGCATGATAACGTGACGGAATCCGCTTACGCTATCATACTCCAGAAGGTATGCGCATATCTGGCAAGTTTCAGTTTCTTTTGAAACCCCCGATGTGATTTTTGCCCCATGCTCTTATGACCTTGACGAAGGCCAACAAATCATAAGTCACATGTCAAGTTCTACCCGTCATTGTCCAGGTTAATTTGAGCCCACCCGCACAAGCCCTTGACTTTGGCCAACAAGACTATACGACTGCCCCCAAACCAACGCATCTATCTATGCAGCAGAAAGGCAACAAGCAGCTACCATACACTATGCCTTGACGAAGGCCAACAAACATAGCATGAATACTACGTGCTACCCGTCTGAAACGACGGAGGGCTACGAATGGTTTCTGGCGAAAACCTTTAACGTAATGAACTTGATATCGTTGAAGGAACGGATAGCTTTATAAAAATATAGTGACGAAAACCTTTGCTAAAGAGGTCACTCCCGGTGAAGGGATCTCGGCTCTTTCCCCATAGAATGAGGTGCAGGATATTCCAACTGAATACCACGATGCAAAGCAAAAGTAATCGGCTATAGTGAAGTTATCGCCCTGACGCAAACTTTTGTCCAAGGGGTCACTCCCGGTGAAGGGATCTCGGCCCTTGCCTCATCGACTGAGGAGCAGGATATTCCAACTGAATACCATGATGCAAAACAAAAGTGAACGTCCTTGCAATAACAGCTTTTTGAAAAATGTTCCAACAACATCAGATTAGGTTTGTTTTTAACTTGCATTGATCCGAATCAACGCAGTCCCATCAATTGATCACACCATAAAGAACGAAAATATATTGATGTACGTATATGCCATCCGCATTCGCCACTGGGTCCCATCATTACCCGTTAGGTTAGCTAACTAACGACAGAGCGGGGACTGGACTAGCGCGGATGCAAAACATATACAACATCTACTAATATGTATATCAATATATAATTTTCGCTCAAGGCGTGATAAAATGCAACATCACAGAAGTGTATAGCATCACAGAACAATACAGATATCTGGGATCCCCGGGTTTCACAGAGCCGCTACTGAAACCCGACGTTCCCCTGGTCGTGTGGATAACCTGTGCAATGAAATCCGAGACCCCTACGGACGCGGCAAGTTACCCGCCAAAACCTGAAGCGAGGCAGCCCCCTTCAGCAACGTGAATGGACCACCCAGCACTTCACGGAATCCGGTAACTTGGGTACCCCTCCTGGGACAACCTGTATCCCCTACGAGTGCGGCGAATAGCCCGCCAATTCTAGAGTGAAGCCCCCTCCGTCTCAATGCCATGAGATGCGGGCCCGTTGCCCTCTAGAACCCGGCTATCCGTGCACCCCACCTTGGGGTAATCCTAGTACAGAAAGTAAAATATACGTACAACAGGTATATCGACCGCAACCTGGTCGTGCCCCAAATTAATAATACAAACAGGCAGTGACGGCAGTCCACATGTCGGACGCTCGCCCCGCAATATCAAATGTACATAATACAACAAAACTGTACTAGCATTGCATCCAGGCTATCCCCCACGACCAATCCGCAACATCACAGCACAATCACAGAACATCAACGTGAATATCACGTTCGCAAATCCGTCTAACTGGGCTATAGCAGTTAGACAGGATTTACCGATCAAGTGACATTCACGGTCGCAGATATAATGTAAATACTGTGAACTAATGTGTTTAAAATATCCAATCGATCAAATTTTCCTAAGTGGGCCCCAAGCATTACAGTAGAAGTTAAAGAAAATCTATGCCCAAAAAGAATATGCCAAAACCCCAATTTCCCTGTCCAAGACCCTCTGTAAAAAATTGGTCAAGTGAAGAGGCTAAATGGCGGCGGAACCGCGGCCCAAGCATGGGTTTGGCCACGGTTCCGTGGTGGTTTAGTGAGATCACGCGACCAAATTTTCAAAGAGTGCTTAGAATTCCCTGCACAGTATTCTGCAACTACCTGAAAAATTTTTGGAGCCAAAAAAAAATTCGACAGAAAACTGATGCTTGAGAAAAACGCGGTTTTGGATTTTTTTTTCGATCGGAAATGTAAACACGTTAGACAAAGCTAGACTAGGTTAATGGCGAGGCTCTGATACCACTGTAAGTGCACGGCGGCGCCCCGGCCGTCAATCCGATGCCGGAATGCAGAAGCGGTGATTTACTTTAACTTTTCAAACCGGCACCACCGCGCACTATAAACCCGGATCGTGCCAGTAAACTAGTCCTAGCTACCTAGAGAGGGGGTAGAGAGATATACCGAGTAATCCGTGTCCTCCGGTCTTCTCGTCGTCGTCCCGATCTCCCGCGGAATCTCCAGTGTTCACCACGTCACCGGAAAGGCACCACGTCGCCAGCTTCGTTTACGGGCTCCCACCTCCATTCCGAGGCAACTCGGGCACAAAGTTGGCGAGCCGACGTGCCCAAGGTTTGCTGTAGAATACGTGTAGTGAGCTATGTCTCTTTGGGGTTGTGGAGGTTGCCATATGGTGGAGGAAATGATATAAGCTTTTGGAGATGGTGTTATGGGATTTTTCCAAAGCCAAAAGAGAACAAAATCCCACATATCAAATTTGGACAGCCCCCCATGAGCTTGGCCGGCCATGGCATGGTGGGAGTGAGAGGAGAGAGTGTATCAATCAAAAAGAATAAGAGTCTCACAAGAATAATGCAAGAGAGAGAGATCAAATGATATCATGAAAGAAAATGATCACAAACACAAACCCACACTCCACCAACCTCATCATCTCATCACAAAGTCAAGCCATCATGAAAGAAGAAGTCAAATGGTCAAAGGATGGTGCAACCATCATGATCCAATAATATGCAAAGAACACCCTCCACAAATGCTTATTTGCACAAATGCAAATAAGCCATCCTCCACCAAACTTCAGCCAATGAAAGATACAAAGAAATATGGCTGAAACGGAAAGCAAACTGGCAACTCCAGAACACTGATCCCGTAATAAATTACAGGAAAACCCCGCTATTGTGTATACACACCCGCATCTGTATTCCGACCGAATACAAATGCAATGAGACAAAATCTACACTGTACTATACTAGGATCCGGCTTAAACCAAAGCTCGCTAGTATAAACCTGTCCGATCATGATCCGTGCAATACCGCACGTATCAGACCGAACCCTGCCATATCTCCATACGGCCTCTGCAGCGTTTCGCCCGAAAACTTGAGCAACTGAATGTGGGGGACTCTAAAGACTCGTCAATACTATAGCAGTGGATTTAACCACTAGCACGTCAGAGGTATTAGCCATACGTGACGGGCCACCAGCTATTGACCGAAAGGGACGTCGATGAGCGAACTCATCCTGACACCCTACTGAGCCTGTCAGTGACAATATCCGTACAGTCCGGTCCGTTCGTCTATGAGCATCGCATGGTGGGCCTAGGGGCTTGGTAAAAGTCAGACCCCTAAAAGCGGTACAAGTCGTGTCGGAGTGTAACCCAGAACACCCTGAGATACTACTGGAATACCTACCAGTAAATCTCCTGCCTTGGCCAAGGACTTCGTGTAAGGGCTCTCCTAGACACAGCGTGACCTCACCCCCAATACCGGGAGAGACGAACCCCTGAAGATCCGCTCACTGCCTCCATGTGGCTCGGGACTGTACCCAACTAAAACCTGTTTGTACGTCTCCTTTGAGCGTAGTAGGGTAGTAATCAAAGTACAGTGGGAACTCACACGAAACAAATGACGATCCTCAGGTCGATGAACTAACCTGTACACATGTCACCACGGAACTGCCATCTGACGTCAGGTATAAGACCAACTAGCATGTTCCCGGCGAGTCCTGTCCGGTGTACTCATAACCCAATGAGCACCTGTATATATCTTCGGTGAACCAACTGACACCAGTGGCTTGTGAGACCGGCCACCGCCCCTCGTCGGGGTCTCGACTGTATACACTAGTCTACTCTGGAGTATCGATTGTTGGATATATATGCCCTAGAGGCCTACATTGTATAGGATGCTTGGGATATGTATGTACATGACAGTCTTGCTTGATGTGATAGTACGCTATTTGGTTTGACTTTGTCTTAACGTATAATATATTTTACTTGGTATTTATATATATATGTTGATAAAGCCCATAGGGTGTTTGTCTGACTACCGGCGTTGTGATGGCAGTCATACTAGTGGGAGCTGGATAGTCAATAGGCACACCCTTAGATGTCCCTGGTCGCAGGAGTATCGAGATTGGGCATCGATACTCCGGAGTAGACTAGTGTATACATATCTAGACCCTGACGAGGGGCGATGGATTGGTCCCGCAACCATTGGTGGTGTTCACCTAAGATTGTATACAGATGCTCACTGGGTGTGAGTACACCGGACAGGACTCGCCGAGAACTGACTGGATGGTATTATACCTAACGTCAGATAGCAGTTCTCAGGTGACATGTGTGCAGATAGTCCGTTGACTTAAGGTCATCATTTGTCTCGTATGAGTTCCCACTGTGCTTTGACTGTTACCCTACCACGGCTCAAAGGAGTCGTGCAAACAGGTTTCAGTTGGGCACAGTCCCGAGCCACGTGGAGGCAGTGAGTGACTGTTAGGGATTCGTCTCTCCCGGTATAGGGAGTCGATATCGCACGGTGATCGGTTGGTCATTACCATAAGTCCCTGGCCAGGGCTGATTGAGAATTACTGATAGGTTGATCAGTAGATTCTCGGATGGTGATAGAGCCATACCGACACGACTTGTATGGTTATTAGGGGTCTGACGTCCACCACCTCCCTAGACCATACATGCGATACTCTTAGACGAACAGACCGGACTGCGCGGATATTGTCACAGACAGGCTCAGTAGGATTTCAGATGGGTTACCTCATCAGCTTTCTTATCGACAACTACCTGGGGACCGTTACGTACAACTAGTGCCGCTTGCGGTCTGTGGTTAAACCCACTGCCAGCGTAGTAGTCGAGTCTTTAGAGTCCCACACAGAGATTTCCCAAACCCAGGCGAAAAGATATAGAGGTCGTATGGTTTTACGACAAAGGTTCGGACGCATACGTGTTTGATCGCACGTACGACATTCGGACAGTTTTTACTAGCCGGCTTTGGTTTAAGCCAGATTCTAGTATCAGGTTATTGGATTTATACAGTCTAAAGTTTTTCCGTGTTTTCACGGATGAGAGGGGCGTTCTCGTAATTTTCGGAGAAGCTTCTAGAAGGATGTGACATAAAGAGAGAGGGGGCATTTTCATTTAATGTTTAAGTGACTCATTGTGAGTGATTCATCATATCATTAATGCATCATTAATTGCTTAATGACTCACATGATGAATCACCCACTTGATTAAATGAAACATGATGAATATTCACTTATTATTCATTTATCCTTTAATTCATTATGTTTCATATATATCAAGTGAGAAACTTTATTCAATATAATATTATCATTATCATCTTCTCACTCTCTCTCTTCAAGTTCTCTCTCCTTCACCAAAGCCTAATCCTACCCCTCATGAGTTGAGTACAAGGATTAGGAAAGACTAATTACTCCATAACCTATCTCTACATCATCTTAGCAACTCTATTTAGCAACTAGAGAAACTAAGTAACCTCAAGTTTAGAGGTTATAGCTTGGATTAGGGTTCTCGGGTGGATCGTCTATCACGGGAGAAAGCCGAAGAGGACGTGGAGATCCAAAGAGGCCGTAGACAACATCAAGACGAAGGACTAGAACCGTTTGGTATAATCTCTTCGCATAGTAGATTAAAACTCTAAAGCTTATGTTAAAACTTGTATAGCAAACGATTCGTACGGTTAATCGATGTTTGATCATAGAACTTGATTGTTATTCATATTTCCGCCTCCCCACATGTATTGGGGTGTTGAACATCGACTTACAGTGGTATCAGAGCCTAGCTAAACAAGTTTTAACTTAATTGCAAATTTGTACGAATTTCGAACGGAAAAACGAAGCCGGAAAACCCTAAAATTATCAAGTTTCTGTCGAAATTTAAATGAAGTCCAAAAATTTTTCAGGCATGTTCAGAAAGCTTGTTATGACACCAGAAGAACACCCAAGAAATTTGGGGCCATGACTCGACCAAACGACCGCGGTTCCGCGGCGGATCCCACCGATCCGCCGCGCTTCCGCGGCCGAGTCGCCGAGTCATGATCCCAGTTTTCATGGGTGGGTTCTCTGTATGATTTAGGATTTTCTGGAATATTTAATTGTTGCTCAGGTTTCAGTTTTACAGAGCAGTTTTTGGAGCTATATTAAAGGTGTTTAATCGATCGAAATTGTACAGTATTTGCATATTGGATTATATCTGTGATTGTATAATGTGTTCGTAAACCTCCCCTAACTGCTAGTATGTCGGTTGGCAGGGGGTTGCACATTTCTGTAATGGTTTTATCTGTTTGTGCATATAAACTGTATTGGACTGTTGTGGTGATTAGCCGGGTTTTGTGATGGGTTATTGTATTAATTCATTTGATGTAATTGTAACAAGTTGTAATATTATTTTGCGGGGCACATCCAGGTTGCGGTTGTAGCCACCGTTGTATTATTTTTTTTTACTGTTTTTGCTCCTAGGACAGACCCAAGGTAGGGTGCACAAACTGCCGGGCGGGTAGTTTGCCGCACCCGTAGGGGTCGTGGGTGGGGTAATGGCTATTCATCACAACTGTGTAATCTGTCTTTTCTTGCAGGCTCAAAAGAAATACAGATTGCTTGCAAATCCAATATTGTTTATCTGTGTTCTGGAATGTATATCATTGCGTCATACGAATGTAAAATATCTATATATATGATAGCTATTTAGACGTCGCTTATGTTTTACACCCGCGCTAGCCCAGCCCCCGCTCTGTCGTTAGTTAAGTAACCTAACGGGTGATGACGGGACCCCGTGGCGAATGCGGATGGCATAAGAGGACGTCATATTTTCGTTGTTATCTGTAATGATAGGTTAAAGATGGGACGCATTATTATGCAAAGAAAATAAAACCTAAACAGAATCGTTGGAACAATTTCTAAAAACCACTCGGTTTTTCTTGAAAAAGCAAATTTTAAATGCGGAGCTTAAACCACTCCTTTTAATAAAAGCTATCTTAGTTCCTTCGATCAAATCAAGTTCATTACGTTAACGGTTTTTTGCCAAAAACCAGCCGTAACCCTCCGTCGTTTCAGATAGACAGCACATCGTATTCATGCTATGCTTGTTGGCCTACGTCAAGGCATAGTGTATGGTAGCAGTGTGTGTGCCTATTTGTTGCATAGATAGATGCATTAGTTTAATACAGACGTACACCTTGTTGGCCTACGTCAAGGGCTTGTACGATGTATTTAAATTGATCAGGACAACGACGGGTAGAACTTGACTTGCGTCTTATGACTTGTTGGCCTACGTCAAGGTCTATAAGAGCTTGGGGT
Organism: Agapanthus africanus; assembly: GCA_030015575.1. NCBI lineage: Eukaryota > Viridiplantae > Streptophyta > Magnoliopsida > Asparagales > Amaryllidaceae > Agapanthus > Agapanthus africanus. The sequence goes on along the minus strand of JASDDO010000026.1, from coordinate 399,123,202 downwards.
AAAAATCACATCGGGAGTTTCAAACATAAAGGAAACTTGCAGATTTAGCTTACCTTCTGGAGTGTGGTGACTAGAGTGGCTTCCATCTAGGGCATCATGCAATGATAGTTGGATCCCGATCCCACTGATGAGTAGGATTACTCTCGGGAATTTCTCTCACTTAACAATCAATGCTATAAACCAAGTAGGTGCCTAGAAAGGTGTTAGAGGGGCTACGCCTCCAGGGAAAAGAGGTTCTTTAATTAAGGAACTTCGCGAAAGCGTTGGAAAACCTCCCTCGAAGTACCAACACCAGCCTGGCTGAAAGGTTAAGCAAGTATTGTGACGTGTGATTAAATCCTGACTAGTTCTTCTTTTAGGTTTTGAAGAAGGATTTGAGGAAACAGTGGGAGCCATCATGTTTAGATAAATTAATAAACCAATCTAAACTTGCAAGAGCATATGCTGAGTGTTTTCTTTTCTCTCTCTCTGGCAGCTACCATGACTGGACTAAAACTATTACTTGAAAAGAATATACTAACCGGGCAGAACTATAAAGACTGGCTAAGAAACGTCAATATTGCGCTGACTTATGACAAAGTTGCATATATTACCACCGCTGTTCCTCCCCTTATCCCAGGACCAGATTCTTCAGTTGCGGACAAGGAAGTTCGTAAAACCTGGGATCTAGATTGTGAGCGAGATAAGTGTATCGTGCTGGCGTCCATGAATAATGAACTCCAGAAACAGCACGAGAGTATGGATATTGCATCCATATTCCTCCATTGCAAGGAATTGTATGGTGAACACTCCCGTATCGCGAGGTACGAAACCTCAAGGAAACTCTTCCAGATGAGGTTAGCTCCAGGATCGCCTGTTGGAGAGCACGTCCTCAAAATGATCATCCTCATTGAGGAACTCGCAAACCTGGGATGCGTGCTAGAAAATGATTTGTATATCGACTTGATTTTGCAGTCCCTTCCCCACACCTTCTCTCAGTTCGTGCTGAACTTCAACATGCACGAAATGGAAGCGGATCTTCCAAAACTCCTCAATATGTTGAGGGTGGCAGAGACCTCCTTGAAAAAGGAGAAGACCCCCGTTCTGTATGTTGGCCAATCATCTTCTTCTAAAACTAAAGCGAAAGCTAAAGGGAAGAAGAAGATGAAAGCCACCAAACCGAAGGGTGGGGTTAAGAAGGTGCAGGGAACGAACAAGGCAGGAAGGGTGAAGGCAGAAAAGAACGAGTGCTTCTATTGTCACAAGCAGGGGCACTGGAAGAAGGATTGTCAGGCCTTCAAAGCCAAGGACATGAAGCAAGCAGTTGCTTCTACTTCAGGTGTGTTCGTAATCGAAAATTGTCTTTCAGTAAACTCTACTTCATGGGTACTTGATACCGGTTCTGGTTCTCACATCTGTAATTCTTTGCAGGATCTGAGAAATAGTAGAGTACTGGGGGCAGGTGATATGACTCTCCGGATGGGCAATGGAATGCATGTAGATGCAGTTGCAATAGGGGAATATCACCTAGGGTTGAATAGTGGAAACATTTTGGTATTGTATAACTGTTTTTGTATTCCCAGTATGTTGTGTAATATTATATCAGTATCTTTATTGTCTAATAAAGGATATAATTTTGTGCTTGAAAGAAATGTCATGAACATTCTCCTAAATCAAGAACTGATTGGGTTTGGCACACTGGAAAACGGAATATACATACTTAATCAACCACAAATTTTCATTATTCAAAACACGCGTAAAAGAAAGGCTCCAGATTCGAATCAAGCCTTCCTATGGCATTGAAGACTTGGTCATATAAATGAAACAAGGTTGACTAAGTTACATAAAGATGGATATCTAGATTCGTTTGAATATTCATCATATGCAACTTGTCAATCATGTATCAAAGGAAAAATGACCAAATCTCCGTTCACCGGACACGGAGAAAGAGCCACCGAACTCTTGGGACTAGTACACAGTGATGTATGTGGTCCGATGTCTATACATGCACGAAGTGGTCACTCCTACTTCATCACTTTTACTGATGACTTCTCTAGGTATGGACATGTGTTCTTAATAAAGCATAAATCCGAGGCTTTTGAGAAGTTTAAGGAGTATAAAAATGAAGTAGAGAAACAAACTGGTAAAAGCATCAAGACACTTCGATCTGATCGAGGTGGAGAATACTTAAGTACCAGTTTCCTTGAATACTTGAAAGCAAATGGAATACTCTCTCAGCTTACTCCACCTTATACACCTCAGCATAATGGTGTATCAGAAAGAAGGAATCACACGCTATTAGATATGGTGCGATCAATGATGAGTAGTGCTGAGTTGCCACTTTCCTTCTGGGGATTTGCTATAGAATCAGCCGCATGTCTATTAAATAGAGTTCCAACTAAATCTGTACCTACCACTCCATATGAAATGTGGTGTGGGAAGAGACCATATCTCAAGTATATAAAGATATGGGGGTGTCCGGTATATGTTAAAAAGCATAATCCGGACAAGCTCGAGGCACGATCGGTTTTGTGCAAGTTTGTAGGATACCCCAAGCATTCAAGGGGGTACATGGTCTACCACACTGAAGAACAAAAGGTGTTTGTCGCTCGTCACATTGTCTTCTTAGAAAGCGAATTTCTTGCAAAAGAAATTAGTGGGAGCGCGGTAGAACTGGAAGAAATTCCAGAACCTCAAACTGCAACCGAGGACTTAGAAGAATCTCAGATTTCAATAGAACATGACGAACCAACGCCACTCCGCAGATCTAGTAGGCTTTCTCATCCTCCTGAAAGATACTATGGTTTTCTTCTTGATGGGGATCGAGAGGATTGCATCATCGATGATGATGAGCCTACTAGTTTTCAGCAGGCTATCACAAGTAGCGACTCAGTAAAGTGGCTGGATGCAATGAGATCCGAAATGGAATCCATGTATACCAATAAAGTATGGACTTTAGAAGTTGCTCCTCCTGGGGTAAAACCAGTTGGGTGCAAATGGATCTTCAAAAAGAAGATTGGTACATTTGGATAAGTGGAAACGTACAAAGCTAGACTAGTAGCAAAAGGTTTTCGTCAAAGACCAGGATTGGACTATGATGAAACTTTTTCGCCAGTAGCTATGCTTAAATCCATTCGGATCATGCTTGCCATTGCTGCCTTCCATGACTATGAAATCTGGCAAATGGATGTAAAAACAGCTTTTCTAAATGGACATCTAGAAGAGAGTGTTTACATGGATCAACCAGAAGGTTTCTTAGACAGTGGGAGCAGCGGAAGAGTGTGCAAATTGCTTAAATCCATTTATGGGTTAAAGCAAGCATCGCGGAGTTGGAACATCTGTTTTGATGAAGCAGTCAAGGAATTTGACTTTATCAAAAATGCAGATGAACCATATATTTATAGGAAGATTGTAGAAGGAGCAGTAGTCTTCCTCGTTTTGTACATCGACGACATACTACTGATAGGGAATGATATCCCTATACTACAATCAGTAAAGCTCTTCTTGTCACAGAAATTCTCTATGAAAGACTTGGGAGATGCATCATACATTCTGGGCATTAAGATCTATCGAGATAGATCTAATAGGATATTGGGACTTTCACAGTCCAGGTATATAGACACTATACTAAAGAGATTTAGTATGGAAGATTCCAAGCACGGCAATATGCCCGCTTGTCACGGAATCACCCTCTCCAAAGAGATGTCTCCAAAGACTGATGAAGAGAGGGCTCGCATGGGCATTATACCCTACGCTTCGGCGGTAGGATCAATAATGTATGCGATGTTATGTACCAGACCAGATGTAGCTTACGCACTTAGTGTGGTAAGCAGGTATCAATCGGACCCAGGTGAGAAACATTGGATAGCGGTAAAGAACATTCTCAAGTACCTGAGAAGGACTAAGGAGATGTTCTTGATTTACGGCAATAAGGACCTCCAGGTAGAGGCTTTTACCGACTCCGGCTTCCAAAGTGACAAGGATGATTCTAAATCTATTTCGGGTTTTGTGTTTACCCTCAATGGAGGGGCGGTAAGTTGGAAGAGTTCCAAACAAGATACCGTCGCAGACTCAACTATGGAGGCTGAGTATATAGCTGCTAGTAAAGCCGCAAAAGAGGCTGTCTGGATAAGGAAGTTCATTTCTGAACTTCAGGTGGTTCCGTCCATTGCCAATCCAATACCTTTGTATTGCGATAACAATGGCGCTGTAGCTTTAGCGAAGGAACCAAGGTCCCATCAGAAATCCAGGCATATCTTAAGGCGGTTTCACCTGATCAGGGAGATCGTGGATCGTCGGGAGATCGAGATACGGAGAGTGGACACAAAAGACAACACGGCAGATCCATTCACCAAGGCCATTCCTCAAATACAGTTCGAGAGGCTTTTTGAGATGTTGGGCATGCGGTACACAAGCAACTGGATCGGGTAGAGACAGTGGGTACCCATTGCGCCAATTATAGGCCTTAGTGCAAGTGGGAGATTGTTGGATATATATGCCCTAGAGGCCTACATTGTATAGGATGCTTGGGATATGTATGTACATGACAGTCTTGCTTGATATGATAGTACGCTATTTGGTTTGACTTTGTCTTAACGTATAATATATTTTACTTGGTATTTATATATATATGTTGATAAAGCCCATAGGGTGTTTGTCTGACTACCGGCGTTGTGATGGCAGTCATACTAGTGGGAGCTGGATAGTCAATAGGCACACCCTTAGATGTCCCTGGTCGCAGGAGTATCGAGATTGGGCATCGATACTCCGGAGTAGACTAGTGTATACATATCTAGACCCTGACGAGGGGCGATGGATTGGTCCCGCAACCATTGGTGGTGTTCACCTAAGATTGTATACAGATGCTCACTGGGTGTGAGTACACCGGACAGGACTCGCCGAGAACTGACTGGATGGTATTATACCTAACGTCAGATAGCAGTTCTCAGGTGACATGTGTGCAGATAGTCCGTTGACTTAAGGTCATCATTTGTCTCGTGTGAGTTCCCACTGTGCTTTGACTGTTACCCTACCACGGCTCAAAGGAGTCATGCAAATAGGTTTCAGTTGGGCACAGTCCCGAGCCACGTGGAGGCAGTGAGTGACTGTTAGGGATTCGTCTCTCCCGGTATAGGGAGTCGATATCGCACGGTGATCGGTTGGTCATTACCATAAGTCCCTGGCCAGGGCTGATTGAGAATTACTGATAGGTTGATCAGTAGATTCTCGGATGGTGATAGAGCCATACCGACACGACTTGTATGGTTATTAGGGGTCTGACGTCCACCACCTCCCTAGAACATACATGCGATACTCTTAGACGAACAGACCGGACTGCGCGGATATTGTCACAGACAGGCTCAGTAGGATTTCAGATGGGTTACCTCATCAGCTTTCTTATCGACAACTACCTGGGGACCGTTACGTACAGCTAGTGCCGCTTGCGGTCTGTGGTTAAACCCACTGCCAGCGTAGTAGTCGAGTCTTTAGAGTCCCACACAGAGATTTCCCAAACCCAGGCGAAAAGATATAGAGGTCGTATGGTTTTACGACAAAGGTTCGGACGCATACGTGTTTGATCGCACGTACGACATTCGGACAGTTTTTACTAGCCGGCTTTGGTTTAAGCCAGATTCTAGTATCAGGTTATTGGATTTATACAGTCTAAAGTTTTTCCGTGTTTTCACGGATGAGAGGGGCGTTCTCGTAATTTTCGGAGAAGCTTCTAGAAGGATGTGACATAAAGAGAGAGGTGGCATTTTCATTTAATGTTTAAGTGACTCATTGTGAGTGATTCATCATATCATTAATGCATCATTAATTGCTTAATGACTCACATGATGAATCACCCACTTTATTAAATGAAACATGATGAATATTCACTTATTATTCATTTATCCTTTAATTCATTATGTTTCATATATATCAAGTGAGAAACTTTATTCAATATAATATTATCATTATCATCTTCTCACTCTCTCTCTTCAAGTTCTCTCTCCTTCACCAAAGCCTAATCCTACCCCTCATGAGTTGAGAACAAGAATTAGGAAAGACTAATTACTCCATAACCTATCTCTACATCATCTTAGCAACTCTATTTAGCAACTAGAGAAACTAAGTAACTTCAAGTTTAGAGGTTATAGCTTGGATTAGGGTTCTCGGGTGGATCGTCTATCACGGGAGAAAGCCGAAGAGGACGTGGAGATCCAAAGAGGCCGTAGACAACAATAAGACGAAGGACTAGAACCGTTTGGTATAATCTCTTCGCATAGTAGATTAAAACTCTAAAGCTTATGTTAAAACTTGTATAGCAAACGATTCGTACGGTTAATCGATGTTTGATCATAGAACTTGATTGTTATTCATATTTCCGCCTCCCCACATGTATTGGGGTGTTGAACATCGACTTACATCGATGCCCTGTCTCGAAACTCCCACGACTAGGGACCTTTTAAGGATGTGCTTATAGACTATCAGCTCCCACGTATATGATCGCCCTCATACTGCTGGCAGTCAAGCAAGAATCCTAGGGGCTCTATCAACGTGCAATAGCGACCTGTCAGGTCACCTAAAGCAGTACACGATGATAAAGGTAAACCAGATAGCATACTATCATCTTGAGTAAGACTGTCCTACCGGGATAGGTCCTCCCTCAATCATTGCAATCACGTGCCTGTGATCCAATAATTGACTCTGAGGGCACTATCTCCAACAAGTCACATTTCGGTTTCTAGCATTATATGGTAGTCAGTAAACAGTACTAGAGTAAAAGAAATCATAGCTCACAACTTTATTACATCAAAATAAATGAGTTCAAGATACATTTATTTACATGGAAGAAATAACTAACCAATGAAATAACAATGTTCTTATAGCAAAAAAAAGGATGTTGCTGATGTCACGGTCTAAACCTCCGCGATCTCGAATAGCAGGTCCTACTCTTTAGCCGGGTCTACTTCGTCCTCTGAGCATGCACACTCAGGTCGTCAGGACGACACATAAAGCAATAAATATATAGTGTGTGTACAATATTATTAAATATGAAAGGTGCAATATAATACCGAAACATGAGAATAATGAATATCATTTGAATATGAACAACGCGATATATGTATCATGTCAGTAAATCAGGCAATGCAGGTGTCACTACTTATCAGTCACTAAGTCAAAGAAATCAATTTCGTAGAAAGGATGCTTGTGTTTAACAAGGGTCTCGTGCATGCCAGAGACCACGGTCCATTATTGCTCGGGACATAACCATGCAGCCGTGCCGCTAGGCCCACGACCTAATGTGTGTGTGTGTATCACTAATATCAAATGATCATCATCTAAGTCATTGTACCTCGCTAAATATGAGTTCAATTCCACCTTAATTTCCCCATTCCCTAGGTATCAATAACTATAAGTATAGGATTAATTGTATACTAGCACGTGCCAAATCACGGTCTTACTCATTTTCACTGCATTGTTCACTTCCACTAGTCAATCACTTATCACTGTCGTGCTTGACACAACTAATCCAATACCACTCACGTTCGACAATGCAAGTCAGTCGCTAGGTCTCAATGTAATGATCACTTCACACTGGGTATAACTGCAGGGTTCCCTAGGGCAGCCGATGGGTTTTGGGAGGCATCGACTATGTCGTTTTCAAAAAATCGGCGTGCTAAAGAACCCTAACCGAGAATCTTAACTAGAGAATTGGGCGAATCACGCATGTAAACATCATTACATCAAAGTGTACAAGGAATACAACCTTTGAAGACCGGTCATTCACTTCATAAGCTCCGTGTAGTACTCCCTTCGCTCCAAGTAGTGATCTTCCGGACTCTAGTAAGGCTCCACAAGGTGAAAGAAACAAGCTTGCTTAAAGTCTTCGAGGCCGAAAATGATCTACGTCAAGGAGACACCAACTCAAGCTACCTCTTCACTAATATGAAATTAGTGGGGGGAAAACACCTTAAACTAAATGGATAGTCTAATAGAGGATGATGAAGTAGGAATTTTGTTCACTTTAGAAATATTTTTCTCACTCATTTTCTTCACCTCCCAAAAAGCTAGAGAGCTTGAGGAAGGAGATGAAGAAAAGCAACCATGGAAAAGATCAAGTGTAGAATGGCAACCATGGGTGAGTTAATATCATATACTAACTCATGTAGAGACTAAACCATGGCTACTCTAATGGTTGGGTTAATAAATATCTTAAGTAAAACAAAATTGGTGGACTTGGTCAATGGTTCCACAAGATTCAACCATGTGAGTAATTTCCATCCAATTTTAATTTACTTTAAATAAATAAAACCCCTCATTATGTTAAGCATGGTGTGAGTCTCATACACCCATGTTTCATGTATCATCTAGCATGACACAAAAGAATGTACATTAATATATATCACATATATACTAAATGCACAAGTAAGAAAATGAATTCTTAAGTGAGCTAATATTAGTTAATGTAAGTTAATATATTAAATATATAATTATACATTAAACTATTAAATCAACGCTTGATTTAATAATCTGGCTATATCACATATAACCGACTACTATCATATGTATCAACTTATCGAATCAACACTTGATTCGATAATCCGGCTATATTACATATAACCGAACGATATCACATATCGCGAGAATAAAATACGGTATCACATACACATATCAATCTCGGTCCCGCACATATCACATATGTGCTCCTACTTCGTTTCGATTGAGCCAGGAAACCTCTGTGTAGGACTCTAAAGACTTGTCAATACGCCGGCAGTAGGTGGTGATCATATCTGCCACCCATAAGCCGCAAGCGGTCTGCTAAACGTAACGGCCACCCAGGTATTGAGCGATCAGAAGATCAACAAGAAAGCCTGCTCATACTCCTGCGAATCCAATCAGTAACACTACCGTACATCCCGGTCTCTTCGTCTGATATGCCGCATATCACAGTCAGGGGGTGGTAAACGTAAGACCCCAATAGCCTGATAAGTCATGCCGATGTGAGGCTCATAACGGTTCAAGAAACTACTGATAACACTTACCAGTAGATCTCAGCAACCCTGGCCAGGGATTTCCTGTTATGGCCAATCGAGCATAGCGCAACATCAACCCCCAATATCGGGAGAGAGGAAATCCCCTCCTATCGCTCATTGCCACCATGTGACTCGGGACTATACCCAAAAACCACCGTTTTGCACGATCTCTTGAATGTGGTAAGGTGGAAATCAAAGCACAGTGGGAATAACACAAAACACTATGACGATCTCGGGTCAATGGACTAACCTGTACCAGTGTCACCAGAGAACTGCTATCTGACGTGAGGTAAAATACCATTTAGGAGAGTTCTCGGCGAGTCCGTTCAGTGTACCCAGTCTCCACTGAGCACCCGTATACCTTCCCTGATGTCAAACACCAATGGATGTGGGATCATCCATCGCCCATCATATGGGTCAAGAAGCGTATACGCTAGTCTACTCTGGAATATTGATGCCCCGTCTCGATACTCACACAACTATGAACATTTGAAGGATGTACTTACCGACTACCTCTACCCTACTAGTATGATCTGCATCATAATCCTGGTAGTCAAGTACTCATCCTAAGGGCTTTATCAACATGTTATAGAGAGACAATAAGTGTACATGTTAAGATAAAGAGCAACCAGATAGCATACTATCATATCGAGCAAGAAAGTCCTCCCTATATATGTCCAAGCATCCACTGTAATATACATCACATGTATAATAATGGCCTTGTCACGACCCAAAGGTGGCACGTGACCGGCACTTAAATCACGTGACATCTAAAGACATCGACGCGGTTCAAGTAAGCCAAAACCCGGAATCTAAACCCTTTTTGAAAATAGTTGAGGTGAGGTTTAATTAATCATCCTACAAAATCCATTTAAAATAACATCTATATTTATATAAGTATATAGATAAAAAAAAACATTTATGACGTTTTGAAACATAACATCACTTCCATTGTATTTTTATAAAAACCCCGATACAACATAATAATAAAATGGCATTCCAACGGAAGCCAGCTTTCACTTCAAGAAGACGGAACAGCCAAACAATCTATATCAGAAGTCGACTCTAAAGAGTGCGACATCACCACACATAAACTCTAAGTCTCGATTCTAAGTCCACGGTATATCATTTCTAAGTTGATGGAGTTTCTGCTAGATACAAGAATAAAAGAATAATCAAGAGTGAGTATGATACAATAATAACTCACTTACCCATCAATCCCCAAAAGAAGGTGTGCCCAAAACCGCTGATAATCCAAGCGGTAAAACCTGCAAGAAACTGTGGCACAACGGGGATAAGTTGCCAACTCAGTGAATAAAAGTACATCTAAAGGTAGAAATCGAAATGCATGACGATACCTAGGTCATAAGTATAGTACTATCATAATCTGTACTGATGTGCTATATGACATGTATATGTGCAATACTAACTATCATGCAATTCCAAGTATAATATCCCAATGTAATATGAGTCAAAATCATGAATCTATAGTTCATACTTGAATCCTTGTATTTGTATGTGAATGTCTATACCAATATATGCAGGTACTGTCCGCCGGATCAGTCCAGATTGGATCCACTAATAATCTCTAAATGTGTACCTCATGATAATGATCATATCAATATATACCAATATATATAGATGTCCAGCATCGACATCGAAATCCGAAATCTATCGTGTCCATCATCGACACATAAATACAGATATCGTCGACACCACCTCAATAGATGATCGCCACCCGATATCCTGGCTACGATCAGTATCCTCTGGATATCTGTCGCACCAAGTCGAACCCCGGTCAGTATCCCTGGATATCTGCCGTGCTCATTTTTATCTCCGGAATTGAGTATCCTCGTTAGGCTCCCTTGCCTCAATGCGGCATCCTGCCCCTCGGTCTCGATCCGGGTCTACCATGTATCTAACTGTATATCCCCGCCACTCAGTACGGATATTTCACAAATCCGAAACCGTATAGCTACCCCACCCGGTCCGGAATCAAAATCAGGAAACACAAAACTCATGGTGGACGTTTAACGAATCATATCAAAATATCAAGTAAGAAATAAGAATACTTGCATAGATTATATTGATGATATATTATATATATACATATATAAGAGTGTCCCATACCACCGATATATATCATCAGGAGTAAAATATCCAGAAAATCCATAAGAATCAAATACAGCATTTATAGTATTAATATTCGTAACTTACAACAGGAATACAAAAGACTACATAATTACATCACATAATTATAGATTTCAATTCTACTGTGTCATGGTACTACTAATGATGTGTAGTGTAACATACACATCTGTGCTCGTGCAGCATGGCAATCATTAGTATTTGTGCAAGTGTTCTTCGGTGTAACATCCTATTTATTTTAATACATATATAACAGCACGGTTCTATAGTGACATGGCAGTACCAATGAGGTGTAGTGTAACATATATTCAAGTGCTTGTGCAGCATAGTACTCATTGGTATTTGTGCGGTGTCCTATCAGAGTGTGCGTAATCGCAGAAACGTATAATATGAGTAATACAATGCAAACATATAAATTAATCTAAACGTAACTATTGTAATTACTTGCTATGAGCTATACCATTTTCTTTAGAAATGATCGAAACGTTAAGTTTAAAATAAAGAGGCTGCCCTAAATTTAAAATAGGTATTCGTTTTAGAACTGGCACGCATCCGCGTATTTTATTTAGAAGACAACAAATCATAGTTTTTAAAAGAATATGGCTCACACAAGTATTACGTCCTAAAACAGAATATAATCTAACTCTACGAGTCAAAAGATCAATTAGCCATATTCGGCACACAAAGGTTCATCATTTCCAATTCGCATAAATCCTTGTATTATCTTAAGTACGGCATGATTCCTCATACAAACTCATCAAATCATATCCGTGTCGTACGGATCTAATCATTATGCACATGTCTCACTTAAAACTAGATCTGAACTTTATGCAATGAAGGACATATAAGATACGATACTATATCAATGTCTAGAATGACTATTATACTAACTAGCAATCATAATAATATTTATAAGGTTGTGGGGGTGCTATACTTCATCCACCCGACTTCCCCAGTAGATATAAATCTACTCACCAACTTAGAAGCTCGTTAAATCCACGTTGCTACCTCGCCAACTCCGTCTCGGAATCCTCGAATCGTACCTATATTCGTATTTAAATCGCATAGAAGTAAATATCATATTGAAAACCAAAACAATAATCCAAACTCCCGTAGGTTAGAACCTACAGCATACTTAACTCAAAAACGACCATATAATTCTGTCGTTAACGTATAAACGTCAACGATTCAGCTGCAACCTCAAAATACGAAAACTCCGTATCGTAAATATCTGAAATTTGATAACCCATTTCTAAAACATTTCCAGATTTTATTGTATAAATATTTAAACAACACAAACAATACAGAAACTTGTAAAATACCAACTCAAATCTACAGAAGGAAAATCAACACCAAAAGCCAAGGGATGGCCGGCGTCGCCGGAATTTTAAGGTGAGTCGCCGGATTTTGGGGTGAGTTTGGGGCTCTGGTTTCAAGTGGTATTTCCTAGTAGTGTCAGTATACTTTTGATCTTTCTTGATTTTCTAGTGATTATACCTAATGGCTCCAGATTCACTTACAGGGAGTAAGATATCACAAACACTAAACCTGCTACATGTCGTATAATATACTTTTACTCCAAAACTGATATTAGCTCCCAGATTTATCCTACTGAAAAACTAACTTATTTAAACAGTACCAAACACCCTAATATAGATATATGGAACTACCCTAAAATTCCCAACACTCAATTCCCTTATCAATCCTGCGAGGTCGGAATTTCCTTATTGGTCGCCGGCCAAATTCTGAGGTCATGGGCTCGTATTCCTATGGTTTATTCTAGGTCAGGTATATAAGATTTTGTAGTTGTTTGATTAGTTTATTTATCAACTAAACTACAGCAGATTCAAACAGAGGCTACTCTTAGCAAACTACGATAACCAATTTCTAAAATAAAACGATACAGAACTAAAGTTACCGGGTCTGAAGTTATACCTACTGAAAGACCATTAGAAAGGCTTCCTCCAAGATGCATAGCTCAATCTATTGTAACTTGAAGGTGGTGGTAGTGACCTTAGTACTTAGTCTCTCTTTCTTTCTCTTCTCTTGATTTTGATGAAGGATTTAAATTGGAGAAGGAGAAGTTTTGCTCAGTTTAGGATATAGTGTTTTATTTATGAGCTAAGAACAGGTGTGAGAATGTGCTGTAAAGGAAGAAGGAGGTGGAAATTGCAAGGTGGTGGTGTAAAGGAAAGAGAAGGAGGTGTCACACTAGAAGTGGGGTGTTACATTCATGTAAGGGTGAGGTGTAATGTTATGAAGAAGGAGGTGTTCAGTTTTAAGCAAGGTCTAGGGGAGGTGTTAGCTTATAATTAAGGGAAGAATGGGGTGTTTTGTGTAAGGGTTAACATATAATGATATGTGTCATTCATGATAAAATATAACAATAATCAAAACTTTCATATCATAAATCAATTTCATATAATATAAAGGATATGAAATGATAATTCTATTACTTAATTATTATTAGTTCAATGACAAATAAGATGTCACATTAAAATAATTAAAATATCAATTTCTTGATATCTCCCACTTATTCATAATTATCAACATAATTACATTTTTTGGATATGATTCCGATATCTCATTTCATAGCGATATAATTTTTTGTAAACTAATCAATTTTATTATTTTTATAATAAAATTTTAAAATTAAATATTCTAAATTTTCCAAAATGTTACAGTCTCTCCCCCTTAAAGAAATTCGGTCCCCGAATTTAAATTAAAGCTCTTTCTTAAAACATTTTTCCCAATCAAATCAACTCATTCCAAAACAATTTCCCGGGGTCCAATTTTAAAACATGAAATTTGCTTGATATCACCAGACTCCAAAGTCCCATATGAGCTAAAATGCATCATAACGCAACCGTGTACGTGAAAACTCAAAAGATATAATCTTTCATAATGGTAACTCTAGCGGTTGCTATGAGAATTACTCCAGTTATGGCAAAATTTTGCCAAATACGAAAACTGTTGTGTATCCTAAGTACACAAAATCAATGCTTTGATCGCAGTGCAATATCTGTGCACACGACCAAGAGAAAATATAAAAAAAATCAAATCTATCACATATCCTATCCAATGCAAATCATTAAAACAAAATCAACCCTTAATGGTTTTGTATGTAAGCCTCAAACCGCACTTTACGGTGTATAGGAAAACAAAACAGCGCTAAGTGCAACAGGCGTGCACGAAACGATATCCACTGCATCCACTGTGCATGGAATAAAAGTATACAAAATAATACCAAGTGCATCGGGGTGCACAAAATCAAAACCAAGTGCATCAGGGTGCACTATTATATCTCAAGTGCCTCGAGGTGAACAAAACTAAAATCAAGTGCATTAGAGTGCGCAAAATCAAAACGTGCAACTGATGTGCACGAAATCAAACCAAGTATACCTAGGATATATATATATATATATAAATTCTTAACCATGTGCATCTGGTGTGCACAGAAAATCAGTATAGTGCATCCGGTGTACATAACACTCCAATCGAATGCAGTCACCTCGCACTAAAATCTCAACAAGTGCACCTGGTGTGCACAAAACATAATTAAATCCTCAATTCCTCAAAATACATATATCAAATCGCGGACGTTGAGTTGTCCTTTATCCAAAGTTATAAAATGAATGTTTTAGATTATAAAAACGTAAATCGAATTCAAAGGACATCGAAGCTTACTTTCTTCAATGTCGGAAGGTGTTTATACCACCGGAATTGGCATAGCAAGGACTACTACTTGCAATCAGCCACGTTCTAACGTTCTTTGTCTCTGAATTCTAGTTCTTCTTTCAGATCTTGTAGGGTTACTAGGCACACCCATAAGGTTCTACAAGTGATCAAACATGGCCAATTCAAATTTTTTCATGTGCCTACAAACCCTAATACGGATCGTTAACTAGAAGTATAGGGGATGCAATACAAGTTAACAACTTTAACTAAAATGAAAGTGACTACAACCTTTGTAGATCCGGTTCTCCACCTCCATAGCTCCGCTTTGACGTCCCTCCGCTGCGATCATCGAATCCCGGACTCTAGCGTCGGCTTCATCGGAGAAATGGGCGGGCTATGTCATCGACTTCGATGCCGAAGATGATCTACGTCGAGGCAACTCAAGATCAAGCTCCAACTTCAACAAGTCATGAAACTTGTGAAGAAAACACCCTATACTACTTGGCAAGTGGTAGAGGATGAAGAAATAGGAAGTGGGTTCACTTTAGAATTGGATTTCTCACTCTTTTTCTCAAGTTGCCATTAATGGAGGCAAGGTTTCTTCTTTGTTGAAGAAGAAAAAGAATATGATAAGTTATATTAAAAATAGAAAACAAAATGATACTTATCATAATTTCAACCATGGTTTAGTGTAGAGAACTAACTAGGGTTAAGTTGAATGGTTAAGGTTAGGAGAAGAAGACAAGAATGGTTACTTTAGTCAAAGATGCATGAAGCATCAAGAAGTTTCTTGAATGAAAGCAACCATTTTTTTTTTCCTTTTCCTTTTTTAACCAAAATAAATAGATAAATGAATAAGTGAGTAAATCAAAACCCTAACCATTAACATAACCATGGTTTAAGTCTTTACACAAACCCAAGTTTGCATGTATCATCAAACATGATACAAACTAGTGCACAAAACTATATCAAATATACAATGTGCACATCAAGTGAGAAAATCCATCCAAAGTGAACAAATACTAGTTAATGCAAAGTAATATATCAAATATATTATACATTAAATCATTAAATCAACACTTGATTTAACGATACGGTCATATCGCATATAACCGACTAGTATCCAATGTATCGACTTATCGAATCAATCTTCGATTCGATAACTAGGTTATATCGCATACGACCATTCGATACATCCATCGCGAGAATAGAATACAGTATCACATACACGCATTATTCTCGGTCTCGCACATATCTCATATGCGCTCCTATTTCGTTTCGCTTGAGCCAGGAAACCTCTGTGTAGGACTCTAAAGACTCGTCAATACGCCGGCAGCAGATGATGATCATATCAAACACCCACAAGCCGCAAGCGGTCTGCTAAACGTAACGGCCACCCGGGTATTGAGCGATCAGAAGATCGACGAGCAAGCCCGCTCACACTCCTGTGAATCCAACCAGTAACACTTACCGTACAGTCCGATCTGTTCATCTGATATGTCGCATATCCCGCCTAGGGGTGGTAAACGTCAGACCCCAATAGCTTGATAAGTCATGCCGATATAAGGTCCATAACATGTGTGAAAAAACTGATAACACTTACCAGTAGATCACTGCAACCCTGGCCAGGGATTTCCTGTTATGGCCAGTCGAGCATAGCGCAACATCAACCCCCAATACCGGAAGAGACGAATCCCCTCCTATCGCTCATTGCCTCCATGTGAATCGGGACTGTACACAAAAACCACCTGTTTGCACGACTCAGTAGAGCCATGGTAGGGTGGAAATCAAAGCACGGTGGGAGACACACAAGACTCATGACGATCTCGGGTCAACAGACTAAGCTGTACCAGTGTCACCAGAGAACTACCATCTGACGTGAGGTATAATACCATCTGGGAGTTCTCGGCGAGTCCGTTCAGTGTACCCAGTCTCCACTGAGCACCTGCATACCATCTCTGATGTCAAACACCAATGGATATGGGATCATCCATCGCCCATCACATGGGTCGAGAAGATATACGCTAGTATACTCTAGAATATCGATGCCCCGTCTCGATATTCCCATGACTAGGAACATTGAAGGATGTACTCATGGACTACCCAGGCCCCACTAGTATGATCTGCATCATAGTCCTGGAAGTCGAGTACACATCCTAAGGGCTTTATCAACATGTAACAGAGAGACAGAAAGTATACATGTTAAGATAAAGAGCAACCAGATAGCGTACTATCATGTCGAGCAAGCAAGTCCTACCTATATATGTCCCAGCATCCACTACAATATACATCCAATGTACAGTAATGGCCTATATGGCATACATATAACTAACAATCTCCCACTTGCACTAGGGCCATCTGTAGCAGTGGTTGCAGTATCACATACTCAACCATCCTATAAAAGTCTCTCTCTGGGAAAAACCCTTTGTGAGTGGATCCGCCGTGTTGTCCTCTGAGTATACTCTCCTAACCTCGATCACCCTGGAGATCATCTATCTCCATGATCAGGTGATGCTGCCTCAGAATACGTCTGGGTCACTGATGGGACCAGGGTTCCTTGGCCAAAGCCACACTTTCATTTTCATACAATGATAGGAACCTAGTTCATCTCATGAACCAATATACACCCAAACTTCCTCTTTGGTAGTATCTTTAATAGCGATGTTACCAGCCTTTATCGTCTAGTTTGTCACAGTATTTAGCTTGGAACTCTTCCAACATACCGTCCCTCCACTGAAGGTAAAGACAATGCCTATGACTGACATTCAGTTATCCTTATCACCCTGGAACCTTTCCAGTGATTCTCTCCAGGATCGATTGATACCATCTCACTATAACTAGTGAGAATCCTAACATCCATCTAGATCTATCTCATAGATCCAAGACCCAGGATTTAGGAGGTATCACTTTGATCCTATATGGAGAATCCATGTGATAAGAGGAGATTGACCGTGCGTAGCATAGGAAACTCTTTTCCTATCAAGAGTATGTTGTCTACGTACAATACGAGGATGACCACCTTACTCTCTACTACCTTTTTGTATATACAAGGTTCGTCTACCATTTTGATGAAGTCAAACTCTTTGACTACCACATCAAAACAGACGTTCCTACTCCGCGATGCCTGCTTTATCATGTAAAGCAACTTACACACGTTTCCGCTGCTCCCACTGTTTACGAAGCCCTCTGGCTGTGTTCTTATAGACGTTCTCTTCTAAATTATTATTTAGAAAAGTAGTCATGGCACCCAACCACCAGATATCACAGTCATGGAATGTAGCCGTGGTAAGTAGGATCTGGATGGACTTAAACATAGCCACTGGAAAAAGGTTTCATCATTATCCACGCCTTGTCGATGACGAAAACCTTTAACAAGTCTATCTTTGAAAGTCTCAACTTTTCCATCAACACCAAGTAATCTTCTCAAGATATACTTGCTCCTGATGGGGATTTAACCCTTCAGATATAGCAACCAAAGTCTATTCTTTGCTGGTGTACATGGATTCTATCTCAGATCGCTAAGCATCCAGCCATTCTTACAGAGTCCCTACTCTTGATGACCTGCTCGAGACTAGTTGGGTCATCATCTCATGATGCATTCCTCGCTCCCACTGTCATTGAGAAACCGAAGTATCTCTCAGGCGGATGAGAAACCCTACCAGATCGGTGGAGAGGCTGAGGTTCGTTGGGAACTATTGAATCCTTTGGATCTGTCAAATCATCAGCTGCAGTTTGTATAGCTGGAACCTTTCAAGTTCTACAGAACTGACCTTGCGTCGATCCTGTCCGGATTTTGCTTTTGACATAGGCCGGACAATCCTAAATCTTAACTTATTTAAGAGATAGTCTCTTCCCATACCATATCTTATATGGAGTGGTAGGCACTGATTTGATTCGAATCCAATTCAATAGGTATGCAACTTCTCAAGTGCACAACCCCAAAAGGAAATAGGTAACTCAGTAGTACTCATCATAGAGCATACCATATCTAATATGGTGCGGTTGCTCCGCCCCGATACACCGTTGTGCTATGGTGTATACGGAGGAGTAATGCTGAGAGAGAATCTCATTCTCCTTTAGAATAATCCAGGAATTCTATGCACAAGTATTCTCCTCCCTGATCTTATCATAGGACATAATACTTATACCCGTATTTTGGTTCTCTACTTCTAACTTATATTCTGTAAATATCTCAAAAGGTTCGGACCTATGTTTCAACAGGAACATATGGCTGAATCTTGAGAGATCATCAGAGAATGTAGTGAAGTACAAAGAACCGGTCCTGGCATGTGTAGACAGGAGACCTTACATACATCATCATGTATCAGTCCCAAGAGTTCACTAACTCATTCTCTGTTTCCAATAAACAGAGCTATGGTCATCTTATCTTTGTGACATGACTGGCAAGTTTCACAAGATATAAATTCAAACTGATTTAAATATGCATCTAAAATGTAACTTCAGCCAGTCGGGTCGCATTGATATGACCTAGTCTACAATGCCTCAAGAAGGATTCGTTCATTTCTGAACTCTTCCTCTTGTGTGTGTTCTGTATACTAGGAACTGTAGTTTGATTTAGAATGTCAATGCTTTTAGATAATGTGCCTGAACCGATCAACTTTTGAAATAGGAAATGTTCAAAACATTATCCAACAATACAAAATTATATCCTTTCTTTACTAATAAAGAGACTGATATGATTTTGTATATCAGGTTCGGTATCTAATAGCATTTGTTCAGAATCAATGTATTGGTAATACAGGGTGACAGTGACCAACAGACTTGGCTGCAATACTTGCCCCGTTTTCTGTCTCATGAAACTTATCACCCGTTCTCAGTTCTCTACCTTTCTGTAGCCCTATGTAACAGATTACATATCTGGGATCCTGATCCGGTATCAAATACCCAGGACGTGGAGGATATAGAGAAACAGTTCTTTGTAATGAACACACCCGAAGGAGATGCATCATATGCACTTTCTTCGTTTGGGCGGCACGGGAAATCTGGTATGCCCCAATTTCTTGCTCTGTCTTATAACAATTATAAGTTGGAGCGGGACCAACGTTCCCCATCTCAGTATAACAAGCGGTTTCGGTCAATACATCTATATTATTATCTTGATTAAGGCGTGATATGGTCGCTACCCGGAGAGAGAGAGAAGAAAACACTCTGCGTGCGCTCTTGCAAGATTAGATTGGTTATATATTTTATCTAATCAGGATGGCTCCCACTGTTTTTATCAAATCTTCCTTCAAACCCTAAAAGGAAAGACTAGCCGGGATTAATTACACTCTACAAGTTCGCTAATCTTTCAGCCAGGCCAGTGTCGGTACTTTGAGGGAGGTTCCCCGTGCTTCCGCACGGACCTAATTACAGTAAACCTCGTTTTCCCAGAGGCGTAACCCCGTTGACACCTTTCTAGACACCTACTTGATCGGCTAATTGCAAAGTGCAAAACTCTCCCAGGAGTAACAATTACTCGCAGTGGGTATCGGGATCCAACTATCATATAGAAGGTATGCAATCTCATTGCAAATTTCAACACTTGAAACTCCCGATAAAGGTTTTCACCCCTAGCACCTATGACCTTGGCTAAGGTCAACAAATCATAAGTACTAGTCAAGTTCTACCCGTCATTTCGTGATTAATTAGACCCACCCACATGACCCTTGGCTAAGGTCAACAAAGCCACATGACTGTCCTAACTAATCGCATCATATGCGGTGTAGGAAGACATCACTTAGCTACCACACACTACGCCTCAGCTATGATCGACAAACATAGCACGAATACTAAGTACTCTACTTCTTAAAATGACGGAGGGTTGCGGATGGTTTTTAAGAAAACCTTTAACGCTTTGAACTTGATCTCGTTGCGGAATCAAATGGTTTTTAAATGGAATGTTTTTGAGGCTTTTCTAGTTTTGCTAAAGGGGTCACTCCCGGTGAAGGGATCGTCGGACCTTTCCTCGTCGAATGAGGTACGGGATATATCATATATATCACTGTGCAAAGCGGAAACTATAGAAGCGATCAAAAGACAAACCGAGTGTGTAGCATCTGCCAGTTATTGCTAAAGGAGTCACTCCCGGTGAAGGGATCTCGGTCCTTTCCTCATCGAATAAGGTGCAGGATGTTCTACAAGGAACACCGCGATGCAAAGCAAGAACTGTAGCTACCTGTTTTTATTTTGAAATTCGATTCCACAACATCAATTAGGTTTATTTTCTTTCATTAATCTCATTAATGAATATCCCATCATTTAAGTCCACATAAACATCACAGATAAATATAACGTATGCTTATGCCATCCGCATTCGCCTCGATGTCCCGTCGGCACCGTTAGGTTAGGTAACTAACGCTAGAGCGAGGCAGGGCTAGCGCGGGTGTAAAACATAAGCAACGTCTATATAATATATCATATATACTATATATAGTATCCATCTGAACATATCTCATGATCACATCACAGATAACGCAGCAGAAAATATCATATGAAATATTGGATATGCTAGGACGTCCGTGTTTTTAATACGAGCCAGTATAAAACACGGATTCCACGGTCGTGATGAATAGCCAATCCCACACCCCTAGACCCCTACGAGAGCGGCAAGCAACCCTACCAATTCTAGGGTTAGGAGACCCGGACTCGACTCCTCGAGATGGCCTCCCACTGGACCCCAGAACCCGGTTACTTGTGCTCCCCTCCTTGGGTCTATCCTAGTGCGGAAAAGTAAATAATATACAAAAGGTGACATCTTCCGCAACCTGGAAGTGCCCCAATAAAAGAATATTACATACAAGTTTTTACATGAATGAAAATGAAAAACACTCGTCTCACATAAAAAAACCCGGCTATTCAAACACGACGATCCAATATAACATATCCAGCAACACATATCATCACATGTCATCAACGTAAGTAAATATGCGCATCCCAATTGTCATTGACATATAGCAACGAAAATGGCAATATCACATATTACACTTACGGTCACAGAAAAGAAAGTGTAAAACTACAACAGTTGGAATCCGCAATCTCTTTAGACATCGCATGCCTAATCAAATGAATTCCTTAGACATCGCATGCCTAACAATTATAAACCCCGCATTTTAGTCTCATTATCGAAAACTCTTTTCAATATCAAGTCGGGCAATTCAACAGGATTCCCGACATTCTGATCGAATGCTCGTCGCAAACTTTAGTAGGCAGCTGCACCCCCGACGCCGTCGACGAAGTGCACCAAGGCGGAACACCGCTGCCGCGAGCACCCGAACGGATGCTTTCGGCGACGGGGTTCTCCTACAGTCACTTGGTCGGGGCAATGGGGTGAGGCTGTCTATTAAGTTTACCCAGCGAGTATCCGCGTACACTACGTGATTACGACGGACTTTTGATCGCATCAAAATTCCGTGGCAACCGATCAAGTGAGACTAAACTGCTATGTTTATAATATTCACTTAATTATCTCATAACTACTTATGAATTCCAAATGTTGTATCACATTCCGGGTAAATAGAAAATGTTAAACTTTTCGATCGAACAATCGAACACCGAAGTTTTCCCGAAGGAGCTCAACACATGAAATAAGTTCAAAAACATTCACTTCATGTCTCAGTACCAACGGTCCAGCCGTAGAAGGGTCAAGCCAACGCCTCACATGTGGCACGCCGTACTGCCCCAAACCCGAAGGTTCAAAGGGCAGTTCAAGACGGTCACATAATCGAGTTAAGGTTTGTTGTCTTCTAGAAGGACCATCGCGTTACTTGCACTACTTAGAACGTCATTAAACTACGGAAAAGTCCAACAATTGGAAATTTCCCGGCAGGGGAAAAAGTGGGTATTTATATCCGGTCGAACTTTTTAACATATTCTAAAATTATCCGGAAAAAAACATAGACAAAATTAGACAATCCGGTCGAATCTCCGAACTCCAAATACAACCCAAAAAACTCAACTCTTGAGTAAACTTTAAAAATTCCCAGAAAACTCAGCAATGAATGAAAGAAGTTACTGTGCAAAAACGACTGGCTGAAGACACTAAGTGGCCGCGGAACCGCCGCATTAGCCATGCTAATGCCGCGGTTCCGCCGCGCTTTGATCGAATCGGGTGCTCGTGTTTCACAGTAATTCTTAGAAAGTCCTGCTGATTTTTCTGCATATTTTTAATTCTCAAAAATCCCCGATTTCAAAAAATGTACAGAGAGCAATTTTGAATTAGGGTTTCGGTTCGATCGGACTTCTAACTCCATCTACGCATCGCCTAAGGCTCTAGCTAGGCTCTGATACCATTGTAGGGTTACTAGACACACCTATGAGGTTCTACAAGTGATCAAACATGGCCAATTCAAAAAATTTCATGTGCCTACAAACCCTAAAACGGATCGTTAACTAGAAGTATAGAGGATGCAATGCAAGTTAACAACTTTAACTAAAAGGGAAGTGACTACAACCTTTGTTGATCCGGTTCTCCACCTCCATAGCTCCTCTTTGACGTCCCTCCGCTGCGATCATCGGATCCCGGACTCTAGCGTCGGCTTCATCGGAGAAATGGGCGGGCTAGGTCCTCGACTTCGATGCCGAAGATGATCTACGTCGAGGCAACTCAAGATCAAGCTCCAACTTCAACAAGTCATGAAACTTGTGAAGAAAACACCCTATACTACTTGGCAAGTGGTAGAGGATGATGAAATAGGAAGTGGGTTCACTTTAGAATTGGATTTCTCACTCTTTTTCTCAAGTTGCCATTAATGGAGGCAAGGTTTCTTCTTTGTTGAAGAAGAAAAAGAATATGATAAGTTATATTAAAAATAGAAAACAAAATGATACTTATCATAATTTCAACCATGGTTTACTGTAGAGAACTAACTAGGGTTAAGTTGAATGGTTAGGGTTAGGAGAAGAAGACAAGAATGGTTATTTTAGTCAAAGATGCATGAAGCATCAAGAAGTTTCTTGAATGAAAGCAACCATTTTTGTTTTCCTTTTCCTTTTTTAACCAAAATAAATAGATAAATGAATAAGTGAGTAAATAAAAACCCTAACCATTAACATAACCATGGTTTAAGTCTTTACACAAACCCAAGTTTGCATGTATCATCAAACATGATACAAACTAGTGCACAAAACTATATCAAATATACAATGTGCACATCAAGTGAGAAAATCCATCCAAAGTGAACAAATACTAGTTAATGCAAAGTAATATATCAAATATATTATACATTAAATCATTAAATCAACACTTGATTTAACGATCCGGTCATATCGCATATAACCGACTAGTATCCAATGTATCGACTTATCGAATCAATCTTCGATTCGATAACTAGGTTATATCGCATACGACCATTCGATACATCCATCGCGAGAATAGAATACGGTATCACATACACGCATTATTCTCGGTCCCGCACATATCTCATATGCGCTCCTATTTCGTTTCGCTTGAGCCAGGAAACCTCTGTGTAGGACTCTAAAGACTCGTCAATACACCGGCAGCAGATGATGATCATATCAAACACCCACAAACAGCAAGCGGTCTGCTAAACGTAACGGCCACCCGGGTATTGAGCGATCAGAAGATCGACGAGCAAGCCCACTCACATTCCTATGAATCCAACCAGTAACACTTACCGTACAGTCCGATCTGTTCGTCTGATATGTCGCATATCTCGCCTAGGGGTGGTAAACGTCAGACCGCAATAGCTTGATAAGTCATGCCGATATAAGGTCCATAACATGTGTGAAACTACTGATAACACTTACCAGTAGATCACTGCAACCCTGGCCAGGGATTTTCTGTTATGGCCAGTCGAGCATAGCGCAACATCAACCCCCAATACCGGGAGAGACGAATCCCCTCCTATCGCTCATTGCCTCCATGTGCATCGGGACTGTACCCAAAAACCACCTGTTTGCACGACTCAGTAGAGCCGTGGTAGGGTGGAAATCAAAGCACGGTGGGAGACACACAAGACTCTATGACGATCTCGGGTCAACAGACTAAGCTGTACCAGTGTCACCAGAGAACTGCCATCTGACGTGAGGTATAATACCATCTGGGAGTTCTCGGCGAGTCCGTTCAGTGTACCCAGTCTCCACTGAGCACCCGCATACCATCTCTGATGTCAAACACCAATGGATATGGGATCATCCATCGCCCATCACATGGGTCGAGAAGATATACGCTAGTCTACTCTGGAATATCGATGCCCCGTCTCGATATTCCCACGACTAGGAACATTGAAGGATGTACTCATGGACTACCCAGGCCCCACTAGTATGATCTGCATCATAGTCCTGGAAGTCGAGTACACATCCTAAGGGCTTTATCAACATGTAACAGAGAGACAGAAAGTATACATGTTAAGATAAAGAGCAACCAGATAGCGTACTATCATGTCGAGCAAGAAAGTCTTACCTATATATGTCCCAGCATCCACTACAATATACATCTAATGTACAGTAATGGCCTCTAGGGCATACATATAACTAACAGATCTCTAATACCATAGCTTATTTATGCAATCGTCTGGTGAGAAGTAACGACACCATTCTTCCTGTTGCTGACACATCCCATCATATCTTCTTGGCCAGTAGTCTCGTCTCTCGTAACGCAATAGGTTGATAACGGCATCTCTTGTCCTCTACTTGTGTGCTAACAACGAATCCCAGTCCAATCTTACTTATTATAATTTCTTGGAAGAGAATCCATCCCGCCTTCTGCTAACATCATTTATCCAGCCTGCCCAGAACTAGTAGTCATTTCTTGACCTGCTTTCCCTTTCGTAACCATTGTCATTCCTTTTTGATCTCCTCCTAAAGTGTTGTTGCACGCGTTATCAAATCTTCAACATCTACTGTGTCGAACAACTGCCTTCTAATCTTTGCACCATTCTACTGCTCCATAAATTTACTGTATCAATCACTTAAGGAGCGTATCTGCATAGTCACGCGAATTGCAAGTCATACTTGGTTATGACCCACTCGGAGTCTTTCAAACTCGGAAACACGAATCCCCCTCTTTTGATACTCTGTAGAGAAATCTAGCTAATCTCACCTTCGAAGACTCATCCCAATTTGTCGGAGGAAAACTTTCTGTACGATCTCCTGCTTGAACTACTTGCATCTGGTCTAACAACTCCATCAAAAGAAGTACATCAATTTCGCCGATCTCGTATCGAAGCGCCACAATGAATTAAAATTCCTAACTATTCCACACCTGAACGGCTATGAATCCTACGGATCCATCAACACTTGTAACATCGTCAACTCTTTAACTTTACGAACTTTGGAAGCAACTTCTCTATAATCTCAGCTAGGATTGGTACCGCTGCCTAGACAGTACACAACACCATGATATTCAGAGAGGGAAAAACATCACGTCTCACGTCCGACTGATCTCTAGCAATAACTCCGCCATCTTGTGCGAATCCCGAGAAAACTTGCTCTACTACTAGAACTCGATCAAATACGAATAAACGATGTGTATCCATATCATCGAAAAGTCACCCCGGTCAGTCCTTATCCCAGACAAGTCTACTCTGACCGCATCTCTAATAGCAGCCCTCTCGGCCCTCATAACATGGTGCTCGAAACACTCAATCATGCACTGACGAAGATAGATCAACGGAAAAAATAGAAGGAAGATCTCAAGATATAAATCCTAAGGTAACTTAGGTGGAGTATCATATCGTAAATATGCCGCGGAACATATGTACGGTATGCCACTCTACTTAGTACCTACTCCATCAACAAGGGTCATCCTATATAACGAAAGTTCGGGTATAAGACCCCCAAAGTCAAGTCTAAGTCCTATAAGGTCAAGCCCAGGTGACAAAATATATCCCCAGACTCCATATAGTCAACCTAGACTCGAACAAAGGTTAAACCAAATGCTCTGATACCAACTTTGTTACGACCCAAATGTGGCACGTGACCGGCACTTAAATCACGTGACATCTAAATACATCGACGCGGTTCAAGTAAGCCAAAACCCGGAATCTAAACCCTTTTTGAAAATAGTTGAGGTGAGGTTTAATTAATCATCCTCCAAAATCCATTTAAAATAACATCTATATTTATATAAGTATATAGATAAAAAAAACATTTATGACGTTTTGAAACTTAACATCACTCCCTTTGTATTTTTATAAAACCCCGATACAACATAATAATAAAATGGCATTCCAACGGAATCCAGCTTTCACGTCAAGAAGACGGACAGCCAAACAATCTATATCAGAAGTCGACTCTAAAGAGTGCGACATCACTACACATAAACTCTAAGTCTCGATTCTAAATCCACAGTATATCATTTCTAGGTTGATGGAGTTTCTGCTAGATACAAGAATAAAAGAATAATCAAGAGTGAGTATGATACAATAATAACTCACTTACCCATCAATCCCCAAAAGAAGGTGTGGCCAAAACCGCTGATAATCCAAGCGGTAAAACCTGCAAGAAACTGTGGCACAACGGGGATGAGTTGCCAACTCAGTGAATAAAAGTACATCTAAAGGTAGAAATCGAAATGCATGACGATACCTAGGTCATAAGTATAGTACTATCATAATCTGTACTGATGTGCTATATGACATATATATGTGCAATACTAACTATCATGCAATTCCAAGTATAATATCCTATTGTAATATGAGTCAAAATCATGAATCTATAGTTCGTACTTGAATCCTTTTATTTGTTTGTGAATGTCTATACCAATATATGCAGGTACTGCCCTCCGGATCAGTCCTGGTTGGATCCACTAATAATCTCTAAATGTGTACCTCATGATAATGATCATATCAATATATACCAATATATGTAGATGTCCAGCATCGACATCGAAATCCGAAATCTCTCGTGTCCATCATCGACACATAAATACAAATATCGTCGACACCACCTCAATAGATGATCGCCACCCGATATCCTGGCTACGATCAGTATCCCCTGGATATCTGTCGCACCAAGTCGAACCCCGGTCAGTATCCCCTGGATATCTGCCATGCTCGTTTTCATCTCCGGAATCGAGTATCCTCGTTAGTCTCCCGCGCCTCAATGTGGCATCCTGCCCCTCGGTCTCGATCCGGGTCCACCATGTATCCGACTGTATATCTCCGCCACTCAGTACGGATATTTCACAAATCCGAAACCGTATATCTACCCCACTGTAACGTTTCAGAAATCGTTTTGCGAATTTTTTCATTTTAGGGCAAAATTGTCGGTATTTTCCGTTTTAACCCGATTTCGATCAAACGTCCGTATACGCTTACCGGCACCTTTTTTAGCTAAAATAAAGCTTGTGCGCGAACTTTAGGGGTATTTGGGAGGTTTTGGTTCAGATAGAATTTTTCCCAAATAAAATATTATTTTAAGCGGTATTTCACTACTACAAATAAGGGTTGCCCCTACGGATTTATCGGTAGGGGCAACCCACTGCCCCTACGGATATGTGCGTAGGGGCGAAAAAATACCCCGAGATGCAAAGGCCGCAGGTGCAAGTTGAAGCCCTGAACTTGCCCTTACGGGCAAAATCTTGCCCCTACGGATTTCTGTGTAGCGCCAGTTTCCCCTACGGAGTAGGCCGTAGGGTAAAAAAGTTATATTATTTACGGTTTTTTTAAATATATTAACTGTACCTACGGATATATCCGTAGGGCCAAGTACTGTCCCCTACGGATATATGCGTAGGTACCTATCCGTAGGGGCAAAATATCAGAAATCCTGATATATTGCCCCTACGGATAACTCCGTAGGGGCTAAGCACCGGCCCCTACGGATATGTCCATAGGGGCACTCCCAACCCCCCTGGTACTGAGATCAGGGGGGAATATCAGTTACTGCTGATATTTTGCCCCTACGGTTTAAGCCGTAGGAGCAACATGTGTACCTACGGATTAATCCGTAGGTACACATTATCTGTATGTTTTTTTAAAAAAAGGGCTGCCTGATTTTTTCCCGTCCTGTGCACAATAATATATATAACAATAAAATATAAAATTAATCATCACACAACATATATCGCAGTATTCATAATCACATCTCACGCATATAATATACAAAAGAAACCCAAAAACTGAATATGATATAAATATAAATCAATATCGTTTCAAAATGTAGTACAATATGTATGATATAAATAAATACATGTTTCAAAAAATAAGAACCAAAAAGCTACCCTAGCTCGGTCCAGCTCCACCTCTGAATAACGATAGAATAAGGCGCGCCTGCTCCTCGGTCAATAAACTCTGCAATTCGGCTGCGAGCGGGAGACTGAGCGTCCTGTGGAGCTGGCGATGTGGTCTGTGCAGCCGCCGTCGATGTAGTCGCTTGCCGAGCCGCGGCTGCGGGAGTCTGAGCGGGCGGTGGAGCTATAGGAGCTGTCTGCGGAACCGCAGCCGATGTAGTGGCTTGCGGAGCCGCAGCCGAAGGAGATGCATGTGGAGGCTCGGTCGATGTACCCTGTCGCGTCTAGACCTAACGTGTGTAAGAAGCGTGTAAGAACTGTGTATTATTCGAATTCGTATCATTATTAAGTTATTTCGAAACCCCGTTTGGATATCTAGTTTGGAAAACCGTTGTTTAATTTAATTACATATATATGTATGATTAATCAAACTTAAGTCTAAAACCAAATAAGCTCAAGCTACGTACTAATTATGGATATGTTGATATCTATATAATATGACATGATATTTTACTATAAAGTAGTATACATACCAGCATCTCCTTCAACTCCTGAACGGTGGCCCTCAAGCTCTCCAGTTCCTGATGGACACGTCGGTCACTGAAGACGGAGGAAGTAACCGCCGGGGTGGAGTCCAACCTCATATGGGCCCTGCTAGGGCCCAGTCCCCGGCCTCTCTCCCAACCTCCGTGGTGCCCTCCGTGTGCGGCGTCCAGAACCGGGGTCAGCAGCCTCGGATCGCTCTGTCCGGTAAAATCGATCCCCGAGGCCTCAGCCTGCTCAACCACCCGCTCCTATACCCACATTAAGCAGTAAAGTATAAGTATAAAATTTAAACTTGAACCTTCCAAAACTAAAATTTCAAATTTGGGTAGAAAAAATATTAACACTTACGCAATACTCCTGGGTAGCGACGTCGGGATATCGAAGCTCGCCCGTGGCGGGATCTGTCGAGGTGCCGTGGACGGCAAGATATGCGGACAGCACGCTCGGTGTACCACCTGACTCCACGGTCCGAGCTGTCTGCAATATTAGAAAATAACTCTTAATATTAGAAATATTAGAAAATAACTCTTAATATTGCAGAATATCACAAAGGTCGGTCTATTGTAATTTACCGATAACTCCATGGCTCGAGTAATATTCCTCGAGCCACCTATGTAAGTAGGGCGACCCCTCTTCGCCGACTTCCTGTTCTTTGTATTCTGAGCGGACTGTTTCTGCACAACGCATTAACATTTAGTTTTCTAATTAAGGAACACAAAAAATAAATTATATCCTAAACAATGAATTACATTTAAAATGCATACCTGTTTGCGCTGGGAGTCGAAATATTCGCACAATAGAGGCCATGTCTCTACGTCGACTCTCGCAAACGCCGGAGTAGATAGAAGGGCCGCTCTCTCTGCCTTGGGGGTCGCCATCCACAGGGAGTAGCAGTCGGCCTTCAGCTCATTCCTGTTGTATCGTACCTTGGCCTGCATGTTCTTCATCAGGCCATTGTACAGAGCATGAAGGTCGAGCACCCTCCCCGGATGATCAGGGTCGGCTACAGGCTGAAAATCGTAATCCAACTGAAAATACAAAAAAAAACATTGTTATTAGATTGCAAGTGTTAATAATAAATATGATAAGCGGATAGATCAACAGAAAATATATATTAATACGTACCCGAGCCTGATCAAAGAAGAGGGCGAATGAGCGCTGGTGCGGCTCGCCCCACTCAACGTGAAGTGGATAGTTCTTCACGAGCCGGCTCTCGTCCCCCATATACCGGCCGAACCTCTCGGCATGAGGACCGGTATAGCGATAGTCAAGGGTAAAAAAAAGGGGGAATGCTGCCCCCCGAGCTCTGTCTGGCCTCAGCCTATGGGACTGAATCGGGCCTCGAGTCCCCCTCCGGGGATGGGGAGGCCCTGCGTCTGCACAAAATATCAAGACAATCAATATTAAGACAAAGTTGTATTAAGAAATCAAGGTTAGACAAAAATTCAAGTGTGATATATACCTCCGGTGACTATCACACGAGCCTGGGCCCGGGCAGCAGCACGAGCAGGACGATAGTTCCTCCGGTGAGGAACAACCGGGGTCCCGGATGCGGACGCATCCCCTCCAACTAGAAAAAAAACATCGACGCTAAATTTCCATGAAGTTCATATTTATTCTATAGAGCATATGTAAAATGAATAAATATTTTAAATTTATTCATACTAACCTGCAGACGATGCGGAGGGTATGGAAGCGGCAGGAGTGGCCCCTTGCGGAAGATGTGGACGCACCACCTATAATTAGACAATTAAAAATAGATTATATAAGTAATTGCAAAAAGAATGTGTAGATCAATAATATAACGTTCTAAATCAATATGCATGCACTATAGGATATATAAACATACCCGCAGGTGCGGTCGTGTCACCACCTACAGCTAGACAATAATAAAAATTGCTATGTAAGAGCAAAAGGAATGTGTGTATTTATGATATACCATTCTAAATCAATATACATGCACTATATGATATATAAACATACCTGGAGGAGCGGGAGTGGCCTCTGTCCCAGATGTGGACGCATCACCAACAACTAGACAATCAAACATTGACAATATAAGTAATTTTGACATAAACAGGCATGAATATCTGTAATATTATATTCAAAATGGATATGCGTGCAGTATACCTGGAGGTGTGGAAAAATCCACACGGAAGGAGGCATCCGAAGGGGTCTCCGATCTGGGTACAAGACCGGCCCTCTGAAGCTCCCTACGGAGCTCTCCGGGCGGCAGAACCACTCTGCCTCTGCCTCTGCCGTGGCTGGAGCTCCTGCCTCCTCTCGCTGCTCCCGACATCGTCATCAAATCTAGATAAACGGTTCGTGGACGCATTAGACAATCATTAAAAGTATTGACTATATATGTATAGAGCATAAAATGTGAAGTAATAATATAACATTACTGATAACCTTTTTCGTTTCGTGGGCGCATTATACATATCTACTTGGATTTCATCGTCGATGTCATTTCTAACCCACGTAACTTCATGATCGGTCGAAGACAACCCGTCCTTTGAAATAGACGGTCGGAGCACTTTAAGCCTTCTTTCTTCTTCGTCCTCATCGATGTCCTCGAATTCTGGGACATCGTAGACATCTCTGGGTTTCCATCGGCATACAACACTCCATCCCGGATGCTTCAAACACTGTGAGTAGTATACTTGGAATGCTTGGTTCGGAAAGATAAATGGATCTTCTTAACCGTAAAATCGAAGTGTGTTCACACTGGTCAATCCATATTCATCTTTCCAAGTCCCAAGATTGCTTCTCCACCTGTCCGTATCGGTTCGCGGATCGTACCAAGTACACTGGAATATATAAAAGGGTTCTGATCGTCCGGGATAGTGGATGCCGAGTATACAATTTAAGTACCCATAGTAAATCACACCGTCCGATCCTACCGTCGCAATCCCACTATTCTGAGTGGTTCTAAATGTTTCTATGTCCTTAACTTCGAATTTGTATCCAAGGACACCAAATCCTTTGTAATATGCAACCTCCATACTAGGAAATTGAGCTAAACATCTTGAATCACTCTCAAATGATGCCGACAAGTTCGGATCGTGGATCTAACAAAACAAATTTTACGACAAATACATAACGATACAAGTTTAGATTAAAACTGATAGCAATAATGTAGGGTTACAAGGCACACTCAAGAGGTTTCACAAGGCATCAACCATGCTAAATTTAAATTTTACGGTGCCGAGAAACCCTAATATAGATCGTTAACTAGAGATTAGGCGAAAAGCAAGAAAGTAAACAACTTTATTGCTAAGTGAAAGGGACTACAACCTTTGTAGATCCGTTCCTCCACTTCTTTAGCTCCGTGTTGACGTCCCTCCGCTGCGACCATCGGGTCCCGGACTCTAGTGATGGTTTTGTCGGAGAAATGATCGGGCTAGGTCGTTGACTTCGAGGCCGAAGATGATCTACATCGGGGAGACTCAAACTCAAGCTATTCCTTCACTTGGTCAAAAAATTTGTGAAGAGAACACCCTATACTACATGGCAAGTGGTAGAGGATGAAGAAATAGGAAGTGGGCTTACTCTAGAATTGGATTTCTCACTCTTTTTCTCATGGCACCATTGGAGCTAGCAAGCTTTTGTGAGCTTGATGAAGATGAAGAAGAAGAAAAGAATTAATTCCATCCAATAAAGAATGAGACTTATCCTTTTCATTATGGCACCATGGTTGAGTTAAGCACTCATGCTTAACTCATGTAGAGAATTAACCAAACCATTAGGTTAAAGGTTGGGTTAACTAATATCTTTAAACATATGACAAAAGAGTTGACTTTGTCAATGTTTATCAAGCTTCATGAAGCTTGATACCTTTGACCAAAGTCACACTCTTTTGTTATATGCTTAGAAAAATAGTAAACCCTAATCTAACCTTGATTTGGTTCAAGTCTCATACACACAACTTGTTTGTATCATCAAACATGATACAAACATGTACACTTGCATATATCACATATAAACAATGTGCACATTCAAGTGAGAAAATCAATCTTAAGTGAACCAATACTAGTTAATGTAAAGTAATATATCAAATATATAATTATACATTAAATCATTAAATCAACACTTGATTTAACGATCCGGTCATATCGCATATAACCGACTAATATCAATAATAACAACTTATCGAATCAACACTTGATCCGATAACCTAGCTATATCGCATACAACCGATCAATGTCACAAATCGCGAGAATAGAATACAGTATCACATACTGGTATTATTCTCGGTCCCGCACATATCTCATATGCGCTCCTATTTCGTTTCGCTTGAACCATGAAACCCCTGTGTATGACTCTAAAGACTCGTCAATACGCCGGCAGTAGGTGATGATCATATCAAACACCCACAAGCCGCAAGCGGTCTGCTAAACGTAACGGCCACCCGGGTATTGAGCGATCAGAAGATAAACGAGCAAGCCCGCTCACACTCCTATGAATCCAACCAGTAACACTACCGTACAGTCCGGTCTGTTCATCTGATATGTCGCATATCTCGTCTAGGGGTGGTAAACGTCAGACCACAATAACTCGATAAGTCGTGTCGATATGAGGCTCATAACGGATCAAGAAACTACTGGTAACACTTACCAGTAAATCCCTAAAGCAGCCTTGGCCAAGGACTTCCTGTTATAGCCAATCGAGCACTGTGCAACATCAACTCCCTATACCGGAAGAGACGAAACCCCTCCTATCGCTCATTGCCTCCATGTGATTCGGGACTGTACCCAAAAGCCACCTTTTTGCACGCCCTCTTGGACGTGGTATGATGGAAATCAAAGCACAGTGGGAATCACACAAGACTCTATGACGATCTCGGGTCTACAGACTAACCTGTACCAGTGTCACCAGAGAACTGTCATCTGACGTAAGGTATAATACCATCTGGGAGTTCTCGGCGAGTCCGTCCAGTGTACCCAGTCTTCACTGAGCACCCGTATATCATCTCTGATGTCAAACACCAATGGATATGGGATCATCCATCGCCCATCTGTACGGGTCGAGAAGGTATACGCTTGTCTACTCTGGTATATCGATGCCCCGTCTCGATACACCCACGACTAGGGACTTTGAAGGATGTACTTATGGACTACCACGTCCCCACTAGTATGATCCGCATCATAGTCCAGGTAGTCAAGTACACATCCTAAGGGCTTTACCAACATGTAACAGAGAGACAATCAGTGTACACGTTAAGGTAAAGAGTAACCAGATAGCATACTATCATATCGAGGAAGAAAGTCCTCTCTATATATGTCCAAGCATCCACTACAATATACATCCTATGTATAGTAATGGCCTCTAGGGCATACATATAACTAACAAATAAAATGTTATTCGAATAACTTACATGATCTGTGACCCAATCACAAAAATTATCCTGATGGTATTTTTCCAAACGTTCTTCGTTCCAATCAGGATGCCCCTCACGTACCTTGTTAAAATGAATTCTGTTTTCGATAAATAATTGTGACATTAATATTATATCATTTCATACACACACAAACACAGATATAACAATTAATCTAAAAAAACTTACTCTCTAATTTGTTCAAGACATGCGCAATTAAGCAAGATAAACCGGTATATCTTGTTGATAAACATAGTGTCTACCCTCTTATACTCGGCTTTACCATATGGCCCGTCTTGAATTCTTCGTGGTCGGTTAAGCCTTGTCTCAATGTTCTCGTCCAGATAGCGGGAACAAAATGTGGTTGCTTCATCAAGAAGATAACCTTGCATGATAGAACCCTCTGGTCGATTTTTATTGCGTATATACTTCTTAAGAGTGTAGAGGTACCTAATGAGAATATGTTGAATAAATAAATACAGGCATACAGGACAACAATAAATTTATAAATTGCGTGAAACGAAAAATTACACGTACCTCTCGACGGGATACATCCATCAATATTGTACCAGTCAGGCTAACTTCGCCTCAGTTGCAAGATGAACCGTCAAGTGTATTATGATATCGAAGAATGACGATGGGAAATTACGCTCAAACTTGCAAAGTATCAACGCAATAGAATTTTCTAGTTTATCCAGCGTCGCAACCTCCAGTGTTTTAGCACACAACTCCCTGAGAAAACAACATAGGTCATTGATTACTAGACCAACCGAGTCGGGGAGAGAAGTCCTGAGGGCTAATGGAAGAAGGTGCTCCACGATAACATGGTGATCATAACTTTTCAGCCCATCGATCTTGCCCTTCACAATTTTTATTTTCTTACTGAATGATCCTGAGAAACCTGTGGGGACTTTCAAATCATGCAACACCTACAGGAATCTTTTCTTCTCCGGTTGTGACATATGATAAGCGGCATTGGGAAGTACAAACTTGCCCGGTTTACCCGCTACCGGTCTAGGGTGCAATTCACTTCTTATTCCCCACTCTTGTAGATCCATCCGAGCATTCATGTTGTCTTTCGATTTCCCGTCTTTACAAAGAAGCAAGTTAAGTATGTGCTCTGATACTCCCTTCTCTATATGCATGACGTCCAGACAATGACGCACTGAATTTGTTGACCAGTACGAAAGCTCGAAGAAAATGCTTAACTTGTTCCAATATTGTGGTTTGACCTGTTTCGTCGGATCCATCCCGAAGGTCACGTTATTGTAACCATCCCATTTAGCAGTCACGTCCTCTCCGGACAATGGGGATGGAGGTCCAAGAAGCTCCTGATGACCATCAAAGTGAACCGTGTCTAACCTATAGGGGTGGTCTGAAGGCAGGAAACGTCGATGGCCGCAATAACAAACCTTCCTGCTAAAATTCAAGAATTTTGATGTTGTGTGTTCATGGCAATGAGGACATGCTTTGTGACCATGTACGGACCAACCTGATAGCATTCCATACGCGGGAAAGTCATTAATTGTCCACATTAAAGCTGCACGCAGTATGAAGGTTGTATTTGTGTTTGCATCATATGTCTCTACACCATCAATGAACAAAGATTTCAACTCCTCGATCAGAGGTCGGAGATAGACGTCGATATTGTTCCCCAGTGAGTTTGGTCCATCGATAAGAAGAGACATCATAAAGTATGATTGGTCCATAGCCAACCAAGGCGACAGATTATAAATTATCATTACAACGGGCCATGTGCTGTGATTTCCAGCCATATAGTTGAATGGGCAGAAGCCATCAGTAGCCAGTCCGAGCCGGACATTGCGAGGATCGCTACTGAATATTGCGTGCCTCCTATCGAAATCCTTCCATGCTAGTGAATCTCTTGGATGGCTCATTTTTCCATCTTCGCTTGGAGGAGCACGGTGATGCCAAATCATTGCCTCAGCTGTTTTCTTGCACCTGAATAGCCTATGTAGCCTCTGTGTTATGGGAAAGTATCGTGCTATCTTCACAAGTATATCAGGCTTCTTATCAGAATCTTTCTGCTTATACCTGGCCTCTCCGCATGTTGGACACTCTTTCAAATCTGAATTCTCTTTCCAGTACAACACGCAATTTTTAGGACATGCTTGAATCTTCTCGCACTTTAGACCCAAATCAGACATCATCTTTTGGGCTTCGTACCAGCTGTCGGGCACATTATTTCCCGGAGGCATAGAATCTTTCAAGAACGAAAGAAGCATTGTGAATGACTTGTTGCTCCATCCATTTAGGCACTTAATCTGGAAAAGTTGGACGAACCATGAGAGAGTGGAATACTTCGCATTCTCATAAATTGGTTTCCTAGCATCATTCATGAAATTTTCATATTTATCCGCATGCGGTCCTTGACCGGAAGGAATGTCATCTTCGGTACGAATAGATTCACCTAGGGCAGCCTCTACCATATCCTCCATTTCTTCTGATGGAAATAAATTACCGCCTTCTCCTTCTGCCGCATTACCGAATTCTTCTTCTTCTCCTGCCGCATTATCGTGTTCTACTTCTTCTTCTGCCGCAGTACTGCATTCTTCTCCTTCCCCGTGATATTTCCAAGTTGTATAAAGTCTAGTAAACCCATGTTTTACAATATGAAGCTCTGCCAATTCTACCTTCTGCCAGTACTTATTGCCACATCTATCGCACGGACAGAGAATCTTCTCTATTATGATCTTATTATGTGCGCGTGCAAATTAAAGGAAAGCAGCAACTCCTGCGACAAACTTAGGTTGCATACGTTGTTTCCAATCCACATACATCCAGTCCTTAACTCTGACGTACTCACGGGCCATGTTACACTGTATAACATATAAATTGTAGGTTATGCTGACTATATTGAGAAATATAAGAACGGGATAGTTACGGACAAAGGAGAAAATCCGTGTATATGATTTGTGTGTGCGTTTGGCGTTGAAAAGAATAAATTATCGCACGTATGTTAACCGATAGACGGGGACTAAGTGGCGCTTTTAGTTTCATATATGAGTATCGATGAGAATATGAAGGTTTCATATTATCATCGAGTATCGGTTTTAACTTGAACATCTCGAATCACTCTCTAATTATGCGTTTGTTGCGTATTCTTGTTGTATGTGTGTGTTCCGGCTGTCGGGGGTAGGCTTCTATCCCATTAAGAATGTATAGAGCGAACACCCATCACTTGTGCTTTCAACCGTTTCGAGTAAATTTCGGCAGCACCTCCCCGCTGTTCTACGAGTACACTGTAATAGAATAGATAATCATTTCAAAGCTGTGAAACAACGTTGAAATGAATATCTAATCTATCTTTGTACATGGAGAACCAGCGGAAAGGTACCGACGAAATATCTCGAAACGGATGAAAACACAAGTGAATGAAGGCGTTTGCTTTATACATTCTTAACTTGTCCACATGGGACAAATCTATGGGTTACCATACGATTGAATTTTCTCGTCGCGTAGACTATACGACGGTTGTTAGTATCGAGCTATATTGTCCGATATTTAACAACCTTCGTATAGTTCTATGTCACGACGAGCATCGCATGTATGTTAACCGATAGACAGGGACTAAGTGGCACTTTTAGTTTCATATATGAGTATCGATGAGAATATGAAGGTTTCATATTATCATCGAGTATCGGTTTTAACTTGAACATCTCGAATCACTCTCTAATTATGCGTTTGTTGTGTATTCTTGTTGTATGTGTGTGTTTCGGCTGTCGGGGGTAGGCTTCTATCCCATTAAGAATGT
Source organism: Agapanthus africanus (assembly GCA_030015575.1). Classification (NCBI taxonomy): domain Eukaryota; kingdom Viridiplantae; phylum Streptophyta; class Magnoliopsida; order Asparagales; family Amaryllidaceae; genus Agapanthus; species Agapanthus africanus. Next base: position 399,084,482 of record JASDDO010000026.1, on the reverse strand, counting down.
ATAGAGCGAACACCCATCACTTGTGCTTTCAACCGTTTCGAGTAAATTTCGGCAGCACCTCCCCGCTGTTCTCCGAGTATACTGTAATAGAATAGATAATCATTTCAAAGCTGTGAAACAACGTTGAAATGAATATCTAATCTATCTTTGTACACGGAGAACCAGCGGAAAGGTACCGACGAAATATCTCGAAACGGATGAAAACGCAAGTGAATAAAAGCGTTTGTTTTATACATTCTTAACTTGTCCACACGGGACAAATCTATGGGTTACCATACGATTGAATTTTCTCGTCGCGTAGACTATACGACGGTTGTTAGTATCGAGCTATACCGTCCGATATTTAACAACCTTCGTATAGTTCTATGTCACGACGAGCATCGCAAGTATGTTAACCGATAGACGGGGACAAAGTGGCGCTTTTAGTTTCATATATGAGTATCGATGGGAATACGAAGGTTTCATATTATCATCGAGTATCATATATTGGTTTTAACCTGAACATCTCGAATCACTCTCTAATTATGCGTTTGTTGTGCATTCGTGCTGTATGTGTAACATGATTTTAAACCATTGAGATCAAGATTGATAGAACTGATCATCCTACATTGCAATAGCATTCATCAACCAAAAACTATTATTGCAATAGCATTCATCAACAAATTATTGTTCTCCACCTTGCACTCTCTTAACAATGGTACATGCATTAAACAATATTTAAGAGCTATTTATAACAACTCTAAACTTTCACCTGTTGGGTTCAACAAAAAGGTTTTTGATATAACAAACACAACCTTCCTCAATTTTTCCCTTGAATCGATGTGAAATTAATAGTGTCCATATGACACAATGGATATATTTTCCACACAAAAGGAAAAAAAAGGCAAAAAATAGTAAAGCAATTGTAATTCTATCAAGTATCCAGACTGAAAAAGAATAAATAGCAAACTAAAAATTAATCACTAATGAAAAACAAATAAAAGTGTATCATTACAACCGGCAAATTAAAAGGACCATAAAGAAAACAACAAAGATTTATGTTGGAGAGAATCAGAAAAGATTTGTGGTTCCAACTTCTTTTTTGGATAATCCATTGTTTCAGAATTTGTTAAAAAGAGGAGCAGAAGAAGAGTTGGGGTTTGATCATCGAAATGGTGGCATTATGATTCCTTGTGAAGAAGATTTTGTCACTCTAGCGTCTCATTTGAGTCATGGACTCAACAAGAAGAAATGACTAAGAGAAAAAGCCTTTCACATAGTAGCATAAACAATTTTGTATGAATTGGCATATACATTATAATGTGAACCTTATTTATTAATGTAGATCTTCTTCATTATGTAGAGCATGTGAAATACATAATAGCTTCAACTTGAATTTCCTCTCGTTTCAGTATATCCTGTAACATCATAATAGGCAGATAGGCAGACTTCCATTTCAAGATTTGCAAATCACTTGTACGAGTTTAAAATTGACGGCTATATTTTGAATTTGTCCACAAAGTTACTGACTTTAACGAGTCCGCATCAGTGGTGAAAATTGTGGCAACACCAAATCCCAACCAAACCCTAACCCTAACCCCAACCCCAGCCGAACCCCAACCCCAACCCCAGCCGAACCCCAAACCCAACACCAAACCCCAACCGAACCCTAACCCTAACCCTAACCCCAACCGAACCCCAACCCCGACACCAACCGAACCCTAACCCTAACCCTAACATAAACTGAACCCGATGCCTAACCCTAACCCTCATCCCTACCCGAACCCTGAACCCTAGCCCTAACATCATCACAATTATGTTTAATTGAAGATTTACTTACCTGTAGACGGTTGAGGAGACGACGGAGACGCTTGGCGGTCGACGACGCACGCAATCGGCGACGAGGAACTCGACGAGGAAGAACAAGGGCAGTGGCGGGCCGAGAACGGAGGGCAGTGGCGGGCTGAGAACGGAGGGCGCGCGGGTGGCGACGAAGAGAAAATTGGAGACGCGGGAACGAGAGAAAATTTTGGGAACAAGAAGGAAAGAGATCGAGGCGTAGGGCATTTCTGTGCCTTTTTTTTATTAAATTCCCATTTAGATGCCCCTACGGACATAACCGTAGGTTATTGGTTTGCGGCTCCGTTGGGCCAAACAACAAATTACGATTTAATATTTTTAAGTTAAAATGTCGGGCAACATAGGGACAACCATTGGGCCCTACGGCTTAGTCCGTAGGGGCAAGAAAAATCTGCCCCTACGGATTTAATTATCCGTAGGGGCAACCCCATATTGTAGTAGTGTTTGGTGCACGTAAATCGGGAAATTGCTTCTCTTGAGAATAAATTATTTTTTTGTCAATAGAATATTTTGGAAACTTCTTTTTAAATATCTAGATATTTTTTGGAGTGCAAAAGGTTTTATTTTAAAAAGAAAAGAAAATGTGTAAAGGTGGCAAAGTGCATTTATTAAGCATTTATTACTCTTTTTCCTAGCAATTTCTTCACAATAATTCACAAAAATACCCCCCCTCACCCCCTTGGCCGGCCCTTCCCTTCCCCTTGCTACCCTCCATCATTCCCATTCTTTTTCAACTCAGTTTTGCATCAAATAAATCATGAAAAATCCAAATAAAATCACAAAAACTCAAATATATTCATTTTCCTTCTTTCTTCTTCACAAAAGTAGCTTGGATCTTCATTCAAAACATCATTTTTGAGGAAAAGATGATGAGTTTGGTTTCTTGGTTTTGATCTTTTGTGGAGGTATAAAACCCTAACCCTAATCCTTTTTGTTGTTTCTAAATTTCTAATTAGCATATTAATTGTTTATTTAAGCTTTTAATTTCATGTTTGAAATTCAAGACTTGATTTTTATGATAATCTAGTTAGGGTAAAACTTGATTTATGTGTTTAATGTTTATTTGACATGTTAATTTGTGTTTTGGAGAAGATTAACCTAGTAGAAAATGTTAATTTTCGCTAATGAACACTTTGTTTAATTATGCAATTTTGCTTACTAGATTTTTGCTAAAATTTATTTAGCAAGTGTTAAAAATATAGAAATGGTTTAGATAGCTTAGTTAAGCTATTTTAAGGTGTTTGTAATCGCTAGATATGCGTTAGCTTGAAACTAGTGCGAAATATTGCGATAAGTTGCTTACTAGGTTTCGGGGTTTTTCCGACGTGGGTTCGATTGGTCGTTGCGAGATTATATCTATTTTATTCCTCGTAATTATTTGTGTTGTGTTGCGTGATCGGGACGATCGGGGTCTAGACTTAGTGTTTTGTAGTTTAGCGACCCCAATTAGGGTTTTTGGCCGATGTCGTGCGCGATAGATACGCTAAGTGCGCAGTACAATTTTCAGGGCGTTATTCTTGCGTTTCGATGTCTTTTCGTCGATGTAGGATATTTGCTTATGTGATGTGTTTGTGAAATTTTAGGTTCGCAAGCAGGGACTTCGGACGCTACGACAAGGGAAAACAGGTGGAAGGCTTCACTTAGCTAGGAGCGTTGGTGAGTAGATTTAACATCTACAGGGGAATCGTCCGCATGGCGTTATGCGTCTGGGCTAAAGATGTTATTTTTGTCGCATATTCTATGTCATATTTAGAATTGCGCATTTACCCTATTACTTAGATATTGTTGTGTTTGGACTAGTATCCTTAGGACACTGCACATATTATTGACGATTCATTTTGCACGAGCACTGATTGTATGCTACACACACCGTCAATAATTGCCATGTCACGCATAACCCACTTATAGATATGATATTGCTTGGTTAGGGATATTGGGACTTTGATTCATATTTCTTTACGCATTGACTTATAGCATACTTGTATATCTATATGCTTACATATATGCCTTGACATGCTTACATACTAGTTACATGTATACCTATAGGGTATTGTACCATTAGTGATAGGTACATACATACATAATGACATAACTACATGTATACCTTGCATACATACTTCACTTATACCCGGAGGGTATATTACATCATTACTGATAGGTAGATACATATACCTTGCTATACCTTCATGTTTACACACATATCTGGTTATAGCTACATGTTTATCTTTACTTGATGTTATTTAGAATTGGAGAAATTAGGAACCGCATATATTTATATTTGACTTGTTGCAGTTAAATAGCGGCTTTTCCTTTATATGCTTACATTACAGTTTTCTGTTGCATATATTATATTCATGGATTTTCGCATTAAGATATGGATTTTTCATGATGTTTTCTGGATTTGGGGACCGTGATAGTTCATGAAATTATGCATTATTTGAAAAACCCGGTTTCCCTTGATGATATGATATTACAGCATCCACCATGAGATTTGTCGGTTCTGATTATATACCCGATTCGAGGAGCGGGAAGCACCGTCTGCGGGTACATGGTAGGGCCGGAGGTACCCCGGGGCAAGAATCTCAGTGAGGAGATGAGTTAGTGGGGGAACCATACTTTCCGATGACATTACCAATGACTCAGCGGTTATCATGGGGATACCGACGGGAGTCATGTACGTATAGATACGTCGAGAGGCGAGGGTCAGAGCTAGGCACTCGAGCTTTCGGGATAGCGTATGATACGTACCTATCACGGTGCCAGTCGTGGAGACAGCACCTGATAGACCTGCATTTCTGTGTCGATGCTTGACACATTGGTTTCATGATATTTCTTTTTACTCCTTTGTATGTATAACAAGGGTTTAGGCCGCTGTTATATATGCCCTTACACCAATATTAGTGGAATGGGACGCTAATATATGTGTATTGACATTAAATTATATACATCATCATATTTATTTATGCAAATATACCTAGAATGTAAAGGACTCATTGACATTGGATTTAGGACATTTGAGAATTTATTTGATATTGATTACAGGATATATGTGAGATCTACTTGATATTGTACATTCGGGGTATGTGAGATATACTTGATATTGTACATACGGGATATGTGAGATCTACTTGATATTCTACATTAAGGATATGTGAGACTTACTTGATATGATAGCCAAATTGGGGGCTGATTTGAGGAAATTGGGATTTGGATTGTCTTGATGGATTTTGATCCTACCACGATATCAGGATTCCGTGGAAATGACATATTTCATTCCATACTCTACATTTACTGTTTATGCACTGCTTCATGCATTAGTGTACTTGTTAGAGTACCTTCCATGACCGTTGCGTTTACATACCTTTATTCATATCATTTCTTCATGTATTAGTAGTACCTGTTAGAGTACCTTTCATGACTATTGCATTTACATACCTTTATTTATATGCATTGCTTCATGTATTAGTTGTACTTGCTAGTGTACCTTTCATGATTATTGCATTCATATGACTTTTTATTGCTATTAATTGCACATGTTAGATTCGCGTTGTACGTGCATACTCGCGATTACCTGCATATGTTATTCACTATTCACGAGTTGGCAACTCACCCCCGTTGTGCCACAGTGTTTGCAGGTGTTCCTCAGGATAGTCAGAGGCAGGCTATTATCACCCATCTTATCATCTTTTGCTACGGATACCGCATTAGCTCACAGTGTGCAGTTTGCTTAGGTGGGTTTTTTGGTTATTCGTTGTATTGTATATTCGTTGTAAACCTGTACTCTCCATCTTCTATTTTCATATTGACCTAGAGACTTGGTGAGGACGATGTTGTATATTATGTTGTGACTTGTTGTCTTTTATACAGTTTCTTTTCTATCGTTTTTTATTTCTTCGCTACGACGTCGTATATTTGTTGTGGTGGTTATTTTCCTCCTTTGGACGTGTATTTTCTCCCGTTTGGGGATGCTTTACTTTTTATTTATGTTGTACTCACTTCTGGGGTTGGTTTTTATAAAGGAGGTGCTGTCGAAATTTTCAAGAAAGAAAATTGGACTTAAAGAATTTATACTTGAGATTTTTTTTAAGGGTTTAAATAATTATCTTTTCTTTCCTTTTAATGGTTTAGATTTCTGGGTTTTGGCTTTCTTTTACTGCGTTACGCCTGTACACGTTGCGTAGTATTAGGGCCGTCATGTGCCAATTTCGGGTCGTGACATCCACCCGGTCCGGAATCAAAATCAGGAAACACAAAACTCATGGTGGACGTTTAACTCATCATATCAAAATATCAAGTAAGAAATAAGAATACTTGCATAGATTATATTGATGATATATTATATATATACATATATAACAGTGTCCCATACCACCGATATATATCATCAGGAGTTAAATATCCAGAAAATCCATAAGAATCAAATACAGCATTTATAGTATTAATATTCACAACTTACAACAGGAATACAGAAGACTACATAATTACATCACATAATTATAGATTTCAATTCTACTGTGTCATGGTACTACTAATGATGTGTAGTGTAACATACGCATCTGTGCTTGTGCAACATGGCAATCATTAGTATTTGTGCAAGTGTTCTTCGGTGTAACATCCTATTTATTTTAATACATATATAACAGCACGGTTCTATAATGAAATGGCAGTACCAATGAGGTGTAGTGTAACATATATTCAAGTGCTTGTGCAGCATAGTACTCATTGGTATTTGTGCGGTGTCCTATCAGATTGTGCGTAATCGCAGAAACGTATAATATGAGTAATACAATGCAAACATGTAAATTAATCTAAACGTAACTATTGTAATTACTTGCTATGAGCTATACCATTTTCTTTAGAAATGATCGAAGCGTTAAGTTTAAAATAAGGAGGCTACCCTAAATTTAAAATAGGTATTCGTTTTAGAACTGGCACGCATCCGCGTATTTTATTTAGAAGACAACGAATCATAGTTTTTAAAAGAATATGGCTCACACAAGTATTACGTCCTAAAACAGAATATAATCTAACTCTACGAGTCAAAAGATCAATTAGCCATATTCGGCACACAATTTTCATCATTTCCAATTCGCATAAATCCTTGTATTATCTTAAGTACGGCATGATTCCTCATACAAACTCATCAAATCATATCTGTGTCGTACGGATCTAATCATTATGCACATGTCTCACTTAAAACTAGATATGAACTTTATGCAATGAAGGACATATAAGATACGATACTATATCAATGTCTAGAATAACTATTATACTAACTAGCAATCATAATAATATTTATAAGGTTGCGGGGGTGCTATACTTCATCCACCCGACTTCCCCAGTAGATATAAATCTACTCACCAACTTAGAAGCTCGTTAAATCCATGCTGCTACCTCGCCAACTCCATCTCGGAATTCTCGAATCGTACCTATATTCGTATTTAAATCTCATAGAAATAAATATCATATTGAAAACCAAAACAATAAGCCAAACGCCCATAGGTTAGAACCTATAGCATACTTAACTCAAAAACGACCATATAATTCTGTCGTTAACGTATAAACGTCAACGGTTCAGCTGCAACCTCAAAATACGAAAACTCCGTATCGTAAATATCTGAAATTTGATAACCCATTTCTAAAACGTTTCCGGATTTTATTGTATAAATATTTAAACAACACAAACAATACAGAAACTTGTAAAATACCAACTCAAATCTACAGAAGGAAAATCAACACCAAAAGCCAAGGGATGGCCGGCGGCGTCGGAATTTTAAGGTGAGTCGCCGAATTTTGTGGTGAGTTTGGGGCTCTGGTTTCAAGTGGTATTTCCTAGTAGTCTCAGTATACTTTTGATCTTGCTTGATTTTCTAGTGATTATACCTAATGGCTCCAGATTCACTTACATGGAGTAAGATATCACAAACACTAAACCTGCTACATGTCGTATAATATACTTTTACTCCAAAACTGATATTAGCTCCCAAATTTATCCTACTGAAAAACTAACTTATTTAAACAATACCAAACACCCTAATATAGATATATGGAACTACCCTAAAATTCCCAACACTCAATTCCTTTATCAATCCTGCGAAGTCGGAATTTCCTTATTGGTCGCCGACCAAATTCCGAGGTCATGGGCTCGTATTCCTATGGTTTATTCTAGGTCTGGTATATAAGATTTTGTAGTTGTTTGATTAGTTTATTTATCAACTAAACTACAGCAGATTCAAACAGAGGCTACTCTTAGCAAACTACGATAACCGATTTCTAAAATAAAACGATACAGAACTAAAGTTACCGGGTCTGAAGTTATACCTACTGAAAGACCATTAGAAAGGCTTCCTCCAAGATGCATATCTCAATCTATTGTAACTTGAAGGTGGTGGTGGTGACCTTAGTACTTAGTTTCTCTTTCTTTCTCTTCTCTTGATTTTGATGAAGGATTTAAATTGGAGAAGGAGAAGTTTTGCTCAGTTTAGGATATAGGGTTTTATTTAGGAGCTAAGAATAGGTGTGAGAATGTGCTGTAGAGGAAGAAGGAGGTGGAAATTGCAAGGTTAAGGAGAAGTTTTGCTCAGTTTAGGATATAGGGTTTTATTTAGGAGCTAAGAATAGGTGTGAGAATGTGCTGTAGAGGAAGAAGGAGGTGGAAATTGCAAGGTGGTGGTGTAAAGGAAAGAGAAGGAGGTGTCACACTAGAAGTGGGGTGTTGCATTCATGCAAGGGTGAGGTGTAATGTTATGAAGAAGGAGATGTTCAGTTTTAAGCAAGGTCTAGAGAAGGTGTTAGCTTATAATTAAGGGAAGAATGGGGTGTTTTGTGTAAGGGTTAACATATAATGATATGTGTCATTCATGATAAAATATAACATTAAGCAAAACCTTCATATCATAAATAAATTTCATATAATATAAAGGATATGAAATGATAATTCTAGTACTTAATTATTATTAGTTCAATGACAAATAAGATGTCACGATAAAATAATTAAAATATCATTTTCTTGATATCTCCCACTTATTCATAATTATCAACATAATTACATTTTTCGGATATGATTCCGATATCTCATTTCATAGGCGATATCATTTTTTTGTAAACTTATCAATTTTATTATTTTTATAATAAAATTTTAAAATTAAATATTCTAAATTTTCCAAAATGTTACAGGCCTCTAGGGCATACATATAACTAATAATCTCCCACTTGCCCTAAGGCCATTTGTTGTAGTATCTCATACTCAACACCCCATAAAAGTCTCTCTATGGAAAGGCCTCTGTGAGTGGATCCGCCGTGTTATCCTTCGCGTTAACTCTCCTTACTTTGATCCCTTGGAGATCAACCATCTCCCTAATCATGTGATACTGTCCTCAGAATATGTCTGGATCGCTGATGGGACCGGTGTTCCTAGGCCAAAGTCACAACTCCATTGTTGTCACAATAACAGTTATTGGATGCTCAATGGAGGAATCATGTTCATCTCATGAACAAGAAATATCCAGACAGCCACTTTGGCAGCATCGTTGGTAGCGATGTTTCGGCCTTTGTCGTCTAGTATGCCACGGTATCTAGCTTGGAACTCTTCCAACATACTGTCCCTTCACTGAGGGTAAAGACAAAGCCTGTGACTGACATTCAGTCATCCTTATCACTCTGGAAGCTCGAATTGGTAAAGGACTCCCACTAGAGTTCACCGTTACCAAAACCCTAAGAACATTTCTTCAGTGCTTCTCAAGTACTTAAGAATGTCCTTCATAGCTGTCCAGTGATTCTCCTAAGTTTCGATTGATTCCTGATCATTACACCTAGTGAGTCAGCTACATCTGGTCTGGTACATAACATCGCAAACATGATAGAGCTTATTGTTGAAGCATAGGGTATCCCTTGCACACGAGCCCTCTTCAAATCGGTCTTGGAAGACATCTGTTTGGAAAGAGTGAATCATGAGTTAGTGGGCAAACCGCCACGCTTAGAATCCTCCATACTAAACCCCTTTAGTATGGTGTTTATGTACCTGGATTTGGGATACTCCCAACATCCACTTAGATCTATTATCATAGATCATAATCCACAAGATGTAGTAGGTATCATCCAGATCTTCTATGGAGAATCGTCGTGATAAGAGGAGCTTGACCAAGTGTAGCATAGGACACCATTTCCTATCAAGGGTATGTCATCTACATACAATACGTGGAATACAGCCTTACTCTCTACAACCTTCTTGTATATACAAGGTTCATCTACCTTTTTGATGAAGTCAAACTCTTTGACTGCCACATCAAAACAGATGTTCCAACTTCGCGATGCATGCTTTAATCCTGATGGACTTAAGCATGTTAGTTATATGTATGCCCTAGAGGCCATTACTGTACATTGGATGTGCATTGTAGTGGATGCTAGGATATATATAGGGAGGACTTTCTTGCTTGACATGATAGTATGCTATCTGGTTGCTCTTTACCTTAACGTGTATACTGATTGTCTCTCTGTTACATGTTGGTGAAGCCCTTAGGATGTGTGCTTGACTACCTGGATTATGATGCGGATCATACTAGTGGGGACATGGTAGTCCATAAGTACATCCTTCAAAGTCCCTAGTCGTGGGTGTATCGAGACAGGGCATCGATATACCAGAGTAGACTAGCGTATACCTTCTCGACCCATACAGATGGGCGATGAATGATCCCATATCCATCGGTGTTTGACATCAGAGATGATATACGGGTGCTCAGTAGAGACTGGGTACACTGGACGGGCTCGCCGAGAACTCCCAGATGGTATTATACCTCACGTCAGATGGCAGTTCTCTGGTGACACTGGTACAGAGTAGTCTGTTGACCCGAGATCGTCATAGAGTCTTGTGTGGTTCCCACTATGCTTTGATTTCCATCTTACCACGTCCAAGAGGGCGTGCAAAACGGTGGTTTTTGGGTACAGTCCCGAGTCACATGGAGGCAATGAGCGATAGGAGGGGATTCGTCTCTCCCGGTATAGGGAGTTGATGTTGCGCTGTGTTCGATTGGCTATAACAGGAAATCCCTGGCCAGGGTTGCTGAGATTTACTGGTAAGTGTTACCATTAGTTTCTCGAATTGTTATAGACCTCATATCGACACGACTTATCGAGCTATTGGGGTCTGACGTTTACCACCCCTAGGCTAGATATGCGACATATCAGACGAACAGACCGGACTGTACGGTAGTGTTACTGGTCGGATTCGCAGGAGTGTGAGCGGGCTTGCTCGTCGATCTTCTGATCGCTCAATACCCGGGTGGCCGTTACGTTTAGCAGACCGCTTGCAGCTTGTGGGTGTTTGATATGATCATCACCTGCTGCCGGCGTATTGACGAGTCTTTAGAGTCCTACACAGAGGTTTCCTGGCTCAAGAGAAACGAAATAGGAGCGCATATGAGACATGTGCGGGACCGAGAATAATGCGTGTATGTGATACCGTATTCTATTCTCGCGATGAATGTATCGATATGGTTGTATGCGATATAACCTAGTTATCGAATCAAGTATTGATTCGATAAGCCGATACATTGAATACTAGTCGGTTGTATGCGACGTGACCGGATCGTTAAATCAAGAGTTGATTTAATGATTTAATGCATAATTATTTATTTGATATATTACTTTGCATTAACTAGTATCGGTTCACTTTAAATGGATTTTCTCACTCGGGTGTGCGCATTGCATATGCGATATGATTTTTGTGCACTTGATTGTATCATGTTTGATGATACATATCTTTTTGTTAAGTGTAATGAATTAAACCTAGGTTAAGTAAATGATTAGGGTTTTCTTTTATTCATTCATTTATCTTTTCATTTGCATTTAAAAGATAAATGAGAAAAGGAAAAGAAGTCAAAAATGGTGGCTAGTTTTGTTTTCAACATGAAGCTTTCATTAAGTCACCATTTTTGTCTCATCTCCTTAACCCTAACCATTCTTTAACCTTGGTCAATTCTTTACACTTAACTTGAGTTATGTTATGATAAGAATGGATTTATTCTTTTCTTTTCTAATTAACTTATCATATCATATTCTTCTTCTTCTTCATCTTCTTCCTTGAACCAAAGAAGAAACCATGACTTCATCAATGGTGATTGATGAATTAGAGTGAGAAATCCAAAACTAAAGTCTACCCAACTCCTATTTCTTCATCCTCTACCTCTTGCCAAGTAGTAGACTGTGTTTCCCTCACAAGTTTTCAAGACTTGGTGAAGGTGGAGCTCGATCTAGCGATGCCTCGACGTAGATCATCTTCGGCATGGACATCGACGACCTAGCTTGCCCATTCTCCGACGAAGCCGACGCTAGAGCCCGGATTTGATTTGGACAGCGGAGAGGACCTCATCTCGGAGCCGTGGAGGTAGAAGACCGGATCTACAAAGGTTGTATTTCCGTATCTCTTATTTAATTGTTAACTAGTTAGCTTTTTCGCCTAAACTTCTAGCCAACGGTCCGTAGTCGGGTTTCTCGGCACCGTTAAAATTTTAATTTGGCATGATCGATGCCTTGTGAGACCTCACTTGTGTGCCTAGGAACCCTACAAAGCATAGCCACTGGAGAAAAGGTTTCATCATAATCTACACTTGGTTACATGACGAGAACCTTTTACTACAAGTCTAGCTTTGAAAGGCTCAACTTTTCCATCTACACCAAGAATCTTCTCAAGATCCATTTGCTCCCAATGGGTTTTACCCTTTCAGGTGCAACATTCAAAGTCATACTTTGTTGGTGTACATGGATTCTATCTTTGATCGCATAGCATCCAGCCACTTCACAGAGTCCCCACTCGTGATGGCCTGCCTGAACTTAGTTGGGTCATCATCTACCATGATGCAATCCTTGCTCCCACTGTCATCGAGAAAACCGAAGTATCTCTTAGGTGGATGAGGAATCCTACCAGATTCGTGGAGAGGCTGAGGCTCGTTGGAGACTATTGAATCCTTTTGTTTCACCAAATCATCAGCTGTTAGTTTGTCCAGCTGGAACTCCTTCCAGTTCTACCTCATGACCACTAATTTTTTCACAAGAAATACCTTTTCTAAAAAGGTGGCATGCTGAGAAACAAAACACCTTTTGCTCCTCAGTGTGGTAGAAGATATACCCTCGCGAATGTTCGGGATATCCAACAAACTTACAGAACTGACCTTGCCTCGAGTTTGTCCGGATTTTTCTTTTCAACATAGGTCGGACAACCCCATATCCTAACTCATTTAAGAGATGCTCTCTTCCCATTCCATATCTCATATGGAGTGGTTGGCACTGATTTGGATGGAACCTCATTCAATAGGTATGCAGCTTCTCAAGTGCATAACAACAAAAAGAAATAGGCAACTCAGCAGTACTCATCATAGAGCACGCCATATCTCATAGGGTGCGATACCTCCACCCCGACACACCGTTGTGCTGTGGTGTATACGAAGGAGTAAGCTGAGAAAGAATCCCATTCTCCTTTTAGAAACTCCAGGAACTCCATGCGCAAGTATTCCCTTCTCCGATCACATCGAAGGACTTAATACTTCTACCCGTCTGGTTCTTAACTTCAAGCTTATATTCCTTGAATTTCTCAAAAGTTTCAGACTCGTGTTTCAACAGGAACACATATCCGAATCTTGAGAGATCGTCAATGAATGTAATGAAGTACAAAGAACCAACCCTAGCATTTGTAGACATATGATCGTATACATCATCATATATCTGTCCTAAGAGTTCAACAACTCTATCTCTGTTTCCAGTAAACGGAGTATTGGTCATTGTAGCTTTGAGACAAGACTGGAAAGTATTATAAAATGAAAATTCGAACGGATTCAAATATTCTTCCTTATATAACTTAGCTGGTCGTGTCGCATTGATATGAACTAGTCTACAATGCCACAAGAAGGATTCGTTCATTTATGAACTACTCCTCTTATGTGTGTTCTAGATATTTTGAACTGTGGTTTGATTTAGAACGTATATACCATTACATAACGTGTCTGATCCAATCAACTCTTGATTAAGGATAATCTTCACAACATTATCCTGCAATACAAAATTATATCATTCTTTAACTTAATAAAGAAACTGATGTAATGTTGTATATCAGGTTCGGCATATACAACATTTGTTCAGAATCAATGTATTTATCACTTGGTAATACAAGGAGATATTTGCCAACTGATTTGGCTGCAACAATTGCACAATTCTCTAACACTTAAAGACATATCACCCAATCCCAGTTCTCTGCCTTTCTGTAGCCCATGTAACTGATTACATATATGGGATCCTCATCCGGTATCTCATAGCTAGGACGTACAGGATACTGAGAAACAGTTCTCGGTAACGAACACACCCGAAGAATATGCATCAACATGCTTATTTCTCGTTTGGCTTGCATGGAAATCCGGATATTCCCCTATTTCCTGCTCGGACTTATAACAATTATAAGGTAGAGCGGAACCAACGTTCCCCAGCTCAATATAATAAGCAGGTTCGGTCAATACAACCATATTATTATCTTGATTAAGGCATGTTACAGTCGCTACCAGGAGAGAGAGAGAAGAAAACACTCAGCGTATGCTCTTGCAAGATCAGATTGGTTTATTATTTTATCTAATCAGGATGGCTCCCACTGTTTTTATCAAATCTTCCTTCAAATCCTAAAAGGTAAGACTGGCCGGGATTAATTACACCCTACAAGTTCGCCAATCTTTCGGCCAGGCCAGTGTCGATACTTTGAGGGAGGTTCCCCATGATTTCGCAAAGACCTAATTAAAATAAACCTCGTTTTCCCAGAGACGTAACCCCGTTAAAACCTTTCTAGACACCTACTTTGATCGGCTAATTGTAATGTGCAAAACACTCCCTGGAGTAACTCTTACTCGCAGTGGGTATCGGGATCCAACTATCTCATAGAAGGTATGCAATCTCATTGCACATTTCAACACTTGAAATTCCCGATAATATTTTTTCCCCTAACCTCCTATGATCTTGACAAAGGCCAAGAAACCATAGGATGCTAGTCAAGTTCAACCCGTCATTTCCTGATTGAATTAAACCCACCTGCACGACCCTTGACAAAGGCCAACAAGGTCGCACGACTAGCCTAATCGAATCGCATCACATGCTCAAGCAGATAAGCAATAGTCAGCTACCGCACACTACGCCTCGACAAAGGCCAACAAACGCAGCACGAATATTAAATAGTCCTTATCTGAAATGACGGAGGGCTACGACAGGTTTTTAAGAAAACCTTTTGCGTAATGAACTTGATATCGTTGTAGAATCGAGTGATTTTTAAAAGGAGTGTTTTTGAGGCTTTTACTAGTTTTTCTAAAGAGGTCACTCCCGGTGAAGGGATCTCGGCTCTTTCCTCGTCGAATGAGGTGCTGGATATTTCACAAATACCACTATGCAAAGCATGAACTAAAAAAGCAATCAAAAGACAAAACCGAGTGGGTTGTAGCATCTGCTAGCTTTTGCTAAAGAGGTCACTCCCGATGAAGGGATCTCGGCTCTTTCCTCATCGAATGAGGTGCTGGATATTCTATAAGGAATACCGCTATGCAAACAAGAACTAGAGCTACCAGTTTTTAGAATAAGATTCTGCAACATCTTTAGGTTTCTTTTATTTCATTAATCTCATTAATGAAGTCCTATCAATTATGCTTCCTAAGCATCACAGAAGAAACGAAAGCAGCAATATTTATTATATATCATATATATAATATAAGCATTCGTCTCAGAATATCAAGTGATCACATCACAGAATATCAGCAGCAGAAGAACACATATGAAATATTGGATATACTAGGAATTTCGTGTTTTAATTAAGCCAGTAAAAAACGAGGATTCTATGGTCGTGATGAATAGCCAAACCCAAATCCCTAGACCCCTACGAGAGCGGCAAGCAACCCTGCCAATTCTAGAGTTAGGAGACCCGGTCTCGACTCCTCGAGATGGTCTCCCACTGGACCCTAGAACCCGGTTACTTGTGCTCTCCACCTTAGGTCTATCCTAATGCGGAAAAGTAAATAATATACATCAATGGTGACATCATCCTCAACCCGGAAGTGCCACAATAAATGAATATTACATACAAGTTTTTACATGAATAAAAATGAAAAACTTTCATCTCGCATAAAAAAACCTGGCTATTCAAAACACGACGATCCAATATTACATATCACAGCAACACATAACATCACATGTCATCAACGTAAGTAAATATGCGTATCTCAATTATCGTTGACATATAGCAACGAAACCGGCGATACACCACATATTACACTTACGGTCGCAGAAAAGAAAGTGAAAACTACAACAATTGGAATCCGCAACCACCCTTAGACATCATAAACCTAATGTATCACATGCTTTGGATTTCATGCCTAACAATATGAGTTCCTTAGACATCGCATGCCTAAAAATTATAAACCCTGCATTTTAGTCTCGATATTGAAAACACTTTTCAATAACCAGTCGGATAATTCAACAAGATTCCCGACAACCTGATCGAATGCTCGTCGGAAACTTTAGTAGACGGCCGCACCCCCGATACCGTCGACAAAGTGCACTTAGGAGGAACACCGCGGCCGTGAGCACCCAAACGGATGCTTTTGGCAACGGGTTTCTCCCACAGTCACTTGGTCGGGGCTATGGGGCGTGGCTATCTAGTAAAGTTACCCGGCGAGTATCCGCGTACACTACGTAATTACGAAGAACTTTTGATCCACATCAAAATCCCATGGCAACCGATCACATGAGACTAAATTGCTAGATTTATAAAATTCAAATTAGTTTTCATAAAACTAAATATTGTGGATTCCAAATATTGTATCACAATCACAGATAGCTAGACGATGTTAAACTTTTCGATCGAATCAACAAACACCCAAAATTTCCCAAAGAGCTCAACACTTTAGCGGAGTTTAAAAATACCCAGAACATGCCACAGCATTTATGGACCAACCGTAAAAGGGTCAACCCTTGCCTCACCTATGGCGCCGCGGAACTACCACAAACCCTAGGGTTTGGTGGCGGTTCCGACGGTCACAGAATCGAGTTAGGGTTTCGTTCTTCTAGAGGGTCCATAGAAAGCACCTGCTTGATTTTCTGAAGATTTTAAACTTGGAAAAATCCAACTCTTGGAAAATTTCCAGCAAGGGAAAAAATGGGTTATTGATATCCGTTCGAACTTTTTAATGTCGTCTAAATAACCCGAAACGATGTTAGAATTACGACTACGAAACACTCTGAATTGCCTTTACAGACATATAACATCACATGCAATATCAGTAAAAACAAGCAACACCTGAAACACCAAAACCCAGAGACTGGAACACCACCAAAAATTGAACCCAAGAACGAACTAAAAAACCGGTAACACCGGTTTTTAACTACATGTTGCCGGTCAAAATCCGACGAGGGGGATGTTCATATCAGATTTTTGCATTTTTATACCGCCCAATTTTTATCATATTGCTTATCGGTAGATACTCTTGAGCCGTGTTTGCTAGTCAATTGCAGGATACAGGTTCTCGGCTCTAAACGATAAAATTCATGGAAAAGCACGACAAAATTCGGATTCCTGCCAACCACAGATAAAACACGGGTCTCCGCTCGCTATCCGTATGTTGCCACACACCAGTTTGAGAGACAAAATGTCAAATCAATTGTTATCTTCATGCACAAAGCACAATGGCAACACCAAGTCCAAGAAATCTACGCGGAGCTCAAGAAAATCATGACAAAAAGATCCACATCCAATCACCTTTGATTCTGGAAGAAATGTGGAAAGATTATCAGAAAAAACATGTACCAGACTAAAGGGAACATAAGACCAGGGCAGCACACAAAGGAAGAGAGCCCAACTCCCTTGTACGGCCGCGGAACCGCGGCCAATAGGGGGTCTAGTCCGCGGTTCCGCGGCCGTACAGGCTCTTCAGGAGGTCATCTTTTAGGGGCTGTTTTGTAATTTTATAAGGAGGCAGATTGTTGCCCTAGATTTCCAGTTCCCTGCCTATAAATAGTCCAGAACCTTGTGAAACCAAGTGTGCTTAATCTTGTATTTTAGGTTTTAGAATACTTGTTGTTCTTCTTCCTCTTCTCATCTCTTCTCCATTAAAAACTTGTAGTGAGCTTTTGTGAGTGAAGAATGATGAATAAAGAAGTTCTTTTTATTATTATACTTGTCTTGCTCTTGTTATGTTAATTGCTTGTAATCTTCAATCGATAATGTAGTTGTTGTTATTTATTGTTGTTTCTTTCTTATTCTCTTTTCCTTTATCCTTAAACAACCATGATGCTTACATTTGATCCTTGCCAAGGTGAGGTCGCAAATAGCTAGTTGTTATCTTCTAATCTCTTTCTTTCTATCTTCCTCCTTTATTTTATTTTTCGTTCTTCTTGTAATGGGTGAGTAGTTTCCATACTTGTTAGGGTAGGATAAGGGAAGTTTGAGAGAAGAAAATCTCTCTCTCTTTCCTTGCCCAACATCTTAAATCGAACTCCCGTTAATTGAACCACAATCCGCTCCCTACGGCACCCTATCCTACATGATAGCGGTGATTCCGTACTGAGACCGGCTGTGGTTGAATTAACCGGAGGTTAAGACTAAGAGCCAAGAACGGATGGACAAGCACCAAAAGGAAGAACTTATGCGTTGGAAAGCCTAGCTTATATTCGCAAGTTCCTTCCTAGTCGTGCTAATCCCCGTTGTTGCCGATTACCGTAACACCGATATTAAGAGTGGCAACGAAAGAAGTGAGCGACTCCTAACTCAAACTAACCTAATCCTAACCCTAACAAGCTCTCTTTACATGTCATTTTAACACTTAGTTAATCACAAACAAATCTGGACTTTTGGACTTAACTCGTTAAAGCACATAGAAAATGATTCCCATCTCCCTGCGGACGACCCGTACTCAACCGGCTAGCTACAAGCGAAACCGTTTTGATTGCGGTAATTAACTAAACTTGAACACGCAGAAACTCTACCAATCAAATGGCGCCGTTACCGTGGAGACTGTAGTTTATTTCTTTGTGTAATTTCGGGTTAATTTGTGAATATAAATCTAACCGAAAAACAAAACAAAAAAAAATATACATTGTAAAAAAGAAACCATCTTGTTTTTTTTTGATTAGTTTTTGTGCAAGTGTGCAGGAACAAAAGACGGTCGAGTTCAGTGCCAAAGACGTGGGAAGTTAGACCCACATCTCGCGGCTACACCGCGATGGATCAAGACGAAGCAAACGGTCTACTGTAAAAATCTGGGGCAGATACAGTGAGCAAATCAAGATTCAGCAACTCCAGACAAGCAGAGGACTCTTAGGCCAGCACACTCAAAAATTTTGGAGGCCCAATTCCATTAGACTGCCGCGGAACCGCGGCATTTGCAAGCTTAGGCCGCGGAACCGCGGCCTTTTGGTTCCTTCAGGGTGCCATTTTTTCTGTGAGTGTCTCTTGTCTCTCCCCCACTCCTCTGGACTCCACTGAACTGTGTTTTCTGCAGCATTCTTTGCGCAAATTCTCTTCCCCCTTCCAATAAATTGTTTTTGTGCAGGATTCTTTACGCCACGCTAAAAAAATAAAAATTGATTGCAGTTGATTTGTTACTGCTTTGCATTTATTAATACGGACTTTAAGGGGCTTGAAACCAATCCAGATTCGGTGGGGATTTCATCACCCTTCCCAGGACCCCAGAAATCACAAAAAGCATATGCATTTACCATTGTTAATTAAAAAATACTAGACTCAGCCCTAAGGACTTCGCGCTCAATAGGACAGAGGACTAGTTACAGGCATCGGCCGTTTATCCTATCCTGACTTTGCGGTGTCTAGGCAAGTGTGTCGAAGGCAAGTGGTTACTTAATTAGGACCACTACTTATGTAGTGGGGAGCCTCCCACTTACCTGGCCGCAATTGGCGGAGAAGAGGCGGTTTGAGGTCCTGTTTCTAGCCCTTTGGAACAGTTAGGAGCTGTCTAGCTGACCTAGGTGACCCTAGATCTAGGTGTGATTGTGCATATCTTGTTTGTGATTGCTTGAAGCCGTAAATCCGTACATATTTCTGTAAATCTCTTTCTTAAAAAAAAAGGAAAAAAATCAAAAACTTTTATAAAAACTTGCCCTTTGTCGCCAGAATCCATTTTTTTTCACCCACCACCCATCGTATTTCTCCATTGACGTTTTCTTACCCTCACCTTCTCCGCTTTGACTATACTAAACTCGTTTAGTGTATGTCCGCTTGGACTCGGGACACTAGCGCCCGCCTAGTCCGTGTTACGTTAGTCGCCACCGACTACGCGATCGACTCAGATGTCGAAACTCCGTCCACGCATCTTTCACCCTTACCTTTGCCGGCCAACTCCGACGTTGACCGGAATTCTGTTCATACATCCTCACCTTCACCTTCACCAACCTCTTCTTCCACGATGTCAGGATTTAATCCAAACATCTCTTTGACTCCCCCGAGATTGATTCCGCCACCTATGGATGCGAATAACCCACCACCACCGCCTGTTGTAGCGCCACAGCGAATTGCGCTCCAGGATCGTTTCTATCCCACCCGTTCTGCACTTCCCACCTGTCTTTCTCTTCCACCGGCCAATGGGGATAATTTTGAAATTAACCCCCATTTCATTAATATGCTTCCAAAATTTCATAGGCTTGAATCTAAAGATGCCTATATCTTCATCAACAAATTTCAAAACGTGTGTGCCATGATGAAAACCACCCAGCTGTCGGACGATGCTATACGGCTACGGGTCATTCTGTTCACTTTATGCGATCTTGCTGAAAAATGGCTGTATAGCACCGCTTCCCACTCCATAACCAGTTGGGACGAGTTTGTTAAAGCGTTTCTCAAAAAATTCTATCTAAATCATAAAACCGCAAGGATCCGTAACGAAATCAACCAATTCTCTCAACTTCCTACTGAACCCTTCTGGAAGTGCTTTGATCGGTATAAAGACCTTCTTGTTCAGTGTCCTCACCACGGTATTGAGAAATGGCAACTTTTCCAAACCTTATACGAGGGCCTGAACCCAGCAACCAAGCAGTTGTTGGAAACCATTTGTCAGGGCCACTTCCTATCAAAATCTGACGAGGAAGCGTGGCAATTCTTCGACGACCTTGCGGAACAAACGCTACAATGGGAGAGCACCAGACCGACTTCTTCTTCTTCTACCTCCACTTCTACCGGTCAGTCTAGGGTAGGAATTCACCAACTTGATGTCTCTATTGCAATGAAAGCTGCAATAACGAGAAAACTTGAAGCGATAGAGAGCAAATTTTCATCCCCTTCTCCTGCCCCTGTTCTTCTCCTTCGTACCATTTGTGCTTGTTGCTCCGATCCTTCTCACTTGACCGAAGAGTGTCCTTACAATCCACCATCGCAAGGACAGGATCAGGTTAATGCTGCATTTCAGCAAAGACCAAGGAATGGTCCATACTCTTCCACCTACAATCCCGGTTGGAGGAACCGCCCCAATTTCGCCTGGAATCAGAATCAGCATCAATTCCAAGGCAACAATTTCCAAAGGCCCCCTCCGCCGCAACAACAAGCGCAACAACAAACTCAACATCAATTTCAGCAGCCCTTCCAACCCCAACCTTTTCAAAATCAGACGAACAACTTTGCACCGAACAATTCTTTTCCCCAAATCAACTTTGTTCCGTCAAACAACGATAAGGTTTCCTCGCTCGAACGAAGTCTGGAGGCGTTCGTTAAACAATCAACTCAGTCCACCGCCAACATCCAGTCTTCCATTCAGTCCTTAGTGCAACACACTGCCGCTCATGGGAAAAGCATCAAGACCATCGAGGCCCAGATTGCACAGCTGAATGCGGCCTTAAGCGAGCGAGAGAAGGGGAAGCTCCCGTCCCAGCCATTCCCAAATCCCGGTCACCCACATAATGTACATGTTGCTCTTGAACAACAGAACCATAATGTGAGTGTCGTGACCACATTGAGATCGGGAAGGATGCTGCAAAACAACATCGGCACACGGATCAACAATGACACCCTGGCCACTTCTTCTTCTTCTTCTTCTTCGTCTTCATCTTTTGAGCCTATTCTCCATTCTTCAAAAGGCTCTTCCTCTTCCTCTGCTCTAACCGGACCCAATTCTCACTCCATGAAAACACCAGTTCTGGGATCCGTTCCAACTCCATAATCTCCTCCTCCAGCATTAGACTCAACCAATTTTAAAAACGTTCCATTTCCAAACCGGTTGAAGTCCACCAAACAAAATCCACAAATGGAGAAGATTCTGAAATTGTTTAAGCAGGTTAACATCAACATTCCCCTTTTAGATGCTGTCCAACAAGTCCCGTCCTACGCGAAAATCTTAAAGGACTTGTGCATGAAAAAGAGGAAGTCTCAGGTACCCAAGAAAGTTTTCTTGGCTAGTGCTGTGAGTGATGCTCTTACCCAATCTTTACCGCAAAAACGGAAGGACCCTGGCTGTCCTACGATTTCTATTACCATTAGGGATAAGAACATCAACCGCGCACTATTAGATCTTTGTGCCAGTGTTAACCTGCTTCCGTACTCAGTATATGAGCAATTAGGTGTAGGAGAGCTGAAACCCATACACTGTACTCTCCAAATGGCCGACCGATCGATCACCCATCCTAGGGGTGAGCTAGAGGATTTGATAATCAAAGTCGGGGACTTCATATTCCCCATTGACTTCATTGTATTAGACACACAGCCTGTAGCTAACCCCCAGAATCAAATTCCGGTGATACTCGGTCGCCCATTCCTTGCAACCTCAAATGTTGTGATCAATTGTCGCAATGGTTCAATGAACCTCTCTTTTGGAAACATGACAATTGAACTCAACATTTTTAGGTTGGGGAATCAGCCCTCTGAACCTAATGCTCATATACTGGACGTTTGCTCAATCCAGGAGATCACCCCTGAAGAGTGTGAATTCGAGGAGTTTTTGTTCGATCACGATAACCTTAACGCCACTAGTGCGTTCCTCTTCGAACCTGCTGCTGTTTCTGCGCCCGACAACGACTATGAGTGTTTCACGTTCTCGAATGATCTTAGCCGCTCACAACCCGAGTTTGAATCCTTCGAATTTCCGGATGAGTTACCTGAACCATCCAACTCGGTCGCTTACACTCGTTTTGAACCTTTGCTGGAATCTTTTGAGTTCGAGACCTTTTCACCAATCTTGCCTTCAATCGTTTCACCTCCAACGCTCGAACTCAAGCCTTTGCCGTATCACCTTAAGTACGCTTACTTGGGTGAGAACGAGACCCTTCCTGTTATCATCTCGGCTTCTCTAGCTCCAGAGCAAGAGAAAGCCCTTCTTGCGGTCTTGCACAGCAATAGGCAAGCTTTTGGCTGGTCCATGGCGGACATCAAGGGGATTAGTCCACTGATCGTTGAACATCACATTCATCTGATGGATGATGCCAAACCAGCCAGAGATCCACAAAGGCGACTCAATCCAGTCATGAAGGAGGCTGTGAAAAAGGAAATCGTGAAGTGTCTGGATAGTGGTATCATTTACCCTATCTCTGATAACCAGTGGGTTAGCCCCATTCACGTTGTCCCCAAGAAATCAGGCATAACGGTTATCACTAACGAGGCAACTGAGTTAATCCCTACTCGCACCCAAACTGGGTGGCGAGTCTGCATCGATTACAGAAAACTCAACGCCGCAACGCGGAAGGACCACTTTCCGCTACCTTTCATTGACCAAATGCTTGAACGATTGGCCGGACACGAGTACTACTGCTTTCTTGATGGCTACTCCGGCTATAATCAGATTCCCATCGCCGAAAAAGACCAGGACAAGACCACATTCACTTGTCCTTTCGGCACGCTCGCATATCGTCGCATGCCCTTTGGGTTATACAATGCGCCCGCTACCTTCCAGTGATGTATGATGGGGATCTTTTCAGACATGGTGGAAAAATTTCTGGAGATCTTCATGGACGATTTCTGCATCTTCGGCGATTCCTTCAACGAGTGTTTGCTGCATCTTGACGCTGTCCTTACCCGATGTAAGGACAAGAATCTCACTTTGAATTGGGAGAAGTGCCACTTCATGGTGCGTGAAGGTATTGTCTTAGGACATATCATTTCGCAAAATGGCATAGTGGTTGACAAAGCGAAGATTGAGGTCATTTCCAATCTCCCTCCTCCCAGATGCGTCAGAGACATCCGAGCCTTCCTTGGCCATGCCGGTTTCTATAGACGGTTCATCAAGGACTTTAGCAAGATTGCTAGGCCCTTGACTCTTCTACTGGCCAAGGACACGCCATTCGACTTCAACTCGAGCTGTGTGACCGCGTTCGAGTCATTGAAAAGCTCACTCACTTCTGCTCCTGTTCTTTCTTCACCTAACTGGACGCACCCATTTGAGATTATGTGCAATGCATCCGACTTTGCCATTGGTGCTTTCCTTGGACAACACATCAACAAGATGCCGCACGTAATCTATTATGCTAGCCGAACCCTGAACGACACCCAACTCAATTATACAACAACTGAGAAGGAATTCTTGGCTGTTGTATTTGCTTTAGAAAAATTCAGGCCCTACCTCATCGGCTCTCCAGTCATTGTCTACACAGACCATTCTGCTCTGTGCCATCTTTTTGCGAAGAAAGATGCAAAATCCCGGCTAATACGTTGGATCCTCTTGCTTCAAGAGTTTGACCTTGTCATCAAGGATAAAAGAGGATGTGAAAACGTAGTCGCCGACCATCTCTCACGACTTCCTTCTTCGCCTTCGCTTCATATTCCGATCAACGACGTTTTCCCGGATGAACAGCTCTTTACAGTATCTTGCGAACCCTGGTTCGCAGATATTGTGAACTATTTGGCCACAGGATTACTACCGACTGAATGGTCAAGTCAGGACAGACTTCGCTTCTTATCCCAAGTAAAACACTTTTACTGGGACGAACCCTATCTGTTCAAGTACTGTCCCGACCAGATTATTCGTCGGTGTGTCCTTGATGATGAATTCAAGAGTGTGCTGTCGTTTTGCCATGATCAAGCATGTGGCGGGCATTTTGGCCCCAGAAAGACAGCTGAGAAGATCTTGCAATGTGGTTTCTACTGGCCACAACTCTTCAAAGACGCTCATGACTATTGCAAGACTTGCTCCCGGTGCCAACACTTGGGCCGGATATCCCGAAGGAACGAAATGCCGCTCCAACCAATCTTGGTTGTGGAGATTTTCGACGTTTGGGGGATAGATTTCATGGGGCCGTTTCCCAGCTCTTTTGGGAACCTGTACATCCTTCTCGCTGTTGATTACGTCTCTAAGTGGGTCGAGGCTGTGCCCAGCCGGACTAACGACAACAAGGTTTTCATTAGGTTTCTTAAAGAAAACATTTTCTCCCGTTTTGGGCACCCCCGAGCGATCATTAGCGACAATGGAACTCATTTCTGCAATAAGACTTTCGAAGCCTTGATGCGGAAATATTCCATTAATCATAAGCTATCTACGCCCTACCATCCCCAGACCTGTGGGCAGGCCGAAGTTTCAAATCGGCAAATCAAGCAGATACTGGAGAAGACGGTTTCCAAGAACCGTAAGGATTGGTCGCTGAAACTCACTGATGCCCTTTGGGCATTTCGAACCGCTTATAAGACCGATCTTGGCATTTCTCCCTATCGGCTTGTGTACGGAAAGGCTTGCACCTACCTGTCGAAATAGAGCATCGCGCATTTTAGGCGATAAAAGAACTGAATCTGTCTCTCGAAGATGCGGGCAGCCATCGGAAGCTGCAGTTGAACGAATTGAGCGAGCTTAGGGATGAGGCTTACGATAACGCGGTTGTCGTTAAGAATCGAACGAAGGTGTTTCACGATAAACACCTTTTGCGCAAAACTTTCGTACCTGGTCAACAAGTACTGCTTTACGACACCAGACTACACTTCCATCCAGGAAAGCTCAGATCTCGCTGGAAAGGGCCGTATTTTGTGCGGAATGTATATCCGCATGGCGCTGTGGATTTGGAGAATCCAAAGGACGGTTCATTTTTCAAAGTGAACGGACACCGACTAAAACCGTACCTTAACGCCGAACCAACAGAGGAGCTCCTGGTCTTACAGGAGCCGGTTTACCCTGCATAATCTTCCTCTGCCTACCACCAAACTTCAGTCATACAGCCAAGAACAGTGGACACTGTTCCAAATAAGTTTGGGGGTATGTATATACCATTTTGTATTTATTCGTTGATATTCTTTTCCGTTTTTACTCTTTAAAAAACATTAAAAAAAATTTGTATATATCTAACCGACAATTTGGACCCTTCAAAAGATCTCTTCAAGCAATGACAGTGAGGACACTGTCCAGTTCAAGTTTGGGGGTACGCTCGGTACGCATTTGTAACCTTCGCATTCATATGTATATTTTGCATCTGCATATTAAAATCCATAAAACCCATAAAAATCAGAAAATTTTCTTAAAATATAAAAAAAAATTCGTCAAGTTAGCTAGTAGGAAAACTCAGATTCAACATTTCGACGGTTTTGTTTGATAAGATAAGAATAACTAAATCTTATTTTTAGATTTTGAAAACCTGAAAGATAACTCTCCTTTGAAGTTAACTATAGCTGATATACGTCTTTACATCACACTACACGTGTCGTGAGTTTTGGAAATTAGATGACAAGTCTTTTGTATCTAAAAACTTTTAAAGGGATAAATGATTTTCTGAGGATCAAATAGGTTTGTTCTGAAATAAGTAATATCAAGAATAGTTTATGAAGTAGTGAATATGAAGGAATGTTATTGATGCCTTAATTGGAACTAAGTCTGAAAAATAACCCATCTGGAACATGATTGGAATGATTACACACCAAAACCCACTAAACACGTCTTTTATCCAAAAAATAATTGAACTGCCGGTTATATCTCCGTTCGCATTGAATCATCATGATTTTTACGCCAAATTGTCTTTTGTTTTTGGACCTAGGTAACTTGAGTAATTAAGTCCGCTGGGGTGTTTTCTACACCTAATGCCTTAAAGCCAACTGGTTTGGGTGCATTGGCCCAAAGCTCGCTAAGAAGCCTAGAAAGTCCAGATGAAAACGAAGTCAAGCAAGTGTTCTCTCCGAGTTAAAATTCCTAACGGTTCTTTGTATGAGAATAATCTTGATAAAAGACAGGCTTTTAAAAAAAAATTTAGCGGAGATATGAAGGTTTTATTCTATGATAAAGACTATTGCACGTTTACAGAGGTGTGTATGAAATGAAAACAAGGAAAAGGTGGAGTGAAAAATAAGACCTAGTTTCCTGTTAAGGAAGATAGAAATTCTGAAGTTAAAACCTTACTGGAAAACGAAACTTGAAAAATGCTTAACTCTTTATAAAACTTATGTGATCCTTTTAAAATTTTTATCCGGGCTTTTATTGTGTGATGACTTTAATCGATCCTTCTGGAACTCAACGACACTATTTGCACTGCACGTAAAGACATATAAAATCTGTTGTTAAATAAAAAGCGAGATGTGAAAAATAAAGGTTCGATAGTCTAGACTTAGGATCATAGAATTGTTATTTTCTGAAACAAAACTATAGGGTTTGAATCTTAGTTATTTTGCAAAACTAGCTTGACCGGATTTTGTGGGTAGTATCCGCTGAAAACCCTCAGGAAACAACACTCCTCCTATTAGGGACACCTAGAGGTTTAACGGCTTGTTGCACATGCACAGTGCAATCGCGTTCCCTGCGAAAGTGAGGTTAGGAAATTTTTTGTGAATAAATTGGCTTTGCTCGGGACGAGCAAATGATAAGTTTAGGGGTATTTGTTCATATCAGATTTTTGCATTTTTATACCGCCCAATTTTTATCATATTGCTTATCGATAGGTACTCTTGAGCCGTGTTTGCTAGTCAATTGCAGGATACAGGTTCTCGGATCTAAACGATGAAATTCATGGAAAAGCACGACAAAATCCGGATTCCTGCCAACCACAGATAAAACACGGGTCTCCGCTCGCTATCCGTATGTTGCCACACACCAGTTTGAGAGACAAAATGTCAAATCAATTGTCATCTTCATGCACAAAGCACAATAGCAACACCAAGTCCAAGAAATCTACGCGGAGCTCAAGAAAATCATGACAAAAAGATCCACATCCAATCACCTTTGATTCTGGAAGAAATGTGGAAAGATTATCAGAAAAAACATGTACCAGACTAAAGGGAACAGAAGACCAGTGCAGCACACAAAGGACGAGAGCCAAACTCCCATGTACGGCCGCGGAACCGCGGCCAATAGGGGGTCTAGGCCGCGGTTCCGCGGCCGTGCAGGCTCTTCAGGAGGTCATCTTTTAGGGGCTGTTTTGTAATTTTATAAGGAGGCAAATCGTTGCCCAAGATTTCCAGTTCCTTGCCTATAAATAGTCCAGAACCTTGTGAAGCCAAGTGTGCTTAATCTTGTATTTTAGGTTTTAGAATACTTGTTGTTCTTCTTCCTCTTCTCATCTCTTCTCCATTAAAAACTTGTAGTGAGCTTTTGTGAGTGAAGAATGATGAATAAAGAAGTTCTTTTGTTATTATACTTGTCTTGCTCTTGTTATGTTAATTGCTTGTAATCTTCAATTGATAATTTAGTTGTTGTTATTTATTGTTGTTTCTTTCTTATTCTCTTTTCCTTTATCCTTAAACAACCATGATGCTTACGTTTGATCCTTGCCAAGGTGAGGTCGCAAATAGCTAGTTGTTATCTTCTAATCTCTTTCTTTCTATCTTCCTCCTTTGTTTTATTTTTCGTTCTTCTTGTAATGGGTGAGTAATTTCCATACTTGTTAGGGTAGGATAAGGGAAGTTTGAGAGAAGGAAATCTCTCTCACTCTTTCCTTACCCAACATCTTAAATCGAACTCCCGTTAATTGAACCACAATCCGCTCCCTACGGCACCCTATCCTACATGATAGCGGTGATTCCGTAGTGAGACCGGTTGTGGTTGAATAAACCGGAGGTTAAGGCTAAGAGCCAAGAACGGACGGACAAGCACCAAAAGAAAGAACTTATGAGTTGGAAAGCCTAGCTTATACTCGCAAGTTCCTTCCTAGTCGTGCTAATCCCCGTTGTTGGCGATTACCGTAACACCGATATTAAGAGTGGCAACGAAAGAAGTGAGCGACTCCTAACTCAAACTAACCTAATCCTAACCCTAACAAGCTCTCTTTACATATCATTTTATCACTTAGTTAATCACAAACAAATCTGGACTTTTGGACTTAACTCGTTAAAACACATAGAAAAAGATTCCCATCTCCCTGCGGACGACCCGTACTTAACCGGCTAGCTACAAGCGAAACCGTTTTGATTGCGGTAATTAACTAAACTTGAACACGCAGAAACTCTACCAATCAGGGGATTCAATCTTCTGTGATGTTCATGTTACATCTCATATAACATTCTGCAACTGCTTAAAAAAATTTAGACACCTTAAAAATTTCGACAGAAACTGGGTTTTTATTTCGAGTGTTTCAGAGTTGTTTCGGTTTCGTAAGTGAGAAAAAGAATTCTTAAGTGAGCTAATATTAGTTAATGTAAGTTAATATATCAAATATATAATTATACATTAAACTATTAAATCAACACTTGATTTAATAATCCGGCTATATCACATATAACCGACTAATATCATATATATCAACTTATCGAATCAACACTTGATTCGATAACCCGGCTATATCACATATAACCGACCGATATCACATATCGCGAGAATAGGATACAGTATCACATAGATGTATTAATCTCGGTCCCGCACATATCACATATGTGCTCCTACTTCATTTCGCCTGAGCCAGGAAACCTCTGTGTAGGTCTCTAAAGACTCGTCAATACACCGGCAGTAGGTGGTGATCATATCAGTCACCTGTTAGTGTTTATGCCCTAGAGGCCATTACTGTATCATACTAGTTTGTATATTACTTAATGGAAGCTTGGGATATTCACAGTTGTATTGACAGTCTTGCTAAAAATGGTAGTATACTACTTGGTTTGTTTCTACTTCATTATGTGTATATGTTTCTTTTAACATATCGCGAATACATATTAGTAGAGCCCCTAGGATCTTTGCTTGATTACCAGCATTGTGATGGCAGTCACACTAGTGGGGGCTGGGTAGTCTATAAGCACATCCTTATACAGGTCCCTGGTCATTGGATTATCGAGATGGGGCATCGATACTTCGGAGTAAACTGGTGTATACGTTTCTCATCCCAGGTCGGGAGATGGTCTGTCCCACAGCCATCAGTACGTCGTACTGGAGATAGTATGTATGTGCTTGTTAGGTTACGGGTACACTGGACAGGACTTGCCGGGAACTGCTGATGGTTATTATACCTGTCGTCAGGTAGCAGTTCCCAAGTGACATAAGTACAGCTTAGTCCGTCGACTTGATACTGCTACTTCGAATCGAGTGTGTTCCCACTGTACTTTGATCACTACCCTACCACGGCTCAAAGTGGTCGTGCAAACAGGTAGTAGTTGGGTACAGTCCCGAAGCACTTGGAGGTAGTGGCGGTTAGACAGGATTCGTCTCTCCCGGTATTAGGGGTTGATATCGTGCTGTGTTGGAGATCCATTATACAAAGGTCCGTGTCCACGGCAAGTGAGATTTACTGGTAGGTGTTCCAATAGTTTCTCAGGGTGTTCTGGGCTACACTCCGATATGACTTATACCGCTATTAGGGGTCTGACGTTCACCATCCCCCTAGGCCCGATATGCGATACTCTTAGACGAACAGACCGGACTGTACGAAGATTGTCACATACAGGCTCAGTAGGAGTTCGGATGAGTTACCTCATCGGCCTTCTTATCGACATCTACCTGGGGACCGTTACGTACAGCTAGTACCGCTTGCGGCCTGTGGTTAAATCCACTGCCAGCGTAGTGTCGAGTCTTTAGAGTCCCACACAGATAGTTTCCCTGCACCGGGCAAAAGGTGTAGAGGCCGTATGGTTTTACGGCAGGACCGCGATCACTTACGTACATTTGTGCACGTAATGTGATCGAGCAGATAATACTAGTGGGCTTTGGTTTAAGCCAGATTCTAGTATTATACTGATGGATTTATTTAGTCTCAGATTATCCATGTTTTTCGTAAATACGGATGGGAGGGGCAGTCTCGTAATTTGTCGGGAAACTTCTAGAAGAAGGTGACTCATTAAGGTTTTTATCTTTTGATTATAGCTTAAATAAGGTGGAGGAAATGAGGTGTATGTTTGCATTAAATGAACCATGACTCATGAGGTGATTCACTAGTTGAATTAAATGAAGCATGCTAAGATATTTACTAGATATCATTTGATAGATATTTGTATGCTTCATATTATTCAATCATGAGTAATGCTTCATGATTATTCATTACAAAACACTTTCACTCTCTCCTCAAGTCTTCATCTTCTTCCTCAAACCCTAAAAGCTCTCATGTGTTGAGGATCCTAGGGTTTAGAGAGAAAAAGTAATCCATCTAAATACTCTATACCATCTAGGACTTCTAGTTTAGCAAACTAGAAGCCGTAGTTACCTCGGTTTTGAGGTAGTAGCTTGGACTATAGACTCTCGGGTGGATCGTCTTTGACTCGAGGAGGACGTCGAGGTAGCCGCGATCCGTTACGATCCTTGGAGCCGACGACGAGTAGAGGACAGCGATGAAGACCCGAAGGACTTGTAACGTGAGGTATAACTTCAAGACCGAGTAGTTAATCCTCATGTAGTTTGCTAGCTAGGGTTTGTGTTCGATCCTTGGTTTGAGTCGATGTTGCGAAGCTCGTAGAAATCATTTTTGCTAATTCCGCCTCCCCGCGGACACGTGGGGTGCGTGACATCGACTTACAGTGGTATCAGAGACTTTCACAAACCTTAGATAGCTTGTAACGATGTTAGAATTCCGCCGTTTTTGTCGCCGGAAAACTGTCGACAAAAACAGTTTTGAAAAGTGAGGTTTTAAGTTGTTTGCACACCCCGTGGGCTCACGGTTTGAACCGAGAAGCCGCGGGGTGAAGCGTGCGTACCCCGGGGGGGACCAACGGCCGGGAACACCCTCCCGAGACCACCAATTGGTGGCCTTGGGGGCTGCTGACCTGAGAGACCACCAACTGGTCTCTCTGGTCTGTCCTCCTTTGGGGGCCACCTCATGGTGGCCCCTAGGGGTAGGCGCCCCCTGAGGCCCCCCACTCGATGTATTATCTTGTATATTTGCCTACGCGAAGATTCGGGCGGGTTTCGAGTTCGTTTCGACTCCTGGATTTGCTCAAAACTTTCAGCTTTTAAAAATTTAGCTCACTGGATTTTCGAGCCTTGGAAAATTGGATGTGTTTGCTAATTGCGTGCGGGATTCTAATGTCGTTGTTACTTTACAAGCTTGGTGATGTTTAATGTGTTCATAAACCTCCGCTAATTTCTAGTATGTCGGTTAGTTGGGGTTGCACATTTCTGTAATGGATATATTGGTTTGTGTATATGAACTTCATTGGATCGTCGTGGATGAATAGCCGGGGATGTGAGATGAGAGTTTTTATCTTTCATTCGAAGTAAATTGTAATATGTTGTAATATTCTTTTGCGGGGCACATCCGGGTTGAGGTTGTAGCCACCGTTGTATTATTTCATTTACTGTTTTATGCTCCTAGGATAGACCCAAGATGGGGTGAACAAACTACCGGGTACTTTGAAGTGTTTAATGGCCTACTCACGTCGTTGAGGGAGACTGTTTCACTTCTGGTACTAGGCGGGTAGTTTGCCGCACCCGTAGGGGTCTAGAGTGGGGTTTGGCTATTCATCACGACCGTGTAATGCGTCTTTTGTTGCAGGCTCAAACGAAACGCGGATTCCTATTATATCCAATATGTTCATCTGTGATCTGGAATGCCTATTATTGCGTCTGACGAATGTACAATATCTATATATGATATCTAGTAGGCGTTGCTTATGTTTTGCATCCGCGCTAGCCCAGCCCTCGCTCTGTCATTAGTTAAGTAACCTAACGGGTGAATGACGGGACCCAGTGGCGAATGCGGATGGCATAAGCGGACGTTGTATTTTCGTTGTTTTCTGCAATGATAGGATAAATGATGGGACGCATTATATTAATGCAAAGAAAATAAACCAAAGTTTAAATCGTTGGAACAAATTTAAAAGAAACCACTCGGTTATTTTAAAAAAGAGCAGATTTTTTAATTGATGAGCTTTAACCACTCCTTTTAAAAAGCTATCAGGTTCCTTCGATTATATCAAGTTCACTACGTTCACGGTTTCGCCAAAACCAGTCGTAGCCCTCCGTCATTTCATATGGATGGTCAGTAGTATTCAAGCTATGTTTGTTGGACTTCGTCAAGGCATAGTGTTTGGTAGCTGCTGAGGTATTCACATGTTGCATAGATAGATGCGTTGGTTTGGGACAGTCGTATTACTTTGTTGGCCTTCGTCAAGGGTATATACGGGTGGGTTCAAATTAACAAGGATAATGATGGGAAGAACTTGACATGTGACTTATGATTTGTTGGCCTTCATCAAGGTTATAAGAGCATGGGGCAAAAATCCACATCGGGGGTTTCTAAAGAAACTGAAACTTGCTAGTGTTGCATACCATTTGGAGTTTGATAATGTTGGTAGGATTCCTTCAGCATTATCACACGATGATATTTGGATCCCGATCCTACTGTGAGTATCCGCTACTCATCAGGAGACTCGTCACTTAACGATCAATGCTATAAACCAAGTAGGTGTCTAGAACAGTGTCCGCGGGGCTACGCCTCCAGAGAAAAGAGGTTATTTAATTAAGGAACTTCGCAAAAGCGTCGTAAAACCTCCCTCGAAGTACCGACACTAGCCTGGCTGAACGGTTAAGCAAGTATTGTACGGTGAGATCAGTCCTGATTAATTATTCTTTTATGGTTTGAGGAAGGATTCGAGAAACAGTGGGAGCCTTCCAATTTAGATAAACTAAAAACCAATTTAAACTTGTAAGAGCATCATGCTAAAGTGTTTTCTTCTCTCTCTCTCTTAATTGCAGCGACCCTGTGACCATGACTAGGTTACATATAGATAACAAGTTGACTGAATCTGACTTTTATGACTGGCAAAGGTCTGTCAAGATGTCCATTGCCTATTACAAGCTGGACCACCCTATTACTACTCAAGCCCCCGTCGTCCCAGGTCCAGTTTCCACCGTCGCGGATATGGATATCTGTCAGACAAGGGAAAAGGACAGTGCAAATGCCAAGTGCCTCGTGTTGGCTTCAGGTGATGGTGTATACCAGAAGCAGCACGAGAAGATGGACTTAGTTTCCATCTTCCTCCATAACAAAGATTTATATGGAGAGCAATCTCAATCGCAAGATATGAGACCTCGAACGAATTGCTTCAAGCGAGGTTGGCTGTCGGGTCATCTGTAGGGGACGACGTCCTTACGATGACTAGCTATATTGATAAGCTCACGGACCTGGAGACCACGTTGGGAAACAGGTCATATGCTAACTTATTTCCACAGTCCCTACCCTCTACTTACACCCTGAAAGAAACCAGGGAGACACCCGCTCTGCTTAATGGGGGACCTTCTTCTTCTGCATCCAGGGTGAAAGCAAAGGGTGAGAAGAAGACCTCCACAAAGTCGATATATGGTGTTAGTGAAGTAGAAGGAAAGGGAAGAGCAAAAGTTTCGGGACTTGGTGTAGGGAAGGAGGGATGTTCCTATTGTTATGGGAACAGGCATTAGCAGAAGGACTGCAGGGCTTTGGAAGCCAGTAGCCAGGATTCGAAGCATGTTGTGGATTCGGCCTCGAGTGTGTTTGTAATTGAGAACTGTTTGTCAATTAACTCTACTTCCTGGGTACTAGATACCGGAGCAGGATCTCATATCTGTAATTCATTACATGCTTTGAGAAACCGTAGAGTTATCAGGGTAGGCGATTTTTCTCTCAGAGTTGCGAACGGAATGAGCATGGACGCTGAATCCATGGGAGAATATCGCTTAGGTTTGACAAGTGGGCAGATACTGATTCTACGTAACTGTTTGTATGTACCTAGTTTCACTTGTAATATCATATCAGTGTCCTCACTTTCGAGAGAGGGATATGATTTTACATTCGTAAGTAATGTGGTTCACATCCACCTAAATCAAGTTCTGATTGGGTCCGGTACATTAGATGACGGTATATACGTATTGAATCAAGCTCGGGTTTTCAATGTCCAGAACACACTTAAAAGAAAGTCTCCGGAAATAAATCAGGCTTTCTTATTGTAGGGTTCCTAGGCACCCTAATGAGGTCACACAAGGCATCAACCATGCCAATTTCTAATTTTAACGGTGCCGAGAAACCCGACTACGGATCGTTGGCTAGAAAACTAGGCGAAACAAAACTAGTTAACACTTAACTATAAGAATACGGAAATACAACCTTTGTAGATCCGGTGCTCCACCTCCACGGCTCCGCAACGAAGTCCCCTCGCTGTCCTAGTGAATTCCCGGGCTCTAGCGTCTGCTTCGTCGGAGAAATGGCGAGCTGGGTCGTCGATGTCCATGCCGAAGATGATCTACGTCGAGGCATCGCTAGATCAAGCTCTACCTTCACCAAGCCATGAAACTTGTGAAGGAAACACACTCTACTACTTGGCAAGAGGTAGAGGATGAAGAAATAGGAAGTGGGTAGACTTTAGAATTGGATTTCTCACTCATTTCCATCAATCACCATTGATGGAGCTTGCTTTCTTCAAGTGAAGAAAGGAAGAAGAAGAAGAATTATGTTATGATAAGTTAATTAAAAAAGAAAAGAATAATCAATCCTTATCATAACATGACCATAGTTAAGTGTAGAGAACTAATCATGGTTCAATGCAATGGTTAGGGTTAAGCTAAAAACAAAATGGTCATCAAGTCAAAGCATTCATGAAGCTTCATGAATGAACAAAAGAAATGCCACCATTTTATCATTTCATTTCCTTTTTCCAATAAGAAAAAGATTAATAAATAAATGAATAAAATGAATAAGCAAATAGTAAACCCTAACCATTCCATTAACCAAGGTTTAATTCTATACACTTAATTAAGAAAGGCATGTATCATCAAACATGATACAAGCATGTGCACAAAATCATATCGCATATGCAATGCGCACACCCGAGCGAGAAAATCCATTTAAAGTGAACCGATACTAGTTAATGCAAAGTAATATATCAAATATATAATTATGCATTAAATCATTAAATCAACACTTGATTTAACGATCCGGTCATATCGCATATAACCGACTAGTATCATTAGTAACAACTTATCGAATCAACACTTGATCCGATAACCCGGCTATATCGCATATAACCTATCAATGTCACATCGCGAGAATCGAATACAGTATCACATACTGGTATTATTCTCGGTCCCGCACATATCTCATATGCGCTCCTATTTCGTTTCGCTTGAGCCAGGAAACCTCTGTGTAGGACTCTAAAGACTCGTCAATACGCCGGCAGCAGATGATGATCATATCAAACATCCACAAGCCACAAGCGGTCTGCTAAACGTAACGGCCACCTGGGTATTGAGCGATCTGAAGATCGACGAGCAAGCCCGCTCACACTCCAGTGAATCCAACCAGTAACACTACCGTACAGTCCGGTCTGATCGTCTGATATGTCGCATATCTCGCCTAGGGGTGGTAAACGTCAGACCCCAATAGCTCGATAAGTCGTGTTGATATGAGGCCTATAACAATTTGAGAAACTACTGGTAACACTTACCAGTAAATCTCAGCAACCCTGGCCAGGGATTTCCTGTTATAGCCAATCGAACACAGCGCAACATCAACCCCCTATACCGGGAGAGAAGAATCCCCTCCTATCGCTCATTGCCTCCATGTGACTCGGGACTGTACCCAAAAACCACCGTTTTGCACGCCCTCTTGGACGTGGTAAGATGGAAATCAAAGCACAGTGGGAACCACACAAGACTCTATGACGATCTCGGGTCAACAGACTACTCTGTACCAGTGTCACCAGAGAACTGCCATCTGACGTGAGGTATAATACCATCTGGGAGTTCTCGGCGAGTCCGTCCAGTGTACCCAGTCTCTACTGAGCACCCGTATATCATCTCTGATGTCAAACATAAATGGATATGGGATCATCCATCGCCCATCTGTATGGGTCGAGAAGGTATACGCTAGTCTACTCTGGTATATCGATGCCCCGTCTCGATACACCCACGACTAGGGACTTTGAAGGATGTACTTATAGACTATCTGTCCCCACTAGTATGATCTGCATCATAGTCTAGGTAGTCAAGTACACATCCTAAGGGCTTTACCAACATGTAACAGAGAGACAATCAATGTACACGTTAAGGTAAAGAGTAACCAGATAGCATACTATCATGTCGAGCAAGAAAGTCCTCCCTATATATGTCCCAGCATCCACTACAATATACATCCAATGTACAGTAATGGCCTCTAGGGCATACATATAACTAACAATCTCCCACTTGCACTAGGGCCATCTGTAGCAGTAGTTGTAGTATCTCATACTCAACCATCCCATAAAAGTCTCTCTCTGGGAACAGGCCTTTGTGAGTGGATCCGCTGTGTTGTCCTCTGAGTCTACTCTCCTGACCTCGATCCCCTGGAGATCAACCATCTCCATGATCAGGTGATACTGCCTTAGAATATGTCTGGATCACTGATGGGACCGGCGTTCCTCGGCATAAGCCACAACTCCATTGTCTCATAATGGTAGGAACGTAGTTCATCTCATGAACCAATATACACCCAAACAGCCTCTTCGGTAGCATCTTAAGTAGCGATGTATCATGCCTTTATCGTCTAGTATGCCACGGTATCTAGCTTGGAACTCTTCCAACATACCGTCCCTTTACTGAGGGTATAGACAATGCCTGTGACTGACATTCAGTCGTCTATATCACCCTGGAACACTTCCAGTGATTTTCCCCAGGATCAATTGATACCATCTCACTACTGTAAGTCAATGTTCTACACCCCAATACTTGTGGGGAGGCGGAATTTTCAAAAACGAACTTGTTTAGTGAACAAACATCGACTAACCGCTTGAATCGAAGCTAAACGATAACTAACCAAACATATAGTTGTTCTAAACTACTATGCTTAGGGATTATACCTATCGAACCAAGTCCTTCGTCTTTACGATCTCCTCGTCCTCCTCGGCCTTCTCTTTGTAGTAGACGATCCACCCGAGAGCAAAACTCCAAGCTTAGCCTCTAAACTTGAGGCAACTAACCTTCTTGGATTGCTAATCAAAGAAGATAGATGAGATAGAGTGAGGGTTATGGATTGTTTAGTCTAACTAATCATTGTTCTCAACACATGAGGGGTGAGGATTAGGGTTTGAAGAGAGTGAGCTTGAGGAGAGAGAATGTGAATAATATTATGAGTGAGAATAGTAAGTTATCATAATATATATGAAGCATTATTTTTTAAAAGAGAAAAGAAAATAAGTGATGAATAATCATGCTTCATAAATATCAAGTGGTGATTCATTATCATGAGTCATTAAGCATTTATGATGCATTAATGACTATGATGAATCACTCTCATGACTCACTAATCTCATTCAATGCATATGACACCTAAACCTCCTTAGTCACCATCTTCTAGAAGCTTCTCGCACAATTAAGAGAACGCCCCTCCGATCCGTAAAAATACGGAAAAACTTTAGACTGTATAAATCCAATAACCGGATACCAGTAACTGGCTTAAACCAAAGCCGACTGGTAAAAACTGTCCAGACGACGTAAGTGTGTAAACACACATATGCGTCCGAACCCTTTGTCGTAAAACCATACGACCTTTATATCGTTTCGCCTGGAGTAGGAAACTCTCTGTGTGGGACTCTAGAGACTCGACTACTACGCTGGCAGAGGGTTTAACCACAGACCGCAAGCGGCACTAGCTGTACGTAACGGTCCCCAGGTAGTTGTCGATAAGAAGGCCGATGAGGAAACCCA
Source organism: Agapanthus africanus (assembly GCA_030015575.1). Lineage (NCBI taxonomy): Eukaryota > Viridiplantae > Streptophyta > Magnoliopsida > Asparagales > Amaryllidaceae > Agapanthus > Agapanthus africanus. The sequence continues at coordinate 399,045,675 of JASDDO010000026.1, read as the reverse complement.
TCCGAACTCCTACTGAGCCTGCTGTGACAATCTCCATACAGTCCGGTCCGTTCGTCCAAGACTATCGCATATCGGGCCTAGGGGGGCGGCAAGCGTCAGTCCCCTAATAGCGGTATAAGTCGTGTCAGAGCGAAGCCCATTACACCCTGAGAAACTACTGGAACCTACCAGCAAATCTCTCTTGCCCTGGCCAGGGACTTTGCGTAATGGCTCTCTCACACAGCGCGATATCTACTCCCAATACCGGGAGGGACGAATCCTGTCTAACCGCCACTGCCTCCAAGTGCTCGGGACTGCACCCAACTGCTACCTGTTTGCACGACTCCTTTGAGCCGTGGTAAGGTAGCAATCTAAGAACAGTGGGACACACTCGAGGCGAAGTAGCAGTGTCAAGTCTGCGGACTATGCTGTACTCATGTCACCTGGGAACTGCTCACTGACGACTGGTATCAAACCAACCAACAGTTCCCTGTGAGTCCTGTCCGGTGTACCCGTAACCTAACGAGCACCTGCATACTATCTCCAGTACGACGTACTGACGGCTGTGGGACAGACCATCTCCCCAACTGGGATGAGAAGCGTACACACTAGTCTACTCCGGAGTATCGATGCTCTGTCTCGATAATCCAACGACCAGGGACCTGAATAAGGATGTGCTTGTAGACTACCCAGCCCCCACTAGTGTGACTGCCATCACAACGCTGGTAGACAAGCAAGATCCTAAGAGCTCTATCAATACGTACACTCACATATTAAGATAGAAAAACCAAGTAGCATACTACCATGTTTAGCAAGACTGTTATATACATGTGAATATCCCAAGCTTCCATTAAGTAATATACAAACTAGTATGATACAGTAATGGCCTTCTAGGGCATAAACACTAACAATCTCCCACTTGCACTAGGGCCATGTACTGGCATATCGTAGACCGATGATCTCGAGTAGCCTCTCGAACTGAATCTGAGGTAGGGCCTTCGTGAATGGATCAGCAATGTTCTCTTCAGAAGCAACTCTCCGAACCTCGATCTCCTGACGATCAATGATCTCCCTGATCAGGTGATACCGCCTTAAGATGTGTCTGGACTTCTGATGGGACCTTGGTTCCTTCGCTAAAGCTATAGCTCCGTTGTTGTCGCAATACAGAGGTATTGGATCAACTATGGTAGGAACCACCTGAAGTTCTGTTAGGAACTTCTTCATCCAGACTGCTTCTTTTGCGGCATCGCAAGCAGCTATATACTCCGCTTCCATCATCGAGTCAGCAACGGTGTCCTGCTTGGAGCTCTTCCAGCACACCGCCCCTCCATTGAGGGTAAAGACATATCCCGACATGGACTTGGAATCGTCCTTATCACTCTGGAAGCCGAAATCAGCAAAGGCCTCCAACCTGAGGTCTTTTCCGCCGTAAACCAAGAACATCTCCTTAGTCCTTCTCAGATACTTGAGAATGTTCTTTACTGCTATCCAGTGCTTCTCCCCTGGGTCTGACTGATACCGGCTTACCACGCTCAGTGCGTAAGCTACATCTGGTCTGGTGCACAACATCGCATACATTATAGAGCCTACCGCAGAAGCGTAGGGTATAATAGACATGCGTTCCCTTTCCAAATCAGTCTTGGGAGACATCTCTTTGGAGAGGGTGATTCCGTGACAAGCCGGTAGATTACCGCGCTTAGAATCTTCCATACTGAATCTTTTCAGTACAGTGTCGATATACCTGGACTGCGAAAGTCCCAACATCCTCTTGGATCTATCACGATAGATCCGGATCCCCAGAATGTACGAGGCATCACCCAGGTCTTTCATGGAGAACCTGTGTGACAAGAATCCTTTGACAGATTGTAGCATAGGAATGTCATTTCCTATCAATAGAATGTCATCCACGTACAAGACGAGGAATACTACACTTCTGGCTACAACTTTACTATATATGCACGGTTCATCTGGATTTTTGATAAAGTCATATTCTTTGACTGTCTCATCAAAACAGATGTTCCAACTCCGCGATGCCTGCTTTAGTCCATAAATGGACTTAAGCAGCTTGCATACTTTCCCGCTGCTCCCACTCTGATTGAAACCCTCTGGCTGATCCATATAGACGCTCTCTTCTAAATTTCCATTCAGAAAAGCCGTCTTTACGTCCATCTGCCAGATTTCATAATCATGGAAGGCAGCAATAGCAAGAAGGACCCGAATGGATTTGAGCATAGCCACTGGAGAAAAGGTTTCGTCATAGTCCAAACCAGGTCTTTGACGAAAACCCTTTGCAACAAGTCTAGCCTTATAGGTTTCCACCTGTCCATCTACACCAATCTTTTTCTTGAAGATCCATTTGCATCCTATGGGTTTTACCCCATCTGGAGCAAAGTCCAAAGTCCATACTTTGTTGGTGTACATGGACTCCATTTCGGTCCGCATTGCATCTAGCCATCGTACCGAGTCGCCGCTCTGGATGGCCTGCTGGAAGTCAGTAGGTTCATCATCATCTATGATGCAATCCTCTCTATCCCCATCTATGAGAAAACCGTAGTATCTCTCAGGCGGATGAGACGGCCTACTACTCCTGCGGAGGGGTGCGGGAATGTCCTGTTCTTCTTGAACTCCTGGTTCTACCAAACTTTCAGTAGCAGTTTGTGGTTCTGGAATTTCTTCCAGTTCTACTACGCTCCCACTCTTCTGATTTTCTAAAATTTCAGTTTCTAAGAAGCGGGCATGACGAGAAACAAAAACCTTTTGTTCCTCTGCGTAATAGAAACAATATCATGTAGAGTTCTTTGGATATCCCACAAGCTTACATAGTACTGAGCGTGCCTCGAGCTTGTCCACATGCTGCTTTTTTACAAAAGCTGGACATCCCCATGTCTTCAGGTACTGAAGATAGGGTTTCTTCCCACTCCACATCTGATATGGTGTGGTAGGCACAGTTTTGGTTGGAACTCTGTTCAAAAGATATGTCGCTGATTCTAGCGCATAACCCCAGAAAGATCGCGGTAACTCAGCATTACTCATCATGGATCGTACCATATCCAATAGGGTTCGATTCCGTCTCTCCGATACACCATTGTGCTGTGGAGTGTACGGAGGAGTAAGCTGAGAGAGAATTCCTTTCCCTTTTAGGTAACCTAGGAACTCGGCACTTAAGTATTCTCCACCTCGATCAGATCTCAGTGTCTTAATACTTTTGCCTGTTTGGTTTTCCGCTTCACTCTTGTATTCCTTGAATTTCTCAAAGGCCTCGGATTTATGCTTCATCAAGAAGACATGTCCAAACCTAGAGAAATCATCTGTAAAAGTAATGAAGTAGGAATAACCACCTCTCGCATGTGTAGACATTGGACCGCATACATCACTGTGTATGAGTCCTAAGAGCTCGCTCACTCTTACTCCTTGTCCAGTAAATGGAGTCTTTGTCATCTTTCCTTTGAGACAAGATTGACAAGTGTCATAAGTTTGATATTCGAACGAGTCCAAATATCCTTCTCTATGCAACTTAGTCAACCTTCTCTCATTGATATGACCCAGTCTACAATGCCATAAGAAAGCTTTATTTAAATCTGGAGACTTTCTTTTTAGTGTGTTCTGGACATTGAAAATTTAGAGTTGGTTTAAAACATATATGCCGTTATTTAGAGTGCCGGACCCAATCAAACCATGATTAAGGTGGATGTTAACAACATCTCTTACAAACGTGAAATCATAACCTTTATTTGATAACAAGGAAACTGATATGATATTACACGTTAAGCTTGGTACAAAATAACAGTTATGTAAAACCAAAATGTGTCCACTCGTCAATCCTAGGTGATAATCCCCGACGGACGCAGCTCCCACGCTAGCTCCGTTAGCAACCTTTAGGGTCATATCACCTTCCTTCAGCACTCTACGGTTTCTCAGTGCCTGTAAAGAATTGCAAATATGAGATCCTGATCCGGTATCCAATACCCAGGAAGTAGAGTTGATCGACAGACAATTCTCAATTACAAACACACCTGAAGTCGAAGCCACAGCTTGCTTCGGTTCCTGGTTCTTGGCGTTCCACGCCTTGCAATCCTTCTTCCAGTGCCCTTTCCTGTGACAATGGAAGCACTCATCCTGGCCAACTACCGGTGCTGCAAACTTTTTCTTTCCCTTCTTTCCCACCTTACTAACACCTCCTCTAGGTTTGGGTGCGGCCTTCTTCTTCCTTCCTTTGGCCCTAGCCTTGGACCCGGAAGAAGATGCACCGCCAACAAACATAGCGGGTGTTTCCCTTGCCTTCTACAAGGTGCCCTCTGCACTCCTTAACATGTTCAGGAGTTCCGCAAGTTCAACTTCTTTTCCTTGAAGGTTGAAGTTGAGGATAAACTGGGCGTAGGTGGGAGGAAGGGACTGGAGAATAAGGTCTGTATACAGCTCATTATCCAAAGTCGTCCCAAGGTCTGCGAGCTCTTCAATATAGCCGATCATCTTTAGGACATGTTCACCTACCGATGACCCGACAGCCAACCTCGCTCGAAACAAGTTCTTAGAGGTCTCGTATCTTGCTATACGAGATTGCTCTCCATAAAGTTCCTTTGTATGGAGAAATATGCCATCTAGGGACATATCCTCGTGCCTCCTCTGATGTTCATTGTTCATTGAGGCAAGCACGATGCACTTGGCTCTCGCGCAATCTAAATCCCAGGTTTTGCGGATTTCCTTATCCGCATTGCTGGATTTGGGACCAGGGACAGCAGGTGCCGTAGCGGTGAGGATGTACCCCAATTTGTCATAGGTCAAAACCATTTTGACATTCCGCAGCCAATCTTTATAGTTTGGCCCTGTCAGTATATTTTTCTCTAAAAGTAACTTAAGTCCAGTCATTTTCAGGGTCGCTGCAATTAGGAGAGAGAGAAGAAAACTCTTTAGCATGATGCTCTTGCAAGTTTAGAGTGGTTTTTAGTTTATCTAAACTGGATGGCTCCTACTGTTTCTCGAATCCTTCCTCAAACCATAAAAGAAGAATTAGCCAGGACTATTCTCACCGTACAATACTTGCTTAACCGTTCAGCCAGGCCAGTGTCGATACTTCGAGGCAGGTTTTCCAACGCTTTCGCGAAGTTCCTTAATTAAATAACCTCTTTTCTCTGGGGGCGTAACCCCGCTGACACCTTTCTGGACACCTACTTGGTTTATAGCATTGATCGTTAAGTGACGAATCTCCTGATAAGTAGCATATACTCACAGTAGGATCGGGATCCAAATATCATCGTATGATAATGTTGAAGGAATCCTACCAACATTCATCAAACTCCAAATGGTATGCATCTCTTTGCAAATTTCAGTTTCTTTAGAAATTCCCGATATAAGTTTTTGCCCCATGCTCTTATGACCTTGACGTATGCCAACATATCATAAGTCACATGTCAAGTTCTGCCCATCATTATCTTGTTAATTTGAACCCACCCGTATATACCCTTGACGTATGCCAACAAGGTAATGCGACTGTCCCAAACCAACACATCTATCTATGCAACAAATGAATACCCCAGCAGCTACCAAACACTATGTCTTGACGTATGCCAACAAGCATAGCTTGAATACTACTGACCATCCATAAGAAATGACGGAGGGCTACGACTGGTTTTGGCGAAACCGTGAACGTAGTGAACTTGATATAACCGAAGGAACCTGATAGCTTTTAAAAGGAGTGGTTAAAGCTCCGCATTTAAAAATATCTGTTTTTAAAATTAACCGAGTGGTTTCTTTTAAACTGTTCCAACGATTTAAACTTTGGTTTGTTTTTCTTTGCATTATAGATAATGCGTCCCATCATTAACCTATCATTGCAGAAAACAACGAAAATACAACGTCCTCTTATGCCATCCGCATTCGCCACGGGGTCCCGTCATCACCCGTTAGGTTACTTAACTAACGACAGAGCGGGGGCTGGGCTAGCGCGGGTGTAAAACATAAGTGACGTCTAAATAGCTATCATATATATAGATATTTTACATTCGTCTGACGCAATGATATACATTCCAGAACACAGATAAACAATATTGGATTTGCAAGCAATCTGTATTTCTTTTGAGCCTGCAAGAAAAGACAGATTACACAGTTGTGATGAATAGCCGTTACCCCACCCTCGACCCCTACGGGTACGGCAAACTACTCGCCCGGCAGTTTGTGTACCCCACCTTGGGTCAGTCCTAGGAGCAAAAACAGTAAAATGAAATAATACAACGGTGGCTACAACCGCAACCTGGATGTGCCCCGCAAAAATAATATTACAACGAATTACATTTACAACAAATGAATTAAATAATAACCCATTGCTAAACCCCGGCTATACACCACAACAGTCCAATACAGTTCATATGCACAAACAGATATAACCATTACAGAAATGTGCAACCCCCTGCCAACCGACATACTAGCAGTTAGGGGAGGTTTACGAACACATTTATCAATCACAGATATAATCCAACATGCAAATACTGTACAATTTCGATCGATTAAACGTATTTAATATTGCTCCAATACTGCTCTGTAAACTGGAAACCTGAGCAAAATTAAAATATTCCAGAAAACCCTAAATACCAGAGAGGACCCACACATGAAAAATGAGTCCATGACTCGGCAACTCGGCCGCGGAACAGCGGCGGATCGGTGGGATCCGCCGCGCTTCCGCGGCTCTTTAGCCGATTCATGGGCTCAAATTTCCTGGGTGTTCTCCTGGACCCTTTTCAAGCTTTCTGAGCAACCCTGAAAAATTTTTAGACTTCATTTTAAAATCGACAGAAAACTGATATTTTTAGGGTTTTCCGGCTTCGTTTTTCCGTTCGAAATTCGTACAAATTTGCAATAAAGTTATTTATTGTTTAGCGAGGCTCTGATACCACTGTAAGTCGATGTTCTACACCCCAATACTTGTGGGGAGGCGGAATTTTCAAAAACGAACTTGTTTAGTGAACAAACATCGACTAACCGCTTGAATCGAAGCTAAACGATAACTAACCAAACATATAGTTGTTCTAAACTACTATGCTTAGGGATTATACCTATCGAACCAAGTCCTTCGTCTTTACGATCTCCTCGTCCTCCTCGGCCTTCTCTTTGTAGTAGACGATCCACCCGAGAGCAAAACTCCAAGCTTAGCCTCTAAACTTGAGGCAACTAACCTTCTTGGATTGCTAATCAAAGAAGATAGATGAGATAGAGTGAGGGTTATGGATTGTTTAGTCTAACTAATCCTTGTTCTCAACACATGAGGGGTGAGGATTAGGGTTTGAAGAGAGTGAGCTTGAGGAGAGAGAATGTGAATAATATTATGAGTGAGAATAGTAAGTTATCATAATATATATGAAGCATTATTTTTTAAAAGAGAAAAGAAAATAAGTGATGAATAATCATGCTTCATAAATATCAAGTGGTGATTCATTATCATGAGTCATTAAGCATTTATGATGCATTAATGACTATGATGAATCACTCTCATGACTCACTAATCTCATTCAATGCATATGACACCTAAACCTCCTTAGTCACCATCTTCTAGAAGCTTCTCGCACAATTACGAGAACGCCCCTCCGATCCGTAAAAATACGGAAAAACTTTAGACTGTATAAATCCAATAACCAGATACCAGTAACTGGCTTAAACCAAAGCCGACTGGTAAAAACTGTCCAGACGACGTAAGTGTGTAAACACACATATGCGTCCGAACCCTTTGTCGTAAAACCATACGACCTCTATATCGTTTCGCCTGGAGTAGGAAACTCTCTGTGTGGGACTCTAGAGACTCGACTACTACGCTGGCAGTGGGTTTAACCACAGACCGCAAGCGGCACTAGCTGTACGTAACGGTCCCCAGGTAGTTGTCGATAAGAAGGCCGATGAGGAAACCCATCCGAACTCCTACTGAGCCTGCTGTGACAATCTCCATACAGTCCGGTCCGTTCGTCCAAGACTATCGCATATCGGGCCTAGGGGGGCGGCAAGCGTCAGTCCCCTAATAGCGGTATAAGTCGTGTCAGAGCGAAGCCCATTACACCCTGAGAAACTACTGGAACCTACCAGCAAATCTCGCTTGCCCTGGCCAGGGACTTTGCGTAATGGCTCTCTGACACAGCGCGATATCTACTCCCAATACCGGGAGGGACGAATCCTGTCTAACCGCCACTGCCTCCAAGTGCTCGGGACTGCACCCAACTGCTACCTGTTTGCACGACTCCTTTGAGCCGTGGTAGGGTAGCAATCTAAGAACAGTGGGACACATTCGAGGCGAAGTAGCAGTGTCAAGTCTGCGGACTATGCTGTACTCATGTCACCTGGGAACTGCTCACTGACGACTGGTATCAAACCAACCAACAGTTCCCTGTGAGTCCTGTCCGGTGTACCCATAACCTAACGAGCACCTGCATACTATCTCCAGTACGACGTACTGACGGCTGTGGGACAGACCATCTCCCCAACTGGGATGAGAAGCGTACACACTAGTCTACTCCGGAGTATCGATGCTCTGTCTCGATAATCCAACGACCAGGGACCTGAATAAGGATGTGCTTGTAGACTACCCAGCCCCCACTAGTGTGACTGCCATCACAACGCTGGTAGACAAGCAAGATCCTAAGAGCTCTATCAATACGTACACTCACATATTAAGATAGAAAAACCAAGTAGCATACTACCATGTTTAGCAAGACTGTTATATACATGTGAATATCCCAAGCTTCCATTAAGTAATATACAAACTAGTATGATACAGTAATGGCCTTCTAGGGCATAAACACTAACAACTACAACTAGTGAGAATCCTAACATCCATTTAGATCTATCTCATAGATCCAAAATCTAGGATTTAGGAGGTATCACTTTGATCCTATATGTAGAATCATTGTGATAAGCGGACATTGATCGAGCGTAGCATAGGAAACTCTTTTCCTATCAAGAGTATGTCATCCACGTACTCTACGAGGATCATCACCATACTCCCTACTACCTTTTTGTTTATACAAGGTTCATCTACTATTTTGATGATGTCAACTTCTTTGACTAATCCATCAAAATAGATGTTCCAACTCCGCGATGCCTGCTTTATCCTATAAAACATCTTGCACACGTTTCCGCTGCTCCCACTGTCTACGAAGCCCTCTGGCTGTGTACTTATAGACGCTTTCTTCCAAATCATCATTTAGAAAAGCAGTCATGACATCCAACCACCAGATATCGTAGTCATGGTATGTAGCCGTGGCAAGTAGTATCTGGATGGACTTAAGCATAGGTACTGGAAAAGGTTTCATCATTATCCACTTCTGGTCGATGACGAAAACCTTTAACAAGTCTAGCTTTGAAAGTCTTAACCTTTCCATCTACACCAAGTAATCTTCTCAAGATATACTTGCTCCTGATGGGGATTTAACCCTTCAGATATAGCAACCAAAGTCCATACTTTGTTGGTGTATAAGGATTCCATCTCAGATCACTAAACATCCAGCCATTCTTACAGAGTCTTACTCTCGATGGCCAGCTCGAAACTAGTTGGGTCATCATCTCATGATGCAATCCTCGCTCCCACTGTCATAGAGAAATCGAAGTATCTCTCAGGTGGGTGAGGAACCCTACTAGATCGGCGGAGAGGCCGAGGTTCGTTGGTAACTATTGAACTCTTTGGTTCTTTCAAATTATCAGCTGCAGTTTGTATAGGTGGAACATTTCCAGTTCTACATAACAGATCTTGCCTCGAGTTTGTCCGGATTTTGCTTTTAGACATAGGCCGGACAACCCCAAATCTTAACTAGCTTAAGACATGGGCTCTTCCCTTTCTATATCACATATGAAGTGGTAGGTAAATGATTTGATTCGAACCCTATTCAATAGGTATGCAACTTCTCAAGTGCATAACACCCAATAGGAAAAAGGTAACTCAGTAGTACTCATCATAGAGCATACCATATCATATAGGGTGTGATTGCTCCGCCCCGATATACCATCGTGCTATGGTGTATACGGAGGAGTAATACTGAGAGAGAATCTCATTCTCCTTTAGAATAATCCAGGAATTCCGTGCTCAAATATTCTCCTCCTTGATCGCATCAAAGGACATAATACTTATACCCGTATTTCGGTTCTCTACTTCTAACTTATATTCTGTGAATATCTCAAAAGGTTCGGACTTGTGTTTCAACAGGAACATAGGTCTGAAACTCGAAAGATCATCAGAGAACGTAATGAAGTATAAAGAACCAGTCCTGGCATGTGTAGACAGGGGACCTACATACATCAACATGTATCATCCCAAGAGTTCACTAACTCTTTCTCTGTTTCCAGTAAACGGAGCTATGGTCATCTTATCTTTGTGACATGACTGGCGAGTTTCACAAGATGTAAGTTCAAACTAATTTAAATATGCATCTTTATGTAACTCTAGCCAGTCGGGTCGCATTGATCTGACCTAGTCTACAATACCTCAAGAAGGATTCGTTCATTTCTGAACTCTTCCTCTTGTGTGTGTTCCATATACTAAGAACTGTAGTTTGATTTAGAATATCAATGCTTTTAGATAACGTGCCTGAACCGATCAACTTCTGATATAGGAAATGTTCAAAACATTATACAACAATACAAAATTATATCCTTTCTTTACTGATAAAGAGACTGATATGATTTTGTATATCAGGTTCGGTATCTAATAACATTCGTTCCGAATCAATGTATTTGTAATACAGGGTGACAGTGACCAACAGACTTGGCTGCAACACTTGTCCCGTTTTCTGCCTCATGAAACTTATCACCCGTTCTCAGTTTTTCTACCCTTTTGTAGCCCTATGTAACAGATTACATATCTGGGATCCTGATCCGGTATCATATACTCAGGATGCGGAGGATACTGAGAAACAGTTCTTTGTAATGAACACACCCGAAGATGATGCATCAACATGCACTCTCTTCGTTTGGGCGGCACGGGAATTCTGGTAATCCCCAATTTCCTGCTTTGTCTTATAACAATTATAAGTTGGAGCGGGACCAACGTTCCCCAGCTCAGTATAACAAGCGGGTTCGGTCAATATTCCGTTTTATTATCTTGATTAAGGCGTGACATGGTCGCTACCAGGAGAGAGAGAGAAGAAAACACTCAGCGTGCGCTCTTGCAAGAATAGATTGGTTATTATTTTATCTAATCAGGATGGCTCCCACTGCTTTTTATCAAATCTTCCTTCAAACCCTAAAAGGAAAGACTAGCCGGGATTAATTACACACTACAAGTTCGCCAATCTTTCAGCCAGGCCAGTGTCGGTACTTTGAGGGAGGTCCCCCGTGCTTTCGCACGAACCTAATTAATGTAAACCTCGTTTTCCCAGAGGCGTAACCCCGTTGACACCTTTCTAGACACCTACTTGATCAGCTAATTGTAATGTATAAAACTCTCCCAGGAGTAACTCTTACTCGCAGCGGGTATCGGGATCCAACTATCTCATAGAAGGTATGCAATCTCATTGCAAATTTCAACACTTGAAATTCCCGATAATTTTGCCCCTAGCGTCCTATGACCTTGACGCAGGCCAACAAACCATAGTGCGCTAGTCAAGTTCAACCCGTCATTTCCTGATTGAATTAAACCCACCCGCACGACCCTTGACGCAGGCCAACAAAGTCGCACGACTACCCTAATCCAATCTGCATCATATGCATAAGCAGATAAATACTAGTTAGCTACCGCACACTACACCTTGACGCAGGCCAACAAACGTAGCACGAATACTAACTACCATTTATCTGAAATGACGGAGGGCTACGACAGGTTTTTCTGAAAACCTATTGCGTAATGAACTTGATATTGTTGTAGAATCAAATGATTTTGAAAATGGAGTGGTTTTTGAGGCTTTTCTAGTTTTGCTAAAGGAGTCACTCCCGGTGAAGGGATCGTCGGTCCTTTCCTCGTCGAATGAGGTGCGGGATATATCATATATATCACTGTGCAAAGCAAAAACACTTAAAAGCAATCAAAAGACAAACCGAGTGTGTAGCATCTGCCAGATATTGCTAAAGGAGTCACTCCCGGTGAAGGGATCTCGGTCCTTTCCTTATCGAATAAGGTGCAGGATATATCGTATATACCGCTGTGCAAAGCAAGAACTGTAGCTACCTGTTTTATTTTGAAATTCGATTCTACAACATCTTAGGTTTCTTTTATTTCATTAATCACATTAATGAAGTCCCATCATTTAAGTACCTAATCATCACAGATAAATACGACGTACACTTATGTCATCCGCATTCGCCTCGATGTCCCCTCGTGCACCGTTAGGTTAGGTAACTAACGGCAGAGCGGGGCAGGGCTAGCGCGGGTGTAAAACATAAGTAACGTCTATATAATATATCATATATACTATGTACTGTATCTATCACAGAACATCACACGATCACATCACAGATATCGCAGCAGAAGAAACATATGAAATATTGGATATACTAGGACATCCGTGTTTTCAATACGAGCCAGTATAAAACACGGATTCCACGGTCGCGATGAATAGCCAAACCCACACCCCTAGACCCCTACGAGAGCGGCAAGCAACCCTACCAATTCTGGAGTTAGGAGACCCGGACTCGACTCCTCGAGTTGGTCTCCCACTGGACTCCAGAACCCGGTTACTTGTGCCCTCCTCCTTGGGTCTATCCTAGTGCAGAAAAGTAAATAATATACAAAGGGTGACAACTTCCGCAACCTGGAAGCGCCCCAATAAAAGAATATTACATACAAGTTTTTACATGAATGAAAATGAAAAACACTCATCTCACATAAAAACCCCCGGCTATTCAAACACGACGATCCAATATAACATATCCAGCAACACATAACATCACATGTCATCAACGTAAGTAAACATGCGTATCCCAATTGTCGTTGACATATAGCAACGAAACCGGCGATATCACATATTACACTTACGGTCACAGAAAAAAAAGGTGTAAAACTACAACAGTTGGAATCCGCAACCACCTTAGACATCGCATGCCTGACCAAATGAATTTCTTTAGACATCGCATGCCTAACAATTATAAACCCCGCATTTTAGTCTCAAAATCGAAAACACTTTTCAATATTAAGTCGGGCAATTCAACAAGATTCCCGACATCCTGATCGAATGCTCGTCGCAAACTTCAGTAGACGGCCGCACCCCCGATACCTTCGACGAAGTGCACCAAGGCGGAACACCGCTACCGCGAGCACTCGAACGGATGCTTTCGGCGACGGGGTTCTCCTACAGTCACTTGGTCGGGGCTATAGAGTGAGGCTGTCTATTAAGTTTACCCGGCGAGTATCCACATACGCTACGTGATTGCGACGGACTTTTGATCACATCAAAATTCCATGGCAACCGATCAAGTGAGACTAAACTGCTATGTTTATAACATTCATTCAGTTATCTCATAACTTCTTGTGAATTCCAATTATTGTATCACATTCCGGATAAATAGAAAATGTTAAACTTTCCGATCGAACAATCGAACACCCAAGTTTTCCCGAAACAGGTCAACACATGAAATAAGTCTAACAACATTCAGTTCGTGCCTCAGTACCAACGGTCCAGCCGTAGAAGGGTCAAGCCAACGCCTCACATGTGGCACGCCGTACTGCCCCAAACCCGAAGGTTCAAAGGGCAGTTCAAGACGGTCACATAATTGAGTTAAGGTTTGTTGTCTTCTAGAGGGTCCATCGCGTTACTTGCACTACTTAGAACGTCGTTAAACTACGGAAAAATCCAACACTTGGAAATTTCCCGACAGGGGAAAAATTGGGTATTTATATCCGGTCGAACTTTTTAACATATTCTAAAAATACTCGGAAAAGCACACCGACAAAAATTAGACAGTCCGATCGAATACACCGAGTCCCCAATACAACCCAGAAAATACAACTCTGGAATAAATATTAAAAACATCCAGAACACACAAGAAACACCAACAGAAACAACTGAAGAAAACACACATCCTAATCATCACAGACGGCCGCGGAACCGCCACAAAAGGGGGGTCAACGCCGCGGTTCCGCGGCCGTACTGTTGAATTAGGTTGTCGTTTTCTCCAGTTTTTCTTAGAATTTCCTGCACATTTCTCTGCATATTTTTAATTCCAAAAAATCCACATTTTACAGAAATGTCCAGAGAGCATGTTAAGGGTTTTGGTTTCGGGTCGATCGGACTTTAAATTCCGTCGGGACTTCGCCTAAGGCTCTAGCTAGGCTCTGATACCACTGTAGGGTTCCTAGGCACCCTAATGAGGTCACACAAGGCATCAACCATGCCAATTTCTAATTTTAACGGTGCCGAGAAACCCAACTACGGATCGTTGGCTAGAAAACTAGGCGAAACAAAACTAGTTAACACTTAACTATAAGAATACGGAAATACAACCTTTGTAGATCCGGTTCTCCACCTCCACGGCTCCGCAACGAAGTCCCCTCGCTGTCCTAGTGAATTCCCGGGCTCTAGCGTCGGCTTCGTCGGAGAAATGGCGAGCTGGGTCGTCGATGTCCATGCCGAAGATGATCTACGTCGAGGCATCGCTAGATCAAGCTCCACCTTCACCAAGCCATGAAACTTGTGAAGGAAACACACTCTACTACTTGGCAAGAGGTAGAGGATGAAGAAATAGGAAGTGGGTATACTTTAGAATTGGATTTCTCACTCATTTCCATCAATCACCATTGATGGAGCTTGCTTTCTTCAAGTGAAGAAAGTAAGAAGAAGAAGAATTATGTTATGATAAGTTAATTAAAAAAGAAAAGAATAATCAATCCTTATCATAACATGACCATAGTTAAGTATAGAGAACTAATCATGGTTCAATGCAATGGTTAGGGTTAAGCTAAAAACAAAATGGTCATCAAGTCAAAGCATTCATGAAGCTTCATGAATGAACAAAAGAAATGCCACCATTTTATCATTTCATTTCCTTTTTCCAATAAGAAAAAGATTAATAAATAAATGAATAAAATGAATAAGCAAATAGTAAACCCTAACCATTCCATTAACCAAGGTTTAATTCTATACACTTAATTAAGAAAGGCATGTATCATCAAACATGATACAAGCATGTGCACAAAATCATATCGCATATGCAATGCGCACACCCGAGCGAGAAAATCCATTTAAAGTGAACCGATACTAGTTAATGCAAAGTAATATATCAAATATATAATTATGCATTAAATCATTAAATCAACACTTGATTTAACGATCCGGTCATATCGCATATAACCGACTAGTATCATTAGTAACAACTTATCGAATCAACACTTGATCCGATAACCCGGCTATATCGCATATAACCGATCAATGTCACATCGCGAGAATCGAATACAGTATCACATACTGGTATTATTCTCGGTCCCGCACATATCTCATATGCGCTCCTATTTCGTTTCGCTTGAGCCAGGAAACCTCTGTGTAGGACTCTAAAGACTCGTCAATACGCCGGCAGCAGATGATGATCATATCAAACATCCACAAGCCGCAAGCGGTCTGCTAAACGTAACGGCCACCTGGGTATTGAGCGATCTGAAGATCGACGAGCAAGCCCGCTCACACTCCAGTGAATCCAACCAGTAACACTACCGTACAGTCCGGTCTGATCGTCTGATATGTCGCATATCTCGCCTAGGGGTGGTAAACGTCAGACCCCAATAGCTCGATAAGTCGTGTTGATATGAGGTCTATAACAATTCGAGAAACTACTGGTAACACTTACCAGTAAATCTCAGCAACCCTGGCCAGGGATTTCCTGTTATAGCCAATCTAACACAGCGCAACATCAACCCCCTATACCGGGAGAGACGAATCCCCTCCTATCGCTCATTGCCTCCGTGTGACTCGGGACTGTACCCAAAAACCACCGTTTTGCACGCCCTCTTGGACGTGGTAAGATGGAAATCAAAGCACAGTGGGAACCACACAAGACTCTATGACGATCTCGGGTCAACAGACTACTCTGTACCAGTGTCACCAGAGAACTGCCATCTGACGTGAGGTATAATACCATCTGGGAGTTCTCGGCGAGTCCGTCCAGTGTGCCCAGTCTCTACTGAGCACCCGTATATCATCTCTGATGTCAAACACCAATGGATATGGGATCATCCATTGCCCATCTGTATGGGTCGAGAAGGTATACGCTAGTCTACTCTGGTATATCGATGCCCCGTCTCGATACACCCACAACTAGGGACTTTGAAGGATGTACTTATAGACTATCTGTCCCCACTAGTATGATCTGCATCATAGTCTAGGTAGTCAAGTACACATCCTAAGGGCTTTACCAACATGTAACAGAGAGATAATCAATGTACACGTTAAGGTAAAGAGTAACCAGATAGCATACTATCATGTCGAGCAAGAAAGTCCTCCCTATATATGTCCCAGCATCCACTACAATATACATCCAATGTACAGTAATGGCCTCTAGGGCATACATATAACTAACACTTATGGCATTGTAGACTAGGTCACATCAATGAAACACGGTTGACTAAGTTACATAGAGAAGGATATTTGAATCCGTTCGAATATCAATCTTATGCTACTTGTGAATCTTGTCTCATGGGAAAGATGACAAAGACTTCGTTTACTGGACACGGAGTAAGAGCGAGCGAGCTCTTGGGAATCATACACAGCGATGTGTGTGGTCCAATGTCTACACATGCGCGAGGTGGTTATTCCTACTTCATTACTTTTACGGATGATTTCTCTAGGTATGGACATATCTTCTTGATGTAGCATAAATCCGAGGCCTTTGAGAAATTCCGGGATTACAAGAATGAAGTGGAAAACCAAACAGGCAAAAGTATCAAGACACTGAGATCTGATTGAGGTGGTGAATACTTAAGTGCCGAGTTCCTGGGTTACTAAAAGAGAATAGAATTCTCTCTCAGCTTACTCCTCCATACACACCACAACATAACGGTGTATCGGAAAGGCGGAATCGAACCCTATTGGATATGGTTCGTTCCATGATGAGTAAGGCTGAGTTACCGCGATCTTTCTGAGGTTATGCACTAGAATCAGCTGCATATCTTTTGAGCAAGGTTCCAACCAAGACTGTGCCTACCACACCATATCAGATATGGAGTGGGAAGAATCCCTATCTTCAGTACCTGAAGACATGGGAATGTCTAGCTTTTGTTAAAAAGCAGCATACGGACAAGCTCGATGCACGCTCAGTACAGTGTAAGTTTGTGGGATATCCAAAGAACTCCAAGGGGTATTGTTTCTATTACGCAGAGGAACAAAAGGTTTTTGTTTCTCGTCATGCCCACTTCTTGGAAGCTGAATTTTAAGAAAATCAGAAGAGTGGGAGCGCAATAGAACTAGAAGAAATTCCAGAACCACAAGCTGTTACTGAAAGTTTGGTAGAACAAGAAGGTTCAGAAGAAAGGGACATCCCAGCGCCTATCCGCAGAAGTAGTAGGCGGTCTCATCCGCCCGAAAGATACTACGGTTTTCTTACAGACGGGGATTGAGAAGATTGCATCATTAATAATGATGGACCTACTAGCTTCCAGCAAGCCATTCAGAGCGGCGACTCGGTAAAATGGCTGGATGCAATGCGGACCGAAATGGAGTCCATGTACACCAACAAAGTATGGACTTTGGACATTGCTCCAGATGGGGTAAAACCCATAGGATGTAAATGGATCTTCAGAAAGAAGATTGGTGTGGATGGACAGGTTGAAACCTATAAGGCTAGACTTGTTGCAAAGGGTTTTCGTCAAGGACCTGGTTTGGACTATGATGAAACCTTTTCTCCAGTGGCTATGCTCAAATCCATTCGGGTCCTTCTTGCCATTGCTGCTTTCCACGATTATGAGATCTGGCAGATGGACGTAAAGATGGCTTTTCTAAATGGTAATCTGGAAGAATGCGTCTATATGGATCAGCCAGAGGGATTCATTCAGAGTGGGAGCAGCGGTAAAGTGTGCAAGTTGCTTAAGTCCATTTATGGACTAAAGCAGGCATCGTGGAGTTGGAACATCTGTTTTGATGATACTGTTAAAGAATTCGACTTTATCAAGAATCCAGATGAACCATGCATATACGGTAAGATTATAGGGAGAGCTGTAGTATTCCTCGTCTTATACGTGGATGACATTCTCCTAAT
This sequence comes from Agapanthus africanus, assembly GCA_030015575.1. Taxonomy (NCBI): domain Eukaryota; kingdom Viridiplantae; phylum Streptophyta; class Magnoliopsida; order Asparagales; family Amaryllidaceae; genus Agapanthus; species Agapanthus africanus. Next base: position 399,027,555 of record JASDDO010000026.1, on the reverse strand, counting down.
AAGAAATGATATTCCTATGCTACAGTCAGTCAAAGAATTCTTGTCATAGAAGTTCTCCATGAAGGACCTGGGCGATGCCACCAACATTCTGGGGGTCCAGATCTATCGTGATAGATCAAAGAGGATGTTGAGACTTTCGTAGTCCAAGTACATAGACACCATATTGAAAAGATTCAGTATGGAAGATTCTAAGCGCGGTAACCTACCGGCTAGTCACGGAATCATCCTCTCCAAAGAGATGTCTCCTAAGACTGATTTGGAAAGGGCTCGCTTGTCGATTATACCCTATGCTTCTGCGGTAGGCTCTATAATGTATGCGATGTTATGTACCAGACCAGATGTAGCATACACATTGAGCATTGTAAGACGGTATCAGGCAAACCCAGGGGAGAAGCACTGGATAGCAGTGAAGAACATTCTCAAGTACCTGAGAAGGGCTAAGGAGATGTTCTTGGTGTATGGCAGAAAAGACCTCCAGATCGAGGCCTTTGCTAACTCCAGCTTCCAGAGTGACAAGGATGACTCCAAGTCCATGTTGGGTTATGTCTTTACGCTCAATGGAGGGGCGGACTGTTGGAAGAGTTCTAAGCAGGACACCGTTGCTGACTCGACGATGGAGGCGGAGTACTGTTAGTTATATGTATGCCCTAGAGGCCATTACTGTACATACGATGTATATTGTAGTGGTTGCTTGGACATATATAGGGAGGACTTTCTTGCTCAATATGATAGTATGCTATCTGGTTACACTTTATCTTAACATGTACTCTGATTGTCTCTATGTTAAATGTTGATAAAGCCCTTAGGATGAGTACTTGACTACCAGGACTATGATGCGGATCATACTAGTGGGGACAGAGTAGTCGCCAAGTACATCCTTCAAATGTTCCTAGTCGTAGGTGTATCGAGACAGGGCATCGATATACCAGAGTAGACTAGCGTAAACGCTTCTTGACCCATATGATGGGCGATGGATGATCCCATATCCATTGGTGTTTGACATCACAGAAGGTATACGGGTGCTCAATGGAGACTGGGTACACTGGACGGACTCGCCGAGAACTCCCAGATGGTATTATACCTCACGTCAGATGGCAGTTCTATGGTGACACTTGTATAGGTTAGTCTGTAGACCCGAGATCGTCATAGAGTCTTGTGTGATTCCCACTGTGGTTTGATTTCCATCATACCACGTCCAAGAGGGCGTGCAAAAAGGTGGCTTTTGGGTACAGTCCCGAATCACATGGAGGCAATAAGCGATAGGAGGGGTTTCGTCTCTCCCGGTATATAGAGTTGATGTTGCGCTATGTTCGATTGGCTATAACTGGAAATCCCTGGCCAGGGTTGCTGAGATTTACTGGTAAGTGTTATCATTAGTTTCTCGAACTGTTATGGATCTCATATCGACACGACTTATCAAGATACTGGGGTCTGACGTATACCTGTTAGTTGTATGTATGCCCTAGAGGCCAGTATTGTACAGATGATGTATATTATATTGGATGCTTGGACATATATAGTGATGACTTTCTTGCTCGATATGATAGTATGCTATCTGGTTACTCTTTATCTTAACATGTACACTTGTCTCTTTAAACTGTCTTATAGTTACATGTTGATAAAGCCCTTAGGATGTGTACTTGACTACCTGGACTATGATGCAGATCATACTAGTGGGGACATGGTAGTCCATAAGTACATCCTTCATGGTCCCTAGTCGTGGGTGTATCGAGACGGGGCATCGATATACCGGTGTAGACTAGCGTATACGCTTCTCGACCCATGAGATGGGCGATGGATGATCCCATATCCATTGGTGTTTGACATCAGAGATGGTATACGGGTGCTCAGTGGAGACTGGGTACACTGGACGGACTCGCCGAGAACTCCCAGATGGTATTATACCTCACGTCAGATGGCAGTTCTCAGGTGACACTTGTACAGGTTAGTCTGTAGACCCGAGATCGTCATAGAGTCTTGTGTGATTCCTACTGTGCTTTGATCTCCACCTTACCACGTCCATGAGGGCATGCAAAACGGTGGTCTTTGGGTACAGTCCCGAGTCACATGGAGGCAATGAGCGATAGGAGGGGTTTCGTCTCTCCCGGTATTGGGGGTTGATGTTGCGCTGTGCTCGATTGGCCGTAACAGGGAAGTCCCTGGCCAGGGCTGATCAGAGAGTTGCTGGTAAGTGTTACCAGTAATTTCTCGACCCGTTATGAGCCTCACATCGGCACGACTTATCGGTTATTGGGGTCTGACGTATACCACCCCTAGACTTGATATGCGACATATCAGACGAACAGACCGGACTGTACGGTAAGTGTTACTGGTTGGATTCACAGGAGTGTGAGCGGGCTAGCTCGTCGATCTTCTGATCGCTCAATACCCGGATGGCCGTTACGTTTAGCAGACCGCTTGCGGCTTGTGGATGCTTGATATGATCATCATCTGCTACCGGCGTATTGACGAGTCTTAAGAGTCCTACACAGAGGTTTCCTGGCTCAAGCGAAACGAAATAGGAGCGCATATGAGATATGTGAGGGGCCGAGAATAATGCGTGTATGTGATACCGCATTTCATTCTCGCGATTAATGTTTCGATTTGTTATATTCGATATGACCTAGTTATCGAATCATTGATTCGATAAGTCGATACATTGGATACTAGTCGGTTATGTGCGACATGACCGGATCATTGAATCAAATGTTGATTTAATGATTTAATGTATAATTATATATTTGATATATTACTTTGCATTAGCTAGTATTGGTTCACTTTATATGGATTTTCTCACTCGATGTGCAAGAAGTATATATGATATACTTTTGTGCACTACTTTGTGTCATGTTTGATGATACATGTAGTTTGGACTTAAACCATGGTTATGATAATAGTTAGGGTTTTTATTTATTTACTTATTTATTTATCTATTCTTTTTGATAAATAAATATATATGATAACAAAATGGTTTCTTTCATGAAGCTTGATGAAGCTTCATAAAGCTTTGACTAAAGTGACTATTTTGTCATCATCCTTAACCCTAACCATTCTCATTTGACCATGGTTTATTCTCTACACTTAACCTAGGTTAGAAGATGATAAGTGTTGGTTTTATTATTCTTTTTTCACAAAAACTTATCATATTCTAGCTTCATCTTCTCCTTCTTCTTCAAGAGAGAAAACTAGATGCCATCAATGGCATCTTGAGCAAAATTGAGTGAAATCCAATTCTAAAGTGAACCCACCTCCTATTTCTTCACCCTCTACCTCTTGCCAAGTTGTTTTGGGTGTTTTCTTCACAAGTTTCACAACTTTGTGAAGTCGGAGCTTGAACTTGTGATGCCTCGACGTAGATCGTCTTTGACACGAAGCCGACGACCTAGCTCGCCCGTTTCTCCGATGAAGCCGACGATTGAGTTCGGGATTCATGATGGACAGCGAGAGGACAGCCACGTAGAGCTAAGGAAGTGGAGAACCGGATCTACAAAAGTTGTAGCATCTAACTTTTAGTTAAAGTGTTAACTAGTTTATAGTTTCGCCTAGAAATCTAGCCGACGATCCGTATTAGGGTTTCTCGGCACCCATAAAATTTTAAATTGGCATGTTCGATGCCTTGTGAGAGCTCTATAGTGTGCCTAGGAACCCTACAGTGGTATCAGAGCCTAGCTAGAGCCTTAGGCGAAGTCTAGACGGAGTTTGAAGTCCGAACGAACCCGAAACCCTAACCCGATAATGCTCTCTGGACTTTTTCCAAATTTGTGGTTTTTTGTCAATTAAAAATGCTTAAAAAATTCAGCAATGAAATCTAAGAATTACGGTGCAAAAAGTTTCCCATGAACAGTACTTTGTGCGGCGGAACCGCGGCAGAAGCCTAGCTTCTGCGGCGGTTCCGCGGCTATATGGTGACGTCAGCCCTAAGTGTTTGCACAGTAATTCCTGATTAATTATTCTGAGTTTTCTGGGAATTTTTAAATTGGCTCTTAAGTTGAGTGTTCTGGGGTTAAATTGGGAAACGATGTTTCGATCGGATTATCGAACCTTGTCTAAGTGTTTTTCCGGATATTTTTAGAATATGTTAGAAAAAGTTCGACCGGATATAAATACCCAACTTTTCCCCTGTCGGGAAATTTCCAAGTGTTGGATTTTTCCGTAGTTTAACGACGTTCTAAGTAGTGCAAGTAACGCGATGGACCCTCTAGAAGACAACAAACCTTAACTCGATTATGTGACCGTCTTGAACTGCCCTTTGAACCTTCGGGTTTAGGGCAGTACGGCGTGCCACATGTGAGGCGTTGGCTTGACCCTTCTACGGCTGGACCGTTGGTACTGAGGCACGAACTGAATGTTGTTAGACTTATTTCATGTGTTGAGTTGTATCAGGAAAACTTGGGTATTCGACTGTTCGATCGGAAAGTTTAACATTTTCTGTTTATCTGGAATGTGATACAATAATTGGAATTCACAAACAGTTATGTGATAACTGAATGAATGTTATAAATCTAGCAGTTTAGTCCCACATGATATTGAAAAGAGTTTTCGATAATGAGACTAAAATGCGGGATTTATATCTGTTAGGCTTGTGATGTCTAAGTATTTCATTTGATTAGGCATGTGATGTCCAAAGAGGTTGCGGATTCCAACTGTTGTAGTTTTACACTTTCTTTTGTTAGTTGTATGTAAGCCCTAGAGGCCAGTATTGTACAGATTATGTATATTATATTGGATGCTTGGACATATATAGAGATGACTTTCTTGCTCGACATGATAGTATGCTATCTGGTTGCTATTTATCTTAACATGTACACTAGTCTCTTTATACTGTCTTATAGTTACATGTTGGTAAAGCCCTTAGGATTTGTACTTGACTACCTGGGCTATGATGCAGATCATACTAGTGGGGACATGGTAGTCCATAAGTACATCCTTCAAGGTCCCTAGTCGTGGGTGTATCGAGACGGGGCATCGATATACCAGAGTAGACTAGCGTATACGCTTCTCGACCCATGTGATGGGCGATGGATGATCCCATATCCATTGGTGTTTGACATCAGAGATGGTATACGGGTGCTCAGTGGAGACTGGGTACACTGGACGGACTCGCCGAGAACTCCCAGATGGTATTATACCTCACGTCAGATGGCAGTTCTCAGGTGACACTTGTACAGGTTAGTCTGTAGACCTGAGATCGTCATAGAGTCTTGTGTGATTCCCACTGTGCTTTGATCTCCACCTTACCACGTCCATGAGGGCGTGCAAAACGGTGGTCTTTGGGTACAGTCCCGAGTCATATGGAGGCAATGAGCGATAGGAGGGGTTTCGTCTCTCCCGGTATTGGGGGTTGATGTTGCGCTGTGCTCGATTGGCCGTAACAGGGAAGTCCCTGGCCAGGGCTGATCAGAGATTTGCTGGTAAGTGTTACCAGTAGTTTCTCGACCCGTTACGAGCCTCACATCGGCACGACTTATCAGGTTATTGGGGTCTGACGTATACCACCCCTAGACTTGATATGCGACGTATCTGACGAAGAGACTTGACTGTATGGTAAGTGTTACTGGTCGGATTCTCAGGAGTGTGAGCGGGCTAGCTCGTCGATCTTCTGATCGCTCAATACCCGGGTGGCCGTTACGTTTAGCAGACCGCTTGCGGCTTGTGGGTGCTTGATATGATCATCATCTGCTACCGGCGTATTGACGAGTCTTTAGAGTCCTACACAGAGGTTTCCTGGCTCAAGCGAAACGAAATAGGAGCGCATATGAGATATGTGCAGGACCGAGAATAATGCGTGTATGTGATACCGCATTTCATTCTCGCGATATATGTTTCGATTGGTTATATTCGATATGACCTAGTTATCGAATCATTGATTCGATAAATCGATACATTGAATTCTAGTCGGTCATGTGCGACATGACCGGATCATTGAATCAAATGTTGATTTAATGATTTAATGCATAATTATATATTTGATATATTGCATTGCATTAACTAGTATTGGTTCACTTTAAACGGATTTTTCTCACTTGGATTGCACATTGTATATGTGATATACTTTTGTGCACTTTTTGTATCATGTTTGATGATACTTGATCATATGGTTAAGTGAATAGAATTAAACCATGGTTATGTTGTAATTAGGGTTTTCCATATTTATTTATCTATTTATTTGTTTATTTATGTGGATAAATTCAAAATGAGAATGGTGGCTATATTTGTTTCTTGTATGAAGCTTCTTGAACCCTTGACTTTAGCAACCATTCTTATCCTCTTGCTTAACCCTAACCCACTCATTTGACCATGGTTTATTCTCTACACTTAACCCTAGTTATTGTTATGATAAGTATTGATTTATTATTCATTTTCAAGAACACTTATCATAATTCTAGCTCTTCTTCTTCTTCATCTTCAAAAGAAAAGCTCAAGGTCCATCAATGGCAACTTGAGTTAAAGTGAGATAAATCCAATTCTAAAGTGAACCCACCTCCTATTTCTTCACCCTCTACCTCTTGCCAAGTTGTTTTGGGTGTTTACTTCATAAGTTTCACAAGTTTGTGAAGTCGGAGCTTGAGTTTGTGCAACCTCGACGTAGATCGTCTTTGACACAAAGCCGACGACCTATTCCGCTTATTTTCCCGATGAAGCCGATGATCGAGTCGAGGATTCATGATGGACAGCGAGGACATCACCACGTGGAGCTGAGGAGGCGGAAATCCGGATCTACAAAGGTTGTATATCCGTATCTTAGTAGTTAACTGTTAACTAGTTATCCTTTTCGCCTAAACATCTAGTTAAAGATCCGTAGTCTAGGGTTTCTAGGCACTAAAAATTTTAAATTGGCATGTTCGATGCCTTGTGAGACCACTATAGGGTGCCTAGGAACCTTTCACTGGTATCAGAGCCTAGCTAGAGCCTTAGGCGAAGTCCCGACGACGTTTGAAGTCCGAACGAACCCGAAACCCTAGAATTTTAGAGCTCTCTGGACATTTTCATAAATCTGGGATTTTTCAATATTTAAAATGTCTAAAAAATTCAGCATAGAATTATAAGAATTACTGTGCAAAACGATCCCATCAACTGTTCATTCGGCCGCGGAAGCGCGGCAGAAGCATGCATTCTGCCGCCCTTCCGCGGTCAAACAGTGACGTCATCCCATTTTTTTTTACACAGTAATACCTGATAAATTCTGGTGAGTTTTCTGGATATTTTTAAATTAATTTAAGGGTTGAGTGCTCTGGAGTTAAATTGGGAATCGATGAATTCGATCGGAATATCAAACTTTGTCTAAGTGTTTTTCCAGATAATTGTAGAATATGTTAAAGAGTTCGACCAGATAAGAATACCCAGGTTTTCCCCTGCCGGAATATCCAAGTGTTGGATTATTGTGTGGTTAAAAGACGTTCCAAGTAGTGCAAGTAACGCGATGGTCCCTCTAGAAGACACAAACCTTAACTCGATTATGTGACCGTCTTGAACTGCCCTTTGAACCTTCGGGTTTGGGGCAGTACGGCGTGCCACATGTGAGGCGTTGGCTTGACCCTTCTACGGCTGGACCGTTGGTACTGAGGTATGAAGTGAATGTCTTTGAACCTATTTCATGTGTTGATCGGTGTCGGGAAAACTTGGGTGTTCGAATGTTCGATCGGAAAGTTTAATATATTCTATTTATCCGGAACTGGATACAATAATTGGAATTCACAAAAGGTTATGAGATAACTGGATGAATGTTATAGATCTAGCAGTTTAGTTTCACAAGATATCGAAAAGAGTTTTCGATGATGGGACTAAAATGCGGGATTTATAACTGTTAGGCATGTGATGTCTAAAGAGATTGCGGATTCCAATTGTTGTAGTTTTACACTTTCTTTTCTGTGACCGTAAGTGTAGTATGTTCATATCGCCGGTTTCGTTGCTATACGTCAACGACAATTGGGGTATGCATACTTACTTACGTTGATGACATATGATGTTATGTGTTGCTGGATATGTTATATTGGATCGTCGTATTCGAATAGCCGGGGGGTTTTTATGTGAGATGAGTGTTTTTCGTTTTCATTCATGTAAAAACTTGTATGTAATATTCTTTTATTCGGGGCACTTCCAGGATGCGGGAGTTGTCACCCTTTGTATATTATTTACTTTTCCGCATTAGGATAGACCCAAGGAGGGGAGCACAAGTAACCGGGTTCTGGGGTCCAGTGGGAGACCAACTCGAGGTGTCGAGTCCGGGTCTCCTAACCCTAGAATTGGCAGGGTTGCTTGCCGCTCTCGTAGGGGTCTAGGGGTGTGGGATTGGCTATTCATCACGACCGTGGAATCCGTGTTTTATACTGGCTCGTATTGAAAACACGGACGTCCTAGTATATCCAATATTTCATATGGTTATTCTGCTGCGATATCTGTGATGTGATTCTGTGATGGATTTAGTATATAGTATATATGATATATTATATAGACGTTACTTATGTTTTACACCCGCGCTAGCCCTGCCCTGCTCTGTCGTTAGTTACCTAACCTAACGGTGCACGAGGGGACATCGAGGCGAATGCGGATGGCATAAGTGTACGTCATATCTATCTGTGATGTTTAGGTATTTATATGATGGGACTTCATTAATGTGATTAATGAAAGATAAGAAACCTAAGATGTTGTAGAATCAGATTTTAAAATAAAACAGGTAGCTACAGTTCTTGCTTTGCATAGCGGTATATATGAAATACCCCGCACCTTATTCGATGAGGAAAGGACCGAGATCCCTTCACCGGGAGTGACTCCTTTAGCAATAACTGGCAGATGCTACACACTCGGTTTGCTTTTGACTGCTTTTGCGTTTTTGCTTTGCACAGTGATATATATGATATATCCTGCACCTCATTCGACGAGGAAAGGACCGAGATCCCTTCACCGGGAGTGACTCCTTTAGCAAAACCAGAAAAGCCTCAAAATCACTCCATTTCAAAACATCATTTGATTCTACAACGATATCAAGTTCTTTACGCTCATGGTTTTTATGAAAAACCTGCGTAGCCCTCCGTCTTTTCAGATAAATTACATATAGTATTCGTGCTACATTTGTTGGCTTTCGTCAAGGTGTAGTGTGCGGTAGCTATGTGCTGTTTATCTGCTGCATATGATGCGACTGGATTAGGGTAGTCGTACGGCTTTGTTGGCTTTCGTCAAGGGTCGTGCGGGTGGGTTTAATTCAGTCAAGAAATGTACGGGTTGAACTTGACTAGCGGGCTGTGGTTTGTTGGCTTTCGTCAAGGTCATAGCACGCTAGGGGCAAAAATATTATCGGGAGTTTCAAGTGTTGAAATTTGCAATGAGATTGCATACCTTCTATGAGATAGTTGGATCCCGATACCCGCTGCGAGTAAGAGTTACTCCTGGGAGAGTTTTACACATTGCAATTAGCTGATCAAGTAGGTGTCTAGAAAGGTGTTAACGAGGTTACGCCTCTGGGAAAACGAGGTTTACATTAATTAGGTTCGTGCGAAAGCACGGGGGACCTCCCTCAAAGTACCGACACTGGCCTGGCTGAAAGATTGGCGAACTTGTAGTGTGTAATTAATCCCGGCTAGTCTTTCCTTTTAGGGTTTGGAGGAAGATTTGATAAAAAGCAGTGGGAGCCATCCTGATTAGATAAGATAATAACCAATCTGATCTTGCACGAGCTTACGCTAAAGTATTTTCTTCTCTCTCTCTCCAGGTAGCGACCATTTCATGCCTTAATAAAGATAATAATATGGATGTATTGACCGAACCCGCATGTTATACTGTGCTGGGGAACGTTGGTTCCGTTCTTTCTTATAAGAGTTATAGGAATGAACAGGATATAGGGGAATACCAGGATTCTCATGCCACCCGAATGAAGAAAGTACATGTTGATGCATTTTCTTCGGGTGTGTTCGTTACTGAGAATTGTTTCTCCATTTGCTCTACGTCCTGGGTATTGGATACCGGGTCAGGATCCCATATATGTAATCAGTTACATGGGCTTAGGAAAGGTAGAGAACTTGGAGAAGGTGATAAAGACATTAGAGTCGGAAATGGTGCAATTGTTGCAGCTAAGACTGTCGGGGAATATCACCTTGTATTACCAACTGGTAATACATTGGTTCTGAACGAATGCTATTACATGCCGAACCTGATATGCAACATTATATCGGTTTCTTTATTGAGTAAAGAGGGATATAATTTTGTATTACAGGACAATGTTATGAACATTTTCCATAACCAAAAGTTGGTTGGATCAGGCACGTTATGCAATGGCATTTATGTTCTAAATCAATCAACAGTTCTTAGCATAACAAACACACACAAGAGGAAGAGTTCTGAACTCAACGAATCCTTCTTGTGGCATTGTAGACTGGGTCACATCAATGTGACACGACTGGCTAAGTTGCATAAAGATGGATATTTGAAACCTTTCGAATTTTCATCTTATGACACTTGCCAGTCATGTCTCAAAGGCAAGATGACCAAGACTCCGTTTACGGGACACGGAGAAAGAGTTACCGAACTCTTAGGACTGATACATAGTGATGTATGTGGTCCCATGTCTACAAATGCCAGGGATGGTTCTTCGTACTTCATTACATTCACTGACGATCTCTCAAGATACGGACATGTGTACTTGATAAGACACAAGTCTGAAGCTTTTGAGAAATTTAGAGAATATAAACAAGAAGTCGAAAACCAAACCGGAAAGAGTATTAAAATCCTTCGATCTGATCGAGGAGGTGAATACTTGAGCAATGAGTTCCTGGACTTCCTAAAAGAGAATGGGATTCTCTCTCAGCTGACTCCTCCATATACACCACAGCACAACGGTGTATCAGAACGGAGGAACCGCACCCTATTAGATATGGTGCGCTCTATGATGAGCACAGCTGAGTTACCTATTTCCTTCTGGGGGTATGCGCTTGAGACAGCCATACATCTACTGAATATGGTCCCCACCAAATCAGTGCCTACCACTCCATATGAGATATGGAAAGGGAAGAGACCATGTCTTAACTATGTTAAGATATGGGGTTGTCCAGCCTATGTCAAACGACAAAATCCGGACAAACTCGAGGCACGGTCTGTTCTATGCAAATTTGTAGGATATCCCAAGAATTCTCAAGGGTATATCTTCTACCACTCTGAGGAACAAAGAGTGTTTGTTTCTCGGCATGCCACCTTTTTAGAAAAGGAATTTCTTGAAAAAGAGATTAGTGGTCATGAGGTAGAACTGGATGAGGTTCCAGCTGCAGAAGCTACAACAGAAGATCTGGTGGAAGCAGAGGATTCCGTAGTTCCCGATGAACCCCAGCCACTCCGCCGATCTAGTAGGGTTTCTCGTCCACCTGAGAGATACTACGGTTTTCTCATTGATGGTGGAAGCGAGGATTGCATCATGGAGGATGATGATCCAACTAGCTTCGAGCAGGCCATCACGAGTAGGGACTCAGTGAAATGGCTGGATGCTATGCGGTCCGAGATGGATTCCATGTACACCAACAAAGTATGGACTTTGGAAGTTGCTCCTGAAGGGGTAAAACCCATTGGGAGCAAGTGGATCTTTAAGAAGAAACTTGGTGTAGATGGGAAAGTGGAGACTTTCAAAGCTAGACTTGTAGCAAAGGGTTTTCGTCAAAGACCAGGTGTGGACTATGACGAGACCTTTTCTCCAGTGGCTATGCTTAAATCCATCCGAATCATGCTTGCCATTGCTGCCTTTCATGACTACGAAATCTGGCAAATGGATGTTAAGACCGCCTTTCTAAATGGTGATTTAGAAGAGTGCGTGTACATGACTCAGCCAGAGGGCTTCGTAGACAGTGGGAGCAACGGAAAGGTGTGCAAGCTGCTTAAATCCATTTATGGATTAAAGCAAGCATCGCGGAGTTGGAACATCTGCTTTGACGTCGTTATCAAAGAGTTTGATTTCGTCAAAAATCCAGATGAACCTTATATCTACAAGAAGGTGGCAGAGAGTAAGATTGTCTTCCTCGTATTGTACGTGGACGACATACTCTTGATAGGAAATGACATTCCTATGCTGCAATCGGTCAAGCTCTTCTTATCACAAAGATTCTCAATGAAAGATCTTGGTGATGCCTCATGCATATTGGGGATCAGGATCTATAGAGATAGATCCAAACGGATTTTGGGATTGTCCCAATCCAGGTACATTGACACCATACTAAAGAGGTTTAGTATGGAAGAGTCCAAGCGTGGGAACATGCCCACGATCTCTGGAGTCACTCTCTCCAAAGAGATGTCTCCCAAGACTGATTTGGAGAGAGCTCGCATGCAAGGGATACCCTATGCTTCGGCAGTAGGCTCTATCATGTATGCGATGCTATGTACCAGACCCGATGTAGCATACTCACTAAGTGTAGTGAGCAGGTATCAAGCTGATCCTGGAGAGAGTCACTGGACAGCTGTGAAGAGCATTCTCAAGTACTTGTGAAGGACTAGAGATATGTTCTTGGTGTATGGTAACGGAGAACTCCAAGTGGAGTCCTTTACCGATTCGAGCTTCCAGAGTGATAAGGATGACTCTAAGTCGCAGTCGGGTTTTGTCTTTACCCTTTACGGAGGGGCGGTTAGCTGGAAGAGTTCCAAGCAGGAAACCGTGGCAGACTCGACGATGGAGGCTGAATACATCGCTGCCAACGATGCTGCTAAAGAAGCTGTCTGGGTCAAGAAGTTCATTTCTGAACTTGGAGTGGTTCCATCCATTGAGCATCCAATACCTTTGTATTGCGATAACAATGGAGCGGTGGCTTTGGCCAAGGAACCCAGGTCCCATCAGCGGTCCAGGCACATTCTGAGGCGGTATCACCTGATCCGGGAGATAGTTGATCGCCGGGAGATCGAGGTCAGGAGAGTTGACACGAAGAACAACACGGCGGATCCACTCACGAAGGCCATTCCCCAGATACAGTTTGAGAGACTCTTCGGGATGCTCGGTATGAGATACTACAGCAGCTGGCCCTAGTGCAAGTGGGAGATTGTTAGTTGTATGTATGCCCTAGAGGCCAGTATTGTACAGATTATGTATATTATATTGGATGCTTGGACATATATAGAGATGACTTTCTTGCTCGACATGATAGTATGCTATCTGGTTGCTATTTATCTTAACATGTACACTAGTCTCTTTATACTGTCTTATAGTTACATGTTGGTAAAGCCCTTAGGATTTGTACTTGACTACCTGGGCTATGATGCAGATCATACTAGTGGGGACATGGTAGTCCATAAGTACATCCTTCAAGGTCCCTAGTCGTGGGTGTATCGAGACGGGGCATCGATATACCAGAGTAGACTAGCGTATACGCTTCTCGACCCATGTGATGGGCGATGGATGATCCCATATCCATTGGTGTTTGACATCAGAGATGGTATACGGGTGCTCAGTGGAGACTGGGTACACTGGACGGACTCGCCGAGAACTCCCAGATGGTATTATACCTCACGTCAGATGGCAGTTCTCAGGTGACACTTGTACAGGTTAGTCTGTAGACCCGAGATCGTCATAGAGTCTTGTGTGATTCCCACTGTGCTTTGATCTCCACCTTACCACGTCCATGAGGGCGTGCAAAACGGTGGTCTTTGGGTACAGTCCCGAGTCATATGGAGGCAATGAGCGATAGGAGGGGTTTCGTCTCTCCCGGTATTGGGGGTTGATGTTGCGCTGTGCTCGATTGGCCGTAACAGGGAAGTCCCTGGCCAGGGCTGATCAGAGATTTGCTGGTAAGTGTTACCAGTAGTTTCTCGACCCGTTACGAGCCTCACATCGGCACGACTTATCAGGTTATTGGGGTCTGACGTATACCACCCCTAGACTTGATATGCGACGTATCTGACGAAGAGACTTGACTGTATGGTAAGTGTTACTGGTCGGATTCTCAGGAGTGTGAGCGGGCTAGCTCGTCGATCTTCTGATCGCTCAATACCCGGGTGGCCGTTACGTTTAGCAGACCGCTTGCGGCTTGTGGGTGCTTGATATGATCGTCATCTGCTACCGGCGTATTGACGAGTCTTTAGAGTCCTACACAGAGGTTTCCTGGCTCAAGCGAAACGAAATAGGAGCGCATATGAGATATGTGCAGGACCGAGAATAATGCGTGTATGTGATACCGCATTTCATTCTCGCGATATATGTTTCGATTGGTTATATTCGATATGACCTAGTTATCGAATCATTGATTCGATAAATCGATACATTGAATTCTAGTCGGTCATGTGCGACATGACCGGATCATTGAATCAAATGTTGATTTAATGATTTAATGCATAATTATATATTTGATATATTGCATTGCATTAACTAGTATTGGTTCACTTTAAACGGATTTTTCTCACTTGGATTGCACATTGTATATGTGATATACTTTTGTGCACTTTTTGTATCATGTTTGATGATACTTGATCATATGGTTAAGTGAATAGAATTAAACCATGGTTATGTTGTAATTAGGGTTTTCCATATTTATTTATCCATTTATTTGTTTATTTATGTGGATAAATTCAAAATGAGAATGGTGGCTATATTTGTTTCTTGTATGAAGCTTCTTGAACCCTTGACTTTAGCAACCATTCTTATCCTCTTGCTTAACCCTAACCCACTCATTTGACCATGGTTTATTCTCTACACTTAACCCTAGTTATTGTTATGATAAGTATTGATTTATTATTCATTTTCAAGAACACTTATCATAATTCTAGCTCTTCTTCTTCTTCATCTTCAAAAGAAAAGCTCAAGGTCCATCAATGGCAACTTGAGTTAAAGTGAGATAAATCCAATTCTAAAGTGAACCCACCTCCTATTTCTTCACCCTCTACCTCTTGCCAAGTTGTTTTGGGTGTTTACTTCACAATTTTCACAAGTTTGTGAAGTCGGAGCTTGAGTTTGTGCAACCTCGACGTAGATCGTCTTTGACACAAAGCCGACGACCTATTCCGCTTATTTTCCCGATGAAGCCGATGATCGAGTCGAGGATTCATGATGGACAGCGAGGACATCACCACGTGGAGCTGAGGAGGCGGAAATCCGGATCTACAAAGGTTGTATATCCGTATCATAGTAGTTAACTGTTAACTAGTTATCCTTTTCGCCTAAACATCTAGTTAAAGATCCGTAGTCTAGGGTTTCTAGGCACTAAAAATTTTAAATTGGCATGTTCGATGCCTTATGAGAACACTATAGGGTGCCTAGGAACCTTTCATCTTTTCTGTGACCGTAAGTGTAATATGTGATATCGCCGGTTTCGTTGCTATATGTCAACGACAATTGGGATGGACATATTTACTTACGTTGATGACATGTGATGTTATGTGTTGCTGGTTATGTTATATTGGATTATTGTGTTTGAATAGCCGGGGGTTTTTATGTGAGATGAGTGTTTTTCATTTTCATTCATATAAAAACTTGTATGTAATATTCTTTTATTGGGGCACTTCCAGGTTGCGGAAGTCGTCACCTTTTGTATATTATTTACTTTTCCGCATTAGGATAGACCCAAGGAGGGGAGCATAAGTTGTAACTGCACGGCGGCGCCCCGGCCGTCAATCCGACGCCGGAGTGCGGAAGCGGTGAAAAACTTAAATTTTGCGGACTTAGCAAACCGGCACCACCGCGCACTAAACACCCGGATCGTAACCATTAACAAGTCTAAGCTATCTACAAGAATGGGAATAGAGATATACCGACGATCCAAGTCCTCCGGTCTTCTCATCATCGTCCCGATCTCCTGCGGAATGTCCCGTCGTCGCCACCTTGCCGGAAGGGCACCACATCGCCTACTTTGTTTACGGGCTCCCACCTCAATGCCGAGGCAACTCGGGCACGAAGCCGGCTACTCGACGTGCCCAAGAATCGCTGTAGAATGTGTAGTAGAAGAAAGCTCATTTGGGGTTTATGGAGATGCCTTTGTGGTGGAGGAATGAAACAAGGACAAAATGTGGAGGAGCTTGGGGTATTTTGGAGCATGATATGAACAAAAATACCCACACCCAATTTTGGACAGCCCCTATAGGACTTGGCCGGCCACTACTAGTGAGGAGTGGAGAGAATGAATGGGAGAGGCCAATGAAAAAGAAAGACCATCTCAATAATACAAGGGAGAGAGAGAGAAGGCTATCATGCAAAAGGAAATCATGAGAACCAATGATGACAAGGCAAAACCAACACTCAACTCAACCATCATCAACATGCATGATGGCTTCCAAAGTCAATCCATCATGAGAAGGAGAAGTCAAGGATGGTGCTCATCATGAAAACTATCATGATAAAACAAAGATGCAAAGACCCCCTCCACAAATGCCTATTTGCAACAACGCAAATAAGCCCTCCTCCACCAATCTTCGGCCAATGAACGGAACAATGGAAATTGGCCGAAACGGAAAGCAAAGTGGCAACTCCAGAAAACTGGTCCCGTAATAAATTTACAGGAAAACCCCGATACTGTGCATACACACCCGCATTTGTATTCCGACCGAAATACAAATGCAATGAGACAAAATCTACACTGTACTATACTAGAATCCGGCTTATACCAAAACCGGCTAGTAATATCTGTTCGATCCTGATCCGTGCAATACCGCACGTATCTGATCGAACCCTGCCATATAACCATACGGCCTATAGTACAGACTGTCCGATCCTAATCCGTGCAATACCGCACGTATCTGATCGGACCTTGCCATATCTCCATACGGCCTCTACAACCTTTCGCCCGAAAGCTGAGTAACTGAATGTGGGGGACTCTAAAGACTCGTCAATACCTTGGTTGTGGATTTAACCACTAGCACGTCAGAGGTATAAGCCAATACGTGACGGGCTACCAGGTACTGACCAAATGGGACGTCGATGAGGAAGCTCACCCCGACACCCAACTGAGCCTGTCAGTGACAATATCCGTGCAGTCCGGTCCGTTCGTCTATGAGTATCGCATGGCGGGCCTAGGGGGTTGGTAAAAGTCAGACCCCCAAAAGCGGTACAAGTCGTGTCGGAGTGTAGCCCAGAACACCCTGAGATACTACTGGAATACCTACCAGTAAATCTCCTTGCCTTGGCCAAGGACTTTGTGTAATGGCTCTCCTAGACACAGCACGACATCACCCCCAATACCGGGAGAGACGAACCCCTGAAGATACGCTCACTGCCTCCATGTGGCTCGGGACTGTACCCAACTAAAACCTGTTTGCACGACTCCTTTGAGCCGTGGTAGGGTAGTAATCAAAGTACAGTGGGAACTCACACGAGACAAATGACGATCCCCAGGTCGATGAACTAACCTGCACACATGTCACCAGGGAACTGCCATCTGACGTCTGGTATATGACCAACTAGCATGTTCCCGGCGAGTCCTGTCCGGTGTACTCATAACCCAATGAGCACCTGTATACATCTTAGGTGATCCAACTGACACCAGTGGCTTGTGAGACCGGCCACCGCCCCTCGTCGGGGTCTCGACTGTATACACTAGTCTACTAATGGAGTATCGATGCCCGGTCTCGAAACTCCCACGACTAGGGACCTTTTAAGGATATGCTTGTAGACCCCCAGCTCTCACTTATATGATCGCCCTCATACTGCTGGTGGTCAAGCAAGAATCCTAGGGGCTCTATCAACGTGTAATAGCGACGTGTCAGGTCACTTAAAACAGTACACGATGATAAAGGTAAACCAGATAGCATACTATCATCTCGAGTAAGACTGTCCTACCGGGATAGGTCCTCCCTCAATCATTACAATCACGTACCTGTGACCTAATAATTGACTCTGAGGGCACTATCTCCAACAATCTCCCACTTGCACTCAAGGCTAATTATTGCGATGTCGCATACTCACAGCCCGTGTGATACCGAACATCCAACTCCTCTACTAGTCAGTCTCACAAAGCTCGTTTGCGGAACTATTGCGTTCGAGGAATAGCCTCAGTGAGTGGATCCGCTTAGTTGTTTCTTTCTATGTCTCTCTATATCTCAAGTTCGCGGAGAAAGCCATCTCCCGAAAAGAGCAATACCTGTCTCAGAATATGTCTGGATGTCTGATGGGACCTAGCTCATAAATGAACTCCAAATCCAAACTTCTTAGACTGTATCGTCAACTGAACTTAATCAGTATCCTGCGCGCCATGCCTCCCTCAGTATTGCCTTGGACCACCTGTCCAAAATACTGCCCCTCATCAGAAGGAAAACTATAACTCTGACAACCTCCTTGTCGTCCATGTCACCTTGGAAGCCTGGAATGATAACTGTCTCCTGAATGAGGCTGTCGTTATCATATCCCTAGAACATCCATTATGTTCTAAAACTGCTTCCGACTGTTTCTCCAGGATTGGATTAATGTCAACTTATTGCATCTAGTGCAAGAACAACATCTGGTGTGGTACTTGACATCTCATGATTGACTCAATTGCCTGAGCAAGTGATCTGCCAATCATGCACGTCCCTCTCCCCTTTAGTCTGTAAGACACCTTTGGAGAGGGTGACTCCATTACCTGCAGGTACACTACCGTGCCAGGAGTCGTCCATCCTAAATACTCTTAGAATGCTGTCAAGTACCCTGATTGGGAAACCACCCAAATCTAGATCTAAAACCATAGATCTAGTAACCAGTATGTCTGATATAAAATCCATTTCCTTTGTGGAGAAACAACTGTGTGACAACCAAAGTATAACCGATTGTAGTATAGGAGTTTCTTTTCCTATTCTGTGTATGTCATCCAAATACCAGGATATCACACCCTACTACCTTCTCAACAGATCCATCTCCTATTCTGATGAAGTCAAACCTATGACTGTCACGTCAGAAATAGATGATCTATCTCCGCTACATCTGCTTTAGTCTATAAATAGACACAAGCTACCTGTCCACCAATGCTTCCGCTGCTCCCACTGACTACGACAACCCTCTGGCAGAGTCATATACACGTACACTTCTAAAACTAGTTTAGAACGACGCTATACTCATCCTCCCGCCGGGTCTCGCACCCTGGAACAACAGCAATGGTAATTGTGGGTAAACAAGAACTTCCCTGTCACCGTCCTTGAGGCTACCGTAGTACCTCTCGGGTGCCTGAAGTTACCCACCTTATCTGCGGAGTGGCCAATGGAATGTCAATCCAGATTGAATCTTTAGGTTCCTTATCAAATCTTCAGTAATCGTTTGCGGTTCTGGAATCACTTCCAGTTCTACCATACTCCCACTACTGTTTTCTGAAAAAATCCATCTTTAATAAAACTGTGGCGAGTCTAGAACAATATTGCTATTGTTCATCCAGATGGTAGAAAATCAACCCGCGTCATAGCCTGGGTCAACCCACAAACAGCCATTACAGAAACGTGCCTTGAGTTGTCCAGTGTCTGGTTTTAATCATAAACCGGACAACTTCCCGTACCTTAACATCGTTAAGATACGAACTGTTCTATATCCAATATAGAAACAGAGGCACTGATTTAATTGAACCAGATTCAAATCATGCAGCTGTCCCCAGCGCATGTCAACTAAATGGAAGGAGGCCGATCAGCGTTACTCAACTTAGGAATACTTCCAATTATGAGTAACCTGAAAGAGAAGCAAGATCTCTTAATCATTACTATCAACTGAACACCATACACAAGTATCTACATCTTCGATTACTTTGAAGAATCCCGATACTTGTGACACCTGGTTCTCCACTCTATTCAAATACCAATAACTTCTCCAAATTCGGACCCTGTGTTTCCACGAAACACTTGTCTAAAAACTAGAGAAGTCATAAGTAAACTGAATGTAGTACGAGGACCAACCCCTCTGTCCTGATGGACCCTGGACAACATACAATACTCTGTATAAGTCCCTTGAGTCTGATAACTCATTCACTGTGTGTCGTAGGTTGAAAACTGTACTTATGGTTAAGAAGAATTACACCGCTGCTTAATGCTCCTTACCTAACCATCCACTGATATAGGTAAATGTCGTAGACATAATTTCAGAAAGGTATATCTCACTCTATGAAAATAGACGTACAGATATATCAATTTGAAATTGGTGCATAACAGCGGATATTCAAAACCAAATATTTGCCGACCGGCAAACAGCCCAGGTGATTTCCTCAAATATCACCGATTACAACGAATCCCGATATAATGAGAATAATCACCCAATTCCCAATAACTTACTCCCACTCATCATCTGTAAAACCATACAGATGTGAGAATCGTACCTGGTAAATACATACCCTGGAGTAAGTATCTAATCGGGAAATCAGTTTTCTTTTAACATTACACAGTGAAACTGAAACATTGAAATGTTTCGATGGGGTATCCCGGTATTCCTAGTAATGCCTCTTCCAGATTCACGACTGTAACCGTATAATTCTTTGCCACCTCTCCAAATCCCTTCATATGTCTTTAGTCTTTACCTTCTGCACACCCCTTTAGGCCAAATGGTTTTCTTCCTTCCCTACCGTTCGGCACCAGCCTATGGTTTGGAAGAAGACTATCCAATAAGCATAATGGGTGTACTGTCCCAATCCTAGGAACACTCGCAATGAGAGAGGGTGAAGATAAAAGACAACCGAATAAACCTTATTCCTATTTCTCCTGAACCAGAATCCATCCCCGAACTGGAACAAGTTCCATTCGAGTTCGTATATAACCATACGATGGAGTATCCAAATAAACTGTGGATCTTCGTAGTGATACGGAGTGTCCTGGAGAAATACAAAGGTGATGAGGGAGTGGTATCGAAATATTTGGTTTGGTCGTGAATATCTGTTGCAATTTACTTTGCCCTCTTACTAATCCCTTGCTTTGTCTGAACTTAATACCTTCTGCACACCATCGTTATGCTAATTGGTTTTCTTCATTCCCTACCGGTCGGCACCAGCCTAAGGTTTGGAAGAAGACAATCCAATTTGCGTAATAGGTGTACTACCCCTAAACCAAGGAGTACTCGTAACCTGAGAGAGGGTAAAAGGAAAAGACAACTGAATAATCCTATCCGTTTTCTCCAGAACCGGAAACCATCCTCGAATAAATTCTTTCGAGTTCGTATCTAACCATACGATGGTTTTGTCCAATGGAAGTGGACGTTCGTAGTAATACGGGGTGTCCTGGAGAAAAGGGTAAAAGTAGGAGTGGCAATGAGGTTTGCAACTCTGACAATCCAAAAGCCGGTGTTAAAGAAGGTTCGGTCAACTTGGTCACTGAGTCAAAGTCTTAGGGTCGGGTCAATGGTCGCTGCCAAAGAGAGAGAGAAAAGAAACACTCAGCGTGCACTCTAACCTAGATCAGAATGGTCACCAATTTATCTAATCTGGAAACCTCCCACTGTACCTCAAATTCTCCTCCAAACCTGAAAGAAGAATTAGTCGGGGTTACCCGAGGAGTAAACTAACTCATCAGTTGGAATCGGGATCCAACTATCATTGCATGATAACGTGACGGAATCCGCTCACGCTATCACACTCCAGAAGGTATGCGCATATCTGGCAAGTTTCAGTTCTTTTGAAACTCCCGATGTGATTTCTGCCCCATGCTCTTATGACCTTGACTTTGGCCAACAAATCATAAGTCACATGTCAAGTTCCACCCGTCATTCTCCAGGTTGTTTTGAATCCACCCGTACATACCCTTGACTTTGGCCAACAAGGCAGTACGACTGTTCCAAACCAACGCATCTATCTATGCTGCATATGAATAACCAACAGCTACCAAACACTGTGCCTTGACTTTGGCCAACAAACACAGCTTGAATACTATTGACTACCCATATGAAACGACGGAGGGCTACGAATGGTTTCTGGCGAAAACCTTTAACGTAATGAACTTGATATCGTTTGAAGGAACGGATAGCTTTTTAAAATATAGTGACGAAAACCGTTGCTAAAGAGGTCACTCCCGGTGAAGGGATCTCGGCTCTTTCCCCGTAGAATGGGGTGCAGGATATTCCAACTGAATACCACGGTGCAAAGCAAAAGTAATCGGCTATAGTGAAGTTAATGCCCTGACGCAAACTTCTGTCCAAGGGGTCACTCCCGGTGAAGGGATCTCGGCCCTTGCCTCGTCGACTGAGGAGCAGGATATTCCAACTGAATACCACGATGCAAAACAAAAGTGAACGTCCTTGCAATAACAGCTTTTTGAAAAAGTGTTCCAACAACATCAGATTAGGTTTGTTTTTAACTTGCATTGATCCGAATCGATGCAGTCCCATCAATTGATCACACCAAAAAGAACGAAAATATACTGATGTATGTATATGCCATCCGCATTCGCCACTGGGTCCCGTCATTACCCGTTAGGTTAGCTAACTAACGACAGAGCGGGGACTGGACTAGCGCGGATGCAAAACATATACAACATCTACTAATATATATACCAATATATTATATTTCGCTCAAGGCGTGAAAGAAATGCAACATCACAGAAAATGTACAGCATCACAGAAACAATACAGATATCTGGGATCCCCGGGTTTCACAGAGCCACTACTGAAACCCGACGTTCCCCTGGTCGTGTGGATAGCCTGTGCAATGAAATCCTAGACCCCTACGGGCGCGGCAAGTCACCCGCCAAAACCTGAAGCGAGGCAGCCCCCTTCAGCGCCGTGAATGGACCACCCAGCACTTCACGGAATCCGGTAACTTGGGCACCCCTCCTGGGTCAACCTGTACCCCCTACGAGTGCGGCGAATAGCCCGCCAATCCTAGAGTGAAGCCCCCTCCGTCTCAATGCCATGAGATGCGGGCTTGTTGCCCTCCAGAACCCGGCTATCCGTGCACCCCTCCGTGGGGCAATCCTAGTACAGAAAGTAAAATATACATACACCGGGTACATCGACCGCAACCAGGTCGTGCCCCAAAATAATAATACAAACAGGCAGTGACGGCAGTCCACATGTCGGACGCTCGCCCCGCAATATCAAATGTACATAATACAACAAAACTGTACTAGCATTGCATCCAGGCTATCCCCCACGACCGATCCGTAACATCACAGCAAAAACAAAACATCAACGTGAAAGTCACGTTCGCAAATCCGTCTAACCGGGCTATAGCAGTTAGACCGGATTTACCGATCAAGTGACATTCACGGTCGCAGATATAATGCAAATACTGTGAAAAATGTGTTTAAAATATCCGATCGATCAAAAAATTAACAAGTGGGCCCCCAATCAAAACTGTAGCACTCACAGAAATCCTGGGCCCAATTTTAATATTCCAAAACCCATATTTTAAGCCCAGAAGGCCTCTGTAAAAAATTGGTGAAGTGATCTCCACAGTGTGCGGCGGAAGGGCGGCGGGAAGGGGGTTTTCGCGGCGGTTCCGCGCTCCCACTGTGGAGTTACTTCGTCGAATTTTTACAGAGCTCTTAGATTTTCCAGTACATCAATATTTTACAACCTGAAAAATTTTTCGACACCAAAAATTTCCAACAGAAAACTGATGTGGGCAAATACGGGTTTTTGAACATTTCGATCGATCGGAACAGAAAAACACATTACACAAAGCTAGACTAAGTTAATGGGGAGGCTCTGATACCACTGTAAGTGCACGGCGGCGCCCCGGCCGTCAATCCGACGCCGGAGTGCGGAAGCGGTGAAAAACTTAAATTTTGCGGACTTAGCAAACCGGCACCACCGCGCACTAAACACCCGGATCGTAACCATTAACAAGTCTAAGCTATCTACAAGAATGGGAATAGAGATATACCGACGATCCAAGTCCTCCGGTCTTCTCATCATCGTCCCGATCTCCTGCGGAATGTCCCGTCGTCGCCACCTTGCCGGAAGGGCACCACATCGCCTACTTTGTTTACGGGCTCCCACCTCAATGCCGAGGCAACTCGGGCACGAAGCCGGCTACTCGACGTGCCCAAGAATCGCTGTAGAATGTGTAGTAGAAGAAAGCTCATTTGGGGTTTATGGAGATGCCTTTGTGGTGGAGGAATGAAACAAGGACAAAATGTGGAGGAGCTTGGGGTATTTTGGAGCATGATATGAACAAAAATACCCACACCCAATTTTGGACAGCCCCTATAGGACTTGGCCGGCCACTACTAGTGAGGAGTGGAGAGAATGAATGGGAGAGGCCAATGAAAAAGAAAGACCATCTCAATAATACAAGGGAGAGAGAGAGAAGGCTATCATGCAAAAGGAAATCATGAGAACCAATGATGACAAGGCAAAACCAACACTCAACTCAACCATCATCAACATGCATGATGGCTTCCAAAGTCAATCCATCATGAGAAGGAGAAGTCAAGGATGGTGCTCATCATGAAAACTATCATGATAAAACAAAGATGCAAAGACCCCCTCCACAAATGCCTATTTGCAACAACGCAAATAAGCCCTCCTCCACCAATCTTCGGCCAATGAACGGAACAATGGAAATTGGCCGAAACGGAAAGCAAAGTGGCAACTCCAGAAAACTGGTCCCGTAATAAATTTACAGGAAAACCCCGATACTGTGCATACACACCCGCATTTGTATTCCGACTGAAATACAAATGCAATGAGACAAAATCTACACTGTACTATACTAGAATCCGGCTTATACCAAAACCGGCTAGTAATATCTGTTCGATCCTGATCCGTGCAATACCGCACGTATCTGATCGAACCCTGCCATATAACCATACGGCCTATAGTACAGACTGTCCGATCCTGATCCGTGCAATACCGCACGTATCTGATCGGACCTTGCCATATCTCCATACGGCCTCTACAACCTTTCGCCCGAAAGCTGAGTAACTGAATGTGGGGGACTCTAAAGACTCGTCAATACCTTGGTTGTGGATTTAACCACTAGCACGTCAGAGGTATAAGCCAATACGTGACGGGCTACCAGGTACTGACCAAATGGGACGTCGATGAGGAAGCTCACCCCGACACCCAACTGAGCCTGTCAGTGACAATATCCGTGCAGTCCGGTCCGTTCGTCTATGAGTATCGCATGGCGGGCCTAGGGGGTTGGTAAAAGTCAGACCCCCAAAAGCGGTACAAGTCGTGTCGGAGTGTAGCCCAGAACACCCTGAGATACTACTGGAATACCTACCAGTAAATCTCCTTGCCTTGGCCAAGGACTTTATGTAATGGCTCTCCTAGACACAGCACGACCTCACCCCCAATACCGGGAGAGACGAACCCCTGAAGATACGCTCACTGCCTCCATGTGGCTCGGGACTGTACCCAACTAAAACCTGTTTGCACGACTCCTTTGAGCCGTGGTAGGGTAGTAATCAAAGTACAGTGGGAACTCACACGAGACAAATGACGATCCCCAGGTCGATGAACTAACCTGCACACATGTCACCAGGGAACTGCCATCTGACGTCTGGTATATGACCAACTAGCATGTTCCCGGCGAGTCCTGTCCGGTGTACTCATAACCCAATGAGCACCTGTATACATCTTAGGTGATCCAACTGACACCAGTGGCTTGTGAGACCGGCCACCGCCCCTCGTCGGGGTCTCGACTGTATACACTAGTCTACTAATGGAGTATCGATGCCCGGTCTCGAAACTCCCACGACTAGGGACCTTTTAAGGATATGCTTGTAGACCCCCAGCTCTCACTTATATGATCGCCCTCATACTGCTGGTGGTCAAGCAAGAATCCTAGGGGCTCTATCAACGTGTAATAGCGACGTGTCAGGTCACTTAAAACAGTACACGATGATAAAGGTAAACCAGATAGCATACTATCATCTCGAGTAAGACTGTCCTACCGGGATAGGTCCTCCCTCAATCATTACAATCACGTACCTGTGACCTAATAATTGACTCTGAGGGCACTATCTCCAACATAAGTAACCGGGTTCTGGGGTCCAGTGGGAGACCAACTCGAGGAGTCGAGTCCGGGTTTCCTAACCCTAGAATTGGCAGGGTTGCTTGCCGCTCTCGTAGGGGTCTAGGGGTGTGGGATTGGCTATTCATCACGATCGTGGAATCCGTGTTTTATACTGGCTCGTATTAAAAACACGGACGTCCTAGTATATCCAATATTTCATATGTTTCTTTTGCTGCGATATCTGTGATGTGATCATGTGATGTTCTGTGATAGATACAGTATATAGTATATATGATATATTATATAGACGTTACTTATGTTTTACACCCGCGCTAGCCCTGCCCTGCTCTGTCGTTAGTTACCTAACCTAACGGTGCACGAGGGGACATCGAGGCGAATGCGGATGGCATAAGTGTACGTCATATCTATCTGTGATGTTTAGGTATTTAAATGATGGGACTTCATTAATGTGATTAATGAAAGAAAAGAAACCAAATGATGTTGTAGAATCAAATTTTAAAATTAAATAGGTAGCTACAGTTCTTGCTTTGCATAGCGGTATATATGATATACCCTGCACCTTATTCGATGAGAAAAGGACCGAGATCCCTTCACCGGGAGTGACTCCTTTAGCAATAACTGGCAGATGCTGCGCACTCGGTTTGCTTTTGATTGCTTTTGACTTTTGCTTTGCACAGTGATATATATGATATATCCTGCACCTCATTCGACGAGGAAAGGGCCGACGATCCCTTCACCGGGAGTGACCCCTTTAGCAAAACTAGAAAAGCCTCAAAATCACTCCATTTCAAAACTTCATTTGATTCTACAACGATATCAAGTTCATTACGCAATAGGTTTTCAGAAAAACCTGTCATAGCCCTCCGTCATTTCAGATAAGAACTATTTAGTATTCGTGCTGCGTTTGTTGACCTCTGTTAAGGCGTAGTGTGCGGTAGCTAACTAGTAATTATCTGCAAAGCATGTGATGTGATTGGATTAGGGTAGTCGTACGACCTTGTTGACCTCTGTCAAGGGTCCTGCGAGTGGGTTTGATTCAATCAAGAAATGACGGGTTGAACTTGACTAGTGCACTATGATTTGTTGACCTCTGTCAAGGTCATGGCACACTAGGGGCAAAATATTATCGGGAATTTCAAGTGTTGAAATTTGCAATGAGATTGCATACCTTCTATGAGATAGTTGGATCCCGATACCCGCTGCGAGTAAGAGTTACTCCTGGGAGAGTTTTACACATTACAATTAGCCGATCAAGTAGGTGTCTAGAAAGGTGTTAACGAGGTTATGCCTCTGAAAAAACGAGGTTTACATTAATTAGGTTCGTGCGAAAGCACGGGGGACCTCCCTCAAAGTACCGACACTGGCCTGGCTGAAAGATTGGCGAACTTGTAGTGTGTAATTAATCCCGGCTAGTCTTTCCTTTTAGGGTTTGAAGGAAGATTTGATAAAAAGCAGTGGGAGCCATCCTGATTAGATAAGATAATAACCAATCTGATCTTGCATGAGCATACGCTAAAGTGTTTTCTTCTCTCTCTCTCCAGGTAGCGACCATTTCATGCCTTAATCAAGATAATAATATGGATGTATTGACCGAACCCGCATGTTATACTGTGCTGGGGAACGTTGGTTCCGTTCTTTCTTATAAGAGTTCTAGGAATGAACAGGATATAGGGGAATACCAGGATTCCCATGCCACCCGAATGAAGAAAGTACATGTTGATGCATTTTCTTCGGGTGTGTTCGTTACAGAGAACTGTTTCTCCATTTGCTCTACGTCCTGGGTATTGGATACCGGGTCAGGATCCTATATATGTAATCAGTTACATGGGCTTAGGAAAGGTAGAGAACTTGGAGAAGGTGATAAAGACATTAGAGTTGGAAATGGTGCAATTGTTGCAGCTAAGACTGTCGGGGAATATCACCTTGTATTACCAACTGGTAATACATTGGTTCTGAACGAATGCTATTACATGCCGAACCTGATATGCAACATTATATCGGTTTCTTTACTGAGTAAAGAGGGATATAATTTTGTATTACAGGACAATGTTATGAACATTTTCCATAACCAAAAGTTGGTTGGATCAGGCACGTTGTGCAATGGCATTTATGTTCTAAATCAATCAACAGTTCTAAGTATAACAAACACACACAAAAGGAAGAGTTCTGAACTGAACGAATCCTTCTTGTGGCATTGTAGACTAGGTCACATCAATGCGACACGACTAGCTAAGTTGCATAAAGATGGATATTTGAAACCGTTCGAATTTTCATCTTATGACACTTGCCAGTCCTGTCTCAAAGGAAAGATGACCAAAACTCCGTTTACGGGACACGAAGAAAGAGTTACCAAACTCTTGGGACTAATACATAGTGATGTATGCGGTCCCATGTCTACACATGCCAGGGATGGTTCTTCGTACTTCATTACATTCACTGACAATCTCTCAAGATACGGACATGTGTACTTGATAAGACACAAGTCTGAAGCTTTTGAGAAATTTAGAGAATATAAACAAGAAGTCGAGAAACAAACCGGAAAAAGTATTAAAATCCTTCGATCTGATCGGGGAGGTGAATACTTGAGCAATGAATTCCTGGACTTCCTAAAAGAGAATGGGATTCTCTCTCAGCTTACTCCTCCTTATACACCACAGCACAACGGTGTATCGGAGCGGAGGAATCGCACCCTATTAGATATGGTGCGCTCTATGATGAGTACAGCTGAGTTACCTATTTCCTTCTGGGGGTATGCGCTTGAGACAGCGGCATACCTATTGAATCAAGTTCCAACTAAATCTGTACCTACCACACCATATGAGATATGGAGTGGGAAGAGACCATGTCTTAAACGAGTTAAGATATAGGGTTGTCTGGCCTATGTCAAAAGGCAAAATCCAGACAAACTCGAGGCACGGTCAGTTCTATGTAAGTTTGTGGGATATCCTAAACATTCAAATGGATATTTTTTCTACCACAGTGAACAACAAAAAGTGTTTATTGCTCAACATGCCACCTTTTTAGAAAAGGAATTTCTTGCAAAAGAGATTAGTGGCTCTGAGGTAGAACTGGAAGAAGTTCCAGAAACACAAACTATAACTGAAGATTTAGTGGAACCAGAAGATTCGGTAGTACCCGACGAACCCCAGCCTCTCCGCCGATCTGGTAGGGTTTCTCGTCCACCTGAGAGATACTACGGTTTTCTCATTGATGGTGGAAGTGAGGATTGCATCATGGAAGATGATGACCCGACTAGTTTCGAGCAGGCCATCACGAGTGCTGACTCTGTGAAATGGCTGGATACAATGCGGTCCAAGATGGAATCCATGTACACCAACAAAGTATGGACTTTGGAAGTTGCTCCTGAAGGGGTAAAACCCATTGGGAGCAAGTGGATCTTCAAGAAGAAACTTGGTGTAGATGGGAAAGTGGAGACTTTCAAAGCTAGACTTGTAGCAAAGGGCTTTCGTCAAAGACCAGGTGTGGACTATGACGAGACCTTTTCTCCAGTGGCTATGCTTAAATCCATCCGGATCATGCTTGCCATCGCTGCATATCATGATTACGAAATCTGGCAAATGGATGTTAAGACCGCCTTTCTAAATGGTGATTTAGAAGAGTGCGTGTACATGACTCAGCCAGAGGGCTTCATAGACAGTGGGAGCAGCGGGAAGGTGTGCAAGCTACTTAAATCCATTTATGGATTAAAGCAAGCATCGCGGAGTTGGAACATCTGCTTTGACGTCGTTATCAAAGAGTTTGATTTCGTCAAAAACCCAGATGAACCTTGTATTTAGAAGAAGGTGGCAGGGAGTAAGGTTGTCTTCCTCGTATTGTACGTGGACGACATACTCTTGATAGGAAATGATATTCCTATGCTGCAATCGGTCAAGCTCTTCTTATCACAAAGATTCTCGATGAAAGATCTTGATGATGCCTCCTGCATATTGGGAATCAGGATCTATAGAGATAGATCCAAACGGATATTGGGATTGTCCCAATTCAGGTACATTGACACCATACTAAAGAGGTTTAGTATGGAAGAATCCAAGCGTGGGAACTTGCCCACGATCTCTGGACTCACTCTCTCCAAAGAGATGTCTCCCAAGACTGATTTGGAGAGAGCTCGCATGCAAGGGGTACCCTATGCTTCGGCAGTAGGCTCTATCATGTATGCGATGCTATGTACCAGACCCGATGTTGCATACTCACTAAGTGTAGTGAGTCGGTATCAAGCAGATCCTGGAGAGAGTCACTGGACAGCTGTGAAGAACATTCTCAAGTACTTAAGAAAGACTAGAGATATGTTCTTGGTGTATGGTAACGGAGAACTCCAAGTGGAGTCCTTTACTGATTCGAGCTTCCAGAGTGATAAGGACGACTCTAAGTCGCAGTCGGGCTTTGTCTTTACCCTTTACGGAGGGGCGGTTAGCTGGAAGAGTTCCAAGCAGGAAACCGTGGCAGACTCGACGATGGAGGCTGAATACATCGCTGCCAACGATGCTGCCAAAGAGGCTGTCTGGGTCAAGAAGTTCATTACTGAACTTGGAGTGGTTCCATCCATTGAGCATCCAATACCTTTGTATTGCGATAACAATGGAGCGGTGGCTTTGGCCAAGGAACCCAGGTCCCATCAGCGATCCAGGCATATTCTGAGGCGGTATCACCTGATCCGGGAGATAGTTGATCGCCGGGAGATCGAGGTCAGGAGGGTTGACACGAAGAACAACACGGCGGATCCACTCACAAAGGCCATTCCCCAGATACAGTTTGAGAGACTCTTCGGGATGCTCGGTATGCGATACTACAGCAGCTGGCCCTAGTGCAAGTGGGAGATTGTTAGTTGTATGTATGCCCTAGAGGCCAGTATTGTACAGATGATGTATATTATATTGGATGCTTGGACATATATAGAGATGACTTTCTTGCTCGATATGATAGTATGCTATCTGGTTACTCTTTATCTTAACATGTACACTTGTCTCTTTAAACTGTCTTATAGTTAAATGTTGATAAAGCCCTTAGGATGTGTACTTGACTACCTGGACTATGATGCAGATCATACTAGTGGGGACATGGTAGTCCATAAGTACATCCGTCATGGTCCCTAGTCATGGGTGTATCGAGACGGGGCATCGATATACCAGTGTAGACTAGCGTATACGCTTCTCGACCCATGAGATGGGCGATGGATGATCCCATATCCATTGGTGTTTGACATCAGAGATGGTATACGGGTGCTCAGTGGAGACTGGGTACACTGGACGGACTCGCCGAGAACTCCCAGATGGTATTATACCTCATGTCAGATGGCAGTTCTCAGGTGACACTTGTACAGGTTAGTCTGTAGACCCGAGATCGTCATAGAGTCTTGTGTGATTCCCACTGTGCTTTGATCTCCACCTTACCACGTCCATGAGGGCGTGCAAAACGGTGGTCTTTGGGTACAGTCCCGAGTCACATGGAGGCAATGAGCGATAGGAGGGGTTTCGTCTCTCCCGGTATTGGGGGTTGATGTTGCGCTGTGCTCGATTGGCCGTAACAGGGAAGTCCCTGGCCAGGGATAATCAGAGATTTGCTGGTAAGTGTTACCAGTAGTTTCTCGACCCGTTATGAGCCTCACATCGGCACGACTTATCGGTTATTGGGGTCTGACGTATACCACCCCTAGACTTGATATGCGACATATCAGACGAACAGACCGGACTGTACGGTAAGTGTTACTGGTTGGATTCACAGGAGTGTGAGCGGGCTAGCTCGTCGATCTTCTGATCGCTCAAAACCCGGATGGCCGTTAGGTTTAGCAGACCGCTTGCGGCTTGTGGATGCTTGATATGATCATCATCTGCTACCGGCGTGTTGACGAGTCTTAAGAGTCCTACACAGAGGTTTCCTGGCTCAAGCGAAACGAAATAGGAGCGCATATGAGATATGTGCGGGACCTAGAATAATGCGTGTATGTGATACCGCATTTCATTCTCGCGATTAATGTTTCGATTTGTTATATTCGATATGACCTAGTTATCGAATCATTGAATCGATAAGTCGATACATTGGATACTAGTCGGTTATGTGCGACATGACCGGATCATTGAATCAAATGTTGATTTAATGATTTGATGTATAATTATATATTTGATATATTACTTTGCATTAGCTAGTATTGGTTCACTTTATATGGATTTTCTCACTCGATGTGCAAGAAGTATATATGATATACTTCTGTGCACTACTTTGTGTCATGTTTGATGATACATGTAGTTTGGTGTTGTGTTAAGACTTAAACCATGGTTATGATAATAGTTAGGGTTTTTTTTTTTTTACTTATTTATTTATCTATTCTTTTTGATAAATAAATATATATGATAACAAAATGATTTCTTTCATGAAGCTTGATGAAGCTTCATGAAGCTTTGACTAAAGTGACTATTTTGTCATCATCCTTAACCCTAACCATTCTCATTTGACCATGGTTTATTCTCTACACTTAACCTAGGTTAGAAGATGATAAGTGTTGATTTTATTATTCTTTTTTCACAAAAACTTATCATATTCTAGCTTCATCTTCTCCTTCTTCTTCAAGAGAGAAAACTAGATGCCATCAATGGCATCTTGAGCAAAAGTGAGTGAAATCCAATTCTAAAGTGAACCCACCTCCTATTTCTTCACCCTCTACCTCTTGCCAAGTTGTTTTGGGTGTTTTCTTCACAAGTTTCACAACTTTGTGAAGTCGGGGCTTGAACTTGTGATGCCTCGATGTAGATCGTCTTTGACACGAAGCCGACGACCTAGCTCGCCCGTTTCTCCGATGAAGCCGACGATTGAGTTCGGGATTCATGATGGACAGCGAGAGGACACCCACGTGGAGCTAAGGAAGTGGAGAACCGGATCTACAAAGGTTGTAGCATCTAACTTTAAGTTAAAGTGTTAACTAGTTTATAGTTTCGCCTAGAAATCTAGCCGACGATCCGTATTAGGGTTTCTCGGCACCCATAAAATTTTAAATTGGCATGTTCGATGCCTTGTGAGACCTCTATAGTGTGCCTAGGAACCCTACAATACCACCCCTAGGCGAGATATGCGACATATCACACGAAGAGACCGGACTGTACGGGAGTGTTACTGATTGGATTCGCAGGAGAATGTACAGGCTTGCTTATTGATCTTCTGATCGCTCAATACCTGGGTGGCTGTTATGTTTAGTTGACCGCTTGAAGCTTGTGGATGTTTGATATGATCATCGCCTACTGCCGGCGTATTAACGATTCTTTAGAGTCCTACATAGAGATTTCCTGGCTCAGGCAAAACGGAGTAGGAGCACATATATGATATGTGCGGGACCGAGAAGAATACGTGTATGTGATACCGTATTAGATTCTCGCGATATGAGATATCGGCCGGGTATATGTGATATAGCCGGGTAATCGGATCAAGTGTTGATTCGATGAACTGATACAGATTATACTAGTCGGTTATTTATGAAATAGCCGGATTATCGGATCAAGTGTTGATTCGATAATTTAATGTATAATTATATATTTGATATATTAAATTACATTAACTAAAATAAGCTCACTAAAAGATTTTTTTCTCACTCGGGTAATACATTGATATATATGCGATATATGTTAATTGTATTATTTTATTTTGTTACAATAAATATTGTATATGTGATATATAATATTGTAACATGTTAGGGTTATTAATGCAACATGTTTAGTGGAGATTAAACATGGTTAGGGTTTGATTTGGGTTAAAATTTCTAGTAGCTTTTAGAAGCTTTGCTTTTGTTTTAAGCAAAGATATTTGTTATGATATTTTGCATAGATATTTGTTTAACCCAACCAAACCTTTTAACCATGGTTCAATCTCTACAAGGGTTAGTTCTTCTCACTTATACCATGGTTGCATTTCTAACCTCACACTTGAGTTATTCATTATTCATCACAAAAGGATTTGATTATTCTTTTTCTTCATCCTTGGAAAAAAAGCTTTATAGTTTTTTCCTTTGTGATGAAAATGAGTGAGATTAAGAAAATAAATGAGAGCTAAATTCCTACTTCATCATCCTTATCTATTCTAGCCACTTAGATTAAGGTGTTTGCATTGCTAATACTTGATTAGCAAAGCAAGAGATTGGGTTTGAGTTTCTTCAAGGTAGATCATCTTTGTTATCGAAGATCGGAAGCAAGCTTGCATCTTTCTTTTGTGGAGCCTCTCTAGAGTCAGGATACTCGATGATCGCAGCAAAGGGACCACAACACGGAGCTTTAGATGTGAAGGAACGGACTACAAAGGTTGTAATCCCTAACTCTTAGAAGTAAAGATGTTTACTTGCTTTGTTTTCACCTAATCTCTAGTCTAAGATCTTGGTTAGGGTTGTTCGGCACGTCTAATTTTTAAATCAGGCATGGTTGATGCCTTATAGACCCTTGTGACAGTGCCTAGTAACCCTACAGTGGTATCAGAGCTAAGCTAGAGTTTTAGGCGAAGTCTAGACGATGTTTAAAGTCCGATTGAACTCCGAATGCCCGATAAAACCTAGTTTCTGAATAAATTTTCAAAAGTTGATATTTTTCACATTAAAAATACTCAGAAATATAAGCAGGGAATTATAAGGATATCTGTGAAAAACGAGACACTAATACCATTAAAGAGCCGCGGAATCGCGGCAAAGACATGCCTTGCGCGGCGGTTCCGCGGCGGAACAGTGGAATTAGGGTTTCATTGTTGTACAATAATATCCGTATGTATTTCCTGATTGTTCTGGGAATTTTTAATTCTACTCAAGTGTTGAGTTTTCTGGGATGTATTGGGAACTCGTTGATTCGATCGGAAAGTTTAACTTCGTTTAAGTTTTTCCGGGTAATTTTAGAACATGTTAAAAAGTTCGAACGGATATCAATAACTCACTTTTTCCCCTGCCAGAAAATTTCCAAGTGTTGGATTTTTCCGTAGTTTAAGAACGTTCTAAGTCGTGCAAGTAACGCGGTGGACCCTCTAGAAGAACACAAACCTTAACTCGATTATGTAACCGTCTGAACCGCCTCTAAACCTTAGGGTTTGGGGCAGTACGGCGTTGCCACATGTGAGGCGTTGGTTTGACCCTTCTACGGCTGGACCATTGGTACTGTGGCATGTGATGGATACCTTTTTTGAACTCCGCTCAAGTGTTGGGCTATTTGGGAAATCTTGGGTGTTTATTTATTCGATCGGAAAGTTTAACATTGTCTATTTATCTGGAATGTGATACAATATTGGGAATCCACAAGTATTTATGAGCTAACTAATTTGAATGTTATAAATCTAGCAGTTCAGTCTCAGTTGATCGGTTGCCACGGGATTTTGATGTGATCAAAAGTCCGTCGCAATCACGTAGCGTACGCGGATACTCGCCGGGTAAACTTAATAGATAGCCATGCCCCATAGCCCCGACCAAGTGATTGTAGGAGAATCCCGTCGCCAAAAGCATCCATTCGGGTGCTCGCAGCAGCGGTGTTCCGCCTTAGTGCACTTCGTCGACGGCATCCGGGGGTGTGGCCGTCTACTAAAGTTTGCGACGAGCATTCAATCAGGATGTCGGGAATCTTGTTGAATTGCCCGACTAGATATTGAAAAGTGTTTTCGAGATCGAGACTAAAATACGGGATTTATAATTGTTAGGCATGAGATGTCTAAGGAATTCATTTGGTTAGGCATGAGATGTCTAAGGAGGTTGCGGATTCCAACTGTTATAGTTTTACACTTTCTTTTCTGTGACCATAAGCGTAATATGTGGTGTATCGCCGGCTTCGTTGCTATACATCAACGACAATCGGGATATGCATACTTTCTTACGTTGATGATATGAGATATTGTGTGTTGCTGTGATATGTTATATTGGATCGTCGTGTTCTGAATAGCCGGGGGTTTATGTGAGATGAGAGTTTTTCTTTTTCATTCATGTAAAATTCATTGTATGTAATATTATTTTATTGGGGCACTTCCGGGATGAGGTTGATGTCACCATTGTATATTATTTACTTTTCCGAATTAGGTAGACCCAAGGCGGGGAGCATAAGTAACCGGGTTCTAGGGTCCAGTGGGAGACCATCTCGAGGAGTCGAGACCGGGTCTCCTAACCCTAGAATTGGTAGTGTTGCTTGTGTAAGTCCACGTTGCGACCCCCGGTTCTTACGGGGAGGCGGAAACGGTATAAAATCAAAATTTTAACGCAAGAGGCAACATGGACTAAGCTAGGTCGGGATCTTTACCTAAACTAAAACTAGCATACTAAGCTAAAGATATTTAGCTACTCGGATGAAGATGGTTATACCTAAACTTGAACTCCTTCTCTTCAAGCTCCGATGGTGGTTCGATGGCTCCTTCTCGTTGTCTCCGTACGCCGAAGATAGATCCACTTGAAAGCTCCAACCTTTAGCTCCTTCTTCGTTCTTTGAAGAAACTAGTTCACTTGGTTTGCTAAACCTAGTGAACTAGAATGAGTAGAGATGATTTAGAACGGGATTTTATCTATGGTTCTTGATTCTCAACTCATGAGACAAGAGAACCATAGATCAAGAGAGGGAGCAAGAGGTTGAGGGTGAGAGCAAGAGGAGAGCTCAAGAACAAGAGAGAGAATGAGCAAAAAAGAATGAGCAACTCTTTTGTCTTTCACCCTCTCATAATCCAAAGTGATCATAACTCATCATATCAAAAAAGTCTTATGTGATGGTTAGAAGCAACCATAACCTTATCATGTCATGCACTCATTTTACTCAAATGAGCAAGCAAGAAAAAGTCTTTGGCATGAAATGATAACCATGGTTATCATGATGGTCAACTAGTCAAGCCTAGTCAACCGGTCAACAAGTCAACAAAAGTCAACAAGTCAACAAAGTCAACAAGTCAACAAAAGTCAACAAGTCAACAACCATATCACCATAATACTTAATTAATATAATAGTTAATCACATATCATATTCTCATTAGGGTTGAGCAAAAAGTCAAAAAGTCAACGGTCAACTGTCAACAACCCTAATGAGAATCCGCTGTCTGTGCCTCCCTGTCAACTGTGCATACACACCCGCATCCGCGTTCCGAGGAACACGAATGCAAACTGGATAAATCCAATCCCATAAGGTACACTAGGATCTGGCTTAAACCAAAGCCCGCTAGTGTAAACTGTCCGGACACTGTACGTGCACAAGTGCACGGATGTGACCGAACCCTGTCGCAAAACCATGCGACCTGTCGCAATACCATGCGACCTCTACTCTTTTGCCTAAAGGCGAAAAGCTTTCTGTGTGGGACTCTAAAGACTCGACACTACGCTGGCAGTGGGTTTAACCACAGACCGCAAGCGGCACTAGCTGTGCGTAACGGTCCCCAGGTAATGCCGATAAGAAGACCAACGAGGCGAAACCCATCTGAACTCCTACTGAGCCTGAGTGTGACATTCTCCGTACAGTCCGGTCTGTTCGTCTGATACATCGTATGGCGGGCCTAGGGGGCGGTAAACGTCAGTCCCCCAATAGCGGTACAAGTCATGCCGGAGTGAAGCCCAATACACCCTGAGATAACACTGGAAACCTACCAGTATATCTCGTTTGCCCTGGCCAGGGACTACTCGTGTAATGGCTCTCCTAGACACAGCGCGATGTCAACCCCCAATACCGGGAGAGACGAATCCTGTCTAACCGTCACTGCCTCCAAGTGCTTCGGGACTGCACCCAACCACCACCTGTTTGCACGACTCCTTTGAGCCGTGGTAGGGTAGTGATCAAAGTACAGTGGGAACACACCCGAGGCGAAGTGACAGTGTCAAGTCAGCGGACTAAGCTGTACTCATGTCACCTGGGAACTGATAACTGACGATAGGTATAATACCAACTAGTCAGTTCCCGACGAGTCCTGTCCAGTTTACCCGTAACCTAACGAGCACCCGCATACTATCTCAAGTACGACGTACTGACGGCTGTGGGACAGACCGTCTCCCACACTGGGTTGAGAAGCGCATGCGCTGGTCTACTCCGGAGTATCGATGCCCTGTCTCGATAGTCCTGCGACCAGGGACCTGAATAAGGCTGTGCTTATAGATTACCCAGCCCCCACTAGTGTGACTGCCATCACAACGCTGGTAATCAAGCAAAGATCCTAAGGGCTCCACTAATGCGTATAAGTGATATACTGAAATAAACACAAGTACACATTGAAGTAGAAACAAACCAAGTAGCATACTACTATTTTGAGCAAGATTGTATATACAAGGTGAATATCCCAAGCATCCATTAAGTAATATACAAACTAGTATGATACAGTAATGGCCTCTAGGGCATATACACTAACAATCTCCCACTTGCACTAAGGCCATGTACTGGCGTATCGAAGACCTATCATCTCGATCAGCCGCTCGAACTGAGTCTGAGGCAAGGCCTTGGTGAATGGATCTGCAGTGTTGTCTTCTGAAGCGACTCTCCGAACCTCGATCTCCTGGCGATCCACGATCTCCCTGATCAGGTGATACCGCCTCAAGATGTGCCTGGATCTCTGATGGGACCTGGGTTCCTTCGCTAAAGCTATAGCCCCGTTGTTGTCGCAATACAGAGGTATTGGATCAACAATGGACGGAACCACCTGAAGTTCTTTCAAGAACTTCCTCATCCAGACAGCTTCTTTTGCGGCATCAGATGCAGCGATGTATTCTGCTTCCATCGTCGAGTCTGCAACGGTTTCCTGTTTGGAACTCTTCCAACACACCGCCCCTCCATTGAGGGTAAAGACAAAACCCGACATGGACTTGGAATCATCCTTGTCACTCTGGAAGCTGGAGTCAGCAAAGGCCTCGATCTGGAGGTCTTTTCCGCCATACACCAAGAACATCTCCTTAGTCCTTCTCAGGTACTTGAGAATGTTCTTTACCGCTATCCAGTGTTTCTCCCCAGGGTTAGACTGATACCGGCTTACCACACTCAGTGCATAAGCTACATCCGGTCTGGTACACAACATCGCATACATTATAGAGCCTACCGCAGAAGCGTAGGGTATAATAGACATGCGATCCCTCTCCAAATCAGTCTTGGGAGACATCTCTTTAGAGAGGGTGATCCCGTGACAAGCCGGTAGGTTACCACGCTTGGAATCTTCCATACCGAACCTCTTCAGTATGGTGTCGATGTACCTGGACTGTGAAAGTCCTAATATCCTCTTGGATCTGTCACGGTAGATCCGGATACCCAGAATGTATGAGGCATCACCCAGGTCTTTCATGGAGAACCTGTGTGACAAGAACCCCTTGACAGATTGTAGCATAGGAATGTCATTTCCTATTAAGAGAATGTCATCCACGTATAAAACGAGGAATACTACAGTTCTCGCTACAAATCTACTATAGATGCATGGTTCATCTGGATTTTTGATAAAGCCAAATTCTTTGACCGTCTCATCAAAGCAGATGTTCCAACTCCGCGATGCCTGCTTTAGTCCATAGATGGACTTAAGCAACTTGCACACCTTTCCGCTGCTCCCACTCTGAATGAAACCCTCTGGCTGGTCCATATAGACATACTCCTCTAAATTTCCATTTAGAAAAGCTGTCTTTACGTCCATTTGCCAGATCTCATAATCGTGGAAGGCAGCAATGGCAAGAAGGATCCGAATGGATTTCAGCATGGCTACTGGAGAAAAGGTTTCGTCGTAGTCCAAGCCAGGTCTTTGACGAAAACCCTTTGCTACCAGCCTAGCTTTATAGGTCTCAACCTGTCCACCTACACCAATCTTCATTTTGAAGATCCACTTGCATCCTACGGGTTTTACCCCGTCTGGAGCAATGTCCAACGTCCATACCTTGTTGGTGTACATGGACTCCATTTCGGTCCGCATTGCATCCAGCCATTTCACTGAGTCAACGCTCTGAACGGCCTGCTGGAAGCTAGTAGGCTCATCATAATCTATGATGCAATCCTCTCTATCCCCGTCTATGAGAAAACCGTAGTATCTCTCGGGCGGATGAGACTGCCTACTACTCCTGCGGAGCGGCGTAGGAATGTCCTGTTCTGTTGAACCCTCTGGTTCCATCAAGCTTTCAGTAACAGTCTGTGGTTCTGGAATTTCTTCCAGTTCTACTGCGCTCCCACTTATTTCTTTTTCTATGAACTGGTGTTCTAGAAAGTGGGCATGTCGAGAAACAAGAACTTTTTGTTCCTCTTCACAGTAGAAGAAATATCCCTTGGAATTCTTTGGATATCCCACAAACTTGCACAGTACTGAGCGTGCCTCGAGCTTGTCCGCATGCTGCTTTTTGACAAAAGCTGGACTTCCCCATATCTTAATGTGATTAAGATGGGGTCTCTTCCCACACCACATCTCAAATGGCGTGGTAGGCACAGTCTTAGTGGGAACTCGGTTCAAAAGGTATGCGGCTGATTCTAGCGCATACCCCCAAAATGATCGCGGTAACTCAGCGTTACTCATCATGGACCGCACCATATCCAATAGGGTGCGGTTCCGTCTCTCCGATACACCGTTATGTTGCGGGGTGTATGGAGGAGTAAGCTGAGAGAGAATTCCGTTCTCTTTTAAATAGTCCAGGAACTCGGCACTTAAGTATTCTCCTCCTCGATCCGATCTTAGAATCTTAATACTTTTGCCGGTCTGTTTCTCTACTTCATTCTTATACTCCTGGAATTTTCCAAAGGCCTCGGACTTATGTTTCATTAAGAAGACATAACCGTACCTTGAGAAGTCATCCGTAAAAGTAACGAAGTAAGAATGTCCGCTTCGGGCATGTGTAGACATTGGACCGCACATGTCACTGTGTACGAGTCCCAAGAGCTCGCTCGCTCATACTCCATGTCCAGTAAACGGAGTCTTTGTCATCTTTCCTTTGAGACAAGATTAACAAGTGGCATATGATTGATATTCGAACGCATTCAAATATCCTTCTGTATGCAACTTAGTCAACCTTCTCTCATTGATGTGACCCAATCTACAATGCCATAAGAAAGTCTGATTTATTTCTGGAGACTTTCTTTTGTGTGTATTCTGGACATTAAAAATCTGTGGTTGGTTTAACACGTATATACCATTACTCAATGTACCTGACCCAATCAGAACTTGATTAAGGTGAATGTTTACAACATTACTTACAAACGCAAATTCATAACCTTCTTTAGAAACTAAAGATACAGAAATGATATTACAAGTTGCGTTGGGTACAAAAAAGCAATTACGCAAAACCAAAACATGTCCATCTGACATTCCCAGGTGATAGTCCCCCACGGCTTTAGCATCCATGCTAGCTCCGTTTGCAACTCTGAGGGTCATGTCACCTGCCTTCAAAACCCTACGGTTTCTCAACGCCTGCAAAGAATTACAGATATGAGATCCTGATCCGGTATCCAATACCCAGGAAGTAGAGTTTATTGAAAGACAGTTTTCAATAACATACACACCTGAAGCTGAAGCTGCAACCTGCTTCAATTCCTGTGTTCTGGCCTTCCAGGCCCTGCAATCATTCTTCCAGTGTCCTTTCTTATGACAATAGAAGCATTCTTCCTTATCCACAAGCTTCCCCGCTATCTTTGTTGCTTTACCTTTTCCCTTCGTATCCACTTTACTAACACCGCCCCTTGGTTTGGCGGGGGCCTTCTTCTTCTTTCCCTTGGCTTTCGCCTTGGACCTAGAAGAAGATGATCCTCCTACAAACAAAGTGGATGTATCCCTACCTTTCTGTAGGGTGCCCTCTGCGCTCCTCAGCATGTTGAGGAGCTCTGGAAGTTCAACCTCTTTTTCTTGTAAGTTGAAGTTCAGTATAAACTGGGCGTAAGTGGAAGGAAGGGACTGGAGAACTATATCCGTATATAGCTCACTCTCCAATGTGATCCCTAGGTCAGCGAGCTCCTCAATGAAGCCGATCATCTTTAGCACGTGCTCGGCTACTGATGATCCGACGGCCATTCTTGTCGAAAATAACTTTTTCGACGCTTCGTATCTTGCGATACGTGATTGCTCTCCATACAGTTCTTTTGTATGGAGCAATATGGACTCCATGTCCATATTCTCATGCCTCCTCTGATGTTCGTTGTCCATCGAGGCAAGCAGGAGGCATTTGGCCTTCGCGCTATCAATCTCCCAAGTCTTACGGATTTCCTTATCCGCGACATTGGAAGTTGGACCAGGGACAGGGGGAGCTTTGGTGGTAAGAAGATACCCCAGCTTGTCATAAGTGATTGCTATCTTGACATTCCTGAGCCAATCTTTGTAGTTTGGCCCTGTCAGTTTGTTTTTATCTAGGAGTAACTTAAGTCCAGTCATGTTGATTGGTCACTGCAATTAGGAGAGAGAAGAAGAAACACTCAGCATGATGCTCTTGCAAGTTTAGAGTGGTTTTTAGTTTGTCTAAACAGGATGGCTCCCACTGTTTCTCGAATCCCTCCTCAAACCATAAAGGAAGAATTAGTCAGGATCAATCCCACCGTACAATACTTGCTTAACCGTTCAGCCAGGCCGGTGTCGGTACTTCGAGGGAGGTTTTCCAACGCTTT
Source organism: Agapanthus africanus (assembly GCA_030015575.1). Lineage (NCBI taxonomy): Eukaryota > Viridiplantae > Streptophyta > Magnoliopsida > Asparagales > Amaryllidaceae > Agapanthus > Agapanthus africanus. Next base: position 398,985,230 of record JASDDO010000026.1, on the reverse strand, counting down.
CGCGAAGTTCCTTAATTAGAGAACCTCTTTTCCCTGGGGGCGTAGCCCCGCTAACACCTTTCTAGGCACCTACTAGGTTTATAGCATTGATCGTTAAGTGAGAAATTTCCCGAGGAGTAGCATATACTCACAGTAGGATCGGGATCCAAATATCATTGCGTGACGAAACTGAAGGAATCCTACCAGAATCATCACACTCCAAATGGTATGCAAATCTAGCAAGTTTCAGTACTTATGAAACTCCCGATGTGGATTTTTGCCCCATGCTCTTATGACCTTGACTTTGGCCAAAATATCATAAGTCACATGTCAAGTTCTACCCGTCATTATCCAGGTTAATTTGGATCCATCCGTACCTACCCTTGACTTTGGCCAAAATGGCAGTACGACTGTCCCAAACCAACGCATCTATCTATGCTACACATGAACACCCAATAGCTACCAATCACTGTGCCTTGACTTTGGCCAACATACACAGCTTGAATACTATTGACTATTCATGTGAAACGACGGAGGGCTACGGATGGTTTTGGCAAAACCGTGAACGTAGTGAACTTGATATGGTCGATGGAACGAGATAGCTTTTAAAAGGAGTGGCTCAAGCTCCGCATTTAAAAGTTGTTTTTGAAAAGAACCGAGTGGTTTTTCGAGAGTGTTCCAACGACTTTAACTTGGTTTATTATCTTGCATTAGTTCTTTTAATGCGTGATATTCTTGCATTAGTTCTTTTAATGCGTCCCATCATTAAATCCTACCATTGCAGAAAACAACCAAAATATGACGTACGCTTATGCCATTCGCATTCGCCACGGGGCCCCGTCATTACCCGTTAGGTTACTTAACTAACGACAGAGCGGGGGCTGGGCTAGCGCGTCTGTAAAACATAAGCAACGCCTAAATAATATCATATATAGATATACTGCAATGATAAACATTTCAGATCACAGATAAATACATTGGATATACTAGCAATCTGTAATTTGTACGAGCCTGTAACAAAAACAGATAACACGGTCGCGGTGAATAGCCAAAACCCCACCCAAGACCCCTACGGGTGCGGCAAACTACCCGCCAAGTACCCGAAGCGTAGCAACCTCCCTCATCTCCATGAGTAGGCCACTCGACACTTCGGCATACCCGGTAGTTTGTGCACCCCTCCATGGGTCTATCCTAGGAGCAAAAACAGTAAAAAGAAATTATACAATGACGGCTACAACCCCTTCCCGGTTGTGCGGCCATACAAATAATTATTACATCAATTTAAAAATTTACATGAATTGCAAGAAAAGAAAACTCTCGTCTCACAACCCCCGGCTATTCACCCGCGACAATCCAACATATTTATATACACATTCCAGCACATTACAGATCATGTATAACCCCGACCAATCGACTTATAGCGATTAGCCGACGTTCAATACATGCAAACATCACAGATATAACCATCATAGTCAAAGTGCAGTGAAGTTCGGAAAAAATACGGAATTATAGGACCCCAAAAGGAAATTTCTTTTCTGGAAAATCTGGGCACATATAATATATATCAAAAATCCCAAAACCAACACAGACACACACTGCACGAAAAACGATGCACAGAAGACGACAAAGCACGGCGCTTCCGCGGCGGATGCCTAGCTCGCGCGGCGGAAGGGCGGCGGTTTGGACGAATTACTGTATCGTTTTTCTTGGGTGTTCACACAAAACCCTGAGCCGAATTTACAAGTGTAAAGTTTTTCATTTTGAGCCAAAAAAATTTCAACAGAAACTCAGTTTTTGTAAAAGTTTGGTTTTTGGATTTTTCCGGTTCCGAACTTCGTTACACTTCACTACCAAGCTAGTTTAAGTTTAGTTAGGCTCTGATACCACTGTAAGTCCACGTTGCGACCCCCGGTTCTTACGGGGAGGCGGAAACGGTATAAAATCAAAATTTTAACGCAAGAGGCAACATGGACTAAGCTAGGTCGGGATCTTTACCTAAACTAAAACTAGCATACTAAGCTAAAGATATTTAGCTACTCGGATGAAGATGGTTATACCTAAACTTGAACTCCTTCTCTTCAAGCTCCGATGGTGGTTCGATGGCTCCTTCTCGTTGTCTCCGTACGCCGAAGATAGATCCACTTGAAAGCTCCAACCTTTAGCTCCTTCTTCGTTCTTTGAAGAAACTAGTTCACTTGGTTTGCTAAACCTAGTGAACTAGAATGAGTAGAGATGATTTAGAATGGGATTTTATCTATGGTTCTTGATTCTCAACTCATGAGACAAGAGAACCATAGATCAAGAGAGGGAGCAAGAGGTTGAGGGTGAGAGCAAGAGGAGAGCTCAAGAACAAGAGAGAGAATGAGCAAGAAAGAATGAGCAACTCTTTTGTCTTTCACCCTCTCATAATCCAAAGTGATCATAACTCATCATATCAAAAAAGTCTTATGTGATGGTTAGAAGCAACCATAACCTTATCATGTCATGCACTCATTTTACTCAAATGAGCAAGCAAGAAAAAGTCTTTGGCATGAAATGATAACCATGGTTATCATGATGGTCAACTAGTCAAGCCTAGTCAACCGGTCAACAAGTCAACAAAAGTCAACAAGTCAACAAAGTCAACAAGTCAACAAAAGTCAACAAGTCAACAACCATATCACCATAATACTTAATTAAAATAATAGTTAATCACATATCATATTCTCATTAGGGTTGAGCAAAAAGTCAAAAAGTCAACGGTCAACTGTCAACAACCCTAATGAGAATCCGCTGTCTGTGCCTCCCTGTCAACTGTGCATACACACCCGCATCCGCGTTCCGAGGAACACGAATGCAAACTGGATAAATGCAATCCCATAAGGTACACTAGGATCTGGCTTAAACCAAAGCCCGCTAGTGTAAACTGTCCGGACACTGTACGTGCACAAGTGCACGGATGTGACCGAACCCTGTCGCAAAACCATGCGACCTGTCGCAATACCATGCGACCTCTACTCTTTTGCCTAAAGGCGAAAAGCTTTCTGTGTGGGACTCTAAAGACTCGACACTACGCTGGCAGTGGGTTTAACCACAGACCGCAAGCGGCACTAGCTGTGCGTAACGGTCCCCAGGTAATGCCGACAAGAAGACCGACGAGGCGAAACCCATCTGAACTCCTACTGAGCCTGAGTGTGACATTCTCCGTACAGTCCGGTCTGTTCGTCTGATACATCGCATGGCGGGCCTAGGGGGCGGTAAACGTCAGTCCCCCAATAGCGGTACAAGTCGTGCCGGAGTGAAGCCCAATACACCCTGAGATAACACTGGAAACCTACCAGTATATCTCGTTTGCCCTGGCCAGGGACTACTCATGTAATGGCTCTCCTAGACACAGCGCGATGTCAACCCCCAATACCGGGAGAGACGAATCCTGTCTAACCGTCACTGCCTCCAAGTGCTTCGGGACTGCACCCAACCACCACCTGTTTGCACGACTCCTTTGAGCTGTGGTAGGGTAGTGATCAAAGTACAGTGGGAACACACCCGAGGCGAAGTGACAGTGTCAAGTCAGCGGACTAAGCTGTACTCATGTCACCTGGGAACTGATAACTGACGATAGGTATAATACCAACTAGTCAGTTCCCGACGAGTCCTGTCCAGTGTACCCGTAACCTAACAAGCACCCGCATACTATCTCAAGTACGACGTACTGACGGCTGTGGGACAGACCGTCTCCCACACTGGGATGAGAAGCGCATGCGCTGGTCTACTCCAGAGTATCGATGCCCTGTCTCGATAGTCCTGCGACCAGGGACCTGAATAAGGATGTGCTTATAGATTACCCAGCCCCCACTAGTGTGACTGCCATCACAACGCTGGTAATCAAGCAAAGATCCTAAGGGCTCCACTAATGCGTATAAGTGATATACTGAAATAAACACAAGTACACATTGAAGTAGAAACAAACCAAGTAGCATACTACTATTTTGAGCAAGATTGTATATACAAGGTGAATATCCCAAGCATCCATTAAGTAATATACAAACTAGTATGATACAGTAATGGCCTCTAGGGCATATACACTAACAGCTTGCCGCTCTCGTAAGGGTCTAGGGATGTGGGTTTGGCTATTCAATGCGACCGGGGAATCCGTGTTTTATACAGGCTCGTATTAAAACATGGACCTCCTAGCATATCTAATATTTCATTTATGTTCTTCTGCTGCAATGTTCTGTGATGAGATCATATTAATGCCTGGGACGAATGTTTATATTATATATATGAGATATATGTTATATTGCAGATTTCGTTTCAAATGTGATGCTTGTGAAGCATAATAAAATGGGACTTCATTAATGAGATTAATGAAATAAAAGAAACCTAAAGATGTTGTAGAAACTTGTTTAAAAACTGGTAGCTCTAGTTCTTGCTTTGCATAGCGGTATTCCTTGTAGAATATCCAGCACCTTATTCGATAAGGAAAGAGCCGAGATCCCTTCACCGGGAGTGACCTCTTTAGAGAAACTAGCAGATGCTACAAACACGGTGTCTTTTGATTGCTTCTATAGCTTTTTCTTTGCATAGTGGCATTTGTGAAATATCCTGCACCTTATTCGATAAGGAAAGAGCCGAGATCCCTTCACCGAGAGTGACCTCTTTAGCAAAACTAGAAAAGCCTCAAAAAAACACTCCTTTTAAAATCACTCGATTCTACAACGATATCAAGTTCATTACGCAAAGGGTTTTCTTAAAAACCTGTCGTAGCCCTCCGTCATTTCAGATAGGTAATAGTTAGTATTCGTACTGCGTTTGTTGGCCTTTGTCAAGGCGTAGTGTGCAGTAGCTGATTACTGTTTATCTGTATAAGCTTATGATGCGATTGAGTTAGGGTAGTCGTGCGACCTTGTTGGCTTTTGTCAAGGGTCGTGCGGGTGGGTTTAATTCAATCAGGAAATGACGGGTTGAACTTGACTAGCATCCTATGGTTTGTTGGCCTTTGTCAAGGTCATAGGAAGTTAGGGGTAAAATATTATTGGGAATTTCAAGTGTTGAAATTTGCTATGAAATTGCATACCATCTATGAGATAGTTGGATCTCGATACCCGCTGCGAGTAAAAGTTACTCCTGGGAGAGTTGTACACATTACAATTAGCCGATCAAGTAGGTGTCTAGAAATGTGTTAACGGGGTTACGCCCCTGGGAAAATGAGGTTTACTTTAATTAGGTCCGTGCGAAAGCACGGGGAACCTCCCTCAAAGTACCGGCACTGGCCTGGCTGAAAGATTGGCGAACTTGTAGCGTGTAATTAATCCCGGCTAGTCTTTCCTTTTAGGGTTTGAAGGAAGATTTGACTAAAACAGTAGGAGACATCCTGATTAGATATATTAATAACCAATCTAATCTTGCAAGAGCATACGCTGAGTGTTTTCTTCTCTCTCTCTCCTGGTTACGACTATGTCACGCCTTAATCAAGATAATAATACGAATGTATTGACCGAACCCGCTTGTTATACTGCGCTAAGGAACGTTGGTCCCGCTCCAACATATAATTGTTATAAGACCGAGCAGGAAATAGGGGATTACCAGAATTCCCATGCCGCCCAAACGAAGAAAGTACATGTTGATGCATCTTCTTCGGGTGTGTTCATTACCGAGAACTGTTTCTCAGTATCCTTTACGTCCTGGGTATGAGATACCGGATCAGGATCCCGCGTATGTAATATGTTACATGGGCTACTGATAGGTAGAGAACTGAGAACGGGTGATAAGTTTCAAGAGTTGGAAACGGTGCAAGTGTTGCAGCCAAGTCTGTTGGCAGTTATCACCCTGTATTACCAGAATACATTGATTCTGAACGAATGTTATTAGATACTGAACTTGATATACAACACCATATCAGTCTCTTTATTAGTAAAGAAGGATATAATTTTGTATTGTTGGATAATGTTTTGAACATTTCCTATATCAAGAGTTGATCAGTTCAGGCACGTTATCTAAAAGCATAGACGTTCTAAATCAAACCACAGTTCTTAACGTACAGTGCACACACAAGAGGAAGAGTTCAGAAATGAACAAATCCTTCTTGAGGTATTGTAGACTAGGTCATATCGATGCGACCCGACTAGCTAAAGTTATATAAAGATGAATATTACAATTAGTTTGGATTTACATGTTGTAAAACTTGCCAGTCATATCACAAAGATAAGATGACCACGGCTCCGTTTATTAGAAACAGAGAAAGAGTTAGTGAACTCTTGGGATTGATACATGCTGATGTATGAAGGTCCCCTGTCTACACATGCCAAGACCGGTTCTTTGTACTTCATTACATTCACTGATAATCTCTCAAGATTCAGACAAATGTTCCTGTTGAAACACAAGTCCGAAACTTTTGAGATAATCACAGAATATAAGTTAGAAGTAGAGAACCAAAACGGGTATAAGTATTATGTCCTTTGATGTGATCAAGGAGGAGAATACTTGAGCACGGGATTCCTGGACTATTCTAAAGGAGAATGAGATTCTCTATCAGTATTACTCCTCCGTATACACCACAACTCATCGGTGTATCGGGACGGAGCAATCACACCCTATTTGATATGGTGCGCTCTATGATGAGTACTACTGAGTTTCCTATTTCCTTTTGGGAGTTATGCACTTGAGAAGCTGCATACCTATTGAATAGGGTTCCAATCAAATCAGTTTCCTACCTCTTCATATGTGATATGGTATGGGAAGAGCCCATCTCTTAAGGAAGTTAAGATTTGGGGTTGTCCGGCCTATGTCTAAAAGCATAATCCAGACAAGCTCGAGGCAAAGTCAGTTCTGTGGAAGTTTGTTGGATATCCCAAGCATTCGCAAGGGAATATCTTCTACCACATCGAGGAACAAAAGATGTTTTGTTTCTCAGCATGCCATCTTTGTGAAAGGGAATTTCTTGTGAAGAAATTAGTGGTCATGAGGTAGAACTGGAAGGAGTTCCATCTATACAAACTGCAGCTGATGATTTGGTAGAACCAAAGGATTCAATAGTTTCCAACGAACCTCAGCCTCTCCGCCGATCAAGTAGGGTTCCTCACCCACCTGAGAGATACTTCGGTTTTCTCTATGACGGTGGGAGCGAGGATTGCATCATGAGATGATGACCCAACTAGTTTCGAGTAGGCCATCAGGAGTGGGGACTCTGTAAGAATGGATGGATGCTTAGCGATCTGAGATGGAATCCTTATACACCAACAAAGTATGGACTTTGGTTGCTTTATCTGAAGGGTTAAATCCCCATCAGGAGCAAGTATATCTTGAGAAGATTACTTGGTGTACATGGAAAAGTTGAGACTTTCAAAGCTATGCTTAAGTCCATCCAGATCCTAGTTGTCACCGCTACATACCATGACTACGATATCTGGCGGTTGGGTGTTATGGCTGCTTTTCTAAATATTGATTTGGAAGAGAGCGTCTATAAGTACACAGCCAGAGGGCTTCGTAGACAGTGGGAGCAGCGGAAACGTGTGCAAGTTGTTTTATGTGATAAATCAGGCATCGTGGAGTTGGAACGTCTGTTTTGATGTGGTAGTCAAAGAATTTGACTTCATCGAAATGGTAGATGAACCTTGTATATACAAAATGGTAGTAGAGAGTATGGAGGTGATCCTTGTAGAGTACGTGGATGACATACTCTTGATAGGGAAGGAGTTTCCTATGCTACGCTCGGTCAATCTCCGCTTATCATAAAGATTCTCTATAGGATCAAGGTGATACCTCATAAATCCTGGGTTATGGATCTATAAGATAGATCTAATTGGATGTTAGGATTCTCACTAGTTGTAGTGAGATCGTATCAATAGATCCTGGGGAGAATCACTGGAAAGGTTCCAGAGTGATAAGGACGACTGAATGTCAGTCGCAGGCATTGTCTTTACCCTCAGTGGAGGGACGGTATGTTGGAAGAGTTCCAAGCTAGATACCATAACTTACTAGACGATTAAAGGCAAGATACGTCGTTACCAAGGATGCTACCAAAGAGTCAGTCTGGATATATAGTAGTTCATGAGATGAACTTCGTTCCAACCATTGTGTGACAATGGAGTTATGGCTTATGCCAAGGAACCCCGTCCCATCAGAAATCCAGATATAATTCTTAGGCAGTATCACCTGATCATGGAGATGGTTGATCTCCAGGGAGATCGAGGTTAGGAGAGTAGACACAGAGGACAACAGCGCGGATCCACTCACAAAGGCCTTTTTTCCAGTAAAGACTTTTATGGGATGGTTGAGTATGAGATACTTCAACCACAATTAATTGTTGGGTATGTGATACCACAACAGATGGCCCTAGTGCAAGTGGGAGATTGTTAGTTATATGTATGCCCTAGAGGCCATTACTGTACATACGATGTATATTGTAGTGGATGCTTGGACATATATAGGGAGGACTTTCTTGCTCGACATGATAGTATGCTATCTGGTTACACTTTATCTTAACATGTACTCTGATTGTCTCTATGTTACATGTTGATAAATCCCTTAAGATGAGTACTTGACTACCAGGTATAAGTCCACGTTACCTCTCCCCGTACTTACGGGCTTGCGGAAATGATGAAAAACGATTTTTCAAGAGGTGGTAACATGGACTCAAAATACGGATCTTTGTTAAACAACTAACTAACAAACCTAACAAGAGTTTTACCTACTCGGTTAGGGGGTTATACCTTTCTTGAACTCCTTCGTCTTCAACTCTTTCCGGTGTACGGATCGGCCTCACCTCGTCGTCTCCTTGCGCCGAAGATGGATCCACCTGAAAGCTTCTACCTTTGGCTTCTTCTTCGAACTTGAAGAAACTAGAACACTTGGTTTGCTAAACCTTGTGAACTAGGATGAGTAGAGAAGTGATATGGGTTTTCTTTTATCTCTAAGGCAATGTTTCTCAACTCATAAGAGGGTGTTGCCTTGAGCTAGAGGGAGAGCAAGAGGAAGAGCAAGAGGGAGAGCTCAAGCAAGATAGAGAAATGAAATGAGAGAATGAGTAAGTCTTTTGCCATCCAAGCTCTCATAATCCAAAACCATGATTACTCATAATAGTAATTGAGTATTTTGTGATGGTTCAAGTCAAAATGACCATATCATTTCATGCACACATTTTGCAAAAACAAACAAGCAAGCAAAAGTCTTTGCCATGAAATGATAGCCATTGTAATGATGATGGTCAACTAGTCCAACCTAGTCAACCGGTCAACAATGTCAACAAAGTCAACCCCTCATCTCAACCATGACACAATAATACTTAATTAATATTATCATTAATCATATTTCTTATTCTCATTAGGGTTTAGAAAAAGTCAATGGTCAACAGTGAACAGTCAACAGTCAACAACCCCAATGAGAATCCTCTGCCTCTGTCTCTCTGTCAACTGTGCATACACACCCGCATCCGCGTTCCGAGGAACACGAATACAAACGAGATAAAACCAATCCCAAAACGTACACTAGGATCTGGCTTAAACCAAAGCCCGCTAGTGTTAACTGTCCGGACACCAAACGTGCACAAGTGCACGGATGTGACCGAACCCTGTCGCAAAACCATGCGACCTCTACTCTTTTGCCTAAAGGCGAATAGATTTCTGTGTGGGACTCTAAAGACTCGACACTACGCTGGCAGTGGGTTTAACCACAGACCGCAAGCGGCACTAGCTGTGCGTAACGGTCCCCAGGTAGATGCCGACAAGAAGACTGACGAGGTGAAACCCATCTGAACTCCTACTGAGCCTGAATGTGACAATCTCCGTACAGTCCGGTCTGTTCGTCTGATACATCGCTTGGCGGGCCTAGGGGGCGGTAAACGTCAGTCCCCTAATAGCAGTACAAGTCGTGTCGGAGTGTAGCCCAGAGCACCCTGAGATAACACTGGAAACCTACCAGTATATCTCGCTTGCCCTGGCCAGGGACTACTTGTATAATGGCTCTCCTAGACACAGGGAGATGTCAACCCCCAATACCGGGAAAGACGAATCCTGTCTAACCGTCACTGCCTCCAAGTGCTTCGGGACTGCACCCAACTACTACCTGTTTGCACGACTCCTTTGAGCCGTGGTAGGGTAGTAATCAAAGTACAGTGGGAACACACTCGAGGCGAAGTGACAGTGTCAAGTCAGCGGACTAAGCTGTACTCATGTCACCTGGGAGCTGATAACTGACGATTGGTATAGTACCAACCAATCAATTCCCGACGAGTCCTTTCCAGTGTACCCGTAACCTAACGAGCACCCGCATACTATCTCAAGTACGACGTACTGACGGCTGTGGGACAGACCGTCTCCCCTGCTGGGATGAGAAGCGCATACGCTAGTCTACTCCGGAGTATCGATGCCCTGTCTCGATAGTCCTACGACTAGGGACCTGTATAAGGATGTGCTTGTGGATTACCCAGCCCCCACGAGTGTGACTGCCATCACAACGCTGGTAATCAAGCAAAGATCCTAAGGGCTCCACTAATGTGTATAGGTGGTATACTAAAATAAACACATGTACACATTAAAGTAGAAACAAACTAAGTAGCATACTACTATATTGAGCAAGACTGTCTATACAAGGTGAATATCCCAAGCTTCCATTAAGTAATAAACAAACTAGTATGATACAGTAATGGCCTCTAGGGCATATACACTAACAATCTCCCGCTTGCACTAAGGCCATGTACTGGCGTATCGAAGACCTATCATCTCGATCAGCCGCTCGAACTGAGTCTGGGGTAAGGCATTTGTGAGTGGATCAGCAGCGTTATCTTCCGTAGAAACTCTCCGAACCTCGATCTCCTGGCGACCCACGATCTCCCTGATCAGGTGATACCGCCTCAAGATGTGTCTGGACTTCTGATAGGACCTGGGTTCCTTTGCTAAAGCTATAGCCCCGTTGTTGTCGCAATACAGCGGTATTGGATCAACAATGGACGGAACCACCTGAAGTTCCGTTAAGAACTTCCTTATCCAGACGGCTTCTTTTGCGGCATCGGCAGCAGCGATATATTCCGCTTCCATCGTCGAGTCAGCAACGGTTTCCTGTTTGGAACTCTCCCAACACACCGCCCCTCCATTGAGGGTAAAGACATAACCCGACATAGACATGGAATCATCCTTGTCACTCTGGAAGCTGGAGTCAGCATAGGCCTCGATCTGGAGGTCTTTTCCGCCATACACCAAGAACATCTCCTTAGTCCTTCTCAGGTACTTGAGAATGTTCTATACCGCTATCCAGTGTTTCTCCCCTGGGTTTGACTGATACCGGCTTACAACGCTTAATGCGTATGCTACATCTGGTCTGGTACATAACATCGCATACATTATAGAGCCTACCGCAGAAGCGTAGGGTATAATAGACATGCGATCCCTTTCCAAATCAGTCTTGGGAGACATCTCTTTGGAGAGGGTGATCCCGTGACAAGCCGGTAGATTACCGCGCTTGGAATCTTCCATACTGAATCTTTTCAGTATGGTGTCAATGTACCTGGACTGTGAGAGTCCCAGTATCCTCTTGGATCTGTCACGATAGATCCGGATCCCCAGAATGTATGAGGCATCACCCAGGTCTTTCATGGAGAACCTGTGTGACAAGAACCCTTTGACAGATTGTAGCATAGGAATGTCATTTCCTATTAAGAGAATGTCATCCACGTATAAAACGAGGAATACTACAGTTCTCGCTACAAATCTACTATAGATGCATGGTTCATCTAGATTTTTGATAAAGCCAAATTCTTTGACCGTCTCATCAAAACAGATGTTCCAACTCCGCGATGCCTGCTTTAGTCCGTAGATGGGACTTAAGCAACTTGCACACCTTTCCGCTGCTCCCACTCTGAATGAAACCCTCTGGCTGGTCCATATAAACACACTCCTCTAAATTTCCATTTAGAAAAGCGGTATTTACGTCCATCTGCCAAATCTCATAATCGTGGAAGGCAGCAATGGTAAGAAGGATCCAAATGGATTTCAGCATAGTTAATGGAGAAAAGGTCTCGTCATAGTCCAAATCAGGTCTTTGACGAAAACCCTTTGCAACCAGTCTAGCTTTATAGGTCTCAACCAGTCCATCTACACCAATCTTCCTTTTGAAGATCCACTTGCATCCTATGGGTTTTACCCCATCTGGAGCAACGTCCAACGTCCATACTTTGTTGGTGTACATGGACTCCATTTCGGTCCGCATTGCATCCAGCCATTTTACCGAGTCAACGCTCTAAATGGCCTGCTGGAAGCTAGTCGGCTCATCACTATCAATGATGCAATCCTCTCTATCCCCGTCTATAAGAAAACAGTAGTATCTCTCGGGCGGATGAGACTGCCTACTACTTCTGCGGAGCGGCGTAGGAATGTCATGTTCTTTTGAACCCTCTGGTTCTACTAAGCTTTCAGTAATAGCTCGTGGTTCTGGAATTTCTTCCAGTTCTATTGCGCTCCTACTTATCTGATTTTCCAAAAACTCAGTTTCCAAGAAGTGGGCATGACGAGAAACATAAATCTTTTATTCCTCTTCGCAATAGAAGAAATATCCCTTGGAGTTCTTTGGATATCCCACAAACTTGCACTGTACTGAACGTGCCTCGAGTTTGTCTGCATGCTGCTTTTTCACAAAAGCTGGACATCCTCATGTCTTAAAGTGATTAAGATAGGGTCTCTTCCCACATCACATCTGATATGGTGTAGTAGGCACAGTCTTAGTTGGAACTCGGTTCAAAAGGTATGCAGCTGATTCTAGTGCATATCCCCAGAATGATCGCGGTAACTCATCGTTACACATCATGGACCGTACCATATCCAATAGGGTTCGGTTCCGTCTCTCCGATACACCGTTATGTTGCGGAGTGTATGGAGGAGTAAGCTGAGAGAGAATTCCATTCTCTTTTAAGTAATCCAGGAACTCGGCACTCAAGTATTCACCACCTCGATCCGATCTCAGTGTCTTGATACTTTTGCCGGTTTGTTTTTCTACTTCATTCTTATATTCCTGGAATTTTCCAAAGGCTTCGGATTTATGTTTCATTAAGAAGACATAACCGTATCTTGAAAAGTCATCCGTAAAAGTAATGAAGTAAGAATAACCGCTTCGCGCATGTGTAGACATTGGACCGCACACGTCGCTGTGTACGAGTCCCAAGAGCTCGCTCGCTCTTACTCCGTGTCCAGTGAACGGAGTCTTTGTCATCTTTCCTTTGAGACAGGATTGACAAGTGGCATACGATTGATATTCGAACGGATCCAAATATCCTTCTGTATGTAACTTCATCAACCTTCTCTATTGATGTGACCCAGTCTACAATGCCATATGAAAGTCTGATTTATTTCCGGAGACTTTCTTTTGTGTGTATTCTGGACATTGAAAATTTGTGGTTGGTTTAGTACGTATATACCATTGCTTAATGTACCTGACCCAATCAGAACTTGATTAAGGTGAATGTTTACAACATTACTTACAAACGCAAATTCATAACCTTCTTTAGAAATCAAAGATACAGAAATGATATTACAAGTTACGTTGGGTACAAAAAAGCAATTACGTAAAACCAAAACATGTCCATCTGACATTCCCAGGTGATAGTCCCCCACGGCCTTAGCATCCATGCTAGCTCCGTTTGCAACTTTGAGGGTCATGTCACCTGCCTTCAAAAACCTACGGTTTCTCAACGCCTGCAAAGAATTACATATATGAGATCCTGATCCGGTATCCAATACCCAGGAAGTAGAGTTTATTGATTGACAATTTTCAATAACATACACACCTGAAGATGAAGCCGCAACTTGCTTCAGATCCTGTGTTCTGGCTTTCCAAGCCCTGCAATCTTTCTTCCAGTGCCCACTCTTATGACAGTAAAAGCACTCTTCCTTCCCCACAAGTTTCCCCGCTATCTTTGTTGCTTTTGTCTTTCCCTTCGTATCCATTTTACTAACACCGCCCCTTGGTTTGGCGGGGGCTTTCTTCTTCTTTTCCTTGGCTTTCGCCTTGGACCTAGAAGAAGAAGATCCTCCTACAAACAAAGTGGATGTTTCCCTACCTTTCTGTAGGGTGCTCTCTGCACTCCTCAGCATGTTGAGGAGCTCTGAAAGTTCAACTTCCTTTTCTTGCAAGTTGAAATTCAGGATGAACTGGGCGTAAGTGGAAGGAAGGGACTGAAGAATCAAGTCCGTATAGAGCTCATTCTCCAACGTGGTCCCAAGGTCCGCGAGCTCTTCTATGAAGCCAATCATCTTAAGCACGTGTTCCGCTACCGATGATCCGACGGCCAACCTTGCCGAAAATAGCTTCTTCGACACTTCGTATCTTGCGATACGAGATTGCTCTCCATACAGTTCTTTTGTATGGAGAAATATGGATTCGAGGTCCATATTCCCATGCCTTCTCTGATGTCCGTTGTCCATAGAGGCAAGCACGAGGCACTTGGCCTTCGCGCAATCGATTTCCCAGGTCTTACGGATTTCCCTATCTGCGACGCTGGTTTTGGGACCTGGGACAGGGGGAGCTTTGGTGGTAAGGAGATACCCCAACTTGTCATAAGTGATTGCCATTTTGACCTTCCTGAGCCAATCTTTGTAGTTTGGCCTTGTCAGTATGTTTTTATCTAGTAGTAACTTAAGTCCGGTCATGATGTTTGGTCGCTGCAATTAGGAGAGAGAGAAGAAACACTTTAGCATGATGCTCTTGTAAGTTTAGAGTGGTTTTTAATTTGTCTAAACAGGATGGCTCCCACTGTCTCTCGAATCCCTCCTCAAACCAAAAAGGAAGCATTAGTCAGGATCAATCTCACCGTACAATACTTGCTTAACCGTTCGGCCAGGCTGGTGTCGGTACTTCGAGGGAGGTTTTCCAACGCTTTCGCGAAGTTCCTTAATTAAATAACCTCTTTTCCCTGAGGGCGTAGCCCCGCTAACACCTTTCTAGACATCTACTTGGTTTATAGCATTGATCGTTAAGTGAGAAATTTCCCGAGGAGTAGCATATACTCACAGTAGGATCGGGATCCAAATATCATTGCGTGACAAAACTGAAAGAATCCTACCAGAATCATCACACTCCAAATGGTATGCAGCGCTAGCAAGTTTCAGTTCTTTTGAAACTCCCGATGTGGATTTTTGCCCCATGCTCTTATGACCATGACTTTGGCCAACAAATCATAAGTCACATGTCAAGTTCTACCTGTCATTCTCCAGGTTAATTTGAGCTCACCCGCACATACCCTTGACTTTGCCCAACAAGGTAGAACGACTGCCCTAAACCAACACATCTATCTATGCCGCACATGAATACCCAATAGCTACCAATCACTATGCCTCGACTTTGGCCAAAAAACATAGCTTGAATACTTATTGACCATTCATGTGAAACGATGGAGGGCTACGAATGGTTTTAGCGAAACCGTGAACGTAGTGAACTTGATATAATCGATGGAACGAGATAGCTTTTAAAAGGAGTGGCTTAAGCTCCGCGTTTAAAAGTTATTTTGAAAAGAAACCGAGTGGTTTTGAAATTGTTCCAACGACTTTTACTTGGTTTATTTTTCTTGCATTAATTCCAATGCGTCCCATCATTTAATCCTACCATTGCAGAAAACAACCAAAACATGACGTACGCTTATGCCATCCGCATTCGCCACGGGACCCCGTCATTACCCGTTAGGTTACTTAACTAACGACAGAGCGGGGGCTGGACTAGCGCGGATGCAAAACATAAGCAACGCCTAAATAATATCATATATAGATATATTGCAATGATACCCATTTCAGATCACAGATGAATACATCAGATATACTAGGAATCCGCAATTCATACGAGCCTGTAACGAAAAGCGGATTACACGGTCGCGATGAATAACCAATACCCCACCCTAGACCCCTACGGGTGCAGAAAACTACCCGCCAAATATTCGAAGTGGAGCAACCTCCCTCAACACCGTGAGTAGGCCACTCGGCACTTCGAGATATCCGGTAGTTTGTGCACCCCACCATGGGTCTATCCTAGGAGCAAAAACAGTAAAAGAAATTATACAATGACGGCTACAACCCGGACCCGGTTGTGCGGCCAAAAATAATATTACATCAATTTACATATTACATGAATTGAAAGATAAAAGAAAACTCTCATCTCACAACCCCCGGGCTATTCATCCGCGACAATCCAATGAATTTATATATACATACCATCAACATTACAGATCACAGATATGTATAACCCCCACTAATCGACGTATAGCGATTAGCGGACGTTCAATACATATAACACATCACAGATATATACCCGTCAACTTAAGTCTTTAGAAGTTTGATCAAAATACGGATTTTCAAGCCCCAAAAACTAATTTTACTTTCTGGAAAATCTGGGCAGAAAAACATATTGTAAAAATCCCAAAACAACCCCAGAAACACTCTGCAAGAAAACAGTGCCACGACCGAGTCAACTCGGCCGCGGTTCCGCGGCGGGAGCAAGCTCCTGCCGCGGTTCCGCGGCGCTTTGACCGAGTCAGTGGACCTGTTTTCTTGGGTGTCTTAACAAAAGCCTGAGCCGATTTTTCATGTTTGATTTATTATTTTTTGAACAGAGGAAAAAATCGGCAGAAACTATGCTATTCGGGTATGTTTCGTGATATTTTCTCCGATCGAACTTCTACTTACTTTGCTAACATGTTAGATAGTGTTTAACTAGTCTCTGATACCACTGTAAGTCCACGTTACCTCTCCCGGTACTTACGGGCTTGCGGAAATGATGAAAAACGATTTTTCAAGAGGTGGTAACATGGACTCAAAATACGGATCTTTGTTAAACAACTAACTAACTAACCTAACAAGAGTTTTACCTACTCGGTTAGGGGGTTATACCTTTCTTGAACTCCTTCGTCTTCAACTCTTTCCGGTGTACGGATCGGCCTCACCTCGTCGTCTCCTTGCGCCGAAGATGGATCCACCTGAAAGCTTCTACCTTTGGCTTCTTCTTCGAACTTGAAGAAACTAGAACACTTGGTTTGCTAAACCTTGTGAACTAGGATGAGTAGAGAAGTGATATGGGTTTTCTTTTATCTCTAATGCAATGTTTCTCAACTCATGAGAGGGTGTTGCCTTGAGCTAGAGAGAGAGCAAGAGGAAGAGCAAGAGGGAGAGCTCAAGCAAGAGAGAGAAATGAAATGAGAGAATGAGTAAGTCTTTTGCCATCCAAGCTCTCATAATCCAAAACCATGGTTACTCATAATAGTAATTGAGTATTATGTGATGGTTCAAGTCAAAATGGCCATATCATTTCATGCACTCATTTTGCAAAAACAAACAAGCAAGCAAAAGTCTTTGCCATGAAATGATAGCCATTGTAATGATGATGGTCAACTAGTCCAACCTAGTCAACCGGTCAACAAAGTCAACAAGTCAACAAAGTCAACCCCTCATCTCAACCACGACATAATAATACTTAATTAATATTATCATTAATCATATTTCTTATTCTCATTAGGGATTAGCAAAAGTCAATGGTCAACAGTGAACAGTCAATAGTCAATAACCCCAATGAGAATCATCTGCCTCTGTCTCTCTGTCAACTGTGCATACACACCCGCATCCGCGTTCCGAGGAACACGAATACAAACGAGATAAAACCAATCCCAAAACGTACACTAGGATCTGGCTTAAACCAAAGCCCGCTAGTGTTAACTGTCCGGACACCAAACGTGCACAAGTGCACGGATGTGACCGAACACTGTCGCAAAACCATGTGACCTCTACTCTTTTGCCTAAAGGCGAATAGCGTTCTGTGTGGGACTCTAAAGACTCGACACTACGCTGGCAGTGGGTTTAACCACAGACCGCAAGCGGCACTAGCTGTGCGTAACGGTCCCCAGGTAGATGCCGACAAGAAGACTGACGAGGTGAAACCCATCTGAACTCCTACTCAGCCTGAATGTGACAATCTCCGTACAGTCCGGGCTGTTCATCTGATACATCGCATGGCGGGCCTAGGGGGCGGTAAACGTCAGTCCCCTAATAGCGGTACAAGTCGTGTCGGAGTGTAGCCCAGAACACCCTGAGATAACACTGGAAACCTACCAGTATATCTCGCTTGCCCTGGCCAGGGACTACTTGTGTAATGGCTCTCCTAGATACAGTGCGATGTCAACCCCCAATACCGGGAGAGACGAATCCTGTCTAACCGTCACTGCCTCCAAGTGCTTCGGGACTGCACCCAACTACTACCTGTTTGCACGACTCCTTTGAGCCGTGGTAGGGTAGTAATCAAAGTACAGTGGGAACACACTCGAGGCGAAGTGACAATGTCAATTCAGCGGACTAAGCTGTACTCATGTCACCTGGGAACTGATAACTGACGATAGGTATAGTACCAACCAATCAGTTCCCGACGAGTCCTGTCCAGTTTACCCGTAACCTAACGAGCACCCGCATACTATCTCAAGTACGACGTACTGACGGCTGTGGGACAGACCGTGTCCCCTGCTGGGATGAGAAGCGCATACGCTAGTCTACTCTGGAGTATCGATGCCCTGTCTCGATAGTCCTACGACTAGGGACCTGTATAAGGATGTGCTTGTGGATTACCCAGCCCCCACGAGTGTGACTACCATCACAACGCTGGTAATCAAGCAAAGATCCTAGGGGCTCCACTAATGTGTATAGGTGAAATACTAAAATAAACACATGTACACATTAAAATAGAAACAAACCAAGTAGCATACTACTATATTGAGCAAGATTGTCTATACGAGGTGAATATCCCAAGCTTCCATTAAGTAATATACAAACTAGTATGATACAGTAATGGCCTCTAGGGCATATAAACTAACACCAGGACTATGATGCGGATCATACTAGTGGGGACAGAGTTGTCGCCAAGTACATCCTTCAAATGTTCCTTGTCGTAGGTTTATCGAGACAGGGCATCGATATACCAAAGTAGACTAGCATATGCGCTTCTTGACCCATATGATGGGCGATGGATGATCCCATATCCATTGGTGTTTGACATCAGAGAAAGTATACGGGTGCTCAGTGGAGATTGGGTACACTGGACGAACTCGCCGAGAACTCCCAGATGGTATTATATCTCACGTCAGATGGCAGTTCTCTGGTGACACTGGTATAGGTTAGCCTGTAGACCCGAGATCGTCATAGAGTCTTGTGTGATTCCCACTGTGCTTTGATTTCCATCATACCATGTCCAAGAGGGCATGCAAAAAGGTGGCTTTTTGGTACAGTCCCGAATCACATGGAGGCAATGAGCGATAAGAGGGGTTTCTTCTCTCCCGGTATAGGGAGTTGATGTTGCGCTGTGTTCGATTGGGTATAACTAGAAATCCCTGTCCAGGGTTGCTGAGATTTACTGGTAAGTGTTATCAGTAGTTTCTTGAACTATTATGGACCTCATATCGACATGACTTTTCAAGCTACTGGAGTGTGACGTATACCACCCCTAGGCGAGATATGTGACATATCAGACGAAGAGACCGGACTGTACGGGAGTGTTACTGATTAAATTCGCAGGAGAATGTACAGGCTTCCATGTTGATCTTTTGATCGATCAATACCTGGGTGGCTGTTACGTTTAGCTGACCGCTTGCAGCTTGTGGGTGTTTGATATGATCATCGCCTACTGCCGGCGTATTGACGATTCTTTAGAATCCTACACAGAGATTTCCTGGCTCGGGCAAAACGAAGTAGGAGCACATATATGATATGTGCGGGACCGAGAAGAATACGTGTATGTGATACCGTATTAGATTCTCGCGATATGAGATATCGGCCGGGTATATGTGATATAGCCTGGTCATCGGATCAAGTGTTGATTCGATGAACTGATACAGATTACATTAGTCGGTTATTTGTGAAATAGCCGGATTATCGGATCAAGTGTTGATTCGATAATTTAATGTATAATTATATATTTGATATATTAAATTACGTTAATGTAACCCTTCAAAAAATCGTTTAGGCAGTTTTTCGGTAATCGGCAAATTTTTCGGCTTTTTCCGTAAAAAGTCAAAATGGGTATTTTTCATTGTAGACCTAATTATACAAAATTTAGATAAGATATTACTATAATTTTATCACTAAAATGTCACTTATAATTTTCTAGTTAAATAAAAAAAATTCATAATTAATTATTTTTTTTATTATTTTAAGCCTTTTTAAATACATTAAATTAGGGATAAATACAAATTTAATTAGGTAAATTTCATAATTAGGAATATTTATAAGCTAAAATATGGTGTTAATAAAATTATATCATGTCTTGCAAACTTTTGGTTTTAGGGTGGGAAAAATTGTGAAAAAATGATGAAAAAATGGGTTTTTTTGTAAAAAAGTTGACATGAAAGCATGAAATGATAACATATGATGTTGTATTGAACTAGAAACTTCTCCAAAATTCCCTCATCTCCCTCCCTTGCTGCAGCCGACCCCTCACCTGCAGGTTTCCCCCTCTTGTCACTTCTTTTTTGCTTCATTTTCATGCAAAAATTCAATAAAAATCCACAATTTCATTAAACCATTCAAATCTAAACCCTAATCCACTCTCTCTCAACCCAAATTTGTTCAAAAACTTGATGAAAGGAGGCTTTCTTGGTGACTTGATCATGCTAGGATTCAATTGGTGAGGTAAAATCCTAAACTAGTTGCTAATTTGTAGTTTGTTTATCCTAAATTAGATGTTTAAAGTGTTAATTTCATTATAATGGGTTGTCTTGAAAAATCAAAAATGGGTTTTGATGTTGAGTTAGGGTTTGAAACATGGTTGTAAAAGAAATTAAGTTAGGGTTTTGGTTATATAATTGATTAGAATGGTTAATTGTGTAATGATATGCTTGCTAAATCGATAAATTACGATGTTTCTATCGAATCGGCTAGAAAATCGCTTACTAGATTTTTGTAGAAATTAGAATACGACCGAAGGGCGTTATGTTAGCGATATAATTAGCTTCGTATAGGACTATTAGAGTGCGTGAACGCGGGGTTTCATCTAGTCGGGTTGTAGTTTAGTCGATTTTCCCGAAATGACGATTCTAGTTAAAGGTTAGCGATTTTCGTGCGTTTTTCCGCGCACCGAGTGCATGCTATGATTAATACGAGGGCGTGGATAATTGTATGTTGTGACTTGCATTGTGTTAGGTTTTGTAATCTTATGCTTGATATTGTGCAAATATAGGATCGGTCGGGGAAACTTCGGACACGGCACGAAAAGGCAAGGCGGTGGCCGGATCGGATTAGCGGAGATTTCAGGTGAGTAGATGTATTCATCTATGGGGGAATCGTCTGAATGGCGCGAGGCACCCCCCCTCTAGTTAGGATTACCCTACTTTTTGCAAGATTCATATTGTTAGCTAGCTTATCCATTCATGTACACTGCATACCCTTATAGCGAACAGTATATTAGATTGCATGGACATTCATCCATACTTATGCGATATCACTTTGTAGGACACGAACACCATTACCATTGGCATCTGTTGCACGCGCACTATTCATGTGACACACACGCCTTTGGTAATTGCCATGCCACGTGCACTATAGAACCTGTTTATCATAATATCGCCACTTGCATTCATACTTGATATATGAAATTGCATAGCATACGTATACCTCGCATCATCATCATATTTATATAGAATTCTAGCAAAAATTCACATCGTATGCATTGATATCATAGACATTTATCATATATAACATGTGGACATTATGATTTTCTTGATGATTTCAGTATTGCTGCGATTTCTGGATTTTTGGGGAAAACCGCAAGAATTTAACAAAACCTTATATTTATCATTTTCAAAACAAAGTTGCGGTTTTCTCGTGATGTATGTGTCGTCCACCATGAGTTTTCATGTTTTCTGTTGGATTTCGAGACCCGATTCGAGGAGTGGATGAACCGTCTCGGGTACATGGTGGGCCCGGTATGGTACCCCGGGGCAAGAAGATCGAGTTGTAGACGATGAGCCTGGCAGGGGAAGACTACCTACCGGTGATGTCTGGCGCGGCGGATATCCGGAGGATACCGACCGTTGTCGTGAGATTTATGATATGGGCCGATCCGGACTGACGGAGCCCGATATTGAGACAGATATGATTCCTATTTGGTGTCGATGCTTGACACGGGTTTTCAGATGATTTCTTGATGGTACTTAGCTATTATACAGATATTCATGTTTTAAAAAGTTAAGAATTCAATACCCTTAGCATTTAAAACACTAAAGACTTAATAATGATATTGCATAGCTGTGCATGCATACTAGAGATAGTATATCACATATGGACATACATGTTGTGGTGCATTGCGTGCATTCTTACGATTGCCTTATTAGATGTTATATTTACTCACGAGCTGGCAACTCACCCCCGTTGTGCCACAGTGTCTTGCAGGTCGGACCCGTCACCCTTGTAGCGGCGGGCTATCTTATCATCAGTTTCTTTTGCTCAGACTCGCGACATCGCCCGTAGGTGGGTTGCGAGTATACTTTATTTCTTTTTGCTTTATCATTGTATCTAGTATTCTCCATCTACCACTTTATATTGTATATGCGACCTAGTGACGAGACTGAGAGGTTTGTATATTTGTGGTTTCTTTTGGGTCGAGCTCACTTGAGCCGGCGATGTGTTTTCTGGTATTTTGCATTTCTTTTATGCTCTTTTTCTTGATATTACTATTATATTGCATGTGGTTGTGATCCACCTTGGGCGAAGAGCTAGCTCCCGCTTGGGGATGCCATTTTTATGATTACAGGTTTATTATCTTGTTGTACCCATTTTGGGGGTTAGAAAATACAGGGGAGACTCTGCCGAAATTTTCAGAAATTTTTGTTGTTCTTTTTTTGGATTCTATGCAACTTAATTGATTTAAAAAAACCGTTTTCATTTAAGGTTTTCCTTCACTCTCTTTTGATTTTGGGTTAGATTTCTGGGCTTTGGCTGACTTAGGTTACGGTACACCTTTAGACGTCTCGTAATCTAAGTTCCAGTCCAGTTCCGTACTTTCGGGTCGTGACAAAGTTGGTATCAGAGCGTAGGTTTTACCTTTCTGAGTGTAGGACGACCTTGGTAGATGGAGTAGGTGACTTAAGCAGAGTGGCGTAGCGTGGGTATGATCCGCGGCATACTTACGATACGGTACTCCGCCTAAGTGACCTTAGGACATAATTGCTTGTATTTCCTTTCTTGATTCCTTGATTCAATTGCAATGTCCTTATCAGTCCTGTTTCTTATTCCAGCTTCGATGCCGCCAAAGACTACGAGGGCTCAGCGGGCCGCCGCTAGGGTTGAGATTCGGGCGGGCCCGTCTGAGGCGAGGATCGAGCGGGATGATACACTTATCCCTCAGGGTCATACTGATCCGCCTTATCCTGACCGTATTTCCAGATTAGAGGCCGGCAAGCAAGAGTTGCGGCAAATGATGGGATCTTTAGTTGAGTCCAGCCGGGCACAGAGACCCGAGGACGTTCCTTCCACCGCACAGACCACGATCATACCTGCTGCACAGATGGTCACTCCTGCTGCTACTACGGAGACTATCCCTGTTTCACTACAGGAGTTCATGAGATTGAGACCTCCAGCTTTTACCGGTACAGATGCGACAGAGGATCCACAGGCATTTCTTGATAGGATGGCTCGGATTTGCCGTTCGTTGAGGTGTTCTGATGATAGATTGGTGGAGTTTGCGAGTTTTCGTCTGGAGGGTCTTGCCCAGACATGGTACGACTCAGTAGAGAGAGGCCGAGCTGCAGGTCTGCCTTCTATGACCTGGGATGAGTTTACATCTGCATTTCTTGCCCGTTTTCTTCTGGAGAGTGTCCGAGATGCTCGAGCCCGTAGTTTTGAGTCTTTGCGCAAGACTCCTGGGATGACAGTGTCGGAGTATGATATACAGTTTACCCAGTTGTCTCGATATGCTCCGTACCTAGTAGACACAGAAGAGAAGAGGATAAAGAGGTTTGTACGAGGGCTTGATACACAGCTATTCCTTGCCATCGGCACCCAGCACTTTGATACATACGCTGCCGCGATGGATGCAGCTTTACTTTTGGAGGAGCGTATTTCTGAGACTCCGGTCGTTTCTGGGCCGAAGAGGATCCGTACTGATACGCCAGCTCAGTGGCAGATGGGCAGACATCGTGATAGATTATTTCCAGGAGATGTCGGAGGCAGAGGATTGAGACGAGGTCAGTTATTTGGCTCATATCCACAGACCCAGCAGTCGTTTCCAGGATGTTTTCGGTGTGGGAGTCAGTACTGCAGGGTTCCTAGGCACTCTAGTGAGGTCTCCCAAGCCATCTACCATGGCAATTTCAAAAATTATGGTGCCTACAAACCCTAAAGTACGGATCGTTTGCTAGATATCTAGGCGAACAAGAACTAGTTAACAGAATAACTAATGAGATACGGAAATTACAACCTTTGTAGATCCGGATATCCACCTCCACGGCTCCGCAACGATGTCGTCTCCGCTGTCCAAATCAAATCCGGGCTCTAGAGTCGGCTTCGTCGGAGAATGGGCAAGCTAGGTCGTCGATGTCCATGCCGAAGATGATCTACGTCGAGGCATCGATGAATCAAGCTCCACCTTCACCAAACCGTGAAAAGTTGTGAAGGAAACACACTCTACTACTTGGCAAGAGGTAGAGGATGAAGAAATAGGAAGTGGGTAGACTTTAGAATTGGATTTCTCACTCATATGCATCAATCACCATTGATGGACTTCAAGCTTCTTCACTTGAAGCATGAAGAAGAAGAAGAAAGATATTATGATAAGTTCAAAGAAAAATGAAATGAAAAACAATTCTTATCATAATTCTAACTATAGTAAAGTGTAGAGAGTTAACCAAGGTTAGTTGTATGGTTAGGGTTAAGAATGAGATAAGAATGGTGGACTTAGGTCAAAGCTTCATGAAGTTTCAACTAAACAACAAAAGAAGCCACCATTCTTTTCTCATTTTCTTTTCTCACTTTCTTTTATTCATTTATCAAAAAGAATAAATGAATAATTAAGAAAATAAAACCCTAAACATAAACACAACCATGGTTCAAACTTTACACTTAACCAAAGTGGTATGCATCATCAAACATGATACAATCAAGTGCACAAAAACATATCGCATATGCAATGCGCACGAACCGAGTGAGAAAATCCGTCTAAAGTGAACCGATACTAGTTAATGTAAAGTAATATATCAAATATATAATTATACATTAAATCATTAAATCAACACTTGATTCAATGATCCGGTCATGCGCACATAACCGACTGGTATCAAATATATCGGCTTATCGAATCAACGCTTGAATCGATAACTAGGTTATATCGCATACAACCATTCGATATATTTATCGCGAGAATAGAATACGGTATCACATACTCGTATTATTCTCGGTCCCGCACATATCTCATATGCGCTCCTATTTCGTTTCGCTTGAGCCAGGAAACCTCTGTGTAGGACTCTAAAGACTCGTCAATACGCCGGCAGCGGATGATGATCATATCAAACATCCACAAGCCGCAAGCGGTCTGCTAAACGTAACGGCCACCCGGGTATTGAGCGATCTGAAGATCGACGAGCAAGCCCGCTCACACTCCAGTGAATCCGACCAGTAACACTACCGTACAGTCCGGTCTGATCGTCTGATATGTCGCATATCTCGCCTAGGGGTGGTAAACGTCAGACCCCAATAGCTCAATAAGTCGTGTCGATATGAGGCTCATAACGGGTCGAGAAACTACTGGTAACACTTACCAGCAATTCTCTGAGCAGCCCTGGCCAGGGACTTCCTGTTATAGCCGATCGAACACAGTGCAACATCAACCCCCATATACCGGGAGAGACGAATCCCCTCCTATCGCTCGTTGCCTCCATGTGACTCGGGACTGTACCCAAAAACCACCGTTTTGCACGCCCTCTTGGACGTGGTAAGATGGAAATCAAAGCACAGTGGGAACCACACAAGACTCTATGACGATCTCGGGTCAACAGACTACTCTGTACCAGTGTCACCAGAGAACTGCCATCTGACGTGAGGTATAATACCATCTGGGAGTTCTCGGCGAGTCCGTCCAGTGTACCCAGTCTCTACTGAGCACCCGTATATCATCTCTGATGTCAAACACCGATGGATATGGGATCATCCATCGCCCATCTGTATGGGTCGAGAAGGTATACGCTAGTCTACTCTGGTATATCGATGCCCCGTCTCGATACACCCACGACTAGGGACTTTGAAGGATGTACTTATAGACTACCATGTCCCCACTAGTATGATCCGCATCATAGTCCAGGTAGTCAAGTACAGATCCTAAGGGCTTTACCAACATGTAACAGAGAGACAAACAGTATACACGTTAAGGTAAAGATCAACCAGATAGCATACTATCATGTCGAGCAAGAAAGTCCTCCCTATATATGTCCCAGCATCCACTACAATATACATCCTATGTACAGTAATGGCCTCTAGGGCATACATATAACTAACAATCTCCCACTTGCACTAGGGCCATCTGTAGCAGTGGTTGCAGTATCTCATACTCAACCATCCCATGAAAGTCTCTCTCTGGGAACAGGCCTTTGTGAGTGGATCCGCTGTGTTGTCCTCTGAGTCTACTCTCCAAACCTCGATCACCCTGGAGATCAACCATCTCCATGATCAAGTGATACTGCCTTAGAATATGTCTGGATCACTGATGGGACCTGCGTTCCTTGGCATAAGCCACAACTCCATTGTCACACAATGGTAGGAACATAGTTCATCTCATGAACCAATATATACCCAAACAGCTTCTAGGGTAGCATCTTAAGTAGCGATGTATCATGCCTTTATCGTCTAGTATGTCACGGTATCTAACTTGGAACTCTTCCAACATACCGTCCCTTTACTGAGGGTTAAGACAATGCCTGCGACTGACACTCAGTCGTCTTTATCACCCTGGAACACTTCCAGTGATTCTCCCCAGGATCGATTGATACCATCTCACTACAACTAGTGAGAATCCTAACATCCATTTAGATCTATCTCATAGATCCAAAATCCAGGATTTAGTGGGTATCACTTTGATCCTATGTGGAGAGTCATTGTGATAAACGGAGATCGATCGAGCGTAGCATAGGAAACTCCTTCCCTATCAGGAGTATGTCATCCACGTACTCTACGAGGATCACCACCATACTCCCTACTACCTTTTTGTTTATACAAGGTTCATCTACCATTTTGATGATGTCAACTTCTTTGACTAATTCATCAAAACAGATGTTCCATCTCCGCGATGCCTGCTTTATCCTATAAAGCATCTTGCACACGTTTCCGCTGCTCCCACTGTCTACGAGGCCCTCTGGCTGTGTACTTATAGACGCACTCTTCTAAATCATCATTTAGAAAAGCAGTCAAGACACCCAACCACCAGAGATCGTAGTCATGGAATGTAGCCGTGGTAAGTAGGATCTGGATGGACTTAAGCATAGCTACTTGAAAAGGTTTCATCATAATCCACGCCTGGTCGATGACGAAAACCTTTAACAAGTCTAGCTTTGAAAGTCTCAACTTTTCCATGTACACCAAGTAATCTTCTCAAGATATACTTGCTCCTGATGGGGATTTAACCCTCCAGATATAGCAACCAAAGTCCATACTTTGTTGGTGTATAAGGATTCCATCTCAGATCACTAAGCATCCAGCCATTCTTACAGAGTCTTACTCCTGATGGCCAGCTCGAAACTAGTTGGGTCATCATCTCATGATGCAATCCTCGCTCCCACTGTCATAGAGAAACCGAAGTATCTCTCAGGTGGGTGAGGAACCCTACTAGATCGGCGGAGAGGCTGAGGTTCGTTGGTATCTACTGAATCCCTTGGTTCTATCAAATCATCTGCTGTAGTTTGTATAGCTGGAACCTTTCCAGTTCTACATTACAGATCTTGCCTTGAGCTTGTCCGGATTTTGCTTTTAAACATAGGCCGGACAACCCCAAATCTTAACTGACTTAAGACATGGGCTCTTCCCTTTCCATATCACATATGAAATGGTAGGCAACAGATTTGAATCGAACCCTATTCAATAGGTATGCAGCTTCTCAAGCGCATAACTCCTAAAAAAGGAAATAGGTAACTCAGTAGTACTCATCATAGAGCACACCTTATCATATAGGGTGAGATTGCTCCGCCCCGATATACCATCGTGCTATGGTGTATACGGAGGAGTAATGCTGAGAGAGAATCTCATTCTCCTTTAGAATAATCCAGGATTTTCGTGCTCAAGTATTCTCCTCCTTGATCTCATCAAAGGACATAATACTTATACCCGTATTCTGGTTCTCTACTTCTAACTTATATTCTGTGAATATCTCAAAAGGTTCGGACTCATGTTTCAACAGGAACATATGTCTGAATCTTGAGAGATCATCAGAGAACGTAATGAAGTATAAAGAACCAGTCCTGGTATGTGTAGACAGGGGACCTATATACATCAACATGTATCATCCCAAGAGTTTATTAACTCTTTCTCTGTTTCTAGTAAACGGAGCTATGGTCATCTTATCTTTGTGACATGACTGGCGAGTTTCACAAGATGTAAATTCAAAACGATTTAAATATACATCTATATGTAACTCTAGCCAGTCGGGTCGCATTGATCTGACCTAGTCTACAATACCTCAAGAAGAATCCGTTCATTTCTGAACTCTTCCTCTTGTGTGTGTTCCATATATTAAGAACTGTAGTTTGATTTAGAACGTCAATGCTTTTAGATAACGTGCCTGAACCGATCAACTTTTGATATAGGAAATGTTCAAAACATTATCCAACAATACAAAATTTTATCGTTTCTTTACTAATAAAGAGACAGATATGATTTTGTATATCAGGTTCGGTATCTAATAACATTCGTTCAGAATCAATGTATCGGTAATACAGGGTGACAGTGACCGACAGACTTGGCTGCAACTCTTGCCCCGTTTTCTGCCTCATGAAACTTATCACCCGTTCTCAGTTCTCTACCTTTCTGTAGCCCTATGTAACAGATTACATATCTGGGATCCTGATCTGGTATCACATACCCAGGACGTAAAGAATACTGAGAAACAGTTCTGTATAATGAACACACCCGAAGATGATGCATCAGCATGCACTTTCTTCGTTTGGGCGGCACGGGAAATCTGGTATTCCCCAATTTCCTGCTCTGTCTTATAACAATTATAAGGTGGAGCGGGACCAACGTTCCCCAGCTCAGTATAACAAGCGGGTTCGGTCAATAATCCGTATTATTATCTTGATTAAGGCGTGATATGGTCGCTACCTGGAGAGAGAGAGAAGAAAACACTCAGCGTGCGCTCTTGCAAGAATAGATTGGTTATTATTTTATCTAATCAGGATGGCTCCCACTGCTTTTTATCAAATCTTCCTTCAAACCCTAAAAGGAAAGACTAGCCGGGATTAATTACACACTACAAGTTCGCCAATCTTTCAGCCAGGCCAGTGTCGGTACTTTGAGGGAGGTCCCCCGTGCTTTCGCACGAACCTAATTAATGTAAACCTCGTTTTCCCAGAGGCGTAACCTCGTTGACACCTTTCTAGACACCTACTTGATCGGCTAATTGTAATGTATAAAACTCTCCCAGGAGTAACACTTACTCGCAGCGGGTATCGGGATCCAACTATCTCATAGAAGGTATGCAATCTCATTGCAAATTTCAACACTTGAAATTCCCGATAATATTTTGCCCCAGGCGATCTATGACCTTGACTGAGTCAACAAACCATAGACCGCAAGTAAAGTTCAACCCGTCATTTCCTGATTGAATTAAACCCACCCGCACGACCCTTGACTGAGTCAACAAGGCCGCACGACTACCCTAATCCAATCTGCATCATATGCATAAGCAGATAAATAGTAATCAGCTACCGCACACTACGCCTTGACTGAGTCAACAAACGCAGCACGAATACTAACTATTACTTATCTGAAATGACGGAGGGCTACGTCAGGTTTTTAAGAAAACCCTTTGCGTAATGAACTTTATATCGTTGTAGAATCAAATGATTTTGAAATAGATTGCTTTTGAGGCTTTTCTAGTTTTGCTAAAGGAGTCACTCCCGGTGAAGGGATCGTCGGTCCTTTCCTCGTCGAATGAGGTGCGGGATATATCATATATATCACTGTGCAAAGCAAAAACACTTAAAAGCAATCAAAAGACAAACCGAGTGTGTAGCATCTGCCAGTTATTGCTAAAGGAGTCACTCCCGGTGAAGGGATCTCGGTCCTTTCCTTATCGAATAAGGTGCAGGATATATCATATATACCGCTGTGCAAAGCAAGAACTGTAGCTACCTGTTTTATTTTGAAATTCGATTCTACAACATCTTAGGTTTCTTTTATTTCATTAATCACATTAATGAAGTCCCATCATTTATGTACCTAATCATCACAGATAAATACGACGTACACTTATGCCATCCGCATTCGCCTCGATGTCCCCTCGTGCACCGTTAGGTTAGGTAACTAACGGCAGAGCGGGGCAGGGCTAGCGCGGGTGTAAAACATAAGTAACGTCTATATAATATATCATATATACTGTATCTATCATAGAACATCACATGATCTCATCACAGATATCGCAGCAGAAGAATCATATGAAATATTGGATATACTAGGACGTCCGTGTTTTTAATACGAGCCAGTATAAAACACGGATTCCACGGTCGTGATGAATAGCCAAACCCACACCCCTAGACCCCTACGAGAGCGGCAAGTAACCCTACCAGTTCTAGAGTTAGGAGACCCGGCCTCGACTCCTCGAGTTGGTCTCCCACTGGACTCCAGAACCCGGTTACTTGTGCCCTCCTCCTTGGGTCTATCCTAGTGCGGAAAAGTAAATAATATACAAACGGTGACAACTTCCGCAACCTGGAAGCGCCCCAATAAAAGAATATTACATACAAGTTTTTACATGAATGAAAATGAAAAACACTCATCTCACATAAAAACCCCCGGCTATTCAAACACGACGATCCAATATAACATATCCAGCAACACATAACATCACATGTCATCAACGTAAATAAATATGCACATCCCAATTGTCGTTGACGTATAGCAACGAAACCGGCGATATCACATATTACACTTACGGTCACAGAAAAGAAAGTGTAAAACTACAACAGTTGGAATCCGCAATCTCTTCAGACATCACATGCCTGACCAAATGAATTCTTTAGACATCGCATGCCTAACAATTATAAACCCCGCATTTTAGTCTCAAAATCGAAAACACTTTTCAATATCAAGTCGGGCAATTCAACAAGATTCCCGACATCCTGATCGAATACTCGTCGCAAACTTCAGTAGACGGCCGCACCCCCGATACCGTCGACGAAGTGCACCAAGGCGGAACACCGCTACCGCGAGCACCCGTACGGATGCTTTCGGCGACGGGGTTCTCCTACAGTCACTTGGTCGGGGCTATGGAGCGAGGCTGTCTATTAAGTTTACCCGGCGAGTATCCGCGTACGCTACGTGATTGCGACGGACTTTTGATCACATCAAAATTCCGTGGCAACCGATCAAGTGAGACTAAACCGCTACGTTTATAACATTCATTTAGTTATCACATAACTATTGTGAATTCCAATTATTGTATCACATTCCAGATAAACAGAAAATGCTAAACTTTCCGATCGAACAGTCGAACACCCAAGTTTTCCCGATACAGATCAACACATGAAATAAGTCTAACAACATTCAGTTCGTACCTCAGTACCAACGGTCCAGCCGTAGAAGGGTCAAGCCAACGCCTCACATGTGGCACGCCGTACTGCCCCAAACCCGAAGGTTCAAAGGGCAGTTCAAGACGGTCACATAATCGAGTTAAGGTTTGTGTCTTCTAGAGGGACCGTCGCGTTACTTGCACTACTTAGAACGTCGTTAAACTACGGAAAAATCCAACACTTGGAAATTTCCCGACAGGGGAAAAGTTGGGTATTGTATCCGGTCGAACTTTTTAACATATTCTAAAATTTATCCGGAAAGCCACACAGACAAAATTTGATACCCGATCGAAATACCGAATCCCCAAATCAACTCAGATTATTCAACACTTGAATAAAATTTTAAAAAATATCCAGAGAACTCATCACAGTTAAATAGGAGTTACTGTGCAAACAACCCCACATAAAACGACAAAACGGCCGCGCTTTCGCCGCACGAGGCATGCTCGTGCCGCGGAAGCGCGGCGCTTTAAGGGAATTAGGGCTACGGGTTGTACAGTTACTCTTAGATTTTCCTGCATGTTTTTCTGAATATTTTTAATGTTGAAAAATCCCTGTTTTTAAAAATTGTACAGAGAGCAATATTGAATCGGGGTTTCGGGTTCGTTCGGACTTCAATTTCCGTCTGGACTTCGCCTAAGGCTCTAGCTAGGCTCTGATACCACTGCAGGGTTCCTAGGCACTCTAGTGAGGTCTCCCAAGCCATCTACCATGGCAATTTCAAAAATTATGGTGCCTACAAACCCTAAAGTACGGATCGTTTGCTAGATATCTAGGCGAACAAGAACTAGTTAACAGAATAACTAATGAGATACGGAAATTACAACCTTTGTAGATCCGGATATCCACCTCCACGGCTCCGCAACGATGTCGTCTCCGCTGTCCAAATCAAATCCGGGCTCTAGAGTCGGCTTCGTCGGAGAATGGGCAAGCTAGGTCGTCGATGTCCATGCCGAAGATGATCTACGTCGAGGCATCGATGAATCAAGCTCCACCTTCACCAAACCAAAAGTTGTGAAGGAAACACACTCTACTACTTGGCAAGAGGTAGAGGATGAAGAAATAGGAAGTGGGTAGACTTTAGAATTGGATTTCTCACTCATATGCATCAATCACCATTGATGGACTTCAAGCTTCTTCACTTGAAGCATGAAGAAGAAGAAGAAAGATATTATGATAAGTTCAAAGAAAAATGAAATGAAAAACAATTCTTATCATAATTCTAACTATAGTAAAGTGTAGAGAGTTAACCAAGGTTAGTTGTATGGTTAGGGTTAAGAATGAGATAAGAATGGTGGACTTAGGTCAAAGCTTCATGAAGTTTCAACTAAACAACAAAAGAAGCCACCATTCTTTT
Organism: Agapanthus africanus; assembly: GCA_030015575.1. Lineage (NCBI taxonomy): Eukaryota > Viridiplantae > Streptophyta > Magnoliopsida > Asparagales > Amaryllidaceae > Agapanthus > Agapanthus africanus. The sequence continues at coordinate 398,952,150 of JASDDO010000026.1, read as the reverse complement.
CTCATTTTCTTTTCTCACTTTCTTTTATTCATTTATCAAAAAGAATAAATGAATAATTAAGAAAATAAAACCCTAAACATAAACACAACCATGGTTCAAACTTTACACTTAACCAAAGTGGTATGCATCATCAAACATGATACAATCAAGTGCACAAAAACATATCGCATATGCAATGCGCACGAACCGAGTGAGAAAATCCGTCTAAAGTGAACCGATACTAGTTAATGTAAAGTAATATATCAAATATATAATTATACATTAAATCATTAAATCAACACTTGATTCAATGATCCGGTCATGCGCACATAACCGACTGGTATCAAATATATCGGCTTATCGAATCAACGCTTGAATCGATAACTAGGTTATATCGCATACAACAATTCGATATATTTATCGCGAGAATAGAATACGGTATCACATACTCGTATTATTCTCGGTCCCGCACATATCTCATATGCGCTCCTATTTCGTTTCGCTTGAGCCAGGAAACCTCTGTGTAGGACTCTAAAGACTCGTCAATACGCCGGCAGCGGATGATGATCATATCAAACATCCACAAGCCGCAAGCGGTCTGCTAAACGTAACGGCCACCCGGGTATTGAGCGATCTGAAGATCGACGAGCAAGCCCGCTCACACTCCAGTGAATCCGACCAGTAACACTACCGTACAGTCCGGTCTGATCGTCTGATATGTCGCATATCTCGCCTAGGGGTGGTAAACGTCAGACCCCAATAGCTCAATAAGTCGTGTCGATATGAGGCTCATAACGGGTCGAGAAACTACTGGTAACACTTACCAGCAATTCTCTGAGCAGCCCTGGCCAGGGACTTCCTGTTATAGCCGATCGAACACAGTGCAACATCAACCCCCATATACCGGGAGAGACGAATCCCCTCCTATCGCTCATTGCCTCCATGTGACTCGGGACTGTACCCAAAAACCACCGTTTTGCACGCCCTCTTGGACGTGGTAAGATGGAAATCAAAGCACAGTGGGAACCACACAAGACTCTATGACGATCTCGGGTCAACAGACTACTCTGTACCAGTGTCACCAGAGAACTGCCATCTGACGTGAGGTATAATACCATCTGGGAGTTCTCGGCGAGTCCGTCCAGTGTACCCAGTCTCTACTGAGCACCCGTATATCATCTCTGATGTCAAACACCGATGGATATGGGATCATCCATCGCCCATCTGTATGGGTCGAGAAGGTATACGCTAGTCTACTCTGGTATATCGATGCCCCGTCTCGATACACCCACGACTAGGGACTTTGAAGGATGTACTTATAGACTACCATGTCCCCACTAGTATGATCCGCATCATAGTCCAGGTAGTCAAGTACAGATCCTAAGGGCTTTACCAACATGTAACAGAGAGACAAACAGTATACACGTTAAGGTAAAGATCAACCAGATAGCATACTATCATGTCGAGCAAGAAAGTCCTCCCTATATATGTCCCAGCATCCACTACAATATACATCCTATGTACAGTAATGGCCTCTAGGGCATACATATAACTAACAAGTACCACCGTGTCAGAGACTGTACCATGGGACTTCAGGGCGCGGCGACAGTCCCGCATGTGACTTTACCACCCTCACCACCTTCTCAGAGAGCTTTACTCCTTACTCCTGATGATGTTCCACGCCAGCCAGATGCTTCTAGAGGCCGTGGGCGTGGCGGTCCGGTTCAGAGAGGACGGGGCGACAGAGGCAGAGGCAGAGGCCGAGGTAAAGGCAGAGCACAGCCAGCTATTAGTGGTGGACAGGCCCGAGTGTTCGCGTTGACTCCTCAGGATGCACAGGCATCCAATGCCTTCGTGACAGGTACTCTGCCAGTATGTTCTTTTGATGCACGGGTATTATTTGATCCAGGCTCCACACATTCCTATGTTTCCACATATTTTGCACCGAGGTTGGGCCGAGAGTCTTCTCCGTTAGATCAGCCGCTTGTCGTTATTACCCCGGTAGGCGAGTCTTTTGTTGCCCGTTTTGTATACCGATCGTGTTCCGTTCGTATCGGGGAGAGAGATTCTTCAGTAGATTTGATTCTCCTCGATATGCTAGACTTTGACGTTCTTGTTGGTATGGACTGGCTAGCCACCTGTTATGCATCCGTGGACTGCCGTGAAAAAGCAGTCAGATTCAGTTTTCCTGGTGAGCCGGTTCTTATTATTCAGGGAGATCGTAGCGCTACCCTTCCCAGCTTGATTTCATCTCTTCGCGCTGGTCAGCTCTTAAGGAAAGGGTGTCAGGGATTCTTAGCCTATATTTGTGATACTAGCTCCACAGAGGTTCCGTTGGACCAGGTCCCTATTGTGAGAGAGTTTCCTGATGTATTCCCTGACGAGCTGCCTGGCCTGCCACCAGAGCGCGAGATTGAGTTCTGTATTGACCTGATCCCTGGCACGGGGCCTATCTCTATACCGCCTTATCGGTTGGCCCCGGCGGAGCTGAGAGAGCTAAAGGATCAGTTACAGGACTTGCTGGACAAAGGGCTTATCCGACCGAGTGTGTCACCTTGGGGTGCTCCCGTCCTGTTTGTTAAGAAGGACGGAAGTATGCGTTTATGCATTGATTACCGTCAGCTGAACCGGGTTACTGTGCGGAACAGGTATCCCCTACCCCGCATTGATGACTTATTCGATCAGCTCCAGGGTGCAGGGTTTTTCTCGAAGGTTGATTTACGGTCAGGTTATCACCAGTTGCGAGTTTGGAAGGAGGATATTCCGAAGACCGCCTTCCGTACTCGATATGGTCATTACGAGTTCTTGGTGATGTCGTTCGGGCTCACCAATGCCCCGGCAGCATTTATGGATTTGATGAACCGCGTATTCCGGCCGTATCTCGATCAGTTCATCATTGTGTTCATTGAAGACATTTTGGTATATTCTCGGAGCCGGGAGGAGCATGAGCAGCACTTACGTATCACATTGCAGACTTTGAGGGAGCATCAGCTGTTCGCCAAATTTTCCAAGTGCGCATTCTGGTTAGACAGTGTCGACTTCTTGGGTCATGTGGTGACGAGAGACGGTATTTGCGTAGACCCGAAGAAGATCGAGGCAGTTCAGCGTTGGCCTAGACCAGTATCAGTTACAGAGGTTCGCAGCTTTCTAGGTCTGGCCGGCTATTATCGACGTTTCGTCCAGGATTTCTCCCGCATTGCTGCACCGTTGACCGGGTTGACCAGGAAGGGGGTTCCTTTTGATTGGACCCAGGCATGTGAGGATAGCTTCCAGCAGTTGAAGACTCGTCTGACTACTGCACCAGTGTTAGCATTGCCTTCAGGATCAGGCGGGTTCGTGGTTTATTGTGATGCTTCTAGAGTGGGGCTGGGATGTGTATTGATGCAGCACGACAGAGTTATCGCGTATGCTTCTCGGCAGCTGAGGAAACACGAGCAGAACTACCCCACACATGATTTAGAGATGGCTGCAGTGGTATTTGCACTTAAGATCTGGAGACATTACCTATACGGTGAGTCGTGCCAGATATTCACTGACCACAAGAGTTTGAAGTATATCTTCCAGCAGCGAGACCTGAACCTGAGACAGCGCCGATGGATGGAGTTGGTGAAGGATTATGACTGCGAGATTCTATACCATCCGGGCAAGGCGAATGTGGTGGCAGATGCTTTGAGTAGGAGGCCCGGAGGTAGCTTATCTTGTTTGAGCGCAGTACAGATGCAGTCGACGGCGGATTGGCAGGTGTTATGTGATAGCAGAGTGCAGTTTGAGTTTACTCCTACAGGGGGACAGCTAGCCCATTTCAGAGCACGCCCACAGTTACTTAACCGTATTCACGAGGCACAGTCCGGCGATGCCCGCATTTTAGAGATTATTGAGCAGATTCGACAGGACAGAGTTTCTGAGTTCGTGATTGATGATCAGGGGATACTTCGATTTGGGACTCGACTATGCGTGCCAGATTCAGAGGAACTGAGGCGTGATATTCTCGAGGAGGCACATAGATCAGTATACAGTGTGCATCCAGGTTCCACCAAGATGTACCGTGATTTGAGAGAAGTTTACTGGTGGGACGGGATGAAGAAGGATATTACAGACTTTGTGTCGAGATGCCTGACTTGTCAGCAAGTCAAGGCCGAGCACCAGAGGCCAGCCGGTGAGTTACAGCCTTTGCCCATCCCTGAGTGGAAGTGGGAGCAGGTCTCCATGGACTTCGTTGTGGGTCTACCCAGGACCAGTCGAGGGTACGACTCTATATGGGTGATTGTGGATCGACTGACGAAAGCGGCTCACTTCCTGCCAGTGAAGACCACTTTTGGATTTTCTCAGTACGCCCAGGTTTATATTGATGAGATAGTGCGACTGCATCGTGTCCGACCGTGGCACCCAGTTTACCAGCCAGTTGTGGCAGAAACTTCAGGAAGCATTGGGCACCCGATTGAGTTTTAGCACAGCCTTTCATCCTCAGACTGATGGTCAGTCGGAGCGTACGATTCAGACTCTTGAGGACATGCTCAGATCTTGTGTTTTAGATTTCGGTGGTAGCTGGGATCGTTATTTGCCTTTGATCGAGTTTTCCTACAATAATAGCTTCCAGGAGACGATTCAGATGGCACCTTTTGAGGCTCTATATGGGAGGAGATGTCGATCGCCTGTATGTTGGACAGAGGTTAGGGAGAGCAGTATTTTGGGGCCTCAGATCGTACAGGAGACGACCGAGAAGGTACAGCTGATTCGGGACAGGATGAGAGCGGCACAGAGCAGGCAGAAATCTTATGCTGACAGGCGCCGTCGCCGACTCAAGTTCGCTGTTGGCGATCATGTTTTCCTGAAGGTCTCTCCGATGAAAGGTGTGATGAGATTTGGACGGAAAGGGAAACTGAGTCCTAGATATGTTGGTCCTTTCGAGATCCTAGAGCGTGTTGGTCCAGTCGCTTATCGGTTAGCTCTTCCGCCCAGCTTCCCCGATGTTCACCCCGTATTCCATGTCTCGATGCTCCACAAGTACCTTCATGATCCTTCCCAGGCGATTCAGCACCAGATGATCCAGCTAGAGCGTGATCTTTCTTTCACCGAGCAGCCGGTGGTCATCTTGGATCGGCAGGTGAAGAAATTGAGGTCGAAGGTTATACCGTCCGTCAAGGTCCTTTGGCGTGGCCCGAACAGCGAGGAGGTCACCTGGGAGACCGAGGTCGAGATGAGGAAGAGATATCCCCATCTTTTTGAAGGTACGCGTAGTTAAATTCTAAATTCGGGGATCGAATTTCTTTAAGGGGGGAAGATTGTAACCCTTCAAAAAATCGTTTAGGCAGTTTTTCGGTAATCGGCAAATTTTTCGGCTTTTTCCGTAAAAAGTCAAAATGGGTATTTTTCATTGTAGACCTAATTATACAAAATTTAGATAAGATATTACTATAATTTTGTCACTAAAATGTCACTTATAATTTTCTAGTTAAATAAAAAAAATTCATAATTAATTATTTTTTTTATTATTTTAAGCCTTTTTAAATACATTAAATTAGGGATAAATACAAATTTAATTAGGTAAATTTCATAATTAGGAATCTTTATAAGCTAAAATATGGTGTTAATAAAATTATATCATGTCTTGCAAACTTTTGGTTTTAGGGTGGGAAAAATTGTGAAAAAATGATGAAAAAATGGGTTTTTTTGTAAAAAAGTTGACATGAAAGCATGAAATGATAACATATGATGTTGTATTGAACTAGAAACTTCTCCAAAATTCCCTCATCTCCCTCCCTTGCTGCAGCCGACCCCTCACCTGCAGGTTTCCCCCTCTTGTCACTTCTTTTTTGCTTCATTTTCATGCAAAAATTCAATAAAAATCCACAATTTCATTATACCATTCAAATCTAAACCCTAATCCACTCTCTCTCAACCCAAATTTGTTCAAAAACTTGATGAAAGGAGGCTTTCTTGGTGACTTGATCATGCTAGGATTCAATTGGTGAGGTAAAATCCTAAACTAGTTGCTAATTTGTAGTTTGTTTATCCTAAATTAGATGTTTAAAGTGTTAATTTCATTATAATGGGTTGTCTTGAAAAATCAAGAATGGGTTTTGATGTTGAGTTAGGGTTTGAAACATGGTTGTAAAAAAAATTAAGTTAGGGTTTTGGTTATATAATTGATTAGAATGGTTAATTGTGTAATGATATGCTTGCTAAATCGATAAATTACGATGTTTGTATCGAATCGGCTAGAAAATCGCTTACTAGATTTTTGTAGAAATTAGAATACGACCGAAGTGCGTTATGTTAGCGATATAATTAGCTTTGTATAGGACTATTAGAGTGCGCGAACGTGGGGTTTTATCTAGTCGGGTTGTAGTTTAGTCGATTTTCCCGAAATGACGATTCTAGTTAAAGGTTAGCGATTTTCGTGCGTTTTTCCGCGCACCGAGTGCATGCTATGATTAATACGAGGGCGTGGATAATTGTATGTTGTGACTTGAATTGTGTTAGGTTTTGTAATCTTATGCTTGATATTGTGCAAATATAGGATCGGTCGGGAAAACTTCGGACACGGCACGAAAAGGCAAGGCGGTGGCCGAATCGGATTAGCGGAGATTTCATGTGAGTAGATGTATTCATCTATGGGGGAATCATCTGAATGGCGCGAGGCGTCCCCCCTCTACTTAGGATTACCCTACTTTTTGCAAGATTCATATTGTTAGCTAGCTTATCCATTCATGTACACTGCATACCCTTATAGCGAACAATATATTAGATTGCATGGACATTCATCCATACTTATGCGATATCACTTTGTAGGACACGAACACCATTACCATTGGCATCTGTTGCACGCGCACTATTCATGTGACACACACGCCTTTGGTAATTGCCATGCCACGTGCACTATAGAACCTGTTTATCATAATATCGCCACTTGCATTCATACTTGATATATGAAATTGCATAGCATACGTATACCTCGCATCATCATCATATTTATATAGAATTCTAGCAAAAATTCACATCGTATGCATTGATATCATAGACATTTATCATATATAACATGTGGACATTATGATTTTCTTGATGATTTCAGTATTGCTGCGATTTCTGGATTTTTGGGGAAAACCGCAAGAATTTAACAAAACCTTATATTTATCATTTTCAAAACAAAGTTGCGGTTTTCTCGTGATGTATGTGTCGTCCACCATGAGTTTTCATGTTTTCTGTTGGATTTCGAGACCCGATTCGAGGAGTGGACGAACCGTCTCGGGTACATGGTGGGCCCGGTATGGTACCCCGGGGCAAGAAGATCGAGTTGTAGACGATGAGCCTGGCAGGGGAAGACTACCTACCTGTGATGTCTGGCGCGGCGGATATCCGGAAGATACCGACCGTTGTCGTGAGATTTATGATATGGGCCGATCCGGACTGACGGAGCCCGATATTGAGACAGATATGATTCCTATTTGGTGTCGATGCTTGACACGGGTTTTCAGATGATTTCTTGATGGTACTTAGCTATTATACAGATATTCATGTTTTAAAAAGTTAAGAATTCAATACCCTTAGCATTTAAAACATTAAAGACTTAATAATGATATTGCATACCTGTGCATGCATACTAGAGATAGTATATCACATATGGACATACATGTTGTGGTGCATTGCGTGTATTCTTACGATTGCCTTATTAGATGTTATATTTACTCACGAGCTGGCAACTCACCCCCGTTGTGCCACAGTGTCTTGCAGGTCGGACCCGTCACCCTTGTAGCGGCGGGCTATCTTATCATCAGCTTCTTTTGCTCAGACTCGCGACATCGCCCGTAGGTGGGTTGCGAGTATACTTTATTTCTTTTTGCTTTATCATTGTATCTAGTATTCTCCATCTACCACTTTATATTGTATATGCGACCTAGTGACGAGACTGAGAGGTTTGTATATTTGTGGTTTCTTTTGGGTCGAGCTCACTTGAGCCGGCGATGTGTTTTCTGGTATTTTGCATTTCTTTTATGCTCTTTTTCTTGATATTACTATTATATTGCATGTGGTTGTGATCCACCTTGGGCGAAGAGCTAGCTCCCGCTTGGGGATGCCATTTTTATGATTACAGGTTTATTATCTTGTTGTACCCATTTTGGGGGTTAGAAAATACAGGGGAGACTCTGCCGAAATTTTCAGAAATTTTTGATGTTCTTTTTTTGGATTCTATGCAACTTAATTGATTTAAAAAAACCGTTTTCATTTAAGGTTTTCCTTCACTCTCTTTTGATTTTGGGTTAGATTTCTGGGCTTTGGCTGACTTAGGTTACGGTACACCTTTAGACGTCTCGTAATCTAAGTGCCAGTCACGTTCCGTACTTTCGGGTCGTGACAGTTAACTAATATAATCTCACTAAAAGATTCTTTTTCTCACTCGGGTAATACATTGATATATATGCGAATATGTTAATTGTATTATTTTATTTTGTTACAATAAATATTGTATATGTGATATATAATATTGTAACATGTTAAGGTTATTAATTCAACATGTTTAGTGGAGATTAAACATAGTTAGGGTTTGATTTGGGTTAAACTTTCTAGTAGCTTCTAGAACCTTTGCTTTTGTTTTAAGCAAAGATATTTGTTATGATATTTTGCATAGATATTTGTTTAACCCAACCAAACCTTCTAACCATGGTTCAATCTCTACAAGGGTTAGTTCTTCTCACTTATACCATGGTTGCATTTCTAACCTCACACTTGAGTTATTCATTATTCATCACAAAAGGATTTGATTATTCTTCTTCTTCTTCCTTGGAAAAAAAGCTTTCTAGCTTTTTCCTTTGTGATGAAAATGAGTGAGATTAAGAAAATAAATGAGAGCTAAATTCCTACTTCATCATCCTCATCTATTCTAGCCACTTAGATTAGGGCGTTTGCTTTGCTAATACTTGATTAGCAAAGCAAGAGCTTGGGTTTGAGTTTCTTCAAGGTAGATCATCTTTGTTACGAAGATCGGAAGCATGCTTGCATCTTTCTTTTGTGGAGCCTCTCTAGAGTCCGGATACTCGATGATCGCAGTGAAGGGACCACAACACGGAGGTTTAGAAGTGAAGGAACGGACTTCAAATGTTGTAATCCCTAACTCTTAGAAGTAAAGATGTTTACTTGATTTGTTTTCACCTAATCTCTAGTCTAAGATCTTGGTTAGGGTTGTTCGGCACGTCTAATTTTTAAATCGGGCATGGTTGATGCCTTATAGACCCTTGTGACAGTGTCTAATAACCCTACAAGTAGATGGCTGCTTGCGATGCCGCAAAAGAAGCTGTCTGGATGAAGAAGTTCCTCACATAACTTCAGGTGGTTCCTACCAGTGTTGATCCAATGCCTCTGTATTGCGACAACAACTACTCTATAGATTTAGCGAAGGAACCCAGGTCCCGTCAGAAGTCCAGACACTTCTTAAGGCGGTATCACCTGATCAGGGAGATCGTAGATCGCCGGGAGATTGAGGTGAAGAGAGTAGATATAGAAGATAACACTGCTGATCCACTCACGAAGGCCATCCCTCAGACACAGTTCGAGCGGCTAATCGAGATGATAGGTCTGCGATATGCCAGTACATGGCCCTAGTGCAAGTAGGAGATTGTTAGTGTTTATGCCCTAGAGGTCATTACTGTATTATACTAGTTTGTATATTTCTTAATGGAAGCTTGAGATATTCACAGTTGTATTGACAGTCTTGCTAAAAATGGTAGTATGCTACTTGGTATGTTTCTACTTCAATATGTGTATATGTTTCTTTTAACATATCGCGAATACATATTAGTAGAGCCCTTAGGATGTTTGCTTGATTACCAGCGTTGTGATGGCAGTCACACTAGTGGGGGCTGGGTAGTCTATAAGCACATCCTTATACAGGTCCCTAGTCGTTGGATTATCGAGATGGGGCATAGATACTCCGGAGTAGACTGGTGTATACGTTTCTCATCCCAGGTCGGGAGATGGTCTGTCCCATAGCCATCAGTACGTCGTACTGGAGATAGTATGTATGTGCTTGTTAGGTTACGGGTACACTTGACAGGACTCGCCGGGAACTGCTGATGGTTATTATACATGTCGTCAGGTAGCAGTTCCCAGGTGACATGAGTACAGCTTAGTCCGTCGACTTGATACTGCTACTTCGCCTCGAGTGTGTTTCCACTGTACTTTGATCACTACCCTACCACGGCTCAAAGGAGTTGTGCAAACAGGTAGTAGTTGGGTACAGTCCCGAAGCACTTAGAGGCAGTGGCGGTTAGACAGGATTCGTCTCTCCCGGTATTGGGGGTTGATATCGCGCTGTGTTGGAGAGCCATTACACAAAGGTCCGTGGCTACGGCAAGTGAGATTTACTGGTACGTGTTCCAGTAGTTTCTCAGGGTGTTCTGGGCTACACTCCGACATAACTTATACCGCTATTAGGGGTCTGACATTCACCATCCCCCTAGGCCCGATATGCGATACTCTTAGACGAACAGACCGTACTGTATAGAGATTGTCACATACAGGCTCAGTAGGAGTTCGGATGGGTTACCTCATCGTTCTTCTTATCGACATCTACCTGGGGACCGTTACGTACAGCTAGTACCGCTTGCGGCCTGTGGTTAAACCCACTGCCAGCGTAGTGTCGAGTCTTTAGAGTCCCACACAGAGAGTTTCTCTGCACCGGGCAAAAGGTGTAGAGGCCGTATGGTTTTACGGCAGGGCCGCGATCACTTACGTACACTTGTGCACGTAATGTGATTGGGCAGATAATACTAGTGGACTTTGGTTTAAGCCAGATTCTAGTATTATAATGATGGATTTATTTAGTCTCAGATTATCCGTGTTTTTTGTAAATACGGATGGGAGGGGCAGTCTCGTAATTTGTCTGGAAGTTTCTAGAAGAAGGTGACTCATTAAGGTTTTTATCTTTTGATTAAAGCTTAAATGAGGTGGAGGAAATGAGGTGTATGTTTGCATTAAATGAACCATGACTCATGAGGTGATTCGCTACTTGAATTAAATGAAGCATGCTAAGATATTTACTAGATATTATTTGATAGATATTTGAATGCTTCATATTATTCAATCATGAGTAATGCTTCATGATTATTCATCACAAAACACTTTCACTCTCTCCTCAAGTCTTCATCTTCTTCCTCAAACCCTAAAAGCTCTCATATTTTGAGAATCCCAGGGTTTAGAGAGACAAAGTAATCCATCTAAATACTCTATACCATCTAGGACTTCTAGTGTAACATTTCCAAATAATCAAATATTATTTTTTGGGAATTTTTATTTTTTAATATTATTAATGAATATTTTAATATTTCGGTATAATTAAGTATCGATAAATGGAGAAAAAGTTGGAAAAATTATGGAAAATTCTAAAATAGGCCATTTTATGGAATTATGTCATTTTTAAGTTTTTATGATTAGTTATATGCTAATTTAGTGCTAATCGCGATTAAAAATAGCTAATCGGATTTTTGGCAATTTTGTGCAAAACATGCACATATCATTTTGGACTCGTGTTACATTATTCTTACCATGGATTTGTTTTGGGTTCACTATTCTTGGGAGAAGGTTTTTGAGAGGTTAAGAAAAAAGAAAAGAAAAAGAGATTTGATTAGAATATGGTAGTAGGTAGAGAGAGAGAGAGTATGGGGTCTTCTTTGACTTGGCTCTTCTCCATTTCCTCCACTATTCCCTCTCTCCCCCTTCAAGTGTTGCTGCAGCTGCTTCCCACAATCCCCTCCCCTCTCCAAGCCTCCAAAACAACACAAAAATCACTCCAAAACCCCATCTTCCCTTCAATAAAAATGTGCACAAGCCCTCAAGCAACCATTTGGACCAAGAAAGTTTGTGATTTGGCGCTGTTGAGGATTCATGAGTCTCTATGGAGGTAATTCCTTCACAATTGTTGTATCATTTCTAGTGATTAAGCCTCTTTTAAAGTTTGATGTCGTTTCGACGAAGTTTTGTGCACTTTGGACAACCCTAGAGAGGATTAGGGTAAATTTGAGTTGTTAAGTGAAATTGAGACTTGTTGTGACCTTAGAATCCTGTTAGTGATGTTACTTTGGACCAGACCTGAGAGTTAAACCCAGAATACGGATTTAGTGAATCGATATCGGGGAAAACTGTATTTCTGCGAGTGTGTTTTGGAATCTGCTATCACCCCGGGACCCCTAAAATAAAATTGAGTTGACAGTGAGATATGCAGGCACCCCTAAACCACCACACCAAACCTTAGCCCCCAACTCTAATTCCCGACCGCAGATAAATCCAATTTGCGGACAGAGCAGGGGGGTTTGGCCTCGTTTTTGGTGCATGGCCCTATTTCAAGTTAACTTGACCCTTGGTATGTGCAATTTTGTCTGGTTCCAATCAGGGTAAAATCTGGGTTGATTTTACTATGTTGGCGTATGATTTACGACTTGTTTTAGCATGGATTCTGGTATTTGGTGATTCGTTTCTGTCGGGTGGCGTTTGGACATCAACGACACGTGGATATTGATCGAGTTTACATGCGAGACGATGGGTTTTTACCTATGCGAGTAGCGTGTACTGTTTTGCTTTTCCGATATGATTTTCATGTGCTTTAGCGTTGTGATATACTTGTAGGTACCCTACGTGATGTTGAGGCGAAGAAGATGAAGATGGGGACATCGGCATCGGCACATGAGAAGCAAGGTGAGTAGATTTATATCTACGGGGAGAAGTCGGGTGGATGGCATATAGCACCCCCGCAGTCCGTGGTGATGTATACGAATACGTATACACACGTATATTTATTATGTGTTGTTTAAGATTATTGATGGTAATAATGGAATTATTGATGATAAGGATGTATTGGTTTAGTATAGTGCGAAACCCAAGAGTAGTGGTTGCACCCACACATACACATACACATATACTTGCATACATTCTTTTCTTTTATCTGTGCGCATTTGGAGGTGTGTATATCTACACATGGGTATGGGACTATGTGTTCATATACAGGATTTGAGTATGATACGTGGGATTGAGATGAGTCGATGAGGTTTGATTGAGGCCGTGAGATTCGGCGATATGACAGAGTTCGTATTTGAGATGCGACATGATGGTTTTAGCGGGCCTTTGGGCATGTGTTTTACCCCGCCTTCATATTTATATAGATGGTATCGATGGTACTAGACTTAGACTTGTACCCTAGACTATGTGATATGATGGTAGTGATACCTGATATGCGATGAGATGAATGTAATATTGACCCGTACCCAGCTATTGGGATGTCGTACGACGATTTACCGTACTAGCCTTATATTGATGTTAGATCCGCACTCATGACTCGAGGATGTCATATGATATACTGTATCGTACGTGATACTATTGAGGCGAGATCACCGACTATTGTGTATATATATGTATATCGACTTAGATTTAAGTGGTTTCCATTCCCTTGCCGATTGACTTGATAGTTGGGTCCGTAGTTCGCATAGTAGGCGTATACTAGACCCGAGTCATACCTATTTCAAAACTAACGAATCGGGGATATTTTAAAGATAGGCAAAAGGGATTCTACGGATATTTTCAAGCGTAGCATCTGTTCTTAAAACACCGTAGCCCTTATTTTACCAAAAACCCCGATTCGTCTTATTTCAAAAGTCAAGGCTGCATGATATAGTTTTTGAGGTAGATTCTTTACTGTTGCGTTGATTATTCGATTCCGCATATTCATGCTATTTGCATTGCATCGCTTATGTTGTTGATATATTACAGTCATGTTGCTAGGACACCAGCACCATTATCGATGATGTGTATGTTCCACGTACACTGTTTGCCGGCTCACACACTTTATCATCGATAATTGCTATGTCACTACACTGTAGTGCTATTGCATTCAAGATATGATTCTTGCATGACAGACTGATATGCTTACATTTCTTTTACATGTCACATACATCATGCTTTCTGATTATACGCATTGAGAGTTGCTATTTCCATGATATTTCTGGATTTGGGAACCGTGGGTATTTCAAAAGAGAATATGTCATTGCTATAAAAACCCGGTTACCCTTGATATGATATTTCAGTGCGTCCACCATGTGTTTTCTCGGTGCTGAGAGAGACATGTAAAACATGATTCGAGGAGTGGACGAGTCGATTGCGGGTACATGGTGGACCCGGTATGGTTCCCCTCGGCAAGATGATCGAAGGACTTTGCCGATTGAGCCTGGCGGCGGGCGAGTACCTACCGGTGATTGGTTGGACCTGGCGGTTATCCGGAGGATACCGACCGGAGTCGATAGATGGATATGGGCGTACTGCTGGGGCCGAGGGCCGATTCCGCAGACGGAGCCCATGGGCTGGTCCGGACTGACGGAGCCCGATATATGAGGATTTATGTGCCGATGCTGGACACGGTTTTCATGATGTTTTCGAGTGTCGATGTTGGGCACTCCGGTTCCATGATTTTGACGTGTCGCGAGGGACACAGGTGGTTTATATCCTCATATTTCCATGCATATGCTGATGATATTTACATGCATGATGGTTATTGTCATTGGGTGATGAGTGGATGGGATCCACGCACATGCAGATTGATTTCATTATCATACCTTACATTTATGGTATGGTATTACCTGAGGCACTGGCACGAGCACATGGCATTATACTCATGTATAGAGATTACATTGCAAGTTTAGCATGCTTCAGACTTGTTCATATTAAGGTTTATATATATATATATATCTGATCGTATTGACCTAGGATGGGTCATACATTCGAATTCTGCATGTAGATATTTTCTATTCACGAGTTGGCAACTCACCCCCGTTGTGCCACAGTTCTTGCAGGTTTTTGCCGTACAGATTCCATAGCGGCATTTCTGGCACACTGCTTCCATATGGGTGACTTGCGTTGGTAGGTGGGTTCTTTGCATCAGAACCACCCATGTACAAGTACTTTCAGTTGTATCTAGTCATTCCATCAACCAAAACTTGTGTATTGTTTCAGACTTAGAGACAGTGATGTTTTATTTCGACCTTAGAGTCGTGCTTGTAGTATTATGGTTTTCTGGCTGTTTTGAGTTTCTTTTTAGGTTTTGATCATCGCCCTTTGGCGTTGTATATTATTATTGCTTGCGTGGTTGTGACCGTCGATTGACGAAGAGCTAACTCCCGCTTGGGGATGCCTTTTATCATTTCATATATATTGTTCTTGTTGTACCCCGTTTCGGGCCAGTTTTTACAAAGGAAACTCTGCCGAAATTTTCAGGAAAGGTTACACATTTTAAAAATGCATATTCGGCTAGTTATTTAAAACTTTGATTTTCAAAACATGATTTCTTTACTTCTTAAAACCAGTTTTCCTTATTTACTCCTTAAAATGGTTTTAGATTTCTGGGCTTTTGGCTTACTTGGATCAGATGGGGTCCTATAGACTTCATATGGTTCAAGGGCCAGTCACGTGCTCTTTCGGGTCGTGACAAAGTTGGTTTCAGAGTGCTAGGTTAACCTTGGTTCGAATCTAAGTTTGACTATGCGGAGCCTAGGGCGTTTATATATATACGGAACTTAGGCTTGACCTTACGGAACTTAGACTTAGTCGAGGGGGTATTATACCCGAACTTTCGTCGCATAGGATGACCCTTGGTTGATGGAGTAGGTAGCTTGAGTAGAGGGACGTACCGTACGTATGTTCCGCGGCATACTTACGACACGCCACTCCGCTTTAGAAACCTTAGGATGTACATTTCCTTACACAGTATTATATTCCTTCCTATGATCTATCCTTATCGAGACTGGTTATGGTTTTGCTGCCACGATTGCACGGGCAGAGTGAGCTATGGCTTGAGTTACGTCAGCATGAGCTCGTCGTGGACGAGGACTGACCAGGGCATGTTTCCAGAGACATACGATTGCATATAGAGGCGTCGTCTTATTGTGTTTTCACGCCATGAGCGTTTGACAGATCGCTTTTACGAGATTTTCCGGACGTACCAATCGGTACCAGAGGATTGAGCCACTGATAGAGGCCAGCCAGGATGTGATGACCATTGATATGTCGCTTATTCATGATGATTGAGGCGCTGTTCAGCGTACGGACGAATGAGCCAGTTGTTGCTGCGAATGATGAGATATCGTCCCAGATGTTGGAGCTACTGCAGCTTGAGCATATACTTAGAGATATAATGGTGAGTCACTAATCACCCGAGGATGAATGACTAGGACATGTGGTTCGTTCGCTTACCCCGATGCGAGGTCATCAGATAGATTGATTCCAGCTAGAGGCGACTTCACGCAGATTCGTTGAGAGTTTATTGAGACGATCGAATGTCAGGAACCCATTTTCCAAGTTTAAAGTATTCAGAAAGACATGCAAGCGATTCTATAGACCCTCTAAAAGAATGAAACCCTAACTCGACATAATGACCGTGTGAAAGCCTTTGAACCTTAGGGTTTGCGGCAATTCCGCGGCGCCATTAGTGAGGCTTGGGTTTGCCCTTCTACGGCTAGACCACCGATGCTGTGGTATGTACTCGATACTATTAAATTGTACCCGAGATGTTGAGCTCTTGGGGGATTGTGAGGTTCTGACGAGTCGATCGGACGATTCGACATCATTCGGATATCATGTGATGGGACACTGCTTGGGAGACTCCAGATACGAGCATAGCCGTTGGAGCGCAGTCCGTGCAGCCACGATGAGATGAGTCCGAATCAGTCGATATTGAAGCAGAATGGAGTAAAGAGTTCGCATGAGATTTCGACGAGATGACGTTCCACTCCGCTGACATCAGAGATGCGATATGCACGTTGAGGACGTGTTCGGCTAGATATCTTCTACTGAGTGATGAAGATACCGAGTTCGTGATTTCGAGTCCGTGTGAGGGACTTCGGATGGACCGTAGCCGAGGGCATTGCAGTGCGCAAATAGAGACGCGACGTTGAAATGGTCGATGATACAGACAAGCGGGACAAGAAGTTCGTGCGAGATGCAGACGAGCTGTTATTACACCCCGTTAAGATTAAAGGTCGGATATGCATACAGAGGCGCAAGGATGCGACCAGCTTCCAAATAGATGTTGTACTGAGGATGCAGATGTCCAGAGAGCGAGAAAAGATTACGCCAGAGTACCAGCCTCCGTACAGTTTGGCTTAGGCGAGATCAGAAGAGACCTTGAGCAGGATTCCTTCCAGTACACTGCTACAATGAGATTTGCACCAGGAGCCGATGTATGATGTGCATTCAGAGGACCAGAGGTCGGCGCCAGAGATGTGCTGCTTTACGAGCGGTCGTGAGGATTGACCAGAGAAGTGCCAGAACGGAATCGTTCCCGTTAGCACACCTGACGGGCCGATGAGCCGATGGATTGGGAGATTGGTAATCCACAGGGAAGATAAGGAACCAGAGGCAGAGGACGCCAGCCGTGAGCAAGAGGCAAGTAGATATCTTGCGCTGCTAGCATTGGACGCACCGGCACCTTCTCGACTTTGAAGGAGGATATACCGACGGCGGTATTTATGATTTGTGATTTTGTGATTTGATTATCAAGTATCCGTCACTTTGGATTTCGGTATTTTTGGCGATCTATTTGCATGATTTAGTCTTGATGACTGAGTTTCATGATATTTGATTTTGTGCACCATGGTTGCACCTACTGGGTATTTATACCTGGCGCATAGTTATTACTCTTGAGGTATTGATTGTGATTTCATGCCTATTTTATGCCGGTGATTTGATTTACGCTTCCAGCATAGTTTTCATGCACTTTTAGTGTTTTGATTTGATTTGTGCACGCTGATGCACACGGTTGTGAGATTTTCCATCGCGCTACACCTGATTTTGATTGAGCCGCATTATATCGTCGACTTTGACCCTGTTATTGATGATTGATTCTTGCACTCCGTGCTATTGATTGGACTTACGCATGTTCGGCGTTTGCTATTGGACTTCGTGATTCCGTGCATGTTGAGTGCGCAGGGTTTAGATTTTCATTCGTGCACGATGGATGCACCGATTTGGATTTTCGCGCATGTGGGGCGCATGTTTTGAGATACGATTTTGGGTGCACACCAGATGCACTAAATCGAGATTCTTCGTGCATGTCAGATGCACCGGTTTTGGCTGTCAGGCACACACGTTGCCTATGACAGATGCTTCATGCACACCCGTTACACCTATAGGTTGTTTTGTGCACTGTATGGCACATATATGGATTTTGATTTCCGTGCGCACCAGACGCATAGGGTATTCTTATATACCTTTTGGGATTGATTCTTATGGAGCAGTACGTTTTTATGATATTTGCAATGTGTTTCCGTACTGAGCAGGACTGGTCAGAGGATAGTACCTGGATATATTTTGCATGCATTGATAGTTACCGAAGGGATTTCCAAAAAGCGAGCTATAGTCTCGGCATATATATCTACGTGTCCGATATGACACGAAACGTTTTAAAAAAAAGAAAACCCTTCTAAATTGTTTTCAAAACGGCGGAACGTACATAGTAAACAAAAGATATATACATATATGGTTATTTTCTTATGAAAAACGTCCGCCACTGTGCAGTGTTATGCGCATCGCACAGCGACTTAAAAAGATTTGGCATTCATTTACATCAGCTATTCACATGTATAGATTGGATGTGTACATGTATAGTTCTGATCTATATCATATTGATTTTGTTTTGGATTTGACATTTGTGTCTTTACCATGACTCCAATGATTGTGGGATGCTTGACGGAGTTTGCTTTTGAGTTATCTGCTCAGTACTCATGCACATGCATTGCGCTATGATGTTTTATGTATTGATGATTTCGGAGCCCCGACGACTTGGATTTCTATCGAAATGTTTTAGTATTTGGGGGTTTAAATTTAAATTTGGGAAACAAATTTCTTTAAGGGGGTAGATTGTAACATTTCCAAATAATCAAATATTATTTTTGGGAATTTTTATATTTTAATATTATTTTAATGAATATTTTAATATTTCGGTATAATTAAGTATCGATAAATGGAGAAAAAGTTGGAAAAATTATGAAAAATTCTAAAATAGGGTAATTTATGGAATTATACCATTTTTAAGTTTTTATGATTAGTTATATGCTAATTTAGTGCTAATCGCGATTAAAAATTGCTAATCGGATTAATGGCATTTTTGTGCAAAACATGCACATATCATTTTGTACTTGTGTTACATTATTCTTACCATGGCTCTGTTTTGGGTTCACTATTCTTGGGAGAAGGTTTTTGAGAGGTTTAGAAAAAAGAAAAGAAAAAGAGATTTGATTAGAATATGGTAGTAGGTAGAGAGAGAGAGAGTTTGGGGTCTTCTTTGACTTGGCTCTTCTCCATTTCCTCCACCATTTCCTCTCTCCCCCTTCAAGTGTTGCTGCAGCTGCTGCCCACAATCCCCTCCCCTCTCCAAGCCTCCAAAACAACACAAAAATCACTCCAAAACCCCATCTTCCCTTCAATAAAAATGTGCACAAGCCCTCAAGCAACCGTTTGGACCAAGAAAGTTTTTGATTTGGCGCTGTTGAGAATTCATGAGTCTCTATGGAGGTAATTCCTTCACAATTGTTGTATCATTTCTAGTGATTAAGCCTCTTTTAAAGTTTGATGTCGTTTCGACGAAGTTTTGTGCACTTTGGACAACCCTAGAGAGGATTAGGGTAAATTTGAGTTGTTAAGTGAAATTGAGACTTGTTGTGACCTTAGAATCCTGTTAGTGATGTTACTTTGGACCAGACCTGAGAGTTAAACCCAGAATACAGATTTAGTGAATCGGTATCGGGGAAAACTGTATTTCTGCGAGTGTGTTTTGGAATCTGCTATCACCCCGGGACCCCTAAAATAAAATTGAGTTGACAGTGAGATGTGCAGGCACTCTGGAACCACCACACTAAACCCTAGCCCCCAAATCCAATTCCCGGCCGCAGATAAATCCAATCTGGCCGCAAATTGCGGCCAGAGCAGGGGGGTTTGGCCTCGTTTTTGGTGCATGGCCCAATTTCCAGTTAACTTGACCCTTAGTATGTGCAATTTTGTCTGGTTCCAATCAGGGTAAAATCTGGGTTGATTTTCCTATGTTGGCGCATGATTTACGACTTGTTTTAGCATGGATTCTGGTATTTGGTGATTCGTTTTGTCGGGTGTTGTTTGGACGTCAACGACACGTGGATATTGATCGTGTTTACATGCGAGACGATGGGTTTTCACCTATGCGAGTAGCGTGTGCTGTTTTGGTTTTCCGATATGATTTTCATGTGCTTTAGCATTGTGATATACTTGTAGGTACCCTATGTGATGTTGAGGTGAAGAAGATGAAGATGGCGACATCGGCATCGGCACATGAGAAGCAAGGTGAGTAGATTTATATCTACGAGGAGAAGTCGGGTGGATGGCGTATAGCACCCCCGCAGTCCGTGGTGATGTATACGAATACGTATACACACGTATATTTATTATGTGTTGTTTAAGATTATTGATGGTAATAATAGAATTATTGATGATAAGGATGTATTGGTTTAGTATAGTGCGAAACCCAAGAATAGTGGTTGCACCCACACATACACATACACATATAATTGCATACATTCTTTTCTTTTATCTGTGCGCATTTGGAGATGTGTATATCTACACATGGGTATGGGACTATGTGTTCATATACGGGATTTGAGTATGATACGTGGGATTGAGATGAGTCGATGAGGTTTGATTGAGGCCGTGAGATTCGGCGATATGACAGAGTTCGTATTTGAGATGCGACATGATGGTTTTAGCGGGCCTTTGGGCATGTGTTTTACCCTGCCTTCATATTTATATAGATGGTATCGATGGTACTAGACTTAGACTTGTACCCTAGACTATGTGATATGATGGTAGTGATACCTGATATGCGATGAGATGAATGTAATATTGACCCGTACCCAGCTATTGGGATGCCGTACGACGATTTACCGTACTAGCCTTATATTGATGTCAGATCCGCACTCATGACTCGAGGATGTCATATGATATACTGTATCGTACGTTATACTATTGAGGCGAGATCACCGACTATTGTGTATATATATGTATATCGACTCAGATTTAGGTGGTTTCCATACCCCTGCCGATTGACTTGATAGTTGGGTCCGTAGTTCGCATAGTAGGCATAGACTAGACCCGAGTCATACCTATTTCAAAACTAAAGAATCGGGGATATTTTAAAGATAGGCAAAAGGGATTCTACGGATATTTTCAAACGTAGCATCTGTTCTTAAAACACCGTAGCCCTTATTTTACCAAAAACCCCGATTCGTCTTATTTCAAAAGGCAAGGCTGCATGATATAGTTTTTGAGGTAGATTCTTTACTGTTGCGTTGATTATTCGATTCCGCATATTCATGCTATTTGCATTGCATCGCTTGTGTTTTTGATATATTACAGTCATGCTGCAAGGACACCAGCACCATTATCGATGATGCTCCACGTACACTGTTTGCCGGCTCACACACTTCATCATCGATAATTGCCATGTCACTACACTGTAGTACTATTGCATTCAGGATATGATTCTTGCATGACAGACTGATATGCTTACATTTCTTTTACATGTCACATACATCATGTTTTCTGATTATACGCATTGAGAGTTGCTATTTCCATGATATTTCTGGATTTGGGAACCGTGGGTATTTCAAAAGAGAATATGTCATTGCTTTAAAAACCCGGTTACCCTTGATATGATATTTCAGTGCGTCCACTATGTGTTTTCTCGATGCTGAGAGCGACATGTGAAACCCGATTCGAGGAGTGGACGAGCCGATTGCGGGTACATGGTAGACCCGGTATGGTTCCCCTCGGTAAGATGATCGAAGGACTTTGCCGATTGAGCCTGGAGGCGGGCGAGTACCTACCGGTGATTGGTTGGACCTGGCGATTATCCAGAGGATACCGACCGGAGTCGATAGATGGATATGAGCGTACTGCTGGGGCCGAGGGCCGATTCCGCAGACGGAACCCGTGGGCTGGTCCGAACTGACGGAGCCCGATATATGAGGATTTACGTGCCGATGCTGGGCACAGTTTTCATGATGTTTTCGAGTGTCGATGCTGGGCACTCCGGTTCCATGATTTTGACGTGTCGCGAGGGACACAGGTGGTTTATATCCTCATATTTCCATGCATATGCTGATGATATTTACATGCATGATGGTTATTATCATTGGGTGACGAGTGGACGGGATCCACGTACATGCAGATTGATTTCATTGATCATACCTCACATTTATGATATGCTATTACCTGAGGCACTGGCACGAGCACTTGGCACTACACTCATGTATAGAGATTACATTGCTAGTTTAGCATGCTTCAGACTTGTTCATATTGAGGTTTATATATATATATATATATATATATATATATATATATATATATATATATCTGATCGTATTGACCTAGGATGGATCATACATTCGATTTCTGCGTGTAGATATTTTCTATTCACGAGTTGGCAACTCACCCCCGTTGTGCCACAGTTCTTGCAGGTTTTTGCCGTACAGATGCAGGGTTCCTAGGCACTCTAGTGAAGTCTCCCAAGCCATCAACCATGGCAATTTCAAAAATTATGGTGCCTACAAACCCTAAAGTACGGATCGTTTGCTAGATATCTAGGCGAACAAGAACTAGTTAACAGTTAACTATATAAAATACGGAAATACAACCTTTGTAGATCCGGTGCTCCACCTCCATAGCTCCGCAACGAGGTCCTCTCCGCTGTCCAAAACGAATCTGGGCTCTAGGATCGGCTTCGTCGGAGAATGGGCAAGCTAGGTCGTCGATGTCCATGCCGAAGATGATCTACGTCGAGGCATCGATGAATCAAGCTCCACCTTCACCAAACCCTAAAATCTTGTGAAGGAAACACACTCTACTACTTGGCAAGAGGTAGAGGATGAAGAAATAGGAGGTGGGTTAACTTTAGAATTGGATTTCTCACTCTTTCCATCAATCCACCATTGATGGAGCTTGCTTTTCATGAAGAAGAAGAAGAGCAAGAAGAAGATCATTGTTATGATAAGTTAAAAGAATAATGAAAAGAAAAACAATTCTTATCATAACTTGAACCCTAGTTAAGTGTAGAGAAAAGACCATGGTTAATGGAATGGTTAGGGTTAAGGATAAGAACAAAATGGTCACTAGGTCAAAGTCTTCAAGAAGCTTCAAAATGAAACAAAAATAGCCACCATTTTCTTCTTATTCCTTTTCTAATTATTTCCAAAATAAATAAATAGATAAATAAATAATAAAAGGAAATAAAACCCTAATCATATTAATAACCATGGTTTATTCTTAACTTACACTTAAACAATCATGTATCATCAAACATGATACAAGCAAATGCACAAAAGTATATCGCATATACAATGCGCCCATCCGAGTGAGAAAATCCATCTTAAGTAAACCGATACTAGTTGATGCAAAGTAATATATCAAATATATAAATATGCATTAAATCATTAAATCAACACTTGATTCAATGACCCGGTTATGTCGCACACAACCGACTAGTATACAATATATCGGCTTATCGAATCAACGCTTGAATCGATAACTAGGTTATATCGCATACAACCATTCGATATATTTATCGCGAGAATAGAATACGGTATCACATACACGCATTATTCTCGGTCCCGCACATATCTCATATGCGCTCCTATTTCGTTTCGCTTGAGCCAGGAAACCTCTGTGTAGGACTCTAAAGACTCGTCAATACGCCGGCAGCGGATGATGATCATATCAAACATCCACAAGCCGCAAGCGGTCTGCTAAACGTAACGGCCACCCGGGTATTGAGCGATCTGAAGATCGACGAGCAAGCCCGCTCACACTCCAGTGAATCCGACCAGTAACACTACCGTACAGTCCGGTCTGATCGTCTGATATGTCGCATATCTCGCCTAGGGGTGGTAAACGTCAGACCCCAGTAGCTCAATAAGTCGTGTCGATATGAGGTCTATAACTGTTCGAGAAACTACTGGTAACACTTACCAGTAAATCTCTGCAACCCTGGCCAGGGATTTCCTGTTATAGCCAATCGAACACAGCGCAACATCAACTCCCATATACCGGGAGAGACGAATCCCCTCCTATCGCTCATTGCCTCCATGTGACTCGGGACTGTACCCAAAAACCACCGTTTTGCACGCCCTCTTGGACGTGGTAAGATGGAAATCAAAGCACAGTGGGAACCACACAAGACTCTATGACGATCTCGGGTCAACAGACTACTCTGTACCAGTGTCACCAGAGAACTGCCATCTGACGTGAGGTATAATACCATCTGGGAGTTCTCGGCGAGTCCGTCCAGTGTACCCAGTCTCTACTGAGCACCCGTATATCATCTCTGATGTCAAACACCGATGGATATGGGATCATCCATCGCCCATCTGTATGGGTCGAGAAGGTACACGCTAGTCTACTCTGGTATTATCGATGCCCCATCTCGATACACCCACGACTAGGGACTGTGAAGGATGTACTTATGGACTACCATGTCCCCACTAGTATGATCCGCATCATAGTCCAGGTAGTCAAGTACAGATCCTAAGGGCTTTACCAACATGTAACAGAGAGACAATCAGTATACACGTTAAGGTAAAGATCAACCAGATAGCATACTATCATGTCGAGCGAGAAAGTCCTCCCTATATACGTCCCAGCATCCACTACAATATACATCCTATGTACAGTAATGGCCTCTAGGGCATACATATAACTAACAATCTCCCACTTGCACTAGGGCCATCTGTAGCAGTGGTTTGAAGTATCTCATACTCAACCATCCCATAAAAGTCTCTCTCTCTGGGAACAGGCCTTTGTGAGTGGATCCGCTGTGTTGTCCTCTGAGTCTACTCTCCTAACCTCGATCACCCTGGAGATCAACTATCTCCATGATCAGGCGATGCTGCCTTAGAATATGTCTGGATCACTGATGGGACCGTCGTTCCTTGGCATGAGCCACAACTCCATTGTCTCACAATGGTAGGAACATTGTTCATCTCATGAACCTATATACACCCAAACAGCCTCTTTGGTAGCATCTTAAGAAGCGATGTATCCTGCCTTTATCGTCTAGTATGTCACGGTATCTAGCTTGGAACTCTTCCAACATACCGTCCCTTTACTGAGGGTAAAGACAATGCCTGTGACTGACACTCAGTCGTCTTTATCACCCTGGAACCATTCCAGTGATTCTCCTCAGGATCGGTTGATACCGTCTCACTACAATTAGTGAGTATCCTAACATCCATTTAGATCTATCTCATAGATCCAAAATCCAGGATTTAGTAGGTATCACTTTAATCCTATGTTGAGAATCATAGTGATAAGCGGAGATTGATCGAGCGTAGCATAGGAAACTCCTTCCCTATTAAAAGTATGTCATCCACGTATTCTACGAGGATCACCACCATACTCTCTACTACCTTTTTGTTTATACAAGGTTCATCTACCATTTTGATGATGTCAAACTCTTTGACTAATTCATCAAAACAGATGTTCCAACTCCGCGATGCCTGCTTTATCCTATAAAGCATCTTGCACACATTTCCGCTGCTCCCACTGTCTACGAAGCCCTCTGGCTGTGTACTTACAGACGCACTCTTCTAAATCATCATTTAGAAAAGCAGTCAAGACACCCAACCAGATATCGCAGTCATGGTATGTAGCCGTGGCAAGTAGGATCTGGATGGACTTAAGCATAGCTACTTGAAAAGGTTTCATCATGATCCATGCCTGGTCGATGACGAAAAGCTTTAACAAGTCTAGCTTTGAAAGTCTCAACTTTTCCATCTACACCAAGTAATCTTCTCAAGATATACTTGCTCCTGATGGGGATTTAACCCTTCAGATCTAGCAGCCAAAGTCCATACTTTGCTGGTGTATAAGGATTCCATCTAAGATCACTAAACATCCAGCCATTCTTACGGAGTCTTACTCTCGATGGCCAGTTCGAAACTAGTTGGGTCATCATCTCATGATGTAATCCTCGCTCCCACTGTCATAGAGAAACCGAAGTATCTCTCAGGTGGGTGAGGAACCCTACTAGATCGGCGGAGAGGCTGAGGTTCGTTGGTATCTACTGAATCCTTTGGTTTTATCAAATCATCTGCTGTATTTAGTATAGCTGGAACCTTTCCAGTTCTACATAACAGACCTTGCCTCGAGCTTGTCCGGATTTTGCTTTTGGACATAGGCCAGACAACCCTAAATCTTAACTAACTTAAGAGATGGGCTCTTCCCTTATCATATCACATATGAAGTGGTAGGCAACTGATTTGATTTGAACCTTATTCAATAGGTATGCAGCTTCTCAAGTGCATAACTCCCTAAAGGAAATAGGTAACTCAGTAGTACTCATCATAGAGCACACCATATCACATAGGGTGTGATTGCTCCGCCCCGATATACCATCGTGCTATGGTGTATTCGGAGGAGTAATGCTGAGAGAGAATCTCATTCTCCTTTAGAATAATCCAGGAATTCCGTGCTCAAGTATTCTCCTCCTTGATCACATCAAAGGACATAATACTTATACCCGTATTTTGGTTCTCTACTTCTAACTTATATTCTGTGAATATCTCAAAAGGTTCGGACTTGTGTTTCAACAGGAACATAGGTCTGAAACTCGAAAGATCATCAGAGAACGTAATGAAGTACAAAGAACCAGTCCTGGCATTTGTAGACAGGGGACCTAACATACATCAACATGTATCGGTCCCAAGAGTTCATTAACTCTTTCTCTGTTTCCAATAGACAGAGCTATGGTCATCTTATCTTTGTGACATGATTGGCGAGTTGCACAAGATGTAAATTCAAAACGACTTAAATATACATCTAAATGTAACTTCATCCAGTCGGGTCGCATTGATCTGACCTAGTCTACAATACCTCAAGAAGAATCCGTTCATTTCTGAACTCTTCCTCTTGTGTGTGTTTCATATACTAAGAACTGTAGTTTGATTTAGAACATCAATGCTTTTAGATAACGCACCTGAACCGATCAACTTTTGATATAGGAAATGTTCAAAACATTATCCAACTATACAAAATTTTATCATTTCTTTACTAATAAAGAGACTGATATGATTTTGTATATCAGGTTCGGTATCTAATAGCATTTGTTCAGAATCAATGTATTGTAATACAGGGTGACAGTGACCGACAGACTTGGCTGCAACACTTGCCCCGTTTTCTGCCTCATGAAACTTATCACCCGTTCTCAGTTCTCTACCTTTCTGTAGCCCTATGTAACAGATTACATATCTGGGATCCTGATCTGGTATCACATACCCAGGACGTAAAGGATACTGAGAAACAGTTCTGTATAATGAACATACCCGAAGATGATGCATCAGCATGCACTTTCTTCGTTTGGGCGGCACGGGAATTCTGGTATTCCCCAATTTCCTGCTCTGTCTTATAACAATTATAAGTTGGAGCGGGACCAACGTTCCCCAGCTCAGTATAACAAGCGGGTTCGGTCAATATTCCGTATTATTATCTTGATTAAGGCGTGATATGGTCGCTACCAGGAGAGAGAGAGAAGAAAACACTCAGCGTGCGCTCTGTCAAGAATAGATTGGTTTTATTTTATCTAATCAGGATGGCTCCCACTGCTTTTTATCAAATCTTCCTTCAAACCCTAAAAGGAAAGACTAGCCGGGATTAATTACACACTACAAGTTCGCCAATCTTTCAGCCAGGCCAGTGTCGGTACTTTGAGGGAGGTCCCCCGTGCTTTCGCACGAACCTAATTAATGTAAACCTCGTTTTCCCAGAGGCGTAACCTCGTTAACACCTTTCTAGACACCTACTTGATCGGCTAATTGTAATGTATAAAACTCTCCCAGGAGTAACTCTTACTCGCAGCGGGTATCGGGATCCAACTATCTCATAGAAGGTATGCAATCTCATTGCAAATTTCAACACTTGAAATTCCCGATAATATTTTGCCCCTAACGTGCTATGACCTTGACGAAAGCCAACAAACCATAGCCCGCTAGTCAAGTTCAACCCGTACATTTCTTGATCGAATTAAACCCACCCGCACGACCCTTGACGAAAGCCAACAAAGCCGCACGACTACCCTAATCCAATCGCATCGTATGCTAGCAGATAAGCAGCATATAGCTACCGCACACTGCACCTTGACGAAAGCCAACAAATGCAGCACGAATACTATATACAACTTATCTGAAATGACGGAGGGCTACGACAGGTTTTTCTGAAAACCTATTGCGTAATGAACTTGATATCGTTGTAGGATCGAATGATTTTTAAAATGGAGTGTTTTTGAAGCTTTTCTAGTTTTGCTAAAGGAGTCACTCCTGGTGAAGGGATCGTCGGTCCTTTCCTCGTCGAATGAGGTGCGGGATATATCATATATATCACTGTGCAAAGCAAAAACACTTAAAAGCAATCAAAAGACAAACCGAGTGTGGAGCATCTGCCAGTTATTGCTAAAGGAGTCACTCCCGGTGAAGGGATCTCGGTCCTTTCCTCATCGAATAAGGTGCAGGATATATCGCATATACCGCTGTGCAAAGCAAGAACTGTAGCTACCTGTTTTATTTTGAAATTCGATTCTACAACATCTTAGGTTTCTTTTAATTTCATTAATCACATTAATGAAGTCCCATCATTTAAGTACCTAAACATCACAGATAGATATGACGTACACTTATGCCATCCGCATTCGCCTCGATGTCCCCTCGTGCACCGTTAGGTTAGGTAACTAACGGCAGAGCAGGGCAGGGCTAGCGCGGGTGTAAAACATAAGTAACGTCTATATAATATATCATATATACTATATACTATATCCATCACAGAAACATCACATGATCTCATCACAGATATCGCAGCAGAAGAATCATATGAAATATTGGATATACTAGGACGTCCGTGTTTTCAATACGAGCCAGTATAAAACACGGATTCCACGGTCGTGATGAATAGCCAAACCCACACCCCTAGACCCCTACGAGAGCGGCAAGCAACCCTACCAATTCTGGAGTTAGGAGACCCGGACTCGACTCCTCGAGTTGGTCTCCCATTGGACTCCAGAACCCGGTTACTTGTGCCCTCCTCCTTGGGTCTATCCTAGTGCGGAAAAGTAAATAATATACAAACGGTGACAACTTCCGCTACCTGGAAGCGCCCCAATAAAAGAATATTACATACAAGTTTTTACATGAATGAAAATGAAAAACACTCATCTCACATAAAAACCCCCGGCTATTCAAACACGACGATCCAATATAACATATCCAGCAACACATAACATCATATGTCATCAACGTAAGTAAATATGCGCATCCCAATTGTCGTTGACATATAGCAACGAAACCGGCGATATCACATATTACACTTACGGTCACAGAAAAGAAAGTGTAAAACTACAACAGTTGGAATCCGCAACCACCTCAGACATCGCATGCCTGACCAAATGAATTACTTAGACATCGCATGCCTAACAATTATAAACCCCGCATTTTAGTCTCAAAATTGAAAACTCTTTTCAATATCAAGTCGGGCAATTCAACAAGATTCCCGACATCCTGATCGAATGCTCGTCGCAAACTTCAGTAGACGGCTGCACCCCCGATACCGGCGACGAAGTGCACCAAGGCGGAACACCGCTACCGCGAGCACCCGGACGGATGCTTTCGGCGACAGGGTTCTCCTACAGTCACTTGGTCGGGGCTATGGAGTGAGGCTGTCTATTAAGTTTACCCGGCGAGTATCCGCGTACGCTACGTGATTGCGACGGACTTTTGATCACATCAAAATTCCGTGGCAACCGATCAAGTGAGACTAAACTGCTACGTTTATAACATTCATTCAGTTATCATATAACTTATTGTGAATTCCAATTATTGTATCCCATTCCAGATAAACAGAAAATGTTAAACTTTCCGATCGAACAATCGAACACCCAAGTTTTCCCGATACAGATCAACACATGAAACAAGTCTAACAATATTCCGTTCGTGCCTCAGTACCAACGGTCCAGCCGTAGAAGGGTCAAGCCAACGCCTCACATGTGGCACGCCGTACTGCCCCAAACCCGAAGGTTCAAAGGGCAGTTCAAGACGGTCACATAATCGAGTTAAGGTTTGTGTCTTCTAGAGGGACCATCGCGTTACTTGCACTACTTAGAACGTCGTTAAACTATGGAAAATCCAACACTTGGAAATTTCCCGACAGGGGAAAAATTGGGTATTTATATCCGGTCGAACTTTTTAACATATTCTAAAATTTATCCGGAAAGCCACACAGACAAAATTTGATATCCCGATCGAAATACCGAATTCCCAAAACAACCCAGAAAAATTCAACTCTGGAAAATATATTAAAAATACCCAGGAATACCAGCACTAATAATTATGAGATACTGTGCAGAAATTACTAAACAATCATTCCGTACCGCCGCGCAACCGCCGCACGAGGCTAGCTCGTGCCGCGGAAGCGCGGCAAGATTAAGGAATTTCGGGTACGAATTTCACAGTATATCATATATTAACCTGCTGATTTTTCTGAACATTTTTAATGTAGAAAAATACCAGATTTTAAAAATTGGACAGAGAGCAATTTTCCGGGTATGGTTTCGGTTCGATCGGACTTCAATTTCCGTCTGGACTTCGCCTAAGGCTCTAGCTAGGCTCTGATACCAGTGCAGGGTTCCTAGGCACTCTAGTGAAGTCTCCCAAGCCATCAACCATGGCAATTTCAAAAATTATGGTGCCTACAAACCCTAAAGTACGGATCGTTTGCTAGATATCTAGGCGAACAAGAACTAGTTAACAGTTAACTATATAAAATACGGAAATACAACCTTTGTAGATCCGGTGCTCCACCTCCATAGCTCCGCAACGAGGTCCTCTCCGCTGTCCAAAACGAATCTGGGCTCTAGGATCGGCTTCGTCGGAGAATGGGCAAGCTAGGTCGTCGATGTCCATGCCGAAGATGATCTACGTCGAGGCATCGATGAATCAAGCTCCACCTTCACCAAACCCTAAAATCTTGTGAAGGAAACACACTCTACTACTTGGCAAGAGGTAGAGGATGAAGAAATAGGAGGTGGGTTAACTTTAGAATTGGATTTCTCACTCTTTCCATCAATCCACCATTGATGGAGCTTGCTTTTCATGAAGAAGAAGAAGAGCAAGAAGAAGATCATTGTTATGATAAGTTAAAAGAATAATGAAAAGAAAAACAATTCTTATCATAACTTGAACCCTAGTTAAGTGTAGAGAAAAGACCATGGTTAATGGAATGGTTAGGGTTAAGGATAAGAACAAAATGGTCACTAGGTCAAAGTCTTCAAGAAGCTTCAAAATGAAACAAAAATAGCCACCATTTTCTTCTTATTCCTTTTCTAATTATTTCCAAAATAAATAAATAGATAAATAAATAATAAAAGGAAATAAAACCCTAATCATATTAATAACCATGGTTTATTCTTAACTTACACTTAAACAATCATGTATCATCAAACATGATACAAGCAAATGCACAAAAGTATATCGCATATACAATGCGCCCATCCGAGTGAGAAAATCCATCTTAAGTAAACCGATACTAGTTGATGCAAAGTAATATATCAAATATATAAATATGCATTAAATCATTAAATCAACACTTGATTCAATGACCCGGTTATGTCGCACACAACCGACTAGTATACAATATATCGGCTTATCGAATCAACGCTTGAATCGATAACTAGGTTATATCGCATACAACCATTCGATATATTTATCGCGAGAATAGAATACGGTATCACATACACGCATTATTCTCGGTCCCGCACATATCTCATATGCGCTCCTATTTCGTTTCGCTTGAGCCAGGAAACCTCTGTGTAGGACTCTAAAGACTCGTCAATACGCCGGCAGCGGATGATGATCATATCAAACATCCACAAGCCGCAAGCGGTCTGCTAAACGTAACGGCCACCCGGGTATTGAGCGATCTGAAGATCGACGAGCAAGCCCGCTCACACTCCAGTGAATCCGACCAGTAACACTACCGTACAGTCCGGTCTGATCGTCTGATATGTCGCATATCTCGCCTAGGGGTGGTAAACGTCAGACCCCAGTAGCTCAATAAGTCGTGTCGATATGAGGTCTATAACTGTTCGAGAAACTACTGGTAACACTTACCAGTAAATCTCTGCAACCCTGGCCAGGGATTTCCTGTTATAGCCAATCGAACACAGCGCAACATCAACTCCCATATACCGGGAGAGACGAATCCCCTCCTATCGCTCATTGCCTCCATGTGACTCGGGACTGTACCCAAAAACCACCGT
Organism: Agapanthus africanus; assembly: GCA_030015575.1. NCBI lineage: Eukaryota > Viridiplantae > Streptophyta > Magnoliopsida > Asparagales > Amaryllidaceae > Agapanthus > Agapanthus africanus. Next base: position 398,919,824 of record JASDDO010000026.1, on the reverse strand, counting down.
TTTGCACGCCCTCTTGGACGTGGTAAGATGGAAATCAAAGCACAGTGGGAACCACACAAGACTCTATGACGATCTCGGGTCAACAGACTACTCTGTACCAGTGTCACCAGAGAACTGCCATCTGACGTGAGGTATAATACCATCTGGGAGTTCTCGGCGAGTCCGTCCAGTGTACCCAGTCTCTACTGAGCACCCGTATATCATCTCTGATGTCAAACACCGATGGATATGGGATCATCCATCGCCCATCTGTATGGGTCGAGAAGGTACACGCTAGTCTACTCTGGTATTATCGATGCCCCATCTCGATACACCCACGACTAGGGACTGTGAAGGATGTACTTATGGACTACCATGTCCCCACTAGTATGATCCGCATCATAGTCCAGGTAGTCAAGTACAGATCCTAAGGGCTTTACCAACATGTAACAGAGAGACAATCAGTATACACGTTAAGGTAAAGATCAACCAGATAGCATACTATCATGTCGAGCGAGAAAGTCCTCCCTATATACGTCCCAGCATCCACTACAATATACATCCTATGTACAGTAATGGCCTCTAGGGCATACATATAACTAACAACAGATTCCATAGCGGCATTTCTGGCACACTGCTTCCATATGGGTGACTTGCGTTGGTAGGTGGGTTCTTTGCATCAGAACTACCCTTGTACATGTACTTTTAGTTGTATCTAGTCATTCCATCAACCAAAACTTGTGTATTGTTTCAGACTTAGAGACAGTGATGTTTTATTTCGACCTTAGAGTCGCGCTTCTGTATTATGGTTTTCTGGCTGTTTTGAGTTTCTTTTTGGGTTTTGATCCTCGCCCTTTGGCGTTGTATATTATTATTGCTTGCGTGGTTGTGACCGTCGATTGACGAAGAGCTAGCTCCCGCTTGGGGATGCCTTTTATCATTTCATATATATTGTTCTTGTTGTACCCCGTTCGGGGCCAGTTTTTACAAAGAAAACTCTGCCGAAATTTTCAGGAAAGGTTACACATTTTAAAAATGCATATTCGGCTAGTCATTTAAAATTTTGATTTTCAAAACATGATTTCTTTACTTCTTAATACCAGTTTTCCTTATTTACTCCTTAAAATGGTTTTAAATTTCTGGGCTTTGGCTTACTTGGATCAGATGGGGTCCTATAGACTTCATATGGTTCAAGGGCCAGTCACGTGCTCTTTCGGGTCGTGACATCTAGTTTAGTAAACTAGAAATCGTAGTTACCTCGGTTTTGAGGTATTAGCTCGGACTATAGACTCTCGGATGGATCGTCTTAACTCGAGGAGGCCGTCGAGGAAGCCGCGATCTGTTACGATCCTTGGAGCCGACGACGAGTAGAGGACAGCGATGAAGATCCGAAGGACTTGTAATGTAAGGTATAACATCGAGACCGAGTAGTTAAACCTCATGTAGATTGCTAGCTAGGGTTTGTGTTCGATCCTTGGTTTGAGTCGATATTGTGAAGCTCGTAAAAATCATTTTTGCTAATTCTGCCTCCCCGCGGACACGTAGGGTGCGTGACATCAACTTACATCACCCACAAGCCGCAAACGGTCTGCTAAATGTAACGGCCACCCGGGTATTGAGCGATCAGAAGACCAACAAGCAAGCCTGCTCATACTCCTACGAATCCAATCAGTAACACTACTGTACAGTCCGGTCTCTTCGTCTGATATGCCGCATATCACAGCCTGGGGTTAGTAAACGTCAGACCCCAATAGCCTGATAAGTCATGCCGATGTGAGGCTCATAACAGTTCGAGAAACTACTAATAACACTTACCAGTAGATCTCAGCAACTCTGGCCAGGGATTTCTTGTTATGGCCAATCGAGCATAGCGCAACATCAACCCCTAATACCGAGGAGACGAAATCCCCTCCTATCACTCATTGCCTCCATGTGACTCGGGACTGTACCTAAAAAACACCGTTTTGCACGATCTCATGAACATGGTAAGGTGGAAATCAAAGCATAGTGGGAATCACACAAGACTCTATGACGATCTCAGGTCGACAGACTAACTTGTACCAGTGTCACCAGAGAACTGCCACCTGACGTGAGGTATAATACTATCTAGGAGTTCTCGGCGAGTTAATCAGTGTATCCAGTCTCCACTGAGCACCCGTATACCTACTCTGATGTCAAACACCAATGGATGTGGGATCATCCATTGCCCATCATATAGGTCAAGAAGCGTATACGTTAGTCTACTCTGGAATATCGATGCCCCGTCTCGATACTCCCACGACTAGGAACATTTGAAGGATGTACTTGTAAGTGCACGGCGGCGCCCTGGCCTCCATCCCGAGGCCAAATGCGGAAGCGATGGTTAACTTTAATTTTCTTGAACCGGCACCACCGCGCACTAAAACCCGGATCGTACCATTAACTAGTCCTAACTAACTACAAGATGGGGAAGAGAGATATACCGACTGATCCGTGTCCTCCGGTCTTCTCGTCGTCGTCCCGATCTCCCGCGGAAGCTCCGGTCTCCACCTCGTCGCCGGAAGGGCACCACGTCGCCGGCTTCTTTTACGGGTTCCCACCTCTATACCGAGGCAACTCGGGCACGAAGCTGGTGAGTCGACGTGCCCAAGGTTTGCTGCAGAATGGTGTAGAACCATGTCTCATTTTGGGGTTGTAGGAATTGCCATATGGTGGAGGAAATGATACAAGCTTTTGGAGGAGGAGCTAATATGATTTTTGCCAAGCCAAATGAGTGTAAATCCCTACACCAAAAATTGGGACAGCCCACCTAGAGCTTGGCCGACCACCTTATGGTGAAGAGAGGAGAGAATGAAGGAGAGTGTAACAAAACAATGAGGGTCTCTCATAATCCAAGAGAGAGAGAAGTCAAAGGATATCATGAAAGGAAATAATCAAAAACACAAACCCACACTCCACCATCATAATCTATCATCATCAAGCATGATGACTTGAAAAAGGTCAAGCCATCATGAAAGAAGAAGAAGTCAAGGTCAAAGAATGGTGCAATCATAATGACATAAGAATATGCAAAGACCCCCTCCACAAATGCTTATTTGCACAAATGCAAATAAGCCCTCTTCCACCAATCTTCGGCCATTGAAAGATACAAAGAAATATGGCCGAAACGAAAAGCAAACTGGCAACTCCAGAAAACTGGTCCCGTAATAAATTACAGGAAAACCTCAATACTGCGTATACACACCCGCATCTGTATTCCAACCGAATACAAATGCAATGAGACAAAATCTACACTGTACTATACTAGGATCCGGCTTAAACCAAAGCCGGCCAGTAATATCCGTTCGATCCTGATCCGTGCAATACCGCACGTATCTGATCGAACCCTGCCATATTTCCATACGGCCTTTAGTACAAACTGTCCGATCCTGATCCGTGCAATACCGCACGTATCTGATCGGACCTTGCCATATCTCCATACGGCCTCTACAGCGTTTCGCCCGAAAACTTGAGCAACTGAATGTGGAGGACTCTAAAGACTCGTCAACACCTTGGTTGTGGATTTAACCACTAGCACGTCAGAGGTATAAGCCAATACGTAACGGGCCACCAGGTATTGACCAAAAGGGACGTCGATGAGCGAACTCATCCTGACACCCTACTGAGCCTGTCAGTGACAATATCCGTACAGTCGGGTCCGTTCGTCTATGAGCATCGCATGGCGGGCCTAGGGGGTTGGTAAAAAGTCAGACCCCCAAAAGCGGTACAAGTCGTGTCGGAGTGTAGCCCAGAACACCCTGAGATACTACTGGAATACCTACCAGTAAATCTCCTGCCTCGGCCAAGGGCTTCGTGTAATGGCTCTCCTAGACACAGCGCAACCTCACCCCCAATACCGGGAGAGACGAACCCCCGAAGATCCGCTCACTGCCTCCATGTGGCTCGGGACTGTACCCAACTAAAACCTGTTTGCACGTCTCCTTTGAGCGTGGTAGGGTAGTAATCAAAGTACAGTGGGAACTCACACGAGACAAATGACGATCCCCAGGTCGATGAACTAACCTGTACACATGTCACCAGGGAACTGCTATCTGACGTCAGGTATAAGACCAACTAGCATGTTCCCGGTGAGTCCTGTCCGGTGTACTCATAACCCAATGAGCACCTGTATACATCTTAGGTGAACCAACTAACACCAGTGGCTTGTGAGACCGGCCACCGCCCCTCGTCGGGGTCTTGACTGTATACACTAGTCTACTCTGGAGTATCGATGCCCTGTCTCGAAACTCCCACGACTAGGGTCCTTTTAAGGATGTGCTTATAGACCCCAGCTCCCACTTATATGATCGCCCTCATACTGCTGGTGGTCAAGCAAGAATCCTAGGGGCTCTATCAACGTGTAATAGCGACATGTCAGGTCACATAAAGCAGTACACGATAATAAAGATAAACAAGATAGCATACTATCATCTCGAGTAAGACTGTCCTACTGGGACAGGTCCTCCCTCAATCATTGCAATCACGTGCCTGTGATCCAATAATTGACTCTGAGGGCACCATCTCCAACAATCTCCCACTTGCACTCAAGGCTAATTATTGCGATGTCGCATACTCACAGCCCGTGTGATACCGAACACCCAACTCCTCTACTAGTCAGTCTCACAAATCCTGTTTGCGAAACTATTGCGTTCGAGGAATAGCCTTAGTGAGTGGATCCGCTTTGATGTTTCTTTCTATGTCTCTCTATATCTCAAGTTCGTGGAGAAACCCATCTCCCGAAATGAGCAATACGTGTCTTAGAATGTGTCTGGATGTCCGATGGGACCTAGCTCATAAATGAACTCCTAATCCAAACTTCTTAGACTGTATTGTCAACTGAACTTAATCAGTATCCTGCGCCATGCCTCCCTCAGTATTGCCTTGGACCACCTGTCCAAAATACTGCCCCTCGCCAGAGGGAAAAACTATAACTCTGACAACCTCCCTGTCGTCCAAGTCACCTTGGAAGCCTGGAATGATAACTGTCTCCCGAATGAGGCTGTCGTTATCATATCCCTAGAACATTCACTTATGTTCTAAAACTGTTTCCGACTGTTTCTCCAGGATTGGATCAATGTCAACTTATTGCATCTAGTGCAAGAACAACATCTGGTGTGGTACTTGACATTTCATGATTGACTCAATTGCCTGAGCAAGTGATCTGCCAATCATGCACATCCCTCTCCCCTTTAGTCTGTAAGACACCTTTAGAGAGGGTGATTCCATCACCTGCAGGTATACTACCGTGCCAGGAGTCGTCCATTCTAAATACTCTTAGAATGCTGTCTAAGTACCCTGATTGGGAAACTACCCAAATCTAGATCTAAAACCATAGATCTAGTAACCAGTATGTCTGATATAATGTCCAAGTCCCATGTGGAGAAACCACTGTGTGACGACCAAAGTATAACCGATCGTAGTATAGGAATATCACTTCCTACTCTGTGTATGTCATCCAAATACTAGGACATCACACCCTACTACCTTCTTAACAGATCCATCCCCTATTTTGATGAAGTCAAACCTATGACTGTCACATCAGAAATTGATGATCTATCTCCGCTATATCTGCTTTAGTCTATAAATAGACATAAGCCACCTGTCCACCAATGTTTCCGCAGCTCCCACTGACTACGACAACCCTCTGGCAGAGTCATATACACGTACACTTCTGAAGCTAGTTCAGAACGACGCTATACTCATCCTCCCGCCGGGTCTCGCAGCCTGGAACAACAGCAATGGCAAGTGTGGGTAAACAAGAACTTCCTTGTCACCGTCCTTGAGGCTACCGGAGTACCTCTCGGGTGCCTGAAGTTACCCACCTAATCTACGGAGTGGCCAATGGAATGTCAATCCAGATTGAATCTTTAGGTTCCTATCAAATCTTCAGTAATCGTTTGTGGTTCTGGAATCACTTCCAATTCTACCATACTCCCACTACTGTTTTCTGAAAAATCCATTTTTATTAAAACTGTGGCGAGTTTAGAACAATATCACTATTGATCTTTCAGATGGTAGAAAGTCAACCCTCATCATAGCCTGGGTCAACCCACAAATAGCCATTACAGAAACGTGCCTTGAGTTGTCCAGTGTCTGGTTTTAATCATAAGCCAGACAACTCCCCGTACCTTAACATCGTTAAGATATGAACTGTTCTATATCCAATATAGAACCAGAGGCACTGATTTAATTGAACCAGATTCAAATCATGCAGCTGTCTCCAGTGCATGTCAACTAAATGGAAAGAGGCCGATCAGCGTTACTCAACTTAGGAATGCTTCCAATTATGAGTAACCTGAAAGAGAAGCAAGTTCTCTTAAACACTACTATCAACTGAATATCATACATAAGTATCTACATCTTCGATCACTTTGAAGAATCCCGATACTTGCAATATCTGGTTCTCTACTTTATTCAAATACCTATAACTTCTCAAAATTCAGACCCTGTGTTTCCGCGAAACACTTGTCTAAAAACTAGAGAAGTCATAAGTAAACCGAATATAGTACGAGGACCAACCCCTCTGTCCTGATGGACCCTGGACAACATACAATACTCTGTATAAGTCCCTTGAGTCTGATAACTCATTCACTGTGTGTCGTAGGTTGAAAACTGTACTTATGGTTAAGAAGAATTACACCGCTGTTTAATGCTCCTTACCTAACCATCCACTGATATGGTAAATGTCATAGACATAATTTCAAAAGGTATATCTCACTCTATGAAAATAGACGTACAGATAAATCAATTTGAAATTGGTGTACAATAGCGGATATTCAAAACCAAATATTTGCCGACCGGCAAACAGCCCAGGTGATTTCCTCAAATATCACCGATTACAACGAATCCCGATATAATGAGGATGATCACCCAATTCCCAATAATTTACTCCCACTCATCATCTGTAAAACCATACAGATGTGAGAATCATACCTGGTAAATACATACCCTGGAGTAAGTATCTAATCGGGAAATCAGTTTTTCTTTAACTGTACACAGCGAAACTGAAACATTAAGATGTTTCGATGGGGTATCCCGGTATTCCTAGTAATGCCTCTTCCAGATTCACGACTGTAACCGTATAATTCTTTGCCACCTCTCCAAATCCCTTTTTATGTCTTTAGTCATTACCTTCTGCACACCCTTTTAGGCCAAATGGTTTTCTTCCTTCCCTACCGTTCGGCACCAGCCTATGGTTTGGAAGAAGATTATCCAATAAGCATAATGGGTGTACTGTCCTAATCCTAGGAACACTCGCAATGAGAGAAGGTGAAGATAAAAGACAACCGAATAAACCTTATTCCTATTTCTCCTGGACCAGAATCCATCCCCGAACTGGAACAAGTTCCTTTCGAGTTCGTATATAACCATACGATGGAGTATCCATTAAACTGTGGATCTTCGTAGTGATACGGGGTGTCCTGGAGAAATACAAAGGTGATTTAGGATCGGCGAAGAAATACTTGGTATGGTCGTGAATAGCAGTGGCAGTTTACTTTGCCCTCTTACTAATCCCTTGCTTTGTCTTAACTTAATACCTTCTACACACCATCGTTATGCTAATTGGTTTTCTTCATTCCCCACCGTTCGGCACCAGCCTAAGGTTTGGAAGAAGACTATCCAATTTGCGTAATAGGTGTACTACTCCTAAACCAAGGAGTACTCGCAACCTGAGAGAAGGTAAAAGGAAAAGACAACTGAATAGTCCTATCCATTTTCTCCAGAACCGGAAAGCAACCTCGAATAAATTCCTTCGAGTTCGTATCTAACCATACGATGGTTTTGTCCAATGGAAGTGGACGTTCGTAGTAATACGGGGTGTCCTGGAGAAAAGGGTAAAAGTAGGAGTGGCAATGAGGTTTGCAACTCTGACAATCCAAAAGCAAGTGTTTAAGAAGGTTCGGTTAATTTTGGTCTCTGAGTCATAGTCTTAGGGTCGGGACAATGGTCGCTGCCAAAGAGAGAGAGAAAAGAAACACTCAGCGTGCACTTTATCCTAGATCAGAATGGTTACCAATTTATCTAATCTGGAAACCTCCCACTGTACCATCAAATTCTCCTCCAAACCTGAAAGAAGCATTAGTCGGGATCACCCGAGGAGTAAACTAACTCATCAGTGGGAATCGGGATCCAACTATCATCGCATGATAACGTGACGGAATCCGCTCACGTCATCACACTCCAGAAGGTATGCGCATATCTGGCAAGTTTCAGTTCTTTTGAAACTCCCGATGTGGATTTTTGCCCCATGCTCTTATGACCTTGACGAAGGTCAACAAATCATAAGTCACATGTCAAGTTCTACCCATCATTGTCCAGGTTAATTTGAACCCACCCGTACAAGCCCTTGACGAAGGTAAACAAGGCTATACGACTGTCCCAAACCAACGCATCTATCTATGCAGCAGAAAGGCAACAAGCAGCTACCATACACTATGCCTTGACGAAGGCCAACAAACATAGCATGAATACTACGTGCTACCCGTCTGAAACGACGGAGGGCTACGAATGGTTTCTGGCGAAAACCTTTAACGTAATGAACTTGATATCGTTGAAGGAACTGATAGCTTTTTGAAAATATAGTAACGAAAACCGTTGCTAAAGAGGTCACTCCCGGTGAAGGGATCTCGGCTCTTTCCCCGTAGAATGAGGTGCAGGATATTCCAACTAAATACCACGATGGAAAGAAAAAGTAATCGGCTATAGTGAAGTTAATGCCCTGACGCAAACTTTTGTCCAAGGGGTCACTCCCAGTGAAGGGATCTCGGCCCTTGCCTCGTCGACTGAGGAGCAGGATATTCCAACTGAATACCACGATGCAAAACAAAAAGTGAACGTCCTTGCAATAACAGCTTTTTGAAAAGTGTTCCAACAACATCAGATTAGGTTTGTTTTTAACTTGCATTGATCCGAATCAACGCAGTCCCATCAATTGATCACACCAAAAAGAACGAAAATATACTGATGTACGTATATGCCATCCGCATTCGCCACTGGGTCCCGTCATTACCCGTTAGGTTAGCTAACTAACGACAAAGCGGGGACTGGACTAGCGCGGATGCAAAACATATACAACATCTACTAATATGTATACCAATATATTATATTCGCTCAGGGCATGATAAAATGCAACATCACAGAAATGTACAGCATCACAGAACAATACAGATATCTGGGATCCCCGGGTTTCACAGAGCCACTACTGAAACCCGACGTTCCCCTGGTCGTGTGGATAGCCCGTGCAATGAAATCCTAGACCCCTACGGGCGCGGAAAGTTACCCACCAAAACCTGAAGCGAGGCAGCCCCCTTCAGCGACATGAATGGACCACCCAGCACTTCACGGAATCCGGTAACTTGGGCACCCCTCCTGGGTCAACCTGTACCCCCTACGAGTGCGGCGAATAGCCCGCCAATCCTAGAGTGAAGCCCCCTCCGTCCCAATGCCATGAGATGCGGGCTTGTTGCCTTCTAGAATCCGGCTATCCGTGCACCCCTCCGCGGGGAAATCCTAGTACAGAAAGTAAAATATACATACAACGGGTACATTGACCGCAACCTGGTCGTGCCCCAAAATAATAATACAAACAGGCAGTGACGGCAGTCCACATGTCGGACGCTCGCCCCGCAATATCAAATGTACATAATACAACAAAACTGTACTACCACTGCAACCAGGCTATCCCCCACGACCAATCCGCAACATCACAGAACAATCACAGAACATCAACGTGAAGGTCACGTTCGCAAATCCGTCTAACCGGGCTATAGCAGTTAGACAGGATTTACCGATCAAGTGACATTCACGGTCGCAGATATAATGTAAATACTGTGAACTAATGTGTTTAAAATATCCGATCGATTAAATTTTACCAAGTGGGCCCCAAGTACTACTGTAGCACATCAAGAAATTCTGGGCCCAAAAATTAACATTCCAGAAACCATATTTTCAACTCAGGAACATTCTGCAAAAGTTTGGGGGACTGAACAGTTAAAGTCGCGGCGGAACCGCGGCCCAAGCATGGGTTTGGCCGCGGTTCCGCGGTGGTTTGGACTGTTCACGAGCCCAAATTTTCACAGAACTCTTAGAATTTCCTACACATCATTCTGAAACAACCTGAAAAATTTTTGGACTTCAAAAAATTTCGACAGAAACTGATGTGAAGAAAAATACGGTTTTTGGAAAATTGTTCGATCGGAAATGTAAAACACATTAGACAAAGCTAGACTAAGTTAATGGCGAGGCTCTGATATCACTGTAAGTGCACAGCGGCGCCCCGGCCTCCATCCCGAGGCCAAATGCGGAAGCGATGGTTAACTTTAATTTTCTTGAACCGGCACCACCGCGCACTAAAACCCGGATCGTACCATTAACTAGTCCTAGCTAACTACAAGATGGGGAAGAGAGATATACTGACTAATCCGTGTCCTCCGTTCTTCTCGTCGTCGTCCCGATCTCCCGCGGAAGCTCCGGTTTCCACCTCGTCGCCGGAAGGGCACCACGTCGCCGGCTTCTTTTACGGGCTCCCACCTCTATACCGAGGCAACTCGGGCACGAAGTTGGCGAGTCGACGTGCCCAAGGTTTGCTGCAGAATGGTGTAGAACCATGTCTCATTTTGGGGTTGTAGGAATTGCCATATGGTGGAGGAAATGATACAAGCTTTTGGAGGAGGAGCTAATATGATTTTTGCCAAGCCAAATGAGTGTAAATCCCTACACCAGAAATTGGGACAGCCCACCTAGAGCTTGGCCGGCCACCTTATGGTGAAGAGAGGAGAGAATGAGGGAGAGTGTAACAAAACAATGAGGGTCTCTCATAATCCAAGAGAGAGAGAAGTCAAAGGATATCATGAAAGGAAATGATCAAAAACACAAACCCACACTCCACCATCATAATCTATCATCATCAAGCATGATGACTTCAAAAAGGTCAAGCCATCATGAAAGAAGAAGAAGTCAAGGTCAAAGAATGGTGCAACCATAATGACATAAGAATATGCAAAGACCCCCTCCACAAATGCTTATTTGTACAAATGCAAATAAGCCCTCTTCCACCAATCTTCGGCCATTGAAAGATACAAAGAAATATGGCCCGAACGGAAAGCAAACTGGCAACTCCAGAAACTGGTCCCGTAATAAATTACAGGAAAACCCCAATACTGCGTATACACACCCACATCTGTATTCCAACCGAATACAAATGCAATGAGACAAAATCTACACTGTACTATACTAGGATCCAGCTTAAACCAAAGCCGGCCAGTAATATCCGTTCGATCCTGATCCGTGCAATACCGCACGTATCTGATCGAACCCTGCCATATTTCCATACGGCCTCTAGTACAAACTGTCCGATCCTAATCCGTGCAATACCGCACGTATCTAATCGGACCTTGCCATATCTCTATACGGCCTCTACAGCGTTTCGCCCGAAAACTTGAGCAACTGAATGTGGGGGACTCTAAAGACTCGTCAACACCTTGGTTGTGGATTTAACCACTAGCACGTCAGAGGTATAAGCCAATACGGAACGGGCCACCAGGTATTGACCAAAAGGGACGTCGATGAGCGAACTCATCCTGACACCCTACTAAGCCTGTCAGTGACAATATCCGTACAGTCCGGTCCGTTCGTCTATGAGCATCGCATGGCGGGCCTAGGAGGTTAGTAAAAAGTCAGACCCCCAAAAGCGGTACAAGTCATGTCGGAGTGTAGCCCAGAACACCCTGAGATACTACTGGAATACCTACCAGTAAATCTCCTGCCTCGGCCGAGGGCTTCATGTAATGGCTCTCCTAGACACAGCGCGACCTCACCCCCAATACCGGGAGAGACGAACCCCCGAAGATCCGCTCACTGCCTCCATGTGGCTCGGGACTGTACCCAACTAAAACCTGTTTGCACGTCTCCTTTGAGCGTGGTAGGGTAGTAATCAAAGTACAGTGGGAACTCACACGAGACAAATGACGATCCCCAGGTCGATGAACTAACCTGTACACATGTCATCAGGGAACTGCTATCTGACGTCAGGTATAAGACCAACTAGCATGTTCCCGGCGAGTCCTGTCCGGTGTACTCATAACCTAATGAGCACCTGTATACATCTTAGGTGAACCAACTAACACCAGTGGCTTGTGAGACCGGCCACCGCCCCTCGTCGGGGTCTCGACTGTATACACTAGTCTACTCTGGAGTATCGATGCCCTGTCTCGAAACTCCCACGACTAGGGTCCTTTTAAGGATGTGCTTATAGACCCAGCTCCCACTTATATGATCGCCCTCATACTGCTGGTGGTCAAGCAAGAATCCTAAAGGCTCTATCAACGTGTAATAGCGACATGTCAGGTCACCTAAAGCAGTACACGATGATAAAGATAAACCAGATAGCATACTATCATCTCGAGTAAGACTGTCCTACTGGGACAGGTCCTCTCTCAATCATTGCAATCACGTGCCTGTGATCGAATAATTGACTCTGAGGGCACCATCTCCAACAGTACTTACCGACTAGCTCTTCCCCACTAGTATGATCTACATCATAATCCTTGTAGTCAAGTGCACATCCTAAGGGCTTTAACAACATGTAATAGAGAGACAATATGTGTACATTTTAAGATAAAGAGCAACCAGATAGCATACTATCATGTCGAGCAAGAAAGTACTCCCTATATATGTCCAAGCATCCACTATAATATACATCACATGTATAATAATGGCCTCTAGGGCATACATATAACTAACAAAAGCAACACAGAATAATGTAGAAATGCATTAAACAAATGCTCACTAAATTATGACAGCCAAAGCCATATGACTTGAAAAATTCACCATAAATCACACGTATAGAATCAACCAAAACAATATAAAAGGCGTACTAAGTATACATGATTATCTAAGCGGAAAAATTAGTTTCATGTCAATAGGAATTCAGATTAGGGACTTATCATCATTTTAAATCAGCGATCAATTGCTGGAATTTCAGTTTCAGAACTGGAAGACCAACTTCGCGCGCGGTTTACTAGGGATTGTGTTTAGATTCAGATGTTGCTCTAGTTGAATAAAACCTAGTTCTATCTGTTAGGTTTTCGACGCATCAGGCGGATCCATGATAACATTTTTGTACTAGGAGATATGTCATGTTTAGTGTGAAGGTGAAAGAAAATGTCACTGCAGAAACTGCAGAACACGTCGACAATATAACATATAACAAAATAACAAATGACAGTGAATGTAACACATTAGGATGTGTTTAGTGGCTAATTATGTTTAAATAAAGGGTTTTTAATAAAAAGTTTACCAAATTGGGTTTCAAATATTTTTCCAAATTTAATAAATATTTTTCTAGAATTTTCCTAGGCTTGCACACACATGTGCATGTAAACTGGGGTTTTAAAATGAGGTAATACCATGATTAGCAACCATGGTGGATTTAATCATGGGGATTAAGTCTTTTGGGTTTTAATTAAGTTTATTTGGTTAATGGATGGTTGCTTTAATTTGAATTTCCTTTTGGAGTGTTGACTTGGTGAGAATGAGAGAGAGAGAATGCATCATGGCAAAAGCCATGGTTGCATTTAATGAAGAGAGAGAGTGGAGGGGTTGACCTTGGGGATTATCTTTTCTTTTCCTCTCATTCTTGTGTTGTTTCTCTGAACCTCTCACTCATACACTCACACACACACACACACACACCTCTCAGTAGCAGCAGAAGCAAGCTCAGCAGCAGCTGAAGCAAGCACAGTAGCAGCCAGCAAGCAGCAACAGCAGCACCAGTGAGCAGCAGTAGCAGCAGTTAGCAGCAGCAATAGCCACAACTCCAGCTGCAGCTACTTCCCTCTACATCTTCTTCTTCCTCCAGCTCCCTAGGGTCGAGTGTAGGGTATACTTCTTGAACTTATCCCCTAGTTTGCTTAATTAGTTTAGCTTAGCTTCGATTAGTGATTATTGGTGCGTTTTAGTGCGATATGTGGTGATTAGGGGGAAACTTGACCAAGTGATGTATGAACTGGTTTTAGTAAGTTGATGGAGTGTTGTTCGGGCCATGTTAACCTAGCTTAGCCCCCAATTGCACTAAAATACCACCAGATCCCAATTTGATGCAAATTCATCGTTTTTAAGCAAATTTTGACTTTCTGTAAACTGCTATCGACCCAGTGAGTTCAGAATAATTTTGAGATGACTGCAGTATAGTTGTTAGGTGTTGATCCCCCGGTAGAACCCGACCCCCAAATTCCGTAAAGTGGCCGCCGAAATATTGATTCTGGCCGCAAATTGCGTCCAGATGGGGAGGGATTGGGTTGGGGTTTGGCTCTATTGGTGTCTGCTGCAACCCTTAGACTCATGGCATGTATAATTTTATTTGATTCTTGCTGTAGAAAAATCTGGAACTATATACTTATTTCTCGTATTTTAAACCTTCGCGACACGCATGATACGTGTGTGGGTTTGGGATTTCTGCGTATCGCGACGCGTCGAGGTAGTTTCAGACGCGTAATCACACGTTTTAGCGTATCGCGCTCACGCGCGCTTGGTTTGCGACACGGGTTTCTAGTTGACCTTAAATGTCGTGTTTGTATAGTTTTGAGCTTATGCGTGATATTCTGTGGAATTCTATGTTCGCAGGCGAGTGCGACGGACGCCGCGAAGAAGGGAAAACAAGTCATTGGCTATATCTAGCGAGAGACTACGGTGAGTAGATTTAACAGCTATGGGGATATCGCCCGCATGGCGTTCTACTTCAGGGCTGATAGGATCTTGTAGCTACATTTCCATACATTGACTGTTCATGGCTATTATTTAGTGCATACCACATTCCCCGATATATGTATATAAACTAGAATTGATAGAACACCGTACCATTACTAACGGTTCATGTTGCACGAGCACTATCCTGCATGCTACACACACACCGTTTGTAATTGCCATGACACTCACACTGTAGAATTTCCATGATATTCATACTTGATGCATATATCACATCGGATCATTATGTTGTAGCTCATCTTTATGTGATTTGACATGATATTCATACTTGATGCACATATCACATCACATTGACTTGCATATTGGTTTGGATTACATGTGATTTCTGGATTTGGGAACCGTGGCTATTTCAAATATGTAATCATTTAAAAACCCGGTTCCCTTGATATGATATTTCGGTGCGTCCACCCTATATTTTCTCGGTGCTAGAGCGATATATATGAGATTGAGAGGGCTGACCCGGACTGACGGATGCCCGATAGATATATGAGAGAGAGGGCTGACCCGGACTGACAGATGCCCGATAGATATATGAGAGAGGGGGCTAACTCGGACTGACGGATGCCCGATATAGGAAGATTTGCGTGTCGATGCTAGACACGAGTATTTATGATATTTGGGTGCCGATGTTAGGCACTCGTGATTCTCAGTGATGTACAGGATTTGAGGGTCGATGGGAGTGCCGGCGTCTAGGTTGTTGGGATTTGGGGTGCATTGATGGACACTGACTACATATTTCACGTTGACATTCCGTGTAGATGTTATACTTCCCATGCTCAGCATTCATTATTGTATCTCATCCTGTAGTTATATTACCTGATAGAGCACTTGCATGATTATTGCACATACTGCTTATCGCGCATTGATATCATCTGTTGGCATATGATAGAGTAGCGCAGTACGTGCATGCTCGCGATTACCTTTATATGTTATCTCTATTCACGAGCTGGTAACTCACCCCCGTTGTGCCACAATGTATGCAGGTTGCCCTTCGGAGTAGTCGCGGCAGGCTGCGTTCTTGCATCTTTTGACACAGATACCCCTACAGTTGTGTACTAGCTCTTTTGCAGATAGGTGGGTTTTGTGCGGTATCTGTTTGTCTTTCAATTATGTACATTGTTGTATCTAGTATTCTCCATCTACCATATATGTACTCGACTTAGAGACAATGTGAGGACGATGATGTATATTATTGGTATTCTGGTGTCGAGCTCGTTGTGAGCCGATTTTACTTATGCAGTTTATTCTATCTGTGATGTTCCCACTTGTTACTCTTGATCTTCACTACGGCGTCATATATTACAATCTTGGTGATCGTTTACTTAAGATTTCTTTTTACTTCTAAATGCTTCCATTTTAAAACTTAAACACTCTATACTTTTACTGGTTTGGTTTCTGGGTTTTCGGTTCACTTAGTCACGTTACGCCTGTAGACGTTACGTGGTTAAGTGCCGGTCACGGGCCAAACTTTGGGTCGTGACAAAGTTGGTATCAGAGCGTAGGTTTTACCTTTCGGAGTGTTCCTAGGATGACCCTGGTATGATGGAGTAGGTAGCTGAAGCAGAGTGGCGTAGCGTGCGTATGTTCCGCGGCATACTCACGACACGGTACTCCGCCAAGGCGACCTTAGGACTTGTTGATTTAAATTCCTTCTTGAGTATATACATTCTTGCGATTCGATTTCCGTATCCTTATCGAATCCTATTGTTCCTTTCAGCCATTATGCCGCCAAAGACTACGAGGGCGCAGAGAGCGGCCGCGAGGGTCGAGATTCGAGTTGACTCGTCCGAGACGAGGACTGATCCGGATAGTACACCGGTTGTGCCCGAGCAGGCTGTTCCTGCCATGACAGATCAGATTGCTATGCTAGGGGCTGGTGTGCAGGAGATGCACCAGACGATGGGATCCAGTATGCAGGAGATGCGCCAGATGATGGGATCTCTAGTTGAGACACTTCGAGCGCAGCGACCAGAGGTAGTTCCACCCATTGCAGAGACCGCGGTGGTACCCACAGTACAGGCAGTTGCCCCTGCAGCTACGGAGGTTATTGCAGTATCGTTGTCAGAGTTTATGAGGCTGAAGCCTCCGGTCTTCATAGGCACCGATGCGGCCGAGGACCCACAGTCTTTCATTGATAGGATGGCGCGGATATGTCATTCACTTAGATGCGCAGATGCGAGATGGGTTGAGTTCGTGAGCTTTCGCCTGGAAGGTATCGCGCAGAAATGGTGTGAATCAGTCGAGAAGGGTAGAGCAGCAGGTCTTCCTCCTATGACCTGGACAGAGTTCGTGACGCTATTCCTTGCCCGTTTTCTTCCACTGAGCGTCAGAGATGCTAGAGCACACAGGTTCGAGTCCTTACGTCAGACTCCGGAGATGTCAGTGGCAGAGTATGATGTCCTGTTCACCGAGCTGTCAGTGTATGCTCCGTACCTAGTGGCTACTGAGGAGTTGCGAGTCAAGAGATTTGTCCGAGGCTTGCTTACACCACTGTTTCTAGCGATCAGCGCACAGCATTACGAGACATATGCAGCAGCTGTAGACGCAGCCCTATTAGTCGAGGAGCGCCTTACTGAGACTTCGGTAGTTCCAGAGCCGAAGAGAGTTCGTGCGGATACATCAGCGCAGAGGCAGCCTTTTCGGTGCCGTGATAGACATCTTGCAGGTAGCAGAGATTCGGGACGAGGCAGGTTGTTTAGCTCCTATCCCCAGGAGGGTCAGCGACCATCATCGGGATGTTTCCGTTGCGGGAGTTCTTATCATCGTGTACGAGATTATCCTGAGATACCCCGGAGGGAGGCAGCAGCACCGCACGTCACACTACCACCTTCACCACCCCAGACAGCATTGCCTATTGTACCTACTGTTACTCCGCGCCAGACTCATGCGCTGAGAGGTCATGGTCGCGGAGGATTTGTTCATAGAGAACGAGGTGATCGAGGCAGAGGACAGCCAGCGGCCGGCAGGAGCAGCCAAGGAAAAATGGAAACAAAGAGAGGAGAAGAGGGGAAAGGGGCTGTTGTCTCCCAAATTGAAATCTAAATCCCTAGATCCATGCTAAAGTAGCCAAGGAAAAATGGGTAGGAGGTGGATTTTGATTTTGGTTTGATTTTGTGTGTTTTTCTTTGGATTTTCTTTGATGGAAACAAAGAGAGGAGAAGAGGGGAAAGGGGCTGTTGGGGGGTTGCAGGTTTCGGCCAGAAGTGTGGGGGATTGGGTGAGGGAGGAGAGAGAGTGAGGTGGAGAAAGTTAGATCAAGTCAAAGTCCACTCAAATTCTATCATTTTCTATTCTTTTCTTTTCTTTTCCTTTCTTTTCTTAACTTGAAATTCAAGTGGGGAAATTGATGGGGGCTGCTGAATTCAGCCAAGGGAAGAACTAAAAGGGGGTGTGTGAGTGTGGGTATGGGTGTGGGGTGATGGAAAATGATAAATACTATACCCCAAACATCCATTTACACTAAAAAAAACCTTTTCTCTTCAAAAATTTCTAAACCGTTTTGGCAAATGATTTCGTTTCAAAAACCACATGATAAAATTTTGTTTAATGTGTGATGATACACAAAATTTGTTTCAACCCATTCCAGTTTGTAATTTTCCCTAATTAAATGTATTAGTGACGGCTTAAAATAATAATAAAATAATTTTTTTTCAGAAAATTTGAAATTTCACCAGTGGCTCAATAAACACCAAATACTAGCAATTACATAGCTAGAATATGTATATTTAATTTTTATAATGAGATATTTGTATTTTGACTTTTTACAGAAAATCCCCTTATTTTACCGATTTTTCCGAAATTTCACCGAAACGATTTTCAAAATGCTGCAACCTTCCCCCCTTAAAGAAATTCGGTCCCCGAATTTAAATTCAAACTCTCCCCAAATACAAAAACATCTAAGCAAAATCATCAAGTCGTCGGGGATCCGAAACCATAAGTACATAAAACGCATCATAGCACAATGCATGCGCACGAGCAATGAGCATATAACTCAAATCAAAACTCCGTCAAGCATCCCGCAATCATCGGAGTCATGGTAAAGACACAAATGTTTAATCCAATACAAAACCAATATGATATAACTCGAAACTATACACGTAAATATCAAATCTATATATGTAAATATCTGAAGGAAATGAATGCCAAATATATTCAGGTACTGTCCTCTGACTAGTCTTGCCCAGTACGAAGACACATAGAAAATATCATACAACGTACTGCTCCATAGAATCAATCCAAACGTGCGTATGAAAACCCTGTGCGTCCGGTGCGTACGGAAATCAAAATCCATACATGTGCCAAGCAGGTGCACAAAACAACATCAGGGTGCAACGGTTGTGCACACAACATCGGCCATAGGCAACGTACGTGCCTAACAGCAAAATTAGGTGCATCTGACATGCACGAAAAATCTCGATTTAGTGCATCTGGTGTGCACCAAAATCGCATCTCAAGACATGCGCTCAATAAGCGCGAAAATCCAAATCAGGTGCATCCATCGTGCACGAAATCATGAAATCCAGTATCAAGCGCCGAACATGCGCAAAATCAAATCAGGTGCACAAAACAAATATCGAGTATCACAATCGAAATCGAAGTCCAGTGCATCTAAGTGCACAAAAGGCGTATCACTGCACTGCAAGCATATATAAACTATACAGAGTGCAGGAACCAAATCGTGTGCGTGCATACGCACAAAATCAACTCAAATGTCTAAAACCGTAAAATCACAAACATGTGAAACCAAAGCACGAAAACGATATCAAGTGCAACGACTGTGCGAAAATCGTAAATCCTCAATCATCAAAACCAAATCATGCGAATAAATCACCCAAAACATCGAAATCTAGTATGGCGGAATAGTCCCGCTCAAGCACATACTCAAAAATCTCTGGCCAACTGTCGTGGTCACTCATAGCATGTCTCGTCAATGATCAAGAACTCTGGTCTGCTGGCGTGCGTAACATGACCACTCCTGGGTCCTAGTCTTCTCGTAATTCATTTAAGAAAGGTCCTGTCGAGGCTCTCCCAAATCACGTCTCTGCCGAACTGTCCGGAAGTTATCGTCCTTTACTATATCTGTTTCTTGTTCCGGAACGGCTGCATACTCATCGCGAATCCTTCTGGAAGGTATATCCATGCACAATGCCTCGGCATGCGTATCGCATCTCTGATGTCGGCGGAGTGGAACGTCGTCTCATCAAGATCTCGTACGAACCCCTTACTCCACTTTCTCTAATGTCGACTGCTTCGGACTCGTCTCATCGTGGCTGCATGGACTGAGCTCCAACGACTATCCTCGTATCTGGAGTCTCCCAAGAATGCATCTCACCACCTAGCATCCGAATGAAGTCGAACCATTCGATCGATTCGTCAAAACCTCATAATCCCCCAAGAGCTCAACATCTTGGGCATAGTTTAATAGTATCGAACACATACCACAGCATCGGTGGTCCAGCCGTAGAAGGGCAAACCCAAGCCTCACTAATGGCACCGTGGAACTGCCGCAAACCCTAAGGTTCAAAGGATTTCACACGGTCATTATGTCGAGTTAAGGTTTCATTCTTCTAGAGGGACCATAGAATTGCCTGCATGTCCTTCTGACTACTTTAAACTTGGAATAATAGGTTTCTGACATTCGATCGTCTCTGTCGACTCTCAACGTCTACGCATGAAGTTGTCTCCAGCCGGAATCAATCTATCTGATGACCTCGCATCGGGGTAGGCGAACGATCCACCTGTCCTAGTCATTCGTCCTCGATGACTAGCGACCTTCTATCATCTCTTCGTACTACTCGTACTGCAATAGCTCCAACATCTGGGGCAATATCTCGTCATTCGCAGCAATAGCTGGCTCACTCGTCCGTACGCTGAACAGTGCCTCAATCATCATGAGTAAGCAATACACCAACGGTCATCAAAATTTGGCTGGCCTCTGTCAGTGGATCAATTCTCTAGTGCTGATCGGCACGTCCAAGTAATCTCATACAGCGATCCATCAAACGCTCGGGGCGTGAAAACACAATAAAAACACACATCTCCGCAATCGTGTGTCGCCGGAAATTCGCCCTGGTCAGTCCTCGTTCGTGACGAGCTCGTGCTGACCGCAACTCTAGCCGTAGCTCTCCCTGCCCGTAATCGTGGCAGCAAAACCATAACTGGTACTGATGAGGCTAGATCGGAATAAATATAATACTGAGCAAAGAAATGTACATCCTAAGGCTTCTTAAGTGGAGTAGCGTATCGTAAATATGCCGCAGAACATACCCACGGTACGTCACTCTACTTTAGTCACCTATTCCATCAACCAAGGGTCATCCTACGCTCCGACGGTAAAACCTAACGCTCTGATACCAACTTTGTCACGACCCGAAAGTACGGAACATGACCGGCACGTAAACTACGAATGTCTCGAGGCGTACGTAATCTAAGTAAACCGAAAACCCAGAAATCCAAACCAAGAAAAGTAGTAGAGTGCAGGAAAAACCAACTTAAAGCAAGTAGTTTCAATAGCATAAGCCGAATTATGCGGTTTTTTTAAAACATCAAAAATTTACTGAAAATTTCGGCAGAGTCTCCTTTGAAAATACTGGCCCCCAAACGGGATACAACATGAATAGTATACGAAATCAAAAAAAGGCATCCCCAAGCGGGAGCTGGCTCTTCGTCAATCGACGGTCACAACCACACAAGCAATAATATACAACGCCAACGGCGAGGATCAAAAACTCAAAAGGAAACTCAAAACCACAAGAAAAAAAACGCGCGACTCTAAGGTCGAAAGAATAACATCACTGGTCTCTATCTCAAAAATAAATAAATGTTTGGTTGATGGAACTTCTAGATACAACAGAATAATGATATACAAGATATATAATGGGGGTACGATACAAGTAAACCTACCTACTAGCAAATCACCCGAATGAAACTACGCCCGCAAAGCCGTAATGAAACCTGTACGGCAAACCTGCAAGAAACTGGGGCACAACGGGGGTGAGTTGCCAACTCGTGAATAGAAAAACATCTACGCACAGAAATCGCATAAATAACGCAACCTAGGTCAATGATCATAATATATCCTCAAATATATGTATAACATGTAGCCTATAACAATGGCTAGGGTAATATCTAACCCGAGTGTGATCTCATGTGCCCGTGTCAGTGCCTCAGGTAGCACTATATCATATGAATGAGGTATGAATGCATGAAAACAGAATACATGTAAATGAAGAAACTGTTTTCATAAATTAGTGAGATTTCCTTTGTATTTTTAAAATGAGGTATCATAAATGAAATTAGCATCAACAGTGTCTAGCATCGACACAAAACATAAATCTCAATATCTCAAAACCTCAGGCTCCGGCTATCCGGACTGGCCTGTATCATCAAATCTCAGTACCTCAATATCTCGAAATCTCAATGTCTCAATCTCAATATCTAGGGCGCCGTCAGTCCAGACCGGCCCCTACCATCCATCTCAGACCACGATGGTATCCTCCGGATATCCGACGCGTCGGGTAATATCACCGGTCGGTAGTGCTCCCCTGCCAGGCTCAACGTCAACAACACGGCCTTCTCGCCCTGGGGTACCGTGCCGGGCCCACCATGTACCCGAAACGGTTCATCCAACTCCTCGAATCGGGTCTCGAAATCCATCAGCAAACACATGGTGGACGACTCATACATCATGGGAAAAACCGCGCTTTTCATTTAAAAAGAGAAAGAAGAAGTTTGTATATGTTTTGCGGTTTTCCCCAAATCCAGAAAAATCTCATGGAAATCCGAATCCAAAACCTCAATAGCACGTAAAAAGTGAATATATGCATGAGAATCCATGAATGCGGCATAACAATGAATAACAGTATGCATGAAGTAGCGGGTAATAACTACAATGTCTAAACTAATATATAAGGCAAGTACACTAATATCATGTCTAAACTATTAGCTAAAAGGCTATGTCAAGCAATAATATTTTCTAAGGTGTACATGACACGGCAATTACCGATGAAGATGTGTGTGAGCCGGCAAGTAAGTGTACGTGGTACATACGCATCATCGGTAATGGTGCTGGTGTCCTAACCATAAGATATCAACAGTAGAATATGAAGCATAATATAAGCATGCGATGCGGAGCGAACCACAATAATGAGCGGGAGCTGAACACTAGACGCAACGATAACTAATCTGCATTAACCTAATATAAGTCCTACAATGGTGCCTTTTGAAAATAACACGAATCGTGGGGTTTTGAAAATAGGGGCTACGGTATTTTTATAAAAAGATACGTCTTTTGAAATATCCGTAGGATCCCTTGGGCTGTCTTTTAAAATGCCCACGATTCGTTAGTTTTTTTAAATAGGTAAGAATCGAATCTAATCTAACAACTAAACTAAACTAAAGGGCTAAGCTAACAAGCTGGACTACAGGTAAGGAAACCGCCTAACATCTGAGTCGATACATATACATACCTGTATATAGATTAGTCGGTGATCCCGCCTCAATAATATCATATCCGATACCATATCTAAAATCAGACATCCCAAGTCAAGAGTGCGGATCAATCATCAAAATATAGCTCGTACGTAAATCCGTCGTACGGCATCCCCAAATCTGGGTACGGGTCAATATCATATTCATCACACTATTCATCCGGTATCCTCTTTATCAAAGATCATAGTCTAAGGTACTGACCTAGGTCTAGTACAATACTGATATCATCAATATAGTCATGATCTGGCTACTGATCGACAGTCTCGTACAAACTGATATCATCAGCACATATCATCATCAAGGGGTATACATCGCCCAATACAACCTAGGATCAATATCCTAGCATATCATATCTCATATCACGATCACATGTCGACCACTTTATTTATAACACTATTCACCCGTATCGTCGCCCCAAGATCCGCTATAACACCAGGACGTACCTCAAGTACGAATCCTGCCATATCACCGATATCACAATCTCAACACAAATCTCATCGACTCATCTCAATCCCAAGTATCATTCTCAAATCCGTATGTGAACACATAGTCCCATACCTATGTGAACACATAACTATATATTCCCTCATGAGCACAAAAGAAAGAAGAAAGTATGCAAGTATGGGTGGGTGTGTGCAAGTGTGGTGTGACCGCTACTCTAGGGTTTCGCGACACTCAATCATCCAAGAACACCAAATATCCATATTTATCATCAATAACTCAAACAATATATATATGTGTGTATACGTGTTCATATACATCACCACGAACTGCGGGGGTGCTATACGCTATCCACCCGACTTCTCCCCGTAGATATAAATCTACTCACCTGGTCCTCGTTCGCCGGTGCCGACGTCGCCACGCGCTTGCTTGTCGTCTCGAAATCCACATGGGGTACCTACATATCATAACGCACCATATCGCATTAAAATCCGACTCATGACCAAAACGACGCACGAATCCCACATAGGTCAAAACATATGGTTGCTTTCACAAATCGACCCAAAAACCCTCGACGTCGGCGTACAAACGCCAAACCATCGAGAAAGCTCCCAACACACTTATTTGTACAATTACAAGCACTAATTATAATATAAAATAGCTTAAAATTCACAAAAACCCCAATTTCACTTAAAAAGTCATTTTTCCGAAAATCTAGCAAGCACAAATCACCGTTTTAGTACAAAACTCGATGTATAAACGAATCTAGAGGCCACAATATTCACTAAATATCTTAAATAAGTCATAAAAACAATTCCCATAATTTAATCTCATTAAATTCCAAAAACCCTAAAATTCTAGTTTACAAAATACCTAAATTTTAACAATTTTATAGCAAAAATGCACAAACTACAATCTAGCTTGGATTTTCATGAACTAAAGTATTAAACTACACTTTAAAATGTTAATAATGCCATGAATACCCTAATTAGATTTTTATCTCCATTATTTAATCAAATTCCAAAAACCTAGTTTGCTTGTAAACTTGATTTGGACAAATTAAATGCAACAATTTACATAATAGCAACTAGATTAGGTTTTTCCATGCCCTCACATGCCAAAATACACTTTGTAAACTTAAACAAGTGACAATGACCATATTTGAATTCAAACCCTAACTCATAAATTTTAAATCATGCACTTAAAACCAATTGAAAACCTATTTAAACCTAATTAAACACCTAATTAAGCTAACATGAAACAATTACAACACATTAAGCAAAAGGTTAGAATTTATACCCAAATAATTTGAAGCTCCCACAAGCACACTTAGCCTCCCAAATTGAAATC
This sequence comes from Agapanthus africanus, assembly GCA_030015575.1. Lineage (NCBI taxonomy): Eukaryota > Viridiplantae > Streptophyta > Magnoliopsida > Asparagales > Amaryllidaceae > Agapanthus > Agapanthus africanus. Next base: position 398,894,783 of record JASDDO010000026.1, on the reverse strand, counting down.
TAAATCCCTAGATCCATGCTAAAGTAGCCAAGGAAAAATGGGTAGGAGGTGGATTTTGATTTTGGTTTGATTTTGTGTGTTTTTCTTTGGATTTTCTTTGATGGAAACAAAGAGAGGAGAAGAGGGGAAAGGGGCTGTTGGGGGGTTGCAGGTTTCGGCCAGAAGTGTGGGGGATTGGGTGAGGGAGGAGAGAGAGTGAGGTGGAGAAAGTTAGATCAAGTCAAAGTCCACTCAAATTCTATCATTTTCTATTCTTTTCTTTTCTTTTCCTTTCTTTTCTTAACTTGAAATTCAAGTGGGGAAATTGATGGAGGCTGCTGAATTCAGCCAAGGGAAGAACTAAATGGGGGTGTGTGAGTGTGGGTATGGGTGTGGCGTGATGGAAAATGATAAATACTATACCCCAAACATCCATTTACACTAAAAAAAGCCTTTTTTCTTCAAAAATTTCTAAACCGTTTTGGAAAATGATTTCGTTTCAAAAACCACATGATAAAATTTTGTTTAATATGTGATGATACACAAAATTTGTTTCAACCCATTCCAGTTTGTAATTTTCCCTAATTAAATGTATTAGTGACGGCTTAAAATAATAATAAAATAATTTTTTTCGGAAAATTTGAAATTTCACCAGTGGCTCAATAAACACCAAATACTAGCAATTACATAGCTAGAATATGTATATTTAATTTTTATAATGAGATATTTGTATTTTGACTTTTTACAGAAAACCCCCTTATTTTACCGATTTTTCCAAAATTTCACCGAAACGATTTTCAAAACGCTACACAGTGTTTCTCCTTGGGGTGCTCCAGTCCTGTTCGTCAAGAAGAAGGACGGCAGTTTGCGTCTGTGTATCGACTACCGCCAGCTGAACAGGGTGACAGTGCGGAACAGATATCCTTTGCCACATATCGACGATTTGTTCGACCAGCTTCAGGGGGCAGGATACTTTTTGAGGATCGATTTACGATCGGGCTATCATCAGCTGCAGGTTCGACAGGAGGACATTCCTAGGACAGCTTTCCGTACGCGCTACGGCCATTATGAGTTTTTGGTGATGTCGTTCGGACTCACCAATACGCCAGCAGCATTCATGGACTTGATGAACCATATTTTCCGGCCATATTTGGATCTGTTCATCATAGTATTCATTGACGATATCTTGGTGTATTCCTGGAGTAGTGAGGAGCATGAGCAGCACCTGCGGATTACACTGCAGACTTTGAGGGAGCACCAGCTTTACGCGAAATTCTCCAAGTGTGCTTTCTGGATGGACAGCGTAGACTTCTTGGGGCATGTGATTTCACAAGACGGTATATGTGTAGACCCGAGGAAGATCGAGGCCGTTCAGCGTTAGCCCAGACCCACATCAGTTACAGAGATTCGCAGCTTTTTGGGGTTGGCCGGTTACTACAGGCGATTTGTGCAGGACTTCTCCAGTATTGCTACACCTTTGACCGGGTTGACCCGGAAGGGAGTTCCTTTCGATTGGACGGAGGAGTGCGAGCACAGTTTTCAGCAGCTACGGACTCGGCTGACTACGACACCGGTGTTATCATTGGCTTCGGGATCAGGCGGATTTGTGTTCTATTGTGATGCTTCTCGAGTGGAGCTAGGGTGCGTATTGATGCAGCATGACAGGGTGATCACGTATGCTTCGCAACAATTGAAGAAACATGAACAGAACTACCCCACTCACGATTTGGAGATGGCTGCAGTGGTCTTTGCACTTAAGATCTGGCGACATTACCTATACGGCGAGTCGTGCCAGATATTCACCGATCACAAGAGTTTAAAGTATATATTTCAGCAGCGAGACATGAACCTTAGACAGCGCCGATGGATGGAGTTAGTGAAGGATTACGACTGCGCGATCTTGTATCACCCTGGTAAGGCGAATGTGGTGGCGGATGCTTTGAGCAGGAGGCCCGGGGGTAGTCTATCTTGTTTGAGCGCAGTACAGGGGCAGTCGTCGGCAGATTGGCAGATATTATGCGACAGCCGAGTGCAGTTCGAGTTCACGCCGATCGGAGGACAGATTGCGCATGTTCGTGCACGCCCACAGTTGCTTGACCGTGTACATGAGGCAAAGCACGGTGATGACCGATGTTCAGAGATCAGGACACAGATTGGACAAGGCAGATTTTCAGAGTTCGTGATCGATGATCAGGGGATGCTGAGATTTAGGACTAGACTGTGCATACCAGATGCTGAGGGGCTGCGGCGTGAGATTCTCAAGGAGGCACATCGATCGGTGTACAGCGCCCATCCCGGTTCCACCAAGATGTATCATGATATGAGAGATGTTTACTGGTGGGACGGAATGAAAAGGGACATCGCAGATTTCGTATCGAAATGCCTGACTTGTCAGCAAGTCAAGGCCGAGCACCAGAGGCCCGCGGGGGAGCTACAGCCGTTACCCATTCCGGAGTGAAAATGAGAACAAATTTTGATGGATTTCGTTGTGGGTCTACCCAGGACTAGGCGAGGGTACGACTCCATTTGGGTGATCATGGATCGTTTGACAAAAGCGGCTCACTTCCTGCCAGTGAAGACGACTTTCGGATTTGCTCAGTACGCCCAGATTTATATCGACGAGATAGTACGACTGCACGGAGTCCCGACATGCATCGTGTCCGACAGAGGCACCCAGTTCACCAGCCGACTATGGCAGAGACTTCAGGAGTCTTTGGGCACACGCTTGAGCTTCAGCACAGCATTTCATCCGTAGACCGACGGCCAGTCAGAGCGGACGATTCAGACTCTTGAGGACATGCTCCGAGCGTGCGTTTTAGACTTTGGTGGTAGCTGGGATCATCATTTACCCTTGGTGGAGTTCTCCTACAACAATAGTTTCCAGGATACTATTCAGATGGCACCTTTCGAGGCTCTGTTTGGAAGGAGATGTAGATCGCCCGTCTGCTGGAAAGAGCTCAGTGAGAGCAGTATTTTGGGGCCCCAGATCGTACAGGAGACGACCGAGAAGATACAGCTGATTCGAGACAGGATGAGGACAGCTCAAAGCAGGAAGAGATCGTACGCTGATAGGCGTCGCCGCAGATTAGAGTTTGCAGTTGGAGATCACATTTTTCTGAGGGTCTCTCCGATGAAGGGAGTGATGAGGTTTGGACGGAAGGGGAAGCTTAGCCCCAGATTCATGGGTCCCTTCGAGATCCTCGAGCGTGTGGGCGCAGTGGCTTATCGTTTGGCTCTTCCACCCGACTTCCCAGATGTTCACCCCGTGTTCCACATGTCGATGCTTCGTAGATACCTACCTGACCCTTCGCACATGATTCAGCATCAGGCCGTTCAGCTCGAGCGCGACCTTTCGTTCACCGAGCAGCCAGTCGTGATATTGGACTGGCAGGTGAAGAAACTTAGATCGAGGGTCTTGCCATCAGTGAAGGTGCTTTGGCGCAACCCGAGTGGCGAAGAGATCACTTGGGAAGCCGAGGGCGAGATGCGGAACAAGTTCCCTCATCTCTTTGAAGGTATGCGTAGCTTTATATTTCCAAATTCGGGGACAAATTTCTTTTAAGGGGGGAGATTGTAACACCTTAGGATGTGTTTAGTGGCTAATTATATTTAAATAAAGGGTTTTTAATAAAAAGTTTACCAAATTGGGTTTCAAATATTTTTCCAAATTTAATAAATATTTTTCTAGAATTTTCCTAGGCTTGCACACACATGTGCATGTAAACTAGGGTTTTAAAATGAGGTAATACCATGATTAGCAACCATGGTGGGTTTAATCATGGGGATTAAGTCTTTTGGGTTTTAATTAAGTTTATTTAGTTAATGGATGGTTGCTTTAATTTGAATTTCCTTTTGGAGCGTTGACTTGGTGAGAATGAGAGAGAGAGAATGCATCATGGCAAAAGCCATGCTTGCATTTAATGAAGAGAGAGAGTGGAGGGGTTGACCTTGGGGATTATCTTTTCTTTTCCTCTCATTCTTGTGTTGTTTCTCTGAACCTCTCACTCATACACTCACATACACACACACCCCTCTCAGCAGCAGCAGAAGCAAGCTCAGCAGCAGCTGAAGCAAGCACAGCAGCAGCCAGGAAGCAGCAACAGCAGCACCAGTGACCAGCAGTAGCAGCAGTTAGCAGCAGCAACAGCCACAACTCCAGCTGCAGCTCCTTCCCTCCACATCTTCTTCTTCCTCCAGCTCCCTAGGGTCGAGTGTGGGGTATACTTCTTGAACTTACCCCCTAGTTTGCTTAATTAGTTTAGCTTAGCTTCGATTAGTGATTATTGGTGCGTTTTAGTGCGATATGTGGTGATTAGGGGAAACTTGACCAAGTGATGTATGAACTGGTTTTAGTAAGTTGATGGAGTGTTGTTAGGGCCATGTTAACCTAGCTTAGCCCCCAATTGCACTAAAATACCACCAGATCCCAATTTGATGCAAATTCATCGTTTTTAAGCAAATTTTGACTTTCTGTAATCTGTTATCGACCCAGTGAGTTCAGAATAATTTTGAGATGACTGCAGTACAGTTGTTAGGTGCTGATCCCCCAGGTAGAACCCGACCCCCAAATTCCGTAAAGTGGCCGCCGAAATATTGATTCTGGCCGCAAATTGCGTCCAGATGGGGAGGGATTGGGTTGGGGTTTGGCTCTATTGGTGTCTGCTGCAGCCCTTAGACTCATGGCATGTATAATTTTATTTGATTCTTGCTGTAGAAAAATCTGGAGCAATATACCTATTTCTCGTATTCTTAACCTTCGCGGCACGCGTGATACGTGTGTGGGTTTGGGTTTTCTACGTATCGCGACGCGTCGGGGTAGTTTCAGGCGCGTAATCACACGTTTTAGTGTATCGCGCACACGCGCGCTTGGTTTGCGACACGGGTTTCTAGTTGACCTTAAATGTCGTGTTTGTATGGTTTTGAGCTTATGCGTGATATTCTGTGGAATTCTAGGTTCGCAGACGAGTGCGACGGACGCCGCGAAGAAGGGAAAACAAGTCATCGGCTATACCTAGCGAGAGACTACGGTGAGTAGATTTAACATCTACGGGGATATCGCCCGCATGGCGTTCTACGTCAGGGCTGATAGGATCTTGTAGCTACATTTCCATACATTGACTGTTCATGGCTACTATTTAGTGCATACCACATTCCCTGATATATGTATATAAACTAGAATTGATAGAACACCGCACCATTACTAACGGTTTATGTTGCACGAGCACTATCCTGCATGCTACACACACGCCGTTAGTAATTGCCATGACACTCACACTGTAGAATTTCCATGGTATTCATACTTGATGCATATATCATATCGGATCATTATGTTGTAGCTCATCTTTATGTGACTTGACATGATATTCATACTTGATGCACATATCGCATCACATTGACTTGCATATTGGTTTGGATTACATGTGATTTCTGGATTTGGGAACCGTGGCTATTTCAAATATGTAATCATTTAAAAACCCGGTTCCCTTGATATGATATTTCGGTGCGTCCACCCTATGTTTTCTCGGTGCTAGAGCGATATATATGAGATAAAGAGGGCTGACCCGGACTGACGGATGCCCGATATATATGAGAGAGAGGGCTGACCCGAACTGACGGATGCCCGATAGATATATGAGAGAGAGGGCTGACCCGGACTGAAGGATGCCCGATAGATATATGAGAGAGGGGGCTGACCCGGACTGACGGATGCCCGATATAGGAAGATTTGCATGTCGATGCTAGACACGAGTATTTATGATATTTGGGTGCCGATGTTGGGCACTCGTGATTCTCAGTGATGTACAGGATTTGAGGGCCGATGGGAGTGCCGGCGTCTGGGTTGTTGGGATTTGGGGTGCATTGATGGACACCGACTACATATTCCACGTTGACATTCCGTGTAGATGTTATACTTCCTATGCTCAGCATTCATTATTGTATCTCATCCTGTAGTTATATTACCTGATAGAGCACTTGCATGATTATTGCACATACTGCTTATCGCGCATTGATATCATCTGTTGGCATATGATAGAGTAGCGCAGTACGTGCATGCTCGCGATTACCTTTATATGTTATCTCTATTCACGAGTTGGTAACTCACCCCCGTTGTGCCACAATGTATGCAGGTTGCCCTTCGGAGTAGTCGCGGCAGGCTGCGTTCTTGCATCTTTTGACACAGATACCCCTACAGTTGTGTACTAGCTCTTTTGCAGATAGGTGGGTTTTGTGCGGTATCTGTTTGTCTTTCAATTATGTACATTGTTGTATCTAGTATTCTCCATCTACCATATATGTACTCGACTTAGAGACAATGTGAGGATGATGATGTATATTATTGGTATTCTAGTGTCGAGCTCGTTGTGAGCCGATTTTACTTATGCAGTTTATTCTATCTGTGATGTTCCCACTCGTTAGGTTCACTTAGTCGCGTTACGCCTGTAGACGTTACGTGGTTAAGTGCCGGTCATGGGCCAAACTTTGGGTCGTGATAGTGAAACTGAACGATACCAGAACCATATGTTAGCTAACTAAATTATCTACGCAACGATATAGGACTCCGCGTATTTTCAGTTTTATGTAGGGATGTACAGGCGCTTAAGTTCAGGTATCAACATGAAAAACTGCAGAAATCAGCCATATACATCGGTAAAATAAATTATGTTAAAAATATCAACAGCGGCGTAATTCCTTGGAACCAGTCACATAAGGAAGATAACTAAATTTCCTACATATCTATATAGAGTTCCACACATTTTCGAATTTGAAGAATGAGTTGCAGGTGTTAGATTTCAGGTATTCATAGTGATTTTGGTTCAGAACTGCAGTCCAGAGCCACAAATATTTTCAGTGTCCGCTATCTAAAAGGCACGATATTCAGTAAAAGTCACCGTACATTTTTATATTATACAGTCATCTTCGGAAAGAGCCTAAGAACGCTATGATCCAATTTTTGTACGATTTATTATGAATTAAATGGTCTAGCATGTTCGGGAAAATCCTGATTTCGCAATGGTTATCGGGGCAACATATTATGGGGGAAACGATATTAATTTGCAATCAAATTTCTGCAGTATATTTGTGAATAGTAAATGGGTTCAACAAATACAAGTTCTGCCAATTTTAATTTGATTCTGACTTATGGTTCTTATCGATCACCTTGGGTAAACATTCGGTTATCGATCGAAACACATGTTTGCTTTAGCCAAACAAATTTAGATATTAACCATATAACTTCTACGTGATACCAACACATTAATAAGTCTTAGTCGGGCTCCATTCCATAAGACAGCATTATGGTTCGCTACACAAATTCAATAATAATTTACGATCTAATTATATTTATGTAGATCTAGTTATTGTAAATATCTTTGGCTAATGTTTATAATAGCATGAAAAACAAGTGAAGGTTTTCACTTGCCTTCGGTCGCTGATACAGAAGCGACACCACGTGTGGGATCCATCTCGACATACAAGACGATGCGCTGCTGGACACGGAGCGTGACGTAAGCGCGATGCGCGGTGACCCCGTATTGGATACGGTAACGACACGGGCGTACACTGTAGTGGGCGCGGTGATGACGTGGGCGTGACATGGTACTGAGCACGGTCTTGGCTCGGTGCGTTGTGCGGGAGTGGCACGACGTGACACGGAGGCTGGTGAGGTGGGGTCGACGGCGACTGACGGTGGTGGTTGCCGGAGATTAGGGCGAAGGAGGTAGGGCTCGGACGCGAGGTTGCAGAGGAGCTCGAGGCGTGCTCGGAGTGGTGACACTTGAGGGAGTAGAGGCAGGGGTGTCGTTGGAGGTTGCGGCAGCGGCGGTGAGCTTGGTGTGTGTTGGTGAGGTGGGGTGGACGAGGAGCAGGAGGTGTCTGGTCTCGGCAAGAGATTGCCGGTGGTGGCAGCGATGATGAGTAGAGGAGCTCGGGGAGTTTTTTTTTCCTTTTTTTTGGGGTTGAGGGGGACAACGGAACAGGTTAAGAGAGGATGAGAGAGACGTTGAGGGAAGAGAAGAAGCCGGCGCTAAGACCTCGGGATCAGTTGGGCGTGACTTCTTCGTAGGTGGAACGGATCTCGCGGGCGCCGTCACGAGAGAGGAGGATGACGTTGGGAGAGAGAGCGAGGGAGGGAGAGGGAGTGAGGATTTGGAGAAGAGGATCTTGGAGAGATCGTTGGAGTGCGGGGTCGTCGTGGGTGTGAGTCGGTTGGAATCAGCGCTAGAAGAGAGGGGAGAAGCCGTGGGTTGTTGCGGGAAAAGAGAGAAGGAGAAGAAGAAGTGGGTCGGGTCGGGTTGGGTTTAGGGTTAAAAGATTAGGAAAAATAATATAAATAAAATATGAAGAAAATAATAGGAAAAATTTGGGAAAATACGGAAAAATATATACATGGAACTGGGGATTTATAAGAAATATGTTGGAGTTATTTAGGGTTGTGGGTAGGGTTGCATTCGGATTCTAATATCTGGATATTTATTCGGATCCGGATCCGGATATTTTCGGACACAGATATGAAATTTCGGATCCGTTCGGATACGGATACGAATATATATTTTTGGATCTAGTCGGATACGGATAAGGATACAGATCTTTTCAAATTTTTCGGATACAGATATGAGATAAATAGATATGAATTCGGATACGGAAATTCGCAGACATATTAAATTAAATATAGCATTTTAAATTAAATTTCTAATGTTGTGTGCTTAATTAATTAATACTTTTATAATAAAATAAAAATTAAATAATATATTAGTTTGTTTATTTAGACGTATTATAAATTATGCACTTAAAATATTATTTTATTATTTTTATTTTAAAATTTAAGCAATTGTACAATATATATGTGTGTGTGTGTGTGTAATTTGTTTTAAATATTTTTGTTGGATATAGTGCCCTCAAAGTCAATTATTGGATCGCAGGTACGTGATTGCAATGATTGAGGCAGGACTTATACCGATATGACAGTCTTGCTCGAGATGATAGTATGCTATCTGGTTTGTCTTTATCATCGTATACATGCTTTAGTTCGCTATTGCATATTGATAGAGCCCATAAGATTCTTGCTTGACTGCCAGCAGTATGATGGCGATCATATACGTGGGAGCTGGGGTCTGTAAGCACATCCTTAAAGTGTCCCTAATCGTGGGAGTTTCGAGACAGGGCATCGATACTCCAGAGTAGACTAGTGTATACAGTCGAGACCCCGACGAGGGGCGGTGGCCGGTCTCACAAGCCATTGGTGTTAGTTGGTTCACCTAAGATGTATACAGGTGCTCATTGGGTTATGAGTACACCGGACAGGACTCGCCGGGAACATGCTAGTTGGTATTATACATATCGTCAGATAGCAGTTCCCTGGTGACATGTGTACAGGTTAGTTTGTCGACCTGAGATCGTCATTTGTCTCATGTGAGTTCCCACTGTGCTTTGATTTCTACCCTACCACGGCTCAAAGGAGTCGTGCAAACAGGTATTTTTTGGGTACAGTCCCGAGCCACATAGAGGCAGTGAGCGGATCGTCGGGGATTCGTCTCTCCCGGTATTGGGGGTTGATGTCGCACAGTGCACGGGTGGCCATCACTAGAAATCCTCGGCCGAGATAGTGGAGAATTACTGATTTAGATCTGTAGTTTCTCAGATGGTGATGGGCTTCATGTCGACACGATTTATCGCGTTATTAGGGGTCTGACTTTATCCACCCCTCTAGACTCGATATACGACACTCTTTAGACGAACGGAACGGACTGTACCGATATTTTCGCTGTTAGGCTCAGTAGGGTTTCTGGATGAGTTCGCTCGTCAGCTTCCCTTCCAATCAATACATAGGCAAACATTACGTACAGCTAGTATCTCTGACGTGCCAGTGGTTATACCCAGTGCCAGTGTGTTGATGAGTCATTAGAGTCTCCTACAGACACTTTCCCAAGTTCATGCGAAATGTTGTAGAGGCCGTATGGTTTTATGGCAGGGTTCGAAAAATGCACGTGCGTTTTCGCACGTGTCATTTTTCGGGCAGATAATACTGGTAGGCTTTGGTTTAAGCCGGATCCCAGTATTATACTGTGTAGATATAATATCTTTGTCTCAGTTGCTTTTGTATTCGGTCGTAATACAAATGCGGGTATGTTTATACTGATACGGGGTTATCCTGAAATTCATTTCAGGATCTCTTTTGGAAGTTGCCAGTTTCCAGTTTTCTATCACCCGTATTTAACATTCGGTTAAATACGGATTTATCTTTTCTTCTTGAGGGTGAGTCATAGGGTGAGTCATGTGTGTGTATGCTTCTTGTAGGTGACTAGGATGGTGAGGTGGCTTAGTGCATTAATGGAGCATTTATGTGTTGATGACTATGTGTTATGAATCATTGTTTCATTAAATGTGTTCATACAAGGTGTCAGATGACACATTCTTCTCATTAATGCTAATGGTCACTCTCCCTCCTCCTACACTCACCCCCCTTGCCTCTATAAGTGGCCGGCCACCTCTTGGTGGTGGAGATGGTTCTTCATTTGAGGAAAAAAAGATTATGATAGTGTTTTGGTGTATGGAAATTAGATAGCTACAATTCTCATTTCACCCGATTCAAATGGAAACTTCATTAACCGTTCGTCCATAGCTTTGGACGTAACGAGACAAAGTGTTCTACTCATTCTCTACATCATCTTGGTCGTCTCTTTTAGCAAACTTGATGACCGAGTTGCCTCGGTTCAGAGGCGGGAGCCCGTTTAAAGATCCGTCGACGTGGTGCCACCTGGACGACAAGACTGGAGATTCAGGAGATCGGAGCAGCCGCAACAAAGCGTGGGATGATGGTTGAAGACCGAAGGACTCGGATCGTTCGGTATAATATTTCAACCCACTTTGTAGTTTGTTAGTTTAGCTTTAATGGCAGATCCGGGTTATAGTACGCGATAGCGCCAGTTGTAAAAGTTTTTGTTTCGCATTTGGCGTCTGTTAGACGGCCGGGGCGCTACCGTGGACTTACAGTGGTATCAGAGCCTCACCATTAAGCTTTACTAATTTGTGCTAACGCGTTTAAAACATCGATCGAACGGATTTTCGAAAATCACAATTTTCAGTTTTAAAGTTTCTGTTGATTTTAAAAGGTGTCTAAAAATTATTTTGACCATCACAGAAAAACAAGCAGGCTTTTTTAAGAAAACAGAAGAAATACGATCCTCTGAATCGTCCGTACGGCCGCGGAACTGCCGCCAAAGCCATGCTTTGACCGCGGATCCGCGGCCATCATGGAGCTTCAGAGGGTCAAATTTCTTCTGGTGTTTCTTTGTTGTAAATTGTGGTTTCTGGAATATTTCTTTTGGGCCCATTTTTGTTACTGTACAGCAGATGTACATGGGGTCCACTTCGGGAAGTTTTGTCGATCGAAATTTTAAACTTGTTAGTATACAGTACTTACTTTATATCTCCGACCGGGAATGTCATTCGAGCGGTAAATTGCGTCTAATTGTTATAGCTCTTTTAGACGGATTTGCGAACGTGACATTCGCGTTGATGTTGTTAGTGTATATGCCCTAGGGGCCATATTGTATCATACTAGGTTGTATATTACTTAATGGAAGCTTGGGATATTCACAGTTGTATATAACAGTCTTGCTAAATATCGTAGTATGCTACTTGGTTTGAGTCTACTTTAATATGTGCATATGTTTCTTGTAACGTATCACTTATACATATTAGTAGAGCCCATAGGATCTTTGCTTGATTACCAGCGTCGTGATGGCAGTCACACTAGTGGGGGCTGGGTAGTCTGTAAGCAACATCCTATACAGGTCCCTGGTCGTTGGATTATCGAGATGGGGCATCGATATTCCGGAGTAGACTAAGTGTGTACGCTTCTCATCCCAGTTGGGGAGATGGTCTGTCCCACAGCCATCAGTACGTCGTACTAGAGATAGTATACAGGTGCTCGTTAAGTTACGGGTACACCGGACAGGACTCGCCGGGGAACTGATTGGTTGGTATTATACCCATCGTCAGTTAACAGTTCCCAGGTGACATGAGTACAGCATAGTCCGCAGACTTGACACTGCTACTTCGCCTCGAGTGTGTCCCACTGTTCTTAGATTGCTACCCTTCCACGGCTCAAAGGAGTCATGGAAACAGGTAGCAGTTGGGTGCAGTCCCGAGAACTTGGAGGCAGTGGCGGTTAGATAGGATTTGTCTCTCCCGGTATTGGGAGATGATATCGTGCTGTGTCAGAGAGCCATTACGCAAATTCCCTGGCCAGGGCAAGCGAGATATACTGGTAGGTTCCAGTAGCTTCTCAGGGTGTAATGGGTTTCGCTCCGACACGACTTATACAGCTATTAGGGGACTGACGTTTGCCGCCCCCTAGGTTTGATATGTGATAGTCTTAGACGAACAGACCGGACTTTACGGAGATTGTCACATCAGGCTCAGTTGGGGTTCGGATGGTTTTCCTCATCGGCCTTCTTATCGACATCTACCTGGGGACCGTTACGTACAGCTAGTGCCGCTTGCGGTCTGTGGTTAAACCCACTGCCAGCGTAGTGTCGAGTCTTTAGAGTCCCACACAGAGAGTTTCCCTGCTCCAGGCGAAACGATATAGAGGTCGTATGGTTTTACGACAAGGGTTCGGACGCATTCGTGTGTTTCCGCACGTAAGACTTTTCGGACAGTTTTTACTAGCCGGCTTTGGTTTAAGCCAGATTCTAGTATCGGGTTATTGGATTTATACAGTCTAAAAGTTTTTCCGTGTTTTCACGGATTGGAGAGGCGTTCTCGTAATTTGTCGAGAAGCTTCTAGAAGAGTGGTGACTTGGGGGGGAGGTGGCATTGCATTAAATGAAATTTGTGACTCATTTGTGTGATTCACTATGTCATTAATGCATCATTTATTGCTTAATGACTCACATAGTGAATCACTCATATTGAATTAATGAAGCATGGTGAATAATCATTTTATTTGATAATTCATTATGTTTCATATATTCAAGTGAGAAGCTTTTTCATTCTCATTATTATTCTCACCTTCTCTCTTCTCAAGCCCACTCTCTCTTCAAACCCTAACGCTAACCTCTCATGTGTTGAGATCAAGGGTTAGCTAGACTAATACATCCATAACCTCACTCTATATCCCCTAGGTAGCTTAGATTAGCACTTTAAGAAACCTAGTTATCTCAAGTTTGAGATTAAGCTTGGCGAAGGAGCTTTCGGGTGGATCGTCTTTGATTCGAGGAGGCCGTTGAGGTGCCGATGTTCTAAGGAGCCTACGAGGAGTGGAGGACCGCGATGAAGACCCGAAGGACAAGTAACGTGAGGTATAACTTCGTATCCGAGTAGTTAAACCTCTAGCTTTTAGTTAGCAATGGTTTAGATAACGATTCATGCGCTCAAGTCCATGTTACGAAGCTTTGATAATCGTTTTTCATATATTCCGCCTCCACGCAAGTTCGTGGGGTGCGTGACATGGACTTACAGTGGTATCAAAGCTACTAGGCATTGGATGTCGACCTATGGGGGGTTCTCACTGTGTGACAGTGTGGCGAAGCATAGGCTCTTACCCCCAGGGTGTCCCGAGACCGGAAGGTGTTCCGGCGGGTTGTAGTCCTCGCGAGGGGGCATGCGTAAAAAGTAGCGGCTGAGGAACCCGTTGGTGCCACGGCGACCCCATTGGATAGGGTGGCTGCCTTTCTAACAGTGGTATCAGAGCCAACTAAACCATTACTAGCTTGTTAGCAATTGATTAGAAGTTCGATCGACAGAAAAACACGAAAACAAAAAATTCGAAACCCTAAGTTTCTATTAATTTTAAAAGTGTCTGAAATTTTTTTTGACATACCTTAAAATTCACAGCAGGGAAATTAATGAATACTGGGAAAATACGAGCCAGTGACTCGGCAAAACGGCCGCGGATCCGCGGCAATAGAGAGCTTCTGCCGCGGATCCGCCACCGAGTTGACTCGGAGTTTCACAATAATTCATAATTTTTGGGTTTTTGTCTTCCTGTATGTTCTGTTTCTACCCAGGTTGCTTCTTTGCTGGTTGGCTTTTGGGGTAAACACGGAATATGGTTATCGATATTCTAAGATATTTGCTAATTGGGTTTTTTTATCTGTAATGTTTAATGTGTTCGTAAACCTCCCCTAACTGCTAGTATGTCGGTTGGCAGGGGGTTGCACATTTCTGTAATGTTTACTGTTTATGTATATGAACTGTGTTGGACTGTTGTGATGATTAGCCGGGGTTTGAGATGGGTTTTATATTCATTCATTCAATGTAAATGTAATTTGATGTAATATTCTTTTGCGGGGCACATCCAGGTTGCGGTTGTAGCCACCGTTGTATTATTTCTTTTTACTGTTTTTGCTCCTAGGACAGACCCAAGGAGGGGTGCACAAACTACCGGGTACGTCGAAGTGTTTAGTGGCCTACTCACGTTGTTGAGGGAGACCGCTTCACTTCGGGTACTTGGCGGGTAGTTTGCCGTACCCGTAGGGGTCTAGGGTGGGGTAATGGCTATTCATCACAACTGTGTAATCCGTCTTTTATTGCAGGCTCAAAGCAAATGCGGATTGCTAATAAATCCAATAAAGTTCATCTGTGATCTGGAATGCTTATTATTGCGTCTGACGAATGTACAATATCTATATATGATAGCTATTAGACGTCACTTATGTTTTACACCCGCGCTAGCCCAGCCCCCGCTCTGTCATTAGTTAAGTAACCTAACGAGTGATGACGGGACCTCGTGGCGAATGCGGATGGCATAAGAGGACGTGGTATTTTCGTTGTTTTCTGCAATGATAGGATAATTGATGGGACGCATTATTATAATGCAAAGAAAATAAACCAAAGTTTAATCGTTGGAACAAATTTAAAAGAAACCACTCGGTTATTTTAAAAAGAGCAGAATTTTTTAATTGCGGAGCTTTAACCACTCCTTTTAGAAAGTATCAGGTTCCTTCGATTACATCAAGTTCACTACGTTCACAGTTTTGCCAAAACCATTCGTAGCCCTCCGTCATTTCATTTGGGTATTCAGTAGTATTCAAGCTATGTATTTTGACCTAACGCCAAGGCATAGTGTTTGGTAGCTGCTGGGTATTCATATGTTGCATAGATAGATGTGTTAGTTTGGGACAGTCGTATTATCATTTTGGCCTAACATCAAGGATATGTACGGATAGGTTCAAATCAACAAGGACAATGATGGGTAGAACTTGACATGTGACTTATGACATTTTGACCTAACGCCAAGGTCATAAGAGCATGGGGCAAAAATTTATATCGGGAATTTCTAAAGAAACAGAAATTTGCAGAGAGAGCATACCATTTTGGAGTTTGATGAATGTTGGTACGATACCTTCAACATTATCATACGATGATATTTTGGATCCCGATCCTACTGTGAGTATATACTACTTATCAGGAGATTCGTCACTTAACGATCAATGCTATAAACCAAGTAGGTGCCTAGAAAGGTGTCAGCGGGGTTACGCCCCCAGAGAAAAGAGGTTATTTAATTAAGGAACTTCGCGAAAGCGTTGGAAAACCTCCCTCGATGTATCGACACTGACCTGGCTGAACGGTTAAGCAAGAATTGTACGGTGAGAATAGTCCTGGCTAATTCTTCTTTTATGGTTTGAGGAAGGATTCGAGAAACAGTGGGAGCCATCCTGTTTAGATAAATTAAACCACTCTAAACTTGCAAGAGCATCATGCTAATAGTATTTTCTTCTCTATCTTAATTACAGCGACCTTATGACCACGACTAGGTTACATCTAGATAATAAATTGATTGAATCTTACTTATATGAGTGGCAAAAGTCTGTCCAGATGTCTATTGCCTATAACAAGCTGGACCACCCTATTACTACTCAAGATCCCGCCGTCCCAGGTCCAGTTTCCACTGTCCCGGATATGGATATCCGTCAGAAAAGGGAAAAAGATAAAGCGAAGCTAAGTGCCTCGTGTTAGCTTTAGTTGATGGTGTATACCAGAAGCAGCACGAGAAGATGGACTCAGTTTCCATCTTTCTCCATAACAAAGATTTATATGGAGAGCAGTCTCATATCGCAAGATATGAGACCTCGACCGAATTAATTCAAGCGAGGTTGGCTGACGGGTCATCTGTAGGGGACAACGTCCTTACAATGACTAGCTGTATTGATGAGCTCCAGGACCTGGAGACCGCGTTGGGAAATGAATCAGATACTGACTTGATTCTACAGTCTCTGCCTCCTACCCTGAAGGAAACCAGGGAAGTAGAAGGAAAGAGAAGGGCAAAAGTTTCAGGACTGGATATAGTAAAAGAGGGACGTTCCTATTGTTACAGGAATGAACATTGGAAGAATGATTGCAGGGCTTTTGAAGCCAGTAGCCAGGATACGAAGCATGTTGTGGTTTTGAATTCGAGTGTGTTTGTAATAGAGAACTGTATGTCAGTTAACCCTACTTCCTGGGTATTGGATACTGGGTCAGGAACTCACATCTGTAATTCTTTACAGGCTCTGAGAAACTGTAGGGTTATCAGGATAGGTGACATGACCCTCACACTTGCTAACGGAATGAGCATGGACGTTGAATCCGTAGGGGAATATCATCTTGGACTGACAACTGGGCAGATATTGATTCTTCGTAACTGTTTTTATGTACCAGGTACAACTTGTAATATCATATCTGTATCCTTACTTTCTAAAGAAGGATATGATTTTACTTTCGTAAGCGAAGTGGTTCACATCCACCTAAATCAAGTTATGATTGGGTCAGGTACATTAAAAAACGGGATATACGTATTGAATCAAGCTCAGATTTTCAGTGTCCAGAACACACTTAAAAGAAGGTCTCCGGAAATAAATCAGGCTTTCTTATGGCATTGTAGACTTGGTCACATCAATGAGAGAAGGTTGACTAAGTTACATAGAGAAGGATATTTGAATCCGTTCGAATATCAAACTTATGCTACTTGTGAATCTTGTCTCAAATGAAAGATGACAAAAACTCCGTTTACTGAACACGGAGTAAGAGCAAGCGAGCTCTTAAGACTCGTACACAGTGACGTGTACGGTCCAATGTCTACACATGCGCGAGGTGGTTATTCCTACTTCATTACTTTTACGGATGATTTCTCTAGGTATGGATATATCTTCTTGATGAAGCATAAATCCGAGGCCTTTGAGAAATTCCAAGAATACAAGAATGAAGTGGAAAAACAAACAGACAAGAGTATAAAAACACTGAGATCTGATCGAGGTGGTGAGTACTTAAGTGCCGAGTTCCTGGGTTACTTAAAAGAGAATGGAATTCTCTCTCAGCTTACTCCTCCATACACACCACAACACAACGGTGTATCGGAAAGGAGGAATCGAACCCTATTAGATATAGTTCGTTCCATGATGAGTAACGCTGAGTTACCGCGATCATTCTGGGGATATGCACTAGAATCAGCTGCATATCTTTTGAACCTAGTTCCTAACAAGACTGTGCCTACCACACCATATCAGATGTGGAGTGGGAAGAAACCCTATCTTCAGTATCTGAAGATTTGGGGATGTCCAGCTTTTGTAAAGAAGCAGCATGCGGACAAGCTCAAGGCACGCTCAGTACAGTGTAAGTTTGTGGGATATCCAAAGAACTCCAGGGGGTATCTATTCTATTACGCAGAGGAACAAAAGGTCTTTGTTTCTCGTAATGCCCATTTTCTAGAACATCAGTTTTTAGAAAAAGGAATAAATGGGAGCTAAATAGAACTGGAAGAAATTCTAGAACCACAAACTGTTACTGAAAGTATGGTAGAACCAGAAGTTCAAGAAGAACTGGACATCCCGACACCACTCCGCAGGAGTAGTAGCCAATCTCATCCGCCCGAGAGATACTACGGTTTTCTCATAGACGGGTATAGAGAGGATTGCACTATTGACTATGATGAGCCTACAAGCTTCCAGCAAGCCATTCAGAGCGGTGACTCAGTAAAATGGCTGGATGCAATGCGAACCGAAATGGAGTCCATGTACACTAACAAAGTATGGACTTTGGACTTTGCTCCAGATAGGGTAAAACCCGTAGGATGCAAATGGATCTTCAGAAAGAAGATTGGTGTAGATGGACAGGTTGAAACCTATAAAGCTAGACTTGTTGCAAAATGTTTCCGTCAAAGATCTGGTTTGGACTATGACGAAACCTTTTCTCCAGTAGCTATGCTAAAATCCATTAGGGTCCTTCTTGCTATTGCTGCCTTCCACGATTATGAGATCTGGCAGATGGACGTAAAGACGGCTTTTCTAAATGGAAATTTAGAAGAGAGCGTCTATATGGATCAGCCAGAGGGATTCATTCAGAGTGGGAGCAGCAGTAAAGTATGCAAGCTGCTTAAGTCCATTTATGGACTAAAGCAGGCATCGCGGAGTTGGAACATCTGTTTTGATGATGCTGTCAAAGAATTTGACTTTATCAAAAATGCAGATGAACCATGCATATACAGTAAGATTGTAGGGAGAGCTGTTGTATTCCTCGTCTTGTACGTGGATGACATTCTCCTAATAGGAAATGATATTCCTATGTTACAGTCAGTCAAAAGATTCTTATCACATAAATTCTCCATGAAAGACCTGGGTGATGCCACCAACATTCTAGGGATCTGGATCTATCGTGATAGATCAAAGAGAATGTTGGGACTTTCACAGTCCAGGTACATAGACACTATAGTGAAGAGATTCAGTAAGGATGATTCTAAGCGCGGTAACCTACCGGCTTGTCACGAAATCACTCTCTCCAAAGAGATGTCTCCCAAGACTGATTTAGAAAGGGATCGCATGTCGATTATACCCTACGCTTCTGCGGTAGGCTCTATAATGTATGCGATGTTATGTACCAGACCAGATGTAGCATACGCATTGAGCATTGTAAGCAGGTATCAGACAAACCCAGGGGAGAAGCACTGGATAGCAGTAAAGAACATTCTCAAGTACCTGAGGAGAACTAAGGAGATGTTCTTGGTATATGGCGGAAAAGACCTCCAGATGGAAGCCTTTGCCGACTCCGGCTTCCAGAGTGACAAGGATGACTCCAAATCCATGTCGGGTTATATCTTTACCCTCAATGGAGGGGCGGTCTGTTGGAAGAGTTCCAAGCAGGAGACCGTTGCTGACTCAACAATGGAAGCGGAGTACATAGCTGCTTGCGATGCCGCAAAAGAAGCAGTCTGGATGAAGAAGTTCCGCACAGAACTTCAGGTGGTTCCTACCAGTATTGGTCCAATACCTCTGTATTGTGACAACAACGGCGCTATAGCTTTAGCGAAGGAACCGAGGTCCCATCAGAAGTCCAGACACATCTTAAGGCGGTATCACCTGATCAGGGAGATCGTAGATCGCCGAGAGATCGAGGTGAAGAGAGTAGAGACGGAGAATAACATTGCTGATCCATTCACAAAGGCTCTTCCTCAAACGCAGTTCGAGAGGCTATTCGAGATGATAGGTCTACGATATGCCAGCTCATGGCCCTAGTGCAAGTAGGAGATTGTTAGTGTATATGCCTTGGGGGCCATTATTGTATCATACTAGGTTGCATATTACTTAATGGAAGCTTGGGATATTCACAGTTGTATATAACAGTCTTGCTAAACATCGTAGTATGCTACTTGGTTTAAGTCTACTTTAATATGTGCATATGTTTCTTGTAACGTATCACTTATACATATTAGTAGAGCCCATAGGATCTTTGCTTGATTACCAGCGTCGTGATGGCAGTCACACTAGTGGGGGCTGGGTAGTCTGTAAGCAACATCCTATACAGGTCCCTGATCGTTGGATTATCGAGATAGGGCATCGATATTCCGGAGTAGACTAAGTGTGTACGCTTCTCATCCCAGTTGGGGAGATGGTCTGTCCCACAGCCATCAGTACGTCGTACTAGAGATAGTATACAGGTGCTCGTTAGGTTACGGGTACACCGGACAGGACTCGCCGGGGAACTGATTGGTTGGTATTATACCCATCGTCAGTTAACAGTTCCCAGGTGATATGAGTACAGCATAGTCCACAGACTTGACACTGCTACTTCGCCTCGAGTGTGTCCCACTGTTCTTAGATTGCTATCCTACCACGGCTCAAAGGAGTCGTGCAAACAGGTAGCAGTTCGGTGCAGTCCCGAGCACTTGGAGGCAGTGGCGGTTAGATAGGATTCGTCTCTCCCGGTATTGGGAGATGATATCGCGCTGTGTCAGAGAGCCATTACGCAAAGTCCCTGGCTAGGGCAAGTGAGATATACTGGTAGGTTCCAGTAGCTTCTCAGGGTGTAATGGGTTTCGCTCCGACACGACTTATACAGCTATTAGGGGACTGACGTTTGCCGCCCCCTAGGCTTGATATGCGATAGTCTTAGACGAACAGACCGGACTGTACGGAGATTGTCACATCAGGCTCAGTAGGGGTTCGGATGGATTTCCTCATCGGCCTTCTTATCGACATCTACCTAGGGACCGTTACGTACAGCAAGTGCCGCTTGCGGTCTGTGGTTAAACCCACTGCCAGCGTAGTGTCGAGTCTTTAGAGTCCCACACAGAGAGTTTCCCTGCTCCAGGCAAAACGATATAGAGGTCGTATGGTTTTACGACAAGGGTTCGGACGCATACGTGTGTTTACGCACGTACGACTTTTCGGACAGTTTTTACCAGCCGGCTTTGGTTTAAGCCAGATTCTAGTATCGGGTTATTGGATTTATACAGTCTAAAGTTTTTCCGTGTTTTCACGGATTGGAGGGGCATTCTCGTAATTTGTCGAGAAGCTTCTAGAAGAGTGGTGACTTGGGGGGGAGGTGGCATTGCATTAAATGAAATTTGTGACTCATTTGTATGATTCACTATGTCATTAATGCATCATTTATTGCTTAATGACTCACATAGTGAATCACTCATATTGAATTAATGAAGCATGGTGAATAATCATTTTATTTGATAATTCATTATGTTTCATATATTCAAGTGAGAAGTTTTTTCATTCTCATTATTATTCTCACCTTCCCTCTCCTCAAGCTCACTCTCTCTTCAAACCCTAACCCTAACCTCTCATGTGTTGAGATCAAGGGTTAGCTAGACTAATACATCCATAACCTCACTCTATATCCCCTAGGTAGCTTAGATTAGCACTTTAAGCAACCTAGTTATCTCAAGTTTGAGATTAAGCTTGGCGAAGGAGCTTTCGGGTGGATCGTCTTTGATTCGAGGAGGCCGTTGAGGTGCCGATGTTCCAAGGAGCCTACGAGGAGTGGAGGACCGTGATGAAGACCCGAAGGACAAGTAACGTGAGGTATAACTTCGTATCCGAGTAGTTAAACCTCTAGCTTTTAGTTAGCAATGGTTTAGATAACGATTCATGCGTTCAAGTCCATGTTACGAAGCTTTGATAATCGTTTTTCATATATTCCGCCTCCCCGCAAGTTCGTGGGGTGCGTGACATGGACTTAGAGATGTTCTGTGTTGTGCTGTGATGTTGCGGATTTGTTGTGGTGGATAGCAGTGTACAATGGTAGTGCATTTTGGATTTATTTGTACATTTGATATTGCGGGGCGAGCGTCCAACATGTGGACTGCCGTCACTGCCTGTTTGTATAATATTCTTTTGGGAAACGACCGGGCAGAGGTTGATGTACTTGTTGTACATATTTTTATTTCTGTACTAGGTTTATCCCACGAAGGAGTGCACGGATAGCCGGGTTCTGGAGGGCAACGGGTCCGTATCTCATGGCTTTGAGAGGAAGAGGGGCCTTACTCTAGAATTGGCAGACTATTCGCCGCACTCGTAGGCGGTACAGGTTGACCCAAGGAGGGGTGCTCAAGTTACCGGATTCCGTGAAGTGCCGGGTGGTCCATTCATTTTGCTGTAGGGGGATGCCTCGCTTCAGGTTTTGGCGGGTAACTTGCCGCACCCGTAGGGGTCTAGGTTTCATTGCACAGGCTATCCACACGACCTGGGGAACGTCGGGTTTCAGTAGCGGCTCTGTGAAACCCGGGGATCCCAAATAATATATATTGTTCTGTGATACTTATTACTTTTCTTTAATGTTGCATATTATCACGCCTGAAGCGATTATTGTATATTGGTATATACTATTAGATGTTGTATATGTTTTACACCCGTGCTAGTCCAGCCCCCGCTCTGTCGTTAGTTAAGTAACCTAACGGGTGATGACGGGACCCAGTGACGAATGCGGATGGCATATACGTACATTATATTTTCGTTCTTTTCTGGTGTGATTGATTGATGGGACTGCATTAATTCTTATCAATACAAGGATAAAACAAACCTATATTTGATGTTGTTGGAACAAATTTTTAAAAGGTGTTATTACAAAGATGTTTCCTTTTGTTTTGCATAGCGGTATTCAGTTAGAATATCCTGCACCTCATTCGACGAGGCAAGGGCCGAGATCCCTTCACCGGGAGTGACCCCTTGGGCAGAAGTTTACGTCAGGGTAATAACTTTAATATAGTCGATTACAAGTTGCTTTGCATCGTGGTATTCAGTTAGAATATCCTGCACCTCATTCCACGAGGAAAGAGCCGAGATCCCTTCACCGGGAGTGACTCTTTAGCAAAAGGTTTCCGTCACTATATTTTTATAAAAAGCTATCAGGTTCCTTCAACGAAATCAAGTTCATTACGTTAAAGGTTTTTCGCCAAAAACCAGTCGTAGCCCTCCGTCGTATCTTATGGATGGTCAGTAGTATTCAAGCTATGTTTTTTGGCCCTTAGTCAAGGCATAATGTTTGGTAGCTACTGGGTATTCATTTGTTGCATAGATAGATGCGTTGGATTGGGACAGTCGTATTACTTTGTTGGCCCTTAGTCAAGAGTATGTACGGGTGGGTTCAAATCAACCTGGATAATGATGGGAAGAACTTGACATGTGACTTAGGATTTGTTGACCCTTAGTCAAGGTCATAAGAGCACGGGGTAAAAATTACATCGGGAGTTTCAAACAAACAGAAAACTTGCCAGGCATGCGCATACCTTCTGAAGTGTGATAACTTGAGTAGCTTCCATCAAGTTATCATGCGATGATAGTTGGATCCCGATTCTCACTGATGAGTTGGTTTACTCTTCGGGTGATCCCGACTAATTCTTCTTTCAGGTTTGGAGGAGAATTTGAGATTACAGCGGGAGGTTTCCTGATTAGATAAAGTGATAACCATTCTGATCTAGGTTAGAGTGCACGCAGAGTGTTTCTTTTCTCTCACTCTCTTTGGCAGCGACCTTTGACCGACCCTTGACTATGACTCAGTGACCAAGTTGACCGAACCTACTTAAAATACAGGTTTTTGGATTGTCCAAGTTGCATAAGTCATTGCCACTCCTTCTTTTACCCTTTGGATTTTTCAGAACACCCCGTATTACTACGGATATCCACTTCCATTGGATAGATCCATCGTATGGTTATATACGAACTCGAAGGGACTTCTTCGAGGATGGATCCAGGTTCAGGAGAAATAGAATTGATTTATTCAGGTGTCTTTTATTATCACCTTCTCTCAGGTTGCGAGGGCACCTTGGTTTAGGAGAGTACACCTATTACGCTTATTGGATAGTCTTCTTCCAAACCATAGGCAGGTGCCGAAAGGTAGGGAATGAAGAAAACCAATTAGCCTAAGTAGGGTGTGCAGAAGGTAATATGTAAAGACAAGATAAAGGGATTAGAAAGAGGGCAAAGTAAATTGCGACTGTTATCATTCACGACCAAACCGCGTACTTCATCGCCACTCCTATTTCACCTTTGCTTTTTTCCCCAGTTCGGGAGAAATAGAATAAGGTATTATTCAGTTGTCTTTTATTATCACCTTCTCTCAGGTTGCGAGGGCTCCTAGGATTAGTAGAGTACACCTATTATGCTTACTGGATAGTCTTCTTCCGAACCATAGGCTGGTGCCGAACGGTAGGGAAGGAAGAAAACCATTTAGCCTAACGATGGTGTACAGAAGGTAACGACTAAAGACAAAAAAAAGGGATTTGGAGAGATGGCAATGAAATATACGGTTAAAGTCATGAATTGGATTATGGAAGAGGCATTACTAGAAATACCAGGATACCCCTACGAAACATTTTCATGTTTCAGTGATTGTTGAAGGAAAACTGTTTTCCCGATTAGATACTTACTCCAGGGTATGTATTTACCAGGTTTCATTCTCATATCTGTATGGTTTTACAGATAATGAGTGGGAGTAAGTTATTGGGAATATGGTAATCATCCTCATTATATCGGAATTCGTTGTAATTGGTGATATTTGAGGAAATCGCCTGGGTACAGTTTTCAACCTACGACGCACAGGTTTTGAGTTATTCGACTCAGCGGACTTATACAGAGTATTGTATGTTGTCCAGAGTCCGTAAGGACAAAGGGGTTGGTCCTCGTACTATTTTCAGTTTTCTTATGACTTTTCTAGATTTTAGACAAGTGTTTCGTAGAAATACAAAGTCTAAGTTTTGAGAAGTTGTGGGTATAAGAATAAAGTAGAGAACCAAATGTCACAAGTATCGGGATTCTTCAAAGAGATCGATGATGTAGATTCTTGTGATTGGTATTCAGATGATAGTAATGGTTTTGAGAAACTTGTTTCTCTTTCAGATTACTCATAGTTGGTTGTATTCCTAAGTTGAGTAATGCTGATTAGTCTCCTACCATTAAGTTGATATGCACTGGAGACAGCTGCATGATTTGAATCTGGTTCCAATTATATAAGTGCCAATGTTTCTATATTGGATATAGAATGGATCATATCTTAACGATGTTAAGGTACGGGGAGTTGTCCAGCTTATGCTTAAAACCAGACACTGGATAACTCAAGGCACGTTTCTGTAATGGCTGTTTGTGGGTTGACCCTGGCTTTGACGAGGGTTGATTTTCTACCATCTGGAAGATCAATAGTAATATTATTCTTGACTCGCCATATTTTTAGTAAAATGGAATTTTTCAGAAAACAGTAGTGGGAGTATGGTAGAACTGGAAGTGATTCCAGAACCGCAAACAATTACGGAAAATTTAATAGGACCTATATATTCAATCAGGTTTGACATTCCATTAGCCACTCCGCAGATATGGTGGGTAACCTCAGACACCCGAGAGGTGCTCAGGTAGCCTTAAGGACAGTGACAGGGAGGTTCTTGTTTACCCAGACTTGACACTACTGTTGTTCCCGACTATGAGACCCGGCACGAGGATAAGTATAGTGTCTTTCTAAACTAGCTTTAGAAGTGTACGTATATATTATTCTGCCAGAGGGTTGTCGTAGTCAGTGGGAGCAGCGGAAGCATAGTGGGCAAGTTGCTTATGTCTATTTATAGGCTTGAGCAGATATAGCGGAGATAAGAGCATCTATTTTTTGATGTGACAGTCATGAGTTTGACTTCATCAGAATAGGGGATGGATCTGGTGAGGAGGTAGTAAGGAGCGATGTCATAGTATTTGGATGACATACACAGAGTAGGAAGTAAAATTCATATACTACGATCGGTTGTACTGTGGTCGTCACACAGTTGTTTCTCCAGACAGGATATGAATATAATATCAGACATTCTGGTTACTAGATCTATGGTTTTAGATCTAGATTTGGGTAGTTTCCCAATGTGGGTACTTTGACAGTATTCTAATAGTATTTTAGAATAGATGACTCATGGCATGGTAGTGTACCTGCAGGTGATGGAGTCACCCTCTCTAAAGGTGTCTTAAAGACTAAAGGGGAGAGGGATATGCATGATTGGAAGATCACTTGCTTAGGCAATTAAGTCAATCGTGAGAAGTCAAGTTCCACACCAGATGTTGTTTTTGCACTAGATGCAATAAGTTTATATTAATCCAATCCTGAAGAAACATAAGGAGGCAGTTTTAGAACAAAAGTGGATGTTCTACGGATTTGATGACGGCAGCCTCCTTCAGGAGACGGTTATCATTACAGGCTTCAAAGGTGACATGAATGACAGAGTGATTGTCAGAGTTATATTTTTCCCTCTGACGAGGGACAGTATTATGGACAGGTGGTCCAAGAGGATACTGTGGGAGGCATAGTGCTGGATACTGATTAGGTTCAGTTATCAATAATGTCTAAAAAGTTTGGATTTGGAGTTCATTTATGAACTAGGTCCCATCAGATATCCAGACATATTCTGAGACAGGTATTACTCGATTCGGGAGATGGCTTTCTCCGCGAACTTGAGATTAAGAGAGACATAGAAAAAAACATCAGGGCGGATCCACTAACTGAGGCTATTTCTTGAACACAAGAGTTTTACAAACTAGCTTTGTGAAACTGATTAGTAGAGAAGTTGGGTATTCGGTATCACACGGGCTGTGAGTATGCGACATCGCAATAATTAGCCTTAAGTGCAAGTGGGAGATTGTTGGATATAGTGCCCTCAAAGTCAATTATTGGATCGCAGGTACGTGATTGCAATGATTGAGGCCGGACCTATACCGATATGACAGTCTTGCTCGAGATGATAGTATGCTATCTGGTTTGTCTTTATCATCGTATACATGCTTTAGTTCGCTATTGCATGTTGATAGAGCCCATATAATTTTTGCTTGACTGCCAGCAGTATGATGGCGATCATATACGTGGGAGCTGGGGTCTGTAAGCACATCCTTAAAGTGTCCCTAGTCGTGGGAGTTTCGAGACAGGGCATCGATACTCCAGAGTAGACTAGTGTATACAGTCGAGACCCCGACGAGGGGCGGTGGCCGGTCTCACAAGCCATTGGTATTAGTTGGTTCACCTAAGATGTATACAGGTTCTCATTGGGTTATGAGTACACCGGACAGGTGTCACGTCCCGAAAGTACGAAATATGACCGGCACTTAAACTACGAAACGTCTCGAGGCGTACGTAATCCAAGTAAGCCGAAAACCCAGAAATGCAAACCAAGAAAAGTAGTAGAGTGAAGGAAAAACCAATTTAAACAAGTAGTTTTAATAGCATAAGCCGAATTATGCAGTTTTAAAAAAAACATCAATATTTCCCGAAAATTTCGGCAGAGTCTCCTTTGTAAATACTGGCTCCCAAACGGGATACAACATGAATAGTATACGAAATCAATAAAAGGCATCCCCAAGCGGGAGCTAGCTCTTCGTCAATCGACGGTCACAACCACACAAGCAATATAATATACAACGCCAACGGCGAGGATCAAAAACTCAAAACCACAAGAAAACCACAGAATAAAACGCGCGACTCTATGGTCGAAAGAATAACATCACCGGTCTCTATCTCTGAAATAAATACATGTTTGGTTGATAGAACTTCTAGATACAACAGAGTAATACTATACAAGTTATATAATGGGGGGTACGATACAAGTAAACCCACCTATTAGCAAATCACCCGAAGGAAACTATGCCCGCAAGCCGTAATGAAACCTGTGCGGCAAACCTGCAAGAAACTGGGGCACAACGGGGGTGAGTTGCCAACTCGTGAATAGAAAAACATCTACGCACAGAAATCGTATAAACAACGCAACCTAGGTCAATGATCATAATATATCCTCAAATATATGAATAACATGCAGCCTATAACAATGGTTAGGGTAATATCTAACCCGAGTGTGATCTCATGTGCCCGTGTCAGTGCCTCAGGTAGCAATATATCATATGAATGAGGTATGAATGCATGGAACAGAATGCATGTACTGACGAAAACTGCTTTCATAAATCAGTGAGATTTCTGTATTTTAAAAGTGAGGTACCATAAATGAAATTAGCATAAAACAGTGCCCAGCATCGACACAAAACAAGTATCCAAATATCTCGATATCTCTGTATCACAATCTCTGTACCTCAATATCTCAAAATCTTAATATCTCAATCACAATATTTAGGGCGCCGTCAATCCAGACCGTCCCCTACCATCCATCTCAAGACCACGACGGTATCCTCCGGATATCCGACGCGTCGGGTAATATCACCGTCGGTAGTGCTCCCCTGCCGGGCTCAATGTCAACAACACATTCCTCTTGCCCCGGGGTACCGCACTGGGCCCACCATGTACCCGAAACGGTTCCTCCACTCCTCGAATCGGGTCTCGAAATCCATCAGCAAACTCATGGTGGACGACTCATACATCATGGGAAAACCGCACTTTTTATTTTAAAAGAGAGAAAAGGTTTATTTATGTTTTTGCGGTTTTCCTCCAAATCCAGAAAATCTCATGGAAATCCGAATCCAAAACCTCAATAACATGTAAAATAGTGAATATATGCATGAGAATCCATGAATGCGACATAACAATGAATAACAGTATGCATGAAGTAGCAGGTAATAACTACAATGTCTAAACTATTAGCTAACAGGCTATGTCAAGCAATAATATTTTCTAAGGTGTACGTGACATGGCAATTACCGATAAAGATGTGTGTGAGCCGGCAAGTAAGTGTACGTGGTACATACGCATCATCGGTAATGGTGCTGGTGTCCTAACAGCATGATATCAATAATGGAGTATGAAACATAATATAAGCATGCGATGCGAAGCGAATAACAATAATGAGCGGGAGCTGAATACTAGACGCAACTATAACTAATCTGCATTAATCTAATATAAGTCCTACAATATGCCTTTTGAAATAACACGAATCGCGGTGTTTTGAAAATAAGGGTTACGGTGTTTTTAGGAAAAGATACTTCTTTTAAAATATCCGTAGAATCTCTTGACCTGTCTTTTGAAATACCCACGATTCGTAAGCTTTTGAAATAGGTAGGAGTCGAATCTAATCTAACAACTAAACTAAACTAAAGGGCTAAGCTAACAAGCTGGACTACAGGTAAGAAAACCGCCTAACATCTGAGTCGATATATATATATACCTGTATATATATTAGTCGGTGATCCCGCCTCAATAATATCATATCCGATACCATATCTATAATCAGACATCCCAAGTCAAAAGTGCGGATCAATCATCAAAATATAGCTCGTATGTAAATCCATCGTACGGCATTCCCAAATCTGGGTACGGGTCAATATCATATTCATCACACTATTCCTCTGGTATCCTCTTTATCCAAGATCATAGTCTAGGGTACTGACCTATGTCTAGTACAATACTAATATCCTCAATATACTCATGATCTGACTACTGATCGACAATCTCGTACAAACCGATATCGTCAGCACACATCATCATCAAGGGGTATACATCGCCCGATACGGCCTAATATCAATATCCTAGCATATCATGCCTCATATCACGATCACATGTCGACCATTTTATTCATAACACTATTCACCCGTATCGCCTTCCCAAGATCCGCTATAGCACCAGGACGTACCTCAAGTACGAATCCTGCCATATCACCGATATCACAACCACAAAACAAATCTCATCGACTCAGCTCAATCCCAAGTATCATCCTCAAATCCGTATGTGAACACATAGTCCCATACCCATATGAACACATAACTATAAAGAATCCTATGAGCACATATAAATAGGAATGTGTGCAAGTATGTATGTGTGTATGTGTAGTGCAATACTACCCTAGGGTTCGCAACACTAAAATAATCCAACACACCAATATCCATCCTAAACATCGTTATTAATCCCAAATAACATATAATAATTGTTGGTGTGTACGCATCCGTATACACCACCACGGACTGCGGGGGTGCTATACGCCATCCATCCGACTTCTCCCCGTAGATATAAATCTACTCACCTGGTCCTCGCTCGCCGGTGCCGACGTCGCCACGCGCTTGCTTGTCGTCTCGAAGACCACATGGGGGTACCTACATATCACAATGCATCGTATCGCATTAAAATCCGACTCATGACCAAAACGACTCACGAATCCCACATAGGTCAAAACCTATGGTTGCTTTCACAAATCAACCCAAAAACCCTCGACGTCGGCGTACAAACGCCAAACCATCGAGAAAAACCTAAACACACTCATTTATACAATCACAAGCACTAATTATAATATAAAATAGCTTAAAATTCACAAAAACCCCAAATTCACTTTAAAAGCCATTTTTTCCGAAAATCTAGCAAGCACAAATTACCCGTTTTTGTACAAAACTCGATGTTTAAACAAATCTAATGGCCATAATACTTATTAAACATCTTAAATAAGTCATAAAAACCATTTCCATAATTTAATCTCATAAATTTGCATAATTTCCAAAATCCTAGTTTGCAAAAATATCAATTTTTAACACCTTTTAAAGCAAAATTCACAATTCATCAATTAAGCTTGGTTTTTGCATGATCCAAAATCATTAAACCACTCATTATAATATTAATAATGACACGAAACTTTAATTTAGATTTTAATCCCAATATAAAACAATTTCAAAAAAAACCTAGTTAGCAAAAAGCACATTTATCACAATTTCCAACTAACAAATTTTGAAATTAGTAACTAGATTAGGTTTTAGCAAGAATTAACATGTTAATCTACTCATGGCAACCTTAATGATGTGATAAAACCCTATCTTGATTTTAATCTCACATAACCATTAACCCCACAATTCAAGTTTGCAATATGTACACAAATTAAACACCAAATTTAGTTAAATTGGAGTAATTAACCAACAATTAAGACATGGGTTAAGATTTATACCTCCCAATTAGAGATCTATCAAGGATCTAAGCCTCCCAAATTGCTCTCTTGCTCCCAAAATCCATGCTAGATAGGCAAATAAATAATGGGTAGGAGTTGGATTTCGGTTTTGAGTTTTAGTTGATTTTTCATGAAATTTTTTGTGAATTTTTTTGGAGAAGAGATGAGATGAGGAATGAGAGGGGAGGGGCTGCTGGAAATGTGCAGGTTTCGGCCAGCTGGGGGGGAATGGGTGAGGGAGGAGAGAGAGTGAGGTGGGGAAAGTTGAATTTAGTCAAAGTCCACTCTATTCTTATCATTTTCTACTCTTTTCTTTTCTTTTCTTTTGAAAAAATAGAAGTGATTGGAGAGAGGGAGAGGGGGAGGGCTGTCATGGTGGGGCCGGCCGCATGGGGAGAGGGTGAGGTGTGAGTGTGTGGGTTAGGAAAAAGATAAATGCTATACCCCAATTCCCATTAACACTAATTTCACCGGAAAAAGCTTTTTTCTTCGATATTTTCTAAACCGTTTTGGCAAACGATTTCATTTCAAAAATCACATGATAAAATTTTATTTAATGTTTTATGATGCACAAAATTTGTTTCAACTCATTCCAATTTGTAATTTTTCCTAATTAAATGTATTAGTGACGGCTTAAAATAATATTAAAATAATTAATTTCGGAAAAATTTTCAGAAAATTTAAAATTTCACCAGTGACTCAATAAACACCAAATACTAGCAATTACATATCTAGAACATGTATATTTAATTTTATAATAAAAATATTTGTATTTTGACTTTTTACAGAAAACCCTCTTATTTTACCGATTTTTTCGAAACTTCACCGAAACGATTTTCAAAACGTTACAACAGGACTCGCCAGGAACATGCTAGTTGGTATTATACATATCGTCAGATAGCAGTTCCCTGGTAACATGTGTACAGGTTAATTTGTCGACCTGAGATCGTCATTTGTCTCATGTGAGTTCCCACTATGCTTTGATTTCTATCCTACCACGGCTCAAAAGGGTCGTGCAAACAGGTATTTTTTGGGTACAGTCCCGAGCTACATGGAGGCAGTGAGCGGATCGTCGGGGATTCGTCTCTCCCGGTATTGGGGGTTGATGTCGCACAGTGCACGGGTGGCCATCACTAGAAATCCTCGGCCGAGGTAGTGGAGAATTACTGATTTGGATCAGTAGTTTCTCAGATGGTGATGGGCTTCATGCCGACACGATTTATCGCGTTATTAGGGGTCTGACTTTATCCACACCCCTAGACACGATATGCGATACTCTTTAGACGAACGGACCGGACTGTACGGATATTGTCACTGTTAGGCTCAGTAAGGTTTCTGGATGAGTTCGCTCGTCAGCTTCCCTTCCAATCAATATATAGGCAAACGTTACGTACAGCTAGTACCTCTGACGTGCTAGTGGTTATATCCAGTGCCAGTGTGTTGATGAGTCATTAGAGTCCCCCACAGACACTTTCCCAAGTTCGGGCGAAACGTTGTAGAGGCCGTATGATTTTATGGCAGGGTTCGGAAAATGCACGTGCGTTTTCGCACGTGTTATTTTTCGGGCAGATAATACTGGTAGGCTTTGGTTTAAGTCGGATCCCAGTATTATACTGTGTAGATATAATATCTTTGTCTCAGTTGCATTTGTATTCGGTTGTAATACTAATGCGGGTATGTTTATACTGATACGGGGTTATCCTGAAATTCGTTTCAGGATCACTTTTGGAAGTTGCCAGTTTCCAGTTTTCTATCACCCATATTTAACATTCGGTTAAATACGGATTTATCTTTTCTTCTTGAGAGTGAGTCATAGGGTGAGTCATGTGTGTGTATGCTTCTTGTAGGTGACTAGGATGGTGAGGTGGCTTAGTGCATTAATGGAGTATTTATGTGTTGATGACTATGTGTTATGAATCATTGTTTCATTAAATGTGTTCATACAAGGTGTTAGATGACACATTCTTCTCATTAATGCTAATGGTCACTCTCCCTCTTCCTACACTTACCCCCCCTGCCTCTATAAGTGGCCGACCACCTCTTGGTGGTGGAGATGGTTGTTCATTTGAGGAAAAAAAGATTATGATAGTGTTTTGGTGTATGGAAATTAGTTAGCTACAATTCTCATTTCACCCGATTCAAATGGAAACTTCATTAACCGTTTGTCCATAATTTTGGACGTAACGAGACAAAATGTTCTACTCATTCTCTACATCATCTTGGTCGTCTCTTTTAGCAAACTTGACGACCGAGTTGCCTCGGTTCAGAGTCGGGAGCCCGTTTAAAGATCCGTCGACGTGGTGCCACCTGGACGACAAGACTGGAGATTCAGGAGATCGGAGCAGCCGCAACAAAGCGTGGGATGATGGTTGAAGACCGAAGGACTCGGATCGTTCGGTATAACATTTCTACCCACTTTGTAATTTGTTAGTTTAGTTTTAATGGTAGATCCGGGTTATAGTACGCGATAGCGCCAGTTGTAAAAATTTTTATTCCGCATTTGGCGTCTGTTAGACGGCCGGGGCGCTACCGTGGACTTACAATTTTAAGCACTGTACTTAATTTTTTTACAGTTTGTATCGGTTAGATGCAGATTTTCACCTCACATTCAATTATTTTATATTAAAAATATTTATTTATCAATATCCGATTCGTATCCATTTATCTCATATCCGATCTGTATCCGTAACCGATTTTATCAAATATGGATATGAATTTTTTTCCACCGAACTATATCGATATTCGTATCGTATCTAAATCCAGAAAGCGAATATGAATATGGTAATGCTCATATCCGATCCGTATCCACTCCGAATGCAACATAGTGTCAGGCGTATATCGGAGTTAATTAGGGTTGTGGATGGTTTTGGGAACCACCCACTAGAATAGTTCCGTACTTATAGTGGACTGGTTAATTATAAGGATAGTTTCCACCTTTATATACCAACTCAACTCCTTTGAGAATGTACACGTAGAGAAAATTAATTTTTCTCCTCCAACGACAAAAAAATCCTCTGGTCTTGGACTCTTGGGTGTCTTTTTGTCTTTTATAGTTGAACTAGTTGTACATTGGATTCGTGGGGTTGCCGTAGTGACTTTCACCGTTGGACGTTGGAGATTGAGAGTTCATGATTTACCAAAAGCAAGAGTGGAGTAAAGTCTTAAACGATTAATTATCTCGGGTTTGTCAATGCTTCCGCAATTTAATCTATACTTACATAAACATGTGGAATTAATAAAGTTAAATTCAATTATACACTAAACCATTAGATACAAAAGCACACTTGGTGTTTATTCAATGTTTATACAGAAGCTCGTGGTGCTCCAGATTCTAATATCAACAATAAAACGATCAATACTGTTAATCTTCAGGCTAGTTTTTCACTTTCTAAAGAGCAAAATGGTAAATCTGTATTACCACACTCAGAATCTGAACCTACTTAATCTGATGATTCAGTAGTGCAAAGTTCATTTTCGAATGTTCACTTTCTAAAGAGCAAAATGGTAAATCTGTATTACCACACTCAGAATCTGAACCTACTTAATCTGATGATTCAGTAGTGCAAAGTTCATTTTCGAATGAGTTGGACTCAGAAGGGATCCTCTGATCCATCCTGGTTTCAAACCACCATGTATCATGAAAACGGCTCATAAGAGAAAATTAATTACTAATACCTCCTTAAGTAAACATTTCTTTCTGTAGCGCGGATCCTACTATTCGCTCAAAAATACTAAGCAGAAATCAGGTTTGAAACGCTCTACTGAAACTTGCTTTACCAAATCTCTTGATGATTATGATGCCATTATGGATATTGCTGATTCTTGCTGCGTTATTATTCATTGAAATACTATTAATAATATTCGTCTATTGGATAAGAACAGAAATAAAGAAAGGGGTTGATCAGCCGTCGACGTTTGACATAAATAATAGTACCCTTTTATTTGGCGACTGTAATTTTTATTTGATGTATCGAGAATTTTCTTATCGTGTGGTGTAGAACTTATATCTTGTGGATGTATTTGTATGAAAGATGGTAAATATGTTGTCCTTCCATAAATAAAATCACAAAATATTAATTCAAACGGTTATGCTTTGCCTCAATGTATACATATTTTGTCTTGTAAATATATATATTTTAATTTATTTTATTGAATAGATACTTTTTTCCTTAAAAGAAAAGTTCA
Organism: Agapanthus africanus; assembly: GCA_030015575.1. Taxonomy (NCBI): domain Eukaryota; kingdom Viridiplantae; phylum Streptophyta; class Magnoliopsida; order Asparagales; family Amaryllidaceae; genus Agapanthus; species Agapanthus africanus. Next base: position 398,860,033 of record JASDDO010000026.1, on the reverse strand, counting down.
GGCCCAGAGCTTGTATACTAATTAATAGAATTGGCTCTAAGGAAATAAAGACGATTACAAACATAGTTTACAAGAAAGACTAATAATACAACTTATTTATATATATGTCATTCACCATATAAAACAGAGGCCAGTTTCATACAAACATACAATCTCAACATATATAACGAATTCTTAGTAGTTACTTAAAGAAACCTTGAGCAAGCTTCACAGCATCTCCAATCCCGCCCTCCGACTTCTCAGGTTTATCCTCCTCCTTTTTCGAATCGGAATCAGCGGCGGGAGCAGGTGCAGGTGCAGGAGCGGGAGCAGCGGCTTCTTCCGGCTTAGAATCCCCTGAATATTGGTGGAGAAAAGTCTCGGTTTTCTCCACATACTGCCCAAGACCCTTCTCCCGTAGGTTCCCATAGCTAGACGCCGCGTGGAGCAAGTCGTCGGCCGCGTCGGCCGCTTTTTTCTTGTCGATGGTCTCCTGTTTCAGCGCCGACTGGGCCGCACCCGCCAGGTACTTCGCATCTGAGAGGAGGTCGGTAGACGAGATCTTGTGTTCGTCTTTGGCAGGTTCGGAAGCCATGGAGATAATCTTAGGATTGAGTGGATAGATTGAAGTGAGGGTGTTGCCTTAATTTATAGTGTTTGTTTTGGAAAATGCAAGTTGTGTGAAAATATCCTTGTGCATTTGTGTGGATGGCGTGAGCAATGAAGATTGGGTGGAGTGTCGGCAGCTCATTTGGTGTTATTAAAGCTGTTATTTAACTGCATAATTGAAGGTAGGCTAGATGGGGCTGTCATCTTTGGATTCTTTTTTTGGGTACCAGGAAGCATCCAATTACGTGGTCCAATGGATAGAGCGGGTCAGTTTCGCAAGGAGAAACCCGACCCAACACGATCCCGGAATTGGCTGAGGCACATTAAATCCAATAACTTGGCGTTGGTCAAACTCTACAGCAGAAGGTGTCATTATAGCCTAGTGGTGATTATTTGCTTGTATCAGGTTATTGATTATTTTTCTAAGAAAAACTATTACTTATGCTATGTACATTTAGATCTTTAAATGTATGAAATACATGTGAGAAAAAATGGAGAAAAAGTGAGAAGAAGAAATGGAGGGAATTCTTAGAAATTATTTTTGTGCTTTATCTTTATTTTTATTTATCTTTTTGTGCTTGGAAAAACAAGGAAAGAGTTGTGTGACACCTAATGGCTGTAATTAAAATAGGAATCTCAATTTTGAGTTCGTTCCCTTTGCATTAAATAGTAAAGATGAAGTTTGAGTTTTAGGGTGCGGATGAATTCATAGGTTCTTATAGATTTCTGTAGCCATTTTCCTTCTTTGTTCTCCAATCCATCGTTGTGAGATTTTGTTGTGTCATGGATTCTAGGAAAATGCTCAACCACCGGCTACTTCTTACAACTGTAAAGATTGTGATGTGCAATGGGTATTTGTTGTAATTGAAAATTAAAATTAAAGTTTTATATTTAGGTCTTGTTGAAAGTGAGTTAAAAGTTGAAAAGTGAAAATGAAGAAAATAGAGATTCAATTTCCATTAATTTTTTACGGTAACCAGAAAGGACGAAAAAGAAAGCGGCTTTCACTTTCCATCATCATCCATACGATCTCGTAACGCACTTTGGTCTTTTCATTACCATCCAAAACGGTGGAATATTGAGAGAAATTATGGTTATAATTTCTTTTATATTTTGGTATCTTTTAATAATATTATTTTTTCAAATTGAATTATTATAATTACACTACAATTAAGTATGTGATCTATTAACATTAAAAAAAATTAATTTTTTTTAGTATTTTGAAGTAAATTTAATTTTAAATATTGCAGAATTATTTTATATTAAATATTTTTATCAATGTAATATTCCAACAGAATAAAGTGTAATGGGAGAATTATAATAATGATATGCATTAATTAGAAAAAGAGGAATGTGGGATCAGCTAGGTCTATCAAAATTCAGCAATCTATATATTGAGATTGATGACTAGTACGAACATTCATCTTTATCAACATATTCTAAGGAATTCAAGTAAAAAACTATATGAAATAAACATATTTTGAACTTAAATTGAATGGTCATCACTAATACAGAGTATGCAGTTGGTCACGGTTGGAACCGTTACCAAAAGCTAATACGGTAACGGTGGTAACGGTTCCAATCAACAGAAATCCGGTATCGGTTTGAACTGTTACGATAGACCTAATATGGTAACGGTTAGAACCGTTATCATATAGGCCGTCGTTACTAATATAGGTTCAAATAACTTAAACATATCAAAGTGGGGTCATCTATATGGTAACGGTTCCTACCGTTATCATAGAGATGGTAACTGTTGGAACCGTTACGACAAATATCATTTGGTAACGATTTAAACCGTTACTATAGATGTGGCTGTTACATAATGTAGCTGTAGCTGATATTTGATATATCTGATATGTTTCAGATATCAGCTCCCATATAACCATTTCCAAATGATATGGTAACGGTTCTAACCGTTACCAAAGAGCTTTTGGTAACGGTTAGAATCGTTACCAATTTGAACATATATATTTTATTAAATCAGAAAACCCCGTGCTCCATGCACGTTGCTTTCATTTACAACCAGCAATAGAGAATAATAATATTACCAAATCTCACACAACTACTACATACTGTGCGTATTAGAGACCGTTTTATACGGTCTTTAATACCAAGTACACGGTCTCTAAAGAGTATTAGAGACCGTTCATGATTTAAACAGTCTCTAAAACACGGTCGCAGAACGAGGGGTCGCTGACACCTGTATTAAAGACATGGACGGTCTCTAATACAAATGGTCTCTAATAAATTATAAGGGACCGTTCAATACGGTCTGTAATAAGCTGACATGTGGACACCCAACCAACTATTACCGATTTTATATATCAGCTAACGATCTCTAATAGTGGTATTAGCGACCGTTCCTGTAGCATGAACAGTCGCTAATACCCATTTAATTTGAATTTTTTTACAGAAAACCATTATTACATACAATAATACACAAAATCACAATTAATATATTACGCGCAACAGTCATGTTTCGCATACTCATGATTGTTGAGTTATCTCAACGCCCGAGCCATCGAACGTGGTGGTTTGCGGAACAAAAATTATCTAGGGTTTCAAAAACGGCGTTAGGATAACCCAATAAATCCGGATCTTACCATAAACCTATCTAGCTAAACTAGTAGTGCTATCTACTATGAAAGAAGTCTCACCAAACGATCCAAGTCTTTCGGTCTTCTTTCCTCATCATATGCTCCTAGTGGCCATCTTGAACATGCTTGATCTCCTTTTCCGGCTCCATCGGTCCTCCGGGATCGAGCTTGTTCTTCGGCCCTCCTTTGTCGTAGATGATCCACCCGAGTGATGTGATCCATGGCTCTAGCTCCTTACTAAGTAACAAAATGAGTAACTAGAGAACTTGGGTTGCTAATCTAAGTTGTCTAGGATGTAGTATGGAGTTCTATGTGTTCTACTATCTCTATCTTGCCTCTTCACTTGTTTCCCAACTCATGAGAGGGTAGTGAAGAGGAAGATGATGAGAGTGGAGGAAACTCAAGAGGAGTGAGGAGGGTGAAGAAAAAATGGGAGCTCAAGAATAATGAAGCATGCATGTGAGAGAAAATCAATACAATGGTTTTTTGTATCAATTTCCATGAATAAACAAGTGTAGCCATGCTTCAATAGTAACCACAAATGAATAAAAAAATTCATTTTTCAACTATTGAAGTCATGCCACTCACCATGCCTCCCTCTCCTTAATTTCCACCTCATTTCCATTTATCAATAAATGGAAAAATCTATGATGAGGTGTCCACCTTCGAGAAGATAATCTGTAGTAAAATACGGATTACATTCTGTTGTATATACATACCTGCATTCGGATAAAAACACGAATGCCCAAAGAGATAGAATAACACGAAGAACGTAATACTAGAATATACATATCGAAATACATATATGTAAATTATCAAATCAATACCTGATTTAATAATCCGGCTCAAAACCCGAGCCGGCTAGTATTATCAACTGTCCGATCGAAAGTCCGGGTAAAAAGTGCATCAATCGATCGGAACCCTGCACGTATTCAATACGGCTACTGTTAGGCCACGGCTGCGCCCCGGCCGCGCCCCGGCCGTCAGAACGAGGCCAAAATGCGGAATCAAAACTTTTCTTTAAATAAGAAACCGGCGCTACCGCGGACTATAAACCCGGATCGGGCCATTAACCTACTCCTAGCTAACTAGAGAAGGGGTAGAGAGATATACCGAGCGATTCGTGTCCTTCGGTCTTCTCGTCATCATCCTGATCTCCCCGCGGAATCTTCGGTCTTCATCTCCTCGTCGAAAGGGCACCACATCGCCGGGTTCTTTTACGGGCTCCCACCTCTTGACCGAGGCAACTCGAGCACGAAGTTGACGAGTCGACGTGTCCAAGGGTACTGTAGATGAAGTGTAGAAAGCTATGTCTCATTAGGGTATGAAGTTGCCATGGTTTTGGTGGAAGAATGAGATGAAAGAATTTTGAGATGAACTTGGGGATTTTTTGCAAGCATGAAGAGAACAAAAATCCCCCCCAAATATTTTCGCAGCCCCCACTCAAGAAAATGGCCGGCCCTTGCAAAAGAGAGGAGGAGGGAATGTGAGTGTCATGCAAGAAAGAATGATAAGAGATGATGAGAAAAGTCATGATCACAAAAAGGTCCACACTCATAAACAACCATCTCATCACAAAGTCAAGCAATCATGAACCAATGGAGTCAACCTCAATCATGAAGCAACAATGTACAAAGACCACCCTCCACAATGCTAATTTGCACATTTGTAAATAAGCCCTCCTCCACCAATTTTCAGCCAAGGAAAGAAACAAAGGAAAATGGCCGAAACGGAAAGCAAACAGGCAACTTCAGAAAAACTGATCCCGTAATAAATTATAGGAAAACCTCACGACTGTATATACATACCCGCATTTATATTCCGACCGAATACAAATGCAATGAGACAAAATCTACACTATACAATACTAGGATCCGGCTTAAACCAAAGCCCGCTAGTATTATCCGTCCGATCATGATCCGTGAAATACCGCACGTACATGATCGAACCCTGCCATATCTCCATACGGCCTCTACAGCGTTTCGCCCGAAACTTGAGAGACGGTCTGTGGGGGACTCTAAAGACTCGTCAATACTTTGGTTGTGGATTTAACCACTAGCACGTCAAAGATATTAGCCATACGTAACGGGCTACCAGGTATTGACCAAAAGGGACGTCGATGAGCGAACTCTTCCTAACACCCTACTGAGCCTGTCTGTGACAATATCCGTACAGTCCGATCCGTTCGTCTATGAGCATCGCATGGCGGGCCTAGGGGTTGGTAAAAGTCAGACCCCCAAAAGCGGTACAAGTCGTGTCGGAGTGTAGCCCAGAACACCCTGAGATACTACTGGAATACCTACCAGTAAATCTTCTGCCTCGGCCGAGGGCTTTATGTAATGGCTCTCCTAGACACAGTGCGACCTCACCCCCAATACCGGGAGAGACGAACCCCTGCAGATCCGCTTATTGCCTCCATATGGCTCGGAACTGTACCCAACTAAAACCTGTTTGCACGACTCCTTTGAGCCGTGGTAGGGTAGAAATCATAGTACAGTGGGAACTCACACGAGACAAATGACGATCTCAGGTCGATGAACTAACCTGTACACATGTCACCAGGGAACTGCTATCTGACGTCAGGTATAAGACCAACTAGCATGTTCCCGGCGAGTCCTGTCCGGTGTACTCATAACCCAATGAGCACCTGTATACATCTTAGGTGAACCAACTGACACCAGTAGCTTGTGAGACCAGCCACCGCCCCTCGTCGGGGTCTCGACTGTATACACTAGTCTACTCTGGAGTATCGAGGCCCTGTCTCGAAACTCCCATGACTAGGGACCTTTTAAGGATGTGCTTATAGACCCCAGCTCCCACGTATATGATCGTCATCATACTGCTGGCCGTCAAGCAAGAATCCTAAGGGCTCTATCAACGCTCAATAGTGACCTGTAAGGTCACCTAAAGTAGTACACGATGATAAAGATAAACCAAATAGCATACTATCATCTTGAGTAAGACTGTCCTACCGGTATAGGTCCTCCCTCAATCATTGCAATCACGTGCCTGTGATCCAATAATTGACTCTGAGGGCACTATCTCCAACAATCTCCCACTTGCACTCAAGGCTAATTATTGCGATGTCGCATACTCACAGCCCGTGTGATACCGAACACCCAACTCCTCTAGTCAGTCTCACAAAGCTCGTTTGTAAAACTATTGCGTTCGAGGAATAGCCTCAGTGAGTGGATCTGCCCTAATGTTTCTTTCTATGTCTCTCTATATCTCAAGTTCGCGGAGAAAACCATCTCCCGAAATGTGCAATACCTGTCTTAGAATATGTCTGGATATCTTATGGGACCTAGTTCATAAATGAACTCCAAATCCAAACTTCTTAGACTGTATCGTCAACTGAACTTAATCTGTATCCTGCGTCATGCCTCTCTCAGTATCCCTTTGGACCACCTGTCCAAAATACTGCCCCTCGTCAGAGGGAAACTATAACTCTGACAGTCACTCTTCCGTCCAGTCACCTTGGAAGTCTGGAATGATAACCGTCTCCCGAATGATGCTGTCATTATCATATCCCTAGAACATCCACTTATGTTCTAAAACTGCTTCCGAATGTTTCTCCAGGATAGGATTAATATCAACTTATTGCATCTACTGCAAAAACAACATCTGGTGTGGTACTTGACATCTCATGATTGACTCAATTGCCTAAGCAAGTGATCTGCTAATCATGCACATCCCTATCCCCTTTAGTCTGTAAGACACCTTTAGAGAGGGTGACTCCATCACCTCAGGTATACTACCGTGCTAGGAGTCGTCCATTCTAAAACACCTTCAGAATGCTGTCTAAGTACCCTGATTGGGAAGCTATCCAAATCTAGATCTAAAACCATAGATCCAGTAACCAGAATATCTTGATATTATATCAAAGTCCCATGTGGAGAAACCACTGTGTGACAACCAAAGTGTAACCGATCGTAGTATAGGAACATCACTTCCTACTCTGTGTATGTCATCCAAATACCAGGACATCATACCCTACTACCTTCTTAACAGATCCATCCCTTATTCTGATGAAGTCAAACCTATGACTGCCATATCAGAAATAGATGATCTATCTCCGCTACATCTGCTTTAGTCTATAAATAGACATAAGCTACTTGTCCACCAATGCTTCCACTGCTCCCACTGACTACGACAACCCTCTGGCAAAGTCATATACACGTGCACTTCTAAATCTAGTTTAGAACGACGCTATACTCATCCTCTTGCCGGGTCTCACAGCCTGGAACAACAGCAATGGCAAGTCTGGGTAAACAAGAACCTCCCTGTCACCGTCCTTGAGGCTACCGGAGTACCTCTCGGGTGCCTGAGGTTACCCACCGTATCTGCGGAGTGGCCAATGGAATGTCAAACCAAATTGAATCTTTAGGTTCTTATCAAATTTTCAGTAATCGTTTGCGGTTCTAGAATCACTTCTAGTTCTACCATACTCCCACTACTGTTTTATGAAAAAATCCATTTTTGTTAAAACCGTGGCGAGTCAAGAACAATATCACTATTGATCTTCCAGATGGTAGAAAGTCAACCCTCGTCATAGCCTGGGTCAACCCACAAACAGCCATTACAGAAACGTGCCTTGAGTTATCCAGAGTCTGGTTTTAAGCATAAGCCGGACAACTCCCTGTACCTTAACATCGTTAAGATATGAACTGTTCTATATCCAATATAGAACCAGAGGCACTGATTTAATATAACCAGATTCAAATCATGCAGCTGTCTCCAGTGCATATTAACTAAATGGAAGGAGGCCGACCAGCGTTACTCAACTTAGGAATGCGTTCAATTATGAGTAATCTGAAAGAGAAGCAAGTTCTCTTAATCATTACTATCAACTGAATACCATACACAAGTATCTACATCTTCGACCACCTAGAAGAATACCGATACTTGCAATATCTGTTTCTCTATTTTAATCTTATACTTATAACTTCTCAAAACTCAGACCTTGTGTTTCCACGAAACACATGTCTAAGAACTAGAGAAGTCACAAGTAAACAGAATATAGTGCGAGGACCAACCCCTCTGTCTTAATGGACACTGGACAACATACAATACTCTGTATAAGTCCTTTGAGTTTAATAACTCATTCCCTGAGTGTCGTAGGTTGAAAACTGTACTTATGGTTAAGAAAAATTACACCGCTGTTCAATGCTCCTTACCTAACCATCCACTGATATAGATAAATGTCATAGACATAATTTCAAAAAGTTATATCTCACTCTATAAAAATAGACCTACAGATATATCAATTTGAAATTGGTGCATAACAGCGGATATTCAAAATCAAATATTTGCCGTCCGGCAAACAACCCAGGTGATTTCCTCAAATATCACCAATTACAACGAATTCCGATATAATGAGGATGATCACCTAATTCCTAATAACTTACTCCCATTCATCATCTGTAAAACCATACAGATGTGAGAATCATACCTGGTAAATACATACCCTGGAGCAAGTGCTAATTGGGAAATCAGTTTTCTTTTAACAGTACACAGTGAAACTGAAACATTGAAATATTTCGGAGGGGTATCTGGGTATTCCTAGTAATGCCTCTTCCATTATCCAGATTCACAACTGTAACCGTATATTTCTTTGCCATCTCTCCAAATCCCTTCATATGTCTTTAGTCATTACCTTCTGTACACCCCTTTAGGCTAAATGGTTTTCTTCCTTCCCTACCGTTCGGCACCAGCCTATGGTTTGGAAGAAGAATATCCAATAAGCATAATGGGTGTATTGTCCCAATCCTAGGAACACTCGCAATGCGAGAGAAGGCGAAGATAAAAGACAACCGAATAAACTTTATTCCTATTTCCCCCGAACCAGAATCCATCCCCGAACTGGAACAAGTTCCTTTCGAGTTCGTATATAACCATACGATGGAGTATCCAAATAACTGTGGATCTTCGTAGTGATACGGAGTGTTCTGTAGAAATACAAAGGTGATATAGGATTGGTGAAGAAATACTTGGTTTGGTCGTGAATAGCAGTCGCAATTTACTTTGCCCTCTTACTAATCCCTTGATATGTCTTTACTTAATACCTTCTGTACATCGTTTAGGCTAATTGGTTTTCTTCATTCCCTACCGTTCGACACCTGCCTATGGTTTGGAAGAAGACTATCCAATTTGCGTAATAGGTGTACTATCTCCTAAACCAAGGAGTACTCGCAACCTGAGAGAAGGTAAAAGGAAAAGACAACTGAATAGTCATATTCGTTTTCTCCAGAACCGGAAACCATCCTCGAATAAATTCTTTCGAGTTTGTATATAACCATACGATGGTTTTATCCAATGGAAGTGGACGTTCGTAGTAATACGGGGTTTCCTGGAGAAAAGGGTAAAAGTAAGAGTGGCAATGAGGTATGCAACTCTGACAATCCAAAAATCCAGTGTTTAAGAAGGTTCGGTTAATTTTGGTCACTGAGTCATGGTCTTAAAGTCGGGTCATGGTTGCTGCCAAAGAGAGAGAGAGAAAAGAAACACTCAGCGTGCACTCTAACCTAGATCAGAATGGTTACCAATTTATCTAATCAGGAAACCTCCCACTGTACCGTCAAATTCTCCTCCAAACCTGAAAGAAGAATTAGTCGGGATCACCCGAGGAGTAAACCAACTCATCAGTGGGAATCGGGATCCAACTATCATTGCATTATAACGTAACGGAATCCACTCATGTCACCACACTCCAGAAGGTATGCGCATGCCTGACAAGTTTCAGTTTCTTTAGAAACTCCCGATGTGATTTTTACCCCTAGGACCCAAGTGACCTTGACGAATAATCAACAAATCAAAAGGTCTTAGTCAAGTTCAACCCGTCATTATCTTGATTGCGTTAAACCCACCCGCACGACCCTTGACGAATAATCAACAAAGTCGTACGACTGTCCTAACCAATCCACTTATCCATGCGACAAAAAGCATTACAGAGCTACCACACACTACGCCTCGGCAAATAGCAACGACAAACGTAGCGCGAATACTAAGCAATACTAATCTGAAATGACGGAGGGCTACGAATGGTTTTTGGCGAAAAACCTTTAACGTAATGAACTTGATATCGTTGAAGGAACCGGATAGCTTTTTATAAAAATATAGTGACGAAAACCTTTGCTAAAGAGGTCACTCCCGGTGAAGGGATCTCGGCTCTTTCCCCGTAGATGAGGTGCAGGGTATTCCAATTGAATACCACAATGCAAAGCAAAAGGCAATCGGCTATAGTGAACTTATTACCCTGACGCAAACTTCTGTCCAAGGGGTCACTCCCGGTGAAGGGATCTCGGCGCTTGCCTCGTCGACTGAGGTGCTGGATATTCATAACCGAATACCACTGCACAAAACAAAAGTGAACGTCCTTGCAATAACAGCTTTTTGAAAAATTGTTCCAACAACAACAAAATAGGTTTGTTTAGCTTGCATTGATCCGAATCAATGATGTTGGAGATAGTGCCCTCAAAGTCAATTATTGGATCGCAGGTACGTGATTGCAATGATTGAGGCATGACCTATACCGATATGACAGTCTTGCTCGAGATGGTAGTATGATATCTGGTTTGTCTTTATCATCGTATACATGCTTTAGTTCACTATTGCATGATGATAGAGCCCATAGGATTCTGCTTGACAGCCAGCAGTATGATGGTGATCATATACGTGGGAGCTAGGGTCTATAAGCACATCCTTAAAATGTCCCTAGTCGTGGGAGTTTCGAGACAGGGCATCGATACTCCAGAGTAGACTAGTTTATACAGTCAAGACCCCGACGAGGGGTAATGGCCGGTCTCACAAGCCATTGGTGTCAGTTGGTTCACCTAAGATGTATACAGGTGCTCATTGGGTTATGAGTACACCGGACAGGACTCGCCGGGAACATGCTAGTTGGTATTATACATATCGTTAGATAGCAGTTCCCTGGTGACATGTGTACAGGTTAGTTTGTCGACCTGAGATCGTCATTTGTCTCGTGTGAGTTCCCACTGTGCTTTGATTTCTACCCTACCACGGCTCAAAGGAGTCGTGCAAACATGTATTTTTTGGATACAGTCCCGAGCCACATGGAGGCAGTGAGCGGATCGTCGGGGATTCGTCTCTCCCGGTATTGGGGGTTGATGTTGCACAGTGCACGGGTGGCCATCACTAGAAATCCTCGGCCGAGGTAATGGAGAATTACTGATTTGGATCAGTAGTTTCTCAGATGGTGATGGGCTTCATGCCGACACGATTTATCGCGTTATTAGGGGTCTGACTTTATCCACCCCCCTAGACTCGATATGCGATACTCTTTAGACGAATGGACCGGACTGTACGGATATTGTCACTGTCAGGCTCAGTAGGGTTTATGGATGAGTTCGCTCGTCAGCTTCCCTTCCAATCAATACACAGGCAATCGTTACGTACAGTTCGTACCTCTGACGTGCTATAGGTTATACCCAGTGCCAGTGTACTGATGAGTCATTAGAGTCCCCCACAGACCGTTTCCCAAGTTCGGGCGAAACGTTGTAGAGGCCGTATGGTTTTATGGCAGGGTTCGGAAAATGCACGTGCGTTTACGCACGTGTCATATTTCGGGCAGATAATACTGGTAGGCTTTGGTTTAAACCGGATCCGAGTATTATACTGTGTAGATATAATATCTTTGTCTCAGTTACATTTGTATTCAGTCATAATACAAATGCGGGTATGTTTATACTATTACGGGGTTATCCTGAAATTCGTTTCAAGATCACTTTTGGAAGTTGCCAGTTTTTAGTTTTCTATCACCCGTATTTAGCATTCGGTTAAATGCGGATTTATCTTTTCTTCCATGGGTGAGTCATGAGGGTGAGTCATGAGTGAGGAAGCTTCTTGGTTGATGACTTGGTTTGTGACTCACTTGATTGCATTAAATGTGTTCATACTAGGTGTTGTATGACTCATGCTTTCATTAAATGTTATGATAAGTATTGTGCTTGTTATTCTCACCATCCCTCCTCCTACACTCACCCCCCTTGCCTATATAGTGGCCGGCCCCCTCTTTTGGGTGGTGGTGTGGTTCATTTTGGATAAAAAGAAGATGATAGTTTTGGTTCATAAAAGGATATAACCTCATTTCTCATTCCACCCGATCCAAAAAGGCAACTTCATTAACCGTTCGTCTATGGCTTTGGACGTAACGAGATAAAGTGTTCTACTCATTTTCTGCATCAATCTTGGTCATCTCTTTTGGCAAACATGATGATCGAGTTGCCTCGGTTCAGAGGCGGGAGCCCGTTTAAAGATCCGTCGACGTGGTGCCACCTGGACTAGAAGACTGGAGATTAAGGTGATCGGAGCAGCCGCACAAAGCGTGGGATGATGGTTGAAGACCGAAGGACTCGGATCGTTCGGTATAACTCTTCTGCCCACTTTGTAGTTTGTTAGTTTAGCTTTAATGGCAGATCCGGGTTATAGTACGCGATAGCGCCAGTTGTAAAAAGTTTTTATTCCGCATTTGGCGTCTGTTAGACGGCCGGGGCGCTACCGTGGACTTACAGTGGTATCAGAGCCTCACCATTAAGCTATACTAACTAGTGCTAACACGTTTAAAATATCGATCGAACGGAATTTCAAAAAACACAATTTTCACCACTAAAGTTTCTGTCGATTTTTAAAAGGATCTTAAAATTATTTTGAGCATCACAGAAAAACAAGCAGGCTTTTATAAGCATTATGGAAAAATTTGGGCACGCGATCCCACAAGACCACCGCAGATCCGCGGTCAAACCTAAGGTTTGACCGCGGAACCGCGGCGAGTTTGTGGGAACAGTGCTCCAATTTTTTCCAGAGAGCTTCATTTTGGAAATTGTGGTTTTTGGTATATATATTTTGGGCCCAGATTTTGTTACTGTACAGCAGATGTTTGTGTGGCCCACTTTGGGAAATTTTGTCGATCGAAATTTAAACGTGTTAATTTACAGTACTTACTTTATATCTCCGACCTGAAATGTCATTTGAGCAGTAAACCGCGTCTAATTGCTATAGTTCTTTTAGACGGGTTTGCGAACGTGACATTCGCGTTGATGTTCTGTGTTGTGCTGTGATGTTGCGGATTTGTCGTGGTGAATAGCAGGGTGCAATGATAGTGCAGTTTGGATTTATTTGTACTTTTGATATTGCGGGGCGAGCGTCCAACATGTGGATTGCCGTCACTGCCTGTTGTATAATATTCTTTTGGGGCACGACCGGGTTGAGGTCGATGTACCCGTTGTATATATTTTTATTTCTGTACTAGGTTTATCCCGCGAAGGTGTGCACGGATAGCCGGGTTCTGGAGGGCAATGGGTCTGTATCTCATGGCTTTGAGAGGCAAACGGACCTCACTCTAGAATTGGCAGACTATTCGCCGCACTCGTAAGGGGTACAGGTTGACCCAAGGAGGGGTGCTCAATTTACCGGATTCCGTGAAGTGCCGGGTGTTCCATTCACTATGCTGTGGGGGACTACCTCGCTTCAGGTTTTGGCAGGTAACTTGCCGCATCCGTAGGGGTCTAGGTTTCATTGCACAGGCTATCCACACGACCAGGGGAACGTCAGGTTTCAGCAGCGGCTCTGTGAAACCCGGGGATCCTAGATCATCTGTATTGTTCTGTGATGCTTATTACTTTTCTGTAATGTTGCATATTATCACGCCTGGAGCGATTATTGTATATTGGTATATATACTATTAGATGTTGTATATGTTTTACATCCGCGCTAGTCCAGCCCCCGCTCTGTCGTTAGTTAAGTAACCTAACGGGTGATGACGGGACCCAGTGACGAATGCGGATGGCATATACGTACATTATATTTTTCGTTCTTTTCTGGTGTGATTGATTGATGGGACTGCATTGATTCTTATCAATGCAAGGATAATACAAACATATATATGATGTTGTTGGAACAAATTTTAAAAAGTGTTATTACAAAAATGTTTACTTTTGTTATGCATAGAGATATTCAGTTAGAATATCCCGCACCTCATTCGACGAGGCAAGGGCCGAGATCCCTTCACCGGGAGTGATCCCTTGGACAGAAGTTTACGTCAGGGTAATAACTTCAATATAGTCGATTACAAGTTGCTTTGCATCGCGGTATTCAGTTAGAATATCCTGCACCTCATTCCACGAGGAAAGAGCCGAGATCCCTTCACCGGGAGTGACCTCTTTAGCAAAGGTTTTCGCCACTATATTTTTATAAAAAGCTATCAGGTTCCTTCAATGAGATCAAGTTCATTACGTTAAAGGTTTTTCGCCAAAAACCAGCCGTAGCTCTCCGTCATTTCTTATGGATGGTCAGTAGTATTCAAGCTATGTATATTTGGCCCTTAGTCAAAACATAGTGATTGGTAGCTGCTGGGGTGTTCACATGTTGCATAGATAGATGCGTTGGTTTGGGACAGTCGTATTACTATACTTGGCCCTTTGTCAAGAGTATGTACGGGTGCGTTCAAATTGACCTGGATAATGATGGATAGACCTTGACATGTGACTTATGAGATATTTGGCCCTTAGTCAAGGTCATAAGAGCATGGGGCAAAAATATATATCGGGAGTTTCAAACATACAGGAAACTTGCCAGGTATGCGCATACCTTCTGGAGTGTGATAACTTGAGTGGCTTCCATCAAGTTATCATGCGATGATAGTTGGATCCCGATTCTCACTGATGAGTTGGTTTACTCTTCGGGTGATCCCGACTAATTCTTCTTTCAGGTTTAGAGGAGAATTTGAGATTACAGTGGGAGGTTTCCTGATTAGATAAAGTGATAACCATTCTGATCTAGGTTAGAGTGCACGCAGAGTGTTTCTTTTCTCTCTCTCTTTGGCAGCGACCTTTGACCGACCCTTGACTATGACTCAGTGACCAAGTTGACCGAACCTTCTTAAAATACTGGCTTTTGGATTTTCTATAGTTGCATAAGTCATTGCCACACTTTCTTTTACCCTTTGTATTTCTCAGAACACCCCGTATTACTACGGACATCCACTTCCATTGGATAGATCCATCGTATGGTTATATACGAACTCGAAGGTACTACTTCGAGGATGGATCCAGGTACAGGAGAAATAGAATTGGTTTATTCAGTTGTCTTTTATTATCACCTTCTCTCAGGTTGCGAGGGCTCCTTAGTTTAGAAGAGTACACCTATTACGCTTATTGGATAGTCTTATTCCAAACCATAGGCTGGTGCCGAAAGGTAGGGAATGAAGAAAACCAATTAGCCTAAGTAGGGTGTACAAAAGGTAATAACTAAAGACAATATAAAGGGATTAGAAAGAGGGCAAAGTAAATTGCGACTGTTATCATTTACGACCAAACCACGTACTTCATCACCACTCCTATTTTCACCTTTGCCTTTTTCTCCAGTTTGGGAGAAATAGAATAAGGTATTATTCAGTTGTCTTTTATCATCTTCTTCTCTCAAGATACGAGTACTCCTTGGTTTAAGAGGGTACACCTATTATGCTTATTGGATAGTCTTCTTCCAAACCATAGGCTGGTGCCGAATGGTAGGGAAGGAAGAAAACCATTTAGCCTAACGATGGTGTACAGAAGGTAATGAATAAAGACAAATAAAGGGATTTGGAGAGATGGCAATGAAATATACGGTTAAAGTCATGAATTGGATTATGGAAGAGGCATTACTAGGAATACCAGGATACCCCTACGAAACATTTTCATGTTTCAGTGCATTGTTAATGGAAAACTGATTTCCCGATTAGATACTTACTCCAGGGTATGTATTTACCAGGTATGATTCTCACATCTGTATGGTTTTACAGATGATGAGTAGAAGGAAGTTATTGGGAATAAGGTAATCATCCTCAATATATCGGAATTCGTTGTAATTGGTGATATTTGAGGAGATCGCCTGGGTTTTTACCGGACGGCATGTATTTAGTTTTGAGTATCCGCTGTTATGCACCAATTTCAAAATGATATATCTGTACATTTATTTTTATAAAGTGAGATATAACTTTTTTATTATGTCGATGACATTTACCTATATCAGTTGACGATTGGGTAAGGAGCATTGAACAACGGAGTAGTTCTTAATCATAAGTACAGTTTTTAACCTACGATGCACAGGTTTTGAGTTATTCAAACTCAGTGGACTTATACAAAGTATTGTATGTTGTCCAGTGTCCGTCAGGACAAAGGGGTAGGTCCTCGTACTATGTTCTGTTTACTTGTGACTTCTCTAGTTTTTTGACAAGTGTTTCGTAGAAATACAATGTCTATATTTTGAGAAGTTGTGGGTATAAGAATAAAGTAGAGAACCAGGTATCGCAAGTATCGGGATTCTTCAAAGAAATCGAAGATGTAGATTCTTGTGATTGGTATTCAGTTGATAGTAATGGTTTTGAGAAACTCGTTTCTCTTTCAGGTTACTCATAATTGGATGGATTCCTAAGTTGAGTAATGCTGAGCAGCCACTTTCCATAAAGTTGATATGCATTGGAGACAGCTGCATGATTTGAATCTGGTTCCAATTAAATTAGTGCCTCTATTTTTATATTGGATATAGAATGGTTCATATCTTAACGATGTTAAGATACGGGGAGTTGTCCAACTTATGCTTAAAACCAGACACTGGATAACTCAAGGCACGTTTCTGTAATGGCAGTTTGTCGGTTGACCCTGGCTTTGACGAGGGTTAATTTTCTACCATCTGGAAGATCAATAGTGATATTGTTCTTGACTCGTCACAGTTTTAGTAAAATGGATTTTTTCAGAAAACAGTAGTGGGAGTATGGTAGAACTGGAAGTGATTCCAGAACCGCAAACGATTACGGAAAATTTAATAGGACCTATATATTCAATCAGGTTTGACATTCCAATAGCCACTCCGCTGATATGATGGGTAACCTCAGACACCCGAGAAGTACTCCGGTAACCTCAAGGACGGTGACAGGGAGGTTCTTGTTTACCCAGACTTGACACTACTGTTGTTCCAGACTATGAGACCCGGCAAGAGGATAATTATAACGTCGTTCTAAACTAGCTTTAGAAGTGTACGTAGATATTATTCTGCCAGAGGGTTGTCGTAGTCAGTGGGAGCAACGGAAGCATAGTGGGCAAGTAGCTTATGTCTATTTATAGGCTTGAGCAGATATAGCGGAGATTAGATCATCTAATTTTGATGTGACAGTCATGGGTTTACTTCATCAGAATAGGGGATGGATCTGTTAAGAAGGTAGTAGGGTGTGATGTCCTGGTATTTGGATAACATACACAGAGTAGGAAGTAAAATTCCTGTACTACGATCTGTTGTATTTTGGTCGTCACACAGTTGTTTCTTCACAAGGATATGGATATAATATCAGACATTCTGGTTACTAGATCTATCGATTTAGATCTAGATTTGGGTAGTTTCCCGATATGGGTACTTTGACAATATTCTAATGGTATTTTAGAATAGATGACTCCTGGCATGGTGGTGTACCTGCAAGTGATGGAGTCACCCTCTCTAAAGGTGTCTTTGAGACTAAAGGAGAGAGGGATGTGCATGATTGGCAGATCACTTGATTAGGCAATTGAGTCAATCATGAGATGTCAAGTACCACACCAGATGTTGTTTTTACACTAGATGCAATAAGTTTATATTAATCCAATCCTGGAGAAACATAAGGAAGCAGTTTTAGAACATAAGTGCATGTTCTACGGATTTGATAATGGCAGCCTCCTTCGGGAAACAGTTATCATTCCAGGCTTCCAAGGTGACATAGATGACAGAGTGATTGTCAGAGTTATAGTTTTCCCTCTGACGAGGGACGGTATTATGGACAGTTGGTCCAAGAGGATACTGTGGGAGGCCTGGTGCTGGATACTGATTAGGTTCAGTTATCGATACAGTCTAAGAAGTTTGAATTAGGAGTTCATTTATGAACTAGGTCCCATCTAATATTCAGACATATTCTAAGACAGGTATTACTCGATTCGGGAGATGGCTTTCTACGCGAACTTGAGATTAAGAGAGACATAGAAAGAAACATCAGGGCGGATCCACTCACTGAGGCTATTTCTCGAACACAAGAGTTTTACAAACTAGCTTTATGAAACTGATTAGTTGAGGAGTTGGATGTTCGGTATCACACGGGCTGTGAGTATGCGACATCGCAATAATTAGCCTTAAGTGCAAGTGGGAGATTGTTGGAGATAGTGCCCTCAAAGTCAATTATTGGATCGCAGGTACGTGATTGCAATGATTGAGGCAGGACCTATACCGATATGACAGTCTTGCTCGAGATGGTAGTATGCTATCTGGTTTGTCTTTATCATCGTATGCATGCTAGTTCACTATTGCATGATGATAGAGCCCATAGGATTCTGCTTGACAGCCAGCAGTATGATGGTGATCATATACGTGGGAGCTGGGGTCTATAAGCACATCCTTAAAATGTCCCTAGTCGTGGGAGTTTCGAGACAGGGCATCGATACTCCAGAGTAGACTAGTGTATACAGTCAAGACCCCGACGATGGGCAATGGCCGGTCTCACAAGCCAATGGTGTCAGTTGGTTCACCTAAGATGTATACAGGTGCTCATTGGGTTATGAGTACACCGGACAGGACTCGCCGGGAACATGCTAGTTGGTATTATACATATCGTCAGATAGCAGTTCCCTGGTGACATGTGTACAGGTTAGTTTGTCGACCTGAGATCGTCATTTGTCTCGTGTGAGTTCCCACTGTGCTTTGATTTCTACCCTACCATGGCTCAAAGGAGTCGTGCAAACAGGTATTTTTTGGGTACAATCCCGAGCCACATGGAGGCAGTGAGCGGATCGTCGGGGATTCGTCTCTCCCGGTATTGGGGGTTGATGTCGCACAGTGCACGGATGGCCATCACTAGAAATCCTCGGCCGAGGTAGTGGAGAATTACTGATTTGGATCAGTAGTTTCTCAGATGGTGATGGGCTTCATGCCGACACGATTTATCGAGTTATTAGGGCTCTGACTTTATCCACCCCCTAGACTTGATATGCGATACTCTTTAGACGAACGGATCGGACTGTACGGATATTGTCATTGTCAGGCTCAGTAGGGTTTATGGATGAGTTCGCTCGTCAGCTTCCCTTCCAATCAATACACAGGCAACCGTTACGTACAGTTCGTACCTCTGACGTGCTAGAGGTTATATACCCAGTGCCAGTGTGCTGATGAGTCATTAGAGTCCCCCACAGACCGTTTCCCAAGTTCGGGCGAAACGTTGTAGAGGCCGTATGGTTTTATGGCAGGGTTCGGAAAATGCACGTGCGTTTACGCACGTGTCATATTTCGGGCAGATAATACTGGTAGGCTTTGGTTTAAACCGGATCCGAGTATTATACTGTGTAGATATATTATCTTTGTCTCAGTTGCATTTGTATTCAGTCGTAATACAAATGCGGGTATGTTTATACTGTTACGGGGTTATCCTGAAATTCGTTTCAGGATCACTTTTGGATGTTGCCAGTTTCCAGTTTTCTATCACCCGTATTTAGCATTCGGTTAAATGCGGATTTATCTTTTCTTCCATGGGTGAGTCATGAGTGAGGAAGCTTCTTGGTTGATGACTTGGTTTGTGACTCACTTGTTATTTTCGTTCTTTATTGGTGTGATCAATTGATGGGGCTCATTTGTAAGTCCACGGTAGCGCCCCGGCCGTCTAACAGACGCCAAATGCGGAACAAAAACTTTTTACAACTAGCGCTATCGCGTACTATAACCCGGATATGCCATTAAAGCTAAACTAACAAACTACAAAATGGGCAGAAGAGTTATACCAAACGATCCGAGTCCTTCGGTCTTCAACCATCATCCCACGCTTTGTTGCGGCTGCTCCGATCTCCTTAATCTCTAGTCTTCTCGTCCAGGTGGCACCACGTCGATGGATCTTTAAACGGCCTCCTACCTCTGAACCGAGGCAACGCGATCATCAAGTTTGCCAAAAGAGATGACCAAGATTGATGTAGAGAATGAGTAGAACATTTTGTCTCGTTACGTCCAAAGCCATGGACGAACGGTTAATGAAGTTGCCTTTTTGGATCGGGTGGAATGAGAAATGAGGCTATATCCTTTTATGAACCAAAACTATCATCTTCTTTTTATCCAAAATGAACCACACCACCACCCAAAAGAGGGGGCCGGCCACTATATAGGCAAGGGGGGTGAGTGTAGGAGGAGGGATGGTGAGAATAACAAGCACAATACTTATCATAACATTTAATGAAAGCATGAGTCATACAACACCTAGTATGATCACATTTAATGCAATGATGTAAGTATATTCCATCCGCATTCGCCACTGGGTCCCGTCATTACCCGTTAGGTTACTTAACTAACGACAGAGCGGGGACTGAACTAGTGCGGATGCAAAACATATACAACATCTACTAGTATATATATCAATATATAATATTCGCTCAAGGCGTGATAAAATGCAACATCACAGAAAAATAATAAGCATCACAGAACAATACAGATATCTGGGATCCCCGGGTTTCATAGAGCCGCTACTGAAACCCGACGTTCCCCTGGTCGTGTGGATAGCCTGTGCAATGAAATCCTAGACCCCTACGGGCGCGGCAAGTTACCCGCCAAAACCTGAAGCGAGGCAGCCCCTTCAGCAACGTGAATGGACCACCCAGCACTTCACGGAATCCGGTAACTTGGGCATGTTAGTTATATGTATGCCCTAGAGGCCATTACTGTACATGAGATGTATATTGTATTGGATGCTGGGACATATATAGGTAGGACTTTCTTGCTCGACATGATAGTACGCTATCTGGTTGCTTTTTATCTTAACATGTATACTTGCAGTCTCTCTATTACATGTTGATAAAGCACTTAGGATGTGTGCTCGACTTCCAGGACTATGATGCAGATCATACTAGTGGGGCCTGGGTAGTCAATGAGTACATACTTCAATGTTCCTAGTCGTGGGAATATCGAGACGGGGCATCGATATTCCAGAGTAGACTAGCGTATATCTTCTCGACACATGTGATGGGCGATGGATGATCCCATATCCATTGGTGTTTGACATCAGAGATGGTATGCGGGTGCTCAGTGGTGACTGGGTACACTGAACGGACTCGCCGAGAACTCCCCGATGGTATTATACCTCACGTCAGATGGCAGTTCTCTGGTTACACTGGTACAGCTTAGTCTGTTGACCCGAGATCGTCATAGAGTCTTGTGTGTCTCCCACTGTGCTTTGATTTCCACCCTACCACGGCTCTAATGAGTCGTGCAAACAGGTGGTTTTTGGGTACAGTCCCGATTCATATGGAGGCAATGAGCGATAGGAGGGGATTCGTCTCTCCCGGTATTGGGGGTTGATGTTGCGCTATGCTCGACTGGCCATAACTGGAAATCCCTAGCCAGGATTGCACTGATTTACTGGTAAGTGTTATTAGTAGTTTCATGCATGTTATGGACCTTACATCGGCATGACTTATCAAGCTACTGAGGTCTGACGTTTACCACCCCTAGGCGAGATATGCGACATATCAGACGAACAGACCGGACTGTACGGTAAGTGTTGCTGGTTGGATTCACAGGAGTGTGAGCGGGCTTGCTTGTTGATCTTCTGATCGCTCAATACCCGGGTGGCCGTTACGTTTAGCAGACCGCTTGCGGCTTGAGGGTGTATGATATGATTATCACCTACTGCCGGCGTATTGACGAATCTTTAGAGTCCTACACAGAGGTTTCCTGGCTCAAGCGAAACGAAATAGGAGCGCATATGAGATATGTGCGGGACCGAGAATAATACCAGTATGTGATACTGCATTCTATTCTCGCGATTTGTATTATCGGACGGTTGTATATGATATAGCCGGGTTACCGAATCAAATGTTGATTCGATAAATTGATACACTTGATATTAGTCGGTTATATGCAGTATGACCGGATCATTAAATCAAGTGTTGATTTAATGATTTAATGTATAATTATGTATTTGATATATTACTTTACATTAACTAATATTGGTTCATTTAAGATTGATTTTCTCACTTGGATGTGCACATTGTTTATATGTGATATATGCAAGTGTACATGTTTGTATCATGCTTGATGATACATACAAGCTGTGTGTATGAAACTTAAACCAAATTGATGTTAAATTAGGGTTTACTAATTTCCTAATAAATAACAAAAGAAATAAGACTTTGGTCAAAGTTATCAAGCTTCATGAAGCTTGAAGAAACTTTGAGAAAGTCAATTTCTTTTGTCATTTCTTTAGGATGCTAGTTAACCCAACCCTTAACCCAAGTCTTTGGTTAATTCTCTACACAAGTTAAGCATGAGGGCTTAACTTAACCATGGTACCATAATTAAAAGGATATGTTTCATTCTTTATTCTATTATTCTCATCATTATTCTTTCTTCTTTTTCTTCTTGAAGAAGAAGAAAGCTTACTAGCTCTAATGGTGCCATGAGATTAAGAGTGAGAAATCCAATTCTAAAATGAACCACTTCCTATTTCTTCATTCTCTACCACTTTCCATGTAGTAGAGTGTGTTATCTTCACAAGTTTCATGACCAAGTGAAGATGGAGCTTGAGTTTGAGTCGCCTCGACGTAGATCATCTTCGGCATCGAAGTCAACGACCTAGCCCGATCATTTCTCCGATGAAACCAACGCTAGAGTCCAGGATACCGATGATCGCAGCGGAGGGACGTCATCACGGAGCTAAAGAGGTGGCGGACCGGATCTACAAAGGTTGTAGTCCCTTTCACTCACAGTTAAGTTGTTAACTTGCATGGTTTCGCCTATCCTCTAGTTAACGATCTATATTAGGGTTTATCGGCATATAAAATTTGAATTGGACATTGTTGATCAGTTGTAGAAGCTCATGGGTGTGCATAGGAACCCTACAGTGGTATCAGAGCCTAGCTAGAGCTTTAGGCGAAGTGTAGACGAAGTTAGAAACCCGATCGAACCCCGAAACCCTAAACAAAACCCTTCTCAGTACATTTTCTGAAATTGTGGATTTTTGTGAATTAAAAATACTCAGAAAATAGAGCAGGAAATTCTAAGAACAACTGCAGAAAACGAAACCCTAACACTACTGTAGCGCCGCGGAACCGTGGCCTTACCCTGCTTTTGGCGGCGGTTCCGCGGCCGTATGTATTGATTAGTGTTCCATTTTCCTACAGTAATGCCCGTACCTGTATCCTCTGTTCTCTGGGAATTTTTAATCTGTACTCAACAGTTGAGTTTTCTGGGGTTGTTTTGGGGACTCGATGTTTCGATCAGATTATATGACTTTGTTTATGTTTTTCCGGGTAATTTAGAACATGTTAAAAAGTTTGACCAGATATAAATACCCACTTTTTCCCCTACCGGGAAATTTCCAATTGTTGGATTTTTCCGTCATTTAAGAATGTTCTAAGTAGTGCAAGTAACGCGATGGTCCCTCTAGAAGACAACAAACCTTAACTCGATTATGTGACCGTCTTGAACTGCCCTTTGAACCTTAGGGTTTGGGGCAGTACAGCGTGCCACATGTGAGGCGTTGGCTTGACCCTTCTACGGCTGGACCGTTGGTACTGTGGCATGAAGTGAATGTTATTAAACTTATTTCATGTGTTAAGCTGTTTCGGGAAAACTTGGGTGTTTGATTGTTCGATCGGAAAGTTTAACATTTTCTATTTATCTGGAATGTGATACAATATTTGGAATCCACAAGTAGTTATGAGATAACTGATTTGAATATTATAAATCTAGCACTTTTGTCTCACTTGATCGGTTGCCACGGAATTTTGATGCGATCAAAATTCCGTCGCAATCACGTAGCGTATGCGGATACTCACCGGGTAAACATAATAGACAGCTACACCCCATAGCCCCGACCAAGTGACTGTAAGAGAACCCCGTCGCCGAAAGCATCCGTTCGGGTGCTCGCGGCAGCGGTGTTCCGCCTTGGTGCACTTCGTCGACGGTATCGGGGGTGCGGCCGTCTACTAAAGTTTGCGACGAGCATTCGTTCTGGATGTCGGGAATCTTGTTGAATTGCCCGACTTGATATTGAAAAGAGTTTTCGATAATGAGACTAAAATGCGGGGTTTATAATTGTTAGGCATGCGATGTCTAAGGAATTCATTTGGTTAGGCATGCGATGTCTAAGGAGGTTGCGGATTCCAACTGTTGTAGTTTTACACTTTATTTTCTGCGACCGTAAGTGTAATATGTGATATCGCCGGTTTCGTTGTTATATGTCAACGACAATTGGGATGGGCATATTTACTTACGTTGATGACATGTGATGTTATGTGTTGCTAGATATGTTATATTGGATCGTCGTGTTTGAATAGCCGGGTTTTTTTTATGTGAGATGAGTGTTTTTCATTTTCATTCATGTAAAAACTTGTATATAATATTCTTTTATTGGGGCACTTCCAGGTTGCGGAAGATGTCACCGTTGATGTATATTATTTACTTTTCCGCATTAGGATAGACCCAAGGAGGGGAGCACAAGTAACCGGGTTCTAGGGTCCAGTGGGAGACCATCTCGAGGAGTCGAGTCCGGGTCTCCTAACCCTAGAATTGGTAGGGTTGCTTGCCGCTCTCGTAGGGGTCTAGAGGTGTGGGATTGGCTATTCATCACGACCGTGGAATCCGTGTTTTATACAGGCTCAAAATAAAACACGGACGTCCTAGTATATCCAATATTTCATATGATATTTTCTGCTGCGTTATCTGTGATGTGACCATGTGATATGTTCAGATAGATATTGTATATAGTATATATGATATATTATATAGACGTTGCTTATGTTTTACACCCGCGCTAGCCCTGCCTCGCTCTGGCGTTAGTTACCTAACCTAACGGTGCAGACGGGACATCGAGGCAAATGCGGATGGCATAAGCGTACGTTATATTTATCTGTGATGTTTAGGTGGACTTAAATGATGGGACATTCATTAATGAGATTAATGAAAGAAAATAAACCTAAAAGATCTTGTGGAATCGAATTTCTTAAACACAGGTAGCTACAGTTCTTGCTTTGCATCGCGGTGTTCCTTGTAGAACATCCTGCACCTTATTCGATAAGGAAAGGGCCGAGATCCCTTCACCGGAAGTGACCCCTTTAGCAATAACTGGTAGATGCTACAACCCTCGGTTTGTCTTTTGATTGCTTCTATTGTTTTTTGCTTTGCACAGCGGTATATATGATATATCCTGCACCTTATTCGATGAGGAAAGGGCCGACGATCCCTTCACCGGGAGTGACCCCTTTAGCAAAACTAGAAAGGCCTAAAAAACACTCCATTTAAAAACCATTCGATTCTGCAACGAGATCAAGTTCAAAGCGTTAAAGGTTTTCTTAAAAACCATCCGCAACCCTCCGTCATTTTAGGAAGTAGAGTACTTAGTATTCGTGCTGTGTTTGTTGACCATAGTCAAGGCACAGTGTACGGTAGCTAAGTGATGTCTTCCTACACCGCATATGATGCGATTAGTTAGGACAGTCATGTGGCTTTGTTGACCTTAGCCAAGGGTCAACTGGGTGGGTCTAATTAATCACGAAATGACGGGTAGAACTTGACTAGTGCTTATGATTTGTCGACCTTAGCCAAGGTCATAGGTGCTAGGGGTAAAAACCTTTATCGGGAGTTTCAAGTGTTGAAATTTGCAATGAGATTGCATACCTTCTATATGATAGTTGGATCCTGATACCCACTGCGAGTAATTGTTACTCCTGGGAGAGTTTTGCACTTTACAATTAGCCGATCAAGTAGGTGTCTAGAAAGGTGTCAAAGGGGTTACGCCCCTGGGAAAACGAGGTTTACTTTAATTAGGTCCGTGCGAAAGCACGGGAAACCTCCCTCAAAGTACCGGCACTGGCCTGGCTGAAAGATTGGCGAACTTGTAGAGTGTGATTAATCCCGGCTAGTCTTTCCTTTTAAGGTTTGAACGAAGATTTGATAAAAACAGTGGGAGCCATCCTGATTAGATAAAATATATAACCAATCTAATCTTGCAAGGGCGCACACAGAGTGTTTTCTCCTCTCTCTCTCCAGGTAGCGACCATGTCACGCCTTAATCAAGATAATAATATGGATGTATTGACCGAACCCGCTTGTTATACTGAGCTGGGAAACGTTGGTCCCGCACCAACTTATAATTGTTATAAGACCGAGCAGGAAATAGGGGAATACCAGGATTCCCATGTCGCCCAAACGAAGAAAGTGCATAAGATGCATCTCCTTCGGGTACGTTCATTAGAAAGAACTGTTTCTCTGTATCCTCTATGTCCTGGGTATTAGATATCGGATCAGGATCCCGCATATGTAATCTGTTACATTGGGCTACAGAAAGGTAGAGAACTGAGAACGGGTGATAAGTTTCATGGGACAGAAAATGGTGCAAGTGTTGCAGCCAAGTCTGTTGGTCACTATCACCCTGTATTACCAAAATACACTGATTCTGAACGAATGTTATTAGATACCGAACCTGATATACAACATCATATCAGTCTCTTTATTTACTAAAGAAGGATATAATTTTGTATTGTTGGATAATGTTTTGCACATATCCTATATCAATAGTTGATCGATTCAGGCACGTGATTGTTACGAAAAATTGTGTTTTTAGTTTAACCGCAATCAATAACGGTGTCGCACGTAGCTAGACCGAGATGAGTACGGGTCGTCCTCTGGGAAACGTGGAACCTTTTAATTTTACTTTAGATGTGTTGAAAAGGAGAAAGAAATAAGAATGGTTGTAGGATGGTTTCTAGATCTACGTTTAATAAGAATGTAAATATAGATCTAGAATAGTTTAAAGATGTGATTAATTATAATAAGAAGGGCTTGTAGGGTTCGTTAGGATTTAGTAGTTATGAATGATTAATTAAAGTTACCCTTTTTATCCATTAATAGATTTAGAACTAGAACGACGGTGATGCGTGTAGATTAGGGTTTCTGGAGGGAAAAGGAATCCCACTCTTAACCCTTATCTCGGCACGGAACTACGTTCATATCTAGCCTTTACCAAAACAATCATTAATCTAATCTCTAATCGCGGTCGGAACTAGTAAAGAATTGCTAGCGCGCCCGATTAGGATGTTAATGATTATTTTGATAAAGTTCCTAAACTTTATAGGACTTAAAAAGGGTTTAGATATTTTTCATCGTTCATTAGCCTACCCTAATCCTACGAACCCTAACAAGCGGAGAATTACTCGCGCATGTTGGGAGAAGAATATGAAAAGAAAGAGATGGAAAACATAATGTAAAAGAAAACAAACAATTAAATAAAAACTACCTTTATTAATCAACTCCTTCAACTACACTTTTAATCCATAGAAAATGATTACAAAACTTGATTTGCTTCTCGATCTTTCCTAGGGAGGTAGTCGAACAGTCGATGATCAGCCTGGATGCGTGAGCGTCGGGAGCTTCGTGATCTCTTCGGCTTGATGGCTTTTCCAAGAGGCCCTCGGTGCCTTTTTATAGTGCGAAGCCAGAATCTTTTTGTTGAGAAGTTGGTAAAATTCAGTATTCGAAAATCTCCCAAAATATTGCCTTCTGAACTCTTCAAACTGCGGCGGATCCGCGGCCCCAGGGTGGGTTAGGCCGCGGATCCGCGCTCAATGGGTGGGATCAATTTGTCGTTTTTCTTGGGCTCCCTGATGGTGACATTTGGCAATCCTATGCATCTTCAGAATCTGAAAATATTTCCTCGGTTGCTTCCAGACTTAGTCTCCAAGTTTGCTCTTTAATTTGGAAAGTATTCTTCAACAAATTGATTTGTTTGTTAAATCCTTCACAACAACTTGGAAATAATCTGCACAACAACTCATATAAGATTTTAGTAGACTTTGTTCTACTAGGATTAGACCAATAATATTATTTGCATACATTTTCCTACCAAATGATAATTAAATATATTAACACATGGAAAATAATGTTTTTACACATAAACCCTCATATGTATAATATATTATAATAAAGTCCTTTTTTAATATAAAAATGGTAGGAAAAATGTACTACAAATGTGCAGTTTTATCGACTGAACAAATACCCCCAAACTTATCTTTGATCGTCCCGAGCAAATTAGTTTATTTAAGAGGAGAAAAAGAAAAGAGAAAACTAGGCACACTTTCGTAGGCAGACACGATTGCACTGAGCATGTGCAACAAGCCGTTAAACCTCTAGGTGTCCCTAGTAGGAGGAGTGTTGTCTCCTGAGGGTTTTCAGCGGATTACACCCACAAAATCCAATAACAAAAGAAAGATGGTGAAATTTACATATAAAGATAAGAACCATAAAAGAAATACTTTGAAAAGAAGAGTTTCCAACTATACTAGCTTTTCAGTTGTCATGAGCCCTATCTTAATAGTCATGAAAAAATGTTAGAAATCACATCATCCCTCAATAAAACATCGTCTTTATTCTTCATTCCTACCTTTTGTCCAAACATTGATCATATAACCCCACGTGTGTGTAAAGAACATCCCTACACTCAGAGAATTCAATTCAAGCTATCATACTCTTGTCCATCTACCTTAGTACTTTTTACTTTGATGAATACTTAGAATTGCTTACACATTTTCATGCGACCGTTAATACTTCTTGAGGTACTAACCGACCGATTACTCATGTGCTTGCAGATTTGGTGATAATATTTTCCTTGTCTTGCACCACCTAAGGCTTAGCAGTGACTCCCAGACCAGTTGGCCTTAGGGCACTAGGTGAAGAGGCACCCTCGCTATATTTTTTTATTGCTGCCTTGGCGATAACAAAACCAGTGTTCATTTTTCTTTTCACCATTTTTATATTTTCTTCATCATTTCCTTCATACTTTGGCTTTTAGACAAGAGCATTTCAAGGTATCCTCTACTATCCCGAGTTTCAAGACGTGTGTAGGTGCATATTGTAGGGTATCAACATTCAAATGTTTGGCTTCCAGAATAGAAACTATTTTTCGGACTTATTTTTATCCTCAGATTAGTGACTTCCTTCATCTTACCAACCCTTGGGACAACAGCTCATAACTACTTATTACCAGTTCGTATAAGGAAACTTCTAGTTTTCTTGGTTTTCTTAAACTATTCCTATCTTTTGGATGTAATTTTTCACTTTCTACTCTTTTGTTATAAAAGAAAATTTTTGAAATTTTTGAAAATGTTGTGCTTATGCAAAATATGATGCAAATTGATGTGTAAATAAGCACAAACCTCCCCCAAACCTGTTTACAGCAGTGTCCTCACTGATGTCATCCGTTAAGCTCAAAAACCTGTAGACTTGGGAGGAAATTATTTACGGGGGCAAGAATATATGAAAGTGAAAATCCTCCCCCAAACTTATTTTAGGCTCACAATTTTGTAAAAATCATTTTCTTTCAAGAGCCAAAATATACCACCCCTCCCCCAAACTTGAGTTAAACAATTTTAATCTTTTAAAATCACACGAGGGGGTCAAGGTTATTGGTCAATGCCAAGCTTTGCAAAGACCGAAGGTCAACACCAACCATTCAAAAATTTTATCGATGAAGCACCAAGGTTGGTGGAAGAACATGTCACCTATTGACGTGAAGAAGTGGAGAGGTGACAAGAGGTGTAAAGGATTGCGTCTCAATTTGGAGAGACGACACAGTGATAGTGATGATGGATTACTCGCATTATCATGATTGTCCAAAAGAGGGGGTGGAGGTCCAATTTCTTCATCTTGGAGTTGATTCATCTCAACACCCGTGTCTTGTAAAAATGCGAGTTCATCAGCGAAAATTTCCTCAAAGCTTTCATCGATACCCCGAAGAATAATGTCCTCAGAAAAAATGGGGTGATCGTCAGACTCTATAAAAAGTTCCTCATCAGTGTTAGATGTTGACCCGGACAACTCGGTGGAAGAGTCCGTATCAAGCAACAACATATGAAAAGAGTCAGTATCATGAGGTTGATCAAATTCGCTGCTGTCGACATCCATTATTTCGACAGAACACACATGAGCATAGGGTTCGGAGGGTTCACTTCCCAACTTGTAAATGTTAAGCTCAATTGACTTCTTTCCAAAGGATAGGGTCATAGAGCCGTTTCTACAATTGATTACTGCATTGGAAGTGGCCAAAAAGGGTCGACCGAGTATCACCGGAATTTGATTGCGTGGGTTTGCTACAGGTTGTGTATCTATAACGATAAAGTCCACGGGGAATATGAATTCCCCGACTTTGATTAACACATCTTCTAGCTCACCCCTAGGTTGGGTGATAGATCGATCGGCCATCTGAAGAGTGCAATGCGCCGGCTTTAACTCTCCGATCCCTAATTGCTCATAAACAGAATACGGAAGCAAGTTAACACTAGCACCTAAATCGAGTAGAGCACGATTGATGTTTTTACCCCCAATAGAAATTGAAATTGTAGGACTTCCGGGGTCCTTTCGTTTCTTGGGAAGTTGTTGTGTAAAAGCAGTGCTCACATTACTCGCAAGGAAAACTTTTTTAGGTACTTGAACTTTTCGCTTCCTAGTGCACAAGTCCTTTAGGATTTTCGCATATGACGGAACTTGTTGAATAGCATCTAGGAGAGGAATGTTTATGTTAACTTGCTTAAAAATTTCCACAATCTTCTCCATTTGTGGACTAGGTCTGTTGCCCCTCAACCTGTTTGGATAAGGTGCTTGATCAATAAGTTTTGGGTCCAACGTTTGTGGAGAAGACTGTGGGGATGGATTCGATCCCAAAACCGGAGTGGGAATCGACTTAGATAGATTTGGCGAAATGGGCGAAGGGTTCGAGCCTTGGGGAAAACGGAGAATAGGCTCGGGTGAAGGTGGGAGACTAGACGAATTAGGGGAAGAAGAAGAAGAAGGGGTATCAAATGTGTCACTATCATCAACTTGCTCACCCACTTGGTTGTTTAGCACTCTCCCCGATCTCAACGTAGTGACGGCACTCACATTATGACTTTGTGAATGGCCGGGATTCGGTAGGGGTTGAGATGGGAGTTTCCCTTTCTCTCTCGCACTCATTGCGGCATTTAACTGTGCGATTTGGTTTTCTATTGATTTAATACTCTCACCATGGGAGGAGGAGTTTTTCGTTAGGGCATCAATAGAAGACCTCATATCAGCCGAATTTTGCATGGATTGTTTCATGAACATATCCAAAGTTTGTGCAAGTGAGTTGTCAATACCGGCCACCTGTGGTGTAGAAATGTTGGCCGGATTTTGGAAATTTTGTGACTGAAAGGGGGGCTGATTCTGTGGTTGTGGTTGCTGTGGAGGAGGTCTTTGATAATTGCTTTGTTGGTTTTGATTCCAAGCAAAGTTAGGATGATTCCTCCATCCTTGATTGTACGTAGAAGAATAAAGGTCGTTTCTAGGTCGCTGCTGAAAAGCAGCATTAGCTTGAAACGATGCATTCATAGGACATTCTTCAGTTAAGTGTGAAGGATCCGAACAGCAACCACAGACAGTCTTAGGAAGCGTAACCTGATTTAGGGAGAATGATGAGAATTTATTCTCCATAGCATCGAGTTTCTTTTGCATCGCTGCCATTTCGGCTTTCACTGCGATGGAAACATCGAGCTGGTGTATACCTCCCTTAGTTGAAGGTGGTCTTACGCTTTCCCACTGCAAAGTGCTTTCTGCAAGATCTTCCAGATATTTCCAAGCTTCGCCATCATCTTTAGACATGAAATTGCATTGACACATTGTTTCAAGCATCTGTTTTGTCGCTGGATTAATGCCCTCATATATAATCCGACATAGATCCCATCTTTGTATTCCGTGATGGGGGCATTGGACAAGCAGATCTTTGAAACGTTCAAAGCACTTCCAAAATGGTTCGTTGGGAAGCTGGGTGAACTGATTGATCTCGCTCCTAACATGTGCAGTCTTATGATTTGGGTAAAACTTCTTAAGAAATGCTACGACGAATTCATCCCAATTAGCGATAGAGTGTGCGGCAGTATTATAAAGCCATTTTTCTGCCAAGTCGCATAGTGTGAATGGGAGAAGACGTAAGCGCATAGCATCTAAAG
Source organism: Agapanthus africanus (assembly GCA_030015575.1). Classification (NCBI taxonomy): domain Eukaryota; kingdom Viridiplantae; phylum Streptophyta; class Magnoliopsida; order Asparagales; family Amaryllidaceae; genus Agapanthus; species Agapanthus africanus. The sequence goes on along the minus strand of JASDDO010000026.1, from coordinate 398,827,842 downwards.
TCAATTGTGAAGTACCCATCATTGCGCATACGTTTTCGAATTTGGTGATGAAAACGTACGCGTCTTCCGACTCAAGCCCGTGAAATTTGGGCAGCAGATTGATGTAGTGGGGTTTAATTTCGAAATTATCCCCGTTAGGTGGTGGAAGAGATAGACAAGTAGGAAGGGGACCACGAATAGGATAGCATCTCTCTTGGAGAGAGATGCGCGGTGGATTCTGCTCACCTGCGGGTGGTGGCAGCGTGGTGTTATAATTAGATGGAGTGCCGTCCATCACGGTTGATGTGGTGTGTGGTGGGGGAAAAGAAGATGAAGAAGTACCGACTTCGGCGTCGATAGCAGGAACGCGGACAAGACGGGCACTAGGATCCCGTGTCCAGCCGAGCATGCACTAAGCGGGTTTAGTGCAAGTGGCAGCGTGTGTGTGGTTTAAAAATTGGCTTGTTTTGAAAAAGTGGGACTCAAGACAAATCACCCCCAAGATGCACAAGCAACCCTAGAATTAAGGTCACCTAGGTCTGCTAGACAGCTCCTAACTATGGCTAGAAATAGACCTCAAACCGCCTCTTCACGGACAAGTACGACCAGGTAAGTGGGAAGGAACCACCACTACAGTGGGCCTAATTAAAAACCACTAGCCTAGACACCGCAATGTCAGTTAGGATAAACGGCCGATGCCTATACTAGTCTTCTTCCTATTGAGCTCGACAGTCCTTAGAGTCTGGTCTAGATATTTTTTAAATTAATGAAGGGTTGATCTATATGCTCGGTTTGTGATTTGTGGGGCTTAGGAAGGGTGATGAAATCCCCACCTAATCTTGATTTGGTCTTTGCCCCTTAAAATCCGTATTAAATATGCAAAACAAAACCAAACACAAAACTTTTGCAAAGAGATTTTTGAGCGGCGCAATTTGCAAAGAATCCTGCAGAAAATAGATTTTATTGGATTTGGGAGGAGAGAGGAGGAGTTAAGAAAGATACCAGAGAGTTCTGTAGCCCTAATCCATCCAAGACGCCGCGCTTCCGCCGCCAAAGATGCCTTTATGCCGCGCTTCCGCCGCGAGGTGGTTGGATCGCTTGATGAAAAATTTCCTGTGTCCCTCTGTGCTCCTCTGGATCTCTAAAAATGTCTCTGTTTCCTGTTTCCCTCAATTCTGTGACTCCAGATCTCCTTGCAAAAATCCACGCACAAATCGTTAAATATGCAATTTGCAGTTTTGTGTTAATAATGATATGACTCGTCTAAGAAATCAACACAAATAGTAAAAATAAAAAATTACGCACGTATCCCCGGCAACGGCGCCATTTGATTGTTACGAAAAATTGTGTTTTTAGTTTAACCGCAATCAATAACGGTGTCGCACGTAGCTAGACCGAGATGAGTACGGGTCGTCCTCTGGGAAACGTGGAACCTTTTAATTTTACTTTAGATGTGTTGAAAAGGAGAAAGAAATAAGAATGGTTGTAGGATGGTTTCTAGATCTACGTTTAATAAGAATGTAAATATAGATCTAGAATAGTTTAAAGATGTGATTAATTATAATAAGAAGGGCTTGTAGGGTTCGTTAGGATTTAGTAGTTATGAATGATTAATTAAAGTTACCCTTTTTATCCATTAATAGATTTAGAACTAGAACGACGGTGATGCGTGTAGATTAGGGTTTCTGGAGGGAAAAGGAATCCCACTCTTAACCCTTATCTCGGCACGGAACTACGTTCATATCTAGCCTTTACCAAAACAATCATTAATCTAATCTCTAATCGCGGTCGGAACTAGTAAAGAATTGCTAGCGCGCCCGATTAGGATGTTAATGATTATTTTGATAAAGTTCCTAAACTTTATAGGACTTAAAAAGGGTTTAGATATTTTTCATCGTTCATTAGCCTACCCTAATCCTACGAACCCTAACAAGCGGAGAATTACTCGCGCATGTTGGGAGAAGAATATGAAAAGAAAGAGATGGAAAACATAATGTAAAAGAAAACAAACAATTAAATAAAAACTACCTTTATTAATCAACTCCTTCAACTACACTTTTAATCCATAGAAAATGATTACAAAACTTGATTTGCTTCTCGATCTTTCCTAGGGAGGTAGTCGAACAGTCGATGATCAGCCTGGATGCGTGAGCGTCGGGAGCTTCGTGATCTCTTCGGCTTGATGGCTTTTCCAAGAGGCCCTCGGTGCCTTTTTATAGTGCGAAGCCAGAATCTTTTTGTTGAGAAGTTGGTAAAATTCAGTATTCGAAAATCTCCCAAAATATTGCCTTCTGAACTCTTCAAACTGCGGCGGATCCGCGGCCCCAGGGTGGGTTAGGCCGCGGATCCGCGCTCAATGGGTGGGATCAATTTGTCGTTTTTCTTGGGCTCCCTGATGGTGACATTTGGCAATCCTATGCATCTTCAGAATCTGAAAATATTTCCTCGGTTGCTTCCAGACTTAGTCTCCAAGTTTGCTCTTTAATTTGGAAAGTATTCTTCAACAAATTGATTTGTTTGTTAAATCCTTCACAACAACTTGGAAATAATCTGCACAACAACTCATATAAGATTTTAGTAGACTTTGTTCTACTAGGATTAGACCAATAATATTATTTGCATACATTTTCCTACCAAATGATAATTAAATATATTAACACATGGAAAATAATGTTTTTACACATAAACCCTCATATGTATAATATATTATAATAAAGTCCTTTTTTAATATAAAAATGGTAGGAAAAATGTACTACAAATGTGCAGTTTTATCGACTGAACAGCACGTTATCTAAAAGCATATACATTCTAAATCAGACCACAGTTCTTAACGTATAGAACACACACAAGAGGAAGAGTTCAGAATTGAACGATTCCTTCTTGAGGTATTGTAGACTAGGTCATATCAATGTGACCCGACTAGCTAAAGTTACATTTAGATGGATATTTAAATCAGTTTGAATTTACATCTTGTGAAACTTGCTAGTCATGTCACAAAGATAAGATGACCATAGCTCTGTTTACTCGAAACATAGAAAGAGTTAGTGAACTCTTGGGACTGATACATAGTGATGTATAAAGGTCCCCAGTCTACATATGCCAGGACTGGTTCTTTGTACTTCCTTACATTCATTGATGATCTCTCAAGATTCGGACACATGTTCCTGTTGAAACACATGTCTGAAGCTTTTGAGAAATTCAAAGAATATAAGTTAGAAGTAGAGAACCAAAAACGGGTATAAGTATTATGTCCTTTGATGTGATCAGGGAGGAGAATACTTGAGCACGGAATTCCTGGACTATTCTAATGGAGAATGAGATTCTTTCTCAGCATTACTCCTCCGTATACACCACAACATGTCGATGTATCGGGGCGGAGCAATCACACCCTATATGATATGGTGCGCTCTATGATGAGTACTGCTGAGTTACCTGTTTCCTTTTAGGGGTTATGCACTTAAGAATCTGCATGCCTATTGAATTAGGTTCGAATCAGATCATTGCCTACCACTCCATATGAGATATTGTAACGTTTTGAAAATCGTTTCGGTGAAATTTCGAAAAATCGGTAAAATAAGGGGGTTTTCTGTAAAAAGTCAAAATACAAATATCTTATTATAAAAAATAAATATACATATTCTAGCTATGTAATTGCTATTATTTGGTGTTTATTGAGCCGCTGGTGAAATTTCAAATTTTCTGAAAAAATATTATTTTATTATTATTTAAGCCGTCACTAATACATTTAATTAGGGAAAATTATAAATTGGAATGAGTTGAAACAAATTTTGTGCATCATAAAACATTAAATAAAATTTTATCATGTAGTTTTTGAAACGAAATCATTTGCCAAAACGGTTTAGAAATTATTGAAGAAAAAAGGCTTTTTTTTAGCGTAAATGGATGTTTGGGGTATTGTATTTATCATTTTTCATCACCCCACACCCGTACCCACACCCACACACCCCCATTCACTTCTCCCCATAGCTGAATTCAGCAGCCACCATTTTTTTCCCCACTTGAATTTCAAAGGAAAGAAATGAAAGAAAAGAAAAGAAAATGGAGAAATGAGGTGGACCTTTGACCTTGAATTGACTTTGACTTCTCCCCCCACTTTCTCTACCTCCCTCTCTCTCCTCTCCCACTCCCATTCCAGCAGCCCCCCTCCTACAGCAGCAACAGCCCCCCCCATTTCCCTTCTCTTTTCTCTTCAAACTTCATCAAAAATTGCCTCAAATCCATAAAAAAAAAATCCCAAAACCTAAATCCGACTCCTACCCATTTTAGCTTAGCCCGTATAGCATGGATCTTTGTGAAAAGAGAGCATTTTGGGAGGCCATGGATGCTTGTGGATCTTCAAATGTTTTTGGGTATAATTCTAAAATATTTTTGCTTAATTTGTTACTAATTTCTTAAAGCTAAACTACTTAAGTGTTAATTAGGCTTAAGTTGCAAGTTTTGGAATTCAAGTTATGAATTTGAATGCAAGTTAGGCTTTTATAAAATTGGTGTATGGTTGTGTGTTATATTTTGGCTTTTTGTCATGTTAATACAAGATTAGTAGCTTGTGCTAATGGTTAGTTTAAAAATTGTGTTAATTTGCTAATTTGCTTACTAGGTTTTTGAAATTGGTTAAATACTTGGGATTAAAAATGTGTTTAGGTTTTTCATGACTTCATTAACTTTATTAAGTGTGGTTTAATGCTTTAGATCATGCAAATCTAAGCTAGATTGTAGTTTGTGCATTTTTTCTTTGAAATTGTTAAATTTTAGGTATTTTGTAAACTAGAATATTAGGGTTTTTGGAATTTAATGAGATTAAATTCCGGGAATTGTTTATATGACTTATTTAAGATATTTAATAAATATATTGGCCGCTACATTCATTTAAACATCATGTTTTGTACAAAAACGGCGAATTGTGCTTGCTAGATTTTCGGAAAAATGACTTTTTAAGTGAAATTGGGGTTTTTGTGAGTTTTAACCTAGTTCATATTAAAATTAGTGTTCGTGAATGTGCAAATGAGTGTGATTGGATTTTTCTCGATGGTTTGACGTTTGTACATCGACATCGAGGGTTGGTTTGACTATTGTTTCATGCGTAGGCGATAGGTTTGGACCTATGCGTGATACGCATGCCGATTTGATTTTCGTATGCCGTTTCGATTTCGAATTTAGTTTTAATGCGATACGGTGCGTTATGATATGTAGGTACCCCATGTGGACTTCGAGACGACAAGGAAGCACGTGGCGACGTCGGCACCGGCTAGCGAGGACCAGGTGAGTAGATTTATATCTACGGGGAGAAGTCGGGTGGATGGCGTATAGCACCCCCGCAGTCCGTGGTGGTGTATACGGATGCGTATACACACCAACAATTATATTATGTTATTTGGGATTAATAACGATGCTTAGGATGGATATTGGAGTGTTGGATTACTTTAGTGTTGCGAACCCTAGGGTAGTGTTGCACTACACATACACACATACATACTTGCATACATTCCTATTGATATGTGCTCATGGGATTCCTTATAGTTATGGGTTCACATGGGTATGGGACTATGTGTTCACATACGGATTTGAGGATGATACTTGGGATTGAGCTGAGTCGATGAGATTTGATTTGAGGCCGTGAGATCGGTGATATAGCAGGGTTCGTATTTGAGATAGACATGACGTTGTAGCGGGTCCTTGACGTAGTGTTTCACACACGTCCATGCATACGTAGGCGGTATCAGTATGGTACTAGACGTAGATCAGTACCGCGATCATGATATTTGATAAAGAGGATACCAGGTGAATAGTATGATGAATGTGATATTGACCCGTACCCAGATTTGGGATGCCGTACGACGGATTTACGTACGAGCTATATTTTGATGATTGATCCGCACTCTTGACTTGGGATGTCTGATTATAGATATGGTATCGGATATGATATTATTGAGGCGGGATCACCGACTATACATATACAGGTAGGTATATGTATCGACTCAGATGATAGGCGGTTTCCTTACCTGTAGTTCATCTTGTTAGTTCAGCCGTATAGTTTAGTGTAGTTGTTAGATTAGATTAGACTCCTACCTATTTCAAAAACTAACGAATCGTGGGTATTTTAAAAGACAGCCCAAGGGATCCTACGGATATTTCAAAAGACTTATCTTTTCATAAAAACACCGTAGCCCCTATTTTCAAAACCCCATGATTCGTGTTATTTCAAAAGGCACCATTTGTAGGACTTATATTAGATTAATGCAGATCAGTTATAGTTGCGTCTAGTTTTCAGCTCCCGCTCTTCTTTTGTGGTCCGCTTCGCATCGCATGCTTATTTTATGTTTCATACTCCATTATTGATATCATGCTGTTAGGACACCAGCACCATTACCGATGATGCGTATGTACCACGTACACTTATTTGCCGGCTCACACACATCTTCATCGGTAATTGCCATGTCACGTACACCTTAGAAAATATTATTGCTTGACATAGCCTGTTAGCTAATGTTAGACATGATATTAGTGTACTTGCCTTATATCTTAGTTTAGACATTGTAGTTATTACCTGCTACTTCATGCATACTGTTATTCATTGTTATGCCCCATTCATGGATTCTCATGCATATATTCACTATTTTACGTGTTATTGAGGTTTTGGATTCGGATTTCCATGAGATTTTCTGGATTTGGAGGAAAACCGCAAAAACTTATATGAAATGATTTCTCTCTTTTTAAAATAAAAAGTGCGGTTTTCCCATGATGTATGAGTCGTCCACCATGAGTTTGCTGATGGATTTCGAGACCCGATTCGAGGAGACGGATGAACCGTTTCGGGTACATGGTGGACCCGGTAAGGTACCCCGGGGCAAGAAGCGCGTGATGATGACGATGTGAGCCTGGCAGGGGAGCACTACCTACCGGTGATTTTACCCGACGCGTCGGATATCCGGAGGATACCGTCGTGGTCTTGAGATGGATGGTAGGGGCCGGTCTGGACTGACGGCGCCCTAGATATTGTGATTGAGACATTGAGATTTCGAGATTTTGAGGTACAGAGACTGTGATACAGAGATATCGAGATATTGGGATTACGTTTTGTGCCGTTGCTAGGCACTGTTTTATGCTGATTTCATTATGATACCTCATTTTAAAAATACAAAGGAAATCTCACTAAATTATGAAAACAGTTCTTCATTTACATGTATTCTGTTTTCATGCATTCATACCTCATTCATATGATATATTGCTACCCTTGGGCACTGACACGGGTACATGAGATTAACCCGGGTTAGATATTTACCCTAGCCTTGTTATAGGCTGCTGGTTATATATATTTGAGGATGTATATTGATCGTATGACCTAGGATTGCGTCATACATGCGATTTCTATTCGTAGATGTTTTTCTATTCACGAGTTGGCAACTCACCCCCGTTGTGCCCCAGTTTCTTGCAGGTTTGCCGTACAGGTTTCATTACGGCTTGCGGGCATAGTTTCCTTCGGGTGATTTGCTAGTAGGTGGGTTTACTTGTATCGTACCCCCATTATATATCTTGTATATCATTATTCTGTTGTATCTAGAAGTTCCATCAACCAAACATGTATTTATTGAGATAGAGACCAGTGTTGTTTATTCTTTCGACCTTAGAGTTGCTCGTTATATTTCTGGTGGTTTTGAGTTTCCTTTTGAGTTTTGATCCTCGCCGTTGGCGTTGTATATTATATTGCTTGTGTGGTTGTGACCGTCGATTGACGAAGAGCTAGCTCCCGCTTGGGGATGCCTTTTTCCTGATTTCGTATACTATTCATGTTGTATCCCGTTTGGGGGCCAGTATTTACAAAGGAGACTCTGCCGAAATTTTCAGTAAATTTTTGATGTTTTAAAAACCGCATAATTCGGCTTATGCTATTGAAATTACTTGCTTTAAGTTGGTTTTTCTTGCACTCTACTACTTTTCTTGGTTTGGATTTCTGGGTTTTCGGTTTACTTAGATTACGTACGTCTCGAGACGTTCGTAGTTTAAGTGCCGGTCATGTTCCGTGCTTTCGGGTCGTGACAAAGTTGGTATCAGAACGTTAGGTTTTACCTTCGGAGCGTAGGATGACCCTTGGTTGATGGAATAGGTGACTAAAGTAGAGTGACGTACCGTTGGTTTGTTCCGCGGCATATTTACGACACGCCACTCCACTTATGAAGCCTTAGGATGTACATTTCCTTGTTCAGTATTATATTACTTCCTGATCTAGCCTCATCGGTACCAGTTTGGTTTTGCTGCTACGGTTACGGGCAGGGAGAGCTACGGCTAGAGTTGCGGTCAGCACAAGCTCGTCACGAACGAGGACTGACCAGGGCGAAATTCCGGCGACACACGATTGCAGAGATGTGTCTTTTTACTGTGTTTCCGCGCCACGAGCGTTTGGCGTATCGCCTTTATGAGGTTACTCGGAGGTGCTGATCGACACTAGAGAATTGAGCCAATGATGGAGGCCAGCCAGATTTTGATGACCGTTGGTGTGTTGCTTACTCCTGATGATTGAGGCACAGTTCAGCATGCAGACGAGTGAGCCAGTTATTGCTGCGAACGATGAGATATCGCCCCAGATGTTGGAGCTATTGCAGTATAAGTTGTACTAAGAGATGATAGAAGGTCGCTAGTCATCGAGGATGAATGACTAGGACATATGGATCGTTCGCCTACCCCGATGCGAGGTCATCAGATAGATTGATTCAAGCTAGAGACGACTTCACGCGGAGACGTTGGGAGTCGACAGAGACGATCGAATGTCAGAAACCTATTATTCCAAGTTTAAGGTAGTCGGAAAGACATGCAGGCAATTCTATGGTCCCTCTAGAAGAATGAAACCCTAACTCGACTTAATGACCGTGTGAAAGCCTTTGAACCTTAGGATTTGCGGCAGTTCTGCGGCGCCATTAGTGAGGCTTGGGTTTGCCCTTCTACGGCTGGACCACCGATGCTGTGGTATGTACTCGATACTATTAAATTGTACCCAAGATGTTGAGCTCTTGGGGGATTATGAGGTTTTGACGAATCGATTGGATGGCTCGACTTAATTCGGATGCTAGGTGGTGAGATGCATTTCTTGGGAGATTCCAGATACGAGGATAGCCGTTGGAGCTCAGTCCATGCAGCCACGACGGGACGAGTCCGAAGCAATCGACATTAGAGAAAAAGTGGAGTAAGAGGTTCGTACATACCTGGATATGATGACGTTCCCCTCCGCCGACATCAGAGATGCGATGCGCATGCCGAGGCATTGTACTTGGATATACCTTCCAGAAGGAGTCGCGATGAGTATGCAGTCGCTCCAGAACAAGATGCAGATATAGGAAAGGACAACGACTTCTGGACAGTTGGCAGAGACGAGGCATGGAATAGACCGTGAGCAGGATTCCTTCCAGGCCACTGATGCAATGATATTTGCACTCAGGATCAGATGTGTCACGTGCATTCAGAGAGCCAGAGGCCGACGCCAGTGATATGCTTCCTTGACAGGGCCGATGAGCCGATGGATTGTGAGATTGGTAATCCACGGAGAAGACTTGGACCCAGGAGTGGTCATGTTACGCACACCAGCAGGCCAGAGTTCATGATCATCGACGAGACGTCCCACTAGTGACCGCGACAGTTGGCCCGAGATTCTTAGAGGATGCACTTGAGCGGTACTGTTCCGCCATTATTGATTTCGATGTTTTGGGTGATTTATTCGTATGATTTGATTTTGATGATTGAGGATTTACGATCTTTGCACAGTGTTGCACTTGATATCGTTTTCGTGCTTTAGTTTCACATGTTTGTGATTTTACGGTTTTAGACATTTGAGTTGATTTTGTGCGTATATACGCATACGAATTGGTTTTTGCACTCAGTATAGTTCACATATGCTTGCAGTGCAGTGATACGCATTTTGTGCACTTAGATGCACTGGACTTCGATTTCGATTGTGATACTCGATGTTTGTTTTATGCACCTTGTGCACCTGATTTGATTTTACGCATGTTCGGCGCTTGATATTGGATTTCATGATTTCGTGCATGATGGATGCCCCTGGTTTTGGGTTTTCGCGTATGATTGAGCGCAGGTTTTGAGATACGATTTTGGTGCACACCAGATGCACTAAATCGAGATTCTTCGTGCATGTTAGATGCACCTGATTTTGCTGTCAGGCACACATGTTGCCTACGTCAGATGTTTCGTGCACACCCGATACACTTAGATGTTGTTTCTGTGCGCATGTATGGCACATTCATGGATTTTGATTTCTGTGCGCACCAGACGCACGTAGCATTCATGTGCATATTTTGGGATTGATTTCGTATAGAGCAGTACATTTTTATGATATTGCTATGTGTTTTCGTACTGAGCAGGACTAGTCAGAGGACAGTACCTGAATATATTTTTGCATGTATTGATAGTTATTGAAGGGATTTCCAAAAAGCGAGCTATAGCCTCAGTATTTACCTACGTGTCTGATATGACACGAAATGTTTAAAACAAGGAGACCCTTCTAAATTGTTTCCAAAACGGCGGAACGTACATTTCAAACAAATGTATATATGTATATAGTTATTTTCTTATGATAGACGTCCGCCACTGTGCAGTGTTATACGCGTTGCACAGCGACTTAAAGAGATTTGGCATGCATTTCCTTCAGATACTTACAGATATAGATTCGATGTTTACATGTATAGTTTCGAGTTATATCATATTGGTTTGATTTAGATTTGGCATTGATGTCTTCTCCATGACTCCGATGATTGCGGGATGCTTGACGGAGTTTTGATTTGAGTTATATACTCATTTTTCAAGCGCATGCGCTGCGCTACGAATTGTTTTATGTAGTTACAATTTCGGAGCCCCGACGACTTGATGGTTTTTCTTAGATGTTTTAGTATTTGGGGGAGTTTGAATTTAAATTCGGGGACCGAATTTCTTTAAGGGGGGAAGATTGTAACGTTTTGAAAATCGTTTCGGTGAAATTTCGAAAAATCGGTAAAATAAGGGGGTTTTCTGTAAAAAGTCAAAATACAAATATCTTATTATAAAAAATAAATATACATATTCTAGCTATGTAATTGCTATTATTTGGTGTTTATTGAGCCGCTGGTGAAATTTCAAATTTTCTGGAAAAAATATTATTTTATTATTATTTAAGCCGTCACTAATACATTTAATTAGGGAAAATTACAAAATGGAATGAGTTGAAACAAATTTTGTGCATCATAAAACATTAAATAAAATTTTATCATGTGGTTTTTGGAACAAAATCATTTGCCAAAACGGTTTAGAAATTATTGAAGAAAAAAGGCTTTTTTTAGCGTAAATGGATGTTTGGGGTATTGTATTTATCATTTTTCATCACCCCACACCAGTACCCACACCCACACACCCCCATTCACTTCTCCCCATAGCTGAATTCAGCAGCCACCATTTTTTTCCCCACTTGAATTTCAAAGGAAAGAAATGAAAGAAAAGAAAAGAAAATGGAGAAATGAGGTGGACCTTTGACCTTGAATTGACTTTGACTTCTCCTCCCACTTTCTCTACCTCCCTCTCTCTCCTCTCCCACTCCCATTCCAGCAGCCCCCCCTCCTACAGCAGCAACACCGCCCCCATTTCCCTTCTCTTTTCTCTTCAAACTTCATCAAAAATTGCCTCAAATCCATAAAAAAAAAATCCCAAAACCCAAATCCGACTCCTACCCATTTTAGCTTAGCCCGTATAGCATGGATCTTTGTGAAAAGAGAGCATTTTGGGAGGCCATGGATGCTTGTGGATCTTCAAATGTTTTTGGGTATAATTCTAAAACATTTTTGCTTAATTTGTTACTAATTTCTTAAAGCTAAACTACTTAAGTGTTAATTAGGCTTAAGTTGCAAGTTTTGGAATTCAAGTTATGAATTTGAATGCAAGTTAGGCTTTTATAAAATTGGTGTATGGTTGTGTGTTATATTTTGGCTTTTTGTCATGTTAATACAAGATTAGTAGCTTGTGCTAATGGTTAGTTTAAAAATTGTGTTAATTTGCTAATTTGCTTACTAGGTTTTTGAAATTGGTTAAATACTTGGGATTAAAAATGTGTTTAGGTTTTTCATGACTTCATTAACTTTATTAAGTGTGGTTTAATGCTTTAGATCATGCAAATCTAAGCTAGATTGTAGTTTGTGCATTTTTTCTTTGAAATTGTTAAATTTTAGGTATTTTGTAAACTAGAATATTAGGGTTTTTGGAATTTAATGAGATTAAATTCCGGGAATTATTTATATGACTTATTTAAGATATTTAATAAATATATTGGCCGCTACATTCATTTAAACATTATGTTTTGTACAAAAACGGCGAATTGTGCTTGCTAGATTTTCAGAAAAATGACTTTTTAAGTGAAATTGGGGTTTTTGTGAGTTTTAACCTAGTTCATATTAAAATTAGTGTTCGTGAATGTGCAAATGAGTGTGATTGGATTTTTCTCGATGGTTTGACGTTTGTACATCGACATCGAGGGTTGGTTTGACTATTGTTGCATGCGTAGGCGATAGGTTTGGACCTACGCGTGATACGCGTGCCGATTTGATTTTCGTATGCCGTTTCGATTTTGAATTTAGTTTTAATGCGATACGGTGCGTTATGATATGTAGGTACCCCATGTGGACTTCGAGACGACAAGGAAGCGCGTGGCGACATCGGCACCGGCTAGCGAGGACCAGGTGAGTAGATTTATATCTACGGGGAGAAGTCGGGTGGATGGCGTATAGCACCCCCGCAGTCCGTGGTGGTGTATACGGATGCGTATACACACCAACAATTATATTATGTTATTTGGGATTAATAACGATGCTTAGGATGGATATTGGTGTGTTGGATTACTTTAGTGTTGCGAACCCTAGGGTAGTGTTGCACTACACTTACACACATACATACTTGCATACATTCCTATTATATGTGCTCATGGGATTCCTTATAGTTATGGGTTCACATGGGTATGGGACTATGTGTTCACATACTGATTTGAGGATGATACTTGGGATTGAGCTGAGTCGATGAGATTTGATTTGAGGCCGTGAGATCGGTGATATAGCAGGGTTCGTATTTGAGATACGACATGACGTTGTAGCGGGTCCTTGACGTAGTGTTTCACACACGTCCATGCATACGTAGGCGGTATCAGTATGGTACTAGACGTAGATCAGTACCGCGATCATGATATTTGATAAAGAGGATACCAGGTGAATAGTATGATGAATGTGATATTGACCCGTACCCAGATTTGGGATGCCGTACGACGGATTTACGTACGAGCTATATTTTGATGATTGATCCGCACTCTTGACTTGGGATGTCTGATTATAGATATGGTATCGGATATGATATTATTGAGGCGGGATCACCGACTATACATATACAGGTAGGTATATGTATCGACTCAGATGATAGGCGGTTTCCTTACCTGTAGTTCAGCTTGTTAGTTCAGCCGTATAGTTTAGTGTAGTTGTTAGATTAGATTAGACTCCTACCTATTTCAAAAACTAACGAATCGTGGGTATTTTAAAAGACAGCCCAAGGGATCCTACGGATATTTCAAAAGACTTATCTTTTCATAAAAACACCGTAGCCCCTATTTTCAAAACCCCATGATTCGTGTTATTTCAAAAGGCACCATTTGTAGGACTTATATTAGATTAATGCAGATTAGTTATAGTTGCGTCTAGTTTTCAGCTCCCGCTCTTCTTTTGTGGTCCGCTTCGCATCGCATGCTTATTTTATGTTTCATACTCCATTATTGATATCATGTTGTTTGGACACCAGCACCATTACCGATGATGCGTATGTACCACGTACACTTATTTGCCGGCTCACACACATCTTCATCGGTAATTGCCATGTCACGTACACCTTAGAAAATATTATTGCTTGACATAGCCTGTTAGCTAATAGTTAGACATGATATTAATGTACTTGCCTTATATCTTAGTTTAGACATTGTAGTTATTACCTGCTACTTCATGCATACTGTTATTCATTGTTATGCCGCATTCATGGATTCTCATGCATATATTCACTATTTTACGTGTTATTGAGGTTTTGGATTCGGATTTCCATGAGATTTTCTGGATTTGGAGGAAAACCGCAAAAACTTATATGAAATGATTTCTCTCTTTTTAAAATAAAAAGTGCGGTTTTCCCATGATGTATGAGTCGTCCACCATGAGTTTGCTGATGGATTTCGAGACCCGATTCGAGGAGACGGATGAACCGTTTCGGGTACATGGTGGACCCGGTAAGGTACCCCGGGGCAAGAAGCGCGTGATGATGACGATGTGAGCCTGGCAGGGGAGCACTACCTACCGGTGATTTTACCCGACGCGTCGGATATCCGGAGGATACCGTCGTGGTCTTGAGATGGATGGTAGGGGCCGGTCTGGACTGACGGCGCTCTAGATATTGTGTTTGAGACATTGAGATTTCGAGATTTTGAGGTACAGAGACTGTGATACAGAGATATCGAGATATTAGGATTACGTTTTATGCCGATGCTAGGCACTGTTTTATGCTGATTTCATTATGATACCTCATTTTAAAAATACAAAGGAAATCTCACTAAATTATGAAAACAGTTCTTCATTTACATGTATTCTGTTTTCATGCATTCATACCTCATTCATATGATATATTGCTACCCTTGGGCACTGACACGGGTACATGAGATTACACCCGGGTTAGATATTTACCCTAGCCTTGTTATAGGCTGTTGGTTATATATATTTGAGGATGTATATTGATCGTATGACCTAGGATTGCGTCATACATGCGATTTCTATACGTAGATGTTTTTCTATTCACGAGTTGGCAACTCACCCCCGTTGTGCCCCATTTTCTTGCAGGTTTGCCGTACATGTTTCATTACGGCTTGCGGGCATAGTTTCCTTCGGGTGATTTGCTAGTAGGTGGATTTACTTGTATCGTACCCCCATTATATATCTTGTATATCATTATTCTATTGTATCTAGAAGTTCCATCAACCAAACATGTATTTATTGAGATAGAGACCAGTGTTGTTTATTCTTTCGACCTTAGAGTCGCTCGTTATATTTCTGGTGGTTTTGAGTTTCCTTTTGAGTTTTGATCCTCGCCGTTGGCGTTGTATATTATATTGCTTGTGTGGTTGTGACCGTCGATTGACGAAGAGCTAGCTCCCACTTGGGGATGCCTTTTTCCTGATTTCGTATACTATTCATGTTGTATCCCGTTTGGGGGCCAGTATTTACAAAGGAGACTCTGCCGAAATTTTCAGTAAATTTTTGATGTTTTAAAAACCGCATAATTCGGCTTATGCTATTGAAATTACTTGCTTTAAGTTGGTTTTTCCTGCACTCTACTACTTTTCTTGGTTTGGATTTCTGGGTTTTCGGTTTACTTAGATTACGTACGTCTCGAGACGTTCGTAGTTTAAGTGCCGGTCATGTTCCGTACTTTCGGGTCGTGACAGATATGGTATGGGAAGAGCCTATCTCTTAAGTAAATTAAGATTTGGGATTGTCCGGCCTATGTCAAAAGCAAAATCCGAACAAGATCGAGGCAAGGTCAGTTCTGTAGAACTGGAAGAAGTTCCAGTTATACAAACTACAGCTGATGATTTGATAGAACCAAAGGATTCAATAGTCTCCGACGAACCTCAGCCTCTCCGCCGATCTAGCAGGGTTCCTCATCCGCCTGAGAGATACTTCGGTTTCTCGATGACAGTCGGAGCGAGGATTGCATCATGAGATGATGACCCAACTAGTTTCGAGCAGGCCATCGAGAGTAGGGACTCTGTAAGAATGGCTGGATGCTTAGCGATCTGAGATGGAATCCATGTACACCAACAAAGTATGGACTTTGGATGCTGTATCTGAAGGGTTAAATCCCCATCAGGAGCAAGTATATCTTGAGAAGACTACTTGGTGTAGATGGAAAAGTTGAGACTTTCAAAGCTAGACTTGTTAGTGGTTTTCGTCATCGACTAGGCGTGGAAAATGATGAAACCTTTTCCAGTGGCTATGCTTAAGTCCATCCGGATCCTACTTGCCATGGCTATGTACCATGACTACGATATCTGGCGGTTAGGTGTCATGACTGCTTTTCTAAATATTGATTTAGAAGAGAATGTCTATAAGTACACAGCCAGAGGGCTTCGTAAACAGTGGGAGCAGCGGAAACGTGTGCGAGTTTCTTTACAGATTAAAGCAAGCATCGCGGAGTTGGAACGTCTGTTTTGATGTGGTAGTCAAAGTGTTTGACTTCATCAAAATGGTAGATGAACCTTGTATATACAAAAGGGTAGTAGAGAGTAAGGTGGTGATCCTCGTAGAGTACGTGGACAACATACTCTTGGTAGGAAAAGAGTTTCCTATGCTACGCTTGGTCAATCTCTTCTTATCACATGGATTCTCCATATAGGATCAAAATGATACCTCCTAAATCCTGGGTTTTGGATCTGTGAGATAGATCTAAATGGATGTTAGGATTCTCACTAGTTGTAGTGAGATGGTATCAGTTGATCCTGGGGAGAATCACTGGAAAGGTTCCAGGGTGATAAGGACGACTGAATGTCAGTCGCAGGCATTGTATTTACCCTCAGTGGAGGGACGGTATGTTGGAATAGTTCCAAGCTAGATACTGTGGCATACTAGACGATAAAGGCTGGGGACATCGCTATCAAAGATACTACCAAAGAGGAAGTTTGTGTGTATATAAGTTCATGAGATGAACTAGGTTCCTACCATTGTGTGACAATGGAAGTGTGGCTTTGGCCCAGGAACCCCGGTCCCATCAGTGACCCAGACATATTCTGAGGCAGCATCACCTGATCATATAGATAGTTGATCTCCAGGGTGATCGAGGTTAGGAGAGTAGACTCAGAGGACAACACGGCGGATCCACTCACAAAGGCCCTTTCCCAGAGAGAGACTATTATAGGATGGTTGAGTATGAGATACTACAACCACTGCTACAGATGGCCCTAGTGCAAGTGGGAGATTGTTAGTTATATGTATGCCCTAGAGGCCATTACTGTACATGAGATGTATATTGTATTGGATGCTGGGACAAATATAGGTAGGACTTTCTTGCTCGACATGATAGTACGCTATCTGGTTGCTCTTTATCTTAACATGTATACTTGCAGTCTCTCTATTACATGTTGATAAAGCCCTTAGGATGTGTGCTCGACTTCCAGGACTATGATGCAGATCATACTAGTGGGGCCTGGGTAGTCAATGAGTACATCCTTCAATGTTCCTAGTCGTGGGAATATCGAGACGGGGCATCGATATTCCAGAGTAGACTAGCGTATATCTTCTCGACCCATGTGATGGGCGATGGATGATCCCATATCCATTGGTGTTTGACATCAGAGATGGTATGCGGGTGCTCAGTGGTGACTGGGTATACTGAACGGACTCGCCGAGAACTCCCAGATGGTATTATACCTCACGTCAGATGGCAGTTCTCTGGAGATACTGGTACAGCTTAGTCTGTTGACCCGAGATCGTCATAGAGTCTTGTGTGTACCCCACTGTGCTTTGATTTCCACCCTACCACGGCTCTACTGAGTCGTGCAAACAGGTGGTTTTTGGGTAGAGTCCCGATTTACATAGAGGTAATGAGCGATAGGAGGGGATTCGTCTCTCCCGATATTGGGGGTTGATGTTGCGCTATGCTCGACTGGCCATAACTGGAAATCCCTGGCCAGGGTTGCACTGATTTACTGGTAAGTGTTATCAGTAGTTTCATGCGTGTTATGGACCTTACATCGGCATGACTTATCAAGCTGCTGGGGTTTGACGTTTACCACCCCTAGGCGAGATATGCGATATATCAGACGAACAGACCGGACTGTACGGTAAGTGTTGCTGGTTGGATTCACAAGAGTGTGAGCAGGCTTGCTCGTTGATGTTCTGATCGCTCAATACCCGGGTGGCCGTTACGTTTAGCAGACCGCTTGCGGCTTGTGGGTGTTTGATATGATCATCACCTACTGCCGGCGTATTGACGAGTCTTTAGAGTCCTACACAGAGGTTTCCTGGTTCAAGCGAAACGAAATAGGAGCGCATATGAGATATGTGCGGGACCGAGAATAATACCAGTATGTGATACTGCATTCTATTCTCGCGATTTGTATCATCGGACGGTTGTATATGATATAGCCGGGTTACCGAATCAAATGTTGATTCGATAAATTGATACACTTGATATTAGTCGATTATATGCAGTATGACCGGATCATTAAATCAAGTGTTGATTTAATGATTTAATGTATAATTATATATTTGATATATTACTTTACATTAACTAATATTGGTTCATTTAAGATTGATTTTCTCACTTGGACGTGCACATTGTTTATATGTGATATATGCAAGTGTACATGTTTGTATCATGCTTGATGATACATACAAGTTGTGTCTATGAGACTTAAACCAAATTGAGGTTAAATTAGGGTTTACTAATTTCCTAATAAATAACAAAAGAAATAAGACTTTGGTTAATGTTATCAAGCTTCATGAAGCTTGAAGAAACTTTGAGAAAGTCAATTTCTTTTGTCATTTCTTTAGGATGCTAGTTAATCCAACCCTTAACCCAAGTCTTTGGTTAATTCTCTACACAAGTTAAGCATGAGGGCTTAACTTAACCATGGTACCATAATTAAAAGGATAAGTTTCATTCTTTATTCTATTATTCTCATCATTATTCTTTCTTCTTCTTCTTCAAGAAGAAGAAAGCTTACTAGCTCTAATGGTGCCATGAGGTTAAGAGTGAGAAATCCAATTCTAAAATGAACCCACTTCTTATTTCTTCATCCTCTACCACTTTCCATGTAGTAGAGTGTGTTATCTTCACAAGTTTCATGACCAAGTGAAGATGGAGCTTGAGTTTGAGTCGCCTCGACGTAGATCATCTTCGGCATCGAAGTCAACGACCTAGCCCGATCATTTCTCCAATAAAACCAACGCTAGAGTCCAGGATGCCGATGATCGCAGTGGAGGGACGTCATCATGGAGCTAAAGAGGTGGAGGACCGGATCTACAAAGGTTGTAATCCCTTTCACTCATAGTTAAGTTGTTAACTTGCATGGTTTCGCCTATCCTCTAGTTAACGATCTATATTAGGGTTTCTCGGCACATAAAATTTGAATTGGACATGGTTGGTCAGTTGTAGAACCTCATGGATGTGCATAGGAACCCTACAGGGCACCCCTTCTGGGTCAACCTGTACCCCCTACGAGTGTGGCGAATAGCCCGCCAATTCTAGAGTGAAGCCCCCTCCGTCTCAAAGCCATGATATGCGGTCCCGTTGCCCTCTAGAACCCGGCTATCCGTGCACCCCACCTTGGGGTAATCCTAGCACAGAAAGTAAAATATACATACAACGGGTATATCGACCTCAGCCCGGTCGTGCCCCAAAAGAATAATATACAAACAGGCAGTGACGGCAGTCCACATGTCGGACGCTCGCCCCGCAATATCAAATGTACATTATACAACCAAAACTGTACTACCATTGCATCCAGGCTATCCCCCACGACCAATCCGCAATATCACAGCACAACTCAGAACATCAACGTGAATGTCACGTTCGCAAATCCGTCTAAAAGGGCTATAGCAGTTAGACAGGATTTACCGATCAAGTGACATTTACGGTCGCATATATAATGTAAATACTGTGAACTAACATGTTTAAAATTTTTCGATCGATCAAATTTACTCAAGTGGGCCCCAAGCACAACTGTAGCACTCAAAGAAAATCTGGGCCCAAACAGAATATTCCAAAAACCCCATTCCAAGACAGAGACAAAACTGCAAATTTTGGTGCACTGTTTCCTTAATACTGTGGTCGAACCGCGGCCGGAACAGGGGTATGGCCGCGGTTCCGCGGTGCTACAGGAACATCAGTGAACAAAAATTTCACAGAATACTTAAAAAACCCTGCACGATTTTTTGACATGCTCAGAAAAATTTTTGGAGCACAAAATAAAATCGACAGAAACTGTTACTTTGAAAATGAGGTTTCGGAAAATCCGTTTGATCGAACTTGTAACACGTTAGAGCAAGCTAGACTAGGTTAATGGAGTGGCTCTGATACCATGTTAGGCCCCGGCTGCGCCCCGGCCGTCAGAACGAGGCCAAAATGCGGAATCAAAACTTTTCTTTAAACAAGAAACCGGCGCTACCGCGGACTATAAACCCGGATCGGGCCATTAACATACTCCTAGCTAACTAGAGAAGGGGTAGAGAGATATACCGAGCGATCCGTGTCCTTCGGTCTTCTCGTCATCATCCCGATCTCCCCGCGGAATCTCCGGTCTTCATCTCCTCGTCGGAAGGGCACCACATCGCCGGGTTCTTTTACGGGCTCCCACCTCTTGACCGAGGCAACTCGAGCATGAAGTTGGCGAGTCGACGTGTCCAAGGGTACTGTAGATGAAGTGTAGAAAGCTATGTCTCATTGGGGTATGAAGTTGCTATGGTTTTGGTGGAAGAATGAGATGAAAGCATTTTGAGATGAACTTGGGGATTTTTTGCAAGCATGAAGAGAACAAAAATCCCCCCCAAATATTTTGGCAGCCCCCACTGAAGAAAATGGCCGGCCCTTGCAAAAGAGAGGAGGAGGGAATGTGAGTGTCATGCAAGAAAGAATGATAAGAGATGATGAGAAAAGTCATGATCACAAAAAGGTCCACACTCATAAACAACCATCTCATCACAAAGTCAAGCAATCATGAACCAATGGAGTCAACCTCAATCATGAAGCAACAATGAACAAAGACCACCCTCCACAATGCTAATTTGCACATTTGCAAATAAGCCTTCCTCCACCAATTTTCAGCCAAGAAAAGAAACAAAGGAAAATGGCCGAAATGGAAAGCAAACTGGCAACTTCAGAAAAACTGATCCCGTAATAAATTACAGGAAAACCCCGCGACTGTATATACATACCCGCATTTGTATTCCGACCGAATACAAATGCAATGAGACAAAATCTACACTATACAATACTAGGATCCGGCTTAAACCAAAGCCCGCTAGTATTATCCGCCCGATCATGATCCGTGCAATACCGCACGTACATGATCGAACCCTGCCATATCTCCATACGGCCTCTACAACGTTTCGCCCGAAACTTGAGAGACGGTCTGTGGGGGACTCTAAAGACTCGTCAATATTTTAGTTGTGGATTTAACCACTAGCACGTCAGAGGTATTAGCCATACATAATGGGCTACCAGGTATTGACCAAAAGGGATGTCGATGAGCGAACTCATCCTAACACCCTACTGAGCCTGTCAGTGACAATATCCGTACAGTCCGGTCCGTTTGTCTATGAGCATCGCATGGTGGGCCTAGGGGGTTGGTAAAAGTCAGACCCCCAAAAGCGGTACAAGTCGTGTCGCAGTGTAGCCCAGAACACCCTGAGATACTACTGGAATACCTACCAGTAAATCTCCTGCCTCGGCCGAGGGCTTTGTGTAATGGCTCTCCTAGACACAGCGCGACCTCACCCCCAATACCGGGAGAGACGAACCCCTGTAGATCTGCTCACTGCCTCCATATGGCTCGGGACTGTACCCAACTAAAACCTGTTTGCACGACTCCTTTGAGCCGTGGTAGGGTAGTAATCAAAGTACAGTGGGAACTCACACGAGACAAATGACGATCTCAGGTCGATGAACTAACCTGTACACATGTCACCAGGGAACTACTATCTGACGTCAGGTATAAGACCAACTAGCATGTTCCTGGCGAGTCCTGTCCGGTGTACTCATAACCCAATGAGCACCTGTATACATCTTAGGTGAACCAACTGACACCAGTGGCTTATGAGACCAGCCACCGCCCCTCGTCGGGGTCTCGACTGTATACACTAGTCTACTCTGGAGTATCGAGGCCCTGTCTCGAAACTCCCACGACTAGGGACCTTTTAAGGATGTGCTTATAGACCCCAGCTCCCATATATATGATCGCCATCATACTGCTGGCCGTCAAGCAAGAATCCTAAGGGCTCTATCAACGTGCAATAGTGACCTGTAAGGTCACCTAAAGCAGTACACGATGATAAAGATAAACCAGATAGCATACTATCATCTTGAATAAGACTGTCCTACCGATATAGGTCCTCCCTCAATCATTGCAATCACGTGCCTGTGATCCAATAATTGACTCTGAGGGCACTATCTCCAACAGCTACTACATCATTTCGCCTGAACCAGGGAAACTCTCTCTGTGGAACTCTAAAGACTCGACAGTACGCCGGCAGTGAGTTACTAGATAAATCCATTACCACAAGCACGTCAGCGGCACTAGCTATACGTAATGGCTACCCGGGTACCTGTCGAAAAGGAAGGCCGACGAGCAAACTCATCCGGATCCCTACTGAGCCTATCTATGACAATCTCCGTACATTCCGGTCTCTTCTTCTGAGAGTATCGCATACCGGGTCCGGGGGGTGGTAAACCTCAGACCCTAATAACCCGGTAATTTGTGCTGATGTGGCTCAGAACCAATCCGGGAAACTACTGATCAGCATATCAGTAAATCCCAACTGCCTTGGCAAAGTTCTTATGGTCCTGACCAATCGAACACAGTGTGATATCGACTCCCTATACCGGGAGAGACGAATCCCCGACAATCGCTCACTGCCTCCATGTGGCTCGGGACTGTACCCAACCAAAACTTGTTTGCATGACTCAGTAGAGCTGTGGTAGGGTAGTGATCAAAGCACAGTGGGAACTCACACGAGACAAATGCTGATCTCAGGTCTAAAGAATAACCTGTACTCATGTCACCAGAGAACTTCCACCTGACGATAGGTATAGTACCATCGGGAAGTTCTCGGCAAGTCCGTCCGGTGTACTCACCCCCAGTGAGCACCTGTATACGATCTTAGGTGTGAAAGACCAATGGTTGCAGGACCAAACCATTGCCCCTTGTCGGGGTCTAGAAACGTATACACTGGTCTACTCTGGAATATCGATGCCCAGTCTCGATACTTCCATGACTGGGGACCATTTAAGGATGTGCGTACCGACTACACAGCCCCCACAAGTATGATCTCCATCAAAACGTAGGCTGTCTAGCAATGATCCTACGGGCTTTATCAACATGCAATTCCAAATATGTAATAGCAAGTAAAACATACACATGTTAAGATAAAAACAAACCAGATAGTGTAGGGTTCCTAGGCACTCTTGTGAAGGTTCATAAAGCATCAAACATGCCCGAATAAAATTTTAGATGTGCCGAACAACCCAAAGACGGGATCTTTGCTAGATTATTAGGGTTTAACATGCAAGATAACATCTTTAAACCTAAGTGTGAGGGATTACAACCTTTGTAGTCCGCATCTTCGCTTCACAAGCTCCGAGTAGAAGTCCCTTCGCCGCGATCCACGATCTCCCGGACTCAAGAGAGGCTCCACGACTCGAACGATCCATGCTAGCTTGAAGTGTTCCGCTTCTCCGATGATCTACGTCGAAGTTTCGATAACCCAAGCTTTCTCACTCTAATGAGGTGAACATCCTAATCTAAATGGCTAGATTAGATGAGGATGATGGAGTAGTATTTATGCTTTCTTTTTATATCATTTTCTCATAAGAACTCATCATAAAAGAAATCACAAGTGAGCTCTCTCTCAAACTCAAGAGAGAAGAAGATGAAGAATAATGAGAATTCTCCTTTTGTGATGAATAGTAGATAAGAGTATATGATTGATTATAGAACCATGGTCAAGGATGAGAGGCTAAACCTTTGTAGAGAATAAACTAGAGCTAGGGTTTGGTTAGGTTAAGTATGAGTCAAGGATAAGTATCAACCATAATATCTTAACCAAGACAAAAGAGAATCCTTCTAGAATGAACAAGAAGGAGCCAACCCTAATCAAACCCTAATCCCTTTTTATCATCCTTAAACATGTTTCATAATAAATCATATCATGTCACAATAATATATATCACATATATATTACATATTTGCAACAAAAGAAAATAATACAATTAACATATATCGCATATATATCAATGTATTAATCCGGTGAGAAAATGAAATAATAAAGCGAGCCAATATTAGATAATGTAATACAATATATCATATATATCATTATACATTAAATCATCGAATCAACACTTGATCCGACGATCCGGCTATATCGAATATAACCGACTAATATATCATGTACCGATTCATCGAATCAACACTTGATCCGATGACCCGGTTCATATCTAAATATCGCGAGAATATAATACGGTATCTCATATCGCATTATCCTCGGTCCTGCACATATCACATACGTGCCTTTACTCCGTTTTGCCTGAGCCAAGAAACCTCTGTGTAGGACTCTAAAGAATCGTCAATACGCCGGTAGCAGGTAATGATCATATCAAACACCCACAAGCTGCAAGCGGTCAGCTAAACATAACAGCCACCCAGGTATTGAGCGATCAGAAGATCAACAAGCTAGCCTGTCCGTTCTCCTGTGAATCCAATCAGTAACACTCCCGTACAGTCCGGTCTGTTCGTCTGATATGTCGCATATCAAGTCTAGGGGTGGTATACGTCAGACCCCAGTAACCGATAAGTCATGTCGATATGAGGCTCATAACAAGTCGAGAAACTACTGGTAACACTTACCAGTATATCTCTATATCATCCCTGGCTAGGGACTTCCAGTTATAGCCAATCGAACACAGCACAACATCAACTCCCTATACCCGGAGAGACGAATCCCCTCCCATCGCTCATTGCCTCCATGTGATTCGGGACTGTACCCAAAAGCCACCGTTTTGCACGCCCTCTTGGACATGGTAAGGTGGAAATCAAAGCACAGTGGGAATCACACAAGACTCTATGACGATCTTGGGTCTACAGACTACCCTGTACCAGTGTCACCGGAGAACTGCCATCTGACGTGTGGTATATCACCATCTGGGAGTTCTCGGTGAGTCCGTCCAGTGTACCCAGTCTCCACTGAGCACCCGTACACCATTTCTGATGTCAAACACCGATGGATATAGGATCATCCATCGCCCATCATATGGGTCAAGATGCGTATACGCTAGTCTACTCTGGTGTATCGATGCCCCGTCTCGATATACCCTCGACTAGGAACATTTATAGGATGTACTCATCGACTACCGTGGCCCCACTAGTATGATCTCATCATAATCCCAGTAGTCGAGTACAGATCCTAAGGGCTTTATCAACATGTGAGAGAAAGACAGTAAACCAATACAAGTCAACATGTTAAGATAAAGTGAAACCAAATAGCATACTATCATGACGAGCAAGAAAGTCCTCTCTGTATATATCCAAGCATCCATCATAATATACATCATCTGTACAACAATGGCCTCTAGGGCATATACATAACTAACAATCTCCCACTTGCACTAAGGCCAGCTGCTGTAGTATCTCATACCTAGCATCCCGAATAATCTCTCAAACTGTATCTGGGGAATGGCCTTCGTGAGTGGATCCGCAGTGTTGTCCTTCGTATCTACTCTCCTGACCTCGATCTCCCGGCGATCAATTATCTCCCTGATCAGGTGATACCGCCTCAGAATATGTCTGGATTTCTGATGGGACCTGGGTTCCTTGGCCAAAGCCATAGCTCCATTGTTATCACAATACAGAGGTATTGGATGCTCAATGGATGGAACCACACCAAGTTCACTAATGAACTTCTTAACCCAGACAGCCTCTTTGGCAGTATCGTTGGTAGCGATGTATTCAGCCTCCATCGTCGAGTCTGCAACGGTATCCTGTTTGGAACTCTTCCAACATACCGCCCCTCCATTGAGGGTAAATACAAATCCCGAGTGCGACTTAGAGTCGTCCTTATCACTTTGGAAGCTGGAATCGGTAAAGGACTCCACCCGGAGTTCTCCGTTACCATACACCAAGAACATGTCTCTAGTCCTTCGCAAGTACTTGAGAATGTTCTTCACAGCTGTCCAGTGACTCTCTCCAGGATCTGCTTGATACCGACTCACTACACTTAGTGAGTATGCTACATCGGGTCTGGTACATAGCATCGCATACATGATAGAGCCTACTACCGAAGCATAGGGTATCCCTTGCATGCGAGCTCTCTCCAAATCAGTCTTGAGAGACATCTCTTTGGAGAGAGTGAGTCCAGAGATCGTGGGTTGGTTCCCACGCTTAGATTCTTCCATACTAAACCTCTTTAGTATGGTGTCAATGTACCTGGATTGGGACAATCCCAGTATCCTTTTGGATCTATCTCTATAGATCCTAATCCCCAATATGCAGGAGGCATCACCTAGATCTTTCATTGAGAATCTTTGTGATAAGAAGAGCTTGACTGATTGCAGCATAGGAATATCATTTCCTATCAAGAGTATGTCATCCACGTATAATACGAGGAAGACAACCTTACTCTCTGCTACCTTTTTATAGATACAAGGTTCATCTATATTTTTGATGAAGTCAAACTCTTTGACTACTACATCAAAACAGATGTTCCAACTCCGCGATGCTTGCTTCAACCCATAAATGGATTTAAGCAGCTTGCACACCTTTCCACTGCTCCCACTATCTACGAAGCCCTCTGGCTGAGTCATGTACACGCACTCTTCTAAATCACCGTTTAGAAAGGCGGTCTTAACATCCATTTGCCAGATTTCGTAGTCATGGTATGCAGCAATGGCAAGTAAGATCCGGATGGACTTAAGCATAGCCACTGGAGAAAAAGTTTCGTCATAATCCACACCTGGTCGTTGACGAAAACCCTTTGCTACAAGTCTAGCTTTGAAAGTCTCAACTTTTCCATCTACACCAAATTTCTTTTTAAAAATCCACTTGCTCCCAATGGGTTTTACCCCTTTAGGAGCATTTTCTAAAGTCCATACTTTATTGGTGTACATGGATTCCATCTCAGATCGCATTGCATCCATCCATTTCACAGAGTCACCACTCGTGATGGCCTGCTCGAAACTAGTCGGGTCATCATCTTCCATGATGCAATCCCCGCTTCCACCATCAATAAGAAAACCGTAGTATCTCTCAGGAGGATGAGAAACCCTGCTAGATCGACGGAGAGGCTGGGGTTCGTCGGGTACTACTGAATTCTCTGGTTCCACTAAATCTTCAGTTGTAGTTTGTGTTGCTGGAACCTCTTCCAGCTCTACCTCATCGCCACTAATTTCTTTTGTAAGAAATTCCTTTTATAAAAAGGTGGCATGTTGAGCAACAAACACCTTTTGTTGTTCACTGTGGTAGAATAGATATCCATACGAATTGCTTGGATATCCTACAAACTTACAAAGAACTGATCATGCCTCGAGTTTGTCCGGATTTTTCTTTTTAACATAAGCCGGACAACCCCATATCTTAACTCTTTTAAGAGATGGTCTCTTCCCATTCCATATCTCATATGGAGTGGTAGGCACAGATTTAGTTGGAACTCTATTCAATAGGTATATGGCTGTCTCCAGCGCATACCCCTAGAAGGAAATAGGTAACTCAGCTGTACTCATCATAGAGCGCACCATATCTAATAGGGTGCGATTCCTCCGCTCCGATACACCGTTGTGCTGTGGTGTAAAGGATGTCGCGCCACGGCAGCGCCACGGCCTCTTACTCGAGGCCAAATTGCGGAATCAAAATTTTCCCTTCTCGGAAACCGGCGCTACCGCGGACAAAGAAAACCCGGATCGTTTACCATTAACCTACACTAGCTAACAAGAGATGGGGTGAGAAGTATACCGAGTGATCCGAGTCCTCCGGTCTTCTCTTCATCATCCCGATCTCCCGCGGAAAGTCTTTGCTCCACATCGTCGCCTCCTCGCCGGAAAGGGCACCACTTCGCCTTCGTCTTTTACGGGCTCCCGCCTCAATACCGAGGCAACTCGAGCATGAAGCCGGCAACTCGACATGCCCAAGAAGTGCTGTAGAAAGTAGTGTAGATGATGCTAGTCTCATTTGGGGTTATGTTGTTGCCAATGAGGATGATGGAGGAAACAAGGATTAGAAAAATGGTGCTTGCATTTTTCTAGCATGAAAACTAGATCAAGAAAGAAAAACTCTCATGAATCAAGCTCTCTCTCTTCTTCTTCTCACAACCATGAAAAACTTATCATCAAGTGAGAATGAGAATGGTGGAGGAATGATAATATGATAGCAAGAGGGAGGTGAGTGTAGGAGCAAGAGAGGGGTGACCACATCCAAGGTCAACAAAACATCAACCATGCTTAAAACACTATGCACTCCATAACCTTTCACTTCTCATTTAAACAAGCATGGATGAAAGAAAAGAAAGCTATCATAATCAAACATTATGCAAGAAACCCCCCCACAAAGTGTAATTTGCAAAACTGCAAATTACCCCCTCCATCAGAAAAGTCCGGCCGGGAAAGAACAAAGGAAAACCGGCCGGAACGGAATGCAAACTGGCAACTCCAGAAAACTGGTCCCGTAATAAATTACAGGAAAACCCCGACACTGTGCATACACACCCGCATCTGTATTCCGACCGGATACAAATGCAATGAGACAAAATCTACACTGTACTAGACTAGGACCGGCTTAAGCCAAAGCCGGCTAGTAAAAACCCGTTCGATCCTGATCCGTGCAATACCGCACGTATCTGATCGAACCCTGCCATATATCCATACGGCTACTAGTACAAAACTGTCCGATCCTGATCCGTGCAATACCGCACGTATCTGATCGGACCCTGCCATATCTCCATACGGCCTCTACAGCGTTTCGCCCGAAAGCTGAGTAACTGAAAGTGTGGTGGACTCTAAAGACTCGTCAATACTATGGCTGTGGATTTAACCACTAGCCCGTCAGAGGTATAAGCCAATACGTAACGGGCCACCAGCTATTGACCAAAAAGGACGTCGATGAGGAAGCTCACCCCGACACCCAACTGAGCCTGTCAGTGACAATATCCGTACAGTCCGGTCCGTTCGTCTATGAGTATCGCATGGCGGGCCTAGGGGGTTGGTGAAAGTCAGACCCCCAAAAGCGGTACAAGTCGTGTCGGAGCGTAGCCCAGAACGCCCTGAGATACTACTGGAATACCTACCAGTAAATCTCCTGCCTCGGCCGAGGGCTTTGCGTAATGGCTCTCCTAGACACAGCGCGACCTCACCCCCAATACCGGGAGAGACGAACCCCTGAAGATCCGCTCACTGCCTCCATGTGGCTCGGGACTGTACCCAACTAAAACCTGTTTGCACGACTCCTTTGAGCCGTGGTAGGGTAGTAATCAAAGCACAGTGGGAACTCACACGAGACAAATGACGATCCTCAGGTCGATGAACTAACCTGTACACATGTCACCAGGGAACTGCTATCTGACGTATGGTATAAGACCAACTAGCAGGTTCCCGGCGAGTCCTGTCCGGTGTACTCATAACCCAATGAGCACCTGTATACATCTTAGGTGAACCAACTGACACCAGTGGCTTGTGAGACCGGCCACCGCCCCTCGTCGGGGTCTCGACTGTATACACTAGTCTACTAATGGAGTATCGATACCCTGTCTCGCAACTCCTACGACTAGGGACCTTTTAAGGATGTGCTTATAGACCCCAGCTCCCACGTATATGATCGCCATCATACTGCTGGTCGTCAAGCAAGAATCCCAGGGGCTCTATCAACGTGCAATAGCGACATGTCAGGTCACCTAAAGCAGTACACGATGATAAAGATAAACCAGATAGCATACTATCATCTCGAGTAAGACTGTCCTACCGGGATAGGTCCTCCCTCAATCATTGCAATCACGTGCCTGTGATCCAATAATTGACTCTGAGGGCACTAACTCCAACAAAGGAGGAGTAAGCTGAGAGAGAATCCCATTCTCTTTTAGATAATCTAGGAACTCATTGCTTAAGTATTCACCTCCTCGATCAGATCGAAGAATCTTAATACTTTTGCCCGTTTGATTCTCTACTTCGTGCTTATATTCTCTGAATTTCTCAAAAGCTTCAGACTTGTGTTTCATCAGGAATACATATCCGAATCTTGAGAGATCGTCAGTAAATGTAATGAAGTAGGAAGAACTGCTCTTTGCATGCGTAGACATGGGACTGCATACATCGCTATGTACCAGTCCTAAGAGTTCGGTAACTCTTTCTCCGTGTCCACTAAACGGAGCTTTGGTCATTTTTCCTTTGAGACATGAATGGCAAGTATCATAAGATGATAATTCGAACGGATTCAAATAACTATCCTTATGTAACTTAGCCAGTCGTGTCGCATTGATATGACTAAGTCTACAATGCCACAAGAAGGATTCGTTCATTTCTGAATTTTTCCTCTTGTGTGTGTTTTGTATATTGAGGACTGTATTCTGATTTAGAATGAATATGCCATTATGTAACGAGCCTGATGCAATCAACTTTTGATCTAGGAATATGTTCATAACATTATCCTTTACTACAAAATTATATCCTTCTTTACTTAATAAAGAAACTGATATAATGTTGCACATCATGTTCGGTATATAATAGCACTCATTTAGAATCAGTGTATTACGACTTGGCAATACTAGGTGATATTCGCCAACTGCTTTGGCTGCAATACTTGCACCGTTCCCTGCTTGAACGGAATGATCAACTTTTCCCAGTTCTCTACCTTTACCTAGCCCATGTAACAATTTACATATGTGGGATCCTGATCCGGTATCTAATACCCAGGACGTAGGGTGAACTGAGAAACAGTTCTCAATAACTAACACACCTGAAGAAAATGCATCAACATGCATGTTCTTTTGGGCGGCTTGAGAATCCAGATATTCTCCTATTCCCTGTTCAGTCTTATGACTCTTATAAGAAAGAACGGGTCCAACGTTCCCCTGCTCAGTATAATAAGCGGGTTCAGTCAATACATCCGTATTATTATCTTGATTATGGCCTGACATGGTCGCTACCTGGAGAGAGAGAGAAGAAAACACTTTAGCGTATGCTCTTGCAAGATTAGATTGGTTATTATCTTATCTAATCAGGATGTCTCCCACTGTTTTTATCAAATCTACCTTCAAACCCTAAAATGTAAGATTAGCCGGGATTAATTACACCCTACAATTTCGTCAATCTTTCAGCCAGATCAGTGTCGGTACTTGAGGGAGGTTCCCCGTGCTTTCGCACGGACCTAATTAAAGTAAATCTCGTTTTCCCAGAGGCGTAACCTCGTTAACACTTTTCTAGACACCTACTTGATCGGCTAATTGTCCTGTATAAAACTCTCCCATGAGTAACTCTTACTCGCAGTGGGTATCGGGATCTAACTATCTCATAGGAGGTATGCAATCTCATTGAAAATTTCAACACTTGAAATTCCCGATAATGCTTTTACCCCTAGCAACTTATGACCTTGGCTAAGGTCAACAAATCATAAGTGCTAGTCAAGTTCAACCCGTCATTTCCTGATTGAATTAAACCCACCCGTACGACCCTTGGCTAAGGTCAACAAAGTCGCACGACTACCCTAACTCAATTACATCTCATGTTTTAGCAGATAAATACTAATTAGCTACCGTACACCACGTCTTGGCTAAGGTCAACAAACGCAGCACGAATACTAACTAGTCTCTATCTGAAATGACGGAGGGCTACACAGGTTTTTTAGAAAACCATGAGCGTAATGAACTTGATATCGTCGTAGAATCATGTGAAATTTTTGAAATGGAGTGTTTTTGAGGCTTTCATTATTTTTGCTAAAGAGGTCACTCCCGGTGAAGGGATCTCGGCTCTTTCCTCATCGAATAAGGTGCATGACATATCATATATATTACTGTGCAAAGCAAAACTCTAAAAACAATCAAAAGACAAACCGAGTTTTGTAGTATTTGCCAGTTTCGCTAAAGAGGTTACTCCCAGTGAAGGGATCTCGGCTCTTTCCTCATCGAATAAGGTGCAGGGTATATCATATATACCGCTATGCAAAGCAAAACTGTAGCTACCATTTTTATAAAGTTTTGATTCTACAACATCTTTTAGGTTTCTTTTCCTTTTATTAATCTCATTAATAAAAAATCTCATCATCTTATGCTTCCTAAGCATCAAAGAAGAAACGAAAGCAGTAATATTTATATATCATCATATATATATATATATATATATAAGCATTCGTCTCAGGCAGTAATATGATCTCATCACAGAACATTGCAGCAGAAGAACATATATGAAATATTGGATATAGTAGGACGTCCGTGTTTTCAATACGAGCCTATATAAAACACGGATTCCACGGTCACGATGAATAGCCAAACCCACATCCCAAGACCCCTACGAGAGCGGCAAGTAACACTGCCAATTCTAGGGTTAGGAGGCCCGGTCTCGACTCCTCGAGATGGCCTCCCACTGGACCCTAGAACCCGGTTACTTGTGCTCCCCTCCTTGGGTCAACCTAATGCAGAAAAATAAATAATATACAAGGGTGACATCAACCTCATCCCGGAAGTGCCCCAATAAAAGAATATTACATACAATTGAATTTTACATGAATGAAAATAAAAACCCTCATCTCACATAAAACCCCCGGCTATTCAGAACACGACGATCCAATATAACATATCACAGCAACACATAATATCACATATCATCAATGTAAGTAAGTATGCATACACCGATCGTCGTTGTCGTATAGCAACGAAAACCGGCAATACAACTACATACTACACTTACGGTCACAGAAAAGAAATTGTAAAACTACAATATTTGGAATCCACAATCACTTTAGACATCGTAAATCCGAAATATCACATACTTCGCATTTCATGCCTAACTATATGAATTCCATATATTGTATCACATTCCAGATAAATAGACAGTATTAAACTTTTCGAACAGATAATCAAATACCCAAAATTTCCCAAATAGCTCAACACTTGAGCGGAGTTCAAATAATCCCAGAATATGTCACAGTACCAGTGATCCAGCCGTAGAAGGGTCAAGCCAACGCCTCACATGTGGCACGCCGTACTGCCCCAAACCCGAAGGTTCAAAAGGCAGTTCAAGACGGTCACATAATCGAGTTAAGGTTTGTTGTCTTCTAGAGGGTCCACCGTGTTACTTGCACATTTTTCCGAAAGATTCAAACCCGAAAAAAAATTCAACACTTGAAAGTTTGCTGTGCCGGGAAAAAGTGAGTTAATGATATCCGTTCGAACATTTTAACAGTTTCTAAATATCCGGAAATAATAACGAATTTAAATATTCCGATCGAATCTACGATTAGAAAATAAACCCCAGAACACTCAACACTTGAGCCAGATTAAAAGTACCCAGAAAAATACATAAACAACTACGGTTATCACCATTGAAAAACGAGTCAACAATATGACTGTACGGCCGCGGATCTGCGGCAGGAGCAAGGTATTGCCGCGGTTCCGCGGTGCAATGTACGGATCATTGACACGTGTTTCAGGTAGTTGCTTATATTTTCCTGCTGGTAATTTTAAGAATTTTAATTCTGAAAAATCACAGTTTTTAGAAAAAGTCCAGAGAGGGGTTTTATTTTGTCGGTTCGGGTTCGATCGGAGTTTTAACTGCGTAAACACGTCGCCTAATGCTCTAGCTAGGCTCTGATACCACTGTAGGGTTCCTAGGCACTCTTGTGAAGGTTCATAAAGCATCAAACATGCCCGAATAAAATTTTAGATGTGCCGAACAACCCAAAGACGGGATCTTTGCTAGATTATTAGGGTTTAACATGCAAGATAACATCTTTAAACCTAAGTGTGAGGGATTACAACCTTTGTAGTCCGCTCCTTCGCTTCACAAGCTCCGAATAGAAGTCCCTTCGCCGTGATCCACGATCTCCCGGACTCAAGAGAGGCTCAACGACTCGAACGATCCATGCTAGCTTAAAGTGTTCCGCTTCTCCGATGATCTACATCGAAGTTGCTATAACCCAAGCTTTCTCACTCTAATGAGGTGAACACCCTAATCTAAAGGGCTAGATTAGATGAGGATGATTGAGTAGTATTTATGCTTTCTTTTTATATCATTTTCTCACAAGAACGCATCACAAAAGAAATCACAAGTGAGCTCTCTCTCAAACTCAAGAGAGAAGAAGATGAAGAATAATGAGAATTCTCCTTTTGTGATGAATAGTAGATAAGAGTATATGATTGATTATAGAACCATGGTCAAGGATGATAGGCTAAACCTTTATAGAGAATAAACTAGAGTTAGGGTTTGGTTAGGTTAAGTATGAGTCAAGGATAAGTATTAACCATAATATCTTAACCAAGACAAAAGAGAATCCTTCTAGAATGAACAAGAAGGAGCTAACCCTAATCCCTTTTTATCATCCTTAAACATGTTTCATAATAAATCATATCATGTCACAATAATATATATCACATATATATTACATATTTGCAACAAAAGAAAATAATACAATTAACATATATCGCATATATATCAATGTATTAATCCGGTGAGAAAATGAAATAATAAAGCGAGCCAATATTAGATAATGTAATACAATATATCATATATATCATTATACATTAAATCATCGAATCAACACTTGATCCGACGATCCGGCTATATCGAATATAACCGACTAATATATCATGTACCAATTAATCGAATCAACACTTGATCCTAAATAGCTCAACACTTGAGCGGAGTTCAAAAGTTCCAGAATACGTCACAGTAGCAATGGTCCAGCCGTAGAAGAGTCAAGTCAACGCCTTACATGTGGCACGCCGTACTGCCCCAAACCCGAAGGTTCAAAAGGCAGTTCAAGACGGTCACATAATCGAGTTAAGGTTTATTGTCTTCTAGAGGGTCCATCGCATCACATGCACGGTTTTCAGAAAGATTTAAACCCGAGAAAAATTCAACACTTGAATGATTTTCGTGTCGGGAAAAATTGAGTTAATGATATCCGTTCGAACATTTTAACAGTTTCTAAATATCCAGAAATAATAACGAATTTAAATTTTCCGATCGAATCCACGATTACAAAATAAACCCCAGAATACTCAACACTTGAGTAAAAATAAAAATACCAGAAACCTTACAAGAATTCAAAAAGAATTACTGTGAAATAAAAAGTGTCACATCAAACGGTACTGCCGCGGAACCGCGGCCTAAGCAGGGTACGGCCGCGATTCCGCGGTCGTCTGTACGGATCAAGTCTTCGTATTTCACAGTTATTCTTATTTTTGTCTGATGTATTTTTCAGGTATTTTTAATTCAGAAAAAATCGCATTTTTGAAAAATATCCAGAGAGGGGTTCATTTTTGTCGGTTCGGGTTCGATCGGAGTTTTAACTTCGTAAACACGTCGTCTAATGCTCTAGCTAGGCTCTGATACCACTATAGGGTTCCTAGGCACTCTTGTGAAGGTTCATAAAGCATCAATGCTCTAGCTAGGCTTTGATACTACTGTAGGGTTCCTAGGCACTCTTGTGAAGGTTCATAAAGCATCAATCATGTCCAAATAAAATTTTAGATGTGCCGAACAACCCAAAGATGGGATCTTTGCTAGATTATTAGGGTTTAACATGCAAGATAACATCTTTAAACCTAAGTGTGAGGGATTACAACCTTTGTAGTCCGCTCCTTCGCTTCACAAGCTCCGAGTAGAAGTCCCTTCGCCGCGATCCACGATCACCCGGACTCAAGAGAGGCTCCACGACTCGAACGATCCATGCTAGCTTGTATTGTTCCGCTTCTCCGATGATCTACGTCGAAGTTGCTATAACCCAAGCTCTCTCACTCTAATGAGGTGAACACCCTAATCTAATGGGCTAGATTAGATGAGGATGATGGAGTAGTATTTATGCTATCTGTTTAATTCACTTTCTCACAAGAAATCATCACAAAAGGAATTTCTAGTGAGCTCTCTCAAAAACTAAAGAGAGAAGAAGATGAAGAAATATGAGATAATTCCTTTTGTGATGAATAGTAGATAAGAATATATGAGTGATATGGAACCATGGTCAAGGATGATAGGCTTAACTTTTGTAGAGAATAAACTAGAGCTAGGGTTTGGTTAGGTTAAGGATAAGTATAGACCATAATATCTTAACCAAGACAAAAAGGAAACCCTTCTAGAATAATCAAGAAAGAGCTAACCCTAATCAAACCCTAATCTCTTTTTATCATCCTTAAACATGTTTCATAATAAATCATATCATGTCATAATAATATATATCACATATATATTATATATTTGCAACAAAAGAAAATAATACAATTAACATATATCGCATATATATCAATGTATTAATCCGGTGAGAAAATGAAATAATAAAGCCAGCCAATATTAGATAATGTAATACAATATATCATATATATCATTATACATTAAATCATCGAATCAACACTTGATCCGACGATCCGGCTATATCGAATATAACCGACTAATATATCATGTACCGATTCATCGAATCAACACTTGATTCGATGTCCCGGTTCATATCTAAATATCGCAAGAATATAATACGGTATCTCATATCGCATTATCCTCGGTCCTGCACATATCACATATGTGCCTCTACTCCATTTTGCCTGAGCCAAGAAACCTCTGTGTAGGACTCTAAAGAATCGTCAATACGCCGGTAGCAGGTGATGATCATATCAAACACCCACAAGCTGCAAGCGGTCAGCTAAACGTAACAGCCACCCAGGTATTGAGCGATCAAAAGATCAACAAGCTAGCCTGTCCGTTCTCCTGTGAATCCAATCAGTAACACTCCCGTACAGTCCGGTCTGTTCGTCTGATATGTCGCATATCAAGTCTAGGGGTGGTATACGTCAGACCCCAGTAACCGATAAGTCATGTCGATATGAAGCTCATAACAGGTCGAGAAACTACTGGTAACACTTACCAGTATATCTCTATATCAGCCCTGGCCAGGGACTTCCAGTTATAGCCAATCGAACACAGCACAACATCAACTCCCTATACCCGGAGAGACGAATCCCCTCCTATCGCTCATTGCCTCCATGTGATTCGGGACTGTACCCAAAAGTCACCGTTTTGCACGCCCTCTTGGACGTGGTAAGGTGGAAATCAAAGCACAGTGGGAATCACACAAGACTCTATGACGATCTCGGGTCTACAGACTACCCTGTATCAGTGTTACCGGAGAACTGCCATCTGACGTGTGGTATATCACCATCTGGGAGTTCTCGGCGAGTCCGTCCAGTGTACCCAGTCTCCATTGAGCACCCGTACACCATCTCTGATGTCAAACACCGATGGATATGGGATCATCCATCGCCCATCATATGGGTCAAGATGCGTATACGCTAGTCTACTCTGGTGTATCGATGCCCCGTCTCGATATACCCTCGACTAGGAACATTTATAGGATGTACTCATCGACTACCATGACCCCACTAGTATGATCTCATCATAATCCCAGTAGTCGAGTACAGATCCTAAGGGTTTTATCAACATGTGAGAGAAAGACAGTAAACCAATACAAGTCAACATGTTAAGATAAAGTGAAACCAAATAGCATACTATCATGACGGGCAAGAAAGTCCTCTCTGTATATATCCAAGCATCCATCATAATATACATCATATGTACAACAATGGCCTCTAGGGCATATACATAACTAACAGATAGCATACTATCATATCGAGCAAGACTGTCATGTACATATATATGTCCAAGCATCCAAATGTATACATATACAATAATGGCCTCTAGGGCATACATATCCAACAATCTCTCACTTGCACTAAGGCCATATACATCGGCGTATCGAGTACCCAACGTCTGCTGTAGGGCCAGTTGTTGGCGTATCGAATACCCAACATCTCAAAAACCCTCTTGAACTGTGCTTGAGGAAGGGCCTTGGTGTATGGATCCGCAGTGTTTTCTTTTGTGTCCACTCTCCGCACCTCGATCTCCCGGAGATCAATGATCTCCTTGATCAGGTGATACCACCTCAAGATGTGCCTGGATTTCTGATGGGACCGTGGTTCCCTTGCTAAAGCCATAGCTTCGTTGTTGTCGCAATACACAGGTATTGGGTTAACAGTGGATGGAACCACCTGAAGTTCAGTAATAAACTTCTTAATCCAGACGGCTTCTTTTGCGGCATCGTTGGTAGCAATATATTCATCCTCCATCGTCGAGTCTGGGACGGTGTCCTGTTTGGAACTCTTCTAACAGACCACCCCTCCGTTGAGGGTAAACACAAAACCCGAGACAGACTTGCTGTCATCTTTGTCACTCTGGAAGCTCGAATCGGTAAAAGACTCCACCTGGAGGTCCCCATTACCGAATACCAGAAACAGTTCTTTACTCCTTCTCAGGTACTTCAGAATGTTCTTAACAGTTGTCCAGTAGTTCTCACCTGGGTTTGACTGATACCGGCTCACCACGCTAAGCGCGTAAGCTACATCTGGTCGGGTACATAGCATCGCATACATTACAGATCCTACCGCCGAAGCGTAGGGTATAGTGCTCATGCGAACCCTCTCCTCATCAATCTTGGGAGACATCTCTTTGGGGAGGGTGATTCCGTGCAATGCGGGTATGTCACCGTGCTTGGAATCTTCCATACTAAATCTCTTTAGTACGGTCTCTATGTACCTGGACTGTGAAAGTCCCAGTAATCTCTTGGATCTATCTCTGTAGATCTTAATCCCCAGAATGTACGAGGCATCACCCAGGTCCTTCATGGAGAACCTTTGTGACAAGAACAGCTTGACCGATTGTAGCATAGGAATGTCATTTCCTATCAAAAGAATGTCGTCCACGTACAAGACTAGGAACACGACAGTTCGGCCTACAATCTTCTTATATATACAAGGCTCATCCTCGTTCTTGATGAAGTCAAATGTCAGTGTATATGCCCTAGAGGCCATTACTGTATCATACCGGTTTGTATATTACTTAATGGAAGCTTGGGATATTCACCTTGTATATACAATCTTGCTCAAAATAGTAGTATGCTACTTGGTTTGTTTCTACTTCAATGTGTACATGTGTTTATTTTAGTATATCACCTATACACATTAGTGGAGCCCTTAGGATCTTTGCTTGATTACCAGCGTTGTGATGGTAGTCACACTAGTGGGGCTGGGTAATCTATAAGCACATCCTTATGCAGGTCCCTAGTCGCAGGACTATCGAGACAGGGCATCGATACTCCGGAGTAGACTAGCGCATGCGCTTCTCATCCCAGTGTGGGAGACGGTCTGTCCCACAGCCGTCGGTACGTCGTACTTGAGATAGTATGCGGGTGCTCGTTAGGTTACGAGTACACTGGACAGGACTCGTCGGGAACTGACTTGTTGGTATTATGCCTATCGTCAGTTATCAGTTCCCAGGTGACATGAGTACAGCTTAGTCCGCTGACTTGACACTGTCACTTCGCCTCGAGTGTGTTCCCACTGCACTTTGATTACTACCCTACCACGGCTCAAATGAGTCGTGCAAACAGGTGGTAGTTGGGTGCAGTCCCGAAGCACTTGGAGGCAGTGACGGTTAGACAGGATTCGTCTCTCCCGGTATTGGGGGTTGACATCTGTAAGTGCACGGCGGCGCCCCGGCCGTCAATCCGACGGCCAAATGCGGAAGCGGTGATAAACTTTAAATTTTACTTGAACTGGCAAACCGCCGCGCACTAATACCCGGATCGAACCATTAATTAGTCCTAGCTATATACAAGAAAGGGAATAGAGATATACCGACGATCCAAGTCCTCCGGTCTTCTCGTCATAGTCCCGATCTCCTGCGGAATGTCCCGTCTCCTCCTCGTCGCCGGAAGTGCACCACATCGCCTACTTCTTTTATGGGCTCCCACCTCAATGCCGAGGCAACTCGGGCACGAAGCTGGCTAATCGACGTGCCCAAGATTTGCTGTAGAATGTATAGTAGAAGAGGTCTCATTTGGGGTTTTGGAGCTTTGCCATTTTGGTGGAAGAAAAGAGAGCAACTTTAGGAAATGAACTAGAGGGCTTTTCTAGCAAACATGAGAAACAAAATGCCACACCAAAAATGAATCAATTCCCTTCCCAAGGAATGGCCCCCCCCTTTGTGTGTGATTGGAGAGAGAAAGAACAAAGACAAGGGGGGTGGGTGGAAAGTGAGTGATGATGAAAAGAAACCAAATGATCACAACAATTCCAACACACAATCAACAACCATGATAGCAAAAGTCAAGCCATGATCAACTAAAGAAAGTCAAGGTATGGTGCTATAATCATGATGCAACAAAAATGCAAAGACCCCCTCCACAACCACTTATTTGCAACAATGCAAATAAGCCCTCCTCCACCAATCTTCGGCCAATGAA
The DNA here is from genome assembly GCA_030015575.1 of Agapanthus africanus. Taxonomy (NCBI): domain Eukaryota; kingdom Viridiplantae; phylum Streptophyta; class Magnoliopsida; order Asparagales; family Amaryllidaceae; genus Agapanthus; species Agapanthus africanus. Next base: position 398,787,560 of record JASDDO010000026.1, on the reverse strand, counting down.
CGATACAAAGGAAATCGGCCGAAACGAAAAGCAAACTGGCAACTCCATAAAACTGGTCCCGTAATAAATTACAGGAAAACCCCGATACTGTGCATACACACCCGCATTTGTATTCCGACCGAAATACAAATGTAATGAGACAAAATCTACACTGTACCATACTAGGATCCGGCTTAAACCAAAGCCGGCTAGTAATATCCGATCGATCCTGATCCGTGCAATACCGCACGTATCTGATCGAACCCTGCCATATATCCATACGGCCTATAGTACAAACTGTCCGATCCTGATCCGTGCAATACCGCACGTATCTGATCGGACCTTGCCATATCTCCATACGGCCTCTACAACTTTTCGCCCGAAAGCTGAGTAACAGAATGTGGGGGACTCTAAAGACTCATCAACACCTTGGTTGTGGATTTAACCACTAGCACGTTAGAGGTATAAGCCAATACATAACGGGCTACCAGGTATTGACCAAAAGGGACGTCTGTGAGCGAACTCAGCCTGACTCCCTACTGAGCCTGTCAGTGACAATATCCGTACAGTCCGGTCCGTTCGTCTATGAGCATCGTATGGCGGGCCTAGGGGGTTGGTAAAAGTCAGACCCCCAAAAGCGGTACAAGTCGTGTCGGAGTGTAGCCCAGAACACCCTGAGATACTACTGGAATACCTACCAGTAAATCTCCTTGCCTCGGCCGAGGGCTTCGTGTAATGGCTCTCCTAGACACAGCACGACCTCACCCCCAATACCGGGAGAGACGAACCCCTGAAGATACGCTCACTACCTCCATGTGGCTCGGGACTGTACCCAACTAAAACCTGTTTGCACGACTCCTTTGAGCCGTGGTAGGGTAGTAATCAAAGTACAGTGGGAACTCACACGAGACAAATGACGATCCCCAGGTCGATGAACTAACCTGTACACATGTCACCAGGGAACTGCCATCTGACGTCTGGTATATGACCAACTAGCATGTTCCCGGCGAGTCCTGTCCGGTGTACTCATAACCCAATGAGCACCTGTATACATCTTAGGTGATCCAACTGACACCAGTGGCTTGTGAGACCGGCCACCGCCCCTCGTCGGGGTCTCGACTGTATACACTAGTCTACTATGGAGTATCGATGCCCTGTCTCGAAACTCACACAACTAGGGACCATTTAAGGATATGCTTATAGACCCCAGCTCCCACTTATATGATCGCCCTCATACTGCTGGTGGTCAAGCAAGAATCCTAGGGGCTCTATCAACGTGTAATAGCAACTTGTCAGGTCACCTAAAACAGTACACGATGATAAAGGTAAACCAGATAGCATACTATCATCTCGAGTAAGACTGTCCTACCAGGATAGGTCCTCCATCAATCATTGCAATCACGTACCTGTGACCTAATAATTGACTCTGAGGGCACTATCTCCAACAATCTCCCACTTGCACTCAAGGCTAATTATTGCGATGTCGCATACTCACAGCCCGTGTGATACCGAACACCCAACTCCTCTACTAATCAATCTCACAAAGCTCGTTTGCGAAACTATTGCGTTCGAGGAATAGCCTCAGTGAGTGGATCCGCTTAGTTGTTTCTTTCTATGTCTCTCTATATCTCATGTTCGCGGAGAAAACCCATCTCCCGAAATGAGCAATACCTGTCTTAGAATGTGTCTGGATGTCTGATGGGACATAGCTCATAAATGAACTCCAAATCCAAACTTCTTAGACTGTATCGTCAACTGAACTTAATCAGTATCCTGCGCCATGCCTCCCTCAGTATTGCCTTGGACCAACTGTCCAAAATACTGCCCCTCGTCAGAAGGAAAACTATAACTCTGACAACCTCCCTGTCGTCCAGGTCACCTTGGAAGCCTGGAATGATAACTGTCTCCTCAACGAGGCTGTCGTTATCATATCCCTAGAACATCCACTTATGTTCTAAAACTGCTTCCGACTGTTTCTCCAGGATAGGATCAATATCAACTTATTGCATCTAGTGCAAGAACAACATCTGGTGTGGTACTTGACATCTCATGATTGACTCAATTGCCTAAGCAAGTGATCTGTCAATCATGCACATCCCTCTCCCCTTTAGTCTATAAGACACCTTTAGAGAGGGTGACTCCATCTTCTGCAGGTACACTACCGTGCATGGAGTCGTCCATTCTAAATACTCTTAGAATGCTGTCTAAGTACCCTGATTGGGAAACCACCCAAATCTAGATCTAAAACCATAGATCTAGTAACCAGTTTGTCTGATATAACGTCTAAGTCCCATATGGAGAAACTACTGTGTGACGACCAAAGTATAACCGATTGTAGTATAGGAGTTTCCTTTCCTACTCTGTGTATGTCATCCAAATACCAGGACATCACACCCTACTACCTTCTCAACAGATCCATCCCCTATTCTGATGAAGTCAAACCCATGACTGTCACGTCAGAAGTAGATGATCTATCTCCGCTACATCTGCTTTAGTCTATAAATAGACATAAGCTACCTGTCCACCAATGCTTCCGCTGCTCCTACTGACTACGACAACCCTCTGGCAGAGTCATATAGACGTACACTTCTAAAACTAGTTTAGAACGACGCTATACTCATCCTCCCACCGGGTCTCGCAGCCTGGAACAACAACAATGGTAATTGTGGTTAAACAAGAACTTCCCTGTCACCGTCCTTGAAGCTACCGGAGTACCTCTCGGGTGCCTGAAGTTACCCACCTTATCTGCGGAGTGGCCAATGGAATGTCAAACCAGATTGAATCTTTAGGTTCCTTATCAAATCTTCAGTAATCGTTTGTGGTTCTGGAATCACTTCCAGTTCTACCATACTCCCACTACTGTTTTCTGAAAAAATCCATTTTTAATAAAACTGTGGCGAGTCTAGAACAATATCGCTATTGTTCATCCAGATGGTAGAAAGTCAACCCTCGTCATAGCCTGGGTCAACCCACAAACAGCCATTACAGAAACGTGCCTTAAGTTGTCCAGTGTCTGGTTTTAATCATAAACCGGACAACTCCCCGTACCTTAACATCGTTAAGATATGAACTGTTCTATATCCAATATAGAACCAGAGGCACTGATTTAACTGAACCAGATCCAAATCATGCAACTATCTCCAGTGCATGTCAACTAAATGGAAGGAGGCGGATCAGCGTTACTCAACTTAGGAATGCTTCCAATTATGAGTAACCTGAAAGAGAAGCAAGATCTCTTAATCATTACTGTCAACTGAATACCATACACAAGTACCTACATCTTCAATCACATTGAAGAATCCCGATACTTGCAATACCTGGTTCTCTACTTTATTCAAATACCTATAACTTCTCAACATTCAGACCCTGTGTTTCCGCGAAACACCTGTCTAAAAACTAGAGAAGTCATAAGTAAACTGAATATAGTACGAGGACCAACCCCTCTGTCCTGATGGACCCTGGACAACATACAATACTCTGTATAAGTCCCTTGAGTCTGATAACTCATTCACTGTGTGTCGTAGGTTGAAAACTGTACTTATGGTCAAGAAGAATTACACCGCTGTTTAATGCTCCTTACCTAACCATCCACTGATATAGGTAAATGTCACAGACATAATTTCAAAAAGGTATATCTCACTGTATGAAAATAGACGTACAGATATATCAATTTGAAATTGGTGCATTACAGCGGATATTCAAAACCAAATATTTGCCGACCGGCAAACAGTCCAGGTGATTTCCTCAAATATCACTGATTACAATGAATCCCGATATAATGAGGACAATCACCTAATTCCCAATAGCTTACTCCCACTCATCATCTATAAAACCATACAGATGTGAGAATCCTACCTGGTAAATACATACCCTGGAGCAAGTGTCTAACTGGGAAATCAGTTTTCTTTTAAAATTACACAGTGAAACTGAAACATTGAAATGTTTCGATGGGGTATCCTGGTATTCCTAGTAATGCCTCTTCCAGATTCACGACTGTAACTGTTTAATTCTTTGCCACCTCTCAAAATCCCTTCATTTGTCTTTAGTCTTTACCTTCTGCACACCCCTTAGGCCAAATGGTTTTCTTCCTTCCCTACCGTTCGGCACCAGCCTATGGTTTGGAAGAAGACTATCCAATAAGCATAATGGGTGTACTCTCCCAATCCTAGGAACACTCATAATGCGAGAGAAGGTGAGGATAAAAGACAACCGAATAAACCTTATTCCTATTTCTCCTGGACCAGAATCCATCCCCGAACTGGAACAAGTTCCTTTCGAGTTCGTATATAACCATACGATGGAGTATCCAAATAAACTGTGGATCTTCGTAGTGATACGGAGTGTCCTGGAGAAATACAAAGGTGATTTTAGGATTGGCGAAGAAATACCTGGTTTGGTCATGAATATCTGTTGCAATTTACTTTGCCCTCTTACTAATCCCTTTCTTTGTCTGAACTTAATACCTTCTGTACACCATCGTTAGGCTAATTGGTTTTCTTCATTCCCTACCGGTCGGCACCAGCCTAAGGTTTGGAAGAAGACTATCCAATTTGCGTAATAGGTGTACTATCTCCTAAACCAAGGAGTACTCGCAATCTGAGAGAAGGTAAAAGGAAAAGACAACTGAATAATCCTATCCGTTTTCTCCAGAACCTGAAACCATCCTCGAATAAATTCCTTCGAGTTCGTATCTAACCATACGATGGTTTTGTCCAATGGAAGTGGACGTTCGTAGCAACACGGGGTGTCCTGGAGAAAAGGGTAAAAGTAGGAGTGGCAATGAGGTTTGCAACTCTGACAATCCAAAAGCCAGTGTTAAGAAGGTTCGGTCAACTTGGTCACTGAGTCATAGTCTTAGGGTCGGGTCAATGGTCGCTGCCAAAGAGAGAGAGAAAAGAAACACTCAGCGTGCACTCTAACCTAGATCAGAATGGTTACCAATTTATCTAATCTGGAAACCTCCCACTGTACCGTCAAATTCTCCTCCAAACCTGAAAGAAGAATTAGTCGGGAACACCCGAGGAGTAAACCAACTCATCAGTGGGAATCGGGATCCAACTCTCATCGCATGATAACGTGACGGAATCCACTCACGTCATCACACTCCAGAAGGTATGCGCATATCTGGCAAGTTTCAGTTCTTTTGAAACTCCCGATGTGATTTCTGCCCCATGCTCTTATGACCTTGACTTTGGCCAACAAATCATAAGTCACATGTCAAGTTCTACCCGTCATTCTCCAGGTTGTTTTGAATCCACCCGTACATACCCTTGACTTTGGCCAACAAGGCAGTACGACTGTTCCAAACCAACGCATCTATCTATGCTGCATATGAATAACCAACAGCTACCAAACACTGTGCCTTGACTTTGGCCAACAAACACAGCTTGAATACTATTGACTACCCATATGAAACGACGGAGAGCTACGAATGGTTTCTGGCGAAAACCTTTAACGTAATGAACTTGATATCGTTGAAGGAACGGATAGCTTTTTAGAAATATAGTGACGACAACCTTCGCTAAAGAGGTCACTCCCGGTGAAGGGATCTCGGCTCTTTCCTCGTAGAATGAGGTGCAGGATATTCCAACTGAATACCACGGTGCAAAGCAAAAGTAATCGGCTATAGTGAAGTTAATGCCCTGACGCAAACTTTTTGTCCAAGGGGTCACTCCCGGTGAAGGGATCTCGGCCCTTGCCTCGTCGACTGAGGAGCAGGATATTCCAACTGAATACCACGATGCTAAACAAAAGTGAACATCCTTGCAATAACAGCTTTTTGAAAAGTGTTCCAACAACATCAGATTAGGTTTGTTTTTAACTTGCATTGATCCGAATCAATGCAGTCCCATCAATTGATCACACCACAAAGAACGAAAATATACTGATGTATGTATATGCCATCCGCATTCGCCACTGGGTCCCGTCATTACCCGTTAGGTTAGCTAACTAACGACAGAGCGGGGACTGGACTAGCGCGGATGCAAAACATATACAACATCTACTAATATATATACCAATATATTATATTCGCTCAAGGCGTGAATAAAAAAAGCAACATCACAGAAAATGAACAGCATCACAGAAACAATACAGATGTCTGGGATCCCCGGGTTTCACAGAGCCGCTGAAACCCGACGTTCCCCTGGTCGTGTGGATAGCCTGTGCAATGAAATCCTAGTCCCCTACGGGCGCGGCAAGTCACCCGCCAAAACCTGAAGCGAGGCAGCCCCCTTCAGCGCCGTGAATGGACCACCCAGCACTTCACGGAATCCGGCAACTTGGGCACCCCTCCTGGGTCAACCTGTACCCCCTACGAGTGCGGTGAATAGCCCGCCAATCCTAGAGTGAAGCCCCCTCCGTCTCAATGCCATGAGATGCGGGCTTGTTGCCCTCCAGAACCCGGCTATCCGTGCACCCCTCCACGGGGCAATCCTAGTACAGAAAGTAAAATATACATACAACGGGTACATCGACCGCAACCTGGCCGTGCCCCAAAATAATAATACAATCAGGCAGTGACGGCAGTCCACATGTCGGACGCTCGCCCCGCAATATCAAATGTACATAATACAACCACAACTGTACTAGCATTGCATCCAGGCTATCCCCACGACCGATCCGCAATATCACAGCAAAAACAGAACATCAACGTGAAAGTCATGTTCGCAAATCCGTCTAACCGGGCTATAGCAGTTAGACCGGATTTACCGATCAAGTGACATTCACGGTCGCAGATATAATGTAAATACTGTGAAATAATGTGTTAAAAATATCCGATCAATCAAATTTTAACAAGTGGGCCCCAAAGCATTACTGTAGCAGATCAGGAAATTCTGGGCCCAATATTAATATTCCAAAAACCCTATTTTCACCCCATAAGCCCACTGGAGAAAATTGACACAGTGATCCCTTCATAGCGCGGCGGAACCGCGGCGCAAATGGGGTTTTGGCCGCGGTTCCGCGCTCTCATTGGCGAATTACAGTGTCGAATTTCTACAGTGTCCTTAAAATTTTCAGTACATCAATTTTATACAACCTGAAAAATTTTTAGAGACCAAAAAATTTCAACAGAAAACTGTCGTTTTGAAAAATGTAGATTTTGGAATTTTGGTCGATCGGAAATGCAAAACACATTAAACCAAGCTAGACTAAGTTATTGGCGAGGCTCTGATACCACTGTAAGTGCACGGCGGCGCCCCGGCCGTCAAACCGACGGCCAAATGCGGAAGCGGTGATAAACTTTAAATTTTACTTGAACTGGCAAACCGCCGCGCACTAATACTCGGATCGAACCATTAATTAGTCCTAGCTATATACAAGAAAGGGAATAGAGATATACCGACGATCCAAGTCCTCCGGTCTTCTCGTCATAGTCCCGATCTCCTGCGGAATGTCCCGTCTCCTCCTCGTCGCCGGAAGTGCACCACATCGCCTACTTCTTTTACGGGCTCCCACCTCAATGCCGAGGCAACTCGGGCACGAAGCTGGCTAATCGACGTGCCCAAGATTTGCTGTAGAATGTATAGTAGAAGAGGTCTCATTTGGGGTTTTGGAGCTTTGCCATTTTGGTGGAAGAAAAGAGAGCAACTTTAGGAAATGAACTAGAGGGCTTTTCTAGCAAACATGAGAAACAAAATGCCACACCAAAAATGAATCAATTCCCTTCCCAAGGAATGGCCGGCCCCCCCCTTTGTGTGTGATTGGAGAGAGAAAGAACAAAGACAAGGGGGGTGGGTGGAAAGTGAGTGATGATGAAAAGAAACCAAATGATCACAACAATTCCAACACACAATCAACAACCATGATAGCAAAAGTCAAGCCATGATCAACTAAAGAAAGTCAAGGTATGGTGCTATAATCATGATGCAACAAAAATGCAAAGACCCCCTCCACAACCACTTATTTGCAACAATGCAAATAAGCCCTCCTCCACCAATCTTCGGCCAATGAACGATACAAAGGAAATCGGCCGAAACGAAAAGCAAACTGGCAACTCCATAAAACTGGTCCCGTAATAAATTACAGGAAAACCCCGATACTGTGCATACACACCCGCATTTGTATTCCGACCGAAATACAAATGTAATGAGACAAAATCTACACTGTACCATACTAGGATCCGGCTTAAACCAAAGCCGGCTAGTAATATCCGATCGATCCTGATCCGTGCAATACCGCACGTATCTGATCGAACCCTGCCATATATCCATACGGCCTATAGTACAAACTGTCCGATCCTGATCCGTGCAATACCGCATGTATCTGATCGGACCTTGCCATATCTCCATACGGCATCTACAACTTTTCGCCCGAAAGCTGAGTAACAGAATGTGGGGGACTCTAAAGACTCATCAACACCTTGGTTGTGGATTTAACCACTAGAACATTAGAGGTATAAGCCAATACATAACGGGCTACCAGGTATTGACCAAAAGGGACGTCTGTGAGCGAACTCAGCCTGACTCCCTACTGAGCCTGTCAGTGACAATATCCGTATAGTCCGGTCCGTTCGTCTATGAGCATCGCATGGCGGGCCTAGGGGGTTGGTAAAAGTCAGACCCCCAAAAGCGGTACAAGTCGTGTCGGAGTGTAGCCCAGAACACCCTGAGATACTACTGGAATACCTACCAGTAAATCTCCTTGCCTCGGCCGAGGGCTTCGTGTAATGGCTCTCCTAGACACAGCACGACCTCACCCCCAATACCGGGAGAGACGAACCCCTGAAGATACGCTCACTACCTCCATGTGGCTCGGGACTGTACCCAACTAAAACCTGTTTGCACGACTCCTTTGAGCCGTGGTAGGGTAGTAATCAAAGTACAGTGGGAACTCACACGAGACAAATGACGATCCCCAGGTCGATGAACTAACCTGTACACATGTCACCAGGGAACTGCCATCTGACGTCTGGTATATGACCAACTAGCATGTTCCCGGCGAGTCCTGTCCGGTGTACTCATAACCCAATGAGCACCTGTATACATCTTAGGTGATCCAACTGAAACCAGTGGCTTGTGAGACCGGCCACCGCCCCTCGTCGGGGTCTCGACTGTATACACTAGTCTACTGTGGAGTATCGATGCCCTGTCTCGAAACTCACACGACTAGGGACCATTTAAGGATATGCTTATAGACCCCAGCTCCCACTTATATGATCGCCCTCATACTGCTGGTGGTCAAGCAAGAATCCTAGGGGCTCTATCAACGTGTAATAGCAACTTGTCAGGTCACCTAAAACAGTACACGATGATAAAGGTAAACCAGATAGCATACTATCATCTCGAGTAAGACTGTCCTACCGGGATAGGTCCTCCATCAATCATTGCAATCACGTACCTGTGACCTAATAATTGACTCTGAGGGCACTATCTCCAACAACATCGCGCTGTGTCTAGGACAGCCATTACACGAGTAGTCCCTGGCCAGGGCAAACGAGATATACTGGTAGGCTTCCAGTGTTATCTCAGGGTGTTTTGGGCTTCACTCCGACACGACTTGTACCGCTATTAGGGGACTGACGTTTACCGCCCCCTAGGCCCGCCATGCGATGTATCAGACGAACAGACCGGACTGTACGGAGAATGTCACATTCAGGCTCAGTAGGAGTTCAGATGGGTTTCGCCTCGTCAGTCTTCTTGTCGGCATCTACCTGGGGACCGTTACGCACAGCTAGTGCCGCTTGCGGTCTGTGGTTAAACCCACTGCCAGCGTAGTGTCGAGTCTTTAGAGTCCCACACAGAAAGCTATTCGCCTTTAGGCAAAAGAGTAGAGGTCGCATGGTTTTGCGACAGGTCGTATGGTTTTGCGACAGGGTTCGGTCACATCCGTGCACTTGTGCACGTACAGTGTCCGGACAGTTTACACTAGCGGGCTTTGGTTTAAGCCAGATCCTAGTGTACCTTTTGGGATTGGTTTTATCCAGTATGCATCCGTGTTCCTCGGAACGCGGATGCGGGTGTGTATGCACAGTTGACGGAGAGACAGAGGCAGAGGATTCTCATTAGGGTCGTTGACCGTTGACTGTTGACTATTGACTTGTTGCTCAACCCTAATGAGAATATGATATATGATTAACAATAATATTAATTAAGTATTATGGTGACATGGTTGTTGAGGGGTTGACTTTGTTGACTTGTTGACCGGTTGACTAGGTTGGACTAGTTGACCATCATGATGACAATGGCTATCATTTCATGGCAAAGACTTTTTACTTGCTTGTTTCTCTTGTGAGAAATGTGTGCATGAAATGATATGGCTATTGTAGCTTAAACCATTTACACAATACTTGATTTCTATTTTTGTGATAATGGTTTTGGATTATGAGAGCCAAGAGAGAAAAGTCTTCTCTTATTCTATCATTCTCATTCTCTCTCTTGTTCTTGAGCTCTCATCTCCTTCCTCTTGCTCTCCCTCTCTTAGTCTATGGTTCACTTGTCTCATGTGTTGAGAACCAAGAAGCATAGAGAAAATCCCAACACACTCTTCTCTACTCACTCTAGTTCACAAGGTTTAGCAAACCAAGTGAACTAGTTTCTTCAAAGTACGAAGAAGAAGCCAAAGGTAGAAGCTTTCAAGTGGATCGATCTTCGGCGCAAGGAGACGACGGGGTGAAGCCGATCCGGACAACCATCGAGGCTTGAAGACGAAGGAGTTCAAGAAGGAAAGGTATAACCCCCTAACCGAGTAGTTAACAACTCCTAGTTAGGTTGTTAGTTAGATGTTTAACAAAGATCCGGTTTTGAGTCCATGTTACCGCCTCTAGAAAATTATTTTTCACTAAATTCCCCATACCCGAAAGTACCGGGAGAGGTAGCATGGACTTACAGTGGTATCAGAGCCTAGTTAAACTCTATCTAACATGTTAGCAAAGTAACTAGAAGATCGATCAAAGAAAAAGTCACGAAACGAACCCTAGTTGTCAAGTTTCTGCCGATTTTTATTCTGTTCAAAAGTTGATAATTTTCATCTTAAAAATCGGCTCAGGCTTTTGTTTGAATAACCACCAAATTTGGTCCCACGAACCGTTCAAAGAGCCGCGGAAACGAGGCGGGAGCACGCTCCCGCCGCGGTTCCGCGGCCGAGTTGACTCGGCCGAGGTCCAAATTTGGTGCAGTGTATTTCTGGGGTTGTTTTGGGATTTTTGGAATATGTATTTTCTGCCCAGATTTTCCAGAACGAAAATTTTGTATTTGGGGCCTATAAATCCGTATTTTTGATCAAACTTCTAAAAGACTTAAGCTGACGGGTTTTTCTATGATGTGATATTTGTATTGAACGTCTACTAATCGCTATATGTCGATTAGTGGGGGTTATACAAATCTGTGATCTGTAATGTTATTGGAATGTGTATATGAATTCATTGGATTGTCGCGGGTGAATAGCCAGGGGTTGTGAGACGAGAGTCTTCTTTTCTTTCAATTCATGTAAATTTGTAAAAATATGTAATAATTATTTGTATGGCCGCACAACCGGGTCGGGGTTGTAGCTGTCATTGTATAATTTCTTTTTACTGTTTTTGCTCCTAGGATAGACCCATGGAGGGGGTGCACAAACTACCGGGTATGCCGAAGTGCCGAGTGGCCTACTCACGGAGTTGAAGGAGGTTGCTTCGCTTCGGGTACTTGGCGGGTAGTTTCCCGCACCCGTAGGGGTCTTGGGTGGGGTATTGGCTATTCACCGCGACCGTGTAATCTGCTTTTCGTTACAGGCTCGTACGAATTGCGGATTCCTAGTATATCCAATGTGTTCATCTGTGATCTGAAATGGCTATCATTGCAGTATATCTATATATGATATTATTTAGGCGTTGCTTATGTTTTACAGCCGCGCTAGCCCAGCCCCCGCTCTGTCGTTAGTTAAGTAACCTAACGGGTAATGACGGGGCCCCGTGGCGAATGCGAATGGCATAAGCGTACGTCATATTTTGGTTGTTTTCTGCAATGGTAGGATTAAATGATGGGACGCATTAAAAGAACTAATGCAAGAATATCACGCATTAAAAGAACTAATGCAAGAAAATAAACCAAGTAAAAGTCGTTGGAACACTTTCGAAAAACCATTCGGTTCTTTTCAAAACCAACTTTTAAATGCGGAGCTTGAGCCACTCCTTTTAAAAGCTATCTCGTTCCATCGACTATATCAAGTTCACTACGTTCACGGTTTCGCCAAAACCATTCGTAGCCCTCCGTCGTTTCACATAAATAGTCAATAGTATTCAAGCTATGTATGTTGGCCAAAGTCAAGGCATAGTGATTGGTAGCTATTGGGTATTCATGTGTAGCATAGATAGATGCGTTGGTTTGGGACAGTCGTACTGCCATTTTAGCCAAAGTCAAGGGTAGGTACGGGTGGATCCAAATTAACCTGGAGAATGACGGGTAGAACTTGACATGTGACTTATGATATTTTGGCCAAAGTCAAGGTCATAAGAGCATGGGGCAAAATTCTACATCGGGAGTTTCAAAAGAACTGAAACTTGCTAGTGTTGCATACCATTTGGAGTGTGATGATTCTGGTAGGATTCCTTCAGTTTCATCACGCGATGATATTTGGATCCCGATCCTACTGTGAGTATATGCTACTCCTCGGGAAATTTCTCACTTAACGATCAATGCTATAAACCAAGTAGGTGTCTAGAAAGGTGTTAGCGGGGCTACGCCCCCAGGGAAAAGAGGTTATTTAATTAAGGAACTTCGCGAAAGCGTTGGAAAACCTTCCTCGAAGTACCGACACTGGCCTGGCTGAACGGTTAAGCAAGTATTGTACGGTGAGATTGATCCTGACTAATTCTTCCTTTTTGGTTTGAGGAGGGATTCGAGAAACAGTGGGAGCCATCCTGTTTAGACAAACTAAAAACCACTCTAAACTTGCAAGAGCATCATGCTGAGTGTTTCTTCTCTCTCCTAATTGCAGCGACCAATCGACATGACTGGACTTAAGTTACTTCTAGATAAAAACATACTGACAGGGCCAAACTACAAAGATTGGCTCAGGAATGTCAAGATGGCAATCACTTACGATAAGCTGGGGTATCTTCTTACCACCAAAGCTCCCCCTGTCCCAGGTCCCACTTCCAGCGTCGCGGATAAGGAAATCCGTAAGACTTGGGAGATTGATAGCGCGAAGGCCAAGTGTCTCGTGCTTGCCTCTATGGACAATGAACATCAGAGGAGGCACGAGAATATGGACCTGGAATCCATATTTCTTCATACAAAAGAACTGTATGGAGAGCAGTCTCGTATCGCAAGATACGAAGCGTCGAAGAAGTTATTTTCGGCAAGGTTGGCCGTCGGATCATCAGTAGCAGAACATGTGCTTAAGATGATCGGCTACATTGAGGAGCTCGCGGACCTTGGGACCACATTGGAGAGTGAGCTCTATACGGACTTGATTCCCCAGTCTCTTCCTTCCACTTACGCCCAGTTTATACTGAACTTCAACTTACAAGAAAAAGAAGTTGAACTTTCAGAGCTCCTCAACATGCTGAGGAGCGCAGAGGGCACCCTACAGAAAGGTAGGGAAACATCCACTTTATTTGTAGGAGGATCATCTTCTTCTAGGTCCAAAGCGAAAGCCAAGGGAAAGAAGAAGAAAGCCCCCGCCAAACCAAGGGGCGGTGTTATTAAAGTGGATACGAAGGGAAAGGCAAAAGCAACAAAGAAAGCGGGGAAGCTTGTGGATAAGGAAGAATGCTTCTATTGTCATAAGAAAGGACATTGGAAAAATGATTGCAGGGCTTGGAAAGCCAGGACACAGGAATTGAAGCAGGTTGCAGCTTCAGCTTCAGGTGTGTATGTTATTGAAAACTGTCTTTCAATAAACTCTACTTCCTGGGTATTGGATACCGGATCAGGATCTCATATCTATAATTCTTTGCAGGCGTTGAGAAACCGTAGGGTTTTGAAGGCAGGTGACATGACCCTCAAAGTTGCAAACGGAGCTAGCATGGATGCTAAGGCCGTGGGGGACTATCACCTGGGGTTGTCAGATGGACACGTTTTGGTTTTGCGTAATTGCTATTTTGTACCCAACGCAACTTGTAATATCATTTCTGTATCTTTGACTTCTAAAGAAGGTTATGAATTTGCGTTTGTAAGTAATGTTGTAAACATTCACCTTAATCAAGTTCTGATTGGGTCAGGTACATTAAGCAATGGTATATATGTATTAAACCAACCACAGATTTTCAATGTCCAGAATACACACAAAAGAAAGTCTCCGGAAATAAATCAGACTTTCTTGTGGCATTGTAGACTAGGTCACATCAATGAGAGAAGGTTGACGAAGTTACATACAGAAGGATATTTGAATCCGTTCGAATATCAATCATATGCCACTTGTCAATCCTGTCTCAAAGGAAAGATGATAAAGACTCCGTTCACTAGACACGGAGTAAGAGCGAGCGAGCTCTTGGGACTCGTACACAGTGACGTGTGCGGTCCAATGTCTACACATGCGCGAAGCGGTTATTCTTACTTCATTACTTTTACGGATGACTTTTCAAGGTACGGTTATGTCTTCTTAATGAAACATAAGTCCGAAGCCTTTGGAAAATTCCAGGAATATAAGAATGAAGTAGAAAAACAAACCGGCAAAAGTATCAAGATCCTAAGATCGGATCGAGGTGGTGAATACTTAAGTGCCGAGTTCCTGGACTATTTAAAAGAAAACAGAATTCTCTCTCAGCTTACTCCTACATACACTCCGCAACATAATGGTGTATCGGAGAGACGGAACCGAACCCTATTGGATATGGTACGGTCCATGATGAGTAACGCCGAGTTACCGCGATCATTCTGGGGGTATGCGCTAGAATCAGCTGCATACCTTTTGAACCGAGTTCCCACTAAGACTGTGCCTACCACACCATATGAGATGTGGTGTGGGAAGAGGCCCCATCTTAATCACATTAAGACATGGGGAAGTCCAGCTTTTGTCAAAAAGCAGCATGCGGACAAGCTCGAGGCACGCTCAGTACAGTGCAAGTTCGTGGGATATCCAAAGAACTCCAAGGGATATTTCTTCTACTGCGAAGAGGAACAAAAGATTATTGTTTCTCGTCATGCCCACTTTCTAAAACACTAGTTCTTAGAAAAGGACATTAGTGGGAGCGCAGTAGAACTGGAAGAAATTCCAGAACCACAGACTATTACTGAAATCTTAGTGGAACCAGAGGGTTCAAAAGAACATGACATTCCAATGCCGCTCCGCAGGAGTAGTAGGCAGACTCATCCGCCCGAGAGATACTACGGTTTTCTCATAGACGGGGATAGAGAGGATTGCATCATAGATTATGATGAGCCTACTAGCTTCCAGCAGGCCGTTCAGAGCATTGACTCGGTAAAATGGCTGGATGCAATGCGGACCGAAATGGAGTCCATGTACACCAACAAAGTATGGACGTTGGACATTGCTCCAGACGGGGTAAAACCCGTAGGATGCAAGCGGATCTTCAAAAGGAAGATTGGTGTAGATGGACAGGTTGAGACCTATAAAGCTAGACTTGTTGCAAAGGGTTTTCGTCAAAAACCTGGTTTGGACTATGACGAAACCTTTTCTCCAGTAGCTATGCTGAAATCCATTCGGATCCTTCTTGCCATTGCTGCCTTCCACGATTATGAGATTTGGCAGATGGACGTAAAGACCGCTTTTCTAAATGGAAATTTAGAGGAGTGTGTCTATATGGACCAGCCAGAGGGTTTCATTCAGAGTGGGAGCAGCGGAAAGGTGTGGAAGTTGCTTAAGTCCATCTATGGACTAAAGCAGGCATCGCGGAGTTGGAACATCTGTTTTGATGAGACGGTCAAGGAATTTGGCTTTATCAAAAATCCAGATGAACCATGCATCTATAGTAGATTTGCAGCGAGAACTGTAGTATTCCTCGTTTTATACGTGGATGACATTCTCTTAATAGGAAATGACATTCCTATGCTACAATCTGTCAAGGGGTTCTTGTCGCACAGGTTCTCCATGAAAGACCTGGGTGATGCCTCATACATCCTGGGGATCCGGATCCATCGTGATAGATCCAAGAGGATATTAGGACTTTCACAGTCCAGGTACATCGACACCATACTGAAGAGATTCAGTATGGAAGATTCCAAGCGCGGTAACCTACCGGCTTGTCACGGGATCACCCTCTCTAAAGAGATGTCTCCCAAGACTGATTTGGAGAGGGATCGCATGTCTATTATACCCTACGCTTCTGCGGTAGACTCTATAATGTATGCGATGTTGTGTACCAGACCGGATGTAGCTTATGCACTGAGTGTGGTAAGCCAGTATCAGTCAAACCCTGGGGAGAAACACTGGATAGCGGTAAAGAACATTCTCAAGTACCTGAGAAGGACTAAGGAGATGTTCTTGGTGTATGGCGGAAAAGACCTCCAGATCGAGGCCTTTGCTGACTCCAGCTTCCAGAGTGACAAGGATGATTCCAAGTCCATGTCGGGTTTTGTCTTTACCCTCAATGGAGGGGCGGTGTGTTGGAAGAGTTCCAAACAGGAAACCGTTGCAGACTCGACGATGGAAGCGGAATACATCGCTGCATCTGACTGCAAAAGAAGCTGTCTGGATGTGGAAGTTCTTGAAAGAACTTCAGGTGGTTCCGTCCATTGTTGATCCAATACCTCTGTATTGCGACAACAACGGGGCTATAGCTTTAGCGAAGGAACCCAGGTCCCATCAGAGATCCAGACATATCTTGAGGCGGTATCACCTGATCAGGGAGATCGTGGATCGCCAGGAGATCGAGGTTCAGAGGGTTGCTTTAGAAGATAACACTGCAGATCCATTCACCAAGGCCTTGCCCCAGACTCAGTTCGAGCGGCTGATCGAGATGATAGGTCTTCGATACGCCAGCACATGGCCTTAGTGCAAGTGGGAGATTGTTAGTGTATATGCCCTAGAGGCCATTACTGTATCATACTGGTTTGTATATTACTTAATGGAAGCTTGGGATATTCACCTTGTATATACAATCTTGCTCAAAATAGTAGTATGCTACTTGGTTTGTTTCTACTTCAATGTGTACATGTGTTTATTTTAGTATATCACCTATACACATTAGTGGAGCCCTTAGGATCTTTGCTTGATTACCAGCGTTGTGATGGCAGTCACACTAGTGGGGCTAGGTAATCTATAAGCACATCCTTATGCAGGTCCCTAGTCGCAGGACTATCGAGACAGGGCATCGATACTCCGGAGTAGACTAGCGCATGCGCTTCTCATCCCAGTGTGGGAGACGGTCTGTCCCACAGCCGTCGGTATGTCGTACTTGAGATAGTATGCGGGTGCTCGTTAGGTTACGAGTACACTGGACAGGACTCGTCGGGAACTGACTTGTTGGTATTATGCCTATCATCAGTTATCAGTTCCCAGGTGACATGAGTACAACTTAGTCCGCTGACTTGACACTGTCACTTCGCCTCGAGTGTGTTCCCACTGCACTTTGATTACTACCCTACCACGGCTCAAATGAGTCGTGCAAACAGGTGGTAGTTGGGTGCAGTCCCGAAGTACTTGGAGGCAGTGACGGTTAGACAGGATTCGTCTCTCCCGGTATTGAGGGTTGACATCGCGCTGTGTCTAGGAGAGCCATTACACGAGTAGTCCCTGGCCAGGGCAAACGAGATATACTGGTAGGCTTCCAGTGTTATCTCAGGGTGTTTTGGGCTTCACTCCGACACGACTTGTACCGCTATTAGGGGACTGACGTTTACCGCCCCCTAGGCCCGCCATGCGACGTATCAGACGAACAGACCGGACTGTACGGAGAATGTCACATTCAGGCTCAGTAGGAGTTCAGATGGGTTTCGCCTCGTCAGTCTTCTTGTCGGCATCTACCTGGGGACCGTTACGCACAGCTAGTGCCGCTTGCGGTCTGTGGTTAAACCCACTGCCAGCGTAATGTCGAGTCTTTAGAGTCCCACACAGAAAGCTATTCGCCTTTAGGCAAAAGAGTAGAGGTCGCATGGTTTTGCGACAGGTCGCATGGTTTTGCGACAGGGTTCGGTCACATCCGTGCACTTGTGCACGTACAGTGTCCGGACAGTTTACACTAGCGGGCTTTGGTTTAAGCCAGATCCTAGTGTACCTTTTGGGATTGGTTTTATCCAGTATGCATCTGTGTTCCTCGGAACGCGGATGCGGGTGTGTATGCACAGTTGACGGAGAGACAGAGGCAGAGGATTCTCATTAGGGTCGTTGACCGTTGACTGTTGACTATTGACTTTTTGCTCAACCCTAATGAGAATATGATATATGATTAACAATAATATTAATTAAGTATTATGGTGACATGGTTGTTGAGGGGTTGACTTTGTTGACTTGTTGACTTTGTTGACCGGTTGACTAGGTTGGACTAGTTGACCATCACGATGTCAATGGCTATCATTTCATGGCAAAGACTTTTTACTTGCTTGTTTCTCTTGTGAGAAATGAGTGCATGAAATGATATGGCTATTGTAGCTTTAACCATTTACATAATACTTGATTACTATTTTTGTGATGATGGTTTTGGATTATGAGAGCCAAGAGAGAAAAGTCTTCTCTCATTCTATCATTCTCATTCTCTCTCTTGTTCTTGAGCTCTCATCTCCTTCCTCTTGCTCTCCCTCTCTTAGTCTATGGTTCACTTGTCTCATGTGTTGAGAACCAAGAACCATAGAGAAAATCCCAACACACTCTTCTTTACTCACTCTAGTTCACAAGGTTTAGCAAACCAAGTGAACTAGTTTCTTCAAAGTACAAAGAAGAAGCCAAAGGTAGAAGCTTTCAGGTGGATCGATCTTCGGCGCAAGGAGACGACGGGGTGAAGCCGATCCGGACAACCATCGAGGCTTGAAGACGAAGGAGTTCAAGAAGGAAAGGTATAACCCCCTAACCGAGTAGTTAACAACTCCTAGTTAGGTTGTTAGTTAGATGTTTAACAAAGATCCGGTTTTGAGTCCATGTTACCGCCTCTAGAAAATTGTTTTTCACCAAATTCCGCATGCCCGAAAGTACCGGGAGAGGTAGCATGGACTTACATCAAATCCTTTGACGGTTTCATTAAAACAGATGTTCCAGCTCCGCGATGCCTGCTTTAATCCATAAATGGATTTAAGCAAGTTGCACACCTTCCCGCTGCTCCCACTGTCTATGAAACCTTCCAGCTGATCCATATAAACGCACTCTTCTAAACTTCCGTTCAGAAAAGACGTTTTTGTTAGTTATATGTATGCCCTAGAGGCCATTATTGTACATATGATGTATATTATAGTGGATGCTTGGACATACATAGGGCGGACTTTCTTACTCGACATGATAGTATGCTATCTGGTTACTCTTTATCTTAACATGTTCACTGATTGTCTCTCTGTTACATGTTGGTAAAGCCATTAGGATGTGTACTTGACTACCTGGATTATGATGCAGATCATACTAGTGGGACAAAGGTAGTCCGTGAGTACATCCTTTAATGTTCCTAGTCGTGGTTGTATCGAGACAGGGCATCGATATACCAGAGTAGACTAGCGTATAACTTCTCGACCCATATAGATAGGCGATGGATGATCCCATATCCATTGGTGTTTGACATCAGAGATAGTATACGGGTGCTCAGTGGAGACTGGGTACACTGGATGGACTCGCCGAAAACTCCCAGATGGTATTATACCTCACGTCAGATGGCAGTTCTCTGGTGACACTGGTACAGGTTAGTCTGTCGACCCGAGATCGTCATAGAGACTTGTGTGATTCCCACTGTGCTTTGATTTCCACCTTACCACATTCAAGAGAATGTGCAAAACGGTGGTTTTTGGGTACAGTCCAGAGTCACATGGAGGCAATGAGCGATAGGAGAGGATTTCGTCTCTCCCGGTATTGGGGGTTGATGTTGCGCAGTGCTCGATTAGCTAAAACAGGAAGTCCCTGGCCAGGGCTGATTCGGAGATATACTGGTAAGTGTTATCAGTAGTTTCTCGACCCGTTATGAGCCTCATATCGGCACGACTTATCGAGTTACTAGGGTCTGACATTTACCACCCCTAGACGAGATATGCGTGACATATCAGACGAAGAGACCGGATTGTACGGTAGTGTTACTGATTGGATTCGCAGGAGTATGAGCAGGCTTGCTTGTTGATCTTCTGATCGCTCAATACCCGGGTGGCCGTTACGTTTAGCAGACCGCTTGCGGCTTGTGGGTGTTTGATATGATCATCACCTACTGCCGGCGTATTGACGAGTCTTTATAGTCCTACACAGAGGTTTCCTGGTTCATGCGAAACGGAGTAGGAGCACATATGTGATGTGTGCGGGACCGAGATTAATAAGTGTATGAGATACCGTATTCTATTCTCGCGATTTGTGACATCGGTCGGTTATATGTGATATAGCCGGGTTATCGGATCAAGTGTTGATTCGATAAGTTGATACACATGATATTAGTCGGTTATATATGATATAGCCGGATTATTAAATCAAGTGTTGATTTAATAATTTAATGTATAATTATATATATGATATATTAAGTTACATTAATTAATATTAGCTCACTTATGATTTCTTTTTCTCACAAGTGTGCATTAATATATATGTGATATATATTAGTGTACAATATGTTGTGTCATGCTTGATGATACATGGTTTATGGGTGTGTGTGTGACTTACACCATGCTATATATAATGTAGGGTTTTTAATTGATTAAGTAATTCAAAAATGCATGGATATTGGTCATGGCTAGAAGCTTGTAGAAGCTTGGATAACCATTGACTAAGTCCACAAGTTTTGTTTTACTTAAGATATTTATAAATCCAACCATTATAATTAGCCATGATTAACTCTCTACAAAGGTTAAGGTATGTCATATACTCACCCATGGTTATTTTTCTAACCTCATGAGATTTATTCTCTTCATCACTTGATCATCTTCTTCTTCCTATTGAAAGCTTTCTAGCTTTTTATCAAATGATGAAATATTGTGAGAAAATAAAATCTAAAGTGAGCCCATTTCCTACTTCACCATCCTCTACTATATTAGTCATTTAGTTTAGGGTGTTTGCTTCACTAATTTACCATTAGTGAAGAGGTAGCATGAGCTTGAGTCTTCTCGACGTAAATCATCTTCGGCCTCGAAAACTTCGAGTAAGCTTTTTCATTTCTCCAAGGCAACCCATACAAGAGTTCGGGAATCACTACTCGCAGTGAAGGGACTATTACACAGAGCTTTTGAAGTGAAGGACCGGTCTACAAAGGTTGTATTCCTTATTCATTTAGATGTATAGATGTTTACATATGTGTTCGTCAGATTTTCTAGTAAAGATTCTAGGGTTAGGGATAGCTAGAACGGCAAATCTTTGAAATTGGCATGGACGATGCCTCCCGAAACCTTGCTGTTGTGCTAGACAACCCTGCAGTGGTATCAGAGACATGCTAGAAAATTAGACGATGTTTGTTAGATTACGAAACCGAAACGACTCCGAAACTTGAAACACGAAAACTTAGTTTCTGTCGAATTTAAAAGGTTTTCACAAAATTTTTAAACAACTGAAGAATGTTATATGTGATATAACATGAACACCACCAAAATTTGGAGCATTTTTGGCTCAAAGTGGCCATCATGCTTAAAACCGGCGAGCTCGGCCCAATTTGGGAGTTTTGGCTTCAAATTTTCAGGGTGTTCCTTTCTTTCTGTTTTGGTGTTTCAGGTGATGTTTGTTTTTGCTAAATTTGCATGTGATGTTAACTTTTTGCAAAGGAAATTCGGAGTGTTTCGCAGTCATAATTCTAACATGTATTCGGGTTATTTAGACGATGTTAAAAAGTTTGGACGTATATCAATAACCCATATTTTCCGAAATTTCCAAAAGTTGGATTTTTCCGAGTTTTAAATTTTCAGAAAATCATTCAAGCGATTCTGTGGACCCTTTAGAAGAACGATACCCAAACTCAACTTTTTGGATCGTGGAACCGCGGTCATACCCTAGGGTTTGCCTCAGTTCCGTGGCGACATGAGTGAGGCATGGGTCGGCCCTTCTACGGATGGTTCATAGGAGTTGCGGCAGTTTCTGGGAACTTTTTGAACTCCTCTCAAGTGTTGAGCTTGTTGGGAAATTTTGGTTGCTTGCTTATTCTATCAAAAAGTTTAAATTCGTCTAGCTATCTGTGATTGTGATACAATATTTGTAATCCACATACTTAGTTATGAGATAACAAGTTTGGATTTTATAAATCTAGCAGTTTAGTCTCATTTGATCGGTTGCCACGGAATTTTGATATGGATCAAAAGTCCATCGCAATTACATAGTGTATGCGGATACTCGCTATGTAACCTTACTTGACAGCCACACCTTATAGCCCCGACCAAGTGACTGTAGGAGAACCCCTTCGCCAAAAGCATCCGTTCGGATGCTCGCGGCTGCGGTGTTCCGCCTTAGTGCACTTCGTCGACGGCATCGGGGGTGCGGCCGTCTACTAAAGTTTCCGACGAGCATTCGATCAGGTTATCGGAAATCTTGTTGAATTACCCGACAGGTTATTGAAAAGTGTTTTCAATATCGAGACTAAAATGAGGGGTTTATAATTGTTAGGCATGTGATGTCTAAGGAATTCATTTGGATAGGCATGAAATCAGAAGTATGTGATACATTGGGTTTATGATGTCTAAGTTGGTTGCAGATTCCAATTGTTGTAGTTTTTCACTTTCTTTTCTGCGACCGTAAGTGTAATATGTGGTTTATCGCCGGTTTCGTTGCTATACATCAACGACAATTGGGATACGCATATTTACTTACGTTGATGACATGTGATGTTATGTGTTGCTGTGATATGTTATATTGGATCGTCGTGTTTTGAATAGCCGTTTTTTTTTATGTGAGATGAGAGTTTTTCATTTTCATTCATGTAAAAGCTTGTATGTAATATTCTTTTATTGGGGCATTTCCGGGTTGAGGATGATGTCACCATTGATGTATATTATTTATTTTTCCGCATTAGGATAGACCCAAGGAGGAGAGCACAAGTAACCGGGTTCTAGGATCCATTGGGAGACCATCTCGAGGAGTCGAGACCGGGTCTCCTAACTCTAAAATTGGTAGGGTTGCTTGCCGCTCTCGTAGGGGTCTAGGGATGTGGGTTTGTCTATTCATCGCGACCATGGAATCCGTGTTTTATACTGGCTTAAATTAAAACACGGAATTTCTAGTATATCCAATATTTCATATATGTTCTTCTGCTGCTGATATTCTGTGATATGATCACTAGATATTCTGAGACGAATGCTTAAATATTATATATATGATATATAATTAATATTGATGCTTTCATTTCTTCTGTGATGCTTAGGAAGCATAATATGATGGGACTTCATTAATGAGATTAATGAAAGAAAAAGAAACCTAAAGATGTTGTAGAAACTTGTTTTAAAAACTGGTAGCTCTAGTTCTTTCTTTGCATAGCGGTATTCCTTGTTGAATATCCAGCACCTTATTCGATAAGGAAAGAGCCGAGATCCCTTCACTGGGAGTGACCTCTTTAGCGAAACTAGCAGATGCTACAACCCACTCGGTTTGTCTTTTGATTGCTTCTATAGTTTTTGCTTTTCATAGTGGTATTTGTGAAATATCCTGCACCTCATTCAATGAGGAAAGAGCCGAGATCCTTTCGCCGGGAGTGACCTCTTTAGCAAAACTAGTAAAGGCCTCAAAAACACTCCTTTTCAAAATCATTCGATTCTACAACGATATCAAGTTCATTACGCAAAGGGTTTTCTTAAAAACCTGTCCTAGCCCTCCGTCATTTCAGATAAGTAGTATTTAGTATTTGTGCTGCGTTTGTTGGCCTTTGTCAAGGCGTAGTGTGTGGTAGCTGACTAGTGCTTATCTGCTTAAGCATATGATGCGATTGGATTAGGGTAGTCATGCGACCTTGTTGGCCTTTGTCAAGGGTCGTGCGGGTGGGTTTAGTTCAATCAGGAAATGACGAGTTGAACTTGACTAGCATACTAGGTCATAGGAGGTTAGGGGTAAAATATTATCGGGAATTTCAAGTGTTGAAATTTGCAATGAGATTGCATACCTTCTATGAGATAGTTGGATCCCGATACCCACTGCGAGTAAGAGTTACTCCTGGGAGATTTTGCACTTTACAATTAGCCGATCAAGTAGGTTTCTAGAAAGGTGTTAACGGGGTTACCCCCCGGGAAAACGAGGTTTATTTTAATTAGGTCCGTGCGGAAGCACGGGGAACCTCACTCAAAGTACCGACACTGGCCTGGCCGAAAGATTGGCGAACTTGTAGGGTGTAATTAATCCTGGCTAGTCTGAACTTTTAGGGTTTGAAAGAAGATTTGATAAAAACAGCGGGAGCCATCCTGATTAGATAAAATTATAACCAATCTAATCTTGCAAGAGCATACGCTGAGTGTTTTCTTCTCTCTCTCCAGGTAGCGACCATGTCACGCCTTAATCAAGATAATAATATGGATGTATTGACCGAACCCGCTTGTTATACTGAGCTGGGGAACGTTGGTGCCACTCTACCTTATAATTGTTATAAGACCGAGCAGGAAATAGGGGAATACCAGGATTCCCGTGCCGTCCAAACGAAGAAAGTGCATGATGATGCATCTTCTTCGGGTGTGTTCATTACCGAGAACCGTTTCTCAGTATCCTCTACGTCCTGGGTATGAGATACCAGATCAGGATCCCACATATGTATCTGTTACATGGGCTACAGATAGGTAGAGAACTGGGAATGGGTGATAAGTTTCAAGAGTTGGAAACGGTGTAATTGTTGCAGCCAAGGTGTTGGCGGTTATCACCCAGTATTACCAAATACATTAATTCTGAACGAATGTTATTAGATACCGAACCTGATATACAACATCATATCAGTCTCTTTATTTAGTAAAGAAGGATATAATTTTGTATTGTTGGATAATGTTTTGAATATTTCCTATATCAAGAGTTGATTGGTTCATGCATGTTATCTAAAAGCATATACGTTCTAAATCAAACCACAGTTCTTAACGTGCAAAACACACACAAGAGAAAGAGTTCAGAAATGAACGAATCCTTCTTGAGGCATTGTAGACTATGTCATATCAATGCAACCCAACTAACTAAGTTACATTAAGATGCATATTTAAATTAGTATGAATTTACATCTTGTGAAACTTGCCGGTCATGTCACAAAGATAAAATGACCATAGCTCTGTTTACTAGAAATAGAGAAAGAGTTAGTGAACTCTTGGGATTGATACATGATGATGTATGTAAGTCCCCTGTCTACACACACCAGGACCGGTTCTTTGTACTTCATTACATTCACTGATGATCTCTCAAGATTCGGACATATGTTCCTGTTGAAACACAAGTCTGAAACTTTTGAGAAATTCAAAGAATATAAGTCAGAAGTATAGAATCAAACGGGTATAAGTATTATGTCCTACGATGTGATTGGGGAGGAGAATACTTGAGCATGGTGTTCCTGGACTATTCTAAAAGAAGAATGAGATTCTCTCTCAGCATTACTCCTCCGTTTACACCACAGCACAATGGTGTATCGGGACGGAGCAATCGCACCCTATTAGATATGGTGCGCTCTATGATGAGTCATGCTGAGTTGCCTATTTCCTTTTGGGAGTTATGCACTTGAGAAGTTGCATACCTATTGAATTGGGTTCCAGCCAAATCAGCTGTATACCACTCCATATGAGATATGGTATGGGAAGAGCCCATCTCAAGCAAGTTAAGATTTGGGGTTTTCCGGCCTATGTTAAAAGCAAAATCCGGATAAGCTCGAGGCAAGGTCAATTCTGTGGAAGCTTGTTGGATATCCTAAGCATTCGCAAGGGAATATCTTCTACCACACCGAGGGAAAAAAAGTGTTTTATTTCTCGGCATGCCACCTTTTTAGAAAAGGAATTTATTTTGGAAAGAAATTTGTGGTCATGGGGTAGAACTGAAAGGAGTTCCAGCTATACAAACTACAGCTGACGATTTGGTAGAACCGGAGGATTCAATAGCTCCTGACGAACCTCAGCCTCTCCACCGATCTGGTAGGGTTCCTCATCCGCCTGAGAAATACTTCAGTTTTCTCAATGACAGTGGGAGCGAGGATTGCATCATGAGATGATGACCCAACTAGTTTCGAGCAGGCCATTAGGAGTGGTGACTCTGTAAGAATGGCTGGATGCTAAGCGATCTGAGATGGAATCCATATACACCAACAAAGTATGGACTTTGGTTGCTTTATCTGAAGGGTTAAATCCCCATCAAGAGCAAGTATATCTTGAGAAGATTACTTGGTGTAGTGGAAAAGTTGAGACTTTCAAAGCTAGACATATTGTAAAAGGTTCTCATCATCGACCAGGTGTGGATTATGATGAAACCTTTTCTAATGCCTATGCTTCAGTCCATCCAGATCCTACTTCCATTGCTACATACCATGACTGCGATATCTGGCGGTTGGGTGTCATGACTGCTTTTCTAAATAGTGAATTTGAAGAGAGCGTCTATAAGTACACAGCCAAAGGGCTTCGTAGACAGTGGGAGCAGCGGAAACGTGTGCAAGTTGCTTTATGGGTTAAAGCAGGCATCGCGGAGTTGGAACATCTATTTTGATGTTGTAGTCAAAGAGTTTGACTTCATCAAAATGGAAGATGAACCTTGTATATACAAAAAGGTTGTAGAGAGTAAGGTGGTCTTCCTTGTATTGTACGTGGATGACATACTCTTGATAGGAAAGGAGTTTCCTATGCTACACTCGGTCAATCTCCTCTTATCACAAGGATTCTCCATGTAGAATCAAGGTGATACCTCCTAAATCCTGGGTTTTGGATCTATGAGATAGATCTAAGTAGATGTTAGGGTTCTCACTAGGTGTAGTGAGATGGTATCAATCGATCCATGGGAGAATCACTGGATAGCTTCCAGGGTGGTAAGGGCGACTGAATGTCAGTCGCAGACATTGTCTTTACCCTCATTGGAAGGACGGTATGTTGGAAGAGTTCCAAGCTAGATACCATGGCAAACTAGACGATAAAGGCTGGATACATCGCTACCAACGATGCTACCAAAGAGGCAGTCTGGGTGTATATTAGTTCATGAGATGAACTTCATTCCTACCATTATGTGACAATGGAGTTGTGGCTTATGCCTAGGAACCCCCGTCCCATCAGTAGTCCAGACATATTCTAAGGCAGTATCACCTGATCATGGAGATGGTTGATCCCCACGGAGATCGAGGTTAGGAGAGTAGACACAAAGGACAACACGGCCGATCCACTCACAAAGGCCTTTTCCCAATAGAGACTTTTATGGGATGATTGAGTCTGGGATACTACAACCATTGCTAATTGATGGACCTAGTGCAAGTGGGAGATTCTTAATTATATGTATGCCCTAGAGGCCATTATTGTACATATGATGTATATTATAGTGGATGCTTGGACAAACATAGAGAGGACTTTCTTGCTCGACATGATAGTATGCTATCTGGTTACTCTTTATCTTAACATATACAATGATTGTCTCTCTGTTACATGTTTGTAAAGCCCTTACGATGTGTACTTGACTAGGATTATGATGCGGATCATACTAGTGGGACAAAAGTAGTCCGTGAGTACATCCTTTAATGTTCCTAGTCGTGGGTGTATCAAGACAAGGCATCGATATACCAGAGTAGAATAGCGTATAGCTTCTCGACCCATGTAGATGGGCAATGGATGATCCCATATCCATTGGTGTTTGACATCAGAGATGGTATACGGGTGCTCAGTGGAGACTGGGTACACAGGACGAACTCGCCGAGAACTCCCAGATGGTATTATACATCACGTCAGATGGCAGTTCTCTGGTGACACTGGTACATGTTAGTCTGTCGACCCAAGATCGTCATAGAGTCTTGTGTGATTCCCAATGTGCTTTGATTTCCACCTTACCACGTTCAAGAGAACGTGCAAAACGGTGGTTTTTGGGTACAGTCCCGAGTCACATGGAGGCAATGAGCAATAGGAGGGGATTTTGACTCTCTCGGTATTGGGGGTTGATGTTGCGCAGTGCTCGATTGGCTATAATAGGAAATCCCTGGCCAGGAATGATTCAGAGATATACTCGTAAGTGTTATCAGTAGTTTCTCGACCCGTTATGAGCCTCATATCGGCACGACTTATCGAGTTACTAGGGTCTGACGTTTACCACCACTAGACGAGATATGCGACATATCAGACGAAGAGACCAGACTGTACGGTAGTGTTACTGATTGGATTCGTAGGAGTATGAGAAGGCTTGCTTGTTGATCTTCTGATCGCTCAATACCCGGGTGGCCGTTACGTTTAGCAGACCGCTTGCGGCTTGTGGGTGTTTGATATGATCATCTCCTACTGCCGTCGTATTGACGAGTCTTTAGAGTCCTACACAGAGTTTTCCTGGTGTAAGTCGACGTTACACACCCTACAGGTTTGCGGGGAGGCGGAACGAGTAAAAACGATCATTTTAAAACAAGGTAACATCGACTAAGCATAAGGATCTTGGCTAAACTATATCTAACAAAACTAAATAGAGGTATTATCTACTCGGTAAGAAGATTATACCTAAAGATCCAAGTCATTCTTGTTCTCTTGCTGTCCTCCTTCACCACGTGGGCTCCTTAGAGTGAAAAGGATGGCACCTCCTCGTCGGCTTCTCGAAGTAATAGAAGATCCATCCGAGAGTTCCTACTACAAGCTTTAACCTCTAACTTGAGGTAACTAAGTGACTTAGAGTGCTAATCTAAGTGTCCTAGAGGATATAGAGATTGATTAAGGATTAATTAGTCTTGCTAACCCTAGGGTTCTCAACTCATGAGATAATTAGGGTTAGGATGAAGAAGAGAGAGCTTGAGGAGAGAGAAAGTGTTTGTGATAATCAAATGAATCTTGAATCAATTTGAATAATATGAAGCATGAAAATATCTCACTATAATATCTAGAATAAATATCAACATGCTTCATTTAATTCCTTAAGATGAACCATCTCATGAGTCATGGTTCATTTAATGATAATTACACCTCATCTCCTCCACCTCATTTAAAGATTAAATCAAAAGATAAAACCCTAAATGAGTCATCTCCTTCTAGAAGCTTCCTGACAAATTACGAGAATGCCCCTCCCATCCGTATTTACGAAAACTCGGATATACTGAGACTAAATCAAATCCAATAATCTAATACTAGGATATGGCTTAAACCAAAGCCCACTAGTATAATCTGTCCTAATATCATACGTGCATAAGTACACGTATATGTCCGAACCCTGTCGTAAAACCATACGACCTCTATATCTGTCCGAATATCATACGTGGGACTCTAAAGACTCGAAACTACGTTGGCAGTGGGTTTAACCACAGGCCACAAGCGGTACTAGCTATACGTAATGGTCCCCAGGTAGATGTCGATAAGAAGGCCGATGTGGAAACCCATCTGAACTCCTACTGAGCCTGATGTGACAATCTCCGTACAGTCCGGTCTGTTCGTCTAAGAACGTCGCATATCGGGCCTCGGGGGCGGCAAGCGTCAGACCCCTAATAGCGGTATAAGTCGTGTCGGAGTACAATCCAAAACACCCTGAGAAACTACTGGAGCACCTACAAGCAAATCTCACTTGCCCTGGCCAGGGACCTTGCGTAATGGAGTTCCGAACACAGCGCGACATCGATACCCAATACCGGGAGAGACGAATCCTATCTAACCTCCACTGCCTCTAAGCGCTTCGGGACTGCACCCAACCCTACCTGTTTGGACGACTCAATAGAGCCGTGGTAGGGTAGCAATCTAAGAACAGTGGGAACACACTTGAGGCGAAGCAGCAGTGTCAAGTCTACGGACTATGCTGTACTCATGTCACCTGGGAACTGTTACCTGACGATAGGTATAGTACCAACTAACAGTTCCCGACGAGTCCTGTCCGGTGTACTCGTAACCCAACGAGCACATGCAAACTATCTCCAGTACAACGTACTAATGTCTTTGGGACAAACCATCTCCCCTGCTGGCACGAGAAGCGTATACACTAGTCTACTCCAGAGTATCGATGCCCTGTCTCGATAATCCTATGACTAGGGACCTGAAAAAGGATGTGCTTGTAGACTACCCAGCCCCCACTAGTGTGACTGCCATCACAACACTGGTAGTCAAGCAAGATCCTAAGGGCTCTATCAATATGTATTCTCGATATGCTTAAAGAAACATATATACATATTAAGATAGATACAAACCAAGTAGCATACTACTATGTCGAGCAAGACTGTTATAAACCCGTGTATATATCCCAAGCTTCCAAAATGTAATATACAAGCCAGTACTATACAATAATGGCCTCTAGGGCATATAACACTAAAAATATCCCATTTGCACTAAGGCCATGTACTGGCGTATCGCAGACCTATCATCTCGAATAGCCTCTCGAACTGCGTCTGAGGTATGGCCTTTGTGAATGGATTTGTAGTGTTCTCCTCTGTAGTAACTCTCCGGACCTCGATCTCCCGGCGATCTATAATCTCCCTGATCAGGTGATACCGCCTCAAGATGTGTCTATACTTTTGATGGGACCTGGGTTCCTTCGCTAAAGCTATAGCCCCGTTGTTGTCACAATACAGAGGTATTGGATCAACAGTGGATGGAACCACCTGAAGTTCTGTTAAGAACTTCCTTATCCAGACTGCTTCTTTTGCGGCATCAGAAACTGTGATATACTCCGCTTCCATCGTCGAGTCAGCAACGGTGTCCTGCTTGGAACTCTTCCAGCACACCTCCCCTCCATTGAGGGTAAAGACATAACCTGACATGGACTTGGAGTCATCCTTGTCACTCTGGAAGCTGGAGTCAGCAAAAGCCTCGATCTGGAGGTCTTTTCCGCCGTAAACCAAGAACATATCCTTAGTCCTTCTCGGGTACTTGAGAATGTTCTTTACTTCTATCCAGTGCTTCTACCCTGGGTTTGACTGATACCGGCTTACCACGCTTAGTGCGTAAGCTACATCTGGTCTGGTACACAACATCGCATACATTATAGAGCCTACCGCAGAAGAGTAGGGTATAATCGACATGTGATCCCTTCCCAAATCAGTCTTGGGAGACATCTCTTTGGAGAGGGTGATTCCGTGACAACCCGGTAAATTACCGTGCTTTGAATCTTCCATACTGAATCTTTTCAGTACAGTGTTGATGTACCTGGACTGCGAAAGTCCTAACATCCTCTTATATCTATCACGATAGATCTGGATCCCCAGAATGTAAGAGGCATCACCCAGGTCTTTCATGGAGAACCTGTGTGACAAGAATCCTTTGACAGATTTTAGCATAGGAATATCATTTCCTATCAAGAGAATGTCATCCACGTACAAGACGAGGAATACGACAGTCCGTGCTACAATCTTACTATAAATACATGGCTCATCTGGATTTTTGATAAAGTCATATTCTTTGACTGTTTCATCAAAACAGATGTTCCAACTCCGCGATGCCTGCTTTAGTCCATAAATGGACTTAAGCAACTTGCACACTTTCCCACTGCTCCCACTCTGAATGAAACCTTCTGGCTGATCCATATAGACGCACTCTTCCAAATTTCCATTTAGAAAAGCCGTCTTTACGTCCATCTGCCAGATCTTATAATCGTGGAAGGCAGCGATGGCAAGAAGGATCCGAATGGATTTGAGCATAGCTACTGGAGAAAAGGTTTCGTCATAGTCCAAACCAGGTTTTTGGCGAAAACCCTTTGCAACAAGTCTAGCCTTATAGGTTTCAACCTGTCCATCTATACCAATCTTCTTTCTGAAGATCCATTTGCATCCTATGGGTTTTACCCCATCTGGAGCAAAGTCCAAAGCCCATACTTTGTTGGTGTACATGGACTCCATCTCGGCCCGCATTGCATCCAGCCATCTTACCGAGTCGTCGCTCTGAATGGCTTGCTGGAAGCTATTAGGTTCATCAATATCAATGATGCAATCCTCTCTATCCCCGTCTATGAGAAAACCGTAATATCTCTCAGGCGGATGAGACGGCCTACTACTCCTGCGGAGCGGTGCGGGAATGTCCTGTTCTCTTGAGACTTCTGGTTCCATCAAGCTTTCAGTAATAACTTGTGGTTCTGGAATTTCTTCCAATTCTATTGCGCTCCCACTTGTTTCCTTTTCTAAAAACTGATGTTCTAGAAAATGGGCATTACGAGAAACAAAAACCTTTTGTTCCTCTGCATAATAGAAAAATACCCCTTGGAGTTTCTTGGGTATCCCACAAACTTACACTGTACTGAGCGTGCCTCGAGTTTGTCCGCATGCTTCTTTTTAACAAAAGCTGGACATCCCCATATCTTGAGATACTGAAGATAGGGTTTCTTCCCACTCCACATCTGATATGGTGTGGTAGGCACAGTCTTGGTGGGAACCCTGTTCAAAAGATATGCAGCTGATTCTAGTGCATAACCCCAGAAAGATCGCGGTAACTCAGCATTACTCATCATGGAACGTACCATATCTAATAGGATTCGGTTCCATCTCTCCGATACACCGTTGTGTTGTGGAGTGTATGGAGGAGTAAGCTGAGAGAGAATTCCATTCTCTTTTAGGTAATCCAGGAACTCGGCACTCAAGTATTCACCACCTCGATCAGATCTTAGTGTCTTGATACTTTTGCCGGTTTGTTTTTCTACTTCATTCTTATATTCTCTGAATTTCTCAAAGGCCTCGGATTTATGTTTCATCAAGAAAATATATCCATAGCTAGAGAAATCATCCGTAAAAGTTAATGAAATAGGAAAAACCACTTCTGGCATGTGTAGACATTGGACCACATACATCGCTGTGTATGAGTCCTAAGAGCTCGCTCGCTCTTACTTCGTGTCCAGTGAACGGAGTCTTTGTCATCTTTCCTTTGAGACATGATTGACAAGTGGCATAAGATTGATATTCGAATGGATCCAAATATCCTTCTTTATGTAACTTAGTTAACCTTATCTAATTGATGTGATCCAGTCTACAACGCCATAAGAAAGCCTGATTTATATCCGGAGACTTTCTTTTAAGTGTGTTATGGACATTGAAAATCTGCAATTGGTTTAACACGTATATACCGTTATCTAGTGTACTGGACCTAATCAAAGCATGATTAAGGTGGATGTTGACAATATCGCTTACAAATATAAAATCATAACCTTCTATTGATAACAAGGACACTGATATAATATTACACGTTAAACTAGGTACACAAAAACAGTTACACAAAACCAAAATATGTCCAATCATCAAACCAAGGTGATAATCCCCTACGGACACAGCATCCACGCTCGCTCCGTTAGCAACCTTGAGGGTCATATCACCGGTCTTCAGTACTCTACGGCTTCTCAGTGCCTGCAATGAATTGCATATATGAGATCCTGATCCGGTATCCAATACCCAGAAAGTAGAGTTGATTGACAGACAATTTTCAATTACAAACACACCTGAAGCCGAAGCCACAACTTGTCTCGGGTCCTGGTTCTTGACATTCCAAGCTTTGCAATCCTTCTTCCAATGGCCCTTTCTATGACAGTGGAAGCACTCGTCCTTTGCTACTATCGGCACTACAACCTTTGCCTTTCCCCTGGCTTCCACCTTACCAACACGACCTCTCTATTTGGTTAGGGCTTTCTTCTTCCTTCCTTTGGCTTTCTCCTTAGACCTGGAAGAGGAAGCACCACGAACAAACAGAGCGGGTGTTTCCCTTGCTTTCTGCAAGGTGCTCTCTGCACTCCTAAACATGTTAAGGAGTTTTGGAAGTTCAACTTCTTTACCTTGAATATTGAAATTCAAGATAAACTGGGAGTAGGTGGAAGGAAGGGACTGGAGAATCAAGTCTGTATACAGCTCGTTCTCTAATGTTTTCCCTAGGTCCGTGAGCTCCTCAATGTAGCCAATCATCTTAAGGACATGTTCCCCTACAGATGATCCGAAGGCCAGCTTCGACTGAAATAACTTCTTCGAGGTCTCTATCTTGCTATACGAGATTGCTCTCCATACAGTTCCTTGGTGTGGAGAAATATGGATTCAAGATCCATATTCTCGTGTCTCCTCTGATATTCATTGTCCATTGAGGCAAGCACGATGCATTTGGCTTTCACACAGTCAATCTCCCAGGTCTTGCGGATTTCCTTATCCGCGACACTGGATTCTGGACCTGGGATGACAAGGGTTTTAGTAGTAAGGACATACCCTAAATTTTCATAAATGATTACCATCTTGACATTCCTGAACCATTCTTTATAGTTTGGCCCTGTCAAAGTATTTTTATCTAATAATAACTTAAGGCCCGTTATGTTCTGGTCGCTGCAATTAGGGGAGAGAGAGAAAAAACACTTTAGCAGGATGCTCTAGCAAGTTTAGAGTGGTTTTTAGTTTATCTAAACAGGATAGCTCCCACTGTTTCTTGAATCCTTCCTTAAACCATAAAAGAATAACTAGTCAGGACTATTCTCACCGTACAATACTTGCTTAACCTTTCAGCCCGGCCAATGTTGGTACTTCGAGGGAGGTTTTATGATGCTTTCGCGAAGTTCCTTAATTAAATAACCTCTTTTCCCTGGGGGCGTAGCCCCGCTAACACCTTTCTTGACACCTACTTGGTTTATAGCATTGATCGTTAAGTGAAAGAATCTCCCGAAGGATAGCATATACTCACAGTAGGATCGGGATCCAAATATTATCGTGTGATAAAGTCGAAGGAATCCTACCAAAATTATCACACTCCAAATGGTATGCAACACTAGCAAGTTTCAGTTTCTTTAGAAACCCCCGATGTGGATTTTTGCCCCATGCTCTTATGACTTGGTCAAA
Organism: Agapanthus africanus; assembly: GCA_030015575.1. Classification (NCBI taxonomy): domain Eukaryota; kingdom Viridiplantae; phylum Streptophyta; class Magnoliopsida; order Asparagales; family Amaryllidaceae; genus Agapanthus; species Agapanthus africanus. Next base: position 398,752,744 of record JASDDO010000026.1, on the reverse strand, counting down.
ATATCATAAGTCACATGTCAAGTTCTACCCATCATTATCCAGGTTAATTTGAACCCACCCGTACATACCCTTGACGTTGGCCAAAATGGCAGTACGACTGTCCCAAACTAACGCATCTATCTATGCAATAGACGAATATCCAGCAGCTACCAAACACTATGCCTTGGCGTTGGTCAAAATACATAGCTTGAATACTACTGAATATCCAACTGAAATGATGGAGGGCTACGAATGGTTTTGGCGAAACCGTGAAAGTAGTGAACTTAATATGATCGAAGGAACCTGATAGCTTTTTTTAAAAGGAGTGGTTTAAGCTCCGCATTTAAAAGTTTTACTGTTTTGAAAAACCGAGTGGTTTTTAAATTGTTCCAACGATTCAGCTTTGGTTATTTTCTTTGCATTAATCTAATGCAGTCCCATCAATTAACCTATCATTGCAGAAAACAACGAAAATACAACGTACGCTTATGCCATCCGCATTCGTCACCGGACCCCGTCATCACCCGTTAGGTTACTTAATTAATGACAGAGCGGGGGCTGAACTAGCACGGGTGCAAAATATAAGCAACGCCTACTAGATATCATATATAGATATGTACATTCGTCAGACGCAATAATAGGCATTCCAGATCACAAATGAACACATTGAATATACTAGCAATCCGCGTTTCCTTTGAGCCTGCAATGAAAGACGGATTACACGGTCGTGATGAATAACCAACCCCACCCTAGACCCCTATGGGTACGACAAACTACCCGCCAAGTACCCGAAGTGAACCAGTCTCCCTCAACAATGTGAGTAGGCCACTTAGCACTTCAAAGTACCTGGTAGTTTGTGCACCCCACCTTGGGTCTATCCTAGGAGCAATAAACGGTAAATAAAATAATACAACGGTGGCTACAACCTCAACCCGGATGTGCCCCACGAAAAAATATTACAACAATTTTCAATTTACAATTGAATGAAAGAATATAAAACCTCACATCCCCGGCTATTCATTCACGACAATCCAACAAGTCCATATACACAAAACCATATAACCATCACAGAAATGTGCAACCCCCAACTAACCGACATATAGCAATTAGCGGAAGTTTACGAACACATTAAACACAACTTGAAACATTAAACAACACTAAATTGCGACTTCGAAACACCCGGTATTTGCCACAGTAAAGAATTTACAGTAAAATCAAAAATGGCAAAAACAAATAACTCCTAAAGCCCTAGATCCAAGTCACAAAGCCACACACCAAAATTCAAGGCATTTCCCTCCAATTGGGCCAAGCTCTTCGGTAAAACCTTCAATGTGGCTGGCCATTTTGGGTTGGAACTATCTCGTTTTTGGTGTGTGTCAATATAACAGTACAAAGAACACTCTGCAGTTGTTTAAATAATTTTCAGAGCCTCATAGAAAATCGACAGAAACTTGAATCTTGGCTTCGATGTTTTCGGGTCGTTTCGGTTTCCTAGTTTAACTTGTTGTTTAAACTGTTAGATATGGTTTAGATGGCTCTGATACCACTGTAATTCGACGTTACACACCCCACAGGTTTGTGGGGAGGCGGAACGAGTAAAAACGATCATTTTAAAATAAGGGAACATCGACTAAGCATAAGGATCTTGGCTAAACCATATCTAACAAAACTAACTAGAGGTATTATCTACTCGGTAAGAAGATTATACCTAAAGATCCAAGTCCTTCTTGTTCTCTTGCTGTCCTCCTTCACCATGCGGGCTCCTTGGAGTGAAAGGAATGGCAACTCCTCGTCGGCTTCTCGAAGTAATAGAGGATCCACCAGAGAGTTCCTACTACAAGCTTTAACCTCTAACTTGAGGTAACTAAGTGACTTAGAGTGTTAATCTAAGTGACCTAGAGGATATAGAGATTGATTAAGAATTAATCAGTCTTGCTAACCCTAGGGTTCTCAACTCATGAGATAATTAGGATTAGGATGAAGAAAAGAGAGCTTGAGGAGAAAGAAAATGTTTGTGATAATCAAATGAATCTTGACTCAATTTGAATAATATGAAGCATGAAAATATCTCACAAAAATATCTAGAATAAATATCAACCATGCTTCATTTAATTCCTTAAGATGAATCATCTCATGAGTCATGGTTCATTTAATGATAATTACACCTCATCTCCTCCACCTCATTTAAAGATTAAATCAAAAGATTTGTCACGACCCGAAAGTACGGAACATGACCGGCACTTAAACTACGAACGTCTCGAGGCGTACGTAATCTAAGTAAACCGAAAACCCAGAAATCCAAACCAAGAAAGATGTAGAATGCAGGAAAAACCAACTTAAAGCAAGTAGTTTCAATAGCATAAGCCGAATTAGGCGGTTTTAAAAACATCAAAAATTTCCCGAAAATTTCGGCAGAGTCTCCTTTGTAAATACTGGCCCCCAAATGGGATACAACATGAATAGTATACGAAATCAATAAAAAGGCATCCCCAAGCGGGAGCTAGCTCTTCGTCAATCGACGGTCACAACCACACAAGCAATATAATATACAACGCCAAGGGCGAGGATCAAAATTCAAAAGGAAACTCAAAAACAACAAGAAAACCACAGAAATACAACGCGCGACTCTAAGGTCGAAAGAATAAACATCACTGGTCTCTATCTCAAATAAATACATGTTTGGTTGATGGAACTTCTAGATACAACAGAATAATGATATACAAGATATATAATGGGGGTACGATACAAGTAAACCCACCTACTAGCAAATCACCTGAAGGAAACTATGCCCGCAAAGCCGTAAAGAAACCTGTACGGCAAACCTGCAAGAAACTGGGGCACAACGGGGGTGAGTTGCCAACTCGTGAATAGAAAAACATCTACGGAAAGAAATCGCATAAATAACGCAACCTGGGTCAATGATCATAATATATCCTCAAATATATGAATAACACGTAGCCTATAACAAGGCTAGGGTAAATATCTAACCCGAGTGTAATCTCATGTGCCCGTGTCAGTGCCTCAGGTAGCAATATATCATATGAATGAGGTATGAATGCATGAAAACAGAATACATGTAAATGAAGAACCGTTTTCATAATTTAGTGAGATTTCCTTTGTATTTTTAAAATGAGGTATCATAATGAAATCAGCATAAAACAGTGCCTAGCATCGGCACAAAACGTAATCCCAATATCTCGATATCTCTGTATCACAGTCTCTGTACCTCAATATCTCGAAATCTCAATGTCTCAATCACAATATCTAGGGCGCCGTCAGTCCAGACCGGCCCCTACCATCCATCTCAAGACCACGACGGTATCCTCCGGATATCCGACGCGTTGGATAAAATCACCGGTAGGTAGTGCTCCCCTGCCAGGCTCACATCGTCATCATCACGCGCTTCTTGCCCCGGGGTACCTTACCGGGTCTACTATGTACCCGAAACGGTTCATCCGTCTCCTCGAATCGGGCCTCGAAATCCATCAGCAAACTCATGGTGGACGACTCATACATCATGGGAAAAACCGCACTTTTTATTTAAAAAGAGAGAAATCAGTTTATATAAGTTTTGCTGTTTTCCCCCCAAATCCAGAAAATTTCATAGAAATCCGAATCCAAATCATCAATAGCATGTAAAAACCATGAATATAGGCATAACAATGAATAACAGTATGCATGAAGTGACAAGTAATAACTACAATGTTAAGCTGGCATATAAGGCATGAACACTAATATCATGTCAAATTACTAACTAACAAGCTAAGTCAAGCAATAATATTTTCTAAGGTGTACGTGACATGGCAATTACCGATGAAGATGTGTGTGAGCCGGCAAGTAAGTGTACGTGGTACATACACATCATCGGTAATGGTGCTGGTGTCCTAACAGCATGATATCAATAATGGAGTATGAAACATAATATAAGCATGCGATGCGAAGCGAACCACAATAATGAGCGGGAGCTGAATACTAGACGCAACTATAACTAATCTGTATTAATCTAATATAAGTCCTACAAATGGTGCCTTTTGAAATAACACGATCGCGGGGTTTTGAAAATAGGGGCTACGGTGGTTTTTAAGAAAGGATACGTTTTTTGAAATATCCGTAGATCCCTTGACCTGTCTTTTAAAATACCCACGATCCGCTAGTTTTGAAATAGGTAGGAGTCTAATCTAATCTAACAACTACACTAAACTATACGGCTGAACTAACAAGCTGAACTACAGGTAAGGAAACCGCCTATCATCTGAGTCGATACATATACATACCTGTATATGTATAGTCGGTGATCCCGACTCAATAATATCATATCCGATACCATATCTATAATCAGGCATCCCAAGTCAAGAGTGCGGATCAATCATCAATATAGCCGTACGTAAATCCGTTGTACGGCATCCCAAATCTGGGTACGGGTCAATATCATATTCATCATACTATTCACCTGGTATCCTCTTTATCAAATATCATGATCGGGGTACTGATCTACGTCTAGTACAATACTGATACCGCCTAAGTATGCAAGGACGTGTGTGAAACACTACGTCAAGGACCCGCTACAACGTCATGTCGTATCTCAAATACGAATCCTGCCATATCACCGAATTCACAACCTCAATACAAATTTCATCGACTCATCTCAAACCCAAGTATCATCCTCAAATCCGTATGTGAACACATAGTCCCATACCCATGTGATCACATAACTATAAAGAATCCCATGAGCACATATAAATAGGAATGTATGCAAGAATGTAGGTGTGTATGTGTAGTGCAACACTACCCTAGGGTTCGCAACACTAAAATAATCCAACACACCAATATCCATCCTAAATATCGTTATTAATCCCAAATAACATATAATAAATTGTTGGTGTGTATACGCATCCGTATACACCACCATGGACTGCGGGGGTGCTATACGCCATCCACCCGACTTCTCCCCGTAGATATAAATCTACTCACCTGGTCCTCGTTCGCCGGTGCCGACGTCGCCACACGCTTGCTTGTCGTCTCGAAGTCCACATGGGGTACCTATATATCATAACGCACCATACCTCATTAAAATCCGACTCATGACCAAAACGACGCACGAATCCCACATAGGTCAAAACCTATGGCTGCTTTCACAAATCGACCCAAAAACCCTCGACGTCGGTGTACAAACGCCAAACCATCGAGAAAACTCCCAACACACTCATTCGTACAATTACAAGCACTAATTATAATATAAAATAGCTTAAAATTCACAAAAACCCCCAATTTCACTTTAAAAGTTATTTTTCCGAAAATCTAGCAAGCACAAATCACCGTTTTAGTACAAAACTCGATGTATAAGCGAACCTAGCATCCACAATATTCACTAAATATCATAACAAAGTCATATAAATCATTCCTATAATTTATTCTCATCAATTTGCATAAATTCCAAAATCCTAGTTTGCAAAAATATCAATTTTTAACACCTTTTAAAGCAAAATTCACAATTCAACAATTAAGCTTGGTTTTGCATAACCTAAGATATTAAACCACTCATAATAATGTTAATGATGTCATAAAAACATAATTACATTTTTAACCCAATTATTTAACCAATTTTAAATAGCTAGTTAGCAAATTAGCGTAATTATCATAATTTTTAAACTAACAATTAACAACTAGCTACTAACTTTGTTTTAACAAGCCATAAGAGCCTAATACATTACACAACCATACACCAATTTCACAAAACCCTAACTTGCATTCAAACCCTTTCTTGAATTTTATAACTAACAAAATCCAACCCAAACTATACATGAAACACTAAATTAGCACTAATTTGAAGCCCAAAAAGCAAGTTAAGCTCTTAGATTTGGTTTGTATAAAACACTAGATAGCAAAATAGAATAATTAACTTAATAATGGTGTGCTAAAAACCCTAGTTTAACTCAAACCATTCTCTTGAAGATCCTAGATGAAAATAGCACCAATATTAACACTAAAACAACTCATTTAAAGAAATCTAACCATAAGAATTTAAATGGGTAAGAATTATACCTCTAGATCTAGAGATCTAGCAAAAAATTTTGACTCCAAAGATGACCTCCTAGCATCCAAAATCCATGCAAGAAAGGTTAAGAAGAATGGATGAAGGATGGACTTGAAATTGTGAAGTTTAAATGGAATTTTGATGGAATTTTGATGAGTTTAGAAGAAAAATGAGAGGGGAAATTTTGGGGCTGTTTATTGCAGGAATTTCGGCTGAGGACGGAGTGGGGAGAGGTGTGGGGAAGTTGTGGAAAAGAATCCAAGTCAAAGCCCCCCCCAAATTACCATAATACCCCCACCTACTTTACTATATATAAAAACCTTATTTTAACCCATTTCTCACATGATTTAAGGTCAAAAAGAGGGAAATAAAATTCTTGGGCTGCTACAATAGTGTGGGGCCGGCCAAGGGGAGTGAGCTTAAGTGTGAGAGACTTTACAAAAAAATTCTATGCAAAAAGACCCCCCACAATACCATATTTGCAAATTTTAGTTCAAAATAACTATATTTTTGTTTTCCATAAAATAAATCAATTAAAACTTTAAATAAAATACAAAAAAATTATATTACAACTAGATTTTAATTAACATGATTTTAAAGATTAAAATTAGCCCATTTAAATTTGTATTTATCGCTAATTTAATGTATTTTCTTACCGGCTTAAAATAATATTAAAATAATTAATTTCGGAAAAAAAATTCAGAAAATTTGAAATTTCAGCAGTGGCTCAATAAACACCAAATACTAGCAATTACATAGCTAGAATATGTATATTTAATTTTATAATAAAGATATTTGCATTTTGACTTTTTACAGAAAACCTCCTTATTTTACCGTTTTTTCGAAATTTCACCGAAATGATTTTCAAAACGTTACAAGATAAAACCCTAAATGAGTCATCTCCTTCTAGAAGCTTCCCGACAAATTACGAGTATGCCCCTCCCATCCGTATTTACGAAAAACACGGATATACTAAGACTAAATCAAATCGAATAATCTAATACTAGGATCTGGCTTAAACCAAAGCCCACTAGTATAATCTGTCCGAATATCATACGTGCACAAGTACACGTATATGTCTGAACCCTGTCGTAAAACCATACGACCTCTATATCGTTTCGCCCGAAGCAAAGAAACCCTCTGTGTGAGACTCTAAAGACTCGACACTACGCTGGCAGTAGGTTTAACCACAGGCCGCAAGCGGTACTAGCTGTACATAACGGTCCCCAGGTAGATGTCGATAAGAAGGCCGATGAGGAAACCCATCCAAACTCCTACTGAGCCTGATGTGACAATCTCCATACAGTCCGGTCTGTTCGTCTAAGAACGTCGCATATCGGGCCTAAGGGGCGGCAAGCGTCAGACCCCTAATAGCGGTATAAGTCGTGTCGGAGTACAATCCAAAACATCCTGAGAAACTACTGGAGCACCTACCAGTAAATCTCACTTGCCCTGGCCAGGGACGTTGTGTAATGGAGTTCCGAACACAGCGCGACATCAACCCCTAATACCGGGAGAGACGAATCCTATCTAACCGCCACTGCCTCCAAGCGCTTCGGGACTGCACCCAACCGCTACCTGTTTGCACGACTCAATAGAGCCATGGTAAGGTAGCAATCTAAGAACAGTGGGAACACACTTGAGGCGAGGCAGCAGTGTCAAGTCTACGGACTATGCTGTACTCTTGTCACCTGGGAACTGTTACCTGACGATAGGTATAGTACCAACCAACAGTTCCCGACGAGTCCTGTCCGGTGTACTCGTAACCCAATGAGCACCTGCATACTATCTCCAGTACAACGTATTAATGGCTGTGGGACAGACCATCTCCCCTGCTAGGACAAGAAGCGTATACACTAGTCTACTCCGGAGTATCGATGCCCTGTCTCGATAATCCTATGACTAAGGACCTGAAAAAGGATGTGCATATAGACTACCCAGCCCCCACTAGTGTGACTGCCATCACAACGTTGGTAGTCAAGCAAGATCCTAAGGGCTCTATCAATATGTATTCGCGATATGCTAAAAGAAAAATATACACATATTAAGATAGATACAAACCAAGTAGCATACTACTATGTCAAGCAAGACTGTTATAAGCCCGTGTATATATCCCAAGCTTCCAAAATGTAATATACAAGACAGTACTATACAATAATGGCCTCTAGGGCATATAACACTAACACCTGGTTCATGCTGTAGGGTTACTAGGCACCGTCACAAGGTTCTACAAGGCATCAACCATGCCAAAATCGAATTTTTCATATGCCGAACAACCCTAACCAAGATCATAGACTAGAGATTGGGCGAAACAAAGAAAGTAAACAACTTTACTTCTAAGAGTTTAGGATTACAACCTTTGTAGTCCGTTCCTTCACTTCAAAAGCTCTGTGTTGAGGTCCCTTCGCCGCAATCATCATGTACCCGGACTCTAGAGAGGCTCCATGAAGAGAAAGATGCAAGCTTGCTTCCGATCTTTGATAACTAAGATGATCTACCTTGAAGAAACTCAAACACAAGCTCTTGCTTTGCTAATCAAATATTAGCAAAGCAAACACCCTAATCTAAGCGGCTAGAATAGATGAGGATGATGAAGTAAGAATTTAGCTCTCATTTATTTTCGATTTCTTACTCATTATCATCACTGCACAAAAAGCTAGAAAGCTTTTTCATGCAAGAAGAAGGAAGAAGAAGAAGCCAATCTCTTTTGTGATGAATAATGAAAACTAGTGTGTTAGGTTAGAAATGCAACCATGGGTTAAGTATTAACACTTAACCCATGTAGAGAATTAACTATGGTTAAAGGGTTGGGTTGGGTTGGGTTAAAGAAATATCTTTGCAAAATATCACAAAATATCAAGGTCAAAGTCAAAGTTTCAAGAAGCTTCTTGAAAGCTTCATGAAAACTTAACCCTAATCCAAAACCTAACCATATTTAAACTCCACAAAACATGTTGCATTTATAACCATAACATGTTACAATATTATATATCACATATACAATATTTATTGTAACAAAATCAAATAATACAATTAACATATATCACATATATATCAATTTATTACCCGAGTGAGAAAAAGAATCTTTAAGTGAGCTAATATTAGTTAATGTAATATAATATATCAAATATATAATTATACATTAAATTATCGAATCAACACTTGATCCGATAATCCGGCTATTTCACAAATAACCAACTAATATAATCTGTATCAGTTCATCGAATCAACACTTGATCCGATGACCCGGCTATATCACATATACCCAGCCGATATCACATATCGCGAGAATCTAGTACGGTATCACATACACGTATTGTTCTCGGTTCCGCACATATCACATATGTGCTCCTACTCCGTTTTTCCTGAACCAGGAAACCTCTGTGTAGGACTTTAAAGAATCGTCAATATGCCGGCAGTAGGTGATGATCATATCAAACACCCACAAGCTGCAAGCGGTCAGCTAAACGTAACAGCCACCCAGGTATTGAGTGATCAGAAGATCAACAAGCAAGCCTGTACATTCTCCTGTGAATCCAATCAGTAACACTCCCGTACAGTCCGGTCTCTTCGTCTGATATGTCGAATATCTCGCCTAGGGGTGGTAAACGTCAGACCCCAGTAGCTTGATAAGTCGTGTCAATATGAGGTCCATAACAGTTCGAGAAACTACTGATAACACTTATCAGTAAATCTCAGCAACCCTGGCCAGGGATTTCCAGTTATAGCCAATCGAACACAGCGCAACATCAACTCCCTATATTGGGAGAGACGAAACCCCTCCTATCGCTCATTGCCTCCATGTGATTCGGGAATGTACCCAAAAGCAACCTTTTTGCACGCCCTCTTGGACGTGGTATGATGGAAATCAAAGCACAGTGGGAATCACACAAGAATCTATGATGATCTCAGGTCTACAGACTAACCTGTACTAGTGTCACCAAAGAACTGCCATCTGACGTGAGGTATAATACCATCTGGGAGTTCTCGGCGAGTCCGTCCAGTGTACCTAGTCTACACTGAGCACCCGTATACCTTCTCTGATGTCAAACACCAATGGATATGGGATCATCCATCACCCATCATATGGGTCAAGAAGCGCATACGCTAGTCTACTCTGGAGTATCGATGCCCTGTCTCGGTACTCCCATGACTAAGAACATTTGAAGGATGTACTTGGCGACTACACTTTCCCCACTAGTATGATCTGCGTCATAGTCCTGGTAGTCAAGTACTCATCCTAAGGGCTTTATCAACATGTAACATAGAGACAATCAGAGTACATGTTAAGATAAAGGGTAACCAGATAGCATACTATCATGTCGAGCAAGAAAGTCCTCCATATATATGTCCAAGCATCCACTACAATATACATCGTATGTACAGTAATGGCCTCTAGGGTATACATATAACTAACAATCTCCTACTTGCACTAGGGACATCTGTTGTGGTATCGTATACCCAACAATCAGCTGTGGTCGAAGTATCTCATACTCAACCATCCCATAAAAGTCTCTACTGGGAAATAGGCCTTTGTGAGTGGATCCGCGTTGTTGTCCTCTGTGTCTACTTTCCTAACCTTGATCTCCCTGGAGATCAACCACCTCCATGATTAGGCGATACTGCCTAAGAATATGTCTGGTTCTCTGATGGGACGGGGGTTCCTAGGTCTAAGCCACAGCTCCATTGTCACACAATGGCAGGAACGAAGTTCATCTCATGAACTAAATTATATCCAGACGGTCTCTTTGGTAGCATCCTTGGTAACGATGTATCTTGCCTTTAATCATCTAATATGTCACGGTATCTAGCTTGGAACTCTTCCAACATACCGTCCCTCCACTGAGGGTAAAGATAATGCCTGCGACTGACATTCAGTCGTCCTTATCACCCTGGAACCATTCCAGTGATTCTCCTTAGGATCGATTGATACCATCTCACTACAACTAGTGAGAATCCTAACATCCAATTAGATCTATCTCATAGATCCATAACCCAGGATTTAGGAGGTATCACCTTGATCCTATATGGAGAATCCTTGTGATAAGAAGAGATTGACCGATGTAGCATAGGAAACTCCTTCCCTATCAAGAGTATGTCAACTACGTACAATACGAGGATCACCACCATACTCCCTACTACCTTTTTGTATATACAAGGTTCATCTATAATTTTGATGAAGTCAAACTCTTTGACTACTCCATCAAAACAGACGTTCTAACTCTGCGATGCCTGATTTATCACATAAAACATCTTGCACACGTTTCCGCTGCTCCCACTGTCTACGAAGCTCTCTGGCTGTGTACTTATAGACGCTCTCTTCCAAATCAACATTTAGAAAAGCAGTCATGACACCCAACAGCCAGATATCGTAGTCATGGTATGTAGCCGTGGCAAGTAGGATCTGGATGGACTTAAGCATAGCTTTGAAAGTCTCAACTTTTCCATGTACACCAAGTAATCTTCTCAAGATATACTTGCTCCTGATGGGGATTTAACCCTTCAGATAAAGCAACCAAAGTCCATACTTTGTTGGTGTATAAGGATTCCATCTCAGATCGCTAAGCATCCAGCCATACTCACAGAGTCCCCACTCCTGATGGCCTGCTCGAAACAAGTTGCGTCATCATCTCATGAAGGAATCCTCGCTCCCACTGTGATAGAGAAAACCGAAGTATCTCTCAGGTGGATCAGGAACACTACTAGATCGGCGGAGAGGCTGAGGTTCGTTGGTTACTATTGAATCCTTCGGTTCTACCAAATCATCAACTGCAGTTTGTATAGCTGGAACTCTTTCCAGTTCTACCTCATGACCACTAATTTCTTCACAAGAAATTCCCTTTCACAAAGGTGGCATGCTGAGAAACAAAACATCTTTTGTTCCTCGGTTTGGTAGAAGATATTCCCTTGCTAATGCTTGGGATATCCAACAAACTTCCACAGAACTGACTTTGCCTCGAGCTTGTCTGGATTATGCTTTTAGACATAGGCCGGAAAACCCCAAATCATAACTTACTTAAGAGATGGGCTCTTTCCATACCATATCACATATGGAGTGGTAGGTATCTGATTTGGTTGGAACCCTATTCAATAGGTATGCAACTTCTCAAGTGCATAACCCCAAAAGAAAATAGGCTACTCAGTAGTACTCATCATAAAGCACACCATATCAGATAGGGTGTAATTGCTCCGCCCCGATACACCGACGTGCTGTGGTGTATTTGGAGGAGTAATGCTGAGAGAGAATCTCATTCTCCTTTAGAATAGTCCAGGAATTCCGTGCTTAAGTATTCTCCTCCTTGATCACATCAAAGGACATAATACTTATACCCGTTTTTGGTTCTCTACTTCCAACTTATAATCTGTGATTATCTCAAAAATTTCGGACTTGTGTTTCAACAGAAACATATGTCTGAATCTTGAGAGATCATCAGTGAATGTAATGAAGTCCAAAGAACCGGTCCTGGCATTTGTAGACAGGGGACTTTCATATATCAGCATGCATCAATCCTAAGAGTTCACTAACTCTTTCTCTGTTTCCAATAAACGGAGCTGTCGTCATCTTATCTTTGTGACATGACTGGCAAGTTTTACAAGATGTAAATCCAAACTAATTTAAAAATGCATCTTTATGTAACTTCAGCTAGTAGGGTCGCATAGATATGACCTAGTCTACAATGTCTCAAGAAGGATTCGTTCATTTCTGAACTCTTCCCCTTGTGTGTATTATGTACGTTAAGAACTGTAGTTTGATTTAGAACGTCTATGCTTTTAGATAACGTGCCTGAACTGATCAACTCTTGATATAGGAAATGTTCAAAACATTATCCAACAATACAAAATTACATCCTTCTTTACTAAATAAAGAGACTGATATGATGTTGTATATCAGGTTCGGTATCTAATAACATTCGTTCAGAATCAATGTATTCTGGTAATACAGGGTGATAACTGCCAACAGACTTGGCTGCAATACTTGCATCATTTCCAACTCTTGAAACTTATCACCCGTTCTCGGTTTTCTACCTATCTGTAGCCCATGTAATAAATTACATTTGCGGGATCCTGATCCGGTATCTCATACCCAGGACGTAAAGGATACTGAGAAACAGTTCTTAGTAACGAACATACCCGAAGATGATGCATCAACATGTACTTTCTTCCTTTGGGCGGCACGGGAATTCTGGTAATCCCCTATTTCCTGCTCGGTCTTATAACAATTATAAGTTGGAGTGGAACCAACGTTCCTTAGCGCAGTATAACAAGCGGGTTCGGTCAATACATCCGTATTATTATCTAGATTAAGGCGTGACATAGTCGCAACCAGGAGAGAGAGAGAAGAAAACACTCAGCGTATGCTCTTGCAATATTAGATTGGTTATTAATATATCTAATCAGGATGTCTCCCACTGTTTTAGTCAAATCTTCCTTCAAACCCTAAAAAGAAAGACTAGCCGGGATTAAATACACCCTACAAGTTCGCCAATCTTTCAGCCAGGCCAGTGCCGGTACTTTGAGGGAGATCCCCGTGCTTTCGCACGGACCTAATTAAAATAAACCCCGTTTTCCTAAGGGCGTAACCCCGTTGACACTTTTCTAGACACCTACTTGATCGGCTAATTATAATGTGTAAAACTCTTCCAGGAGTAACTCTTACTCGCAGTGGGTATCGGGATCCAACTATCTCATAGAAGGTATGCAATCTCATTGCAAATTTCAACACTTGAAATTCCCAATAATATTTTGCTCCTAGCATCCTATGACCTTGACGAAATCCAACAAACCATAGGCTACTAGTTAAGTTCAACCCGTCATTTCCCGATTGAATTAAACCCACCCGCACGACCCTTGACGAAAGCCAACAAATTCGTACGACTACCCTAACTCAATCGCATCATATGCTTATACAGATAAGCATAAATAGCTACCGCACACTACGCCTTGACGAAAGCCAACAAACGTAGTACGAATACTATGAAGTACTTATCTGAAATGACGGAAGGCTACGATAGGTTTTTTAAGAAAACCCTTTTCGTAATGAACTTAATATCGTTGTAGAATCGAGTAATTTTGAATGGAATGTTTTTGAGGCCTTTTCTAGTTTTGCTAAAGAGGTCACCCCCGGTGAAGGGATCTTGGCTCTTTCCTTATCGAATAAGGTACTGGATATTCTACAAGGAATACCGCTATGCAAAACAAGAACTAGAGCTACCAGTTTTTAAACAAGTTTCTACAACATCTTTAGGTTTCTTTTATTTCATTAATCTCATTAATGAAGTCCCATTTTATTATGCTTACCAAGCATCAGTTATGAAATGAAATCAACAATATATAATATATATCACATATATATAATATAAATATTCGTCTCAGGCAGTAATATGATCTCATCACAGAACATTGCAGCAGAAGAACATATATGAAATATTGGATATACTAGGAGGTCCGTGTTTTAATACGAGCCTGTATAAAACACGGATTCCATGGTCGTGATGAATAGCCAAACCCACATCCCCAGACCCCTACGAGAGCGGCAAGCAACACTGCCAATTCTAGGGTTAGGAGGCCTGGTCTTGACTCCTCGAGATGATCTCCCACTGGACCCTAGAACCCGGTTACTTGTGCTCCCCGCCTTGGGTCTACCTACTGCGAAAAAGTAAATAATATACAATGGTGACATCATCCTCATCCCGGAAGTGCCCCAATAAAAGAATATTACATACAATGAATTTTACATGAATGAAAAAGAAAAGCTCTTATCTCACATAAAAACCCCGGCTATTCAAAACATGACGATCCAATATAACATATCACAGCAACACATAACATTACATGTCATCAACGTAAGTAAATATGCGTACCCCAATTGTCGTTGATGTATAACAACGAAACCGGCGATACACCACATATTACACTTACGGTCACAAAAAAAAGTGTAAAACTGCAACAGTTGGAATCCGCAACCTCCTTAGACATCGCATGCCTAACCAAATGAATTACTTAGACATCTCATGCCTAACAATTATAAACCCCGCATTATAGTCTCAATATCGAAAACTCTTTTCAATATCAAGTCGGGCAATTCAACAAGATTCCCGACATCCTGGTCGAATGCTCGTCGCAAACTTTAGTAGACGGCCGCACCCCCGGATGCCGTCGACGAAGTGCACTAAGGCGGAACGCCGCTGCCGCGAGCACCCGAACGGATGCTTTGGCGACGGGGTTCTCCTACAGTCACTTGGTCGGGGCTATGGGACGTGGCTATCTATTAAGTTTACCCGGCGAGTATCCACGTACGCTACGTGATTGCGACGGACTTTTGATCACATCAAAATCCCGTGGCAACCGATCAAATGAGACTAAACTGCTAGATTTATAACATTCAAATTAGTTATCTCATAACTACTTGTGGATTCCAAATATTGTATCACATTCCAGATAAATAGACAATATTAAACTTTCCGATCGAATAAACAAACACCCAAGATTTCCTAAATAGCTCAACACTAGAGCGGGGTTCAAAAAGTGTCCATCACATGCCACAGTACCAATGGTCCAGCCGTAGAAGGGTCAAACCAACGCCTCACATGTGGCAACGCCGTACTGCCCCAAACCCGAAGGTTTAGAGGCGGTTCAGACGGTCACATAATCAAGTTAAGGTTTGTGTTCTTCTAGAGGGTCCACCGCGTTACTTGCATGACTATGAATGTTCTTTAATTAAGGAAAAAATCCAACACTTGGAAATTTTCCGGCAGGGGAAAAAGTGAGTTATTGATATCCGTTCGAACTTTTTAACAGTTTCTAAATTACCCGGAAAAATTTAAACGAAGTTAAACTTTCCGATCGAATCAACGAATACAAAAGATCTCCAGATAACTCAACACTTGAGTAGAATTAAAAATTCCCAGAAGCATGCAAAATTGACCAAGAATACACTCCAGAAGCATTGGCCCCTAACTCCCAAGGGTGGCCGCGGTTCCGCGCTCCCTTGAGGGAGTTATGGGCTCGTACTTCACAGTAATTCTTATATTTCCTTGCTTATTTTTCTGAGTATTTTTAATACAGAAAAAATCAACATTTTAAAAAATTTCCAGAGAGGGGGTATATATCGACGTTACGGGGTTCGATCGGACTTTAAACTTCGTCTAGACTTCGCCTAAAGAAATAGCTTGGCTCTGATACTGCTGTAGGGTTACTAGGCACCGTCACAAGGTTCTACAAGGCATCAGCCATGCCAAAATTGAATTTTTCATGTGCCGAACAACCCTAACCAAGATCATAGACTGGAGATTAGGCGAAACAAAGCAAGTAAACAACTTTACTTCTAAGAGTTTGGGATTACAACCTTTGTAGTCCGTTCCTTCACTTCAAAAGTTCCGTGTTGAGGTCCCTTCGCCGCGATCATCATGTACCCGGACTCTAGAGAGGCTCCATGAAGAGAAAGATGCAAGCTTGCTTCCGATCTTCGATAACTAAGATGATCTACCTTGAAGAAACTCAAACCCAAGCTCTTGCTTTGCTAATCAAGTATTAGCAAAGCAAACACCCTAATCTAAGCGGCTAGAATAGATGAGGATGATAAAATAGAAATTTAGCTCTCATTTGTTTTCGATTTCTCACTCATTGTCATCACTTCAAAAAAAGCTAGAAAGCTTTTTCATGCAAGAAGAAGGAAGAAGAAGAAGCCAATCTCTTTTGTGATGAATAATGAAAACTAGTGTGTTAGGTTAGAAATGCAACCATGGGTTAAGTATGAAAACTTAACCCATGTAGAGAATTAACCATGGTTAAAGGGTTGGGTTGGGTTAAAGAAATATATTTGCAAAATATCACAAAATATCAAGGTCAAAGTCAAAGCTTTTTGAAAGCTTCATGAAAACTTAACCCTAATCCAAAACCTAACAATATTTAAACTCCACAAAACATGTTGCATTTATAACCATAACATGTTACAATATTATATATCACATATACAATATTTATTGTAACAAAATAAAATAATACAATTAACATATATCACATATATATCAATGTATTACCCGAGTGAGAAAAAGAATCTTTAAGTGAGCTAATATTAGTTAATGTAATACAATATATCAAATATATAATTATACATTAAATTATCAAATCAACACTTGATCCGATAATCCAGCTATTTCACAAATAACCGACTAATATAATCGTATCAGTTCATCGAATCAACACTTGATCCGATGACCCGGCTATATCACATATACCCAGCCGATATCACATATCGCGAGAATCTAGTACGGTATCACATACACGTATTGTTCTCGATCCCGCACATATCACATATGTGCTCCTACTCCATTTTGCCTGAGCCAGGAAACCTCTGTGTAGGACTCTAAAGAATGATCAATACGTCGGCAGTAGGTGATGATCATATCAAACACCCACAAGCTGCAAGAGGTCAGCTAAACGTAACAGCCACCCAGGTATTGAGCGATCAGAAGATCAACAAGCAAGCCTGTACATTCTCCTGTGAATCCAATCAGTAACACTCCCGTACAGTCCGGTCTCTTCGTCTGATATGTCGCATATCTCGCCCAGGGGTGGTAAACATCAGACCCCAGTAGCTTGATAAGTCGTGTCGATATGAGATCCATAACAGTTCGAGAAACTACTGATAACACTTACCAGTAAATCTCAGCAACCCTTGCCAGGGATTTCCAGTTATAGCCAATCGAACACAGCACAACATCAACTCCCTATACCGGGAGAGACGAAACTCCTCCTATCGCTCATTGCCTCCATGTGATTCGGGACTGTACCCAAAAGCCACCTTTTTGCACGCCCTCTTGGATGTGGTATGATAGAAATCAAAGCACAGTGGGAATCACACAAGACTCTATGACGATCTCGGGTCTACAGACTAACCTGTACCAGTGTCACCAGAGAACTGCCATCTGACGTGAGGTATAATACCATCTGGGAGTTCTCGGCGAGTCCATCCAGTGTACCCAGTCTACATTGAGCACCCGTATACCTTCTCTGATGTCAAACACCAATGGATATGGGATCATCCATCACCCATCATATGGGTCAAGAAGCGTATACGCTAGTCTACTCTGGAGTATCGATGCCCTGTTTCGGTACTCCCACGACTAGGAACATTTGAAGGATGTACTTGGCGACTACACTGTCCCCACTAGTATGATCTGCATCATAGTCCTTGTAGTCAGGTACTCATCCTAAGGGCTTTATCAACATGTAACATAGAGACAATCAGAGTACATGTTAAGATAAAGAGTAACCAGATAGCATACTATCATGTCGAGCAAGAAAGTCCTCCCTATATATGTCCAAGCATCCACTACAATATACACCGTATGTACAGTAATGGCCTCTAGGGCATACATATAACTAACACATGCGAAACGGAGTAGGAGCACATATGTAATGTGTGCGGGACCGAGATTAATACGTGTATGAGATACCGTATTTATCCCGACCCGAAATGGCACGTGACTGGCCTTTGAATCATATGAAGTCTATAGGATTCCATCTAATTCAAGTAAGCCAAAATCCCAGAAATCTAAACCATTTTTAAAGAAAGTGTTTTGTTAAAATAAGCCGAATATGCGTTTTTAAAGTCACTATTTTTTCTGAAAATTTCAGCAGAGTTTCCTTTGTAAATACTGGCCCCAAAAGGGTATAACATGGATAATATATATAAAGGCATCCCCAAGCGGGACCTAGCTCTTCGTCTATCGACGGTCACAACCATGCAAGCAATATAATATACAACGCCGAAGGGCGAGGATCAAAACTCAAAAAGGAAACTCAAATCATCAAGAAAACCGTAATAATATAACGCGCGACTCTAAGGTCGAAATAATATACAGCTGGTCTCTAAGTCAAATAAATAATACTGTCTGGTTGATGGAGTTTACTAGATAAAACTAAAATAAATAAATGTACAATGGTGGTCACGATATAAGTGAACCCACCTACCAAAGCAATCACCCGAAATGAAGTAGTGTGCCAGCAAAGCCGCCAAGGAAAACCTGTACGGCAAAACCTGCACGAAACTATGGCACAACGGGGGTGAGTTGCCAACTCGTGAGTAGAAAACATCACAGAGCAGATATCGTATGTATGACGCAATCCTAGGTCATACGATCAGTAATATCCTCAAATGGTAAAGCCTAAAGCATAAAATAATGGCCTGGGTAAACATCTAAACATGAGTGTAATACCAAGTGCTCGTGTCAGTGTCTCAGGTAGCAACATATCATAACTGCGAGGTATGAATGCATGAAAACAGAAAACATGTAAATGAGAAAACTGTTTTCATATCTCAGTGAGATTTATGTATATAAAATCGAGATATCATCAATGAAATCAACATAAAACAGTGTCTAGCATCGACACAAAATATATATCTCGCTGTCTCAATATCTAGGGCTCCGTCTATCCGGACTGGCCCCTGGGCTCCGGCTATCCGGACTGGTCCAAACTCCGATCAGTATCCTCCGGATATCCGACGAGTCACAATGAAGTCACCGGTCGGTAGTGTTCCTCTGCCAGGCTCAACGCCATCATCTGCAACCTTCTCGTCCCGGGGTACCGCACCGGGTCCACCATGCACCCACAGACGGTTCCTCCTGCTCCTCGAATCGGGTGTATGATATCGCTCAAGAGCCGAGAAAACTCATGGTGGACACCCCTCAAATCATATCATGAGAAAACTGCAACTTTCATTTTTAAATGATAATAAGTTTATAAAATCCTTGCGGTTTCTCCAAATCCATAAATCTCATGGAAATCCGAAATCCCAATCTCAAGTATAAATAAACAATGAATTCTAAAATATTGGGCTCCGGCAATCCGTACTGGACCTAATAATAATGCATGAAAATGAACGTATAATTATGCATGACAATCATATAAATAAATGCAATGTCTAGGCTATCACAATAATAATATATCAGAACTATCAGCTAACAAGAGATATCAATGAATCAATATTCTCTACAGTGTACATGGCATGGCAATTACCGATGATGATGTGGGTGTGCCGACAAGCAGGTGTACATGGAACATACGCATCATCGGTAATGGTGCTGGTGTCCTGACAGCATGATTTCAATAATAGCATATGAAAACATAATATAAGCATGCAATGCGATGCGAACAGCAAAAATATGCGGGAGCCAAATAATAAACACAACATGTACGAATGTACAGAAATGAATAGTAAATGCAACAATAAGGAATCTACACTAACATATATGGGTCATACAGTTTTGCCGTTTGAAATAACACGAATCGTGGTGTTTAGAAAAATAGAGCTACAGTGTTTTTTAAAAAAAGGTACGTCCTTTGAAATATCCGTAGAATCCTTTGGCCTGTCTTTAAAAATACTCACGATTCGTCAGTTTTGAAATAGGTATAACCCAAGTCTAGTCTAACTTCTACAAGTAAACTACAGGACTAAACTAACACACTAATCGAAAGGATACGGAAAACTACCTAAGTCTGAGTCGATATATAAATATATATAATAGTCAGTGATCTCGCCTCAATAGTATCACATACGATACAATATATATAATATGACATCCTTGAGTCAAGAGTGCAGATCAATCATCATAAATAGCTCGTACGGTAAATCCATCGTACGGCATCCCAAATCTGGGTAGGGTCAATTATCACATTTATCTCATTATTCATCTGGTATCCTTATCATCACATATCGTGAACTGGGGGTACTGATCTAAGTCTAGTACAATACTGATACCATCTACATATATATGTGCGTGTGTATGAAAACACGACGCCTAAGGACCCGCTATCACATCATGTCGTATCTCATAATACGAACCATATCACATCACCGATCTCATGGCACCATGCCCAATCTCATCGACTCATCACCAAATACCATGTACTATCCTCATCATCCAACTATATGTATACGTATATATATATATATATATATATATATATACATAGTCCCATACCTATGCGTATATATATATATATACATATCCCCATATACGCACAAGTAATATAAAAAGTATGCAAGTGTGTGTGTATGCGTGTATGCAAATCTTAACTCTAGGGTTCGCGACTAAGAAAATAACTAAGTTACTTTTAATACACTAAAACTAACTCATGAAAATCTAAAGACAAACTTACTAATCATCCAAGTTTCGCAACACATAATCATATATATAACATATATATACGAACTGTGGGGGTGCTATACGCCATCCATCCGACTTCCTCCGTAGATATATATCTACTCACCTTGATCCTCGCTTGCTGGAGTCGATGACGCCACGCTCATCCTCCTCGTCTCGAATTCCATGTGGGGGTACCTACATATCACATATAGCATTGTAAACAGAAATCACGCATGAAAACCAAAACGGCACGCGAATCGCTTATAAGTTAGAACCTATATCCTCGCATGCAAAACATGATCAAATAATCCTAGTCGTTGACGTTCAAATGCCACACGACGGAACAATATATCAAATACCAAAATTCAAATAAAAACGAATCGCAAAACAAGGTAGCAACCCAAGAAAATGGTCCCAGATTTTACCCTAGGTGAAATTAGTCAATTTTGCATATGTAAAGGGTTTAATTTATAGCAAAGGGAGACATAGACCAAACACGACACCATACCCCCCCCGCTCTGGCCGCAAATTGCGGCCAGAAAGGATAAATCTGCGGCCTGGGTAAGGTCATAGGGGCTAGGGTTTCATTCGTGGGTCCTAGGTTGCCTGCATGACTCACTGTGATCACTAAATAATTTTCAGGTTACCCGGGTCATAGCAGATTCAAATTTCTCATCACAATTTCCACAAAATACGATATCGGCAGAATTTCAAAGTTCATGAATTAGGGTTTGTCTCTGGTTTTAGGTCTAAAATACTATCACTAAGGGGGTTTAAGGTCACTACTAACTCAATTACTCTATCTCAATTCATGAATCCCACAAACCCTAACTTGAAATTTCCAAACCTCACTAAACAGCATTTAAACACTTCTAACCATGCAAGGATAGTAAAGTAAATGTAATACTACTCTAATGGTGCAAGAATTACCTCATTTGGCAACTTAAGAATTTTCTTGAGTTGGCCCAAGTCTTCAAAATCCATCCTTTCTTGGTCCAAAGTGCTCGTAGTGAGCTTGTGCATGTTTTTAGTGAAGTGGAATGAACTTTTGATGGGTTTTTGTTAGAGTTGTGAGGAGATAGAGGGGGGAGGGAGAGAGGGCAGCAGCCAAGGGAGAGGGAGGAAATGGTGAAGGAAAATGAGGGGGAAAACAATGGAGACTTGGTCAAATGAGACCTCTCACCTCTCACTCTCTTCTCTCTCATGCCCATGCCTAATTCTTTATTCTTTTCCCTTTTTCTTTTTTTCTTTTCTTTTCTTATCATTTAAAAGCCATGCATGAACAAAAACAAGGAAAATCCATGTAGAAAATGTAACACAAGTGTAAAATATGACATGGTGTATGTCATGTGCACAAATCAAGCTTAATGCACGATTAGTGATATTTAATCGCGATTAGCATTAAAATGGAATATAATTAATCATAAAGAATTTATAATTTGCGTAAATCATAGAAAACAACTTCATTTCGGTAATTTCTATAATTTTCCAAATATTTCCCGATTTATCGGTATTTAATTATACCGCACGATTAAAATATTCATAATATTTATTATTTAATTATAAAAATTCCTAAAAATAATATTTTATTTTTCTGAAATGTTACAGTATTCTATTCTCGCGATTTATGATATCGGTCGGTTATATGTGATATAGCCGGGTTATCGGATCAAGTGTTGATTCAATAAGTTGATACACATGATATTAGTCGGTTCTATGTGATATAGCCGGATTATTAAATCAGGTGTTGATTTAATAATTTAATGTATAATTATATATATGATATATTAAGTTACATTAACTAATATTAGCTCACTTATGATTTCTTTTTCTCACAAGTGTGCATTAGTATATATGTGATATATATTAGTGTACAATATGTTGTGTCATACTTGATGATACATGGTTTATGGGTGTGTGTGTGACTTACACCATGCTACATATAATGTAGGGTTTTTAATTGATTAAGTAATTCAAAAATGCATGGATATTGGTCATGGCTAGAAGCTTGGATAACCATTGACTAAGTCCACAAGTTTTGTTTTACTTAAGATATTTATAAACCCAACCATTATAATTAGCCATCGTTAACTCTCTACAAAGGTTAAGGTATGTCATATACTCACCCATGGTTATTTTTCTAACCTCACGAGATTTATTCTCTTCATCGCTTGATCATCTTCTTCTTCCTCTTGAAAGCTTTCTAGCTTTTGATCAAATGATGAAATATTGTGAGAAAATAAAATCTAAAGTGAGCTCATTTCCTACTTCATCATCCTCTACTATATTAGCCATTTAGTTTAGGGTGTTTGCTTCATTAATCTACCATTAGTGAAGAGATAGCATGAGCTTGAGTCTTCTCGACGTAGATCATCTTCGGCCTCGAAGACTTCGAGCAAGCTTGTTCATTTCTCCAAGGCAACCAATACAAGAGTTCGGGAGATCACTACTCGCAGCGAAGGGACTACTACACGGAGCTTTTGAAGTGAAGGACCGGTCTACAAAGGTTTTATTCCTCATTCACTTAGATGTAAAGATGTTTACATATGTGTTCATCGGATTTTCTAGTAAAGATTCTAGGGTTAGGGTTAGCTAGAAAAGCAAATCTTTGAAATTGGCATGGACGATGCCTCCCGAAACCTTGCTGCTGTGCTATATAACCCTGCAGTTTTTACGTCCATCTGCCAGATCTCATAGTCATGGAAGGCAGCAATGGCAAGTAGGATCCCAATGGATTTGAGCATAGCCACTGGAGAAAAGGTTTCGTCATAGTCCACACCTGGTCTTTGACGAAAACCTTTTGCAACAAGTCTAGCCTTATAGGTTACCAACTGCCCATCTACACCAAATTTCCTTTTGTAGATCCATTTGCATCCAACGGGTTTTACCCCAGGTGGAGCAATTTCCAAGGTCCACACTTTATTTGTGTACATGGACTCCATTTCGGATCGCATAGTATCCAGTCATTTGTCAGAGTCCCTACTGATAATGGCCTGCCTGAAACTAGTAGGATCATCTTCTTCCAAGATGCAGTCTTCTCGATCCCTGTCTATGAGAAAACTGTAGTATCTCTCGGGAGGATGAGATATCCTACTAGATCTGCGGAGTGGCTGAGGTTCGTCTGGGATTATTGAATCTTGAGGTTCCACCAAATCTTCAGTTGTTGTTTGTGTATCTGGAATTTCTTCCAGTTCTACCATGCTCCCACTGGTTTCTTTCGCAAGAAACTGCCATTCCAGAAAGGTGGCATTCCTAAATACAACAATCTTTTGCTCCTCTGCATGGTAGAAAAGATATCCCCGTGAATGTTTGGAATACCCCACAAATTTACACAACACTGATCGTGCCTACAGTTTGTCCGGATTATGCTTTTTAACATAAGCCAGACACCCCCATATCTAAATAAATTTAAGACATGGTTTCTTTCCACTCCATGTTTCATATGGAGTCTTAGGCACAGACTTGGAAAGAACTTGATTCAAAAGGTATGCCGTTGTTTCAAGCGCATATCCCCAAAATGAAATAGGCAACTCAGCACTACTCATCATCGAGCGAACCATATCCAATAGGGTACGATTCCTCCGTTCCAATACACCGTTGTGCTGTGGTGTATAAGAAGGAGTAAGCTGAGAGAGAATACCATTTTATTTTAGGTAATCTAGGAATTCCGTGCTTAAGTACTCCCCTCCTCTGTCAGATCGGAGGATCTTGATACTTTTGCCAGTCTGGTTCTCTACTTCGTTTCTGAATTCTTTGAATTTCTCTAAAACTTCAGATTTGTGTTTCATAAGATACACATATCCGAACATAGAGAGATCGTCAGTGAATGTGATGAAGTACGAGAACCTACCCCTTGCATGTATAGACATTGGACCACATACATCACTGTGTATAAGTCCCAAGAGATCTACTGCTCTTTCTCCGTGTCCGGTGAATGGAGATTTGGTCATTTTTCCTTTGAGACAAGACCAACAAGTTTCATAAAATGAAAAATTGAACGTATCCAAAAATCCATCTTTATGCAACTTACTCAATCTTTTCTCTCGGATATGACCAAGTCTACAATGTCACAAGCAGGATTCGTTCACTTCTGAACTCTTCCTCTTGCTTGTGTTTTGTATGTTGAGAACTGTGTTTTGATTAAGAACATAGATACCATTACACAGTGTACCTTCTGCAACCAATAGCTTATCAAGGTAAATGTTCATGATATTTCTATCAAGAACAAAACTATATCCATCTTTATCAAGTAAAGAAACCGATATGATGTTGCAAACCATGGAAGGTACATAGTAGCAATTATTCAAAATCATAGTATTACCATTTGGCAATACTAGGTGATATTCACCGACGGCAGAAGCAACAACTTGTGCTCCGTTCCCTACTCTGAGGGACATATCACCAAGTCCAACCATCCTACTTTTTCTCAGACCCTGCAATAAATTACAAATATGAGATCCTGATCCGGTATCTAGTACCCAGGAGGTAGGACTGACCGAAAAACAGTTCTCAATAACAAGAACACCTGAAGAAGATGCAATAGTATGCTTCTTTTTCGTTGGGGTCATCAAGGAACTCATGCAATCATTTTCCCTCTGCTCATGCTTATGACTGCTGTCATAAGTTAGAGCCAAATTGACGTTCCCCAGCCCCGAATAAGAATTCGGATCGGTCAAACGATACATTTTATTATCTTGATTAGGGCATGAAGTGGTTGCTACCTAGAGAGAGAGAGAAAAGAAACACTCAGCATGCGCTCTTGCAAGATTAGATTGGTTATTAGTTTATGTAATCAGGATGGCTCCCACTGTTTCCTCGAATTCTTCTTCAAACCTAAAAAGAAGAATTAGTTGGGATTAATCGCATGTCACAATACTTGCTTAACCTTTCGGCCAGGCTAGTGTCGGTACTTCGAGGGAGGTTTTCCAACACTTTCGCGAAGTTCCTTAATTATATAACCTCTTTTCCCTGGAAGCGTAGCCCTGCTAACACCGTTCTAGACACCTACTTGGTTTAAAGCATTGATTGTTATGTGAAAAAATTTCCCAGGAGTAATCATACTCATCAGTGGGATCGGGATCCAACTATCATTGCGTGATAAACTAGATGGAAGCCACTCTAGTCACCACACTCCAGAAGGTATGCAGCACTAGCAAGTTTCCTATATATTTGAAACTCCCGATGTGGTTTTTTCCCCTATGACCTAAGTGGTCTTGACTAAAGATCAAAAGGTCCTAGTCAAGTTCTACCCGTCATTATCTTGATTGTATTAGACCCACCTGTACGAGCCTTGACTAAAGATCAAAATGATCGCCCGACTGTTTTAACCAATTGCATATGCAACGGAAAAGCATTACATAGCTACCGAACACTATGCCTCGACTAAAGATCGAAATGCGTAGCACGAATACTAAGCAATACCAATCCGAAATGACGGAGGGCTACGGCTGGGTTTTTGGCGAAAAACCCGTTAACGTAATGAACTTGATATCGTTAAAGAAACCTGAGCAGTTTTGAAAAGGAGTGGTTTAGGCTACGCTTTTGAAAACTCGTGGTTTTGAAAAACCGAGTAATCTATAGTATAGACTTTTTCTCAAGAGGTCACTCCCCACGAGGGGATCTCGGCTCTTGCCTCCTGGAATGAGGTGCTGGATATTCACAACTGAATACCACTATGCAAAGCGAAAGAATATAGCTATAGTTTTTCGAAATTTGTTCCAACAACATTTTTTAGGTTTTCTTATCTTGCATTAATCAAAATTAATGCGGTCCCATCATTTAACCTATCACACTGTAGGGTGTTTTTCGTCACCCCATTGAGATGGGAATACGCACGCGCTTGTCAGGCGCATTACAGATTCCCCCTGCCTAGGGTAGGCTGGGGTTTATGATTGTGGGGATCCGAATCTCCGGCAGCCGCAGACTAAGCTGCCGTTAATTACCCCTCGCCTTTGGAGCGAGGGAACCTCCGATTAACGGGTTAAACTGGTCATGCGAACTCAATGTGAAGTGTCGTGTTTTGGATATGTCGGGGCCCCGCAGAGTTTTTACGGGGGTCCCGCTACCCGGATAGCGAGCTGGGGGTCAAGGGGGCTAGCAGCCCCCTTGCGGGGTATGGGGCAGCGCCCCGGCCTAATTTTTTTTTGAGGGGGATGGTGTTGTAGAGTATGTGTGTGTGTGTGTGTGTAAAGGGAAAGGGCATCCAAAGGATGCATGGGGGCCAGTGCCTCGCGTGCAGGGCACGCAGACGCTGGGCGCTAGAGCACTAGGCGCTGGGCGCGAGCGCTCTAGGCGCTGGGCGTGCCACGTTCTCGGCACATGGGCACAAGCGCCCTGGGCGCTGGGCGCGCCACGTGTCAGCATGTGGGGGCAAGCGCGGTGGGCGCTGGGCACACCACGTGCTCGGCACGTGGGCGCAAGCGCCCTGGGCGCTGAGCGCGCACCACGTGTTGGTACGTGGGCGCAAGCGCCCTGGGCGCTGGGCGCACCACGTGTCGGCACGTGGGCAGAAGCACGCTGGGCGCTGGGCGCACCACGTGTCGGCACATGGGCGTAAGCGCTCTGGGCGCTGGACGCTGGGCGTCAAACAGAGAGGGGACTTTGGTCCCTGCACCGGGAGCTGTGCTCCCAATTTGTGGAGTTAAACTCCTAAAAGGTTTTAAAAGTGATCAAAGGGGGCTGCTTTGTTTCTCCCTTTAGCTCCGGATCTTCCCAAGATGAGATTTTTGGAGATGGGTCTCTTCCTTCCTCCTCTATTAACTGGGTCTTGAAGAACAAGAAGTATGAGATTTTAAAGATCTCTTCTTTTTGAGATTTGATGGGAGATCTGAGTGCCCCTTTGTGGGTTTTGTGGTGGAAAGCTACTTAGTTTTGGAAAAGAAAGAGTAAAACTCTTGATTTAATTCAAAAAAAAATGAGAAGGTTTAGAACCTTGGGGAAGGAGCAGGAGGCACAAAGAATCCTAGTTTTTGGGGGAATGAAAAGTGTCTCCCTTTTATTCATCATCATGTTGCCTTATATAGGCTTACATATTTACATATAGCCCCTTGGGCTTTACAAAATGGAATTTTGCCCATCCCATGGCTCATGTGCCATTTCTTTTTGCACATAAGCCATGGGCTTTACAAAAATTTGGCTTTATGCCCATTTTGCATACATTCATGCATAAAAAATTACATAAAAATTATTTATTACATGATCTATATTTTGGCATGGAGGAGGCTGGTCGCGGGCTCGACTTGGGCATGGGCCCGCCTGACCTGGGCTTGGGCCCGCCTGGCTTGGGGTTGACCTTGACTTTGACTCGGTCAACCGGGAGTGCAAATTTTGACCCCAACACACACTAGAAAAGAACGAAAATATGATGTACGTATATGCCATCCGCATTCGCCACTGGGCCCCGTCATCACCCGTTAGGTTACTTAACTAACGACAGAGCGGGGGCTGGACTAGCGCGGGTGCAAAACATATACAACATCTACTATTATATATATAAGTATATATAACATTCGTCCCAGGCATGATAATAAGCAACATCACAGAATCACAGCCAACAATACAAAAAGGTGGATAATCTTGGAGCCTCGGGTTTCATTTGAGCCGAAAATAAAACCGACGTTCCCGGTCGTGTGGATAGCCTATGCAATGAAAATCTGGACCCCTACGAGCATGGAAAGTTACCCGCCAATCCCAGAAGTGAGGCAATCCTCTTCAACAAAGTGAATGGGCCACCCAGCACTTCACGGAATCTGGTAACTTGGGCGCCCCTCCGTGGGTCATTTTATACCCCCTACGAGTGCGGCGAATAGCCTGCCAATTCTAGAATGAAGCCCCCTCCGTCCCAACGCCTTGAGATGCGGGCTTGTTGCTTTCTAGAACCCGGCTATTCGTGCACTCCACCGCGGGGTAATCCTACTACAGAAAATGAAAATAATATGTACAAATGGTGACATCGACCTCAACCCGGTCGTGCCCCAAAAAAATATACAACCCGGCAAAGACGGCAGTCCACATGTCGGACGCTCACCCCGCAATATGAATATACAAATAAATTTTAACTGTACCACTAACATTGCACCACATGCTATCCACCATGACTATCCAACCACAATCACAGCACAAACACAAAACATCAACGCGAATGTCATGTTCGCAAACCCGTCTAAAAGAACATATAGCAATTAGACGAGTTATACCGATCAAATTGTAAGTGCACGGCAGCGCCCCGGCCGTCATCCCGAGGCCAAAATGCGGAAACGATACTTTTCTTTAACTTTTGAAACTGGCGCTACCGCGTACTAAAAACCCGGATCGGGCTATTAACCTACTCCTAGCAATCTAGAGAATGGGTAGAGAGATATACCGAGCGATCCGTGTCCTTCGGTCTTCGGCCTCCATCCCGATCTCCTCGCGGAATCTTCGGTCTTCATCTCCTCGTTGGAAAGGGCACCACATCGCCGAGTCTTTTTACGGGCTCCCACCTCTGGACCGAGGCAACTCAGGCACGAAGTTGGCGAGCCGACGTGTCCATGAATGCTGTAGGCTAAGTGTAGAAACCATTGTCTCAAGGGGCTAGTGAAGTTGCCATTTGGATGTGGAGGAAAAATCTTTGGAGATGAACTAAAGAGTTTTTGGTGCAAAATGATATGATAATTTTTCCACACCCATGAGGGCTCTCCCAATCAAGTGGCCGGCCAAATATGAGAGAGGGAGGTGTGTGTAGGAAAAAGCAAGGGGTGATCATAAGCAAAAGGTGTGATGATGAGGAACAATGATCACCACAAAGTCTCATCAAGTCAAAAGTCAAGCAATCATGAACAATCATGAACCAAGAAGTCAATGTATGGTGGAACCATCATGAAACAACCAATTACAAGAAACACCCTCTACAATGCTAATTTGCACATTTGCAAATAAGCCCTTCCACACCAATTTTCAGCCAAAGAAAGAACAAAGGAAAAAAGGCCGAAACGGAAAGCAAACTGGCAACTTCGAAAAACCGATCCCGTAATAAATTATAGAAAAACCCCGCGACTGTATATACTGTAGGGTTCCTAGACACCCTAATGAGGTCTCACAAGGCATCAACCATGCCAATTTCTAATTTTAACGGTGTCGAGAAACCCGACTACGGATCGTTGGCTAGAAAACTAGGCGAAAAAGAAACTAGTTAACACTTAACTACAAGAATACGGAAATACAACCTTTGTAGATCCGGTCCTCCACCTCCACGGCTCCGTGATGAAGTCATCTCCGCTGTCCAAATCAAAATCCGGGCTCTAGCGTCGGCTTCATCGGAGAAAGAGCGGGCAAGGTCGTCGGCTTCGTGCCGAAGATGATCTACGTCGAGGCATCGCTAGATCAAGCTCCAACTTCACCAAGTGATGAAACTTGTGAAGAAAACACACTCTACTACTTGGCAAGAGGTAGAGGATGAAGAAATAGGAAGTGGGTTCACTTTAGAATTGGATTTCTCACTCATTTCATCAATCCACCATTGATGAAGTGAAGCTTTCTTCATTGAAGAAGATGAAGAAGAAGAAGAAAGTGTTATGATAAGAATATTTAAAATAGAAAAGAAAATCAATTCTTATCATAAGCAAACCATGGTTAGGTGTAGAGAATGAACTAGTGTTAGTGAATGGTTAGGTTTAGAGATGAAGACAAAATGGTCACTTTGGTCAAACCTTCATGAAGCTTCAACAAGCTTCATCTTTGAAAGCAACCCTTTTGTTTTCATTCCCCTTTTTCTTTTTGTCAAAACAAAATAAATAAAGGCATAAATAAATCAAATGAAACCCTAACCATTAACTAACCATGGTTTAATCATACACCTAATCAAGTTATCATGTATCATCAAACATGATACAAGCATGTGCACAAAAATCATATCACATATATAATGCGCACATCCGAGCGAGAAAATCCATTTAAAGTGAACCGATACTAGTTAATGCAAAGTAATATATCAAATATATAATTATACATTAAATCATTAAATCAACACTTGATTTAACGATCCGGTCATATCGCATATAACCGACTAATATCCAATGTATCGATTTATCGAATCAATCCTTGATTCGATAACTAGGTTATATCGCATACAACCATTCGACACATTCATCGCGAGAATAGAATACGGTATCACATACACGCATTATTCTCGGTCCCGCACATATCTCATATGCGCTCCTATTTTGTTTCGCTTGAGCCAGGAAACCTCTGTGTAGGACTCTAAAGACTCGTCAATACGCCGGCAGCAGATGATGATCATATCAAACACCCACAAGCCGCAAGCGGTCTGCTAAACGTAACGGCCACCCGGGTATTGAGCGATCATAAGATCGACGAGCAAGCCCGCTCACACTCCAGTGAATCCAACCAGTAACACTACCGTACAGTCCGGTCTGATCGTCTGATATGTCGCATATCTCGCCTAGGGGTGGTAAACGTCAGACCCCAATAGCTCAATAAGTCGTGTCGATATGAGGTCTATAACAGTTCGAGAAACTACTGGTAACACTTACCAATAAATCTCAGCAACCCTGGCCAGGGATTTCCGGTTACAGCCAATCGAACACAGCGCAACATCAACTCCCTATACCGGGAGAGACGAATCCCCTCCTATCGCTCATTGCCTCTATGTGATTCGGGACTGTACCCAAAAACCACCATTTTGCACGCCCTCTTGGACGTGGTAAGATGGAAATCAAAGCACAGTGGGAACCACACAAGACTCTATGACGATCTCGGGTCAACAGACTACTCTGTACCAGTGTCACCAGAGAACTGCCATCTGACATGAGGTATAATACCATCTGGGAGTTCTCGGCGAGTCCGTCCAGTGTACCCAGTCTCTACTGAGCACCCGTATATCATCTCTGATGTCAAACACCAATGGATATGGGATCATCCATCGTCCATCTGTATGGGTCGAGAAGGTATACGCTAGTCTACTCTGGTATATCGATGCCCCGTCTCGATACACCCACGACTAGGGACTTTGAAGGATGTACTTATGGACTACCATGTCCCCACTAGTATGATCCGCATCATAGTCCAGGTAGTCAAGTACAGATCCTAAGGGCTTTACCAACATGTAACAGGGAGACAATCAGTGTACACGTTAAGGTAAAGATCAACCAGATAGCATACTATCATGTCGAGCAAGAAAGTCCTCCCTATATATGTCCCAGCATCCACTACAATATACATCCTATGTATAGTAATGGCCTCTAGGGCATACATATAACTAACAATCTCCCACTTGCACTAGGGCCATCTGATAGCAGTGGTTGCAGTATCTCATACTCAACCATCCCATAAAAGTCTCTCTCTGGGAACAGGCCTTTATGAGTGGATCCGCTGTGTTGTCCTCTGAGTCTACTATCCTTACCTCGATCCCTTAGAGATCAACCATCTCCATGATCAGGTGATACTGCCTTAGAATATGTCTGGATCACTGATGGGACCGGCGTTTCTTGGCATAAGCCAAAACTCCATTGTCACACAATGGGAGGAACTTAGTTCATCTCATGAACTAGTATAAACCCAGACAGCCTCTTTGGTAGCATCTTAAGTAGCGATGTATCCAGCCTTAATCGTCTAGTATGTCACGGTATCTAGCTTGGAACTCTTCCAACATACCGTCCCTTTACTGAGGGTAAAGACAATGCCTGTGACTGACTTTCAGTCGTCTTTATCACCCTGGAACCCTTCCAGTGATTCTCCCCAGGATCGATTGATACCATCTCACTACAACTAGTGAGAATCCTAACATCCATTTAGATCTATCTCATAGATCCAAAACTCAGGATTAAGGAGGTATCATTTTGATCCTATATGGAGAATCAATGTGATAAGCGGAGATTGACTGAGTGTAGCATAAGAAACTCCTTTCTTATCAAGAGTATGTCATCCACGTACTCTACGAGGATCACCACCATACTCCCTACTACCTTTTTGTTTATACAAGGTTCATCTACCATTTTGATGATGTCAAACTCTTTGACTAATCCATCAAAACAGATGTTCCAACTCCGCGATGCCTGCTTTATCCTATAAAGCATCTTGCACACGTTTCCGCTGCTCCCACTGTCTACGAGGCCCTCTGGCTGTGTACTTATAGACGTTCTCTTCTAAAACATCATTTAGAAAAGCAGTCATGGCACCCAACCGCCAGATATCGTAGTCATGGTATGTAGCCGTGGCAAGTAGGATCTGGATGGACTTAAGCATAGCTACTTAGAAAAAGTTTCATCATGATCCACACCTGGTCAATGATGCAAACCTTTAACAAGTCTAGTTTTGAAAGTCTCAACCTTTCCATGTACACCAAGTAATCTTCTCAAGATATACTTGCTCCTGATGGGGATTTAACCCTTCAGATATAGCAACTAAAGTCCATACTTTGTTGGTGTATAAGGATTCCATCTCAGATCGCTAAGCATCCAGCCATTCTTACAGAGTCCCACTCCTGATGGCCAGCTCGAAACTAGTTGAGTCATCATCTCATGATGCAATCCTTGCTCCCACTGTCATAGAGAAACCGAAGTATCTCTCAGGTGGGTGAGAAACCCTACTAGATCGGCGGAGAGGCTGAGGTTCGTTGGAATCTACTGAATCCTTTGGTTCTTTCAAATCATCAGCTGTAGTTTGTATAGCTGGAACACTTCCAGTTCTACCTAACAGACCTTGCCTCGAGCTTGTCCGGATTATACTTTTCAGACATAGGCTGGACAACCCCAAATCTTAACCAACTTAAGAGATGGGCTCTTCCCTTTCCATATCACATATGAAGTGGTAGGCAACTGATTTGATTTGAACCCTATTCAATAGGTATGCAGCTTCTCAAGTGCATAACTCCCAAAAGGAAATAGGAAACTCAGTAGTACTCATCATAGAGCACACCTTATCATATAGGGTGAGATTGCTCCGCCCCGATATACCATCGTGCTATGGTGTATACGGAGGAGTAATGCTGAGAGAGAATCTCATTCTCCTTTGGAATAATCCAGGATTTTCGTGCTCAAGTATTCTCCTCCTCGATCACATCAAAGGACATAATACTTATACCCGTGTTTTGGTTCTCTACTTCTAAATCATATTCTGTGAATATCTCAAAAGGTTCAGACTTGTGTTTCAACAGGAACATAGGTCTGAATCTCGAAAGATCATCAGAGAATGTAATGAAGTAAAAAGAACCAGTCCTGGCATGTGTAGACAGGGGACCTTTCATACATCAACATGTATCATCCCAAGAGTTCACTAACTCTTTCTCTGTTTCCAGTAAACGGAGCTATGGTCATCTTATCTTTGTGACATGACTGGCGAGTTTCACAAGATGTAAGTTCAAACTGATTTAAATATGCATCTATATGTAACTCTAGCTAGTCGGGTCACATTGATCTGACCTAGTCTACAATGCCTCAAGAAGAATTCGTTCATTTCTGAACTCTTCCTCTTGTGTGTGATCCGTATACTAAGAACTGTAGTTTGATTTAGAACATCAATGCTTTTAGATAACGTGCCTGAACCGATCAACTTTTGATATAGGAAATGTTCAAAACATTATCCAACAATACAAAATTATATCCTTTCTTTACTAATAAAGAGAGAGATATGATTTTGTATATCAGGTTCGGTATCTAATAACATTCGTTCAGAATCAATGTATTACAATACAGGGTGACAATGACCGACAGACTTGGCTGCAACTTTTGCCCCGTTTTCTGTCTCATGAAACTTATCACCCGTTCTCAGTTTTCTACCTTTCTGTAGCCCTATGTAACAGATTACATATCTGGGATCCTGATCTGGTATCACATACCCAGGATGTAGAGGATACTGAGAAACAGTTCTGTATAATGAATACACCCGAAGATGATGCATCATATGCACTTTCTTCGTTTGGGTGGCACGGGAAATCTGGTATTCCCCAATTTCCTGCTCTGTCTTATAACAATTATAAGTTGGAGCGGGACCAACGTTCCCCAACTCAGTATAACAAGCGGGTTCGGTCAAATATCCGTATTATTATCTTGATTAAGGCGTGATATGGTCGCTACCTGGAGAGAGAGAGAAGAAAACACTCAGCGTGCGCTCTTGCAAGAATAGATTGGTTTTTATTTTATCTAATCAGGATAGCTCCCACTGCTTTTTATCAAATCTTCCTTCAAACCCTAAAGGAAAGACTAGCCGGGATTAATTACACACTACAAGTTCGCCAATCTTTCAGCTAGGCCAGTGTCGGTACTTTGAGGAAGGTCCCCCGTGCTCTCGCACGAACCTAATTAATGTAAACCTCGTTTTCCCAGAGGCGTAACCCCGTTGACACCTTTCTAGACACCTACTTGATCGGCTAATTGTAATGTATAAAACTCTCCCAGGAGTAACAATTACTCGCAGCGGGTATCGGGATCCAACTATCTCATAGAAGGTATGCAATCTCATTGCAAATTTCAACACTTGAAATTCCCGATAATATTTTGCCCCAAGCGATCTATGACCTTGACTGAGTAAACAAATCATAGACCACAAGTAAAGTTCAACCCGTCATTTCTCGATTGAATTAAACCCACCCGCACGACCCTTGACTGAGTCAACAAGGCCGCACGACTACCCTAATCCAATCACATCATATGCTTTGCAGATAAGCACTAATCAGCTACCGCACACTACGCCTTGACTGAGTCAACAAACGCAGCACGAATACTAACTAGGACTTATCTGAAATGACGGAGGGCTACGACAGGTTTTTAAGAAAACCTTTTGCGTAATGAACTTTATATCGTTGTAGAATCAAATAATTTTAAAAATGGAGTGCTTTTGAGGTTTTTCTAGTTTTGCTAAAGGAGTCACTCCCGGTGAAGGGATCGTCGGTCCTTTCCTCGTCGTATGAGGTGCGGGATATATCATATATATCACTGTGCAAAGCAAAAACTCTTAAAAGCAATCAAAAGACAAACCGAGTATGTAGCATCTGCCAGTTATTGCTAAAGGAGTCACTCCCGGTGAAGGGATCTCGGTCCTTTCCTCATCGAATAAGGTGCAGGATATATCACATATACCGCTATGCAAAGCAAGAACTGTAGCTACCTGTTTTATTTTGAAATTCGATTCTACAACATCTTAGGTTTCTTTTATTTCATTAATCACATTAATGAAGTCCCATCATTTAAATTACCTAAACATCACAGATAAATACGACGTACACTTATGCCATCCGCATTCGCCTCGATGTCCCCTCGTGCACCGTTAGGTTAGGTAACTAACGGCAGAGCGGGGCAGGGCTAGCGCGGGTGTAAAACATAAGTAACGCCTATATAATATATCATATATACTATATACTGTATCTATCACAGAACATCACATGATCACATCACAGATATCGCAGCAGAAGAATCATATGAAATATTGGATATACTAGGACGTCCGTGTTTTCAATACGAGCCAGTATAAAACACGGATTCCACGGTCGTGATGAATAGCCAAACCCACACCCCTAGACCCCTACGAGAGCGGCAAGCAACCCTACCAATTCTGGAGTTAGGAGACCCGGACTCGACTCCTCGAGTTGGTCTCCCACTGGACCCCAGAACCCGGTTACTTGTGCTCCCCTCCTTGGGTCTATCCTAGTGCGGAAAAGTAAATAATATACAAAAGGTGACAACTTCCGCAACCTGGAAGTGCCCCAATAAAAGAATATTACATACAAGTTTTTACATGAATGAAAATGAAAAACACGCATCTCACATAAAAACCCCCAGCTATTCAAACACGACGATCCAATATAACATATCCAGCAACACATAACATCACATGTCAATAACGTAAGTAAATATGCGCATCCCAATTGTCGTTGACATATAGCAACGAAACCGGCGATATCACATATTACACTTACGGTCACAGAAAAGAAAGTGTAAAACTACAACAGTTGGAATCCACAACCACCTCAGACATCGCATGCCTGACCAAATGAATTACTTAGACATCGCATGCCTAACAATTATAAACCCCACATTTTAGTCTCATTATCGAAAACACTTTTCAATACCAAGTCGGGTAATTCAACAAGATTCCCGACATCCTGATCGAATGCTCGTCGCAAACTTCAGTAGACGGCTGCACCCCCGATACCGTCGACGAAGTGCACCAAGGCGGAACAACGCTGCCGGGAGCACCCGAACGGATGCTTTTGGCGACGGGGTTCTCCTACAGTCACTTGGTCGGGGCTATGGGGTGAGGCAGTCTATTAAGTTTACCCGGCGAGTATCCGCGTACGCTACGTGATTGCGACGGACTTTTGATCACATCAAAATTCCGTGGCAACCGATCAAGTGAGACTAAACTGCTATGTTTATAACATTCATTCAGTTATCTCATAACTTATTGTGAATTCCAATTATTGTATCACATTCCGAATAAAATAGAAAATGTTAAACTTTCCGATCGAACATCCAAACACCCAAGTTTTCCCGATACAGATCAACACATGAAATAAGTCTAACAACATTCAGTTCGTGCCTCAGTACCAACGGTCCAGCCGTAGAAGGGTCAAGCCAACGCCTCATATGTGGCACGCCGTACTGCCCTAAACCCGAAGGTTCAAAGGGCAGTTCAAGACGGTCACATAATCGAGTTAAGGTTTGTTGTCTTCTAGAGGGTCCATCGCGTTACTTGCACTACTTAGAACGTCGTTAAACTACGGAAAAATCCAACACTTGGAAATTTCCCGACAGGGGAAAAATTGGGTATTTATATCCGGTCGAACTTTTTAACATATTCAAAAATTTATCCGGAAAGCCAAATAGACAAAATTTGATACTTCGATCGAAACACCGAATCCCCAAAGCAACCCCAGAAAATTCAACTCTTGAATAAAATATAAAAATTTCCAGAAGACTCGGCACTATGACAGAAGGATTACTGTGCAAGACACGTGGTCTAAATCACCAACATGGCCGCGGAACCGCCGCTAAACCCAGGGTGGGGCCGCGGTTCCGCGGCTATTTGGTCGATGTAGAGCCACGTGCTTCACAGTAACTCATAGGTTTCCCTGCTGATTTTTTTGGCAATTTTTAATTCACAAAAATCCCTGTTTTTAGAAAAGGGACAGAGAGCATTTTTGGAGTTGGGGTTTCGGGTCGATCGGACTTCAAACTCCGTCTAGACTTCGCCTAAGGCTCTAGCTAGGCTCTGATACCACTGTAGGGTTCCTAAGCACCCTAATGAGGTCTCACAAGGCATCAACCATGCCAATTTCTAATTTTAACGGTGCCGAGAAACCCGACTACGGATCGTTGGCTAGAAAACTAGGCGAAAAAGAAACTAGTTAACACTTAACTACAAGAATACGGAAATACAACCTTTGTAGATCCGGTCCTCCACCTCCACGGCTCCGTGATGAAGTCATCTCCGCTGTCCAAATCAAAATCCGGGCTCTAGCGTCGGCTTCATCGGAGAAAGAGCGGGCAAGGTCGTCGGCTTCGTGCCGAAGATGATCTACGTCGAGGCA
Source organism: Agapanthus africanus (assembly GCA_030015575.1). Taxonomy (NCBI): domain Eukaryota; kingdom Viridiplantae; phylum Streptophyta; class Magnoliopsida; order Asparagales; family Amaryllidaceae; genus Agapanthus; species Agapanthus africanus. Next base: position 398,714,058 of record JASDDO010000026.1, on the reverse strand, counting down.
TCGCTAGATCAAGCTCCAACTTCACCAAGTGATGAAACTTGTGAAGAAAACACACTCTACTACTTGGCAAGAGGTAGAGGATGAAGAAATAGGAAGTGGGTTCACTTTAGAATTGGATTTCTCACTCATTTCATCAATCCACCATTGATGAAGTGAAGCTTTCTTCATTGAAGAAGATGAAGAAGAAGAAGAAAGTGTTATGATAAGAATATTTAAAATAGAAAAGAAAATCAATTCTTATCATAAGCAAACCATGGTTAGGTGTAGAGAATGAACTAGGGTTAGTGAATGGTTAGGTTTAGAGATGAAGACAAAATGGTCACTTTGGTCAAACCTTCATGAAGCTTCAACAAGCTTCATCTTTGAAAGCAACCCTTTTGTTTTCATTCCCCTTTTTCTTTTTGTCAAAACAAAATAAATAAAGGCATAAATAAATCAAATGAAACCCTAACCATTAACTAACCATGGTTTAATCATACACCTAATCAAGTTATCATGTATCATCAAACATGATACAAGCATGTGCACAAAAATCATATCACATATATAATGCGCACATCCGAGCGAGAAAATCCTTTTAAAGTGAACCGATACTAGTTAATGCAAAGTAATATATCAAATATATAAATATACATTAAATCATTAAATCAACACATGATTTAACGATCCGGTCATATCGCATATAACCGACTAATATCCAATGTATCGATTTATCGAATCAATCCTTGATTCGATAACTAGGTTATATCGCATACAACCATTCGACACATTCATCGCGAGAATAGAATACGGTATCACATACACGCATTATTCTCGGTCCCGCACATATCTCATATGCGCTCCTATTTCGTTTCGCTTGAGCCAGGAAACCTCTGTGTAGGACTCTAAAGACTCGTCAATACGCCGGCAGCAGATGATGATCATATCAAACACCCACAAGCCGCAAGCGGTCTGCTAAATGTAACGGCCACCCGGGTATTGAGCGATCAGAAGATCAACGAGCAAGCCTGCTCACACTCCAGTGAATCCAACCAGTAACACTACCGTACAGTCCGGTCTGATCGTCTGATATGTCGCATATCTCGCCTAGGGGTGGTAAACGTCAGACCCCAATAGCTCAATAAGTCGTGTCGATATGAGGTCTATAACAGTTCGAGAAACTACTGGTAACACTTACCAGTAAATCTCAGCAACCCTGGCCAGGGATTTCCGGTTACAGCCAATCGAACACAGCGCAACATCAACTCCCTATACCGGGAGAGACGAATCCCCTCCTATCGCTCATTGCCTCCATGTGATTCGGGACTGTACCCAAAAACCTCCGTTTTGCACGCCCTCTTGGACGTGGTAAGATGGAAATCAAAGCACAGTGGGAACCACACAAGACTCTATGACGATCTCGGGTCAACAGACTACTCTGTACCAGTGTCACCAGAGAACTGCCATCTGACGTGAGGTATAATACCATCTGGGAGTTCTCGGCGAGTCCGTCCAGTGTACCCAGTCTCTACTGAGCACCCGTATATCATCTCTGATGTCAAACACCAATGGATATGGGATCATCCATCACCCATCTGTATGGGTCGAGAAGGTATACGCTAGTCTACTCTGGTATATCGATGCCCCGTCTCGATACACCCACGACTAGGGACTTTGAAGGATGTACTTATGGACTACCATGTCCCCACTAGTATGATCCGCATCATAGTCCAGGTAGTCAAGTACAGATCCTAAGGGCTTTACCAACATGCAACAGGGAGACAATCAGTGTACACGTTAAGGTAAAAATCAACCAGATAGCATACTATCATGTCGAGCAAGAAAGTCCTCCCTATATATGTCCCAGCATCCACTACAATATACATCCTATGTATAGTAATGGCCTCTAAGGCATACATATAACTAACATATACATACCCGCATTTGTATTCCGACCGAATACAAATGCAATGAGACAAAATCTACACTGTACAATACTAGGATCCGGCTTAAACCAAAGCCCGCTAGTATTATCCGTCCGATCATGATCTGTGCAATACCGCACGTATATGATCGAACCCTGCCATATATCCATACGGCCTCTACAGCGTTTCGCCCGAAACTTGAGAAACGGTCCGTGGGGGACTCTAAAGACTCGTCAATACTTTGGCTGTGGATTTAACCGCTAGCACGTCAGAGGTATTAGCCATATGTAACGGGCAACCAGGTATTGACCAAAAGGGACGTCGATGAGCGAACTCATCCTGACACCCTACTGAGTCTGTCAGTGACAATATCCGTACAGTCCGGTCTGTTCGTCTATGAGTATCGTATGGCGGGCCTAGGAGGTTGGTAAAAGTCAGACCCCCAAAAGCGGTACAAGTCGTGTCGGAGTGTAGCCCAGAACACCCTGAGATACTACTGGAATACCTACCAGTAAATCTCCTGCCTTGGCCAAGGACTTCGTGTAATGGCTCTCCTAGACACAGCGCGACCTTACCCCTAATACCGGGAAAGACGAACCCCTGCAGATCCGCTCACTGCCTCCATGTGGCTCGGGACTGTACCCAACTAAAACCTATTTGCACGACTCCTTTGAGCGTGGTAGGGTAGTAATCAAAGTACAGTGGGAACTCACACGAGACAAATGACGATCTCAGGTCGATGAACTAACCTGTACACATGTCACCAGGGAACTGCTATCCGACGTCAGGTATAAGACCAACTAGCATGTTCCCGACGAGTCATGTCCGGTGTACTCATAACCCAATGAGCACCTGTATACATCTTAGGTGAACCAACTGACACCAGTGGCATGTGAGACCGGCCACTGCCCCTCGTCGGGGTCTCGACTGTATACACTAGTCTACTCTGGAGTATCGATGCCCTGTCTCGAAAACTCCCACGACTAGGGGCCTTTTAAGGATGTGCTTATAGACCCCAGCTCCCACGTATATGATCGCCATCATACTGCTGGCCGTCAAGCAAGAATCCTAAGGGCTCTATCAATGCGCAATAGTGACCTGTAAGGTCACCTGAAACAGTACACGATGATAAAGATAAACCAGATAGCATACTATCATCTTGAGTAAGACTGTCCTACCGGCATAGGTCCTTCCTCAATCATTGCAATCACGTGCCTGTGATCCAATAATTGACTCTGAGGGCACTATCTCCAACACAAATGACATTCACGGTCGCAGATGCTAAACTAAGTACTGATAATAACACGTATTTTAAAATTTCGATCGACTAAACTTTTCCAAATAGGCCCCAAGTGCTAATCCAGTACTCATACAAATCTGGGCCCATGAAGTAAACATCTCAGAAACCACAATTCAAACAACTAGAGCAACTGTAGAAATTTGGAGCAGTGAAGCCAAATTTTGGCCGTGGAACCGCCGCAAACATGCATGTTTGGCGGTGCTTCCGCTGTGGAATTATGGCTTCATGCTCTCAAATTTCTTGAGCTGCTCTAGAAAACCCTGCACGAATTTTTGATATACTGAAAATGATTTTTAGACGACTTTAAAAATTCGACAGAAAACACAAGTTTGGAATTGCGGTTTTGAAAAATTCGGTCGATCGATATTTTAAACACGTTAAAACTGGCTAGTATAGGTTTTATAGGATGGCTCTGATACCATGTTGGGTTACCTCAACGCCCAAGCCATCGAACGTGGTGGTTTGCGGAACAAAACTTATCTACGGTTTCAAAAGCGACGCTAGGATAACCCAATAAACCCGGATATTACCATAAACCTATCTAGCTAAACTAGTAGTGCTATCTACTATGAAAGAAGTCTCACCAAACGATCCAAGTCCTTCGGTCTTATTTCCTCATCATATGCTCCTGGTGGCCACCTTGAACATGCTTGATCTCCTTTTCTGGCTCCATCGGTCCTCCGGGATCGAGCTTGTTCTATGGCCCTCCTTTGTCATAGATGATCCACCCTAGTGATGTGATCCATGGCTCTATCTCCTTGCTAAGTAACAAAAGGAGTAACTAAAGAACTTGGGTTGCTAATCCAAGTTGTCTAGGATGTAGTGTGAAGTTCTATGTGTTCTACTATCTCTATCTTGCCTCTTCACTTGTTTCTCAACTCATGAGAAGGTAGTGAAGAGGAAGATGATGAAGGTGGAGGAAACTCAAGAGGAGCAAGGAGGGTGAAGAAAAAATGGGAGCTCAAGAATAATGAAGCATGCATGTGAGAGAAAATCAACACAATGGTTTTGTGTATCAATTTCCATGAGTAAACAAGTGTAGCCATGCTTCAATAGTAACCACAAATGAATAAAGAATTCATTTTTCAACTATTGAAGCCATGCCACTCACCAGCCTCCCTCTCCTTAATTTCCACCTCATTTCCATTTATCAATAAATGGAAAAATCCATGATGAGGTGTCCACCTTCTAGAAGGTAATCTGTAATAAAATACGGATTACAGTCTGATGTATATATATACCTGCATTCGGATAAAAACACGAATGCCCAAAGTGTTGGATATATGTATGCCCTAGAGGCCATTATGTGATAGTGGATGTATTTATACATGTATATATATATATATATTCAGTGTACATTCTTGCTCGACATGATAGTATGCTATCTGGTTCTTCTTTATCTGACATGTTGATTTGATCATGCTTTTACTCATTCACACATGTTGATAAAGCCCTGAGGATATTGGCTTGACTACAGTGATTATGATAGAGATCATACTAGTGGGACATCTGTAGTTTATAAGCATATCCTGAAATGTCCCTAGTCGTAGGTGTATCGAGACGGGGCATCGATATACCAGAGTAGACTAGCGTATATGATACTAGACCCATATGATGGGCGATGGATGTTCCCACATTCATCGATGTTTGACATCGAGATCGTATACGGGTGCTCAGTGGTGACTGGGTACACTGGACGGACTCACCGAGAACTCCTATATGGAATTATATCTATCGTCGGATAGCAGTTCTCAGGTGACACTGGTGCAGGTTAGTCTGTAGACCCGAGATCATCATAGAGTCTTGTGTGCTCTCCCACTGTACTTTGATTACCACCCTACCACGGCTCTACTGAGTCATGCAAACAGGTGGCCGTTGGGTACAGTCCCGAGACACACGAAGGCGATGAGCGATAGGAGGGGTTTCGTCTCTCCCGGTATTGGGAGTTGATGCTGTGCTGTGCTCGACTGGTTATATCAGTAAGTCCCTGGCCAGGGCTGCTGAGATTTACTGATAAGTGTTATCAGTAGTTTCTCGATCTGTTATAGACCATTCACCGGCACGACTTATTGAGTTATTGGGGTCGACGTGACCATCCCTACGCTCGATATGCAGCATATCTGACGAAGAGACCGGACTGTACGGTAGTGTTGCCGGTTGGCTCGACGGGAGTTGTAGCAGGTTCGCTTGTTTTCTTCTGATCGCTCAATACCCGGGTGGCCGTTACGTTTAGCTGACCGCTTGCGACTTGGGGGTGCTTGATATGATCATCACCCACTGCCGGCGTATTGACGAGTCTTAGAGTCCCACAAAGGAGTTACCTAGTCCAAACGAAACGTTGTGGTGCGCGTATGCGATATGCGCATGGACCCGGTTAAAATGCGCGTATAAGATACCGTATATTAATCGGGCGGCTTGCTTTTGGTTAGGTCGTATGTGATATGGCCGGATTGCTAAATCAAGTGTTGATTTAGCATTTAACCATTAGTTTCTTACTAGAAATCCTTTCTTGTATTATTGGATGTATGCATGCATGTATGCATTTTTTCTTGTTCATGCACATATGGATGTGCATGCACACATACATACATACATCATCCTTCATGGTTGTATATACATTGAAAATGATGGCAATATAAGAATCACACACTATGTTTATATATATGGATATATATTTATTTGCATTTGTTTTAAAACAAAACAAAAGATAAAGATTAATACATGGTTTCTACACTCTTCTTCAACTAACCATGCTCACCTACCTTTTAACCATGTGTTAATCTTTTCTTTTATGTTTTAACTCAAGTGAAATAATATCCATATGATATAACCATGGTTTGAGATGAGAAGTGGAAAATATATATACATATATTTTCTATTTTTTCTTTCATAAGAGATTATCTTTTCTCTTGTTCTAAAAAGGCCATCATCTTCTTCCTCCTTCTTCTTTTGCTCTCTAGATTTCTCTAGTGAGCAAATTACTCACCAAGTTAGGATTTTGAAGTGAGAAAAACCACCACAACATCATTCTACACAAGTCTTGCCCACTTGTTTAGAGTGTTAGCTTCATTTCTTTCTCTTGATCAAGTGAAGTTGCAAGCTTGGACAAAGGAGCTTCGGGTGGATCGTCGTGGACACTAGAAGACTTCAAGCGAACCCTTCTCCAACCCTCAAGTGGCCAAGGAGTCTAGCGTAGGGAGCTACAAAGGTTGTACTCTCAAAACCCTAGCCTTTGTTGCTTATGATGTTGATTAAAGTTATGAAACCCTAATTTTTCTAGGAATGATTCTTCATATGCTTACTTAGCACCCTAAAAATTTAATCTTTGGCACATGCGATGCTTCCAAACCCTTCATGAGGTGCTAGGTAAACCTAACACAAAGAGATAGAATAACACGAAGAACGTAATACTAGAATATACATATCGAAATACATATATGTAAATTATCAAATCAATACCTGATTTAATAATCCGGCTCAAAACCCGAGCCGGCTAGTATTACCAACTGTCCGATCGAAAGTCTGGGTACAAAGTACATCAATCGATCGGAACCCTGCACGTATCCAATACGGCTACTACATTATTTCACCTGAACCATGGAAACCCTCTGTGTGGGACTCTAAAGACTCGACAGTACGCCGGCAGTGAGTTACTGGATAAATCCATAACCACAAGCACGTCAGCGGCACTAGCTGTACGTAACGGCTACCCGGGTACCTGTCGAAAAGGAAGGCCGACGAGCAAACTCATCCAAATCCCTACCGAGCCTATCTGTGACAATCTTCGTACAGTCCGGTCTCTTCGTTTGAGAGTATCGCATACCGGGTCCGGGGGGTGGTAAACGGTAGACCCTAATAACCTGGTAATTCGTACTGATGTGGCTCAGGACCAATCCGGGAAACTACTGATCAGCATATCAGTAAATCCCAACTGCCTTGGCTAAGGTCTTATGGTCCTAACCAATCAAACACAGTGCGATATCGACTCTCTATACCGGGAGAGACGAATCCCCGACAATCGCTCGCTGCCTCTATGTGGCTCGGGACTGTACCCTGTAGGGTTATTAGGCACTGTCACAAGGTTCTACAAGGCATCAACCATGCCCGATTTAAATTTTAGACGTGCCGAACAATCCTAACCAAGATCTTAGACTAGAGATTAGGTGAAACAATAGCAAGTAAACATCTTTACTTCTAAGAGTTAGGGATTACAACCTTTGTAGTCCATTCCTTCACTTCTAAAGCTCCGTGTTGAAGTCCCTTCGCTGCGATCATCGAGTACCCGGACTCTGGAGAGGCTCCATGAAGAGAAAGATGCAAGCTCGCTTCCGATCTTCGATAACAAAGATGATCTACCTTGAAGAAACTCAAGCCCAAGCTCTTGCTTTGCTTAATCAAGTATTAGCAAAGCAAACACCCTAATCTAAGTGGCTAGAATAGATTAGGATGATTTAGCTCTCATTTATTTTCTATTTCCCACTCATTTTCATCACTTTGCAAAAAGCTAGAAAGCTTTTCATTCAAGGAAGAAGAAGAAGAATAACAAAAACCATTTGTGATGAATAATGAATTGTAGTGAGGTTAGAAATGCAACCATAGGTTAAGTATGATAACTAAACCCATGTAGAGACTTAACCATGGTGAAGGGTTGGGTTGGGTTAACAAATATCAACCAAAATATCTTTTGAAAATATCTTTAGTTAAAAACAAAAGCAAAGCTTCAAGAAGGTTTAACCCTAATCCAAACCCTAACCATGTTTAAACTCCACAAAACATGTTGCATTTGTAACCTTAACATGTTACAATATTATATATCACATATACAATATTTATTGTAACAAAATAAAATAATACAATTAACATATATTGCATATATATCAATGTATTACCCGAGTGAGAAAAAGAATCTTTAAGTGAGCTTATATTAGTTAATGTAATTTAATATATCAAATATATAATTATACATTAAATTATCGAATCAACACTTGATCCGATAATCCGGCTATTTCACAAATAACCGACTAATATAATCTGTATCAGTTCATCGAATCAACACTTGATCCGATGACCCGGCTATATCACATATACCCGGCCGATATCACATATCGCGAGAATCTAATACGGTATCACATACTCGTATTGTTCTCGGCCCCGCACATATCACATATGTGCTGCTACTCCATTTTGCCTGAGCCAGGAAACCTCTGTGTAGGATTCTAAAGAATCGTCAATACGCCGGCAGTAGGTGATGATCATATCAAACACCCACAAGCTGCAAGCGGTTAGCTAAACGTAACAACCACCCAGGTATTGAGAAATCAGAAGATCAACAAGCAAGCCTGTACATTCTCCCGTGAATCCAATCAGTAACACTCCCGTACAGTCCGGTCTCTTCGTCTGATATGTCGCATATCTTGCCTAGGGGTGGTAAATGTCAGACCCCAGTAGCTTGATAAGTCATGTCGATATGAGGTCCATAACAGTTCGAGAAACTACTGATAACACTTACCAGTAAATCTCAGCAACCCTGGCCAGTGATTTCCTGTTATAGCCAATCGAACACAGTGCAACATCAACTCCTTATACCGGGAAAGACGAAACCCCTCCTATCGCTCATTGCCTCCATGTGATTCAGGACTGTACCCAACAGCCACCTTTTTGCACGCCCTCTTAGACGTAGTATGATCGAAATCAAAGCACAATGGAAATCACACAAGACTCTATGATGATCTCGGGTGTACAGACTACTCTGTACTAGTGTCACCAGAGAACTGCCATCTGACGTGAGGTATAATACCATCTGGGAGTTCTCGGAGAGTCCGTCCAGTGTACCCAGTCTTTACTGAGCACCCGTATACCTTCTCTGATGTCAAACACCAATGGATATGGGATCATCCATCGCCCATCATATGGGTCAAGAAGCGCATACGCTAGTCTACTCTGGAGTATCGATGCCCTGTCTCGGTACTCCCACGACTAGGAACATTTGAAGGATGTACTTGGCGACTACACTGTCCCCACTAGTATGATCCGCATCATAGTCCTGGTAGTCAAGTACTCATCCTAAGGGCTTTATCAACATGTGACATAGAGACAATCAGAGTACATGTTAAGATAAGAAGCAACCAGATAGCATACTATCATGTTGAGCAAGAAAGTCCTCCCTATATATGTCCAAGCATCCACTACAATATACATCGTATGTACAGTAATGGCCTCTAGGGCATACATATAACTAACAATCTCCTACTTGCACTAGGGCCATCTGTTGTGTATCGTATACCCAACAATTAGCTGTGGTTGAAGTATCTCATACTCAACCATCCCATTAAAAGTCTCTACTGGGAAAAAGGCCTTTGTGAGTGGATCCGCGCTGTTGTCCTCTGTGTCTACTCTCTTAACCTCGATCTCCCTAGAGATCAACCATCTCCATGATCTAGTGATACTGCCTAAGAATTATATCTGGATTTCTGATGGGACGGGGTTCCTTGGCATAAGCCATAACTCCATTGTCACACAATGGTTGGAACGAAGTTCATCTCATGAACTTATATCTATCCAGACTGCCTCTTTGGTAGCATCCTTGGTAACGATGTATCTTGCCTTTAATCGTCTAGTAAGTCACGGTATCTTGCTTGGAACTCTTCCAACATACTGTCCCTCCACTGAGGGTAAAGACAATGCCTGCGACTGACATTCAGTCGTCCTTATCACTCTGGAACCTTTTCCAGTGATTCTCCCCAGGATCGATTGATACCATCTCATTACAACTAGTGAGAATCCTAACATCCAATTAGATCTATCTCATAGATATAAAACCAAGGATTTAAAAGGTATCAGTTTGATCCTATAGGGAGAATCCTTGTGATAAGAGGAGATTGACCGATCGTAGCATAGGAAACTCCTTCCCTATCAAAAGTATGTCATCCACGTACAATACGAGGATCACCACCATACTCCCTACTACCTTTTTGTATATACAAGGTTCATCTACCATTTTGATGAAGTCAAACTCTTTGACTACCGCATCAAAACAGACGTTCCTTCTCCGCGATACCTGTTTTATTGCATAAAACAACTTGCACACGTTTCCGCTGCTCCCACTGTCTACGAAGCCCTCTGGCTGTGTACTTATAGACGCTCTCTTCCAAATCAATATTTAGAAAAGCAATCATGACACCCAACCGCCAGATATCGTAGTCATGGTATGTAGCCGTGGCAAGTAGGATCTGGATGGGCTTAAGCATAGCTTTGAAAGACTCAACGTTTCCATGTACACCAAGTAATCTTCTCAAGATATACTTGCTCCTGATGGGAATTTAACCCTTCAGATAAAGCAACCACAGTCCATACTTTGTTGGTGTATAAGGATTCCATCTCAGATCGCTAAGCATCCAGCCATTCTCACAGACTCCTCACTCCTCATGGCCTGCTCGAAACTAGTTGGGTCATCATCTCATGATGCAATCCTCGCTCCCACTGTCATAGAGAAACCGAAGTATCTCTCAGTGGGTGAGGAACTCTACAAGATCGGCGGAGAGGCTGAGGTTCGTTGGTTACTATTGAATCCTTTGGTTATACCAAATCATCAGCTGCAGTTTTGTATAGCGAACTCTTTCCAGTTCTACCTCATGACCACTAATTTCTTCACAAGAAATTCCCTTTTTTTCCTCAAAAAGTGGTATGCCGAGAAATAAAACATCTTTTGTTCCTCGGTGTGGTAGAAGATATTCCCTTGAGAATGCTTGGGATATCCAACAAACTTCTACAGAACTGACCTTGCCTCGAGCTTGTCCGGATTTTGCTTTTGACATAGGTCGGACAACCCCAAATCTTAACTTCCTCAAGAGATGGGCTCTTCCCATACCATATCACATATGGAGTGGTAGACATTTAATTTGGTTGGAACCCTATTCAATAGGTATGCAACTTCTCAAGTGCATAACTCCCAAAAAGGAAAATAGGAAACTCAGTAGTACTCATCATAGAGCGTACCATATCAAATAGGGTGTGATTGTTCCGTCCCGATACACCGACGTGCTGTGGTGTATATGGAGGAGTAATGCTGAGAGAGAATTTCATTCTCCTTTAGAACAGTCCAGGAATTCCGTGCTCAAGTATTCTCCTCCTTGATCACATCAAAGGACATAATACTTATACCCGTTTCGGTTCTCTACTTCTAACTAATATTCATTGAATTTCTCAAAAGGTTCAGACTTGTGTTTCAACAGGAACACATGTGCGAATCTTGAGAGACCATCAGTGAATATAATGAAGTACAAAGAACCGGTCTTAGCATGTGTAGACAGGGGACCTTCATACATCAGCATATATCAATCCCATGAGTTCACTAACTCTTTCTCTGTTTCCAATAAACGTGTGAGTCTACGGTAGCGCCCCGGCAGTCTACAGACGCCAAATGCGGAACAAAAAACTTTTAACCGGCGCTATCGTATACTATAACCCGGATCTGCCATTATTGCTAAACTAACAAACTGTAAAGAGGGTAGAAAGGTTATACCGAACGATCCGAGTCCTTCGTTCTTCAACCATCATCCCACGCTCCGTTGCGGCTTCTCCGATCTCGTCGATCTCCGATCTGCTCATCCAGGTGGCATCACGTCAACGATTCTTTAAACGGGCTCCCGCCTCTGACTCGAGGCAACTCGGTCGTCAAGTTTGCTAAAAGAGACGACCAAGAATGATGTAGAGAATGAGTAGAATACTTTGTCTCACTTCGTCCAAAGCCGTGGACGATCGGTTAAAAAAGTTGCCACTCAAAATGAAATGGAATGAGAAATGAGTTATCAAATTTCCATACACTCAAAACCATAGTCTTTTTCCAAAAATCAATCTCCCTCTCTCTCACAAGGGGCCGGCCATATAAGTAGATGGGGGTGAGTGTAGGAGCAAGGAAGGAGGGTGAAAATAAACAAGAAGCTTATCATAACCATAAATGAAAACATGACTCACTAATGACACCTAGTGTGAACACATTAATGAAACAATTAATACCAAGATGAGTCTCTAAGCCACCTCACCATCTAGAAGCTTCCAGAAGCACGATTCACCCTCATGACTCACCCGAGTGACGGAAAGATAAATCCGTATTTAACCAAATGTTAAATACGGCAGATAGAAAACTGGAAACTGGCAACTTTCAAAAGTGATCCTGAAACGAATTTCAGGATAACCCCGAAACTGTATAAATATACCCGCATTTGTATTACGACCGAATACAAATACAACTGAGACAAAGATATTTATATTTACTCAATATAATACTCGGATCCGGCTTAAACCAAAGCCCACCAGTATTATCTGCCCAAAATATGACACGTGCGTAAACGCACGTGCATTTTCCGAACCCTGCCATAAAACCATACGGCCTCTACAACGTTTCGTCCGAACTTGGGAAACTGTCTGTGGGGGACTCTAATGACTCGTCAGTACTCTGGCAGTGGGTTTAACCACAAGCCGTTAGCGGCACTAGCTGTGCGAAACGGCTGCCCATGGACTGACCTCAAGGGAGGCCGATGAGCGAACTCATCCGGAAACACTACTGAGCCTAACAGTGACAATGCATATACAGTCCGGTCCGTTCGTCTATGAGTATCGCATATCTGCCTAGGGGGCTAGTAACGTCAGACCCCCAATAGCAGTATAAGTCGTGTCGGAGTGTAGCCTAAAACACCCTGAGATACTACTAGAGTACCTACCAGTAAATCTCCTGCCACGGCCATGGGCTTTGTGTAATGGCTCTCCTAAACACAGCATGATCTCACCTCCAATACCGGGAGAGACGAATCCCCTGCCGATCCGCTCACGTGCCTCCATGTGGCTCGGGACTGTACCCAAAAACTACCTGTTTGCACGACTCCTTTGAGCCGTGGTAGGGTAGAAATCAAAGCACAGTGGGAACTCACACGAGACAAATGACGACCTCAGGTCGATGAACTAACCTGTACACATGTAACCAGGGAACTACTATCTGACGATATGTATAATACCAACTAGCAGGTTCCCGGCGAGTCCTGTCCGGTGTACTCATAACCTAATTAGCACCTGTATAAATCTTAGGTGATCCAACTGACACCAGTGGCTTGTGAGACCGTCCACCGCCCCTCGTCGAGGTCTCGACTGTATACACTAGTCTACTCCGGAGTATCGATGCCCTGTCTCGAAACTCCCACGACTAGGGACCACAATTAAGGATATGCTTATAAACCACCCAACTCTCACGTATATGATCGCCATCATACTGTTGGTTATAAAGCAAGATCCTAAGGGCTCTATCAAAGTGTAACAGTGATCAGTCACCTGAACCTGTACACGACTGATAAAGGCAAACCAGATAGCATGCTATCATCTTGAGTAAGACTGTCCTACCGGTATAGGTCTTCCGCAATCATTGCAATCACGTACCTGCGATCCAATAATTGACTCTGAAGGCACTATCTCCAACAATCTCCCACTTGCACTTAAGGCTAATTATTGCGATGTCGACTACTCACAGCCCGTGTGAAACCGAACATCCAACTCCTCTACTAATCAGTTTCACAAAGCCCGTTTGTAAAACTATTGTGTTCGAGAAATAGCCTCAGTGAGTGGATCCGCCTAGATGTTTCTTTCTATATCTCTCTTAATCTCAAGTTCGCGGAGAAAGCCATCTCCCGAATTGAGTAATACATGTCTTAGAATATGTATGGATATCTGATGGGACCTAGTTCATAAATGAACTCCAAATCCAAACTTCTTAGACTGTATCGATCACTGAACCTAATCAGTATCAAGCACCATGCCACCCACGGTATCCTCTTGGACCACCTGTCCATAATACTGCCCCCTTCGTCAGAGGGAAAACTATAACTCTGATAATCACTCTGTCATTCATGTCACCTTTGAAGCCTGGAATGATAACCATCTCCCGAAGGAGGCTGTCGTTATCAAATCCGTAGAACATGCACTTATGTTCTAAAATTGCTTCCTTATGTTTCTCCAGGATTGGATTAATACAAACTTATTGCATCTAGTGCAAAAACAACATCTGGTGTGGTACTTAACATCTCATGATTGACTCAATTGCCTAAGCAGGTGATCTGCCAATCATGTACATCCCTCCCCCTTTTAGTCTGTAAGACACCTTTAGAGAGGGTGACTCCATCACCTGCAGGTTCACCACCATGCCAAGAGTCATCTATTCCAAATACCATTAGAATACTGTCAAAGTACCCACATTGGGAAACTACCCAAATCTAGATCTAAAACCATAGATCTAGAAACCAGAATGTCTGATATTATATCCATATCCTGTCTGGAGAAACAACTGTATGACGACCACAGTACAACCGATCGCAGTATAGGAATTTTACTTCCTACTCTGTATATGTCATCCAAATACCATGACATCACACCCTACTACCTTCTTAACAGATCCATCCCATATTCTGATGAAGTCAAACCCATGACTGTCACATCAAAATTAGATGATATATCTCCGCTATAACTGCTCAAGTCTATAAATAGACATAAGCTACTTGCCCACTATGCTTCCGCTGCTCCCACTGACTACGACAACCCTCTGGCAGAATAATATATACGTGCACTTCTAAAGCTAGTTTAGAATGACGCTATACTTAACCTCCTGTCGGGTCTCACAGTCTGGAACAATAGTAGTGTCAAATCTGGGTAAACAAGAACCTCCCTGTCACCGTCCTTGAGGCTACCGGAGTACCTCTCAGGTGTCTGAGGTTACCCATCATATCTGCGGAGTGGCTAATGGAATGTCAAACCTGATTGAATATATAGGTCCTATTAAATTTTCCGTAATCGTTCGCGGTTCTGGAATCACTTCTAGTTCTACCATACTCCCACTACTGTTTTCTGAAAAAAAATCCATTTTACTAAAACTGTGGCGAGTCAAGAAAAATATCACTATTGATCTTCCAAATGGTAGAAAATCAACCCTCGTCATAGCCAGGGTCAACCCACAAACAGCCATTACAGAAACGTGCCCTGAGTTATCCAGAGTCTGGTTTTAAGCATAAGCTGGACAACTCCCCGTACCTTAACATCGTTAAGGTATGAACCATTCTATATCCAATATAGAAACTTTGGCACTTATTTAATTGGAACCAGATTCTAATCATGCAACTGTCTCCAGTGCATATCAACTTAATGGAAAGAGGCTAATCAGCATTACTCAACTTAGGAATCCATCCAATTATGAGTACCCTGAAAGAGAAACAAGTTTCTTAAAACCATTACTATCATCCGAATACCAATCACAAGAATCTACATCTTCGATCTCTTTGAAGAATCTCGATACTTGTGACACTTGGTTCTCTACTTTATTCTTATACCCACAACTTCTCAAAACTTAGACCTTGTATTTCTACGAAACACTTGTCTAAAAACTAGAGAAGTCATAAGTAAACAGAGCATAGTACGAGGACCTACCCCTTTGTCCTGATGGACACTTGGACAACATACAATACTCTGTATAAGTCCGCTGAGTTGAACAACTCAAAACCTGTGCGTCGTAGGTGGAAAACTGTACCCAGGTGATTTCCTCAAATATCACCAATTACAACGAATTCCGATATAATGAGGATGATCACCTAATTCCCAATAACTTACTCCCACTCATCATCTGTAAAACCATACAGATATGAGAATCATACTTGGTAAATACATACCCTGGAGTAAGTATCTAATCGGGAAAACAGTTTTGCTTTAACAATGCACTAAAACAAGAAAATGTTTCGTAGGGGTATCCTGGTATTTATAGTAATTCCTCTTCCATAATCCAATTCATGACTATAACCATATATTTTATTGCCATCTCTCCAAATCCCTTTATTTGTCTTTAGTTCTTACCTTCTGTACACCATCGTTAGGCTAAATGGTTTTCTTCCTTCCCTACCGTTCGGCACCAGCCTATGGTTTGGAAGAAGACTATCCAGTAAGCATAATAGGTGTACCCTCCTAAACCAAGGAGTACTCGTAACCTGAGAGAAGGTGATGATAAGAGACAACTGAATAATACCTTATTCTTTCAAAGGTGAAATAGGAGTGGTGATGAAGTACGCGGTTTGGTCGTGAATGATCGCAGTCGCAATTTACTTTGCCCTCTTTCTAATCCCTTTATTTTGTCTTTACATATTACCTTCTGTACACCCTACTTAGGCTAATTGGTTTTCTTCATTCCTTACCTTTCGGCACCTGCCTATGGTTTGGAAGAAGACTATCCAATAAGCGTAATAGGTGTACTCTCCTAAACCAAGGAGCTCTCGCAACCTGAGACAAGGTGATATTAAAAGGCAACTGAATAAACCAATTCTTTTTCTCCTGAACCTGGATCCATCCTCGAAGAAGTCCCTCCGAGTTCGTATATAACCATACGATGGATCTATCCAATGGAAGTGGATGCCCGTAGCAATACGGGGTGTTCTGAGAAATGCAAAGGGTAAAAGAAGGAGTGGCAATGACTTATGCAACTTAGACAATCCAAAAGCCAGTATTTTAAGAAAGTTCGGTCAACTTGGTCACTGAGTCATAGTCTAGGGTCGGTCAAAGGTCGCTGCCAAAGAGAGAGAGAAAAGAAACACTCTGCGTGCACTCTAACCTAGATCAGAATGGTTATCACTTTATCTAATCAAGAAACCTCCCACTGTCCTGTCAAATTCTCCTCCAAACCTGAAAGAAGAATCAATCGGGATCACCCGAAGAGTAAACCAACTCATCAGTGGGAATCGGGATCCAACTCTCATCGTATGATAACGTGACGGAATGCATCCACGTTACTCACACTCCAGAAGGTATGCGCATACTTGGCAAGTTTCAGTTTCTTTAGAAACTCCCGATATGATTTTTGCCCCATGCTCTTATGACCTTGGCGTTAGGTCAAAATGTCATAAGTCACATGCCAAGTTCTACCCGTCACTATCTTGTTAATTTGAATCCACCTGCACATGCCCTTGGCGTTAGGTCAAAATGGCAGAACGGCTGTCCCAAACCAACTCATCTATCTATGCAACAAATGAATACCCAGCAGCTACCAAACACTATACCTTGGCGTTAGGTCAAAATACATAGCTTGAATACTACTGAATACCCAAAAGAAATGACGGAGGGCTACGGCTGGTTTTTGACGAAAAAAACCTTTAACGTAGTGAACTTGATATCGCTGAAGGAACCTGATAGCTTTTTATAAAAATATAGTGGCGAGAACCTTTTGTTAAAGAGGTCACTCCCGGTGAAGGGATCTCGGCTCTTTCCTCGTGGAATGAGGTGCAGGATATTCCAACTGAATACCGTGATGCAAAGCAACATGTAATCGACTAAAGTGAAGTTATTACCCTGACGCAAACTTCTGCCCAAGGGGTCAGTCCCGGTGAAGGGATATCGGCCATTTCCCCGTCGAATGAGGTGCAGGATATTCCAACCGAATATCACTATGCAAAACAAAAGGAAACATCTTTGTAATAACACTTTTTAAATTTGTTCCAACAACATCCAAACAGGTTTGTTTTCCTTTGCATTGATCAGAATCAACGCAGTCCCATCAATCAATCACACCAGAAAAGAACGAAAATAAAATGTACGTATATGCCATCCGCATTCGTCACTGGGTCCCGTCATCACCCGTTAGGTTACTTAACTAACGACAAAGCGGGAACTGGACTAGCGCGGGTGTAAAACATATACAACATCTAATACTATATATACCAATATACAATAATCGCTCCAGGCGTGATAATATGCAACATTACAAAAAAGTAATAAGCATCACAGAACAATACAGATAATCTGGGATCCCCGAGTTTCACAGAGCCGCTACTGAAACCCGACGTTCCCCTGGTCGTGTGGATAGCCTGTGCAATGAAACCTAGACACCTACGGGTGCGGCAAGTTACCCGCCAAAACCTGAAGCGAGGCAGCCCCCTACAGCAAAGTGAATGGACCACCCTTCACTTCACGGAATCCGGTAACTTGGGCTCCCCATCTTGGGTCAACCTGTACCCCTTACGAGTGCGGCGAGTAGTCTGCCAATTCCAGAGTGAGGCCCCTCTGCCTCTCATATCCATGAGATGCAGACCCGTTGCCCTCCAGAACCCGACTATCCGTGCACTCCGTCGCGGGGCAAACCTAGTACAGAAATGAAAAATATGTACAACGGGTACATCGACCTCAGCCCGGTCGTGCCCCAAAAGAATATTATACAACAGGCAGTGACGGCAGTCCACATGTTGGACGCTCGCCCCGCAATATTAAATGTACAAATAAATCCAAGCTGCACTATCATTGCACGCTGCTATCCACCACGACAAATTCGCAACATCACAGCACAACACAGAACATCAACGCGAATGTCACGTTCGCAAACCCGTCTAAAAGAACTATAGCAATCAGACGCGGTTTACCGCTCGAACGACATTCACGGTCGGAGATATAATGTAAGCACTGTAAACTAACATGTTTAAATTTCGATCGACTAAATATCACAAAGTGGGCCCCACATACATCTGCTGTACAGTAACAAAATCTGGGCCCAAAAGATATATACCAAAAACCACAATTTCCACATAAGAAGCCACTGTGCAAATTTGGAGCAATGATCACACAGAATGGCCGCGGATGCACGGTCAAACCCTAGGTTTGACCGCGATTCTACGGCGTTCTTGTAGGCTCACTTGCCCAAATTTGTACCACGTGCTTAGAAAAGCCTGCTGAATTTTCTGTGATGTGTAAAATTATTTTTAGAACCATTTTAAAATCGACAGAAACTCAGAACTAAAAAAATGTAGTTTTTGATATTCGGTCCGATCGATGTTTTAAACGCATTAGCACAAGTTAGTAAAGCAAAATGGTGAGGTTCTGATACCACTGGGAGTCTACGGTAGCGCCCCGGCCGTCTACAGACGCCAAATGTGGAACAAAAAACTTTTAACTGGCGCTATCGTATACTATAACCCGGATCTGCCATTATTGCTAAACTAACAAACTGTAAAGAGGGTAGAAAGGTTATACCGAACGATCCGAGTCCTTCGTTCTTCAACCATCATCCCACGCTCCGTTGCGGCTGCTCCGATCTCAACGATCTCCGATCTGCTCGTCCAGGTGGCACCACGTCAACGATTCTTTAAACGGGCTCCCGCCTCTGACTCGAGGCAACTCGGTCGTCAAGTTTGCTAAAAGAGACGACCAAGAATGATGTAGAGAATGAGTAGAATACTTTGTCTCACTTCGTCCAAAGCCGTGGACGATCGGTTAAAAAAGTTGCCACTCAAAATGAAATGGAATGAGACATGAGTTATCAAATTTCCATCCACTCAAAACCATAGTCTTTTTCCAAAAATCAATCTCCCTCTCTCTCACAAGGGGCCGGCCATATAAGTAGATAGGGTGGTGAGTGTAGGAGCAAGGAAGGAGGGTGAAAATAAACAAGAAGCTTATCATAACCATAAATGAAAACATGACTCACTAATGACACCTAGTGTGAACACATTAATGAAACAAGTAATACCAAGATGAGTCACTTAGCCACCTCACCATCTAGAAGATTCCAGAAGCACGACTCACCCTCATGACTCACCCGAGTGACGGAAAGATAAATCCGTATTTAACCAAATGTTAAATACGGCAGATAGAAAACTGGAAACTGGCAACTTTCAAAAGTGATCCTGAAACGAATTTCAGGATAACCCCGAAACTGTATAAATATACCCGCATTTGTATTACGACCGAATACAAATGCAACTGAGACAAAGATATTTATATCTACTCAATATAATACTCGGATCCGGCTTAAACCAAAGCCCACCAGTATTATCTGCCCGAAATATGACACGTGCGTAAACGCACGTGCATTTTCCGAACCCTGCCATAAAACCATACGGAATCTACAACGTTTCGCCCGAACTTGGGAAACTGTCTGTGGGGGACTCTAATGACTCGTCAGTACCCTGGCAGTGGATTTAACCACAAGCCGTCAGCGGCACTAGCTGTGCGAAACGGCTGCCCATGGACTGACCTCAAGGGAGGCCGATGAGCGAACTCATCCGGAAACCCTACAGAGCCAACAGTGACAATGTATATACAGTCCGGTCCGTTTGTCTATGAGTATCGCATATCTGCCTAGGGGGCTAGTAACGTCAGACCCCCAATAGCAGTATAAGTCGTGTCGGAGTGTAGCCTAAAAACACCCTGAGATACTACTGGAGTACCTACCAGTAAATCTCCTGCCACGGCCGTGGGCTTTGTGTAATGGCTCTCGTAGACACAGCACGATCTCGCCCCCAATACCGGGAGAGACGAATCCCCTGCCGATCCGCTCACGTGCCTCCATGTGGCTCGGGACTGTACCCAAAAACTACCTGTTTGTACGACTCCTTTGAGCCGTGGTAGGGTAGAAATCAAAGCACAGTGGGAACTCATACGAGACAAATGACGACCTCAGGTCGATGAACTAACCTGTACACATGTCACCAGGGAACTGCTATCTGACGATATGTATAATACCAACTAGCAGGTTCCCGGCGAGTCCTGTCCGGTGTACTTATAACCCAATGAGCACCTGTATAAATCTTAGGTGATCCAACTGACACCAGTGGCTTGTGAGACCGGCCACCGCCCCTCGTCGGGGTCTCGACTGTATACACTAGTCTACTCCGTAGTATCGATGCCCTGTCTCGAAACTCCCACGACTAGGGACCACAATTAAGGATATGCTTATAAACCACCCAACTCTCATGTATATGATCGCCATCATATTGTTGGTAGTAAAGCAAGATCCTAAGGGCTCTATCAAAGTGTAACAGTGATCAGTCACCTGAACCTATACACGACTGATAAAGGCAAACCAAATAGCATACTATCATCTTGAGTAAGACTGTCCTACCGGTATAGGTCCTCCGCAATCATTGCAATCACGTACCTGCAATCCAATAATTGACTCTGAGGGCACTATCTCCAACAAAACGGAGCTGTCGTCATCTTATCTTTGTGACATGACTGGCAAGTTTTACAAGATGTAAATCCAAACTAATTTAAAAATGCATCTTTATGTAACTTCAGCTAGTAGGGTCGCATAGATATGACCTAGTCTACAATGCCTCAAGAAGGATTCGTTCATTTCTGAACTCTTCCCCTTGTGTGTATTATGTACGTTAAGAACTGTAGTTTGATTTAGAACGTCTATGCTTTTAGATAACGTGCCTGAACTGATCAACTCTTGATATAGGAAATGTTCAAAACATTATCCAACAATACAAAATTACATCCTTCTTTACTAAATAAAGAGACTGATATGATGTTGTATATCAGGTTCGGTATCTAATAACATTCGTTCAGAATCAATGTATTCTGGTAATACAGGGTGATAACTGCCAACAGACTTGGCTGCAACACTTGCATCATTTCCAACTCTTGAAACTTATCACCCGTTCTCGGTTTTCTACCTATCTGTAGCCCATGTAACAGATTACATATGTGGGATCCTGATCCAGTATCTCATACCCAGGACGTAAAGTATACTGAGAAACAGTTCTCGGTAATGAACACACCCGAAGAAGATGCATCAGCATGCACTTTCTCCGTTTGGGCGGCACGGGAATTCTGGTAATCCCATATTTCCTGCTCTGTCTTATAACAATTATAAGTTGGAGCGGGACCAACATTCCTTAGCGTAATATAACAAGAGGGTTCGGTCAATACATCCATATTATTATCTTGATTAAGGCGTGACATGGTCGCTACGTGGAGAGAGAGAGAAGAAAACACTCAGCGTGCGCTTTTACAAGATTAGATTGGTTATCAATTTATCTAATCAGGATGGCTCCCACTGTTTTAGTCAAATCTTCCTTCAAACCCTAAAAGGAAATACTAGCCGGGATTAATTACACCCTACAAGTTCGCCAATCTTTCGGCCAGGCCAGTGTCGGTACTTTGAGGGAGGTTCCCCGTGCTTTCGCACGGACCTAATTAAAATAAACCTCGTTTTCCCAGAGGCTTAACCCCGTTGACACCTTTCTAGACACCTACTTGATCGGCTAATTGTAATGTGTAAAACTCTCCCAGGAGTAACTCTTACTCGAGTGGGTATCGGGATCCAACTATCTCATAGAAGGTATGCAATCTCATTGCAAATTTCAACTCTTGAAATTCCCAAAAATTTTTTGCCCCTAGCATGCTATGACCTTGACATGCCAAAAACCCCATAGCCCGCTAGTAGAGTTCAACCCGTACATTTCTTGATTGAATTAAACCCACCCGTACGACCCTGACGCATGCCAAACAATGCCGTATGAATACCCTAATCCAATCGCATAGTATGCTAGCAGATAAGCACTAGTTAGCTACCGTACACTACGCCTTGACACATGCCAAACTACCGCAGCACGAATACTAAGTAGTACTTATCTGAAATGACAGAGGACTACGACAGGTTTTTAAGAAAACCCTTTGCGTAATGAACTTGATATCGTTGTAGAATCGAGTGATTTTTAAAAGGAATGTTTTTGAGGCATTTTCTAGTTTTGCTAAAGAGGTCACTCCCGGTGAAGGGATCTCGGCTCTTTCCTCATCGAATAAGGTGCAGGATATTTCACAAATATCACTATGCAAAGCAAAAAACTATAGAAGCAATCAAAAGACAAACCGAGTGTGTAGCATCTGCTAGTTTCGCTAAAGAGGTCACTCCCGGTGAAGGGATCTCGGCTCTTTCCTTATCGAATAAGGTGCTGGATATTCTACAAGGAATACCGCTATGTAAAGCAAGAACTAGAGCTACCAATTTTTAAACAAGTTTCTACAACATCTTTAGGTTTCTTTTAGTTTCATTAATCTCATTAATGAAGTCCCATTTTAATTATGCTTCACAAGCATCACATTTGAAACGAAATCTGCAATATAACATATATCTCATATATAATATAAATATTCGTCTCAAGCAGTAATATGATCTCATCACAGAACATTGCAGCAGAAGAACATATATGAAATATTGGATATACTAGGAGGTCCGTGTTTTAATACGAGCCTGTATAAAACACGGATTCCACGGTCGCGATGAATAGCCAAACCCACATCCCTATACCCCTAAGAGAGCGGCAAGTAATCCTGCCAGTTCTAGAGTTAGGAGACCCGGTCTTGACTCCTCGAGATGGTTTCCCACTGGACCCTAGAACCCGGTTACTTGTGCTCCCCGCCTTGGGTCTACCTAATGCGGAAAAGTAAATAATATACAATGGTGACATCATCCTCAGCCCGGAAGTGCCCCAATAAAAGAATATTACATACAATTGAATTTTGCATGAATGAAAAAGAAAAACTCTCATCTCACATAAAACTCCCGGCTATTCAAACATGACGATCCAATATAACATATCACAGCAACACATAATATCGCATATCATCAACGTAAGTAAATATGCGTATCCTAATTGTCGTTGATGTATAGCAACGAAACCGGCGATACACCACATATTACACTTACGGTCGCAGAAAAGAAAGTGTAAAACTACAACAGTTGGAATCCGCAACCTCCTTAGACATCGCATGCCTAACCAAATGAATTCCTTAGACATCGCATGCCTAACAATTATAAACTCCGCATTTTAGTCTCATTATCGAAAACTCTTTTCAATATCAAGTCGGGCAATTCAACAAGATTCCTGACATCCTGATCGAATGATCGTCGCAAACTTTAGTAGACGGCCGCACCCCCGGATGCCGTCGATGAAGTGCACTAAGGCGGAACACCGCTGCCGCGAGCACCCGAACGGATGCTTTTGGCGACGGGGTTCTCCTACAGTCACTTGGTCGGGGCTATGGGGCATGGCTATCTATTAAGTTTACCCAGCGAGTATCCGCGTACGCTATGTGATTGCGACGGACTTTTGATCGCATCAAAATCCCGTGGCAACTGATTATCTGAGACTAAACTGCTAGATTTATAACATTCAAATTAGTTATCTCATAACTACTTGTGGATTCCAAATATTGTATCACATTCCAGATAAATGGACAATGTTAAACTTTCCGATCGAATAAACAAACACCCAAGATTTCCCAAATGGCTCAACATTTGAAATTAGTTTAAAAACATCCATCACATGCCACAGTACCAATGGTCTATCCGTAGAAGGGTCAAACCAACGCCTTACATGTGGCAATGCCGTACTGCCCCAAACCCTAAGGTTTAGAGGCAGTTCAGACGGTCACATAATTGAGTTAAGGTTTGTGTTCTTCTAGAGGGTCCACCGCGTTACTTGCACGACTTAGAACGTTCTTAAACTACGGAAAAATCCAACGCTTGGAAATTTTCCGGCAGGGGAAAAAGTGAGTTATTGATATCCGTTCGATCTTTTTAACACTTTCTAAATTACCCGGAAAAACTTAAACAAAGTTAAACTTTCCGATCGAATCAACGAATACAAAAGATCTCCAGAAAACTCAACACTTGAGTAAAATTAAAAATTCCCAGAAGCATTAGAAAATAACCAAGAATTATACCTGGAAGTACGAGCCCCTGACTCCTCATGATGGCCGCGGAACCGCCGCCAAACCCATGGTTTGGCCGCGGTTCCGCGCTCCCATGATTGAGTTAGGCCTTCCTACTTCACAGTAATTCTTAGATTTCCCTGCTTATTTTTCTGAGTATTTTTAATATGAAAAAATCAACATTTTAAAAAATTTCCAGAGAGGGGGTATTTTGCGATGTTTCGGGGTTCGATCGGACTTTAAACTTCGTCTAGACTTTGCCTAAAGCTCTAGCTTAGCTCTGATACCACTGTAGGGTTACTAGGCACTATCACAAGGTTCTACAAGGCATTAACCATGCTCGATTTAAATTTTAGACATGCCGAACAACCCTAACCAAGATCTTAGACTAGAGATTAGGTGAAACAAAAGCAGGTAAACATCTTTACTTCTAAGAGTTAGGGATTACAACCTTTGTAGTCCGTTCCTTCACTTCTAAAGCTCCGTGTTAAAGTCTCTTCGCTGCGATCATCGAGTACCCGGACTCTAGAGAGGCTCCATGAAGAGAAAGATGCAAGCTTGCTTCCGATCTTCGATAACAAAGATGATCTACCTTGAAGAAACTCAAGCCCAAGCTCTTGCTTTGCTTAATCAAGTATTAGCAAAGCAAACACCCTAATCTAAGTGGTAGAATAGATTAGGATGATGAAGTAGGAATTTAGCTCTCATTTATTTTCTATTTCTCACTCATTTTCATCACTTTGCAAAAAGCTAGAAAGCTTTTCATGCAAGGAAGAAGAAGAAGAATAACCAAAACCATTTGTGATGAATAATAAATTGTAGTGAGGTTAGAAATGCAACCATGGGTTAAGTATGATAACTTAACCCATGTAGAGACTTAACCATGGTGAAGGGTTGGGTTGGTTAACAAATATCAACCAAAATATCTTTTGAAAATATCCTTAGTTAAAAACAAAAGCAAAGCTTCTAGAAGCTTCAAGAAGGTTTAACCCTAATCCAAACCCTAACCATGTTTAAACTCCACAAAACATGTTGCATTTGTAACCTTAACATGTTACAATATTATATATCACATATACAATATTTATTATAACAAAATAAAATAATACAATTAACATATATCGCATATATATCAATGTATTACCCGAGTGAGAAAAAGAATCTTTAAGTGAGCTTATATTAGTTAATGTAATTTAATATATCAAATATATAATTATACATTAAATTATCGAATCAACACTTGATCTGATTATCCGGCTATTTCACAAATAACCGACTAATATAATCTGTATTAGTTCATCGAATCAACACTTGATCCGATGACCCGGCTATATCACATATACCCGGCCGATAGCACATATCACGAGAATCTAATACGGTATCACATACTCGTATTGTTCTCGGTCCCGCACATATCACATATGTGCTCCTACTCCGTTTTGCCTGAGCCAGGAAACCTCTGTGTAGGACTCTAAAGAATCGTCAATACGCCGGCAGTAGGTGATGATCATATCAAACACCCATAAGCTGCAAGCGGTCAGCTAAACGTAACAGCCACCCAGGTATTGAGCAATCAAAAGATCAACAAGCAAGCCTGTACATTCTCCCGTGAATCCAATCAGTAACACTCCCGTACAGTCCGGTCTCTTCGTCTGATATGTCGCATATCTCGCCTAGGGGTGGTAAACGTCAGACCCCAGTAGCTTAATATGTCGTGTCGATATGAGGTCCATAATAGTTTGAGAAACTACTGATAACACTTACCAGTAAATCTCAGCAACCCTGGCCAGGGATTTCCAGTTATAGCCAATCGAACACAGCGCAACATCAACCCCCTATACCGGGAGAGACGAATCCCCTCCTATCGCTCATTGCCTCCATGTAATTCGGGACTGTACCCAAAAACCACCGTTTTGCACGCCCTCTTGGATGTGGTAAGGTGGAAATCAAAGCACGGTGGGAATCACACAAGACTCTATGACGATCTCGGGTCTACAGACTACTCTGTACCAGTGTCACCAGAGAACTGCCATCTGACGTGAGGTATAATACCATCTGGGAGTTCATGGCGAGTCCGTCCAGTGTACCCTGTCTTTACTGAGCACCCGTATACCTTCTCTGATGTCAAACACCAATGGATATGGGAACCTCCATCGCCCATCATATGGGTCAAGAAGCGCATACGCTAGTCTGCTCTGGAGTATCGATGTCCTGTCTCGGTACTCCCACGACTAGGAACATTTGAAGGATGTACTTAGCGACTACACTGTCCCCACTAGTATGATCCGCATCATAGTCCTGGTAGTCAAGTTCTCATCCTAAGGGCTTTATCAACATGTGACATAGAGACAGTCAGAGTACATGTTAAGATAAAGAGCAACCGGATAGCATACTATCATGTCGAGCAAGAAAGTCCTCCCTATATATGTCCAAGCATCCACTACAATATACATCGTATGTACAATAATGGCCTCTAGGGCATACATATAACTAACATACCCAACCAAAACCTATTTGCACGACTCAGTAGAGCCGTGATAGGGTAGTGATCAAAGCACAGTGGGAACTCACTTGAGAGAAATGTCGATCTCAGGTCTAAAGACTAACCTGTACTCATGCCACCAGAGAACTTCCACCCGACGATAAGTATAGTACCATCGGGAAGTTCTCGGTGAGTCCGTCCGGTGTACTCACCCCCAGTGAGCACCTGTATACGATCTTAGGTGTGAAAGACCAATGGTTGCGGGACCAAACCATCGCCCCTCGTCAGGGTCTAGAAATGTATACACTAGTCTACTCCGGAATATCGATGCCCAATCTCAATACTCCCATGACTAGGGACCATTTAAGGATGTGCGTACCGACTACCCAGCTCCCACAAGTATGATCGCCATCACAACGCAGGTAGTCTAACAATGATCCTACGGGCTTTATCAAAATGCAATTCCAAATATGTAATAGAATGTAAAACATACATATGTTAAGATAAAGACAAACCAGATAGTATACTATCATATAGAGCAAGACTGTCCTGTACATATATATGTCCAAGCATCCAATTGTATACATCTACAATAATGGCCTCTAGGGCATACATATCCAACAATGATATATCCAACGATATCAACTCAAACAAACAAACCAATATATAATCACGATATATATCGAACAATCAAAATCAACTCAAACGAACAAACCAACATATAATCATGATACACGATATATCATACAATATCAACTCAAACACATACAGCAATAGTGTTTTGAATCCAAACAACACATTACGTACGAAAAACTATCCAAATCGCGCGCAATCCAAGCACACTCAGCCCATACGAACCCTGCAAATCCAAACAAATAAATAAATACATGAACTTAAATCATAATCTTTGAAATTAAACATCGTGCTAGCTACCATTAACACATGTATATACGTACCTCACTAACTCTAACCGCTACCTTCGCCAATACATAATCTTTTCGCCGTTAACTTATAAGAACCTTACGAATCTTCAATATGAATTTTAAACATCACCACGCTCGATGACATAAAATCTGAAGTCTGCTTTAGTTAATTTCGCAAAAGTATCTTTAGAGTCACCAACATCACTCGCTGAGATATACTTTCATCTCAATTCCAATTTGAGAAATGCCTACTAATGTAGCCTAACCGATAACAAGCCGGTAACTGGCCAACACCCATCGGCAGACATTCCCCAAATTGGAATTTAGGTGAAGGTATGTCTCGACGAATGCTGTTGATGACCTTAAAGATGCTTTTGTGAAGTTAACAGAAGTAGACTTCAGATTTTATGTTATCGAGCGTCGAAACTCTGCAAATCCAAACAAATAATTAAATACATGAATTAAAATCATAATCTTTGAAACAACACGCTAGCTACACTAACACGTGTAAATACGTACCTCACTAACTTTCACCGCTGCCCTCGCTATCAGAACCTCATCTTGAATAGTATCGATTCACATCGTCGAAATCTTCCTACGAAAAAATATTCTAAGTAACCCTCACAGTGTGGTAGACTAAGGGTAATACGTGTTAGTAGACGTTCGTGCTCGTGTCGCTAACTAGCAGCCGAGGCGGAATGCAAAACAAAAAAATTCAGGAACAAGAGCACGAACTACTACGACATAAAATGGATACTAAACACTAAACTAGAAAACTATGAAAGAGTTTAACTACTCGGTTAGCATTATCTACCTTTGTAGTCATTTTCATTGTCTTCTTTCCACTTCTTAAGCTCTTAGGTCCATCGGGAACAACCTTGGAAGCCTAACTTCCTCGTCGAAGATAATCCATCCGAAGGAACCCTGGCAAAGACTCTAGTTTCATACTAAAATCTAACTGAATCAACTAGTGAACAAAACTTGCCAAGAATTGATCACTAAAGATATAGTGGTTATTCTCTAAGTTTTCTCTCTTTTTTTCTTTCTTCTTTCCCAACTTAGAAATTATCAATAGAAGAGGAAGGTCGACAAGAAAACTCATTTGTATCCTTACTGAACCTGAAAGTGACAATCTCCGTACAGTCCGGTCTTATAGTCTGAGAGCGTCGGATAACGGATCTAGGGAGTGGAAAACGTCAGACCCCTAATAACGCGATAAGTCATGTCGGTGTGAAGCCCATCACCAATAGGGAAACTACTGATCCAAATCAGTAAATCTCATCCACCTTGGCCAAGAATTTCTGGTGATGGTCATCCGTGCACAGCGCGACATCTACCCCCAATACAGGAGAGACGAATCCCTGACGATCCGCGCACTGCCTCCATGTGGCTCAAGACTGTACCTAATTAAAACCTGTTTGCACGACTCCTTTGAGCCGTGGTAGGGTAGTAATCAAAACACAATGGAAACTCACACGAGACAAATGACGATCTCAGGTCGATAGAATAACCTGTACTCATGTCTCCAAAGAACTGCTACCTGACAATAAGTATAATACCATCTAGCATGTTCCCGGCGAGTCCGTCCAGTGTAACTCATAACCCAATGAGCACCTGTATACAATCTTTGGTGACTAACTAACACCAATGGTTGTGAGACTGGCCATCACTCTCGTCGGGGTCAAAAAACATATACACTAATCTACTCTGGAATATCGATGGCCGGTCTCGATATTCCCACGATTAGGGACATTTAAAGATTTGCTTATAGACTGCCCGGCCTCACTTGTATGATCGCCATCTGATCGCACGCTTTTGGCGTGTCGGATGTTCAAATTTCTAAAGTTATAACCGCGATCAGGACGGTGTCGCTATGCAGCTAGCCGGTTGAGCACGGGTCAATCCACAGGGAGATGGTTGTATGTCCGTTCGAGTTTTAGACGAGTCAATGAAGAATTTGTATATGTTTGTTTAGTTCTATCCTAAGTGATATATGCAAGTATAAAGTTGTTAAGAAAAAGATACTAAAGTGTAAGCTAAAGAAATCCAAACTCAAAACCTTTGAGCCGAGTCTTGACCAATTGAAGCTAGAGCAATCGGCAACAACGTGGATTAGGGGATTTAAGCACGGTATTCATGGAATCCGGCTTTTTTACCCTTGTCCTTCCGTTCTTGTCTCTTGCTTTCGCCTCCGGCCAAACCGAACGCAACCGGTCGCGGTTAGGAATCACCGTTACCTTGGTAGGGTAGGGTGCCTAACGGAGCGCTTGCGTAACGTTTGGGCGAAGTTCAATGGAAAATAACGGGAAAAGAAAATGAGCAAAGAAACATTAACTTACAATATCGTATTTATTCTTAACAACAATAATTACAACCATTCACAAAACGAACCAAAAAGAGAGAACAAAAAGATAAACAAAGAAAAGAAAAGATTACAAGCAAGTAATTAAAGTGCATGGTAATAAATTGCAAGTAATAAAAGACAAGAATGAAAAATGCAAGAAAGAGATAAGCAAGAAAGTAACACTAAGAACCATAGAACTCAAGACAGGCCATGGGATCAATAGCCAACCCTTAAACTTGCAAGCTCAATCAAGAGGTTGCAAGATCAAGAGAAGGGTAAAGAACTCATGTGAAATGAAGCACAAAAGAAAGAACAAAATGATACAACCCCTTGAGATCAATGACCAAAGCTTAAACTTGCAAGCTCACTTAAGAGGTTGCAAGATCAAGTTAAGGTAGAGAGCTCAAGGGGGAAGCTAAGCAAAAAAAGAATGATACAAAAACCCTCATCTTCATTTAACATCCACTCAATGCTCTCACTACATTTTCATGGAGGAAAGAATGAAGAAGAAGAAGAAGAAGAAGAAGACTAAAAACTAACAAAAAAGAGGCTTAAGAATGAACTCCTTGGCTTGGCTCAGAACTGGGGTATTTATAGGCAGGGAAATTGAAATCTAAGGCAAAATTCTGCCTCTACATGAAAATTCAAAACTACCCCTGAAATTTCATCAGCTGAGGAGGCCGTACGGCCGCGGTTCCGCGGCCTATACCCCCTATTGGCCGCGGAACCGCGGCCCTATAGTGGAGTTATCTTGTCGTATTTTGTGTGCTGCCCTGGTCTGCTGTTCCCTTTAGTCTGGTACATGTTTTTTCTGATAATCTTTCCACATTTCTTCCAGAATCAAAGGTGATTGGATGTGGATCTTTTTGTCATGATTTTCTTGAGCTCCGCGTAGATTTCTTGGTCTTTGTGTTGCCATTGTGCTTTGTGCATGAAGATGACAATCGATTTTCCCTTTTGTCTTCTTAACTGGTGTGTGGCAACATACGGATAGAGAGCGAAGACCCGTGTTTTATCTGTGGTTGGCAGTAATCCGGAATTTTGTCGTGCTTTTTATGAATTTCACCGTTTAGAGCCGAGAACATGTATCCTGCAATTGACTAGCAAACACGGCTCAAGAGTACCTACCGATAAGCAATATGATAAAAATTGGGCGGTATAAAAATGCAAAAATCTGATATGAACACCATCATAACCGTAGTAGTCAAGCAAGAATCCTATGGGCTCTATCAACATGTAATAGTGATCCGTAATACCACATAATGCATGTACATGATGATAAAGTCAAACCAGATAGTATACTATCATTATTGGGGTCGAAAATTACACCCCAGTAGACCAAGTCAAAGTCAAAGTCAACCACAAGAAAGCGGGCCCAAGCCCAGATCAAGTGGGCCCATGCCCGAGTCGAGCCCCACGGCCAATCTCCTCCATGCCAAAATGAAATCATGTAATAAATAATTTCGATGTAATTTTTTATGCATGAATGTAAGCAAAATGGGCATAAAACCAAATTTTTGTAAAGCCCATGGCTCATGTGCAAAAGAAATGAGCACATGAGGCATGGGATGGGCAAAATGCCATTTTGTAAAAGCCCAAGGGACTATATGTAAATGTGTAAGCCTATATAAGGTAACATGATGATGAAATAAAGGAGATTTTTTTCATTTCTCTCATACTCTAGGGTTTTTGTGCCTCCTTCTCCTTCCTCAAGGTTCTAAACCTTGTCCTTTTTTTGAATTAAATCAAGAGTTTCACTCTTCCTTTTCCAAAAATAAATAGTTTTTCACCACAAAACCCACAAAAGGGAGCTCAGGTCTTCCATCAGATCTCAAAAATGGGAGATTTTTAAATTTCACCCCCCTTTCATCCAAGATCCGGCCAACAGAGAGGAAAAAGAAGGAGACCCGTCTCCAAAAATCCCACTTTGGGGATGATCCAGGGCTCAAGGAAGAAGCCCCTTTCATCAGCTCCAAAAATATCTTAGGAGTTTAACTCCTCAAATATATATATATATATATATATATATATAATAAATCTTTCTTTTTTGGAGTACAACTCCCAGTGCAGAGACTAAGCCCACTCTCTGTCATGAGTTCAACTCCATAAGTCAAATCGGGAGCACAACACCCAGTGCAGGGACCAAGTCCCTTTTCCTGCTGACGCCTAGCTCCTGCGTGACAAGCACGTGGGGCACTGGAGCCCATTGCCCGCATGCCAAGCACGTGGGACGCTGGCGCCAAGCTCCTAGCGCCCAGCACGCTAGCGCGCCCAGCGCATGCGTGCCACATGTTAGGTTTCCCTTGCACCTACTGCAGAGTATGAAAGTATCACACATGCCACTTTTAAAATTATAGAGGTACTAAGCAAACAAAGCAAGGATCTTTAACTAGAAGTCTAGGGTAACATCTAAAGTATCATATACAATAAACATATTATCACTAAGTGTGAGAAATAAAACCTTTGTAGTCCTCTTGTAATGACTCCTAGGATCGTTGAGAGTTTGAAAAAGCTTGCAAGTAAGCTCCTTTGTCCACGATGATCTACCCGAAGTCCACTTTGTCCAAGCTCCTAGCTCCACTTGATCAAAGAAGAAGATGAAGCTAAACACTCTAAACTAATTGGATATATTAGAGTAGAATGATGAGGTGGTTTGTTTTCTCTAATCAAAACCCTTTTTTTTTTATACCCTCACTCTATGGAAAACTCAACAGAATAACAAAGATAATGAATAATGAGAATAGAAAATAACATATATATTTTCTTGTTCTCATCTCAAACCATGGTAACAAATATCTAGATATTATTGTAAATGAGTTAAAAGCCAAAAGGAAAACTAATCCTAGGTTAAAAGTTTGGTGAAGTATGGTTTACTTTGGAAGAGTGTAGAAAGATAACCATGGATTGATTTTTCCGTTTCTTTTCTTTTAACTTAAATACAAATGTATATTGTTGGATATAGTGCCCTCAGAGTCAATTATTGGATCACAGGCACATGATTGCAATGATTGAGAGAGGACCTAAACCGTTAGAACAGTCTTACTCAAGATGATAGTATGCTATCTGGTTTATCTTTATCATCATGTACTGTTTCAGGTGACCTTACAGGTCACTATTGCACGTTGATAGAGGCCTTAGGATTCCTGCTTGACGGCCAGCAGTATGATGGCGATCATATACGTAGGAGCTGGGGTCTATAAGCACATCCTTAAAAGGTCCCTAGTCGTAGGAGTTTTCGAGACAGGGCATCGATACTCCAGAGTAGACTAGTGTATACAGTCGTGACCCCGACGAGGGGCGGTGGCCAGTCTCACAAGCCACTGGTGTCAGTTGGTTCACCTAAGATGTATACAGGTGCTCATTGGGTTATGAGTACACCGGACAGGACTCGCCGGGAACATGCTAGTTGGTCTTATACCAGACGTCAGATAGCAGTTCCCTGGTGACATGTGTACAGGTTAGTTCATCGACCTGAGAACGTCATTTGTCTCGTATGAGTCCCACAGTACTTTGATTACTACCCTACCACGGCTCAAAGGAGTCGTGCAAACAGGTTTTAGTTGGGTATAGTCCCGAGCCACATGGAGGCAGTGAGCGGATCTGAAGGGGTTCGTCTCTCCCGGTATTGGGGGTGAGGTCGCGCTGTGTCTAGGAGAGCCATTACATAAAGCCCTCAGCCGAGGCAGGAGATTTACTGGTAGGTATCCCAGTAGTATCTCAGGGTGTTCTGGGCTACACTCCGACACGACTTGTACCGCTTTTGGGGTTCTGGCTTTTACCAACCCCTTAGGCCCGCAATGCGATACTCATAGACGAACGGACCGGACTGTACGGGTATTGTCACTGACAGGCTCAGTAGGGTGTTAGGATGAGTTCGCTCATCGACGTCCCTTTTGGTCAATACCTGGTAGCCCGTTACGTATGGCTAATACCTCTGACGTGCTAGTGGTTAAATCCACAACCAAATTATTGACGAGTCTTTAGAGTCCCCCACAGAACGTTTTCTCAAGTTTCGGGCGAAACGCTGTAGAGACCGTATGGAGATATGGCAGGGTTCGATCATATACGTGCGGTATTGCACGGATCATGATCGGACGGATAATACTAGCGGGCTTTGGTTTAAGCCGGATCCTAGTATTGTACAGTGTAGATTTTTCTCTTTGGATTTGTTAGTGTATATGCCCTAGAGGCCATTACTGTATATTACTTGATGGAAGCTTGGGATATTCACCTTGTATAGACAATCTTGCTCAATATAGTAGTATGCTACTTGGTTTGTTTCTGCATTAATGTGTGCATGTGTTTCTTTTAGCATATCGCCTTTACACATTAGTGGAGCCCTTAGGATCTTTGCTTGATTACCAGCGTTGTGATGGCAGTCACACTCGTGGAGGCTGGGTAATCCACAAGCACATCCTTATGCAGGTCCCTAGTCATAGGACTATCGAGACAGGGCATCGATACTCCGAAGTAGACTAGCGTATACCCTTCTCATCCCAGCTTGGGAGACGGTCTGTCCCACAGCCGTCAGTACGCCGTACTTGAAATAGTATGCGGGTGCTCGTTAGGTTACGAGTACACTGGACAGGACTCGTCGGGAACTGTTGGTTGGTACTATACCTATCGTCAGTTATCAGTTCCCAGGTGACATGAGTACAGCTTAGTCCGTTGACTTGACACTGTCACTTCGCCTCGAGTGTGTTCCCACTGTACTTTGATTACTACCCTACCACGGCTCAAAGGAGTCATGCAAACAGGTAGTTGTTGGGTGCAGTCCCGAAGCACTTGGAGGCAGTGACGGTTAGACAGGATTCGTCTCTCCCGGTATTGGGGGTTGATATCGCGCTGTGTCTAGAAAAGCCATTACACAAAGTCCCTGGCCAGGGCAAGCGAGATAGACTGGTAGGTTTCCAGTGTTATCTCAGGTGTTCTGGGCTACACTCCGACACGACTTGTACCGCTAGTAGGGGACTGACGTTTACCGCCCCCTAGGCCCGCCATGCGATGTTCTCAGACGAACAGACCGGATTGTACGGAGATTGTCACATTCAGGCTCAGTAGGAGTTCAGATGGGTTTCACCTCGTCAGTCTTCTTATCGGCATCTACCTGGGGACCGTTACGTAGAGCTAGTGCCGCTTGCGGTCTATGGTTAAACCCACTGCCAGTGTAGTGTCGAGTCTTTAGAGTCCCACACAGAGGGTTATTTGCCTTTGGGCAAAACAGAGTAGAGGTCACAAGGTTTTGCGACAGGGTTCATTCACATCCGCGCACTTGTGCACGTTTGGCGTCCGGACAGACATTACTAGCGGGCTCTGGTTTGAGCCAGATCCTAGTATATGCTTTGGGGTTAGTTTTATCTCATTGTATTCATGTTCCTCGGAACACGAATGCGGGTGTGTATGTGTAAGTGCACGGCGGCGCCCCGGTCGTCAAACCGACGGCCAAACGCGGAAACGGTGATAAACTTTAATTTTGCGGACTTAGCAAACCGGCACCACCGCGCACTAAACCCCGGATCGTGCCATTAAACTATATCTAGCTAACTACAAGATGAGAAAAGATGTATACCATGCGATCCGAGTCCTCCGGTCTTCATCTCCACTCCGATCTTCTCGCGGGATCTCCGTCCGTCTCCTCCTCGTCGGAAAGGGCACCACGAAGCCGGGTACTTTTACGGGCTCCCACCTCAATACCGAGGCAACTCGGGTGCGAAGCTGGCGAATCGACGCGTCCAAGATTTGCTGTAGGAAGTGTAGTGTAGAGTGCATGTCTCACTTTGGGGTTTGTTGCCATAGATGGAGGAATGGTATAAAGAAAATTGGTGCTTTCAATTTTCTAGCAATGGAATGAGATGAAGAATGATGTACACAAAATGAATCACTCTCATTTTTCTTCCTCTCCCCCAAAAAGAAGTGGCCGGCCTCTTCTTGATATGAGAATGGTGGAGGGATAAAATGAAATCAACCATACATAAACCATGAAGGAGAGTGAGTGTAGGAGAAAAGCAATGGTGACCACATCCAAGAACATAATCATCACAAAACTAAACATCAACCTCAAATCATATCTAATCTCATAAAGCAAAGAAAAGAAAGAAAAAGGATCTCATCATGAAAAGCCATCATGATGCC
The DNA here is from genome assembly GCA_030015575.1 of Agapanthus africanus. Lineage (NCBI taxonomy): Eukaryota > Viridiplantae > Streptophyta > Magnoliopsida > Asparagales > Amaryllidaceae > Agapanthus > Agapanthus africanus. The sequence goes on along the minus strand of JASDDO010000026.1, from coordinate 398,677,469 downwards.
ACCAATATGCAAGATACCCCCTCCACAAATGTTATTTGCACAATTGCAAATAACACCCTCCATCTGAAAAGTCCGGCCGGGAAAGAACAAAGGAAAACCGGCCGGAACGGAATGCAAACTGGCAACTCCAGAAAACTGGTCCCGTAATAAATTACAGGAAAACCCAATACTGTGCATACACACCCGCATCTGTATTCCGTCCGGATACAAATGCAATGAGACAAAATCTACACTGTACTAAACTAGGACCGGCTTAAGCCAAAGCCGGCTAGTTATATCCGTTCGATCCTGATCCGTGCAATACCGCACGTATCTGATCGAACGCTGCCATATAACTATACGGCCACTAGTACAAAACCGTCCGATCCTGATCCGTACAATACCGCACGTATCTGATCGGACCCTGCCATATCTCCATACGGCCTCTACAGCGTTTCGCCCGAAAGCTTGAGTAACTGGAAGTGTGGTGGACTCTAAAGACTCGTCAATACTATGGCTGTGGATTTAACCACTAGCACGTCAGAGGTATAAGCCAATACGTGACGGGCCACCAGCTATTGACCAAAAGGGACGTCGATGAGCGAACTCATCCTGACACCCTACTGAGCCTGTCAGTGACAATATCCGTGCAGTCCGGTCCGTTCGTCTATGAGTATCGCATGGCGGGCCTAGGGGGTTGGTAAAAGTCAGACCCCCAAAAGCGGTACAAGTCGTGTCGGAGTGTAGCCCAGAACACCCTGAGATACTACTGGAATACCTACCAGTAAATCTCCTTGCCTTGGCCAAGGACTTTGTGTAATGGCTCTCCTAGACACAGCACGACCTCACCCCCAATACCGGGAGAGATGAACCCCTGAAGATACGCTCACTGCCTCCATGTGGCTCGGGACTGTACCCAACTAAAACCTGTTTGCACGACTCCTTTGAGCCGTGGTAGGGTAGTAATCAAAGTACAGTGGGAACTCACACGAGACAAATGACGATCCCCAGGTCGATGAACTAACCTGCACACATGTCACCAGGGAACTGCCATCTGACGTCTGGTATATGACCAACTAGCATGTTCCCGGCGAGTCCTGTCCGGTGTACTCATAACCCAATGAGCACCTGTATACATCTTAGGTGATCCAACTGACACCAGTGGCTTGTGAGACCGGCCACCGCCCTTCGTCGGGGTCTCGACTGTATACACTAGTCTACTAATGGAGTATCGATGCCCGGTCTCGAAACTCCCACGACTAGGGACATTTTAAGGATATGCTTGTAGACCCCCAGCTCCCACTTATATGATCGCCCTCATACTGCTGGTGGTCAAGCAAAAATCCTAGGGGCTCTATCAACGTGTAATAGCGACGTGTCAGGTCACCTAAAGCAGTACACGATGATAAAGGTAAACCAGATAGCATACTATCATCTCGAGTAAGACTGTCCTACCGGGATAGGTCCTCCCTCAATCATTACAATCACGTACCTGTGACCTAATAATTGACTCTGAGGGCACTATCTCCAACAATCTCCCACTTGCACTCAAGGCTAATTATTGCGATGTCGCATACTCACAGCCCGTGTGATACCGAACATCCAACTCCTCTACTAGTCAGTCTCACAAAGCTCGTTTGCGGAACTATTGCGTTCGAGGAATAGCCTCAGTGAGTGGATCCACTTAGTTGTTTCTTCCTATGTCTCTCTATGTCTCAAGTTCGCGGAGAAACCCATCTCCCGAAATGAGCAATACCTGTCTTAGAATGTCTGGATGTCTGATGGGATATAGCTCATAAATGAACTCCAAATCCAAACTTCTTAGACTGTATCGTCAACTGAACTTAATCAGTATCCTGCGCGCCATGCCTCCCTCAGTATTGCCTTTGACCACCTGTCCAAAATACTGCCCCTCATCAGAAGGAAAACTATAACTCTGACAGCCACTCTGCCATCCATGTCACCTTGGAAGCCTGGAATGATAACCGTCTCCTAAAGGAGGCAGCCGTTATCATATCCCTAGAACATCCACTTATGTTCTAAAAACTGCTTCCGACTGTTTCTCCAGGATTGGATTAATGTCAACTTATTGCATCTAGTGCAAGAACAACATCTGGTGTGGTACTTGACATCTCACGATTGACTCAATTGCCTGAGCAAGTGATCTGCCAATCATGCACGTCCCTCTCCCCTTTAGTCTGTAAGACACCTTTGGAGAGGGTGACTCCATTACCTGCAGGTACACTACCGAGCCAGGAGTCGTCCATCCTAAATACTCTTAGAATGCTGTCAAGTACCCTGATTGGGAAACCACCCAAATCTAGATCTAAAACCATAGATCTAGTAACCAGTATGTCTGATATAATGTCCAAGTCCTGTGTGGAGAAACCACTGTGTGACGACCAAAGTATAACCGATTGTAGTATAGGAGTTTCTTTTCCTATTCTGTGTATGTCATCCAGATACCAGGACATCACACCCTACTACCTTCTCAACAGATCCATCCCCTATTCTGATGAAGTCAAAACCCATGACTTTCGCGTCAGAAATAGATGATCTATCTCCGCTACATCTGCTTTAGTCCATAAATAGACATAAGCTACCTGTCCACCAATGCTTCCGCTGCTCCCACTGACTACGACAACCCTCTGGCAGAGTCATATAAACGTACACTTCTAAAACTGGTTTAGAACGACGCTATACTCATCCTCCCGCCGGGTCTCGTAACCTGGAACAACAGCAATGGCAATTGTGGGTAAACAAGAACTTCCCTGTCACCGTCCTTGAGGCTACCGGAGTACCTCTCGGGTGGCTGAAGTTACCCACCTTATCTGCGGAGTGGCCAATGGAATGTCAATCCAGATTGAATCTTTAGGTTCCTTATCAAATCTTCAGTAATCGTTTGTGGTTCTGGAATCACTTCCAGTTCTACCATACTCCCACTACTGTTTTCTGAAAAAATCCATTTTTAATAAAACTGTGGCGAGTCTAGAACAATATCGCTATTGTTCATCCAGATGGTAGAAAGTCAACCCTCGTCATAGCCTGGGTCAACCCACAAACAGCCATTACAGAAACGTGCCTTGAGTTGTCCAGTGTCTGGTTTTAATCATGAACCGGACAACTCCCCGTACCTTAACATCGTTAAGATATGAACTGTTCTATATCCAATATAGAAACAGAGGCACTGATTTAATTGAACCAGATTCAAATCATGCAGCTGTCCCCAGCGCATGTCAACTAAATGGAAGGAGGCTGATCAGCGTTACTCAACTTAGGAATGCTTCCAATTATGAGTAACCCGAAAGAGAAGCAAGTTCTCTTAATCATTACTATCAACTGAATACCATATACAAGTATCTACATCTTCGATCACCTTGAAGAATCCCGATACTTGCTACACCTGGTTCTCTACTCTATTCAAATACCTATAACTCCTCAAAACTTAGACCCTGTGTTTCTACGAAATACATGTCTAAGAACTAGAGAAGTTAAAAGTAAACAGAATATAGTATGAGGACCAACCCCTCTGTCCTGATGGACCCTGGACAACATACAATACTCTGTAAAAGTCCCTTGAGTCTGATAACTCATTCACTGTGTGCCGTAGGTTGAAAACTGTACTTATGGTTAAGAAGAATTACACCGCTGTTTAATGCTCCTTACCTAACCATCCACTGATATAGGTAAATGTCGTAGACATAATTTCAGAAAGGTATATCTCACTCTATGAAAAATAGACGTACAGATATATCAATTTGAAATTGGTGCATAACAGCGGATATTCAAAACCAAATATTTGCCGACCTGCAAACTACCCAGGTGACTTCCTCAAATATCACCGATTACAACGAATCCCGATATAATGAGGATGATCACCCAATTCCCAATAACTTACTCCCACTCATCATCTGTAAAACCATACAGATGTGAGAATCATACCTGGTAAATACATACCCTGGAGCAAGTGTCTAATCGGGAAATCAGTTTTCTTTTAACAGTACACAGTTGAACTGAAACATTGAAATGTTTCGATGGGGTATTCTGGTATTCCTAGTAATGCCTCTACCATTATCCAGATTCACAACTATAACCGTATAATTCTTTGCCACCTCTCCAAATCCCTTTATATGTCTTTAGTCATTACCTTCTGTACACCCCTTTAAGCCAAATGGTTTTCTTCCTTCCCTACCGTTCGGCACCAGCCTATGGTTTGGAAGAAGACTATCCAAAAAGCATAAAGGGTGTACTGTCCTAATCCTAGGAGCACTCGCAACGCGAGAGAAGGTGAAGATAAAAGACACCTGAATGTACATTATTCCTATTTCTCCTGAACCAGGATCCATCCCCGAACTGGAACAAGTTCCTTTCGAGTTCGTATATAACCATATGATGGATTATCCAATAAAATGGGATCTTTGTAGTGATACGGAGTGTCCTGGAGAAATACAAAGGTGATTTAGGATTGGCGAAGAAATACTTGGTTTGGTCGTGAATATCTGTTGCAATTTACTTTGCCCTCTTACTAATCCCTTGCTTTGTCTTAACTTATACCTTCTGCACACCATCGTTAGGCTAATTGGTTTTCTTCATTCCCCACCGGTCGGCACCAGCCTAAGGTTTGGAAGAAGACAATCCAATTTGCGTAATAGGTGTACTACCCCTAAACCAAGGAGTACTCGTAACCTGAGAAAGGGTAAAAGGAAAAGACAACTGAATAATCCTATCCGTTTTCTCCAGAACCGGAAACCATCCTCGAATAAATTCTTTCGAGTTCGTATCTAACCATACGATGGTTTTGTCCAATGGAAGTGGACGTTCGTAGCAATACGGGTGTCCTGGAGAAAAGGGTAAAAGTAGGAGTGGCAATGAGGTCTGCAACTCTGACAATCCAAAAGCCAGTGTTAAGTAGGTTCGGTCAACTTGGTCACTGAGTCATAGTCTAGGGTCGGGTCAATGGTCGCTGCCAGAGAGAGAGAGAAAAGAAACACTCAGCGTGCACTCTAACCTAGATCAGAATGGTTACCAATTTATCTAATCTGGAAACCTCCCACTGTACCTCAAATTCTCCTCCAAACCTGAAAGAAGAATTAGTCGGGGTCACCCGAGGAGTAAACCAACTCATCAGTGGGAATCGGGATCCAACTATCATCGCATGATAACGTGACGAAATCCGCTCACGCTATAACACTCCAGAAGGTATGCGCATATCTGGCAAGTTTCAGTTCTTTTGAAACTCCCGATGTGATTTCTGCCCCATGCTCTTATGACCTTGACTAAGGCCAACAAATCATAAGTCACATGTCAAGTTCTACCCGTCATTGTCCAGGTTGATTTGAACCCACCCGTACAAGCCCTTGACTAAGGCCAACAAGGCTATACGACTGTCCCAAACCAACGCATCTATCTATGCAGCATATGAATACCCAATAGCTACCAAACACTGTGCCTTGACTAAGGCCAACAAACACAGCTTGAATACTATTGACTACCCATATGAAACGACGGAGGGCTACGAATGGTTTCTGGCGAAAACCTTTAACGTAATGAACTTGATATCGTTGAAGGAACGGATAGCTTTTTAGAAAATATAGTGACGAAAACCTTTACTAAAGAGGTCACTCCCGGTGAAGGGATCTCGGCTCTTTCCCCGTAGAATGGGGTGCTGGATATTCATAACCGAATATCACTGTGCAAAGCAAAAGTAATCGGCTACAGTGAAGTTAATGCCCTGACGCAAACTTCTGTCCAAGGGGTCACTCCCGGTGAAGGGATCTCGGCCCTTTCCTCGTCGACTGAGGAGCAGGATATTCCAAATGAATACCACGATGCAAAACAGAAATGAACGTCCTTGCAATAACAGCTTTTTGAAAAGTGTTCCAACAACATCAGATTAGGTTTGTTTAACTTGCATTGATCCGAATCAATGCAGTCCCATCAATTGATCACACCACAAAGAACGAAAATATACTGACGTACGTATATGCCATCCGCATTCGCCACTGGGTCCCGTCATCACCCGTTAGGTTAGCTAACTAACGGCAGAGCGGGGACTGGACTAGCGCGGATGAAAAACATATACAACATCTACTAATATATATACCAATATATTATATTCGCTCAAGGCGTGAATAAAATGCAACATCACAGAGAATGAACAGCATCACAGAACAATACAGATATCTGGGATCCCCGGGTTTCACAGAGCCACTACTGAAACCCGACGTTCCCCTGGTCGTGTGGATAGCCTGTGCAATGAAATCCTAGACCCCTACGGGCGCGGCAAGTTACCCGCCAAAACCTGAAGCGAGGCAGCCCCTTTCAGCACCGTGAATGGACCACCCAGCACTTCACGGAATCCGGCAACTTGGGCACCCCTCCTGGGTCAACCTGTACCCCCTACGAGTGCGTCGAATAGCCCGCCAATTCTGGACTGAAGCCCCTCCGTCTCAATGCCCTGAGATGCGGGCCCGTTGCCCTCTAGAACCCGGCTATCCGTGCACCCCTCCGCGGGGTAACCCTAGTACAGAAAGTAAAATATACATACAATGGGTACATCGACCGCAACCAGGTCGTGCCCCAAAAGAATAATACAAACAGGCAGTGACGGCAGTCCACATGTCGGACGCTCGCCCCGCAACAACAAATGTACATAATACAACAAAACTGTACTAGCATTGCATCCAGGCTATCCCCACGACCGATCCGCAACATCACAGCAAATACATAGAACATCAACGTGAAAGTCACGTTCGCAAATCCGTCTAACCGGGCTATAGCAGTTAGACCGGATTTACCGATCGAGTGACATTCACGGTCGCAGATATAATGTAAATACTGTGAAAAATGTGTTTAAAAAATTTCCGATTGATCAAACAATTAACAAGTGGGCCCCAAAGAAAACTGTAGCACTCACAGAAACAATTGGCCCAACTTTAATATTCCAAAGCCCATATTTTAAGCCCAGAAGGCCTCTGTAAAAAAATGGTGAAGTGATGTGAATAGTGCGCGGCGGAAGGGCCGCACAAATGGGGTTTTCGCGGCGGTTCCGCGCTCCAACTGTGGAGTTACTTCGTCAAATTTTTACAGAGCTCTTAGATTTTCCAGTACATCAATATTTTACAACCTGAAAAATTTTTCGAGACCAAAAATTTTCAACAGAAACTGATGCGAACTAAAATGCAGTTTTGGAACTTTTTGATCGATCGGAAATGCAAACACATTACACAAAGCTAGACTAAGTTAATGGCGAGGCTCTGATACCACTGTAAGTGCACGGCGGCGCCCCGGTCGTCAAACCGACGGCCAAACGCGGAAACGGTGATAAACTTTAATTTTGCGGACTTAGCAAACCGGCACCACCGCGCACTAAACCCCGGATCGTGCCATTAAACTATATCTAGCTAACTACAAGATGAGAAGAGATGTATACCATGCGATCCGAGTCCTCCGGTCTTCATCTCCACTCCGATCTTCTCGCGGGATCTCCGTCCGTCTCCTCCTCGTCGGAAAGGGCACCACGAAGCCGGGTACTTTTACGGGCTCCCACCTCAATACCGAGGCAACTCGGGCGCGAAGCTGGCGAATCGACGCGTCCAAGATTTGCTGTAGGAAGTGTAGTGTAGAGTGCATGTCTCACTTTGGGGTTTGTTGCCATAGATGGAGGAATGGTATAAAGAAAATTGGTGCTTTCAATTTTCTAGCAATGGAATGAGATGAAGAATGATGTACACAAAATGAATCACTCTCATTTTTCTTCCTCTCCCCCAAAAAGAAGTGGCCGGCCTCTTCTTGATATGAGAATGGTGGAGGGATAAAATGAAATCAACCATACATAAACCATGAAGGAGAGTGAGTGTAGGAGAAAAGCAATGGTGACCACATCCAAGAACATAATCATCACAAAACTAAACATCAACCTCAAATCATATCTAATCTCATAAAGCAAAGAAAAGAAAGAAAAAGGATCTCATCATGAAAAGCCATCATGATGCCACCAATATGCAAGATACCCCCTCCACAAATGTTATTTGCACAATTGCAAATAACACCCTCCATCTGAAAAGTCCGGCCGGGAAAGAACAAAGGAAAACCGGCAGGAACGGAATGCAAACTGGCAACTCCAGAAAACTGGTCCCGTAATAAATTACAGGAAAACCCAATACTGTGCATACACACCCGCATCTGTATTCCGTCCGGATACAAATGCAATGAGACAAAATCTACACTGTACTAAACTAGGACCGGCTTAAGCCAAAGCCGGCTAGTTATATCCGTTCGATCCTGATCCGTGCAATACCGCACGTATCTGATCGAATGCTGCCATATAACTATACGGCCACTAGTACAAAACCGTCCGATCCTGATCCGTGCAATACCGCACGTATCTGATCGGACCCTGCCATATCTCCATACGGCCTCTACAGCGTTTCGCCCGAAAGCTTGAGTAACTGGAAGTGTGGTGGACTCTAAAGACTCGTCAATACTATGGCTGTGGATTTAACCACTAGCACGTCAGAGGTATAAGCCAATACGTGATGGGCCACCAGCTATTGACCAAAAGGGACGTCGATGAGCGAACTCATCCTGACACCCTACTGAGCCTGTCAGTGACAATATCCGTGCAGTCCGGTCCGTTCGTCTATGAGTATCGCATGGCGGGCCTAGGGGGTTGGTAAAAGTCAGACCCCCAAAAGCGGTACAAGTCGTGTCGGAGTGTAGCCCAGAACACCCTGAGATACTACTGGAATACCTACCAGTAAATCTCCTTGCCTTGGCCAAGGACTTTGTGTAATGGCTCTCCTAGACACAGCACGACCTCACCCCCAATACCGGGAGAGATGAACCCCTGAAGATACGCTCACTGCCTCCATGTGGCTCGGGACTGTACCCAACTAAAACCTGTTTGCACGACTCCTTTGAGCCGTGGTAGGGTAGTAATCAAAGTACAGTGGGAACTCACACGAGACAAATGACGATCCCCAGGTCGATGAACTAACCTGCACACATGTCACCAGGGAACTGCCATCTGACGTCTGGTATATGACCAACTAGCATGTTCCCGGCGAGTCCTGTCCGGTGTACTCATAACCCAATGAGCACCTGTATACATCTTAGGTGATCCAACTGACACCAGTGGCTTGTGAGACCGGCCACCGCCCTTCGTCGGGGTCTCGACTGTATACACTAGTCTACTAATGGAGTATCGATGCCCGGTCTCGAAACTCCCATGACTAGGGACATTTTAAGGATATGCTTGTAGACCCCCAGCTCCCACTTATATGATCGCCCTCATACTGCTGGTGGTCAAGCAAAAATCCTAGGGGCTCTATCAACGTGTAATAGCGACGTGTCAGGTCACCTAAAGCAGTACACGATGATAAAGGTAAACCAGATAGCATACTATCATCTCGAGTAAGACTGCCCTACCGGGATAGGTCCTCCCTCAATCATTACAATCACGTACCTGTGACCTAATAATTGACTCTGAGGGCACTATCTCCAACAGTATGCACAGTTGATTGAGGCGGAGGAAGAGGTTTTTCATTAGGGTTTTGGAATGGGTGCGTATGCACAGTTGACAGTCGTCTTTTTCCAAACCCTAATGAATTTGTGATATACCAATTAATAATGTTATTTAAATGAAATTATGTCATGGTTGAGTTTGTTGACTTGTTGACCAAGGTTGACTAGTTGACCATGGTTGAAACTTTGACCATCATCATTTCTTTTCTAGATGCTCTTTGATCTTTGCAAAATCATTTAATGTGAAATGATAATGGTCTTATCAAACCAACCATCACCATTTTCATTTTGGATTAATATTATTAATTTGATAATTCACATATATTGTTATGGTTGTAAAACTATTCTCGTTCTATCATAACCATTCTCTCTCCTCTCTTCATCTTCCTCCTCCTCTAGTTCAAGGAGAATCATTCTCATGAGTTGAGAAACCTCTCCTTGGAGATAAAACACCCTAAGTCACTCTCTACTCTTCCTAAGGTTGAAGGTCTAGCAAGCCGGAGACTTTAGTTTTCTCAAAGTTCGAGAAAGGAGCTCAAGGAAGAAACCCTCAGGTGGATCCATCTTCGACAAGAGAAGGCAACGAGGAAAGCATCATCCGACCACCATCAAGAGTCAAAGAGAAGGAGTTCAAGTTTAGGTATAACCCCTAACCGAGTAGATAACTCTCTTGTTGTTGCTAGTGTGTAGTTTAGTCAAGATCCGTTTTCGAAGTCCATGTTACCTAAACCCTAAAAATCGTTTTTTTTCACCATTTCCACAAGCCCGAAAGAACCGGGAGAGGTAATGTGGACTTACAGTGGTATCAGAGCCTAACTAAACACACCCTAGCATGTTAGCAAAGTATCTAGAATTTCGACCTGACAAAAAACCGCGAAACACCCCGGAAAATCCTAGTTTCTGCCGATTTTTATTTCTGCTCCAAAAATAATAAATCATGTCTTACAAATCGGCTCAGGCTTTTTAATAAACAGGCAAGAAAAATGATCCAGCGAACCGACCAACTCACCGCGGTTCCGCGGCCGAGTTGACTCGGCCGTGGATCGTTTCTCCTGCAGTTTGTTTCTGGGGGTATTTTGTGATTTTTGAGATGGTTTGTTTCTGCCCAGAATTTCCAGAGAACAAATTTGTTTTTGGGGTGGTTACAAATCCGTATTTTGGTCGATTTTCTGTAGACTTTGGCTAATGGGTTATATCTGTAATGTTATATATGTATTGAATGTCTGCTAATCGCTATACGTCGATTAGTGGGGGTTATACATATCTGTGATCTGTAATGTTGATGGATTGTGTATATGAATTCGTTGGATTGTCGCGGATGAATAGCCGGGGGGAATTGTGAGATGAGAGTTTTGTTTATCTTTCAATTCTTGTAATATGTAAATTGATGTAATATTATTTGTATGGTCGCACAACTGGTTCGGGGTTGTAGCCGTCATTGTATAATTTCTTTTTACTATTTTTGCTCCTAGGATAGACCCAAGGTGGGGTGCATAAACTACCGGGTACCTTGAAGTGCCGAGTGGCCTACTCACGTCGTTTAGGGAGGTTGCTTCACTTCGGATACTTGGCGGGTAGTTTGCCGCACCCGTAGGGGTCTAGGGTGGGGTTTGGCTATTCATCGCGACTGTGTAATCCGCTCTTCGTTACGGGCTCGTACAAATTGCGGATTCCTAGTATATCCAATGTATTCATCTGTGATCTGGAATGGCTATCATTGCATGTGACGAATGTTTATATATATCTATATGATATCTATTTAGGCGTTGCTAATGTTTTGCATCCGCGCTAGTCCAGCCCCCGCTCTGTCGTTAGTTAAGTAACCTAACGGGTGATGACGGGACCCCGTGGCGAATGCAGATGGCATAAGCGTACGTCATATTTTCGTTGCTTTCTGCAATGGTAGGATTAATTGATGGGACGCATTAAAATTAATGCAAGAAAAATAAACCAAAGTAAAAGTCGTTGGAACACTTTAAAAAACCACTCGGTTTCTTTTCAAAATAACTTTTAAACGCGGAGCTTAAACCACTCCTTTTAAAAGCTATCTCGTTCCATCGATTATATCAAGTTCACTATGTTCACGATTTCGCCAAAACCATTCGTAGCCCTCCGTCGTTTCATATGGATGGTCAATAGTATTCAAGCTATGTTTGTTGGCCAAAGTCAGGGCATAGTGATTGGTAGCTATTGGGTATTCATGTGCAGCATAAATGGATGTGTTGGTTTGGGACAGTCGTACTGCCTTGTTGGCCAAAGTCAAGGGTAGGTGCGGGTGGGTTCAAATTAACCTGGAGAATGACGGGTAGAACTTGACATGTGACTTATGATTTGTTGGCCAAAGTCAAGGTCATAAGAGCATGTGGCAAAAATCCACATCGGGAGTTTCAAAAGAACTGAAACTTGCTAGCGCTGCATACCATTTGGAGTGTGATGATTCTGGTAGGATTCTGTAACATTTCAAAATAATAAAATATCATTCTTGGGAAATTTTATAATTTAATACTACTTTATTGAATATTTTAATAATTCGGTATAATTAAATACAAATAAATGGAGAAAATTTTGGAAAAATTATGGAAAATTCTAAAATAAGGTAATTTAGATAATTATGCCATTTTTAAGTTGTTGTGATTAATTATATGCTAATTTAGTGCTAATCGCAATTAAAAATCGCTAATCGGGTTTTCGGGCAATTTTATGCAAAACATGCACATATCATTTCCTACACTTGTGTTGCATTTTGCTTGTCATGGTTTTATTTTGGGGTTCACTATTTGAGTGAGAAGGATTTTTGAGGGAAAAGAAAAGAAAGGAAAAAGAATTGATTAGAATAATGCGGTAGTAGGTGAGTGAGAGAGAGAGGTGAGGGGGGTTCATTTGACCATGAGACTTCTCTTCTCTCTTCATTTTCTTCATCCCTCTTCCCCTTCTCCTCCTCCTACTGCTGCTCCTTCATCTCCCTCCCCTCTTCAAACCCCAAATCATCTCACAAACATCACCAAAACCCTACCCCCATTTCATTAAAAGTGTGCACAAGCTCAAGAGCTATAGGATGGACCAAGAAAGCTTTCATTTTGGCACTGTTGAGAATTCTTGGGGATCTTATAAGGTACCCTATGAGGACTTCGGGACGACAAGCAATGCGCGTGGTGACGTCGACAAATGAAGACGCAAGGTGAGTAGATTATATCTACAGGGGGAAGTCGGGTGGATGGCATATAGCACCCCACAGTCCGTAGTTAATATATATATATATATATATATATATATATATATATATATATATATATATATATATATAAGATAGTTATAGTGTGTTGTGGATATAGTGTAGGGTGTATGTAACGTTTTGAAAATCGTTTCGGTGAAATTTCGAAAAATCGGTAAAATAAGGGGGGGTTTCTGTAAAAATTCAAAATACAAATATCTTATTATAAAAATTAAATATACATATTCTAGCTATGTAATTGCTATTATTTGGTGTTTATTGAGCCGCTGGTGAAATTTCAAATTTTCTGAAAAAAAATATTATTTTATTATTATTTAAGCCGTCACTAATACATTAATTAGGGAAAATTACAAATTGGAATGAGTTGAAACAAATTTTGTGCATCATAAAACATTAAACAAAATTTTATCATGTGGTTTTTGGAACGAAATCATTTGCCAAAACGGTTTAGAAATTATTGAAGAAAAAAAGGCTTTTTTTAGCGTAAATGGATGTTTGGGGTATTATATTTATCATTTTTCATCACTCCACACCCGTACCCACATCCACACACTCCCATTTACTTCTCCCCTTGAAGAATTCAGCAGCCCCCATTTTTTTTCCCCCACTTGAATTTCAAAGGAAAGAAATGAAAAAAAAGAAAAGAAAATGGAGAAATGAGGTGGACCTTTGACCTTGAATTGACTTTGACTTCTCCCCCCACTTTCTCTACCTCCCTCTCTCTCCTCTCCCACTCCCATTCCAACAGCCCCCCCTTCTACAGCAGCAGCAGCCTCCCCCCATTTCCCTTCTCTTTTCTCTTCAAACTTCATCAAAAATTGCCTCAAATCCATCAAACAAAATCCCAAAACCCAAATCCGACTCCTACCCATTTTAGCTTAGCCCGTATAGCATGGATCTTTGTGAAAAGAGAGCATTTTGGGAGGCCATGGATGCTTGTGGATCTTCAAATGTTTTTGGGTATAATTCTAAAACATTTTTGCTTAATTTGTTACTAATTTCTTAAAGCTAAACTACTTAAGTGTTAATTAGGCTTAAGTTGCAAGTTTTGGAATTCAAGTTATGAATTTGAATGCAAGTTAGGGTTTTATAAAATTGGTGTATGGTTGTGTGTTATATTTAGGCTTTTTGTCATGTTAATACAAGATTAGTAGCTTGTGCTAATGGTTAGTTTAAAAAATTGTGTTAATTTGCTAATTTGCTTACTAGGTTTTTGAAATTGGTTAAATACTTGGGATTAAAAATGTGTTTAGGTTTTTCATGACTTCATTAACTTTATTAAGTGTGGTTTAATGCTTTAGATCATGCAAATCTAAGCTAGATTGTAGTTTGTGCATTTTTGCTTTGAAATTGTTAAATTTTAGGTATTTTGTAAACTAGAATATTAGGGTTTTTGGAATTTAATGAGATTAAATTCCGGGAATTGTTTCTATGACTTATTTAAGATATTTAATAAATATATTGGCCGCTACATTCATTTAAACATCCTGTTTTGTACAAAAACGGCGAATTGTGCTTGCTGGATTTTCGGAAAAATGACTTTTTAAGTAAAATTGGGGTTTTTCTGAGTTTTAACCTAGTTTATATTAAAATTAGTGTTCGTGAATATGCAAATGAGTGTGATTGGATTTTTCTCGATGGTTTGACGTTTGTACATCGACATCGAGGGTTGGTTTGACTATTCTTGCATGCGTAGGCGATAGGTTTGGACCTATGCGTGATACGCGTGCCGATTTGATTTTCGTATGCCGTTTCGATTTCGAATTTAGTTTTAATGCTATATGGTGCGTTATGATATGTAGGTACCCCCATGTGGACTTCGAGACGACAAGCAAGCGCGTGGCGACTTCGGCACCGGCTAGCGAGGACCAGGTGAGTAGATTTATATCTACGGGGAGAAGTCGGGTGGATGGCGTATAGTACCCCCGCAGTCCGTGGTGGTGTATACGGATGCGTATACACACCAACAATTATTATATGTTATTTGGGATTAATAACGATGCTTAGGATGGATATTGGTGTGTTGGATTACTTTAGTGTTGCGAACCCTAGGGTAGTGTTGCACTACACATACACACATACATACTTGCATACATTCCTATTGATATGTGCTCATGGGATTCTTTATAGTTATGGGTTCACATAGGTATGGGACTATGTGTTCACATACGGATTTGAGCATGATACTTGGGATTGAGCTGAGTCGATGAGATTTGATTTGAGGCCGTGAGATCGGTGATATAGCAGGGTTCGTATTTGAGATACGACATGACGTTGTAGCGGGTCCTTGACGTAGTGTTTCACACACATCCATGCCTACATAGGCGGTATCAGTATGGTACTAGACGTAGATCAGTACCGCGATCATGATATTTGATAAAGAGGATACCAGGTGAATAGTATGATGAATGTGATATTGACCCGTACCCAGATTTGGGATGCCGTACGACGGATTTACGTACGAGCTATATCTTGATGATTGATCCGCACTCTTGACTTGGGATGTCTGATTTTAGATATGGTATCGGATATGATATTATTAAGGCGGGATCACCGACTAATATATATACAGGTATGTATATGTATCGACTCAGATGTTAAGCGGTTTCCTTACCTGTAGTTCAGCTTGTTAGCTTAGCCCTTTAGTTTAGTTTAGTTGTTAGATTAGATTCGATTCTTACCTATTTCAAAAACTAACGAATCGTGGGTATTTTAAAAGACAGCCCAAGGGATCCTACGGATATTTCAAAAGACGTATCTTTTCATAAAAACACCGTAGCCCCTATTTTCAAAACCCCATGATTCGTGTTATTTCAAAAGGCACCATTTGTAGGACTTATATTAGATTATTACAGATTAGTTATCGTTGTGTCTAGTATTCAGCTCCCGCACATTATTGCTGTTCGCTCTGCCTCGCATACTTATTTTGCTGCATATTCCATTATTGATATCATGCTGTTAGGACACCAGCACCATTACCGATGATGCGTATGTACCACGTACACCTACTTGCCGGCTCACACACATCTTCATCGGTAATTGCCATGTCACGTACACTTTAGAGAATATATTTGCTTGACTTAGCTTGTTAGTTAGTAGTTTGATATGATATTAGTGTACCTGCCTTACATGCCTAGTTTATTAATCATACATTGCAACTTGGTTATTGATACCATATGCATTCATTATCATTGACATATGCACTTGTGATGATTTCTTGAGATTTATGATATTTCTGGATTTCGGGGAAAGCCGCAAAATTTACAACTTATGATCTTTTAAAATATAAAATGTTACGGTTTTCTAGTGATGTAAAGTGTCGTCCACCATGAGTTTACTGTGGTTTTCGAGATCCGTGTCGAGGAGTTGAGGAACCGTCACGAGTACATGGTGGGCCCGGTACGGTACCCCGGGGCAAGAGGAATGTGGTGTTGACATTGAGCCCGGCAGGGGAGCACTACCGACCGGTGATATTACCCGACGCGTCGGATATCCGGAGGATACCGTCGTGGTCTTAAGATGGATGGTAGGGGCCGGTCTGGACCGACGGCGCCCTAGATATTGAGATTAAGACATTGATATTTCGAGACAGTGAGATTTATGTTTTGTGTCGATGCTAGACACTGTTGATACTGATTTCATTTATGGTACCTCACTTTAAAAATACAGAAATCTCACTAATTTATGAAAACAGTTTCTTCATTTACATGTATTCTGTTTTCATGCATTCATACCTCACTCATATGATATATTGCTACCTGAGGCACTGACACGGGCACATGAGTTTACACTCGGGTTAGATACTACCCTAGCCATTGTTATAGGCTGCATGTTATATACATTTTTGAGGATATATATTATGATCATTGACCTAGGATTACGTTATTTATGCGATTTCTGTGCGTAGATGTTTTTCTATTCACGAGTTGGCAACTCACCCCCGTTGTGCCCCAGTTTCTTGCAGATTTTGCCGTACAGGTTTAATTACGGCTTTGCGGCATAGTTTCGTTCGGGTGATTTGCTAGTAGGTGGGTTTACTTGTATCGTACCCCTATTATATATCTTGTATATCATTATTCTGTTGTATCTAGAAGTTCCATCAACCAAACATGTATTTATTGAGATAGAGACCAGTGTTGTTTATTCTTACGACCTTAGAGTCGCTCGTTATATTTCTGGTGGTTTTGAGTTTCCTTTTGAGTTTTGATCCTCGCCGTTGGCGTTGTATATTATATTTCTTGTGTGGTTGTGACCGTCGATTGACGAAGAGCTAGCTCCCGCTTGGGGATGCCTTTTTCTTGATTTCGTATACTATTCATGTTGTATCCCGTTTGGGGGCCAGTATTTACAAAGGAGACTCTGCAGAAATTTTCAGTAAATTTTTGATGTTTTAAAAACCGCATAATTCGGCTTATGCATTGAAATTACTTGCTTTAAGTTGGTTTTTGCTGCACTCTACTACTTTTCTTGGTTTGGATTTCTGGGTTTTCGGTTTACTTAGATTACGTACGTCTCGAGACGTTCGTAGTTTAAGTACCGGTCATGTTCCGTACTTTCGGGTCGTGACAGTGTATTATGGATAGTTAGGGTTAGAAGTAAACTAGTATAGTTCATAGTCACGAACCCTAGAATAGGTTTACACCCACACGCACACCCTTGCATATTCACTATACTTACGCTGTGTGATGATGATATTGGATGACATTGGAGATGAGTCGATTATTTGGGCATTGTGCCGTGAGATGGGTGATGTGATGTGATTCGTACTTGCGATACGACATGTGATCTTAGCGGGCCCTTGGGCATGTGTTTTACCCCGCTTCCATACCTATATAGATAGTATTGATTTGTACTAGACTTAGATCTGTACCCTAGATTATGTGATATGATGAAAATGATACCTGATATTTGATGAGAGGGATGTGATACTGACCTGTACCCAGTTATTGGGATGCCGTACGACGATTTACTGTACGAGCTTTATATTGATGATAGATCCGCACTCATGACTTGAGGATGTCATGTGATATACGGTATCGTAAGCGATACTATTGAGGCGGGATCACCGACTATATATATACATATCGACTCAGATTTAGGTGGTTTCCATACCCCTCCCGGTTGACTTGATACTTGGATCTGTAGTTTGCATAGTAGATGTTAGACTAGACCCGAGTCATACCTACATTCAAAAACTAACGAATCGGGAATATCTTAAAAACACGGTAGTGCTTAGTCTACTAAGAACCCCAACTCGTCTTATTTCAAATGGCAAGCTGCATTATTATTCATTTACCATTTATTCTACTGCTCGCATTGCATTGCATGCTTATATGTTATTGATTCATATTCCCTTGTGCATATGCCTTTACATAGTTCCATGCTCATATTAGTGTTTCATGTTGCATGTATTATAATTCATGGATTTCGCACTGTGATATGGTGGCATATGATGATTCTGGATTGTTTTACTCCTGCATATATATATATATATCAGTGGTATGGGACGCTGAAATATATATGTATACCCATAGTATTTAAATATATATTAGTGGTATGGGACGCCGATATATATATATACACCTACTTAATATATCATCATGATGATCTATGCAAACTTATATATGCATTCCGATATATTGAGAGAGGGCTGACCCGGACTGACGGATGCCCGATATATGAGAGTGAGGGCTGACCCGGACTGACGGATGCCCGATATATGAGAGTGAGGGCTGACCCGGACTGACGGATGCCCGATATATGAGAGTGGGGGCTGACCCGGACTGACGGATGCCCGATATATGAAAGGAGCCTATGTTCTCGATATGAGAGGAGCCTTTATCGCCGATGGTATATTATATCTCCCCTACCCCACATTTACTTATTATGCATTCCATCATGTATTAGTAGTACCTGATAGAGTACCTTCATGGATGTTGCATACATATCGGATACATGATAGATGGGATTCACTTGATATTGAGATATATAGTTTGTGTCGATGCTCGACATTGATTTCCTGATGATTTCATTCATAATATATTCTGTTTTCATTTTACCGCATACATACATCATATTTATGATATGTTATTACGTGAGGCACTGGCACGAGTTCTTGGCACTACACTTATGTTTAGATGTTACATTGCTACTTTACTATGCTTCAGACTTATTCATTTGAGGGTTATATTAAATACTGATCGTATTGACCTAGGATTATGTCTTGCTTTCGATTTCTGCTTGTAGATATTTTCTATTCACGATTTGGCAACTCACCCCCGTTGTGCCACAGTTCTTGCAGGTTTGCCATACAGGTTCCATAGCGGCATTTCTGGCACACTGCTTTCCTTTGCGGGTGATTTGCTTGGTAGGTGGGTTCTTTGTATCAGAACCGCCATTGTACATGTATTATTCATTGTATCTAGAAATTCCATCAACCAAAACTTGTATATTGTTTCAGACTTAGATACTAGTGATGTATTATTTCGACCTTAGAGTCGCGCTCAGTAGTATTACGATTTTCTTGCTTATTGGAGATTCTCTTGGGTTTTGATCCTCGCCTTTCTGCGTTGTATATCATATTGCTTGCGTGGTTGTGACAAAGTTTGATTTCTGGGTTTTTCTTTATTTACTCCTTATATGGTTTTAGATTTCTGGGCTTGGCTTACTTGGATCAGATGGAGTCCTATAGACTTCATATGGTTCAAGGGCCAGTCACGTGCTCTTTCGGGTCGTGACAAAGTTGGTATCAGAGCGCTAGGTTAACCTTGGTTCGAGTCTAAGTTTGACTATGTGGAGCCTAGGGCATCTATATATATACGGAACTTAGGCTTGACCTTACGGAACTTAGACTTAGTCGAGGGGATATTAGACCCGAACTTTCGTCGCGTAGGATGACCCTTGGTTGATGGAATAGGTAACTAAAGTAGAGTGACATACCGTGGGTATGTTCCGCGGCATACTTACGATACGCTACTCCGCTTAAGGAACCTTAGGATGTACATATTTTCGACATCAGTGATTCTCTGCATATCTATGATTATACATCCATTTGAGATGCTTGATTCTATTAGTTCCTTGATCATACTATCATTGATGTTGTTCCTTCTTATGATCATGTATCCATTCTAGATCTGTTGTTTCTTTCTGGCCATTGATCTGCTCTCTTCGATACTCGATTGAGGTTCCTGTCGCCATTGTTTCAGCGCAGTGAGCTACTGCTAGTGCTACGGTCAGGGCGAGCTCGTCTGGTACGAGGGCTGACCATTGTTTTTTTTTGGTGACATGGGAACGTCTCGAGTTAGTATTGGTGATTGTGACCTCTTGTGGAGGCGAGTGCTTGGTTTTACACCGGATGATCGGGCCATTGTTAGAGCTGCCAGTTGAGAGAGTACTGTTGATGTACAGCATACCTCAGAGATTATGATGTCGCCTACCGTGCAGACAGATGAAACAGCTGTTGCTGAGATTGACAGGATGTCGCTTCCGGAGCTTACGAGCTGAGATCGCCGGAGCTTCCAGGCAGATATGAGACAAATGATAGCTAGTCTACCCGATTTGAGAGACGAAGGTGATTCGTCCGAGTTATGCGCCGGAGCAGGCCAGTTGAGTTAAAGGTTTCCAGTGAGGAAAGTCTTACTCGGATCTAGAGTAGACCGATTTAGAGATGACCGCCAATGTATTGCCTTTCCTGGAGGATTGGGGCGCTGTTCAGCGTACAGACGAATGTGCCAGTTGTTGCTGCAAATGACGAAATATCGCCCAGATGATTGGAGCTACTGCAGCATGAGTATACACTTAGAGATATGATGGAAGGTCACTAGTCACTAAGGATGAAGGACTAGGACATGTGGTTCATTCGCTTACCGACGCGAGGTCATCGGATAGGTTGCTTCCAGCTAGAGACGACTTCACGTGGAGACGTTGAGAGTCGACAGAGACGATCGAATGTCAGAAACCTGCTATTCCAAGTTTAAAGTATTCGGAAAGACATGCAGACAATTCTATGGACCCTCTAGAAGAATGAAACCCTAACTCGACATAATGACCGTGTGAAAGCATTTGAACCTTAGGGTTTGCGACAGTTCTGCGGCGCCATTAGTGAGGTTGGGTTTGCCCTTCTACGGCTGGACCATCGGTGTTGTGGTATGTACTCGATACTGTTAAACTATACCCAAGATGTGGAGCTCTTGGGGGATTATGAGGTTCTGACGAATCGATCGAATGGTTCGACTTCCTTCGGATGCTAGGTGGTGAGATGCTTTTCTTGGGAGACTCCAGATACGAGTATAGCCGTTGGAGCACAGTTCATACAGCCACGATGAGACGAGTCCGAATTAGTCGACATTGAAGCAGAGTGAAGTAGGAGTTCGCAAGAGATTTCGACGAGACGACGTCCCACTCTGCGGACATCAGAGATGCGATACGCACGCAGAGGCGTTGTATATGGATATACCTTCCAGAAGGAGTTGCGGCGAGTATGCAGCCGTTCCAGAACAAGAATTTGCTTCAATAATGGATGATGACTTCCGGGTAATTCGGCAGGAATGAGATTTTAAAGAGACCTCGACAGGACCTTTCTGGAATACTATACGAGAAGACCAGGACCCAAGAGGGGTCATATTGTGCACACCCAGCAGGCCAGAGTTCGGCATCGTCGACGAGGTAGTTGACCAGGTTCGGATAAAGGACCTTACCCAGATGCGTTGCGAGTTGATCGAGGACGGACGAGTATTGAGTATTCCTCCGATGGTTGGGACGCGTTTCCGAGGACCTGTTCGGCCAGACATCTTCTACAGAATGATGAAGCTACAGAGTACGCGATTTCGAGTCCGTGCGAGAGACTTCGGATTGACCGTGGCCGAGAAAAGTGCAGTGCTTAGATAGCATGGCGTGACATCATAGTGGAACCAGAGGTTCGTGCGAGACACTGACGAGCTGTCATTACTTCCCGTTGAGAATAGAGACCTGATATGCTTACAGAGGCGTTGGGATGCGACCAATTTCCGAGAAAATGTTGTGCTGAGGACACAGATGTCCATCGAGTGAGAGGAGATTATGCAAGAGTGCCAGCCTCCGTACAGTTCGGCATAGGCAAGATCGAAAGATACCTTGAGCGGGATTCCTTCCAGGCCATTGCTGCAATGATGTTTGCACCCAGGATCAGATGTGTGACGTGTATTCAGAGAGCCAGAGGCCGACGCCAGCGACTTGCTGCTTTACAAGTGGTCATGAGGATTGACCGAGAGATGACCAGAGAAGTGCCAGAACGGAATAGTCCCCGTTAGCACACCTGACAGGGCCGATGAGCCGATTGATGGTGAGATTGGTAATCTGCAGAGGAGATAAGGACCCAGAAACAGAAGACGCCAGACCATGAGCAAGAGGCAAGTAGATGTCTTGCGTTGCTAGCTTTAGTTGCACCTTTAGTGTTTTGAGGTACGATTTTGGTGCACACCCATTGCACCTGAATGATACTTATGTAGATTTTTTTTTCCGTGTGCACCTGACGCATGGGGTATTCTTATATACGCCTTAGAATTGATGTTTGTGGAGCCCCGACAAATTGGATTTTTGCTGAAATATCTTAGTACTTGGGGGTTTAATTTAAATTCGGGGACCGAATTTATTTAAGGGGGGGTAGATTGTAACATTTCAAAATAATAAAATATCATTCTTGGGAAATTTTATAATTTAATATTACTTTATTGAATATTTTAATAATTCCGTATAATTAAATACAAATAAATGGAGAAAAATTTGGAAAAATTATGGAAAATTCTAAAATAGGGTAATTTAGAGAATTATGCCATTTTTAAGTTGTTATGGTTAGTTATATGCTAATTTAGTGCTAATCGCGATTAAAAATCGCTAATCGGGTTTTCGGGCAATTTTGTGCAAAACATGCACATATCATTTCCTACACTTGTGTTGCATTTTTCTTGCCATGGTTTTATTTTGGGGTTCACTATTTGAGTGAGAAGGATTTTTGAGGGAAAAGAAAAGAAAGGAAAAGGAATTGATTAGAATAATGTGGTAGTAGGTGAGTGAGAGAGAGAGAGAGGTGAGGGGGGGTTCATTTGACCATGAGACTTCTCTTCTCTCATCATTTTCTTCATCCCTCTTCCCCTTCTCCTCCTCCTACTGCTGCTACTTCATCTCCCTCCCCTCTTCAAGCCCCAAATCATCTCACAAACATCACCAAAACCCTACCTCCATTTCATTAAAAGTGTGCACAAGCTGAAGAGCTATAGGATGGACCAAGAAATCTTTCATTTTGGCGCTGTTGAGGATTCTTGGGGATCTTATGAGGTACCCTATGAAGACTTCGAGACGACAAGCAATGCGCGTGGTGACGTCGACAAATGAAGACGCAAGGTGAGTAGATTATATCTACAGGAGGAAGTCGGGTGGATGGCATATAGCACCCCCGCAGTCCGTAGTTAATATATATATATATATATGATAGTTATAGTGTGTTGTGGATATAGTGTAGGGTGTATTATGGATAGTTAGGGTTAGTAGTAAACTAGTATAGTTCATAGTCACGAACCCTAGAATAGGTTTACACCCACACGCGCACCCTTGCATATTCACTATACTTACGCTGTGTGATGATGATATTGGATGACATTGGAGATGAGTCGATTATTTGGGCATTGTGCCGTGAGATGGGTGATGTGATGTGATTCATACTTGCGATACGACATGTGATCTTAGCGGGCCCTTGGGCATGTGTTTTACCCCGCTTCCATACCTATATAGATAGTATTGATTTGTACTAGACTTAGATCTGTACCCCAGATTATGTGATATGATGAAATGATACCTGATATTTGATGAGAGGAATGTGATACTGACCCGTACCCAGTTATTGGGATGCCGTACGACGATTTACCGTACGAGCTTTATATTGATGATAGATCCGCACTCATGACTTGAGGATGTCATGTGATATATGGTATCGTACGTGATACTATTGAGGCGGGATCACCGACTATATATATACATATCGACTCAGATTTAGGTGGTTTCCATACCCCTCCCGGTTGACTTGATACTTGGATCTGTAGTTTGCATAGTAGATGTTAGACTAGACCCGAGTCATACCTACATTCAAAAACTAACGAATCGGGAATATCTTAAAAACACTGTAGTCCTTAGTCTACTAAGAACCCCGACTCGTCTTATTTCAAATGGCAAGCTGCATTACTATTCATTTACCATTTATTCTACTGCTCGCATTGCATTGCATGCTTATATGTTATTGATTCATATTCCCTTGTGCATATGCCTTTACATAGTTCCATGCTCATATTAGTGTTTCATGTTGCATGTATTATAATTCATGGATTTCGCACTGTGATATGGTGGCATATGATGATTCTGGATTGTTTTACTCCTGCATATATATATATCAGTGGTATGGGACGCTGAAATATATATGTATACCCATAGTATATATATATATTAGTGGTATGGGACGCCGATATATATATATACACCTACTTAATATATCATCATGAAGATCTATGCAAACTTATATATGCATTCCGATATATTGAGAGAGGGCTGACCCGGACTGACGGATGCCCGATATATTGAGAGAGGGCTGATCCGGACTGACGGATGCCCGATATATTGAGAGAGGGCTGACCCGGATTGACGGATGCCCGATATATGAGAGTGAGGGCTGACCCGGACTGACGGATGCCCGATATATGAGAGTGAGGGCTGACCCAGACTGACGGATGCCCGATATATGAGAGTGAGGGCTGACCCGGACTGACGGATGCCCGATATATGAGAGTGGGGGCTGACCCGGACTGACGGATGCCCGATATATGAAAGGAGCCTATGTGCTCGATATGAGAGGAGCCTTTATCGCCGATGGTATATTATATCTCCCCTACCCCACATTTACTTATTATGCATTCCATCATGTATTAGTAGTACCTGATAGAGTATCTTCATGGATGTTGCATACATATCGGATACATGATAGATGGGATTCACTTGATATTGAGATATATAGTTTGTGTCGATGCTCGACATTGATTTCCTGATGATTTCATTCATGATATATTCTGTTTTCATTTTACCGCATACATACATCATATTTATGATATGTTATTACGTGAGGCACTGGCACGAGTTCTTGGCACTACACTTATGTTTAGATGTTACATTGCTACTTTACTATGCTTCAGACTTATTCATTTGAGGGTTATATTATATACTGATCGTATTGACCTAGGATTATGTCTTGCTTTCGATTTCTGCTTGTAGATATTTTCTATTCACGATTTGGCAACTCACCCCCGTTGTGCCACAGTTCTTGCAGGTTTGCCATACAGGTTCCATAGCGGCATTTCTGGCACACTGCTTTCCTTTGCGGGTGATTTTCTTGGTAGGTGGGTTCTTTGTATCAGAACCGCTATTGTACATGTATTATTCATTGTATCTAGAAATTCCATCAACCAAAACTTGTATATTGTTTCAGACTTAGATACTAGTGATGTATAATTTCGATCTTAGAGTCGCGCTCAGTAGTATTACGATTTTCTTGCTTATTGGATATTCTCTTGGGTTTTGATCCTCGCCTTTCGGCGTTGTATATCATATTGCTTACGTGGTTGTGACAAAGTTGGATTTCTGGGTTTTTCTTTATTTACTCTTTATATGGTTTTAGATTTCTGGGCTTGGCTTACTTGGATCAGATGGAGTCCTATAGACTTCATATGGTTCAAGGGCCAGTCACGTGCTCTTTCGGGTCGTGACAAAGTTGGTATCAGAACGCTAGGTTAACCTTGGTTCGAGTCTAAGTTTGACAATGTGGAGCCAGTCATTGAAAACTGTCTATCAATAAACTCTACTTCCTGGGTATTGGATACCGGATCAGGATCTCATATCTGTAATTCTTTGCAGGCGTTGAGAAACCGTAGGGTTTTGAAGGCAGGTGATATGACCCTCAAAGTTGCAAACGGAGCTGGCATGGATGCTGAGTCCGTGGGGGACTATCACCTGGGGTTGTCAGATGGACACGTTTTGGTTTTGCGTAATTGTTATTTTGTACCCAATGCAACTTGTAATATCATTTCTGTATCTTTAGTTTCTAAAGAAGGTTATGAATTTGCGTTTGTAGGTAATGTTGTAAACATTCGCCTTAATCAAGTTCTGATTGGGTCAGGTACATTAAACAATGGAATATACGTATTAAACCAACCACAGATTTTCAATGTCCAGAATACACCCAAAAGAAAGTCTCCGGAATCAAATCAGGCTTTCTTATGGCATTGTAGACTGGGTCACATCAATGAGAGAAGGTTGACGAAGTTACATACAGAAGGATATTTGAATCCGTTCGAATATCAATCATATGCAACTTGTCAATCCTGTCTCAAAGGAAAGATGACAAAGACTCCGTTCACTGGACACGGAGTAAGAGCGAGCGAGCTATTGGGACTCGTACACAGCGACGTGTGCGGTCCAATGTCTACGCATGCACGAAGCGGTTATTCTTACTTCATTACTTTTACGGATGACTTTTCAAGGTACGGTTATGTCTTCTTAATGAAACATAAATCCGAAGCCTTTGGAATATTCCAGGAATATAAGAATGAAGTGGAAAAACAAACAAGCAAAAGTATCAAGACACTAAGATCTGATCGAGGTGGTGAATACTTAAGTGCCGAGTTCCTGGATTACTTAAAAGAGAATGGAATTCTCTCTCAGCTTACTCCTCCATACACTCCGCAACATAACGGTGTATCGGAGAGACGGAACCGGACCCTATTGGATATGGTACGTTCCATGATGAGTAACGCTGAGTTACCGCGATCATTCTGGGGATATGCACTAGAATCAGCTGCATACCTTTTGAACCGAGTTCCAAGTAAGACTGTGCCTACTACACCATATCAGATGTGGTGTGGGAAGAAACCCTATCTTAAGCACATTAAGACATAGAGATGTCCAGCTTTTGTCAAAAAGCAACATGCGGACAAACTCGAGGCACGCTCAGTACAGTGTAAGTTTGTGGGATATCCAAAGAACTCCAAGGGATATTTCTTCTATTGCGAAGAAGAACAAAAGGTTTTTGTTTCTCGTCATGCCCACTTCTTGGAAACTGAGTTTTTGGAAAATCAGATAAGTGGGAGCGCAATAGAACTGGAAGAAATTCCAGAACCACGAGCTATTATTGAAAGCTTAGTAGAACCAGAGGGTTCGAAAGATCAGGACATTCCTACGCCGCTCCGCAGGACTAGTAGGCAGTCTCATCCGCCCGAGAGATACGGTTTTCTCATAGACGGGGATAGAGAGGATTGCATCATTGATAGTGATGAGCCGACTAGCTTCCAGCAGGACATTCAGAGCGTTGACTCGGTAAAATGGCTGGATGTAATGCGGACTGAAATGGAGTCCATGTACACCAACAAAGTATGGACGTTGGACGTTGCTCCAGATGGGGTAAAACCCGTAGGATGCAAGTGGATCTTCAAAAGGAAGATTGGTGTAGATGGACAGGTTGAGACCTATAAAGCTAGACTTGTTGCAAAGGGTTTCCGTCAAAGACCTGGCTTGGACTATGATGAAACCTTTTCTCCAGTGGCTAAGCTGAAATCCATTCGGATCCTTCTTGCCATTGCTGCCTTCCACGATTATGAGATTTGGCAGATGGACGTAAAGACCGCTTTTCTGAATGGAAATTTAGAGGAGTGTGTCTATATGGACCAGCCAGAGGGTTTCATTCAGAGTGGGAGCAGTGAGAAGGTGTGAAAGTTGGTTAAGTCCATCTATGGACTAAAGCAGGCATCGCGGAGTTGGAACATCTGTTTTGATGAGATGGTCAAAGATTTTGGCTTTATCAAAAATCCAGATGAACCATGCATCTATAGTAGATTTGTAGAAAGAACTGTCGTATTCCTCGTTTTATACGTGGATGACATTCTCTTGATAGGAAATGACATTCCTATGCTACAATCTGTCAAAGGGTTCTTGTCACACAGGTTCTCCATGAAATACCTGGGTGATGCCTCTTACATTCTGAGGATCCGGATCTATCGTGACAGATCCAAGAGGATATTAGGACTTTCACAGTCCAGGTACATCGACACCATACTGAAAAGATTCAGTATGGAAGATTCCAAGCGCGGTAATCTACCGGCTTGTCACGGGATCACCCTCTCCAAAGAGATATCTCCCAAGACTGATTTGGAAAGGGATCGCATGTCTATTATACCCTACGCCTCTGCAGTAGGCTCTATAATGTATGCGATGTTGTGTACCAGACCAGATGTTGCTTATGCACTGAGTGTGGTAAGCAGGTATCAGTCAAACCCTGGAGAGAAACACTGGATAACGGTAAAGAACATTCTCAAGTACCTGAGAAGGACTAAGGAGATGTTCTTGGTGTATGGCGGAAAAGACCTCCAGATCGAGGCCTTTGCTGACTCCAGCTTCCAAAGTGACAAGGATGATTCCAAGTCCATGTCGGGTTATGTCTTTACCCTTAATGGAGGGGCGGTGTGTTAGAAGAGTTCCAAACAGGAAACCGTTGCTGACTCGACGATGGAAGCGGAATATATTGCTGCATCTGATGCCGCAAAAGAAGCCGTCTTGATGAGGAAGTTCTTGATAGAACTTCAGGTGGTTCCGTCCATTGTTGATCCAGTACCTCTGTATTGCAGCAACAACGAGGCTATAGCTTTAGCGAAGGAACCCAGGTCCCATCAGAAGTCCAGGCACATCTTGAGGCGGTATCACCTGATCAGGGAGATCGTGGGTCGCCAGGAGATCGAGGTTCGGAGAGTTGCTACGGAAGATAACACTGCTGATCCATTCACAAAGGCCTTACCCCAGACTCAGTTCGAGCGGCTGATCGAGATGATAGGTCTTCGATACGCCAGTACATGGCCTTAGTGCAAGTGGGAGATTGTTAGTGTATATGCCCTAGAGGCCATTACTGTATCATACTAGTTTGTAAATTACTTGATGGAAGCTTGGGATATTCACCTTGTATAGACAATTTTGCTCAATATAGTAGTATGCTACTTGGTTTGATTCTGCTTTAATGTGTGCATGTGTTTCTTTTAGCATATCGCCTTTACACATTAGTGGAGCCCTTAGGATCTTTGCTTGATTACCAGCGTTGTGATGGCAGTCACACTCGTGGGGGCTGGGTAATCCACAAGCACATCCTTATGCAGGTCCCTAGTCGTAGGACTATCGAGACAGGGCATCGATACTTCGGAGTAGACTAGTGTATACGCTTCTCATCCCATCTTGGAAGACAGTCTGTCCCACAGCCGTCAGTATGCCTTACTTGAGATAGTATGCGGGTGCTCGTTAGGTTACGAGTACACTGGACAGGACTCGTCGGGAACTGTTGGTTGGTACTATACCTATCGTCAGTTATCAGTTCCCAGGTGACATGAGTACAACTTAGTCCGTTGACTTGACAC
This sequence comes from Agapanthus africanus, assembly GCA_030015575.1. Taxonomy (NCBI): domain Eukaryota; kingdom Viridiplantae; phylum Streptophyta; class Magnoliopsida; order Asparagales; family Amaryllidaceae; genus Agapanthus; species Agapanthus africanus. The sequence continues at coordinate 398,648,270 of JASDDO010000026.1, read as the reverse complement.
TGTCACTTCGCCTCGAGTGTGTTCCCACTGTACTTTGATTACTACCCTACCACGGCTTAAAGGAGTCGTGCAAACAGGTAGTTTTTGGGTGCAGTCCCGAAGCACTTGGAGGCAGTGACAGTTAGACGGGATTCATCTCTCCCGGTATTGGGGGTTGATATCGCGCTGTGTCTAGGAGAGCCATTACACAAAGTCCCTGGCCAGGGCAAGCGAGATAGACTGGTAGGTTTCCAGTGTTATCTCAGGTGTTCTGGGCTACACTCCGACACGACTGGTACCGCCAGTAGGGAACTGACGTTTACCGCCCCCTAGGCCCGCCATGCGATGTTCTCAGACGAACAGACCGGACTGTACGGAGATTGTCACATTCAGGCTCAGTAGGAGTTCAGATGGGTTTCACCTCGTCCGTCTTCTTATCGGCATCTACCTGGGGACCGTTACGTACAGCTAGTGCCGCTTGCGGTCTGTGGTTAAACCCACTGCCAGCGTAGTATCGAGTCTTTAGAGTCCCACACAGAGGGTTATTCGCCTTTGGGCAAAACAGAGTAGAGGTCGCATGGTTTTGCGACAGGGTTTGTTCACATCCGCGCACTTGTGCACGTTTGGCGTCCGGACAGACATTACTAGCGGGCTCTGGTTTGAGCCAGATCCTAGTATATGCTTTGGGGTTAGTTTTATCTCATTGTATTCATGTTCCTCGGAACACGAATGCGGGTGTGTATGCACAGTTGATTGAGGCGGAGGAAGAGGTTTTTCATTAGGGTTTTGGAACGGGTGCGTATGCACAGTTGACGGTCGTCTTTTTCCAAACCCTAATGAATTTGTGATATACCAATTAATAATGTTATTTAAATGAAATTGTGTCATGGTTGGGTTTGTTGACTTGTTGACCAAGGTTGACTAGTTGACCATAGTGGAAACTTTGACCATCATCATTTCTTTTCTAGATGCTCTTTGATCTTTGCAAAATCATTTAATGTGAAATGATAATGGTCTTATCAAACCAACCATCACCTTTTTCATTTTGGATTAATATTATTAAATTGATAATTCACATATATTGTTATGGTTGTAAAACTATTCTCATTCTATCATAACCATTCTCTCTCCTCTCTTCATCTTCCTCCTCCTCTAGTTTAAGGAGAATCATTCTCATGAGTTGAGAAACCTCTCCTTGGAGATAAAATGCCGTAAGCCACTCTCTACTCTTCCTAAGGTTTTGAAGGTCTAGCAAGCCGGAGACTTTAGTTTTCTCAAAGTTCGAGAAAGGAGCTCAAGGAAGAAACCCTCAGGTGGATCCATCTTCGACAAGAGAAGGAAACGAGGAAAGCATCATCCGACCACCATCAAGAGTCAAAGAGAAGGAGTTCAAGTTTAGGTATAACCCCTAACCGAGTAGATAACTCTCTTGTTGTTGCTAGTGTGTAGTTTAGCCAAGATCCGTTTTCGAAGTCCATGTTACTTAAACCCTAAAAATCGTTTTTTTCACCATTTCCGCAAGCCCGAAAGAACCGGGAGAGGTAACGTGGACTAACAGCATTTGTATTCAGTCGGAATACAAATGCGGGTATGTATATACAGTCGCGGGGTTTTCTGTAATTTATTACGGGATCAGTTTTCTGAAGTTGCCAGTTTGCATTCCGTTTCGGCCGGTTTTCCTTTGTTCCTTCACGGCCGGATTTTTCCGATGGAGGGGGTTATTTGCAAGTGTGCAAATTGGATATGTGGAGTGGGTTTCTTGTAAATGAGAGATTATGATAATCTAGCATCTTTTGATTCCATTCTTTTCTTCACATGGTTTGCATTTAATGTGAAGGGATTTGTAAAAGACTTTGGATTAGATATGAGGTGACATCTTTTTCTTGTTATCATCCATTTTCTTCTTTTGCTTTTTGGCTTCACATTTTTCATCCCATGATAAGGATGGGCCGGCCACTTCTTGGATGAGAGAGCAATTCATTTTGTGGGAGAAATTTTGTATCTCATTTTTCCATTCATGCAAAAAGACTAGCTCTATTTCATTGCTCATTTCATCTCATCCCTCCAAAGGCAACTTCAACTACCCAATGAGACAAAGCTTTCTACACTTCATCTACAGTATTCTTGGACACGTCGACTCGCCAACTTCGAGCCCGAGTTGCCTCGGTCCAGAGGTGGGAGCCCGTAAAAGAACCCGGCGATGTGGTGCCCGTTCCGACGAGGAGATGAAGACTGGAGATTCCGCGAGGAGATCGGAGTGGAGGCCGAAGACCGAAGGACACGGATCGCTCGGTATTGTAAGTCCATGCTACCTCTCCCGGTACTTTCGGGAATGCGGAATTTGGTAAAAAACGATTTTCTTAAAGATGGTAACATGGACCTAAAACCCGGATCTTGGTTAAACATCTATCTAACAACCTAACTACGAGTTTCTAGCTACTCGGTTAGGGGGTTATACCTTGCTTGTCTTGAACTCCTTCGTCTTCAAGCTCCGATGGTGGTCCGGATTGGCTTCTTCCCGTCGTCTCCGTACGCCGAAGATAGATCCACCTGAAAGCTCCAACCTTTAGCTCCTTCTTCGTTCTTTGAAGAAACTAGTTCACTTGGTTTGCTAAACCTAGTAAACTAGAATGAGTAGAGAAGAGTTTGTATGGGATTTTAACTATGGTTCTTGATTCTCAACTCATGAGACAAGAGAACCATAGAGTCAAGAGAGGGAGCAAGAGGTTGAGGGTGAGAGCAAAACAAGAGAGCTCAAGAACAAGAGAGAGAATGAGCAAGTCTTTTTGTCTCTCACCCTCTCATAATCCAAAGTCATGATAACTCATCATACTAAAAAAAAGTCTTATGTGATGGTTGAAGCAACCATAACCATATCATTTCATGCACTCATTTTACATAAATGAGCAAGCAAACAAAAGTCTTTGCCATGAAATGATGGCTATGGTTATCATGATGGTCAACTAGTCAAGCCTAGTCAACCGGTCAACAAAGTCAACAAGTCAACAAAAGTCAACAAGTCAACAAAGTCAACAAAAGTCAACAACCATGTCACCATAATACTTAATTAATATAATAGTTAATCACATATCATATTCTCATTAGGGTTGAGCAAAAAGTCAAATAGTCAACGGTCAACTGTCAACAACCCTAATGAGAATCCGCTGCCTCTGCCTCCCTGTCAACTGTGCATACACACCTGCATCCGCGTTCCGAGGAACACGAATGCACACTGGATAAATCCAATCCCAAAAAGTACACTAGGATCTGGCTCAAACCAAAGCCCGCTAGTGTAAACTGTCCGGACACTGTACGTGCACAAGTGCACGGATGTGACCGAACCCTGTCGCAAAACCATGCGACCTGTCGCAATACCATGCGACCTCTACTCTTTTGCCTAAAGGCGAAAAGCTTTCTGTGTGGGACTCTAAAGACTCGACACTACGCTGGCAGTGGGTTTAACCACAGACCGCAAGCGGCACTAGCTGTGCGTAACGGTCCCCAGGTAATGCCGACAAGAAGACCGACGAGGCGAAACCCATCTGAACTCCTACTGAGCCTGAGTGTGACATTCTCCGTACAGTCCGGTCTGTTCGTCTGATACATCGCATGGCGGGCCTAGGGGGCGGTAAACGTCAGTCCCCCAATAGCGGTACAAGTCGTGCCGGAGCGAAGCCCAAAACACCCTGAGATAACACTGGAAACCTACCAGTATATCTCGTTTGCCCTGGCCAGGGACTACTCGTGTAATGGCTCTCCTAGACACAGCGCGATGTCAACCCCCAATACCGGGAGAGACGAATCCTGTCTAACCGTCACTGCCTCCAAGTGCTTCCGGACTGCACCCAACCACTACCTGTTTGCACGACTCCTTTGAGCCGTGGTAGGGTAGTGATCAAAGTACAGTGGGAACACACTCGAGGCGAAGTGACAGTGTCAAGTCAGCGGACTAAGCTGTACTCATGTCACCTGGGAACTGATAACTGACGATAGGCATAATACCAACTAGTCAGTTCCCGACGAGTCCTGTCCAGTGTACCCGTAACCTAACGAGCACCCGCATACTATCTTAAGTACGACGTACTGACGGCTGTGGGACAGACCGTCTCCCACACTGGGATGAGAAGCGCATGCGCTGGTCTACTCCGGAGTATCGATGCCCTGTCACGATAGTCCTGCGACCAGGGACCTGCATAAGGATGTGCTTATAGATTACCCAGCCCCACTAGTGTGACGGCCATCACATCGCTGGTAATCAAGCAAAGATCCTAAGGGCTCCACTAATGTGTATAGGCGATATACAAAAATAAACACATATACACATTGAAGTAGAAACAAACCAAGTAGCATACTACTATTTTGAGCAAGATTGTATATACAAGGTGAATATCCCAAGCTTCCATTAAGTAATATACAAACTAGTATGATACAGTAATGGCCTCTAGGGCATATACACTAACAATCTCCCACTTGCACTAAGGCCATGTACTGGCGTATCGAAGACCTATCATCTCAATCAGCCGCTCGAACTGAGTCTGGGGCAGGGCCTTGGTGAATGGATCTGCAGTGTTATCTTCTGAAGCGACTCTCCGAACCTCGATCTCCCTGATCAGGTGATACCGCCTTAAGATGTGCCCGGATCTCTGATGGGACCTGGGTTCCTTCGCTAAAGCTATAGCCCCGTTGTTGTCGCAATATAGAGGTATTGGATCAACAATGGACGGAACCACCTGAAGTTCTTTCAAGAACTTCCTCATCCAGACAGCTTCTTTTGCGGCATCAGATGCAGCGATGTATTCCGCTTCCATCGTCGAGTCTGCAACGGTTTCCTGTTTGGAACTCTTCCAACACACCGCCCCTCCATTGAGGGTAAAGACAAAACCCGACATGGACTTGGAATCATCCTTGTCACTCTGGAAGCTGGAGTCAGCAAAGGCCTCGATCTGGAGGTCTTTTCCGCCATACACCAAGAACATCTCCTTAGTCCTTCTCAGGTACTTGAGAATGTTCTTTACCGCTATCCAGTGTTTCTCCCCAGGGTTTGACTGATACCGGCTTACCACACTCAGTGCATAAGCTACATCCGGTCTGGTACACAACATCGCATACATTATAGAGCCTACCGCAGAAGCGTAGGGTATAATAGACATGCGATCCCTCTCCAAATCAGTCTTGGGAGACATCTCTTTAGAGAGGGTGATCCCGTGACAAGCCGGTAGGTTACCGCGCTTGGAATCTTCCATACTGAATCTTTTCAGTACGGTGTCGATGTACCTGGACTGTGAAAGTCCTAATATCCTCTTGGATCTATCACGATGGATCCGGATCCCCAGGATGTATGAGGCATCACCCAGGTCTTTCATGGAGAACCTGTGCGACAAGAACCCCTTGACAGATTGTAGCATAGGAATGTCATTTCCTATTAAGAGAATGTCATCCACGTATAAAACGAGGAATACTACAGTTCTCGCTACAAATCTACTATAGATGCATGGTTCATCTGGATTTTTGATAAAGCCAAATTCTTTGACCGTCTCATCAAAGCAGATGTTCCAACTCCGCGATGCCTGCTTTAGTCCATAGATGGACTTAAGCAACTTGCACACCTTTCCGCTGCTCCCACTCTGAATGAAACCCTCTGGTTGGTCCATATAGACACACTCCTCTAAATTTCCATTTAGAAAAGCTGTCTTTACGTTCATTTGCCAGATCTCATAATCGTGGAAGGCAGCAATGGCAAGAAGGATCCGAATGGATTTCAGCATGGCTACTGGAGAAAAGGTTTCGTCATAGTCCAAGCCAGGTCTTTGACGAAAACCCTTTGCTACCAGCCTAGCTTTATAGGTCTCAACCTGTCCATCTACACCAATCTTCCTTTTGAAGATCCACTTGCATCCTACGGGTTTTTGTCACGACCCGAAAGTACGGAACATGACCGGCACTTAAACTACGAACGTCTCGAGACATACGTAATCTAAGTAAACCGAAAACCCAGAAATCCAAACCAAGAAGAGTAGTAGAGAGTAGGAAAAACCAATTTAAATCAAGTAGTTTTAATAGCATAAGCCGAATTATGCGGGTTTCTAAAAACATCAAAAATATACTGAAAATTTCGGCAGAGTCTCCTTTGTAAATACTGGCCTCCAAACGGGATACAACATGAATAGTATACGAAATCAAGAAAAAGGCATCCCCAAGCGGGAGCTAGCTCTTCGTCAATCGACGGTCACAACCACACAAGCAATATAATATACAACGCCAACGGCGAGGATCAAAAACTCAAAAGGGAACTCAAAACCACCAGAAATATAACGAGCGACTCTAAGGTCGAAAGAATAAACAACACTGGTCTCTATCTCAATAGATACATGTTTAGTTGATGGAACTTCTAGATACAATAGAGTAATAATATACAAGTTAATATGATGGGTACGATACAAGAAAAAACCCACCTACTAGCCAGTCACCCGAATGAAACTGAGCCCGCAAAGCCGTAATGAAACCTGTACGGCAAACCTGCAAGAAACTGGGGCACAACGGGGGTGAGTTGCCAACTCGTGAATAGAAAAACATCTACGCACAGAAATCGCATAAATAACGCAACCTAGGTCAATGATCATAATATATCCTCAAATATAAGTATAACAGGCAGCCTATAACAATGGCGAGGGTAATATCTAACCCGAGTATAATTTCATGTGCCCGTGTCAGTGCCTCAGGTAGCAATATATCATATGAATGAGGTATGCATGCATGAAACAGAATACATGTAAATGAAGAAACTGTTTTCATAAATTTGTGAGATTTCCTTCGTATTTTTAGACTGAGGTATCATAAATGAAATCAGTATCAACAGTGTCTAGCATCGACACAAAACATAAATCTCACTGTCTCGAAATATCAATGTCTCAATCTCAATATCTAGGGCGCCGTCAGTCCAGACCGGCCCCTACCATCCATCTCAAGACCACGACGGTATCCTCCGGATATCCGACGCGTCGGGTAATATCACCGGTAGGTAGTGCTCCCCAGCCAGGCTCAACGTCAACACCACATTCCTCTTGCCCCGGGGTACCATACCGGGCCCACCATGTACCCGTGACGGTTCCTCCACTCCTCGACACGGATCTCCAAAACCACAGCAAACTCATGGTGGACGACACTTTACATCACTAGAAAACCGCAACATTTTATATTTTAAAAGATCATAAGTTGTAAATTTTGCGGCTTTCCCCGAAATCTAGAAATATCATAAATCTCAAGAAATCATCACAAGTGCATATGTCAATGATAATGAACTAAGCATGAACAACTGAATAACAGTATGCATGAAGTGGTAGGTAATAACTACAATGTCTAATATGACATATAAGGGAAGTACACTAATATCATGTCAACACTACTAGCTAACAATCTAAGTCAAGCAATTATATTCTCTAAAGTGTACGTGACATGGCAATTACCGATGAAGATGTGTGTGAGCCGGCAAATAGGTGTACGTGGTACATACGCATCATCGGTAATGGTGCTGGTGTCCTAACAACATGATATCAATAATGGAATATGCAGCAAAATAAATATGCGAGGCAGAGCGAACAACAATAATGTGCGGGAGCTGAATACTAGACACAACGATAACTAATCTGCAATAATCTAATATAAGTCCTACAAATGTTGCCTTTTGAATTAACACGAATCATGGGGTTTTGAAAATAGGGGCTACGGTGTTTTTATGAAAAGATACGTCGTTTTTGAAATATCCGTAGATTCCCTTGAGCTGTCTTTAAAAATGCCCACGATTCGTTAGTTTTTAAAATAGGTAAGAAGTCTAATCTAATCTAACAACTACACTAAACTATACGGCTGAACTAACAAGCTGAACTATAGGTAAGGAAACCGCCTATCATCTGAGTCGATACATATACATACCTGTATATGTATAGTCGGTGATCCCGCCTCAATAATATTATATCCGATACCATATCTATAATCAGGCATCCCAAGTCAAGAGTGCGGATCAATCATCAATATAGCTCGTACGTAAATCCGTCGTACGGCATCCCAATCTGGGTACGGTTCAATATCACATTCATCATACTATTCACCTGGTATCCTCTTTATCAAATATCATGATCGGGGTACTGATCTACGTCTAGTACCATACTGATACCGCCTACGTATGCATGGACGTGTGTGAAACACTACGTCAAGGACCCGCTACAACGTCATGTCGTATCTAAGATACGAACCCTGCTATATCACCGATCTCACGGTCTCAAATCAAATCTCATCGACTCAGCTCAATCCTAAGTATCATCCTCAATTCGTACGTGAACACATAGTCCCATACCCATGTGAACACATAACTATAAAGAATCCCATGAGCACATATCAATAGGAATGTATGCAAGTATGTATGTGTGTATGTGTGTGTGTAACACTACCCTAGGGTTCGCAACACTAAAGTAATCCAACACACCAATATCCATCCTAAGCATCGTTATTAATCCCAAATAACATATAATAATTGTTGGTGTGTATACGCATCCGTATACACCACCACGGACTGCGGGGGTGCTATACGCCATCCACCCGACTTCTCCCCGTAGATATAAATCTACTCACCTGGTCCTCGCTAGCCGGTGCCGACGTCGCCACGCGCTTGCTTGTCGTCTCGAAGTCCACATGGGGGTACCTACATATCATAACGTACCATATCGCATTAAAACTAAATTCGAAATCGAAACGGCATACGAAAATCAAATCGGCACGCGTATCACGCATAGGTCCAAACCTATCGCCCACGCATGCAGGAATAGTCAAACCAACCCTCGATGTCGATGTACGAACGTCAAACCATCGAGAAAATCCAATCACACTCATTTGCACATTCACGAACACTAATTTTAATAAAAACTAGGTTAAAACTCACAAAAACGCCAATTTCACTTAAAAAGTGATTTTTCCGAAAATCTAGCAAGCACAATTCACCGTTTTTGTACAAAACACGATGTTTAAACAAATTTAGCGACCACAATATCCACTAAATATCATAACTAAGTCATATAAACCATTTCTATAATTTATTCTCATAAATTTGCCTCATTTCCAAAATCCTAGTTTGCAAAAATATCAATTTTTAACACCTTTTATAGCAAAATTCACAATTCATCAATTAAGCTTGGTTTTGCATGATCTAAATTGCTAAACAACAAATTAAAATGTTAATAAAGTTATCAATACCTTAATTAGATTTTAAATCACCCATTTGGAACCAAAAGCTAAAAACTAGTTTGCTTAAATAAAGCTAAATTGGATATTTTAATGTTACAATTAGCACTAAGCAACAAGATTACATTTTGCATGCCCTAAGATACAAAAATACATCACATAACCATGCACAATTGATCACCATTCAACTCCAAAACAAAACCCCACTTCAATTTCATAAACCCTAATCTTGAATTTGGACTCTAAATTTAAAATCTAAACTAAACCTTTCATTAACATAATTTGAAGTAATAACAAACAACTCAAAAAAAGAACAAGATTTATACCTCATAACCATCTTGAGATCAACATGAAACTTGTCTCCAAAATGCAAACTTTTCACCAAGATCCATGCTAGATAGGCTAAGGAAAAATGGGTAGGGCTTGGATTTGGATTTTGTGGGATTTCTTGTGTTGATTTTTGGGCATAATATGAAGAAATTTTGAGGTGAAATGAGAAGAGAAAGGGGGGGCTGTTACTGCAGTGAGGATGGGAGGGGTTCGGCCAAAATTGAGGGGAGGAAGAGAGAGAGAGAGAATGAGGTTGGGGTGTGGGTTGAAGTCAACAAAGTCCACTTTATGTTTAACACCATACCTCATCAATTAATCTATTCATTCTTCTTTCTTTTCTTCTTCTATTTTTTTTTTTTCAAAAGAGAGGGCTGCTGGAATGTGGTGGTGGGGCCGGCCATGTGAGTGGGTGAGGATGAGAGAGTGTGTGTGTGGAGCAATGAACACCAAACACCAATACAATATGCACCAAAACCCTTTTATTTTCACAAAATAAGCCTTTTTCTTCAATATTATCTAAACCGTTTTGGCAAACAATTTTATTTCAAAAACCACATGATAAAATTTTATTTAATGTTTTATGATGCACAAAATTTGTTTCAACTCATTCCAATTTGTAATTTTCCCTAATTAATTGTATTAGTGACGGCTTAAAATAATAATAAAATAATATTTTTTTTCAGAAAATTTGAAATTTCACCAGCGGCTCAATAAACACCAAATAATAGCAATTACATAGCTAGAATATGTATATTTAATTTTTATAATAAGATATTTGTATTTTGACTTTTTACAGAAAACCCCCTTATTTTACCGATTTTTTCGAAATTTCACCGAAACGATTTTCAAAGCGTTACAGTTTTACCCCGTCTGGAGCAATGTCCAACGTCCATACCTTGTTGGTGTATATGGACTCCATTTCGGTCCGCATTGCATCCAACCATTTCACTGAGTCAACGCTCTGAACGGCCTGCTGGAAGCTAGTAGGCTCATCATAATCTATGATGCAATCCTCCCTATCCCCGTCTATGAGAAAACCGTAGTATCTCTCGGGCGGATGAGTCTGCCTACTACTCCTGCGGAGCGGCGTAGGAATGTCCTGTTCTTTTGAACCCTCTGGTTCCACTAGGCTTTCAGTAATAGTCTGTGGTTCTGGAACTTCTTCCAGTTCTACTGCGCTCCCACTAATTTCCTTTTCTAAGAACTGGTGTTCTAGAAAGTGGGCATTACGAGAAACAAGGACTTTTTGTTCCTCTGCGTAGTAGAAAAGATACCCCCTGGTGTTCTTTGGGTATCCCACAAACTTGCACAGTACTGAGCGTGCCTCGAGTTTGTCCGCATGCTGCTTTTTGACAAAAGCTGGACATCCCCAGATCTTCAGATATTGAAGATAGGGTTTCTTCCCACTCCATAACTCATATGGTGTGGTAGGCACAGTCTTAGTGGGAACTCGGTTCAAAAGGTATGCGGCTGATTCTAGCGCATATCCCCAGAATGATCGCGGTAACTCAGCGTTACTCATCATGGACCGCACCATATCTAATAGGGTGCGGTTCCGTCTCTCCGATACACCGTTATGTTGCGGAGTGTATGGAGGAGTAAGCTGAGAGAGAATTCCGTTCTCTTTTAAATAGTCCAGGAACTCGGCACTTAAGTATTCTCCACCTCGATCCGATCTTAGAATCTTAATACTTTTGCCGGTCTGTTTTTCTACTTCATTCTTATACTCCTGGAATTTTCCAAAGGCTTCGGACTTATGTTTCATTAAGAAGACATGACCGTACCTTGAGAAGTCATCCGTAAAAGTAATGAAGTAAGAATAACCGCTTCTCGCATGTGTAGACATTGGACCGCACACGTCACTGTGTACGTGTCCCAAGAGCTTGCTCGCTCTTACTCCATGTCCAGTAAACGGAGTCTTTGTCATCTTTCCTTTGAGACAGGATTGACAAGTGGCATACGACTGATATTCGAACGCATTCAAATACCCTTCTGTATGTAACTTCGTCAACCTTCTCTCATTGATGTGACCCAGTCTACAATGCCACAAGAAAGTCTGATTTATTTCTGGAGACTTTCTTTTGTGTGTATTCTGGACATTGAAAATCTGTGGTTGGTTCAATACGTATATACCATTACTCAATGTACCTGACCCAATCAAAACTTGATTAAGGCGAATGTTTACAACATTACTTACAAACGCAAATTCATAACCTTCTTTAGAAACTAAAGATACAGAAATGATATTACAAGTTGCGTTGGGTACAAAAAAGCAATTACGCAAAACCAAAACATGTCCATCTGACATTCCCAGGTGATAGTCCCCCACGGCTTTAGCATCCATGCTAGCTCCGTTCGCAACTCTGAGGGTCATGTCACCTGCTTTCAAAACACTACGGTTTCTCAACGCCTGCAAAGAATTACAGATATGAGATCCTGATCCGGTATCCAATACCCGGGAAGTAGAGTTTATTGAAAGACAGTTTTCAATAACATACACACCTGAAGCTGAACCTGCAACCTGCTTCAATTCCTGTGTTCTGGCCTTCCAGGCCCTGCAATCATTCTTCCAGTGTCCTTTCTTATGACAATAGAAGCATTCTTCCTTATCCACAAGCTTCCCCGCTATCTTTGTTGCTTTGGCTTTTCCCTTCGTATCCACTTTACTAACACCGCCCCTTGGTTTGGCGGGGGCTTTCTTCTTCTTTCCCTTGGCTTTCGCCTTGGATCTAGAAGAAGATGATCCTCCTACAAACAAAGTGGATGTTTCCCTACCTTTCTGTAGGGTGCCCTCTGCGCTCCTCAGCATGTTGAGGAGCTCTGAAAGTTGAACCTCCTTTTCTTGTAAGTTGAAGTTCAGTATAAACTGGGCGTAAGTGTAAGGAAGGGACTGGAGAACTATATCCGTATATAGTTCACCCTCCAATGTGATCCCTAGGTCCGCGAGCTCCTCAATGTAGCCGATCATCTTCAGCACGTGCTCGGCTACTGATGATCCGACGGCCATTCTTGTCGAAAATAACTTTTTCGACGCTTCGTATCTTGCGATACGAGATTGCTCTCCATACAGTTCTTTTGTATGAAGCAATATGGATTCCAAGTCCATATTCTCGTGCCTCCTCTGATGTTCATTGTCCATAGAGGCAAGTACGAGGCATTTGGCCTTCGCGCTATCAATCTCCCAAGTCTTACGGATTTCCTTATCCGCGACGCTGGAAGTGGGACCAGGGACAGGGGGAGCTTTGGTGGTAAGAAGATACCCCAGCTTGTCGTAAGTGATTGCTATCTTGACATTCCTGAGCCAATCTTTGTAGTTTGGCCCTGTCAGTTTGTTTTTATCTAGGAGTAACTTAAGTCCATTCATGTCGATTTGGTCGCTGCAATTAGGAGAGAGAAGAAGAAACACTCAGCATGATGCTCTTGCAAGTTTAGAGTGGTTTTTAGTTTGTCTAAACAGGATGGCTCCCACTGTTTCTCGAATCCCTCCTCAAACCATAAAGAAAGAATTAGTCGGGATCAATCCCACCGCACAATACTTGCTTAACCGTTCAGCCAGGCCGGTGTCGGTACTTCGAGGGAGGTTTTCCAACGCTTTCGCGAAGTTCCTTAATTAAATAACCTCTTTTCCCTGGGGGCGTAGCCCCGCTAACACCTTTCTAGGCACCTACTAGGTTTATAGCATTGATCGATTAGTGAGAAATTTCCCGAGGAGTAGCATATACTCACAGTAGGATCGGGATCCAAATATCATTGCGTGACGAAACTGAAGGAATCCTACCAGAATCATCACACTCCAAATGGTATGCAAATCTAGCAAGTTTCAGTACTTATGAAACTCCCGATGTGGATTTTTGCCCCATGCTCTTATGACCTTGGCGTGAGGTCAAAATGTCATAAGTCAATTGTCAAGTTCTTCCCATCATTATCCAGGTTAATTTGAGTCCATCCGTACCTACCCTTGACGTAGGCTAAAATGGTAGTACGGCTGTCCCAAACCAACGCATTCTATCTATGCAACAGATAAATATCCGGCAGCTACCAATCACTATGCCTTGGCGTGAGGTCAAAATACATAGCTTGAATACTACCGAATATTTAACTGAAATGATGGAGGGCTACGAATGGTTTTGGCGAAACCGTGAACGTAGTGAACTTGATATAGTCGATGGAACGAGATAGCTTTTAAAAGGAGTGGCTCAAGCTCCGCATTTAAAAGTTGGTTTTGAAAAGAACCGAGTGGTTTTTCGAAAGTGTTCCAACGACTTTAACTTGGTTTATTATCTTACATTAGTTCTTTTAATGCGTGATATTCTTGCATTAGTTCTTTTAATGCGTCCCATCATTTAATCCTACCATTGCAGAAAACAACCAAAATATGACGTACGCTTATGCCATTCGCATTCGCCACGGGGCCCCGTCATTACCCGTTAGGTTACTTAACTAACGACAGAGCGGGGGCTGGGCTAGCGCGTCTATAAAACATAAGCAACGCCTAAATAATATCATATATAGATATACTGCAATGATAAACATTTCAGATCACAGATGAATACATTGGATATACTAGGAATCTGTAATTCGTACGAGCCTGTAACGAAAGACAGATTACACGGTCGCGGTGAATAGCCAATACCCCACCCAAGACCCCTACGGGTGCGGCAAACTACCCGCCAAGTACCCGAAGCGTAGCAACCTCCCTCATCTCCATGAGTAGGCCACTCGACACTTCGGCATACCCGGTAGTTTGTGCACCCCCTCCATGGGTCTATCCTAGGAGCAAAAACAGTAAAAAGAAATTATACAATGACGGCTACAACCCCGACCCGGTTGTGCGGCCATACAAATAATTATTACATCAATTTACAAATTTACATGAATTGAAAGAAAAGAAAACTCTCGTCTCACAACCCCCGGCTATTCACCCGCGACAATCCAACATATTCATATACACATTCCAGCAACATTACAGATCACAGATTTGTATAACCCCCACTAATCGACATATAGCGATTAGTAGACGTTCAATACAAATATCACATTACAGAAAACCCGTTAGTTTAAGTCTTTTAGAAGTTCGATCAAAAAATACGGATTTTCGGGACCCCAAAATAAATTTTTCGTTCTGGAAAATCTGGGCAGAAAATATATATTCCAAAAATCCCAAAATACCCCCAGAAGAACACTGCACCAAAAATGGACCACGGCCGAGTCAACTCGGCCGCGGATCCGCGGCGGGAGCGTGCTCCCGCCTCGTTTCCGCGGCGCTTTGACTCGATCGTTGGACCAATTTTGGTGGGTGTTCACAGAAAAGCCTGAGCCGATTTTAGGTGTGAAAATAATCAACTTTTGAACAGTATAAAAATCGACAAAAACTTCGAATTTCGGGGTTCGTTTTCGGGACTTTTTCTTTGATCGATCTTCTAGTTACTTGCTAACATGTTAGATAGAGTTTAACCTGGCTCTGATACCACTGTAAGTCCATGCTACCTCTCCCGGTACTTTCGGGAATGCGGAATTTGGTAAAAAACGATTTTCTTAAAGATGGTAACATGGACCTAAAACCCGGATCTTGGTTAAACATCTATCTAACAACATAACTACGAGTTTCTAGCTACTCGGTTAGGGGGTTATACCTTGCTTGTCTTGAACTCCTTCGTCTTCAAGCTCCGATGGTGGTCCGGATTGGCTTCTTCCCGTCGTCTCCGTACGCCGAAGATAGATCCACCTGAAAGCTCCAACCTTTAGCTCCTTCTTCGTTCTTTGAAGAAACTAGTTCACTTGGTTTGCTAAACCTAGTGAATTAGAATGAGTAGAGAAGAGTTTGTATGGGATTTTAACTATGGTTCTTGATTCTCAACTCATGAGACAAGAGAACCATAGAGTCAAGAGAGGGAGCAAGAGGTTGAGGGTGAGAGCAAAACAAGAGAGCTCAAGAACAAGAGAGAGAATGAGCAAGAAAGAATGAGCAAGTCTTTTTGTCTCTCACCCTCTCATAATCCAAAGTCATGATAACTCATCATACTAAAAAAAAGTCTTATGTGATGGTTGAAGCAACCATAACCATATCATTTCATGCACTCATTTTACACAAATGAGCAAGCAAACAAAAGTCTTTGCCATGAAATGATGGCTATGGTTATCATGATGGTCAACTAGTCAAGCCTAGTCAACCGGTCAACAAAGTCAACAAGTCAACAAAAGTCAACAAGTCAACAAAGTCAACAAAAGTCAACAACCATGTCACCATAATACTTAATTAATATAATAGTTAATCACATATCATATTCTCATTAGGGTTGAGCAAAAAGTCAAATAGTCAACGGTCAACTGTCAACAACCCTAATGAGAATCCGCTGCCTCTGCCTCCCTGTCAACTGTGCATACACACCCGCATCCGCGTTCCGAGGAACACGAATGCACAATGGATAAATCCAATCCCAAAAGGTACACTAGGATCTGGCTCAAACCAAAGCCCGCTAGTGTAAACTGTCCGGACACTGTACGTGCACAAGTGCACGGATGTGACCGAACCCTGTCGCAAAACCATGCGACCTGTCGCAATACCATGCGACCTCTACTCTTTTGCCTAAAGGCGAAAAGCTTTCTGTGTGGGACTCTAAAGACTCGACACTACGCTGGCAGTGGGTTTAACCACAGACCGCAAGCGGCACTAGCTGTGCGTAACGGTCCCCAGGTAATGCCGACGAGGCGAAACCCATCTGAACTCCTACTGAGCCTGAGTGTGACATTCTCCGTACAGTCCGGTCTGTTCGTCTGATACATCGCATGGCGGGCCTAGGGGGCGGTAAACGTCAGTCCCCCAATAGCGGTACAAGTCGTGCCGGAGCGAAGCCCAAAACACCCTGAGATAACACTGGAAACCTACCAGTATATCTCGTTTGCCCTGGCCAGGAACTACTCGTGTAATGGCTCTCCTAGACACAGCGCGATGTCAACCCCCAATACCGGGAGAGACGAATCCTGTCTAACCGTCACTGCCTCCAAGTGCTTCCGGACTGCACCCAACCACTACCTGTTTGCACGACTCCTTTGAGCCGTGGTAGGGTAGTGATCAAAGCACAGTGGGAACACACTCGAGGCGAAGTGACAGTGTCAAGTCAGCGGACTAAGCTGTACTCATGTCACCTGGGAACTGATAACTGACGATAGGCATAATACCAACTAGTCAGTTCCCGACGAGTCCTGTCCAGTGTTCCCGTAACCTAACGAGCACCCGCATACTATCTCAAGTACGACGTACTGACGGCTGTGGGACAGACCGTCTCCCACACTGGGATAAGAAGCGCATGCGCTGGTCTACTCCGGAGTATCGATGCCCTGTCTCGATAGTCCTGCGACCAGGGACCTGCATAAGGATGTGCTTATAGATTACCCAGCCCCACTAGTGTGACGGCCATCACATCGCTGGTAATCAAGCAAAGATCCTAAAGGCTCCACTAATGTGTATAGGCGATATACAAAAATAAACACATGTACACATTGAAGTAGAAACAAACCAAGTAGCATACTACTATTTTGAGCAAGATTGTATATACAAGGTGAATATCCCAAGCTTCCATTAAGTAATATACAAACTAGTATGATACAGTAATGGCCTCTAGGGCATATACACTAACAGGTATAGCATTCTATCCCGTCTCTTGTTAGCTAGCATTAGGTTAATGGTTACGATCCGAGTTTTTAGGATGCGGTAGTGCAGGTTTAAAGTCGAGAAAAATTTTCGTTTCCGCATTTTGGCCTCGGATAGACGGCCGGGGCGCTGCCGTGCACTAACATGGTATTAGAGCCACGCCATTAACCTAGTATAGCTTGCTCTAAAGTGTTTACAAGTTCGATCGAACAGATTTTCCGAAAACCCGATTTCTAAAGTGCAGTTTCTGTCGAATTTTTCCAGTGCTCTAAAAATTATTTGGTACAATGTAAAATTACGAGCAGGGTTTTTTAAGCATTCTGTGAAAATTTGGTCACGTGACGTCACTGTTCCACCGCGGAACTGCGGCCAAACCCACGCATTGGCCGCGGTTCCGCCGCCACTTTAACTATTCACAGCACCAAATTGTTACAGTGGGCTTCTGTGTTGGAAATAGGGTTTTTGGTATGTTCTGTTTGGGCCCAGATTTTCTTTGAGTGCTACAGTAGTGCTTGGGGCCCACTTCGGGAAATTTAGTCGATCGAAAATTTTAAACATGTTAGTTCACAGTATTTACATTATATCTGCGACCGTGAATGTCATTTGATCGGTAAATCCCGTCTAACTGCTATAGCCCTTTTAGACGGATTTGCGAACGTGACATTCACGTTGATGTTCTGTGTTGTACTGTGATGTTGCGGATTGGTCGTGGGGGATAGCCTAGATGCAATGGTAGTACAGTTTAGTTTTTTATGTACATTTGATATTGCGGGGCGAGCGTCCGACATGTGGACTGTCGTCACTGCCTGTTTGTATATTATTTTTTTGGGCACGACCGGGCTGAGGTCGATGTACCCGTTGTATGTATATTTTTACTTTCTGTACTAGGATTAACCCGCGGTGGGGTGCATGGATAGCCGGGTTCTAGAGGGCAACGGGCCCGCATCTCATGGCTTTGAGACGGAGGGGGCTTCACTCTAGAATTGGCGGGCTATTCGCCGCACACGTAGGGGGTACAGGTTGACCCAAGGAGGGGTGCCCAAGTTACCGGATTCCGTGAAGTGCTGGGTGGTCCATTCACGTTGCTGAAGGGGGTGCCTCACTTCAGGTTTTGGCGGGTAACTTGCCGCGCCCGTAGGGGTCTAGGATTTCATTGCACAGGCTATCCACACGACCAGGGGAACGTCAGGTTTCAGTAGCGGCTCTATGAAACCCGGGGATCCCAGATATCTGTATTGTTCTGTGATGCTTATTACATTTCTGTGATGTTGCATTTTATCACGCCTTGAGCGAATATTATATATTGATATATATACTAGTAGATGTTGTATATGTTTTGCATCCGCGCTAGTCCAGTCCCCGCTCTGTCGTTAGTTAAGTAACCTAACGGATGATGACGGGACCCAGTGGCGAATGCGGATGGCATATACGTACATCATTATTTTCGTTCTTTATTGGTGTGATCAATTGATGGAACTGCGTTGATTCGGATCAATGCAAGCAAAACAAACCTATTCTGATGTTGTTGGAACAATTTTTCAAAAAGCTGTTATTGCAAGGACGTTCTCTTTTGTTTTGCACAGTGGTATTCGGTTATGAATATCCAGCACCTCAGTCGACGAGGCAAGGGCCGAGATCCCTTCGCCGGGAGTGACCCCTTGGACAGAAGTTTGTGTCAGGGCAATAACTTTACTATAGTCGATTACTTTTGCTTTGCATCGTGGTATTCAGTTGGAATATCCTGCACCTCATTCTACGCGGAAAGAGCCGAGATCCCTTCACCGGGAGTGACCTCTTTAGCAAAGGTTTTCATCACTATATTTTTATAAAAAGCTATGCAGTTCCTTCAACGATATCAAGTTCATTACGCTAAAGGTTTTTCGCTAAAAACCAGTCGTAGCCCTCCGTCATTTCCTACAGGTATTATTTAGTATTCGTGCTGCGTTTGTTGACCTAGTCAAGATGTAGTGTTCGGTAGCTAAGTGGTACTTGTTTGTTGCATAAGTGGGATTGGTTAGGACAGTCGTGCGGCCTTGTTGACCTAGTCAAGGGCACGTACGGTTGGGTTTAATGCAATCTAGAATAATGACGGGTTGAACTTGACTGGCGGTTTATGGTTTATTGACCTAGTCAAGGTCATAAGCCGCTTGGGGTAAAAAAAATCACATTGGGAGTTTCTAAAGAAACTGAAACTTGCCAGATATGCGCATACCTTCTGGAGTGCGATAACGTGAGCGGATTCCGTCATGTTATCATGCGATGATAGTTGGATCCCGATTCCCACTGATGAGTTGGTTTACTCCTCGGGTGATCCCGACTAATTCTTCTTTCAGGTTTGGAAAAGAATTTGATGTTACAGTGGGAGGTTTCCTGATTAGATAAAGTGACAACCATTCTGATCTAGGTTAGAGTGCAAACTGAGTGTTTCTTTTCTCTCTCTCTTTGGCAGCGACCATGACCCGACCCTTGACTATGACTCAGTGACCAAGTTGACCGAACCTTCTTAAACACTGGCTTTTGGATTGTCAGAGTTGCAAACCTCATTACCACTCCTACTTTTACCCTTTTCTCCAGAACACCCCGTATTACTACGAATGTCCACTTCCATTGGATAAAACCATCGTATGGTTATATACGAACTCGAAGGAATTTATTCGAGGATGGTTTCCGGTTCTGGAGAAAACGAATAGGACTATTCAGTTGTCTTTTCCTTTTACCTTCTCTCAGGTTGCGAATGCTCCTTGGATTAGGGCAGTACACCCATTATGCAAATTGGATAGTCTTCTTCAAAACCATAGGCAGGTGCCGACCAATAGGGAATGAAGAAAACCAATTAGCCTAACGATGGTGTACAGAAGGTATTAAGTAAAGACAAATAAAGGGATTAGTAAGAGGGCAAACTAAATTGCGACTGCTATTCACAACCAAACCAAGTATTTCATTACCACTCCCATTTCACCTTTGTATTTCTCTAGAACACCCCGTATCACTACAAAGATCCACAGTTATTTGGATACTCCATCGTATTGTTATATACGAACTCGAAAGGAACTTGTTCCAGTTCGGGGATGGATTCTGGTTCGGGAGAAATAGGAATAAGGTTTATTCGGTTGTCTTTTATCTTCACCTTCTCTCATATTGCGAGTGCTCCTAGGATTAGGACAGTACACCCATTATGCTTATTGGATAGTCTTCTTCCAAACCATAGGCTGGTGCCGAACGGTAGGGAAGGAAGAAAACCATTTGGCCTAAAGGGGTGTACAGAAGGTAATGACTAAAGACATATAAAGGGATTTGGAGAGATGGCAAAGAAATATACGGTTACAGTTGTGAATCTGATAATGGAAGAGGCATTACTAGGAATACCCAGATACCCCTACGAAACATTTCAATGTTTCAGTTTCACGGTGTACTGTTAAAGAAAACTGATTTCCCAATTAGCCCTTGCTCCAGGGTATGTATTTACCAGGTATGATTCTCACATCCGTATGATTTTACAGATGATGAGTGGGAGTAAGTTATTGAGAATTAGGTGATCATCCTCATTATATCGGAATTCGTTGTAATTGGTGATATTTGAGGAAATCGCCTGGGCTGTTTGCCGGTCGGCAAATATTTGGTTTTGAATATCCGTTGCTATGCAACAATTTCAAATTGATATATCTGTACGTCTATTTTTATAGAGTGAGATATACCTTTTTGAAATTATGTCTATGACATTTACCTATATCAGTGGATGGTTAGGTAAGGAGAATTAAACAGCGGTGTAATTCTTCTTAACCATAAGTACAGTTTTCAACCTACGACACACAGGGAATGAGTCATTAGACTCAAGGGACTTATACAGAGTATTGTATGTTGTCCAGTGTCCATTAGGACAGAGGGGTTGCTACTCGTACTAGATTCTGTTTACTTGTGACTTCTCTGGGTCTTAGACATGTGTTTCGTAGAAACACAAGGTCCAAGTTTTGAGAAGTTATAGGTATAAGAATAGAGTAGAGAACCAGGTGTTGCAAGTATCGGGATTCTTCAAGGTGATCGAAGATGTAGATACTTGTGTATGGTGTTCAATTGATAGTAATGATTGAGAGAACTTGCTTCTCTTTCAGGTTACTCATAATTGGAAGCACTCCTAAGTTGAGTAATACTGATCGGCCTCTTTCCATTTAGTTGACATGCACTAGAGACAGCTGCATGATTTGAATCTGGTTCAATTAAATCAGTGCCTCTGTTTCTGTATTGGATATAGAACAGTTCATATCTTGACATTGTTAAGGTACGGGGAGTTGTCCAGCTTATGCTTAAAACCAGACACTGGACAACTCAAGGCACGTTTCTGTAATGGCTATTTGGGGGTTGACCCGGGCTATAACGAGGGTTGACTTTCTACTATTTGGAAGATCAATAGTGATATTGTTCTTGACTCGCCACAGTTTTAATAAAAATGGATTTTTTTTCAGAAAACAGTAGTGGGAGTATGGTAGAACTGGAAGTGATTCCAGAACCGCAAACGATTACTGAAAATTTGATAAGAACCTAAAAATTCAATCTGGTTTGACATTCCATTGGCCACTCCGCAGATATGGTGGGTAACCTCTCGAGAGGTACTTCGGTATGCTCAAAGACGGTGACAGGGAGGTTCTTGTTTACCCAGATTTGACACTACTGTTGTTCCAGGCTATGAGACCCGGCAGGAGGATGAGTATAGCATCGTTCTAAACTAGCTTTAGAAGTGCACGTGTATATGACTCTGCCAGAGGGTTGTCGTAGTCAGTGGGAGCAGCGGAAGTATAGTGGACAAGTAGCTTATGTCTATTTATAGACTAAAGCAGATATAGCGGAGATAGATCATCTATTTCTGATGTCACGTCATAGGTTTGACTTCATCAGAATAGGGGATGGATCTGTTAAGAAGGTAGTAGGGTGCTATGTCCTGGTATTTGGATGACATACATAGAGTAGGAAGTGAAATTCCTATACTACGGTCGATTATACTTTGGTTGTCACACAGTGGTTTCTCCATATAGGATATTAATCCAGTCCTGGAGAAACGATCGGAAGCAGTTTTAGAACATAAGTAGATGTTCTAGGGATATGATAACGGCATCCTCCTTCGGGAGACAGTTATCACTCCAGGCTTCCAAGGTGACCTGGATGACAGAGTGTCTGTCAGAGTTATAGTTTTCCCTCTGACGAGGGGCGGTATTTTGGACAGGTGGTCCAAGAGGATACTGAGGGAGGCATGGCGCAGGACACTGATTGTTTTCAGTTGTCGATACAGTCTAAGAAGTTTGGATTTAGAGTTCATTTATGAACTAGGTCCCATCAGATATCCAGACAAGTTCTAAGACAGGTATTGCTCATTTCTGGAGATGGCTTTCTCCGCGAACTTGAGATAAAGAGAGACAGAGAAAGAAACATCAAAGCGGATCCACTCACTGAGGCTATTCCTCGGACGCATTAGTTTCGCAAACGGGTTTTGTGAGACTGATTAGTAGAGGAGTTGGGTGTTCGGTATCACACGGGCTGTGAGTATACGACATCGCAATAATTAGCCTTGAGTGCAAGTGGGAGATTGTTGGATATAGTGCCCTCAGAGTCAATTATTGGATCATAGGCATGTGATTGCAATGATTGAGAGAGGACCTATACCGTTAGAACTGTCTTACTCAAGATGATAGTATGCTATCTGGTTTATCTTTATCATCGTGTACTGTTTCAGGTGACCTTACAGGTCACTATTGCACGTTGATAGAGCCCTTAGGATTTTTTCTTGACGGCCAGCAGTATGATGGCAATCATATACGTGGGAGCTGGGGTCTATAAGCACATCCTTAAAAGGTCCCTAGTCGTGGGAGTTTTCGAGACAGAGCATCGATACTCCAGAGTAGACTAGTGTATACAGTCAAGACCCCGACGAGGGGCGGTGGCCGGACTCACAAGCCACTGGTGTCAGTTGGTTCACCTAAGATGTATACAGGTGCTCATTGGGTTATGAGTACACCGGACAGGACTCGCCGGGAACATGCTAGTTGGTCTTATACCAGACGTCAGATAGCAGTTCCCTGGTGACATGTGTACAGGTTAGTTCATCGACCTGAGATCGTCATTTGTCTCGTGTGAGTTCCTACTGTACTTTGATTACTACCCTACCACGGCTCAAAGGAGTCGTGCAAACAGGTTTTAGTTGGGTACAGTCCCGAGCCACATGGAGGCAGTGAGCAGATCTGCAGGGGTTCGTCACTCCCGGTATTGGGGGTGAGGTCGCACTGTGTCTAGGAGAGCCATTACACAAAGCCCTCGGCCGAGGCAGGAGATTTACTGGTAGGTATTCCAGTAGTATCTCAGGGTGTTCTGGGCTACACTCCGACACGACTTGTACCGCTTTTGGGGATCTGACTTTTACCAACCCCCTAAGCCCGCAATGCGATACTCATAGACGAACGGACCGGACTGTACGGATATTGTCACTGACAGGCTCAGTAGGGTGTTAGGATGAGTTCGCTCATCGACGTCCCTTTTGGTCAATACCTGGTAGCCCGTTACGTATGGCTAATACCTCTGACGTGCTAGTGGTTAAATCCACAACCAAATTATTGGCGAGTCTTTAGAGTCCCCCACAGAACGTTTTCTCAAGTTTCGGGCGAAACGCTGTAGAGGCCGTATGGAGATATGGCAGGGTTCGATCATATACGTGCGGTATTGCACGGATCATGATCGGACGGATAATACTAGCGGGCTTTGGTTTTAGCCGGATCCTAGTATTGTATAGTGTAGATTTGTCTCTTTGCATTTGTATTCAGTCGGAATACAAATGCGGGTTTGTATATACAGTCGCGGGGTTTTCCTGTAATTTATTACGGGATCATTTTTCTGAAGTTGCCAGTTTGCATTCCGTTTCGACCAGTTTTCCTTTGTTCCTTCACGGCCGGATTTTTCCGATGGAGGGGGTTATTTGCAAGTGTACAAATTGGATATGTGGAAGGGGTTTCTTGTAAATGAGGGATTATGATAATCTAGCATCTTTTGATTCCATTCTTTTCTTCACATGGTTTGCATTTAATGTAAAGGGATTTGTAAAAGACTTTGGATTAGATATGAGGTGACTTCTTTTTCTTGTTATCATCCATTTTCTTCTCTTGCTTTTTGGCTTCACATTTTTCATCCCATGATAAGGATAGGCCGGCCACTTCTTGGATGAGAGAGCAATTCATTTTGTGGGAGAAATTTTGTATCTCATTTTTCCATTCATGCAAAAAGACTAGCTCCATTTCATTGCTCATTTCATCTCCTCCCTCCAAAGGCAACTTCAACTACCCCAATGAGACAAAGCTTTCTACACTTCATCTACAGTATTCTTGGACACGTCGACTCGCCAACTTCGTGCCCGGGTTGCCTCGGTCCAGAGGTGGGAGCCCGTAAAAGAACCCGGCGATGTGGTGCCCGTTCCGACGAGGAGATGAAGACCGGAGATTCCGCGAGGAGATCGAAGTGGAGGCCGAAAACCGAAGGACACGGATTGCTCGGTATAGCATTCTATCCCGTCTCTTGTTAGCTAGTATTAGGTTAATGGTTACGGTCCGGGTTTTTAGGATGCGGTAGTGCCGGTTTAAAGTCAAGAAAAATTTTCGTTTCCGTATTTTGGCCTCGGATAGACGGCCGGGGCGCTACCGTAGTCCTATATATATATATATATATATATATATATATATATATATATATATATATATATATATATATATATATATATATATAAAATATAAGTTCCATGTGAGTCTTGTATTGCCATCAAGGGTGTATCATCAACCATGATACTATGTATGCATGTATGTGTCCATGCACATCAACGTGTGCATACATGCATGCATATATCATATAAAAAAGAAATGGGTTTAATAAAGAAATTAAACTAAAAGTCAAATGTTAAATAACCACTTGATTTAACAAACCGGTCATATCACATACGACCTGACCAATAGAAAACGCCTGACTAAAATACGGTATCTCATACTCATATTTAATCGGGTCCCCGTGCATATCTCATATGCACACCACATCTTTTCGCCTGGGCTAGGAAACTCCTGTATGGGACTCTAAGACTCGTCAATACGCCGGCAATAGGTGATGATCATATCAAACACCCACAAGCCGCAAGCTATCAGCTAAACGTAATGGCCACCCGGGTATTGAGCGATCAGAAAAAAACCAGCAAAGCTGTCAAAACTTCTGTCGAGCCAACTGGCAACACTTACCGTATAGTCTGGTCTCTTCGTCATATATGTTACATATCGAGTCTAGGGATGGTAACGTCGACCCCAATAACTCAATAAGTCATGCTGGTGTATGGCTCATAACAGATCGAGAAATTACTGATAACACTTATCAGTAAATCTCAGCAGCCCTGGCCAGGGACTTCCTGTTATAGCCAATCGAACATAGCACAACATTATCCCCCAATACCGGGAGAGACGAAACCCCTTCTATCGCTCATTGCCTCCATGTGCCTCGAAACTGTACCCAAAATCCACCTGTTTGCACGACTCAGTAGAGCCGTGGTAGGGTGGAAATCAAAGTACAGTGGGAGGACACACAAGACTCTATGACGATCTCGGGTCTACAGGATAACTTGTACTAGTGTCACCTAAGAACTGCTATCCGACGATAGATATAATACAATATAGGAGTTCTCGGCGAGTCCGTTCAGTGTACCCAGTCTCCGTTGAGCACCCGCATACAATCTTTGGTGTCACCGCACAGAATGGATATGGGATCATCCATCGCCCATCATATGGGACAAGAATGGTATACGCTAGTCTACTCTGGAATATCGATGCCCCGTCTCTGTCACGTCCCGAAAGTACGGAACATGACCGGCACTTAAACTACGAAACGTCTCGAGGCGTACGTAATCTAAGTAAGCCGAAAACCCAGAAATCCAAACCAAGAAAAGTAGTAGAGTGAAGGAAAACCAATTTAATCAAGTAGTTTTAATAGCATAAGCCGAATTATGCGTTTTTAAAACATCAAATATTTACTGAAAATTTCGGCAAAGTCTCCTTTGTAAATACTGGCCCCCAAACGGGATACAACATGAATAGTATACGAAATCAAAAAAAGGCATCCCCAAGCGGGAGCTAGCTCTTCGTCAAACGACGGTCACAACCACACAAGCAATATAATATACAACGCCAAGGGCGAGGATCAAAACTCAAAAGGAAACTCAAAACAACAAGAAATCCACAGAAATATAACGCGCGACTCTAAGGTCGAAAGAATAACATCACTGGTCTCTATCTCAAAAATAAATATATGTTTGGTTGATGGAACTTCTAGATACAACAGAGTAATATTATACAAAGTAATATGATGGGTCCGATACCAATAAACCCACCTACTAGCAAGTCACCCGAAAGAAGCAGTGCCAGCAAAGCCGTAATGAAACCTGTACGGCAAAACCTGCAAGAACTGTGGCACAACAGGAGTGAGTTGCCAACTCGTGAATAGAAACATCTACGAACAGAAATCAGATGAACAACACAATCCTAAGTCAAACAATCATAATATATCCTCAAATATATAACATGCAGCCTATAACAAAGACTAGGGTAAATATCTAACCCAAGTGTAATCTCATGTGCCTGTGTCAGTGCTTCAGGTAGCAATGTATCATATGGATGATGTATGAATGCATGAAATAGAATGCATGTACTGAAGAAAACTGCTTTCATAAATTAGTGAGATTTCTGTATTTTTAAAATGATGTATCATAAATGAAATCAGCATAAACAGTGCCTAGCATCGACACAAAACAAGTATCCAAATATCTCGATATCTCTGTGTCGCAATCTTTGTACCTCAATATCTCAAAATCTCAATGTCTCAATCACAATATCTAGGGCGCCGTCAGTCCAGATCGTCCCCTACCATCCATTTCAAGACCACGATGGTATCCTCCGGATATCCGACGCGTCGGGTAAAATCACCGGTCGGTAGTGCTCCCCTGCCAGGCTCAACGCCATCATCTACGATCCTCTTGCCCCGGGGTACCACACCGAGTCCACCATGTACCCGAAACGGTTCCTCCACTCCTCGAATTCGGGTCTCAAAATCCATCAGCAAACTCATGGTGGACGACTCATACATCATGGGAAAACCGCACTTTTTATTTAAAAGAGAGAGAAGAAGTTTATTTATGTTTTTGCGGTTTTCCTCCAAATCCAAGAAATCTCATGAAATCCGAATCCAAATCATTAATAGCACGTAAAACCATGAATATAGGCATGAAAATCTATGTATGCGGCATAACAATGAATAACAGTATGCATGAAGTGACAAGTAATAACATTTTCTAAGGTGTACGTGACATGGCAATTACCGATGAAGATGTGTGTGAGCCGGCAAGTAAGTGTACGTGGTACATACGCATCATCGGTAATGGTGCTGGTGTCCTAACAGCATAATATCAACAATGCAATATGAAATAGCAATGTAAATATGCGATGCGGGGCGAACAGCAATAATGAGCGGGAGCTAAATACTAGACACAACGGTAACTAATCTGCATTTAATATATATATATATACGTCGTACTATGGTGCCATTTGAAATAACACAAATCATGGGGTTTTGGAAATAAGGGCTACGGTGTTTTTAAGAAAAGATACGCCTTTTGAAATCTTCGTAGAATCCCTTGACCTGTCTTATAAAATACCCACGATTCGTTAGTTTTGAAATAGGTAGGAGTTTAATCTAGTCTAACAACTACATTAAACTATACGGCTGAACTAACAAGCTGAACTACAGGTAAGGAAACCGCCTAACATCTGAGTCGATACATATACATACCTGTATATATATAGTCGGTGATCCCGCCTCAATAATATCATATCCGATACCATATCTATAATCAGACATCCCAAGTCAAGAGTGCGGATCAATCATCAATATATAGCTCGTACGTAAATCCGTCGTACGGCATCCCCAAGTCTGGGTACGGGTCAATATCACATTATTCATCTGGTATTCCAAGTCAAGAGTGCGGATCAATCATCAATATATAGCTCGTACGTAAATCCGTCGTACGGCATCCCCAAATCTGGGTACGGGTCAATATCACATTATTCTTTAGACATCGTAAATCCGAAATATCACATATTTCGCATTTCATGCCTAACTGTATGAATTCCACATATTGTATCATATTCCAGATAAATAGACAGTATTAAAGTTTCCGATCGAATAATCAAATACCCGAGATTTCCTAAATAGCTCAACACTTGAGCGGAGTTCAAAAATTCCAGAATACGTCACAGTAGCAACGGTCCAGCCGTAGAAGGGTCAAGCCAACGCCTCACATGTGGCACGCCGTACTGCCCCAAACCCTAAGGTTCAAAAGGCAGTTCAAGACTGTCACATAATCGAGTTAAGCTTTGTTGTCTTCTAGAGGGTCCATCGCATCATATGCACGTATTTCCGAAAGATTTAAACCCGAGAAAAATTCAATACTTGAATGTTTTTCGTGCCGGGAAAAATTGAGTTAATGATATCCGTTCGAACATTTTAATACTTTCTAAATTATCCGGAATAACAATACGAAATTAAATCTCCCGATCGAATTAACGAATACAAAAGGATCCCCAGAATACTCAACACTTGAGTCAGTTTAAAAATACCCATAAAATAGCACTATCAGATAAAAGTATTACTGTGCAAACGTCAAGTCAAACACTCACTGTACGGCCGTGGTTCCGCGGCACAAGCAGGGTATTGCCGCGGAACCGCGGCGGTCCGTACTGCTTACGTCATCAAATTTGCACCGTAATTCTTAGAAAACCCTGCTGAATTTTTTAGGTATTTTTAATTCTGAAAAATCACAGATTTTGAAAAAAGTCCAGAGAGGGGGTCGTTTTGACGTTTTCGGGATCGATCGGGGTTTTAACTTCGTTAACACATCGCCTAATGCTCTAGCTAGGCTCTGATACCACAGTAGGGTTACTAGGTACTCTAACAAGGGTTAAGGAAGCATCAAACATGCCCGTTTAAAATTTTAGCCGTGCCGAATGTCCCTAAGCAAGATCGTTGCTAGAAAATTAGGGTTTCATATGTATGTAAACTATGTTTACTACTAAGTGAATACGATATACAACCTTTGTAGATCGGTCCTTCACTTATTTAGCTCCTTGTTGAAGTCCCTTCGCTGCGATCGTGGTTCTCCCGGACCCTTGCATGGCTTCACGAGGCGATAGACGCGTCCTTGCTTGAAGTCTTCGAGGCCGAAGATGATCTACGTCAAGGGGATGCCAACTCAAGCTTCTACTTCACTAACTTGAGAATTAGTGAAGCAAACACCCTAAACTAAAGTGCTATTCTAATAGAGGATGGAGAAATAGGAAGTGGGTTCTCTTTAGAATTTTGTTTCTCACAATCTATCTCACTTTGGATCAAACCCTAGCAAGCTTTTTCTTTTTAGCAATGAAGAAGAAGAAGAAAATGAAAGAGATGAGGATAATGATCAAGTGAGAAGGCTAACCATGGTGAGTGAGTATTATCTACTAACTCTTGTAGAGCCATAACCATAGCTAATTCAAAATGGTTAGGTTAATAAAAATCTAAAGTAAAACAAATTTAGTGGACTTTGTCAAAGCATCTCCAAGCTTCTACAAGCTTCATGCTTATGACCTAAGCACCACTAATTTGTAATTACTTTAAATAAATATTAACCACCATCTAATATAGTATGGTGTATGTCTTACACACCCATGTTTAGTGTATCATCAACCATGATACAAAAGAAAACACTTTTAATATATATATATCACACACACACACACACATACACACACACACACACACATATATATATATATATATATATATATTCAAGTGTTCATGTGAGAAAAACCTAAAGTGAACATGTGTTAGTAAATGTAAACTAGTATATCTAATATACAATTATACACTTAATTATTAAATCAACACTTGACTTAATAATCCGGTCATATCTCATATAACC
This sequence comes from Agapanthus africanus, assembly GCA_030015575.1. NCBI lineage: Eukaryota > Viridiplantae > Streptophyta > Magnoliopsida > Asparagales > Amaryllidaceae > Agapanthus > Agapanthus africanus. Next base: position 398,618,067 of record JASDDO010000026.1, on the reverse strand, counting down.
GACTAACATCCAATGTATCGACTTATCGAATCAACACTTGATTCGATAACCCGGCTATATCATATATAACCGACTGATACATAAAGTCGCGAGAATAGAATATGGTATCACATACACGCATTATTCTCGGTCCTGCACATATCATATACGTGCTCCTATTTCGTTTTGCCTGAGCCAGTACAACCTCTATGTAGGACTCTAAAGACTCGTCAATACGCCGGCAGTAGGTTATAATCACATCAAGCACCCACAAGCTGTCAGCGGTACTAGCTGGACGTAACGGATACCCGGGTATTGAGCGATCAAAAGATCAGCAAGCAAGCCCGCTCCAACTCCTGTAAAAGCCTGCCGGTAACACTTCCCGTATAGTCCGGTCTCCTCGTCTGATATGTCGCATATCAAGTCTAGGGGTGGTAAACGTCAGACCTCAATAACCGATAAGTCGTGCCGATGTAAGGTTCATAACAGGTCGAGAAACTACAGGTAACACTTACCAGTAAATCTCTAAATCAGCCCTGGCCAGGGACTTTCCTGTTACGGCCAATCGAGCACAGCGCAACATCAACCCCCAATACCGGGAGAGACGAAACCCCTCCTATCGCTCATTGCCTCTATGTGACTCGGGACTGTACCCAAAAACCACCGTTTTGCACGCCCTCATGGACGTGGTAAGGTGGAAATCAAAGCACAGTGGTAATCACACAAGACTCTATGACGATCTCGGGTCTACAGACTAACCTGCACAAGTGTCACCAGAGAACTGCCATCTGACGTGAGGTATAATACCATCTGGGAGTTCTCGGCGAGTCCGTCCAGTGTACCCAGTTCCACTGAGCACCCGTATACCATCTCTGATGTCAAACACCAATGGATATGGGATCATCCATCGCCCATCTCATGGGTCGAGAAGCGCATACGCTAGTCTACACTGGTATATCGATGCCCCGTCTCGATACACCTACGACTAGGGACCTTGAAGGATGTACTTATGGACTACCATGTCCCCACTAGTATGATCCGCATCATAGTCCAGGTAGTCAAGTACACATCCTAAGGGCTTTACCAACATGTAACTATAAGACAGTATAAAGAGACAAGTATACATGTTAAAGTAAAGTGCAACCAGATAGCATACTATCATATCGAGCAAGAAAGTCCTCTCTATATATGTCCAAGCATCCAATATAATATATATCATCTGTACAATACCGGCCTCTAGGGCATACATACAACTAACAGGAGAACCCCGTCACCAAAAGCATCCGTTCGGGTGCTCGCGGCAGCGGTGTTCCACCTTAGTGCACTTCGTCGACGGCATCCGGGGGTGCGGCCGTCTACTAAAGTTTGCGATGAGCATTCGATCAGGATGTCGGGAATCTTGTTGAATTGCCCGACTTGGTATTGAAGAGTTTTCAATAAAGAGACTGAAATGCGGGGTTTATAATTGTTAGGCATGCGATGTCTAAGGAATTCATTTGGTTAGGCATGCGATGTCTAAAAAGGTTGTGGATTCCAACTGGTGTAGTTTTACACTTTCTTTTCTGCGACCGTAAGTGTAATATGGTATATCGCCGGTTTCGTTGCTATATGTCAACGACAATTGGGATGCGCATATTTACTTACGTTGATGACATGTGATGTTATGAGTTGCTGGATATGTTGTATTGGATCATCGCGTTTTTGAATAGCCGGGGGTTTTATGTGAGATGAGGGTTTTTATTTTCATTCATGTAAAATTCATTGTATGTAATATTCTTTTATTGGGGCACTTCCGGGATGAGGTTGATGTCACCATTTGTATATTATTTACTTTTCCGCACTAGGATAGACCCAAGGAGGAGAGCACAAGTAACCGGGTTCTAGAGTCCAGTGGGAGACCAACTCGAGGAGTCGAGTCCGGGTCTTCTAACTCTAGAATTGGAAGGGTTGCTTGCCGCTCTCGTAGGGGTCTAGGGGTGTGGGTTTGGCTATTCATCGCGACCATGGAATCCATGTTTTATAGAGGCTCAAAATAAAACACGGAGGTCCTAGTATATCCAATATTTCATATGATTCTTCTACTGCGATATCTGTAATGTGATCATTTGATATGTTGTGATAGATACTGTATATAGTATATATGATATATTATATAGACGTTACTTATGTTTTACACCCGCGCTAGCCCTGCCCCGCTCTGCCGTTAATTACCTAACCTAACGGTGCACGAGGGGACAACGAGGCGAATGCGGATGGCATAAGTGTACGTCGTATTTATCTGTGATGTTTAGGTGACTTAAATGATGGGACTTCATTAATATGATTAATGAAAGAAAAGAAACCTAAAAGATGTTGTAGAATCAAATTTTCAAAAAGGGTAGCTACAGTTTTTGCTTTGCATAGCGATATATATGATATATCCTGCACCTTATTCGATGAGGAAAGAGCCGAGATCCCTTTACCGGGAGTGACCTCTTTAGCAAAACTGGCAGATGCTACAACACTCGGTTTGTTTTTGATTGCTTTTGGAGTTTTTGCTTTGCATAGCGATATATATGATATATCCTGCACCTTATTCCATAAGGAAAGAGCCGAGATCCCTTCACCGGGAGTGACCTCTTTAGCAAAACTAATAAAAGCCTCAAAATCACTCCATTTCAAAATTCACATGATTCTACAACGATATCAAGTTCATTATACAATAGGTTTTCAGAAAAACCTGTCGTAGCCCTCCGTCATTTCAGATAAGTCCTACTTAGTATTCGTGCTACGTTTGTTGACCTCCGTTAAGGCGTAGTGTACGGTAGCTAACTAGTATTTATCTGCTTATGCATATGATGCAGATTGGATTAGGGTAGTCGTACGACCTTATTGACCTCCGTCAAGGGTCATGCGGGTGGGTTTGATTCAATCAAGAAATGACGGGTTGAACTTGACTAGCGCACTATGGTTTGTTGGCCTGCGTCAAGGTCATGGGACGCTAGGGGAAAAATATTATCGGGAATTTCAAGTGTTGAAATTTGCAATGAGATTACATACCTTCTATGAGATAGTTGGATCCCGATACCCACTGCGAGTAATTGTTACTCCTGGGAGAGTTTTACACATTACAATTAGCCGATCAAGTAGGTGTCTAGAAAGGTGTTAACCGGGTTACGCCCCTGGGAAAACGAGGTTTACTCTAATTAGGTCCGTGGGAAAGCACGGGGAACCTCCCTCAAAGTACCAACACTGGCCTGGATGAAAGATTGGCGAAATTGTAGGGTGTAATTAATCCCGGCTAGTCTTTCCTTTCAGGGTTTGAAGGAAGATTTGATAAAAACAGTGGGAGCCATCCTGATTAGATAAAATAATAACCAATCTGATCTTGCAAGAGCGCACGCAGAGTGTTTTCTTCTCTCTCTCTCCAGGTAGCGACCATATCACGCCTTAATCAAGATAATAATACGGATGTATTGACCGAACCCACTTGTTATACTGAGCTAGGGGAACGTTGGTCCCGCTCCAACTTATAAATGTTATAAGACAGAGCAGGAAATAGGGGATTACCAGAATTCCCGTGCCGCCCAAACGAAGAAAGTGCATGTTGATGCATCATCTTCGGGTGTGTTCATTACAGAGAACTGTTTCTCAGTATCCTTTACGTCCTGGGTATGAGATACCGGATCAGGATCCCACATATGTAATTTGTTACATGGGCTACAGATAGGTAGAGAACTGAGAACGGGTGATAAGTTTCATGAGATAGAAACGGTGCAAGTGTTGCAGCCAAATCTGTTGGAAGTTATCACCCTGTATTACCAGAATACATTGATTCTGAACGAATGTTATTAGATACCGAACCTGATATACAACATCATATCAGTCTCTTTATTAGTAAGGAAAGGATATAATTTTGTATTGTTGGATAATGTTTTGAACATTTCGTATATCAAGAGTTGATCGGTTCAGGCACGTTATCTAAAAGCATAGACGTTCTAAATCAAAGCACGGTTCTTAACGTAAAGAACACGCACAAGAGGAAGAGTTCAGAAATGAACAAATCCTTCTTGAGGTATTGTAGACTAGGTCATATCAATGTGACCCGACTAGCTAAAGTTACATATAGATTCATATTTAAATTAGTTTGAATTTACATCTTGTGAGACTTGTCGGTCATGTCACAGAGATAAGATGACCATAGCTCCGTTTATTAGAAACAGAGAAAGAGTTAGTGAACTCTTGGGATGATACATGTTGATGTATGAAGGTCCCCAGTCTACACATGCCAAGACCGGTTCTTTGTACTTCATTACATTCTCTGATGATCTCTCAAGATTCAGACATATGTTCCTGTTGAAACACAAGTCCGAAGCCTTTGAGATATTCACAGAATATAAGTTAGAAAGCAGAGAACCAAAACGGGTATAAGTATTATGTCCTTTGATATGATCAAGGAGGAGAATACTTGAGCATGGAATTCCTGGATTATTCTAAAGGAGAATGAGATTCTCTCTCAGCATTACTCCTCCGTATACACCACAGCACGTCGGTGTATCGGGGCGGAGCAATCACACCCTATGTGATAAGGTGTGCTCTGTGATGAGTACTACTGAGTTACCTATTTCCTTTTAGGGAGTTATGCACTTGTGAAGTTGCATGCCTATTGAATAGGGTTCCCATCAAATCAGTTGCCTACCACTTCATATAAGATATGGAAAGGGAAGAGCCCATATCTTAAGTTTGTTAAGATTTGGGGTTGTCCAGCCTATGTCTAAAAGCATAATCCGGACAAGCTCGAGGCAAAGTCAGTTCTGTAGAAGTTTGTTGGATATCCCAAGCATTCGCAAGGGAATATCTTCTACCAAACCGAGGAACAAAAGATGTTTTGTTTCTCAACATGCCACCTTTGTGAAAGGGAATTTCTTGTGAAGAAATTAGTGGACATGAGGTAGAACTGGAAGGAGTTCCAGCTATACAAACAGCAGCTGATGATTTGGTAGATCCAAAGAATTCAATAGTTTCCAATGAACCTCAGCCTCTCCACCGATCTGGCAGGGTTCCTCACCCACCTGAGAGATATTTTGGTTTCTCTATGACAGTGGGAGCGAGGATTGCATCATGAGATGATGACCCATCTGGTTTCGAGCAGGCCATCAAGGGTGGGGACTTTATAAGAATGGCTGGATGCTTAGCGATCTGAGATGGAATCCTTATACACCAACAAAGTATGGACTTTGGTTGCTTTATCTGAAGGGTTAAATCCCCATCATGAGCAAGTATATCTTGAGAAGATTACTTGGTATACATGGAAAAGTTGAGACTTTCAAAGCTAGACTTGTTAAAGGTTTGCATCATTGACCAGGTATGGATTATGATGAAACCTTTTCTAAGTAGCTATGCTTAAGTCCATCCAGATCCTACTTGCCACGGCTACATACCATGACTACAATATCTGGCGGTTAGGTGTCATGACTGCTTTTCTAAATGATGATTTGGAAGAGAGCGTCTATAAGTACACAGCCAGAGGGCTTCGTAGACAGTGAGAGCAGCGGAAACGTATGCAAGATGTTTTATGTGATAAAGCAGGCATCACGGAGTTGGAACGTCTGTTTTGATGTATTAGTCAAAGAGTTTGACATCATCAAAATGTTAGATGAACCTTGTATATACAAAAAGGTAGTAGGGAGTATGGTGGTGATCCTCGTAGAGTACATGGATGACATACTCTTGATAGGGAAGGAGTTTCCTATGCTACGCCCAGTCAATCTCCGCTTATCACAAGGATTCTCCATATAGGATCAAAGTGATACCTCCTAAATCCTGAGTTTTGATCTATGGGATTGATGTAATTGGATGTTAGGATTCTCACTAGTTGTAGTGAGATGGTATCAATCGATCCTGGGGAGAATCACTGGAAAGGTTCCAGGGTGATAAGGACGACAGAATGTCAGTCGCAGGCATTGTCTTTACCCTCAGTAAAGGGACGGTATGTTGGAAGAGTTCCAAGCTTGATACCGTGGCATACTAGACGATAAAGGCTAGATACATCGCTACCAAAAATGCTACCAAAGAGGCAGTCTGGGTGTATATTAGTTCATGAGATGAACTTCGTTCCTACCATTATGTGACAATGGAGTTGTGGCTTATGCCAAGGAACGCCCGTCCCATCAGTGATCCAGACATATTCTAAGGCAGTATCACCTGATCATGGAGATGGTAGATCTCCAGGGGATCGAGGTTAGGAGAGTAGACTCAGAGGGCAACACAGCGGATCCACTCACAAAGGCCTTTTCCCAGAGAGAGACTATAATGAGATGGTTGAGTATGAGATACTACAACCACTGTTATCAGATGGCCCTAGTGCAAGTGGGAGATTGTTAGTTATATGTATGCCTTAGAGGCCATTACTATACATGAGATGTATATTGTAGTGGATGTTTGGACATATATAGGGAGGACTTTCTTGCTCGACATGATAGTATGCTATCTGGTTACCCTTTACCTTAACGTGTGCACTGATTGTCTCTCTGTTACATGTCGGTAAAGCCTTTAGGATGTGTACTTGACTACCTGGACTATGATGCGGATCATACTAGTGGGGACATGGTAGTCCATAAGTACATCCTTCAAGGTCCCTAGTCATGGGTGTATCGAGACGGGGCATCGATATACCAGAGTAGACTAGCGTATACCTTCTCGACCCATGTTGATGGGCGATGGATGATCCCATATCCATTGGTGTTTGACATCAGAGATGATATACGGGTGCTCAGTGGAGACTGGGTACACTGGACGGACTCACCGAGAACTCCCAGATGGTATTATACCTCACATCAGATGACAGTTCTCTGGTGACACTTGTGCAGGTTAGTCTGTAGACCCGAGATCGTCATAGAGTCTTGTGTGATTCCTACTGTGCTTTGATTTCCACCTTACCACGTCCAAGAGTGCATGCAAAACGGTGGTTTTTGGGTACAGTCCCGAGTCACATGGAGGCAATGAGCGATAGGAGGGGTTTCGTCTCTCCCGGTATTGGGGGTTGATGTTGCGCTATGCTCGATTGGCCATAACAGGGAAGTCCCTGGCCAGGGCTGGTTTAGAGATTTACTGGTAAATGTTACCAGTAGTTTCTCGACCCGTTATGAGCCTCATATCGGCATGACTTATCGGTTATTGGGGTCTGACGTTTACCACCCCTAGACATAATATGCGACATATCAGACGAGGAGACCGGACTGTACGGTAGTGTCACTGTCAGGCTTTTTGCAGGAGTTAGAGCGTGCTTGCTTGCTGATCTTCAGATCGCTCAATACCCAGGTAGCCGTTACGTCCAGCTAGTGTTAGTGTATATGCCCTAGAGGCCATTATTGTATCATACTAGATTGTATATTACTTAATGGAAGCTTGGGATATTCACAGTTATATATACAGTCTTGCTAAAAATGGTAGTATGCTACTTGGTTTGTGTCTACTTTAATATGTGCATATGTCTCTTGTAACGTATCACTTATACATATTAGTAGAGCCCATAGGATCTTTGCTTGATTACCAGCGTCGTGATGGCAGTCACACTAGTGGGGGGCTGGGTAGTCTGTAAGCAAAATCCTATTCAGGTCCCTGGTCGTTGGATTGTCGAGATAGGGCATCGATATTCCGGAGTAGACTAAGTGTATACGCTTCTCATCCCAGTTGGGGAAATGGTCTGTCCCACAGCCATCAGTACGCCGTACTGGAGATAGTATACAGGTGCTCGTTAGGTTACGGGTACACCGGACAGGACTCGCCGAGGAACTGATTGGCTGGTATTATACCCATCGTCAGTTGTCAGTTCCCAGGTGACATGAGTACAGCATAGTCCGCAGACTTGACACTGCTACTTCGCCTCGAGTGTGTCCCACTGTTCTTAGATTGCTACCCTACCACGGCTCAAAGGAGTCGTGCAAACAGGTAGCAGTTGGGTGCAGTCCCGAGCACTTGGAGGCAGTGGCGGTTAGATAGGATTCGTCACTCCCGGTATTGGGAGATGATATCGCACTGTGTCAGAGAGCCATTACGCAAAGTCCCTGGCCAGGGCAATCGAGATATACTGGTAGGTTCCAGTAGCTTCTCAGGGTGTAATGGGCTTCGCTCCAACACGACTTATACAGCTATTAGGGGACTGACGCTTGCCGCCCCCTAGGCTTTATATGCGATAGTCTTAGACGAACAGACCGGACTGTACGAAGATTGTCACATCAGGCTCAGTGGGAGTTCGGATGATTTTCCTCATCGGCCTTCTTATCGACATCTACCTGGGGACCGTTACGTACAGCTAGTGCCGCTTGCGGTCTGTGGTTAAACCCACTGCCAGCGTAGTGTCGAGTCTTTAGAGTCCCACACAGAGAGTTTCCCTGCTCCAGGCGAAACGATATAGAGGTCGTATGGTTTTACGACGAGCGTTCGGATGTATACGTGTGTTTTCGCACGTACGACTTTTCGGACAGTTTATACTAGCCGGCTTTGGTTTAAGCCAGATTCTAGTATAAGGTTATTGGATTTATACAGTCTAAAGTTTTTCCGTGTTTTCACGGATTGGAGGGGCGTTCTCGTAATTTGTCGAGAAGGTTCTAGAAGAGTGGTGACATGAGGGGTTGAGGTGGCTTTTTCATGATTACTTTGTGTGACTCATTTATATGATTCATCATATCATTAATGCTTCATTAATGATCTAATGACTCACATGATGAATCACTCTCCTTGATTAAATGAAACATGGTGAATAATCAATTAATTGATATTATTTGATAATTCATTATGTATCATATATTCAAGTGAGAAGGATTTTTGTTCTCATTATCATCTTCTCCTTCTCTCTCCTCAAGCTCACTCTCTCTTGAAACCCTAACCCTAACCTCTCATGTGTTGAGATCAAGGGTTAGTTAGACTAAAACATCCATAACCTCACTCTATATCCTCTAGGTAGCTTAGATTAGCACTTTAAGCAACCTAGTTATCTCAAGTTTGAGATTAAGCTTGGCGTAGAAGCTTTCGGGTGGATCGTCTTTGATTCGAGGAGGCCGTGAAGTTGCCGATGTTCCAAGGAGACTACGAGGAGTGGAGGACAGCGATGAAGACCCGAAGGACATGTAACGTGAGGTATAACTCCGGTACCGAGTAGTTAAACCTCTAGTATAACGTTAGCAATGGTTTAGATTACGATTCATGCGCTCAAGTCCGTGTTACGAAGCTTTGATAATCGTTTTTCATATATTCCGCCTCCCCGCGAGTTAGTGGGGTGCGTGACATGGACTTACAGTGGTATCAGAGCCAACTAAACCATTACTAGCTTGTTAGCAACTGATTAGAAGTTCGATCGACGGAAAACACGGAAAAACAAAACCCTATTTCTTGACAGTTTCTGTAAATTTTAAAAGTGTCGCAAAAATTTTTTGACATACCTTAAAATTCACAGCAGGGAATTATAAGAAATCTGGGAAAATTCAAAGAGGCAACTCGACTAAACGGCCGCGGATCCGCCGCCGAGTCAACGCCGAGTTGACTCGGAGTTTCACAGTAATTCATATTTTTGGGTTTTTTGTTTTCCTGTATGTTCTGTTTCTACCCAGGTTACTTCAGTACAGGTTTGCTTTTGGGGTAGACATGGAATTTGGTATTCGATCGATGTTCTAATCAATTTGCTAATTGGATCTTTATCTGTAATGTTTTATGTGTTCGTAAACCTCCCCTAACTGTTAGTATGTCGGTTGGCAGAGGGTTGCACATTTCTGTAATGGATTTTATCTGTTTGTGTATATAAACTGTATTGGACTGTTGTGGTGAATAGCCGGGTTTTGTGATGGGTTATTGTATTAATTCATTCGATGTAATTGTAATAAGTTGTAATATTATTTTGCGGGGCACATCCAGGTTGCGGTTGTAGCCACCGTTGTATTATTTCTTTTTACTTTTTTTGCTCCTAGGATAGACCCAAGGTGGGGTGCACAAACTACCGGGTATTTTGAAGTGTTGAGGCGGACCGCTTCACTTCTGGTATTTGGCGGGTAGTTTGCCGTACCCGTAGGGGTCTGGGGTGGGGTAATGGCTATTCATCACAACTGTGTAATCCGTCTTTCCTTGCAGGCTCAAAAGAAACGCGGATTACTTGCATATCCAATAAAGTTTATCTGTGATCTGGAATACTTATTATTGCGTCTGACGAATGTACAATATCTATATATAAATAGCTATTAGACGTCACTTATGTTTTACACCCGCGCTAGCCCAGCCCCCGCTATGTCGTTAGTTAAGTAACCTAACGGGTGATGACGGGACCCCGTGGCGAATGCAGATGGCATAAGAGGACGTTGTATTTTCGTTGTTTTCTGCAATGATAGGATAAATGATGGGACGCATTATTATAATGCAAAGAAAAATAAACCAAAGTTTAATCGTTGGAACAAATTTAAAAGAAACCACTCGGTTATTTTAAAAGAGCAGAATTTTTTAATTGCGGAGCTTTAACCACTCCTTTTAAAAAGTATCAGGTTCCTTCGATTATATCAAGTTCACTACGTTCACGGTTTTGCCAAAACCATTCGTAGCCCTCCGTCATTTCATACGGATATTCAATAGTATTCAAGCTATGTTTGTTGACCTTCGTTAAGGCATAGTGATTGGTAGCTGTTGGGTGTTCATATGTAGCATAGATAGATGCGTTGGTTTGGGACAGTCGTATTACCTTGTTGACCTTCGTCAAGGGTATGTACGGATGGGTTCAAATTAACCTGGACAATGACAGGTAGAACTTGACATGTGACTTATGATTTGTTGACCTTCGTCAAGGTCATAAGAGCATGGGGCAAAAATCCATATCGGGAGTTTCAAAAGAAACTGAAATTTGCAGAGAGATGCATACCATTTTGGAGTTTGATGAATGTTGGTAGGATTCCTTCAACATTATCTTACGATGATATTTTGGATCCCGATCCTACTGTGAGTACATGCTACTTATCAGGGGATTCGTCACTTAACGATCAATGCTATAAACCAAGTAGGTGCCAAGAAAGGTGTCAGCGGGGTTACGCCCCCAGAGAAAAGAGGTTATTTAATTAAGGAACTTCGCGAAAGCGTTGGAAAACCTCCCTCGAAGTATCGACACTGGCCTGGCTGAACGGTTAAGCAAGTATTGTACGGTGAGAATTGTCCTGGCTAATTCTTCTTTTATGGTTTGAGGAGGGATTCGAGAAACAGTGGGAGCCATCCTGTTTAGATAAATTAAACCACTCTAAACTTGCAAGAGCATCATGCTAATAGTATCTTCTTCTCTCTCTTAAAATTGCAGCGACCCTGTGACCACACATAGGTTACATCTAGATAATAATTTGGCTGAATCTGACTTATATGACTGGCAAAAGTCTGTCCAGATGTCCATTACCTATGACAAGCTGGACCACCCTATTGAGGGACATTCCTATTGCTATGGGATTGGGCATTGGCAGAAAGATTGCAGGGCTTTAGAAGCCAGTAGCCAGGATTCGAAGCATGTTGTGGCTTCATCTTCGGGTGTGTTTATGATAGAAAACTGTATGTCAGTTAACCCTACTTCCTGGGTATTGGATACCGGGTCAGGAACTCACATCTGTAATTCTTTACAGGCTCTGAGAAACCGTAGGGTTATCGGGATAGGTGATGTGACCCTCACAGTTGCTAACGGAATGAGCATGGACGCTGAATCCGTAGGGGAATATCATCTTGGGATGACAACTGGGCAGATATTGATTCTGCGTAACTGTTTTTATGTACCAGGTACGACTTGTAATATCATATCTGTACCCTTACTTTCTAAGGAAGGATATGATTTTGCTTTTACAAGAGATGTGGTTCACATCCACCTAAATCAAGATTTGATTGGGTCAGGTACATTAGAAAACGGAATATACGTATTAAATCAAGCTCAGATTTTCAGTGTCCAGAACACACTTAAAAGAAAGTCTCCGGAAACAAATCAGGCTTTCTTATGGCATTGTAGACTAGGTCACATCAATGAGAGAAGGTTGACTAAGTTACAGAGAGAAGAATATTTAAATCCGTTCGAATATCAATCTTATGCTACTTGTGAATCTTGTCTCATAGGAAAGATGACAAAGACTCCGTTTACTGGACACGGAGTAAGAGCAAGCGAGCTCTTAGGGCTCATACACAGTGATGTGTGCGGTCCAATGTCTATACATGCGCGAGGTGGTTATTCATACTTCATTACTTTTACAGATGATTTCTCTAGGTATGGATATATCTTCTTGATGAAGCATAAATCCGAGGCCTTTGAGAAATTTCGAGAATACAAGAATGAAGTGGAAAAACAAACCGGCAAAAGTATCAAGACACTAAGATCTGATCGAGGTGGTGAATACTTAAGTGCCGAGTTCCTGGGTTACTTAAAAGAGAATGGAATTCTCTCTCAACTTACTCCTCCATACACACCACAACACAACGGTGTATCGGAAAGGAGGAATCGAACCCTATTAGATATGGTTCGTTCTATGATGAGTAAGGCTGAGTTGCCACGATCTTTCTGGGGTTATGCACTAGAAACAGCTGCATATCTCTTAAACAAAGATCCAACCAAAACTGTGCCTACCACCCCATATCAGATGTGGAGTGGGAAGAAACCCTGTCTTAAGTATCTTAAGACTTGGGGAAGTCCAGCTTTTGTAAAAAAGCAGCATACGGACAAACTCGAGGCACGCTCAGTACTGTGTAAGTTTGTGGGATACCCAAAGAACTCCAGGGGGTATCTTTTCTATTCCGCAGAGGAACAAAAGGTTTTTGTTTCTCAGCATCCCCACTTCTTGGAAACTGAATTTTTAGAAAATCAGAAGAGTGGGAGCACAGTAGAACTGGAAGAAATTCCAGAACCACAAACTGTTACTGAAAGTTTGGTAGAACCAGAAGTTCAAGAAGAACAGGACATCCCAACGCCACTCCGCAGGAGTAGTAGGCAATCTCATCCGCCCGAGAGATACTACGGTTTTCTCATAGACGGGGATAGAGAGGATTGCACTATTGATTACGATGAGCCTACTAGCTTCCAGCAAGCCATTCAGAGCGGTGACTCGGTAAAATGGCTAGATGCAATGCGGACCGAAATGGAGTCCATGTACACCAACAAAGTATGGACTTTGGACATTGCTCCAGATGGGGTAAAACCCGTAGGATGCAAATGGATCTTCAAAAAGAAGATTGGTGTAGATAGACAGGTTGAAACCTATAAAGCTAGACTTGTTGCAAAGGGTTTCCGTCAAAGACCTGGTTTGGACTACGACGAAACCTTTTCTCCAGTGGCTATGCTTAAATCTATTCGGGTCCTTCTTGCTATTGCTGCCTTCCACGATTATGAAATCTGGCAGATGGACGTAAAGACGGCCTTTCTAAATGGTAATTTGGAAGAAAGCGTCTATATGGATCAGCCAGAAGGATTCATTCAGAGTGGGAGCAGCGGTAAAGTATGCAAACTGCTTAAGTCCATTTATGGACTAAAGCAGGCATCGCGGAGTTGGAACATCTGTTTTGATGATGCTGTCAAAGAATTTGACTTTATCAAAAATCCAGATGAACCATGCATATACAGTAAGATTGTAGGGAGAGCTGTAGTATTCCTCGTCTTGTACGTGGATGACATTCTCCTAATAGGAAATGATATTCCTATGTTACAGTCAGTCAAAAGATTCTTGTCATATAAATTCTCCATGAAAGACTTGGGTGATGCCACCTACATTCTGGGGATCCGGATCTGTCGTGATAGATCAAAAAGGATATTAGGACTTTCACAGTCCAGGTACATAGACACCATAGTGAAGAGATTCAGTATGGAAGATTCTAAGCGCGGTAACCTACCGGCTTGTCACGGAATCACCCTCTCAAAAGATATGTCTCCCAAGACTGATTTGGAAAGGGATCGCATGTCGATTATACCCTACGCTTCTGCGGTAGGCTCTATAATGTATGCGATGTTATGTACCAGACCAGATGTAGCATACGCATTGAGCGTAGTAAGCCGGTATCAAGCAAACCCAGGGGAGAATCACTGGATAGCAGTAAAGAACATTCTCAAGTACCTGAGAAGGACTAAGGAGATGTTCTTGGTATATGGCGGAAAAGACCTTCAGATGGAGGCCTTTGCCGACTCCGGCTTCCAGAGTGACAAAGATGACTCCAAGTCCATGTCGGGTTATGTCTTTACCCTCAATGGAGGGGCAGTCTGTTGGAAGAGTTCCAAGCAGGAGACCGTTGCAGACTCAACGATGGAAGCAGAGTACATAGCTGCTTGCGATGCCGCAAAAGAAGCAGTCTGGATGAAAAAGTTCCTCACAGAACTTCAGGTGGTTCCTACCAGTGTTGATCCAATACCTCTGTATTGTGACAACAACGGCGCTATAGCTTTAGCGAAGGAACCCAGGTCCCATCAGAAGTCCAGACACATCTTAAGGCGGTATCACCTGATCAGGGAGATCATAGATCGCCCGGAAATCGAGGTGAAGAGAGTAAAGACGGAGGATAACATTGCTGATCCATTCAAAAAGGCCATTCCTCAGACGCAGTTCGAGAGGCTATTCGAGATGATAGGTCTACGATATGCCAGCTCATGGCCCTAGTGCAAGTGGGAGATTGTTAGTGTATATGCCCTAGAGGCCATTATTGTATCATACTAGATTGTATATTACTTAATGGAAGCTTGGGATATTCACAGTTATATATACAGTCTTGCTAAAAATGGTAGTATGCTACTTGGTTTGTGTCTACTTTAATATGTGCATATGTCTCTTGTAACGTATCACTTATACATATTAGTAGAGCCCATAGGATCTTTGCTTGATTACCAGCGTCGTAATGGCAGTCACACTAGTGGGGGGCTGGGTAGTCTGTAAGCAACATCCTATACAGGTCCCTGGTCGTTGGATTGTCGAGATAGGGCATCGATATTCCGGAGTAGACTAAGTGTATACGCTTCTCATCCCAGTTGGGGAAATGGTCTGTCCCACAGCCATCAGTACGCCGTACTGGAGATAGTATACAGGTGCTCGTTAGGTTACGGGTACACCGGACAGGACTCGCCGAGGAACTGATTGGCTGGTATTATACCCATCGTCAGTTGTCAGTTCTCAGGTGACATGAGTACAGCATAGTCCGCAGACTTGACACTGCTACTTCGCCTCGAGTGTGTCCCACTGTTCTTAGATTGCTACCCTACCACGGCTCAAAGGAGTCGTGCAAACAGGTAGCAGTTGGGTGCAGTCCCGAGCACTTGGAGGCAGTGGCGGTTAGATAGGATTCGTCACTCCCGGTATTGGGAGATGATATCGCACTGTGTCAGAGAGCCATTACGCAAAGTCCCTGGCCAGGGCAATCGAGATATACTGGTAGGTTCCAGTAGCTTCTCAGGGTGTAATGGGCTTCGCTCCAACACGACTTATACAGCTATTAGGGGACTGACGCTTGCCGCCCCCTAGGCTTTATATGCGATAGTCTTAGACGAACAGACCGGACTGTACGAAGATTGTCACATCAGGCTCAGTGGGAGTTCGGATGATTTTCCTCATCGGCCTTCTTATCGACATCTACCTGGGGACCGTTACGTACAGCTAGTGCCGCTTGCGGTCTGTGGTTAAACCCACTGCCAGCGTAGTGTCGAGTCTTTAGAGTCCCACACAGAGGGTTTCCCTGCTCCAGGCGAAACGATATAGAGGTCGTATGGTTTTACGACGAGCGTTCGGATGTATACGTGTGTTTTCGCACGTACGACTTTTCGGACAGTTTATACTAGCCGGCTTTGGTTTAAGCCAGATTCTAGTATAAGGTTATTGGATTTATACAGTCTAAAGTTTTTCCGTGTTTTCACGGATTGGAGGGGCGTTCTCGTAATTTGTCGAGAAGGTTCTAGAAGAGTGGTGACATGAGGGGTTGAGGTGGCTTTTTCATGATTACTTTGTGTGACTCATTTATATGATTCATCATATCATTAATGCTTCATTAATGATCTAATGACTCACATGATGAATCACTCTCCTTGATTAAATGAAACATGGTGAATAATCAATTAATTGATATTATTTGATAATTCATTATGTATCATATATTCAAGTGAGAAGGATTTTTGTTCTCATTATCATCTTCTCCTTCTCTCTCCTCAAGCTCACTCTCTCTTGAAACCCTAACCCTAACCTCTCATGTGTTGAGATCAAGGGTTAGTTAGACTAAAACATCCATAACCTCACTCTATATCCTCTAGGTAGCTTAGATTAGCACTTTAAGCAACCTAGTTATCTCAAGTTTGAGATTAAGCTTGGCGTAGAAGCTTTCGGGTGGATCGTCTTTGATTCGAGGAGGCCGTGAAGTTGCCGATGTTCCAAGGAGCCTACGAGGAGTGGAGGACAGCGATGAAGACCCGAAGGACATGTAACGTGAGATATAACTCCGGTACCGAGTAGTTAAACCTCTAGTATAACGTTAGCAATGGTTTAGATTACGATTCATGCGCTCAAGTCCGTGTTACGAAGCTTTGATAATCGTTTTTCATATATTCCGCCTCCCCGCGAGTTAGTGGGGTGCGTGACATGGACTTACAGCTAGTACCGCTGACGGCTTGTGGGTGCTTGATATGATCATCACCTACTGCCGGCGTATTGACGAGTCTTTAGAGTCCTACATAGAGGTTTTACTGGCTCAGGCAAAACGAAATAGAAGCGCATATGTGATATGTGCGGGACCGAGAATAATGCGTGTATGTGATACCATATTCTATTCTCGCGACTATTGTATCGGCCGGTTATATGTGATATAGCCGGGTTATCGAATCAAGTGTTGATTCGATAAGTTGGTGCATTTTGTGTTAGTCGGTTATATGAGATATAACCGAATTATTAAGTCAAGTGTTGATTTAATAATTTAGTGTATAATTGTATATGTGATATACTAATTTACATTAACAAACATTGGTTCACTTAAGCATTTGTTTTTCTCACTTGTGCACAACTTAATATATATGTGATATATATTTATTTGTGTTCATTTTGTATCATGGTTGTTGATACAACTATCATGGGTGTATAAGACTTATACCATACTAATTATAGTTTTAGGTTTTTAATATTTAAAGTAATTCTAAAATTAGTGGATGATGAGCTCACATGCATGAAGCTTCATGAAGCTTAGGGTTGCATTGACTTAGTCTACTAACTTTGGATTACTAGAGATATTAATTAACCTAACCATTATAATGTATCCATGGTTATGTCTCTACATGAGTTAGTATATGATACCCACTCACCCATGGTTAGCTAACTCTCTCTTGATTAGTTTTCATTCTCATTTTGAGCTCATCTTCTTCCTCCTTCAAATTCTTGCTAGGGTTTGATAAAGAGAGAGAAACATTGTGAGAAAAGAAATTCTAAACTGTATCCATTTCCTATTTCATCATCCTCTACTAGACTAGCACTTTAGTTTAGGGTGTTTGCTTCACTAATTCTCTAGTTAGTGAAGTAGAAGCTTAAGTTCGTATTCCCTCGACGTAGATCATCTTCGGCCTCGAAGACTTCAAGCAATACCATTGCTATCCACTCAAAGAGCCGTCCGAGAGTCGGAAGCACCTGATCGCAGCGAAGGGACTACTACAAGGAGCTTAAGAAGTGAAGGACCGATCTACAAAGGTTGTATTTCGTATTCACTTAGTAGTAAATGTAATTTACTTGCATGTGTTACCCTAATTATCTAGCAAAGATCTTGTTTAGGGTTATTCGGCATGGCTAAAATTTTAATCGGGCATGGTTGATGCCTTGTACAACCTTCTTAGAATGCCTAGTAACCGTACAGAAACAACATACACCCACAATTTACCCCGAGAGCTCAACACTTGAGCAAAGTTACAAATACTCAAAAACGCGTCACAGTGTCTATGGTCCAGCCGTAGAAGGGTTTAACCAAGGCCTCACCTATGACACCACGGAACTACGGCAAACCCTAAGGTTCGATCGCGATTCCGTGGGCATAGAATCGAGTTAAGGTTATTATATTCTTCTAGAGGGCCCATAGAATACTTACGAGACTATTGAATATAAAGCTAACTTAGGAAAATTACAACATTTGGAAATTTCAGTTAGGTCAAGATGTGGGGTTTTGAAGTTCGTTCGAACCGCTAAACATTGTCAAGGTTACTAATACAGTGTTAGAATTTACGACTACGAAACACTACGAATTAGCCCGTAATCAAAATAATCATCACATGAAAATTTAGGCTAAGCAAACAATACCTGAAACCCCAAAATTAAGACAACAGAGCACTGGAGAAATACGGAGCAGAATGGGGGAGGAGGGGCCGGCCAGGCCGGAATTCCTGGCCTTGTGCTCGGCCAAATTCCGAGCACAAGTCTCCGTATTTCACCTGTGTTCTAACAATGTCCCAAATAGTGTTCTGCAGTTGTTTAAAAAATTTTAAAACGACTTTTTAAAAAATTTACAAAGAGCAAAAACTAAAGTTTCACATATCGTATTTTCGGAGTCGATTTCGTTTTCGTAATAGTTCTAGCACCGTGTCTAAAATTCTAGCTTGGCTCTGATACCATTATTAGGTTTCCCTTGCACCTACTGTAGAGTATGGAAGCATCACACATGCCACTTTTAAAATTATAGAGGTGCTAAGAAAACAAAGCAAGGATCTTTAACTAGAAGTCTAGGGTAACATCTAAAGTATCACATACAATAAACATATTATCACTAAGTGAAAGAAATACAGCCTTTGTAGTCCTCTTGTAATGACTCCTAGGATCGTTGAGAGTTTGAAAAAGCTTGCAAGTAAGCTCCTTTGTCTACGATGATCCACCCGAAGTCCACTTTGTCCAAGCTCCTAGCTCCACTTGATCAAAGAAGAAGATGAAGCTAAACACTCTAAACTAATTGGCTAGATTAGAGTAGAATGATGAGATTGTTTGTTTTCTCTAATCAAAACCCTTTCTTTTTTATACCCTCACTCTATGGAAAACTCAAGAGAGCTTGGAGAATGAGGAGGAAGATGAAGGCAACTCAAGAGCTCAAGATAATAACAAAGATAATGAATAATGAGAATAGAAAATAACATATATATTTTCTTGTTCTCATCTCAAACTATGGTAACAAATATCTAGATATTATTGTAAATGAGTTAAAAGCCAAAAGGAAAACTAATCCAAGGTTAAAAGTTTGGTGAAGTATGGTTTGCTTTGGAAGAGTATAGAAAGATAACCATGGATTGATTTTTCCTTTTCTTTTCTTTTAATTTAAATACAAATGTGTGTGTGTGTGTGTGTGTATAAATATAAGTTCCATGTGAGTCTTGTATTGCCATCAAGGGTGTATCATCAACCATGATACTATGTATGCATGTATGTGTCCATGCACATCAACATGTGCATACATGCATGCATACATCATATAAAAAAGAAATGGGTTTAATAAAGAAATTAAACTAAAAGTCAAATGTTAAATCAACACTTGATTTAAAAAACCGGTCATATCACATACGACCCGACCAATAGAAAAACGCCCGACTAAAATACGGTATCTCATACTCATATTTAATCGGGTCCCCGTGCATATCTCATATGCACACCACATCTTTTCGCCTGGGCTAGGAAACTTCTATATTGGACTCTAAGACTCGTCAATATGCCGGCAGTAGGTGATGATCATATCAAACACCCACAAGCCGCAAGCGGTCAGCTAAACGTAACGGTCACCCGGGTATTGAGCGATCAGAAGAAAACCAGCAAAGTTGTCAAAACTCCCGTCAAGCCAACTGGCAACACTTACCGTACAGTCCGGTCTCTTCGTCAGATATGTTGCATATCGAGTCTAGGGATGGTATTGTCGACCCCAATAACTCAATAAGTCATGCTGGTGTATGGCTCATAACAGATCGAGAAACTACTGATAACACTTATCAGTAAATCTCAGCAGCCCTGGCCAGGGAATTCCTGTTATAGCCAATCGAGCATAGCACAACATTAACCTCCAATACCGAGAGAGACGAAACCCCTCCTATCGCTCATTGCCTCCATGTGCCTCGAGACTGTACCCAAAATCCACCTGTTTGCACGACTCAGTAGAGTCGTGGTAGGGTGGAGATCAAAGTACAGTGGGAGGACACACAAGACTCTATGACGATCTCGGGTCTACAGACTAACCTGTACCAGTGTCACCTGAGAACTGCTATCCGACGATAGATATAATACCACATAGGAGTTCTCGGCAAGTCCGTTCAGTGTACGCAATCTCCACTGAGCACCCGCATACAATCTTTGGTGTCACCACACCAGATGGATATGGGATCATCCATCGCCCATCATATGGGACAAGAATGGTATACGCTAGTCTACTCTGGAATATCGATGCCCCGTCTCGATACACCCACGACTAGGAATAGTTCAAGGATATGCTTATAAACTACACGTGTCCCACTAGTATGATCTTCATCATAGTCGGAGTAGTCAAGCATATATCCTAAGGGCTTTATCAACATGTACCAAATAAATAAAATGCATGATCAAATGAACATGTCAAGATAAAGTAAACCAGATAGCATACTATCATGTCGAGCAAGAAAGTCAAATATATATATACATATATACATGTCCAAGCATCCACTATACATATAATGGCCTCTAGGGCATACATATATCCAACACCACGCACGTGAGGCGCTGGACCCCACGCGTCCTTTGGACTCTTTTTCCTCTTTTTATATATATGTATATATGTATATATATATATAGATAGATACACACTCCACGACACTGTCCCTGTTAGAAAAAATTTCTAACGGGGCGCTGCCCTGCACCCCGCAAAGGGGCTGCTAGCCCCTTGACCCTGAGCCCGCTATCCGGGTAGCGGGACCCCCGTAAAAACTCTGCGGGGCCCCCGATATATCCAATTCCCCTCCAAAATAGAACACTGCACATTGAGTTCGAATGACCTGTTTGACCCGTCTATCGGAGGTTCTCTCGCTCTAAAGGCGAGGGTAATTAACGGTAGCTTAGTTTACGCCTGCCAGAAATTCGGATCCCCACAATCAATAAACCCCTGCCTATCCTAGGCAGGGGGAATCTATAGTACGCCTGACAAGCACGCGTATTCCCATCTCAATGGGGGTGGCGAAAAACACCCTACAGACTCTGGCACGCCCGGTGGGACCTATCTTTCTTCCCATATTTCGGGTTAAACGTTCATGCGAACTCAATCAACATATACATTGATTGCATGTACTGAAATCATGCTTCTTTGTGGAGGTTAACAATTTCCAATTGCAATCTTCGGACGTAGCAAAAATGACTCCAAGGACAAGCTCAGCTCTCGACACAGCTCCCATCTCCTACACGATGAAGATGGATGCCAGGATGGTCCTCCCGGCCAGTCTCGGTCGACAATAGGAGGAGCCGCTGCTACCATTCGGCTCTATTATGTTCATGCCAGTTAGCGCCATCCCAGCTCCTCAAGCTCCAGCAACAGACAAACCGGCCTCGAAAGGCAGGAGACTAAATATGGTGATCTCGAAGGCACCACTACCCAAACGCAAGTCGGTGTTTGAACGACTTTCCTTTGCTCCAGCTGGAGGCAAGGCCATCAACACCAACAAAGCAATAAGGCGTATCGAGCAAGATCCAGCAGTGCCCTTGAAAACTGCTCGATCGGGTATCTTCTCTAAGCTCCCCATCAATCGACTCACGGTGGATTCCCAGAAAACGGATGCCCGCCAAGCCCTCAAAATCGAGAAGCCAAAACAGAAAAGGCTCAGATACAGAGCCAACAAAAGGGCTAGGGCTCATGCTATGCTGAACTTCATGAGGTTCCATGAACAGGGTCACCTCGCCAAAGATAAAGAGACGGCTGGATATGTGGTCCATACTGTCTATATGGTGGGCACGCGCAGCAAGAGTAAGGATGGGATACTACATCTCAAATCCAATCTGGTGTGAATATGGCTGCCACATTCCAAGACCAGCCTCCTCTGGAAGGTAATGAAGACCCTTCCAGTGAGGCTGATAAGCAGAGAGATCCTTCAATTCATGAGGAGTCGGGCTCGGAAAGCGAAGATGAGCCAACTTTCCATCTTAAGACCGCAGAGCTGCAACTTCTCCAGGACCTCCGAAAGCAGCTCAGAAACAAAGACAAGGAGATGGCCAAGCTCTACTAAAAAATTGACGACTTGACAAATGTCCTCTTACAGCTCACGGCCCAACTTGCCTCTCAGCCGCCCAATCAAACGCAAGGCTCTGCTCATGAACCAAGAAATGGTGTCCCGAGACAGCCGACGCCTATTCCCTCAAATCCAAAGGTGGGCGGACCGCATGAAAGTCAATCGCATCCAATCTCGGGAAATATCTTAGCTACCGATGACAGTAACCCGCTAACTCAAGATCAAATCATGGATTTGGTTGCCAACAAAGTCAAAACATTGGTAGCCGAAGCCGAAGCGCAAAAAGATGTTAGCAGTAGCGGGAGACTATATCCTGCTCAGTATGATCTGGTAGAATTTCCTAGCGGCTATGTCATCCCTAAATTCGGAAGATTCGATGGGACGGGAAATGTGAATCAGCACATCGCCTACTTTAAAGCCTCATGCAGAATACTGGGGGCAATGATGCGCTTCTCCTCCGCCAGTTCGTTAATAGCTTGACTGATGTTTCTTTCGACTGGTATGAGAGCATACCGGATGGCTCCGTCACAGCTTTCGTCCAAATGGAGTCTCTGTTTCGGCAGAGGTTCATGAGCGTCAGTGATAAGATTACCATTGCCGACCTCATAAGGACCAAGCCAAAGAACAACGAAAGCAGCGCGGATTTTATAACCCGATGGCGCAATCTCTCCGTCAAATGTGAACCGCCGTTAGAGCAGGCCCAATCTGTCAGTCTCCTCATCGGAAATCTCAACAATTGGATGGCCCCGTTTCTATGCACCACGGGTCTCAAAACATTTCAAGAGCTGACCAGGAATGTCCAGATGTTGGAGTGCTCAAAGCAGGAGTCTTTCTCTGATTCCCAAAATAACAATAGGTCATGGAGAAACCGAAAGGACGATAATCGTAAAGGCGGAAGTTCCGACGATACTGAATCTTTCAACACTTCGGCTAACTGAAATAAGCAAGGGATGAGCGGGCCTAATGCCAACCGGCCTCGGAAGCCAGTGTTCGGAGAGGGAAGAGAATTTCTACTGAAAGAGAGGCTGGATAAGGTCTATTCCTTCAGAAGGGACAAAGTTCGTAAAATATTCAAGGACGCCCTAAGAAACGGTCTATAATTGCCAGAATCAAAAAGACCGCAAGAAGCGAATATGACCGACGACCTTAAATATTGTCCCTATCACAGAGTGATAGGTCATGCCATTGAGGAATGTTTCGTCTTCAAAGATTATGTCGAAAAAAATACAAAGAAGGAGAGATAGAACTGTCTAAAGGCGTGTTAACAAACAGTCAAGCTGCGACCACCAATTTCATACAAACGGAGACCGAAGTCCTTCGTGAAACTGATTCTCTCGGACATCTGTCTTTCTCTGAAAACAGTTGACCACTACGTCGCTAAACTGGGAACATTCGACCACCACGTCGTTAAACTGGAGAACAATCGACCTCTAAATCGTTAAACTGGGGATGTAAAAATGTGTAAATAAAAAACAATAATAAAAATACAAAAATAAAATGCTGAAATGAGGGGGCAACTCGCAATAAAATTCAGCGAGTAAAAATAAAGCCGAAATGATGGGGCAGCCACGAATAAATAGCCGAAATGATAGGGCAATCGTGACCTTCGCGATAAGAAAAGCTGAAATGATAGAGCAAACGCGGTAAAAAAAAGGCGAATGATGAGTCGCTCCTGGTACCATATTCCAGTGCAGCGATGCAGACGCCGTCCAAATCCTAAATTCCTAACGGCGAATGATGAGTTGCTCCTGGTACTATATTACAGTGCAGCGATGCAGATGCCAACCAAAATCCAATTTCCCAAAATTCTTCCAGCCCTACGGTTGGTCCCCAAGTTGACTACCGTATACAATCCATGGGCTCAAATAATTCTCATCAACCCATGCCCCACTGCAATCATCAGTTACGCGGCCGGTCTCCGCCCTTGGAATTATGCTCCGTTTGGGAAGACTCACTCATGCGTCCTCACGACGCATGAGGAGAACAAACCTTACGGGATCCTCACGACTCGTAAGAAAACACCTTCGTGGGATCCTTACGACTCACAAAAGAAAAACACACTTGGGAGTCCCTACGACTCCTAAGGAGAAAGTACACCTACGAGATCCATTCGACTCGTAGGGAGAAAGTACTTTTATGGGACCCTTACGGCTCATAAAATTGAAACGTCTTAGGTGATAGGGACCTAAACCTGTCTCATAAGCCATCGCTCCCCAACAGGCAAAGGCAAATGATGAATTGCTCCTGGCACCTGTGCTTCAGTATTACCAACGCTGATGCCGACCCCTACCCCCAAATTCCAAGCTTCCGATCCAATAGACCCCTAAGTCTTTAAACTGGGAACAGATGACCTCTAAGTCGTTAAACTGGAAACAGAAGACCTCTAAGTCGTTAAACTGGAAACATATGACCTCTAAGTCGTTAAACTGGAAACAGATGACCCCTATGTCGTTAAACTGGGAACGAGGAAAATCTCCTCATGGCAAATGATGATTCTCTCCTGGTACCATATTCCAGTGAAGCGATGCTGATGCCAAACCAAAACCAAAATCCCCAAATCCTGTCATGGCAGATGATGATTCGCTCCTGGTACCATATTCCAGTGTAGCGGTGCTGATGTCAACCCAAATCATATCAAGTCAGCAAGACAACCAACAACCTCCCTGGCGGAATCATGCTCCACCTCGGAAACAAGTCAAATCCCGACACCGCAGAAAGCGGAGCAAGTCAAATCAAAGCATCAACCGTCCACGTCGCTAAAAGGGCAGCACCGACCGTCCACGTCGCTAAAAGGGCAGAACCGACCGTCCACGTAGCTAAAAGGGCAGCACCGACCGTCCAAGTCGCTAAAAGAGCAGCACCGACCGTCCATATCACTAAAAGGGCAGCACCGACCGTCCAAGTCGCAAAAATGGCAGCAACGACCTCCTCGTCGGAATTATGCTCCGCCTTGGAATCAAGTCAACCAGACACTCCATGCCGGGGACACGTCAACCACCGACACTCCGTCTCGGAGACACGCCAGGCATCGACCGTCCATGTCGTCAAAAGGGCAGTGCCGACTTCCTAAATAGCGGGAACCAAATCAAGTCGCCTCCACGTGAAAGAAGATCCATCAATTTCATGCACACGACCCACATGTGGTGTGCATTTATTGATGGGGGGCACTTTCTTGGGGTCGAAAATTACACCCCGGTTGACCAAGTCAAAGTCAACCCCAAGCAAGCGGGCCCAAGCCCAGATCAAGTGGGCCCATGCCCGAGTCGAGCCCCGCGGCCAATCTCCTCCATGCCAAAATGAAATCATGTAATAAATAATTTTGATATAATTTTTTATGCATGAATGTAAGAAAAATGGGCATAAAGTCAAATTTTTGTAAAGCCCATGGCTCATGTGCAAAAGAAATGAGCACATGAAGCATGGGATGGGCAAAATTACATTTTGTAAAAGCGCAAGGGGCTATATGTAAATGTGTAAGCCTATATAAGGCAACATAATGATGAAATAAAGGAGACTTTTTTCATTTCTCTCAAACTCTAGGGTTTTTGTGCCTCCTTCTCCTTCCTCAAGATTCTAAACCTTCTCTTTTTTTTGAATTAAATCAAGAGTTTCACTCTTCCTTTTCCAAAAATAAATAGTTTTTCACCACAAAACCCATAAAGGAGAGCTCAGATCTTCCATCAGATCTCAAAAGGGGAAGATTTTTAAATCTCACCTCCCTTTCATCCAAGATCCGGCCAACGGAGAGGAAAAAGAATGAGACCCATCTCCAAAAATCTCACTTTGGGGAAGATCCAGGGCTTAAGGGAGAAGCCCCTTTCATCAGCTCAAAAAATATCTTAGGAGTTTAACTCCTCAAATATATATATATATATATATATATATATATATATAGAGAGAGAGAGAGAGAGAGAGAGAATAATGGAGAAAAGAGGCCATAGGAGGGGATTTTCTCCTATGGCATGGAAAAAATACAACCTCCACCAATTTTTTCGACGATCGGCCCCCATCATCTTCATCGTTATCATCTAAGATGTAGGTACACCAAATTTCATGTGATTCTATAACTTTTTCACCGTTGATTTAGCAATGTAAAAAGTTCTATTGTCGGTAAACCGTTAATTTTTAACCCACTAAATCAACGATGAAAAAGATGTGGAATCACATGAAATTTGGTGTACGCACATCTTAGATGATAACGATAATGATGATAGGTGCCGATCGTCGGAAAAAATGGTGGAGGTTGTATTTTTTCCACGCCATAGGAGGAAATCCCCTCCTATGGACACTTTCCTCCATTAATCTCATATATATATATATACACACACACACACACACAAAATAATAAATCTTTCTTTTTGGGAGTACAACTCCCAGTGCAGGGACTAAGCCCACTCTCTATCAGGAGTTCAACTCCATAAGTCAAATCGGGAGCACAGCTCCCAGTGCAGGGACCAAGTCCTTTTTCCTACTGACGCCAAGCGCCCGCGTGCCATGCACGTGGGGCGCCCGCGCCCAGCGCCCAGTACGTGAGGCGCCTGCGCCCAGCGCCTGCATGCCACGCACGTGAGGCGCTGGCCCCACACGTCCTTTGGACGCTTTTTCCCCTTTTTATATATATGTGTGTGTGTGTGTGTGTCTATATATATATATATATATATATATATATATATATATATATATATATATATAGATTCACACACACTCCACGACACTGTCCCTGTTAGAAAAAATTTCTAACAGGGCGTTGTCTTGCACCCCGCAAGGGAGCTGCTAGCCCTCTTGACCCCCAGCCCGCTATCCGGATAGCGGGACCTCCATAAAAACTCTGCGGGGCCCCCGATATATCCAATTCCCCTCCAAAACACAACACTGCACATTGAGTTCGCATGATCTGTTTGACCCGTCAATCGGAGGTTCTCTCACTCTAAAGGCGAGGGGTAATTAACGATAGCTTAGTTCGCGGCTGCTGGAGATTTGGATCCCCACAATCAATAAACCCCCGCCTACTCTAGGCAGGGTGAATCTATAGTATACCTGACAAGCGCACGTATTCCCATCTCAATGGGATGACGAAAAACACCCTACAATCATCTCAAGTAAGACTGTTATACCTATATAAGTCTTTTCTCAATCATCATAATAGTCTACCTGCGATTATAATAATTGCCTTAAGGGCACTATAGCCAACAATCTCCCACTTGCATTTAAGGCCAATTATTGCAGCGTCACATACTCACTGCCCGTGTGCTACCGAACACCCAACTTCTCTACTAATCGGTTTCAAAAATCATGTTTGTGAAACATTTGTGTTCGAGAAATAATCTCAGTGAGTGGATCCGCTCCAATATTTTTATCTTTATCTCTCTATATCTCAAGTTCGCGGAGAACGACTATCTCCCGAAATGAGCGATACCTATCTTAGAACTTTTCTGGATATCTGATGGGACCAAATTCATAATGTAGGTTCCTAGTGCCTTCACTGTTAACCCGCGGCCACTGCGGAATTCAAAAACAAAATTTTTTATGGCATTAGAAATTTACATCCAAGAATCTAACCAAACACATAAACTAGCAAGCACAAAAAGATAGAAATCACAACCTTTATAGCGTCTTCATTTGCTCCAATTGGGTTGGACTCTAGTATGCTCTCAAGAGCTCCGGAACGCATTTGCAAGCCGATCCTCTTTTGACAAAGATTATAAACCCGAAGGAACCGATCCAAGCACCAGCCTCACCTATTGAAGCAACCGACGCTCCAAACTCGCTAGGAATGAAGAGTGGGGATGTAGGAATTTTCCACTATAATTTTCTCTCAAATCTAAAGCTCAAGAGAGTATCTAAAGAAGAAGGAGTAGGAGGTAAGGAAAAATAGCCATGAGCAACTCAAGAAAGTATGAGAAAATGAATGAAGAAAAAGAATAGAGTGGAATGGCTTCATAATTTTTTACAACCATGCAATAAAAATCTCACGACAATTTGTAATAAAATAATAAAGCTCATTTCTGTCTACTTGCCTTTAACCATGCTCAATGCCACCTCATCCTCCACCTCATTTTAAGAATATTCATAAATGAATATTCACAAATGAGGTGTCCATCTTCTAGAACAAATTCCATATAAATAGGGAATACAGCCCGGTATACGTAGCGAAATATATATACGTGTATCTGTATAAAAATACAAATAACTAAGAGAGAAAATGAATAGTTGTTGGATATAGTGCCCTTAAAGTCAATTATTGGATCGCAGGCACGTGATTGCAATGATTGGGGGAGGACCTATACCGGTAGGACAGTCTTACTCAAGATGATAGTATGCTATCTGGTTTATCTTTATCATCGTGTAGAGCTTTAGGTGATATTACAGATCACTATTACACGTTGATAGAGCCCTTAGGATTCATGCTTGACTACCAGCAATATGATGGCGATCATATACGTGAGAGTTGGGTGGTCTATAAGCACATCCTTAAATGTGGTCCCTAGTCGTGGGAGTTTCGAGACTGGGCATCGATACTCCATTTGTAAACTAGTGTATACAGTTGATGTTAGTTATATGTATGCCCTAGAGGCCATTACTGTACATTGGATGTATATTGTAGTGGATGCTGGGACATATATAGGTAGGACTTTCTTGCTCGACATGATAGTACGCTATCTGGTTGCTCTTTATCTTAACATGTATACTTTCTGTCTCTCTGATTACATGTTGATAAAGCCCTTAGGATGTGTACTCGACTTCCAGGACTATGATGTAGATCATACTAGTGGGACCTGGGTAGTCAATGAGTACATCCTTCATTGTTCCTAGTCGTAGGAATATCGAGACGGGGCATCGATATTCCAGAGTAGACTAGCGTATATCTTCTCGACCCATGTGATGGGCGATGGATGATCCCATATCCATTGGTGTTTGACATCAGAGATGGTATACAGGTGCTCAGTGGAGACTGGGTACACTGAACGGACTCGCCGAGAACTCACAGATGGTATTATACCTCATGTCAGATGGCAGTTCTCTGGTGACACTGGTACAGCTTAGTCTGTTGACCCGAGATCGTCATAGAGTCTTGTGTGTCTCCCACTGTGCTTTGATTTCCACCCTACCACGGCTCTACTGAGTCGTGCAAACAGGTGGTTTTTGGGTACAGTCCCGATTCACATGGAGGCAATGAGCGATAGGAGGGGATTCGTCTCTCCCGGTATTGGGGGTTGATGTTGCGCTATGCACGACTGGCCATAACAGGAAATCCCTGGCCAGGGTTGCAGTGATATACTGGTAAGAGTTATTAGTAGTTTCACGAATGTTATGGACCCTACGTCGGCATGACTTATCAAGCTATTCGGGTCTGACGTTTACCACCCCTAGGCGAGATATGCGGCATATCAGACGAACAGACCGGACTGTACGATAAGTGTTACTGGTTGGATTCACAGGAGTGTGAGCGGGCTTGCTCGTCGATCTTCTGATCGCTCAATACCCGGGTGGCTGTTACGTTTAGCAGACCGCTTGCGGCTTGTGGGTGTTTGATATGATCATCACCTGCTGCCGGCGTATTGACGAGTCTTTAGAGTCCTATACAGAGGTTTCCTGGCTCAAGCGAAACGAAATAGGAGCGCATATGAGATATGTGCAGGACCGAGAATAATGCGTGTATGTGATACCGTATTTCATTCTCGCGATGAATGTGTCGAATGGTTGTATGCGATATAACCTAGTTATCGAATCAAGGATTGATTCGATAAGCCGATACATTGGATACTAGCCGGTTATATGCGACATGACCGGATCATTGAATCAAGTGTTGATTTAATGATTTAATGTATAATTATATATTTGATATATTACTTTGCATTAACTAGTATTTGTTCACTTTAAAAGGATTTTCTCACTTGAAGTGCACATTGTGTATATGATATATTTTTGTGCACAAGATTGTATCATGTTTGATGATACTTGCTCATTTGGGTTTGTGTAAAGATTAAACCATGTTTAGTGAATGGTTAGGGTTTCTTTTCTCTTATTTATTTATCCATTTATTATTGTTTTGGAAAAGATAAAGAGAAAAAGAAATGGTGGCTTAGTTTGTTTTTTCTTTGAAGCTTCTTGAAGCTTTGAACAAGTCCACCATTCTTGTCTCTTCTCTAACCCTAACCACTCATCTAACCTTAGTTAAATCTCTACACTAAACCATGGTTGAAGTCATGATAAGTATTCTTTTTATTTTTCCTTTTAAAATAACTTATCGTATATCTTCTTCTTCTTCTTCATCTTCAACAAAATGAAGAAGCTTGTCTTCATCAATGGAAAGTTGAGCATATGAGTGAGAAATCCAATTCTAAAGTGAACCAACCTCCTATTTCTTCATCCTCTACCTCTTGCCAAGTAGTATAGGGTGTTTCCTTCACAATTTTTCTTGACTTGGTGAAGTTGGAGCTTGATCTAGCGATGCCTCGACGTAGATCATCTTCGGCATCGTCGTCGATGACCTAGCCCGCTTTTTCTCCGATGAAGCCGACGCTAGAGCCCAAGATCCGATTTGTACAGCGAGGAGACTTCATCGCAGGGCCATGGAGGTGGAGAACCGGATCTACAAAGGTTGTAGCCACTTTCCTTTAGCATTTAATTCGTTTACTTGCTTGCATCGCCTATATATCTAGTTAACGATCCGTATTAGGGTTTGTAGGCACCCGTAAAATTTGAATTAGCCATGTTTGATGCCTTGTGAGACTTCATTAGTGTGCCCAGGAACCCTACAGTGGTATCAGAGACTAGCTAGAGCCTTAGGCGATGCGTAGACGGAATTAGAAGTCCGATTGAACCGAAACCCCAATCGCATTTTGCTCTCTGGACATTTTTGAAAAACGTGGTTTTTTCCAGATTAAAAATATTCAGAAAACTCAGTAGAAGATTCTAAGAATTACTGTATAAAACGGGGCCCCTAACTCCACCAAAGCGCGGCGGAACCGCGGCATTAGCATGCTAATGCGGCGGTTCCGCGGCCCTTTAGCCTCTTCATGCAATAAATTTTGCACAGTAATTCCTAGTTTGCAGTGCTGGTTTTCCTGGGAATGTTTAATATTTTTTCAAGAGTTGAATTTTCTGGGTTG
Source organism: Agapanthus africanus (assembly GCA_030015575.1). Classification (NCBI taxonomy): domain Eukaryota; kingdom Viridiplantae; phylum Streptophyta; class Magnoliopsida; order Asparagales; family Amaryllidaceae; genus Agapanthus; species Agapanthus africanus. The sequence goes on along the minus strand of JASDDO010000026.1, from coordinate 398,586,795 downwards.
TATTGGGGACTCGGTGTATCGATCGGATTGTCTAATTTTGTCAGTGTGTTTTTCCGGGTATTTTTAGAATATGTTAAAAAGTTCGACCGGATATAAATACCCACTTTTTCCCCTGCCGGGAAATTTCCAATTGTTGGATTTTTCCGTAGTTTAACGACGTTCTAAGTAGTGCAAGTAACGCGATGGACCCTCTAGAAGACAACAAACCTTAACTCGATTATGTGACCGTCTTGAACTGCCCTTTGAACCTTCGGGTTTGGGGCAGTACGGCGTGCCACATGTGAGGTGTTGGCTTGACCCTTCTACGGCTGGACGGTTGGTACTGAGGCACGAACTGAATGTTGTTAGACTTATTTCATGTGTTGAGCTGTTTCGGGAAAACTTGGGTGTTCGATTGTTCGATCGGAAAGTTTAACATTTTCTATTTATCCGGAATGTGATACAATAATTGGAATTCACAAGAAGTTATGAGATAACGGAATGAATGTTATAAACATAGCCGTTTAGTCTCACTTGATCGGTTGCCACGGAGTTTTGATGTGATCAAAAGTCCGTCGCAATCACGTAGCGTACGCGGATACTCGTCGGGTAAACTTAATAGACAGCCTCACTCCATAGCCCCGACCAAGTGACTGTAGGAGAACCCCGTCGCCGAAAGCATCCGTTCGGGTGCTCGCGGTAGCGGTGTTCCGCCTTGGTGAACTTCGTCGCCGGTATCGGGGGTGCTGCCGTCTACTGAAGTTTGCGACGAGCATTCGATCAGGATGTCGGAAATCCTGTTGAATTGCCCGACTTGATATTGAAAAGAGTTTTCGATAATGAGACTAAAATGCGGGGTTTATAATTGTTAGGCATGCGATGTCTAAGTAATTCATTTGATCAGGCATGCGATGTCTGAAGTGGTTGCGGATTCCAACTGTTGTAGTTTTACACTTTCTTTTCTGTGACCGTAAGTGTAATATGTGATGTCGCCGGTTTCGTTGCTATATGTCAACGACAATTGGGATGCGCATATTTACTTACGTTGATGACATGTGATGTTATGTGTTGCTGGATATGTTATATTGGATCGTCGTGTTTGAATAGCCGGGGGGTTTTTATGTGAGATGAGTGTTTTTCATTTTCATTCATGTAAAAACTTGTATGTAATATTATTTTATTGGGGCACTTCCAGGTTGCGGAAGTTGTCACCGTTGATGTATATTATTTACTTTTCTGCACTAGGATAGAGCCAAGGAGGGGAGCACAAGTAACCGGGTTCTAGGGTCCAGTGGGAGACCATCTCGAGGAGTCGAGTCCGGGTCTCCTAACCCTAGAATTGGTAGGGTTGCTTGCCGCTCTCGTAGGGGTCTAGGGGTGTGGGATTGGCTGTTCATCACGACCGTGGAATCCGTGTTTTATACTGGCTCGTATTGAAAACACGGACGTCCTAGTATATCCAATATTTCATATGTTTCTTCTGCTGTGATTTATCTGTGATGTGATCATGTGATGTTCTATGACAGATATTGTATATAGTATATATGATATATTATATAGACGTTGCGTATGTTTTACACCCGCGCTAGCCCTGCCTCGCTCTGGCGTTAGTTACCTAACCTAACGGTGCAGACGGGACATCGAAGCGAATGCGGATGGCATAAGCGTACGTTATATTTATCTGTGATGTTTAGGTGGACTTAAATGATGGGATATTCATTAATGAGATTAATGAAAGAAAATAAACCTAATTGATGTTGTGGAATCGAATTTCAAAATAAAAACAGGTAGCTACAGTTCTTGCTTTGCATCGCGGTGTTCATTATAGAACATCCTGCACCTTATTCGATGAGGAAAGGACCGAGATCCCTTCACCGGGAGTGACTCCTTTAGCAATAACTGGCAGATGCTACACACTCGGTTTGTCCTTTGATTGCTTCTATAGTTTCTGCTTTGCACAGTGATATATATAATATATCCCGCACCTCATTCGACGAGGAAAGGGCCGACGATCCCTTCACCGGGAGTGACCCCTTTAGCAAAACTAGAAAAGCTTCAAAAACATTCCATTTAAAAACCATTTGATTCCGCAACGAGATCAAGTTCAAAGCGTTAAAGGTTTTCACAAAAACCATTCGCAACCCTCCGTCATTTTAGGAAGTAGAGTACTTAGTATTCGTGCTGTGTTTGTTGACCATAGTCAAGGCACAGTGTACGGTAGCTAAGTGATGTCTTCCTACACCTCATATGATGCGATTAGTTAGGACAGTCGCGTGACTTTGTTGACCTTAGTTAAGGGTCATGTGGGTGGGTCTAATTAATCACGAAATGACGGGTAGAACTTGACTAGTACTTATGATTTGTTGACCATAGTTAAGGTCATAGGTGCTAGGGGTAAAAATCTTTATCGAGAGTTTCAAGTGTTGAAATTTGCAATGAGATTGCATACCTTCTATGTGATAGTTGGATCCCGATACCCACTGCGAGTAATTGTTACTCCTGGGAGAGTTTTGCACTTTGCAATTAGCCGATCAAGTAGGTGTCTAGAAAGGTGTCAACGGGGTTATGCCTCTGGGAAAACGAGGTTTACTGTAATTAGGTCCGTGCGAAAGCACGGGAAACCTCCCTCAAAGTACTGACACTGGCCTGGCTGAAAGATTGGCGAACTTGTAGAGTGTAATTAATCCCGGCTAGTTTTTCCTTTTAAGGTTTGAAGGAAGATTTGATAAAAACAGTGGGAGCCATCCTGATTAGATAAAATACATAACCAATCTAATCTTGCAAGAGCGCACGCAGAGTGTTTTCTTCTCTCTCTCTCCTGGTAGCGACCATGTCACGCCTTAATCAAGATAATAAAATGGATGTATTGACCGAACCCGCTTGTTATACTGAGCTGGGGAACGTTGGTCCCGCTCCAACTTATAATTGTTATAAGACAGAGCAGGAAATTGGGGAATACCAGAATTCCTATGCCGCCCAAACGAAGAAAGTGCATATGATGCATCTCCTTTGGGTGTGTTCATTACAAAGAACTGTTTCTCAGTATCCTCTGCATCCTGGGTATCTGATACCGGATCAGGATCCCAGATATGTAATCTGTTACATAGGGCTACAAAAAGGTAGAAAAACTGAGAACGGGTGATAAGATTCATGAGGCAGAAAACGGGGCAAGTGTTGCAGCCAAGTCTGTTGGTCACTGTCACCCTGTATTATCAATATATTGATTCTGAACGAATGTTATTAGATACCGAACCTGATATACAAAATCATATCAGTCTCTTTATTAGTAAAGAAATGATAAAATTTTATATTGTTGGATAATGTTTTGAACATTTCCTATATCAAAAGTTGATCGGTTTAGGCGCGTTATCTAAAAGCATTAACGTTCTAAATCAAACTACAGTTCTTAGTATTCAGAACACACACAAAAGGAAGAGTTCAGAAATGAACGAATCATTCTTGAGGCATTGTAGACTAGGTCATATCAATGCGACCCGACTGGCTGAAGTTACATTTTAGATGCATATTTAAATCAGTTTGAATTTACATCTTGTGAAACTTGCCAGTCATGCCACAAAGATAAAATGACCATAGCTCTGTTTGTTAGAAACAGAGAAAGAGTTAGTAAACTCTTGGGACTGATACATTATGATGTATGTAAGGTCTCCTGTCTACACATGCCAGGACTGGTTCTTTATACTTCATTACGTTCTCTGATGATCTCTCAAGATTCTGACATATGTTCCTGTTGAAACACAAGTCCGAACCTTTTGAGATATTCACAGAATATAAGTTAGAAGTAGAGAACCAACAACCGGGTATAAGTATTATGTCCTATGATGAGATCAGGGAGGAGAATACTTGTGCATGGCATTCCTGGACTATTCTAAAAGAAAATGAGATTCTCTCTCAGCATTACTCCTCCGTATAAACCATAGCACGATGGTATATCGGGGCGGAGCAATCACACCCTATATGATAAGGTGTGCTCTATGATGAGTACTACTAAGTTACCTATTTCCTTTTTGGGAGTTATGCGCTTGAGAAGCTGCATACCTATTGAATTAGGTTCGAATCAAATCAGTGCCTACCACTCCATATAAGATATGGTGTGGGAAGATCCTATCTCTTAAGTAAGTTAAGATTTGGGATTGTCCGGCCTATGTCAAAAGCAAAATCCGGACAAGATCAAGGCAAGGTCAGTTCTGTAGAACTGGAAAGGTTCCAACTATACGAAACTACAGCTGAAGATTTGACAGAACCAAAGGATTCTATAGTCCCCGACGAACCTCAGCCTCTCCGCCGATCTGGTAGGGTTCCTCGCCTGCCTGAGAGATACCTCGGTTTCTCGATGACAGTGGGAGCGAGGATTGCATCATGAGATGATGGCCCAACCAGTTTCGAGCAGGCCATCGAGAGTAGGGACTCTGTAAGAATGGCTGGATGCTTAGTGATCTGAGATGGAATCCTTATACACCAACAAAATATGGACTTTGGTTGCTATATCTGAAGGGTTAAATCCCCATCAGGAGCAAGTATATCTTGAGAAGATTACTTGGTGTACGTGGAAAAGTTGAGACTTTCAAAGCTAGACTTGTTAAAGGTTTTCGTCATCAACCAGGCACGAATAATGATGAAACCTTTTCCAGGGACTATGCTTAAGTCCATCCAGATCCTACTTGCCACGGCTACATACCATGACTACGATATCTGGTGGTTGGGTGCCATGACTATTTTTCTAAATATTGATTTAGAAGAGAACGTCTATAAGTACACAGCCAGAGGGCCTCGTAGACAGTGGGAGCAGCGGAAACGTGTGCAAGATGCTTTATAGGATAAAGCAGGCATCGTGGAGTTGGAACATCTGTTTTGATGGATTAGTCAAATAAGTTGACATCATCAAAATGGTAGATGAACCTTGTATAAACAAAAAGGTAGTAGGGAGTATGGTGACGATCCTCGTAGAGTACGTGGATGACATACTCTTGTTAGGGAAGGAGTTTCCTATGCTACGCCCGATCAATCTCCGCTTATCACAATGATTTTCCATATAGGATCAAAGTGATACATACTAAATCCTAAGCTTTGGATCTATGAGATAGATCTAATTGGATGTTAGGATACTCACTAGTTGTAGTGAGATGGTATCAATCGATCCTGGGGAGAATCACTGGAAGGGTTCCAGACTGATAAAGACGACTGAATGTCAGTCACAGGCATTGTCTTTACCCTTAGTAAAGGGACGGTATGTTGGAAGATTTCCAAGCTAGATACCGTAACAAACTAAACGATAAAGGCTGGTAACATCGCTATTAAAGATACTACCAAAGAGGCAGTTTGGGTATATATATTGGTTCATAGGATGAACTAGGTTCCTACCATTGTGTGACAATGGAAGTGTGGTTTTGGCCCTGGAACCCTGGTCCCATCAGTGACCCAGACATATTCTGAGGCAACATCACCCGATCATGGAGACAGTTGATCTTCAGGGTGATCGAGGTTGGGAGAGTAGACTCAGAGGACAGCACGGCGGATCCACTCACGAAGGCCTTTTTCCCAAAGAGAGGCTTTTTAGGGGATGGTTGAGTATTAGATACTACAACCACTGCTACAGATGGCCCTAGTGCAAGTGGGAGATTATTAGTTATATGTATGCCCTAGAGGCCATTACTGTACATTGGATGTATATTGTAGTGGATGCTGGGACATATATAGGTAGGACTTTCTTGCTCGACATGATAGTACGCTATCTGGTTGCTCTTTATCTTAACATGTATACTTTCTGTCTCTCTGATTACATGTTGATAAAGCCCTTAGGATGTGTACTCGACTTCCAGGACTATGATGTAGATCATACTAGTGGGGCCTGGGTAGTCAATGAGTACATCCTTCATTGTTTCTAGTCGTGGGAATATCGAGACGGGGCATCGATATTCCAGAGTAGACTAGCATATATCTTCTCGACCCATGTGATGGGCGATGGATGATCCCATATCCATTGGTGTTTGACATCAGAGATGGTATACGGGTGCTCAGTGGAGACTGGGTACACTGAACGGACTCGCCGAGAACTCCCAGATGGTATTATACCTCACGTTAGATGGCAGTTCTCTGGTGACACTGGTACAGCTTAGTCTGTTGACCCGAGATCGTCATAGAGTCTTGTGTGTCTCCCACTGTGCTTTGATTTCCACCCTACCACGGCTCTACTGAGTCATGCAAACAGGTGGTTTTTGGGTACAGTCCTGATTCACATGGAGGCAATGAGCGATAGGAGGGGATTCGTCTCTCCCGGTATTGGGGGTTGATGTTGCGCTATGCACGACTGGCCATAACAGGAAATCCCTGGCCAGGGTTGCAGTGATATACTGGTAAGAGTTATCAGTAGTTTCACGAATGTTATGGACCCTACGTCGGCATGACTTATCAAGCTATTGGGGTCTGACGTTTACCACCCCTAGGCGAGATATGCGGCATATCAGACGAACAGACCGGACTGTACGGTAAGTGTTACTGGTTGGATTCACAGGAGTGTGAGCGGGCTTGCTCGTCGATTTTCTGATCGCTCAATACCCGAGTGGCCGTTACGTTTAGCAGACCGCTTGCGGCTTGTGGGTGTTTGATATGATCATCACCTGCTGCCGGCGTATTGACGAGTCTTTAGAGTCCTACACAGAGGTTTCCTGGCTCAAGCGAAACGAAATAGGAGCGCATATGAGATATGTGCAGGACCGAGAATAATGCGTGTATGTGATACCGTATTTCATTCTCGCGATGAATGTGTCGAATGGTTGTATGTGATATAACCTAGTTATCAAATCAAGGATTGATTCGATAAGCCGATACATTGGATACTAGCCGGTTATATGCGACATGACCGGATCATTGAATCAAGTGTTGATTTAATGATTTAATGTATAATTATATATTTGATATATTACTTTGCATTAACTAGTATTTGTTCACTTTAAAAGGATTTTCTCACTTGAAGTACACATTGTGTATATGATATATTTTTGTGCACAAGATTGTATCATGTTTGATGATACTTGCTCATTTGGGTTTGTGTAAAGATTAAACCATGTTTAGTGAATGGTTAGGGTTTCTTTTCTCTTATTTATTTATCCATTTATTATTGTTTTGGAAAAGATAAAGAGAAAAAGAAATGGTGGCTTAGTTTGTTTTTTCTTTGAAGCTTCTTGAAGCTTTGAACAAGTCCACCATTCTTGTCTCTTCTCTAACCCTAACCACTCATCTAACCTTAGTTAAATCTCTACACTAAACCATGGTTGAAGTCATGATAAGTATTCTTTTTATTTTTCCTTTTAAAATAACTTATCATATATCTTCTTCTTCTTCTTCATCTTCAACAAAATGAAGAAGCTTGTCTTCATCAATGGCAAGTTGAGCATATGAGTGAGAAATCCAATTCTAAAGTGAACCCACCTCCTATTTCTTCATCCTCTACCTCTTGCCAAGTAGTATAGGGTGTTTCCTTCACAAGTTTTCTTGACTTGGTGAAGTTGGAGCTTGATCTAGCGATGCCTCGACGTAGATCATCTTCGGCATCGTCGTCGATGACCTAGCCCGCTTTTTCTCCGATGAAGCCGACGTTAGAGCCCAAGATCCGATTTGTACAGCGAGAAGACTTCATCGTGGGGCCATGGAGGTGGAGAACCGGATCTACAAAGGTTGTAGCCACTTTCCTTTAGCATTTAATTCGTTTACTTGCTTGCATCGCCTATATATCTAGTTAACGATCCGTATTAGGGTTTGTAGGCACCCGTAAAATTTGAATTAGCCATGTTTGATGCCTTGTGAGACTTCATTAGTGTGCCCAGGAACCCTACAGTTGAGACCCCGACGAGGGGTGGTGGACGGTCTCACAAGCCATTGGTGTCAGTTGGTTCACCTAAGATGTATACAGGTACTCATTGGATTATGAATACACAGGACATGACTAGCCGGGAACATGCTAGTTGGTATTGTACCCAGTGTCAGATAGCAGTTCCCTGGTGACATATGTACAGGTTAGTTCATCGACCTGAGATCGTCATTTGTCTCGTGTGAGTTCCCACTGTGCTTTGATTACTACCCTACCACGGCTCAAAGGAGTCGTGCAAACAGGTTTTAGTTGGGTACAGTCCCGAGCCACATGGAGGCACTGAGCGGATCGGCATGGGTTTCGTCTCTCCCGGTATTGGGGGTGAGATCGCGTTGTGTCTAGGAGAGCCATTACACGAAGTCCTTGGCCAAGGCAGGAGATTTACTGGTAGGTATTCCAGTAGTATCTCAGGGTGTTCTGGGCTATACTCCGACACGACTTGTACCGCTTTTGAGGGTCTGACTTTTACCAATCACCTAGGCCCGACATGCGATACTTATAGACGAACGGACCGGACTGTACGGATATTGTCACTGACAGGCTCAGTAGGGTTTCAGGATGAGTTCGCTCATCAGTCTCCCTTTTGGTCAATACATGGGTAGCCGTTACGTACAGCTAGTACCACTGACGTGCTTGTGGTTAAACCCACTGCCAGCGTGTTGACGAGTCTTTAGAGTCCCCCACAGATAGTTTCCCAAGTTTCAGGTGAAACGTTGTAGAGGCCGTATGGTATTATGGCAGGGTTCGATCATATACGTGCAGTCGTGCACGCATCATGATCGGACGGATCATACTAGTGGGCTTTGGTTTAAGCCGGATCCTAGTATTAGATTTGTTGGATTACTTTAGTCTCATCGCATTTTCATTCATTCGGAATGCGGATGCAGGTATGTATATGCAGGTGAGGGGTATCCTTGTGATCCGTTACGAGTTTACTTTAGATGTTGCCATATCTTTTTGTTGGACTAAACACTTGGGTTAATGTTTAGATGGTGAAAATTGTGAGTGGGAGTGATGATTTTGTGCATTAAATGAGACATGTGCTTCATTGGTGACTCATGGTCTTATTTCTTGTGCAAATGTCACATTAGTGACGGTTTATTGTGTTGAAATGAGAGGTGGAGAGAGAGTGGACAACCACTAACCCTTGGGTTAACTCTTGAGATTATTCAAGCACTCTCACAATTCATTCCAACACAATAGAAAAGAAAAGCTCTTCTTCTTCTTCCTCTAGCTCACAAGTTCCACCATGGCTTCATCTTCAACCTCCATCCATACACTCTCATGTGTTGAGAATCAATGGATGCATGAGACAAAGTTATCAAACACATTCTCTACATCACCTTGGACATGTCGGCTAGCAAACTTCATGTCCGAGTTGCTTCGATTTGAAGCGGGAGCCCGTAAAAAGACTTTTTGACGTGGTGCCCTTTCGACGAGGAGACCGGAGATCGGAGATGCCGCGAGGAGCTAGGGATGGTGACTAAAGACCGAAGGACACGGATCGATCGGTATAGCCATTCTATCATTTTAGTAGTTAGCTAGTTTAGCGTTAATGGAACGATCCAGGTGAAAGACTACGATAGCGTCGGTTTCGTAAAAAGTTTTTGTTTCCGCATTTGGCCTCGGAATGACGGTCAGGGCCATGCTATTAATAGTTTGCTAGCTTGTTTAGACAATGTTAAAGTATCGAAACCGAAACAAAACCCAAACACTGCCAATGAATTTGCAGTTTCTGTTGTTTTTGAAATGTTCTCGAAAAATTATTTAAACATGTGCAGAAGACTACTCAGGAGACCACATGACCACACCCTAAAGACGGCCCCCACCCCTCGGATTTTGGCCGAGCCTAAGCCCCCAAAATCCGAGGTCGCCGACCAATTGGAGGCTTTTGGGGTTGATTTTTTGGGTGTAATCTGCTCTCTGGGAAGTTGGTTCAGTGGTGTTGTTTGTGTAGCCCAGTTTGGATAAAGTTTTATCAGGTTGTTTGGGCTATTCGGGGGTTATTTCGAATTTGATATTTTCTAACAATTGTTTAAAGTTTGCAGTACATTACATTGCTATCTGTGACCGTGAATGTCATTTGATCGGTAAATCTTGTCTAATTGCTATAGTCCTTTTAGACGGATTTGCGAACGTCACATTCACGTCGATGTTCTGTGTTGTGCTGTGATGTTGCGGATTTGTCGTGGTGGATAGCTTGGTGCAATGTTAGTGAAGTTTAGATATATTTGTACATTTGATATTACGGGGCGAGCGTCCAACATGTGGACTGCCGTCACTGCCTGCTTGTATATTATTCTTTTGGGACACGACCGGGTTGAGGTCGATGTACCCAAAGTACATATTTTCTTTTCTGTACTAAGATTACCCCGCGGTGGAGTGCACGGATAGCCGGGTTCTAGAGGGCAACAGGCCCGCATCTCATGACTTTGAGACGGAGGGGGATTCACTCTAGAATTGGCGGGCTATTCGCCGCACTCGTAGGGGGTATAGGTTGACCCAAGGAGGGGTGCTCAAGTTACCAGATTCCATGAAGTGCTGGGTGGTCCATTCACTTTGCTGAAGGGGGCTGCCTCGCTTCAGGTTTTGGCGGGTAACTTGCCGTGCCAGTAGGGGTCTAAGTTTTCATTGCACAGGCTATCCACACGACCAGGGGAACGTCGGGTTTCAGTTGTGGCTCAATGAAACCCGGGGATCCCAGATCATCTGTATTGTTCTGTGATGCTTATTACTTTTCTGTGATGTTGCATTTATCACGCTTGGAGCGATTATTATATATTGATATATATACTAGTAGATGCTGTATATGTTTTACACCCGCGCTAGTCCAGTCCCCGCTCTGTCGTTAGTTAAGTAACCTAACGGGTGATGACGGGACCTAGTGGCGAATGCGGATGGCATATACGTACATCATATTTTCGTTCGTTTGTGGTGTGATCAATTGATGGGACTGCGTTGATTCAGATCAATGCAACGAAAACAAACCTATTCCGATGTTGTTGGAACATTTTTTTAAAAAGAGCTGTTATTACAAGGACGTTTTCATTTGCTTTGCACAGTGGTATTCAGTTATGAATATCCAGCACCTCAGTCGACGAGGCAAGGGCCGAGATCCCTTCACTGGGAGTGACCCCTTGGACAGAAGTTTGCGTCAGGGTAATAACTTCACTATAGTCGATTACTTTTTGCTTTGCATCGTGGTATTCAGTTTGGAATATCCTGCACCTCATTCTACGGGGAAAGAGCCGAGATCCCTTCACCGGGAGTGATCTCTTTAGCAAAGGTTTTCGTCACTATATATTTGTAAAAAGCTATCCGGTTCCTTCAACGATATCAAGTTCATTACGTTAAAAGTTTTTCGCCAAAAACCATTCGTAGCCCTCTGTCAATTCAGACGGGTAGAACTTAGTATTCATGCTATGTTTGTTGACCTTCGTCAAGGCATAGTGTATGGTAGTTGATTGTTACTTTTCTGTTGCATAGATAGATGTGTTGGTTTGGGACAGTCGTACAGCCTTGTTGACCTTCATCAAGGGCTTGTATGGGTGGGTTCAAATTAACCTGGACAATGACGGGTAAAACTTGACATGTGACTTATGATTTGTTGACCTTCGTCAAGGTCATAAGAGCATGGGGTAAAAATTCACATCAGAAGTTTCTAAAGAAACTGAAACTTTCCAGGGATACGCATGCATTCTGGAGTGTGATAACATGAGTGGATTCCATCACGTTATCATGCAATGATAGTTGGATCCCGATTCCCACTGATGAGTTGGTTTACTCCTCGGGTGATCCCGACTAATTCTTCTTTTAGGTTTGGAGGAGATTTTGAGGATACAATGGGAGGCTTCCTGATTAGATAAAGTGATTAACCATTTCGATCTAGGTTAGAGTGCATGCAGAGTGTTTCTCTTCTCTCTCTCTTTGGCAACGACCATGGCCCGACCCTAGACTATGACTCAGTGACCAAGTTGACCGAACCTTCTTAAAACACTGGCTTTTGGATTGTTAGAGTTGCACACCTCGTTGCCACTCCTACTTTTACCCTTTTCTCCAGAACACCTTGTATCACTACGAATATCCACTTCCATTGGATAAAACCATCGTATGGTTATATACGAACTCGAAGGAACTTGTTCCAGATTCGAGGATGGTTTCCGGTTCTGGAGAAAATGAATAGGACTATTCAGTTGTCTTTTTCTTTTACCTTCTCTCAGGTTACGAATGCTCCTTGGATTAGGATAGTACACCTATTACGATAATTGGATAGTCTTCATCCAAACCATAGGCAGGTGCCGAAAGGTAGGGTATGAAGAAAACTGATTAGCCTAAGTGAGGTGTACAGAAGGTAATAAGTAAAGACAGATAAAGGGATTAGAAAGAGGGCAAAGTAAATTGCGACTGCTATTCACGAGCAAACCAAGTATTTCATCGCCACTCCTACTTCACCTTTGTATTTCTCCAGAACACCCCGTATCACTACGAAGATCCACAGTTATTTGGATAATCCATCGTATGGTTATATACGAACTCGAAGGAACTTGTTCCAGTTCGGGGATGGATTCTGGTTTAGGAGAAATAGAATAAGGTTTATTCAGTTATCTTTTATCTTTACCTTCTCTTGCGTTGCGAGTGCTTTTGGGATTAGGACAGTATACCTATTACGCTTATTGGATAGTCTTCTTCTAAACCATAGGCTGGTGTCGAACGGTAGGGAAGGAAGAAAACCATTTAGCCTAAAGGTGGTGTACAGAAGGTAACGACTAATGACAAATAAAGGGATTTGAAGAGAAAAATACGGTTATAGTCATGGAAGAGGCATTACTAGGAATACCCGGATACCCCTTCGAAGCATCTTCATGTTTCAGTTTCACTGTGTATTGTTAATAGAAAACTGATTTCCCAATTAGTCCTTACTCCAGGGTATGTATTTATCAGGTATGATTCTCACATCTGTATGGTTTTACAGATGATGAGTGGGAGTAAGTTATTGGGAATTAGGTGATCATCCTCATTATATCGGGATTCTTTGTAATTGGTGATATTTGAGGAAATCGCCTGGGTTGTTTGCCGGCCGGCAAATATTTGGTTTTGAATATCCGTTGTTGTGCACCAATTTCAAATTGATATATCTGTACGTTTATTTTTATAAAGTGAGATATAACTTTTTGAAATTATGTCCATGACATTTACCTATATCAGTTGATGGTTAGGTAAGGAGCATTCAACAGCGGTGTAATTCTTCTTAACCATAAGTACAGTTTTCAACCTACGACGCACAGGGTTTAAGTTATTCAACTCAGGGGACTTATACAAAGCATTGTATATTGTCCAGTGTCTATTAGGACAGAGGGGTTGGTCCTCGTACTATATTCTGTTTACTTGTGACTTCTCTAGTTTTTAGACAAGTGTTTCGTAGAAATACAAGGTCTAAATTTTGAGAAGTTATAGGTATAAGAATAAAGTAGAGAACCATGTGTCGCAAGTATCGGGATTCTTCAAGGTGATTGAAGATGTAAATACTTGTGTTTAGTATTCAGTTGATAGTAATGGTTTTGAGAAACTTGTTTCTCTTTTAGGTTACTCATAATTGGATGCACTCCTAAGTTGAGTAATGATGATCGGCCTCTCTCCTTTTAGTTGACATGCACTGGAGACAACTGCATGATTTGAATCTGGTTCTAATTAAATCTGTGCCTCTGTTTCTATATTGGATATATAATGGATTATATCTTAACGATGTTAAGGTATATGGAGTTGTCCGGCTTATGCTTAAAACCAGACTCTGGGTAACTCAAGGCACGTTTCTGTAATGGCAGTTTGTGGGTTAACACGGACTATGACGAGGGTTGACTTTCTACCATCTGGAAGATCAATAGTGATATTGTTCTTGACTCGCCACAGTTTTAATAAAATGGACTTTTTCATAAAACTGTAGTGGGAGTATGGTAGAACTGGAAGTGATTCCAGAACCGCAAACGATTACTGAAAATTTAATAGGACCTAAAGATTCAATCTGTATTGACATTCCATTAGCCACTCCGCAGATATGGTGGGTAACCTCAGGGACCCGAGAGGTACTCCGGTAGCCTCAAGGATGGTGACAGGGAGGTTCTTGTTTACCCAGACTTGACACTACTGTTGTTCCACGCTATGAGACCCGGCAGGAGGATGAGTATAGCATCGTTCTAAACTAGCTTTAGGAGTGCACGTGTATATGACTCTGCCGGAGGGTTGTTGTAGGCAGTGGGAGCAGCGGAAGCATAGTGGACAAGTTGCTTGTGTCTATTTATAGACTAAAGTAGATATAGCGGAAATAGATCATCTATTTTTGATGTGACAGTCATAGGCTTTGACTTCATCAGAATAGGAGATGGGTCTGTTAAGAAGGTAGTAAGGTGTAATGTCTTGGTATTTGGATGACGTGCACTTTATAGGAAGAAAAATTCCTATCCTACAATCGGTTATACTGTGGTTGTCACACAGTGGTTTCTCCGCATAGGATATGGATATTATATTAGGCATTCTGGTTACTAGATCTATGGTTTTAGATCTAGATTTGGGAAGTGTCCTAATCTGGGTACTTAAACAGTATTCTAAAGGTATTTAGAATGGACGACTCCTGGCATGATGGTGTACCTGCAGGTGGTGGAGTCACCCTCTCTAAAGGTGTCTTACAAACTAAAGGGGAGAGGGATGTGCATGATTGGTATATCACTTGCTTAGGCAATTGAGTCAATCATGAGATGTCAAGTACCACACCAGATGTTGTTTTTGCACGAGATGCAATAAGTTTATCCAATCCTGGAGAAACGTTCGGAAGCAGTTTTAGAACATAAGTGGATGTTCTAAGGATTTGATAACGGCAGCCTCCTTCGGGAGACGGATATCATTCCAGGCTTCCAAGGTGACATGGATGACAGAGTGACTGTCAGAATTATAGTTTTCCCTCTGACGAGGGGCAGTTGTTTGGACAGATGGTCCAAGCGGATACTGAGAAAGGCATGGCGCAGGATACTGATTACATTCAGTTGACGATACAGTCTAAGACGTTTGGATTTGGAGTTCATTTATGAACTAGGTCCCATCAGATATCCAGACATATTCTAAGACAGGTATTGCTCATTTCGGAAGATGGCTTTCTCCGCGAACTTGAGATTAAGTGAGTCATAGAAAGAAACATCAGGGCGGATCTACTCATGGAGGCTATTTCTCGAACGCAATAATTTCACAAACAAGCTTTGTGAAACTGATCAGTAGAGGAGTTGGGTGTTCGATATCACACAGGCTGTGAGTATGCGACACCGCAATTATTAGCCTTGAGTGCAAGTGGGAGATTGTTGGATATAGTGCCCTCAAAGTCAATTATTGGATCGCGGGCACGTGATTGCAATGATTGAGGGAGGACCTATACCGGAAGGACAGTCTTACTCAAAATAAAGGTATGCTATCCGGTTTATCTTTATCATCATGTACAGCTTTAGGTGATATTACATATCACTATTACACATTGATAGAGCCCTTAGGATTCATGCTTGACTACCAGCAGTATGATGGCGATCATATACGTGAGAGTTGGGTGGTCTATAAGTACATCCTTAAATGTGGCCCCAAGTCCTGGGAGTTTCGAGACTGGGCATCGATACTCCATTAGTAGACTATTGTATACAGTTGAGACCCCGACTATTAGTTGTATGTATGCCCTAAAAGCCAGTATTGTACATATGATGTTAGTGTATATGCCCTAGGGGCCATTATTGTATCATACTAGGTTGTATATTACTTAATGGAAGCTTGGGATATTCACAGTTGTATATAACAGTCTTGCTAAACATGGTAGTACGCTACTTGGTTTGAGTCTACTTTAATATGTGCATATGTTTCTTGTAACGTATCACTTATACATATTAGTAGAGCCGATAGGATCTTTGCTTGATTACCAGCGTCGTGATGGCAGTCACACTAGTGGGGGCTGGGTAGTCTATAAGCAACATCCTATACAGGTCCCTGGTCGTTGGATTATCGAGATAGGGCATCGATATTCCAGAGTAGACTAAGTGTATACGCTTCTCATCCCAGTTGGGGAGATGGTCTGTCCCACAGCCATCTGTACGTCGTACTAGAGATAGTATACAGGTGCTCGTTAGGTTACGGGTACACCGGACAGGACTCACCGGGGAACTGATTGGTTGGTATTATACCCATCATCAGTTAACAGTTCCCAGGTGACATGAGTACAGCATAGTCCGCAGACTTGACACTGCTACTTCGCCTCGAGTGTGTCCCACTGTTCTTAGATTGCTACCCTACCACGGCTCAAAGGAGTCGTGCAAACAGGAAGCAGTTGGGTGCAGTCCCGAGCACTTGGAGGCAGTGGCGGTTAGATAGGATTCGTCTCTCCCGGTATTGGGAGTTGATATCGCGCTGTGTCAGAGAGCCACTACGCAAAGTCCCTGGCCAGGGCAAGCGAGATATACTGGTAAGTTCCAGTAGCTTCTCAGGGTGTAATGGGTTTCGCTCCGATACGACTTATACAGCTATTAGAGGACTGACGCTTGCCGCCCCCTAGGCTTGATATGCGATAGTCTTAGACGAACAGACCGGACTGTACGGAGATTGTCACATCAGGCTCAGTAGGGGTTCGGATGGTTTTCCTCATCGGCCTTCTTATCGACATCTACCTGGGGACCGTTTCGTACAGCAAGTGCCGCTTGCGGTCTGTGGTTAAACCCACTGCCAGCGTAGTGTCGAGTCTTTAGAGTCCCACACAGAGAGTTTCCCTGCTCCAGGCGAAACGATATAGAGGTCTATGGTTTTACGACAAGGGTTCGGACGCATACGTGTATTTACGTACGTACGACTTTTCGGACAGTTTTTACTAGCCGGCTTTGGTTTAAGCCAGATTCTAGTATCGGGTTATTGGATTTATACAGTCTAAAGTTTTTACGTGTTTTCACGGATTGGAAGGGCGTTCTCGTAATTTGTCGAGAAGCTTCTAGAAGAGTGGTGACTTGGGGGGAGGTGGCATTGCATTAAATGAAATTTGTGACTCATTTGTGTGATTCACTATGTCATTAATGCATCATTAATTGCTTAATGACTCACATAGTGAATCACTCATATTGAATTAATGAAGCATGGTGAATAATCATTTTATTTGATAATTCATTATGTTTCATATATTCAAGTGAGAAGCTTTTTCATTCTCATTATCATTCTCACCTTCTCTCTCCTCAAGCTCACTCTCTCTTCAAACCCTAATCCTAACCTCTCATGTATTGAGATCAAGGGTTAGCTAGACTAATACATCCATAACCTCACTCTATATCCCCTAGGTAGCTTAGATTAGCACTTTAAGCAACCTAGTTATCTCAAGTTTGAGATTAAGCTTGGCGTAGGAGCTTTCGGGTGGATCGTCTTTGATTCGAGGAGGCCGTTGAGGTGCCGATGTTCCAAGGAGCCTACGAGGAGTGGAGGACCGCGATGAAGACCCGAAGGACAAGTAACGTGAGGTATAACTTCGTATCCGAGTAGTTAAACCTCTAGCTTTTAGTTAGCAATGGTTTAGATAACGATTCATGCGCTCAAGTCCATGTTACGAAGCTTTGATAATCGTTTTTCAAATATTCCGCCTCCCCGCAAGTTCGTGGGGTGCGTGACATGGACTTACAATGGTATCAGAGACAACTAAACCATTACTAGCTTGTTAGCAATTGATTAGAAGTTCGATTGACAGAAAAACACGAAAACAAAAATTCGAAACCCTAAGTTTCTGTTAATTTTAAAAGTGTATGAAAAAAATTTTGACATACCTTAAAATTCACAGCAGGGAAATTAATGAATACTGGGAAAATACGAGCCAGTGACTCGGCAAAACGGCCGCGGATCCGCGGCAATAGAGAGCTTCTGCCGTGGATCCGCCGCCGAGTCAACGCCGAGTTGACTCGGAGTTTCACAGTAATTCATAATTTTTGGGTTTTTGTCTTCCTGTATGTTCTGTTTCTACCCAGGTTGCTTCTTTGCTGGTTGGCTTTTGGGGTAAACACGGAATATGGTTATCGATCGGTATTCTAAGATATTTGCTAATTGGGTTTTTATCTGTAATGTTTAATATGTTCGTAAACCTCCCCTAACTGCTAGTATGTCGGTTGGTAGGGGTTGCACATTTCTGTAATGTTTACTGATTGTGTATATGAACTATGTTAGACTGTTGTGATAATTAGCCGGGGTTTGAGATGGGTTTTATATTCATTCATTCAATGTAAATGTAATTTGATGTAATATTCTTTTGTGGGGCATATCCAGGTTGTGGTTGTAGCCACCGTTGTATTATTTATTTTTACTGTTTTTGCTCCTAGGACAGACCCAAGGAGGGGTGCACAAACTACCAGGTACGTCGAAGTGTTTAGTGGCCTACTCACGTTGTTGAGGGAGACCGCTTCACTTCGGGTACTTGGCGGGTAGTTTGCCGTACCCGTAGGGGTCTAGAGTGGGGTAATGGCTATTCATCACAACTGTGTAATCCGTCTTTTATTGCAGGCTCAAAGCAAATGCGGATTGCTAATAAATCCAATAAAGTTCATCTGTGATATGGAATGCTTATTATTGCGTCTGACGAATGTACAATATCTATATATGATAGCTATAAGACGTCACTTATGTTTTACAGCCGCGCTAGCCCAGCCCCCACTCTGTCGTTAGTTAAGTAACCTAACGGGTAATGACGGGACCCCGTGGCGAATGCGGATGGCATAAGAGGACGTGGTATTTTCGTTGTTTTCTGCAATGATAGGATAATTGATGGGACGCATTATTATAATGCAAAGAAAATAAACCAAAGTTTAATCGTTGGAACAAATTTAAAAGAAACCACTCGGTTATTTTAGAAAGAGCAGAATTTTTTAATTGTGGAGGTTTAACCACTCCTTTTAGAAAGTATCAGGTTCCTTCGATTACATCAAGTTCACTACGTTCACGGTTTTGCCAAAACCATTCGTAGCCCTCCGTCATTTCATTTGGGTATTCAGTAGTATTCAAGCTATGTATTTTGACCTAACGCCAAGGCATAGTGTTTGGTAGCTGCTGGGTATTCATATGTTGCATAGATAGATGTGTTAGTTTGGGACAGTCGTATTATCATTTTGGCCTAACATCAAGGATATGTACGGATGGGTTCAAATTAACAAGGACAATGATGGATAGAACTTGACATGTGACTTATGACATTTTGACCTAACGCCAAGGTCATAAGAGCATGGGGCAAAAATTTATATCGGGAATTTCTAAAGAAACAGAAAATTGCAGAGAGAGCATACCATTTTGGAGTTTGATAAATGTTGGTAGGATACCTTCAACATTATCATACGATGATATTTTGGATCCCGATCCTACTGTGAGTATATACTACTTATCAGGAGATTCGTCACTTAACGATCAATGCTATAAACCAAGTAGGTGCCTAGAAAGGTGTCAGCGGGGTTACGCCCCCAGAGAAAAGAGGTTATTTAATTAAGGAACTTCGCGAAAGCGTTGGAAAACCTCCCTCGAAGTATCGACACTGACCTGGCTGAACGGTTAAGCAAGAATTGTACGGTGAGAATA
The DNA here is from genome assembly GCA_030015575.1 of Agapanthus africanus. Taxonomy (NCBI): domain Eukaryota; kingdom Viridiplantae; phylum Streptophyta; class Magnoliopsida; order Asparagales; family Amaryllidaceae; genus Agapanthus; species Agapanthus africanus. The sequence continues at coordinate 398,567,327 of JASDDO010000026.1, read as the reverse complement.
GTCCTGGCTAATTCTTCTTTTATGGTTTGAGGAAGGATTCGAGAAACAGTGGGAGCCATCCTGTTTAGATAAATTAAACCACTCTAAACTTGCAAGAGCATCATGCTAATAGTATTTTCTTCTCTCTCTTAATTGCAGCGACCTTGTGACCACGACTAAGTTATATCTAGATAATAAATTGACTGAATCTTACTTATATGAGTGGCAAAAGTGTGTCCAGATGTCCATTGCCTATGACAAGCTGGACCACCCTATTACTACTCAAGATCCCGCCATCCCAGGTCCAATTTCCACTGTCGCGGATATGGATATCCGTCAGACAAGGGAAAAAGATAAAGCGAAAGCTAAGTGCCTCGTGTTAGCTTCAGTTGATGGTGTATACCAGAAGCAGCACGAGAAAATGGACTCAGTTTCCATCTTTCTCCATAACAAAGATTTATATCGAGAGCAGTCTCATATCGCAAGATATGAAACCTCGACCGAATTAATTCAAGCGAGGTTGGCTGACGGGTCATCTGTAGGGGACAACGTCCTTATAATGACTAGCTGTATTGATGAGCTCCAGGACCTGGAGACCACGTTGGGAAACGAGTCAGATACTGACTTGATTCTACAGTCTCTGCCTCCTACCCTGAAGGAAACCAGGGAAGTAGAAGGAAAGAGAAGGGCAAAAGTTTCAGGACTGGATATAGTAAAAGAGGGGCGTTCCTATTGTTACAGGAATGAACATTGGCAGAATGATTGCAGGGCTTTTGAAGCCAGTAGCCAGGATACGAAGCATGTTGTGGCTTCGACTTCGAGTGTGTTTGTAATAGAGAACTGTATGTCAGTTAACCCTGCTTCCTGGGTATTGGAACCGGGTCTGGAACTCACATCTGTAATTCTTTACGGGCTCTGAGAAACCGTAGGGTTATCAGGATAGGTGACATGACCCTCACAGTTGCTAACGGAATGAGCATGGACGCTGAATCCATAGGGGAATATCATATTGGACTGACAACTGGGCAGATATTAATTCTGCGTAACTGTTTTTATGTACCAGGTACAACTTGTAATATCATATCTGTATCCTTACTTTCTAAAGAAGGATATGATTTTACTTTCGTAAGCGATGTGGTTCACATCCACCTAAATCAAGTTATGATTGGGTCAGGTACATTAAAAAATGGGATATACGTATTGAATCAAGCTCAGATTTTCAGTGTCCAGAACACACTTAAAAGAAAGTCTCCAGAAATAAATCAGGCTTTCTTATGGCATTGTAGACTTGGTCACATCAATGAGAGAAGGTTGACTAAGTTACATAGAGAAGGATATTGAATCCGTTCGAATATCAATCTTATGCTACTTGTGAATCTTGTCTCAAAGGAAAGATGACAAAAACTCCGTTTACTGGACACGGAGTAAGAGCAAGCGAGCTCTTGGGACTCGTACACAGTGACGTGTGCGGTCCAATGTCTACACATGCGCGAGGTGGTTATTCCTACTTCATTACTTTTACGGATGATTTCTCTAGGTATGGATATATCTTCTTGATGAAGCATAAATCCGAGGCCTTTGAGAAATTCCAAGAATACAAGAATGAAGTGGAAAAACAAACAGGCAAGAGTATAAAAACATTGAGATCTGATTGAGGTGGTGAATATTTAAGTGCCGAGTTCCTGGGTTACTTAAAAGAGAATGGAATTCTCTCTCAGCTTACTCCTCCATACACACCACAACACAACGGTGTATCGGAAAGGAGGAATCGAACCCTATTAGATATGGTTCGTTCCATGATGAGTAACGCTGAGTTACCGCGATCATTCTGGGGATATGCACTAGAATCAGCTGCATATCTTTTGAACCTAGTTCCTACCAAGACTGTGCCTACCACACCATATCAGATGTGGAGTGGGAAGAAACCCGATCTTCAGTATCTGAAGATTTGGGGATGTCCAGCTTTTGTAAAGAAGCAGCATACGGACAAGCTCGAGGCACACTCAGTACAGTGTAAGTTTGTGGGATATCCAAAGAACTCCAGGAGGTATCTATTCTATTACGCAGAGAAACAAAAGGTCTTTGTTTCTCGTAATGCCCATTTTCTAGATCAGTTTTTAGAAAAAGGAATAAATGGGAGCGAAATAGAACTGGAAGAAAATCTAGAACCACAAACTGTTACTGAAAGTATGGTAGAACCAGAAGTTCAAGAAGAACTGGACATCCCAACACCACTCCGCAGGAGTAGTAGGCAATCTCATCCGCCCGATAGATACTACGGTTTTCTCATAGACGGGGATAGAGAGGATTGCACTATTGACTATGATGAGCCTACTAGCTTCCAGCAAGCCATTCAGAGCGGTGACTCAGTAAAATGGCTGGATGCAATGCGGACCGAAATGGAGTCCATGTACACTAACAAAGTATGGACTTTGGACATTGCACCAGATGAGGTAAAACCCGTAGGATGCAAATGGATCTTCAAAAAGAAGATTGGTGTAGATAGACAGGTTGAAACCTATAAGGCTAGACTTGTTGCAAAGGGTTTCCGTCAAAGACCTGGTTTGGACTATGACGAAACCTTTTCTCCAGTGGCTATGCTTAAATCTATTCGGGTCCTTCTTGCTATTACTGCCTTCCACGATTATGAAATCTGGCAGATGGACGTAAAGACGGCGTTTCTAAGTGGTAATTTGGAAGAGAGCGTCTATATGGATCAGCCAGAGGGATTCATTCAGAGTGGGAGCAGCGGTAAAGTATGCAAGCTGCTTAAGTCCATTTATGGACTAAAGCAGGCATCGCGGAGTTGGAACATCTGTTTTGATGATGCTGTCAAAGAATTTGACTTTATCAAAAATCCAGATGAACCTTGCATATACAGTAAGATTGTAGGGAGAGCGGTAGTATTCCTCGTCTTGTACGTGGATGACATTCTCCTAATAGCAAATGATATTCCTATGTTACAGTCAGCCAAAAGATTCTTGTCACATAAATTCTCCATGAAAGACCTGGGTGATGCCACCTACATTCTGGGGATCCGGATCTATCGTGATAGATCAAAGAGGATGTTGGGACTTTCGCAGTCCAGGTACATAGACACCATAGTGAAGAGATTCAGTATGGATGATTCTAAGCGCGGTAACCTACCGACTTGTCACGGAATCACCCTCTCCAAAGAGATGTCTCCCAAGACTGATTTGGAAAGGGATCGCATGTCGATTATACCCTACGCTTCTGCGGTAGGCTCTATAATGTATGCGATGTTATGTACCAGACCAGATGTAGCATACGCATTGAGCGTAGTAAGCCGGTATCAAGCAAACCCATGGGAGAAGCACTGGATAGCAGTAAAGAACATTCTCAAGTACCTAAGGAGGACTAAAGAGATGTTCTTGGTGTATGGCGGAAAAGACCTCCAGATAGAGGCCTTTGCCGACTCCGGCTTCCAGAGTGACAAGGATGACTCCAAATCCATGTCGGGTTATGTCTTTACCCTCAATGGAGGGGCGGTCTGTTAGAAGAGTTCCAAGCAGGAGACCGTTGCTGACTCAACAATGGAAGCGGAGTACATAGCTGCTTGCGATGCAGCAAAAGAAGCAGTCTGGATGAAGAAGTTTCTCACAGAACTTCAGGTGGTTCCTACTAGTGTTGGTCCAATACCTCTGTATTGTGACAACAACGGCGCTATAGCTTTAGCGAAGGAACCCAGGTCCCATCAGAAGTCCAGACACATCTTAAGGCGGTATCACCTGATCAGGGAGATCGTAGATCGCCGGGAGATCGAGGTGAAGAGAGTAGAAACGGAGAATAACATTGCTGATCCATTCACAAAGGCCCTTCCTCAGACGCAGTTCGAGAGGCTATTCGAGATGATAGGTCTACGATATGCCAGCTCATGGCCCTAGTGCAAGTGGGAGATTGTTAGTGTATATGCCCTAGGGGCCATTATTGTATCATACTAGGTTGTATATTACTTAATGAAAGCTTGGGATATTCACAGTTGTATATAATAGTCTTGCTAAACATGGTAGTATGCTACTTGGTTTGAGTCTACTTTAATATGTGCATATGTTTCTTGTAACGTATCACTTATACATATTAGTAGAGCCCATAGGATCTTTGCTTGATTACCAGCGTCGTAATGGCAGTCACACTAGTGGGGGCTGGGTAGTCTGTAAGCAACATCCTATACAGGTCCCTGGTCGTTGGATTATCGAGATAGGGCATCGAAATTCCGGAGTAGACTAAGTGTATACGCTTCTCATCCCAGTTGGGGAGATGGTCTGTCCCACAGCCAGCCATCAGTACGTCGTACTAGAGATAGTATACAGGTGCTCGTTAGGTTATGGGTACACCGGACAGGACTCGCCGGGGAACTGATTGGTTGGTATTATACCCATCGTCAGTTAACAGTTCCCAGGTGACATGAGTACAGCATAGTCCGCAGACTTGACACTGCTACTTCGCCTCGAGTGTGTCCCACTGTTCTTAGATTGCTACCCTACCACGGCTCAAAGGAGTCGTACAAACAGGTAGCAGTTGGGTGCAGTCCCGAGCACTTGGAGGCAGTGGCGGTTAGATAGGATTCGTCTCTCCTGGTATTGGGAGTTGATATCGCACTGTGTCAGAGAGCCATTACGCAAAGTCCCTGGCCAGGGCAAGCGAGATATACTGGTAGGTTCCAGTAGCTTCTCAGGGTGTAATGGGTTTCGCTCCGACACGACTTATACAGCTATTAGGGGACTGACGCTTGCCGCCCCCTAGGCTTGATATGCGATAGTCTTAGACGAACAGACCGGACTGTACGGAGATTGTCACATCAGGCTCAGTAGGGGTTCGGATGGTTTTCCTCATCGGCCTTCTTATCGACATCTACCTGGGGACTGTTACGTATAGCTAGTGCCACTTGCGGTCTGTGGTTAAACCCACTGCCAGCGTAGTGTCGAGTCTTTAGAGTCCCACACAGAGAGTTTCCCTGCTCCAGGCGAAACGATATAGAGGTCGTATGGTTTTACGACAAGGGTTCGGACGCATACGTGTATTTACGCACGTACGACTTTTCGGACAGTTTTTACTAGCCGGTTTTGGTTTAAGCCAGATTCTAGTATCGGGTTATTGGATTTATACAGTCTAAAGTTTTTCCGTATTTTCACGGATTGAAGGGGCGTTCTCGTAATTTGTCGAGAAGCTTCTAAAAGAGTAGTGACTTGGGGGGGAGGTGGCATTGCATTAAATGAAATTTGTGACTCATTTGTGTGATTCACTATGTCATTAATGCATCATTTATTGCTTAATGACTCACATAGTGAATCACTCATATTGAATTAATGAAGCATGGTGAATAATCATTTTATTTGATAATTCATTATGTTTCATATATTCAAGTGAGAAGCTTTTTCATTCTCATTATCATTCTCACCTTCTCTCTCCTCAAGCTCACTCTCTCTTCAAACCCTAACCCTAACCTCTCATGTGTTAAGATCAAGGGTTAGCTAGACTAATACATCCATAACCTCACTCTATATCCCATAGGTAGCTTAGATTAGCACTTTAAGCAACCTAGTTATCTCAAGTTTGAGATTAAGCTTGGCGTAGGAGCTTTCGGGTGGATCGTCTTTGATTCGAGGAGGCCGTTGAGGTGCCGATGTTCCAAGGAGCCTACGAGGAGTGGAGGACCGCGATGAAGACCCGAAGGACAAGTAACGTGAGGTATAACTTTGTATCCGAGTAGTTAAACCTCTAGCTTTTAGTTAGCAATGGTTTAGATAACGATTCATGCGCTCAAGTCCATGTTACGAAGCTTTGATAATCGTTTTTCATATATTCCGCCTCCCCGCAAGTTCGTGGGGTGCGTGAAATGGACTTACATATGATGTATATTATATTGGATGCTTGGACATATATGGAGAGGACTTTCTTGCTCGACATGATAGTATGCTATCTGGTTGCTTTTTATCTTAACATGTATACTTGTCTCTTGATACTGTCTTATGGTTACATGTTGGTAAAGCCCTTAGGATGTGTACTTGACTACCAGGACTATGATGCAGATCATACTAGTGGGGCCATGGTAGTCCATAAGTTCATCCTTTAATGTCCCTAGTCGTAGGTGTATCGAGACGGGGCATCGATATACCAGAGTAGACTAGAGTATACGCTTCTCGACCCATGAGATGGGCGATGGATGATCCCATATCCATTGGTGTTTGACATCAGAGAGGGTATACAGGTGCTCAGTAGAGACTGGGTACGCTGGACGGACTCGCCGAGAACTCCCAGATGGTATTATACCTTACGTCAGATGGCAGTTCTCTGGTGACACTTGTACAGGTTAGTCTGTAGACCCGAGAACGTCATAGAGTCTTGTGTGATTCCCACTGTGCTTTGATTTCCACCTTACCACGTCCAAGAGGGCTTGAAAAACGGTGGTTTTTGGGTACAGTCCCGAGTCACAAGAAGGCAATGAGCGATAGGAGAGGTTTCGTCTCTCCCGGTATTGGGAGTTGATGTTGCGCTGTGCTCGATTGGCCATAACAGGGAAGTCCCTGGCCAGGGCTGATTTAGAGATTTACTGGTAAGTGTTACCAGTAGTTTCTCAACCAGTTATGAGCCTCACATCGGCATGACTTATCGGTTATTAGGGTCAGACGTTTACCACCCTAAACTTGATATGCGACATATCAGACGAGGAGACCGGACTGTACGGCAAGTGTTACTGTCAGGCTTTTGCAGGAGTTGGAGCGGGCTTGCTTGCTGATCTTCTGATCGCTCAATACCCGAGTAGCCGTTACGTCCAGCTAGTACCGCTGACGGCTTGTGGGTGCTTGATGTGATCATCACCTACTGCCGGCGTATTAACGAGTCTTTAGAGTCCTACATAGAGATTTTACTGGCTCAAGCAAAACGAAATAGGAGCACATATGTGATATGTGCGGGACCGAGAATAATGCGTGTATGTGATACCGTATTCTATTATCGCGACTTTTGTATCGGTCGGTTATATGTGATATAGCCGGGTTATCGAATCAAGTGTTGATTCGATAAGTCGATACATTGGATGTTAATCGGTTATATGTGATATAGCCGGATTATTAGATCAAGTGTTGATTTAATAATTTAGTGTATAATTTGTATATTTGATATACTAATTTACATTAACTAAATTTTTCTCACTTAAGCATTTATTTTCTCACATGTGCACACTTAATATATATGTGATATATATTAATTTGTGTTTTATTTTTGTATCATGGTTGTTGATACAATATACATGGGTGTATGAGACTTACACCATGCTAATTATGATGTTAGGTTTAATGTTTAAAGTAATTACAAAATTAGTGGATTATTGGAAAAATGCATGAAGCTTATGGAAGCTTGTGGATGCATTGACTAAGTCCACTAAGTTTGTTTTACTTTAGATATTTGTTAACCTAACCATTTTAATTAGCTATGGTTATGTCTCTACATGAGTTAGTATATGATACTCACTCACCATGGTTCACTCTCTCACTTGATCATTTTGATTCTCTTCTCATTTGTTCATCTTCTTCCTCAAGCTCAAAAAGCTTTCTAGGGTTTGGAAAAGTGAGAAAGTATTATGAGAAAAATAATTCTTTAGTGAGCCCACTTCCTATTTCCTCATCTTCTACTAGATTAGCACTTTAGTATAGGGTGTTTGCTTCACTAATCCTTTAGTTAGTGAAGTAGAAGCTTGACCTAGTATTCCCTCGACGTAGATCGTCTTCGGCCTCGAAGACTTCAAGCAAGAACGTTCCATTCGCCTTGTAAAGCCATGCAAGGGTCTGGGAGTTCCATCAACGTAGCGAAGGGACTACTACAAGGAGCTTATGAAGTAAAGGACCGATCTACAAAGGTTGCATTTCTAGTTCACTTAGTTGTAAATGGTTTACTGTTGTTTCCGTATTATATTCTAGTTAACGATTCTAGTTTAGAGTTCCTTGAAACGGCAAATTTTTGAAAATGGCATGGACGATGCCTCCCGAAACTTTGCTGCCGTCGATAGGAACCCTACAGTGGTATCAGAGCCTAACTAGAAAATTATAAAGATAATGTTAGATTACGAATACGAAACGAACTCCGAAACTTGAAACCCTAAATTCCACTTTCTGTCGATTTTCAAACGAGCTCCAAAAATTTTGCAAAGAAGTACAGAATGCAGTATTGGACATTATAAGAACACAGAAGAAAATTGGATGCCTCCCGCCGGATTTTGGCCGATCCCCCTAGGCAAATTTCCGATGTCGCGGGCCCCTTTGGAGAGGAATGGGTCCAATTTTGTTTTGTGTTCTGATCTCTGGGATTTGGTGTTTCAGATGTTGTTTATTTTTGCTACTTTATCATGTGATGATTAACTCAATGCAAAGGCAACTCGGAGTGTTTCGTAGTCGTAATTTTAACTATTTTCGGGATACTTTAGACGGTGTTAAAAAGTTCGATCAGATATCAAATACCCATTTTGACCCTTGCTGAAAATTTCCAAGTGTTGGAATTTTCTTAAGTTAATTATATTCGATAGTCGTGCAAGTAACTCTATGGACCCTCTAGAAGAACAAAAACCTTAACTCGATTCTATGCCCTCGGAACCGCGACTGAACCATAGGGTTTGTCGTAGTTCCGCGGTGTCATAGGTGAGACGTTGGTTTAGCCCTTCTACGGCTGGATCATAGGTATTGTGGCACGTTTTTGGGTACTTTAACTTCGCTCAAGTGTTGAGCTTTTCGGGTAATTTTGGGTGTTTGTTAATTCGATCGGAATGTTTAACATCGTCTAGTTTTTTCTGTGACCGTAAGTGTAATATGTGGTGTATCGCCGGTTTCGTTGCTATATGTTAACGACAATTGGGATACGCATATTTACTTACGTTGATGGCATGTGATGTTATGTGTTGCTGTATATGTTATATTGGATCGTCGTGTTTTAAATAGCCGGGGGTTTTATGTGAGATGAGAGTTTTTATTTTCATTCTTGTAAAATTCAATGTATGTAATATTCTTTTATTGGGGCACTTCCGGGTTGAGGATGATGTCACCATTGTTGTATATTATTTACTTTTCCGCATTAGGATAGACCCAAGGAGGGGAGCACAAGTAACCGGGTTCTAGAGTCCAGTGGGAGACCAACTCGAGGAGTCGAGTCCGTGTCTCCTAACTCTAGAATTGGTAGGGTTGCTTGCCGCTCTCGTAGGGGTCTATGGATGTGGGTTTGGCTATTCATCGCGACCGTGGAATCCGTATTTTATACAGGCTCAAAATAAAACACGGACCTCCTAGTATATCCATTATTTCATATGTTTCTTCTGCTGCGAGATTTTTTGATGTGATCATTTGATATGTTGAGATGGATACTGTATATAGTATATATGATATATTATATAGACGTTACTTATATTTTACACCCGCGCTAGCCCTGCCCCGCTCTGCCATTAGTTACCTAACCTAACGGTGTATGACGGGACATCGAGGCGAATGCGGATGGCATAAGTGTACGTTGTATTTATCTATGATGTTTAGGTGACTTAAATGATGGGACTTCATTAATGTGATTAATGAAAAAAAGAAACCTAAAAAATGTTGTAGAATCAAATTTTCAAAAAGGATAGCTACAGTTTTGCTTTGCATAGTGATATATATGATATATCCCGCACCTTATTCGATGAGGAAAGAGCCGAGATCCCTTCACCGGGAGTGACCTCTTTAGCGAAACTGGTAGATGCTACAACATTCGGTTTGTCTTTTGATTGCTTTTGGAGTTTTGCTTTGTATAGTGATATATATGATATATCCCGCACCTTATTCGATGAGGAAAGAGCCAAGATCCCATCACCGAGAATGGCCTCTTTAGCAAAACTAATGAAAGCCTAAAAAACACTCCTTTTCAAAATTCACTTGTTTCTACAACGATATCAAGTTCATTACGCAATAGGTTTTCAGAAAAACCTGTCGTAGCCCTCCGTCATTTCAGATAAGTCCTACTTAGTATTCGTGCTACGTTTGTTGACCTCCGTCAAGGCGTAGTATGCGGTAGCTGACTAGTATTTATCTGCTTATGCATATGATGCAGATTGGATTAGGGTAGTCGTACGACCTTGTTGACCTCCGTCAAGGGTCGTGCGGGTGGGTTTGATTCAATCAAGAAATGACGGGTTGAACTTGACTTACACCCTATGGTTTGTTGACCTCCGTCAAGGTCATGGGATGCTTGGGGCAAAATATTATCGGGAATTTCAAGTGTTGAAATTTGCAATGAGATTGCTACCTTCTATAAGATAGTTGGATCCTGATACCCACTGCGAGTAATTGTTACTCCTGTGAGAGTTTTACACAGGACAATTAGCCGATCAAGTAGGTGTCTAGAAAGGTGTCAACGGGGTTATGCCTCTGGGAAAACGAGGTTTATTTTAATTAGGTCTGTGCGAAAGCACGGGGAACCTCCCTCAAAATACCGACACTGGCCTGGCTGAAAGATTGGCGAAATTGTAGGGTGTAATTAATCCCGGCTAGTCTTTCCTTTTAGGATTTGAAGGAAGATTTGATAAAAACAGTGGGAGCCATCCTGATTAGATAAAATAATAACCAATCCGATCTTGCAAGAGCATACGCTAAAGTGTTTTCTTCTCTCTCTCTCTAGGTAGCGACCATATCATGCCTTAATCAAGATAATAATATGGATGTATTGACCGAACCCGCATATTATATTGTGCTGGGGAACGTTGGTTCCGTTCTTTCTTATAAAAGTTATAAGACTGAACAGGATATAGAGGAATACCAGGATTCCCATCCCATCCGAATGAAGAAAGTACATGTTGATGCATTTTCTTCGGGTGTGTTCGTTACAGAGAACTGTTTCTCCATTTGCTCAACGTCCTGGGTATTAGATACCGGGTCAGGATCCCATATATGTAATCAGTTACATGGGCTGAGAAAAGGTAGAGAACTTGGAGAAGGTGATAAAGACATAAGGGTTGGAAATGGTGCAATTGTTGCAGCTAAAACCGTCGGGGAATATCACCTTGTATTACCAACTGGTAATACATTGATTCTGAACGAATGCTATTACATGCCGAACCTGATATGCAATATTATATCGATTTCTTTATTAAGTAAAGAGAGATATAATTTTGTATTACAGGATAATATTATGAACATTTTTCTGAACCAAAAGTTGGTTGGATCAGGCACGTTGTGCAAAGGCATTTATGTTCTAAATCAATCAACAGTTCTGAGCATAACAAACACACACCAGAGGAAGAGTTCAGAACTGAACGAATCCTTCTTGTGGCATTGTAGACTAGGTTACATCAATGCGACATGGCTAGCTAAGTTGCATAAGGATGGATATTTGGATCCGTTCGAATTTTCATCTTATGACACTTGCTAGTCATGTCTCAAAGGCAAGATGACAAAAACTCCGTTTACGGGGCACGGAGAAAGAGTTGCTGAACTCTTGGGACTGATACATAGTGATGTATGCGGTCCCATGTCTACATATGCCAGTGATGGTTCTGCGTACTTCATTACATTCACTGATGATCTCTCTAGATTCGGATATGTGTTCCTGATGAAACACAAATCAGAAGCTTTTGAGAAATTTAGAGAATATAAACAAGAAGTCGAGAACCAAACCGGGAAAGTATTAAAATCCTTCGATCTGATCGAGGAGGTGAATACTTGAGCAATGAATTCCTAGACTTCCTAAAAGAGAATGGGATTCTCTCTCAGCTAACTCCTCCATATTCACCACAACACAACGGTGTATCGGAATGGAGGAACCGCACCCTATTAGATATGGTGCGCTCTATGATGAGCATAGCTGAGTTGCCTATTTCCTTCTGGGGGTATGCGCTGGAGACAGCTGCATACCTACTGAATAGAGTTCCTACCAAATCTGTGCCTACCACCCCATATGAGATATGGGAGGGGAAGAGACCATATCTTAATTTTATTAAGATATGGGGTTGCCCGGCCTATGTCAAAAGAAAAAAACCGGACAAACTCGAGGCAAGGTCTGTTTTGTGTAAGTTTGTTGGATATCCCAAGCATTCGCGAGGGTATATCTTCTACCACAGTGAGGAACAAAGTGTGTTTGTTGCTCAACACGCCACCTTTTTAGAAAAGTAATTTCTTGCAAAAGAGATTGGTGGCTCGGAAGTAGAACTGGAAGAGGTTCCAGCTATACAAACCACAACAGAAGATGTGGTGAAACCATAGGATTCGGTAGTTCCCGATGAACCCCAACCACTCCGCCGATCTAGTAGGGTTCCTCACCCACCTGAGAGATACTACGGTTTTCTCATGGATAGTGGGAGCGAGGATTGCATCATGGAGGATGATGACCCAACTAGCTTCGAGCAGGCCATCACGAGTGGTGACTCGGTGAAATGGCTGGATGCAATGCGATCCGAGATGGAATCCATATACACCAACAAAGTATGGACTTTGGAAGATGCTCCTGAAGGGGTAAAACCCATTGGGAGCAAGTGGATCTTCAAGAAAAAACTTGGTGTAGATGGGAAAATGGAGACTTTCAAAGCTAGACTTATTGCAAAGGGTTTTCGTCAACAACCAGGTGTCGATTATGACGAAACCTTTTCTCCAGTGGCTATGCTTAAATCCATCCGGATTATGCTTGCCATCGCTGCATATCATGACTACGAAATCTGGCAAATGGATGTTAAGACCGCCTTTCTAAATAGTGATTTAGAAGAGAGCGTGTACGTGACTCAGCCAGAGGGCATCTTAGCTAGTGGGAGCAGCGGAAAGGTGTGCAAACTGCTTAAATCCATTTATGGATTAAAGCAAGCATCGCGGAGTTGGAACATCTGCTTTGATGTCGTTATCAAAGAGTTTGATTTCGTCAAAAATGTAGATGAACCTTATATATACAAGAAGGTGGCAGAGAGTAGGTTGTCTTCCTCGTATTGTACGTAGACGACATACTCTTGATAGGAAATGATATTCCTATGCTGCAATCGGTCAAGCTCTTCATATCACAAAGATTCTCAATGAAAGTTCTAGGGGATGCCTCCTACATCTTGGGGATTAAGATCTATAGAGATAGATCTAAACGGATACTGGGATTGCCCCAATCCAGGTACATTGACACCATACTAAAGAGGTTTAGTATGGAAGAATCCAAGCGTGGGTTTTTACCCACGATCTCTGGACTCACTCTCTCCAAAGAGATGTCTCCCAAGACTGATTTGGAGAGAGCTCGCATGCAAGGGATACCCTATGCTTCGGCAATAGGCTCTATCATGTACGCGATGCTATGTACCAGACCCGATGTAGCACACTCACTAAGTGTAGTGAGTAGGTATCAAGCAGATCCTGGAGAGAGTCACTGGACAGCTGTGAAGAGCATTCTCAAGTACTTGTGAAGGACTAAAGAGATGCCCTTGGTGTATGGTAACGGAGAACTCCAAGTGGAGTCCTTTACCGATTCGAGCTTCCAGAGTGATAAGGACGACTCTAAGTCGCACTCGGGATTTGTCTTTACCCTCTACAAAGGGGCGGTATGCTGGAAGAGTTCCAAGAAGGAAACCGCGGCAGACTCGACGATGGAGGCTGAATAAATCGCTGCCAACGATGCTGCCAAAGAGGTTGTCTGGATGAAGAGGTTCATAACTGAACTTGGAGTTGTTCCATCCATTAAGGATCCAATACCTTTGTATTGTGATAACAATGGAGCGGTGGCTTTGGCCAAGGAACCCAGTCCCATCAGCGATCCAGGCATATTCTGAGGCGGTATCACCTGATCCGGGAGATAGTTGATCGCCGGGAGATCGAGGTCAGGAGGGTTGACACGAAAACAACACAGCGGATCCACTCACGAAGGCCATTCCCCAGATACAGTTCGAGAGACTCTTCGGGATGCTCGGTATGAGATACTACAACAGCTGGCCCTAGTGCAAGTGGGAGATTGTTAGTTGTATGTATGCCCTAGAGGCCAGTATTGTACATATGATGTATATTATATTGGATGCTTGGACATATATAGAGAGGACTTTCTTGCTCGACATGATAGTATGCTATCTGGTTGCTTTTTATCTTAACATGTATACTTGTCTCTTGATACTGTTTTATGGTTACATGTTGGTAAAGCCCTTAGGATGTGTACTTGACTACCAGGACTATGATGCAGATCATACTAGTAGGGCCATGGTAGTCCATAAGTTCATCCATTAATGTCCCTGGTCATAGGTGTATCGAGACGGGGCATCGATATACCAGAGTAGACTAGAGTATACGCTTCTCGACCCATGAGATGGGCGATGGATGATCCTATATCCATTGGTGTTTGACATCAGAGAGGGTATACGGGTGCTCGGTGGAGATTGGGTACGCTGGACGGACTCGCCGAGAACTCCCAGATGGAATTATACCTTACGTCAGATGGAAGTTCTCTGGTGACATATGTACAGGTTAGTCTGTAGACCCGAGATCATCATAGAGTCTTGTGTGATTCCCACGGTGCTTTGATTTCCAACTTACCACGTCCAAGAGGGCGTGAAAAACGGTGGTTTTTGGGTACAGTCCCGAGTCACATGGAGGCAATGAGCGATAGGAGGGGTTTCGTCTCTCCTGGTATTGGGAGTTTATGTTGCGCTGTGCTCGATTGGCCATAACAGGGAGTCCCTGGCCAGGGCTGATTTAGAGATTTACTGGTAAGTGTTATCAGTAGTTTCTCGACCAGTTATGAGCCTCACATCGGCATGACTTATTGGTTATTGGGGGTCTGACGTTTACCACCCCTAGACTTGATATGCGACATATCACACGAGGAGACCGAACTGTACGGCAAGTGTTACTGTCAGGCTTTTGCAGGAGTTGGAGCGGGCTTGCTTGCTGATCTTCTGATCGCTCAATACCCGGGTAGCCGTTACGTCCAGCTAGTACCGCTGACGGCTTGTGGGTGCTTGATGTGATCATCACCTACTGCCGGCGTATTGACGAGTCTTTAGAGTCCTACATAGAGGTTTTACTGGCTCAGGCAAAACGAAATAGGAGCACATATGTGATATGTGCGGGACCGAGAATAATGCGTGTATGTGATACCGTATTCTATTCTCGCGACTTTTGTATCGGTCGGTTATATGTGATATAGCCGGGTTATCGAATCAAGTGTTGATTCGATAAGTCGATACATTGGATGTTTGTCGTTTATATGTAATATAGCCGGATTATTAAATCAAGTGTTGATTTAATAATTTAGTGTATAATTGTATATTTGATATACTAATTTACATTAACTAACATTTGCTCACTTAAGCATTTATTTTCTCACATGTGCACACTTAATATATATGTGATATATATTAATTTGTGTTTTATTTTTGTATCATGGTTGTTGATACATAAATGGGTGTATGAGACTTACACCATGCTAATTATGATGTTGGGTTTAATGTTTAAAGTAATTACAAAATTAGTGGATTATTGGAAAAATGCATGAAGCTTATGGAAGCTTGTGGATGCATTGACTAAGTCCACTAAGTTTGTTTTACTTTAGATATTTGTTAACCTAACCATTTTAATTAGCCATGGTTATGTCTCTACATAAGTTAGTATATGATACTCACTCACCATGGTTCACTCTCTCACTTGATCATTTTGATTCTATTCTCATTTGTTCATTTTCTTCCTCAAGCTCAAAAAGCTTTCTAGGGTTTGGAAAAGTGAGAAAGTATTATGAGAAAAATAATTCTAAAGTGAGCCCACTTCCTATTTCCTCATCCTCTACTAGATTAGCACTTTAGTATAGGGTGTTTGCTTCACTAATCCTTTAGTTAGTGAAGTAGAAGCTTGAGCTAGTATTCCCTCGACATAGATCATCTTCGGCCTCGAAGACTTCAAGCAAGAACGTTCCATTCGCCTTGTGAAGCCATGCACGGGTCTAGGAGTTCCATCAACGCAGCGAAGGAACTACTACAAGGAGCTTATGAAGTGAAGGATAGATCTACAAAGGTTGTATTTCCAGTTCACTTAGTTGTAAATGGTTTACTGTTGTTTCCGTATTATATTCTAGTTAACGATTCTAGTTTAGAGTTCCTTGAAACGGCAAATTTTTGAAAATGGCATGGACGATGCCTCCCGAAACCTTGCTGCCATCGATAGGAACCCTACACCGACGAGGGGCGGTGGCCGGTCTCACAAGCCATTGGTGTCAGTTGGTTCACCTTAGATGTATACAGGTACACTGGACAGGACTTGCCGGGAACATGCTAGTTGGTATTGTACCCAGCGTCAGATAGCAGTTCTCTGGTGACATATATACAGGTTAGTTCATCGACCTGAGATCATCATTTGTCTTGTGTGAGTTCCCACTGTGCTTTGATTACTACCCTACCACGGCTCAAAGGAGTCGTGCAAACAGGTTTTAGTTGGGTATAGTCTCGAGCCACATGGAGACAATGAGCGGATCGGCAGGGGTTTCGTCTCTCCCGGTATTGGGGGTGAGATCGCGCTGTGTCTAGGAGAGCCATTACACGAAGTCCTTGACCAAGGCAGGAGATTTACTGGTAGGTATTCCAGTAGTATCTCAGGGTGTTCTGGGCTATACTCCGACACAACTTGTACCGCTTTTAGGGGTCTGGCTTTTACCAACCCCCTAGGCCCGACATGCGTTACTCATAGACGAACGGACCGGACTGTACGGATATTGTCACTGACAGGCTCAGTAAGGTTTCAGGATGAGTTCGCTCATCAGTCTCCCTTTTGGTCAATATATGGGTAGCCGTTACGTACAGCTAGTACCACTGATGTGCTTGTGGTTAAACCCCCTGCCAGCATATTGACGAGTCTTTAGAGTCCCCCACAGATAGTGTCCCAAGTTTCGAGCGAAACGTTGTAGAGGCCGTATGGTATTATGGTAGGGTTAGATCATATACGTGCAGTCGTGCACGCATCATGATCAGACGGATCATACTAGTGGGCTTTGGTTTAAACCGGATCCTAGTATTAGATTTGTTGGATTACTTTAGTCTCATCGCATTTGCATTCAGTCGGAATGTGGATGCAGGTATGTATATACAGGTGAGGGGTATCCTTGTGATCCGTCACGGGTTTACTTTAGATGTTGCCATATCTTTTTGTTGGACTAAACATTTGGGTTAATGTTTAGATGGTGAAAATTTTGTGTGGGAGTGATGATTTTGTGCATTAAATGAGACATGTGCTTCATTGGTGACCCATGGTCTTATTTCTTGTGCAAATGTCACATTGGTGATGGTTTATTGTGTTGAAATGAAAGGTGGAGAGAGAGTGGACAGCCACTAACCCTTGGGTTAACTCTTGAGATTATTCAAGCACTCTCACAATTCATTCCAACACGATAGAGAAGAAAAGCTCTACTTCTACTTCTTCCTCTAGCTCACAAGTTCCACCATGGCTTCATCTTCAACCTCCATCCATACACTCTCATGTGTTGAGAATCAATGGATGCTTGAGACAAAATTATCACACACATTCTCTACATCACCTTAGACATGTCGGCTAGCAAACTTCATGTCCGAGTTGCTTCGGTTTGAAGCGGAAGCCCGTAAAAAGACTTCTTGACGTGGTGCCCTTCCGACGAGGAGACCGGAGATCGGAGATGCCGCGAGGAGCTAGGGATGGTGGCTAAAGACCGAAGGACACGGATCGATCGGTATAGCCATTCTATCATTTTAGTAGTTAGCTAGTTTAGCGTTAATGGTACGATCCGGGTGAAAGACTACGATAGCGCCGGTTTCATAAAAAGTTTTTGTTTCCGCATTTGGCCTCGGAATGACGGCCGGGACGCTACGGTAGACTTACAATAGTGAACAATAATACTAGAATACATATATAAAAATATATATAATTTATTAAATTAAAACTTGATTTAATAATCCGGCTTAATCCTAAACCTCTAGTATTATCAACCGTCCGATTAAAATCCGTGTAGCATGTACATATATTTAATCGGACACCTGTATGTACCAATATACGCCATCTACATCATATCGCCTGAACCGGAAAAACTCTCTGTGTGGGACTCTAAAGACTCGAAAATACGCTGTGATTACTGAATAAATCCATAACCACAAGCACGTCAGCGGCACTAGCTGTACGTAACGGCTATCCAGGTATTGAACGAATGGAATGCCGATGAGCAAACGCATTCGTACCCCTACTGAGCATATTTGTGGCAATCTCCATACAATCCGGTCTGTTCATCTAAGAGTATCGCATATCGGGTCTAGAGGTGAAAAAAGTCAAACTCCTAATAACGCGATATTTCGTGTCGGTGTGAAGCCCATCACCTACTGAGAAACTACTGATCCAAAACAATAATTCTCGTTCACCTTGGCCAAGAATTTCTGGTGATGGCCACTCGTGCACAGCGCGACATCTACCCTAATACCGGTAGAGACGAATCCCTGATGATCGGCTCACTGCCTCCATATGGCTCGGCACTATACCCAACTAAAACCTGTTTGCACAATTCCTTTGAGCCGTGATAAGGTAGTAATCAAAGCACAGTGGGAACTCACACGAGACAAATGACGATCTCAGGTCGACAAACTAACATGTACTCATGTCACCTGAGAACTGCTATCTGAAAATAGGTATAATACTGTTGGATATAGTGCCCTCAAGGCAATTATTGTAATTGTAGGCATGCGATTATGATAATTGAGGGAGGACTTATACAGGTAGAATAATCTTACTAGAAATGATAGTATGTTATCTGGTTTGTCTTTATCATTGATGTGTACACGTTTTACTTGTTATTACGTGTCCCTAATATATAATGATGAAGCTCGTAGGATTCTTGCTTGACTACCAGCATTATTATGGCGATCATATACGTGAGAGCTGGGTAGTCTATAAGCAAATCCTTAAATGTCCCTAGTCGTGTGATTATCGAGACTGGGCATCGATATTCCGGAGTAAACTAGTGTATACGTTTCAAGACCCCGACGAGAGGCGGTGGCCGGTCTCACAAGCCATTGGTGTTATGTCACTTAAGATAGTATACAGGTGCTCACGGGAGGTGCTGGACGGACTCGCCGAGAACTTCTAGATGGTATTATATCTATCGTCGGATAGAAGTTCTCGAGTGGCATTAGTACAGGTTAGTCTTTTGACCTGAGATCATCATTTGTCTCGTGTGAGTTCCCATTGTACTTTGATTACTACCCTACCACGGCTCAAAGGAGTCGTGCAAACAGATTTTAGTTGGGTACAGTCCCGAGCCACATGGAGGCAGTAGGCGATTGTTGGGGATTCGTCTCTCCTGATATTAGGAGTCGATGTCGTGCTGTGTTCGGTTGGTTATCACCTTAAATCCGTGGCCACGGTGAATGAGATTTACTGATATGAGTTTAGTAGTTTCTCGATTGGTGATAAGCTTGACTCCGACATGACTTATTGGGTTATTATGGGTCTGACGTTTCCACTCCCTGGACCTGGTATGCGATACTCTCAGACGAAGAGACCGGACTGTACGGAGATTGTCACATTCAGGCTTAATAGGGTACGGACGGACTTGATTGTCAACCTCCCTTTCGATAAATACCTAGATAGCCGTTACGTATATCTAGTGCCGCTGACGTGCTTGTGGTTTTTGGATTTATCCAGTAAATCACTGCCAGCGTATTGTCGAGTCTTTAGAGTCCCACACAGAGGGTTTTCCTGGTTCAGGCGATATGATGTAGATGATGTATGATGGTACATACAGGGTATCCGATTAAATACGTGTACAAACTACACGGATTTTAATCGGACGGTTGATAATACTAGCGGCTTTGGATTAAGCCGGATTATTAAATCATGTTTTGATTTAATATATATATATATTTAATATGTATATTCTAGTATTATTGTTCACTAATCATTTTCTCTCTCTTGACTATTCGTATTTTTGTACGAATACGCATATATGTATTTCAATATGTATACTGGATTGTATTTCGTATTTATACGGAATTTGTTCTAGAAGATAGACACTTCATTTATTGATTTTTCTTTTATAGAAAATCAAAAATGAGGTGGAGGATGAAGTGTAAAGAAATATGGTGTAGAGAGGTATGGCTTGATTTTTATATGATATATTTCATTTGGATTTACTATTGTGGCATGGTTGCAAAAATCAAGCCATTCATTCTATGCTTGCTAGTTTTTTCCTACACAAAAAGACTTAGCCATTTTCCATGGCTTCTGCTTCTTCATCTCCTCCTCCTTCTTCTAGGTAGCTCACTTGAGCTTAGAAAAGAGAGAAAAAGATAGTAAGAATATTCCTACATCCCCACTCTCCATTCATAGTGAGCTTGCAGTATCGGTCGCTTCACTAAGTGAAGCCGGAGCTTGTATCGGTTTCCCTCAGGTGGATCTTCTTCAGTAAGGGCGGTTGCCACTCAAGCACGATCCGGACAGCATACACGGAGCTTGGAGGGGTCTTCCACAATTGGATGGACACACGTCGAAGATAGTATTCTGTATCTTTGCATGCTTGGTTTGCTAGTTTAGGCGTATGGATCGATTCTAGGTTCGGAGTTCTTTCGTGTTTGCTTGAAATTTTTGTTCGCCATTCGCACCTCTACTGCGCCACGGGCACTAGGGAACCCTACAAATACCATCTAGTATGTTCCCGGCGAGTTCATCCAGTGTAACTCATAACCCAATGAGCATCTGCATATTATTTTTGGTAACTAACTGATATCAATAGCTGTGAGACCGGTCATCGCCCCTCGTTGGGATCAAGAAGCATATACACTAGTCTACTCTGGAATATCGATGCCCAGTCTCGATATTCCCACGACTAGGGACATTAAGGATTTGCTTATAGACTACCCAGTTCTCATAAGTGTGATCATCACAATAACCGTGGTAGTCAAGCAAGAATCCTATAGGATCTATCAACATGTAATAGTGATCTGTAATACCACATTATACATGTACATGATGATAGAGATTAACCAGATAGCATACTATCAGCTCGAGTAAGACTGTTTTACCCGTATAGGTCCTCCCTCAATCATCATAATCATCTGCTTGAAATAACAATAATTGCCTTGAGGGCACTATATCCAACAATCTCCCACTTGCACTTAAGGCTAATTATTGCGGTGTTGCATACTCACAGGCCATGTGCTACCGAACACCCAACTTCTCTACTAATTAGTTTCGTAAATCATGTTTGCGAGACATTCGTGTTCGAGAAATAACCTCAGTCAGTAGATCCACTCCAATGTTTCTATCTTTATCTCTTTATATCTCAACTTCGTGGAAAACGACTATCTCCCTAAATGAGCGATACCTGTCTTAGAACTTGTCTGGATATCATATGGGATCTTGTCCATAACATGAACACCAAATCGAACAAGCTTCTTAGATTGTATCAATTTGCTAATGTAACTAGCACCCAGCGTCATGACCGCCTCAGTATCCTACTTGGAAACCTATCCAATTTACTGC
This sequence comes from Agapanthus africanus, assembly GCA_030015575.1. Lineage (NCBI taxonomy): Eukaryota > Viridiplantae > Streptophyta > Magnoliopsida > Asparagales > Amaryllidaceae > Agapanthus > Agapanthus africanus. The sequence continues at coordinate 398,545,887 of JASDDO010000026.1, read as the reverse complement.
TACACCTTAAAAGATGAAAAACTATTAACTCTGACAGCCACTCTTATGTTCATAACTGCTTCTCAATATTTCTCTGGGATTGGATTAATATATGCTTATTGCAGCCATTACAAAAGCAATATCTGGTGTAGTACTTGATATCTAATGATTGACTGATATGTCAATCGCCTAAGCAAGTAATATGTCAATCATGCAAATCTCTCTCCTCATTAGTCTAGAAGACATCTCTTTAGAGAGGGTGACTCCATCACCTGCGGGTACACCACCATACCAGGAGTCATCCATTCTAAAACACTTTAGAATAGTGTCAAAGTACCAGAATTGGGACACTTCCCAAATTTAGATCTAAAACCATAGACCTAGTCACCAAAATCCCTGATATTTTGTACAGATCCTATGTGGAGAAAATATCTTGTGACAACCATAGTATAACTGATCGTAGTATAAGAATATCACTTTCTATCAAGGAGCACGTCATCCAAATATCAGGACATCACTCCCTACTACTTTCTTACCAGATTTATCTGTTATTCTGATGAAGTCAAACTCTATAACTGTCACATCAAAAATAGATGATCTATTTCTGCTATACTTGCTTTAATCTATAAATAGACATAAGCTACTGGCCTACCATGCTTCCGCTGCTTTCGCTGACTACAACAACCCTCTCGCAGAGTCATATACACGTACACTTCTAAAGCTAATTTAGAACGACGTTATAGTCATCCACCTGCCAGATCTCATAATCTAGGACAGCAGTAGTAGCAAAATTGGGTCATCAAAACCTCCCTGTCACCGTCTTTAAGAAGACTAAAGTACCTCTCGGGTAGCTGAGGTTACCTACAAAATCTGCAGAGTGGCTAATGGATTATCGAATCCAATTGAATCCTTAGGTTATACCAAATTTTCAGTAATCATTCTGGAATCACTTCCAGTTCTACTATACTCCCACTAATGTTTTCTGAAAAGAAATCATTTTACTAAAGAGGTGGCAAGTCAAGGACAATATAACTATTGATTCTGCAAATGGTAGAATGTTAACCCCCGTCAAAACCTGAGAAAACCCACAAACTGCCATTACTAAAACATGCCTTGAGTTTATCCGGATTCTGGTTTTAAGCATAAGCCGGACAACTCCTTATACCTTAATATCGTTAAGATATGAATCCATTCTATATCCAATATAGAAACAAAAGGCACTAATTTAATTGCACCAGATTCAAAAATCATGCAGCTGTTTCCAGTGCATATCGAATAAATGGAAGAAGTCCATGCAACATTACTCATCAAGGAGCGCACCCACGAATGAGTAACCTGAAAGAGAAGTAAGTTCTTAAATATATTACTTACGACGGAATACCTAGAAAAAATATCTACATCTTCGATCACCTCGAAAAATCATGATACTTGCAACGTATGGTTCTCCACTTTATTCTTATACCTATAACTTCTCAAAATTTAGACCTTGTATTTCAACGAAATGTGTGTCTAAAACCAGAGAAGTCATAAGCATACGGAATATAGTGTAAGTACCAACCCCTTGTCCTAATAGACATCGGACAACATACAATACTTTGTATAAGTCCTCTGAGTTTAATAACTCAAACCCTGTGCGTCGTAGGTTGAAAACTTTATTATGGTTAAGAAGAATTACACCGTTATTGAATACACCTTATCTAATCATCAACTGATAAAAGTAAATGTTATAAACATAATTTTAAAAAGTTATATCTCGCTTTATAAAATAAACGTACAGATATATCATTTTGAAATTGGTGCATAACAAGGGATATTCAAAACCAAATAATTGTCGTTAGGCAAAACCGAGGTGATTTTCTCAAATATCACTAATTAAAAAGAATTCTGATATTGAGGATCTAATCACCCAATTCTTAATATTCTACTTCCACTCAGCATCTGTAACGTCATACAGATGTGAGAATCAAGTCTGATAAATACATACCTTGGAGTCAGAATCTAATTGGGAAAGCAGTTTTCAATTAACACCGCACGGTAAAACTGAAACATGAAAATGTTTCGAAGAGGTGGCCGGGTATTTCTAGTAATGCCTCTTCCACTATCCAGATTCATGACAGTAGTTATAATTTTCTTTGCCCTCACTTCAATCCCTTTATATGTCTTTATTTCTTACCTTCTGTATATCATACTTAGGTTAATTGGTTTTCTTCTTCTCTACTTTTCGACACCTGCCTAAGATTTGGAAGAATACTATCCAATAAGCGTAATAGATGTACTCTCCTAATACTAGGAACCCATAGAATTCTTGCTTGCACCCATGCCTCATCTTCCGTTACAACGACTTCTTCTTCACCGTGAAGTTTCCACATAATGTAATCTCTAACGAAACCGTCTCTCACGATGTGTAACTCAACTTCTGTCTTCTTGAGCAATTGCTTGTTCATATACTTAGAGCAAGGACAATAGATTTCGTACTCTTTCGGTAACTCAAGACGTGGGTAGGAAAAATCAGTGAAAAAGTAAACATCCTTAAGAAAAACTTCACCGACTCTCGAGGAAGTATTGACGTACATCCAACTCTTGTTATGGAGGTACGGAAGTTCCATATTGGAACAGTTCGGACGAAACAAGATTTCTATAGACAAGAGTCATGGAATTAAGATTTCTTGATAAATACACGATAGACGGATACTAAGAAACGTAAGTGTTGGGTTTAATTGGCGACTTGGTTAAGTTTAGTTTTAACTGACGATTTAGCTATCAAAATTATCAGGGACCGAGAGCAAATGCTCATAGCTCAGGTGTTGGATTCTTCTTCCAAGAAAGATGATGATGGTATTAATGGTTCTATATTGGATGTCGAGGGTAACTGCTGTTGGGGGTAAGGTTTCTATCCTATTAAGAATATTTAGAATATACACACATTCACTTATATTTTCATCCATTTCGAGAAAATTTCGGTAGGACCTCCCCGCTGTTCTCTGAGTACACTGAAATAAAAAAGACGATTATTTCAATGTTGTCAAACAACATTGAAACGAACATCTAATCTATTGTTGTACACGGAGAACTAGCGGAAATGTACTGACGAAATATCTCGAAATGAATGAAGACACAAGTGAATGCAGGTGTTTACTTTATACATTCCTAACTTGTCCACACTGGACAAATCTACCGGTTATCATACAATTGAATCTTCTCGTCACATAGATTACACGACGGTTGTTAGAACCAAACGATACCGTCCTATATTTAACAATCTTTATGTAGTTTTATGTCACGACGAACATCTAACGTATGTTAACCGATAGACGGGGACTAAGGCGCGTTTTGATTTTCATATATGATTATCGATAAGAATATAAAAATTTCATTTTATCATCGAATATCATATAGATTTAATTTGAATTAGTTTTATGTTTACGTTTCAAGATTTTGAAGTTTTTAATTTAGGGTAAATTTTTTAAAATTAAGAGTTTTCTTAATCGAGTTTAAGATTTTGGATTCAGGGTTAGGGTTAGGTTGAGATTTGACAAGAGTTCAATGTAGAGTAGAATGATGATGAATTAAGGTTTGGCATTGTTTGTGTGCGTGTGTGTGTATGCGCGCGCGCGCACACGCGCACATTTACTAAATTACTATAAAATAGCTTAAAAATTTTCACTAAACTACCCCTTGCTATTGTTGTTTTTTCACTAAACTACGTTAAAAATTTTCCTAAGCAGCCTATTTCTTCAATTTTACTAAATTACACTAAAATACCATTAACTATTATTTGTTTTTCACTAAACTACCTTAACAAATTTAAATAAACAATTCATCTTCTTAAATTAACTAAATCACAATAAACTTCACTAAAACACCCTTAACTATTTTTTTTCCCACTAAACTATCATTAAAATTTTTACTAAAAAACCCCCTTTTTTCTCAATTTTACTTGTTTACATATCCTTAACTATTGTTGCAATTTCACTAAAATACCTTTAACCATTGTTGCTTTTCACTAAACTACCTAGAAAAATTAGCTAAATTACCCTAACTCTAATCCGGTCCTAACCCCCAACCCTAACACTTAACCTTAACTCTAATCCGGTCCTAACCCCCAACCCTAACCATCTCTAACAATCGACAGCAGCAGCAGCAGCAACACAATTTTTGGCCGACGCAAAAAATTTAAAATTAAACAAAAAAAATAAAATTAATCCAATTATACTTATCTCGACGACCACTGAGCAATAATCTCCAAAGATCGGGGCTAGGGCTTCGATCGACGGCGACGATCAGCTTCGACGAGCTCGATCGGTGGCTAGGGCTTCGATCGACGGGGCCAGGATCGACCAAAGAGGCGAGACAGCAAGGGCTTCGGGCGGGCTCGACTGCGAAGGCGACGTGCGGCGGAGGAGGAAGCGAGGAGAGGAGGTGAGAGATTTGGCTCCAAATTTTTTTTGGGGAGGGAAATGAAGGGCTCGAAGAATTTTTGGGTTCTCCACAGGATTGTGGGACCCGCCGCATATTGGGTTTGGCAGCAGCTTGAACCGCTACCAATACCATTGCAACCGTTACGAGATATTGGTAACGTTTAAACCGCTACCAATATCCCGTTACTATTGCCCACATTTGTAGGAGTGCATATATCTAAAGGTCTACCAATAATACAACAATTTCAACAACTAATAATCATAAGAATAGTATTAATATTATATGAAAATTGGTGCAGCTTAAGCTTTGGCGCATAAAGATCATGAACAATACCAACAATCAATAAAATTTATGCACGGTTTATTTTTTAAGAAAAAAAATACCTCCAGCTTAAGCATATGGGTTGGTGCATGTGTGTGGGTGCACACTCTTTGTTCTTTGATACACACACAAGCCTGAGTTTGTACATGTGCATGTGATTCTATTGTAGTGTCATGCATGGAGTCCTGCTTATTAAGGATTGTGCATGTGTTGCGTCGTGTCTTGGTGTGAATCCATGCTTCTTAGCTTGTCAAAACGTTGCATAATTTATTACTTCTTGACAATATTTTTAAATGAGTGCCTTTTCTGATTCCGTTGTTGCATCGTGGCTGTATCTCGTATCCTACATGCCTTGCTAAATGCTCTCCTACACTGGCTCTTCTGCATTCATAGAGCATATGAATTGAGTTAAATCATGATTCCAAGCTTTCTGATTTCAATCACATACCACCAAGATCATCAGATATCAAAGATCAAGAACATTTGTACTAACTGAAAACCTTGGAAAAAGAAAATTATGAATATATAACTATGAAGCCTAATCAACTTTGTTTCGACCTTGCACTTCAGGAACTCAGTAACCCATGTACTACAAGAAAATATATAATGAGCATTTGATCTTTTTATCAATTATGACACGGAAAATTACTTTGTGTGCATTGTATAAAAGCATGTCTGTTGCCAGTTTGTAAGCCTAAAATGCCTACAATAAATTTATAGTGCATCAAGCATCTGAATCAATGTTCCATGTGTGGGGCGTTTTTGTTTCTATCATAAGCAGGAAATGCTTGGAAATTGTTAAAACACCTTTTTCCCTCCTCCATTGCAGGTGCTAGAGGAGTTATCTTTAATTGTGCCTGCAAAACAAGGCAGATGTGCAGAAAACAATCTGTCGTGCACGAATTTGTGAGTTCAACTGAACCTAAAGGTATCCACAAAAATAGATATAGGTTAATTATAAATGCATTGATCAATTATAATTTCATTTTAAGGCATCATATTCATACCCTTTGGAGTCCTAAGTATAATTCTAAAATATTGGCCATTGAGTAAATGATCGTTCTTGTGTAATATTCCACTTGCCGCTATTTTTATCATAACCACTAATAAAATCATTCTTGATTACCAACTGAGTAGCAATCGCAAAATTCTAAAAATTATACTTTAAATTGTCTACTATTGCATGGTTCCTCCAGTACATGTAATGATCAAATGATCAGTTTGGTGATCAATTATAAGTATCAGATCCATAATAATCATCTCCAAGTCTAAGTCTTGAAGCTCGTTTGGGAATCTAATTAACTCTAAAATTTGAAACTAGTTAACCTTTTCCGCTAATTTTTTGTAACAATTCTATTGGTTTCTTATTTATTTACTCAACTTGATGGAAAACATCTTAGACAATGTTGATGCCATAATGATCTATGGACCTTACTGCATGACACCTGCCAACCTGAATTTTTTTTGTACATAAAAATTCAGGATATTCATCATGAGCCAATATTATTATGATCTTATTATTCTATAAATTCCTTTTATCCTATTAATCTAATTCATGACTCTTCTCTTTATGTCTTACGATGATGTTTCGACTCTATCAACCACATCGACACATAGCGTGAACTCACCATGCCTCGTGGGCATTTGGAGCGCCAAATGCCAAAATTTAACATTCATACAATGATAATGTAAACATAATACACATATTAAAAAGAACATTTTATGTTGACCAAAGAAGCATTTGAGGGCCAAATAGAGTGATAAAAGACCATAGATACATCAAGTATATGAACAATGCATGGTGAAAAAAAAAGGAGGAAAAGCTTTGTGTAGCTTTAGAAACAAGAAATTCTAGAGAGAGAGAGAGAGATTGTAGTGGAAGTGTGAACGGTGGATGGTGACAAGGTACCAAGAGAAAATGTAATATTAAGATTCAAGATTGGCATGCAGAGCAAGGGAAATACAATAGTGAAAAACTTCACCCTCAATCTAAGAAAAACCCCTTTACTTATTATTCATTAAACCTCTTCTTCTTCTTTCACTAAATGGGGTGGCTGCGAGCACTCTTCTCTCCGTTAAAGAAGCTTTGGTTCCATCTGCATTCGGCAAAAAACAAAAGTATGTTTTCTCTTCATTAATCCACCACTTTCTCATTAATTTTGTGTTTGTGTAATAATTGATGATCTTGCTACTGATAATATCAGGAAGGGGAATGTTCTTTGGTCAATGTTTGTCAAGTCTCACCATCCTCCATTGCCATTGAAGATGAGGATCAAAGGAAATATTCAAGAGAGCTATACATAGGCAAGATATCGGTTATAGTGAATTCTTATGTAAATGCATAATGTGTACGTCGAGGCATCAAGTGGATGAGCTTCTATCTCCCTTTACCTCTTCGATCATTGTTGTGAATAAGTATTTGCGTGTTTTATTTTCATTAGAAGAGACAGACATATATATTCTAGCTAATAATTATGAGGGGTTGGCATGATTGTTGAGAGAGGGTTTTCTCTAAATATGGAGCTGTCTGTATTACAATCTGACACAACAAATTTAAGGGAACTTGCAGAAGCATTAAAGACTGAAAATGTAATCCCTATGCCATTTACTACCTTATCTGACTTTAGCGAGGTCAATGCACATATAAATTGAATTTATTTTTGCCAACTCTTGAATCGTCTCCGGCTGAAGGATAACCTGCAAAAACAAATGTGTGTACCAAGTAAATGGGAGCACTGATATAGCAAAATTAGGTAGAGGGCATCTAAGAGAATCACTAAGTTGTCATGAAATGCTTAAAATAGCTTATCATTGTTAATCCGCAAATAAATTATAAACCAACACATATTTGACAGGCATTTTCATTTATAAAGAATAAGGAATCAATCAAAGAACAGGTAGGCAGGAAGGCAGGACCGAGGGAGAACAATCAACGAGACATCATATTTGTGCACATTATACAGCACATACGACATGTAATGTAACCTCTTATAGTGCACAAGTGTGAAATAACAACAAAGAGCAAAATTGCTTTTAGATATATTCCACAAAATGTATGAAATTACTTTATCATCGTAGCAATAAAGTGAAATAAGAAAAAGAACATCCTGATTTTTTCAAGAGTGTAATTAGCATTAAATAATTTCGATTAGATCGAGTAATTAAAATTATGATAAATTCAATGCCGCATGCATCACATAGGCATGGCAAAAACTGGCTGAACAAAAGCAAAATAAATTTATTTAAAAATTGAATACATATCGAACGAAATTTTTATTTGCAGGTTTCCATATACAGAAACATAATTTGGCTTGGATGTAAAGTGTAAACAAAATATAATCATGTAAAAATCATCACCATCCAGACTCTCTGGGGTCAAGGCAGAGAGAAGCAAGAATTCAAAATATATATAATAGACTATTGCTATTACAAAATAATGATACTAATTCATACGGATTAGCAGCACCAGCAGCATGCAGCCAGACTTTTAGGAAGCTACTTACATTCGTTGAACAAAATGCCAGCTGTAAGAAAATTAGAAAACAAAAACATTCTGATATATTTGATCACTGTCACGAAAAAGGCCCAGCTAGGTATTGCGGATTTCATGGTATATAACATCCTCCAAAATACTTAAATAGTCAATAACCAGCTAAAAGTGTAGCAGCTAGCTAGGGACCCAATGCACTAATAAGCTAGCTGCTTATATAGTTAGTAGAGTTACTAACCTGATGATGGAATAAACATAGTTATGAAGCAGGGTTGGAGTATGAATTAGTGTATATTGTCCAAGGAGCGGTATAGTGAAAGGTAAAAATTTAAGGAAAGCATTCAAATTATTACCGTACTCAACAGTTTCAAAGTATCAGCCAAATATACTCAAGTCACCTGACTAGCTATGGGATGAGATATGATGCAACTTCGAGTTCTTTTTTCTTAAAGCAATAGGAATAACGAGATCGCATGGTTGTGAATCTTAAGAAGATGGGACGTCAGGAGCAGGAACTTGAGCTTTTGTAGTACACACTTGTCGAGCATACATCCGAGTCACAGTAAGAGTCTATGGGTTGGGTATCATGTGGTTTAGAAGGAGCATGTACAACTATAGGAGAAACAACGGTAATAGCTGCTTGAGGTAAGGAGGCTCTTGTGTGATCTGAAGAACAATATCCAACGAAAAATCTTTATTAAAATCTGGAGCACTGACAAGGAATAACAAGGATGAACTTACGAAACGTGACTTCCGTTGAAATAAACCTCTGTCGCAACTCAGGATTGTAAGATAGATACTCTTTCTAAGTTCGAGAACATTAAAGGCATAAACATTTAATAGACTTGGCATCCAATTTGGTCCCTCCTGGACGATGACCATGAATTAAACAAGCACAAGCACATCCAGAAACATGAAGAGATAAAGAGAAAGGTGTGGTCAGAAACGATTGATCAAATAGGTAACGATGAGGACCACATCTCCCTAATAAGTCTTAGGAACTTACATATGAATCAATAGTACGCGAGTAATCTTCTAAATATGTCTATTCATTTGTTCTACTACCCAATTTTGTTGTGGTCTATAAAGACAAGAAGATTGATGAATAATGTTAGACTGTGACATGAAGCACTCCATGGAACTAATAAGCTTACCGACGAACAATAAACTAAAAGGAAAATGCGACAATTACGGTACAAAAAGTCAAGGATAGCATCAGTGAGTGTAATACTACTACCAACATTTGCTAGAGTTGAAGTGGATCCATCTGCCACCGGATAACATGAGCTAATGGAGAGAATTTAAGTTCCCAGTCCTATAATCAGTTGCACCAGAATCAATAATCCAAGGATGTGTAAGTAGGTGCAAAAGATAGACAAGCCATATGATTAGTTCTTGCAATATTAATAACACCAGGTTGTGAACAATGAGATTGTTGTGAAGTTGGATGAGGACAGAAGAAGACAGTTTCAGTATCTCGTCTTTCATTAATGGTGGATTGCAGTAGATGCAATCGACATACTCGGCGTCATTTCAATATCCTCATAAGAATAATCCACCAACGGAAAATTACCCACGACCAACTAATCTAGTAGTGGAAGCAACTAGATCGATTCACAAACAGAATCCGATCTCGATCAAAAAGAAAGTAGCGAATACTCCAACTTATACTAGAGATCATGACTAAGAAAATAATCGATATTCCATAACTCAATCAAGAAATGTGATATAACCTCCAACTCAATCACTTCACAACCGACAATCCAAGATTAATTTCTTAATAAAATCCGATATATGAAAACATCGATGAAAGCTCTGCTTAGAAATCAAGCAATGATCGCAGCAAGAAAAATTCCTTCAATAAGACAAGAAATAGATGATTAAGATATGATGGATCTACCACGATCCACTCATAACTAGCACGCGACTGATCTCCCAAGATCTAGTGACAAATATGAAACAACTGGATCAGATCGCATCAATAAATCAAAACGGAATCACGCAACTTTTGATAGTCTACTCGCTTCAAAAGAAGAATCTTTGAGAATATTGAAGAAATTCAACCTTATGACATTGATTTCATTAATCAAATCGATGAGAGGCCTTATTCCAAGTGAGCATATCGAGCCAAATGCATTAATCAAGGAGCCATCAAACTTTGCCAACGCAAGATTTGAGTACTATTTCAAAAAAGTCTCAGTCAATCTGTCAAACACTTGGTCAGCCTCGCTGACTGAGGCGAGACCTTGAGGGCTCTCAATGAAATCAAAGGCAAGGGCTTAAGATCTGGCAAGATCAAAGACGTGGAGATGGTGTCGACGATAAAGAAGGTGCGGGATCTCAAGATCGGTATATATAAAGATAATATAAATATAAATATAAAATAAAATATATATAAAGATATAATAATACAAATAAATAATGGCATTATGTTAGACATTCAATACACTTTCAAATTATCGAGAGCCTAAATATTCGAGAGAAAGAGAGGCATTAGTTCGAGAGAGGTTGATGAGTACAAGTTCGAGCGAATACAAAAAAATCCGAGAGTTTCAAGGGTTTCAAACTCCGATACACGGTCGGGGACAATTCATGAGGCATTTACTAGTATTCGTGCTTCATAGGTTGTTGATGGTGGTGTTGGCAAGGTCAAAGATCGGTGGCGAGGGCTCAATTTGCAGGATTTAGATTCGATACAATATTTGTTTAGTGAGGGTGTGAGAGAGAAAGGAGAGAGAGAAAGATATTTAGGGCAATGATTAGAGATAAGCCCCTAACCACCTTCACATAGACTTGGTAATTTACACACACATCTCTTTCTAATTAGACATTTAGAATATCATAGCATATATTAACAATGAGGATCAAGGACTTCCACTCCAGCATCCCAGATTGAGAATATACGCTAGAATTATATGAATACAATAGCATAAATATGTAGATGATGAGGACAATTTCCTTGTAAATGACTATGAAGACGGAATATCACTAAGCCCAATTCAAGAAATTTTGGTTCGAGGCACAACATACACACAATATAAGGTTCCAAAATTTTATTGAGAAGTCCAATTATACAACATATATAAAAAAAAACATCACACAATTTGAAAACAGAATTAACTTTTGTAAACAATAACCTATATTCGAGCTTTCATTTCATATATTTCATCATACATACATAATGCTTTGGTAAACCTTTAATGAATACATGGAGCAAGATTCTATTTGAAGTTTCTACATCTTTATTGTTAATTTTTCAACAGGGAACTAACCTTTAATTTCTTAAAGAACACACTAAAACCTACATATAATTAAAATTATAAAAATAATTATGAAGGTAGCAGGATTTGAACCTTAACCATATATTCAAAAATTTCAACATTTTCTTTCAATTGATATTATTTTTACCTTTTCCGAAATATCACAGAGGGCATGTGCCCCCCACATCTCAGGCTTTGGATCTGCCCATGATAACACCCATCCTTTTTGTTCCATTTCTATTGAGAGATCAGTTGTGCTATAGAAAGCCCAATCGAAGCTAGCACATCAATTATATCCACTACCTTATAATTTGTTCTACATTCTATTCCAATATCAAAGATTGTTTTGTACATATTTTCAATTTTTGGTAATGATTCATAGTCAATGTACATGATGTTTGTTATATATTTTAATCCAATACTCAAAAAAGAAAAGTATTGTACAAAACTGCGATCTATGACAATGGATCCACAGTCAATCTGCACATGATATTCCATTTTAACTTGATAAACATGAATTAAGTTTTCAACAAAAAATCATCGAGCATATCTAATGAATTCTTTATAAAAATTTTCTGAAGAACTTTCTATTTAGCATGGCATCTAGTTCCCTGTACATAAAATCAATGGGCATATCTAATGAATTCTTTATATAATTTATCTGAAGAACATTCTATTTAGCATGGCATCTAGTTCCTGTACATCTGAAGGGCTTTTGCTAGTTGTTTATAGTTATAGAATTGGATACTCGAATAAAACCTGTCTCTATTGAATATTTATTTCGAATAAAACCTGTCGCTCATAGTTGTCTTGGGCAGTACACAACTGTCTGTGCTCCTTATCCAATTCATCCTTCAAAGAAGATACTTGAACTTCTAGCAACTCTGCAAGTGATCTACACATAAAAGAATTTGTTAGACTATAAAATATACCCTCTCAAGTTAAAATCTCGGCCTATCCCGATCCAAGATGGCCGATTCCGATCCAAAAAATGACCGTCCGAGTTTCGATACCAATATTGTCCCATGTAGAGTTATAGTGGGTTTAACTGAGATAGGCAGTACTTGGAATTATTTCTGAGATAGGCAGTACAAGCATGGTCCGAGTTTCGACAGCGCATGTTCTTTAGTTTCAATAATCAAAGCAAATTTCCCCAGACTTCAACTTGTAGTTGCTTTCCAATTCACACATTTTATTCCGAAGAGACCATGCTTCATCTTCTAATGTCCTTTTCAGTTTCTCTGAATGCAATACAAGCCCAGACTTACCTTACAAAACCACATGTTATAAGGAAAGGTGAACCCTAAGAAACCGTTACTTAACCTCTAGCTTGTACTCTTCATATAAAGATTCTATTTGCTCCAGTGCAATTTCATTTACACGTGCTATTTTTTTGTACTGCAGTAAATATTGCATATAGATGTAAGAAAAACTGGGGGGGGGGGGGGGGGCATCAAAGTTCATGGTACCTGTAGCATGTACTCCATATTAGCCTGTGCTTCCTCTTTCAGGCTCTCCAACTCAGCTTTTGTTTTCTATGACTCTCCACTAACCCAGTTAACCATCATACACGAGTGCACAAAAACATTAGAAGGGGAAATGAAATTAAAATTGGTACCCGATGCGAGAATAAATGCAAAGCAAAGAAGAAAAAAATCTTATATGCAGTTTCTTCTTAACAAAATTTTTTAAGCATAGCGTCAATTAAATATTAAATAAAGCGAAGGACTAAGCATAATTTACCTGTGAAGAGAGAATAAAATGCTAAATTCAAGTAACCTAAAAACCAGAAGGTTTTTGAAGAATAAACATTTTGAGAACGATGTATATTTGCCCTTGTAATACAAAAACCACTCATCAAGTGATAGTAAAATGAACTTAAATGTATATGTCTATGTATGTATTTGTGTGTGTGTGTGTGTCTGTGTATATGTATGTGTGTGTGCGTATACACATACATATGCATATACATATATATAGCGAAAAGTGGCCCTCTTGGATTGCGACTTAACGAGTCACCTCTGTGGAGCTCTAACGTATCACATTGTTGCATGAGTAATAAATACTCGGCTACTTTTGTGATTTAAAGTGTTTTATTAGACTGCCACATGGGTGAAACCTTTTGTTGCATCCTAAAGGTGTCACCCTAGAAAGAACTGTACACTTTTATTTGCTCAACCCATCCATGTCCAACACATATTGGACACTCGAACACTCCGTCCAACGCCGAGTTTGGCACACTTAGGCTATGTCGGCCCAATTTGGATGTGTCCGAAATTTCTACATAGTATAGGATTTGAAAAATAAAAATGTAGAATACTGGACAATTTTGATAGCTTCGAGAATCCAATAATATTAAAATTTTAGATCTTTCTCATGAAGTATGTTAAGAATAACCCGTATTATACACGGGATTATTATGTAATAGATAAATAATAGGGATGTAACTGCATAATAGCTTTTGCCTATATCAAGAAGGGAATTAAAGCCTACCTAATTTACCCATTACATTTTCTTAAAATTCTCTCTATTTCTCCTCAATAATAAAAACATGGTATTAGAGCCAAATCTGAACCGTTCAGATTTGGTGATCAAATCCCAGCCATCCATCAAACAAGACATAGGCCATCTCCACCACGTCGTTGCCTCGACCAACCCCATCCTCTCGCCATCGACACCTCGCCCTCGCCATCAACACCTCGCCATTGACGCCATCCCCTGCTGCCTCCATTGACGCCTCGTCACGCTCACAATCGCGAACGCTTCGCTCGCAATCGCCTCGCCTCGCTCGTAGTCACAGTCGCCATCGCCATCGCCTCGCCCCATCCTGCTTGACCGCTGCTCCCTTGTTCGATCGCAAGTCCTTACTCGATCTCCTCATGGTTGTCACCGCAGATCTGAACTAGCTTCCTTCTTCCCTCGATTTGATCTGACTCGATGGTTCTTGATTCGTTTGATTCATTCGGCTGAGCATGGAGAGATATGGTGATTTCTTTATTTATTTGGTTTATCTTTTTAAATGAGTTCTTGATTTCTCGAGAGTTTGTTTGGAGTTTTTATTTTTGATGGATTATCGTGATGAGTACATTGTTGACGGGTTTGTGCTCTCGGAGATGATTATCCGAGCTTGTTGAGGGGTTTGTTGGTTTGTGTGGATCGGATCTGGAGAGATCAATCACATTCGGAGTTTGTTTGAGTTGGAGTAATTCTTGTCACGAAGTTTGGTGATGAAGACTAAAGAAGGGGTGTCGCTCTCGACAACGAGTGTTGTAGCCACCAAGATGGTGGAATTCAAACTTGATAACAACAATTTTCATAGCTGGAAGCTCATAGTTGAGGGCTATGTGAAGGGACGGAGGAAAGGTGCACACTTGACGAAGCCTCCTCCTGACCCTGTTACTGATGATTGGGAGGCCGGTGATACACAATTAAGCCATCTTATGCTGAGTTTCATGGATCACTGCATTATGGACAACCTCGTTCACTTAGGGTCCGTGAAGGCTATTTAGGAAAAGATTCACGAACTCTACACTTCACAGCAGAGCCTCTCGAAGGCATATGATCTGGTACATCAGTTGTACAAGATTTAGCAAGGACTCGATCGCTGCATCAGTATTATTCGGAGTTCTGGAGTCTTGCTCAGCTCGTCTCGGAGATGTTCCCTATTACTAGTGATGTTGAGAAGATGGGGAGGCGACATAAGTCACTTCTGATGATTATCTTTATTAGGAGGCTACGACCCGACTACTAGTCAGCTCGTCCGGCATTGCTTAGGAATCCAGATATTACTCTTTCCACTATGTATCATATGCTCCATCAGTTTTTCCCGTCTGAGATCACTGATGAGCAGAGGGCGACATCTGACAAGCACAGTGCCCTGATTAGGCCAGAGAGTTCGCTGCTACAATAAGGGGTTGCCCATACGGATTTATCCGTAAGAGCAAAACACTGTCCCTACGGATATATCCGTAAGGGCAAAAAAACCGTAGGTGCAAAGGCCGCAGGTGCAAGTTTTCGTCCTGAATATACCCCTACGGAGTAATAATTGTCCCTACGCCTTAATCCGTAGGGACTCTTATCCCTATAGAGTAATCCGTAGAGCCTGATAAATATTTTAATTTATTGGTTTATAAAATAAAATACTTGCCCCTATGAATGTATTCGTAGGGATTGGTACCCCTACGGATACATCCGTAGGTCCATATAAATGCCTCTACGGATAAATTCGTAGGGGCAAGTTTTACTAAGTTCATAGGGACAAAATATCATGTATCCTGATATTTTGTTCCTACGGCTAACTGTGTAGGGGAAAACTGTGGACCTACGGATTAATCCGTAGGTGCAACAGATGGTCCTACGGATTAATCCGTAGGGACGAAATGTCAGGTTTTTTTTAAAAAGGGGCTTCTTGTTTTTCCCCCGTCCTGTGCACAATAATATATACATCATATAACCAAATACAGAAATATTCATAATGATCTCACACATAATATATAAAATAAATAGACAAACAGAATACGATATCAAACTAAATCATCGTGAATAAGCAAACAACCACCAATATCGTCCAAAATTTATACAATATGTATCAGATAAGTATATACATCCTCAAAAATATAAATAAAGCTATCCTAGCCCGGTCCGGCTCCTCCATCTCTGATAATCGCCGTAATCTGGCGCATCTGCTCCTCGGTGCAGCCCTGAGTCGTCAAAAACTTGACTAATGAAGGAGCGGATTATGCGGGAGTCTGAGCGGACTGTGCGGGAGTCTGAGCAGGCTGTGGAGCTGCAGGAGTGGTCTGCGCAACCGCAGCCGAGGTAGTGGCTTGCGGAGCCGCAGCTGAAGGAGATGCATGTGGAGCCGCAGCCGAAGTAGCCTGTCGCATCTGTTAAATTTTGTGTGTAATAAACGAGTAAGAACGGTGTATTAGATTTTAGTCGAGTTCGTATCATTATCAGGTTATTGCGAAACCCCAATCTAAGAATACTTAGGGACTTAGGCCTTGTTTGGGTATCTAGTTTGGAAAGCCGTAATTTATTTTAATTAGATAGTTTTATGTAAGTATGATTAATCAAAGCTAAGTCTACAACCAAATAAGTTCAGGCTACTAATATTGCATATGTTACTATCTATAATATGATATAATATTTTACTATTAAGTAGTATATGCACCATCTCCTTCAACTCCTCGACGGTGGTCTTCAAGGCGGCAACATCATGCTCTAGATGTCGCTCACGGGGGTATAGGAAGTAACCGCCGGAGTGGAGTCCAACCTCATATGGGCCCTGCTAGGACCCAATCCCCGGCCTCTCTCCCAACCTCCGTGGTGCCCTCCGTGTGCGGCGTCTAGGACTGGGGTCAGCAGCATCGGATCGGTCTGTCCAGTAAAATCGATTCCCGATGCCTCCTCCTGCTCCACCACCCGCTCCTACACCCACATTAACCATTAAAATATAAGTATATCATTTAAATTTGAACTTTTCAGAACAAAAATTTCAAACTTGTTGGAATAAATAATAACACTTACGCAATACTCCTGGGTAGCGGTGTCAGGGAATCGAAGCTCGCCCGTGGCGGGATCTGTCGAGGTGCCGTGGACGGCAACATACGCGGTCAGCAAGCTCGGTGTACCACCCTGCGCCAGGGTCTGAGCTCTCTGCAATTCGCAAAAAATTTACATATATAAAATAACTCTTAATATTACATTATATCAAAATAGATCTATTGTAATTTACCGATGCCTCCATGGCACGAGTTATGTTCTTTGAGCCACCTGTATAAGTGGGGCGACCCCTCTTCGCCGACTTTCTATTCTCTTTATTTTGATCGGTATGTTTCTGCACAACACATTCAGATTTAGTTTTCTAATTAAACATAAAAAAAATTATATAATAAACAATGAATTATATTTAAATTACAAACCCGTTTACGCTAAGAGTCGAAATATTGGCACGAGAGAGACAATGTATCTACGTCGACTCTCGCAAAGGCCGGAGTATGTAGGAGAGCCGCTCTCTCTGTCTCGGAGGTCGCCATCCACAGGGAATAGCAGTCGATTTTCAACTCGTTCCTATTGTATCGGACCTTTGATTGCATGTTCTTCATCAGGCCATTGTACAGAGCGTGAAGATCGAGCACTCTCTCAGTGATCAAGGTCGGGTACAGGCTGAAAGTCGTAATCCAACTTCAAATACAAAAAAACAATGTATTTAAATTGCAAGTGTTAAATAATAATAAATATATTGGATAAGTCAAATGAAAATATATATTAATACCCGAGCCTGATCCCAGAAGAGGGGAAATGAGCGCCGGTGCTGATCGTCTCACTCAACATGAAGTGGATACTTCTTCACGAGGCGGCTCTCATCCCCCATATACCGGCCGAACCTCTCGGCATAATCGCCGGTATAGCGATAATCAGGGGTAAAGAAGAGGGGGAATGCTACCTCCCCCTAACTTTGTCGGGCCTCAACCTGTGGGACTGATTCGTCCCTCGAGTCCCCCTCTCAGAATGGGGCTGCCCTGCATCTACAAGAAATATCAAGACAATCAATATTAAGACAAAGTGGTATTAAGAAATCTATGGTTTAACGAAAATTAAAGCGCGATATATACCTCCGGCGACAGCAGCACGAGCCTGGGCCCGGACAGCAGCACGAGCAGGACGATAGTTCCTCCGGTGAGGAACAGCCGGTGACCCGGACGGGGACGCATCCTCTCCAACTAGAAAATAAACATTGACGATAAAATTACATGAAGTTCGTGTTTATTCTTAGAGGATATGTAAAATGAATAAATATTTTATATTTATTCATACTAACCTGCAGACTGAGCGGAGGGTACAGAAGTGGCGGGAGTGGCCCTTGCACCAGATGTGGACACACCACCTATAATTAGACAATTAAAAATAAATTATATAAGTAATTGAAAAAAGAATGTGTAGATCAATAATATAACATTCTAAATCAATATGCATGCACTATAGGATATATAAACATACCCGCAGGTGCGGTGGTGGCCTCTGCCCGAAATGTAAAGGCATCACCTACAGCTACACAATAAAAAAAATGATTATCTAAGTAAGAGCAAAAAGAATGTGTGTGTATTTATGATATAACATTCTAAATCAATATACATGAACTATAGGATATATAAACATACCTGAAGGTGCGGGAGTGGGCTATGCCTCTGATGTGGACGCACCACCAACAGGTAGACAATCAAACATTGACTATATAAACAATTTTGAAAAAAATATGCGTGTATATCTATAATATTACATTCAAAATGAATATGCGTGCAATATACCTGAAGGTGTGGCAAAGTCCAAATGGAAGGAGTCATCCGAAGGGGTCTCCGATCGGGGTGTAAGACCGGCCCTCTGAAGCTCCCTATGCAGCTCTCCGGGCGGCAGAACCACTCTGCCTTTGCCTCTGCCGCGGCGGGTGCTCCTGTCGCCCCTCGCTGCTCCGGTCGTCGTCATCAAATCTAGACAAGAGTACAATCATTACATATGCATGCTATATATGTATAGATCGTAAAACTGTGAAGTAATAATATAACATTACTGATAACCTTTTTCGTTTCATGGACTCGTTAGACATATCTACTTGGATTTTATCCTCGATATCATTTCTAACCCACGTAACTTCACGATCAGCTGAAGACAACCCGTCTTTTGAAACAGACGGTCGGAGCACTCTAAGTCTTCTCTCTTCTTCGTCCTCATCGCCGTCCTGCATACGATCCTCGAATTCTGGGACATCGTAAACATCCCTGGGTTTCCAACGGCATACGACACTCCATCCAGGATACTTCAAGCACTGTGAGTAGTATACTTAGAACGCTTGGTCCGGAAAGATAAATGGATCGTCCTGACCGTAAAATCGAAATGTGTTCACACTAGTCAATCCATATTTATCTTTCCAAGTCTCAAGATTGTTTCTCCACTTATCCGTATCGGTTCGTGTATCGTACCAATTACATTGAAATATATACAACGGTTCTGATCGTCCGGGATATTGGAAGCCAAGTATACAATTAAAGTATCCATAATAAATCACATCATCCAGAAACGGCGCGCTACATCGGACCCCGGGTGTAGTGAAAAATAAGCAAGGGTTTCATAGGATCCGTCTAGCTTCCTGGAACATAGGTTCCCTTACAGGTAGACTAATAGAATTAGTGGAGGTGATGATTAGGAGGAGAGTTGGTATTATGTGTTTGCAAGAAACTAAGTGGGTAGGTGAAAAGAGTAGAGTCATAGAGCCTTGGGGTTATAAGCTTTGGTATACGAGTAGAGATAAAAATCGTAATGGGGTAGGCATAATCATAGATAGACGGTTGCTTGAGGATGTAGTTGAGATTAGGAGAAAAAGTGATAGAATTTTACTGGTTAAGCTTATTCTAGGTGGAGAGATCCTTATTGTTATTAGTGCTTATGCACCACAGATAGGTCTTGATGACGCTAGTAAGCGTCTATTCTAGGAGGATTTAGACGAGGTGGTGCAAAATATACCTAGTGGAGAGAAGTTATTTATTGGTGGTGATCTTAATGGACATGTAGGTACTAGTCGTAGTGGATTTGATACTATCCATGGAGGTTTTGGTTTCGGACAAAGGAATGAAGTAGGTGACTCGATTCTAGATTTTGCCTTATCTTATGACTTGATCTTAGCAAACACTTGGTTTAGGAAAAGAGAATCCCACCTTATCACTTTTAGGAGCGAATCAAGTGCTAGTCAAATAGACTTTTTTCTGACGAGAAGAATAGATTGAGGTTGTTGTATCGACTGTAAGGTAGTGCCAGGTGAGAGTGTAACCACTCAACATAGACTTTTAGTTCTAGATTTTTGATTTAGAAGAGAACCTAGGAAGATTAGACGTAAGGTAGAGCCTAAAATTAAATGGTGGCGATTGAAAGAATGTAACCCAAAGGCTTTTATAGATCGTGTAGTCCAAGAAGCGGATTGGCAGTCGGAAGATGATCCAGACAAAATATGGAACAAAATGGCTGGTTGTATCAAGAAGGTAGCTATAGATCTATTTGGTGAGTCGAGATGTGGTGCTCCACCATCTAAGAACATATCATGGTGGAATGAAGATGTAAAGGCTGCTATTAAAATTAAAAGGGATTCTTATAAAGATTTGAAGAAAAGTAGAGATGTGGAGAGATTTGAGAAGTACAAAATGGCTAAAAAGGAAGTTAAGAAAGCTGTTCGGGAAGCTAAATCTAAGGTCTACAAGGAGGTGTACGAGAAATTAGACACTAAAGAGGCTGCAAATGATATATACCGGATTGCTCGGATGCGGGAAAGGAAGACTAGAGACTTATGTGCGGTGAAGTGTGTCAAAAATGAAAATCAGAAGGTTTTAATTCGAGATGAGGATATCAAGGAAAGATGGAAAGATTATTTTGACAAATTGTTCAATGAGAGCTTTACTAAGAATTTGGATAGACTTGTCATTCAATCTCAAGATATAAACCGTGATTTCATGCGTAAAATAAGACTACCTGAGGTTAAAGAAGCTTTGAACAGAATGAGTTTAAGAAAAGCGGTTAGCCCTGACGGAATTCCTATCGAGATTTGGAGATGCTTAGGAGAAATAGACGTTAAATGGCTGACAGATCTGTTTAAGAAGATTTGGCAGACAAAAAAGATGCCAAATGAATGGAGAAAAAGTATCCTTGTACCTATCTACAAAAACAAGAGTGGCATTCAAAGTTGCTCAAACTACCGGGACATAAAACTTATGTGTCACACCATGAAACTTTGGGAGAGAGTGATTGAACACAGGCTAAGGAAGGATATTAAGATAACAGAAAACCAGTTTGGGTTCATGCCTGGACGATCAACGACAGAGGCTATTCATTTGCTTCGTCAACTTGTCGAGCGTTTTCGAGAGAAGAGATTTGCATATGATATTTATTGATTTAGAAAAAGCGTACGACAAGGTACCTAGAGAGGTATTATGGGGGACAATGATGAAGAAGGGGGTCCCCGTCAAGTATATTGACATAATCAAGGATATGTACGATAAAGTAGTGGCAAATGTCAGAACTTGTAGCGGCTTAACGAGTGATTTTCCGATTACTATTGGTTTACATTAAGGATCTGCATTAAGTCTATTCCTGTTTACCATCGTGATGGATAAGCTTACTAGAACTATCCAAGATGAGGTACCTTGGTGTATGCTATTCGCTGATGATATTGTTCTAGTAAATGAGACGAAAGTAGGGGTTAATGCCAAATTGGAATTATGAAGGCAAACATTGGAATCTCGGGGATTCAGATTCAGCAGGTCCAAGACAGCATATATGCATTGCAAATTTAGTAACCAGAGAAGTCAACCATATTGGTATAACATTGGAAGGGCAAGAGATATCACCGAGCGACCAGTTTAGATATCTAGGCTCCATCATCCAAAAGAATGGGGAGATCGATAGTGATGTTAATCAAAGGATCCAAGCTGGTTGGCTGAAATGGAGAAGTGCAACAGGGATTTTGTGTGATCGTAACTTTCCGTTAAAATTAAAAGGGAAGTTTTATCGGAGCGCTATTCGGCCTGCCTTATTATATGGTACAGAATGCTGGGCTCCTAAGAAGCATCATACACAGAAGATGCACGTAGCGGAGATGCGCATGCTTCGTTGGATGTGCGGTAACACTAGAAAAGATAAGGTGTGAAATGAGGATATGCGTACAAAAGTTGGTGTCGCGCCTGTGGAGGAGAAGATGCGCGAAAACCGGCTAAGATGGTTTGGTCATGTGCGACGCAGACCTATGGAAGCACCGGTCCGACGAATAGATACTCTCGATATGGGCAATGGCAAAAGGGCAAAAGGGAGACCGAAGAAAACATGGATGGAGATGATACGAAACAATATGGTTGCCAAAGGCATCAATGAAAGTATATTGTTCGATAGGAGTGAGTGGAGGCAGAGGAATCATGTGCTGGACCCGGCGTGATTCTCATGTTGGTTCATATAGCCTACCCCATATGCTTGGGATAAAAGGCTCAGTTGTTGTTGTATAATAAATCACATCATCCGATCCTACCGTCGCAATCCCATTATTCTGGGTGGTTCGAGATGTTTTTATGTCCTTAATTTCAAATTTGTATCCAAAGACACCAAACCCTTTATAATATGCAACCTCCATACTAGGAAACTGAACTAAACATCTTGAATCACTCTCTAATGATGCAGACAAGTTCGGATCGTGGATCTGACAAAACAAATTTTACGACAAATACATAACGATATATATTTAGATTAAGACCGGTAGCAATAACATATTATTCGAACTTACGTGATCTGCAACCCAATCGCAAAAATTGTCCTGATGATATTGTTCCAATCGTTCATCATTCCAATCAGGATGCCCCTCACGTATCTCGTTAAAATGATTTCTGTTCTCATCAATAAATTATGACATTATTATTATATCGTTTCATACACACACAAAAACAAATACAACAATTAATCCAAAAAACTTACTCTCTAATTTCTTCAAGACATGCGCTATTGAGGAGGAAAAACTGATATATCTTGTTAATAAATATAGTGTCTACTCTCTTATAATCAGCTTTACCATATGGCCCGTCCTGAATTCTCCGAGGCCGGTTAAGCTTCGTCTCAATGTTGTCGTCCAGATACCGGGAAAAAAATGTGGTTGCTTCATCTGGAAGATAACCTTGCATGATAGAACCCCCTGGTCGATTTCTATTGCGTATATACTTTTTTAGAGTGTAGAGGTACCTAAAGAAAAATATGTTAAATAAATAAATACGGGCATATATGACAACAATAATTTTACAAATTGCGTGAAACAAAAAATTCCACATACCTTTCGACAGGATACATCCATCGATATTGTACCGGTCCGGCTAACTTAGCCTCAGTTGCAAGATGAACCGTTAGGTGTATTATGATATCGAAGAATGACGGTGGGAAAATACGCTCAAGCTTTCAAAGTATCAACGAAATAGAATTTTCTAGATTCTCCAGTGTCATAACATCAAGGGTTTTAGAATACAATTCTCTAAAAAAGCAACAAAGGTCATTGATTACTAGACCAACCGATTCGGGAAGGGAAGTCATGAGGGCTAATGGAAGAAGGTGCTCCATAATAACATGGAGATCATGACTTTTCAGCCCATCGATCTTGCCTTTCACAAATTTTATCTTCTTGCTAAATGATCCTGAGAAGCCTGTAGGAACTTTCAAATCATGCAACACCTGCAGGAATCTTTTTTCTCCGGTTGTGACATATGATATGCGGCATTGGGAAGTACAAACTTGCCTGGTTTACCCGCGATCGGTTTAGGATGAAATTCACTTCTAATCTCCCAGTCCTGAAGATCCATCCGAGCACGGAGATTGTCTTTCGATTTTCCGTCTTTACAAAGAAGCAAATTGAGTACGTGCTCGGATATTCCCTTCTCTATGTGCATGACGTCCAGACAATGACGCACTAAATTTGTTGACCAGTACGGAAGCTCGAAGAAAATGCTTAATTTGTTCCAGTATGGTGGTTTCACCTGTTTTGCCGGATCTATCCCGAAGGTCATATTATTGTAACCATCTCACTGAGCAGTCACATCCTCTCCGGAAAATGAGGCTGGAGGCCCAAGAAGCTCCTGATGACCATCAAAGTGAGCAGCGTCTAACCTGTAGGGATGGTCGAGTGGCAGGAAACGCTGATGACCGTAATAACAAACATTCCTGCTAAAATTCAAGAATTTCGATGTTGTATATTGATGGCAATAAGGGCATACTTTGTGACCATGTATGAACCAACCTGATAACATTCCATACGCAGGAAAGTCATTAATTGTCCACATTAAAGCCGCACGCGGTGTGAAGGTTGTATCTGTGTTTGCATCGTAAGTCTCTACACCATCAATGAATAAAGATTTTAACTCATCAATCAGAGGTCGAAGATAGACGTCGATATTGTTTCCCGGTGAGTTTGGTCTGTCAATAAGAAGAGGCATCATAAAGTAGGATTGATCCATAGCCAACCAAGGCGACGGATTATAAATTACCATTACAATGGGCTATGTGCTGTAGCTTCCAGGCATATAATTGAATGGGCAGAAGCCATCACTAGCGAGTCCAAGCCTGACATTGCGAGGATCACTACTAAATATTTCGTGCCTCCTATCGAAATCCTTCCATGCCGGTGAATCTCTTGGATGGCTCATTTTTTCTTCACTTGGAGAAGCACGGTGATGCCAAATCATTGCCTCGGCTGTTTTCTTGCACCTGAATAACCTCTGCAGCCTCTGTGTTATGGGAAAATATCGTGCTATCTTGACAGGTATATCGGGCTTCTTATCATAATCTTTCGTCTTATACCTGACCTCTCAGCATGTTGGACACTCTTTCAAATCTGAATTCTCTTTCCGGTACAACACGCAATTTTTGAGACATGCTTGAATCTTCTCACACTTCAGACCCAAATCAGACATCATCTTCTGAGCTCCGTACCAGCTGTCGGGCACGTTATTTTCCGGGGGCATAGAATCTTTCAAGAACTTCAGAAGTATCGTGAATGACTTGTTGCTCCATCCATTTAGGCACTTAATCTGGAAAAGTTGGACGAACCATGATAGGGTGGAATGCTTTGCATTCTCATAAATTGGTCTTCTAGCATCATTCATGAACTTTTTATACTTATCCGCACGCGGTCCTTGACCGAAAGAAATGTCATCTTCGGTACGAATACTATCACCTAGGGCGGCCTCTACCATATCCTCCATTTCTTCTCCTGGAAAGAAATTACCGTCTCCTTCTTTTGCCGCATTACCGTCTTCTCCTTCTTCTTCTGCTGCATTACTGTCTTCTTCTTCTCCTTCCCCGTGATATAGCCAAGTTGTATATAGTCTAGTAAAACCATATTTAACGATATGAAGCTCTACGAATTCTACCTTCTGTCAGTACTTATTCCCACATCTATCGCACGGGCAGAGAATCTTCTCTAACACGATCTTATTATGTGTGCATGCAAATTCAATGAAAGCAACAACTCCTGCGACAAACTTAGGTTGTATACGTTATTGCCAATTCACGTACATCCAGTCCTTAACTCTGATATACTCATGGACCATGTTAGACTGTATAACATATAAATTGTAGGTTATGATGACTATATTGAGAAATCTAAGAACGAGATGGTTACTGACAAAGAAGAAAATCCGTAGATACAAGTTTGACGTTGAAATGAATAAATTATCGAAAAACAAAGTTATATTTGAAGATCTTGTATCATTATCATTTTTTTAAAGAACTAGGTTCTTTATATAGGGTTAAACCCTAATTTTTGGAGGAATTAAATTCTTATATGTTCCTGTTATTTCTTTTTAACTTGATTCTTTTCCCCTAAGTTTGGAATCTGCAGAACAAAATCTCTCCGATGAAAATTAAATTCTCAACTTGTGGGGAGATTTGCTTCTGCAAATCTCAACCAGAGGAAGAACTAAGTTCTTATATGAAGGGTTAAGTTTACGGTAAAGTTGTACGTTTACGTTATCATCGAGTATCCTAATAAAGGAACTAGTGCATCCTGAACTCTAATCCTAATTTTTGGAGGACAGAATTTTTTAGCAGCATTTGCTTAGTATTTGATGTCCCAATATACTATTTATAATAAAGTCTTTTTTAGTGGAATATGTAAAGATAGCGTGTTTATGACTGCAAAAAGAAGAAGAATTTTGCCATTGTAGTATTCGCACTAAACCAATTGAGAGCTGAATGTTATTGACTTTGTGATAGGTTTGTAAATTTGTTCATGTCCAACCAATAGTATCAAGAGTCAGATATTGAATAATGTAGTTGGATATAAAATTTTAGCTCGATTGACTAACCCCACGTAGTCGATGATAGGATTCGGGATCTCTACTATAATAAAAGAATGATAGGAAAGCTATTAGCAATCAACAGCTGCAATTGGTGTATAACAAGTAGGCTCAAGGAAAATCCTTGATGAGGGGCCAAGATCATCAGAGCATAAGAAATAATAGCGGACTCTGTTAGTCCCATTTTTCGAGTGGTAGTTTGTGATGTTTTGTCGTGTTAAAATGACTTGCTAGTTTGAACTTCAGAGTCTTTATGAAAACGTGGACAATAAATTCGCAATCAATCTGGTAAACCCCTGTACAAGTATGCAATTGACGAATTGTAATTAAGTTGTTTCCAGTTCGGTATTATTATAACTTGACCATCATTGAGATTTTGACAAAAAAGTCCAGTCATCCTAATGTACTTATTTTGATAGGGATAAAAGTATTACCTACAGGTAGGGTTGTGGGTGGCAGTGGAATATGATGCTTGTAGAAAAAGAATTGGTTAATGACTTGAGATTAGGTGACACGAGAATCTTAGACAGGGATTTTTCTGTGTTAACCTTATCTTATCCTTAGACATAAAAGATAATTGCTAAAAGTCCAAATGGATACTTAGTGCCATACAATAATCACTTAAAAATCTAAGTTTGATAGGGAGAGCAGTGAACTTTGCAAGCATATATATTAAAGATTTGTTAATATGAATCTTGTATTGAAAATGTGATTTTCTTTACTTTTGCTAAAATTTGTTATTAATTTTCCACTGTAACACGAAAGTCTTAGTACTCATAAGAACAACTAACCTCCTATATGATTTATTGCTGAAATTTGTTATTAACCCTAAACCAAACCCTAAACCTAAACCGAAACCTAACCCTAAACCTAAACCGAACCATAACCCCCAGTTAACACAAAACAAACCCTAACCCTAACACAAAAATCAACAATAACATAAAAATTAAGAATAATTAATAGTTCAAAATGGAATTAACTCACCTCACTTGTAGTTTTGCCGGCGGTTGGAGCTCAACGAGGTGGAGGAGGCTGGTCCTGGAACTCGACGAGATCGGAAATTTTCGCGACGAGCAATTCCGGCGACGAGACAGAGGTCGAAGCGGCGGCTAACGGGAAATTTTGGCGATGAGAGACTCCGGAGGCGGCTGACGAGAGGTGGAGGAGGCGCGGGTGAGGGTGATCAGCGATCGCACGCGCGGAAAGTGTTGGTGAGAGGAAATATTTTGGGGACGCTGGGGAAATTACCGAGTTTTATTTTTTTATGAATAACCCTTTTATGCCCTTACGAATTAATCTGTAGGGCCTTCTTTTGTGGCTCCGTAGGGCCAACTAAAATATTACATTTTAATATATTTTAATAAATCCGTAAGGCACCGTAGGGGCAAACCGTTGACCCTACGGATTAATCCGTAGGGGCAATATAAAGTTGCCCCTACGGATTCCCATCTCCGTAGGGGCAACCCCTTATTGTAGTAGTCGTTCTTCTGCTCCTGCTTCCTATCTTTCACGGAGAAGAGGGGGAGCAGGTCGTTTTGGAGGAGAGCTGGAGGCAAAGGCCGTGGAGAGCCTCATTTCTGCGATTATTGTCGTCAAGATGGGCATATTCGCAACACCTGCTGGAAATTGAATGGGAGGCCTCCTCAGCCATCTCAACCGTCTCATCCCGCCACTCATGCACATGCTGGAACAGCGTCTCCTGTATCCTATACCACTTCGTCAGACTCAGCGTCATCTGAGAGTTCCACCAGAGCCTTGGAGGAGGAGAATGCTTGATTGAGGCTTGTTATCTGGTCTTTCTCTAGCAGCTCGACTACACCTCGTGTGTAACGCTCTAGTTCGGATACAGTACTTCTAAATTTATTGAGATGTTTTTTTATAAAAAAAATTCCTATAATTTTAGAACTTATTTTATGGTTGGTTGCTAGTATATTTATTCTAACTTTTGCCGTATACAATTTTGCCGTATACAATTTTGATATGAAAATGTTCGGTCCTTAGACAATATACGTTATTCTTTAGTGGCAACGAAACAATATTTTCATATCTTAAAATTCTTAAACTAATCTATTAATATTTGGTTTGCATATATATATATATATATATATATATATATATATATATATATATATATATCTTTGACTAACTCTTTTTGCTGCTATGAGAGAGTAAAATCCGTACCAAATCTCTAAACACACTGATATAAAGATATATATTTATTTATTTTACTATATACAACAATCTCTCTCTCCCTCCCCCTCTCTCCAAATATATATATTTACCTTCCTCTCTCTCCCTTAAACACACACGCAACTCTCTCTCCTCCTTTTTCTATTTCTTCTTTTCCCCGACATCGCCTCCATCCCTCGTCGCCACCAAACAACCCGACTCCCCCTCCTCTCACCCCATCACCATCACCGCAACCCTTTTCTCCACCCTCGTAGCCACCTTCCCTTACACGCAAGCCTCTCACCGTCGAACCCCCGGCTCCCATCTCCCCTCGCTGGAAACCTCCCTCTCTCGACGACCCCATCACCCAACCACCATCGTCCTCGTCTCCTTCTTCGCACCACCACCCCGTCTCCACCACAACCCCAAGCAACCATCATCGCCCCAGCCATCCGCGCCAGCCCTCGCAACTGAACCCATCAACTCACCCCCGTACGCACCGCTTCCTTCTCTCTCCTCCGCCGGCGACTCTCTTCACCATCGTCTGCACCCTCACCTCGCATCTCCTTATCGCCTCCGACCATCATCTCCGACACCCTCACCTCCAAAACCCGACACCCCCATCCTCGACCACGACGTCACCATTGCCGCAGCAATCCGCAACCACCATCGAACCAAGACCCAAACTGTCGCCGACAGTCTCGTCATCAGACCAGAT
Organism: Agapanthus africanus; assembly: GCA_030015575.1. Taxonomy (NCBI): domain Eukaryota; kingdom Viridiplantae; phylum Streptophyta; class Magnoliopsida; order Asparagales; family Amaryllidaceae; genus Agapanthus; species Agapanthus africanus. The sequence goes on along the minus strand of JASDDO010000026.1, from coordinate 398,516,667 downwards.
TCTAGTCGGGTCCAAGTGCATGCCAGAAATTGAAACTGCGATTATCCGTTGCTTCGTATATTGTGATTGACGTGCTTTCGTCGCTAAGGCAAGTATTCTTGCTTTACTTTGGTCAATGCACATCGGCAACCCCTCGTGTGTGTGTGTATTACCTGCACTGTTAGAATAGAAAGAAAAGTGTTAGCACTCAATAATTTTTATATCGTTAGAAAAATATAGACTCGTATGCAACAAAGTGATAAAAAGAAAATTAGATTAGATGTGGTTTTGCTATGAAATTTATTCAACTACAAATAAAGTTCTAAAGTCGTTAACATATCTCATATTTATATCTTACCAGCCAGCTTGTGATTATTATATCCATATTAAGGTTAACAGTAAAGATAACAATTGTGACTTATACCAGCTTGTACATCGCCCTCATGCAGATAACAATTACATTTGACATGTCATGATTATTCATTACTCCAGTCCATTTACTTAAGAATGAGATCTCTAATTGGGATGCTGAACTACATACCATGACACATTACTATTTACCAGTTTCATTTCTATATAATTACCATATTACAAGTTCCAGTCTTTTCAGCATTCTTAATTAGCGATTTAGATATTACCATATCGGATACGAATACGCGGAGTGTGGGGATAGTTTGAGTGTACGTTCGTACAACAGGATCTCAGAAGTCTCATGCCGGCAGCTCGTACCGGGCTATATCGGTCGCATGATATTACAGCTTATACCGGGCTATATCGGTCGCATGTTATTACAGCTCGTACCGGCCTATATCGGTCGCATGTTCATTCCACAGTTGGGCCCATGTTTCCTAGCCCCTGGAACCCTACCATTAGGTTAGGAATACTCCTGCAGAGCTTGACGCACACTCGAACTCACGATAGGATAGATTACCTTTTAGTAATCATTTAGGTTATGACTTGACATGTTTACATGTCTGTTTCATAATTTTAATATGTGTGTGTGTGTGTGTGTGTGTGTATATATATATGTTTCTACTTGTGCATACGGGCTTCACTATACTCATACATTCATGTAATCATACCACACACACCTTATATGTTGAGTACTTACTGGGATGTTCTGACATCCCTAAGACTTGTTATCTCAGATTTAAAGACGGATTTTCAGGCTGAACAGGATCAGAACGACTATCGGGACCTTGCCGAAGATCGATAGCTGTATGTTTATTTCTTTAGTATTTAGCATGTGCGCCCTTGTGGGACATTAGGACTTATGTATCTCTTTTGGATCTTATTTTATTTCGAACCTAGTGTATTGGATCGTTATTTGCATCCATTAACTGGTAAATCTATTTTTTAGTATTCCTTACGGGTTCCTTGCAGTATGACTATCAGTATTATCTCTTTTGTTATTGGATTTTATCTTTGACAGGTTTAGCTAGACAGCCTTTATGTGACTATGGAAGGATCTTTCTTTACCGTAGGTAGCACGGCTAGCCTTCGTTGCTTTCCGTATTCCATATTTTGGAAAGCGGGACGTGACACCGTGCTTCCGCTGTCACTATTCTGGGGTTACGAAAGGTAACCATACAGCTTTTATTACTCCGACGACTATACGTCGTCCTTGGATGATCGATACGGGTGCAATCGATCACATGACAGGAGAGAAACGCATATTGTCTTCATATCGGCTACGGCCTAGGTGTTGGGATGTCTATCACGGCAGCAAGGTATCGGGTGGCATCATCCATGCCAATTTCAAAATTTTGCCATTCTAGATAACCCTAACATAGAATCGATACTAGAGAATCATGCGGAATATTAAAGCAAACAACTTTACTAATTAGAGATTAGGGATTACAACCTTTGTAGTTCTCTCCTTCACTTCTAAAGCTCCGAGTTGAAGTCCCTTCGCTGCGATCATCATGCTCCCGGACTCTAGAGAGGCTCCATGAGGTGAATGAGGCATTCTTGCTTGTAGTCTTCACAATCCAAGATGATCTACGTCGAAGCAACATAAACCCGAGCTTTCACTTCACTAATGAGGTATTAGTGAAGCAAACACCCTAATCTAAATGGCTAGAATAGATGAGAATGATGAAGTAGGAATTTTGCTCTCTTTATAATTCAATTTCTCACAATTATTCTTCTTTTTCTCAAAAGCTAGAGAGCAAGAATGAGAGAGGAAGAAGAAGATGAATGAATTATCATTGAGGTTAGAAATGCAACTATAGTTTAATATGTGACATGGCTAACTCATGTAGAGAATAAACCATGGGCTAAGGCTAGGGTTAGGTTAATAAATATCTTAGAAATATCAAAAGGGTGGACTTAGTCAACAAGAAGAAATATGTTAGAATAAATCCACATTTTGAATTAACTAAAATAAATATATATTTCTAACCCTAATCACAAGCCATGGTGTGAATCTCATAAACCCTAGTTGCATGTATAACCTAGCATGTTACAATATCATATATCACATATATAATATTTTGCAACAAAAGAAAAGAATACATTAAACATATATCACATATATGTTAAATGTATCCAAATGTCAGAAAATGAAATACTTAAGTGAGCAATATATTAGTTAATGTAATTTAATATATCTAATATATAACTCACGACAGCTTTTGTCACGACCCGAAATTGGCACGTGACGGCCCTAATACTACGCAATGTCCACAGGCGTAACGTAGTAAAAGAAAGCCAAAACCCAGCAATCTAAACCATAAAAAAAAATAAGAAAGTGATAATAGTATTTTCAAAACCTTTGAAATCACAACCCAAATTCTTTAAAGTCTCACATATCTCGAATGTACAACATCAAGTAGATCTCACATATCCCGTATGTACAATATCAAGTATATCTCGTATATATCCTGAAATCAATATCAAATAAATTCTCAAATGTCCTAAATCCAATGTCAATGAGTCCTTTACATTCTAGGTATATTTACATGAATAAATACGATGATATATATAATTTAATGTCAATACACATATATTAGCGTCCCATTCCACTAATATTGGTGTAAGGGCATATATAACAGCGGCCTAATCCCCTGTTATAGATACAAAGGAATAAGAAGAAATATCATGAAACCAATGTGTCAAGCATCGACACAGAAATGCTGATCTATCAGGTGCTGTCACCATGACTGGCACTCTGATAGGTACGTATCATACGCTATCCCGAAAGCTCGAGTGCCTAGCTCTGACCCCCGCCTCTCGACGCATCCATACGCACATGACTCCCGTCGGTATCCCCATGATAACCGCTGAGTCATTGGTAATGTCACCGGAAAGTATGGTTCCCCCACTAACTCATCTCCTCACTGAGATTCTTGCCCCGGGTACCTCCGGGCCCCACCATGTACCCGCACACGGATCCCTCCTTTCCTCGCGTGGGGTATATATTTATATATATATATATATATATATATATATATATATATATATATCCGAACCGATAAATCTCATGGTGGCTGCTGAAATATCATATCAAGGGAAACCGGGTTTTTCAAATAATGCATAATTTCATGAACTCCCACGGTCCCCAAATCCAGAAAACATCATGAAAAATCCATATCTTAATGCGAAAATCCATGAATATAATATACGCATCATAAATCTGAAATTCGATCATATAAAGGAAAAGCCGCAATTAACTGTAACATGTTAATATAATATCATGCGGTTCCTAATCTCTCCAATTCTAAAATAACATCAAGTATAGGTAAACATGTAGCTATAACCAGATATATGTGCAACATAAAAGTATAGCAAGATATATGTATCTACCTATAAGTAATGATATAGCATACCCCCTGGGTATAAGTGAAGTATGTGTGCAAAGTATACCTGTAGTTATGACATAAAGTGTGTATGTACCTATCACTAATGGTACGATACTCTATAGGTATACAGGTATAACACGCAAGTATGTGAAGGCATATGTATAAGCATGTGGATATACAGGTATGCTAAATGTCATATGCGATAAGAAATATGAATCATTGTCTCAATGTTCCTAACCAAACAATAGCATTTCTATATGTGGGTTGTGCGTGAGATGGCAATTATTGACGGTATGTGTAGCATACAATCAGTGCTTGTGCAACATGAATCGTCAATAATATGTGCAGCGTCCTAAGGATACTAGTCCAAGCACAACAATTTACTAAGCAGTAGGGTAAATGCGCAATTCTAAATCTGACATAGAATATGCGACAAAAGTAACATCTCTAGCCCAGACACATAACGTCATGCCGGCGATTCCCCTGTAGATGTTAAATCTACTCACCAACACTCCTGGCTAAGTGTAGCCAACCACTTGTTTTCCCTTTGTAGCTGTGTCCGTAGTCCCCGCCTGCGAACCTACAATATTAAGACAATAAAACAAGTGTATATTAATAATAACCCTAAAATACACACTACATTAGACCGACGCAACAACACAAAACATACTCTCAAGTGTTCGTATTGTGGCTAACGTGCGTAGCGACACGACGAAACTAACCCAAGAGCAAAACCACACAAAGTGCACGATCCGTGTCGTATAACGTATCGCGCGGACACAAAACACTAAAAACTACCTAAGTGATTCCAGATTTTGCATACAGAGAAAACTAAACAAACAAACAGAACCAAAAATACCAAAACCACTGCAGACACCTACCCAGAAAAACCCTAACCCTAACCCCTTCCCCGAGCCGACCTCGCCGGAATCCTCTTCAAACATCGTCGGCCCTGGCCGGTGGGGTGGGTCTCGTGTCTCAGGTGGGGTCTTAGGTTCACTGATACAACACAACAGCTTTGTTTGATTTTCTCGTACACTCTCCGGGTCACAGCAGATCACATAGGTCACAAACCGACACTAAAATACGATATTATGCATCAAACTAAACTTTAACCATTCTAAACTGAGACTAACAAGCTAAGCTACACTAAAAACACTAAAACAACAGCAAAAGAACATTACCTACACAAAAGAACTCAAAAATCCAAGCTTTGCATGCTCCTAGGCATCCAAGAGGCAAAAGTGATCAAAGATGTGATTTTTATGATATAATTTGGGATTTTGGAGAATTTTTTAGCTAGGAATTTGTTGCAAATGGAGAAAGAAAGGTCCAAGGCAGAAGAGAGGAGGGCTCGGCCAAGTGAGGACGTGGGGAGAGTTGTGTGGAGTGTTCTAGCAAAAATCAACAATGAATGCCATTAAATGCATTCACATACATACACACATGCATGCACCTTTGACTTTCTTTTCTTTTTCTTTAAAACTTAATCCATATGCACAAACAAATATCTAGATAAGGTGGGAAGGGTTTTATTACACAAACTTAAATGAAGAAAAGTTCACTTAAGCAAAAATTTCCCAAAATGTGAATACCGCATTAAAAAATATTAAAATTGGGAAAAATTCAAATTGAACCAAAACGTCCCATATAACCCCAAAGCTTGCGCACTAGCTTTAATTTAGCTAAACTAGGTGCTGGCAAGTCTATATGGTCGTTTGATCACAGTCGGGTTAAAACAGAAAATACCGACAATTTTACCCAAAAACGGAAAAATTCACATAACGATTTCTAAAACGTTACAGCTTTACCACAAAGTCCAAGGGGCAATAATACAGTTTGGATGATTGTCGATCGATTGACCAAGGCAGCTCATTTTATACCGTTTCGAGTTGGTCAGTCGACGGAGGTTTTGGCAGAGCGGTACATGCAAGAGATTGTGAGATTGCATAGAATACCTGTGAGCATCGTTTCGGGTCGTGATACTCGATTTCTATCACACTTTTGAAGGAGTCTACAGAAAAGTTTGGGAACTCGCTTGTAATTTAGCACAGCCTATCATCCTCAGACAGATGGTCAGTCTGAAAAAACGATCCAAACTCTTGAAAATATGTTGAGAGCATACATGTTAGACTTCAAGAATTCATGGGAGAATCATTTGCACTTGGTGGAGTTTTCATACAATAACAATTTTCAGGCGACTATACAGATGACTCCATTCGAAGAATTATAGGGTCGCAAGTGTCGCTCGCCTATTTATTGGAACGATGCTGGAGAAAGAAGATTATTGGGACCGGATCTTATTGTGCAAACAGTGGAGAAAGTTAACGTGATCCGAAATCATATGAAGGTAGCACAAGATCGACAGAAAAGTTGGGCTGATACTGGACGAAGACTTCTAGAGTTCACAGTTGGTGATCTTGTATTCTTAAAGATATCACCGACTAGAGGAGTGATCCGATTTGGTAGTCGAGGCAAGCTTGGTCCTCGATTCGTGGGGCCTTTCGGTATTATCGAGCGTGTTGGAAAAGTAGCTTATCGATTGGCTTTACCACCATCTTTGGCGGGTGTTCATGACGTGTTTCATGTATCTCAACTCCGCAAGTATGTTCGAGATAAGATGCGTATCCTAGATCACTTAGAACTGACTATAAAGGAAGATTTAACGTATGAAGAGCGACCAATAGCGATTGTGGATCAACGAGAAAAGGTCCTTAAGAATAAAGTTATCCCACTAGTACTTGTTTCATGGGGGAATCGTTCGCACGGAAAATCTACTTGAGAACGTGAAGACGAGATCCGACTGAAGTTTCCACACCTCTTTCCTTAGATCTGTGTTTTCTTGTCTTTTCTTGTTCCGTGAATTTCGAGGACGAAATTCTTTTGTAGTTAGGTATAATATAACAACACCCTAGCACTGTTATACTATAATTATTTGGGGTATTTCAAATCTTGCGGCAAAATTCTTGATCATTGTTGCTTTTGAGTTCCGATTGGTGCTATTAGCAGTTGCGGTTATTATCCGATCCGACCCACATGTTTAAAACCCATCATAGTTCAAGATTACATTAAATATTTGCTAGTACAGAGTATCCATGCAAATCTAGATTTTATATACGTATATAATATAATTTAGACTCTAAATATCTTTTTAAAATACAAAATAAAACCAAATAATATATGTTTATCTAGTCTTGCATGTCATAGTACCCCATATCTTGTGGTTGCGCCCATATATCATGTTCATGTCCTAAATGTTATACAGACAGGTTATTTGATCGCTACGTATATTTACGTAGATCCATATTTGGGGGTATTTGTTTTTATTTACAGGATATGGCATCATGGTTTAAATTCTTATGTATATTCTTCATATTGAAAAAATAGATTTTCGAATGGATACGGGTAATATTCAGAGCAATCTGGTATTATCTGTAAAATCCTATAATATATATTATGTTATTTTCACTAATATATATATAAACTGTTATATATAATATATAATATATTAAGTAAGTGGATTGGCAGTCGAAAGATGATTCAGACAGAACATGGAACAAAATGGCTAGTTGTATCAAGAAAGTAGCTAGAGATCTACTTGGTGAGTCGAGAGGTGGTGCTCCACCATCTAAGGACACATCCTGGTGGAATGAAGAAGTAAAGACTGCTATTAAAATTAAAAGGGATTCTTATAAAAATTTGAAGAAAAGTAGAGATGTGGAGAGATTTGTGAAGTATAAAATAGCTAAAAAGAAAGTTAAGAAAGCTGTTCGGGAAGCTAAATCTAAGGTCTACAAGGAGGTGTACGAGAAATTAGACACTAAAGAGGCTGAAAATGATATATACCGGATTGCTCGGATGCGGGAAAGGAAGGCTAGAGACTTATGTGCGGTGAAGTGTGTCAAAAATGAAAATCAGAAGGTTTTAGTTCGAGATGAGGATATCAAGGAAAGATGGAGAGATTATTTTGACAAATTGTTCAATGAAAGCTTTACTAAGAATTTGGATGGACTTGTCATTCAATCTCAAGATATAAATCGTGATTTCATGCGTAAATAAGACTACCTGAGGTTAAAGAAGCTTTGAACAGAATGAGTTTAAGAAAAGTGGTTGGTCCTGACGGGATTCCTATCGAGATTTGGAGATGCTTAGGAGAAATAGGCATTAAATGGCTGACAGATCTGTTTAATAAGATTTGGCAGACAAAAAAGATGCCAAATGAATGGAGGAAATGTATTCTTGTACCTATCTACAAGAACAAGGGTGACATTCAAAGTTGCTCAAACTACCATGGAATAAAACTTATGTGTCACACCATGAAACTTTGGGAGAGAGTGATTGAACACAGGCTAAGGAAGGATATGAAGATAACAGAGAACCGGTTTGGGTTCATGTCTGGACGATCGACGACAGAGGCTATTCATTTGCTTCGTCAACTTGTCGAGCGTATTCGAGAGAGAAGAGATTTGCATATGATATTTATTGATTTAGAAAAAGCGTACGACAAGGTACCTAGAGAGGTATTATGGGAGACAATGATGAAGAAGGGGGTCCCCGTCAAGTATATTGACATAATCAAGGATATGTACGATGGAGTAGTGGCAAATGTCAGAACTTGCGGCGGCTTAACGAGTGATTTTCCGATTACAATTGGTTTACATCAAGGATATGCATTAAGTCCATTCCTGTTTATCATCGTGATGGATGCGCTTACTAGAACTATCCAAGATAAGGTACCTTGGTGTATGCTATTCGCTGATGATTTATTCTAGTAAATGAGACAAAAGCAGTGGTTAATGCCAAATTGGAATTATGGAGGCAAACATTGGAATCTCGGAGATTCAGATTGAGCAGGTCCAAGACAGCATATATGCATTGCAAATTTAGTAACCAGAGAAGTCAAAACCATATTGGTATAACATTGGAAGGGCAAGAGATATCACCAAGCGACCAGTTTAGATATCTAGGTTCCATCATCCAAAAGAATGGGGAGATCGATAGTGATGTTAATCAAAGGATCCAAGCTGGTTGGTTGAAATGGAGGAGTGCAACAGGGATTTTGTGTGATTGCAACTTTCCGTTAAAATTGAAAGGGAAGTTTTATCGGAGCTCTATTCGGCCTGCCTTATTATATGGTACAGAACGCTGGGCTCCTAAAAAGTATCATACACAGAAGATGCACGTAGCGGAGATGTGCATGCTTCATTGGATGTGCGGTAACACTAGAAAAGATAAGGTGCGAAATGAGGATATTCGTGCAAAAGTTGGTGTAGCACCTGTAGAGGAGAAGATGCGGGAAAACCGGCTAAGATGGTTTGGTCAGGTGCGAAATGAGGATATTCGTGCAAAAGTTGGTGCGACGCAGACCTATGGAAGCACCGGTTCGACGAATAGATACTCTCGATATGGGTAATGGCAAAAGGGCAAAAGGGAGACCAAAAAAAACATGGATGGAGATGATACGAAACGATATGGTTGCCAAAGGACTCAATGAAAGTATATTGTTCGATAGGAGTGAGTGGAGGCGGAGGATTCATGCGTTGGACCCGACGTGATTCTCATGTTGGTTCATGTAGCCTACCCCATATGCTTGGGATAAAAGGCTCAGTTGTTGTTGTTGTATAATATATTAACTTTAATAACAAATCTCTCTCGTCTCTCTCTCTCAAATCCCCGTCCCTTCTCTAATATATATATATATATATATATATATATATATATATATATAATAAAATTTAACACTCTCCCTCGTTTTCTTCCTTCGTCCCAGTCGCGAACGCAAGCCATAACCCACGCCTAGCCGCCGCCCTCTCACCGTCGCTGCCCTCTTGTCCTCGCCACCACTTTCCCATCGCCATCGCCTCCCCTTTCCTCCTCTCCCCGACGACCTAAGCCACAAGCCTAACCACAGCACCGACCACCCCTATCACCTTCAACCTCGCCGGCAACCCCTCGTCACCGGAAACCCACCAATACCGACCACCTCCATCACCTCCTCCGACTCCCAGCAACCCTAGAGCACCACCACCACCACATCAAATTCCCTTCTTTGCCAACCCCAATCACACCAGAACCCACGCCCACCTCGTCGCCACCATCTCCTCTGTCCTCGACAGAATACCCGCAAAACCCCAAGAGCCTTCTCTACTTCTTCTTCTTCTTCTATTCTTCTTCTTTCTTTTCTTTTCGTTTCCGGCCGTCTCGCCGGAGTTGCGCACGTCGCCGACGATCCAGACAACCCAGTAACCGTCATCATCTAGCCCAGTCACCACGTCACGCAGCTGCTCAGCCAAGTAAAAGTCCTGCGCACGTAAGTTTTGCGTCGTGACTTTATTTTCGACGTCGGAACGTGACAACCGTATCTCGACGTGAGATTCGATCAGGCAAGTTCTAAACTTGCAACATGCTATGTTATTATATCAATATTTATTTAATAAATGATAGGGCATGTGTTTTACTATTCAGCAGAAATTACCGATTTACAGTTTTATAGCATGTCTGTATCTGTACTGATAATAGTTTATCTAGTTGCATGCCGGAACATCACGATATTATCATGCTACTATATCAGTTCAATATGTTATCTAGATTGCAGTATACATGGTAATTGACGTATAACGGTTATTACAGATAGATACATATGCATCCTGACATTAGTTGTGTTTACCATAATTCGATATTGATTACAGTTTTACATTGGTATCTGTTTTGGTTAATATACAGTACATGGCATGTTCACGACACACTATCAGACTTGTTGGATCAAATTGCTAATGCCGACGATCCTGACTTGTTGTCCTGACGGACGTAAGTTGTTGTCTACATAGACAAGACCTGTACCTGTTTGATCCTGTGTTGGTATTAGATTTATATCATCAATACCTGACTTGAACACAAAACCTTGGGGATAAGGGAAATCAATAATGAAACCTAACTTATAACTCAACAGTTCGATACTTATACTGATCGGTCTTTACGGGCCCGGCCAGCCCCGGAATGATGCTGCTGACATCATTCATCTGTACATGTTACATGTTTACTGCTTAGCGGCACGTTTCGGATTTAGCCCGAAAATCTTGACCGTGGTCCCGGACAAGCATGGGATACGATTGAGTTATATCGACAATTCCATTAAATTGATTTCAAAGACTTGTAGAATATATAATCTAGAAGCAAAGACTTTAGGATACACATCACATACATATAGCTCACTATTTATACATGTGTTCATTATTTATATTCATGTTTAATCATGGCATCATTTCCTGATGATTATTATTATTTTGATATTTATGACGTACTGACGTCTGGATTTTGCATGGCCCAGTTCCTCTACCTTTATCGCAGGAAGATCAAAAGTACTTTAGCAATCAAGCCGAGCAATAAGGAGCTAGCTATTTAATTTAGAGACTCATAGTTTATTTCTTTCAGCGGTTTTATTTCTATTGATATGAGCCCATATTGGGACGTGATTCAGATGCTATTATTTATTGAATCTTAATTTGTTTCCACTTTAGGCATTTTTCTTGATTCTATTTATTATGGCAAATGGACATGTGTTAGCTAGATTTTATATTTTTACTGTTCTTAATATCCGATTGCCAGCCGTAATGAGCCTGTAGAGAGATGATTCCTAACCACAGGTAGCATGGTTGGCTCTGTCACGTGTCGTATTTACGTATTTTGGGAAGCGGGACGTGACACTTATGGTTCTAGCCAACTGGATACAGTGCGATATCGACTCCCAGTACCGGGAAAGACGAATCCTTGACAATCACTCACTGTCTTCATGTGGCTCGGGACTGTACCCAACCAAAACATGTTTGCACGACTCAGTAGAGTCGTGGTAGGATAGTGATCAAAGCACAATGGAAACTCACACGAGACAAATGATGATCTCACGTCCTAAGACTAACCTGTACTCATGTCACCTGAGAACCGCTATCTAACGATAGGTATAATACCATCTAGAGGTTCTCGGCGAGTCCGTCCGGTGTACTCACCCCAATGAGCACATGTATATAATCTTAGGTGATCACACCAATGGTTGTGGGACCAACCACCGCCCCTCATCGGGGTCTAGAAACTTATACACAAGTTATTCTGGAATATCGATGCCCGGTCTCGATATTCCTGCGACTTGGGACCTTTAAGGATGTGCTTATTGACTACCCAGCTCCCACAAGTATGATCGACATCATAACGCTGGTGGTCAAGTAAAATCCTATGGGCTTTATCAACATATATCCGTCATATGTTATATCGAGTATAACATATGCACATGTTAAGATAAAGTCAAACCATAATATTATACTGCTGTATCGAGTCTTTATCGATATATGCAAATAATATAAAGTATCAACAGAAAGAAATACACATATTAAGACAAAGACAACTCAAATAATATACTATATACAACTGAGCAAAATTGTCCTGTACATACATATCCCTAGCATCCTATACATTACAGGCCTCTAGGGCATACATATCCAACAAGTAAAACATCATAAAAACAACTAGTTATGAATTAAAAGCAAAAACTTGAATTGAAACTAAACTTTACTTACAAAATATCAACTTGCAAAGCTTGAAGAAGATGACGAACAATTTTAATGGCCATTCACAACTGAACTGTACACAAAAATACCACAAACTATTTTAGACTAGAGCTATTATATGTCTATTCTACTTCAATTCTATATTCAATGCTTCCCCAATGATCTGCCATTTATGGAGAAATTTCTTGAGCATTCTCATATTGCCATGCACATGTGGACCCCATGATAGAACAACTCCCCTTGGCCGACGTCAAAATGCTTCATCATGGCCGCAAATTGTAGCCATTTCCTTCTTCATGGCCGCAAATTTGCGAACATATAGTTGAATTTTGGCTTCAATCCTCTGGTGATTCTCTATAAATAAATGCTTATTTTTCATATATATAGAATCTCATAATTCTTTCCAGGTTGCTCTCAGATTTTCTGGTCAACAATTTCGGCTCTTGTTGACTTTACTTCCAATATTCAACGCACAAATGGCAATTGCCTCGTCCACTCATTTTTAGCAGCTCAGTTGACTTCACATTGCTAGCCAAGACAAGGGAGAATACTCCTTTCAAGTTCTAGAAGCTCGTGGAGTGCACGTAGTTGATTTAAGTGGTTGTTACATGTGTTTTGATTATTTTGCCGTCCGTCGGCCATTTGAACCTGAAGACGCATAGAATGTGTGTTTCGCACTAATTGTGATTCATAGACTTGAAAACATGTATCCTGTAGTTAACAGCAGACGGAGAGTTAATATGATACATAATGGGCGATATTATATGCAATAAAACGTGATGAGCTAATACTCCTAAACTTATCTTTTGCTCATCCTCGGGCAAAACTTATTCTGGAAGAACGATAAATCCTAACTCACTTTTGATAAATGCTAACTCACTTTTGCAGGTATCGCGATTGCACTTAGCATGTGCAACAAGCCGTTAAGCATCTAGGTTACCCTAAAGGACGAGTTTTGTCTCGTGAGGGATTTTAGCGGATTTCACCCACAAAATCCAGGATCTTGTTAGTTCATGATCAATCTAAGCAGGTAAACACGAAGTGAACGTGAGTATACAGTGAAACACCAAAACATAATAGCACCTCTCAAAAGACTAAACAATACAAGAAGGCTTCAGCAATGTGCTCGTTCTACTCTTGGTATACGATGGAATATTCAAACCCATACAACGAATACACATGCTCAATATCCTGTCATCGGTGTCCAACTGGCATATTAACCCCACATCCTTTACTATACACAATCACAGGTATTCTCAAGCAAAGTTATAATACTAGGACTGAAACTCAAGAATTTACAATATCCCGGTCATATCAAAAGTATAAATAGACTAATGATTCCAGCATGTATACAAAAAACAACCACGCAAACCAGATAGGGATTTGAATTTGAAACTAAACTTGCAAGCCTATAAAGATGGTGGCATTTGCATTTTTCCTTTATATATCAACTAGCTATTTAACCGTTTAACCGAAAGATGATTCATATCGAATGCCAAGGTTATTTTCACAAAAAGAACCGCGAGAACTTTTAACTTTGTGAAGACACTTGCATGGCAAAGGTGTAGGAAAGAGATATATCCACACACATATACCTCCTAGCTGTTGGAGATAGTATCCTCAGAGTCAATTATTGGATCACAGGCACGTGATTGCAATGATTGAGGGAGGACCTATCCCAGGAGGACAGTCTTACTCAAGATGATAGTATACTATCTGGTTTACCTTTATCATCGTGTACTGCTTTAGGTGACCTTACAGGTCACTATTGCACGTTGATAGAGCCCCTAGGATTCTTGCTTGACTGCCAGCAGTATGAGGGCGATCATATACATGGGAGCTGGTAGTCTATAAGCGCATCCTTAAAACGTCCCTAGTCGTGGGAGTTTCGAGACAGGGCATCGATACTTCAGATTAGACTAGTATATACAGTCGAGACCCCGACGAGGGGCGGTGGCCGGTCTCACAAGCCACTGGTGTCAGTTGGTTCACCTAAGATGTATACAGGTGCTCATTGGGTTATGAGTACACCGGACAGGACTCGCCGGGAACATGCTAGTTGGTCTTATACCTGACGTCAGATAGCAGTTCCCTGGTGACATGTGTACAGGTTAGTTCATCGACCTGAGGATCGTCATTTGTCTCGTGTGAGTTCCCACTGTACTTTGATTACTACCCTACCACGCTCAAAGGAGACGTGCAAACAGGTTTTGGTTGGGTACAGTCCCGAGCCACATGGAGGCAGTGAGCGGATCTTCGGGGGTTCGTCTCTCCCGGTATTGGGGGTGAGGTCGCGCTGTGTCTAGGAGAGCCCTTACATAAAAGTCCTTGGCCAAGGCAGGAGATTTACTGATAGGTATTCCAGTAGTATCTCAGGGTGTTCTGGGCTACACTCCGACACGACTTGTACCGCTTTTGGGGGTCTGACTTTTACCAACCCCCTAGGCCCGCCATGCGATGCTCATAGACGAACGGACCGGACTGTACGGATATTGTCACTGACAGGCTCAGTAGGGTGTCAGGATGAGTTCACTCATCGACGTCCCTTTTGGTCAATAACTGGTAGCCCGTCACGTATGGCTAATACCTCTGACGTGCTAGTGGTTAAATCCACAGCCATAGTATTGACGAGTCTTTAGAGTCTCCCACAAAACAGTTACTCAAGTTTCGGGCGAAACGCTGTAAAGGCCGTATGGAGATATGGCAGGGTTCGATCAGATACGTACGGTATTGCACGGATCAGGATCGGACGGTTAGTACTAGAGGCCGTATGGATATATGGCAGGGTCCGATCAGATACGTGTGGTATTGCACGGATCAGGATCGGACGGTTGGTACTAGAGGCCGTATGGATATATGGCAGGGTTCAATCAGATACGTGCGGTATTGCACGGATCAGGATCGGACGGATAATACTAGCCGGCTTTGGTTTAAGCCGGATCCTAGTATAGTACAGTGTAGATTTTGTCTCTTTGCATTTGTATTTCGGTCGGAATACAAATGCGGGTGTGTATACACAGTATCGGGGTTTTCCTGTAATTTATTACGAGATCAGGTTTTTGGAGTTGCCAGTTTGTTTTCCGTTTCAGCCATATTTCTTTGTATCATTCATTGGCTGAAGATTGGTAGAGGAGGGCTTATTTGCATTTGTGCAAGTAAGCATTTTGGAGGGTTGTTTTTGCAAATTGTTGGATCATCATTGCTTGACTTTCTTTAGTCATCATAGCTTGACTTTGGATGTGATGATGGGAGATGGTTGTTGAGTGTTGGACTTTGTTTCTTATGATTTCTTTTCATGATCACTCCTTACTCTTCTTGCATTATTGATCCATACACTCCCTCATTCACTCTCTCCTCTCCATTCATGCATGGCCGGCCACATTGGGGAGGGGCTGCCCATTTTTATTTGGTGTGGGATTTTTGTATCTTTGGCTTGGAAAAATCCCCACAACTCCATCTCCATAAACTTATATCATTTCCTCCACCATATGGGAACTCCCTCTACCCCAAAATGAGACATGAGTTCTACACACATTTTACAGCAAATCTTGGGCACGTCGGCTCGCCAACTTCGTGCCCGAGTTGCCTCGGTATAAAGGTGGGAGCCCGTAAAAGAAGCAGGCGACGTGGTGTCCTTCCGGCGAGGAGGTGGAGACCGGACATTCCGCGGGAGATCGGGACGACGGCGAGAAGACCGGAGGACACGGATCGCTCGGTATATCTATTTCCCCATCTTGTAGTTAGCTAAGACTAGTTTAATGGCACGATCCAGGTTTATAGTGCGCGGTGGTGCCGGTTTGAAAAGTTAAAGTTTAGCATCGCTTCCGCATTCCGGCGTCGGATTGACGGCCGGGGCGCCGCCGTGCACTTACACTAGCTAGTGATTCGTTTCATTTTTTCTTTTCCGACTCAACCTTTTTCCAGTATAGCCAAGTAAAGAATCACTTACAAACATCTAGCTAGGAAAGCAGGAGGCGCGCAAGATAATATCATGCAAGAATAATAAAAGAACCGATAAAAAACAATGATATGAGCTGATAAATAAAGCAAACTACTGAGTCAGTATCGTAATACATAAAGAAGCAAGAGAGTCTGGATCAAGTAGTTTCGGAGAAATGGGGTTTTCATACAGTTATAGTGATTAATTGGAACTAATGAACATAGTGACAATTATAACACACATGGGTTAAAACACTCGAATTTGTAACTCAGGAGAGTAAAACAATCGTTAAGCTCATAATTAGCCCACAATAAGTTATTTTGAGACATACATATGTTTAGGCATTCTGTTTGTGATAAGTTCCTATTTAACGTTTACTACTTAAACTTAACATTCACTAACTTGATCAAAAGTTTTTATATTTTTTATTTTTTGAATTTTTTCAAATTTTTTTGTTGGTTTTCATTTTTCTAATTTTTTAATGTATATGCAATGCATAATTGAAACGTGATGCCCTACGGAATTTAAACGTGCAAATTAAGGAAAAATTGCAAAAATTTAAATAGAAACGTGCAAATGCATGTGGTAAATAAATATAATGCAATGATACCTATTTACAAACCACCATCCACCCCCAAACTTGAGTTTAGTTGTGTCCTCATAGCTACCATCGCCGTCCAGGTCTCACATGACTCGAGATAGCACTCTCTGATTGAGATCTCCGTAGTGCAGCTAAATTGGGATCGGTGCTCTCCAAATGTGCCTCATGCCGCTGCAACGCCTCCTCCTGGCGCTCCAAAATCAGTTCGTGCCTTGCCAATGCACACTTGTTTGAATTCCCCGGCCTTAGCAACTTGCCCATCCCTTTGATCATTCATTTCATGAATCTGCATTGCGTTCTCGGGATGTCCTCATGGACGTGATCGTCGTCTCTCTTAGGAGAGGAATCCACAATGATGTCTTCTACCTGTGTCGGTTATTGAGACTTCCACATGAAATCAGTCTCTGTGAAGTAGGATCCGGTGATCTCCTCCCTTTCAGGGTGGACAACTGGTTCCGCAACCATATATCCTCAAACACTTCTGGCAGTAGAAGGTATCAGCAAAGTTGTGTGACAAGAATCGGTACTTGGTGGATTCTTCTTCTTGCCCCGGCTCCTATCGAGTGGAGGAGAACGGTACACATTGTGCTGGCATTAGAAAATGTGTAGAATGGATGTAAACAAATGTGACTCGTGAGTGCTGGCAATAACATGGTGCTGCAACCATCGACAGGTCGCATACACATTTCGATACATCTCTTTTCCATTAATCCCAGCTTTGGGTTTCCAATTGCAATTAACCCCCATATGTGGAACATACTCAGTTAGCACAAGGGGTTGTTCTTGAAATTCGGCCCAAGGAATACCCATGACATCGGAAATGACATCCGCAGTGATTTCATACATACCACCGTTAATCCCAAAGATTACCGTATCACTATATCTCAATCTACCCTCAACCATATTTGTGTAGACATCATGAACTAAATTAGGAATGGAAAACGAATCATCATGATCATAAATTAGATACGCCCATCGCTGATTCCTAATTTGTTGCATGAAAAACTCTCCGAGAAATCGATGATTGAGATCCAATGAAAAATCCTTTTCATACACAAATATTTGAGCCATTTGCAACAATTTTAAAATACTGGTAGCAAGAACACAGATAAGGGGATAAAGGATACCTCCATGACGAAAATCAGCAGAAGCAGAGTCCAAATGGCCCCAAATTTGCGGCCAAGCTCCTCTTAATAGCTGCAAATTTGAGGCCAAAGTGATGGATTGGGGTGTGGGGTTTTCAGAGGAGGAATAACAAGGGAAATGGAATTTTTCGGGCTTGAAGTTCTGATGGGTCTGGTCGAGGGTGTTGGGGAATGGGGTTTTAAAAAGAGGAGTCAAAGGGGTCAAAAGATTCTTGCAATCTTTCACTTTGACTCCTACTTTATCATGTGTTGCAATTCAAAAAGGGATTTTGCAAATCCTATGTCATGAAGTACATCAACACATCCAAATTTTTTCTTTTCTTTTCCAAATTTTTTCATCAGAGAATTTATTCGTTTTCTGAGAGATTTATTCGAATTTTGTACATTCTCTTCGAAAATATTTCAAAACTTTTTGTATCTTCTTTTTTTCTCCCACTCATCGTTTGTGTTTTTGTTTTTGAAACTTTTTTCTTTTTGCTTTTTTATAAAGTGAATATTCATTAAACAAGAATATTCACAGAAAATGAAATATATACAAAAGCAAACCAGAAAATACATGGAAATACAAATATACATACATATCCTCTCACACTTATTTGAAACAGTGTCCTCACTGTTTATAGCTTGAAATTCGAACCGTGGGAAGTGCCTAGAAATTTAATATATAATTCAATTTACCTATGAGTACTCTAGTTTTGGGCACGCGTTCCTGTTGAAACGCAAAGTTCGAAGGTATTTCATTTTTATACTGTATGAACTTCTCAATAGTTTCGAACTTTACGTTTCAACAAGAACGCGTGCCCAAAACTAAAGTACTCATAGGTAAATTGAATGAAAGTATCATTACCCTCCTTTGTCCGTATACACATCGAACCATATACATCACTATGTATAAATGCTAAGAGTTCACTAACTCTTACTCTATGTGTTGTAAGTTGAGAACTGTATTTTGGTTAAGAATATCTATACCATTATCCTATGCACCTTATCCAATCAACATTTGATGAAAGTAAATGTTAATAACATGATTTTCAAAATTCGAATATCCTTTTTTCATCAAATAAAGAGACTAATATTCATTTTCAAAGCAAGGTCGGTGCACGATTACAGTTATTCGAAACCAAAAGTTTGCCGCTAAGAAAAACTATTTGATTTTCCTCAATAATATCATTTACTCCGATTTCTGACTTTGAGGATCAAATCACCATTTTCCAATACTCTACTCCTTCTCAGCATTTGTAACAACTTACAAATGTGGGATCCCGATTCGATATCACATACCCAGGAAGCAGAGTTAGTTGAGAAACGGATTTCAATAACAAACACAGCTAAAAATGAAGCATCTTATGCTTCAAGGGGTGGCCAGGTATTCCCAGTGGTGTCTCTTTCATTGCCCAGACTCATAACAGTAATTGCAATCTCCTTTTCTTTCAGCTGCAACCCGTTAATATGTCTCTATGTCTTATTTTGTGTACACCTAACTTAGGCTAGTTGATTTTCTTCTTTCCCTTCCTTTCAGCACCAGTTTTAGAATTGGAACAACACTATCTAACAAGCTTGACTGGTGTGTTCTTCTTATTAAAGGAGCTCTCAACTTGAGATAAGGTGGAGGGTAGTTATATCAATATACAATTCATTTTCTCCAGAACCAGTGGCCATTCTCGACTGAAACAATTTCTCCGAGTTCATATATAATTATACGAGATGGTCTTCCAATCAATATGGATCTCTATACTGGATACAGAGGGTTCTGGAGAAAATAAAAGGGAAGTAGGAGGGGTAAGGACATATGCGACTTTATCGTGAATCAGGGCAATCAGGACATTCCAAAGCCAATGATAGTAAAAAGTTTCGGTTAATATGGTTGTACGAGTTTTAGTTTAAAGTCGGTCATGATCACTGCCAGAGAGAGAAAAGAAACACTCAGCGTGCGTTCTTACAAGATTAGATTGTTTTATTAATTTATCTAATCATGATGGATCCCACTGTTTCATCAAATCCTAGTTCAAACCTTAAAAGGAGAACTAACCGGGATCATGTACACCTCACAAGTTCGCTAACCGGTCGGCCAGGCTAATGCAAGTACTTCGAGGGAGGTCCCCCGTGCTCTCGCACGGAACCAATTTAATAACCCTGTTTCCTTAGAGGCGTAACCTCATAAATACCTTTTTAGAAACTTAATGGGTTAGATAATTGTGAAGTGAAAATCTCCGGGGAGTAACTAATAATCACAGTGGGAATCGGGACCCAAACTATCACATAGAATGGTATGCAATCACATTGCAAGTTTCAACACATGAAACTCCCGATATGGTTTTACCCCTAACGGCTTATGACCTTGATCGAGTCAACAAACCATAAGTCGCTAGTCAAGTTCAACCCGTCATTTCGTGACCAATTTAGATCCACCCACACAAGCCCTTGACTGAGTCAATAAGGCTATGTGACTGTCCTATCTAATCGCATCATATGTAGCAGAAAATCATCACTTAGCTACCGTACACTGCGTCTTGACTAAGTCAACAAACGCAACACGAATACTAAGTACTCTAATATTCTAAAATGACGGAGGGCTGCGACTGGTTTTGAAAAAAAACCTTAACATAATGAATTTGATATCATTGAAGGAACCGAGCGGTTTTGAAAATGAACTTGTTTTGAAAATCGGATCCAACAACATCGATTTCATTGTGTCACGACCCAAATGCGGAATGCGACCGACACTTAAATCACGCAACGTCTAAAAGCGTAACGTAATTCAAGTAAGCAGAAAACCCAGAATCTAAACCGTAAATAAAGGCAAAGAGGTGAAATCTTTGTTAAAAGTGTTATTTTAAAGAGTAGAAGATTCATTTCAAAACTTTTTTGAAAATCGAGTTATCGTTAAAATTTTCGGCAGCATCTCCCTTGTAAAATATGATCCAAACCGATACATAAGCAAAA
Source organism: Agapanthus africanus (assembly GCA_030015575.1). Taxonomy (NCBI): domain Eukaryota; kingdom Viridiplantae; phylum Streptophyta; class Magnoliopsida; order Asparagales; family Amaryllidaceae; genus Agapanthus; species Agapanthus africanus. Next base: position 398,495,698 of record JASDDO010000026.1, on the reverse strand, counting down.
AATATATATATAAGTATCCCCACTTGGGAGCAAACTCAACGCTTTTTGGTGGAACACAACCATATAGTAAAATATATGACGCCATAGGCGAAGAAATAAGCAAATAAGAAAAGAAAACAATAATCACAACACAATCACAAAAAGTCGGCCCATACAAGCACGATGCCCAGAGTCAAATATAATACAATCTCTCAGTCTCGTCTCTAAGTCAAATATAAATGTGGTAAATGGAGTATACTAGATACAATGAAAAAGAGTACAAGGTAGTAGACAAAAGAATACTCGCAACCTACCTATAAAATACTACGCCCAAAAGTAGTGGTAGTAGTAGTAGTATGCCCTGCCGCGACTACACTGACGGATCGACCCTGCAAGACACTGTGGCACAACGGGGGTGTCACGACCCGAAATGGCACGTGACTGGCACTTGAATCATATGAAGTCTATAGGACCCCATCTAATTCAAGTAAGCCAAAATCCCAGAAATCTAAACAATTTGTAAGAAGAAGTGAAGAAAACTTGTTTTAAAGTGCATATAATCACTTTGAAAAGTCGTCGTAAATATTTTTAAAACATCAAATCTTTTTCGAAAATTTCGGCAGAGTTTCCTTTGTAAATACTGGCCCCAAAAGGGGTACAACATGCATAATATGAATAAAGGCATCCCCAAGCGGGAGCTAGCTCTTCGCCAATTGGCGGTCACAACCACGCAAGCAATATAATATACAACGCCGAAGGGCGAGAATCAAAACTCAACAGGAAACTCAAAATTATCAAGAAAATCATAATAATACATGCGCGACTCTAAGGTCGAAATAATATACACTGGTCTTCTAAGTCTATAAATATACAAGTCTGGTTGATGGAGTTACTAGATACAATTGAATATAATAAATGTACAAGGGTGGTCACGATGCGAGTGAACCCACCTACCAAAGCAATCACCCGAAAAAGAGCAGTGTGCCAGCAAAGCCGCAACGAAAACTGTACGGCAAAACCTGCAAGAAACTGTAGCACAACGTGGGTGAGTTGCCAACTCGTGAGTAGAAAACATCACCGAGCAGAAATCGTATGTATGACTCAATTCTAGGTCAATACGATCAGTAAAATATAACCTCAAAATGATAAAGCCTGAGCATCTAGTAATGGCATGGGTAAACATCTATACATACGTGTAATACCAAGTGCTCGTGTCAGTGCCTCAGGTAGCAACATATCATAAATATGAGATATGAATGCATAAAATGAAAACAGAATACATCATGAATGAGAAAACTGTTTTCTTTATATAGTGAGATTTCTGTATATATATAAATTGAGGTATCATCAATGAAATCAACATAAAAACAGTGTCAAGCATCGACACAAAACATATATCCCAATATCTCAATATCTCAAGCTCCAGCAATCCGGACTGGCCCGTAACCTCGAATCTCAATATCTAGGGCTCCGGCTATCTGGACTGGCCCATATCATCAAATCTCAAAACCTCAGGCTCCGGCTATCCGGACTGGCCTATACTCCGATCGGTATCCTCCGGATATCCGTCGGGTCATAATAAAATCACCAGTCGGTAGTGCTCCCCTGCCAGGCTCAACGCCATCATCTGCGACCATCTTGGCCCAAGGTTCCGCACCGGGTCCATGATTTGTTCAAAGAATATTTATAACCGCAATCAAGAACGGCGTCGCTTGGTAGCTAGCCGGTGAGTACGGGTCGGTCCACAGGAATTTTGTGTATTTCCTATTTGTTCTAACGAGTTAATTCCGATTGTTGTCGGATTGATTAAATCTAAAAACTAGAGTTGATCTAAGCTAGGATTAGAATCTTGCTAGGGTTAGCTTTATGTTAAGTTTGGAAAATTAATATTCCTCACCACTTTCAATGCCCTATTTAAGATCTATGAGGTGTTATGGTAACAATTAATAAAGGGGATTAGTACCATCGAGAAGAAATGGTGTTTCTTCCTCTAGATTCTTGTCCTTCCTTTCTTAATTCTTACCCTACCCTCCATGGAAAACACGCTCAACCGGCCCTTTATACTATGGTATCACCGTTACCTCGTGGGATAGGGTGCCGTAGGGAGCAGTGTGTGCATGTATGCATGGAGTCCTATAAAAACGTGTGATGGGCAAGAAAGGGGTGAGAGATCTTCATCTCTCAAACCTTCCCAAAATCTAACCTTAACAAGCGAGGAGACTACTCACTCATTAGGGAATTGAAATACAAGTTCTAAACTAATTAACTAGAGCAATTAATGAAATCTAAACTAGGGCAGTAAGGAAAATTATACTAGGGCAGATAATTAAATTAACTAGGGCAAGAATAGAAAACTTACTCTAATTTGATACACTCTTCATTCATTGCAGAAATTTACAGATCTGAATTTTAGATATAAAATGAGGCACAAGAAGAGGCATGCTCCAAAAATAGCATTAGGGTTTCTATTTATAGATCAAAGAAACCCTAGGGTTACAATTGACTCACATCTGCAATTACAAGTATACCCCTAAGAAGACTAGTCAACGCGCTGCCATGCCGTTACATTTTCCACCGACACGGGCGACGCACGGATTTTTACACCGACACGGGTTCCTTATGGCCGCGGAACCGCGGCCAGAACCCTTGTTTGGCCGCGGATCCGCGGCCATATAAGGAGCTTGTTAGCTGATTCTTCTTGTGTTGCTTCAGGTTGCTTTTAGAATATGTTTTCTTCACTTTGTTCTTCAGAATATTTTCTAGTTCTCTTCCAAATCTCCACAGTGAACAAAATCGTGGACTTTTACCGCTTGCTTCGTGTCGAAGTCTTGAACCTTGCACTGCCTTGTTCTTTGTGAACTTGTTTGTTGATCTTCACCGTTTTTGTTACGAGAACCTGTAACCTGCAACTATGTAGTAGACATGGGTCAAAAGCACCTGTTTATTTATAAAATGAATAAGAATGGGGAATATAATAATGCAATATTATGATATGAACAAATACCCCCAAACTTATTTTTTGCTCGTCCTCGAGCAAACTTAGTTTTATTTTCGAAAAAGACCTAGCCTCACTTTCGCAGGGAAACGCGATTGCACTGAGCTCGTGCAACAAGCCGTTAAACTTCTAGGTGTCCCTAGTAGGAGGAGTGTTGTCTCCTGAGGGTTTTCAGTGGATACTACCCACAAAATCCTATCAATTCGGCCCATCGACTTTTATTCTCCAATTAGGTTTTCAAACAAGGAATTCTATTATCTTTGACTCATAAATTATTCACCCGTATTTTTCACGCTTCCTTATCATTTAACTTAAGATTATATATATTCTTGTGAATTTACTTAGCTTTTGTCATCTTTTAAGCTTTCCTTCTACGGTTCCTGTTGGAGATAGTGCCCTCAGAGTCAATTATTGGATCACAGGCACGTGATTGCAATGATTGAGGGAGGACCTATTCCGGTAGGACAGTCTTACTCAAGATGATAGTATGCTATCTGGTTTATCTTTATCATCGTGTACTGCTTTGGGTGACCTTACAGGTCACTATTGCGCGTTGATAGAGCCCCTGGGATTCTTGCTTGACTGCCAGCAGTATTGTAGCGCCTTGAAAAGTCGTTTTGGTGTTTTCCCGAAAATCGGTGAAAATTTGGTATTTTTCCGTAAATCGTCTTTTTTGTTATTTTGCAGTTTAGGCCTAATAATACCTAATTTGGATAGGTAATTGCTAGTTTTTAGTAGCTAATGAGTTACTTATAAAATTCTGGTCGTTTAAAATTTTTCCCTAATTTTTCAATTTTTAATATTATTTTAAGCCGGTAAAAAAATACATTAAATTAGCGATAAATACAAATTTAAATGGGCTAATTTTAATCTTTAAAATCATGTTAATTAAAATCTAGTTGTAATATAAATTTTTAGTATTTTATTTCAAGTTTTAATGGGTTTTTATTATGGAAAACAAAGATATATTTATTTTGAACTAAAACTTGCAATTTTGGACTTGTCGGGGGTCTTTTTGCATAATTTTTTTGTGCACTCTCTCACACACATCCCCACATCCCCCTTGGCTGGCCCAACTGCAGAAATTTCTCCCCCTCTCAAATCTTTTTCTTTAACTCATGTGTTAGGTGATGAATTGAGTTAAAAGGGTAGGTATTAAAATATGTTAATTTTGGAGGTATGGTGTACTTGTGATGAGAGGGGTTTGACTTTGAAAATCACCCACACACCTCCCCATTCCCTTTATTGGCCGAGAGCAGCTCCCCCCCCCCCACCATTATTTTTTCCTTCTCTTTTCTCTAATTTTATTCAAGAAAATTCCATCAAAATTCAACAAAATCAACAATTTCCTTCACAAGTTCAAAGCAAAACCTTATTCCCTCTCTTCTCAAACCTAAATTGGTTCAAATCTTGGAGAAAGATGGCATCTTTGGAGGCATTTTGTTCTTGCTAGATCTCTAGTTTGAGGTATAATTTCAATCCTTGGCTAATTTGTAGTTAAAGTGTGCTAATTAGAACTTGAAAATTGTTTTAGTGTTAAATTTATAGCTAATTTCTAATCTAGTTTTTTTAGTCCATGGTTTGAATTTTAACTAGGGTTTTAGAAACCATTAATAAGTTAATTAAGTTATTTTGCTTTCTAGTGTTTTACACTAACCTAATTAATGGAGTTATTTTGCTTATGTGGTTTCATATTATGCGAATCTAAGTTAATCTAGTGTGAAATTTGGATTGCTATTGCTTTTTAGAAAAATCAAGAAAGGGGTTTGTGTATGGAAATAGGTTGAAGCATGGTTGTTGTGTTGTAATATTAGTGTTGTGGCTAACTAGTTATGCGGTTGGATGTTCATGCTAGGTGGTAGTCTTTTTTGTCGCAAATCGGCGATGTTTGCACCGATTTTTGGAATGTAAATGCTTACTAGTTTTTATATAAATTTATGTGATGGATTAATTGTGATAACTTGATTATATTTTTAGCATATCCTATGACATTTAGGATGTGTGAGTGCGGATTTTTGAGTGATCGGGTTTTAGCTTTGCCGGACGACCAATCGACGATTCTAGTTAGTTTTTGCGGTTTTCGTGTGTGTTCCGCGCACCTTATGCACGTTGTGCCTAGCTTGTGAATGTAGATATTCTCGTTCGGGATTTGCGTCGTTTCATGACATGTAACCTTATGTTTTGTATTGATGTAAATTCCAGGTTCGGTCGCGGAGACGTCGGACGCGGCACGAAAAGGGAAAGCGGTGATTGGACGTAGCTAGCTAGGGATTCCGGTGAGTAGATTTAACATCTACGGGGGACTATCGTTGGATGGCGCAGGTCGCCCGATAGTTTAAGTAGTTAAAGATTTCTAGTAATATTAGTAATTACATCCATGCTTTATTTGACATACATATGCAAACCCATTCTATAGGACACCTGCACCATTGCCAGGATTTTTATATGCAGCACGAGTACTATTCATGCTTACACACACGCCCTGGTAATTGCCATGCCACCACACTAGATAACCTATAATTTGAAACCTTTTACTATAATTGATGCTTAAACCTGTGCTATTGCCTTTAATTCCTAAAAATGAAATCGTAGGATTGCTATTCATGTGCATGTACCTCATCATGTTATTTGTTCATGCCTAGCCTATTAATCATACATCGCAACTTGATTATTGATACCATATGCATTCATTATCATTGACATATGCATTTATGAGGATCTCTTGAGATTTTATAATATTTCTGGATTTCAGGGGAAAGCCGCAAAATTTCTAAACTTATTACTTTTTTTAAAAATATGTAAATTGCGGTTTTCTAGTGATGTGAGTGTCGTCCACCATGAGTTTGCTGTAGTTTTCGAGACCCGTTTCGAGGAGTTGGATGAACGGTCTCGGGTACATGGTGGGCCCGGTAAGGTACCCCGGGGCGAGAAGGTCGTGTTGTTGACGTTGAGCCTGGCAGGGGATAGACTACCTACCGGTGACTTTTTGGCACGGCGGATATCCAGAGGATACCGACCGTGGCCACGAGATGTTGAGATATTGATATTTGAGATGGGTCAGCCGGACGGCTGACGCCAGAGATACTACGATATGGATATATGAGATTTGAGACAGTTTTGAGGTGTCGTTGCTGGACACGGATTCTGGTTGATTCTATTAGTATTGTGCTGATATTTCAAAAGAGATGCCTAAAGGAAAAAGATGATTTCTTATATTTACACATGCAGATCACGAGTATATTCATATTGCATACATACCTGCTAGTATATTCATATTGCATACATACCTGCTAGTATATTCCTATTGCATACATACCTGCTATTATATCCTGCCATACCTGTATTATAGATGTTAGGATGCTTGTGTGCATACTTGCGATAGCCTCTATAGATGTTATTTATTACTCACGAGTTGGCAACTCACCCCCGTTGTGCCACAGCCTTTTTCAGGTCCGTTCCGTCAGCACAGTAGCGGCGGGTACACCGCTTCTTTTGCCTCTTTTGCCAGGACTCGAGGCTTTTGCTCGTAGGTGGGTTGTATTATTATTTTTGTACCACCTTGTATATTCTTTGTATCTAGAGTACTCCATCTACTGTATCTACCAGTATTGTTGTATATTGACCTAGAGACGAGACTGTGAGATTTGTGGACTTTTTATGTTGTATTTTGGGGTCGAGCTCACTTGAGTCGACATGCTGTTTTACTTGTGCTTCTTATGTTTATTTATGCACATTGCTGATTTACATTGCGTGGGATTTGTGACCGCCTTGTGGCGAAGAGCTAGCTCCCGCTTGGAGATGCCTTATTTGTTGTATTCATATATATTCTTGTTGTACCCATTTTGGGGGCCAGTATTTACAAAGGAGACTCTGCCGAAATTTTCGGAAAAATTGATATTGTTTTTAAAAAGGCTTGATATGACTTATTTGATAAACTCGCTTTCAATTGATTGGTTTTCTTTCACTCTTCTGTTTTTTTTGGTTTTGATTTCTGGGCTTTGGCTTACTTATTTTACGGATGTCTTGAGACGTTTCGTAACTTAAGTGGCAGTCACGTTCCGTACCCTGCGGGTCGTGACAAAGTTGGTATCAGAACGATAGGTTTTACCTTTTTGAGTGTAGGATGACCCTTGGTAGATGGAGTAAGTGACTTAAGCAGGGTAGCGTAGCGTGCGTATGTCCGCGGCATACTTGCGATACGGTACTCCGCCTAGGTGACTTTAGGATATACTTGCTTGAAATTCCTTCTTCAATTCCGTGTATCCTATGATTCTATTGCACTGTTCTTATTATCCTTTTTCCTGTACCAGCCACTATGCCACCGAAGGCTACGAGAGCGCAGAGGGCTGCCGCCCGAGATGAGATCCGAGCAAGCTCGTCTGAGACGAGGACTGAGCAGGGTGGCATGCCTACGCCGCAGGGACAGACTGATCCGCCTTCCCCAGGCCGTATGGATAGGCTTGAGTCCGGTATGGAGGAGCTGCGACAGATGATGGGAGGCGTGCAGGAGTTGCGACAGATGGCGGGGTCCTTAGTAGCGGCCAGTCGTGCACCGAGGCCGGAGGACGTACCTACCACATCCCAGACGACTATGATACCTGCTCCTACTACTACCACCGTGGCCATTCCGGTTTCGCTACAGGATTTCATGAGGCTGAGACCTCCAGCATTCACCGGCACCGAGGCAGCGGAGGACCCACAGACGTTCCTTGACAGTTTAGCCAGGATCTGCCGTTCGCTGAGATGTTCGGATGATCGATGGGTAGAGCTTGCGAGTTCTCGTCTAGAGGGCCTCGCGCAGACATGGTGGGAGTCAGTCTTGAGAGGTCGAGCTGCAGGTCTACCGCCTATGACTTGGGCCGAGTTTACAACAGTCTTTCTAGCTCGTTTCCTCCCAGAGAGCGTTCGTGACGCCAGAGCTCGTAGTTTTAAGGCCTTGATCAAGACCCCAGGGATGACGGTGTCTGAGTATGACGTCCAGTTCACGCAGTTATCCCGATATGCTCCGTATTTGGTGGATACCAAAGAGAAGATAGTGAAGAGGTTCGTGCAGGGACTTGACACCCAGCTATTTCTTGCTATTGGCGTCCAGCACTTCGACACTTATTCAGCTGCTATGGATACGGCTTTACGGATGGAGGCACGCATATCACAGACTTCGGCCGTTTCTGGGCCGAAGAGGATTCGCACCGATGTGCCATCGCAGAGGCAGCGCGCCAGATTCTTTCCGAGAGATGGGCCTGGCAGAGGATTTGGACGGGGTCAGTTATATGATTCGTATCCACAGGGACAGCAGCCGTCGCCAGGATGTTATGGGTGCGGGAGTCTGCACCATCGTATCAGGGACTGTCCAACGAGAAGACAGGGAGCGGCGACAGTGCCACATGTTACCCTACCACCATTACCACCTCCTCCTCAGAGAGCCCTACTTCCTATCACTGGCGATGCTCCACGACAGTTCGATGCACCCAGAGATCATGGACGTGGCGGTCCGATCCAGAGAGGACAAGGAGGCCGAGGTCGAGGACAGCCAGTTATTGGTAGGGGTCAGGCTCGAGTTTTTGCTTTGACGCCGCAGGATGCGCAGGCATCCAACGCCGTTGTGACAGGTACCTTGCCAGTTTGCTCTTTCGACGAACGGGTATTATTCAACCCAGGTTCCACACATTCGTACGTATCTACACACTTTGCACCGATGTTGGGTCGTGAGTCGTCGTCGTTAGATCAGCCGCTTGTTGTTATTACCCCGGTAGGTGAGTCGTTTGTCGCTCGTTTTGTGTTTCGATTGTGTTCCGTTCGTATCGGGGAGAGGGACTCGTCGGTTGATTTGATTCTCCTCGATATGTTGGACTTTGATGTGCTTCTGGGCATGGACTGGCTAGCCACTTATTATGCTTCAGTGGACTGCCGTGAGAAAGCAGTCAGATTTAGCTTTCCGGGAGAGCCAGTCCTTGTTATTCAGGGAGACCGCAGCGTCACCCTTCCCAGCTTGATTTCATCTCTTCGCGCTGGTCAGCTCTTGCGGAAGGGATGTCAGGGATTCTTAGCGTATATTTATGATACTCGAGCTGCAGAGGTTCCTTTGGACCGGGTCCCGGTTGTTTGTGAGTTCCCTGATGTTTTCCCTGATGAGCTGCCCGGGCTACCACCTGAGCGTGACGTTGAGTTCTGCATTGATTTGATTCCCGGCTCGAGGCCTATTTCTATACCGCCTTATCGGATGGCCCCGGCAGAGCTTAGAGAGCTGAAGGATCAGTTGCAGGATTTGTTAGATAAAAGGCTTATTCGACCGAGTGTTTCTCCGTGGGGTGCTCCGGTCCTGTTTGTCAAGAAGAAGGACGGAAGTTTGCGCTTATGTATCGACTACTGCCAGCTGAACAAGGTTACCGTGCGGAACAGATATCCGTTGCCACGCATTGATGATTTGTTCGACCAGCTTCAGGGTGCGGGGTATTTTTCGAGGATCGACTTGCGATCAGGGTACCATCAGCTGCGAGTTCGACAGGAGGATATACCGAAGACAGCTTTCCGTACGCGTTATGGCCACTATGAGTTTCTGGTGATGTCGTTCGGACTCACAACGCCCCAGCTGCATTCATGGATTTGATGAACCGTACATTCAGGCCGTATCTTGACTTGTTCATCATCGTGTTTATCAACGATATCTTGGTGTACTCCCGGAGCAGAGAGGAGCACGAGCAGCACTTGCGGATTACGTTGCAGACTTTGAGGGAGCACCAGCTTTTCGCAAAATTTTCCAAGTGTGCATTCTGGTTGGACAGCGTCGGATTCTTGGGTCACGTGATTACGAGAGATGGCATATGTATGGACCCGAAGAAGATTGAGGCCGTTCAGCAGTGGCCCAGACCGACATCAGTTACGGAGATCCGCAGTTTCTTAGGCCTGGCTGGCTACTACAGGCGATTCGTTCAGGATTTCTCCCGTATTGCTGCACCTTTGACTGGATTGACCCGGAAGGGAGTTCCTTTCGTTTGGACGGAGGAGTGCGAGCACAGTTTTCAGCAGCTACGGACTTGTTTGACTATGGCGCCGGTATTATCTTTGCCTTCAGGATCAGGCGGATTCGTGGTTTATTGTGACGCTTCACGAGTGGGGCTAGGGTGCGTATTGATGCAGCATGACAGGGTGATCGCGTATGCTTCACGGCAGTTGAAGAATCATGAACAGAACTACCCCACTCACGATTTGGAGATGGCTGCAGTGGTCTTTGCAGTTAAGATCTGGCGACATTATTTATACGGCGAGTCGTGTCAGATATTCACTGATCACAAGAGCTTAAAGTATATATTTCAGCAGCGAGACCTGAATCTCAGACAGCGCCGTTGGATGGAACTAGTAAAGGACTATGATTGCGAGATTTTGTATCACCCGGGAAAGGCTAATGTAGTGGCGGATGCTTTGAGCAGGAGGCCCGGGGGTAGTCTATCTTGTTTGCGCGCAGTACAGAGACAGTCGTCGGCAGATTGGCAGACTTTATGCGATTGCTGGGTTGAGTTCGAGTTCACTCCGACAGGGGGACAGCTTGCGCATGTTCGTGCACGTCCGCAGTTACTTGACCGTATTCGAGAGGCACAGCCCAGCGATGACCGTCTTTCAGAGATCATGGAGCAGATTAGGCAGGGCAGAGATTCCGAGTTCGTGATCGATGATCAGGGAGTACTGCGATTTGGGACTCGATTGTGCGTACCAGATTATGAGGGGCTGCGGCGTGAGATTCTTGAGGAGGCGCATAGATCGATATACAGCGTACATCCGGGTTCCACCAAGATGTACCACGATTTGCGAGATGTTTACTGGTGGGACGGGATGAAGAGGGACGTCACAGATTTCGTATCGAGATGCCTGACTTGTCAGCAAGTCAAGGCCGAGCACCAGAGGCCAGCAGGAGAGTTGCAGCCTTTGCCTATTCCGGAGTGGAAATGGGAGCAGATTTCGATGGACTTTGTTGTGGGTCTACCCAGGACCAGTCGAGGGTACGATTCTATTTGGGTGATCGTGGATCGTTTGACGAAAGCAGCTCACTTCCTGTCAGTGAAGACGACTTTCGGTTTTGCTCAGTATGCCCAGATATACATTGACGAGGTCGTACGACTGCATGGAGTCCCGACGTGTATCGTGTCCGACAGAGGCACCCAGTTTACCAGCCGACTATGGCAGAGACTTCAGGAGGCATTGGGCACCCGTTTGAGTTTCAGCACAGCATTTCATCCGCAGACCGACGGCCAGTCAGAGCGGACTATTCAGACTCACGAGGACATGCTCCAAGCGTGCGTTTTGGACTTTGGTGGTAGCTGGGATCGTCATTTACCATTAGTGGAGTTCTCCTACAACAACAGCTTCCAGGATACTATTCAGATGGCACCTTTCGAGACATTGTATGGGAGGAGATGCAGATCGCCCGTCTGTTGGACTGAGCTCAGTGAGAGCAGTATATTGGGGCCGCAGCTTGTTGAGGAGACGACAGCGAAGATACAGTTGATTCGAGACCGGATGAGAGCAGCTCAGAGCAGGCAGAAATCATATGCAGACAGGCGCCGTCGCAGACTAGAGTTCGCAGTTGGCGATCTTGTTTTTCTGAGGGTCTCTCCGATGAAGGGCGTGATGCGTTTTGGGCGAAAGGGAAAGCTTAGTCCCAGATTTGTGGGTCCCTTCAAGATTCTCGAGCGTGTCGGCGCAGTTGCATACCGTTTGGCTCTTCCACCCAGCTTTCCCGATGTTCACCCCGTCTTCCATGTTTCGATGCTCCGCAAGTACCTTCACGGCCCTTCACATGCGATTCAGCACCCGACAGTCCAGCTGGAGCGCGACCTTTCTTTTGCAGAGCAGCCGGTGGTCATCCTGGATTGGCAGGTGAAGAAGTTGAGATCGAAAGTTATACCAACCGTCAAGGTCCTTTGGCGTAGCCCGAGCAGTGAGGAGGTCACCTAGGAGACCGAGGGCGAGATGAGGAAGAAATATCCCCATCTCTTTGAAGGTATGTGTAGTTATATTTTTAAATTCGGGGATCGAATTTCTTTAAGGGGGGAAGATTGTAGCGCCTTGAAAAGTCGTTTTGGTGTTTTCCCGAAAATCGGTGAAAATTTGGTATTTTTCCGTAAATCGTCTTTTTTGTTATTTTGCAGTTTAGGCCTAATAATACCTAATTTGGATAGGTAATTGCTAGTTTTTAGTAGCTAATGAGTTACTTATAAAATTCTGGTCGTTTAAAATTTTTCCCTAATTTTTCAATTTTTAATATTATTTTAAGCCGGTAAAAAAATACATTAAATTAGCGATAAATACAAATTTAAATGGGCTAATTTTAATCTTTAAAATCATGTTAATTAAAATCTAGTTGTAATATAAATTTTTAGTATTTTATTTCAAGTTTTAATGGGTTTTTATTATGGAAAACAAAGATATATTTATTTTGAACTAAAACTTGCAATTTTGGACTTGTCGGGGGTCTTTTTGCATAATTTTTTTGTGTACTCTCTCACACACATCCCCACATCCCCCTTGGCTGGCCCAACTGCAGAAATTTCTCCCCCTCTCAAATCTTTTTCTTTAACTCATGTGTTAGGTGATGAATTGAGTTAAAAGGGTAGGTATTAAAATATGTTAATTTTGGAGGTATGGTGTACTTGTGATGAGAGGGGTTTGACTTTGAAAATCACCCACACACCTCCCCATTCCCTTTATTGGCCGAGAGCAGCTCCCCCCCCCCCACCATTATTTTTTCCTTCTCTTTTCTCTAATTTTATTCAAGAAAATTCCATCAAAATTCAACAAAATCAACAATTTCCTTCACAAGTTCAAAGCAAAACCTTATTCCCTCTCTTCTCAAACCTAAATTGGTTCAAATCTTGGAGAAAGATGGCATCTTTGGAGGCATTTTGTTCTTGCTAGATCTCTAGTTTGAGGTATAATTTCAATCCTTGGCTAATTTGTAGTTAAAGTGTGCTAATTAGAACTTGAAAATTGTTTTAGTGTTAAATTTATAGCTAATTTCTAATCTAGTTTTTTTAGTCCATGGTTTGAATTTTAACTAGGGTTTTAGAAACCATTAATAAGTTAATTAAGTTATTTTGCTTTCTAGTGTTTTACACTAACCTAATTAATGGAGTTATTTTGCTTATGTGGTTTCATATTATGCGAATCTAAGTTAATCTAGTGTGAAATTTGGATTGCTATTGCTTTTTAGAAAAATCAAGAAAGGGGTTTGTGTATGGAAATAGGTTGAAGCATGGTTGTTGTGTTGTAATATTAGTGTTGTGGCTAACTAGTTATGCGGTTGGATGTTCATGCTAGGTGGTAGTCTTTTTTGTCGCAAATCGGCGATGTTTGCACCGATTTTTGGAATGTAAATGCTTACTAGTTTTTATATAAATTTATGTGATGGATTAATTGTGATAACTTGATTATATTTTTAGCATATCCTATGACATTTAGGATGTGTGAGTGCGGATTTTTGAGTGATCGGGTTTTAGCTTTGCCGGGCGACCAATCGACGATTCTAGTTAGTTTTTGCGGTTTTCGTGTGTGTTCCGCGCACCTTATGCACGTTGTGCCTAGCTTGTGAATGTAGATATTCTCGTTCGGGATTTGCGTCGTTTCATGACATGTAACCTTATGTTTTGTATTGATGTAAATTCCAGGTTCGGTCGCGGAGACGTCGGACGCGGCACGAAAAGGGAAAGCGGTGATTGGACGTAGCTAGCTAGGGATTCCGGTGAGTAGATTTAACATCTACGGGGGACTATCGTTAGATGGCGCAGGTCGCCCAATAGTTTAAGTAGTTAAAGATTTCTAGTAATATTAGTAATTACATCCATGCTTTATTTGACATACATATGCAAACCCATTCTATAGGACACCTGCACCATTGCCAGGATTTTTATATGCAGCACGAGCACTATTCATGCTTACACACACGCCCTGGTAATTGCCATGCCACCATACTAGATAACCTATAATTTGAAACCTTTTACTATAATTGATGCTTAAACCTGTGTTATTGCCTTTAATTCCTAAAAATGAAATCGTAGGATTGCTATTCATGTGCATGTACCTCATCATGTTATTTGTTCATGCCTAGCCTATTAATCATACATCGCAACTTGATTATTGATACCATATGCATTCATTATCATTGACATATGCATTTATGAGGATTTCTTGAGATTTTATGATATTTCTGGATTTCGGGGGAAAGCCGCAAAATTTCTAAACTTATTACTTTTTTTAAAAATACGTAAATTGCGGTTTTCTAGTGATGTGAGTGTCATCCACCATGAGTTTGCTGTGGTTTTCGAGACCCGTTTCGAGGAGTTGGATGAACCGTCTCGGGTACATGGTGGGCCCGGTAAGGTACCCCGGGACGAGAAGGTCGTGTTGTTGACGTTGAGCCTGGCAGGGGATAGACTACCTACCGGTGACTTTTTGGCACGGCGGATATCCAGAGGATACCGATCATGGCCACGAGATGTTGAGATATTGATATTTGAGATGGGTCAGCCGGACGGCTGAGACCAGAGATACTACGATATGGATATATGAGATTTGAGACAGTTTTGAGGTGTCGTTGCTGGACACGGATTCTGGTTGATTCTATTGGTATTGTGCTGATATTTCAAAAGAGATGCCTAAAGGAAAAGGATGATTTCTTATACTTACACATGCAGATCACGAGTATATTCATATTGCATACATACCTGCTAGTATATTCATATTGCATACATACCTGCTAGTATATTCCTATTGCATACATACCTGCTATTATATCCTGCCATACCTGTATTATAGATGTTAGGATGCTTGTGTGCATACTTGTGATAGCCTCTATAGATGTTATTTATTACTCACGAGTTGGCAACTCACCCCCGTTGTGCCACAGCCTTTTTCAGGTCCGTTCCGTCAGCACAGTAGCGGCGGGTGCACCACTTCTTTTGCCTCTTTTGCCAGGACTCGAGGCTTTTGCTCGTAGGTGGGTTGTATTATTATTTTTGTACCACCTTGTATATTCTTTGTATCTAGAGTACTCCATCTTCTGTATCTACCAGTATTGTTGTATATTGACCTAGAGACGAGACTGTGAGATTTGTGGACTTTTTATGCTATATTTTGGGGTCGAGCTCACTTGAGTCGACATGCTGTTTTACTTGTGCTTCTTATGTTTATTTATGCACATTGCTGATTTACATTGCGTGGGATTTGTGACCGCCTTGTGGCGAAGAGCTAGCTCCCGCTTGGGGATGCCTTATTTGTTGTATTCATATATATTCTTGTTGTACCCATTTTGGGGGCCAGTATTTACAAAGGAGACTCTGCCGAAATTTTCGGAAAAATTGATATTGCTTTTAAAACGGCTTGATATGACTTATTTGATAAACTCGCTTTCAATTGATTGGTTTTCTTTCATTCTTCTGTTTTTTCGGGTTTTGATTTCTGGGCTTTGGCTTACTTATTTTACGGACGTCTTGAGACGTTTCGTAACTTAAGTGCCAGTCACGTTACGTACCCTGCGGGTCGTGACAAGTATGAGGGCGATCATATACGTGGGAGCTGGTAGTCTATAAGCACATCCTTAAAAGGTCCCTAGTCGTGGGAGTTTCGAAACAGGGCATCGATACTCCAGAGTAGACTAGTGTATACAGTCGAGACCCCGACGAGGGGCGGTGGCCGGTCTCACAAGCCACTGGTGTCAGTTGGTTCATCTAAGATGTATACAGGTGCTCATTGGGTTATGAGTACACCGGACAGGACTCGCCGGGAACATGCTAGTTGGTCTTATACCTGACGTCAGATAGCAGTTCCCTGGTGACATGTGTACAGGTTAGTTCATCGACCTGAGATCGTCATTTGTCTCATGTGAGTTCCCACTGTACTTTGATTACTACCCTACCACGCTCAAAGGAGATGTGCAAACAGGTTTTAGTTGGGTACAGTCCCGAGCCACATGGAGGCAGTGAGCGGATCTGCAGGGGTTCGTCTCTTCCGGTATTGGGGGTGAGGTCGCGCTGTGTCTAGGAGAGCCATTACACGAAGTCCTTGGCTAAGGTAGGAGATTTACTGGTAGGTATTCCAGTAGTATCTCAGGGTGTTCTGGGCTACAATCCGACAAGACTTGTACCGCTTTTGGGGATCTGACTTTTACCAACCCCCTAGGCCCGCCATGCGATGCTCATAGACGAACGGACCGGACTGTACGGATATTGTCACTGACAGGCTCAGTAGGGTGTCAGGATGAATTCTCTCATCGACGTCCCTGTTCACACCATAATATTGTATTATTATATTCCCCATTCTTATTCTTTTTATAAATAAACAGGTACTTTTGACGCATGTCTGCTACATGTTACAGGTTACAGGTTCTTGGACAGGAAACAGTGAAAACGATGTAAAGACAATGAAAATATGGACTTTTGACCAACAAACAGAGGACTCTTGATCAAGCTTACATCAAAGAACAGTTCACAATCAACAGGGCAAGGCAAGGTCCAAAATAATAAGGCAAATGGTTGAAAGATCCATTGCAAAGTGTTCACTGAAGATCTGGAACCAATGGAGAAGTCCAATTAATAAAATAAACCCAAGAACCAGAAGCCCAAAGAACCTAGAGGAAGGAACACCTTCCCGAACGGATCTAATCCACTTTATTGATAATTACCATAACTCCTCATAGATCTTCATTCGGATATTGAAAGCGGTGAGATTTAATTACATTTCCAAACCATCCCTAAACCTAGCCCTAGCAAGAGTAGATCTAGATAATTGCCCTAGGTTAATTCAGTTTTTAGATTTAATAATTAATCCGAACACCCTTCGGAATTAACTCGTAAGCGCGAATCGGAAATTCACAAAATCCCTGTGGACCGACCCGTACTCACCGGCTAGCTTCATGCGACGCCGTTCTTGATTGCGGTTTAGAAATAGTTTTTGACATACGAATCAAATGGCGCCGTTGCCGGGGATGGCGTGTTATTTCCTTTTTGCAATTTCGGGTTAATCAAAATTAAAAAATCATAAAAATCTGAAAAATCACAAAAAATTATAAAAATATATCAATTGTTATTTTTTGGAAATGGTACTTTGTTGTGTGAAATCTTACAGGAACAAACTCGGATCTAGAAATTTCCAGGAAGCAAACAGAAAATAGACGATCATAACAACAGAAGATTACAACAAACAAGGAGCAGAAAAAATTTGGAGTTGTGAAGCCACCATCAGACCGCGTAAACGCGGCAAAATCCCACTTCTGACCGCGGAAACGCGGTGAATAGGTGGTATCGTCCTCTGCAAAAAATTCTCGGGATCCGTGCATGCTATTCAACCGCGGAACCGCGGTGTAAACATCGTTTCGGCCGCGGAAGGGCGGCGCCGTCGTTCTTTCAGCCTCTGGAATTTGCACTGTAAGCTCCCTGTTATTTCTCCTCTGCAAATTTTGAGATATTTTCTTTGAATTGCCTGCAGAATTTTGCACGCTTGAAAAATCTTTCTCTTTCCAAATAACGATCTTGTGCATGATTTTTGGGCCCCGCTCAAAATTAAAATTGATTGCAAGTAATCTTTTTTGTTGCATATCTTTTCTCGAATATCTTTTTGCAACAATTTTTTCCAAATAAAGATTCTTGTGATATGCTTAAAATAATAACTGTTTGCAAGTAATATTTTTCTGTTGCATATCTTTTATTAAAAATCTTTTTGCAACAATTTTCAAATAACGAAAAAGAAAAAGGAAAATTAATATTAGAAAACTTGCAAACTTTTGCCGCAAATAAATCCTTGCACCAACCAACTTTCTTTCTTTCACCCTTTCTTCTAACATGGGTACCCCACATAAAAAATCATTAGCCGAACTTTGGTATCCCGAACCTAATTTTGCGTCATATGTCAATGTGTTCGGTCAATTTAAAGACGATCCTTCCGTGCCTAAAAAATCTTTGAAAGATCACATAGAGGAGTCTAGGAGAAACAGTTTGACTTTTCAACCCACTTTGTGTCAACCAAGTCAACCTTCACCACTTCCATATGTTGATACCACTCTTTCGAGTCTTTCTGACACTCCTAGGCCGATGTCCATTGCTAAGCACATTGCTAAATCTCGCAGCCGATCTTTCACCCCTCTCCACACATCTAGTTCTAGGGATCCACAAGATTATTCACACTTTTATCCACATGTAGACCCTATCCCTGTCCTACCACCCACTTCCTACCAGTCCTACCCGACCTTACCACCTTCACTAGACATTGATTCTACACAGTCTGTTGGGAGTTTTGCATATCCACACAATTTCGAATCTTTTCCCGAAACCCCCTTACCACCAAAGTCTAGTTTGGAAGAGGCGTTGGAGGAGTATATCGCAGCAACAAACAAAATGGTTAGAAATGTGGAAGCATCCGTGGCCGCCCTTATGCAACCTGCTGAACCGGTAGCTAGTTTCCCGCTAGCACCAAATTTTTCAATTTATGAGGAGGCGGTTGGACAGAATGAGAATGAGAGAGGATTTCCAAATCAAACCTACCCCTACCCAATTGAAGCCCACAACTCCTGTTTTCCATCGATTGCCCTAAATAGTTCACCTGTTGAAAATAAAAATGAGTTGTGTGATTTTGTAGTGTTTGATTTGCCAAATTGTGAGGAACCCCTTTCGAGTGAAACCGCACCTAATTCTTTCGATCTTTACACCTCCACTCTAGAACCTAAATTGATACATATCCATGCTGATGAGGTGTCTAAAGAAATTGATTTTCACTTGATTGAGGATATAGACGCCGGGAATATTTCGGATGATGAACCTGTCGATTTAATTGAGATTTTATGTTCAAATCATCATCCCGAGTTATTAAAGGTTTCTCCCGAATCGAATATGCGTCTTGAATTTGATGATAATGGCATAGATGAGTTAAATATTAAGGATAGTATTGAGGAGAGTTTTGAGGATCATATTGAGGTTGAATCATTTTTGTTTGATGTGTCTGATTTTCCAATTCATCCTCCTGAACCTTTGACTGTTATATCACCCTCCCTCCGTTCTATCGTTCCGACCACGCTTGAAGACTGTGAGCTTGAAAAATTTTCCTTTGAATCTGACACAGTTCTCACAGATGATAACACTTACGAGTGTTTTACTTTTTCGGACGATGTTGATGACTCACCGCCCGAGTTTGAGTCCTTTACATTTTCAGATGAGCCATTAGACTCGGTTGATTATAGTAGTTTCAAACCATTAATGGAATCTTTCAAGTTCGAAACAGTTTACTACGGTGAGAAAGATACTATCCCTAATTCACTCCCTTTCGTCTTTCCCATTGTTCCGACCGAACAAATGACCGTTACGCTTTCATCTCCTATACCAAGTTCGGTGTACCCATGTTTTCTTGCGAATCTTGAGGGATTTGATCCCATTTCTCGACGAGTTGATAGGTTAGCGCAAACGCTTTCAACACATCGGTCATCACAAATTGCGCTAATTTATTCACTCAATTTACACTCTCAAGATCGTACTCCACTTCCTTCTTCTTTTCGCCATTCTTCTCCCCCACCGAGACCATATTCTACCATTCTTCTTTCCACACGGTCTCGCGTGCTTTTCATCTCTTTCATCTCCACCCCATTCTTGCACCAACTATACCTTTACCATGATAAGATTTTTGAATGGTTGGTGCTAACCTTTGGCTTGTGTAAGGCCAAGCTTAAGTTTGGGGGGACCTTTGTATATATGTACATATATTTTTTTGTTTTCTTTTATAAAAAAAAATAAGAAAAAATTTCAAAACAAATAAAAAAATAAAAAAAATTATAAATAAATAAACAGGGAAGTGCCGGTATTTTGACCCTCTTGGTTTAGCATGACAGTGAGGACACTGTCAAGTTCAAGTTTGAGGGTATGCTCGGTACGTCTTCTTCCTTCGCATTCATTTGTATATTTTTGCATTTGCATATTTATTTGAAAACCCATAAAAATTTGAAAAATTTCAAAAATTATAAAAATTAATGTATTCAATTTTGGCTAATTGACTTGAGTTTGACAAATAGGTTAACTGGTTAGGAACAACTAGATCTTAGACTTAGTGAATTAAAAACCCTAAAAATAACCTTCCTTAAAGTTTAACGGTAGAAAGTATATGCCTTGTAGTTTATTTAGAAATAGGCAAATTTTGGGTTCACTTCTTGGGTTAAGTCAAAATGAGGGAAGAGTATTGATGTTCTTATTAGAGTATAAGTTTGAAAAATAGTTCCTAGCTTAAGTCTAGATTCTGAAAATGTATACCCTACAATTTGCACAATCACGCACCTTGAAACTTGGAATAGTAGAAGAGACCTTGAAATGCTCTTGTCTAAAGTCCTTAGTACAATGAAAATAAAAGAAAAAAAAGTGAATAAAGAATATAAAAAATGGACACTGGTTTTTGTGATTACTTAAGGCTGTAAAAATAGAAAAATATTTAGCGAGGGTGCTTCATCACCTAGTGCCTTAGACCAACTGGTTTGGGAGCCACTGCTAAAAGCCTTGGGTGTTGCAAAACTAGGAAGTACGCTTTAAAATGCTAACGCATCTTGTAATCGGTTGTTGGTACCTCAAGAAGTATTAACAGTCGCATGAAGGATGTGAAAGCGAAAATTCACCAATTAATAAGTGCTTTGGACAATGGACGAGAGTACGATTGCTTGATTTGAATTTCCAAGTGTAGGGGTGATATTTACATACACGTAGGGATATGTGATTAGAGTTTAGATAAGAGAAAGGAATGAAGAATAGAACTTGTATCTTTAGTAGAGTTGATAAAAATTCCTAAATGGAGATGGAACCCTAGAAGGAAAAACTTAAGAGATGCCGAAAGCTAAGTAAGTCTATAGAACATATATAATCTTAAGTTAGATGATGAGGAAGTGTGAAGAATATGGGTGGATAATTTACGGGTCGAAGATAATAGAATTCCTTGTTAGAAGACCTAATTGGAGAATTAAAGTTAATGGGCTGAATTGATAGGATTTTGTGGGTAGTATCCGCTGAAAACCCTCAGGAGACAACACTCCTCCTACTAGGGATACCTAGAGGTTTAACGGCTTGTTGCACGAGCTCAGTGCAATCGCGTTTCCCTGCGAAAGTGTGGTTAGGATTTTAGTGAATAAAAATAAGTTTGCTCGAGGACGAGCAAAAGATAAGTTTGGGGGTATTTGTTCACATCATAATATTGTATTATTATATTCCCCATTCTTATTCTTTTTATAAATAAACAGGTACTTTTGACGCATGTCTGCTATATGTTATAGGTTACAGGTTCTTGGACAGGAAACAGTGAAAACGATGTAAAGACAATGAAAATATGGACTTTTGACCAACAAACAGAGGACTCTTGATCAAGCTTACATCAAAGAACAGTTCACAATCAACAAGGCAAGGCAAGGTCCAAAATAATAAGGCAAACGGTTAAAAGATCCATTGCAAAATGTTCACTGAAGATCTGGAACCAATGGAGAAGTCCAATTAATAAAATAAACCCAAGAACCAGAAGCCCAAAGAACCTAGAGGAAGGAACACCTTCCCGAACAGATCTAATCCACTTTATTGATAATTACCATAACTCCTCATAGATCTTCATTCGGGTATTGAAAGCGGTGAGATTTAATTACATTTCCAAACCATCCCTAAACCTAGCCTTAGCAAGAGTAGATCTAGATAATTGCCCTAGGTTAATTCAGTTTTTAGATTTAATAATTAATCCGAACACCCTTCGGAATTAACTCGTAAGCGCGAATCAGAAATTCACAAAATCCCTGTGGACCGACCCATACTCACCGGCTAGCTTCATGCGACGCCGTTCTTGATTGCGGTTTAGAAATAGTTTTTGACATACGAATCAGTCCCTCTTGGTCAATACCTGGTAGCCCGTTACATATAGGCTAATACCTCTGACGTGCTAGTGGTTAAATCCACAACCAAAGTATTGACGAGTCTTTAGAGTTTCTCACACACCAGTTTCTCAAGTTTCGGGCGAAACGCTGTAGAGGCCGTATGGAGATATGGCAGGGTTCGATCAGATATGTGCGGTATTGCACGGATCATGATCGGATGGTTAATACTAGCGGACTTTGGTTTAAGCCGGATCCTAGTATTGTAATGTGTAGATTTGTCTCATTGCATTTGTATTCGGTCGGAATACAAATGCGGGTATGTATATACAGTAGCGGGGTTTTCCTGTAATTTATTACGGGATTAGTTTTATGAAGTTGCCAGTTTGCATTCCGTTTCGGCCATTTTCCTTTGTATCTTTCATTGGCTGAAAATTGGTGGAGGAGGGCTTATTTGCAGTTGTGCAAATTAGCATTATGGAGGGTGTTATTTGCAAGTTGTTGCTTCATGATGGTTGCACCATCATTTGACCTCTTCACTTCATGATTGCTTGACTTTGGGTGTGATGATGGTTGATGGAGTATTGGTTTTGGTTAGTGATCATTATATTTCATCATCATCCTTTTTCTCTTTCATGCATGATAACCTTTTCTCTTTCTCTCCCTTGTATGATGGTGTGGCTCCCTCATTTTTCATACTCCCTTTTTTCCTTAGCATGGCCGGCCACAAGAGGGTAGGCTGTCCAAAATTTTGATGTGGGAATTTTTGCTCTTTTCATGCTACAAAAATTCCCAAGTTCATCCACAAAAGGTTCACATCTCATTCCTCCACCAAAAGGCAACTTCTAGCAACCTTTTGAGACATAGAGCACTACACTCATTCTACAGCACTTCTTGGGCATGTCGGCTCGCCAACTTCGTGCCCGAGTTGCCTCGGTCCAGAGGTGGGAGCCCGTAAAAGAACCCGGCGATGTGGTGCCCTTCCGACGAGGAGTTGAAGACCGGAGATTCCGCGGGGAGATCGGGACGACGACGAGAAGACCGAAGGACACTGATCGCTCGGTATATGTCACGACCCGAAAATACGGAACATGACCGGCACTTAAACTACGAACGTCTCGAGGCGTACGTAATCTAAGTAAACCGAAAACCCAGAAATCCAAACCAAGAAAATAGTAGAGTGCAGGAAAAACCAAATCAAAGCAAGTAATTTCAATAGTCTAAGCCGAATTATGCGGTTTTTAAAACATCAAAAATTTACTGAAAATTTCGGCAGAGTCTCCTTTGTAAATACTGGCCCCCAAACGGGATACAACATGAATAGTATACGAAATCAAGAAAAGGGCATCCCCAAGCGGGAGCTAGCTCTTCGTCAATAAATATACAACGTCGACGGTCACAACCACACAAACAATATGATATACAACGTCAACGGCGAGGATCAAAACTCAAAAGGAAACTCAAAACCACCAGAAATATAACGAGCGACTCTAAGGTCGAAAGAATAACCAACACTGGTCTCTATCTCAATAAATACATGTTTGGTTGATGGAACTTCTAGATACAACTGAATAATAATATACAAGATATAAGGATGGGTGAGATACAAATAACCCACCTACTAGCAAGCCACCCAGAATGGAAATAGTGCCAGCAAAGCCGTAATGAAACCTGTACGGCAAACCTGCAAGAAACTGGGCACAACGGGGGTGAGTTGCCAACTCGTGAATAGAAAAACATCTACGCACAGAAATCGCATAAATAACGCAACCTAGGTCAATGATCATAATATATCCTCAAATATATGTATAATAGGCAGCCTATGACAATGTCTAGGGTAATATCTAACCCGAGTGTAATCACATGTGCCCGTGTCAGTGCCTCAGGTATCAATATATCATATGAGTGAGGTATGAATGCATGAAAACAGCATACATGTAAATGAAGAAACTGTTTTCATAAATTAGTGAGATTTCCTTTGTATTTTTTTCAAATGAGGTATCATAACTGAAATCAACACCAACGGTGTCTAGCATCGACACAAAACATAAATCTCAATGTCTAAGTCACAATATCTAGGGCGCCGCCAGTCCAGACCGGCCCCTACCATCCATCTCAAGACCACGACGGTATCCTCCGGATATCCGACGCGTCGGGTAATATCACCGGTAGGTAGTCTCCCCCTGCCAGGCTCATCGTCATCACCACGAGCTTCTTGCCCCGGGGTACCTTACCGGGTCCACCATGTACCCGAAACGGTTCCTCCACTCCTCGAACTCGGGTCTCACATGTCGCTCTCAGCACCGAGAAAACACATGGTGGACGCACTGAAATATCATATCCAGGGTAACCGGGTTTTTAAAACAATTACATATTCTCTTTTGAAATCTCCACGGTTCCCAAATCCAGAAATATCAAGGAAATCCGAGTCCAAAACCTCAATAGCACATAAACTAGTGAATAAAGGCATGAGAATCCATGCGTGCGGTATAACAATGAATAACAATATGCATGAAGTAGCAAGTAATAACTGAAATGTCTAATATGGCATATAAGGAAAGTACACTAATATCATATCAAAACTACTAGCTAACAAGCTAAGTCAAGCAAATATATTCTCTAAAGTGTACGTGACATGGCAATTACCGATGAAGATGTGTGTGAGCCGGCAAGTAGGTGTACGTGGTACATACGCATCATCGGTAATGGTGCTGGTGTCCTAACAGCATGATAGCAATAATGGAATATGCAGCAAAATAAATATGCGAGGCAGAGCGAACAGCAAAAATGTGCGGGAGCTGAATACTAGACACAACGATAACTAATCTGCAATAATCTAATATAAGTCCTACGACTGGTGCCTTTTGGAATAACACGAATCATGGGGTTTTGAAAATAGGGGCTACGGTGTTTTTATGAAAAGATACGTCGTTTTTGAAATATCCGTAGATTCCCTTGAGCTGTCTTTAAAAATGCCCACGATTCGTTAGTTTTTGAAATAGGTAAGAAGTCTAATCTAATCTAACAACTACACTAAACTATACGGCTGAACTAACAAGCTGAACTACAGGTAAGGAAACCGCCTATCATCTGAGTCGATACATATACATACCTGTATATGTATAGTCGGTGATCCCGCCTCAATAATATCATATCCGATACCATATCTATAATCAGGCATCCCAAGTCAAGAGTGCGGATCAATCATCAATATAGCTCGTACGTAAATCCGTCGTACGGCATCCCAATCTGGGTACGGGTCAATATCACATTCATCATACTATTCACCTGGTATCCTCTTTATCAAATATCATGGTCGGGGTACTGATCTACGTCTAGTACCATACTGATACCGCCTACGTATGCATGGACGTGTGTGAAACACTACGTCAAGGACCCGCTACAACGTCATGTCGTATCTAAGATACGAACCCTGCTATATCACCGATCTCACGGCCTCAAATCAAATCTCATCGACTCAGCTCAATCCCAAGTATCATCCTCAATCCGTATGTGAACACATAGTCCCATACCCATGTGAACACATAACTATAAAGAATCCCATGAGCACATATCAATAGGAATGTATGCAAGTATGTATGTGTGTATGTGTGTGTAACACTACCCTAGGGTTCGCAACTCTAAAGTAATCCAACACACCAATATCCATCCTAAGCATCGTTATTAATCCCAAATAACATATAATAAATGTTGGTGTGTATACGCATCCGTATACACCACCACGGACTGCGGGGGTGCTATACGCCATCCACCCGACTTCTTCCCGTAGATATAAATCTACTCACCTGAACCTCGCTTGTCGGTGCCGACGTCGCCACGCGCTTGCTTGTCGTCTCGAAGTCCACCTGGGGTACCTACATATCATAACGCACCGTATCGCATAAAAACCCAATTCGAAATCGAAACGTCATAAGAAAACCAAATCGGCACGCGTATCACGCATAGGTCCAAACCTATCGCCTACGCATGCAAGAATAGTCAAACCAACCCTCGATGTCGATGTACAAACGTCAAACCATCGAGAAAAATCCAATCACACTCATTTGCACAATTACAAGCACTAATTATAATATAAAATAGCTTAAAATTCCCAAAATCCCCAATTTCACTTAAAATGTCATTTTTCCGAAAATCTAGCAAGCACAATTCGCCGTTTGTACAAAATATGATGTTTAAATGAATGTAGCGGCCAATATACTTATTAAATATCTTAAATAAGTCATAGAAAAAATTTCCGGAATTTAATCTCATTAAATTCCAAAAACCCTAATATTCTAGTTTACAAAATACCCTTTTTACAATTTCATAGCAAAAATGCACAAACTACAATTTAGGTTGGATTTCCATGAACTAAAGTGTTAAACTACACTTAATAAAGTTAATAATATGATAAAAACCCTGACCATATTTTAATTCTCAATTTAACACAATATTTACAAAAACTAGTTTGCAATTTTAACCAATTTCAACCATTTTAGATGCAACAATTTACAAATTATCTTCTAGATTAGGTTTAACATGTCTTAACATGCTAACTACACCATGCAACCTTAAACAAGTGATAACAACCCTATTGAATTTAAAACCCTAACTTTTCAATTCAAACTCCTTCTCTTTAGATTTCCAAACTTGCAATTAAACCACATTTAAGCACCTAATAAGATACATTAAGGAATTTAACCCAACAATTGAACAATAGGTTAGGATTTATACCTTAAAACCATCTTGAGATCAACATGAAACTAGACCTCCAAATTGAAATCTTTGCACCAAGATCCATGCTTAAAGAGATAAGAGAAAATGGGTAGGGCTTTGATTTGCATTTTAGCTTTGATTTTTGATGGAAATGGGTGAATTTTTTGATGGAAAATGAGAGGAGAAGAGGGAGGGAGGGGCTGCTGTTTTGGGCTGAGAATTTTCGGCCAGAAATGGGAGTGAGGAGAGAGAGGGAGGTAGAGAAAATGGGGGGCACAAAGTCAAGGTCAAAGCTAGTCAAAAGTCTAACTACTTTATCCATTTTCTATTCTTTTCTTCATTTCCTTTCATTTGAAAATCAAGTGGGGAAAAAATAGGGTGGCTGCTGATTTCAGCCATGGGGAGGAGTAAGTGGGTGTGTGTGGGTGTGGGTGTTGGTGTATATGCCCTAGAGGCCATTACTGTATCATACTAGTATGTATATTACTTGATGGAAGCTTGGGATATTCACAGTTGTACAGACAATCTTGCTCAATATAGTAGTATGCTACTTGGTTTGTCTCTGCTTTAATGTGTACATGTGTGTTTATTTATTATATCACCTATACGCATTAGTAGAGCCCTTAGGATCTTTGCTTGATTACCGGCGTTGTGATGGCGATCACACTCGTGGGGGCTGGGTAATCTACAAGCACATCCTTATACACGTCCCTAGTCGTGGGAGTATCGAGATAGGGCATCGATACTCCACAGTAGACTAGCGTATGCGCTTCTCATCCCAGCACGGGAGACGGTCTGTCCCACAGCCGTCAGTACGTCGTACTTGAGATAGTATGCGGGTGCTCGTTAGGTTACGAGTACACTGGACAGGACTCGTCGGGAACTGAAGGTTGGTATTATACCTATCGTCAGTTATCAGTTCCCAGGTGACATGAGTACAGCTTAGTCCGCTGACTTGACACTGTCACTTCGCCTCGAGTGTGTTCCCACTGTTCTTTGATTACTACCCTACCACGGCTCTACTGAGTCGTGCAAACAGGTAGTAGTTGGGAGTAGTCCCGAAGCACTTGGAGGCAGTGACGGTTAGACAGGATTCGTCTCTCCCGGTATTGGGGGTTGACATCGCGCTGTGTCTAGGAGAGCCATTACACGAGTAGTCCCTGGCCAGGGCAAGCGAGATATACTGGTAGGTTTCCAGTGTTATCTCAGGGTGTATTGGGCTTCACTCCGACACGACTTGTACCGCTATTAGGGGACTGACGTTTACCGCCCCCCTAGGCCCGCCATGCGATGTATCAGACGAACAGACCGGACTGTACGGAGATTGTCACATACAGGCTCAGTAGGAGTTCGGATGGGTGTACCTCATCGGCCTTCTTATCGACATCTACCTGGGGACCGTTACGTACAGCTAGTGCCGCTTGCGGTCTGTGGTTAAACCCACTGCCAGCGTAGTGTCGAGTCTTTAGAGTCCCACACAGAGAGTTTCCCTGCACTGAGCGAAACGTGTAGAGGCCGTATGGTTTTACGGCAGGGCTGCGATCACTTACGTACACTTGTGTGCGTATGGTGTTCGGGCAGGCAATACTAGTGGGCTTTGGTTTAAGCCGGATCCTAGTATTGTATGGATGGATTTGTTTTGTCTTCTGTGCATCCGCATTCTACGGAATACGGATGCAGGTGTGTATGCACAGTTTTCTGGAGCGATGAAGGAGGAGGTGCCTCATTAGGGTTTTGGCAGTTGGTTCGGCCAAAACCATTATGTGGCAGGCTCATTAGGGTTTTGGCAGTTCGTTTGGTCAAAACCATTATGAGCAGCGGACATCATTTACTAATCCTATTAGTGATAATCTTATGATGGCTAATTGCATTGACCATTTGACCCTGTTGACCCCTCTTGACTTTGTTGACCGGTTGACCGAGTTGACCATTGACTTTCAAGAGGATTCCACACTCTTCTTTTCTTTTCCATTTTCTTTTGGATTATGATAATGGTCATTTCAATTGTAGCCATCAACTTTATCTTGATGGAATTAGTAATGATGTGGTTTTTGCATTATTGCAACCATGGTTAGCTTTTCTCTTGGTTAAGCTTATCATAATATTATTCTCTTTCTCTCTCTTGAAAAGAGAAGCTCCATGGTTGCTAAAAACCTCCTTCTTCTTCCTCCTCTTGTTTTCTCCTTTGATCTCATGTGTTGAGAGAAAAAGGTTTTCACTTGACAAACACATCCATACATCCTCTCTACACTACCTAGGGCTTCTAGATTAGCAATCTCCTTGCCCTAGTTACCTCGGCTTGAGGTGGAGCTCGGCGTACATCTCTCGGGTGGATCGTCATCGACTCAAGGAGGCCGCGGAGGTGACCGAAGTCCGGATCAACCTTTGAGCAAGCCATGAAAAGAACAACAAGAAGAGAAGAACATCATAGAAGAACAACAACTAGAAGTGAAGGAGTTCAAGTTGAGGTATAACCCCTAACCGAGTAGTTACATCTCTTGTTAGGTTGCTAGTTTATAGTTTAGCACAGATCCGGCTTTTACGGTCCATGTTACAAAGCTTAGAAAAAATTTTGATTTACCGTTTCCGCAACCCCGAAAGTACCGGGAGAGGTAACGTGGACCTAACAGTGGTATCAGAGCCTAACTAAACATAAACTAGCTTGGTAGTAAAGTGTATCGAAGTTCGAAACGGAAAAATCGAAAAAACCAAGTTATGAAAACCTGAGTTTCTGTTAAATTTTTTTCTCGTCAAAACAAAATTTATTATATCGCAATAATCATCTCAGGCTTTTTAGAAGAAACTCACCAAAAACGACACAGTAACTCACCTAGATGGCCGCGCTTCCGCGGCAATAGCTTGCTATTGCCGCGGAAGCGCCGCGCTCTGGTAGAGTTGCTGTCTCGTCTTTGGTGCAGTGTGTTTCTGACATGGTTTTAGGATTTTTCTGACATATTATAAGTGCCCAGATTTTCCAGAATAGAAATTTGTTTTTGGGGGCCTATAATTCCGTATTTTTTTCGAACTTCAATATACTTTGACTATAAAGGTTATATCTGTGATGTTCTTATGTATTGAACGTCAGCTAATCGCTATATGACGATTAGTCGGGGTTATACATATCTGTGATCTGTGATTGTAGTTGATGGTTTGTGTATATGAACTCGTTGGATTGTCGCGGATGAATAGCCGGGGTGGATGTGAGATGAGAGTTTCTTTTTCTTTCATTCATGTAATAACATTGTAAATTGATGTAATATTATTTGTTTGGCCGCACAACCGGGTCGGGGTTGTAGCCGTCATTGTATAATTCTTTTTACTGTTTATGCTCCTAGGATAGACCCATGGAGGGGTGCACAAACTACCGGGTAGCTCGAAGTGCCGAGTGGCCTACTCATGGCATTGAGGGAGGTTGCTTCGCTTCGGGTACTTGGCAGGTAGTTTGCCGCACCCGTAGGGGTCTTGGGTGGGGTTTTGGCTATTCATCGCGACCGTGTAATCCGTTTTTCGTTGCAGGCTCGAACGAATTGCGGATTCCTAGTAAATCCAAAGTGTTCATCTGTGATCTGGATTGGCTATCATTGCTATATTGCTATATATAATAACTATTTAGGCGTTGCTTATGTTTTACAGCCGCGCTAGCCCAGCCCCCGCTCTGTCGTTAGTTAAGTAACCTAACGGGTGATGACGGGGCCCCGTGGCGAATGCGAATGGCATAAGCGTACGTCATATTTTGGTTGTTTTCTGCAATGGTAGGATTTAAATGATGGGACGCATTAAAAGAACTAATGCAAGAAAATAAACCTAAAAGACGTTGTTGGAACAATTTTTCAAAAAGCTGTTATTGCAAGGACGTTCATTTTTGTTTTGTATCGCGGTATTCGGTTATGAATGCCCAGCACCTCAGTCGACGAGGCAAGGGCCGAGATCCCTTCACCGGGAGTGACCCCTTGGACAAAACTTTGCGTCAGGGCAATAACTTCACCATAGTCGATTATTCTTGCTTTGCATCGAGGTATTCATCTTACGAATGCCCAGCACCTCACTCGACGAGGAAAGAGCCGAGATCCCTTCACAGGGAGTGACCTCTTTAGCAAAAGTTTTCGCCACTATGTTTTTCAAAAGGATGTATCACGTTCCTTCAACGACATCAAGTTCATTACGTTAACGGGTTTTTCGCCAAAAACCCAGCCGTAGCCCTCCGTCGTTTCTTATAAGTTATACTTAGTATTCGTGCTGCGTTTGTTGACTGTGTCAAGGCGCAGTGAACGGTAGCTAAGTGTAGCTTATTTGCTGGATACAAAGTGATTGGTTAGGACATTTGTAGAACCTTGTTGACTGTGTCAAGGGTTATGCAGGTGGGTTTAATGCAATCAAGATAATGACGGGATGAACTTGACTAGGACCTTTTGATTTGTTGACTGTGTCAAGATCACTTGGGTCCTAGGGGCAAAAACCACATCGGGAGTTTCAAAAGAACTGAAACTTGCAGATTTAGCATACCTTCTGGAGTGTGGTGACTAGAGTGGATTCCATCTAGGTTATCACACAATGACAGTTGGATCCCGATCCCACTGATGAGTTGGTTTACCCTCGGGAGATTATTTCACTTAACGATCAATGCTATAAACCTAGTAGGTGTCTAGAAAGGTGTTAGCGGGGTTACGCCCCCAGGGAAAAGAGGTTATTTAATTAAGGAACTTCGCGAAAGCGTTGGAAAACCTCCCTCGAAGTACCGACACTAGCCTGGCTGAAAGGTTAAGCAAGTATTGTGACGTGAATTAAAACCCGACTAGTTCTTCTTTTAAAAGGTTTTAAGAAGAATTTGAGTAAACAGTGGGAGACATCCTGGTTAGATAAATTAATAAACCAATCTAATCTTGCAAGAGCATACGCTGAGTGTTTCTTTTCTCTCTCTCCAGGCAGCAACCTTTTCACGCCCTAATCAAGATAATAAAATGTATCGCTTGACCGATCCGAATTCTTATTCGGGACTGGGGAAAGTTGGTTCAGCTCTAACTTGTGACAACAGTCATGAGTATGAGAATGGGAAAGAGGAAAGTATGGATTTCCAGGATACCCAGTTGAAGAAGAAGCATGGTTTTGCATCTACTTCAGGTGTTCTTGTAATTGAGAACTGTTTTACGGTCAGCCCTACCTCCTGGGTACTTGATACCGGATCAGGATCTCATATCTGTAATTTATTGCAGGGACTGAGAAAAAATAGGAAAGTTGCACCGGGTGATATGTCGCTCAGAGTAGCGAACGGAGCACAAGTTAATGCGGCAGCCGTCGGTGAATATCACCTAGTATTGCCTAATGGCAAGACTATGATTTTGAACGATTGCTACTATGTACCCTCCATGGTTTGCAACATCATATCAGTTTCTTTACTCGATAAAGATGGATATGACTTTGTTCTTGAAAAGAATATCATGAACATTTACCTTTATAAGGTACTGGTTGCAGAGGGTACACTGTGTAATGGTATCTACGTTCTAAATCAGAATACAGTTCTCAATATACAAAACACACGCAAGAGGAAGAATTCAGATACGAATGAATCCTACTTGTGGCATTGTAGGCTTGGTCATATCGGAGAGAAAAGACTGAGTAAGTTGCATAAAGATGGACTCTTGAATACGTTCGAATTTTCATCTTATGAAACTTGTCAGTCTTGTCTCAAAGGGAAGATGACCAAATCTCCGTTCACCGGACATGGAGAAAGAGCAAGAGTGCTCTTGGGACTCATACACAGTGATGTGTGTGGTCCGATGTCTATACATGCAAGGGGTGGGTTCTCGTACTTCATCACATTCACTGACGATCTCTCTAGGTTCGGATATGTGTATCTGATGAAACACAAATCTGAAGCTTTTGAGAAATTCAAGGAATTCAGAAACGAAGTAGAGAACCAGACAGGCAAAAGTATCAAGATCCTCCGGTCTGACAGGGGAGGGGAGTACTTAAGCACGGAATTCCTAGATTACTTAAAAGAGAATGGTATTCTCTCTCAGCTTACTCCTCCTTATACACCACAGCACAATGGTGTATCGGAGCGGAGGAATCGTACCCTACTGGATATGGTTCGCTCCATGATGAGTAGTGCTGAGTTACCTCTTTCATTCTGGGGATATGCACTTCAAACTGCAGCACATCTATTGAATCAAGTTCCATCCAAATCCGTGCCTAAGACTCCGTATGAAATATGGAGTGGTAAAAGTTTGTATCTTAAACGTATTAAGATTTGGGGTTGCCCAGCTTATGTCAAAAAGCAGAACCCAGACAAACTTGAGGCACGGGCAGTTTTGTGTAAGTTTGTGGGATACCCAAAAGATTCAAGTGGGTATCTATTCTACCATGCAGAGGAACAGAAGATAATTGTTTCAAGAAATGCCACATTTTTAGAAAAAGAATTTCTTCTTAAAAACATTAGTGGCAGCACGGTAGAACTGGATGAAATTCCAGAAACACAAGCTTTAACAGAAAATTTGGAGGAACCGCTAGATTCAATAACCCCAAATGAACCTCAGCCACTCCGCAGATCTGGTAGGATTTCTCATCCGCCCGAGAGATACTACGGTTTTCTCATAGACGGGGATCGAGAGGATTGCATCTTGGAAGAAGATGACCCTACCAGTTTCAGGCAGGCCATTATCAGTAGGGACTCTGATAAGTGGCAGGAAGCAATGCAATCCGAAATGGAGTCCATGTACGCCAATAAAGTGTGGACCTTGGATATTGCTCCACCTGGGGTAAAACCCGTTGGATGCAAATGGATCTACAAAAGGAAACTTGGTGTAGATGGGCAGGTGGAAACCTATAAAGCTAGACTCGTTGCAAAAGGTTTCCGTCAAAGACCTGGTTTGGACTATGACGAAACTTTTTCTCCGGTGGCTATGCTCAAATCCATTCGGATCCTACTTGCCATTGCTGCCTTCCATGACTATGAAATCTGGCAGATGGATGTTAAAACGGCTTTCCTAAACGGTTGTTTGGAAGAGTGCGTTTACATGGATCAACCAGAAGGTTTCGTAGACAGTGGGAGCAGCGGAAAGGTGTGCAAGTTGCTTAAATCCATTTATGGATTAAAGCAGGCATCGCGGAGCTGGAACATCTGTTTTGATGAGGCAATCAAGGAATTTGATTTCATCAAGAACGAAGATGAACCCTGTGTTTATAAGAAGATTGTAGGACGAACTGTCGTATTCCTAGTCTTGTACGTGGACGACATTCTTCTGATAGGAAATGACATTCCTATACTACAATCGGTCAAGATGTTTTTGTCACAAAGGTTCTCCATGAAGGACCTGGGTGATGCCTCGTACATTCTGGGGATCAAGATCTATAGAGATAGATCCAAGAGACTATTGGGACTTTCGCAGTCCAGGTACATAGAGACCGT
Organism: Agapanthus africanus; assembly: GCA_030015575.1. Lineage (NCBI taxonomy): Eukaryota > Viridiplantae > Streptophyta > Magnoliopsida > Asparagales > Amaryllidaceae > Agapanthus > Agapanthus africanus. Next base: position 398,461,747 of record JASDDO010000026.1, on the reverse strand, counting down.
ACTAAAGAGATTTAGTATGGAGGATTCCAAGTGCGGTAACATACCCGCATTGCACGGAATTACCCTCTCCAAGAAGATGTCTCCTAAGACTGACGAGGAGAGGGTTCGCATGAGCACTATACCCTACGCTTCGGCGGTAGGATCTATAATGTATGCGATGCTATGTACAAGACCAGATGTAGCTTACGCGTTGAGCACGGTAAGCCGGTATCAGTCGGACCCAGGGGAGGACCACTGGACAGCAGTGAAGAACATTCTCAAGTACCTGAGAAGGACTAAGGAGATGTTCCTGGTTTACGGTAATGGAGACCTTAGGGTCGAGTCCTTTACCGATTCAAGCTTCCAGAGTGACAAAGATGATAGCAAGTCCGTCTCGGGTTTTGTGTTTACCCTCAACGGAGGGGCGGTATGTTGGAGGAGTTCCAAGCAGGATACCGTCGCAGACTCGACGATGGAGGTTGAATACATTGCTGCAAGCGATGCCGCAAAAGAGGCGGTCTGGATTAAGAAGTTCATTAGTGAACTTCAGGTGGTTCCGTCCATTGTTGACCCAATACCTTTGTATTGTGATAACAATGGGGCTATAGCTTTAGCGAAGGAACCAAGGTCCCATCAGAAATCCAGGCACATCTTAAGGCGGTATCACCTGATCAGGGAGATCATTGATCGACAGGAGATCGAGGTGCGGAGAGTGGACACAAAGGACAACACTGCGGACCCATTCACGAAGGCTTTACCCCAGACTCAGTTCGAGCGGCTGATCGAGATGATAGGTCTTCGATACGCCAGTACATGGCCTTAGTGCAAGTGGGAGATTGTTGGTGTATATGCCCTAGAGGCCATTACTGTATCATACTAGTATGTATATTACTTGATGGAAGCTTGGGATATTCACAGTTGTACAGACAATCTTGCTCAATATAGTAGTATGCTACTTGGTTTGTCTCTGCTTTAATGTGTACATGTGTGTTTATTTATTATATCACCTATACGCATTAGTAGAGCCCTTAGGATCTTTGCTTGATTACCGGCGTTGTGATGGCGATCACACTCGTGGGGGCTGGGTAATCTACAAGCACATCCTTATACACGTCCCTAGTCGTGGGAGTATCGAGATAGGGCATCGATACTCCACAGTAGACTAGCGTATGCGCTTCTCATCCCAGCACGGGAGACGGTCTGTCCCACAGCCGTCAGTACGTCGTACTTGAGATAGTATGCGGGTGCTCGTTAGGTTACGAGTACACTGGACAGGACTCGTCGGGAACTGAAGGTTGGTATTATACCTATCGTCAGTTATCAGTTCCCAGGTGACATGAGTACAGCTTAGTCCGCTGACTTGACACTGTCACTTCGCCTCGAGTGTGTTCCCACTGTTCTTTGATTACTACCCTACCACGGCTCTACTGAGTCGTGCAAACAGGTAGTAGTTGGGAGCAGTCCCGAAGCACTTGGAGGCAGTGACGGTTAGACAGGATTCGTCTCTCCCGGTATTGGGGGTTAACATCGCGCTGTGTCTAGGAGAGCCATTACACGAGTAGTCCCTGGCCAGGGCAAGCGAGATATACTGGTAGGTTTCCAGTGTTATCTCAGGGTGTATTGGGCTTCACTCCGACACGACTTGTACCGCTATTAGGGGACTGACGTTTACCGCCCCCCTAGGCCCGCCATGCGATGTATCAGACGAACAGACCGGACTGTACGGAGATTGTCACATACAGGCTCAGTAGGAGTTCGGATGGGTGTACCTCATCGGCCTTCTTATCGACATCTACCTGGGGACCGTTACGTACAGCTAGTGCCGCTTGCGGTCTGTGGTTAAACCCACTGCCAGCGTAGTGTCGAGTCTTTAGAGTCCCACACAGAGAGTTTCCCTGCACTGAGCGAAACGTGTAGAGGCCGTATGGTTTTACGGCAGGGCTGCGATCACTTACGTACACTTGTGTGCGTATGGTGTTCGGGCAGGCAATACTAGTGGGCTTTGGTTTAAGCCGGATCCTAGTATTGTATGGATGGATTTGTTTTGTCTTCTGTGCATCCGCATTCTACGGAATACGGATGCAGGTGTGTATGCACAGTTTTCTGGAGCGATGAAGGAGGAGGTGCCTCATTAGGGTTTTGGCAGTTGGTTCGGCCAAAACCATTATGTGGCAGGCTCATTAGGGTTTTGGCAGTTCGTTTGGTCAAAACCATTATGAGCAGCGGACATCATTTACTAATCCTATTAGTGATAATCTTATGATGGCTAATTGCATTGACCATTTGACCCTGTTGACCCCTCTTGACTTTGTTGACCGGTTGACCGAGTTGACCATTGACTTTCAAGAGGATTCCACACTCTTCTTTTCTTTTCCATTTTCTTTTGGATTATGATAATGGTCATTTCAATTGTAGCCATCAACTTTATCTTGATGGAATTAGTAATGATGTGGTTTTTGCATTATTGCAACCATGGTTAGCTTTTCTCTTGGTTAAGCTTATCATAATATTATTCTCTTTCTCTCTCTTGAAAAGAGAAGCTCCATGGTTGCTAAAAACCTCCTTCTTCTTCCTCCTCTTGTTTTCTCCTTTGATCTCATGTGTTGAGAGAAAAAGGTTTTCACTTGACAAACACATCCATACATCCTCTCTACACTACCTAGGGCTTCTAGATTAGCAATCTCCTTGCCCTAGTTACCTCGGCTTGAGGTGGAGCTCGGCGTACATCTCTCGGATGGATCGTCATCGACTCAAGGAGGCCGCGGAGGTGACCGAAGTCCGGATCAACCTTTGAGCAAGCCATGAAAAGAACAACAAGAAGAGAAGAACATCATAGAAGAACAACAACTAGAAGTGAAGGAGTTCAAGTTGAGGTATAACCCCTAACCGAGTAGTTACATCTCTTGTTAGGTTGCTAGTTTATAGTTTAGCACAGATCCGGCTTTTACGGTCCATGTTACAAAGCTTAGAAAAAATTTTGATTTACCGTTTCCGCAACCCCGAAAGTACCGGGAGAGGTAACGTGGACCTAACAGTGGGTACGGGTGTGGGGTGATGAAAAATGATAAATACAATACCCTAAACATCCATTTACGCTAAAAAAAAGCCTTTTTTCTTCAATAATATCTAAACCGTTTTGGCAAATAATTTCGTTCCAAAAACCACATGATAAAATTTTATTTAATGTTTTATGATGCACAAAATTTGTTTCAACTCATTCCAATTTGTAATTTTCCCTAATTAAATGTATTAGTGACGGCTTAAATAATAATGAAATAATATTTTTTTCAGAAAATTTGAAATTTCACCAGCGGCTCAATAAACACCAAATAATAGCAATTACATAGCTAGAATATGTATATTTAAGTTTTATAATAAGATATTTGTATTTTGACTTTTTACAGAAAACCCACTTATTTTACCGATTTTTTCGAAATTTCACCGAAACGATTTTCAAAACGTTACAATCTTCCCCTCTTAAAGAAATTCGGTCCCCGAATTTAAATTCAAACTCCCCCAAATACTAAAACATCTAAGGAAAAACCATCAAGTCGTCGGGGCTCCGAAATTGTAACTACATAAAACAATTCGTAGCGCAGCGCATGCGCTTGAAAAATGAGTATATAACTCAGATCAAAACTCCGTGAAGCATCCTGCAATCATCGGAGTCATGGAGAAGACATCAATGCCAAATCCAAATCAAAACCAATATGATATAACTCGAAACTATACATGTAAATATCGAATCTATATATGTAAGTATCTGAAGGAAATGCATGCCAAATCTCTTTAAGTCGCTGTGCACGCGTATAACACAGCACAGTGGCGGACGTCTATCATAAGGAAATAACTATATACATATATACCTTTGTTTGAAATGAACGTTCCGCCGTTTTGGAAACAATTTAGAAGGGTCTCCTTGTTTTAAACATTTCGTGTCATATCAGACACGTAGGTAAATACTGAGGCTATAGCTCGCTTTTTGGAAATCCCTTCAATAACTATCAATGCATGCCAAATATATTCAGGTACTGTCCTCTGACTAGTCCTGCTCAGTACGAAAACACATAGCAATATCATAAAAACGTACTACTCTATAAGAAATCAATCCCAAAATATGCACATGAATACTACGTGCGTCTGGTGCGCACGGAAATCAAAATCCATGAATGTGCCATACATGCGCACAGAAACAACATCTAAGTGCATCGGGTGTGCACGAAACATCTGTCGTAGGCAACATGTGTGCCTGACAGCAAAATCAGGTGCATCTGACATGCACGAAAAATCTCGATTTAGTGCATCTGGTGTGCACCAAAATCGCATCTCAAGACATGCGCTCAACATGCGCGAAAATCTAAATCAGGTGCATCCATCGTGCACGAAATCATGAAATCCAATATCAAGCGCCGAACGTGCACAAAATCAATCAGGTGCATAAGGTGCACAAAACAAATATCGAGTATCTCAATCAAAATCGAAGTTCAGTGCATCTAAGTGCACAAAAGGCGTATCACTGCACTGCAAGCATATATAAACTATACCGAGTGCAGGAACGAAATCGTGTGCATCCATACGCACAAAACCAACTCAACTGTTTAAAACCGTAAAATCACAAACATGTGAAACTAAAGAACGAAAACGATATCAAGTGCAACACTGTGCAAAGATCGTAAATCCTCAATCATCAAAATCAAATCATACGAATAAATCACCCAAAACATCGGAATTAATAATGGCGGAATAGTACTGCTCCAGCGCATCCTCTAAGAATCTCGGCCAACTGTCGCGGTCACTAGTGGGACGTCTCGTCGATGATCATGAACTCTGTCATGCTGGTGTGCGTAACCATGACCACTCCTGGGTCAAGGTCTTCACTGTGAATTACCAATCTTTCGGTCCATCGGCTCATCGGCCCTGTCGGGTGTGCTAACGGGGACGATTCCGTTCTGGTACTTCTCTGGTCATCTCTTGGTCAATCATCGCGACCACTCGTAAGACAGCATATCACTGGCGTCGGCCTCTGGCTCTTTGAATGTACATGACACCTCTGATCCTGGGTGCAAGTATCATTGCAGCAGTGTCCTGGAAGGAATCCTGCTCACGGTCTCTTCCATGTCTCGTCTCTGCCAACTGTCCGGAAGTCGTTGTCCTTTCCTATATCTGCATCTTGCTCTGGAACGACTGCATACTCATCGCGACTCCTTCTGGAAGGTAAGTCCAAGTACCATGCCTCGGCATGCGCATCGCCTCTCTGATGTCGGCGGAGTGGAACATCATCTCATCTAGATCTGGTGCGAACCTTTTACTCCACTTTTCTCTAATGTCGACCGCTTCGGACTCGTCTCGTCGTGGCTGCATGGACTGAGCTCCAACGGCTATCCTCGTATCTGGAGTCTCCCAAGAATGCATCTCACCACCTAGCATCCGAATTAAGTCGAGTTAGGGTTTCATTCTTCTAGAGGGACCATAGAATTGCCTGCATGTCTTTCCGACTACTTTAAACTTGGAATAATAGGTTTCCGACATTCGATCGTCTCTGTCGACCCTCACGTCTCTGCGTGAAGTCGTCTCTAGCTGGAATCAATCTATCTGATGACCTCTCATCTGGTAGGCGAACGAACCACATGTCATAGTCATTCATCCTCGGGTGACTAGCGACCTTCTATCATCTCTTAGTACAATCTGTACTGCAATAGCTCCAATATATGGGGTGATATCTCGTCGCTCGCCGCAACAACTGGCTCACTCGTCTGCATGCTGAACGGTGCCTCAATCATCAGGAGTAAGCAACACACCAACGGTCATCAAAATCTGGCTGGCCTCTGTCAGTGGCTCAATCCTCTAGTGTCGATCAGCACCTCCAAGTAACCTCATAAAGGCGATCCGCCAAACGCTCGTGGCACGGAAACACAGTAAAAAGACACATCTCTGCAATCGTGTGTCGCCGGAATTTCGCCCTGGTCAGTCCTCGTTCGTGACGAGATTGTGCTGACCGCAACTCTAGCCGTAGCTCTCCCTGCCGGTAACCGTAGCAGCAAAACCAAACTGGTACCGATGAGGCTAGATCAGGAAGGAATATAATACTGAACAAGGAAATGTACATCCTAAGGCTTCATAAGTGGAGTGGCGTGTCGTAAATATGCCGCGGAACATACCAACGGTACGTCACTCTACTTTAGTCACCTATTCCATCAACCAAGGGTCATCCTACGCTCCGAAGGTTAAAACCTAACGCTCTGATACCAACTTTGTCACGACCCGAAAATACGGAACATGACCGGCACTTAAACTACGAACGTCTCGAGGCGTACGTAATCTAAGTAAACCGAAAACCCAGAAATCCAAACCAAGAAAATAGTAGAGTGCAGGAAAAACCAAATTAAAGCAAGTAATTTCAATAGCATAAGCCGAATTATGCGGTTTTTAAAACATCAAAAATTTACTGAAAATTTCGGCAGAGTCTCCTTTGTAAATACTGGCCCCCAAACGGGATACAACATGAATATTATACGAAATCAAGAAAAGGGCATCCCCAAGCGGGAGCTAGCTCTTCGTCAATCGACGGTCACAACCACACAAACAATATGATATACAACGCCAACGGCGAGGATCAAAACTCAAAAGGAAACTCAAAACCACCAGAAATATAACGAGCGACTCTAAGGTCGAAAGAATAACCAACACTGGTCTCTATCTCAATAAATACATGTTTGGTTGATGGAACTTTTAGATACAACTGAATAATAATATACAAGATATAAGGATGGGTGAGATACAAATAACCCACCTACTAGCAAGCCACCCGGAATGGAAATAGTGCCAGCAAAGCCGTAATGAAACCTGTACGGCAAACCTGCAAGAAACTGGGCACAACGGGGGTGAGTTGCCAACTCGTGAATAGAAAAACATCTACGCACAGAAATCGCATAAATAACGCATCCTAGGTCAATGATCATAATATATCCTCAAATATATGTATAATAGGCAGCCTATGACAATGTCTAGGGTAATATCTAACCCGAGTGTAATCATATGTGCCCGTGTCAGTGCCTCAGGTAGCAATATATCATATGAGTGAGGTATGAATGCATGAAAACAGCATACATGTAAATGAAGAAACTGTTTTCATAAATTAGTGAGATTTCCTTTGTATTTTTTTCAAATGAGGTATCATAACTGAAATCAACACCAACGGTGTCTAGCATCGACACAAAACATAAATCTCAATGTCTAAGTCACAATATCTAGGGCGCCGCCAGTCCAGACCGGCCCCTACCATCCATCTCAAGACCACGACGGTATCCTCCGGATATCCGATGCGTCGGGTAATATCACCGGTAGGTAGTCTCCCCCTGCCAGGCTCATCGTCATCACCATGAGCTTCTTGCCCCGGGGTACCTTACCGGGTCCACCATGTACCCGAAACGGTTCCTCCACTCCTCGAACTCGGGTCTCACATGTCGCTCTCAGCACCGAGAAAACACATGGTGGACGCACTGAAATATCATATCCAGGGTAACCGGGTTTTTAAAACAATTACATATTCTCTTTTGAAATCTCCACGGTTCCCAAATCCAGAAATATCAAGGAAATCCGAGTCCAAAACCTCAATAGCACATAAACTAGTGAATAAAGGCATGAGAATCCATGCGTGCGGTATAACAATGAATAACAATATGCATGAAGTAGCAAGTAATAACTGAAATGTCTAATATGGCATATAAGGAAAGTACACTAATATCATGTCAAAACTACTAGCTAACAAGCTAAGTCAAGCAAATATATTCTCTAAAGTGTACGTGACATGGCAATTACCGATGAAGATGTGTGTGAGCCGGCAAGTAGGTGTACGTGGTACATACGCATCATCGGTAATGGTGCTGGTGTCCTAACAGCATGATAGCAATAATGGAATATGCAGCAAAATAAATATGCGAGGCAGAGCGAACAGCAAAAATGTGCGGGAGCTGAATACTAGACACAACGATAACTAATCTGCAATAATCTAATATAAGTCCTACGACTGGTGCCTTTTGGAATAACACGAATCATGGGGTTTTGAAAATAGGGGCTACGGTGTTTTTATGAAAAGATATGTCGTTTTTGAAATATCCGTAGATTCCCTTGAGCTGTCTTTAAAAATGCCCACGATTCGTTAGTTTTTGAAATAGGTAAGAAGTCTAATCTAATCTAACAACTACACTAAACTATACGGCTGAACTAACAAGCTGAACTACAGGTAAGGAAACCGCCTATCATCTGAGTCGATACATATACATACCTGTATATGTATGGTCGGTGATCCCGCCTCAATAATATCATATCCGATACCATATCTATAATCAGGCATCCCAATTCAAGAGTGCGGATCAATCATCAATATAGCTCGTACGTAAATCCGTCGTACGGCATCCCAATCTGGGTACGGGTCAATATCACATTCATCATACTATTCACCTGGTATCCTCTTTATCAAATATCATGGTCGGGGTACTGATCTACGTCTAGTACCATACTGATACCGCCTACGTATGCATGGACGTGTGTGAAACACTACGTCAAGGACCCGCTACAACGTCATGTCGTATCTAAGATACGAACCCTGCTATATCACCGATCTCACGGCCTCAAATCAAATCTCATCGACTCAGCTCAATCCCAAGTATCATCCTCAATCCGTATGTGAACACATAGTCCCATACCCATATGAACACATAACTATAAAGAATCCCATGAGCACATATCAATAGGAATGTATGCAAGTATGTATGTGTGTATGTGTGTGTAACACTACCCTAGGGTTCGCAACACTAAAGTAATCCAACACACCAATATCCATCCTAAGCATCGTTATTAATCCCAAATAACATATAATAAATGTTGGTGTGTATACGCATCCGTATACACCACCACGGACTGCGGAGGTGCTATACGCCATCCACCCGACTTCTTCCCGTAGATATAAATCTACTCACCTGAACCTCGCTTGTCGGTGCTGACGTCGCCACGCGCTTGCTTGTCGTCTCGAAGTCCACCTGGGGTACCTACATATCATAACGCACCGTATCGCATAAAAACCCAATTCGAAATCGAAACGTCATAAGAAAACCAAATCGGCACGCGTATCACGCATAGGTCCAAACCTATCGCCTACGCATGCAAGAATAGTCAAACCAACCCTCGATGTCGATGTACAAACGTCAAACCATCGAGAAAAATCCAATCACACTCATTTGCACAATTACAAGCACTAATTATAATATAAAATAGCTTAAAATTCCCAAAAACCCCAATTTCACTTAAAAGGTCGTTTTTCCGAAAATCTAGCAAGCACAATTCGCCGTTTGTACAAAACATGATGTTTAAATGAATGTAGCGGCCAATATACTTATTAAATATCTTAAATAAGTCATAGAAAAAATTTCCGGAATTTAATCTCATTAAATTCCAAAAACCCTAATATTCTAGTTTACAAAATACCCTTTTTACAATTTCATAGCAAAAATGCACAAACTACAATTTAGGTTGGATTTCCATGAACTAAAGTGTTAAACTACACTTAATAAAGTTAATAATATGATAAAAACCCTGACCATATTTTAATTCTCAATTTAACACAATATTTACAAAAACTAGTTTGCAATTTTAACCAATTTCGACCATTTTAGATGCAACAATTTACAAATTATCTTCTAGATTAGGTTTAACATGTCTTAACATGCTAACTACACCATGCAACCTTAAACAAGTGACAACAACCCTATTGAATTTAAAACCCTAACTTTTCAATTCAAACTCCTTCTCTTTAGATTTCCAAACTTGCAATTAAACCACATTTAAGCACCTAATAAGATACATTAAGGAATTTAACCCAACAATTGAACAATAGGTTAGGATTTATACCTTAAAACCATCTTGAGATCAACATGAAACTAGACCTCCAAATTGAAATCTTTGCACCAAGATCCATGCTTAAAGAGATAAGAGAAAATGGGTAGGGCTTTGATTTGCATTTTAGCTTTGATTTTTGATGGAAATGGGTGAATTTTTTGATGGAAAATGAGAGGAGAAGAGGGAGGGAGGGGCTGCTGTTTTGGGCTGAGAATTTTCGGCCAGAAATGGGAGTGAGGAGAGAGAGGGAGGTAGAGAAAATGGGGGGGACAAAGTCAAGGTCAAAGCAAGTCAAAAGTCTAACTACTTTATCCATTTTCTATTCTTTTCTTCATTTCCTTTCATTTGAAAATCAAGTGGGGAAAAAATAGGGTGGCTGCTGATTTCAGCCATGGGGAGGAGTAAGTGGGTGTGTGTGGGTGTGGGTACGGGTGTGGGGTGATGAAAAATGATAAATACAATACCCCAAACATCCATTTACGCTAAAAAAAAGCCTTTTTTCTTCAATAATTTCTAAACCGTTTTGGCAAATAATTTCGTTCCAAAAACCACATGATAAAATTTTATTTAATGTTTTATGATGCAAAAAATTTGTTTCAACTCATTCCAATTTGTAATTTTCCCTAATTAAATGTATTAGTGACGGCTTAAATAATAATAAAATAATATTTTTTTCAGAAAATTTGAAATTTCACCAGCGGCTCAATAAACACCAAATAATAGCAATTACATAGCTAGAATATGTATATTTAAGTTTTATAATAAGATATTTGTATTTTGACTTTTTACAGAAAACCCCCTTATTTTACCGATTTTTTCGAAATTTCACCGAAACGATTTTCAAAACGTTACAGTATATCTCTCTACCCCTTCTCTGTTAGCTAGGACTATGTTAATGGCCCGATCCGGGTTTAAAGTGCGCGGTTGTACCGGTTCAAAAGCGAAAGTAAATTATCGTTTCCATATTTTGGCCTCGGATTGACGGCCGGGGTGCCGCCGTGCACTTACATGGTATCAGAGCCAGGCTATTAACCTAGTCTAGCTTGCTCTAGTATGTTTAGAACTCGATCGAACAAAAATCCCAAAAACTGTATTTCCAATGCTTCAGGTTTCTGTCGATTTTGTTTTGGCTCGAAATTGTTTTCAGTACATTGCAGAAACATGTGCAAGGTTTTGTAAGAGCACTGTAAAAATTTGGTGACCTGATCCTTCAATAGGGCTGCGGAATCGCGGCCATAACCCCACTTTGGCCGCGGTTCCGCCGCAGGAATTAATCTTCATTTCACCAATTTTTTTCGAGTGGGCTTCTGGGTTGAAAATGTGGTTTTTGGGATATTCTTTTTGGGCCCAGATTTTCTGTGAGTGCTACAGTAGTGCTTGGGGCCCACTTCGGTAAATTTGATCGATCGAGAATTTTAAACATGTTAGTTCACAGTATTTACATTATATCTGCGACCGTGAATGTCACTTGATCGGTAAATCCTGTCTAACTGCTATAGCCCGGTTAGACGGATTTGCGAACGTGACATTCACGTTGATGTTCTGTGTTGTGCTGTGATGTTGCGGATTGGTCGTGGGGGATAGCCTGGATGCAATGGTAGTATAGTTTGGTTGTATTATGTACATTTGATATTGCGGGGCGAGCGTCCGACATGTGGACTGTTGTCACTGCCTGTTTGTATATTATTCTTTTGGGGCACGACCGGGGTGAGGTCGATGTACCCGTTGTATGTATATTTTACTTTCTGTAGTAGGATTACCCCGCGGTGGGGTGCACGGATAGCCGGGTTCTAGAGGGCAACGGGCCCGCATCTCATGGCATTGAGACGGAGGGGGTTTTACTCTAGAATTGGAGGGCTATTCGCCGCACTCGTAGGGGGTACAGGTTGACCCAGGAGGGGTGCCCAAGTTACCGGATTCCGTGAAGTGCTGGGTGGTCCATTCACGTTGCTGAAGGGGGCTGCCTCGCTTCAGGTTTTGGCGGGTAACTTGCCGCGCCCGTAGGGGTCTAGGATTTCATTGCACAGGCTATCCACAAGACCAGGAGAACGTCGGGTTTCAGTAGCGGCTCTGTGAAACCCGGGGATCCCAGATATCTGTATTGTTCTGTGATGCTTATTACATTTCTGTGATGTTGCATTTTATCACGCCTTGAGCGAATATTATATATTGATATATATACTAGTAGATGTTGTATATGTTTTGCATCCGCGCTAGTCCAGTCCCCGCTCTGTCATTAGTTAAGTAACATAACGGGTGATGACGGGACCCAGTGGTGAATGCGGATGGCATATACGTACATCATTATTTTCGTTCTTTATTGGTGTGATCAATTGATGGGACTGCGTTGATTCGGATCAATGCAAGTTAAACAAACCGATTCTGATATTGTTGGAACACTTTTCAAAAAGGCTGTTATTGCAAGGACGTTCACTTTTGTTTTGCACAGAGGTATCCGGTTATGAATATCCAGCACCTCAGTCGACGAGGCAAGGGCCAAGATCCCTTCACCGGGAGTGACCCCTTGGACAGAAGTTTGCGTCAGCGTAATAACTTCACTATAGCCGATTACTTTTGCTTTGCATCGTGGTATTCAGTTGGAATATCCTGCACCTCATTCTACGGGGAAAAAGCCGAGATCCCTTCACCGGGAGTGACCTCTTTAGCAAAGGTTTTCGTCACTATATTTTTAAAAAAAAGCTATCCGGTTCCTTCAACGATATCAAGTTCATTACGTTAAAGGTTTTTCGCCAGAAACGATTCGTAGCCCTCCGTCGTTTCAGACGGGTAGCACGTAGTATTCATGCTATGTTTGTTGGCCTTCGTCAAGGCATAGTGTATGGTAGCTGCTTGTTACCTTTCTGCTGCATAGATAGATGCGTTGGTTTGGGACAGTCGTATAGCCTTGTTGACCTTCGTCAAGGGCTTGTACGGGTGGGTTCAAATTAACCTGGACAATGACGGGTAGAACTTGACATGTGACTTATGATTTGTTGGCCTTCGTCAAGGTCATAAGAGCATGGGGCAGAAATCACATTGGGAGTTTCTAAAGAAACTAAAACTTGCCAGATATGCGCATACCTTCTGGAGTGTGATAACGTGAGAGGATCCCGTCATGTTATCATGCGATGATAGTTGGATCCCGATTCCCACTGATGAGTTAGTTTACTCCTCAGGTGATCATGACTAATTCTTCTTTCTGGTTTGGAGGAGAATTTGACGTTACAGTGGGAGGTTTCCTGATTAGATAAATTGGCAACCATTCTGATCTAGGTTAGAGTGCACGCTGAGTGTTTCTTTTCTCTCTCTCTTTGGCAGCGACCATGACCCGACCCTAAGACTATGACTCAGTGACCAAAATTAACCGAACCTTCTTAAACACTGGCTTTTGGATTGTCAGAGTTGCAAACCTCATTGCCACTCCTACTTTTACCCTTTTCTCCAGGACACCCCGTATTACTACGAACGTCCACTTCCATTAGATAAAACCATCGTATGGTTATATACGAACTCGAAGGAATTTATTCGAGGATGGTTTCCGGTTCTGGAGAAAACGAATAGGACTATTCAGTTGTCTTTTCCTTTTACCTTCTCTCAGGTTGTGAGTACTCCTTGGTTTATGAGATAGTATACCTATTACGCAAATTGGATAGTCTTCTTCCAAACCTTAGGCTGGTGCCAAACGGTGGGGAATGAAGAAAACCAATTAGCATAACGATGGTGTACAGAAGGTATTAAGTAAAGACATATCAAGGGATTAGTAAGAGGGCAAAGTAAACTGCGACTGCTATTCACGACCAAACCAAGTATTTCATTACCACTCCCACTTCACCTTTGTATTTCTCCAGGACACTCCGTATCACTACGAAGATCCACAGTTTATTGGATACTCCATCGTATGGTTATATACGAACTCGAAACGAACTTGTTCCAGTTCGGGGATGGATTCTGGTTCAGGAGAAATAGGAATAAGGTTTATTCAGGTGTCTTTTATCTTCACCTTCTCTCGCATTGCGAGTGCTCCTAGGATTAGGACAGTACACCCATTATGCTTATTGGATAATCTTCTTCCAAACCATAGGCTGGTGTCGAACGGTAGGGAAGGAAGAAAACCATTTGGCCTAAAGGGGTGTACAGAAGGTAATGACTAAAGACATATGAAGGGAATTGGAGAGATGGCATAGAAATATACGGTTACAGTTGTGAATCTGGATAATGGAAGATGCATTACTAGGAATACCCGAATACCCCTACGAAACATTTCAATGTTTCAGTTTCACTGTGTACTGTTAAAAGAAAACTGATTTCCCAATTAGCCCTTTCTCCAGGGTATGTATTTACCAAGTATGATTCTCACATCTGTATGGTTTTACAGATGATGAGTGGGAGCAAGTTATTGGGAATTAGGTGATCATCCTCATTATATCGGAATTCGTTGTAATTGGTGATATTTGAGGAAATCGCATGGGCTGTTTGCCGGTCGGCAAATATTTGGTTTTGAATATCCGTTGCTATGCACCAATTTCAAATTGATATATCTGTACGTCTATTTTTATAGAGTGAGATATAACTTTTTGAAATTATGTCTATGACATTTACCTATATCAGTGGATGGTTAGGTAAGGAGCATTAAACAACGGTGTAATTCTTCTTAACCATAAGTACAGTTTTCAACCTACGACACACAAGGATTGAGTTATTCAACTCAAGAGACTTATACAGAGTATTGTATGTTGCCCAGTGTCCATTAGGACAGAGGGGTTGGTCCTCGTACTATATTCGGTTTACTTATGACTTCTCTAGTTCTTAGATAAATGTTTCGAAGAAACACAAGGTCTGAATTTTGAGAAGTTATAAGTATATGAATAAAGTAGAGAACCAGGTGTTGCAAGTATCGGGATTCTTCAAGGTGATCGAAGATGTAGATACTTGTGTAGGGTATTCAGTTAATAGTAATGATTAAGAGAACTTGCTTTTCTTTCAGATTACTCATAATTGGAAGCACTCCTAAGTTAAGTAATGCTGATCGGCCTCTCTCCATTTTAGTTAACATGCACTGGAAACAGCTGCATGATTTGAATCTGGTTCAATTAAATCAGTGCCTCTGGTTCTATATTGGATATAGAACAGTTCATATCTTAACGATGTTAAGGTACGGGGAGTTGTCCGGCTTATGCTTAAAACCAGACTCTGGATAACTCAAGGCGCGTTTCTGTAATGGCTGTTTGTGGGTTGACCCAGGTTATGACGAGGGTTGACTTTCTACCATCTGGAAGATCAATAGTGATATTGTTCTAGACTCGCCACAGTTTTAACAAAAATGGATTTTTTCAGAAAACAGTAGTGGGAGTATGGTAGAACTAGAAGTGATTCCAGAACCGCAAACAATTACTGAAAATTTGATAAGAACCTAAAAATTCAATCTGGTTAGACATTCCATTGGCCACTCCGCAGATACGGTGGGTAACCTCAGGCACCCGAGGGGTACTCCGGTAGCGTCAAGGACGGTGGCAGGGAGGTTCTTGTTTACCCAGACTTACCATTGCTGTTGTTCCAGACTGTGAGACCCGGCAGGAGGATGAGTATAGCGTCGTTCTAAACTAGCTTCAGAAGTGTACGTGTATATGACTCTGCCAGAGGGTTGTCGTAGTCAATGGGAGCAGTGGAAGCATAGTGAACAAGTGGCTTATGTCTATTTATAGACTTAAGCAAATATAGCGGAGATAGATCATCTATTTCTAATGTGACAGTCATAGGTTTGACTTCATCAGAATAGGGGATGGATCTGTTGAGAAGGTAGTAGGGTGTGATGTCCTGGTATTTGGATGACATACACAGAGTAGGAAGTGATATTCCTATACTACGATCGGTTATACTTTGGTTGTCACACAGTGGTTTCTCCACATGGGACCTGGATATTATATCAGACGTTCTGGTTACTGAATCTATGGTTTTAGATCTAGATTTGGGTAGTTTCCCAATCATGGTACTTAGACGGCATTCTAGAGGTGCTTTAGAATGGACGACTCCTGGCATGGTGGTGTACCTGCAGGTGATGGAGTCACCCTCTCTAAAGGTGTCTTACAGACTAAAGGGGAGAGAGATGTGCATGATTGGCAGATCACTTGCTTAGGCAATTGAGTCAATCATGAGATGTCAAGTACCACACTAGATGTTGTTTTTGCGGTAGATGCAATAAATTGATATTAATCCAATCCTGGAGAAACGATCAGAAGCGGTTTTAGAACATAAGTGGATGTTCTAGGGATATGATAACAACAGCCTCTTTTAGGAGACAGTTATCATTCCAGGCTTCCAAGGTGACCTGGATGACAGATTGGTTGTCAGAGTTATAGTTTTCCTTCTGACGAGGGGCAGTATTTTGGACAGGTGGTCCAAGGGGATACTGAGGGAGGCATGACGCAGGATACTGATTAAGTTTAGTTGACGATACAGTCTAAGAAGTTTGAATTTGGAGTTCATTTATGAGCTAGGTCCCATCAGACATCCAGACACATTCTAAGACAGGTATTGCTCATTTCGGGAGATGGCATTCTCCGCGAACTTGAGATATAGAGAGACATAGAAAGAAACATCAAGGCGGATCCACTCACTGAGGCTATTCCTCGAACTCAATAGTTTCGCAAACGGGTTTTGTGAGACTGATTAGTAGAGGAGTTGGGTGTTCGGTATCACACGGGCTGTGAGTATGCGACATCGCAATAATTAGCTTTGAGTGCAAGTGGGAGATTGTTGGAGATAGTGCCCTCAGAGTCAATTATTGGATCACAGGCACGTGATTGCAATGATTGAGGGAGGACCTATTTCGGTAGGACAGTCTTACTCAAGATGATAGTATGCTATCTGGTTTATCTTTATCATCGTGTACTGCTTTGGGTGACCTTACAGGTCACTATTGCGCGTTGATAGAGCCCCTGGGATTCTTGCTTTATTGCCAGCAGTATGAGGGTGATCATATACGTGGGAGCTGGTAGTCTATAAGCACATCCTTAAAAGGTCCCTAGTCGTGGGAGTTTCGAAACAGGGCATCGATACTCCAGAGCAGACTAGTGTATACAGTCGAGACCCCAACGAGGGGCGGTGGCCGGTCTCACAAGCCACTGGTGTCAGTTGGTTCACCTAAGATGTATACAGGTGCTCATTGGGTTATGAGTACACCGGACAGGACTCGCCGGGAACATGCTAGTTGGTCTTATACCTGACGTCAGATAGCAGTTCCCAGGTGACATGTGTACAGGTTAGTTCATCGACCTGAGATCGTCATTTGTCTTGTGTGAGTTCCCACTGTACTTTGATTACTACCCTACCACGCTCAAAGGAGACGTGCAAACAGGTTTTAGTTGGGTACAGTCCCGAGCCACATGGAGGCAGTGAGCGGATCTGCAGGGGTTCGTCTCTCCCGGTATTGGGGGTGAGGTCGCGCTGTGTCTAGGAGAGCCATTACACGAAGTCCTTGGCCAAGGCAGGAGATTTACTGGTAGGTATTCCAGTAGTATCTCAGGGTGTTCTGGGCTACACTCCGACACGACTTGTACCGCTTTTGGGGGTTTGACTTTTACCACCCCTAGGCCCGCCATGCGATGCTCATAGACGAACGGACCGGACTGTACGGATATTGTCACTGACAGGCTCAGTAGGGTGTCAGGACGAGTTCGCTCATCGACGTCCCTCTTGGTCAATACCTGGTAGCCCATTACGTATAGGCTAATACCTCTGACGTGCTAGTGGTTAAATCCAGAACCAATGTATTGACGAGTCTTTAGAGTCCCCCACAGACCAGTTTCTCAAGTTTCGGGCGAAACGCTGTAGAGGCCGTATGGAGATATGGCAGGGTTCGATCAGATACGTGCGGTATTGCACGGATCATGATCGGATGGTTAATACTAGCGGACTTTGGTTTAAGCCGGATCCTAGTATTGTAATGTGTAGATTTGTCTCATTGCATTTGTATTCGGTCGGAATACAAATGCGGGTATGTATATACAGTAGCGGGGTTTTCCTGTAATTTATTACGGGATCAGTTTTATGAAGTTGCCAGTTTGCATTCCGTTTCGGCCATTTTCCTTTGTATCTTTCATTGGCTGAAAATTGGTGGAGGAGGGCTTATTTGCAGTTGTGCAAATTAGCATTATGGAAGGTGTTATTTGCAAGTTGTTGCTTCATGATGGTTGCACCATCATTTGACCTCTTCACTTCATGATTGCTTGACTTTGGGTGTGATGATGGTTGATGGAGTATTGGTTTTGGTTAGTGATCATTATATTTCATCATCATCATTTTTCTCTCTCATGCATGATAGCCTTTTCTCTTTCTCTCCCTTGTATGATGGTGTGGCTCCCTCATTTTTCATACTCCCTTTTTTCCTTAGCATGGCCGGCCACAAGAGGGTAGGCTGTCTAAAATTTTGATGTGGGAATTTTTTGCTCTTTTCATGCTACAAAAATTCCCAAGTTCATCCACAAAAGGTTCACATCTCATTTCTCCACCAAAAGGCAACTTCTAGCAACCCTTTGAGACATAAAGCACTACACTCATTCTACAGCACTTCTTGGGCACGTCGGCTCGCCAACTTCGTGCCCGAGTTGCCTCGGTCCAGAGGTGGGAGCCCGTAAAAGAACCCGGCGATGTGGTGCCCTTCCGACGAGGAGTTGAAGACCGGAGATTCCGCGGGAAGATCGGGACGACGATGAGAAGACCGAAGGACACTGATCGCTCGGTATATCTCTCTACCCCTTCTCTGTTAGCTAGGACTATGTTAATGGCCCGATCCGGGTTTAAAATGCGCGGTGGTGCCGGTTCAAAAGCGAAAGTAAATTATCGTTTCCGCATTTTGGCCTCGGATTGACGGCCGGGGCGCCGCCGTGCACTTACAGTTCCATCTCAACTTAGGAGTTTTTATCATCTCTATTAAAGATACAAGTCCTATTCTTTATTCCTATCTCTTATCTAAACCCCAATCACATACCCCTACGTATGTGTGTATATCACCCCTACACTTGGAAATTCAAATCAAGCTATTATACTCTTATCCGTCGTCCAAAGTACTTTTCAATTGGTGAATTTTTAGATGAAATTGCTAACACATTCTTCATGCGACCGTTAATACTTCTTGAGATACCAACGACCGATTACAAAATGTATTTGCACATTAAAGCGTAATTCCTAGTCCTGTAATCCCTAAGACTTTTAGCAGTGACTCCCAAACCAGTTGGTCTAAGGCACTAGGTGATGAAGCACCCTCGCTAAATATTTTTTTCTATTAATGCAGCCTTAAGTAATCACAACAACCAGTGTTCATTTTCTTTTTTATTATCTCTTTATTCACGCTTGTATTTTTTATTTTATTTTTCTTCATACTAAGGACTTTAGACAAGAGCATTTCAAGGTCACTTATACTATTCCAAGTTTCAAGGTTCGTGTTTGTACAATTTGTAGGGTATATATTTTCAGAATTTAGACTTAAGCTTAGGGATTATTTTTCAGACTTATACTCTAATAAAAATATCAATACTCTTCCTTTATCTTGACTTAGCCCAAGAAGTCAACTCGAAATTTGCCTATTTCTAAATAAACCACGAAGACATATATTTTCTACAGTCAAACTTTAAGAAAGGTTATTTTTAGGGTTTTTAATTTACTAAGTCTAAGATCTAGTTATTCCTAGCTAGTTAAACTATTTGTCAAACTCAAGTCAATTATGGCCAAAATTGAATTTTTCAATTTTTATAATTTTTTAAAAAAAATTCAATTTTTATGGGTTTTATAATAAGTATGTAAATGCAAAAATGTACATATGAATGCGAAGGAAGAAAGCTTACCGAGCATACCTCCAAACTTAAACTTGACAGTATCCTCACTGTCAGGCTACACCAAGAGGGTCGAAATTGTCGGCACTCCCATGTTTATTTATTTATAGTTTTTTAAAAAAAATTTATGGGTTTTTTTTTAAAAAAAACAAAATATATACAAAAAGGTCCCCCCCAAACTTAAGTGAGACAGTGTTTCCACTGTTTTAAGCATTAAAGTTCAGAGTTAGGGAGGAGAAAAATCAAACTATACAAGGCCTTACACAGGCCAAAGGTTAGCACCAACCATTCAAAAATTCTATCGTTATAATGGTAGGGTTGGTGGAAGAATAGAGTGTAGATAAAGGAGTTGAGAAACACACGAGACCGTATGGGAAGCAGGGTGGAATATGGTCTTGTTATATTAGGAGAAGAATGGAGGAAAAGAGAAAGAAGTGTAGCACGAACTTGAGGGTGTAAATTGAGTGAATAAATTAGCGCAATTTGTGATGACCGATGTGTTAAAAGCGATTGTGCTAATCTATTAACCCATCGAGAAATGGGGTCAAATCCCGCAAGATTCGCGAGAAAACATGGGTATGTTGAACTTGGTAAACCATCCATTGAAAATGGAAACGCGACGGATTCTTGCGTGGTCGAAACGATAGAAAGGACGAAGGGGAGTGATTTAGGGATAGTCTTATTCTCACCTAAGTAATCTGTCTTGAACTTGAAGGATTCTATTAATGGTTCGAAATGACTGTAAGCAACCGAGTCTGATGGTTCAACTAACTCATCTGAAAATTCAAAGGACTCAAACTCGGGCGGTGAGTCTTCAAAATCGTCCGAAAAAGTGAAACACTCGTAATCGTTATCGTCTGTGAGAACTGTGTCAGATTCAAAGAGGTACGCACTAGTGGCGTCCAAACTGCTGTGATCGAAGAGAAATCTTTCATGCTCACAGTCCTCCTGCGTGATCTTTTGCGTGGTCGGAACGATGGAAAGGAGGGGGGTTGATTTAGGAAGTATAACAGTTAAAGGTTCAGGAGGATGAATTGGAAAATCCGACACATCAAACAAAACTGGTTCATCCTCAATACTATCCTCAATACTCTCCTCAATACTATCCTCATAATTCTCCTCAAAAGTTATCTCATCCATGCAATTATCATCAAAATCAAGACGCATATGAAGTTCGGGAGAAACATTTAATGACTCGGGATGATGAATTGGAGATAAAATTTCAGTCAAATTTACGGGTTCATCATCCAAAATATTCCCTGCGTCTATATCCTCAATCAAGTGAAAATCAATTTTTTTAGACACCTCATCAAAAGCATGGATATTTATCAATTCAGGTTCTAGATTGGAGGTGTAGAGGTCAAAAGGATTGGTGATGGTTTCACTCGAAAGGGACCCTTCACAATCTGGAAAATCAAGCACCACAACGTCACACAACTCATTAAACGTTTTATTTTTAACCGGTGAATCATTTGGGACACGCGTTTGAAAACCGGAGTTGTGGGATTCAATAGGGCATGGGTAGGTTTGATTTGGAAGGGTGTAGAACTCACTCTCACCACTCAAATTCTTACTCTGTCCAACCGCCTCCTCATACATTGGAATTTTTGGAGCTAGTTGGAAACTGGCTACCGGTTCACTAGGTTGCATAAGGGCGGCAATGGAAGCATCCAAATTCCTCATCTGTCGGTTTGTTGCTGCAATGTACGCTTCCAACGATTGTTCCAGACTAGACATGGGTTGTGAAGGGGTTTCAGTAAAAGATTCAAAATTGTTTGGATACGTGAAACTCCCAAATGGTTGTGTAGAAGCAATGTCTAGGGAAGGTGCGGAAGTCTGGTAGGACTGGTGGGAATTGAATGGTTGGACAGGAGTAGGGTCAACATTTGGATAAAAAGGTGAATGGACTTGTTGATCCCAAGAACTGGAAGTGTTGAAAGTGTAAGTCGATGTGCAACACCCCACGAGTAGCGGGGAGGCGGAAATATAAAAAACGATCTTGTTTTGTATGTAAACATCGACTAACCGAAGATCTTTGCTAAACGATAATTAACAACAACCATAAAGTTCTTAGCTACTATGTAAAGAGATTATACCTAATGATTCTAGTCCTTCGTCTTTGTGATCTCTACGTCCTCCTCGGCCTCCTTTCTGTAATAGATGATCCACCCGAGTACCCTAATCCAAGCTACACCTCAAGACTTGAGGTAACCGAGTTTCTCTAGTTGCTAACCAAAGTAACTAAGATGATGTAGAGTTAGGTTATGGAGTGTTTAGTCTATCCTAATCCTTGGTCTCAACTCATGAGTGGTAGGATTAGGGTTTGAAGAAGGAGTGCACTTGAGGAGAGAGAAGGTGGAGATGATAATGAGAATGAAAAAGCTTCTCACTTGAATATATGAAACATAATGAATTATCAAATAAATGAATATAAATGATTATTCACCATGCTTCATTAATTCAATAAGAGTGATTCACTATGTGAGTCATTAAGCAATAAATGATGCATTAATGACATAGTGAATCACACTAATGAGTCACAATTTGCATTAAATGAAAATGCCACCTTAACCTCCTTAGTCACCCTCCTTCTAGAAGCTTCTCGGAAAATTACGAGAACGCCCCTCGCATCCGTGAAAACACGGAAAAACTATAGACTGTATAAATCCAATAATCCGATACTAGAATATGGCTTAAACTAAAGCCGTCTAGTAAAAACTGTCCGAATGTCGTACGTGCGTTTAAACACGTATTCGTCCGAACCCTTGTCGTAAAACCCGTACGCCCTCTATATCATTTCGCCTGGAGTTGGGAAAACTCTGTGTGGGACTCTAAAGACTCGACTACTACGCTGGCAGTGGGTTTCACCACAGAACGCAAGCGACACTAGCTGTACGTAACGGTCCCCAGGTAGATGTCGATAAGAAGGCCGGTGAGGATACCCATCCGAACTCCTACTGAGCCTGTGCGTGACAATATCTGTGCAGTCCGGTCTGTTCGTCTAAGAATATCGCTTGTATGGTCTAGGGAGGTGGTAAACGTGAGACCCCTAATAACCGTACAAGTCGTGTCGGTATGGCTCTATCACCATCCGAGAATCTACTGATCAATCTATCAGTAATTCTCAATCAGCCCTGGCCAGGGACTTATGGTAATGACCAACCGATCACTGTGTGATATCAACTCCCTATACCGGGAGAGACGAATCCCTAACAGTCACTCACTGCCTCCACGTGGCTCAGGACTGTGCCCAACTAAAACATGTTTGCACGACTCCTTTGAACCGTGGTAGGGTAGTAATCAAAGTACAGTGGGAACTTACACGAGACAAATGACGACTTTAAGTCAATGGACTATCTGCACACATGTCACCTGAGAACTGCTATCTAACGTTAGGTATAAATACCATCCAGTCAGTTCTCGGCGAGTCCTGTCCGGTGTACTCACACCCAGTGAGCATCTGTATACAATCTTAGGTGCACTCCACCAATGGCTGCGGGACCAATCCATCGCCCCTCCTCAGGGTCTATATATGTATACACCAGTCTACTCCGGAGTATCGATGCCCAGTTTCGATACTCTTGCGACCTGGGACATCTAAGGATGTGCCTATTGACTATCCAGCTCCCACTAGTATGACTGCCATCAAAACGCCGGAAGTCAGGCAAACACCCCATGGGCTTTATCAACACGTATATATATATGAATACTACGCAAAATATATCATATGTCAAGATAAAGACAAACCAAATAGCGTACTATCATATTATGCAAGACTGTTATGTACATACATATCCCCAGTATCCTATACAATGAAGGCCTCTAGGGCATATACATCCAACAGAAAGGAGTGAAAGATCGGTTACGAGATTATTCAATATGTTCAGCGATAGACATGGGTTTCGGAGTTACAACAGGACTCGAAAAAGGGGTATCAACGTAAGAGGGTGGTGAAGGTTGAAATGGTTGATACAAAGTGGATTATGGAGTCGAACAGTTTCTCCTAAACGCTTCTATTCGATCTTTCAAAGAAATTTTGGGCATGGAGGGGTCGTCCGTAATTCGTCCAAAACAATTCGTGTAGGAAGCAAAGTGTCACGACCCGAAAGTACGGAACATGACCGGCACTTAAACTACGAACGTCTCGAGGCGTACGTAATCTAAGTAAACCGAAAACCTAGAAATCCAAACCAAGAAAAGTAGTAGAGTGCAGGAAAAACCAACTTAAAGCAAGTAATTTCAATAGCATAAGCCGAATTATGCGGTTTTTAAAACATCAAAAATTTATTGAAAATTTCGGCAGAGTCTCCTTTGTAAATACTGGCCCCCAAACGGGATACAACATGAATAGTATAAGAAATCAAGAAAAGGGCATCCCCAAGCGGGAGCTAGCTCTTCGTCAATCGACGGTCACAACCACACAAACAATATAATATACAACGCCAACGGCGAGGATCAAAACTCAAAAGGAAACTCAAAACCACCAGAAATATAACGAGCGACTCTAAGGTCGAAAGAATAAACAACACTGGTCTCTATCTCAATAAATACATGTTTGGTTGATGGAATTTACTAGATACAACGGAATAATATTATACAAGGTAATATGATGGGTACGATACAAGAAAAATCCACCTACTAGCAATTCACCCGAATGAAACTGAGCCCGCAAAGCCGTAATGAAATCTGTACGGCAACCTGCAAGAAACTGGGGCACAACGGGGGTGAGTTGCCAACTCGTGAATAGAAAAAATATCTACGCACAGAAATCGCATAAATAACGCAACCTAGGTCAATGATCATAATATATCCTCAAATATATGAATAACACGTAGCCTATAACAAGGCTAGGGTAAATATCTAACCCGAGTGTAATCTCATGTGCCCGTGTCAGTGCCTCAGGTAGCAATATATCATATGGATGATGTATGAATGCATAAAACAGAATGCATGTACTGAATAAAACGGGTTTCATAAATCAGTGAGATTTCTGTATTTTAAAAGAAATGAGGTACCATATATGAAATCAGCATAAAACAGTGCCCAGCATCGACACAAAACAAGTGTCCAAATACCTCGATATCTCTGTGTCACAATCTATGTACCTCAAGTCTCAATCTCAATGTCTCAATCTCAATATCTAGGGCGCCGTCAGTCTAGACCGGCCCCTACCATCCATCTCAAGACCACGACGGTATCCTCCGGATATCCGACGCGTCGGGTAATATCACCGGTAGGTAGTGCTCCCCTGCCAGGCTCACGTCGTCATCATCACGCGCTTCTTGCCCCGGGGTACCTTACCGGGTCCACCATGTACCCGACACGGTTCATCCGTCTCCTCGAATCGGGTCTCGAAATCCATCAGCAAACTCATGGTGGACGACTCATACATCATGGGAAAACCGCACTTTTTATTTTAAAAAGAGAGAAATCAGTTCATATAAGTTTTTGCGGTTTTCCTCCAAATCCAGAAAATCTCATGGAAATCCGAATCCAAAACCTCAATAACACGTAAAATAGTGAATATATGCATGAGAATCCATGAATGCGGCATAACAATGAATAACAGTATGCATGAAGTGCAGGTAATAACTACAATGTCTAAACTAACATATAAGGCAAGTACACTAATATCATGTCTAACTATTAGCTAACAGGCTATGTCAAGCAATAATATTTTCTAAGGTGTACGTGACATGGCAATTACCGATGAAGATGTGTGTGAGCCGGCAAATAAGTGTACGTGGTACATACGCATCATCGGTAATGGTGCTGGTGTCCTAACAGCATGATATCAATAATGGAGTATGAAACATAAAATAAGCATGCGATGCGAAGCGGACCACAAAAGAAGAGCGGGAGCTGAAAACTAGACGCAACTATAACTAATCTGCATTAATCTAATATAAGTCCTACAAATGGTGCCTTTTGAAATAACACGAATCATGGGGTTTTGAAAATAGGGGCTACGGTGTTTTTATGAAAAGATAAGTCTTTTGAAATATCCGTAGGATCCCTTGGGCTGTCTTTTAAAATACCCACGATTTGTTAGTTTTTGAAATAGGTATGAGTCTAATCTAATCTAACAACTACACTAAACTATACGGCTGAACTAACAAGCTGAACTACAGGTAAGGAAACCGCCTATCGTCTGAGTCGATACATATACCTACCTGTATATGTATAGTCGGTGATCCCGCCTCAATAATATCATATCCGATACCATATCTATAATCAGACATCCCAAGTCAAGAGTGCGGATCAATCATCAAAATATAGCTCGTACGTAAATCCGTCGTACGGCATCCCCAAATCTGGGTACGGGTCAATATCATATTCCTCACACTATTCCTCAGGTATCCTTTTCATCCAAGATCATAGTCTAGGGTACTGACCTATGTCTAGTACAATACTAATATCCTCAATATACTCATGATCTGACTACTGATCGACAATCTCGTATAAACCGATATCGTCAGCACATATCATCATCAAGGGGTATACATCGCCCGATACGGCCTAATATCAATATCCTAGCATATCATGTCTTATATCACGATCACATGTCGACCATTTTATTTATAACACTATTCACCCATATCGCCGCCCCAAGATCCGCTATAACCCCAGGACGTACCTCAAGTACGAATCCTGCCATAACACCGATATCACAACCACAAAACAAATCTCATCGACTCAGCTCAATCCCAAGTATCATCCTCAAGTCCGTATGTGAACACATAGTCCCATACCCATGTGAACACATAACTATAAAGAATCCCATGAGCACATATAAATAGGAATGTATGCAAGTATGTATGTGTGTATGTGTAGTGCAACACTACCCTAGGGTTCGCAACACTAAAGTAATCCAACACACCAATATCCATCCTAAGCATCGTTATTAATCCCAAATAACATATAATAATTGTTGGTGTGTATACGCATCCGTATACACCACCACGGACTGCGGGGGTGCTATACGCCATCCACCCGACTTCTCCCCGTAGATATAAATCTACTCACCTGGTCCTCGCTAGCCGGTGCCGACGTCGCCACGCGCTTGCTTGTTGTCTCGAAGTCCACATGGGGTACCTACATATCATAACACACCGTATCGCATTAAAACTAAATTCGAAATCGAAACGGCATACGAAAATCAAATCGGCACGCGTATCACGCATAGGTCCAAACCTATCGCCTACGCATGCAAGAATAGTCAAACCAACCCTCGATGTCGATGTACAAACGTCAAACCATCGAGAAAAATCCAATCACACTCATTTGCACAATTACAAGCACTAATTATAATATAAAATAGCTTACAATTCCCAAAAACCCTAATTTCACTTAAAAAGTCATTTTTCCGAAAATCTAGCAAACACAATTCGCCGTTTTTGTACAAAACATGATGTTTAAATGAATGTAGCGGCCAATATACTTATTAAATATCTTAAATAAGTCATAGAAATAATTTCCGGAATTTAATCTCATTAAATTCCAAAAACCCTAATATTCTAGTTTACAAAATACCCTTTTTAACAATTTCATAGCAAAAATGCACAAACTACAATTTAGGTTGGATTTCCATGAACTAAAGTGTTAAACTACACTTAATAAAGTTAATAATATGATAAAAACCCTAACCATATTTTTAATCTAATATTTCGAATTAAATCAAAAAAACTAGTTTGCAACAAAAAGTTTAATTTGGACATTTTTCAAGTAACAACTTGTAATTAACAATTAGATTAGTTTTCTACAAAACTAAATATGTTAATCCACATCACTAAACCATGCACAATCAAACACAACTCATTTCCATAACAAACCCTAACTTGAAATCTTTAATCATGCAATTAAACTCACATAACCCAAATTAACACTTAATTAACTTAGCTTTAATAAATTAAGTAACAAACTAAGCAAAAAAAACTTTAGAATTATACCCAAACACATTTGAAGATCCACAAGAATCCATGGCCCTCCAAAATGCTCTCTTTTCACAAGGATCCATGCTATACGGGCTAAGCTAAAATGGGTAGGAGTCGGATTTGGGTTTTGGGATTTTTTTGATGGATTTTGGGACAATTTTTGATGAAGTTTTGAAGAGAAAAGAGAAGGGAAATGTGGGGGGGGCTGCTGCTGCTGTAGGAGGGGGGGTCGGCTGGAATGGGAGTGGGAGAGGAGAGAGAGGGAGGTAGAGAAAGTGGGGGAAGAAGTCAAAGTCAATTCAAGGTCAAAGGTCCACCTCATTTCTTCATTTTCTTTTCTTTTCTTTCATTTCTTTCCTTTGAAATTCAAGTGGGGAAAATAAATGGGGGCTGCTGAATTCTTCAAGGGGAGAAGTGAATGGGGGTGTGTGGGTGTGGGTACGGGTGTGGGGTGATGAAAAATGATAAATACAATACCCCAAACATCCATTTACTCTAAAAAAAAGCCTTTTTTCTTCAATAATTTCTAAACCGTTTTGGCAAAAGATTTCGTTCCAAAAACTACATGATAAAATTTTATTTAATGTTTTATGATGCACAAAATTTGTTTCAACTCATTCCAATTTGTAATTTTCCCTAATTAAATGTATTAGTGACGACTTAATTAATAATAAAATAAATTTTTTTTTTCAGAAAATTTGAAATTTCACCAGCGGCTCAATAAACACCAAATAATAGCAATTACATAGCTAGAATATGTATATTTAATTTTTATAATAAGATATTTGTATTTTGACTTTTTACAGAAAACCCTCTTATTTTACCGATTTTTTCGAAATTTCACCGAAACGATTTTCAAAACGTTACAATCTTCCCCCTTAAGGAAATTCGGTCCCCGAATTTAAATTCAAACTCCCCCAAATACTAAAACATCTAAGAAAAACCATCAAGTCGTCGGGGCTCCGAAATTGTAAATACATAAAACAATTCGTAGCGCAGCGCATGCGCTTGAAAAATGAGTATA
Organism: Agapanthus africanus; assembly: GCA_030015575.1. NCBI lineage: Eukaryota > Viridiplantae > Streptophyta > Magnoliopsida > Asparagales > Amaryllidaceae > Agapanthus > Agapanthus africanus. The sequence continues at coordinate 398,433,089 of JASDDO010000026.1, read as the reverse complement.
TAACTCAAATCAAAACTCCGTCAAGCATCCCGCAATTATCGGAGTCATGGAGAATACATCAATGCCAAATCTAAATCAAACCAATATGATATAACTCGAAACTATACATATAAACATCGAATCTATATCTGTAAGTATCTGAAGGAAATGCATGCCAAATCTCTTTAAGTCGCTGTGCAACGCGTATAACACTGCACAGTGGCGGACGTCTATCATAAAAAAATAACTATATACATATATACCTTTGTTTGAAATGTACGTTCCGCCGTTTTGGAAACAATTTAGAAGGGTCTCCTTGTTTTAAACATTTCGTGTCATATCAGACACGTAGGTAAATACTGAGGCTATAGCTCGCTTTTTGGAAATCCCTTCAATAACTATCAATGCATGCAAAATATATTCAGGTACTGTCCTCTGACTAGTCCTGCTCAGTACGAAAATACATAGCAATATCATAAAAACGTACTGCTCTATACGAAATCAATCCCAAAATATGCACATGAATGCTACGTGCGTCTGGTGCGCACGAAAATCAAAATCCATGAATGTGCCATACATGCGCACAGAAACAACATCTAAGTGCATCGGGTGTGCACAAAGCATCTGTCAATGGCAACAGGTGTGCCTGACAGCAAAACAGGTGCATCTGACATGCACGAAGAATCTCGATTTAGTGCATCTGGTGTGCACCAACATCGTATCTCAAAACCTGCGCTCAATCATGCGCGAAAACCCAAAACCAGGGGCATCCATCATGCACGAAATCATGAAATCCAATATCAAGCGCCGAACATGCGTAAAATCAAATCAGGTGCACAAGGTGCATAAAACAAACATCGAGTATCATAATCGAAATCGAAGTCCAGTGCATCTAAGTGCACAAAATGCGTATCACTGCACTGCAAGCATATGTGAACTATACTGAGTGCAAAAACCAATTCGTATGCGTACATACGCACAAAATCAACTCAAATGTCTAAAACCGTAAAATCACAAACATGTGAAACCCAAGCACGAAAACGATATCAAGCGCAACACTGTGCAAAGATCATAAATCCTCAATCATCAAAATCAGATCATTCGAATAAATCACCCAAAACATCGAAATCAATAATGGCGGCATAGTACCGCTCAAGCGTATCCTCTAAGAATCTCGGGCCAACTGTCACGGTCACTAGTGGGACGTCTCGTCGATGATCATGAACTCTGTCCTGCTGATGTGCGTAACCATGACCACTCCTGGGTCAAGGTCTTCACTGTGAATTACCAATCTTTCGGTCCATCGGCTCATCGGCCCTGTCAGGTGTGCTAACGGGGATGATCCCGTTCTGGCACGCCTCTTGTCATCTCCCGGTCAATCATTGCGACCACTCGTGAGACAGCATATCACTGGCGTCGGCCTCTGGCTCTCTGAATATACGTGACACATCTGATCCTGGGTGCAAGTATCATTGCAGCAGTGCCCTGGAAGGAATCCTGCTCACGGTCTCTTCCATGTCTCGTCTCTGCCAACTGTCCGGAAGTCATCGTCCTTTCCTATATCTGCATCTTGCTCCGGAACGGCTGCATACCCATCGGGACTCCTTCTGGAAGGTATATCCAGTACTCTGCCTCGGCATGCGTATCGCATCTCTGATGTCGGCGGAGCGGAACTTCGTCTTATCCAGATATTGTACGGACCTCTTTACTCCACTTTCTCAAATGTCGACTGCTTCGGACTCGTCCCATCGTGGCTACATGGACTGAGCTCCAACGGCTATCCTCGTATCGGGAGTCTCCCAAGAAATGCATCTCACCACCTAGCATCCGAATTAAGTCGAGCCATCCGATCGAGTCGTCAAAACCTCATAATCCCCCAAGAGCTCAATATCTTGGGCACAGTTTAATAGTATCGAGTACACACCACAGCATCGGTGGTCCAGCCGTAGAAGGGTAAACCCAAGCCTCACTAATGGCGCCGTAGAACTGCCGCAAACCCGAAGGTTCAAAGGATTTCACACGGTCATTAAGTCGAGTTAGGGTTTCATTCTTCTAGAGGGACCATAGAATTGCCTGCATGTCTTTCCGACTACTTTAAACTTGGAATAATAGGTTTCTGACATTCGATCGTCTCTGTCGACCCTCACGTCTCTGCGTGAAGTTTTCTCTAGCTGGAAGCAATCTATCTGATGACCTCGCATCGGGGTAGGCGAACGAACCACCTGTCCTAGTCATTCATCATCGGGTGACTAGCGACCTTCTATCATCTATTCGTACAACTCGCCCCGCAATAGCTCCAACATATGGGGCGATATCTCATCGCTCGCAGCAACAACTGGCTCGCTCGTCTGCATGCTGAACAGTGCCTCAATCATCAGGAGTAAGCAATACACCAACGGTCATCAAAATCTGGCTGGCCTCTGTCAGTGGCTCAATCCTCTAGTGCTGATCGGCACGTCCAAGTAATCTCATACAGCGATCCATCAAACGATCGGAGCGCGGAAACACAGTAAAAAGACACATCTCTGCAATCGTGTGTCGCCGGAATTTCGCCCTGGTCAGTCCTCGTTCGTGACGAGCTCGTGCTGACCGCAACTCTAGCTGTAGCTCTCCCTGCCCGTAATCGTGGCAGCAAAACCATAACTGGTACTGATGAGGCTAGATCGGAGTGAATATAATACTGAGCAAAGAAATGTACATCCTAAGGCTTCTTAAGTGGAGTAGCGTATCGTAAATATGCCGCGGAACATACCTACGGTATGTCACTCAACTTTAGTCACCTATTCCATCAACCAAGGGTCATCCTACGCTCCGAAGGTAAAACCTAACGCTCTGATACCAACTTTGTCACGACCCGAAAGTACGGAACATGACCGGCACTTAAACTACGAAAGTCTCGAGGCGTACGTAATCTAAGTAAACCGAAAACCCAGAAATCCAAACCAAGAAAAGTAGTAGAGTGCAGGAAAAACCAACTTAAATCAAGTAATTTCAATAGCATAAGCCGAATTATGCGGTTTTTAAAACATCAAAAATTTACTGAAAATTTCGGCAGAGTCTCCTTTGTAAATACTGGCCCCCAAACGGGATACAACATGAATAGTATACGAAATCAAGAAAAGGGCATCCCAAAGCGGGAGCTAGCTCTTCGTCAATCGACGGTCACAACCACATAAACAATATAATATACAACGCCAACGGCGAGGATCAAAACTCAAAAGGAAACTCAAAACCACCAGAAATATAACGAGCGACTCTAAGGTCGAAAGAATAAACAACACTGGTCTCTATCTCAATAAATACATGTTTGGTTGATGGAATTTACGAGATACAACGGAATAATATTATACAAGGTAATATGATGGGTACGATACAAGAAAAACCCACCTACTAGCAAGTCACCCGAATGAAACTGAGCCCGCAAAGCCATAATGAAACCTGTACGGCAACCTGCAAGAAACTGGGGCACAACGGGGGTGAGTTGCCAACTCGTGAATAGAAAAAATATCTACGCACAGAAATCGCATAAATAACGCAACCTAGGTCAATGATCATAATATATCCTCAAATATATGAATAACACGTAGCCTATAACAAGGCTAGGGTAAATATCTAACCCGAGTGTAATCTCATGTGCCCGTGTCAGTGCCTCAGGTAGCAATATATCATATGGATGATGTATGAATGCATAAAACAGAATGCATGTACTGAATAAAACGGGTTTCATAAATCAGTGAGATTTCTATATTTTAAAAGAAATGAGGTACCATATATGAAATCAGCATAAAACAGTGCCCAGCATCGACACAAAACAAGTGTCCAAATACCTCGATATCTCTGTGTCACAATCTATGTACCTCAAGTCTCAATCTCAATGTCTCAATCTCAATATCTAGGGCGCCGTCAGTCCAGACCGGCCCCTACCATCCATCTCAAGAACACGACGGTATCCTCCGGATATCCGACGCGTCGGGTAATATCACCGGTAGGTAGTGCTCCCCTGCCAGGCTCACATAGTCATCATCACGCGCTTCTTGCCCCGGGGTACCTTACCGGGTCCACCATGTACCCGAAACGGTTCATCCGTCTCCTCGAATCGGGTCTCGAAATCCATCAGCAAACTCATGGTGGACGACTCATACATCATGGGAAAACCGCACTTTTTATTTTAAAAAGAGAGAAATCAGTTCATATAATTTTTTGCGGTTTTCCTCCAAATCCAGAAAATCTCATGGAAATCCGAATCCAAAACCTCAATAACACGTAAAATAGTGAATATATGCATGAGAATCCATGAATGCGGCATAACAATGAATAACAGTATGCATGAAATAGCAGGTAATAACTACAATGTCTAAATTAACATATAAGGCAAGTACACTAATATCATGTCTAACTATTAGCTAACAGGCTATGTCAAGCAATAATATTTTCTAAGGTGTACGTGACATGGCAATTACCGATGAAGATGTGTGTGAGCCGGCAAATAAGTGTACGTGGTACATACGCATCATCGGTAATGGTGCTGGTGTCCTAACAGCATGATATCAATAATGGAGTATGAAACATAAAATAAGCATGCGATGCGAAGCGGACCACAAAAGAAGAGCGGGAGCTGAAAACTAGACGCAACTATAACTAATCTGCATTAATCTAATATAAGTCCTACAAATGGTGCCTTTTGAAATAACACGAATCATGGGGTTTTGAAAATAGGGGCTACGGTGTTTTTATGAAAAGATAAGTCTTTTGAAATATCCGTAGGATCTCTTGGGCTGTCTTTTAAAATACCCACGATTTGTTAGTTTTTGAAATAGGTAGGAGTCTAATCTAATCTAACAACTACACTAAACTATACGGCTGAACTAACAAGCTGAACTACAGGTAAGGAAACCGCTTATCGTCTGAGTCGATACATATACCTACCTGTATATGTATAGTCGGTGATCCCGCCTCAATAATATCATATCCGATACCATATCTATAATCAGACATCCCAAGTCAAGAGTGCGGATCAATCATCAAAATATAGCTCGTACGTAAATCCGTCGTACGGCATCCCCAAATCTGGGTATGGGTCAATATCATATTCCTCACACTATTCCTCAGGTATCCTTTTCATCCAAGATCATAGTCTAGGGTACTGACCTATGTCTAGTACAATACTAATATCCTCAATATACTCATGATCTGACTACTGATCGACAATCTCGTATAAACCGATATCGTCAGCACATATCATCATCAAGGGGTATACATCGCCCGATACGGCCTAATATCAATATCCTAGCATATCATGTCTTATATCACGATCACATGTCGACCATTTTATTTATAACACTATTCACCCGTATCGCCGCCCCAAGATCCGCTATAACCCCAGGACGTACCTCAAGTACGAATCCTGCCATAACACCGATATCACAACCACAAAACAAATCTCATCGACTCAGCTCAATCCCAAGTATCATCCTCAAGTCCGTATGTGAACACATAGTCCCATACCCATGTGAACACATAACTATAAAGAATCCCATGAGCACATATAAATAGGAATGTATGCAAGTATGTATGTGTGTATGTGTAGTGCAACACTACCCTAGGGTTCGCAACACTAAAGTAATCCAACACACCAATATCCATCCTAAGCATCGTTATTAATCCCAAATAACATATAATAATTGTTGGTGTGTATACGCATCCGTATACACCACCACGGACTGCGGGGGTGCTATACGCCATCCACCCGACTTCTCCCCGTAGATATAAATCTACTCACCTGGTCCTCGCTAGCCGGTGCCGACGTCGCCACGCGCTTGCTTGTCGTCTCGAAGTCCACATGGGGTACCTACATATCATAACGCACCGTATCGCATTAAAACTAAATTCGAAATCGAAACGGCATACGAAAATCAAATCGGCACGCGTATCACGCATAGGTCCAAACCTATCGCCTACGCATGCAAGAATAGTCAAACCAACCCTCGATGTCGATGTACAAACGTCAAACCATCGAGAAAAATCTAATCACACTCATTTGCACAATTACAAGCACTAATTATAATATAAAATAGCTTACAATTCCCAAAAACCCCAATTTCACTTAAAAAGTCATTTTTCCGAAAATCTAGCAAGCACAATTCGCCGTTTTTGTACAAAACATGATGTTTAAATGAATGTAGCGGCCAATATACTTATTAAATATCTTAAATAAGTCATAGAAATAATTTCCGGAATTTAATCTCATTAAATTCCAAAAACCCTAATATTCTAGTTTACAAAATACCCTTTTTAACAATTTCATAGCAAAAATGCACAAACTACAATTTAGGTTGGATTTCCATGAACTAAAGTGTTAAACTACACTTAATAAAGTTAATAATATGATAAAAACCCTAACCATATTTTTAATCTCATATTTCGAATTAAATCAAAAAAACTAGTTTGCAACAAAAAGCTTAATTTGGACATTTTTCGAGTAACAACTTGTAATTAACAACTAGATTAGTTTTCTACAAAACTAAATATGTTAATCCACATTACAAAACCATGCACAATCAAACACAACTCATTTCCACAACAAACCCTAACTTGAAATCTTTAATCATGCAATTAAACTCACATAACCCAAATTAACACTTAATTAACTTAGCTTTAATAAATTAAGTAACAAACTAAGCAAAAAAAAGTTTAGAATTATACCCAAACACATTTGAAGATCCACAAGAATCCATGGCCCTCCAAAATGCTCTCTTTTCACAAGGATCCATGCTATACGGGCTAAGCTAAAATGGGTAGGAGTCGGATTTGGGTTTTGGGATTTTTTTGATGGATTTTGGGACAATTTTTGATGAAGTTTTAAAGAGAAAAGAGAAGGGAAATGGGGGGGGGGGTTGCTGCTGCTGTAGGAGGGGGGGGGGTCGGCTGGAATGGGAGTGGGAGAGGAGAGAGAGGGAGGTAGAGAAAGTGGGGGAAGAAGTCAAAGTCAATTCAAGGTCAAAGGTCCACCTCATTTCTCCATTTTCTTTTCTTTTCTTTCATTTCTTTCCTTTGAAATTCAAGTGGGGAAAATAAATAGGGGATGCTGAATTCTTCAAGGGGAGAAGTGAATGGGGGTGTGTGGGTGTGGGTACGGATGTGGGGTGATGAAAAATGATAAATACAATACCCCAAACATCCATTTACGCTAAAAAAAAGCCTTTTTTCTTCAATAATTTCTAAACCGTTTTGGCAAAAGATTTCGTTCCAAAAACTACATGATAAAATTTTATTTAATGTTTTATGATGCACAAAATTTGTTTCACCTCATTCCAATTTGTAATTTTCCCTAATTAAATGTATTAGTGACGGCTTAATTAATAATAAAATAATATTTTTTTCAGAAAATTTGAAATTTCACCAGCGGCTCAATAAACACCAAATAATAGCAATTACATAGCTAGAATATGTATATTTAATTTTTATAATAAGATATTTGTATTTTGACTTTTTACATAAAACCCCCTTATTTTACCGATTTTTTCGAAATTTCACCGAAACGATTTTCAAAACGTTACACAAAGTTTGGTTCAGGATACCAAAGTTCGGCAAGCGTTTTATGAGGTGGGGTACCCATGATGTAAGAAAGGAGAAGAAAAAGAATGTGTGGTGCACGGATTTCTTAGCGACAAGTTGCAAGTTTTTTTTTTTGTAAATTTTTTTTCCTTTGTTCTTTTTGTGTTTTTTTTTATATGTGGAGCTTTTTGCAAAAAAGATTTTCAATAAAAGGCTTAGACACACATTCAATCAACCACAAATGCACAATCAGGCCTAGATCTAAGGTCACCTAGGTCAGCTAGACAGCGCCTAACTGTTCCAAAGTGCAAGAAGTAGTACCTCAAACCGCCTCTTCACCGCCAATTGTGGCCAGGTAAGCACAAGTAGAGAAAAGAGGGATCCGCTCACGAATCACCGTGAGACGGACTTTTTAAAGTTATCTTTCACTACCTGTCTAGCCTAGACACTACAAAGTCAGGTTTGGATCAACGGTCGATGCCTACAACTATTCCTTTGTCCTATTGAGCGCGAAGTCCTTAGGGCTGAGTCTAATCTTTTTTAATTAATTTATGGTCAATGCAATATGCCTTAAGTGATTTTTGGGGTTCTGGGAAGGGTAATGAAATCCCCACCCAATCTGGATTGGTGTAAAAGCCCCTTAAAGTCAAATTAAACTATGCAAAGCAGTAACACAATCACTTGCAAAAAAATTTTTTTTTTTTAAGCGCGGTGCAAAGAATCCTGCACAAGATCAATTATTGGAAGGGGAGAAATTTTTGGTGCAAAGAATCCTGCAGGCAAATTTTTACAGTGGAGATATTCGGGTTCAGAAGAAGAAAGAAGCTCACAGAAAAAATTTCTATTGATGACGTCACTACACTGCGGCGGTTCTGCGGTCAGAAGCTGGTCAACGCGGCGGAAGCGCGGTCACGTGGTCGGTTCAGATCCCAAGATTTCTTCTGTTCTGTCACGACCCAAAATATTAGCTCGTGACCAGCACTTGAATCACGTAACGTCTAAAGGCGTAGCGGAATTCAAGTAAGCTGAACCCCAGAAATCTAAACCTTTTTAAGAAAATAAAGGAGGTGGAGTTTTTGAAATAAAGGTATAATAAAATCAAGTGTGCTTAATGCATAGAAAGAAGCATGAATGATGCAAATGAAATTTTCTAGTTTGAAAACATGTTTCGTCTTTTGAAAATTTTTGGCAGCACCTCCTTTGTATATTTTGATCCAAAACCCCAAATACATAACAGGAATAAGGGCATCCACAAGCGGGAGCTAGCTCTTCGCCAAACGGCGGATCACAACCATGCAATACAGCATAAACAAGTATACGACGTCCAACGGCGAAGTTCACCACAAAGATAAAGAAATGAGCAAGATATAACCCCAAAAGTGAATATAAAACCCAACGCTCAAATCTCGCAACTACAAGTCTCACTAAGTCTCATCACTTATACAATTACAACTTTTGATTGATTGATGGAGTTAACTAGATACAATATGAAATATAATACAAGAGTGGGTACGATACAAATGTCCCACCTACCAATGCAAAACACCCGAGTGCAACTGTATGCCAGTGAAGCCGCTACTGATCCAAGCGGTCAACCTACAAGAACTGTGGCACAACGGGGGTGAGTTGCCAACTCGTGAATAGAAATATATCTAGAAGTAGAAATCGAATAAACAACGACTCCTAGGTCAACTATATCATAATGTAATACTGTGATATCTAGGATGGCCGGGTCTGTATATGTGCCAACAAGGCAGTCAAACCTATATGCATGCGGATAATATCCAACAGTAATAATCAATGCATGTACATGGATCTCGTCCAACCATAATCATGGTATGCAGATATGTGGATCTCGTCCACGCGTCAACTACTGACGCAACAACATCATGCATGTAAATATCAAAAAGAGTGTGCATGAAAGTATGAGGATGTATATCAACGGTGTCCCTCCCGACACATCAAAATCATGGGACCTGAGTGCCTAGCATCGACACTCGAAAACATCATGAAAACCGTGCCCAGCATCAGCACGTAAATCCTCATATCTCGGGCTCCGTCAGTCCGGATCGGCCCATGGGCTCCGTCAGTCCGGATCGGCCCATATCATCTCTCGACTCCGGTCGGTATCCTCTGGATATCCGCCGAGCCCAAATACTATCACCGGTAGGTACTCGCCACCCTGCCAGGCTCATCGTTTACTCCACGAAAAACATTTCTCGCCCCGGGGAACCATACCGGGTCCACCATGTACCCGCAATCGGTGCCTACCATTCCTCGAATCGGGTTTCACATGCCACTCTCAGAACCGAGAAAACGCATGGTGGACGCACTGAAATATCATATCAAGAGAAACCGGGTTTTTAAAACAGTACATGCTTCCTTTTAAAATAGCCACGGTTCTCAAATCCAGAAATCTCATAAAAACAGCATATCTCAATGCATAAAATGCGTAGAGCATGATGTATGCGACATATAACAGAAATGTAAGCATATCAATATATCATGCAGCCTGGAACAATGATATGACATATTAAGGGAAAACCGCTCTTTTAAAATGATTCCAGTTTTTTAAAATATAACATGCGGTTCCCAATTTTACCATAAAACCGGTTATCTATGTAGGTACAATATGTATATGCGCAAGTATAGATGTACCAATGTATGTGTGCACAAATATGGATGTACAAGTGTGTATATCCGCAAGTATGAATGTATCAATGTATATGTGCACGAATATGGATATACAAATGTGTATATCCGCAAGTATGAATGTATCAATGTATATGTGCACGAATATGGATATACAAATGTGTATATCCGCAAGTATGAATGTATCAATGTATATGGCATGATGCAGCAACCCTACTGTGTAGTGACATGGCAATTATCGATGATGAAGTGTGTGAGCCGGCAAATATGTGTACGTGTAACATACGCATCATCGATAATGGTGCAGGTGTACTATCACAGGTATATGTGATGCAATAATAATATCATGAATGCAGCACAAGGTAAATCATCAGCTAACAGCTATAAGGTATACGTAACTATCATATGTCCGAGTCGGTGAATCTATCAATCGGCATATAACCCAATAATATCGCGTACGGTATAATCCATCGTACAGAAACCTCTAGTCAAGGGTAAGGATCAATCATCCAGTCAAACTCATCACGCACGGAATATCATCGTGCGGCGGCATTATACTAAAAGGGATCCTATCATCCTATACGACAAATGAGGGGACGGCCTAATATCACATACAGCCTATCATCCATGATTCACAACATTTGATATATATATATAACCCTATATACCTATGTCCCAGGTCGCATCTGCAATAATCTCATATCGGGGGACCGGCAGGGTATAAATCATTTCGATCGACTCGCATCCGTATACCATCATATCATATCATCAATTTCGTCTTGTATTCTTTCATCGCATTTATGTCTCATATCATGTCGAGTTTACATAAACATGCTATCTCTACTAAGTATAAGTATCTAATCTAACAAACACACCCGAACCATACAATCAGACTTTTAAATAAGTGAATCGTAGTTTTGAAAACAGGGGTTACGGTGTTTTTACAGAAAAGATATCATTTGAAAATCCGTAACATCTCTCAAGATATACATTTAAAAGATACATACGATTCTTTGTTTTAGAAAAAAGGTATGGTTCGGATAACGCATCTACATCAACTATCTAGTCCTACAGAACCCTAAGCGGTAATATCGCTAAACGTCATCCTAGGGCAGTAGTAACATATCACACTTAACTATCCTCTAGTTTCTAATATGACTACATAGATATCTATATTCTAACCCTAGTTTTCTAATCTAGGTTTCCTAACCATACTCTATAAATCGGTTTTCCATCAGAAGTTTGCGGGGGTGTTATACGCCATCCACCCGACTTCCTCGGTAGATATAGATCTACTCACCTTGCTTCTTGCTTGCCGAAGTCAATGACGCCGCGCTTCTTCGCCTCAGAATCCATGCGAGGGTACCTACAATAATAAACAATCGCAATACGTATTAAAATCGATGCAAAAAACCGATACAGCGCACAGTGTGCCCATAGGTTAGAACCTATGGCCTAAACATGCAAATCAATCAAACAACCCCTGTTGTCGATGTACAAACACCGGACAACCAAATACAAATCCAAATATCAAGAAAGTGCATTTTAAAATACGGAAAACATAGCGCTAAACACACCAAAATGCTTCCAGATTTTCCCTAGGTGACAATTAGCCAAAACTGCATATAGGAGGGGTCTAATTTAGTGCAAAAGGAGCCATGGACCAAATCCGAACCAAATCCATCCTACTCTGGCCACAAATTGCGGCCAAAATGATTAAATCTGCGGCCTGGGGTTTGAATTAGGGGCTCGGGTCTTGATGGTAGCTTCCTAGGTGCCTGCACGACTTCCAGTAATCCCAAAATCATTTCTAGTGTCCCCGGGTTGCTCCAGATTCCAAAATACCTTCACAGATCACACATTTATCCGATGTCGGGTTCTAAATTCGTGTTTTGGGATTTCTAAGGTCTGGTCCAGGTCACTAAACAGCACCAAAGTTTAGTTAACAGCTACTAGGCATCACCCAATTCAAACAAACACTCAAACATTCACTAGGGTTTCCCAATGTCCACTAATCTTCACAAAACGACATCTAATCATGATATCCCACGAAACTAATCTAAAGGGAAGAAATTATACCTCATCTAATCCACTCTAGGCAGCACTAACTTCCCAACGTCGTCAAAATCCCATTTTGCTCGATCCATCGGGTAGAGGAGGAGATAGGGATAAAGTTTTGTGAATGGAGTGTAGAGTTTTGGGGCATGGTTGGAGATAGATCTAAGGTTTTAGTGGAGGGTTGTGGCTTGAGGGAGATGAAGGAGAGAAGAAGAAAAAAGATAGGGGAATGAATGGGCAGCAGCCCCCCTCCCTCTCTCTCACCATTTCACAAGCACTCTCTCTCCAAAAGCCCACCTAACCTAATCATTATGTCTCCCTTGGCTTTTCCTTTTTCTTTTTCTTTTCTCTCCACCAAAAACCATAATATATATACCAAATGAAATGAAACATGTAACAAAATGAAACATGTCATGGTGCACTAATCATGGAAACTGTAAAAACGCGGATTTGGCTTAATCGCGATTAGCAGTGCACTCATCGGGTTTTTATCAAAACTGCACAAAATAAATTTTAAAAATGCCAAATCCTTTAATTATATTATTAAATGAATAAATCATTTTAATTTCTATTTATTTCATGATTATTGGTATATATTTATACCCTTTTTTGAAAACCCCAATTTCGCAAATCGACAGTTTTCGGGAAATATATTATTTTAATATTAAATTCCCAAAAATAATATTTTATATTTTCTGAAATGTTACATGTTCTCTGTTGTGATACTCCTCTGTTTGTTCAGATTTGATGTTTTCTGTTTCGCTCTCTGGAATTTTTCAGATCTGAGTACGTTTTTCGATCCTGCAAAATTCAAACAAAAATACCCTTCACAAAATAAAAAGATGATAAATTTTTTTTATATTTTTTTGATTTTTCAGTTTTTATAATTTTTCAATTTATATTAACCCGAAATTACAAAAAGAAAATAACACGCCATCCCCAGCAACGGCGCCATTTGATTTGTTCAAAGAATATTTATAACCGTAATCAAGAACGGCGTCGCTTGGTAGCTAGCCGGTGAGTACGGGTTGGTCCACAGGGATTTTTTGTATTTCCTATTTGTTCTAATAAGTTAATTCCGATTGTTGTCGGATTGATTAAATCTAAAAACTAGAGTTGATCTAAGCTAGGATTAGAATCTTGCTAGGGTTAGGTTTAGGTTAAGTTTGGAAAATCAATATTCCTCACCGCTTTCAATGCCCTATTTAAGATCTATGAGGTGTTATGGTAACAATTAATAAAGGGGATTAGTACCATCGGGAAGAAACGGTGTTTCTTCCTCTAGGTTCTTGTCCTTCCTTTCTTAATTCTTACCCTAACCTCTATAGAAAACACGCTCAACCGGTCCTTTATACTATGGTATCACCGCTACCTCATGGGATAGGGTGCCGTAGTGAGCGGTGTGTGCATGTATGCATGGAGTCCTATAAAAACGTGTGATAGGCAAGAAAGGGGTGAGAGATCTTCATCTTTCAAGCCTTCCCCAAATCTAACCCTAACAAGCGAGGAGACTACTCACTCATTAGGGAATTGAAATACAAGTTCTAAACTAATTAACTAGGGCAATTAATGAAATCTAAACTAGGGCAGTAAGGAAAATTATACTAGGGCAGATAATTAAATTAACTAGGGCAAGAATAGAAAACTTACTCTAATTTGATGCACTCTTCATTCATTGCAGAAATTTACAGATCTGAATTTTAGATATAAAATGAGGCACAAGAAGAGGCATGCTCCAAAAAGAGCATTAGGGTTTCTATTTATAGATCATAGAAACCCTAGGGTTTCTATTTATAGATCATAGAAACCCTCGGGTTACAATTGACTCACATCTGCAATTACAAGTATACCCCTAAGAAGACTAGTCAACGCGCCACCATGCCGTTACATTTTCCATCGACACGGGCGACGCACGGATTTTTGCACCGACATGGGTTCCCTATGGCCTCGGAACCGCGGCCAGAACCCCTGTTTGGCCGCGGATCCACGGCCATATAAGGAGCTTGTTGGCTGATTCTTCTTGTGTTGCTTCAGGTTGCTTTTAGAATCTGTTTTCTTCACTTTGTTCTTCAGAATATTTTCTAGTTCTCTTCCAGATCTCCACAGTGAACAAAATCGTGGACTTTTACCGCTTGCTTCGTGTCGAAGTCTTGAACCTTGCACTGCCTTTGTTCTTTGTGAACTTGTTTGTTGATCTTCGTTTAGTCTTCAAAATGTAGGCATGATCAAGATCTTTCCGTTTGTTGGTCGCAGTCTCACTTTTGTATCGTCTTTTCATTTTTTTCACTGTTTTTGTTCCGAGAACCTGTAACCTGCAACTATGTAGCAGACATGGGTCAAAAGTACATGTTTATTTATAAAATGAATAAGAATGGGGAATATAATAATGCAATATTATGATATGAACAGTCCACCATCCACCCATAGACGGTTCCTCCTCCTCCTCGAATCGGGTGTATCATATCGCTCAAGAGCCGAGAAAACTCATGGTTGACTCCTCTTAGATCATATCATGAGAAAACCGCAACTTTCATTTTAAAATGATAATCAGTTTATAAAATTCTTGCGGTTTCTCCAAATCCAGAAATCTCATGGAAATCCGAAATCATAAATCACGATGTAAATAAATAATAAATACTGGGCTCCGGCAATCCGGACTGGCCCATACTATCGCATGGCAAATGAATATATGAATATACATGCATGAGATAACGCAGTAAATAATGCAATGTCTAAGCTATCATATAAAAGCAAGCTCACTCGTACCATGTCGAAATTATCAGCTAACAAGCGATATCAATGAATTAATATTCTCTAAAGTATACGTGACATGGCAATTACCGATGATGATGTGTGTGAGCCGGTAAGCAGGTGTACGTGGAGCATACGCATCATCGGTAATGGTGCTGGTGTCCTGACAGCATGGGTTTCATAAAAATTACGAAAACACAAATAAGTATGCAATGCGATGCGACTTATAAGAACATGCGGAAAATGAATGATAAACGCAGCAATAAAGAAAATACATTACTATATATGTGTCATACCGTTTTGCCATTTGAAATAACACGAATCGTGGTGTTTAGAAAATAGGGCTACGACGTTTTTAAGAAATTGTACGTCCTTTGAAATATCCATAGAATCCCTTGTCCTGTCTTTAAAATACTCACGATTCATTAGTTTTGAAATAGGTATGACTCGAGTCTAGTCTAATATCTACAAGTAAACTACAGGACTAAACTAACAGGCTAATCGAAAATGTAAGGAAACCACCTAAATCTGAGTCGATATATATATATATATATATATATATATATATATATATATATATATATATAATAGTCGGTGATCCCGCCTCAATTGTATCACATACGATACAATATATAATATGACATTCTTGAGTCAAGAGTGCGGATCTATCATCAATATATAGCTCGTACGGTAAATCCATCGTACGACATCCCAATCTGGGTAAGGGTCGAATATCACATTCATCTCATCATTTATCTGGTATCCTTATCATCATAACATGAACAGGGGTACTGATCTGTAACAACCATAATTTTCCTATACAAATTTTTAAAATATTTTTTCAAAAATCCATAAAGGGGTATTTTAGCCTGAGCACAAGATATAAGTAATTATTTTTCTTTTTAATTTCAAGTTAAAAGAATGTAACAACTCCATTTTTAGTGTACAAAAATTTGCTTTAAAATTAATGTATACTTAGGGTATTTACATTTTCTGTGACTACTTTAAGCAATTAAATAGCTCCATAATTACACGAACGAACCTGTAGCTCATTGGTAATACCTTGCACTGCTGAACCAAGTCACCAGAGTTCAAATCCCATGCCCCACATTATTTTTAATATTATTTTGTTTTAAATTTTTTAGAAGTCCAACAGTCAACACGTGATAAATTCCAAACACTACTCATAAAAAACTAAATATACCAGAGCCTACATCTGGCGACCCCCCACCTTCCGATCCAGACGCGGCCTGACTCGGCCGAGTCGGCCGGCGGACCGACCGACTCGGGTCGGTGCCGCCGGTCGGACTCGGCCGGTCGGCCGAGTCATCTACAGATGAAAGTTGCCTTTTCAACTTCTTTACCCCCTGCATACTCCATTTATTTGGATCGTTTCCAGAGAGCCCATTAACCAACCATTTGCTCCATTTTTAATGATTTTTAATACATTTTTTTAAATCAAAACTCTTCATCTACCCTAACCCTAGCCCAACCCTATAAATACTACCCTAAACACCACCCTTTCACTCACATTTCTGAGCCAACTCTAAAAAAAATCCTCAGAACTCTAGTGTGCAATCGAAGTGAGCGAAAGGCGAAGCCCCGACGAATTTTCCGGTCATCTTCCGAAGACGATTCTAGGAGCTCCCAATGACGAAACGATGCACCGGCGACTCCTCCCATTCCACCTCTCTCTCTTTGTTGTCCTAAACCCGTAAGTTCCCAAATTCTATCTCTCTATTCTTTCCTAAAATACAGAATTACAAAACCCGACGGAATAGGAACAAATCCGATTTCCGATTCAGTTTCTTCTTAAAACTTCACTTTTCTTAATACAATTATACTTAAACCTTTTCATGTTGACTATTAATCACTACTAAACAAGTTGAACAAGTTTCATGACAATCTAATGCCATTTGTAACTTTTATGGTACTTTTTCATTAAAACACCGTATAGTTTCTTTTTCGACATTTAAACCATTAAACTTGCTATACCTTTAAGTAGATCACGAGATAATGACCTACCTCCTCACACACTCATATGCAACATAGCACAATACCCTCAGGAAAATAGAATACGGGAAAACGAATCATTGCAAATAAATACCATTTACTTAATAAAAACCGTTTTCTAAAGGATTTAGTATTTTGCACAAATCTTAGCAAAGCGCCGCTACAACCCATTTTGGGGAACCCGTTCGGGATGGTGTGGATTATCGCACATCCTCAGGCTTAGTAGTGCGAGATTCAGACTTCCGCAAGGAGCATTCGGTCTCGAAAGATTTTGTAAGTGCACGGCAGCGCCCCAGCCGTCAATCCGAGGCCAAAATGCGGAAACGAAACTTTTATAAAACTTGTAAACCGGCACTACTGCGCACTATAAAACCCAGATCGGGCCATTAACCTAATCCTAGCTAACTAGAGAATGGGGTCGAGTGCTATACTGAGCGATCCGTGTCCTTCGGTCTTCGGCCTCCACTCCGATCTCCTCGCGGAATCTCCGGTCTTCATCTTCTCGTCTGAACGGGCACCACATCGCCGGGTTCTTTTACGGGCTCCCACCTCTGGACCGAGGCAACTCGGGCACGAAGTTGGCGAGTCGATGTGTCCAAGACTACTGCAGATGAAGTGTAGAAAGCTTTGTCTCATTGGGGTTGAGAAGTTTCCATAAAGATGTGGAGGTGAAGAATAAACTTTGGAGATGAATAATGTGTTTTGTTGCAAGCCAAGAAAATGAGATGAAGAAAAATTTCCCACCAAAATCAATCCCCTTCCACCTCTAGAAGTGGCCGGCCCCTTATGAAAAATAAGGAGGGAAAAAAATAAAGGAATAAAGCAAGAGGAGAAATTGCATGATAACCATAAGAATATGTCACACCAAAGTCTTGTTTAAATCCAATCAACTCTCATCTCATTTAATGCAAGCTATGATCACTAGAAAAAGCAAAGATGCTTAAACCATCATAATCCCTCCAATTGCAAGAAACCCCCTCCACAATGCTAATTTGCAAATATGCAAATTAGCCCCTCCCATCACAAAAGTCCGGCCGTGAAGGAACAAAGGAAAACTGGCCGAAACAGAATATAAACTGGCAACTTCAAAAAACTGATCCCGTAATAAATTACAAGAAAACCCCGTGACTGTATATATATACCCGCATTTGTATTCCCACTGAATACAAATGCAATGAGACAAAATCTACACTGTACAATACTAGGATCCAGCTTAAACCAAAGCCCGCTAGTATTATCCGTCCGATCATGATCCGTGCAATACTGCACGTATAAGATCGAACCCTGCCATATCTCCATACGTCCTCTACAGCGTTTCGCCCGAAACTTGAGAAAACGGTCTGTGGGGGACTCTAAAGACTCGTCAACACCTTGGTTGTGGATTTAACCACTAGCACGTCAGAGGTATTAGCCATACGTAACGGGCTACCAGGTATTGACCAAAAGGGACGTCGATGAGCGAACTCATCCTGACACCCTACTGAGCCTGTCAGTGACAATATCCGTACAGTCCAGTCCGTTCGTCTATGAGCATCGCATGGCGGGCCTAGGGGATTGGTAAAAGTCAGACCCTAAAAGCGGTACAAGTCGTGTCGGAGTGTAGCCCAGAACACCCTGAGATACTACTGGAATACCTACCAGTAAATCTCCCGCCTTGGCTAAGGACTTCGTGTAATGGCTCTCCTAGACACAACGCGACCTCACCCCCAATACCGGGAGAGACGAACCCCTGAAGATCCACTCACTGTCTCCATGTGGCTCGGGACTGTACCCAACTAAAACCTGTTTGCACGACTCCTTTGAGCGTGGTAGGGTAGTAATCAAAGTACAGTAGGAACTCACACAAGACAAATGACGATCTCAGGTCGATGAACTAACCTGTACACATGTCACCACGGAACTGCTATCTGACGTCTGGTATAATCCCAACTAGCATGTTCCCGGCGAGTCATGTCCGGTGTACTCATAACCCAATGAGCACCTGTATACATCTTAGGTGAACCAACTGACACCAGTGGCTTGTGAGACCGGCCACCGCCCCTCGTCGGGGTCTCGACTGTATACACTAGTCTACTCTGGAGTATCGATGCCCTGTCTCGAAACTCCCACGACTAGGGACCTTTTAAGGATGTGCTTATAGACCCCAGCTCCCACGTATATGATCGCCCTCATACTGCTGGTAGTCAAGCAAGAATCATAGGGGCTCTATCAACGTGCAATAGTGATCAGTAATGTCACCTAAAGCAGTACACGATGATAAAGATAAACCAGATAGCATACTATCATCTTGAGTAAGACTGTCCTACCGGTATAGGTCCTCCCTCAATCATTGCAATCACGTGCCTGTGATCCAATAATTGACTCTGAGGGTACTATCTCCAACAATCTCCCACTTGCACTCAAGGCTAATTATTGCGATGTCGCATACTCACAGCCCGTGTGATACCGAACACCCAACTCCTCTACTAGTCAGTCTCACAAAGCTCGTTTGTGAAACTATTGCGTTCGAGGAATAGCCTCAGTGAGTGGATCCACTGTGATGTTTCTTTCTATGTCTCTCTTTATCTCAAGTTCGCGGAGAAACCCATTTCCCGAAATGAGCAATACCTGTCTTAGAATATGTTTGGATGTCTGATGGGACCTAGTTCATAAATGAACTCCAAATCCAAACTTCTTAGACTGTATCAACAACTGAACTTAATCAGTATCCTGCGCCATGCCTCCCTCAGTATCCGCCTGGACCACCTGTCCAAAATACTGCCCCTCGTTAGAGGAAAAACTATAACTCTGATAGTCACTCTGTCATCCAGGTCACCTTGGAAGCCTGGAATGATAACTGTCTCCCAAAGGAGGCTGCCGTTATCATTTCCCTAGAACATCAACTTATGTTCTAAAACTGCTTCCGATCGTTTCTCCAGGATTGGATTAATCTCAACTTACTGCATCTCGTGCAAAAACAACATCTGGTGTGGTACTTGACATCTCATGATTTACTCAATTGCCTAAGCAAGTGATCTGCCAATCATGCATATCCCTCCCCCCTTTAGTCTGCAAGACACCTTTAGAGAGGGTGACTCCATCACCTGCAGGTACATCACCATGCCAGGAGTCATCCATTCTAAATACCTTTAGAATGTTGTCTAAGTGCCCTGATTGGGACACTTCCCAAATCTAGATCTAAAACCATAGATCTAGTAACCAGAATGTGTAATATTATATCCAAGCCCTATGTGGAGAAACCACTGTGTGACAACCAAAGTATAACCGATCGTAGTATAGGAATTTCACTTCCTACTCTGTGTGTGTCATCTAAATACCAGGACATCACACTCTACTATCTTCTTAACAGATCCATCCCCTATTCTGATGAAGTCAAACCTATGACTGTCATATCAGAAATAGATGATCTATCTCCGCTATATTTGCTTTAGTCCATAAATAGACATAAGCTACTTGTCCACCAATGCTTCCGCTGCTCCCACTGACTACGACAACCCTCTGGCAGAGTCATATATACGTGCACTTTTAAAGCTAATTTAGAACGATGCTATATTCATCCTCTTGCCGGGTCTCACAGTCTAGAACAACAGCAATGGCAAGTCTGGGTAAACAAGAACCTCCCTGTCACCGTCCTTGAGCATACCGAAGTACCTCTCGAGTGCCTGAGGTTACCCACCATATCTGCGGAGTGCCTAATGGAATGTCAAATCAGATTTAATGTTTAGGTTCTTATCAAATTTTCAGTAATCGTTTGCGGTTCTGGAATCACTTCTAGTTCTACCATACTCCCACTACTGTTTTCTGAAAAAATCCATTTTTATTAAAACTGCGGCGAGTCAAGAACAATATCACTATTGATCTTCCAGATGGTAGAAAGTCAACTCTCGTCATAGCCTGGGTCAACCCACAGACAGCCATTACAGAAACATGCCATGAGTTGTCCAGAGTCTGGTTTTAAGCATAAGCCGGACAACTCCCCGTACCTTAACAATGTTAAGATATGAACTATTCTATATTCAATATAAAAACAGAGGCACTGATTTAATTGGAACCAGATTCAAATCATGCAGCTGTCTCCAGTGCATGTCAACTAAATGGAAAGAGGCCGATCAACATTATTCAATTTAGGAGTACTTCCAATTATGAGTAACCTGAAAGAGAAGCAAGTTCTCTTAATCATTACTATCAACTGAATACCATACACAAGTATCTACATTTTCGATCACCTTGAAGAGCCCCGATACTTGCAACACCTGGTTCTCTACTTTATTCATATACTTATAACTTCTCAAAACTTAGACCTTGTGTTTCTACGAAACACTTGTCTAAAAACTAGAGAAGACATAAGTAAACAGAATATAGTACGAGGACCAACCCCTCTGTCCTAATGGACACTAGATAATATACAATACTCTGTATAAGTCCCTTGAGTCTAATAACTCATTCCCTGTGTGTCGTAGGTTGAAAACTGTACTATGGTTATGAAGAGTTACACCGCTGTTTAATGCTCCTTACCTAACCATCAACTGATATAGGTAAATGTCATAGACATAATTTCAAAAAGTTATATCTCACTCTATAAAAATATACGTACAGATATATCAATTTGAAATTGGTGCATAACAACGGATATTCAAAACCAAATATTTGCCGTCTGGCAAACAACCCAGGTGATTTCCTCAAATATCACCAATTACAACGAATTCCGATATAATGAGGATGATCACCCAATTCCCAATAACTTACTCCCACTCATCATCTGTAAAACCATACAGATGTGAGAATCAAACCTGGTAAATACATACCATGGAGCAAGGGCTAATTGGGAAATCAGTTTTCTTTTAACAATACACAGTGAAACTGAAACATTGAAATGTTTCGTAGGGTTATCCGGGTATTCCTAGTAATGCCTCTTCCATTATCAGATTCACAACTGTAACCGTATATTTCTTTGCCATCTCTCCAAATCCCTTTATATGTCTTTAGTTATTACCTTCTGTACACCCCTTTAGGCCAAATGGTTTTCTTCCTTCCCTACCGTTCGGCACCAGCCTATGGTTTAGAAGAAGACTATCCAATAAGCATAATGGGTGTACTGTCCTAATCCTAGGAGCACTCGCAACCCGAGAGAAGGTAAAGATAAAAGACAACTGAATAAACCTTATTCCTATTTCTCCTGAACCAGAATCCATCCCCGAACTGGAACAAGTTCCTTTCGAGTTCGTATATAACCATACGATGGAGTATCCAAATAACTTGTGGATCTTCGTAGTGATACGGAGTGTTCTGGAGAAATACAAAGGTGAAGTGGGAGTGGTAATGAAATACTTGGTTTGGTCGTGAATAGCAGTCGTAATTTACTTTGCCCTCTTACTAATCCCTTTATTTGTCTTTACATAATACCTTCTGTACGCCCTTTAGGCTAAATGATTTTCTTCATTCCCTACCGTTCGGCACCAGCCTAAGGTTTGGAAGAAGACTATCTAATAAGCGTAATAGGTGTACTGTCTTAATCCAAGGAGCACTCGCAACTTGAGAGAAGGTAAAAGGAAAAGACAACTGAATAGTCCTATCGTTTTCTCCAGAACCGGAAACCATCCTCGAATCTGGAACAAGTTCCTTCGAGTTCGTATATAACCATACGATGGTTTTATCCAATGGAAGTGGACGTTCGTAGTAATACGGGGTGTCCTGGAGAAAAGGGTAAAAGTAGGAGTGGCAATGAGGTGCGCAATTCTGACAATCCAAAAGCCAGTGTTTTAAGAAGGTTCGGTTAATCTTGGTCACTGAGTCATAGTCAAAAGTCGGGTCATGGTCGCTGCCAAAGAGAGAGAGAAAAGAAACACTCAGCGTGCACTCTAACCTAGATCAGAATGGTTATCACTTTATCTAATCAGGAAACCTCCCACTGTAACGTCAAATTCTTCTCCAAACCTGAAAGAAGAATTAGTCGGGATCACCCGAGGAGTAAACCAACTCATCAGTGGGAATCGGGATCCAACTATCCTCGCATGATAACATGGCGGAATCCGCTCACGTTATCACACTCCAGAAGGTATGCGCATATCTGGCAAGTTTCAGTTTCTTTAGAAACTCCCGATGTGATTTTTGCCCCATGCTCTCATGACCTTGACGAAGGCCAACATATCATAAGTCACATGTCAAGTTCTACCCGTCATTATCCAGGTTAATTTGAACCCACCCGTACATACCCTTGACGAAGGCCAAAATAGTAGTATGACTGTCCCAAACCAACGCATCTATTTATGCTGCAGAAAAGTAACAAATAGCTACCATACACTATGCCTTGACGAAGGCCAACATACATAGCATGAATACTAAGTGCTACCTTTCTGAAATGACGGAGGGCTACGAATGGTTTTTGGCGTAAAACCTTTAACGTAATGAACTTGATATCGTTGAAGGAACCGGATAACTTTTTATAAAAATATAGTGACGAAAACCTTTGCTAAAGGGGTCACTCCCGGTGAAGGGATCTCGGCTCTTTCCCCGTAGAATGAGGTGCAAGATATTCCAACTGAATACCACGATGCAAAGCAAAAGTAATCGACTATAGTGAAGTTATTTCCCTGACGCAAACTTCTGTCCAAGGGGTCACTCCCGGTGAAGGGATCTCGACCCTTGCTTCGTCGACTGAGGTGCTGGATATTCATAACCGAATACCACTGTGCAAAACAAAAGAGAACGCCCTTGCAATAATAGCTTTTTGAAAAATGTTCCAACAACATCAGAATAGGTTTGTTTAGCTTGCATTGATCCGAATCAATGCAGTCCCATCAATTGATCACACCAATAAAGAATGAAAATAATGATGTACGTATATGCCATCCGCATTCGCCACTGGGTCCCGTCATCACCCGTTAGGTTACTTAACTAACGACAGAGCGGGGACTGGACTAGCACGGATGCAAAACATATACAACATCTACTAGTATATATATCAATATATAATATTCGCTCAAGGCGTGATAAAATGCAACATCACAGAAATGTAATCAGCATCACAGAACAATACAGATAACTGGGATCCCCGGGTTTCATAGAGCCGCTACTGAAACCCGACGTTCCCCTGGTCGTGTGGATAGCCTGTGCAATGATATCCTAGACCCCTACGGGCGCGGCAAGTTACCCGGCAAAACCTGAAGCGAGGCAGCCCCCTTCAGCAACGTGAATGGACCACCCAGCACTTCACAGAATCCGGTAACTTGGGCACCCCTCCTTGGGTCAACCTGTACCTCCTACGAGTGCGGCGAATAGCCCGCCAATTTTAGAGTAAAGCCCCCTCCGTCTCAACGCCATGAGATGCGGGCCCGTTGCCCTCTAGAACCCGGGTATCCGTGCATCCCTCCGCGGGATAATCCTAGTACAGAAAGTAAAATATACATACAACGGGTACATCGACCTCAGCCCGGTCGTGCCCCAAAAGAATAATATACAAACAGGTAGTAACGGCAGTCCACATGTCGGACGCTCGCCCCGCAATATCAAATGTACATAAACAACCAAACTGTACTAACATTGCATCCAGGCTATCCACCACGACAAATCCGCAACATCACAGCACAACACAGAACATCAACGTGAATGTCACGATCGCAAATCCGTCTAAAAGGGCTATAGCAGTTAGACAGGATTTACCGATCAAATGACATTCACGGTCGCAGATATAATGTAAATACTGTGAACTAACATGTTTAAAATTTTCGATCGACTAAATTTTCCGAAGTGGGCCCCAAGCACAACTGTAGCACTCAAAGAAAATCTGGGCCCAAACAGAACATACCAAAAACCCTATTTCCTTGTCAGAAGCCCACTGTAAAAATTTGGTACAGTGAGGCTACAGTACGACCGCGGATCCGCCGCGCTACAGTAATATCAGCCGACCAAATTTTCACAGAATGCATAAACAACCCTGCTCGTAATTTTACAATGTACCAAATAATTTTTAGAGCACTGGAAAAATTCGATAGAAACTTGACATGGAAATGCGGTTTTTGGAAAATCCGTTCGATCGAACTTGTAAACACGTTAGAGCAAGCTAGACTAGGTTAATGGCATGGCTCTGATACCAGTGTAAGTGCACGGCAGCGCCCCGGCCGTCAATCCGAGGCCAAAATGCGGAAATGAAACTTTTATAAAACTTGTAAATCGACACTACCGTGCACTATAAAACCCGGATCGGGCCATTAACCTAATCCTAGCTAACTAGAGAATGGGGTAGAGTGCTATACTGAGCGATCTGTGTCCTTCGGTCTTCGGCTTCCACTCCGATCTCCTCGTGGAATCTCCGGTCTTCATCTTCTCGTCTGAACGGGCACCACATCGCCGGGTTCTTTTACGGGCTCCCACCTCTGGACCGAGTCAACTCAGGCACGAAGTTGGCGAGTCGACGTGTCCAAGACTACTGCAAATGAAGTGTAGAAAGCTTTGTCTCACTAGGGTTGAGAAGTTGCTATAAAGATGTGGAGGTGAAGAATAAACTTTGGAGATGAATAATGTGTTTTGTTGCAAGCCAAGAAAATGAGATGAAGAAAAATTTCCCACCAAGATCAATCCCCTTCCACCTCTAGAAGTGGCCGGCCCCTTATGAAAAATAAGGAGGGAAAAAATAAAGGAATAAAGCAAGAGGAGAAATTGCATGATAACCATAAGAATATGTCACACCAAAGTCTTGTTTAAATCCAATCAACTTTCATCTCATTTAATGCAAGCTATGATCACTAGAAAAAGCAAAGATGCTTAAACCATCATAATCCCTCCAATTGCACCACAATGCTAATTTGCAAATATGCAAATTAGCCCCTCCCATTACAAAAGTCCGGCCGTGAAGGAACAAAGGAAAACTGGCCGAAACAGAATACAAACTGGCAACTTCAAAAAACTGATCCCGTAATAAATTACAAGAAAACCCCGCGACTGTATATACATACTCGCATTTGTATTCCTACTGAATACAAATGCAATGAGACAAAATCTACACTGTACAATACTAGGATCCGGCTTAAACCAAAGCCCGCTAGTATTATCCGTCCGATCATGATCCGTGCAATACTGCATGTATAAGATCGAACCCTGCCATATCTCCATACGGCCTCTACAGCGTTTCTCCCGAAACTTGAGAAAACGGTCTGTGGGGGACTCTAAAGACTCGTCAACACCTTGGTTGTGGATTTAACCACTAGCACGTCAGAGGTATTAGCCATACGTAACGGGCTACCAGGTATTGACCAAAAGGGACGTCGATGAGCGAACTCATCCTAACACCCTACTGAGCCTGTCAGTGACAATATCCGTACAGTCCGGTCCGTTCGTCTATGAGCATCGCATGGCGGGCCTAGGGGGTTGGTAAAAGTCAGACCCCAAAAGCGGTACAAGTCGTGTCGGAGTGTAGCCCAGAACACCCTGAGATACTACTGGAATACCTACCAGTAAATCTCCTGCCTTGGCCAAGGACTTCGTGTCATGGCTCTCCTAGACACAACGCGACCTCACCCCCAATACCGGGAGAGACGAACCCCTGAAGATCCGCTTACTGCCTCTATGTGGCTCGGGACTGTACCCAACTAAAACCTGTTTGCATGACTACTTTGAGCATGGTAGGGTAGTAATCAAAGTACAGTGGGAACTCACACGAGACAAATGACGATCTCAGGTCGATGAACTAACCTGTACACATGTCACCAGGGAACTGCTATCTGACGTCTGGTATAATACCAACTAGCATGTTCCCGGCGAGTCCCGTCCGATGTACTCATAACCCAATGAGCACCTGTATACATCTTAGGTGAACCAACTGACACCAGTGGCTTGTGAGACCGGCCACCGCCCCTCGTCGGGGTCTCGACTGTATACACTAGTCTACTCTGGAGTATCGATGCCCTGTCTCGAAACTCCCACGACTAGGGACCTTTTAAGGATGTGCTTATAGACCCCAGCTCCCACATATATGATCGCCCTCATACTGCTGGTATTCAAGCAAGAATCCTAGGGGCTCTATCAACGTGCAATAGTGATCAGTAATGTCATCTAAAGCAGTACACGATGATAAAGATAAATCAGATAGCATACTATCATCTTGAGTAAAACTGTCCTACCGGTATAGGTACTCCCTCAACATTGCAATCACGTGCCTGTGATCCAATAATTGACTCTGAGGGCACTATCTCCAACAGATTTAAAATACGACATCTTAAGAAAATGAGATTTTTAGAATATAAAATATATATTAAGATTATTTTTGTATAAATATATGTATATTTATCATTAAAATACCTATTTTGTTATGATATAAATATTCCACCTTTTTCTAAAAATCACAAGAATCAATTTACCTTAAAATACCATGAATTTCATACAAAACCAATATTACAAATAAATACCAATTATTATGAAAATAGGATATTTTCACTAGAAATATCACAATATAAAATCTACATTCATTACAACTCTAAAGACGATTAATAAATACTTGGGGTGTATTTTGAAAACTATACAAAAGTATTTTACATAAAACCCCCTCAAGTTCTATAAATTACAATAAGGACCCTAGCAAACATAGGTTTAAGCGGGACAAATCTCTTGAGCCTCAGGGAGCCGGAGAAGTGGGTGCTTGCCTATCTAAGATAGACAATCAACAAACGGTGTTATCAACACGGTAATCGTCTTTGAAAAAGACACAAATCCTGCCGTCCATGTGCAGCGGTTACCGATAACATCAAAACTTAATTCAAGATTTCAATTTCTCTTTCTAATTGTCTGACTCAGACTGAGTCTCATTAATAATCTAACTTGCATATGATTCAAGTAAAATCTACAATCTACAATTTACAATATTACAATTCAACATGAATCCATGAATCCATTATTCCAGATATTCAATCTATCAACTTGACTGAATTAGAACTTGATTTAGGTGGATGTATACTACATCGCTTTCGAATGTAAAATTATATCCCTCTCTTGAAAGTGGGGATACTAATATGATATTACAAGTCATACTAGGTACATACAGAAAGTTACGTAAAATCAATATCTGCCCACTTATCAAACCTAGGCGATATTCTCCCACGGATTCAGCGTCCACGCTCATTCCGTTTGCAACTCTGAAAGACCAATCACCTACCATTATAACTCTACGGTTTCTCAAAGCATGTAATGAGTTACAGATATGAGATCCTGCTCCGGTATCAAGTACCCAGGAAGTAGAGTTAATTGACAAATAGTTCTCAATAACAAATACACTTGAGGCTGAAGCCACAACATGCTTCGAATCCTGGCTACTGGCTTTGCTAGCCCTGCAATCATTCTGCCAATGTTCATTCCTGTAACAATAGGAACGTCCCTCTTTTACTATATCCAGTCCCAAAACTTTTGCCCTTCTCTTTCCTTCTACTTCCCTGGTTTCCTTCACGGTAGATGGTAAAGACTGTAGAATCAAGTCAGTATCTGACCAGTTCTGCGACGTGGTCTTCAGGTCTGTGAGCTCATCAATATAGCTAGTCATTGTAAGGACGTTGTCCCCTACAGATGACCCGTCAGCTAACCTCGCTTGAATTAATTCGTTCGAGGTTTCATATCTTGTGATATGAGATTGCTCTTCATATAAATCTTTGTTATGGAGAAAGATCCATCTTCTCGTGCTGCTTCTGGTATACACCATCAACTGAAGCTAACATGAGGCACTTAGCTTTCTCTTTATCTTTTTCCCTTGTCTGACGGATATCCATATCCGTGACAGTGGAAACTGGACCTGGAACGGCGGGATCTTGAGTAGTAATAGGGTGGTCCAGCTTGTCATAGGCAATGGACATCAGGACAGACTTTTGCCACTCATATAAGTAAGATTCAGTCAATTTATTATCTAGATGTAACCTAGTCGTGGTCACAAGGTCGCTGCAATTAAGAGAGAGAAGAAAATACTATTAGCATGATGCTCTTGCAAGTTTAGAGTGGTTTAATTTATCTAAACAGGATGGCTCCCACTGTTTCTCGAATCCCTCCTCAAACCATAAAAGAAGAATTAGCCAGGACTATTCTCACCGTACAATTCTTGCTTAACCGTTCAGCCAGGTCAGTGTCGATACTTCGAGGGAGGTTTTCCAATGCTTTCGCGAAGTTCCTTAATTAAATAACCTCTTTTCTCTGGGGGCGTAACCCCGCTGACACCTTTCTAGGCACCTACTTGGTTTATAGCATTGATCGTTAAGTGACGAATCTCCTGATAAGTAGTATATACTCACAGTAGGATCGGGATCCAAAATATCATCGTATGATAATGTTGAAGGAATCCTACCAACATTCATCAAACTCCAAAATAGTATGCTTCTCTCTGCAAATTTCAGTTTCTTTAGAAATTCCCGATGTGGATTTTTTTTGCCCCATGCTCTTATGACCTTGACGAAGGCCAACAAATCATAAGTCACATGTCAAGTTCTGCCCATCATTATCTAGTTAATTTGAACCCACCCGTACATACCCTTGACGAAGGTCAACAAGGTAATACGACTGTCCCAAACCAACACATCTATCTATGCACCAAATGAATACCCCAGCAGCTACCAAACACTATGCCTTGACGAAGGCCAACAAACATAGCTTGAATACTTCTGACTATTCATAAGAAATGACGGAGGGCTATGAATGGTTTTGGCAAAACCGTGAACGTAGTGAACTTGATTTAATCGAAGGAACCTGATACTTTTTAAAAGGAGTGGTTAAAGCTCCGCAATTAAAAATTCTGATCTTTTTAAAATAACCGAGTGGTTTCTTTTAAATTTGTTCCGACGACTTAAACTTTGGTTTATTTTCTTTGCATTATAATAATGCGTCCCATCATTTATCCTATCATTGCAGAAAACAACGAAAATACCACGTCCTCTTATGCCATCCGCATTCGCCACGGGGTCCCGTCATCACCTGTTAGGTTACTTAACTAACGACAGAGCGGGGGCTGGGCTAGCGCGGGTGTAAAACATAAGTGACGTCTAATAGCTATCATATATAGATATTGTACATTCGTCAGACACAATAATAAGCATTCCAGATCACAGATGAACTTTATTGGATTTACTAGCAATCCGCATTTGCTTTGAGCCTGCAATAAAAGACGGATTACACAGTTGTGATGAATAGCCATTACCCCACCCTAGACCCCTACGGGTACGGCAAACTACCCGCCAAGTACCCGAAGTGAAGCGGTCTCCCTCAACAAAGTGAGTAGGCCACTAAACACTTCAAAGTACCCGGTAGTTTGTGTACCCCGCCTTGGGTCTATCCTAGGAACAAAAACAGTAAAAAGAAATAATACAACGGTGGCTACAACCGCAACCTGGATGTGCCCCGCAAAAGAATATTACATCAAATTACATTTACATCGAATGAATGAATATTAAACCCATCTCAAACCCCGGCTAATCATCACAACAGTCCAACACAGTTCATATACACAAACAGTAAACATTACAGAAATGTGCAACCCCCTGCCAACCGACATACTAGCAGTTAGGGGAGGTTTACGAACACATTAAACATTACAGATAAAAACCCAATTAGCAAATATCTTAGAACATCGATCGAATACCAAATTCCGTGTCTACCCCAAAAGCAAACTTGTACCGAAGTAACCTGGGTAGAAACAGAACATACTGGAAAACATAAAACCACATAATATGAATTACAGAGGAAATTCGAGTCAACTCGAAGTTGACTTGCCGGCGGATCCGCGGCCAAAAGCACCTTTGTGCCGCGGTTCCGCGGCTGAGTTGCCGAGTTAGGGTCTCGTATTTTCTCAGTTTTCATTAAAATTCCTGCTGTGAATTTTAAGGTATGTCAAATAATTTTTCTGACAGTTTTAAAATTAACAGAAACTTAGGGTTTTGGTTTTTCGTTTTTCGTATTTTTCTGTCGATCGAACTTCTAATCATTTGCTAACGAGCTAGTAATGGTTTAGTTGTCTCTGATACCACTGTAAGTCCATGTCACGCACCCCACGAACTCGCGAGGAGGCGGAATATATGAAAAACAATTATCAAAGCTTCGTAACATGGACTTGAGCACATGAATCGTAATCTAAACCATTTCTAACTAGCTACAAGAGGTTTAACTACTCTGATACGAAGTTATACCTCACGTTACTTGTCTTTCGGGTCTTCATCGCGGTCCTCCACTCCTCGTAGGCTCCTTGGAACATCGGCACCTCAACGGCCTCCTCGAATCAAAGACGATCCACCCGAAATCTCCTACACCAAGCTTAATCTCAAACTTGAGATAACTAGGTTACTTAAAGTGCTAATCTAAGCTACCTAGGGGATATAGAGTGAGGTTATGGATGTATTAGTCTAGCTAACCCTTGATCTCAACTCATGAGAGGTTAGGGTTAGGGTTTGAAGAGAGAGTGAGCTTGAGGAGAGAGAAGGTGAGAATAATAATGAAATGAGATAATGAACTTATCATGATATATATATGAAGCATTATTATTTATCCAAAAATCAAATAATAGAATTAACAACCATGCTTCACAAATATCTTCGAGTGATTCATCTCCATGAGTCATTAAGCATTTATGATGCTTTAATGACTTGGATGAATCACACAAATGAGTCACTAATCTCATTTAATGCAATGCCACCTTAACCCCTTAGTCACCACTCTTCTAGAACCTTCCCGACAAATTACGAGAACGCCCCTCCAATCCGTGAAAACACGGAAAAACTTTAGACTGTATAAATCCAGTAACCCTATACTAGAATCTGGCTTAAACCAAAGCCGACTAGTAAAAACTGTTCGAAAAGTCGTACGTGCGTAAACACACGTACGCATCCGAACCTTTGTCGTAAAACCATACGACCTCTATATCGTTTCTCCTAGAGCAGAGAAACTCTCTGTGTGGGACTCTAAAGACTCGACACTACGCTGGCAGTGGGTTTAACCACAGACCGCAAGCGGCACTAGCTGTACGTAACGGTCCCCAGGTAGATGTCGATAAGAAGGCCGATGAGGAAAACCATCCGAACCCCTACTGAGCCTGATGTGACAATCTCCGTACAGTCCGGTCTATTCGTCTAAGACTATCGCATATCAAGCCTAGGGGACGGCAAGCGTCAGTCCCCTAATAGCTGTATAAGTCGTGTCGGAGCGAAGCCCATTACACCCTGAGAAGCTACTGGAACCTACCAGTATATCTCGCTTGCCCTGGCCAGAGACTTTGCGTAATGGCTCTCTGACACAGCGCGATATCATCTCCCAATACCGGGAGAGACGAATCCTATCTAACCACCACTGCCTCCAAGTGCTCGGGACTGCACCCAACTGCTATCTGTTTGCACGACTCCTTTGAGCCGTGGTAGGGTAGCAATCTAAGAACAGTGGGACACACTCGAGGCGAAGCAGCAGTGTTAAGTCTGCGGACTATGCTGTACTCATGTCACCTGGGAACTGATAACTGACGATGGGTATAATACCAACCAATCAGTTCCTCGGCGAGTCCTGTCCGGTATACCCGTAACCTAACGAGCACCTGTATACTATCTCCAGTACGACGTACTGATGGCTGTGGGACAGACCATCTCCCCAACTGGGATGAGAAGCGTATACACTTAGTCTACTCCGGAATATCGATGCCCTATCTCGATAATCCAACGACCAGGGACCTGTATAGGATGTTGCTTACAGACTACCCAGCCCCCACTAGTGTGACTGCCATCACGACGCTGGTAATCAAGCAAAGATCCTATGGGCTCTACTAATATGTATAAGTGATACGTTACAAGAAATATATGCACATATTAAAGTAGACTCAAACCAAGTAGCATACTACCATGTTTAGCAAGACTGTTATATACAACTGTGAATATCCCAAGCTTCCATTAAGTAATATACAACATAGTATGATACAATAATGGCCCCTAGGGCATATACACTAACATATACTGGTATGGAATTTGTTAAAGGTGGCACGAGGTGGTCACTTAAGACGTAATTACAACCATGCCGTTGTTCCGTGGTATTATTGACGGAGCCTTGTACTACGGATTACCAAAGTCTCCGGTGTAAGTGGGACTCCTCTCGTATACACTGGCATCTTCTGTACCAAGCTACAAACAACAGCGTTAACACAATACTATAACAATATAATAAAACATTAAAAGTTACCTTCTTATTCTGTCTATCCTACTTCTCCCTTATCTTTGGGACTTACCGAGCGATTTGTTCGCTGACGACATTCTCTTTCTTTCTTCTTTGAATGTCGTCAGGTGATCTGGACATTCCTGAGATCGAGCCCTCTGCTGAAGACTTAGACCAGTTCAGTGAAGACTCCGAGCTCTAGTTCATTGTACACTTTCCATTCAGTACTTTTTCATTTCTGTTATGCCATTGTTTAGGCATTGTTTTTTATCAGTTGTATTTACTTTCCATGCATTGTACAGAAAGAATGTGAATAAATAAAGTTGCTGTTTTAAATTATATCTTGTCTCTTGTGATCTACTTTTATATTTCTTAGATACGCTTAACGTATTTACTTCACAGTAAATACGTAGCGGCCTCGTCCCGTCACCTTTGCCGTATACCGGGAAGCGGGGCATGACAGGTTTTGTTGGTGGCCCATGCAGGTCTGAGCTGTATAGTACAATACTATGCAGTTCTGTTCTGTATGAACAAACCTATGCAATATAACACAAGAATCAGCAACTAAAATATTCTTTACAATTCATGTTCCTTGAATCTTACAATTTCATATTCCTTGAATCTTCTTATTTCATGTACTTGAATCTGTCCTAACCTAGATTTTTCTTCAAGGTTATGGATTCCCCAAACAACACAAGCGCCAACTTCAACAACACTCCACCTCCACTACCAATCGTACCTACTGTTCCTGCTCCACCCACCAAGCAAACAGTTCTGATTGAGGCGATCCGCAGCCTCCTAGAGGGACAGCAGCAGCTCTTGAACCGTCCCGAGACTGAAGCACCTGGGGTAAAGCAATTCAGGGCTTTACATCCCAAACAGTTCTCCGGAAAGGGAAGCCCACTTGAAGCCGAGGAATGGGCACAAAGCATAGAAGATGATCTGGTAGCGGCACAAGTGCCAGATATAGCTTGGGTTCGTGTGGCAAAATTACAGCCCACGGACAATACACGGAACTGGTGGAAGGCGGAAGAAAGCTGTCTTGATCAGCCCATTGAATGGAAGACTTTTCGCGATAAGTTCGACGTGAAGTACTTCCCTGTGACTGCCAGGTTTGCCATGGAACAGCAGTTCATTCATCTACAACAAGGTTCTATGTGGGTTAAGTCAGTAGATGAGTATGGCGCTGAGTTCACCATGCTCAGTCGGTAAGATATGTCACAGTATTTTAAATTTTTAATATCACATACTACACAACTAACACAAGACCGTAACAGATTTGCGGCATACCTGATACCGACGGATGAGATCAGAGCCTGTCGATTTCAACAAGGTTTGGACACAGAAATCCAGGCTGCACTAGCCACAGGGAAATTTCCAACTCATGAAGATGCTCTGGAAGCTGCCCGCGGTTATAAGGCAGTGATAAAAGTAAGGGGCAGACCTCATTCTGCAGGAGTGAAATGCCCTGCCATTCAAATGACAGGAGGGGCCTCTTCAAGGCTAGCTGTTGAACTCAGAAGACTGGAAGAAGCCAATGATCAGCCAAGACCCGATTTTCGCTTTTATTGCAAGAGGGAAGGACACTTGTGGAAGGACTGTGGGCGCGCAAAAGGCCTATGCTTGGTTTGTGGCGCGTCCAATCACGAAATTGAAAACTGTCCTTATAGACGCAACCCAGCTCACACACCCGTCAACTACCCGCAGCAGCCAGCTATCCAGGCTCCTACAACTCGTCCTGCACTCCCAGCACCACCTCCACGTGGATTTCCTGCTCAGCCAAATCGCCAATTCTATCAGGCACTGAGAAACATGCCTCGAGTACAGGGGAATATGCCTCCAGTTAGGAGGAACATGCCACGGCGACAGGCTTACACCTTAGCTGCCGTAGAAGACGAGACCGTAGGTCAAGGTAACACCGGTAAGTCTTTTTCACATTTTTAAACCCTTGCACCATTTTTTGTTATACACTATCCATACTCCAGTCACCAAACATTCATTGAATTTGTTACACTTTCCTTTTATAAATTTCGAGGACGAAATTTTTATAAGGAGGGTAGAATGTAACAACCATAATTTTCCTATACAAATTTTTAAAATACTTTTTCAAAAATCCATATAGGGGTATTTTAGCTTGAGCTCAAGATTTAAGTAATTATTTTGCTTTTTAATTTCAAGTTAAAAGAATGTAACAACTCCATTTTTACTGTACAAAAATTTTCTTTAAAATTAATGTATACTTGGGGTATTTACATTTTCTGTGACTACTTTAAGTAATTAAATAGCTCCATAATTACAAGAAGGAGCTTGTAGTTCATTGGTAATAGCTTGCACTACTGAACTAAGCCACCAGAGTTCAAATCCCATGCCCCATATTATTTTTAATATTATTTTGTTTTAAAATTTTTAGAAGTCCAACAGTCAACACGTGATAAATTCCAAAATTTCCACTACTCATAAAAAACTAAATATACCAGAGCCTACATCTGATGACCCCCCACCTTCCGCCCCCGACTCGGCCTGACTCGCTCGGCGGACTGGCCGACTTAGGCCGGCGCCGCCTGTCGGACTCGGCCGGTCGGCCGAGTCATCAACAGATGAAAGTTTCCTTTTCAACTTCTTTACCCCCGTTCACACTCCATTTATTTGGATCGTTTCCAGAGAGCCCATTAACCACGATTTACTCCATTTTTAATGATTTTTAATACATTTTTTAAAATCAAAACTCTTCATCTACCCTAACCCTATAAATACTACCCTAAACACCACCCCTTCACTCATATTTCTGAGCCAACTCTCAAGAAAAATTCTTAGAACTCTAGTGTGCAATCGAAGTGAGTGAAAGGCGAAGCCCCGGCGAATTTTCCGGTCATCTTCCGAAGACGATTCTAGGAGCTCCCGGCGACGAAACGATGCACTGGCGACTCCTCCCGTTCCACCTCCCTCTCTTTGTTGTCCTAAACCCATAAGTTCCCAAATTCTATCTCTCTATTCTTTCCTAAAATACGGAATTACAAAACCCGACGGAATCCGAACAAATCCGATTTTCGATTCGGTTTCTTCTTAAAACTTCACTTTTCTTAATACAATTATACTTAAACCTTTTCATGTTGACTATTAATCACTACTAAACAAGTTGAACAAGTTTCATGACAATCTAATGCCATTTGTAACTTTTACGGTTCTTTTTCATTAAAATACCATATAGTTTCTTTTTCGACATTTAAACCATTAAACTTGATATACCTTTAATAGGATCACGAGGTAATGACCTACCTCTTCACACACTCATATGCAACATAGCATAATACCCTCGGGAACGTAGAATACGGGAAAACGAATTATTGCAAATAAATACCATTTACTTAATAAAAACCGTTTTCTAAAGGATTTAGTATTTTGCACAAATCTTTGCAAAGCGCCGCTACAACCCATTTTGGGGAACCCGTTCGGGATGGTGCGGATTATCGCACATTCTCGGGTTTAGTAGTGCGAGATTCAGACCTCCGCAAGGAGCATTCGGTCTCGAAAGATTTAAAATACTACATCTTAAGAAAATGAGATTTTTAGGATATAAAATATATATTAAGATTATTTTTGTATAAATATATGTATATTTATCATTAAAATACCTATTTTGTTATGATATAAATATTCCACCTTTTTCTAAAAATCACAAGAATCAATTTACCTTAAATACCATGAATTTCATACAAAACCAATATTACAAATAAATACCAATTATTATGAAAATAGGATATTTTCACTAGAAATATCACAATACAAAATCTACATTCATTACAACTCTAAAGACGATTAATAAATACTTGGGGTGTATTTTGAAAACTATACAAAAGTATTTTACATAAAACCCCCTCAAGTTCTATAAATTACAATAAGGACTCTAGCAAACATAGGTTTAAGCGGGACCAATTTCTTGAGCCTCAGGGAGCCGGAGAAGTGGGTGCTTGCCTATCTAAGGTAGACAATCAACAAACGGTATTATCAACACGGTAATCATCTTTGAAAAAAACACAAATCCTGCCGTCCATGTGCAGCGGTTACCGATAATATCAAAACTTAAATCAAGATTTCAATTCTCTTTCTAATTGTCTGACTCAGACTGAGTCTCATTAATAATCTTACTTGAATATGATTCAAGTAAAATCTATAATCTACAATTTACAATTTACAATATTACAATTCAACATGAATTCATGAATCCATTATTCTATTCAATCTATCAACTTGACCGAACCGAACTATGGATATACATTCCATTTACATGATTATACAGTTACATCCATGATTCTACAGTTACATACATGATTCTCCAGTTACATCCGTTTACTGATATCATGGTTTCGGTCAGTCATCCAATTATACAATCTATACAGTTTACAATACAAGACAATTCAATACAACAATACAATCAAGATAACACTATGGGGTTTAAGGGGTAGACTGGTACGGAATATGTTAAAGGTGGCACGAGGTGGTCACTTAAGTCGTAATTACATCCATGCCGTTGTTCCGTGGTATTAACGACGGAGCCTTGTACTACGGGTTACCAAAGTCTCTGGTGTAAGTGGGACTCCTCTCGTATACACTGGCATCTTTTGTACCAAGCTACAAACAACAACGTTAACACAATACTATAATAATATAATACAACATTAAAAGTTACCTTCTTATTCTGTCTATCCTACTTCTCCCTTATCTTTGGGACTTACCGAGCGATTTGTTCGCTGACGACATTCTCTTTCTTTCTTCTTTGAATGTCGTCAGGTGATCTGGACATTCCTGAGATCGAGCCCTCTGCTGAAGACTTAGACCAGTTCAGTGAAGACCCCGAGCTCTAGTTCATTGTACACTTTCCATTCAGTATTTTTTCATTTCTGTTATGCCATTGTTTAGGCATTGTTTTTTATCAGTTGTATTTACTTTCCATGCATTGTACAGAAAGAATGTGAATAAATAAAGTTGCTGTTTTTAATTATATCTTATCTCTTGTGCTTTACTTTTATATTGCTTAGATACGCTTAACGTATTTACTTCACAGTAAATACGTAGCGGCCTCGTCTCGTTCCCTTCGCCATATACCGGGAAGCGGGGCGTGACATGATCTAAAGTCTAGTACATACTGATACCATCTACATATATGTATGTGTGTGTATGAAAACACATCGCCTAAGGACCCGCTATAATATCATGTCGTATCTCATAATACGAACCAATCATATCACCGATCTCGTGGCACCATGCCCAATCTCATCGACTCATCTCCAAATATCGTATAATATCCTCATCATCCATGTATATGTATACGGATATAAATATACATAGCCCCATACCTATGTGTATATATATATACATATCCCCATATACGCACAAGTAATAAAATGTATGCGTGAGTGCGTGTGCGTGTATGTAAACCTTAATCTAGGTTTCGCGACTAAGAAAATAACTAAGTTACTTCTAATGCACTAAAACTAACTCATGAACATCTAACATCTTACTCACCAATCATCCAAGTTTCACAACACAATAATCGTATATATAACATATATATCGTATACTAGACTTCGAACTGCGGGGGTGCTATACGCCATCCACTCGACTTCCCCCGTAGATATATATCTACTCACCTTGATCTTTGCTTGCCGAAGTCGACGTCGCCATTTCTCTTCTTCATCGTCCGTAGTCCACGTGAGGGTACCTACATATCATAGCATATCGTATCGCATTAAAATCCGATTCAAAGCCAAAACGACACGCGAGATGCCTATAGGTTAGAACCTATAGTCTACTCACACAAAAGAGCCCAAAAACACCCGATATCGACGTACAAACGTCAAGTGATCAAGATAAAACACAAATATCAAAACTCCATTTCATAAACCTCGAAGAATTCAAAGCAGCAACTTACAAAACTTGCTCCAGATTTTAGTTCAGGTGAAATTGGAATGAACAAACAGTACTGGGGTGATGTATATAGGGTATATGACCTACAGAAGCAACGTGGAACCCTAAATCCAAAATGTGGCCGGCCACAATGGCCTAAAATCCGGTGTGCTCGGCCAAGTGGGCTTGGTTGGGGTTTGAATTTGCAGGGTGGTCTCATATTGGTCCAATTAAGTCTCTGGTATTGTTTTCTTAAGTCATAAGCTTCCCGGGTCATCCTAGATTCCCTGTAGGCATGCTAAACATCACAAAACCGACATGATTCAAATTCTAAGTTTGTATTTTGGTTTCTATTCTCATTTCCAGGTTAGGGAATCAATCTCTAAGGCCCTATAACAGCCACTAAGTAATCCAAGTCCACACAAAAACCCAAACCCTCTCTAGGGATTTTTCTAAGTTCACAAAACAACACTAAAACACTTCTAAACATGCATGGATACTAAAATGAATGAAATACTATGCTAATGGTGAAGAAAGTACCTCATTTGGCAACTCAAGAAAATTCCTGAGTTGCCCCAAGTGCTCAAAATCCGATTTTTCTTGGTCCAAAGTGCTTGTGATGAGCTTGTGCATGTTTTTAGTGAAAGAGAGATGATGTTTGATGAAGGATTGAGGGTGTTGTGAGGGTTTTGTGGAAGAGGGAGATGTGGGCAGCAATGGGAGAGGGAGAGGGAAAAATGAAGGAGGAAGTAATGGAGGGAAGCAATAGGAGAATGGTCAAGACCCCTCACCTCTCTCTCCTTTCTCTCTTTTGCCCATACTCATTTGTTTAATCCTTTTCTTTTTCTTTTGTTTTCTTTTCCCTTTCTTTTCTTTTGTTTTCCTTTTCATTTTAAACACAAATGAAAACCCCAATTAAAACCATGGTCACACAAAAGGAAAATAACAAGCTTTGTAACATGAAGTGGTGCATGTCATGCATAAAATCGGATTAATGCATAATTAGCGATTATTAATCAAGTTTAGAAATAAACTTGTGTATAACTGATTTTATAACTTTTATAAAATGTCTAAATCATATAACATTCTTTCAAAATCAACAATTTACATATATTTCCAAATATTTCCCAATTATCAGTATTTAATTATACCGCAACATTAAAATATTCATAATATTTATTATTTTAATTATTTAATTTCCCAAAAATAATATTTTATTTTTCTGAAATGTTACAGGGGGTGAGTTTCCAGCTCGTGAGTAGTAAATAATATCGTAAGTGGCAGTCTTATGCATGAATGTAACATCGACAATCCTAAGTATGAGGTTATAGTAATGTATAACAGTATGGATACAACAAAAATAAATGAGCAAAGTATAATATCAGGGGTGTAACAGTTATATGAAACTGAACATGTCATAACAATTCTAATAAGATAAAAACAGAGGTACCATCAATAAATTATCATAAATCCTGTGTCAAGCATCGACACTCAAAATCCCAATATCTCAGGCGTCGTCACTCTGATCGGCTCTCATATCCATCTGATCATATAACTCCGGTCGGTATCCTCCGAATATCTGCCGAGTTTCCATACTATCACCGGTAGGTAGTGTTCCCCTGCCAGGCTCAATGCCTTTCTATACGATCTTCTTGCCCCGGAGTACCATACCGGGTCCACCATGTACCCATAGACGGTGCCTCCTCACTCCTCGAATCGGATATACTCATAACTCAGAACCGAGAAAACTCATGGTGGATACCAAATATCATATCAAGAGAAAACCGCATTTTTAAATGAATCCCAGTTTTTTTTTGAAAATGTGTTTTGCGATTTCTCAACTCATGAAAACTGAAATTTCAAGAATACAACATCATGTAAAAATGTGGAGATAATGGTAAATGTACATGAATTTGGCATGATGCATGCTAGTATGAAATAGATGAAGATCTAACTACCACCAAGGATATAGTACAATGCAAGATGACATGGCAAATTCTATAGTGTACGTGGCATGGCAATTACCAATGGTGTGTGTACATATGAGTTTGTGCACGTGTGGCATGAACCATTGGTAATGGTGCATGTTTTCTAACGAGGATGTATCCATGCATAACAAGTAATAGGATGCATATTATAAGGCTTATGCAATATATGAATGTATATGCATATATATATATATATATATATATATATATATAAGATTTTATAGCTTGAATCTAGATATCGGGTGCTTAACGCCATCCAAATGATTCCCCCGTAGATATTAAATCTACTCATCGGAACGGTCTTGCGCTACTCGAATCCGATCACCTCCTTTCCTTTTCTTGCCACATCTGAAGTCTCCACAACCAATCCTAGCATCGAACAAAAACCTTAGCACGTGAGGCTAGAATTCCGACATGACACAAATATATACAAACACAAATGAACTAACTCTCACGAGTTAACACGTGTGAGCTTAGTGTGCTATACGTGTACAACAAACACCTAGGACTACCTTGAAGGGCCGTTAACCAACTAAAACACTAAAACGAGAGTCGGGACATTCGTATCATACGTTAAAATATCGCTAGAAGTAAGGTAAAACGCTCCCCGATTTTTGTATACGTAAAATTGGAAAAAGTTGCATATACTAGAGGTCTAATTAGAGTCTTAGAGAGCCCCCGACAAAAACCTATACCCTAATCCCCAGAGGGGCTCCAAATTGCGGTAAAATACATTAAATTGGCGGAAAAGTTTTGGAGGAATAGGCTCGGGTTTTTAGGGTGCACTCAGGGTCCTATAACAAGCTCCCAGTAATCGCAATTCAATTATGTGTTCACTGGTTTGATAGCAGATTTAGTTTGAAACCCTAACCTTAACTAATAACTAGTTTTGATACTAATTAAAAATATTATGGTGGTTTTGTGAAGTCTTGATGGTTAAATAAGGGATAATTAGCCCTAAGATACTCTCATCTATCGTAATTTAGGTTATAGTTACCCTAAGAATTTTCATAACCCCAAAATCCCATCTATAAGTCTTAAATATCACAAAACATATTAATTAGGATTATGAGTTGTTAAGGCAAGAGTTTGATAAAACAAGATCAAAGTTGGCTCATTATCTCAATACTGGGTTGATGGAGATCGTAAGCTTGCAAGGTGGCCTCTAAATTAAGGATTTGGCTTCAAAAGACTCTTAAAGAGATAAAATTGATTTTTGTGATGATTTTAGTGTTAAGGGTAAGATTATTTGTGGGAGTTAGAGAAGAATTCATGAAGAGGAGCTGAATAAAAGAAGAAGGAAAGATGACGGAGAGAAGAGAAGATAGAGGAGAAAGAAAGATGTAGAGAAAGGATGGCTAATTTTTGTTAGGAATATGTATGCCCTAGAGGCCATTATTGTATGATATAGTGGATGCTTGGACATATATATAGAGGACTTTCTTGCTCGACATGATAGTATGCTATCTGGTTGCTCTTTATCTTAACATGTACACTAGTATTATTATACCGTCTCTCTGATACATGTTGATAAATCCTTTAGGATGTTTACTTGACTACCGGGATTATGATGCGGATCATACTACTGGGACTTGTGTAGTCCACAAGCACATCCTTTAATTGTTCGTAGTGAAGGGAGTATCGAGATAGGGCATCGATATTCCAGAGTAGACTAGTGTGTATGTATCTTGACCCTGTATGAGGTGATGGTTGATCCCATAACTATTGGTGTTTGACATCAAAGATTGTACACAGGTGCTCACTAGAGAATGGGTACACTGAACAGGACTCGCCAAGAACTCCTAGTTGGTACTATACCTATCGTCAGATAGCAGTTCTCTTGTGACACTAGTACGGGTTAGTCTGTAGACCTGAGATCATCATAATGTCATGTGTGGTTCCCACTGTGTTTTGATTTCCTCCCTACCACGGCTTAAAAAAGTCGTGCAAACAGGTGGATTTTGGGTACAGTCCTGAGTCACATGGAGGCAGTGAGCGATAGGAGGGGTTTTGTCTCTCCCGGTATTGGGAGTTGATGTTGCGCTATACTCAATTGGCTATAACAGTAAGTCTCTGGCAAGGGCTGATGAGATTTACTGGTAAAGAGTTATCAGTAGTTTCTCAAACCGTTATGAGCCATACATCGGCATGACTTATCAAGTTACTGGGGTCTGACGATTCCATCCCTAAACTCGATATGCGACATATCAGACAAAGAGACCGGACTGCACGATAAGTGTTACTTATAGGCTTCATGGGAGTTTGGACAAGCTTGCTTGTTGATCTTCTATTCGCTCAATACCTGAGTAGCCGTTACGTCCAGCTAGTACCTCCGACGGCTTGTGGGTAACTGATGTGATCATTACCTACTGCTGGCGTATTGATGAGTCTTTAGAGTCCCACACAGAGGTTTCCTAGTTCAAGCGAAACGAAGCAAGGCACATATGACGATATGTGTGGGGGTCTAATTAAATACGAGTATGTGATACCGTATTCTAATCTGGCGGTATTTTTTATATCAGTTAGGTTATATGTGATATAACTGGATTATTGAATCAAGTGTTGATTTGATAATGTGATATACATATAAATGATATTAGTCAGTTATATGTGATATAACCGGATTATTAAATCAAGTGTTGATTTAATAATATGATATATATTTATATTTGATATAATTATATATTAACTAATATTATGCTCACTAATTATTTTCTTATCTTGATATATATATATATATATATTATTTGTGTGTGTGTGTGTGTGTGCGCGTTATTTAAGAAGCATGGTTGCATTTTCTATTTTGAGAAAATAGAAAAAAGAGGTGGAAAATGGGGAGATGTTTTGGGCATGGGTGAAGCATGACACATATCATTTGTTTATTAGTCTTGACTCACTATTGAAGCATGGTTGGAATTATTTATGGGAAAATAATCCATACTTCAATAAGTGAGGTCAAGTGTGTAGCCATTCTACACTTGTTCATTCTTCACTTGAGTTCTTTGGCTCGAGCTCACTTTCACTCTCTAGCTCTCTCTATATTCTTCTTCCTCAACCTCAAAGCTCTAACCCTCATATATTGTAGGGATGCTAGGCACAAGGGTCTATGAGGCATCAACCATGCCCGATTAAAAATTTAGCCGTGCCGAACAACCCAAAGCCGGATCTTTAAACTAGAGTTTAGGTGAAAACAAGCATGTTAAACTCTTTAACACTAACTGAGAGGGATTACAACCTTTGTAGATCCAGTCCTTCACTTCTTAAGCTTCGTGTTGAGTTCCCTTCGCTGCGATCATCGTGTTCCGGACTCTCGAGAGGCTCCACGAAGAGAAAGATGCAGTCTTGCTTCCGATCTTCGCTAACATAGATGATCTACCTTGAAGTTTCATTAACACAAGCTCTCACTCAAAAAATGAAGTGAACACCCTCATCTAAATGGCAAGGGTAGATGAGGATGATGAAGTAGGATTTTTGCTCTCATTTGTTTTCATATTCTCACTCACTTTCATCACTTAGCAAAAAGCTAGTGAAGCTTTTCATCAAGGAGGAAGAAGCAAGAAGAAGAGCTAAATCCTTTTGTGATGAATAATGAATTAATGTAGTGGTTACAAATCTAACCAAGGGTTAAGCATGAAGGAGTTAACCCTTTTAGAGAATTAACTAGAGCTAATGGTTTGGATTGGGTTAACATAATATCTTCACAAAATATCAAGCAAAACACAAAGTCAAAGCTTCATGAAGCTTCATGGAAGCTTCATGCAAAAGCTAACCCTAATCCAAACCCTAACCAAGTTTAAACCCTAAACCATTATTAAATTTGTAACCCTAACATGTTACAATATTATATATCACATATACAATATATTT
Organism: Agapanthus africanus; assembly: GCA_030015575.1. NCBI lineage: Eukaryota > Viridiplantae > Streptophyta > Magnoliopsida > Asparagales > Amaryllidaceae > Agapanthus > Agapanthus africanus. The sequence goes on along the minus strand of JASDDO010000026.1, from coordinate 398,388,180 downwards.
TGTAACAATAAAAAATAATACAATTAACATATATCGCATATATATCAATGTATTATCCCGTGAGAAAATGAATCTTTTAGTGAGCTAATATTAGTTAATGTAATTTAATATATCATATATATTATTATACATTAAATTATCGAATCAACACTTGATCCGATAATCCGGCTATTTCACAAATAACCGACTAATACGATGACCCGGGTATATCACATATACCCGGCCGATATCTCATATCACGAGAATCCAATACGGTATCACATACCGCATTATCCTCGGTCCCGCACATATCACATATGTGCTCCTACTCCATTTTGCCTGAGTCAAGAAACCTCTGTGTAGGACCCTAAAGAATCGTCAATACGCCGGCAGTAGGTGATGATCATATCAAACACCCACAAGCTGCAAGCGGTCAGCTAAACGTAACAGCTACCCAGGTATTGAGCGCTCAGAAGATCAACAAGTAAGCCTGTACGTTCTCCTGTGAATCCATTCAGTAACACTCCCGTACAGTCCGGTCTCGTCGTCTGATATGTCGCATATCTCGCCTAGGGGTGGTAAACGTCAGACCCCAGTAGCTTGATAAGTCGTGTCGATATGAGATCTATAACAGTTCGAGAAACTACTGATAACACTTACCAGTAAATCTCAGCAACCCTGGTCAGGGATTTCCAGTTATAGCCAATCGAACACAGCACAACATCAACTCCCTATACCGGGAGAGACGAATCCCCTCCTATCGCTCATTGCCTCCATGTGATTCAGGACTGTACCCAAAAACCATCTTTTTGCACGCCCTCTTGGACGTGGTATGATGGAAATCAAAGCACAGTGGGAATCACACAAGACTCTATGACGATCTCGGGTCAACAGACTACTCTGTACCAGTGTCACCGGAGAACTGCCATCTGACGTGAGGTATAATACCATCTGGGAGTTCTCGGCGAGTCCGTCCAGTGTACCCAGTCTCTACTGAGCACCCGTACACCATCCTTGATGTCAAACACCGATGGATATGGGATCATCCATCGCCTATCATATGGGTCAAGATGCGTATACGCTAGTCTACTCTGGTATATCGATGTCCTGTCTCGATACACCCTCGACTAGGAACAGTTATAGGATGTACTCGTTGACTACCGTGGCCCCACTAGTATGATCTCATCATGGTCCCAGTAGTCGAGTACATATCCTAAGGGCTTTATCAACATGTAACATAGAGACAATCAGAGTACATGTTAAGATAAAGTACAACCAGATATCATACTATCATGTCGAGCAAGAAAGTCCTCCCTATATATGTCCAAGCATCCATTACAATATACATCATATGTACAGTAATGGCCTCTAGGGCATACATATAACTAACATATATGATGTGAACCATAGGGCTTTGCATCATTCTAGTGAGCTTAGAACTACTACTTCACCTTCCTACACTTGATTAGCACTTAAGTTTAGGGTGTTTCCTTCACTAAGAAAGTTTAGTGAAGAGGTAGCTTGGATTAGAGGAGCTTCGGGTGGATCATCTTCGATACGAAGGTCATCGCATGGAAGCTCATTCATTCTTCAAGTGGAGCCTAGAAGAGTCGTAGGGACTACTACCCTAGAGGACACGGTCTACAAAGGTTGTAGTTTCTTTCTCTTAGTGTAACGTTCTTCATATCATCATAGAAACCCAAATCATCTAGTTAGATCTTTGGTTAGTCTAGCTTAGCACCCTGAAAATTTTAAATTCGCATGGATAATGTCGGTTTTGACCAAGTGGTGGTGCTAGGGTAGAATTTCATGGTATCAGAGCCAAGCTAGAACATTAGGGGAAGTCTTTACGACGTTAAAGTGTTCGATCGATTTTCGAAACCCACTTTTTCTCAAGTTTCTGTCTATTTTTCAAAACTTGAAATTTTTGTGATTAAAAATATACAGAAAATTGTGCAAGGTATTTAATGGAGCCTCAGGAAATTCGAAGCCCTAATTCCACTAAAGCGTCGTGGAACTGCGGCCTAACCCCATGTTCGGCCGCGGTTCGGCCGCATGTTTGAGGAATTTTAGGATCTATTTTCTTGTGCTGCTCCATTGTTATATTTGGCACTTTCTGGATGTTTTTAATGATGCTCAAGTTGTTGAGGTCTCTGGAATTTGTGGGTGTTTGATGAATCGATCGAAATGTTTAGCGTCGTATAGATTAAGATGATATGTGATACAAAATTTGGAATCCACAATAATTAGTTTTGTGAAAACTAGTTAGTGTTTTAAAAATCTATCGTTTTAGTCTCGGTTGTTCGATTGCCACGGAGTTTCGATTTGGATCAAAACTCCGTCGCAATCGCGTATAGTACGCGAACACTTAGTCAGGAATCTTGTTGAATTATCCGACTGCTTATTAAAAAGAGTTTTCAATTTGAGACTAAAATGCAAGGTTTATAGGGTTAGGCATGAAATTCGGAATATAAGATATTCCGGGTTTATGATGTCTAAGGTATTTGCGGATTCTAAATATTATAGTTTTTCATTTCTTTTCTACGCCGTAAGTGTAATATGCGAGGTATCTCCGATCTCGTTGCTATATGTCAACGACATTTGGGATACTTATATTTACTTACGTTGATGACATATGATGTTATGTGTTGTTGTGATATGTTATATTGGATCGTCGTGATTGAATAGCCGGGGGGTTTTGCGTGAGATGAGAGTTTTTCAATTTTCATTCATATAATTAAATGTATGTAATATTCTTTTATTGGGACACTTCCGAGTTGAGGATGATGTCACCATTGATGTATATTATTTACTTTTCCATATTAAGATAGACCTAAGGCGGGGAGCACAAGTAACCGGGTTTTTAGAGTCCAGTGGGAGACCATCTCGAGGAGTCGAGGCCGGGTCTCCTAACTCTAGAATTGGCAGGGTTGCTTGCCGCTCTCGTAGAGGTCTAGGGATACGGGTTTGGCTATTCATCATGACCGTGGAATCCATGTTTTTCATTATTGGCTTAATTTAAAACACGGACCTCCTAGTATATCCAATATTTCATATGTTGACTTCTGCTGCTTGGTTCTGTGTTGTGATCATATAACTGCGTGAGACGAATGCTATATTATATATATGATATATAATAAACATTGATTATATTTTACACCCGCGCTAGTCCAGCCCTTACTCTTCCGTTAGTTAAGTAACCTAACGGTGCATGATGGGGCCCATGGCGAATGCGGATGGTATAAGCGTACGTTCTATTTTCATTTCTTTTCTATGATGTTTAGGGAAACATAAATAATGGGACTTCATTAATGAGATTAATGGAAAAAAATGAAACCTAAAGATGTTGTAGAATTGAAATTTTAAAAGGGTAGCTCTAGGTTTTGCTTTGCATAGTGGTATTCCTTGATGAATATCCGGCACCTTATTCGATGAGGAAAGAGCCGAGATCCCTTCACCGGGAGTGACCTCTTTAGCAAAACTAGTAAAACCTACAAAAAACACTCCTTTTCAAAACATTAGATTCTACAATGATATCAAGTTCATTACGTTAAAGGTTTTCATCAAAACCAGTCGTAGCCCTCCGTCATTTCACATAAGTGCTATTTAGTATTCGTGATGCGTTTGTTGACCATAGCCAAGGCGTAGTGTACGGTAGCTGATTAGTGCTTATCTGCCGCATGTGATGCGATTGGATTAGGGTAGTCGTACGGCTTTGTTGACCGTAGCCAAGGGTCGTACGAGTGGATTTAATTCAATCATGAAATGACGGGTCGAACTTGGCCAGCGCTTATGATTTGTTGACCATAGCCAAGGTCATAAGTCGCTACGGGTAAAATCTGATATTGGGTATTTAAAGTGTTGAAATCTGCAATAAGATTGCATACCTACTATGAGATAGTTGGATACCGATACTCACTGCGAGTAAGAGTTACTCCTGGGAGAGTTTTCCACTTTATAATTAGCCGATCCAGTAGGTGTCTAAGAAAGATGTTAACGGGGTTAAGACCCTATGGAAATGAGGTTATTTAATTAGTTCCATGCGAAAGCATGGGGAGACTCCCTCGGAGTACCAATACCTACCTGGCTGACCGATTGGCGAACTTGTAGGGTGTAATTAATCCCGACTAATCTTACGTTTTATGGTTTGAAGGAAGATTTGATAAAAACAGTGGGAGCCATCTCGATTAGATAAGATAATAACCAATCTAATCTTTCAAAGAGCGCACGCTAAAGCGTTTCCTTCTCTCTCTCTCTCTCCAGGTAGCGACCATGACACGCCTTAATCAAGATAATAATATGGATGTATTGACCGAACCCGCTTATTATACTGAGCTGGGAAACGTTGGTTCCGCTTTTTCTTATGATTGTCATAAGTCTGAGTTAGGAATAGGGGAATATCAGGATTCCCATGCAACCCAAATGAAGAATGAGCATGATGATGCATCTTCTTTGGGTGTGTTCATTACCGAGAACTGTTTCTCAGTTTGCTCTACGTCCTGGGTATTGGATACCGGATTAGGATCCCACGTCTGTAATTTGTTACATGGGCTAAAGAGAGGTAGAGAACTAGGAAAGGGTGATATGTCTCTAAAAGTAGGGAATGGAGCAATTGTTGTAGCCAAAGCAGTTGGCGAATATCATCTTGTATTACCAAGTGGTAATACTTTGATTTTGAACGACTATTATTACGTACCAAAGATGATGTGCAATATTATATCAGTTTCTTTGTTGCATAAAGAAGGATATAACTTTGCATTAGAGGATAATGTTATGAACATTTTCCTAAGTCAAGTGTTGATTGGGTTTGGTACGTTAAGTAATGGTATATACATTCTAAATCAAACTACAGTTCTAAACGTACAGAACACACACAAGAGGAAAAGTTCAGAAATGAACGAAGCCTTCTTGTGGCATTGTAGACTAGGTCATATCAATGCGACAAGATTATCTAAGTTGCATAAAGATGGATATTTAAATCCGTTTGAATTTACATCTTATGAATCTTTCCAGTCATGTCTCAAAGGCAAGACGACCAAAACTCCGTTTACTGGACACGGAGAAAGAGTTACTGAACTATTGGGACTGATACATAGTGATGTATGGAGTCCTATGTCTACACCTGCCAGGAATGGTTCCTCGTACTTCATTACATTCACCGATGATCTCTCAAGATACAGACACGTGTTCCTGATGAAACACAAATCTGAATCTTTTGAAAAATTCAAGGAATATAAGTACGAAGTTGAGAACCAGACGGGTAAAAGTATTAAAGTCCTACGATCTGATCGGGGAAGAGAATACTTGAGCATGGAATTCAGAGACTACTTAAAAGAGAATGGGATTCTCTCTTAGCTTACTCCTCCATATAGACCACAGCACAATGGAGTTTCGGAGCGCAGGAATCGCACCCTATTAGATATGGTGCGCTCTATGATGAGTAATGCTGAGTTACCTATTTCGTTTTGGGGTTATGCACTTGAGATAGCTGTATACCTATTGAATAGAGTTCCGACCAAATCCGTGCCTACCACTCCATATAAGATATAGAATGGGAAGACACCATCTCTTAAACGAGTTAAGATATGGGGTTGTCCGGCCTATGTTAAAAAGCAAAATCCGGACAAGCTTGAGGCAAGGTCTATTTTGTACATGTTTGTGGGATATCAAAAGGATTCATATAGATATATTTTCTGCCATACTGAGAAACAAAAGGTGTTTGTTTCTCAACTTGCTACCTTTTTAGAAAAGGAATTTCTCGTGAAAGAAATTAGTGGTCATGAGCTAGAACTGGAAGAAGTTCCAGCTACACAAACTATAACTGATGATTTGGTAGAACCGGAGGATTCAATAGTCCCCAACGAACCTCAGCCACTTCGCAGATCTAGTAGGGTTCCTCATTCACCTGAGAGATACTACGATTTTCTCATAGACGGTGGGAGCAAGGATTGCATCATGGAAGATGATGACCCAACTAGTTTCGAGCAGGCCATCATAAGTGGAGACTCTGTGAAATGGCTGGATACTATGCGATCTGAGATGGAATCCGTGTGCACCAACAAACTATAGACTTTGGAAGTTTCTCCTGAAGGGGTAAAACCCATCGAGAGCAAGTGGATCTTTAAGAAGAAAATTGGTGTAGATGGAAAAGTGAGACTTGTAGCAAAAGGTTTTCGTCAACGACCAGGTGTCGATTATGATGAAACCTTTTCTTCAGAGGCTGTACTTAAGTCCATCAAGATCCTATTTACCATTGCTGCATATCATGACTACGAAATCTGGCAGATAGATGTCAAGACCGCTTTTCTAAATGGTGATTTAGAAGAGAGCGTGTGCATGACACAACCAGAGGGCTTCATAGACAGTGGGAGCAGCGGAAGCATGTGCAAGCTGCTTAAATCAATCTACGGATTAAAGCAGGCATCGCGGAGCTGGAACATCTGTTTTGATGAAGCTATCAAAGAGTTTGACTTCATCAAAAATGCAGATGAACCATGTATATACAAAAAGGTAGTAGAGAGTAAGGTTGTCTTCCTCGTATTGTACGTGGATGACATACTCTTGATAGGAAACGATATTCCTATGCTACACTCGGTCAAGCTCTTCTTATTACACAAGTTCTCCATGAAAGATCTAGGTGATGCCTCTTACATCCCGGGGATAAAGATCTATAGATATAGATCTAAAAGGATGTTGGGATTGTCCCAATCCAGGTACATTGACACCATACTAAAGAGGTTTAGTATGGAAGATTCTAAGCGTGGTAATTTACCCACTTGTTCAAGAATCACTCACTCTAAAGAGACGTCTCCCAAGACTGATTTGGAGAGGGCTCGCATGCATAGGATACCCTATGCTTCGGCAGTTGGGTCTATCATATATGAGATGCTATGTACCAGACCGGATGTAGCTTACTCACTAGGTGTAGTGAGTAGGTATCAATCAGATCCAGGGGAGAAACAATGGACAGCTATGAAGAACATTCTTAAGTACTTGAGAAGGACTAAAGAGATGTTCTTAGTGTATGGTAACTGTGAACTCCAGGTGGAGTCCTTTATTGATTCGAGCTTCCAGAGTGATAAGGACGACAGTAAGTCGGTCTCGGGTTTTGTCTACACCCTTAATGGAGGGGCGGTATGTTGGAAGAGTTCCAAGCAAGATACCGTAGCAGACTCGACGATGGAGGCCGAATACATCATTGCCAACGATTCTGCCAAAGAGCCTGTCTGGATGAAGAAGTTCATAACTGAACTTGGTGTGGTTCCAACCGTTGAGCATCCAATACCTGTGTATTGTGAAAACAATGGAGCTGTGGTTTTGGCCAAGGAACCCTAGTCCCATCAGCGATCCATACATATTTTTAGGCGGTATCACCTGATCCGGGAGATAGTAGATCGACGGGAGATCGAAGTTAGGAGAGTTGACATGAAGGACAACGTATTGGATCCACTCACGAAGGCCCTCCCCCAGACGCAGTTTGAGAGACTTTTTAGGATGTTGGGTATGAGATACTACAACAACTGGCCTTAGTGCAAGTGGGAGATTGTTAGGAATATGTACGCCCTAGAGGCCATTATTGTATGATATAGTGGATGCTTGGACACACACACACACACACACACACACACATATATAGGACTTTCTTGCTCGACATGATAGTACGCTATCTGGTTTCTCTTTATCTTAACATGTACACTAGTATTATTATACTGTCTCTCTGATACTTGTTGATAAAGCCCTTATGATGTTTGCTTGACTACCAGGACTATGATGCGGATTATGCTGGGTTTTGCCGGAGCCTCGTCCATCTTTCCGTGGCCAAATGAGGAACAAAAACTTTAAAAACTTTGGCACAAACAAAACCCGCACAAGATCAAACCAAATACCCTATACTTGCAAACATGCAAAGAGGAGTTTAGATATGGTTATACCGATCGATCCGTGTCCTTCGGTCTTTAACCATCATCCTAAGCTTGTCGCGGCTGCCCCGGACGAGTTTGCTCTCCGGTCTCCCTCGTCGAAGAGGCTCCAAGTCGAGGATTCTTTATACGGGCTCCCACTTCTAAACCGAAGCAACTCGAGCAACTAGTTTGCTAGCCTAGGTGCCCAAGATGATGTAGAAAGTGTGTGTGATCATTTTGACTCAAGACATCCATGGATTCTCAACACATGAGATGGTATGGATGGAGATTGAAGAAGAATCCATTGGAGGAAGAAGTTGTGAGCTTAAGTTTTAGCTAGTAAAGAAAATGGCATAGCTTATTGTGTGAGATATTTTGTGAGCATATCATAACCAACTCAAGAAAAAACCCAAGGCCATATTGTAGCTGCCCCCTCTCTTTACAAAATATCCCACACAATAAAATCAATAAAGAATTAGGAACGACACAAGTAAACACACCATGAGTCACAAAATTGCACATGCCACATTCAATGCTCAAGGCCAAAACTTGCACTCACAATTTCCACATAATTAAACATTAAACTAAATGTTTAATCAAAAAAGAGAATGGCAACTTCTAAAGTAAACTCATAACGGATCATAAGAATACCCCTCATCTGTATATACATACCTGCATCCGTATTCCGACTGAATACGAATACAACGAGATGAAAACAATCCAACAATCTAATACTAGGATCCGGCTTAAACCAAAGCCCACTAGTATGATCCGTCCAATCATGATCCGTGCACGAGTGAATGTATATGATCAAACCCTTCTATAAAACCATACGGCCTCTACAACGTTTCGCCCAAAATAGGGAAACCCTCTGTGTGGGACTCTAAAAACTCGTCAATATGCTGGCAGTGGGTTTAACCACAAGCACGTCAGTGGCACTAGCTGTACGTAACGGCTACCCAGGTATTGAGCGAAAGGGAGGCCAACGATCGAACTCATCCTAAAACCCTATCGAGCCTGTCAGTGACAATATCCGTACAGTCCGGTCCGTTCGTCTATGAGTATCGCATATTGGGCCTAGGGGATGGTAAACGTCAGACCCCTAATAGCGTTATAAGTCGTGTCGGAGTGTAGCCCAGAACACCCTGAGAAACTACTGGAATACCTACCAGTAAATCTTACTTGCCTTGGCCAAGGACTTTGTGTAATGGCTCTCCAAACACAGCGCGATATCAACCCCTAATACCGGGAGAGACGAATCCCCTACCGATCCGCTCACTGCCTCCATGTGGCTCGGGACTATACCCAACTAAAACCTATTTGCATGACACCTTTAAGCCGTGGTAGGGTAGTAATCAAAGCACAGTGGGAACTCACACGAGACAAATGATGATCTCAGGTCGATATACTAACATGTACACATGTCACCAGGGAACTGCTATCCGACGATAGGTATAATACCAACTAGCATGTTCCCGGCGAGTTCGTCCGGTGTACCCATAACCCAATGAGCACCTGTATACTATCTTAGGTAAATCAACTGACACCAATGGCTTGTGAGACCGGCCATCGCCTCTCGTCGGGGTCTCGATCCGTATACACTAGTCTACTCTTGGAGTATCTATGCCCAGTCTCGAAACTCCCACGACTAGGGACACTTTAAGGATGTGCTTATAGACTACCCAACTCTCACGTATATGATACTGCTGGTAGTCAATCAAGAATCCTATGGGCTCTATCAACATGTAATAGTGATTTGTAATGTCACCTGAAGCATGTACACGATGATAAAGACAAACCGGATAGCATACTATCATCTCGAGTAAGACTGTTCTACCGGTATAGGTCCTTCCTCAATCATTGCAATCGCGTGCCTGCGATCCAATAATTGACTTGAGGGCACTATAGCCAACAATCTCCCACTTGCACTTAAGGCTAATTATTGCGGTGTCGCATACTCACAGCCCGTGTGATACCAAGCACCCAACTTCTCTACTAATCATCTTTACAAAGCTCGTTTGTAAAACTATTGCTTTCGAGAAATAGCCTCAGTGAGTGGATCCGCTCTGATGTTTCTTTCTATGTCTCTCTTTATCTCAAGTTCGCGGAGAAAGCCATCTCCCGATATGAGCAATACCTGTCTTAGAATATATCTGGATATCTGATGGGACCTAGTTCACAAATGAACTCCAAATCCAGTAAACTTAGACTGTATCGTCAACTGAATTTAATCGGTATCCCGCGCCACGCCTCCTTCAGTATCCTCTTGGACCACCTGTCCAAACTACTGCCCTCGTTATAGGGAAAACTATAACTCTAACAGTCACTCTGTCAGCTAGGTCACCTTGGAAGCCTGGAATGATAACCGTCTCCCGAAGGAGGCTGCCGTTATCAAATCCTTAGAACATCTACTTGTGTTCAAAGACTGCTTCCGAATGTTTCTCCAGGATTGGATTAATAAAAACTTATTGCATCTAGTGCAAAAACAACATCTGGTGTGGTACTTAACATCTCATGATTGACTCAAAAGCAAGTGATATGCCAATCATTGCACATCCGTCTCCCCTTTAGTCCGTAAGACATCTTTAGAGAGGGTGACTCCATCACCTGCAGGTACACCACCTTGCCTGGAGTCGTCTATTCTAAAACACCTTTAGAATACTGTCTAAGTACCCCGAATTGGGGAAACTACCTAAATCTAGATCTAAAACCATAGATCTAGTAACCAGAATGCCTGATATAATATTCAAATCCTATGTGGAGAATCCACTGTATGACAACCACAATATAACCGATCGTAGTATAGGAATTTCACTTCCTACAACGTGTATGTCATCCAAATACCAGGACATCACACCCTACTACCTTCTCAACAGATCTATCTCCTATTCTGATGAAGTCAAAGCCTATGACAGTCACATCAAAAAGAGATGATCTATCTCCGCTATATTTGCTTTAGTCTATAAATAGACTCAAGCTACTTGTCCACTACGCTTCCGCTGCTCCCATTGACTACGACAACCCTCTGGCAGAGTCATATACACATGCACTTCTAAAGCTAGTTTAGAACAACGCTATACTCATCCTCCTGCCGGGTCTCATAGTCTAGAACAACAGTAGTGGCAAGTCTGGGTAAACAAGAACCTCCCTGTCACCGTCCTTGAGGATACCGGAGTACCTCTCGGGTGCCTGAGATTACCCACCATATCTGCGGAGTGGCTAATGGAATGTCAAACCTGATCGAATCTTTAGGTTCAATTAAATTTTCAGTAATCGTCTGTGGTTCTGGAATCACTTCTAGTTCTACTATACTCTCACTACTATTTTTTGAAAAATTCCATTTTACTAAAACTGTGGCAAGTCAAGAACAATATCACTATTGATATTCCAGATGGTAGAAAGTTAACCCTCGTCATAGCCCGGGTTAACCCACAAACTGCCATTACTGAAACGTGCCTTGAGTTATCCAGAGTCTGGTTTTAAGCATAAGCCGGACAACTCCATATACCTTAACTTCGTTAAGATATGAACCATTCTATATTCAATATAGAAACAGAGGCACTGATTTAATTGGAACCAGATTCAAATCATGCAACTGTCTCCAGTGCATGTCATCTAAATGGAGAGAGGCTGATCAACATTACTCAACCAGGAGTGCATACATATATGAGTAACCTGAAAGAGAAGCAAGTTCTCAAAATCATTACTATCAACTGAATACCAAACACAACTATCTACATCTTCGATCACCTTGAAGAATCCTGATACTTGCAATACATGATTCTCTACTTTATTCTTGTACCTATAACTTCTCAAAACTTAGACCTTGTATTTCTATGAAATACTTGTCTAAAACTGGAGAAGTTATAAGTAAACAAAATATAGTATGAGGACCAACCCCTATGTCCTAATGGACATTGGACAACATACAAATACTTTGTATAAGTCCCCTGAGTTGAATAACTCAAACCCTGTGCGTCGTAGGTTGAAAACTGTACCATGGTTATGAAGAATTACACCGTTTTTTAATGCTCCTTACCTAACCATCAACCGATATAGGTAAATGTCATGGACATAATTTCAAAAGGTTATATCTCACTTTATGAAATAAACGTACAGATATATCAGTTTGAAATTGGTGCATAACAACGGATATTCAAAACCAAATATTTGCTGTCCGGCAAAAACCCAGGCGATTTCCTCAAATATCACCAATTACAACGAATCCCGATATAATGAGGATGATCACCTAATTCCCAATAACTTACTCCCACTCATCATCTGTAAAACCATACAGATGTGAGAATAAAACCTGGTAAATACATACCCTGGAGTAAAGATCTGATTGGGAAATCAGTTTTCAATTAACAATGCACAGAGAAACTGAAACATGAAAATGTTTCGAAAGGGTATCCGTGTATTCCTAGTAATGCCTCTTCCATTATCCAGATTCATGACTATAATCGTATATTTCCTTGCCATCTCTCCAAATCCCTTTATTTGTCTTTACTCATTACCTTCTGTACACCATCCTTAGGCTAAATGGTTTTCTTCTTCCCTACCGTTCGGCGCCAACCTATGGTTTGGAAGAAGACTATCCAATAAGCGTAACAGGTGTACTCTCCTAATCCTAGGAGCCCTCGCAACCTGAGAGAAGGTAGAGGTAAAAGACAACTGAATAAACCTTATTTTATTTCTCTTGAACCAGAATCCATTCTCGAACTGGAACGAGTTCCTTCGAGTTCGTATATAAACCATACGATGGATTATCCAATAACTGTGGATCTTCGTAGTGATACGGGGTGTTCTGGAGAAATACAAAGGTGAAATAGGAGTGGCGATGGAATACTTGGTTTGGTCGTGAATGATAGCAGTCGCATTTTACTTTGCCCTTTTTCTAATCCCTTTATTTGTCTTTACTTATTACCTTCTGTACACCACACTTAGGCTAATTGGTTTTCTTCATTCCCTACCTTTTGGCACCTGCCTATGGTTTGGAAGAAGACTATCCGATAAGCGCAATAGGTGTACCTTCTCCTAATCCTAGGAGCTCTCATAACCTGAGAGAAGGTAAAAGGAAAAGACAACTGAACGGTCCTATTCAATTTCTCTAGAACCGGAAACCATCCTCGAATATGAAACAAGTTTCTTCGAGTTCGTATATAACTATACGATGGTCATATCCAATAAGTGTGGATCTTCGTAGTGATACGGGATGTTCCGGAGAAAAGCAAAGGGTAAAAGTATGAGTGGCAATGAAATATGCAACTATGATAATCCAAAAACCAGTGTTTTAAGAAAGTTCGGTTAACTTGGTTACTGAGTTATAGTCTAGGGTCGGGACATGGTCGCTGCCAAAGAGAGAGAGAAAGAAACACTCAGCGTGCACTCTAACTTAGATCTGAATGGTTAATCACTTTATCTAATCAGGATATCTCCCACTGTATCCTCAAATTCTCCTCCAAACCTGAAAGAAGAATTAGTCGGGATCATCTAAAATCACCCGAGGAGTAAACCAACTCATCAGTGGGTATCGGGATCCAACTATCATCGCATGATAACCTGATAGAATCCACTCACGTTATCACACTCCAGAAGGTATGCGCATGTCCGGCAAGTTTCCTGTATGTTTGAAACTCCCGATGTGATTTTTACCCCATGCTCTTATGACCTTGACTAAGGCCAATAAATCATAAGTCACATGTCAAGTTCTACCCGTCATTGTCCAGATTAATTTGAACCCACCCGTACTCGCTCTTGACTAGGGCCAACAAGGCTGTATGACTGTCCCAAACCAACACATCGATCTATGCAACAGGAAAGTAACAAATAGCTACCATACACTATGCCTTGACTAAGGCCAACAAACATAGCATGAATACTAAGTGCTACCCGTCTGAATGACGGAAGGCTATGAATGGTTTTTGGCGAAAAACCTTTAACGTAATGAACTTGATATCTTTGAAGGAACCAGATAGCTTTTACAAACGTATAGTGGCAAAAACCTTTGCTAAAGAGGTTACTCCCGGTGAAGGGATCTGGTCTCTTTCCCCGTAGAATGAGGTGCAGGATATTCCAAACTGAATACCGTGATGCAAAGCAAAAAGCAATCGACTATAGTGAAGTTATTACCCTGATGCAAACTTCTTCCCAAGGGGTCACTCCCCATGAAGGGATCTCGGCCCTTGCCTCATCGAATGAGGTGCTGGATATTCATAATCGAATACCACAGTGCAAAACAGAAGAAAACGTCTTTGCAATAACAGCTTTTTGAAAATTGTTCCAACAACATCGAATAGGTTTATTTTCCTTGCATTGATCTGAATCAATGTAGTCCCATCAATTAATCACACCAGAAAAGAACGAAAATATGATGTACGTATATGCCATCCGCATTCGCCACTGGGTCCCGTCATCACCCGTTTGGTTACTTAACTAACGACAGAGCGGGGACTGGACTATCGCGGGTGTAAAACATATACAACATCTACTAGTATATATAGAAATATATAATAATCGTTCCAGGGGTGATAAATGCAACATCACAAATAAGTAATAAGCATCATAGAATAATACAGATAATCTAGGAGCCCCGGGTTACCTTTGAGCCGCAAGTGAAACCTGACATTCCCCTGGTCATGTGGATAGCCTGTGCAATGAAAACCTAGACCCCCTACGAGCACGGCAAGTTACCTGCCAAAACCAGAAGTGAGGCAGCCCCCTTCATCAAAGTGAATGGGCTACCCGGCACTTCACGGAATCCGGTAACTTGAGCACCCCACCTTGGGTCAACCTGTACCCCCTACGAGTGTGGCGAATAGCCCGCCAATTCTAGAGTGAGGCCCCCTCATTCTCAATGCCATGAGATGCGGACCCGTTGCCTTCCAGAACCCGGCCATCCATCCACTCCACCTGGGGTAATCCTAGCACAGAAAAGAAAATATGTACAACGGTGACATCGACCTCAACCCGGTCGTGCCCCAAACAAATAATATATAAACAGGCAGTGACGGCAGTCCACATATCGGACGCTCACCCCACAATATCAAATATACAAATAAAACTAAACTGTATTATCATTGCACGCAAGCTATCCACCACGCCGAATTCACAACAACCATAACCAGATTTATCCACAGAAACAAGTAACCGAATCAAGTGTGTAATCCCGTCTAATTGAGCATATAGAAATTGGACAACGTTACCAACACATCCATGCATGCAAACAAAGTCACGACATTAGAATTCCAAAACATAATTAGCGCACATCCCAAATATACTAAGGATAAAAAACCAAGTGCACTAAACATCCAAAAAAGTCGAGTTTTGAGCCAATTCGGAGGTCCGAATCAAAACGAAATGCTCCCGAACCTTCGCGGGGAGTTAGAGCACGAAATTAATTTTGAGTCGGGGGGCCTGGAGGGGGTACCCCACCCCTGAGGCCACCACGAGGTGGACAGAGGGTGAGGAAGACCCGAAACTGCCCATGCAGGGGCAGTTTCGGGTCCCCACCTCCAAGACCACCTTGTGGTGGTCTTGGGGAGTGGGCCCAGCCTTTCGGTCCACCCCGGGGTTCCCACGTAGCACCCCACGGCTTCTCGGTTCAAACCGAGAGCCCGCGGTGTGTGCAAACTGTAGGATTGTTCGACACGACAGTATGGTTTCGTGAGGCATCGTCCATGCCATTTTCAAAAATTTGCCATACAAAACAATCCTAACCCTAGAATCTTAACTAAAGATTTAGACAATACAATATGTAAACTACTTTACAACTAAGTGAGTAGGGATTACAACCTTTGTAGTCCGGTCCTTCACTTCTATAGCTCCTTGGAGTGGTTCCATCCATTGAGCGTCCAATACCTTTGTATTGCGATAACAATGGAGCAGTGGCTTTGGCTAAGGAACCCAGATCCCATCAGCGATCCAGGCTATTCTGAGGCGGTATCACCTGATCCGGGAGATAGTTGATCGCCGGGAGATCGAGGTCAGGAGAGTTGACACGAAGGAAAACACAGCGGATCCACTCACCAAGGCAATTCCCCAGATACAATTTGAGAGACTCTTCGGGATGTTGGGTATGAGATACTACAACAGCCGACCTTAGTGCAAGTGGGAGATTGTTAGTTATATGTTTGCCATAGAGGCCATTATTGTACATGTAATGTATATTATAGTGGATGCTTGGATATATATAAAGAGGACTTTCTTGCTCGACATGATAGTATGCTATCTGGTTGCGCTTTGTCTTAACATATTGACTTGTATATGTGATGCTGTCTTTCTCTCACATGTTGATAAAGCCCTTAGGTTGTGTACTTATGGACTACCTTTGGCCCCCACTAGTATGATCTCCATCATAGTCTTGGTAGTCAAGTACACAACCTAAGGGCTTTATCAACATGTGAGAGCAAGACAGCTCACATATACAAGTCAATATGTTAAGACAAAGAGCAACCAGATAGCATACTATCATGTCAAGCAAGAAAGTCCTCTCTATATATATCCAAGCATCCACTATAATATACATCACGTGTACAATAATGGCCTCTAGGGCATACATATAACTAACAATCTCCCACTTGCACTAAGGCCAGTTGTAGTATCTCATACCCAACATCCCGAAGAGTCTCTCAAATTGCATCTGGGGAATTGTCTTGGTGAGTGGATCCGCTGTGTTGTCATTCGTGTCAACTTTCCTGACATCGATCTCCCGGCGATCAACTATCTCCCGGATCAGGTGATACCGCCTCAGAATATGCCTGGATCGCTGATGGGACCTGGGTTCCTTGGCCAAAGCCACTGCTCTATTGTTATCGCAATACAAAGGTATTGGACGCTCAATGGATGGAACCACTCCAAGTTCAGTTATGAACTTCTTCATCCAGATAGCCTTTTTGGCCGCATCGTTGGAAGCGATGTATTCAGCCTCCATCGTCGAGTCTGCCACGGTTTCCTGTTTGGAACTCTTCCAACAAACCGCCCCTTCATTGAGAGTAAAGACAAATCCCGAGACCGACTTAGAGTCGTCCTTATCACTTTGGAAGCTCGAATCGGTAAAGAACTCCACTTGGAGTTCTCCATTACCATACACCAAGAACATCTCTTTAGTCCTTCTCAAGTACTTGAGAATGTTCTTCACAGCTGTCCAGTGACTCTCTCCTGGATCTGCTTGATACCTACTCACTACACTTAGTGAGTATGCTATATCAGGTCTGGTACACAACATCGCATACATGATAGAGCCTACTGCCGAAGTATAGGGTATCCCTTGCATGCGAGCTCTCTCCAAATCAGTCTTGGGAGACATCTCTTTGGAGAGAGTGAGTCCTATGATCGTGGGTAAATTTCCACACTTGGATTCTTCCATACTAAACCTCTTTAGTATGGTGTCAATGTACCTGGATTGGGACAATCCCAGTATCCGTTTAGATCTATCTCTATAGATCTTAATCCCCAAGATGTAGGAGGCATCACCTAGATCTTTCATTGAGAATCTATGTGATAAGAAGAGCTTGACCGAGTGCAACATAGGAACATCATTTCCTATCAAGAGTATGTCATCCATGTACAATACGAGGAAGACAACCTTACTCTCTGCCACCTTCTTGTATATACAAGGTTCATCTACATTTTTGCTGAAGTCAAACTCTTTGACTACTATATCAAAACAGATGTTCCAACTCCGCGATGTCTGCTTTAACCCATAGATGGATTTAAGCAGCTTGCACACCTTTCCGCTGCTCCCACTGTCCACGAAGCCCTCCGGCTGAGTCATGTACACACACTCTTCTAAATCACCATTTAGAAAGGCGGTCTTAACATCCATTTGCCAGATTTCGTAGTCATGGTATGCAGCGATGGCAAGCAGAATCCAGATGGATTTAAGCATAGCCACTGGAGAAAAGGTTTCATCATAATCCACACCTGGTCGTTGACGAAAACCTTTTGCAACTAGTCTATCTTTGAAAGTCTCAACTTTTCCATCTACACCAAGTTTCTTCTTAAAGATCCATTTGCTCCCGATGGGTTTTACCCCTTCAAGAAACTTCCAAATTCCATACTTTGTTGGTGTACATGGATTCCATCTCAGATCGCATTGCATCCAGCCATTTCACAGAGTCCCCACTCGTGATGGCCTGCTCGAAACTAGTTGGGTCATCATCTACCATGATGCAATCCTCGCTCCCACCGTCAACGAGAAAATCATAGTATCTCTCAGGTGGATGAGGAACCCTACTAGATCAGCGGAGAGGCTGAGGTTCGTTGGGAACTATCAAATCCTCTGGTTCCACTAAATCATCAGTTGCAGTTTGTACTGCTGGAACTTCTTCTAGCTCTACCTCTTCGCCACTAATTTCTTTTGCAAGAAATTCTTTTTCTAAAAAGGTGGCATGTTGAGCAACAAACACCTTTTGTTCCTCACTGTGGTGGAAATAATATCCATATGAATTCTTTGGATATCCCACAAACTTGCAGAGAACTGATCGTGCCTCGAGTTTGTCCGGATTTCGCCTTTTGACATAGGCTGGACAACCCCATATCTTAACTCATTTAAAATATGGTCTCTTCCCACTCCATATCTCATATGGTGTGGTAGGTATAGATTTAGATGGAATTTGATTCAATAGGTATGCTGCTGTCTCAAGCGCATAACCCCAAAAGGAAATAGGCAACTCAGCCGTGCTCATCATAGAGCGCACCATATCCAATAGGGTGCGATTCCTCCACTCTGATACACCATTGTGCTGTGGTGTATACGGAGGAGTAAGCTGAGAGAGAATCCCATTCTCTTTTAGATAGTCCAGGAACTCATTGCTTAAGTATTCTCCTCCTCGATCAGATCGAAGGATTTTAATACTTTTACCCGTCTGGTTCTCGACTTCGTGCTTATATTCTTTGAATTTCTCAAAAGTTTCAGACTTGTGTTTCAACAGAAACACATGTCCGTATCTTGAGAGATCGTCAGTGAATGTAATGAAGTACGATGAACCATTCCTGGCATGTGTAGATATGGGACCGCATACATCACTATGTATCAGTCCCAAGAGTTCCGTAACTCTTTCTCAGTGTTTTGTAAACGGAGTTTTGGTCATCTTTCCTTTGAGACATGAATGGCAAGTTTCATAAGATGATAATTCGAACGGATTCAAATATCCATCTTTATGTAACTTATCTAGTCGTGTCGCATTGATATGACCTAGTCTACAATGCCACAAGAAGGATTCGTTCATTTCTGAACTCTTCCTCTTGTGTGTGTTTTGTACGTTAAGAACTGTAGTTTGATTTAGAATTTATATGCCATTATTTAACGAGCCTGATCCAATCAACTTTTGATTCAGGAAGATGTTCATAACATTATCCTGTACTATAAAATTATATCCTTCTTTACTTAATAAAGAAACTGATATAAGATTGCATATCAGGGTCGGTATCTAATAGCATTCGTTCAGAATCAATGTATTTTCATTTGGTAATACAAGGTGATATTCGCCAACTGCTTTGGCTGCAACATTTGCACCATTCCCTACTAGTACGGAATGATCACCTACTCCCAGTTCTCTACCTTTCCTTAGCCCATGTAACATGTTACATATATGGGATCTTGATCCAGTATCTAATACCCAGGACGTAGAGTGTACCGAGAAACAGTTCTGGGTGATTAACACACCCGAAGAAGATGCATCAACATGCTCATTCTTCGTTTGGGTGGCGTGGAAATCCAGATATTTTCCTATTTCCTGCTCGGACTTATAACAATTATAAGTTGGAGCGGAACCAACCTCCCCCTGCTCAGCATAAAAAGCGGGTTCGGTCAATACATCTATATTATTATCTTGATTAAGGCCTGGCATGGTCGCTACCGGGAGAGAGAGAGAAGAAAACACTTAGCGTATGCTCTTACAAAGATCAGATTGGTTATTTATCTTATCTAATCGATGTCTCCCACTGCTATTCTCAAATTTTCCTTCAAACCTTAAAAAGAAAATTCAGCCAGGATTAATTGCATTCTACAACTTCGCTAACCGTTCAGCCAGGCCAGTGCCGGTACTTCTGAGGGAGGTTCCCCTGCTTTCGCACGGACCTAATTAAAATAAACCTCATTTTCCCAGAGGCGTAGCCCTTTTGACACCTTTCTAGACACCTAATGAGTTAGCTAATTGTAAAGTGCAAAACTCTTCCGGGAGCAACTTTTGCTCATAGTGGGAATCTGGATCCAACTATCTCATAGAAGGTATGCAATCTCATTGCAAATTCAAACACTTGAAATTCCTGATGATGCTTTTACCCCAAGCGATCTATGACCTTGACAAGGTCAACAAACCATAAATCGCAAGTCAAGTTCAACCCGTACATTTCATGATTGAATTAAACCCACCCGCATGACCATTGACAAGGTCAACAAGGCCGTACGACTACCCTAATCCAATCGCATCTCATGCTTTAGCAGATAAGCAGTAATTAGCTACCGTACACTACGCCTTGACAAGGTCAACAAACGTAGTATGAATACTAAATATGACTTATCTGAAATATCGGAGGGCTACGCAGGTTTTTAAGAAAACCATGAGCGTAATGAACTTGATATAGTTGTAGAAATAAGTGATTTTTAAAAAGGAATGTTTTTGAGGCTTTTTACTAGTTTTGCTAAAGAGGTCACTCCCGGTGAAGGGATCTCGGCTTTTTCCTTATCGAATAAGGTGCAGGATATTTCGCAAATACCGCTATGCAAAGCAAGAACTAAAAGAAGCAATCAAAAGACAAAACCGAGTGGGTTGTAGCATCTGCTAGTTTCTCTAAAGAGGTCACTCCCGGTGAAGGGATCTCGGCTCTTTACTCATCGAATGAGGTGCTGGATATTCTACAAGGAATACCGCTATGCAAACCAAAAACTAGAGCTACCCTTTTTGAAAATATGATTCTATAACATCTTTTAGGTTTTTTTCTTTTTCATTAATCTCATTAATGAAATCCCATCATTTATGCTTCCTAAGCATCGCAGAAGAAACGAAAATACAACGTACGCTTATGCCATCCACATTCGCCACAGTGTCCCGTTATGCACCGCTTGGTTACTTAACTAACGGCATAGCGGGGCGGGACTAGCGCGGGTGAAAAACATAAGCAACGTTTATTATATATCATATATACAATAATAAAGCATTCGTCTCAGATATATAAAGTGATCACATCACAGAATATCGGCAGCAGAAGATAACATATGAAATATTGGATATACTAGAAATTCCGTGTTTTATTTTAAGCCAGTATAAAACACGGATTCAACGGTCGCGATGAATAGACAAACCCACATCCCTAGACCCCTACGAAAGCGGCAAGCAACCCTACCAATTCTAGAGTTAGGAGACCCGGACTCGACTCCTCGAGATGGTCTCCCACTGGACTCTAGAACCCGGTTACTTGTGCTCCCCTCCTTGGGTCTATCCTAATGCGGAAAAATAAATAATATACAACAATGGTGACATCATCCTTAACCCGGAAGTGCCCCAATAAAAGAATATTACATACAATGAATTTTACATGAATGAAAATAAAAACTCCCATCTCACATAAAACCCCCGGCTATTCCAAAACACGACGATCCAATATAACATATCACAGCAACACATAACATCACATGTCATCAACGTAAGAAAATATACTTATCACAATTGTCGTTGACATATAGCAACGAAAATGGTGATACCCCACATATTACACTTACGGTCGCAGAAAAGAAAATGTCAAACTACAACATTTGGAATCCACAATCACCTTAGACATCATAAACCCAAAATATCACATATTTTGGATTTCATGCTTAACTATATGAATTCCACATATTGTATCACATTCCATAAAAAGCTAGATGACGTTAAATATTCCGATCGAATCAACAAACACCCAAAATTTCCTAAAAAGCTCAACACTTGAGCGCAGTTTAAAAATACTATTCACATGCCACAATACCAATGGACCAACGGTAGAAGGGTCAACCAATGTCTCACCTGTGGCGCCGCAGAACTACCATAAACCCTAGGGTTTGGCGGCGGTTCTTACGGTCACAAAATCGAGTTAGGGTTTTGTTCTTCTAGAGGGTCCACCGCATTACTTGTTAGGTCCACGTTACCTCTCCCGGTACTTTCGGGGTTGCGGAAACGGTAAAACAATAATTTTTCTTGACTTGGTAACATGGACCGTAAAAGCCGGATCTTTACTAAACAACATACTAGCATCCTAACTAGAGATTTATCTACTCGGTTAGGGGTTATACCTAAACTTGATCTCCTTCTCTTCTTGTTGTTCTTCTCCTTGCTTGCTCCGAGGGTTGATCCGAACTTTGGTCACCTCCGCGGCCTCCTTGAGTCGAAGACGATCCACCCGAGAGATGTACACTGAGCTCCACCTCGAGCCGAGGTAACTAGGGCAAAGAGATTGCTAGTCTAGAAGCCCTAGGTTGTGTAGAAGAGATGTATGGATGTGTTTGTCTTTGTGGGATCTTTTTCTCTCAACACATGAGATCAAAAGATGAGATCAAGAGGAGGAAGAAGAAGGAGAAACTTAGCACCATGGACCTTTTCTTTTTCTTCTCACTTTTTGGAGAGAGCATGAGAAGAGAATAATGAAAAAAATTAAGCCAAAAGAAATGAACCATGGTTCCAATAATACACAAAATCATCATTACTAATCCTATCATGATAGAAGTTGATGGCACATTGAATTGACCATTATCAAAACACAAGAAATAAAAAGAAAATGAAAGAAGAGTGTGGATCTCTCTTGAAGGTCAATGGTCAACACGGTCAACGGGTCAACAAAGTCAAGAGAGACCCAAGTGGTCAAATGGTCAATGCAATTAGCCATCACTAATCTATCACTAAAAGGATTAGTAAACAATATCTCCGGCTCATAACGGTTTTGACCAAACGAATTGTAAAAACCCTAATGAGTGTGCCACATTACGGTTTTGGCCGAACCAACTGCCAAAACCCTAATGGGGCACCTCCTCCTTCATCTCTCCTCAAAACTGTGCATACACACCCGCATCCGCTTTCCGTAGAATGCGGATGCACAGAAGACAAAACAAATCCATCTGTGCAATACTAGGATCTGGCTTAAACCAAAGCCCACTAGTATTGCCTGCCCGAACAGCATACGCACACAAGTGTACTAAGTGATCGTAGCCCTGCCGTAAAACCATAACAGCCTCTACACGTTTCGCTCAATGCAGGGAAACTCTCTGTGTGGGACTCTAAAGACTCGACACTACGCTGGCAGTGGGTTTAACCATAGACCGCAAGCGGCACTAGTTGTACGTAACGGTCCCCAGATAGATGTCGATAAGAAGGCCGATGAGGTAAACCCATCCGAACTCCTACTGAGCCTGTATGTGACAATCTCCGTACAGTCCGGTCTGTTCGTCTGATACATCGCATGGCGGGCCTAGGGGGGTGGTGAACGTTAGTCCCCTAATAGCGGTACAAGTCGTGCCGGAGTGTAGCCCAGAACACCCTGAGACATCACTGGAAACCTACCAGTATGTCTCGCTTGCCCTGGCCAGGGACTACTCGTGTAATGGCTCTCCTAGACACAGCGCGATGTCAACCCCCAATACCGGGAGAGACGAATCCTGTCTAACCGTCACTGCCTCCAAGTGCTTCGGGACTGCACCCAACTACTACCTGTTTGCACGACTCAGTAGAGCCGTGGTAGGGTAGTAATCAAAGAACAGTGGGAACACACTCGAGGCGAAGTGACAGTGTCAAGTCAGCGGACTAAGCTGTACTCATGTCACCTGGGAACTGATAACTGACGATAGGTATAATACCTACCATCAGTTCCCGACGAGTCCTGTCCAGTGTACTCGTAACGTAACGAGCACCCGCATACTATCTCAAGTACGACGTACTGACGGCTGTGGGACAGACCGTCTCCCGTGCTGGGATGAGAAGCGCATACGCTAGTCTACTCCGGAGTATCGATGCCCTGTCTCGATAATCCCACGACTAGGGACGTGTATAAGGATGTGCTTGTGGATTACCCAGCCCCCACGAGTGTGATCGCCATCACAACGCCGATAATCAAGCAAAGATCCTAAGGGCTCTACTAATGCGTATAGGTGATATAATAAAGAAACACATGTACACATTAAAGTAGAGACAAACCAAGTAGCATACTACTATTTCGAGCAAGATTGTCTATACAACTGTGAATATCCCAAGCTTCCATCAAGTAATATACATACTAGTATGATACAGTAATGGCCTCTAGGGCATATACACTAACAATCTCCCACTTGCACTAAGGCCATGTACTGGCGTATCGAAGACCTATCATCTCGATCAGCCGCTCGAACTGAGTCTGGGGCAAGGCCTTCATGAATGGGTCCGCTGTGTTGTCCTTTGTGTCCACTCTCCGCACCTCGATCTCCTGGCGATCAATGATCTCCTTGATCAGGTGATACCGCCTTAAGATGTGCCTGGATTTCTGATGGGACCTTGGTTCCTTCGCTAAAGCTATAGCCCCATTGTTATCGCAATACAAAGGTATTGGGTCAACAATGGACGGAACCACCTGAAGTTCACTAATGAACTTCTTCATCCAGACTGCCTCTTTTGCGGCATCGCTTGCAGCAATGTATTCAGCCTCCATCGTCGAGTCTGCGACGGTATCCTGTTTGGAACTCCTCCAACATACCGCCCCTCCGTTGAGGGTAAACACAAAACCCGAGACAGACTTGCTGTCATCTTTGTCACTCTGGAAGCTTGAATCGGTAAAGGACTCGACCCTAAGGTATCCATTACCGTAAACCAGGAACATCTCCTTAGTCCTTCTCAGGTACTTGAGAATGTTCTTCACTGCTGTCCAGTGGTCCTCACCTGGGTCTGACTGATACCGGCTTACCGTGCTCAGCGCGTAAGCTACATCTGGTCTTGTACATAGCATCGCATACATTATAGATCCTACCACCGAAGCGTAGGGTATAGTGCTCATGCGAACCCTCTCCTTGTCAGTCTTAGGAGACATCTTCTTGGAGAGGGTAATTCCGTGCAATGCGGGTATGTTACCGCGCTTGGAATCCTCCATACTAAATCTCTTTAGTACGGTCTCTATGTACCTGGACTGCGAAAGTCCCAGTAGTCTCTTGGATCTATCTCTATAGATCTTGATCCCCAGAATGTACGAGACATCACCCAGGTCCTTCATAGAGAACCGTTGTGACAAAAATAGTTTGACCGATTGTAGCATAGGAATGTCATTTCCTATCAAAAGAATGTCGTCCACGTACAAGACTAGGAATACGACAGTTCGTCCTACAATCTTCTTATAGACACAGGGTTCATCTTCGTTCTTGATGAAATCAAATTCCTTGATTGCCTCATCAAAACAGATGTTCCAGCTCCGCGGTGCCTGCTTTAATCCATAAATGGATTTAAGCAACTTGCACACCTTCCCGCTGCTCCCACTGTCTACGAAACCTTCTGGCTGATCCATGTAAACCCACTCTTCCAAATAACCGTTTAGGAAAGCCGTTTTAACATCCATCTGCCAGATTTCATAGTCATGGAAGGCAGCAATGGCAAGTAGGATCCGAATGGATTTGAGCATAGCCACCGGAGAAAAAGTTTCGTCATAGTCCAAACCAGGTCTTTGACGAAAACCTTTTGCAACGAGTCTAGCCTTATAGGTTTCCACCTGCCCATCTACACCAAGTTTCCTTTTGTAGATCCATTTGCATCCAACGGGTTTTACCCCAGGTGGAGCAATATCCAAGGTCCACACTTTATTGGCGTACATGGACTCCATTTCGGATTGCATTGCTTCCTGCCACTTATCAGAGTCCCTACTGATAATGGCCTGCCTGAAACTGGTAGGGTCATCTTCTTCCAAGATGCAATCCTCTCGATCCCCGTCTATGAGAAAACCGTAGTATCTCTCGGGCGGACAAGAAATCCTACCAGATCTGCGGAGTGGCTGAGGTTCGTTGGTTGTAACTGAATCTAGCGGTTCCACCAAATCTTTTGTTAAAGCTTGTGTTTCTGGAATTTCATCCAGTTCTACCTTGCTGCCACTAATATTTTTAACAAGAAATTCTTTTTCCAAAAATGTGGCATTTCTTGAAACAATTATCTTCTGTTCCTCTACATGGTAGAATAGATACCCACTTGAATCTTTTGGGTATCCCACAAACTTACACAAAATTGCCCGTGCCTCATGTTTGTCTGGGTTCTGCTTTTTGACATAAGCTGGGCAACCCCAAATCTTAATATGTTTAAGATACAAACTCTTACCACTCCATATTTCATACGGAGTCTTAGGTACGGATTTGGATGGAACTTGATTCAAAAGATGCGCTGCAGTTTGAAGTGCATATCCCCAGAATGAAAGAGGCAACTCAGCACTACTCATCATGGAGCGAACCATATCCAACAGGGTACGATTCCTCCTCTCCGATACACCGTTGTGCTGTGGTGTATAAGGAGGAGTAAGCTGAGAGAGAATACCATTCTCTTTTAAGTAATCTAGGAATTCCGTGCTTAAGTACTCCCCTCCTCTATCAGACCGGAGGATCTTGATACTTTTGCCAGTCTGGTTCTCTACTTCGTTTCTGAATTCCTTGAATTTCTCAAAAGCTTCAGATTTGTGTTTCATCAGATACACATATCCGAACCTAGAGAGATCGTCAGTGAATGTGATGAAGTACGAGAACCCACCCCTTGCATGTATAGACATCGGACCACATACATCACTATGTACGAGTCCCAAGAGCTCTGCTGCTCTTTCTCCATGTCCGGTGAACGGAGATTTGGTCATCTTCCCTTTGAGACAAGATTGACAAGTTTCATAAGATGAAAACTCGAACGCATCCAAGAGTCCATCTTTATGCAACTTACTCAGTCTTTTCTCTCCGATATGACCAAGTCTACAATGCCACAAGTAGGAATCATTCGTATCTGAATTCTTCCTCTTGCGTGTGTTTTGTACATTGAGAACTGTATTCTGATTTAGAACGTAGATACCATTACACAGTGTACCCTCTGCAACCAGTACCTTATGGAGGTAAATGTTTATGATATTTCTATCAAGAACAAAGTTATATACATCTTTATCGAGTAAAGAAACTGATATGATGTTGCAAACCATGGAGGGTACATAGTAGCAATCGTTCAAAATCATAGTCTTGCCATTTGGCAATACTGGGTGATATTCACCGACGGCTGCCGCATTAACTTGTGCTCCATTCGCTACTCTGAGCGATATATCACCCAGTGCAACTTTCCTACTTTTTCTCAGTCCCTGTAATAAATTACAGATATGAGATCCTGATCCGGTATCAAGTACCCAGGAGGTAGGGCTGACCGTAAAACAGTTCTCAATTACAAGAACACCTGAAGTAGATGCAAAACCATGCTTCTTCTTCAACTGGGTATCCTTGGAATCCATACAATCCCCTTTCCCTTGCTCATACTTATGACTGTTGTCACAAGTTAGAGCCGAACCAATGTTCCCCAGCCCCGAATAAGAATTCGGATCGGTCAAGCGATACATTTTATTATCTTGATTAGGGCGTGAAATGGTTGCTACCTGGAGAGAGAGAAAAGAAACACTTAGCGTGCGCTCTTGCAAGTTAAGATTAGTTTTTAATTTATCTAAATAGGATGGCTCCCACTGTCTCTCGAATCCCACCTCAAACCATAAAGGAAGAATTAGTCAGGATCAATCTCACCGTACAATACTTGCTTAACCGTTCAGCCAGGCCAGTGTCGGTACTTCGAGGGAGGTTTTCCAACGCTTTCGCGAAGTTCCTTAATTAAGTAACCTCTTTTCCCTATGGGCGTAGCCCCCCTAACACCTTTCTAGACACCTACTTGGTTTATAGCATTGATCGTTAAGCGAGAAAATTCCCGAGGAGTAGCATATACTCACAGTAGGATCGGGATCCAAATATCATCGCGTGACAAAACTGAAGGAATCCTACCAGAATCATCACACTCCAAATGGTATGCAACACTAGCAAGTTTCAGTACTTTTGAAACTCCCGATGTGGTTTTTGCCCCTAGGACCCAAGTGACCTTGACACAGTCAACAAATCAAAGGGTCCTACTCAAGTTCAACCCGTCATTATCTTGATTGCATTAAACCCACCCGTATAACCCTTGACACAGTCAACAAGGTTATACGACTGTCCTAACCAATCACATTGTATCCAGCAGATAAGCAATACTTAGCTACCGTTCACTACGCCTTGACACAGTCAACAAACGCAGCACGAATACTAAGTATAACTTATAAGAAATGACGGAGGGCTACGGCTGGGTTTTGGCGAAAACCCGTTAACGTAATGAACTTGATATCGTTGAAGGAACGTGATACACTTTTTGAAAATATAGTGGCGAAAAACTTTTGCTAAAGAGGTCACTCCCTGTGAAGGGATCTCGGCTCTTTCCTCGTCGAATGAGGTGCAGGATATTCCAAACTGAATACCTCGATGCAAAACAAGAATTAATCGACTATAGTGAAGTTATTACCCTGACGCAAACTTTTGTCCAAGGGGTCACTCCCGATGAGGGGATCTCGGCCCTTGCCTCGTCGAATGAGGTGCTGGGCATTCATAACCGAATACCTCGATGCAAAACAAAAATGAACGTCCTTGTAATAACAGCTTTTTGAAAAATTGTTCCAACAACGTCTTTTAGGTTTATTTTCTTGCATTAGTTCTTTTAATGCGTCCCATCATTTAAATCCTACCATTGCAGAAAACAACCAAAATATGACGTACGCTTATGCCATTCGCATTCGCCACGGGGCCCCGTCATCACCCGTTAGGTTACTTAACTAACGACAGAGCGGGGGCTGGGCTAGCGCGGCTGTAAAACATAAGCAACGCCTAAATAGTTATTATATATAGATATATAGCAATGATAGCCAATCCAGATCATAGATAAACACTTTGGATATACTAGGAACCTGCGATTCGTTCGAGCCTGCAACGAAAAGCGGATTACACGATCGCGATGAATAGCCAAAACCCCACCCAAGACCCCTACGGGTGCGACAAACTACCCGCCAAGTACCCGAAGCGAAGCAACCTTCCTCAACGCCGTGAGTAGGCCACTCGGCACTTCGAGATACCCGGTAGTTAGTGCACCCCCTCCATGGGTCTATCCTAGGAGCAAAAACAGTAAAAAGAATTATACAATGACGGCTACAACCCCGACCCGGTTGTGCGGCCATACAAATAATATTACATCAATTTACAAATTTATTACATGAATGAAAGAAAAAGAAACTCTCATCTCACATCCACCCCGGCTATTCATCCGCGACAATCCAACGAGTTCATATACACATACCATCAATAACACAGATCACAGATATGTATAACCCCCACTAATCGACGTATAGCGATTAGTAGACGTTCAATACACATATAACATTACAGATATAACCATTAGCCAAAATCTACAGAACATCGACCAAAAATACGAATTTTTAAGCCCCAAAAACAAATTTTGCTTTCTGGAAAATCTGGGCAGAAAAGTCATATTGTAAAAATCCCAAAATACCCATCTAAGAAAACTGCAGAAAAGAAAATCACCAACCGAGTTAAATCGGCCGCGGTTCCGCGGCATAAGCAAGCTTATGTCGCGGAACCGCGGCGCTTTAACCGAGTTAGGTGATCATTTTTCTTCAGTATTCTATAAAAAGCCTGAGCCGATTTTGAGTGTATGATTTATTAATTTTGGAGCAGATCTGAAAATCGGCAGAAACTGAATTTTTCGGGGTGATTTTGCGGTTTTTCGTCCGGTCGATATTCTAAATACTTTGCTAACATGCTAGGGTGTGTTTAGTTAGGCTCTGATACAACTGTTAGGTCCACGTTACCTCTCCCGGTACTTTCGGGGTTGCGGAAACGGTAAAACAATAATTTTTCTTGACTTGGTAACATGGACCGTAAAAGCCGGATCTTTACTAAACAACATACTAGCATCCTAACTAGAGATTTATCTACTCGGTTAGGGGTTATACCTAAACTTGATCTCCTTCTCTTCTTGATGTTCTTCTCCTTGCTTGCTCCGAGGCTTGATCCGAACTTTGGTCACCTCCGCGGCCTCCTTGAGTCGAAGACGATCCACCCGAGAGATGTACACCGAGCTCCAACTCGAGCCGAGGTAACTAGGGCAAAGAGATTGCTAGTCTAGAAGCCCTAGGTTGTATAGAGGAGATGTATGGATATGTTTGTCTTTGTGGGATCTTTTTCTCTCAACACATGAGATCAAAAGATGAGATCAAGAGGAGGAAGAAGAAGGAGAAACTTAGCACCATGGACCTTTTCTTTTTCTTCTCACTTTTTGGAGAGAGCATGAGAAGAGAATAATGAAAAAAATTAAGCCAAAAGAAATGAACCATGGTTCCAATAATACACAAAATCATCATTACTAATCCTATCATGATAGAAGTTGATGGCACATTGAATTGACCATTATCAAAACACAAGAAATAAAAAGAAAATGAAAGAAGAGTGTGGATCTCTCTTGAAGGTCAATGGTCAACACGGTCAATGGGTCAACAAAGTCAAGAGAGACCCAAGTGGTCAAATGGTCAATGCAATTAGCCATCACTAATCTATCACTAAAAGGATCAGTAAACAATGTCTCCGGCTCATAACGGTTTTGACCAAATGTCAAAACCCTAATGAGTGTGCCACATTACGGTTTTGGCCAAACCAACTGCCAAAACCCTAATGGGGCACCTCCTCCTTCATCTCTCCTCAAAACTGTGCATACACACCCGCATCCGCTTTCCGTAGAATGCGGATGCACAGAAGACAAAACAAATCCATCTGTGCAATACTAGGATCTGGCTAAAACCAAAGCCCACTAGTATTGCCTGCCCGAACAGAATACGCACACAAGTGTACGTAAGTGATCGTAGCCCTGCCATAAAACCATACGGCCTCTACACGTTTCGCTCAATGCAGGGAAACTCTCTGTGTGGGACTCTAAAGACTCGACATTACGCTGGCAGTGGGTTTAATCACAGACCGCAAGCGGCACTAGCTGTACGTAACGGTCCCCAGGTAGATGTCGATAAGAAGGCCGATGAGGTAAACCCATCCGAACTCGTACTGAGCCTGTATGTGACAATCTTCGTACAGTCCGGTCTGTTCGTCTGATACATCGCATGGCGGGCCTACGGGATGGTGAACGTCAGTCCCCTAATAGCGGTACAAGTCTTGTCGGAGTGTAGCCCAGAACACCCTGAGACATCACTGGAAACCTACCAGTATGTCTCGCTTGCCCTGGCCAGGGACTACTCGTGTAATGGCTCTCCTAGACACAGCGCGATGTCAACCCCCAATACCGGGAGAGACGAATCCTGTCTAACCGTCACTGCCTCCAAGTGCTTCGGGACTGCACCCAACTACTACCTGTTTGCACGACTCAGTAGAGCCGTGGTAGGGTAGTAATCAAAGAACAGTGGGAACACACTCGAGGCGAAGTGACAGTGTCAAGTCAGCGGACTAAGCTGTACTCATGTCACCTGGGAACTGATAACTGACGATAGGTATAATACCAACCATCAGTTCCCGACGAGTCCTGTCCAGTGTACTCGTAACCTAACGAGCACCCGCATACTATCTCAAGTACGACGTACTGACGGCTGTGGGACATACCGTCTCCCGTGCTGGGATGAGAAGCGCATACGCTAGTCTACTCCGGAGTACGATGCCCTGTCTCGATAATCCCACGACTAGGAAAGTGTATAAGGATGTGCTTGTAGATTACCCAGCCCCCACGAGTGTGATCGCCATCACAACGCCGGTAATCAAGCAAAGATCCTAAGGGCTCTACTAATGCGTATAGGTGATATAATAAAGAAACACATGTACACATTAAAGCAGAGACAAACCAAGTAGCATACTACTATTTCGAGCAAGATTGTCTATACAACTGTGAATATCCCAAGCTTCCATCAAGTAATATACATACTAGTATGATACAGTAATGGCCTCTAGGGCATATACACTAACAATACTTGCATGATATTTGAACGTTCTTTAACTCGGAAAAAAATCCAACTCTTGGAAAATTTTCTGTCGAGGGTTAAAGCGGGTATTTGATATCCGTTCGAACTTTTTAACACCGTCTAAAAAAACCCGATAACATGTTAGAATTACGACTACGAAACACTCCAAGTTGCCTTTGCAGAAAGTTAACATCATATGCAAATTTAGGAAAAACAAACAACACCTGAAACACCAAAACCCAGAGCCTGGAACACAGTACAAATTTCAACCCTGGAAGCCACCAAAAATCCGAGCAGGCCGGTTTTATGAGCTCTGTGGCCGGCCAAAATCCGAGGTTTGGGGCAAAATTTTGTACTGTGTTCATGTTGCTTCTCATACCACATTCTGTAGTTGTTTAAAATTTTTTTCGACGACTTTAAAAATTTGATAGAAACTAGATTTGTGTATCGGGTGTTTCGGAGTTGTTTCGGTTTCGTAATTCTATATACATCTTCTAAATCTCTAGCTTGGCTCTGATACCACTGTAGGATTGTTCAGCACGACAGTAAGGTTTCGGGAGGCATTGTCCATGCCATTTTCAAAAATTTGCCGTACAAAACAATCCTAACTCTAGAATCTTAATTAAAGATTTAGATAATACAATGTGTAAACTACTTTACAACTAAGTAAGTAGGGATTACAACCTTTGTAGTCCGGTCCTTCACTTCTATAGCTCCTTGTAGTGGTCCCTTCGCTGCGATGAAGTGAGCTTGCGTACTCTTGAACGGCTCTATAAGAAGAAAGCAACGAGCTTGCACGAAGTCTTCAAGGCCGAAGATGATCTACGTTGAGGAGTCACTTATTGGATATATGTATGCCCTAGAGGCCATTATATGATAGTGGATGTATTTATACATGTATATATATATATTCAGTGTACATTCTTGCTCGACATGATAGTATGCTATCTGGTTCCTCTTTATCTGACATGTTGACTTGATCATGCTTTTATTCATTCACACATGTTGATAAAGCCCTGAGGATATTTGCTTGACTACTGTGATTATGATGGAGATCATACTAGTTGGACGACTGTAGTTTATAAGCATATCCTGAAATGTCCCTAGTCGTAGGTATATCGAGATGGGGCATCGATATACCAGAGTAGACTAGCATATATGATACTAGACCCATATGATGGGCGATGGATATTCCCACATCCATTGATGTTTGACAACGAGATCGTATACGGGTCAGTGGTGACTGGGTACACTGGACGGACATGCCGAGAACTCCTATATGGTATTATATCTATCGTCGGATAGCAGTTCTCAGGTGACACTGGTACAGGTTATTCTGTAGACCCGAGATCGTCATAGAGTCTTGTGTGTTCTCCCACTGTACTTTGATTACCACCCTACCACGGCTCTACCGAGTCATGCAAACAGGTGGCTTTTGGGTGCAGTCCCGAGACACACGAAGACGATGAGCGATAGGAGGGGTTTCGTCTCTCCCGGTATTGGGAGTTGATGCTGTGCTGTGCTCGATTAGCTATATCAGTAAGTCCCTGACCAGGGCTGTTGGGATTTACTGATAAGTGTTATCGGTAGTTTCTCGATTTGTTATAGACCATTCATTGGCACGACTTATTGAGTTATTAGGGTCGACGTTACCATCCCTAGACTCAGTATGCAGCATATCCGACGAAGAGACCGGACTGTACAGTAGTGTTGCCGGTTGGCTCGACGGGAGTTGTGACAGGTTCGCTTGTTTTCTTCTGATCGCTCAATACCCGGGTGGCCGTTACGTTTAGCTGACCTCTTGCGGCTTGGGGTGCTTGATATGATCATCACCCACTGCCGGCGTATTGACGAGTCTTAGAGTCCAACAATGGGGTTACCTAGCCCAGGCGAAATGATTTGGTGTGCATATGTGATATGCGCGAGGACCCGATTAAATGCGCGTATCTGATACCGTACATTAATCGGGCGGTTTGCTATTGGTCGGGTCGTATAAGATATGACCGGTTTGCTAAATCAAGTGTTGATTTAACATTGACCATTTGCATTTTCACTTTAAACCCTTTTTGTCTTTTGGTGTATGCATGCATGTATGCACATGTTTACATTGATGCACATTTGGATGTGCATGCACACATACACGCATACTTATTTGTATCATAGTTGTTGATACATTAGATGGTGGCAATATAAGATTCACATGCTAGTAAATATTTAGATATCTATTTTTGAGATAAATGGAATTGGATAATTACTCATGGTTGATTATTATATTCCCCCCACTAACCTTTGTGTTAACCATGAGTTATTTTCCATGGCCATTTTTGATCCAAAGATAAATATCTAGATATTTATTAACTTGGGTTAAGAGTGAGAAGAAGAAAATATATATATTTTCTTTTCTCATTCTTATCTCAACACTTATCATTATCTCTTGAGCTCTCATTTGCCATCATCTTCTTCCCCCCTCTCTTGCTCTCTAGCTTTCATTAGTGAGCAAGATAGTGATCAAGTTAGGAGTTTTAAGTGAGAAATCAAACCACATCATCATTCTACACTACTCTTGCCCATTAGTTTAGAGTGTTGGCTTCAACTTCTTCTCTTGATCAAGTGGAGCTTTGAGCTTGGACAAAGAGGACTCCGGGTGGATCGTCGTGGACTTGGAGGATCTCAAGCGAGCCTTTTTCAACCCTCAAGTGGCCGAGGAGTCTAGCGTAGGGAGCTACAAAGGTTGTATTCTCTAAACCTAGCCTTTACCTCTTGTGGATTGTGTATAAAGTTTTGTTACCCTAGCTTTTCTAGTTTGATTCTTAGGTTAGTTTCTTTAGCACCCTCTAATTTTTTAAATATGGCATGTGTGATGCTACCAAACCCTAGTAGTGGTGCTAAGGAAATCCCTACATCATTAACCCAAGCTACCTCTTCACTAATCTGGAATTAGTGAAGCTAACACCATATACTAAAATGCTAATCTAGTAGAGGATGATGAAGTAGGATTTTTGCTTACTTTAGAATTACTTTTCTCACTTTTTTTCTTCTTCTCTCAAAAACCTAGTGTCACGTCCCGAAAAGTACGGAACATGACTGGCACTTAAATTACGAAACGTCTCGAGACGTACGTAATCTAAGTAAGCCAAAACCCAGAAATCAAAACAAAAGAAACAGTAGAGTGAAAAAAACTAATTTAAAGCAAGTAGTTTTAATAACATAGGTCGAAGTATGTATTTTTAAAATCTCATGTATTTTCTGAAAATTTCGGCAGAGTCTCTTTTGTAAATACTGGTCCCAAACGGGATACAACATGAATAGTATACGAAATAAATAAAAAGGCATCCCCAAGCGGGAGCTAGCTCTTCGTCAATCGACGGTCACAACCACACAAGCAATATAATATACAACGCCGAAGGGCGAGGATCAAAACTCAAAAGAAAACCCAAAATCAGCATGAAAACCATAATAATACAACGCGCGACTCTAAGGTCGAAGAATAACAAGTCTGGTCTTCTATCTCTATCAAATATACAATCTGGTTGATGGATTTTCTAGATACAACTGAAATAATAAATAAACTGTAAATCCCCGTTTCCGCTTAAATAAAAGTTTCTTATTTTCTGAAATTCCTGTGGCTTCCTTTCCCTTCATATTTTGGATTGATTGTTTAAACCTAATAATTATATATTTCCAAACCCTAAAAGTTAAAACCCAAGATTTAAAACTAATTTGGAAATCCCCATTTAAAATTTAGAACTTAAACGCATTTTCCAAGCCCACATTTTAAATAAATACCTTAATAACTATTTCTTTCTAAGCCCACTCTTGTTTTTTTTTAAACACTTTAAAATTCAGTCCTCGGCCCATTTCCTTTCTCAGCCCACACACAATTTTTGGAAATTTCTTTTAGCCGGCCCTTTCTTCAACTGCAGCCCACGAAAATTTTTAAGGGGAATTTTTGTTTTAAAAAGAAACGAGCCCAGCCCATCTCTTTCAACCCTTTCTCACCACCAGACCCTACCCGACCCCCATTACACTGTTCCTCTTCTCAAAATTTTTCCAACGGCTATCTCCCAAAAACGCGCGCGCGACACGCCTCCTCCGCCGTCGCCCACGCCTTCGCCCTACCGTTGCCCCACGTTTACAACCTCGTCGCCCTCATCTCTCTCTTACTCATCTCTCTCCTCTACTCCTCATCTCTCTCCTCTACTTTCACCGAGCCCAAAAAAAAACTTCCATCGAAAACACTTCACCTCCACCTCCGACGACGACGACGACAATCCCTCGGCAACCTTCGATCACTCCTCTTCCACCAGCCTCCTCCCCCCCACGACTTCACCCTGCTTCAACCCGAGCCCCTCTCAAATATCCCCTGCACACACAAACCCACTTAAACAAATCTCGGCCGCATCACCCCTTCGACGCCGGTGAACCCCCATCTCATCTGAATCACACATCGATCTCCCTACGACCCCCTCAGCATAATCACCATCACCGTAATCCACTACACCACTGCTCCCCATCTATCTCCAAAACTCCAAAACCTTTTTCCAAACAAATTTTCCCCACTGGACACTTCACTGCGCAAGTTGCCGGAGCGACGCCGTCGACCTTCGGAAACCCCAACACTTCTCAGAGGAACCAGAGAGCAACCCTAAGCTTCCAGCGCACGCAAGACGGCTCCGGGAAAACTCCGACGCGCAATTCGTGCTTCGAACTAGGCTCGCGGGAATCCGGAACGTGGCGCACAACGCGCGTTCGCGACGACACTGTTGCCGTACGACCCCGAGGCGTTCTCCAGGCAAGTGTTTACTTGCTTCATGCTATTATAGTCGTGTTACACATCTAGATCACATAGTTTACGAACTTAATGATTACCTATATATATATTGACCAAGGTGTTCGATGCTAGTCTCTCATGGATATAGCTGTTTAATTTGACGGAAACCGATACCTTCTGTTGGCCCATATAATGTTAAATATAGTGTATGAATCTCGCTGGAAAATACGAATGTTTGTAACGAAAACTGATACCCCCAAATATGCCGTTAAAACTGGAATTTTCTCGTGCCTGAAAACGAATAAAATCACCATAAATCATATGTATACTCGATTGAGACGTTCGAGGGCTTAAATCGAAGCCGACTCGATGAAATTTAACCCCATGGAAAATCCTAATGATTCCTGTTCTGTAATCATGGTGATAACTGGGTCGGAACACGACTCTGGACTGCAGTCCAGAGCGTTTCTGATTGGTGTGTTCTGTCTAAAGTCCTGCGTCCCCGCGTTTCCTGAAATCGCATGGTACGGAACTTTACAGTAGTTATAAGATATGCCTGTTAGTGAAATAAAACAAGTGGTCTCTTTCCGATTCATCGCAGTTTGTTATTTTAAACTTATTTTAAAAAGGCAGAACGTAAAGCTGTTCAGAACAATTTCTGAAATGACATTTGAGATTGAACTGTGTATAACTTTCAACGTACAGATGCGATTGAGGATCCGTATGTTGCATTGAATACTTTATCGAAAACCCTAAATTTCATTTAACTGTGACATCGCTAAATTCTGAGCCCAACTGGGTGCAATCCGTGTTGCGAAACGGACGTTCAGTTCTGAAATTGAAATTCCAGCCGCGAACACTTAAACGGAAACAGTTATATCTTGAAAACCGGAACTCCGATTGAACTGAAACAAATTTTTATGAATTCTTGACTGATCGTTCTATATATCTTACCTACATCATTTGTGCTGAATTCGTAACATATTAATTTGTGTAATTCATTTTAGTACATGACATGCATGTTAATTCATAACATACAGAGTTTATTGGTATCACATAATACATACCTCATACCCTTGTCATATACACAGTGTTAGTGCGTGTGGACATTGCATTATCGTGCGTGATAGATGTTGGTTTAGGAGTGACGAGTACACCAATGGAAAGTGAACATTCGTGACAGTGATTGATACAGTGGATAGTGATGAAACCGTGTCATTGGTATACTTGTACATAACTAGATCAATATCATAAATAGTGTAACCTGGGGAAAAAGGGGAAATCAAAGTGGAAAGAGTATCGTATTTAGCGGGACCGTGTTTAGAGGATGATCATTCGAACCGTGATACTTATACGTGTAGGACAGGATCTAGCGATCCGGCCGACAGGGTTATGTCCCGGGCATGTGGGCCGTGGTCTCGGGTATGTACGAGACTCCTGTTAAACATGATCCTCCTTCCACTGTGTGATTTCAAACATGACCTAGAGACCGATAAGGACACATAACATTCTCTGCATCATATTGTGATATAGTGATTACTTGCATTATTCTCAACCAGTATTACCTCAATTACCTGTTTCATCTGCTTTTAATAATATTGTTATTTATGTCGCTCTGACGACCTGAGTATGCATGCTCAGATTCCGCGCGAGGACCAGCACCGGAGACGGATCTATCCTTTGAATTCACGGAGATATAGTTGGTGTACCTACTTCATTTATTTCTTTCCATAAAAGAGATTGTGAGATTGAACTTGGTTAGTTATCGTTTTTATTATCTGTAATCTGTGAACAATGAAATCTTAATGTAATAAATTAGTGATGTGATTCCTTTAATACTGTGCTTTATTACTGATTACCATGTAGTGCTAGAAGCCGAAGTGTGACTACGGCGGGACGATTCCTTGACCGTAGGAGCATGGCTGGCCTAGTCATACCTCGTATTCCGTATTTTGGGAAGCGGGGCGTGACATGGTTTAGTTGGTATCAGAGCCTGTGTTTAGCATCAAGGGATAACATTCACTAGGCGATATTACGTTATTCTTGTTTCACTACTCTTGATTTCTATCCTTAAATCTGATCCTATTCTTTTGAATCTTCCAGTGATATGACGTCCCCGAACGACCCCTCCTCGGACTCCAGCTCTCAGGATCGCACGGAACGAATACTCAGTGCACTGACCACTCTCGCGGAAGCTCAGGAGAGGAAGACAGATTTGCTTGCTGAGGGACTCAGGGCGATTACCGCCGCAGGAGGACCCTCCGCACTGATTACCACCTCTGAGGGCGCTACTCCACCAGCTTATCAGGCTAGGGCCGGTACCGTGTCAGACTTCCGACGGTTACACCCAGCTGCGTTCACAGGGCTAGCTGAACCACTTGAAGCTGAGCAATGGCTGGTAAACATGGAGAATTTGTTGGCAGCCGCCAGGGTTCCAGAGGAAGACAGAGTGAATGTGATAAAGATACAATTAGAAGACGAGGCTCGTACATGGTGGTCGGTAGAAGAAAGCAGACTTGAAGAGCCGATTGAATGGAACAAGTTTAAGGGGTGCTTCTTAGATCACTATTTTCCTCCCACAGCCAAGGCAGAAATGGAGGAAAGGTTTATTCTTTTGAAGCAGAATGGACGCCCAGTGGACGTTTATGCGGCAGAGTTCAACCGTCTGAGCCGCTTTGCTCCATACATGGTCAAATCAGAAGTCACCAGGGCCAGGCGTTTCCTTCACGGATTAGATTTTGAGTTGCAGCAGCTGATTGCATCGTTAGATCTACAGACTTTCGCACAAGTACTCAACGCGGCGAGAGTTCAAGAGCAATTGATTAGCAAGTTCAGGAGACCCCCGGTCGTTCCAGCACGTACCCACGTGCCTTCTCGAGGGGCCATACCGGTTCACAGAGCAGGAGCGACTCAAATGAAGCGCCCATTCGTACCACAGCATCGCCCCCAGAGGCAGGGCGTAACTTGCGGCTATTGCGGTAGAGGAGGGCATACCCAGAAGGACTGTCGCCGTGCTAAGGGACAGTGTTTGATTTGCGGCTCCAGTCAGCATAAGATTAACAGTTGTCCTGAGCGAGCAGAAATACAGGGAGGTTCTGGACCGTCACAGCAGAGGCCGCAGGAGCAGAGACAACCATTTACAGGTCGCGGTCAGGGACGGGCTTTCACCTTGACCGCAGAGCAAGCAGAAGCGTCAGGAGATGTGGTTACAGGTACTCTACTTGTACATTCCTTGCCAGCTAGAGTACTTTTTGATTCAGGAGCATCGCATTGTTTCTTGTCTGAGCATTTCACAAATACACACTCAATACCATATGAACCACTAACCAAGGGATGGGAAATTCATACGGGTAATAGCGTTATTATAACTAGTCGAGAATGTAGATTATGCCCGGTTGTAGTGTGTGGCAGGGAATTCTATGCGAATTTCCTCCTAATTGGGACAGGCAGTTACGACGCAATACTTGGGATGGATTGGATGAGCACTTTCCATGCAGTTATCGATTGTCGTGCAAAGAAGGTGATCTTCCGCATTCCCAATCACCCGGAGTTTGTTTTCGAGGGCGGAAGCGAATGTTTGGAACCAGCTAAGTACAGAGCAAAGCCTAAGGAACTGACAGCCATGGAGATTGATAAGAGCCCAGCCCCAGAAATTGTTCGGGACTTCCTAGACGTATTTCCTGAAGATCTACCAGGTCTACCACCTCCTCGAATTTTGGAGTTCTCGATCGATTTGATTCCAGGTACCGCCCCAGTATCCAGGGCCCCCTACAGGATGGCACCAGTGGAGTTGGCGGAATTGAAGAAACAGGTTGAAGAATTATTAGAGAAGGGATTTATTCGGCCAAGCGCTTCACCGTGGGGTGCACCAGTTCTATTGGTGAAGAAGAAGGATGGATCGTTGCGAATGTGCATAGATTACCGGGAGCTGAACAAGGTCACAATAAAGAACAAGTACCCAATCCCGCGTATCGATGATTTATTCGATCAGCTAAGTGGAGCCAAGGTTTTCTCGAAGTTGGACCTCCGTTCTGGATATCATCAAATCAGAGTAGCAGCTGAGGATGTATGCAAGACGGCTTTCAGGACCCGATACGGGCATTACGAGTTCCTTGTGATGCCGTTCGGTGTAACCAATGCCCCAGCAATATTCATGGATTTAATGAACAGGGTGTTCGCAAAATACTTGGACACGTTTGTCGTTGTGTTTATCGACGACATACTTGTCTATTCGAAGGCCCGGGAAGAACATGCTGAGCATTTGCACACGGTACTGCAGGTTCTTCGGGAAGAGAAGCTGTACGCGAAGCTAAGCAAGTGTGAATTCTGGCTTGACAAGGTTCAGTTTTTGGGACATATTGTTTCGGGCGAAGGCATCTCGGTGGACCCGGCAAAGATAGAATCTGTCAGAGATTGGCCGACGCCAAAATCAGTAGCAGAGATCAGGAGCTTTCTGGGATTGGCAGGTTATTATCAAAGATTCGTCCAAGATTTCTCCAGAATCGCGGAACCATTGACGAGGTTAACACGGAAGGACGTGCCGTTTACATGGACAGAAGAGTGCTCTAGGCATTCGACACTCTGAAGCAGAAGTTAACCACAGCACCTATACTTACAGTACCAGATAATTCCGGTGGTATGGTGATACACAGTGATGCCTCGGGGAAGGGTTTAGGCTGTGTTTTGATGCAGCACGGCCGAGTGGTTGCTTACGCCTCTCGACAACTGAGAAACCACGAGAAGAACTACCCTACGCACGACTTGGAGTTAGCTGCGGTAGTTTTTGCATTAAAGATTTGGAGGCACTATCTTTTGGGTGAGAAAGTGGAGGTATACACGGATCACAAAAGTTTGAAGTATGTTTTCACCCAGAAGGAACTAAACATGAGGCAGCGCCGATGGCTAGAGCTAATGGCAGATTATGATCTGGACCTTCAGTATCACCCGGGGAAGGTCAATGTTGTACCAGATGCACTCAGTCGCAAACCAGCGGTCATGATGTTGACCGATCAGAGGAGTATTATTGAGGATTTCCAGAGACTTGAACTTGAGGTCGTTACGCCGAACGCACTCAGTCAATTTTGGCCACTACAGGTGCAATCTTCCCTGGTGGATCGCATCAAGATTGCACAAGCGGATGATCCTCGATTACAAAAGTTCAGAGAGCAAGTGGAAGCTGGACTGAGAACGGATTTGATTATACATGAGGATGGCTCTCTAAGATTCGGTAGCAGACTCTGTGTACCTAAAGGTGGTGTACGAGAAGAAGTGTTGGCTGAAGCACACAGTTCAGCTTATTCTGTGCATCCAGGAGGTACAAAAATGTATCAGGACCTAAAGCAGCACTTTTGGTGGAACGGAATGAAGCGGGAAATTGCGAGGTTCGTATCCAGATGCTTAGTATGCCAACAGGTGAAGGCGGAACATCAGAGAACAGCAGGATTATTACAACCATTGCCGATACCTGAATGGAAGTGGGAGCACATTACTATGGATTTTGTGACGGCCTTACCACGGAGCCCTAGAGGCAATAACGCTATTTGGGTTATCGTCGATCGCCTTACAAAAGCTGCACATTTTCTACCTTTCCGAGTGGGACAGTCGACAGAATCACTGGCAGAAAGATATATGCAGGAGATTGTGCGACTTCACGGTGTTCCAGTCAGCATTGTGTCAGACCGGGACACGAGATTCTTGTCGCACTTTTGGAAGAGCTTACAGGAGAGTTTGGGAACCCGCCTTAAATTCAGCACAGCTTATCACCCACAGACGGATGGACAATCCGAGCGTACAATTCAGACGCTCGAGGATATGTTGAGAGCCTGTATGTTGGACTTTCAGGGTTCCTGGGAGGACCATCTGCACCTAGTCGAGTTTTCTTACAACAATAGTTATCAGGCTAGTATTCAGATGGCTCCTTTTGAAGCACTATATGGGCGGAAGTGTCGATCCCCAGTATGTTGGGATGATGTGGGAGAGCGAAGATTACTGGGCCCCGAACTTATTGTTCAGACAGTTGACAAGGTTCAAATGATCAGGCAGCGTATTAAGACGGCTCAGGATCGACAAAAGAGTTGGGCAGATACCAGCAGAAGGGCACTTGAGTTCGAAGTCGGAGATCATGTGTTCTTGAAGATTTCCCCTACCCGTGGAGTTATCAGATTCGGAAGTCGGGGAAAACTTAGTCCCCGTTTTATCGGACCTTTTGAGGTGCTAGAGCGAGTAGGAGAGGTGGCCTATCGACTTGCCTTGCCTCCATCGCTAGCTGGTGTGCACAATACCTTCCACGTATCACAGTTGCGGCGTTATGTCCGGGATGAGAGTCATGTCCTGGACCATTCAGAGCTAGTTTTGGGAACCGATCTGTCTTACGAAGAGCAGCCTACTACCATCCTCGACCGCAGAGAGAAGGTGCTGAAGAATAAGGTCATTCCGTTAGTCCGAGTGTCTTGGGGCGGTCGTTCCCCAGGGGAATCCACCTGGGAGCGGGAGGAAGATATCCGTGATCGTTATCCACATCTCTTTGTTTAGTACATTGTTTTTTGTATCTTTGTTAAATTTCGAGGACGAAATTTTGTTAAGGGGGGGTATGATGTAAATCCCCGTTTCCGCTTAAATAAAAGTTTCTTATTTTCTGAAATTCCTGTGGCTTCCTTTCCCTTCATATTTTGGATTGATTGTTTAAACCTAATAATTATATATTTCCAAACCCTAAAAGTTAAAACCCAAGATTTAAAACTAATTTGAAATCCCCATTTAAAATTTAGAACTTAAACGCATTTTCCAAGCCCACATTTTAAATAAATACCTTAATAACTATTTCTTTCTAAGCCCACTCTTGTTTTTTTTTAAACACTTTAAAATTCAGTCCTCGGCCCATTTCCCTTCTCAGCCCACACACAATTTTTGGAAATTTCTTTTAGCCGGCCCTTTCTTCAACTGCAGCCCACGAAAATTTTTAAGGGGAATTTTTGTTTTAAAAAGAAACGAGCCCAGCCCATCTCTTTCAACCCTTTCTCACTACCAGACCCTACCCGACCCCCATTACACTGTTCCTCTTCTCAAAATTTTTCCAACGGCTATCTCCCAAAAACGCGCGCGCGACACGCCTCCTCCGCCGTCGCCCACGCCTTCGCCCTACCGTTGCCCCACGTTTACAACCTCGTCGCCCTCATCTCTCTCTTACTCATCTCT
Organism: Agapanthus africanus; assembly: GCA_030015575.1. Lineage (NCBI taxonomy): Eukaryota > Viridiplantae > Streptophyta > Magnoliopsida > Asparagales > Amaryllidaceae > Agapanthus > Agapanthus africanus. The sequence goes on along the minus strand of JASDDO010000026.1, from coordinate 398,344,305 downwards.
CTCCTCTACTCCTCATCTCTCTCCTCTACTTTCACCGAGCCCAAAAAAAAACTTCCATCGAAAACACTTCACCTCCACCACCTCCGACGACGACGACGACAATCCCTCGGCAACCTTCGATCACTCCTCTTCCACCAGTCTCCTCCCCCCCACGACTTCACCCTGCTTCAACCCGAGCCCCTCTCAAATATCCCCTGCACACACAAACCCACTTAAACAAATCTCGGCCGCATCACCCCTTCGACGCCGGTGAACCCCCATCTCATCTGAATCACCCATCGATCTCCCTACGACCCCCTCAGCATCATCACCATCACCGTAATCCACTACACCACTGCTCCCCATCTATCTCCAAAACTCCAAAACCTTTTTCCAAACAAATTTTCCCCACTGGACACTTCACTTCGCAAGTTGCCGGAGCGACGCCGTCGACCTTCGGAAACCCCAACACTTCTCAGAGGAACCAGAGAGCAACCCTAAGCTTCCAGCGCACGCAAGACGGCTCCGGGAAAACTCCGACGCGCAATTCGTGCTTCGAACTAGGCTCGCGGGAATCCGGAACGTGGCGCACAACGCGCGTTCGCGACGACACTGTTGCCGTACGACCCCGAGGCGTTCTCCAGGCAAGTGTTTACTTGCTTCATGCTATTATAGTCGTGTTACACATCTAGATCACATAGTTTACGAACTTAATGATTACCTATATATATATTGACCAAGGTGTTCGATGCTAGTCTCTCATGGATATAGCTGTTTAATTTGACGGAAACCGATACCTTCTGTTGGCCCATATAATGTTAAATATAGTGTATGAATCTCGCTGGAAAATACGAATGTTTGTAACGAAAACTGATACCCCCAAATATGCCGTTAAAACTGGAATTTTCTCGTGCCTGAAAACGAATAAAATCACCATAAATCATATGTATACTGGATTGAGACGTTCGAGGGCTTAAATCGAAGCCGACTCGATGAACTTTAACCCCATGGAAAATCCTAATGATTCCTGTTCTGTAATCATGATGATAACTGGGTCGGAACACGACTCTGGACTGCAGTCCAGAGCGTTTCTGATTGGTGTGTTCTGTCTAAAGTCCTGCGTCCCCGCGTTTCCTGAAATCGCATGGTACGGAACTTTACAGTAGTTATAAGATATGCCTGTTAGTGAAAGAAAACAAGTGGTCTCTTTCCGATTCATCGCAGTTTGTTATTTTAAACTTATTTTAAAAAGGCAGAACGTAAAGCTGTTCAGAACAATTTCTGAAATGACATTTGAGATTGAACTGTGTATAACTTTCAACGTACAGATGCGATTGAGGATCCGTATGTTGCATTGAATACTTTATCGAAAACCCTAAATTTCATTTAACTGTGACATCGCTAAATTCTGAGCCCAACTGGGTGCAATCCGTGTTGCGAAACGGACGTTCAGTTCTGAAATTGAAATTCCAGCCGCGAACTCTTAAACGGAAACAGTTATATCTTGAAAACCGGAACTCCGATTGAACTGAAACAAATTTTTATGAATTCTTGACTGATCGTTCTATATATCTTACCTACATCATTTGTGCTGAATTTGTAACATATTAATTTGTGTAATTCATTTTAGTACATGACATGCATGTTAATTCATAACATACAGAGTTTATTGGTATCACATAATACATACCTCATACCCTTGTCATATACACAGTGTTAGTGCGTGTGGACATTGCATTATCGTGCGTGATAGATGTTGGTTTAGGAGTGACGAGTACACCAATGGAAAGTGAACATTCGTGACAGTGATTGATACAGTGGATAGTGATGAAACCGTGTCATTGGTATACTTGTACATAACTAGATCAATATCATAAATAGTGTAACCTGGGGAAAAAGAGGAAATCAAAGTGGAAAGAGTATCGTATTTAGCGGGACCGTGTTTAGAGGATGATCATTCGAACCGTGATACTTATACGTGTAGGACAGGATCTAGCGATCCGGCCGACAGGGTTATGTCCCGGGCATGTGGGCCGTGGTCTCGGGTATGTACGAGACTCCTGTTAAACATGATCCTCCTTCCACTGTGTGATTTCAAAAATGACCTAGAGACCGATAAGGACACATAACATTCTCTGCATCATATTGTGATATAGTGATTACTTGCATTATTCTCATACCAGTATTACCTCAATTACCTGTTTCATCTGCTTTTAATAATATTGTTATTTATGTCGCTCTGACGACCTGAGTATGCATGCTCAGATTCCGCGCGAGGACCAGCACCGGAGACGGATCTATCCTTTGAGTTCACGGAGATATAGTTGGTGTACCTACTTCATTTATTTCTTTCCATAAAAGAGATTGTGAGATTGAACTTGGTTAGTTATCGTTTTTATTATCTGTAATCTGTGAACAATGAAATCTTAATGTAATAAATTAGTGATGTGATTCCTTTAATACTGTGCTTTATTACTGATTACCATGTAGTGCTAGAAGCCGAAGTGTGACTACGGCGGGACGATTCCTTGACCGTAGGAGCATGGCTGGCCTAGTCATACCTCGTATTCCGTATTTTGGGAAGCGGGGCGTGACATAAACAATGGTGGTCCTGATGCAAAAGAACCCACGTACCAAAGCATTCACCCGGGATGAACAGTGTGCCATCAAAGCCGCAACGAAACCTGTACGGCAAAACCTGCAAGGAACTGTGGCACAACGGGGGTGAGTTGCCAACTCGTGAGTAGAAAGCATCTATGAGTAGAAATCGCATGCATAACGCTATCCTAGGTCATATCAGGTAATATCCTCGAATAATATCCTGATCCATCTACATATAAGTGCAATACCACATGCCCGTGTCAGTGCCTCAGATAGCAACATATCAGATATATATGATGTATGAATGCATTACGAATGGAAAAGGAATATATCATGAGTGAGACAACTGTTTTCTTTAATCAATGAGATTTCTATATGTATATCAATCAAGTATCATCAATGAAAGCAACAGAGAAATCAGTGTCAGCATCGACACAAAACCTAAGTCTCAGTATCTCAATATCAAATCTCAATATCTCAAATCTCAGATCTCAAATATCAATATCTCAGGCATCCGTATCATCTGCGGGATCGGCTCGCGGGCTCCGGCAGAACGGATCAGCCTGTAACCATCTCATGACTCCGGCCGGTATCCTCCGGATAACCGACGAGTCCAAAAAATATCATCGGTAGGTAGTGCCCCCCTGCCAGGCTCATCGAATACAACTTGAGCTTCTTGCCCCGGGTACCATACCGGACCCACCATGTACCCGAGACGGTTCATCCAACTCCTCGAATCGGGTCTCGAAATCCAACAGCAATCATGAAAACTCATGGTGGACGACTCATACATCATGAGAAAACCGCAATTTGTATTTTAAAATGATGATACTAAGCTTTTATTAAATTCTTGCGGTTTTCCCCCAAATCCAGAAATCTCATGTAAATCCGAAATCATCAAAATTATGATACCAATAAACAGTGAATACCGGCATAAATCTCCATAATACTGCATAACCAATGAATATATGAATGCACCTAATATCATGCAATGAATGCAATATTTAAACTAGCATATGGAAGCTATAACATATTGCGACTATCAGTTATCAAGCTATGTCAATGAAAATGTATTATCTAAAGTGTACGTGACATGGAAATTACCGATGATGATGTGTGTGAGCCGGCAAGTAAGTGTATATGGAACATACGCATCATCGGTAATGGTGCTGGTGTCCTGGCAGCATAGTTCATAATCACTAAGTACACAATAAACATGCAATGAGACGATAACAACATGATAAATGGCAATGAATAGTAATTGCAACAATAATATGCGGAACATGAATGATAACGTAACAATAAGAATCTACATCGCTACACCTGAGTTATACTGTTTTGCTGTTTGAAATAGTACGAATCGTGGTGTTTTGAAAATAAGGCTACGGTGTTTTTAAGAAAAGGTACGTCTTTTGAAATATCCGTAGTATCCCTTGACATGTCTTTAAAATCCTCACGATTCGTTAGTTTTGGAAATAGGTATGACTCGGGTCCAGTCTAACATCTACTAGGTAATTACAGGTCTAACTAACAACCAATCGGAAAGGGTATGGAAACTACCTAAATCTGAGTCGATATATATATGTGTATAATAGTCGGTGATCCCGCCTCAATAGTATCCCATACGATACCTTATATAATATGACATCCTCGAGTCAAGAGTGCAGATCTATCATCAATATATAGCTCGTACGGTAAATCCGTCGTACGGCCTCCCAAATCTGGGTACGGGTCAAATATCACATTTATCTTATTATTCGTCTGGTATCCTTTCCATCATATATAAGGATCTGGGGGTACTGATCTAAGTCTAGTACAATACTGATACCATTTATGTAATGCATGCGTGTGTATGAAAATACCACGCCTAAAGAACCCGCTAAAATATCATGTCGTATCTCAAATACGAACCATATCATATCACCGATCACATGGCCCGAAGCCCAATCTCATCGAATCATCTCCAATCCCAAGTACTTATCCTCAAAATCCATGTATATATACACACACACACACACACACATATACATATTCCCATATACGCATAAGTAAAATAAATGTATGCATGTGTGTGTGTGTACGTGTGGGTAAAAGCCTATTCTAGGGTTTGCGACTAAGAAGCTAAACTAAGCTACTTCTAACTATCCTAAACTAAACCATAAACACAAAATCATATCTTGATAATCATCCTCGTATCATAAAACACCTATATAAACATATATATATATAAACTATATTACGGACTGCGGGGGTGCTATACGCCATCCACCCGACTTCCCCCGTAGATATAATCTACTCACCTGATCTTCGCTCGTCGGTGCCGACGTCGCCACGCACTTGCTTGTCGTCTCGAAGTCCTCGTGAGGGTACCTACATGTAACATATAGTATCGTAAACCGAAATTGCGGATGAAAGTCCAAAACTGCATACGCATTTCACATAGGTTAAAACCTAGGATCCGTTCAAGTAAAAGAACCAAATATCCCTCGACATCGGCGTATAAACGCCAATTGATCGAGATAAAACCCAAACATACCCATTTGCACATTCACAAATACTAATTATAATATGAAATAGGTTAAAATTCACAAAAACCCCTAACTCACTTTAAAAGCTATTTTTCCGAAAACCTAGCAAGCAAAATTAACCGTTTTAGTGTAAAACTTGATGTTTTAGCAAAACTAGTAATCACAATATTCACTAATTATCTTAATTAGGCCACATAAATATTTACTAGATTTTTATCACACCATTTTGTATTAATCGCTAAAATTTAGTTTGCGAATTTAACCAATTTTAACCATTTTAAAGTAATAATACACTATTTAACAACTAAACTAGGTTTTGCATAAATTAAGATGTTAAACTAGACATCATAACTAGCACCAAGTCATCAAATCCAAATCTTGAATTCATAAAACCCTCACTAGGATTTTTATCTCTCCTATTTATATTATTTATAAAAACCTAGTTTGCAATATTATGCAATTTGGACAATTTTAAATGTATCAATTTAGCAATTGAGCAACTAGATTAGGTTTTCATTTCCTTAAGAGGTTCAACTACACATTACAACCTTCAACAAGTGATAAAAACCCTAATCCTAAACTCAAACCCTTATCTTTCAATTTCAAGTTTGAAATTGAAACCATAAAATTATCTAAACAAGTTAGCTTAAGGCATTAAACCAACAATTTACCCATGGCTAAGATTTGTACCTCACATTTGTAGATCTAGCTTGCCAATCTAGCCTCCTAAAATGATCTCTAGTTCCCTAGATCCATACTAGTTTGGCTAATGAGAAATGGGTAGGAGTTGGATTGTAGAAATTTTTGAGGTTTTAGCTTGATTTTATGTGATTTTGGAGAAGAATTTAGAAGAGGAAATGAGGGGGTTTCCTGCAGGAAATGCTCGGCCAGATCATGGAGGGAAGAGAGAGAGTGAGGTATGAGTTTTGGTGAGAAAGTCCAAGTCAAGAAACCATACCCCAATAATTAACCCCCATGCCTCATTTCTTATTCCATTCATTTCTTTTTCTTTTTTAAATTCTGTGAGGAAGTAAAGTGGGCACTTGGGATTACGGGCCGCTGCTGTGCTCGGCCAAGCAAGTGGTGAGTGAGTGTGGGAAACTTTTCTAAATCGAAAACAACCCAAAACAACAAGTTAACAAGCCCAATTTCATTTCTATTTAGTTTATTTTTCCCATTTAAGCCTTTATATTATATATTTTCTAAAACCATCTTAACAACTTCTTTTCATTTCAGAAACAATATTTTACATGTCAGTTTAATGTGTCATGATGCACAAAATTTGTATCAACACATTCCAATTTGTAATTATCCCTAATTAAATGTATTAGTAATGGTATAAAATAATATTAAAAAAATTAATTTTCGGAAAATTTTCAGTAATTTAGAAATTTTAAAAGTGGCTTGTAAGTCCATGCTACCCTTCCCCGGTACTTACGGGGTTGCGGAAGTGGTGAAAAACGATTTTTGAGAGGGTGGTAACATGGACTACAAATACGGATCTTAGTTAAACAACTAACTAACAACCTAACTAGAGTTTTACCTACTCGGTTAGGGGGTTATACCTTTCTTGAACTCCTTCGTCTTCAACTCTTCCCGGTGTACGGATCGGCCTCACCTCGTCGTCTCCTTGCACCGAAGATGGATCCGCCTGAAAGCTTCTACCTTTGGCTTCTTCTTCGAACTTGAAGAAACTGGAACACTTGGTTTGCTAAACCTTGTGAACTAGGATGAGTAGAGAAGTGATATGGGTTTCCTTTTATCTCTAAGGCAATGTTTCTCAACTCATGAGAGGGTGTTGCCTTGAACTAGAGAGAGAGAGTAAGAGGAAGAGCAAGAGGGAGAGCTCAAGCAAGAGAGAGAAATGAAATGAGAGAATGAGTAACTCTTTTGCCATCCAAGCTCTCATAATCCAAAACCATCATAACAAAATAGTAATCAAGTATTATGTGATGGTTCAAGTCAAAATGGCTATATCATTTCATGCACTCATTTTGCATAAATAAACAAGCAAGCAAAAGTCTTTGCCATGAAATGATAGCCATTGTCATGATGATGGTCAACTAGTCCAACCTAGTCAACCGGTCAACAAAGTTAACAAGTCAACAAAGTTAACCCCTCAACAACCATGTCACTATAACACTTAATTAATATTATTGAAAATCATATTTCTTATTCTCATTAGGGTTTAGCCAAACGTCAATAGTCAACAGTCAACAGTCAACAGTCAACAACCCCAATGAGAATCCTCTGCCTTTGTCTCTCTGTCAACTGTGCACACACACCCGCATCCGCGTTCCGAGGAACACGAATACAAACGAGATAAAACCAATCACAAAGCATACACTAGGATCTGGCTTAAACCAAAGCCCGCTAGTGTTAACTGTCCGGACACTGTACGTGCACAAGTGCACGGATGTGACAGAACCCTGTCGCAAAACCATGCGACCTGTCGCAAAACCATGCGACCTTTACTCTTTTGCCTAAAGGAGAATAGCTTTCTGTGTGGGACTCTAAAGACTCGACACTACGCTGGCAGTGGGTTTAACCACAGACCGCAAGCGGCACTAGCTGTGCGTAACGGTCCCCAGGTAGATGCCGACAAGAAGACTGACGAGGTGAAACCCATCTGAACTCCTACTGAGCCTGAATGTGACAATCTCCGCACAGTCCGGTCTGTTCGTCTGATACATCGCATGGAGGGCCTAAGGGGCGGTAAATGTCAGCCCCCTAATAGCGGTACAAGTCGTGTCGGAGTGTAGCCCATAACACCCTGAGATAGCACTGGAAACCTACCAGTATATCTCGCTTGCCCTGGCCAGGGACTACTTGTGTAATGGCTCTCCTAGACACAGCGCGATGTCAACCCCCAATACCGGGAGAGACGAATCCTATCTAACCGTCACTGCCTCCAAGTGCTTCGGGACTGCACCCAAAAACTACCTGTTTGCACGACTCCTTTGAGTCGTGGTAGGGTAGTAATCAAAGTACAGTGGGAACACACTTGAGGCGAAGTGACAGTGTCAAGTCAGCGGACTAAGCCGTACTCATGTCACCTGGGAACTGATAACTGACGATAGGTATAGTACCAACCAACAGTTCCCGACGAGTCCTGTCCAGTGTACTCGTAACCTAACGAGCACCCGCATACTATCTCAAGTACGACGTACTGAAGGGTGTGGGACAGACCGTTTCCTATACTGGGATGAGAAGCGCATACGCTAGTCTACTCCGGAGTATCGATGCCCTGTCTCGATAGTCCTGTGACTAGGGACCTGCATAAGGATGTGCTTATAGATTACCCAGCCCCCACGAGTGTGACTGCCATCACAACGCCGGTAATCAAGCAAAGATCCTAAGGGCTCCACTAATGTGTATAGGTGATATGCTAAAATAAACACATGTACACATTAAAGCAGAAACAAACCAAGTAGCATACTACTATATTGAGCAAGATTGTCAATACAAGGTGAATATCCCAAGCTTCCATTAAGTAATTTACATACTAGCATGATACAGTAATGGCCTCTAGGGCATATATACTAACAATCTCCCACTTGCACTAAGGCCATGTACCGGCGTATCGAAGACCTATCATCTCGATCAGCCGCTCGAACTGAGTCTGGGGTAAGGCCTTTGTGAGTGGATCAGCAGTGTTATCTTCCGTAGAAACTCTCCGAACCTCGATCTCTTGGTGACCCACGATCTCCCTGATCAGGTGATACCACCTCAAGATGTGTCTGGATCTCTGATGGGACCTGGGTTCCTTCGCTAAAGCTATAGCCCCGTTGTTGTCGCAATACAGAGGTATTGGATCAACAATGGACGGAACCACCTGAAGTTCAGTTAAGAACTTCCTTATCAAGACAGCTTCTTTTGCGGCATCTGCAGCAGCGATATATTCCGCTTCCATCGTCGAGTCAGCAACGGTTTCCTGTTTGGAACTCTTCCAACACACCGCTCCTCCATTGAGGGTAAAGACATAACCCGACATGGACTTGGAATCATCCTTGTCACTCTGGAAGCTGGAGTCAGCAAAGGCCTCGATCTGGAGGTCTTTTCCGCCATACACCAAGAACATCTCCTTAGTCCTTCTCAGGTACTTGAGAATGTTCTTTACTGCTATCCAGTGTTTCTCTCCAGGGTTTGACTGATACCGGCTTACCACATTCAGTGCATAAGCTACATCTGGTCTGGTACACAACATCGCATACATTATAGAGCCCACCGCAGAAGCGTAGGGTATAATAGACATGCGATCCCTTTCCAAATCAGTCTTGGGAGACATCTCTTTGGAGAGGGTGATCCCGTGACAAACCGGTAGGTTACCGCGCTTGGAATCTTCCATACTGAATCTTTTCAGTATGGTGTCGATGTACCTGGACTGTGAAAGTCCTAATATCCTCTTGGATCTGTCACGATAGATCCGGATCCCCAGAATGTACGAGGCATCACCCAGGTCTTTCATGGAGAACCTGTGTGACAAGAACCCTTTGACAGATTGTAGCATAGGAATGTCATTTCCTATTAAGAGAATGTCATCAACGTATAAAACGAGGAATACTACAGTTCTCGCTACAAATCTACTATAGATGCATGGTTCATCTGGATTTTTGATAAAGCCAAATTCTTTGACCGTCTCATCAAAACAGATGTTCCAACTTCGCGATGCCTGCTTTAGTCCGTAGATGGACTTAAGCAACTTGCACACCTTTTCGCTGCTCCCACTCTGAATGAAACCCTCTGGCTGGTCCATATAAACACACTCCTCTAAATTTCCATTTAGAAAAACGGTCTTTACGTCCATCTGCCAAATCTCATATTCGTGGAAGGCAGCAATGGCAAGAAGGATCCGAATGGATTTCAGCATAGCTACTGGAGAAAAGGTCTCATCATAGTCCAAACCAGGTATTTGACGAAAACCCTTTGCAACCAGTCTAGCTTTATAGGTCTCAACCTGTCCATCTACACCAATCTTCCTTTTGAAGATCCACTTGCATCCTACGGGTTTTACCCCATCTGGAGCAACATCCAACGTCCATACTTTGTTGGTGTACATGGACTCCATTTCGGTCCGCATTGCATCCAGCTATTTTACCGAGTCAACGCTCTGAATGGCCTGCTGGAAGCTAGTCGGCTCATCATAATCAATGACGCAATCCTCTCTATCCCCGTCTATGAGAAAACCGTAATATCTCTCGGGCGGATGAGACTGCATACTACTCCTGCGGAGCGGCGTAGGAATGTCATGTTCTTTTGAACCTTCTGGTTCTACTAAGCTTTCAGTAATAGTCTGTGGTTCTGGAATTTCTTCCAGTTCTATTTCGCTCCCACTTGATTCCTTTTCTAAGAACTGGTGTTCCAGAAAATGGGCATTACGAGAAACAATGATCTTTTGTTCCTCTGCGTAATAGAAGAGATACACCCTGGAGTTCTTTAGGTATCCCACAAACTTGCACTGTACTGAGCGTGCCTCGAGTTTGTCCGCATGCTGCTTTTTGACAAAAGCCGGACATCCCCAGATCTTCAGATATTGAAGATAGGGTTTCTTCCCACTCCATATCTCATATGGTGTGGTAGGCACAGTCTTAGTTGGAACTCGGTTCAAAAGGTATGCAGCTGATTCTAGTGCATATCCCCAGAATGATCGCTGTAACTCAGTGTTACTCATCATGGAACGTACCATATCCAATAGGGTCCGGTTCCGTCTCTCCGATACACCGTTATGTTGCGGAGTGTATGGAGGAGTAAGCTGAGAGAGAATTCCATTCTCTTTTAAGTAATCCAGGAACTCGGCACTCAAGTATTCACCACCTCGATCCGATCTCAGTGTCTTAGTACTTTTGCCGGTTTGTTTTTCTACTTCATTCTTATATTCCTGGAATTTTCCAAAGGCTTCGGATTTATGTTTCATCAAGAAGACATAACCGTACCTTGAAAAGTCATCCGTAAAAGTAATGAAGTAAGAATAACCGCTTCGCGCATGTGTAGACATTGGACCGCACACGTCGCTGTGTACGAGTCCTAAGAGCTCGCTCGCTCTTACTTCGTGTCCAGTGAACAGAGTCTTTGTCATCTTTTCTTTGAGACAGGATTGACAAGTGGCATACGATTGATATTCGAACGAATTCAAATATCCTTCTGTATGTAACTTCGTCAACCTTCTCTCATTGATGTGACCCAGTCTACAATGCCATAAGAAAGTCTGATTTATTTCTGGAGACTTTCTTTTTTGTGTATTCTGGACATTGAAAATCTGTGGTTGGTTTAGTACGTATATACCATTGCTTAATGTACTTGACCCAATCAGAACTTGATTAAGGTGAATGTTTACAACATTACTTACAAATGCAAATTCATAACCTTCTTTAGATAATAAAGATACAGAAATGATATTACAAGTTGCATTGGGTACAAAATAGCAATTACGCAAAACCAAAACGTGTCCATCAGACAACCCCAGGTGATAGCCCCCCACGGCCTTAGCATCCATGCTAGCTCCGTTTGCAACTTTGAGGGTCATGTCACCTGCCTTCAAAACCCTACGGTTTCTCAACGCCTGCAAAGAATTACAGATATGAGATCCTGATGCGGTATCCAATACCCAGGAAGTAGAGTTTATTGATAGACAGTTTTCAATAACATACACACCTGAAGCTGAAGCCGCAACATACTTCAGATCCTGTGTTCTGGCTTTCCAAGCCCTGCAATCTTTCTTCCAGTGTCCACTCTTGTGACAGTAAAAGCATTCTTCTTTATCCACAAGCTTTCCCGCTACCTTTGTTGCTTTTGTCTTTCCCTTCGTATCCACTTTACTAACACCGCCCCTTGGTTTGGCGGGGGCTTTCTTCTTCTTTCCCTTGGCTTTCTCCTTGGATTTAGAAGAGAAAGATCCTCCTACAAACAAAGTGGATGTTTCCCTACCTTTCTGTAGGGTGCCCTCTGCACTCCTCAGCATGTTGAGGAGTTCTGAAAGTTCAACTTCTTTTTCTTGTAAGTTGAAGTTCAGGATAAACTGGGCGTAAGTGGAAGGAAGGGACTGGAGAATCAAGTCCGTATAGAGCTCGTTCTCTAACGTGGTCCCAAGGTCCGCGAGCTCCTCAATGAAGCTAATCATCTTAAGCACGTGTTCCGCTACCGATGATCCGATGGCCAACCTTGCCGAAAATAGCTTCTTTGACACTTCGTATCTTGCGATACGAGATTGCTCTCCATACAGTTCTTTTGTATAGAGAAATATGGATTCGAGGTCCATATTCTCGTGCCTCCTCTGATGTTCGTTGTCCATAGAGGCAAGCACGAGGCACTTGGCCTTCGCGCAATCGATCTCTCAAGTCTTACGGATTCCCTTATCCGCGACGCTGGAGGTAGGACCTAGGACAGGGGGAGCTTTGGTGGTAAGGAGATACCCCAACTTGTCATAAGTGATTGCCATTTTGACATTCCTGAGCCAATCTTTGTAGTTTGGCCCTGTCAGTATGTTTTTATCTAGTAATAACTTAAGTCCGGTCATGATGTTTGGTCACTGCAATTAGGAGAGAGAGAAGAAACACTTTAGTATGATGCTCTTGCAAGTTTAGAGTTGTTTTTAATTTGTCTAAACAGGATGGCTCCCATTGTCTGTCGAATCCCTCCTCAAACCAAAAAGGAAGAATTAGTCAGGATCAATCTCACCGTACAATACTTGCTTAACCGTTCGGCCAGGCTGGTGTTGGTACTTCGAGGGAGGTTTTCCAACGCTTTCGCGAAGTTCCTTAATTAAAATACCTCTTTTCCCTGTGGGCGTAGCCCCGCTAACACCTTTCTAGACACTTACTTGGTTTATAGCATTGATCGTTAAGTGAGAAATTTCCCGAGGAGTAGCATATACTCACAGTAGGATCGGGATTCAAATATCACCGCGTGACAAAACTGAAGGAATCCTACCAGAATCATCACACTCCAAATGGTATGCAGCGCTAGCAAGTTTCAGTTCTTTTGAAACTCCCGATGTGGATTTTTGCCCCATGCTCTTATGACCTTGGCGTGAGGTCAAAATGTCATAAGTCACATGTCAAGTTCTTCCCATCATTATCCAGGTTAATTTGAACCCACCCGTACCTACCCTTGACGTAGGCCAAAATGGCAGTACGACTTTCTCAAACCAACGCATTCTATCTATGCAACAGATAAATATCCGGCAGCTACCAATCACTATGCCTTGGCGTGAGGTCAAAATACATAGCTTGAATACTACCGAATATTTAACTGAAATGATGGAGGGCTACGGATGGTTTTGGCAAAACCTTGAACGTAGTGAACTTGATATTATCGATGAAACGAGATAGCTTTTAAAAGGAGTGGCTTAAGCTCCGCGTTTAAAAGTTCTTTTTGAAAAGAAATCGAGTGGTTTTTGAAAGTGTTCCAACGACTTTTACTTGGTTTATTTTTCTTGCATTAATTCCAATGCGTCCCATCATTTAATCCTACCATTGTAGAAAACAACCAAAATATGACGTACGCTTATGCCATCTGCATTCGCTACGGGGCCCCGTCATTACCTGTTAGGTTACTTAACTAACGACAGAGCGGGGCTGGACTAGCGCGGATGCAAAACATAAGCAACGCCTAAATAATATCATACATAGATATATTGCAATGATAGCTATTTCAGATCACAGATGAATACATTGGATATACTAGGAATCCGCAATTCGTACGAGCCTGTAACGAAAAGCGGATTACACGGTCGCGATGAATAGCCAATACCCCACCCTAGACCCCTACGGGTGCGACAAACTACCCGCCAAATATCCGAAGCGGAGCAACCTCCCTCAACGACGTGAGTAGGCCACTCGGCACTTCGAGATACCCGGTAGTTTGTGCACCCCACCTTGGGTCTATCCTAGGAGCAAAAACAGTAAAAAGAAATTATACAATGACGGCTACAACCCCGACCCGGTTGTGCGGCCAAAAATAATATTACATCAATTTACATATTACATGAATTGATAGATAAAAGAAAACTCTCATCTCACAACCCCCCGGCTATTCATCCGCGACAATCCAATGAATTCATATACACATACCATCAACATTACAGATCACAGATATGTATAACCCCCACTAATCGATGTATAGCGATTAGCGGACGTTCAATACATATAACACATCACAGATAAAAACCCGTCAGCTTAAGTCTTTAGAAGTTCGATCAAAATACGGATTTTCAAGCCCCAAAAACTAATTTTTCTTTCTGGAAAATCTGGGCAGAAAAAACATATTTTAAAAATCCCAAAACAACCCCAGAAACACTCTGCAGGAAATTTGCCCCACGGCCGAGTCAACTCGGCCGCGGATCCGCGGCGCTTTGACCGAGTTTGTGGACCAAATTTCTTGGGTGTTTCATAAAAGGCCTGAGTCGATTTTTGGTGCATGATTTATCATTTTTTGAACAAAATACAGAATCGACAGAAACTTGATTTTTCGGGTTCGTTTTGCGACTTTTTCTCTGATCGAATTTCTAGTTACTTTTCTAACATGTTAGATAGTGTTTAACTAGGCTCTGATACCACTGTAAGTCTATGCTACCCTTCCCCGGTACTTACGGGGTTGCGGAAGTGGTGAAAAACGATTTTTGAGAGGGTGGTAACATGGACTACAAATACGGATCTTTGTTAAACAACTAACTAACAACCTAACTAGAGTTTTACCTACTCGGTTAGGGGGCTATACCTTTCTTGAACTCCTTCGTCTTCAACTCTTCCCGGTGTACGGATCGGCCTCACCTCGTCGTCTCCTTGCGCCGAAGATGGATCCACCTGAAAGCTTCTACCTTTGGCTTCTTCTTCGAACTTGAAGAAACTGGAACACTTGGTTTGCTAAACCTTGTGAACTAGGATGAGTAGAGAAGTGATATGGGTTTCCTTTTATCTCTAAGGCAATGTTTCTCAACTCATGAGAGGGTGTTGCCTTGAACTAGCGAGAGAGCAAGAGGAAGAGCAAGAGGGAGAGCTCAAGCAAGAGAGAGAAATGAAATGAGAGAATGAGTAACTCTTTTGCCATCCAAGCTCTCATAATCCAAAACCATCATAACAAAATAGTAATCAAGTATTATGTGATGGTTCAAGTCAAAATGGCTATATCATTTCATGCACTCATTTTGCATAAATAAATAAGCAAGCAAAAGTCTTTGCCATGAAATGATAGCCATTGTCATGATGATGGTCAACTAGTCCAAACTAGTTAACCGGTCAACAAAGTCAACAAGTCAACAAAGTCAACCCCTCAACAACCATGTCACTATAACACTTAATTAATATTAGTGTTAATCATATTTCTTATTTTCATTAGGGTTTAGCCAAAAGTCAATAGTCAACAGTCAACAACCCCAATGAGAATCCTCTGCCTCTGTCTCTCTATCAACTGTGCATACACACCCGCATCCGCGTTTCGAGGAACACGAATACAAACGAGATAAAACCAATCCCAAAGCGTACACTAGGATCTGGCTTAAACCAAAGCCCGCTAGTGTTAACTGTCCGGACACTGTACGTGCACAAGTGCACGGATGTGACCGAACCCTGTCGCAAAACCATGCGACCTGTCGCAAAACCATGCGACCTCTACTCTTTTGCCTAAAGGAGAATAGCTTTCTGTGTGGGACTCTAAAGACTCGACACTACGCTGGCAGTGGGTTTAACCACAGACCGCAAGCGGCACTAGCTGTGCGTAACGGTCCCCAGGTAGATGCCGACAAGAAGACTGACGAGGTGAAACCCATCTGAACTTCTACTGAGCCTGAATGTGACAATCTCCGCACAGTCCGGTCTGTTCGTCTGATACATCGCATGGCGGGCCTAGGGGGCGGTAAACGTCAGTCCCCTAATAGCGGTACAAGTCGTGTCGGAGTGTAGCCCATAACACCCTGAGATAGCACTGGAAACCTACCAGTATATCTCGCTTGCCCTGGCCAGGGACTACTCGTGCAATGGCTCTCCTAGACACAGCGCGATGTCAACCTCCAATACCGGGAGATACGAATCCTGTCTAACCGTCACTACCTCCAAGTGCTTTGGGACTGCACCCAAAAACTACCTGTTTGCACGACTCCTTTGAGTCGTGGTAGGGTAGTAATCAAAGTACAGTGGGAACACACTCGAGGCGAAGTGACAGTGTCAAGTCAGCGGACTAAGCTATACTCATGTCACCTGGGAACTGATAACTGACGATAGGTATAGTACCAACCAATAGTTCCCGACGAGTCCTGTCCAGTGTACTCGTAACCTAACGAGCACCCGCATACTATCTCAAGTACGACGTACTGACGGCTGTGGGACTGACCGTCTCTCACACTGGGATGAGAAGCGCATACGCTAGTCTACTCCGGAGTATCGATGCCCTGTCTCGATAGTCCTGCGACTAGGGACCTGCATAAGGATGTGCTTATAGATTACCCAGCCCCCACGAGTGTGACTGCCATCACAACGCCGGTAATCAAGCAAAGATCCTAAGGGCTCCACTAATGTGTATAGGTGATATGCTAAAATAAACACATGTACACATTAAAGCAGAAACAAACCAAGTAGCATACTACTATATTGAGCAAGATTGTCAATAACCTCTTTTCCCTGGGGGCGTAGCCCCGCTAACACCTTTCTAGACACCTACTTGGTTTATTGCTTTGATCGTTAAGTGAGAAATTTCCCGAGGAGTAGCATATCCACATCGGGAGTTTCAAAAGAACTGAAACTTGCTAGCGCTGCATACCATTTGGAGTGTGATAATTCTGGTAGCATTCCTTCAGTTTTGTCACGCAATGATATTTGGATCCCGATCCTACTGTGAGTATATGGTACTCCTCGGGAAATTTCTCACTTAACGATCAATGCTATAAACTAAGTAGGTGTCTAGAAAGGTGTTAGAGGGGCTACGCCCCCAAGGAAAAGAGGTTATTTAATTAAGGAACTTCGCGAAAGCGTTGGAAAACCTCCCTCGAAGTACCGACACCAGCCTGGCCGAACGGTTAAGCAAGTATTGTACGGTGAGATTGATCCTGACTAATTCTTCCTTTTTTGGTTTGAGGAGGGATTCGAGAGACTGTGGGAGCCATCCTGTTTAGACAAATTAAAAACCACTCTAAACTTGCAAGAGCATCATGCTAAAGTGTTTCTTCTCTCTCTCCTAATTGCAGCGACCAAACATCATGACCGGACTTAAGTTATTACTAGATAAAAACATACTGACAGGGCCAAACTACAAAGATTGGCTCAGGAATGTCAAAATGGCAATCACTTATGACAAGTTGGGGTATCTCCTTACCACCAAAGCTCCCCCTGTCCCAGGTCCCACCTCCAGCGTCGCGGATAAGGAAATCCGTAAGACTTGGGAGATCGATTGCGCGAAGGCCAAGTGCCTCGTGCTTGCCTCTATGGACAACGAACATCTGAGGAGGCACGAGAATATGGACCTCGAATCCATATTTCTCCATACAAAAGAACTGTATGGAGAGCAATCTCGTATCGCCAGATACGAAGTGTCGAAGAAGTTGTTTTCGGCAAAGTTGGCCGTCGGATCATCGGTAGCGGAACACGTGCTTAAGATGATTGGCTTCATAGAGGAGCTCACGGACTTTGGGACCATGTTGGAGAATGAGCTCTATACGGACTTGATTCTTCAGTCTCTTCCTTCCACTTACGCCCAGTTCATCCTGAATTTCAACTTGCAAGAAAAGGAAGTTGAACTTTCAGAGCTCCTCAACATACTGAGGAGTGCAGAGGGCACCCTACAGAAAGGTAGGGAAATTTCCACTTTGTTTGTAGGAGGATCTTCCTCTTCTAGGTCCAAGGCGAAAGCTAAGGGAAAGAAGAAGAAAACCCCTGCCAAACCAAGGGGCGGTGTTAGTAAAGTGGATACGAAGGGAAAGGCAAAAGCAACAAAGGTAGCGGGGAAGCTTGTGGATAAGGAAGAATGCTTTTACTATCATAAGAGTGGACACTGGAAGAAAGATTGCAGGGCTTGGAAAGCCAGAACACAGGATCTGAAGCAAGTTGTGGCTTCAGCTTCAGGTGTGTATGTTATTGAAAACTGTCTAACAATAAACTCTACTTCCTGGGTATTGGGTACCGAATCAGGATCTTATACCTGTAATTCTTTGCAGGCGTTGAGAAACCGTAGGTTTTTGAAGGCAGGTGACATGACCCTCAAAGTTGCAAACGGAGCTAGCATGGATGCTAAGGCCGTGGGGGACTATCACCTGGGAATGTCAGATGGACATGTTTTGGTTTTACGTAATTGCTTTTTTGTACCCAACACAACTTGTAATATCATTTCTGTATCTTTGATTTCTAAAGAAGGTTATGAATTTGCGTTTGTAAGTAATGTTGTAAACATTCACCTTAATCAAGTTCTGATTGGGTCAGGTACATTAAGCAATGGTATATACATACTAAACCAACCACAAATTTTCAATGTCCAGAATACACACAAAAGAAAGTCTCCGGAAATAAATCAGACTTTCTTATGGCATTGTAAACTGGGTCACATCAATGAGAGAAGGTTGACGAAGTTACATACAGAAGGATATTTGGATCCGTTCGAATATCAATCGTATGCCACTTGTCAATCCTGTCTCAAAGGAAAGATGACAAAGACTCCGTCACTGGACACGGAGTAAGAGCGAGCGAGCTCTTAGGACTCGTACACAGCGACGTGTGCGGTCCAATGTCTACACATGTGCGAAGCGGTTATTCTTACTTCATTCTTTTACGGATGACTTTTCAAGGTACGGTTATGTCTTCTTGATGAAACATAAATCCGAAGCCTTTGGAAAATTCCAGGAATATAAGAATGAAGTAGAAAAACAAACCGGCAAAAGTATCAAGACACTGAGATCGGATCGAGGTGGTGAATACTTGAGTGCCGAGTTCCTGTATTACTTAAAAGAGAATGGAATTCTCTCTCAGCTTACTCCTCCATTCACTCCGCAACATTACGGTGTATCGGAGAGACGGAACCGAACCCTATTGGATATGGTACGGTCCATGATGAGTAATGCTGAGTTACCGCGATCATTCTGGGGGTATGCACTAGAATCAGCTGCATACCTTTTGAACCGAGTTCCAACTAAGACTATGCCTACTACACTATATCAGATGTGGTGTGGGAAGAGACCCTATCTTAATCACATTAAGACATGGGGAAGTCCAGCTTTGGTCAAAAAGCAGCATGCGGACAAGCTCGAGGCACGCTCAGTGCAGTGCAAGTTTGTGGGATATCCAAAGAACTCCAAGGGATATTTCTTCTATTGCGAAGAGGAACAAAAGGTTTTTGTTTCTCGGCATGCCCACTTCTTGGAAACTTAGTTTTTGGAGAATCAGATAAGTGGGAGCGCAATAGAACTGGAAGAAATTCCAAAACCATGAGCTATTACTGAAAGCTTAGTAGAACCAGAGGGTTCAAAAGAACATGACATTCCTACGCCGCTCCGCAGGAGTAGTAGGCAGTCTCATCCGCCCGAGAGATACTACGGTTTTCTCATAGACGGGGATAGAGAGGATTGCATCATTGATTATGATGAGCCGACTAGCTTCCAGCAGGCCATTCAGAGCGTTGACTCGGTAAAATGGCTGGATGCAATGCGGACCGAAATGGAGTCCATATACACCAACAAAGTATGGACGTTGGACGTTGCTCCAGATGGGGTAAAACCCGTAGGATGCAAGTGGATCTTCAAAAGGAAGATTGGTGTAGATGGACAGGTTGAGACCTATAAAGCTAGACTGGTTGCAAAGGGTTTTCGTCAAAGACCTGGTTTGGACTATGACGAGACCTTTTCTCCAGTAGCTATGCTGAAATCCATTCGGATCCTTCTTGCCATTGCTGCCTTCCACGATTATGAGATTTGGTAGATGGACGTAAAGACCGCTTTTCTAAATGGAAATTTAGAGGAGTGTGTCTATATGGACTAGCCAGAGGGTTTCATTCAGAGTGCGAGCAGCGGAAAGGTGTGCAAGTTGCTTAAGTCCATCTACGGACTAAAGCAGGCATCGCGGAGTTGGAACATCTGTTTTGATGAGACGGTCAAAGAATTTGGCTTTATCAAAAATCCAGATGAACCATGCATCTATAGTAGATTTGTAGCGAGAACTGTAGTATTCCTCGTTTTATACGTGGATGACATTCTCTTAATAGGAAATGACATTCCTATGCTACAATCTGTCAAAGGGTTCTTGTCACACAGGTTCTCCATGAAAGACCTGGGTGATACCTCATACATTCTGGGGATCCGGATCTATTGTGACAGATCCAAGAGGATACTAGGACTTGTTGGAGATAGTGCCCTCAGAGTCAATTATTAGGTCACAGGTACGTGATTGTAATTATTGATGGAGGACCTATCCCGGTAGGACAGTCTTACTCGAGATGATAGTATGCTATCTGGTTTACCTTTATCATCGTGTACTGCTTTAGGTGACCTGACAAGTCGCTATTACACGTTGATAGAGCCCCTAGGATTCTTGCTTGACCACCAGCAGTATGAGGGCGATCATATAAGTGGGAGCTGGGGGTCTATAAGCATATCCTTAAATGGTCCCTAGTCGTGAGAGTTTCGAGACAGGGAATCGATACTCCAGAGTAGACTAGTGTATACAGTCGAGACCCCGACGAGGGGCGGTGGCCGGTCTCACAAGCCACTGGTGTCAGTTGGTTCACCTAAGATGTATACAGGTGCTCATTGGGTTATGAGTACACCGGACAGGACTCGCCGGGAACATGCTAGTTGGTCATATACCAGACGTCAGATGGCAGTTCCCTGGTGACATGTGTACAGGTTAGTTCATCGACCTGGGGATCGTCATTTGTCTTGTGTGAGTTCCCACTGTACTTTGATTACTACCCTACCACGGCTCAAAGGAGTCGTGCAAACAGGTTTTAGTTGGGTACAGTCCCGAGCCACATGGAGGCAGTGAGCGTATCTTCGGGGGTTCGTCTCTCCCGGTATTGGGGGTGAGGTCGTGCTGTGTCTAGGAGAGCCATTACACGAAGCCCTCGGCCGAGGCAAGGAGATTTACTGGTAGGTATTCCAGTAGTATCTCAGGGTGTTCTGGACTACACTCCGACACGACTTGTACCGCTTTTGGGGGTCTGACTTTTACCAACCCCCTAGGCCCGCCATGCGATGCTCATAGACGAACGGACCGGACTGTACGGATATTGTCACTGACAGGCTCAGTAGGGTTGTCAGGCTGAGTTCGCTCACAGACGTCCCTTTTAGTCAATACCTGGTAGCCCGTTACGTATTGGCTTATACCTCTGACGTGCTAGTGGTTAAATCCACAACCATGGTGTTGACGAGTCTTTAGAGTCCCCCACATTCAGTTACTCAGCTTTCGGGCGAAAGGTTGTAGAGGCCGTATGGAGATATGGCAAGGTCCGATCAGATACGTGCGGTATTGCACGGATCAGGATCGGACAGTCTGTACTACAGGCCGTATGGATATATGGCAGGGTTCGATCAGATACGTGCGGTATTGCACGGATCAGGATCGAACAGATATTACTAGCCGGCTTTGGTTTAAGCCGGATTCTAGTATAGTACAGTGTAGATTTTGTCTCATTGCATTTGTATTTCGGTCGGAATACAAATGCGGGTGTGTATGCACAGTATCGGGGTTTTCCTGTAATTTATTACGGGACCAGTTTTCTGGAGTTGCCAGTTTTCTTTCCGTTTCGGCCAATTTCCTTTGTATCGTTCATTGGCCGAAGATTGGTGGAGGAGGGCTTATTTGCATTGTTGCAAATAAGTATTTGTGGAGGGGTTCTTTGCATTTATTTGTATCATGATGGTTTTCATGATGAGCACCTTACCTTGACCTTTTTGACTTGATCACTTCATGATGGCTTGACTTTGTAAGCATCATGGTTGTTGATGATGAGGTTGGTGGAAGATGGTTGAGTGTGGGTTTTGATTTGGTGTGACCTTATCATTATCTTTTCTTTTTCTCCATGAATTAATCATTCCAATTTTTCTCCACCCATTTTTGTGTGGGCCGGCCACTGTTGTAGGGAGGGAGGTTTTTGAGTGAGAAATTTCTTCATGCCATTTTGGTGGACCCCTCCCATTGTGTGTGTGCTGAGAAATGGTTATTTCCTTTTTGCATGAAGTTAATTGATGCACTCTTCATACAAATTTCCAGTGAGCTAAAATGGCTTTGGCCGAGCCAATTTGCAGAGCATGCTTCATTATCATTCCCAGCAAGCCTCCATGGATTTTTCTTTCACTTCAATTCCTCCACAAAAGGCAACTCCATAATCCCAAATGAGACATGTAATCCACATTATATTCTACAACAAATCTTGGGCACGTCGACCAGCCAGCTTCGTGCCCGAGTTGCCTCGGCATTGAGGTGGGAGCCTGTAAAAGAAGTAGGCGATGTGGTGCACTTCCGGCGACGAGGAGGAGACGGGACATTCCGCAGGAGATTGGGACGACGACGAGAAGACCGGAGGACTTGGATCGTCGGTATATCTCTTTCCCTTCTTATTGTTAGCTAGGACTAGTTAGTGGTTCGATCCGGGTATTAGTGCGCGGCGGTTTGCCAGTTCAAGAAAAATTAAAGTTTATCACCGCTTCCGCTTTTGGCCGTCGGATTGACGGCCGGGGCGCCGCCGTGCACTTACAGTGGTAGGCCGCGGTTCCGCGCTCCTACAGTGGAGTTACGTCATCGAATTTTCACAGAACTCTTAGATTTTCCAGTACATCACTTTTCTGTAACCTGAAAAAATTTTTGACACCAAATAATTTCAACAGAAAACTGATGTGAACAAAAATGTAGATTTTGGAATTTTGGTCGATCGGAAATGCAAAACACATTATTTCACAGTATTTACATTATATCTGCGACCGTGAATGTCACTTGATCGGTAAATCCGGTCTAACTGCTATAGCCCGGTTAGACGGATTTGCGAACGTGACTTTCACGTTGATGTTCTGTTTTTGCTGTGATGTTGCGGATCGGTCGTGGGGGATAGCCTGGATGCAATGCTAGTACAGTTGTGATTGTATTATGTACATTTGATATTGCGGTGCGAGCGTCCGACATGTGGACTGCCGTCACTGCCTGATTGTATTATTCTTTTGGGGCACGACCTGGTTGCGGTCGATGTACCCGTTGTATGTATATTTTACTTTCTGTACTAGGATTGCCCCGCGGAGGGGTGCACGGATAGCCGGGTTCTAGAGGGCAACAAGCCCGCATCTCATGGCATTGAGAGGGAGGAGGCTTCACTCTGGGATTGGCGGGCTATTCGCCGCACTCGTAGGGGGTACAGGTTGACCCAGGAGGGGTGCCCAAGTTACCGGATTCCGTGAAGTGCTGGGTGGTCTATTCACGGCGCTGAAGGGGGCTGCCTCGCTTCAGGTTTTGGCGGGTGACTTTCCGCGCCCGTAGGGGTCTAGGATTTCATTGCACAGGCTATCCACACGACCAGGGGAACGTCGGGTTTCAGTAGTGGCTCTGTGAAACCCGGGGATCCCAGATATCTGTATTGTTTCTGTGATGCTGTTCATTCTCTGTGATGTTGCATTTTATTCACGCCTTGAGCGAATATAATATATTGGTATATATATTAGTAGATGTTGTATATGTTTTGCATCCGCGCTAGTCCAGTCCCCGCTCTGTCGTTAGTTAGCTAACCTAACGGGTAATGACGGGACCCAGTGGCGAATGCGGATGGCATATACGCACATCAGTATATTTTCGTTCTTTTTGGTGTGATCAATTGATGGGACTGCGTTGATTCGGATCAATGCAAGTTAGAAACAAACCTAATCTGATGTTGTTGGAACACTTTTTCAAAAAGCTGTTATTGCAAGGACGTTCACTTTTGTTTTGCATCGTGGTATTCAGTTGGAATATCCTGCTCCTCAGTCGACGAGGCAAGGGCCGAGATCCCTTCACCGGGAGTGACCTCTTGGACAGAAAGTTTGCGTCAGGGCATTAACTTCACTATAGCCGATTACTTTTGCTTTGCACCGTGGTATTCAGTTGGAATATCCTGCACCTCATTCTACGGGGAAAGAGCCGAGATCCCTTCACCGGGAGTGACCTCTTTAGCAACGGTTTTCGTCACTATATTTTTAAAAGCTATCCGTTCCTTCAACGATATCAAGTTCATTACGTTAAAGGTTTTCGCCAGAAACCATTCGTAGCCCTCCGTCGTTTCAGACGGGTAGCACGTAGTATTCATGCTATGTTTGTTGACCTTCGTCAAGGCATAGTGTATGGTAGCTGCTTGTTACCTTTCTGCTGCATAGATAGATGCGTTGGTTTGGGACAGTCGTACAGCCTTGTTGACCTTCGTCAAGGGCTTGTACGGGTGGATTCAAATTAACCTGGATAATGACGGGTAGAACTTGACATGTGACTTATGATTTGTTGACCTTCGCCAAGGTCATAAGAGCATGGGGCAGAAATCACATCGGGAGTTTCAAAAGAACTGAAACTTGCCAGATATGCGCATACCTTCTGGAGTGTAATACCGTGAGCGGATTCCGTCACGTTGTCATGCGATGATAGTTGGATCCCGATTCCCACTGATGAGTTAGTTTACTCCTCGGGTGACCCCGACTAATTCTTCTTTCAGGTTTGGAGGAGAATTTGAGGTACAGTGGGAGGTTTCCAGATTAGATAAATTGGTAATCATTCTGATCTAGGTTAGAGTGCACGCTGAGTGTTTCTTTTCTCTCTCTCTTTGGCAGCGACCATTGACCCGACCCTAAGACTATGACTCAGTGACCAAGTTGACCGAACCTTCTCAACACCGGCTTTTGGATTGTCAGAGTTGCAGACCTCATTGCCACTCCTACTTTTACCCTTTTCTCCAGGACACCCCGTATTACTACGAACGTCCACTTCCATTGGACAAAACCATCGTATGGTTAGATACGAACTCGAAAGAATTTATTCGAGGATGGTTTCAGGTTCTGGAGAAAACGGATAGGATTATTCAGTTGTCTTTTCCTTTTACCTTCTCTCAAGTTGTGAGTACTCCTTGGTTTAGGAGATAGTACACCTATTATGCTTATTGGATAGTCTTCTTCCAAACCTTAGGCTGGTGCCGAACGGTGGGGAATGAAGAAAACCAATTAGCCTAACGATGGTGTACAGAAGGTATTAAGTTAAGACAAAGCAAGGGATTAGTAAGAGGGCAAAGTAAATTGCAACAGATATTCATGACCAAACCAAGTATTCCTTCGCCAATCCTAAATCACCTTTGTATTTCTCCAGGACACTCCGTATCACTACGAAGATCCACAGTTTATTTGGATACTCCATCGTATGGTTATATACGAACTCGAATGGAACTTGTTCCAGTTCGGGGATGGATTCTGGTCCAGGAGAAATAGGAATAAGGTTTATTCGGTTGTCTTTTATCTTCACCCTCTCTCATTGCGAGTGTTCCTAGGATTGGGACAGTACACCCATTATGCTTATTGGATAGTCTTCTTCCAAACCATAGGCTGGTGCTGAACGGTAGGGAAGGAAGAAAACCATTTGGCCTAAAGGGGTGTGCAGAAGGTAACGACTAAAGACATATAAAGGGATTTGGAGAGGTGGCAAAGAATTATACGGTTACAGTTGTGAATCTGGAAGAGGCATTACTAGGAATACCAGAATACCCCATCGAAACATTTCAATGTTTCAGTTTCACTGTGTACTGTTAAAGGAAAACTGATTTCCCGATTAGATACTTACTCCAGGGTATGTATTTACCAGGTATGATTCTCACATCTGTATGGTTTTACAGATGATGAGTGGGAGTAGGTTATTGGGAATTGGGTGATCATCCTCATTATATCGGGATTCGTTGTAATCGGTGATATTTGAGGAAATCACCTGGGCTGTTTGCCGGTCGGCAAATATTTGGTTTTGAATATCCGCTGTTATGCACCAATTTCAAATTGATATATCTGTACGTCTATTTTCATAGAGTGAGATATACCTTTCTGAAATTATGTCTACGACATTTACCTATATCAGTGGATGGTTAGGTAAGGAGCATTAAGCAGCGGTGTAATTCTTCTTGACCATAAGTACAGTTTTCAACCTACGACACACAGTGAATGAGTTATCAGACTCAAGGGACTTATACAGAGTATTGTATGTTGTCCAGGGTCCATCAGGACAGAGGGGTTGGTCCTCGTACTATATGTTGGAGATAGTGCCCTCAGAGTCAATTATTAGGTCACAGGTACGTGATTGTAATGATTGAGGGAGGACCTATCCCGGTAGGACAGTCTTACTCGAGATGATAGTATGCTATCTGGTTTACCTTTATCATCGTGTACTGTTTTAGGTGACCTGACACGTCGCTATTACACGTTGATAGAGCCCCTAGGATTCTTGCTTGACCACCAGCAGTATGAGGGCGATCATATAAGTGGGAGCTGGGGGTCTACAAGCATATCCTTAAAAGGTCCCTAGTCGTGGGAGTTTCGAGACCGGGCATCGATACTCCATTAGTAGACTAGTGTATACAGTCGAGACCCCGACGAGGGGCGGTGGCTGGTCTCACAAGCCACTGGTGTCAGTTGGATCACCTAAGATGTATACAGGTGCTCATTGGGTTATGAGTACACCGGACAGGACTCGCCGGGAACATGCTAGTTGGTCATATACCAGACGTCAGATGGCAGTTCCCTGGTGACATGTGTGCAGGTTAGTTCATCGACCTGGGGATCGTCATTTGTCTCGTGTGAGTTCCCACTGTACTTTGATTACTACCCTACCACGGCTCAAAGGAGTCGTGCAAACAGGTTTTAGTTGGGTACAGTCCCGAGCCACATGGAGGCAGTGAGCGTATCTTCAGGGGTTCGTCTCTCCCGGTATTGGGGGTGAGGTCGTGCTGTGTCTAGGAGAGCCATTACACAAAGTCCTTGGCCAAGGCAAGGAGATTTACTGGTAGGTATTCCAGTAGTATCTCAGGGTGTTCTGGGCTACACTCCGACACGACTTGTACCGCTTTTGGGGGTCTGACTTTTACCAACCCCCTAGGCCCGCCATGCGATACTCATAGACGAACGGACCGGACTGCACGGATATTGTCACTGACAGGCTCAGTAGGGTGTCAGGATGAGTTCGCTTATCGACGTCCCTTTTAGTCAATAGCTGGTGGCCCGTCACGTATTGGCTTATACCTCTGACGTGCTAGTGGTTAAATCCACAGCCATAGTATTGACGAGTCTTTAGAGTCCCCCACACTTTCAGTTACTCAAGTTTCGGGCGAAACGCTGTAGAGGCCGTATGGAGATATGGCAGGGTCCGATCAGATACGTGCGGTATTGCACGGATCAGGATCGGACGGATTGTACTAGTAGCCGTATAGGTATATGGCAGGGTTCGATCAGATACGTGCGGTATTGCACGGATCAGGATCGAACGGATATTACTAGCCGGCTTTGGTTTAAGCCGGTCCTAGTTTAGTACAGTGTAGATTTTGTCTCTTTGCATTTGTATCCGGACGGAATACAGATGCGGGTGTGTATGCACAGTATCGGGGTTTTCCTGTAATTTATTACGGGACCAGTTTTCTGGAGTTGCCAGTTTGCATTCCGTTCCGGCCGGTTTTCCTTTGTTCTTTCCCGGCCGGACTTTTCCGATGGAGGGGGTTATTTGCAAGTTCGCAAATAACATTTTGTGGAGGGGTTTTATGCAATTGTGATGATTATGATAGCTTTCATATCTATCCTCCATGCTTGCTTTAATGTGAAGTGAAAGGGTATGGGTTGAATAGTGGAATAAGCATGGTTGTATGTTTTTTTGTCTCTTGATGTGGTCACCTCCTCTCTTCATCCTACCATCACCTCCCTTCATACTACATATTGTTTTCTCCCTCCACCATTCCATTTGAGACAAGGCCGGCCACTACTTGGTGATGGGAAAAAATTTCATTTTTGGGAGAGTGGAGAAATTATCATCTCATTTGAATACACCAAAGTTTCATCTCCATTTTGGTTCTTCACTTCCCTCCATCCAATGGCAACAACAAACCCCCAATGAGACATAAACCCTACACATCCTACAGCAAGCCTTGGGCATGTCGAGTTGCCGGCTTCATGCGCGAGTTGCCTCGGTATTGAGGCGGGAGCCCGTAAAAGACGAAGGCGATGTGGTGCCCTTTCCGACGAGGAGGAGACGGACGGAGATCCCGCGAGGAGATCGGAGTGGAGATGAAGACCGGAGGACTTGGATCGTCGGTATACATCTCTTCCCTTTCTTATTAGTAGCTTAGACTTGTTAATGGTTACGATCCGGAGTTTAGTGCGCGGTGGTGCCGGTTTGCAAAGTCCGCAAAATTTAAGTTATTCACCGCTTCCGCATTCCGGCGTCGGATTGACGGCCGGGGCGCCGCCGTGCACTTACAGTGGTATCAGAGCCTCCCCATTAACTTAGTCTAGCTTTGTGTAATGTGTTTTACGTTTCCGATCGAACAAAATCCCGAAAACCCGTATTTCTTTGCACATCAGTTTCTGTCGAATTTTTTTTGGGTCCAAAAATTTTTCAGGTGGTCTCAGAATGATGTGCAGGGAAAACTAAGCTCACTGTTAAAATTTGGTTCAAGGATCTCTTCATACCGCCGCGGAAGGGCGGCCAAACCCCTGGTTTGGCCGCGCTTCCGCCGCGGATATTACTGTTCACAACCCCAAATTTTTCCAGTGTGTTTCTGAGTGATATTTGTGGTTTTTGGAATATTAAAATTGGGCCCAGATTTTCTGTGGTTGCTACAGTTTTGTTTGGGGGCCCACTTGTTAATGTTTGATCAATCGGAAAATTTTAAACACATTTTTCACAGTATTTACATTATATCTGCGACCGTGAATGTCACTCGATCGGTAAATCCGGTCTAACTGCTATAGCCCGGTTAGACGGATTTGCGAACGTGACTTTCACGTTGATGTTCTATGTATTTGCTGTGATGTTGCGGATCGGTCGTGGGGGATAGCCTGGATGCAATGCTAGTACTGTTTTTTTTTTGTATTATGTACATTTGATATTGCGGGGCGAGCGTCCGACATGTGGACTGCCGTCACTGCCTGATTGTATTATTATTTTGGGGCACGACCTGGTTGCGGTCGATGTACCCGTTGTATGTATATTTTACTTTCTGTACTAGGATTGCCCCGCGGAGGGGTGCACGGATAGCCGGGTTCTAGAGGGCAACAAGTCCGCATCTCATGGCATTGAGAGGGAGGGGGCTTCACTCTAGGATTGGCGGGCTATTCGCCGCACTCGTAGGGGGTACAGGTTTGACCCAGGAGGGGTGCCCAAGTTGCCGGATTCCGTGAAGTGCTGGGTGGTCCATTCACGGCGCTGAAAGGGGCTGCCTCGCTTCAGGTTTTGGCGGGTGACTTGCCGCGCCCGTAGGGGTCTAGGATTCTCATTGCACAGGCTATCCACACGACCAGGGGAACGTCGGGTTTCAGTAGTGGCTCTGTGAAACCTGGGGATCCCAGATATCTGTATTGTTCTGTGATGCTGTACATTTCTGTGATGTTGCATTTTATTCACGCCTTGAGCGAAATACTATATATTGGTATATATATTAGTAGATGTTGTATATGTTTTTCATCCGCGCTAGTCCAGTCCCCGCTCTGCCGTTAGTTAGCTAACCTAACGGGTGATGACGGGACCCAGTGGCGAATGCGGATGGCATATACGTACGTCAGTATATTTTCGTTCCTTTTGGTGTGATCAATTGATGGGACTGCATTGATTCGGATCAATGCAAAGTTAAAAACAAACCTAATCTGATGTTGTTGGAACACTTTTTCAAAAAGCTGTTATTGCAAGGACGTTCACTTTTGTTTTGCATCGTGGTATTCATTTGGAATATCCTGCTCCTCAGTCGACGAGGCAAGGGCCGAGATCCCTTCACCGGGAGTGACCCCTTGGACAATAAGTTTGCGTCAGGGCATTAACTTCACTATAGCCGATTACTTTTGCTTTGCACCGTGGTATTCAGTTGGAATATCCTGCACCTCATTCTACGGGGAAAGAGCCGAGATCCCTTCACCGGGAGTGACCTCTTTAGTAAAGGTTTTCGTCACTATATTTTCTAAAAAGCTATCCGTTCCTTCAACGATATCAAGTTCATTACGTTAAAGGTTTTCGCCAGAAACCATTCGTAGCCCTCCGTCGTTTCATATGGGTGGTCAATAGTATTCAAGCTGTGTATGTTGGCCAAAGTCAAGGCACAGTGATT
Source organism: Agapanthus africanus (assembly GCA_030015575.1). Taxonomy (NCBI): domain Eukaryota; kingdom Viridiplantae; phylum Streptophyta; class Magnoliopsida; order Asparagales; family Amaryllidaceae; genus Agapanthus; species Agapanthus africanus. The sequence continues at coordinate 398,313,952 of JASDDO010000026.1, read as the reverse complement.
GGTAGCTATTGGGGTATTCATATGCAGCATAGATAGATGCGTTGGTTTGGGACAGTCGTGCTGCCATTTTGGCCAAAGTCAAGGGTACGTACGGGTGGATTCAAATTAACCTGGAGAACGACGGGTAGAACTTGACATGTGACTTATGATATGTTGGCCAAAGTCAAGGTCATAAGAGCATGGGGCAGAAATCACATCGGGAGTTTCAAAAGTACTGAAACTTGCCAGATATGCGCATACCTTCTGGAGTGTGATACCGTGAGCGGATTCCGTCACGTTGTCATGCGATGAGAGTTGGATCCCGATTCCCACTGATGAGTTGGTTTACTCCTCGGGTGACCCCGACTAATTCTTCTTTCAGGTTTGGAGGAGAATTTGAGGTACAGTGGGAGGTTTCCAGATTAGATAAATTGGTAACCATTCTGATCTAGGTTAGAGTGCACGCTGAGTGTTTCTTTTCTCTCTCTCTTTGGCAGCGACCATTGACCCGACCCTAAGACTATGACTCAGTGACCAAGTTGACCGAACCTTCTTAAACACTGGCTTTTGGATTGTCAGAGTTGCAGACCTCATTGCCACTCCTACTTTTACCCTTTTCTCCAGGACACCCCGTATTACTACGAACGTCCACTTCCATTGGACAAAACCATCGTATGGTTAGATACGAACTCGAAGGAATTCGAGGATGGTTTCCGGTTCTGGAGAAAACGAATAGGATTATTCAGTTGTCTTTTCTTTTCACCTTCTCTCAGGTTGCGAGTACTCCTTGGTTTAGGAGTAGTACACCTATTACGCAAATTGGATAGTCTTCTTCCAAACCATAGGCTGGTGCCGACCGGTAGGGAATGAAGAAAACCAGTTAGCCTAAACGGTGTACAGAAGGTATTAAGTTCAGACAAAACAAGGGATTAGTAAGAGGGCAAAGTAAATTGCGACTGCTATTCACGACCGAACCAAGTATTTCTTCGCCAATCCTAAATCACCTTTGTATTTCTCCAGGACACTCCGTATCACTACGAAGATCCCATTTTATTGGATAATCCATCGTATGGTTATATACGAACTCGAAAGGAACTTGTTCCAGTTCGGGGATGGATCCTGGTTCAGGAGAAATAGGAATAAAGTACATTCAGGTGTCTTTTATCTTCACCTTCTCTCGCATTGCGAGTGCTCCTAGGACTAGGACAGTACACCCATTATGCTTATTGGATAGTCTTCTTCCAAACCATAGGCTGGTGCCGAACGGTAGGGAAGGAAGAAAACCATTTGGCCCAAAGGGGTGTACAGAAGGTAATGACTAAAGACATATGAAGGGATTTGGAGAGGTGGCAAAGAACTATACGGTTACAGTCGTGAATCTGGAAGAGGCATTACTAGGAATACCAGAATACCCCATCGGAACATTTCAATGTTTCAGTTCAACTGTGTAATGTTAAAGGAAAACTGATTTCCCGATTAGATACTTACTCCAGGGTATGTATTTACCAGGTATGATTCTCACATCTGTATGGTTTTACAGATGATGAGTGGGAGTAGGTTATTGGGAATTGGGTGATCATCCTCATTATATCGGGATTCGTTGTAATCGGTGATATTTGAGGAAATCACCTGGGCTGTTTGCCGGTCGGCAAATATTTGGTTTTGAATATCCGCTGTTATGCACCAATTTCAAATTGATATATCTGTACGTCTATTTTTATAGAGTGAGATATACCTTTATGAAATTATGTCTACGACATTTACCTATATCAGTGGATGGTTAGGTAAGGAGCATTAAACAGCGGTGTAACTCTTCTTAACCATAAGTACAGTTTTCAACCTACGGCACACAGTGAATGAGTTATCAGACTCAAGGGACTTTTACAGAGTATTGTATGTTGTCCAGGGTCCATCAGGACAGAGGGGATGGTCCTCGTACTATATTCGGTTTACTTATGACTCCTCTAATTTTTAGACAGGTGTTTCGTGGAAACACAGGGTCCGAATTTGGAGAAGTTATATGTATTTGAATAGAGTAGAGAACCAGGTATAGCAAGTATCGGGATTCTTCAAAGAGATTGAAGATGTAGATACTTGTGTATGGTATTCAGTTGATAGTAATGATTAAGAGATCTTGCTTCTCCTTCAGGTTACTCATAATTGGAAGCATTCCTAAGTTAAGTAACGCTGATCGGCCTTTTTCCATTTAGTTGACATGCACTGGAGACAGCTGCATGATTTGAATCTGGTTCAATTAAATCAGTGCCTCTGTTTCTATATTGGATATAGAACAGTTCATATCTTAACGATGTTAAGGTACGGGGAGTTGTCCGGTTTATGATTAAAACCAGACACTGGACAACTCAAGGCACGTTTCTGTAATGGCTGTTTGTGGGTTGACCCAGGCTATGACGCGGGTTGATTTTCTACCATCTGGATGAACAATAGCGATATTGTTCTAGACTCGCCACAGTTTTATTAAAAATGGATTTTTTCAGAAAACAGTAGTGGGAGTATGGTAGAACTGGAAGTGATTCCAGAACCACAAACGATTACTGAAGATTTGATAAGGAACCTAAAGATTCAATCTGGATTGACATTCCATTGGCCACTCCGCAGATAAGGTGGGTAACTTCAGGCACCCGAGAGGCACTACGGTGGCCTCAAGGACGGTGACAGGGAAGTTCTTGTTTACCCACAATTGCCATTGCTGTTGTTCCAGGTTACGAGACCCGGCGGGAGGATGAGTATAGCGTCGTTCTAAAACTAGTTTTAGAAGTGTACGTGTATATGACTCTGCCAGAGGGTTGTCGTAGTCAGTGGGAGCAGCGGAAGCATTGGTGGACAAGTAGCTTATGTCCATTTATAGACTAAAGCATATGTAGCGGAGATAGATCATCTATTTCTGACGTGACAGTCATAGGTTTGACTTCATCAGAATAGGAGATGGATCTGTTGAGAAGGTAGTAGGATGTGATGTCATGGTATTTGGATGACATACACAAAGTAGGAAAAGAAACTCCTACACTACGATCGGTTATACTTTGGTCGTCACACAGTTGTTTCTCCACAAAGGAAATATCAGACATACTGGTTACTAGATCTATGGTTTTAGATCTAGATTTGGGTAGTCTCCCAATCTGGGTACTTAGACAGCATTCTAAGGGTATTTAGAATGGACGACTCCTAGCACGGTAGTGTACCTGCAGGTAATGGAGTCACCCTCTCCAAAGGTGTCTTACAGACTAAAGGGGAGAGGGACGGGCATGATTGGCAGATCACTTGCTCAGGCAATTGAGTCAATCGTGAGATGTCAAGTACCACACCAGATGTTGTTCTTGCACTAGATGCAATAAGTTGACATTAATCCAATCCTGGAGAAACAGTCGGAAGCAGTTTTAGAACATAAGTGGATGTTCTAGGGAGATGATAACGACAGCCTCATTCAGGAGACAGTTATCATTCCAGGCTTCCAAGGTGACCCGGACGACAAGGAGGTTGTCAGAGTTATAGTTTTTCCTTCTGACGAGGGGCAGTATTTTGGACAGGTGATCCAAGGCAATACTGAGGGAGGCATGGCGCAGGACACTGATTAAGTTCAGTTGTCAATACGGTCTAAGAAGTTTGGATTTGGAGTTCATTTATGAGCTAGGTCCCATCAGACATCCAGACATATTCTGAGACTGGTATTACTCTTTTCGGGAGATGGCTTTCTCCGCGAACTTGAGATATAGAGAGACATAGAAAGAAACAACTAAGCGGATCCACTCACTGAGGCTATTCCTCGAACGCAATAGTTTCGCAAACGAGCTTTGTGAGACTGACTAGTAGAGGAGTTGGATGTTCGGTATCACACGGGCTGTGAGTATGCGACATCGCAATAATTAGCCTTGAGTGCAAGTGGGAGATTGTTGGAGATAGTGCCCTCAGAGTCAATTATTAGGTCACAGGTACGTGATTGTAATGATTGAGGGAGGACCTATCCCGGTAGGACAGTCTTACTCGAGATGATAGTATGCTATCTGGTTTACCTTTATCATCGTGTACTGTTTTAGGTGACCTGACACGTCGCTATTACACGTTGATAGAGCCCCTAGGATTCTTGCTTGACCACCAGCAGTATGAGGGCGATCATATAAGTGGGAGCTGGGGGTCTACAAGCATATCCTTAAAAGGTCCCTAGTCGTGGGAGTTTCGAGACCGGGCATCGATACTCCATTAGTAGACTAGTGTATACAGTCGAGACCCCGACGAGGGGCGGTGGCTGGTCTCACAAGCCACTGGTGTCAGTTGGATCACCTAAGATGTATACAGGTGCTCATTGGGTTATGAGTACACCGGACAGGACTCGCCGGGAACATGCTAGTTGGTCATATACCAGACGTCAGATGGCAGTTCCCTGGTGACATGTGTGCAGGTTAGTTCATCGACCTGGGGATCGTCATTTGTCTCGTGTGAGTTCCCACTGTACTTTGATTACTACCCTACCACGGCTCAAAGGAGTCGTGCAAACAGGTTTTAGTTGGGTACAGTCCCGAGCCACATGGAGGCAGTGAGCGTATCTTCAGGGGTTCGTCTCTCCCGGTATTGGGGGTGAGGTCGTGCTGTGTCTAGGAGAGCCATTACACAAAGTCCTTGGCCAAGGCAAGGAGATTTACTGGTAGGTATTCCAGTAGTATCTCAGGGTGTTCTGGGCTACACTCCGACACGACTTGTACCGCTTTTGGGGGTCTGACTTTTACCAACCCCCTAGGCCCGCCATGCGATACTCATAGACGAACGGACCGGACTGCACGGATATTGTCACTGACAGGCTCAGTAGGGTGTCAGGATGAGTTCGCTTATCGACGTCCCTTTTAGTCAATAGCTGGTGGCCCGTCACGTATTGGCTTATACCTCTGACGTGCTAGTGGTTAAATCCACAGCCATAGTATTGACGAGTCTTTAGAGTCCCCCACACTTTCAGTTACTCAAGTTTCGGGCGAAACGCTGTAGAGGCCGTATGGAGATATGGCAGGGTCCGATCAGATACGTGCGGTATTGCACGGATCAGGATCGGACGGATTGTACTAGTAGCCGTATAGGTATATGGCAGGGTTCGATCAGATACGTGCGGTATTGCACGGATCAGGATCGAACGGATATTACTAGCCGGCTTTGGTTTAAGCCGGTCCTAGTTTAGTACAGTGTAGATTTTGTCTCTTTGCATTTGTATCCGGACGGAATACAGATGCGGGTGTGTATGCACAGTATCGGGGTTTTCCTGTAATTTATTACGGGACCAGTTTTCTGGAGTTGCCAGTTTGCATTCCGTTCCGGCCGGTTTTCCTTTGTTCTTTCCCGGCCGGACTTTTCCGATGGAGGGGGTTATTTGCAAGTTCGCAAATAACATTTTGTGGAGGGGTTTTATGCAATTGTGATGATTATGATAGCTTTCATATCTATCCTCCATGCTTGCTTTAATGTGAAGTGAAAGGGTATGGGTTGAATAGTGGAATAAGCATGGTTGTATGTTTTTTTGTCTCTTGATGTGGTCACCTCCTCTCTTCATCCTACCATCACCTCCCTTCATACTACATATTGTTTTCTCCCTCCACCATTCCATTTGAGACAAGGCCGGCCACTACTTGGTGATGGGAAAAAATTTCATTTTTGGGAGAGTGGAGAAATTATCATCTCATTTGAATACACCAAAGTTTCATCTCCATTTTGGTTCTTCACTTCCCTCCATCCAATGGCAACAACAAACCCCCAATGAGACATAAACCCTACACATCCTACAGCAAGCCTTGGGCATGTCGAGTTGCCGGCTTCATGCGCGAGTTGCCTCGGTATTGAGGCGGGAGCCCGTAAAAGACGAAGGCGATGTGGTGCCCTTTCCGACGAGGAGGAGACGGACGGAGATCCCGCGAGGAGATCGGAGTGGAGATGAAGACCGGAGGACTTGGATCGTCGGTATACATCTCTTCCCTTTCTTATTAGTAGCTTAGACTTGTTAATGGTTACGATCCGGAGTTTAGTGCGCGGTGGTGCCGGTTTGCAAAGTCCGCAAAATTTAAGTTATTCACCGCTTCCGCATTCCGGCGTCGGATTGACGGCCGGGGCGCCGCCGTGCACTTACACTATATTCGGTTTACTTATGACTTCTCTAGTTTTTAGACAGGTGTTTCGCGGAAACACAGGGTCTGAATTTTGAGAAGTTATAGGTATTTGAATAGAGTAGAGAACCAAGTATAGCAAGTATCGGGATTCTTCAAAGTGATCGAAGATGTAGATACTTGTATATGGTATTCAGTTGATAGTAGTGATTAAGAGAAATTGCTTCTCTTTCAGGTTACTCATAATTGGAAGCATTCCTAAGTTGTGTAACGCTGATCGGCCTCCTTCCATTTAGTTGACATGCACTGGGGACAGCTACATGATTTGAATCTGGTTCAATTAAATCAGTGCCTCTGGTTCTATATTGGATATAGAACAGTTCATATCTTAACGATGTTAAGGTACGGGGAGTTGTCCGGTTTATGATTAAAACCAGACACTGGACAACTCAAGGCACGTTTCTGTAATGGCTGTTTGTGGGTTGACCCAGGCTATGACGCGGGTTGATTTTCTACCATCTGGATGAACAATAGCAATATTGTTCTAGACTCGCCACAGTTTTATTAAAAATGGATTTTTTCAGAAAACAGTAGTGGGAGTATGGTAGAACTGGAAGTGATTCCAGAACCACAAACGATTACTGAAGATTTGATAAGGAACCTAAAGATTCAATCTGGATTGACATTCCATTGGCCACTCCGCAGATAAGGTGGGTAACTTCAGGCACCCGAGAGGTACTACGGTGGCCTCAAGGACGGTGACAGGGAAGTTCTTGTTTACCCAAAATTACCATTGCTGTTGTTCCAGGCTGCGAGACCCGGCGGGAGAATGAGTATAGCGTCGTTCTGAACTCGCTTTAGAAGTGTACGTGTATATGACTCTGCCAGAGGGTTGTCGTAGTCAGTGGGAGCAACGGAAGCATTGGTGGACAGGTAGCTTATGTCTATTTATAGACTAAAGCAGATGTAGCGGAGATAGATCATCTATTTCTGACGTGACAGTCATAGGTTTGACTTCATCAGAATAGGGGATGGATCAGTTGAGAAGGTAGTAGGGTGTGATATCCTGGTATTTGGATGACATACACAAAGTAGGAAAGGAAACTCCTATACTACGATCGGTTATACTTTGGCCGTCATACAGTGGTTTCTCCATAAAGGAAATGGATTTTATATCAGACATACTGGTTACTAGATCTATGGTTTTAGATCTAGATTTGGGTGGTTTCCCAATCAGGGTACTTTGACAGCATTCTAAGAGTATTTAGAATGGACGACTCCTGGCACGGTAGTGTACCTGCAGGTAATGGAGTCACCCTCTCTAAAGGTGTCTTACAGACTAAAGGGGAGAGGGATGTGCATGATTGGCAGATCACTTGCTTAGGCAATTGAGTCAATCATGAGATGTCAAGTACCACACCAGATGTTGTTCTTGCACTAGGTGCAATAAGTTGACATTAATCCAATCCTGGAGAAACAGTCGGAAGCAGTTTTAGAACATAAGTGGATGTTCTAGGGATATGATAACGACAGCCTCATTCGGGAAACAGTTATCATTCCAGGCTTCCAAGGTGACATGGACGACAAGGAGGTTGTCAGAGCTATAGTTTTCCTTCTGTTGAGGGGCAGTATTTTGGACAGGTGATCCAAGGCAATACTGAGGGAGGCATGGCGCAGGATACTGATTAAATTCAGTTGACGATACAGTCTAAGAAGTTTGGATTTGGAGTTCATTTATGAGCTACGTCCCATCAGACATCCAGACACATTCTAAGACAGGTATTGCTCATTTCGGAAGATGGCTTTCTCCGCGAACTTGAGATATAGAGAGACATAGAAAGAAACAACAAAGCGGATCCACTCACTGAGGCTATTCCTTGAACGCAATAGTTTCACAAACAAGCTTTGTGAGACTGACTAGTAGAGGAGTTGAGTGTTCGGTATCACACGGGCTGTGAGTATGCGACATCGCAATAATTAGCCTTGAGTGCAAGTGGGAGATTGTTGGAGATAGTGCCCTCAGAGTCAATTATTAGGTCACAGGTACGTGATTGTAATGATTGATGGAGGACCTATCCCTGTAGGACGGTCTTACTCGAGATGATAGTATGCTATCTGGTTTACCTTTATCATCGTGTACTGCTTTAGGTGACCTGACAAGTCGCTATTACACGTTGATAGAGCCCCTAGGATTCTTGCTTGACCACCAGCAGTATGAGGGCGATCATATAAGTGGGAGCTGGGGGTCTATAAGCATATCCTTAAATGGTCCCTAGTCGTGAGAGTTTCGAGACAGGGCATCGATACTCCAGAGTAGACTAGTGTATACAGTCGAGACCCCGACGAGGGGCGGTGGCCGGTCTCATAAGCCACTGGTGTCAGTTGGTTCACCTAAGATGTATACAGGTGCTCATTGGGTTATGAGTACACCGGACAGGACTCGCCGGGAACATGCTAGTTGGTCATATACCAGACGTCAGATGGCAGTTCCCTGGTGACATGTGTACAGGTTAGTTCATCGACCTGGGGATCGTCATTTGTCTTGTGTGAGTTCCCACTGTACTTTGATTACTACCCTACCACGGCTCAAAGGAGTCGTGCAAACAGGTTTTAGTTGGGTACAGTCCCGAGCCACATGGAGGCAGTGAGCGTATCTTCGGGGGTTCGTCTCTCCCGGTATTGGGGGTGAGGTCGTGCTGTGTCTAGGAGAGCCATTACACGAAGCCCTCGGCCGAGGCAAGGAGATTTACTGGTAGGTATTCCAGTAGTATCTCAGGGTGTTCTGGGCTACACTCCGACACGACTTGTACCGCTTTTGGGGGTCTGACTTTTACCAACCCCCTAGGCCCGCCATGCGATGCTCATAGACGAACGGACCGGACTATACGGATATTGTCACTGACAGGCTCAGTAGGGTTGTCAGGCTGAGTTCGCTCACAGACGTCCCTTTTAGTCAATACCTGGTAGCCCGTTACGTATTGGCTTATACCTCTGACGTGCTAGTGGTTAAATCCACAACCATGGTGTTGACGAGTCTTTAGAGTCCCCCACATTCAGTTACTCAGCTTTCGGGCGAAAGGTTGTAGAGGCCGTATGGAGATATGGCAAGGTCCGATCAGATACGTGCGGTATTGCACGGATCAGGATCGGACAGTCTGTACTACAGGCCGTATGGATATATGGCAGGGTTCGATCAGATACGTGCGGTATTGCACGGATCAGGATCGAACAGATATTACTAGCCGGCTTTGGTTTAAGCCGGATTCTAGTATAGTACAGTGTAGATTTTGTCTCATTGCATTTGTATTTCGGTCGGAATACAAATGCGGGTGTGTATGCACAGTATCGGGGTTTTCCTGTAATTTATTACGGGACCAGTTTTCTGGAGTTGCCAGTTTTCTTTCCGTTTCGGCCAATTTCCTTTGTATCGTTCATTGGCCGAAGATTGGTGGAGGAGGGCTTATTTGCATTGTTGCAAATAAGTATTTGTGGAGGGGTTCTTTGCATTTATTTGTATCATGATGGTTTTCATGATGAGCACCTTATCTTGACCTTTTTGACTTGATCACTTCATGATGGCTTGACTTTGTAAGCATCATGGTTGTTGATGATGAGGTTGGTGGAAGATGGTTGAGTGTGGGTTTTGATTTGGTGTGACCTTATCATTATCTTTTCTTTTTCTCCATGAATTAATCATTCCAATTTTTCTCCACCCATTTTTAAGTGGGCCGGCCACTGTTGTAGGGAGGGAGGTTTTTGAGTGAGAAATTTCTTCATGCCATTTTGGTGGACCCCTCCCATTGTGTGTGTGCAGAGAAATGGTTATTTCCTTTTTGCATGAAGTTAATTGATGCACTCTTCATACAAATTTCCAGTGAGCTAAAATGGCTTTGGCCGAGCCAATTTGCAGAGCATGCTTCATTATCATTCCCAGCAAGCCTCCATGGATTTTTCTTTCACTTCAATTCCTCCACAAAAGGCAACTCCATAATCCCAAATGAGACATGTAATCCACATTATATTCTACAGCAAATCTTGGGCACGTCGACCAGCCAGCTTCGTGCCCGAGTTGCCTCGGCATTGAGGTGGGAGCCCGTAAAAGAAGTAGGCGATGTGGTGCACTTCCGGCGACGAGGAGGAGACGGGACATTCCGCAGGAGATTGGGACGACGACGAGAAGACCGGAGGACTTGGATCGTCGGTATATCTCTTTCCCTTCTTATTGTTAGCTAGGACTAGTTAGTGGTTCGATCCGGGTATTAGTGCGCGGCGGTTTGCCAGTTCAAGAAAAATTAAAGTTTATCACCGCTTCCACTTTTGGCCGTTGGATTGACGGCCGGGGCGCCGCCGTGCACTTACAGGACTCTCACAGTCCAGGTACATCGACACCATACTGAAAAGATTCAGTATGGAAGATTCCAAGCGCGGTAATCTGCCGGCTTGTCACGGGATCACCCTTTCCAAAGAGATGTCTCCCAAGACTGATTTGGAAAGGGATCGCATGTCTATTATACCCTATGCTTCTGCGGCAGGCTCTATAATGTATGCGATGTTGTGTACCAGACCAGATGTAGCTTATGCACTGAGTGTGGTAAGCCGGTATCAGTCAAACCCTGGGGAGAAACACTAGATAGCAGTAAAGAACATTCTCAAGTAACTGAGAAGGACTAAGGAGATGTTCTTGGTGTATGTTGGAAAAAACCTCCAGATCGAGACCTTTGCTGACTCTAGCTTCCAGAGTGACACGGATGATTCCAAGTCCATGTCGGGTTATGTCTTTACCCTCAATGGAGGGGCGGTGTGTTGGAAGAGTTCCAGACAGGAAACCGTTGCTGACTCGACGATGGAAGCGGAATATATCGCTGATGCAGATGCCACAAAAGAAGCTGTCTGGATAAGGAAGTTCTTAACTGAACTACAGGTGGTTCCGTCCATTGTTGATCCAATACCTCTGTATTGCGACAACAACGGGGCTATAGTTTTAGCGAAGGAACCAAGGTCCCATCAGAAGTCCAGACACATCTTGAGGCGGTATCACCTGATCAGGGAGATCGTGGGTCGCCAGGAGATCGAGGTTCGGAGAGTTTCTACGGAAGATAACACTGCTGATCCACTCACAAAGGCCTTACCCCAGACTCAGTTCGAGCGGCTGATAGAGATGATAGGTCTTCGATACGCCAGTACATGGCCTTAGTGCAAGTGGGAGATTGTTAGTGTATATGCCCTAGAGGCCATTACTGTATCATACTAGTATGTATATTACTTAATGGAAGCTTGAGATATTCACCTTGTATTGACAATCTTGCTCAATATAGTAGTATGCTACTTGGTTTGTTTCTGCTTTAATGTGTACATGTGTTTATTTTAGCATATCACCTATACACATTAGTGGAGCCCTTAGGATCTTTGCTTGATTACCGGCATTGTGATGGCAGTCACACTCGTGGGGGCTGGGTAATCTATAAGCACATCCTTATGCAGGTCCCTAGTCGCAGGACTATCGAGACAGGGCATCGATACTCCGGAGTAGACTAGCGTATGCGCTTCTCATCCCAGTGTGGGAGACGGTCTGTCCCACAGCCGTCAGTACGTCGTACTTGAGATAGTATGCAGGTGCTCGTTAGGTTACGAGTACACTGGACATGACTCGTCGGGAACTGTTGGTTGGTACTATACTTATCGTCAGTTATCAGTTCCCAGGTGACATAAGTACAGCTTAGTCCGCTGACTTTACACTGTCACTTCGCCTCGAGTGTGTTCCCACTGTACTTTGATTACTACCCTACCACGGCTCAAAGGAGTCGTGCAAACAGGTAGTTTTTGGGTGCAGTCCCGAAGCACTTGGAGGCAGTGACGGTTAGACAGGATTCGTCTCTCCCGGTATTTGGGGTTGACATCGCGCTGTGTCTAGGAGAGCCATTACACGAGTAGTCCCTGGCCAGGGCAAGCGAGATATACTGGTAGGTTTCCAGTGCTATCTCAGGGTGTTATGGGCTACACTCTGACACGACTTGTACCGCTATTAGGGGACTGACGTTTACCGCCCCCTAGGCCCTCCATGCGATGTATCAGACGAACAGACTGGACTGTGCGGTGATTGTCACATTCAGGCTCAGTAGGAGTACAGATGGGTTTCACCTCGTCAGTCTTCTTGTCGGCATCTACCTGGGGACCGTTACGCACAGCTAGTGCCGCTTGCGGTCTGTGGTTAAACCCACTGCCAGCGTAGTGTCGAGTCTTTAGAGTCCTACACAGAAAGCTATTCTCCTTTAGGCAAAAGAGTAGAGGTCGCATGGTTTTGTGACAGGGTTCGGTCACATCTGTGCACTTGTGAACGTACAGTGTCCGGACAGTTAACACTACCGGGCTTTGGTTTATGCCAGATCCTAGTGTACGCTTTGGGATTGGTTTTATCTCGTTTGTATTCGTGTTCCTCGGAACGCGGATGCGGGTGTGTATGCACAGTTGACAGAGAGACAGAGGCAGAGGATTCTCATTGGGGTTGTTGACTGTTGACTGTTGACTATTGACTTTTGGCTAAACCTTAATGAGAATAAGAAATATGATTAACAATAATATTAATTAAGTGTTATAGTGACATGGTTGTTGAGGGGTTGAGTTTGTTGACTTGTTGACTTTGTTGACCGGTTGACTAGGTTGGACTAGTTGACCATCATCATGACAATGGCTATTATTTCATGGCAAAGACTTTTGCTTGCTTGTTTATTTATGCAAAATGAGTGCATGAAATGATATAGCCATTTTGACTTGAACCATCACATAATACTTGATTACTATTTTGTTATGATGGTTTTGGATTATGAGAGCTTGGATGGCAAAAGAGTTACTCATTCTCTCATTTCATTTCTCTCTCTTGCTTGAGCTCTCCCTCTTGCTCTTCCTCTTGCTCTCTCTCTAGCTCAAGGCAACACCCTCTCATGAGTTGAGAAACATTGCCTTAGAGATAAAAGAAAACCCAAATCACTTCTCTACTCATCCTAGTTCACAAGGTTTGGCAAACCAAGTGTTCTAGTTTCTTCAAGTTCGAAGAAGAAGCCAAATGTAGAAGCTTTCAGGTGGATCCATCTTCTTCGGCGCAAGGAGAGGACGAGGTGAGGCCGATCCGTACACCGGAAAGAGTTGAAGATGAAGGAGTTCAAGAAAGGTATAGCCCCATAACCGAGTAGGTAAAACTCTAGTTAGGTTGTTAGTCAGTTGTTTAACAAAGATCCGTATTTTGAGTCCATGTTACCACCTCTTGAAAAATTGTTTTTCATCTTTTCCGCAAGCCCGTAAGTACCGGGAGAGGTAACGTGGACTTGCAATAAACACCAAATACTAGCAACTACATAACTAGAATATGTATATTTAATTTTATATTAAAAGATATTTATATCTTGATTTTTTACGGAAAACACCCGTCATTTTACCGATTATCCGAAATTTCACCTAAACGATTTTCAAAACGTTACACCTAGAGAGCTCTCTCTTGCTCTTGATGAAGATGAAGCAAATGAAAGATGAGAGTGTGAATCGCAACCATGGGTGAGAAAATATCTAATATATCTCATGTAGAGCATTAACCATGAGTTTAGATAATGGTTGGGTTAACAAATATCTAGTATTAAGATAAAACTAGTGGACTAGTCAATGGTTCTCCAAGCTTCTCAAAGCTTCATGCCATGTGGCCATTATCCAACTAATAATTGAATTACACTAAATAAATAAACCCTTCATTATCATTAGTATGGCGTAAGTCTTATACACCAATGTTGCATGTATCATCAACCATGACACAAAAATGTACATTAATATATACCACATATATACTATATGCACATAAGTGAGAAAAAGAAATGTTTAAGTGAGCTAATATTAGTTAATGTAATTTAGTATATCACATATACAAGTATACATTAAATTATCAAATCAACACTTGATTTAATAATCCGGCTATATCACATATAACCGACTAATATTATATGTATCATGTTATCGAATCAACACTTGAATCGATAACTCGGCTATAACACATGTAACCGACTGATACAAGTATCGCGAGAATATAATACGGTATCACATACTCGCATTAATCTCGGTTCCGCACATATCACATATATGCTCCTACTTCGTTTTGCTTGAGCCAGTGAAACCTCTGTGTAGGACTTTAAAGACTCGTCAATACGCCGGCAGTAGGTGATGATTACATCAAGCACCCACAAGCCGTCAGCGGTACTAGCTGGACGTAACGGCTACCCGGGTATTGAACGATCAGAAGATCAGCAAGCTAGCCCGCTCTAATTCTTGCAAAAGCCTATCAGTAACACTACCGTACAGTCCGGTCTCTTCGTCTGATATGTCGCATATCCAGTATAGGGGTGGTAAGCGTCAGACCCCAATAACCGATAAGTCGTGCCGATGTGAGGCTTATAACAGGTCGAGAAACTACTGATAACACTTATCAGTAAATCTCCGTAGTAGCCCTGGCCAGGGACTTCCCTGTTATGGCCAATCGAGCACAGCGCAACATCAACCCCCAATACCGAAAGAGACAAATCCCTTCCTATCTCTCATTGCCTTCATGTGATTTAGGACTGTACCCAAAAGCCACCGTTTTGCACGTTCTGTTGAACGTGGTAAGGTGGAAATCAAAGCACAGCGGGAATCACACAAGACTCTATGACGATCTCGGGTCTACAGACTAACCTGTACCAGTGTCACCAGAGAACTGCTATATGACGATAGGTATAATACCAACTAGGAGTTCTCGACGAGTCCGTTCAGTGTACCCAGTCTCCACTGAGCACCCGTATACCATCTTTGATGTCAAACACCAATGGATGTGGGATCATCCATCGCCCATCATATGGGTCAAGAAGCGTATACGCTAGTTTACTCCGGAATATTGATGCCCTGCCTCGATACACCCTCGACTAGGAACTGTTTTAGGGTGTACTTGTGGACTACCCTTGGACCCCACTAGTATGATCTCCATCATAGTCCTGGTAGTCAAGTACACAACCTAAGGGCTTTATCAACATGTGAGAGCAAGACAACATCACATATACAAGTCAACATGTTAAGACAAAGAGCAACTAGATAGCATACTATCATGTCGAGCAAGAAAGTCCTCTCTATTTATATCCAAGCATCCACTATAATATACATCACATGTACAATAATGGCCTCTAGGGCATATATATAACTAACACAAACATCTCAAAACTCAAAAATTCGGAACAGTTTTTTCGACAGTTTTCGATGCCCGAAAAAACGTGAATTCTAATGTCGCAACTAGCTAGTTTAAGGTGTTTGGGTGGTTCTGATACCATGTTGGGTTTTGCCGGAGCCTCGGCCATCTTTCCGTGGCCAAATGCGGAACAAAAACTTTAAAAACTTTGGCGCAAACAAAACCCGCACAAGATCGAACCAAATACCCTATACTAGCAAACATGCAAAGAAGAGTTTAGAGATGGTTATACTGATCGATCCGTGTCCTTCGGTCTTTAACCATCATCCTAAGCTTGTCACGGCTGTCCCGGACGAGTTCGCTCTCCGGACTCCCTCGTCGAAGAGGCTCCACGTTGAGGATTCTTTATACGGGCTCCCGCTTCTAAACCGAAGCAACTCGAGCAACTAGTTTGCTAGCCTAGGTGTCCAAGATGATGTAGAGAGTGTGTGTGATCATTTTGTCTCAAGACATCCATGGATTCTTAACACATGAGATGGTATGGATGGAGATTGAAGAAGAAGCCATTAGAGGAAGAAGTTGTGAGCTTAAGTTTTAGCTAGTGAAGAAAATGGCATAGCTTATTGTGTGAGATATTTTGTGAGCATATCATAACCAACTCAAGAAAAAACCCAAGGCCATATTGTGGCTGCTCCCTCTCTCTACAAAATATCCCACACAATAAAATCAATAAAGAATTAGGCATGGCACAAGTAAACACACCATGAGTCACCAAATTGCACATGCCATATTCAATGCTCAAGGCCAAAAATTGCACTCACAATTTCCACATAATTAAACATTAAACTAAATGTTTAATCAAAAAAGAGAATGTCAACTTCTAAAGTAAACTCGTAACGGATTACAAGAATACCCCTCATCTGTATATACATACCAACATCCGTATTCCGACTGAATACGAATACAACGAGACGAAAACAATCCAACAATCTAATACTAGGATCTGGTTTAAACCAAAGCCCACTAGTACGATCCGTCCGATCATGATCCATGCACGAGTGCACGTATATGATCGAACCCTGCCATAAAACCATACGGCCTCTACAACGTTTCACCCAAACTAGGGAAACCCTCTATGTGGGACTCTAAAGACTCGTCAATATGCTGGCGGTGGGTTTAACCATAAGCACGTCAGTGGCACTAGCTGTACGTAACGGCTACCTTGGTATTGAGCGAAAAGGAGGCCGACGAGCGAACTCATCCTAAAACCCTACCGAGCCTGTCAGTGACAATATCCGTACAGTCCGGTCCATTCGTCTATGAGTATCGCATATCGGGCCTAGGGGGATGGTAAACGTCATACCCCTAATAGCGGTATAAGTCGTGTCGGAGTGTAGCCCAGAATACCCCGAGAAACTACTGGAATACCTACCAGTAAATCTCACTTGCCTTGGCCAAGGACTTTGTGTAATGGCTCTCCAAACACAGCGCGATATCAACCCCTAATACCGGGAGAGACAAATCCCCTGCCGATCCGCTCACTACCTCCATATGGCTCGGGACTGTACCCAACTAAAACCTGTTTGCACGACTCCTTTGAGCCGTGGTAGGGTAGTAATCAAAGCACAGTGGGAACTCACACGAGACAAATGACGATCTCAGGTCGATAGACTAACCTGTACACATGTCAATAGGGAACTGCTATCTGACGATAGGTATAATACCAACTAGCATGTTCTCGGCGAGTCCGTCCGGTATACTAATAACCCAATGAGCACCTGTATACTATCTTAGGTGAACCAACTGACACCAATGGCTTGTGAGACCGTCCATCGCCCCTCGTCGAGGTCTCAATCCGTATACACTAGTCTACTCTCGGAGTATCGATGCACAGTCTCGAAACTCCCACGACTAGGGACACTTTAAAGATGTGCTTATAGACTACCCAACTCTCATGTATATGATCGCCATCATACTGGCGGTATTCAAGAAAGAATCCTATGGGCTCTATCAACATGTAATAGTGATCTGTAATGTCACCTGAAGCATGTACACGATGATAAAGACAAACCAGATAGCATACTATCATCTCGAGTAAGACTGTTCTACCGGTATAGGTCCTCCCTCAATCATTGCAATCACGTGCCTGCGATCCAATAATTGACTTGAGGGCACTATAGCCAACAGATCATACTATTGGGACTTGTGTAGTCCACAAGCACATCCTTTAATTGTTCCTAGTCGAGGGAGTATCGAGAGAGGGCATCGATATTCCAGAGTAGACTAGTGTGTACCTTTTTTGACCCTGTATGGGGTGATGGTTGATCCCATAATCATTAGTGTTTTGTTAGTATTTATGCCCTAGAAGGCCATTACTGTATCATACTAGTTTGTATATTACTTAATGGAAGCTTGGGATATTCACATGTATATAACAGTCTTGCTAAACATGGTAGTATGCTACTTGGTTTTTCTATCTTAATATGTGAGTATACGTATTGATAGAGCTCTTAGGATCTTGCTTGACTACCAGCGTTGTGATGGCAGTCACACTAGTGGGGGCTGGGTAGTCTACAAGCACATCCTTATTCAGGTCCCTGGTCGTTGGATTATCGAGACAGAGCATCGATACTCCGGAGTAGACTAGTGTGTACGCTTCTCATCCCAGTTGGGGAGATGGTCTGTCCCACAGCCGTCAGTACGTCGTACTGGAGATAGTATACAGGTGCTCGTTAGGTTACGGGTACACCGGACAGGACTCACAAGGAACTGTTGGTTGGTTTTATACCAATCGTCAGTGAACAGTTCCCAGGTGACATGAGTACAGCATAGTCCGCAGACTTGACACTGCTACTTCGCCTCGAGTGTGTCCCACTGTTCTTAGATTGCTACCCTACCACGGCTCAAAGGAGTCGTGCAAACAGGTAGCACTTGGAGGCAGTGGCGGTTAGACAGGATTCGTCTCTCCCGGTATTGGGGGTTGATATCGCGCTGTGTCAGAGAGCCATTACGCAAAGTCCCTGGCCAGGGCAAGCGAGATTTGCTGGTAGGTTCCAGTAGTTTCTCAGGGTGTAATGGGCTTCCCTCCGACACGACTTATACCGCAATTAGGGGACTGACGCTTGCCGCCCCCTAGGCCCGATATGCGATAGTCTAAGACGAACGGACCGGACTGTATGGAGATTGTCACATCAGACTCAGTAGGAGTTCGGATGGGTTCCTTCATCGGCCTTCTTATCGACATCTACCTGGGGACCGTTACGTACAGCTAGTGCCGCTTGCAGTCTGTGGTTAAACCCACTGCCAGCGTAGTAGTCGAGTCTCTAGAGTCCCACACAGAGAGTTTCCCTACTCCAGGCGAAACGATATAGAGGTCGTATGGTTTTACGACAAGGGTTCGGACACATACGTGTGTTTACGCACGTACGACTTTCGGACAGTTTTTACCAGTCGGCTTTGGTTTAAGCCAGTTACTGGTATCCGGTTATTGGATTTATACAGTCTAAAGTTTTTCCGTATTTTTGCGGAAAGGAGGGGCGTTCTCGTAATTGCGCGAGAAGCTTCTAGAAGATGGTGACTAAGGAGGTTTAGGTGGCATATGCAATGAATGTGATTAGTGAGTCATATGGATGATTCATCCATGTCATTAATGCATGATAAATGCTTAATGACTCATGGAGTGAATCATCACTAGATATTATCAAGCATGGTTGCTAAATTCATTTCTTATTCTTTTCTTGATAAAAAGAAATGCTTGATATATATCATGTTATCTCACTATTCTCATTTCATTATCTTTATCATCTTCTCTCTCCTCAAGCTCTCCCTCTTCAAACACTAATCCTCCCCTCTCATGAGTTGAGTACAAGGATTAGTAAGACTACTTAATCCATAACCCTCTCTATATTTCACCTAGCTTCTTTGATTAGCACTTAAAGAAGTTTAGTTGCCTCAAGTTTAGAGGCTAAGCTTGGAGTAAAGCTCTCGGGTGGATCGTCTACTACTTCGAGAAGGCCGAGGAGGAAGAGGAGTTCACAAAGAAGAAGGACACGATTCGTTAGGTATAATCCCTAAACATAGTAGCATAGAAACTCTATGTTTTAAGTTAGTTATCGTTTAGCTTCGATTCAAGCGGTTAGTCGATGTTTGTTCACTAAACAAGTTCGTTTTTGAAAATTCCGCCTCCCCACAAGTATTGGGGTGTTGTACATCGACTTACAGTGGTATCAGAGCCTCGCTAAACAATAAATAACTTTTTTGCAAATTTGTATGAATTTCGAACGGAAAAAATGAAACCGGAAAACCCTAAAATATCAAGTTTCTGTCGATTTATAAATGAAGTCCCAAAATTTTTCACGGATGTTCAGAAAGCTTAAAATGATAGTAGTAGAACACACAAAAAATTTGGTCCCCTGAATCGCCTACGGCGCCGCGGAACCGCTGCGGATAGCACAGATCCCGCCGCGCTTCCGCCGCCGAGTTGACGATTCAGGGACCCATTTTTCTTGTGATGGTTCTCTGTGATATTTGGGATTTTCTGGTATTTTTTAATTTTGCTCAGGTTTCAAGTTTACAGAGAAGTATTGGAGCAATATTAAATGTGTTTAATCGATCGAAATTATTCAGTATTTGCTTATTGGATTATATCTGTGTTTGTATAATGTGTTCGTAAACCTCCCCTAACTGCTAGTATGTCGGTTGGCAGGGGGTTGCACATTTCTGTAATGGTTTTTACTGTTTGTGGATATGAACTGTGTTGGACTGTTGTGATGATTAGCCGGGGTTATGTGATTGGTTATTATTTAATTCATTTGATGTAAATGTAATTTGTTGTAATATTATTTTGCGGGGCACATCCAGGTTGCGGTTGTAGCCACCGTTGTATTATTTCATTTTACTGTTTTTGCTCCTAGGACAGACCCAAGGTGGGGTGCACAAACTGCCGGGCGGGTAGTTTGCCGTACCCGTTGGGGTCTTGGGTGGGGTAATGGCTATTCATCACAACTGTGTAATCCTTCTTTTGTTGCAGGCTCAAAACAAACACGGATTGCTTGCAAATCCAATAAAGTTCATCTGTGATCTGGAATGCCTATTATTGCGTCTGACGAATGTACAATATCTATATATGATAGCTATTTAGACGTCACTTATGTTTTACACCCGCGCTAGCCCAGCCCCCGCTCTGTCGTTAGTTAAGTAACCTAACGGGTGATGATGGGACCCCGTGGCGAATGCGGATGGCATAAGAGGACGTTGTATTTTCGTTGTTTTCTGCAATGATAGGTTAATGATGGGACGCATTATCTATAATGCAAAGAAAAACAAACCAAAGTTTAAATCGTTGGAACAATTTAAAAGAAACCACTCGGTTAATTTTAAAAACAGATATTTTTAAATGCGGAGACTTAACCACTCCTTTTAAAAGCTATCAGGTTCCTTCGGTTATATCAAGTTCACTACGTTCACGGTTTCGCCAAAACCATTCGTAGCCCTCCGTCATTTCATCTGGGTATTCAGTAGTATTCAAGCTATGTATTTTGACCAACGCCAAGGCATAGTGTTTGGTAGCTGCTGGGTTTTCATTTGTTGCATAAGATAGATGAGTTGGTTTGGGACAGTCGTATTACCATTTGACCAAAGTCAGGGGTATATACGGATGGGTTCAAATTGACAAGATAATGACGGGTAGAACTTGACATGTGACTTATGACATTTTGACCAAAGCCAAGGTCATAAGAGCATGGGGCAAAAACTTATATCGGGAATTTCTAAAGAAACTGAAATTTGCAAAGAGATGCATACCATTTGGAGTTTGATGAATGTTGGTAGCACTCCTTCAACATTATCATACGATGATATTTGGATCCCGATCCTACTGTGAGTATATGCTACTTATCAGGATATTCGTCACTTAACGATCAATGCTATAAACCTAGTAGGTGTCCAGAAAAGTGTCAGCGGGGTTACGCCCCCAGAGAAAAGAGGTTATTTAATTAAGGAACTTCGCGAAAGCGTTGGAAAACCTCCCTCGAAGTACCGACACCAGCCTGGCTGAACGGTTAAGCAAGTATTGTACAGTGAGAATAGTCCTGGCTAATTCTTCTTTTATGGTTTGAGGAAGGATTCGAGAAATAGTGGGAGCCATCCAGTTTAGATAAACTAAAAACCACTCTAAACTTGCAAGAGCATCATGCTAAAGAGTTTTCTTCTCTCTCTCCTAATTGCAGCGACCCTGAAAATGACTGGACTTAAGTTACTTTTAGAGAAAAATATACTGACAGGGCCAAACTATAAAGATTGGCTGCGGAATGTCAAAATGGCTTTGACCTATGACAAATTGGGGTACATCCTCACCGCTACGGCACCTGCTGTCCCTGGTCCCAAATCAAGCAATGCGGATAAGGAAATCCGCAAAACCTGGGATTTAGATTGCGCGAAAGCCAAGTGCATCGTGCTTGCCTCAATGAACAATGAACATCAGAGGAGGCACGAGGATATGACCCTAGATGGCATATTTCTCCATACAAAGGAACTTTATGGAGAGCAATCTCGTATAGCAAGATACGAGACCTCTAAGAACTTGTTTCGAGCGAGGTTGGCTGTCGGGTCATCGGTAGGAGAACATGTCCTAAAGATGATCGGCTATATTGAAGAGCTCGCAGACCTTGGGACGACTTTGGATAATGAGCTATATACAGACCTTATTCTCCAGTCCCTTCCTCCCACCTACGCCCAGTTTATCCTGAACTTCAACCTTCAAGGAAAAGAAGTTGAACTTCCGGAACTCCTGAACATGTTAAGGAGTGCAGAGGGCACCTTGCAGAAGGCAAGGGAAACACCCGCTATGTTTGTTGGCGGTGCATCTTCTTCCGGGTCCAAGGCTAGGGCCAAAGGAAGGAAGAAAAAGGCCGTCCCCAAACCTAGAGGAGGTGTTAGTAAGGTGGGTGGTAAGGGAAAGAAAAAGTTTGCAGTACCGGTAGTTGGCCAGGATGAGTGCTTCCATTGTCACAGGAAAGGGCACTGGAAGAAGGATTGCAAGGCGTGGAACGCCAAGAACCAGGAACCGAAGCAAGCTGTGGCTTCGACTTCAGGTGTGTTTGTAATTGAGAATTGTCTGTCGATCAACTCTACTTCCTGGGTATTGGATACCGGATCAGGATCTCATATTTGCAATTCATTGCAGGCACTGAGAAACCGTAGAGTGCTGAAGGAAGGTGATATGACCCTAAAGGTTGCTAATGGAGCTAGCGTGGGAGCTGCGTCCGTCGGGGATTATCACCTAGGATTGACGAGTGGACACATTTTGGTTTTACATAACTGTTATTTTGTACCAAGCTTAACGTGTAATATCATATCAGTTTCCTTGTTATCAAATAAAGGTTATGATTTCACGTTTGTAAGAGATGTTGTTAACATCCACCTTAATCATGGTTTGATTGGGTCCGGTACTCTAAATAACGGTATATATGTTTTAAACCAACTCCAAATTTTCAATGTCCAGAACACACTAAAAAGAAAGTCTCCAGATTTAAATAAAGCTTTCTCATGGCATTGTAGACTGGGTCACATCAATGAGAGAAGGTTGACTAAGTTGCATAGAGAAGGATATTTGGACTCGTTCGAATATCAAACTTATGACACTTGTCAATCTTGTCTCAAAGGAAAGATGACAAAGACTCCATTCACTGGACAAGGAGTAAGAGCGAGCGAGCTCTTAGGACTCATACACAGCGATGTATGTGGTCCATTGTCTACACATGCAAGAGGTGGTTTTTCCTATTTCATTACTTTCACGGATGATTACTCAAGATACGGATTCATTTATCTGATGAAACATAAATCCGAGGCTTTTGAGAAATTCCAAGAGTATAAGAATGAAGTAGAAAACCAAACCGGCAAAAGTATTAAGACACTGAGATCTGATCGAGGTGGAGAATACTTAAGTGCCGAGTTCCTAGGTTACCTAAAAGAGAAAGGAATTCTCTCTCAGCTTACTCCTCCATACACTCAACAACATAACGGTGTATCGGAGAGACGGAATCGAACCCTATTGGATATGGTACGATCCATGATGAGTAATGCTGAGTTATCGCGATCTTTCTGGGGTTATGCGCTAGAATCAGCGGCATATCTTTTGAACAGGGCTCCTACCAAGACTGTGCCTACCACTCCATATCAGATGTGGACTGGGAAGAAACCCCATCTTCAACATATGAAGATTTGGGGATGTCCAGCTTATGTTAAAAAGCAGCATGTGGACAAGCTCGAGGCACGATCAGTAAAATGTATGTTTGTGGGATATCCAAAGAACTCCAAGGGATATTATTTCTATTACGCAGAGGAACAAAAGGTTTTTGTTTCTCGTAATGCCCATTTTCTGGAAAATCAGTTTTTAGAAAAGGAAATAAGTGGGAGCGAAATAGAACTGGAAGAAATTCCTGAACCACAAACTGCTACTGAAAGTTTGGTAGAACTAGGAGTTCAAGAAGAACAGGACATTCCCGCACCCCTCCGCAGGAGTAGTAGGCCGTCTCATCCGCCTGAGAGATACTACGGTTTTCTCATAGATGGGGATAGAGAGGATTGCATCATAGATGATGATGAACCTACTGACCAGCAGGCCATCCAGAGCGGCGACTCGGTACGGTGGCTAGATGTAATGCGGACCGAAATGGAGTCCATGTACACCAACAAAGTATGGAATTTGGACTTTGCTCCAGATGGGGTAAAACCCATAGGATGAAAATGGATCTTCAAGAAAAAGATTGGTGTAGATGGACAGGTGGAAACCTATAAGGCTAGACTTGTTGCAAAGGGTTTTCGTCAAAGACCTGGTTTGGACTATGACGAAACTTTTTCTCCAGTGGCTATGCTCAAATCCATTCGGGTCCTTCTTGCTATTGCTGCCTTCCATGATTATGAAATCTGGCAGATGGACGTAAAGACGGCTTTTCTGAATAGAAATTTAGAAGAGTGCGTCTATATGGATCAGCCAGAGGGTTTCAATCAGAGTGGGAGCAGCGGGAAAGTATGCAAGCTGCTTAAGTCCATTTATGGATTAAAGCAGGCATCGCGGAGTTGGAACATCTGTTTTGATGAGACAGTCAAAGAATATGACTTTATCAAAAATCCAGATGAACCGTGCATATATAGTAAAGTTATAGCCAGAAGTGTCGTATTCCTCGTCTTGTACGTGGATGACATTCTATTGATAGGAAATGACATTCCTATGCTACAATCTGTCAAAGGATTCTTGTCACACAGGTTCTCCATGAAAGACCTGGGTGATGCCTCTTACATTCTGGGGATCCGGATCTATCGTGATAGATCCAAGAGGATGTTGGGACTTTCGCAGTCCAGGTATATCGACACTGTACTGAAAAGATTAAGTATGGAAGATTCTAAGCGCGGTAATCTACCGGCTTGTCACGGAATCACCCTCTCCAAAGAGATGTCTCCCAAGACTGATTTGGAAAGGGAACGCATGTCTATTATACCCTACGCTTCTGCGGTAGGCTCTATAATGTATGCGATGTTGTGTACTAGACCAGATGTAGCTTACGCACTGAGCGTGGTAAGCCGGTATCAGTCAGACCCAGGGGAGAAGCACTGGATAGCAGTAAAGAACATTCTCAAGTACCTGAGAAGGACTAAGGAGATGTTCTTGGTTTACGGCGGAAAAGACCTCAGGTTGGAGGCCTTTGCTGATTCCGGCTTTCAGAGTGATAAGGACGATTCCAAGTCCATGTCGGGTTATGTCTTTACCCTCAATGGAGGGGCGGTGTGCTGGAAGAGCTCCAAGCAGGACACCGTTGCTGACTCGACGATGGAAGCGGAGTATATAGCTGCTTGCGATGCCGCAAAAGAAGCAGTCTGGATGAAGAAGTTCCTAACAGAACTTCAGGTAGTTCCTACCATTGTTGATCCAATACCTCTGTATTGCGACAACAACGGAGCTATAGCTTTAGCGAAGGAACCAAGGTCCCATCAGAAGTCCAGACACATCTTAAGGCGGTATCACCTGATCAGGGAGATCATTGATCGTCAGGAGATCGAGGTTCGGAGAGTTGCTTCTGAAGAGAACATTACTGATCCATTCACGAAGGCCCTATCTCAGATTCAGTTTGAGAGGCTACTCGAGATCATCGGTCTACGATACGCCAGTTCATGGCCCTAGTGCAAGTGGGAGATTGTTAGTGTTTATGCCCTAGAAGGCCATTACTGTATCATACTAGTTTGTATATTACTTAATGGAAGCTTGGGATATTCACATGTATATAACAGTCTTGCTAAACATGGTAGTATGCTACTTGGTTTTTCTATCTTAATATGTGAGTATACGTATTGATAGAGCTCTTAGGATCTTGCTTGACTACCAGCGTTGTGATGGCAGTCACACTAGTGGGGGCTGGGTAGTCTACAAGCACATCCTTATTCAGGTCCCTGGTCGTTGGATTATCGAGACAGAGCATCGATACTCCGGAGTAGACTAGTGTGTACGCTTCTCATCCCAGTTGGGGAGATGGTCTGTCCCACAGCCGTAAGTACGTCGTACTGGAGATAGTATACAGGTGCTCGTTAGGTTACGGGTACACCGGACAGGACTCACAGGGAACTGTTGGTTGGTTTTATACCAGTCGTCAGTGAACAGTTCCCAGGTGACATGAGTACAGCATAGTCCGCAGACTTGACACTGCTACTTCGCCTCGAGTGTGTCCCACTGTTCTTAGATTGCTACCCTACCACGGCTCAAAGGAGTCGTGCAAACAGGTAGCAGTTGGGTGCAGTCCCGAGCACTTGGAGGTAGTGGCGGTTAGACAGGATTCGTCTCTCCCGGTATTGGGGGTTGATATCGCGCTGTGTCAGAGAGCCATTACGCAAAGTCCCTGGCCAGGGCAAGCGAGATTTGCTGGTAGGTTCCAGTAGTTTCTCAGGGTGTAATGGGCTTCCCTCCGACACGACTTATACCGCTATTAGGGGACTGACGCTTGCCGCCCCCCTAGGCCCGATATGCGATAGTCTAAGACGAACGGACCGGACTGTATGGAGATTGTCACATCAGACTCAGTAGGAGTTCGGATGGGTTCCCTCATCGGCCTTCTTATCGACATCTACCTGGGGACCGTTACGTACAGCTAGTGCCGCTTGCGGTCTGTGGTTAAACCCACTGCCAGCGTAGTAGTCGAGTCTCTAGAGTCCCACACAGAGAGTTTCCCTACTCCAGGCGAAACGATATAGAGGTCGTATGGTTTTACGACAAGGGTTCGGACGCATACGTGTGTTTACGCACATACGACTTTCGGACAGTTTTTACCAGTCGGCTTTGGTTTAAGCCAGTTACTGGTATCTGGTTATTGGATTTATACAGTCTAAAGTTTTTCCGTATTTTTGCGGAAAGGAGGGGCGTTCTCGTAATTGCGCGAGAAGCTTCTAGAAGATGGTGACTAAGGGGGTTTAGGTGGCATATGCAATGAATGTGATTAGTGAGTCATATGGATGATTCATCCATGTCATTAATGCATGATAAATGCTTAATGACTCATGGAGTGAATCATCACTAGATATTATCAAGCATGGTTGCTAAATTCATTTCTTATTCTTTTCTTGATAAAAAGAAATGCTTGATATATATCTTGTTATCTCACTATTCTCATTTCATTATCTTTATCATCTTCTCTCTCCTCAAGCTCTCCCTCTTCAAACACTAATCCTCCCCTCTCATGAGTTGAGTACAAGGATTAGTAAGACTACTTAATCCATAACCCTCTCTATATTTCATCTAGCTTCTTTGATTAGCACTTAAAGAAGTTTAGTTGCCTCAAGTTTAGAGGCTAAGCTTGGAGTAAAGCTCTCGGGTGGATCGTCTACTATTTCGAGAAGGCCGAGGAGGAAGAGGAGTTCACAAAGACGAAGGACACGATTCGTTAGGTATAATCCCTAAACATAGTAGCATAGAAACTCTATGTTTTAAGTTAGTTATCGTTTAGCTTCGATTCAAGCGGTTAGTCGATGTTTGTTCACTAAACAAGTTCGTTTTTGAAAATTCCGCCTCCCCACAAGTATTGGGGTGTTGTACATCGACTTACATGTTTGACATCAAAGATTGTACATAGGTGCTCATTAGAGAATGGGTACACTGAACATGACTCGCCGAGAACTCCTAGTTGGTACTATACCTATCGTCAGATAGTAGTACTTTGGTGACACTGGTACAGGTTAGTCTGTAGACCCGAGATCGTCATAGTGTCTTGTGTGGTTCCTACTGTGCTTTGATTTCCTCCCTAACACGGCTCAAAGAGTCTTGCAAACAGGTGGATTTTGGGTACAGTCCCAAGTCACATGGAGGCAGTGAGCGATAGGAGGGGTTTCATCTTTCCCGGTATTGGGAGTTGATGTTGCGCTTTGCTTGATTGGCTATAACAGTAAGTCCCTGGCCAGAGCTGATGAGATTTACTGGTAAGAGTTATCAGTAGTTTCTCGAACCGTTTGAGCCATATATCGGCATGACTTATCAAGTTACTGGGGTCTTACGATTCCACCCCTAGATATGCGACATATCAGACGAAGAGAACGGACGGTATGGTAAGTGTTACTTATAGGCTTCATGGGAGTTTGGACAAGCTTGCTTGTTGATCTTCTATTCGCTCAATACCTGGATAGCCGTTACGTCCAGCTAGTACCGCTGACAGCTTGTGGGTAACCGATATGATCATTACCTTTTGCTGGCGTATTGACGAGTTTTTAGAGTCTCACACAGAGGTTTCCTAGTTCAAGTGAAACGAAGTAGGGCACATATGCTGATATGTGCGGGGCCCTGATTAAATATGAGTATGTGATACCGTATTTCAATCTGGCGGTTATTTGATATCAGTTAGGTTATATGTGATATAACCGGATTATTGAATCAAGTGTTGATTTGATAATGTGATATACAGATAAATGATATTAGTTGGTTATATGTGATATAACTGGATTATTAAATCAAGTGTTGATTTAATAATATGATATATATATATATTTATATTTGATATAATTATATATTAACTAATATTATGCTCACTAATTATTTTCTTATCTTGATATATATATATATATAAATGATATATGTGTATATATATATATATTATTTAAGAAGCATGGTTGCATTTTCTATTTTGAGAAAATAGAAAAAAGAGGTGGAAAATGGGGAGATGTTTTGGGCATGGGTCAAGCATGGCACATATCATTTGTTTATTAGTCTTGACTCACTATTGAAACATGGTTGGAATTATTTATTGGAAAATAATCCATGCTTCAATAACTGAGGTCAAGCGTGTAGCCATTCTACACCTGTTCATTCTTCACTTGAGTTCTTTGGCTTGAGCTCACTTTCACTCTCTAGCTCTCTCCATCTTCTTCCTCCTCAACCTCAAAGCACTAACCCTCATATGTGATGTGAACTATAGGGCTTCGCATCATTCTAGTGAGCTTAGAACCCCTACTTCACCATCCTACATTTGATTAGCACTTAAGTTTAGGGTGTTTCCTTCACTAAAGAAAGTTTAGTGTGTAGGGTTCCTAGGCACACCCATGAGGTTCTTCAATTGATCAACCATGTCCAATTTAAATTTTTATGTGCCGAGAAACTCAAAACTAGATCGTTAACTAGTGGATAGGCGAAAGACATACAAGCAAGCAAACTACTTTGCTACAAGTGAAAGTGACTACAACCTTTGTAGATCCGGTCCTCCACTTCTCTAGCTCCATGTTGACGTCCCTCCGCTGCGATCATCGGAATCCCGGACACTAGCATCGGTTTCATCGGAGAAATGGACGGGCTAGGTCGTCGACTTCGATGCCGAAGATGATCTACGTCGAGGCAACTCAAGATCAAGCTCCATCTTCACTTGGTCATAAAACTTGTGAAGATAACACACTCTACTACATGGCAAGTGGTAGAGGATGAAGAAATAGTAAGTGGGTTCACTTTGGAATTGGATTTCTCACTTGGATTCATCACTTGGAATTTTTCAAGAGAGCTTTCTTCTCTTCATGAAGAAGAAGAAGAAGAAGAAGAAGAAATGAATAAAATGAATTATCTCTAAAAGAAAATCAAGTGATGTCTATCATTTAGCAACCATGGGTGAGTAAACTCATGTAGAGAGTAAACTAGGGTTTAGGCTAATGGTTGGGTTAAGGAAAGAAACAAAATGGCTAAGACTTTCAAAGCTTTATGAAGCTTCAAGAGTAAAACAAAATAAGCCACCATTTTATTTCTTGCCAAAAATAAATAAAGAAAATAAATAAAACAAATGAAACCTTAACCATTAACTAAACATGGTGTATAGCATACACACACCCAAGTTTGCATGTATCATCAAACATGATACAATCAAGTGCACAAAAATATATCACATATACTACTTGTGCACATCAAGTGAGAAAATCAACCTTAAGTGAACAAATACTAGTTAATATAAAGTAATATATCATATATATAATTATACATTAAATCATTAAATCAACACTTGATTTAATGATCCGGTCATAACGCATATAACCGACTAATATCAAGTGTATCATTATATCGAATCAACATTTGATTCGGTAACCCGGCTATATCATATATAACCGTCCAATGATACAAATCGCGAGAATAGAATACCGTATCACATACTGGTATTATTCTCGGCCCCGCACATATCTCATATGCGCTCCTATTTCGTTTCGCTTGAGCCAGAAAACCTCTGTGTAGGACTCTAAAGACTCGTCAATACGCCGGCAGCAGGTGATGATCATATCAAACACCCACAAGCCGCAAGCGGTCTGCTAAACGTAACGGCCACCCGGGTATTGAGCGATCAGAAGATCAACGAGCAAGCCCGCTCACACTCCTGTGAATCCAACCAGCAACACTTACTGTACAGTCCGGTCCGTTCGTCTGATATGTCGCATATCTCGCCTAGGGGTGGTAAACGTCAGACCCCAGTAGCTTAATAAGTCATGCCGATGTAAGGTCCATAACACGCATGAAACTACTGATAACACTTACCAGTAAATCAGTGCAACCCTGGCCAGGGATTTCCAGTTATGGCCAGTCGTAGCGCAACATCAACCCCCAATACCTGGAGAGACGAATCCCCTCCTATCGCTCATTGGCTCCATGTGAATCGGGATTGTACCAAAAAACCACCTGTTTGCACGACTCAGTAAAGCCGTGGTAGGGTGGAAATCAAAGCACAGTAGGAGACACACAAGACTCTATGACGATCTCGGGTCAACAGACTAAGCTGTACCAGTGTCACCAGAGAACTGCCATCTGACGTGAGGTATAATACCATCTGGGAGTTCTCGGCGAGTCCGTTCAGTGTACCCAGTCATCACTGAGCACCCGCATACCATCTCTGATGTCAAACACCAATGGATATGGGATCATCCATCGCCCATCACATTGATCGAGAAGATATACGCTAGTCTACTCTAGAATATCGATGCCCCGTCTCGATATTCCCACGACTAGGAACATTGAAGGATGTACTCATTGACTACCCAGGCCCCACTAGTATGATCTTCATCATAGTCCTGGAAGTCGAGTACACATCCTAAGGGCTTTATCAACAAGTAATAGAGAGACAACAAGTATACATGTTAAGATAAAGAGCAACCAGATAGCGTACTATCATGTCGAGCAAGAAAGTCCTACCTATATATGTCCTAGCATCCACTACAATATACATCTCATGTACAGTAATGGCCTCTAGGGCATACATATAACTAACAATCTCCCACTTGCTCTAGGGCCATCTGTAGCAGTGGTTGCAGTATCTCATACTCAACCGTCCCATAAAAGTCTCTCTCTGGGAAAAGGCCTTTGTGAGTGGATCCGCCGTGTTGTCCTCTGAGTCTACTCTCCTAACCTCGATCACCCTGGAGATCAACTATCTCTATGATCAGGTGATGCTGCCTCAGAATATGTCTGGGTCACTGATGGGATCGGGGTTCCTGGGCTAAAACCACACTTCCATTGTCATACAATGGTAGGAACCTAGTTCATCTCATGAACTAATATACACCCAAGCTGCCTCTTTGGTAGTATCTTTAATAGCGATGTCACTAGCCTTTATCGTCTAGTCTGCTACGGTATATAGCTTGGAACTCTTCCAACATACCGTCCCTCCACTGAGGGTAAAGACAATGCCTGCGACTGACATTCAGTCGTCCTTATCACCCTGGAACTTTTTCCAGTGATTCTCCCCACGATCCATTGATATCATCTTACTATAACTAGTGAGAATCCTAACATCCATTTAGATCTATCTCATAGATCCAAAACCCAGGATTTAGGAGGTATCATCTTGATCCTATATGGAGAATCCATGTGATAAGAGGAGATTGACCGAGCGTAGCATAGAAAACTCCTTCTCTATCAAGAGTATGTTATCCACATACTCTACGAGGATCAGCACCTTACTCTCTACTACCTTTTTGTATATACAAGGTTCATCTACCATTTTGATGAAGTTAAACTCTTTGACTACCACATCAAAACAGACGTTTCAACTCCGCGATGCCTGCTTTAATCTGTAAAGCAACTTGCACACGTTTCCGCTGCTCCCACTGTTTACGAAGCCCTCTGGCTGTGTACTCATAGACGTTCTCTTCTAAATCATTATTTAGAAAAGTAGTCATGACACTCAACCACCAGATATCGTAATCATGGTATGTAGCCGTGGCAAGTAGGATCCGGATGGACTTAAGCATAGTCACTTGAAAAAGGTTTCATCATTATCCATGCCTGGTCGATGACGAAAACCTTTAACAAGTCTAGCTTTGAAAGTCTCAACTTTTCCATCTACACCAAGTAATCTTCTCAAGATATACTTGCTCCTGATGGGGATTTAACCCTTCAGATACAGCATCCAAAGTCCATACTTTGTTGGTGTACATGGATTCCATCTCAGATTGCTAAGCATCCAGCCATTCTTACAGAGTCCCTACTCTCGATGGCCTGCTCGAAACTAGTTGGGTCATCATCTCATGATGCAATCCTCGCTCCCACTGTCATCGAGAAACCGAAGTATCTCTCAGGCAGGTGAGGAACCCTGCTAGATCGGCGGTGAGGCTGAGGTTCGTTGGGGACTATAGAATCCTTTGGTTCTATCAAATCATCAGTTGTAGTTTGTATAACCGGAACCTTTCCAGTTCTACAGAACTGACCTTGCCTCGATCTTGTCTGGATTTTTCTTTCGACATAGGCCGGACAATCCCAAATCTTAACTTACTTAAGAGATAGGCTTTTCCCATACCATATCTTATATGGAGTGGTAGGCACTGATTTGATTCGAACCTAATTCAATAGGTATGCAGCTTCTCAAGTGCACAACCCCTTAAAAGAAACAGGTAACTCAGTAATACTCATCATAGAGCACACCATATCTAATATGGTGCGATTGCTCCGCCTCGATACACCGTTGTGCTGTGGTATATTCAAAGGAGTAATACGGAGAGAGAATCTCATTCTCCTTTAGAATAATCCAGGAATTCTATGTACAAGTATTCTCCTCCCTGATCTCATCATAGGATATAATACTTATACCCGTATTTTGGTTCTCTACTTCTAACTTATATTCTGTGAATTTCTCAAAAGCTTCAGATATGTGTTTCAACATGAACATATGTCTGAATCTTGAGAGATTATCAGAGAATGTAATGAAATACAAAGAACCGGTCTTGGCATGTGAAGACAGGGGATCTACATACATCAACATGTATCATCCCAAGAGTTCACCAACTCTTTCTCTGTTTCCAGTAAACAGAGCCATGGTCATCTTATCTCTGTGACATGACTGGCAAGTTTCACAAGATGTAAATTCAAACTGATTTAAATATGCATCTTAAATGTAACTTAAGCTAGTCGGGTCACATTGATATGACCTAGTCTATAATACCTCAAGAAGGATCCGTTCATTTCTGAACTCTTCCTCTTGTGTGTGTTCTGTATACTAGGAACTGTAGTTTGATTTAGAATGTCAATGCTTTTAGATAACGTGCCTGAACCAATCAACTTTTGAAATAGGAAATGTTCAAAACATTATCCAACAATACAAAATTTTATCATTTCTTTACTAATAAAGAGACTGATATGATTTTGTATATCAGGTTCGGTATCTAATAACATTCGTTCAGAATCAATGTACTGGTAATACAGGGTGACAGTGACCAACAGACTTGGCTGCAACACTTGCCCCGTTTTCTGTCTCATGAAACTTATCACCCGTACTCAGTTCTCTACCTTTCTGTAGCCCTATGTAACGGATTACATTTACGGGATCCTGATCCGGTATCTAATACCTAGGGCGTAGAGGACACTGAGAAACAGTTCTTTATAATGAACACACCCGAAGGAGATGCATCATATGCACTTTCTTCGTTTGGGCGGAATAGGAATTTTGGTATTCCCCTATTTCCTGCTCTGTCTTATAACAATTATAAGTTGGAGCGGGACCAACGTTCCCCAGCTCAGTATAACAAGCGGGTTCGGTCAATACATCCATATTATTATCTTGATTAAGGCGTGATATGGTCGCTACCTGGAGAGAGAGAGAAGAAAACACTCTGCGTGCGCTCTTGCAAGATTAGATTGGTTATTTATTTTATCTAATCAGGATGGCTCCCACTGTTTTTATCAAATCTTCCTTCAAACCCTAAAAGGAAAGACTAGCCGGGATTAATTACACTCTACAAGTTCGCCAATCTTTCGGCCAGGCCAGTGCCGGTACTTTGAGGGAAGTTCCCCGTGCTTTCGCACGGACCTAATTAAAGTAAACCTCGTTTTCCTAGGGGCGTAACCCCGTTGACACCTTTCTAGACACCTACTTGATCGGCTAATTGTAAAGTGCAAAACTCTCCCAGGAGTAACAATTACTCGCAGTGGGTATCGGGATCCAACTATCATATAGAAGGTATGCAATCTTATTGCAAATTTCAACACTTGAAACTCCCGATAAAGGTTTTTACCCTTAGCACCTATGACCTTGGCTAAGGTCAACAAATCATAAGCACTAGTCAAGTTCTACCCGTCATTTCATGATTAATTAGACCCACCCACATGACCCTTGGCTAAGGTCAACAAAGCCACATGACTGTCCTAACTAATCCCATCATATGCGATGTAGGAAGATATCACTTAGCTACCGTACACTGTACCTTGACTATGGTCAACAAACACAGCACGAATACTAAGTACTCTACTTCCTAAAATGACGGAGGGTTGCGAATGGTTTATATGAAAACCTTTAACGCTTTGAACTTGATCTCGATGTGGAATCAAATGGTTTTTAAATGGAGTGTTTTTGAGGCTTTTCTAGTTTTGCTAAAGGGGTCACTCCCGGTGAAGGGATCGTCGGCCCTTTCCTCATCGAATAAGGTGCAGGATATATCATATATACCGCTGTGCAAAGAAAAAACTATAGAAGCAATCAAAAGACAAACCGAGGGTTTAGCATCTGCCAGTTATTGCTAAAGGAGTCACTCCCGGTGAAGGGATCTCGGTCCTTTCCTTATCGAATAAGGTGCAGGATGTTCTACCAGGAACACCGCGATGCAAAGCAAGAACTGTAGCTACCTGTTTTATTTTTGAAATTCGATTCCACAACATCTTTTAGGTTTATTTTCTTACATTAATCTCATTAATGAATGTCCCATCATTTAAGTCCACCTAAACATCACAGATAAATATAATGTACGCTTATGCCATCCGCATTCGCCTCGATGTCCCGTCTGCACCGTTAGGTTAGGTAACTAACGGCAGAGCGGGACAGGGCTAGCGCGGGTGTAAAACATAAGCAACGTCTATATAATATATCATATATACTATATACAATATCTATCTAAACATATCACAAGATCACATCACAGATAACGCAGCAGAAAATATCATATGAAATATTGGATATACTAGGACGTCCGTGTTTTCAATAAGAGCCAGTATAAAACACGGATTCCATGGTCGTGATGAATAGCCAATCCCACACCCCTAGACCCCTACGAGAGCGGCAAATAACCCTACCAATTCTAGAGTTAGGAGACCCGGGCTCGACTCCTCGAGATGGTCTCCCACTGGACCCTAGAACCCGGTTACTTGTGCTCCCCGCCTTGGGTCTATCCTAATGCGGAAAAGTAAATAATATACATCAACGGTGACATCTTCCGCAACCTGGAAGTGCCCCAATAAAAGAATATTACATACAAGTTTTTACATGAATGAAAATGAAAAACACTCGTCTCACATAAAAACCCCCCGGCTATTTAAACATGACGATCCAATATAACATATCTAGCAACACATAACATCACATGTCATCAACGTAAGTAAACATGCGTATCCTAATTGTCGTTGACATATAGCAACGAAACCGGCGATATCACATATTACACTTACGGTCACAGAAAAGAAAGTGTAAAACTACAACAGTTGGAATCCGCAACCTATTTAGACATCGCATGCCTAACCATCTGAATTCCTTAGACATCACATGCCTAACAATTATAAACCCCGCATTTTAGTCTCAATATCGAAAACACTTTTCAATATGAAGTCGGGCAATTCAACAAGATTCCTGGCATTCAGAACGAATACTCGTCGCAAACTTTAGTAGATGGCCGCACCCCCGATACCATCGACGAAGTGCACTAAGGCGGAACACCGCTGCCGCGAGCACCCGAACGGATGCTTTCGGCGACGGGGTTCTCCTACAGTCACTTGGTCGGGGCTATGGGGCATGGCTATCTATTAAGTTTACCGGCGAGTATCCGTGTTTACTACGTGATTGCGACGGTCTTTTGATCGCATCAAAATTCCGTGGCAACCGATCAAGTGAGACTAAAGTGCTAGATTTATAACATTCAAATCAGTTATCTCATAACTACTTGTGCATTCCAAATATTGTATTACATTCCAGATAGAAAATGTTAAACTTTCCGATCGAACAATCAAACACCCAAGTTTTCCCGAAACAGCTCAACACATGAAATAAGTTTAAAAACATCCACTTCATGCCTCAGTACCAACGGTCCAGCCGTAGAAGGGTCAAGCCAACACCTCACATGTGGCACGCCGTACTGCCCCAAACCCTAAGGTTCAAAGGGCAGTTCAAGACGGTCACATAATCGAGTTAAGGTTTGTTGTCTTCTAGAGGGTCCATCGCGTTACTTGCACTATTTAGAACGTTATTAAACTACGGAAAAATCCAACAATTGGAAATTTCCCGGCAGGGGAAAAAGTGGGTATTTATATCCGGTCAAACTTTTTAACATATTCTAAATTACCCGGAAAAACACAGACGCAGTTAAACTTTCCGACCGAAATATCGAATCCCCAATACAACCAGAAAACTCAACTTTTGAGTATAAAATAAAAATACCCATAAAACACAGCAAGTACAGAAAGATATTACTGTGCAAACTGAAATGAACAAGGTGATAGTACGGCCGCGGAACCGCCGCATGAGCCATGCTCATGCCGCGGTTCCGCGGTGATCTGGAAGTCTTAGGCTCACGTGCTGCACAGTAATCCTTAGAAAAGCCTGCTGATTTTTCTGCATATTTTTAATTCACAAAAATCACAGTTTTGAAAAAATGTACAGAGAAGGGTTTTGAATTAGGGTTTCGGGTTCGATCGGACTTCTAACATCGCTTACACTTCGCCTAAAGCTCTAGCTAGGCTCTGATACCACTGTAGGGTTCCTAGGCACACCCATGAGGTTCTACAACTGATCAACCATGTCCAATTTAAATTTTTATGTGCCGAGAAACCCTAAACTAGATCGTTAACTAGTGGATAGGCGAAAGACATACAAGAAAGCAAACTACTTTGCTACAAGTGAAAGTGACTACAACCTTTGTAGATCCGGTCCTCCACTTCTCTAGCTCCATGTTGACGTCCCTCCGCTGCGATCATCGGAATCCCAAACTCTAGCATCGGTTTCATCGGAGAAATGGGCGGGCTAGGTCGTCGACTTCGATGCCGAAGATGATCTACGTCGAGGCAACTCAAGATCAAGCTCCATCTTCACTTGGTCATAAAACTTGTGAAGATAACACACTCTACTACATGGAAAGTGGTAGAGGATGAAGAAATAGTAAGTGGGTTCACCTTGGAATTGGATTTCTCACTTGGATTCATCACTTGGAATTTTTCAAGAGAGCTTTCTTCTCTTCATGAAGAAGAAGAAGAAGAAGAAGAAGAAAAATGAATAAAATTAATTATCTCTAAAAGAAAATCAAGTGATGTCTATCATTTAGCAACCATGGGTGAGTAAACTCATGTAGAGAGTAAACTAGGGTTTAGGCTAATGGTTAGGTTAAGGAAAGAAACAAAATGGCTAAGACTTTCAAAGCTTCATGAAGCTTCAAGAGTAAAACAAAACAAGCCACCATTTTATTTCTTGCCAAAAATAAATAAAACAAATGAAACCCTAACCATTAACTAAACATGGTGTATAGCATACACACACCCAAGTTTGCATGTATCATCAAACATGATACAATCAAGTGCACAAAAATATATCACATATACTACTTGTGCACATCAAGTGAGAAAATCAATCTTAAGTGAACAAATACTAGTTAATGTAAAGTAATATATCATATATATAATTATACATTAAATCATTAAATCAACACTTGATTTAATGATCCGGTCATAACGCATATAACCGACTAATATCAAGTGTATCATTATATCGAATCAACATTTGATTCGGTAACCCGGCTATATCATATATAACCGTCCAATGATACAAATCGCGAGAATAGAATACCGTATCACATACTGGAATTATTCTCGGCCCCGCACATATCTCATATGCACTCCTATTTCGTTTCGCTTGAGCCAGAAAACCTCTGTGTAGGACTCTAAAGACTCGTCAATACGCCGGCAGCAGGTGATGATCATATCAAACACCCACAAGCCGCAAGCGGTCTGCTAAACGTAACGGCCACCGGGGTATTGAACGATCAGAAGATCAATGAGCAAGACCACTCACACTCCTGTGAATCCAACCAGCAACACTTACCGTACAGTCCGGTCAGTTCGTCTGATATGTCGCATATCTAGCCTAGGGGTGGTAGACGTCAGACCCCA
Organism: Agapanthus africanus; assembly: GCA_030015575.1. Classification (NCBI taxonomy): domain Eukaryota; kingdom Viridiplantae; phylum Streptophyta; class Magnoliopsida; order Asparagales; family Amaryllidaceae; genus Agapanthus; species Agapanthus africanus. The sequence continues at coordinate 398,275,563 of JASDDO010000026.1, read as the reverse complement.
GTAGCTTGATAAGTCATGCCGATGTAAGGTCCATAACACGCATGAAACTACTGATAACACTTACTAGTAAATCAATGCAACCCTGGCCAGGGATTTCCAGTTATGGCCAGTCGAGCATAGCGCAACATCAACCCCCAATACCGGGAGAGACGAATCCCCTCCTATCGCTCATTGGCTCCATGTGAATCGGGACTGTACCCGAAAACCACCTGTTTGCACGACTCAGTAGGTAGGGTGGAAATCAAAGCACAGTGGGAGACACACAAGACTCTATGACGATCTCAGGTCAACAGACTAAGCTGTACCAGTGTCACCAGAGAACTGCCATCTGACGTGAGGTATAACACCATCTGGGAGTTCTCGGCGAGTCCGTTCAGTGTACCCAGTCATCACTGAGTACCCGCATACCATCTCTGATGTCAAACACCAATGGATATGGGATCATCCATCGCCCATCACATGGATCGAGAAGATATACGCTAGTCTACTCTGGAATATCGATGCCCCGTCTCGATATTCCCATGACTAGGAACATTGAAGGATGTACTCATTGACTACCCAGGCCCCACTAGTATGATCTTCATCATAGTCCTGGAAGTCGAGTATACATCCTAAGGGCTTTATCAACATGTAATAGAGAGACAACAAGTATACATGTTAAGATAAAGATGTTAGTTATATGTATGCCCTAGAGGCCATTACTGTACATAGGATGTATATTGTAGTGGATGCTGGGACATATATAGGGAGGACTTTCTTGCTCGACATGATAGTATGCTATCTGGTTACACTTTACCTTAACGTGTATGCTGATTGTCTCTCTGTTACGTGTTGGTAAAGCCCTTAGGATCTGTACTTGACTACCTGGACTATGATGCGGATCATACTAGTGGGGACATGGAGTCCATAAGTACATCCTTCAAAGTCCCTAGTCGTGGGTGTATCGAGACGGGGCATCGATATACCAGAGTAGACTAGCGTATACATTCTCGACCCATACAGATGGGCGATGGATGATCCCATATCCATTGGTGTTTGACATCAGAGATGATATACGGGTGCTCAGTAGAGACTGGGTACACTGGACGGACTCGCCGAGAACTCCCAGATGGTATTATACCTCACTTCAGATGGCAGTTCTCTGGTGACACTGGTACAGAGTAGTCTGTTGACCCGAGATCGTCATAGAGTCTTGTGTGGTTCCCACTGTGCTTTGATTTCCATCTTACCACGTCCAAGAGGGCGTGCAAAACGGTGGTTTTTGGGTACAGTCCCGAGTCACATGGAGGCAATGAGCGATAGGAGGGGATTCGTCTCTCCCGGTATAGGGGGTTGATGTTGCGCTGTGTTCGATTGGCTATAACAGGAAATCCCTGGCCAGGGTTGCTGAGATTTACTGGTAAGTGTTACCAGTAGTTTCTCGAACAGTTATAGACCTCATATCGACACGACTTATTGAGCTATTGGGGTCTAACGTTTACCACCCCTAGGCGAGATATGCGACATATCAGACGATCAGACCGGACTGTACGGTAGTGTTACTGGTCGGATTCACTGGAGTGTGAGCGGGCTTGCTCATCGATCTTCAGATCGCTCAATACCCGGGTGGCCGTTACGTTTAGCAGACCGCTTGCGGCTTGTGGGTGTTTGATATGATCTTCACCTGCTGCCGGCGTATTGACGAGTCTTTAGAGTCCTATACAGAGGTTTCCTGGCTCAAGCGAAACGAAATAGGAGCGCATATGAGATATGTGCGGGACCGAGAATAATGCGTGTATGTGATACCGTATTCTATTCTCGCGATGAATGTATCGAATGGTTGTATGCGATATAACCTAGTTATCAATTCAAGCGTTGATTCGATAAGCCGATACATTGTATACTAGTCGGTTGTGTGCGACATAACCGGATCATTGAATCAAGTGTTGATTTAATGATTTAATGTATAATAATATATTTGATATATTACTTTGCATTAACTAGTATCGGTTCACTTTAAAATGGATTTTCTCGCTCGGATGTGCGCATTACATATGCGATATGATTTTGTGCACTTGCTTGTATCATGTTTGATGATGCATGCTTTTTGGTTAAGTGTAAAGTATTAAACCTTGGTTAATGAAATGGTTAGGGTTTATAATTTAGTTATTCATTTATCTTATTTAGTTATCCATTTATTTTTGATAAATGAATAAAAGAAAGAGAAAAGGATGGTGGCTTCTTTTGTTGTTTTGTTAAAGCTTCATGAAGCTTTGACTTAGTCCACTATTCTTATCTCATCCTTAACCCTAACCATACCACTCAACCATGATTAATTCTCTACACTAAACCATGGTTCTAAGATGATAAGAATGTATTATTCTTTTCTTTTTAGAATTAACTTAATATAAGCTTCTTCTTCTTCTTCCTTGACTTCAAGAAGAAAAGCTTCACCTCCATCAATGGTGATTGATGCATATGAGTGAGAAATCCAATTCTAAAGTCTACCCACTTCCTATTTCTTCATCCTCTACCTCTTGCCAAGTAGTAGAGTGTGTTTACTTCACAAGTTTCTTGACTTGGTGAAGTTGTGAGCTTGATCTAGCGATGCTTCGACGTAGATCATCTTCGGCATGGACATCGACGACCTAGCTTGCCCATTCTCCGACGAAGCCGATCCTAGAGCCCGGATTTGATTTGGACAGCGGAGACGACCTCGTTGCGGAGCCGTGGAGGTGGAGGACCGGATCTACAAAGGTTGTATTTCCGTATTCCCTTAGTTAATTGTTAACTAGTTCATTGTTCGCCTAGACATCTAGTTAACGATCCGTAGTTTAGGGTTTGTAGGCACCGTAAAATTTTAATATGGCATGTTCGATGCCTTGTGAGACCTCCTTGGAGTGCCTAGGAACCCTACAGTGGTATCAGAGCCTAGCTAGAGCCTTAGGCGAAGTCCAGACGGAAATTGAAGTCCGAACGAACCCGAAACCCCGAAACAAATATGCTCTCTGTACTTTTTCCGAGAATGCGGATTTTTGTGTATTAAAAATGCCTAAAACATTCAATAAATAATTATAAGAATTACTGTAAAAACTCAGGTGACTAATTCCTCAAACAGAGCGCGGAACCGCGGCAGAAGCCCAGCTTCTGCGGCGGTTCCGCGGCTAACTGATGACGTCACCTCCCATTTTCTGCACAGTAATTCCTATTTTTATTAGATGGGTTTTCTGGGAATTTTTAATAATTTTTCAAGAGTTGATTTTTCTGCAGTTGTTTTGGGGATTCGGTGTTTCGATCGGAGTATCAAATTTTGTCTGTGTGGCTTTCCGGATAAATCTTAGAATATGTTAAAAAGTTCGACCGGATATAAATACCCAATTTTTCCCCTGTCGGGAAATTTCCAAGTGTTGGATTTTTCCGTAGTTTAATGACGTTCTAAGTAGTGCAAGTAACGCGATGGTCCCTCTAGAAGACACAAACCTTAACTCGATTATGTGACCGTCTTGAACTGCCCTTTGAACCTTCGGGTTTGGGGCAGTACGGCGTGCCACATGTGAGGCGTTGGCTTGACCCTTCTACGGTTGGACCGTTGGTACTGAGGTACGAACTGAATGTTGTTAGACTTGTTTCATGTGTTGATCTGTATCGGGAAAACTTGGGTGTTAGAATGTTCGATCGGAAAGTTTAACATTTTCTATTTATCTGGAATGGGATACAATAATTGGAATTCACAAGTAGTTATGTGATAACTAAATGAATGTTATAAACATAGCACTTTAGTCTCACTTGATCGGTTGCCACGGAATTTTGATGTGATCAAAAGTCCGTCGCAATCACGTAGCGTACGCGGATACTCGCCGGGTAAACTTAATAGACAGCTTCACTCCATAGCCCCGACCAAGTGACTGTAGGAGAACCCCGTCGCCGAAAGCATCCGTCCGGGTGCTCGCGGTAGCGGTGTTCCGCCTTGGTGGACTTCGTCGACGGTATCGGGGGTGCAGCCGTCTACTGAAGTTTGCGACGAGTATTCGATCAGGATGTCGGGAATCTTGTTGAATTGCCCGACTTGATATTGAAAAGAGTTTTCGATTTTGAGACTAAAATGCGGGGTTTATAATTGTTAGGCATGCGATGTCTAAGTAATTCATTTGGTCAGGCATGCGATGTCTGAGGTGGTTGCGGATTCCAACTGTTGTAGTTTTACACTTTCTTTTCTGTGACCGTAAGTGTAATATGTGATATCGCCGGTTTCGTTGCTATATGTCAACGACAATTGGGATGCGCATATTTACTTACGTTGATGACATGTGATGTTATGTGTTGCTGGATATGTTATATTGGATCGTCGTGTTTGAATAGCCGGGGGTTTTTATGTGAGATGAGTGTTTTTCATTTTCATTCATGTAAAAACTTGTATGTAATATTCTTTTATTGGGGCGCTTCCAGGTTGCGGAAGTTGTCACCGTTTGTATATTATTTACTTTTCCGCACTAGGATAGACCCAAGGAGGAGAGCACAAGTAACCGGGTTCTGGAGTCCAGTGGGAGACCAACTCGAGGAGTCGAGTCCGGGTCTCCTAACTCCAGAATTGGTAGGGTTGCTTGCCGCTCTCGTAGGGGTCTAGGGGTGTGGGTTTGGCTATTCATCGCGACCGTGGAATCCGTGTTTTATAATGGCTCGTATTGAAAACACGGACGTCCTAGTATATCCAATATTTCATATGATTCTTCTGCTGCGATATCTATGATGTGATCATGTGATGTTCTTTGATAGATACAGTATATAGTATATATGATATATTATATAGACGTTACTTATGTTTTACACCCGCGCTAGCCCTGCCCCGCTCTGCCGTTAGTTACCTAACCTAACGGTGCACGAGGGGACATCGAGGCGAATGCGGATGGCATAAGTGTACGTCGTATTTATCTGTAATGTTTAGGTACTTAAATGATGGGACTTCATTAATGAGATTAATGAAAGTAAAAGAAACCTAAGATGTTGTAGAATCGAATTTCAAAATAAAACAGGTAGCTACAGTTCTTGCTTTGCATAGCGGTATATGTGATATATCCTGCACCTTATTCGATGAGGAAAGGACCGAGATCCCTTCACAGGGAGTGACTCCTTTAGCAATAACTGGCAGATGCTACACACTCGGTTTGTCTTTTGATTGCTTTTAAGTGTTTTTGCTTTGCACAGTGATATATGTGATATATCCCGCACCTCATTCGACGAGGAAAGGACCGACGATCCCTTCACCGGGAGTGACTCCTTTAGCAAAACTAGAAAAGCCTCAAAAGCACTCCATTTTAAAATTCATTCGATCCTACAACGATATCAAGTTCATTACGCAATAGGTTTTCAGAAAAATCTGTCGTAGCCCTCCGTCATTTCAGATAAGTCCTAGTTAGTATTCATGCTACGTTTGTTGACCTCTGTCAAGGCGTAGTGTGCGGTAGCTGATTAGTGCTTATCTGCATAAGCATATGATGTGATTGATTTAGGGTAGTCGTGCGACCTTGTTGACCTCTGTCAAGGGTCGTGCGGGTGGGTTTACTTCAATCAGGAAATGACGGGTTGAACTTGACTAGCAGCCTATGGTTTGTTGACCTCTGTCAAGGTCATAGGACGCTAGGGGCAAAATATTATCGGGAATTTCAAGTGTTGAAATTTGCAATGAGATTGCATACCTTCTATGAGATAGTTGGATCCCGATACCCGCTGCGAGTAAGTGTTACTCTGGGAGAGTTTTATACATTACAATTAGCCGATCAAGTAGGTGTCTAGAAAGGTGTTAACGAGGTTACGCCTCTGGGAAAACGAGGTTTACATTAATTAGGTTCGTGCGAAAGCACGGGGGACCTCCCTCAAAGTACCGACACTGGCCTGGATGAAAGATTGGCGAACTTGTAGTGTGTAATTAATCCCGGCTAGTCTTTCCTTTTAGGGTTTGAAGGAAGATTTGATAAAAAGCAGTGGGAGCCATCCTGATTAGATAAAATAATAACCAATCTATTCTTGACAGAGCGCACGCTGAGTGTTTTCTTCTCTCTCTCTCCAGGTAGCGACCATATCACGCCTTAATCAAGATAATAATACGGATTATTGACCGAACCCGCTTGTTATACTGAACTGGGGAACGTTGGTCCCGCTCCAACTTATAAATGTTATAAGACAGAGCAGGAAATTGGGGAATACCAGATTTCCCGTGCCGCCCAAACGAGGAGAGTGCATGATGATGCATCATCTTCGGGTGTGTTCATTATACAGAACTGTTTCTCAGTATCCTTTACGTCCTGGGTATATGATACCAGATCAGGATCCCAGATATGTAATCTGTTACATAGGGCTACAGAAAGGTAGAGAACTGAGAATGGGTGATAAGTTTCATGAGACAGAAAACGGGGCAAGTGTTGCTGCCAGGTCTGTTGGTCACTGTCACCCTGTATTACCTGAATACATTGATTCTGAACGAATGCTGTTAGATACCGAACCTGATATACAAAATCATATCACACTCTTTATTAGTAAAGAAATGATAAAATTTTGTATTGTTGGATAATGTTTTGAACATTTCCTATATCAAAAGTTGATCGTATCAGGCACGTTATCTAAAAGCGTTGATGTTCTAAATCAAACTACAGTTCTTAATATATGGAACACACACAAGAGGAAGAGTTCAGAAATGAACAAATCCTTCTTGAGGTATTGTAGACTAGGTCAGATCAATGCGACCCGACTGGCTAGAGTTACATATAGATGTATATTTAAATCAGTTTGAATTTACATCTTGTGAAACTCGCCAGTCATGTCACAAAGATAAGATGACCATAGCTCCGTTTATTGGAAACGGAGAAAGAGTTAATGAACTCTTGGGATGATACATGTTGATGTATGTTAGGTCCCCTGTCTACACATGCCAAGACTGGTTCTTTATACTTCATTATGTTCTCTGATGATCTCTTTAGATTCAGACCTATGTTCCTGTTGAAACACAAGTCCGAACCTTTTGAGATATTCACGGAATATAAGTTAGAAGTAGAGAACTAATGTGGGTATAAGTATTATGTCCTTTGATGTGATCAAGGAGGAGAATACTTGAGCACGGAAATCCTGGACTATTCTAAAGGAGAATGAGATTCTCTCTCAGCATTACTCCTCTGAATACACCATAGCTCGATGGTATATCAGGGCAGAGCAGATACACCCTATTTGATATGGTGTGCTCTATGATGAGTACTACTGAGTTACCTATTTCCTTTTGGGTGTTATGCACTTGAGAAGCTGCATACCTATTGAATAAGGTTCGAATCAAATCAGTTGCCTACCACTTCATATTTGATATGGAAAGGGAAGAGCCCATATCTTAAGCTAGTTAAGATTTAGGGTTGTCCGGCCTATGTCTAAAAGCAGAATCCGGACAAGCTCGAGGCAAGTTCTGTAATGTAGAACTGGAAAGGTTCCAGCTATACAAACTGCAGCAGATGATTTGATAAAACCAAAGGATTCAGTAGATACCAACGAACCTCATCCTCTCCGCCGATCTAGTAGGGTTCCTCACCTACCTGAGAGATACTTCGGTTTCTCTATGACAGTGGGAGCGAGGATTGCATCATGAGATGATGACCCAACTAGTTTCGAGCTGGCCATCAAGAGTAAGACTCTATAAGAATGGCTGGATGCTTAGTGATCTGAGATGGAATCCTTATACACCAGCACAGTATGGACTTTAGCTGCTAGATCTGAAGGGTTAAATCCCCATCAGGAGCAAGTATATCTTGAGAAGATTACTTGGTGTACATGGAAAGGTTGAGACTTTCAAAGCTAGACTTGTTAAAGGTTTTCGTCATCGACCAGGCGTGGATCATGATGAAACCTTTTCAAGTGACTATGCTTAAGTCCATCCAGATCCTACTTGCCACGGCTACATACCATGACTGCGATATCTAGTGGTTGGGTGTCTTGACTGCTTTTCTAAATGATGATTTAGAAGAGAGCGTCTATAAGTACACAGCCAGAGGGCCTCGTAGACAGTGGGAGCAGCGGAAACGTGTGCAAGATGTTTTATATGATAAAGCAGGCATCGCGGAGTTGGAACATCTGTTTTGATGAATTAGTCAAAGAAGTTGACATCATCAAAATGGTAGATGAACCTTGTATAAACAAAAAGGTAGTAGGGAGTATGGTGACGATCCTCGTAGAGTACGTGGATGACATACTCTTGATATGAAAGGAGTTTCCTATGCTACGCTCGATCAATCTCCGCTTATCACAATGATTCTCCATATAGGATCAAAATGATACCTACTAAATCCTGGATTTTGGGTCTATGAGATAGATCTAATTGGATGTTAGGTATCTCACTAGTAGTAGTGAGATGGTATCAATCGATCCAAGGGATAATCACTGGAAGGGTTCCAGGGTGATAAAGACGACTGAATGTCAGTCACAGGCATTGTCTATACCCTCAGTAAAGGGACGGTATGTTGGAAGAGTTCCAAACTAGATACCGTGACATACTAGACGATAAAGGCAGGATACATCGCTACTTAAAATGCTACCAAAGAGGCTGTTTGGGTATATATTGGTTCATAAGATGAACCATGTTCCTCCCATTGTGTGACAATGGAGTTGTGGCTTATGCCAAGGAACGTCCGTCCCATCAGTGATCCAGACATGTTCTAAGGCAGTATAACTTGATCATGGAGATGGTTGATCTCCAGGGTGATCGAGGTTAGGAGAGTAGGCTCAGAGGACAACACAGCGGATCCACTCACAAAGGCCTGTTCCCAGAGAGAGACTTTTATGGGATGGTTGAGTATGAGATACTGCAACCACTGCTACAGATGGCCCTAGTGCAAGTGGGAGATTGTTAGTTATATGTATGCCCTAGAGGCCATTACTGTACATAGGATGTATATTGTAGTGGATGCTGGGACATATATAGGGAGGACATTCTTGCTCGACATGATAGTATGCTATCTGGTTACACTTTACCTTAACGTGTATGCTGATTGTCTCTCTGTTACGTGTTGGTAAAGCCCTTAGGATCTGTACTTGACTACCTGGACTATGATGCGGATCATACTAGTGGGGACATGGTAGTCCATAAGTACATCCTTCAAAGTCCCTAGTCGTGGGTGTATCGAGACGGGGCATCGATATACCAGAGTAGACTAGCGTATACATTCTCGACCCATACAGATGGGCGATGGATGATTCCATATCCATTGGTGTTTGACATCAGAGATGATATACGGGTGCTCAGTAGAGACTGGGTACACTGGACGGACTCGCCGAGAACTCCCAGATGGTATTATACCTCACTTCAGATGGCAGTTCTCTGGTGACACTGGTACAGAGTAGTCTGTTGACCCGAGATCGTCATAGAGTCTTGTGTGGTTCCCACTGTGCTTTGATTTCCATCTTACCACGTCCAAGAGGGCGTGCAAAACGGTGGTTTTTGGGTACAGTCCCGAGTCACATGGAGGCAATGAGCGATAGGAGGGGATTCGTCTCTCCCGGTATAGGGGGTTGATGTTGCGCTGTGTTCGATTGGCTATAACAGGAAATCCCTGGCCAGGGTTGCTGAGATTTACTGGTAAGTGTTACCAGTAGTTTCTCGAACAGTTATAGACCTCATATCGACACGACTTATTGAGCTATTGGGGTCTGACGTTTACCACCCCTAGGCGAGATATGCGACATATCAGACGATCAGACCGGACTGTACGGTAGTGTTACTGGTCGGATTCACTGGAGTGTGAGCGGGCTTGCTCGTCGATCTTCAGATCGCTCAATACCCGGGTGGCCGTTACGTTTAGCAGACCGCTTGCGGCTTGTGGGTGTTTGATATGATCTTCACCTGCTGCCGGCGTATTGACGAGTCTTTAGAGTCCTACACAGAGGTTTCCTGGCTCAAGCGAAACGAAATAGGAGCGCATATGAGATATGTGCGGGACCGAGAATAATGCGTGTATGTGATACCGTATTCTATTCTCGCGATGAATGTATCGAATGGTTGTATGCGATATAACCTAGTTATCAATTCAAGCGTTGATTCGATAAGCCGATACATTGTATACTAGTCGGTTGTGTGCGACATAACCGGATCATTGAATCAAGTGTTGATTTAATGATTTAATGTATAATAATATATTTGATATATTACTTTGCATTAACTAGTATCGGTTCACTTTAAAATGGATTTTCTCGCTCGGATGTGCGCATTACATATGCGATATGATTTTGTGCACTTGCTTGTATCATGTTTGATGATGCATGCTTTTTGGTTAAGTGTAAAGTATTAAACCTTGGTTAATGAAATGGTTAGGGTTTATAATTTAGTTATTCATTTATCTTATTTAGTTATCCATTTATTTTTGATAAATGAATAAAAGAAAGAGAAAAGGATGGTGGCTTCTTTTGTTGTTTTGTTAAAGCTTCATGAAGCTTTGACTTAGTCCACTATTCTTATCTCATCCTTAACCCTAACCATACCACTCAACCATGATTAATTCTCTACACTAAACCATGGTTCTAAGATGATAAGAATGTATTATTCTTTTCTTTTTAGAATTAACTTAATATAAGCTTCTTCTTCTTCTTCCTTGACTTCAAGAAGAAAAGCTTCACCTCCATCAATGGTGATTGATGCATATGAGTGAGAAATCCAATTCTAAAGTCTACCCACTTCCTATTTCTTCATCCTCTACCTCTTGCCAAGTAGTAGAGTGTGTTTACTTCACAAGTTTCTTGACTTGGTGAAGTTATGAGCTTGATCTAGCGATGCTTCGACGTAGATCATCTTCGGCATGGACATCGACGACCTAGCTTGCCCATTCTCCGACGAAGCCGATCCTAGAGCCCGGATTTGATTTGGACAGCGGAGACGACCTCGTTGCGGAGCCGTGGAGGTGGAGGACCGGATCTACAAAGGTTGTATTTCCGTATTCCCTTAGTTAATTGTTAACTAGTTCATTGTTCGCCTAGACATCTAGTTAACGATCCGTAGTTTAGGGTTTGTAGGCACCGTAAAATTTTAATATGGCATGTTCGATGCCTTGTGAGACCTCCTTGGAGTGCCTAGGAACCCTACAAAAGAGCAACCAGATAGCGTACTATCATGTCGAGCAAGAAAGTCCTACCTATATATGTCCTAGCATCACTACAATATACATCTCATGTACAGTAATGGCCTCTAGGGCATACATATAACTAACATAGTGAAGAGGTAGCTTGGATTAGAGGAGCTTCGGGTGGATCATCTTCGGCACGAAGGTCATCGCAAGGGAGCTCGTTTATTTTTCAAGTGGAGCCTAGAGGAGTCGTAGGGACTACTACCCTAGAGGACACGGTTTACAAAGGTTGTAGTTTCTTTCTCTTAGTGTTAAGTTCTTTATATATCCTATAAACCCTAATATTCTAGTTTGATCCTTAGTTAGTGTAGCTTAGCACCCTAATTTTTTTAAAATTGCATGCTCGATGCCGGTTTAAACCCCATGGTGGTGCTACGGTAGACTTTCAATTTTATCCATGGAATCATATTATTTCCTTTATTTATTGCACCATACCTTCATGTCTCCTCATCATTATATTCTTTTCTTTTTTTTCTTTTCTTTTCTCCAAGCCATTTAATTAGTTAAAATATTTAAGTAGGAAAATATGGGGTTTAGGTTGTCATGGCTACAAAATTGTGTTTTAACCTAAACTAACATATTGCTAATTCTAGATTATGAAAGGTTCCTTAGCACCCTCACTATGTTTTTTAGGCATCAACCATGCCATTTTATAAAATTCTAGTGAGCTAAGTAACCCAAACCAAGGATTTAACTAGAGGATTAGGAGTAAACAAGCAAGCAATCAAACTTTACACTAAGTGAATGAGGAATACAACCTTTGTAGACCGGTCCTTCACTTCTAAAGCTCCGTGTAGTAGTCCCTTCGCTCCAAGTAGTGATCTCCCGAACACTAGTAAGGGTTCACAAGGCGAAAGGAACAAGCTTGTTTGAAGTCTTCGAGGTCGAAGATGATCTACGTCAAAGAATCTCTAACTCAAGCTACCTCTTCACTAATTGATGAACTAGTGAAGAAAACAACCTATACTAAATGGCTAGTTTGGTATAGACTGGTGAAGTAGGAATTTTGCTCACTTTAGAATAATTTTTCTCCTTTTCTTTTCACCTCATTCAAAACTCAAGAGAGCTAGGAAAGAGATGAAGAAGAAGCTCAAGTGGTGAATGGCAACCATGGGTGAGAAATATCATATATAACTCATGTAGAGACTAAACCATAGATAAAAGATAATGGTTAGGTTAATAAATATTTAGAGTAAAACAAAATTAGTGGACTAAGTCAATATTTACCACAAGCTTCTCCAATCTTCCAACCATGCTTAATTTCCACATAATTTTGAATTACTTTAAATAAATAATAACCCACTTAATATCTATGGAATGGTGTAAGTCTCATACACTCATGTAGTATGTATCATCAAGCATGATACAATAAATACAATAATATATATCACATATATATTAAATGTACAAAGAGAAAACATTTTCTTAAGTGATCTAATATTAGTTAATGTATATTAATATATTAAATATATAATTACACATTAAATCGTTAAATCGACACTTGATTTAATAACCCGGTTGTATCGTATACAACCGACTAATATCGTTTATATGCATATCACATATACATATAACATATCATTGAATCAACACTTGATTCAACAATCCGGTTATATCTCATATAACTATCATCGCGAGATTGGAATACAGTATCACATACACGTATTAATCTCGGTCCCGCACATATCACATATGTGCCCTACATCGTTTCACATGAGCTAGGAAACCTTTGTGCAGGACTCTAATGACTCGTCAATACGCCGGCAGGAGGTGATGATCATATTAGTCACCCACAAGCCGTCAACGGTACTAGCTGGACGTAACGGCTACCCGGGTATTGAGCGATCAGAAGATCAACAAGCATGCTTGTTCATACTCCTGTGAATCCAACAGTAACACTACCGTACAGTCCGGTCTCTTCGTCTGATATGTCACATATCGAGTTTAGGGGTGGTAAACGTCAGACCCCAATAACTTGATAAGTCGTGCCGATGTGAGGCTCATAACGGGTTGAGAAACTACTGATAACACTTACCAGTAAATCTCCGTATCAGCCTTGGCCAGGGACTTCCTGTTATGGCCAATCGAGCACAGCACAACATCAACCCCCAATACTGGGAGAGACGAATCCCCTCCTATCGTTCATTTCCTCCATGTGACTCGGGACTGTACCCAAAAACCACTGTTTTTCACGCTCTCTTGAACGTGGTAAGGTGGAAATCAAAGCACAGTGGGAATCACACAAGACTCTATGACGATCTCGGGTCTACAGACTAACCTGTACCAGTGTCACCAGAGAACTGCTATATGACGTCAGGTATAATACCATCTAGGAGTTCTCGGCGAGTCCTGTTCAGTGTACCCAGTCTCCACTGAGCACCTGTATACCATTTTTTATGTCTAACACCAAAGGATATGGGATCATCCATCGCCCATCAAATGGGTCAAGAAGCGTATACGCTAGTCTACTCCAGAATATCGATGCCCCGTCTTGATACACCCTCGACTAGGAACAATTAAAGGATGAACTTATAGACTACCCTGGCCCCATTAGTATGACCTGCATCATAATCCTGGCAGTCAAGTATACATCCTAAGGGATTTATCAACATGTGAGAGAAAGACAGTATCACAATACAAGTCTACATGTTAAGATTGTTAGTGTTTATGCCCTAGAAGGCCATTACTGTATCATACTAGTTTGTATATTACTTAATGGAAGCTTGGGATATTCACATGTATATAACAGTCTTGCTAAACATGGTAGTATGCTACTTGGTTTTTCTATCTTAATATGTGAGTGTACGTATTGATAGAGCTCTTAGGATCTTGCTTGTCTACCAGCGTTGTGATGGCAGTCACACTAGTGGGGGCTGGGTAGTCTACAAGCACATCCTTATTCAGGTCCCTGGTCGTTGGATTATCGAGACAGAGCATCGATACTTCGGAGTAGACTAGTGTGTACGCTTCTCATCCAAGTTGGGGAGATGGTCTGTCCCACAGCCGTCAGTACGTCGTACTGGAGATAGTATGCAGGTGCTCGTTAGGTTACGGGTACACCGGACAGGACTCACAGGGAACTGTTGGTTGGTTTGATACCAGTCGTCAGTGAGCAGTTCCCAGGTGACATGAGTACAGCATAGTCCGCAGACTTGACACTGCTACTTCGCCTCGAGTGTGTCCCACTGTTCTTAGATTGCTACCCTACCACGGCTCAAAGGAGTCGTGCAAACAGATAGCAGTTGGGTGCAGTCCCGAGCACTTGGAGGCAGTGGCGGTTAGACAGGATTCATCCCTCCCGGTATTGGGAGTAGATATCGCGCTGTGTCAGAGAGCCATTACGCAAAGTCCCTGGCCAGGGCAAGCGAGATTTGCTGGTAGGTTCCAGTAGTTTCTCAGGGTGTAATGTGCTTCGCTCCGACACGACTTATACCGCTATTAGGGGACTGACGCTTGTCGCCCCCCTAGGCCCGATATGCGATAGTCTTGGACGAACGGACCGGACTGTATGGAGATTGTCACATCAGACTCAGTAGGAGTTCGAATGGGTTTCCTCATCGGCCTTCTTATCGACAACTACCTGGGGACCGTTACGTACAGCTAGTGCCGCTTGCGGTCTGTGGTTAAACCCACTGCCAGCGTAGTAGTCGAGTCTCTAGAGTCCCACACAGAGAGTTTCCTACTCCAGGCGAAACGATATAGAGGTCGCATGGTTTTGCGACAAAGGGTTCGGACGCATACGTGCGTTTACGCGCGTACGACTTTCGGACAGTTTTTACCAGTCGGCTTTGGTTTAAGCCAGTTACTGGTATCCGGTTATTGGATTTATACAGTCTAAAGTTTTTCCGTATTTTTACGGATCGGAGGGGCGTTCTCGTAATTACTCGAGAAGCTTCTAGAAGATGGTGACTAAGGAGGGTTATGTGTCATTTGCATTAAATGAGTTTAGTGAGTCATGAGGGTGATTCATGCATATCATTAATGCATGATAAATGCTTAGTGAGTCATGACAATGAATCACCATTAGATATTTGTGAAGCATGCTTATTCATTATGCATTATTCTTTTTCTCATAAATAAGAATGCTTCATATTTATTATGATAGATTTACTATTCTCATTTGATATTCATTCTCACCTTCTCTCTCTTCAAGCTCTCATCTTCAAACCCTAATCCTTACACCTCATGTGTTGAGATCAAAGGATTAGAAAGACTAATCAATCCATAACCATCACTCTATTTCATTCTATCTTCTTTGATTAGCAATCCAAGAAGATTAGTTACCTCAAGTTAGAGGTTTAGTTTGGAGTTTTGCTCTCGGGTGGATCGTCTACTACCTAGAGAAGGCCGAGGAGGACAAGGAGATCGTAAAGACGAAGGAGTTGGTTCATTAGGTATAATCCCTAAACACAGTAGTTTAGTAACACTTTGTGTTTGGTTATTTATAGTTTAGCTTCGATTCAAGCGGTTAGTCGATGTTCGTTCACTAAACAAGTTCGTTTTTGAAATTTCCGCCTCCCCACAAGTTCTGGGGTGTAGTACATCGACTTACAGTGGTATCAGAGCCTCGCTAAACAATAAATAACTTAATTGCAAATTTGTACGAATTTCGAAAGGAAAAACGAAGCCGGAAAACCCTAAAACTGTCAAGTTTCTGTCGAGTTTAAAATGAAGTCCAAAAATTTTTCAGGGAAGTTCAGAGAGCTTGAAAAGACACCAGAAGAACACACAAAAAATTTGGTGCCCTGAATCGTCTACGGAGCCGCGGATCCGCGGCGCATAGCACTGTTGCCGCCGCGGATCCGCCGCCGTTTGGACGATTCAGGGACCCATTTTTATTGTGGTGGTTCTCTGTGTTATTTGGGATTTTCTGGGATATTTAATATTTGCTCAGGTTTCAGTTTTACAGAGCAGTTTTTGGAGCAATATTAAAGATGTTTAATCGATCGAAATTGTACAGTATTTGCATGTTGGATTATATCTGTGATTGATAAATGTGTTCGTAAACCTCCCCTAACTGCTAGTATGTCGGTTGGCAGGGGGTTGCACATTTCTGTAATGGTTATATCTGTTTGTGCATATGAACTGTATTGGACTGTTGTGGTGTATAGCCGGGGTTTAGCAATGGGTTATTGTTTAATTCATTTGTTGTAAATGTAATTTGTTGTAATATTATTTTTGCGGGGCACATCCAGGTTGCGGTTGTAGCCACCGTTGTATTATTTCATTTTACTGTTTTTGCTCCTAGGACTGACCCAAGGTGGGGTACACAAACTGCCGGGCGGGTAGTTTGCCGTACCCGTAGGGGTCGAGGGTGGGGTAACGGCTATTCATCACAACTGTGTAATCTGTCTTTTCTTGCAGGCTCAAAAGAAATACAGATTGCTTGCAAATCCAATATTGTTTATCTGTGTTCTGGAATGTATATCATTGCGTCAGACGAATGTAAAATATCTATATTTATGATAGCTATTTAGACGTCACTTATGTTTTACACCCGCGCTAGCCCAGCCCCCGCTCTGTCGTTAGTTAAGTAACCTAACGGGTGATGACGGGACCCCGTGGCGAATGCGGATGACATAAGAGGACGTTGTATTTTCGTTGTTTTCTGCAATGATAGGTTAATGATGGGACGCATTATCTATAATGCAAAGAAAAACAAACCAAAGTTTAAATCGTTGGAACAGTTTAAAAGAAACCACTCGGTTAATTTTAAAAACAGATATTTTTAAATGCGGAGACTTAACCACTCCTTTTAAAAGCTATCAGGTTCCTTCGGTTATATCAAGTTCACTACGTTCACGGTTTCGCCAAAACCATTCGTAGCCCTCCGTCATTTCATTTGGGTATTCAGTAGTATTCAAGCTATGCATTTTGGCCAAAGTCAAGGCATAGTGTTTGGTAGCTGCTGGGTTTTCATTTGTTGCATAAGATAGATGAGTTGGTTTGGGACAGTCGTATTACCATTTGACCAAAGTCAGGGGTATATACGGATGGGTTCAAATTGACAAGATAATGACGGGTAGAACTTGACATGTGACTTATGACATTTTGACCAAAGCCAAGGTCATAAGAGCATGGGGCAAAAACTTATATCGGGAATTTCTAAAGAAACTGAAATTTGCAAAGTGATGCATACCATTTGGAGTTTGATGAATGTTGGTAGGATTCCTTCAACATTATCATACGATGATATTTGGATCCCGATCCTACTGTGAGTATATGCTACTTATCAGGATATTCGTCACTTAACGATCAATGCTATAAACCTAGTAGGTGTCCAGAAAGGTGTCAGCGGGGTTACGCCCCTAGAGAAAAGAGGTTATTTAATTAAGGAACTTCGCGAAAGCGTTGGAAAACCTCCCTCGAAGTATCGACACTGGCCTGGCTGAACGGTTAAGCAAGTATTGTACGGTAAGAATAGTCCTGGCTAATTCTTCTTTTATGGTTTGAGGAAGGATTCGAGAAACAGTGGGAGCCATCCAGTTTAGATAAACTAAAAACCACTCTAAACTTGCAAGAGCATCATGCTAAAGAGTTTTCTTCTCTCTCTCCTAATTGCAGCGACCCTGAAAATGACTGGACTTAAGTTACTTTTAGAAAAAAATATACTGACAGGGCCAAACTATAAAGATTGGCTGCGGAATGTCAAAATGGCTTTGACCTATGACAAATTGGGGTACATCCTCACCGCTACGGCACCTGCTGTCCCTGGTCCCAAATCCAGCAATGCGGATAAGGAAATCCGCAAAACCTGGGATTTAGATTGCGCGAGAGCCAAGTGCATCGTGCTTGCCTCAATGAACAATGAACATCAGAGGAGGCACGAGGATATGTCCCTAGATGGCATATTTCTCCATACAAAGGAACTTTATGGAGAGCAATCTCGTATAGCAAGATACGAGACCTCTAAGAACTTGTTTCGAGCGAGGTTGGCTGTCGGGTCATCGGTAGGTGAACATGTCCTAAAGATGATCGGCTATATTGAAGAGCTCGCAGACCTTGGGACGACTTTGGATAATGAGCTCTATACAGACCTTATTCTCCAGTCCCTTCCTCCCACCTACGCCCAGTTTATCCTCAACTTCAATCTTCAAGGAAAAGAAGTTGAACTTGCGGAACTCCTGAACATGTTAAGGAGTGCAGAGGGCACCTTGCAGAAGGCAAGGGAAACACCCGCTATGTTTGTTGGCGGTGCATCTTCTTCCGGGTCCAAGGCTAGGGCCAAAGGAAGGAAGAAGAAGGCCGCACCCAAACCTAGAGGAGGTGTTAGTAAGGTGGGAAAGAAGGGAAAGAAAAAGATAGCAGTACCGATAGTTGGCCCGGATGAGTGCTTCCATTGTCACAGGAAAGGGCACTGGAAAAAGGATTGCAAGGCGTGGATCGCCAAGAACCAGGAACCGAAGCAAGCTGTGGCTTCGACTTCAGGTGTGTTTGTAATTGAGAATTGTCTGTCGATCAACTCTACTTCCTGGGTATTGGATACCGGATCAGGATCTCATATTTGCAATTCATTGCAGGCACTGAGAAACCGTAGAGTGCTGAAGGAAGGTGATATGATCCTCAGGGTTGCTAACGGAGCAAGCGTGGGAGCTGCGTCCGTCGGGGATTATCACCTAGGATTGACGAGTGGACATATTTTGGTTTTACATAACTGTTATTTTGTACCAAGCTTAACGTGTAATATCATATCAGTTTCCTTGTTATCAAATAAAGGTTATGATTTCACGTTTGTAAGAGATGTTGTTAACATCCACCTTAATCATGGTTTGATTGGGTCCGGTACTCTAAATAACGGCATATATGTGTTAAACCAACTCCAAATTTTCAATGTCCAGAACACACTAAAAAGAAAGTCTCCAGATTTAAATAAAGCTTTCTTATGGCATTGTAGACTGGGTCACATCAATGAGAGAAGGTTGACTAAGTTGCATAGAGAAGGATATTTGGACTCGTTCGAATATCAAACTTATGACACTTGTCAATCTTGTCTCAACGGAAAGATGACAAAGACTCCATTTACTGGACAAGGAGTAAGAGCGAGCGAGCACTTAGGACTCATACACAGCGATGTATGCGGTCCAATGTCTACACATGCGAGAGGTGGTTTTTCCTATTTCATTACTTTCACGGATGATTACTCAAGATACGGATTCATTTATCTGATGAAACATAAATCCGAGGCTTTTGAGAAATTCCAAGAGTATAAGAATGAAGTAGAAAACCAAACCGGCAAAAGTATTAAGACACTAAGATCTGATCGAGGTGGAGAATACTTAAGTGCCGAGTTCCTAGGTTACCTAAAAGAGAAAGGAATTCTCTCTCAGCTTACTCCTCCATACACTCCACAGCATAACGGTGTATCGGAGAGACGGAATCGAACCCTATTGGATATGGTACGATCCATGATGAGTAATGCTGAGTTACCGCGATCTTTCTGGGGTTATGCGCTAGAATCAGCGGCATATCTTTTGAACAGGGCTCCTACCAAGACTGTGCCTACCACTCCATATCAGATGTGGACTGGGAAGAAACCCCATCTTCAACATATAAAGATTTGGGGATGTCCAGCTTTTGTTAAAAAGCAGCATGTGGACAAGCTCGAGGCACGATCAGTAAAATGTATGTTTGTGGGATATCCAAAGAACTCCAAGGGATATTATTTCTATTACGCAGAGGAACAAAAGGTATTTGTTTCTCGTAATGCCCATTTTCTGGAAAATCAGTTTTTAGAAAAGGAAATAAGTGGGAGCGAAATAGAACTGGAAGAAATTCCAGAACCACAAACTGCTACTGAAAGTTTGGTAGAACCAGGAGTTCAAGAAGAACAGAACATTCCCGCACCCCTCCGCAGGAGTAGTAGGCCGTCTCATCCGCCTGAGAGATACTACGGTTTTCTCATAGACGGGGATAGAGAGGATTGCATCATAGATGATGATGAACCTACTGACTTCCAGCAGGCCATCCAGAGCGGCGACTCGGTACGATGGCTAGATGCAATGCGGACCGAGATGGAGTCCATGTACACCAACAAAGTATGGACTTTGGACTTTGCTCCAGATGGGGTAAAACCCATAGGATGCAAATGGATCTTCAAGAAAAAGATTGGTGTAGATGGACAGGTGGAAACCTATAAGGCTAGACTTGTTGCAAAGGGTTTTCGTCAAAGACTTGGTTTGGACTATGACGAAACTTTTTCTCCAGTGGCTATGCTCAAATCCATTCGGGTCCTTCTTGCTATTGCTGCCTTCCATGATTATGAAATCTGGCAGATGGACGTAAAAACGGCTTTTCTGAATGGAAATTTAGAAGAGTGCGTCTATATGGATCAGCCAGAGGGTTTCAATCAGAGTGGGAGCAGCGGGAAAGTATGCAAGCTGCTTAAGTCCATTTATGGACTAAAGCAGGCATCGCGGAGTTGGAACATCTGTTTTGATGAGACAGTCAAAGAATATGACTTTATCAAAAATCCAGATGAACCGTGTATATATAGTAAAGTTGTAGCCAGAAGTGTCGTATTCCTCGTCTTGTACGTGGATGACATTCTATTGATAGGAAATGACATTCCTATGCTACAATCTGTCAGAGGATTCTTGTCACACAGGTTCTCCATGAAAGACCTGGGTGATGCCTCGTACATTTTGGGGATCCGGATCTATCGTGATAGATCCAAGAGGATGTTGGGACTTTCGCAGTCCAGGTATATCGACACTGTACTGAAAAGATTCAGTATGGAAGATTCTAAGCGCGGTAATCTACCGGCTTGTCACGGAATCACCCTCTCCAAAGAGATGTCTCCCAAGACTGATTTGGAAAGGGAACACATGTCTATTATACCCTACGCTTCTGCGGTAGGCTCTATAATGTATGCGATGTTGTGTACCAGACCAGATGTAGCTTACGCACTGAGCGTGGTAAGCCGGTATCAGTCAGACCCAGGGGAGAAGCACTGGATAGCAGTAAAGAACATTCTCAAGTACCTGAGGAGGACTAAGGAGATGTTCTTGGTTTACGGCGGAAAAGACCTCAGGTTGGAGGCCTTTGCTGATTCCGGCTTCCAGAGTGATAAGGACGATTCCAAGTCCATGTCGGGATATGTCTTTACCCTCAATGGAGGGGCAGTGTGCTGGAAGAGCTCCAAGCAGGACACCGTTGCTGACTCGACGATGGAAGCGGAGTATATAGCTGCTTGCGATGCCGCAAAAGAAGCAGTCTGGATGAAGAAGTTCCTAACAGAACTTCAGGTGGTTCCTACCATAGTTGATCCAATACCTCTGTATTGCGACAACAACGGAGCTATAGCTTTAGCGAAGGAACCAAGGTCCCATCAGAAGTCCAGACACATCTTAAGGCGGTATCACCTGATCAGGGAGATCATTGATCGTCAGGAGATCGAGGTTCGGAGAGTTGCTTCTGAAGAGAACATTGCTGATCCATTCACGAAGGCCCTACCTCAGATTCAGTTCGAGAGGCTACTCGAGATCATCGGTCTACGATATGCCAGTACATGGCCCTAGTGCAAGTGGGAGATTGTTAGTGTTTATGCCCTAGAAGGCCATTACTGTATCATACTAGTTTGTATATTACTTAATGGAAGCTTAGGATATTCACATGTATATAACAGTCTTGCTAAACATGGTAGTATGCTACTTGGTTTTTCTATCTTAATATGTGAGTGTACGTATTGATAGAGCTCTTAGGATCTTGCTTGTCTACCAGCGTTGTGATGGCAGTCACACTAGTGGGGGCTGGGTAGTCTACAAGCACATCCTTATTCAGGTCCCTGGTCGTTGGATTATCGAGACAGAGCATCGATACTCCGGAGTAGACTAGTGTGTACGCTTCTCATCCCAGTTGGGGAGATGGTCTGTCCCACAGCCGTCAGTACGTCGTACTGGAGATAGTATGCAGGTGCTCGTTAGGTTACGGGTACACCGGACAGGACTCACAGGGAACTGTTGGTTGGTTTGATACCAGTCGTCAGTGAGCAGTTCCCAGGTGACATGAGTACAGCATAGTCCGCAGACTTGACACTGCTACTTCGCCTCGAGTGTGTCCCACTGTTCTTAGATTGCTACCCTACCACGGCTCAAAGGAGTCGTGCAAACAGATAGCAGTTGGGTGCAGTCCCGAGCACTTGGAGGCAGTAGCGGTTAGACAGGATTCGTCCCTCCCGGTATTGGGAGTAGATATCGCGCTGTGTCAGAGAGCCATTACGCAAAGTCCCTGGCCAGGGCAAGCGAGATTTGCTGGTAGGTTCCATTAGTTTCTCAGGGTGTAATAGGCTTCGCTCCGACACGACTTATACCGCTATTAGGGGACTGACGCTTGCCGCCCCCCTAGGCCCGATATGCGATAGTCTTGGACGAACGGACCGGACTGTATGGAGATTGTCACATCAGACTCAGTAGGAGTTCGGATGGGTTTCCTCATCGGCCTTCTTATCGACAACTATCTGGGGACCGTTATGTACAGCTAGTGCCGCTTGCGGTCTGTGGTTAAACCCACTGCCAGCGTAGTAGTCGAGTCTCTAGAGTCCCACACAGAGAGTTTCCTACTCCAGGCGAAACGATATAGAGGTCGCATGGTTTTGCGACAAAGGGTTCGGACGCATACGTGCGTTTACGCGCGTACGACTTTCAGACAGTTTTTACTAGTCGGCTTTGGTTTAAGCCAGTTACTGGTATCCGGTTATTGGATTTATACAGTCTAAAGTTTTTCCATATTTTTACGGATCGGAGGGGCGTTCTCGTAATTACTCGAGAAGCTTCTAGAAGATGGTGACTAAGGAGGGTTATGTGTCATTTGCATTAAATGAGTTTAGTGAGTCATGAGGGTGATTCATCCATATCATTAATGCATGATAAATGCTTAGTGAGTCATGACAATGAATCACCATTAGATATTTGTGAAGCATGCTTATTCATTATGCATTATTCTTTTTCTCATAAATAAGAATGCTTCATATTTATTATGATAGATTTACTATTCTCATTTGATATTCATTCTCACCTTCTCTCTCCTCAAGCTCTCATCTGCAAACCCTAATCCTTACACCTCATGTGTTGAGATCAAAGGATTAGAAAGACTAATCAATCCATAACCATCACTCTATTTCATTCTATATTCTTTGATTAGCAATCCAAGAAGATTAGTTACCTCAAGTTAGAGGTTTAGTTTGGAGTTTTGCTCTCGGGTGGATCGTCTACTACCTAGAGAAGGCCGAGGAGGACAAGGAGATCGTAAAGACGAAGGAGTTGGTTCATTAGGTATAATCCCTAAACACAGTAGTTTAGTAACACTTTGTGTTTGGTTATTTATAGTTTAGCTTCGATTCAAGCGGTTAGTCGATGTTCGTTCACTAAACAAGTTCGTTTTTGAAATTTCCGCCTCCCCACAAGTTCTGGGGTGTAGTACATCGACTTACAAAGATAAAGAGCAACCAGATAGATACTATCATGTCGAGCAAGAAAGTCCTCTATACATATGTCTAACCATCCACTATAATATACAATCATGTACAATAATGGCCTCTAAAGAATACATACAACTAACAATTTTCTACTTGCACTAAGGCCAGTTGTTGTAGTATCTCATACCCAACATCCCGAAGAGTCTCTCAAATTGTATCTGCTGTATGGCCTTCGTGAGTGGATCCGCCGTGTTATTCTTCGTATCAACTCTCCTGATCTCGATGTC
The DNA here is from genome assembly GCA_030015575.1 of Agapanthus africanus. Classification (NCBI taxonomy): domain Eukaryota; kingdom Viridiplantae; phylum Streptophyta; class Magnoliopsida; order Asparagales; family Amaryllidaceae; genus Agapanthus; species Agapanthus africanus. Next base: position 398,251,744 of record JASDDO010000026.1, on the reverse strand, counting down.
CCGGCGATCAACTATCTCCCGGATCAGGTGATACCGCCTCAGAATATGCCTGGATCGGTGATGAGACCTGGGTTCCTTGGCCAAAGCCACAGCTCCATTGTTATCACAATACAAAGGTATTGGATGCTTGATGGATGGAACCACTCTAAGCCCAGTTATGAACTTCATCATCCAGACGGCCTCTTTGGCGGCATCGTTGGCAGCGATGTATTCAGCCTCCATCGTCGAGTCTGCCACGGTTTCTTGCTTGGAACTCTTCCAACAAACCGCCCCTCCATTGAAGGTGAAGACAAAACCCGAGACCGACTTAGAGTCGTCCTTATCACTCTGGAAGCTCGAGTCGGTAAAGGACTCCACTTGGAGTTCACCGTTACCATACACCAAGAACATTTCTTTAGTCCTTCTCAAGTACTTAAGAATGTTCTTCACAGCTGTCCAGTGATTCTCCCCAGGATCTGATTGATACCTGCTTACAACACCCAGTGCGTACGCTACATCCGGTCGGGTACATAACATCACATACATGATAGACCCGACTGCCGAAGCATAGGGTATACCTTGCATGTGAGCCCTCTCCAAATCAGTCTTGGGGGACATCTCTTTGGAGAGAGTGATTCTGTTGGGATGCCTAGCACGGCAGCAAGTTTTCGGGAGGCATCGTCCATGCCAATTTTAAAAGTTTTCCGTTCTAGTAAACCCTAACCCTAGAATCACTACAAGAAAATCCGACGATACAAAATGTAAACACTTTACATCTAAAGTGAACAAGGAATACAACCTTTGTAGACCGGTCCTTCACTTCAATAGCTCTATGTAGTAGTCCCTTCGCTGCGATCACGAACTCCCGGACTCTAGAGAGGCTCCCATGAAGATATGAACAAGCTTGCATCGAAGTCTTCGAGGCCGAAGATGATCTACGTCAAGGAGACACTAACCCAAGCTATCTCTTCACTAATGGTAAGATTAGTGAAGCAAACACCCTAAACTAAATGGCAAGTAGTAGAGGATGATGAAGTAGGAAGTGGGCTCACTTTAGATTTATTTTTCTCACACTAAATCGTCACTTAGAAAAAACCCTAGCAAGCTTTTTTTTTGTTGAAGAAGAAGAAGAAAAGAAACTCATGAGAGAGTGTGAGGTTAGAATTGCAACCATGGGTGAGTAAGTATCATGCCTAACTCATGTAGAGAATAAACCAAAGTCAAGGTTTAAGGTTGGGTTAACAAATATCTTAAGCAATGACAAAAGAGTGGACTTGGTCAATGTTCTACAAGCTTTATCCAAGCTTGAAATATTGACTAAGTCTTCACTATTTTGTGATAACTTAAGTGATAAATATCAAACCCTAACTTTAACCCTAGCATGGTATAAGTCTCATACATATATGTTGCATATCTAACCTAGCATGACACAACAATATATATCACATATATATTGTGTGTGCATATAGAAAACAATACATATATCACATATATGTAAAGTGTATCATCAAGTGAGAAAAAATAATACTTAAGTGAGCTAATATTAGTTAATGTAATGTAATATATCAAATATATAATCATACATTAAATTATTAAATCAACATTTGATTTAATAATCCGGCTATAGTACATATAACCGACTAATATCATATGAATCAACTTATCGAATCAACTCTTGATCCGATAACCCGGCTATATCATATATAACCGACCGATATCACATATCGCGAGAATGGAATACGGTATCACATACTCGTATCAATCTCGGTCCCGCACATATCATATATGTGCTCCTACTCCGTTTCGCATGAACCAGGAAACCTCTAAGTAGGACTCTAAAGACTCGTCAATACGCCGGCAGTAGGTGATGATCATATCAAACACCCACAAGCCGCAAGCGGTTTGCTAAACGTAACGGCCACCCGGGTATTGAGCGATCAGAAGATCAACAAGCATGCCTACTCATACTCCTGCGAATCCACTCAGTAACACTAACGTACAGTCCGTTCTCTTCGTCTGATATGTTGCATATCACAGCCTGAGGGTGGTATAACGTCAGACCCCAATAGCCTGATAAGTCATGCCGATGCAAGGTCCATAACGGTTCGAGAAACTACCGATAACACTTACTAGTAAATCTTAGCAACCCTGGCCAGGGATTTCCTGTTATGGCCAATCGAGCATAGCACAACATCAACTCCCAATACCGGGAGAGACAAAACCCCTCCTATCGCTCATTGCCTCCATGTGACTCGGGACTATACCCAAAACCCACCTTTTTGCACGATCTCTTGACCGTGGTATGGTGGAAATCAAAGCACAGTGGGAATCACACAAGACTCTATGACGATCTCGGGCCTACAGACTAACCTGTATCAGTGTCACCAGAGAACTGCTATCCGACGATAGGTATAATACCATCTAGGAGTTCTCGGCGAGTCCGTTCAGTGTACACAGTCTCCACTGAGTACCCGTATACCATATCTGATGTCAAACACCAATGGATATGGGATCATCCATCGGCCATCACATGGGTCGAGAAGCGTATAGGCTAGTCTACTCTGGAGTATCGATGCCCTATCTCGATACTCCCACGACTAGGAACATTTGAAGGATGTACTTAGCGACTACCCTATCCCCACTAGTATGATCTGCATCATAATCCTGGTAGTCAAGTACTCATCGTAAGGTCTTTATCAACATGTAATAGAGAGACAATAAGTGTACATGTTAAGATAAAGTGGAACCAGATAGCATACTATCATGTCGAGAAAGAAAGTCCTCCCTATATATGTCCAAGCATCCACTACAATATACATCGCATGTACAATAATGGCCTCTTGGGAATACATATAACTAACAATCTCCCACTTACACTAAGGCCATTTGATACAGTATCTCATACTCAACAATATAGAAGTGGTTGTAGTATCCCATACTCAACCATCCCATAGAAGTCTCTCTAGGGGTAAGGCCTTTGTGAGTGGATCCGCTGTGTTATCCTTCGTGTCTACTCTCCTGACCTCGATCCCTTGAAGATCAGCCATCTCCCTGATCAGGTGATACATGCCTCAGAATATGTCTGGAAGGCTGATGGAACCTGCGTTCCTAGGCTAAAACCACAACTCCATTGTTGTCACAATAACAGTTATTGGACGCTCAATGGTAGGAACCTTGTTCATCTCATGAACAAGAAAATGCCCAGACAACCACTTTGGCAGCATCATTGGTAGCAATGTATTCAGCCTTTATCGTCTAGTATGTCACGGTATCTAGCTTGGAACTCTTCCAACATACCGTCCCTGCACTGAGGGTAAAGACAATGCCTGTGACTGACTCTCAGTCGAACTTATCACTCTGGAAGCTCGAACGAAGAACTTTCTTTTAGTGCTTCTCAAGTACTTAAGAATGTCCTCCACAGCTTTCCACTGATTCTCTCAAGATCCGATTGATTCCTGATCACTACACCTAGTGAGTCATCTACATCTGGTTTGGTACATAACATTGCATACTCTGATAGAGCCTACTGCCGAAGCATATGGTATCCCTTGCACGCGAGTTCTCTCCAAATCAGTATTGGGAGACATGTTTTTGGAGATAGTGATCCATGAGTAAGTGGGCGAACCACCACGCTTAGAATCATCCATACTAAACCCCTTTAGTATGGTGTTAATGTACCTGGATTTGGGACATTCCTAACATCCACTTAGATCTATCACCATAGATCATAATCCACAAGATGTAGTAGGTATCATCCAAATCTTAAGAGGAGCTTGACTGAGTGTAGCATAGGAAACCATTTCCTATCAAGAGTATGTTATCTACGTACAATACGTGGAAGAAAACCTTACTCTCTACAACCTTCTTGTATATATAAGGTTCATCTACCATTTTGATGAAGTCAAACTCTTTGACTGTCACATCAAAATAGATATTCCAACTCCGCTATGCTTGCATTGATCCTGATGGACTTAAGCATAGTTTTGAAAGTCTCAACTTTTCCATTTACACCAATAATCTTCTCAAGATCCATTTTCTCCCAATGGGTTTTACCCCTTGAGGTGAAATATTCAAAGTCATACTTTGTTGGTGTACATGGATTCCATCTTTGATCGCATAGCATCCTGCCACTTCACAGAGTCCCCACTCGTGATGGCCTGCCTGAACCTTTGTTAGGCCATCATCAACCATGATGCAATCCTCGCTCCCACTGTCACCGAGAAGACAGTAGTATCTCTCAAATGGATGAGAAACCCTACCAGATTCGCGGAGAGGCTAAGGTTCGTTGGAAACTATTGAATCTTTTGGTTTCACCAATTCATCAGCTGTTAGTTTTTCTAGCTGTAACTCCTTCCAGTTCTACCTCATGTCTACTAATTTCTTCACAAGAAATTCCTTTTCTAAAAATGTGGCATGCTGAGAAACAAAACACCTTTTGCTCCTCAGAGTGGTAGAAGATATTCCCTCACAAATGTTTAGGATATCCTAACAAACTTATACAGTCCTGACCTTGTCTCGAGCTTGTCCGGATTTTTCTTTTTAACATAGGCCGGAAAACCCCATATCTTAATTCGTTTAAGACATGGTCTCTTCCCATTCCATATCTCATATGGGATGGTAGGAATTAATTTGGATGTAACCCCATTCAATAGGTATGCAGCTTCTCAAGTGCATAACTCTAAAAGAAAACAGGTAACTCAGCAGTACTCATCATAGAGCGTGCCATATCTCATAGGGTGCGATACCTCTGCCCCGATACACCGTTGTGCTGTGGTGTATACGAAGGAGTAAGCTGAGAGAGAATCACATTCTCGTTTTAGAAACTCCAGAAACTCTATGTGCAAGTATTCTCCTCCTCGATCACATCGTAGGACTTAATACTTCTACCCGTCTGGTTCTCAACTTCAAGCTTATATTCATTGAATTTCTCAAAAGTCTCAGACTCGTGTTTCAACAGGAACACATGTCCGAATCTTGAGAGATAGTCGATGAATGTAATGAAGTACCAAGAACCAACCTTGGCATTTATAGACATAGGACCGTATACATCATCATGTATGCGTCCCAAGAGTTCACCAACTCTTTCTCTGTTTCCAGTAAACGGAGTATCGGTCATTTTACCTTTGAGACAAGACTGACAAGTATCATAAGATGAAAATTTGAATAGATTATCATATTCATTCTTATGTAACTTAGCCGGTCGTGTCGCATTGATATGACCTAGTCTACAATGCCTCAAGAAGGATTCGTTCATTTCTGAACTACTCCTCTTGTATGTGTTCTACATACTTTGAACTGTGGTTTGATTTAGAACGTATATGCTATTATGTAACGTGCCTGATCGAATCAACTCTTGATTCAAGAAAATGTTCACAACATTATCCTCCAATACAGAATTATATCCTTCTTTAACTTAGTAAAGAACATGATGTAATGTTTTATATCAGGTTCGGTATGTAATAACATTTGTTCAGAATCAATGTATTAATACAAGGTGATATCTACCAACTAACTTGGCTGCAACAATTGCACCATTCTCTAACTCTTAGAGATATATCACCTATTCTCAGTTCTCTATCTTTCTGTAGCCCATGTAACTCTTACATATGTAGGGTCCTTATCTGGTATCTCATACCTAGGACGTGGAGGATACTGAGAAACAGTGCCTGGTAACGAACACACCCGAAGAATATGCATCAACATGCTTTTTGTTTAATTGGGTGGCATGGGAATCCTGATATTCCCCTATTTCTTACTCGGACTTATAACAATTATAAGATAGAGCAGAACCAACCTTCCCTAGCTCAGTATAATAAACAACTTCGGTCAATGCATCCATATTATTATCTTGATTAAGGCCTGACATGGTCACTACCAGGAGAGAGAGAGAGAAGAAAACACTCTGCGTGTGCTCTTGCAGGATTTAATAGTTTATCTAATCAGGATGGCTCCTACTGTTTTAGTCAAATCTGCCTTCAAACCCTAAAAGGTAAGACTAGCCGGGATTAATTACACCCTACAAGTCCGCCAATCTTTCGGCCAGGCCAGTGTCGGTACTTTGAGGGAGGTTCCCCGTGCTTTCGCACGGACCTAATTAAAATAAACCTCGTTTTCCCAGGGGCGTAACCCCGTTAACACCTTTCTAGACACCTACTTGATCGGCTAATTGTAATGTGTAAAACTCTCCCAGGAGTAACTCTTACTCGCAGTGGATAACAAGATCCAACTATCTCATAGAAGGTATGCAATCTCATTGCAAATTTCAACACTTGAAATTCCCGATAATGTTTTGCCCCTAGCGTCCTATGACCTTGACGGAGGTCAACAAACCATAGGCTACTAGTCAAGTTCAACCCGTACATTTCTTTATTGAATTAAACCCACCCGCACGACCCTTGACAAAGGTCAACAAGGCCGCACGACTACCTTAATCCAATCGCATCGTATGCAGCAGATAAGCACTAGCCAGCTACCACACACTACGCCTTGACGGAGGTCAACAAACGCAGCACGAATACTAAGTAGTACTTATCTGAAATGACGGAGGGCTACGACAGGTTTGTAAGAAAACCCTTTGCGTAATGAACTTGATCTCGTTGCAGAATCGAGTGATTTTGAGAAAGGAGTGTTTTTGAGGCTTTTACTAGTTTTGCTAAAGAGGTCACTCCCGGTGAAGGGATCTCGGCTCTTTCTGTAACATTTCAAAATAATAAAATATTATTTTTGGGAATTTTATAATTTAATATTATTTTAATGAATATTTTAATATTTCGGTATAATTAAATACAAATAAATGGGGAAAATTTTGGAAAAATTTTGGAAAATTCCAAAATAGGGTATTTTATGGGATTATGCCATTTTTAAGTTTTTATGATTAGTTTGACACAAATTTAGTGCTAATCGTGATTAAAAATCGCTAATCGGATTTTTGGCATTTTTGTGTAAAACATGCACATATCTTTTTCTACACTTGTGTTGCATTTCTACCACGGTTGTTCATTTGGGTTCACTATTTGAGTGAGAAGGAAATTGAGGGAAAAGAAAATGGAAAAGTAATATAATATGAGGGTTGGTGAGAGAGAGAGAGGTATGGGTTATTTTGACCAAAGACTTAGCCATTCTCTTCATTCTTTCCCTCATTTCTCTCCCTCTTTCTCCATTGCTGCTGCTGCTGCTCTTGCTCCTCATTTCCCCCTCCATCTCAAAGCCATAAATCATCTCTAAAAATACACCAAAACCCTATCTCCATTTCGTTAAAAGTGTGCACAAGCTCAAGATCAACACATCGGACCAAGAAAGCGAGGATTTTGGCCACTAGGGGCAACTCAAGAAAATTCTTGAGTTGCAAAATGAGGTATTTACTGAACCATTAGATTAGTTTTAGCATTACTTATACCCCATGTTTAGTTTAGAACCGATATTATGTGTTTTGGTGGACTTAAGGAAAACCTAGTTAGGGTTTAGGGTGGATCTGAAATCAAAAGTGGAATTGAGGCTTGTGATAACCTTAGAACTCCTGGGGTGATGTTATTTTGGACCCAAACCTGAACTAGAAATCAGAATACGGATTTATGGAATCAATATCGGGGAAAATTGTAAATCTGAGAGTGTATTTTGTAATCTGCTATCACCCGAGACATCCTAAAATAAAATTGGTTGGACAGTGAGATGTGCAGGCACCCTAGAACCACCACACAAAACCCCAGCCCCCAACTCCTTTTTCAGGCCGCAGATTTATCCTGTTTGGCCTCAAATTACAGCCTGGACCCCACCATTTTGCCTCGTTCTGGTTCTGTAGCTCCTACATGTATAGATTAGACCCCTGGCATATGTAGATTTGTCTAATTTGACCTAGGGTGAAATCTGGAGCCTAATTCCTTAGTTTCTGTTTTGGATTCGTGTTTCCGTATTCCGTATTTCTAATTCTGAATTTGCGTATGGTGTTTTACCTTGACTACTTGGCGTTTATACGACGATATCGAGGGTTGTTGATGGTTTTGGAAGGCGTTGTCCATAGGTTCTAACCTATAGAACATAATGTATCGTTTTGGGGTTTCATATGCCGTTTTAGTTTTGAATTGGTTTTGATACGCAATTGCGATACGTTAATGTGTAGGTACCCCATGAAGACTTCGGGATGACAAGGAAACGCGTGGCGACGTCGACAGATAAAGACGCAAGGTGAGTAGATTATATCTACGGGGGAAGTCGGGTGGATGGCGTATAGCACCCCCGCAGCCCGTGGTGATTGCAGGGTTCCTAGGCACTCAAGTGAGGTCTCCCAAGCCATCAACCATGGCAATTTCAAAAATTATGGTGCCTACAAACCCTAAACTACGGATCGATTGCTAGATATTTAGGCGAACAAGAACTAGTTAACAGTTAACTAAATAAAATACGGAAATACAACCTTTGTAGATTCGGTGCTCCACCTCCATAGCTCCGCAACGAGGTCCTCTCCGCTGTCCAAATCAAATCTGGGCTCTAGGATCGGCTTCGTCGGAGAATGGGCAAGCTAGGTCGTCGATGTCCATGCCGAAGATGATCTACGTCGAAGCATCGATGAATCAAGCTCCACCTTCACCAAGTCATGAAACTTGTGAAGGAAACACACTCTACTACTTGGCAAGAGGTAGAGGATGAAGAAATAGGAAGTGGGTAGACTTTAGAATCGGATTTCTCACTCATTTCCATCACTTGCCATTGATGGGGCAAGCTTTCTTCACTTGAAGAAAATGGAGGAGGAAGAAGAATGTTATGATAAGTCTTAAATTAAAAATCAATCAATAACAATACTTATCATACTTTTAACTCTAGTTAAGTGTAGAGAATTAACTTAGGTTAGTTGAATTGGTTAGGGTTAAGAATATGATAAGAATGAAGACTTAGTCAAAGTTTCAAGAAACTTCAACTAAATCCAAAATAAGCCACCATTTATCTTTCTTTTCCTTATTCCAAAAAAGAATAAATAAGAAAGATAAATGAATAAATAAAAATCAAAACCCTAACCCATTCATAACCATGGTTCATTCTTTACACTTAACCAAGTTAGGCATGCATCATCAAACATGATACAAGCTAGTGCACAAAAACATATCGCATATGTAATGCGCACACTCGAGTGAGAAAATCCGTCTAAAGTGAACCGATACTAGTTAATGTAAAGTAATATATCAAATATATAATTATACATTAAATCATTAAATCAACACTTGATTCAATGATCCGGTCATGCGAACATAACCGACTGGTATCATTAGTAACATCTTATCGAATCAACACTTGATCCGATAACCCGGCTATATCGGATATAACCGATTAATGTCACATCGCGAGAATAGAATACGGTATCACATACACGCATTATTCTCGGTCCCGCACATATCTCATATGCGCTCCTATTTCATTTCGCTTGAACCAGGAAACCTCTGTGTAGGACTCTAAAGACTCGTCAATACGCCGGCAGCGGATGATGATCATATCAAACATCCACAAGCCGCAAGCGGTCTGCTAAACGTAACGGCCACCCGGGTATTGAGCGATCTGAAGATCGACGAGCAAGCCTGCTCACACTCCAGTGAATCCGACCAGTAACACTACCGTACAGTCCGGTCTGATCGTCTGATATGTCGCATATCTCGCCTAGGGGTGGTAAACGTCAGACCCCAATAGCTCAATAAGTCGTGTCGATATGAGGTCTATAACTGTTCGAGAAACTACTGGTAACACTTACCAGTAAATCTCAGCAACCCTGGCCAGGGATTTCCTGTTATAGCCAATCGAACACAGCGCAACATCAACCCCCTATACCGGGAGAGACGAATCCCCTCCTATCGCTCATTGCCTCCATGTGACTCGGGACTGTACCCAAAAACCACCGTTTTGCACGCCCTCTTGGACGTGGTAAGATGGAAATCAAAGCACAGTGGGAACCACACGAGACTCTATGACGATCTCGGGTCAACAGACTACTCTGTACCAGTGTCACCAGAGAACTGCCATCTGACGTGAGGTATAATACCATCTGGGAGTTCTCGGCGAGTCCGTCCAGTGTACCCAGTCTCTACTGAGCACCCGTATATCATCTCTGATGTCAAACACCGATGGATATGGGATCATCCATCGCCCATCTGTATGGGTCGAGAAGGTACACGCTAGTCTACTCTGGCATATCGATGCCCCGTCTCGATACACCCACGACTAGGGACTTTGAAGGATGTACTTATGGACTACCATGTCCCCACTAGTATGATCCGCATCATAGTCCAGGTAGTCAAGTACAGATCCTAAGGGCTTTACCAACATGTAACAGAGAGACAAACAGTGTACACGTTAAGGTAAAGTTCAACCAGATAGCATACTATCATGTCGAGCAAGAAAGTCCTCCCTATATACGTCCCAGCATCCACTACAATATACATCCCATGTACAGTAATGGCCTCTAGGGCATACATATAACTAACAATCTCCCACTTGCACTAGGGCCATCTGTAGCAGTGGTTGCAGTATCTCATACTCAACCATCCCTTAAAAGTCTCTCTCTGGGAACAGGCCTTTGTGAGTGGATCCGCTGTGTTGTCCTCAGAATCTACTCTCCAAACCTCGATCACCCTGGAGATCAACCATCTCCATGATCAGGCGATGCTGCCTTAGAATAAGTCTGGATCACTGATGGGACCGGCGTTCCTCGGGATAAGCCACAACTCCATTGTCACACAATGGGAGGAACATAGTTCATCTCATGAACCTATATACACCCAAACAGCCTCTTTGGTAGCATCTTAAGTAGCGATGTATCCTGCCTTTATCGTCTAGTATGCCACGGTATATAGCTTGGAACTCTTCCAACATACCGTCCCTTTACTGAGGGTAAAGGCAATGCCTGCGACTGACATTCAGTCGTCTTTATCACACTGGAACCCTTCCAGCGATTCTCCCCAGGATCGTTTGATACCGTCTCACTACATCTAGTGAGTATCCTAACATCCATTTAGATCTATCTCATAGATCCAAAATCCAGGATTTAGGAGGTATCACTTTGATCCTATATGGAGAATCATTGTGATAAGCGGAGATTGATCGAGCGTAGCATAGGAAACTCCTTCCCTATCAAGAGTATGTCATCCACGTACTCTACGAGGATCGTCACCATACTCCCTACTACCTTTTTGTATATACAAGGTTCATCTACCATTTTGATGATGTCAAACTCTTTGACTGCTTCATCAAAACAGATGTTCCATCTCCGTGATGCATGCTTTATCATATAAAACATCTTGCACACGTTTCCGCTGCTCCCACTGTCTACGAAGCCCTCTGGCTGTGTACTTATAGACGCTCTCTTCTAAATCATCATTTAGAAAAGCAGTCAAGACACCCAACCGCCAGATATCGTAGTTATGGTATGTAGCCGTGGCAAGTAGGATCTGGATAGACTTAAGCATAGTCACTTGAAAAGGTTTCATCATGATCCACGCCTGGTCGATGACGAAAACCTTTAACAAGTCTAGCTTTGAAAGTCTCAACTTTTCCATCTACACCAAGTAATCTTCTCAAGATATACTTGCTCCTGATGGGGATTTAACCCTTCAGATATTGCAACCAAAGTCCATACTTTGTTGGTGTATAAGGATTCCATCTCAGATCGATAAACATCCAGCCATTCTTACAGAGTCTTACTCCTGATGGCCAGCTCGAAACTAGTTGGGTCATCATCTCATGATGCAATCCTCGCTCCCACTGTCATAGAGAAGCCGAAGTATCTCTCTGGTGGGTGAGGAACCCTACTAGATCGGCGGAGAGGCTGAGGTTCGTTGGTTTCTACTGAATACTTTGGTTCTATCAAATCATCAGCTGTAGTTTGTATAGCTGGAACCTTTCCAGTTCTACATAACTAACCTTGCCTCGAGTTTGTCCGGATTTTGCTTTTAGACATAGGCCGGACAACTCCAAATCTTAACTAACTTAAGACATGGGTTCTTCCCATTCCATATCACATATGAAGTGGTAGGCAACTGATTTGATTCGAACCCTATTCAATAGGTATGCAGCTTCTCAAGTGCATAACTCCCTAAAGGAATTAGGTGACTCAGTATTACTCATCATAGAGCACACCATATCAAATAGGGTGTATCTGCTCCGCCCCGATATACCATCGTACTATGGTGTATACGGAGGAGTAATGCTGAGAGAGAATCTCATTCTCCTTTAGAATAATCCAGGATTTCCGTGCTCAAGTATTCTCCTCCTTGATCTCATCAAAGGACATAATACTTATACCCGTATATCTGGTTCTCTACTTCTAACTTATATTCTGTGAATATCTCAAAAGGTTCGGACTTGTGTTTCAACAGGAACATATGTCTGAATCTTGAGAGATTATCAGAGAATGTAATGAAGTACAAAGAACCGGTCTTGGCATATGTAGACAGGGGACCTACATACATCAACATGTATTATCCCAAGAGTTTACTAACTCTTTCTCTGTTTCCAGTAAACGGAGCTATGGTCATCTTATCTTTGTGACATGACTGGCGAGTTTCACAAGATGTAAATTCAAACTGATTTAAATATGCATCTACATGTAACTTCTGCTAGTCGGGTCACATTGATCTGACCTAGTCTACAATACCTTAAGAAGAATCTGTTCATTTCTGAACTCTTCCTCTTATGTGTGATCCGTATACTAAGAACTGTAGTTTGATTTAGAACATCAATGCTTTTAGATAACGTGCCTGATCCGATCAACTTTTGATATAGGAAATGTTCAAAACATTATCCAACAATACAAAATTTTATCGTTTCTTTACTAATAAAGAGATAGATATGATTTTGTATATCAGGTTCGTTATCTAACAACATTCGTTCAGAATCAATGTATTGGTAATACAGGATGACAGTGACCGACAGACTTGGCTGCAACTCTTGCCCCGTTTTCTGCCTCATGAAACTTATCACCCGTTCTCAGTTCTTTACCTATCTGTAGCCCTATGTAACAGATTACATATGTGGGATCCTGATCCGGTATCATATACCCAGGACATAAAGGATACTGAGAAACAGTTCTGTATAATGAACAAACCCGAAGATGATGCATCAGCATGCACTCTCTTCGTTTGGGCGGCACGGGAATTCTGGTAATCCCCAATTTCCTGCTCTGTCTTATAACAATTATAAGTTGGAGTGGGACCAACGTTCCCCAGCTCAGAATAACAAGCGGGTTCGGTCAATATTCCGTATTATTATCTTGATTAAGGCGTGATATGGTCGCTACCAGGAGAGAGAGAGAAGAAAACACTCAGCGTGCGCTCTGTCAAGAATAGATTGGTTTTTATTTTATCTAATCAGGATGGCTCCCACTGCTTTTTATCAAATCTTCCTTCAAACCCTAAAAGGAAAGACTAGCCGGGATTAATTACACACTACAAGTTCGCCAATCTTTCAGCCAGGCCAGTGTCGGTACTTTGAGGGAGGTCCCCCGTGCTTTCGCACGAACCTAATTAATGTAAACCTCGTTTTCCCAGAGGCGTAACCTCGTTGACACCTTTCTAGACACCTACTTGATCGGCTAATTGTAATGTGTAAAACTCTCCCAGGAGTAACATTTACTCGCAGCGGGTATCGGGATCCAACTATCTCATAGAAGGTATGCAATCTCATTGCAAATTTCAACACTTGAAATTCCCGATAATATTTTGCCCCTAGCGTCCTATGACCTTGACGCAGGCCAACAAACCATAGTCCGCTAGTCAAGTTCAACCCGTCATTTCCTGATTGAATTAAACCCACCCGCACGACCCTTGACGCAGGCCAACAAAGTCGCACGACTACCCTAATCCAATCACATCATATGCTTATGCAGATAAGCACCAGTTAGCTACCGCACACTACGCCTTGACGCAGGCCAACAAACGTAGCACGAATACTAACTACTACTTATCTGAAATGACGGAGGGCTACGACAGGTTTTTCTGAAAACCTATTGCGTAATGAACTTGATATCGTTGTAGGATCGAATGAATTTTGAAATGGAGTGTTTTTGAGGCTTTTCTAGTTTTTCTAAAGGAGTCACTCCCGGTGAAGGGATCGTCGGTCCTTTCCTCGTCGAATGAGGTGCGGGATATATCATATATATCGCTGTGCAAAGCAGAACTCTTAAAAGCAATCAAAAGACAAACCGAGTGTGTAGCATCTGCCAGTTGTTGCTAAAGGAATCACTCCCGGTGAAGGGATCTCGGTCCTTTCCTCATCGAATAAGGTGCAGGATATATCACATATACCGCTGTGCAAAGCAAGAACTGTAGCTACCTGTTTTATTTTGAAATTCGATTCTACAACATCTTAGGTTTCTTTTAATTCATTAATCACATTAATGAAATCCCATCATTTAAGTACCTAAACATCACAGATAGATATGACGTACACTTATGCCATCCGCATTCGCCTCGATGTCCCCTCGTGCATCGTTAGGTTAGGTAACTGACGACAGAGCAGGGCAGGGCTAGCGCGGGTGTAAAACATAAGTAACGTCTATATAATATATCATATATACTATATACTGTATCTATCACAGAACATCTCATGATCACATCACAGATATCGCAGCAGAAGAATCATATGAAATATTGGATATACTAGGATGTCTGTGTTTTCAATACGAGCCAGTATAAAACACGGATTCCACGGTCGTGATGAATAGCCAAACCCACACCCCTAGACCCCTACGAGAGCGGCAAGCAACCCTACCAATTCTAGAGTTAGGAGACCCGGACTCGACTCCTCGAGTTGGTCTCCCACTGGACTCCAGAACCCGGTTACTTGTGCCCTCCTCCTTGGGTCTATCCTAGTGCGGAAAAGTAAATAATATACAACAGGTGACAACTCCCGCATCCTGGAAGCGCCCCAATAAAAGAATATTACATACAAGTTTTTACATGAATGAAAATGAAAAACACTCATCTCACATAAAAACCCCCGGCTATTCAAACACGACGATCCAATATAACATATCCAGCAACACATAACATCACATGTCATCAACGTAAGTAAATATGTCCATCCCAATTGTCGTTGACATATAGCAACGAAACCGGCGATATCACATATTACACTTACGGTCACAGAAAAGAAAGTGTAAAACTACAACAGTTGGAATCCGCAATCACCTCAGACATCGCATGCCTGACCAAATGAATTACTTAGACATCGCATGCCTAACAATTATAAACCCCGCATTTTAGTCTCATTATCGAAAACTCTTTTCAATATCTAGTCGGGGAATTCAACAAGATTCCCGACATCCTGATCGAATGCTCGTCGCAAACTTCAGTAGACGGCCGCACCCCCGTTACCGTCGACGAAGTGCACCAAGGCGGAACACCGCTACCGCGAGCACCCGGACGGATGCTTTCGGCGACGGGGTTCTCCTACAGTCACTTGGTCGGGGCTATGGAGTTAGGCTGTCTATTAAGTTTACCCGGCGAGTATCCGCGTACGCTACGTGATTGCGACGGACTTTTGATCACATCAAAATTCCGTGGCAACCGATTAAGTGAGACTAAATTGCTAGATTTATAACATTCATTCAGTTATCATATAACTTATTGTGAATTCCAATTATTGTATCACATTCCAGATAAACAGAAAATGTTAAACTTTCCGATCGAACAATCGAACACCCAAGTTTTCCCGAAACTGATCAACACATGAAACAAGTATAACAACATTCCGTTCGTGCCTCAGTACCAACGATCCAGCCGTAGAAGGGTCAAGCCAACGCCTCACATGTGGCACGCCGTACTGCCCCAAACCCGAAGGTTCAAAGGGCAGTTCAAGACGGTCACATAATCGAGTTAAGGTTTGTGTCTTCTAGAGGGACCATCGCGTTACTTGCACTACTTAGAATGCCGTCAAACTACGGAAAAATCCAACACTTGGAAATTTCCCGACAGGGGAAAAAGTGGGTATTTATATCCGGTCGAACTTTTTAACATATTCTAAAATTTATCCGGAAAGCCACACAGACAAAATTTGATACCCCGATCGAAATACCGAAGCCCCAAATCAACTCAGAAAAATTCAACTCTGGAAAATATATTAAAAATACCCAGGAATACCAGCACTAATAATTATGAGATACTGTGCAGAAATTACTAAACAATCATTCCGTACCGCCGCGCAACCGCCGCACGAGGCTAGCTCGTGCCGCGGAAGAGCGGCAAGATTAAGGAATTTCGGGTACGAATTTCACAGTATATCATATATTAACCTGCTGATTTTTCTGAACATTTTTAATGTAGAAAAAGACCAGATTTTAAAAATTGTACAGAGAGCATGTTTGAATCGGGGTTTCGGGTTCGTTCGGACTTCAATTTCCGTCTGGACTTCGCCTAAGGCTCTAGCTAGGCTCTGATACCACTGCAGGGTTCCTAGGCACTCAAGTGAGGTCTCCCAAGCCATCAACCATGGCAATTTCAAAAATTATGGTGCCTACAAACCCTAAACTACGGATCGATTGCTAGATATTTAGGCGAACAAGAACTAGTTAACAGTTAACTAAATAAAATACGGAAATACAACCTTTGTAGATTCGGTGCTCCACCTCCATAGCTCCGCAACGAGGTCCTCTCCGCTGTCCAAATCAAATCTGGGCTCTAGGATCGGCTTCGTCGGAGAATGGGCAAGCTAGGTCGTCGATGTCCATGCCGAAGATGATCTACGTCGAAGCATCGATGAATCAAGCTCCACCTTCACCAAGTCATGAAACTTGTGAAGGAAACACACTCTACTACTTGGCAAGAGGTAGAGGATGAAGAAATAGGAAGTGGGTAGACTTTAGAATCGGATTTCTCACTCATTTCCATCACTTGCCATTGATGGGGCAAGCTTTCTTCACTTGAAGAAAATGGAGGAGGAAGAAGAATGTTATGATAAGTCTTAAATTAAAAATCAATCAATAACAATACTTATCATACTTTTAACTCTAGTTAAGTGTAGAGAATTAACTTAGGTTAGTTGAATTGGTTAGGGTTAAGAATATGATAAGAATGAAGACTTAGTCAAAGTTTCAAGAAACTTCAACTAAATCCAAAATAAGCCACCATTTATCTTTCTTTTCCTTATTCCAAAAAAGAATAAATAAGAAAGATAAATGAATAAATAAAAATCAAAACCCTAACCCATTCATAACCATGGTTCATTCTTTACACTTAACCAAGTTAGGCATGCATCATCAAACATGATACAAGCTAGTGCACAAAAACATATCGCATATGTAATGCGCACACTCGAGTAAGAAAATCCGTCTAAAGTGAACCGATACTAGTTAATGTAAAGTAATATATCAAATATATAATTATACATTAAATCATTAAATCAACACTTGATTCAATGATCCGGTCATGCGAACATAACCGACTGGTATCATTAGTAACATCTTATCGAATCAACACTTGATCCGATAACCCGGCTATATCGGATATAACCGATTAATGTCACATCGCGAGAATAGAATACGGTATCACATACACGCATTATTCTCGGTCCCGCACATATCTCATATGCGCTCCTATTTCATTTCGCTTGAACCAGGAAACCTCTATGTAGGACTCTAAAGACTCGTCAATACGCCGGCAGCGGATGATGATCATATCAAACATCCACAAGCCGCAAGCGGTCTGCTAAACGTAACGGCCACCCGGGTATTGAGCGATCTGAAGATCGACGAGCAAGCCTGCTCACACTCCAGTGAATCCGACCAGTAACACTACCGTACAGTCCGGTCTGATCGTCTGATATGTCGCATATCTCGCCTAGGGGTGGTAAACGTCAGACCCCAATAGCTCAATAAGTCGTGTCGATATGAGGTCTATAACTGTTCGAGAAACTACTGGTAACACTTACCAGTAAATCTCAGCAACCCTGGCCAGGGATTTCCTGTTATAGCCAATCGAACACAGCGCAACATCAACCCCCTATACCGGGAGAGACGAATCCCCTCCTATCGCTCATTGCCTCCATGTGACTCGGGACTGTACCCAAAAACCACCGTTTTGCACGCCCTCTTGGACGTGGTAAGATGGAAATCAAAGCACAGTGGGAACCACACGAGACTCTATGACGATCTCGGGTCAACAGACTACTCTGTACCAGTGTCACCAGAGAACTGCCATCTGACGTGAGGTATAATACCATCTGGGAGTTCTCGGCGAGTCCGTCCAGTGTACCCAGTCTCTACTGAGCACCCGTATATCATCTCTGATGTCAAACACCGATGGATATGGGATCATCCATCGCCCATCTGTATGGGTCGAGAAGGTACACGCTAGTCTACTCTGGCATATCGATGCCCCGTCTCGATACACCCACGACTAGGGACTTTGAAGGATGTACTTATGGACTACCATGTCCCCACTAGTATGATCCGCATCATAGTCCAGGTAGTCAAGTACAGATCCTAAGGGCTTTACCAACATGTAACAGAGAGACAAACAGTGTACACGTTAAGGTAAAGTTCAACCAGATAGCATACTATCATGTCGAGCAAGAAAGTCCTCCCTATATACGTCCCAGCATCCACTACAATATACATCCCATGTACAGTAATGGCCTCTAGGGCATACATATAACTAACAATCTCCCACTTGCACTAGGGCCATCTGTAGCAGTGGTTGCAGTATCTCATACTCAACCATCCCTTAAAAGTCTCTCTCTGGGAACAGGCCTTTGTGAGTGGATCCGCTGTGTTGTCCTCAGAATCTACTCTCCAAACCTCGATCACCCTGGAGATCAACCATCTCCATGATCAGGCGATGCTGCCTTAGAATAAGTCTGGATCACTGATGGGACCGGCGTTCCTCGGGATAAGCCACAACTCCATTGTCACACAATGGGAGGAACATAGTTCATCTCATGAACCTATATACACCCAAACAGCCTCTTTGGTAGCATCTTAAGTAGCGATGTATCCTGCCTTTATCGTCTAGTATGCCACGGTATATAGCTTGGAACTCTTCCAACATACCGTCCCTTTACTGAGGGTAAAGGCAATGCCTGCGACTGACATTCAGTCGTCTTTATCACACTGGAACCCTTCCAGCGATTCTCCCCAGGATCGTTTGATACCGTCTCACTACATCTAGTGAGTATCCTAACATCCATTTAGATCTATCTCATAGATCCAAAATCCAGGATTTAGGAGGTATCACTTTGATCCTATATGGAGAATCATTGTGATAAGCGGAGATTGATCGAGCGTAGCATAGGAAACTCCTTCCCTATCAAGAGTATGTCATCCACGTACTCTACGAGGATCGTCACCATACTCCCTACTACCTTTTTGTATATACAAGGTTCATCTACCATTTTGATGATGTCAAACTCTTTGACTGCTTCATCAAAACAGATGTTCCATCTCCGTGATGCATGCTTTATCATATAAAACATCTTGCACACGTTTCCGCTGCTCCCACTGTCTACGAAGCCCTCTGGCTGTGTACTTATAGACGCTCTCTTCTAAATCATCATTTAGAAAAGCAGTCAAGACACCCAACCGCCAGATATCGTAGTTATGGTATGTAGCCGTGGCAAGTAGGATCTGGATAGACTTAAGCATAGTCACTTGAAAAGGTTTCATCATGATCCACGCCTGGTCGATGACGAAAACCTTTAACAAGTCTAGCTTTGAAAGTCTCAACTTTTCCATCTACACCAAGTAATCTTCTCAAGATATACTTGCTCCTGATGGGGATTTAACCCTTCAGATATTGCAACCAAAGTCCATACTTTGTTGGTGTATAAGGATTCCATCTCAGATCGATAAACATCCAGCCATTCTTACAGAGTCTTACTCCTGATGGCCAGCTCGAAACTAGTTGGGTCATCATCTCATGATGCAATCCTCGCTCCCACTGTCATAGAGAAGCCGAAGTATCTCTCTGGTGGGTGAGGAACCCTACTAGATCGGCGGAGAGGCTGAGGTTCGTTGGTTTCTACTGAATACTTTGGTTCTATCAAATCATCAGCTGTAGTTTGTATAGCTGGAACCTTTCCAGTTCTACATAACTAACCTTGCCTCGAGTTTGTCCGGATTTTGCTTTTAGACATAGGCCGGACAACTCCAAATCTTAACTAACTTAAGACATGGGTTCTTCCCATTCCATATCACATATGAAGTGGTAGGCAACTGATTTGATTCGAACCCTATTCAATAGGTATGCAGCTTCTCAAGTGCATAACTCCCTAAAGGAATTAGGTGACTCAGTATTACTCATCATAGAGCACACCATATCAAATAGGGTGTATCTGCTCCGCCCCGATATACCATCGTACTATGGTGTATACGGAGGAGTAATGCTGAGAGAGAATCTCATTCTCCTTTAGAATAATCCAGGATTTCCGTGCTCAAGTATTCTCCTCCTTGATCTCATCAAAGGACATAATACTTATACCCGTATATCTGGTTCTCTACTTCTAACTTATATTCTGTGAATATCTCAAAAGGTTCGGACTTGTGTTTCAACAGGAACATATGTCTGAATCTTGAGAGATTATCAGAGAATGTAATGAAGTACAAAGAACCGGTCTTGGCATATGTAGACAGGGGACCTACATACATCAACATGTATTATCCCAAGAGTTTACTAACTCTTTCTCTGTTTCCAGTAAACGGAGCTATGGTCATCTTATCTTTGTGACATGACTGGCGAGTTTCACAAGATGTAAATTCAAACTGATTTAAATATGCATCTACATGTAACTTCTGCTAGTCGGGTCACATTGATCTGACCTAGTCTACAATACCTTAAGAAGAATCTGTTCATTTCTGAACTCTTCCTCTTATGTGTGATCCGTATACTAAGAACTGTAGTTTGATTTAGAACATCAATGCTTTTAGATAACGTGCCTGATCCGATCAACTTTTGATATAGGAAATGTTCAAAACATTATCCAACAATACAAAATTTTATCGTTTCTTTACTAATAAAGAGATAGATATGATTTTGTATATCAGGTTCGTTATCTAACAACATTCGTTCAGAATCAATGTATTGGTAATACAGGATGACAGTGACCGACAGACTTGGCTGCAACTCTTGCCCCGTTTTCTGCCTCATGAAACTTATCACCCGTTCTCAGTTCTTTACCTATCTGTAGCCCTATGTAACAGATTACATATGTGGGATCCTGATCCGGTATCATATACCCAGGACATAAAGGATACTGAGAAACAGTTCTGTATAATGAACAAACCCGAAGATGATGCATCAGCATGCACTCTCTTCGTTTGGGCGGCACGGGAATTCTGGTAATCCCCAATTTCCTGCTCTGTCTTATAACAATTATAAGTTGGAGTGGGACCAACGTTCCCCAGCTCAGAATAACAAGCGGGTTCGGTCAATATTCCGTATTATTATCTTGATTAAGGCGTGATATGGTCGCTACCAGGAGAGAGAGAGAAGAAAACACTCAGCGTGCGCTCTGTCAAGAATAGATTGGTTTTTATTTTATCTAATCAGGATGGCTCCCACTGCTTTTTATCAAATCTTCCTTCAAACCCTAAAAGGAAAGACTAGCCGGGATTAATTACACACTACAAGTTCGCCAATCTTTCAGCCAGGCCAGTGTCGGTACTTTGAGGGAGGTCCCCCGTGCTTTCGCACGAACCTAATTAATGTAAACCTCGTTTTCCCAGAGGCGTAACCTCGTTGACACCTTTCTAGACACCTACTTGATCGGCTAATTGTAATGTGTAAAACTCTCCCAGGAGTAACATTTACTCGCAGCGGGTATCGGGATCCAACTATCTCATAGAAGGTATGCAATCTCATTGCAAATTTCAACACTTGAAATTCCCGATAATATTTTGCCCCTAGCGTCCTATGACCTTGACGCAGGCCAACAAACCATAGTCCGCTAGTCAAGTTCAACCCGTCATTTCCTGATTGAATTAAACCCACCCGCACGACCCTTGACGCAGGCCAACAAAGTCGCACGACTACCCTAATCCAATCACATCATATGCTTATGCAGATAAGCACCAGTTAGCTACCGCACACTACGCCTTGACGCAGGCCAACAAACGTAGCACGAATACTAACTACTACTTATCTGAAATGACGGAGGGCTACGACAGGTTTTTCTGAAAACCTATTGCGTAATGAACTTGATATCGTTGTAGGATCGAATGAATTTTGAAATGGAGTGTTTTTGAGGCTTTTCTAGTTTTTCTAAAGGAGTCACTCCCGGTGAAGGGATCGTCGGTCCTTTCCTCGTCGAATGAGGTGCGGGATATATCATATATATCGCTGTGCAAAGCAGAACTCTTAAAAGCAATCAAAAGACAAACCGAGTGTGTAGCATCTGCCAGTTGTTGCTAAAGGAATCACTCCCGGTGAAGGGATCTCGGTCCTTTCCTCATCGAATAAGGTGCAGGATATATCACATATACCGCTGTGCAAAGCAAGAACTGTAGCTACCTGTTTTATTTTGAAATTCGATTCTACAACATCTTAGGTTTCTTTTAATTCATTAATCACATTAATGAAATCCCATCATTTAAGTACCTAAACATCACAGATAGATATGACGTACACTTATGCCATCCGCATTCGCCTCGATGTCCCCTCGTGCATCGTTAGGTTAGGTAACTGACGACAGAGCAGGGCAGGGCTAGCGCGGGTGTAAAACATAAGTAACGTCTATATAATATATCATATATACTATATACTGTATCTATCACAGAACATCTCATGATCACATCACAGATATCGCAGCAGAAGAATCATATGAAATATTGGATATACTAGGATGTCTGTGTTTTCAATACGAGCCAGTATAAAACACGGATTCCACGGTCGTGATGAATAGCCAAACCCACACCCCTAGACCCCTACGAGAGCGGCAAGCAACCCTACCAATTCTAGAGTTAGGAGACCCGGACTCGACTCCTCGAGTTGGTCTCCCACTGGACTCCAGAACCCGGTTACTTGTGCCCTCCTCCTTGGGTCTATCCTAGTGCGGAAAAGTAAATAATATACAACAGGTGACAACTCCCGCATCCTGGAAGCGCCCCAATAAAAGAATATTACATACAAGTTTTTACATGAATGAAAATGAAAAACACTCATCTCACATAAAAACCCCCGGCTATTCAAACACGACGATCCAATATAACATATCCAGCAACACATAACATCACATGTCATCAACGTAAGTAAATATGTCCATCCCAATTGTCGTTGACATATAGCAACGAAACCGGCGATATCACATATTACACTTACGGTCACAGAAAAGAAAGTGTAAAACTACAACAGTTGGAATCCGCAATCACCTCAGACATCGCATGCCTGACCAAATGAATTACTTAGACATCGCATGCCTAACAATTATAAACCCCGCATTTTAGTCTCATTATCGAAAACTCTTTTCAATATCTAGTCGGGGAATTCAACAAGATTCCCGACATCCTGATCGAATGCTCGTCGCAAACTTCAGTAGACGGCCGCACCCCCGTTACCGTCGACGAAGTGCACCAAGGCGGAACACCGCTACCGCGAGCACCCGGACGGATGCTTTCGGCGACGGGGTTCTCCTACAGTCACTTGGTCGGGGCTATGGAGTTAGGCTGTCTATTAAGTTTACCCGGCGAGTATCCGCGTACGCTACGTGATTGCGACGGACTTTTGATCACATCAAAATTCCGTGGCAACCGATTAAGTGAGACTAAATTGCTAGATTTATAACATTCATTCAGTTATCATATAACTTATTGTGAATTCCAATTATTGTATCACATTCCAGATAAACAGAAAATGTTAAACTTTCCGATCGAACAATCGAACACCCAAGTTTTCCCGAAACTGATCAACACATGAAACAAGTATAACAACATTCCGTTCGTGCCTCAGTACCAACGATCCAGCCGTAGAAGGGTCAAGCCAACGCCTCACATGTGGCACGCCGTACTGCCCCAAACCCGAAGGTTCAAAGGGCAGTTCAAGACGGTCACATAATCGAGTTAAGGTTTGTGTCTTCTAGAGGGACCATCGCGTTACTTGCACTACTTAGAATGCCGTCAAACTACGGAAAAATCCAACACTTGGAAATTTCCCGACAGGGGAAAAAGTGGGTATTTATATCCGGTCGAACTTTTTAACATATTCTAAAATTTATCCGGAAAGCCACACAGACAAAATTTGATACCCCGATCGAAATACCGAAGCCCCAAATCAACTCAGAAAAATTCAACTCTGGAAAATATATTAAAAATACCCAGGAATACCAGCACTAATAATTATGAGATACTGTGCAGAAATTACTAAACAATCATTCCGTACCGCCGCGCAACCGCCGCACGAGGCTAGCTCGTGCCGCGGAAGAGCGGCAAGATTAAGGAATTTCGGGTACGAATTTCACAGTATATCATATATTAACCTGCTGATTTTTCTGAACATTTTTAATGTAGAAAAAGACCAGATTTTAAAAATTGTACAGAGAGCATGTTTGAATCGGGGTTTCGGGTTCGTTCGGACTTCAATTTCCGTCTGGACTTCGCCTAAGGCTCTAGCTAGGCTCTGATACCACTGCAGGGTTCCTAGGCACTCAAGTGAGGTCTCCCAAGCCATCAACCATGGCAATTTCAAAAATTATGGTGCCTACAAACCCTAAACTACGGATCGATTGCTAGATATTTAGGCGAACAAGAACTAGTTAACAGTTAACTAAATAAAATACGGAAATACAACCTTTGTAGATTCGGTGCTCCACCTCCATAGCTCCGCAACGAGGTCCTCTCCGCTGTCCAAATCAAATCTGGGCTCTAGGATCGGCTTCGTCGGAGAATGGGCAAGCTAGGTCGTCGATGTCCATGCCGAAGATGATCTACGTCGAAGCATCGATGAATCAAGCTCCACCTTCACCAAGTCATGAAACTTGTGAAGGAAACACACTCTACTACTTGGCAAGAGGTAGAGGATGAAGAAATAGGAAGTGGGTAGACTTTAGAATCGGATTTCTCACTCATTTCCATCACTTGCCATTGATGGGGCAAGCTTTCTTCACTTGAAGAAAATGGAGGAGGAAGAAGAATGTTATGATAAGTCTTAAATTAAAAATCAATCAATAACAATACTTATCATACTTTTAACTCTAGTTAAGTGTAGAGAATTAACTTAGGTTAGTTGAATTGGTTAGGGTTAAGAATATGATAAGAATGAAGACTTAGTCAAAGTTTCAAGAAACTTCAACTAAATCCAAAATAAGCCACCATTTATCTTTCTTTTCCTTATTCCAAAAAAGAATAAATAAGAAAGATAAATGAATAAATAAAAATCAAAACCCTAACCCATTCATAACCATGGTTCATTCTTTACACTTAACCAAGTTAGGCATGCATCATCAAACATGATACAAGCTAGTGCACAAAAACATATCGCATATGTAATGCGCACACTCGAGTGAGAAAATCCGTCTAAAGTGAACCGATACTAGTTAATGTAAAGTAATATATCAAATATATAATTATACATTAAATCATTAAATCAACACTTGATTCAATGATCCGGTCATGCGAACATAACCGACTGGTATCATTAGTAACATCTTATCGAATCAACACTTGATCCGATAACCCGGCTATATCGGATATAACCGATTAATGTCACATCGCGAGAATAGAATACGGTATCACATACACGCATTATTCTCGGTCCCGCACATATCTCATATGCGCTCCTATTTCATTTCGCTTGAACCAGGAAACCTCTGTGTAGGACTCTAAAGACTCGTCAATACGCCGGCAGCGGATGATGATCATATCAAACATCCACAAGCCGCAAGCGGTCTGCTAAACGTAACGGCCACCCGGGTATTGAGCGATCTGAAGATCGACGAGCAAGCCTGCTCACACTCCAGTGAATCCGACCAGTAACACTACCGTACAGTCCGGTCTGATCGTCTGATATGTCGCATATCTCGCCTAGGGGTGGTAAACGTCAGACCCCAATAGCTCAATAAGTCGTGTCGATATGAGGTCTATAACTGTTCGAGAAACTACTGGTAACACTTACCAGTAAATCTCAGCAACCCTGGCCAGGGATTTCCTGTTATAGCCAATCGAACACAGCGCAACATCAACCCCCTATACCGGGAGAGACGAATCCCCTCCTATCGCTCATTGCCTCCATGTGACTCGGGACTGTACCCAAAAACCACCGTTTTGCACGCCCTCTTGGACGTGGTAAGATGGAAATCAAAGCACAGTGGGAACCACACGAGACTCTATGACGATCTCGGGTCAACAGACTACTCTGTACCAGTGTCACCAGAGAACTGCCATCTGACGTGAGGTATAATACCATCTGGGAGTTCTCGGCGAGTCCGTCCAGTGTACCCAGTCTCTACTGAGCACCCGTATATCATCTCTGATGTCAAACACCGATGGATATGGGATCATCCATCGCCCATCTGTATGGGTCGAGAAGGTACACGCTAGTCTACTCTGGCATATCGATGCCCCGTCTCGATACACCCACGACTAGGGACTTTGAAGGATGTACTTATGGACTACCATGTCCCCACTAGTATGATCCGCATCATAGTCCAGGTAGTCAAGTACAGATCCTAAGGGCTTTACCAACATGTAACAGAGAGACAAACAGTGTACACGTTAAGGTAAAGTTCAACCAGATAGCATACTATCATGTCGAGCAAGAAAGTCCTCCCTATATACGTCCCAGCATCCACTACAATATACATCCCATGTACAGTAATGGCCTCTAGGGCATACATATAACTAACAGTGATGTATACGAATACGTATACACACGTATATTTATTATGTGTTGTTTAAGATTATTGATGGTAATAATGGGATTATTGATGATAAGGATGTATTGGATTAGTATAGTGCGAAGCCCTAGAGTAGTGGTTGCACCCCCACATACACGTACACATATACTTGCATACATTCTTTATTTTACCTGTGTGCACATGGAGGTGTGTATATCTACACATGGGTATGGGACAATGTGTTCATATACAGGATTTGAGGATGATACGTGGGATTAGATGAGTCGATGAGGTTTGATTGAGGCCGTTAGATTCGGCGATATGATAGAGTTCGTATTCGATACGACATGATGACTTAGCGGGTCCTTTCATGAAGTGTTTCATACTCGTGCATGCATATATATTGATGATGTCGTTTGTACTAGGCTTAGGTCAGTACCCCCTATTTGGGGTGCCGTACGACGATTTACCGTACGAGCTTTGTATTGATGTTAGATCCGCACTCATGACTCGAGGATGTTATATGATATACTGTATCGTACGTGATACTATTGAGGCGGGATCACCGACTATTGTATATATATGTATATATTGACTCAGATTTATGTGGTTTTCATACCCCTCCCGATTTGACTTGATTGTTGGGTCCGTAGTTCGCATAGTAGGCGTTTGACTAGACCCGAATCATACCTATTTCAAAACTAACGAATCGGGATATTTTAAGATAGGCAAAAGGGATTCTACGGATATTTTCAAACGACGCATCTTTTCTTAAAAACCGTAGCCCTTATTTTACCATAAACCCTGATTCGTCTTATTTCAAATGGCAAAGCTGCATGATATCTTTATTGAGGTAGATTTCTTCACTGTTGCGTTGATTATTCGATTCCGCATATTCATGCTATTTGCATTGCATTGCTTGTGTTTACTGATATATTACTATCATGCTGCTAGGACACCGGCACCATTATCGATGATGCATATGTTCCACGTACGCTGCTCGCCGGCTCACACACTTCATCATCGATAATTGCCATGTCACTATACAGTAGTACTGTTGCATTCAGGACATGACTCTTGCATGACATACTGATATGTTTACAGTTCTTTTACATGTCGCATACATCATGCTTTCTGATTATACGTATTGAGATATGTTGTTTCCATGATATTTCTGGATTTGGGAACCGTGGGTATTTCAAAAGAGAATATGTAATTGTTTTAAAAACCCGGTTGCCCTTGATATGATGTTTCAGTGCGTCCACCATGTATTTTCTCGGTGCTAAAGTGATATATGAGAGAGAGGGGGCTGACCCGGACTGACGAATGCCCGATATATGAGGATTTACGTGCCGATGCTGGGCACAGCTTTCATGATGTTTTCGAGTGTCGATGCTGGACACTCCGGTTCCATGATTTTGACGTGTCGCGAGGGACACAGATGGGTTATATCCTCATATTTCCATGCATATGCTTCGTGATATTTACATGCATGATGGTTATTGTCATTGGGTGACGAGTGGACGGGATCCACATATTTACAGATTTGATTACATTGATCATACCTCATATTTATGATATGTTATTACCTGAGGCACTGGCACAAGCACTTGTCACTACACTCATGTATGGAGGTTATTCATTGTATCTAGAAATTCCATCAACCAAAACTTGTATATTGTTTCAGACTTAGAAAACAGTGATGTATTATCTCGACCTTAGAGTCGTGCTTGTAGTATTATGGTTTTCTGGCTGTTTTGAGTTTCTTTTTGAGTTTCGATCCTCGCCCTTTGGCGTTGTATATTATATTGCTTGCATGGTTGCGACCGTCGATTGTCGAAGAGCTAGCTCCCGCTTGGGGATGCCTTTTTCCTTGCATATATATATTATTATTGTTGTACCCCATTCGGGGCCAGTTTTTACAAAGGAAACTCTGCCGAAATTTTCAAGAAAGATTACACATTTTAAAAATGTATATTCGGCTTGTTATTTGAAAACTTTGATTTTCAAGACATGTTTTATTTACTTCTTAAAACCAGTTTTCCTTATTTACTCCTTAAAATGGTTTTAGATTTCTGGGCTTTTGGCTTACTTGGATCAGATGGGGTCCTATAGACTTCATATGGTTCAAGGGCCAGTCACGTGCTCTTTCGGGTCGTGACAAAGTTGGTATCAGAGCGCTAGGTTAACCTTGGTTCGAGTCTAAGTTTGACTATGTGGAGCCTAGGGCGTTTATATATATACGGAACTTAGGCTTGACCTTACGGAACATAGACTTAGTCGAGGGGGTATTATACCCGAACTTTCGTCGCATAGGATGGCCTTTGGTTGATGGAGTAGGTAGCTTGAGTAGAGGGACGTACCGTACGTATGTTCTGCGGCATACTTACGACACGCCACTCCGCTTAAGAAACCTTAGGACGTACATTTCCTTGAACAGTGTTATATTCATTCCTATGATCTATCCTTATCGATTCTGGTTATGATTTTGCTGCCACGATTGCACGGGCAGAGTGAGCTACGGCTCGAGTTGCGTCAGCATGAGCTCGTCGTGGACGAGGACTGACCAGGGCATGATTCCAGAGACATACGATTGCATATAGAGGCGTCGTCTTATTGTGTTTTCGTGCCATGAGCGTTTGTCTGATCGCTTTTACGAGATTCTCGGGCGTACCGATCGGTACCAGAGGATTGAACCACTGATAGAGACCAGCCAGGATGTGATGACCATTAATATATCGCTTATTCATGATGATTGAGACGCTGTTCAGCGTACCGACGAATGAGCCAATTGTTGCTGCAAATGACGAGATATCGCCCCAGATGTTGGAGCTACTGCAGCTTGAGCATATACTTAGAAATATGATGGTGAGTCACTAGTCACCCGAGGATGAATGACTAGGACATGCGGTTCGTTCGCTTACCCGATGCGAGGTCATCAGATCGATTGATTCTAGCTAGAGACGACTTCACGCAGATTCGTTGAGAGTCGATAGCCATGATCAAATGTCAGAAACCCATATTCCAAGTTTAAAGTATTCGGAAAGACATGCAAGCGATTCTATAGACCCTCTAGAAGAATGAAACCCTAACTCGACATAATGACCGTGTGAAAGCCTTTGAATCTTAGGGTTTGCGGCAGTTCCGTGGCGCCATTAGTGAGGCTTGGGTTTGCCCTTCTACCGTTGGACCACCGATGCTGTGGCATGTACTCGATACTATTAAACTGCACCCAAGATGTTGAGCTCTTGGGGGATTCTGAGGTTTTGACAAATCGATCGGATGGTTCGGCACCTTTCGGATATTATGTGATGGGACACATTTCTTAGGAGACTCCAGATACGAGTATAGCCATTGGAGCGTAGTCCATGCAGTCACGAGTAGACGAGTCCGAATCAGGCGACATTGGAACAAAGTGGAGTAAAGCGTTCGCACGAAATTTCGACGAGATGACGTTCCACTCCACTGACATCATAGATATGATGTGTCTACAGAGGCATTGGGATGCGACCAGCTTCCGAGGAAATGCTGTACTGAGAATGCAGATTTTCTAGAGAGCGAGAAGAGATTGTGTATAAGTACCAGACTCCGTACAGTTCGGCTTAGGAGAGATTGGAAGAGACCTTAAGCAGGATTCCTTACAAGACCCTGCTGCAATAAGATTTGCACCAGGAGCAGATGTGAGACGTGTATTCGGAGGACCAGGGGACGGCGCCAGTGACGTGCCGCTTTACGAGTGGTCGTGAGGATTGATCGAGAGATGACTAGAAAAGTGCTAGGACAGAATTGTTTCCGTTAGCACACCTGACAGGGCCGATGAGCCGATGGATTGCTAGATTGATAATCCACAGAGAAGATGAGGACGCCAGACCGTGAGCAAGAGGCAAGTAGATATCTTGCGCCGCTAGCATTGGATGTACCGGCACCTTCTTGACTCATACCGACGACGGTATTTTTGGTTTTTGATTTTGTGATTTGACTATCACGTATCCGTCACTTTGGATTTCGGTATTTTGGGCGATCTATTCGCATGACTTAGTCTTGATGACTGAGTTTCATGGATTTCATACGGTTGATTTGATGTCATCCGATATGTCGATTTTGGATTTCGTGATTTCGTGCATGATGGATGCACCGATTTGGGTTTTCGCGCATGTTGGGCGCATGTTTTGAGATACGATTTTGGTGCACACCAGGTGCACTAAATCGGGATTCTTCGTGCATGTCAGATGCACCTGATTTTGCTGTCAGGCACACACGTTGCCTATGACAGATGCCTCGTGCACACCCGTTGCACCTAGATGTTGTTTCTGTGCAGATGTATGGCACATATATGGATTTTGATTCCGTGCGCACCAGACGCATAGGGTATTCTTATAAACATTTTGGGATTGATTTTTATAGAGCAGTACGTTTTATGATATTTGCTATGTGTTTTCGTACTGAGCAGGACTAGTCAGAGGACAGTACCTGGATATACTTTGCATGCATTGATAATTATCGAAGGGATTTCCAAAAAGCGAGCTATAGTCTCAGTATTTGCCTACGTGTCCGATATGACACGAAATGTTTAAATAAGGGAACCCTTCTAAATCGTTTTCAAAATGGTGGAACGTACATGTTAAACAAAAGATATATATACGTATATAGTTAATTTCTTATGAAAGACGTCCGCCACTGTGCAGTGTTATGTACATCGCACAGCGACTTAAAAAGATTTGGCATGCATTTATTTCAGCTATTTAGATGTATAGATTTGATGTCTACATGTATGGTTTCAATATATATATTGGTTTTGTATGGGACTTGGCATTTGTGACTTTACCATAACTCTGATGATTGCAGATGCTTGACGGAGTTTTGCTTTTGAGTTATCTTCTCATTATCCATGTGCATGCATTGCGCTATGATGCGTTTTGTGTATTGATGATTCGGAGCCCCGACGACTTGGATTTTGTATCGAAATGTTTCAGTATTTGGGGGTTTAAATTTAAATTCGGGGACCGAATTTCTTTAACGGGGGAAGATTGTAACATTTCAAAATAATAAAATATTAATTTTAGGAATTTTTATAATTTAATATTATTTTAATGAATATTTTAATATTTCGGTATAATTAAATACAAATAAATGGGGAAAATTTTGGAAAAGTTTTGGAAAATTACAAAATAGGGTATTTTATGGGATTATGCCATTTTTAAGTTTTTATGATTAGTTTGACACTAATTTAGTGCTAATCGCGATTAAAAATCGCTAATCGGATTTTTGGCATTTTTGTGCAAAACATGCACATATTTTTTTCTACACTTGTGTTGCATTTCTACCATGGTTGTTTATTTGGGTTCACTATTTGAGTGAGAAGGAAATTGAGGGAAAAGAAAATGGAAAAGTAATATAATATGAGGGTTGGTGAGAGAGAGAGAGGTATGGGTTATTTTGACCAAAGACTTAGCCATTCTCTTCATTCTTTCCCTCATTTCTTTCCCTCTTTCTCCATTGCTGCTGCTGCTCTTGCTCCTCATTTTTTCCTCCATCTCAAAGCCACAAATCATCTCTAAAACTACACCAAAACCTTATCTCCATTTCGTTAAAAGTGTGCACAAGCTCAAGATCAACACATCGGACCAAGAAAGCGAGGATTTTGGCCACTAGGGGCAACTCAAGAAAATTCTTGAGTTGCCAAATGAGGTATTTACCGAACCATTAGATTAGTTTTAGCATTACTTATACCCCATGTTTAGTTTAGAACCGATATTATATGCTTTGGTGGACTTAAGGAAAAGCTAGTTAGGGTTTAGGGTGGATCTGAAATCAAAAGTGGAATTGAGGCTTGTGATGACCTTAGAACTCCTGGGGTGATGTTATTTTGGACTCAAACCTGAACTAGAAACCAGAATACGGATTTATGGAATCAATATCGGGGAAAACTGTAAATCTGGGAGTGTATTTTATAATCTGCTATCACCCGAGACATCCTAAAATAAAATTGGTTGGACAGTGAGATGTGCAGGCACCCTAGAACCACCACACAAAACCCCAGCCCCCAACTCCTTTTTCAGGCCGCAGATTTATCCTGTTTGGCAGCAAATTGCGGCCTGGACCCCACCATTTTGCCTCGTTCTGGTTCTGTAGCTCCTACATGTATAGATTAGACCCCTGGAATATGTAGATTTGTCTAATTTGACCTAGGGTGAAATCTGGAGCCTAATTCCTTAGTTGCTGTTTTGGATTCGTGTTTCTGTATTCCGTATTTCTAATTCTGAATTTGCGTATGGTGTTTTACCTCGACTACTTGGCGTTTATACGACGATATCGAGGGTTGTTGATGGTTTTGGAAGGCGTTGTCCATAGGTTCTAACCTATAGAACATAGTGTATCGTTTTGGGGTTTCGTATGCCGTTTTAGTTTTGAATTGGTTTAGATACGCAATTGCGATACGTTAATGTGTAGGTACCCCATGAATACTTCGGGATGACAAGCAAACGCGTGGCGACGTCGACAGATAAAGATGCAAGGTGAGTAGATTATATCTACGGGGGAAGTCGGGTGGATGGCGTATAGCACCCCCGCAGTCCGTGGTGATTTATACGAATACGTATACACTCGTATATTTATTATGCGTTGTTTAAGATTATTGATGGTAATAATGGGATTATTGATGATAAGGATGTATTGGGTTAGTATAGTGCGAAGCCCTAGAGTAGTGGTTGCACCCCCACATACACGTACACATATACTTGCATACATTCTTTATTTTACCTGTGTGCACATGGAGGTGTGTATATCTACACATGGGTATGGGACTATGTGTTCATATATGGGATTTTAGGATGATACGTGGGATTGAGATGAGTCGATGAGGTTTGATTGAGGCCGTAAGATTCGGCGATATGACAGAGTTCGTATTCGATACGACATGATGACTTAGCGGGTTCTTTGACGAAGTGTTTCATACTCGTGCATGCATATATATTGATGATGTCGTTTGTACTAGGCTTAGGTCAGTACCCCCGATTTGGGATGCCGTACGACGATTTACCGTACGAGCTTTGTATTGATGTTAGATCCGCACTCATGACTCGAGGATGTTATATGATATACTGTATCTTACGTGATACTATTGAGGCGGGATCACCGACTATTGTATATATATATATATTGACTCAGATTTAGGTGGTTTTCATACCCCTCCCGATTTGACTTGATTGTTGGGTCCGTAGTTCGCATAGTAGGCGTTAGACTAGACCTGAGTCATACCTATTTCAAAACTAATGAATCGGGATATTTTAAGATAGGCAAAAGGGATTCTATGGATATTTTCAAACGACGCATCTTTTCTTAAAAACCGTAGCCCTTATTTTACCAAAAACCCTGATTCGTCTTATTTCAAATGGCAAAGCTGCATGATATCTTTATTGAGGTAGATTTCTTCACTGTTGCGTTGATTATTCGATTCCGTATATTCATGCTATTTGCATTGCATTGCTTGTGTTTATTGATATATTACTATCTTGCTGCTAGGACACCAGCACCATTATCGATGATGCATATGTTCCACGTACACTGCTCGCCGGCTTACACACTTCATCATCGATAATTGCCATGTCACTACACTGTAGTACTGTTGCATTCAGGACATGACTCTTGCATGACATACTGATATGTTTACAGTTCTTTTACATGTCGCATACATCATGCTTTCTGATTATACGCATTGAGATATTTTGTTTCCATGATATTTCTGGATTTGGGAACCGTGGGTATTTCAAAAGAGAATATGTAATTGTTTTAAAAACCCGGTTGCCCTTGATATGATATTTCAGTGCGTCCACCATGTGTTTTCTTGGTGCTAGAGTGATATATGAGAGAGAGGGGGCTGACCCGGACTGACGGATGCCCGATATATGAGAGAGGGGGGGCTGACCCGGACTGACGGATGCCCGATATATGAGAGAGATGGGGCTGACCCGGACTGACGGATGCCCGATATATGAGGATTTACGTGCCGATGCTGGGCACAGCTTTCATGATGTTTTCGAGTGTCGATGCTGGACACTCCGGTTCCATGATTTTGACGTGTCGCGAGGGACACAGATGGGTTATATCCTCATATTTCCATGCATATGCTTCATGATATTTACATGCATGATGGTTATTGTCATTGGGTGACGAGTGGACGGGATCCACATATTTACAGATTTGATTACATTGATCACACCTCATATTTATGATATGTTATTACCTGAGGCACTGGCACGAGCACTTGTCACTACACTCATGTATGGAGGTTATACTGCCACTGTAGCATGCTTCAGACTTACTCATATTGAGGTTATATATATCTGATCATATTGACCTAGGATGAGTCATACATACGATTTTTGCTTGTAGATATTTTCTATTCACGAGTTGGCAATTCACCCCCGTTGTGCCACAGTTCTTGTAGGTTTTGCCGTACAGGTTTCTTTGCGGCTTTTCTGGCACATTGCTTCTATTACGGGTGACTTGTTTTGGTAGGTGGGTTCTTTTGCATCAGAACCACCATTGTACATGTATTATTCATTGTATCTAGAAATTCCATCAACCAAAACTTGTATATTGTTTCAGACTTAGAAAACAGTGATGTCTTATCTCGACCTTAGAGTCGCGCTTGTAGTATTATGGTTTTCTGGCTGTTTTGAGTTTCTTTTTGAGTTTCGATCCTCGCGCTTTGGCGTTGTATATTATATTGCTTGCGTGGTTGTGACTGTCGATTGACGAAGAGCTAGCTCCCGCTTGGGGATGCCCTTTTCCTTGCATATATATATATATATTATTGTTGTACCCCATTCGGGGCCAGTTTTTACGAAGGAAACTCTGCCGAAATTTTCAAGAAAGATTACACATTTTAAAAATGTATATTCGGCTTGTTATTTGAAAACTTTGATTTTCAAGACATGTTTTCTTTACTTCTTAAAACCAGTTTTCCTTATTTACTCATTAAAATGGTTTTAGATTTCTGGGCTTTTGGCTTACTTGGATCAGATGGGGTCCTATAGACTTCATATGGTTCAAGGCCCAGTCACGTGCTCTTTCGGGTCGTGACACTTTCCTTATCGAATAAGGTACAGGATATTTCACAAATACCACTATGCAAAGCATAAACTATAGAAGCAATCAAAAGACAAACCGAGTGGGTTGCAGCATCTGCTAGTTTCGCTAAAGAGGTCACTCCCGGTGAAGGGATCTCGACTCTTTTCTTATCGAATAAGGTGCTGGATATTCTACAAGGAATACCGCTATGCAAAGTAAGAACTAGAGCTACCAGTTTTTAAAACAAGTTTCTACAACATCTTTAGGTTTCTTTTATTTTTCATTAATCTCATTAATGAAGTCCCATCTGTTATGCTTCCCAAGCATCACATAAGAAATGAAAGCAACAATATTTATTATATCTCATATATATAATATAGGCATTCGTCTCAGAACATATCAAGTGATCACATCACAGAATAGCAGCAGCAGAAGAATCACATATGAAATATTGGATATACTAGGAATTCCGTGTTTTATTTAAGCCAGTAAAAACGCAAATTCCACGGTCGTGATGAATATCCAAACCCACATCCCTAGACCCCTACGAGAGCGGAAAGCAACCCTACCAATTCTAGAGTTAGGAGACCCGGTCTCAACTCCTTGAGATGGTCTCCCACTGGACCCTAGAACTCGGTTACTTATGCTCCCCGTCCTAGGTCTATCCTAATGCAGAAAAGTAAATAATATACATCAATGGTGGCATCATCCTCAACCCGGAAGTGACTTAATAAAAGAATATTACATACAATGAATTTTAAATGAATGAAAATAAAAACCCTCATCTCACATAAAATCCCCGGCTATTCAAAACACGACGATCCAATATAACATATCATAGCAACACATAACATCACATGTTATCAACGTAAGTAAATATGCGCATCCCAGTTGTCATTGACATATAGCACCGAAACCGGCGATACACCACATATTACACTTACTGTCGCAGAAAAGAAAGTGAAAAATTACAACAGTTGGAATCCGCAGCCACCTTAGACATCATAAACCCAATATATCACATACATTGGATTTCATGCCTAACCAAATGAATTCCTTAGACATCACATGCCTAACAATTATAAACCCCGCATTTTAGTCTCGATATTGAAAAAACTTTCCAATAACCTGTCGGGTAATTCAACAAGATTCCCGATAACCTGATCGAATGCTCGTCGGAAACTTTAGTAGAAGGCCGCACCCCCGGTGCCGTCGATGAAGTGCACTAAGGCGGAACACCGCAGCTGCGAGCACCCGAACAGATGCTTTTTGGCGACGGGGTTCTCCTACAGTCACTTGGTCGGGGCTATGGGGCGTGGCTATCTAGTAAGGTTACCCGGAGAGTATTCGCGTACACTACGTAATTGCGACGAACTTTTGATCCACATCAAAATTCCGTGGCAACCGATCAAATGAGACTAAACTGCTAGATTTATAAAATTCAAACTAGTTATCACATAACTACTTGTGGATTCCAAATATTGTATCACAATCAGAGACAGCTAGATGAAGTTAAACTTTTCGATCGAATAAGCAAGCACCCAAAATTTCCCTACAAGCTCAACACTTAAGCGGAGTTCAAAAAGTACCCAGAAACTGCCACAACTCCTATGAACCAGCCGTAGAAGGGTCAACCAATGCCTCACATGTGGCACCGCTGAACTACCACAAACCATAGGGTTTGGTGGCGGTTCTGACGGTCACATAATCGAGTTAATGTTTCATTCTTCTAGAGGGTCCACATAATCGCTTGCAAGATTTTCTGAAAGTTTTAAACTCGGAAAAAATCCAACTCTTGAAAAATTTCCAGCGGGGGAAAAATTGGATTATTGATATCCGTTCGAACTTTTTAACATCGTATAAATAACCCGAATACATGTTAGGATTACGATTATGAAACACTTCGAATTGCTTTTGCAGAAAGTTAACATCACATTAAAATTTAGCAAAAACAAACAACACCAGAAACCCCAAAACCCAGACCCTCAAACACAGTAAAAATTTCAAGCCCAGACTGCACACAAAAACCGAACAGGCCGTATTTTTACCCAATGTGGCCGGCCAAAACTTTGTAAAATTGCCTCAAATTTTCACAGTGTTCATGTTATATCTCATACAACATTCTGCAGTTGTTTAAAATTTTTTTTGAAGACTTTTTAAATTCGACATGAACTAAGTTTTCGTATCGGGTGTTTCGGAGTAGTTTCGGTTTCGTAATCCTAGCAAACATCGTCTAATTTTCTAGCATGGCTCTGATACCACTGTTAGGATGCCTAGCACGGCAGCAAGTTTTCGGGAGGCATCGTCCAAGCCAATTTAAAAAATTTGCCGTTCTAGTAAACCCTAACCCTAGAATCGCTACTAGAAAATCCGACGATACAAAATGTAAACACTTTACATCTAAAGTGAACAAGGAATAAAACCTTTGTAGACCGGTCCTTCACTTCAATAGCTCCATGTAGTAGTCCCTTCGCTGCGATCACGAACTCCCGGACTCTAGAGAGGCTCTCATGAAGATATGAACAAGCTTGCATCGAAGTCTTCGAGGCCGAAGATGATCTACGTCGAGGAGACACTAACCCAAGCTATCTCTTCACCAATGGTGAGATTAGTGAAGCAAACACCCTAAACTAAATGGCAAGTAGTAGAGGATGATGAAGTAGGAAGTGGGCTCACTTTAGATTTATTTTTCTCACACTAAATCTTCACTTAGAAAAAACCCTAGCAAGCTTTTTCTTTTGTTGAAGAAGAAGAAGAAAAGAAACTCATGAGAGAGTGTGAGATTAGAATTGCAACCATGGGTGAGCAAGTATCATGCCTAACTCATGTAGAGAATAAACCAAGGTCAAGGGTTAATGTTGGGTTAACAAATATCTTAAGCAATGACAAAAGAGTGGACTTGGTCAATGTTCTACAAGCTTCATCCAAGCTTGAAACATTGACTAAGTCTTCACTATTTTGTGATAACTTAAGTGATAAATATCAAACCCTAACTTTAACCCTAGCATGGTATAAGTCTCATACATACATGTTGCATGTCAAACCTAGCATGACACAACAATATATATCACATATATATTTTGTGTGCATATAGAAAACAATACATATATCACATATATATAAAGTGTATCATCAAGTGAGAAACGGTAATACTTTAGTGAGCTAATATTAGTTAATGTAATGTAATATATCAAATATATAATCATACATTAAATTATTAAATCAACACTTGATTTAATAATCCGGCTATATTACATATAACCGACTAATATCATATGAATCAACTTATCGAATCAACTCTTGATCCGATAACCCGGCTATATCATATATAACCGACTGATATCACATATCGCGAGAATGGAATACGGTATCACATACTCGTATCAATCTCGGTCCCGCACATATCACATATGTGCTCCTACTCCGTTTCGCATGAACCAGCAAACCTCTAAGTTGTACTCTAAAGACTCGTCAATACGCCGGCAGTAGGGGATGATCATATCAAACACCCACAAGCCGCAAGCGTTCTACTAAACGTAATGGCCACCCGGGTATTAAGCGATCAGAAGATCAACAAGCAAGCCTGCTCGTACTCCTGCGAATCCACTCAGTAACACTATCGTACAGTCCGGTCTCTTCGTCTGATATGTCGCATATCACAGCCTGGGGGTGGTATAACGTCAGACCCCAATAGCCTGATAAGTCATGCGATGCTAGGTCCATAACGGTTCGAGAAACTACCGATAACACTTACTAGTAAATCTTAGCAACCCTGGTCAGGGATTTCCTGTTATGGCCAATCAAGCATAGCGCAACATCAACTCCCAATACCGGGAGAGACGAAACCCCTCCTATCGCTCATTGCCTCCATGTGACTCAGGACTGTACCCAAAAACCACCTTTTTGCACGATCTCTTGACCGTGGTATGGTGGAAATCAAAGCACAGTGGGAATCACACAAGACTCTATGACGATCTCGGGTCTACAGACTAACCTGTACCTGTGTCACCAGAGAACTGCTATCCGACGATAGGTATAATACCATCTAGGAGTTCTCGGCGAGTCCGTTCAGTGTACCCAGTCTCCACTGAGCACCCGTATACCATCTCTGATGTCAAACACCAATGGATATGGGATCATCCATCGCCCATCACATGGGTCGAAAAGCGTATACGCTAGTCTACTCTGGAGTATCGATGCCCTGTCTCGATACTCCCACGACTAGAAACATTTGAAGGATATACTTAGCGACTACCATGTCCCCACTAGTATGATCTGCATCATAATCCTGGTAGTCAAGTACTCATCCTAAGGGCTTTATCAACATGTAATAGATAGACAATAAGTGTACATGTTAAGATAAAATGCAACCAGATAGCATACTATCATGCCGAGCAAGAAAGTCCTCCCTATATATGTCCAAGCATCCACTACAATATACATCGCATGTACAGTAATGTCCTCTAGGGCATACATATAACTAACAGATTCCTGAGATCGTGGGTAAATTCCCATACTTGGAATCCTCCATACTAAGCCTCTTTAGTATGGTGTCAATATACCTGGATTGGGACAATCCCAGCATTCGTTTAGATCTATTTTTATAGATCTTAATCCCCAGGATGTAGGAGGCAGCACCCAGATCCTTCATGGAGAATCTTTGTGATAAGAAGAGTTTGACCGAGTGCAGCATATGAACATCATTTCTTATTAAGAGTATGTCATCCACGTACAATACGAGGAAGACGACCTTACTCTCTGCCACCTTCTTGTATATAGAAGGTTCATCTATGTTTTTTACGAAGTAAAACTCTTTGAATGCCATATCAAAACAGATGTTCCAACTCCGTGATGCCTGCTTTAACCTGTAGATTGATTTAAGCATCTTGCACACCTTTCCGCTGCTCCTACTATCTACGAAGCCCTCTGGCTGAGTGTCACACCCCGCTTCCCAGTGTACGGGCAAGGAGGCGCGATGAGGTCTGCTACGTATTTTCCGAAGTAAACACGCTAAGCGTATCTAAGCAATATAAAATAAAATACACAAGAGACAGGAATGGAAATGAACATCAACTTTATTTATTAAACATTCTTTTTACAATACAACTGAAATGTAAATATATGGAATGAAAGCGATGCCTAAACAGTGGCATAACAGAAACGAAAATGAAATGTACAAGTAAACTAGAGCTCTGGGTCAAAAGCTAGCTGATCCAAGTCCTCGCTGTTGGGCTCTGTCTCTAGAAGGTCCGATCCACCTGACAACATTCCAAGAAAGAAGAAACGGAATAACGTCAGCGAACAATCGCTCGGTAAGTCCCAAAGATGAGTAGAGATAGGGTAGACAGAGAGAGAGTATATCTTATAATGTTTGTTTATATTGTTAACGCTGTTGTTTGTAGCTTGGTACAGAAGATGCCAGTGTATACGAGAGGAGTCCAACTTACACCGTGGACTTTGGTAACCCGTAGTACAAGGCTCCAT
Source organism: Agapanthus africanus (assembly GCA_030015575.1). Lineage (NCBI taxonomy): Eukaryota > Viridiplantae > Streptophyta > Magnoliopsida > Asparagales > Amaryllidaceae > Agapanthus > Agapanthus africanus. The sequence goes on along the minus strand of JASDDO010000026.1, from coordinate 398,210,419 downwards.
CGATAATACCACGGAACAACGGCATGGATGTAATTTCGTCTTAAGTGACCACCTTGTGCCACCTTTAACATATTCCGTACCAGTCTACCCATTGTAAACCCCGTAGTGTCTTGATTGTATTGTTTTGTCTTATATTGTAAATTGTATATAGATGACTTGCCGAAACCATGATATCAGTAAATGGATGTAACTGGAGAATCAGGTAGATGGATGTATATCCATGGTTCGGTTCAGTCAAGTTATATATTGAAGTAGATTGTATATACGGATTCATGTTGAATCATGTTGTGTTTTAAGTTTATACTTGAATCGTATTCAAGTCAGATTGATCAGATTGAGACTCAGTTTGAGTCAGACATTTAGAAAAGAAATTGAAATCCTGAATTAGGTTTTGATGTTATAGGTAACTGCTGCACATGGACGGCAGGATTTTGTGTATTTTTCCAAGACAATTACCGTGTTGATAACAACGTTTGTTAGATTATCTACCTTAGATAGGCAAGCACCCATATCTCTGGCTCCCTGAGGCTCAAGAGACTGGCCCCACTTAAACCTATGTTTACTAGGGTCCTTATTATAATTTAGTATAACTTGAGGGGTTTTTATGTAAAAATAGTTTTGGCATAATTTCAAAATACACCTCCAGTATTTAATTATCGTCTTTAGGGTTTTCATAGATGTAAATTTTATAAATGTGAAATTTCTAAAGAATAGAACATAGTTTCATAGTATATGGTATTTTCTTGAAATATTGTACTTGTGTTGTATTTGGATGGTATTTTCATGTAATAGTGATTCCTTTGATTTAGAAAACTTGGAATATTTATATAATTAAAATAGATATTTTGATAATAAATATATAGATATTTAATTAAAATAATTTATTTATTTTCTTGTAGAAATCTCATTTTCTAAAGAAAAAATGTATAAAAATTCCATCGAGATCGAATGCTCCTTGCGAAGGTCTGCATCTCGCTCTACTAAGCTCGAGGATGTGCGATAATCTGCACCATCCCGAACGGGGTCCCCAAAATGTGTTGTAGAGGTGTAATTGCATGGAAATGTTAAATACATCTTTTTATAGATAACAGTTTTGTAAGTTTAGCGTATTTATTTGTAAAGTCGTATTACCCGTATTCTATTGTCCCAAAATTCATCGTGCTATGATAGAGATGTATGTTGTGATGAGGTAGGTCATTACCTCGTGAACTATCTAAAGGAAAAATAGGTATTATGTTGATTATGTCGGAAACTAAAATATGTGGTATTTAACTGTAAAACTACAATAGAAGTTGCATATAATAATATTTTGTGATGAAACTTGTTTAAGATGTTTGTTAATGTTTATTGAACATGATGTGAGAGTTTGGTATATTCTTGTTTGATAAAAATTGGATTTTTAAAGAAACCCGAATCGGAAGTCGGATTAACTCTGCTTCCGTCGGGTTTTAGTTTTCAAAGTTTTTAGAATAGAGAAAGGAAGGGGGAGAGGGGACTTACTGGTTTGTTGGACTAGAGGAGAGAGAAGGGGTCCTAGAGAAGGTCTCGGGGCGTCGTTTCGTTGCCGGAATCTCCTCGGAAGTTCGTCGGAGCTTCGCCCTTCACTAACTCCACTTGTACACAAAAGTGCTTGAGAATTTTGTATAGTTTTTGTAATAGAATTCTGAGTGAGAGGGATGTAAAATGGAGTGGGTATTTATAGGGAAGATTAGGGTTTGGTGTATTGAATGGGAGAATTAAAAATTTGTATTAAAATGAATTAAATGGGTGATTGAATGTTCTCTGTATGAATGCAGAGAAAACAAGCTGTGTTAAAGGAGTGGGGGTAGCTGAAAGGTTGCAGGGGTTTAAATATGGGAGCATTAGGGACGGGGGAGACCGGCGGTGCTGGGGATTTTGGGGTGTGTCGCCGGGTCATTCCCGACGGATGGGGCTAGGGTTTGGGCCACGTGACCTTGTCGCTTTGACTTCTTCAGTGCACATGTTTATTTAAACCGTGACTTTTCATTTTACGTGTAGTGCACGTGTAGACTCTTGGGCTTCTAAAAAGATTAAAAGAAAATAAAACAAAATGATAATGTGGCTGATGGGATTTGAACTTGGGTGCTTTGTCTCAGTAGTGAAAGGCTTTTCCAATGAGCTACAAGCTCTTTCTTGCTGTTCAAAAGCAAATCAAATTCTTATAACATTCATAGGATTTGCAAAGACCCCAATTGTACATTAACTTTAAATGAATTTTCTATACATTGAATTTGGAGTTGTTACACTGAGTCATGTACACTCTCTCTTCTAAATCACCATTTAGAAAAGCGGTCTTGACATCCATTTGCCAGATTTCATAGTCATGGTATGCAGCGATGGCAAGTAGGATATGGATGGACATAAGCATAACCACTGGAGAAAAGGTTTCATCATAATCTACAACTGGTCGTTGAGGAAAACCTTTTGCTACAAGTCTAGCTTTGAAAGCTCAACTTTTCCATCTACACGAAGTTTTTCTTGAAGATCCACTTGCTCCCGATGGGTTTTACCCTTTTTGGAGCATCTTCCAAAGTACATACTTTGTTAGTGTACATGGATTCCATCTCAGATCGCATTGCATCCAGCCATTTCATAGAGTCCCCACTCGTGATGACCTGCTCGAAGCTAGTTGGGTCATCATCTTCCATGATGAAATCCTCGCTCCCACCATCAATGAGAAAACCGTAGTATCTCTCAGGTGGATGAGGAACCCTACTAGATCAGCGGAGAGGCTGAGATTCGTTGGGAACTACCGAATCCTCTGGTTCTATTAAATCATCAGTTGTAGTTTGTGCGGTTGGAACTTCTTCCAGCTCTACCTCTTTGCCACTAATTTCTTTTACAAGAAATTCCTTTTCTAAAAAGGTGACATATTGAGAAACAAACACCTTTTGTTCCTCAGCGTGGTAGAAAATATATCCTTATGAATTCTTTGGATATCCCACAAGCTTGCAAAGAACTGATCGTGCCTCGAGTTTGTCCGGATTTCGTCTTTTGACATAGGCCGGACAACCCATATCTTAACTCGTTTAAGATACGATCTCTTTCCACTCCATATCTCATATGGTGTTGTAGGCACTAATTTAGATGGAACTTGATTCAATAGGTATGCAGATGTCTCAAGCGCATAACCCCAAAAGGAAATAGGCAACTCAGCAGTACTCATCATAGAGTGCACCATATCTAATAGGGTGGGATTCTTCTGCTCCGATACACCGTTGTGCTGTAGTGTATACGGAGGAGTAAGCTGAGAGAGAATCCCATTCTTTTTTAAATAATCTAGGAACTCTGTGCTCAAGTATTCTCCTCCTCGATCAGATCGAAGGATTTTAATACTTTTACCTATCTGGTTCTCAACTTCATGCTTATATTCTTTGAATTTCTCAAAAGTCTCAGGCTTGTGTTTTAACAGGAACACATGTCCGAATCTTGATAGATCGTCAGTGAATGTAATGAAGTACGAGGAACCATCCCTGGCATGTGTAGACATGGGACTGCATACATCACTAGGTATCAGTCCCAAGAGTTCCGTAGCTCTTTCTCCGTGTCCAGTAAACGGAGTTTTGGTCATTTTACCTTTGAGACATGACTGGCAAGTTTCATATGATGTAAATTCAAACTGATTTAAATATCCATCTTTATGTAACTTATCTAGTCATGTCGCATTGATATGACCTAGTCTACAATGTCACAAGAAGGACTCGTTCATTTCTGAACTTTTCCTCTTGTGTGTGTTCTGTACGTTAAGAACTGTGTTTTGATTTAGAATGTATATGCCATTACTTAACAAGCCTGATCCAATCAACTTTTGATTCAGAAAAATGTTCATAACATTATCCTGCAATACAAAATTATATCCTTCTTTACTTAATAAAGAAACTGATATAATATTTCATATCAGGTTCGGTATGTAATAACATTCGTTCAAAATCAATGTATTACCATTTGATAATATAAGGTGATTTTCTCCAACTGCTTTGGCTGCAACATTTGCACCATTCCCTACTCTTACAGAATGATCACCTATTCCCAGTTCTCTACCTTTCTAGACACCTACTTGATCGGCTAATTGTAATGTGCAAAACTCTCTCAGGAGTAACTCTTACTCGCAGTGGGTATCGGGATCCAACTATCTCGTAGAAGGTATGCAATCTCATTGCAAATTTCAACCCTTGAAATTCCCGATAGTATTTTACCCCTAGCAGCTTATGACCTTAACATAGTCAACAAATCATAAGTGCTAGTTAAGTTCAACCCGGCATTTCGTGATTGAATTAAACCCACCCGTATGACCCTTAACATAGTCAACAAAGTCGTACGACTACCCTAATCTAATCGCATCACATGCTTTAACAGATAAGCACTAATCAACTACCGCACACTACGCCTTAACATAGTCAACAAACATAGCACGAATACTAAATAGTACTTATCTGAAATGACGGAGGGCTATGACATGTTTTTAAGAAAACCTTTTGCGCAATGAACTTGATATCGTTGTAGAATCGAGTGATTTTGAAAAAGGAGTGGTTTAAGCTCTGCCTTTTAAAATCGAGTTTTTCAAAATAAACCGAGTGGGTGTGGTATCTGCTAGCTTTTTCTAAAGAGATCACTCCCGGTGAAAGGATCTAGGCTCTTTCCTCATCGAATGAGGTGCTGGATGTTCATCAAGGAACACAGCTGTGCAAAGCAAGAATTAAAGCTACCTTTTTTAAAAGTTTGATTCTACAACATCTTTAGATTTCTTTCTTTTTCATTAATCTCATTAAAGAAGTCCTATCATTTATGCTTCCTAAGCATCACAGGTAAAGAAACGAAAATACAACATACGCTTATGCCATCCGCATTCGCCACGGGGTCCCGTCATGCACTGTTAGGTTAGATAACTAACGGTAAAGTAGGGCAGGACTAGCCCGTATGCAAAACATAAGCAACGTTTATTATATACCATATATATAATATAAAGCATTCGTCTCATCATTTAAAGTGATCATATCACAGAACATTGCAGCAGAAGTCAACATATGAAATATTGGATATACTAGGAGGTCCGTGTTTTAAATTAAGCCAGTAAAAAACACGGATTCCATGATCGTGATGAATAGATAAACCCACATCCTTAGACCCCTACGAGAGCGGCAAGCAACCCTGCCAATTCTAGAGTTAGGAGACCCGGCCTCGACTCCTCGAGATGGTCTCCCACTGGACTCTAGAACCCGGTTACTTGTGCTCCCCGCCTTGGGTCTATCCTAATGCGGAAAAGTAAATAATATATATCAATGGTGATATCATCCTCAACCCGGAAGTGCCACAATTAAAGAATATTACATACAAGTTTTTACATGAATGAAAATGAAAAACTCTCATCTCACGCAAAAACCCCGGCTATTCAAACACGACGATCTAATATAACATATCAGAGCAACACATAACATCACATGTCATCAACGTAAGTAAATATGCGTATCCCAATTGTCGTTGACATATAGCAACGAAACCGGCGATACACCACATATTACACTTACGATCACAGAAGAGAAAGTGAAAACTATAACAATTGGAATCCGCAACCACCTTAGACATCATAAACCCGAAATATCACATACTTCGGATTTCATGCCTAACCATATGAATTCCTTAGACATCATAAACCCGGAATATCTCATATTTCGAATTTCATGCCCAACCATATAAACCCCACATTTTAGTCTTAATATTGAAAACAATTTTCAATAACCAGTCGATTAATTCAACAAGATTCCCGACAACTTGATCGAATGCTCGTCGGAAACTTCAGCAGACGGCCGCACCCCCGATGCCGTCAACGAAGTGCACTTAGGCGGAACACCGCGGCCGCGAGCACCAGGGAGGATGCTTTTGGCAACGAGGTTCTCCTACAATCACTTGGTCGGGGCTTTGGGGCGTGGCTATCTAGTAATGTTACCCGGCGAGTATCCGCGTACACTACGTGATTGCGACAGAGTTTTGATCCATATCAAAACCCCATGGCAACCGATCAAATGAGACTAAATTGCGAGGTTTACAAAATTCAAACTAGTTTTCACAAAACTAATTAGTGTGGATTCCAAATATTGTATCACATTCATAAAAGCTAGGCGATGTTAAACTTTTCGATCGATCAATCAACCACCCAAAATTCTCAGAGAACTCAACACTTGAGTTAGATTCAAAAATTCCCAGACAGTGCTACAAGCACATACGGACCAGCACATATGGACCAGCACAAGAGAGCACGTCCCAAGCCTCACCAACGGCGCCGCTGAACCGTCTCCAAAACCACCTTTGGCCGCCGTTCCGCGGTCGTTAGGTCGAGTTAGGGGTTCGTTTTTCTTAGGGGTCCACATAATATTTTGCACAATTTTCTGAACATTTTTAAACCCAAAAATTCTAACTTTTGAAAAATTTCCAGAGAGCAATCTTAAGGTGGTGTTTGATGTTCGTTCAAACTTTTTAACGTCGTCTAAGTTACCCGAAACGATGTTAAAATTACGAATACAAAACACTATGAATTGTCACTATAGAAAGATAATATCACATGCAATCTTTAGCAAAAACAAAAAAAATACCTAAAACACCAAACCATAGAGACCGGAACACCAAAAAAAATTGAAGCCAAAATCCCACAAAAAAACCGGCCAGGCCGGGTTTAACACACATCTCGCCGGGAAAAAACCGTGAAAGGGGCACAATTTTCTGTGGTGTTCATGTTACATCATATGTAACATTCCGCACTTGTTTAAAAAATTTTTAAAGATCCTTTTAAAAACGACAGAAACTAAGGATTTTGTTTCGAGGTTTTGGAGTTGTTTTGGTTTCGTAATTCTACTAACATCGTCTAATTCACTAGCTTGGATTTGATACCACTGGAAGGTTCCTTATGTCACGACCCGCAGGGTACGGAACGTGACTGGCACTTAAGTTTACGAAATGTCTCAAGACGTCCGTAAAATAAGTAAGCCAAAGCCCAGAAACCAAAACCAAATAAGCAAAAGAGTGAAGAAAACCCAATCAATTGAAAGCGAGTTTATCAAATAAGTCATATAAAACCTTTTTAAAAACAATATCAATTTTTCCGAAAATTTCGGCAGAGTCTCCTTTGTAAATACTGGCCCCCAAAATGGGTACAACAAGAATATATATAAATCCAACAAATATGGCATCCCCAAGCGGGAGCTAGCTCTTCGCCACAAGGCGGTCACAAATCCCACGCAATATAAAACAACAACATGCAAAATAATCATAAAGAAGCATGAGAAAAACAGCACGTCGACTCAAGTGAGCTCGACCCCAAAATACAGCAAAAAGTCCACAAATCTCACAGTCCCATCTCTAGGTCAATATACAACAATACTGGTAGATACAGTAGATGGAGTACACTAGATACAAAGAATATACAAGGTGGTGCAAAAATAATAATATAACCCACCTAAGAGCAAAACCTCGAGTCCAGGAAAAAGAGGCAAAAGAAGCAAGTGCACCCGCCGCTACTGTACTGACGGAGCGGACCTGCAAAAGGCTGTGGCACAACGGGGGTGAGTTGCCAACTCGTGAGTAATAAATAACATCTACACAGGCTATCGAATGCATGCACACAAGCATCCTAGCATCTAAAATACAGGTAAGGCAGGACATAAAAGCAGGTATGTATGCAATATGAATATACTAGCAGGTATGAATGCAATGCGAATCAACTCATGATCTGAATGTGTAAGTATAAGAAACATGTTTTTCTTTAGGAATCTCTTTTGAAATACCAGCACAATACCAATAGAATCAACAAGAACCTGTGTCCAGCAACGACACCTCAAAACTATCACAAATCTCATATATCCATGTCATAGTATCTCTGGCCTCAGCCATCCGGTTGACCCATCTCAATATCAATATCTCATCATCTCGCGGCCACGGTCGGTATCCTCTAGATATCCGCCGTCCCAAACAGTCACCGGTAGGTAATCCGCCCCCTGCCAGGCTCATCGTCAGCACCACGAGCTTCTTGCCCCGGGGTACCTTACCGGGCCCACCATGTACCCGAGACGGTTCATCCAACTCCTCGAAACGGGTCTCGAAAACCACAGCAAACTCATGGTGGACGACACTTACATCACTAGAAAACCGCAATTTACATATTTTAAAAATATAATAAGTTTAGAAATTTTGCGGCTTTCCCTCGAAATCCAGAAATATCACAAAATCTCAAGAAATCCTCATAAATGCATATGCCAATGATAATGAATGCATATGGTATCAATAATCAAGTTGCAATGTATGATTGATAGACTAGGCATGAACAAATAACATGATGAGGTACATGCACATGATTGGCAATCTTATGATTTCATTTTAAGGAATTAAAGGCAATAGCACAAGTTTAAGTATCAATTAGTAAAAGGTTTCAAATTATAGGTTATCTAGTGTGGTGGCATGGCAATTACCACGGTGTGTGTGTAAGCATGAATAGTGCTCGTGCTGCATATAAAAACCCTGGCAATGGTGCAGGTGTCCTATAGAATGGTTTCGCATATGTATGTCAATATAAGGCATGGATGAAGCAATTAATCATACAAGTATTACACCCCTAATTACTAACATTACTAAGAATCTTTTTAAGCTACTAAAACTATCGGGCGGCTTGCGCCATCCAACGATAGTCCCCCGTAGATGTCACATCTACTCACTGGAATCCCTAGCTAGTCACGTCCAATCACCGCTTTCCCTTTTCGTGCCGCGTCTGACGTCTCCGCGACCGAACCTGGAATTTACATCAATACAAACATAAGGTTACATATCAAGAACGACGCAAATCCCAAACGAAAATACCATAGTTCACAAGATAGGTACAACGTGCACGAGGTGCGCGGAACACACGCGAAAATCGCAAAAACTAACTAAAATCGTTGATTTGGTCGCCCGACAAAGCTAAAACCCGATCACTCAAAAATCCGCACTCACACATCCTAATTATCATAGGATATGCCAAAAATATCATCAAGATATCGCAATTAATTCATCACATAATTTTATCACAAAACTAGTAAGCACAAACATTCCAAAAAAAACGACGCAATATCGCCGTTATGCGATAAAGTGCTCACAATCCAACACAAACATCCAAACTAACCCACTAGATAGCCACTACACTAATTTTAAACCTTTTACAAAGTATCAAACCATAATTCCAACACAAACCCCTTTCTTGATTTTTGTAATTAGCAATTACAATGAAAATTTTACACAAGTTCAACTTAGATTAGCATAATATGAAGCCACTTAAGCAAAGTAACCTTATAGATTGGTTTAGTAAACAACTAGATAGCTAAATAGATTTAATTAACTAAATAATGGTTTCTAAAACCTTAGTTAACTCAAACCATTAACTTTAAAAAAAATCTAGAATGAAATTAGCACTAATATTAACACTAAAACAACTCCATTAAAGAATTCTAACCATAAGAACTTAACTTGGTGGAAATTATACCTCAAGATCTATGGATCTAGCAAGAACAAGAGGCCTCCAAAGATGGCTTCATAGCACCATGATCCAAGCAAGAGAGGCTAAGGAGAATGGGATGAAGGATGGGGTTTAATTTGTGAGGTTTAAATTGCAATTTTGGAGCAAACTTGAAGAATTTTTGAAGAAGATGAAAAGAAAAATGATGAAAAGGGGAGGGGCTGCAGATTTCGGCCTGCACAAGGGAGAGGAGGATGGTGTGGGGTGTGGGAAAAGTCAAGTTCAACCCATACCAATCACTAAAGAACCATACCCAAATAAAAGTCAAAATCCTTTAAAAAAACACCTCTTTTCTACACAAGAATAAAAGTCAAAGAGGCAAGGAATTTTTTTCTTGAGTTGCTGGAAATGGGCCGGCCTAGGGGTGAGGGAAGAGTGAGAGGGGTTTTACAAAAGAAATTTTATGCAAAAAGACCCCCTACAAGTCCAAAATTGCAAGTTTTAGCTTAAATTCCATAAATTTCGTTTTCCATAATAAAAATTAGTTAAAACTTAAAATAAATTACTAAAAATTTATGATACAACTAGATTTTAATTAACATGATTTTAAAGCTTAAATTTAGCCCATTTAAATTTGTATTTATCGCTAATTTAATGTATTTTCTTACCGGCTTAAAATAATATTAAAAAATTGAAAAATTAGGGAAAAATTTTAAACGACCAGAATTTCATAAGTAACTCATTTGCTACTAAAAACTAGCAATTACCTATCCAAATTAGGTATAATTAGTCCTAAACTGCAAAATAACAAAAAGACGGTTTACGGAAAAATACCGAATTTTCACCGATTTTCAGGAAAACACCAAAATGACTTTTCAAGGCGCTACAATCTTCCCCCCTTAAAGAAATTCGGTCCCCGAATTAAAAAAATATAACTACGCGTACCTTCAAAGAGATGGGGATATTTCTTCCTCATCTCGCCCTCGGTCTCCCAGGTGACCTCCTCGCTGCTCGGGCCACGCCAAAGGACCTTGACGGTCGGTATAACTTTCGATCTCAACTTCTTCACCTCCCGATCCAGGATGGCCACCGGCTGGTCTGCAAAAGAAAGGTCGCGCTCTAGCTGGACTGTCGGGTGCTGAATCGCATGCGAAGGGTCGTGAAGGTACTTGCGGAGTATCGAAACATGGAAGACGGGGTGACCATCGGGAAAGCTGGGTGGAAGGGCCAAACGATATGCAACTGCGCCGACACGCTCGAGAATCTCGAAGGGACCCACAAATCTGGGACTAAGCTTTCCTTTCCGCCCAAATCGCATCACGCCCTTCATCGGAGAGACCCTCAGAAAAACATGATCGCCAACTGCGAACTCTAGTTTGCGACGGCGCCTGTCTGTATACGATTTCTGCCTGCTCTGAGCTGCTCTCATCCGGTCTCGAATCAACTGTATCTTCGCTGTCGTCTCCTCAACAAGCTGCGGCCCCAAAATACTGCTCTCGCTGAGCTCTGTCCAACAGACTGGCGATCTGCATCTCCTCCCATACAATGCCTCGAAAGGTGCCATCTGAATAGTATCCTGGAAGCTGTTGTTGTAGGAGAACTCCACTAGAGGTAAATGACGATCCCAGCTACCGCCGAAGTCTAAAACGCACACTCTTAGCATGTCCTCGAGAGTCTGAATGGTCCGCTCTGACTGTCCGTCGGTCTGCGGATGAAACGCTGTGCTGAAGCTCAAACGAGTGCCCAAAGTCTCCTGAAGTCTCTGCCAAAGTTGGCTGGTGAACTGGGTGCCTCGATCTGACACGATACAAGTCGGTACGCCATGCAACCGCACGATCTCGTCGATGTAAAGCTGGGCATACTGAGCGAAGCTGAAAGTCGTCTTCACTGGCAGGAAGTGAGCCGCTTTCGTCAATCGATCTACGATCGCCCAGATGGAGTCATACCCTCGACTGGTCCTGGGTAGACCCACCCACAACGAAATCCATCAAAATCTGCTCCTATTTCCACTCCGGAATGGGTAACGACTGTAGCTCTCCTGCGGGCCTCTGGTGCTCGGCCTTGACTTGCTGACAAGTCAGGCATCTCGATACAAACTCCGCAATGTCCCTCTTCATCCCGTCCCACCCGTAGGTCTCTCTCATATCATGGTACATCTTGGTGGAACCGGGGTGGACATTATACACTGATCGGTGTGCCTCCTCAAGAATGTCGCGCCGCAATCCATCAGCATCTGGTACGCACAGTCTAGATCCATAGCGTAAAATCCCCTGATCGTCAATCACGAACTCGGAAAATCTGCCCTGTCCCATCTGTGCCACGATCTCTGAGCAACGGTCGTCACTGCGCTGTGCCTCATATATACGGTCAAGCAACTGTGGGCGTGCACGAACATGCACGAGCTGTCCCCCTGTCTGAGTGAACTCGAACTCAACTCGGCTGTCGCATAACATCTGCCAATCTACTGACGACTGCCTCTGCACTGCGCGCAAATAGGATAGACTACCCCCGGGCCTCCTGCTCAAAGCATCTGCCACCACATTCGCCTTGCCTGGGTGATAAAGGATCTCGCAGTCGTAGTCTTTCACCAACTCCATCCAACGACGCTGTCTGAGGTTCAGGTCTCGCTGCTGAAATATGTATTTTAAGCTCTTGTGGTCTGTGAATATTTGGCACGACTCGCTATATAGGTAATGTCGCCAAATCTTCAGTGCAAAGACCACTGCAGCCATCTCCAAATCGTGAGTGGGGTAGTTCTGTTCATGTATCTTCAACTGCCGAGAAGCATAAGCGATCACCCGGCCATGCTGCATCAATACGCATCCTAACCCCACTCGCGAAGCATCACAGTAGACCACAAATCCACCTGATCCCGAAGGCAAAGATAATACCAGCGCCGTAGTCAAACAAATCCATAGCTGCTGAAAACTGCGCTCGCACTCCTCTGTCCAAACGAAAGGAACTCCCTTCCGGGTCAAGCCGGTCAAAGGTGCAGCTATATGGGAGAAGTCCTGAACAAAACGCCTGTAGTAGCCCGCCAGGCCTATAAAACTACGGATCTCAGTAACCGATATAGGTCGGGGCCACTGCTGAACAGCCTCAATCTTCTTCGGGTCCATACATATGCCGTCTCTCGTAACCACATGACCCAAGAATCCGACGCTGTCCAGCCAGAATGCACACTTGGAGAACTTTGCGAACAGCTGGTGCTCCCTCAGAGTCTGTAACGTAATCTGCAAGTGCTGCTCGTGCTCCTCTCTGCTCCGGGAGTACACCAAGATATCGTCGATAAACACGATGATGAACAAGTCAAGATACGGCCTGAATGTACGGTTCATCAAATCCATGAATGCTGCTGGGGCGTTGGTGAGTCCGAACGACATCACCAAAAACTCATAGTGGCCGTAGCGCGTGCGGAAAGTTGTCCTCGGTATATCCTCCTGTCGAACTCGCAGCTGATGGTATCCTGATCGCAAGTCGATCCTCGAAAAATACCCCGCCCCCTGAAGCTGGTCAAACAAATCATCAATGCGTGGCAACGGATATCTGTTCCGAACGGTAACCTTGTTCAGCTGGCGGTAGTCGATACATAAGCGCAAACTTCCGTCCTTCTTCTTGACAAACAGGACCGGAGCACCCCACGGAGAAACACTAGGTCGAATAAGCCCCTTATCTAACAAATCCTGCAACTGATCCTTCAGCTCTCGAAGCTCTGCTGGGGCCATCCGATAAGGCGGTATAGAAATAGGTCCCGAGCCGGGAATCAAATCAATGCAGAACTCAACATCGCGCTTAGGTGGTAGCCCAGGTAGCTCATCAGGGAAAACATCAGGGAACTCACAAACAACCGGGACCCTGTCCAACGGAACCTCTGCAGCTCGAGTATCACAAATATACGCTAAGAATCCCTGACATCCCTTCCGCAAGAGCTGACCAGCACGAAGAGACGAAATCAAGCTGGGAAGGGTGACGCTGCGGTCTCCCTGAATAACAATGACTGGCTCTCCCGGAAAGCTAAATATGACTGCCTTCTCACGGAAGTCCACCGAAGCATAACAAGTGGCTAGCCAATCCATGCCCAGAAGCACATCAAAGTCCAACATATCGAGGAGAATCAAATCAACTGATGAATCCCTCTCCCCGATACGAACGGAACACAATCGAAAAACAAAACGAGCGACAAACGACTCGCCTACCGGAGTAACAACAACAAGCGGATGATCTAACGACGACGACTCACGGCCCAACATCGATGCAAAGTGTGTAGAGACGTACGAATGTGTGGAACCTGGGTCGAATAATACCCGAGCGTCGAAAGAACATACGGATAAGGTACCTGTCACAACGGCATTGGATGCCTGCGCATCCTGCTGTGTCAAAGCAAATACTCGGGCCTGTCCTCCACCGATAGCGGGCTGACCTCGACCTCGGCCTCTGCCTCCTCGTCCTCTCTGAACAGGACCGCCGCGTCCACGGCCTCTGTGTGCACCTAACTGGCGTGGAGCATCGCCTGTGGTAGGAAGTAGGGCTCTCTGAGGAGGGGGTGGTGATGGTGGTAGGGTCACATGCGGAACTGTCGCTGCTCCCTGTCGTCTCGCCGGACAGTCTCCGACAAGATGGTGCGGACTCCCGCACCCAAAATATCCTGGCGATGGCTGCTGTCCCTGGGGATATGAACCATATAACTGACCCCGTCCAAATCCCCTGCCGGGCCCATCCCTCGGAAAGAATCTGGCACGCTGCCTCTGAGACGGCACCTCGGTGCGAATCCTCTTCGGCCCAGAAATGGCCGAAGTCTGTGATATGCGTGCCTCCATCCGTAATGCCGTATCCATAGCAGCTGAATAAGTGTCGTAGTGCTGGGCGCCAATGGCAAGATATAGCAGGGGCATCAAGTCCCTGTACGAACCTCTTCACCATCTTCTCTTCGGTATCCACCAAATACGGAGCATATCGGGATAACTGTGTAAACTGGATGTCATACTCAGACACCGTCATCCCAGGTGTCTTGACTAAGGCCTCGAAGCTACGAGCTCTGGCGTCACGAACGCTCTCTGGGAGGAAACGAGCTAGAAAGACCGCTGTAAACTCGGCCCAAGTCATAGGCGGTAGACCCGCAGCTCGACCTCTCAAGACTGACTCCCACCATGTCTGCGCGAGACCCTCTAGTCGGAAACTCGCAAGCTCTACCCATCGATCATCTGAACATCTCAGCGAACGACAGATCCTGGCTAAACTGTCAAGGAACGTCTGTGGGTCCTCCGCTGCCTCGGTGCCGGTGAATACTGGAGGTCTCAGCCTCATGAAATCCTGTAGTGAAACCGGAATGGCCACGGTGGTAGCAGTAGGAGCAGGTATCATAGTAGTCTGGGATGTAGTAGGTGCGTCATCCGGCCTCGGTGAACGACTGGCTGCAACTAGGGATCCTACCATCTGACGTAGCTCCTGCATACTCCCCATCATCTGTCGCAACTCCTCCATACCAGTCTCAAGCCTATCCATACGGCCTAGGGAAGGTGGATCGGTCTGTCCCTGCGGCGTAGGCATACCACCCTGCTCAGTCCTAGTCTCGGACGAGCCAGCTCGAATCTCGTCTAGGGCGGCAGCCCTCTGTGCCCTCGTAGCTTTCGGCGGCATAGTGGCTGTTACAGGAAAACAGATAATAAGAACAGTGCAATAGGATCATAGGATACACGGAATTGAAGAAGGAATTTTCAAGCAAGTATATTCTAAAGTCACTTAGGCGGAGTACCGTATCGCAAGTATGCCGCAGACATACACACGCTACGTTACCCTACTTAAGTCACTTACTCCATCTACCAATGGTCATCCTACACTCAAAAAGGTACAACCTATCGCTCTGATACCAACTTTGTCACGACCCGCAGGGTACGGAACGTGACTGGCACTTAATTTTACGAAATGTCTCAAGACGTCCGTAAAATAAGTAAGCCAAAGCCCAGAAACCAAAACCAAATAAGCAAAAGAGTGAAGAAAACCCAATCAATTGAAAGTGAGTTTATCAAATAAGTCATATAAAACCTTTTTAAAAACAATATCATTTTTTCCGAAAATTTCGGCAGAGTCTCCTTTGTAAATACTGGCCCCCAAAATGGGTAAACAAGAATATATATAAATCCAACAAATATGGCATCCCCAAGCGGGAGCTAGCTCTTCGCCACAAGGTGGTCACAAATCCCACGCAATATAAAACAACAACATGCAAAATAATCATAAAGAAGCATGAGAAAAACAGCACGTCGACTCAAGTGAGCTCGACCCCAAAATACAGCAAAAAGTCCGCAAATCTCACAGTCCCATCTCTAGGTCAATATACAACAATACTGGTAGATACAGTAGATGGAGTACACTAGATACAAAGAATATACAAGGTGGTGCAAAAATAATAATATAACCCACTTAAGAGCAAAACCTCGACTCCAGGCAAAAGAGGCAAAAGAAGCAAGTGCACCCGCCGCTACTGTACTGACGGAGCGGACCTGCAAAAGGCTGTGGCACAACGGGGGTGAGTTTCCAACTCGTGAGTAATAAATAACATCTACACAGGCTATCGAATGCATGCACACAAGCATCCTAGCATCTAAAATACAGGTAAGGCAGGACATAAAAGCAGGTATGTATGCAATATGAATATACTAGCAGGTATGAATGCAATGCGAATCAACTCATGATCTGAATGTGTAAGTATAAGAATCATGTTTTTCCTTTAGGAATCTCTTTTGAAATACCAGCACAATACCAATAGAATCAATAAGAACCTGTGTCCAGCAACGACACCTCAAAACTATCACAAATCTCATATATCCATGTCATAGTATCTCTGGCCTCAGCCATCCGGCTGACCCATCTCAATATCAATATCTCATCATCTCGCGGCCACGGTCGGTATCCTCTGGATATCCGCCGTCCCAAACAGTCACCGGTAGGTAATCCGCCCCCTGCCAGGCTCATCGTCTGCACCACAAGCTTCTTGCCCCGGGGTACCTTACCGGGCCCACCATGTACCCGAGACGGTTCATCCAACTCCTCGAAACAGGTCTCGAAAACCACAGCAAACTCATGGTGGACGACACTTACATCACTAGAAAACCACAATTTACATATTTTAAAAATATAATAAGTTTAGAAATTTTGCGGGTTTCCCCCGAAATCCAGAAATATCACAAAATCTCAAGAAATCCTCATAAATGCATATGCCAATGATAATGAATGCATATTGTATTAATAATCAAGTTGCAATGTATGATTGATAGACTAGGCATGAACAAATAACATGATGAGGTACATGCACATGATTGGCAATCTTATGATTTCATTTTAAGGAATTAAAGGCAATAGCACAAGTTTAAGTATCAATTAGTAAAAGGTTTAAAATTATAGGATATCTAGTGTGGTGGCATGGCAATTACCACGATGTGTGTGTAAGCATGAATAGTGCTCGTGCTGCATATAAAAACCCTGGCAATGGTGCAGGTGTCCTATAGAATGGTTTCGCATATGTATGTCAATATAAGGCATGAACGAAGCAATTAATCATACAAGTATTACACCCCTAATTACTAACATTACTAAGAATCTTTTTAAGCTACTAAAACTATCGGGCGGCTTGCGCCATCCAACGATAGTCCCCCGTAGATGTCACATCTACTCACTGGAATCCCTAGCTAGTCACGTCCAATCACCGCTTTCCCCTTTCGTGCCGCGTCTGACATCTCCGCGACCGAACCTGAAATTTACATCAATACAAACATAAGGTTACATATCAAGAACGACGCAAATCCCAAACGAAAATACCATAGTTCACAAGCTAGGTACAACGTGCACGAGGTGCGCGGAACACACGCGAAAATCGCAAAAACTAACTAAAATCGTCGATTTGGTCGCCCGGCAAAGCTAAAACCCGATCACTCAAAAATCCGCACTCACACATCCTAATTATCATAGGATATGCCAAAAATATCATCAAGATATCGCAATTAATTCATCACATAATTTTATCACAAAACTAGTAAGCACAAACATTCCAAAAAAAACGACGCAACATCGCCGTTATGCGATAAAGTGCTCACAATCCAACACAAACATCCAAACTAACCCACTAGATAGCCACTACACTAATTTTAAACCTTTTACGAAGCATCAAACCATAATTCCAACACAAACCCCTTTCTTGATTTTTGTAATTAGCAATTACAATGAAAATTTCACACAAGTTCAACTTAGATTAGCATAATATGAAGCCACTTAAGCAAAGTAACCTTATAGATTGGTTTAGTAAATAACTAGATAGCTAAATAGATTTAATTAACTAAATAATGATTTCTAAAACCTTAGTTAACTCAAACCATTAACTTTAAAAAAAATCTAGAATGAAATTTGCACTAATATTAACACTAAAACAACTCCATTAAATAATTCTAACCATAAGAACTTAACTTGGTGGAAATTATACCTCAAGATCTATGGATCTAGCAAGAACAAGAGGCCTCCAAAGATGGCTTCATAGCACCATGATCTAAGCAAGAGAGGCTAAGGAGAATGGGATGAAGGATGGGGTTTAATTTGTGAGGTTTAAATTGCAATTTTGGAGCAAACTTGAAGAATTTTTGAAGAAGATGAAAAGAAAAATGATGAAAAGGGGAGGGGCTGCAGATTTCGGCCTGCACAAGGAAGAGGGGGATGGTGTGGGGTGTGGGAAAAGTCAAATTCAACCCATACCAATCATTAAAGAACCATACCCAAATAAAAGTCAAAATCCTTTAAAAAACACCTCTTTTCTACACAAGAATAAAAGTCAAAGAGGCAAGGAATTTTTTTCTTGAGTTACTGGAAATGGGCCGGCCTAGGGGTGAGGGAAGAGTGAGAGGGGTTTTACAAAAGAAATTTTATGCAAAAAGACCCCCTACAAGTCTAAAATTGCAAGTTTTAGCTTAAATTCCATAAATTCCGTTTTCCATAATAAAAATTAGTTAAAACTTAAAATAAATTACTAAAAATTTATGTTACAACTAGATTTTAATTAACATGATTTTAAAGCTTAAGTTTAGCCCTTTTAAATTTGTATTTATCGCTAATTTAATGTATTTTCTTACCGGCTTAAGATAATATTAAAAAATTGAAAAATTAGGGAAAAATTTTAAACGACCAGAATTTCATAAGTAACTCATTTTCTACTAAAAACTAGCAATTACCTATCCAAATTAGGTATAATTAGTCCTAAACTGCAAAATAACAAAAAGACGGTTTACGGAAAAATACCGAATTTTCACCGATTTTCAGGAAAACACCAAAACGACTTTTCAAGGCGCTACACCTTAGCACCATCACTATGTTTTCTAGGCATCAACCATGCCATTTTATAAAATTCTAGTGAGCTAAGTAACCCAAACTAAGGATCTAACTAGACGATTAGGAGTAAGCAAGCATGTAATCAAACTTTACACTAAGTGAATGAGGAATACAACCTTTGTAGACCGGTCCTTCACTTCTAATGCTCCGTGTAGTAGTCCCTTCGCTCCAAGTAGTGATCTCCCGGACTCTAGTAAGGGTTCACAAGGCAAAAGGAACATGCTTGCTTGAAGTCCTCGAGGCCGAAGATGATCTACGTCAATGAATCTCTAACTCAAGCTACCTCTTCACTAATTGATGAACTAGTGAAGAAAACAACCTATACTAAAGGGCTAGTTTGGTATAGACTGGTGAAGTATGAATTTTGCTCACTTTAGAATAATTTTTCTCCTTTTCTTTTCACCTCATTCAAAACTCAAGAGAGCTAGGAAAGAGATGAAGAAGAAGCTCAAGTGGTGAATGGCAACCATGGGTGAGAAATATCATATATAACTCATGTAGAGACTAAACCATGACTAAAAGATAATGGTTAGGTTAATAAATATCTAGAGTAAAACAAAATTAGTGGACTAAGTCAATGGTTACCACAAGCTTCTCCAAGCTTCCAACCATGCTTAATTTCCACATAATTTTGAATTACTTTAAATAAATAATAACCCACTTAATATCTATGGAATGGTGTAAGTCTCATACACCCATGTAGTATGTATCATCAAGCATGACACAATAAATACAATAATATATATCACATATATATTAAATGTACAAAGAGAAAACATTTTCTTAAGTGAGCTAATATTAGTTAATGTATATTAATATATTAAATATATAATTACTCATTAAATCGTTAAATCAACATTTGATTTAATAACCCGGTTGTATCACATACAATCGACTAATATCATTTATATGCATATCACATATACATATAACATATCATTAAATCAACACTTGATTCAACAATCTGGTTATATCTCATATAACCATCATCGCGAGATTGGAATACAGTATCACATACACGTATTAATCTCGGTCCCGCACATATCACATATGTGCCCTACTTCATTTCGCATGAGCTAGGAAACTTCTGTGTAGGACTCTAATGACTCGTCAATACGCCGGCAGTAGGTGATGATCATATCAGTCACCCACAAGCCGTCAGCGGTACTAGCTGGACGTAATGGCTACCCGGGTATTGAGATCTGAAGATCAACAAGCATACTTGTCCATACTCCTGTGAATCCAACAGCAACACTACCGTACAGTCCGGTCTCTTCGTCTGATATGTTGCATATCGAGTCTAGGGGTGGTAAACGTCAGACACCAATAACTTGATAAGTTACACCGATGTGAGGCTCATAACGGGCCGAGAAACTACTGATAACACTTGCCAGTAAATCTCCGTATCATCCCTGGCCAGGAACTTCCTGTTATGGCCAATCGAGCACAGCACAACATCAACCCCCAATACCGGGAGAGACGGATCCCCTTCCATCGCTCATTGCCTCTATGTGACTCGGGACTGTACCAAAAAACCACCATTTTGCACGCTCTCTTGAACGTGGTAAGGTGGAAATCAAAGCACAGTAGGAATTACACAAGACTCTATGACGATCTCGGGTCTACAGACTAACCGGTACCAGTGTCACCGGAGAACTGCTATCTGACGTCAGGTATAATACCATCTAGGAGTTCTCGGCGAGTTCTTTCAGTGTACCCAGTCTCCACTGAGCACCCGTATACCATCTTTGATGTCTAACACCAATGGATATGGGATCATCCATCGCCCATCAAATGGGTCAAGAACCGTATACGCTACTCTACTCCGGAATATCGATGCCCCGTCTCGATACATCCTCGACTAGGAACAATTAAAGGATGAACTTATAGACTACCCTGTCCCCACTAGTATGATCTTCATCATAATCCTGGTAGTCAAGTATACATCCTAAGGGCTTTATCAATATGTGAGAGAAAGACAGTATCACAATACAAGTCTACATGTTAAGATAAAGAGCAGCCGGATAGCATACTATCATGTCGAGCAAGAAAGTCCTCTCTATATATGTCCAAGCATCCACTATAATATACAATCATGTACAATAATGACCTCTAGGGCATACATACAACTGACAGATTAATATATATGTATGTTTCTATATTTTAAAAATAAATAAATAACTAAATATATGTAAAAATAATTATTGACTAAGTTTTATTGAAAACCCATGTTTATCGCTAATTAAATTATAATTAACTCTAATAAGTTTTAAGAAGTTACAATCTTCCTCCCTTAAGGAAATTCGGTCCTCGAATTTAAAATCTAACTACGCGTAACTTCGAAGAGATGGGGAAATTTCTTTCGCATTTCACTCTCGGCTTCCCATGTGACCTCTTCGCTGTTCGGGCCACGCCACAGAACCTTCACGGACGGTAATACTCTTGATCGTAATTTCTTCACCTGCCGGTCCAGGATGACTACCGGCTGCTCGGTGAAAGAAAGATCGCGCTCCAGCTGGATCGTCTGGTGCTGAATCGCGTAAGAAGGATCATGAAGGTACTTGCGAAGTATAGATACATGAAATACTGGGTGTACATCTGGGAAACTGGACGGAAGTGCTAAACGATATACAACGGTACCGACTCGTTGGACCCATATATCTGGGACTAAGTTTACCCTTCCTTCCAAACCTCATCACACTCTTCATCGGAGAGACCCGTAAAAAAACATGGTCACCCACAGCGAACTCAAGCCTGCGGCGATGATGATCAACATATGACTTCTGCCTGCTCTGGGCTGCTCTCATCCTATCCTGGATCAAACTGGATCTTCTCCGTAGTCTTCTGGACAAACTGCGGTCCTAAAATCCTGGTCTTGTTGAGCTCGGTCCAATAGAATGGCGATCGACACTTTCTCCCATACAAAACCTCTAAAGGTGCTATCTGAATTGTCTCCTGAAAACTATTATTGTAAGAGAACTCTATTAATGGCAAGTGACGATCCTAATTGCCACCCAAATCTTGTGCGCACGCTTGGAGCATATTCTCGAGAGTCTGAATAGCCCGCTCTAACTAACCATCGGTCTGTGGTAGAAAGCAGCACTGAAACTCAAACGGGTACCCAAAGCCTCCTGAAGTTTCTGCTAGAGACGGCTGGTAAACTGAGTGCCTCTGTTAGAAATAATGCATGTCGGAACGCCGTGCAGCCGCACAATCTCATCAATGTAGAGCTGAGCAAACTAAGCAAACCCGAAAGTGGTCTACACTGGGAGGAAGTGAGCCGATTTCATCAACCGATCTACGATCACCCAAATAGAGTCATACCCTCGACTGGACCTAGGTTGACCCACAACGAAGTCTATGTAGATCTGTTCCCATTTTCACTCCGGAATGGGCAAAGGCTGTAACTCTCCCGTCGGCCTCTGATGCTTAGCTTTGACTTGCTGGCAAGTCAGGCATCTCGAAACAAAATCAGAAACATCTCTCTTCATCCCTTCCCACCAGTAGACATCTCTCAAATCACGATACATCTTGGTGGAACCCGGATGAACGCTGCATACTGACTGATGTGCCTCCTCTAAGATCTTGCGTCTCAGCCCCTCATAATCGGGTACACATAGACGAGTCCCAAACCGTAGCACTCCTTCGCTATCGATCGCAAACTCCGAATCTCTCTCATACCAAACCTGCTCCATAATCTCAGACAAACGGGCATCGTCGGACTGTGCCTCCCTGATGCGTTCAAGCAAAAGTGGATGGGCATGGACATGAGCAAGCTGTCCTCCTGTAGAAGTGAACTCAAACTGTACTCCGTTGTCGTATAAAACCTGCTAATCCGTAGAAGACTGTCTCTGAACTATGCCCAAATGAGATAAACTACCTCCGGGCCTCCGACTCAAAGCATCGGCTACAACATTTGCCTTGCCCGGATGATAAAAGATTTCATAATCATAGTCCTTTATGAGCTCCATCCAACGACGCTGCCTCAAATTCAGATCCCGCTGCTGAATGATGTACTTCAGGCTTTTGTGGTCCGTAAAGATCTGACACGACTTGCCGTACAAGTAATGTCTCCAAATCTTGAGCGCAAAGACCACCGCGGCTATCTCTAGATCATGAGTGGGGTAGTTCTGCTTGTGCTTCTTCAACTGCCGAGAAGTATAAGCGATGACTCTACCGTACTGCATCAACACGCAACCTAGACCCACTCGAGAGGCATCATAATAAACAACATAACCTCCTGAGCCTGAAGGCGAAGATAGAACCGGTGCAGTCGTCAAACGAGTTTTCAACTGCTGGAAACTCTGGTCATATGCCTCAGTCCATAGAAATGGAACTTTATTCCAGGTCAGCCCAGTCATCGATAAAGCGATACGAGAGAAATCATGTACGAAAAGACGGTAATAACCGGCTAACCCTAAAAAGCTGCGAACCTCATTCACTGAAACAGGTCTGGGCCATTTCTGTACTGCCTCGATCTTTTTTGGATCCACTCGTATACTATCTCTCATAACCACGCGACCCAAGAAGTCTACACTATCAAGCGAGAAAGCGCACATCGAGAATTTGGCAAACAACTGATGCTCTCTCAATGTCTATAATGTAATCTTTAAGTGCTGCTCGTGCTCCTATAGACTCCTGGAGTAGACCAGAATGTCTCCTATGAATACGATGATAAACTGGTCAAGGAAAGGACTGAAGATCTAGTTCATCAAATCCATGAACACTGCCAGGGCATTGGTGAGCCCGAACGACATCACCAAGAACTCGTAACGCCCGTAGCGCGTCCGAAAATCAGTTTTCGGAATGTCATCACTCCAGACCCACAACTGATGATAACCTGGCCGCAAATCAATCTTCGAAAAGTATCTTGCTCTCTGGAGCTGATTGAATAAATCATCAAGGCGAGGTAAAGGATACCTATTCCGCACCGTAACTCGGTTCAGCTGATGATAATCGATATACAAACTTATACTGCCGTCCTTCTTAACAAATAGGATAGGAGCTCCCCAGGGTGACACACTCGGTCTTACAAGTACCTTATCAAGCAAATCTTGTAATTGATCGTTGAGCTCTTTAAGCTCTGTCGGGCCATCCGATAAGGCGGTATAGAAATAGGCCCCGTGCCGGGGATCAAGTCGATGCAGAACTTAATATCGTGCTTTGGAGGCAACCCAGGTAACTTATCAAGGAATAAATCAGGGAACTTTATCATAATCGGAACCTGGTCTAATGGGACCTCTATGGCTCCAGCATCATGAATATAAGCCAAGAATCCTCGACATCCTTTCCTCATGAGCAGACTAGTGCAAAGAGCTGAAATCAGACTATGAGGGGCGGCACTGCGGTCCCCCTGCATAACAAGAACTGGCTCTCCCAGAAAAAAAAATCTGACCACTTTCTCACGGTAGTCCACCAAAGCATAACTAGTGGCTAACTAATCCATGTCGAGAAGAACGTCAAAATCTAACATATCGAGAAGGATCAAATCAACAGAAGAATCCTTATCCCTAATCCGAACGGAACATGACCGAAACACATATCGAGCGATGAAAGACTCTCCTACAGGAATGAGCACAACAAGAGCCTGATCTAACGAGGACGAATCTTGACCCAATCTCGGTACGAAGTGCGTGGTTATATATGAGTGGGTGGAACCAGGGTCGAACAATATACGCGCGTCGAAAGAACACACGGAAAGAGCACCTGTCACAACAGCATTCGATGCCTGCGCATCCTGAGGGGTCAAAGCAAAAACTTTAGCCTGTCCCCTACTAGTACCATGATGCCCTCTGCCTCTGCCGCTTCGTCCCCTCTGAACAGGACCGCCACGACCACGGCCCCTTTGAGCATCTTTCTGGCGTGGAGTAGCGACAGGCAGAGGAGGAAATGCTTACGAAAGAGGAGGTGAAGGGGGTAAAGTGACCTGTGGAACTGCTGCTCCACCCTGATGTCTCACGGTACAATGCCTGATGAGATGGTGTGGAATCCCATACCGATAACATCCTGGCGACGGCTGTTAACCCTGTAGGTAATAGCTAAATAACTTGCCTTGTTTCAAGCCTCTACCACCTCCACGACCTAGAAAGAAATTGCCATGGCCACTTCCTTCCATACCTCTACCAAACTGCCCGGAAACTGATACACTAGTACGAACCCGCTTCGGTGCCAGAACAACCGTAGTCTCGGTAATACGATCCTCTATTAGCGTAGCCGCGTCTATTGCTTCCGTATAAGTGTTAAAGTGTTGGGCGCCAATAGAGAGGAACAACTGTGTATCAAGACCTCGAACAAATATCTTGAGGCGCTTCTCCTCGGTGTCCATCAAATAAGGAGCATATCTGGATAGCTGAGTGAACTGGATATCATACTCGGCCACGGTCATACTAGGAGTCTTGCATAAAGACTCAAAACCGCGAGCTCGATCATCCCTGACGCTCTGCGAAAGGAAACGAGCAAGAAAAACTATCATAAACTCATCCTATGCCATAGGAGGAAGATCTATGGCTCGGCCTCTCTCGAGGGACTCACACCAAGTCTGGGCAAGGCCCTCTAGACGGAAACTAGTAAGCTCCACCGATCTCGCATCAGAACACCTTAAGGAACGGCAAATCCTGACCGTCCTATCGAGAAATGACTGTGGATCTTCTGCTGCGTCTGTTCCAGTAAATACCGGAGGCTTTAGCCTCATGAGCTCTGGTAGCAATACCTCGAAGTCCCGATAGTGGAAGGTATAGCTGTCTGAGCAGTAGATAATACCACGGTCCTCGTAGTAGGCGGAACAACATCTGACCTCTGTGCTCGGCTGGTCTCAACCAAAGATCCAACCATCTGGTGCAAATCCTGAATACTCGCCTCCAGCCTAGTAATCAGGCCTGGAGAAGGAGGATCAACCTGCTCCTAAGGGGTCGGCGTACCGCCCTGGTCGGTCCTTGTTGGGAATTCACCCGTGCGCGCAAACGCGTATGTTTTGGAAATGGAAATATTTTAAGGAAATGGATGCGCACGCGAGCTCGTTCTCGTTTTAAAATTTATAAACTGCAAGTGCACGGCGCGTTGTATCAAGCCGGCAAGTACGGGTCGATCCGCAGGGAATTGTGTATTAGGTTTTGTTGTTTAAGGTTCAACAAATAAGGAATAGGTTGGTTTGTCACAAAAATAAATAGAAAACGAAAACAAAGAAAACAAGTTAAGGAAGAAATGGCCGTGGCTTTGGCTCGGATGGTCGAATCGCGGCGATTCCTTCGACGCTCCCTTGCTCATGAGTTGTCCGTCCTTGTGTCGATCCCGGCGCGAAGTATGACTTGTCAAGGCGGTTGCGAGGCACAAGTCGTCAAGTTGTCGATATTTGAAGCAAACATGAAACAAGTCTGTTTTGTTCACTTACCGTTTGTATGTCTAAGCTTGAGGTATCAACACTAAGTACAAAGGTTAGCAAGCATACCGCAACATCAAAAACACAAATTAGTGAGTGAGAGCAAATAGTTTTAGTGTTGAGTTTGCTATGTGTTTGTGATAGTATATGGTATATGAAACTAAGAGATTTGTTAAGTCACTTGATCACAAAATACCATAACTAAACCTAGCAACCTCAACACTAAGTTGATTCTAATCTTAGGCTTGTAAGATGGGGTTTGTGGAGAGAATATGGTATGTGATGTGGTTACAAAGTAACCATGGAATCAACATACCATATCAAACTAATCCAAGTTGCAATACTAAGTTTAGAGTCACATTATAACACATTAAACATTAACAAGAAGAGGAGGAAGGCAAAGCCATTCATCTCACATCCTCACCATAACCACAACCAAAAGATTAGCTAAGCATGATAAAAAGAAAAGCAATACCAAAAGAAGCAAATAAACAAAACGAAAATAAAGCAATTGTATTAACACTTGAATAAGTTAAGGTACAAGATATTGGTTACTTGTTCAACCTCCATAATGAAGCTCTCAAAAGAAAGCTCCAAGAGGGAAGAAGAAGAAGAAAACCAAGTTAAGCTCACACAATTCTCAAGCTAAACTAAAAACAAAAGAAAACTATGGAATATACATACATATGGCCCCTTGCTCAATATCTGTTCTGGTATTTATAGGCTCAACTCCAGAATAAACAAACAATATAGATGGACTGATGTGACCATAAGAAATGACCAGAAGAAAAATGGGGACGTTTGGAGCAAATAGGACCGGTGAGGCCGGTTTTTTGGGATCTTTCGCCGGTCCAGACTTAGGCTTTTGTGCTCGTGTTGGCATGGTGAACTCGAGTGAACTCAACAAGTCTACTGGTATTATTTGTTTCTCTAAAGAAACCTGGTTTGTACACAGTAGAAATGGAGGGAAAATGAGCTAAATATTACATCACAACTTTTAGCATTAACTCATGACACCAAACCATATGTGCCCACTTGCACAAGTCATGATGCCCACATGTGCCAAGGCAGCCCCACCATGGTCCAAGGATCAAAAGTGCTATGTGCACACTTGTATTGTGTTGGACCAAAATTGTGTACACATGTTTATTGCAAAAGAGCTCTTTGAATATTAGTCAGTTTTCTGTTATGATTGCAGTGTCGGCTCCCAAACGCTATATCCGTGATATTGAGTGTGTTTCCAGTATTTTATCACGAACACCTGTAATCTGTAATTACTAAGCAGACACAGATTAATAGTACCGATATATAACAAAATTGATAATGAATGAGAGGTATTAAAATGCAGTTTTCTGAGATGAACAATTCTCGTCTCGGACGAGCCCGCCCTGATCTTATCTCTGGCGGCAGCCCTCTGGGCCCTCGTAGTCTTTGGTGGCATGGCGGATGGAACAAGAAATAGGATTTGGTAAGAACATAACAATCAGAACAAAAGGATGTGTAGAAATCACAAGACATATATCCTAAGGTCACGTAGGCGAAGTATCGTATCGTGAATATGCCACGGAACATACAAACGCTACGTTACTCTCCTTAAGTTACCTACTCTATCATACCAAGGGTCATCCTATACTCCGAAAGGTAAAACCTAACGCTCTGATACCAACTTTGTCACGACCCAAATGCGGAACGTGACTGGCCCTTAAATCACGCAACGTGAAAACCCAGACCAAAACCGTAAATAAAGGCAAAGAGGTGAAATCTTTGTTAAAAGTGTTATTTTAAAGAGTAGAAGAGTCATTTCAAAATATTTTTGAGTCGAGTTATCATTAAAATTTTCGGCAGCATCTCCTTTGTAAAATCTGATCTAAACATATGCATAAGTTCATAAGAAATATCTATATATATATATATATATATATATATATATATATATAAGCATCCCCACTTGGGAGCAAACTCAACGCCTTTTGGCGGAACACAACCACACAGTAAAATATACGACGTCATAGGCAAATAAATAAGCAAATAAGAAAAGAAAACAATAACCACAACACAATCAAAAAAGGTCGGCTCGCACGAGCACGACGTCCAGAGTCAAATATAATACAATCTCTTAGTCTCGTCTTTAAGTTAAATATACATGTGGTAGATGGAGTATACTAGATACAATGAAAAAGAGTACAAGGTAGTAGACAAAAGTGAAAGTCTACCCTAGCACCACCATGAGATTTACACCGACATCATGCATGCAACTTTAAAATTTTCGGGATGGTAAGCTAGACTAACCAAAGATCTAACTAGATGATTAGGGTTTTAAGCATGATATCAAAATAACTACACTAAGAGATGAAGATTACAACCTTTTTATACCTAGTCCTTATCTTTTATAGCTCCGGGTAGTAGTCCCTACGACTCCTCATAGCTCCACTCGAAGAATGAACGAGCCTCCTTCGCGATCTTCGTGTCGAAGATGATCCACCCGAAGCTTCTTTAATCCAAGCTACCTTTTCACTAAACTATCTTTAGTGAAGGAAACAAACTACACTTAAGTGCTAATCAAGTGTAGGATGGTGAAGTAGGGGTGTTAAGCTCATTAGGGTTCTCACAAGCCCTAGGTTTCACAACTCATGTGTCTGTTAGGGCTTGGAGGTAAAAGGAGGAAGAAGATGGAGAGAGCTAGAAGGAAATTAGCTCATGTGAAGAAAAAACTCAAGTATCGAAAAACAAGTGAAGTAAATGGCTTATAAAATCTCTCACTTATAGAAGCATACACTTTTAAACAATATTAAAAAGTGACCATGCTTCTATAGTGTAAAGAAAAAGAATAAATAAATCAAAAGCCATGCTTCACCCATGCTCCTCATTTTCCACCTTTTTTTTTTCTATTTTCCAAAAAAAGATAATTCAACCATGCTTCATTTAATATATATATATATATATATATTAATATATATTAAGAAAAAAATTAGTGATCAATAATATTAGTTAATATATAATTATATCAATTATAAATTTATATCATATTATTAAATTAACACTTGATTCAATAATCCGGCTATATCATATATAACCTACTAATATCATTTATCTGTATATCACATTATCAAATCAACACTTAATTCGATAATCCGGTTATATCACATATAACATGACCGATAACAAATAACCGCCAGATTAGAATACGGTATCTCATACTCATATTTAATCAGGCCCCCGCACATATCAGCATATGTGCCCTACTTTGTTTCGCTTGAACTAGGAAACCTCTGTGTGGGACCTTAAAGACTCATCAATACGTCAGCAGTAGGTGATGATCACATCAGTCACCCATAAGCCATCAGCGGTACTACCTGGACGTAACGGCTACCCAGGTATTGAGCGATTAGAAGATCAACAAGCAAGCTTGTCCAAAATTTCATGAAGCTTATAAGTAACACTTACCGTACAGTCCGGTCTCTTCGTCTGATATGTCGCATATCGAGTCTAGGGGTGGAATCGTCAGACCCTAGTAACTTGATAAGTCATGCTGATGTATGGCTCATAACGGTTCGAGAGACTATTGATAACACTTACCAGTAAATCTCATCAGCCATGGCCAGGGACTTACTGGTATAGCCAATAGATCATAGCGCAACATCAACTCTTAATACCGGGAGAGACGAAACCCCTCATATCGCTCACTGCCTCCATGTGACTCGGGATTGTACCCAAAATCCACCTGTTTGCACGCCTCCTTTGAGCCGTGGTAGGGAGGAAATCATAGCACAATGGGAACCACACAAGACACTATGACAATCTCGGGTCTACAGACTAACCTGTACTAGTGTCACCAGAGAATTGCTATCTGACGATAGGTATAGTACCAACTAGGAGTTCTCGTCGAGTCCTGTTCTGTGTACCCATTCTCTAATGAGCACCTGTGTACAATCTTTGATGTCAAACACCAATGGTTATGGGATCAACCATCTCCCCCTACAGGGTCATGAAACGTACACACTATTCTACTCTGGAATATCGATGCCTTGTCTCGATATCCCCTCGACTAGGAACAATTAAAGGATGTGCTTATGGACCACACAAGTCCCAGTAGTATGATCCACATCATAGTCCTGGTAGTCAAGCAAACATCCTAAGGGATTTATCAATATGTATCAGTATAATAATACAAGTGTACATGTTAAGATAAAGAGCAACCAGATAGCATACTATCATGTCGAGCAAGAAAGTCCTTTATATATATGTCTAAGCATCTACTATATCATACAATAATGGCCTCTAGGGCATACATATTCCTAACAAAAAGAATACTCGCAACCCACCTACAAATTATCACGCCCAAAACTAGTGGTTGTAGTAGTATGCCCCGCCGCGACTACACTGACGGATCGGCCCTGCAAGACACTGTGGCACAACAGGGGTGAGTTGCCAGCTCGTGAGTAGTAAATAACATCGTAAGTGGCAATCGCATGCATGAATGTAACAGTGACAATCCTAAGTATGAGGTTATAGTAATGTATAACATTATGGATGCAACATAAATAAATGAGCGAAGTATAATATCAGAGGTGTACCAGCTATATGAAACCGAACATGTTATAATAATTCTAATAAGATAAAAACAGAGGTACCAACAATAAATCATCATAAATCCTATGTCAAGTATCGACACTCAAAATCCCAATATCTCAGGCGCCGTCACTCTGATCGGCCCTCATATCCATCGATCATATAACTCCGGTCGGTATCCTCCGGATATCCGTCGAGTTTTCATACTATTACCGGTAGGTAGTATTCCCCTGCCAGGCTCAACGCCTTTCTTTACGATCTTCTTGCCCCAGGGTACCGTACCGGGTCCACCATGTACCCATAGATGGTACCTCCTCACTCCTCGAATCGGATATACTAATAACACAGAACCGAGAAAACTCATGGTGGACACTAAATATCATATCAAGAGAAAACCGCATTTTTAAACGAATCCCAGTTTTTTTGAAAATGTGTTTTGCAGTTTCTCAAATCTCATGAAAATCGAAATCTCATGAATACAAAATCATGTAAGAATGTGGAGATAATGGCAAATGTACATGAATTTGGCATGATGCATGCTAGTATGAAATAAATGAAGATCTAACTACCACTAAGGATATAGTACAATGCAAGATGACGTGGAAAATTCTATAGTGTACGTGGCATTATGAATATGTATGCCCTAGATGTTAGTGGATGTTGCACACCCTCACAACATCTTGTGAGGAGGCGGAAGTGGCAAACGAAAATTTTCTTGAATGCAACACCCACTTTAAACCTAGATCTTGTGCTAAACCATAACTAGAAACCCTATCTAAAGATCTTATCTACTATGATAAGGGGTTATACCTTGAGAATCGGTCCTTCGGGACTTTGTTTGGATGCGACTCCTAGGCTCCTTGGATGCTTGAAAGGAACTCGGTCTCCGGTCACCTCTACGTCGAAGATGATCCACCCGAGAATTATAGAATAAGCTTCAAACTCTTCACAAGAGTTAACTAAGAAATCAAGTGTGCTAGAAATGATTACTTAGATGACGTAGAGATGAACTACTGGATTACTTTTATCCCTAAGCTTTTGATTCACAACTCATGTGAAGGGTAAATCTTAGAGGTAGGAGAAGGAGATAATTTTGGAGAGAGAAGATCAATCTAAGAAATGAGCAAGTATGAAGCATGAACAAATGATATGGCTCAAAAACAATAATTGAAGCACGCATTATTTTTCTCCAAAAATAATGCACCATGGTTCAATAGTAAACACAAATGAATATAAAATGTAATAATCCATTCCTTCATCCATGCTTTGACAATTCCAAATTCCACCTCATTGTTTTTATTTTCATAAAATAAAAAACCCATTTATGAGGTGTCTCCTTCTAGAATGTTTTCTTGTAGAATTACAAGAATACCCCTCACCGTATACCGTATAAGTATATAAGTTGACGTTACACATCCCACTGGTTTGCGGGGAGGCAGAACGGGTAAAAAACGATTTTTACAAACAAGGTATCATCGACTTTAACACCATGATCTTAGCTAAACCATAACTAACAAACTAACTAGAGGTTTTATCTACTATGTAAGAAGATTATACCTAAAGTTCCAAGTCCTTATTGTCTTCCCGCTGTCCTTTTCCACTCCGCGAGCTCCTTGGAGTGGAAATGGATAACACCTCCTCGTCGGCTTCTCGAAGTAGTAGAAGATCCACCCGAGAGTTCCAACCTTGAGCTAAACCTCTAAGTTGAGGCAACTAGATTACTTGGTGTGCTAAACTAAGTAACCTAGAATGAGTAGAGTGTGATTATGAGTAGCTAAGTCTCATTAACCCATGATTATCAACATATGATACATTAGGGTTTGAGAGGAAGAAGGACAGAGCAAGCTTGATGAAAGAGAAAGTATTTATGATAATGATAATTAAAAATAGAATGGCTAACTTTTATATGACCACAAGCATGGCATGGAAAATATCTCATCAAAATATCTAGGTCAAAAATATCTCATCAAAATATCTAGAGTCAAAAAGTCAATTCAAGTCAAATGGTCAATTCAAGTAGCCATGCCATAAAATTATCATTTACCAAAAATAACAATAACTTTTCTCCACCTCATATTTGTTTTGACCAAGTCAATGGTCAAAACCCTAATGAGATGTCTCCTTCTATACCCCTCTCATCCGTATATACATACCCACATCTGTGTTCCGAAAAACACGAATATAATGAGACAAAGCTAATCCAACAATCGAATACTAGGATCCGGCTTAAGCCAAAGCCCACTAGTATTGTCCGCCCGAATATCACACGCGCACAAGTACACGTATGTGATCGAACCCTATCGTAAAACCATACGACCTCTACATCGTTTCGCCCGAAGCTGGGAAACCCTCTGTGTGGGACTCTAAAGACTCGACACTACGCTGGCAGTAGGTTTAACCACAGGCCACAAGCGGTACTAGCTGTACGTAATGGCCCCCAGGTAGATGTCGATAAGAAGGCCGATGACGAAACCCATCCGAACTTCTACTGATCCTGAATGTGATAATCTCCGTACAGTCCGGTCTGTTCGTCTAAGAGTATCACATATCGGGCCTAGGGGGGCGGTAAATGTCAGACCCCTAATAGCAGTATAAGTCGTGTCAGAGTACAATCAAAAACACCCTGAGAAACTACTGGCCTACCAGTAAATCTTGCTTGCCCTGGCCAAGGACTTGTGTAATGACGTTTCGAACACAGCGCGACATCAACCCCCAATACCGGGAGAGAAGAATCCTATCTAATCGCCACTGCCTCCAAGTGCTTCGGGACTGCACCCAACTACTACCTATTTGCATGACTCAATAGAGCCGTGGTAGGGTAGTAATCAAAGTACAGTGGGAACACACTCGAGTTGAAGTGGCATTGTCAAGTCAACGGACTAAGCTGTACTCATGTCACCTGGAAACTGCTACCTGATGATAGGTATAGTACCAACCAGTAGTTCCCCACGAGTCCTGTCCGGTGTACTCGTAACCTAACGAGCACCTGCATACTATCTCCAGTACGACGTACTAATGGCTGTGAGACAGACCATCTCCCCTGCTGGGATGAGAAGCATATACACAAGTCTACTCCGGAGTATCGATGCCCCGTCTTGATAATCCTACGACTAGGGACCTGTATAAGGATGTGCTTGTAGATTACCCAGCCCCCACTAGTGTGACTGCTATCACAACGCTGGTAATCAAGCAAAGATCCTAAGGGCTCTACTAATATGTATAAGCGATATGTTAAAAGAAACACATGCACATATTGAAGTAGAAACAAACCAAGTAGCATACTACCATTTTGAGCAAGACTGTCAATACTACTGTGAATATCCCAAGCTTCCATTAAGTAATATACAATCCAGTATGATACAATAATGGCCTCTAGGGCATATACACTAACAATCTCCCACTTGCACTGTTAGTTATATGTATGCCCTAGAGGCCATTACTGTACATTGGATGTATATTGTAGTGGATGCTGGGACATATATAGGGAGGACTTTCTTGCTCGACATGATAGTATGCTATCTGGTTGCTCTTTACCTTAACGTGTACACTGATCGTCTCTCTGTTACATGTTGGTAAAGCCCTTAGGATGTGTACTTGACTACCTGGACTGTGATGCGGATCATACTAGTGGGGACATGGTAGTCCATAAGTACATCCTTCAAAGTCCCTAGTCGTGGGTGTATCGAGACGGGGCATCGATATACCAGAGTAGACTAGCGTGTAGCTTCTCGACCCATACAGATGGGCGATGGATGATCCCATATCCATTGGTGTTTGACATCAGAGATGATATACGGGTGCTCAGTAGAGACTGGGTACACTGGACGGACTCGCCGAGAACTCCCAGATGGTATTATACCTCACGTCAGATGGCAGTTCTCTGGTGACACTGGTACAGAGTAGTCTGTTGACCCGAGATCGTCATAGAGTCTTGTGTGGTTCCCACTGTGCTTTGATTTCCATCTTACCACGTCCAAGAGGGCGTGCAAAACGGTGGTTTTTGGGTACAGTCCCGAGTCACATGGAGACAATGAGCGATAGGAGGGGATTCGTCTCTCCCGGTATAGGGAGTTGATGTTGCGCAGTGTTCGATTGGCTATAACAGGAAATCCCTGGCCAGGGTTGCTGAGATTTACTGGTAAGTGTTACCGGTAGTTTCTTGAATTGTTATAGACCTCATATAGACACGACTTATCGAGCTATTGGGGTCTGACGTTTACCACCCCTAGGCAAGATATGCGACATATCAGACGACGAGACCGGACTGTACGGTAGTGTTACTGGTTGGATTCACTGGAGTGTGAGCGGGCTTGCTCGTCGATCTTCAGATCGCTCAATACCCGGGTGGCCGTTACGTTTAGCAGACCGCTTGCG
The DNA here is from genome assembly GCA_030015575.1 of Agapanthus africanus. Lineage (NCBI taxonomy): Eukaryota > Viridiplantae > Streptophyta > Magnoliopsida > Asparagales > Amaryllidaceae > Agapanthus > Agapanthus africanus. The sequence continues at coordinate 398,175,239 of JASDDO010000026.1, read as the reverse complement.
GCTTGTGGGTGCTTGATATGATCATCTGCTGCCGGCGTATTGACGAGTCTTTAGAGTCCTGCACAGTGGTTTCCTGGCTCAAGCGAAACGAAATAGGAGCGCATATGAGATATGTGCGGGACCGAGAATAATACGTGTATGTGATACCGTATTATATTCTCGTGATGAATGTATCGAATGGTTGTATGCGATATAACCTAGTTATCGAATCAAGGATTGATTCGATAAGCCGATACATTGGATACTAGTCGGTTATATGCGATATGACCGGATCGTTAAATCAAGTGTTGATTTAATGATTTAATGTATAATTATATATTTGATATATTACTTTGCATTAACTAGTATCGGTTCACTTTAAATGGATTTTCTCGCTCGATTTGTGCGCATTGCATATGCGATATGAATTTGTGCACTTGCTTGTATCATGTTTGATGATACAACCCTTTTGGTTAAGTGTAAAGAATTAAACCTTGGTTAATGAAATGGTTAGGGTTTACTTTTTCCTTATTCATTTTATTCATTTATTTATTCTTTTGGAAAAAGAAAAGCAAATGAGAAAATGGTGGCATGTTTTGTTTTATTCATGAAGTTTCATGAACACTTTGACTTTGTAACCATTTTGTCTCATGCTTAAACCTAACCATTCCACTTAACCCTAATTAATTCTCTACACCTAACCATGGTTCTATTATGATAAGAATTCATTATTCTTTTCATTTTTAGAATTAACTTATCATATCATTTCTTCTTCTTCTTCCTTGAACTCAAGAAGAAAACCTTGACTTCATCAATGGTGGATTGATGAAATGAGTGAGAAATCCAATTCTAAAGTCTACCCACTTCCTATTTCTCCATCCTCTACCTCTTGCCAAGTAGTAGAGTGTGTTTCCTTCACAAGTATTCATGGCTTGGTGAAGGTGGAGCTCGATCTAGTGATGCTTCGACGTAGATCATCTTCGGCACGTCGTCGACGACCTAGCCCGTCCATTCTTCGATGAAGCCGACGCTAGAGCCCGGGAATTCACTAGGACAGCGAGGGGACTTCGTTGCGGAGCTATGGAGGTGGAGCACCAGATCTACAAAGGTTTTATTTCCGTTTCCCTTTTGTTAAGTTGTTAACTAGATTTCTTTTTCGCCTAAACTTCTAGCCGACGATCCGTAGTCGGGTCTCTCGGCACCTAGAATTTTTGAAATTGGCATGGTTGATGCCTTGTGAGACCTCACTAGAGTGCCTAGGAACCCTACAGTGGTATCAGAGCCTAGCTAGAGCCTTTGGCGAAGTCCCGACGGAATTAGAAGTCCGATCGACCCAAAACTCGACTTGAAAAATGCTCTCTGGACGTTTCTGTAAAATGTGGTTTTTCGAAATTAAAAATATGCAGAAAATCCAGCAGGGAATTCTAAGAATTACGATGCAAAATTTTTTCATTGATACCTCTATTGCGCGGCGGAACCGCGGCAGAAGCCTGGCTTCTGCGGCGGTTCCGCGGTCACGTGACATGATTGGACTTCAAACTTTGCACAGTAGTTCTTGTTTTCTGATGCTGGTTTTCCTGGGAATATTTTAATATTTATTCCAGAGTTGTATTTTCTGGGTTGTATTCGGGACTCGGTGTATTTGATCGGACTGTCTAATTTTTGTCGGTATGCTTTTCCTGGTATTTTTAGTATATGTTAAAAAGTTCGACCGGATATAAATACCCACTTTTTCCCCTGCCGGGAAATTTCCAATTGTTGGATTTTTCCGTAGTTTAACGACGTTCTAAGTAGTGCAAGTAACGCGATGGACCCTCTAGAAGACAACAAACCTTAACTCGATTATGTGACCGTCTTGAACTGCCCTTTGAACCTTCGGGTTTGGGGCAGTACGGCATGCCACATGTGAGGCGTTGGCTTGACCTTTCTACGGCTGGACCGTTGGTACTGAGGCACGAACTGAATGTTGTTAGACTTATTTCATGTGTTGAGCTGTATCGGGAAAACTTGGGTGTTCGATTGTTCGATCGAAAAGTTTAGCATTTTCTATTTATCCGGAATGTGATACAATAATTGGAATTCGCAAATAGTTATGTGATAACTGAATGAATGTTATAAACATAGCACTTTAGTCTCACTTGATCGGTTGCCACGGAATTTTGATGCGATCAAAAGTCCGTCGCAATCACGTAGCGTACGCGGATACTCGCCGGGTAAACTTAATAGACAGCCTCACTCCATAGCCCCGACCAAGTGACTGTAGGAGAACCCCGTCGCCGAAAGCATCTGTTCGGGTGCTCCCGGTAGCGGTGTTCCGCCTTGGTGCACTTCGTCGACGGTATCGGGGGTGCGGCCTCCTACTAAAGTTTGCGACGAGTATTCGATCAAAATGTCGGGAATCCTGTTGAATTGCCCGACTTGGTATTGGAAAGTGTTTTCGATAAAGAGACTAAAATGCGGGGTTTATAATTGTTAGGCATGCGATGTCTAAAGAAATTCATTTGGTCAGGCATGCGATGTCTGAGGTGGTTGCGGATTCCAACTGTTGTAGTTTTACACCTTTTTTTTTTCTGTGACCGTAGGTGTAATATGTGATATCGCCGGTTTCGTTGCTATATGTCAACGAAAATTGGGATACGCATGTTTACTTACGTTGATGACATGTGATGTTATGTGTTGCTGGATATGTTATATTGGATCGTCGTGTTTGAATAGCCGGGGGTTTTTGTGTGAGATGAGTGTTTTTCATTTTCATTCGTGTAAAAACTTGTATGTAATATTCTTTTATTGGGGCGCTTCCAGGTTGCGGAAGTTGTCACCCTTTGTATATTATTTACTTTTCCGCACTAGGATAGACCCAAGGAGGGGAGCACAAGTAACCGGGTTCTGGAGTCCAGTGGGAGACCAACTCGAGGAGTCGAGTCCGTGTCTCCTAACTCCAGAATTGGTAGGGTTGCTTGCCGCTCTCGTAGGGGTCTAGGGGTGTGGGTTTGGCTATTCATCGCGACCGTGGAATCCGTGTTTTATACTGGCTCGTATTGAAAACACGGACGTCCTAGTATATCCAATATTTCATATGTTTCTTCTGCTGCGATATCTGTGATGTGATCATGTGATGTTCTATGATAGATACAGTATATAGTATATATGATATATTATATAGGCGTTACTTATGTTTTACACCCGCGCTAGCCCTGCCCCGCTCTGCCGATAGTTACCTAACCTAACGGTGCACGAGGGGACATCCAGGCGAATGCTGATGGCATAAGTGTACGTCGTATTTATCTGTGATATTTAGGTACATAATTGATGGGACTTCATTAATGTGATTAATGAAAGTAGAAGAAACCTAAGATGTTGTAGAATCGAATTTTAAAATAAAACAGGTAGCTACAGTTCTTGCTTTGCATAGCGGTATATATGATATACCCTGCACCTTATTCGATGAGGAAAGGACCGAGATCCCTTCGCCGGGAGTGACTCCTTTAGCAGTAACTGGCAGATGCTACACACTCGGTTTGGCTTTGATTGCTTTTAAGAGTTTTTGCTTTGCACAGTGATATATATGATATATCCCGCACCTCATTCGACGAGGAAAGGGCCGACGATCCCTTCACCGGGAGTGACCCCTTTAGCAAAACTGGAAAAGCCTCAAAATCACTCCATTTCAAAACTTCATTTGATTCTACAACGATATCAAGTTCATTACGCAATAGGTTTTCAGAAAAACCTGTCGTAGCCCTCCGTCATTTCAGATACATAGTAGTTAGTATTCGTGCTGCGTTTGTTGGCCTTTGTCAAGGCGCAGTGTGCGGTAGCTAACTGGTGCTTATCTGCTTATGCATATGATGCAGATTGGATTAGGGTAGTCGTGCGACCTTGTTGGCCTTTGTCAAGGGCCGTGCGGGTGGGTTTATTTCGATCAAGAAATGACGGGTTGAACTTGACTAGCATCCTATGGTTTGTTGGCCTTTGTCAAGGTCATAGGAGGTTAGGGGCAAAATATTATCGGGAATTTCAAGTGTTGAGATTTGCAATGAGATTGCATACCTTCTATGAGATAGTTGGATCCCGATACCCGCTGCGAGTAAGTGTTACTCCTGGGAGAGTTTTATACATTACAATTAGCCGATCAAGTAGGTGTCTAGAAAGGTGTCAACGAGGTTACGCCTCTGGGAAAACGAGGTTTATATTAATTAGGTTCGTGCGAAAGCACGGGGGACCTCCCTCAAAGTACCGACACTGGCCTGGCTGAAAGATTGGCGAACTTGTAGTGTGTAATTAATCCCGGCTAGTCTTTCCTTTTAGGGTTTGAAGGAAGATTTGATAAAAAGCAGTGGGAGCCATCCTGGTTAGATAAAATAATAACCAATCTATTCTTGCAAGAGCGCACGCTGAGTGTTTTCTTCTCTCTCTCCTGGTAGCGACCATATCACACCTTAATCAAGATAATAATACGGATTATTGACCGAACCCGCTTGTTATACTGAGCTGGGGAACGTTGGTCCCGCTCCAACTTATAATTGTTATAAGACAGAGCAGGAAATTGGGGATTACCAGAATTCCCGTGCCGCCCAAACGAAGAGAGTGCATGCTGATGCATCATCTTCGGGTGTGTTCATTATACAGAACTGTTTCTCAGTATCCTTCGCATCCTTGGTATATGATACCGGATCAGGATCCCAGATATGTAATCTGTTACATAGGGCTACAAAAGGGTAGAAAAACTGAGAACGGGTGGTAAGTTTCATGAGGCAGAAAACGGGGCAAGAGTTGCAGCCAAGTCTGTCGGTCACTGTCACCCTGTATTACCAATACATTGATTCTGAACGAATGTTATTAGATACCGAACCTGATACACAAAATCATATCAGTCTCTTTATTAGTAAAGAAAGGATATAATTTTGTGTTGTTGGATAATATTTTGAACATTTCCTATATCAAAAGTTGATCGGTTCAGGCACGTTATCTAAAAGCATTAATGTTCTAAATCAAACTACAGTTCTTAGTATACGGAACACACAAAAGAGGAAGAGTTCAGAAATGAACGAATCCTTCTTGAGGTATTGTAGACTAGGTCATATCAATGCGACCCGACTAGCTAGAGTTACATAAAGATGCATATTTAAATTAGTTTGAATTTACATCTTGTGAAACTCGCCAGTCATGTCACAAAGATAAGATGACACCAGCTCTGTTTATTGGAAACAGAGAAAGAGTTAGTGAACTCTTGGGACTGATACATGATGATGTATGTAGGTCCCCTGTCTACACATGCCAAGACTGGTTCTTTATACTTCATTACATTCTCTGATAATCTTTCAAGATTCAGACCTATGTTCCTGTTGAAACACAAGTCCGAACCTTTTGAGATATTCACAGAATATAAGTTAGAAGTAGAGAACCAAAATACGGGTACAAGTATTACGTCCTATGATGAGATCAGGGAGGAGAATACTTGAGCACGGAATTCCTGGACTTTTCTAAAGGAGAATGAGATTCTCTCTCAGCATTACTCCTCTGTATACACCATAGCACGATGGTATATCAGGGCGGAGCAGATACACCCTATTTGATATGGTGTGCTCTATAATGAGTACTACTGAGTTACCTTTTTCCTTTGGGGAGTTATGCGCTTGAGTAGCTGCATACCTATTGAATAGGGTTCCAATCAAATCAGTTGCCTACCACTTCATATGTGATATGGAAAGGGAGGAGCCCATATCTTAAGTTAGTTAAGATTTGGGGTTGACCGGCCTATGTCTAAAAGCAAAATCCGGACAAGCTCAAGGCAAGGCCTGTAATGTACAACTGGAAAGGTTCCAGCTATACAAACTATAGCTGATGATTTGATAGAACCAAAGGATTCAGTAGATTCCAACGAACTTCAGCCTCTCCGCCGATCTAGTAGGGTTCCTCACCCACCTGAGAGATACTTCTGTTTCTCTATGACAGTGGGAGCGAGGATTGCATCATGAGATGATGACCCAACTAGTTTCGAGCTGGTCATCAGGAGTGTGACTCTGTAAGAATGGCTGGATGCTTAGTGATCTGAGATGGAATCCATGTACACCAACAAAGTATGGACTTTGGTTGCTATATCTGAAGGGTTAAATCCCCATCAGGAGCAAGTATATCTTGAGAAGATTACTTGGTGTACATCGAAAAGTTGAGACTTTCAAAGCTAGACTTGTTAAAAAGGTTGCATCATTGACCAGGTGTGGATAATGATGAAACCTTTTTCAAGTAGCTATGCTTAAGTCCATCCATATCCTACTTGTCACGGCTACATACCATGACTACGATTCTGGTGGTTGGGTGTCATGACTGCTTTTCTAAATGATGTTTTAGAAGAGTGCGTCTATAAGTACACAGCCAGAGGACTTCGTAGACAGTGGGAGCAGCGGAAACGTGTGCAAGATGCTTTATAGGATAAAGCAGGCATCGCGGAGTTGGAACATCTGTTTTGATGGATTAGTCAAAGAGTTTGACATCATCAAAATGGTAGATGAACCTTGTATAAACAAAAAGGTAGTAGGGAGTATGGTGGTGTTCCTCGTAGAGTACGTGGATGACATACTCTTGATAAGAAAGGAGTTTCTTATGCTACGCTCGATCAATCTCTGCTTATCACAAAGACTCTCCGTATAGGATCAAAGTGATACCTACTAAATCCTAGATTTTGGATCTATGAGATAGATCTAATTGGATGTTAGGATACTCACTAGTTGTAGTGAGATGGTATCAATTGATCCTGGGCAGAATCACTGGAAGTGTTCCAGAGTGATAAAGACGACTGAATGTCAGTCGCAGGCATTGTCTTTACCCTCAGTAAAGGGACGGTATGTTGGAAGAGTTCCAAGCTAGATACCGTGACATACTAGACGATAAGGCTGGATACATCGCTACTTAAGATGCTACCAAAGAGGCTGTTTGGGTGTATATTGGTTCATGAGATGAACTATGTTCCTCCCATTGTGTGACAATGGAGATGTGGCTTATGCCAAGGAACGCAAGTCCCATCAGTGATCCAGACATATTCTAAGGCAGTATCACCTGATCATGGAGATGGTTGATCTCCAGGGTGATCGAGGTTTGGAGAGTAGACACAGAGGATAACACGACGGATCCACTCACGAAGGCCTATTCCCAGAGAGAGACTTTTATGGGATGGTTGAGTATGAGATACTACAACCACTGCTACAGATGGCCCTAGTGCAAGTGGGAGATTGTTAGTTATATGTATGCCCTAGAGGCCATTACTGTACATTAGATGTATATTGTAGTGGATGCTGGGACATATATAGGGAGGACTTTCTTGCTCGACATGATAGTATGCTATCTGGTTGCTCTTTACCTTAACGTGTACACTGATTGTCTCTCTGTTACATGTTGGTAAAGCCCTTAGGATGTGTACTTGACTACCTGGACTGTGATGCGGATCATACTAGTGGGGACATGGTAGTCCATAAGTACATCCTTCAAAGTCCCTAGTCGTGGGTGTATCGAGACGGGGCATCGATATACCAGAGTAGACTAGCGTGTAGCTTCTCGACCCATACAGATGGGCGATGGATGATCCCATATCCATTGGTGTTTGACATCGGAGATGATATACGGGTGCTCAGTAGAGACTGGGTACACTGGACGGACTCGCCGAGAACTCCCAGATGGTATTATACCTCACGTCAGATGGCAGTTCTCTTGTGATACTGGTACAGAGTAGTCTGTTGACCCGAGATCGTCATAGAGTCTTGTGTGGTTCCCACTGTGCTTTGATTTCCATCTTACCACATCCAAGAGGGCGTGCAAAACGGTGGTTTTTGGGTACAGTCCCGAGTCACATGGAGACAATGAGCGATAGGAGGGGATTCGTCTCTCCCGGTATAGGGAGTTGATGTTGCGCAGTGTTCGATTGGCTATAACAGGAAATCCCTGGCCAGGGTTGCTGAGATTTACTGGTAAGTGTTACCGGTAGTTTCTCGAATTGTTATAGACCTCATATCGACACAACTTATCGAGCTATTGGGGTCTGACGTTTACCACCCCTAGGCAAGATATGCGACATATCAGACGACGAGACCGGACTGTACGGTAGTGTTACTGGTTGGATTCACTGGAGTGTGAGCGGGCTTGCTCGTCGATCTTCAGATCGATCAATACCCGGGTGGCCGTTACGTTTAGCAGACCGCTTGCGGCTTGTGGGTGCTTGATATGATCATCATCTGCTGCCGGCGTATTGACGAGTCTTTAGAGTCCTACACAGAGGTTTCCTGGCTCAAGTGAAACGAAATAGGAGCGCATATGAGATATGTGCGGGACCGAGAATAATACGTGTATGTGATACCGTATTATATTCTCGCGATGAATGTATCGAATGGTTGTATGCGATATAACCTAGTTATCGAATCAAGGATTGATTCGATAATCCGATACATTGGATACTAGTCGGTTATATGCGATATGACCGGATCGTTAAATCAAGTGTTGATTTAATGATTTAATGTATAATTATATATTTGATATATTACTTTGCATTAACTAGTATCGGTTCACTTTAAATGGATTTTCTCGCTCGATTTGTGCGCATTGCATATGCGATATGATTTTGTGCACTTGCTTGTATCATGTTTGATGATACATCCCTTTTGGTTAAGTGTAAAGAATTAAACCTTGGTTAATGAAATGGTTAGGGTTTACTTTTTCCTTATTCATTTTATTCATTTATTTATTCTTTTGGAAAAAGAAAAGCTAATGAGAAAATGGTGGCATGTTTTGTTTTATTCATGAAGTTTCATGAACACTTTGACTTTGTAACCATTTTGTCTCATGCTTAAACCTAACCATTCCACTTAACCCTAATTAATTCTCTACACCTAACCATGGTTCTATTATGATAAGAATTCATTATTCTTTTCATTTTTAGAATTAACTTATCATATCATTTCTTCTTCTTCTTCCTTGAACTCAAGAAGAAAACCTTGACTTCATCAATGGTGGATTGATGAAATGAGTGAGAAATCCAATTCTAAAGTCTACCCACTTCCTATTTCTCCATCCTCTACCTCTTGCCAAGTAGTAGAGTGTGTTTCCTTCACAAGTATTCATGGCTTGGTGAAGGTGGAGCTCGATCTAGTAATGCTTCGACGTAGATCATCTTCGGCACGTCGTCGACGACCTAGCCCGTCCATTCTCCGATGAAGCCGACACTAGAGCCCGGGAATTCACTAGGACAGCGAGGGGACTTCGTTGCGGAGCTATGGAGGTGGAGCACCGGATCTACAAAGGTTGTATTTCCGTTTCCCTTTTGTTAAGTTGTTAACTAGATTTCTTTTTCGCCTAAACTTCTAGCCGACGATCCGTAGTCGGGTCTCTCGGCACCTAGAATTTTTGAAATTGGCATGGTTGATGCCTTGTGAGACCTCACTAGAGTGCCTAGGAACCCTACATGCACTAGGGCCATGTGCTGGCATATCGCAGACCTATCGTCTCGAATAGCCTCTTGAACTGCGTCTGAGGGATGGCCTTTGTGAATGGATCTGTAGTGTTATTCTCCGTATCTACTCTCTTCACCTCGATCTCCCGATGATCTACGATCTCCCTGATCAGGTGGTACCACCTCAAAATGTGTCTGGACTTCTGATGGGACCTGAGTTCCTTCGCTAAAGCTATTGCGCCGTTGTTGTCACAATACAGAGGTATTGGATCATCAATGGTCGGAACCACCTAAAGTTCTGTGAGGAACTTCTTCATCCAGACAGCTTCTTTTGCGGCATCGCAAGCAGCTATGTACTTCGCTTCCATCGTCGAGTTAGCAACGGTGTCCTGCTTGGAGCTCTTCCAACAGACCACCCTTCCATTGAGGGTAAAGACATAACCCGACATGGACTTGGAGTCATCCTTGTCACTCTAGAAGCTGAAATTAGCAAAGGCCTCGATCTGGAGTTCTTTTCCGCCATACACCAAGAACATCTCCTTAGTTCTTCTCAGGTACTTGAGAATGTTCTTTACTGCTATCCAGTGCTTCTCCCCTGGGTTCGACTGATACCGGCTTACAACGCTTAATGCGTATGCTACATCTGGTCTGGTACACAACATCACATACATTATAGAGTCTACCGCAGATGCGTAGGGTATAGATGACATGCGAGCCCTTTCCAAATCAGTCTTGGGGGATATCTCCTTGGAGAGGGTGATTCCGTGACAAGCCGGTAGGTTACCGCGCTTTGAATCTTCCATACTGAATCTTTATAGTATGGTATCGATGTACCTTAACTGTGAAAGTCCCACTATCTATTTAGATCTATCACGATAGATCTGGATCTCCAGAATGTAGGAGGCATCACCCAGGTCCTTCATGGAGAACCTTTGTGACAAGAATCCTTTGACTGACTGTAGCATAGGAATGTCATTTCCTATTAAGAGAATGTCATCCACGTACAAGACGAGGAATACCACAGTTCTCCCTACAATCTTACTGTAAATGCATGGTTCATCTGGATTTTTGATAAAGTCGAATTCTTTGACTGTCTCATCAAAACAGATGTTCCAACTCCGCGATGCCTGCTTTAGTCCATAAATGGACTTAAGCAACTTGTACACTTTACCGCTGCTCCCACTCTGAATGAAACCTGCTGGCCGATTCATATAGACACACTCTTCTAAATTACCATTTAGAAAATCCATCTTTACGTCCATCTGCCAGATCTCATAATCGTGGAAGGCAGCAATGGCAAGAAGGATCCGAATGGATTTGAGCATAGCCACTGGAGAAATAGTTTCTTCATAGTCCAAACCAGGTCTTTGACGAAAACCCTTTGCAATAAGTCTAGCCTTATAGGTTTCAACCTGTCCATCTATACCTATCTTCTTTCTGAAGATCCATTTGCAGCCTACGGGTTTTTCCCCTTCTGGAGCAATGTCCAAAGTCCATACTTTGTTGGAGTACATGGACTCCATTTCGGTCCGCATTGCATCCAGCCATTTTACCGAGTCGCCGCTCTGAATGGGTTGCTGGAAGCTAGTAGGCTCATTATTGTCAATGATGCAATCCTCTCGATCCCCATCTATGAGAAAACCGTAGTATCTCTTGGGCGGATGAGACTGTCTACTACTTCTGCGAAGTGGCGCTGGGATGTCCTGTTCTTCTGAAACCTCTGGTTCTACCAAGCTTTCAGTAATAGCTTGTGGTTCTGGAATTTCTTCCAGTTCTATTGCGCTCCTACTTTTCTGATTTTCTAAAAATTCAACTTCCAAGAAGTGAAGATGTTGAGAAACAAAAACCTTTGTTCCTCTGCGTAATAGAAATGATACCCCATGAAGTTCTTAGGGTATCCCAAAAACTTACACAGTACCGAGCGTTCCTCGAGCTTGTCCGCATGCTGCTTTTTTACAAAAACTGGACATCCCCATGTCTTAAGGTACTTAAGACAGGGTTTCTTCCCACTCCACATCTGATATGGTGTGGTAGGCACAGTCTTGGTTGGAACCTTGTTCAAAAGATATGTAGCTGATTCTAGTGCATAACCTCAGAAGGATCACGGCAACTCAGCCTTACTCATCATAGAACGAACCATATCCAATAGAGTTCGATTCCGTCTCTCCGATACACCATTGTGTTGAGGTGTGTATGGAGGAGTAAGCCGAGAGAGAATTCCATTCTCTTTTAAGTAGCCCAGGAACTCAGCACTTAAGTATTCACCAACTCGATCAGATCTCAGTGTCTTGATACTTTGCCCGTTTGTTTTTCCACTTCATTCTTGTATTCCCGGAATTTCTCAAAGGCCTCCGATTTATGCTTCATTAAGAAGAGATGTCCATTCCTAGAGAAATCATCCGTAAAAGTAATGAAATAGGAATAACCATCTCGCGCATGTGTAGACATTGGACCACACACATCGCTGAGTATGAGTCCTAAGAGCTCGCTCGCTCTTACTCTGTATCCAGTAGACGGAGTCTTTGTCATCTTTCCCATGAGACAAGATTCACAAGTAGCATAAGACTGATATTCGAACGGATCCAAATATCCCTCTCTATGTAACTTCGTCAACCGTGTTTCACTGATGTGACCCAGTCTACAATGCCATAAGAAAGCCTGATTTGTTTCCGGAGACTTTCTTTTAAGTGTGTTATGGACACTGAAAACCTGAGCTTGATTTAATACGTATATTCCGTTTTCTAATGTACCCGACCCAATCAGAACTTGATTTAGGTGGATGTGGACCACATCGCTCACAAATGTAAAATCATAACCTTCCTTAGAAAGAAAGGATACAGATATGATGTTACAAGCTATACTAAGTACATATAAACAGTTACGTAGAATCAATATCTGCCCACTTGTCAATCCAAGGTGATATTCCCCTACGGATTCAGCGTCCACACTCATTCCGTTAGCAACCCTGAGAGTCATATCACCTTCCCTGATAACTCTACGGTTTCTCAAAGCCTGTAATGAATTACAGATATGAGATCCTGATCCGGTATCTAGTATCCAGGAAGTAGAGTTACTTGACATACAGTTTTCAATTATAAACACACCCGAAGCCGAAGCCGAAGCCACAATGTGCTTCGAATCCTGGCTACTGTCTTTCCAAGCCATGCAATCCTTCTACCAATGTCCTTTCCTGTAATAATAGTGTTAGTTGTATGTACGCCTTAGAGGCTATTACTGTACATGAGATGTATGTTATAGTGGATGCTTGGACATATATAGGGAGGGCTTTCTTGCTCGACATGATAGTACGCTATCTGGTTTTTCTTTATCTTAACATGTACGCTTACTGTTTCTCTGTTACATGTTGATAAAGCCCTTAGGATGTGTACTTGACTTCCAGGATTATGATGCAGATCATACTAGTGGGGCCTGGGTGGTCCATGAGTTCATCCTTCAATGTTCCTCGTCATGGGAATATCGAGACGGGGCATCGATATTCCAGAGTAGACTAGCGTATATCTTCTCGACCCATGTGATGGGCGATGGATGATCCCATATCCATTGGTGTTTGACATCACAGATGGTATACGAGTGCTCAGTGGAGACTGGGTACACTGAACGGACTCGCCGAGAACTCCTAAGTGGTATTATACCTCACGTCAGATAGCAGTTCTCTGGTGACACTGGTACAAGTTAGTCTGTCGACCCGAGATCGTCATAGAGTCTTGTGTGTCTCCAACTGTGCTTTGATTTCCACCCTACCACGACTCTACTGAGTCGTGCAAACAGGTGGTTTATGGGTACAGTCCCGAGTCACATGGAGGCAATGAGCGATAGGAGGGGATTCTTCTCTCCCGGTATTGGGGGTTGATGTTGCGCTATGCTCGATTGGCCATAATTGGAAATCCCTGGCCAGGGTAGATGTGATTTACTAGTAAGTGTTATCAGTAGTTTCACGCCCGTTATGGACCTTACATCGGCATGACTTATCAAGCTATTGAGGTCTGACGTTTACCACCCCTAGGCGAGATATGCGACATATCAGACGAAGAGACCGGACAGTACGGTATTGTTACTGATTGGATTCGCAGGAGTGTGAGCAGGCTTGCTTGTTGATCTTCTGATCGCTCAATACCTGGGTGGCCATTACGTTTAGCGTGCCTCTTGCGGCTTGTGGGTGTTTGATATGATCATCACCTACAGCCGGCGTATTGAGAAGTCTTTAGAGTCCTACATAGAGGTTTCCTGGCTCAAGCAAAACGAAGTAGGAGCACATATGAGATATGTGCGGGACCGAGATTAATACGTGTATGTGATACCGTATTCTATTCTCGCGATCTGTGTCATCGGTCGGTTATATGTGATTTAGCCGGATTGTTAAATCAAGTGTTGATTTAATAATCTAATGTATAATTATATTTTTGATATATTAATTTACATTAACTAGTATTAGCTCACTTAAGATTTCTTTTCTCACACTATTGTGCATTAGTATATATGTGATATATATTAGTGTACATTATTTTGTGTCATGCTAGATGCCACATGCAACATGGGTGTATGAGACTTACACCATGGTTATGATAATCCTAAGGTTTTATTTATCTTGGTAATTCACAAATTAGCGGTAATTAGTCACATGGTTAAAACTTGTTGAAGCTTGTGGAACTTTTGACCAAGTCCACTCATTTTGTTTTACTTGAAGATATTTATTAACCAAACAATTATCTTAAACCATGGTTTAATCTCTACAATGGTTAATATGTGATATTAACTTACCCATGGCTGCTATTCTCACATGATTAGTTTTCATTCTTTACTTGCTTCATTTTTCATGGTTGCTTTCTTCATCTCCTTCTTCAAGATTTCTAGCTCCATGAAACATGAAGAAATATTGTGAGAAAAATAAATCTAAAGTGAGCCCACTTCCTACTTCATCATCCTCTACTACTTGCCATTTAGTTTAGGGCATTCTCTTCACAAAGCTCATCACCTAATGAAGAGGTAGCTTGGGTTTGAGTCTCCTCGACGTAGATCATCTTCGGCCTCGAAGACTTCGAGCAAGCTTGTTCATTTCTCCAAGGGAACCCATACTAGAGTTCGGGAGATCGATACTCGCAGCGAAGGGACTACTACACGGAGCTTTAGAAGTGAAAGACCGGTCTTCAAAGGTTGTATTCCTTGTTCACTTTCTATGTAAAGTTGTTTACATTCTAGTTTATCTCCTAAAACTCTTGTTAGATCCTAGGTTAGGTTGTTTGGCATACTAGAAATTTATGAAATTGGCATGTTTGATGCTTTGTGAAACCTTGTGGTTGTGCCAAAGAACCTACAGTGGTATCAGAGCCTTGCTAGAGTATTAGGAGTTGTCTAGGTGAAGTTAGAAGTTCGAACGAACTCCGAAAACCCGATATTGCCCACTTTCTGGAGATTTTTCAAGATGTTGGAATTTTTCTCATTAAAAATATTCAGAAAAATATGCAGGTAAAGCTATGGACCCTCTAGAAGAACGACACCCTAACTCGACAATATGACCGCGAAACCGCGGCCAAACCATGCGTTTGGCGGCGGTTCCGCGGCGCCATGTGTGAGGCTTGGGCCGAGCCTTCTACGATTGGTCCGTAGCTACTGGGGCATGTTTCTGGGTATTTTTAATACTGCTCAAGTGTTGAGCTTTCTGGAAAATTTTGGGGATTCATTGATTCGATCGAAAGGTTTAACATCGTCCAGCTATCTGTGATTGTGATACAATACTTGGAATCCACAATATTTGAATTTTATAAATCTAGCAATTTATTCTCATTTGATCGGTTGCCACGGGATTTTGATGTGATCAAGTGTCCGTCGCAGTCACGTAGCGTATGCGGATACTTACCGGGTAACCTTACTAGATAGCCACGCCCCATAGCCCCGACAAAGTGACTGTAGGAGAACTCCGTTGCCAAAAGCATCCGTCCGGGTGCTCGCGAACGCGGTGTTCCGCCTAAGTAAACTTCGTCGACGGTATCGGGGGTACGTCCGTCTACTAAAGTTTCCGACGAGCATTCGATCGGGATGTCAGGAATCTTGTTGAATTGCCCGACTTGTTATTGAAAAGTGTTTTCAATATCGAGACTAAAATGCGGGGTTTATAATTGTTAAGCATGCGATGTCTAAGGAATTCGTAAGGTTAGGCATGAAATCTGGAATATGAGATATTTCGGGTTTATGATGTTTAAGGAGGTTGTGGATTCCAATTGTTGTAGTTTTCACTTTCTTTTCTGCGAACTTAAGTGTAATATGTGGAGTATCGCCGTTTCGTTGCTATACGTCAACGACAATTGGGATACGCATATTTACTTACGTTGATGACAAGTGTTGCTATGTGTTGCTGTGATATGTTATATTGGATCATCGTGTTTGAATAGCCGGGTTTTTTTTTATGTGAAATGAGAGTTTTTCATTTTCATTCATGTAATAACTTATATGTAAAATTCTTTTATTGGGGCACTTCCGGGTAGAGGAAGATGTCACTGTTGTTGTATATTATTTACTTTTCCGCATTAGGATAGACCCAAGGAGGGGAGCACAAGTAACCGAGTTCTAGAGTTTAGTGGGAGACCATCTCGAGGCGTCGAGTCCGGGTCTCCCAACTCTAGAATTGGTAGGGTTGCTTGTCGCTCTCGTAGGGGTCTAGGGATATGGGTTTGGCTATTCATCACGATCGTGGAATCCGTGTTTCATATAGGTTTAAATTAAAACCCGGAAATCCTAGTATATCCAATATTTCATATGTTTTCTTCTTCTGCTGCTATTCTTTGATGTGATCACTTTATATTCTGTGATAGATACTTTACATATAATATATATGATATATTATAGATGTTTCTTATGTTTTTCACTCGCGCCAGCCCTACCCCGCTCTGTCGTTAGTTACATAACCTTACGGGGCATGACGGGACTTCGTGGCGAATGCGGATGACATAAGCGTACGTTGTATTTATCTGTGATGTTTAGGTAAATTAAATGACGGGACATTCATTAATGAGATTAATGAAAGAAAATAAATCTAATAATGTTGTCGAATCGAATTTTCAAAAATAGGTAGCTCTAGTTCTTGCTTTGCATAGCTGTATTCCTTGTAGAATATTCAGCACCTTATTCGATAAGGAAAAAGCCGAGATCCTTTCACCGGGAGTGACCTATTTAGCAATAACTGGAAGATGCTGCAAACCTCGGTTTTGTATTTTGATTGGTTTTTCTAGTTTTTGCTTTGCATAGTGGTATTGTGAATATCCTGCACCTCATTCGATGAGGAAAGAGCCGAGATCCCATCACCGTGAGTGACCTCTTTAGCGAAACTAGCAAAAGCCTAAAAAACACTCTATTTAAAATCATTTGATTCTTCAATGATATCAAGTTCAAAGCGTTAAAGGTTTTCTTAAAAACTATCCGCAACCCTCCATCATTTTAGGAAGTAGAGCACTTAGTATTTGTGCTGTGTTTGTTGACCATAGTTAAGGCACAGTGTACGGTAGCTAAGTGATGTCTTCCTACACAGCATATGATGCGATTAATTAGGACAGTCATGTGACTTTGTTGACCATAGTTAAGGGTCATGTGGGTGGGTCTAATTAATCATGAAATGACGGGTAGAACTTGACTGGTGCTTGTGATTTGTTGACCATAGTTAAGGTCATGAGCCACTAGGGGTAAAAACCATTATCGGGAGTTTCAAGTGTTGAAATTTGCAATGAGATTGCATACCTTCTATGAGATTGTTAGATCCTAATACCCACTGCGAGTAATAGTTACTCATGGGAGAGTTTTGCACTTTACAATTAGCCGATCAAGTAGGTGTCTAGAAAGGTGTCAACGGGGTTACGCTCATGGGAAAACGAGGTTTATTTTAATTAGGTCCGTGCGAAAGCACGGGGAACCTCCCTTAAAGTTCCGGCACTGGCCTGGCTGAAAGATTGGTGAACTTGTAGGGTGTAATTAATCCTGGCTAGTCTTTCCTTTTAAGGTTTGAAGGAAGACTTGATAAAAACAGTGGGAGCCATCCTGATTAGATAAAATATATAACCAATCTAATCTTACAAGAGCGCACGCAAAGTGTTTTCTTCTCTCTCTCTCTCCAGGTAGCGACCATGTCACGCCTTAATCAAGATAATAATATGGATGTATTGACCGAACCAGCTTGTTATACTGAGCTGGGGAACGTTGGTCCTGTTCCAACTTATAATTGTTATAAGACCGAGCAGAAAATAGGGGATTACCAGGATTCCCATGCCGCCCAAACGAAGAAAGTGCATGATGATGCATCTTCTTCGGGTGTGTTCGTTACAAAGAGATTTTTCTCAGTATCCTCTACATCCTGGGTATTTGATACCGGATCAGGATCCCGCATATGTAATCTGTTACATGGGCTATGGACAGGTAGAGAACTGAGAATGGGGTGATATGTCTCTAAGCATAGAGATTGGTCCAATTGTTACAGCTAAATCAGTTGGCAAATATCACCTTGTATTTCCAAATACATTGATTCTGAACGAATGTTATTAGATACCGAACTTGAAATGCAATACTATATCAGTCTCTTTATTTACTAAAGATGGATATAATTTTGTATTGTTGGATAATGTTTTGAACATTTCCTATATCAAAAGTTGATCGGTTCAGGCACGTTATCTAAAAGCATATACATTCTAAATCAAACCACATTTCTTAATGTACAGAACACACACAAGAGGAAGAGTTCAGAAATGAATGAATCCTTCTTGAGGCGTTGTAGACTAGGTCATATCAATGCGACCCGACTGGCTAAGTTACATTAAGATGCATATTCAAATCAGTTTGAAATTACATCTTGTGAAACTTGCCAGTCATGTCACAAAGATAAAATGACCATAACTCCATTTACTTGAAACAGAGAAAGAGTTACCGAACTCTTGGGACTGATACACGATGATGTATGTGGTCCCCTGTCTACACATGCCAGGACCGGTTCTTTGTACTTCATTACATTCACTGATGATCTCTCAAGATTCGGACACATGTTACTGTTGAAACACAAGTCTGAAGCTTTTTGAGAAATTCAAAGAATATAAGTTAGAAGTAGAGAACCAAAACCGGGTATAAGTATTTAAGTCCTTGTTGTGATCAGGGAGGAGAATACTTGAGCACGGAGATCCTGGACTATTCTAAAGGAGAATGAGATTCTCTCTCAACATTACTCCTCCATATACACCACAGCACAACGGTGTATCGGGGCTGGGCAATCGCACCCTATTTGATATAGTGCGCTCTATGATGAGTACTGTTGAGTTACCTATTTTCTTTTTGGGAGTTATGCACTTGAGAAGCTGCATATCTATTGAATTGGGTTCCAATCAAATCGGTACCTACCACTCCATATGAGATATGGCATGGGAAGAGCCCATGTCTTAAGCATGTTAAGATTTGAGGTTGTCCAGCCTATGTCTAAAAGCAAAATCCGGACAAGCTCAAGGCAAGGTCAGTTCTGTAGAAGTTTATAGGATATCCCAAGCATTTGTAAGGGAATATCTTCTACGGCACCAAGGAGCAAAAGGTGTTTTGTTTCTCGGCATGACCACCTTTTTAGGAAAAGGATTTTTTTATAAAAGAAATTTGTGATCATGAGGTAGAACTGGAATAAGTTCCAGCTATACAAACTACAGCTGATGATTTGATAGAACTGCAGGATTCAATAGTTCCCGACGAACCTCAGCCTCTCCGCTGATCTGGTAGGGTTCCTCATCCGTCTGAGAGATACTTTGGTTTCTCGATGACAGTGGGAACGAGGATTGCATCATGAGATGATGACCCAACTAGTTTCGAGCGGGCCATCAAGAGTAGGGACTCTGTAAGAATGGCTGGATGCTTAGCGATCTGAGATGGAATCCATATACACCAACAAAGTATGGACTTTGGTTGCGATATCTGAAGGGTTAAACCCCCATCAGAAGCAAGTATATCTTAAGAAGATTACTTGGTGTAGATGGAAAAGTTAAGACTTTCAAAGCTAGACTTGTTGCAAAAGGTTCTCGTCAACGACCAGGTGCGGTTTATGAACAAACCTTTTCTCCAGTACCTATGCTTAAGTCCATCCGGATCCTACTTGCCATTGCTATATACCACGACTACGATATCTGGTGGTTGGGTGTCATGACTCCTTTTCTAAATACTGATTTAGAATAAAGCGTCTATAAATACACAGCCAGAGGACTTCATAGACGGTGGGAGCAGCGGAAACGTGTGCAAGTTGCTTTATGCGTTAAAGCAGGCATCATGGAGTTAGAACATCTATTTTGATGTGATAGTCAAAGCATTTGACTTCATCAAAATGGTAGATGAACCTTGTATATACAAGAAGGTAGTGGAGAGTAAGATGGTCTTCCTCGTATTGTACGTGGAGGCCATACTCTTGATAGGAAAGGTGTTTCCTATGCTGCACTCGGTCAATCTCCTCTTATCACATTGATTCTCCATATAGGATCTAGGTGATACCTCCTAAATCCTGGTTTTTGGATCTATGAGATAGATCTAAGTGGATGTTAGGATTATCACTAGGTGTAGTGAGATCGTATCAAATGATCCTGGGGAGAATCACTGGATAGCTTCCAGAGTGGTAAGGATGACTGAATGTCACAGGCACTGTCTTTACCCTCAGTCGAGGGACGATATGTTGGAAGAGTTCCAGGCTAGATACCGGGGCAAACTAGACGATAAAGGCTGGAGACATTGCTATTAAAGATGCTGCCAAAGAGGCAGTCTGGGTGTATATTTGTTCATGAGATGAACTAGGTTCCTACCATTGTGTGACAATGGAGGTGTGGCTTCTGCCTAGGAACCACGATCCCATCAGTGACCCAGACATATTCTAAGGCAGTATCACCTGATCATAGAGATGGTTGATCTCCAACAGATCGAGATTAGGAGAGTATACACAGAGGTTAACACGGCGGATACACTCACTGAGGCCTTTCCTGCGAGAGACTTTTATAGGACGTTGGGTATGCTATACTACAACAACTGGCTTTAGTGCAAGTGGGAGATTGTTAGTTGTATGTATGCCCCTATTGGCCATTATTGTACATAAGATGTATGTTATAGTGGATGCTTGGACATATATAGGGAGAACTTTCTTGCTCGACATGATAGTACGCTATCTGGTTTCTCTTTATCTTAACATGTACGCTTACTGTCTCTCTGTTACATGTTGATAAAGCCCTTAGGATGTGTACTTGATTTCCAGGATTATGATGCAGATCATACTAGTATGGCCTGGGTGGTCCATGAGTTCATCCTTCAATGTTCCTAGTCGTGGGAATATCGAGATGGGGCATCGATATTCCAGAGTAGACTAGCGTATATCTTCTCGACCCATGTGATGGGCGATGGATGATCCTATATCCATTAGTGTTTGACATCACAGATGCTATACGGGTGCTCAGTGGAGACTGGGTATACTGAACGGACTCGCCGAGAACTCCTAAGTGGTATTATACCTCATGTCAGATAGCAGTTCTTTGGTGACACTGGTACAGGTTGGTCTGTCGACCCGAGATCATCATAGAGTCTTGTGTGTCTCCCACTGTGCTTTGATTTTCACCCTACCACGGCTCTACTGATTCGTGCAAACAGGTGGTTTATGGGTACAGTCCCGAGTCACATGGAGGCAATGAGCGATAGGAGGGGATTCTTCTCTCCCGGTATTGGAGGTTGATGTTGCGCTATGCACGATTGGCCATAACTGGAAATCCCTGGCCAGGGTAGATGTGATTTACTGGTAACTATTATTAGTAGTTTCACGTCCGTTATGGACCTTACATCGGCATGACTTATCAAGCTATTGGGGTCTGACGTTTACCGCCTCTAGGCGAGATATGCGACATATCAGACGAAGAGACCGGACTGTACGGTAGTGTTACTGATTGGATTCGCAGGAGTGTGAGTAGGCTTGCTTGTTGATCTTCTGATTGCTCAATACCTGGGTGGCCGTTTCGTTTAGCGCGCCTCTTGCGGCTTATGGGTGTTTGATATGATCATCACCTACTGCCTGCGTATTGACGAGTCTTTGGAGTCCTACATAGAGGTTTCCTGGCTCAGTAGAAACGAAGTTGGAGCACATATGAGATATGTGCATGACCGAGATTAATACGTGTATGTGATACCGTATTCTATTCTCGCGATCTGTGTCATCGGTCGGTTATATGTGATATAGCCGGGTTTTCAGATCAAGTGTTGATTCGATAAAATGATACAATGATATTAGTCGGTTATATGTGATATAGTCGGATTATTAAATCAAGTGTTTATTTAATGATCTAATATATAATTATATATTTGATATATTAATTTACATTAACTAGTATTAGCTCACTTAAGATTTCATTTCTCACTTGATTGTGCATTCGTATATATGTGATATATATTAGTGTACATTATTTTGTGTCATGCTAGATGCCACATGCAACATGGGTGTATGAGACTTACACCATGGTTATGATAATCCTAAGGTTTTATTTATCTTGGTAATTCACAAATTAGTGGTAATTAGTCACATGGTTAAAGCTTGTGGAACCTTTGACCAAGTCCATTCATTTTGTTTTACTTGAAGATAATTATTATCCAAACCATTATCTTAAACCATTATCTTAAACCATGGTTTAGTCTCTAAAATGGTTAATTTGTGATATTAACTCACCCATGGTTGCTATTCTCACATGATTAGTTTTCATTCTTTTCTTGCTTCATTTTTCATGGTTGCTTTCTTCATCTCCTTCTTCAAGCTTTCTAGCTCCGTGAAACATGAAGAAATATTGTGTGAAAAATAAATCTAAAGTGAGCCCACTTCCTACTTCATCATCCTCTACTACTTTCCATTTAGTTTAGGGTGTTCTCTTCACAAAGTTCATCACCTAGTGAAGATGTAGCTTGGGTTTGAGTCTTCTCGACGTAGATCATCTTCGGCCACGAAAACTTCGAGCAAGCTTGTTCATTTCTCCAAGGGAACCCATACTAGAGTTCGGGAGATTGATACTCACAGCGAAGGGACTACTACACGGAGCTTTAGAAGTGAAGGACCGGTCTACAAAGGTTGTATTCCTTGTTCACTTTCTATGTAAAGTTGTTTACATTCTAGTTTAGCTCCTAAAACCTCAGTTAGATCCTAGGTTAGGTTGTTTGGCACACTAGAAATTTATGAAATTGGCATGTTTGAGGCTTTGTGAAACCTTGTGGTTATGCCAAAGAACCCTACAAATAGGAACGTCCCTCCTTCCCTACTTTTAGTCCCGAAACTTTTGCCTTGCCCTTTCCTTCTACCTTCCTGACACCGCATATCGGCTTTGTGGAGGTCTTCTTCTTCTCACCCTTTGCTTTCGCCTTTGATGCAGAAGAGGAAGATTCCCCAATAAGCAGAGTGGGTGTCTCCCTGGTTTCCTTCAGGGTGTAAGTAGAGGGTAGGGACTGTAGAATCAAGTCAGTATGTGACTCATTCTCCAACGTGGTCTTCGGGTCCGTGAGCTTATCAATACAGCTAGTCATTGTAAAGACGTTGTCCCCTACAGATGACCCGATATCCAACCTCGCTTGAAGCAATT
The DNA here is from genome assembly GCA_030015575.1 of Agapanthus africanus. Classification (NCBI taxonomy): domain Eukaryota; kingdom Viridiplantae; phylum Streptophyta; class Magnoliopsida; order Asparagales; family Amaryllidaceae; genus Agapanthus; species Agapanthus africanus. Next base: position 398,152,217 of record JASDDO010000026.1, on the reverse strand, counting down.
TCTTCGCGGTCTCATCTCTTGCGATACGAGATTGCTCTCCATATAAATCTTTGTTATGGAGGAAGATGGAAGCTAAGTTCATCTTCTCGTGTTTCCTCCGGTTTATACCATCTACTGAGGCCAACACAAGGCACTTGGCATTCGTACTATCCTTTTCCAATGTCTTACGGATATCATCATCCGTGATGGTGGAAACTGGACCTGGGACGGCAGGGGCTTGAGTAGTAATGAGGTGTCCCATCTTGTTATAGGTAATGGACATCTGGACAGACCTTTGCCAGTCATTATTGTCAGATTCAGTCATTTTATTATCTAGATGTAACCTAGTCTTGGTCATTGGGTCGCTGCAATTAAGTGAGAGAGAAGAAAACACTTTAGCATGATGCTCTTGCAAGTTTAGATTAGTTTTTAATTTATCTAAACATGATGGTTCCCACTGTTTCTCGAATCCTTCCTCAAACCATAAAAGAAGAATTAGTCAGGATTGATCACACCGTACAATTCTTGCTTAACCGTTCGGCCAGGCTAGTGTCGGTACTTCGAGGGAGGTTTTACGACGCTTTCGCGAAGTTCCTTAATTAAATAACCTATTTTCCTGGAGGCATAGCTCCGCTAACACCGTTCTAGACACCTACTTGCTTTATAGCATTGATCGTTAAGTGAAAAAATCTCCCGAGGAGTATCGGATACTCATAGTAGGATCGGGATCCAAATATCATAATGTGATAATGCTGAAATAATCCTACCAACATTATCAAACTCCAAATGGTATGCAACACTAGCAAGTTTCAGTTTCTTTAGAAACTCCCGATATGGATTTTTGCCCTATGCTCTTATGACCTTGACGAAGGTCAACAAATTATAAGTCACATGTCAAGTTCAACCCATCATTGTCCAGGTTAATTTGAACCCACCCGTATATATCCTTGATGAAGGTCAACAAGGTAATACGACTGTCCCAAACCAACGCATCTATCTATGCTACATATGAACACCCAGCAGCTACCAATCACTATGCCTTGACGAAGGTCAAAAAACATAGCTTGAATACTATTGAATATTCATATGAAATGATGGAGGGCTACGATTGGTTTTGGAAAAACCGTGAACGTAGTGAACTTGATATAATCGAAGGAACCTGATAGCTTTTAAAAGGAGTGGTTTAAGCTCCGCATTTTAAAAGTTTTACTGTTTTGAAAAAACCAAGTGGTTTTGAAATTGTTCCAATGATTCAACTTTAGTTTGTTTGCTTTGCGTTAATGTAATGCAGTCCCATCAATTAATCCTACCATTGCAGAAAACAACGAAAATATAATGTACGCTTATGCCATCCGCATTCGCCACGGGCCCCGTCATCACCCGTTAGGTTACTTAACTAACGACAGAGCGGGGGCTGGACTAGCGCGGATGTAAAACATAAGCAACGTCTACTAGATATCATATATAAATATATACATTCGTGAGACGCAATGATAGGCATTCCAGATCACAGATGAACACACTGGATATACCAGGAATCCATGTTTTGTTTGAGCCTGTAACGAAAGACAGATTCCACGGTCGTGATGAATAGTCAAACCCCACCCTAGACCCCTACGGGTATGGAAAACTACCCGCAAAATACCCGAAGTGAAGCAACCTCCCTCAACAAAGTGAGTAGGCCACTCGGCACTTCAAAGTACCCCGGTAATTTGTGCACCCCACCTTGGGTCTATCCTAGGAGAAAAAACAGTAAAAGAAATAATACAACGATGGCTACAACCTCAATCCGGATGTGCCCCGCAAAAATAATATTACATCACTTTACAAATTTTACATTGAATGAAAGAATGAAAACCCTCATCTCACATCCCCGGCTATTCATCAAGCCGATCCAACAAGTTCATATACACAAACCAATATAATCATCACAGAAATGTGCAACCCCCAACTAACCGACATATAGCAATTAGCGGAAGTTTACAAACAGATTTATCATAACTTGTAACATTAAACGACATTAAACCGCGACTTCGAAACACCCCATAATTTCCACAGTAAAGAATTGACAGTATAATCAAAATTGGCAAAAACAAACAACTCCTGAAGCCCTAGATCCAAGTCACAAAGCTACAGTCCAAAACACAAAGCATTTCCCTGCAATTGAACCGAGCTCACAAGTTTTAGAGGCATTGTGGATGGCCCAGTTTGGGTGGAAATGTCTCGTTTTTGTTCTATGTTCATTTTACAGTTCAAAGAGTACTCTGCAGTTGCTAAAATAATTTTTAGAGTCTCCTGAAAAATCGACAGAAACTTGAATCTATGTTTTGATGTTTTCGGGTTATTTTGGTTTCGTAGTTTTACTTGTCATTTAAACTGTTAGCTATGGTTTAGTCGGCTCTGATACCACTGTAAGTCGACGTTACACATCCCACGGGTTTGCGGGGAGGCGGAACGGGTAAACAACGATTTTTACAAACAAGGTAACATCGACTTTAACACCAAGATCTTAGCTAAACCATAACTAACAAACTAACTAGAGCTTTTATCTACTATGTAAGAAGATTATACCTAAAGTTCCAAGTCCTTCTTGTCTTCCCGCTGTCCTCTTTCACTCCGCGAGCTCCTTGGAGTGGAAATGGATAGCACCTCCTCGTCGGCTTCTCGAAGTAGTAGAAGATCCACCCGAGGTTCCAACCTTGAGCTAAACCTCCAAGTTGAGGCAACTAGATCACTTGGTGTGCTAAACTAAGTAACCTAGAATGAGTAGAGTGTGATTATGAGTAGCTAAGTCTCATTAACCCTTGATTATCAACACATGATACACTAGGGTTTGAGAGGAAGAAGGAGAGCAAGCTTGAGGAAAGAGAAAGTATTTGTGATAATGATAATTAAAAATAGAATGGCTAACTTTTATATGACCACAAGCATGGCATGGAAAATATCTCTTCAAAATATCTAGGTCAAAAATATCTCATCAAAATATCTAGAGTCAAAAAATCAATCCAAGTCAAATGGTCAATTCAAGTAGCCATGCCATAAAATTATCATTTACCAAAAATAACGATATCTTTTCTCCACCTCATATTTGTTTTGACCAAATCAATGGTCAAAACCCTAATGAGATGTCTCCTTCTATACCCCCTCTCATCCGTATATACTTACCCGCATCCGTGTTCCGAAAAAAAACGAATACAATGAGACAAAGCGAATCCAACAATTGAATACTAGGATCCGGCTTAAACTAAAGCCCACTAGTATTGTCCACCCGAACATCAAACGATCACAAGTACACGTATGTGATCAAACCCTGTCGTAAAACCATACGACCTCTACATCGTTTTGCCCGAAGCTTGGAAACCCTCTGTGTGGGACTCTAAACACTCGACACTACGCTGGAAGTGGGTTTAACCACAGGCCGCAAGCGATACTAGCTGTACGTAACGGTCACTAGGTAGATGTCGATAAGAAGGTCGATGAGGAAATCCATCCGAACTCCTACTGAGCTTGAATGTGACAATCTCTGTACAATCTGGTCTGTTCATCTAAGAGTATTGCATATCGGGACTAGGGGGAGGTAAACGTCAGACCCCTAATAGCGGTATAAGTCGTGTCGGAGTACAATCTAAAACACCCTGAGAAACTACTGGAGTACCTACCACTAAATCTCGCTTGCCCTGGTTAGGGACTTATATAATGGCGTTCCGAACATAGCGCAACATCAACCCCCAATACCGGGAGAGACGAATCCTATCTAACTGCCACTACCTCCTGTAGGGTTACTAGGCACTCTAACAAGGTTCTACAAGGCATCAAGCATGCCCGATTAAAATTTTATCCGTGCCGAACAACCCTAAACTAGATCTTTAAACTAGAGATTAGGCTAACACATGCATGTAAATAACATTTACATCTAAGTGAATACGAAATACAACCTTTGTAGATCGGTCCTTCACTTCTAAAGCTCCTTGTAGTAGTCCCTTCGCTGCGATCATCGAACACCCGAACTCTCGGACGGCTCCATGAGAAGAGGGAAACGGTTTTGCTTGAAGTCTTCGAGGCCGAAGATGATCTACGTCGAGGGAATACGAACTCAAGCTTCTACTTTACTAGCTAGAGAATTAGTGAAGCAAACACCCTAAACTAAAGTGCTAGTCTAGTAGAGGATGATGAAATAGGAAATGGGTACACTTTAAAATTTCTTTTCTCACAATGTTTCTCTCTCTCTTTATCAAACCCTAGCAAGAATTTGAAGGAGGAAGAAGATGAGCTCAAAATGAGAACGAAAACTAACTAAAGAGAGAGTGAGCTAACCATGGGTGAGTATGTATCATATACTAACTCATGTAGAGACATAACCATGGCTAATTATAGTGGTTAGGTTTATAAAAATCCTAAGTAAAACAAAACTAGTGGACTTTGGTCAATGCATTCACAAGCTTCATGAAGCTTCATGCACTTGAACAATTATCCACTAATTTTGTATTTACTTTATATATTAAAACCCCACCAATATAATTATAATGGTGTATGTCTCATACACCCATGTAGTGTGTATCAACAACCATGATACAAAATGTACACAAATAAATATATATCACATATATATTAAGTTGTGCACAAGTGAGAAAAACAAATGCTTAAGTGAACCAATGTTAGTTAATGTAAATTAGTATATCACATATACAATTATACACTAAATTATTAAATCAACACTTGACTTAATAATCCGGTTATTGTTGGAGATAGTGCCCTCAGAGTCAATTATTGGATCACAGGCACGTGATTGCAATGATTGAAGGAAGACCTATTCCAGTAGGACAGTCTTACTCAAGATGATAGTATGCTATCTGGTTTACCTTTATCATCGTGTACTGCTTTAGGTGACCTTACAGGTCACTATTGCACGTTGATAGAGCCCCTAGGATTCTTGCTTGACTGCCAGCAGTATGAGGGCGATCATATACGTGGGAGCTGGTAGTCTATAAGCACATCCTTAAAAGGTCCCCTAGTCGTGGGAGTTTCGAGACAGGGCATCGATTCTCCAGAGTAGACTAGTGTATACAGTCGAGACCCCGACGAAGGGCGCTGGCCGGTCTCACAAGCCACTGGTGTCAGTTGGTTCACCTAAGATGTATACAGGTGCTCATTAGGTTATGAGTACACCGGACAGGACTCGCCGGGAACATGCTAGTTGGTCATATACCTGACATCAGATAGCAGTTCCCTGGTGACATGTGTACAGGTTAGTTCATCGACCTGAGGATCGTCATTTGTCTCGTGTGAGTTCTCACTGTACTTTGATTACTACCCTACCACGCTCAAAGGAGACGTGCAAACAGGTTTTAGTTGGGTACAGTCCTGAGCCACATGGAGACAGTGAGCGGATCTTCAGGGGTTCGTCTCTCCCTGTGTTGGGGGTGAGGTCGCGCTGTGTCTAGGAGAGCCATTACACGAAGTCCTTGGCCAAGGCAGGAGATTTACTAGTTGGTATTCCAGTAGTATCTCAGGGTGTTCTGGGCTACACTCCGACACGACTTGTACCGCTTTTGGGGGTCTGACTTTTACCAACCCCCTAGGCCCGCCATGCGATGCTCATAGACGAACGTACCGGACTGTACGGATATTGTCACTGTCAGGCTCAGTAGGGTGTCAGGATGAGTTCGCTCATCGACGTCCCTTTTGGTCAATAGCTGGTGGCCCGTCATGTATGGCTAATACCTCTGACGTGCTAGTGGTTAAATCCACAGCCATAGTATTGACGAGTCTTTAGAGTCCCCCACATTCAGTTACTCAAGTTTCGGGTGAAACGCTATAGAGGCCGTATGGAGATATGGCAGGGTTCGATCAGATACGTGCGGTATTTCATGGATCAGGATCGGACGGTTAGTACTAGAGACCGTATGGATATATGGCAGGGTTCGATCAGATACGTGCGGTATTGCACGGATCAGGATCGAACGGATATTACTAGCCGGCTTTGGTTTAAGCCAGATCCTAATATAGTACAGTGTAGATTTTGTCTCATTGCATTTTGTATTCGGTCGGAATACAGATGCGGGTGTGTATACACAGTATCGGGGTTTTCCTGTAATTTATTACGGGACCAATTTTTTGGAGTTGCCAGTTTGCTTTCCGTTTCGGCCATATTTCTTTGTATCTTTCATTGGCCGAAGTTTGGTGGAGGAGGGCTTATTTGCATTTGTGCAAATAAGCATTATGGAGGGTTCTCTTTGCATATTGTTGCATCATGATGGTCTTCATGATGGGTGCACCATCCATTGACTTGATTAATCCATCATTGCTTGACTTTCTTTAGTCATCATGGTTTGACTTGTGGTTTCATGATGGTTGTGGTGGAGTGATGGATTTAGCTTGTTATCATGCTTGATCATGATCACTTTTTTCTCTCTCTCTCTTGTATCATTTGATCCACACCCCCCTTGGTGTTACTCTCTTGACTCTCCCATTATGCATGGCCGGCCAAGCTCATTAGAGGGCTGTCCAATTTTTTTGGTGTGGGTTTTTGTTCATTTGTCTTTGCAAAAATTCCCACAAGTTCCATCTCCAAACTACATCTCATTCCTCCACCTCTATGGAAACTCCACTCAAACCCTAAAATGAGACATGGTTCTACACTATATTCTACAGCAAACCTTGGGCACGTCGGCTCGCCAGCTTTGTGCCCGAGTTGCCTCGGACCAGAGGTGGGAGCCCGTAAAAGATGCAGGCGATGTGGTGCCCTTCCGGCGACATGATGGAGACCGGAGATTCCGCAGGAGATCAGGATGACGACGAGAAGACCGAGGACACGGATCACTCGGTATATCTCTCTACCCCCTCTCTAGATAGCTAGGACTAGATTAATGGCACGATCCGGGTTTATAGTGCGCGGTGGTGCCGGTTTGAAAAGTTAAAGTAAATCACCGCTTCCGCATTCCGGCGTCGGATTGACGGCCGGGCCGCCGCCGTGCACTTACAGTGGTATCAGAGACTCGCCATTAACCTAGTCTAGCTTGGTGTAATGTGTTTACATTTCCGATTGAACAAAATTCCAAAAACCTGTGTTTTCAAGTTGCACAGTTTCTGTCGAAATTTTTTGGAGTCCAAAAATTTTTCAGGTTGTTTCAGAATGATGTGCAGCGAAAGATAAGACTTCTGTGAAAATTTGGTGAACTGATGCTGTAGGATGACCGCGGAACCGCGGCCAACCCCCTTCTGGCCGCGGTTCCGCCGCAGTACAGTGCCTTCAGTGTACCAATTTTGCACAGTGATCTTTAAACAGTGAAATTGGGGTTTTGGAATATTAATTTGGGCCCAGAATTTCTTGATGTGCTACTGTAGTACTTGGGGGCCCACTTGGTAAATTTGTTCGATCGGATATTTTAAACACATTTGTTCACAGTATTTACATTATATCTGCGACCGTGAATGTCACTTGATCGGTAAATCCTGTCTAACTGCTATAGCCCGGTTAGACGGATTTGCGAACGTGACATTCACGTTGATGTTCTGTGTTATGCTGTGATGTTGCGGATTGGTCGTGGGGGATAGCCTGGATGCAATGCTAGTACAGGTTTTGTTGTATTATGTACATTTGATATTGCGGGGCGAGCGTCCGACATGTGGACTGCCGTCACTGCCTGTTTGTATATTATTCTTTTAGGGCACGACCAGGTTGCGGTCGATGTACCCGTTGTATGTATATTTTACTTCTGTACTAGGATTACCCCGCGGAGGGGTGCACGGATAGCCGGGTTCTAGAGGGCAACAAGCCCGCATCTCATGGCATTAGGACGGAGGGGGCTTTACTCTAGAATTGGCGGGCTATTCGCCGCACTCGTAGGAGGTACAGGTTGACCCAGGAGGGGTGCCCAAGTTACCGGATTCCGTGAAGTGCCGGGTGGTCCATTCACGTTGCTGAAGGGGGCTGCCTCGCTTCAGGTTTTGGCGGGTAACTTGCCACGCCCGTAGGGGTCTAGGATTTCATTGCACATGCTATCCATACGACCAGGGGAACGTCGGGTTTCAGTAGTGGCTCTGTGAAACCCGGGGATCCCAGATATCTGTATTGTTCTGTGATGCTGTACATTTCTGTGATGTTGCTTGTTATCACGTCTTGAGTGAAATATTATATATTGGTATATATACTAGTAGATGTTGTATATGTTTTGCATCCGCGCTAGTCCAGTCCCCGCTCTGTCGTTAGTTAGCTAACCCAACGGGTAATGACGGGACCCAGTGGCGAATGCGGATGGCATATACATACGTCATTATTTTCGTTCTTTGTGGTGTGATCAATTGATGGGACTGCGTTGATTCGGATCAATGCAAGTTAAAAACAAACCTAATCTGATGTTGTTGGAACACTTTTCAAAAAGCTGTTATTGCAAGTACGTTCTCTTTTGTTTTGCATCGTGGTATTCAGTTGGAATATCCTGCTCCTCAGTCGACGAGGCAAGGGCCGAGATCCCTTCACCGGGAGTGACCCCTTGGACAAAAAGTTTGCGTCAGGGCAATAACTTCACTATAGCCGATTACTTTTGCTTTGCACCGTGGTATTCAGTTGGAATATCCTGCACCTCATTCTACGGGGAAAGAGCCGAGATCCCTTCACCGGGAGTGACCTCTTTAGCAAAGGTTTTCGTCACTATATTTTTCTAAAAAGCTATCCAGTTCCTTCAACGATATCAAGTTCATTACGTTAAAGGTTTTCGCCAGAAACCATTCGTAGCCCTCCGTCGTTTCAGACGGGTAGCATGTAGTATTCATGCTATGTTTGTTGACCTTCGTCAAGGCATAGTGAATGGTAGCTGCTTGTTACCTTTCTGCTGCATAGATAGATGCGTTGGTTTGGGACAGTCGTATAGCCTTGTTGACCTTCGTTAAGGGCTTGTACGGGTGGGTTCAAATTAACCTGGACAATGACGGGTAGAACTTGACATGTGACTTATGATTTGTTGACCTTCGTCAAGGTCATAAGAGCATGGGGCAAAAATCCACATCGGGAGTTTCTAAAGAAACTGAAACTTGCCAGCTATGCGCATACCTTCTGGAGTGTGATGATGTGAGCGGATTCCGTCACATTATCATGCGATGATAGTTGGATCCTGATTCCCACTGATGAGTTGGTTTACTCCTCGGGTGATCCCGACTAATTCTTCTTTTAGGTTTGGAGAAGAATTTGACGGTACAGTGGGAGGTTTCCAGATTAGATAAATTGGTAACTATTCTGATCTAGGTTAGAGTTCACGCTGAGTGTTTCTTTTCTCTCTCTCTTTGGCAGCGACCATTGACCCGGCCCTAAGACTATGACTCAGTGACCAAATTAACCGAACCTTCTTAAACACTGGCTTTTGGATTGTCAGAGTTGCAAATCTCATTGCCACTCCTACTTTTACCCTTTTCTCCAGGACACCCCGTATTACTACGAACGTCCACTTCCATTGGACAAAACCATCGTATGGTTATATACGAACTCGAAGGAATTTATTCGAGGATGGTTTCCGGTTCTGGAGAAAACGAATAGGACTATTCAGTTGCCTTTTCCTTTTACCTTCTCTCAGGTTGCGAGTACTCCTTAGTTTAGGAGATAGTACACCTATTACGCAAATTGGATAGTCTTCTTCCAAACCTTAGGCTGATGCCGAACGGTAGGGAATGAAGAAAACCAATTAGCATAACGATGGTGTGCAGAAGGTATTGAGTTAAGACAAAGAAAGGGATTAGTAAGAGGGCAAAGTAAATTGCGACTTCTATTCACGACCAAACCAAGTATTTCTTCGCCAATCCTAAATCACCTTTGTATTTCTCCAGGACACTCCGTATCATTACGAAGATCCACAGTTTATTGGATACTCCATCGTATGGTTATATACGAACTCGAAAGGAACTTGTTCCAGTTCGGGGATGGATTCTGGTTCAGGAGAAATAGGAATAAGGTTTATTCGGTTGTCTTTTATCTTCACCTGTGTTCCTAGGATTAAGACAGTACACCCATTATGCTTATTGGATAGTCTTCTTCCAAACCATAGGCTGGTGCCGAACGGTAGGGAAGGAAGAAAACCATTTGGCCTAAAGGGGTGTACAGAAGGTAATGACTAAAGACATAGAAAGGGATTTGGAGAGGTGGCAAAGAATTACACGGTTACAGTTGTGAATATGGATAATGGAAGAGGCATTACTAGGAATACCAGGATACCCCTAAGAAACATTTACAATGTTTCAGTTTCACTGTGTACTGTTAAAGGAAAACTGATTTCCCGATTAGATACTTACTCCAGGGTATGTATTTACCAGGTATGATTCTCACATCTGCATGGTTTTACAGATGATGAGTGGGAGTAAGTTATTGGAAATTGGATGATCATCCTCATTATATCGGGATTCGTTGTAATCGGTGATATTTGAGGAAGTCACCTGGGTTGGTTGCCGGACGGCAAATATTTGGTTTTGAATATCCGCTGTTATGCACCAATTTCAAATTGATACATCTGTACGTCTATTTTTATAGAGTGAGATATATCTTTTTGAAATTATATCTGTGACATTTACCTATATCAGTGGATGGTTAGGTAAGGAGCATTAAACAGCGGTGTAATTCTTCTTAACCATAAGTACAGTTTTCAACCTACGACACACAGTGAATGAGTTATCAGACTCAAGGGACTTATACAGAGTATTGTATGTTGTCCAGGGTCCATCAGGACAGAGGAGTTGGTCTTCGTACTATATTCGGTTTACTTATGACTTCTCTAGTTTTTAGACAGGTGTTTCGTGGAAACACAAGGTCCGAATTTTGAGAAGTTATAGGTATATGAATAAAGTAGAGAACCAGGTATTGCAAGTATCGGGATTCTTCAATGTGATCGAACATGTAGATACTTGTGTATGGTGTTCAGTTGATAGTAATGTTTAAGAGAACTTGCTTCTCTTTCAGGCTACTCATAATTGGAAGCATTCCTAAGTTGAGTAACGCTGATCGGCCTCTTTCCATTTAGATGACATGCACTGGAGACAGCTGCATGATTTGAATCTGGTTCAATTAAATCAGTGTCTCTGGTTCTATATTGGATATAGAACAGTTCATATCTTAACATTGTTAAGATACGGGGAGTTGTCCGGCTTATGATTAAAACCAGACACTGGACAACTCAAGGCACGCTTCTGTAATGGCTGTTTGTAGGTTGACCCAGGCTATGATGAGGGTTGACTTTCTACCATCTGGAAGATCAATAGTGATGTTGTTCTAGACTCGTCACAGTTTTATTAAAAATGGATTTTTTCAGAAAACAGTAGTGGGAGTATGGTAGAACTGGAAGTGATTCCAGAACCATAAACGATTACTGAAGATTTGATAGGAACCTAAAGATTCAATCTGGTTTGACATTCCATTGGCCACTCCGCAGATACGGTGGGTAACCTCAGGCACCCGAGAGGTACTCCGCTAGCCTCAAGGACGGTCATAGGGAGGTTCTTGTTTACCCACACTTGCTATTGCTGTTGTTCCAGGCTGCGAGACCCGGCGGGAGGATAAGTATAGCGTCGTTCTAAACTGGCTTTAGAAGTGTACGTCTATATGACTCTGCCAGAGGGTTGTCGTAGTCAGTGGGAGCAGCGGAAGCATTGGTGGACAGGTAGCTTATGTCTATTTATAGACTAAAGCATATATAGCGGAGATTGATCATCTATTTCTGACGTGACAGTCATAGGTTTGACTTCATCAGAATAGGGGATGGATCAGTTGAGAAGGTAGTAGGGTGTGATGTCATGGTATTTGGATGACATACACAGAGTAGGAAGTGATATTCCTATACTACGATCGGTTATACTTTGGTCGTCACACAGTGTTTTCTCCACATGGGACTTGGACATTATTTCAGACATACTGGTTACTAGATTTATGGTTTTAGATCTAGATTTGGGTGGTTTCCCAATTAAGGGTACTTAGACAGCATTCTAAGAGTATTTAGAATGGACGACTCCTGGCACGGTAGTGTACCTGCAGGTAATGGAGTCACCCTCTCTAAAGGTGTCTTACAGACTAAAGGGGAGAGGGATGTGCATGATTGGCAGATCACTTGCTCAGGCAATTGAGTCAATCATGAGATGTCAAGTACCACACCAGATGTTGTTCTTGCACTACATGCAATAAGTTGACATTGATCCTATCCTAGAGAAACAGTCGGAAGCAGTTTTAGAACATAAGTGAATGTTCTAGGGATATGATAACGACAGCCCCATTCGGGAGATAGTTATCATTCCAGGCTTCCAAGGTGACCTGGACGACAGGGAGGTTGTCAGAGTTATAGTTTTCCTTCTGACGAGGGGCAGTATTTTGGACATGTGGTCCAAGGCAATACTGAGGGAGGCATGGCGCAGGATACTGATTGAGTTCAGTTGACGATACAGTCTAAGAAGTTTGGATTTGGAGTTCATTTATGAGCTAGGTCCCATCAGACATCCAGACACATTCTAAGACAGGTATTGCTCATTTCGGGATATGGGTTTCTCCGCGAACTTGAGATATAGAGAGACATAGAAAGAAACATCACAGCAGATCCACTCACTGAGGCTATTCCTCGAACGCAATAGTTTCGCAAACGAGCTTTGTGAGACTAACTAGTAGAGGAGTTGGGTGTTCGGTATCACACGGGCTGTGAGTATGTGACATCGCAATAATTAGCCTTGAGTGCAAGTGGGAGATTGTTGGAGATAGTGCCCTCAGAGTCAATTACTGGATCACAGGCACGTGATTGCAATGATTGAGGGAGGACCTATTCCGGTAGGACAGTCTTACTCAAGATGATAGTATACTATCTGGTTTACCTTTATCATCGTGTACTGTTTTAGGTGACCTTACAGGTCACTATTGCACGTTGATAAAGCCCCTAGGATTCTTGCTTGACTGCCAGCAGTATGAGGGTGATCATATACGTGGGAGCTGGTAGTCTATAAGCACATCCTTAAAAGGTCCCTAGTCGTAGGAGTTTCGAGACAGGGCATCGATTCTCCAGAGTAGACTAGTGTATACAGTCGAGACACCGACGGGGGGCGGTGGCCGGTCTCACAATCCACTGGTGTCAGTTGGTTCACCTAAGATGTATACAGGTGCTCATTGGGTTATGAGTACACCAGACAGGACTCGCCGGGAACATGCTAGTTGGTCTTATACCTGACGTCAGATAGCAGTTCCCTGGTGACATGTGTACAGGTTAGTTCATCGACCTGAGGATCGTCATTTGTCTCGTGTGAGTTCCCACTGTACTTTGATTACTACCCTACCACGCTCAAAGGAGACGTGCAAACAGGTTTTAGTTGGGTACAGTCCCGAGCCACATGGAGGCAGTGAGCGGATCTTCAGGGGTTCGTCTCTCCCGGTATTGGGGGTGAGTTCGCGCTGTGTCTAGGAGAGCCATTACACGAAGTCCTTGGCCAAGGCAGGAGATTTACTAGTTGGTATTCCAGTAGTATCTCAGGGTGTTCTGGGCTACACTCCGACACGACTTGTACCGCTTTTGGGGGTCTGACTTTTACCAACCCCCTAGGCCCGCCATGCGATGCTCATAGACGAATGGACCGGACTGTAGGATATTGTCACTGTCAGGCTCAGTAGGGTGTCAGGATGAGTTCGCTCATCGACGTCCCTTTTGGTCAATAGCTGGTCGCCCGTCACGTATGGCTAATACCTCTGACATGCTAGTGGTTAAATCCACAGCCATAGTATTGACGAGTCTTTAGAGTTCCCCACATTCAGTTACTCAAGTTTCGGGCGAAACGCTGTAGAGGCCGTATGGAGATATGGCAGGGTTCGATCAGATACGTGCGGTATTGCACGGATCAGGATCGGACGGTTAGTACTAGAGGCCGTATGGATATATGGCAGGGTTCGATTAGATACGTGCGGTATTGCACGGATCAGGATCGGACGGATATTATTAGCCGGCTTTGGTTTAAGCCGGATCCTTGTATAGTACAGTTTAGATTTTGTCTCATTGCATTTTGTATTCGGTCGGAATACAGACGCGGGTGTGTATACACAGTATCGGGGTTTTCCTGTAATTTATTACGGGACCAGTTTTTTGGAGTTGCCAGTTTGCTTTCCGTTTTGGCCATATTTCTTTGTATCTTTCATTGGCCGAAGTTTGGTGGAGGAGGGCTTATTTGCATTTGTGCAAATAAGCATTATGGAGGGTTCTCTTTGCATATTGTTGCATCATGATGGTCTTCATGATGGGTGCAACATCAATTGACTTGATTAATCCATCATTGCTTGACTTTCTTTAGTCATCATGGTTTGACTTGTGGTTTCATGATGGTTGTGGTGGAGTGATGGATTTAGCTTGTTATCATGCTTGATCATGATCACTTTTCTCTCTCTCTCTCTCTTGTATCATTTGATCCACACCCCCCTTGGTGTTACTCTCTTGACTCTCCCATTATGCATGGCCGGCCAAGCTCATTAGAGGGCTGTCCAATTTTTTTTGTGTGGGTTTTTGTTCATTTGGCTTTGGAAAAATTCCCACAAGTTCCATCTCCAAACTACATCTCATTCCTCCACCTCTATGGCAACTCCACTCAAACCCCAAAATGAGACATGGTTCTACACTATATTCTACAGCAAACCTTGGGCACGTCGACTCGCGAGCTTCGTGCCCGAGTTGCCTCGGACAAGAGGTGGGAGCCCGTAAAAGATGCAGGCGATGTGGTGCCCTTCCGGCAACATGATGAAGACCGGAGATTCCGCAGGATATCGGGACGACGACGAGAAGACTGGAGGACACGGATCACTCGGTATATCTCTCTACCCCCTCTCTAGATAGCTAGGACTAGATTAATGGCACGATCCGGGTTTATAGTGCGCGGTGGTGCCGGTTTGAAAAGTTAAAGTAAATCACCGCTTCCGCATTCCGGCGTCGGATTGACGGCCGGGCCGCCGCCGTGCACTTACAGTTATATCATATATAACCGACTAACATCCAATGCATCGACTCATCGAATCAACCCTTGATTTGATAACTTGGTTATATCGCATATAACCGATCGATACAGACATCGCGAGAATTGAATACGGTATCTCATACTCGCATTATTCTTGGTCCCTCACATATCACATACGCGCTCCTATTTCGTTTTGCCTGAGCCAGTAAAACCTCTATGTAGGACTCTAAAGACTCGTCAATACGCCGGCAGTAGGTGATGATCGTATCAAGCACCCACAAGCCGTCAGCGGTACTAGCTGGACGTAACGGCTATCCGGGTATTGAGCGATCAGAAGATCAGCAAGCAACCCGCTCCAACTCCTGCAAAAAGCCTGACAGTGACACTACCGTACAGTCCGGTCTTCTCGTCTGATATGTCGCATATCAAGTCTAAGGGTGGTAAACGTCAGACCCCAATAACCGATAAGTCATGCCGATATTAGGCTCATAACGGTTTAAGAAACTACTGGTAACACTTACCAGTAAATCTCTAAACCAGCCCTGGCCAGGGACTTCCCTGTTATGGCCAATCGAGCATAGCACAACATCAACCCCCAATACCGGGAGAGATGAAACCCCTCCTATCGCTCATTGCCTCCATGTGACTCGGGACTGTACCCAAAAACCACCGTTTTTCTCGCCCTCTTGGACGTGGTAAGGTGGAAATCAAAGCACAGTGGGAATCACACAAGACTCTATGACGATCTCGGGTCTACAGACTAACCTGTACCTGTGTCACCAGAGAACTGTCATCTGACGTAAGGTATAATACCATCTGGGAGTTCTCGGCGAGTCCGTCTAGTGTACCCAGTCTCCACCGAGCACCCGTATATCATCTCTGATGTCAAACACCAATGGATATGGGATCATCCATCTCCCATCTCTATGGATCGATAAGGTATACGCTAGTCTACTCTGGTATATCGATGTCCCATCTTGATACACCCACGACTAGGGACCTTGAAGGATGTACTTATGGACTACCATGTCCCTATTAGTATGATCCGCATCATAGTCCAGGTGTAGGGTTGCTAGGCACGCGCACAAGGTTTTACGAGGCATCAACCATGCCCGATTTAAAAATTAGCCATGCCGAACAACCCGAAGCCGGATCTTTAAATTAGAGGCTAGGCGAAAACAAGCATGTTAAACACTTTAACACTAAGTGAGAGGGATTACAACCTTTGTAGATCCGGTCCTTCACTTCTAAAGCTCCGTGTTGAAGTCCCTTCGCTGCGATCATCGTGTTCCGGATTCTCGAGAGGTTCCACGAAGAGAAAGATGCAGTCTTGCTTCCGATCTTCGATACAAAGATGATCTACCTTGAAGTTTCGTTAACACAAGCTAACACTCATAATATGAAGTGAACACCCTCATCTAAATGGAAAGGATAGATGAGGATGATGAAGTAGGATTTTTGCTCTCTTTTATTATCTTTTTCTCACACTCATTCATCACTTGGAAAAAGCTAGTAAGCTTTTTCATGAAAGAAAGAAGAAGGAAGAAGAAGATGAATAATGATCAATTCCTTTTGTGATGAATAATGAAAGGATGATAATGATGAATAATGCAACCATGGTTAAACAAACCTTTGTAGAGATTTAACTAGGGATAGGGTTTGGGTTGAGTTAAAGGTGAGTCACTTTAAAATATCTTAATACAAAACAAAAGAAAAACCATCTAGAAGGTTCTTGAAAGACCTAACCCTAATCAAGCCCTAACCTTGTTTAATCTCTACTACACATGTTTCATTAGTTATCATATCATGTTACAATATTATATATCACATATATAATATTTATCGTAACAAAATAAAATAATACAATTAACATATATCGCATATATATCAATGTATTACCCGAGTTAGAAAAAGAATCTTTTAGTGAGCTAATATTAGTTAATGTAATTTAATATATCATATATATTATTATACATTAAATTATCGAATCAACACTTGATCCGACAATCCGGCTATATCGCATATAATCGACTAATACGATGACCCGGCTATATCACATATACCCGGCCGATATCTCATATCGCGAGAATCCAATACGGTATCACATACCGCATTATCCTCGGTCCCGCACATATCACATATGTGCTCCTACTCCGTTTTGCCTGAGTCAAGAAACCTCTGTGTAGGACTCTAAAGAATCGTCAATACGCCGGCAGTAGGTGATGATCATATCAAACACCCACAAGCTGCAAGCGGTCAGCTAAACGTAACAGCTACCCAGGTATTGAGCGCTCAGAAGATCAACAAGAAAGCCTGTACATTCTCCTGTGAATCCAAACAGTAACACTCCCGTACAGTCCGGTCTCGTCGTCTGATATGTCGCATATCTCGCCTAGGGGTGGTAAACGTCAGACCCCAGTAGCTCGATAAGTCGTGTCGATATGAGGTCTATAACAGTTCGAGAAACTACTGATAACATTTACCAGTAAATCTCAGCAACCCTGGCCACGGATTTCCGGTTATAGCCAATCGAACACAGCGCAACATCAACTCCCTATACCGGGAGAGACGAATCCCCTCCTATCGCTCATTGCCTCCATGTGATTCGGGAATGTACCCAAAAGCCACCTTTTTGCACGCCCTCTTGGACGCGGTATGATGGAAATCAAAGCACAGTGGGAATCACACAAGACTCTATGACGATCTCGGGTCAACAGACTACTCTGTACCAGTGTCACCGGAGAACTGCCATCTGACGTAAGGTATAATACCATCTGGGAGTTCTCGGCGAGTCCGTCCAGTGTACCCAGTCTCCACTGAGCACCCGTACACCATCATTGATGTCAAACACTGATGGATATGGGTCATCCATCGCCCATCATATGGGTCAAGATGCGTATACGCTAGTCTACTCTGGTGTATCGATGCCCTGTCTCGATACACCCTCGATTAGGAACAGTTATAGGATGTACTCGTCGACTACCGTGGCCCCACTAGTATGATCTCATCATAGTCCCAGTAGTCGAGTACATATCCTACGGGCTTTATCTGTAAGTCGATGTACAACACCCCAATACTTGTGGGGAGGCGGAATTTTCAAAAACGAACTTGTTTAGTGAACAAACATCGACTAACCGCTTGAATCGAAGCTAAACGATAACTAACTTAAAACATAGAGTTTCTATGCTACTATGTTTAGGGATTATACCTAACGAATCGTGTCCTTCGTCTTTGCGAACTCTACCTCCTCCTCGGCCTTCTCGAAGTAGTAGACGATCCATCCGAGAGCTTTACTCCAAGCTTAGCCTCTAAACTTGAGGCAACTAAACTTCTCTAAGTGCTAATCAAAGAAGCTAAGTGAAATATAGAGAGGGTTATGGATTAAGTAGTCTAACTAATCCTTGTACTCAACACATGAGAGGGGAGGATTAGGGTTTGAAGAGGGAGAGCTTGAGGAGAGAGAAGGTGAGGATAATAATGAATTGAGAAGAATGAGTTATGATAATATATATCAAGCATTTCTTTTTATCAAGAAAAGAAAAGAAATCATTTTACAACCATGCTTGATAAATATCTTGTGGTGATTCATCTCCATGAGTCATTAAGCAATTATGAAGCATTAATGACATGGATGAATCATCCATATGACTCACTAATCTCATTCAATGTATATGCCACCTAAAACTCCTTAGTCACCATCTTCTAGAAGCTTCTCGCGCAATTACGAGAACGCCCCTCCTTTCCGCAAAAATACGGAAAAACTTGACGTAAGCCACCCGTATATACCCTTGACGTAAGCCAACAAGGTAATGCGACTGTCCCAAACCAACACATCTATCTATGCAACAAATGAATACCCCAGCAGCTACCAAACACTATGCCTTGACGTAAGCCAACAAGCATAGCTTGAATACTACTGACCATCCATAAGAAATGACGGAGGGCTACGACTGGTTTTGGAGAAACCGTGAACGTAGTGAACTTGATATAACCGAAGGAACCTGATAGCTTTTAAAAGGAGTGGTTAAGTCTCCGCATTTAAAAAAATCTGTTTTAAAATTAACCGAGTGGTTTCTTTTAAATTGTTCCAACGATTTAAACTTTGGTTTGTTTTTCTTTGCATTATAGATAATGCGTCCCATCATTAACCTATCATTGCAGAAAACAACGAAAATACAACGTCCTCTTATGCCATCCGCATTCGCCACGGGGTCCCGTCATCACCCGTTAGGTTACTTAACTAACGACAGAGCGGGGGCTGGGCTAGCGCGGGTGTAAAACATAAGTGACGTCTAAATAGCTATCATATATAGATATTGTACATTCGTCAGACGCAATAATAGGCATTCCAGATCACAGATGAACTTTATTGGATTTGCAAGCAATCCGTGTTTGTTTTGAGCCTGCAACAAAAGACGGATTACACAGTTGTGATGAATAGCCATTACCCCACCCAAGACCCCAACGGGTACGGCAAACTACCCGCCCGGCAGTTTGTGCACCCCACCTTGGGTCTGTCCTAGGAGCAAAAACAGTAAAATGAAATAATACAACGGTGGCTACAACCGCAACCTGGATGTGCCCCGCAAAATAATATTACAACAAATTACATTTACATCAAATGAATTAAATAATAACCAATCACATAACCCCGGCTAATCATCACAACAGTCCAACACAGTTCATATCCACAAACAGTAAAAACCATTACAGAAATGTGCAACCCCCTGCCAACCGACATACTAGCAGTTAGGGGAGGTTTACGAACACATTATACAAACACAGATATAATCAACAAGCAAATACTGTATAATTTCGATCGATTAAACACTTTTAATTTTGCTCCAATACTTCTCTGTAAATCTGAAACCTGAGCAAAAATAAAAACTTCCAGAAAATACCAAATATCACAGAGAAGCAACACAGGAAATTTGGGTTCCTGAATCGCCAACTCGGCGGCGGAAGCGCGGCGGATCGGTGCGATCCGCCGCGGTTCCGCGACGCTTTAAGCGATTCAGGGGCCCAAATTTCTTGGGTGTTCTTCTACTGTCTTTTTAAGCTTTCTGAACCTCCCTGAAAAATTTTAGGACTTCATTTAAAATTCGACAGAAATTTGTGATTTCGGGTTTTTCCGGTTTCGTTTTTTCCGTTCGAAATTCATACAAATTTGCAAGTAAGTTATTTATTGTTTAGCGAGGCTTTAATACCACTGTAAGTCGATGTACAACACCCCAATACTTGTGGGGAGGCGGAATTTTCAAAAACGAACTTGTTTAGTGAACAAACATCGACTAACCGCTTGAATCGAAGCTAAACGATAATTAACTTAAAACATAGAGTTTCTATGCTACTATGTTTAGGGATTATACCTAACAAATCGTGTCCTTCATCTTTGCGAACTCCACCTCCTCCTCGGCCTTCTCGAAGTAGTAGACGATCCATCCGAGAGCTTTACTCCAAGCTTAGCCTCTAAACTTGAGGCAACTAAACTTCTCTAAGTGCTAATCAAAGAAGCTAGGTGAAATATAGAGAGGGTTATGGATTAAGTAGTCTAACTAATCCTTGTACTCAACACATGAAAGGGGAGGATTAGGGTTTGAAGAGGGAGAGCTTGAGGAGAGAGAAGGTGAGGATAATAATGAATTGAGAAGAATGAGTTATGATAATATATATCAAGCATTTCTTTGTATCAAGAAAAGAAAAGAAATCATTTTACAACCATGCTTCATAAATATCTTGTGGTGATTCATCTCCATGAGTCATTAAGCAATTATGAAGCATTAATGACATGGATGAATCATCCATATGACTCACTAATCTCATTCAATGTATATGCCACCTAAACCTCCTTAGTCACCATCTTCTAGAAGCTTCTCGCGCAATTACGAGAACGCCCCTCCTTTCCGCAAAAATACAGAAAAACTTTAGACTGTATAAATCCAATAACCGGATACCAGTAACTGGCTTAAACCAAAGCCGACTGGTAAAAACTGTCCGAAAGTCGTACGTGCGTAAACACACGTATGCGTCCGAACCCTTGTCGTAAAACCATACGACCTCTATATCGTTTCGCCTGGAGTAGGGAAACTCTCTGTGTGGGACTCTAGAGACTCGACTACTACACTGGCAGTGGGTTTAACCACAGACCGCAAGCGGCACTAGCTGTACGTAACGGTCCCCAGGTAGATGTCGATAAGAAGGCCGATGAGGGAACCCATCCGAACTCCTACTGAGTCTGATGTGACAATCTCCGTACAGTCCGGTCCGTTCGTCTTAGACTATCGCATATCGGGCCTAGGGGGCGGCAAGCGTCAGTCCCCTAATAGCGGTATAAGTCGTGTCGGAGCGAAGCCCATTACACCCTGAGAAACTACTGGAACCTACCAGCAAATCTCGCTTGCCCTGGCCAGGGACTTTGCGTAATGGCTCTCTGACACAGCGCGATATCAACTCCCAATACCAGGAGAGACGAATCCTGTCTAACCGCCACTGCCTCCAAGTGCTCGGGACTGCACCCAACTGCTACCTGTTTGCACGACTCCTTTGAGCCGTGGTAGGGTAGCAATCTAAGAACAGTGGGACACACTCGAGGCGAAGTAGCAGTGTCAAGTCTGCGGACTATGATGTACTCATGTCACCTGGGAACTGTTCACTGACGACTGGTATAAAACCAACCAACAGTCCCCTGTGAGTCCTGTCCGGTGTACCCGTAACCTAACGAGCACCTGCATACTATCTCCAGTACGACGTACTGACGGCTGTGGGACAGACCATCTCCCCAACTGGGATGAGAAGCGTACACACTAGTCTACTCCGGAGTATCGATGCTCTATCTCGATAATCCAACGACTAGGGACCTGAATAAGGATGTACTTGTAGACTACCCAGCCCCCACTAGTGTGACTGCCATCACAACGCTGGTAGTCAAGCAAGATCCTAAGAGCTTTATCAATACGTATACTCACATATTAAGATAGAAAAACCAAGTAGCATACTACCATGTTTAGCAAGACTGTTATATACATGTGAATATCCCAAGCTTCCATTAAGTAATATACAAACTAGTATGATACAGTAATGGCCTTCTAGGGCATAAACACTAACATTATCAACATGTAACATAGAGACAATCAGAGTACATGTTAAGATAAAGTACAACCAGATAGCATACTATCATGTCGAGCAAGAAAGTCCTCCCTATATATGTCCTAGCATCCTCTACAATATACATCGTATGTACAGTAATGGCCTCTAGGGCATACATATAACTAACACCAGGTAGTAAAGTACACATCCTAAGGGCTTTACCAACATGTAACAGAGAGACAATCAGTGTACATGTTAAGGTAAAGAGTAACCAGATAGCATACTATCATGTCGAGCAAGAAAGTCCTCCCTATATATGTCCAAGCATCCACTACAATATACATCTCATGTATAGTAATGGCCTCTAGGGCATACATATAACTAACAATCTCCCATCTTGCACTAGGGCCATCTGATAACAGTGGTTGTAGTATCTCATACTCAACCATCCCATAATAGTCTCTCTCTGGGAAAAGGCCTTTGTGAGTGGATCCGCTGTGTTGCCCTCTGAGTCTACTCTCCTAACCTCAATACCCTAGAGATCAACCATCTCCATGATCAGGTGACACTGCCTTAGAATATGTCTGGATCACTGATGGGACGGGCGTTCCTAGGCACAAGCCACAACTCCATTGTCACACAATGGTAGGAACGAAGTTCATCACATGAACTTATATACACCCAGACTACCTCTTTGGTAGCGATGTATCCAGCCTTTATCGTCTAGTATGCCACGGTATCTGTCTTGGAACTCTTCCAACATACCGTCCCTCTACTGAGAGTAAAGACAATGTCTGTGACTGACTTTCAGTCGTCCTAATCACCCTGGAACTTTTCCAGTGATTCTCCCTAGGATCAATTGATACCATCTCACTACAACTAGTGAGTATTCTAACATCCAATTAGATCTATCTCATAGATCCAAAACCCAGGATTTAGTAGGTATCACTTTGATCCTATATGTAGAATCCTTATGATAAGCGGAGATTGACCGAGCGTAGCATAGGAAACTCCTTTCAAATCAAGAGTATGTTATCCACGTACTCTACGAGGATCTCCACCATACTCTCTACTACCTTTTTGTATATACAAGGTTCATCTACCATTTTGATGATGTCAAACTCTTTGACTAACACATCAAAACAGACGTTCCAACTCCGCGATGCCTGCTTTATCACATAAAACATCTTGCACACGTTTCCGCTGCTCCCACTGTCTACGAAGCCCTCTGGCTGTGTACTTATAGACGCTCTCTTCCAAATCATCATTTAGAAAAGCAGTCATGACACCCAACCGCCAGATATCATAGTCATGGTATGAAGCCGTGGCAAGTAGGATCTGGATGGACTTAAGCATAGCTTTGAAAGTCTAAACTTTTCCATGTACACCAAGTAATCTTCTTAAGATATACTTGCTCCTGATGGGGATTTAATGTAAGTCCACGGTAGCGCGCCGGCCGTCTAACAGACGCCAAATGCGGAACAAAAACTTTTAACGAAACTGGCGCTATCGTATACCGTAACCCGGATCTGCCATTAAAGTAAACTAACAAAATACAAATGGGTAGAAATGTTATACCGAATGATCCGAGTCCTTCGGTCTTCAACCATCATCCCACGCTTTGTTGCGGCTGCTCCGATCTGCTGAATCTCCAATCTTGTCGTCCA
Organism: Agapanthus africanus; assembly: GCA_030015575.1. NCBI lineage: Eukaryota > Viridiplantae > Streptophyta > Magnoliopsida > Asparagales > Amaryllidaceae > Agapanthus > Agapanthus africanus. Next base: position 398,128,545 of record JASDDO010000026.1, on the reverse strand, counting down.
GGTGGCACCACGTCGACGGATCTTTAAACGGGCTCCCGCCTCTGAACCGAGGCAACTCGATCGTCAAGTTTGCAAAAAGAGACGACCAAGATGAAGTAGAGAATGAGTAGAACACTTTGTCTCGTTACGTCCAAGGCTATGGACGAACGGTAATGAAGTTGCCTTTTGGATTCAACTGAAATGAGAAATGAATATCTTTAATTTCCATGAAGCCAAAATCCTAATCTTTTTGCAAGCAACAACCATGATCATGAGAGGGGGGGAAGGCCGGCCACTTTATAGCAAGAGGGGGGGTGAGTGTAGAGTAGGGTTCCTAGACACCCCATGGAGGTCTCACAAGGCATCGAACATGCCATATTAAAATTTTACGGTGCCTACAAACCCTAAACTACGGATCGTTGGCTAGAAAACTAGGCGAAAAAGAACTAGTTAACACTTAACTAATAGTTTAACGGAAATACAACCTTTGTAGATCCGGTGCTCCACCTCCATAGCTCCGCAACGAGGTCCTCTCCGCTGTCCAAATCAAATCCGGGCTCTAGAGTCGGCTTCGTCGGAGAATGGGCAAGCTAGGTCGTCGATGTCCATGCCGAAGATGATCTACGTCGAGGCATCGCTAGATCAAGCTCACAACTTCACCAAGTCATGAAACTTGTGAAGTAAACACACTCTACTACTTGGCAAGAGGTAGAGGATGAAGAAATAGGAGTTGGGTTAACTTTAGAATTGGATTTCTCACTCTAATTCATCAATCACCATTGATGAGGTAAGCTTTCTTCTTCACTTGAAGCAAGGAAGAAGAAGAAGAAATGTTATGATAAGATAATTCTAAAATGAAAAGAATAATCAAAACTTATCATGACTAAACCATGATAAAGTGTAGAGATTGAACTAGGGTTAAAACAAATGGTTAGGTTAAGCATGAGATAAGAATGGTGGACAAAGTCAAAGGTTCATGAATCTTCAACTACAATCCAAAACAAGCCACCATTATCCTCATTTCCTTTTCCAAAAAGAAAATAAATAAATAGATAAATAAAGGAAATGAAACCCTAACCATTCTTTTAACCATGGTTTAAATCTTTGCACTTAACCAAGTAAACATGTATCATCAAACATGATACAATCAAATGCACAAAATCATATCGCATATGTAATGCGCACATCCGAGTGAGAAAATCCATCTTAAGTAAACCGATACTAGTTGATGCAAAGTAATATATCAAATATATAAATATGCATTAAATCATTAAATCAACACTTGATTCAATGATCCGGTTATGTCGCACACAACCGACTAGTATACAATATATCGGCTTATCGAATCAACGCTTGAATCGATAACTAGGTTATATCGCATACAACCATTCGATACATTTATCGCGAGAATAGAATACGGTATCACATACACGCATTATTCTCGGTCCCGCACATATCTCATATGCGCTCCTATTTCGTTTCGCTTGAGCCAGGAAACCTCTGTGTAGGACTCTAAAGACTCGTCAATACGCCGGCAGCAGATGATGATCATATCAAACACCCACAAGCCGCAAGCGGTCTGCTAAACGTAACGGCCACCCGGGTATTGAGCGATCTGAAGATCGACGAGCAAGCCCGCTCACACTCCAGTGAATCCGACCAGTAACACTACCGTACAGTCCGGTCTGATCGTCTGATCTGTCGCATATCTCGCCTAGGGGTGGTATACGTCAGACCCCAATAGCTCGATAAGTCGTGTCGATATGAGGTCTATAACTGTTCGAGAAACTACTGGTAACACTTACCAGTAAATCTCAGCAACCCTGGCCAGGGATTTCCTGTTATAGCCAATCGAACACAGCGCAACATCAATCCCCTATACCGGGAGAGACGAATCCCCTCCTATCGCTCATTGCTTTCATGTGACTCGGGACTGTACCCAAAAACCACCGTTTTGCACGCCCTCTTGGACGTGGTAAGATGGAAATCAAAGCACAGTGCGAACCACACAAGACTCTATGACGATCTCGGGTCAACAGACTACTCTGTACCAGTGTCACCAGAGAACTGCCATCTGACGTGAGGTATAATACTATCTGGGAGTTCTCGGCGAGTCCGTCCAGTGTACCCAGTCTCTACTGAGCACCCGTATATCATCTCTGATGTCAAACACCGATGGATATGGGATCATCCATCGCCCATCTGTATGGGTCGAGAAGGTACACGCTAGTCTACTCTGGTATATCGATGCCCCGTCTCGATACACCCACGACTAGGGACTTTGAAGGATGTACTTATGGACTACCATGTCCCCACTAGTATGATCCTCATCATAGTCCAGGTAGTCAAGTACAGATCCTAAGGGCTTTACCAACATGTAACAGAGAGACAATCAGCATACACGTTAAGGTAAAGTTCAACCAGATAGCATACTATCATGTCGAGCAAGAAAGTCCTCCCTATATATGTCCCAGCATCCACTACAATATACATCCTATGTACAGTAATGGCCTCTAGGGCATACATATAACTAACAATCTCCCACTTGCACTAGGGCCATCTGTAGCAGTGGTTGCAGTATCTCATACTCAACCATCCCATAAAAGTCTCTCTCTGGGAAAAGGCCTTTCGTGAGTGGATCCACTGTGTTGTCCTCTGAGTCTACTCTCCTAACCTCGATCTCCCTGGAGATCAACTATCTCCATGATCAGGTGATGCGGCCTCAGAATACGCCTGGGTCACTGATGGGACGGGTGTTCCTTGGCATAAGCCACAACTCCATTGTCTCACAATGGTAGGAACGAAGTTCATCTCATGAACTATTATACACCCAGACTGTTTCTATGGTAGCATCTTAAGTAGCGATGTATTCAGCCTTCATCGTCTAGTATGCCACGGTATCTAGCTTGGAACTCTTCCAACATACCGTCCCTTTATTGAGGGTAAAGGCAATGCCTGCGACTGACATTCAGTCGTCTTTATCACACTGGAACCCTTCCAGCGATTCTCCTTAGGATCGGTTGATACCATCTCACTACATCTAGTGAGTATCCTAACATCCATTTAGATCTATCTCATAGATCCAAAATCCAGGATTTAGAAGGTATCATTTTGATCCTATATGGAGAATCCATGTGATAAGTGGAGATCGACCGAGCGTAGCATAGGAAACTCCTTCCCTATCAAGAGTATGTCATCCACGTACTCTACGAGGATCGTCACCATACTCCCTACTACCTTCTTGTTTATACAAGGTTCATCTACCATTTTGATGATGTCAACTTCTTTGACTAATCCACCAAAACAGATGTTCCAACTCCGCGATGCCTGCTTTATCAGATAAAACATCTTGCACACGTTTCCGCTGCTCCCACTGTTTACGAAGCCCTCTGGCTGTGTACTTACAGACGCACTCTTCTAAATCATCATTTTAGAAAAGCAGTCATGGCACCCAACCGCCAGATATCGTAGTCATGGTATGTAGCCGTGACAAGTAGGATCTGGATGGACTTAAGCATAGCTACTTAGAAAAGGTTTCATCATCATCCACACCTGGTCAATGATGCAGACCCTTAACAAGTCTAGCTTTGAAAGTCTCAACTTTTCCATGTACACCAAGTAATCTTCTCAAGATATACTTGCTCCTGATGGGGATTTAACCCTTCAGATATAGCAACCAAAGTCCATACTTTGTTGGTGTATAAGGATTCCATCTCAGATCACTAAGCATCCAGCCATTCTTATAGAGTCTTACTCCTGATGGCCAGCTCGAAACTAGTTGGGTCATCATCTCATGATGCAATCCTCGTTCCCACTGTCATAGAGAAATAGGAGTATCTCTCAGGTGGGTGAGGAACCCTACTAGATCGGCGGAGAGGCTGAGGTACGTTGGAATCTACTGAATCCTTTGGTTCTATCAAATCATCAGCTGTAGTTTGTATGGCTGGAACCTTTCCAGTTCTACATTACAGACCTTGCCTCGAGCTTGTCTGGATTATGCTTTTAGACATAGGTCAGACAACCCAAATCTTAACTAGTTTAAAACATGGGCTCTTTCCTTTCCATATCACATATGAAATGGTAGGCAACTAATTTGATTCGAACCCTATTCAATAGGTATGCAGCTTCTCAAGTGCATAACCCCTAAAAGGAAATAGGTAACTCAGTAATACTCATCATAGAGCACACCTTATCATATAGGGTGTGATTGCTCCGCCCCGATATACCATCGTGCTATGGTGTATACGGAGGAGTAATGCTGAGAGAGAATCTCATTCTCCTTTAGAATAGTCCAGGAATTCCGTGCACAAGTATTCTCCTCCTTGATCTCATCAAAGGACATAGTACTTATACCCTTATTTTGGTTCTCTACTTCTAACTTATATTCTGTGAATATCTCATAAGGTTCGGACTTGTGTTTCAACAGGAACATAGGTCTGAAACTCGAAAGAGATCATCAGAGAATGTAATGAAGTACAAAGAACCAATCTTGGCATGTGTAGACAGGGGAGCTTACATACATCAACATGTATCATATCCCAAGAGTACACTAACTCTTTCTCTGTTTCCAATAAACAGAGCTGGTGTCATTATATCTTTGTGACATGACTCGCAAGTTTCATAAGATGTAAATTTAAACTGATTTAAATATGCATCTATATGTAACTTCAGCTAGTCGGGTCACATTGATCTGACCTAGTCTACAATACCTTAAGAAGGATCCGTTCATTTCTGAACTCTTCTTCTTATGTGTGTTCCGTATACTAAGAACTGTAGTTTGATTTAGAACATTAATGCTTTTAGATAACGTGCCTGATCCGATCAACTTTTGATATAGGAAATGTTCAAAACATTATCCAACAGTACAAAATTTTATCATTTCTTTACTAATAAAGAGACAGATATGATTTTGTATATCAGGTTCGGTATCTAATAACATTCGTTCAGAATCAATGTATTGGTAATACAGGGTGACAGTGACCGACAGACTTGGCTGCAACTCTTGCCCCGTTTTCTGCCTCATGAAACTTATCACCCGTTCTCAGTTCTCTACCTTTCTGTAGCCCTATGTAACAGATTACATATCTGGGATCCTGATCTGGTATCACATACCCAGGACGTAAAGGATACTGAGAAACAGTTCTGTATAATGAACACACCCGAAGATGATGCATCATCATGCACTCTCTTCGTTTGGGCGGCACGGGAAATCTGGTATTCCCCAAATTCCTGCTCTGTCTTATAACAATTATAAGTTGGAGCGGGACCAACGTTCCCCAGCTCAGAATAACAAGCGGGTTCGGTCAATAATCCGTATTATTATCTTGATTAAGGCGTGATATGGTCGCTACCTGGAGAGAGAGAGAAGAAAACACTCAGCGTGCGCTCTGTCAAGAATAGATTGGTTATTATTTTATCTAATCAGGATGGCTCCCACTGCTTTTTATTAAATCTTCCTTCAAACCCTAAAAGGAAAGACTAGCCGGGATTAATTACACACTACAAGTTCGCCAATCTTTCAGCCAGGCCAGTGTTGGTACTTTGAGGGAGGTCCCCCGTGCTTTCGCACGAACCTAATTAATGTAAACCTCGTTTTCCCAGAGGCGTAACCTCGTTAACACTTTTCTAGACACCTACTTGATCGGCTAATTGTAATGTATAAAACTCTCCCAGGAGTAACACTTACTCGCAGCGGGTATCGGGATCCAACTATCTCATAGAAGGTATGCAATCTCATTGCAAATCTCAACACTTGAAATTCCCGATAATATTTTGCCCCTAGCAACCTATGACCTTGACGGAGGTCAACAAACCATAGGCTACTAGTCAAGTTCAACCCGTCATTTCTTGATCGAATTAAACCCACCCGCACGACCTTTGACGGAGGTCAACAAGGCCGCACGACTACCCTAACTCAATCTGCATCATATGCATAAGCAGATAAATACTGGTTAGCTACCGCACACTGCGCCTTGACGGAGGCCAACAAACACAGCACGAATACTAAACAGCACTTATCTGAAATGACGGAGGGCTACACAGGTTTTTCTGAAAACCTATTGCGTAATGAACTTGATATCGTTGTAGAATCAAATGATTTTAAAATGGAGTGCTTTCGAGGCTTTTCTAGTTTTGCTAAAGGAGTCACTCCCGGTGAAGGGATCGTCGGTCCTTTCCTCGTCGAATGAGGTGCGGGATATATCATATATATCACTGTGCAGAGCAGAAACACTTAAAAGCAATCAAAAGACAAACCGAGTGTGTAGCATCTGCCAGTTATTGCTAAAGGAGTCACTCCCGGTGAAGGGATCTCGGTCCTTTCCTCATCGAATAAGGTGCAGGATATATCGCATATACCGCTGTGCAAAGCAAAAACTGTAGCTACCTGTTTTATTTTGAAATTCGATTCTACAACATCTTAGGTTTCTTTTAATTCATTAATCACATTAATGAAGTCGCATCATTTAAGTACCTAATCATCACAGATAAATACGACGTACACTTATGCCATCCGCATTCGCCTCGATGTCCCCTCGTGCACCGTTAGGTTAGGTAACTAACGGCAGAGCAGGGCAGGGCTAGCGCGGATGTAAAACATAAGTAACGTCTATATAATATATCATATATACTATATAATGTATCTATCACAGAACATCACATGATCACATCACAGATATCGCAGCAGAAGAAACATATGAAATATTGGATATACTAGGACGTCCGTGTTTTCAATACGAGCCAGTACAAAACACGGATTCCACGGTCGCGATGAATAGCCAAACCCACACCCCTAGACCCCTACGAGAGCGGCAAGCAACCCTACCAATTCTGGAGTTAGGAGACCCGGACTCGACTCCTCGAGTTGGTCTCCCACTGGACTTTAGAACCCGGTTACTTGTGCCCTCCTCCTTGGGTCTATCCTAGTGCGGAAAAGTAAATAATATACAAACGGTGACAACTTCCGCAACCTGGAAGCGCCCCAATAAAAGAATATTACATACAAGTTTTTACATGAATGGAAATGAAAAACACTCATCTCACATAAAAACCCCCCGGCTATTCAAACACGACGATCCAATATAACATATTCAGCAACACATAACATCACATGTCATCAACGTAAGTAAATATGCGCATCCCAATTGTCGTTGACATATAGCAACGAAACCGGCGATATCACATATTACACTTACGGTCACAGAAAAGAAAGTGTAAAACTACAATAGTTGGAATCCGCAACCACCTCAGACATCACATGCCTGACCAAATGAATTCCTTAGACATCGCATGCCTAACAATTATAAACCCCGCATTTTAGTCTCATTATCGAAAACAATTTTCAATACCAAGTCGGGCAATTCAACAAGATTCCCGACATCCTGATCGAATGCTCGTCGCAAACTTCAGTAGACGGCCGCACCCCTGATACCGTCGACGAAGTGCACCAAGGCGGAACACCGCTGCCGCGAGCACCCGGACGGATGCTTTCGGCGACGGGGTTCTCCTACAGTCACTTGGTCGGGGCTATGGAGTGAGGCTATCTATTAAGTTTACCCGGCGAGTATCCGCGTACGCTACGTGATTGCGACGGACTTTTGATCACATCAAAATTCCGTGGCAACCGATCAAGTGAGACTAAAGTGCTATGTTTATAACATTCATTTAGTTATCACATAACTTTTTGTGAATTCCAATTATTGTATCCCATTCCAGATAAATAGTAAATGTTAAACTTTCCGATCGAACAATCGAACACCCAAGTTTTCCCGATATAGATCAACACATGAAACAAGTCTAACAACATTCAGTTCGTGCCTCAGTACCAACGGTCCAGCCGTAGAAGGGTCAAGCCAACGCCTCACATGTGGCACGCCGTACTGCCCCAAACCCGAAGGTTCAAAGGGCAGTTCAAGACGGTCACATAATCGAGTTAAGGTTTGTGTCTTCTAGAGGGACCATCGCGTTACTTGCACTACTTAGAACGTCGTTAAACTACGGAAAAATCCAACACTTGGAAATTTCCCGACAGGGGAAAAGTTGGGTATTTATATCCGGTCGAACTTTTTAACATATTCTAAAATTTATCCGGAAAGCCAAATAGACAAAATTTGATACCCCGATCGAAACACCGAATCCCCAAAACAATCCCAGGAAATTCAACCCTTGAATAAATATTAAAAATTCCCAGAAAACTCAGCAGAATTTATCAGGAGTTACTGTGCAAACAAAGTGGGCTGACGTCACCAAGGGGCCGCTGATCAGCCGCAGAAGCCATGCTTCTGCCGCTGATCCGCCGCGAAAAATACTGTTCACCAGAAACTTTTTGCACCGTAATTCTTATTTTTCCCTGATGAATTTTTTAGCAATTTTTAATTTGGAAAAATCCACTGTTTTCAAAAAAGTACAGAGAGCATATTTTGGGTTTCGGTTTTGGGTCGTTCGGACTTCAAATTCCGTCTACGCTTCGCCTAAGGCTCTAGCTAGTCTCTGATACCACTGTAGGGTTCCTAGGCACCCCATGGAGGTCTCACAAGGCATCGAACATGCCATATTAAAATTTTACGGTGCCTACAAACCCTAAACTACGGATCGTTGGCTAGAAAACTAGGCGAAAAAGAACTAGATAACACTTAACTAATAGTTTAACGGAAATACAACCTTTGTAGATCCGGTGCTCCACCTCCATAGCTCCGCAACGAGGTCCTTTCCGCTGTCCAAATCAAATCCGGGCTCTAGAGTCGGCTTCGTCGGAGAATGGGCAAGCTAGGTCGTCGATGTCCATGCCGAAGATGATCTACGTCGAGGCATCGCTAGATCAAGCTCACAACTTCACCAAGTCATGAAACTTGTGAAGTAAACACACTCTACTACTTGGCAAGAGGTAGAGGATGAAGAAATAGGAGTTGGGTTAACTTTAGAATTGCATTTCTCACTCTAATTCATCAATCACCATTGATGAGGTAAGCTTTCTTCTTCACTTGAAGCAAGGAAGAAGAAGAAGAAATGTTATGATAAGATAATTCTAAAATGAAAAGAATAATCAAAACTTATCATGACTAAACCATGGTAAAGTGTAGAGATTGAACTAGGGTTAAAACAAATGGTTAGGTTAAGCATGAGATAAGAATGGTGGACAAAGTCAAAGGTTCATGAATCTTCAACTACAATCCAAAACAAGCCACCATTATCCTCATTTCCTTTTCCAAAAAGAAAATAAATAAATAGATAAATAAAGGAAATGAAACCCTAACCATTCTTTTAACCATGGTTTAAATCTTTGCACTTAACCAAGTAAACATGTATCATCAAACATGATACAATCAAATGCACAAAATCATATCGCATATGTAATGCGCACATCCGAGTGAGAAAATCCATCTTAAGTAAACCGATACTAGTTGATGCAAAGTAATATATCAAATATATAAATATGCATTAAATCATTAAATCAACACTTGATTCAATGATCCGGTTATGTCGCACACAACCGACTAGTATACAATATATCGGCTTATCGAATCAACGCTTGAATCGATAACTAGGTTATATCGCATACAACCATTCGATACATTTATCGCGAGAATAGAATACGGTATCACATACACGCATTATTCTCGGTACCGCACATATCTCATATGCGCTCCTATTTCGTTTCGCTTGAGCCAGGAAACCTCTGTGTAGGACTCTAAGACTCGTCAATACGCCGGCAGCAGATGATGATCATATCAAACACCCACAAGCCGCAAGCGGTCTGCTAAACGTAACGGCCACCCGGGTATTGAGCGATCTGAAGATCGACGAGCAAGCCCGCTCACACTCCAGTGAATCCGACCAGTAACACTACCGTACAGTCCGGTCTGATCGTCTGATCTGTCGCATATCTCGCCTAGGGGTGGTATACGTCAGACCCCAATAGCTCGATAAGTCGTGTCGATATGAGGTCTATAACTGTTCGAGAAACTACTGGTAACACTTACCAGTAAATCTCAGCAACCCTGGCCAGGGATTTCCTGTTATAGCCAATCGAACACAGCGCAACATCAACCCCCTATACCGGGAGAGACGAATCCCCTCCTATCGCTCATTGCCTTCATGTGACTCGGGACTGTACCCAAAAACCACCGTTTTGCACGCCCTCTTGGACGTGGTAAGATGGAAATCAAAGTACAGTGGGAACCACACAAGACTCTATGACGATCTCGGGTCAACAGACTACTCTGTACCAGTGTCACCAGAGAACTGCCATCTGACGTGAGGTATAATACCATCTGGGAGTTCTCGGCGAGTCCGTCCAGTGTACCCAGTCTCTACTGAGCACCCGTATATCATCTCTGATGTCAAACACCGATGGATATGGGATCATCCATCGCCCATCTGTATGGGTCGAGAAGGTACACGCTAGTCTACTCTAGTATATCGATGCCCCGTCTCGATACACCCACGACTAGGGACTTTGAAGGATGTACTTATGGACTACCATGTCCCCACTAGTATGATCCTCATCATAGTCCAGGTAGTCAAGTACAGATCCTAAGGGCTTTACCAACATGTAACAGAGAGACAATCAGCATACACGTTAAGGTAAAGTTCAACCAGATAGCATACTATCATGTCGAGCAAGAAAGTCCTCCCTATATATGTCCCAGCATCCACTACAATATACATCCTATGTACAGAAATGGCCTCTAGGGCATACATATAACTAACATGTAGGAGAGGGGGTGCCACAAGCAAAATATCTAGTGTGAACACAAAGTATGAAAGCATTTAAAGCAAACCAATCATAATAAACCTAGTCACCTTGTCATTAATTGCACTATTAATGACCTAATGACTCATTAGCCTTGTCACCCTCTCTAGAACCTTCTAGAACACTGACTCATCTCATCAAGAAAAGATAAATCCGCATTTAACCGAATGTCAAAATACGGCTGATAGAAAACTGGAAACTGGCAACTTCCAAAAGTGATTCTGAAACGAATTTCAGGATAACCCCGTATCAGTATAAACATACCCGCATTTGTATTACGACCGAATACAAATGCAACTGAGACAAAGATATTATATCTACACAGTATAATACTGGGTTCCGGCTTAAACCAAAGCCTACCAGTATTATCTGCCCGAAAAACGACACGTGCGAAAACGCACGTGCTTTTTCCGAACCTTGCCATAAACCCATACGGCCTCTACAACGTTTCGCCCGAACTTGGCAAAGTGTCTGTGGGGGACTCTAATGACTCATCAACACACTGGCACTGGGTATAACCCCTAGCATGTCAGAGGTACAAACGGCACGTAACGTTTTGCCTATGTATTGATTGGAAGGGAAGCTGACGAGCGAACTCATCTATAAACCCTACTGAGCCTGACAGTGACAATGTATATACAGTCCGGTCCATTCGTCTAAAGAGTATCGCATATCGAGTCTAGGGGGGTGGATAAAGTCAGACCCCTAATAACGCGATAAATCGTGTCGGCATGAAGCCCATCACCACCTGAGAAACTACTGATCTCAATCAGTAATTCTACACTACCTCGGCCGAGGATTCCTTGTGATGGCCATCCGTGCACTGCACGACATCAACCCCCAATACCGGGAGAGACGAATCCCCGACGAACCGCTCACTTGCCTCCAATGTGGCTCGGGACTGTACCCAAAAAAGACCTGTTTGCACGACTCGTTTGAGACGTGGTAGGGTAGAAATCAAAGCACAGTGGGAACTCACACGAGACAAATGACGACCTCAGGTCGATGAACTAACCTGTACGCATGTCACCAGGGAATTGCTATCTGACGATATGTATAATACCAACTAGCAGATTCCCGGCGAGTCCTGTTCGGTGTACTCATAACCGAATGAGCACCTGTATACATCTTAGGTGATCAAACTGACACCAGTGGCTTGTGAGACCGGCCACCGCCCCTCGTCGGGGTCTCGACTGTATACACTAGTCTACTCTGAAGTATCGATGCCCTATCTCGAAACTCCCACGACTAGGGACACTTTTAAGGATGCGCTTACAGACCCCAGCTCCCACGTATATGATCGCCATCATATTGTTGGTAGTCAAGCAAGAATCCTATAGGCTCTATCATCATGCAATAGTGAACTAAAGCATGTATACGATGATAAAGACAAACCAGATAGCATACTATCATCTCGAGTAAGACTGTCATATCGGTATAGGTCCGGCCTCAATCATTGTAATCACATACCTGCGATCCAATAATTGACTTTGAGGGCACTATCTCCAACAATATCCCACTTGCACTCAAGGCTAATTATTGCGATGTCGAATACTCACAGCCCGTGTGATACCGAACATCCAACTCCTCTACTAATCAGTTTTACAAAGCTAGTTTGTAAAACTCTTGTGTTCGAGAAATAGCCTCAGTGAGTGGATCCGCCCTGATGTTTCTTTCTATGTCTCTCTTCATCTCAACTTCGCGGAGAAAACCATCTCCCGAATCGAGTAATATCTGTCTTAGAATATGTCTGGATATCTGATGGGACCTAGTTCATAAATGAACTACAAATCCAAACTTCTTAGACTGTATCGATTACTGAATCTAATCAGTATTCAGCACCATGCCTCCCACAGTATCCTCTTGGACCACCTGTCCATAATACTGTCCCTCGTCAGAGGGAAAACTATAACTGTGACAATCACTCTGTCATCCATGTCACCTTGGAAGCTTTGAATGATAACCGTCTCCCGAAGGAGGCTGCCGTTATCAAATCTGTAGAACAAGCACTTATGTTCTAAAACCGCTTCCTTATGTTTCTCCAGGATTGGATTAATATAAACTTATCGCATCAAGTGCAAAAACTACATCTGGTGTGGTACTTGACATCTCATGATTGACTTAATTGCCTAAGCAAGTGATCTGCCAATCATGCACTTCCCTCTCTCCTTTAGTCTCTAAGACACCTTTAGAGAGGGTGACTCCATCACCTGCCGGTACACCACCATGCCAGGAGTCATCTATTCTAAAATACTATTAGAATATTGTCAAAGTACCCAAAATGGGAAACTACCCAAATCTAGATCTAAAACCATAGATCTAGTAACCAGAATGTCTGATATTATATCCATGTCCTTTGTGAAGAAACAACTGTGTAACAATCATAGTATAACCGATCGTAGTATAGGAATTTTACTTCCTACTCTGTATATGTCATCCAAATACCAGGACATCACACCCTACTACCTTCTCAACAGATCCATCCCCTTATTCTGATGAAGTCAAAGCCATGACTATCACATCAAAATTAGATGATCTAATCTCCGCTATAACTGCTTGAAGTCTATAAATAGACATAAGCTACTTGTCCACTATACTTCCGCTGCTCCCATTGACTACGATAACCCTCTAGCAGAATAATATCTACGTACACTTCTAAAGCTAGTTTAGAACGACGTTATACTTATCCTTTTGCCGGGTCTCATAGTCTGGAACAACAGTAGTGTCAAGTCTGGGTAAACAAGAACCTCCTTGTCACCGTCCTTGAGGCTACCAGAGTACTTCTTGGGTGTCTGAGGTTACCCACCATATCTGCGGAGTGGCTAATGGAATGTCAAACCTGAATGAATATATAGGTCCTATTAAATTTTCCGTAATCGTTTGCCGTTCTGGAATCACTTCCAGTTCTAACATACTCCCACTTCTGTTTTCTGAAAAAATCCATTTTAATAAAACTGTGGCGAGTCAAGAACAATATCACTATTGATCTTCCAGATGGTAGAAATGTCAACCCTCGTCAAAGCCAGGGTCAACCCACAAACTGCCATTACAGAAACGTGCCTAGAGTTATCCAGTGTCTGGTTTTAAATCATAAGCTGGACAACTCCCCATATCTTAACATCGTTAAGATATGAACCATTCTATATTCAATATAGAATTAGAGACACTAATTTAATTGGAAGCAGATTCAAATCATGCAGCTGTCTCCAGTGCATAACTTCTTAATGGAGAGAGGCTAATCAGCATTACTCAACTTAGGAATACATCCAATTATGAGTAACCTGAAAGAGAAACAAGTTTCTCAAAACCATTACTTTCAACTGAATACCTATCACAAGAATCTACATCTTCAATCTCTTTGAAGAATCCCGATACTTGCGACATCTGGTTCTCTACTTTATTCTTATACCCATAACTTCTCAAAACTTAGACATTGTATTTCTACGAAACACTTGTCTAAAAACTAGAGAAGTTACAAGTAAATAGAACAGAGTACGAGGACCTACCCCTTTGTCCTGACGGACACTGGACAACATACAATACTCTGTATAACTCCGCTGAGTCGAATAACTCATAAACCTGCACATCGTAGGTTGAAAACCGTACCCAGGCGATTTCCTCAAATATCACCAATTACAACGAATTCCGATATAATGAGGATGATCACCTAATTCCCAATAACTTACTCCCACTCATCATCTGTAAAACCATACAGATATGAGAATGAAACCTGATAAATACATACCCTGGAGTAAGTATGTAATCGGGAAATCGGTTTATAATTAACAATGCACAGTGAAACTGAAACATGAAAATGTTTCGCAGGGGTATTCTGGTATTCTTAGTAATGCATCTTCCATAATCTTATTCATGACTGTAACCGTATACTTCTTTGCCATCTCTCCAAATCCCTATATTTGTCTTTAGTCGTTACCTTCTGTACACCTTCATTAGGCTAAATGGTTTTCTTCCTTCCCTACATTTCGGCACCAGCCTATGGTTTGGAAGAAGACTATCCAGAAAGCATAACAGGTGTACCCTCCTAATCCTAGGAGTACTCGCAATATGAGAGAAGGTGATGATAAAAGACTACTGAATAATACCTTATTCTATTAAAAGTGAAATAGGAGTGGCGATGAAGTACGTGGTTTGGTCGTGAATGATAACAGTCGCAATTTACTTTGCCCTCTTTCTAATCCCTTTATCTTGTCTTTACATATTACCTTCTGCACACCCTACTTAGGCTAATTGGTTTTCTTCATTCCCTACCTTTCGGCCCCAGCCTATGGTTTGAAATAAGACTATCCAATAAGCGTAATAGGTGTACTCTCCTAAACTGAGGAGCCCTCGCAACCTGAGAGAAGGTGATAATAAAAGACAACTGAATAAACTAATTCTATTTCTCCTGAACCTGGATCCATCCTTGAAGAAGTCCCTTCGAGTTCGTATATAACCATACGATGGATCTATTCAATGGAAGTGGATATCCGTAGTAATACGGGGTGTTCTGAGAAATGCAAAGGGTAAAAGAAGGAGCGGCAATGACTTATGCAACTAAGACAATCCAAAGGCCAGTATTTTAAGAAGGTTCGGTCAACTTGGGCACTGAGTCATAGTCTAGGGTCGGTCAAAGGTCGCTGCCAAAGAGAGAGAGAGAAAAGAAACACTCTGCGTGCACTTTAACCTAGATCAGAATGGTTATCACTTTATCTAATCAGGAAACCTCCCACTGTTATCTCAAATTCTCCTCCAAACCAGAAAGAAGAATTAGTCGGGATCACCCGAAGAGTAAACTAACTCATCAGTGGGAATCGGGATCCAACTATCATCGCATGATAACTTGATGGAAGCCACTCAAGTTATCATACTCCAGAAGGTATGCGCATGCTTGGCAAGTTTCCTGTATGTTTGAAACTCCCGATATAAATTTTTGCCCCATGCTCTTATGACCTTGACTAAGGGCCAAATATCTCATAAGTCACATGTCAAGTTCTATCCGTCACTATCCAGGTCAATTTGAACCCACCCGCACATGCCCTTGACTAAGGGCCAAGTATGACAGAACGACTGTCCCAAACCAACTCATCTATCTATGCAACAAATGAATACCCAGCAGCTACCAAACACTTTGCCATGACTAAGGGCCAAGCATGCATAGCTTGAATAATACTGAATACCCAAAAGAAATGACGGAGGGCTACGGCTGGTTTTTGGCGAAAAACCTTTAACGTAATGAACTTGATCTCGCTGAAGGAACCTGATAGCTTTTTATAAAATATAGTGACAAAAACGTTTTGCTAAAGAGGTCACTCCCGGTGAAGGGATCTCGGCTCTTTCCTCGTGGAATGAGGTGCAGGATATTCCAACTGAATACCGCGATGCAAAGCAACTTGTAATCGACTATATTAAAGTTATCACCCTGACGTAAACTTCTGCCCAAGGGGTCACTCCCGGTGAAGGGATCTCGGCCCTTGCCTCGTGGAATGAGGTGCAGGATATTCCAACTGAATATCTCTATGCAAAACAAAAGGAAATATCTTTGTAATAACACTTTTTAAAATTGGTTACAACAACATCAAATATAGGTTTGTTTTATCTTTGCATTGATCAGAATCAACGCAGTCCCATCAATCAATCACACCAGAAAAGAACGAAAATAAAATGTACGTATATGCCATCCGCATTCGCCACTGGGTCCCGTCATCACCCTTAGGTTACTTAACTAACGACAGAGCGGGGGCTGGACTAGCGCGGGTGTAAAATATATACAACATCTAATAGTATATATACCAATATACAATAATCGCTCCAGGCGTGATAATATGCAACATTACAGAAAAGTAATAAGCACCACAGAACAATACAGATAATCTGGGATCCCCGGGTTTCACAGAGCCGCTGCTGAAACCCGACGTTCCCCTGGTCGTGTGGATAGCCTGTGCAATGAAACCTAGACCCCTACGGGTGCGGCAAGTTACCCGCCAAAACCTGAAGCGAGGTAGTCCCCACATCATAGTGAATGGAACACCCGGTACTTTACGGAATCCGGTAAATTGAGCACCCCTCCTTGGGTCAACCTGTACCCCCTACGAGTGCGACGAACAGTCTGCCAATTCTAGAGTGAGGCCCCTTTGCCTCTCAATGCCATGAGATACGGACCCGTTGCCTTCCAGAACCCGTCTATCCGTGCACTCCTTCGCGGGATAAACCTAGTATAGAAATAAAAATATGCACAACGGGTACATCGACCTCGACCCGGTCGTGCCCCAAAAGAATATTATACAAACAAGCAGTAACGGCAGTCCACATGTTGGACGCTCGCCCCGCAATAACAAATGTACAAATAAATCCAAACTGCACTATCATTGCACCCTGCTATCCACCACGACATATCCGCAACATCACAGCACAACACAGAACATCAACGCGAATGTCACGTTCGCAAACCCGTCTAAAAGAACTATAGCAATCAGACGCGGTTTAACGATCAAATGACATTCCCGATCGGAGATATAATGTAAATACTGCATACTAACAAATTTAAAATTTCGATCGACTAAATTTCCCGAAGTGGGCCCCACAATCATCTGTTGTACAGTAACCAAAACTGGGCCCAAAAGAAATATACCAAAACCCCCAATTTCCAGTAAAAAAGCCACTGTGCAAATTTGGTGCACTGATCTCACAGAATGGCCGCGGAAGCGCGGTCAAACCCTAGATTTGACCGCGATTCCGCGGCGGTCTTGTGAGATCACGTGACCAAATTTTGACGGTGAGCTTAGAAAACCCTGCTGAATTTTCTGTGATATGTAGAATTATTTTTAGACACTGTTTAAAATCAACAGAAACTCAGAACATGGATTTTTGCGGTTTTTGAAAATCCGTTCGATCGATCTTTTAAACGCGTTAGCACAAGTTAGTATAGCTTAATGGTGAGGCTCTGATACCACTGTAAGTCTACGGTAGCGCCCCGGCCGTCTAACAGACGCCAAATGCGGAATAAAAACTTTTAACGAAACTGGCGCTATCGTGTACCATAACCCGGATCTGCCATTAAAGCTAAACTAAAAAAATACAAATGGGTAGAAACATTATACCAAATGATCCGAGTCCTTCGGTCTTCAACTATCATCCCACGCTTTGTTGCGGCTGCTCCGATCGGCTGAATCTCCAATGTTGTCGTCCAGGTGGCACCACGTCGACGGATCTTTAAACGGGCTCCCGCCTCTGAACCGAGGCAACTCGATCGTCAAGTTTGCCAAAAGAGACGACCAAGATGAAGTAGAGAATGAGTAGAACACTTTGTCTCGTTACATCTAAGGCTACGGACGAACGGTTAATGAAGTTGCCTTTTGGATTCAACAGAAATGAGAAATGAATATCTTTAATTTCCATGAAGCCAAAATCCTAATCTTTTTGCAAGCAACAACCATGCTCATGAGAGGGGGGGAAGGCCGGCCACTTTATAGCAAGAGGGGGGGTGAGTGTAGGAGAGGGGGGTGACCATAAGCAAAATATCTAGTGTGAACACAAAGTATGAAAGCATTTAAAGCAAACCAATCATAATAAACCTAGTCACCTTGTCATTAATTGCACCATTAATGACCTAATGACTCATTAGCCTTGTTACCCTCTCTAGAACCTTCTAGAACATTACTCATCTCATCAAGAAAAGATAAATCCGCATTTAACCGAATGTCAAAATACGGCTGATAGAAAACTGAAAACTGGCAACTTCCAAAAGTGATCCTGAAACGAATTTCAGGATAACCCCGTATCAGTATAAACATACCCGCATTTGTATTACGACCGAATATAAATGAATCTGAGACAAAGATATTATATCTACACAGTATAATACTGGGTTCCGGCTTAAACCAAAGTCTACCAGTATTATCTGCCCGAAAAACGACACGTGCGAAAACGCACGTGCTTTTTCCGAACCTTGCCATAAACCCATACGGCCTCTACAACGTTTCGCCCGAACTTGGGAAAGTGTCTGTGGGGGACTCTAATGACTCATCAACACACTGGCACTGGGTATAACTCCTAGCACGTCAGAGGTACAAACTGCACGTAACGTTTTGCCTATATATTGATTGGAAGGGAAGCTGACGAGCGAACTCATCTATAAACCCTACTGAGCCTGACAGTGACAATGTATGTACAGTCCGGTCCATTCGTCTAAAGAGTATCGCATATCGAGTCTAGGGGGGTGGATAAAGTCAGACCCCTAATAACGCGATAAATCGTGTCGGCATGAAGCCTATCACCACCTGAGAAACTACTGATCTCAATCAGTAATTCTACACTACCTCGGCCGAGGATTCCTTGTGATGGCCATCCGTGCACTGCGCGACATCAACCCCCAATACCGGGAGAGACGAATCCCCGACGATCCGCTCACTTGCCTCCAATGTGGCTCGGGACTGTACCCAAAAAAGACCTGTTTGCACGACTCCTTTGAGCCGTGGTAGGGTAGAAATCAAAGCACAGTGGGAACTCACACGAGACAAATGACGACCTCAGGTCGATGAACTAACCTGTACGCATGTCACCAGGGAATTGCTATCTGACGATATGTATAATACCAACTAGCAGATTCCCGGCGAGTCCTGTCCGGTGTACTCATAACCCAATGAGCACCTGTATACATCTTAGGTGATCAAACTGACACCAGTGGCTTGTGAGACTGGCCACCGCCCCTCGTCGGGGTCTCGACTGTATACACTAGTCTACTCTGGAGTATCGATGCCCTGTCTCGAAACTCCCACGACTAGGGACACTTTTAAGGATGTCCTTACAGACCCCAGCTCCCACGTATATGATCGCCATCATATTGCTGGTAGTCAAGCAAGAATCCTATGGGCTCTATCATCATGCAATAGTGAACTAAAGCATGTATACAATGATAAAGACAAACCAGATAGCATACTATCATCTCGAGTAAGACTGTCATATCGGTATAGGTCCTGCCTCAATCATTGTAATCACGTACCTGCGATCCAATAATTGACTTTGAGGGCACTATCTCCAACATTTAACCCTTCAGATAAAGCAACCAAAGTCCATACTTTGTTGGTTTATAAGGATTCCATTTCAGATTGCTAAGCATCCAGCCATTCTTACAGAGTCCCACTCCTGATGGCCAGCTCGAAACTAGTTGGGTCATCATCTCATAATGCAATCCTCGCTCCCACTGTCATAGAGAAACCGAAGTATCTCTCAGGTGGGTGAGGAACCCTACTAGATCGGCGGAGAGGCTGAGGTTTGTTAGAAACTATTGAATCCTTTGGTTCTACCAAATCATCAGCTGCAGTTTGTATAGCTAGAACTCCTTCCAGTTCTACCTCATGTCCACTAATTTCTTCACAAGAAATTCTCTTTCACAAAGGTGGCATGCTGAGAAACAAAACATCTTTTGTTCCTCGGTTTGGTAGAAGATATTCCCTTGCGAATGCTTGGGATATCCAACAAACTTCTACAGAACTGACTTTGCCTCGAGCTTGTCCGGATTATGCTTTTAGACATAGGCTGGACAATCTCAAATCTTAACAAACTTAAGATATGGGCTCTTCTCTTTCCATATCACATATGGAGTGGTAGGCAACTGATTTGATCGGAACCCTATTCAATAGGTATGCAACTTCTCCAGTGCATAACTCCCAAAAGGAAATAGGTAACTCGGTATTACTCATCATAGAGCACACCTTATCACATAAGGTGTGATTGCTCCGCCCCGATACACCGATGTGCTGTGGTGTATACGGAGGAGTAATGCTGAGAGAGAATCTCATTCTCCTTTAGAATAATCCAGGAATTCCTTGCTCAAGTATTCTCCTCCTTGAGCACATCAAAGGACAAAATACTTATACCCATTTTGGTTCTCTACTTCTAACTTATATTCTGTGAATATCTCAAAATCTTCGGACTTGTGTTTCAGCAGGAACATATGTCTGAATCTTGAGAGATCATCAGAGAATGTAATGTAGTACAAAGAACCGGTCTTGGCATATGTAGACAGGGGACCTTCATACATCAACATGTATCATCCCAAGAGTTCACTAACTCTTTCTCTGTTTCCTAATAACAGAGTTATGGTCATCTTATCTCTGTGACATGACCGACAAGTTTCACATGATGTAAATTCAAACTAATTTAAATATGCATCTATATGTAACTTCAGCTAGTTGTGTCACATTGATATGACCTACTCTACAATACCTCAAGAAGGATTCGTTCATTTCTGAACTCTTTCTCTTGTGTGTGTTCTGTATACTAAGAACTGTAGTTTGATTTAGAACGTCAATGCTTTTAGATAACGTTCCTGAACCGATCAACTCTTGATATTGGAAATGTTCAAAACATTATCCAACAATACAAAATTATATCCTTTCTTTACTAATAAAGAGACTGATATGATGTTGTATATCAGGTTCGGTATCTAATGACATTCGTTCAGAATCAATGTATTCTGGTAATACAGGGTGATAACTACCAACAGATTTGGCTGCAACACTTGCACCGTTTCTATCTCATGAAACTTATCACCCGTTCTCAGTTCTCTACCTTTCTGTAGCCCATGTAACAAATTACATATGTAGGATCCTGATCCGGTATCTCATACCCAGGACGTAAAGGATACTGAGAAACAGTTCTCTGTAATGAACACACCCGAAGAAGATGCATCATCATGCACTTTCTTCGTTTGGGCGGCACGGGAATCTGGTAATCCTCTATTTCCTGCTCTGTCTTATAACATTTATAAGTTGGAGCGGGACCAACGTTCCCCAGCTCAGTATAACAAGCGGGTTCGGTCAAAACATTCGTATTATTATCTTGATTAAGGCGTGACATGGTCGCTACTTGGAGAGAGAGAGAAGAAAACACTCTGCGTGCGCTCTTGCAAGATCAGATTGGTTATTATTTTATTTAATCAGGATGGCTCCCACTGTTTTTATCAAATCTTCCTTCAAACCCTAAAAGGAAAGACTAGCCGGGATTAATTACACCCTACAATTTCGCCAATCTTTCAGCCAGGCCAGTGTCGGTACTTTGAGGGAGGTTCCCCGTGCTTTCGTACGGACCTAATTAAAGTAAACCTCATTTTCCCAGAGGCGTAACCCCGTTGACACCTTTCTAGACACCTACTTGATCGGCTAATTGTAATGTGTAAAACTCTCCCAGGAGTAACTCTTACTCGAAGCGGGTATCGGGATCCAACTATCTCATAGAAGGTATGCAATCTTATTACAAATTTCAACACTTGAAATTCCCGATAATTTTTCCCCTAACCTCCTATGACCTTGACAAAGGCCAACAAACCATAGGATGCCAGTCAAGTTCAACCCGTCATTTCTTGATTGAATTAAACCCACCCGCACGACCCTTGACAATGGCCAACAAGGTCGTACGACTACCCTAACCCAATCTGCATCATATGCATAAGCAGATAAGCACTAGTCAGCTACCGCATACGTCTTGACAAAGGCCAACAAACGCAGCACGAATACTAACTACTACTTATCTGAAATGACGGATGGCTACGACAGGTTTTTCTGAAAACCTATTGCGTAATGAACTTGATATCGTTGTAGAATCAAATAATTTTAAAATGGAGTGTTTTTGATGCTTTTACTAGTTTTGCTAAAGAGGTCACTCCCGGTGAAGGGATCTCGGCTCTTTCCTCATCGAATGAGGTGCAGGATATATCATATATGTCACTGTGAAAAGCAAGAACTAGAAAAGAAATCAAAAGACAAAACCGAGGGGGTGTAGCATCTGCCAGTCATTACTAAAGGGGTCACTCCCGGTGAAGGGATCTCGGCCCTTTCCTTATCGAATAAGGTGCAGGATGATCTACAAGGAACACCGCGATGCAAAGCAAGAACTGTAGCTACCTGTTTTTGAAAATTCGATTCCACAACATCTTTTAGGTTTCTTTTCTTTCATTAATCACATTAATGAAGTCCCATCATTTAAGTCACCTAAACATCATAGATAAATATGACGTACACTTATGCCATTCGCATTCGCCTCGATGTCCCCTCGTGCACCGTTAGGTTAGGTAACTAACGGCAGAGCGGGGCAGGGCTAGCACAGGTGTAAAACATAAGTAACATCTATATAATATATCATATATACTATATAAAGTATTTATCACAACATATCAAATGATTACATCACAGATATCGCAGCAGAAGAAACATATGAAATAATGGATATACTAGGACGTCCGTGTTTTATTTTGAGCCTCTATAAAACAAGGATTCCACGGTCGCGATGAATAGCCAAAACAACACCCCTAGACCCCTACGAGAGCGACAAGCAACCTTACCAATTCTAGAGTTAGAAGACCCGGACTCGACTCCTCGAGTTGGTCTCCCACTGGACTCTAGAACCCGGTTACTTGTGCTCTCCTCCTTGGGTCTATCCTAGTGCCGAAAAGTAAATAATATACAAATGGTGACATCAACCTCATCTCGGAAGTGCCCCAATAAAAGAATATTACATACAAAGAATTTGACATGAATGAAAATAAAAACCCTCATCTCACATAAAACCCCCGGCTATTCAGAAACGCGACGATCCAATATAACATATCCAGCAACTCATAACATCACATGTCATCAACGTAAGTAAATATGCGCATCCCAATTATTGTTGACATATAGCAACGAAACCGGCGATATCATATATTACACTTACGGTCGCAGAAAAGAAAGTGTAAAACTACAACAGTTGGAATCCGCAACCTCCTTAGACATCGCATGCCTAACAATTATAAACCCCGCATTTTAGTCTCTATATCGAAAACACTTTTCAATATCTAGTTGGGCAATTCAACAAGATTCCCGACATCCTGATCGAATGCTCGTCGCAAACTTTAGTAGACGAATGTACCCCCGGATGCCGTCGACGAAGTGCACTAAGGCGGAACACCGCTGCCGCAAGCATCCGAACGTATGCTTTTGGCGACGTGGTTCTCTTACAGTCACCTGGTCGGGGCTATGGGGCATGGCTGTCTATTAAGTTTACCCGGCGAGTATCCGCGTACGCTACGTGATTGCAACGGACTTTTGATCGCATCAAAATTCCGTGGCAACCGATCATCTGAGACTAAACTGCTATGTTTATAACATTCAAATTAGTTATCTCATAACTACTTGTGGATTCCAAATATTGTATCACATTCCAGATAAATAGACAATGTTAAACTTTTCGATCGAATGATCAAACACCCAAGTTTTCCCAAATAGTTCTCAACACTTGAGGTTAGTTTAAAAACATCCATCACATGCCACAATACCAATGGTCCAGCCGTAGAAGGGTCAAGCCAACGCCTCACATGTGGCAATGCCGTACTGCCCCAAACCCTAAGGTTCAAAAGGCAGTTCAAGACGGTCACATAATCGAGTTAAGGTTTGTTGTCTTCTAGAGGGTCCATTGCGTAACTTGCACGATTTAGACGTTCTTAAACTACGGAAAAATCCAACACTTAGAAATTTTCCGGGTCGGGAAAAAGTGAGTTATTGATATCCGTTCGAACTTTTTAATACTTTCTAAATTATCAGGAAAACCATAACGAAATTAAATTTTCCGATCGAATCAACGAATACAAAATAAACCCCAGAACACTCAACACTTGAGTCAGATAA
The DNA here is from genome assembly GCA_030015575.1 of Agapanthus africanus. NCBI lineage: Eukaryota > Viridiplantae > Streptophyta > Magnoliopsida > Asparagales > Amaryllidaceae > Agapanthus > Agapanthus africanus. The sequence goes on along the minus strand of JASDDO010000026.1, from coordinate 398,104,158 downwards.
AAAATACCCTGAAAATAGCAATAATAGATACGAGCATTACTGTGCAAAACCCAAAGCAAAGTCTCACTGTACGGCCGCGGATCCGCGGCACAAGCAGGGTATTGCCGCGGTTCCGCGGCGGTCTGTACGCCTTGCTTTGTCGTTTTTCACAGTTATGCTTAGAAAACCCTGCTGAATTTTTAAGGTATTTTTAATACAGAAAAATCACAGTTTTGAAAACTTTTCCAGAGAGGGGTTCAATATTGTCGTACCGGGGTTCGATCGGAGTTTTAACTTCGTAAACACATGGCCTAATGCTCTAGCTAGTCTCTGATACCACTGTAGGGTTACTAGGCACTCTAACAAGGTTCTATAAGGCATCAAGCATGCCCGATTAAAATTTTAGCCGTGTCGAACAACCCTAAACTAGATCTTTAAACTAGAGATTAGGCTAACACATGCATGTAAATAACATTTACATCTAAGTGAATACGAAATACAACATTTGTAGATCGGTCCTTCACTTCTAAAGCTCCTTATAGTAGTCCCTTCGCTGCGATCATCGAACACCCGGACTCTCGGACGGCTCCACGAGAAGAGGGCAACGGTTTTTCTTGAAGTCTTCGAGGCCGAAGATGATCTACGTCGAGGGAATACGAACTCAAGCTTCTACTTCACTAACTAGAGAATTAGTGAAGCAAACACCCTAAACTAAAGTGCTAGTCTAGTAGAGGATGATGAAATAGGAAATGGGTACACTTTAGAATTTCTTTTCTCACATTGTTTCTCTCTCTTTATCAAACCCTAGCAAGAATTTGAAGGAGGAAGAAGATGAGCTCAAAATGAGAATTAAAACTAACTAAAGAGAGAGTGAGCTAACCATGGGTGAGTGTGTATCATATACTAACTCATGTAGAGACATAACCATGGCTAATTATAGTGGTTAGGTTTATAAAAATCCTAAGTAAAACAAAACTAGTGGACTTTGGTCAATGCATTCATAAGCTTCATGAAGCTTCATGCACTTGAACAATTATCCACTAATTTTGTATTTACTTTGTATATTAAAACCCCACCAATATAATTATAATGGTGTATGTCTCATACACCCATGTAGTGTGTATCAACAACCATGATACAAAATGTACACAAATAAATATATATCACATATATATTAAGTTGTGCACAAGTGAGAAAAAAAAATGCTTAAGTGAACCAATGTTAGTTAATGTAAATTAGTATATCACATATATAATTATACACTAAATTATTAAATCAACACTTGACTTAATAATCCGGTTATATCATATATAACCGACTAACATCCAATGCATCGACTCATCGAATCAACCCTTGATTCGATAACTTGGTTATATCGCATATAACCGATCGATACAGACATCACGAGAATTGAATACGGTATCTCATACTCGCATTATTCTCGGTCCCGCACATATCACATACGCGCTCCTATTTCGTTTTGCCTGAGCCAGTAAAACCTCTATGTAGGACTCTAAAGACTCGTTAATACGCCGGCAATAGGTGATGATCCTATCAAGCACCCACAAGCCGTCAGCGGTTCTAGCTGGACGTAACGGCTACCCGGGTATTGAGCGATCAGAAGATCAGCAAGCAAGCCCGTTCCAACTCCTGCAAAAAGCCTGACAGTGACACTACCGTACAGTCCGGTCTCCTCGTCTGATATGGCGCATATCAAGTCTAGGGGTGGTAAACGTCAGACCCCAATAACCGATAAGTCATGCCGATATTAGGCTCATAACGGGTTGATAAACTACTGGTAACACTAACCAGTAAATCTCTAAACCAGCCCTGGCCAGGGACTTCCCTGTTATGGCCAATCGAGCATAGCGCAACATCAACGCCCAATACCGGGAGAGACGAAACCCCTCCTATCGCTCATTGCCTCCATGTGACTCGGGACTGTACCCAAAAACCACCGTTTTTCACGCCCTCTTGGACGTGGTAAGGTGGAAATCAAAGAACAGTGGGAATCACACAAGACTCTATGGCGATCTCGGGTCTACAGACTAATCTGTACCAGTGTCACCAGAGAACTGCCATCTGACGTAAGGTATAATACCATCTGGGAGTTCTCGGCGAGTCCATCCAGTGTACCCAGTCTCCACTGAGCACCCGTATATCATCTCTGATGTCAAACACCAATGGATATGGGATCATCCATCACCCATCTCTATGGATCGAGAAGGTATACGCTAGTCTACTCTGGTATATCGATGTCCCGTCTCGATACACCCACGACTAGGGATCTTGAAGGATGTACTTATGGACTACCATGTCCCTACTAGTATGATCCGCATCATAGTCCAGGTAGTCAAGTACACATCCTAAGGGCTTTACCAACATGTAACAGAGAGACAATCAGTGTACACGTTAAGGTAAAGAGTAACCAGATAGCATACTATCATGTCGAGCAAGAAAGTCCTCCCTATATATGTCCAAGCATCCACTACAATATACATCTCATGTATAGTAATGGCCTCTAGGGCATACATATAACTAACACCTCCAAGTGCTTCAGGATTGCACCCAACTATTACCTGTTTGCACAACTCAATTGAGCCGTGGTAGGGTCGTAATCAAAGTACAGTGGGAACACCCTCGAGGCAAAGTGGCAATGTGAAGTCAACGGACTAAGTTGTACTCATGTCACCTGGGAACTGCTACCCGATGATAGGTATAGTACCAACCAGCAGTCCCCCACGAGTCCTGTTCGGTGTACTCGTAACCTAACGAGCACCTGCATACTATCTCCAGTACGACGTACTAATGGCTGTGGGACAGACCATCTCCCCTGCTGGGTTGAGAAGAGTATACACTAGTCTACTCCGGAGTATCGATGCCCCATCTCGATAATCCTACGACTAGGGACCTGTATAAGGATGCGCTTGTAGATTATCCAGCCCCCACTAGTGTAACTGCCATCACAACGCTGGTAATCAAGCAAAGATCCTAAGGGCTCTACTAATATGTATAAGTGATATGTTAAAAGAAACACATGCATATATTGAAGTAGAAATAAACCCAGTAGCATACTACAATTTTGAGCAAGACTGTTAATACTACTGTGAATATCCCAAGCTTCCATTAAATAATATACAATCCAGTATGATATAATAATGGCCTCTAGGGCATATACACTAACAAAGTATACCCGTATTCGCATTCCGAAAAATACGAATACAAATAATACATTAATATAATACCGGTATCCAGCTTAAACTAAAGCCTACCAGTATTATCCTTCCGATCATCATTCCTGTAGCCAGTACACGAACATGATCGAAACACTGCCGTAATAACTTACGGCCTCTACATCTTTTTCCTGAACCAGGGAACCCTCTATGTGGGACTCTAAAGACTCGACAGTACGCTGGCAGTGGGTTTAACCACTAGCACGTCAGCGCCACTAGCTGTGCGTAACGGCTACCCAGGTACATGACGATAAAGTGGTCGACGAGCGAACTCATCACAACCCTAACGAGCCTGTAAGCAATACTTACCATACAGTCAGGTCTCTTCGTCTGATACGTCGCGTATGAAGTCTAGGGGTGGTAAATGTCAGACCCCAGTAACTTTATAAGTCATGCTGATTTATGGCTCATAACGGTTCGAGAAACCACTGATAACTCTTATCAGTAAGTCTCGACAATCTTGGCCAGGGATTTGCTGTTATGGCCGATCAAGCATAGCGCGACATCAACTCCCTATACCGAGAGAGACGAAACCCCTCCTATCGCTCACCGCCTCCATGTGACTCGGGACTGTACCCAAAATCCACCTTTTTGCATGACTCAGTAGAGCCGTGGTAGGGAGGAAATCAAAGCAGAGTGGGAAACACACAAGACACTATGACAATCTCGGGTCTACAGACTAACCTATACAAGTGTCACCAGAGAACTGCTATCTGAAAATAGGTATATATACCATCTAGGAGTTCTCGGCGAGTCCTGTTCGGTGTACCCATTCTCCAATAAGCACCTGTGTACAATCTTTGATGTCAAACACCAATGGTTGTGGGATCAACCATCGCCCCCAGGGTCAAGAAACGTACACACTAGTCTACTCTGGTAATATCGATGCCCTGTCTCGATATACCCTCGACTAGGACCTATTAAAGGATATGCTTTTAAACTGCCCAGGCCCCACGAGTATGATCTACATCATAATCTTGGTAGTCAAGCATAATCCTGAGGGCTTCATCAACATGTATATAAGATATGAAAAACAACACATATATATGCCTAGCATCTTATACAATACAGGCCTCTAGAGCATACATATTTAACACTAGAGGCCATTATTGTACATTGATGTATATTTTAGTGGATGCTTGGACATATATATAGAGGACTTTCTTGTTCGACATGATAGTATGCTATCTGGTTACTCTTTATCTTAACTTATACACTTAGTATTATTATACTGTCTCTCTTATACATGTTGATAAAGCCTTTAGGGTGTTAGCTTGACTACCAGGACTATGATGCGGATCATACTAATGGGACCTAGGTAGTCCACAAGCACATCCTTTAATTGTTCCTTGTTGAGGGTATATCGAGACAGGGCATCGATATTCCAGAGTGGACTAGTGTATACGTTTCTTGACCCTATATGGGGGCGATGGTTGATCCCATAACCATTGGTGTTTGACATCAAAGATTGTATACATGTGCTCATTAGAGAATGGGTACACCGAACAGGACTCGCTGAGAACTCCTAGTTGGTATTATACCTATCGTCAGATAGCAGTTCTTTGGTGACACTGGTACACGTTAGTCTGTAGACCCGAGATCGTCATAGAAACTTGTGTGGTTCCCACCGTGCTTTGATTTCCTCCCTACCACGGCTCAAAGGAGTCGTGCAAACAGGTGGATTTTGTTAGTGTAATATGCCCTAGAGGCCATTATTGTATAGTACTAGTTTGTATGTTATATTTTGGAAGCTTGGGATATATATACGGATTTATGACAGTCTTGCTTAATATAGTAGTATGCTACTTGGTTTGTAGCTATCTTAATATGTGTATATGTTTCTTTTAAACATATCGCTAATACATATTGATAGAGCCCTTAGGATCTTTGCTTACCTACCAGCGTTGTGATGGCAGTCACACTAGTAGGGCTGGGTAGTCTACAAGCACATCCTTATACAGGTCCCTAGTCGCAGGATTATCGAGATAGGGCATCGATACTACAGAGTAGATTAGTGTATATGCTTCTCTTCCCAGGAGGGGAGATGTCTGTCCTACAGCCATCAGTACGTTGTACTGGAGATAGTATACAGGTGCTCATTAGGTTATGAGTTACACTGGATGGACTCGTTGTGAACTGCTAGTTGGTACTATACCTATCGTCAGATAGCAGTTCCCAGGTGACATGAGTACAGCTTAGTCCATTGACTTGACACTGCTACTTCTCCTCAAGTGTGTTCCCACTGTTCATAGATTACTACCCTACCACGGCTCTGCTGAGTCGTGCAAACAGGTAGTAGTTGGGTGCAGTCCCGAAGCACTTGGAGGCAGTGGCGGTTAGATAGGATTCGTCTCTCCCAGTATTGGGGGTTGATGTCGCGCTGAGTTGTGCAAACTGATCGCGCATTAAGCTTGATTTGTGCACATGACATGCACCATGTCATATTATACATTTTTACATTTTCTACCATGGTTTCTTTCCTTTTTCATGCATGGCCTTTTGTTTTTAAAAGAAAAAGAAAAGATAAAAGAAAAGGAAAAAGGAATAAACAATGTGGCATGGTGAGACAAGGAGGCATGAGCAAGAGAGAGAGAGGGTGAGGGTTCAACCTTGGCATGTCTCATTGTTTTCATTCATCATCTTCATCATTCCCTCTCCTCTTCCTCTCACATGGCTGTCCTCTTCCTTCACCTCCACTACACCCCTCACTTCATCATCAAAAACCCATTAAAACATCATCTCCACTTCATTAAAAATGTGCACAAAGCTCACTACAAGCATTTTGGACCAAGAAAATTGGATTTTGAAGACTTGGGGCAACTCAAGAAAATTCTTGAGTTGCCAAATAAGGTAATTCTTGCACCATTAGAGTAGTATTACATTTACTTTAGCATCCATATTAGTTTAGAGTTGTTTAAGTGTTGTTTAGTAAACTTTGAAAATTCATAACCTATGCAGGTGCTCATTAGGTTATGAGTTACACTGGACGGACTCGTTGGGAACTGCTGGTTGGTACTATACCTATCGTCAGATAGCAGTTCCCAGGTGACATAAGTACAGCTTAGTCCGTTGACTTGACACTGCTATTTCGCCTCAAGTGTGTTCCCACTGTTCTTAGATTACTACCCTACCACGGCTCTGCTGAGTCGTGCAAACAGGTAGTAGTTGGGTGCAGTCCCGAAGCACTTGGAGGCAGTGGCGATTAGATAGGATTCGTCTTTCCCGGTATTGGGGGTTGATGTCATGCTGTGTTGGGAACGCCATTACACAAATTCCCTGGCCAGGGCAAGCGAGATTTACAGGTAGGTACTCCAGTAGTTTCTCAGGGTGTTTTGGACTGTACTCTGACACGACTTATACTGCTATTAGGGGTCTGACGTTTACCGCCCCTAGGCCCGATATGTGATACTCTTAGACGACCAGACCAGACTGTACGGATATTTTCACTGACAGGCTCAGTAGGAGTTCGGATGAGTTATGCTCATCGGCTTTCTTATCGACAATACCTGAGGACCGTTACGTACATCTAGTACAGCTTGCGGCCTATGGTTGAACCCACTGCCAGTGTAGAGTCGAGTCTTTAGAGTCCTACACAGAGCGTTTCCCTGCATCGGGAAAAACGTGTAGATGTCGTATGGTTTTGCGAAAAGGGTTCGATCACGTGCGTGCACTAGTGCACGCACGATGATTCGGACGAACAATACTAGTGGGCTTTGGTTTAAGCCGGATCCTTGTATTGTACTGATGGATTGTCTTCGTCTTCGGTATTCGTATTTTTCGGAATACGAATATAGGTATGTATATACAGACGAGGGGCGTTTTTGTAATTTGTACAAAAATGATTTTGTGGATGGCATGACCTAATTGTATTAATCATTTTGGTTTAAATAATTAATACATTTTAAGTAATTGGAAATGATGTGTATAATGCATGAACAAGGACTTGGGTTTTGAGGACACATGGTGATCATTTGACCCATGAGTCATTATTTTGTAAATTGAACCTCTTACTCATTATGGAAATAGATTGATCTATGAAATAATGAGGAGAGTTCAGTTTAGAAAATAGAGAGAGAAAACCATTTTCCTTCTTCATCCTTTTAGTACACTAGATTTCCATAGCCATCTCCAATTCCCTCAAGCTCAAGAACACTCATGAGTTAAGTAACCTTGAGCAGTAGTAGACTCCTCAATCCATCTACATCATCTACACACTCTAGGTCATCTAGTTTAGCACACTAGTTGATCTAGTTTCTTTGGTATAGAAGAGAAAGCTTGGTGCACAAACGTTCGGGTGGATCATATTGGATTCGAGGAAGACGACGAGGAGGCGACATCCGTATCACTCCGAAGGGTTCGTGCAGGAGAGGAGGACAGCGGGAAAAGCAAAGAAGGACCAGATTTCTTGAGGTATAACTTCTATACTTTAGTTTATACTTCATTAGTTAGATGCTATATATGGTTTAGAATATGATCAAGGCTAATAGTCGATGTTATGATGCTAAAATTATCGTTTTTACACTTTCCGCTTCCCCGCGATCCAGCGGGATGTATAGCATCGACTTACAGTGGTATCAGAGCCAACTAAACCTATTCTAGCTTATTAGCAAGTATTAGAATTTCGATCGTCGGAAAAACCGGAAAACTAAACACCGAAAACCCTACATTCTGTCGAATTGTAAAACTGTCTGGAAAATTATTTCAGTACCATGAAAAATATGAACAGGGTTTTCTAAGATAGCACAAGAAAAATGAGCCACTGAATCGCTGAGACGACCGTGGAACCGCGGCAGAATGGACTGTTCTGCGGCGGAGTCGCGGCCGAGTCAAGGCCGATTCAATTCATCTTTCTTCTGTTATTTCTTAATTTTGGTGTTTTGTTTTCTGGAATATTTGGTTTCAACCTAGTATGTTTTTGAATGCTGGTTTGCATTTGGGGTGGTTACGGGAAATATGTTTCGATCTAATTTCTATTATGCTTAGCTAATTGGTTCTTCTGTAATGCTATATGTGTTTTAAACGTCGACTAATTGCTATACGTCGATTAGTCGGGGTTGCACATATCTGTTGGTTTGTGTATATAAACATTTTTGATCGTCGATGATGAATATCCCGGAATGTGAGATGAGTGTTTTTTTATCTTTCATTCGATGTAAATTGTAATCTGATGTAATCTTATTTTGCGGGGCGCATCCGGGTTAAGATTATAGCCACCGTTGTATTATTTTCTTTTTACTGTTTTCTGATCCTAGGATAGACCCAAGGTGGGGTACACAAACTACGGGGTTCTTTGAAGTGCCGAGTGGCCTACTCACTTGTTGAGGGAGGTTGCTTCACTTCTGGAATTTGGTGGGTATTTTGCCATACCCGTAGGGGTCTGGGGTTGGATTTTGCTATTCATCACGACCATGGAATCCATCTTTCGTTACAGGTTTATACGAAACACGATATTCCTAGCATATCTGAAATGTTTATCTGTGACTGGAATGATTATTATTGCGTGGGATGATTGTAAAATATCTATATATGGTATATAGTAGGCGTCACTTATGTTTTACATCCGCGCTAGTTCAGCCCCCGCTTTGTCGTTAGTTAAGTAACCTAACGGGTGATGACGAGGCCCCATAGCGAATGCGGATGGAATAAGAGGACATGATATATTTTTTCAATTCTCTCTGTAATGATATGTGTAAATGATGGGACTGTATTAGATTAATGCAAAGCAAACAAACCAAAGTTCAATCGTTGGAACAAATTTTAAAACCACTCGGTTTTTTCAAAACAGAAGATCTTTTAAAATGCGGAGCCTAAACCACTCCTTTAAAAGCTATCACGTTCCTTCGATTATATCAAGTTCACTACGTTAACGGTTTAGCCAAAACCAATCGTAGCCCTCCGTCATTTCAGTTGAATGTTCAGTAGTATTCAAGCTATGTATGTGTCACGTCCCGAAAGTACGGAACATAACCGGCACTTAAACTACGAATCGTCTCGAGGCGTACGTAATCTAAGTAAACCGAAAACCCAGAAATCCAAACAAAGAAAAGTAGAAGAGTGAAGGAAAACCAATTTAAAACAAGTAGTTTTAATAGCATAAGCCGAATTATGCGGTTTTTAAGAACATCAAAATTTACTGAAAATTTCGGCAGAGTCTCCTTTGTAAATACTGGCCCCCAAACGGGATACAATATGAATAGTATACGAAATCAATAAAAAGGCATCCCCAAGCGGGAGCTAGCTTTTCGTCAATCGACGGTCACAACCACACAAGCAATATAGTATACAACGCCAACGGCGAGGATCAAAATTCAAAAGGAAACTCAAAACCACAAGAAAACCGCAGAAATATAACGCGCGACTCTAAGGTCGAAGGAATAACATCACTAGTCTCTATCTCAAAATAAATACATGTTTGGTTGATGGAACTTCTAGATACAACAGAATAATAATATACAAGATATATAATGGGGGTAAGATACAAGTAAACCCACCTACTAGCAAATCACCCGAAGGAAACTATGCCCGCAAGCCGTAATGAAACATGTACGGCAAACCTGCAAGAAACTGGGGCACAACGGGGGTGAGTTGCCAACTCGCGAATAGAAAAAAACATCTACGAATAGAAATCGCAAAAATAACGCAACCTAGGTCAATGATCATAATATATCCTCAATATATATAACATGCAACCTATAACAAGGCTAGGGTAAATATCTAACCCGAGTGTAATCTCATGTGCCCCGTGTCAGTGCCTCAGGTAGCAATATATGTTAGTTGTATGTATGCCCTAGAGGCCAGTATTATACAGATGATGTATATTATATTGGATGCTTGGACATATATAGAGATGACTTTCTTGCTCGATATGATAGTATGCTATCTGGTTACTCTTTATCTTAACATGTACACTAGTCTCTTTAAACTGTCTTATAGTTACATGTTGATAAAGCCCTTAGGATGTGTACTTGACTACCTGGACTATGATGCAGATCATACTAGTGGGGATATGGTAGTCCATAAGTACATCCTTCAAGGTCCCTAGTCGTGGGTGTATCGAGACAGGGCATCGATATACCAGTGTAGACTAGCGTATACGCTTCTCGACCCATGAGATGGGCGATGGATGATCCCATATCCATTGGTGTTTGACATCAGAGATGGTGTACGGGTGCTCAGTGGAGACTGGGTACACTGGACGGACTCGCCGAGAACTCCCAGATGGTATTATACCTCACGTCAGATGGCAGTTCTCAGGTGACACTTGTACAGGTTAGTCTGTAGACCCGAGATCGTCATAGAGTCTTGTGTGATTCCCACTGTGCTTTGATCTCCACCTTACCACGTCCATGAGGGCATGCAAAACGGTGGTCTTTGGGTACAGTCCCTAGTCACATGGAGGCAATGAGCGATAGGAGGGGTTTCGTCTCTCCCGGTATTGGGGGTTGATGTTGCGCTGTGCTCGATTGGCCGTAACAGGGAAGTCCCTGGCCAGGGCTGATCAGAGATTTGCTGGTAAGTGTTACCAGTAGTTTCTCGACCCGTTATGAGCCTCACATCGGCACGACTTATCGGTTATTGGGGTCTGGCGTTTACCACCCCTAGACTTGTTATGCGACATATCAGACGAACAGACCGGACTGTACGGTAAGTGTTACTGGTTGGATTCACAGGAGTGTGAGCGGGCTAGCTCGTCGATCTTCTGATCGCTCAATACCCAGATGGCCGTTACGTTTAGCAGACCGCTTGCGGCTTGTGGGTGCTTGATATGATCATCATCTGCTACCGGCGTATTGACGAGTCTTTAGAGTCCTACACAGAGGTTTCCTAGCTCAAGCGAAACGAAATAGGAGCGCATATGAGATATGTGCAGGACCGAGAATAATGCGTGTATGAGATACCGTATTTCATTCTCACGATGGATGTATCGATTGGTTATATTCGATATGACCTAGTTATCGAATCATTGATTCGATAAGCCGATACATAGGATACTAGTCGGTTATATGCGATATGACCGGATCGTTAAGTCAAGTGTTGATTTAATGATTTAATGTATAATTATATATTTGATATATTACTTTGCATTAACTAGTATTGGTTCACTTTAAATGGATATTCTCACTTGATGTGCAAATTGTGTATGAGATATACTTTTGTGCACATGTTTGTATCATGTTTGATGATGCATGCTCATTTGGTTAAGTGTATAGAATTAAACTTAGGTTAAGAAAGTGATTAGGGTTTTTATTTATCCATTCTTTTATTTATTCATTTTTGGAAAAAGAATGGGATAAGAATACAAAATGGTTGCTTTCATTCTTGAACATTGTTGAAGCTTCATGAAGCTTTGACTTTGTGACCATTTTGTCTTCACACTAAACCCTAACCATTCTTCTAACCTTAGTTAATTCTCTACACTTAACTATGGTTCACATTATGATAAGTATTGATTTATTTTTATTTTATCTCAAAACTTATCATAAAACTAGCTTCATCTTCTCCTTCTTCTTCAAGAAAAAAACCTTGATGCCATCAATGGCAACTTGAGTTCTAGTGAGAGAAATCCAATTCTAAAGTGAACCCACCTCCTATTTCTTCACCCTCTACCTCTTGCCAAGTTGTTTTGGGTGTTTTCTTCACAAGTTTCACATATAACTGTTGGTACTGAGGCATGAAATGAATGCCTTTGAACTTATTTCATGTGTTGATCGGTGTCGGGAAAACTTGGGTATTCGACTGTTCGATCGGAAAGTTTAACATTTTCTGTTTATCTGGAATGTGATACAATAATTGGAATTCACAAACAGTTATAAGATAACTGAATGAATGTTATAAATCTAGCGGTTTAGTTTCACTTAATATTGAAAAGAGTTTTCGATAATGAGACTAAAATGCGGGGTTTATAACTGTTAGGCATGTGATGTCTAAGTATTTCATTTGATTAGGCATGTGATGTCTAAAAAGGTTGCGGATTCCAACTGTTGTAGTTTTACACTTTCTTTTCTGTGACCGTAAGTGTAGTATGTTCATATCGCCGGTTTCGTTGCTATACGTCAACGACAATTAGGGTATGCATACTTACTTACGTTGATGACATGTGATATTATGTATTGCTGGATATGTTATATTGGATCGTCGTGTTTGAATAGCCGGGGGTTTTTATGTGAGATGAGTGTTTTTCATTTTCATTCATGTAAAAAATCTGTATGTAATATTCTTTTATTGGGGCACTTCCAGGTTGCGGAAGATGTCACCCTTTGTATATTATTTACTTTTCCGCACTAGGATAGACCCAAGGAGGGGAGCACATGTAACCGGGTTCTGGAGTCCAGCGGGAGAACAACTCGAGGAGTCGAGTCCGGGTCTCCTAACTCTAGAATTGGTAGGGTTGCTTGCCGCTCTCGTAGGGGTCTAGGGGTGTGGGTTTGGCTATTCATCGCGACCGTAGAATCCGTGTTTTATACTGGCTCGTATTGAAAACACGGACGTCCTAGTATATCCAATATTTCATATGATTCTTCTGTTGCGATATCTGTGATGTGATCATGTGATGTTCTGTGATAGATACAGTATATAGTATATATGATATATTATATAGACGTTACTTATGTTTTACACCCGCGCTAGCCCTGTCCCGCTCTGCCGTTAGTTACCTAACCTAACGGTGCACGAGGGGACATCGAGGCGAATGCGGATGGCATAAGTGTACGTCGTATTTATCTGTGATGTTTAGGTATTTAAATGATAGGACTTCATTAATGTGATTAATGAAAGAAAAGAAACCTAAGATGTTGTGGAATCAAATTTTAAATAAAAAGGGTAGCTACAGTTCTTGCTTTGCACAGCGATATATATGATATATCCCGCACCTTATTCGATGAGGAAAGGACCGAGATCCCTTCACCGGGAGTGACTCCTTTAGCAATAACTGGCAGATGCTACACACTCGGTTTGGTTGTTGATTGCTTTTAAGAGTTTTTGCTTTACACAGTGATATATATGATATATCCCGCACCTCATTCGACGAGGAAAGGGCCGACGATCCCTTCATCGGGAGTGACCCCTTTAGCAAAACTAGAAAAGCCTCAAAATCACTCCATTTCAAAACTTCATTTGATTCTACAACGATATCAAGTTCATTACGCAATAGGTTTTCAGAAAAACCTGACGTAGCCCTCCGTCATTTCAGATAAATCCGACTTAGTATTCGTGCTACGTTTGTTGACCTCCGTCAAGGCGTAGTGTGCGGTAGCTAACTAGTATTTATCTGCTTATGCATATGATGCAGATTGGATTAGGGTAGTCGTACGACCTTGTTGACCTCCGTCAAGGGTCGTGCGGGTGGGTTTTATTCAATCATGAAATGACGGGTTGAACTTGACTTGCACCCTGTGGTTTGTTGACCTCCGTCAAGGTCATAGGATGCCTGGGGCAAAATATTATCGGGAATTTCAAGTGTTGAAATTTGCAATGAGATTGCATACCTTCTATGAGATAGTTGGATCCCGATACCCACTGCGAGTAAGAGTTACTCCTGGGAGAGTTTTACACATTACAATTAGCCGATCAAGTAGGTGTCTAGAAAGGTGTTAACGAGGTTACGCCTCTGGGAAAACGAGGTTTACATTAATTAGGTTCGTGTGAAAGCACGGGGGACCTCCCTCAAAGTACCGACACTGGCCTGGCTGAAAGATTGGCGAACTTGTAGTGTGTAATTAATCCCGGCTAGTCTTTCCTTTTAGGGTTTGAAGGAAGATTTGATAAAAACAGTGGGAGCCATCCTGATTAGATAAGATAATAACCAATCTGATCTTGCACGAGCTTACGCTAAAGTGTTTTCTTCTCTCTCTCTCCAGGTAGTGACCATTTCATGCCTTAATAAAGATAATAATATGGATGTATTGACCGAACCCGCATGTTATACTGTGCTGGGGAACGTTGGTTCCGTTCTTACCTATAAGAGTTATAGGACTGAACAGGATATAGGGGAATACCAGGATTCCCATGCCACCCGAATGAAGAAAGTACATGTTGATGCATTTTCTTCGGGTGTGTTTGTTACAGAGAACTGTTTCTCCATTTGCTCTACGTCCTGGGTATTAGATACCGGGTCAGGATCCTATATATGTAATCAGTTACATGGGCTTAGGAAAGGTAGAGAACTTGGAGAAGGTGATAAAGACATTAGAGTTGGAAATGGTGCAATTGTTGCAGCTAAGACTGTCGGGGAATATCACCTTGTATTACCAACTGGTAATACATTGGTTCTGAACGAATGCTATTACATGCCGAACCTGATATGCAACATTATATCGGTTTCTTTATTAAGTAAAGAGGGATATAATTTTGTATTACAGGACAATGTTATGAACATTTTCCGTAACCAAAAGTTGGTTGGATCAGGCACGTTGTGCAATGGCATTTATGTTCTAAATCAATCAACAGTTCCGAGCATAACAAACACACACAAGAGGAAGAGTTCAGAACTGAACGAATCCTTCTTGTGGCATTGTAGACTGGGTCACATCAATGCGACACGATTAGCTAAGTTGCATAAGGATGGATATTTAAATCCGTTTGAATTTTTATCTTATGACACTTGCCAATCATGTCTCAAAGGCAAGATGACCAAAGCTCCGTTTACGGGACACGGAGAAAGAGTTACCGAACTCTTGGGACTGATACATAGTGATGTATGCGGTCCCATGTCTACAAATACCAGGGATGGTTCTTCGTACTTCATTACATTCACTGACGATCTCTCTAGATTCGGATATGTGTTCCTGATGAAACACAAATCAGAAGCTTTTGAGAAATTTAGTGAATATAAACAAGAAGTTGAGAACCAAACCGGAAAAAGTATTAAAATCCTACGATCTGATCGAGGAGGAGAATACTTGAGCATTGAATTCCTGGACTTCCTAAAAGAGAATAGGATTCTCTCTCAGCTAACTCCTCCATATACACCACAGCACAACGGTGTATCGGAGCGGAGAAACCGCACCCTATTAGATATGGTGCGCTCTATGATGAGTGTAGCTGAGTTACCTGTTTCTTTCTGGGGATATGCACTGGAAACAGCAGCATACCTACTGAATAGGGTTCCCACCAAATCTGTGCCTACCACACCATATGAGATATGGGAAGGGAAGAGACCATATCTTAATTTTATAAAGATATGGGGTTGCCCGGCCTATGTCAAAAGACAAAAACCGGACAAACTCGAGGCAAGATCTGTTTTGTGTAAATTTGTTGGATATCCCAAACATTCACGAGGGTATATCTTCTACCACAGTGAGGAACAAAGAGTGTTTGTTGCTCAACATGCCACCTTTTTAGAAAAGGAATTTCTTGCAAAAGAAATTAGTGGCTCTGAGGTAGAACTGGAAGAGGTTCCAGCTGAACAAAACACAACAGAAGATTTAGTGGAACCAGAGCATTCAGTAGCTCCCGACGAACCTCAGCCTCTCCGCCGATCTAGTAGGGTTCCTCGCCCACCTGGGAGATACTACGGTTTTCTCATGGATGGTGGGAGCGAGGATTGCATCATGGAGGATGATGACCCAACTAGCTTTGAGCAGGCCATCACGAGTGGGGACTCAGTGAAATGGCTGGATGCTATGCGGTCCGAGATGGAATCCATGTACACCAACAAAGTATGGACTTTGGAAGTTGCTCCTGAAGGGGTAAAACCCATTGGGAGCAAGTGGATCTTCAAGAAGAAAATTGGTGTAGATGGGAAAGTGGAGACTTTCAAAGCTAGACTTGTTGCAAAAGGTTTTCGTCAAAGACCAGGTGTGGACTATGACGAAACCTTTTCTCCAGTGGCTATGCTTAAATCCATCCGGATCATGCTTGCCATCACTGCATATCATGATTACGAAATATGGCAAATGGATGTTAAGACCGCCTTTCTAAATGGTGATTTAGAAGAGTGCGTGTACATGACTCAGCCAGAGGGCTTCGTAGATAGTGGGAGCAGCGGGAAGGTGTGCAAGCTGCTTAAATCCATTTATGGATTAAAGCAAGCGTCGCGGAGTTGGAACATCTGCTTTGACGTCGTTATCAAAGAGTTTGATTTCGTCAAAAATCCAGATGAACCTTGTATCTACAAGAAGGTGGCAGAGAGTAAGATTGTCTTCCTCGTATTGTACGTGGATGACATACTCTTGATAGAAAATGATATTCCTATGCTGCAATCGGTCAAGCTCTTCTTATCACAAAGATTCTCAATGAAAGATCTTGGTGATGCCTCATGCATATTGGGGATTAGGATCTATAGAGATAGATCCAAACGGATATTGGGATTGTCCCAATCCAGGTACATTGACACCATACTAAAGAGGTTTAGTATGGAAGAATCCAAGCGTGGGAACTTACCCACGATCTCTGGAGTCACTCTCTCCAAAGAGATGTCTCCCAAGACTGATTTGGAGAGAGCTCGCATGCAAGGGATACCCTATGCTTCAGCTGTAGGCTCTATCATGTATGCGATGCTATGTACCAAACCCGATGTAGCATACTCACTAAGTGTAGTGAGCAAGTATCAAGCTGATCCTGGAGAGAGTCACTGGACAGCTGTGAAGAGCATTCTCAAGTACTTACGAAGGACTAAAGAGATGCTCTTGGTGTATGGTAACGGGGAACTCCAAGTGGAGTCCTTTACCGATTCGAGCTTCCAGAGTGATAAGGACGACTCTAAGTCGCAGTCGGGATTTGTCTTTACCCTTTACGGAGGGGCGGTTAGCTGGAAGAGTTCCAAGCAGGAAACCGTGGCAGACTCGACGATGGAGGCTGAATACATCGCTGCCAACGATGCTGCCAAAGAGGCTGTCTGGATCAAGAAGTTGTTAGTTATATGTATGCCCTAGAGGCCATTACTGTACATTGGATGTATATTGTAGTGGATGCTTGGACATATATAGGGAGGACTTTCTTGCTCGACATGATAATATGCTATCTGGTTGATCTTTACCTTAACGTGTATACTGTTTGTCTCTCTGTTACATGTTGGTAAAGCCCTTAGGATGTGTACTTGACTACCTGGACTATGATGCGGATCATACTAGTGAGGACATGGTAGTCCCTAAGTACATCCTTCAAAGTCCCTAGTCGTGGGTGTATCGAGACGGGGCATCGATATACCAGAGTAGACTAGCGTATACCTTCTCGACCCATACAGATGGGCGATGGATGATCCCATATCCATTGGTGTTTGACATCAGAGATGATATACGGGTGCTCAGTAGAGACTGGGTACACTGGACGGACTCGCCGAGAACTCCCAGATGGTATTATACCTTACGTCAGATGGCAGTTCTCTGGTGACACTGGTACAGAGTAGTCTGTTGACCCGAGATCGTCATAGAGTCTTGTGTGGTTCCCACTGTGCTTTGATTTCCATCTTACCACGTCCAAGAGGGCGTGCAAAACGGTGGTTTTTGGGTACAGTCCCGAGTCACATGGAGGCAATGAGCGATAGGAGGGGATTCGTCTCTCCCGGTATAGGGAGTTGATGTTGCGCTGTGTCCGATTGGCTATAACCGGAAATCCCTGGCCAGGGTTGCTGAGATTTACTGGTAAGTGTTACCAGTAGTTTCTCGAATTGTTATAGACCTCATATCGACACGACTTATCGAGCTATTGGGGTCTGACGTTTACCACCCCTAGGCGAGATATGCGACATATCAGACTATCAGACCGGACTGTACAGTAGTGTTACTGGTTGGATTCACTGGAGTGTGAGCGGGCTTGCTCGTCGATTTTCTGATCGCTCAATACCCGGGTGGCCGTTACGTTTAGCAGACCGCTTGCGGCTTGTGGATGCTTGATATGATCATCATCTGCTGCCGGCGTATTGACGAGTCTTTAGAGTCCTACACAGAGGTTTCCTGGCTCAAGCGAAACGAAATAGGAGCGCATATGAGATATGTGCAGGACCGAGAATAATGCGTGTATGTGATACCGTATTTCATTCTCGCGATGAATGTGTCGAATGGTTATATGGGATATAACCTAGTTATCGAATCGAGGGTTGATTCGATAAGCCGATACATTGGATACTAGTCGGTTATATGCGATATGACCGGATCGTTAAATCAAGTGTTGATTTAATGATTTAATGCATAATTATATATTTGATATATTACTTTGCGTTAACTAGTATTGGTTCACTTTAAATGGATTTTCTCACTCGGTGGTGCACATTGTATATGTGATATACTTTTGTACACAAGTTTGTATCATGTTTGATGATACATGCTCACTAGGGTTTGTGTGAAGATTAAACCATGATTGTAGATTGGTTAGGGTTTTCATTTTCTTATTCCTTTATTTATTTATTTATTCTTTTTGGAAAAATGAAAAGCATAAAGGAAAATGGTGGCTTTGTTTGTTTTCTAGTTGAAACTTCATGAAGCTTTGACCAAAGTGACCATTTTGTCTCATGCTTAACCCTAACCACTCTATTAACCCTAGTTTAATCTCTACACTTGACCATGGTTCATTATATGATAAGTATTGATTTTCTTTTCAATATGATTTTAACTTATCATAACACTTTCTTCTTCTTCTTCATCTTCTTCAATGAAGAAAGCTTCACTTCATCAATGGTGGATTGATGAAATGAGTGAGAAATCCAATTCTAAAGTGAACCCACTTCCTATTTCTTCATCCTCTACCTCTTGCCAAGTAGTAGAGTGTGTTTTCTTCACAAGTTTCATCACTTGGTGAAGTTGGAGCTTGATCTAGCGATGCCTCGACGTAGATCATCTTCGGCACGAAGCCGACGACCTTGCCCGCTCTTTCTCCGATGAAGCCGACGCTAGAGCCCGGGATTGTATGAGGACAGCGAGGAGACTTCATTGCGGAGCTATGGAGGTGGAGAACCGGATCTACAAAAGTTGTATTTCCGTATTCTTGTAGTTAAGTGTTAACTAGTTTGCTTTGTCGCCTAGAAATCTAGCCAACGATCCGTTCTGGGGTTTCTCGGCACCGTTTAAATTTGAAATTGGCATGGTTGATGCCTTGTGAGACCTCATTAGGATGCCTAGGAACCCTACAGTGGTATCAGAGCCTAGCTAGAGCCTTAGGCAAAGTCTAGACGCAATTTGAAGTCCGAACGAACCCGAAACCCAATTCCAAACATGCTCTCTGTCCTTTTTCTAAAATCTGGGATTTTTCAACATTAAAAATATGCAGAAAAATCATCAGGGATATCTAAGAGTTACGGTGAATTTTGATGACCTAATTCCATCATTACGCCGCGGATCCGCGGCACGAGCATGGCTTGTGCGGCGGATCCGCGGCCATTTTGTCGTATTGCTCATCGAAATTTGCACTATAATCAATAATAGTCAGTGCTGGTTTTCCTGGGAATATTTTAATATTTATTCCAGAGTTTTATTTTCTGGGTTGTTTTGGGGATTCGGTGTTTTGATCGGAGTATCAGATTTTGTCTATGTGGCTTTCCGGATAATTTTAGAATATGTTAAAAAGTTCGACCGGATATAAATACCCAACTTTTCCCCTGTCGGGAAATTTCCAAGTGTTGGATCTTTCCGTAGTTTAATGACGTTCTAAGTAGTGCAAGTAATGCAATGGACCCTCTAGAAGACAACAAACCTTAACTCGATTATGTGACCGTCTTGAACTGCCCTTTGAACCTTCGGGTTTGGGTCAGTACGGCGTGCCACATGTGAGGCGTTGGCTTGACCCTTCTACGGCTGGACCGTTGGTACTGAGGCACGAACTGAATGTTTTTAGACTTGTTTCATGTGTTGATCTGTTTCGGGAAAACTTGGGTATTCGATTGCTCGATTGGAAAGTTTAACATTTTCTAATTATCTGGAATGTGATACAATAATTGGAATTCACAAGAAGTTATGAGATAACTGAATGAATGTTATAAACATAGCAGTTTAGTCTCACTTGATCGGTTGCCACGGAATTTTGATGTGATCAAAAGTCCGTCGCAATCACGTAGCGTACGCGGATACTCGCCGGGTGAACTTAATAGACAGCCTCACTCCATAGCCCCGACCAAGTGACTGTAGGAGAACCCCGTCGCCGAAAGCATCCGTTCGAGTGCTCGCGGCAGCGGTGTTCCGCCTTGGTGCACTTCGTCGACGGTATCGGGGGTGCGGCCGTCTACTAAAGTTTGCGACGAGTATTCGATCAGGATGTCGGGAATCTTGTTGAATTACCCGACTTGATATTGAAAAGTGTTTTCGATTTTGAGACTAAAATGCGGGGTTTATAATTGTTAGGCATGCGATGTCTAAAGAATTCATTTGGTCAGGCATGCGATGTCTGAGGTGGTTGCGGATTCCAACTGTTGTAGTTTTACACTTTCTTTTCTGTGACCGTAAGTGTAATATGTGATATCGCCGGTTTCGTTGCTATATGTCAACGACAATTGGGATGCGCATATTTACTTACGTTGATGACATGTGATGTTATGTGTTGCTGGATATGTTATATTGGATCGTCGTGTTTGAATAGCCGGGGGTTTTTATGTGAGATGAGTGTTTTTCATTTTCATTCATGTAAAAAATCTGTATGTAATATTCTTTTATTGGGGCACTTCCAGGTTGCGGAAGATGTCACCCTTTGTATATTATTTACTTTTCCGCACTAGGATAGACCCAAGGAGGGGAGCACATGTAACCGGGTTCTGGAGTCCAGCGGGAGAACAACTCGAGGAGTCGAGTCCGGGTCTCCTAACTCTAGAATTGGTAGGGTTGCTTGCCGCTCTCGTAGGGGTCTAGGGGTGTGGGTTTGGCTATTCATCGCGACCGTGGAATCCGTGTTTTATACTGGCTCGTATTGAAAACACGGACGTCCTAGTATATCCAATATTTCATATGATTCTTCTGCTGCGATATCTGTGATGTGATCATGTGATGTTCTGTGATAGATACAGTATATAGTATATATGATATATTATATAGACGTTACTTATGTTTTACACCCGCGCTAGCCCTGCCCCGCTCTGCCGTTAGTTACCTAACCTAACGGTGCACGAGGGGACATCGAGGCGAATGCGGATGGCATAAGTGTACGTCGTATTTATCTGTGATGTTTAGGTACTTAAATGATGGGACTTCATTAATGTGATTAATGAAATAAAAGAAACCTAAGATGTTGTAGAATCGAATTTCAAAATAAAACAGGTAGCTACAGTTCTTGCTTTGCACAGCGGTATATATGATATATCCTGCACCTTATTCGATAAGGAAAGGACCGAGATCCCTTCACCGGGAGTGACTCCTTTAGCAATAACTGGCAGATGCTACACACTCGGTTTGTCTTTTGATTGCTTTTAAGTGTTTTTGCTTTGCACAGTGATATATATGATATATCCCGCACCTCATTCGACGAGGAAAGGACCGACGATCCCTTCACCGGGAGTGACTCCTTTAGCAAAACTAGGAAAGCCTCAAAAGCACTCCATTTTTAAAATCATTTGATTCTACAACGATATCAAGTTCATTACGCAATAGGTTTTCAGAAAAACCTGTCGTAGCCCTCCGTCATTTCAGATAAGTACTAGTTAGTATTCGTGCCACGTTTGTTGACTATGTAAAGGCGTAGTGTGCAGTAGCTAATTAGTGCTTATCTGCATAAGCATATGATGTGATTGGATTAGGGTAGTCGTGCGACTTTGTTGACTATGTTAAGGGTCGTGCGAGTGGGTTTAATTCAATCGGGAAATGACGGGTTGAACTTGACTAGCACTTATGATTTGTTGACTATGTTAAGGTCATATAGCTGCTAGGGGCAAAATATTATCGGGAATTTCAAGTGTTGAAATTTGCAATGAGATTGCGTACCTTCTATGAGATAGTTGGATCCCGATACCCGCTGTGAGTAAGAGTTACTCCTGGGAGAGTTTTATACATTACAATTAGCCGATCAAGTAGGTGTCTAGAAAGGTGTTAACGAGGTTACGCCTCTGGGAAAATGAGGTTTACATTAATTAGGTTCGTGCGAAAGCACGAAGAACTTCCTCAAAGTACCGACACTGGCCTGGCTGAAAGATTGGCGAACTTGTAGTGTGTAATTAATCCCGGCTAGTCTTTCCTTTTAGGGTTTGAAGGAAGATTTGATAAAAAGCAGTGGGAGCCATCCTGATTAGATAAAATAATAACCAATCTATTCTTGCAAGAGCGCACGCTGAGTGTTTTCTTCTCTCTCTCTCCAGGTAGCGACCATATCACGCCTTAATCAAGATAATAAAACGGAATATTGACCGAACCCGCTTGTTATACTGAGCTGGGGAACGTTGGTCCCGCTCCAACTTATAATTGTTATAAGACAGAGCAGGAAATAGGGGATTACCAGAATTCCCGTGCCGCCCAAACGAAGAGAGTGCATGCTGATGCATCATCTTCGGGTGTGTTCATTACAGAGAACTGTTTCTCAGTATCCTTTACGTCCTGGGTATGTAATACCAGATCAGGATCCCAGATATGTAATATGTTACATAGGGCTACAGAAAGGTAGAGAACTGAGAACGGGTGATAAGTTTCATGAGGCAGAAAACCGGGCAAGAGTTGCAGCCAAGTCTGTTGGTCACTGTCACCCTGTATTACAATACATTGATTCTGAACGAATGTTATTAGATACCGAACCTGATATACAAAATCATATCAGTCTCTTTATTAGTAAAGAAATGATAAAATTTTGTATTGTTGGATAATGTTTTGAACATTTCCTATATCAAAAGTTGATCGGTTCAGGCACGTTATCTAAAAGCATTAATGTTCTAAATCAAACTACAGTTCTTTGTATACGGAACACACAGAAGAGGAAGAGTTCAGAAATGAACGGATCCTTCTTCAGGCATTGTAGACTAGGTCATATCAATGCGATCCGACTGGCTGAAGTTACATATTAGATGCATATTTAAATCAGTTTGAATTTTCATCTTATGAAACTTGCCGGTCATGTCACAGAGATAAGATGACCATAGCTCCGTTTACTGGAAACAGAGAAAGAGTTAGTGAACTCTTAGGATGATACATGTTGATGTATGTAGGTCCCCTGTCTACACTTGCCAAGACCGGTCCTTTATACTTCATTACATTCTCTGATAATCTCTCAAGATTCAGATATATGTTCCTGTTGAAACATAAGTCAGAACCTTTTGAGATATTCACAGAATATAAGTTAGAAGTAGAGAACCAATACGGGTATAAGTATTATGTCCTTTGATGAGATCAAGGAGGAGAATACTTGAGCACGAGAATCCTGGATTATTCTAAAGGAGAATGAGATTCTCTCTCAGCATTACTCCTCTGTATACACCATAGCACGATGGTATATCGGGGCGGAGCAATAACACCCTATATGTTAAGGTGTGCTCTATGATGAGTACTACTGAGTTACCTATTTCCTTTTTAGGAGTTATGCACTTGAGAAGCTGCATACCTATTGAATAGGGTTCGAATCAAATCAGTTGCCTACCATTTCATATGTGATATGGAAAGGGAAGAGCCCATGTCTTAAGCTAGTTAAGATTTGGGGTTGACCGGCCTATGTCTGAAAGCAAAATCCGGACAAGCTCGAAGCAAAGTCTGTAATGTAGAACTGAAAATGTTCCAGCTATACAGACTGCAGCTGATGATTTGATAGAACCAAAGGATTCAGTAGATTCCAACGAACCTCAGCCTCTCCGCCGATCTAGTAGGGTTCCTCACCCACCTGAGAGATACTTCTGTTTTTCTATGACAGTGGGAGCGAGGATTGCATCATGAGATGATGACCCAACTAGTTTCGACCTGGCCATCAGGAGTAGGACTCTGTGAGAATGGCTGGATGTTTATCGATCTGAGATGGAATCCTTATACACCAACAAAGTATGGACTTTGGTTGCTATATCTGAAGGGTTAAATTCCCATCAGGAGCAAGTATATCTTGAGAAGATTACTTGGTGTACATGGAAAAGTTGAGACTTTCAAAGCTAGACTTGTTAAAAGTTTGCATCATTGACCAGGTGTGGATAATGATGAAACCTTTTCAAGTAGCTATGCTTAAGTCCATCCAGATCCTACTTGTCACGGTTACATACCATGACTGCGATATCTGGTGGTTGGGTGTCTTGACTGCTTTTCTAAATGATGATTTAGAAGAGAGCGTCTATAAGTACACAGCCAGAGGGCTTCGTAGACAGTGGGAGCAGCGGAAACGTGTGCAAGATGCTTTATTTGATAAAGCAGGCATCGCGGAGTTGGAACATCTGTTTTGATGAATTAGTCAAAGAGTTTGACATCATCAAAATGGTAGATGAACCTTGTATAAACAAAAAGGTAGTAGGGAGTATGGTAGTGATCCTCGTAGAGTACGTCGATGACATACTCTTGATAAGAAAAGAGTTTCTTATGCTACGCTCGGTCAATCTCCGCTTATCACTAGGATTCTCCATATAGGATCAAAGTGATACCTACTAAATACTGGATTTTGGATCTATGAGATAGATTTAATTGGATGTTAGGATTCTCACTAGTTGTAGTGAGATGGTATCAGTTGATCCTGGGAAGAATCACTGGAAGTGTTCCAGGGTGATAAAGACGACTGAGTGTCAGTCACAGGCATTGTCTTTACCCTCAGTAAAGGGACGGTATGTTGGAAGAGTTCCAAGCTAGATACCGTGACAAACTAGACGATAAAGGCAAGATACATCGCTACTTAAGATGCTACCAAAGAGGCTGTTTGGATGTATAATGGTTCATGAGATGAACTATGTTCCTACCATTGTGAGACAATGGAGTTGTGGCTTATGCCAAGGAACGCCGGTCCCATCAGTGATCCAGACTTATTCTAAGGCAGTATCACCTGATCATGGAGATGGTTGATCTCCAGGGTGATCGAGGTTTGGAGAGTAGACTCAGAGGACAACACAGCGGATCCACTCACAAAGGCCTGTTCCCAGAGAGAGACTTTTATGGGATGGTTGAGTATGAGATACTACAACCACTGCTACAGATGGCCCTAGTGCAAGTGGGAGATTGTTAGTTATATGTATGCCCTAGAGGCCATTACTGTACATTGGATGTATATTGTAGTGGATGCTTGGACATATATAGGGAGGACTTTCTTGCTCGACATGATAGTATGCTATCTGGTTGATCTTTACCTTAACGTGTATACTGTTTGTCTCTCTGTTACATGTTGGTAAAGCCCTTAGGATGTGTACTTGACTACCTGGACTATGATGCGGATCATACTAGTGGGGACATGGTAGTCCATAAGTACATCCTTCAAAGTCCCTAGTCGTGGGTGTATCGAGACGGGGCATCGATATACCAGAGTAGACTAGCGTATACCTTCTCGACCCATACAGATGGGCGATGGATGATCCTATATCCATTGGTGTTTGACATCAGAGATGATATACGGGTGCTCAGTAGAGACTGGGTACACTGGACGGACTCACCGAGAACTCCCAGATGGTATTATACCTTACGTCAGATGGCAGTTCTTTGGTGACACTGGTACAGAGTAGTCTGTTGACCCGAGATCGTCATAGAGTCTTGTGTGGTTCCCACTGTGCTTTGATTTCCATCTTACCACGTCCAAGAGGGCGTGCAAAATGGTGGTTTTTGGGTACAGTCCCGAGTCACATGGAGGCAATGAGCGATAGGAGGGGATTCGTCTCTCCCGGTATAGGGAGTTGATGTTGCGCTGTGTCCGATTGGCTATAACCGGAAATCCCTGGCCAGGGTTGCTGAGATTTACTGGTAAGTGTTACCAGTAGTTTCTCGAATTGTTATAGACCTCATATCGACACGACTTATCGAGCTATTGGGGTCTGACGTTTACCACCCCTAGGCGAGATATGCGACATATCAGACGATCAGACCGGACTGTACGGTAGTGTTACTGGTTGGATTCACTGGAGTGTGAGCGGGCTTGCTCGTCGATCTTCTGATCGCTCAATACCCGGGTGGCCGTTACGTTTAGCAGACCGCTTGCGACTTGTGGATGCTTGATATGATCATCATCTGCTGCCGGCGTATTGACGAGTCTTTAGAGTCCTACACAGAGGTTTCCTGGCTCAAGCGAAACGAAATAGGAGCGCATATGAGATATGTGCGGGACCGAGAATAATGCGTGTATGTGATACTGTATTTCATTCTCGCGATGAATGTGTCGAATAGTTATATGCGATATAACCTAGTTATCGAATCGAGGGTTGATTCGATAGGCCGATACATTGGATACTAGTCGGTTATATGCGATATGACCGGATCGTTAAATCAAGTGTTGATTTAATGATTTAATGCATAATTATATATTTGATATATTACTTTGCGTTAACTAGTATTGGTTCACTTTAAATGGATTTTCTCACTCGGTGGTGAACATTGTATATGTGATATACTTTTGTACACAAGTTTGTATCATGTTTGATGATACATGCTCACTAGGGTTTGTGTGAAGATTAAACCATGGTTGTAGATTGGTTAGGGTTTTCATTTTCTTAGTCCTTTATTTATTTATTTATTCTATTTGGAAAAATGAAAAGCATAAAGGAAAATGGTGGCTTTGTTTGTTTTCTAGTTGAAGCTTCATGAAGCTTTGACCAAAGTGACCATTTTGTCTCATGCTTAACCCTAACCACTCCATTAACCCTAGTTTAATCTCTACACTTGACCATGGTTCATTATATGATAAGTATTGATTTTCTTTTCAATATGATTTTAACTTATCATAACACTTTCTTCTTCTTCTTCATCTTCTTCAATGAAGAAAGCTTCACTTCATCAATGGTGGATTGATGAAATGAGTGAGAAATCCAATTCTAAAGTGAACCCACTTCCTATTTATTCATCCTCTACCTCTTGCCAAGTAGTAGAGTGTGTTTTCTTCACAAGTTTCATCACTTGGTGAAGTTGGAGCTTGATCTAGCGATGCCTCGACGTAGATCATCTTCGGCACGAAGCCGACGACCTTGCCCGCTCTTTCTCCGATGAAGCCGACGCTAGAGCCCGGGATTGTATGAGGACAGCGAGGAGACTTCATTGCGGAGCTATGGAGGTGGAGAACCGGATCTACAAAGGTTGTATTTCCGTATTCTTGTAGTTAAGTGTTAACTAGTTTGCTTTGTCGCCTAGAAATCTAGCCAACGATCCGTTCTAGGGTTTCTCGGCACCGTTTAAATTTGAAATTGGCATGGTTGATGCCTTGTGAGACCACATTAGGGTGCCTAGGAACCCTACAGAATTTCATTACTGAACTTGGAGTGGTTCCATCCATTGAGCATCCAATACCTTTGTATTGCGATAACAATGGAGCGGTGGCTTTGGCCAAGGAACCCAGGTCCCATCAGCGATCCAGGCATATTCTGAGGCGGTATCACCTGATCCGGGAGATCGTTGATCACCGGGAGATCGAGGTCAGGAGGGTTAACACGAAGAACAACACGGCGGATCCACTCACGAAGGCCATTCCCCTGATACAGTTTGAGAGACTCTTCGGGATGCTCGGTATGCGATACTACAGCAGCTGGCCCTAGTGCAAGTGGGAGATTGTTAGTTGTATGTATGCCCTAGAGGCCAGTATTGTACAGATATAGAGATGACTTTCTTGCTCGATATGATAGTATGCTATCTGGTTACTCTTTATCTTAACATGTACACTAGTCTCTTTAAACTGTCTTATAGTTACATGTTGATAAAGCCCTTAGGATGTGTACTTGACTACCTGGACTATGATGCAGATCATACTAGTGGGGACATGGTAGTCCATAAGTACATCCTTCAAGGTCCCTAGTCGTGGGTGTATTGAGACAGGGCATCGATATACCAGTGTAGACTAGCGTATACGCTTCTCGACCCATGAGATGGGCGATGGATGATCCCATATCCATTGGCGTTTGACATCAGAGATAGTGTACGGGTGCTCAGTGGAGACTGGGTACACTGGACGGACTCGCCGAGAACTCCCAGATGGTATTATACCTCACGTCAGATGGCAGTTCTCAGGTGACACTTGTACAGGTTAGTCTGTAGACCCGAGATCGTCATAGAGTCTTGTGTGATTCCCACTGTGCTTTGATCTCCACCTTACCACGTCCATGAGGGCGTGCAAAACGGTGGTCTTTGGGTACAGTCCCGAGTCACATGGAGGCAATGAGCGATAGGAGGGGTTTCGTCTCTCCCGGTATTGGGGGTTGATGTTGCGCTGTGCTCGATTGGCCGTAACAGGGAAGTCCCTGGCCAGGGCTGATCAGAGATTTGCTGGTAAGTGTTACCAGTAGTTTCTCGACCCGTTATGAGCCTCACATCGGCACGACTTATCGGTTATTGGGGTCTGACGTTTACCACCCCTAGACTTGTTATGCGACATATCAGACGAACAGACCGGACTGTACGGTAAGTGTTACTGGTTGGATTCACAGGAGTGTGAGCGGGCTAGCTCGTCGATCTTCTGATCGCTCAATACCCGGATGGCCGTTACGTTTAGCAGACCGCTTGCGGCTTGTGGGTACTTGATATGATCATCATCTGCTACCGGCGTATTGACGAGTCTTTAGAGTCCTACACAGAGGTTTCCTAGCTCAAGCGAAACGAAATAGGAGCGCATATGAGATATGTGCAGGACCGAGAATAATGCGTGTATGAGATACCGTATTTCATTCTTACGATGGATGTATCGATTGGTTATATTCGATATGACCTAGTTATCGAATCATTGATTCGATAAGCCGATACATAGGATACTAGTCGGTTATATGCGATATGACCGGATCGTTAAGTCAAGTGTTGATTTAATGATTTAATGTATAATTATATATTTGATATATTACTTTGCATTAACTAGTATTGGTTCACTTTAAATGGATATTCTCACTTGATGTGCAAATTGTGTATGTGATATACTTTTGTGCACATGTTTGTATCATGTTTGATGATGCATGCTCATTTGGTTAAGTGTATAGAATTAAACTTAGGTTAAGAAAGTGATTAGGGTTTTTATTTATCCATTCTTTTATTTATTCATTTTTGGAAAAAGAATGGGATAAGAATACAAAATGGTTGCTTTCATTCTTGAACATTGTTGAAGCTTCATGAAGCTTTGACTTTGTGACCATTTTGTCTTCACACTAAACCCTAACCATTCTTCTAACCTTAGTTAATTCTCTACACTTAACTATGGTTCACATTATAATAAGTATTTATTTATTTTTATTTTATCTCAAAACTTATCATAAAACTAGCTTCATCTTCTCCTTCTTCTTCAAGATAAAAACCTTGATGCCATCAATGGCAACTTGAGTTCTAGTGCGAGAAATCCAATTCTAAAGTGAACTCACCTCCTATTTCTTCACCCTCTACCTCTTGCCAAGTTGTTTTGGGTGTTTTCTTCCCAAGTTTCACAACTTTGTGAAGTCGGAGCTTGAACTTGTGATGCCTCGACGTAGATCGTCTTTGACACGAAGCCGACGACCTAGCTCGCCCGTTTCTCCGATGAAGCCGACGATTGAGTTCGGGATTCATGATGGACAGCGAGAGGACACCCACGTGGAGCTAAGGAAGTGGAGAACTGGATCTACAAAGGTTGTAGCTTCTGGTCTTTAGTTAAATTGTTAACTAGATTCGTATATCGCCTAGAATTCTAGCCGACGATCCGTATTAGGGTTTCTCGGCACCCATAAAATTTTAAATTGGCATGATCGATGCCTTGTGAGACCTCTATAGTGTGCCTAGGAACCCTACAATATATCATGTGAATGAGGTATGAATGCATGAAAACCGAATACATGTAAATGAAGAAACTGTTTTCATAATTTAGTGAGATTTCCTTTGTATTTTTAAAATGAGGTATCATAATGAAATCAGCATAAAACAGTGCCTAGCATCGGCACAAAACGTAATCCCAATATCTCGATATCTCTGTATCACAGTCTCTGTACCTTAATATCTCGAAATCTCAATGTCTCAATCACAATATCTAGGGCGCCGTCAGTCCAGACCGGCCCCTACCATCCATCTCAAGACCACGACGGTATCCTCCGGATATCCGACGCGTCGGGTAAAATCACCGGTATGTAGTGCTCCCCTGCCAGGCTCACATCGTCATCATCACACGCTTCTTGCCCCGGGGTACCTTACCGGGTCTACCATGTACCCGAAAGGGTTCATCCGTCTCCTCGAATTGGGTCTCGAAATCCATCAGCAAACTCATGGTGGACGACTCATATATCATGGGAAAAACCGCACTTTTTATTTTAAAAGAGAGAAAAGGGTTATTTATGTTTTTGCGGTTTTCCTCCAAATCCAGAAAATCTCATGGAAATCCGAATCCAAAACCTTAATAACACGTAAAATAGTGAATATATGCATGAGAATCCATGAATGCGGCATAACAATGAATAACAATATGCATGAAGTAGCAGGTAATAACTACAATGTCTAAACTAACATATAAGGCAAGTACGCTATGTCAAGCAATAATATTTTCTAAGGTGTACGTGACATGGCAATTACCGATGAAGATGTGTGTGAGCCGGCAAGTAAGTGTACGTGGTATATACGCATCATCGGTAATGGTGCTGGTGTCCTAACAATATGATATCAATATTGCAATAAGAAATTATAACATAAGTATGCGATGCGAAGCGAACCACAATAATACGCGGGAGCTGAATACTAGACGCAACTGTAACTAACCTGCATTAATCTAATATAAGTCCTACAAATGGTGCCTTTTGAAATAACATGAATCATGGGGTTTTGAAAATAGGGGCTACGGTGTTTTTATGAAAAGATACGTCTTTTGAAATATCCGTAGGATTCCTTGGGCTGTCTTTTAAAATACCCACGATTCGTTAGTTTTTGAAATAGGTAAGAATCGAATCTAATCTAACAACTAAACTAAACTAAAGGGCTAAGCTAACAAGCTGGACTACAGGTAAGGAAACCGCCTAACATCTGAATCGATCCATATACATACCTGTATATATATTAGTCGATGATCCCGCCTCAATAATATCATATCCGATACCATATCTACAATCAGACATCCCAAGTCAAGAGTGCGGATCAATCATCAAGATATAGCTCGTACGTAAATCCGTCGTACGGCATCCCCAAATCTGGGTACGGGTCAATATCATATTCCGCACACCATTCCTCTGGTATCCTCTTTATTCAAGATCATAGTCTAGGGTACTGACCTATGTCTAGTACAATACTAATATCCTCAATATACTCATGATCTGACTACTGATCGACAATCTCGTACAAACCGATATCGTCAGCACATATCATCATCAAGGGGGGTATACATCGCCCTATACGGCCTAATATCAATATCCTAGCATATCATGCCTTATACCACGATCACATGACGACGATTTATTTATACCACTATTCACCCGTATCGTCGTCCTAAGATCCGCTATAACACCAGGACGTACCTCAAGTACGAATCCTGCCATATCACCGCTATCACAACCACAAAAAAAATCTTCTCGACTCAGCTCAATCCTAAGTATCATCCTCAAATCCGTATGTGAACACATAGTCCTATACCCATGTGAACACATAACTATAAAGAATCCCATGAGCACATATAAATAGGAATGTATGCAAGTATGTATGTGTGTATGTGTAGTGCAACACTACCCTAGGGTTCGCAACACTAAAATAATCCAACACATCAATATCCATCCTAAACATCGTTATTAATCCCAAATAACATATAATAATTGTTGGTGTGTATACGCATCCGTATACACCACCACGGACTGCGGGGGTGCTATACGCCATCCACCCGACTTCTCCCCGTAGATATAAATCTACTCACCTGGTCCTCGCTCACCGGTGCTGACGTCGTCACGCGCTTGCTTGTCGTCTCGAAGTCCACATGGGGTACCTACATATCATAACGCACCATATCGCATTAAAATCCGACTCATGACCAAAACGACGCACGAATCCCACATAGGTCAAAACCTATGGTTGCTTTCACAAATCGACCCAAAAACCCTCGACGTCGGCGTACAAACGCCAAACCATCGAGAAAAACCCAAACACACCCATTTATACATTCAAAAACACTAATTATAATATGAAATAGGTTGCAATTCACGAAAACCTCAAACTCACTTTAAAAGCTATTTTTCCGAAAATCTAGCAAGCAAAATTAACTGTTTTAGTACAAAACTCGATGTTTAAACAAATTTAGCGGCCACAATATCCACTAAATATCATAACTATGTCATATAAACCATTTCTATAATTTATTCTCATAAATTTGCATAATTTCCAAAATCCTAGTTTGCAAAAATATCAATTTTTAACACCTTTTATAGAAAAATTCACAATTCATCAATTAAGCTTGATTTTGCATGATCTAAATTGCTAAACAACAAATTAAAATGTTAATAAAGTCATCAAAACCTTAATTAGATTTTAAATCACCCATTTGGAACCAAAAGCTAAAAACTAGTTTGTTTAAATAAAGCTAAATTGGATATTTTAATGTTACAATTAGCACTAAGCAACAAGATTACATTTTGCATGCCCTAAGATACAAAAATACATCACATAACCATGCACAATTGATCACCATTCAACTCCAAAACAAAACCTCACTTCAATTTCATAAACCCTAATCTTGAATTTGGACTTGAAATTTAAAATCTAAACTAAACCCTTCATTAACATAATTTGAAGTAATAACAAACAACTCAAAAAAAAAAGAACAAGATTTATACCTCATAACCATCTTGAGATCAACATGAAACTTGTCTCCAAAATGCAAACTTTTCACCAAGATCCATGCTTGATAGGTTAAGGAGAAATGGGTAGGACTCGGATTTGAGTTTTAGCTTGATTTTTGAGGTATTTTGATGATTTTTTGATGCAAAATGAGAGAGGGAGAGAGAGGGGCTGTTGGTGGTGCAGGAAATGGGAGGGCTCGGCTGAAATTGAGGGAAGAGGAGAGAGAGTGAGGTAGGGAAAGATAACATCTAGTCAACCTAGTCAAAGTCCACTCTCATTTCTACATTTCCTTTCTCTTTTCTTTTCTTTTCTTTTGCAAAACAAGTGGGGACAAGAGAGGGGGGCTGCTGAATTCAGCCAAGGGGGAAGGAAAATGGGGGTGTGTGAGTATGGGTATGGGTGTGGGGTGATGGAAAATGATAAATACTATACCCCAAACATCCATTAACACTAAATTCACTATTTAAGCCTTTTTGCTTCGATAATTTCTAAACCGTTTTGGCAAACGATTTTGTTTCAAAAACTACATGATAAAATTTTATTTAAAGTTTTATGATGCACAAAATTTGTTTCAACTCATTCCAATTTGTAATTTTCCTTAATTAAATGTATTAGTGACGGCTTAAAATAATAATAAAATAAATTTTTTTCAGAAAATTTAAAATTTCACCAGTGGCTCAATAAACACCAATTACTAGCAATTACATAGCTAGAATATGTATATTTAATTTTTATAATAAGATATTTGCATTTTGACTTTTTACAGAAAACCCCCTTATTTTACCGATTTTCCGAAATTTCACCGAAACGATTTTCAAAACGCTACAGTATGTTGGCCTTCGTCAAGGCATAGTGATTGGTAGCTGCTGGGTATTCATTTGTAGTATAGATAGATGCGTTGGTTTGGAACAGTCGTACTTCTATTTTGTCCTTCGTCAAGAGTATGTACGGGTGGGTTCAAATTAACCTGGATAATGACGGGTAGAACTTGACATGTGACTTATGATATGTTGGCCTTCGTCAAGATCATAAGGGCATGGGGCAAAAGCCCACATCGGGAGTTTCTAAAGAAACTGAAACTTTCTAGTGTTACATACCATTTGGAGTGTGA
This sequence comes from Agapanthus africanus, assembly GCA_030015575.1. Classification (NCBI taxonomy): domain Eukaryota; kingdom Viridiplantae; phylum Streptophyta; class Magnoliopsida; order Asparagales; family Amaryllidaceae; genus Agapanthus; species Agapanthus africanus. The sequence goes on along the minus strand of JASDDO010000026.1, from coordinate 398,070,100 downwards.
TAATTTTGGTAGGATTCCTTCAGCTTTATCACACAATGATATTTGGATCCCGATCCTACTGTGAGTATATGCTACTCCTCGGGATAATTTTTTCACTTAACGATCAATGCTATAAACCAAGTAGGTGTCTAGAAAGGTGTTAGCGGGGCTATGCCTCCAGGGAAAAGAGGTTATTTAATTAAGGAACTTCGTGAAAGCGTCGTAAAACCTCCCTCGAAGTACCAACACTAGCCCAGCTGAACGGTTAAGCAAGTATTGTACGGTGAGATTGATCCCGACTAAATCTTCTTTTCTGGTATGAGGAAGAATTCGAGAAACAGTGGGAGCCATCCTGTTTAGATAAACTAAAAACCAATCTAAACATGCAAGAGCATCATGCTAAAGTGTTTCTTCTCTCTCTCTCCTAATTGCAGCGACCAAACATGACGGGCCTTAAGTTGCTATTAGATAAAAATATATTGACGGGGCCAAACTATAAAGATTGGTTCAGGAATGTCAAGATGGCAATTACTTATGACAAATTGGGCTATCTTCTCACCACTAAATCCCTGCCATCCCAGGTACAGAATCTAGTGTCGCGGATAAGGAAATCCGTAAGACCTGGGAGATTGACTGCGCGAAGGCCAATTGCCTCGTGCTGGCCTCGATGGACAATGAACATCAGAGGCGGCACGAGAATATGGATCTAGAATCTATATTCCTCCATACCAAGGAATTATATGGAGAGCAATCTCGTATCGCAAGATACGAGACCTCGAAGAAACTTTTTCAAGTGAGCTTGCCCGTCGGATCATCTGTAGGGGAACACGTCCTTAAGATGAATAGCTACATTGAGGAGCTCGCGGACCTCGGGACCACGTTAGAGAACGAGCTGTATACAGACTTGATTCTCCAGTCCCTTCCTTCCACCTACGCCCAGTTTATCTTGAATTTTAATATTCAAGGTAAAAAAGTTGAACTTTCGGATCTCCTCAACATGTTGAAGAGCGCTGAGGGCACCCTGCAGAAAGCCAGGGAAACACCCGCTCTGTTTGTTGGTGGAGCTTCCTCTTCTAGATCCAAGGCGAAAGCCAAAGGAAAGAAGAAGAAGGCCCCACCAAACCGAGAGGCGGTGTTAGTAAGGTGGAAGCAAAGGGAAAGGCAAAAGTGACAGGGCCGACAGTAGGAAAGGAAGAATGCTTCTACTGTCATAAGAAGGGCCATTGGAAGAAAGATTGCAGGGCTTGGAAGGCCAAGAACCAGGACCCGAAGTAAGTTATGGCTTCAGCTTCAGGTGTGTTTGTAATTGAAAGCTGTCTGTCAATCAACTCTACTTCCTGGGTATTGGATACCGGATCAGAATCTCATATCTGTAATTCTTTATAGGCACTGAGAAACTGTAGAGTTCTGAAGACCGGTGATGTGACCATCAGGGTTGCTAACGGAGCGTGCGTGGATGCTGTGTCCGTAGGGGAATATCACCTTGGATTGACAAGTGGACAAATTTTGGTTTTGCGCAACTGTTTTTGTATACCTAGTTTGACTTGTAATATCATTTCTGTATCTTTGTTATCAAAAGAAGGTTATGATTTTACATTTGTAAGCGATGTCGTAAACATCCACCTTAATCATGGTCTGATTGGGTCAGGTACTCTAAACAACGGTATATACGTATTAAACCAACTACAAATTTTCAATGTCCAGAACATACATAAAAGAAAGAATCCAGAAATAAATCATGCTTTCTTATGGCATTGTAGACTAGGTCACATCAACGAAACAAGGTTGACCAAGTTATATAAAGAAGGATATTTGGATCCGTTCGAATATCAATCTTATGCAACTTGTCAATCATGTCTCAAAGGAAAGATGACAAAGACTCCGTTCACTGGACACGGAGTAAGAGCGAGCGAGCTCTTGGGAATAATACACAGTGACGTGTGTGGTCTAATGTCTATACATACAAGAAGTGGTTATTCATATTTCATTACTTTTACAGATGATTTCTCTAGGTATGGACATGTCTTCTTGATGAAGCATAAATCCAAGGCCTTTGAGAAATTCCGAGAATATAAGAATGAAGTAGAAAAACAAACCGGCAAAAGTATCAACATACTAAGATCTGATCAAGGTGGTGAATACTTGAGTGCCGAGTTCTTGGATTACCTAAAAGAGAATGGAATTATCTCTCAGCTTACTCCTCCATACACACCATAACACAACGGTGTATCGGAGAGATGGAACCGAACCTTATTGGATATGGTACATTCCATGATAAGTAACGCTGAGTTACCGCGATCATTCTGTGGCTATGCACTAGAATCAGTTGCATATCTTTTGAACAAAGTTCCTACCAAGACTGTGCCCACCACACCATATAAGATATAGAGTGGGAAGAAACCCTATCTTCATTATCTGAAGATATAGGGATGTCCAGCTTTTGTTAAAAAGCAGCATGCGAACAAACTCGAGGCACGCTCAGTACTGTGTAAGTTTGTGGGATACCCAAAGAACTCCAGGGGGTATCTTTTCTATTACGCAGAGGAACAAAAGGTTTTTGTTTCTCGTCATGCCCACTTTTTAGAAAAAGAAATTAGTGGGAGCGCAATAGAACTGGAAGAAATTCCAGAACCACAAGCTATTACTGAAAGCTTGGTGGAACCAGAAGTTTCAAAAGAACAGGACATTCCCGCACCACTCCGCAGGAGTAGTAGGCTGTCTCATCCGCCCGAGAGATACTACGGTTTTCTCGTAGACGGGGATAGAGAAGATTGCATCATTGATAATGATGAACCGACTAACTTCCAGCAAGCCATTCAGGGCAGTGACTTGGTAAAATGGCTAGATGCAATGCGGGCCGAAATGGAGTCCATGTACATTAAAAATGTATGGACTTTGGACTTTTCTCCAGAAGGGGTAAAACCCGTTGGCTGCAAATGGATCTTCAAAAAGAAGACTGGTGTAGATGGACAGGTTGAAACCTATAGGCTAGACTTGTTGCAAAAGGTTTTTGTCAAAGACCTGGTTTGGACTATGATGAAACCTTTTCTCCAGTGGGTATGCTCAAATCCATTCGGATTATTCTTGCCATTGCTGCCTTCTACGATTATGAGATCTGGCAGATGGACGTAAAGACGGCATTACTAAATGGACATTTGGAAGAGTGCATCTATATGGATCAGCCAGAAGGTTTTAATCAGAGTGGGAGCAGCGAGAAAGTGTGCAAGCTGCTTAAGTCCATTTATGGAATAAAGCAGGCATCACGGAGTTGGAACATCTGTTTTGATGAAACAGTCAAAGATTTTGACTTTATCAAAAATCCAGATGAACCGTTCTTATATAGTAAGATTGTAGGGAGAACTGTAGTGTCCCTCGTATTATACGTGGATGACATTCTCTTGATAGGAAATGACATTCCTACACTACAATCTGTCAAAAGATTCTTATCACAAAGGTTCTTCATGAAAGATCTGGGTGATGCCTCCTACATTCTGAGGATCCGGATCTATCGTGATAGATCAAAGAGGAAGTTGGGACTTTCACAGTCCAGGTATATCGATACCATACTGAAAAGATTCAGTATGGAAGATTCCAAACGTGGTAACCTAGCGGTTTGTCATGGAGTCACCCTATCCAAAGAGATGTCTCCCAAGACTGATTTGGAAAGGGATCGCATGTCAATTATACCCTACGCTTCTGCAGTAGGCTCTATAATATATGTGATGTTGTGTACCAGTCCAGATGTAGCTTACGCACTAAGTGTGGTAAGCCGGTATCAGTCAGACCCAGGAGAGAACCACTGGGTAGCGGTAAAGAACATTCTCAAGTACCTGAGAAGGACTAAGGAGATGTTCTTACTGTATGGCGGAAAAGACCTCCAGATCGAGGCTTTTGCTGACTCCAGTTTCCAGAGTGATAAGGATGACTCCAAGTCCATATCGGGTTATGTCTTTACCCTCAATGGAGGGGCGGTATGTTGGAAAAGTTCTAAGTAGGATACCGTTGCTGACTCAACGATGGAAGCGGAGTATATTGCTGCTTCTGATGCCGCAAAAGAAGCAGTCTGGATGAGGAAGTTCTTAACAGATCTTAAGGTGGTTCCGTCCATTGTTGATCCAATACCTCTGTATTGTGACAACAATGGAGCTATAGTTTTAGCAAAGGAACCCAGGTCCCATCAGAAGTCTAGACACATCTTGAGGCGGTATCACCTGATCAGGAAGATCGTGGATCACCGGGAAATCGAGGTTTGGAGAGTTGCTACAGAGGATAACATTGCAGATCCATTCACAAAGGCCATCTCTCAGATGCAGTTCTAGAGGCTATTCGAGATGATAAGTCTGCGATATGCTAGCACATGGCCCTAGTGCAAGTGGGAGATTGTTAGTGTAATATGCCCTAGAGGCCATTATTGTATAGTACTAGTTTGTATATTACATTTTGGAAGCTTGGGATATATACACGGATTTATGAAAGTCTTGCTCAATATAGTAGTATGCTACTTGGTTTGTATCTATCTTAATATGTGTATATGTTTCTTTTAAACATATCGCTAATACATATTAATATAGCCCTTAGGATCTTTCTTGACTACCAGCGTTGTGATGGCAGTCACACTAGTGGGGGCTGGGTAGTCTACAAGCACATCCTTATACAGGTCCCTAGTCGCAGGATTATCGAGACAGGGCATCGATACTCCAGAGTAGACTAGTGTATACGCTTCTCTTCCCGGGAGGGGAGATGGTCTGCCCCACAGCCATCAGTACGTCGTACTGGAGATAGTATGCAGGTGCTCATTAGGTTATGAGTTACACTGGATGGACTCGTTGTGAACTGCTAGTTGGTACTATACCTATCGTCAGATAGCAGTTCCCAGGTGACATGAGTACAGCTTAGTCCGTTGACTTGACACTGCTACTTCACATCAAGTGTGTTCCCACTGTTCTTAGATTACTACCCTACCACGGCTTTGCTGAGTCATGCAAACAGGTAGTAGTTGGGTGCAGTCCCGAAGCACTTGGAGGCAGTGGAGGTTAGATAGAATTCGTCTCTCCCAGTATTGGGGATTGATGTCGCGCTGAGTCGTGCAAACTGATCGCGCATTAAGCTTGATTTGTGCACATGACATGCACCATGTCATATTCTACATTTTTACATTTTCTACCATGGTTTCTTTCCTTTTTCATGTATGGATTTTTGTTTTTAAAATAAAAGGAAAAGATAAAAGAAAAGGAAAAAGGAATAAACAATGTGGCATGGTGAGACAAGGAGGCATGAGCAAGAGAGAGAGGGTGAGGGTTCAACCTTGGCATGTCTCATTATTTTCATTCATAATCTTCAACATTCCCTCTCCTCTTCCTCTCACATGGCTGTCCTCTCCCTTCACCTCCACTACACCCCTCACTTCATCATCAAAAACCCATTAAAACATCATCTCCTCTTCATTAAAAATGTGCACAAAGCTCACTACAAGCATTTTGGACCAAGAAAATTGGATTTTGAAGACTTGGGGCAACTCAAGAAAATTCTTGAGTTGCCAAATGAGGTAATTCTTGCACCATTAGAGTAGTATTACATTTACTTTAGCATCCATATTAGTTTAGAGTTGTTTAAGTGTTGTTTAGTAAACTTTGAAAATTCCAAGTTAAGGTTAGGGTTTGAATTGAATCCAAAGGTGCAATTGAGGTGTAATTGGAGACTACAACCCCTGTAGTGATTGTTTTTTTGGGCTAAAACAGAGACTAGAACCACTTAACTCGAACTTAGAAACCCCGACATCGGGAAATTGTGGAAATTTGAGGTGTTATTGGAAATCTGCTATGACTAGGAGACCTGAAAAATTATTTAGCAAACACAGTGAGTAGTGCAGGCAGCCTAGATGATAATCCCAAGACCCGAGACCCCAACACAACCTTATGGCCGCACTTTTATTCTTTCTGGCCGCAATTTGCGGCTAGGGTAGGGGCAGGTGGGGCAGTGTTTGGTTCAGGGCTCCATTTCCAGTAAAATAGACCCTCCATGTGTGCAAAATTGACTAATTTCAGGTAGGGTAAAATCTGAGACCATTTTCATGAGTTGCTGCCTTGTATTTCATGATGTTTATGAATTGAAGTTTTGATATTTGTGTTTTTATCGGTCGATTCACGTTTATACATCAATCGTCGAGAGTTGTTGGTTATTCTTGCATGCGTAGACATAGGTTTTAACCTATGTATGATTCGTGTGCCGTTTTGGTCTTCGTGCGTGATTTCTGTTTATGATGCTATATGTGTATATATGTAGGTACCCTCAAGTGGACATCGGACGATGAAGAAGAGGATGGTGACATCGACTTCGATAAGCGATGATCAGATGAGTCGATATATATCTACTGGAAAAGTCGGGTGGACGGCGTATAGTACCCCCGCAGTTCGTAGTGTAGTATACGATATATATGTTATATATATGATTATTCGTTGTGAAACTTGGATGATTAGTAAGTAAGATTTTATATGTTCATCGGTTAGTTTTAGTGTATTAGAAGTAACTTAGTTATTTTCTTAGTCGCGAACCCTAGAATAAGGTTTACACACACGCACACACGCACACACACGTATACATTTTATTACTTGTGCATATATGGGGATATAAATATATATATATACATATACATATATATTTATGAGTATGTATATATATATATATATATACATGGATGATGAGGATAGTATATGATACTTGGAGATGAGTCGATGAGATTGGGCATGATGCCACGAGATCGGTGATATGATTGGTTCGTATTATGAGATACGACATGTTATTATAGCGGGTCTGTAACCCTTCGAAAATCGTTTAGGCAGTTTTTCGGTAATCGGCAAATTTTTCGGCTTTTTCCGTAAAAAGTCAAAATTGATATTTTTCATTGTAGACCTAATTATACAAAATTTAGGTAAGATATTACTATAATTTTGTCACTAAAATGTCACTTATAATTTTCTAGTTAAATAAATTTTTTTTCGTAATTAATTAATTTTTTTATTATTTTAAGCCTTTTTAAATACATTTAATTAGGGATAAATACAAATTTAATTAGGTAAATTTCTTAATTAGGAGTCTTTATAAGCTAAAATATGGTGTTAATAAAATTATATCATGTCTTGCAAACTTTTAGATTTTTGGTGGAAAAATTATGAAAAAAATGGCTTAAAAAGGGTTTTTTTTGGAAAAAGGTTGATATGAAAGCATGATATGATATCATATGATGTTGTAATTAGCTAGAAACTTCTCCAAAATTCCCTCATCTCCCTCCTCCTACTGCTGGCCGACCCCTACAGCTGCTGAATCCCCATTTTCCCACTTCATTTTGCTTCATTTTCTTGCAAAAAAATTCATAAAAATTCACAAATTTCTTTCTCCATTCAAACCAAAACCCTAATCCTTTCTCTCTCAACCCAAATTGGTTCAAAAACATGGTGAAAGGAGGCTTTTTTTTTGGTGACTTGATCATGCTAGGTTTCCACTTGTAAGGTAAAATCCTAAACTAGTTGCAAATTGGTAGTTTGCTTATGCTAAATTAGATGTTTAAAGTATTAATTTAGTGTAAATCCTTGTTCATGAAAAATCAAGAGAAGGTTTTGATATTTAAAAATTAGGGTTTGTAGCATAATGGTTGGATTATGTTAGGGATGGTTATCTAATTGATTAGAATGGTTAATGGCGTAATTATATGCTCGCTAGATCGTTAAATTTCGATGTTTGTATCAAATCGGCTAGAAATTCGCTTGCTAGATTTTTGTAGAAAATAGAATGCGGTCAATTTGCGTTAGGTTAGCAATATTATTAGCTTCGTATAGGATTATTAGAATGCACGAACGCGGGTTTCGTCTAGTCGGGTTGTAGTTTTGTCGATTTCCCCGAAATGACGATTTTAGTGAAAGGATTGCGATTTTCGTGCGTTTTTCCGCGCACTGAGTGCATGCTACGATTAATTTGAGAGCGTGGATAATTGTATGTTGTGACTTGCATTGTGTTAGGTTTTGTAATCTTATGCTTGATATTGTGCGAATATAGGATCGGTCGTGGAAACTTCGGACACGGCGCGAAAAGGCAAAGCGGTGGCCGGATCAGATTAGCGGGGATTTCAGGTGAGTAGATGTATTCATCTATGGGGGAATCGTCTGGATGGCGCGAGGCGCCCCCCCTAGTTAGGATTACCCTACTTTTTGCAAGATTATATTGTTAGTTAGCTTATCCATTCATGTACACTGCATACCCTTATAGCGAACAGTATGTTAAATTGCATGGACATTCATCTCTACCTATGCGATATCATTTCGTAGGGCACGAACACCTTACCATTGGCATCTGTTGCACGCGCACTATTCATGTGACACACACGCCTTTGGTAATTGACATGCCACGTGCACGATAGAACCTGTTTATCTTAATATCGTCACCTGCATTCATACCTGATATATGAAACTGCATCGCATGCATATATCTTGCATCATCGTCATATTTACATGGAACTCTAGCCAAAATTCACATCATATACATTGATATCATAGACATTTATCATATATAACATGTGGACACTATGATTTTCTTGATGATTTCAGTTTTTCTGCGATTTCTGGATTTTTGGGGAAAACCGCAAGAATTTAACAAAACCTTATAATTATCATTTTCAAAACAAAGTTGCGGTTTTCTCGTGATGTATGTGTCGTCCACCATGAGTTTTCATGTTTTCTGTTGGATTTCAAGACCCGATTCGAGGAGTGGATGAACCGTCTCGGGTACATGGTGGGCCCGGTATGGTACCCCGGGGCAAGAAGATCGAGTTGTAGACGATGAGCCTGGCAGGGGAAGACTACCTACCGGTGATGTCTGGCGCGGCGGATATCCGGAGGATACCGACCGTTGTCGTGAGATTTATGATATGGGCCGATCCGGACTGACGGAGCCCGATATTGAGACAGATGTGATTCCTATTTGGTGTCGATGCTTGACACGGGTTTTCAGAGGATTTCTTGATGATATTTAGCTATTATGCAGACATTCATTTTCTAAAAGTTAAGAATGCAGTAACATTAACATTTAAAACACTTAAAGAGTTAGAAAAGATATTGCATACATGTGCATGCATACTAGAGTTATTATATCATATATGGACATACATGTTGTTCCGCATTGCGTGCATTCTTACGATTGCCTTACTAGATGTTATATTCTACTCACGAGCTGGCAACTCACCCCCGTTGTACCACAGTGTCTTGCAGGTCGGACCCGTCAGTCTTGTAGCGGCGGGCTATCTTATCATCAGCTCATTTTGCTCAGACTCGCGACATCGCCCGTAGGTGGGTTGCGAGCATACTTTATTTCTTTTGCTTTATCATTGTATCTAGTATTCTCCATCTACCATTTCACATTGTATATGCGACTTAGTGATGAGATGGAGAGATTTGTATATTGTGCTTTCTTTTGGGTCGAGCTCACTTGAGCCGACGTGTGTTTTCTGGTATTTGCATCTCTTTTATGCTCTTTTTCTTGATATTACTATTATATTGCATGTGGTTGTGATCCGCCTTGGGCGAAGAGCTAGCTCCCGCTTGGGGATGCTATTTTTATAATTACAGGTTTATTATCTTGTTGTACCCATTTTGGGGGATAGAAAATACAGGGGAGACTCTGCCGAAATTTTCGAAAATTTTTGATGTTTTAAAAAGGATTCTTTGCAACTTAATTGATTTGAAAATCGTTTTCATTAAAGGTTTTCCTTCACTCTCTTTTGATTTTGGTTTAGATTCTTCTGGGCTTTGGCTGACATAGGTTACGGCACGTCTTTAGACGTCTCGTAATCTAAGTGCCAGTCGCGTTCCGTACTTTCGGGTCGTGACAAAGTTGGTATCAGAGCGTAGGTTTTACCTTTCTGAGTGTAGGACGACCTGGGTAGATGGAGTAGGTGACTTAAGCAGAGTGGCGTAGCGTGGGTATGATCCGCGGCATACTTACGATACGGTACTCCGCCTAAGTAACCTTAGGACATAATTGCTTGTATTTCTTTTCTTGATTCCTTGCATTCCTTGATTCAATTGCAATGTCCTTATCGGTCCTGTTTCTTATTCCAGCTTCGATGCCGCCAAAGACTACGAGAGCTCAGCGGGCTGCCGCTAGGGATGAGATTCGAGCGGGCCCGTCTGAGGCGAGGATCGAGCGGGAGGAAATGCCTACCCCTCAGGGTCCCACTGATCCGCCTTATCCTGACCGTATTGCCAGATTAGAGGCCGGCATGCAAGAGTTGCGGCAGATGATGGGATCTTTAGTTGAGTCCAGCCGGGCACAGAGATCCGAGGACGTTCCTTCCACCGCACAGACCACGATCGTACCTGCTGCACAGATGGTCACTCCTGCTGCTACTACAGAGACTATCCCTGTTTCACTACAGGAGTTCATGAGATTGAGACCTCCAGCTTTTACCGGTACAGATGCGACAGAGGACCCACAGGCTTTTCTTGATAGGATGGCTCGGATTTGCCGTTCGTTGAGGTGTTCTGATGATAGATTGGTGGAGTTTGCGAGTTTTCGTCTGGAGGGTCTTGCCCAGACATGGTACGACTTAGTAGAGAGAGGCCGAGCTGCAGGTCTGCTTTCTATGACCTGGGATGAGTTTACAGCTGCATTTCTTGCCCGTTTTCTTCCGGAGAGTGTCCGAGATGCTCGAGCCCGTATTTTTAAGTCTTTGCGCAAGACTCCTGGGATGACAGTGTCGGAGTACGATATACAGTTTACCCAGTTGTCTCGATATGCTCCGTACCTAGTCGACACAGAAGAGAAGAGAATAAAGAGGTTTGTACGAGGGCTTGATACACAGCTATTCCTTGCCATCGGCACCCAGCACTTTGATACATACGCTGCCGCGATGGATGCAGCCTTACTTTTGGAGGAGCGTATTTCCGAGACTCCGGTCATTTCTGGGCCGAAGAGGATCCGTACTGATACGCCAGCTCAGCGGCAGATGGGCAGACATCGTGATAGATTATTTCCGGGAGATGATGGAGGCAGAGGATTGAGACGAGGTCAGTTATTTGGTTCATATCCACAGACTCAGCAGTCGTCTCCAGGATGTTTTCGGTGCGGGAGTCAGTATCACCGTGTCAGAGACTGTACCATGGGACGTCCGGGCGCGGCGACAGTCCCGCATGTGACTTTACCACCTTCACCACCATCGCAGAGAGCTTTACTTCCTACTCCTGATGATGCTTCACGCCAGCCAGATGCTTCTAGAGGCCGTGGGCGTGGCGGTCCGGTTCAGAGAGGACGAGGCGACAGAGGCAGAGGCAGAGGCCGAGGTAGAGGCAGAGCACAGCCAGCTATTAGTGGTGGACAGGCCCGAGTGTTCGCATTGACTCCTCAGGATGCACAGGCATCCAATGCCGTCGTGACAGGTACTCTGCCAGTATGTTCTTTTGATGCACGGGTATTATTTGATCCAGGCTCCACACATTCCTATGTATCCACGTACTTTGCACCAAGGTTAGGCCGAGAGTCTTCTCCGTTAGATCAGCCGCTTGTCGTTATTACCCCGGTAGGCGAGTCTTTTGTTGCCCGTTTTGTGTACCGATCTTGTTCCGTTCATATCGGGGAGAGAGATTCTTCAGTAGATTTAATTCTCCTCGATATGCTAGACTTTGACGTTCTTCTTGGTATGGACTGGCTAGCCACCTGTTATGCATCCGTGGACTGCCGTGAAAAGGCAGTCAGATTCAGTTTTCCTGGTGAGCCGGTTCTTGTTATTCAGGGAGATCGTAGCGCTACCCTTCCCAGCTTGATTTCTTCTCTTCGCGCTGGTCAGCTCTTAAGGAAAGGGTGTCAGGGATTCTTATCCTATATTTGTGATACTCGCTCCACAGAGGTTCCGTTGGACCAGGTCCCTGTTGTGAGAGAGTTCCCTGATGTATTCCCTGACGAGCTGCCTGGTCTGCCACCAGAGCGCGAGATTGAGTTCTATATTGACTTGATCCCTGGCACGGGGCCTATTTCTATACCTCCTTATCGGATGGCTCCGGAGGAGCTGAGAGAGCTAAAGGATCAGTTACAGGACTTGCTGGACAAAGAGCTTATTCGACCGAGTGTGTCACCTTCGGGTGCTCCCGTCTTGTTTGTTAAGAAGAAGGACGGAAGTATGCGTTTATGCATTGATTATCGTCAGCTGAACCGGGTTACTGTGCGGAACAGGTATCCCCTACCCCGCATTGATGACTTATTTGATCAGCTCCAGGGTGCAGAAGGTTGATTTACGATCAGGTTATCACCAGTTGCGGGTTCGGAAGGAGGATATTCCGAAGACTGCCTTCCGTACTCGTTATGGTCATTACGAGTTCTTGGTGATGTCGTTCGGGCTCACCAATGCCCCGGCAGCATTTATGGATTTGATGAATCGCGTATTCAGGCCGTATCTCGATCAGTTCATCATTGTGTTCATTGACGACATCTTGGTTTATTCTCGGAGCCGGGAGGAGCATGAGCAGCACTTACGTATCACATTGCAGACTTTGAGGGAGCATCAGCTGTTCGCCAAATTCTCCAAGTGCGCATTCTGGTTAGACAGTGTCGACTTCTTGGGTCATGTGGTGACGAGAGATGGTATTTGCGTGGACCCGAAGAAGATCGAGGCAGTTCAGCGTTGGCCTAGACCAGTATCAGTTACAGAGGTTCGCAGTTTTCTAGGTCTGGCCGGCTATTATCGACGTTTCGTCCAGGATTTCTCCCGCATTGCTGCACCTTTGACCGGGTTGACCCGGAAGGGGGTTCCTTTTGATTGGACCCAGGCATGTGAGGATAGTTTCCAGCAGTTGAAGACTCGTCTGACTATTGCACCAGTATTAGCATTGCCTTCAGGATCAGGCGGGTTCGTGGTATATTGTGATGCTTCTAGAGTGGGGCTGGGCTGTGTATTGATGCAGCACGACAGAGTTATCGCGTATGCTTCTCGGCAGCTGAGGAAACACGAGCAGAACTACCCCACCCATGATTTAGAGATGGCTGCAGTGGTGTTTGCACTCAAGATCTGGAGACATTACCTATACGGTGAGTCGTGCCAGATATTCACTGACCACAAGAGTTTGAAGTATATCTTCCAGCAGCGAGACCTGAACCTGAGACAGCGCCGTTGGATGGAGTTGGTGAAAGATTATGACTGCGAGATTCTATACCATCCGGGCAAGGCGAATGTGGTGGCAGATGCTTTGAGTAGGAGGCCCGGAGGTAGTTTATCTTGTTTGAGCGCAGTACAGATGCAGTCGACGGCGGATTGGCAGGTTTTATGTGATAGCAGAGTGCAGTTCGAGTTTACTCCTACAGGGGGACAGCTGGCCCATTTCAGAGCACGCCCACAGTTACTTGACCGTATCCACGAGGCACAGTCCGGCGATGCCCGTACATTAGAGATCATTGAGCAGATTCGACAGGGCAGAGTTTCTGAGTTCATGATTGATGATCAGGGGATACTTCGATTTGGGACTCGACTGTGTGTGCCAGATTCAGAGGGACTGAGGCGTGATATCCTCGAGGAGGCACATAGATCAGTATACAGTGTGCATCCAGGTTCCACCAAGATGTACCGTGATTTGAGAGAGGTTTACTGGTGGGACGGGATGAAGAAGGATATTACAGATTTTGTGTCGAGATGCCTGACTTGTCAGCAAGTCAAGGCCGAGCACCAGAGGCCAGCCGGCGAGTTACAGCATTTGCCCATCCCTGAGTGGAAGTGGGAGCAGGTCTCCATGGACTTCGTTGTGGGTCTACCCAGGACCAGTCGAGGGTATGACTCTATTTGGGTGATTGTGGATCGACTGACGAAAGCGGCTCACTTCCTGCCAGTGAAGACCACTTTTGGATTTTCTCAGTACGCCCAGGTTTATATTGATGAGATAGTGCGACTGCACGGCGTTCCGACTTGCATCGTGTCCGACCGTGGCACCCAGTTTACCAGCCGATTGTGGCAGAAACTCCAGGAAGCTTTGGGCACCCGATTGAGTTTTAGCACAGCCTTTCATCCTCAGACTGACGGTCAGTCGGAGCGTACGATTCAGACTCTTGAGGACATGCTCAGAGCTTGTGTTTTAGATTTCGGTGGTAGCTGGGATCGTCATTTGCCTTTGATCGAGTTTTCCTACAATAATAGCTTCCAGGAGACGATTCAGATGGCACCTTTCGAGGCTTTATATGGGAGGAGATGTCGATCGCCAGTATGTTGGACAGAGCTCAGGGAGAGCAGTATTTTGGGGCCGCAGATTGTGCAGGAGACGACCGAGAAAATACAGCTGATTCGGGACAGGATGAGAGCGGCACAGAGCAGGCAGAAATCATATGCTGACAGGCGTCGTCGCCGACTCGAGTTCGCTGTTGGCGATCATGTTTTCCTGATGGTCTCTCCGATGAAGGGTGTGATGAGATTTGGGCGGAAAGGGAAACTGAGTCCTAGATATGTTGGTCCTTTTGAGATCCTAGAGTGTGTTGATCCAGTCGCTTATCGGTTAGCTTTTCCGCCCAGCTTCCCCGATGTTCACCCCGTATTCCATGTCTCGATGCTCCGCAAGTACCTTCATGATCCTTCCCAGGCGATTCAGCACCAGACGATCCAGTTAGAGCGTGATCTTTCTTTCACCGAGCAGCCGGTTGTCATCTTGGATCGGCAGGTGAAGAAATTGAGGTCGAAGGTCATACCGTCTGTCAAGGTTCTTTGGCGTGGCCCGAACAGCGAGGAGGTCACCTGGGAGACCGAGGTCGAGATGAGGAAGAGATATCCCCATCTTTTTGAAGGTACGCGTAGTTAAATTCTAAATTCGGGGACCGAATTTCTTTAAGGGGGGAAGATTGTAACCCTTCGAAAATCGTTTAGGCAGTTTTTCGGTAATCGGCAAATTTTTCGGCTTTTTCCGTAAAAAGTCAAAATTGATATTTTTCATTGCAGACCTAATTATATAAAATTTAGGTAAGATATTACTATAATTTTGTCACTAAAATGTCACTTATAATTTTCTAGTTAAATAAAAAAAAATTCGTAATTAATTAATTTTTTTATTATTTTAAGCCTTTTTAAATACATTTAATTAGGGATAAATACAAATTTAATTAGGTAAATTTCTTAATTAGGAGTCTTTATAAGCTAAAATATGGTGTTAATAAAATTATATCATGTCTTTCAAACTTTAAGATTTTTGGTGGGAAAATTATGAAAAAAATGGCTTAAAAAGGGGTTTTTTTTGGAAAAAGGTTGATATGAAAGCATGATATGATATCATATGATGTTGTAATTAGCTAGAAACTTCTCCAAAATTCCCTCATCTCCCTCCTCCTACTGCTGGCCGACCCCTACAGCTGCTGAATCCCCATTTTCCCACTTCATTTTGCTTCATTTTCTTGCAAAAAAATTCATAAAAATTCACAAATTTCTTTCTCCATTCAAACCAAAACCCTAATCCTTTCTCTCTCAACCCAAATTGGTTCAAAAACATGGTGAAAGGAGGCTTTTTTTTTTGGTGACTTGATCATGCTAGGTTTCCACTTGTAAGGTAAAATCCTAAACTAGTTGCAAATTGGTAGTTTGCTTATGCTAAATTAGATGTTTAAAGTATTAATTTAGTGTAAATCCTTGTTCATGAAAAATCAAGAGAAGGTTTTGATATTTAAAAATTAGGGTTTGTAGCATAATGGTTGGATTATGTTAGGGATGGTTATCTATTTGATTAGAATGGTTAATGGCGTAATTATATGCTCGCTAGATCGTTAAATTTCGATGTTTGTATCAAATCGGCTAGAAATTCGCTTGCTAGATTTTTGTAGAAAATAGAATGCGGTCAATTTGCGTTAGGTTAGCAATATTATTAGCTTCGTATAGGATTATTAGAATGCGCGAACGCGGGGTTTCGTCTAGTCGGGTTGTAGTTTTGTCGATTTCCCCGAAATGACGATTTTAGTGAAAGGATTGCGATTTTCGTGCGTTTTTCCGCGCACTGAGTGCATGCTACGATTAATTTAAGAGCGTGGATAATTGTATGTTGTGACTTGCATTGTGTTAGGTTTTGTAATCTTATGCTTGATATTGTGCGAATATAGGATCGGTCGGGGAAACTTCGGATACGGCGCGAAAAGGCAAAGCGGTGGCCGGATCAGATTAGCGGGGATTTCAGGTGAGTAAATGTATTCATCTATGGGGGAATCGTCTGGATGGCGCGAGGCGCCCCCCCTAGTTAGGATTACCCTACTTTTTACAAGATTATATTGTTAGTTAGCTTATCCATTCATGTACACTGCATACCCTTAAAGCGAACAGTATGTTAAATTGCATGGACATTCATCTCTACCTATGCGATATCATTTCGTAGGACACGAACACCTTACCATTGGCATCTGTTGCACGCACACTATTCATGTGACACACACGCCTTTTGTAATTGACATGCCACGTGCACGATAGAACCTGTTTATCTTAATATCGTCACCTGCATTCATACCTGATATATGAAACTGCATCGCATGCATATATCTTGCATCATCGTCATATTTACATGGAACTCTAGCCAAAATTCACATCATATACATTGATATCATAGACATTTATCATATATAACATGTGGACACTATGATTTTCTTGATGATTTCAGTTTTTCTGCGATTTCTGGATTTTTGGGGAAAACCGCAAGAATTTAACAAAACCTTATAATTATCATTTTCAAAACAAAGTTGCGGTTTTCTCGTGATGTATGTGTCGTCCACCATGAGTTTTCATGTTTTCTGTTGGATTTCAAGACCCGATTCGAGGAGTGGATGAACCGTCTCGGGTACATGGTGGGCCCGGTATGGTACCCCGGGGCAAGAAGATCGAGTTATAGACGATGAGCCTGGCAGGGGAAGACTACCTACCGGTGATGTCTGGCGCGGCGGATATCCGGAGGATACCGACCGTTGTCCTGAGATTTATGATATGGGCCGATCCGGACTGACGGAGCCCGATATTGAGACAGATGTGATTCCTATTTGGTGTCGATGCTTGACACGGGTTTTCAGAGGATTTCTTGATGATATTTAGCTATTATGCAGACATTCATTTTCTAAAAGTTAAGAATGCAGTAACATTAACATTTAAAATACTTAAAGAGTTAGAAAAGATATTGCATACATGTGCATGCATACTAGAGTTATTATATCATATATGGACATACATGTTGTTCCGTATTGCGTGCATTCTTACGATTGCCTTACTAGATGTTATATTCTACTCACGAGCTGGCAACTCACCCCCGTTGTGCCACAGTGTCTTGCAGGTCGGACCCGTCAGTCTTGTAGCGGCGGGCTATCTTATCATCAGCTCATTTTGCTCAGACTCGCGACATCGCCCGTAGGTGGGTTGCGAGCATACTTTATTTCTTTTGCTTTATCATTGTATCTAGTATTCTCCATCTACCATTTCACATTGTATATGCGACTTAGTGATGAGACGGAGAGATTTGTATATTGTGGTTTCTTTTGGGTCGAGCTCACTTGAGCCGACGTGTGTTTTCTGGTATTTGCATCTCTTTTATGCTCTTTTTCTTGATATTACTATTATATTGCATGTGGTTGTGATCCGCCTTGGGCGAAGAGCTAGCTCCCGCTTGGGGATGCCATTTTTATAATTACAGGTTTATTATCTTGTTGTACCCATTTTGGGGGATAGAAAATACAGGGGAGACTCTGCCGAAATTTTCGAAATTTTTTGATGTTTTAAAAAGGGATTCTTTGCAACTTAATTGATTTGAAAATCGTTTTCATTAAAGGTTTTCCTTCACTCTCTTTTGATTTTGGTTTAGATTCTTCTGGGCTTTGGCTGACTTAGGTTACGGCACGCCTTTAGACGTCTCGTAATCTAAGTGCCAGTCGCGTTCCGTAATTTCGGGTCGTGACAGGGTCCCTAGGCGTTGTGTTTTCACACACACACACGTGTGTGTGTGTGTGTGTGGTATCAGCATGTACTAGACTTTAGATCAGTACCCCTAATACAGGATATGATGATAAGGATACCAGATGAATAATGAGATAATGTGACATTTGACCCATACCCTGACTTAGGATGCCGTACGATGGATTTACCGTACGTGATATGATTATGATGATTGATCCGCACTTTTGACTCGAGGATGTCATATTATATATTTTATCGTACATGATACTATTGAGGCGGGATCACCGACTATTATATTTATATATATCAACTCAGACTTAGGTGTTTTCCTTACCCTTTCGATTAGTCTGTTAGTTTAGTCCTGTAGTCTAGTTGTAGATGTTAGACTAAACTCGAGTCATGCCTATTTCAAAACCAACGAATCGCGAGTATTTTAAAGACAGGCCAAGGGATACTACGAATATTTCAAAGGACGTACCTTTTCTTAAAAACACCGTAGCCTCTATTTCCTAAATACACGATTCGTGTTATTTCAAATGGCAAAACTGTATGACTAATATATATATAATGTAGATTCCTTATTATTGCGTTTATTATTCATTTTCCGCATATTCTTGCTATTTGCATTGCATTGCATATTTAAATGTGTTTTATTGTTATTTTGAACCCATGTTATTAGGACACCAGCACCATTACCGATGATGCGTATGTCTACGAACACTTACTTTCCGGCTCTCACACATCATCATCGGTAATTGTCATGTCACGTACACTTTAGAGAATATTATTTCATTGTTATCGCTTGCTAGCTGATAGTTCCGATATATCATTATTGTGCTAGTTTAGATGTTGCATTTATTACTGTGATTTTTCATGTATATTTACATATTCATTTGCCATGATATTATGGGCCATTCCAGATTGCCGGAGACCAGTATTTATTGTTATTCACCTTTTATTTTGGGATTTCAGATTACCACGAGATCTATGGATTTGGAGAAACCGCAAGGATTTTATAAACTGAAAATCATTTTAAAGATAAAATTGCGGTTTTCTCATGATATGATTTGAGATATGTCCACCATGAGTTTTCTCGGCTTTTGAGCGATATCATACACCTGATTCGAGGAGGAGGAGGAACCGTCTGTGGGTGCTTGGTGGACCCGATGCGGTACCCCGGGGCAAGATGGTCGTAGATGATGGCGTTGAGCCTGGCAGGGGAGCACTACCGACCGGTGATTTTATTGTGACTCGACGGATATCCGAAGTATACCGATCGGAGTATGGGCCAGTCCGGATAGCCGGAGCCCTAGATACTGAGATTTGATGATATAGGCCAGTCCGGGTTGCCGAAGCCTGAGATATTGAGATATTGGGATTTATCTATTTTGTGTCGATGCTAGACACTGATTCCCTGTTGATTTCATTGATGATACCTCGATTTATTTATATAGATATCTCATAGAGATATGAAAACATTTTTCTCATTAGATGCATTCTGTTTTCATGCATTCATACATTACATATATGATATGTTGCTACCTAAGGCACTGACACGAGCAGTTTGGTATTACACTTATGTATAGATGTTTACTCTTGCCATTTTATCATGCTTCATGCCATAATATTTGAGGATATTACTGATCGTATGACCTAGGATTGAGTCATACATACGATTTCTGCTCGGTGATGTTTTCTACTCACAAGTTGGCAACTCACCCCTGTTGTGCCACAGTTTCTTGCAGGTTTTGCCGTACAGGTTTCGTTGCTGCTTTGCTGGCACACTGCTTCATTTCGGGTGATTGCTTGGTAGGTAGGACCTCTCGCATCGTGGCCACCATTGTACCTTTTATTTATATTCAGTTGTATCTAGTAACTCCATCATCCAGGCTTGTATATTTTATAACCTTAGAAGACCGGGCGTATATTCTTTCGACCTTAGAGCGGCGCGTTGTATTATTATGGGTTTTCTTGATGTTATTGAGTTTCCTTTTGAGTTTTGATCCTCTTTCTTCGGCGTTGTATATTATATTGCTTGCGTGGTTGTGACCGCCAATTGGCGAAGAGCTATCTCCCGCTTGGGGATGCCTTTATTCATATTATTCATTTTGTACCCCTTTTAGGGCCAGTTCTTACAAAGGAAACTCTGCCAAAATTTTCAGAAAAGACTTGAGGTTTTAAAAATTCATACTTCGGCTTATTTGTTAAACCACTCGCTTTAAAACTAAAGTTTTCCGTCACTTTCTTCTTTAAATGGTTTAGATTTCTGGGTTTTTGACTTACTTGAATTAGATGGGGTCCTATAGATTTCATATGATTCAAGTGCCAGTCACGTGCCATTTCAGGTCGTGACAAAGTTGGTATCAGAGCGCTAGGTTAACCTTGGTTCGAGTCTATGTTTGACTATGCGGAGCATAGGATGTTTGTAAATATTCGGAACCTAGGCTTGACCTTACGGAACTTAGACTTAGTCGAGGGAGTATTAGACCCGAACTTTCGTCACGTAGGTTGGCCTTGGTTGATGGAGTAGGTGACTTAAGGTGAGTGATGTACCGTGTATATGTTCCGCGGCATACTTACGATATGCTACTCCGCTTAAGAAGCCTTAGGATGTACAATTCCTTGCACAGTATTATATTCATTCCTATGATCTATCCTCATCGATATCGGTTTATGGTTTTTGCTACTACGATTGTACGGGCAGAGAGAGCTACGGCTAGAGTTGCGTCAGCATGAGCTCGTCATGGACGAGGACTGAACAGGGCATGATTCCAGGGACACACGATTGCATAGATGTATCGTCCTATTGTGTTTTTGCGCCATGAGCGTTTAATGGATCGCTTTTACAAAATTTCTCGAACGTGCAGATCAGCACCAGAGGATTGAGCCACTGCTAGAGGCCAACCAGAACGTGATGACCGTCAATGCACCGATTATTTTGATGATTGAGGCACTGTTCAGCGTGCGGACAAATGAGCCAGTTGTTGCTGCGAATAACGAGATATCGCCCTAGATGTTTGAAGCTAACGCCGCACGAGTTGTACTTAGAGATATGATAGAGGTTCGCTAGTCACCCAAGGAGGAATGACTAGGACATGTGATTCGTTGCCTACCCCGATGCGAGGTCATCAGATTGATTGATTCCAACTAAAGAAGACTTCACGCAGGTACGTTGGGAGTCAAAGGAAAACGATCGAATGTCAGAAACCCATTTTCCAAGTTTAAAGTATTTGGAAAAACATGCAAGTAATTATGTGGACCCTCTAGAAGAATGAAACCCTAACTCGATATAATGACCATAAAAACGCTTTGAAACCTTAGGGTTTACAGCAGTTCCGCGGTGCCATTAATGAGGCTTGGGTTTGCCCTTCTACGGCTGGTCCATAGGTACTGTGGCATGTACTCGATATTATTAAACTGTACTCAAGATGTTGAGCTCTTGGGGGATTATGGAACTTTGACGAATCGATCGAAGAGTTCGACGTCGTTCGGATATCATGTGATGGGATACATTGCTCAGGAGACTCCAGATACGAGTATAGCCGTTGGAGCGCAGTCCATACAGCCACAAAGAGACGAGTCCGAATTAGTCGATATTAGAGAAAAGTGGAGTAAGAGGTTCGTACGAGATTTTCATGAGATGACGTTCCACTCCGCTGACATCAGAGATGTGATACACATGCAGATGCGTTGTATATGGATATATCTTTCAGAAGGAGTCGTGATGAGTATGCAGCCGTTCCGGAACAAGAAATGGATTTAGTAAAGGGTGATAACTTCCGGGCAGTTCGGCAGAAACGGGATTTATGAGAGACCTCGACAGAACCTTTCTGGAATACTATACGAGAAGAATTGGACCCAGGATCGGTCATATTACGCACACCCAGTAGGCCAGACTTCGGCATCGTCGACGAGACATGTTATGAATGACCATGACAGTTGGCCAGAGATCTTTAGAGGATGTGCCAGAGCGGGACTGTTTCCGCCATCTGTGATTTCGGTATTTTGGGCGATTTATTTGCATGATTAAGATTTTGTGCACCATAGTTGCACTTGACTTTGATTTGATGTCATTCGAGATGCTGATTTGATTCATACCTATGGTATGCATGTGATTTGACTTGTGTTTTCGGCATATTTTTCATGCACTTTTAGTATTTCGATTCGAGTTGTGCACACTGATGCACATGGTTGTGAGATTTTATACCACGGTATACCTTATTTGGATTGAGATATATTGTATACCATCGATTTCGATTATGATATTCGATATTTGTTTTGTGCACCTTGTGCACTTGATTTGGATTCTTGCACATACTTGGGCGCTTGATGCGATTTTGGTGCACACCAGATGCATTAAATTGAGATTCTTCGTGCATATCAGATGCACCTGATATTGCTGTCAGGCACACCCGTTGCCTTTGACAGGTGTTTCGTGCACACCCGTTACACTTAGATTTTGTTTCTGTGCACATGTATGGCACATTCATGGATTTCATTTTCCGTGCGCACCAGACGCACAGGGCATTCTTGTACGCATTTTGGGATTGGTTTCTTTTGGAGCAGTATGTTTTATGATATTTACTATTTGGTATAGTAGCTGAGCAGGACTAGTCCGAGGACAGTACCTGACTATATTCTTGCATGCATTGATAGTTATCGAAGGGATTTCCAAAAAGGAGTTATAGTCTCTGTATTTACCTACGTATCCGAGATGACATGAAAGATTTTACAAGGGAACCCTTCTAAATTGTTTTCAAAACGGCGGGGCGTGTATGTTAAACGAAGGGTATATATATATATATATATATATATATATAGTTATTTTCTTACAATAGACATCCGCCGCTGTGCCGCGATACACGCATTGCACCTTGATTGGAAAAGAGTTTGGCATGCATTTCTTTCAGATATTTTAACGATGCGTACATGTATAGTTTGATATATATCATGTTGGTTTTCGTATTGGGCTTTGACATTGGTGTCTTCACCATAACCCCGATGATTGCGTGATGCTTGACGGAGTTTTGATTTTGGTTTATATACTCGTTTTTCATGCGCATGCATTGCGCTACGATGTGGTTTATGTATTTATGATTTCGGAGCCCCGACGACTTGATCATTTTACTGAAATGTTTTAGTATTTGAGGGGTTTAAATTTTAAATTCGGGGACCGAATTTCTTTAAGGGGGAAGACTGTAACATATCAGAAAAATAAAATATTATTTTTAGGAATTTTTATAATTAAATAATAAATATTATGAATATTTTATTAATGCGGTATAATTAAATACCGATAAATCGAAAAATATTTGGAAAATTATAGGAATTATGGAAATGAGGGTGTTTTATATGATTTAAGCAAATTATAATTCTTATGATTAATTATATCCTATATTAATGCTAATCACGATTAAATATCGCTAATCGCGCATTAATCTTGATTTGTGCACATGACATGCAC
Source organism: Agapanthus africanus (assembly GCA_030015575.1). Classification (NCBI taxonomy): domain Eukaryota; kingdom Viridiplantae; phylum Streptophyta; class Magnoliopsida; order Asparagales; family Amaryllidaceae; genus Agapanthus; species Agapanthus africanus. The sequence goes on along the minus strand of JASDDO010000026.1, from coordinate 398,046,737 downwards.
CATGTCATATTACACATTTTTACATTTTCTACCATGGTTTCTTTCCTTTTTCATGCATGGATTTTTGTTTTTAAAAGAAAAAGAAAGGGTAAAAGAAAAAAAAAAAGGAATAAACAATGTGGCATGGTGAGACAAGGAGGCATGGGCAAGAGAGAGAGGGCGAGGGGTCAACCTTGGCATGGCTCATTGTTTTCATTCATCATCTTTATCATTCCCTCTCCTCTTCCTCTCACATGGCTGCCCTCTCCCTTCACCTCCACTACACCCCTCACTTCATCATCAAAACCCCATTAAAACATCATCTCCACTTCATTAAAAATGTGCACAAGCTCACTACAAGCATTTTGGACCAAGAAAATCGGATTTTGAAGACTTGGGGCAACTCAAGAAAATTCTTGAGTTGCCAAATGAGGTAATTCTTGTACCATTAGAGTAGTATTACATTTACTTTAGTAACCATATTAGTTTAGAGTTGTTTAAGTGTTGTTTAGTGAACTTTGAAAATTCCAAGTTAAGGTTAGGGTTTGAATTGAATCCAAAGGTGCAATTGAGGTGTAATTGGGGACTACAACCCCTGTAGTGATTGTTTTTTTGCGCTAAAACAGAGACTAGAACCCCTTAAACAGAACTAAGAAACCCCGACATCGGGAAATTGTGGAAATTTGAAGTGTTATTGGATATCTGCTATGACTAGGAGACCTGAAAAATTATTTAGCAAACACAGTGAGGAGTGCAGGCAGACTAGATGATAACCCCAAGACCCGAGACCCCAACACCACCTTGTGGCCACACTTTTATTCTTTCTGGACGCAATTTACGGCCACGGTAAGGGCAGGTTGGTCGGTGTTTGGTTCAGGGCTCCATTTCCAGTAAAATAGACCCTCCATGTGTGCAAAATTGACTAATTTCGGCTAGGGTAAAATCTGGGACCATTTTCATGAGTTGCTGCCTTGTATTTCATGATGTTTATGAATTGATGTTTTGATATTTGTGTTTTTATCGGTCGATTCATGTTTATACGTCAATCGTCGAGAGTTGTTGGTTATTCTTGCATGTGTAGACATAGGTTTTAACCTATGTACGATTCGTGTGCCGTTTTGGTCTTCGTGCGTGATTTCTGTTTACGATGCTATATGTGTATATATGTAGGTACCCTCAAGTGGACTTCGGACGATGAAGAAGAGGATGGTGACATCGACTTCGGAAAGCGATGATCAGGTGAGTAGATATATATCTACGTGGGAAGTCGGGTGGATGGCGTATAGCACGCCGGCAGTTCGTAGTGTGGTATACGATATATATGTTATATATATGATTATGTGTTGTGAAACTTGGATGATTAGTAAGTAAGATTTTATATGTTCATGGGTTAGTTTTAGTGTATTAGAAGTAACTTAGTTATTTTCTTAGTCGCGAACCCTAGAATAAGGTTTACATACACGCGCACACACACACGCATACATTTTATTACTTGTGCGTATATGGGGATATATATATATATATACATATATGTTTGTGAGTATGTATATATATATATATGTATACATATACATGGATGATGAGGATAGTATATGATACTTGGAGACGAGTCGATGAGATTGGGCATGATGCCACGAGATCGGTGATATGATTGGTTCGTATTATGAGACACGACATGTTATTATAGCGGGTCCTTAGGCGTTGTGTTTTCACACACACGCATATATATATATATATATATATATATATATATATATATATGGTATCAACATGTACTAGACTTTAGATCAGTACCCCTAATACATGATATGATGATAAGGATACCTGATGAATAATGAGATAATTTGATATTTGACCCGTACCCTGACTTGGGTTGTCGTACGATGGATTTACCATACGTGATATGATTATAATGATTGATCCGCACTCTTGACTCGAGGATGTCATATTATATATTGTATCGTACGTGATACAATTGAGGCGGGATCACCGACTATTATATTTATATATATCGACTCAGACTTAGGTGTTTTCCTTACCATTTCGATTAGTCTGTTAGTTTAGTCCTGTAGTTTACTTGTAGATGTTAGACTAGACTCGAGTCATACCTATTTCAAAACCAACGAATCATGAGTATTTTAAAGACAGGCCAAGGGATACTACGGATATTTCAAAGGACGCACATTTTCTTATAAACACCGTAGCCCCTATTTCCTAAATACACGATTTCTGTTATTTCAAATGGCAAAACTGTATGACTCATATATATATAATGTAGATTCCTTATTATTGTGTTTATTATTCATTTTTCGCATATTCTTGCTATTCGCATCGCATTGCATGTTTAAATGTGTTTTATTGTTATATTGAACCCATGTTATCAGGACACCAGCACCATTACCGATGATGCGTATGTCTACGAACACTTACTTGTCGGCTCACACACATCATCATCGGTAATTGCCATGTCACGTACACTTTAAAGAATATTATTTCATTGTTATCGCTTGCTAGCTGATAGTTCCGATATATCATTATTGTGCTAGTTTAGATGTTGCATTTATTACTGTGATTTTTCATGTATATTTATATATTCATTTGCCATGATATTATGGGCCAGTCCGGATTGCCGGAGCCCAGTATTTATTGTTATTGACCCTTTATTTTGGGATTTCGGATTTCTATGAGATTTATGGATTTGGAGAAACCGCAAGGATTTTATAAACTGAAAATCATTTGAAAGATAAAATTGCGGTTATCTCATGATATGATTTGAGATATGTCCACCATGAATTTTCTCGGCTCTTGAGCGATATCATACACCCGATTCGAGGAGGAGGAGGAACCGTCTGTGGGTGCATGGTGGACCCGGTGCGGTACCCCGGGGTGAGATGGTCGCAGACGATGGCGTTGAGCCTAGCAGGAGAGCATTACTGACCGGTGATTTTATTGTGACTCGACGGATATCCGAAGGATACCGATCGGAGTATGGGCCAGCCCAGATAGCCGGAGCTCTAGATACTGAGATTTGATGATACAGGCTAGTCCGGGTTGTCGGAGCGTAAGATATTGAGATATTGGGATTTATCTATTTTGTGTCGATGCTAGACACTGATTCCCTGTTGATTTCATTGATGATACCTCAATTTATTTATACAGATATCTCATAGAGATATGAAAACAGTTTTCTCATTAGATGCATTCTGTTTTCATGCATTCATACATTACATATATGATATGTTGCTACCTGAGGCACTGACACGAGCAGCTTGGTATTACACTTATGTATAGATGTTTACCCTTGCCATTTTATCATGCTTCAGGCCATACTATTTAAGGATATTACTGATCGTATGACCTAGGATTGATTCATATATACGATTTCTGCTCGGTGATGTTTTCTACTCACGAGTTGGCAACTCACCCCCGTTGTGCCACAGTTTCTTGCAGGTTTTGCCGTACATGTTTCGTTGCGGCTTTATTGGCACACTGCTTCATTCCGGGTGATTGCTTGGTAGGTGGGTCCACTCGCATCGTGTCTACCATTGTACCTTTTATTTATATTCAGTTGTATCTAGTAACTCCATCAACCGGACTTGTATATTTTATAACCCTAGAAGACCGGTTGTATATTCTTTCGACCTTAGAGTCGCGCGTTGTATTATTATGGGTTTTCTTGATGTTATTGAGTTTCCTTTTGAGTTTTGATCCTCTCCCTTCGGCGTTGTATATTATATTGCTTGTGTGGTTGTGACCGCCAATTGGCGAGGAGCTAGCTCCCGCTTGGGGATGCCTTTATTCATATTATTCATGTTGTACCACTTTTGGGGCCAGTTTTTATAAAGGAAACTCTGCCGAAATTTTCAGAAAGACTTGAGGTTTTAAAAATGCATACTTCGGCTTATTTTGTTAAACCACTCGCTTTAAAACTAAAGTTTTCCTTCACTTTCTTCATTAAATAGTTTAGATTTCTGGGTTTTTGGCTTACTTGAATTAGATGGGTTTCTATAGGCTTCATATGATTCAAGTGCCAGTCACGTGCCATTTCGGATCGTGACAGCGATACTCTTAGACGAACAGACCAGACTGTACGGAGATTGTCACTGACAGGCTTAGTTGGAATTCAGATGAGTTATGCTCATCGGCTTTCTTATCGACAATACCTGGGGACCGTTAAGTACAACCAGTACCGCTTGCGGCCTGTGGTTGAACCCACTGCCAGCGTAGAGTCGAGTCTTTAGAGTCTCACATAGAGCGTTTCCCTGCATCGGGAAAAACGTGTAGATGTCGTATGGTTTTGCGAAAAGGGTTCGATCACGTGCGTGCACTAGTGCACGCACGATGATTCGGATGAACAATACTAGTGGGCTTTGGTTTAAGCCGGATCCTTGTATTGTACTGATGGATTGTCTTCGTCTTCGGTATTCATATTTTTCGGAATACGAATACAGGTATATATATACAGACGAGGGGCGTTTTTTTTAATTTTTACAAAAATGATTTTGTAGATGGCATGACCTAATTGTATTAATCATTTTGGTTTAAATAATTAATACATTTTAAGTAATTGGAAATGATGTGTATAATGCATGAATAAGGACTTGGGTTTTGAGAACACATGGTGATCATTTGACCCATGAGACATTATTTTGTAAATTGAACCTCTTACTCATTATGGAAATAGATTGATCTATGAAATAATGAGGAGAGTTCAGTTTAGAAAATAGAGAGAGAAAACCATTTTCCTTCTTCATCCTTTTAGTACACTAGATTTCCATAGCCATCTCCAATTCCCTCAAGCTCAAGAACACTCATGAGTTGAGTAACCTTGAGCAATAGTAGACTCCTCAATCCATCTACATCATCTACACACTCTAGGTCATCTAGTTTAGCACATTAGTTGATCTAGTTTCTTTGGTATAGAAGAGAAAGCTTGGTGCACAAATGTTCGGGTGGATCATCTTGGATTCGAGGAAGCCGACGAGGAGGCGACATCCGTATCGCTCCGAAGGGTTCGTGCAGGAGAGGAGGACAGTGGGAAAAGCAAAGAAGGACCAGATTTCTTGAGGTATAACTTCTGTACCTTAGTTTATACTTCATTAGTTAGATGCTAGATATGGTTTAGAATACGATCAAGGCTAATAGTCGATGTTATGATGCTAAAATTATCGTTTTTTACAATTTCCGCCTCCCCGCGATCATGCGCGGTGTATAGCATCGACTTACAGATTTTGGGTACCTTCTCGAGTCACATGGAGGAAATGAGCGATAGGACGGTTTTCGTCTTTCCCGGTATAGGGAGTTGATGTTGCGCTATGCTCGATTGGTTATAACAGGAAGTCCCGGGCTAAGGCTGTTGATGAGATTTACCGGTAAGAGTTTTCAGTAGTTTCTCGTACCGTTATAGGCCACACATCGGCATGACTTATCAAGTTATCAGGGTCTTACGATTCCACCCCTAGACTCGATATGCGACATATCAGACGAAGAGACCGGACTGTACGGTAAGTGTTACTTATAGGATTCATGGGAGTTTGGACAAGCTTGCTTGTTGATCTTCTATTCTCTCAATACCTGGATAGCCGTTACATCCAGCTAGTACAGCTGACGGCTTGTGGGTGACTGATGTGATCATCACCTACTGCTGGCGTATTGACGAGTCTTTAGAGTCCCATACAGAAGTTTCCTAGTTCAGGAGAAACGAAGTAGGGCACATATGATGATATGTGCGGGGGGCCAGTTTAAATATGAGTATGTGATACCGTATTCTAATCCGGTGGTTATTTGTTATCGGTTAGGTTATATGTGATATAACTGGATTATTGAATCAAGTGTTGTTTTGATAATGTGATATACAGATAAATGATATTAGTCGGTTATATGTGATATAACCGGATTATTAAATCAAGTGTAGATTTAATAATTTTATATATATTATATTTGATATAATTATATATTAACTAATATTAATAGCTCACTAATTATTCTTCATAATATATATATTAATATATATATATATATATATATATATATATATTATATGTGAAAGTGTTTACTAGCACTACGATAGGGTTTAAACGGGCATCACACATGCAATTTTAAAATTTTCTAGGTGCTAATCAACACTAAAAAAAGGATCAAACTAGACTATTAGAGTTTCTATGATGATATCACAAGATTTAAACTAAGGGAAGGAGGTGACAACCTTTGTAGACCGTGTCCTTCTCTTCTAAAGCTCCGGGTTGTAGTCCTTATGACTCCTCGTAGCTCCACTTAAAGGTTGAACGAACTTGCTTTAATAACTTTCGTGCCGAAGATGATCCACCCGAAGTCCGCTAATCCAAGCTTCCTCTTCACTAAACTCTTTAGTGAAGGAAACACACTACACTTGAGTGCTAATCAAGTGTTGGATGGTGAAGTAGGGGTGTTAAGCTCATTAAGTATTTATCTTAAGCTCTAGGATTCATAACTCATGTGATGGTTAGAGCTTAAGTATGAGAAGGATGAAGATGGAAAAGGCTAGAGAGCAAAGAGCTCAAGTAAGCAAGCATGAAAAAAAATGAAGTGAAGAAATGGCTTTGATATCATCTCACTTATTGAAGCTCCAATATTCAAATGGAACCATGCTTCAATAGTAAGAACAATTGAATAAAATAACAAGCAAAGCCATGCCTCACCCATGCTCCTCATTTTCCACATTTTTCTATTTTCCTAAAATAGAAAAAACCAACCATGCATGATAACACACACACACACACATATATTAATATATATTAAGAAAATAATTAGTGAGCAATAATATTATTTAACATATAATTATATCAAATATAAATATATATCAAATTATTAAAGTAACACTTGATTTAATAATCCGGTTATATCATATATAACAGACTAATATCATTTATCTGTATATCACATTATCAAACCAACACTTGATTCAACAATCAGGTTATATCACATATAATCTAACTGATATCAAATAACCGTCAGATTAGAATACAGTATTATATACTCGTATTTAATCAGTCCCCCTCACATATCAACATATGTGCCCTACTTCGTTTCGCTTGAACCAGGAAACTTCTATGTAGGACTCTAAACACTCGTCAATACGCCAGCAGTAGGTGATGATCACATCAGTCACCCACAAGCCGTCAGCGGTACTAGCTGGACGTAACGGCTACCTATGTATTGAGCAAATAGAAGATCAACAAGAAAGCTTGTTCAAACTCCTATGAAGCCTATAGGTAACACTTACCGTACAGTCCGGTCTCTTCGTCTGATTTGTCGCATATCGAGTCTGGGGGTGGAATCGTCCGACCCCAATAATTTGATTAGTTATAAGGGTACGAGAAACTACTGATAACACTTACCAGTAAATCTCATCAACAGCCCTGGCCAGGGACTTCCGGTTATAGCCAATCGAGTAAGGCGCAACATCAACTCCTTATACAGGGAGAGACGAAACCGCGCCTATCTCTTATTGCCTCCATTTGACTCGGGACTGTACCAAAAATACACCTGTTTGGATAACTCCTTTGAGCCGTGGTAGGGAGGAAATCAAAGCAAAGTAGGAACCATACAAGACTCAATGACGATTTTGGATCTATGACTAACCTGTACCAGTGTCACCAGAGAACTGCTATCTGACGATAGGTATAGTACCATCAAGGAGTTCTCGGCGAGTCCTGTTCGGTGTACCCATTCTCTAATGAGCACTTGTGTACAATCTTTGATGTCAAACACCAAGGGATATAGGATCAACCATCGCCCCCATACAGGGTCAAGAAACGTACACACTAGTCTACTCTTGAATATCGATGCCATGTCTCGATATACCCTCGACTAGGAACAATTGAAGGATGTGCTTGTGGACTACCCAGGTCCTAGTAGTATGATCCGCATAATAGTCCTGGTAGTCAAGCCTACATCTTAAGGGCTTTATCAACATGTATATGAGAGACAGTATAATAATACTAGTGTACATGTTAAGATAAAGAGTAACCAGATAGCATACTATCATGTCGAGAAAGAAAGTCCTCTATATATATGTCCAAGCATCCACTATAATATACATCAATGTACAATAATGGCCTTTAGGGCATACATATCCCTAACAATCTCCCACTTGTACTAAGACCAGTTGTTGTAGTATCTCATACCCAACATTCCGAATAGTTTCTCGAATCGCGTCTGGGGGAAGGCCTTTGTGAATGGATCCGCTGTGTTATCCTCCGTGTCAACTCTCCTGACCTCGATCACCGGCGATCAACTATTTCCCGGATCAGGTGATACCGTCTAAGAATATGTTTGGATCGCTGATGGGATTGGGGTTCCTTGGCCAAAGCCACAGCTCCATTGTTATCACAATACACAGGTATTGGATGCTCAATGGATGGAACCACACCAAGTTCAGCTATGAACTTCTTCATCCAGATAACCTCTTTGGCAGCATCGTTGGCAGCGGTGTATTCAACCTCCATCGTCGAGTCTTCTATGGTATATTGCTTGGAACTCTTCCAATATACCGCCCCTCCATTGAGGGTGAAGACAAAACCCGAGACCGACTTACTGTCGTCCTTATCACTCTGGAAGCTCGAATCGGTAAAGGATTCCACCTGGAGTTCACCGTTACCATACACCAAGAATATTTCTTTAGTCCTTCTTAAGTACTTAAGAATGTTCTTCACAGCTGTCCAATGTTTCTCCCGTGGATCTGATTGATACCTACTCACTACACCAAGTGAGTAAGCTACATCTGGTCTGGTACATAACATCGCATACATGATTGACCCGACTGCCGAAGCATAGGGTAACCCTTGCTTGCGAGCCCTCTCCAAATCAGTCTTGGGAGACATCTCTTTAGAGAGAGTGATTCCTGAGCAAGCGGGTAAATTACCACGCTTAGAATCTTCCATACTAAACCTCTTTAGTATGGTGTCTATGTACTTGGATTGAGACAATCCCAACATCCTTCTAGATCTATCTCTATAGATCTTAATCCCCAGGATGTCGGAGGCATCACCTAGATCTTTCATGGAGAACTTATGTGATAAGAAGAGCTTGACCGAATGTAGCAAAGGAACATCGTTTCCTATTAAGAGTATGTCATCCACGTACAATACGAGAAAGACAACCTTACTCTCTACAACTTTCTTGTATATACAAGGTCCATCTACGTTTTTGATGAAGTCAAACTCTTTGATAGCTTCATCGAAACAGATGTTCCAGCTCTGCGATTCCTGCTTTAATCCGTAGATTGATTTAAGCTGCTCCCACACCTTTCCGCTGCTCCCACTGTTTATGAAGCCCTCTGACTGTGTCATGTACACGCTCTCTTCTAAATCACCATTTAGAAAAGCGGTCTTGACGTCCATCTACCAGATTTCTTAGTCATGGTATGTAGCAATGACAAGTAGGATCCTGATGGACTTAAGCATAGCCATTGGAGAAAAGGTTTCATCATAGTCGACACCTGGTCGTTGACGAAAACCTTTTTCTATAAGTCTAGCTTTGAAGGTCTCAACCTTTCCATCTACACCAATTTTCTTCTTAAAGATCTACTTGCTCCAGATAGGTTTTACCCCTTCAGGAGCAACTTCCAAAGTTCATACTTTGTTGGTGTACATGGATTCCATCTCAGATCGCATAGCATCCAGCCATTTCACAGAGTCTCCACTTGTGATGGCCTGCTCGAAACTAGTTAGGTCATCATCTTCCATGATGCAATTCTCGTTCCCACCGTCTATGAGAAAACCATAGTATCTCTTAGGTGGATGAGGAACCCTACTAGATCTGCGGAGTGGCTGGGGTTCGTTGAATACTATTGGATCCTTCGGTTCTATTAAATTGTCATTTGTAGTTTTTGCTGCTGGAACTTCTTCCAGTTCTATCTCATTACCACTAATTTCTTTTACAAGAAATTACTTTTCTAAAAAGGTGGCATATTGAGAAACAAACACCTTTTGTTCCTCAGTGTGGTAAAAGATATATCCATGTGAATTATTTGGATATCCTACAAACTTACAAAGAATTGACTTTGCCTCAAGCTTGTCTGGATTTTGCTTTTTGACATAGGTCGGACAACCCCATATCTTAACTCGTTTAAGATATGGTCTCTTTCCACTCCATATCTCATATGGTGTTTTAGGCACAGATTTTGATGGAACTTGATTTAATAGGTATGCAGCTGTCTCAAGCGGATAATCCCAAAAAGAAATAGGTAACTCAACAGTACTCATCATAGAGCGCACCATATCTAACAGGGTGCGATTCCTCCGCTCCGATACACCGTTGTGCTATGGTGTATACGGAGGAGTAAGCAGAGAGAATCCCATTCTCTTTTAAATAGTCACGAAATTTCGTGCTCAAGTATTCTTCTCCCCGATCAGATCGAAGGATTTTAATACTTTTACCCTTCTGGTTCTCAACTTCGTACTTATATTCCTTGAATTTCTCAAAAGCTTTAGATTTGTGTTTCAACAGGAACACATGTCCGAATCTTGAGAGATCATCGGTGAATGTAATGAAGTACGAGGAACCATTCCTGGCATGTGTAGGCATAGGACCGCATACATCATTATGTATCAGTCCCAAGAGTTCAGTAGCTCTTTCTCCGTGTCCAGTAAACGGAGTTTTGGTCATTTTGCCTTTAAGACATGACTGGCAAGTTTCATAAGATGTAAATTCGAACTGATTCAAAAATCCATCTTTATGCAACTTAGCTAGTCGTGTCGCATTGATATGACCTAGTCTACAATGACATAAGAAGGCTTCGTTCATTTCTGAACTTTTCCTCTTGTGTATGTTCTGTACATTTAGAACTATAGTTTGATTCAGAACGTATATACCGTTACACAACGTACCAAACCCAATCAACACTTGATTTAGAAAAATGTTGATAAAATCATTCTCTAATGTGAAATTATATCCTTCTTTAGTTAGCAAAGAAACCGATATAATATTGCACATCATCTTTGGTAGTAACAGTCGTTTAGAATCAATGTATTACCAGTTGGTAAACTAGGTGATATTCGCCAATTGCTTTGGCTGCAACAATTGCACCATTCCTTACTACTAGAGACTTATCACCATTTCCCAGTTCTCTACCTCTTTTTAGCCTATGTAAAAAATTACATATGTGGGATCCTGATCCGGTATCCAATACCCAGGACGTAGAGCAAACTGAGAAACAGTTCTCGGTTATGAACACATCCGAAAAAGATGCATCAACATGCTTATTCTTCGTTTGGGTAGCGTGGGAATCCTGATATTCCCCTATTCCTTGCTCAGACTTATGACAATCATAAGAATAAGCGGAACCAACATTCCCCAGCTCAGTATAATAAGCAGGTTCGGTCAATACATCCATATTATTATCTTGATTAAGGCCGGATATGGTCGCTACCTAGAGAGAGAGAATGAAATATTTTAGCGTGCACTCTTGCAAGATTAGATTGGTTATTATCTTATCTAATCAGGATGGCTCCCACTGTTTTTATCAAATCTTCCTTCAAACCCTAAATGTTAAGATTAGCCGGGATTAATTACACCCTACAAGTTCGCCGATCGTTCGGCCAGGGTACTGCGAGGGAGTCTCCCCATGCTTTCGCATGGAACTAATTAAATAATCTCGTTTCCGCAGGGGCATAACCCCGTTAACACCTTTCTCAGACACCTACATGATCGGCTAATTGTAAAGTGGAAAACTTTCCCAGTAGTAACACTCACTCGCAGTGGGTATCGGGATCCAACTATTATATAGAAGGTATGCAATTTCATTGCAAATTTCAACACTTGAAATTCCTAATATCTGTTTTTACCCCTAGCTACTTATGACCTTAACAAGTTCAACAAATTATAAGCACTATCCAAGTTCACCCCGTCATTTCTTGATTGAATTAAACCTACCCGTACGACCCTTAACAAGGTCAATAAAGCCGTACGACTATCCTAATCCAATCGCATCATATGCGGCAGATAAGCACTAATCAGCTACCGCACACTACGCCTTGATAAGGTCAACAAATGCAACACGAATACTAAATAATACTTATCTGAAATGACGGAGGGCTACGACCGGTTTTTAAGAAAACCTTTAACGTAATGAACTTGATATTGTTGTAGAATCTAGTGATTTGAAAATGAGTGTTTTTTGTAGGTTTTGCTAGTTTCGCTAAAGAGGTCACTCCCGTTGAAGGGATCTCGGCTCTTTCCTCATCGAATGAGGTGCTGGATATTCATCAAGGAATACCACTATGCAAAATAAGAACTAGAGAAGCTATTAAAACAAAACCATGTGGGTTGTAGCATCTGCTAGTTTTGCTAAAGAGGTCACTCTCGGGGTAGGGATCTCGGCTCTTTCCTCATCGAATGAGGTGTTGGATATTCATCAAGAAATACCACTATGCAAAGCAAGAACTAGAAATACATTTTTAAAAACTTTTGATTCTACAACATCTTTAGGTTTTTTCTTTCATTAATCTCATTAATGAAGTCCCATCATTTAATGTTTCCTATCCATCACTGAAAATGAAACGAAAAAAGAACGTACACTTATGCCATCCGCATTCGCCATGGGGCCCCGTCATGCACCGTTAGGTTGTAAGGTTGTCTAGCACGGTAGCAAGGTTTTGGGAGGCATCGTCCATGCCATTTTCAAATTTTTGCCGTTCTAGCTAATCCTAAACCAAGTTCTTTAACTAAAGAATCATACGGAATCGATAAGTAAACTACTTTACTTCTAAGTGATAGGGATTACAACCTTTGTAGTCCGTTCCTTCGCTTCATTAGCTCCAAGTTGTGGTCCCTTCGCTGCGATCATCAAGCTCCCGGACTCTAGAGAGGCTCCATGAGGTGAATGATCCATGCTAGCTTGAAGTCTTCACTATCCAAGATGATCTACCTTGAGGAATCACAAACCCAAGCTATCTCTTCACTAATTATGGATTAGTGAAGCTAACACACTAATCTATATGGCTAGTATAGAGGAGGATGATGAAGTAGGAATTTTTCTCTCTTTTGTTTTCTTTTTCTCACAATCTTTCATCACAAAGAAAAAATCAAGCTAGCTTTTTGAGAGCAAGAAGAAGATGAAGAAGTGATGAATGAATTATTGTTATGAGATTAGAAATGAAACCATGGGTTAAGAATGTCATGCTTAACCCTTGTAGAGACTTAACTATAAGCTAGGGTTAAAGTTAGGTTAACAAATATCTTAAGCTAGACAAAAAGAGTGGACAAAGTCAAAGAAGCCTACAAGCTTCTACAAGCTTTCACCAAATATCAACCATGACAAAAATCCACAATATTTGAATTACTTAATGATAAATATAAACCCTAATCTTAACCCTAGCTTGGTTTAACTCTCATAAACCCTAGTTGCATTTATAACCTAGCATGTTACAAGAATACATATCACATATATATATATAATTATGTAACAAAAGAAAAGAATACAATAAACATATATCACATATATATCAATGTATCCTAAGTGAGAAAAAAATTGCTTAAGTGAGCTTATATTAGTTAATGTAATGTAATATATCACATATATAATTATACATTAAATTATTAAATCAATACTTGATTTAATAATCCGGCTATATTACATATAACCGACAAATATAATATGTATCATTTTATCGAATCAACACTTGATCCGATAACTCGGCTATATCATATATACCCGGCAGATATCACATATCGCGAGAATAGAATACGGTATCACATATCGTATTAATCTCGGTCCCGCACATATAATATATGTGCTCCTACTCCGTTTCGCCTGAACCAGGAAACCTCTGTGTAGGACCCTAAAAACTCGTCAATACGCCGGCAATAGGTGATGATCATATCAAACACCCACAAGCTGCAAGCGGTCAGCTAAACGTAACAGCCACCCAGGTATTGAGCGATCAGAAGATCAACAAGCAAGCCTTCACACACTCTTGTGAATCCAATCAGTAACACTACCGTACAGTCCGGTCTCTTCGTCTGATATGTCGCATATCCAGTCTAGGGGTGGTAAACGTTAGACCCCAGTAACCGATAAGTCGTGTCGATGTGAGGCTCATAACGGGTTAAGAAACTACTGATAACACTTACCAGTAGATCTCTATAGCAGCCTTGGCCAGGGACTTCCAGTTATAGCCAATCGAACACAACGCAATATCAACTCCCAATACCGGGAGAGACGAAACCCCTCCTATCGCTCATTGCCTCCATGTGATTCGGGACTGTACCCAAAAGCCACCGTTTTGCACGTTCTCATGAACGTGGTAAGGTGAAAATCAAAGTACAGAGGGAATCACACAAGACTCTATGACGATCTCGGGTCTACAGACTAACCTGTACCAGTGTCACCAGAGAGCTGCTATCTGACGATATGTATAATACCATCTAGGAGTTCTCGGCGAGTCCGTTCAGTATACCCAGTCTCCACTGAGCACCCGTACACCATCTTTGATGTCAAACACCAATGGATGTGGGATCATCCATCGCCCATCATATGGGTCAAGATGCGTATACGCTAGTCTACTCTGGAGTATCGATGCCATGTCTCGATACACCCTCGACTAGGAACAGTTATAGGATGTACTCTTGGACTACCCTGGCCCCACTAGTATGATCTGCATCATAGTCCTAGTAGTCAAGTACATATCTTAAGGGCTTTATCAACATGTGAGAGTACGACAGTAAACCAATACAGGTCAACATGTTTAGACAAAGTGAAATCAGATAGCATACTATCATGTCGAGAAAGAAAGTCCTCTCTATATATATCCAAGCATCCACTACAATATACATCATATGTACAATAATGGCCTCTAGGACATATACATAACTAACAATCTCCCACTTGTACTAAGGCCAGCTGCTGTAGTATCTCATACCCAACATCCCAAAGAGTCTCTCAAATTTTATTTGTGGTATGGCCTTCGTGTGTAGATCCACAGTGTTGTCCTTCGTGTCAACTCTCCTGACTTCGATCTCTCGGTGATCAACTATCTCCCGGATCAGGTGATACCGCCTCAGAATATACCTGGATCTCTGATGGGACCTGGGTTCCTTGGCCAAAGCTACAGCTCTATTGTTATCACAATACAAAGGTATTGGATGTTCAATGGACGGAACCACTCCAAGTTAAGTTATGAACTTCTTTATCCAGACAGCCTCTTTGGCAGCATCGTTGGAAGCGATGTATTCAGCCTTCATCGTCGAGTCTGCCACAGTTTCCTGTTTGGAACTCTTCCAACAAACCGCCCCTCCATTGAGGGTAAAGACAAATCCCGAGTGCGACTTAGAGTCGTCCTTATCACTTTGGAAGCTCGACTCGGTAAAGGACTCCACCTGGTGTTCTCCGTTAACATAATCCAAGAACATCTCTTTAGTCCTTCTCAAGTACTTGAGAATGTTCTTCACAGCTGTCCAGTGACTCTCTCCTGGATCTGCTTGATACCTACTCACTACACTTAGTGAGTATGCTACATCGGGTCTGGTACATAGCACCGCGTACATGATAGAGCTTACTGTCGAAGCATAGGGTATCCCTTGCATGCGCTCTCTCCAAATCAGTCTTAGGAGACATCGCTTTGGAGAGAGTGAGTCCAGAGATCGTGGGTAAATTCCCACGCTTGGATTCTTCCATACTAAATCTCTTTAGTATGGTGTCAATATACCTGGATTGGGACAATCCCAGTATCCGTTTAGATCTATCTTTATAGATCTTAATCCCCTAAATGCAGGAGGAATCACCTAGATCTTTCATTGAGAATCTATGTGATAAAAAGAGATTGACTGAGTGCAGCATAAGAACATCATTTCCTATCAAGAGTATGTCATCCACGTACAATACGAGAAAGAAAACCTTACTCTCTGCCACCTTCTTGTAAATACAAGGTTCATCTACGTTCTTGTTGAAGTCAAACTCTTTGACTACCACATCAAAACAGATGTTCCAACTCCGCGATACTTGCTTTAACCCGTAGATGGATTTAAGCGGCTTGCATACCTTCACGCTGCTCCTACTGTCTACGAAGCCCTCTGGCTGAGTCATGTACACGCATTCTTCTAAATCACCATTTAGAAAGGTGGTCTTAACATCGATTTGCCAGATTTCATAGTCATGGTATGCAGCAATGGCAAGTAGGATCCGGATGGACTTAAGCATAGCCATTAGAGAAAAAGGTTTCGTCATTATCCACACCTGGTCGTTGACGAAAACCCTTTGCAACAATTCCAGCTTTGAAAGTCTCAACTTTTCCATCTACACCAAGTTTCTTCTTAAAGATCCATTTGCTCCTAATGGGTTTTACCCCTTCAGGAGCAACTTCCAAAGTCCATACTTTGTTGGTGTACATGGATTCCATCTCAGATCGCATTGCATCTAGCCATTTCATTGAGTCCCCACTCGTGATGGCCTGCTCGAAGCTAGTCGGGTCATCATCTTCCATGATTCAATCCTCGCTCCTACCATCAATGAGAAAACTGTAGTATCTCTCAGGTGGATGAGGAACCCTACTAGATCGGCGGAGTGGCTGAGGTTCGTCGGGAACTACTGAATCCTCTGGTTCTACCAAATCTTCTGTCGTAGTTTGTATAGCTGGAATCTCTTCTCCTTGCCATTAATTTCTTTTTCAAGAAATTCCTTTTCTAAAAAGGTGCCATGTCGAGAAACAAACACCTTTTGTTCCTCGGTGTGGTAGAAGATATACCCCCGCGAATGTTTGGGATATCTAATAAACTTACACAGAAAAGACCTTGCCTCGAGCTTTTCCGGATGTTGTGTTTTCACATATGCCGGACAACCCTATATCTTAACATAATTAAGATATGGTCTCTTTCCTTTCCATATCTCATATGGAGTGGTTGGCACAGATTTGGTGGGAACCATATTCAATAGGTCTGCAGCTGTCTCCAGTGCATATCCACAAAAGGAAATAGGCAACTCAGCGGTGCTCATCATAGAGCGCACCATATCCAATAGGGTGCGATTCCTCCACTCCGATACACCGTTGTGCTGTGGTGTATACGGAGGAGTAAGCTGAGAGAGAATCCCATTCTCTTTTAGATAGTCCAGGAACTCATTGCTCAAGTATTCTCCTCCTCTATCAGATTGAAGGATCTTAATACTTTTACCCGTTTGGTTCTCTACTTCATGCTTATATTCTTTGAATTTCTCAAAAGCTTCAGACTTGTGTTTCAGCAGGAACACATGTCCGTATCTTGAGAGATCGTCAGTGGGTGTAATGATGTACGAAGAACCATTCCTGGCATGTGTAGGAATGGGACCGCATATATCACTATGTATCGGTCCCAAGAGTTCCGTAACTCTTTCTCCGTGTCCACTAAACGGAGATTTGGTCATTTTGCCTTTGAGACATGAATGGAAAGTTTCATAAGATAATAATTCGAACGGATTCAAATATCCATCCTTATGTAACTTAGCAAATCGTGTCGCATTGATATGACCTAGTCTATAATGCCATAAGAAGGATTCGTTCATTTCTGAACTCTTCCTCTTATGTGTGTTTTGTACATTAAGAACCATGGTTTGATTTAGAACGTATATGCCATTATTTAACAAGCCTGATCCAATCAACTTTTGATTCAGGAAGATGTTCATAACATTATCTTTGTTAGTGCATATGCTCTAAAGGCTATTATTGTATCATACTGGATTGTATATTACTTAATGGAAGCTTGGGATATTCACAGTAGTATTGACAATCTTGCTCAAAATGGTAGTATGCTACTTGGTTTGTTTCTACTTTAATATGTGTATGTGTTTCTTTTAACATATCGCTTATACATATTAGTAGAGCCCTTAGGATCTTTGCTTGATTACCAGCATTGTGATGGCAGTCACACTAGTGGGGGCTGGGTAATCTACAAGCACATCCTTATACAGGTCCCTAGTCGTAGGATTATCGAGACAGGGCATCGATACTCCGGAGTAGACAAGTGTATACGCTTCTCATCCCAGCAGGGGAGATGGTCTGTCCCACAGCCATTAGTACGTCGTACTGGAGATAGTATGCAGGTGCTCGTTAGGTTATGAGTACACCGGACAGGACTCGTCGGGAACTGTTGGTTGGTACTATACATATCGTTAGATAACAGTTCCCAGGTGACATGAGTACAGCTTGGTCCGTCGACTTGACACTGCCACTTCGCCTCGAGTGTGTTCCAACTGTACTTTGATTACTACCCTACCACGGCTCAAAGGAGTCGTGCAAACAGGTAGTAGTTGGGTGCTGTCCCGAAGCATTTAGAGGCAGTGGCGGTTATACAGGATTCGTCTCTCCCGGTATTGGGGGTTGATATCGTGCTGTGTCTGGAGAGCCATTACACAAAGTCCCTGGCCAGGGCAAGCGAGATTTACTGGTAGGTACTCCAGTAGTTTCTTAGGGTGTTCTGGGCTACACTCCGGCACGACTTATACCGCTATTAGGGGTCTGACTTTTACCACCCACTAGGCCCGATATGCGATACTCTTAGACGAACAGACCGGTCTGTACGGAGATTGTCACATTCAGGCTCAGTAAGAGTTCGGATAGGTTTTCCTCATCGGCCTTCTTATCGACATCTACCTGGGGACCGTTACGTACAGCTAGTACCGCTTGCGGTCTGTGGTTAAACCCACTGCCAGCGTAGTGTCGAGTCTTTAGAGTCCCACACAGAGAGTTTCCCTGCACTGGGCAAAAGGTGTAGAGGCCGTATGGTTTTACGGCAGGGCTTCGATCACTTACGTGCACTTGTGCGAGTATGATGTTCGGGCAGATAATACTAGTGGACTTTGGTTTAAGCCGGATCCTAGTATTATATAGATGGACTAGTTTTGTCTCTTAGTATTCATATTCTCCGGAATGCGGATGCGGGTGTGTATGCACGGTTGTGAGGAGCAAAGAAGGAGATGCCTCATTAGGGTTTTGACCATTGACTTGATTAAAACCATTATGAGGTGGAGGAAATTGTTTACTAATCTTTATAATGATAATTGTGTTATGGCTAATTGGTTTGACCATTTGACCATGTTGACCATGGTTGACTTAGATATTTTTGTTAAGCCCTAGATATTTTGCTTAGCATTAATGGTGACATGATAATGGTCAAATCAAGGTTGCCATCACAATTATCATGATAAAAGATTTGTTTTCTTTTTTCCATGGATCATTATCTTATACCTCTTCTCTCTCTTCAAGAGAGCTCCCATGTTTGCTCTCCTTCTTCCTCCTCACTAGAAAACTCTTAAGCTCTCATGTGTTGAGAAAATTAGAGTTTAAATAGACAAACAAATACATCTTCATACTCTACATCACCTAAGACATCAAGATTGGCAAGTGATCGCACGCTCTCGGCGTGTCGGACTTCAAAATTCTAAAGTTATAACCGCGATCAAGACGGTGTCGCTTTGCTGCTAGCCAGTTGAGCATGGGTCGATCCGCATGAAGATGGTTGTATGTCCGTTCGTGTTTTAGACGAGTCAATAAAGAATTGTATGTTTGGGTTCAATTCTATCCTAAGTGTTCATATTTATTTTCAAGTAAGCATGTTAAGGTTAAGGTCGGTTAGTAGAGTTAGGATTAGTCTTGTGCTTGTCTTTTGCCATTCTTAAAACGGTGTTGGGATAATCGAAAGTAGCGGGGATTATGAGGACATAGGAATGAGATTTGCGAGTTTAAGCGAGCTTTCCAACGCTAAATCCATTCCTAGTGCCCCTTGTCCGTCCGCTAAATACGTTTATTCCCAACCCTCGGCCAAACAACCACAACCATGTATCCAATTAAGTCACAACTACATGTTACGTTGTAGTGCGCTTAAAGGACTTCTCGACTTAGGGCACGGCTACATGTCACGTATAGCGCGCCTAAGTGAGGGGGTTGCGTTTGTTAGGTCGGGGTTCGTTTCAAGATATTTGGCGAAGAGAAGAACAAGGGATTTCTCTGTCCCTCATACCACCTTCCTTAGCCTTAACAAGTGGGAAATTATTCACACATTATAAAAGAAAACAAAAAAATACAAGAAGGAAGAAAAGAGAGAAAAGGAAAATACGGTTTTACAAATGGTGCAAGCTAACTCTTGGGTCCTCACCTTAGCAAGGAACTCCGTCGAGTATCATCGCATGAAAATAATACGGATAAGAAGAAAGGAAAAGAGAACAAGCAAAGAAATAACAATAACTATTTAACAACAAATAATAAAGTTACACTAGAAATTAAATTACAATACAATGAAATAAAAATACAAGATAAGAAAAATAACTCTCATCTTCATTTCATCATCCACTCAAAAAGCTCTCACTACAATTTTCATGGAGGAAAGAATGAAGAAGAAGAAGAAGCTAAACTAAATCCTAACAAAAAGAGGTATGAAAAGAAGACCACTGGCTTGGCACAAAACTTGGCTATTTATAGGCTGCGTGCTGAAATCCTAGGGCAACATTCTGGCCCCAAATGAAATGACAAAACTACCCCCAAAATCCAAGTTGACATTGAGTCAACTCAACGGCGGATCCGCCGCGAATCAACCATATTGGCCGCGGATCCGCGGTCATTTGGAGGAGTTAAGTTGTCGTTTTTTCTGGGTTTTCTTGTGTTTCTATCTTCTGTTGTTCTACATGTTCCAAATTGCAAATTGCTTCCACAATTTCTTCAGATATGCAACAATCCAAAATGGCTTCAAAAATAATTCTTTTGACCTTATCTCCCTCGAGTTCCGTGCACCCATTGATTCTTATGCTGCCCCTCTCGTGCTCTATACTTGTCCGAGACACGAATGACCACTGTCATTTGTCTTGTCTCTGGAACAGGTACGCGGCACTGGACGAATACGGATGATCGGAACCCGACTTTTATCTGCTAGCAACAGATGTTCTGTATTCTCCAAAATCCGAGTTGACACTGAGTCAACTCGGCCGCGGATCCGCCGCGAATCGGCCATATTGGCCGCGGATCCACAGTCATTTGGAGGAGTTAAGTTGTCATTTTTTCTGGGTTTTCTTGTGTTGCTCTCTTCTGTTGTTCTACAAGCTCCAAATTGCAAATTGCTTCCATAATTTCTTCAGATATGCAACAATCCAAAATGGCTTCAAAAATAATTCTTTTGACCTTATCTCCCTCGAGCTCCGCACACCCATTGATTCTTGTGCTGCCCCTCTCGTACTCTGTGCTTGTCCGAGACACGAATGACCCCTGTCATTTTTCTTGTCTCTGGAACAGGTACGTGGCACTGGACGGATACGGATGATTGGAACCCGGCTTTTATCTGCTGGCAACAGATGTTCTGGATTTTGGCGTAACAGTAGAGATTTTGTATCATTTGCGTTATTTTGGACTAGGAACCTGTAGCCTGTAAATATGTAGCAAACACGGATTAAAAGCACCTACCTATAAACAAACGAGCATAAGAATGGGCGGTATTAAATACAATATTCTGGTGTGAACAAATACCTCCAAACTTAACTTTTGCTCGTCCCAAGCAAAACCAATTTATCCACAAAAAGTCCTAACCTCATTTTCGCAGGGAACGCGATTGTACTGAGCTCGTGCAACAAGCCGTTAAACCTCTAGGTGTCCCTAGTAGGAGGAATGTTGTCTTCTGAGGGTTTTCAACGTATTACACCCACAAAATCTCATCAAGCTAGTGTCATAAGTTAACATCGATTCTACTCCTACAGTTTAGTATCTACGTTAGAAACTCTATTATCCTAAGTTAGAAATATCCAACCCTTATGTTTCACACATCCTATCTGTTTAACCTTAGATCCTATACGTTCCAAAAAAAGTTTAGAAAGATGTTGGTATCTCCTGAGTTTTCCTTCTAAAAAGCGGTCTTGAATCAGGGATTTTTATCAACTTTACAGAAAACATAAATCTTATTCTTTATTTCTATCTTTCCTCCAAATATTGATTGTATACCCCTACGTGTGTGTAAATTTTCACCCCTACACTTAAGAATTCAATTCAAGCTATAGTACCCTTACCCTAATACCTAATACTACTTCTTTTCATTTATGATGAACGGTGTTGCTCACACACCTTTCATGCGACTATTAATGCTTCTTGAGGTACTAACGGCCGATTACTGAATGTGTGATCTTTAAAGCGTAAATAGCAGTTTCCAGGTCTTGACTTTATTTATTTATTTTTCTTTTCTTTATTTTTCTTTTTCAAGACCAGATATATTTTTCAATGATGCTCTTTTGGTGTTTAGCTTTAATTACCGTTTTTTCTTTCATACTAGGTTTTCAGGCATGAGTATTTCTAGGTATCCTCTACTATCCTAAGTTTCAAGGTGTGTGCATGTGCAGTTTGTAGGGTGTATACTTTCTAAATTTTGACTCAAGAATAGAAACTATTTTTCAGACTTATCCTTCAGTAAAGCATCAATACTTTCCCTTCATCTTGACTTAACTCAAGAACTGAACTCAAGATTACCTATTTATCAAAAAAAACTGTAAGGACGTATAATTACCAAGATTAAACAGAAAGATGGTTATTTTTAGGGTTTTCAATTCCTAAGCCTAGGATTTAGTTATTTCTAACGTATCAACTAAACTTTCGGAATCAAAATCTAAGTTACCCTATTAGCTAACTTGACGACAAAGTTTTTATATTTTTGTAATTTTTTTTGATTTTTATGGGTTTTTTATAAGTATGAAAATGCAAAATATACAAATGAATGCGAAGGAAGAAAGCTTACCGAGCACACCCCCAAAGTTAAACTTGACAGTGCCCTCACTGTCAGGCTACACCAAGAGGGTCAAAATTGTCGGCGCTCCCTAAAAGAAAATTTTATACAAAAAAAAGCAAACCAAAAAATATTTATACACAAAAAAAGGTTCCCCCCCAAACTTAAGTGAAACGGTGCTTCCACTATTTAAGCGTTAAAGTTCAGAGTTAGGGGGGAGAGATCAGTATCAAGCTATACATGGCTGTTCATACCATAATATTGCATTATTATATTCCCCATTCTTATTCGTTTTATAAATAAACAGGTGCTTTTGACGCATGTCTGCTATATATTACAGGATACAGGTTCTTGGAGCGAAAACAGTGAAAAAGACAAAAGTTGATACAAAAGAGGGACTTTTGACCAACAAGTAGAAGGATCCTAGTCAAGCCTAGACTAATAACAGTTCACAGAGGTACAAGGCAACGCAAGATCCAAAAATGTCAAAGTGAAACGGTTAAAAGACCAATACAAGTTTTCACTAAAGATCTGGAGAAGACTGAGAAGCCAAATGGATAAAAGAGCCAAAGAATAAGAGTCCCAAAGAGACCCTGAAGATTACCACAAGTTTTGAGCAGATGAATTCACCAAAGGTCCGCGGAACCGCGGCCCTAACCCCACTTATGCCGCGGTTCCGTGGCCATTTAATGAACGTGTCGGTGCAGATTTTGGGTGGCGGTGCGTCGGTGCGAAGGTTGGGATTTTTCGGGGGTGTTTTTGTAATCGCACATGTGCGAATCCCGTAACCCTAAATTTCCCTGTTTCCCTATAAAATTGTAATCAAAATACTGTAATAGGGATGCCTCCTTTTAATGAAATAAAATTCAGAATTAATTCAGTGGGAAGAGCATCATTCTGTAAGTTCTTATTTTAATTTCTGCCTTAGTGATAATTTAATTATTGCCCTAGATCTAATTAATCTTTTGCCCTAGTTTAATCTAGTGTAATCTTTCTTAAACCGCCGTAGGTAAGTTATTTGAAAATGTTATTTTTAGAAGATCCCCTAATGAGCGAGTAATTTCCTCAGTTGTTAGGGTTAGGAATAAGGGAGGGATTGAGAGATGAATATCTCTCATCTCTTTCATGCCCAATTATTTTTCATAACTAGAACTTCATGCATGCATGCATGATCCGCTCCCTATGGCACCCTACCCACGAGGTAACGGTGAAACCGTAGTATAAAGGACCGGACATGCATGTCTTCCATGAAGGTTAAAGCAAATATTAGGAAAGGACGAACAAGGATCTAGAGGAAGAAACTTCGTTTCTTCCCAATCATCCTAATCCCTTTTTCTAATAGTTTCTATAACTTCTAAAAGATTTCATTTAGGGCAATGAAAGAGATGTGACATTCAATCTTATCAAACCCTACCTTAGACCTAACCCTAGCAAGTTTCTTTATCATCGTACAACTTAGTTTTAGATTCAATTAAAACAAAAACCAAACAACCATTGGAATCAACTCGTGAGAACACTTAGGAAAATTAAACATCCCTGTGGACCGACCCGTATTCACCGGCTAGCTTCATGCGACGCCGTTCTTGATTGCGGTAAAAATATTTTTGATCTTAAAATCCCTACATTAATCAAATGGCGCCATTGCCGGGGATGGCGTAAAATTTCTTTTGTGTAATTTCGGGTTGATATAAATTTTAAAAATCATAAAAATCTGAAAATATAAAAAGTAAAATTTTTTTTATCAATTTTTATCTGTTTGAAGGGTTTATCTTTTGAAGTTTTGCAGGAACAGCGAAGGATCTTGGATCTGGAAAATTCCAGAGTGCTAAACAGAAAAAGTTATATCAGAACAAAGGGGAAACTCAACAACAGGACCGTATAATTTTTACAGAACCCTGAGTCCACCAGACAACCGCGGAACCGCGGCGATATTGACACGTCAGCTCCTCAAATTTTTTTTGGTTCGTTCCTCATTCTACCCTCTGTAACCTACTGTAGGGTTCCTAGGCACTCTCAAGAGGTCTCACAAGGCATCAACCATGCCAATTTCAAATTTTACGGGTGCCGAGAAACCCTAATACAGATCGTTAACTAGAAATTTAGGCGAAAAACGAATCTAGTTAACAACTTAACTAAAGATAAGAAGCTACAACCTTTGTAGATCCGGATATCCACTTCCTTAGCTCCACGTAGGCGTCCTCTCGCTGTCCATCTCGAATCTCGGACTCAATCGTCGGCTTGATCGGAGAAATGGGCGGACTAGGTCGTCGGCTTCGTGCCGAAGATGATCTACGTCGAGGCATCACAAGTTCAAGCTCCGACTTCACAAAGTTGTGAAACTTGTGAAGAAAACACCCAAAACAACTTGGCAAGAGTTAGAGGGTGAAGAAATAGGAGGTGGGTTCACTTTAGAATTGGATTTCTCACTTTAGATCTCAAGTTGCCATTGATGGCATCAAGCTTTCTATCTTGAAGAAGAAGATGAAGAAGAAGAAAGAATATGATAAGTATTCTCACTTTAAATGAAAAAATGATTCAATACTTATCATAAGCAAACCATAGTTGAGTGTAGAGAATAGACCATGGTTACTTGGATGGGTTAGGGTTAAGCATGAAGACAAGAATGGTTAAGAAGTCAAAGCTTCATGAAGCTTCAACTAGAAACAAAGAAAGCCACCATTCTCATCTTTATCTTTTCCAAATAAATAAATAAACAAACAAAAAAATAAATGAATATGCAAAACCCTAATTATCAAATTAACCATGGTTTAATTCTATACACTTAACTAAATGATCAAGTATCATCAAACATGATACAAATATGTGCACAAAAGTATATCACATATACTTCTTGCACATCAAGTGAGAAAATCCATATAAAGTGAATTAATACTAGCTAATGCAAAGTAATATATCAAATATATAATTATAAATTAAATCATTAAATCAACACTTGACTTAACGATCCGGTCATATCGCATATAACCGACTAGTATTCTATGTATCGGCTTATCGAATCAATGATTCGATAACTAGGTCATATCAAATATAACCAATCGATACATCCATCGCGAGAATGAAATACGGTATCACATACACGCATTATTCTTGGTCCTGCACATATCTCATATGCGCTCCTATTTCGTTTCGCTTGAGCCAGGAAACCTCTGTGTAGGACTCTAAAGACTCGTCAATACGCCGGTAGCAGATGATGATCATATCAAGCACCCACAAGCCGCAAGCGGTCTGATAAACGTAACGGCCATCCGGGTATTGAGCGATCAGAAGATCGACAAGCTAGCCCGCTCACACTCCTGTGAATCCAACCAGTAACACTTACCGTACAGTCCGGTCTGTTCGTCTGATATGTCGCATATCAAGTCTAGGGGTGGTAAACGTCAGACCCCAATAACCGATAAGTTGTGCCGATGTGAGGCTCATAACGGGTTGAGAAACTACTGGTAACACTTACCAGCAAATCTCTGATCAGCCCTGGCCAGGGACTTCCCTGTTACGGCCAATCGAGCACTGCGCAACATCAACCCCCAATACCGGGAGAGACGAAACCCCTCCTATCGCTCATTGCCTCCATGTGACTCGGGACTGTACCCAAAGACCACCGTTTTGCATGCCCTCATGGACGTGGTAAGGTGGAGATCAAAGCACAGTGGGAATCACATAAGACTCTATGACGATCTCGGGTCTACAGACTAACCTGTACAAGTGTCACCTAAGAACTGCCATCTGACGTGAGGTATAATACCATCTGGGAGTTCTCGGCGAGTCCGTCCAGTGTACCCAGTCTCCACTGAGCACCCGTATACCATCTCTGATGTCAAACATCAATGGATATGGGATCATCCATCACCCATCTCATGGGTCGAGAAGCGTATACGCTAGTCTACACTGGTATATCGATGCCCTGTCTCGATATACCCACGACTAGGGACCTTTAAGGATGTACTTATGGACTACCATGTCCCCACTAGTATGATCTGCATCATAGTCCAGGTAGTCAAGTACACATCCTAAGGGCTTTACCAACATGTAACTATAAGACAGTTTAAAGAGACAAGTGTACATGTTAAGATAAAGAGTAACCAGATAGCATACTATCATATCGAGCAAGAAAGTCATCTCTATATATGTCCAAGCATCCAATATAATATACATCATCTGTACAATACTGGCCTCTAGGGCATACATACAACTAACAATCTCCCACTTGCACTAGGGCCAGCTGCTGTAGTATCGCATACCGAGCATCCCAAAGAGGCTCTCAAAC
The DNA here is from genome assembly GCA_030015575.1 of Agapanthus africanus. Classification (NCBI taxonomy): domain Eukaryota; kingdom Viridiplantae; phylum Streptophyta; class Magnoliopsida; order Asparagales; family Amaryllidaceae; genus Agapanthus; species Agapanthus africanus. Next base: position 398,019,775 of record JASDDO010000026.1, on the reverse strand, counting down.
TGTATCTGGGGAATGGCCTTCGTGAGTGGATCCGCCGTGTTGTTCTTCGTGTCAACCCTCCTGACCTCGATCTCCCGGCGATCAACTATCTCCCGGATCAGGTGATACCGCCTTAGAATATGCCTGGATCGCTGATGGGACCTGGGTTCCTTGGCCAAAGCCACCGCTCCATTGTTATTGCAATACAAAGGTATTGGATGCTCAATGGATGGAACCACTCCAAGTTCAGTAATGAACTTCTTGATCCAGACATCCTCTTTAGCAGCATCGTTGGCAGCGATGTATTCAGCCTCCATCGTCGAGTCTGCCACGGTTTCCTGCTTGGAACTCTTCCAGCTAACCGCCCCTCCGTAAAGGGTAAAGACAAAACCCGACTGCGACTTAGAGTCGTCCTTATCACTCTAGAAGCTCGAATCGGTAAAGGACTCCACTTGGAGTTCTTCGTTACCATACACCAAGAGCATCTCTTTAGTCCTTCGTAAGTACTTGAGAATGCTCTTCACAGCTGTCCAGTGACTCTCTCCAGGATCAGCTTGATACCTGCTCACTACACTTAGTGAGTATGCTACATCGGGTCTGGTACACAGCATCGCGTACATGATAGAGCCTACAGCCGAAGCATAGGGTATCCCTTGCATGCGAGCTCTTTCTAAATCAGTCTTGGGAGACATCTCTTTGGAGAGAGTGACTCCAGAGATCGTGGGCAAGTTCCCACGCTTGGATTCTTCCATACTAAACCTCTTTAGTATGGTGTCAATGTACCTGGATTGGGATAATCCCAATATCCATTTGGATCTATCTCTATAGATCCTGATTCCCAATATGCAGGAGGCATCACCAAGATCTTTCATTGAGAATCTTTGTGATAAGAAGAGCTTGACCGATTGCAGCATAGGAATATCATTTCCTATCAAGAGTATGTCGTCCACGTACAATACTAGGAAGACAACCTTACTCTCTGCCACCTTCTTGTAAATACAAGGTTCATCTGGGTTTTTGACGAAATCAAACTCTTTGATAACGACATCAAAGCAGATGTTCCAACTCCGCGATGCTTGCTTTAATCCATAAATGGATCTAAGCAGCTTGCACACCTTGCCGCTGCTCCCACTGTCTACGAAGCCCTCTGGCTGAGTCATGTACACGCACTCTTCTAAATCACCATTTAAAAAGGCGGTCTTAACATCCATTTGCCAGATTTCGTAATCATGATATGCAGCGATGGCAAGCATGATCCGGATGGATTTAAGCATAGCCACTGGAGAAAAGGTCTCGTCATAGTCCACACTTGGTCTTTGACGAAAACCCTTTGCTACAAGTCTAGCTTTGAAAGTCTCCACTTTCCCATCTACACCTAGTTTTTTCTTGAAGATCCACTTGCTCCCAATGGGTTTTACCCCTTCAGGAGCAACTTCCAAAGTCCATACTTTGTTGGTGTACATGGATTCCATCTCGGACCGCATAGCATCCAGCCATTTCACTGAGTCCCTACTCGTGATGGCCTGCTCGAAGCTAGTTGGGTCATCATCCTCCATGATGCAATCCTCGCTCCCTCCATCCATGAGAAAACCGTAGTATCTCTCAGGGTGGCGAGGAACCCTACTAGATCGGCGGAGAGGCTGAGGTTCATTGGGAGCTACTGAATCTTCTGGTTCCACTAAATCTTCAGTTATGGTTTGTGTATCTGGAACTTCTTCCAGCTCTACCACTTTGCCACTAATTTCTTTTTCAAGGAATTCCTTTTCTAAAAAGGTGGCATGTTGAGCAACAAACACTTTTTGTTCCTCACTGTGGTAGAAAAAATACCCATAGGAGTTCTTTGGATATCCCACAAACTTGCAAAGAACTGACCGTGCCTCGAGCTTGTCCGGATTTTGTCTTTTGACATAGGCTGGACAACCCCATATCTTAACTCGTTTAAGATATGGCCTCTTCCCACTCCATATCTCATATGGTGTGGTAGGTACAGATTTAGATGGAACTTGATTCAATAGGTATGCTGCTGTCTCCAGTGCATATCCCCAGAAGGAAATAGGTAACTCAGCTGTGCTCATCATAGAGCGCACCATATCTAATAGGGTGCGGTTCCTCCGTTCTGATACACCGTTGTGCTGTGGTGTATATGGAGGAGTCAGCTGAGAGAGAATCCCATTCTCTTTTAGGAAGTCCAGGAATTCATTGCTCAAGTATTCACCTCCTCGATCAGATCGTAGGATTTTAATACTTTTTCCGGTTTGGTTCTCAACTTCTTGTTTATATTCTCTAAATTTCTCAAAAGCTTCTGATTTGTGTTTCATCAGGAACACATATCCGAATCTAGAGAGATCGTCAGTGAATGTAATAAAGTATGAAGAACCATCCCTGGCATGTGTAGACATAGGACCGCATACATCACTATGTATCAGTCCTAAGAGTTCGGTAACTCTTTCTCCGTGTCCCGTAAACGGAGTTTTGGTCATCTTGCCTTTGAGACATGACTGGCAAGTGTCATAAGATGAAAATTCGAATGGTTTCAAATATCCATCCTTATGCAACTTAGCCAGTCGTGTCGCATTGATGTGACCCAGTCTACAATGCCACAAGAAGGATTCGTTCAGTTCTGAACTCTTCCTCTTGTGTGTGTTTGTTATGCTCAGAACTGTTGATTGATTTAGAACATAAATGCCATTGCACAACGTGCCTGATCCAACCAACTTTTGGTTACGGAAAATGTTCATAACATTGTCCTGTAATACAAAATTATATCCCTCTTTACTCAATAAATAAACCGATATAATGTTGCATATCAGGTTCGGCATGTAATAACATTCGTTCAGAACCAATGTATTACCAGTTGGTAATACAAGGTGATATTCCCCGACAGTCTTAGCTGCAACAATTGCACCATTTCCAACTCTAATGTCTTTATCACCTTCTCCAAGTTCTCTACCTTTCCTAAGCCCATGTAACTGATTACATATATGGGATCCTGACCCGGTATCTAATACCCAGGACGTGGAGCAAATGGAGAAACAGTTCTCTGTAACGAACACACCCGAAGAAAATGCATCAACATGTACTTTCTTCATTCGGGTGGCATGGGAATCCTGGTATTCCCCTATATCCTGTTCAGTCCTATAACTCTTATAGGAAAGAACGGAACCAACGTTCCCCAGCACAGTATAACATGCGGGTTCGGTCAATACATCCATATTATTATCTTTATTAAGGCATGAAATGGTCGCTACCTGGAGAGAGAGAAGAAAACACTTTAGCGTAAGCTCGTGCAAGATCAGATTGGTTATTATCTTATCTAATCAGGATGGCTCCCACTGGTTTTTATCAAATCTTCCTTCAAACCCTAAAAGGAAAGACTAGCCGGGATTAATTACAACCTACAACTTCGTCTATCTTTCAGCCAGGCCAGTGTCGGTACTTTGAGGGAGGTTCCCCGTGCTTTCGCACGGACCTAATTAATGTAAACCTCGTTTTCCCAGAGGCGTAACCCCGTTGACACCTTTCTAGACACCTACTTGATCGGCTAATTGTAGTGTGTAAAACTCTCCCAGGAGTAACTCTTACTCGCAGTGGGTATTGGGATCCAACTATCTCATAGAAGGTATGCAATCTCATTGCAAATTTCAACACTTGAAATTCCCGATAATGCTTTTGCCCCAAACGATCTATGACCTTGACAAGGTCAACAAACCATAGACCGTAAGTCAAGTTCAACCCGTCATTTCTTGATTGAATTAAACCCACCCACACGACCCTTGACAAGGTCAACAAGGCCGTACGACTACCCTAACTCAATCTGCATCATATGCATAAGCAGATAAATACTAGTTAGCTACCGCACACTGCGCCTTGACAAGGTCAACAAACGCAGCACGAATACTAAACAGGACTTATCTGAAATGATGGAGGGCTACGACAGGTTTTTCTGAAAACCTATTGCGTAATGAACTTGATATCGTTGTAGAATCAAATGAAGTTTTGAAATGGAGTGATTTTGAGGCTTTTCCAGTTTCGCTAAAGGGGTCACTCCCGGTGAAGGGATCGTCGGCCCTTTCCTCGTCGAATGAGGTGCGGGATATATCATATATATCGCTGTGCAAAGAAGAAACTATAGAAGCAATCAAAAACAAACCGAGTGTGTAGCATCTGCCAGTTATTGCTAAAGGAGTCACTCCCGGTGAAGGGATCTCGGTCCTTTCCTCATCGAATAAGGTGCAGGGTATATCATATATACCGCTATGCAAAGCAAGAACTGTAGCTACCTGTTTTATTTAAAATTTGATTCTACAACATCATTTGGTTTCTTTTCTTTCATTAATCACATTAATGAAGTCCCATCATTTAAATACCTAAACATTACAGATAAATACGACGTACACTTATGCCATCCGCATTCGCCTCGATGTCCCCTCGTACACCGTTCGGTTAGGTAACTAACGACAGAGCAGGGCAGGGCTAGTGCGGGTGCAAAACATAAGTAACGTTTATATAATATATCATATATACCATATACTGTATCTATCACAGAACATCACATGATCACATCACAGATATCGCAGCAGAAAATATCATATGAAATATTGGATATATTAGGACGTCCGTGTTTTTAATACGAGCCAGTATAAAACACGGATTCCACGGTCGTGATGAATAGCCAATCCCACACCCCTAGACCCCTACGAGAGCGGCAAGCAACCCTACCAATTCTAGGGTTAGGAGACCCGGACTCGACTCCTCGAGATGGTCTCCACTGGACCCTAGAACCCGGTTACTTGTGCTCCCCTCCTTGGGTCTATCCTAGTGCAGAAAAGTAAATAATATACAAAGGGTGACAACTTCCGCTACCTGGAAGTGCCCCAAATAAAAGAATATTACATACAAGTTTTTTACATGAATGAAAATGAAAAACACTCATCTCACATAAAAACCCCCGGCTATTCGAACACGACAATCCAATATAACATATCCAACAACACATAACATCACATGTCATCAACGTAAGTAAATATGCGCATCCCAATTGTCGTTGATATATAGCAACGAAACCGGCGATATCACATATTAGACTTACGGTCACAGAAAAGAAAGTGTAAAACTACAACAGTTGGAATCCGCAACCTCTTTAGACATCACATGCCTAATCAAATGAAATACTTAGACATCACATGCCTAACAGTTATAAACCCCGCATTTTAGTCTCATTATCGAAAACTCTTTTCAATATCAAGTGAAACTAAACCGCTAGATTTATAACATTCATTCAGTTATCTCATAACTGTTTGTGAATTCCAATTATTGTATCACATTCCAGATAAACAGAAAATGTTAAACTTTCCGATCGAACAGTCGAATACCCAAGTTTTCCCGATACAGCTCAACACATGAAATAAGTCTAACAACATTCAGTTCGTGCCTCAGTACCAACGGTCCAGCCGTAGAAGGGTCAAGCCAACGCCTCACATGTGGCACGCCGTACTGCCCCAAACCCGAAGGTTCAAAGGGCAGTTCAAGACGGTCACATAATCGAGTTAAGGTTTGTTGTCTTCTAGAGGGTCCATCGCGTTACTTGCACTACTTAGAACGTCGTTAAACTACGGAAAAATCCAACACTTGGAAATTTCCCGACAGGGGAAAAATTGGGTATTTATATCCGGTCGAACTTTTTAACATATTCTAAAATTTATCCGGAAAGCCACATAGACAAAATCTGATATTCCGATCGAAACACCGAATCCCCAAAACAATCCCAGAAAATTCAACTCTTGAATAAATATTTAAAATTCCCATAAAACTCAGCACCAGAAAAGAGGAATTACTGTGCAAAAATTATTGCACATTGTGAACAGTAGGCGGCGGAACCGCGGCAGAAGCCATGCTTCTGCCGCGTTTCCGCGGCGGTTTAGACGCATCATGAGCTCGTTTTGCACCATAATTCTTATATCTTCCTGCTGATATTTTTAAGAATTTTTAATATGGAAAAATCCCATTTTTTAGAAAAAATCCAGAGAGCAATATTTGAGTTGGGGTTTCGGGTCGATCGGAATTCAAACTCCGTCTAGACTTCGCCTAAGGCTCTAGCTAGGCTCTGATACCACTGTAGGGTTCCTACGCACTCTCAAGAGGTCTCACAAGGCATCAACCATGCCAATTTCAAATTTTACGGGTGCCGAGAAACCCTAATACGGATCGTTAACTAGAAATTTAGGTGAAAAACGAATCTAGTTAACAATTTAACTAAAGACCAGAAGCTACAACCTTTGTAGATCCGGTTCTCCACTTCCTTAGCTCCACGTGGGTGTCCTCTCGCTGTCCATCATGAATCCCGAACTCAATCGTCGGCTTCATCGGAGAAACGGGCGAGCTAGGTCGTCGGCTTCGTGTCAAAGACGATCTACGTCGAGGCATCACAAGTTCAAGCTCCGACATCACAAAGTTGTGAAACTTGTGAAGAAAACACCCAAAACAACTTGGCAAGAGGTAGAGGGTGAAGAAATAGGAGGTGGGTTCACTTTAGAATTGGATTTCTCACTTTAGATCTCAAGTTGCCATTGATGGCATCAAGCTTTCTATCTTGAAGAAGAAGATGAAGAAGAAGAAAGAATATGATAAGTATTCTCACTTTAAATGAAAAAATGATTCAATACTTATCATAAGCAAACCATAGTTGAGTGTAGAGAATAGACCATGGTTACTTGGATGGGTTAGGGTTAAGCATGAAGACAAGAATGGTTAAGAAGTCAAAGCTTCATGAAGCTTCAACTAGAAACAAAGAAAGCCACCATTCTCATCTTTATCTTTTCCAAATAAATAAATAAACAAATAAATAAATAAATGAATATGCAAAACCCTAATTATCAAATTAACCATGGTTTAATTCTATACACTTAACTAAATGATCAAGTATCATCAAACATGATACAAATATGTGCACAAAGGTATATCACATATACTTCTTGCACATCAAGTGAGAAAATCCATATAAAGTGAATTAATACTAGCTGAGGCAAAGTAATATATCAAATATATAATTATACATTAAATCATTAAATCAACACTTGACTTAACGATCCGGTCATATCGCATATAACCGACTAGTATTCTATGTATCGGCTTATCGAATCAATGATTCAATAACTAGGTCATATCGAATATAACCAATCGATACATCCATCGCGAGAATGAAATACGGTATCACATACATGCATTATTCTCGGTCCTGCACATATCTCATATGCGCTCCTATTTCGTTTCGCTTGAGCCAGGAAACCTCTGTGTAGGACTCTAAAGACTCGTCAATACGCCGGTAGCAGATGATGATTATATCAAGCACCCACAAGCCGCAAGCGGTCTGCTAAACGTAACGGCCATCCGGGTATTGAGCGATCAGAAGATCGACGAGCTAGCCCGCTCACACTCCTGTGAATCCAACCAGTAACACTTACCGTACAGTCCGGTCTGTTCGTCTGATATGTCGCATATCAAGTCTAGGGGTGGTAAACGTCAGACCCCAATAACCGATAATTCGTGCCGATGTGAGGCTCATAACGGGTCGAAAAACTACTGGTAACACTTACCAGCAAATCTCTGATCAGCCCTGGCCAGGGACTTCCCTGTTACGGCCAATCGAGCACTGCGCAACATCAACCCCCAATACCGGGAGAGACGAAACCCCTCCTATCACTCATTGCCTCCATATGACTCGGGACTGTACCCAAAGACCACCGTTTTGCACGCCCTCATGGACGTGGTAAGGTGGAGATCAAAGCACAGTGGGAATCACACAAGACTCTATGACGATCTCGGGTCTACAGACTAACCTGTACAAGTGTCATCTAAGAACTGCCATCTGACGTGAGGTATAATACCATCTGGGAGTTCTCGGCGAGTCCGTCCAGTGTACCCAGTCTCCACTGAGCACCCGTATACCATCTCTGATGTCAAACATCAATGGATATGGGATCATCCATCGCTAATCTCATGGGTCGAGAAGCGTATACGCTAGTCTACACTGGTATATCGATGCCCTGTCTCGATATACCCACGACTAGGGACCTTGAAGGATGTACTTATGGACTACCATGTCCCCACTAGTATGATATGCATCATAGTCCAGGTAGTCAAGTACACATCCTAAGGGCTTTACCAACATGTAACTATAAGACAGTTTAAAGAGACAAGTGTACATGTTAAGATAAAGAGTAACCAGATAGCATACTATCATATCGAGCAAGAAAGTCATCTCTATATATGTCCAAGCATCCAATATAATATACATCATCTGTACAATACTGGCCTCTAGGGCATACATACAACTAACACCTACAATATATCCTTTATCAAAATTGTCTGCAGGATTTCTTTGCGCTAAAAATCTTCTTCTCCCTTCTAAGTAACAGATTTTCTGCAGGTTTCTTTGCGCCGCGCTAAAAAAATTGATTGCAAGTGAATTTAATGTTTTGCATATTTTAATCGGACTTTAAGGGGCTATTGACCAAACTCAGATTGGGTGGGGATTTCATCACCCTTCCCAGGACCCCAGAAATCACTTTAAAGCATTTGAATTGACCACTATTAATTAAAAAATACTAGACTCAGCCCTAAGGACGTCGAGCTCAATAGGAAAAAGGACTAGTATAGGCATCGACCGTTTATCCTAATTGACTTTGCGGTGTCTAGGCAAGTGTGTCAAGGCAAGTGGTTACTTAATTAGGACCGCTACTTGTAGCGGGGAGCCTCCCACTTACCTGGCACTTACCTGGCCGCAATTGGCGGTGAAGAGGCGGTTTGAGGTCCTATTTCTAGCCCTAGTTAGGAGCTGTCTAGCTGACCTAGGTGACCCTAGATCTAGGCCTGATTGTGCATGTGTGGTTGATCACGTTTGCGTCTCAAGTCTCTTTACAAAAATCTCTTTGCAAAACTCTCACATAAATAAAAAAAAAGGAAAATCTTTTCAAAACTTGCAACTTGTCGCTAAAGAAAACTTGCACCTCACTTACACCACTTCCTTTCATTGACGTTATCTTACCTCCACATTCTGTCTTTCATTTTTTTTCTTACTACACTACCCTTTAGTGTATGTCACTTTGGACTAGGGACACTAGCGCCCGATTAGTCCGTGTTTCGTTAATACCAACCGACATACCTTTCGACACCGAAGTCGGAATTCCGTCCACATCCTTACCTCTACCTTCAAATTCTTCCTCCGAAGGCATGTCGGGATTCAACCCCAACGATACCTTACCGACGGGAATGATTCCACCTACGTTAGGTGCGAACAACCCGAATCAACCGCCTGTGGAAGCGCCCGTACGAGTTGCGCTCCAGGATCTTTTTTACCCTGTCCGCACTTCTTTACCCACCTGTCTTTCACCCCCACCGGCAAATGGGGACAATTTTGAAATAAAACCACATTTCATCAATATGCTGCCAAAATTTCATGGTTTGGAATCAGAAGATGCGTATATTTTTATTAATAAATTCCAAAACGTTTGCGCTATGATGAAAACTACCCAATTAAGTGATGATGCTATAAGGCTAAGGGTCATTCCTTTCACCTTATGTGACCTAGCCGAGAAGTGGCTATACAGCACCGCATCATATTCAATTAGAAATTGGGACGAATTTGTGAAAGCTTTTCTTAAAAAGTTCTATCCTCACCACAAAACTGCTAGAATCTGTAACGAGATTATACAATTCTCACAGCTTCCTTCCGAACCATTTTGGAAGTGTTTTGAAAGATTCAAAGACCTACTCGTTCAATGCCCTCATCATGGGATCGAAAGTTGGCAACTTTGCCAAACATTATACGAGGGATTGAACTCGGCAACGAAGCAGTTGCTAGAAACCATCTGTCAAGGTCACTTTCTCTCCAAATCTAGTGAGGAAGCGTGGCAGTTTCTTGAGGATCTTAGTGAACAAACAGTTCAGTGGGAGAGCTCTAAGACCACATCATCTTCTTCTATTGGTCAATCTAGGGCAGGCATCCATCAAGTAGAGATGTCAATTGCTATGAAGGATGAGATGGCCGCTCTTACGAAAAAGCTAGAAGCGATTGAGACCAAAATCTCGTCACCTTCTCCTGCCCCTGTTATGCCTCCACGAACTGTGTGTGCTTGTTGTTCGGCTCCATCACACTTAACCGAAGAGTGTCCTTAAAATGCATCTACTTAAGGACATGATCAAGTCAATGCTGCCTTTCAGCAACGACAGAGAAACGATCCATACTCTTCGACATACAATCCGGGGTGGAGGAGTCACCCAAATTTCGCTTGGAACCAAAACCAACAATTCCAAGGAAATAACAATTTTCAAGGGCCTCCTCCACAACAACAACAAGCACCCCCACAAACTCAATTTCAACAACCTTTCCAACAGCAACCTTACCCTAATCAAGTGAACAATTTTGTGCCTAATAATTCTTACACGCCAAACAATTTTGTTCAACCTAACAATGACAAGGTTAGCTCGCTCGAAAGAAGTCTAGATGCGTTCCTAAAGTAATCTACACAGTCTACAGCAAGACTAGAGACTTCTATTCAATCTTTGGTGCAAAACAGTGCCTCACACGATCAAAGCATCAAATCTATTGAGGTACAAATTGCACAACTCAATGCAGCATTGAGCGAGCGAGAGAAAGGAAAGCTCCCATCTCAACCACTGCCCAATCCCGGTCATGCACATGCTGCACATCAACAGCAAACTCATAACGTAAACGTTGTGACCACGTTGAGATCAGGGAAAATGTTGCAAAACAATGTGGGTATTCATAATGACACCCCTGCCGGTGGTTCTTCTTCACCTTCTCCTTCTTCGTTTGAGCCTGTTCTCCATCATTCACAAGGCTCTACTCCTTCTAGCTCGAACGGACCCACTTTTCACAACACGAACACATCTACACGGGGTTCCGTTCCAACTCAACAATCTGATCTGCAAAAATTGGACTCAACAACATTTCAAAATGCTCCTTTTCCAAACCGGTTGAGATCCAATAAACCAACTCCACAAATGAAGAAGATTGTTGAGCTGTTCAAACAGGTTAGCATAAATATCCCTCTTTTGGATGCAATCCAACAAGTTCCTTCATATGCCAAAATCTTAAAGGACTTATGCACCAAAAAGAGGAAGTCACAAGTACCAAAAAAAGTTTTTGTGGCTAGTGCTATTAGCGATGCTCTTGTCAATTCTTTACCCCAAAAGCACAAGGACCCCGGTTGTCCTACTATTTCGATAACAATTGGGGACAAGAACATCAATAGAGCACTACTAGATCTTGGTGCTAGTGTCAATTTGCTACTTTATTCTGTGTACGAGCAATTAGGCATTGGAGAGCTTAAGCCCACTCACTGTACTCTCCAAATGGTTGATCGATCAATCACCCATCCAAGGGGTGAGCTAGAGGATGTGTTGATCAAAGTTGGGGAGTTCATATTCCCAGTTGATTTTATTGTTATGGACACACAACCTGTTGCTAACTCACGGAACCAAATTCCGGTGATCCTCGGTCGACCATTTTTGGCCACTTCCAATGCTGTAATAAATTGTCGCAATGGCTCCATGACCCTATCCTTCGGGAAGACGTCTAGTGAGTTCAATATTTACAAGTTAGGAAGTCTGCCCCCCGTGCCTAATACTAGTACATGAGAAGTTTGCTCTATTCACGAAATCACGCAGGAGGACTGCGAGTTTGAAAGATTTTTGTTTGATGAGAACAGCTTTGACGCCACTAGTGCATCCCTCCTTGAGCCTACCACAGTTGACACAACCGATATTGATTATGAAAGTTTCACTTTTTCGGATGATGACGACTCACAGCCCGAATATGAGTCTTTTGAATTTTTGGATGAGTTAGTTGAACCATCCGAATCGGTTGTTTGCAGTGATTTCGAACCTGTGTTGGAGTCCTTTGAGTTCGAGATAGATTCCGCAATGATTCTTTCGCCTCCGAAACTCGAACTTATGTCCTTGCCGTCCCACCTTAAATATGCTTACATAGGTGAGAAGGAGACCTTTCCCATTATAATATCAGCATCTTTAGCCTTCGAGCAAGAGAACGCTATTTTAAAGGTCTTACAAGATAGACGGCAAGTTTCCAGCTGGACTATGGCGGATATCGAGGAGATTAGTTCCCTCATAATTGAATATCATATGCACATGATGGATGATGCCAAGTCGATAAAGGATCCACAGAAATATATTGGGGATGGTGTAGTTAGTCAACTTCCTCCTTTAGAAGTTGAACCACCCCCATTTCTTTTAATAAGCTATGAGAATGCCAATATTCCACTGATTCCTGATCATTCTCATTCTTGTTTTGATTCATCACCACATCATATCTATTCACTTCCATACTTTCCCTGCCATCACTCCTATCTTCCCCAATTCTTTTTGGATCGGTACAACATGTTCTTCCACCATCTGACACTCTTTACAGATAAATTTTTCGACTGGGTGGTGTTGATGTTTGGTCTGTGCAAAGTCTGGCAGAAATGTCTAACATTGTTTCACTGAAGTTTGGGGGGAGCCTTTCTGTATATATTTTTGTTTTTCTTTTAACAATAAAATAAAAAAAATAAATAAACAGGGGAGTGCCGGCATTTTGACCCTCTTGGTGCAGTATGACAGTGAGGACACTATCAAGTTTAAGTTTGGGGGTATGCTCGGTACGTTTTCTTCCTTCGCATTCATATGTACATATTTTTGCATTTGCATATTTATTTTGATAACCCATAAACGCATTCATATGTACATATTTTTGCATTTGCATATTTATTTTGATAACCCATAAAAAATTAAAAATTTCAAAAATTATAAAAATTATTGTATTCAATTTTGACCATATTTAACTTGAGTTTGACAGATAGGTTAACTGGCTAGGAACAACTAGATCTTAGACCTAGTAAATTAAAAACCCTAAAATTAACCTTCTTTAAAGATTAACGGTAGAAAGTATATGTCTTTGTAGTTTATTTAGAACTAGGCAAATTTTGAGTTCACTTTTTGGGCTAAGTTGAAATAAGGGAAAAATATTGATATTCTTGTTAGAGTATAAATTTGAAAAAATAATTCCTAGCTTAAGTCTATACTCTGAAAATGTATACCCTACAAATTGCACAATCACACACCTTGAAACTTGGAATAGTAGAAGAGACCTTGAAATGCTTTTGTCTAAAGTCCTTAGTACGAAGAAAATAAAAAAAAATGTGAATAAAGAAAAAATGAACACTGGTCTTTGTGATTACTTAAGGCTGCGAAAATAGAAAAATATTTAGCAAGGGTGCTTCATCACCTAGTGCTTTAGACCAACTGGTTTGGGAGTCACTGCTAAAAGCCTTGGGTGTTGCAAGACTAGGAATTACGCTTTAAAGTGCAAACATATCTTGTAATCAGTTGTTGGTACCTCAAGAAGTATTAACAGTCGCATGAAGGATGTGAATTCACCAGTTAATTAGTGCTTTGGACAACGGACAAGAGTATGATTGCTTGATTTGAATTTCCAAGTGTAAGGGTGATTTATACACACACGTGGGGATATAAGATTAGAGTTGAGATAAGAGAAAGGAATGAAGAATAGAACTTGTATCTTTAGTAGTGTTGATAGAAAAGTTCCCAAGTGGAGATGGAACCTTAGAAGGAAAACTTAAGAAATGCTGAAAGCTGAATAAGTCTATCGAACATATATAATTTTAAGTTAAATGATGAGGAAGTTGAAGAATATGGGTGGATAGTTTACAAGTTGACGATAATAGAATTCCTTGTTAGAAAACCTAATTGGAGAATTAAAGTTAATGAGACAAATTGATAGGATTTTGTGGGTAGTATCCGCTGAAAACCCTCAGGAGACAACACTCCTCCTACTAGGGATACCTAGAGGTTTAACGGCTTGTTGCACATGCTCAGTGCAATCGCGTTTCCCTGCGAAAGTGCGGTTATGTTTTATCGAGAATAAAATAATAAGTTTGCTCGAGGACGAACAAAAGATAAGTTTGGGGGTATTTGTTCATACCATAATATTGCATTATTATATTCCCCATTCTTATTCGTTTTATAAATAAACAGGTGCTTTTGACGCATGTCTGCTACATATTACAGGATACAGGTTCTTGGAGCGAAAACAGTGAAAAAGACAAAAGTTGATACAAAAGAGGGACTTTTGACCAACAAGTAGAAGGATCCTAGTCAAGCCTAGACTAATAACAGTTCACAGAGGTACAAGGCAACGCAAGATCCAAAAATGTCAAAGTGAAACGGTTAAAAGACCAATACAAGTTTTCACTGAAGATCTGGAGAAGACTGAGAAGCCAAATGGATAAAGGAACCAAAGAATAAGAGTCCCAAAGAGACCCTGAAGATTACCACAAGTTTTGAGCATATGAACTCACCAAAGGGCCGCGGAACCGCGGCCCTAACCCCACTTATGCCGCGGTTCTGCGGCCATTTAATGCACGTGTCGGTGCAGATTTTGGGTGGCGGTGCGTCGGTGCGAAGGTTGGGATTTTTCGGGGGTATTTTTGTAATCGCACATGTGCGAATCCCGTAACCCTAAATTTCCCTGTTTCCCTATAAAATTGTAATCAAAATACTGTAATAGGGATGCCTCCTTTCAATGAAATAAAATTCAGAATTAATTCAGTGGGAAGAGCATCATTCTGTAAGTTCTTATTTTAATTTCTGCCTTAGTGATAATTTAATTATTGCCCTAGATCTAATTAATCTTTTGCCCTAGTTTAATCTAATGTAATCTTTCTTAAACCGCCGTAGGTAAGTTATTTGAAAATGTTATTTTTAGAAGATCCCCTAATAAGCGAGTAATTTCCTCGCTTGTTAGGGTTAGGAATAAGGGAGGGATTGAGAGATGAATATCTCTCATCTCTTTCATGCCCAATTATTTTTCATAACTAGAACTTCATGCATGCATGCATGATCCGCTCCCTACGGCACCCTACCCACGAGGTAACGGTGAAACCGTAGTATAAAGGACCGGACATGCATGTCTTCCATGAAGGTTAAAGCAAAATTAGAAAAGGACGGACAAGGATCTAGACGAAGAAACTTCGTTTCTTCCCAATCATCCTAATCCATTTTTTTAATAGTTGCTATAACTTCTAAAAGATTTCATTTAGGGCTATGAAAGAGATGTGACATTCAATCTTATCAAACCCTACCTTAGACCTAACCCTAGCAAGTTTCTTTATCATCGTACAACTTAGTTTTAGATTCAATTAAAACAAAAACCAAACAACCATTGGAATCAACTCGTGAGAACACTTAGGAAAATTACACATCCCTGTGGACCGACCCGTATTCACCGGCTACCTTCATGCGACGCCGTTCTTGATTGCGGTAAAAATATTTTTGATCTTAAAATCCCTACATTAATCAATGGCCTTACACAGGCCAAAGGTTAGCACCAACCATTCAAAAAATTTATCGCTATAATGTGCTGGTTGGTGAAAGAATATGGCGAGGAAAAAAATGGGGAATACGCAAGACCGTATGGGGATAGAAGTGGAATACAGTTTCGGTATATGAGAAGAATGACGGAAGGGAGAAAGAAGTGGAATACGAACTTGAGGGTGAAAATAGAGTGAATAAATTAGCACAATTTGTAATGACCGATGTATAAAAAGCGATTGTGCTAATCTATCAACCCATCGAGAAATGGAGTCAAATCCCTCAAGATTCGTGAGAAAACATTGGTACGCCGAACTTGGTAAACCAGACACTGGAAATGAAAGTGATACGGTTTCTTGTAAGGTCGGAACGATGGAGGGGAGTGATTGAGGAAGGTTATCGATTAAAGGTTCAGGAGGGTGTACACAGTCAGTGGAAGGGACATGATGAATTGGAAAATCCGACTCATCAAGTAAAACTGGTTCATCCTCAAAACTAACCTCAATATTCTCCTCAAAACACAGCTCATCCATGCAATTCTCATCAAAATCAAGACGCATATGAAGTTCTGGAAAAACATTTAATGACTCGGGATGATGAATTGGAGAGAAAAACTCAGCCAAATCTGTGGGTTGATCATCCAAAATATTCCCAGCGTCAATATCCTAAATCAAGTGAAAATCAATTTTCTCAGACACCTCATTAAAAGCATGGATATTAATCATTTCAGGTTCTAGAGTGGAGGTGTAGAGGTCAAAAGGGTTGGGTGCGGTTTCACTCGAAAGGGACCCTTCACAATCGGGTAAATCAAACACTATAACGTCGCACAACTCATTAAACATTCTATCTGCAATCGGTAAATCATTTGCAACACTTGATAGTCATTCAAAACCGGAGTTATGAGATTCAATTTGGGACGGGTAGGTTTGATTTGGAAGGGTGTACAACTCACTTTCACTACTCAAATTCTCAGCCTGTCCTACCGCCTCATCATACATTGGAAAATGTGGAGCTAGTTGGAAACTAGCTACTGGGTCACTAGGTTGTATGAGGGCGGCCATGGACGCATTCAAATCCATCATCTGTTGGTACGACGCTACCCGGAAGTCTTCTAACGACTGTTCCAGACTAGACATGAGTTGTGACGGGGTTTCAGTAAAAGATTCAAAGTTGTTTTGATACTGGAAACTCCCAAAAGGCTGTTCAGAAGTAATGTCTAGATAAGGTGCAAAAGTTGGGTAGGATGGATAGGAATTGAATGGTTGGACATGGGTAGAATCAACATACGAATAAGAAGGTGAATGGAATTATTGGTCCAAAGAATTCGTAGTGGTGAAAGGAGTGAAAGATCGGCTATGAGATTGTTTAATATGTTCAGCGATGGACAATGGACGACTCGTAAAAGGGGTATCAACGTAAGAGGGAGGGGGAGGTTAAAATGGTTGATACGAAGTGGATTGCGGAGTGCAAGTTTTTGTCCTAGACGCGTCTATCCGATCTTTCAAAGATATTTTGGGCATAGAGGGGTCGTTCAAAATTCGGCCAAAGCAAGAACTGTAGGAAGTTATGTCTGGTTGTGGGTACCAAAGTTCGGCAAGACTTTTGCGAGGTGGGGTACCCATGTTGGATGAGTGAAAAGGTAAGAAGGGAGGGAAGGGAACTGATATATATATATATATATTTTATTTTTTATTTTTTATTTTTACAAAAAAAATTAAAAAATTATTTGTTTGAAAGAATACGGAATTATGGAACTAAACTTTACACAAGCACAATCACAATCACAAAATGCACAAACAATCACCTAGAGCGAGGGTCTTTAAAGTCCAACTAGACCGGTCCAAGACTTCCAAGCGACAAGTTGCAGGATAACCATCGAATCGCCTCTTCACTGACAATTGTGGATAGGTAAGCACAAGTGAGGTAAGGAGGGTTCCGCTCACGAATCACCGTGAGACGAGCCTTTTAAAATTACCTTCTCACTTGTCTTGCTTAGGCACCACAAAGTCAAGTTTAAATAAACGACCGATTCCCCGCAACCTTCACTTTTCCTAAATGAGCATCCTTATAGGTTTGGTCTAGATATTTTTTATTAACTCAAGGTGACGCATATGCAATTAGTGATTTGTGGGGTCTTAGGAAGGGTGATGAAATCCCCACCCAATCTGAATTGGTGTTATAGCCCCTTAATGTCCGTATTAGTATATGTAAAGCGTGTAAACAAACAAAAATCTAAAACAACAAAAATTTTATTTTGCGGCGGCGCAATTCTGTGCAAAGATACCTGCAGAAAATACAGTTAAGTGGAATTTTCAGAGAGATAAAAGAAAAGAGAGAAGGAGAAAAAAAATTGGGGTCAGAAGCCTCAAAGTTGCCGTGGAACCGCCGCACAACACAAGTTTTGACCGTGGTTCCGCGGTCAAACTTTGGACTTAGGGCCTAAAATTTGGTCCCTGGGCTCTTCTTGCTCTCTACTCTAAAATAAAATACTCTGTTTTCTTTTTTGATTACTGTACTTCCTCCAGATAGCCTGCACACTTGCACACAAAAAATATTAAAAAAACAAAAAGATTTTCTTTTTATATTATATTTATAATTTTATAAATATACAAACAGAATATTAACCCGAATAACAAGAAATAAAATACGTTACTGTCTCCCCGGCAACGATGCCATTTGATCGCATGCTCTCGGCGTGTTGGAGTTCAAAATTCTAAAGTTATAACCGCGATCAAGACGGTGTCGCTTTGCAGCTAGCCGGTTGAGCACGGGTCGATCCGCAGGGAGATGGTTGTATGTCCGTTCATGTTTTAGACGAGTCAATAAAGAATTGTATGTTTGTGTTTAATTCTGTCCTAAGTGTTCATATTTATTTTCAAGCAAGCTTGTTAAGGTTAAGGCCGGTCAGTAGAGCTAGGATTAGTCTTGTGCTTGTCTTTTGCCATTCTTAAAACGGTGTTAGGACAATCAAAAGTAGCGGGGATTAAGAGGACATAGGAATGGGATTTGCGAGTTTAAGCGAGTTTTCCTAAGCTAAATCCATTCCTAGTGTCCCTTGTCCGTCCGCTAAATACGCTTATTCCTAAACCCTCGGCCAAATAGCCGCAACCATGTATCCAATTAAGTCACAACTACATGTCACGTTGTAGTGTGCTTAAAGGACTTCTCGACTTAGGTCAAGACTACATTGTAAGTCCACGTTGCTCACCCCGGTTCTTACGGGGAGGCGGAAACGGCGAAAAACAATAATTTTGGCTCAAGGCAACATGGACTCAAAAACAAGGATCTTGGCTAAACTAGAAACTAGTAAACTACTAGAGGTTTTTAACTACTATGCTGTAGAAAGTATACCTCACGGAACCGGTCCTTCGGGTCTTCATTCTGTTGTCCCGCTCGTCCATCCAAGCTCCAAGCGTCGATCTGGACCTTGGGCACCTCCGCGGCCTTCTTGAGTCGAAGACGATTCACCCGAGAGATGTACACCGAGCTCCACCTCGAGCCGAGGCAACTAGGGCAAAGAGATTGCTAGTCAAGAAGCCCTAGGATGTGTAGAGGAGATGTATGGATGTGTTTGTCTTTGTGGGATCTTTTTCTCTTAACACATGAGATCAAAAGATGAGATCAAGAGGAGGAAGAAGAAGGAGAAACTTAGCAACCATAGAGCTTTTCTTTTTCTTCTCACTTCATGAGAGAGAATGAGAAGAGAATAATGAAAAGATTAAGCCAAATGAAATGAACCATGGTTGCAATAATACACAAAAATCATCATTACTAATCCTATCATGATAGAGTTGATGGCACATTGAATTGACCATTATCATAACTCAAGAATTAAAAAGAAAATGAAAGAAGAGTGTCGATCTCTCTTGAAGGTCAATGGTCAACTCGGTCAACGGGTCAACAAAGTCAAGAGAGGTCTAAGTGGTCAAATGGTCAATGCAATTAGCCATCACAAATCTATCACTAAAAGGATTAGTAAACAATGTCTCCGGCTCATAACGGTTTTGACCAAACGAACTTTCAAAACCCTAATGAGTGTGCCACATTACGGTTTTGGCCGAACCAACTGCTAAAACCCTAATGGGACACCTCCTCCTTCATCGCTCCTCAAAACTGTGCATACACACCCGCATCCGCATTCCGTAGAATGCGAATGCACAGAAGACAAATCAAATCCATCTGTGCAATACTAGGATCTGGCTTAAACCAAAGCCCACTAGTATTGCCTGCCCGAACAGCATACGCACACAAGTGCACGTAAGTGATCATAGCACTGCCGTAAAACCATACGGCCTCTACACGTTTCGCTCAATGCAGGGAAACTCTCTGTGTGGGACTCTAAAGACTCGACACTACGCTGGCAGTAGGTTTAACCACAGACCGCAAGCGGCACTAGCTGTACGTAACGGTCCCCAGGTAGATGTCGATAAGAAGGCCGATGAGGTAAACCCATCCGAACTCCTACTGAGCCTGTATGTGACAATCTCCGTACAGTCCAGTCTGTTCGTCTGATACATCGCATGGCGGGCCTAGGGGGCGGTGAACGTCAGTCCCCTAATAGTGGTACAAGTCGTGTAGGAGTGTAGCCCAGAACACCCTGAGATAACACTGAAAACCTCATAGTATATCTCGCTTGCCCTGGCCAGGGACTACTTGTGTAATGGCTCTCCTAGACACAGCGCGATGTCAACCCCCAATACCGGGAGAGACGAATCCTGTCTAACCGTCACTGCTTCCAAGTGCTTCAGGACTGCACCCAACTACTACCTGTTTGCACGACTCCTTTGAGCCGTGGTAGGGTAGTAATCTAAGTACAGTGGGAACACACTCGAGGCGAAGTGACAGTGTCAAGTCAGCGGACTAAGCTGTACTCATGTCACCTGGGAACTGATAACTGACGATAGGTATAATACCATCCAACAGTTCCCGACGAGTCCTGTCCAGTGTACTCGTAACCTAACGAGCACCCGCATACTATCTCAAGTACGACATACTGACGGCTGTGGGACAGACCGTCTCCCCCGCTGGGATGAGAAGCGCATATGCTAGTCTACTCCGGAGTATCGATGCCCTGTCTCGATAGTCCTACGACTAGGGACCTGTATAAGGATGTGCTTATGGATTACCCAGCCCCTACGAGTGTGAGCGCCATCACAACACTGGTAATCAAGCAAAGATCCTAAAGGCTCTACTAATATGTATATAAGCGATATGCAAAAAGAAAGACATGCACATATTGAAGTAGAGACAAACCAAGTAGCATACTACCATTTTGAGCATGATTGTCTATACAACTGTGAACATCCTAAGCTTTCATCAAGTAATATACAAGCTAGTATGATACAGTAATGGCCTCTAGGGCATATACACTAACAATCTCCCACTTGAACTAAGGCCATGTACTGGCGTATCGAAGACCTCTCATCTCGATCAGCCGCTTGAACTGAGTCTGGGGTAGGGCCTTCGTGAGTGGATCTGCAGTGTTGTTCTCCGTATTTACCTCGATCTCCTGGCGATCTACGATCTCCTGGCGATCTACGATCTCCTGGCGATCTACGATCTCCTGGCGATCTACGATCTCCTGATCAGGTGGTACCGCCTCAAAATGTGCCTGGACTTCTGATGGGACCTGGGTTCCTTCGCTAAAGCTATAGCGCCGTTGTTGTTGCAATACAGTGGTATTGGATCAACAATGGTAGGAACCACCTGAAGCTCCGTGAGGAACTTCTTCATCCAGACAGCTTCCTTTGCGGCATCGCAAGCAGCTATGTACTCCGCTTCCATAGTTGAGTCAGCAACGGTCTCCTGCTTGGAACTCTTCCAGCAAACTGCCCCTCCATTGAGGGTAAAGAAATAACCCGACATAGACTTGGAGTCATCCTTGTCACTCTGGAAGCTGGAGTCAGCAAAGGCCTCGAGCTGGAGGTCTTTTCGGCCATACACCAAGAACATCTCCTTAGTCCTTCTCAGGTACTTGAGAATGTTCTTTACCTCTATCCAGTGTTTCTCCCCTGGGTTCGACTGATACCGGCTTACAACGCTCAATGCGTATGCTACATCTGGTCTGGTACACAACATCGCATAAATTATAGAGCCTACCGCAGAAGCGTAGGGTATAATAGACATGCGATCCCTTTCCAAATCAGTCTTGGGAGACATCTCTTTGGAGAGGGTGATCCCGTGACAAGCCGGTAAATTACCGCGCTTGGAATCTTCCATACTGAATCTTTTCAGTATGGTGTCGATGTACCTTGACTGTGAAAGTCCCAACATCCTCTTAGATCTATCACGATAGATCTGGATCCCCAGAATGTAGTTGGCATCGCCCAGGTCCTTCATGGAGAACCTCTGTGACAAGAATCTTTTGACTGACTGTAGCATAGAAATATCATTTCCTATTAGGAGAATGTCATCCACGTACAAGACGAGGAATACCATAGTTCTCCCTACAATCTTACTGTAAATGCATGGTTCATCTGGGTTTTTGATAAAGTCGAATTCTTTGACAGTATCATCAAAGCAGATGTTCCAACTCCGCTATGCCTGCTTAAGTCCATAAATGGACTTGAGCAACTTGCACACTTTACCGCTGCTCCCACTCTGAATGAATCCCTCCGGCTGATCCATATAGACGCACTCTTCCAAATTGCCATTTAGGAAAGCTGTCTTTACGTCCATCTGCCAGATTTCATAATCGTGGAAGGCAGCAATGGCAAGAAGGATCCGAATGGATTTCAGCATAGCCACTGGAGAAAAGGTCTCGTCATAGTCCAAACCAGGTCTTTGACGAAAACCCTTTGCAACAAGTCTAGCTTTATAGGTCTCAACCTGCCCATCTACACCAATCTTCTTTCTGAAGATCCATTTGCAGCCTACGGGTTTTACCCCTTCTGGAGCAAAGTCCAAAGTCCAAACTTTGTTGGTGTACATAGACTCCATCTCGGCCCGCATTGCATCCAGCCATTTTACCGAGTCACCGCTCTGAATGGCTTGCTAGAAGCTAGTAGGCTCACCATAATCTATAGTGCAATCCTCTCTATCCCCGTCAATGAGAAAACCGTAGTATCTCTCGGACGGATGAGACTGCCTACTACTCCTGCGGAGTGGCGCTGGGATGTCCTGTTCTTTCGAACCCTCTGGTTCTACTAAGCTTTCAGTAATAGCTTGTGGTTCTGGAATTTCTTCCAGTTCTATTGCGCTCCCACTTATCTGGTTTTCCAAAAACTCAGTTTCCAAGAAGCGGGCATGACGAGAAACAAAAACCTTTTGTTCCTCTGCGTAATAGAAAAGATACCCCTTGGAGCTCTTTAGGTATCCCACAAACTTACACTGTACCGAACGTACCTCGAGCTTGTCCGCAGGCTGCTTTTTTACAAAAGCTGGACATCCCCATGTCTTAATGTGATTAAGATAGGGTTTCTTCCCACACCACATCTGATATGGTGTAGTAGGCACAGTCTTAGTTGGAACTCGGTTCAAAAGGTATGCAGCTGATTCTAGTGTATAACCCCAGAAGGATTGCGGCAACTCAGCCTTACTCAGCATGGAACGAACCATATCTAATAGGGTTCGATTCCTCCTTTCCGATACACCGTTGTGTTGTGGTGTGTATGGAGGAGCAAGCTAAGGGAGAATTCCATTCTCTTTTAAGAAGCCCAGAAACTCGGCACTCAAGTATTCACCACCTCGATCAGATCTCAGTGTCTTGATACTTTTGCCTGTTTGTTTTTCAACTTCATTCTTGTATTCCGGAAATTTCTCAAAGGCCTCGGATTTGTGCTTCATCAAGAAGACATATCCATACCTAGAGAAATCGTCTGTGAAAGTAATGAAGTATGAATAACCACTTCGCGCATGTGTAGACATTGGACCACACACGTCACTGTGTATGAGTCCTAAGAGCTCGCTCGCTCTTTCTCCGTGTCCAGTGAACGGAGTCTTTGTCATCTTTCCCATAAGACAAGATTCACAAGTGGCATAAGACTGGTACTCGAACGGATCCAAGTATCCTTCTTTATGTAACTTTGGCAACCGTGTCTCATTACTGTTGTTAGTGTATATGCCCTAAAGGCCATTACTGTATCATACTAGTTTGTATATTACTTAATGGAAGCTTGGGATATTCACCTTGTATATACAATCTTGCTCAAAATAGTAGTATGCTACTTGGTTTATTTCTACTTCAATGTGTACATGTGTTTATTTTAGTATATCGCCTATACACATTAGTGGAGCCCTTAAGATCTTTGCTTGATTACCAGCGTTGTGATGGCAGTTACACTAGTGGGGCTGGGTAATCTATAAGCACATCCTTAGGCAGGTCCCTGGTCGCAGGACTATCGAGACAGGGCATCGATACTCCGGAGTAGACTAGCGCATGCGCTTCTCATCCCAGTGTGGGAGACGGTCTGTCCCACAGCCGTCGGTACGTCGTACTTGAGATAGTATGCGGGTTCTCGTTGGGTTACGAGTACACTGGATAGGACTCGTCGGGAACTGACTAGTTGGTATTATGCCTATCGTCAGTTATCAGTTCCCAGGTGACATGAGTACAGCTTAGTCCGCGGACTTGACACTGTCACTTCGCCTCGAGTGTGTTCCCACTGTACTTTGATTACTACCCTACCACGGCTCAAAGGAGTCGTGCAAACAGGTGGTAGTTGGGTGCAGTCCCGAAGCACTTAGAGGCAGTGACGGTTAGACAGGATTCGTCTCTCCCGGTATTGGGGGTTGACATCGCGCTGTGTCTAGGAGAGCCATTACACGAGTAGTCCCTGGCCAGGGCAAACGAGATATACTGGTAGGCTTCCAGTGTTATCTCAGGGTGTTTTGTGCTTCACTCCGACACGACTTGTACTGCTATTGGGAGACTGACGTTTACCTCCCCCTAGGCTCGCCATGCGATGTATCAGACGAACAGACCGGACTGTACGAAGAATGTCACATTCAGGCTCAGTAGGAGTTCAGATGGGTTTCGCCTTGTCAGTCTTCTTGTCGGCATCTACCTGGGGACCGATACGCACAGCTAGTGCCGCTTGCGGTCTGTGGTTAAACCCACTGCCAGCGTAGTGTCGAGTCTTTAGAGTCCCACACAGAAAGCTATTCGCCTTTAGGCAAAAGAGTAGAGGTCGTATGGTTTTGCGACAGGTCGCATGGTTTTGCGACAGGGTTCAGTCACATCCGTGCACTTGTGCACGTACAGTGTCCGGACAGTTTACACTAGCGGGCTTTGGTTTAAGCCAGATCGTAGTGTACGTATTGGGATTGGTTTTATCCAGTATGCATCCGTGTTCCTCGGAACACGGATGCGGGTGTGTATGCATAGTTGATGGAGAGACAGAGGCAGAGGATTCTCATTAAGGTTGTTGACCGTTGACAGTTGACTATTGACTTTTTGCTCAACCCTAATGAGAATATGATATGTGACTAACAGTTATATTAATTAAGTATTATGGTGACATGGTTGTTGAGGGATTGACTTTGTTGACTTGTTGACTTTTGTTGACTTGTTGACTTTGTTGACCGGTTGACTAGGCTTGACTAGTTGACCATCATGATGACTATAGCTATCATTTCATGGCAAAGACTTTTGCTTGCTTGCTCTTTTGTGCAAAATGAGTGCATGAAATGATATGGCTATGGTTACTTAAACCATCACATAATACTTGATTGATATGAGGTGTTATGATTGTTTTTGGATTATGAGAGCAAAATGAGAAAATCTTCTCTCATTCTTTCATGCTCATTCTCTCTCTTGTTCTTGAGCTCTCATCTCCTCCTCTTGCTCTCCCTCTCTTGACTCTATGGTTCACTTGTCTCATGAGTTAAGAACCAAGAACCATAGATAAAATTCCATACAAACTCTTCTCTACTCACTCTAGTTCACAAGGTTTAGCAAACCGAGTGAACTAGTTTCTTCAAAGTTCGAAGAAGGAGCTAAAGGTTGAAGTTTTCAGGTGGATCTATCTTCGGCGCAAGGAGACGACGGGGAGAAGCCGATTCGGACGACCATCGAAGCTTGAAGACGAAGGAGTTCGAGAAAAAGAAAGGTATAACCCCCTAACCGAGTAGTTAGCAACTCATAGTTAGGTTGTTAGTTAGATGTTTAACAAAGATCCGGGTCTTTAAGTCCATGTTACCACCTCTAAGAAAATTGTTTTTCACCAAATTCCGCATGCCCGAAAGTACCGGGAGAGGTAGCATGGACTTACAGTGGTATCAGAGCCTAGTTAAACTCTATCTAACATGTTAGCAAAGTAACTAGAAGATCGATCAAAGAAAAAGTCACGAAACGAACCCGAGATTGTCAAGTTTCTGCCGATTTTTATTCTGTTCAAAAGTTGATAAATTTCATCTTAAAAATCAGCTCAGGGTTTTTATAGAATAACCAAAAAATTTGGTCCCACGAACCATTCAAAGCGCCGCGGAACCGCAGCGGGAGCGTGCTCGGCCGAGGTCCAAATTTGGTGCAGTGTATTTCTGGGGTTGTTTTGGGATTTTTGGAATATGTATTTTCTGCCCAGATTTTCCAGAACGAAAATTTTGTATTTGGGGCCTGTAAATCCGTATTTTTGATCGAACTTCTAAAAGACTTAAGCTGACGGGTTTTTCTGTGATGTGATATTTGTATTGAACGTCTACCAATCGCTATATGTCGATTAGTGGGGGTTATACAAATCTATGATCTGTAATGTCATTGGAATGTGTATATGAATTCATTGGATTGTCGCGGGTGAATAGCCGGGGGTTGTGAGACGAGAGTTTTCTTTTCTTTCAATTCATGTAAATTTGTAAATTGATGTAATAATTATTTGTATGGCCGCACAACCGGGTCGGGGTTGTAGCCGTCATTGTATAATTTCTTTTTACTATTTTTGCTCCTAGGATAGACCCATGGAGGGGGTGCACAAACTACCGGGTATGCCGAAGTGCCGAGTGGCCTACTCACGGAGTTGAGGGAGGTTGCTTCGCTTCGGGTACTTGGCGGGTAGTTTGCCGCACCCGTAGGGGTCTTGGGTGGGGTATTGGCTATTCACCGCGACCGTGTAATCTGCTTTTCGTTACAGGCTCGTACGAATTGCGGATTCCTAGTATATCCAATGTGTTCATCTTTGATCTGAAATGGCTATCATTGCAATATATCTATATATGATATTATTTAGGTGTTGCTTATGTTTTACAGCCGCGCTAGCCCAGCCCCCGCTCTGTTGTTAGTTAAGTAACCTAACGGGTAATGACGGGGCCCCGTGGCGAACGCGAATGGCATAAGCGTACGTCATATTTTGGTTGTTTTCTGCAATGGTAGGATTAAATGATGGGACGCATTAAAAGAACTAATGCAAGAATATCACGCATTAAAAGAACTAATGCAAGAAAAACCAAGTTAAAATCGTTGGAACACTTTCGGAAAACCACTCGGTTCTTTTAAAAACTAACTTTTAAATGCGGAGCTTGAGCCACTCCTTTTAAAAGCTATCTCGTTCCATCAATTATATCAAGTTCACTACGTTCACGGTTTTGCCAAAACCATTCGTAGCCCTCCATCATTTCAGTAAAATATTCGGTAGTATTCAAGCTATGTATTTTGACCTCACGCCAAAGCATAGTGATTGGTAGCTGCCGGATATTTATCTGTTGCATAGATAGAATGCGTTGGTTTGGGACAGCCGTACTACCATTTTGGCCTACGTCAAGGGTAGGTACGGGTGGATTCAAATTAACCTGGATAATGATGGGAAGAACTTGACATGTGACTTATGACATTTTGACCTCACGCCAAGGTCATAAGAGCATGGGGCAAAAATCCACATCGGGAGTTTCAAAAGAACTGAAACTTGCTAGTGTTGCATACCATATGGAGTGTGATGATTCTGGTAGGATTCCTTCAGTTTCGTCACGCAATGATATTTGGATCCCGATCCTTCTGTGAGTATATGTTACTCCTCGGGAAATTTCTCACTAAACGATCAATGCTATAAACCTAGTAGGTGTCTAGAAAGGTGTTAGCGGGGCTACGCCCCCAGGGAAAAGAGGTTATTTAATTAAGGAACTTCACGAAAGCATTGGAAAACCTCCCTCGAAGTACCGACACTGGCCTGGCTGAACGGCTAAGCAAGTATTGTACGGTGAGATTGATCCTGACTAATTCTTCCTTTTTGGATTGAGGAGGGATTCGAGAAACAGTGGGAGCCATCCTGTTTAGACAAATTAAAAACCATTCTAAAACTTGCAAGAGCATCAAGCTGAGTGTTTCTTCTCTCTCCTAATTGCAGCGACCAATCGACATGACTGGACTTAAGTTACTTCTAGATAAAAACATACTGACAGGGCCAAACTACAAAGATTGGCTCAGGAATGTCAAGATGGCAATCACTTACGACAAGCTGGGGTATCTTCTTACCACCAAAGCTCCCCCTGTCCCTGGTCCCACTTCCAGCGTCGCGGATAAGGAAATCCGTAAGACTTGGGAGATTGATAGCGCGAAGGCCAAGTGCCTCGTACTTGCCTCTATGGACAATGAACATCAGAGGAGGCACGGGAATATGGACTTGGAATCCATATTTCTTCATACAAAAGAACTGTATGGAGAGCAATCTCGTATCGCAAGATACGAAGCGTCGAAAAAGTTATTTTCGGCAAGGATGGCCGTCGGATCATCAGTAGCAGAACACGTGCTTAAGATGATCGGCTACATTGAGGAGCCCGCGGACCTAGGGACCACATTGGAGAGTGAGCTCTATACGGACTTAGTTCTCCAGTCCCTTCCTTCCACTTACGCCCAGTTTATACTGAACTTCAACTTACAAGAAAAAGAAGTTGAACTTTCAGAGCTCCTCAACATGCTGAGGAGCGCAGAGGGTACCCTACAGAAAGGTAGGGAAACATCCACTTTGTTTGTAGGAAGATCATCTTCTTCTAGGTCCAAGGCGAAAGCCAAGGGAAAGAAGAAGAAAGCCCCCGCCAAACCAAGAGGCGGTGTTAGTAAAGTGGATACGAAGGGAAAAGCTAAAGCAACAAAGAAAGCGGGGAAGCTTATGGATAAGGAAGAATGCTTCTATTGTCATAAGAAAGGACACTGGAAGAATGATTGCAGGGCCTGGAAGGCCAGAACACAGGAATTGAAGCAGGTTGCAGCTTCAGCTTCAGGTGTGTATGTTATTGAAAACTGTCTTTCAATAAACTCTACTTTCTGGGTATTGGATACCGGATCAGGATCTCATATCTGTAATTCTTTGCAGGTGTTGAGAAACCGTAGTGTTTTGAAAGCATGTGACATGACCCTCAGAGTTGCGAATGGAGCTAGCATGGATGCTAAAGCCGTGGGGGACTATCACCTGGGAATGTCAGATGGACATGTTTTGGTTTTGCGTAATTGCTTTTTTGTACCCAACGCAACTTGTAATATCATTTCTGTATCTTTGGTTTCTAAAGAAGGTTATGAATTTGCGTTTGTAAGCAATGTTGTAAACATTCACCTTAATCAACTTCTGATTGGGTCAGGTACATTGAGCAATGGTATATACGTATTAAACCAACCACAGATTTTCAATGTCCAGAATACACACAAAAGAAAGTCTCCGGAAATAAATCAGACTTTCTTATGGCATTGTAGACTGGGTCACATCAATGAGAGAAGGTTGACAAAGTTACATACAGAAGGATATTTGAATCCGTTCGAATATCAATCGTATGCCACTTGTCAATCCTGTCTCAAAGGAAAGATGACAAAGTCTCCGTTCACTGGACACGGAGTAAGAGCGAGCGAGCTCTTGGGACTCGTACACAGCGACGTGTGCGGTCCAATGTCTACACATGCGCGAAGCGGTTTTTCTTACTTCATTACTTTTACGGATGACTTTTCAAGGTACGGTTATGTCTTCTTAATGAAACATAAGTCCGAAGCCTTTGGAAAATTCCAGGAATATAAGAATGAAGTAGAAAAACAAACCGGCAAAAGTATCAAGATTCTAACATCGGATCGAGGTGGTGAATACTTGAGTGCCGAGTTCCTGGACTATTTAAAAGAGAACGGAATTCTCTCTCAGGTTACTCCTCCATACACTCCACAACATAATGGTGTATCGTAGAGACGGAACCGAACCCTATTGGATATGGTACGGTCCATGATGAGTAACGCTGAGTTACCGCGATCATTCTGGGGGTATGCGCTAGAATCAGCTGCATACCTTTTGAACCGAGTTCCCACTAAGACTGTGCTTACCACACCTTATGAGTTATGGAGTGGGAAGAAACCCTATCTTCAATATCTGAAGATCTGGGGATGTCCAGCTTTTGTCAAAAAGCAGCATGCGGACAAACTCGAGGCACGCTCAGTACTGTGCAAGTTTGTGGGATACCCAAAGAACACCAGGGGGTATCTTTTCTACCACACAGAGGAACAAAAAGTCCTTGTTTCTCGTAATGCCCACTTTCTAGAACACCAGTTCTTAGAAAAGGAAATTAGTGGGAGCGCAGTAGAACTGGAAGAAATTCCAGAACCACGAGCTATTACTGAAAGCTTAGTGGAACCAGAGAGTTCAAAAGAACAGGACATTCCTACGCCGCTCCGCAGGAGTAGTAGGTAGTCTCATCCACCCGAGAGATACTACGGTTTTCTCATAGACGGGGATAGAGAGGATTGCACCATAGATTATGATGAGCCTACTAGCTTCCAGCAGGCCGTTCAGAGCGTTGACTCAGTAAAATGGCTGGATGCAATGCGGAACGAAATGGAGTCCATGTACACCAACAAAATATGGACGTTGGACATTGCTCCAGACGGGGTAAAACCCGTAGGATGCAAGTGGATCTTCAAAAGGAAGATTGGTGTAGATGGACAGATTGAGACCTATAAAGCTAGACTTGTTGCAAAGGGTTTCCGTCAAAGACCTGGCTTGGACTATGACGAAACCTTTTCTCCAGTGGCTATGCTGAAATCCATTCGGATCCTTCTTGCCATTGCTGCCTTCCACGATTATGAGATCTGGCAAATGGACGTAAAGACCGCTTTTCTAAATGGAAATTTAGAGGAGTGTGTCTATATGGACCAACCAGAAGGTTTCATTCAGAGTGGGAGCAGCGGAAAGGTGTGCAAGTTGCTTAAGTCCATCTATGGACTAAAGCAGGCATCGCGGAGTTGGAACATCTGTTTTGATGAGACGGTCAAGGAATTTGGCTTTATCAAAAATCCAGATGAACCATGCATCTATTGTAAATTTGTAGCGAGAACTGTAATATTCCTCGTTTTGTACGTGGATGACATTCTCTTAATAGGAAATGACATTCCTATGCTACAATCTGTCAAGGGGTTCTTGTCACACAGGTTCTCCATGAAAGACCTGGGTGATGCCTCATACATCCTGGGGATCCGGATCCATCGTGATAGATCCAAGAGGATATTAGGACTTTCACAGTCCAGGTATATCGACACCATACTGAAGAGATTCAGTATGGAAGATTCCAAGAGCGGTAACCTACCGGCTTGTCACGGGATCACCCTCTCTAAAGAGATGTCTCCCAAGACTGATTTGGAGAGGGATCGCATGTCTATTATACCCTACGCTTCTGCGGTAGGCTCTATAATGTATGCGATGTTGTGTACCAGACCGGATGTAGCTTATGCACTGAGTGTGGTAAGCCGGTATCAGTCAAACCCTGGGGAGAAACACTGGATAGAAGTAAAGAACATTCTCAAGTACCTCAGAAGGACTAAGGAGATGTTCTTGGTGTATGGCGGAAAAGACCTCCAGATCGAGGCCTTTGCTGACTCCAGCTTCCAGAGTGACAAGGATGATTCCAAGTCCATGTCGGGTTTTGTCTTTACCCTCAATGGAGGGGCGGTGTGTTGGAAGAGTTCCAAACAGGAAACCGTTGCAGACTCGACGATGGAAGCGGAATACATCGCTGCATCTGATACCGCAATAGAAGCTGTCTGGATGAGGAAGTTCTTGAAAGAGCTTCAGGTGGTTCCGTCCATTGTTGATCCAATACCTCTGTATTGCGACAACAACGGGGCTATAGCTTTAGCGAAGGAACCCAGGTCCCATCAGAGATCCAGACACATCTTGAGGCGGTATCACCTGATCAGGGAGATCGTGGATCGCCAGGAGATCGAGGTTCGGAGAGTCGCTTCAGAAGATAACACTGCAGATCCATTCATCAAGGCCTTGCCCCAGACTCAGTTTGAGCGGCTGATCGAGATGATAGGTCTTCGATACGCCAGTACATGGCCTTAGTGCAAGTGGGAGATTGGTAGTGTATATGCCCTAGAGGCCATTACTGTATCATACTAGTTTGTATATTACTTAATGGAAGCTTGGGATATTCACCTTGTATATACAATCTTGCTTAAAATAGTAATATGCTACTTGGTTTGTATCTACTTCAATGTGTACATGTGTTTATTTTAGTATATCGCCTATACACATTAGTGGAGCCCTTAGGATCATTGCTTGATTACCAGCGTTGTGATGGCAGTCACACTAGTGGGGCTGGGTAATCTATAAGCACATCCTTATGCAGATCCCTGGTCGCAGGACTATCGAGACAGGGCATCGATACTCCGGAGTAGACTAGCGCATGCGCTTCTCATCCCAGTGTGGGAGACGGTCTGTCCCACAGCCGTCGGTACGTCGTACTTGAGATAGTATGCGGGTGCTCGTTGGGTTACGAGTACACTGGACAGGACTCGTCGGGAACTGACTAGTTGGTATTATGCCTATCGTCAGTTATCAGTTCCCAGGTGACATGAGTACAGCTTAGTCCGCTGACTTGACAATGTCACTTCGCCTCGAGTGTGTTCCCACTGTGCTTTGATTACTACCCTACCACGGCTCAAAGGAGTCGTGCAAACAGGTGGTAGTTGGGTGCAGTCCCGAAGCACTTGGAGGCAGTGACGGTTAGACAGGATTCGTCTCTCCCGGTATTGGGGGTTGACATCGCGCTGTGTCTAGGAGAGCCATTACACGAGTAGTCCCTGGCCAGGGCAAACGAGATATACTGGTAGGCTTCCAGTGTTATCTCAGGGTGTTTTGGGCTTCACTCCGACACGACTTGTACCGCTATTGGGGGACTGACGTTTACTGCCCACTAGGCCCGCCATGCGATGTATCAGACGAACAGACCGGACTGTACGGAGAATGTCATATTCAGGCTCAGTAGGAGTTCAGATGGGTTTCACCTCGTCAGTCTTCTTGTCGGCATCTACCTGGGGACCGTTACGCACAGCTAGTGCCGCTTGCGGTCTGCGGTTAAACCCACTGCCAGCGTAGTGTCGAGTCTTTAGAGTCCCACACAGAAAGCTATTCGCCTTTAGGCAAAAGAGTAGAGGTCGCATGGTTTTGCGACAGGTCGCATGGTTTTGCGACAGGGTTCGGTCACATCCGTGCACTTGTGCACGTACAGTGTCCGGACAGTTTACACTAGCGGGCTTTGGTTTAAGCCATATCGTAGTGTACGTATTGGGATTGGTTTTATCCAGTATGCATTCGTGTTCCTCGGAACGCGGATGCGGGTGTGTATACACAGTTGACGGAGAGACAGAGGCAGAGGATTCTCATTAGGGTGGTTGACCGTTGACAGTTGACTATTGACTTTTTGCTCAACCCTAATGAGAATATGATAAGTGATTAACAGTTATATTAATTAAGTATTATGGTGACATGGTTGTTGAGGGATTGACTTTGTTGACTTGTTGACTTTTGTTGACTTGTTGACTTTGTTGACCGGTTAACTAAGCTTGACTAGTTGACCATCATGATGACTATAGCTATCATTTCATGGCAAAGACTTTTGCTTGCTTGCTCTTTTGTGCAAAATGAGTGCATGAAATGATATGGCTATGGTTACTTAAACCATCACATAATACTTGATTGATATGAGGTGTTATGATTGTTTTTGGATTATGAGAGCAAAATGAGAAAAGTCTTCTCTCATTCTTTCATGCTCATTCTCTCTCTTGTTCTTGAGCTCTCATCTCCTCCTCTTGCTCTCCCTCTCTTGACTCTATGGTTCACTTGTCTCATGAGTTGAGAACCAAGAACCATAGATAAAATCCCATACAAACTCTTCTCTACTCACTCTAGTTCACAAGGTTTAGCAAACCGAGTGAACTAGTTTCTTCAAAGTTCGAAGAAGGAGCCAAAGGTTGAAGCTTTCAGGTGGATCTATCTTCGGCGCAAGGAGACGACGGGGAGAAGCCGATTCGGACGACCATCGAAGCTTGAAGACGAAGGAGTTCGAGAAAAAGAAAGGTATAACCCTTTAACCGAGTAGTTAGCAACTCGTAGTTAGGTTGTTAGTTAGATGTTTAACAAAGATCCGGGTCTTTAAGTCCATGTTACCACCTCTAAGAAAATTGTTTTTCACCAAATTCCGCATGCCCGAAAGTACCGGGAGAGGTAGCATGGACTTTCAAATGTGACCCAGTCTACAATGCCATAAGAAAGCCTGATTTAATTCCGGAGACTTTCTTTTAAGTGTGTTCTGGACACTGAAGACCTGAGCTTGATTCAAAACGTATATACCGTATTTCAATGTACCTGACCCAATCAGTACTTGATTTAGGTGGATGTTTACTACATCGCTTACAAAAGTAAAATCATATCCTTCCTTAGAAAGTAAGGATACAGATATGATGTTACAAGTCGCACCTGGTACATAAAAACAGTCACGCAGAATCAATATCTGCCCAGTTGTCAGTCCTAGATGATATTCCCCTATGGATTCAGCATACATGCTCATTCCGTTAGCAACCCTGAGAGTCATATCACCTTTCCTGATAACCCTACGGTTTCTCAGAGCCTGTAATGAATTACAGATATGAGATCCTGATCCGGTATCCAATACCCAGGAAGTAGGGTTAACTGACATACAGTTCTCTATTACAAACACACCCGAAGCCGAAGCCACAACATGCTTCGAATTCTGGCTACTGGCTTTGCAAGCCCTGCAATCCTTCTGCCCATGTTCATTCCCGTAACAATAGTAACATCCCTCTTTTACTGCATCCATTCCCGAAACTTCTGCCCTTCTCTTTCTTTCTACTTCCCTGGTTTCCTTCAGGGTAGTAGGTAGAGACTGTTGAACTAAGTCAGCATCTGACCCGTTCTTCAACGTGGTCTTCAGGTCCGAGAGCTCAAAAGAGCTGGTCTCTGTAAGGACGTTGCCCCCTACAGATGACCCGATAGCCAACCTCGCTGGAAGCAATTCGTTCGAGGTCTCATATCTTGGGATACGAGATTCTCTCCATATAAAACTTTGTTATGGAGGAAGATAGAAGCTGAGTCCATCTTCTCGTGCTGCCTCTGGTATATACCATCAACTGAGGCTAACACGAGGCACTTGGCTTTCGCACAGTCTTCTTCCGATGTCCTACGGATATCAATATCCGTGACAAGGGAAACTGGACCTGAGACGACAGGGGTTGGATCAGTCAAGAGGTGTCCCAGCTTGTCATAGGCAATGGACATCTGGACAGACCTTTGCCAGTCATAACAGTCAGATTCTGTTATTTTATTATCTAGATGTAACCTAGGTGCGGTCACTGGGTCACTGCAATTAAGAGAGAGAGAAGTAAACACTCAGCATGATGCTCTTGCAAGTTTAGATTGGTTTTTAATTTATCTAAACAGGATGGCTCCCACTGTCTCTCGAATCCCTCCTCAAACCATAAAGGAAGAATTAGTCAGGATCAATCTCACCGTACAATACTGCTTAACCGTTCAGCCAGGCCAGTGTCGGTACTTCGAGGGAGGTTTTCCAACGCTTTCGCGAAGTTCCTTAATTGAGTAACCTCTTTTCCCTGTGGGCGTAGCCCCGCTAACACCTTTCTCGACACCTACTAGGTTTATAGCATTGATCGTTAAGTGAGAGATTTCCCAAGGAGTAGCATATACTCACAGTAGGATTGGGATCCAAATATCATCGTGTGATAAAACCGAAGGAATCCTACCAGAATCATCACACTCCAAATGGTATGCAGCGCTAGCAAGTTTCAGTACTTATGAAACTCCCGATGTGGATTTTTGCCCCATGGTCTTATGACCTTGACTTTGGCCAACAAATCATAAGTCACATGTCAAGTTCTACCCGTCATTATCCAGGTTAATTTGAACCCACCCGCACATACCCTTGACTTCGGCCAAAAAGGCAGTACGACTGTCCCAAACCAACGCATCTATCTATGCCACATATGAATACCCAATAGCTACCAAACACTGTGCCTTGACTTTGGCCAACAAACACAGCTTGAATACTATTGACTATCCATACGAAATGACGGAGGGCTACGGATGGTTTTGGCGAAACCGTGAACGTAGTGAACTTGATATAATCGATGGAACGAGATAGCTTTTAAAAGGAGTGGTTCAAGCTCCGCGTTTAAAATGCTAGTTTTTGAAAAGAACCGAGTGGTTTTCAAAGTGTTCCAACGACTTTTACTTGGTTTATTTTTCTTGCATTAGTTCTTTTAATGCATCCCATCATTTAATCCCACCATTGCAGAAAACAACCAAAATATAGTGTACGCTTATGCCATCCGCATTCGCTATGGGGACCCATCATCACCCGTTAGGTTACTTAACTAACGACAGAGCGGGGTCTGGACTAGCGCGGATGCAAAACATAAGCAACACCTAAATAGTTATAATATATAAATATATAGCAATGATAGTCAATCCAGATCACAGATGAACACTTTGGATATACTAGGAATCCGCGATTCGTTCGAGCCTGCAACGAAAAGCGGATTACACGGTCGCGATGAATAGCCAATACCCCATCCAAGACCCTACGGGTGCGGCAAACTACCTGCCAAGTATCCGAAGCGAAGCAACCTCCCTCAACGACGTGAGTAGGCCACTCGGCACTTCGAGATACCCGGTAGTTTGTGGACCCCACCATGGGTCTATCCTAGGAGCAAAAACAGTAAAAAGAAATTATACAATGACGGCTACAACCCCGACCCGGTTGCGCGGCCAAACAAATAATATTACATCAATTTACAAATTTTACAATGAATGAAAGAAAAAGAAACTCTCATCTCACACCCATTCCCGGCTATTCATCCGCGACAATCCACCGAGTTCATATACACAAACCATCAACATTACAGATCACAGATATGTATAACTCCCACTAATCGACGTATAGCGATTAGCGGACGTTCAATACATATATCACATCACAGATAATATTCATTAGCCAAAGAGTACGGAATATCGATCAAAATACGGATTTTTAACCACCCCAAAAGTCAATTTGCTCTCTGGAAAATCTGGGTAGAAAAAACACGTATTAAAAATCCCAAAACAGCCAAACTAAAACACTGCACAAAACCCGATCCAGTGCCGAGTCAAATCGGCCACGGAACCGCGGCAATGAGCTGTTATTGCCGCGGAACCGCGGTCGTTTGATCGAGTCACTGGATCATTTTTCTGCAGTGTTTTTACAAAACCCTGAGACGATTTTTCATATATTTTAAATCACTTTTTGAGCTGTATAAAAATCGACAGAAACTTGAGGTTTTGCGGACGTGTTTTGCGACTTTTTTCCGATCGATATTCTAAACACTTTGCTAACTTACTAGTTTATGTTTAGCTAGGCTCTGATACCACTATAAGTCCACGTTGCTCATCCCGGTTCTTACGGGGAGGCGGAAACGGCGAAAAACAATAATTTTGGCTCAAGGCAACATGGACTCAAAAGCAAGGATCTTGGCTAAACTAGAAACTAGTAAACTACTAGAGGTTTTTAACTACTGTGCTGTAGAAAGTATACCTCACGGAACCAGTCCTTCGGGTCTTCATTCCGCTGTCCCGCTCGTCCATCCAAGCTCCAAGCGTCGATCCGGACCTTGGGCACCTCCGCGGCCTTCTTGAGTCGAAGACGATCCACCCGAGAGATGTACACCGAGCTCCACCTCGAGTCGAGGCAACTAGGGCAAAGAGATTGCTAGTCAAGAAGCCCTAGGATGTGTAGAGGAGATGTATGGATGTGTTTGTCTTTGTGGGATCTTTTTCTCTCAACACATGAGATCAAAAGATGAGATCAAGAGGAGGAAGAAAAAGGAGAAACTTAGCAACCATGGAGCTTTTCTTTTTCTTCTCACTTCATGAGAGAGAATGAGAAGAGAATAATGAAAAGATTAAGCCAAATGAAATGAACCATGGTTGCAATAATACAAAAAAATCATCATTACTAATCCTATCATGATAGAGTTGATGGCACATTGAATTGACCATTATCATAACTCAAGAATTAAAAAGAAAATGAAAGAAGAGTGTAGATCTCTCTTAAAGGTCAATGGTCAACACGGTCAACGGGTCAACAAAGTCAAGAGAGGTCTAAGTGGTCAAATGGTCAATGCAATTAGCCATCACAAATCTATCACTAAAAAGATTAGTAAACAATGTCTCCGGCTCATAACGGTTTTGACCAAACGAACTGTCAAAACCCTAATAAGTATGCCACATTACGGTTTTTGCCGAACCAACTGCCAAAACCCTAATGGGGCACCACCTCCTTCATCGCTCCTCAAAATTGTGCATACACAACCGCATCCGCATTCCGTAGAATGCGAATGCACAGAAGACAAATCAAATCCATCTGTGCAATACTATGATCTGGCTTAAACCAAAGCCCACTAGTATTGCCTGCCCGAACAGCATACGCACACAAGTGCACGTAAGTGATCGTAGCCCTGCCGTAAAACCATACGGCCTCTACACGTTTTGCTCAATGCAGGGAAACTCTCTGTGTGGGACTCTAAAGACTCGAAACTACGCTGGCAGTGGGTTTAACCACAGACCGCAAGCGGCACTAGCTGTACGTAACGGTCCCCAGGTAGATGTCGATAAGAAGGCCGATGAGGTAAACCCATCCGAACTCCTACTGAGCCTGTATGTGACAATCTCCGTACAGTCTGGTCTGTTCATCTGATACATCGCATGGAGGGCCTAGGGGGCGGTGAACGTCAGTCCCCTAATAGCGGTACAAGTCGTGTCGGAGTGTAGCCCAGAACACCCTGAGATAACACTGGAAACCTACCAGTATATCTCGCTTGCCCTGGCCAGGGATTACTTGTGTAATGGCTCTCCTAGACACAGCGCGATGTCAACCCCCAATACCGGGAGAGACGAATCCTGTCTAACCATCACTGCCTCCAAGTGCTTCGGGACTGCACCCAACTACTACCTGTTTGCATGACTCCTTTGAGCCGTGGTAGGGTAGTAATCTAAGTACAGTGGGAACACACTCGAGGCGAAGTGACAGTGTCAAGTCAGCGGACTAAGCTGTACTCATGTCACCTGGGAACTGATAACTGACGATAGGTATAATACCAACCAACAGTTCCCGACGAGTCCTATCCAGTGTACTCGTAACCTAATGAGCACCCGCATACTATCTCAAGTACGACGTACTGACTGCTGTGGGACAGACCGTCTCCCCCGCTGGGATGAGAAGCGCATACGCTAGTCTACTCCGGAGTATCGATGCCCTGTCTCGATAGTCCTACGACTAGGGACCTGTATAAGGATGTGCTTATGGATTACCCAGCTCCCACGAGTGTGAGCGCCATCACAACGCTGGTAATCAAGCAAAGATCCTAAGGGCTCTACTAATATGTATATAAGCGATATGCTAAAAGAAACACATGCACATATTGAAGTAGAGACAAACCAAGTAGCATACTACCATTTTGAGCAAGATTGTCTATACAACTGTGAATATCCCAAGTGTAGGGTTCCTAGGCACTCTAGTGAAGTCTTACAAGTGATCAAACACGCTAATTTCTAAAAATTACGGTGCCGAGAAAACCTAGAACGGATCGTTAACTAGATATTTAGGCAAAGCAAGCAAGTAAACGGAAATATAGAAATAGGGAAGGGGCTACAACCTTTGTAGATCCGGTCCACC
Organism: Agapanthus africanus; assembly: GCA_030015575.1. NCBI lineage: Eukaryota > Viridiplantae > Streptophyta > Magnoliopsida > Asparagales > Amaryllidaceae > Agapanthus > Agapanthus africanus. The sequence continues at coordinate 397,980,472 of JASDDO010000026.1, read as the reverse complement.
ACTTCCTAAGCTCCACGATGATCTCTCTCCGCTGTCCAAATCGAATTCCGAACTCTAGCATCGGCTTCATCGAAGAAATGGGCGGGCTTGATCTTCGGTTCGATGCCGAAGATGATCTACGTCGAGGCATCACAAACTCGAGCTCCGCCTTCGCCAAGTCAAGAAACTTGTGAAGACAACACACTCTACTACATGGCAAGTAGTAGAGGGTGAAGAAATAGGAAGTGGGTAGACTTTAGAATTGGATTTCTCACTCATTTTGGCTAGTTGCCATTGATGGTGCAAGCTTTCTTCAACTTGAAGATGAAGAAGAAGATGATAAAAAGAATTATCATAAGTTATGTAAATTAGATAAATAAATCAATACTTATCATTTACTAACCCTTGGTTAGTTGTAGAGAATGGACCATGGTTAACATGAATGGTTAAGGTTAAGGATGAGACAAGAATGGTGACTAAGTCAAAGTTTCAAGAAACTTCAACTACAAACAAAACTAGCAACCATTCTTTTTCTCTTTATCTTTTTCTTTTTCCAAAATAAACAAAAGAATAAATAAATGAATAAGGAAAAAGAAAACCCTAATCATAATCTTAACCATGGTCTAATTCTTTACACTAACCCTAGCTTGCATGTATCATCAAACATGATACAATCATGTGCACAAAATATATCACATATGCAATGTGCACAAACCAAGTGAGTAAATCCATTTAAAGTGAACCAATACTAGTTAATGCAAAGTAATATATCAAATATATAATTATACATTAAATCATTAAATCAACACTTGATTTAATGATCCGGTCATATCGTATATAACCGACTAGTATCCAATGTATCGGCTTATCGAATGAATCCTTGATTCGATAACTAGGTTATATCGCATATAACCAATCGATACATTCATCGCGAGAATAGAATACCGTATCACATACACGCATTATTCTCGGTCCCGCACATATCTCATATGCGCTCCTATTTCGTTTCGCTTGAGCCAGGAAACCTCTGTGTAGGACTCTAAAGACTCATCAATACGCCGGCAGCAGATGATGATCATATCAAACACCCACAAGCCGCAAGCGGTCTGCTAAACGTAACGGCCACCCGGGTATTGAGCGATCAGAAGATCGACGAGCAAGCCCGCTCACACTCCTGTGAATCCAACCAGTAACACTTACCGTATAGTCCGGTCTGTTTGTCTGATATGTCGCATATCTCGCCTAGGGGTGGTAAACGTCAGACCCCAGTAGCTCGATAAGTCATGCCGACTTGAGGTCCATAACATTCGTGAAACTACTGATAACTCTTACCAGTATATCACTGCAACCCTGGCCAGGGATTTCCTGTTATGGCCAGTCGAGCATGGCGCAACATCAACCCCCAATACCGGGAGAGACGAATCCCCTCCTATCGCTCATTGCCTCCATGTGAATCGGGACTGTACCCAAAAACCACCTGTTTGCACAACTCAGTAGAGCCGTGGTAGGGTGGAAATCAAAGCACAGTGGGAGACACACAAGACTCTATGACGATCTCGGGTCTACAGACTAAGCTGTACCAGTGTCACCAGAGAACTGCCATCTGACGTGAGGTATAATACCATCTGGGAGTTCTTGGCGAGTCCGTTCAGTGTACCCAGTCTCCACTAAGCACCCGCATACCATCTCTGATGTCAAACACCAATGGATATGGGATCATCCATCGCCCATCGCATGAGTCGAGAAGATATGCGCTAGTCTACTCTGGAATATCGATGCCCCGTCTCGATATTCCCTCGACTAGGAACATTTCAAGGATGTACTCATGGACTACCCAGGCCCCACTAGTATGATCTACATCACAGTCCTGGAAGTCGAGTACACATCCTAAGGGCTTTATCAACATGTAATCAGAGAGACAGAAAGTATACATGTTAAGATAAAGTGCAACCAGATAGCGTACTATCATGTCGAGCAAGAAAGTCCTTCCTATATATGTCCCAGCATCCACTACAATATACATCCAATGTACAGTAATGGCCTCTAGGGCATACATATAACTAACAATCTCCCACTTGCACTAGGGTCATCTGTAGCAGTGGTTGCAGTATCACATACTCAACCATCCCCTAAAAGTCTCTCTTTGGGAAAAAGGCCTTCGTGAGTGGATCCGCCGTGTTGTCCTCTGAGTCTACTCTCCTAACCTCGATCAACCTGGAGATCAACTATCTCCATGATCAGGTGATGCTTCCTCAGAATATGTCTGGGTCACTGATGGGACCAGGGTTTCAGGGCCTAAGCCACACTTCCATTGTCATACAATGGCAGGAACCAAGTTCATCTTATGAACCAATATACACCCAAACTGCCTCTTTGGTAGTATCTTCAATAGCGATGTTACCAGCCTTTATCGTCTAGTTTGCCACGGTATCTAGCTTGGAACTCTTCCAACATACCGTCCCTTTACTGAGGGTAAAGACAGTGCCTGTGACTGACATTCAGTCGTCTTTATCATCCTGGAACACTTCCAGTGATTCTCCCCAGGATCGATTGATACAATCTCACTATACCTAGTGAGAACCCTAATATCTCTTTAGATCTATCTCATAGGTCCAAATCCCAGGATTTAGGAGGTGTCATCTTTATCCTATTTGGAGAATCCTTGTGATAATAGGAGATTGACCGATCGTAGTATAGGAAACTCTTTTCCTATCAAGAGTATGTTGTCTACGTACAATACGAAGATGACCACCTTACTCTCTACTACCCTTTTGTATATACAAGGTTCGTCTACCATTTTGATGAAGTCAAACACTTTGACTTTCACATCAAAACAGACGTTCCAACTCCGCGATGCCTGCTTCATTATGTAAAGCAACTTGCACACGTTTCCGCTGCTCCCACTGTTTACGAAGACCTCTGGCTGTGTTCTTATAGGCGTTCTCTTCTAAATCAGTATTTAGAAAAGCAGTCATGGCACCCAACCGCCAGATATCGTAGTCATGGTATGTAGCCGTGGTAAGTAGGATCTGGATAGACTTAAGCATAGCTACTGGAAAAAGGTTTCATCATTATCCATGCCTGGTTGATGACGAAAACCTTTAACAAGTTTAGCTTTGAAAGTCTCAACTTTTCCATCTACACCAAGTAATCTTCTCAAGATATACTTGCTCCTGATGGGGATTTAACCCTTCAGATATAGCAACCAAAGTCCATAATTTGTTGGTGTACATGGATTCCATCTCAGATCGCTAAGCATCCAGCCATTCTTACAGAGTCCCTACTCTCGATGGCCTGCTCGAAACTAGTTGGGTCATCATCTCATGATGCAATCCTTGCTCCCACTGTCATCGAGAAACCGAGGTATCTCTCAGGCGGATGAGGAACCCTACTAGATCGGCGGAGAGGCTGAGGTTCGTCGGGAACTATAGAATCTTATGGTTCTATCAAATCATCAACTGCAGTTTTGTATAGCTGGAACCTTTCCAGTTCTACAGAACTGATCCTGCCTCGATCTTGTCCGGATTTTGCTTTTGGCATAGGACGGACAATCCCAAATCTTAACTTATTTAAGAGATAGGATCTGCCCATACCATATCTCATATGGAATGGTAGGCAGTGATTTGATTAGAACCCTATTCAATAGGTATGCAGCTTCTCAAGCGCATAACTCCCAAAAAGGAAACAGGTAACTCAGTAGTACTCATCATAGAGCACACCTTACTATATAGGGTGTGATTGCTCCGCCCCGATACACCAATGTGCTATGGTTATTTGGAGGAGTAATGCTGAGAGAGAATCTCATTCTCCTTTAGAATAATCCAGGAATTCCATGCACAAGTATTCTCCTCCTTGATCTCATCAAAGGACATAATACTTATACCCGGTTATTGGTTCTCTACTTCTAACTTATATTCTGTGAATACCTCAAAAGCTTCGGACTTATGTTTCAGCAGGAACATACGACTGAATCTTGAGAGATTATCAGAGAATATAATGAAGTATAAAGAACCAGTCCTGGCATGTGTAGACAGGAGACCTTACATACATCATCATGTATCAGTCCCAAGAGTTCATTAACTCTTTCTCTGTTTCCAGTAAACGGAGCTATGGTCATCTTATCTTTGTGACATGACTGGCAAGTTTCACAAGATGTAAATTCAAACTGATTTAAATATACATCTAAATGTAACTTCAGCCAGTCGGGTCGCATTGATGTGACCTAGTCTACAATACCTCAAGAAGGATTTATTCATTTCTGAACTCTTCCTCTTATGTGTGTTTCGTATACTAAGAACTGTAGTTTGATTTAGAACATCAATGCTTTTAGATAACGTGCCTGAACCGATCAACTTTTGATATAGGAAATGTTCAAAACATTATCCAACAATAAAAAATTATATCATTTCTTTACTGATAAAGAGACTGATATGATTTTGTATATCAGGTTCGGTATCTAATAGCATTTGTTCAGAATCAATGTATTGGTAATACAGGGTGACAGTGACCAACAGACTTGGCTGCAACACTTGCCCCGGTTTCTGTCTCATGAAACTTATCACCCGTTCTCAGTTTTTCTACCTTTTTGTAGCCCTATGTAACAGATTACATATCTGGGATCCTGATCCGGTATCATATACCCAGGATGCAGAGGATACTGAGAAACAGTTCTTTACAATGAACACACCCGAAGAAGATGCATCATATGCACTGTCTTCGTTTGGGCGGCATAGGAATTCTGGTATTCCCTATTTCCTGCTCTGTCTTATAACAATTATAAGTTGGAGCGGGACCAACGTTCCCCAGCTCAGTATAACAAGCGGGTTCGGTCAAAATTCCGTATTATTATCTTGATTAAGGCGTGATATGGTCGCTACCAGGAGAGAGAGAGAGAAGAAAACACCCAGGTGCGATCTTGCAAGATTAGATTGGTTATGTATTTTGTCTAATCAGGATGTCTCCCACTGTTTTTATCAAATCTTCCTTCAAACCCTAAAAGGAAAGACTAGCCGGGATTAATTGCACTCTACAAGTTCGCCAATCTTTCAGCCAGGCCAGTGTCGGTACTTTGAGGGAGGTTCCCCGTGCTTTCGCACGGACCTAATTACAGTAAACCTCATTTTCTCAGAGGCGTAACCCCGTTGACACCTTTCTAGACACCTACTTGATCGGCTAATTGTAAAGTGCAAAACTCTCCCAGGAGTAACAATTACTCGCAGTGGGTATCGGGATCCAACTATCATATAGAAGGTATGCAATCTCATTGCAAATTTCAACACTTGAAACTCCCGATAAAGGTTTTTACCCCTAGCACCTATGACCTTAACTATGGTCAATAAATCATAAGTACTAGTCAAGTTCTACCCGTCATTTCGTGATTAATCAGACCCACCTACATGACCCTTAACTAAGGTCAACAAAGTCACGCGACTGTCCTAACTAATCGCATCATATGCGGTGTAGGAAGACATCACTTAGCTACCGTACACTGTGCCTTGACTATGGTCAACAAACACAGCACGAATACTAAGTACTCTACTTCCTAAAATGACGGAGGGTTGCGGCTGGTTTTTGTGAAAACCTTTAACGCTTTGAACTTGATCTCGTTGCGGAATCAAATGGTTTTTAAATGGAATGTTTTTGAGGCTTTTCTAGTTTTGCTAAAGGGGTCACTCCCGGTGAAGGGATCGTCGGCCCTTTCCTCGTCGAATGAGGTGCGGGATATATCATATATATCACTGTGCAAAGCAGAAACTATAGAAGCGATCAAAAGACAAACCGAGGGTTGTAGCATCTGCCAGTTATTGCTAAAGGAGTCACTCCCGGTGAAGAGATCTCGGTCCTTTCCCTATCGAATAAGGTGCAGGATGTTCTACAAGGAACACCACGATGCAAAGCAAGAACTGTAGCTACCTGTTTTATTTTGAAATTCGATTCCACAACATCAATTAGGTTTATTTTCTTTCATTAATCTCATTAATGAATATCCCATCATTTAAGTCCACCTAACCATCACAGATAAATATAACGTACGCTTATGCCATCCGCATTCGCCTCGATGTCCCGTCTGCACCGTTAGGTTAGGTAACTAACGCCAGAGCGAGGCAGGGCTAGCGCGGGTGTAAAACATAAGCAACGTCTATATAATATATCATATATACTATATATAATACCTGTCACAGAACATCACATGATCACAGATAAATCACAGCAGAAGAAACATATGAAATATTGGATATACTAGGACGTCCGTGTTTTCAATACGAGCCAGTATAAAACACGGATTCCACGGTCGTGATGAATAGCCAATCCCACACCCCTAGACCCCTACGAGAGCGGAAAGCAACCCTACCAATTCTAGGGTTAGGAGACCCGGACTCGACTCCTCGAGTTGGTCTCCCACTGGACCCCAGAACCCGGTTACTTGTGCTCCCCTCCTTGGGTCTATCCTAGTGCAGAAAAGTAAATAATATACATCAACGGTGACAACTTCCGCAACCTAGAAGTGCCCCTATAAAAGAATATTACATACAAGTTTTTACATGAATGAAAATGAAAAACACTCATCTCACATAAAAAAAAAAAAACCCCCGGCTATTCAAACACGACGATCCAATATAACATATCCAGCAACACATAACATCACATGTCATCAACGTAAGTAAATATGCGCATCCCAATTGTCGTTGACATATAGCAACGAAACCGGCGATATCACATATTACACTTACGGTCACAGAAAAGAAAATGTAAAACTACAACAGTTGGAATCCGCAACCTCCTCAGACATCGCATGCCTGACCAAATGAATTACTTAGACATCGCATGCCTAACAATTATAAACCCCGCATTTTAGTCTCATTATCGAAAACACTTTTCAATATCAAGTCGGGCAATTCAACAAGATTCCCGACATTCTGATCGAATGCTCGTCGCAAACTTTAGTTGACGGCCGCACCCCCGATGCCGTCGACGAAGTGCACCAAGGCGGAACACCGCTGCCGCGAGCACCCGGGCGGATGCTTTCGGCGACGGGGTTCTCCTACAGTCACTTGGTCGGGGCAATGGAGTGAGGCTGTCTATTAAGTTTACCCGGCGAGTATCCGCGTATGCTACGTGATTGCGACGGACTTTTGATCACATCAAAATTCCGTGGCAACCGATCAAGTGAGACTAAACTGCTATGTTTATAATATTCATTCTGTTATCTCATAACAATTTGTGAATTCCAATTATTGTATCATATTCCGGATAAATAGAAAATGCTAAACTTTTCGATCGAACAATCGAACACCCAAGTTTTCCCGATACAGCTCAACACATGAAATAAGTCTAACAACATTCAGTTCGTGCCTCAGTACCAACGGTCGAGCCGTAGAAGGGTCAAGCCAACGCCTCACATGTGGCACGCCGTACTGCCCCAAACCCGAAGGTTCAAAGGGCAGTTCAAGACGGTCACATAATCGAGTTAAGGTTTGTTGTCTTCTAGAGGGTCCATCGAGTTACTTGCACTACTTAGAACGTCGTTAAACTACGGAAAAATCCAACAATTGGAAATTTCCCGGCAGGGGAAAAAGTGGGTATTTGTATCCGGTCGAACTTTCTAACATATTCTAAAATACCCGGAAAAGCACACCGACAAAAATTAGACAGTCCGATCGAATACACCGAGTTCCCAATACAACTCAGAAAATACAACTCTGCAATAAATATTAAAATATTCCCAGGAAGACCAGCACTAAAAACTAGGAGTTACTGTGAAAATTAAAACAGATGATGGGACAACTTGGCCGCGGAACCGCCGCACAAGCCATGCTTGTGCCGCGGTTCCGCCGCAATGTAGAGGAATCATGCTGCCGAATTTCACAGTGATTCTTAGGATTACCTGCTGATATTTCTGCATATTTTTAATTTCGAAAAATCCACATTTTACAGAAAAGTCCAGAGAGCATTTTTCAAGTCGGTTTTTGGGTCGATCGGACTTCTGATTCCGTCGGGACTTCGCCTAAGGCTCTAGCTAGTCTCTGATACCACTGTAGGGTTCCTAGGCACTCTAGTGAAGTCTCACAAGTGATCAAACACGCTAATTTCTAAAAATTACGGTGCCGAGAAAACTTAGAACGGATCGTTAACTAGATATTTAGGCAAAGCAAGCAAGTAAACGGAAATATAGAAATAGGGAAGGGGCTACAACCTTTGTAGATCCGGTCCACCACTTCCTAAGCTCCACGATGATCTCTCTCCGCTGTCCAAATCGAATTCCGAACTCTAGCATCGGCTTCATCGAAGAAATGGGCGGGCTTGATCGTCGGTTCGATGCCGAAGATGATCTACGTCGAGGCATCACAAACTCGAGCTCCGCCTTCGCCAAGTCAAGAAACTTGTGAAGACAACACACTCTACTACATGGCAAGTAGTAGAGAGTGAAGAAATAGGAAGTGGGTAGACTTTAGAATTGGATTTCTCACTCATTTTGGCTAGTTGCCATTGATGGTGCAAGCTTTCTTCAACTTGAAGATGAAGAAGAAGATGATAAAAAGAATTATCATAAGTTATGTAAATTAGATAAATAAATCAATACTTATCATTTACTAACCCTTGGTTAGTTGTAGAGAATGGACCATGGTTAACATGAATGGTTAAGGTTAAGGATGAGACAAGAATGGTGACTAAGTCAAAGTTTCAAGAAACTTCAACTACAAACAAAACTAGCAACCATTCTTTTTCTCTTTATCTTTTTCTTTTTCCAAAATAAACAAAAGAATAAATAAATGAATAAGGAAAAAGAAAACCCTAATCATAATCTTAACCATGGTCTAATTCTTTACACTAACCCTAGCTTGCATGTATCATCAAACATGATACAATCATGTGCACAAAATATATCACATACGCAATGTGCACAAACCAAGTGAGTAAATCCATTTAAAGTGAACCAATACTAGTTAATGCAAAGTAATATATCAAATATATAATTATACATTAAATCATTAAATCAACACTTGATTTAATGATCCGGTCATATCGTATATAACCGACTAGTATCCAATGTATCGGCTTATCGAATCAATCTTTGATTCGATAACTTGGTTATATCGCATATAACCAATCGATACATTCATCGCGAGAATATAATACGGTATCACATACACGCATTATTCTTGGTCCCGCACATATCTCATATGCGCTCCTATTTCGTTTCGCTTGAGCCAGAAAACCTCTGTGTAGGACTCTAAAGACTCGTCAATACGCCGGCAGCAGATGATGATCATATCAAACACCCACAAGCCGCAAGCGGTCTGCTAAACGTAACGGCCACCCGGGTATTGAGCGATCAGAAGATCGACGAGCAAGCCCGCTCACACTCCTGTGAATCCAACCAGTAACACTTACCGTATAGTCCGGTCTGTTCGTCTGATATGTCGCATATCTCGCCTAGGGGTGGTAAACGTCAGACCCCAGTAGCTCGATAAGTCATGCCGACTTGAGGTCCATAACATTCGTGAAACTACTGATAACTCTTTCCAGTATATCACTGCAACCCTGGCTAGGGATTTCCTGTTATAGCCAGTCGAGCATGGCGCAACATCAACCCCCAATACCGGGAGAGACGAATCCCCTCCTATCGCTCATTGCCTCCATGTGAATCGGGACTGTACCCAAAAACCACCTGTTTGCACAACTCAGTAGAGCCGTGGTAGGGTGGAAATCAAAGCACAGTGGGAGACACACAAGACTCTATGACGATCTCGGGTCTACAGACTAAGCTGTACCAGTGTCACCAGAGAACTGCCATCTGACGTGAGGTATTATACCATCTGGGAGTTCTTGGCGAGTCCGTTCAGTGTACCCAGTATCCACTGAGCACCCGCATACCATCTCTGATGTCAAACACCAATGGATATGGGATCATCCATCGCCCATCGCATGAGTCGAGAAGATATGTGCTAGTCTACTCTGGAATATCGATGCCCCGTCTCGATATTCCCTCGACTAGGAACATTTCAAGGATGTACTCATGGACTACCCAGGCCCCACTAGTATGATCTACATCACAGTCCTGGAAGTCGAGTACACATCCTAAGGGCTTTATCAACATGTAATCAGAGAGACAGAAAGTATACACGTTAAGATAAAGTGCAACCAGATAGCGTACTATCATGTCGAGCAAGAAAGTCCTTCCTATATATGTCCCAGCATCCACTACAATATACATCCAATGTACAGTAATGGCCTCTAGGGCATACATATAACTAACACTAAGCTTCCATCAAGTAATATACAAGCTAGTATGATACAGTAATGGCCTCTAGGGCATATACACTAACAATCATGTCACGTATAGCGCGCCTAAGTGAAGGGGTTGCATTTGTTTGGTCTGGGTTCGTTTCAAGATGTTTGGCGAAGAGAACCACAAGGGATTTCTCCGTCCCTCATACCACCTTCCTTAGCCTTAACAAATAGGAAATTATTCACATATTATAATAGAAAACAAAACAAAACAAGAAGGAAGAAAAGAGAGAAAAGGAAAATACGGTTTTACAAATGGTGCAAGCTAACTCTTGGGTCCTCACCTTAGCAAGGAACTCCGTCGAGTATCATCGCATGGAAATAATATGGATAAGAAGAATGGAAAAGAGAACAAGCAAAGAAATAACAACAACTAGTTAACAACAAATAATAAAGTTACACTAGAAATTAAATTACAATACAATGAAATAAAAATACAAGATAAGAAAAATAACTCCCATCTTCATTTCATCATCCACTCAAAAAGCTCTCACTACAATTTTCATGGAGGAAAGAATGAAGAAGAAGAAGAAGAAGCTAAACTAAATTCTAACAAAAAGAGGTATGAAAAGAAGACTATTGGCTTGGCACAAAACTGGGCTATTTATAGGCTGCATGCTGAAACCCTAGGGCAACATTCTGGCCCCAAATGAAATGGCCAAACTACCCCCAAAATCCGAGTTGACACTGAGTCAACTCGGCCGCGGATCCGCCACGAATAGGCCATATTGGCCGCGGATCCGCGGTCATTTGGAGGAGTTAAGTTGTCGTTTTTTCTGGGTTTTCTTGTGTTGCTCTCTTCTGTTGTTCTACATACTCCAAATTGCAAATTGCTTCTACAATTTCTTCAGATATGCAACAGTCCAAAATGGCTTAAAAAATAATTCTTTTGACCTTATCTCCCTCGAGCTCCGTGCACCCATTGATTCTTGTGCTGCCCCTCTCGTGCTCTGTGCTTGTCTGAGACACGAATGACCACTGTCATTTGTCTTGTCTCTGGAACTGGTACGCGGCACTGGACGGATACGGATGATCGGAACCCGGCTTTTATCTGCTGGCAACAGATGTTCTGGATTTTGGCGTAACAGTGGAGATTTTGTATTATTTGCATTATTTTGGACTAGGAACCTGTAGCATGTAAATATGTAGCAAACACGGATTAAAAGCACATACCTATAAACAAACGAGCATAAGAATGGGCGGTATTAAATGCAATATTCTGGTGTGAACAGCAAGCTTGTTGCCCTAGTTACCTCGGTCTTGAGGTGGATCTCGGATTATAGACTCTCAGGTGGATCATCTTCGACTCAAGGAGGCCATTGAAGAAGCCACGATCCGGATCGACCCTTGGAACCTACGGAGACGAGGAGGACAGTGGAGAAGACCCGAAGGACTTGTGGCATGAGGTTTAATCTTCTAGCATAGTAGATAAAACCTCTAGCTTGTTTATTAGCAATGGTTTGACAAAGATCCTTAAGCATAGTCTATGTTGCCTTGTATGAAAAGTTTGATTTTTACCTATTTTGCCTCCCCGCTAGCTAGCGGGGTGGGTAACATAGACTTATAGTGGTATCAAAGACAGGCTAAACCATTACTAACATGTTAGCAAAGTGTTAGAAATTTGATCGCCGGAAAAATCGCAAAACACGAACTAAAAATGCACTTTTCTGTTGATTTTCAAAACTGGTCCAGAAAATTTTTCATGGACCTTAAAAATACGTGTAGGCTTTTTTAGGGACACCCAAGAAAAAGAGGTCGTGATTCGGTCAGACCGCCGTGGAAGCGCGGTGAAACCAAGCGTTTCGCCGTGGATCTGCGGCCGAGTCGACTCCGAGTCAACTCGTTTTTCCTGCAGAATGTCCAGCATGGTGTCTTGTGATTTTTCTGATATTTTGTTTCTACCTAGATTTTTGAGTACTGTGTTGTACTTGGGGTAGATTCAAATCTGGTAATCGATCGAAATTCTAAGTACTTTAGCTAATCGGATCTTTTATGATGTGATATATGTACTGAACGTCTACTAATCGCTATACGTCGATTAGTGGGGGTTGTACATATCTGTGATCTGTGATGTTGGATTGTGTATATGAACTTATTGGATCGTCGTGGATGAATAGCCGGGGATGTGAGATGAGAGTTTTCATTTTTCATTCGATGTAAATTGTAAATTGATGTAATATTATTTTATGGTCGCACATCCGGGTTGTGGTTGTAGCCACCATTGTATATTATTTCTTTTTCTGTTTTCTGCTCCTAGGATAGACCCAAGGTGGGGTGCACAAACTACCGGATACTTTGAAGTGCCGAGTGGCCTACTCACTTTGTTGAGAGAGGTTGCTTCACTTCGGGTATTTGGCGGGTAGTTTGCCGCACCCGTAGGGGGTCTAGGGTGGGGTTTGGCTATTCATCACGATTGTGGAATCCTCCTTTCGTTGCAGGCTTAAACGAAACGCGAAATTCCTAGTATATCCAATGTGTTCATCTGTGATCTGGAATGCCTATCATTGCGTCTGATGAATGTATATATCTATATATGATATCTAGTAGACGTTGCTTATGATTTACATCCGCGCTAGTCCAGCCCTCATGATTGTTGGAGATTTTGTATGCGTTTTAAATTTATGAATACCGCAATTAAGACGGCGTTGCTTGGTAGCTAGCAGGTTGAGTACGGGTAGATCCACAGGGAGATGGAATCTTTTTCTTTATGTTGTAACGAGTTAAGTCCAAAAAGTTGGTGGTTGGTTTAAAAATCTATGAATGAGAATAAGTTGATACAAAGCTTGCTAGGGTTAGGATTAGGTTAGTTCGAAATAGGAATCTTCTCACTTCTTTCAATGCCTTAGTTGTGAATAAAGGTGTTAGGGTAATCGGCAATAACGGGGATTAGCACGACTTGGAAGAAACTTAGTTTCTTCCTTTTGGTCCTTGTCTGTCCGTTCTTGGCTTTTAGCCCTAACCTCTGGTTAATTCAACCACAACCGGTCTAACTAGGGAATCACCGCTATCATGTCGGATAGGATGCCGTAGTGAGCGGATTATGGTTGAATTAAAGAGAGTCCTTAATTAAAATTATTTGGGTAAAGAAAGGAGTGAGAGAGATTTCATTCTCTCAAACCTTCCCTATCCTACCCCTAACAAGTGAGGAATTACTCACTCATTAGGAAGATAACAATAAAATTCATTTTTTTATATTTTAATTGATGACCTACTTTGCAGATAAATAAAGAACAAATAAAATTGCAGATAAAAAGAATGCGAGATAAAATAAAGGAACTTACTTTTTATTGATACCTCTTAAAAGCTCATTACAATGGAGAATTAAATTCTAGATCTAGAAATAAAAAGAGGCATCCTCCAAAGAGGCACCCTTATTTGGCTTTGAGCCCTCCTATTTATAGATAGGAAAATCCCTAGGTTTACATTCTGATCCATACATGAATTTACCAAACCACCCTAAGAAAACCGGGTCAAAGCACCGATACCTCCAACGACACGTGCACCGACACGTGCACCATACGGCCGCGGTTCCGCGGCAGAAAGGCCTGTTTGGCCGCGGTTCTGCGGCCATTTGGTGGGATCTTGGGCTCAATTGTTCAGGGTTGCTTCATGTTGCTTTTACCTTCTGTTTTCTTCACTTGGTTCCTAAGAATTTCTCTTCTATTTTCTTCCCGATTTCCAATAGTGCAGAATAATGTGGACTTTTTCCTTGAGCTTCGCGTTGAAGTCTTGAATCTTGTGCTGCCCTTGTGCATTGAACTGTCTAATATTTTTCATTTGTTCCTTGAACTGGTAGGCGGCATCATACGGATTCATCTATTGTTGGTCGTAGTCTCACATTTGTAGCGAATTTTCATGAATTTCACTGTAACGAGCTGAGAACCTGTGACCTGCAACTATTTAGCAGACATGGATCAAAAGTACCTACTTATATACAATGTGATTAAGAATGAGCGATATAAAAATGCAAAAATCTGATATGAACAAATACCCCCAAACTTATCTTTTGCTCGTCCCGAGCAAAGCCAATTTTATTCTCGAAAAATCCTAACCTCACTTTCGCAGGGAACGCGATTGCACTGAGCTCGTGCAACAAGCCGTTAAACTTCTAGGTGTCCCTAGTAGGAGGAGTGTTGTCTCCTGAGAGTTTCAGCGGATACTACCTACAGAATCCGATCAATTTGGCCATTGACTCTAATTCTTCAATTCAGTATTCTAGCAAGAAATTCTATTATCTTCAACTTAGAAATCATCAACCCGTATTTTTCACACTCCCTCTTCATTCAACTTAAGATCGTATATGTTTTGAAAATTTATTAAGCTTTCAGTATCTTTTGAATTTTACTTCTAAGGTGCAATCTCAACTCAGGAATTTTTATCGTTTTTTATTGAAGATATAAGGCCTATCTTTCATTCCTATTTCTCATCCAAACCCCAATCTTATACCCCTACGTGTGTGTAATTTTTACCCCTACACTTTGAAATTCAATTCAAGCTATCATACTCTTGTCCATGTCCAAAGTACTTTTAGTTGGTGAATTTTAGATGAAATTGCTCACACATTCTTCATGAGACCGTTAATACTTCTTGAGGTACTAAATGACCGATTACAAAATGTGCTTACGCATTTAGGTGTAATTCCTCGTCTTGCAATACCTAAGGCTCTGCAGTGACTCCCAAACCAGTTGGTCTAAGGCACTAGGTGATAAAGCACCCTCGCTATAATTTTTTATTTATGCTGTCTTAAGCAATTACAAAACCAGTGTTCATTTTTTTTATGTCTCTTTATTCACCATTTATACTTTTATTTTATTTTCCTTCATACTATGGTTTTTAGACAAGAGCATTTCAAGTTATCCTCTACTATCCTAAGTTTCAAGGTGAGTGTATGTGCATGTAGTAGGGTATATATTTTCAGGATTTAGACTAAAGGTTCAGAATTTATTTTTCAGACTTACACTTCAAAATAAAAATTTCAATACTCTTTCCTTATTTTGACATAGCCCTAGAACTGAACTCAAAATTTGCCTATTTCTAATTAAACTGCAATGACATATATTTTCTATAATTAAACTTTAAGAAAGGTTATTTTTAGGGTTTTTAATTTACTAAGTTTAGGATCTTGTTTTTCCTAACTAATCAACCGTCATGTCGAACTTAAGTCAAATATGGCCAAAATTGAAATTTTCATTTTTTTAATTTTTGATTTATATGGGTTTTAAAATAAGCATGCAAATGCAAAAATATATACATGAATGCAAAGGAAGAAAGCTTACCGAGCACACCCCCAAACTTAAACTCGACAGTGCCTTCACTGTCAGGCTACACCAAGAGGGCCAAAACTGCCGGTACTCCCCTGTTTGTTTATTATTTATTTATTTATTTATTTATTTATTTTATTATTAACAGAAAAAGAAAAAAAAATATATACATAAAAAGGTCCCCCCAAACTTAAGTGAAACAGTGTTTCCACTGTTTAAGCGTTAAAGTTCAGAGTTAGGGAGGAGAAAAACACAGTATCAAGCTATACAAGGCCTTACATAGGTCAAAGGTTAGCACCAACCATTCAAAAATTTTATCGTTATAATGGTGTGGTTGGTGAAAGAACTTGTTGTATGGAGTCAGGAAGAAGTGGGGAAGAGATAAATGGTGTAAAAGAAAATATTTACGTCTCGATTTGTAGAGACAAAACAATAATGGTGAACGAGAATGTGGATGATTAGGAATGGGAAGAATGGTCACATTCTCGTATGGGATAAAAAGAAATGGTGGTGGTTCGACTTCTTCAGGTGGAGGTTGATTAATCACAAAATCGGTGTCGTTTAGGAATGCGAGTTCGTCGGCGAAAGTATCTTCAAAACCTTCATCGATGGTCCGATTGAACGTTTCAATGTCAATAAGTGTCACGCCAGAATTCAACACACTTGAATTTTCAAAAATTATGGAGGTAGGAGACTCGTAAGGCTCATCTACCTTATTCTCAAAAAAGTCTAAATCAAGTTGTTTTTCTATAATTATCGAACTCAAAATATCGGATTGTGATTTATTAACACTCACTATCATTAAAGGAAGATTAGAAGAAGTACCAGAGAAAGTGGGAGAAAGAAGTTGAATACAAACTTGAGGGTGGAGATGGAGTGTATAAATTAGCACAATTTGTTATGACCGATGTGTACAAAGCGATTGTGCTAATCTACCAACCCACTGAGAAATGAGATCAAATCCCTCAAGATTCGTGAGAAAACATGGGTACGTCGAACTTGGTAAAGCAGACATTGAAAATGAAAATGATACGGTTTCTTGCGCGGTCAGAACGATGAAAAGGATGAATGGGAGTGATTTAGGAAGTGTAACAGTTAAAGGTTCAGGAGGGTGTACACTGTCAGTGGGAAGGACATGATGAATTAGAAAATCCGACTCATCAAACAAAATTGGTTCATCCTCAATACTATCCTCATAATTCCCCTCAAAAGTTATCTCATCCATGCAATTATCATTAAAATCCAGACGCATATGAAGTTCGGGAAAAACAGTTAATGACTCGGGATGATGAATTGTAGAGAGAAACTCATCCAAATCTGTGGGTTCATCATCCAAAATATTCCCAGCGTCAATATTCTCGATCAAGTGAAAATTAAATTTCTCAGACACCTCATCAAAAGCATGGATATTAATCAATTCAGGTTCTAGAGTGGAGGTGTAGAGATCAAAAGGATTGGTGATGGTTTCACTCGAAAGGGACCCTTCACAATCAGGTAAATCAAACACTACAAAGTCGCACAACTCATTAAACGTTCTATTTTCAACTGGTGAATCATTTGGGACACATGATAGACATTCATAACCGGAGTTGTGGGATTCAATTGGGGATGAGTAGGTTTGATTTGGAAGGGTGTACAACCCACTCTCACCACTCAAATTCTCAATCTGTCCAACCGCCTCATCATAAATTGGGAAATGTGGAGCTAGTTGGAAACTAGCTACTGGGGTCACTAGGTTGTATGAGGGCGGCCATGGACGCATTCAAATCCATCATCTGTTGGCATGACGCTGTAGGGTTCCTAGGCACTCTAATGGAGTCTCACAAGTGATCAAACATGCCAATTTCTAAAAATTACGGTGCCGAGAAACCCTAATACGGATCGTTAACTAGATAAATAGGCGAAGCGAGTAAGTAAACGGAAATGTATCTAAAGGAAAGGGGCTACAACCTTTGTAGATCCGGTCCACCACTTCCTAAGCTCCGTGATGATCTCCCTCCGCTGTCCAAATCGAACCCTTGACTCTAGCATTGGCATCATCGAAGAATGGGCGGGCTTGATCGTCGGTTCGATGCCGAAGATGATCTACGTTGAGGCATCACAAGAACAAGCTCCAACTTCACCAAGCTTTGAAAACTTGTGAAGTAAACACCCTATACAACTTGGCAAGAGGTAGAGGATGAAGAAATAGGAAGTGGGTAGACTTTAGAATTGGATTTCTCACTTGATTTCTCAAGTTGCCATTGGTGTAGAAAGCTTTTCTTCTTCTTGCTCATGAAGAAGAAGATGAAAAAGATATGATAAGTGTTTTTAGAATAGAAAATAAATATAATACTTATCATAATCTAACCTTAGTTAAGTGTAGAGAGTGAATTAGGGTTAGTTTAAATGGTTAGGGTTAAGTATAAGACAAGAATGGAGACTAAGTCAAAACTTCAAGAATCTTCAACTAAAAACAAAACAAGCAACCATTCATTTATCTTTTTCATTTTCCAAAATGGATATAAATAAATAAGATAAATGAATAAGTAATTAAGTAAACAAAACCCTAATCATTAACTCAACCATAGTTTAATTCTTTACACTTAACCAAATAAGCATGTATCATCAAACATGATACAATCATGTGCATAAAAGTATATCACATATACAACTTGCACAATTCAAGTGAGAAAATCCATTTAAAGTGAACCAATACTAGTTAATGCAAAGTAATATATCAAATATATATAATTATGCATTAAATCATTAAATCAACACTTGATTCAATGATCCGGTCATGTCGCATATAACCGACTAGTATTCAATGTATCGGCTTCTCGAATCAATCCTTGATTCGATAACCAGGTTATATCGCATATAACCATTCGATACATTCGTCGCGAGAATGGAATACGGTATCACATACACGAATTATTCTTGGTCCCGCACATATCTCATATGCGCTCCTATTTCATTTCGCTTGAGCTAGGAAACCTCTGTGTAGGACTCTAAAGACTCGTCAATACGCCGGCAGCAGATGATGATCATATCAAACACCCACAAGCCGCAAGCGGTCTGCTAAACGTAACGGCCACCCGGGTATTGAGCGATCAGAAGATCGACGAGCAAGCCCGCTCACACTCCTGTGAATCCAACCAGTAACACTTACCGTATAGTCCGGTCTGTTCGTCTGATATGTCGCATATCTCGCCTAGGGGTGGTAAACGTCAGACACCAATAGCTCGATAAGTCATGCCGGCTTGAGGTCCATGACATTCGTGAAACTACTGATAACTCTTACCAGTATATCACTACAACCCTGGCCAGGGATTTCCTGTTATGGCCAGTCGTGCATTGCGCAACATCAACCCCCAATACCGGGAGAAACGAATCCCCTCCTATCGCTCATTGCCTCCATGTGAATCGGGACTGTACCCAAAAACCACCTGTTTGCACGACTCAGTAGTGCCGTGGTAGGGTGGAAATCAAAGCACAGTGGGAGACACACAAGACTCTATGACGATCTCGGGTCAACAGACTAAGCTGTACCAGTGTCACCAGAGAACTGCCATCTGACGTGAGGTATAATACCATCTGGGAGTTCTCGGCGAGTCCGTTCAGTGTACCCCGTCTCCACTGAGCACCCGCATACCATCTTCGATATCAAACACCAATGGATATGGGATCATCCATCGCCCATCGCATGGGTCGAGAAGATATGCGCTAGTCTACTCTGGAATATCGATGCCCCGTCTCGATATTCCCACGACTAGGAACAATGAAGGATGTACTCATTGACTACCCAGGCCCCACTAGTATGATCTGCATCATAGTCCTGGAAGTCGAGTACACATCCTAAGGGCTTTATCAACATGTAATCAGAGAGACAGAAAGTATACATGTTAAGATAAAGAGCAACCAGATAGCGTATTATCATGTCGAGCAAGAAAGTCCAACCTATATATGTCCCAGCATCCACTACAATATACATCCAATGTACAGTAATGGCCTCTAGGGCATACATATAACTAACAATCTCCCACTTGCACTAGGGCCATCTGTAGCAGTGGTCGCAGTATCTAATACTCAACCATCCCATATGAGTCTCTCTCTGGGAAAAGGCCTTCGTGAGTGGATCCGCCGTATTGTCCTCTGAGTCTACTCTCCTAACCTCGATCAACCTGGAGATCAACTATCTCCATGATCAGGTGATGCTGTCTCAAAATATGTCTGGGTCACTGATGGGACCAGGGTTCCAGGGCCAAAACCACACTTCCATTGTCATACAATGGCAGGAACCAAGTTCATCTTATGAACCAATATACACCCAAACTGCCTCTTTGGTAGTATCTTTAATAGCGATGTTACCAGCCTTTATCGTCTAGTTTGTCACGGTATCTAGCTTGGAAATCTTCCAACATACCGTCCCTTTACCGAGGGTAAAGACAATGCCTGGGACTGACATTCAGTCGTCCTTATCACTCTGGAACCCTTCCAGTGATTCTCCCCAGGATCGATTGATACCATTTCACTACAACTAGTGAGTATCCTAACATCCAATTAAATCTATCTCATAGATCCAAAGCTTAGGATTTAGTAGGTATGACTTTGATCCTATATGGAAAATCATTGTGATAAGCAGAGATTGATCGAGTGTAGCATAGGAAACTCCTTCCCTAACAAGAGTATGTCATCCACGTATTCTATGAGGATCGTCACCATACTCCCTACTACCTTTTTGTTTATACAAGGTTCATCTACCATTTTGATGATGTCAACTTCTTTGACTAATCCATCAAAACAGATGTTCCAACTCCGCTATGCCTGCTTTATCCTATAAAGCATCTTGCACACGTTTCCGCTGCTCCCACTGTCTACGAGGCCCTCTGGCTGTGTTCTTATAGACATTCTCTTCTAAATCATTATTTAGAAAAGTTGTCATGGCACCCAACCACCAGATATCGTAGTCATGGTATGTAGCCGTGGCAAGTAGGATCTGGATGGACTTAAGCATAGTCCCTGGAAAAGGTTTCATCATTATCCGTGCCTGGTTGATGACGAAAACCTTTAACAAGTCTATCTTTGAAAGTCTCAACTTGTCCATCTACACCAAGTAATCTTCTCAAGATATACTTGCTCCTGATGGGGATTTAACCCTTCAGATATCGCAACCAAAGTCCATACTTTGTTGGTGTATATGGATTCCATCTCAGATCACTAAGCATCCAGCCATTCTTACAGAGTCCCTACTCTCGATGGCCTGCTCGAAACTGGTTGGGTCATCATCTCATGATGCAATCCTCGCTCTCACTGTCATCGAGAAACCGAGGTATCTCTCAGGTGGGTGAGGAACCCTACTAGATCGGCGGAGAGGCTGAGGTTCGTCGGAAACTATTGAATCCTTTGGTTCTGTCAAATCATTAGCAGTTTTGTACAGCTGGAACCTTTCCAGTTCTACAGAACTGATCTTGCCTCGATCTTGTCCGGATTTTGCTTTTGACATAGGCCGGACAATCGCAAATCTTAACTTACTTAAGAGATAGGATCTTCCCATACCATATCTCATATGGAGTGGTAGGCATTGATTTGATTCAAACCTAATTCAATAGGTATGCAGCTTCTCAAGTGCATAACCCCCAAAAAGGAAATAGGTAACTCAGTAGTACTCATCATAGAGCACACCTTATCATATAGGGTGTGATTGCTCCGCCCCGATATACCATCGTGCTATGGTTTATACGGAGGAGTAATGCTGAGAGAGAATCTCATTTTCTTTTAGAATAGTCCAGGAATGCTATGCACAAGTATTCTCCTCCCTGATCTCATCACAGGACATAATACTTATACCCGTATTTTGGTTCTCTACTTCCTACTTATATTTTGTGAATACCTCAAAAGGTTCGGACTTATATTTCAACAGGAATATATGACTGAATCTTGAGAGATTATCAGAGAATATAATGAAGTATAAAGAACCAGTCCTGGCATGTGTAGACAGGAGACCTTACATACATCATCATGTATCAGTCCTAAGAGTTTACCAACTCTTCCTCTGTTTCCAATAAACAGAGCTGGTGTCATTATATCTTTGTGACATGACTGGCAAGTTTCACAAGATGTTAATTCAAACTGATTTAAATATGCATCTAAATGTAACTTCAGCTAGTCGGGTCGCATTGATATGACCTAGTCTACAATACCTCAAGAAGAATTCGTTCATTTCTGAACTCTTCCTCTTGTGTGTGTTCTGTATACGAGGAACTGTAGTTTGATTTAGAACGTCAATGCTTTTAGATAACGTGCCTGAACCGATCAACTTTTGATATAGGAAATGTTCAAAACATTATCCATCAATACAAAATTATATCCTTTCTTTACTAATAAAAAGACTGATATGATTTTGTTGTTATTTGTATGTATGCCCTAGAGGCCAGTATTGTACAGATGATGTATTTATATTGGATGCTTGGACATATATAGAGATGACTTTCTTGCTCGATATGATAGTATGCTATCTGGTTACTCTTTATCTTAACATGTACACTAGTCTCTTTATACTGTCTTATAGTTACATGTTGGTAAAGCCCTTAGGATATGTACTTGACTACCTGGACTGTGATGCAGATCATACTAGTGGGGACATGGTAGTCCATAAGTACATCCTTCAAGGTCCCTAGTCGTGGGTGTATCGAGACGGGGCATCGATATACCAGAGTAGACTAGCGTATACGCTTCTCGACCCATGAGATGGGCGATGGATGATCCCACATCCATTGGTGTTTGATATCAGAGATGGTATACGGGTGCTCAGTGGAGACTGGGTACACTGGACGGACTCGCCGAGAACTCCCAGATGGTATTATACCTCACGTCAGATGGCAGTTCTCAGGTGACACTTGTACAAGTTAGTCTGTAGACCCGAGATCGTCATAGAGTCTTGTGTGATTCCCACTGTGCTTTGATCTCCACCTTACCACGTCCATGAGGGCGTGCAAAACGGTGGTCTTTGGGTACAGTCCCGAGTCACATGGAGGCAATGAGCGATAGGAGGGGTTTCGTCTCTCCCGGTATTGGGGGTTGATGTTGTGCTGTGCTCGATTGGCCGTAACAGGGTAGTCCCTGGCCAGGGCTGATCAGAGATTTGCTGGTAAGTGTTACCAGTAGTTTCTCGACCCGTTAT
This sequence comes from Agapanthus africanus, assembly GCA_030015575.1. Lineage (NCBI taxonomy): Eukaryota > Viridiplantae > Streptophyta > Magnoliopsida > Asparagales > Amaryllidaceae > Agapanthus > Agapanthus africanus. Next base: position 397,957,780 of record JASDDO010000026.1, on the reverse strand, counting down.
GAGCCTCACATCGGCACGACTTATCGAGTATTGGGGTCTGACGTTTACCACCCCTAGACTTGATATGCGACGTATCAGACGAAGAGACCGGACTGTACGGTAAGTGTTACTGGTCGGATTCGCAGGAGTGTGAGCGGGCTAGCTCGTCGATCTTCTGATCGCTCAATACCCGGGTGGCCGTTACGTTTAGCAGAACGCTTGCGGCTTGTGGATGATTGATATGATCATCATCTGCTACCGGCGTATTGACGAGTCTTTAGAGTCCTACACAGAGGCTTCCTGGCTCAAGCGAAACGAAATAGGAGCGCATATGAGATATGTGCAGGACCGAGAATAATGCGTGTATGTGATACCGCATTTCATTCTCGCGATAAATGTTTCGATTGGTTATATTTGATATGACCTAGTTATCGAATCATTGATTCGATAAATCGATACATTGGATTCTAGTCGGTTATGTGCGACATGACCGGATCACTGAATCAAATGTTGATTTAATGATTTAATGTATAATTATATATTTGATATATTACTTTGCATTAGCTAGTATTGGTTCACTTTATATGGATTTTCTCACTTGATGCACATTGTATATGTGATATACTTTTGTGCACATTCTTGTATCATGTTTGATGATACTTGATCATTTAGTTAAGTGTATAGGATTAAACCATGATTAATATGATAATTAGGGTTTTGCATATCCATTTATTTATTTATTTGTTTATTTATTTATTTGGAAATGATTATGATAAGAATGGTGGCTTTCTTTGTCTTTTAGTTGAAGCTTCATGAAGCTTTGACTTCTTAACCATTCTTGTCATCATGCTTAACACTAACCCATCCATTAACCATGGTTTATTCTCTACACTTAACCCTAGTCTAAGTTATGATAAGTATTGATTTTCTATTTCTTTTTAATAGAACTTATCATAACCATCTTCATCTTCTTCTTCTTCTTCAAGCTTGCTACATCAATGGCAACTTGAGTTTTAGTGAGAGAAATCCAAATCTAAAGTGAACCCACCTCCTATTTCTTCATCCTCTACCTCTTGCCAAGTGGTTTTGGGTGTTTTCTTCACAAGTTTCACTACTTGGTGAAGTCGGAGCTTGAACTAGTGCAACCTCAACGTAGATCGTCTTTGACACGAAGCCGACGACCTTGCTCGCCCGTTTTCCGATGAAGCCGACGAATGAGTCGAGGATTCATGATGGACAGCGAGGGCATGACCACGCGGAGCTAAGGAGGTGGAAATCCGGATCTACAAAGGTTGTAGCATCTCAACTTTAGTTAAGTTGTTAACTAGTTTTGTATTTCGCCTAGACATCTAGCAACGATCTGTTAACTAGGGTTTCTCGGCACCATAATTTTTAAATTTGGCATGTTCGATGCCTTGTGAGACCTCTATAGGATGCCTAGGAACCCTACAGTGGTATCAGAGCCTAGCTAGAGCCTTAGGCGAAGTCTAGACGGAGTTTGAAACCCGGACGAACCGAAATCCAAACCCCAAAATAGCTCTCTGGAAATTTTTCAAATTTGTGGTTTTTTGTCAATTAAAAATGCTTTAAAAAATCAGCAATAAAATCTAAGAATTACTGTGCAAAACGTTTCCTATGAACAGTATAAACTGCGGCGGAACCGCGGCAGAAGCATGGCTTCTGCGGCGGTTCCGCGGCGCATTGATGACGTCAGCCCCACTTCTTTGCACAGTAATACCTGATTAATTGTTCTGAGTTTTCTGTGAATTTTAATTTGACTGCAGAGTTGAGTATTCTGGGGTTGTGTACGGAATCAACGATTCGATCGGATTATCGAACTTTGTCTAAGTGTTTTCCGGATAAATTTTTGAATATGTTAAAAAGTTCGACCGGATATAAATACCCAATTTTTCCCCTGCCAAAAATATCCAAGTGTTGGATTATTGTGTGGTTTAAGGACATTCTGAGTAGTGCAAGTAACGCGATGGTCCCTCTAGAAGACAACAAACCTTAACTCGATTATGTGACCGTCTTGAACTGCCCTTTGAACCTTCGGGTTTGGGGCAGTACGGCGTGCCACATGTGAGGCGTTGGCTTGACCCTTCTATGGCTGGACCGTTGGTACTGAGGCATGAAACGAATGTCTTTGAACCTATTTCATTCATGTGTTGGATGGTTTCGGGAAAACTTGGGTGTTCGAATGTTCGATCGGAAAGTTTAATATATTCTATTTATCTGGAATGGGATACAATAATTGGAATTCACAAACAGTTATGTGATAACTGAATGAATAATATAAATCTAGCGGTTTAGTTTCATTTGATATTGAAAAGAGTTTTCGATAATGAGACTAAAATGCGGGATTTATATCTGTTAGGCATGTGATGTCTAAGTATTTCATTTGTTTAGGCATGCGATGTCTAAAGAAATTGCGGATTCCAATTGTTGTAGTTTTACACTTTCTTTTCTGTGACCGTAAGTGTAGTATGTTCATATCGCCGGTTTCGTTGCTATACGTCAACGACAATTGGGGTATGCATACTTACTTACGTTGATGACATGTGATGTTATGTGTTGCTGGATATGTTATATTGGATCGTCGTGTTTGAATAGCCGGGGTTTTTTATGTGAGATGAGTGTTTTTCATTTTCATTCATGTAAAAACTTGTATGTAATATTCTTATATTTGGGGCACTTCCAGGTAGCGGAAGTTGTCACCCTTTGTATATTATTTACTTTTCCGCATTAGGATAGACCCAAGGAAGGGAGCACAAGTAACCGGGTTCTGGGGTCCAGTGGGAGACCAACTCGAGGAGTCGAGTCCGGGTCTCCTAATCCTAGAATTGGCAGGGTTGCTTGCCGCTCTCGTAGGGGTCTAGGGGTGTGGGATTGGCTATTCATCACGACCGTGGAATCCGTGTTTTATACTGGCTCGTATTGAAAACACGGACGTCCTAGTATATCCAATATTTCATATGTTCATTCTGCTGCGATATCTGTGATGTGATTCTGTGATGGATATAGTATATAGTATATATATGATATATTATATAGACGTTACTTATGTTTTACACCCGCGCTAGCCCTGCCCTGCTCTGTCCTTAGTTACCTAACCTAACGGTGCACGAGGGGACATCGAGGCGAATGCGGATGGCATAAGTGTACGTTATATCTATCTGTGATGTTTAGGTATTTAAATGATGGGACTTCATTAATGTGATTAATGAAAGATAAAGAAACCTAAGATTTTGTAGAATCAGATTTTAAACAAAACAGGTAGCTACAGTTCTTGCTTTGCATAGCGGTATATATGATATACCCTGCACCTTATTCGATGAGGAAAGGACCGAGATCCCATCACCGGGAGTGACTCCTTTAGCAATAACTGGCAGATGCTACACGCTCGGTTTGGCTTTGATTGCTTTTAAGAGTTTTTGCTTTGCACAGTGATATATATGATATATCCCGCACCTCATTCGACGAGGAAAGGGCCGACGATCCCTTCACCGGGAGTGACCCTTTTAGCAAAACTAGAAAAGCCTCAAAATCACTCCATTTTAAAAACTTCATTTGATTCTACAACGATATCAAGTTCATTACGCAATAGGTTTTCAGAAAAACCTGTCGTAGCCCTCCGTCATTTCAGATAAGTACTAGTTAGTATTCGTGCTACGTTTGTTGACTATGTTAAGGCGTAGTGTGCGGTAGCTAATTAGTGCTTATCTGTATAAGCATATGATGCGATTGGATTAGGGTAGTCGTGCGACTTTGTTGACTATGTTAAGGGTCGTGCGGGTGGGTTTAATTCAATCGGGAAATGACGGGTTGAACTTGACTAGCACTTATGATTTGTTGACTATGTTAAGGTCATATAGCTGCTAGGGGCAAAAGATTATCGGGAATTTCAAGTGTTGAAATTTGCAATGAGATTGCATACCTTCTATGAGATAGTTGGATCCCGATACCCACTGCGAGTAAGAGTTACTCCTGGGAGAGTTTTACACATTGCAATTAGCCGATCAAGTAGGTGTCTAGAAAGGTGTCAACGGGGTTACGCTTCTGGGAAAACGAGGTTTACAGTAATTAGGTTCGTGCGAAAGCACGTGGGACCTCCCTCAAAGTACCGACACTGGCCTGGCTGAAAGATTGGCGAACTTGTAGTGTGTAATTAATCCCGGCTAGTCTTTCCTTTTAGGGTTTGAAGGAAGATTTGATAAAAAGCAGTGAGAGCCATCCTGATTAGATAAGATAATAACCAATCTAATCTTGCACGAGCTTACGCTAAAGTGTTTTCTTCTCTCTCTCTCCAGGTAGCGACCATTTCATGCCTTAATAAAGATAATAATATGGATGTATTGACCGAACCCGCATGTTATACTGTGCTGGGGAACGTTGGTTCCGTTCTTTCTTATAAGAGTTATAGGAATGAACAGGATATAGGGGAATACCAGGATTCCCATGCCACCCGAATGAAGAAAGTACATGTTGATGCATTTTCTTCGGGTGTGTTTGTTACTGAGAACTGTTTCTCTATTTGCTCTACGTCCTGGGTATTGGATACCGGGTCAGGATCCCATATATGTAATCAGTTACATGGGCTAAGGAAAGGTAGAGAACTTGGAGAAGGTGATAAAGACATTAGAGTTGGAAATGGTGCAATTGTTGCAGCTAAGACTGTCGGGGAATATCACCTTGTATTACCAACTGGTAATACATTGGTTCTGAACGAATGCTATTACATGCCGAACCTGATATGCAACATTATATCGGTTTCTTTATTAAGTAAATAGGGATATAATTTTGTATTACAGGACAATGTTATGAACATTTTCCGCGACCAAAAGTTGGTTGGATCAGGCACGTTGTGCAATGGCATTTATGTTCTAAATCAATCAACAGTTCTGAGCATAACAAACACACACAAGAGGAAGAGTTCTGAACTCAACGAATCCTTCTTGTGGCATTGTAGACTGGGTCACATCAATGCGACACGACTGGCTAAGTTGCATAAGGATGGGTATTTGAAACCATTCGAATTTTCATCTTATGACACTTGCCAGTCATGTCTCAAAGGCAAGATGACCAAAACTCCGTTTACGGGACACGGAGAAAGAGTTACCGAACTCTTGGGACTGATACATAGTGATGTATGTGGTCCCATGTCTATACATGCCAGGGATGGTTCTTCATACTTCATTACATTCACTGACGATCTCTCTAGATTCGGATATGTGTTCCTGATGAAACACAAATCAGAAGCTTTTGAGAAATTTAGGGAATATAAACAAGAAGTTGAGAACCAAACCGGAAAAAGTATTAAAATCCTATGATCTGATCGAGGAGGTGAATACTTGAGCAATGAATTCCTGGACTTCCTAAAAGAGAATGGGATTCTCTCTCAGCTGACTCCTCCATATACACCACAGCACAACGGTGTATCGGAGCAGAGAAATCGCACCCTATTAGATATGGTGCGCTCTATGATGAGCACAGCTGAGTTACCTATTTCCTTCTGGGGATATGCGCTGGAGACAGCAGCATACCTATTGAATCAAGTTCCATCTAAATCTGTACCTACCACACCATATGAGATATGGAGTGGGAAGAGACCATATTTTAAAGGAGTTAAAATATGGGGTTGTCCGACCTATGTCAAAAGGCAAAATCCAGACAAACTCGAGGCACGGTCAGTTCTTTGCAAGTTTGTGGGATATCCTAAGAATTCCCAAGGATATTTTTTCTACCATGCTGAAGAACAAAAAGTGTTTGTTTCTCAATATGCCACCTTTTTAGAAAATGAATTTCTTGAAAAGAAATTAGTGGCAAAGTAGTAGAGCTGGAAGAGGTTCCAGATACACAAACAGTAACTGAAGATTTAGTGGAACCAGAAGATTCAGTAGCTCCCAATGAACCTCAGCCTCTCCGCCGATCTAGTAGGGTTCCTCGCCAGCCTGAAAGATACTACGGTTTTCTCATGGACGGTGGGAGCGAGGATTGCATCATGGAGGATGATGACCCAACTAGCTTCGAGCAGGCCATCACGAGTGGGGACTCAGTGAAATGGCTGGATGCTATGCGGTCCGAGATGGAATCCATGTACACCAACAAAGTATGGACTTTGGACGTTGCTCCTGAAGGGGTAAAACCCATTGGGAGCAAGTGGATCTTCAAAAAGAAACTTGGTGTAGATGGGAAAGTGGAGACTTTCAAAGCTAGACTTGTAGCAAAAGGTTTTCGTCAAAGACCAGGTGTGGACTATGACGAGACCTTTTCTCCAGTGGCTATGCTTAAATCCATCCGGATCATGCTTGCCATCGCTGCATATCATGATTACGAAATCTGGCAAATGGATGTTAAGACCGCCTTTCTAAATGGTGATTTAGAAGAGTGCGTGTACATGACTCAGCCAGAGGGCTTCGTAGATAGTGGGAGCAGCGGGAAGGTGTGCAAACTGCTTAAATCCATTTATGGATTAAAGAAAGCATCGCGGAGTTGGAACATCTGCTTTGACGTCGTTATCAAAGAGTTTGATTTCGTCAAAAACCCAGATGAACCTTGTATCTACAAGAAGGTGGCAGGGAGTAAGGTTGTCTTCCTCGTATTGTACGTGGACGACATACTCTTGATAGGAAATGATATTCCTATGCTGCAATCGGTCAAGCTCTTCTTATCACAAAGATTCTCGATGAAAGATCTTGGTGATGCCTCCTGCATATTGGGGATTAGGATCTATAGAGATAGATCCAAAAGGATTTTGGGATTGTCCTAATCCAGGTACATTGACACCATACTAAAGAGGTTTAGTATGGAAGAGTCCAAGCGTGGGAACTTGCCCACGATCTCTGGAGTCACTCTCTCCAAAGAGATGTCTCCCAAGACTGATTTGGAGAGAGCTCGCATGCAAGGGATACCCTATGCTTCGGCAGTAGGCTCTATCATGTATGCGATGCTATGTACCAGACCCGATGTAGCATACTCACTAAGTGTAGTGAGCAGGTATCAAGCTGATCCTGGAGAGAGTCACTGGACAGCTGTGAAGAGCATTCTCAAGTACTTGCGAAGGACTAGAGATATGTTCTTGGTGTATGGTAACGGAGAGCTCCAAGTGGAGTCCTTTACCGATTCGAGCTTCCAGAGTGATAAGGACGACTCTAAGTCGCAGTCGGGCTTTGTCTTTACCCTTTACGGAGGGGCGGTTAGCTGGAAGAGTTCCAAGCAGGAAACCGTGGCAGACTCGACGATGGAGGCTGAATACATCGCTGCCAACGATGCTGCCAAAGAGGCTGTCTGGATCAAGAAGTTCATTACTGAACTTGGAGTGGTTCCATCCATTGAGCATCCAATACCTTTGTATTGCGATAACAATGGAGCGGTGGCTTTGGCCAAGGAACCCAGGTCCCATCAGCGATCCAGGCATATTCTGAGGCGGTATCACCTGATCCGGGAGATAGTTGATCGCCGGGAGATCGAGGTCAGGAGGGTTGACACGAAGAACAACACGGCGGATCCACTCACGAAGGCCATTCCCCAGACACAGTTTGAGAGACTCTTCGGGATGCTAGGTATGAGATACTACAGCAGCTGGCCCTAGTGCAAGTGGGAGATTGTTAGTTGTATGTATGCCCTAGAGGCCAGTATTGTACAGATGATGTATATTATATTGGATGCTTGGACATATATAGAGATGACTTTCTTGCTCGATATGATAGTATGCTATCTGGTTACTCTTTATCTTAACATGTACACTAGTCTCTTTATACTGTCTTATAGTTACATGTTGGTAAAGCCCTTAGGATATGTACTTGACTACCTGGACTGTGATGCAGATCATACTAGTGGGGACATGGGAGTCCATAAGTACATCCTTCAAGGTCCCTAGTCGTGGGTGTATCGATACGGGGCATCGATATACCAGAGTAGACTAGCGTATACGCTTCTCGACCCATGAGATGGGTGATGGATGATCCCACATCCATTGGTGTTTGACATCAGAGATGGTATACGGGTGCTCAGTGGAGACTGGGTACACTGGACGGACTCGCCGAGAACTCCCAGATGGTATTATACCTCACGTCAGATGGTAGTTCTCAGGTGACACTTGTACAGGTTAGTCTGTAGACCCGAGATCGTCATAGAGACTTGTGTGATTCCCGCTGTGCTTTGATCTCCACCTTACCACGTCCATGAGGGCGTGCAAAACGGTGGTCTTTAGGTACAGTCCCGAGTCACATGGAGGCAATGAGCGATAGGAGGGGTTTCGTCTCTCCCGGTATTGGGGGTTGATGTTGTGCTATGCTCGATTGGCCGTAACAGGGAAGTCCCTGGCCAGGGCTGATCAGAGATTTGCTGGTAAGTGTTACCAGTAGTTTCTCGACCCGTTATGAGCCTCACATCGGCACGACTTATCGAGTATTGGGGTCTGACGTTTACCACCCCTAGACTTGATATGCGACGTATCAGACGAAGAGACCGGACTGTACGGCAAGTGTTACTGGTCGGATTCGCAGGAGTGTGAGCGGGCTAGCTCGTCGATCTTCTGATCGCTCAATACCCGGGTGGCTGTTACGTTTAGCAGACCGCTTGAGGCTTGTGGATGCTTGATATGATCATCATCTGCTACCGGCGTATTGACGAGTCTTTAGAGTCCTACACAGAGGCTTCCTGGCTCAAGCGAAACGAAATAGGAGCGCATATGAGATATGTACAGGACCGAGAATAATGCGTGTATGTGATACCGCATTTCATTCTCGCGATAAATGTTTCGATTGGTTATATTTGATATGACCTAGTTATCGAATCATTGATTCGATAAATCGATACATTGGATACTAGTCGGTTATGTGCGACATGACCGGATCATTGAATCAAATGTTGATTTAATGATTTAATGTATAATTATATATTTGATATATTACTTTGCATTAGCTAGTATTGGTTCACTTTATATGGATTTTCTCACTTGATGCACATTGTATATGTGATATACTTTTGTGCACATTCTTGTATCATGTTTGATGATACTTGTGTAGGGTTCCTAGGCACCCTAATGAGGTCACACAAGGCATCGAACATGCCATATTAAAATTTTAACGGTGCCGAGAGACCCGACTACGGATCGTTTGCTAGAATTCTAGGCGAAACTAAAAGCTAGTTAACAGTTAACTACTGGGATACGGAAATTACAACCTTTGTAGATCCGGATATCCACCTCCACGGCTCCGCAAGGGCGTCCTCTCGCTGTCCATCTTGAAGCTTGAACTCTTGTGACGGCTTCATCGGAGAAACGTGCGGAATAGGTCGTCGGCTTCGTGTCAAAGACGATCTACGTCGAGGTTGCACAAACTCAAGCTCCGACTTCACAAACTTGTGAAACTTGTGAAGTAAACACCCAAAACAACTTGGCAAGAGGTAGAGGGTGAAGAAATAGGAGGTGGGTTCACTTTAGAATTGGATTTATCTCACTTTAACTCAAGTTGCCATTGATGGACCTTGAGCTTGAAGAAGAAGAAGAAGATGAAGATGAAGAAAGAAAGATAAGTCTTCATATATTAAAATAAAACTAATATGAATACTTATCATATCTTGACCATGGTCAAGTGTAGAGATTAAACCAAGGTTAGTAAGTGTGGTTAGGGTTAAGGATGAGATAAGGATGGTGGACTTTGTCAAAGCTTCATGAAGCTTCAACATAGCTCCAAAATAAGCCACCATTCTTAACTTAATCCTTTCAAATAAATAAACAAATAAATAAATGAAAAACCAAAACCCTAATCATCACTTAACCATGGTTTAACCCTTTACACTTAATCACATTATCAAGTATCATCAAACATGATACAAAGTAGTGCACTAAAGCATATCACATATACAATGTGCATCAAGTGAGAAAAATCCGTTTAAAGTGAACCAATACTAGTTAATGCAATGCAATATATCAAATATATAATTATGCATTAAATCATTAAATCAACATTTGATTCAATGATCCGGTCATGTCGCACATAACCGACTAGAATCTAATGTATCGATTTATCGAATCAATGATTCGATAACTAGGTCATATCGAATATAACCAATCGAAACATATATCGCGAGAATGAAATGCGGTATCACATACACGCATTATTCTCGGTCCTGCACATATCTCATATGCGCTCCTATTTCGTTTCGCTTGAGCCAGGAAACCTCTGTGTAGGACTCGAAAGACTCGTCAATACGCCGGTAGCAGATGATGATCATATCAAGCACCCACAAGCCGCAAGCGGTCTGCTAAACGTAACGGCCACCCGGGTATTGAGCGATCAGAAGATCGACGAGCTAGCCCGCTCACACTCCTGCGAATCCGACCAGTAACACTTACCATACAGTCCGGTCTCTTCGTCTGATACGTCGCATATCAAGTCTAGGGGTGGTATACGTCAGACCCCAATAACCCGATAAGTCATGCCGATGTGAGGCTCGTAACGGGTCGAGAAACTACTGGTAACACTTACCAGTAAATCTCTGATCAGCCCTGGCTAGGGACTTCCCTGCTACGGCCAATCGAGCACAGCGCAACATCAACTCCCAATACCGGGAGAGACGAAACCCCTCCTATCGCTCATTGCCTCCATGTGACTCGGGACTGTACCTAAAGACCACCGTTTTGCACGCCCTTATGGACGTGGTAAGGTGGAGATCAAAGCACAGTGGGAATCACACAAGACTCTATGACGATCTCGGGTCTACAGACCAACCTGTACAAGTATCACCTGAGAACTGCCATCTGACGTGAGGTATAATACCATCTGGGAGTTCTCGGCGAGTCCGTCCAGTGTACTCAGTCTCCACTGAGCACCCGTATACCATCTCTGATGTCAAACACCAATGGATATGGGATCATCCATCGCCCATCACATGGGTCGAGAAGCGTATACGCTAGTCTACTCTGGTATATCGATGCCCCGTCTCGATACACCCACGACTAGGGACCTTGAAGGATGTACTTATGGACTACCATGTCCCCACTAGTATGATCTGCATAATAGTCCAGGTAGTCAAGTACAAATCCTAAGGGCTTTACCAACATGTAACTATAAGACAGTATAAAGAGACTAGTGTACATGTTAAGATAAATAGAAACCAGATAGCATACTATCATGTCGAGCAAGAAAGTCATCTCTATATATGTCCAAGCATCCAATATAATATACATAATCTGTACAATACTGGCCTCTAGGGCATACATACAACTAACAATCTCCCACTTGCACTAGGGCCAGCTGCTGTAGTATCTCATACCGAGCATCCCGAAGAGTCTCTCAAACTGTATCTGGGGAATGGCCTTCGTGAGTGGATCCGCCGTGTTGTTCTTCGTGTCAACTCTCCTGACCTCGATCTCCCGGCGATCAACTATCTCCCGGATCAGGTGATACCGCCTCAGAATATGCCTGGATCGCTGATGGGACCTGGGTTCCTTGGCCAAAGCCACCGCTCCATTGTTATCGCAATACAAAGGTATTGGATGCTCAATGGATGGAACCACTCCAAGTTCAGTAATGAACTTCTTGATCCAGACAGCCTCTTTTGCAGCATCGTTGGCAGCGATGTATTCAGCCTCCATCGTCGAGTCTGCCACGGTTTCCTGCTTGGAACTCTTCCAGCTAACCGCCCCTCCGTAAAGGGTAAAGACAAAGCCCGACTGCGACTTTGAGTCGTCCTTATCACTCTGGAAGCTGGAATCGGTAAAGGACTCCACTTGGAGTTCTCCGTTACCATACACCAAGAACATATCTCTAGTCCTTCGCAAGTACTTGAGAATGCTCTTCACAGCTGTCCAGTGACTCTCTCCAGGATCAGCTTGATACCTACTCACTACACTTAGTGAGTATGCTACATCGGGTCTGGTACATAGCATCGCATACATGATAGAGCCTACTGCCGAAGCATAGGGTATCCCTTGCATGCGAGCTCTCTCCAAATCAGTCTTGGGAGACATCTCTTTGGAGAGAGTGACTCCAGAGATCGTGGGTATATTCCCACGCTTGGACTCTTCCATACTAAACCTCTTTAATATGGTGTCAATGTACCTGGATTGGGACAATCCCAAAATCCGTTTGGATCTATCTCTATAGATCCTAATTCCCAATATGCAGGAGGCATCACCAAGATCTTTCATTGAGAATCTTTGTGATAAGAAGAGCTTGACCGATTGCAGCATAGGAACATCATTTCCTATCAAGAGTATGTCGTCCACGTACAATACGAGGAAGACAACCTTACTCTCTGCCACCTTCTTGTAGATACAAGGTTCATCTGGATTTTTGACGAAATCAAACTCTTTGATAACGACGTCAAAGCAGATGTTCCAACTCCGCGATGCTTGCTTTAATCCATAAATGGATTTAAGCAGCTTGCACACCTTCCCGCTGCTCCCACTGTCTACGAAGCCCTCTGGCTGAGTCATGTACACGCACTCTTCTAAATCACCATTTAGAAAGGCGGTCTTAACATCCATTTGCCAGATTTCGTAGTCATGAAAGGCAGCAATGGCAAGCATGATTCGGATGGATTTAAGCATAGCCACTGGAGAAAAGGTCTCGTCATAGTCCACACCTGGTCTTTGACGAAAACCCTTTGCTACAAGTCTAGCTTTGAAAGTCTCCACTTTCCCATCTACACCAAGTTTCTTCTTAAAGATCCACTTGCTCCCAATGGGTTTTACCCCTTCAGGAGCAACTTCCAAAGTCCATACTTTGTTGGTGTACATGGAATCCATCTCGGACCGCATAGCATCCAGCCATTTCACTGAGTCCCCACTCGTGATGGCCTGCTCGAAGCTAGTTGGGTCATCATCCTCCATGATGCAATCCTCACTACCACCATCAATGAGAAAACTATAGTATCTCTCAGGTGGACGAGAAACCCTACTAGATCGGCGGAGAGGCTGGGGTTCGTCGGGAGCTACTGAATCCTCTGGTTCCACTAAATCTTCAGTTTGAGTTTGTGTTGCTGGAATTTCTTCCAGTTCTACCTCATCGCCACTAATTTCTTTTGCAAGAAATTCCTTTTCCAAAAAGGTGGCATGGCGAGAAACAAACACTTTTTGTTCCTCTGTATGGTAGAAAAGATATCCATGTGAATGTTTGGGATATCCCACAAACTTGCATAGAACTGACCGTGCCTCGAGTTTGTCCGGATTTTGCCTTTTGACATAGGCCGGGCAACCCCATATCTTAACTCGTTTAAGACATGGTCTCTTCCCACTCCATATCTCATATGGTGTGGTAGGTACAGATTTAGATGGAACTTGATTCAATAGGTATGCTGCTGTCTCCAGCGCATGACCCCAGAAGGAAATAGGTAACTCAGCTGTACTCATCATAGAGCGCACCATATCTAATAGGGTGCGGTTCCTCCGCTCCGATACACCGTTGTGCTGTGGTGTATATGGAGGAGTTAGCTGAGAGAGAATCCCATTCTCTTTTAGGAAGTCCAGGAATTCATTGCTCAAGTATTCACCTCCCCGATCTGATCGAAGGATTTTAATACTTTTTCCGGTTTGGTTCTCGACTTCTTGTTTATATTCTCTAAATTTCTCAAAAGCTTCTGATTTGTGTTTCATCAGGAACACATATCCGAATCTAGAGAGATCGTCAGTGAATGTAATGAAGTACGAAGAACCATCCCTGGCATGTGTAGACATGGGACCGCATACATCACTATGTATCAGTCCTAAGAGTTTGGTAACTCTTTCTCCGTGTCCCGTAAACGGAGTCTTGGTCATCTTGCCTTTGAGACATGACTGGCAAGTGTCATAGGATGAAAATTCAAACGGATTTAAATATCCATCCTTATGCAACTTAGCCAGTCGTGTCGCATTGATGTGACCCAGTCTACAATGCCACAAGAAGGATTCGTTGAGTTCAGAACTCTTCCTCTTGTGTGTGTTTGTTATGCTGAGGACTGTTGATTGGTTTAGAACATAAATGCCATTGCACAACGTGCCTGATCCAACCAACTTTTGGTTATGGAAAATGTTCATAACATTGTCCTGTAATACAAAATTATATCCCTCTTTACTTAATAAAGAAACCGATATAATGTTGCATATCAGGTTCGGCATGTAATAGCATTCGTTCAAAACCAATGTATTACCAGTTGGTAATACAAGGTGATATTCCCCGACAGTCTTAGCTGCAACAATTGCACCATTTCCGACTCTAATGTCTTTATCACCTTCTCCAAGTTCTCTACCTTTCCTAAGCCCATGTAACTGATTACATATATGGGATCCTGACCCGGTATCCAATACCCAGGACGTAGAGCAAATGGAGAAACAGTTCTCAGTAACGAACACACCCGAAGAAAATGCATCATCATGTACTTTCTTCATTCGGGTGGCATGGGAATCCTGGTATTCCCCTATATCTTGTTCAGTCCTATAACTCTTATAGGAAAGAACGGAACCAACGTTCCCCAGCACAGTATAACATGCGGGTTCGGTCAATACATCCATTTTATTATCTTTATTAAGGCATGAAATGGTCTCTACCTGGAGAGAGAGAGAAGAAAACACTTTAGCGTAAGCTCGTGCAAGATCAGATTGGTTATTATCTTAACTAATCAGGATGGCTCCCACTGCTTTTTATCAAATCTTCCTCCAAACCCTAAAAGGAAAAACTAGCCGGGATTAATTACACACTACAAGTTCGCCAATCTTTCAGCCAGGCCAGTGTCGGTACTTTGAGGGAGGTCCCCCGTGCTTTCGCACGAACCTAATTACTGTAAACCTCGTTTTCCCAGAGGCGTAACCCCGTTGACACCTTTCTAGACACCAACTTGATCGGCTAATTGCAATGTGTAAAACTCTCCCAGGAGTAACTCTTACTCGCAGCGGGTATCGGGATCCAACTATCTCATAGAAGGTATGCAATCTCATTGCAAATTTCAACACTTGAAATTCCCGATAATATTTTGCCCCTAGTGTCCTATGACCTTGACAAAGGCCAACAAATCACAGGATGCTAGTCAAGTTCAACCCGTCATTTCTTGATTGAATCAAACCCACCCGCACGACCCTTGACAAAGGCCAACAAGGTCGTACGACTACCCTGAAACAATCTGCATCATATGCATAAACAGATAAGCACTATTCAGCTACCGCACACTACGCCTTGACAAAGGCCAACAAACGCAGCACGAATACTAAACAGTCTTTATCTGAAATGACGGAGGGCTACGCAGGTTTTTCATAAAAACCATGAGCGTAATGAACTTGATATCGTTGTAGAATCAAATGATGTTTTGAAATGGAGTGATTTTGAGGCTTTTCTAGTTTTGCTAAAGGAGTCACTCCCGGTGAAGGGATCTCGGTCCTTTCCTCGTCGAATGAGGTGCGGGATATAACATATATATCGCTGTGCAAAGCAAAAACCCAAAAGCAATCAAAAGCAAACCGAATGTGTAGCATCTGCCAGTTATTGCTAAAGGAGTCACTCCCGGTGAAGGGATCTCGGTCCTTTCCTCATCGAATAAGGTGCGGGGTATATCATATATACCGCTGTGCAAAGCAAGAACTGTAGCTACCTGTTTTATTTTAAAATTCGATTCTACAACATCTTAGGTTTCTTATCTTTCATTAATCACATTAATGAAGTCCCATCATTTAAATACCTAAACATCACAGATAGATATGACGTACACTTATGCCATCCGCATTCGCCTCGATGTCCCCTCGTGCACCGTTAGGTTAGGTAACTAACGACAGAGCAGGGCAGGGCTAGCGCGGGTGTAAAACATAAGTAACGTCTATATAATATATCATATATACTATATACTATATCCATCACAGAATCACATCACAGATATCGCAGCAGAATAAACATATGAAATATTGGATATACTAGGACGTCCGTGTTTTCAATACGAGCCAGTATAAAACACGGATTCCACGGTCGTGATGAATAGCCAATCCCACACCCCTAGACCCCTACGAGAGCGGCAAGCAACCCTGCCAATTCTAGGGTTAGGAGACCCGGACTCGACTCCTCGAGTTGGTCTCCCACTGGACCCCAGAACCCGGTTACTTGTGCTCCCCTCCTTGGGTCTATCCTAATGCGGAAAAGTAAATAATATACAACGGGTGACAACTTCCGCTACCTGGAAGCGCCCCAAATAAAAGAATATTACATACAAGTTTTTACATGAATGAAAATGAAAAACACTCATCTCACATAAAAACCCCCGGCTATTCAAACACGACGATCCAATATAACATATCCAGCAACACATAACATCACATGTCATCAACGTAAGTAAGTATGCATACCCCAATTGTCGTTGACGTATAGCAACGAAACCGGCGATATGAACATACTACACTTACGGTCACAGAAAAGAAAGTGTAAAATTACAACAATTGGAATCCGCAACCTCTTTAGACATCACATGCCTAATCAGATATAAATCCCGCATTTTAGTCTCATTATCGAAAACTCTTTTCAATATCGTATGGGACTAAACTGCTAGATTTATAACATTCATCCAGTTATCTCATAACTGTTTGTGAATTCCAATTATTGTATCCAATTCCGGATAAATAGAATATATCAAACTTTCCGATCGAACATTCGAACACCCAAGTTTTCCCAACACCGATCAACACATGAAATAGGTTCAAAGACATTCACTTCATACCTCAGTACCAACGGTCCAGCCGTAGAAGGGTCAAGCCAACGCCTCACATGTGGCACGCCGTACTCCCCCAAACCCGAAGGTTCAAAGGGCAGTTCAAGACGGTCACATAATCGAGTTAAGGTTTGTGTCTTCTAGAGGGACCATCGCGTTACTTGCACTACTTCGAACGTCTTTTAACCACAGAAAAATCCAACACTTGGAATTTTTCGGCAGGGGAAAAGTTGGGTATTTGTATCCGGTCAAACTTTTTAACATATTCTACAGTTATCTGGAAAAACACTTGGACAAAGTTTGATATTCCGATCGAATCGTCGATTCCCAATATAACCACAGAGCACTCAACCCTTAAATCATTTTAAAAATACCCAGAAAACTCACCAGAATTTATCAGGAATTACTGTGGAATTAAATAGGGCTGACGTCACCTTCTGAGCGCGGAACCGCCGCAGAAGCCATGCTTCTGCCGTGGTTCCGCGGCTAAAGGAACTGTTCATCTGAAAATTTTTATATCGTAATTCTTGTATTTCCTTGGTGAATTTTTTAGGCATTTTTAATATGAAAAAATCCCAGATTTATGAAAATGTCCAGAGAGCTCTAAAGTATTTGGGTTTCGTGTTCGTTCGGACTTCAAACTCCGTCTAGACTTCGCCTAAGGCTCTAGCTAGGCTCTGATACCACTGTAGGGTTCCTAGGCACCCTAATGAGGTCACACAAGGCATCGAACATGCCATATTAAAATTTTAACGGTGCCGAGAGACCCGACTACGGATCGTTTGCTAGAATTCTAGGCGAAACTAAAAGCTAGTTAACAGTTAACTACTGGGATACGGAAATTACAACTTTTGTAGATCCGGATATCCACCTCCACGGCTCCGCAAGGGCGTCCTCTCGCTGTCCATCTTGAAGCTTGAACTCTCGTGACGGCTTCATCGGAGAAACGTGCGGAATAGGTCGTCGGCTTCGTGTCAAAGACGATCTACGTCGAGGTTGCACAAACTCAAGCTCCGACTTCACAAACTTGTGAAACTTGTGAAGTAAACACCCAAAACAACTTGGCAAGAGGTAGAGGGTGAAGAAATAGGAGGTGGGTTCACTTTAGAATTGGATTTATCTCACTTTAACTCAAGTTGCCATTGATGGACCTTGAGCTTGAAGAAGAAGAAGAAGATGAAGATGAAGAAAGAAAGATAAGTCTTCATATATTAAAATAAAACTAATATGAATACTTATCATATCTTGACCATGGTCAAGTGTAGAGATTAAACCAAGGTTAGTAAGTGTGGTTAGGGTTAAGGATGAGATAAGGATGGTGGACTTTGTCAAAGCTTCATGAAGCTTCAACATAGCTCCAAAATAAGCCACCATTCTTAACTTAATCCTTTCAAATAAATAAACAAATAAATAAATGAAAAACCAAAACCCTAATCATCACTTAACCATGGTTTAACCCTTTACACTTAATCACATTATCAAGTATCATCAAACATGATACAAAGTAGTGCACTAAAGCATATCACATATACAATGTGCATCAAGTGAGAAAAATCCGTTTAAAGTGAACCAATACTAGTTAATGCAATGCAATATATCAAATATATAATTATGCATTAAATCATTAAATCAACATTTGATTCAATGATCCGGTCATGTCGCACATAACCGACTAGAATCTAATGTATCGATTTATCGAATCAATGATTCGATAACTAGGTCATATCGAATATAACCAATCGAAACATATATCGCGAGAATGAAATGCGGTATCACATACACGCATTATTCTCGGTCCTGCACATATCTCATATGCGCTCCTATTTCGTTTCGCTTGAGCCAGGAAACCTCTGTGTAGGACTCTAAAGACTCGTCAATACGCCGGTAGCAGATGATGATCATATCAAGCACCCACAAGCCGCAAGCGGTCTGCTAAACGTAACGGCCACCCGGGTATTGAGCGATCAGAAGATCGACGAGCTAGCCCGCTCACACTCCTGCGAATCCGACCAGTAACACTTACCATACAGTCCGGTCTCTTCGTCTGATACGTCGCATATCAAGTCTAGGGGTGGTATACGTCAGACCCCAATAACCCGATAAGTCGTGCCGATGTGAGGCTCGTAACGGGTCGAGAAACTACTGGTAACACTTACCAGTAAATCTCTGATCAGCCCTGGCCAGGGACTTCCCTGCTACGGCCAATCGAGCACAGCGCAACATCAACTCCCAATACCGGGAGAGACGAAACCCCTCCTATCGCTCATTGCCTCCATGTGACTCGGGACTGTACCTAAAGACCACCGTTTTGCACGCCCTTATGGACGTGGTAAGGTGGAGATCAAAGCACAGTGGGAATCACACAAGACTCTATGACGATCTCGGGTCTACAGACCAACCTGTACAAGTGTCACCTGAGAACTGCCATCTGACGTGAGGTATAATACCATCTGGGAGTTCTCGGCGAGTCCGTCCAGTGTACTCAGTCTCCACTGAGCACCCGTATACCATCTCTGATGTCAAACACCAATGGATATGGGATCATCCATCGCCCATCACATGGGTCGAGAAGCGTATACGCTAGTCTACTCTGGTATATCGATGCCCCGTCTCGATACACCCACGACTAGGGACCTTGAAGGATGTACTTATGGACTACCATGTCCCCACTAGTATGATCTGCATCATAGTCCAGGTAGTCAAGTACAAATCCTAAGGGCTTTACCAACATGTAACTATAAGACAGTATAAAGAGACTAGTGTACATGTTAAGATAAATAGAAACCAGATAGCATACTATCATGTCGAGCAAGAAAGTCATCTCTATATATGTCCAAGCATCCAATATAATATACATAATCTGTACAATACTGGCCTCTAGGGCATACATACAACTAACAACTTGATCATTTAGTTAAGTGTATAGGATTAAACCATGATTAATATGATAATTAGGGTTTTGCATATCCATTTATTTATTTATTTGTTTATTTATTTATTTGGAAATGATTATGATAAGAATGGTGGCTTTCTTTGTCTTTTAGTTGAAGCTTCATGAAGCTTTGACTTCTTAACCATTCTTGTCATCATGCTTAACCCTAACCCATCCATTAACCATGGTTTATTCTCTACACTTAACCCTAGTCTAAGTTATGATAAGTATTGATTTTCTATTTCTTTTTAATAGAACTTATCATAACCATCTTCATCTTCTTCTTCTTCTTCAAGCTTGCTACATCAATGGCAACTTGAGTTTTAGTGAGAGAAATCCAAATCTAAAGTGAACCCACCTCCTATTTCTTCATCCTCTACCTCTTGCCAAGTGGTTTTGGGTGTTTTCTTCACAAGTTTCACTACTTGGTGAAGTCGGAGCTTGAACTAGTGCAACCTCGACGTAGATCGTCTTTGACACGAAGCCGACGACCTTGCTCGCCCGTTTTCCGATGAAGCCGACGAATGAGTCGAGGATTCATGATGGACAGCGAGGGCATGACCACGTGGAGCTAAGGAGGTGGAAATCCGGATCTACAAAGGTTGTAGCATCTCAACTTTAGTTAAGTTGTTAACTAGTTTTGTATTTCTCCTAGACATCTAGCAACGATCCGTTAACTAGGGTTTCTCGGCACCATAATTTTTAAATTTGGCATGTTCGATGCCTTGTGAGACCTCTATAGGATGCCTAGGAATCCTACATTTGTATATCAGGTTCGGTATCTAGTAGCATTTGTTCAGAATCAATGTATTCGTAATACAGGGTGACAGTGACCAACAGACTTGGCTGCAACACTTGCCCCGTTTTCTGCCTCATGAAACTTATCATCCGTTCTCAGTTTTTCTACCCTCTTGTAGCCCTATGTAACAGATTACATATCTGGGATCCTGACCCGGTATCATATACCCAGGATGCAGAGGATACTGAGAAACAGTTCTTTGTAATGAACACACCCGAAGGAGATGCATCATATGCACTTTCTTCGTTTGGGCGGCATAGGAATTCTGGTATTCCCCAATTTCCTGCTCTGTCTTATAACAATTATAAGTTGGAGCGGGACCAACGTTCCCCAGCTCAGTATAACAAGCGGGTTCGGTCAAAATTTCGTATTATTATCTTGATTAAGGCGTGATATGGTCGCTACCAGGAGAGAGAGAGAGAAGAAAACACTCTGCGTGCGCTCTTGCAAGATTAGATCGGTTATGTATTTTGTCTAATCAGGATGTCTCCCACTGTTTTTATCAAATCTTCCTTCAAACCCTAAAAGGAAAGACTAGCCGGGATTAATTACTCTCTACAAGTTCGTCAATCTTTCAGCCAGGCCAGTGTCGGTACTTTGAGGGAGGTTCCCCGTGCTTTCGCACGGACCTAATTACAGTAAACCTCGTTTTCCCAGAGGCGTAACCCCGATGACACCTTTCTAGACACCTACTTGATCGGCTAATTGCAAAGTGCAAAACTCTCCCAGGAGTAACAATTACTCGCAGTGGGTATCGGGATCCAACTATCATATAGAAGGTATGCAATCTCATTGCAAATTTCAACACTTGAAACTCCCGATAAAGGTTTTTACCCCTAGCACCTATGACCTTAACTATGGTCAACAAATCATAAGTACTAGTCAAGTTCTACCCGTCATTTCGTGATTAATTAGACCCACCCACATGACCCTTAACTAAGGTCAACAAAGTCACGCGACTGTCCTAACTAATCGCATCATATGCGGTGTAGGAAGACATCACTTAGCTACCGTACACTGTGCCTTGACTATGGTCAACAAACACAGCACGAATACTAAGTACTCTACTTCCTAAAATGACGGAGGGTTGCGGCTGGTTTTTGTGAAAACCTTTAACGCTTTGAACTTGATCTCGTTGCGGAATCAAATGGTTTTTAAATAGAATGTTTTTGAGGCTTTTCTGGTTTTGCTAAAGGGGTCACTCCTGGTGAAAGGATCGTCGGCCCTTTCCTCTGCGAATGAGGTGCGGGATATATCATATATATCACTTTGCAAAACAGAAACTATAGAAGCAATCAAAGGACAAACCGAGTGTGTAGCATCTGCCAGTTATTGCTAAAGGAGTCACTCCCGGTGAAGGGATCTCGGTCCTTTCCTCATCGAATAAGGTGCAGGATGTTCTATAATGAACACCGCGATGCAAAGCAAGAACTGTAGCTACCTGTTTTTATTTTGAAATTCGATTCCACAACATCAATTAGGTTTATTTTCTTTCATTAATCTCATTAATGAATATCCCATCATTTAAGTCCACCTAAACATCACAGATAAATATAACGTACGCTTATGCCATCCGCATTCGCCTCGATGTCCCGTCTGCACCGTTAGGTTAGGTAACTAACGCCAGAGCGAGGCAGGGCTAGCGCGGGTGTAAAACATAAGCAACGTTTATATAATATATCATATATACTATATATAATATCTGTCACAGAACATCACATGATCACAGATAAATCACAGCAGAAGAAACATATGAAATATTGGATATACTAGGACGTCCGTGTTTTCAATACGAGCCAGTATAAAACACGGATTCCACGGTCGTGATGAATAGCCAAGCCCACACCCCTAGACCCCTACGAGAGCAGCAAGCAAACCTACCAATTCTAGGGTTAGGAGACCCGGACTCGACTTCTCGAGTTGGTCTCCCACTGGACCCCAGAACCCGGTTACTTGTGCTCCCCTCCTTGGGTCTATCCTAATGCTGAAAAGTAAATAATATACATCAACGGTGACAACTTCCGCAACCTGGAAGTGCCCCAATAAAAGAATATTACATACAAGTTTTTACATGAATGAAAATGAAAAAACACTCATCTCGCATAAAAACCCCCGGCTATTCAAACACGACGATCCAATATAACATATCCAGCAACACATAACATCACATGTCACCAATGTAAGTAAATATGCGTATCCCAATTGTCGTTGACATATAGCAACGAAACCGGCGACATCACATATTACACTTACGGTCACAGAAAAGAAAGTGTAAAACTACAACAGTTGGAATCTGCAACCTCCTCAGACATCGCATGCCTGACCAAATGAATTACTTAGACATCGCATGCATAACAATTATAAACCCCGCATTTTAGTCTCAAAATCGAAAACACTTTTCAATATCAAGTCGGGCAATTCAACAGGATTCCCGACATTCTGATCAAATACTCGTCGCAAACTTTAGTAGACGGCCGCACCCCCGACGCCGTCGACAAAGTGCACCAAGGCGGAACACCGCTGCCGCGAGCACCCGAACGGATGCTTTCGGCGACGGGGTTCTCCTACAGTCACTTGGTCGGGGCTATGGAGTGAGGCTGTCTATTAAGTTTACCCGGCGAGTATCCGCGTACGCTACGTGATTGCGACGGACTTTTGATCACATCAAAATTCCGTGGCAACCAATCAAGTGAGACTAAACTGCTATGTTTATAATATTCATTCCGTTATCTCATGACTATTTGCGAATTCCAATTATTGTATCACATTCCGGATAAATGGAAAATGTTAAACTTTCCGATCGAACAATCGAACACCCAAGTTTTCCCGAAACAGCTCAACACATGAAATAAGTCTAACAACATTCAGTTCGTGCCTCGGTACCAACGGTCCAGCCGTAGAAGGGTCAAGCCAACGCCTCACATGTGGCACGCCGTACTGCCCCAAACCCGAAGGTTCAAAGGGCAGTTCAAGACGGTCACATAATCGAGTTAAGGTTTGTTGTCTTCTAGAGGGTCCATAGCGTTACTTGCACTAGTTAGAACGTCGTTAAACTACGGAAAAATCCAACAATTGGAAATTTCCCGGCAGGGGAAAAAGTGGGTATTTATATCCGGTCGAACTTTTTAACATATTCTAAAAATACCCGGAAAAGCACACCGACAAAATTAGACAGTCCGATCGAATACACCGAGTCCCCAATACAACTCAGAAAATACAACTCTGGAATAAATATTAAAAATTCCCAGGAAAACCAGAACAGAAAACTGAGAATTACTGTGAAAAATTAAATACACAAAACGACAAAATGGCCGCGGATCCGCGGCTCATTGATGGAATTAGTCCATCGAAATTCACAGTAACTCTTAGATTATCCTGCTGATTTTTCTGAATATTTTTAATCTACAAAAAACCACGTTTTTCAAAAAAGTCCAGAGAGCATTTTTCAAGTCGGGTTATGGGTCGATCGGACTTCTGATTCCGTCGGGACTTCGCCTAAGGCTCTAGCTAGGCTCTGATACTACTGTAGGGTTCCTAGGCACTCTAATGGAGTCTCAAAAGTGATCAAACATGCTAATTTCTAAAAATTACGGTGCCGAGAAACCCTAATACGGATCGTTAACTAGATAAATAGGCGAAGCGAGTAAGTAAACGGAAATGTATCTAAAGGAAAGGGGCTACAACCTTTGTAGATCCGGTCCACCACTTCCTAAGCTACGCGATGATATCCCTCCGCTGTCCAAATCGAACCCTTGACTCTAGCATTGGCATCATCGAAGAATGGGCGGGCTTGATCGTCGGTTCGATGCCGAAGATGATCTACGTCGAGGCATCACAAGAACAAGCTCCAACTTCACCAAGCTTTGAAAACTTATGAAGTAAACACCCTATACAACTTGGCAAGAGGTAGAGGATGAAGAAATAGAAAGTGGGTAGACTTTAGAATTGGATTTCTCACTTGATTTCTCAAGTTGCCATTGGTGTAGAAAGCTTTTCTTCTTCTTGCTCATGAAGAAGAAGATGAAAAAGATATGATAAGTGTTTTTAGAATAGAAAATAAATATAATACTTATCATAATCTAACCTTAGTTAAGTGTAGAGAATGAATTAGGGTTAGTTTAAATGGTTAGGGTTAAGTATAAGACATGAATGGAGACTAAGTCAAAACTTCAAGAATCTTCAACTAAAAACAAAACAAGCAACCATTCATTTATCTTTTTCATTTTCCAAAATGGATATAAATAAATAAGATAAATGAATAAGTAATTAAGTAAACAAAACCCTAATCATTAACTCAACCATAGTTTAATTCTTTACACTTAACCAAATAAGCATGTATCATCAAACATGATACAATCATGTGCACAAAAGTATATCACATATACAACTTGCACAATTCAAGTGAGAAAATCCATTTAAAGTGAACCAATACTAGTTAATGCAAAGTAATATATCAAATATATATAATTATGCATTAAATCATTAAATCAACACTTGATTTAATGATCCGGTCATGTCGCATATAACCGACTAGTATTCAATGTATCGGCTTCTCGAATCAATCCTTGATTCGATAACCAGGTTATATCGCATATAACCAATCGATACATTCGTCGCGAGAATGGAATACGGTATCACATACACGAATTATTCTCGGTCCCGCACATATCTCATATGCGCTCCTATTTCGTTTCGCTTGAGCTAGGAAACCTCTGTGTAGGACTCTAAAGACTCGTCAATACGCCGGCAGCAGATGATGATCATATCAAACACCCACAAGCCGCAAGCGGTCTGCTAAACGTAACGGCCACCCGGGTATTGAGCGATCAGAAGATCGACGAGCAAGCCCGCTCACACTCCTGTGAATCCAACCAGTAACACTTACCGTATAGTCCGGTCTGTTCGTCTGATATGTCGCATATCTCGACTAGGGGTGGTAAACGTCAGACCCCAATAGCTCGATAAGTCATGCCGACTTGAGGTCCATGACATTCGTGAAACTACTGATAACTCTTACCAGTATATCACTGCAACCCTGGCCAGGGATTTCCTGTTATGGCCAGTCGTGCATTGCGCAACATCAACCCCCAATACCGGGAGAGACGAATCCCCTCCTATCGCTCATTGCCTCCATGTGAATCGGGACTGTACCCAAAAACCACCTGTTTGCACGACTCAGTAGAGCCGTGGTAGGGTGGAAATCAAAGCACAGTGGGAGACTGATTGGTAGGATACGAGCGTGTTCAAGTTCTAGTTTAAATACCGCAATCAAGACGGTTTCGCACGTAGCTAGCCGGTTGAGTACGGGTCGTCCGCAGGGAGATGGGAATCTTTTTCTATGTGTTTTTCGACGAGTTAAGTCCGGTTGTTCAGATTTTGTTTGTAGTTATCTAAGTGTTTAGTTGATATTTAAAGAGAGCTTGTTAGGGTTAGGATTAGGTTAGTTTGAGTTAGGAGTCTCCACATCTTTCGTTGCCCCACTTAATATCAGTGTTACGGTAATCGGCAACAACGGGGATTAGCACGACTAGGAAGGAACTTGCGAGTATAAGCTAGGCTTTCCAACGCATAGTCCTTCCTTTTGGTGCTTGTCCGTCCGTTCTTGGCTCTTATCCATAACCTCTGGTTAATTCAACCATAACCGGTCTCACTACGGAATCACCGCTATCATGTAGGATAGGGTGCCGTAAGGAGCGGATTGTGGTTGGGTTAACGGGAGTTGATTTAAGTTGTTGGGCAAGGAAAGAGTGAGAGAGATTTCCTTCTCTCAAACTTCCCTTATCCTACCCTAACAAGTATAGAACTACTCACACTTCATAATACGGAAAAATAAAACAACACAAAAGAGGAAGATAGAAAGAAGGAGATTAGAAGAATACGACTAACTGTTTGCGACCTCACCTTGGCGAGGATCAAGCGTAAGTGTCATTGTCGTATGTAAGGATAAAGAAAAAGAGAGAAGAAACAAACAACAAGGAAATAACAACAACTACTTAACAATTAAAATTACAACAATTATAACTATAAGGAGACAAGCATGATAATAAAATGGTCTTCTTTATTCATCACTCTTCACTCAAAAGCTCACTTACAAGTTTAATGGAGAAGAGGTGAGAAGAGGAAGAAGAACATGTACTAAAACCTAGCAAAAGAAATACAAGATTATGGACCCCTTCCTTCACAGAATTCTGGGGTATTTATAGGCTGGAGAATGAGAAACTAGGGCAAAAATACTGGCCCATATGAAATTACCAAACACCCCCTAAAAACCCTAACTGTCTGGCGCCAGAACGGCCGCGGAAGCGCGGCCAAGACCCCCCTTTGGCCGCTCTTCCGCGGCCGTATTGTGGAGTTGGGCTTTGGGCCTTTTTCTGGTAGCCTGGTTTTCTGAGTACTTTATTCTGGCATATGTATTTTCTCCATTTGTTTTCACGATTTTTCCAGAATTTCTGTTGAAGGAAAGGTGGACTTTTTGTTAAGATTTTGTCATGATTGTCTCGAGCGCCGCGTAGATCTCTTGGATCTTGTGCCACCATTGAGCCTTGTGCCTGAAAACGACATTGATTTGACATTTTGTCTTCCTAAACCGGTATCTGGCAGCATACGGATGAAGAGCGGAGACCGTGTTTTATCTGTAGTTGGCAGGAACCGGATTTTTGTCGTGTTTTCCATGAATTTCTCCGTTTGAGAACCGGGAACCTGTATCCTGCAATTGACTAGCAAACACGGCTCAAGAGTATCTACCGACATGCAATGTGATAAAAATTGGGCGGTATAAAAATGCAAAAATCTGATATGAACAAATACCCCCAAACTTATCATTTGCTCGTCCCGAGCAAAGTCCATTTATTCACAAAAATTTCCTAACCTCACTTTCGCAGGGAACGCGATTGCACTGAGCATGTGCAACAAGCCGTTAAACCTCTAGGTGTCCCTAGTAGGAGGAGTGTTGTCTCCTGAGGGTTTTCAGCGGATACTACCCACAAAATCCGGTCAAGTTGGTTTGTAAAAATGACTAAGTTTCAAACCCTAAAGTTTTGTTTTAGAAAATAACAATTCTATAATCCTTAGTCTAGACTATCGAACCTTTATTTTTCACACCTCACATCTTATTTAACTACAGATTTTATATGTCTTTACGTGCAGTGCGGATAGTGTCGTTAAGTTCCAGAAGGATTGATTAGAGTCATCATGTCGCACAATAAAGCCCAGATAACAATTTTAAAAGGATCACATAAGTTTTATAATGAGTTAAGCATTTTTCAAGTTTCGTTTTGCAGTAAGGTTTCAACTTTAGAATTTCTATCTTCCTTAACAGGAAACTAAGTCGTATTTTTCACTCCACCTTTTTCTTGTTTTCATTTCATACACACCACTGTGAACGTGCAATAGTCTTTATCAAAGAGTAAAACCTTCATATCTCCGTTAAAATTTTTTTAAAAGCCTGTCTTTTATCAAGATTATTCTCACACAAAGAACCGTTAGGAATTTTAACTCGGAGAGAACACTTGCTTGACTTTGTTTTAAACTGGACTTTCTAGGCTTCTTAGCGAGCTTTGGGCCAATGCACCCAAACCAGTTGGTTTTAGGGCATTAGGTGTAGAAACACCCCAGCGGACTTAATTACTCAAGTTACCTAGGTCCAAAAACAAAAGACAGTTTGGCGTGAAAATCAGATGATTTAATACGAACGGAGATATAACCGGCAGTTCAAATATTTTTTTGGATAAAAGACGTGTCTAGTGGGTTTGGTGTGTAATCATTCCAATCAAGTTTTAGATGGGTTATTTTTCAGACTTAGCTCCTATTACGGCATCAATAACATTCCTTCATATTCGCTTTACTTCATAAACTATTCTTGTCATTACTTATTTCAGAACAAACCTATTTGATTCTCAGAAAATCATTTATCTGTTTAAAAGTTTGAACATGAAAGACTTGTCATCTAATTCCCAAAACTCACGACACGTGTAGTGTGATGTAAAGACGTATATCAGCTATAGTTAACTTCAAAGGAGAGTTATCTTTCAGGTTTTCAAAATCCAAACATAAGATCTAGTTATTCCTATTTTATCAAACAAAAACCGTCGAATGTTGAATCAGAGTTCTTCCACAAGCTAACTTGACAAAAAAGTTTTTATATTTTTGGAAAATTTTCAAATTTTTATGGATTTTATGGATTTTAATATGCAGATGCAAAATATACATATGAATGCGAAGGTAAGAAATGCGTACCGAGCGTACCCCCAAACTTAAACT
This sequence comes from Agapanthus africanus, assembly GCA_030015575.1. NCBI lineage: Eukaryota > Viridiplantae > Streptophyta > Magnoliopsida > Asparagales > Amaryllidaceae > Agapanthus > Agapanthus africanus. Next base: position 397,929,143 of record JASDDO010000026.1, on the reverse strand, counting down.
GGACAGTGTCCTCACTGTCATTGCATGAAGAGAGTAGTTTGAAGGTTCAAAATTGTTGGTTAGCGATACACAAGTTTTATTTGTTTTTGTTTTGAAAGAAAAGAAAAAGAATATACACAAATATAAACAAAATGGTTTGTACATACCCCCAAACTTATTTGGAACAGTGTCCACTGTTCTTGGCTGGATAACCGAAATTTGGAGGTAGGCAGAGGAAGATCAAGCAAGGTAAACCGGCTCCTGTAAGAACAGGAGCTCCTCTGTTGGTTCGGCGCTAAGGTACGGTTTGCATCGGTGTCCGTTCACTTTGAAGAGTGAACCGTCCTTTGGATTTTCCAAATCCACAGCGCCCTGCGGATACACAGTCCGCACAAAATACGGCCCTTTCCAGCGAGATCGGAGCTTTCCAGGATGGAAATGAAGTCGGGTGTCGTAAAGAAGTACCTGTTGACCAGGTACGAAGGTTTTGCGCACAAGGTGTTTATCATGAAACACCTTCGTTCGATTCTTAACGACAACCGCGTTGTCGTAAGCCTCATCCCTAAGCTCGCTCAGTTCGTTCAGCTGCAGCTTCCGATGGCTGCCCGCGTCCTCCAGAGACAGATTCAGCTCCTTTATCGCCCAAAACGCGCGATGCTCGATTTCGACAGGAAGGTGGCAGGCTTTTCCGTACACAAGCCGATAGGGAGACATGCCAAGGTCGGTCTTATAAGCGGTTCTAAATGCCCAAAGGGCATCAGTGAGTTTCAAAGACCAATCCTTACGGTTCTTGGAAACCGTTTTCTCCAGTATCTGCTTGATTTGCCGATTTGAAACTTCGGCCTGCCCGCAGGTTTGGGGGTGGTAGGGCGTAGAAAGCTTATGATTAATGGAGTATTTCCGCATCAAGGCCTCGAAAGTCCTATTGCAGAAATGACTTCCATTGTCGCTAATGATCGCTCGGGGGTGCCCAAACCGTGAGAAAATGTTTTCTTTAAGGAACCTAACGACAACCTTGTTGTCGTTAGTTCGGCTGGGCACAGCCTCGACCCATTTAGAGACGTAATCAACAGCTAGAAGAATGTACAAGTTCCCAAAAGAGCTGGGAAACGGCCCCATGAAGTCTATCCCCCAAACATCGAAAATCTCCACAACCAAGATCGGTTGGAGCGGCATCTCATTCCTCCGGGATATCCGGCCCATGTGTTGGCACCGGGAGCAAGTCTTGCAATAGTCGTGAGCGTCTTTGAAAAGTTGTGGCCAGTAGAAACCACATTGCAAGATCTTCTCAGCTGTCTTTCTGGGCCCAAAATGCCCGCCACATGCTTGGTCGTGGCAAAATGACAGCACACTCTTGAATTCCTCATCAGGGACACACCGACGAATAATCTGGTCGGAAGAGTACTTGAACAAGTAGGGTTCGTCCCAGTAAAAATGTTTTACTTGGGATAAGAAGCGAAGTCTGTCCTGACTCGACCATTCGGTCGGTAGCAATCCCGTGGCCAAATAGTTCACAATATCTGCGAACCAGGGTTCGCAAGATACTGTCAAGAGTTGTTCATCCGGGAAAACGTCGTTTATCGGAATTGGAAGCGAAGGCGAAGAAGGAAGTCGCGAGAGATGGTCGGCAACCACGTTTTCACATCCTCGTTTGTCCTTAATGACAAGGTCAAACTCTTGAAGCAAGAGGATCCAACGGATTAACCGAGATTTGGCATCTTTCTTCGCAAAAAGATGGCGCAGAGCTGAGTGGTCAGTGTAGACAATGACTGGAGAGCCGATGAGGTAGGGCCTGAACTTTTCTAAGGCAAATACAACAGCTAAGAATTCCTTCTCAGTTGTTGTATAATTGAGTTGTGCGTCGTTCAGGGTTCGGCTTGCGTAATAGATTACATGCGGCATCTTGTTGATGTGCTGTCCAAGGACAGCACCGATGGCAAAGTCGGATGCATCGCACATAATCTCGAATGGGTGCGTCCAGTCAGGAGAAGAGAGAACGGGAGCAGAAGTGAGTGAGAGTTTCAGTGACTCGAATGCAGTCACACAGCTCGAGTCGAAGGTGAAAGGCGTGTCCTTGGCCAGCAAAAGCGTCAAGGGCCTAGCAATCTTGCTAAAGTCCTTGATAAACCGTCTATAAAAACCGGCATGGCCAAGGAAGGCTCGGATATCTCTGACGCATCGGGGAGGAGGCAGATTGGAAATGACCTCAATCTTTGCTTTGTCAACCTCTATGCCATTTTGCGAGATGATATGTCCTAAGACAATACCTTCACGCACCATGAAGTGGCATTTCTCCCAGTTCAAAGTGAGATTCTTGTCCTTACATCTGGTAAGGACAGCGTCGAGATGCAGCAGACACTCGTCAAAAGAATCGCCAAAAATGGAGAAGTCGTCCATGAAGATCTCCAGAAATTTCTCCACCATGTCTGAGAAAATTCCCATCATACACCGCTGGAAGGTAGCGGGCGCATTGCATAACCCAAAGGGCATGCGACGATATGCAAACGTGCCGAAAGGACAAGTGAAAGTGGTCTTGTCCTGGTCTTTTTCGGCGATGGGAATTTGATTATAGCCAGAGTAGCCATCTAGAAAGCAATAGTACTCATGTCCGGCCAATCGTTCGAGCATCTGGTCAATAAAAGGTAGCGGAAAGTGGTCTTTCCGCGTTGCGGCGTTGAGTTTTCTGTAATCAATGCAAACTCGCCACCCGGTTTGGGTGCGAGTAGGGATTAACTCATTCGCCTCGTTGGTTATGACCGTGATGCCCGACTTCTTGGGGACAACGTGAATGGGGCTAACCCACTGGCTATCAGAGATAGGGTAAATGATACCACTATCTAGACATTTGACGATCTCCTTCTTCACAGCCTCCTTCATGACTGGATTAAGACGTCTTTGTGGATCCCGGGCTGGTTTGGCATCATCCATCAGATGAATGTGATGCTCAACGATGAGGGGACTAATCCCCTTGATGTCCGCCATGGACCAGCCAAAAGCTTGCCTGTTGCCGTGCAAGACCGTGAAAAGGGCTTTCTCTTGCTCGGGAGCTAGAGAAGCCGAGATGATGACAAGGAGGGTCTCGTTCTCACCTAAGTAAGCATACTTAAGGTGAGACGGCAACGGCTTGAGTTCGAGCGTTGGAGGTGAAATGATGGAAGGCAAGACTGGTGCAAAGGTCTCGAACTCAAAGGACTCCAGCAAAGGTTCAAAACGAGTGTAGGCAACCGAGTCGGATGGTTCAGGTAACTCATCCGAAAAGTCGAAAGATTCAAACTCGGGTTGTGCGCGGCTAAGATCGTTCGTGAACGTGAAACACTCGTAGTCGTTATCGGGCGCAGAAACAGCAGCAGGTTCGAAGAGACACGCACTAGTGGCGTCAAGATTATCGTATTCAAACAAAAACTCCTCGAATTCACACTCTTCGGGGGTGATCTCCTGGATCGAGCAAACATCCAGTATATGAGCATTAGGTTCGGCGGGCTGATTCCCCAACCTAAAAATGTTGAGTTCAATTGTCATATTTCCAAAAGAGAGGTTCATTGAACCATTGCGACAATTGATCACAGCATTTGAGGTTGCGAGAAATGGGCGACCGAGTATCACCGGAATTTGATTCCGGGGGTTAGCTACAGGCTGTGTATCTAAGACAATGAAGTCGACGGGGAATATGAAGTCCCCGACTTTGATTAACACATCCTCTAGCTCACCCCTAGGATGGGCGATTGATCGGTCGGCCATCTGGAGAGTGCAGTGTGTGGGTTTCAGCTCTCCGACGCCTAATTGCTCGTATACTGAATACGGAAGCAAGTTAACACTGGCACCAAGATCTAATAGTGCGCGGTTGATGTTCTTATCCCCAATAGTAATTGAAATCGTAGGACAGCTAGGGTCCTTCCGTTTTTGTGGTAAAGATTGGGTAAGGGCATCACTCACAGCACTAGCCAAGAAAACTTTCTTGGGTACCTGAGACTTCCTCTTTTTCGTGCACAAGTCCTTTAAGATTTTCGCGTAAGAAGGGACTTGTTGGACAGCATCTAAAAGAGGAATGTTAATGTTAACTTGCTTGAATAACTCCAAAATCTTCTCCATTTGTGGATTTTGTTTGTTAGACCTCAACCGGTTTGGAAATGGAACATTTTGAAAATTGGTTGAGTCTAAAGCTGGAGGAGGAGATTTTGGAGTTGGAACAGATCCCAGAATAGGTGTTTTCGTGGAGTGAGAAGTGGGTCCGTTCAGAGCAGAAGAAGAAGAGGGAGAGCCTTGTGAAGAACGGAGAATAGGCTCGGAAGACGAAGAAGAAGAAGAAGAAGCAGAAGAAGAAGAAACAGCGGCCGGGGTGTCATTGTTGATCCGTCTGCCAATGTTGTTTTGCAGCACCCTCCCCGATCTCAGTGTGGTCACGGCACTCACATTATGGTTTTGTTGTTCAAGAGCAACATGTGCATTATGTGGGTGGCCGGGATTTGGAAGTGGCTGGGACGGGAGCTTCCCCTTCTCTCGCTCGCTCAAGGCCGCGTTCAGCTGTGCAATCTGGGCCTCGATGGTCTTGATGCTCTGCCCGTGTGCGGCGGTGTGTTGCACTAAAGATTGGATCGAAGACTGGATGTTGGCGGTGGATTGAGTCGATTGTTTAACAAACGCATCCAGACTTCGCTCGAGCGAGGAAACCTTATCGTTGTTCGACGGAACAAAGTTGTTTGGTGGAAAGGAATTGTTCGGTGCAAAGTTGTTCGTCTGGTTTTGGTAAGGCTGGGGTTGGAAGGGCTGCTGATACTGAGTTTGTTGTTGCGCTTGTTGTTGCGGTGGAGGGGCCCTTTGGAAATTGTTGCCCTGGAATTGATTCTGATTCTGATTCCAGGCGAAATTGGGGTGGTTCCTCCAACCGGGATTGTAGGTGGAAGAGTATGGATCATTCCTTGGTCTTTGCTGGAATGCATTAACCTGATCCTGTCCTTGCGAGGGTGGATTGTAAGGACACTCTTCAGTTAAGTGGGACGGATCGGAACAACAAGCGCAGATGGTACGAAGGGGGAGAACAGGGGCAGGAGTAGGAGAAGAAAATTTGCTCTCTATTGCTTCAAACTTTTTTGTGATTGCAGCCATTTCAGCTCTCATCGCAATAGAGACATCAAGCTGGTGAATTCCTACCCTAGACTGACCGGTAGAAGTGGAGGTAGAAGAAGAAGAAGGAGTCGGTCTGGTGCTCTCCCACTGTAGCGTTTGCTCCGCAAGATCGTCAAAGAACTGCCACGCTTCCTCGTCAGATTTGGATAGGAAGTGGCCCTGACAGATGGTTTCCAGCAACTGCTTCGTTGCTGGGTTCAGTCCCTCGTATAAGGTTTGGCAGAGTTGCCATTTCTCTATACCGTGGTGAGGACACTGAACAAGAAGGTCTTTGTATCGGTCAAAGCATTTCCAAAAGGGTTCAGAAGGAAGCTGGGAGAATTGGTTGATCTCATTTCGAATTCTTGCGGTCTTATGATTTGGGTAGAATTTTTTCAGAAACGCTTTAACAAACTCGTCCCAGCTGGTGATTGAGTGGGAAGCGGTGCTATACAGCCATTTTTCTGCGAGATCGCATAAAGTGAACGGAATGACCCGTAGACGTATAGCATCGTCCGACAGCTGGGTTGTTTTCATCATGGCACAAACATTTTGAAATTTGTTAATGAAGATATAGGCATCTTCAGATTCAAGCCCATGAAAACGTGGAAGCATGTTGATGAAATGGGGCTTAATTTCAAAGTTATCCCCATTGGCCGGAGGAAGAGAAAGGCAGGTTGGAAGTGCAGAACGGGTAGGGTAGAAACGATCCTGGAGCGCAATTCGCTGCGGCGCTACAACAGGCGGAGGTGGTGGGAGATTGGTCTCCATAGGAGGTGGAGCCAATCCAGGGGTGGTCAACGAGATGTTTGGAATAAATCCCGACATCGCGGAAGAAGAGGTTGGTGAAGGTGAAGGTGAAGGTGAAGATGTATGAACAGAATTCCGGTCAACGTCGGAGTTGGCCGGCAAAGGAAGGGGTGAAAGAGGAGTGGACGGAGTATCGACTTCGGAGTCGATCGCGTAGTCGGTCGCGACTAACGTAACGCGGACTAGACGGGCGCTAGTGTCCCGAGTCCAAGCGGACATACACTAAACGAGTTTAGTATAGTCAAAGCGGAGAAGGTGAGGGTAAGAAAACGTCAATGAAGAAAGGCGAAGGGTGTTGGGTGAAAATGGATTTGGCGACAAAAGGGCAAGTTTTTATAAAAGTTTTTGATTTTTTCTTTTTTTTTTTTTTTAGAAAAAGATTTACAGAAGTATGTACGGGAATACGGCTTAAGCAATCACAAATAAGATATGCACAATCACACCTAGATCTAGGGTAACCTAGGTCTACTAGACCTGCTCCTGAACTTGATTGTCGAAGTTAAACAATGTCGAGAAACGGGCTTAAAAATACACTGATCACGAGGCCAGGTAAGTGCAGAGATAAGGGGAGGTTGTCCAACGTTTTCGCGAAGTTCCTTAATTAAATAACCCTTTCTCTTTCGGCGGTTGCGCCTTTAACACTTTCTTAGACACCCCGTAAACAATATACGGTTAAGCGAGCTTCTAAACAAGGTTTATCTTCTCCTAATGAGCGCGAAGTCCTTAGGGCTGAAGTCTAGTATTTTTTAATTTACAATGGACAATGCATATGCTTTAGTGATTTCCGGGGTCCTGGGAAGGGTGATGAAATCCCCACCCAATCTGGATTGGTTTCAAGCCCCTTAAGTCCGTATTAAAGAATGCAAAACAGTAACAATATCAACAGCAAACAATTTTTATTTGCGGCGCAAAGAATCCTGCACAAGAACAGTTTATTGGAAGGGGGAGAAGAATTTGCGCAAAGAAGGCTGCAGAAAACACAATTCAGTGGAGCTCAGAGGAGTGGAGAGAGGCAGAGAGAGTTACCCAGAAAAAATGGCAGCCCAAGGGCACCAAGTGGCCGCTCTTCCGCGGCCAAACACGTGATAATGCCGCGGAAGCGCAGCAGTAACAGAGGATTGGGACTTCAGGTTTGGTTCAGGTGCTTCTCTGGGTCTCCTCCTCTTGTCTGGATGTACTGAATCTTGAATTGCTCACTGTATTTGCTCCAGATTTGTACAGTAGACCGTATGCTTTGTTTTTGTCCGTCGCGGTGTAGCCGCGAAATGTGGGTCTATCTTCCCACGTCTTTGGCACTGTACTTGAACTCCGTATTTCCAACGTCTTAGGCGTCGATCTTGAGCTTCGTATTTCCTGCACACTTGCACAAAAACTAATCAAGAATAACAAGATGATTTTTACAAAGTATAATTTTTTTTTTTTGGTTTTTGGTTGTTTTTATATTCACAAATTAACCCGAAATTTCACTTAGAAATAGACTACCGTCTCCCCGGCAACGGCGCCATTTGATTGGTAGGATACGAGCGTGTTCAAGTTCTAGTTTAAATACCGCAATCAAGACGGTTTCGCACGTAGCTAGCCGGTTGAGTACGGGTCGTCCGCAGGGAGATGGGAATCTTTTTCTATGTGTTTTTCGACGAGTTAAGTCCGGTTGTTCAGATTTTGTTTGTAGTTATCTAAGTGTTTAGTTGATATTTAAAGAGAGCTTGTTAGGGTTAGGATTAGGTTAGTTTGAGTTAGGAGTCTCCACATCTTTCGTTGCCCCACTTAATATCGGTGTTACGGTAATCGGCAACAACGGGGATTAGCACGACTAGGAAGGAACTTGCGAGTATAAGCTAGGCTTTCCAACGCATAGTCCTTCCTTTTGGTGCTTGTCCGTCCGTTCTTGGCTCTTATCCATAACCTCTGGTTAATTCAACCACAACCGGTCTCACTACGGAATCACCGCTATCATGTAGGATAGGGTGCCGTAAGGAGCAGATTGTGGTTGGGTTAACGGGAGTTGATTTAAGTTGTTGGGCAAGGAAAGAGTGAGAGAGATTTCCTTCTCTCAAACTTCCCTTATCCTACCCTAACAAGTATAGAACTACTCACACTTCATAATACGGAAAAATAAAACAACACAAAAGAGGAAGATAGAAAGAAGGAGATTAGAAGAATACGACTAACTGTTTGCGACCTCACCTTGGCGAGGATCAAGCGTAAGTGTCATTGTCGTATGTAAGGATAAAGAAAAAGAGAGAAGAAACAAACAACAAGGAAATAACAACAACTACTTAACAATTAAAATTACAACAATTATAACTATAAGGAGACAAGCATGATAATAAAATGGTCTTCTTTATTCATCACTCTTCACTCAAAAGCTCACTTACAAGTTTAATGGAGAAGAGGTGAGAAGAGGAAGAAGAACATGTACTAAAACCTAGCAAAAGAAATACAAGATTATGGACCCCTTCCTTCACAGAATTCTGGGGTATTTATAGGCTGGAGAATGAGAAACTAGGGCAAAAATACTGGCCCATATGAAATTACCAAACACCCCCTAAAAACCCTAACTGTCTGGCGCCAGAACGGCCGCGGAAGCGCGGCCAAGACCCCCCTTTGGCCGCTCTTCCGCGGCCGTATTGTGGAGTTGGGCTTTGGGCCTTTTTCTGGTAGCCTGGTTTTCTGAGTACTTTATTCTGGCATATGTATTTTCTCCATTTGTTTTCACGATTTTTCCAGAATTTCTGTTGAAGGAAAGGTGGACTTTTTGTTAAGATTTTGTCATGATTGTCTCGAGCGCCGCGTAGATCTCTTGGATCTTGTGCCACCATTGAGCCTTGTGCCTGAAAACGACATTGATTTGACATTTTGTCTTCCTAAACCGGTATCTGGCAGCATACGGATGAAGAGCGGAGACCGTGTTTTATCTGTAGTTGGCAGGAACCGGATTTTTGTCGTGTTTTCCATGAATTTCTCCATTTGAGAACCAGGAACCTGTATCCTGCAATTGACTAGCAAACACGGCTCAAGAGTATCTACCGACATGCAATGTGATAAAAATTGGGCGGTATAAAAATGCAAAAATCTGATATGAACAGAGACACACAAGACTCTATGACGATCTCGGGTCAACAGACTAAGCTGTACCAGTGTCACCAGAGAACTGCCATCTGACGTGAGGTATAATACCATCTGGGAGTTCTCGGCGAGTCCGTTCAGTGTACCCAGTCTCCACTGAGCACCCGCATACCATCTTCGATGTCAAACACCAATGGATATGGGATCATCCATCGCCCATCGCATGGGTCGAGAAGATATGCGCTAGTCTACTCTGGAATATCGATGCCCCGTCTCGATATTCCCACGACTAGGAACAATGAAGGATGTACTCATTGACTACCCAGGCCCCACTAGTATGATCTGCATCATAGTCCTGGAAGTCGAGTACACATCCTAAGGGCTTTATCAACATGTAATCAGAGAGACAGAAAGTATACATGTTAAGATAAAGAGCAACCAGATAGCGTACTATCATGTCGAGCAAGAAAGTCCTACCTATATATGTCCCAGCATCCACTACAATATACATCCAATGTACAGTAATGGCCTCTAGGGCATACATATAACTAACAGACGCTACCCTAAAGTCCTCCAACGCCTGTTCCAGACTAGACATGGGTTGTGAAGGAGTTTCAGTAAAAGATTCAAATTGATTTGGATATTGAAAACTCCCAAATGGCTGTGTAGAAGCAATGTCCAGGGAAGGTGTAAAAGTTGGGTAGGATGGATAGGAATAGAATGGTTGGACATGGGTAGGATCAACGTTTGGATAAGAAGGTGAATGGAATTGTTGATCCAAAGAATTCGCAGTGGTGAAAGGAGTGAAAGATCGGTTACGAGATTGTTCAATATGTTCAGCAATAGACATGGGTTTCGGAGTTACAACAGGACTCGAAAAAGGAGTATCAACGTAAGAAGGTGGTGAAGGTTGAAATGGTTGATACAAGGTGGATTGCGGAGTCCAATTGTTTGTCCTAGACGCGTCTATCCGATCTTTCAAAGAAAATTTGGGCATGGAGGGGTCGTTCGAAATTCGACCAAAACAAGAAGCGTAGGAAGTAATTTCTGCTTGAGGGTACCAAAGTTCGGCAAGACTTTTGCGAGGTGGAGTACCCATGATGTGATGAGAGAAAGGAGAAGTAAAAGAATGTGATTTTTTTTATTTTATATATATATATATATTTAAAAATTGTTTGTTTTTGGAGTTTTGAAATTTTTGAAAGTGTTTTTTTTAGAAAGAGTTTTGCAAAAATTTGTACGGAACTACGACACAATTTCAAGCAACCACAGTTTAAACATGCACAATCAAACCTAGAGCTAGGGTCTCCTAAGTCAACTAGACTGCTCCTAACTGTTCCAAAGCGACAAGTTGTGAGATATCCCTCAAATCGCCTCTTTACCGCCAATTGTGGCCAGGTAAGCACAAATGAAGAAAGAAGGGTTCCGCTCACGAATCACCGTGAGACGGGCCTTTTAAAGTTACCTTTCTCACTTGTCTAGCCTAGGCACCACAAAGTCAGGTTTAGATAAACGACTGATTGCCCACAACCTTTCTCTGTCCTAATGAGCGCGACAGTTCTTAATTGGCTGAGTAGATATTTTTTAATTAACTCAAGGGTGATGCATATGCTTTTTGTGATTTCTGGGGTCTTGGGAAGGGTAATGAAATCCCCACCCAATCTTGATTGGTGTTATAGCCCCTTATATTCCGTATTAATTATGCAAAGCAGTAACACACCAAAAATCTAAAACACTTGCAATTTTTTTTTATTTGGCAGCGCAAAGAATCCTGCACAAAAACAATTTATTGGATAAGAGAAAGAGAATCTGTGCAAAAAAACCTGCAATGATTTTTTTCCAGTGGAGTGCAGAGGAGAGGAGAGGAGAAAAGAGATACTCACAGAGAATTTTTAACTGTTGACGTCACCCGTTGACCGCGGTACTGCGGTCAAACCCTTGCTTCTGCCGCGTTTCCGCGGCGGATCAGTGAGTTTGGATCTTCTGACTTTTTCCTTGGCTGAGTTGGTTCTCCTCTTTCTGTCTAAATCTCGTGAATATTGATTTGTTCACTGAATTTGCTCCAAATCTGTAACAGAGTTTGCTCCAAGCCTGCACACTTACACAAAAACTTTCAAAAAAACAAGATGATTTTTATTTTTATTTTTTTTTGTTTTAAAACTTTTCAATTTTTTTAATTTTTTTTATTAACCCGAAATTACACAAAGAAAGAGACTACCGTATCCCCGGCAACGGCGCCATTTGATTGTAGAGATTTTATGTGTTTAAATTTACCGCAATCAAGACGGTGTCGCTTGGTAGCTAGCCGGTTGAGCACGGGTCGATCCACAGGGAGATGGAATCTTTTTCTTTATGTTCTAACGAGTTAAGTCCAAAAAGTTGGTGGTTTGTTTTAAGATCTATGAATGAGAATAAGTTGATACAAAGCTTGCTAGGGTTAGGATTAGGTTAGTTCAAAATAGGGATCTTCTCACTTCTTTCAATGCCTTAGTTGTGAATAAAGGTGTTAGGGTAATCGGCAACAATGGGGATTAGCACGACTGGGAAGAAACTTAGTTTCTTCTTTTTGGTCCTTTTCCGTCCGTTCTTGGCTCTTAGCCCTAACCTCCGGTTAATTCAACCACAACCGGTCTAACTAGGGAATCACCGCTATCATGTAGGATAGGGTGTCGTAGTGAGCGGATTATGGTTGAATTAAAAAAAAGTCCTTAATTAAAATTATTTGGCAAAGAAAGGAGTGAGAGAGATTTCCTTCTCTCAAATCTTCCCTATCCTACCCCTAACAAGTGAGGAATTACTCACTCATTAGGAAGATAACAATAAAATTCATTTTTTAATATTTTAATTGATGACCTAATTTGCAGATAAATAAAGAACAAATAAAAGTGCAGATAATAAATTGCAGATAAAAAGAATGCGAGATAAAATAAAGGAACTTACTTTTTATTGATACCTCTTAAAAGCTCATTACAATGGAGAATTAAATTCTAGATCTAGAAATAAAAAGAGGCATCCTCCAAAGAGGCACCATTATTTGGTTTTGAGCCCTCCTATTTATAGATAGGAAAACCCTAGGTTTACATTCTGATCCATACATGAATTTACCAAACTACCCTAAGAAAACCGGGTCAAAGCACCGACACCTCCACCACACGTGCACCGACACGTGCACCATACGGTCGTGGTTCCGCTGCAGAAAGCCTGTTTGTCCACGGTTCCACGGCCATTTGGTGGGATCTTGGTCTCAATTCTTTAGGGTTGCTTCATGTTGCTTTTACCTTCTGTTTTCTTCACTTGGTTCCTCAGAATCTCTTCTATTTTCTTCCAGATTTCCAACAGTGCAGAATAATGTGGACTTTTGCCTTGAGCTTCGCGTTGAAATCTTGAATCTTGTGCTTCCCTTGTGCATTGAACTGTCTAATGTTTTTCATTTGTTCCTTGAACTGGTAGGCGGCATCATACAGATTCATCTATTGTTTGTCGTAGTCTCACATTTGTAGCGACTTTTCATGAATTTCACTGTAACGAGCTGAGAACCTGTAACCTGCAACTATTTAGCAGACATGGATCAAAAGTACCTACTTATATGCAATGTGATTAAGAATAGGCGATATAAAAATGCAAAAATCTGATATGAACACCTCGCTCTGTCGTTAGTTAAGTAACCTAACGGGTGATGACGGGGCCCCGTGGCGAATGCGGATGGCATAAGCGTACGTTATATTTTCGTTGTTTTCTTCAATGGTAGGATTAATTGATGGGACACATTATATTAATTCAAAGAAAACAAACCAAAGCTGAATCGTTGGAACAATTTCAAAAACACTCGGTTTTTCCAAAACAGCAAAACTTATAAATGCGGAGCTTAAACCACTCCTTTTAAAAGCTATCAGGTTTCTTCGATTATATCAAGTTCACTACGTTCACGGTTTCGCCAAAACCATTCGTAGCCCTCCGTCATTTCATATGAATATTCAATAGTATTCAAGCTATGTTTGTTGACCTTCGTCAAGGCATAGTGATTGGTAGCTGTTGGGTGTTCATATGTAGCATAGATAGATGCGATGGTTTGGGACAGTCGTATTACCTTGTTGACCTTCGTCAAGGGTATATACGGGTGGGTTCAAATTAACCTGGACAATGATGGGTAGAACTTGACATGTGACTTATGATTTGTTGACCTTCGTCAAGGTCATAAGAGCATGGGGCAAAAATCCACATCGGGAGTTTCTAAAGAAACTGAAACTTGCTAGTGTTGCATACTATTTGGAGTTTGATAATGTTGGTAGGATTCCTTTAGCATTATCACACAATGATATTTAGATCCCGATCCTACTGTGAGTATCCGCTACTCCTCGGGAGATTTTTTCACTTAACGATCAATGCTATAAACCAAGCAGGTGTCTAAAACAGTGTTAGCGGGGCTACGCCTCCAAAGAAAAGAGGTTATTTAATTAAGGAACTTCGCGAAAGCGTCGTAAAACGTCCCTCGAAGTACCGACACTAGCCTGGCTGAACGGTTAAGCAAGAATTGTATGGTGAGATCAATCCTGATTAATTCTTCTTTTATGGTTTGAGGAAGGATTCGAGAAACAGTGGGAGCCATCCTGTTTAGATAAATTAAAAACCAATCTAAACTTGCAAGGGCATCATGCTAAGTGTTTTCTTCTCTCTCTCTTGCAGCGACCCCGTGACTAGACATAGGTTACATCTAGATAATAAAATGACTGAATCTGATTATAATGACTGGAAAAGGTCTGTCGAGATGTCCATTACCTATGACAAGCTGGGACACCTCTTCACTACTCAAACCCCCGCCGTCTCAGAACCAGTTTCCACCGTCACAGATATTGATAACCGTAAGACATCAGAAAAGGATTGTGCGAATGCCAAGTGCCTCATGTTGGCCTCAGTTGATGGTGTATACCAGAGGCAACATGAGAAGATGGACTTAGTTTCAGTCTTCCTCCATAAAAAATATTTATATCGAGAGCAATCTCGTATCGCAAGATATGAGACCTCGAAAGAATTGCTTCAAGCGAGGTTGGCTGTCAGGTCATCTGTAGGGGGCAACGTCCTTACAGTGACTAGCTATATTGATGAGCTCACGGACCTGAAGACCACATTGGAGAACGAGTCACATACTGACTTAATTCTACAGTCTCTACCCTCTACTTATACCCTGAAGGAAATTAGGGAGGTAGAAGGAAAGGGAAGGGCAAAAGTTTCGGGACTAAAAGTAGGGAAGGAGAGACGTTCCTATTGTTACGGGAAAGGACATTGGCAGAGGGATTGCAGGGCTTTAGCCAGGATTCGAAGCATGTTGTGGCTTCGGCTTCGGGTGTGTTTGTAATGGAAAACTGTATGTCAATTAACTCTACTTCCTGGGTACTAGATACCGGATCAGGATCTCATATCTGTAATTCATTACAGGCTTTGAGAAAAAGTAGAGTCATCAGGGTAGGTGATATGACTCTCAGAGTTGCGAACGGAATGAGCGTGGATGCTGAATCCGTAGCGGAATATCACCTAGGATTGACAAGTGGGCAGATATTGATTCTACGTAACTGTTTATATGTACCTAGTCTAGCTTGTAATATCATATCTGTACCCTTACTTTCTAAGGAAGGATATGATTTTACATTTGTAAGTGATGTGGTCCACATCCACCTAAATCAAGTTCTGATTGGGTCAGGTACATTAGATAACGGTATATACGTATTAAACCAAGCTCAGGTTTTCAGTGTCCAGAACACACATAAAAGAAAGTCTCCGGAAACAAATCAGGCTTTCTTATGGCATTGTAGACTGGGTCATATCAATGAAACACGGTTGACGAAGTTACATAGAGAGGGATATTTGAATCCGTTCGAATATCAGTCTTATGCTACTTGTGAATCTTGTCTCATGGGAATGATGACAAAGACTCCGTTTACTGGACACGGAGTAAGAGCGAGCGAGCTCTTGGGACTCATACATAGTGATGTGTGTGGTCCAATTTCTACACATGCGCAAGGTGGTTATTCCTATTTCATTACTTTTACGGATGATTTCTCTAGGTATGGACATATCTTCTTGATGAAGCATAAATCCGAGGCCTTTGAGAAATTCTGGGAATACAAGAATGAAGTGGAAAAACAAACAGGCAAAAGTATCAAGACACTAAGATCTGATCGAGGTGGTGAATACTTAAGTGCTGAGTTCCTGGGCTACTTAATAGAGAATGAGATTCTCTCTCAGCTTACTCCTCCATACAAACCACAACACAACGGTGTATCGGAAAGGCGGAATCGAACCCTATTGGATATGGTTCATTCCATGATGAGTAAGGCTGAGTTGCCACGATCCTTCTGGGGTTATGCACTAGATTCAGCCGCAGATCTTTTGAACAAGGTTCCAACCAAGACTGTGCCTACCACACCATATCAGATGTGAAGTGGGAAGAAACCCTGTCTTAAGTACCTTAAAACATGGGGATGTCCAGCTTTTGTAAAAAGGCAAAATGCGGACAAGATCGAGGCACGCTCAGTATTGTGTAAGTTTGTGGGATACCCTAAGAACTCCAGGGGGTATCTTTTCTATTACGCAGAGGAACAAAAGATTTTTGTTTCTCAGCATCCCCACTTCTTGGAAACCAAATTTTTAGAAAATCAGATAAGTGGGAACGCAATAGAACTGGAAGAAATTCCAGATCCACAAGCTATTACTGAAAGCTTGGTAGGACCAGAGGTTTCAGAAGAACCGGACATCCCAGCGCCACTCCGCAGGAGTAATAGGCAGTCTCATCCGCCCGAGAGATACTACGGTTTTCTCATAGCCGGGGATAGAGAGGATTGCATCATTGACAACGATGAGCCTACTAGCTTCCAGCAAGCCATTCAGAGCGATGACTCGGTAAAATGGCTGGATGCAATGCGAACCAAAATGGACTCCATGTACACCAACAAAGTTTGGACTTTGGACATTGCTCCAGAAGGGGTAAAACCCGTAGGCTGCAAATGGATCTTCAGAAAGAAGATTGGTGTAGAAGGGCAGGTTGAAACCTATAAGGCTAGAGTTGTTGCAAAGGGTTTTCGTCAAAGACCTGGTTTGGACTATGACGAAACCTTTTCTCCAGTGGCTATGCTCAAATCCATTCGGGTCCTTCTTGCCATTGCTGCCTTCCACGATTATGAGATCTGGCAGATGGACGTTAAGACGGCTTTTCTAAATGGTCATTTGGAAGAGTGCGTCTATATGGATCAACCGGAGGGTTTCATTCAGAGTGGGAGCAGCGGTAAAGTGTGAAAGTTGCTTAAGTCTATTTATGGACTAAAGCAGGCATCGCGGAGTTGGAACATCTGCTTTGATGATATTGTCAAAGAATTCGACTTTATCAAAAATCCAGATGAACCATGCATTTATAGTAAGATTGTAGGGAGAACTGTGGTATTCCTCGTCTTGTACGTGGATGACATTCTCTTAATAGGAAATGACATTCCTATGCTACAGTCAGTCAAAGGATTCTTGTCACAGAGATTCTCCATGAAGGACCCGGGTGATGCCTCCAACATTCCGGGGATCCAGATCTATCGTGATAGATCTAAGAGGATGTTGGGACTTTCACAGTCCAGGTACATCGACACCATACTGAAACGGTTCAGTATGGAAGATTCAAAGCGTGGTAATTTACCAGCTTGTCACGGAATCACCCTTTCCAAAGAGATGTCTCCCAAGACCGATTTGGAAAGGGCTCGCATATCATCTATACCCTACGCTTCTACGGTAGGCTCTATAATGTATGTGATGTTGTATACCAGACCAGATGTAGCATACGCATTGAGCGTTGTAAGCCGGTATCTGTCGAACCCAGGGAAGAAGCACTGTATACCAGTAAAGAACATTCTAAAGTACCTGAGAAGGACTAAGGAGATGTTCTTGGTGTATGGCGGAAAAGACCTCCAGATCGAGGCCTTTGCTGACTCCAGCTTCCACAGTGATAAGGATGACTCCAAGTCCATGTCGGGTTATGTCTTTACCCTCAATGGAGGGACGGTCTGTTGGAAGAGCTCCAAGCAGGATACCATTGCAGACTCGACGATGGAAGCGGAGTACATAGCTGCTTGCAATGTCGTAAAAGAAGCTGTCTGGATGAAGAAGCTCCTCACAGTACTTCATGTGGTTCCAACCATTATTGATCCAATACCGCTGTATTGCGAAAACAACGGCACTATAGCTTTAGCCAAGGAACCCAGGTCCCATCAAAGTCCAGACACATTTTGAGGCGGTATCACCTGATCAGGGAGATAGTAAATCGCCGGGAGATCGAGGTGAGGAGAGTAGATACGGAGAATAACACTGCAGATCCACTCACGAAGGCTATTCCTCAGACACAGTTCGAGAGACTGATCGAGATGATAGGTCTACGATACGCCAGTACATGGCCCTAGTGCAAGTGGTAGATTGTTAGTGTATATGCCCTAGAGGCCATTATTGTATCATACTGGATTGTATATTACTTAATGGAAGCTTGGGATATTCACAGTAGTTTTGACAGTCTTGCTCAAAATGGTAGTATGCTACGTGGTTTGTTTCTACTTTAATATGTGCATGTGTTTCTTCTAACATATCGCTTATACATATTAGTAGAGCCGTTAGGATCTTTGCTTGATTACCAGCGTTATGATGGCAGTCACATTAGTGGGGGCTGGGTAATCTACAAGCATATCCTTATACAGGTCCCTAGTCGTAGGATTATCGAAACAGGGCATCGATACTCCGGAGTAGACTAGTGTATACGCTTCTCATCCTAGCAGGAGAGATGGTCTGTCCCACAGCCATTAGTACGTTGTACTGGAGATAGTATGCAGGTGCTCGTTAGGTTACGAGTACATCAGACAGGACTCGTCGGGAACTGTTGGTTTGTACTATACCTATAGTCAGATAATAGTTCCCAGGTGACATGAGTACAGCTTAGTCCATCGACTTGACACTTCCACTTCGCCTCAAGTGTGTTCCTACTGTACTTTGATTAATACCCTACCATGGCTCAAAAGAGTCATGCAAACAGGTAGTAGTTAGGTGCAGTCCCGATGCATTTGGAGGTAGTGGCAGTTAGACAGGATTCGTCTCTCCCGGTATTGGGGGTTGATATCGCGCTGTGTCTAGAGAGCCATTACATAAAGTCTCTGGCCAGGGCAAGCGAGATTTACTGGTAGGTACTCCAGTAGTTTCTCAGGATGTTCTAGGCTACACTCCGACACGACTTATACCGATATTAGGGGTCTGACGTTTACCGCCCCTTAGGCCCAATATGCGATACTCTTAGACGAACAGACCGGACTGTACGGAGATTGTCACATTTAGGCACAGTAAGAGTTCGGATGGGTTTTCCTCATCGGCCTTCTTATCGACATCTACCTGGGGACCGTTACGTATAGCTAGTACCGCTTGCGGCCTGTGGTTAAACCCACTGCCAGCGTAGTGTCTAGTCTTCAGAGTCCCACACAAAGAGTTTCCCTGCACTGGGCAAAAGGTGTAGAGGCCGTATGGTTTTATGGCAGGGCTTCGATCACTTACGTGCACTTGTGCGCATATGATGTTCGGGCAGATAATACTAGTGGGCTTTGGTTTAATCCCGATCCTAGTATTATATAGATGGACTAGTTTTGTCTCTTAGTATTCGTATTCTCCGAAATGCGGATGCGGGTGTGTATGCACGGTTGTGAGGAGTAAAGAAGGAGATGCCTCATTTGGGTTTTGACCATTGGCTTGATTAAAACCATTATGAGGTGGAGGAAATTGTTTGCTAATCTTTTTAATGATAATTGTATTATGGCTAATTGGTTTGACCATTTGACTATGTTGACCATGGTTGACTTAGATATTTTTGTTAAGCGCTAGATATTTTGCTTAGCATTAATGGTGACATGATAATGGTCAAATCAAAAATTCCATCACAATTATCATGATAAAAGATTTGTTTTCTTTTTTCCATGGATCATTATCTTATACCTCTTCTCTCTCTTCAAGAGAGCTCTCATATTTGCTCTCCTTCTTCCTCCTCACTAGAAAACTCTTAAGCTCTCATTTGTTGAGAAAATTAGAGTTTAAATAGACAAACAAATCCATCTTCATACTCTACATCACCTAGGACATCAAGATTGGAAAGCTTTTTGCCCTAGTTACCTTGGTCTTGAGGTGGAGCTCGGACTATAGAGTCTCGAGTGGATAATCTTCGACTCAAGGAGGCCGTTGAAGAAGCCACGATCCGGATCGACCCTGTAGGGTTCCTAGGCACACTAATGAGGTCTCACAAGGCATCAACCATGCCAATTTCAAAAACTACAAGTGCCGAGAAACCGTAATACGGATCGTTGACTAGATTTTAGGCGAAAAACGAAAACTAGTAAACAACTTTACTAAGAAGTGAACGGAAATACAACCTTTGTAGATCCGGTTCTCCACCTCCATAGCTCCGCAATGAAGTCCCATTGCTCTCCAAATCAAATCCCGGGCTCTAGCGTCGGCTTCATCGGAGAAATGGGCGGGCTAGGTCATTGACAACGATGCCGAAGATGATCTACGTCTTGGCATCACAAGATCAAGCTCCCACTTCACCAAGTCATGAAACTTGTGAAGAAAACACCTTATACTACTTGGCAAGAGGTAGAGGATGAAGAAATAGGAGGTGGGTTCACTTTAGAATTGGATTTCTCACTCTTTTCATCAAATCACCATTGATGGTTGCAAGCTTCTTCATCTTGAAGAAGAAGAAGAAGAAGAAGAAAATATTATGATAAGAATCATAAAATAGAAAAGAAAATGAATTCTTATCATATACAAACCATGGTTAAGTGTAGAGAATGAATCATGGTTAAGTGGAATGGTTAGGGTTAAGCATGAGACAAAAGTGGTCAAACTTTCAACACTTCATGAAGCTTCATGAAAGATACAAAGAAAGCCACCATATCAATTTATCCTTTTAATTTCCAAAAAAGAATAAATAAATAAATAAATGAATAAGCAAAACCCTAATCATCAATTTAACCATGGTTTAGTTCTTTACACTTAACCAAATAAGCATGTATCATCAAACATGATACAATCATGTGCACAAAAGTATATCACATATACAACTTGCACAATTCAAGTGAGAAAATCCATTTAAAGTGAACCAATACTAGTTAATGCAAAGTAATATATCAAATATATAATTATACATTAAATCATTAAATCAACACTTGACTTAACGATCCGGTCATATCGCATATAACCGACTAGTATCCTATGTATCGGCTTACCGAATCAATCCTTGATTCGAAAACTAGGTTATATCGCATACAACCTTTCGATACATTCATTGCGAGAATGGAATACGGTATCACATACACGCATTATTCTCGGTCCTGCACATATCTCATATGCGCTCCTATTTCGTTTCGCTTGAGCCAGGAAACCTCTGTGTAAGACTCTAAAGACTCGTCAATACGCCGGCAGCAGGTGATGATCATATCAAACACCCACAAGCCGCAAGCGGTCTGCTAAACGTAACGGCCACCCGGGTATTGAGCGATCATAAGATCGACGAGCAAGCCCGCTCACACTCCTGTGAATCCAACCAGTAACACTTACCGTACAGTCCGGTCTCGTCGTCTGATATGTCGCATATCTCGCCTAGGGGTGGTAAACGTCAGACCCCAATAGCTCGATAAGTCGTGTCGATATGAGGTCTATAACAGTGGGAGAAACTACTGGTAACACTTACCAGTAAATCTCAGCAACCCTGGCCAGGGATTTCCAGTTATAGCCAATCGAACACAGCGCAACATCAACTCCCTATACTGGGAGAGACGAATCCCCTCCTATCGCTCATTGCCTCCATGTGATTCGGGACTGTACCCAAAAACCACCGTTTTGCATACCCTCTTGGACGTGGTAAGGTGGAAATCAAAGCACAGTGGGAACCACACAAGACTCTATGACGATCTCGGGTCAACAGACTACTCTGTACCAGTGTCACCAGAGAACTGCCATCTGACGTAAGGTATAATACCATCTGGGAGTTCTCGGCGAGTCCGTCCAGTGTACCCAGTCTCCACTGAGCACCCGTATATCATCTCTAATGTCAAACACCAATGGATATGGGATCATCCATCGCCCATCTGTATGGGTCGAGAAGGTGTACGCTAGTCTACTCTGGTATATCGATGCCCCATCTCGATACACCCACGACTAGGGACCTTGAAGGATGTACTTATGGACTACCATGTCCCCACTAGTATGATCCGCATCATAGTCCAGGTAGTCAAGTACACATCCTAACGGCTTTACCAACATGTAATAGAGAGACAATCAGTGTACACGTTAAGGTAAAGAGTAACCAGATAGCATACAATCATGTCGAGCGAGAAAGTCCTCCCTATATATGTCCAAGCATCCACTACAATATACATCCTATGTATAGTAATGGCCTCTAGGGCATACATATAACTAACAATCTCCCACTTGCACTAGGGCCATCTGATAGCAGTGGTTGCAGTATCTCATACTCAACCATCCCATAAAAGTCTCTCTCTGGGAAAAGGCCTTTGTGAGTGGATCCGCCATGTTGTCCTCTGAGTCTACTCTCCTAACCTTGATCCCTTAGAGATCAACCATCTCCACGATCAGGTGACACTGCCTTAGAATATGTCTGGATCATTGATGCGACGGGTGTTCCTTGGCATAAGCTACAACTCAATTGTCACACAATGGGTGGAACGAAGTTCATCTCATGAACTAATATACACCCAGACTGCCTCTTTGGTAGCATCTTAAGTAGCGATGTATCCAGCCTTTATCGTCTAGTATGCCACGGTATCTAGCTTGGAACTCTTCCAACATACCGTCCCTTTACTGAGGGTAAAGACAATGCCTGTGACTGACATTCAGTCGTCCTTATCACCCTGGAACCCTTCCAGTGATTCTCTCCCGGATCGGTTGATACCGTCTCATTACAACTAGTGAGAATCCTAACATCCAATTTGATCTATCTCATAGATCCAAAACCCAGGATTTAGGAGGTATCACTTTGATCCTCTATGGAGAATCATTGTGATAAGCGGAGATTGATCGAGCGTAGCATAGGAAACTCCTTCCCTATCAAGAGTATGTTATCCACTTACTCTACGAGGATCACCACCATACTCCCTACTACCTTTTTGTATATACAAGGTTCATCTACCATTTTGATGAAGTCAAACTATTTGACTACTACATCAAAACAGATGTTCCAACTCCGCGATGCCTGCTTTATCACATAAACCATCTTGCACACGTTTCCGCTGCTCCCACTGTCTACGAAGCTCTCTGGCTGTGTACTTATAGACGTTCTCTTCTAAAAGAGCATTTAGAAAAGCAGTCATGGCACTCAACCGCCAGATATCGTAGTCATGGTATGTAGCCGTGGCAAGTAGGATCTGGATGGACTTAAGCATAGTCACTTGAAAAGGTTTCATCATTATCCACGCCTGGTAGATGACGAAAAGCTTTAACAAGTCTAGCTTTGAAAGTCTCAACCTTTCCATCTACACCAAGTAATCTTCTCAAGATATACTTGCTCCTGATGGGGATTTAACCCTTCAGATATAGCAACCAAAGTCCATACTTTGTTGGTGTATATAGATTCCATCTCAGATCACTAAGCATCCAGCCATTCTTACAGAGTCCCACTCCTGATGGCCAGCTCGAAACTAGTTGGGTCATCATCACATGATGCAATCCTCGCTCCCACTGTCATAGAGAAACAGTAGTATCTTTTAGGTAGGTGAGGAACCCTACTAGATCGGCGGAGAGGCCGAGGTTTGTTGGTAACTATTGAATCGTTTGGTTCTTTCAAATCATCAGCTGCAGTTTGTATAGCTGGAACATTTCCAGTTCTACATAACAGACCTTATCTCGAGCTTCTCCGGATTATGCTTTTAGACATAGCCCGGACAACCCCAAATCTTAACCAACTTAAGATATGGGCTCTTCCCTTTCCATATCACATATGAAACGGTAGGCAACTGATTTGATTGGAACCCAATTCAATTGGTATACAGCTTCTCAAGTGCATAACTCCCAAAAGGAAATAGGAAACTCAGTAGTACTCATCATAGAGCACACCATATCACATAGGGTGCTATTGCTCCGCCCCGATATACCATCGTGCTATGGTGTATACGGAGGAGTAATGCTAAGAGAGAATCTCATTCTCCTTTAGAATAATCCAGGATTTCCGTGCTCAAGTATTCTCCTCCTCGATCTCATCAAAGGACATAATACTTATACCCGTGTTTTGGTTTTTCTACTTCTAAATCATATTCTGTGAATATCTCAAAAGGTTCGGACTTGTGTTTCAACAGGAACATTTGTCTGAATCTTGAGAGATTATCAGAGAATGTAACGAAGTACAAAGAACCAGTCCTGGCATATGTAGACAGGGGACCTTACATACATCAACATGTATCATCCCAAGAGTTCACTAACTCTTTCTCTGTTTCCAGTAAACAGAGCTATGGTCATCGTATCTTTGTGACATGACTGGCAGGTTTCACAAGATGTAAATTCAAACAGATTTAAATATGCATCTACGAGTAATTTCAGCTAGTCGGGTCGCATTGATATGACCTAGTCTACAATGCCTCAAGAAGGATTCGTTCATTTCTGAACTCTTCCTCTTGTGTGTGTTCCGTATACTAAGAACTGTAGTTTGATTTAGAACATCAATGCTTTTAGATAACGTGCCTGATCCGATCAACTTTTGATATAGGAAATGTTCAAAAACATTATCCAACAATACAAAATTTTATCATTTCTTTACTAATAAAAAGACTTATATGATTTTGTATATCAGGTTCGGTATCTAATAACATTCGTTCAGAATCAATGTATTGGTAATACAGGGTGACAGTGACCAACAGACTTGGCTGCAACACTTGCCCCGTTTTCTGCCTCATGAAACTTATCACCCGTTCTCAGTTCTTTACCTATTTGTAGCCCATGTAACAAATTACATATGCGGGATCCTGATCTAGTATCACATACCCAGGACGTAAAGAATACTGAGAAACATTTCTGTATAATGAACACACCAGAATATGATGCATCAGCATGCACTCTCTTCGTTTGGGCGGCATGGGAATTCTGGTAATCCCCAATTTCCTACTCTGTCTTATAACAATTATAAGTTGGAGCGGGACCAACGTTCCCCAGCTTAGAATAACAAGCGGGTTCGGTCAAATATCCATATTATTATCTTGATTAAGGCGTGATATGGTCGCTACCTGGAGAGAGAGAGAAGAAAACACTCAGCGTGCGCTCTTGCAAGAATAGATTGGTTATTATTTTATCTAATCAGGATGGCTCCCACTGTTTTTATCAAATCTTCCTTCAAACCCTAAAAGGAAAGACTAGCCGGGATTAATTACACACTACAAGTTCGCCAATCTTTCAGCCAGGCCAGTGTCGGTACTTTGAAGGAGGTCCCCCGTGCTTTCGCACGAACCTAATTAATGTAAACCTCGTTTTCCCAGAGGCGTAACCCCGTTGACACATTTCTAGACACCTACTTGATCGGCTAATTGTAATGTGTAAAACTCTCCCAGGAGTAACAATTACTCGCAGCGGGTATCGGGATCCAACTATCTCATAGAAGGTATGCAATCTCATTGCAAATTTCAACACTTGAAATTCCCGATAATATTTTGCCCCTAGCGTCCTATGACCTTGACGGAGGTCAACAAACCATAGGCTACTAGTCAAGTTCAACCCGTCATTTCTTGATCGAATTAAACCCACCCGCATGACCCTTGACGGAGGTCAACAAGGCCGCACGACTACCCTAATCCAATCTGCATCATATGCATAAGCAGATAAATACTAGTTAGCTACCGCACACTACGCCTTGACGGAGGTCAACAAACGTAGCACGAATACTAAGTAGGACTTATCTGAAATGACGGAGGGCTACGACAGGTTTTTCTGAAAACCTATTGCGTAATGAACTTGATATCGTTGTAGAATCAAATGATTTTGAAATGGAGTGTTTTTGATGCTTTTCTAGTTTTGCTAAAGGGGTCACTCCCAGTGAAGGGATCGTCGGCCCTTTCCTCGTCGAATGAGGTCCGGGATATATCATATATATCACTGTTCAAAGCAGAAACTATAGAAGCTTTCAAAAGGCAAACCGAGTGTGTAGCATCTGCCAGTTATTGCTAAAGGAGTCACTCCCGGTGAAGGGATCTCGGTCCTTTCCTCATCGAATAAGGTGCAGGATATATCACATATACCACTGTGCAAAGCAAGAACTGTAGCTACCCTTTTTATTTTGAAATTCGATTCTACAACATCTTTAGGTTTCTTTTACTTTCATTAATCACATTAATGAAGTCCCATCATTTAAGTACCTAAACATCACAGATAAATACGACGTACACTTATGCCATCCGCATTCGACTCGATGTCTCCTCGTGCACCGTTAGGTTAGGTAACTAACGGCAGAGCGGGGCAGGGCTAGCGTGGGTGTAAAACATAAGTAACGTCTATATAATATATTATATATACTATATACTGTATCCATTACAGAACATATCACATGATCACATCACAGATATTGCAGCAGAAGAATCATATGAAATATTGGATATACTAGGACGTCCGTGTTTTCAATACGAGCCAGTATAAAACACGGATTCCACGGTCGTGATGAATAGCCAAACCCACACCCCTAGACCCCTACGAGAGCGGCAAGCAACCCTACCAATTCTAGGGTTAGGAGACCTGGACTCGACTCCTCGAGATGGTCTCCCACTGGACCCTAGAACCCGGTTACTTGTGCTCCCCTCCTTGGGTCTATCCTAATGCAGAAAAGTAAATAATCTACAAATGGTGACATCTTCCGCAACCTGGAAGTGCCCCAATAAAAGAATATTACATACAAGTTTTTACATGAATGAAAATGAAGAACACTCATCTCACATAAAAACCCCCCCGGCTATTCAAACACGACGATCCAATATAACATATCCAGCAACACATAACATCACATGTCATCAACGTAAGTAAACATGCGTATCCCAATTGTCGTTGACATATAGCAACGAAACCGGCGATATCACATATTACACTTACGGTCGCAGAAAAGAAAGTGTAAAACTACAACAGTTGGAATCCGCAATCTGTTTAGACATCGCATGCCTAATCAAATTAAATACTTAGACATCACATGCCTAACAATTATAAGCCCCGCATTTTAGTCTCATTATCGAAAACACTTTTCAATTCTCAAGTCGGGCAATTCAACAAGATTCCCGACATTCTGATCGAATACTCGTCGCAAACTTTAGTAGGCGGCCGCACCCCTGATACCGTCGACGAAGTGCACCAAGGCGGAACACCGCTACCGCGAGCACCCTTACGGATGCTTTCGGCGACGGGGTTGTCCTACAGTCACTTGGTCGGGGCTATGGAGTGAGGCTGTCTATTAAGTTTACCCGGCGAGTATCCGCGTACGCTACGTGATTGCGACGGACTTTTGATCACATCAAAATTCCGTGGCAACCGATCAAGTGAGACTAAAGTGCTATGTTTATAACATTCATTCAGTTATCTCATAAATTCTTGTGAATTCCAATTATTGTATCACATTCCGAATAAGATAGAAAATGTTAAACTTTCCGATCGAACAATTGAACACCCAAGTTTTCCCGAAACAGCTCAACTCATGAAATAAGTTCAAAGACATTCACTTCGTGCCTCAGTACCAACGGTCCAGCCGTAGAAGGGTCAAGCCAACGCCTCATATGTGGCACGCCGTACTGCCCCAAACCCGAAGGTTCAAAAGGCTGTTCAAGACGGTCACATAATCGAGTTAAGGTTTGTTTTCTTCTAGAGGGACCATCGCGTTACTTGCACTACTTAGAACGTCATTAAACCACGGAAAGATCCAACACTTGGAAATTTCCCGGCAGGGGAAAAATCGGGCATTTATTTCCGATCGAACCTTTTAACATATTCTAAATATCCGGAAAAGCACATAGACAAAGCTTGATAATCCGATCGAATCTTCGATTCCCAATACAACCCCAGAACACTCAACTCTTGAGTCAAATTAAAAATTCCCAGAAAACTCAGCATCACAAAATAGGAATTACTGTGCAAAAAGTATTGGACATTTTGATAATACTGCCGCGGAACCGCCGCGGAAGCCTTGCTTCTCCCGCGGTTCCACCGCACATTTGACGAATTAGCCCCATGAATTTCACAGTAATTCTAATAGGACCCTGCTGAATTTTTTAGCAATTTTTAATTCACAAAAATCCAAATTTTCAGAAAATTTCCAGAGAAGGGTCATTTTTAGGGTTTCGGGGTTCGATCGGGCTTCAAACGTCGTCTAGACTTCGCCTAAGGCTCTAGCTAGGCTCTGATACCACTGTAGGGTTCCTAGGTACACTAATGAGGTCTTACAAGGCATCAACCATGCCAATTTCAAAAACTACAAGTGCCGAGAAACCCTAATACGGATCGTTGACTAGATTTTAGGCGAAAAACGAAAACTAGTAAACAACTTTACTAAGAAGTGAACGGAAATACAACCTTTGTAGATCCGGTTCTCCACCTCCATAACTCCGCGATGAAGTCCCTTTGCTATCCAAATCAAATCCCGGGCTCTAGCGTCGGCTTCATCGGAGAAATGGGCGGGCTAGGTCATCGACAACGATGCCGAAGATGATCTACGTCGAGGCATCACAAGATCAAGCTCCCACTTCACCAAGTCATGAAACTTGTGAAGAAAACACCATATACTACTTGGCAAGAGGTAGAGGATGAAGAAATAGGAGGTGGGTTCACTTTAGAATTGGATTTCTCACTCTTTTCATCAAATCACCATTGATGGTTGCAAGCTTCTTCATCTTGAAGAAGAAGAAGAAGAAGAAGAAAATATTATGATAAGAATCATAAAATAGAAAAGAAAATGAATTCTTATCATATACAAACCATGGTTAAGTGTAGAGAATGAATCATGGTTAAGTGGAATGGTTAGGGTTAAGCATGAGACAAAAGTGGTCAAACTTTCTGTAGGGTTCCCAGGCACCCTAATGAGGTCTCACAAGGCATCAACCATGCCAATTTCAACTTTTAACGGTGCCGAGAAACCCTAGAACGGATCGTCGGCTAGATGTTTAGGCGAAAATGAAACTAGTTAACACTTAACTATAAGAATACGGAAATACAACCTTTGTAGATCCGGTCCTCCACCTTCATAGCTCCATGATGAAGTCCTCTCCGCTGTCCTCATGCAATCCCGGGCTCTAGCGTCGGCTTCATCGGAGAAGAAGCGGGCTAGGTCATCGACGACGTGCCGAAGATGATCTACGTCGAGGCATCGCTAGATCAAGCTCCAACTTCACCAAGTCAAGAAAACTTGTGAAGGAAACACACTCTACTACTTGGCAAGAGGTAGAGGTTGAAGAAATAGGAAGTGGGTTCACTTTAGAATTGGATTTCTCACACTTTTCATCAATCCACCATTGATGAAGTGAAGCTTTCTTCATTGAAGAAGATGAAGAAGAAGAAGAAAGTGTTATGATAAGTTAATTAGAATAATTGAAAAAGAATTATCCTTATCATAACATGAACCATGGTTTGATGTAGAGAGTTAACTCAAGTTAGATGAATGGTTAGGGTTTGAAGAAGAAGACAAAAAGGTTACATGAGTCAAAGTTGCATGAAGCTTCATGAAGCTTCATGTAAGAAATCAACCTTTTTATTTTCTTTTCCCTTTTTCTTTTAATCCAAATTAAAAGATAAAAGAATAAATGAATAATAAATAAAACCCTAACCATTTACTTAACCAAGGTTTAACTCTTTACACAAAACCTAGTAATCTTGCATCATCAAACATGATACAATCAAGTGCACAAAAGTATATCACATATACAATGTGCACACCCGAGTGAGAATATCCATTTAAAGTGAACCGATACGAGTTAATGCAAAGTAATATATCAAATATATAATTATACATTAAATCATTAAATCAACACTTGATTTAACGATCCGGTCATATCACATATAACCGACTAGTATCCAATGTATCGGTTTATCGAATCAATCCTTGATTCGATAACTAGGGTATATCGCATATAACCTAATCGATACATTCATCGCGAGAATGGAATACGGTATCACATACATGCATTATTCTCGGTCCCGCACATATCTCATATGCGCTCCTATTTCGTTTCGCTTGAACCAGGAAATCTCTGTGTAGGACTCTAAAGACTCGTCAATACGCCGGCAGCAGATGATGATCATATCAAGCACCCACAAGCCGCAAGCGGTCTGCCAAACGTAACGGCCACCCGGGTATTGAGCGATCAGAAGATCGACGAGCAAGTCCGCTCACACTCCAGTGAATCCAACCAGTAACACTACCGTACAGTCCGGTCTGATCGTCTGATATGTCGCATATCTCGCCTAGGGGTGGTAAACGTCAGACCCCAATAGCTCGATAAGTCGTGTCGATATGAGGTCTATAACTGTTCGAGAAACTACTGGTAACACTTACCAGTAAATCTCAGCAACCCTGGCCAGGGATTTCCTGTTATAGCCAATCGAACACAGCGCAACATCAACTCCCTATACCGGGAGAGACGAATCCCCTCCTATCGCTCATTGCCTCCATGTGACTCGGGACTGTACCCAAAAACCACCGTTTTGCACGCCCTCTTAGACGTGGTAAGATGGAAATCAAAGCACAGTGGGAACCACACAAGACTCTATGACGATCTCGGGTCAACAGACTACTCTGTACCAGTGTCACCAGAGAACTGCCATCTGACGTAAGGTATAATACCATCTGGGAGTTCTCGGCGAGTCCGTCCAGTGTACCCAGTCTCCACTGAGCACCCGTATATCATCTCTGATGTCAAACACCAATGGATATGGGATCATCCATCGCCCATCTGTATGGGTCGAGAAGGTATACGCTAGTCTACTCTGGTATATCGATGCCCCGTCTCGATACACCCACGACTAGGGACTATGAAGGATGTACTTATGGACTACCATGTCCCCACTAGTATGATCCGCATCATAGTCCAGGTAGTCAAGTACAGATCCTAAGGGCTTTACCAACATGTAACAGGGAGACAATCAGTGTACACGTTAAGGTAAAGATTAACCAGATAGCATACTATCATGTCGAGCAAGAAAGTCCTCCCTATATATGTCCCAGCATCCACTACAATATACATCCTATGTATAGTAATGGCCTCTAGGGCATACATATAACTAACAATCTCCCACTTGCACTAGGGCCATCTGTAGCAGTGGTTATAGTATCTCATACTCAACCATCCCATAAAAGTCTCTCTCTGGGAAAAGGCTTTTGTGAGTGGATCCGCCGTGTTGTCCTCTGAGTCTACTCTCCTTACCTCGATCTCCTTGGAGATCAACCATCTCCATGATCAGGTGATACTGCCTTAGAATATGTCTGGATCACTGATGGGACCGGCGTTCCTTGGCATAAGCTACAACTCCATTGTCTCACAATGGTAGGAACGTAGTTCATCTCATGAACCAATATACACCCAAACAGCCTCTTTGGTAGCATCTTGAGTAGCGATGTATCCAGCCTTTATCGTCTAGTGTGTCACGGTATCTTGTTTGGAACTCTTCCAACATACCGTCCCTTTACTGAGGGTAAAGACAATGCCTGTGACTGACATTCAGTCGTCTTTATCACCCTGGAACCATTCCAGTGATTCTCCCCAGGGTCGATTGATACCATCTCACTACAGCTAGTGAGTATCCTAACATCCATTTAGATCTATCTCATAGATCCAAAATCCAGGATTTAGGAGGTATCACTTTGATCCTATATGGAGAATTATGGTGATAAGCGGAGATTGACCGAGCGTAGCATAGGAAACTCCTTCCCTATCAAGAGTATGTCATCCATGTACTCTACGAGGATCGTCACCATACTCCCTACTTCCTTTTTGTTTATACAAGGTTCATCTACCATTTTGATGATGTCAACTTCTTTGACTAATCCATCAAAACAGATGTTCCAACTCCGCGATGCCTGCTTTATCCTATAAAGCATCTTGCACACGTTTCCGCTGCTCCCACTGTCTACGAAGCCCTCTGGCTGTGTACTTATAGACGCTCTCTTCCAAAATATCATTTAGAAAAGCAGTCATGACACCCAACCACCAGATATCGTAGTCATGGTATGTATCCATGGTAAGTAGGATCTGAATGGACTTAAGCATAGCCACTGGAAAAGGTTTCATCATTATCCACGCCTGGTCGATGACGAAAACCCTTAACAAGTCTAGCTTTGAAAGTCTCAACTTTTCCATGTACACCAAGTAATCTTCTCAAGATATACTTGCTCCTGATGGGGATTTAACCCTTCAGATATAGCAACTAAAGTCCATACTTTGTTGGTGTATAAGGATTCCATCTCAGATCACTAAGCATCCAGCCATTCTTACAGAGTCTTACTCTCGATGGCCAGCTCGAAACTAGTTGGGTCATCATCTCATGATGCAATCCTCGCTCCCACTGTCATAGAGAAATCGAAGTATCTCTCAGGTGGGTGAGGAACCCTACTAGATCGGCGGAGAGGCTGAGGTTCCTTGGTAACTATTGAATCCTTTGGTTCTATCAAATCATCAGCTGTAGTTTGTATAGCTGGAACCTTTCCAGTTCTACATTACAGACCTTGCCTCGAGCATGTCCGGATTTTGCTTTCAGACATAGGCCGGACAACTCCAAATCTTAACTAACTTAAGATATGGGCGCTTCCCTTTCCATATCACATATGAAATGGTAGGCAACTGATTTGACTGGAACCCTATTCAATAGGTATGCAGCTTCTCAAGTGCATAACTCCCAAAAGGAAATAGGTAACTCAGTAGTACTCATCATAGAGGACACCATATCAAATAGGGTGTATCTGCTCCACCCCGATATACCATCTTGCAATGGTGTATACGGAGGAGTAATGCTGAGAGAGAATCTTATTCTCCTTTAGAACAATCCAGGAATTCCGTGCTCAAGTATTCTCCTCCTTGATCTCATCACAGGACATAATACTTATACCCGTATTGGTTCTCTACTTCTAACTTATATTCTGTGAATATCTCAAAAGGTTCAGACTTGTGTTTCAACAGGAACATATGTCTGAATCTTGAGAGATTATCAGAGAACGTAATGAAGTACAAAGAACCATTCTTGGCATGTGTAGACAGGGGACCTACATACATCAACATGTATCATGCCAAGAGTTTACTAACTCTTTCTCTGTTTTCAGTAAACGGAGCTATGGTCATCTTATCTTTGTGACATGACTGGCAAGTTTCATAAGATGTAAATTCAAACAGATTTAAATATGCATCTATTTGGAACTTAGCTTGTCGGGTCGCATTGATATGACCTAGTCTACAATACCTCAAGAAGAATTCGTTCATTTCTGAACTCTTCCTCTTGTGTGTGTTCCGTATACTAAGAACTGTAGTTTGATTTAGAACATCAACGCTTTTAGATAACGTGCCTGAACCGATCAACTTTTGATATAGGAAATGTTCAAAACATTATCCAACAATAAAATTTTTTATCATTTCTTTACTAATAAAGAGACTGATATGATTTTGTATATCAGGTTCGGTATCTAACAACATTCGTTCAGAATCAATGTATTGTAATACAGGGTGACAGTGACCAACAGACTTGGCAGCAACACTTGCCCCGTTTTCTGCCTCATGAAACTTATCACCCGTTCTCAGTCCTCTACCTTTCTATAGCCCTATGTAACATAGTACATATCTGGGATCCTGATCCGGTATCATATACCCAGGATGTAGAGGATACAGAGAAACAGTTCTTTGTAACGAACACACCCGAAGATGATGCATCAGCATGCACTCTCTTCGTTTGGGCGGCACGGGAAATCTGGTATTCCCTAATTTCCTGCTCTGTCTTATAACAATTATAAGTTGGAGCGGGACCAATGTTCCCCAGCTCAGTATAACAAGCGGGTTCGGTCAATAATCCGTATTATTATCTTGATTAAGGCGTGATATGGTCTCTACCTGGAGAGAGAGAAGAAAACACTCAGCGTGCGCTCTTGCAAGAATAGATTGGTTATTATTTTATCTAATCAGGATGGCTCCCACTGCTTTTTATCAAATCTTCCTTCAAACCCTAAAAGGAAAGACTAGCCGGGATTAATTACACACTACAAGTTCGCCAATCTTTCAGCCAGGCCAGTGTCGGTACTTTGAGGGAGGTCCCCCGTGCTTTCGTACGAACCTAATTAATGTAAACCTCGTTTTCCCAGAGGCGTAACCTCGTTAACACCTTTCTAGACACCTAATTGATCGGCTAATTGTAATGTATAAAATTCTCCCAGGAGTAACTCTTACTCGCAGCGGGTATCGGGATCCAACTATCTCATAGAAGGTATGCAATCTCATTTCAAATTTCAACACTTGAAATTCCCGATAATATTTTGCCCCTAGCGACCTATGACCTTGACGGAGGTCAACAAACCATAGGCTACTAGTCAAGTTCAACCCGTCATTTCTTGATCGAATTAAACCCACCCGCACGACCCTTGACGGAGGTCAACAAGGCCGCACGACTACCCTAATCCAATCTGCATCATATGCATAAGCAGATAAATACTAGTTAGCTACCGCACACTACGCCTTGACGGAGGTCAACAAACGTAGCACGAATACTAAATAGGACTTATCTGAAATGACGGAGGGCTACGACAGGTTTTTCTGAAAACCTATTGCGTAATGAACTTGATATCGTTGTAGGATCGAATGATTTTAAAATGGAGTGTTTTTTAAGCTTTTCTAGTTTTGCTAAAGGAGTCACTCCCGGTGAAGGGATCGTCGGTCCTTTCCTTGTCGAATGAGGTGCGGGATATATCATATATATCACTGTGCAAAGCAAAAATACTTAAAAGCAATCAAAAGACAAACCGAGTGTGTAGCATCTGCCAGTTATTGCTAAAGGAGTCACTCCCGGTGAAGGGATCTCGGTCCTTTCCTCATCGAATAAGGTGCAGGATATATCATATATACCTCTGTGCAAAGCAAGAACTGTAGCTACCTGTTTTATTTTGAAATTCGATTCTACAACATCTTAGGTTTCTTTTTATTTCATTAATCACATTAATGAAGTCCCATCATTTATATACCTAAACATCACAGATAAATACGACGTACACTTATGCCATCCGCATTCGCCTCGATGTCCCCTCGTGCACCGTTAGGTTAGGTAACTAACGGCAGAGCGGGGCAGGGCTAGCGCGGGTGTAAAACATAAGTAACGTCTATATAATATATCATATATACTATATACTGTATCTATCACAGAACATCACATGATCACATCACAGATATCGCAGCAGAAGAAACATATGAAATATTGGATATACTAGAACGTCCGTGTTTTCAATACGAGCCAGTATAAAACACGGAATCCACGGTCATGATGAATAGCCAAACCCACACCCCTAGACCCCTACGAGAGCGGCAATCAACCCTACCAATTCTAGAGTTAGGAGACCCGGACTCGACTCCTCGAGTTGGTCTCCCACTGGACCCCAGAACCCGGTTACTTGTGCTCCCCTCCTTGGGTCTATCCTAATGCGGAAAAGTAAATAATATACATCAACGGTGACAACTTCCGCAACCTGGAAGTGCCCCAATAAAAGAATATTACATACAAGTTTTTACATGAATGAAAATGAAAAAACACTCATCTCACATAAAAACCCCCGGCTATTCAAACACGACGATCCAATATAACATATCCAGCAACACATAACATCACATGTCTCCAACGTAAGTAAATATGCGCATCCCAATTGTCGTTGACATATAGCAACGAAACCGGCGACATCACATATTACACTTACGGTCACAGAAAAGAAAGTGTAAAACTACAACAGTTGGAATCCGCAACCACCTCAGACATCGCATGCCTGACCAAATGAATTCCTTAGACATCGCATGCCTAACAATTATAAACCCCGCATTTTAGTCTCATTATCGAAAACACTTTTCAATATCAAGTCGGGCAATTCAATAAGATTCCCGACATCCTGATCGAATGCTCGTCGCAAACTTTAGTAGGCGGCCGCACCCCCGATGCTGTCGACGAAGTGCACTAAGGCGGAACACCGCTTCCGCGAGCACCCGAACGGATGCTTTCGGCGACGGGGTTCTCCTACAGTCACTTGGTCGGGGCTATGGAGTGAGGCTGTCTATTAAGTTTACCCGGCGAGTATCCGCGTACGCTACGTGATTGCGACGGACTTTTGATCGCATCAAAATTCCGTGGCAACCGATCAAGTGAGACTAAAGTGCTATGTTTATAACATTCATTCAGTTATCTCATAACTTCTTGTGAATTCCAATTATTGTATCACATTCCAGATAAATAGAAAATGTTAAACTTTTCGATCGAACAGTCAAACACCCAAGTTTTCCCGATACAGATCAACACATGAAACAAGTCTAACAACATTCAGTTCGTGCCTCAGTACCAACGGTCCAGCCGTAGAAGGGTCAAGCCAACGCCTCACATGTGGCACGCCGTACTGCCCCAAACCCGAAGGTTCAAAGGGCAGTTCAAGACGGTCACATAATCGAGTTAAGGTTTGTTGTCTTCTAGAGGGACCATCGTGTTACTTGCACTACTTAGAACGTCGTTAAACTATGGAAAATCCAACACTTGGAAATTTCCCGACAGGGGAAAAATTGGGTATTTATATCCGATCGAACTTTTTAACATATTCTAAAATTTATCCGGAAAGCCACATAGACAAAATCTGATAATCCGATCGAACATTCGAATCCCCAAAACAACCCAGAAAATTCAACTCTTGAATTAATATTAAAAATTCCCAGAAAATCCAGCATAATTTAATAAGAGTTACTGTGCAAACAGTGGAGGATTACGTCATCAATAGGCCGCGGAACCGCCGCATAAGCCATGCTCATGCCGCGGTTCCGCCGCACACTATACTGTTCATTGGAAACTTTTTGCGCCGTAATTCTTATATTTCCCTGCTGAATTTTTTAGCAATTTTTAATTTGGAAAAATCCCAGTTTTTGAAAAAAGGACAGAGAGCTATTTTTGAGTTGGGTTTCGGGTTCGTTCGGGTTTCAAATTCCGTCTAGACTTCGCCTAAGGCTCTAGCTACGCTCTGATACCACTGTAGGGTTCCTAGACACCCTAATGAGGTCTCACAAGGTATCAACCATGCCAATTTCAACTTTTAACGGTGCCGAGAAACCCTAGAACGGATCGTCGGCTAGATGTTTAGGCGAAAATGAAACTAGTTAACACTTAACTACAAGAATACGGAAATACAACCTTTGTAGATCCGGTCCTCCACCTTCATAGCTCCATGATGAAGTCCTCTCCGCTGTCCTCATGCAATCCCGGGCTCTAGCGTCGGCTTCATCGGAGAAGAAGCGGGCTAGGTCATCGACGACGTGCCGAAGATGATCTACGTCGAGGCATCGCTAGATCAAGCTCCAACTTCACCAAGTCAAGAAAACTTGTGAAGGAAACACACTCTACTACTTGGCAAGAGGTAGAGGATGAAGAAATAGGAAGTGGGTTCACTTTAGAATTGGATTTCTCACACTTTCCATCAATCAACCATTGATGAAGTGAAGCTTTCTTCATTGAAGAAGATGAAGAAGAAGAAGAAAGTGTTATGATAAGTTAATTAGAATAATTGAAAAAGAATTATCCTTATCATAACATGAACCATGGTTTGATGTAGAGAGTTAACTCAAGTTAGATGAATGGTTAGGGTTTGAAGAAGAAGACAAAAAGGTTACATGAGTCAAAGTTGCATGAAGCTTCATGAAGCTTCATGTAAGAAAGCAACCTTTTTATTTTCTTTTCCCTTTTTCTTTTAATCCAAATTAAAAGATAAAAGAATAAATGAATAATAAATAAAACCCTAACCATTTACTTAACCAAGGTTTAACTCTTTACACAAAACCTAGTAATCTTGCATCATCAAACATGATACAATCAAGTGCACAAAAGTATATCACATATACAATGTGCACACCCGAGTGAGAATATCCATTTAAAGTGAACCGATACGAGTTAATGCAAAGTAATATATCAAATATATAATTATACATTAAATCATTAAATCAACACTTGATTTAACGATCCGGTCATATCACATATAACCGACTAGTATCCAATGTATCGGTTTATCGAATCAATCCTTGATTCGATAACTAAGGTATATCGCATATAACCTAATCGATACATTCATCGCGAGAATGGAATACGGTATCACATACATGCATTATTCTCGGTCCCGCACATATCTCATATGCGCTCCTATTTCGTTTCGCTTGAACCAGGAAACCTCTGTGTAGGACTCTAAAGACTCGTCAATACGCCGGCAGCAGATGATGATCATATCAAGCACCCACAAGCCGCAAGCGGTCTGCCAAACGTAACGGCCACCCGGGTATTGAGCGATCAGAAGATCGACGAGCAAGCCCGCTCACACTCCAGTGAATCCAACCAGTAACACTACCGTACAGTCCGATCTGATCGTCTGATATGTCGCATATCTCACCTAGGGGTGGTAAATGTCAGACCCCAATAGCTCGATAAGTCGTGTCGATATGAGGTCTATAACTGTTCGAGAAACTACTGGTAACACTTACCAGTAAATCTCAGCAACCCTGGCCAGGGATTTCCTGTTATAGCCAATCGAACACAGCGCAACATCAACTCCCTATACCGGGAGAGACGAATCCCCTCCTATCGCTCATTGCCTCCATGTGACTCGGGACTGTACCCAAAAACCACCGTTTTGCACGCCCTCTTGGACGTGGTAAGATGGAAATCAAAGCACAGTGGGAACCACACAAGACTCTATGACGATCTCGGGTCAACAGACTACTCTGTACCAGTGTCACCAGAGAACTGCCATCTGACGTAAGGTATAATACCATCTGGGAGTTTCGGCGAGTCCGTCCAGTGTACCCAGTCTCCACTGAGCACCCGTATATCATCTCTGATGTCAAACACCAATGGATATGGGATCATCCATCGCCCATCTGTATGGGTCGAGAAGGTATACGCTAGTCTACTCTGGTATATCGATGCCCCGTCTCGATACACCCACGACTAGGAACTTTGAAGGATGTACTTATGGACTACCATGTCCCCACTAGTATGATCCGCATCATAGTCCAGGTAGTCAGGTACAGATCCTAAGGGCTTTACCAACATGTAACAGGGAGACAATCAGTGTACACGTTAAGGTAAAGATTAACCAGATAGCATACTATCATGTCGAGCAAGAAAGTCCTCCCTATATATGTCCCAGCATCCACTACAATATACATCCTATGTATAGTAATGGCCTCTAGGGCATACATATAACTAACAATTTCAACACTTCATGAAGCTTCATGAAAGATACAAAGAAAGCCACCATATCAATTTATCCTTTTAATTTCCAAAAAAGAATAAATAAATAAATAAATGAATAAGCAAAACCCTAATCATCAATTTAACCATGGTTTAGTTCTTTACACTTAACCAAATAAGCATGTATCATCAAACATGATACAATCATGTGCACAAAAGTATATCACATATACAACTTGCACAATTCAAGTGAGAAAATCCATTTAAAGTGAACCAATACGAGTTAATACAAAGTAATATATCAAATATATAATTATACATTAAATCATTAAATCAACACTTAATTTAACGATCCGGTCATATCGCATATAACCAACTAGTATCCTATGTATCGGCTTACCAAATCAATCCTTGATTCGATAACTAGGTTATATCGCATACAACCTTTCGATACTTTCATTGCGAGAATGGAATATGGTATCACATACACGCATTATTCTCGGTCCTGCATATATCTCATATGCGCTCCTATTTCGTTTCGCTTGAGCCAGGAAACCTCTGTGTAGGACTCTAAAGACTCGTCAATACGCCGGCAGCAGG
This sequence comes from Agapanthus africanus, assembly GCA_030015575.1. NCBI lineage: Eukaryota > Viridiplantae > Streptophyta > Magnoliopsida > Asparagales > Amaryllidaceae > Agapanthus > Agapanthus africanus. The sequence continues at coordinate 397,890,122 of JASDDO010000026.1, read as the reverse complement.
TGATGATCATATCAAACACCCACAAGCCGCAAGCGGTCTGCTAAACGTAACGGCCACCCGGGTATTGAGCGATCAAAAGATCGACGAGCAAGCCCGCTCACACTCCTGTGAATCCAACCAGTAACACTTACCGTACAGTCTGGTCTCGTCGTCTGATATGTCGCATATCTCGCCTAGGGGTGGTAAACGTCAGACCCCAATAGCTCGATAAGTCGTGTCGATATGAGGTCTATAACAGTGGGAGAAACTTCTGGTAACACTTACCAGTAAATCTCAGCAACCCTGGCCAGGGATTTCCGGTTATAGCCAATCGAACACAGCGCAACATTAACTCCCTATACCGGGAGAGGCGAATCCCCTCCTATCGCTCATTGCCTCTATGTGATTCGGGACTGTACCCAAAAACCACCGTTTTGCACGCCCTCTTGGACGTGGTAAGGTGGAAATCAAAGCATAGTGGGAACCACACAAGTCTCTATGACGATCTCGGGTCAACAGACTACTCTATACCAGTGTCACCAGAGAACTGCCATCTGACGTAAGGTATAATACCATCTGGGAGTTCTCGGCGAGTCCGTCCAGTGTACCCAGTCTCCACTGAGCACCCCTATATCATCTCTGATGTCAAACACCAATGGATATGGGATCATCCATCGCCTATCTGTATGGGTCGAGAAGGTGTACGCTAGTCTACTCTGGTATATCGATGCCCCATCTCGATACACCCACGACTAGGGACCTTGAAGGATGTACTTATGGACTACCATGTCCCCACTAGTATGATCCGCATCATAGTCCAGGTAGTCAAGCACACATCCTAAGGGCTTTACCAACATGTAATAGAGAGACAATCAGTGTACACGTTAAGGTAAAGAGTAACCAGATAGCATACTATCATGTCGAGCGAGAAAGTCCTCCCTATATATGTCCAAGCATCCACTACAATATACATCCTATGTATAGTAATGGTCTCTAGGGCATACATATAACTAACAGACCCTTGGAGCCTATGGAGACGAGGAGGACAGCAGAGAAGACCCGAAGGACTTATGGCATTAGGTATAATCTTCTAGCATAGTAAATAAAACCTCTAGCTTGTTTGTTAGCAATGGTTTGACAAAGATCCTTAAGCATAGTCTATGTTGCCTTGTATGAAAAGTTTGATTTTTACCTATTCCGCCTCCCCGCTAGCTAGCGGGGTGGGTAACATAGACTTACAGTCCTGTACTACAAAATTATATCCATCTTTACTCAATAAAGAAACTGATATAAGATTTCATATCAGGGTCGGAATGTAATAGCATTCGTTCAGAATCAATGTATTACCATTTGGTAATACAAGGTGATATTCGCCAACTGCATTGGCTGCACCATTCGCACCATTCCCTACTCTTATGGAATGATCACCCTCTCTCGGTTCTCTACCTTCCCGTATCCCATGTAACATATTACATATGTGGGATCCCGATCCGGTATCTAATACCCAGGACGTAGAGTGAACCGAGAAACAGTTCTCGATAACTAACACACCCGAAGAAGATGCATCGACTTGCTTATTCTTCATTTGGGTTGTGTGGGAATCTGGATATTCCCTTATTTCCTTCCCTGTCTTATAATAATTATAAGAAAGAACGGAACCAACGTTCCCCTGCTCAGTATAATAAGCGGGTTCAGTCAATACATCCATATTATTATCTTGATTAAAGCCTGATATGGTCGCTATCTAGAGAGAGAGAGAAGACAACACTTTAGATTATGCTCTTGCAAGATTAGATTGGTTATTATCTTATCTAATTAGGATGGCTCCCACTGTTTTCATCAAATCTTCCTTCATACCCTAAAAGATAAGACTAGCTGGGATTAATTACACCTTACAAGTTCGTCAATCTTTTGGCCAGGCTAGTGTTGGTACTTTGAGGGAGGTTCCCCGTGCTTTCGCACAGACCTAATTAAAAAAACCTCATTTTCCCAGAGGCATAAGCCCATTAACACCTTTCTAGACACCTACTTGATTGGCTAATTGTCATGTGTAAAACTCTCCCAGGAGTAACTCTTACTCGCAGTGGGTATCGGGATCCAACTATCTCATAGAATGTATGCAATCTCTTTGCAAATTTCAACACTTGAAATTCCCAATAATGCTTTTGCCCTTAGCGTGCTATGACCTTGACGCAGGCCAACAAACCATAGTCCGCTAGTCAAGTTCAACCCGTTATTTCCTGATTGAATTAAATCCACCCGCACGACTCTTGACGCAGGCCAACAAAGTCGTATGACTACCCTAATCCAATCTCATCTTATGTTGCAGATAAGCACTAGTTAGCTACCACACACTACACCTTGACGCAGGCCAACAAACATAGCACAAATACTAAGTAGTACTTATCTGAAATGACGGAGGGCTACGCAGGTTTTTCAGAAAACCTTTTGCGTAATGAACATGATATCGTTGTAGAAACAAGCGATTTTTAAAAGGAGTGTTTTTTAGGCTTTTACTAGTTTCGCTAAAGAGGTCACTCCCGGTGAAGGCATCGTCTACTCTTTCCTTATCGAATAAGGTGCAGGATATTTCACAAATACCTCTATGAAAAGCAAGAACTATAGAAGCAATCAAAAACAAAACCGAGTGAGTTGTAGCATCTGCTAGTCTTGCTAAAGAGGTCACTCCCGGTGAAGGGATCTCGGCTCTTTCCTTATCGAATAAGGTGCTGGATATTCTACAAGGAATACCGCTATGCAAAGCAAAACTAGAGCAACCCTTTTTGAAAATTTGATTCTACAACATCTTTTAGGTTTCTTTTCTTTCATTAATCTCATTAACGAAGTCCCATCATTTATGATTCCTAAGCATCACAGAATAAATGAAAATACAACGTACGCTTATGCCATCCGCATTCGCCACAGTGTCCCGTTATCCACCGTTAGGTTACTTAACTAACGGCATACCGGGACGGGACTAGCGCGGGTGCAAAACATAAGCAAAGTTTATTATATGTCATATATATAATAATAAAGCATTCGTCTCATGCATATAAAATGATCACATCACAGTATATCAGCAACAGAAGATAACATATGAAATATTGGATATTCTAGAAGGTCCGTGTTTTATTTTGAGCCTGTATAAAACACGGATTCCACGGTCGCGATGAATAGCCAAACCCACATCCCTAGAACCCTACGAGAGCGGCAAGTAACCCTCCCAATTCTAGGGTTAGGAGACCCAGTCTCGACTCCTTGAGATGGCCTCCCACTGGACCCCAGAACCCGGTTGCTTGTGCTCTACTCCTTGGGTCTATCCTAATGCGGAAAAGTAAATAATATACAATGGTGATATCTTCCTCAACCCGGAAGTGCCCCAATAAAATAATATTACATACAATGAATTTTACATGAATGAAAATGAAAAACTCTCATCTCACATAAAACCCCCGGCTATTCAAAATACGACGATCCAATATAACATATCACAGCAACACATAACATCATATGTCATCAACGTAAGTAAATATGCGTATCCCATTTGTCGTTGATGTATAGCAACGAAACCGGCGATACACCATATATTACACTTACGCTCGCAGAAAAGAAAGTGAAAAACTACAACATTTAGAATCCACAATCACCTTAGACATCATAAATCCGAAATATCATATATTTCGCATTTCATGCCTAACTATATAAATCTCACATATTGTATCACATTCCAGATAACTAGAAAATGTTAAAATTTCCGATCGAATAAACAAATACCAAAAATTTCCCAAATAGCTCAACACTTGAGCGGAGTTCAAAAGGTCCCAGAACATGCGACAGCTCCTATGAACCAACCGTAGAAGGGTCAACCAATGCCTCACATGTGGCACCGCTGAACTACCACAAACCCTAGGGTTCAGTGGCGGTTCTGACGGTCATATAATCGAGTTAAGGTTTCGTTCTTCTAGATGGTCCACAGAATCGCTTGCATGTGTTTCTGAAAGTTTTAAACTAAGGAAATAACCAACACTTGGAAAAATTTCCAGCAAGGGAAAAAGTGAGTTATTGATATCCATTCGAACTTTTTAACACCGTCTAAATAACCCGAAAACAAACTAGAATTACGAATTCGAAACACTCCGAATTTCCTTTGTAAAAAGATAATATCACATGCAAATTTAGCAAAAAACAAACAACACCTGAAATCCCAAACCTTAGAGACTGGAACACCCTAAAAAATTAGATTCTGAAATCCTCCAAATAACCGATCTGGACGGTTTTTCATGCCTAGTGCTCGGCCAAAATCCGAGGAAAGATGCCCAATTTTCTACAGTGTTCATCTTATATCACATATAACATTCTGTAGTTTAAAAAAAAATTTGACACCTGAAAAAATTCGACAGAAACTAGGGTTTCGATTCGGATGTTTCGGAGTTATTTCGGTTTCGTAATCCTACACTTATCCGTCTAATTCTCTAGCTAGGCTCTGATACCATTGTAAGGTTGTCTAGCACGGCAGCAAGGTTTCGGGAGGCATCGTCCATGCCATTTTCAAATTTTTGTCGTTCTAGCTAACCCTAAACCTAGATCTTTAACTAAAGAATCATACGAAATCAATAAGTAAACTACTTTACTTCTAAGTGATAGGGATTACAACCTTTGTAGTCCGTTCCTTCGCATCATTAGCTCCAAGTTGTGGTCCCTTCGCTGCGATCATCAAGCTCCCGGACTCTACAGAGGCTCCATGAGGTGAATGATCCATGCTAGCTTGAAGTCTTCATAATTCAAGATGATCTACCTTGAGGAATCACAAACCCAAGCTATCTCTTCACTAATTATGGATTAGTGAAGCTAACACACTAATCTATATGGCTAGTATAGAAGAGGATAATGAAGTAGGAATTTTGCTCTCTTTTGTTTTCTTTTTCTCACAATCTTTCATCACAAAGAAAAAATCAAGCTAGCTTTTTGAGAGCAAGAAGAAGATGAAGAAGTGACGAATGAATTATTGTTATGAGATTAGAAATGCAACCATGGGTTAAGAATGTCATGCTTAACCCTTGTAGAGACTTAACAATAAGCTAGGGTTAAAGTTAGGTTAACAAATATCTTAAGCTAGACAGAAAGAGTGGACAAAGTCAAAGAAGCCTACAAGCTTCTACAAGCTTTCACAAAATATCAACCATGACAAAAATCCACAATATTTGAATTACTTAATGATAAATATAAACCCTAATCTTAACCCTAGCATGGTTTAACTCTAATAAACCCTAGTTTCATTTATAACCTAGCATGTTACAATTATACATATCACATATATATAATTATGTAACAAAAGAAAAGAATACAATAAACATATATCACATATATATCAATGTATCCTAAGTGAGAAAAAGAATTGCTTAAGTGAGCTTATCTTAGTTAATGTAATGTAATATATCACATATATAATTATACATTAAATTATTAAATCAATACTTGATTTAATAATCCGACTATATTACATATAACAGACTAATATAATATGTATCAATTTATCGAATCAACACTTGATCCGATAACCCGGCTATATCACATATACCCGCCCGATATCACATATCGTGAGAATAGAATACGGTATCACATATCGTATTAATCTCGGTCCCGCACATATCACATATGTGCTCCTACTCCATTTCGCCTGAGCCAGTAAACCTCTGTGTAGGACTCTAAAGACTCGTCAATGCGCCGGCAGTAGGTGATGATCATATCAAACACCCACAAGCTGCAAGCGGTCAGCTAAATGTAACAGCCACTCCGGTATTGAGCGATCAGAAGATCAACAAGCAAGCCTACACACACTCCTGTGAATCCAATCAGTAACACTAGTGTACTGTCCGGTCTCTTCGTCTGATACGTCACATATCCAGTCTAGGGGTGGTAAACGTCAGACCCCAGTAACCGATAAGTCGTGTCGATGTGAGGATCATAACGGGTCGAGAAACTACTGATAACACTTACCATAAGATCTCCATTGCATCCCTGGCCAGAGACTTCCAGTTATAGCCAATCGAACACAGCGCAACATCAACTCCGAATATCGGGAGAGACGAAACCCCTCCTATCGCTCATTGCCTCTATATGATTCGGGACTGTATCCAAAAGCCACCGTTTTGCACATTCTTATGAACGTGGTAAGGTGGAAATCAAAGCACAGTGGGAATCACACAAGACTTTATGACGATCTCGGGTCTACAGACTAACCTATACCAGTGTCACCAGAGACCTGCTATCTGACGATAGGTATAACGTTAGTTATATATATGCCCTGGATGATATTATACCTATCGTCAGATAGCAGTTCTTTGGTGACACTGGTACAAGTTAGTATGTAGACCCAAGATCGTCTTAGAGTCTTGTGTGATTCCCATTGTGCTTTGATTTCCACCTTACCACGTTCACGAGAACGTGCAAAACGGTGGCTTTTGGGTACAGTTCCGAATCACATGGAGGCAATGAGCGATAGGAGGGGTTTCGTCTCTCCCGGTATTGGGAGTTGATGTTGCGCTTTGTTCGATTGGCTATAACTGGAAGTCACTGGCCATGGCTGATATGGAGATCTATTAGTAAGTGTTATCCGTAGTTTCTCGACCTGTTATGAGACTCACATCGACACGACTTATCGGTTTCTGGGGTCTGACATTTACCACCCCTAGACTGGATATGCGACATATCAGATGAAGAGACCGGACTGTACGGTAGTGTTACTGATTGGATTCACAGGAGTGTGTGCAGGCTTGCTTGTTGATCTTCTGATCGCTCAATACTGGGGTGGCTGTTACGTTTAGCTGACCGCTTGCAGCTTGGGTGTTTGATATGATCATCACCTACTGCCGGTGTATTGACGATTCTTTATAGTCCTACACAGAGGTTTCCTGGTTCAAGCAAAACGGAGTAGGAGCACATATGTGATATGTGCGGGACCGAGATTAATACGATATGAGATACCGTATTCTGTTCTCGCGATATGTGATATCGGCCGGGTATATGTGATATAGCCGGGATATCGGATCAAGTGTTGATTCGATAAAATGTTACATGTTATATTAGTCGGTTATATGTAATATAGCCGGATTATCTTATCAAGTGTTGATTCGATAATTTAATGTATAATTATATATGATATATTACATTACATTAACTAATATAAGCTCACATAAATGATTCTTTTTCTCACTTGATAATACATTGATGTATATGTGATATATGTTAATTGTATTATTTTCTTTTGTTACATTATATATTATATATGTGATATATATTATTGTAACATGTTAGGGTTACAAATGCAACTAGGGTTTTGAGATTAAACCATGCTAGGGTTTTGATTAGGGTTAATATATTTGTTTTGGTAATTCATTTTGTATGGATAATATTTGGATATTTATCCTTGTTGACTTTATCAACCCTCCTTGATATTTTGCTAGATATTTATTAACCAAACCCTAACCCTAGACCATGGTAAAGTCTCTACAAGGGTTAAGCATGACATGCTTAACACTTGGTTTCATTTCGAACCTCAACAAGAATGATTATTATTCATCACAAACTCTTCTTCTTCTTCCTCTCACAAAAGCTTTCTTACCTTTTATTTTGTGGTGAATAAAAGTGAGAAATTGAAAACAAAAGAGAGCAAAATTCCTACTTTATCATCCTCATCTATTCTAGCCACTTAGATTTAGGTGTTTGCTTCACTAATACATTATTAGAGAAGTGTGAGCTTGGCTTAGTGTTTCTTCAAGGTAGATCATCATTGAAAGTGAAGTCTTCAAGCAAAGATGCATCATTCACCTCATGGAGCCTCTTGAGAGTCCAGGAACATGATAATCGTAGCGAAGGGACGTCAACACGGAGCTTATGAAGCGAAGGAACGGGATACAAAGGTTGTAATCCCTAACTCTTATATGTAAAGTGTTTACATTTCGGTTTTGTTTGATTCTTTAGCTTAAGATCTTGTGTTAAGGTTATCTATAATGGCAAAAATTTGAACTTGGCATGGGAGATGCCATCCGAAACCTTGCTGCTGTTGTAGCTAACCCAACAGTGGTATCAGAGTCTAGCTAGAGAATTAAACGGATAAGTGTAGGATTACGAAACCGAAACAACTCCGAAACACCCGACGAAAAACCCTAGTTTCTGTAAATTTTTTCAGAGTGTCAAAAAATGTTCCAAACAGTTGCAGAGTGATGTATGTGATACAATATGAACACCGTACAAATTTCAGCCCATTCCCTGAAAATTTGGCCGAGATCATACCCCATAAAACCAGTCAGATCGGACCCCATCAGTCTCAAATTTGCACAGTGTTTAAAGCTCTGGGTTTTGGTACTTTAGGTGTTGTTTGTGTTTGCTAATTTTGCATGTGATGTTATCTTTTAGCAAAGGAAATTCGGAGTGTTCAGTATTCGTAATTCTAGCTTTTTTTGGGTTATTTTAGACGGTATTAAAAAGTTTGAACGGATATCAAATACCCATTTTTTCCCTTGGTGAAATTTTTTCAAGAGTTGGATCTTTTTCATAGTTGAAGAACATTCAAATAGCGTGCAAGTGATGCAGTGAACCCTCTAGAAGAACAAAACCTAAACTCGATTTTGTGACCGTCAAAACGGCCACTAAACCCTAGGGTTTGTGGTAGTTTAGCGGAGCCACAAATGAGGCATTGGTTGACCCTTCTACGGCTGGTTCATTGCTACTGCGGCATGTGATGGATATTTCTAAACTACGCTTAAGTGTTGAGCATTTTGGGAAATTTTGGGTGTTTGTTGATTCGATCGGAATGTTTAACATCGTCTAACTTTTTCTGTAATGTGATAGAATATGTGGAATTCATATAGTTAGGCATGAAATCCGTAATATGTGATATTTCGGGTTTACGATGTCTAAGATGATTATGGATTCCAAATATTGTAGTTTTTCACTTTCTTTTCTACGACCGTAAGTGTAATATGTGGTATATCGTCGTTTTCGTTGCTATATGTTAACGACAATTGTGATAGGCATATTTACTTATGTTGATGACATGCTAATGTTATGTGTTGCTGTGATATGTTATATTGGATCGTCGTGTTTTGAATAGCCGGGTTTTTTTTTATGTGAGATGAGGGTTTTTATTTTCATTCATGTAAAATTCATTGTATGTAATATTCTTTTATTGGGGCACATCCGGGTTGAGGATGATGTCACCATTGTATATTATTTACTTTTCCGCATTAGGATAGACCCAAGGAGGGGAGCACAAGTAACCGGGTTCTAGGGTTGAGTGGGAGGCCGTCTCGAGGAGTCGAGACCGGGTCTCCTAACCCTAGAATTGGGAGGGTTTCTTGCCGCTCTTGTAGGGGTCTAGGGATGTAGGTTTGGCTATTCATCGCGACGGTGGAATCCGTGTTTTATACAGGCTCAAAATAAAACACGGACCTCCTAATATATCCAATATTTCATATATCATCTTCTGATGCTGATATTATGTGATGTGATCATATTATATGCGTGAGACGAATGCTTTATTATTGTATATATGATTTATAATAAACGTTGCTTATGTTTTACACCCGCGCTAGTCCTGCCCCGGTATGCAGTTAGTTAAGTAACCTAACGGTGCATAACGGGACACTGTGGCGAATGCGGATGGCATAAGCGTACGTTGTATTTTCGTTTCTTCTGATATGCTTAGGAAGCTTAAATGATGGGATTCATTAATGAGATTAATAAAAAAAAGGAACCTAAAAGATATTGTAGAATCAAATTTATAAAAAAAAAGGGTAGCTCTAGTTCTTGCTTTGCATAGCGGTATTCCTTGTAGAATATCCAGCACCTTATTCGATAAGGAAAGAGCTGAGATCCCTTCACCGGGAGTGAAATCTTTAGCGAAACTAGCAGATGCTACAACTCACTCAGTTATGTTTTTGACTGCTTCTATAGTTCTTGCTTTGCATAGCGGTATTTGTGAAATATCCTGCACCTTATTCGATAAGGAAAGAGCCGAGATCCCTTCACCGGGAGTGACCACTTTAGCGAAACTAGTAAAAGCCTCAAAAACACTCCTTTTCAAAATCACTTGTTTCTACAACGATATCAAGTTCATTACGGGAAAGGTTTTTTAAAAAACCCGTCGTAGCCCTCCGTCATTTCAGATAGAGACTAGTTTGTATTCGTGCTGTGTTTGCTGACCTTAGCCAAGGCGTAGTGTTGTAGGGTTACTAGGCACTCTAACAAGGTTCTACAAGGCATCAACCATGCCCGATTAAAATTTTAGCTGTGCCGAACAACCTTAAACAAGATCTTTGCTAGATTATTAGGGTTTCACATGCAAGTAAACAACATTTACGACTAAGTGAATACGAAATACAACCTTTGTAGATCGGTCCTTCACTTCAAAAGCTCCTTGTTGTAGTCCCTTCGCTGCGATCATGGTCATCCCGGGCTCTTGCATGGCTTCACGAGGCAGAAGAAGCGTCCTTGCTTGAAGTCTTCGAGGCTGAAGATGATCTACGTCGAGGGAATACGAACTCAAGCTTCTTCTTCACCAACTAGAGAATTAGTGAAGCAAACACCCTAAACTAAAGTACTAGTCTAGTAGAGGATGAGGAAATAGGAAGTGGGTACACCTTAGAATTATTTATCTCACTTTTATTTCTCACTTAATCCAAACCTAGAGAGCTTTTGAACTCAAGGAAGAAGATGAACAAATAATGAGATGATGATAATGATCAAGTGAGTGAGCTAACCATGGGTGAGTGAGTATCATATACTAACTCATGTAGAGACATAACCACGGCTAATTCTAATGGTTGGGTTAACTAAATATCATAAGTAAAACAAATTGAGTTGAATTTGTCAAAGCACTAGAAAGCTTCTACAAGCTTCATGCACTTAACCAAAATCAACCAATTTAGATTTACTTTAAATATAAAAACCCCTCCACTAAAATTAGAATGGTGTATGTCTTATACACCTATGTTATGTGTATCAACAACCATGATACAAAAAGAAAACAAATTTTAATATATATCACATATATATTAAAGTTGTGCACATGTGAGAAAAATCCTTAAGTGAACAAATGTTAGTTAATATAAATTAGTATATCAAATATACAATTATATACTAAATTATTAAATCAACACTTGACTTAATAATCCGGTTATATCTCATATAACCGACTAACATCCAATGTATCGTCTTATCGAATCAACACTTGATTCGATAACCCGGCTATATCGCATATAACCGACCGATACAAAAAGTCGCGAGAATAGAATACGGTATCACATACACGCATTATTCTCGGTCCCGCACATATCACATATGCGCTCCTATTTCGTTTTGCCTGAGCCAGTAAAACCTCTATGTAGGACTCTAAAGACTCGTCAATACGCCGGCAGTAGGTGATGATCACATCAAGCACCCACAAGCCGTCAGCGGTACTAGCTGGACGTAACGGCTACCCGGGTATTGAGCGATCAGTAGATCAGCAAGCAAGCCCGCTCCAACTCCTGTAAAAGCCTAACGGTAACACTTGCCATATAATCCGGTCTTCTCGTCTGATATGTCGCATATCAAGTCTAGGGGTGGTAAACGTCAGACCCCAATAACCGATAAGTCGTGCCGATGTGAGGCTCATAATGGGTCGAGAAACTACTGGTAACACTTACCAGTAAATCTCTAAATCAGCCCTGGCCAGGGACTTCCCTGTTATGGCCAATCGAGCACAGCGCAACATCAACCCCCAATACCGAGAGAGACGAAACCCCTCCTATCGCTCATTGCCTCCTTGTGACTCGGGACTGTACCCAAAAACCACCGTTTTGCACGCCCTCTTGGACGTGGTAAGGTGGAAATCAAAGCACAGTGGGAATCACACAAGACTCTATGACGATCTTGGGTCTACAGACTAACCTGTCCAAGTGTCACCAGAGAACTGCCATCTGAAATGAGGTATAATACCATCTGGGAGTTCTCGGCGAGTCCGTCCAGTGTACCCAGTCTCCACTGAGCACCCGTATACCATCTCTGATGTCAAACACCAATGGATATGGGATCATCCATCGCCCATCACATGGGTCGAGAAGCGTATACGCTAGTCTACTGTGGTATATCGATGCCCTGTCTCGATACACCTACGACTAGGAACATTAAAGGATGTACTTATGGACTACCATGGCCCCACTAGTATGGTCTGCATCATAGTCCTGGTAGTCAAGTACACATCCTAAGGTCTTTACCAACATGTAACTATAAGACAGTATCAAGAGACAAGTATACATGTTAAGATAAAGAGCAACCGGATAGCATACTATCATATCGAGCAAGAAAGTCCTCTCTATATATGTCCAAGCATCCAATATAATATACATCATCTGTACAATACTGGCCTCTAGGGCATACATACAACTAACAATCTCCCACTTGCACTAGGGCCAGCTGCTGTAGTATCGCATACCAAGCATCCAGAAGAGTCTCTCAAACTGTATATGGAGAATGGCCTTCATGAGTGGATCCGCAATGTTGTTCTTCGTGTCAACCCTCCTGACCTCGATCTCCCGGTGATTTACTATCTCCCGGATCAGATGATACCGCCTCAGAATATGCCTGGATCGCTGATGGGACCTGGGTTCCTTGGCCAAAGCCACCGCTCCATTGTTATCACAATACAATGGTATTGGATGCTTAATGGATGGAACCACTCCAAGTTCAGTAATGAACTTCTTGATCCAGACAGCCTCTTTGGCAGCATCGTTGGCAGTGATGTATTCAGCCTCCATCGTCGAGTCTGCCACGGTTTCCTGTTTGGAACTCTTCTAGCTAACCGCCCCTCCGTAAAGGGTAAAGGCAAATCCCGAGTGCAACTTAGAGTCATCCTTATCATTCTGGAAGCTCGAATCGGTAAAGGACTCCACTTGGAGTTCTCCGTTACCATACACCAAGAGCATCTCTTTAGTCCTTCGCAAGTACTTGAGAATGCTCTTCACAGCTGTCCAGTGACTCTCTCCGGGATCAGCTTGATACCTACTCACTACACTTAGTGAGTGTGCTACATCAGGTCTGGTACATAGCATCGCATACATGATAGAGCCTACAGCCGAAGCATATGGTATCCCTTGCATACGAGCTCTCTCCAAATCAGTCTTGGGAGACATCTCTTTGGAGAGAGTGAGCACTGAGATCATGGGTAAAAACCCACGCTTGAACTCTTCTATACTAAACCGCTTTAGTATGATGTCAATGTACCTGGATTGGGACAATCCCAGTATCCGTTTGGATCTATCTTTATAGATCTTAATCCCCAAGATGTAGGAGGCATCCCCTAGATCTGTCATTGAGAATCTTTATGATAAGAAGAGCTTGACCGATTGCAGCATAGGAATGTCATTTCCTATCAAAAGTATGTCATCTACGTACAATACGAGGAAGACAACCTTACTCTCTGTCACCTTCTTGTAGATACAAGGTTCATCTACGTTTTTGACGAAATCAAACTCTTTGATAACGACGTCAAAATAGATGTTCCAACTCCGCGATGCTTTCTTTAATCCATAAATGTATTTAAGCAGCTTGCACACCTTCCCGCTGCTCCCACCAGCTACGAAGCCCTCTGGCTGAGTCATGTACACGCTCTCTTCTAAATCACCATTCAGAAAGGCGGTCTTAACATCCATTTGCCAGATTTCGTAGTCATGATATGCAGCGATGGCAAGCATGATTCGGATGGATTTAAGCATAGCTACTGGAGAAAAGGTTTCGTCATAGTCCACACCTGGTCTTTGACGAAAACCCTTTGCAACAAGTCTTGCTTTGAAAGTCTCCACTTTTCCATCTACACCAAGTTTTTTCTTGAAGATCCACTTGCTCCCAATGGGTTTTACCCCTTTAGGAGCATCTTCCAAAGTCCATACTTTGTTGGTGTACATGGATTCCATCTCGGACCGCATTGCATCCATCCATTTCATTGAGTCACCACTCGTGATGGCCTGCTCGAAGCTAGTTGGGTCATCATCCTTCATGATGCTATCCTCGCTCCCACCATCCATGAGAAAACCGTAGTATCTTTCAGGTGGGTGAGGAACCCTACTAGATCGGCGGAGTGGCTGGGGTTCGTTGGGAACTACCGAATTCTCTGGTTCCACTAAATCTTCAGTTTGAGTTTGTGTAGCCGGAATTTCTTCCAGTTCTACCTCGTTGCCACTAATTTCTTTTGTAAGAAATTCCTTTTCTAAAAAGGTGGCATGTCGAGAAACTAACACCTGTTGTTCCTCGCTTTGGTAGAAAAGATATCCATGTGAATGTTTGGGATATCCCACAAACTTGCATAGAACTGATCGTTCCTCGAGTTTGTCCGGATTTTACCTTTTGACATAGGCCGGACAACCCCATATCTTAACTCGTTTAAGACATGGTCTCTTCCTACTCCATATCTCATATGGTGTGGTGGGTAAAGATTTAGATGGAACTTGATTCAATAGGTATGCTACTGTCTCCAGCGCATACCCCCAGAAGGAAATAGGTAACTCAGCTGTGCTCATCATAGAGCGTACCATATCTAATAGGGTGCGGTTCCTCTGTTCCGATACACCGTTGTGCTATGGTGTATATGGAGGAGTAAGCTGAGAGAGAATCCCATTCTCTTTTCAGAAGTCCAGGAATTCATTGCTCAAGTATTCACCTCCTCGATCAGATCGAAGGATTTTAATACTTCTCCTGGTTTGGTTCTCGACTTCTTGTTTATATTCTTTAAATTTCTCAAAAGCTTCTGATTTGTGTTTCATCAGGAACACATACCCGAATCTAGAGAGATCGTCAGTGTATGTAATGAAGTACGAAGAACCATCCCTGGCATGTGTAGATATGGGACCGCATACATCACTATGTACCAGTCCCAAGAGTTCCGTAACTCTTTCTCCGTGTCCCGTAAACGGAGTTTTAGTCATCTTTCCATTGAGACATGACTGGCAACTATCATAAGATGAAAATTCAAAAGGATTCAAATATCCATCCTTATGCAACTTAGCTAGCCGTGTCGCATTGATGTGACCTAGTCTACAATGCCACAAGAAGGATTCGTTCAATTCTGAACTCTTCCTCTTGTGTATGTTTGTTATGCTCAGAACTGTTGATTGATTTAGAACATAAATGTTAGTTATATGTATGCCCTAGAGGCCATTACTGTACATATGATGTATATTGTAGTGGATGCTGGGACATATATAGGGAGGACTTTCTTGCTCGACATGATAGTATGCTATCTGGTTGATCTTTACCTTAACGTGTATACTGTTTGTCTCTCTGTTACATGTTGGTAAAGCCCTTAGGATGTGTGCTTGACTACCTGGACTATGATGCGGATCATACTAGTGGAGACATGGTAGTCTATAAGTACATCCTTCAAAGTCCCTAGTCGTGGGTGTATCGAGACGGGGCATCGATATACCAGAGTAGACTAGCATATACCTTCTCGACCCATACAGATGGGCGATGGATGATCCCATATCCATTGGTGTTTGACATCAGAGATGATATACGGGTGCTCAGTGGAGACTGGGTACACTGGACGGACTCGCCGAGAACTCCCAGATGGTATTATACCTCACGTCAGATGGCAGTTCTCTGGTGACACTGGTACAGGTTAGTCTGTAGACCCGAGATCGTCATAGAGTCTTGTGTGATTCCCACTGTGCTTTGATTTCCATCTTACCACGTCCAAGAGGGCGTGCAAAACGGTGGTTTTTGGGTACAGTCCCGAGTCACATGGAGGCAATGAGCGATAGGAGGGGATTCGTCTCTCCCGGTATAGGGAGTTGATGTTGTGCTGTGTTCGATTGGCTATAACCGGAAATCCCTGGCCAGGGTTGCTAAGATTTACTGGTAAGTGTTACCAGTAGTTTCTCGAATTGTTATAGACCTCACATCGACACGACTTATCGAGCTATTGGGGTCTGACGTTTACCACCCCTAGGCAAGATATGCGACATATCAGACGAACAGACCGGACTGTACGGTAGTGTTACTGGTTGGATTCACTGGAGTTTGAGCGGGCTTGCTCGTCGATCTTCTGATCGCTCAATACCCGGGTGGCCGTTACGTTTAGCAGACCGCTTGCGGCTTGCGGGTGTTTGATATGATCATCACCTACTGCCGGAGTATTGACGAGTCTTTAGAGTCCTACACAGAGGTTTCCTGGCTCAAGCGAAACGAAATAGGAGCGCATATGAGATATGTGCGGGACCGAGAATAATGCGTGTATGTGATACCGTATTCTATTCTCGCGATGAATGTATCGAATGGTTGTATGCGATATAACCTAGTTATCGAATCAAGGATTGATTCGATAAGCCGACACATTGGATACTAGTCGGTTATATGCGATATGACCGGATCGTTAAATCAAGTGTTGATTTAATGATTTAATGTATAATTATATATTTGATATATTACTTTGCATTAACTAGTATTGGTTCACTTTATATGGATTTTCTCACTTGAATGTACAAGTTGTATATGTGATATACTTTTTGTGCAAATGTTTGTATCATGTTTGATGATGCATGTGAACTTGGTTAAGTGTAAAGATTAAACCATGGTTAAATTGATGATTAGGGTTTTCTTTTTCTTAATCATTTATTTATTTATTTATTTGGAAAAGATTTGAAATGAAATGGTTGCAAGTTTTGTCTCTTTCTTTGAAGCTTCATGAAGCTTTGACTTTGTGACCATTTTGTCTCATGCTTAACTCTAACCCTTGCAATTAACCATGGTCTATTCTCTACACCTAATCATGGTTATTATTATGATAAGTATCCTTTTTCTTTTCTTTTTAATTAACTATCATAATAATTCTTTCTTCATCTTCATCTTCTTCTTCCATGAAGAAGCTTGACTTCATCAATGGTGGATTGATGAAACAAGTGAGAAATCCAATTCTAAAGTCTACCCACTTCCTATTTTTTCATCCTCTACCTCTTGCCAAGTAGTAGAGTGTGTTTCCTTCACAAGTTTTCATGGCTTGGTGAAGGTGGAGCTTGATCTAGTGATGCTTCGACGTAGATCATCTTCGGCACGTCGTCGATGACCTAGCCCGCTTCTTCTCCGATGAAGCCGATGCAAGAGCCCGGATTTCGATTTGGACAGCGAGGATACTTCGTTGCGGAGCTATGGAGGTGGAGAACCGGATCTACAAAGGTTGTATTTCCGTGTTCTTATAGTTAAGTGTTAACTAGTTTAATGTTTCGCCTAGATTTCTAGCCAACGATCCGTAGTCAGGTTTCTCGGCACCTAGATTTTTTTTGAAATTGGCATGGTTGATGCCTTGTGAGACCTCTTAAGAGTGCCTAGGAACCCTATAGTGGTATCAGAGCCTAGCTAGAGCCTTAGGCGATGCGTAGACGGAGTTAGAAGTCCGATCGACCCGAAACCCCGACTTTAAAATGCTCTCTGGACATTTTTGTAAAATGTGGATTTTTGCAAATTAAAAATATGCAGAAAAATCAGCAGGTAAATCTAAGAATTACGATGCAAAAATTACCTAATGTTCTTTCTAAAGTGCGGCGGAACCGCGGCATTAGCGTGCTAATGCGGCCCTTCCGCGGCCCTTTTGTCTTATCTGCCATTGAATTTTGCACAGTAACTCCTATTTTTCAGTGCTGGTTTTCCTGGGAATTTTTAATCTGAAATCAAGAGTTGAGTATTTTGGGTTGTATTGGGAGTTCATACATTCGATTGGATTGTCAAACTTTGTCTATGTGTCGTTCCGGATAATTTTTTTGAATATGTTAAAAAGTTCGACCGGATATAAATACCCAATTTTTCCCCTGTCGGGAAATTTCCAAGTGTTGGATATTTCTGTAGTTTAATCACGTTCTAAGTAGTGCAAGTAACACGATGGTCCCTCTAGAAGACAACAAACCTTAACTCGTTTATGTGACCGTCTTGAACTACCCTTTGAACCTTCGGGTTTGGGGCAGTACGGCGTGCCACATGTGAGGCGTTGGCTTGACCCTTTTACGGCTGGACCGTTGGTACTGAGGCACGAACTGAATGTTTTTAGACTTGTTTCATGTGTTGATCTGTATCGGGAAAACTTGGGTGTTCGATTGTTCGAACGGAAAGTTTGACATTTTCTATTTATCCGGAATGGGATACAATAATTGGAATTCACAAGAAGTTATGAGATAACTGAATGAATGTTATAAACGTAGCAGTTTAGTCTCACTTGATCGGTTACCACGGAATTTTGATGTGATCAAAAGTCCGTCGCGATCACGTAGCGTACGCGGATACTCGCCGGGTAAACTTAATAGACAGCCTCGCTCCATTGCCCCGACCAAGTGACTGTAGGAGAACCCCGTCGCCGAAAGCATCCGTTCGGGTGCTCGCGGCAGCGGTGTTCCGCCTTGGTGCACTTCGTCGACGGCATCGGGGGTGCGGCCGCCTACTAAAGTTTGCGACGAGCATTCGATCAGGTTTTCGGGAATCTTGTTGAATTGCCCGACTTGATATTGAAAAGAGTTTTCGATAATGAGACTAAAATGCGGGGTTTATAATTGTTAGGCATGCGATGTCTAAGTAATTCATTTGATTAGGCATGCGATGTCTATGCAGGTTGCGGATTCCAACTGTTGTAGTTTTACACTTTCTTTTCTGTGACCGTAAGTGTAATATGTGATATCGCCGGTTTCGTTGCTATATGTCAACGACAATTGGGATGGACATATTTACTTACGTTGATGACATGTGATGTTATGTGTTGCTGGATATGTTATATTGGATTGTCGTGTTTGAATAGCCGGGGGTTTTTATGTGAGATGAGTGTTTTTTATTTTCATTCATGTAAAAACTTGTATGTAATATTCTTTTATTGGGGCACTTCCAGGTTGCGGAAGTTGTCACCCGTTGTATATTATTTACTTTTCCGCACTAGGATAGACCCAAGGAAGGGAGCACAAGTAACCGGGTTCTGGAGTCCAGTGGGAGACCAACTCGAGGAGTTGTGTCCGGGTCTCCTAACTCTAGAATTGGTAGGGTTGCTTGCCGCTCTCATAGGGGTCTAGGGGTGTGGGTTTGGCTATTCATCGCGACCGTGGAATCCGTGTTTTATACTGGCTCGTATTGAAAACACGGACGTCCTAGTATATCCAATATTTCATATGTTTCTTCTGCTGCGATATCTGTGATGTGATCATGTGATGTTCTGTGATAGATACTTTATATAGTATATATGATATATTATATAGACGTTACTTATGTTTTACACCCGCGCTAGCCCTGCCCTGCTCTGACGTTAGTTACCTAACCTAACGGTGCACGAGGGGACATCGAGGCGAATGCGGATGGCATAAGTGTACGTCGTATTTATCTGTGATGTTTAGGTATATAAATGATGGGACTTCATTAATGTGATTAATGAAATAAAAGAAACCTAAAGATGTTGTAGAATCGAATTTCAAAATAAAATAGGTAGCTACAGTTCTTGCTTTGCACAGCGGTATATGTGATATATCCTGCACCTTATTCGATGAGGAAAGGACCGAGATCCCTTCACCGGGAGTGACTCCTTTAGCAATGACTGGCAGATGCTACACATTCGGTTTGTCTTATGATTGCTTTTAAGTGTTTTTGCTTTGCACAGTGATATATATGATATATCCCGCACCTCATTCGACGAGGAAAGGACCGACGATCCCCTCACCGGGAGTGACTCCTTTAGCAAAACTAGAAAAGCCTCAAAAGCACTCCATTTAAAAATCATTTGATTCTACAACAATATCAAGTTCATTACGCAATAGGTTTTCAGAAAAACCTGTCGTAGCCCTCCATCATTTCAGATAAGTAGTAGTTAGTATTCGTGCTACGTTTGTTGGCCTGCGTCAAGGCGTAGTGTGCGGTAGCTAACTGGTGCTTATCTGCATAAGCATATGATGTGATTGGATTAGGGTAGTCGTGCGACTTTGTTGGCCTGCGTCAAGGGTCGTGCGGGTGGGTTTAATTCAATCAGGAAATGACGGGTTGAACTTGACTAGCGGACTATGGTTTGTTGGCCTGCGTCAAGGTCATAGGACGCTAGGGGCAAAAGATTATCGGGAATTTCAAGTGTTGAAATTTGCAATGAGATTGCATACCTTCTATGAGATAGTTGGATCCCGATACCCGCTGCGAGTAAGAGTTACTCCTGGGAGAGTTTTATACATTACAATTAGCCGATCAAGTAGGTGTCTAGAAAGGTGTCAACGAGGTTACGCCTCTGGGAAAACGAGGTTTACATTAATTAGGTTCGTGCGAAAGCACGGGGCACCTCCCTCAAAGTACCGACACTGGCCTGGCTGAAAGATTGGCGAACTTGTAGTGTGTAATTAATCCCGGCTAGTCTTTCCTTTTAGGGTTTGAAGGAAGATTTGATAAAAAGCAGTAGGAGCCATCCTGATTAGATAAAATAATAACCAATCTATTCTTGACAGAGCGCACGCTGAGTGTTTTCTTCTCTCTCTCTCCAGGTAGCGACCATATCACGCCTTAATCAAGATAATAATACGGATGATTGACCGAACCCGCTTGTTATACTGAGCTGGGGAACGTTGGTCCCACTCCACCTTATAATTGTTATAAGACAGAGCAGGAAATTGGGGATTTCCAGAATTCCCGTGCCGCCCAAACGAAGAGAGTGCATGTTGATGCATCATCTTCGGGTGTGTTCTTTATACAGAACTGTTTCTCAGTATTCTTTACGTCCTGGGTATGTGATACCAGATCAGGATCCCAGATATGTAATATGTTACATGGGGCTACAGATAGGTAGAGAACTGAGAACGGGTGATAAGTTTCATGAGGCAGAAAACGGGGCAAGTGTTGCAGCCAAGTCTGTTGGTCACTGTCACCCTGTATTCCAAATACATTGATTCTGAACGAATGTTATTAGATACCGAACCTGATATACCAAATCATATCTATCTCTTTATTAGTAAAGAAAGGATATAATTTTGTATTGTTGGATAATGTTTTGAACATTTCCTATACCAAAAGTTGATCGGTTCAGGCACGTTATCTAAAAGCATTAATGTTCTAAATCAAACTGCAGTTCTTAGTATACGGAACACACACAAGAGGAAGAGTTCAGAAATGAACGGATCTTTCTTAAGGTATTGTAGACTAGGTCAGATCAATGTGACCCGACTAGCTGAAGTTACATGTAGATGCATATTTAAATCAGTTTGAATTTACATCTTGTGAAACTCGCTAGTCATGTCACAAAGATAAGATGACCATAGCTCCGTTTACTGGAAACAGAGAAAGAGTTAGTAAACTCTTGGGATGATACATGATAAGGTATGTAAGGTCCCCTGTCTACATATGCCAGGACTGGTTCTTTGTACTTCGTTACATTCTCTGATGATCTTTCGAGATTCAGACCTATGTTCCTGTTGAAACACAAGTCCGAACCTTTTGAGATATTCATAGAATATAAGTTAGAAGTAGAGAACCAAAATACGGGTATAAGTATTATGTCCTTTGATGAGATCAAGGAGGAGAATACTTGAGCACGGAAATTCTTGAACTATTCTAAAGGAGAATGAGATTCTCTCTCAGAATTACTCCTCCGTATACACCATAGCACGATGGTATATCGGGGCGGAGCAGATACACCCTATTTGGTATGGTGTGCTCTATGATGAGTACTACTGAGTCACCTATTTCCTTAAGGGTGTTATGCACTTGAGAAGCTGCATACCTATTGAATAAGGTTCCAATCAAATCAGATGCCTACCAATTCATATATGATATGGAAAGGGAAGAGCCCATATCTTAAGTTAGTTAAGATTTGGGGTTGTCCGGGCTATGTTTAAAAGTATAATCCGGACAAGCTCGAGGCAAAGTCTGTAATGTAGAACTGGAAAGGTTCCAGCTATACAAACTACAGTAGATGATTTGGTAGAACCAAAGGATTCAATAGATTCCAACGAACCTCAGCCTCTCCGCCGATCTAGTAGGGTTCCTCACCCACCTGAGAGATACTTTGGTTTCTCTATGACAGTGGGAGCGAGGATTGCATCATGAGATGATGACCCAACTAGTCTCGAGCTGGCCATCAGGAGTGAGACTCTGTAAGAATGGCTGGATGCTTAGCGATCTGAGATGGAATCCTTATACACCAACAAAGTATGGACTTTAGTTGCTATATCTGAAGGGTTAAATCCCCATCAGGAGCAAGTATATCTTGAGAAGATTACTTGGTGTACATGAAAAGTTGAGACTTTCAAAGCTAGACTTGTTAAAGGTTTTCGTCATTGACCAGGCGTAGATAATGATGAAACCTTTTCCAGTACCTATGCTTAAGTCCATCCAGATCCTACTTGCCACGGCTACATACCATGACTACGATATCTGGTGGTTGGGTGTCATGACTGCTTTTCTAAATAATGATTTAGAAGAGAGCGTCTATAAGTACACAACCAGAGGGCTTCGTAGACAGTGGGAGCAGCGGAAACGTGTACAAGATATTTTATGTGATAAAGCAGGCATCGCGGAGTTGGAACATCTGTTTTGATGTGTTAGTCAAAGAAGTTGACATCATCAAAATGGTAGATGAACCTTGTATAAACAAAAAGGTAGTAGGGAGTATGGTGACGATCCTCGTAGAGTACGTGGATGACATACTCAAGATAGGGAAGGAGTTTCCTATGATACGCTCAGTCAATCTCCGCTTATCACAAGGATTCTCCATATAGGATCAAAATGATACCTACTAAATCCTGGATTTTGGATCTATGAGATAGATCTAAATGGATGTTAGGCTACTCACTAGTTGTAGTGAGATGGTATCAGTTGATCCTGGGGAGAATCACTGGAAGGGTTCCAGGGTGATAAAGACAACTGAATGTCAGTCACAGGCATTGTCTTTACCCTCAGTAAAGGGACGGTATGTTGGAAGAGTTCCAAGCTAGATACCGTGACATACTAGACGATAAAGGCTAGATACATCGCTACTTAAGATTCTACCAAAGAGTCAGTCTGGGTGTATATTGGTTCATAAGATGAACTACGTTCCTACCATTGTGAGACAATGGAGTTGTGGCTTATGCCAAGGAACGCAGGTCCCATCAGTGATCCAGACATATTCTAAGGCAGTATCACTTGATCATGGAGATGGTTAATCTCCAGGGAGATCGAGGTTTGGAGAGTAGACTTAGAGGACAACACAGCGGATCCACTCACAAAGGCCTGTTCCCAGAGAGAGACTTTTATGGGATGGTTGAGTATGAGATACTACAACCACTGCTACAGATGGCCCTAGTGCAAGTGGGAGATTGTTAGTTATATGTATGCCCTAGAGGCCATTACTGTACATATGATGTATATTGTAGTGGATGCTGGGACATATATAGGGAGGACTTTCTTGCTCGACATGATAGTATGCTATCTGGTTGATCTTTACCTTAACGTGTATACTGTTTGTCTCTCTGTTACATGTTGGTAAAGCCCTTAGGATGTGTGCTTGACTACCTGGACTATGATGCGGATCATACTAGTGGGGACATGGTAGTCTATAAGTACATCCTTCAAAGTCCCTAGTCGTGGGTGTATCGAGACGGGGCATCGATATACCAGAGTAGACTAGCGTATACCTTCTCGACCCATACATATGGGCGATGGATGATCCCATATCCATTGGTGTTTGACATCAGAGATGATATACGGGTGCTCAGTGGAGACTGGGTACACTGGACGGACTCGCCGAGAACTCCCAGATGGTATTATACCTCACGTCAGATGGCAGTTCTCTGGTGACACTGGTACAGGTTAGTCTGTAGACCCGAGATCGTCATAGAGTCTTGTGTGATTCCCACTGTGCTTTGATTTCCATCTTACCACGTCCAAGAGGGCGTGCAAAACGGTGGTTTTTGGGTAGAGTCCCGAGTCACATGGAGGCAATGAGCGATAGGAGGGGATTCGTCTCTCCCGGTATAGGGAGTTGATGTTGCGCTGTGGTCGATTGGCTATAACCGGAAATCCCTGGTCAGGGTTGCTGAGATTTACTGGTAAGTGTTACCAGTAGTTTCTCGAATTGTTATAGACCTCATATCGACACGACTTATCGAGCTATTGAGGTCTGACGTTTACCACCCCTAGGCAAGATATGCGACATATCAGACGAACAGACCGGACTGTACGGTAGTGTTACTGGTTGGATTCACTGGAGTTTGAGCGGGCTTGCTCGTCGATCTTCTGATCGCTCAATACCCGGGTGGCCGTTACGTTTAGCAGACCGCTTGCGGCTTGCGGGTGTTTGATATGATCATCACCTGCTGCCGGAGTATTGACGAGTCTTTAGAGTCCTACACAAAGGTTTCCTGGCTCAAGCGAAACGAAATAGGAGCGCATATGAGATATGTGCGGGACCGAGAATAATGCGTGTATGTGATACCGTATTCTATTCTCGCGATGAATGTATCGAATGGTTGTATGCGATATAACCTAGTTATCGAATCAAGGATTGATTCGATAAGCCGACACATTGGATACTAGTCGGTTATATGCTATATGACCGGATCGTTAAATCAAGTGTTGATTTAATGATTTAATGTATAATTATATATTTGATATATTACTTTGCATTAACTAGTATTGGTTCACTTTATATGGATTTTCTCACTTGAATGTACAAGTTGTATATGTGATATACTTTTTGTGCAAATGTTTGTATCATGTTTGATGATGCATGTGAACTTGGTTAAGTGTAAAGATTAAACCATGGTTAAATTGATGATTAGGGTTTTCTTTTTCTTAATCATTTATTTATTTATTTATTTGGAAAAGATTTGAAATGAAATGGTTGCAAGTTTTGTCTCTTTCTTTGAAGCTTCATGAAGCTTTGACTTTGTGACCATTTTGTCTCATGCTTAACCCTAACCCTTGCAATTAACCATGGTCTATTCTCTACACCTAATCATGGTTATTATTATGATAAGTATCCTTTTTCTTTTCTTTTTAATTAACTATCATAATAATTCTTTCTTCATCTTCATCTTCTTCTTCCATGAAGAAGCTTGACTTCATCAATGGTGGATTGATGAAACAAGTGAGAAATCCAATTCTAAAGTCTACCCACTTCCTATTTCTTCATACTCTACCTCTTGCCAAGTAGTAGAGTGTGTTTCCTTCACAAGTTTTCATGGCTTGGTGAAGGTGGAGCTTGATCTAGTGATGCTTCGACGTAGATCATCTTCGGCACGTCGTCGATGACCTAGCCCGCTTCTTCTCCGATGAAGCCGACGCAAGAGCCCGGATTTCGATTTGGACAGCGAGGATACTTCGTTGCGGAGCTATGGAGGTGGAGAACCGGATCTACAAAGGTTGTATTTCCGTATTCTTATAGTTAAGTGTTAACTAGTTTAATGTTTCGCCTAGATTTCTAGCCAACGATCCGTAGTCGGGTTTCTCGGCACCTAGATTTTTTTTGAAATTGGCATGGTTGATGCCTTGTGAGACCTCTTGAGAGTGCCTAGGAACCCTACAATAAATGCCATTGCACATCGTGCCTGATCCAACCAACTTTTGGTTTAGAAAAATGTTCATAACATTATCCTGTAATACAAAATTATATCACTCTTTACTCAATAAAGAAACCGATATAATGTTGCATATCAGGTTCGGCATGTAATAGCATTCGTTCAAAATCAATGTATTACCAGTTGGTAATACAAGGTGATATTCCCCGACGGTTTTAGCTGCAACAATTGCACCATTTCCAACCCTTATATCTTTATCACCTTCTCCAAGTTCTCTACCTTTCCTCAGCCCATGTAACTGATTACATATATGGGATCCTGACCCGGTATCTAATACCCAGGACGTAAAGCAAATGGAGAAACGGTTCTCCGTAACGAACACACCCGAAGAAAATGCATCAACATATACTTTCTTCATTCGGGTGGCATGAGAATCCTGGTATTCCCCAATATCCTATTCAGTCCTATAACTTTTATAAGAAAGAACGGAACCAACGTTCCCCAGCACAGTATAACATGCGGGTTCGGTCAATACATCCATATTATTATCTTGATTAAGGCATGATATGGTCGCTACCTGGAGAGAGAGAGAGAAGAAAACACTTTAGCGTATGCTCTTGCAAGATTAGATTGATTATTATTTTATCTAATAAGGATGGCTCCCACTGTTTTTATCAAATCTTCCTTCAAACCCTAAAAGGAAAGACTAGCCGGGATTAATTACACCCTACAATTTCGCCAATCTTTCAGCCAGGCCAGTGTCGGTACTTTGAGGGAGGTTCCCCGTGCTTTCGCACGGACCTAATTAAAGTAAACCTCGTTTTCTCAGTGGCGTAACCCTGTTGACACCTTTCTAGACACCTACTTGATCGGCTAATAGTCCTGTGTAAAACTCTCCCAGGAGTAACAATTACTCGCAGTGGGTATCGGGATCCAACTATCTCACAGAAGGTATGCAATCTCATTGCAAATTTCAACGCTTGAAATCCCCGATAATATTTTGCCCCTAACCCCTATGACCTTGATAAAGGCCAACAAATCATAGGATGCTAGTCAAGTTCAACTCGTCATTTCTTGATTGAATCAAACCCACCCGCACGACCCTTGACAAAGGCCAACAAGTACGTACGACTACCCCAAAACAATCTGCATCATATGCATAAGCAGATAAGCACCATTCAGCTACCGCACACTACACCTTGACAAAGGCCAACAAACGCAGCACGAATACTAAACAGTTCTTTTCTGAAATGACGGAGGGCTACGACAGGTTTTTCTGAAAACCTATTGCGTAATGAACTTGATATCGTTATAGAATCGAGTGAATTTTGAAAAGGAGTGTTTTTGAGGCTTTCACTAGTTTTGCTAAAGAGGTCATTCCCGGTGAAGGGATCTCAGCTCTTTTCTCATCGAATAAGGTGCAGGACATATCATATATATCACTATGCATATTAAAACTCTAAAAGCAATCAAAAGAAAAACCGAGTGTTGTAGCATCTGCCAGTTTTGCTAAAGAGGTCACTCCCGGTGAAGGGATCTCGGCTCTTTCCTTATCGAATAAGGTGCATGATATATCATATATATCGCTATGCAAAGCAAAAACTGTAGCTACCCTTTTTGAAAATTTGATTCTATAACATATTTTAGGTTTCTTTTCTTTCATTAATCACATTAATGAAGTCCCATCATTTAAGTCACCTAAGCATCACAGATAAATACGACGTACACTTATGCCATCCGTATTCGCCTCGATGTCCCCTCGTGCACCGTTAGGTTAGGTAACTAACGGCAGAGCGGAGCAGGGCTAGCGCGGGTGTAAAACATAAGTAACATATATATAATATATCATATATACTATATACAGTATCTATCACAACATATCAAATGATCACATTACAGATATCGCAGCAGAAGAAACATATGAAATAATGGATATACTAGGAGGTCCGTGTTTTATTTTGAGCCTCTATAAAACACGGATTCCACGGTCGTGATGAATAGCCAAACCCACACCCCTAGACCCCTACGAGAGCGGCAAGCAACCCTTCCAATTCTAGAGTTAGAAGACCCGGACTCAACTCCTCGAGTTGGTCTCCCACTGGACTCTAGAACCCGGTTTCTTGTGCTCTCCTCCTTGGGTCTACCTAATGCGGAAAAGTAAATAATATACATTGGTGACATCATCCTCATCCCAGAAGTGCCCCAATAAAAGAATATTACATACAATGAATTTTACATGAATGAAAAACAAAAACTCTCATCTCACATAAAACCCCCCGGCTATTCAAAACGCGACGATCCAATATAACATATCCAGCAACACATAACATCACATGTCATCAACGTAAGTAAATATGCGCATCCCAATTGTCGTTGACATATAGCAACGAAACCGGCGATATCACATATTACACTTACGGTATCAGAAAAGAAACAGTAAAACTACAACATTTGGAATCCACAATCTCATTTAGACATCGTAAATCTGAAATATCACATACTTCGCATTTCATGCCTAACTATATGAATTCCACATATTGTATCACATTCCAGATAAATAGACAGTATTAAACTTTCCGATCGAATAATCAAATACCCAAGATTTCCTAAATAGCTCAACACTTGAGCGGAGTCCAAAAATCCCAGAATACGTCACAGTACCGATGGTCCAGCCGTAGAAGGGTCAAGCCAATGCCTCATATGTGGCATGCCGTACTGCCCCAAACCCTAAGGTTTAGAGGCGGTTCAGACGGTCACATAATCGAGTTAAGGTTTGTGTTCTTCTAGAGGGTCCATCGCGTTACTTGCACGTTTTTCCGAAAGATTTAAACTCAAGAAAAAATTCAACACTTGAAAATTTTATGTGTCGGGAGAAAGTGAGTTAATGATATCCGTTCGAACATTTAAATACTTTCTAAATTATCCGGAAAAAGAACGAAATTAAATTTTCCGATCGAATCAACAAAGACAAAATAATCCCCAGAACACTCAACACTTGACACTACTACAAATAAGGGTTGCCCCTACGGATTTATCCGTAGGGGCAAACCACTGCCCCTACGGATATCAGCGTAGGGAAGAAAAAATAGCATGTAGGTGCAAACGCCGTAGGTGCAAGTTGAAGCCCTGAACTTGCCCCTACGGGCAAAATCTTGCCTCTACGGAGTTCTGTGTAGGGCCAGTTTCACCTACGGAGTAGGCCGTAGGGTAAAAAAAGTTATTTTATTTACGGTTTTTTTAAATATATTAACTGTACCAACGAAGATATCCGTAGGGCCAAGTACTATTCCCTACGGATATTTACGTAGGTACTTATCCGTAGGGGAAAAATATCAGAAATCCTGATATTTTGCCCCTACGGATAACCCCGTAGGGGCCTTTTTTTGCTCCTACGGATATGTCCGTAGGGGCATTCCCAACCCCCTGGTATTAAGATCAGTGGGGAAATATCAGTTACTGCTGATATTGTGCCCCTACGGTTTAAGCCGTAGGGGCAACATGTGTACCTACGGATTAATCCGTAGGTACACATTATCTGTAATTTTTTTAAAAAAAGGGTAGCCTGATTTTTTCCCGTCCTGTGCATAATAATATATATATCAATAAAATATAAAATTAATCATCACACAACATATATCACAATATTCATAATCACATCTCACGCATATAATATACAAAAGAAACCCAAAAACTGAATATGATATAAATATAAACCAATATCAAA
Organism: Agapanthus africanus; assembly: GCA_030015575.1. Classification (NCBI taxonomy): domain Eukaryota; kingdom Viridiplantae; phylum Streptophyta; class Magnoliopsida; order Asparagales; family Amaryllidaceae; genus Agapanthus; species Agapanthus africanus. The sequence continues at coordinate 397,860,893 of JASDDO010000026.1, read as the reverse complement.
TATCAATATCATTTCAAAATGTAGTACAATATTTATGATATAAATAAATACATGTTTCAAAAATATGAATCTAAAAGCTACCCTAGCTCGGTCCAGCTCCACCCCTGATAAACGATAGAATCAAGCGCGCCTGCTCCTCGGTCAATAAACCCTGCAATTCGGCGCGTGCGGGAGTCTGAGCGGCCTGTGGAGCTGGCGATGTGGTCTGCGCAGCCGCCGTCGAGGTAGTCGCTTATGGAGCCGCGGCTGCGGGAGTCTGAGCGGGCGGTGGAGCTATAGGAGCTGTCTGCGGAACCGCAGCCGATGTAGTGGCTTGCGGAGCCGCAACCGAAGGAGTTGCATGTGGAGGCTCGGCCGATGTACCCTGTCGCGTCTGGACCTAACGTGTGTAAGAAGCATGTAAGAACTGTGTATTATTCGAATTCGTATCATTATCAAGTTATTTCGAAACCCCATTTGGATATCTAGTTTGGAAAACTGTTGTTTATTTTAATTACATATGTATGTATGATTAATCAAACCTAAGTCTAAAACGAAATAAGCTCAAGCTACGTACTAATTATGGATATATTGATATCTATAATATGACGTGATATTTTACTATAAAGTAGTATACATACCATCATCTCCTTCAACTCCTGAACGGTGGCCCTCAAGCTCTCCAGTTCCTGCTGGACACGTCGCTCACTGGAGACGGAGGAAGTAACCGCCGGGGTGGAGTCCAACCTCATATGGGCCCTGCTAGGGCCCAGTCCCCGGCCTCTCTCCCAACCTCTGTGGTGCCCTCTGTGTGCGGCGTCCAGAACTGGGGTCAGCAGCCTCGGATCGCTCTGTCTGGTAAAATCGATCCCTGAGGCCTCGGCCTGCTCAACCATCCGCTCCTACACCCACATTAAGCAGTAAAGTATAAGTATAAAATTTAAATTTGAACCTTCCAAAACTAAAATTTCTAATATGGGTAGAATAAATATTAACACTTACGCAATACTCCTGGGTAGCAACGTCGGGATATCGAAGCTCGCCCGTGGCGGGATCTGTCGAGGTGCCGTGGACGGCAAGATATACGGACAGTACGCTCAGTGTACCACCTGACGCTACGGTCCGAGCTGTCTGCAATATTAGAAAATAACTCTTAATATTAGAAATATTAGAAAATAACTCTTAATATTGCAGAATATCACAAAGGTCGGTCTATTGTAATTTACCGATAACTCCATGGCTCGAGTAATATTCCTCGAGCCACCTGTGTAAGTCGGGCGACCCCTCTTCGTCGACTTCCTGTTCTCTGTATTCTGAGCGGCCTGTTTCTGCACAACGCATTAACATTTAGTTTTCTAATTAAGGAACACAAAAAATAAATTATATCCTAACAATGAATTACATTTAAAATACATACCTGTTTGCACTGGGAGTCGAAATATTCGCACAATAGAGGCTATGTCTCTATGTCGACTCTCGCAAACGCCGGAGTAGATAGGAGGGCCGCTCTCTCTGCCTCGGGGGTCGCCATCCACAGGGAGTAGCAGTCGGCCTTCAGCTCATTCCTGTTGTATCGGACCTTGGCCTGCATGTTCTTCATCAGGCCATTGTACAAAGCATGAAGGTTGAGCACCCTCCCCGGGTGATCAGGGTCGGCTACAGGCTGAAAATTGTAATCCAACTGAAAATACAAAAAAAAACATTGTTATTAGATTTCAAGTGTTAATAATAAATATATAGGATAGATCAAATGAAAATATATATTAATACGTACCCGAGCCTGATCAAAGAAGAGGGCGAATGAGCGCTGGTGCTACTCGCCCCACTCAACGTGAAGTGGATAGTTCTTCATGAGCCGGCTCTCGTCCCCCATATACCGGCCGAACCTCTCGGCATGAGGACCGGTATAGCGATAGTCAAGGGTAAAAAAAATGGGGAATGCTTCCTCCCCCCTAGTTCTGTCAGGCCTCAGCCTATGGGACTGATTCGGGCCTCGAGTCCCCCTCTTGGGATGGGGAGGCCCTGCATCTGCACGAAATATCAAGACAATCAATATTAAGATAAAGTTGTATTAAGAAATCAAGGTTAAACGAAAATTCAAGTGTGATATATACCTCCGGTGACTATCGCACGAGCCTGGGCCCGGGCAGCAGCACGAGCGGGACGATAGTTCCTCCGGTGAGGAACAACCGGGGTCCCGGATGCGGACGCATCCCCTCCAACTAGAAAATAAACATTGACGCTAAATTTCCATGAAGTTCATATTTATTCTATAGAGCATATGTAAAATGAATAAATATTTTATATTTATTCATACTAACCTGCAGACGATGCGGAGGGTATGGAAGCGGCAGGAGTGGCCCCTGCGGAAGATGTGGACGCACCACCTATAATTAGACAATTAAAAATAGATTATATAAGTAATTGCAAAAAGAATGTGTAGATCAATAATATAACGTTCTAAATCAATATGCATGCACTATAGGATATATAAACATACCCGCAGGTGCGGTGGTGTCACCACCTACAGCTAGACAATAATAAAAATTGCTAAGTAAGAGCAAAAGGAATGCGTGTATTTATGATATAGCATTCTAAATCAATATACATGCACTATATGATATATAAACATACCTGGAGGAGCGGGAGTGGCCTCTGTCCCAGATGTGGACGCATCACCAACAACTAGACAATCAAATATTGACAATATAAGTAATTTTGACATAAACATGCATGAATATCTGTAATATTACATTCAAAATGGATATGCGTGCAGTATACCTGGAGGTGGCAAAATCCACACAGAAGGAGGCATCCGAAGGGGTCTCCGATCTGGGTGCAAGACCGACCCTCTGAAGCTCCCTACGGAGCTCTCCGGGCGGCAGAACCGCTCTGCCTCTGCCGCGGCTGGAGCTCCTGCCGCCCCTCGCTGCTCCCGACATCGTCATCAAATCTAGATAAACGGTTCGTGGACGCATTAAACAATCATTAAAAGTATTGACTATATATGTATAGAGCGTAAAATGTGAAGTAATAATATAACATTACTGATAACCTTTTTCATTTCATGGGCGCATTATACATATCTACTTGGATTTCATCGTCGATGTCATTTCTAACCCACGTAACTTCATGATCGGTCGAAGACAACCCTTCCTTCGAAACAGACGGTCGGAGCACTTTAAGCCTTCTCTCTTCTTCGTCCTCATCGCTGTCCTCGAATTCTGGGACATCGTAGACATCTCTGGGTTTCCATCGGCATACAACACTCCATCCCGGATGCTTCAAACACTGTGAGTAGTATACATGGAATGCTTGGTTCGGAGAGATAAACGGATCATCCTGACCGTAAAATCGAAGTGTGTTCACACTGGTCAATCCATATTCATCTTTCCAAGTCCCAAGATTTCTTCTCCACCTGTCCGTATCGGTTCGCGTATCGTACCAAGTACACTGGAAAATATAAAAGGGTTCTGATCGTCCGGGATAATGGATGCCGAGTATACAATTTAAGTACCCATAATAAATTACACCGTCCGATCCTACCGTCGCAATCCCACTATTCTGAGTGGTTCTAGATGTTTCTATGTCCTTAACTTCGAATTTGTATCTAAGGACACCAAATCCTTTGTAATATGAAACCTCCATACAAGGAAATTGAGCTAAACATCTTGAATCACTCTCAAATGATGCAGACAAGTTCGGATCGTGGATCTAACAAAACAAATTTTACGACAAATACATAAAGATACAAGTTTAGATTAAAACTGATAGCAATAAAATGTTATTCGAATAACTTACATGATCCGTGACCCAATCACAAAAATTATCCTGATGATATTTTCCAAATGTTCTTCGTTCCAATCAGGATGCCCCTCACGTACCTCGTTAAAATGAATTCTATTCTCGACAAATAATTGTGACATTAATATTATATCATTTCATACACACACAAACACAGATATAACAATTTGTCACGACCCAAAGTTTGGCCCGTGACCGGCACTTAACCACGTAACGTCTACAGACGTAACGCGACTAAGTGAACCGAAAACCCAGAAATCAAACCAGTGAAAGTATAGAGTGTTATAAGTTTAAAATGAAAGCACTTACTAACATGATAAGAAATCTAAGTAAACAATCACCAAGATAGCAATATACGACGCTGTAGCGAAGATCAAGATCCATAAGTGGGAACATCACAGATAGATAGAATAAACTCCAAGTACAGTTGGCTCACAACGAGCTCGACACCAGAATACAAGTAATATACATCATCGTCCTCATACTGTCTCTAAGTCAAATACATACATGGTAGATGGAGAATACTAGATACAACAATGTACATAACTGAAAGATAAACAGATACCGCAAAAAACCCACCTATCAGCAAAAGAGCTAGTACACTAACTATGGGGGTATCTGTTTCAAAAGATGCAAGCGCAGCCTGCCGCAACTACTCCGAAAGGCAACCTCCAAACACTGTGGCACAATGGGGGTGAGTTGCCAACTCGTGAATAGAGATAACATATAAAGGTAATCGCGAGCATGCACGTACTGCGCTACTCTATCATATGCCAACAGATGATATCAATATATGATAAGCAGTATGTGCAATAATCATGCAAGTGCTCTATCAGGTAATGTAACTACAGGATGAGGTACAATAATAAATGCTGAGCATGGGCAATATAATATCTACATGGAATGTCAACGTGGAATATATAATCGGTGTCCATCAATGCACCCAGATCCCCCAAATAGCTCAGGCGCCGGCACTCTCATCGGCCCTTAAATCCTGTACATCTCTGAGAATCCCGAGTGCCCAACATCGGTACCCAAATATCATAAATACTCGTGTCCAGCATCGACACGCAAATCCTCATCCATCGGGCCCCGTCAGTCCGGGTCAGCCCACGGGCTCCGTCTGCGGTATCGGCCCTCGGCCCCGGCAGTACGGATCACCCTACATCCATCTATCGACGCTGATCAGTATCCTCCGGATAACTGTCAGGTCCAACCAATCACTGGTATGTAGTAGTCCCTCTGCCAGGCTCACCGTCTACTACACAGCGAAACCATTCTCGCCCCGGGATACCATACCGGGTCCACCATGTACCCGTAATCGGCCTCAACCAGCTCCTCGATTCGGGTTCACATATATCACTCTAGCACCGAGGAAACACATGGTGGACGCACCGAAATATCATATCAAGGGAACCGGGTTTTTAAATGATTACATATTTGAATTAGCCACGGTTCCCAAATCCAGAAATCACATGTAATCCAAATCAATATGCAAGTCAATGATCCAATATGATATGTGCATCAAATATGAATATCATATCAAGTCACATATAGATGAGCTACAATATAATGATCCGATGTGATATACGCATCAAGTATGAATATCAAGTCATGTCACATATAGATGAGCTACAATATAATGATCCGATGTAAATTCTACAGTGTGAGTGTCATGGCAATTACTAACGGTGTGTGTGTAACATGCAGGATAGTGCTCGTGCAACATGGACCGTTAGTAATGGTGCGGTGTTCTATCAATTCTAGTTTATAACCAAATAGCAGGGAATGCAGTATGCACTAAATAGTAGCCATGAACAGTCAATGTATGAAAATACAGCTATAAGGTCCTATCAGTCCTGACGTAGAACGCCATGCGGGCGATATCCCCGTAGATGTTAAATCTACTCACCGTAGTCTCTCGCTAGGTATAGCCAACAACTTGTTTCCCCTTCTGCGCGGCGTCTGCCGTACTCGCCTGTGAACCTAGAATTTCACAATACATCATACATAAGCTTGAAGTCACACAAACACGACATTAAGGCCGAACTAGTAACTCGTGTCGTGACCCAAGCGCGCGTGTGCGCGATACGCTAAAACGTGTGATTACGCGCCTGAAGTCACTCCGACGCGTCGTGATACGCAGAAACCCAAAACCCACAAACACGTATCACGTGTGTCGCGAAGACTAAAAATACAGGAAAATAGGTATTCACCTCCAAATTTTAATACAGAAAAGATATTGTAAAACTATATATACCAAAATAACCCATATAGCAGCAGACACCAACACCCCAAACCCCAACCCAAAACACCCCCATCTGGCCGCAAATTGCGGCCAGAATGAATATTCTGGCGGCCTCACTTGGGAATTGGGCTCCCAGGTTTGGTGTGTGCACTCTATACCCCCCATACATGCTACAGTAACCTCTAGTTTCACTCTGAAATATCTCGGGTAGCAGCAGATCCTACAGGGCCTTATTTCTAGTTAAAATCCACACTTTTGTACTAAAATGGAACTTTAGGGTATTTTTGTGCAAACCTGAAGTACAACCTGGTTAAAATAGCTCTAATAACACTTAAAGGAGCTAACTAAACTATGAGAACACCAATCTAACATATACTTCATAAATATCCTTTAATATCACTAAAAATGCACAAAAATGAGATCTTTGCTAAAGAATACTACAAGTTATGGAAAAAGAGGTTAAGACATGAGTTTATACCTTCTAAGAACCTTGTAAAACATCAAAAGTCTCAGCTTTTCCCTCAAGTGTGCAGATTTGCCTTTGAACACCTCAAAAACCTCACTTTTCCATGATTTCGTGAAGAAAATGAGTTGATATCTATAGGGTTTTGTGTATGGATCAGAGGGAAATGAAAAAGGAGAAGAAAAGATGAGGGAAGAGATGGGTTTTCTGCTGGAATTCCTGCAGGAAATTCAGAATGAGGGAAAGAGAGAGAAGAGAGAAAAAAAATGGGTCAAAAGTCAAGCTCTTTACCTAACCCCCATGCTTCATTTGTTTATTTGGATTTTAAATTATGAAAAGGGTTATGAAAAGATTAAAATGGTGGGAAAATAAGTTAGCAACCATGCAACAAAAGAATTTGGCTAACACTTAAACCTAGGTCAAAAATGGCTAAGTGTGCAAGTGTACACTACAAAGGAAGATTTCCCAATTTGCTAACACGACTGAATAACTAATAATCCTATGAACACAACCATAAAAACATGCACGAATACTAATTAACATGAAAACATTCTAACGGAAAATTCAAAGTGTTACAATCTACCCACCTTAAAGAAATTCGGTCCCCGAATTTAAAAATCTAACTATACGCACCTTCAAAAAGATGGGGATACCTCTTCCTCATCTCGCTCTCGGTCTCCCAAGTGACTTCCTCACCGCTCTGTCCACGCCAAAGTACTTTGACGGACGGTATCTCCTTCGACCTCAATTTCTTCACTTTTCGATCCAAGATCATCACCGGCTGCTCTGCATAGGAAAGGTCGCGCTCAAGCTGGATCGTCGGGTGCTGAATCGCATGCGAAGGATCATGAAGATATCTGCGGAGCATCGAAACATGAAATACGGGGTGCACGTCTGGAAAACTGGGCGGAAGGGCTAATCGATACGCAACCGCACCAACACGCTCAAGGATCTCGAAGGGGCCCACATATCTGGGACTAAGCTTCCCCTTCTTCCCAAATCTCATCACGCCTTTCATTGGGGAGACCCTCAAGAAAACATGATCACCAACAGAAAACTCAAGTCTGCGCCGACGACGGTCCGCATAAGACCTCTGCCTACTCTGGGCTGCTTTCATCCTATCGCGAATCAACTGGATCTTCGCGGCCGTCTCCTCCACAATCTGCGGCCCTAAGATACTGCTCTCACTGAGCTCCGTCCAACAGGTGGGCGATCTGCATCTCCTCCCATAAAGAGCCTCAAATGGTGCCATCTGAATGGTCTCCTGGTAGCTGTTGTTGTAGGAGAACTCTACTAAGGGCAAATGATGATCCCAGCTACCTCCGAAGTCTAAAACGCATGCTCTGAGCATGTCCTCGAGAGTCTGAATAGTCCGCTCTGACTGTCCGTCGGTCTGCGGATGGAATGCTGTGCTGAAACTCAAGCGAGTGCCCAAAGCCCCTTGAAGCCTCTGCCATAACCGGCTGGTAAACTGGGTGCCTCTATCGGACACGATACATGTCGGAACTCCGTGCAGTCGTACAATCTCATCAATGTAAATCTGGGCATACTGAGCAAACCCGAAAGTCGTCTTCACCGGTAGGAAGTGAGCCGCTTTCATCAAATGATCCACGATCACCCAGATGGAGTCATACCCTCTACGAGTCCTGGGTAGACCCACAATGAAGTCCATAGATATCTGTTCCCATTTCCACTCCGGAATGGGTAACGGCTGTAGCTCTCCCGCGGGCCTCTGGTGCTCAGCCTTGACTTGCTGACAAGTCAGGCATCTCGACACAAAATCTGCAATGTCCCTCTTCATACCGTCCCACCAGTAAACATCTCTCATATCGTGGTACATCTTGGTGGAACCGGGATGAACACTATATACCGACCGATGTGCCTCCTCAAGAATCTCGCGCCGCAATCCCTCAGCATCTGGTACGCACAGTCTAGCTCCAAATCGTAGTATCCCCTGATCATCGATCACGAACTCAGAAAATCTGCCCTGTCCCATCTGTGTCATGATCTCTGAACAGCGGTCATCACTGTGTTGTGCCTCATGTATACGGTCAAGCAACTGTCGGCGTGCACGAACATGCGCAATCTGTCCTCCGATCGGCGTAAACTCGAACTGTACCCGGCTGTCGTATAAGATCTGCAAATCCGCCGCCGACTGCCTCTGCACTGCGCTCAAACAGGATAGACTACCTCCGGGCCTCCTGCTCAAAGCATCCGCCACTACATTCGCCCTGCCCGGGTGGTACAAGATCACACAATCGTAGTCCTTCACTAACTCCGTCCATCGGCGCTGTCTAAGGTTCAGGTCTCGCTGTTGAAATATATACTTTAAGCTCTTGTGGTCAGTGAATATCTGGCATGACTCTCCATACAGATATTGTCGCCAGATCTTGAGTGCAAAGACCACTGCAGCCATCTCCAGATCATGAGTGGGGTAATTCTGTTCATGTTTCTTTAATTGCCGCGAAGCATACGCGATCACCCTGTCATGCTGCATCAAAACGCACCCCAGCCCCACTCGTGAGGCATCACAATAGACCACAAATCCGCCTAATCCTGAAGGCAATGATAGCACGGGTGTCGTAGTCAGTAGAGCCCGTAGCTGCTGGAAACTGTGCTCACACTCCTCCGTCCAATCGAAGCGAACTCCCTTCCGGGTCAACCCGGTCAAAGGTGTAGCAATGCGAGAGAAGTCCTGCACAAATCGCCTGTAATAGCCTGCCAGCCTTAGAAAGCTGCGAACCTCCGTCGCTGTCGTGGGTCTAGGCCAACTCCGAACTGCCTCGATCTTCCTCGGGTCTACACATATACCATCTCGTGTAATCACGTGCCCCAAGAAGTCTACGCTGTCTAGCCAGAAAGCACACTTTGAAAATTTGGCGAAAAGCTGATGCTCCCTCAAGGTCTGCAGTGTAATCCGCAGGTGCTGCTCGTGCTCCTCTCTACTCCGGGAATACACCAAGATACCGTCAATAAACACTATGATGAATAGATCAAGATACGGCCGGAAAATGCGGTTCATCAAATCCATAAATGCTGCTGGCGCGTTGGTGAGATCGAATGACATCACCAAAAACTCATAATGGCCGTAACGTGTGCGGAAGGCTGTCCTAGGAATGTCCTCCTGTCGAACCCGCAGCTGATGGTAGCCCGATCGCAAATCGATCCTCGAAAAGTATCCTGCCCCCTGAAGCTGGTCGAACAAATCGTCGATGCGTGGCAAAGGATATCTGTTCCGCACTGTCACCCTGTTCAGCTGGCGGTAGTCGATACACAAACGCATACTGCCGTCCTTCTTCTTGACAAACAGGACTGGAGCACCCCAAGGAGAAACACTGGGTCGAATAAGTCCCTTATCCAGCAAGTCCTGCAACTGGCCCTTCAGTTCTCGAAGTTCCGCCGGGGCCATCCGATAAGGCTGTATAGAAATAGGCCCCGCGCCAGGAACCAAATCAATACAGAAGGAAATATCACGCTCGGGCGGTAGCCCAGGAAGCTCGTCAGGGAACACATCAGGGAACTCGCTAACAATCGGAACCTGATCCATCGGAACCTCTGTAGCTCTAGTATCGCAAACATAGGCGAGAAATCCCTGACATCCCTTCCGCAAAAGCTGTCCAGCGCGAAAAGAAGAAATCACACTGTGAGGGGTGGCACCACGGTCCCCCAACACAACAACAACCGACTCGCCGGGAAAACAAAATCGAACTGTCTTCTCGCGGCAGTCAACAGAAGCATAGCACGTGGCTAACCAATCCATGCCCAAAAGAACGTCGAAGTCCAACATCTCAAGAAGGATCAAATCGACCGGCAACTCTCCCTCGCCAATACGGACGGTACAGGATCGGAACACGTGCCTAGCAACAAACGACTCTCCCACAGGAGTAGTCACAACAAGCGGCTGGTCAAGCAAACCGGACTCTCTTCCCAAACTCGGCACAAAGTGTGTGGATACGTACTAGTGCGTGGATCCGGGATCGAATAACACGTGTGCATCAACCAAACATACTGGAAGGAAACCTGAGACCATCGCATTGGACGCCTGCGCGTCCTGATGCGTCAAAGAAAAAACCCGCGCCTGTCCTCCACCTGCAACTAACTGTCCCATGCCGGCCGCTGGCTGCCCTCTGCCTCGGTCACCTCGTCCTCTATGAACAAATCCTCCGCGACCACGACCTCTCTGTGCATGCGTCTGACACGGAGTAACAGTAGGTACTATCGGCAATGCCGTCTGGGGTGGTGAAGGTGGTAATGTAACATGCGGTGCTGCCGCCTCACTCCGGGGTACCTCAGGACAATCTCGTACACGATGATAAGAACTCCCGCAACGGTAACATCCTGATGATGGTCGCTGACCCTCCTGGGGATAGGAGCTAAATAACCGGCCTCGCCTCGAATCTTTGCCACCTGCAAGGTGCCTGTCACGACGCCGGAAAGGCCGTCTCTGCACTGACGTATCTGCACGAACTCTCTTTGGCTGTGGGACTGCCGAAGTCTCAGCAAGGCGCTCCTCAACTAATAATGCTGCATCTACTGCTGCTGCGTATGTCTCGTAATGCTGCGCGCTGATAGCAAGGAATAGTGGTGTAAGCAAGCCTCAGACAAATCTCTTAACTCGCAACTCCTCGGTAGCCACTAAGTACGGAGCATAAACTGATAGCTCGGTGAACAGCACGTCATACTCTGCCACTGACATCTCTGGCGTCTGGCGTAAGGACTCGAACCTGCGTGCTCTAGCATCTCTGACACTCAGGGGAAGAAAGCGGGCAAGGAATAGCGCCACGAACTCTGTCCAGATCATAGGAAGAAGACCTGCTGCTCTACCCTTCTCGACTGATTCGCACCATTTCTGTGCAAGACCTTCCAGGCGAAAGCTCGCGAACTCAACTCATCTCGCATCTGCGCATCTAAGTGAACGACATATCCGCGCCATCCGATCAATGAAAGACTGTGGGTCCTCGGCCACATCGGTGCCTGTGAAGACCGGAGGCTTCACCCTCATAAACTCTGACAGCGATACTATAATAACCTCTGTAGTCGCAGGTGCAACTGCCTGAACTGTGGGTACCACCGCGGTCTCTACAACGGGTGGAACTACCTCTGGTCGCTGCGCTCGAAGTGTCTCAACTAGAGATCCCATCATCTGGCGCATCTCCTGCATGCTGGATCCCATCGTCTGGCGTATCTCCTGCACACCAGCCCCTGACATAGCAATCTGATCTGTCACGGCAGGAACAGCCTGCTCGGGCACAACCGATGTACTACCCAAATCAGTCCTCGTCTCGGACGAGTCGACTCGAATCTCAGCCCTCGCAGCCGCTCTCTGCGCCCTCTAGTCTTTGGCGGCATATTGGCTGGAAGGAACAATAGGATTCGATAAGGATACGGAAATCGAATAGCAAGAATGCATAGACTCAAGAAGGAATTTAAATCAACAAGTCCTAAGGTCGCATAGGCGGAGTACCGTGTCGTGAGTATGCCGCGGAACATACACACGCTACGCTATCCTGCTGTAGCTACCTACTCCATCATACCAGGGTCATCCTACACTCCGAAAGGTAAAACCTACGCTCTGATACCAACTTTGTCACGACCCAAAGTTTGGCCCGTGACCGGCACTTAACCACGTAACGTCTACAGACGTAACGCGACTAAGTGAACCGAAAACCCAGAAATCAAACCAGTGAAAGTATAGAGTGTTCTAAGTTTAAAATGAAAGCACTTACTAACATGATAAGAAATCTAAGTAAACAATCACCAAGATAGCAATATACGACGCCGTAGCGAAGATCAAGATCCATAAGTGGGAACATCACAGATAGATAGAATAAACTCCAAGTACAGTTTGTTCACAACGAGCTCGACACCAGAATACAAGTAATATACATCATCGTCCTCACACTGTCTCTAAGTCAAATACATACATGGTAGATGGAGAATACTAGATACAACAATGTACATAACTGAAAGATAAACAGATACCGCACAAAACCCACCTATCAGCAAAAGAGCTAGTACACCAACTATGGGGGTATCTGTGTCAAAAGATTTAAGCGCAGCCTGCCGCAACTACTCCGAAGGGCAACCTGCAAACACTGTGGCACAACGGGGGTGAGTTGCCAACTCGTGAATAGAGATAACATATAAAGGTAATCGCGAGCATGCACGTACTGCGCTACTCTATCATATGCCAACAGATGATATCAATATGTGATAAGCAGTATGTGCAATAATCATGCAAGTGCTCTATCAGGTAATGTAACTACAGGATGAGGTATAATAATAAATGCTGAGCATGGGCAATATAATATCTACACGGAATGTCAACGTGGAATATATAATCGGTGTCCATCAATGCACCCAGATCCCCCAAATAGCTCAGGCGCCGGCACTCTCATCGGCCCTCAAATCCTGTACATCTCTGAGAATCTCGAGTGCCCAACATCGGCACCCAAATATCATAAATACTCGTGTCCAGCATCGACACGCAAATCCTCATCCATCGGGCCCCGTCAGTCCGGGTCAGCCCACGGGCTCTGTCTGCGGTATCGGCCCTCGGCCCCGGCAGTACATATCACCCCACAGCCATCTATCGACGTTGATCAGTATCCTCCGGATAACTGTCAGGTCTAACCAATCACCGGTAGGTAGTAGTCCCTCTGCCAGGCTCACCGTCTACTACACAGCAAAACCGTTCTCGCCCCGGGGTACCATACCGGGTCCACCATGTACCCGTAATCGGCCTCAACCAGCTCCTCGATTCGGGTTCACATATATCACTCTAGCACCGAGGAAACACATGGTGGACGCACCGAAATATCATATCAAGGGAACCGGGTTTTTAAATGATTACATATTTGAATTAGCCACGGTTCCCAAATCCAGAAATCACATGTAATCCAAATCAATATGCAAGTCAATGATCCGATATGATTTGTGCATCAAATATGAATATCATGTCAAGTCACATATAGATGAGCTACAATATAAAGATCCGATGTGATATATGCATCAAATATGAATATCAAGTCATGTCACATATAGATGAGCTACAATATAATGATCCGATGTAAATTCTACAGTGTGAGTGTCATGGCAATTACTAACGGTGTGTGTGTAACATGCAGGATAGTGCTCGTGCAACATGGACCGTTAGTAATGGTGCGGTGTTCTATCAATTCTAGTTTATAACCATATAGCAGGGAATGCAGTATGCACTAAATAGTAGCCATGAACAGTCAATGTATATGAATACAGCTATAAGGTCCTATCGGCCCTGACGTAGAACGCCATGCGGGCGATATCCCCATAGATGTTAAATCTACTCACCGTTGTCTCTCGCTAAGTATAGCCAACAACTTATTTCCCCTTCTACGCGGCGTCCGCCGTACTCGCCTGCGAACCTAGAATTTCACAATACATCATACATAAGCTTGAAGTCACACAAACACGACATTAAGGCCGAACTAGTAACTCGTGTCGTGACCCAAGCGCGCGTGTGCGCGATACGCTAAAACGTGTGATTACGCGCCTGAAGTCACTCCGACGCGTCGCGATACACAGAAACCCAAAACCCACAAACACGTATCACGTGTGTTGCGAAGAATAAAAATACAGGAAAATAGGTATTCACCTCCAGATTTTGATACAGAAAAGATATTGTAAAACTATATATACCAAAATAACCCACATAGCAGCAGACACCAACACCCCAAACCCCAACCCAAAACACCCCCATCTGGCCACAAATTGCGGCCAGAATGAATATTCCGGCGGCCTCAGTTGGGAATTAGGCTCCCAGGTTTGGTGTGTGCACTCTATACCCCCCATACATGCTACAGTAACCTCTAGTTTCACTCTGAAATATCTCGGGTAGCAGCAAATCCTACAGGGCCTTATTTCTAGTTAAAATCCACACTTTTGCACTAAAATAGAACTTTAGGGTATTTTTGTGCAAACCTGAAGTACAACCTGGTTAAAATAGCTCTAATAACACTTAAAGGAGCTAACTAAACTATGAGAACACCAATCTAACATATACTTCACAAATATCCTTTAATATCACTAAAAATGCACAAAAATGAGATCTTTGCTAAAGAATACTACAAGTTATGGAAAAAGAGCTTAAGACATGAGTTTATACCTTCTAAGAACCTTGTAAAACACCAAAAGTCTCAGCTTTTCCCTCAAGTGTGCATATTTGCCTTTGAACACCTCAAAAACCTCACTTTTCCATGATTTCGTGAAGAAAATGAGTTGATATCTATAGGGTTTTGTGTATGGATCAGAGGGAAATGAAAAAGGAGAAGAAAAGATGGGGGAAGAGATGGGTTTTCTGCTGGAATTCCTGTAGGAAATTCAGAATGAGGGAAAGAGAGAGAAGAGAGAAAGAAAATGGATCAAAAGTCAAGCTCTTTACCTAACCCCCATGCTTCATTTGTTTATTTGGATTTTAAATTATGAAAAGGGTTATGAAAAGATTAAAATGGTGGGAAAATAAGTTAGCAACCATGCAACAAAAGAATTTGGCTAACACTTAAACATAGGTCAAAAATGGCTAAGTGTGCAAGTGTACACTACAAAGGAAGATTTCCCAATTTGCTAACACGACTAAATAACTAATAATCCTATGAACACAACCATAAAAACATGCACGAATACTAATTAGCACGAAAACATTCTAACGGAAAATTCTATGTGTTACACAATTAATCCAAAAAAACTTACTCTCTAATTTGTTCAAGACATGCGCAATTAAGTAAGATAAACCGGTATATCTTGTTGATAAACATAGTGTCTACCCTCTTATACTCGGCTTTACCATATGGCCCATCTTGAATTCTTCGTTGTCGGTTAAGCCGTGTCTCAATGTTTTCATCCAGATAGCGGGATCAAAATATGGTTGCTTCATCAAGAAGATAACCTTGCATGATAAAACCCTCTGGTCGATTTTTATTGCGTATATACTTCTTAAGAGTGTAGAGGTACCTAATGAAAATATGTTGAATAAATAAATACGGGCATACAGGACAACAATAAATTTATAAATTGCGCGAAACGAAAAATAACACGTACCTCTAGACGGGATACATCCATAGATATTGTACCGGTCCGGCTAACTTCTCCTCAGTTGCAAGATGAACTGTCAAGTGTATTATGATATCGAAGAATGACGGTGGGAAAATACGCTCAAACTTGCAAAGTATCAACGCAATAGAATTTTCAAGTTTATCCAGCGTCACAACCTCCAGTGTTTTAGCACACAACTCCCTGAAAAAACATGATTGAAATAGAATTCGATTGTGCGTAAAAGTATCGAATCAAATAATCCCTGATAACGGTTTCATTTGATTGTAAAGAATTTCTTGTTTGTGTAAATCGAATAAAGCGAATAAGTTTCAATGTGTCGGTAATATTGAATAAAATTCACAATCAAAGAATTATATTTGACCGCAATCAATTACGGTGTCGGTTGTAGATCGTAAGCGAGTGCGGATCGTCCACAGGGATTGTGCGATTCGTTTCTGTATTTAATTTGTTTGAATTGAAAAGTTAATCGAAAAGAAAAGAAAGCATGATTCAAGATTTATCAATTGTTTCAAGTGTCACTATTCTATTCAAGAATCAAGAAAATGATAAACAATCGAGAATCGGGTTTCGATGATATTTCCAATCAAATGTCAAGAATCTAAATGAGGCTCGTAGGAATCGATCGGATCTATAGACGTGATGTAATCTCAAGATTTTGTGTTCTTTTCCTTCGAAGGATTGATACTAGATCGATGATGATCGATGAGAGTTAGGGCTTTCTTGATGAAACTAGGGTTTCATCGTTTAACCCTTGTTCTTTCATAGATATCATTCACATTCTAGCCTCTAACAATTTCAAGAAACGATCGTAACTCCCCAATCTCGAGCGATATCAATCAAGAAAGCAACGCAACTAATTGGGTCGTCGATTCTTGAACTTGCTAGGGTTTACAAAACTCGTAGGACTCAAGAATCGATTTAAGATATATTACATCATCATTCTATTGATTGTCTCGACTCCTCAACGAGCGGTGTATTACTCAAACATCATCACACAGAAAGCATTCAAGAATTGAAAAGATATCATGATGCAAGAATTTAAAGAAAACAAGATAAAAGAATATCACCTTTTATTTATATCAACAATTTGATTACAGTCGCTCAAGAACCACAAGAGGAAGAACTAAATTGTCGAATTGGCGTCGCTCGGCTCCGTGAGTCGCGGATCGGCTTGGACCACTTGCTCTGTTGAAGATCGGCTCGGCTCATAAAAGGTTACAAGGCTTCTTGCTTGATAGGTACTCGGGATCTTGGCTTTTGATTGGAATTAGGGTTAGGGTTTCACACAAGTCCTCTCACTAGACTTGTAAAAGAAGATGATGAAGAAAAAGAGTGAATGGATCTAGATTGGCTACTAAAATGAACTAATGGAGGGATTTTTCCATGATCCTTTACAAGTGAGCCTAGGGTCTTATTTATAGATCTCCCAAACCCTAGGTCTAGGTTTGAAACTACAATTCCCTCCAAAAGTTTGTTGAGGCTTCTAGAAGGAGTTTGTTAGGAGCTAGCTTAGGGTTTAAGCTAGGGTTTAGGGAGAAGTTTCTTGAATGATAGGCTAGTTTAGCGTTGATTCCAAAGCTTGCTGATCTGGCAGAAGTCTCTGGAGTCTTCTGGAACTTGGAGTGTCTTTCTGAAGTGTAGGAGCTGAGCTAGGAGTTTTGGTTCAAATCTGAAGGGATGATGTCGACAAGCCACCACGGAACCACGGCACAAGGCGTCTTAGGCCGCGGTTCCGCGGCCACATAGGCTCCTTGGGGCTGCATCTTTCTGGTGTGGTCTTGGGATGCTATTTGGGGCTTTATCTGATATGTTGAATTTTATTTGTCCCTTTGGATTGATACCAGAACTGAAATCATTGAGTTGGCATAATATTTGATCGGTACCGTATAAATTTTGGCCTTTCTTCTGGATTTTCCTGCATAGATCTCAAAACAAGTGTTGCGCGATATAGGGATGATGCGATACCATGAAATGCGGTCAATTTCCTTTATAGTGTCGGTTTTAAAGTCTAACACATGCAATCTGATATTTTGCGACAGTTTTGTTAATATGTGAAATATGAATACCGTACACTTCTAAATGAATACAAAAGATAGGGAAATTGTCGTGTTAAAAATACAATATTTTCGACTAATCAAATTCCGCCAAACTTAATTTCGATCGTCTCGAGCGAACTTTTTTATTAAAAAGAGAAGGAGAAAATAAAGAAAGGGAAAAACTAAGTGTTGCGCGATTTGGGGCTTTATCTGATATGTTGAATTTTATTTGTCCCTTTGGATTGATACCAGAACTGAAATCATTGAGTTGGCATAATATTTGATCGGTACCGTATAAATTTTGGCCTTTCTTCTGGATTTTCCTGCATAGATCTCAAAACAAGTGTTGCGCGATATAGGGATGATGCGATGCCATGAAATGCGGTCAATTTCCTTTATAGTGTCGGTTTTAAAGTCTAACACATGCAATCTGATATTTTGCGACAGTTTTGTTAATATGTGAAATATGAATACCGTACACTTCTAAATGAATACAAAAGATAGGGAAATTGTCGTGTTAAAAATACAATATTTTCGACTAATCAAATTCCGCCAAACTTAATTTCGATCGTCTCGAGCGAACTTTTTTATTAAAAAGAGAAGGAGAAAATAAAGAAAGGGAAAAACTAACTAGCACACTTTCGTAGGCAACACGATTGCACTGAGCACGTGCAACAAGCCTTTAAACCTCTAGGTGTCCCTAGTAGGAGGAGTGTTGTCTCCTGAGGGTTTTCAGCGGATTGCACCCACAAAATCCAATAATAAAAGGAAGATCATGAATATTACATTTAAAGAAAAGAATTGTAAAAGAAAAGACTTGAAAATTAGGGTTTCCAACTAAGCTAGCTTTTCGGTTGTCATGAGCCCTATCTTAATGGTCATGAAAAGATGTTAGAAATCGCGTCCTCCCTCAATAAAATATCGTCTTATTCTTCATTCCTATCTTTCTTCCAAACATCGATCATATAACCCTGCGTGTGTGTAAAGACATCCCTACACCCGGAGAATTCAATTCAAGCTATCATACTCTTGCCCATCAGCCTCAGTACTTTTTAATTAATGAATATTAAGATGAGATTGCTCACACACTTTCATGCGACCGTTAATACTTCTTGAGGTTCTAACCGACCGATTACTCCTGTGCTTGCTTACTTGGTGTATTTTCCTCGTCTTGCACCACCTCAGGCATAGCAGTGACTCCCAGACCAGTTGGCCTTAGGGCACTAGGTGAAGAAGCACCCTCGCTATACATTTTTATTGCCCTTCGTGATAACAAAACCAGTGTCCATTTTTCTCACCACATTATATTTTTTATTCACTTTTTTTTTATTTCCTTCATACATCGGCTTTAACACAAGAGCATTTCAAGGTATCCTCTACTATCCCAGGCTTTAAGACGTGTGTAAGTGCGAATAGCAGGGTAGCAACGTTCAAAATGTTTGGCTTCCAGAATAGAAACTATTTTTCAGACTTATTTTTATCCTCAGATTAGTGACGTCATCTTACTAACCCTTAGGACAACGGCTCATAACTACTTATTACTAGTTCGTATAAGAAAACTTCTAATTTTCTTGGTTTTCTTAAATTTTTCTAATCTCATGGATGTAATTGTTCATTATCTAAACTTTCATTATCTTATTTATATACAAAAAGTGTAAATATTAAAATTATTATATTTGAAAATTTGAAATTTTTTATCGGTTTTGAAAATTTTCTATTTTTATAGATTTTTAAAAGAAATGTTTTGTGCTTATGCAAATGATATGTAAATGATGCAAAAATAAGCACAAACCTCCCCCAAACTTGTTTTCAACAGTGTTCTTACTGTTGCCAATCGCTATACCTACAAAAACTGTAAGCCTGGGGGGAATTATTAGTGGGGGCAAAATATATAAGTGAAGAACTTCCCCCAAACTTACTCTTTTCACTCACCTTCATTCAGAAAAATGGTGCAATGATGTACTGGACATGAAGGTGAGACGGAGGAATTTTAATCCAAATAAACTGGCTCTTGTAAGAACAAGAGCTCCTCCGTGGGGTCAGTGGAAAAATACGGCTTAAGTCTATGTCCATTCACTTTGAAAACGGTGCCGTTTTTAACATTTTCTACTTCTACTGCCCTGTGCGGGTATACAGACCGCACAATAAAAGGTCCCTTCCATCGAGATCGGAGCTTACCCGCGTGAAGGTGTAATCGTGAATCATAAAGAAGGACTTGTTGACCAGGTGAAAATATTTTCCTCAAAATGTTTTTATCGTGAAAAACCTTAGTCCTATTCTTTCTGATTACAGCGTATCATAAGCTTCATCGCGGAGTTCGCTTAGCTCATTAAGTTGCAGCTTCCGAAAGTTGCAAGCTTGGTTTAGATCAAAATTTATTTCTTTAATAGCCCATAATGCTTTATGCTCTATCTCGACGGGTAAATGACATGCTTTTCCAAACACTATCCTATATGGAGACATCCCTAGGTCGGTTTTAAATGCAGTTCTGAATGCCCAAAGAGCATCCGTCAATTTGGTCGACCAGTCTTTTCTATTTTTAGCAACAGTTTTCTCCAGGATAAGTTTGATTTGTCTGTTTGAGATTTCAGCCTGCCCGCTTGTTTGGGGATGATAGGGTGTAGAAAGTCGGTGGTTGATTGAGTATTTTCGCATCAGAGTCTCGAAAGACCTGTTGCAGAAATGTGTCCCATTATCGCTAATGATAGCGCGGGGGTGTCCAAATCGCGAGAAGATATTCTCTTTTAAGAACTTAATGACAACTTTCTTGTCATTAGTGCGACATGGAATGGCTTCTACCCACTTTGAGACATAATCAACCGCCAGCAGAATGTATAAATTCCCAAAGGAGTTGGGAAAGGGACACATAAAATCAATGCCCCAAACATCGAATATTTCAACAACCAAGATGGGTTGCTGAGGCATTTCATTTCTCTGGGATATTCTACCCGTGTACTGACATTGTGTACAGGTTTTGCAATACTCAAATGCATCCTTGAATAAGGTCGGCCAATAAAATCCACATTGCAAAACCTTTTCCGCTGTCTTTTTGGGACCAAAGTGACCCCCACAGGCCTGATCATGACAAAAAGAAAGAACACTCTTGAACTCTTCATTCGGGACACACCGGCGAATGATCTGATCAGGACAATATTTAAACAAATAAGGCTCGTCCCAGTAAAAATGTTTTACTTGGGAAAGAAAATGGTATTTGTCCTGTTTTGACCAATCGCTCGGTATCAGTCCTGTGGCATGATAGTTCACAATATCCCTGAACCATGGTTCATTGGATATGCTCAAGAGTTGTTCGTCAGGGAACGAGTCATTAATCGGCAAGGTCACAGGGGAAGAAATGATGCGTGAAAAATGGTCAGCTACTACGTTTTCACATCCTTTCTTATCTTTGATAACAAGATCAAATTCTTGTAACAGTAGGATCCAACGTATTAGTCGACCTTTTGCATCTTTCTTCGCCAGAAGATGTTTTAAAGCGGAATGGTCAGTATACACAACTATAGGTGAGCCAATTAAGTAAGGCCTGAATTTTTCTAATGCAAATACAACCGCTAAAAGTTCCTTTTCGGTGGTTGTATAATTGATTTGCGCATATTCAGGGTCTTACTAGCATAGTATATCACGTGTGGCATCTTTTCGATGTGCTGTCCTAAGACTGCACCTACTGCAAAATCAGATGCGTCACACATCAGCTTAAAGGGGTAGTCCCAGTTTGGTGATGATAAAACGGGGGCTGAAGTGAGTGAGTGTTTAAGTGAGTCGAAAGCTGTCTCGCAGTCCGAGTCAAAATGGAAGGTCGTATCCTTGGCAAGGAGAAGAGTTAAAGGTCTAGCAATTTTGCTAAAGTCCTTAATGAATCTCCTATAAAAGCCCGCATGGCCAAGGAAAGATCGAATATCTTTGACGCTTTTGGGATGAGGGAGGTTTTGAATGACATCTATCTTAGCTCTGTCAACCTCAATGCCTTTCTGTGAAATGACATGTCCAAGAACAATTCCTTCTTGGACCATAAAATGGCATTTTTCCCAGTTCAAAGTCAAGTTCTTCTCTTTGCAACGAGTAAGAACAGCGTCAAGATTCGATAGGCAATCAGAAAAAGAGTCTCCAAAAATCGAGAAATCGTCCATAAAGATCTCCAGAAAATTCTCTACCATCTTTAGAGAATATCCCCATCATACACCGCTGAAAGGTAGCGGGAGCATTGCATAGCCCAAAGGGCATGCGACTGTAAGCAAAGGTACCAAAAGGACAAGTAAAAGTGGTTTTATCTTGATCCTTTTTGGCGATGGGGACCTGATTATAGCCTGAGTATCTGTCCATAAAACAATAATGCTCTCGTCCCGCTAAGCGTTCCAGTATCTGATCAATGAATGGTAGAGGAAAGTGGTCTTTCCTCGTGGTAGCATTGAGTTTTCTATAATCAATACATACACGCCACCCAGTTTGGGCGCGTGTCTGAATCAACTCATTTGCCTCATTGGTTATAACAGTGATGCCGGATTTCTTAGGAACGACATGTATAAGACTCACCCACTGGCTATCGGAGATGGGGTATATAATACCATTATCAAGGCATTTGACGATCTCTTTCATGACAGCTTCCTTCATGACGGGATTCAACCGTCTCTGTGGTTCTCGGGTCGGTCTGGCATCATCCATCACATGTATATGATGTTCAACTATCAAGGGACTAATCCCTTTAATGTCCGCCATACTCCAACCAAACGCCTCTTTGTTAGATCTCAATACCGATAAAAGTGCATTCTCTTGCTCTGATGCAAGAGAAGCGGATATGATAACCGGTAAAGACTCATTCTCACCTAGATATGCATATTTAAGGTGAGAAGGTAAAATTTTTAGATCTAATTCGGGCGGAGAAATGATAGAAGGAGGGAACATTGAGTGATTTTTGGATTTACAAAGAAGCTCAGAGCCTGTGAAAGATACAGACTCGGGTGGAGAAAAGTCAGGAGTGCAGGACTCAAGTGTAGAAAAAGTGTCCTCACTAAGATCTTGTATGAAATCAAACAGAGATGTGGTAATGTCATCGAGATCAGTAAAGCAAAGTTCCTCAGCTCCACAACTATCGGGAGCGATCTCATGGATAGAGCACACATCTAAAATATGAGCAGAGGGTTCTGATGGCTGACTTCTAACTTTGTAGATATTTAGTTCAATGGTCATATTTCCAAATGATAAGTTCATTGAACCATTTCTACAGTTTATAACAGCGTTGGAAGTGGCAAGGAAAGGACGACCCAGAATCACCGGAATTTGGCCCCGGGGGTTTGCTACAGGCTGTGTGTCGAGCACAATGAAGTCTACAGGGAAAACAAATTCCCCGACCTTTATCAACACATCCTCTAATTCACCCCTTGGTTTGGTAATAGATCGGTCTTCTATCTGGAGAGTGCAGTGAGTAGGTTTCAGCTCTCCAATCCCTAATTGCTCATAGACAGAATATGGAAGTAGGTTAACACTTGCGCCAAGGTCTAAAAGAGCACGATTTATGTTTTTACCCCCAATCGAAATCGATATTGTAGGACATCCTGGGTCCTTTCGTTTCTTTGGTAGCTGGGGAATAAAAGCAGTGCTGATATTATTAGCCATAAAGACCTTCTTCGGCACTTGAGTCTTCCTCTTCCTAGTGCACAAGTCCTTAAGAATTTTCGCATATGCGGGGACTTGTTGAATTGCATTTAGGAGAGGGATATTGATGTTAACATGTTTGAACATTTCCATAATTTTCTCCATATGAGGACTCGTTCTATTACCCCTTAACCGGTTCGGGTAAGGAGCTTTCGCAATAAGCGCAGGGTCCATCATAGGAGAAGGAAGATGGGGTAGACGAGGTCCCAAAAGAGGTATGCGGACCGTCTGTGGAGAACTATAAGGGTTGGGTTCAGGTGTCGAGCCTAATAGGAAATGGAGAATAGGCTCGCGAGAAGGTGGTATGGTAGAAGAAGAAGGATCAGAAGGAGAAGTGTGTGTGTGTGGAAAGGTCTCAGCCGGGGTGTTGATATGATTTCCAATATCATCAACACCTTCCCTGACATGATTGTTCATCACTCTTCCCGATCTCAACGTTGTGACGGCATTTACATTGTAATGCCTAGGATTCTGTAGGGGTTGAGAAGGAAGTTTCCCTTTTTCTCTCGCACTCATTTCGGCTTTAAGGCGTGCGATTTCAGCTTCCATCGATCTGATACTCTCAGCTTGGGACGCTGAGTTTTTCTTTATCTTACTGACGGAAGATCTAACCTCAGTCAAAACCTCTATGAAATTTGACAAAAGTGATTTCATGGTTTGAGTGAATTGAGAGAATTCGTCAGAACAGGTCATCGGATTAGACTGTGCAGGATTGTTGACCTGATTTTGGAAGTTTTATGACTGATAGGGGTGCTGAGTGAATTGAAGGGGTTGCTGTTGTGGTGGAGGAAGAGCCCTTTGAAATTGATTCGTATTTGGAACCGTGTTTTGAGATTGGTTTTGGTTCCAAGCGAAATTCGGGTGATTCCTCCAACCCTGATTGTACGTGGAAGAATATGGATCGTTTCTCGGTCTTTGAAATGCGGCATTAGAATGCTCGTGACCTTGAAACGCAGAGTTTAATGGACATTCTTCTGTTAAATGAGACGGATCAGAACAGCACCCACAAACAGTTTTGGGGAGCGACACTGGGTTTAGGGAGGCTGCTGCAAATTTGTGTTCCATAGCGTCGAGCTTCTTTTGCACTGCTGCCATCTCAGCTCGAACACCTATGGACACATCTATTTGGTGTACGCCACCCCTATTCAATGGTTGGGTACCATTCTCCCACTGTAGTGATTTTTCAGCGAACTCTTCTAAATACTTCCAAGCTTCCCCATCATCCTTAATCATAAAAGTACCTTGACACATGTTTTCAAGGCTCTGTTTAGTGTTTGGGTTAATGCCATCATAAATGATTCGGCACAATTCCCATCTCGGGATTCCGTGATGAGGACACTGAACCAATAGATCCTTGAAACGTTCAAAGCATTTAGAGAATGGTTCAGTAGGGAGCTGGGCAAATTGATTCAGTTCGCTACGGATTCGAGCTGTCTTTTATATTGGGTAAAATTTCTTAAGGAATGCAGCGACGAATTCTTCCCAATTCGTAATAGAGTGTGCGGTAGTGTTATATAGCCACTTCTCGGCTATATCGCACAATGTAAATGGAAGAAGTCGTAGACGCATAGCATCCACTGAAAGTTGTGACGTACCCATCATTGCGCATACGTTTTCAAATTTGGTAATGAAAACGTAAGCGTCCTCAGTCTCGAGTCCGTGGAATTTGGGTAAAAGATTGATATACTGGGGCTTAATCTCAAAGTTATCCCCATTGGCTGGTGGTGTGGATAAGCAGGTCGAAAGAGGACCTCGAATAGGGTAGCACCTCTCCTAGAGAGAGATGCGGGGTGGATTCTGCGCACCAACGGACGGCGGCAAATTAGGGTTAAAGAAGTTTGATGGATTCAGATCCATCGGTGTGGGTGTGGTAGTGGGTAAAGGAAAGGTAAATGGAGAAATATCGACTTCGGAGTCGATAAAGGGTACGCGGACTAAACGGGCACTAGAATCCCGTGTCCAGCTTATCTTGCACTAAAAAGGGTTAGTACAAGTGGCAGCGTTGACTTATAATTAGGGGTAAATGAATGAATGCGGTGCTTGCTTTGAAAAAGGGACGGATTTTTGATAAAATGATGCGACACAACAAATGCAGCACACAAACCCTAGAATCTAGTGGTCACTTAGGTCCGGCTCTAGACCGCTCCTAACTGCCAAAAGAAAAGTCGCAGGATAGAATCCTCCACTGTCTCTTTGTCCCCCTGTGGCCGGATTAGTGCCAGGTAAGTGGGAAGGTACTCCACTACGTAAGTAGTGGGCCTAATTAAAAACCACTAGCCTTAGACACACTCGCCTTAGACACCACAAGAAAATGCGGATAAGCAATGAACTACCCACGGCCTTCTCTTGTCCTAATTGAGCGCGACGGTCCTTAAAGTCATCTCTAGATATTTTTTAGTTAATGTGGGTCAATGCGGATGCAAGTTTTCTGGTTTTCGGGGCCTAGGAAGGGTAATGAAATCCCCACCTAATTTGGATTTGGCCGTGCCCCTTAATATCCGTATTAGAATGCAAACAACCAAGAAACAAAATCACGCACAAATTTAATTTTGCTTTTTGCGAGCTGCGATTATTTGCAAAGAATCCTGCAGAGATTTGTTAGTTGGAGCTAAAAAGAGGAGAGAGGAGAAGGTAAGAAACTTACAGAGGAAAAATTGCACAAAGAAGGCTTCAGGTAGCCGCGGAACCGCCGCAATTGGGCCTTATTGCCGCCCTTCCGCGGTCAAGTGATGAGATCACTGCACCAAAATTTTTCAGGGAGCTTCTGTAGACTCCCTCAACTCTCTGGTATTTTCCAAAAATTTTCTTCAATTGCCAAACAGCTCCAGATTTCCTTGCAATGAACCACAACAAATCGTTTAGGGTTTGCACGAATTTTGATCTCAAAATAACAATGGAATAAATCTTTCAATTCAAACTATAATATGAAACGAATTAGCGCGTAATCCCCGGCAACGGCGCCATTTGATTGAAATAGAATTCGATTGTGCGTAAAAGTATCGAATCAAATGATCCCTGATAACGGTTTCATTTTATTGTAAAGAATTTCTTGTTTGTGTAAATCTAATAAAGCGAATAAGTTTCAATGTGTCGGTAATATTGAATAAAATTCACAATCAAAGAATTATATTTGACCGCAATCAATTACGGTGTCGGTTGTAGATCGTAAGCGAGTGCGGATCGTCTACAGGGATTGTGCGATTCGTTTCTGTATTTAATTTGTTTGAATTGAAAAGTTAATCGAAAAGAAAAGAAAGCATGATTCAAGATTTATCAATTGTTTCAAGTGTCACTATTCTATTCAAGAATCAAGAAAATGATAAACAATCGAGAATCGGGTTTCGATGATATTTCCAATCAAATGTCAAGAATCTAAATGAGGCTCGTAGGAATCGATCGGATCTATAGACGTGATGTAATCTCAAGATTTCGTGTTCTTGTCCTTCGAAGGAT
Source organism: Agapanthus africanus (assembly GCA_030015575.1). Taxonomy (NCBI): domain Eukaryota; kingdom Viridiplantae; phylum Streptophyta; class Magnoliopsida; order Asparagales; family Amaryllidaceae; genus Agapanthus; species Agapanthus africanus. The sequence continues at coordinate 397,834,156 of JASDDO010000026.1, read as the reverse complement.
TGATACTAGATCGATGATGATCGATGAGAGTTAGGGCTTTCTTGATGAAACTAGGGTTTCATCGTTTAACCCTTGTTCTTTCATAGATATTATTCACATTCTAGCCTCTAACAATTTCAAGAAACGATCGTAACTCCCCAATCTCGAGCGATATCAATCAAGAAAGCATCGCAACGAATTGGGTCGTCGATTCTTGAACTTGCTAGGGTTTACAAAACTCATAGGACTCAAGAATCGATTTAAGATATATTACATCATCATTCTATTGATCGTCTCGACTCCTCGACGAGCGGAGTATTACTCAAACATCATCACACAGAAAGCATTCAAGAATTGAAAAGATATCATGATGCAAGAATTTAAAGAAAACAAGATAAAAGAATATCACCTTTTATTTATATCAACAATTTGATTACAGTCGCTCAAGAACTACAAGAGGAAGAACTAAATTGTCGAATTGGCGTCGCTTGGCTCCGTGAGTCGCGGATCGGCATGGACCACTTGCTCTGTTTAAGATCGGCTCGGCTCATAAAAGGTTGCAAGGCTTCTTACTTGATGGGTACTCGGGATCTTGGCTTTTGATTGGAATTAGGGTTAGGGTTTCACACAAGTCCTCTCACTAGACTTGTGGAAAAGATGATGAAGAAAGAGAGTGAATGGATCTAGATTGGCTACTAAAATGAACTAATGGAGGGATTTTTCCATGATCCTTTACAAGTGAGCCTAGGGTCTTATTTATAGATCTCCCAAACCCTAGGTCTAGGTTTGAAACTACAATTCCCTCCAAAAGTTTGTTGAGGCTTCTAGAAGGAGTTTGTTAGGAGCTAGCTTAGGGTTTAAGCTAGGGTTTAGGGAGAAGTTTCTAGAATGATAGGCTAGTTTAGTGTTGATTCCAAAGCTTGCTGATCTAGCAGAAATCTCTGGAGTCTTCTGGAACTTGGAGTGTCTTTCTGAAGTGTAGGAGCTGAGCTAGGAGTTTTGGTTCAAATCTGAAGGGATGATGTCGACAAGCCACCGCGGAACCGCGGCACAAGGCGTCTTAGGCCGCGGTTCCGCGGCCACATAGGCTCCTTGGGGCTACATCTTTCTGGTGTGGTCTTGGGATGCTATTTGGGGCTTTATCTGATATGTTGAATTTTATTTGTCCCTTTGGATTGATACCAGAACTGAAATCATTGAGTTGGCGTAATATTTGATCGGTACCGTATAAATTTTGGCCTTTCTTCTGGATTTTCCTGCATAGATCTCAAAACAAGTATTGCGCAATATAGGGATGATGCGATGCCATGAAATGCGATGAATTTCCTTTATAGTGTCGGTTTTAAAGTCTAACACATGCAATCTGATATTTTGCGATAGTTTTTCTAATATGTGAAATATGAATACCGTACACTTCTAAATGAATGCAAAAGATAGGGAAATTGCCGTGTTAAAAATACAATATTTTCAACTAATCAAAACAACATAGGTCATTGATTACTAGACCAACCGAGTCGGGGAGAGAAGTCCTGAGGGCTAATGGAAGAAGGTGCTCCACGATAACATGGTGATCATGACTTTTCAGCCCATCGATCTTGCCCTTCACAATTTTTATTTTCTTGCTGAATGATCCTGAGAAACCTGTGGGTACTTTCAAATAATTCAACACCTACAGGAATCTTTTCATCTCCGGTTGTGATATATGATAAGCGGCATTGGGAAGTACAAACTTGCTCGATTTACCCGCTACCGGTCTAGGGTGCAATTCACTTCTTATTCCCCACTCTTGTAGATCCATCCGAGCATTCATGTTGTCTTTCGATTTCCCGTCTTTACAAAGAAGCAAGTTAGGTATGTGCTCTGATGCTCCCTTCTTTATATGCATGACGTCCAGACAATGACACACTAAATTTGTAGACCAGTACGGAAGCTCGAAGAAAATGGTTAACTTGTTCCAATATGGTGGTTTGACCTGTTTCGTCGGATCCATCCCGAAGGTCACATTATTGTAACCATCCCATTTAGCAGTCACGTTCTCTCCGGACAATGGGGATGGAGGTCCAAGAAGCTCTGCATGACCATCAAAGTGAACCGTGTCTAACCTATAGGGATGGTCTGAAGGCAGGAAACGTCGATGGCCGCAATAACAAACCTTCCTGCTAAAATTCAAGAATTTCGATGTTGTGTGTTCATGACAATGAGGACATGCTTTGTGACCATGTACGGACCAACCTGATAGCATTCCATACGCAGGAAAGTCATTAATTGTCCACATTAAAGCCGCACGCAGTATGAAGGTTGTATTTGTCTTTGCATCACATGTCTCTACACCATCGATGAACAAAGATTTCAACTCCTCGATCAAAGGTCGGAGATAGACGTCGATATTGTTCCCCGGTGAGTTTGGTCCGTCGATAAGACGAAGCATCATAAAGTATGATTGGTCCATAGCCAACCAAGGCGACAGATTATAAATTATCATTACAATGGGCCATGTGATGTGACTTCCAGCCATATAGTTGAATGGGCAGAAGCCATCAGTAGCCAGTCCGAACCGGACATTGCGAGGATCGCTACTGAATATTGCGTGCCTCCTATCGAAATCCTTCCAGGCCGGTGAATCTCTTGGATGGCTCATTTTTCCATCTTCACTTGGAGGAGCACGGTGATGCCAAATCATTGCCTCGGATGTTTTCTTGCACCTGAATAGCCTCTGTGTTATGGGAAAGTATCGTGCTATCTTCACAGGTATATCAGGCTTCTTATCAGAATCTTTCGGCTTATACCTGGCCTCTCCGCATGTTGGACACTCTTTCAAGTCTGAATTCTCTTTTCGGTACAACACGCAATTTTTAGGACATGCTTGAATCTTCTCGCACTTTAGACCTAAATCAGACATCATCTTCTGGGCTCCGTACCAGCTGTCAGGCACGTTATTTCCCTGGGGCATAGAATCTTTCAAGAATGAAAGAAGCATTGTGAATGACTTGTTGCTCCATCCATTTAGACACTTAATCTGGAAAAGTTGGACGAACCATGAGAGCGTGGAATACTTCGCATTCTCATAAATTGGTTTTCTAGCATCATTCATGAAATTTTCATATTTATCCGCACACGGTCCTTGACCGGAAGGAATGTCATCTTCGGTACGAATAGATTCACCTAGGGCAGCCTCTACCATATCCTCCATTTCTTATGATGGAAATAAATTACCGTCTTCTCCTTCTGCCGCATTACCGAATTCTTCATCTTCTCCTGCCGCATTATCGTGTTCTCCTTCTTCTTCTGCCGTAGTACTGCATTCTTCTCCTTCCCCGTGATATTTCCAAGTTGTATAAAGTCTAGTAAACCCATGTTTTACAATATGAAGCTCTGCCAATTCTACCTTCTGCCAGTACTTATTGCCACATCTATCGCACGGACAGAGAATCTTCTCTATTATGATCTTATTATGTGCGCGTGCAAATTCAATGAAAGCAACAACTCCTGCGACAAACTTAGGTTGCATACGTTGTTTCCAATCCACATACATCCAGTCCTTAACTCTGACGTACTCATGGGCCATGTTAGACTGTATAACATATAAATTGTAGGTTATGGTGACTATATTGAGAAATATAAGAACGGGATAGTTACCGACAAAGGAGAAAATCCGTGTATATGCTTTGTGTGTGCGTTTGTCGTTGAAAAGAATAAATTATCGAACGTATGTTAACCGATAGACGGGGACTAAGTGGCGCTTTTAGTTTCATATATGAGTATCAATGAGAATATGAAGGTTTCATATTATCATATATTGGTTTTAACTTGAACATCTCGAATCACTCTCTAATTATGCCTTTGTTGTGTATTCTTGTTGTATGTGTGTGTTCCGGCTGTCGGGGGTAGGCTTCTATCCTATTAAGAATTTATAGAGCGAACACCCATCACTTGTGCTTTCAACCGTTTCGAGTAAATTTCGGCATCACCTCTCCGCTGTTCTCCGAGTACACTGTAATAGAATAGATAATCATTTCAAAGCTGTGAAACAACGTTGAAATGAACATCTAATCTATCTTTGTACACGGAGAACCAGCGGAAAGGTATCGACGAAATATCTCGAAACGGATGAAAACAAAAGTGAATGAAGGTGTTTGCTTTATACATTCTTAACTTGTCCACACGGGACAAATCTATGGGTTACCATACGATTGAATTTTCTCGTCGCGTAGACTATACGACGGTTGTTAGTATCGAGCTATACTGTCCGATATTTAACAACCTTTGTATAGTTCTATGTCACGACGAGCATCGCACGTATGTTAACCGATAGACGGGGACTAAGTGGCGCTTTTAGTTTCATATATGAGTATCGATGAGAATATGAAGGTTTCATATTATCATATATTGGTTTTAACTTGAACATCTCGAATCACTCTCTATTTATGCGTTTGTTGTGTATTCTTGTTGTATGTGTGTGTTCCGGCTGTCGGGGGTAGGCTTCTATCCCATTAAGAATGTATAGAGCGAACACCCATCACTTGTGCTTTCAACCGTTTCGAGTAAATTTCGGCAGCACCTCCCCGCTGTTCTCCGAGTACACTGTAATAGAATAGATAATCATTTCATAGCTGTGAAACAACGTTGAAATGAACATCTAATCTAGCTTTGTACACGGAGAACCAGCAGAAAGGTACCGACGAAATATCTTGAAACGGATGAAAACACAAGTGAATGAAGGCGTTTGCTTTATACATTCTTAACTTGTCCACACGGGACAAATCTATGGGTTACCATACGATTGAATTTCTCGTCGCGTAGACTATACGATGGTTGTTAGTATCGAGCTATACTGTCCGATATTTAGCAACCTTCGTATAGTTCTATGTCACGACGAGCATCGCACGTATGTTAACCGATAGACGGGGACTAAGTGGCGCTTTTAGTTTCATATATGAGTATCGATGAGAATATGAAGGTTTCATATTATCATATATTGGTTTTAACTTGAATATTTCGAATCACTCTCTAATTATGCGTTTGTTGTGTATTCTTGTTGTATGTGTGTATTCCGGCTGTCGGGGATAGGCTTCTATCCCATTAAGAATGTATAGAGCGAACACCCATCACTTGTGCTTTCAACCGTTTTGAGTAAATTTCGGCAGCACCTCCCCGCTGTTCTCCGAGTACACTGTAATAGAATAGATAATCATTTCAAAGCTGGGAAACAACGTTGAAATGAACATCTAATCTATCTTTGTACACGAAGAACCAGCGGAAAGGTACCGACGAAATATCTCGAAACGGATGAAAACATAAGTGAATGAACGCGTTTGCTTTATACATTCTTAACTTGTCCACACGGGACAAATCTATGGGTTACCGTACGATTGAATTTTCTCGTCGCGTAGACTATACGACGGTTGTTAGTATCGAGCTATACTGTCCGATATTTAACAACCTTCATATAGTTCTATGTCACGACGAGCATCACACGTATGTTAACCGATAGACGGGGACTAAGTGGCGCTTTTAGTTTCATATATGAGTATCGATGAGAATATGAAGGTTTCATATTATCATATATTGGTTTTAACTTGAACATCTCGAATCACTCTCTAATTATGCGTTTGTTGTGTATTCTTGTTGTATGTGTGTGTTCCGGCTGTCGGGGGTAGGCTTCTATCCCATTAAGAATGTATAGAGCGAACACCCATCACTTGTGGTTTCAACCGTTTCGAGTAAATTTCGGCAGCACCTCCCCGCTGTTCTCCGAGTACACTGTAATAGAATAGATAATCATTTCAAAGCTGTGAAACAACGTTGAAATAAACATCTAATCTATCTTTGTACACGGAGAACCACCGGAAAGGTACCGACGAAATATCTCAAAACGGATGAAAACACAAGGGAATGAAGGCGTTTGCTTTATACATTCTTAACTTGTCCACACGGGACAAATCTATGGGTTACCATACCATTGAATTTTCTCATCGCGTAGACTATACGACGGTTGTTAGTATCGAGCTATACTGTCCAATATTTAACAACCTTCGTATAGTTCTATGTCATGACGAGCATCGCACGTATGTTAACCGATAGACGGGGACTAAGTGGCGCTTTTAGTTTCATATATGAGTATCGATGAGAATATGAAGGTTTCATATTATCATATATTGGTTTTAACTTGAACATCTCGAATCACTCTCTAATTATGCGTTTGTTGTATATTCTTGTTGTAAGTGTGTGTTCCGGCTGTCGGGGGTAAGCTTCTATCCCATTAAGAATGTATAGAGCGAACACCCATCACTTGTGCTTTCAACCGTTTCGTGTAAATTTCGGCAGCACCTCCCCGCTGTTCTCCGAGTACACTGTAATAGAATAGATAATCATTTCAAAGCTGTGAAACAACGTTGAAATGAACATCTAATCTATCTTTGTACACGGAGAACCAGCTGAAAGATACCGACGAAATATCTCGAAATGGATGAAAACACAAGTGAATGAAGGCGTTTGATTTATACATCCTTAACTTGTCCACACGGGACAAATCTATATGTTACCATACGATTGAATTTTCTCGTCGTGTAGACTATACGACGGTTGTTAGTATCGAGCTATATTATCCGATATTTAACAACCTTCGTATAGTTCTATGTCACGACGAACATCGCACGTATGTTAACCGATAGACGGAGACTAAGTGGCACTTTTAGTTTCATATATGAGTATCGATGAGAATATGAAGGTTTCATATTATCATCGAGTATCATATATTGGTTTTAACTTGAACATCATGAATCACTCTCTAATTATGCGTTTGTTGTGCATTCGTGTTGTATGTGTAACATGATTTTAAACCATTGAGATCAAGATTGATAGAACTGATCATCCTACATTGCAATGGCATTCATCAACCAAAAACTATTATTGCAATGGCATTCATCTATAATAATCAACAATTAAAACTACAAATGTAGGATACTGATATCATAAAGAGTTATACGCAAGATATGAATTCACATGACTGAAACATGCATCAAAAAAACATGTTCATCCAAAAGAAAGGCCACTCTCAACAAATATAGACAAATACGTCATAAAAACAGTAACTAATTAACAAGTTGATTAGCATCTGGATCAAGAAAATGATAGGAAAAACAATTGACTATGATCTATAATGACAAGTCTATTACCATGACTCTCGACTAACAAAAGTGGCTTTTCGTCCTCGGTAGCATGATAATTAGGATTTCATAGCGAATAAAAATATGCATATGCCGTTTGACCGGGAACTTCAATAGGAAACTCAATGAGGTCGGGTGTACTGAAGTACGCTTTGTATTTCGCTATATCAGGTGATGAAGCCCAAACCCTAGCTAGCCCCAGCCCCACCCCAACCGAACCCTATCGAAGGTAAAGAACGTCCTTACACTTTCATATTTCTATTAATGATGCAAGTCTCCACCAAGTCAAATTCTTGCAATATCATTCTTTTTAGAGTATGTCTAATTTAATAGATAGAATTTTCAAAGTTGGGCAACCAAGAAAAAGTAACAAGGGATTTTACATACATGCCAAAGCTTTGATTATTTATTTATTTATTTTCCATTTCATATTAGTACTTTTATATGTTTGACGATGGCAAGAAATACAAATTATATTAGAACATTGTACATACCTAATTTCCACTTGAAATCGGTTTTTTCTTTTATCAGTACTCGTTGCCATATAGTAACAAACAATGTTTGATTAGAAGGACCCAAGATTTTCTCGATCAACAATATTTTTAGTAATCAAACTAGGCTAAAATTGCCGGAAATTCCTCTCAGGTTTGCCAAATTCAGCAAACCCCCACCCCAACTTAACCCTAACCCCAGACCCAGCCCCAGCCCAGCCCCACCCCAACCCTAACCTAACACTAGCCTCAGCCCCAGCCCAGCCCCAGCCCCAGCCCCAGCCCAGCCCAGCCCCAACCTAACCCTAACCCCAGCCCCAGCCCCAGCCCCAGCTAAACCCCAACCCCAACCCTAACCCTAACCCTAACCCCAGCCCCAGCCCCAGCCCCAGCCCCAACCCTAACCCTAACCCCAACCCCAACCCTAACCGCAACCCCTGCCAAACCCCAACTCCAACAGCAACCCTAGCCCTAAATAATCAAAAATTTGTTTAGTTGAAGATTTACTAACCTGTGCGATAGAGGAGACGATCGATCGGTGGCGACGACGAAACGGAGGCGACGACGAAAACGGTGACGAGGAAGAACGGTGACGCACGAGAACGGCGGTGGCGACGACGAGAACGGCGGTGGCGACGACGAGAACGGCGGGAATAATTTGGGGATTTTGGTTCACGCGCGATCGAGAGAGAGAAAGAGATAAGGGGCGTAGGCGATTTGTGCCTTTTTAATTAAATCGCTATTTAGTTGCCCCTACGGATTTGTCCGTAGGTCCTTGGTTTGCGGCTCCGTAGGGGAAAACACCAAATTAAGATTTAATATTTTTACTCTTGAACGTCTTAGACCGTAGGGGCAACCTTCTAGCCCTACGGTTTAATCCGTAGGGCCAACATAAATCGGCCCCTACGGATTTCAATATCCGTAGGGGCAACCCCCTATTGTAGTGGTGTGAGTCAGATTAAAAATACCCAGAAATATATTGAATCACCTACGGATATTACTGTTCCAAAAAGAGTGCATAATACTTCTGTATGGCCGTGGATCCGCAGCACAAGAAAGGAATTACCGCGGTTCCCCGGCGGCCTGTACGGATTATTGCCTCGTTTTCCACAGTAACTCTTATAATTCCCTGCTGATTTTTTTGAGTATTTTTAATGCAGAAAAAATCACATTTTAAAAAAATGTCCAGAGAGGGGGTCATTATGGATGTTTGGGGGTTCGATCGGAGTTTTAAATTCGTATACACGTCGCCTAATGCTCTAGCTAGGCTATGATACCACTGTAGGGTTACTAGGCACTCTAACAAGATTCTACAAGGCATCAACCATGCCCGATTAAAATTTTAGCCGTGCCGAACAACCCTAAACAAGATCTTTGCTAGATTATTAGGGTTTCACATGCAAGTAAACAACATTTACGACTAAGTGAATACGAAATACAACCTTTATAGATCGGTCCTTCATTTCAAAAGCTCCTTGTTGTAGTCCCTTCGCTGTGATCATGGTCCACCCGGGCTCTTGCATGGCTTCATGAGGCAGAAGGAGCATCCTTGCTTGAAGTCTTCGAGGCCGAAGATGATCTACGTCGAGGGAATACGAACTCAAGCTTCTTCTTCACTAACTAGAGAATTAGTGAAGCAAACATCCTAAACTAAAGTGCTAGTCTAGTAGAGGATGAGAAAATAGGAAGTGGGTACACCTTAGAATTATTTATCTCACTTTTATTTCTCACTTAATCAAAACCTAGAGAGCTTTTGAGCTCAAGGAAGAAGATGAACAAATAATGAGATGAGGATAATGATCAAGTGAGTGAGCTAACCATGGGTGAGTGAGTATCATATACTAACTCATGTAGAGACATAACCATGGCTAATTCTAATGGTTGGGCTAACTAAATATCTTAAGTAAAACAAATTGAGTTGAATTTGTCAAAGCACTAGAAAGCTTCTACAAGCTTCATGCACTTAACAAAAATCAACCAATTTAGATTTACTTTAAGTATAAAAACCCCTCCACTAAAATTAGAATGGTGTAGGTCTTATACACCCATGTTATGTGTATCAACAACCATGATACAAAAAGAAAACACATTTTAATATATATCACATATATATTACAGTTGTGCACATGTGAGAAAAATCCTTAAGTGAACAAATGTTAGTTAATGTAAATTAGTATATCAAATATACAATTATATACTAAATTATTAAATCAACACTTGACTTAATAATCCGGTTATATCTCATATAACCGACTAACATCCAATGTATCATCTTATCGAATCAACAGTTGATTCGATAACCCGGCTATATCGCAAATAACCGACCGATACGAAAAGTCGTGAGAATAGAACGGTATCACATACACGCATTATTCTCGGTCCCGCACATATCACATATGCGCTCCTATTTCGTTTTGCCTGAGCCAGTAAAACCTCTATGTAGGACTTTAAAGACTCGTCAATACGCCGGCAGTAGGTGATGATCACATCAAGCACCCACAAGCCGTCAGCGGTACTAGCTGTACGTAACGGCTACCTGGGTATTGAGCGATCAAAAGATCAGCAAGCAAGCCCGCTCCAACTCCTGTAAAAGCCTAACGGTAACACTTGCCGTACAGCCCGGTCTCCTCGTCTGATATGTCGCATATCAAGTCTAGGGGTGGTAAACGTCAAACCCCAATAACCGATAAGTCGTGCCGATGTGATGCTCATAACGGGTTGAGAAACTACTGGTAACACTTACCAGTAAATCTCTAAATCATCCCTGGCTAGGGACTTCCCTGTTATGGCCAATCGACCACAGCGCAACATCAACCCCCAATACCGGGAGAGTCGAAACCCCTCCTATCGCTCATTGCCTCCATGTGACTCGGGACTGTACCCAAAAACCACCGTTTTGCACGCCCTCTTGGGCGTGGTAAGGTGGAAATCAAAGCACAGTGGGAATCACACAAGACTCTATGACGATCTCGGGTCTACAAACTAACCTGCACAAGTGTCACCAGAGAACTGCCATCTGACGTGAGGTATAATACCATCTGGGAGTTCTCGGCGAGTCCGTCCAGTGTACCCAGTCTCCACTGATTACCCGTATACCATCTCTGATGTTAAATACCAATGGATATGGGATCATCCATCGCCCATCACATGGGTCGAGAAGCGTATACGCTAGTCTACTCTGGTATATCGATGCCCTGTCTCGATACACCTACGACTAGGAACATTAAAGGATGTACTTATAGACTACCATGGCCCCACTAGTATGATCTGCATCATAGTCCTGGTAGTCAAGTACACATCCTAAGGGCTTTACCAACATGTAACTATAAGACAATATCAAGAGACAAGTATACATGTTAAGATAAAGAGCGACCAGATAGCATACTATCATATCGAGCAAGAAAGTCCTCTCTATATATGTCCAAGCATCCAATATAATAAACAACATCTGTACAATACTGGCCTCTAGGGCATACATACAACTAACAAGTGTACGGTAGCTAATTAGTATTTATCTGCTAAAACATGAGATGTGATTGAGTTAAGGTAGTCGTACGACTTTGTTGACCTTAGCCAAGGGTCGTACGGGTGGGTTTAATTCAATCGGGAAATGACGGGTTGAACTTGGCTAGCGTTTATGATTTGTTGACCATAGCCAAGGTCATGAGTTGCTAGGGGAAAAAGTATTATTGGGAATTTCAAGTGTTGAAATTTGCAATGAGATTGCATACCTTCTGTGAGATAGTTGGATCTTGATACCCACTGCGAGTAAGAGTTACTCCTGGGAGAGTTTTACACAGGAAAATTAGCCGATCAAGTAGGTGTCTAGAAAGGTATTAATGGGGTTATGCCTCTGGGAAAACGAGGTTTATTTTAATTAGGTCCGTGTGAAAGCACGGGGAATCTCCCTCAAAGTACCAACACTGGCCTGGCTGAAAGATTGGCGAACTTGTAAGGTGTAATTAATCCCGGCTAGTCTTACCTTTTAGGGTTTTAAGAAAGATTTGATAAAAACCTGTGAGAGCCATCCTGATTAGATAAGATAATAACCAATCTAAACTTGCAAGAGCAAACATTAAAGTGTTTTTTCTTCTCTCTCTCTCCAGGTATCGACTATGTCAGGCCTTAATCAAGATAATAATATGGATGTATTGACCAAACCCTCTTGTTATACTGAGCAGGGGAACGTTGGTCCCGCTCCAACTTATAATTTTTATAAGTCCGAGCAGGGAATAGGAGAATATCCGGATTCTCACGCCGTCCAAACGAAGAATAAGCATGTTGATGCATCTTCTTCAGGTGTGTTAGTTATCAAGAACTGTTTCTCAGTTCACTCTACGTCCTGGGTATTAGATACCGGATCAGGATTCCACATATGTAATATTTTACATGGGCGATGTAATGGTAGGGAAATGGGAGAGGGTGATCATTCCGTAAGAGTAGGGAATGGTGCAAATGTTGCAGACAAAGCAGTTGGTGAATATCACCTTGTATTAACAAATGGTAATACATTGATTCTGAACGAATGCTATTACATTCCGACCCTGATATGCAATCTTATATCAGTTTCTTTATTGAGTAAAGAAGGATATAATTTTGTAGTACATGATACTGTTAGGAACATCTTCCTGAATCAAAAGTTGATTGGATCAGGCTCCTTAAATAATGGCATATACGTTCTCAATCAAACTACAGTACTTAATTTGCAAAACACACACAAGAGGAAGAGTCCAGAAATGAATGAATCCTTCTTGTGGCATTGTAGACTTGGTCATATCAATTCAACATGACTAGCTAAGTTGTATAAGGATGGATATTTGAATCCGTTCGAATTTTCATCTTATGACACTTGCCAGTCATGTCTTAAAGGCAAAATGACTAAAACTCCGTTTAATGGACACGGAGAAAGAGTTACGGAACTCTTGGGACTGATACATAGTGATGTATGTGGTCCCATGTCTACACATGCCAGGAATGGTTCTTCGTACTTCATTACATTCACTGACGATCTCTCAAGATACGGACATGTGTTCTTGTTGAAACACAAGTCTGAAGCTTTTAAGAAATTCAGAGAATATAAGCACGAAGTAGAGAACCAAATGGGTAAAAGTATTAAGATCCTTCGATCTGCGAGGAGGAGAATACTTGAGCAATGAGTTCCTGGACTATCTAAAAGAGAACGGGATTCTTTCTCAGCTTACTCATCCCTATACACCACAACACAACGACGTATCGGAGCGGAGGAATCGCACCCTATTAGATATGGTGCGCTCTATGATGAGCACCGCTGAGTTACCTATTTCCTTTTGGGGGTATGCGCTTGAGACAACCATATACCTATTGAATAGAGTTCCAACTAAATCAGTGCCTACCACTCCATATAAGATATGAAATGGGAAGAGACCATCTCTTAAACGAGTTAAGATATGGGGTTGTCCGGCCTATGTTAAAAGACAAAATCCGGACAAGCTCGAGGCAAGATCAGTTCTTTGTAAGTTTGTGGGATATCCAAGCAATTCGTATGGATATCTATTCTACCACCGTGAACAACAAAAGGTGTTTGTTGCTCAACATGCCACCTTTTTAGAAAAGGAATTTCTTGCAAAAGAAATTAGTGGTGAGGAGGTAGAGCTGGAAGAAGATTCAGCACCACAAACTACAACTGATGATTTACTGGAACCAGAGGATTCAGTAGTTCCCGAATCCCAGCCTCTCCGCCGATCTAGTAGGGTTCCTCATCCACCTGAGAGATACTACGATTTTCTCATCGATGGTGGGAGCGAGGGCGCGGCCATGGACCGGGTTTTGTGCTGTGTTTTTACAAAACCCTGAGCCGATTTTTCATGTATGTTAAATCATTTTTAGAGCAGTATAAAAAATCGGCAGAAACATGGTTTTTCCGGACGTGTTTTGAGAATTTCTTCCGATCGAGATTCCAAATACTTTGCTAACATGGTAGTTTATGTTTAGCTAGGCTCTGATACCAGTGTAAGTCCACGTTGTTTTTCGCCGTCTCCGCCTCCCCGTAAGAGGGTTTCCCGATTCGGGCGAAACTGTGTAGTATGTGCGTATTTTGATACGCACTCAGGTTCGATTAAATACGTGTATTTAGTGCACGTACTTTAATCGGACGTTATGATAATAATGGCAGGTTTGAAAGATAGTCGGATCATTGTGAGCTAGTATTATATATCTCTCATTATCTCCCTTTTAGTATTCATATTTTTTTACGAATACGGTATTTGTATTTTGACACGAATACGGTATTTATACGAATACGAGTATTTTTATAAATACGGGTATTTGTATCTTTAAACGAATACAGGTATTATTAATTCAATACGAATATGGGTATTCATATTTTTATATGAATACGGTATCGTGTTTTGATACGAATACGGGTATATGTAATTCAATACATATTAGGGTGTATGTATATATGTATATATATGAATGCATGTGTGTATTTATACACATACTTTTGGATGCTTTGTGATGTGTGTGGAAGCATGAGTCATTGTTGGATATAAGTCCCTCAAGGAAATTATTGTAATTGCGGGTAGGTCATTATGATAATTGAAGGAGGTTCTATATAGGTATAACAGTCTTACTCGAGATGATAGTATGCTATCTGATTTGTCTTTATCATTGATGTGTATATTATTTACTTGTTATTACATGTCGCTAATACATAATGATGAAGCCCGTAATATTCTTACTTTACTACCAGTATTATGATGATGATAATATACGTGAGAATTGGGTCGTCTATAAGCACATCCTTAAATGTCCCTAGTCGTGAGAGTATCGAGACTGGGCATCGATATTACTGAGTAGACTAGTGTATACGTTTCGAGACCCCGACGAGGGGCGGTGGCCAGTCTCACAAGCCATTGGTATTATGTTACCTAAGATAGTATACATGTGCCCACTGGAGAAGAGTACACTGGATGGACTCGCCGAGAACTTCTAGATGGTATTATATCTATTGTTAGATAGAAGATCTCTAGCGGCATGAGTACATATTATTCTTTTGACCTGAGATCGTCATTTTTCTCGTATGAGTTCCCAGTGTACTTAGATTACTACCCTACCACGGTTCGAAGGAGTCGTGCAAACAGGTTTTAATGGGTACAGTCCTGAACCACATGGAGGCAGTGAGCGATTGTCAGGGATTCGTTTCTCCAGGTATTAGGAGTCGATGTCGTGTAGTGTTCAGTTGGACATCACCCTAAATCCGTGGCCATGGTGGATAAGATTTACTGATATGAGTTCAGTAGTTTCTCGGTTGGTGATGAGCTTGGCTCCGACACGACTTATAGTGTTATTTGGGTCCTGACATTTTCCACCCCTAGAACTGGTATGAGATATTCTTAGATGAAGAGATCAGACTATATGGAGATTGCCATATTTAGGCTCAGTAGGGTACGGACGAACTTGATTGTCGACCTCCCTTTCGGCATATACCTGGGTTGCCGTTACATACAGCTAGTGCCGCCGATGTGCTTGTTGTTTTGGATTTATCCAGTAATCACTGTCAGCGTATTGCCGAGTCTTTAGAGTCCCACACAGAGGGTTTTCCCGGTTTAGGCGAGATGATGTAGATGACGTATGTTGGTACATACAGGGGTCCGATTAAATATGTGTACAGGCTACACGGATTTTAATCGGACGGTTGATAATACTAGCCGGCTTAGAATTAAGCCGGATTATTAAATCAAGTTTTGATTTAATAATATATATATGTATATTTAATATATATATTCTAGTATTATTGTTCACTATTCATTTTCTCTCTCTTGGATATTCATGTTTATACGGATATGCGTATATGTATTTCGATACCTATACCGGGTTATATTCTTTATTTATATGGAATACTTTCTAGAAAGAGGACACCTCATTTATATGTATTCATTTATGAATATTCTAGGAATTGAGGTGGATGGTGGGGTGGTTTTGGGTATGGTTGTGGATATGTAGAGAGAGATAGGCTTCATTTGTTTATATGAACATTGTTATGATATTTTTATGTGTAGAAAAATATTATGAAGCCATTCTTTATTCTCTTCATTCATTCATACAACCCTTAGCTATTTTTGTGATGGCTACCTCTTCATTCCCTTCTCCTCCTTCTTATTGCTTGCTCTCTTGAGCATAAGTTTGAGGGTGAAAATCATAGTGGAAAATTCCTACATCCCCACTCTCCATTCTTAACGAGCTTGGAGCATCGGTTGCTTAGTTAGGTGAAGTTGGAGCTTGGATCGGTTCCCTCGGGTGGATCATCTTCGGTAGAGGCGGTCGCCTTCCAAACTTGTTTCCGATGGCCTACAAGGAGCTTGGAGGGGTCTTCCATGATTGGGTGGACAGACATCAAAGGTTGTAATCCCTAAACCGAGCTTGCTTGTATTCTAGTTTAGTGTTTGGAATGATCGCTTGGGATTAGTTTCTAGTGCTCTCTTGAAATTTTTTATTTTTTGGTTCCACATTGACCGCGTCGAGGGCACTAGGAACTTTCATTGGTATAAGAGCCAAACCAAACACTAAAACTAGATTAGACGATGTTTTAGTTTCGAGATCGAAAATTTACCCGTATTTAGTTTCGAATTCCAAGTTTATGTCCATTTCAAAACGAAACTGTAACGTTTTAAAAATAATTAAATAAATAAAATCGTTTAAGTGAATTTTATGATTTTCGGTAAAGTAAAACGTATTTTTCGTAAAACAAAACCGTAATTATTTTTCACTATAAATTTAAAAATACCTATTTTAATTATGTTATTACTAGTAAATGGTGTTTATTTAGTCACTTATAAATTTTTAGTTTAATTAAATATTTTTCCTAAATTAATTATTTTAAATATTAACATAAGCTTTATTTATGCACTAAATTAGTGTAAATTACAAATTTGAATGGGTTTAATTTGTAAAAATGAACCATTGCATATTAGAATTTAGTGTGTATCATGCAAAATTTATTTGCAAATTTTTCCATGATTCTAGAGTTTTCTTGAGTTGTTTTAGAAAAGAAATAAAAGAAAATTTAATAAAGTAATGAAAAGACATAAAGAGGGTGATACTTGGAGAGAACTTTCTACACCTTTCCAAATCCTTTTCTTCCTCTCTTTCTCTTCCTAAGTGGCCGGCCTCACCCCCCATGGCAGCGCCCCATTTTCCAAATTCAATTTACCTCCAAAATCATCAAAAATCAATCAAAAATTCAATAAAAATTCCACAAAATCCTAATAAATTCATACCCTCTATTCATTGCTCTTCTTTACATGGATTTTGGAGATGGAAAGCACTCATTTTGGAGGCTCATTTTCATGTTTGGATTTCATGTTGTGAAGGTATAAATCTTTTTCTTTTGATTTATTTTTATTAGATGTTTCTTTTAAGCATAATTAGATTTATTAAATTAATTCTATTTGCAAATTCTAAAATTCAAGTTAGGGTTTTGAAATTCAAGTTGTCGGTTTATTAATTCATTAGGGTTATAATAACTTGTTTAACACTTTTAGAAATGGAAAATCATGCATGGTTGATATATTGTAAATTGTTATCCAAAATTGTTTAAATTAAACAATTTTTGCAAACTAGATTTCTATATATTATATATATTGGTGAGATAAATTCCAATTAATATTTGTAACATTAGATTGTTGTTTAAATGAGGATATTGACATGTTTAAGGAATGAAAAACTTAGTTTGGTCACTAGTTTCTTTTGATAATTGAAAAATACAAAAAAATGCTATTTTTGCTAACTAGTTTTTGGAAATTCTTAAATAAATAAGAGTTAAAATCTAATTTATGGTTTCATTATATTACCATCATTATAAATTGTAGTTTGAAAAGTTAATTCATGCAAAATCAAGTTTTGTTGTGGAATTGTGGAATTTTGCTTGTAAGATGTGGAAAATTGATAAAAGTTGCAAACTAGGAATTTTGTTTTAATACAAATTAGTGTGAGAAAAATATGGTAATGGTTTCAATAATCTAGTTAGGTTATTTAATAAATAATATGACCATTAGTTTCATTTAAACCTCAAGTTTTGAAGTAAAACGGTAAATTGGCATTTTCGGGTTTTACGAAATCGGGCGATTTGATAGATTTTAGGGTTTCGACGAATTAAATCATGTTTTATATTATAAGTAATGAGTTTTAAAACTATGAGTTGTTTGTTGATATTTATCTCGATTAATCGGAGTTTGTACGCCGATATCGAGCGATATTTGGTTCTTTTGCGTGAACGGGATATAGGTTTTAACCTATGCGCGTTCCGTGTGTCGTTTTGACTTTTGTCCGTGATTTAGTTTACGATACTATATATGTTTGCGTATAGGTACCCCTCACGTGGACTGCGGGCAAGGAAGAAGAGGATGGCGACACCGTCTTCGGCAGACAAGGACCAGGTGAGTAGATGTATATCTACGGGCGGAAGTCGGGTGGATGGCGTTTAGCACCCCCGCACGTAGAATAGGAACGATACTTATTGACATTCGGAAGCCAGATGTGACCCTAGATTCTTAATAAGTAGGACCCTAGTAATGACCCTAGGCTGGACTAGACTGATTTAGGAAGACCATACCAAAGGATGAATACCTTGGAAGAGATTCGTAGGTTTCAGGTAGACACACACACACGCACTGAAACTCGACATGGTGTATACGTGCATGTGTATATATATATATAGGACTAGGTGTAGGTGTATATATATATATATATATACACACACACACACACAACACGTATATGGGATACAATGATGTGATATGATACACGGAAATGAAACAGTATAGCTGGGCTTGATGCTGTGATTCTTAACTATACGGTCGTATTATGATGTTAGCGGATCATTAGAAAATGAGATAATGAATAGGTATACATAGATAATAAAGGGTGGTGATGATATAGAGGTACATGGGACTCTAAAATAGCACCCGAACCGTAACATGTGATTGATATTCTGATATGTTATATGTGTGACTTGATTACGACATCATATAGATGTAACTTGATTTCGATATCATAAAGGTGTAACTTGATTTCGATACCTTATAGGAGTGACTTAATCATGACTTGACATATGTGACTTGATCAAGATATGATATATGTGACATGACATTTCTGAGGATAAATTAACGATGTATATTTATGCTGACAATGATATATGATTGATGTATGCGATTACAGTATAGCACCTTGATCATGACATGTGTTGATGATGATATTATACGAATGATGAGACACGTAGGTGATACTTGACCCGTACCCCGATATTGGGATGTCATACGATGGATTTTACCGTACGAGGCATAGATGTGATGATTGATCCGCACTCTTGTTTCGAGGAAATCGTACTACGTACGTGACACTATTGAGGCTGGATCGCCGACTATTAGAGACATGGACTCAGACTTTAGGTGTACCCTTATTTCTTATCGACTAGTTCTTAGGTTTAGTTCTTTAGGAGGTTAGATGGACACTAGTTAGGCTCGAGACATATTGTTGTTGTTATACTTGTATATCAATTGAGTGGTTATTGCACATCTGTCTTTACATTCATACTGTAATCATAATGTTGCATGTTCATACATATGTTTCTATATTCAGAATCAAACTCTGCCTGTTAGGACACTAGCACCATTACCGATGATGTGCATATTCCACACACACTTATTTGCCGGCTCACACACATCATCATCGGTAATTGCTATGTCACGTACACTTTAGATCATATTATTTTTTATTGATAGAATCAGCTAGCAACTAGATCGATATAATATTGAGATTGCTCTCTGGTGTTAGTATAGACATGGCATTGATTACTTAGACATTTCATGCATTCATACTTCCATGTTATCATGCAGTATTATGGGCATATGCCGACACTTATCATATACTTACTCATGATTTTAGGATTTTGGTTTTCTATGAGATTTCTGGATTTTGTGGAAAACCGCAAGGATATATAAAAACTTCTCTCTCTCTCCTCCTCTCTTTTTAAAACATAAGATGCGGTTTTCTCGTGATGTATGTGTCGTCCACCATGAGATTTCATGTTTTCTGTTGGATTTTGAAACCCGATTCGAGGAGTGGATGAACCGTCTCGGGTACATGGTAGGCCCGGTGTGGTACCCCGGGGCAAGAAGATCGAGTTGTAGACGATGAGCCTGGCAGGGGAAGGACTACCTACCGGTTATGTCTGGCGCGGCGGATATCCGGAGGATACCGACCGTTGTCGTGAGATTTGATGATATGGGCCGATCCGGACTGACGGAGCCCGAGATATTGAGACTATGAGGTATTGAGACATGAGATTTACATGTTTTGTGTCGATGCTTGGCACGGATTTCCATGGATTTTATCGATGATATTTCAGATTTCTATACAAATTTACCATGATAAAAGTTAAAGATTTTCTTTATACAGATACATCTAGATTTCAAGATTGATTGTTTTACATTCATATTGCATGCATATTCATTCACATGACATATTATTACTCGAGGTAATGATACGAGCACGGAGTATTTGCATTTACACGTAGCTTATTATCCTGTCTTACTTGATGACTAGTAGTAGATTAGTATATTATTATGACCTAGGATAGCGTCGTGCATTCGATTTCTTTTCGTAGATGTTTTCTACTCACGAGTTGGCAACTCACCCCCGTTGCGCCAAATTTTATTACAGGTTGATGTATAGGGTTCCTTGGCAGATTGCTGGCACATCATTTCTTTCCTGGTGATTTGCACGGTAGGTTGGTTCATTTGTATCTGGACCGCCGTTGTATTTTTTTTATTATTTCATTTGTATCTAGTAAGCTCCATCAACCAAACTTGTATTACTTGATAGTTTACTGGACCAGTTATTTGTTTCGACCTTAGAGTCGCGCTTGTATTATTATGAGATCTGGTGGTTTTGTTTTCTTTTAAGTTTTGAGCCTCGCCCTTTGGCGTTGTATATTATTGTGCTTGTTGTGGTTGTTTCCGCCTGTTGGCGTTGAGCTAGATCCCGTTTGGGGATGCTTTTTATTGTTTGTGTATATTATACTTGTTGTACCCGTTTGGGGCCAGTTTTTACAGAGGAGACTCTGCCGAAATTTTTGGGAAAATTTGCTGATGCTTTTAAACTTGTTTCCTTCATGTTTTCTTTTACTTCTTCTTCTCTTTATGGTTTAGATTTCTGGGCTTCGGCTTACTTAGGTTACGTTGCGCCTCTAGACGCTTCGTAATCTAAGTGCAGGTCACGTTCCGTACTTTCGGGTCGTGAAAAAGTTGGTATCAAAGCGCTAGGTTTAACCTTGTATAAGTCTAGGTGACCCTTGGTTGATGGAGTAGGCGATTTAGGTAGAGTAACATACCGTGGGTATGGTCCGCGGCATACTTACAATACGCTACTTTGCTTAAGGAGCCTTAGGATGTACAATTGTTTGCACCGCATTTCATTCATTCCTTTGATCTATCATCGTCGATATTGGAGGGTGGTTTCTGTTACCACGGGTGCACGGGCAGAGGGAGCTGCGGCTCGAATGCGATAACCATTAGGGTATTGGTTATTCTTGAGGATTGAAGCATTGCTTAGCGTGCGGACGAAGGGTATACACATGCCGTCCAGACGAAGTTAAAGGGTTCGAACGATTATCAGAAAACCATTTTCCCAAGTTTAAGGTATTCAGAAGAACATGCAGGCATTTCGATGGACTCTCTAGAAGAATGAAACCCTAACTCGACATAATGACCACGAGAACGCCCTTGAACCTTAGGGTTTACTGTAGTTCCGCGGTGCCATTAGTGAGGCTTGGGTTTGCCCTTCTACGGCTGGACCATCGATGCTGGGGTATGTACCGGATATTTTTAAGCTGTACTTGAGTGTTGAGCTCTCTGGGAATTATGGGATTTTGATGGATCGATCGAAAAGTTTAATGTAGTCCGGATATCAGGTGAAGGGATCGACCATGTGGGAGACTCTAGACATGAGTATTGCCGTTGGTAGCGCAGTCAGCACACCTATGAAGAGACAAGTTCGAAGCAGTCGACATCAGAGGAAAGAGGCGCACATTGACGATAGTGTTTACGATTGCGACTTGGTGATTTGAATTTCATATTTCCGTTGGTTGGATTTTGGTATTTGAGGATTTTGTTCTACGATTGGTATTTCTTATGTATTTTCATTATATTCTATGCATGTTTCATAAATCGGTTGTATTGATGTTGTTTTGTACATACCAGTGCACTTGATTTTGTTTTAATACATTTTGAGATTTTGATTTGATTTCTTGCATATGGTAACACATGATTTTGGCATATGCTTCGACCTAGTTTTATGCATTTTCGTACTGTGGTTTCTATTTTGATATTCGGTGTATGATTTCGTGCACCATGTGCACCTGATTAAGATTCTTGCGCGTACTTGGCGCACTTGATGCGATTTTGTGCACACCAGATGCACTAAATCGGGGTTTTGTGCAGATTAGATGCACCTGATATTGAGTCATGCACGCCCGCTGCACTTGACAGATGTTTTTGGTGCACACTTGTTGCACTTAGTTTTGTTTTTGTGTGTATTCTTGGTATCTATATTTGGTTCCGATTTCAGTGCGCACTGGACGCACATGATATATTTTTGATATGATTGGGATTGATTTCAGTTTGAGCAGTATGTTTTCATAATCATTACTATTTGATTTAGTAACCAGGCGGGACGTGTATGTTAAATAAAAATATATATATATATATATACAGCTATTTTTTTAAAAAAATAAACATCCGCTACTTATGCCGTGACACGTGCATCGCACGGCGATTTTCAAGAGGGGTTTTTGTATGCTTTTTTATTAAGATGTTTAGGCGATTTTTCTACGATGCGCACTATATATATATAAGTTATAGTTTTGATATATATTATGTTGGTTTTCGTATTGGGTTTTGATATTTTATCTTTACCAAAACTCCGATGATTACGTTATGCTTGACGGAGTTGATTTTAGTTTTGTATTGATGATTTCGGAGCTCCGACGATTTGAGTGTTTTGCTAAATGTTTTAGTATTTGGAGGGGGAGTTTTAATTTAAATTCGGGGACCGAATTTCTTTAAGGGGGGAAGATTGTAATGTTTTAAAAATAATTAAATAAATAATTAAATAAATAAAATCGTTTAAGTGAATTTTATCATTTTCGATAAAGTAAAACGTATTTTTCGTAAAACAAAACCGTAATTATTTTTCACTGTAAATTTAAAAATACCTATTTAAATTATGTTATTACTAGTAAATGGTGTTTATTTAGTCACTTATAAATTTTTAGTTTAATTAAATATTTTTCCTAAATTAATTATTTTAAATATTAACATAAGCTTTATTTATGCACTAAATTAATGTAAATTACAAATTTGAATGGGTTTAATTTGTAAAAATGAACCATTGCATATTAGAATTTAGTGTGTATCATGCAAAATTTATTTGCAAATTTTTCCATGATTCTAGAGTTTTCTTGAGTTGTTTTAGAAAAGAAATAAAAGAAAATTTAATAAAGCAATGAAAAGACATAAAGAGGGTGATACTTGGAGAGAACTTTCTACACCTTTCCAAATCCTTTTCTTCCTCTCTTTCTCTTCCTAAGTGGCCGGCCTCACCCCACATGGCAACCCCCCATTTTCCAAATTCAATTTACCTCCAAAATCATCAAAAATCAATCAAAAATTCAATAAAAAATCCTAATAAATTCATACCCTCTATTCTTTGCTCTTCTTTACATGGATTTTGGAGATGGAAAGCACTCATTTTGGAGGCTCATTTTCATGTTTGGATTTCATATTGTGAAGGTATAAATCTTTTTCTTTTGATTTATTTTTATTAGATGCTTCTTTTAAGCATAATTAGATTTATTAAATTAATTCTATTTGCAAATTCTAAAATTCAAGTTAGGGTTTGTAAATTCAAGTTGTGGTTTTATTAATTCATTAGGGTTATAATAACTTGTTTAACACTTTTAGAAATGGAAAATCATGCATGGTTGATATATTGTAAATTGTTATCCAAAATTGTTTAAATTAAACAATTTTTGCAAACTAGATTTCTATATATTATATATATTGGTGAGATAAATTCCAATTAATGTTTGTAACATTAGATTGTTGTTTAAATGAGGATATTGACATGTTTAAGGAATGAAAAACTTAGTTTGATCACTAGTTTCTTTTGATAATTGAAAAATACAAAAAAATGCTATTTTTGCTAATAGTTTTTGGAAATTCTTAAATAAATGAGAGTTAAAATCTAATTTATGGTTTCATTATATTACCATCATTATAAATTGTAGTTTTAAAAGTTAATTCATGCAAAATCAAGTTTTGTTGTGGAATTGTGGAATTTTGCTTGTAAGATGTGGAAAATTGATAAAAGTTGCAAACTAGGAATTTTGTTTTAATACAAATTAGTGTGAGAAAAATATGGTTATGGTTTCAATAATCTAGTTAGGTTATTTAATAAATAATTTGACCATTAGTTTCATTTAAACCTCAAGTTTTGAAGTAAAACGGTAAATTGGCATTTTCGGGTTTTACGAAATCGGGCGATTTGATGGATTTTAGGGTTTCGACGAATTAAATCATGTTTTATATTATAAGTAATGAGTTTTAAAACTATGAGTTGTTTGTTGATGTTTATCTCGATTAATCAGAGTTTGTACGCAGATATCGAGCGATATTTAGTTCTTTTGCGTGAACGGGATATAGGTTTTAACCTATGCGCGTTACGTGTGTCGTTTTGACTTTTGTCCGTGATTTAGTTTACGATACTATATATGTTTGCGTATAGGTACCCCTTACGTGGACTGCGGGCGAGGAAGAAGAGGATGGCGACACCGTCTTCGGCAGACAAGGACCAGGTGAGTAGATGTATATCTACGGGGGGAAGTCGGGTGATGGCGTTTAGCACCCCCGCACGTAGAATAGGAACGATACTTATTGACATTAGGAAGCCAGATGTGACCCTAGATTCTTAATAAGTAGGACCCTATTAATGACCCTAGGCTGGACTAGACTGATTTAGGAAGACCATACCAAAGGATGAATACCTTGGAAGAGATTCGTAGGTTTCAGGTAGACACACACACACACACTGAAACTCGACATGGTGTATACGTGTATGTGTATAAATATATAGGACTAGGTGTAGGTATATATATATATATATATATATATATATATATATATATATATACAACACGTATATGGGATACAATGATGTGATATGATACACGGAAATGAAACAGTATAGCTGGGCTTGATGCCGTGATTCTTGACTATACGGTCGTATTATGATGTTAGCGGATCATTAAAAAATGAGATAATGAATAGGTATACATAGATAATAAAGGGTGGTGATGATATAGAGGTACATGGGACTCTAAAATAGCACCCGAACCGTAACAAGTGATTGATATTCTGATATGTTATATGTGTGACTTGATTACGACATCATATAGATGTAACTTGATTTCGATATCATAAAGGTGTAACTTGATTTCGATACCTTATAGGAGTGACTTAATCACGACTTGACATATGTGACTTGATCAAGATATGATATATGTGACATGACATTTCTGAGGATAAATTAGCGATGTATATTTATGCTGACAATGATATATGATTGATGTATGCGATTACAGTATAGCACCTTGATCATGACATGTGTTGATGATGATATTATACGAATGATGAGACACGTAGGTGATACTTGACCCGTATCCCGATATTGGGATGTCGTACGATAGATTTTACCGTACGAGGCATAGATGTGATGATTGATCCACACTCTTGTTTCGAGGAAATCGTACTACGTACGTGATGCTATTGAGGTTGGATCGCCGACTATTAGAGACATGGACTCAGACTTTAGGTGTACCCTTATTTCTTATCGACTAGTTCTTAGGTTTAGTTCTTTAGGAGGTTAGACACTAGTTAGGCTCCAGACATATAGTTGTAGTTATACTTGTATATCAATTGAGTGGTTATTGCACATGTGTCTTTACATTCATACTGTAATCATAATGTTGCATGTTCATACATATGTTTCTATATTGAGAATCAAACTCTGCCTGTTAGGACACTAGCACCATTACCGATGATGCGCATATTCCACACACACTTATTTGCCGGCTCACACACATCATCATCGGTAATTGCTATGTCACGTACACTTTAGATCATAATATCTTTTATTGATAGAATCAGCTAGCAACTAGATCGATATAATATTGAGATTGCTCTCTGGTGTTAGTATAGACATGGCATTGATTACTTAGACATTTCATGCATTCATACTTCCATGTAATCATGCAGTATTATGGGCATATGCCGACACTTATCATATACTTACTCATGATTTTAGGATTTTGGTTTTCTATGAGATTTCTGGATTTTGGGGAAAACCGCAAGGATATATAAAAACTTCTCTCTCTCTCCTCCTCTCTTTTTAAAACATAAGATGCGGTTTTCTCGTGATGTATGTGTCGTCCACCATGAGATTTCATGTTTTCTGTTGGATTTCGAAACCCGATTCGAGGAGTGGATGAACCGTCTCGGGTACATGGTGGGCCCGGTATGGTACCCCGGAGCAAGAAAATCGAGTTGTAGACGATGAGCCTGGCAGGGGAAGGACTACCTACCGGTTATGTCTGGCGCGGCGGATATCCGGAGGATACCGACCGTTGTCGTGAGATTTGATGATATGGGCCGATCCGGACTGACGGAGCCCGAGATATTGAGACTATGAGGTATTGAGACTTGAGATTTACATGTTTTGTGTCGATACTTGACACGGATTTCCATGGATTTCATCGATGATATTTCAGATTTCTATAAAAATTTACCATGATAAAAGTTAAAGATTTTCTTTATACAGATACATCTAGATTTCAGGATTGATTGTTTTACATTCATATTGCATGCATATTCATTCACATGACATATTATTACTCAAGGTAATGACACGAGGACGGAGTATTTGCATTTACTCGTAGCTTATTATCCTGTCTTACTTGATGAATAGTAGTAGATTAGTATATTATTATGACCTAGGATAGCGTCGTGCATTCGATTTCTTTTCGTAGATGTCTTCTATTCACGAGTTGGCAACTCACCCCCGTTGTGCCAAATTTTATTACAGGTTGATGTATAGGGTTCCTTGGCAGATTGCTGGCACATCATTTTTTTCCGGGTGATTTGCACGGTAAGTTGGTTCATTTGTATCTGGACCGCCGTAGTATTTTTTTTATTATTTCATTTGTATCTAGTAAGCTCCATCAACCAAACTTGTATTACTTGATAGTTTACTGGACCAGTTATTTGTTTCGACCTTAGAGTCGCGCTTGTATTATTATGAGATCTGGTGGTTTTGTTTTCTTTTAAGTTTTGAGCCTCGCCCTTTGGCGTTGTATATTATTGTGCTTGTTGCGGTTGTTTCCGCCTGTTGGCATTGAGCTAGATCCCGTTTGGGGATGCTTTTTATTGTTTGTGTATATTATACTTGTTGTACCCGTTTGGGGCCAGTTTTTACAGAGGAGACTCTGCCGAAATTTTTGGGAAAATTTGCTGATGCTTTTAAACTTGTTTCCTTCATGTTTTCTTTTACTTCTTCTTCTCTTTATGGTTTAGATTTCTGGGCTTCGGCTTACTTATGTTACGTTGCGCCTCTAGACGCTTCGTAATCTAAGTGCCGGTCACGTTCCGTACTTTCGGGTCGTGACAAAGTTGGTATCAGAGCGCTAGGTTTAACCTTGTATAAGTCTAGGTTACCCTTGGTTGATGGAGTAGGCGATTTAGGTAGAGTAACGTACCGTGGGTATGGTCCGCGGCATACTTACGATACGCTACTCTGCTTAAGGAGCCTTAGGATGTACATTTGTTTGGACCGCATTTCATTCATTCCTTTGATCTATCATCGTAGATATTGGAGGGTGGTTTCTGTTACCACGGGTGCACGGGCAGAGGGAGCTGCGGCTCGAATGCGATAACCATTAGGGTATTGGTTATTCTTGAGGATTGAAGCATTGCTTAGCGTGCGGACGAAGGGTATTCACATGCCGCCCAGACGAAGTTAAAGGGTTCGAACGATTATCAGAAAACCATTTTCCCAAGTTTAAGGTATTCGGAAGAACATGCAGATATTTCGATGGACCCTCTAGAAGAATGAAACCATAACTCGACATAATGACTACGAGAACGCCCTTGAACCTTAGGGTTTACGGCAGTTCCGCGGTGCCATTAGTGAGGCTTGGGTTTGCCCTTCTACGGCTGGACCATCGATGCTGGGGTATGTACCGGATATTTTTAAGCTGTACTTGAGTGTTGAGCTCTCGGGGAATTATGGGATTTTGATGGATCGATCGAAAAGTTTAATGTAGTCCGGATATCAGGTGAAGGGATCGACCATGTGGGAGATTCTAGACATGAGTATTGCTGTTGGTAGCGCAGTCAGCATACCTATGAAGAGACAAGTTCGAAGCAGTCGACATCAGAGGAAAGAGGCGCACATTGACGATAGTGTTTACGATTGCGACTTGGTGATTTGAATTTCATATTTCCGTTGGTTGGATTTTGGTATTTGAGGATTTTGTTCTACGATTGGTATTTCTTGTGTATTTTCATTATTTTCTACGCATGTTTCATATATCGGTTGTATTGATGTTGTTTTGTACATACCAGTGCACTTGATTTGGTTTTAATACATTTTGAGATTTTGATTTGATTTCTTGCATATGGTTACACATGATTTTGGCATATGCTTCGACCTAGTTTTATGCATTTTCGTACTGTGGTTTCTATTTTGATATTCGGTGTATGATTTCGTGCACCATGTGCACCTGATTAAGATTCTTGCGCATACTTGGCGCACTTGATGCGATTTTGTGCACACCAGATGCACTAAATCGGGGTTTTGTGCAGATTAGATGCACCTAATATTGAGTTGTGCACGCCCGTTGCACTTGACAGATGTTTTTGGTGCACACCTGTTGCACTTAGTTTTGTTTTTGTGTGTATTCGTGGTATCTA
This sequence comes from Agapanthus africanus, assembly GCA_030015575.1. Lineage (NCBI taxonomy): Eukaryota > Viridiplantae > Streptophyta > Magnoliopsida > Asparagales > Amaryllidaceae > Agapanthus > Agapanthus africanus. The sequence goes on along the minus strand of JASDDO010000026.1, from coordinate 397,805,458 downwards.
TATTTGGTTCCGATTTCAGTGCGCACCGGACGCACATGATATATTTTTGATGTGATTGGGATTGATTTCAGTTTGAGCAGTATGTTTTCATAATCATTACTATTTGATTTAGTAACCTGGCAGGATGTGTATGTTAAATAAAAAGATATATATATATATATATAGCTATTTTTAAAAAAATAAACGTCCGCTACTTATGTCGTGACACGTGCATCGCACGGCGATTTTCAAGAGGGGTTTTTTTATGCTTCTTTATTAAGATGTTTAGGCGATTTTACTACGATGCGCACTATATATATATAAATTATAGTTTTGATATATATTATGTTGGTTTTCGTATTGGGTTTTGATATTTTATCTTCACCATAACTCCGATGATTGCGTTATGCCTGACGGAGTTAATTTTAGTTTTATATTGATGATTTCGGAGCCCCGACGATTTGAGTGTTTTGCTAAATGTTTTAGTATTTAGAGGGGGAGTTTTAATTTAAATTCGGGGACCGAATTTCTTTAAGGGGGGAGATTGTAACATTTTAAAAATAATTAAATAAATAAAATCGTTTAAGTGAATTTTATGATTTTCGGTAAAATAAAACGTATTTTTCGTAAAACAAAACCGTAATTATTTTTCACTGTAAATTTAAAAATACCTATTTTAATTATGTTATTACTAGTAAATGGTGTTTATTTAGTCACTTATAAATTTTTAGTTTAATTAAATATTTTTCCTAAATTAATTATTTTAAATATTAACATAAGCTTTATTTATGCACTAAATTTGTGTAAATTACAAATTTGAATGGGTTTAATTTGTAAAAATAAACCATTGCATATTAGAATTTAGTGTGTATCATGCAAAATTTATTTGCAAATTTTTCCATGATTCTAGAGTTTTCTTGAGTTGTTTTAGAAAAGAAATAAAAGAAAATTTAATAAAGTAATGAAAAGACATAAAGAGGGTGATACTTGGGGAGAACTTTCTACACCTTTCCAAATCCTTTTCTTCCTCTCTTTCTCTTCCTAAGTGGCCGGCCTCACCCCCCATGGCAGCCCCCCATTTTCCAAATTCAATTTACCTCCAAAATCATCAAAAATCAATCAAAAATTCAATAAAAAATGCACAAAATCCTAATAAATTCATACCCTCTATTCTTTGCTCTTCTTTACATGGATTTTGGAGATGGAAAGCACTCATTTTGGAGGCTCATTTTCATGTTTGGATTTCATGTTGTGAAGGTATAAATCTTTTTCTTTTGATTTATTTTTATTAGATGTTTCTTTTAAGCATAATTAGATTTAATAAATTAATTCTATTTGCAAATTCAAAAATTCAAGTTAGGGTTTGTAAATTCAAGTTGTGGTTTTATTAATTCATCAGGGTTATAATAACTTGTTTAACACTTTTAGAAATGGAAAATCATGGATGGTTGATATATTGTAAATTGTTATCCAAAATTGTTTAAATTAAACAATTTTTGCAAACTAGATTTTTATATATTATATATATTGGTGAGATAAATTCCAATTAATGTTTGTAACATTAGATTGTTGTTTAAATGAGGATATTGACATGTTTAAGGATTGAAAAACTTAGTTTGGTCACTAGTTTCTTTTGATAATTGAAAAATACAAAAAAAAATGCTATTTTTGCTAACTAGTTTTTGGAAATTCTTAAATAAATGAGAGTTAAAATCTAATTTATGGTTTCATTATATTACCATCATTATAAATTGTAGTTTGAAAAGTTAATTCATGCAAAATCAAGTTTTGTTGTGGAAATGTGGAATTTTGCTTGTAAGATGTGGAAAATTGATAAAAGTTGCAAACTAGGAATTTTGTTTTAATACAAATTAGTGTAAGAAAAATATGGTAATGGTTTCAATAATCTAGTTAGGTTATTTAATAAATAATATGACCATTAGTTTCATTTAAACCTCAAGTTTTGAAGTAAAACGGTAAATTGGCATTTTCGGGTTTTACGAAATCGGGCGATTTGATGGATTTTAGGGTTTCGACGAATTAAATCATGTTTTATATTATAAGTAATGAGTTTTAAAACTATGAGTTGTTTGTTGATTTTTATCTCGATTAATCGGAGTTTGTACGCCGATATCGAGCGATATTTGGTTCTTTTGCGTGAACGAGATATAGGTTTTAACCTATGCGCGTTCCATGTGTCGTTTTGACTTTTGTCCGTGATTTAGTTTACGATACTATATATGTTTGCATATAGGTACCCCTCACGTGGACTGCGGGCGAGGAAGAAGAGGATGGCGACACCGTCTTCGGCAGACAAGGACCAGGTGAGTAGGTGTATATCTACGGGGGGAAGTCGGGTGGATGGCGTTTAGCACCCCCGCACGTAGAATAGGAACGGTACTTATTGACATTAGGAAGCCAGATGTGACCCTAGATTCTTAATAAGTAGGACCCTAGTAATGACCCTAGGCTAGACTAGACTGATTTAGGAAGACCATACCAAAGGATGAATACCTTGGAAGAGATTCGTAGGTTTCAGGTAGACACACACACACACACACACACTGAAACTCGACATGGTGTATACATGTATGTGAGTATATATATATATATATGACTAGGTGTAGGTATATATATATATATATATATATATATATATATATATACAACACGTATATGGGATACAATGATGTGATATGATACACGGAAATGAAACAGTATAGCTGGGCTTGATGTCGTGATTCTTGACTATACGGTCGTATTATGATGTTAGCGGATCATTAGAAAATGAGATAATGAATAGGTATAGATAGATAATAAAGGGTGGTGATGATATAGAGGTACATGGGACTCTAAAATAGCACCCGAACTGTAACATGTGATTGATATTCTGATATTTTATATATGTGACTTGATTACGACATCAAATAGATGTAACTTGATTTCGATATCATAAAGGTGTAACTTGATTTCGATACCTTATTGGAGTGACTTAATCATGACTTGACATATGTGACTTGATCAAGATATGATATATGTGACATGACATTTCTGAGGATAAATTAACGATATATATTTATGCTGACAATGATATATGATTGATGTATGCGATTACAGTATAGCACCTTGATCATGACATATGTTGATGATGGTATTATATGAATATGAGACACGTAGGTGATACTTGACCCGTACCCCGATATTGGGATGTCGTACGATGGATTTTACCGTACGAGGCATAGATGTGATGATTGATCCGCACTCTTGTTTCGACTAAATCGTACTACGTACGTGAAGCTATTGAGGCTGGATCGCCGACTATTAGAGACATGGACCCAGACTTTAGGTATACCCTTATTTCTTATCGACTAGTTCTTAGGTTTAGTTCTTTTGGAGGTTAGATGGACACTAGTTAGGCTCCAGACATATAGTTATAGTTATACTTGTATATCAAATGAGTGGTTATTGCATATCTGTCTTTACATTCATACTGTAATCATAATGTTGCATGTTCATACATATGTTTCTATATTCAGAATCAAACTCTGCCTGTTAGGACACTAGCACCATTATCGATGATGCGCATATTCCACACACACTTATTTGCCGGCTCACACACATCATCATCGGTAATTGCTATGTCACGTACACTTTAGATCATATTATCTTTTATTGATAGAATCAGCTAGCAACTAGATCGATATAATATTGAGATTGCTCTCTGGTGTTAGTATAGACATGGCATTGATTACCTAGACATTTCATGCATTCATATTTCCATGTTATCATGCAGTATTATGGGCATATGCCGACACTTAGCATATACTTACTCATGATTTTGGGATTTTGGTTTTCTATGAGATTTCTGGATTTTGGGGAAAACCGCAAGGATATATAAAAACTTCTCTCTCTCTCCTCTTCTCTTTTTAAAACATAAGATGCGGTTTTCTCATGATGTATGTGTCGTCCACCATGAGATTTCATGTTTTCTGTTGGATTTCGAGACCCGATTCGAGGAGTGGATGAACCGTCTCGGGTACATGGTGGGCCCGGTATGGTACCCCGGGGCAAGAAGATCGAGTTGTAGACGATGAGCCTGGCAGGGGAAGGACTACCTACCGGTGATGTCTGGCGCGGCGGATATCCGGAGGATACCGACCGTTGTCGTGAGATTTGATGATATGGGCCGATCCGGACTGACGGAGCCCGAGATATTAAGACTATGAGGTTTTGAGACTTGAGATTTACATGTTTGGTATCGATGCTTAACATGGATTTCCATGGATTTCATCGATGATATTTCAGATTTCTATACAAATTTACCATGATAATAGTTAAAGATTTTCTTTATACAGATACATCTAGATTTCAGGATTGATTGTTTTACATTCATATTGCATGCATATTCATTCACATGACATATTATTACTCGAGGTAATGACACGAGCACGGAGTATTTGCATTTACACGTAGCTTATTATCCTGTCTTACTTGATGACTAGTAGTAGATTAGTATATTATTATGACCTAGGATAGCGTCGTGCATTCGATTTCTTTTCATAGATGTCTTCTACTCACGAGTTGGCAACTCACCCCCGTTGTGCCAAATTTTATTACAGGTTGATGTATAGGGTTCCTTGGCAGATTGCTGGCACATCATTTCTTTCCGGGTGATTTGCAAGGTAGGTTGGTTCATTTGTATCTGGACCGCCGTTGTATTTTTTTTATTATTTCATTTGTATCTAGTAAGCTCCATCAACCAAACTTGTATTACTTGATAGTTTACTGGACCAGTTATTTGTTTCGACCTTAGAGTCGCGCTTGTATTATTATGAGATCTGGTGGTTTTGTTTTCTGTTAAGTTTTGAGCCTCGCCCTTTGGCGTTGTATATTATTGTGCTTGTTGTGGTTGTTTCCGCCTGTTGGCGTTGAGCTAGATCCCGTTTGGGGATACTTTTTATTGTTTGTGTATATTATACTTGTTGTACCCGTTTGGGGCTAGTTTTTACAGAGGAGACCTACCGAAATTTTTGGGAAAATTTGCTGATGCTTTTAAACTTGTTTCCTTCATGTTTTCTTTTACTTCTTCTTCTCTTTATGGTTTAGATTTCTGGGCTTCAGCTTACTTAGGTTACGTTGCGCCTCTAGTCGCTTCGTAATCTAAGTGCCGGTCATGTTCCGTACTTTCGGGTCGTGACAGAAACGTTAAATTTTTTGTATATATCAGTGGACTACATGTTAAGAAAGAAAACTTAGCACAAAATTCGAGGACAAACAGACAATGAATGGCCGAGATTTGGCCGATTTCCTCTTCCCGTTTTTTTTATGTTTATTCTCAAATTTTGTCAGTTTCTTGGAATTGTAGAAACTAGAGTTTTGGTAAACCTCTTTTTGCCCCAGATTTTGTTTTGTACTGTTTGTGCATACAGGCAATTTGGGACTGTTTTTGGTCGAAATGTTGACATCATTTATATTTGTGTCTTGGTATATGTGTTGTTGAACTTCTTCTAATTGCTATATGTTCGATTAAACGAGGTTGCACACTTTCTTGTGTTGCTTGTTCTGTGATATATATATATATATATATATATATATATATATATATATATATATATATATATTTAGATGGCTTAGCCGGATTGTCGTGTTGGATAGCCCCTCGTGCATTTACTTGTACAGTTTTGATTTATTTTGTTGTATTCATTTGTGGGGGACGAGCTCTAACTTGTGGCTGATGTTTCCGCATTATGTATATTCTATTATTAGGGCTCGACCAGGATGTAATATATATATATATATATATATATTTATATATATATATATATATATATATTTGTACTAAGATTAACCCAGGAGAAGTGCTTGAGTAGCCGGGTTCTAGAGTGCGGTGGGTGGTCGTCTCATGGTGTTTGATGCCGGGTCGCCTCGCTCTAGAATTGGCTAGTTGCTCGCTGCACTTGCAGGGGTTATAGGATCGACCAGCGGAGGAGTGCCCAAGTTACCGGGTTCTAGAAAGAGATGGGTGACCGACTGATGTTATTGAGAGCGAGTTACCCAATTTCTAGAATTGGCAGGTGGATTGCCGCATCGTAGGGGTCTAGGATCGACTTTCTATGGGCTATCCTCACAACCGGGGAATGTCGCGTTTTATTTGCGGCTCAAATGAAACGCGAGGCTCCTAGTTTATCTGCTATTCCATATTGTTGTTCGCATGCCTGTGATTGTTTTTATCTTCCTGTGATGTTATTACATACTTGTGGTGATATATATTATATATATTTAGTAGATGCTTCTATATGTTTTGCATCTGCGCTAGCCCTGTCTCCGCCCTGCCGTAAGTTAAGTAACCTTACGTTGAAGACCCGGGACCTCGTGGCGAATGCGGATGGCATATAAAAGCATGCTATTTTGGTTGTTTTTAGTGTGGCTTAGAAAATTGTTTGATGGGACTGCATTATATGATTAATGCAAAGGAAAATAAACTTATTTGATATTTTCGGAACTAATTTTTAAAACTACTCGGTTTTATTCAAAACAATGGTCGTATTCTTTTGCTTTGCATAGAGACATTCAGTTAGGAATATCCTACACCTCATTCTATGAAGAAAAATTCTTGATCCCTTGTAACATTTCAGAAAAATAAAATATTATTTTTGGAATTTAAATATTAAAATAATATATTTCACGAAAAATATTCGATTTGCGAATTTGGGGTTTTCGTAAAATGGTATAATTAAATACAAATATTTGGAAAATAATTGGAGATTTATATTGTATTATTTACTAAAAAGGTATTTATTGGATTTGGAAATTTTAAAATTAATTATGCAATTATTTATATGCAAGTTTAAATTAAACTTGATTAGTGCACTATTAATCATGATTAAGCTAAATCCGTATTTAAAAAATATCCATGGTTAGTGCACCATGACATGTTGCATTTTGATTACATGTTGGTTTCATTTGTATTTATGTTGGTTTTAAATAAGTGAGGGATAAAGAGAAAAGAAAAGAAAAATAGAAGACATGATTGATGAGAGAGAGAGAGAGAGGGGACGACATGATGAGGCATGGGCATGCCATGATATAGAGATGAGAGTATGGCTCCTACACCATCCTTCTTCATTCATTTTCTTCACTTCATCTCCTCCTTCCTCCTTCACCATCCTCTACCTCCTCCACAAACACTCCAAATCTTCATCTAAACCCCACACTCCCTTCATTAAAAATGCACACAACCTCATCCTGCACCCCATGGTTGAATCAAGTTAGGATTTTGAGCACTTTGAAGCTTCTAGGGTTTTTCTTGAGTTGCTTCCTAGAGGTATAACCTTCTTTTCTCATCTTGTTAATTGTTTCTTTACCTCATATAATAGTTTGGAGTTAAAATAGTATAGGGTTGTGATCTTAGAATTTTCTAGATTGATGTTTAGTGGGAGACTTGACTTGTAAAGTGGTAATTGAGGTTTAGTTAGTGTTTACAAGACTTTAGTGATGATTTCCTGACCAGACCAGAAACTAGAACCCTAAACACACGAACATAGAATTTTCCCGATGTCGGTTTTCATTTATTTTTGATGCTCAGGTGAAATCTGGCGCAACTTGGGGTCTTTATAAGAAAAACGAACAACTACATTGACCTAGTTAGACCACCACAGAAGAACGAGACCCAAACTCCAAAGGACAACTGTCCCCGCCAGTTACTGTAGCTTTGCCCGCCGGCCAAATGTTGGGTTCTGATGTTAGGGATTGGCCTGTAACTCACACTCTTCATAACTTAGCCACTGCATTATTAGTTTTGTCCTAGACTACCTGTGCAAAAATATGGGAGCATTTTGAGTTGGTTTTGACAATGTTTTTCCGTTTTCTGAAACTTGGTTTTTGGTATTTGAATTTGGATTTGGTCGTTGGACGTTTGTACATCAACGACGAGGGTTATTTGGTTGTTTTTGCATGCGTAGGCTATAAGTTCTAACCTATGAGCACTTCGTGTGCTGTATCTGTTTTTGGACTTGGTTTTAATAACGTTACGACGTGTGTTGATATGTAGGTACCTTCGCATGGACTTCCGAGACGACGAAGGAGATCAAGAAGCACATCGACTTCGACTAAGCGAGGATATTGCAGGTGAGTAGATTTAAATATACGGGGAAAGTCGGGTGGATGGCGTATAGCACACCCGCAACTAACGATGGTGTTGGGTTTCGGAAGCTCCCCGACCATCAATCCGTGAGCAAATGCGGAACAAAAATTTATAAAACTTGGCGCTACCACAACCAATTACCCGGATCTACCCATAAGCCCTAGATAACAAAACATGCAAAGGAGTTAGAATGGTTATACCGAATAGATCCGTGTCATTCAGAGTTCAACCATCATCCCAAGCTCCTAGGGGCTTCCTTGATCAAGCTTGATCTCCGGTCTCCCTTCATCGAAGATGATCCACCGGAGAGTCTATGCAACGAGCTCCAATCTCATATCCGAGGCAACTAGGGCACCTAGATCGCTACTCTAGATACTGTAGATGAAGTAGAGAGTGATGAAGGATTAATTTGTCTCAAGACACCCAAGGTTCGCAACTCATGAGAGGGTTTGAGTGGAGCTAGAGGAAGAAGAAGATGCCATGAGAATGAGGTGTTGAGAGCAATTCAAGAAAGAGAAAAAGAAATGAATAATGGATTGTGTTTTTGTTTGTTGTGTGAGTGTGATAAGAAATAATGGAGCTATCACATAAATGTCCATGTCTCCAAAATATCATAGTCAACAAAAAATATCTCAAGTCAACATAATCTCACAACAAACAAAAACCATAAGCATGGAAGAATAGTAACCATGGGTCACTAATTAGCCATGCCACAAAAATGCAATGAACAGCTCATCCTGCACCTCAATAACCTTTTAATCCAAAAAGGTCTAAACCATGATGAGGTGTAATCTTCTAAAATTAATCTTGTAATAAATTACAAGGATACCCCTCAACTGTATATACATACCCGCATCCGTATTCCGAAGAATACGAATACAAAGAGACGAAAATAATCCAACAAAATAATACTAGGATCCGGCTTAAACCAAAGCCCACTAGTATTATCCGTCCGAACATCATCCGTGCACAAGTACACGGATGTGATCGAACCCTGCCGTAAAACCATACGGCCTCTACATCGTTTCGCTCGAAGTAGGGAAACCCTCTGTGTGAGACTCTAAGGACTCGTCAATACGCTGGCAGTGGGTTTAATCATAAGCACGTCAGCGGCACTAGCTGTACGTAACGGCTACCTAGGTATTGAGAGAAAGGAAGGCCGACGAGCAAACTTATACTGAAACCCATACTGAGCCTGACTATTACAATATCCGTACAGTCTGGTCCGTTCGTCTATGAGTATTGCATATCGAGTCTAGGGGGTGGATAAAGTCAGACCCCTAATAACGCGACATTTAGTGTCGGTATGAAGCCCATCACCACCCGAGAAACTGTTAGTTATATGTATGCCCTAGAGGCCATCACTGTACATAGGATGTATATTGTAGTGGATGCTGGGACATATATAGGGAGGACTTTCTTGCTCGAAACGATAGTATGCTATCTGGTTACTCTTTACCTTAACGTGTATACTGATTGTCTCTCTGTTACATGTTGGTAAAGCCCTTAGGATGTGTACTTGACTACCTGGACTATGATGTAGATCATACTAGTGGGGACATGGTAGTCCATAAGTACATCCTTCAAGGTCCCTAGTCGTGGGTGTATCTTGACGGGGCATCGATATACCAAAGTAGACTAGCGTATACCTTCTTGACCCATACAGATGGGCGATGGATGATCCCATATCCATTGGTGTTTGACATCAGAGATGATATACGGGTGCTCAGTAGAGACTGGGTACACTGGACGGACTCGCCGAGAACTCCCAGATGGTATTATACCTTACGTCAGATGGCAGTTCTCTGGTGACACTGGTACAGGTTAGTCTGTAGACCCGAGATCGTCATAGAGTCTTGTATGATTCCCACTGTGCTTTGATTTCCACCTTACCACGTCCAAGAGGGCGTGCAAAATGGTGGCTTTTGGGTATAGTCTCGAATCACATAGAGGCAATGAGCGATAGGAGGGGATTCGTCTCTCCCGGTATAGGGAGTTGATGTTGCACTGTGTTCGATTGGCTATAACCGGAAATCCCTGGCCAGGGTTGCTGAGATTTACTGGTAAGTGTTACCAGTAGTTTCTCGAACTGTTATAGACCTCATATCGACACGACTTATCGAGCTACTGGGGTCTGACGTTTACCACCCTAGGCAAGATATGCGACATATCAGACGAACAGACCGGACTGTACGGTAAGTGTTACTGGTTGGATTCACAGGAGTGTGATCGGGCTTGCTCGTCGATCTTCTGATCGCTCAATACCCGGGTGGCCGTTACGTTTAGCAGACCGCTTGCGGCTTGTGGGTGTTTGATATGATCATCACCTGCTGCCGGCGTATTGACGAGTCTTTAGAGTCCTACACAGAGGTTTCCTGGCTCAAGAATGAAATAGGAGCGCATATGAGATATGTGCGGGACCGAGAATTATACCAGTATGTGATACTGTATTCTATTCTCGCGATTTGTATCATTGGTCGGTTATATGTGATATAGCCGGGTTACCGAATCAAGTGTTGATTCGATACATTGATACACTTGATATTAGTCGGTTATATATGATATGACCGGATCGTTAAATCAAGTGTTGATTCAATGATTTAATGTATAATTATATATTTGATATATTACTTTACATCAACTAGTATTTATTCACTTAAGCTGGATTTTCTCACTTGATGTGCACATTGTATATATGATATAGTTTTGTGCACTAGTTTGTATCATGTTTGATGATACATGCAAACTTGGGTGTGTATGATTAAACCATGGTTATGTTAATGGTTAGGGTTTTGATTTATTTATTTATTTACTTTATTCATTTTGGCAAAGAATAAAATGGAGGCTTTCTTTGTTTTATCCATGAAGCTTCATGAAGCTTTGAAAAAGTCTACCATTTTTGTTTCATGCCTAACCTAACCTAACCATTCACCTAACCTTAGTTTACTCTCTACACATAACCATGGTTGCTAATATGATAAGAATCACTTATTTTCTATTATTCATAATTCTTATCATATTCTTTTTCTTCTTCTTCTTCTTCTTCAAGAAGAAAGAAGCTTGCTAGCTTCAATGGTGACTTGAGAAAAAGAGTGAGAAATCCAATTCTAAAGTGAACCCACTTCCTATTTCTTCATCCTTTACCACTTGCCATGTAGTATAGGGTGTTTTCTTCACAAGATTCATGACTTGGTGAAGATGGAGCTCGAGTTTGAGTTGCCTCGACGTAGATCATCTTCGGCATTGAAGTCGACGACCTAGCCCGATCATTTCTTCGACGAAACCATCGCTAGAGTTCGGGATCCGATGATCGCAGCGGAGGGACATCATCACGGAGCTATAGAAGTGGAGGACCGGATCTACAAAGGTTGTATTTTCTTTCACTTTGCAGTAAAGCTGTTTACTAGCTTGTAGTTTTGCCTATTCTCTAGTTAACGATCTAGTTTAGGGTTTCTCGGCACCGGAAAATTTGAAATTGGCATGGTTGATGCCATGTGAGACCTCTTGAGCGTGCCTAGGAACCCTACAGAAACTACCGATCCTAGATCAGTAATTCTCGACTATCTTGGCCAAGGATTTCTGGTGATGGCCACTCGTGCACACCGCGACATCAACGCCCAATACCGGGAGAGACGAATCCCCTGACGATCTGCTCACTGCCTCCATGTGGCTCGGGACTGTACCCAACTAAAACCTGTTTGCACGACTCCTTTGAGCCGTGGTAGGGTAGTAATCAAAGCACAGTAGGAACTCACACAAGACAAATGACGATCTCAGGTCGATAGACTAACCTGTACACATGTCACCAGGGAACTGCTATCTGACAATAGGTAAAATAACAACTAGCAGGTTCCCGGCGAGTCCGTCCGGTGCACTCATAACCCAATGAGCACCTGTATACATCTTAGGTGAACAAACTAACACCAATGGCTTGTGAGACCGGCCACCGCCCCTCGTCGCGGTCTCGATCAGTATACACTAGTCTACTCTCGAAGTATCGATGCCCTGTCTCGAAACTTCCACGACTAGGGACATTTAAGGATGTGCTTATAGACTACCCAGCTCCTACGTATACGATCGCCATCATAATGCTGGTAGTGAAGCAAGAATCCTATGGGCTCTATCAACATATATTAGTGATCTGTAATATCACCTGAAGCATGCACATGATGATAAAGACAAACCAGATAGCATACTATCATCTCGAGTAAGACTGTTCTACCGGTATAGGTCCTACCTCAATCATTGCAATCACGTGCCTACGATCCAATAATTGACTTGAGGGCACTATTGTAACACCTTAGAATGCGATTAGTGTTAATTAAGCGATAATGCAGGTTTTTAGTAAAAAGTTAACCAAAATAGTTTTCACATATTTTATAAAAATTAATTAATATTTTAGTATTATTTGTTTTGGCTTGCACACACATGTGCATGTTAACTTGGGGGTTAATTAGTGTTAACCATGCTTAAGTATCCATGGCACCTTAACCCTCATGCCATTATGTTATATGTATTTACTAAATTATTTAGGTTTTAAAAATAAAGGGTTTGAATTAGGGTTGACTTGAGAGAGAGAGAGTTGACAATGGGAATGAAGAGGCATGGCAAGCATGGGGACTATTTAATGAAGAGAGAGAAAGGGCATGGCTACTCTCACCCTCTCATTCTCTCATTCTCACCTCACACTCCCCATTTCTTTTCCTCATCACTCACATTCTCTTATTTATGTTCATCTTCTCTTCTCCTCTCCCCTCAACTGAAATCCTACCTAAATCATCACTAAACCAAGCAAAATCCTCACTAAACCTCACTAAAACCCTTCACAAGCCTAGTTAAGCCACTAAAGATGACTTGGAGCATGGAAAGCTAGGGTTTTTGACCAAGTATTGTAAGGTAGTGATCTCTAGCTGTTAATTAGGGCTTTATAATGCTGTGTTGCCTAGTAGTTGCTGTTTAGAACGCTAAAGATATAGTTTTGTGTAATATCGTATTTTTAGTATTATATTGGAGTACATGTGATCTGCTATAACCACGATATAGCAATGCGGCGGTATTGTGTTAGAGGCCCTGAGTGTTCACCTGAAACCCGGACCCAACCCGACCTAGGAAAAACGACGAGATATAGGGAAATTTCAGCGTCGCCGGATTTTTAGGGGACTGGGGGGTTGTGGTTTTGAGGGTAGATATCTGTATGTTATACTGGGTGTTTGGTACTGCTTGATTTTTCTGTGTTGACTGTAGGTAAAATCTGGGAACACTTTGCTAATTTCTAGTGTTTCGACTATGCGCGTTACGGTATCCGACACGGTTCGCGTTCTTGGTGTAGCTTTCTGCACTTAGGTTTAATTTAGAATGTCGCTATACACGTTAGCCACTAAGCGAACACTTAAGAGTTTGTAGGAGTCGGTGCGTTGATCTAAACGTCGTTTGTATGTATTATTGGACGGTTTCTAAGTTGCACTTGTTATGTTTTGTGTGATATTAGGAGCGAGTGCAGGGACTTCGGATGCTATAAAGAAGGGAAAGCAGGTGGTTAGATTTACCTAGCTCGAGATCATCGGTGAGTAGATTTAACATCTACAGGAAAATCGCCCGTATGGCGTTAAGCGTCGTGGGCTAGATACGATGTTATAGCCACATCTTATATGCATATAAGTTGATTGTGCATGAGCATCATTGCATACCATTACTTGTTGTACCTTGACTTAGTACCTATTGGACACTGCACCATTACTGATGGTTCATGTTGCACGAACACTAAATTGTATGCTACACACACACCGTTGGTAATTGCCATGACACGCATAACATGTACACATATATGGTACTGCATTCGTTATCGACATTGAGACATTGATTCTTATTCTATTGCGCATATGAAATGTATCATACATACATACCTACATGCATACACACACACCTTGCTATAGCTACATATACACCTTTATATGATGTTGCGTTTGACTTTGGGGAATGTGGGAACCACATGATATTCTTAAAAACTTGATTCATTTAAAAGAGCGGTTTTCCCTTGATATGTTCATATTACTGTTCTATATTGCATACATCATATTTCATGGATTTACGCATGGAGATACAGATTTCATGTGATTTATGGATTTGAGAACCGTGGTGATGTTTCAAGAAAGTATGCATTGTTTTGAAAACCCGGTTTCTCTTGATATGATATTTCGATGCGTCCACCATGAGTTTTCTCGGTTATGAGATTTGTGTTAGAAACCCGATTCGAGGAGATGGATGATCCGTTTGCGGGTTCATGGTGGACCCGGTATGGTACCCCGAGGCAAGAAAGGTATGTTATGCAGTAGACGATTAGCCTGGCAGAGGGACTACTACCTACCGGTGATAGTTTGGACCCGGTGGTTATCCGGAGGATACCGACCAGAGTCGTGAGATGGATATGGGCCGATCCAGACTGACGGAGCCCGAGTTATGTGGATTTACGTATCGATGTTGGACACGGGTTTTCATGATGTTTCGAGTGTCAATGTTGGGCACTCAGGTTTCATGAGATTTACGGATATGAGGGCCGATCAGAGTGACTGCGCCTGAGGTATTAGGATTTGGGGTGTCGTTGATGGACACCGGGATTTTCCACGATGATGATTCATTGATGATGTTATGTTTTATCCCCCAATCAGGATTTATTAGATATGCATTGTTTCATGTAGTAGTAGTACCCTGATGGTGTACCTTGATCATGATTGTTGCATATCCATATTGTTATACTTATTCTATCAGATTGCATGTGATATATTATCAATGTTCGTGCATACCTGCGATTATCTGTATGATGTCACTTACTATTCACGAGTTGGAAACTCACCCCCGTTGTGCCACAGTGTTTTGCAGGCTTGACCCTCAGAGTAGTCGCGGCAGGGCTCCTTATTGTATCTATTTCAGCGGATACCGCTACGGTTGGCTATGAGGCCTTTTGTTGTAGGTGGGTTTGCGGTTATCCGATTATATCCATTGTATATCTCATTGTATCTAGTACTCTCCACCTACCACTTTCATGTATTGACTTATAGACGAGTTTGTGAGGACCGAAATTGTATATTTTATGACTCTGGGTGTCGTGCTCGTGAGAGCCGGCCTTTTCTTATGTAGCTTTATCTCTTTATGTTGTTTTCATTTTTATTGTCTATTTCTTCGCTACGGCGTCGTATATATGCTTGTGGTGGTTGTTTTCGCCTTTGGGCATGATTTGCTCCCTTTTGGGGATGCTTTATTTATATCCTGTGTTTGTACCCGTTTCGGGGCTAGTTTTTACAAAGGAGGTGCTGCCAATTTTTTTAAGAAAATAAACTTAAGCCTTAAGATTCTTACTTGAGATTTCCAAATGTTTTTAACAATGTTTTATCACTTACTTCTTTTTTATGGTTTAGATTTCTGGGTTTTCGGCTTACTTAAATTGCGTTACGCCTGTTGACGTCACGTAGTTTAAGTGCCGGTCACGTTCCTAAATTGGGTCATGACAACTATAGCCAACAATCTCCCACTTGCACTTAAGGCCAATATTGCGGTGTCGCATACTCACAGCCCACTTAAAGCTTATTTGTAAAACTATTGCGTTCGAGAAATAGCCTCAGTGAATGGATCCGCTCAAATGTTTCTTTCTATGTCTCTCTTTATCTCAAGTTCGCAGAGAAAACCATCTCCCGAAATGAGAAATACCTGTCTTAGAATATGTCTGGATATCTGATGGGATCCAGTTCATAAATGAACTCCAAATCCAGCAAACTTCTTAGACTTTATCGTCAACTGAATTTAATCAGTATCATGCGCCATGCCTCCCTTAGTATCCTCTTGGACCACCTGTCCAAACTGCTGCCCCATCAGAAGAGGGAAAACTATAACTCTAACAGTCACAGCCAGGTCACTTTGGAAGCCTGGAATGATAAGTGTCTCCCGAAGGAGGCTGCCATTACCATATCCCTAGAACATCCACTTATGTTCATAAACTGCTTCCGAACGTTTCTCCAGGATTGGATTAATATAAACTTATTGCATCTAGTGCAAAAACAACATCTGGTGTGGTACTTGACATCTCATGATTGACTCAATTGTCTAAGCAAGTGATATGCCAATCATGCACATCCCTCTCCCCTTTAGTCGGTATGACACCTTTAGAGAGGGTGACTGCATCACCTGCAGGTACACCATCATGCCAGGAGTCGTCCATTCTAAAACACCTTTAGAATAGTGTCAAAGTACCCAGATTGGGAAACTACCCAAATCTAGATCTAAAACCATAGATCTATTTACCAGAATGCCTAATATATTATCCATATCCAATGTGGAGAAACCACTGTGTGACAACCACAGTACAACCAATCGTAGTATAGGAATCTCACTTCCTATAAAGTGCATGTCATCCAAATACCAGGACATCACACCCTACTACCTTCTTAACGGATCCATCTCCTATTCTGATGAAGTCAAAGTCTATGACTGTCACATCAAAAATAGATGATCTATCTCCGCTATACCTGCTTTAGTCTATAAATAGGCACAAGCTACTTCTCAACTATGCTTCCGCTGCACCACTGACTATAACAACCCTCTGGCAGAGTCATATACACGTGTACTTCTAAAGCTAGTTTAGAACGACGCTATACTCATCCTCCTGCCGGGTCTTATAGTCTAGAACAACAGTAATGGCAAGTCTGGATAAACAAGAACTTCCCTGTCACCGTCTTTGAGGATACCGAAGTACCTCTCGGGCGCCTGAGATTATCCACCATATCTGCAGAGTGGCCAATGGAATGTCAAACCCGATTGAATCTTTAGGTTCTATTAAATTTTCAGTAATCGTTTGTGGTTCTGGAATCACTTCCAGTTCTACTATACTCCCACTACTGTTTTCTGAGAAAATCCATTTTGCTAAAACTGTGGCGAGTCAAGAACAATATCACTATTGATCTTCCAGATGGTAGAAAGTTACCACTCGTCATAGCCCGGGATAACCCACAAACTGCTATTTCTGAAACGTGCTTTGAGTATGTCCAGAGTCTGGTTTTAAGCATAAGCCGGACAACTCCATATACCTTAAAATCGTTAAGATATGAACCATTCTATATACAATATAGAAACAGAGGCACAAATTTAATTGGAACCAAATTCAAATCATGTAGCTGTCTCCAGTGCATGTCAACTAAATGGAGAAAGGACGGTCAGCATTACTGAACTAGGAGTGCATCCAGATATGAGTAACCTGAAAGAGAAGCAAGTTCTCAAAACCATTACTATCAACTGAATACCAAACACAAGTATCTACATCTTCGATCACCTTGAAGAATCCCGATACTTGCAACACAAGGATCTCTACTTTATTCTTCTACCTGTAACTTCTCAAAACTTGGACTTTATATTTCTACGAAATTGTAACATTTCAGAAAAATAAAATATTATTTTTGGGAATTTTTATAATTAAATAGTAAATATTATGAATATTTTAATAATGCAGTATATTTATATACCGATAAATTGGGAAATAATTGGAAATTATGTTAATTATTGAATTTGAAAGAAAATATAAGAATGGAGCATTCATAGATTTTATATAATTAATTATATTCCATTTTTATGCTAATCGCGATTAAATATCGCTAATCGTGCATTAAGCTTGATTTGTGCACAAGACATGCACCATGTCATATTACAATTTTTACATTTTTCTACCATGGCCTTTCTTTTTTCTTTTGCTTGGATTTGTTTTAAAATGATGTGAGAAGAGAAGAAAGGAAAAAGTAAAAAGAAAAGAAAATGGTTAAAGAATAAGGTATGGGCGAGAGAGAGAGAGGTGAGGGGTCAACCTTGGTCTTGGCTCTTTGTTTTTCATTATCATCTTCATCTTTTCTCTCCTCTCCCTCTCGCCATGGCTGCCCTCCCCCTTACCCCTCCTCAAACACCTCACAACACACCCAAAATCACATCAAAACTTCATCTCCCTTTCATTAAAGATGTGCACAAGCTCACTACAAGCACTTTGGACCAAGAAAGTTTGGATTTTGGAGACTTAGGGCAACTCAAGAATTTTCTTGAGTTGCCAAATGATGTATATTCTTCACCATTAGTATAGTTTTTCATTCACCTTAGCATCCTTACATGTTTAGAACCGATTTAGTGTTGTTTAGTGAACTTTGAAAATTTCAAGTTAGGGTTTGAGGGATTCTTGAGTTGTGATTGTGTAATTGAGGTTAGTAGAGGCTATACAACCCCTGTAGTGATGGTATATTGGACTAAACCATAGACTTAAACCCCATTTCACAAACTTAGAAATCCCCGATATCGTATTTTGTGGAGATTGTGATGTGTTTTGATGATCTGCTATAACCCGGGTGACCTGAAAATTATTTAGCAAACACAGTGAGTAGTGTAAGCAGCCTAGATGATAACCCTAAGACCCGAGCCCCAACCACCAGACTGTGGCCGCAAATTTAATCATCCTAGCCGCAATTTGCATCTAGGGTAGGGGTTCCTGCCTCCATGTTTGGTTCAGGGCTCCATTTGCTGTAAATTAGACCCCCCACATGTGCAAAATTGGCTAATTTCACCTAGAGTAAAATCTGGAAGTGTTTTTCATGATTTCTGATTTCAAATTGTGAATTCTGTGAACTTGAATTTTGGTATTTTTGTTTTATCTCGATGGTTTGACGTTTGTACATCGACATCGAGGATTTGTTTAGCCTTTCTTGGATGCGTAAACTATAGGTTTTAACCTATGTGTGATACTCGTGCCGATTTGGTTTTCGTGCGTAATTTCGGTTTACGATATCTTGTGTGTATGTATGTAGGTACCCTCAAGTGGACTTGAACGACAAGGACGAGCGCGGCGTCATCGACTTCGGCAAGCGAGGATAAAAGTGAGTAGATATATATCTATGTGGGAAATCGGGTGGATGGCGTATAGCACCCCCGCAGTTCGTAGTGTAGTATACGATATATATTATATATAAATTTGTGTTTTGTGAGACTAAATGATTATCTAGATAGACTTAAGGAGTTCATGGATAAATTTTAGTGTAATTTGATGGTAGTGTAGTTAGCTAGTTTTTAGTCGCGAAACCCTAGAGTAAAGATTTGCATACACGCACATACACACTCGCATACATTTTACTTTCTTGTGCGTATATGGGGATATATATATATACACACATGTAGGGTTCCTAGGCACACTCAAGAGGTTCCACAAGGCATCAACCATGCCAAATTCAAATTTTTCTTGTGCCGAGAAACCCTAATGCTAGATCGTTAACTAGAGGTAAGGCGAAACAAGCAAATAAACAACTTTATTGCTAAGTGAAAGGGACTACAACCTTTGTAGATCCGGTCCTCCACTTCTCTAGCTCCGTGTTGACGTCCCTCCGCTGCGATCCTCGGAATCCCGGACTCTAGCGTCGGTTTCATCGGAGAAATGGTCGGGCTAGGTCGTTGACTTTGATGCCGAAGATGATCTACGTCGAGGCAACTCAAACTCAAGCTCCATCTTCACAAAGTCATAAAACTTGTGAAGAAAACACACTCTACTACATGGCAAGTGGTAGAGGATGAAGAAATAGTAAGTGGGTTCACTTTAGATTTGGATTTCTCACTTGGATTCATCACTTGGAAATTTCTGGCCATGGTTTCTTCTCTTCATGAAGAAGAAGAAGAAGAAAGAAAAGAAAAGTGAATTATCAATAATAGAAAATCAAGTGACATCTATCATATTGCAACCATGGGTGAGATAAACACATGTAGAGAATAAACTAGGGTTTAGGTAAATGGTTAGGGTTAAGGAATAAAACAAAATGGTAAGACTTATCCAAAGATGCATGAAGCATCATGAAGCTTCTTGCATAAAATAAACAAAGCCACTACCATTTTATTTTTGCCAAAAATGAATAAAGAAAATAAATAAATAAATCAAACCCTAACCATTAACCTAATCATAGTTTAAAGCAAACTCACACCCAAGTTTGCATGTATCATCAAATATGATACAAACAAGTGCATAAAAATATATCATATATACAATGTGCACAATCTAGTGAGAAAATAATCTTAAGTGAACCAATACTAGTTAATGTAAAGTAATATATCAAATATATAATTATACATTAAATCATTAAATCAACACTTGATTTAATGATCCGGTCATACTGCATATAACCGACTAATATCAAGTGTATCAATGTATCGAATCAACACTTGATTCGGTAACCCGGTTATATCTCATATAACCGTCCAATGATACAGATCGCGAGAATAGAATACAGTATCACATACTGGTATTATTCTCGGTCCCGCACATATCTCATATGCGCTCCTATTTTGTTTCGCTTGAGCCAGGAAACCTCTGTGTAGGACTCTAAAGACTCGTCAATACGCCGGCAGTAGGTGATGATCATATCAAACACCCACAAGCCGCAAGCAGTCTGCTAAACGTAACGGCCACCCGGGTATTGAACGATCAGAAGATCAACGAGCAAGCCCGCTCACTTTCCTATGAATCCAACCAGTAACACTTACCGTACAGTCCGGTCTCGTCGTCTGATATGTCGCATATCTTGCCTAGGGGTGGTAAACGTCAGACCCCAATAACTCGATAAGTCGTGTCGATATGAGGTCTATAACAGTTCGAGAAACTACTGGTAACACTTACCAGTAAATCTCAGCAACCCTGGCCAGGGATTTCCGGTTATAGCCAATCGAACACAGCGCAACATCAACTCCCTATACCGGGAGAGACGAATCCCCTCCTATCGCTCATTGCCTCCATGTGATTCGGGACTGTACCCAAAAACCACTGTTTTGCACGCCCTCTTGGACGTGGTAAGGTGGAAATCAAAGCACAGTGGGAATCACACAAGACTCTATGACGATCTCGGGTCTACAGACTAACCTGTACCAGTGTCACCAGAGAACTGCCATCTGACGTAAGGTATAATACCATCTGAGAGTTCTCAGCGAGTCCGTCCAGTGTACCCAGTCTCCACTTAGCACCTGTACACCATCCTTGATGTCAAACACCGATGGATATGGGATCATCCATCGCCCATCTGTATGGGTCGAGAAGGTATACGCTAGTCTACTCTGGTATATCGATGCCCCGTGTCGATAACCCACAACTAGGGATCTTGAAGGATGTACTTATGGACTACCATGTCCCCACTATTATGATTCGCATCATAGTCCAGGTAGTCAAGTATACATCCTAAGGGCTTTACCAACATGTAACAGAGAGACAATCAATGTACACGTTAAGGTAAGGTGCAACCAGATAGCATACTATCATGTCGAGTAAGAAAGTCCTCCCTATATATGTCCCAGCATCCACTACATTATACATCTTATGTACAGTAATGGCCTCTTGGGCATACATATAACTAACAATCTCCCACTTGCACTAGGGCCATCTATAGCAGTGGTTGCAGTATCTCATACTCAACCATCCCATAAAAGTCTCTCTCTGGGAAAAGGCCTTTGTAAGTGGATCCGCCATGTTGTCCTCCGTGTCTACTCTCCCAACCTCGATCCCTTGGAGATCAACCATCTCCATGATCAGGTGATACTGCCTTAGAATATGTCTGGATCACTGACGGGACGGACGTTCATTGGCATAAGCCACAGCTCCATTGTCACACAATGGGAGGAACGAAGTTCATCTCATGAACTAATATACATCCAGACTGCCTCTTTGGTAGCACCTTAAGTAGCGATGTATCCATCCTTTATCGTCTAGTATGCCACGGTATCTAGCTTGGAACTCTTCCAACATACCGTCCCTTTACAGAGGGTAAAGACAATGCCTGCGACTGACATTCAGTCGTCCTTATCACCCTGGAACCATTTCAGTGATTCTCCCCAGGATCGATTGATACCATCTCACTACAACTAGTGAGAATCCTAACATCCAATTACTTCTATTTCATAGATCATAACTCAGGATTTAGGAGGTATCACTTTGATCCTTTATGGAGAATCCTTGTGATAAGCGGAGATTGACCGAGCGTAGCATAGGAAACTCCTTCCCTATCAAAAGTATGTCATCCACGTACTCTATGAGGATCACCACCATACTTCCTACTACCTTTTTGTTTATACAAGGTTCATCTACCATTTTGATGATGTCAAACTCTTTGACTAACACATCCAAACAGATGTTCCAACTCCGCGATGCCTGTTTTATCCTATAAAGCATCTTGCTCACGTTTCCGCTTCTCCCACTGTTTACGAAGCCCTCTGGCTGTGTACTTATAGACGCTCTCTTCTAAATCAATATTTAGAAAAGCAATCATGACACCCAACCGCCAGATATCGTAGTCATGGTATGTAGCCGTGGCAAGTAGGATCTGGATGGACTTAAGCATAGCTACTTAAAAAAGGTTTCATCATAATCTATACCTGGTCAATGATGCAAACTTTTAACAAGTCTAGCTTTGAAAGTCCCAACTTTTCCATCTACACCAAGTAATCTTCTCAAGATATACTTGCTCCTGATGGGGATTTAACCCTTCAGATATAGCAACCAAAGTCCATACTTTGTTGGTGTACATGGATTCCATCTCAGATCACTAAGCATCCAGCCATTCTTACAGAGTCCCTACTCTCGATGGCTTGCTCGAAACTAGTTGGGTCATCATCTCATGATGCATTCGTCGCTCCCACTGTCATCGAGAAACCGAAGTATCTCTCAGGCGGATGAGGAACCCTACCAGATCGGCGGAGAGGCTGAGGTTCGTCGGGGACTATTGAATCCTTTGGTTCTACCAAATCACCAGCTGCAGTTTGTATAGCTGGAATCTTTCCAGTTCTACATAACTGACCTTGCCTCGAGCTTGTCCGGATTTTGCTTTTAGACATAGGCCGGACAACCTTAAATCTTAACTTACTTAAGAGATAGGTTCTTCCCATACCATATCTCATATAGAGTGGTAGGAAACTGATTTGATTTGAACCCTATTCAATAGGTATGCAGCTTCTCAAGTGCATAACTCTCAAAAGGAAATAGGTAACTCAGTAGTACTCATCATAGAGCACACGTTATCATATAGGGTGTGATTGCTCCGTCCCGATATACCATCGTGCTATGGTGTATACGGAGGAGTAATGCTGAGAGAGAATCTTATTCTTAGAATAGTCCAGGAATCCTGCGCTCAAGTATTCTCCTCCCTGATCACATCAAAGGACATAATACTTATACCCGTTGTTGGTTCTCTACTCCTAACTTATATTCTGTGAATATCTCAAAAGGTTCGGACTTGTGTTTCAACAGGAACATATGTCAGAATCTTGAGAGATTATCAGAGAATGTAATGAAATACAAAGAACCGGTCTTGGCATTTGTAGACAGGGGACCTTCATACATCAATATGTATCATCCCAAGAGTTCACTAACTCTTTCTCTGTTTCCAATAAACAGAGCTATGGTCATTTTATCTTTGTGATATGACTGGAAAGTTTCACAAGATGTAAATTCAAACTGATTTAAATATGCATCTCTATATAACTTAGCTAGTCGGGTCGCATTGACATGACCTAGTCTACAATACCTCAAGAAGGATTCGTTCATATCTGAACTCTTCCTCTTGTGTGTGTTCTGTATACTAAGAACTGTAGTTTGATTTAGAACGTCAATGCTTTTAGATAACGTTCCTGAACCGATCAACTTTTGATATAAGAAATGTTCAAAACATTATCCAACAATACAAAATTATATCCTTTCTTTACTAATAAAGAGACTGATATGATTTTGTATATCAGGTTTGGTATCTAATAGCATTTATTCAGAATCAATGTATTAGTAATACAGGGTGACAGTGACCAACAGACTTGGCTGCAACACTTGCCCCGTTTTCTGTCTCATGAAACTTATCATCCGTTCTCAGTTCTCTATCTTTCTGTAGCCCATGTAATATATTACATATGTGGGATCCTGATCCGGTATCAAATACCCAGGACGTAAAGGACATTTGAGAAACAGTTCTCTGTAATGAACACACCCGAAGGAGATGCATCATATGCACTTTCCTCGTTTGGGCGGCATAGGAATTCTGGTATTCGTCTATTTCCTGCTCTGTCTTATAAAAATTATAAGTTGAAGCGGGACCAACGTTCCCCAGCTCAGTATAACAAGCGGGTTCGGTCAATACATCTGTATTATTATCTTGATTAAGGCGTGACATGGTCGCTACCTGGAGAGAGAGAAGAAAACACGCTGCGTGCGCTCTTGGAAGATCAGATTGGTTATTTATTTTATCTAATCAGGATGGCTCCTACTATTTTTATCAAATCTTCCTTCAAACCCTAAAAGGAAAGACTAGCCGGGATTAATTACACGCTACAAGTTCGCCAATCTTTCAGCCAGGCCAGTGTTGGTACTTTGAGGGAGGTTCCCCATGCTTTCGCACGGACCTAATTACAGTAAACCTCATTTTCCCAGAGGCGTAACCCCGTTGACACCTTTCTAGACACCTACTTGATCGGCTAATTGTAATGTGTAAAACTCTCCCAGGAGTAACAATTACTCGCAGTGGGTATCGGGATCCAACTATCTTATAGAAGGTATGCAATCTCATTACAAATTTCAACACTTGAAACTCCCGATAATATTTTGCCCCTAACGTGCTATGACCTTGACGAAAGCCAACAAACCATAGCCCGCTAGTCAAGTTCAACCCGTACATTTCTTGATTGAATCAAATCCACCCGCACGACCCTTGACGAAAGCCCACAAAGCCGTACAACTACCCTAATCCAATCGCATCGTATGCTACAGATAAGCAGCATATAGCTACCGCACAGTACACCTTGACGAAAGCCAGCAAATGTAGCACGAATACTATATGCAACTTATCTGAAATGACGGAGGGCTACGTCAGGTTTTTCTGAAAACCTATTGCGTAATGAACTTGATATCATTGTAGAATCAAATGATTTTAAAATGGAGTGTTTTTTAGGCTTTTCTAGTTTTGCTAAAAGGGTCACTCCCGGTGAAGGGATCGTCGGCCCTTTCCTCATCGAATAAGGTGCAGGATATATCATATATACCGCTGTGCAAAGCAAATACTATAGAAGCAATCAAAAGACAAACCGAGGGTTGTAGCATCTGCCAGTTATTGCTAAAGGGATCACTCCCGGTGAAGGGATCTCGGCCCTTTCCTTATCGAATAAGATGCAGGATGTTCTACAAGGAACACCGCGATGCAAAGCAAGAACCGTAGCTACCTGTTTTTGAAAATTCGATTCCACAACATCTTTAGGTTTCTTTTTCTTTCATTAATCATATTAATGAATTCCCATCATTTAAGTTACCTAAACATCACAGATAAATACGACGTACACTTATGCCATCCGCATTCGCCTCGATGTCCCCTCGTGCACCGTTAGGTTAGGTAACTAACGGCAGAGCGGGGCAAGGCTAGCGCGGGTGTAAAACATAAGTAACGCCTATATAATATATCATATATACTATATACAGTATTTATCACAGAACATCAAATGATCACATCACAGATATCGCAGCAGAAGAATCATATGAAACATTGGATATACTAGGACGTCCGTGTTTTCAATACGAGCCAGTATAAAACACGGATTCCACGGTCGCGATGAATATCCAAACCCACACCCCTAGACCCCTACGAGAGCTGCAAACAACCCTACCAATTCTAGAGTTAGGAGACTCGGACTCGACTCCTCGAGTTGGTCTCCCACTGGACTCCAGAACCCGGTTACTTGTGCCCTCCTCCTTAGGTCTATCCTAGTGCGGAAAAGTAAATAATATACAAAAGGCGACATCTTCTGCAACCTGGAAGTGCCCCAATAAAAGAATATTACATACAAGTTTTTACATGAATGAAAATGAAAAACACTCATCTCACATAAAAACCCCCGGCTATTCAAACACGACGATCCAATATAACATATCCAGCAACACATAACATCACATGTCATCAACGTAAGTAAATATGCGCATCCCAATTGTCGTTGACATATAGCAACGAAACCGGCGATATCACATATTACACTTACGGTCGCAGAAAAGAAAGTGTAAAACTACAACAGTTGGAATCTGCAAACTCTTTAGACATCTCATGCCTAACCAAATGAATTCCTTAGACATCGCATGCCTAACAGTTATAAACCCCGCATTTTAGTCTCAATATCGAAAACACTTTTCAATATTTAGTCGGGCAATTCAACAAGATTCCCGGCATTCAGAACGAATGCTCATCGCAAACTTTAGTAGACGGCCGCACCCCCGATACCGTCGACGAAGTGCACTAAGGCGGAACATCGCTGCCGCGAGCACCCGGAAGGATGCTTTTTGGCGACGGGGTTCTCCTACAGTCACTTGGTCGAGGGTAAGGGGTGTAGCTGTCTATTAAGTTTATCCGGCGAGTATTCGCGTACGCTACGTGATTGCGACGGACTTTTGATCACATCAAAATTCCGTGGCAACCAATCAAGTGAGACTAAAGTGCTATGTTTATAACATCCAAATTAGTTATCTCATAACTACTTGTGAATTCCAAATATTGTATCACATTCCAGATAAATAGAAAAATGTTAAACTTTTCGATCGAACATTCAAACACCCAAGTTTTCCCGAAACAGCTCAACACATGAAATAAGTTTAAAAAACATTCACTTCATGCGTCAGTACCAATGGTCCAGCCGTAGAAGGGTCAAGCCAACGCCTCACATGTGGCACGCCGTACTGCCCCAAACCCTAAGGTTCAAAGGGCAGTTCAAGACGGTCACATAATCGAGTTAAGCTTTGTTGTCTTCTAGAGGGTCCATCGCGTTACTTGCACTACTTAGAACGTCTTTAAACCACGGAAAAATCCAACACTTGGAAATTTTCCGGCAGGGGAAAAATTGGGTATTTATATCCGGTCGAACTTTTTAACATATTCTAAAATTACCCGGAAAAACACATAGACAAAATTAGACAATCCGATCGAATCTACGAACTCCCAATACAACCCAGAAAACTCAACTCTTGAGTAGAATTTAAAAATTCCTAGAAAATACAGCACTAACAGATAGGAATTACTGTGCAAAGAAAATGACAAGATGCTCCTATATGGCCGCGGAACCGCCGCACATGCCATGCTCGTGCCGCGGTTCCGCGGCCACTTGGTCGAGTTATGCGCACGTGCTTCACAGTAATTCTTAAAAAAGCCTGTTGATTTTTCTGCATATTTTTAATTCACAAAAAGACCAGTTTTGAAAAATTGTACAGAGAAGGGTTTTGGATTAGGGTTTCGGGTTCGATCGGACTTCTAACTTCGTCTACACTTCGCTTAAAGCTCTAGCTAGGCTTTGATACCACTGTAGGGTTCTTAGGCACACTCAAGAGGTTCCACAAGGCATCAACAATGCCAAATTCAAATTTTTCTTGTGCCGAGAAACCCTAATGCTAGATCGTTAACTAGAGGTAAGGCGAAACAAGCAAATAAACAACTTTATTGCTAAGTGAAAGGGACTACAACCTTTGTAGATCTGGTCCTCCACTTCTCTAGCTCCATGTTGACGTCCCTCCGCTGCGATCATCGGAATCCCGGACTCTAGCGTCGGTTTCATCGGAGAAATGGTCGGGCTAGGTCGTTGACTTCGATGCCGAAGATGATCTACGTCGAGGTAACTCAAACTCAAGCTCCATCTTCACAAAGTCATAAAACTTGAGAAGAAAACACACTCTACTACATGGCAAGTGGTAGAGGATAAAGAAATAGGAAGTGAGTTCACTTTAGATTTGGATTTCTCACTTGGATTCATCACTTGGAAATTTCTAGCCATGGTTTCTTCTCTTCATGAAGAAGAAGAAGAAGAAAGAAAAGAAAAGTGAATTATCAATAATAGAAAATCAAGTGACATCTATCATATTGCAACCATGGGTGAGATAAACACATGTAGAGAATAAACTAGGGTTTAGGTAAATGGTTAGGGTTAAGGAATAAAACAAAATGGTAAGACTTATCCAAAGATGCATGAAGCATCATGAAGCTTCTTGCATAAAACAAACAAAGCCACTACCATTTTATTTTTGCCAAAAATGAATAAAGAAAATAAATAAGTAAATCAAACCCTAACAATTAACCTAATCATAGTATAAAGCAAACTCACACCCAAGTTTGCATGTATCATCAAACATGATACAAACAAGCGCACAAAAATATATCATATATACAATGTGCACAATCTAGTGAGAAAATAATCTTAAGTGAACCAATACTAGTTAATGTAAAGTAATATATCAAATATATAATTATACATTAAATCATTAAATCAACACTTGATTTAATGATCCGGTCATACTACATATAACCGACTAATATCAAGTGTATCAATGTATCGAATCAACACTTGATTCGGTAACCCAGCTATATCTCATATAACCGTCCAATGATACAGATCGCGAGAATAGAATACAGTATCACATACTGGTATTATTCTCGGTCCCGCACATATCTCATATGCGCTCCTATTTCATTTCGCTTGAGCCAGGAAACCTCTGTGTAGGACTCTAAAGACTCGTCAATACGCCGGCAGTAGGTGATGATCATATCAAATACCCACAAGCCGCAAGCGGTCTGCTAAACGTAACGGCAACCCGGGTATTGAGCGATCAGAAGATCAACGAGCAAGCCCGCTCACTTTCCTATGAATCCAACCAGTAACACTTACCGTACAGTCCGGTCTCGTCGTCTGATATGTCGCATATCTTGCCTAGGGGTGGTAAACGTCAGACCCCAATAGCTCGATAAGTCGTGTCGATATGAGGTCTATAACAGTTCGAGAAACTACTGGTAAAACTTACCAGTAAATCCCAGCAACCCTGGCCAGAGATTTCCAGTTATAGCCAATCGAACACAGCGCAACATCAACTCTCTATACCGGGAGAGACGAATCCCCTCCTATCGCTCATTGCCTCCATGTGATTCGGGACTGTACCCAAAAACCACCGTTTTGCACGCCCTCTTGGACGTGGTAAGGTGAAAATCAAAGCACAGTGGGAATCACACAAGACTCTATGACGATCTCGGGCCTACAGACTAACCTGTACCAGTGTCACCAGAGAACTGCCATCTGACGTAAAGTATAATACCATCTGGGAGTTCTCGGCGAGTCCGTCCAGTGTACCCAGTCTCCACTGAGCACCCGTACACCATCCTTGATGTCAAACACCGATGGATATGGGATCATCCATCTCCCATCTGTATGGGTCGAGAAGGTATACGCTAGTCTACTCTGGTATATCGATGCCCCGTCTCGATACACCCACGACTAGGGACCTTGAAGGATGTACTTATGGACTACCATGTCCCCACTAGTATGATCCGCATCATAGTCCAGGTAGTCAAGTATACATCCTAAGGGCTTTACCAACATGTAACAGAGAGACAATCAATGTACACGTTAAGGTAAGGTGCAACCTGATAGTATACTATCATGTCGAGTAAGAAAGTCCTCCCTATATATGTCCCAGCATCCACTATAATATACATCCTATGTACAGTAATGGCCTCTAGGGCATACATATAACTAACAACACATGCATATTTTTATGAGTATGTATATGTGTGTGTGTGTGTGTGTGTACATATACATGGATAATGAGGATAGTACATGGTACTTGGAGATGAGTCGATGAGATTAGGCATGATGCCATGAGATCGGTGATGAAACATAGTTCGTATTATAAGATTCGACATGATATTATAGCGGGTCTTTAGGCGATGCGTTTTTATACACACGCATATATATATGTAGATGGTATCAGTATGTACTAGACTTAGATCGGTACCCCTAATACAGGATAATGATAAGGATACCGGATGAATAATAATATAATGTGATATTTGACCCATACCCAGATTTGGGATGCCGTATGATGGATTTACCGTACGAGCTATGATTATGATGATAGATCCGCACTCTTGACTCGAGGATGTCATATTATATATTGTATCGTATGTGATACTATTGAGGCGGGATCACCGACTATTATATATATATATATATATATATATATATATATATATATCAACTCAGACTTAGGTAGTTTTCCTTACCCTTTTCGACTAGTCTGTTAGTTTATACCTGTAGTGTACTTAGTAGATGTTAGACTGGGCTCGAGTCATACTTATTTCAAAAACTAACGAATCGTGAGTATTTTAAAGACGGGCCAAGGGGTACTACGGATATTTCAAAGGACGTACCTTTTCTTAAAAACACCGTAGCCCTATTTTCTAAACACCACGATTCGTGTTATTTCAAATGCCAAAACGGTATGACTCGATTATATAAATGTATATTCTTTATTGCTGCGTTTACCATTCATTTTCCGTATATTCTTATTATTCTCATCGCATTGCATGCTTATTTGTGTTATCGTAATTATTATGAAATCCATGCTGTCAGGACACCAGCACCATTACCGATGATGCGTATGCTCCACGTACACCTGCTTGCCGGCTCACACACATCATCATCGGAATTGCTATGTCACGTACACATTAGAAAACACTATTCATTAGTATAAATTGTTAGCTGATAGTTTCGACATGATACTAGTGTGCTTGCTTTTATATGATAGCTTAGACAATACATTTATTACTGTGATTTTCATGTATATTTATATATTCATTTTCCATGACATTATGGGCCAGTCCGGATTGCCAGAGCCCAATATTATGGAATTCATTATTTATTTACCATCGTGATTTGAGATTTCGGATTTCCATGAGATTTATGGTTTTGGAGAAACCACAAGAATTTTATAAACTGATTATCATTTCTAAAGATAAAATTGTGGTTTTCTCATGATATGATTTGAGATATGTCCACCATTTGTTTTCTCGGCTCTTGAGCGATATCATACACCCGATTCGAGAAGGAGGAGGATCCGTCTGTGGGTGCATGGTGGACCCGGTACGGTACCCCGGGGAAAGATGGTCGCAGATGATGGCGTTGAGCCTGGCAGGGGAGCACTACCGACCGGTGATTTTATTGAGACTCGACGGATATCCAGAGGATACCGATAGGAGTATAGGCCAGTCCGGATTACCGGCGCCTGAGGTATTGAGATTTGATGATATGGGCCAGTCCGGATAGCCGGAGCCCTAGATATTGAGATTTGAGGAAACATGCCAGTTCGGATTGCCGAAGCCTGAGATATTGAGATATTGGGGTATATGTTTTGTGTCGATGCTTGACACTGATTCTATGTTGATTTCATTGATAATACCTCGATTTATTTAATTACAGAAAACTCACTATATAAAGAAAACAGTTTTCTCATTCATGATGTATTTTGTTTTCATTTATTGCATTCATACCTCATATTTATGATATGTTGCTACCTGAGGCACTGACACGAGCACTTGGTATTACACTTATGTACAGATGTTTACCCTACCATTACTAGATGCTTCAAACTATATCATTTAGAGCATATATATTATGATCGTATGACATAGGATTGAGTCATACATGCGATTTCTGCTCTGTGATGTTTTCTACTCACGAGTTGGCAACTCACCCCCGTTGTGCCACAGTTTCTTGAAGGTTTTGCCGTACAGGTTTTCTTGGCGGCTTTGCTGGCACACTGCTTCTTTCCAGGTGATTGCCTTGGTTGGTGGGTTCACTTGCATTCGTGACCACCATTGTATTTATTTATATTCAGTTGTATCTAGCAAACTCCATCAACCAGACTTGTATATTATTTAACCTTAGAAGACCAGTTGTATATTCTTTTGACCTTAGAGTCACGCGTTGTATTATTATGGTTTTCTTGATTATTTTGAGTTTCCTTTTGAGTTTTGATCCTCGCCCTTTGGCGTTATATATTATATTGCTTGCGTGGTTGTGACCGCCAATTGGCGAAGAGCTAGCACCCGCTTGGGGATGCCTTTATTCATTTTATGCATGTTGAACCCTTTTGGGGCCAGTATTTACAAAGGAAACTCTGCCGAAATTTTCAGAAAAGACTTGAGACTTTAAAAATGCAATACTTCGGCTTATGTTATTAAAACCACTTGTTTTGAATTAAGTTTTCTTCACTTCTTCCTTAAAATGGTTTAGATTTCTGGGATTTTTGGCTTACTTGAATTAGATGGGGTCCTATAGACTTCATATGATTCAAGTGCCAGTCACGTGCCATTTCGGGTCATGACAAAGTTGGTATCAGAGCGCTAGGTTAACCTTGGTTCGAGTCTATTTTTGACTATGCAGAGTCTAGGGCATTTATATATATTCGGAACCTAGGCTTGACCTTACGGAATATAGACTTAGTCGAGGGGGTATTAGACCCGAACTTTCGTCGCATAGGTTGCCCTTGGTTGATGGAGTAGGTGACTTAAGTAGAGTGACGTACCGTGTGTATGTTCCGGGCATACTTACGATACGCTACTCCGCTTAAGAAGCCTTAGGATGTACATTTCCTTGCACAGTATTATATTCATTCCTATGATCTATCCTCATCGATATTGGTTTATGGTTTTGTTGACACGATTACACGGGCAGAGAGTGCTACGGCTAGAGTTTCGGTCAGCACGAGCTCGTCACGGACGAGGACTGACCAGGGCGTGATTCCAGGGATATACGATTGCATAGATGCGTCGTTTTACTGTGTTTTCATGCCATGAGCGTTGATGGATCGCTTTTACAAAATTTCTCGAATGTGCAGATCAGCACCAGAGGATTGGGCCACTTCTAGAGGCCAGCCAGAATGTGATGACCGTCAATGCACCGATTATTCTTGATGATTGAGGCACTGTTCAGCGTGCTGAAGAATGATTCAGTTGCTGCTGCGACTGATGAGATATCGCCCAGATGTTTGAAGCTAACGCCGCACGAGTTGTGCTTAAAGATATGATAGAAGATCGCTAGTCACCCAAGGAGGAATGACTAGAATATGTGATTCGTTTCCTACCCCGATGCGAGGTCATCAGATTGATTGATTCCAGCTAGAGAAGACTTCACGCAGGTACGTTGGGAGTCGAAAGAAAACGATTGAATGTCAGAAACCCATTTTTTCCAAGTTTAAAGTATTCGGAAAAACATGCAAGTAATTCTATGGACCCTCTAGAAGAATGAAACCCTAACTCGATATAATGACCATGAGAATGCTTTGAAACCTTAGGTTTTGCGGCAGTTCTGCGGTGCCATTAATGAGGCTTGGGTTTGCCCTTCTACGGCTGGTCCATAGGTACTGTGGCATGTACTGGAATACTATTAAACTGTACTCAAGATGTTGAGCTCTTGGGAGATTATGGAACTTTGATGAATCGATCGAAAGGTTCGACGTCATTCAAATATCATGTGATGGGATACATTGCTTGGGAGACCCCAGATACGAGAATAGTCGTTGGAGCGCAGTCCATGCAGCCACGAAGAGACGAGTCCGAATCAGTCGACATTAGAGAAAAGTGGAGTAAGAGGTTCGTACGAGATCTTGATGAGATGACGTTCCACTCCGATGACATCAGAGATGTGATACGCATGCAGAGGCGTTGTATATGGATATATCTTCCAGAAGGAGTAACGATGAGTATGCAGCCGTTCCGGAACAAGAAACAGATTTAGTAAAGGTGATAACTTCTGGGAAGTTCGACAGAAACGAGATTCGGGAGAGACCCCGACAAGATCTTTCTGGAATACTATACGAGAAGACTTAGACCCAGGATCAATCAAATTACGAACACCCAGTAGGCCAGAGTCCGGCATCATCGACGAGATATGTTATGAGTGACCATGACAGTTGGCCAGAGATCTTTAGAGGATGTGCCAGAGCGGGACTGATTCCGCCATCTTTGATTTCGGTATTTTCGGCAATTTATTTGCATGATTGAGATTTTTGCACCACAGTTGCGCTTGACTTCGATTTGATGTCATTCGAGATGTTGATTTTGATTTAATGCCTATGGTATGCATGTGATTTGACTTGTGCTTTCGGCATAGTTTTCATGCACTTTTAGTATTTTGATTCGATTTGTGCACACTGATGCACATGGTTGTGAGATTATATACTACGGTATACCTTATTTGGATTTGGATTGAAATGTGTTGCATACCGTCGATTTTGATTGTGATACTCGATATTTGTTTTAGTGCACCTTGTGCACTTGATTTGGATTCTTACGCATACTTGGGCGCTTGATGCGATTTTGGCGCACGCCAAATGCACTAAATCGGGATTCTTCGTGCATATCAGATGCACCTGATACTGCTTTGAGGCACACCCGTTGCCCTTGATAGGTATTTCGTGCACACCCGTTGCACTTAGATTTTTTTTCTGTGCACATGTATGGCGCATTCATGGACTTCGATTTCCCTGCGCACCAGACGCACGTGGCATTCTTATGCACATTTTGGGATTTGTATCTTGGAGCAGTATGTTTTATGATATTTACTAATTGCTATAGTAGCTCAGCAGGACTAGTCAGAGGACAGTACCTGAATATATTTTTGCATGCATCGATAGTTATCGAAGGGATTTCCAAAAAGGAGCTATAGTCTCAGTATTTACCTACGTGTCCGAGATGAAACGAGACATTTAACAAGGGAAACCCTTCTAAATTATTTTTCAAAACGGCGGGATGTGTATGTTAAACAAAGGGTGTGTGTATATATATATATATATAATTATTTTCTTACAATAGACGTCAGCCACTGTGCAGTGATACGCGCATCGCACATCGACTTGAAAGGATTTGGCATGCATTTCTTGAGATGTTTTGACGAATTTACAACGATGTGTACATGTATAGTTTTGATGTATATCATGTTGGTTTTCGTATTGGGCTTGACATTGGTGTCTTCGCCATAACTCCGATGATTGCGGGATGCTTGACGGAGTTTTGATTTTGGTTTACATACTCGTTTTTCATGCGCATCATTGCACTATGATGTGTTTTATGTATTAATGATTTCGGAGCCCTGACGACTTGATCATTTTACCGAAATATTTTAGTATTTGAGAGGTTTAAAATTAAATTCGGGGACCGAATTTCTTTCAGGGGGGAAGACTGTAACATTTCAGAAAAATAAAATATTATTTTTGGGAATTTGTATAATTAAATAATAAATATTATGAATATTTTAATAATGCGGTATATTTATATACCAATAAATTAAGAAATATTTGGAAATTATGTTAATTATTGAATTTTAAAGAAATTATAAGAATGGAGCATTCATAGATTTTATATAATTAATTATATTCCATTTTTATGCTAATCGCGATTAAATATCGCCAATCGTGCATTAAGCTTGATTTGTGCACATGACATGCACCATGTCATATTACACTTTTTACATTTTTCTACCATGGCCTTTCTTTTTTCTTTTGCTTGGATTTGTTTTAAAATGAAGTGAGAAGAGAAGAAAGGAAACAGGAAAAAGAAAAGAAAATGATTAAAGAATAAGGTATGGGCAAGAAAGAGAGAGGTGAGGGGTCAACTTTGGTCATGGCTCTTTGTTTTTATTATCATCTTCATCTTTTCTCTCCTCTCCCTCTCACCATGGCTGCCCTACTCCTTCCCCCTCCTCAAACACCTCACAACACACCCAAAATCACATCAAAACTTCATCTCCATTTCATTAAAGATGTGCACAAGCTCACTACAAGCACTTTGGACCAAGAAAGTTTGGATTTTCGAGACTTGGGGCAACTCAAGAATTTTCTTGAGTTGCCAAATGAGGTATATTCTTCACCATTAGTATAGTTTTTCATTCACCTTAGCATCCTTACATGTTTAGAACCGATTTAGTGTTGTTTAGTGAACTTTGAAAATTTCAAGTGAGGGTTTGAGGGATTCTTGAGTTGTGATTGTGTAATTGAGATTAGTAGAGGCTATACAACTCTGTAGTGATCGTATATTGGACTAAATCATAGACTTAAACCTCATTTCGCAAACTTAGAAATCCCCGATATCGTATTTTATGGAAATTGCGATGTGTTTTGGTGATCTGCTATAACCCGGGTGACCTGAAAATTATTTAGCAAACACAGTGAGTAGTGTTGGCAGCCTAGATGATAACCCCAAGACCCGATCCCCAACCACCAGACTGTGGCCCCAAATTTAATCATCCTGGACGCAATTTGCGGCCAGGGTAGGGGTTCTTGCCTCCATGTTTGGTTCAGGGCTCCATTTGCTGTAAATTAGACCCCCCACATATACAAAATTGGCTAATTTCACCTATGGTAAAATATGGAAGTATTTTTCATGATTTCTGATTTCAAATTGTGAATTCTGTGAACTTGAATTTTGGTATTTGTGTTTTATATCGATGGTTTGACGTTTGTACATCGACATCGAGGATTTTTTTAGCCTTTCTTGCATGCGTAAACTATAGGTTTTAACATGTATCGATGGTTTGACGTTTGCGTACACGCGCGCGCACACACACTCGCATACATTTTACTTTCTTGTGCGTATATGGGGAAATAGATATATATATATATATATATATATACACATATATGTTTATGAGTATGTATATATATATACATATACATGGATAATGAGTATAGTACATGGTACTTGGAGACGAGTCGATGAGATTGGGCATGATGCCATGAGATCGGTGATGAGGCATGGTTCGTATTATGAGATACGACATGATATTATAGCAGGTCTTTAGGCGACGTGTTTTCGTACACACGCATATATATATGTAGATGGTATTAGTATATACTAGACTTAGATCAGTACCCCTAATACAGGATTTGATGATAAGGATACCAGATGAATCATGAGATAATGTGATATTTGACCCGTACCAAGATTTGGGACGCCGTACGATGGATTTACCGTACGAGTTATAATTATGATGATAGATCCACACTCTTGACTCGAGGATGTCATATTATATATTGTATCGTCTCAGACTTAGGTGGTTTTCCTTACACTTTTCGACTAGTCTGTTAGTTTAGATATGTAGTGTACTTAGTAGATATTAGATTGGGCTCGAGTCATACTTATTTCCAAAACTAACGAATCGTGAGTATTTTAAAGACGGGCCAAGGGGTACTACGGATATTTCAAAGGACGTACATTTTCTTAAAAACACTGTAGCCCTATTTTCTAAACACCACGATTCGTGTTATTTCAAATGCCAAAACAGTATGACTCGATTACATAAATGTATATTTTTATTTCTGCGTTTACCATTCATTTTCCGCCTATTCATATTATTCGCATCGCATCGCATGCTTATTTGTGTTATCATAATTATCATTAAACCCATGCTGTCAGGATACCAGCACTATTACCGATGATGCGTATGCTCCACGTACACCAGCTTGCCGGCTCACACACATCATCATCGGAATTACTATGTCACGTACACATTAGAAAACACTATTCATTAGTATAAATTGTTAGCTGATAGTTTCGACAAGATACTAGTGCGCTTGCTTTTATATGATAGCTTAGACATTGCATTTATTACTGTGATTTTCATGTATATTTATATATTCATTTGCTATGACATTATGGGCCAGTCCGGATTGCCGGAGCCCAATATTATGGAATTCATTATTTATTTACCATCGTGATTTGAGATTTCGGATTTCCATGAGATTTATTGTCACGCCTCGCATCCCAGTGTACGGCGAAGTGGACGCGACGAGGCCCGCTATGTATATACTCAGAAGTACATACGCTAAGCGTATCTAAGCAATATAAAAGTAAATCACAAGAGACAAGAGATATAGAAATAACAGCAATTTTATTAATAACATTCTTTTGTACAATGCATGAAAAGTAATTACAACTGAAATGGAAAGCGATGCCTAAACAGTGGCATAACAGGAAATGAAAATACTGAAAAGAACAAGGTACAATATCTAGAGCTCGGGATCTTCGTGAAACTGCTCCAAGTCTTCACCGGTGGGCTCGATCTCTGCTGGGTCCAAAGCACCTGACGATATTCAAAGAAGAAAAAAATAGAATGTCGTCAGCGAACAGGTCGCTCGGTAAGTCCCAAAGGTAAGGGAGAAATAGACAGAAAGTAAGAGAGAGAGAGAGATATTAATATTGTATTATAATATTGTAATATTGTATTAACGTTGTTGTTTGTAGCCTGGTACAGAAGATGCCAGTGTATACGAGGGGAGTCCTACTTATACCGGGGACCTTGGTAACCTGTAGTACAAGGCTCCGTCGATAATACCACGAAACAACGGCATGGATGTAATTACGTCTTAAGTGACCACCTCGTGCCACCTTTAACATATTCCGTACCAGTCTACCCCTTAAACCCCGTAGTGTTATGATTGTATTGTAGTATTGTATTGTATAAGTTGGATGACTGATCAAAACCATGATATCAGTAAATATGTTGTAACTGCATAATTAGGTAAATGGAATAACGGAATAATAGATGTATATCCATGGTTTGATTCAGTCAAGTTGTAATGATTGTTAACAGGATTCTGGGATTCGTGTATACATATTGAGTTGGAATATTAAAGAATATAGATTGACATGAATCATATTCAAGTCAGAAATAGTCAGACTCAAATCCGAGTCAGACTAAAAGAAAAGTAATTTGAAGTTCTATAATTGTTAGGGTCCTTATAGTAAATTATAAAACTTGAGGGGTTTTATGTAAAAAGTACTTTTGTATAGTTTTCAAGATACACCCCAAGTATTTATTATTCATATTTATTGTTATAATGAGTGTAAATTTTATTTGTGTTATTCTAGTGAATATATCCTAATAAAAGTATTAATTTATAATATTGATTTATTTAAAAATTCATGGTATTTTAAGGTAACTTTTAGTCTTGTAATTTTTAGGAAAAGGTGGAAAACTTTATTTTATAACAAAATAGGCGTTTAAATGATAATTATACATATGTTAATACAAGAATAATTTTAAATAAATATTTTATTTTCCAAAATCTCATTTTTCTTAAATGTCGTATTTTAAACCTTTCGAGACCGAATGCTCCTTGCGGAGGTCTGAATCTCGCACTACTAGCCCGAGGGTGTGCGATAAACCGCACGATCCCGAACGGGTTCCCCAAAGATGGGTTGTAGCGGCGCTTTGCAAAGATTGTAAAACACTAATCTTTTAGAAAACGGTTTTATAAAATAAAAGGTATTTATTCGCAAAGTGTAGTTTTCCGTATTTTAGATTCTAGGGTTTCCTAAGCCAACTAGCCTATTTCTAAATGGTCTAAACGACAAGTCGTTAGAAGCCTCAAATCGCCTCTTCACCGCCAATTGTGGCCAGGTAAGTACAAGTGAGGAGGGAGGGATCCGCTCACGAATCGTGAGGCGGGCCTTTTAAAGTTACCCAAGCTCACTTGCCTAGCCTAGACACCACAAAGTCAGTTTAGATAAACGATCGATGTCCATGACATATCGTGTTTTCCTATTAAAAGATTTTGTTTTAAAATTGTAAACAACTTAAAACTTTTAGAAAAGGTTTATAAAGAAAATGGTATTTTAATACAAAGTCTTGTATTTTCGTATTCTAAGTTTTGATAATATCAATTAGGGTTGTAATTGCGTGTGTGTGGAGGTAGGTCATTACCTCGTGATCTACGTTAAGGTATAGCAATTGTTAAGGGTTAAATGTGATAACTAAACATTGTGGTATGTAAGTGAAAGAAATACGATAAATGGAAACGTTATCATTTCATGTGAAAAACTTTATCCAAATTGATTTTTAAGTGATTAATAGGCAACATGAATATGTTTAAGCATTATGTAATTTGTGACAAGTGAGTTTTGATAGAAAACCGAATCGGAAATTGGTTTATTCCGATTTCCGTCGGGTTTTAAAAAGTCGTATTTTTCTTAAAAGAAAAGGAAGATAGAAAGATGGGGACTTACGGGTTTTGGACAAGTTAGAAAGTGAGAGGGAGGTAGAGGGTTTGCCGGGCGTCGAATCGTCGTGAATAGTCCTTGCACGATCGCTGGGATTCGCCGTCGATTTCGGCAGCGCTTCGCCTTTCGCTCGTTTTCTAATGTACCGAGTTCTCTTGAGATTTCTAGAGAGTGGACATAGGAATGTAGGGTGAGAGGGTAGAGGGTAGGGGGGTTTATATAGGGCTAGGCTAGGGTTAGGGTTTTTAATTAAAAAATATAAAAATATTTAAAAAAAACATTAAAAATCATTAAATTTTGGAATAAAAGTGAGTTATTGGGAATTTGATAACCGATCAAGAGAATTAAAGTATTCAGGTGAGAAGACCAGGTCAACACGGAGAAATTCCGTGTTGACGACTCGGCCGTCCGGCCGAGTCCGGCCGGCGGCGCCGGCCCGAGTCGGGCCGAGTCAAGGTCTCGTCGGGTGGGTCATCACTTGGGGGAATTTTGGTGCATCTAACTTTTTGGGTTCAGTATAAATTTTGTGAGTTATGGCTGTTTGACTGTTTACTTTCCAAAAATTTAAAACAAAATAATATAAAAAATAATGTAGGGCATGGGATTCGAACTCTGGTGGCTTGGTTCAGCAGTGCAAGGTATTACCGATGAGCTACAAGCTCCTTCTTGTAATTATTGTGTTATTTAATTACTTAAAATGATAGCAGCAAGAATAAATGCTCCTTGTATACATTAAATTTAAAGTAAATTCTTGTACACTAAAATTGGAGTTATTATATTCTTGTAGCTTGTAATTAAAAACAAAATAATTACCTATATCTTGTGCTCATGCTAAAATACCCTTTTGTGGATTTTTGAAAAAAAATATTTGAAAAATTTTGGTTTAGAAAAAATAGGGTTGTTACATTCTACCCTCTTTATAAAAATTTCATCCTCGAAATTTGTAAAAGGAAAGTGTAACAGTTTTGTAACAGAACTAAAGATTGTAAGGAAGTTTTGGTCAAAGTTGTGAGGAAGTTACCTGGGTTACCTTGGTTCACAGTTTCAGGTTCTATGGTTGCTAAGGTGAAAGCCTGTCGCCGTGGCACGTTCCTCCTAGCTGGAAGCATATTCCCCTGTACTCGAGGCATGTTTCTCAATGCCTGATGGAATTGGCGATTTGGCTGAGCAGGGAATCTACGTGGAGGTGGTGCTGGGAGTGCAGGATGAGTTGCAGGAGCTTGGATAGCTGGCTGCTGCGGGTAGTTGGCGGGTGTGTGTGCTGAGTTGCGTCTATAAGGACAGTTTCCAATTCCGTGATTGGACGCGCCACAAACTAAGCATAGGCCTTTTGCGCGCCTACAGTCCTTCCACAAGTGTCCTTCCCTCTTGCAATAAAAGCAAAAATCGGGTCTTGAACGATCCTTAACATCTTCCAGTCTTCTGAGTTCAACAGCTGGCCTTGAAAAGGCCCTTCCTGCCATTTGAGTGGCAGGACGTTTCACTCCTGCAGACTGAGGTCTGCCCCTTGCCTTTATCACTGCCTCATAACTGCGGGCAGCTTCCAGAGCATCTTCATGAGTCAGAAATTTCCCTGTGGCTAGTGCAGCCTGGATTTCCGTGTCCAAACGTTGTTGAAAGCGACGGGCTTTGATCTCGTCCGTCGGTATCAAGTGTGCTGCGAATCGGCTTAACATGGTGAATTCAGCGTCGTATTCATCTACTGATTTGTCCCACATCGATCCTTGTTGTAGATGAATGAACTGCTGCTCCATTGCAAACCTGGCAGTCGCTGGAAAGTATTTCGCGTCGAACTTCGCGCGAAAAGTCTTCCATTCAATCGGCTGTACCAGACGACTTTCTTCCGCCTTCCACCAGTTGCGAGCATTATCCGTGAGCTGTAGTTTTGCTACACGGACCCAAGCGATGTCTGGCACTTGAGCTGCTACCAGATCGTCTTCGATGCCTTGTGCCCATTCTTCCGCTTCAAGAGGACTTCCTTTTCCAGGGAACTGCTTGGGATGTAAAGCCCTGAATTGCTTTACTCCCGGTGCATCGGTCTCAGGACGGTTCAGAAGTTTTTGTTGTCCCTCGAGAAGGCTGCGGATCGCCTCAAATAACATTGTTTGCTCGGTGGGTGGTGAAGGAACAGTAGGTGCGAGAGTTAGTGCTGGAGGTGTGTTGTTGACATTGGTGCTGGTGTTGTTCGGGGAATCCATAACCCTGATGAAAAATTTGGGTTAGGACAGATTCAAGTACATGAAATGATAAGATTCAAGGAATGAACATTTGTAAGATTCAAGAAATATGGATTATAAAGAATGTTCTAGTTGCTGGTTCTTGTGTTATATTGCTTAGGTTGTTCACGCAGACCAGAACTGTATGATAGGGATTCATACAGCTCTGACCTGCATGGGCCACCAACAAAACCTGTCACGCCCCGCTTCCCAGTGTACGGCGAAGTGGACGCGACGAGGCCCGCTACGTATATACTCAGAAGTACATACGCTAAGCGTATCTAAGCAATATAAAAGTAAATCACAAGAGACAAGAGTTATAGACATACCAGCAACTTTATTAATAACATTCTTTTGTACAATGCATGAAAAGTAATTACAACTGAAATGGAAAGCGATGCCTAAACAGTGGCATAACAGGAAATGAAAATACTAAAAAGAATAAGGTACAATATCTAGAGCTCGGGATCTTCGTGAAACTGGTCCAAGTCTTCACCGGTGGGCTCGATCTCTGCTGGGTCCAAAGCACCTGACGACATTCAAAGAAGAAAGAAATAGAATGTCGTCAGCGAACAGGTCGCTCGGTAAGTCTCAAAGATAAGGGAGAAATAGACAGAAAGTGAGAGAGAGAGAGAGAGAGTTTTTAATGTTGTATTATAATATTGTAATATTGTATTAACGTTGTTGTTTGTAGCCTGGTACAGAAGATGCCAGTGTATACGAGGGGAGTCCCACTTATACCGGGGACCTTGGTAACCTGTAGTACAAGGCTCCGTCGAAAATACCACGGAACAACGACATGGATGTAATTACGTCTTAAGTGACCACCTCGTGCCACCTTTAACATATTCCGTACCAGTCTACCGCTTAAACCCCGTAGTGTTATGATTGTATTGTAGTATTGTATTGTATAAGTTGGATGACTGATCAAAACCATGATATCAGTAAACATGTTGTAACTGCATAATCAGGTAAATGGAATAACGGAATAATGGATGTATATCCATGGTTTGATTCAGTCAAGTTGTAATGATTGTTAACAGGA
This sequence comes from Agapanthus africanus, assembly GCA_030015575.1. Lineage (NCBI taxonomy): Eukaryota > Viridiplantae > Streptophyta > Magnoliopsida > Asparagales > Amaryllidaceae > Agapanthus > Agapanthus africanus. The sequence goes on along the minus strand of JASDDO010000026.1, from coordinate 397,762,207 downwards.
TTCTGGGATTCATGTATACATATTGAGTTGGAATATTAAAGAATATAGATTGACTTGAATCATATTCAAGTCAGAAATAGTCAGACTCAAACCCGAGTCAGACTAAAAGAAAAGTAATTTGAAGTTTTATAATTGTTAGGGTCCTTATTGTAAATTATAAAACTTAAGTGGGTTTTATGTAAAAAGTACTTTTGTATAGTTTTCAAGATACACCCCAAATATTTATTATTCGTCTTTATTGTTATAATGAGTGTAAATTTTATTTGTGTTATTCTAGTGAATATATCCTAATAAAAGTATTAAATTATAATATTGATTTATTTGAAAATTCATGGTATTTTAAGGTAACTTTTAGTCTTGTAATTTTTAGGAAAAGGTGGAAAACTTTATTTTATAACAAAATAGGCGTTTAAATGATAATTATACATATGTTAGTACAAGAATAATTTTAAATAAATATTTTATTTTCCAAAATCTCATTTTTCTTAAATGTCGTATTTTAAACCTTTCGAGACCGAATGCTCCTTGTGAAGGTCTGAATCTCGCACTACTAGCCCGAGGGTGCGCGATAAACCGCACGATCCCGAACGGGTTCCCCAAAGATGGGTTGTAGCGGCGCTTTGCAAAGATTGTAAAACACTAATCTTTTAGAAAACGGTTTTATAAAATAAAAGGTATTTATTCGCAAAGTGTAGTTTTCCGTATTTTAGATTCTAGGGTTTCCTAAGCCAACTAGCCTATTTCTAAATGGTCTAAACGACAAGTCGTTAGAAGCCTCAAATCGCCTCTTCACCGCCAATTGTGGCCAGGTAAGTACAAGTGAGGAGGGAGGGATCCACTCACGAATCATGAGGCGGGCCTTTTAAAGTTACCCAAGCTCACTTGTCTAGCCTAGACACCACAAAGTCAGTTTAGATAAACGATCGATGTCTATGACATATCGTATTTTCCGATTAAAAGATTTTGTTTTAAAATTGTAAACAACTTAGAACTTTTAGAAAAGGTTTATAAAGAAAATGGTATTTTAATGCAAAGTCTTGTATTTTCATATTCTAAGTTTTGATGATATCAATTAGGGTTGTAATTGCTTGTGTGTGGAGGTAGGTTATTACCTCGTGATCTACGTTAAGGTATAGCAATTGTTAAGGGTTAAATGTGATAACTAAACATTGTGGTATGCAAGTGAAAGAAATACGATAAATGGAAACGTTATCATTTAATGTGAAAAAATTTATCCAAATTGATTTTTAAGTGATTAATAGTCAACATGAATATGTTTAAGCATTATGTAATTTGTGACAAGTGAGTTTTGATAGAAAACCGAATCGGAAATCGGTTTATTCCGATTTCCGTCGGGTTTTAAAAATTCATATTTTTCTTAAAAGAAAAGGAAGATAAAAAGATGGGGACATACGGGTTTTGGACACGTTAGAGAGTGAGAGGGAGGTAGAGGGTTTGCCGGGCGTCGAATCGTCGTGAATAGTCCTAGCACGATCGCCGGAATTCGCCGTCGATTTCGGCAGCGCTTCGCCTTTCGCTCGTTTTCTAATGTACCGAGTTCTCTTGAGATTTCTAGAGAGTGGACTTAGGAATATAGGGTGAGAGGGTAGAGGGTAGGGGGTTTATATAGGGCTAGGCCAGGGTTAGGGTTTTTAATTAAAAAATATAAAAATATATAAAAAAAACATTAAAAATCATTAAATTTTGGAATAAAAGTGATTTATTGGGAATTTGATAACCGATCAAGAGAATTAAAGTATTCAGGTGAGAAGACCAAGTCAACAAGGAGAAATTCCGTGTTGACGACTCGGCCGTCCGGCCGGCGGCGCCGGCCCGAGTCGGCCGACTCGGCCGAGTCGGGCCGAGTCAAGGTCTCGTCGGGTAGGTCATCACTTTGGGGGAATTTTGGTGCATCTAACTTTTTGGGTTTAATATAAATTTTGTGAGTTATGGCTGTTTGACTGTTTACTTTCCAAAAATTTAAAACAAAATAATATAAAAAATAATGTGGGGCATGTGATTCGAACTCTGGTGGCTTGGTTCAGCAGTGCAAGGTATTACCAATGAGCCACAAGCTCCTTCATGTAATTATTGTGGTATTTAATTACTTAAAATGATAGCAGCAAGAATAAATGCTCCTTGTATACATTAAATTTAAAGTAAATTCTTGTACACTAAAATTGGAGTTATTATATTCTTGTAGCTTGTAATTAAAAACAAAATAATTACCTATATCTTGTGCTCATGCTAAAATACCCTTTTGTGGATTTTTGAAAAAAATATTTGAAAAATTTTGGTCTAGAAAAAATAGGGTTGTTACATTTATGGTTTTGGAGAAACCGCAAGAATTTTATAAACTGATTATCATTTCTAAATATAAAATTGCGGTTTTCTCATGATATGATTTGAGATTTGTCCACCATGAGTATTCTAGACTCTTGAGCGATATCATACACCCGATTCGAGGAGGAGGAGGAACTGTCTATGGTTGCATGGTGGACCCGGTGCGGTACCCCGGGACAAGATGGTCGCAGATGATTGCGTTGAGCCTGGCAGGGGAGCACTACCGACCGATGATTTTATTATGACTCGACGGATATCCGGAGGATACCGATCGGAGTATAGGCCAGTCCGGATTGTCGGAGCCTGAGGTTTTGAGATTTGATGATATGGGCCAGTACGGATAGCCAGAGCCTTAGATATTGAGATTCGAGGATACAGGCCAGTCCGGATTGTCGGAGCCTGAGATATTGAGATATTGGGATATATGTTTTGTGTCGATACTTGACACTGATTCTTTGTTGATTTCATTGATAATACCTCGATTTATTTATTTACAGAAATCTCACTATATAAAGAAAACAGTTTTCTCATTCATGATGTATTCTGTTTTCATTTATTGCATTCATACCTCATATTTATGATATGTTGCTAGCTGAGGCACTGACACGAGCACTTGGTATTATACTTATGTAAAGATGTTTACCCCTGCCATTACTAGATGCTTCAGACTATATCATTTTGAGGATATATATTATGATCGTATGACCTAGGATTGAGTCATGCATGTGATTTCTGCTCTGTGATGTTTTCTACTCACGAGTTGGCAACTCACCCCCGTTGTGCTACAGTTTCTTGCAGGTTTTTCCGTACAGGTTTTCTTGGCGGCTTTGTTGGCACACTGCTTTTTTCCGGGTGATTGCCTTGGTTGGTGGGTGTCAGGACCAGAAATTGGCACGTGACGGCCCTTAAACTACACAACGTCTCCCGGCGTAACGCAATTTAAGTAAGCCGAAAACCCAGCAACATAAACCATCAAAAGTACTAAGTGATAAGAACATTGTTAAAACTTTTGAAAATCTCAAGTACAAATTCTTTAAAGTCCGACTTTACTTTCTTAAAAATTTTGGCAGCACCTCATTGTAAAAACTAACCCCAAAAATGGGTACAACATAAATATTAGTAAAGCATCCCGAACCGGGAGCAAATCCATGCACAAAGGTGGAAAACAACCACCACCACAGATATACGACTTCGTAGAGAAGAAATAAAAGACTATATAAGTAAAAATACATAAAAGACCTCCAAGTCACAAAATAACATACAATACGTCCTCACATCAACTCTCTAAGTCATACATGAAAGTGGTAGATGGAGAGTACAGGATACAATGAATATACAATAAGCAACATCGGATAACCGCAAAACCCACCTATAGCAAAACTGCACGCAGTCCGCCGAAGCGGTATTCGCCGCAAAAGATGATACGAAAGATGAAAACCCTACCGCGACTGCCCTGAGGGACTACCTGCAAAACACTGTGGCACAACAGGAGTGAGTTGCCAACTCGTGAACAGTAAATAACATATGCAGGTAATCGCAAGTATGCACGTACAGCGCGAATCTAATACATGCAAGCTGATAGCAATAAATGGCAATATGTATGCAACAGTCATGTAAGGTACTCTATCAGGTACTATTAATACATGAACAATAAATGGCAATATGTATGCAACAATCATGTAAGGTACTCTATCAGGTACTACTAATACATGAACAATAAATGGCAATATGTATGCAACAGTCATGTAAGGCACTCTATCAGGTACTACTAATACATGAACAATACATATAAAATAAATGCAGAGTATGGGATAAAACATGTCATCCTCACGGAATCCTGACCTCGTGATTGGACCAAAGTCCATCAAGACAATCTAAATCCAAAATTTCCACAAATCAGCCCCCAAATTGGCCCTCATATCCTGTAAGTCTCATAGATCATGAGTGTCCAATATCAAGTAAACCTCATATCTCCAGTATCCAATATCAAGTGAATCTCATATATCCTGAGTGAGTATATTTGCAAGATTTTTATGATGATGTATATAAATTAGATATGTATACATATATATTAGCATCCCATTCCACTAATATATATATATGTGTGTGTGTGCGCGCGCATATATAACAGCGTCCCATTCCACTTTTATATATACTTAGGAGTAAAAATATCATAAAAACAAGTGTCTGACATCGACACATAAATACTGATCTATCAGGCGCTGTCACCATGACTGGCCCTCCTGATAAGTACGTATCATACGCTATCCCGAAAACTCGAGTGCCTAGCTCTGACATTCGAAATTCGACGTATCCATACGTACATGACTCATGTCGGTATCCCCACGATAACCGCCGATCCATTGTATAGTCACCGGTAGGTATGGTTCCCCCACTAACTCATCGTCTACTCCACGAAATTCTTGTCCCGGGGTACCTCCGGGCCCCACCATATACCCGCACACGGCTCCCTCCATTCCTCGCGTGGGGTTTATATATATCAGAACCGATAAATCTCATGGTGGATGCTGAAATATCATATTAAGAGAAACCGGGTTATTCAAATAATACATAATTTCATGAAACTACCACGGTCCTCAAATCCAGAAAACATCATGAAAAATCCATATCTCAACGCGAAAATCCATGAATATAATATATGCAACATAAAACTGTAATGTGAGCATATATAAAAGAAAAGCCGCTATTTAACTGCAACAAGTTTATATATATATATATATATATATATATATATCATGCGGTTCCTAATTTCTCCAAGTCCATATAACATCAAATAAAGGTGAACATGTAGCTATAGCCAGATATATGTGTAAACATGTAGGTATAGCAAGGTATATGTATCTACCTATCACTAATGATGTAATACCCTCCACGTATAAGTGTAAGTATGTATGCAAGATGTACATGCAGCTATGTCTCATATGTGCATATACCTATCACTAAAGGTACAATACCATATAGGTATATAGGTTACTAGCATGTAAGCATGTCAAGCCATATGTGTAAGCATTTAGGTATACAGGTATGTTATATGTCATATGCATAAAAGGAAATAAGGATCATGTCTCAATGTCCCTAAACAATACAATATCACATATGTATAGGTGTTGTGCGTGTCATAGAAATTATTGACGGTGTGTGTGTAACATACAATTAGTGCTCGTGAAACATGAACCGTCAATAATGGTGTTGTGTCTCATTAATACTAAGTCCATACACAAGGAGATGAGATAAGCAACAAAGGTGTACATGCACAATCAATATCCGTATACTTCTAACAAATAGTCATGTCATTTGATCTAGCCCAGACGCATAACGCCATACGGGCGATCCCCCTATAGATGTTAAATATACTCACCAACAATTCTTGCTAAGTAAAGCCAACAACTCGCTTTCCCCTCTTCGCAGCGCCCGAAGTCCCCGCCTGCGATCCTGAAAGCATATAACAATATAACAAGTGTATATTAGCAATCGACCAATAACACGTACCAACTACGTTTGACCGACGCACCAACACCAAACATACTCTCAAGTGTTCGTCAAGTGGCTAACGCGCGTAGCGACACTAGGAAACCAACCCAGGAGCAAAAACTACACAAAGACACGAGCAACATCGGCACGACCCTAGCTAAGAACGCAAAGCGACACAACTTCCAAGCCTAGACCCTGATCGTACCGATCACGCATTCACAACACAAGATATAGCATGGAATAAATATAATTAACATTGCAACGTCATAAGAAACCCACGCCTAAATTATCCTAAAATCTAGTAAGCAACTTATATCATTTTAGCACAAAACTACAAGTTTTTACCAAAACTAGAATTTACGAACATCACAAAATATCAAGATTAAACCATCCAATCCATCACTAGAATTTTAATCTCACTTAATTAGGATTTAGTAAAAGTCTAGTTTGTAATTAAGCTAATTAGATAATTAGAAAAATATCAATTAACATTCTATCAATTAAGTTAAGTTTTCATTTGTCTAAAATTATCAACTAACCTTTTCACTAATCAAAACCTAACTTGATTATCCAAAAACCATTTCTTGAATTTCAAAACATGCAATTAAAAGTCCTAATTAAACATCTTATATGCTAATTAACGATTTAGAGACAACAAATAAAGATTAGGGTTAAGGTTTTTACCTCCATAAAAGATCCAAGATCAAGCAAAAACTCCAAAATTAACCCTCCAAAAAGCCATCTTTCATGAAGATCCAAGCATGTTTTGTGAAGAAGGATAATGGGAAAATGATTTATTTATGAGTTTGTGAGTTAAATTGATGATTTTTGATGTATTTTGTGATCTTGAAAGAGTTGAAATGGAGTGAGGAAGGAGAGAGGGCAGCAAGGGGGAGGGCCGGCCAAAGAGAAGAAATGGGGGGTGTTTTGTGAAGTGCGTGGAAATTTCTAGCAAAGCAAATGTAATAAATGTTCTTTAATGCAAAATGCCACCTTTATTTTCTTTTCTTTTCTTTTAAAAAAATAAATTCCTTTATCACAAAATATCTAGATATTTGGCAAGAATGGATTAAGACTAATTCTAGTGATTAGTTTAGCATAGATTCTCAATAGAAGTAATTAACCCCAAAAATTAATTGTAATTACCACTAATTATGTGCATAATTAACAACTTAAAATAATTTTTAATTAGGGAAAAATTCTATGTGAACCAAAACTTCCAATTGACCCCCAAAGCCCGTGCACTAGCTTCATTCTAGCTAATCTAGGTGCCGTGCATTCTATACTGCAAAAAGATCGCTTCTAGGTTTTTATGGAAAACACCGACTATTTTACCCTAAAAACGGAAAATTCGCAAAACGATTTCTATAACGTTACAATCATCCCCCTTTAAAGAAATTCGGTCCACGAATTTAAAATTCATCTACGCGTACCTTCAAAGAGATGAGTACAAAAACTCCCAAATCTTGCTCGCAGTCTACCAAGTGATCACCTCACTATACGGCTACGCCAAGAACCTTCACACATAGCAAGACCCTTGACCGAAGTCTCTCCACCTGCCGATCCACTAAAACAATCGGCTGCTGGTGAACGAAAGATCGCGTCCAAAAGAATGGTCTGGTGCTTAATCATGTGAGAAAGGTCATGAAGGTATTTGCGAAGTATCGATAAAAGGAATACGGGGTGAATACTCAAATATCTGGGCGGAAGTGCCAAATTATAGGCAACGGAACTAACTCGCTCGAGGATATCAAAGGACCAACAATCTGGGACTAAGCTTCCCAAAACTCAATACGCCATTCATCGGAAAATCCGTAGGAATACATGATCTCCCGCCGCGAACTCAAGTCTGCGACCACCACGGTCGGCATAAGACTTCTGTCTGCACTGGGCTGCTCTCATCCTGACCCGTATCAACTGGATCTTCTCCGAAGCCTTACGACTAGCTGGGGTCTAAAATCCTACTCTCCCAGAGTCAGAAAAATAGACTGGCGATAAAGGTTGCCAATTGGAACGTCTCCTGATAACAGCTATCGAAGGAGAACCCTAACAATGGAAAGTGACGATCCCAACTACCAACAAACACTTAGTACGTACGCACAAGCATATCTTCCAGAGTCTGTATTGTCCGCTCTAATTGACTATCGTCCCATAGATGGAAAAGCCGACCTAAAGCTCAACCAGTACCCAAGGCTTCCTGAATTTTCTGCCAAAGACGGCTAGCGAACGGGGTGCCTCTATTGGATACAACACATGAAGGAACTCCGTGCAAACGCACAAACTTACCAAAAAACAACTGAGCAAACTGAGCATAACCGGACAACAAACACCCAAATGGAGTCACACCCTGTCTAAACCTGGGTAGACACCATAATGAAATTCATGGAGATCTGCTCCCATTCCCACTCCAGAACGGTTAAAGATTGCAACTCTCCAGCCGGTCTCAAATGCTCATCCTTAGCTCGCAACAAGATAGACACCTCGAAACGAAATCTGTAACTTCACTCTCCATCCCTCCCCACCCGTAACTATCTTACAAGTCACGTCACATCGTGCTGGAACTTAGACGAACACAGAAGGCTAACTAGTGTTCCTTTTCTAGGATCTCGCGTCTCCACCCATTAGTATCAGGTACACGCAACACGTCCCTAAACGTAGCACACCCTAGTCACAAATCAAGGACTCCAAATTTTTACCCTGCCGAACATGCTCAAGTATCACAGGCAACGGGCATCGGTGGGCTGTGCCTCACGAAAACGATTAAGTAAAAGTGGACGGACGCGGACATGAGCAAACTGTCCCCTCAGTAGAGGCGAACTTAAGCTATACTCTACGATCGCACAAGAACTGCAAATCTGCAGAAGACTGTCTCCGAACTGCGAACAACTGGAACAACTACCCCCGGGCCTACGACTCAAAGCATCAGCTACCACAATCGCCTTGCCACGGGAACCAAAGGATATCACAATCACAATCATTCACAAGCTCCATCCAACGGCACTGTCTCAACAATCAAAACCCGCTGCAGGAAGGTGCACATTATGCTCTGGTGGTCCGTGAAAATCTGACACAACTCTCCGCACAAGTAGTGTCTCCAAATCTCCAACGCACGACCACCGCGGCCATCTCCAGATCATGAGTGGGATATCCTGCTCGTACTTCCTCCAACTGTCGGGAAGCATGAGCGATAACTCAATAGTGCCACATCAGTACACAATTGAGCCCCACTCGCGAAACATTACAGTAAACAACAAAGTCGTCCGATCCAGAAAGCAAAGAAAGAACTGGTGCAGTTGTCAACCGAGTCTTCAACTGCTGAAAAATCCGCACGCATGCCTAAGTCCAGGAAAAGAAACTCCTTTCCTGGTCAACCCGGTCAACGGTGCAGCGCTATACAAGAAATCCTGCACGAAACGGTGGTAAAAACCTGCTAAGCCCAAAACTGCGGACAACTGTCCCCGTTGCAAGTCTAGGCCAAGTTGTACGGCCTCGATCTTCCTCGGGTCCATACGAATACCGTCGCCCGTAACTACAAGACCTAGGAGTTCAACACAATCAAGCCAGAAGGTGTAAGTCCATGCTACCCTTCCCCGGTTCTTACGGGGTTGCGGAAGTGGTGAAAAACGATTTTCAAATGGGTGGTAACATGGACTACCAATACGGATCTTTGTTAAACGACTATCTAACAACCTAACAAGAGTTTACCTACTCGGTCAAGGGGCTGTACCTTTCTTGAACTCCTTCGTCTTCGACTCCTCCCGGTGTACGGATCGGCCTCACCTCGTCGTCTCCTTGAGCCGAAGATGGATCCACCCGAAAGCTTCTACCTTTGGCTTCTTCTTCGAACTTTGAAAAAACTAGATCACTTGGCTTGCTAGGCCTTGTGAACTAGATTGAGTAGAGGAATGTTTTGGTGTCTTTTTATCTCTAAGGCAATGAGTCTCAACACATGAGAATGGTTTGCCTTGAGGTAGAGAGAGCAAGAGGAAGAGGGAGAGCTTGAGAATGAGAGAGCTCAAGAGAGAGAAAGCAAATGAAAGAATGAACCATACTCTTCTCATTCTCACCTTTCATAATCCAAAAGCCATCATAACAAAAATAGTAATCAAGTATTGTGTAATGGTTTAAGTCAAAATGGATATATCATTTCATGCACTCATTTTGCATAAATAAACAAGCAAGCAAAAGACTTTGCCATGGAATGATAGCCATTGTCATGATGATGGTCAACTAGTCCAACCTAGTCAACCGGTCAACAAAGTCAACCAGTCAACAATGTCAACCCCTCAACAACCATGTCACTATAATACTTAATTAATATTAATGTTAATCATATATCTTATTCTCATTAGGGTTAAGCAAAAGTCAATGGTCAACAGTCAACTGTCAACAGTCAACAACCCTAATGAGAATACTCTACCTCTGTCTCTCTGTCAACTGTGCATACACACCCGCATCCGCGTTCCGAGGAACACGAATACAAACGAGATAAAACCAATCCCAAAACGTACACTAGGATCTGGCTTAAACCAAAGCCCGCTAGTGTTAACTGTCCGGACACTGTACGTGCACAAGTGCACGGATGTGACCGAACCCTGTCGCAAAACCATACAACCTCTACTCTTTTGCCTAAAGGCGAATAGCTTTCTGTGTGGGACTCTAAAGACTCGACACTACGCTGGCAATGGGTTTAACCACAGACCGCAAGCGGCACTAGCTGTGCGTAACGGTCCCCAGGTAGATGCCGACAAGAAGACTGACGAGGTGAAACCCATCTGAACTCCTACTGAGTCTGAATGTGACAATCTCCATACAGTCCGGTCTGTTCGTCTGATACATCGCATGGCGGGCCTAGGGGGCGGTAAACGCCAGTCCCCTAATAGCGGTACAAGTCGTGTCGGAGGGAAGCCCAGAACACCCTGAGATAACACTGGAAAACTACCAGTATATCTCGCTTGCCCTGGCCAGGGACTACTCGTGTAATGGCTCTCCTAGACACAGCGCGATGTCAACCCCCAATAACGGGAGAGACGAATCCTGTCTAACCGTCACTGCCTCCAAGTGCTTCGGGACTGCACCCAACTACTACCTGTTTGCACGACTCCTTTGAGCCATGGTAGGGTAGTAATCTAAGTACAGTGGGAACACACTCGAGGCGAAGTGACAGTGTCAAGTCAACGGACTAAGCTGTACTCATGTCACCTGGGAACTGATAACTGACGATAGGTATAGTATAAACCAACAGTTCCCGATGAGTCCTGTCCAGTGTACTAGTAACCCAACGAGCACCCGCATACTATCTCAAGTACGACGTACTGACAGCTGTGGGACATACGGTCTCCCACACTGGGATGAGAAGCGCATACGCTAGTCTACTCCGGAGTATCGATGCCCAGTCTCGATAGTCCTGCGACTAGGGACCTGCATAAGGATGTGCTTATTGATTACCCAGCCCCACTAGTGTGACTGCCATCACAACGCTGGTAATCAAGCAAAGATCCTAAGGGCTCTACTAATGTGTATAGGTGATATTCTAAAATAAACACATGTATACATTGAAGTAGAAACAAACCAAGTAGCATACTACTATATTGAGCAAGATTGTTTATACAAGGTGAATATCCCAAGCTTTCATTAAGTAATATACAAACTAGTATGATACAGTAATGGCCTCTAGGGCATATACACTAACAATCTCCCACTTGCACTAAGGCCATGTACTGGCGTATCGAAGACCTATCATCTCGATCAGCCGCTCGAACTAAGTCTGGGGTAAGGCCTTTGTGAGTGGATCAGTAGTGTTATCTTCCGTAGAAACTCTCCGAACCTCGATCTCCTGGCGTCCCACGATCTTCCTGATTAGGTGATACTGCCTCAAGATGTGTCTGGACTTCTGATGGGACCTGGGTTCCTTCGCTAAAGCTATAGCCCCGTTGTTGTCGCAATACAGAGGTATTAGATCAACAATGGACGGAACCACCTGAAGTTCAGTTAAGAACTTCCTTACCCAGACAGCTTCTTTTGCGGCATCTGCAGCAGCGATATATTCCGCTTCCATCGTTGAGTCGGCAACGGTTTCCTGTTTGGAACTTTTCCAACACGCCGCCCCTCCATTGAGGGTAAAGACATAACCCGACATGGACTTGGAATCATCCTTGTCACTTTGGAAGCTGGAGTCAGGAAAGACCTTGATCTAGAGGTCTTTTCCGCCATACACCAAGAACATCTCCTTAATCCTTCTCAAGTACTTGAGAATGTTCTTTACCGCTATCCAGTGTTTCTCCCCAGGGTTTGACTGATACCGGCTTACCACACTCAGTGCATAAGCTACATCTGGTCTGGTACACAACATCGCATACATTATAGAGCCTACCGCAGAAGCGTAGGGTATAATAGACATGTGATCCCTTTCCAAATCAGTCTTCAGAGACATCTCTTTGGAAAGGGTGATCCCGTGACAAGCCGGTAGATTACCGTGCTTGGAATCTTCCATAATGAATCTTTTCAGTATGGTGTCGATGTACCTGGACTGTGAGAGTCCCAGTATCCTCTTGGATCTGTCACGATAGATCCGGATCCCCAGAATGTATGAGGCATCACCCAGGTCTTTCATGGAGAACCTCTGTGACAAGAACCCCTTGACAGATTATAGCATAGGAATGCCATTTCCTATTAAGAGAATGTCATCCACGTATAAAACGAGGAATACTACAGTTCTCGCTACAAATCTACTATAGATGCATGGTTCATCTGGATTTTTGATAAAGCCAAATTCATTGACCGTCTCATCAAAACAGATGTTCCAACTCCGCGATGCCTGCTTCAGTCCATAGATGGACTTAAGCAACTTGCACACCTTTCCGCTGCTCCCACTCTGAATGAAAACCTCTGGCTAGTCCATATAAACACACTCCTCTAAATTTCCATTTAGAAAAGCGGTCTTAATGCCCATCTGCCAAATCTCATAATCGTGGAAGGCAGCAATGGCAAGAAGGATCCGAATGGATTTCAGCATAGCTACTGGAGAAAAGGTCTCATCATAGTCCAAACCAGGTCTTTGACGAAAGCCCTTTGCAACCAGTCTAGCTTTATAGGTCTCAACCTGTCCATCTACACCAATCTTCCTTTTGAAGATCCACTTGCATCCTACGGGTTTTACCCTATCTGGAGCAACGTCCAACGTCCATACTTTGTTGGTGTACATGGACTCCATTTTGGTCCGCATTGCATCCAGCCATTTTACCGAGTCAACGCTCTGAATGGCCTGCTTGAAGCTAGTTGGCTCATCATAATCTATGATGCAATCCTCTCTATCCCCGTCTATGAGAAAACCGTAGTATCTCTCGGGCGGATGAGACTGCCTACTACTCCTGCGGAGCGGTGTAGGAATGTCATGATCTTTCGAACCCTCTGGTTCTACCAAGCTTTCAGTAATAGCTCGTGGTTCTGGAATTTCTTCCAGTTCTATTGCGCTCCCACTTATCTGATTTTCCAAAAACTCAGTTTCCAAGAAGTCGGCATGACGAGAAACATAAATCTTTTGTTCCTCTTCGCAATAGAAGAAATATCCCTTGGAGTTCTTTGGATATCCCACAAACTTACACTGTACTGAGCGTGCCTCGAGCTTGTCCGCATGCTGCTTTTTGACAAAAGCTGGACATCCCCATGTCTTAATGTGATTAAGATAGGGTCTCTTCCCACACCACATCTCATATGGTGTAGTAGGCACAGTCTTAGTTGGAACTCGGTTCAAAAGGTATGCAGCTGATTCTAGCGCATATCCCCAGAATGATCGCGGTAACTCAGCGTTACTCATCATGGACCGTACCATATCCAATAGGGTTCGGTTCCGTCTCTTCGATACACCGTTATGTTGCGGAGTGTATGGAGGAGTAAGCTGAGAGAGAATTCCATTCTCTTTTAAATAGTCCAGGAACTCGGCACTCAAGTATTCACCACCTCGATCCGATCTTAGTGTCTTGATACTTTTGCCGGTTTGTTTTTCTACTTCATTCTTATATTCCTGGAATTTTCCAAAGGCTTCGGACTTATGTTCCATTAAGAAGACATAACCGTACCTTGAAAAGTCATCCGTAAAATTAATGAAGTAAGAATAACCGCTTCGCGCATGTGTAGACATTGGACCGCACACGTCACTGTGTACGAGTCCCAAGAGCTCGCTCGCTCTTACTTCGTGTCCAGTGAACGGAGTCTTTGTCATCTTTCCTTTGAGACAGGATTGACAAGTGGCATACGATTGATATTCGAACGGATTCAAATATCCTTCTGCATGTAACTTCGTCAACCTTCTCTCATTGATGTGACCCAGTCTACAATGCCATAAGAAAGTCTGATTTATTTCCGGAGACTTTCTTTTGTGTGTATTCTGGACATTGAAAATCTGTGGTTGGTTTAATACGTATATACCATTGCTTAATATACCAGACCCGATCAGAACTTGATTAAGGTGAATGTTTACAACATTACTTACAAACGCAAATTCATAACATTTTAGAAGTTAAAGATACAGAAATGATATTACAAGTTGCGTTCGGTACAAAATAGTAATTACGCAAAACCAAAACGTGTCCATCTGACAACCCCAGGTGATAGTCCCCCACGGCCTTAGCATCCATGCCAGCTCCGTTTGCAACTTTGAGGGTCATGTCACATGCCTTTGAAACCCTACGGTTTCTCAACGCCTGCAAAGAATTACAGATTTGAGATCCTGATCCGGTATCCAATACCCAGGAAGTAGAGTTTATTGATAGAAAGTTTTCAATAACATACATACCTGAAGCTGAAGCCGCAACTTGCTTCAGATCCTGTGTCCTGGCTTTCCAAGCCCTGCAATCTTTCTTCCAGTGACCACTCTTATGACAGAAAAAGCACTCTTCCTTCCCTATAAGCTTCCCCGCTATCTTTGTTGCTTTTGCTTTTCCCTTCGTATCCACTTTACTAACACCGTCCCTTGGTTTGGCGGGGGTTTTCTTCTTCTTTCTCTTGGCTTTCGCCTTGGACCTAGAAGAGGAAGATCCTCCTACAAACAAAGTGGATGTTTCCCTACCTTTCTGTAGGGTGCCCTCTGCACTCCTCAGCATGTTGAGGAGTTCTGAAAGTTCAACTTCTTTTTCTTGTAAGTTGAAGTTCAGGATAAACTGGGCGTAAGAGGAAGGAAGGGACTGGAGAATCAAGTCCGTATAGAGCTCGTTCTCTAATGTGGTCCCAAGTTCCGCGAGCTCCTCAATGAAGCCAATCATCTTAAGCACGTGTTCCGCTACCGATGATCCGATGGCCAACCTTGCCGAAAATAACTTCTTCAACACTTCGTATCTTGCGATACGAGATTGCTCTCCATACAGTTCTTTTGAATGGAGAAATATGGATTCAAGGTCCATATTCTCGTGCCTCCTCTGATGTTCGTTGTCCATAGAGGCAAGCACGAGGCACTTGGCCTTCGCGCTATCGATCTCCCAAGTCATACGGATTTCCTTATCCGCGACACTGGAGGTGGGACGTGGGACAGGGGGAGCTTTGGTGGTAAGGAGATACCCCAACTTGTCATAAGTGATTGCCATTTTGACATTCCTGAGCCAATCTTTGTAGTTTGGCCCTGTCAGTATGTTTTTATCTAGTAATAACTTAAGTCCGGTCATGATGATTGGTCGCTGCAATTAGGAGAGAGAGAAGAAACACTTTAGCATGATTCTCTTGCAAGTTTAGAGTGGTTTTTAATTTGTCTAAACAGGATGGCTCCCACTGTCTCTCGAATCCCTCCTCAAACCAAAAAGGAAGAATTAGTCAGGATCAATCTCACCGTACAATTCTTGCTTAACCGTTCGGCCAGGCTGGTGTCGGTACTTCGAGGGAGGTTTTCCAACGCTTTCGCGAAGTTCCTTAATTTAAGAACCTCTCTTCCTTGGGGGCGTAGCCCCGCTAACACCTTTCTAGATACCTACTTGGTTTATAGCATTGATCGTTAAGTGAGAAATTTCCCGAGGAGTAGTATATACTCACAGTAGAATCGGGATCCAAATATCATCGCAAGACGAAACTGAAGGAATCCTACCAGAATCATCACACTCCAAATGGTATGCAACACTAGCAAGTTTCAGTTCTTTTGAAACTCCCGATGTTGATTTTTGCCCCATGCTCTTATGACCTTGACTTTGGCCAACAAATCATAAGTCATATGTCAAGTTCTACCCATCATTCTCCAGGTTAATTTGAGCCCATCCGCACATACCCTTGACTTGTGCCAACAAGGTAGAACGATTGCCCCAAACCAACACATCTATCTATGCTGCACATGAATACCCAATAGCTACCAATCAGTATGCCTTGACTTTGGCCAACAAACATAGCTTGAATACTATTGAACATCCATGTGAAACGACGGAGGGCTACAAATGGTTTTGGCGAAACCGTGAACGTAGTGAACTTGATATAATCGATGGAACGAGATAGCTTTTAAAAGGAGTGGCTTAAGCTCCGCGTTTAAAAGTTATTTTGAAAAGAAACCGAGTGGTTTTTGAAAGTGTTCCAACGACTTTTACTTGGTTTATTTTTTTTGCATTAGTTCTTTTAATACGTATTTTTCTTGCATTAGTTCTTTTAATGCGTCCCATCATTTAATCCTACCATTGCAGAAAACAACCAAAATATGACGTACGCTTATGCCATTCGCATTCGCCATGGGGCCCCGTCATTACCCGTTAGGTTACATAACTAACGACAGAGCGGGGGCTGGGCTAGCGCGGCTGCAAAACATAAGCAACGCCTAAATAATATCATACATAGATATATTGCAATGATAGCCATTTCAGATCACAGATGAATACATTGGATATACTAGGAATCCGCAATTCGTACGAGCCTGTAATGAAAAGCGGATTACATGGTCGCGATGAATAGCCAATACCCCACCCTAGACCCCTACGGGTGCGGCAAACTACCCGCCAAATATCCGAAGTGGATCAACCTCCCTCAACGACGTGAGTAGGCCACTCAGCACTTCGCGATACCCGGTAGTTTGTGCACCCCACCATGGGTCTATCCTAGGAGCAAAAACAGTAAAAAGAAATTATACAATGACGGTTACAACCCCGACCCGGTTGTGCGGCCAAAAAAAATATTACATCAATTTACATATTACATGAATTGAAAGAAAAGAAAACTCTCATCTCACAACCCTCGGCTATTCATCCGCGACAATCCAAAGAATTCATATACACATACCATCAACATTACAGATCACAGATGTGTATAACCCCCACTAATTGACGTATAGCGATTAGCGGACGTTCAATACACATAACACATCACAGATATAAACCCATTAGCCTTAGTCTTTAGAAGTTCGATAAAAATACGGATTTTCAAGCCCCAAAAACAAATTTTTCTTTCTGGAAAATCTGGGCTGAAAAGACATGTTGTAAAAATCCCAAAATACCCCCAGAAACACACCGCAAGAACTTTTACCCACGACCGACTCAACTCGGCCGCGGAACCGCGGCGGGAGCATGCTCCCGCCGCGTTTCCGCGGCGCTTTGACCGATTCATTGGACGAAATTTATTGGGTGCTTAACAAAAAGCCTGAGCCGATTTTTAAGATAAGATTTATCAATTTTTGGAAAGAATAAAAATTCGGCAGAAACTTCATTTTCCGGGTTCGTTTCGCTACTTTTTCTTTGATCGAACTTCTACTTACTTTGCTAACATGTTAGATAGTGTTTAACTAGGCTCTGATACCACTGTAAGTCCATGCTACCCTTCTCCGGTTCTTACGGGGTTGCGGAAGTGGTGAAAAACGATTTTCAAATGGGTGGTAACATGGACTACCAATACGGATCTTTGTTAAACGACTATCTAACAATCTAACAAGAGTTTACCTACTCGGTTAGGGGGCTATACCTTTCTTGAACTCCTTCGTCTTCGACTCCTCCCGGTGTACGGATCGGCCTCACCTCGTCGTCTCCTTGCGCCGAAGATGGATCCACCCGAAAGCTTCTACCTTTGGCTTCTTCTTCGAACTTTGAAGAAACTAGATCACTTGGCTTGCTAGGCCTTGTGAACTAGATTGAGTAGAGGAATGTTTTGGTGTCTTTTTATCTCTAAGGCAATGAGTCTCAACACATGAGAATGGTTTGCCTTGAGGTAGAGAGAGCAAGAGGAAGAGGGAGAGCTTGAGAATGAGAGAGCTCAAGAGAGAAAAAGCAAATGAAAGAATAAACCATACTCTTCTCATTCTCATCTCTCATAGTCCAAAAGCCATCATAACAAAAATAGTAATCAAGTATTGTGTAATGGTTTAAGTCAAAATGGATATATCATTTCATGCACTCATTTTGCATAAATAAACAAGCAAGCAAAAGTCTTTGCCATGGAATGATAGCCATTGTCATGATGATGGTCAACTAGTCCAACCTAGTCAACCGATCAACAAAGTCAACAAGTCAACAATGTCAACCCATCAACAACCATGTCACTATAATACTTAATTAATATTAATGTTAATCATATATCTTATTCTCATTAGGGTTAAGCAAAAGTCAATGGTCAACAGTCAACTGTCAACAGTCAACAACCCCAATAAGAATACTCTGCCTCTGTCTCTCTGTCAACTGTGCATACACACCCGCATCCGCGTTCTGAGGAACACGAATACAAACGAGATAAAACCAATCCCAAAACGTACACTAGGATCTGGCTTAAACCAAAGCCCGCTAGTGTTAACTGTCCGGACACTGTACGTGCACAAGTGCACGGATGTGACCGAACCCTGTTGCAAAACCATGCGACCTGTCGCAAAACCATGCAACCTCTACTCTTCTGCCTAAAGGCGAATAGCTTTCTGTGTGGGACTCTAAAGAATCGACACTACGCTGGCAGTGGGTTTAACCACAGATCGCAAGCGGCACTAGCTGTGCGTAACGGTCCCCAGGTAGATGCCGACAAGAAGACTGAGGAGGTGAAACCCATCTGAACTCCTACTGAGTCTGAATGTGACAATCTCCATACAGTCCGGTCGGTTCGTCAGATACATCGCATGGCGGGCCTAGGGGGCGGTAAACACCAGTCCCCTAATAGCGGTACAAGTCGTGTCGGAGTGAAGCCCAGAACACCCTGAGATAACACTGGAAAACTACCAGTATATCTCGCTTGCCCTGGCCAGGGACTACTCGTGTAATGGCTCTCCTAGACACAGCGCGATGTCAACCCCCAATACCGGGAGAGACGAATCCTGTCTAACCGTCACTGCCTCCAAGTGCTTCGGGACTGCACCCAACTACTACCTGTTTGCACGACTCCTTTGAGCCGTGGTAGGGTAGTAATCTAAGTACAGTGGGAACACACTCGAGGCGAAGTGACAGTGTCAAGTCAGCGGACTAAGCTGTACTCATGTCACCTGGGAACTGATAACTGACGATAGGTATAGTACCAACCAACAGTTCCCGACGAGTCCTGTCCAGTGTACTCGTAACCCAACGAGCACCCGCATACTACTCAAGTACGACGTACTGACGGCTGTGGGACAGACCGTCTCCCACACTGGGATGAAAAGCGCATACGCTAGTCTACTCCGGAGTATCGATGCCCAGTCTCAATAGTCCTGCGACTAGGGACCTGCATAAGGATGTGCTTATAGATTACCCAGCCCCCACTAGTGTGACTGCCATCACAACGCTGGTAATCAAGCAAAGATCCTAAGGGCTCCACTAATGTGTATAGGTGATATTCTAAAATAAACACATGTACACATTGATGTAGAAACAAACCAAGTAGCATACTACTATATTGAGGAAGATTGTTTATACAAGGTGAATATCCTAAGCTTCCATTAAGTAATATACAAACTAGTATGATACAGTAATGGCCTCTAGGGCATATACACTAACAGAAGGAACACTCCAAGAATTTAGAAAACAGCTGGTGCTCTCCCAATGTACGTAAAGAAAATCCTCAAGTGCTGCTCCTGTTCCTCACGACACATTGGAATAGACCAGAATGTCATCAATAACACAACAATCAACTGGTCGAGGAACGGCCTGAAGAAATCTGGTTCACCACATCCTTAAATGCTGCTAAGGTATTGGTGAGTCCAGCGACACCACCAAGAACTCATGCTGCCCGTAGCGCACACAAAGCAGTCTTTGGAATGTCATCACTCCGATCCCGCAACCAATGATGACCCGATCTCAAAGAAAACAAGAAAATGTCTCGCACTCTGGAGCAAGTCGAACAATTCGTCAGTGGGAGATAAAGGATACCTATCCCCACCGTAACTCGGTTCAATTGACAATCAATCAACACACAACCTCAAACTGTCGTGTTTCTCCCTGACGAACAGAAAAGGAGCTCCCCAAAGCGAAATACTTGGACGTACAAGTCCCCCTATCTAGCAACTTTGCAGCTGATCCTTAAGCTCCCGAAGCACCGCCGGCTCATCTGGAACAACGTCGGAAAACTCTCGCACGATGGGAACCCGGTCCAACAAACCCGCTGTGGCTCTGGTATCACGAATGAAAGCCAAGAATCCTTGACATCCTCTCCTCAAAATCCGATTAGCGAAAAAGGATGAGTTCAAGCTGTGAGAGGCGGCACCACTGTCCCCCTGCACAATAAGAACCGACTCACCGGGAAAACAAAACATGACTGTTTTCCCGCGGCAGTCCACAGACGCATAGCACGTAGCTAACCAGTCCGTGCCAAAGAGAACGTCAATCAAACATCTCTAGAAGGTTCAAAACGACGGACGAATCTCCTTATCGATTGGCACAGACCGAAACACGTGTTGCGCAACAAAAGAATCGCTGACAGAAGTTAACACAACAACGGCTGATCTAGCATACACAACTCTCGGCCCAACCATGGCACAAAGTGTGTAAAACAAACGAGTGCATAGATCCCGAACAAAACAACCCTACGAATCAAAAGAACATACGAATTTAAGAATACCTGAAAACTCCGCATTGGACGCCCGCGTGTCCCGATGAGTAGAAGAAAACAATCGAGTCTGCCCTCTACCCGCAACTGGCTGAACTCCTCCTCTACCAACCTGTCCACTCTGAGCGAACCCTCCGCGACCATGACCTCTCTGAACACAAGTCTGACATGGTGCTAAGGAACAAATCCTGATGAGGTGATGAAGGCTCCTGCACCAGAAACATCCATGCGATGATTGCTGACCCTCCTGGGGATGAGAGCTGAACGACTGTCCTCGTCCTATGCCTCTGCTACTCCCGCGACGGTCATGAAATATGTCACGACGACTAAGCTTCTGTCTCTGGGCTGGTACACCTATACGAGTCCTCCTCTGTTCCAGAACTCCCAAAGTCTCTGGAAGACGTGCCTCGTCAACTAAGGCTGCATCTACTGGTGCTGTATACGTAACACTATGCTATGTGCTGATCGCAAGGAAAAACTGGGTAACAGGGGTGACACTCCTGTCGCCGTGCTCTACTGGGCTCAACCAAAGACCTCATCGTCTGGCGCAAGTCCTGCATCTCAGCCTCAACCCTAGCAATACAATCTATCGAAGGCGGATCCATCTGCTCCTGTACAGCGAGAGTACCATCCTGGTTAATCCTCGTCCCACACGAGTCAACTCTGAGCTCGGCTCTCGCTGCATCACTCTGAGTCCTTATAGTCATCGGCGGCAAAAGCTATAAATGGAAAAAGGATTCGATAAGAACACGGAAATCGAATCACAAGGATATGTATCATCAAGGAAAGAATTTCAAGCAATTAGTACTTAAGTCACTTTAGGCGGAGTACCGTGTCGTGAGTATGCCGCGGACATACACACTCTAAGTTACTCTTCTTAAGTTACCTACTCCATCATACCAAGGATATCCTACACTCCGAAAGGTAAAACCTAGCGCTCTAATACCAATTTTGTCACGACCAGAAATTGGCACGTGACGGCCCTTAAACTACGCAACGTCTCTAGGCGTAACGCAATTTAAGTAAGCTGAAAACCCAGCAATCTAAATCATCGAAAGTAGTAAGTGATAAGAACATTGTTAAAACTTTTGAAAATCTCAAGTACAAATTCATTAAAGTCCAACTTTACTTTCTTAAAAATTTTGGCAGCACCTCATTTGTAAAAACTAACCCTAAAAATGGGTACAACATAAATATAAGTAAAGCATCCCCAACCGGGAGCAAAGCCCAAAAGCGGAAAAAACCACCACAACAGATATACGACGCCGTAGCGAAGAAATAAAAGACGACATAAGTAAAACTGCATAAAAGACCTCCAAGTCACAAAATAACATACAATATCGTCCTCACATCAAGTCTCTAAGTCATACATGAAAGTGGTAGATGGAGAGTATAGGATACAACGAATATACAATAAGCAACATCGGATAACCGCAAAACCAACCTATAGCAAAACTACACGCAGTCCGCCGAAGTGGTATTCGCCGCAAAAGATGATACGAATGATGAAAACCCTACCGCGACTGCCCTGAGGGACTACCTGCAAAACACTGTGGCACAACGAGGGTGAGTTACCAACTCGTGAATAGTAAATAACATATGCAGATAATCGCAAGTATGCACGTACAACGCGAATCTAATACATGCAAGCTGATAGCAATAAATGGCAATATGTATGCAATAGTCATGTAAGGTACTCTATCAGGTACTACTAATACATGAATAATAAATGGCAATATATATGCAACAGTCATGTAAGGTACTCTATCAGGTACTACTAATACATGAGCAATAAATGGCAATATGTATGCAACAGTCATGTAAGGTACTCTATCTGGTACTACTAATACATGAACAATACATATAAAATAAATGCGGAGTATGGGATAAAACATATCATCCTCACGGAATCCTGACCTCGTGATAGGACCAAAGTCCATCAAGACAATCTAAATCCCAAATTTCCACAAATCAGCCCCCAAATTGGTCTTCATATCCTGTAAGTCTCATAGATCCTGAGTGTCCAATATCAAGTAAAGCACATATCTCCAGTATCCAATATCAAGTAAATCTCATATATCCTGTATCCAATATCAAGTGAATCTCATATTTCCTGTATCCAATATCAAGTGAGACTCATATATCCTGTATCCAATATCAAGTGAATCTCATATATCCTGAGTGAGTATATTTGCAAGATTTTTATGATGATGTATATAAATTAGATATGTATACATATATATTAGCGTCCCATTCCACTAATATATATATATATATATATATATATATATATGCATATATAACAGCGTCCCATTCCACTTTTATATATACTTAGGAGTAAAAATATCATGAAAACAAGTGTCTAACATCGACACATAAATACTGATCTATCAGGCGCTGTCACCACGACTGGCCCTCCTGATAGGTATGTATCATACGCTATCCCGAAAACTCGAGTGCCTAGCTCTGACACTCGAAATTCAACGTATCCATACGTACATGACTCCTGTCGGTATCACCATGATAACCGCCGAGCCATTGTACCGTCACCGGTAGTGATGGTTCCCCCACTAACTCATCGTCTACTCCACGAAATTCTTGCCCCGGGGTACCTCCGGGCCCCACCATGTACCCGCACATGGCTCCCTCTGTTCCTCATATGGGGTATATATATATATCAGAACCGATAAATCTCATGGTAGATGCTGAAATATCATATCAAGAGAAACCAGGTTTTTCAAATAATGCATAATTTCATGAAACTACCATGGTCCTCAAATCCAGAAAACATCATGAAAAATCCATATCTCAATGCGAAAATCCATGAATATAATATATGCAACATAAAACTGTAATGTGAGCATATATAAAAGAAAAGCCGCTATTTAACTGCAACAAGTTTATATATATATATATATATATATATATATATATATATATATATCATGCGGTTCCTAATTTCTCCAAGCCCATATAACATCAAATAAAGGTGAACATGTAGCTATAACCATATATATGTGTAAACATGTAGGTATAGCAAGGTATATGTATATACCTATCAGTAATGATGTAATACCCTCCAGGTATAAGTATAAGTATGTATGCAAGATGCACATGCAGCTATGTCTCATATGTGTATATACCTATCACTAATGGTACAATACCATATAGGTATATAGGTAACTAGCATGTAAGAATGTCAAGGCATATGTGTAAGCATGTAGGTATACAGGTATTCTATATGTCATATGCACAAAAGGAAATAAGGACCATGTCTCAATATCCCTAAACAATACAATATCATATATGTATAGGTGTTGTGCGTGTTATAGCAATTATCGACGGTGTGTGTGTAGCATACAATTAGTGTTCGTGAAACATGAACCGTCAATAATGGTGTTGTGTCTCATTAATACTAAGTCCATACACAAGGAGATGAGATAAGCAACAAAGGTGTACATGCACAATCAATGTCCGTATACTTCTAGGTATTAGTCATGTCATTTGATCTAGCCCAGACGCATAACTCCAAACGGGTGATCCCCTTGTAGATGTTAAATCTATTCACCAACAATCCTGGCTAAGTAAAGCCAACTACTTGCTTTTCCCTCTTCGCAGTGCCCGAAGTCCCCGCCAGCGATCCTGAAAGCATATAACAATATAACAAGTGTATATTAGCAATCGACCAATAACACGTACCAACTACGTTTGACCGACGCACCAACTCCAAACATACTCTCAAGTGTTCAACATGTGGCTAACGCGCGTAGCGACACTACGAAACCAACTCAAGAGCAAAACCTACACAAAAACACAAACGACATTGGCACGACCCTAGCTAGGAACGCAAAGCGACACAACTACCAAGCCTAGATCCTGATCGTACCGATCACGCATTCACAACACAAGATATAGAGTAGAATCAATATAATTAACGTCGCAACGTCAAAAGAAACCCACGCCTAAATTATCCTAAAATCTAGTATGCAACTTATATCATTTTAGCACAAAACTACAAGTTTTAACCAAAACTAGAATTTACAAACACCAAAAAATAGCAAGATTAAATCATCCAAACCATTACTAGAATTTTAATCTCTATTAATTAGGATTTAGTAAAAGTCTAGTCTGTAATTAAGCTAATTAGATAATTAGTAAAATATCAATTAATATTCTAGCAATTAGGTTAAGTTTTCATTTGTCTAAAATTATCAATTAACATTTTCACTAATCAAACCTAACTTGATTATCCAAAAACCATTTCTTAAATTTCAAAACATGCAATTAAAAGTCCTAATTAAACATATTATATACTAATTAACGATTTAGAAACAACAAATAAAGATTAGGGTTAGGGTTTTATACCTCCACAAAAGATCCAAGATCAAGCAACAACTCCAAGGTTAACCCTCCAAAAAGCCATCTTTCATGAAGATCCAAGCATGTTTTGTGAAGAAGGATAATGGGAAAATGATTTATTTATGAGTTTGTGAGATAAATTGATGATTTTTGATGTATTTTGTGGTCTTAAAAGAGTTGAAATGGAGTGAGGAAGGAGAGAGGGCAGCAAAGGGGAGGGCCGGCCAAAGAGAAGAAATAGGGGGTGTTTTGTGAAGTGGGTGGAAATTTCTAGAAAAACAAATGTAATAATATCTCACTAATGCAAAATGCCACCTTTCTTTTCTTTTCTTTAAAAAAAAATAAATTCCTTTATCACAAAATATCTAGATATTTGGCAAGAAAGGATTAAGACTAATTCTAGTGATTAGTTTAGCATAGATTCTCAATAGAAGTAATTAACCAAAACCAAAAAATGTAATTACCACTAATTAAGTGCATAATTAACAACTTAAAATAATATTTAATTAGGGAAAAAATCTATGTGAACCAAAACATTCAATTGACCCCCAAACCCAGCGCACTAGCTTCATTCTAGCTAAATTAGGTGCCGTGCATTCTATACTGCAAAAAGACCGCTCTAGGTTTTTACGGAAAACACCGACTATTTTACCCTAAAAACGGAAAATTCGCAAAACGATTTCTAAAACGTTGCAGTGGGTTCACATTCATTCGTGACCACCATTGTATTTATTTTTATTCAGTTGTATCTAGCAAACTCCATCAACCAGACTTGTATATTATTTAACCTTAGAAGACCGGTTGTATATTCTTTCGACCTTAGAGTCGCGCGTTATATTATTATGGTTTTCTTGACGATTTTGAGTTTCCTTTTGTGTTTTGATCCTCGCCCTTCGGCGTTGTATATTATATTGCTTGTGTGGTTGTGACCGCCAATTGGCGAAGAGTTAGCTCCCTCTTGGGGATGCCTTTATTCATTTTATGCAAGTTGTAACCTTTTGGGGCCAGTATTTACAAAGAAAACTCTGCCGAAATTTTCAGAAAAGACTTGAGACTTTAAAAATGCAATACATTGGCTTATGTTATTAAAACCACGTGTTTTGAATTAAGTTTTCTTCACTTCTTCCTTAAAATGGTTTAGATTTCTGGGATTTTTGGCTTACTTGAATTAGATGGGGTCCTATAGACTTCATATGATTTAAGTGCCAGTCACGTGCGATTTCGGGTCGTGACAAAAATACTTGTCTAAAAACTAAAGAAGTCACAAGTAAACAGAATATAGTACGAGTACCAACCCTTTTGTCCTAATGGACAGTAGACAACATACAATACTTTGTATAAGTCCCCTGAGTTCAATAACTCAAACCTTGTGCGTCGTAGGTTGAAAACTGTACTATGGTTAAGAAGAATTACACCGTTGTAGAATGCTCCTAATCTAACCATCAACTGATATAAGTAAATGTTGTAAGTCCACGTTGCCCACCCCGGTGCTTGCGGGGAGGCGGAAACGTTATGAAAAATCGGATTTTTACAACACTATGCAACATGGACTATGCTAAAGGAGGGATCTTTGCTAAACAAAAACTAACTAACAAGCTAAAAGAGTTAGCTACTCGGAAAGGGGATTATACCTAAGTCTTGAAGTCCTTCTCTTCTTGCTCCTTGGAAAGAAAGAACGGGTTCTCCTTGTTGCCTTCTCTTGCCGAAGAAAGATCCACCCGAGGGCCTCTACCTTTGGCTCCAACCTCAAACTAGAAGTAACTAAGGTGCTTGGTGTGCTAAACCTAGGACCTTAGAAAGAGTAGAGAGTAATTTAGAATGTTTTATCCCAAGCTTAATGGTTCTCAACTCATGAGAGGGAGAGCTTTGAGAGAGAGGAAGAGGAGGAGAGAGAATGAAAATGATAGAATGAGAAGAATAAACCAACCTTCTCACATATATATGAATTATGATAAATAAATAATTAGCTAAAGATAATTGTGATGGTTAATCATGAAATGACTATTATCATTTCACATTAATTACTTTTGCAAGAATCGAAGAGCATCTTTCATATGAAATGATGATGGTCAACTTGTCAACCTAGGTCAACAAGTCAAGCATAGTCAAATGGTCAACAACCCTAACCATACACAATTATAATTAAATAATATAATAAATCATATTTCACACATAAACATTAGGGTTAAGAAAATGACAACGGTCATTAACCCTAATGGAAATCCTCTGCCTCTGCCTCAGTCAACTGTGCATACACATCCGTATCCGTGTTCCGAGGAACACGAATATAAAGAGATAAAACCAATCCCAAAACATATACTAGAATCTGGCTTAATCCAAAGCCCGCTAGTATAAGCTGTCCGGACACCAAACGTGCACAAGTGCGCGGATGTGAACGAACCCCGTCGCAAAACCATGCGACCTCTACTCGTTTTGCCTAAAGGCGAATAACCCTCTGTGTGGGACTCTTAAGACTCGACACTACGCTGGTAGTGGGTTTAACTACAGACCGCAAGCGGTACTAGCTGTACGTAACGGTCCCCTGGTAGATGCCGATAAGAAGACTGACGAGGTAAACCCATCTGAACTCCTACTGAGCCTGAATGTAACAGTCTCTGTACAGTCCGGTCTTTTCGTCTAGGAGTATCGCATGGCGGGCCTAGGGGGGCGGTAAACTTCAGTCCCCTAATAGCGGTACAAGTCGTGTCGGAGTGTAGCCCAGAACACCCTGAGATAACACTGGAAACCTACCAGTCTATCTCGCTTGCCCTGGCCAGGGACTTTGTGTAATGGCTCTCCTAGACACAGCGCGATATCAACCTCCAATACCGGGAGAGGCGAATCCTGTCTAAACGTCACTGCCTCTAAGTGATTCGGGACTGCACCCAAAAACTACCTGTTTGCACGACTCCTTTGAGCCGTGGTAGGGTAGTAATCAAAGAACAGTCGGAACACACTCGAGGCGAAGTGATAGTGTCAAGTCAACGGACTAATCTGTACTCATGTCACCTGGGAACTGATAACCGACGATAGGTATAGTACCAACCAACAGTTCCCGACGAGTCCTGTCCAATGTACTCGTAACCTAACGAGCACCCGCATACTATCTCAAGTACGACGTACTGATGGCTGTAGGACAGACCGTCTTCCAAGCTGGGATGAGAAGCGCATACGCTAGTCTACTCCGGAGTATCGATGCCCTGTCTCGATAGTCCTGCGACTAGGGACCTGCATAAGGATGTGCTTGTGGATTACCCAGCCCCCACGAGTGTGACTGCCATCACAATGCTGGTAATCAAACAAAGATCCTAAGGGCTCTACTAACGTGTAAAAGCGATATGCTAAAAGAAACACATGCACACATTAAAGCATAAACAAACCAAGTAGCATACTACTATTTTGAGCAAGATTGTCAATACAAGGTGAATATCCTAAGCTTCCATCAAGTAATATACAAACTAGTATGATACAGTAATGTCCTCTAGGTCATATACACTAACAATCTCCCACTTGCACTAAGGCCATGTACTGGCGTATCGAAGACCTATCATCTCGATCAGTCGCTCGAACTGAGTCTGGGGTAAGGCCTTCGTGAATGGATCAGCAGTGTTATCTTCCGTAGCAACTCTCCGAACCTCGATCTCCTGGCGACCCACGATCTCCCTGATCAGGTGATACCGCCTTAAGATGTGTCTGGACTTCTGATGGGACCTGGGTTCCTTCGCTATAGCTATAGCCCCGTTGTTGTCGCAATACAGAGGTATTGGATCAACAATGGACGGAACCACCTGAAGTTCTGTTAGGAACTTCTTTATTCAGACGGCTTCTTTTGCGACATCTGCAGCAGCGATATATTCCGCTTCCATCGTCGAGTCAGCAAAGGTTTCCTGTTTGGAACTCTTCCAACACACCGCCCCTCCATAGAGGGTAAAGACATAACCCGACATGGACTTGGAATCATCCTTGTCACTCTGGAAGCTGGAGTCAGCAAAGACCTCGATCTGGAGGTCTTTTCTGCCATACACCAAGAACATCTCCTTAGTCCTTCTCAGGTACTTGAGAATGTTCTTTACCTCTATCCAGTGTTTCTCCCCAGGGTTTGACTGATACCGTCTTACCACACTCAGTGCATAAGCTACATCTGGTCTGGTGCACAACATCGCATACATTATAGAGCCTACCGCAGAAGCGTAGGGTATAATAGACATGCGACCCCTTTCCAAATCAGTCTTGGGAGACATCTCTTTGGAGAGGGTGATCCCGTGACAAGCCGGTAGATTACCGCGCTTGGAATCTTCCATACTGAATCTTTTCAGTATGGTGACGATGTACCTGGACTATGAAAGTCCTAATATCCTCTTGGATCTGTCACGATTGATCCGGATCCCCAGAATGTAAGAGGCATCACGCAGGTCTTTCATGGAGAACCTGTGTGACAAGAACCCTTTGAAAGATTGTAGTATAGGAATGCCATTTCCTATCAAGAGAATGTCATCCACGTATAAAACGAGGAATACTACAGTTCTTGCTACAAATCTACTATAGATGCATGGTTCATATGGATTTTTGATAAAGCCAAATTTTTTGACCGTCTCTTCAAAACAGATATTCCAACTCCACGATGCCTGCTTTAGTCTATAGATGGAATTAAGCAACTTGCACACCTTTCCGTTGCTCCCACTCTGAATGAAACCCTCTGGCTGGTCCATATAGACACACTCCTCTAAATTTCCATTCAGAAAAGCGGTCTTTACGTCCATCTGCCAAATCTCATAATCATGGAAGGCAGCAATGGCAAGAAGGATCCGAATGGATTTCAGCATAGCCACTGGAGAAAAGGTTTCGTCATAGTCCAAACCAGGTCTTTGACGAAAACCCTTTGCAACAAGTCTAGTTTTATAGGTCTCAACCTGTCCATCTACACCAATCTTCCTTTTGAAGATCCACTTGCATCCTACGGGTTTTACCCTATCTGGAGCAACGTCCAACGTCCATACTTTGTTGGTGTACATGGACTCCATTTCGGTCTGCATTGCATCCAGCCATTTTACCGAGTCAACACTCTGAATGGCCTGCTGGAAGCTAGTCGGCTCATCACTATCAATGATGCAATCCTCTCTATCCCCGTCTATGAGAAAACCGTAGTATCTCTCGGGCGGATGAGACTGCCTACTACTTCTGCGGAGCGGCGCAGGAATGTCCTGATCTTTCGAACCCTCTGGTTCTATTAAGCTTTCAGTAATAGCTCGTGGTTATGGAATTTCTTCCAGTTCTATTGCGCTCCCACTTATCTGATTTTCCAAAAACTGAGTTTCCAAGAAGTGGGCATGCCGAGAAACAAAAACCTTTTGTTCCTCTTCTCAATAGAAGAAATATCCCTTGGAGTTCTTTGGATATCCCACAAACTTGCACTATACTGAGCGTGCATCGAGTTTGTCTGCATGCTGCTTTTTGACAAAAGCTGGACATCCCCATGTTTTAATGTGATTAAGATAGGGTCTCTTCCCACACCACATCTGATATGGTGTAGTAGACACAGTCTTAGTTGGAACTCGGTTCAAAAGGTATGCAGCTGATTCTAGTGCATATCCCCAGAATGATCGTGGTAACTCATCGTTACTCATCATGGACCGTACCATATCCAATAGGATTCGGTTCTGTCTCTACGATACACCGTTATGTTGCGGAGTGTATGGAGGAGTAAGCTGAGAGAGAATTCCATTCTCTTTTAAGTAATCCAGGAACTCGGCACTCAAGGATTCACCACCTCGATCAGATCTCAGTGTCTTGATACTTTTGCCTGTTAGTTTTTCTACTTCATTCTTATATTCCTGGAATTTTCCAGAGGCTTCGGATTTATGTTTCATTACGAAGACATATGCGTACCTTGAAAAGTCATCCGTAAAAGTAATGAAGTAAGAATAACCGCTTCGCGCATGCGTAGACATTGGACCGCACACGTCGCTGTGTACGAGTCCCAAGAGCTCGCTCGCTCTTACTCCGTGTCCAGTGAACGGAGTCTTTATCATCTTTCCTTTGAGACAGGATTGAAACGTTGCATATGATTGATATTCGAACGGATTCAAATATCCTTCTGTATGTAACTTCGTCAACCTTCTCTCATAGATGTGACCCTGTCTACAATGCTATAAGAAAGCCTGATTTGTTTCCGGAGACTTTCTTTTGTGTGTATTCTGGACATTGAAAATCTGTTGTTGGTTTAATACGTATATACCATTGCTTAATGTACCTGACCCAATCAGAACTTGATTAAGGTGAATATTTACAACATTACTTACAAACGCAAATTCATAACCTTCTTAGATACTAAAGATACAGAAATGATATTACAAGTTGCATTGGGTACAAAAAATCAATTACGTAAAACCAAAACATGTCCATCTGACATTCCCAGGTGATAGTCCCCCACGGCCTCAGCATCCATGCTAGCTCCGTTTGCAACTTTGAGGGTCATATCACCTGCCTTCAAAAACCTACGCTTTCTCAATGCCTGTAAAGAATTACAGATATGAGATCCTGACCCGGTATCCAATACCCAGGAAGTATAGTTTATTGATAGACAGTTTCAATAACATACACACCTGAAGCTGAAGCCGCAACTTGCTTCAGATCCTGTGTTCTGGCCTTCCAAGCCCTGCAATCTTTCTTCCAGTGTCTACTCTTGTGACAGTAAAAGCACTCTTCCTTATCCACAAGCTTCCCCGCTACCTTTGTTGCTTTTGCCTTTCCCTTTGTATCCACTTTACTAACACTGCCCCTTGGTTTGGCGGGGGTTTTCTTCTTTTTTCCCTTGGCTTTCGCCTTGGACCTAGAAGAGGAAGATCCTCCTACAAACAAAGTGGATGTTTCCCTACCTTTATGTAGGGTGCCCTCTGCACTCCTCAGCATGTTGAGGAGTTCTGAAAGTTCAACTTCCTTTTCTTGCAAGTTGAAATTCAGGATGAACTGGGCGTAAGTGGAAGGAAGGGACTGAAGAATCAAGTCCATATAGAGCTCATTCTCCAACGTGGTCCCAAGGTCCGCGAGCTCCTCTATGTAGCCAATCATCTTAAGCACGTGTTCCGCTACCGATGATCCGACGGCCAATCTCGCCGAAAACAGCTTTTTCGACACTTCGTATCTGGCGATACGGGATTGCTCTCCATACAGTTCTTTTGTATGGAGAAATATGGATTCGAGGTCCATATTCTCGTGCCTCCTCTGATGTTCATTGTCCATAGAGGCAAGCACGAGACACTTGGCCTTCGCGCAGTCGATTTCCCAGGTCTTACGGATTTCCCTATCCGTGACGCTGGTTTTGGGACCTGGGACAGACGGAGCTTTGGTGGTAAGAAGATACCCCAACTTGTCATAAGTGATTGCCATTTTGACATTCCTGAGCCAATCTTTGTAGTTTGGCCCTGTCAGTATGTTTTTATCTAGAAGTAACTTAAGTCCAGTCATGATAATTGGTCGGTGCAATTAGGAGAGAGAGAAGAAACACTTTAGCATGACGCTCTTGCAAGTTTAGAGTGGTTTTTAATTTGTCTAAACAGGATGGCTCCCACTGTCTCTTGAATCCCTCCTCAAATCATAAAGGAAGAATTAGTCGGGATCAATCTCACCGTACAATTCTTGCTTAACCGTTCAGCCAGGCCAGTGTCGGTACTTCGAGGGAGGTTTTCCAACGCTTTCACGAAGTTCCTTAATTAAGTAACCTCTTTTCCCTGTGGGCATAGCTCCGCTAACACCTTTCTAGACACCTACTTGGTTTATAGCATTGATCGTTAAGTGAGAAAGTTCCGGAGGAGTAGCATATACTCACAGTATGATCGGGATCCAAATATCATCGCGTGACAAAACTGAGGGAATCCTGCCAGAATCATCACACTCCAAATGGTATGCAGCGCTAGCAAGTTTCAGTTTCTTTAGAAACTCCCGATGTGGATTTTTGCCCCATGCTCTTATGACCTTGACTTTGGCCAAAATATCATAAGTCACATGTCAAGTTCTACCCGTCATTCTCCAGGTTAATTTGAACTCACCCGTACCTACCCTTGACTTTGGCCAACATGGCAGTACGACTGTCCCAAATCAACACATCTATCTATGCTGCACATGAATACCCAATAGCTACCAATCACTATGCCTTGACTTTGGCCAACATACATAGCTTGAATACTTATTGACCATTCATGTGAAACGACGGAGGGCTACGAATGGTTTTGGCGAAACCGTGAACATAGTGAACTTGATATAATCGAAGGAATGAGATAGGTTTCAAAAGGATTGGTTTAAGCTCCGCATTTAAAAGTTGGTTTTGAAAAGAACCGTGTGGTTTTGAAAGTGTTCCAACAACTTTTACTTGGTTTATTTTTTCTTGCATTAAGTTTAATGCGTCCCATCAATTAATCCTACCATTGCAGAAAACAACGAAAATATGACGTACGCTTATGCCATCCACATTCGCCACGGGGTCCCGTCATCACCCGTTAGGTTACTTAACTAACGATAGAGCGGGGGCTGGACTAGCGTGGATGCAAAACATAAGTAACGCCTAAATAGATATCATATAGATATATATAAACATTCGTCACATGCAATGATAGCCATTCCAGATCACAGATGAACACATTGGATATACTAGGAATCCGCATTTCGTACGAGCCTGTAACGAAGAGCGGATTACACGGTCGCGATGAATAGCCAAACCCCACCCTAGACCCCTACGGGTGCGGCAAACTACCCGCCAAGTACCCGAAGCGAAGCAACCTCCCTCAACACCGTGAGTAGGCCACTCGGCACTTCGAGATACCCGGTAGTTTGTGCACCCCACCTTGGGTCTATCCTAGGTGCAAAAACAGTAAAAGAAATTATACAATGACGGCTACAACCCCAACCCGGTTGTGTGGCAATACAAATAATATTACATCAATTTACATATTACAAGAATTGAAAGAATAAGAAAACTCTCATCTCACAACCCCCGGCTATTCATCCGCGACAATCCAACGAATTCATATACACAAACCATCAACATTACAGATCACAGATATGTATAACCCCTACTAATCGACGTATAGCGATTAGCAGACGTTCAATACATATATCACATCACAGATATAACCCATTAGCCAAACTGTAAAGAAGTTTTATCAAAATACGGATTTGTGCCCACCCAAAAAACTAACTTGTTCTCTGGAAAATCTGGGCAGAAACAAACCATCCTAAAAATCCCAAAACAGCAACAGAAGAAAACTGCAGGAAAAACGACCCACGACAGAGTCAACTCGGCCGCGGATCCGCGGCAAGATCATGCTCTTGCCGCGGTTCCACGGTGAGTTGGTCGACTCGCTGGTTCGTTTTTCTTGGGTGTTCTGTAAAAACCCTGAGCCGATTTTTAGTGTATGATTTATTATTTTTGAAGCAGAAATAAAAATCGGCAGAAACTTAGGGTTTTTGAAAAGTGTTTTGCGATTTTTTTCCGATCGAAATTCTAGATACTTTGCTAACTAGTTAGTTTGTGTTTAGCTAGGCTCTGATACCACAGTAAGTCCATTTTGCCCACCCCGGTGCTTGCGGGGAGGCGGAAACGTTATGAAAAATCGGATTTTTACAACACTAGGAAACATGGACTATGCTAAAGGAGGGATCTTTGCTAAACAAAAACTAACTAACAAGCTAAAAGGGTTAGCTACTCGGAAAGGGGGTTATACCTAAGTCTTGAAGTCCTTCTCTTCTTGCTCCTTGGAGTGATAGAACGGGTTCTCCTTGTCGCCTTCTCTTGCCGAAGAAAGATCCACCCGAGGGCCTCTACCTTTGGCTCCAACCTCAAACTAGAAGTAACTAAGGTGCTTGGTATGCTAAACCTAGGACCTTAGAAAGAGTAGAGAGCAATTTAGAATGTTTTTTCTCAAGCTTAATGGTTCTCAACTCATGAGAGGGAGAGCTTGGAGAGAGAGGATGAGGAGGAGAGAGAATGAAAATGATAGAATGAGAAGAATAAACCAACCTTCTCACATATATGTGAATTATGATAAATAAATAATTAGCTAAAGATAATTGTGATGGTTAATCATGAAAGGACCATTATCATTTCACATTAATTACTTTTGCAAGAATCAAAGAGCATCTTTCATATGAAATGATGATGGTCAACTTGTCAACCTAGGTCAACAAGTCAAGCAAAGTCAAATGGTCAACAACCCTAACCATACACAATTATAATTAACTAATATAATAAATCATATTTCACACATAAACATTAGGGTTAAGAAAATGACAACGGTCATTAACCCTAATGGAAATCCTCTGCCTCTGCCTCAGTCAACTATGCATACACACCCGTATCCGTATTCCGAGGAACACGAATACAAAGAGATAAAATCAATCCCAAAACATATACTAGTATCTGGCTTAAACCAAAGCCCCCTAGTATAAGCTGTCCGGACACCAAACGTGCACAAGTGCGCGGATGTGAACGAACCCCGTCGCAAAACCATGCGACCACTACTCGTTTTGCTTAAAGGCGAATAACCCTTTGTGTGGGACTCAAAAGACTCGACACTACGCTGGCAGTGGGTTTAACCACAGACCGCAAGCGGCACTAGCTATACGTAACGGTCCCCAGGTAGATGCCGATTAGAAGACTGATGAGGTAAACCCATCTGAACTCCTACTGAGCCTGAATGTGACAGTCTCCATACAGTCCGGTCTGTTCTTCTAAGAGTATCGCATGGCGGGCCTAGGGGGAGGTAAACGTCAGTCCCCAAATAGCGGTACAAGTCGTGTCGGAGTGTAGCCAAGAACACCCTGAGATAACACTGGAAACCTACCAGTCTATCTCGCTTGCCCTGGCCAGGGACTTTGTGTAATGGCTTTCCTAGACACAGCGCGATATCAACCCCCAATACCGGGAGAGACGAATCCTGTCTAACCGTCACTGCCTTCAAGTGCTTCGGGACTGCACCCAAAAACTACCTGTTTTCACGACTCTTTTGAGCCGTGGTAGGGTAGTAATCAAAGAACAGTGGGAACACACTTGAGGCGAAGTGACAGTGTCAAGTCAACGGACTAAGCTGTACTCATGTCACCTGGGAACTGATAACCGACGATAGGTATAATACCAACCAACATTTCCCGACGAGTCCTGTCCAGTGTACTCGTAACCTAACGAGCACCCGCATACTATCTCAAGTACGACGTACTGACGGCTGTGGGACAGACCGTCTCCCAAACTGGGATGAGAAGCGCATACGCTAGTTTACTCCGGAGTATCAATGCCCTGTCTTGATAGTCCTGCGACAAGGGACCTGCATAAGGATGTGCTTGTGGATTACCCAGTCCCCACGAGTGTGACTGCCATCACAATGCTGGTAATCAAGCAAAGATCCTAAGGGCTCTACTAATGTGTAAAGGCGATATGCTAAAAGAAACACATACACACATTAAAGCAGAAACAAACCAAGTAGCATACTACTATTTTGAGCAAGATTGTCAATACAAGGTGAATATCCCAAGCTTCCATCAAGTAATATACAAACTAGTATGATACAGTAATGGCCTCTTGGGCATATACACTAACAAATGTCATAAACATAATTTCAAAAGGTTATATCTCAGTTTATAAAATAAACGTACAGATATATCAATTTGAAACTAGTGCATAACTACAGATATTCAAAACCAAATATTTGTCGTCCGGCTAAAAACCCAGGTGATTTCCTCAAATATCACAAATTACAACGAATTCCGATATAATGAGGATATAATCACCTAATTCCCAATATCTTACTCCTACTCATCATCTGTAATACCATACAGATGTGAGAATCAAACCTGGTAAATACATACTCTGGAGTAAGAATCTAATTAGGAAATCAGTTTTCAATTAACAACTCACAGTGAAACTGAAACATGAAAATGTTTCGAAGGGGTATCCGGTTATTCCTAGTAATGCCTCTTCCACTATCCAGATTCATGACTGTAACCGTATATTTTCTTGCTATCTCTCCAATCTCTTTATTTGTCTTTACTTATTATCTTCTGTACACCGTACTTAGGATAAATGGTTTTCTTCCTTCCCTACCTTTTGGCACCAGCCTAAAGTTTGGAAGAAGACTATCCAATAAGCGTAATAGGTGTACCTTCCTAATCTTAGGAGCCCTCACAACTCGAGAGAAGGTAAAGAGAAAAAACAACCGAATAATCCTTATTCTATTTCTCCTGAATTGGAATCCATCCTCGAACTGGAACTAGTTCTTTCGAGTTCGTATGTAACTATACGATGGCTTATCCAATAAATGTAGATCTTCATAGTGATACGGAATGTTCAGGAGAAATGCAAAGGTGAAGTAGGAGTGGCGATGATATACGCGGTTTTGTCGTGAATGATAGTAGTCGCAATTAATTTTGCCCTCTTTCTAATCCCTTTATTTGTCTTTACTTGTTAACTTCTGTACACCACCCTTAGGATAATTGGTTTTCTTCCTTCCATACTCTTCGGCACTAGCCTATGGTTTGGAAGAAGACTATCCAATGTACTCTCCTAAATACAAGGAGCTCTTGCAACCTGAGAGAAGGTAAAGGGAAAAGACAACTGAATAGTCCTATTCAATTTCTCCAGAACCGGAAACCATCATCGAATCTGAAACAAGTTTCTTCGAGTTCGTATGTAACTATATGATGGTCTTATCCAATAAATGTGGATCTTCTTAGTGATACGAAATGTTTCGGTGAAATTCAAATGGTAAAAGTAGGAGCGGCATTGATAAATGTGACTCTGACAATTCAAAAGCCAAAGTGTTTTAAGAAAGTTCGGTTAACTTTGTTTATGAGTTCTATTCTAGGGTCGGGCCATGGTCGCTGCCAAAGAGATAGGGAGAAAAGAAACACTCAGCGTGCACTCTAACCTAGATCAGAATGGTTAATCACTTTATCTAATCAGGATGTCCCCCACTGTATCCTCAAATTCTCCTCCAAACCCAAAAGAAGAATTAGACGGGATCATCTAAAATCACCTGAGGAGTAAAACAACTCATCAGTGGGAATCGGGATCCAACTATCATCGCATGATAACCTGATGGAATCCACTCAAGTTATCACACTCCAGAAGGTATGCGCATGCCTGTCAAGTTTCCTATATGTTTGAAACTCCCGATGTGATTTCTGTCCCATGCTCTTATGACCTTGACGAAGGCCACCATATCATAAGTCACATGTCAAGTTCCACCCGTCATTGTCCAGGTTAATTTGAATACACCCGTACATACCCTTGACGAAGGACAACATAGTAGTATAACTGTCCCGAACCAACGCATCTATCTATGCAACAGAAAAGTAACAAATAGCTACCATACACTATGCCTTGACGAAGGCCAACATACATAGCATGAATACTAAGTTCTACCCGTCTGAAATGACGGAGGGCTACGAATGGTTTTTGGTGAAAAACCTTTAACGTAATGAACTTGATATCGTTGAAGGAACCGGATAGCTTTACAAATATATAGTGGCGAAAAAACCTTTGCTAAAGAGGTCACTCCCCGTGAAGGGATCTCAGCTCTTTCCTCGTCGAATGAGGTGCAGGATATTCCCAACTGAATAACTCGATGCAAAGAAAAAAGTATTCGACTATAGTGAAGTTATTACCCTGACGCAAACTTCTGCCCAAGAAGTCATTCCCGGTGAAGGGATCTCGGCTCTTGCCTCATCGAATGAGGTGCTGGATATTCATAACCGAATACCGCTGTGCAATACAAAAGAAAACGTCCTTGTAATAACAGCTTTTGAAAATTGTTCCAACAACATCATATATATGTTTGTTTTATCTTTGCATTGATCAGAATCAACGCAGTCCCGTCAATTAATCACACCAGAAAAGAACGAAAATATGATGTACGTATATGCCATCCGCATTCGCCACTGGTCCCCGTCATCACCCGTTAGGTTACTTAAGTAACGACAGAGCGGGGGCTAGACTAGCGCGGGTGCAAAACATATACAACATCTACTAGTATATATATAAATATATATAACAATTGTCCCAGGTATGATATAAAGCAACATCTCAGAATCACAGCCAAGCATCACAGAGTGGTGGATAATCCTGGAGCCCCGGGTTTCACTTGAGCCGCAAATGAGACCCGACATTCCCTGTCGTGTGGATAGCCTTTGAAATGAAACCTAGACCCCTTCGAGCACGGCAAGTTACCCGCCAATCCCAGAAGCGAGGCAACCCCAAACAACAAAGTGAATATGCCACCCAGCACTTCACGGAATCCGGTAACTTGAGCACCCCTCCGTGGGTCAACCTATACCCCTTACGTGTGCGACGAGTAGCCCACCAATTCCAGAGTGAGGTCCCCTCCGTCTCAATGCCATAAGATGAGGACCCATTGCCCTCTAGAACCCGGCTATTTGTGCACCCTGCCTTGGGGTAATCCTAGTACAGAAAAGAAAATAATATGTACAAGGGTGACATCGACCTCAACCCGGTCGTGCCCCAAACAAATAATATACAAACAGGCAGTGACGGCAGTCCACATATCAGATGCTCGCCCTGAAATATCAAATGTACAAATGAAACTAAACTGTACTACCATTTCACCACTGACTATCCACCACGACGATCCAACCACAACCACAGCACAACACAGAACATCAATGTGAATGTCATGTTCGCAAACCCGTCTAAAAGAACATATAGCAATTAGACGAGTTGTACCGCTCGAATGATATTCATGGTCGCAGATAGTAATGTATGTACTGAAAACTACGACGTTAGAATTCCGCACGCAATTAGCAAACTAAACCAATTTCCAAAACCATGAAAAAAACAGTGAGCTAAAGTTCCAAAAACCGATCGTTTTAAGCCAATTCGGAAGTCTGAATCAAAACAAAACACGCCCGAACCTTCGCGGGGAGTTAGAGCACAAAATTATCTTAGAGTTGGGGGGCCTAGAGTGGGTATCCCACCCCCATGGCCACCACGAGGTGGCCAGGGGGTGAGGCAGACCCGAAACTTCCCGAGGTGGGGCAGTTTCGGGTCCCCACCGCCAAGACCATCTTGTGGTGGTCTTGGGGAGTGGGCCTATCCGTTAGGTCCCCCCCTGGAGGTTCCCTAGGGTGTCCATATACCATCCCGCTGCTTCTCAGTTCAAACCGTGAGCCCGCGGGGTTTGTAAACATCTCAAATTTTCAGTTTTTGGAACTGTTTTTTTCGGCAGTTTTTGCATGGCAAAAATGACGGATTTCTAATGTCGCAAAGAGTTAACTAAGGATTATAGAGTGGCTCTGATATCATGTTGGGTTTCGGAAGCGCCCCGACCATCAATCCGTGACCAAATGCAGAACAAAAATTTATAAAACTTGGCGCTACCACAACCAATTACCCGGATCTACCCATAAGCCCTAGATAACAAAACATGCAAAGGAGTTAGATTGGTTATACCGAATAGATCCGTGTCCTTCGGTCTTCAACCATCATCCCAAGATCTTAGGGGCTTCCTTGATCAAGCTTGATCTCTAGTCTCCCTTCATCGAAGATGATCCACCCGAGAGTCTATGCAACGAGTTCGAACCTCATATCCAAGGAAACTAGGGAACCTAGATCGCTACTCTAGATACCGTAGATAAAGTAGAGAGTGATGAAGGATTAATTTGTCTCAAGACACCCAAGGATTCTCAACTCATGAGAGGGTTTGGGTGGAGCTAGAGGAAGTAGAAGATGCCATGAGAATGAGGTGACGAGAGCAACTCAAGAAAGAGAAAAAGAAATGAATAATGGCTTGTGTTTTTGTTTGTTGTGTGAGTGTGATAAGAAATAATGGAGCTATCACATAAATGTCCATATCTCCAAAATATCTTAGTCAACAAAAAATATCTCTAGTCAACATAATCTCACAACAAACAAAAACCCTAAGCATGGTAGAATAGTAACCATGGGTCACTAATTAGCCATGCCACAAAAATGCAATAAACACCTCATCCTACACCTCAATAACTTTTTAATCCAAAAAGGTCTAAACCATGATGAGGTGTAATCTTCTAAAAGTAATCTTGTAATAAATTACAAGAATACCCCTCAATCGTATATACATACCCGCATCCGTATTCCGAAGAATATGAATACAAAGAGACGAAAATAATACAACAAAATAATACTAGGATCCGGCTTAAACCAAAGCCCACTAGTATTATCCGTCCGAACATCATCCGTGCACAAGTACACGTTTGTGATCGAACCCTGCCGTAAAACCATACGGCCTCTACATCGTTTCGCCCGAAGCAGGGAAACCCTCTGTGTAGGACTCTAAAGACTAGTCAATACGCTGGCAGTGGGTTTAACCTCAAGCACGTCAGCGGCACTAGCTGTACGTAACGGCTACCCAGGTATTGAGCGCAAGGGAGGCCGACGAGCAAACTCATCCTAAAACCCTTACTGAGCCTGACAGTGACAATATCTGTACAGTCCGGTCCGTTCATCTATGAGTATGGCATATCGAG
Organism: Agapanthus africanus; assembly: GCA_030015575.1. Taxonomy (NCBI): domain Eukaryota; kingdom Viridiplantae; phylum Streptophyta; class Magnoliopsida; order Asparagales; family Amaryllidaceae; genus Agapanthus; species Agapanthus africanus. The sequence goes on along the minus strand of JASDDO010000026.1, from coordinate 397,720,561 downwards.
TCTAGGGGCTGGATAAAGTCAGGCCCATAATAACGCGACATTTAGTGTCGGTATGAAGCCCATCACCACCTGAGATGCTACCGATCCTGAATCTGTAATTCTCAACTACCTTGGCCAAGGATTTCTGGTGATGGCTACCTGTGCACACCGCGACATCAACCCCCAATACCGGGAGAGACAAATCCCCTGAAGATCCGCTCACTACCTCCATGTGGCTCGGTACTGTACCCAACAAAAACCTGTTTGCACGACTCCTTTGAGCCGTGGTAGGGTAGTAATCAAAGCATAGTGGGAACTCACACGAGACAAATGACGATCTCAGGTCGATAGACTAACCTGTACGCATGTCACCAGGGAACTGCTATCTGACAATAGGTATAATACCAACTAGCAGGTTCCCGACAAGTCCGTCTGGTGTACTCATAACCCAATAAGCACCTGTATACATCTTAGGTGAAAAAATTAACACCAATGGCTTGTGAGACCGGCCACTGCCCCTCGTCGAGGTCTCTATCAGTATACACTAGTCTACTCTCGGAGTATCGATGCCCAGTCTCGAAACTCCCACGACTAGGGACATTTAAGGATGTTCTTATAGACTACCCAGCTCCCACGTATATGATCGCCATCATAATGCTGGTTGTCAAGCAAGAATCCTATGGGCTCTATCAACATGTAAAAGTGATCTGTAATGTCACCTGAAGCATGTACATGATGATAAAGACAAACCAGATAGCATACTATCATCTCGAGTAAGACTGTTCTATTGGTATAGGTCCTCCCTCAATCATTGCAATCACGTGCCTACGATCCAATAATTGACTTGAGGGCACTATAGCCAACAGATGGAAGAACCGATATATATAAGTTATAGTTTGGAGAAAACTAAGTTTGAACCTACGGATATGAGATGAGATTATAATGATATAAGATGATATGAGCGGATATGATGGATATGAGGATATGAGGTGGTATAGATTTACAAATACATGTGCCAAGTTATATAATGAGATTAACATAGCGATGACATGAGATTGATGATATATAGATATGGAAGAGAATTAAAGATGATATGTTGTATGTGACCTTAGATCCGTACCTTTGTTGATGAATAGGATGATAGAATCCCTATTCTGTTTGAGACCACCGTACAATGTATTACCGTTCGCAATAAGTTATACCGGATGATTGATCCGCGATCGTGATTTGAGGATGATATTCGAAGATATTGCCACATATGATGCTATGAGGCTGGATCGCCGACGTAAAAATTTCACCTGAACCATGCTTATTTCCAAAACCGACGAATCGTATGCACTTTTAAATGGAAACCTCAAGGGAAGCTACGGATTTTAAAATGGTGTCTTTTCCTAAAAAACACCGTAGCCCCCACTTTCAAAACTACGATTCGTATATTTTAAACTGGTCATACGGTTCATATGTAGTTGTATACCTTATTATAGTTCATGTTATTGTTAGCTTATCCCTCGTCCTTATACGTGTTATGTTCCCAGTATTTATCGCTTTATGATATCATCTGATAGTACACCTGCAAAATTACCAATGATGCGCATGTTACACTTACACCGATTTTCCGGCTCACACACATTCATCATCGGTAATTGCCATGCCACTTTCACAGTAGAACTGCCATATCATGATATTATTCTTAACTGTAAAGTACATTCATTGTTCAGCACTATCATAGGACATGCTTGCTTCATATACTTGACATGCTCATATTACTGTTTTATGTTTGCATACATCGTACTTTATGGTTATATGCATTGAGATGTTGTTTTATGAGATCTCTGGATTTGACAACCGTGGCTATATTTCAAAGGAAATTGTATATTGTTTTTAAAAAAACCCGGTTTCTCTTGATATGATATTTTATGTCCACCATGAGTTTTCTCGGTTCTGAGCTTATTTTCGAGACCCGATTCGAGGAGGTGGACGAACCGTCTGCGGGTATATGGTGGACCCGGTAAGGTAGCCCGGGGCAAGAAGATCGTGGGGATGATGATGAGCCTGGCAGGGGGAGCACTACCTACCGGTGATAGTTTGGACCCGGGCGGTTATCCAGAGGATACCGACCGGAGTCGTGAGATAGATTTGAGGGCCGATTTGAGGATGCGGCGCTTGGATATATGAGGATTTATGTGTCGATACTGGACACGGGTTTCATGATGTTTTCGAGTGTCGATGTTGGACACTCAAGTTTCCATGATATTGATTTGTCGTTGATGGACATACGTGGATGATATTCACATGCATACATGAATATGTTTCAAATGTTTGTTTTTACATGTTATTGGCATTGACACTATAGTTGATATATATGCATACATGGTCCCCCTAGATATCATAGTATTACCTTCATAATATAGTATGAGCTAGGAGTCATTGTTTATTTGATTTCTAGCTGATGATGTTTTCTACTCACGAATTGGCAACTCACCCCCGTTGTGCCACAGTTTTCTTGTAGGTTCAGCCGCTTGGATCAGTAGCGGTATCGCTGGCACACAGTTCCTTCAGGGTATTTTTCTTTGGTAGGTGGGACACACCTTAGATTGTGCCCACCTTGTACTTATTATTCATATTGTATCTAGATAAACTCCATCAGATCAGAAACTAGATTTTGTATATTGGTAGACCTAGACAGACTTGTGTTTGCGAGACTTAGAGCGATGGGTATATGCTCGTTTATTTTGAGCTTTTGATGTCTTGCTTTAATTATTGTTCTTTCTGTGTTTGATCTTCGCCGTAGTGCGTCGTATATTTACTGCTGTATTTCATGGTTGTGATTCCGTCAATTGGTGAAGAGCTAGCTCCCGCTTGGGGATGCCTTTTATTTGCATGTATGTGGTTTTGGATCAAAATAAACAAGGGAGGTGCTCCCCAAATTTTTAAAAAGGATGAAAAATGTTTTTAACTTGTATATAATTCACTTGCATTTCGTATATCATTATTTATGCATTTAAAGAAAAACTTGATTTCATTATACCTTTATTTCCAAACTGCACCTCCACTATTTTCCGCAAAAAGGTTTAGATTTCTGGGCTTCGGCTTACTTGAATTACGTTACGCCTTTAGACGTTGCGTGATTTTCGTGCCGGTCACGTGCCAATTTCTAGGTCATGACAAAGTTGGTATCAAAGCGTTAGGTTTTACCTTGGTTCGAGTTTAGGATTGACCTTACGGAACTTAGACTTGACTAGGGGGGTTTGGGATCCGAGTTTTCACCTTATAGGTTGACCTTGGTTGATGGAGTAGGTTGCTTGAGTAGAGTGACGTACCGTGTGTATGTTCCATGGCATACTTATGACATGCTGCTCCGCTTAAGTGACCTTAGGATATACATTTCTTAAGATCCGTGATTCTATTCGTTCCTATGATCATACTACTATTGATTTCATTCTTTCCTATGATCATATATCCATTTTGGACCTATTGATTTCTTTCGTCCCTTCGATCTATCTTCATCGATACCTGCTTAAGGTTCTTGTCACCATGGCTTGAGCGCAGATTGAGCTGCTGCTAGAGCTGCGGTCAGAGCGAGCTCGTCATGGACGAGGACAGACCATGATGTTTTCTAGTGACATAGGGACGTATCGGTATAGTGTTTGTATCGAGACCTCTCGTGCGGGGCGAGTGTTCGGATTTGCACCGGATTATCGGGACATTGATAGAGACTACCAGATTGAGAGGACTATTGATGTACAGCCTACCCCAGAGGTTGCAATGTTTTCTACCATGCTGACAGATGACCCAGCTGTTGCTGAGATTGACAAGATCTCGCCTCCAGAGTTTATGAGCAGAAACCACTAGAGCTTTCAGACAGATATGTGACAGAAGTCCGCCAGTCTATCTTGAATAGAGTGGCTGAGATGATTCGTTTGATCTGATGCGCCAACGCAGGCTCAGTTAAGTTGAAGAATTCCAGTTTGGAGGATTTTACTCAGATCTAGTGTAAATCGATCAAGAGAGGATGCCGTTCGTTAGATGCTCCGATGTGAGATCAGTACCAGATTCGGATAGAAGGACCTCACCCAGATGCGTTATGAGTTGATCGAGAATGGACGAATGAAGCGTATTCCTCCGATATTTGGACGAGTTCCCAAGGATATAATCGGCTTGATATCTTCCACAGAGTGGTGAAGATACCCGAGTTCGGATTTCGAGTCTGTGTAAGAGACTCCAGATTGACTGTAGCCGAGAACGAATTGTAGTACGCAGCCAGTAAGATATAACGTCGAAGTGGATGATAATGAAGACGGGTGAAATAATAGGTTCGTACGAGATATTAACGATCTGTTGTTACTCCCCGTTGATGCCAGAGGATTAATATGTATGAAGAGGCGTTGGATACGGCCAAATTCCAGAGGAAAGCCGTGCTGAGGACGCAGCCTTCCGGATGACAAAAAGAGTTAAGCATGAGTTCCAACCTTCGTATAGTTCGGCATAGGTGAGATCGGAAGAGACCCTAAGCTGGTTCTTCTAGGATGCCGTAGCGATAAAGATTTGCACCCAAGATCAGTTGCATCGCGCTTATTTAGAGGGCTAGATGCCGCCGTCAGGAACATGCCATTTTGTGAGTGGTCATGTTAATTGGCCAAGAGATGATCAGAGGAGTGCCAGAGCGGAACTGTTCCGTCATTATACCCAACCGGGCTAACGAGAGGAAGGATGGTGGGATTGGTAATCCACAGAGAAGGCGAGGACCCAGAGACAGAGGACTCCAGACCGTGAGCAGGAGGCAAGTGGATGTTCTTGCTCTGCCAGCCTTGGGCGCACCGGCATTTTTCGACATTGAAGGAGGTGTACCTCAATGTCATTTATTGCGATTTGTGTTTCGTGGTCCGAGTATCACACTTTTATCGCTTGGAATTGAGTTTTGATGATTCGGACTCGTGATATTTGTTTTCGTGCACCATGGTTGCACCTGCTGGACATTTTCATTTGTGCACAGTCATTGCACTTGAATTTTGCTTTATACACCGTTACATTGGTTTACGATTTGTGCATATCTATTGCACTTCATATCGATTTTGTGCATTTTATTGCACGTATTTATAATTCCATGTATTTCGTATAGTCGATTTGATTTCGTGCAAGTTGTATGCACTCGACTTGACTAATGCACTCGGTATAGCTCACATGTGCTTGCAGTGCACCGGTAGAGATTTTGTGCACGCAGTTGCACACATTTATGATTTTATACAACTTGGCACACTCGGTGTTGTTTTTGTAGGGTTCCCCAGCACCGCCACAGGGTTTCGGGAGGCATCGACCATGCCGTTTTCAAAAAATGGCATGCTAAAGAACCCTAGCCTGGAATCTTAATTAGAGAATTAAACGAAACTCGAATGTAAAAATCTTTACATCTAAGTGAATAAGGAATACAACCTTTGTAGATCGGTCCTTCACTTCAATAGCTCCATGTAGTAGTCCCTTCGCTCCAAGTAGTGAAATCCCGGACTCTAGAAAGGCTCCACAAGATGAAAGGAACAAGCCTGCTTGAAGTCTTCGTGGCCGATGATGATCTACGTCGAGGAGACACTAACTGAAGCTACCTATTCACTAATTGTGAAGCAAACAAACTAAACTAAATGGCTAATCTAGTGTAGGTTGATGATGTAGGAATTTTGCTTACTATAGAAATATTTTTCTCACTAATTTTCTTCACCACCCAAAAAGCTAGAGAGCTTGAGGAAGGAGATGAAGAAAAACAACCATGGAGAGAAGAAAGTGTTGAATGGAAACCATGGGTGAGAAATATCTCATATAACTCTTTTAGAGACTAAACCATGGCTATCAATAATGGTTTGGTTAATAAATATCTAGAGTGAGAAAAAATTAGTGGACTAAGTCAAAGGTTAGGACAAAGCTTCTCCAAGCTTCTAACCTTGACTAATTTTCTTTTACTCTTAATAAATAAAACCCCACATTATTATTTGCATGGTATGAGTCTCATACACCCATGTCCAATGTAGCAACTAGCATGACACAATAATATATATCACATATATATTAAATGCATATAAGTGAGAAAAGAAATGCTTATGTGAGCTAATATTAGTTAACGTAAATTAATATATCAAATATACAATTATACATTAAATTATTAAATCAACACATGATTTAATAATCCGGCTATATCATATATAACCGACTAATATCATATGTATCAACTTATCGAATCAACACTTGATTCGATAACCCAGCTATATCACATATAACTGACCGATATCACATATCATGAGAATAGAATATGGTATCACATACACGTATTAATCTCGGTCCCGTACATATCACATATGTGCTCCTACTTCGTTTCGCCTGAGCCAGGAAACCTCTGTGTAGGACTCTAAAGACTCGTCAATATGCCGGCAGTAAGTGATGATCATATCAGTCACCCACAAGCCGTCAGCGGTACTAGATGGACGTAATGGCTACTCAGGTATTGAGCGATCAGAAGATCAAAAAGATTGCCTGATCATACTCCAGCGAATCCAATAAGTAACACTACCGTACAGTCTGGTCTTTTCGTCTGATATGTCGCATATCCAGCCTGGGGATGGTAAACGTCAGACCCCAATAGCTTGATAAGTCATGCCGATGTGAGGCCCATAACGGTTCGAGAAACTACTGATAACACTTACCAGTAAATCTCAGCAACCCTGGCCAGGGATTTCTTTTTATGGCCAATCGAGCACAGCGCAACATCAACCACCAATACCGAGAGAGACGAAATCCCCTCCTATCGCTTATTGCCTCCATGTGACTCGGGACTGTACCCAAAAACCACCGTTTTGTACGTTCTCTTGAACGTGGTAAGGTGGAAATCAAAGCACAGTGGGAATCACACAAGACTCTATGACGATTTCGGGTCTACAGACTAACATGTACTAGTTTCACCAAATAACCGCTATCTGATGTGAGGTATAATACCATCTAGGATTTCTCGGAGAGCCTTGTTCAGTGTACCCAGTCTCCACTGAGCACCCGTATACTATCTTTGATGTCAAACACCAATGGATGTAGGATCATCCATCACCCATCATATGGGTCAAGAAGCGTATATGCTAGTCTACTCTGGAATATGATGCCCCGCCTCGGTACTCCCATGACTAGGAACAATTGAAGGATGTACTTACCGACTACCCTGGCCCTACTATTATGATCTACATCATAATCCCGGTAGTCAAGCACTCATCCTAAGGGCTGTATCAACATGTAACAGAGAGACGATAAGTGTACATGTTAAGTTAAAGAGCAACCAGAAAACATACTATCATGTCGAGCAAGAAAGTCCTCCCTATATATATCCAAGCATCCACTATAATATACATCATATGTACAATAATGGCCTCTAGGGCATACATACAACTAACAATCTCCCACTTGCACTAAGGGCCAATTGTTGTAGTATCTCATACCCAACGTCCCATAAAAGTCTCTCTAGGGAAAGGCCTTTGTGAGTGGATCCGCCGTGTTATCCTTCGTGTCAACTCTCCTAACCTCGATCCCTTGGAGATCAACCATCTCCCTGATCAGGCAATACTGCCTCAGAATATGTCTGGATCACTAATGGGACCGGGGTTTCTAGGCCAAAGCCACAACTCCATTGATGTCACAATAACAGTTATTGGACGCTCAATGGTAAGAACCATGTTCATCTCATGAACAAAAAAATATCCAGACATCCACTTAGGTAGCATCGTTGGTAGCGATGTTTTCAGCCATTATCGTCTAGTTTGCCACGGTATTTAGCTTGGAACTCTTCCAACATACCATCCCTCCACTGAGGGTAAAGACAAAGCCTGAGACTGAATTTCAGTCAACCTTATCACTCTGGAAGCTCGAATTGGTAAAGGACTCCCACTGGAGTTCACCGTTAGCAAAAACCAAGAACACTTCTTTAGTGCTTCTCAAGTACTGAAGAATGTCCTTCACAGCTGTCCAATGATTCTCCCAAGATCCAATTGATTCATGATCACTACACCTAGTGAGTCAGCTACATCTGGTCTGGTACATAACATCACACACATGATAGAGCCTACTGCCGAAGCAAAGGGTATCCCTTGCATGCGAGCTCTCTCCAAAATAGTCTTGGGAGACGTCTTTTTGGAAAGAGTGATTCATGAGTAAGTGGGCGAACCACCACGCTTAGAATCCTCCATACTAAACCCCTTTAGTATGGTGTTAATATACTTAGATATGGGACACTCCAAACATCCACTTAGATCCATCACCATAGATCATAATCCACAAGATGTAGTAGGTATCATCTAGATCTTCCATGGAGAATCCTCGTGATAAGAGGAGCTTGACCGAATGAAGCATAGGAAACCATTTCCTATCAAGAGTATGTCATCTATGTACAATATGTAGAAGACAACCTTACTCTCTACTACCTTCTTGTATATACAAGGTTCATCTACCTTTTTGATGAAGTCAAACTCTTTGACTGCCACATCAAAACAGATGTTCCAACTCCGCAATTCCTGCTTTAATCCTAATGGACTTAAGCATAGCCTAGAGGAGAAAATGTTTCATCATAAACCACACCTGGTTATTGAAGAAAAACCTTTTACAACAAGTCTAGCTTTGAAATTCTCAACTTTTCCATTTACACCAAGAATCTTCTCAAGATCCACTTGCTCCCGATGGGTTTTACCCCTTCAGGTGCAACATTCAAAGTCATACTTTGTTGGTGTATATGGATTCCATCTCAGATCGCATTGCATCCAGCCATTCTACAGAGTCTCCACTCGTGATGGCCTTCCTGAACCTAGTTGGGTCATCATCTACCATGATGCAATCCTCGCTCCCACCGTCGCTGAAGAAAAAAATAGTATCTCTCAGGCGGATGAGGAACCCTACAGATTCGTGGAGAGGCAGAGATTCGTTGGAGACTATTGAATCATTTGGTTTCACCAAATCATCAGCCGTTAGTTTGTCTAGCTGGAACCCCTTCCAGTTCTACCTCATGACCACAAATTTCTTCAATGAGAAATTCCTTTTCTAAAATGGTGGCATGCTGAGAAACAAAACACCTTTTGCTCCTCAGTTTGGTAGAAGATATACCCCCGCAAATGTTCGAGATATCCAACAAACTTATACAGAATTGACATTGCCTTGAGTTTGTCTGGATTTTGCTTTTCAACATAAGCCGGACAACCCCATATATTAACTCATTTAAGACATGGTCTCTTCCCATTCCATGTCTCATATGGAGTGGTAGCCATTTGATTTGGATGGAACCCTATTCAATAGGTATGCAGCTTCTCAAGTGCATAACACCAAAAGGAAACAGGCAACTCAGCAATACTCATTATAGAGCGCACCATATCTCATAGGGTGCGATACCTCCGCCCCAATACACCGTTGTGCTGTGGTGTATACGAAGGAGTAAGCTGATAATGAATCCCATTCTTCGTTTAGAAAATCTAGGAACTCCATGCCCAAGTATTCTCCTCCCTGATCACATCGAAGGACTTAATACTTCTACCTGTTTGGTTCTCTACTTCGCACTTCTGTTCCTTGAATTTCTCAAAATGGTTCAGACTCGTGTTTCAACAGGAACACATGTCCGAATCTTGAGAGATCATCAATGAATATAATGAAGTATGAGGAACCAACCCTGGCATTTCTAGACATAGGACCGTATACATCATCATGTATCCGTCCCAAGAGTTCAGTAACTCTTTCTCCGTGTCCAGTAAACGGAGTTTTGGTCATTTTACCTTTGAGACATGACTGACAAGTATCATAAGATGAAAACTCAAACGGATTCAAATATTCATCCTTATATAACTTAGCTAGTCGTATCTCATTTGATATGACCTAGTCTACAATGCCATAAGAAGGATTCGTTCATTTCTGAACTACTCCTCTTGTGTGTGTTCTGTATACTTTGAACCGTGGTTTGATTTAGAACATATATGCCATTACATAACGCGCCTGATCCAATCAACTTTTGATTAAGAAAAATGTTCGCAACATTATCCTGCAATACAAAATTATATTCTTCTGTAACTTAATAAAGAAACTGATGTAATGTTGTATATCAGGTTCGGCATGTAATAACATTTGTTCATAATCAATGTATTTACCACTTGGTAATACAAGTTGATATTCGCCAACTGCTTTGGCTGCAACACTTACCCTATTCCTTACTCTAGAGAATGATCACCTATACTCAGTTTTCTACCTCTCATTAGCCCACGTAACATCTTACATATGTGCGATCCTGTTCTGGTATCTCATACCCAGGACGTAGAGTTTACTGAGAAACAGTTCTCTGTAATAAACACACCTGAAGAAGATGCATCATCATGCACTTTCCTCATTTGGGTGGCGTGGGAATCAGGATATTCCCCTATTTCCTGCTCGGACTTATAACAATTATAAGATAGAGTGGAACCAAAGTTCCCTAGCTCATTATAACAAGCGGTTTCGGTCAATACACTCATTTTATTATCTTGATTAAGGCATGACATGGTCGCTACCAGGAGAGAGAGAGAGAGAAGAAAACACTCTGCGTATGCTCTTGCAAGATCATATAGGTTATTATTTTATCTAATCAGGATGGATCCCACTTTTTTTATCAAATCTTCCTTCAAACCCTAAAAGTTAAGACTAGACGAGATTAATTATACCCTATATGTTCACCAATCTTTCGGCCATGCCAGTGTCGGTACTTTCAGGGAGGTTCCCCGTGCTTTTGCACGGACTTAATTAAAATAAACCTCGTTTTCCCTGGGGCGTAACCCCGTTAACTCCTTTCTAGACACCTACTTTGATCGGCTAATTGTAATGTGAAAAACTCTCCTAGGAGTAACTCTTACTCGCAGTGGGTATCGGGATCCAACTATCTCATAGAAGGTGTTTCCCCCAATCAGAGAAAAGCTCTGTTCAAATTTTGAAATTTAAAATGAAGCAGCGCTTCATAAAAGTGATAGTGCCAAGAGCGCCAGTGCTAAGAGTCAAAGACTCTGAGGCAGCGCTCACGTGTAAAGCACGAGAGCGCCTGCGCCAAGAGCGCCGGCGCTAAGAGTCAAAGAATCTGAGGCAGCGCTCACGTGCAAAGCACGAGAGCGCCAGCCCTAAGAGTCAAAGACTCTGAAGCAGCGCTTACGTGCAAGTTACGAGAGCGCCAAGCACTAGAACTAAATGTTCTCCACCGTTGGATCAAAGATCCAACGAAAATGATAAATCATCAAATTACCAGAATAAAATTCTGTTAAGGAAATACTCCTCAGGATCTTTCCAAACAAGAAAGATTGTGCTCTGTAATCAGAGCACCATTGGATCAAAGATCCAATGGTGATTAAAAATCACCAAGATACAAAACAATCTCTGTATGGGAAAATAATTTCCCAATCTTGTTAAGTAACAAGATAGATGTCTTTTGTAAAACAGAAGCCCTAGGATCAAATATCCAACGGTGGGAAACATCCCCAAATCAATCAGAGAAAAGATCTCCTTAACTGATTTAACAAATCAACCTCCCCTATATAATGGATCGAAGGCTTCAAGTCTTGCACAGAGGACTCCCCACAAACATTAAGAAATTTCAAAGAGAAGAGCAAGATATCGGAAGAAGAAATTTTCATCAAGGTAAAGAAGAGAGATCATAACTTCTTCTGAATTTTTGAGAGTTTAACTCTCACATCCTAAGAACTCGGTTCTTTATATAGATCACATATCGATAAGACTAGGTTTTTTCACAAAAAACAAAGAGATCATAGCATCTCATCAAAAGAAGAAGGACTTAGTTCTTAGATCTATGAGACAAAGTCTCTTATGAACAAGAATTTAATTCTCAGAGCACCAAGTTAATCAGAGCTAACAAAGAAGAGCCTTAGCGTTCTAATTTAAGAAGAACCGCCTTAGCGCTCCAAGCGTTATTTTATAAGAAGCGCTTCAGCGCTCTAAGTCTGGCGCTCAGCACCAAGCGCGCCACGTGCTCTTCACATGTGCGCTATTTCAAAAGAAGCGCTTTAGTGCTCCAAGTCTGGCACTCAGCGCCAAGCGCGCCACGTGCTCCTTACGTGTGCGCTATTTCATATGAAGCGCCTTAGCGCTCCAAGTCTGGCGCTCAGCGCCAAGCGCTCCACGTGCTCCTCACGTGGGTGCTGAGGGAACATAAAGTGTTCATTAAATAAAGCCCAGCGCCATAAAAAGTGTTCAACAATCAACAAAAGACAAAAGAAAAAGGTGTTAGAACACAAATCAATGCTCAACATTGTTAAATGAAAGGGATTAAGCCCAAATAAATGTTCAACATTTTATTCAAAACTGAGTGGGCTTAGTCCAAGTTGGCCAAACTCATAATCAACTGAGCCCATGCGCTCTTTATTGGATTCAGTCTTAAACAAGATTATTAAATCTTTGATGAACATTCATTGGTTCAATGGTACATCTCTTCATACCTCTGATACATGTCGTTGTAATCCTTCAACGTCTTCAGAGAGATGGAGGGTCCCAATAACCAACAACTTTTGGCTCATCCCCAAACTGGTTAAGACAGAACCTCACAGACTATGATGTCCATAAACTTTATGGACTATGAGGTCCTTAAACTCATGGACTATGATGTCCTTAAACTTTATGGACTGTGAGGTCCTTAAACTCATAGACTATGATGTCTTTAAACTTTACAGACTATGATGTCTTTAAACTGCCATGGATTATGACGTCCTTAAACACAATGGACCGCAATGTCCCTAAACTAAGACGATAGAGTCCAAATACTCTTTCGTTGGATCTAAATGATCCCAAAATCCCATTGAGTAGATCTTAGTCTAGAACTTAGACTAACGTATCTTAACAAACGTTTAAGTTGATCTTAGTCTCAAATGAGATTAACGATCCTTAAACCAACCCAAACCAAAATCTAAGAAAATACGGATATGGACTAATCCACGCCCTACGGGAGACAACATAAATTAGTCTCCGTATACAATCCACGGGTAACCAAAAATAAAACAAACATACACGACACGAAGTGACCTTCTGCAGCAGGAGAAAGTGGTTACCGCGATGCGGTAGCGTAATTAACTGCAGGGGCTTGCGCCATCAGGGAAGAACGTCTTCACAATCAAAAAACCCCTCACAATAAGGGGGAATCTGACGAAGTCTGCTATAACGGCCGCATCCGTCCAAACCACCGATGCACGGTGCCATAAATCAACTTGGCATCTTCGGAGAGGTGGATGGATAACACCAAATAGCATCTGCCCCCAAAATTCAGGCCAGACGTTCTAACGTCCCGGTCGCGTCTTTCGGTGGTAAACAGAAGGTATGCAATCTCATTGCAAATTTCAACACTTGAAATTCCCGATAATATTTTTCCCCTAGCTTCCTATGACCTTGACGAAGGCCAACAAACCATAGGCCGCTAGTCAAGTTCAACCCGTACATTTCATGATTGAGCTAAACCCACCCGCACGACCCTTGATGAAAGCCAACAAAGTCGCACGACTACCCTAATCCAATCGCGTCACATGCTTAAGCAGATAAGCACTAATCAGCTACCGCACACCACGCCTTGACGAAGGCCAACAAAAATCGCACCAATACTAAATAGTCCTTATCTGAAATGACGGAGGGCTACGACAGGTTTTTAAGAAAACCTTTTGCGTAATGAACTTGATATCGTTGTAGAATCAAGTGATTTTGAAAAGGAGTGTTTTTTAGGCTTTTACTAGTTTCGCTAAAGAGGACACTCCCGGTGAAAGGATCTCGGCTCTTTCCTCGTCGAATGAGGTGCTGGATATTCAGGAATACAACTATGCAAAACAAAAACTGGAGAAGCAATCAAAAACAAAACCGAGTGGGTTGTAGCAACTTCCAGTTTCGCTAAAGAGGTCACTCCCGGTGAAGGGATCTCGGCTCTTTCCTCATTGAATGAGGTGCTAGATATTCTACAAGGAATACCGCTATGCAAAGCAAAAACTAGAGCTATCCTTTTTTAAAATTAGACTCCACAGCATCTTTAGGTTTTTTTCTTTTCATTAATCTCATTAAAGAAGTCCCATAATTTATGTTAGTTATATTTATGCTCTAGAGGCCATTACTGTATTTGCGATGTATATTGTAGTGGATGCTTGGACATATATTGGGAGGACTTTCTTGCTTGACATGATAGTATGCTATCTGGTTGCACTTTATCTTAACATGTACACTTATTGTCTCTCTATAACATGTTGATAAATCCCTTAGGATGAGTACTTGACTACCAGGATTATGATGCAGATCACACTAATGGGAACAGGATAGTCGATAAGTACATCCTTCAAATGTTCCTAGTCGTTGGAGTATCGAGACAGGGCATCGATACTCCAGAGTAGATTAGCGTATACGCTTCTTGACCCATATGATGGGCGATGGATGATCCCACATCCATTGGTGTTTGACATCAGAGAAGGTATACGGGTGCTCAGTGGAGACTGGGTACACTGAACGAACTCACCGAGAACTCCTAGATGGTATTATACCTATCGTCGGATAGCAGTTCTCTGGTGACACTGGTACAGGTTAGTCTGTAGACCCGAGATCGTCATAGAGTCTTGTGTGATTCCCACTGTGCTTTGATTTCCACCATACCATGGTCAAAAGATCATGAAAATGGTGTTTTTTTTGGTACAGTCCCGAGTCATATGTCGGCAATGAGCGATAGGAGGGGTTTCGTCTCTCCCAGTATTAGGAGTTGATGTTGTGCTATGCTCGATTGGCCATAACAGGAAATCCCTGGCCAGGGTTGCTGAGATTTACTGGTAAGTGTTATTAGTAGTTTCTCGAACCGTTATGGACCTTGCATCGGCATGACTTATCAGGATATTGGGGTCTGACGTTATACCATCCCCAGGCTGTGATATGCAACATATCAGACGAAGAGACCGGACTGTACGGTAGTGTTACTGATTGGATTCGCAGGAGTACGAGCAGGCTTACTTGTTGATCTTCTGATCGCTCAATACCCGGGTGGCCGTTACGTTTGGCAGACCACTTGCGGCTTATGGGTGTTTGATATGATCATCACCTACTGCCGGCGTATTGACGAGTTTTTAGAGTCCTACACAGAGGCTTCCTGGTTCATGCAAAACAGAGTAGGAGCACATATGTGATATGTGCGGGACCGAGATTAATGCGCGTATGTGATATCGCATTCTATTCTCCCGACTTGTGACATTGGTTGGTTATATGTGATATTGCCGGGTTATCGGAAAAGGTGTAGATTCGATAAGTTATTGCGTTTGATATTAGTCGGTTATACAGGATATAGCCGGATTATTAAATCAAGTGTTGGTTTAATAATCTAATGTATAATTATATGTTTGATATATTAATGTGCATTAACTAATATTGGCTTACTTATGATTTCTTTTCTCACTTGATTGTGCACAAAGTATATATGTGATATATATTAATGTACATTTTATTGTGTCATGCTTGATGATACATGCTTCATGGGTGTTTATACTATAGTTAGGATAATCCCAGGGTTTATATTTATCTAAGTAATTCTAAAATGGTGGAATTTTGTCATGGTAGAAGCTTTGAGAAAGCTTTGGATAACCTTTGACCAAGTCCACTCCTTTTGTTTTCCTTAAGATATTTATAAACCTAACCATTATCCTCAACCCTAGTTAAGTCTCTACATGGGTTAGTGTATGACACTAACTCACCCATGGTTCATTTTCTCACCTCATGAGTTCATTCTCATCTTGATTATTCTTTATCTTCTTCTTCATTGAAAAAGCTTGCTAGGTTTTTTTTAAGTGAGAAAATAATGTGAGAAAAATAAAACTAAAGTGAGCCCACTTCCTACTTCACATCCTCTACTATTAGCCATTTAGTTTAGGGTGTTTGCTTCACTAATCTCTCCATTAGTGAAGAGGTAGCATGAGCTCGAGTCTCCTCGACGTAGATCATCTTCGGCCTCGAAGACATTGAGCAAGCTTGTTCGTCTCTTCAAGTGAACCCTCTCTAGAGTCCGGGAGTTCACAATTCATAGCGAAGGGACTACATCATGGAGCTTTTGAAGTGAAGGACCGGTCTACAAAGGTCGTATTCCCTCATTCACTTAGATGTAAAGTGTATACATTTTGATTCGTCGGATTTTCTAGTTTCAATTCAAGGGTTAGGGTTAGCTAAAAACGGCAAATTTTTAAAAATGGCATGGACGATAACTCCCGAAAACTTGCTACCGCGCTAGGAAACCCTGCAGTGGTATCTGAGCCATGCTAGAAAATTAGACGATTTTTGCTAGGATTACGAAACCGAAACTACTCCGAAACACCCGATACGAAAATTTGTTTCTGTCGGATTTAAGAAGTTATCAAATTTTTTTTAAACAACTGCAGAATGTTATATGTGATATGACATGAACACAGAAGAAATTCGAGGCAATTTGGTGAAAGTTGGGCCGGCCACATGCATGGAAAATCCGGTGTGCTCGGTTTTTTTCATGGGCATTTGGCTTCAAATTTCTTCTGTGTTCCAGTCTCTTGGTTTTCGGGTTTCAGGTATTGTTTGTTTTTTTCTAAATTTTCATGTGATGTTAACTTTTAGAAAAGGAAATTCGGAGTGTTTCGTTGTCATAATTCTAATATGTATTCGGGTCATTTAGAAGATATTAAAAAGTTCGAACGGATATCAATAACCCAATTTTCCCCCCGCTGGAACTTTTTCAAGAGTTGGATTTTTACCGAGTTTAAAATTTTCAGAAAATCTTGCAAGCGATTCTGTGGACCGTCTATGTCACGACCCAAAATATTAGCTCGCGACCAGCACTTAAATCACGAGACTTCTACAGGCGTAACGTAATTTAAGTAAGCCGAAACCCAGAAATCTAAACCTATTTAAGAAATAAAGATACAATAAATCATGTTTTGTCTTTTGAAAAAAATTGGGCAGCACCTCCTTTGTAAAAACTAACCCCGAAAACGGGTACACCACAGAAAATAATCAAGCATCCCCAAATGGGAGCAAATCACTCCCAACGGCGGAAACAACCACCACAAGTATAAAAACAAGTATACGACGCCCAAAGGCGAAAATCTACACAAGGAAAAGTAAAGCAAGACATCAACCCCAAAAGCGAACATAAAACCCATCGCTCAAGTCTCGCAACTACAAGTCTTCTAAGTCTGCAACATATACAATTACTAGTTTCTGAATTGAAGTGTCTAGATTCAATATGAATAATAGATACAAGAAGGGCACGATCCAACACGTACCACCTACCACAAGCAAATCACCCGAAAACAGCTGTGTGCTAGAGATGCCGCAACTGATCCATGCGGTCAACCTGCAAGAACTGTGGCACAACGGGGGTGAGTTGCCAACTCATGAATAGAAAAACATCACCAGGTAGAAATCGAAATAAACAACGATTCCTAGGTTAACTATATCATAATGGTAATACTATGATTCTAGGGTGACCGTATCTATATATGTGCCAACACATAAATAACTGCCTATCAGCAAGTGGATATCATCCAACAATATAATCAATGCATGTATGCAGGTGGATCTCATCCAACAATATAATCAATGCATGCATGCAGTGGATCTCGTCCACGTGTCAACCACTGACACAATAAATCCTGCATGTAAATATCATAAAAGCATATGCAGGTAAATATGAGGATATGAAACAACGCGTGTCCCTCGCGACACAACAAAATCATGGAACCGGAGTGTCCACATCGACACTCGAAACATCATGAAACCCGTGTCTAGAATCGACACGTAAATCCTCATCTGTCGGGAGCCGTCACCATGACCGGCCCTGATGTCAGCACATCTCATAGAACCTGAGTGTCCACATCGACACCCGCAATCCACGTAGCATGTCTGAACATTACTACAATCGGTATCCCCCAGATATCCGCCGAGTCTAAATAATATCACCGGTAGGTAGTGATCCCTCTGCCAGGCTCATCGTCTACACCACGAAATCATCTCTCGCCCCGGGGTACCATACCGGGTCCACCATATACCCACAGACGGTGCCTCCCGCTCCTCGAATCGGGTTTCACATGCCAATCTCAGAACCGAGAAAACACATGGTGGACGCACTGAAATATCATATCAAGAGAAACCGGGTTTTCAAACAATACATAAATTTCTTGAAACACCCCCACGGTTCTCAAATCCATAAATCATATAAAATCCATACCTCAATATGAAAATCCATGAAAGACTGATATATGAAACATAAAACAGCGGTATGAGCATATTATGGGAAAACCGCTCTTTTAAATGAATCCAGTTTAAAATATATCATGCGGTTCCCAATTCCTCCGAAATCAAGTGCAGCATCATATGAGGTGTACATATAACTATAGCAAGATATGTGTATCTACATGTAAGCAGGTATGTATGATGCAACTCATAAGCACAATAGCACAATAAGCAAAG
Source organism: Agapanthus africanus (assembly GCA_030015575.1). NCBI lineage: Eukaryota > Viridiplantae > Streptophyta > Magnoliopsida > Asparagales > Amaryllidaceae > Agapanthus > Agapanthus africanus. The sequence continues at coordinate 397,702,120 of JASDDO010000026.1, read as the reverse complement.
TCTCAATATCACATGTCAAAACAATACCACTTAGGGGTATATTCAGCTATAGCAAGATATATGGGTGTACATGTCAGTATGTATGCATGATGTGCATGTAGCTGTAACAAGGTATGCAACATATAACAGGATGTAAGCATATCCGTATATCTCATGCAACGTGGAACAGTGATATGAACATAGCAAGTATATCATAGCAATATGTAGCAATTCCACTGTGTAGTGACATAGCAATTATCGATGATGAAGTGTGTGAACCAGCAAATCTGTGTAAGTGTAACATACGCATCATCGATAATGGTGTAGGTGTACTAACACATGTATATTTAATGCAATGAGAATAACATGATCGTAGCATAAAGTACATCATCAGCTAAAAGCTATAGGGTATACGTGTCTATAATATATGCGATTCGGTGAATCCATCAATCGGCATCCAGCCTCACAACATCACGTACGGTACAAACCATCGTACGACATTCTCTAAACAAGGGTATGGATAAATCAACAGGTAAAACGCATCGCGTACGGTAATCCACGTACGGCAGAATTAAACAAATAGGGATTCTATCAACCTATACTACAACGGGGGTACGGATCTAAGTCTCGTACGGCATATCACTCAATATGCAAAACATTATCCATATAAATATACCTATCTCTCAGGTCACATCCATGTCAAACTCGTATAAGGGGACATACAAAGGTATCAACAATCTCATATCGACTCGAATCCATAAAATGACATATCATACTAAGTCATCATATCACATCGTATACTCGTTCATCACATTAATAAACGTCACTCTTGTTCTCTTTCAATTTGTAGCCATCATGATTCACTTATCATTCCATATTCTCATATGCCAATATGTCCATTAGCATCAACTTCTATCATATTATCGTTTGTAAAACCTACAATTATGTCCATCGCATATCATTTATCAAGATAAAATAATCAATTGATATTCCATATCAATGTTTCCGGGGGTGCTACACGCCATCCACCCGACTTTCCCCATACATATAAATCTACTCACCTGCTAAACTCCTCGCTTAGCCATAGTCGATACGCTTCGTCGTCACGGAATCCACACGAAGGTACCTACAATCAATAGGAATTCGCAAAGCTATTAATATTAAATTCCGAAATCCAAGAACGGCACGCGGTGCGCTCATAGGTTAGAACCTATAGCCTACGCTTGCAAAACAACCAAACAACCCTCTTCGTTGACGTACAAACGTTCAACGACCAAATACAATATCCAGTTGCAAAACCAAGAAATCCCAATACCAGAAAACATAGCCAAAACCCTAACTAGGGTCGCTATACTTGAAAACTGCCACGCCAAAAATCCAATCGCACCAACACTCATTCACAACACAATAATTATCGTAGATAAAAATATATACATCATCACCATGTCTATTAAAACTCACGTCTATGTTTTACCGAAAACCTAATAAGCATTTTATATCATTTTAGCACAAAGCTAAAAGTTTACACAAATTCTAGCGATCACAATTATCATAAAGCGGTTTAATTAAGTCGCCCAAACCTTTACCATAATTTTAATCTCACCCGAATATGCTTTAGTTAAAACTTAGTTTGCGATTAAGCTTAAAAGACAATTAGGAAAAATAACAAATACCATTCTCATAATTTTTTTAGGTTTTCCAAGTCTACACATCAAGATCAACCACTTTAACCATTCAAAACCCTAACTTGATTTTCAAAATCCTTTTCATGAATGAACTAAACATGAACTTGAAGCTATATTAAACATCTAAATAAGGAAGCTTTAAGGATTTAAGCAACAATAAGGGATTAAGGTTAGGATTTATACCTCACGAACATGCTATCAAACTTGCAAATTGATTTCTAAAATAGCCTCCCAAAAAGCTAACTTTAATGAAGAACTAAGCTAGTTTAGGCTAAAGATTAAGGAGTGTGGATTTGTATTTGAGTTTGTGTGAATATTTCTTGATTTTTATCATTTATTTGAAGCTTTTTGATGTGAAATGGAGTGAGGAATGAAGGAGGGCAGCAAGCTTTAGGGTTCGGCTAAGGAGGAAATGAGGGGGTTTTGTGAAAAATTGTGTAGAAAATTCTAGCAAGAAATGTAATAAATGCTCATTAATGCACTAAAATATCTTATGCCACTTTTTCTTTTCTTTAAAATTTCAATTTTAATCACAAATATCTAGATATTTCTATGGATGGATTGACTAAAAATCTAGTGATTAGATTAGCATAGATTCACATTAGAAGTAATTAACCTATGCCAAAATTGTAATTACCAATAATTAAGTGCATAATTAACAACTTAAAATAATACTTTAATTAGGGAAAATATCAAAGTGATCCAAAACTTCTAAGTGACCCACAAAACCCGCAAACTAGCTTCATTCTAGCAAAACTAGTTGCAAATAAGTCTATACAGAGGTTTGATCACTATCGGGTTAAAACGGAAAATACCGACTATTTTACCCTAAAACGGAAAAATTCGCATATTGATTTCAGAAATGTTACAATCTTCCCCCGTTAAAGAAATTCGCTCCCCGAATTTAAATTAAACCCCCAATACTAAAACATTTCAAAATCCAACTCAATCAACAGGGATCCGAAATCACGGAAGCAACAGAAATAACATGGCGCGTCGCATGCGCCTGAAGCCGTGAAAGAAACTCAAAACCGAACTCCATCAAGCGTCATGCAAATCATCGGACTTGCACGCATATCATCGGAGTTACAAAGGAGATAAAGATCTCAAAATCCACTACTGAAATCCAATATACACTAAGCATTGCTATAATATGTATATAGTACACATCCTTTTTGAAAAATCTCCAAAAACTGAAATAACATGTGCAGAATCTTTTTCTGAATCGCCGTGTGATGTATAACTTACGGCACAAGCGACGGACGCTTATTTGTAAAGTAATAATATGCTAGCATATATGTTTTGCTCAAATATACATTCCGCCCTTTTTTTTAAATAATATCCCAAAAGGTTTTCTTTTGTAAACGTTCGTGTCACTCGCATACACGTAAGAAATAGCGAGATTATAGCTCCTTTTTGAAAACATCATGATAACTTTTTATGCATGCAAAGTACACAAGTACTGTCCTCGGATCAGTCCCGTTAGGCTACTATCAAGTATAGGGCCTCATCCTGAAAACAAAGTGCTCAAAAGCAAAATCAACCTAAAAAAGCGTATCCAACAATCACGTACGTCTAGTGCGCACGGGAATCAAACCCTTTACAAGTGCCAATATGTACGAAAGCAAAACTAAGTGCAACGGGTGTGCACGAAATCATCTGTCTAGTGCAATAGGTGTGCACGACAACAACATCTAGTGCATCAAAAGTGCCCGAAAATCTCAATCTAGTGCAACTAACATGCACGGACGAAAACCCCAATCGAGTGCATCAGGTGTGCACAAAAATCATATCACGCGCCCAACGTGCGCGAATGTCCAAATCAAGTGCATCCGTCATGCACGAACGAAATCGAAATCAAGTGCATCCCACATGTACGAATGAAAAAAATCGAACTCAAGTACATCCCACATGCACGAAATATCAAATCCTGTGCATCCACTGTATGAAATATCTAATCCTGTGCATCCACTACACGAAATAGCAAATCCTGTGTAGGAAATCCAGGAAATCAAAAACATGTGTAGCTAAGGCACAAAATCGACATCAACACCATGGTGTATAAAATATATCAAGTGCAATAACTATGCATAAAAATGTAAATACCCAGTCGGTGCAGCCATGGTGCACGAAAACTATATCCTGAAACGCGATCATCAAAACAAAAATCCAAGCGATATAAGCGTGATACTCTGATCACAAACGCAAATCGCAACAAATGACATTGAGGTACACTTCCTACAATGTCGAAAAAAAGTCGGTGCGTCCAAACTGGCAGAGCAAGAACATCCGCTTGCCTCCTGCTCACAGTCTGGCGTCTTCTGTCTCTGGGTCCTCATTTCTCTACGGATTACCAATCTCGCAATCTATCGGCTCATCTTCCCGGTCAGGTGTGCTAACGGAAACGATTCTGCTCTGGCACTCCTCAGGTCATCTTTCGGCCAAATAGTACGATCACTCACAAAGCTGCACGTCATTGGCGTCGGCCTCTGGCTCTCTGAATACATATGACACAACTGATCCTCGGTGCAATCTCATCGCAGCAGTGTCCTGGAAGGAACCGGCTCAAGGTCTCTCCCAATCTTGCCTATACCGAACTGTATGGAGGCCGGTACACTCACATAATCATTTCTCACATCTGTACATCTGCGTTCTCAGCACAGCATTTCCTTGGGAATAGGTCGTATTCCAACTCTTCTGTATACACATGCGATCTCTAATCTCGACGGGGAGTAACAACAGCTCGTCAGCATCACGCACGAACCTCTTGTTCCACTCGTCCTTATTATCGTCCTGCAATGGTTCTCGGCGACAATCAATCCGGAATCTCTCGCACGGACTCGAAATCACGAACTCGGTATCTTCATCACTTTGTAGAAGATATCTATCCGAACGCGTCCTCGGGAATTCGTCCCAACCATCGGAGGAATACTCAAAACTCGTCTGTTTCTTGATCAACTCACAACGCATCTGGGTGAGGTCCTTTATCCAAAACTGGTCTTGTTGTTGATCTCCTATCACAGGATATTCGGACGACATTAATCTTTTCGATCGAGTCATCAAAGTCCTAAAATTTTTCGAGAGCTCAACACCTGAGCACAGTTTAATAATATTCGGTATATACCCCAGTCCCTATGGACCGGCCATAGAAGGGAAAACCCAAGCCTCATTGATGACACCGCTAAACTGCCGCAAACCTTAGGGTTCAAAAGCGGTTCCATGGTCATCACGTCGAGTTAGGGTTTCATTCTTCTAGAGGGTCCACAGAATCACTTGCATGTTCCTCCGAATACTTTAAACTTGAAAAAAAAATGGGTTTTCTGACATTCGTTCGAACCTTTCAACTTCGCCTAGACGACATGTGAACACCCTCCGTCCGCATGCTAGACAATTGCCTCAATCCTCAAGGATAGACGATACATCAACGGTCATCTCTGGATCGGTCTACTCTAGACCTGAGTAAGACTCTCCATGCTGGAAATCTTCAACTCAACAGGGCCTGCATCGGTGCAAAAAATTTGACGAATCACCTTCGTCTCTCAACTCAAGATAGACTAGCTATCACCTGTCTCACCTCTGCCTGGAAGCTCCAGCAATCTCAGCTCTGAAAGCGACATCACATCAATCTCAGTAACAGCCGGGTCATCTATTTGTACGGTCGATGACATCACAATCTCTGAGGTATGCTGTGCATTAACAGTCCTCTCACAGCAGGCAGCCTCTAACAAAGGACCGATCATCCGGTACAAAACCTCACACTCGTCTCAAACGAGAGGTCACAACATCACACTACATCGATACGTTCCCCTATCACCAGAAAACACGATGGTCAATCCTCGTTCATGATGAGCTCGCCCTGATCGCATCACTAGCAGTAGCCCAAACTGCGCTCAAACCATGGTGATAGGAACCTCAATCAAGTATCGACGAAAAAGATCAAGTGATGAAATGAATCAACAGATCCAGAATGAATATATGATCATATGGAGGAACGGAATCAGTGAGAGTATGATCATGTAAACGAATAGAATCAAGGATTTCAAATGGTTGTATAATCAAGGAAAACAAAGAGAATCACCAGTCTCAAGATATGTACATCCTAAGATTTCTTAAGTGGAGTATCGTATCGTAAATATGCCGCGGAACATACGTACGGTACGTCACTCTACTCAAGCTACCTACTCCATCAATCGTAAATATCACTCAATATGCAAAACATTATCCATATAAATATACCTATCTCTCAGGTCACATCCATGTCAAACTCGTATCAGGAGACCTACAAAGGTATCAACAATCTCATATCGACTCGAATCCATAAAATGACATATCACACTAAGTCATCATATCACATCGTATACTCATTCATCACATTAATAAACGTCACTCTTGTTCTCTTTCAATTTGTAGCCATCATGATTCACTTATCATTCCATATTCTCATATGCCAATATGTCCATTAGCATCAACTTCTATCATATTATCGTTTGTAAATCCTACAATTATGTCCGTCGCATATCATTTATCAAGATAAAATAATCAAATGATATTCCATATCAATGTTTGCGGGGGTGCTATACGCCATCCACCTGACTTCCCCCGTAGATATAAATCAACTCACCTGCTAAACTCCTCGCTTAGCCATAGTAGATGCACTTCGTCGTCACGGAATCCACGCGAAGGTATCTATCAATAGGAATTCGCAAAGCTATTAACATTAAATTCCGAAATTCAAGAACGGCACGCGGTGCGCTCATAGGTTAGAACTTATAGCCTACGCATGCAAAACAACCAAACAACCCTCGTCGTTGACGTACAAACATCCAACGACCAAATACAATATCCAGTTGCAAAACCAAGAAATCCCAATACCAGAAAACATAACCAAAACCCTAACTAGGTTCGCTATACATGAAAACTGCCACGCCAAAAATCCAATCGCACCAATACTCATTCACAACACAATAATTATCGTAGATAAAAATATATAAATCATCACCATGTCCATTAAAACTCACTTCTAAGTTTTACGGAAAACCTAGTAAGCATTTTATATCATTTTAGCACAAAGTAAAAAGTTTACACAAATTCTAGCGATCACAATTATCATAAAGCGGCTTAATTAAGTCACCCAAACCTTTACCATAATTTTAATCTCACCCGAATATGCTTTAGGTATAACTTATTTTGCGATTAAGCTTAAAAGACAATTAGGAAAAATAACAAATACCATTCTCACAATTTGTTTAAGTTTTCCAAGTCTACACATCAAGATTAACCACTTTAACCATTTAAAAGCTTAACTTGATTTTCAAAATCCTTTTCATGAATGAACTAAACATGAACTTGAAGCTATATTAAACATCTAAATAAGCAGGATTTAAGGATTTAAGCAACAATAAAGGATTAGGGTTAGGATTTATACTTCACAAATATGCTATCAAACTTGCAAATTGATTTCCAAAATAACCTCCCAAAAAGCTAACTTTAATGAAGAACTAAGCTAGTTAGGGCTAAAGATTAAGGAGTATGGATTTGTATTTGAGTTTGTGTGAATATTTCTTGATTTTTGACCATTTATTTGAAGCTTTTTGATGTGAAATGGAGTGAGGAATGAAGGAGGGCAGCAAACTTTAGGGTTGGCCAAGGAGGAAATGATGGGGTTTTGTGAAAATTTGTGTAGAAAATTTTAGCAAGAAATGTAATAAATGCTCATTAATGCACTAAAATATCTTATGCCGCCTTTTATTTTCTTTAAAATTTCAATTTTAATCACAAATATCTAGATATTTCTATGGATGGATTAACTAAAAATGTAGTGATTAGATTAGCATAGATTCACATTAGAAGTAATTAACCCAAACCAAAATTATAATTACCACTAATTAAGTGCATAATTAACAACTTAAAATAATACTTTAATTAGGGAAATATCAAAGTGAACCAAAACTTCCAAGTGACCGACAAAACCCGTAAACTAGCTTCATTCTAGCAAAACTAGTCGCAAACAAGTCTATACAGAACTTTGATCACTATCGGGTTAAAACGGAAAATACCGACTATTTAATCGTAAAACGGAAAAATTCACATAACGATTTCAGAAACTTTACAGTCTAGAAGAACGAAACCCTAACTCGATTATGTGACCATCAGAATCGCCATCAAACCCTAGGGTTTGTGGTAGTTCAGCGGTGCCACATGTGAGGCATTGGTTGACCATTCTACGGCCGGTTCATAGGTGCTGTGGCATGTTTCTTGGTACTTTTTTGAACTTCGCTCAAGTGTTGAGCTTCACGGGAAATTTTGGGTGTTTGCTTATTCGATCGAAAAGTTTAACTTCGTCTAGCTATCTGTGATTGCGATACAATATTTGGAATCCACAAATAGTTATGAGATAACTAGTTTGAATTTTATAAATCTAGCAGTTTAGTCTCATTTGATCGGTTGCCACGGAATTTTGATGTGGATCAAAAGTCCGTCGCAATTACGTAGTGTACGCGGATACTCGCCGGGTAACCTTACTAGATAGCCATGCCCCATAGCCCCGACCATGTGACTGTAGGAGAACCCCGTCGCCAAAAGCATCCGTTCGGGTGCTCGCGGCTGCGGTGTTCCGCCTTAGTGCACTTCGTCTACTAAAGTTTCCGACGAGCATTCGATCAGGTTATCGAGAATCTTGTTGAATTACCCGATAGGTTACTAGAATGTGTTTTCAATATTAAGACTAAAATGCGGGGTTTATAATTTTCGGGCATGTGATGTCTAAGGAATTCATTTGGTTAGGCATGAAATCCAAAGTATGTGATGCATTGGGTTTATGATGTCTAAGGTGGTTGAGGATTCCAATTTTTGTAGTTTTTCATTTTCTTTTCTGCGACCGTAAGTGTAATATGTGGTGTATCGCCGGTTTCGTTGCTATATGTCAATGACAATTAGGATACGCATATTTACTTACGTTGATGACATGTGATGTTATGTGTTGCTCTGATATGTTATATTGGATCGTCGTGTTCTGAATAGCCGGGGTTTTTATGTGAGATGAGAGTTTTTATTTTCATTCAAGTAAAATTCATTGTATGTAATATTCTTTTATTGGGGCACTTCCGGGTTGAGGATGATCTCACCATTGATTTATATTATTTACTTTTCCGCATTAGGATAGACCCAAGGCGGGGAACACAAGTAACCGGGTTCTAGGGTCCAGTGGGAGACATCTCAAGGAGTTGAGACCGGGTCTTCTAACTCTAGAATTTATAGGGTTGCTTGCCGCTTTCGTAGGGGTCTAGGGATGTGGGTTTGGCTATTCATCACGACCATGGAATCCGTGTTTTATACTGGCTTAAATTAAAACACGGAATTCCTAGTATATCCAATATTTTATATGTGATTCTTCTGCTGCTGCTATTCTGTGATGTGATCACTTGATATGTTCTGAGAGGAATGCCTATATTATATATATATGAGATATAATAAATATTGCTTCTTTCGTTTCTTATGTGATGCCTAGGAAGCATAATTTGATGGGACTTCATTAATGAGATTAATGAAATAGAAGAAACCAAAAAGATGTTATAGAAACTTGTTTAAAAACTGGTAGCTCTAGTTCTTTCTTTGCATAGCGGTATTCCTTGTAGAATATCCAGCACCTTATTTGATAAGAAAAGAGCCGAGATCCCTTCACCGGGAGTGATCACTTTAGCGAAACTAGCAGATGCTACAACCCACTTGGTTTGTCTTTTGATTGCTTCTATAGTTTTTGCTTTGCATAGTGGTATTTGTGAAATATCTTGCACCTTATTCGATAAGGAAAGAGCCAAGATCCCTTCACCGGGAGCGACCTCTTTAGCAAAACTAGTAAAAGCCTAAAAAACACTCCTTTTAAAATTCAGTCAATTCTACAACGATATCAAGTTCATTACGCAAAAGGTTTTCTTAAAAACCTGTCGTAGCCCTCCGTCATTTCAGATAAGTAGTATTTAGCATTCGTGCTGCGTTTGTTGACCTCTATCAAGGCGTAGTGTGCGGTAGCTGATTAGTGCTTTTCTGCTAGCATATGATGCGATTGGATTAGGATAGTCATACGACCTTGTTGACTTCTGTCAAGGGTCGTGCGGGTGAGTTTAATTCAATCAGAAAATGACGGGTTGAACTTGACTAGCAGCCTATGGTTTTTTGACCCCTGTCAAGGTCATAGGAGGCTTGGGGCAAAACATTATCGGTAATTTCAAGTGTTGAAATTTGCAATGAGATTGCATACTTTCTATGAGATAGTTGGATCCCGATACCCACTGCGACTAAGAGTTACTCCTGGGAGTGTTTTACACATTACAATTAGCTGATCAAGTAGGTGTCTAGAAAGGTATTAACGGGGTTACGCCCCTGGGAAAACGAGATTTATTTTAATTAGGTCCGTGCGAAAGCACGGGGAACCTCCCTCAAAGTACCGATACTGGCCTGGCCGAAAGATTGGCGAACTTGTGGGGTGTAATTAATCCTGGCTAGTCTTACCTTTTAGGGTTTGTAGGTAGATTTAACTAAAACACTGGGAACCATCCTGATTAGATAAACTAATAACCAATCTAATCCTGCAAGAGCGCACGGAGAGTGTTTTCTTCTCTCTCTCTCCTGGTAAGCGACCATGTCACGCCTTAATCAAGATAATAAAATGGATGCATTGACCGAACCTGCTTATTATAATGAGCTAGGGAACGTTGGTTCGACTCCAACTTATAATTGTTATAACTCCAAGTAGGAAATAGGGGAATATCCGGATTCCCATGCGACCCAATCGAAGAAAGTGCATGTTGATTCATATTCTTCGGGTGTCCTTATTACCGAGAACTGTTTCTCAGTATCCTCTACGTCCTAGGTATGAGATACCGGATCAGGATCCCGCATATGTAATATGTTACATGTGTAGGGTTCCTAGGCACACTAAGGAGGTTCCACAAGGCATCAACCATGCCAAACAAAATTTTTCCGGTGCTGAGAAACCCTAATATAGATCGTTAACTAGAAGTAAAGGCGAAACTACAGTCAAGCAAACAACTTTGCTAATAAGTGAAAGGGATTACAACCTTTGTAGATCCGGTCCACCACTTCTTTAGCTCCGTGTTGACGTCCCTCCGCTGCGATCATCGGGATCCCGGACTCTAGCGATGGTTTCTTCGGAGAAATGATCGGGCTAGGTCATTGACTTCGAGGCCGAATATGATCTACGTCGGGGAGACTCAAACTCAAGCTATTCCTTCACTTGGTCAAAAACTTTGTGAAGAGAACACACTCTACTACATGGCAAGTGGTAGAGGATGAAGAAATAGGAAGTGGGTTCACTTTTGAATTGGATTTCTCACTCTTTTTCTCTTGGCACCGTTGAAGCTCTCAAGCTTTTGTGAACTTGATGAAGATGAAGAAGAAGAAAAAAAATCATATGAATTAAAAGAATAATATGAACACTTATCCTTTTAATTATGGCACCATGGTTGAGTTAAGCCCTCATGCTTAACTCATGTAGAGAATTAACCATAGCATAAGGTTAAGGGTTGGGTTAGCTAATATCTTAAGCAAATGACAAAAGAGTTGACTTTGTCAATGTTCATCAAGCTTCATGAAGCTTGATAACTTTGACAAAAGTCACACTCTTTTGTTATATGCTAAGAAAAATAGTAAACCCTAATCTAACCTTGATATGGTTCAAGTCTCATACACACAACTTGTTTGTATCATCAAGCATGATACAAACATGTACACTTGCATATATCACATATAAACAATGTGCACATTCAAGTGAGAAAATCAATCTTAAGTGAACCAATACTAGTTAATGTAAAGTAATATATCAAATATATAATTATACATTAAATCATTAAATCCACACCTTATTTAACGATCCGGTCATATCGCATATAACCGACTAATATCATGTGTATCAATGTATCGAATCAACACTTGATTCGGTAACCCGGCTATATCACATATAACCGACCGATGATACAAATCATGAGAATAGAATACAGTATCACATACTGGTATTATTCTCGGTCCCGCACATATCTCATATGCGCTCCTATTTTGTTTCGCTTGAGCCAGGAAACCCCTGTGTAGGACTCTAAAGACTCGTCAATACGCCGGCAGCAGGTGATGATCATATCAAACACCCACAAGCCGCTAGCGGTCTGCCAAACGTAACGGCCACCTGGGTATTGAGCGATCAGAAGATCAACGAGCAAGCCCGCTCACACTCCTGTGAATCCAACGAGTAACACTACCGTACAGTCCGGTCTGTTCGTCTGATATGTCGCATATCTTGTCTAGGGGTGGTAAACGTCAGACCCCAATAACTCGATAAGTCGTGTCGATATGAGGCTCATAACGGGTCGAGAAACTACTGGTAACACTTACCAGTGAATCCCAAAAGCAGCCTTGGCCAAGGACTTCGTGTTATAGCCAATCGAGCACAGTGCAACATCAACTCCCTATACCGGGAGAGACGAAACCCCTCCTATCGCTCATTGCCTCCATGTAATTCGGGACTGTACCCAAAAGCCACCTTTTTGCACGCCCTCTTGGACGTGGTATGATGGAAATCAAAGCACAGTGGGAATCACACAAGACTCTATGACGATCTCGGGTCTGCAGACTAACCTGTACCAGTGTCATCAGAGAACTGCCATCTGACGTAAGGTATAATACCATCTGGGAGTTCTCGGTGAGTCCGTCCAGTGTACCTAGTCTCCACTGAGCACCCGTATATCATCTCTGATGTCAAACACCAATGGATATGGGATCATCCATCGCCCATCTATATGGGTCGAGAAGCTGCACGCTAGTCTACTCTGGTATATCGATGCCCCGTCTCGATACACCCACGACTAGGGACTTTGAAGGATGTACTTATGGACTACCACGTCCCCACTAGTATGATCCGCATCATAGTCCAGGTAGTCAAGTACACATCCTAAGGGCTTTACCAACATGTAACAGAGAGACAATCAGTGTACACGTTAAGGTAAAGAATAACCAGATAGCATACTATCATATCGAGCAAGAAAGTCATCCCTATATATGTCTAAGCATCCACTACAATATACATCCTATGTATAGTAATGGCCTCTAGGGCATACATATAACTAACAATCTCCCACTTGCACTAGGGCCATCTGATAGTAGTGGTTGTAGTATCTCATACTCAACCATCCCATAAAAGTCTCTCTCTGGGAAAAGGCCTTTCGTGAGTGGATCCGCCGTGTTGTCCTCTGAGTCTACTCTCCTAACCTCGATCCCCTGGAGATCAACCATCTCCACGATCAGGTGATACTGCCTAAGAATATGTCTGGATCACTGATGGGACGGGCGTTCCTTGGCATAAGCCACAACTCCATTGTCACACAATGGGAGGAACGAAGTTCATCTCATGAACTAATATACATCCAGACTTCCTCTTTGGTAGCATCTTTGGTAACGATGTATCTTTCCTTTAATCATCTAGTTTGTCACGGTATCTAGCTTGGAACTCTTCCAACATACCGTCCCTTTACTGAGGGTAAAGACAATGCCTGCGACTGACATTCAGTCGTCTTTATCACCCTGGAACCTTTCCAGTGATTCTCCCCCGGATCGATGGATACCATCTCACTACAACTAGTGAGTATCCTAACATCCAATTAGATCTATCTCATAGATCCAAAACCCAGGATTTAGTAGGTATCACTTCGATCCTATATGGAGAATCCTTATGATAAGCGGAGATTGACCGAGCGTAGCATAGGAAACTACTTCCCTATCAAGAGTATGTCATCCACGTACTCTATGAGGAACACCACTATACTCCCTACTACCTTTTTGTATATACAAGGTTCATCTACCATTTTGATGATGTCAAACTCTTTGACTAACTCATCAAAACAGATGTTCCAACTCCGCGATGCCTGCTTTATCCTGTAAAGCAATTTGCACACGTTTCCGCTGCTCCCACTGTTTACGAAGCCCTCTGGCTGTGTTCTTATAGACGTTCTCTTCTAAATCATTATTTAGAAAAGTAGTCATGGCACCCAACCACCAGATATCGTAGTCATGGTATGTAGCAATGGTAAGTAGGATCTGGATAGACTTAAGCATAGTCCCTAGAAAAGGTTTCATCATTATCCACGCTTGGTTGATGATGTAAACCTTTAACAAGTCTAGCTTTGAAAGTCTCAACTTTTCCATCTACACCAAGTAATCTTCTCAAGATATACTTGCTCCTGATGGGGATTTAACCCTTCAAATATCGCAACCAAAGTCCATACTTTGTTGGTGTATATGGATTCCATCTCTGATCGCTAAGCATCCAGCCATTCTTACAGAATCCCTACTCTCGATGACCTGCTCGAATCTAGTTGGGTCATCATCTCATGACGCAATCCTCGCTCCCACTGTCATCGACAAACCGAAGTATCTCTCATGCAGGTGAGGAACCCTACCAGATCGGCGGAGAGGCTGAGGTTCGTCGGGGACTATTGAATCCTTTAGTTCTGTCAAATCATCAGCTGCAGTTTTGTATAGCTGGAACCTTTCCAGTTCTACAGAACTGACCTTGCCTCGATCTTGTCCGGATTTTGCTTTTGACATAGGCCGGACAATCCAAAATCTTAACTTGCTTAAGAGATGGGTTCTTCCCATACCATATCTTATATGGAGTGGTAGGCACTGATTTGAATCGAACACTATTCAATAGGTATGCAACTTCATAAGTGCATAACTCCCTAAAAGAAACAGGTAACTCAGTAATACTCATCATAGAGCACACCATATCATATAGGGTGCTATTGCTCCGCCCTGATACATCGTTGTATGGTGTATACGGAGGAGTAATGCTGAGAGAGAATCTCATTCTCCTTTAGAATAAACCAGGAATTCCGTGCTCAAGTATCCTCCTCCTTGATCATATCAAAGGACATAATACTTATACCCGTTTTGGTTCTCTACTTCTAACTTATATTCTGTGAATATCTCAAAAGGTTCGGACTTGTGTTTCAACAGGAACATTTGTCTGAATCTTGAGAGATTATCAGATAATGTAATGAAATACAAAGAACCGGTCTTAGCATGTGTAGACAGGGGACCTACATACATCAACATGTATCATCCCAAGAGTTCACTAACTCTTTCTCTGTTTCCAATAAACAGAGCTATGGTCATCTAATCTTTGTGACATGACCGGCAAGTTTTCCCAAGATGTAAATTCAAACAGATTTAAATATGCATATATATGTAACTTCAGCCAGTCGGGTCGCATTGATATGACCTAGTCTACAACGCCTCAGGAAGGATTCGTTCATTTCTGAACTCTTCCTCTTGTGTGTGTTCCGTATACTAAGAACTGTAGTTTGATTTAGAACATCAATGCTTTTAGATAACGTGCCTGAATCGATCAACTTTTGATACAGGAAATGTTCAAAACATTATCCAACAATACAAAATTGTATCCTTCTTTAATAAATAAAGAGATTGATATGATTTTGTATATCAGGTCGGTATCTAATAGCATTTGTTCAGAATCAATGTATTGGTAATACAGGGTGACAGTGACCAACAGACTTGGTTGCAACACTTACACCGTTTTCTGTCTCATGAAACTTATCACCCGTTCTCCGTTCTCTACCTTTCTGTAGCCCTATGTAACTGATTACATATCTGGGATCCTGATCCACCATCAAATACCCAGGACGTAGAGAATACAGAGAAACAGTTCTTTGTAATGAACACACCCGAAGGAGATGCATCATATGCACTTTCTTCGTTTGAGCGGCTTAGGAATTCAGGTATTCCTCTATTTCCTGCTCTGTCTTATAACAATTATAAGTTGGAGCGGGACCAACGTTCCCTAGCACAGTATAACAAGCGGGTTCGGTCAATATATCCATATTATTATCTTGATTAAGGCGTGATATGGTCGCTACCTGGAGAGAGAGAGAAGAAAACACTCAGCGTGCACTCTTGCAAGATCAGATTGGTTATTATTTTATCTAATCAGGATGGCTCCCACTATTTTTATCAAATCTTCCTTCAAACCCTAAAAGGAAAGACTAGCCGGGATTAATTACACGCTACAAGTTCGCCAATCTTTCAGCCAGGCCAGTGTCGGTACTTTGAGGGAGGTCCCTCGTGCTTTCGCACGAACCTAATTAATGTAAACCTCGTTTTCCCAGAGGCGTAACCCCGTTGACACCTTTCTAGACACCTACTTGATCGGCTAATTGTAATGTGTAAAACTCTCCCAGGAGTAACTCTTACACGCAGCGGGTATCGGGATCCAACTATCTCATAGAAGGTATGCAATCTCATTGCAAATTTCAACACTTGAAATTCCCGATAATATTTTGCCCCTAACCTCCTATGACCTTGACAAAGGCCAACAAACCATAGGATGCTAGTCAAGTTCAACCCGTCATTTCCTGATTGAATTTAACCCACCCGCACGACCCTTGAAAAAGACCAACAAGATCGCACGACTACCCTAACCCATTCTGCATCATATGCATAAGCAGATAAGCACCAACTAGTTACCGCACACTACGCCTTGACAAAGGCCAACAAACGCAGCACGAATACTAACTACTACTTATCTGAAATGACGGAGGGCTACGACAGGTTTTTCTGAAAACCTATTGCGTAATGAACTTGATATCGTTGTAGAATCAAATGATTTTAAAATGGAGTGTTTTTGAGGCTTTTCTAGTTTTGCTAAAGAGGTCACTCTCGGTGAAGGGATCGTCGGCCCTTTCCTCGTTGAATGAGTTGCAGGATATATCATATATACCGCTGTGCAAAGCAAGAACTATAGGAGCAATCAAAAGACAAACCGAGGGTTGTAGCATCTGCCAGTTATTGCTAAAGGAGTCACTCCCGGTGAAGGAATCTCGGTCCTTTCCTTATCGAATAAGGTGCAGGATGTTCTACAAGGAACACCGCGATGCAAAACAAGAACTGTAGCTACCTGTTTTTTTTTTTGAAAATTCGATTCCACAACATCTTTAGGTTTCTTTTTCTTTCATTAATCATATTAATGAAGTCCCATCATTTAGTTTACCTAAACACCACAGATAAATACGACGTACACTTATGCCATCCGCATTCGCCTCGATGTCCCCTCGTGCACCGTTAGGTTAGATAACTAACGGCACAGCGGGGCAGGGCTAGCGCGGGTGTAAAACATAAGTAACGCCTATATAATATATCATATATACTATATACAGTATTTATCACAGAACATCAAATGATCACATCACAGATATCGCAGCAGAAGAATCATATGAAATATTGGATATACTAGGACGTCCGTGTTTTCAATACGAGCCAGTATAAAACACGGATTCCACGGTCGCGATGAATAGACAAACCTACACCCCTAGACCCCTACGAGAGCGGCAAGTAACCCTACCAATTCTAGAGTTAGGAGACCCGGACTCGACTCCTCGAGTTGGTCTCCCACTGGACTCCAGAACCCGGTTACTTATGCTCTCCTCCTTGGGTCTATCCTAGTGCGGAAAAGTAAATAATATACAATGGGTGACATCTTCCACTACCTGGAAGTGCCCCAATAAAAGAATATTACATACATCAAATTTTACATTAATGAAAATAAAAACTCTCATATCACATAAAACCCCCGGCTATTCAAAACGCGACGATCTAATATAACATATCTAGCAACACATAAGATCATATGTCATCAACGTAAGTAAATATGCGCATCCCAATTGTCGTTGACATATAGCAACGAAACCGGTGATATCACATATTACACTTACGGTTACAGAAAAGAAAGTGTAAAACTACAACAGTTGGAATCCGCAACCCCTTTAGACATCGCATGCCTAACCAAATGAATTCCTTAGACATCGCATGCCTAACAATTATAAACCCCGCATTTTAGTCTCATTATCGAAAACACTTTTCAATCTCTAGTTGGGCAATTCAACAAGATTCCCGATATCCTGATCGAATGCTCGTCGCAAACTTCAGTAGGCGGCCGCACCCCCGATGCCGTCGACGAAGTGCACCAAGGCGGAACACCGCTGCCGCGAGCACCCGAACGGATACTTTTGGCGACGGGGTTCTCCTACAGTCACTTGGTCGGGGCTATAGGGTGTAGCTGTCTATTAAGTTTACCCGGCGAGTATCCGCGTACGCTACGTGATTGCGACGAACTTTTGATTGCATCAAAATTCCGTGGCAACCGATCAAGTGGGACTAAAGTGCTATGTTTATAACATTTATATCAGTTATCTCATAACTACTTGTGAATTCCAATTATTGTATCACATTCCAGATAAATAGAAAATGTTAAACTTTCCGATCGAACAATCAAACACCCAAGTTTTCCCGAAACAGATTAACACATGATATAAGTTTAAAAACATTCACTTCATGCCTCAGTACCAACGGTTCAGCCGTAGAAGGGTCAAGCCAACGCCTCACATGTGGCACGCCGTACTGCCCCAAACCCTAAGGTTCAAAGGGCAGTTCAAGACGGTCACACAATCGAGTTAAGGTTTGTTGTCTTCTAGAGAGATCATCGCGTTACTTGCACTACTTAGAACGTTCTTGAACTATGGAAAGATCCAACACTTGGAAATTTCCTGACAGGGGAAAAATTGGGTATTTATATCCGGTCGAACTTTTTAACATATTCTAAAATTATCCGGAAAAACACAGAAGAAGTTAAACTTCCCGATCGAAACACCGAGTCCCCAATACAACCCAGAAAACTCAACTCTTGAGTAAATGTTAAAAATTCCCAGAAAATACAGCACTAAAAGATAGGAATTACTGTGCAATTTCCAAAAGCTGATGTGACTATATGGCTGCGGAACCGCCGCACGAGCCATGCTCGTGCCGCGGTTCCGCCGCACTTTAGTCGAGTTGCACGCACGTGTTCCACAGTAACTTCTAGAAAACCCTGCTGTATTTTTTGGATATTTTTAATTTAGAAATATCCACTGTTTTCAAAAATGTACAAAGAGGGGTTGCGGATTAGGGTTTCGGGTTCGATCGGGTTTCTAACTTCGTCTCCTCATAGCCTAAGGCTCTAGCTAGACTCTGATACTACTGTAGGATTCCTAGACACACTAAGGAGGTTCCACAAGGCATCAACCATACCAAACAAAAAATTTTCGGTGCCGAGAAACCCTAATATAGATCGTTAACTAGAAGTAAAGGCGAAACTACAGGAAAGCAAACAACTTTGCTAATAAGTGAAACGGATTACAACCTTTGTAGATCCGGTCCACCACTTCTTGTGCTCCGTGTTGACGTCCCTCCGCTGCGATCATCGGGATCCCGGACTCTAGCGATGGTTTCGTCAGAGAAATGATCGGGCTAGGTCACTGACTTCGTGGCCGAAGATGATCTACGTCGGGGAGACTCAAACTCAAGCTATTCCTTCACTTGGTCAAAAACTTTGTGAAGAGAACACACTCTACTACATGGCAAGTGGTAGAGGATGAAAAAATTGGAAGTGGGTTCACTTTAGAATTGGATTTCTCACTCTTTTTCTCATGGCACCATTGAAGCTCTCAAGCTTTTGTGAGCTTGATGAAGATGAAGAAGAAGAAAAAAAATCATATGAATTAAAAGAATAATATGAACACTTATCCTTTTAATCATGGAACCATGGTTGAGTTAAGCCCTCATACTTAACTCATGTAGAGAATTAACCATAGCATAAGGTTAAGGGTTGGGTTAGCTAATATCTTAAGCAAATGACAAAAGAGTTGACTTTGTCAATGTTGATCAAGCTTCATGATGCTTGATAACTTTGACCAAAGTCACACTCTTTTGTTATATGCTAAGAAAAATAGTAAACCCTAATCTAACCTTGATATGGTTCAAGTCTCATACACACAACTTGTTTGTATCATCAAGCATGATACAAACATGTACACTTGCATATATCACATATAAACAATCTGCACATTCAAGTGAGAAAATCAATCTTAAGTGAACCAATACTAGTTAATGTAAAGTAATATATCAAATATATAATTATACATTAAATCATTAAATCCACACCTTATTTAACGATCCGGTCATATCGCATATAACCGACTAATATCATGTGTATCAATGTATCGAATCAACACTTGATTCGGTAACCCGGCTATATCACATATAACCGACCGATGATACAAATCGCGAGAATAGAATATAGTATCACATACGGGTATTATTCTCGGTCCCGCATATATCTCATATGCGCTCCTATTTCGTTTCGCTTGAGCCAGGAAACCCCTGTGTAGGACTCTAAAGACTCGTCAATACGCCGGCAGCAGGTGATGATCATATCAAACACCCACAAGCCGCAAGCGGTCTGCCAAACGTAACGGCCGCCCGGGTATTGAGCGATCAGAAGATCAATGAGCAAGCCCGCTCACACTCCTGTGAATCCAACGAGTAACACTACCGTACAGTCCGGTCTGTTCGTCTGATATGTCGCATATCTTGTCTAAGGGTGGTAAACGTCAGACCCCAATAACTCGATAAGTCATGCCGATATGAGGCTTATAACGGGTCGAGAAACTACTGGTAACACTTACCAGTGAATCCCAAAAGCAGCCTTGGCCTAGGACTTCCTGTTATAGCCAATCGAGCACAGTGCAACATCAACTCCCTATACCGGGAGAGACGAAACCCCTCCTATCGCTCATTGCCTCCATGTGATTCGGGACTGTACCCAAAAGCCACATTTTTGCATGCCCTCTTGGACGTGGTATGATGGAAATCAAAGCACAGTGGGAATCACACAAGACTCTATGACGATCTCGGGTCTGCAGACTAACCTGTACCAGTGTCAACAGAGAACTGCCATCTGACGTAAGGTATAATACTATCTGGGAGTTCTCGGCGAGTCCGTCCAGTGTACCCAGTCTCCACTGAGCACCCGTATATCATTTCTGATGTCAAACACCAATGGATATGGGATCATCCATCGCCCATCTATATGGGTTGAGAAGCTACACACTAGTCTACTCTGGTATATCGATGCCCCGTCTCGATACACCCATGACTAGGGACTTTGAAGGATGTACTTATAGACTACCATGTCCCCACTAGTATGATCCGCATCATAGTCCAGGTAGTCAAGTACACATCCTAAGGGCTTTACCAACATGTAACAGAGAGACAATCAGTGTACACGTTAAGGTAAAGAATAACCAGATAGCATACTATCATATCGAGCAAGAAAGTCATCCCTATATATGTCCAAGCATCCACTACAATATACATCCTATGTATAGTAATGGCCTCTAGGGCATATATATAACTAACAACATGGGCTACAGAAAGGCAGAGAACTAAGAATAGGTGATATATCTCTAAGTATTAGAGAATGGTGCATGTGTTGCAGCCAAGTCTGTTGGCAGATATCACCTTGTATTAATACATTGATTCTGAACAAATGTTATTACATACCGAACCTGATATACAACATTACATCATGTTCTTTACTGAGTTAAAGAAGGATATAATTCTGTATTGGAGGATAATGTTATGAACATTTTCCTGAATCAAGAGTTGATTCAATCAGGCACGTTATGAAATCGCATATATGTTCTAAATCAAACCATAGTTCAAAGTATATAGAACACACACAAGAGGAGTAGTTCAGAAATGATCGAATCCTTCTTAAGGCATTGTAGACTAGGTAATATCAATGCGACACGACCAGCTAAGTTACATAAGGATGAATATGAGAATCTGTTTGAATTTTCATCTTATGATACTTGCCAGTCTTGTCTCAAAGGTAAAATGACCAATACTCCGTTTTCTAAACAGAGAAAGAGTTAGTGAATTCTTGAGACATATACATAATGATGTATGGGATCCTATGTCTACAAATGCCAGGGTGGGTTCTTGGTACTTCATTACATTCATCGACTATCTCTCAAGATTCGGACATGGGTTCCTGTTGAAACACGAGGCTGAGACTTTTGAGAAATTCAAGGAATATAAGCTTGAAGTTGAGAACCAGACGGGTGGAAGTATTAAAGTCCTTCGATGTGATCGAGAAGGGGAATACTTGCTCATGGAGTTCCTGGATTATTTAAAAGAGAATGTGATTCTCTCTCGGCTTACTCCTTCGAGTACACCACAGCACAATGGTGTATCGGGGCGGAGGTATCGCACCCTATGAGATATGGTGCGCTCTATGATGAGTATTGTTGAGTTGCCTGTTTCCTTTTAGGGTTATGCACTTGAGAAGCTGCATACTTATTGAATGGGGTTCCGTCAAAATCACGGCCTACCACTACATATGAGATATGGTGTGGGAAGAGACAATGTCTTAAACGAGTTAAGATATGGGGTTGTCCGGCCTATGTTGAAAGGCAGAATCCGGACAAGCTCGGGGCAAGGTCAGTTCTGTAAGTTTGTTAGGATAATCCCGAACATTCGTAAGGGAATATCTTCTACCACTCTGAGAAGCAAAAGGTGTTTTGTTTCTCAGCATACCACCTTTTTAGAAAAGGAATTTTTTGTGAAGAAATTAGTGGACATGAGGTAGAACTGGAAGGAGTTCCAGCTAGACAAACTTACAGCTGATGATTTGGTGAAACCAAAGGATTCAACAGTCTCCAAAGAACCTCAGCCTCTACGCGAATCTGGTAGGGTTCCTCATCCACTTGAGAGATACTACAGTCTTCTCGGTGATTGTTGGAGCGAGGATTGCATCATGATTGATGATGGCCCAACTAGGTTCAGGCAGGCCATCACGAGTAGGGACTCTGTGTAAAGGCTAGACGCTATGCAATCAAAGATGGAATCCATGTACACCAACAAAGTGTGACTTTGCATGTTGCACCTGAAGGGGTAAAACCCATTGGGTGCAAATGGATCTTGAGAAGATTCTTGGTGTAAATGGAAAAGTTGAGACTTACAAAGCTATGCTTAAGTCCATCAGGATCAATGCTAGTATCGCGGAGTTGGAACATCTGTTTTGATGTGGTAGTCAAAGAGTTTGACTTCATCAAAAAGGTAGAAGAACCTTGTATATACAAGAAGGTTGTAGAGAGTAAGGTTATCCTACACGTATTGTATGTAGATGACATACTCTTTATAGGAAATGGTTCCCTATGCTACACTCGGTCAAGCTCCTTTTATCACGAGGATTCTAAATAGAAGATCGGGATGATACCTACTACATCTTGTGGATAATGATCTATGGTGATAGATCTATGTGGATATTGGTAGTGTCCCAAATCCAGGTATATTAACATCGTACTAAAGGGGCTTAGCATGGACGATTCTAAGCGTGGTGGTTCGCCCACTTACTCATGGATCACTCTCTCCAAAAAGAAGTCTCCCGAGACTGATTTGAAGAGAGCTCCCATACAAGGGAAACCCTATGCTTCGGCAGTAGGCTCTATCATGTATGTGATGTTATGTACCAGACCAGATGTAAATGACTCACTAGGTGTTGTGATCAGGAATCAATCGGATCTTGGGAGAATCACTGGAAAGCTGTGGAGGACATTCTTAAGTATTTGAGAAGCACTGAAAGAAAGTTCTCGGTTCCAGCTTCCAGAGTGATAAAGACGACTGAGAGTCAGTCACATGCATTGTCTTTACCTTCAGTACAGGGACGGTATGTTGGAAGAGTTCCAAGCTAGATACCGTGGCATACTAGACGATAAAGGCTGAATACATTGCTACCAATGATGCTGCCAAAGTGGCTGTCTGGGAATTTCTTGTTCATGAGATGAACAAGGTTCCTACCATTGAGCGTCCAATAACTGTTATTGTGACAACAATGGAGTTGTGGCTTTGGCCTAGGAACGAAGGTCCCATCAGCGTTCCAGACATATTCTGAGGCAAGTATCACCTGATCAGGGAGATGGTTGATGTCCAAGGGATCGATGTAAGGAGAGTAGACACGAAGGATAACACAGCGGATCCACCCACAAAGGCCTTACCCCTAGAGAGACTTCTATGGGATGGTTGAGTATGGGATACTACAACCACTGCTATATTGTTGGGTATTGGATACTACAACAGATGGCCTTAGTGCAAGTGGGAGATTGTTAGTTATATGTATGCCCTAGAGGCCATTACTGTACATGCGATGTAAATTGTAGTGGATGCATGGACATATATAGGGAGGACTTTCTTGCTCGACATGATAGTAGGCTATCTGGTTGCACTTTATCCTAACATGTACACTTATTGTCTCACTATTACATGTTGATAAAGCCCTTAGGATGAGTACTTGACTACCAAGATTATGATCTAGATCATACTAGTGGGGACAAGGTAGTCGATAAGTACATCCTTCAAATGTTCCTAGTCGTTGGAGTATCGAGACAGGGCATCGATACTCCAGAGTAGACTAGCGTATATGCTTCTCGACCCAAATGATGGGCGATGGATGATCCCACGTCCATTGGTGTTTGACATCAGAGAAGGTATACGAGTGCTCAGTGGATACTGGGTACACTGAACAGACTCGCCGAGAACTCTTAGATGGTATTATACCTATCGTCGGATAGGAATTCTCTGGTGACACTGGTACAGGTTAGTTTGTAGACCCGAGATTGTCAAAGAGTCTTGGGTGTTCCCACTGTGCTTTGATTTCCACCATACCACGGTCAAGAGATCGTGCAAAAAGGTGGTTTTTTGGTACAGTCCCGAGTCACATGGAGGCAATGAGCGATAGGAGGGGTTTCATCTCTCCCGGTATTGGGAATTGATGTTTCCCTATCTGGATTGGCCATAACAGGAAATCCCTGGCCAGGATTGCTGAGATTTACTGGTAAGTGTTATCAGTAGTTTCTCGAACCGTTATGGACATTGCATCGATATGACTTATCAGGCTATTGGAGTCTGACGTTATACCACCCCAAGGCTGTGATATGCGACATATCAGACGAAGAGACCGGACTGTACGGTAGTGTTACTGATTGGATTCGCAGGAGTACGAGAAGGCTTGCTTGTTGATCTTCTGATCGTTCAATACCCGGGTGGCCGTTACGTTTGGCAGACCTCTTGCGGCTTGTGGGTGTTTGATATGATCATCACCTACTGCTGGCATATTGACGAGTCTTTAGAGTCCTACACAGAGGTTTCTTGGTTCATGCAAAACGGAGTAGGAGAATATATGTGATATGTACGAGACCGAGATTAATGCGCGTATGTGATACCGCATTCTATTCTCGCGACTTGTGACATTGGTCGGTTATATGTGATATAGCCGGCTTATCGGATCAAGTGTTGATTCGATAAGTTGTTGCATTTGATATTAGTCGGTTATACTGGATATAGCCGGATTATTAAATCAAGTGTTGGTTTAATAATCTAATGTATAATTATATATTTGATATATTGATGTGCATTAACTAATATTAGCTCACTTATGATTTGTTTTCTCAATTGATTGTGCACAAAGTATATATGTGATATATATTAATGTACATTTTATTGTGTCATGCTTGATGATACATGCTTCATGGGTGTATGAGACTTATACTATAGTTAGGATAATCCTAGGGTTTATATTTATCTAAGTAATTCTAAAATGGTGGCATTTTATAACGGTAGAAGCTTTGAGAAAGCTTTGGATAACCCTGGACCAAGTCCACTCCTTTTGTTTTCCTTAAGATATTTATAAACCTAACCATTATCATCAACTCTAGTTAAGTCTCTACATGGGTTAGTGTATGATACTAACTAACCCATGGTTCATTTTCTCACCCCATGAGTTCATTCTCATCTTGATTATTCTTCATCTTCTTCTTCATTGAAAAATCTTGCTAGGTTTTCTTCAAGTGAGAAAATAATGTGAGAAAAATAAAACTAAAGTGAGCCCACTTCCTACTTCATCATCCTCTACTATTAGCCATTTAGTTTAGGGTGTTTGCTTCACTAATCTCACAATTAGTGAAGAGGTAGCATGAGTTCAAGTCTCCTCGACGTAGATCATATTCGGCCTCGAAGACATTGAGCAAACTTGTTCGTTTCTTCAAGTGAACCCTCTCTAGAGTCCAGGAGTTCACCATTCGCAGCGAAGGGACTACATCAGGAGCTTTTGAAATGAAGGACCGGTCTACAAAGGTTGTATTCCCTCGTTCACTTAGATGTAAAGTGTTTACATTTTGATTCTTCGGATTTTCTAGTTTCAATTCTAGGGTTAGGGTTAGTTAGAACGGCAAATTTTTTAAAATGGCATGGACGATGCCTCCAGAAAACTTGTTGCCGTTCTAGGCAACCCTGCAATTTATGTTTCCTAAGCATCATAGAAGAAATGAAAATACAACGTACGCTTATGCCATCCGCATTCGCCACAGTGTCCTATTATGCACCGTTAGGTTACTTAACTAACAACATAGCGGGATGGGACTAGCGCGGGTGAAAAACATAAGCAACGTTTATTATATATCATATATATAATAACAATATTCGTCTCATCATATAAAGTGATCACATCACAGAATATCAGCAGCAGAAGTCCACATATGAAATATTGGATATACTAGGAATTCCGTGTTTTAAGTTAAGACAGTAAAAAACAAGGATTCCACGGTCGTTATGAATACCCAAACCCACATCCCTAGACCCCTATGAGAGCGGCAAGCGACCCTACCAATTCTAGAGTTAGGAGACCCGGTCTCGACTCTTCGAGATGGTCTCCCACTGGACCCTAGAACCCAGTTACTTGTGCTCCCCTTCTTGGGTCTATCCTAATGCAGAAAAGTAAATAATATACATCAATGGTGACATCATCCTCAACCCGGAAGTGCCCCAATAAAAGAATATTACATACAAGTTTTTTACATGAATGAAAATGAAAAACTCTCATCTCATGCAAAAACCCCCGGCTATTCAAACACGACGATCCAATATAACATATCCCAGCAACACATAATATCACATTTCATCAACGTAAGTAAATATGCGTATCCCAATTGTCATTGATATATAGCAACGAAACCGGCGATACACCACATATTACACTTACGGTCGCAGAAAAGAAAGTGAAAAACTATAACAATTGGAATCCGCAACCACCTTAGACATCATAAACCCAATGTATCACATACTTTGGATTTCATGCCTAACCAAATGAATTCCTTAGATATCATAAACTCAGAATATCACATATTCCAAATTTCATGCCTAACAATTATAAACCCCGCATTTTAGTCTCGTTATTGAATACACTTTCCAATAACAAGTCGGGCAATTCAAAAAGATTCCCGACAACCTGATCGAATGCTCGTTGGAAACTTTAGTAGACGGCCACACCCCCGATGCCGTCGACGAAGTGCACTTAGGCGGAACACCGCGGACGCGAGCACCCCGGGGGGGGATGCTTTTGGCAATGGGGTTCTCCTACAGTCACTTGGACGGGGCTATGGGGAGCGGCTATCTAATAAGCTTACCCGGCGAGTATCCGCATACACTACGTAATTACGACGGACTTTTGATCCACATCAAAATCCCGTGGCAACCGATCAAATGAGACTAAATTGCTAGATTCATAAAATTCAAATTAGTTTTCACAAAACTAATTATTGTGGATTCCAAATATTTTATCACAATCATAGATAGTTAGACGATGTTAAACTTTTCGATCGAATCAACGAATTCCCAAAATTTCCCATAGAGCTCTACACTTGAGCGGAGTTTTAAAAATATCCAGAACATGCCACAATACCTATGGACCGACCGTAGAAAAGCCGACCCATGCCTCACTCATAGCACCGCGGAACTGCTACAAACCCTAGGGTTTGCCCGCGGTTCCGCGGTCAAAGAGTCGAGTTTGGGTATCGTTCTTCTAGAGGGTCCATAGAATTATTTGCATGATATTCTGAAGATTTTAAACTTGGAAAAATCCAACTTTTGGAAAATTTACAGCGAGGGAGAAAATAGGTTATTGATATTCGTTCGAACTTTTTAACGTCGTCAAGATTACCCGAAACGTTGTTAGAATTACGACTACGAAGCACTCCGAATTGCCTTTACATAAAGATAACATCATATGCAATCTTAGTAAAAACAAGCAACACTTGAAACACCAAAACCCAGAGACCGGAACACCGAACCAAAACGAAGCCAGAACAATGATAGAAATCCGGTGGTGCCGGTTTTTATGCAAGTGTCTCCGGGTCAAACCCGGGGAAAGGGGCTCGTTTTTGTCTGGTGTTCATGTTACATCTGATGCAACATTCTGCAATTGCTTAAAACATTTTTAGACACATTGAAAAATTCAACGGAAACTAGGCTTTTTTGTTTGGAAGTTTCGGAGTTGTTTCGGTTTTGTAATACTACAAATATCGTCTAATCCTCTAGCTTGGCTCTGATACCACTATAGGGTTCCCCAGCACCGCCACAGGGTTTCGGAAGGCATCGACCATTCCATTTTCAAAAAATTGGAATGCTAATGAACCCTAGCCTGGAATCTTCACTAGAGAATTAGACGAAACTCGAATGTAAACATCTTTACATCTAAGTGAACAATGAATACAACCTTTGCAGACCGGTCCTTCACTTCAATAGCTCCATGTAGTAGTTCTTTCGCTCCAAGTAGTGAACTCCCAGATTCTAGAAAGGCTCCACAAGATGAAAGGAACAAGCTTGCTTGAAGTCTTTGAGGCCGAAGATGATCTACGTCGAGGAGACACTAACTCAAGCTACCTCTTCACAAATTATGAACCAAACAACCTAAACTAAATGGAAAATCTAGTGTAGGTTGATGAAGTAGGAATTTTGTGTTAGTTATATGTATGCCCTAGAGGCCATTATTATACATGTGATGTATATTATAGTGGATGCTTGGACACATATAGGGAGTACTTTCTTGCTCGACATGATAGTATGCTATCCGGTTGCTCTTTATCTTAACATGTACACTTATTGTCTCTCTATTACATTTTGATAAAGCCCTTAGGATGAGTACTTGAGTACCAGGATTATGTTGCATATCAAACTAGTGGCGCAGAGGTAGTCGGTAAGTACATCCTTCAAATGTTCCTAGTCATGGGAGTATCGAGACAGGGGATCGATATTCCAGAGTAGACTAGCGTATGCGCTTCTTGACCCATATGATGGGCGATAGATGGTCCCACATCCATTGGTGTTTGACATCAGAGAAGGTATATGGGTGCTCAGTGGAGACTGGGTACACTGGATGGACTCGCCGAGAACTCCTAGATGGTATTATACCTATCGTCAGATAGCAGTTCTCTGGTGACACTGGTACAGGTTAGTCTGTCGACCCGAGATCATCATAGAGTCTTATGTGATTCCCACTGATTTCCACCTTGCCACTTTCAAGAGATCGTGCAAAACGGTGGTTTGTTGGTACAGTCCCGAGTCACATAGAGGCAATGAGCGATAGGAGGGGATTTCGCCTCTCCTGGTATTGGGGGTTGATGTTGCGCTATGCTTGATTGGCCATAACAGGAAATCCCTGGCCAAGGTTGCTGAATTCTACTGGTAAGTGTTATCAGTAGTTTCTCGAACCGTTATGAGCCTCACATCTGCATGATTAATTAGGCTATTGGGGTATGACAATTTCCCACCCCCAGGCTGTGATATGCGACATATCAGACAAAGAGACCGGACTGTACGGTAGTGTTACTGACAGGCTTTACAGGAGTATGAGAAGGCTTGCTTGTTGATATTCTGATCGCTCAATACCCGGGTAGCCATTACGTCCAGTGAGTACCGCTGACGGCTTGTGGGTGCCTGATATGATCATCACCTACTGCCGGCGTATTGACGAGTCTTTAGAGTCATACACAGAGGTTTACTGGCTCAGGCAAAACGAAGTGGGAGCACATATGTGATATGTGTGGGACCGAGATTAATACGAGTATGTGATACCGTATTCTATTCTCGCGATTTATAATATCGGTCAGTTATATGAGATATAGCCGGGTTATCAAATCAAGTGTTGATTCGATAAGTTGATACAAATAATATTAGTCGGTCATATGAGATATAGCCAGATTATTAAATCAAGCGTTGATTTAATGATTTAATGTATAATTATATATTTGATATATTAATTTACATTAACTAATATTAGCTCACTTAAGCATTTCTTTTCTCACTTATGTATTTAATCTATATATATGTATATATATATATGTATGTATGTATATATATATATATATATATATATATATATATATATATATATATTAGTTGTATTTCTTTGTGTCATACTTGATGATACATGCTACATAGGTGTATGAGACTCACACCACGATCATGATAATGTAAGGTTTATTTATTTAAAGTAAATCCAAATTAGTTTGAAATTAGTTACATGGGTGAAGCTTGTGGAAGCTTGTAGACCCATTGACTTAGTCTACTAGTTCTGTCTTACCTTAGATATTTATTAACCTAATCATTATCTAAACCCATGGTAAAGTCTCTACATGAGTTATTTGAGATATTTTCTCACCCATGGTTGCCATAACATTATTGGCTTCATCTTTTTCTTCATCATGAGAGTGCTCTCTAGGTTTTGGAGAGGTGAGGAAAATTAGTGAGAAAAAGAATTCTAAAGTGAGAAAGAATCCCACTTCATCATCCTCTACTAGATTAGCCATTTAGGTTAGGTTGTTAGCTTGACTAATCCCTAATTAGTGAAGAGGTAGCTTGCGTTAGTGTCTCCTCGACGTAGATCATCTTCGGCCTCGAAGACTTCGTGCAAGCTTGTTCCTTTCGTCTTGTGGAGCCATTCTAGAGTCCGGAAGATCACTACTAGGTGTGAAGGGACTACTACACGGAGCTATTGAAGTGAAAGATCGTTCTACAAAGGTTGTATTCCATATTCACTTAGATGTGAAGTTGTTTACATGTTGTATTGTCTAAATCTCTAGTTAAGATTCTAGGGTTAGGTTTGTTTAGCATGGCAATTTTTTGAAAATGGCATGGACGATACCTCCAGAAACCTTGTTGTCGTGCTAGGCATTCCTACAGTGGTATCTTAGCCAAGCTAGAGAATTAGACGATATTTATAGAATTACGAAACCGAAACAACTCTGAAACACTCGAAACAAAACCTAGTTTCTGTCAAATTTTTTAAGTCGTCGAAATTTTTTTAAGCAACCGCAGAATGTTATATGAGATGTAACATGAACACTGAACAAATACGAACCCATTTCGCCGGTTTTGAACCTGTAACATGCCTAAATAATCCGGCCTGGCCGGCCCTATGTTCACTTCTCAGGTTCGTATTCGTTTGGTGTTCTGGTCTCTAGGTTTTAGTGTTTCAGGTGTTGCTTGTTTTTTCTGAAATTGCATAAGATGTTAACTTTCTGTAAAGGCAATTCGGAGTGTTTCGTAGTCATAATTCTAACTTTATTTCGGGTTATTTAGACGGCGTTAAAAAGTTTGAACGAATATCAAATACCCAATTGTCTCCCTCGCTGGAAATTTTCCAAAAGTTGGATTTTTCCAAGTTAAAGAACTTTCAAAAATCATGCAAGTAATGCGATGGACCCTCTAGAAGAACGAAACGCTAACTCAATTCTATGACCGTAAGAACCACCGCCAAACTCTAGGGTTTGCAGTCGTTCCGCGGCGCCATAGATGAGGTAAGGGTTGGCCCTTATACGGTTGGTCCATAGGTACTGTGGAATGTTCTGAGTATTTTTAAACTGTGCTCAAGTGTTGAGCTCTTTGGGAAATTTTGGGTGTTTGTTGATTTGATCGGAATGATTAACATCGTCTAGCTATCTATGGAATGTGATACAATATTTGGAATTCATATAGTTAGGCATGAAATACGAAGTATGTGATATTTCGGGTTTATGATGTCTAAGGTGATTGTGGATTCCAAATGTTGTAGTTTGACATTTTCTTTTTTGCGACCGTAAGTGTAATATGTGGTGTATCACCGGTTTCGTTGCTATATGTCAACGACAATTGGGATACGCATATTTACATACGTTGATGATATGTGATGCTATGTGTTGCTGGGATATGTTATATTGGATCGTCATGTTTTGAATAGCCGGGGGATTTTATGTGAGATGAGAGTTTTTCATTTTTATTCATGTAAAAACTTGTATGTAATATTCTTGTATTGGGGCACTTCAGGGTTGAGGATGATGTCACCATTGTCGTATATTATTTACTTTTCCGCATTAGGATAGACTCAAGGTGGGAAGCACAAGTAACCGGGTTCTAGGGTCCAGTGGGAGACCATCTCAAGGGGTTGAGACCGGGTCTCCTAACTCTAGAATTTGTAGGGTTGCTTGCCACTCTCGTAGGGGTCTAGGGATGTGGGTTTGGCTATTCATCGTGAACGTGGACTCCGCGTTGTTTATTGGCTTAATTAAAACACGGAATTCCTAGTATATCCAATATTTCATATATGGATCTTCTGCTGCTGATATTCTGCGATGTGATCACTTGATATTTTGAGACGAATGTTTATATTATATATATGATATATAATAAATATTGCTTCTTTCGTTTCTTCTGTGATACTTAGGAAGCATATA
Organism: Agapanthus africanus; assembly: GCA_030015575.1. Classification (NCBI taxonomy): domain Eukaryota; kingdom Viridiplantae; phylum Streptophyta; class Magnoliopsida; order Asparagales; family Amaryllidaceae; genus Agapanthus; species Agapanthus africanus. The sequence continues at coordinate 397,669,959 of JASDDO010000026.1, read as the reverse complement.
TTTATGGGACATCATTAATGAGATTAATGAAATAAAAGAAACCTAAAGATGTTGTGGAATCTTGTTTTAAAAAAAATGGTAGCTCTAGTTCTTGCTTTTCATAGCAGTATTCCTTGTAGAGTATCCAGCAACTTATTCGATAAGGAAACAGCCAAGATCCCTTCACCGGGAGTGACCTCTTTAGCGAAACTGGCAGATGTTACAACCCACTCGGTTTTGTTTTCGATTGCTTTTTTAGTTCATGCTTTGCATAGTGGTATTTGTGAAATATCCAGCACCTCATTCGATGAGGAAAGAGCCGGGATCCCTTTACCGGGAGTGACCTCTTTAGAAAAACAAGTAAAAGCCTAAAAAACACTCGTTTTCAAAATCACTCGATTCTACAACGAGATCAAGTTCATTACGCAAAAGGTTTTATTAAAAACCTGTCGTAGCCCTCCGTCATTTCAGATAATGACTATTTAGTATTCGTGCTGCGTTTGTTGACCTTAGCCAAGCGTAGTGTGCGGTAGCTAATTAGTGCTTATCTGCAAGCATATGATGTGATTGAGTTATAGTAGTCGTACAGCTTTGTTGACCTTAGCCAAGGATCGTACGGTGGGTTTAATTCAATCAAGAAATGACGGGTTGAACTTGGCTAGCGCTTATGATTTGTTGACCATAGACAAGGTCATAAGTTGCTAGGGGCAGAATATTATTGGGAATTTCAAGTGTTGAAATTTGCAATGAGATTGCATACCTTTTATGAGATAGTTGGATCCCGATACCTACTGCGAGTAAAAGTTACTCCTGGGAGATTTTTACACATTACAATTAGCCGATCAAAGCAGGTGTCTAGAAAGGTGTTAACGGGGTTACGCCCCTGGAAAAACAATGTTTATTTTAATTAGGTGTGTGCGAAAGCACGGGGAACCTACCTCAAAGTACCGACACTGGCCTGGCCGAAAGATTGGCGAACTTGTAAGATGTAATTAATCCCGGCTAGTCTTACCTTTTATGGTTTGAAGGAAGATTTGATAAAAACAGTGGGAGCCATCCTGATTAGATAAAATAATAACCAATCTGATTTTGCAAGAGCATACGCTGAGTGCTTTCTTCTCTCTCTCTCCTGGTAGTGACCATGTCATGCTTTAATCAAGATAATAATATGGATGTATTGACCGAACCTGCTTATTATACTGAGCTGGGGAACATTGGTACCGTTCTTTATTATAATTGTTATAAGACTGAGCAGGAAATAGGGGAATATCCGGATTCCCACGCCACCCAAACGAAGAAAGTGCATGTTGATGCATCTTCTTCGGGTGTGTTCATTACAAAGAACTGTTTCTCTGTATCCTCTACATCCTGGTATGTGATACTGGATTAGGATCCCACATATGTAATCTGTTACATGGGCTACAGAAAGGTAGAGAACTGGGATAGGGTGATATATCTCTAAGAGTTAGAGAATGGTGCAATTGTTGCACCAAGTTAGTTGGCATATATCACCTTGTATTAATACATTGATTCTGAACGAATGTTATTACATACCGAACCTGATATACAACATTATATCGGTTTCCTTAATAAGTTAAAGAATGATATAATTTTGTATTGATGGATAATGTTGTGAACATTTTCCTTGATCAAGAGTTGATTGGATCAGGCACGTTATGTAATGGCATATACGTTCTAAATCAATCTAAACCACACCACAGTTCAAAGTAATTAGAACACACACACGAGGAATAATTCAGAAATAAACGAATCCTTCTTGTGGTATTATAGACTAGGTCATATCAATGCGACACGACTAGCTAAGTTATATAAGGATGAATATTTGAATCTGTTCGAATTTTTCATCTTATGATACTTGCCAGCCTTGTCTCAAAGGTAAAATCACCAATGCTCCGTTTATTGGAAACAGAGAAAGAGTTATTGAACTCTTGGGATGGATACATGATGATGTATAGGGTCCTATGTCTACAAATGCCAGGCTTGGTTCTGTTAGTTATGTATATGCCCTAGAGGCCATTGTTGTACATATGATGTATATTATGATGGATGCTTGGATATATACAGCGAGGACTTTCTTGCTCGTCATGATAGTATGCTATTTGGTTTCACTTTATCTTAACATGTTGACTTGTATTGGTTTACTGTCTTACTCTCACAGGTTGATAAATCCCTTAGGAACTGTACTCGACTACTGGGACTATGATGAGATCATACTAGTGGGGCCATGGTAGTCGATGAGCATATCCTATAACTGTTCCTAGTCGAGGGTATATCGAGACAGGGCATCGATACACCAGAGTAGACTAGCGTATACGCATCTTGACCCATATGATGGGCGATGGATGATCCCATATCCATCGGTGTTTGACATCAAGGATGGTGTACGGGTGCTCAGTGGAGACTGGGTACACTGGACGGACTCACCGAGAACTCCCAGATGGTGATATACCACACGTCAGATGACAGTTCTCCGGTGACACCGGTACAGGGTAGTCTGTAGACCCGAGATCGTCATAGAGTATTGTGTGATTCCCACTGTGCTTTGATTTCCACCTTACCACGTCCAAGAGGGCATGCAAAACCGATGGCTTTTGGGTACAGTCCCGAATCACATGGAGGCAATGAGCGATAGGAGGGGATTCGTCTCTCCCGGTATAGGGAGTTGATGTTGTGCTGTGTTCGATTGGCCATAACTGGAAGTCCCTGGCCAGGGATGATATAGAGATCTACTGGTAAGTGTTACCAGTAGTTTCTCGACCTTTTATGAGCCTCACATCGACACGACTTATCGGTTACCGGGGTCTGACGTATACCACCCCTAGACTTGATATGCGACAAATCAGACGAACAGACCGGACTGTACGGGAGTGTTACTGATTGGATTCACAGGAGAACGGACAGGCTAGCTTGTTGATCTTCTGATCGTTCAATACCTGGGTGGCTGTTACGTTTAGCTGACCGCTTGCAGCTTGTGGGTGTTTGATATGATCATCACCTGCTACCGGCGTATTGACGAACTTTAGAGTCCTACACAGAGGTTTCTTGGCTCAGGAAAAACGGAGTAGAGGCACATATGTGATATGTTCAGGACCGAGCATAATGCGATATGTGATACTGTATTATATTCTCGCAATATTTAGATATGAACCGGGTCATCGGATCAAGTGTTGATTCGATGAATCGGTACATGAAATATTAGTCGGTTATATTCGATATAGCCGGATTGTCGGATCATGTGTTGATTCGATGATTTAATGTATAATAATATATATGATATATTGTATTACATTATCTAATATTGGCTCGCTTTATTATTTTATTTTCTCACCGGATTAATACATTGATATATATGCGATATATGTTAATTGTATTATTTTCTTTGTTGCAAATATATAATATATATGTGATATATATTATTGTGACATGATATGATTTATTATGAAACATGTTTAGTGATGATAAAAAGAGATTAGGGTTTGATTAGGGTTAGCTCCTTCTTGTTCATTCTAGAAGGATTTCCTTTTGTCTTGGTTAAGATATTATGGTTGATACTTATCCATGACTCATTCTTAACCTAACCAAACCCTAGCTCTAGTTTATTCTCTACAAAGGTTAAGCCTATCATCCTTGACCATGGTTCTATAATCAATCATATATTCTTATCTACTATTCATCACAAAAGGATATTTTCTCATTATCTTTTTCATTCTTCATCTTCTTCTCTCTTGAGTTTTGAAAAGAGCTCACTAGTTATTTCTTTTGTGATGATTTCTTGTGAGAAAATGATATAAAAAGAAAGTATAAATACTACTCCATCATCCTCATTTAATCTAGCCCATTAGATTAGGGTGTTCACCTCATTAGAGTGAGAGAGCTTGAGTTATTGCAACTTCGACGTAGATCATCGGAGAAAAGGAATACGACAAGCTATCATGGATCGTTCAAGTCGTGGAGCCTCTCTTGAGTCCGGGAGATCGTGGATCGCGGAGAAGGGACATCTACTCGGAGCTTGTGAAGCGAAGGAGCGGACTACAAAGGTTGTAATCCCTCACACTTAGTAGTAAAGATGTTTACTTGCATGTCTAAACTCTAATAATCTAGCAAAGATCCCGGCTTTGGGTTGTTCGGCACATCTAAAATTTTATTCGGGCATGTTTGATGCCATATGAACCTTCACAAGAGTGCCTAGTAACCCTACAGTGGTATCAGAGCCTAGCTAGAGCATTAGGCGACGTGTATACGAAGTTAAAACTCCGAACGAACTCCGATACGACGAAATAAAACCCTCTCTGCACATTTTTTAAAAACTGTGATTTTTCTGTATTAAAAATATTTAAAAATAACAGCAGGGAATTATAAGAGTAACAGTGAAAAACGACAGGCTGAACCGTAGGTACTGCCGCGGAATCGCGGCCAATCCTTGCTTGGGCCGCGGAACCGCGGCCGTACTGTAGAGTTTGACTTTTTGTTTTCTACAGTTATGACCATCTCTGTTATTTATAATTTTTGGGTATTTTTAATCTGACTCGAGTGTTGAGCATTCTGGGGTTTATTTTGTAATTGTTGATTCGATCGAAAAATTTAAATTCGTTATTATTTCCGGATATTTAGAAACTGTTAAAATGTTCGAACGGATATCATTAACTCATTTTTTCCCGACAAGAAAAACTTTCAAGTGTTGAATTTGTTTTATCGGGTTTAAATCTTTCGGAAAAATGTGCAAGTAACACGGTGGACCCTCTAGAAGACAACAAACCTTAACTCGATTATGTGACCGTCTTGAACTGCCTCTAAACCTTAGGGTTTGGGGCAGTACGGCGTGCCACATGTGAGGCGTTGGCTTGACCCTTCTACGGCTGGATCACCGGTATTCTGACTTATTCTGGGATTATTTGAACTCCGCTCAAGTGTTGAGCAATTCAGGAAATTTTGGGTATTTGATTATCTGTTCGGAAAGTTTAATATTGTCTATTTATCTGAAATGTGATACAATATGTGGAATTCATAGAGTTAGGCATGAAATGCGAAGTATGTGATATTTCGGATTTGTGATGTCTAAAGTGATTGTGGATTCCAAATGTTGTAGTTTTACAATTTCTTTTCTGTGACCGTAAGTGTAGTATGTAGTTGTATTGCCAGTTTTCGTTGCTATACATCAACGACGATCGGTGTATGCATACTTACTTACGTTGATGATATGTGATATTTTGTGTTGCCGTGATATGTTATATTGGATCGTGGTGTTCTGAATAGCCGGGGGTTTATGTGAGATGAGGGTTTTTATTTTCATTCATGTAAAATTCATTTGTATGTAACATTCTTTTATTGGGGCACTTCCGGGATGAGGTTGATGTTACCAGTGTATATTATTTACTTTTTCGCATTAGGTAGACCCAAGGAGGGGAGCACAAGTAACCGGGTTCTAGGGTCCAGTGGGAGGCCATCTCGAGGAGTCGAGACCGGGTCTCCTAATCCTAGAATTGGCAGTGTTACTTGCCGCTCTCGTAGGGTTTTTGGGATGTGGGATTGGCTATTCATCACGACCGTGGAATCCGTGTTTTATACCGGCTCGTATTGAAAACACGGACATCCTAGTATATCTAATATTTCATATATGTTCTGCTGCAATGTTCTGTGATGAGATCATATTACTGCCTGACATGAATGCTTTTACTATATATATATGCTGATATATAAATATTACTGCTTTCGTTTCTTCTGTGATGCTTAGGAAGAATAAGCTGATGGGATCTTATAAATGAGATTAATAAAAAGAAAAGAAACCTAAAAGATGTTGTAGAATCAAAACTTTATAAAAAGGGTAGCTACAGTTTTGCTTTGCATAGCGGTATATATGATATACCCTGCACCTTATTCGATGAGGAAAGAGCCGAGATCCCTTCACCGGGAGTGACCTCTTTAGCGAAACTGGCAGATGCTACAAAACTCGGTTTGTATTTTGATTGCTTTTACAGTTTTGCTTTGCACAGCGATATATATGATATGTCCTGCACCTAATTCGATGAGGAAAGAGCCGAGATCCCTTCACCGGGAGTGACCTCTTTAGCAAAACTAGAAAAGCCTAAAAAACACTCCTTTTCAAAATTTCACATGATTCTAGGACGATATCAAGTTCATTACGCTCGTGGTTTTCTGAAAAACCTGCGTAGCCCTCCGTCATTTCAGATAAATATTATTTAGTATTCGTGCTGTGTTTGTTGACTTAGTCAAGGCGTAGTGTACGGTAGCTAAATAGTGTTTATCTGCTAAAACATGAGATGTGATTTGATTAGGGTATTCGCACGGCCTTGTTGACTCAGTCAAGAGTCGTACGGGTGGGTTTAATTTAATCGGGAAATGTACGGGTTGAACTTGACTTGCGATTTATGGTTTGTTGACTTAGTCAAGGTCATAGATCGCTACGGGAAAAATATTATCGGGAATTTCAAGTGTTGAAATTTGCAATGAGATTGCATACCTTCTATGAGATAGTTGGATCTCGATACCCACTGCGAGTAAGAGTTACTCCTGGGAGAGTTTTACACAGGACAATTAGCCGATCAAGTAGGTGTCTAGAAAAGTGTTAACGGGGTTACGCCTCTGGGAAAACGAGGTCTGCTTTAATTAGGTCCGTGCGAAAGCACGGGGAACCTTCCTCAAGTACCGACACTGATCTGGCTGAAAGACTGACGAAATTGTAGGGTGTAATTAATCCCGGCTAATCTTACCTTTTAGGGTTTGAAGGAAGATTTGATAAAAACAGTGGGAGACATCCTGATTAGATAAGATAATAACCAATCTAATCTTGCAAGAGCATACGCTAAAGTGTTTTCTTCTCTCTTTCTCCAGGTAGCGACCATGTCAGGCCATAATCAAGATAATAATATGAATGTATTGACTGAACCCGCTTATTATACTGAGCAGGGGAACGTTGGACCCGTTCTTTCTTATAAGAGTTATAAGACTGAACAGGGAATAGGAGAAAATCTGGATTCTCACGCCGCCCAAAAGAGCATGCATGTTGATGCATCTTCTTCAGGTGTGTTAGTTATTGAAAACTGTTTCTCAGTTCACCCTACGTCCTGGGTATTGGATACCGGATCAGGATCCCACATATGTAAAATGTTACATGGGCTACGGAAAGGTAGAGAACTGGAAAAGGGTGATCATTCCGTTCAAGTAGGTAACGGTGCAAGTATTGCAGCCAAAACAGTGGGCGAATATCACCTTGTATTGCCAAGTCGTAATACACTGATTCTAAATGAGTGCTATTATATACCGAACATGATGTGCAACATTATATCGGTTTCTTTATTAAGTAAAGAAGGATATAATTTTGTAGTAAAGGATAATGTTATGAACATATTCCTAGATCAAAAGTTGATTGCATCAGGCTCGTTACATAATGGCATATTCATTCTAAATCAGAATACAGTCCTCAATATACAAAACACACACAAGAGGAAAAGTTCAGAAATGAACGAATCCTTCTTGTGGCATTGTAGACTTGGCCATATCAATGAGACACGGCTAGCTAAGTTACATAAAAATGGATATTTGAATTCATTCGAATTATCATCTTATGATACTTGCCATTCATGTCTCAAAGGAAAAATGACCAAAGCTCCGTTTAGTGGACACGGAGAAAGAGTTACGGAACTCTTAGGACTGGTACATACTGATGTATGCGGTCCCATGTCTACACACGCTAGGAACGGTTCTTCCTACTTCATTACATTCACTGACGATCTCTCTAGATACGGGCATGTGTTCCTGTTGAAACACAAGTCTGAATCTTTTGAGAAATTCAGAGATTATAAGCACGAAGTAAAGAACCAAACGGGAAAAAGTATTAAGATCCTTCGATCCAATCGAGGAGGAGAATACTTGAGCAATGATTTTCTGGATTATCTAAAAGAGAATGGGATTCTCTCTCAGCTTACTCCTCCTTATACACCACAACACAACGGTGTATCGGAACGGAGGAATCGGACCCTATTAGATATGGTGCGCTCTATGATGAGCGAAGCTGAGTTACCTATTTCCTTCTGGGGGTATGCGCTTGAGACAGCCATATACATATTGAATCTAGTTCCGTCTAAATCTGTACATACCACACCATATGAGATATGGAGTGGGAGGAGATCATATTTTAAACGAGTTAAGATATGGGGTTGTCCGGCCTATGTCAAAAGGCAAAATCCGGACAAACTCAAGGCACGATCAGTTCTTTGCAAATTTGTGGGATATCCAAAGAATTCTCAAGAATATTTTTTTGACCACGCTGAGGAACAAAAAGTGTTTGCTGCTCAACATGCCACCTTTTTGGAAAAGGAATTTCTTGCAAAAGAAATTAATGGCAAAGAGGTAGAGCTGGAAGAGGTTCCAAAAATACAAACTGCAACTGAAGATTTAGTAGAACCAGAGGATTCGGTAGTGCCCGACGAACCCCAGCCTCTCCGCCGATCTAGTAGGGTTTCTCGTCCACCTAAGAGATACTACGGTTTTCTCATTGATGGTGGAAGCGAGGATTGCATCATGAAAGATGATGACCCAACTAGTTTCGAGCAGGCCTTAACGAGTGGTGACTCTGTGAAATGGCTGGATGCAATGCGATCTGAGATGGAATCCATGTACACCAATAAAGTATAGACTTTGGAAAATGCTCCTGAAGGGGTAAAACCCATTGGGAGCAAGTGGATTTTTAAAAAGAAATTTGGTGTAGATGGAAAAGTTGAGACTTTCAAATATAGACTTGTAGCAAAGGGTTTTCGTCAACGACCAGGTGTAGATTATGACGAAACCTTTTCTCTAGTGGCTATGCTTAAGTCCATCCGGATCTTACTTGCCATTGCTGCATACCATGACTACGAAATCTGGCAAATGGATGTTAAGACCGCCTTTTTAAACGGTGATTTAGAAGAGTGCGTGTACATGACTCAGCCAGAGGGCTTCGTAGATAGTGGGAGCAGCGGAAAGGTGTGCAAGCTTCTTAAATCCATTTATGGGTTGAAGCAAGCATCGCAGAGTTGGAACATCTGTTTTGATGTTGTAGTCAAAGAGTTTGACTTAATCAAAAATATAGATGAACCTTGTATCTATAAAAAGGTAGCAGAGAGTAAGGTTGTCTTCCTCGTATTGTACGTGGATGACATACTCTTGATAGAAAATGATATTCCTATGCTGCAATTAGTCAAGCTTTTCTTATCACAAAAATTCTCAATGAAAGATCTAGGTGATGCCTCCTGCATATTGGGAATCATGATCTATAGAGATAGATCTAAACGGATACTGGGATTGTCCCAATCCAGGTACATTAACACCATACTAAAGAGGTTTAGTATGGTAGAATCCAAGCATGGGAACCAACCCCCGATCTCTGGACTCACTCTCTCCAAAGAGATGTCTCCCAAGACTGATTTGGAGAGAGCTCGCATGCAAGGGATACCCTATGCTTCGGCAGTAGGCTCTATCATGTATGCGATGCTATGTACCAGACCCAATGTAGCATACTCACTAAGTGTAGTGAGTCGGTATCAAGCAGATCATGGAGAGAGTCACTAGACAGCTGTGAAGAACATTCTCAAGTACTTGCGAAGGACTAGAGACATGTTCTTGGTGTATGGTAACGGAGAACTCCGGGTGGAGTCCTTTACCGATTCCAGCTTCCAAAGTGATAAGGACGACTCTAAGTCGCACTCAGGATTTGTCTTTACCCTCAATGGAGGGGCGGTATGTTGGAAGAGTTCCAAACAGGATACCGTTGCAAACTCGACGATGGAGGCTGAATACATCGCTGCCAACGATGTGGCCAAAGAGGCTGTCTGGATAAAGAAGTTCATTAGTGAACTTGGTGTGGTTCCATTCAACATCGAATACCTCTGTATTGCGATAACAATGGAGCGGTGGCTTTGGCCAAGGAACCCAGATCCCATCAGAAGTCCAGACATATTCTGAGGCGGTATCACCTGATCAGGGAGATAGTTGATCGCCGGGAGATCGAGGTCAGGAGAGTAGATACGAAGGACAACACTGCGGATCCACTCACGAAGGTCATTCCCTAAATACAGTTTGAGAGATTATTCGGGATGCTAGGTATGAGATACTACAGCAGCTGGCCTTAGTGCAAGTTGTTGTTATATGTATGCCCTAGAGGCCATTACTGTACATAGGATGTATATTGTAGTGGATGCTGGGACATATATAGGGAGGACTTTCTTGCTCGACATGATAGTATGCTATCTGGTTACTCTTTGCCTTAACGTGTATACTGATTGTCTCTCTGTTACATGTTGGTAAAGCCCTTAGGATGTGTACTTGACCACCTGGACTATGATGCGGATCATACTAGTGGGGACATGTTAGTCCATAAGTACATCCTTCAAGGTCCTTAGTCGTGGGTATATCGAGACAGGGCATCGATATACCAGAGTAGACTAGCGTATACCTTCTCGACCCATACAGATGGGCGATGGATGATCCCATATCCATTGGTGTTTGACATCAGAGATGATATACGGGTGCTCAGTGGAGACTGGGTACACTGGACGGACTCTCCGAGAACTCCCAGATGGTATTATACCTTACGTCATATGGCAGTTCTCTGGTGACACTAGTACAGAGTAGTCTGACCCGAGATCGTCATAGAGTCTTGTGTGATTCCCACTGTGCTTTGATTTCCACCTTACCACGTCCAAGAGGGCGTGCAAAACGGTGGTTTTTGGGTACAGTCCCGAATCATATGAAGGCAATGAGCGATAGGAGGGGATTCGTCTCTCCCGGTATAGGGAGTTGATGTTGCGCTCTGTTCGATTGGCTATAACCGGAAATCCCTGGCCAGGGTTGCTGAGATTTACTGGTAAGTGTTATCAGTAGTATCTCGAACTGTTATAGACCTCATATCGACACGACTTATCAAGCTATTGGGGTCTGACGTTTACCACCCCTAGGCGAGATATGCGACATATCAGATGATCAGACCGGAATGTACGGTAACTGTTACTGGTTGGATTCACAGGAGTGTGAGCGGGCTTGCTCGTCGATCTTCTGTTCGCTCAATACCCGGGTGGCCGTTACGTTTAGCAGACCGCTTGCGGCTTGTGGGTGGTTGATTTGATCATCACCAGCTGCCGGCGTATTGACGAGTCTTTAGAGTCCTACACAGAGGTTCCCTGGCTCAAGCGAAACGAAATAGGAGCGCATATGAGATATGTGCGGGACCGAGAATAATGCGTGTTTGTGATACCATATTTTATTCTCGCGATGAATGTATCGATTGGTTGTATACGATATAACCTAGTTATCGAATCGAGGATTGATTCGATAAGTCGATACATTGGATATTAGTCGGTCATATGCGATGTGACCGGATCGTTAAATCAAGTGTTGATTTAATGATTTAATGTATAATTATATATTTGATATATTACTTTACATTAACTAATATTGGTTTGCTTAAGATGTTTTTCTCACTTGATTGTACATATTGTATATGTGATATATTTTTGTGCACAAGTTTGTATCATGTTTGATGATACATGCAAACTTGGGTGTTTGTTTGATTTTAAACCATGGTTAGTTAATGGTTAGGGTTTCATTTGCTTTATTTACTTATTCATTTATTCATTTGAGAAAGAAATAAAATGGTGGCTAACTTTGGATTTTCTTTGAAGCTTCTTGAAGCTTTGAATGACTTTGACCATTTTGTTTCTTTCCTTAACCCTAACCATTTACTCAACCCTAATTTATTCTCTACATGTGTTTAGCTAACCCATGGTTGCAAGCTGATAGATATCACTTCATTTTCTTTTTGAAAAATGATTATTGATTTTTCTTCTTCTTCATCTTCTTCTTTAAGTGAAGAAAAGAAAACCTTTTATTGAAAATGTCAAGTGATGAATCCAAGTGAGAAATCCAAATCCAAAGTGAACCCACTTCCTATTTATTCATCCTCTACCACTTGCCAAGTAGTATAGGGTGTTTTCTTCACAAGTTTCATGACTTGGTGAAGTTGGAGCTTGATCTTGAGTTGCCTCGACGTAGATCATCTTCGGCATCGAAGTCGACGACCTAGCCCGACCATTTCTCCGATGAAGGCGATGCTAGAGTCTGGGATCCGATGATCGCAGCGAAGGGACGTCAACACGGAGCTATGGAGGTGGAAGACCGGATCTACAAAGGTTGTATTTTCTATTCACTTAGTGCTAAAGCAGTTTAGTAGCTTGTTGTTTCGCCTAATCTCTAGTCAACGATCGCATTTGGGTTTCTCGGCACCGGAAATTTTTGAATTTGGCATGCTTGATGTCTTGTGAGACCTCCTTAGTGTGCCTAGTAACCCTCAGTGGTATCAAAGCCTAGCTAGAGCCTTAGGCGATGAGTAGACGAAGTTAGAAACCCGAACGAACCCGAAACCCTAATCCGACCCCTTCTCCGTACAATTTTTGAAACTGTGGATTTTTCATGATTAAAAATATGCAGAAAAATAAGCAGGGTTTTATAAGAATTACTGAGCAAAACGAGGTCCTAATTCCATCAAACCGCCACGGAACCGCGGCCTTACCCCACGTGGCGCGGCGGTTCCGCAGCCATTCTGTTCATCGTTGACCAAAATTTGCACAGTAATGTTTCTATTTGACTCCTGAATTTTCTGGGTAATTTTAATCTTTACTCAAGAGTTGAGTTTTCTGGGGTTGTTTTAGGGATTCGATTATTCGATCGGTTTATTTAATTTCGTTTATGTGTTTTTCCGGATAATTTTAGAATATGTTAGAATGTTCGACCGGATATAAATACCCAATTTTTCCCCTGTCGGGAAATTTCCAAGTGTTGGATCTTTCCGGAGTTTAAGAACATTCGAAGTAGTGCAAGTAACGCGATGGACCCTCTAGAAGACAACAAACCTTAACTCGATTATGTGACCGTCTTGAACTGCCCTTTGAACCTTCGGGTTTGGGGCAGTACGGCGTGCCACATGTGAGGCGTTGGCTTGACCCTTCTACGGCTGGACCGTTGGTACTGTGGCACGAAGTGAATGTTTTTAAACTTATATCATGTGTTGAGCTGTTTCGGGAAAACTTGGGTGTTCGATTGTTCGATCGGAAAGTTTAACATTTTCTATTTTATCTGGAATGTGATACAATAATTGGAATCCACAAGTAGTTATGAGATAACTGATTTGGATGTTATAAACATAGCACTTTAGTCTCACTTGATCGGTTGCCACGGAATTTTGATGCGATCAAAAGTCAGTCGCAATCACGTAGCGTACGCGGATATTCGCCGGTAAACTTAATAGACAGCCACGCCCTATAGCCCCGACCAAGTGACTGTAGGAGAACCCCGTCGCCGAAAGCATCCGTTCGGGTGCTCGCGGCAGCGGTGTTCCGCCTTGGTGCACTTTGTCGACGGTATCGGGGGTGCGGCCGTCTACTAAAGTTTGCGACGAGCATTCGATCAGTTTTTTGGGAATCTTGTTGAATTGCCCAACTTGATATTGAAAAGTGTTTTCGATATTGAGACTAAAATGCGGGGTTTATAATTGTTAGGCATGCGATGTCTAAGGAATTCATTTTGTTAGGCATGCGATGTCTAAAGAGTTTGCGGATTCCAACTGTTGTAGTTTTACACTTTCTTTTCTGTGACCGTAAGTGTAATATGTGATATCGCCGGTTTCGTTGCTATATGTCAACGAAAATTGGGATGTGCATATTTACTTACGTTGATGACATGTGATGTTATGTGTTGCTGGATATGTTATATTGGATCGTCGTGTTTGAATAGCCGGGGATTTTTTATGTGAGATAAGTGTTTTTCATTTTCATTCATGTAAAAACTTGTATGTAATATTCTTTTATTGGGGCACTTTCAGGTTGCGGAAGTTGTCACCGTTGATGTATATTATTTACTTTTCCACACTAGGATAGACCCAAGGAGGAGGGCACAAGTAACCGGGTTCTGGAGTCCAGTGGGAGAACAACTCGAGGAGTCGAGTCCGGGTCTCCTAACTCTAGAATTGGTAGGGTTGCTTGCCGCTCTCGTAGGGGTCTAGGGGTGTGGGTTCGGCTATTCATCGCGACCGTGGAATCCGTGTTTTATACTGGCTCGTATTGAAAACACGGACGTCCTAGTATATCCAATGTTTCATATGTTTCTTCTGCTGCGATATATGTGATGTGATCATCTGATATGTTCTGTGATAAATACTGTATATAGTATATATGATATATTATATAGACGTTACTTATGTTTTACACCCGCGCTAGCCCTGCCCTGCTCTGCCGTTAGTTACCTAACCTAACGGTGCATGAGGGGACATCGAGGCGAATGCGGATGGCATAAGTGTACGTCGTATTTATCTGTGATGTTTAGGTGCTTAAATGATGGGATCATTAATGTGATTAATGAAAGAAAAGAAACCTAAGATGTTGTGGAATCGAATTTCAAAAATAAAACAAGGTAGCTACAGTTCTTGCTTTGCATCGCGGTGTTCCTTGTAGAACATCCTGCACCTTATTCGATGAGGAAAGGGCCGAGATCCCTTCGCCGGGAGTGACCCCTTTAGCAATAACTGGCAGATGCTACACACTCGGTTTGTCTTTTGATTTCTTCTATAGTTTCTGCTTTGCACAGTGATATATATGATATATCCCGCACCTCATTCGACGAGGAAAGGGCCGACGATCCCTTCACCGGGAGTGACCCCTTTAGCAAAACTAGAAAAGCCTCAGAATCACTCCATTTTAAAATCATTTGATTCTACAACGATATCAAGTTCATTACGCAATAGGTTTTCAGAAAAACCTGTCGTAGCCCTCCGTCATTTCAGATAAGTCCTACTTAGTATTCGTGCTACGTTTGTTGACCTCCGTCAAGGCGTAGTGTGCGGTAGCTAACTAGTATTTATCTTCCTATGCATATGATGCAGATTGAATTAGGGTAGTTGTGCGACCTTGTTGACCTCCGTCAAGGATCATGCGGGTGGGTTTGATTCAATCAAGAAATGACGGGTTGAACTTGACTTGTAGCCTATGGTTTGTTGACCTCCGTCAAGGTCATAGGGTGCTAGGGGCAAAATTATCGGGAATTTCAAGTGTTGAAATTTGCAATGAGATTGTATGAGATAGTTGGATCCCGATACCCACTGCAAGTAATTGTTACTCCTGGAAGAGTTTTACACATTACAATTAGCCTATCAAGTAGGTGTCTAGAAAGGTGTCAACGGGGTTACGCCTCTGGGAAAACGAGGTTTACTGTAATTAGGTCCGTGAGAAAGCACGGGGGACCTCCCTCAAAGTACCGACACTGGCCTGGCTGAAAGATTGGAGAACTTGTAGCGTGTAATTAATCCCGGCTAGTCTTTCCTTTTAGGGTTTGAAGGAAGATTTGATAAAAACAGTAGGAGCCATCCTGATTAGATAAAATAATAACCAATCTGATCTTACAAAACCGCACGCAGAGCGTTTTCTTCTCTCTCTCTCTCTCTCCTGGTAGCGACCATGTCACGCCTTAATCAAGATAAGAAAACGGATATATTGACCGAACCCGCTTGTTATACTGAGCTGGGGAACGTTGGTCCCGCTCCAACTTATAAATGTTATAAGACAGAGCAGGATTTTGGGGAATACCAGATTTCCCGTGCCACCCAAACGAAGAAAGTGCATGTTGATGCATCATCTTCGGGTGTGTTCGTTATAAAGAACTGTTTCTCAGTATTCTCTACGTCCTGGGTATTTGATACCGGATCAGGATCCCGCATATATAATTTGTTACATAGGGCTACAGAGAGGTAGAGAACTGAGAACGGGTGATAAGTTTCATGAGGCAGAAAACGGGGCAAGTGTTGCAGCCAAGTCTGTTGGTCACTGTCACCCTGTATTACAAATACATTGATTCTGAACGAATGTTATTAGATACCGAACCTGATATACAAAATCATATCAGTCTCTTTATTAGTAAAGAAATGATAAAATTTTGTAAAGTTGGATAATGTTTTGAACATTTCCTATATCAAAAGTTGATCGGTTCAGGCACGTTATCTAAAAGCTTTGATGTTCTAACTCAAATTACAGTTCTTAATATACGGAACACACACAAGAAGAAGAGTTCAGAAATGAACGGATCCTTCTTGAGGTATTGTAGACTAGGTCATATCAATGCGACCCGACTAGCTGGAGTTACATAAAGATGCATATTTAAATTAGTTTGAATTTACATCTTATGAAACTCGCCAGTCATGTCACAAAGATAAGATAACCATAGATCTATTTATTGGAAACAGAGAAAGTGTTAATGAACTCTTGGGACTGATACATAGTGATGTATGCAAGGTCCCTTGTCTACACATGCCAGGACCGGTTCTTTGTACTTCATAACATTCTCTGATGATCTCTTTAGATTCAGACATATGTTCCTGTTGAAACACAAGTCCGAACCTTTTGAGATATTCACAGAATATAAGTTAGAAGTAGAGAACCAAAACGGGTATAAGTATTATGTCCTTTGATGAGATCAAGGAGGAGAATACTTGAGCACGGAAATCCTGGACTATTCTAAAGGAGAATGAGATTCTCTCTCAGCATTACTCCTCTGTATACACCACAGCACGTCGGTGTATCGAGGCGGAGCAGATACACCCTATTTGATATGGTGCGCTCTATGATGAGTACTACTGAGTTACCTGTTTCCTTTTGGGAGTTATGCACTTATGAAGTTGCATACCTATTGAATAGGGTTCCGATCAAATCAGATGCCTACCATTTCATATGAGATATGGAAAGGGAAGAGCCCATCTCTTAAGTAAGTTAAGATTTGGAATTGTCCGGCCTATGTGAAAAGCAAATCCAGACAAGATCGAGGCAAGGTCAGTTTTGTAGAACTGGAAAGGTTCCAGCTATACAAACTACAACAGATGATTTGGTAGAACCAAAGAATTCAGTAGATTCCAACGAACCTCAGCCTCTCCACCGATCTAGCAGGGTTCCTCACCCACCTGAGAGATATTTCGGTTTCTCTATGACAGTGGGAGCGAGGATTGCATCATGGGATGATGACCTAACTAGTTTCGAGCTGGCCATCAAGAGTAGGGACTCTGTAAGAATGGCTGGATGCTTATCGATCTGAGATGGAATCCTTATACACCAACAAAGTATGGACTTTGGTTGCTATATATGAAGGGTTAAATCCCCATCAGAAGCAAGTATATCTTGAGAAGATTACTTGGTGTAGATGGAAAAGTTGAGACTTTCAAAACTAGACTTGTTAAAGGTTTTCGTCATCGACCAGGCATGGATAATGATGAAACCTTTTTGCAGTGGCTATCCTTAAGTCCATCCAGATCTTACTTGCCACGGCTATATACCATGACTACGATATCTGGCGGTTGGGTGCCATGACTGCTTTTCTAAATGATGTTTTAGAAGAGAGAGTCTGTTAGTACACAGTCAGAAGGCTTCGTAGACAGTAGGAGCAGCGGAAACGTGTGCAAGATGTCTTATGTGATGAAGCAGGCATCGCGGAGTTAGAACATCTGTTTTGATGAGTTAGTCAAACAGTTTGACATCATCAAAATGGTAGATGAACCTTGTATATACAAAAAGGTAGTAGGGAGTATGGTGGTGATCCTCGTAGAGTACGTGGATGACATACTCTTGATAGGGAAGGAGTTTCCTATGCTACGCTCGGTCAATCTCTGCTTATCACAAGGATTCTCCATGTAGGATCAAATTGATACCTCCTAAATCTTGGGTTTTGGTTCTATGAGATAGATCTAATTGGATGTTAGGATACTCACTAGTCGTAGTGAGATGGTATCAATTGATCCTGGGGAGAATCACTGGAAAGGTTCCTGGGTGATAAGGATGACTGAATGTCAGTCACAGGCATTGTCTTTACCCTCGGTAAAGGGACGGTATGTTGGAAGAGTTCCAAGCTAGATACCGTGGCATACTAGACGATAAAGGCTGGATACATCGCTACTTAAGATGCTACCAAGGAGGCTGTCTGGGTGTATATTGGTTCATGAGATGAACTAGGTTCCTACCATTGTGTGACAATGGAAGTGTGGCTTTGGCCCAGGAACCCCGGTCTCATCAGTGACCCAGACCTGTTCTAAGGCAGTATCACCTGATCATGGAGATAGTTGATCTCCAGGGTGATCGATGTCAGGAGAGTAGACTCAGAGGACAACACGGCGGATCCACTCACAAAGGCCTTTTCCCAGAGAGAGACTTTTATGGGATGGTTGAGTATGAGATACTACAACCACTGCTACAGATGGCCCTAGTGCAAGTGGGAGATTGTTAGTTATATGTATGCCCTAAAAGCCATTACTGTACATAGGATGTATATTGTAGTGGATGCTGGGACATATATAGGGAGGACTTTCTTGCTCGACATGATAATATGTTATCTGGTTACTCTTTGCCTTAACGTGTATACTGATTGTCTCTCTGTTACATGTTGGTAAAGCCCTTAGGATGTGTACTTGACTACCTGGACTATGATGCGGATCATACTAGTGGGGACATGGTAGTCCATAAGTACATCCTTCAAGGTCCCTAGTCGTGGGTATATCGAGACAGGGCATCGATATACCAGAGTAGACTAGCGTATACCTTCTCGACCCATATAGATGGGCGATGGATGATCCCATATCCATTGGTGTTTGACATCAGAGATGATATACGGGTGCTCAGTGGAGACTGGGTACACTGGACGGACTCGACGAGAATTCCCAGATGGTATTATACCTTACGTCAGATGGCAGTTCTCTGGTGACACTGGTACATAGTAGTTTGTTGACCCGAGATCGTCATAGAGTCTTGTGTGATTTCCACTGTGCTTTGATTTCCACCTTACCACGTCCAAGAGGGCGTGCAAAACGGTGGTTTTTGGGTACAGTCCCGAATCACATGGAGGCAATGAGCGATAGGAGGGGATTCGTCTCTCCCGGTATAGGGAGTTGATGTTGCGCTGTGTTCGATTGGCTATAACCGGAAATCCCTGGCCAGGGTTGCTGAGATTTACTGGTAAGTGTTATCAGTAGTATCTCGAACTGTTATAGACCTCATATCGACACGACTTATCAAGCTATTGGTGTCTGACGTTTACCACCCCTAGACGAGATATGCGACATATCAGATGATCAGACCGGAATGTACGGTAAGTGTTACTGGTTGGATTCACAGGAGTGTGAGCAGGCTTGCTCGTCGATCTTCTGATCGCTCAATACCCGGATGGCCGTTACGTTTAGCAGACCGCTTGCGGCTTGTGGGTGCTTGATATGATCATCACCTGCTGCCGGCGTATTGACGAGTCTTTAGAGTCCTACTCAGAGGTTTCCTGGCTCAAGCGAAACGAAATAGAAGCGCATATGAGATATGTGCGGGACCGAGAATAATGCGTGTATGTGATACCGTATTCTATTCTCACGATGAATGTGTCGATTGGTTGTGTGCGATATAACCTAGTTATCGAATCGAGGATTTATTCGATAAGTCAATACATTGGATATTAGTCGGTCATATGCGATGTGACCGGATCGTTAAATCAAGTGTTGATTTAATGATTTAATGTATAATTATATATTTGATATATTACTTTACATTAACTAATATTGGTTCACTTAAGATGTTTTTCTCACTTGATTGTGCACATTGTATATGTGATATATTTTTGTGCATAAGTTTGTATCATATTTGATGATACATGCAAACTTGGGTGTATGTTTGATTTTAAACCATGGTTAGTTAATGGTTAGGGTTTCATTTGCATTATTTACTTATTCATTTATTCATTTGAGAAAGAAATAAAATGGTGGCTAACATTGGATTTTCTTTGAAGCTTCTTGAAGCTTTGAAAGACTTTGACCATTTTGTTTCTTTCCTTAACCCTAACCATTTACTCAACCCTAGTTTATTCTCTACATGTGTTTAGCTAACCCATGGTTGCAAGATGATAGATATCACTTCATTTTCTTTTTGAAAAATGATTATTGATTTTTCTTCTTCTTCATCTTCTTCTTCAAGTGAAGAAAAGAAAACCTTTTATTGAAAATGTCAAGTGATGAATCCAAGTGAGAAATCCAAATCCAAAGTGAACCCACTTCCTATTTCTTCATCCTCTACCACTTGCCAAGTAGTATAGGGTGTTTTCTTCACAAGTTTCATGACTTGGTGAAGTTGGAGCTTGATCTTGAGTTGCCTCGACGTAGATCATCTTCGGCATCGAAGTCGACGACCTAGCCCGACCATTTATCCGATGAAGCCGACGCTAGAGTCCGGGATCCGATGATCGCAGCGAAGGGATGTCAACACGGAGCTATGGAGGTGGAGGACCGGATCTACAAAGGTTGTATTTTCCGTTCACTTAGTGCTAAAGCAGTTTAGTAGCTTGTTGTTACGCCTAATCTCTAGTCAACGATCGCATTAGGGTTTCTCGGCACCGGAAATTTTTGAATTTGGCATGCTTGATGCCTTGTGAGACCTTCTTAGTATGCCTAGTAACCCTACACAAGTGGGAGATTGTTAGTTATGTATATGCCCTAGAGGCTATTGTTGTACATATGATGTATATTATGATGGATGCTTGGATATATACAGAGAGGACTTTCTTGCTCGTCATGATAGTATGCTATTTGGTTTCACTTTATCTTAACATGTTGACTTGTATTGGTTTACTGTCTTACTCTCACATGTTGATAAAGCCCTTAGGATCTGTACTCGACTACTGGGACTGTGATGAGATCATACTAGTGGGGCCATGGTAGTCGATGAGTACATCCTATAACTGTTCCTAGTCGAGGGTATATCGAGATAGGGCATCGATACACCAAAGTAGACTAGCGTATACGCATCTTGACCCATATGATGGGCGATGGATGATCCCATATCCATCAGTGTTTGACATCAAGGATGGTGTACGGGTGCTCAGTAGACACTGGGTACACTGGACGGACTCGCCGAGAACTCCCAGATGGTGATATACCACACGTCAGATGGCAGTTCTCCGGTGACACTGGTACACGGTAGTCTGTAGACCCGAAATCTTCATAGAGTATTGTGTGATTCCCACTGTGCTTTGATTTCCACCTTACCATGTCTAAGAAGGCGTGGAAAACGGTGGCTTTTGGGTACAGTCCCGAATCACATGGAGGTAATGAGCGATAGGAGGTGATTCGTCTCTCTCGGTATAGGGAGTTGATGTTGTGCTGTGTTCGATTGGCTATAACTGGAAGTCCCTGGTCAGGGCTGATATAGAGATCTACTGGTAAGTGTTACCAGTAATTTCTCGACCTGTTATAAGCCTCACATCGACACGACTTATCGGTTACAGGGGTCTGATGTATACCACCCCTAGACTTGGTATGCGACATATCAGACGAACAGACCGGACTGTACGGGAGTGTTACTGATTGGATTCAAAGGAGAACGGACAGGCTAGCTTGTTGATCTTCTGATTGCTTAATGCCTGGGTGGCTGTTACGTTTAGCTGACCGCTTGCAGCCTGTGGGTGTTTGATATGATCATCACCTGCTACCGGCGTATTGACGATTCTTTAGAATCCTACACAGAGGTTTCTTGGCTCAGGCAAAATGGAGTAGAGGCACATATGTGATATGTGCAGGACCGAGGATAATGCGATATGTGATACCGTATTATATTCTTGCGATATTTAGATATGAACCGGGTCATCGGATCAAGTGTTGATTCGATGAATCGGTACATGAAATATTAGTCGGTTATATTCGATATAGCCGGATTGTCGGATCAAGTGTTGATTCGATGATTTAATGTATAATAATATATATGATATATTGTATTACATTATCTAATATTGGCTCGCTTTATTATTTCATTTTCTCACCGGATTAATACATTGATATATATGCGATATATGTTAATTGTATTATTTTCTTTTGTTGCAAATATATAATATATATGTGATATATATTATTGTGACATGATATGATTTATTATGAATCATGTTTAGTGATGATAAAAAGAGATTAGGGTTTGATTAGGGTTAGCTCCTTCTTGTTCATTCTAGAAGGATTTCCTTTTGTCTTGGTTAAGATATTATGGTTGATACTTATCCATGACTCATTCTTAACCTAACCAAACCCTAGCTCTAGTTTATTCTCTACAAAGGTTAAGCCTATCATCCTTGACCATGGTTCTATAATCAATCATATATTCTTATCTACTATTCATCACAAAAGGATATTTTCTCATTATCTTTTTCATTCTTCATCTTCTTCTTTCTTGAGTTTTGAAAAGAGCTCACTAGTTATTTCTTTTGTGATGATTTCTTGTGAGAAAATGATATAAAAAGAAAGCATAAATACTACTCCATCATCCTCATCTAATCTAGCCCATTAGATTAGGGTGTTCACCTCATTAGAGTGAGAGAGCTTGAGCTATTGCAACTTCGACGTAGATCATCGGAGAAAAGGAATACGACAAGCTATCATGGATCGTTCGAGTCGTCGAGCCTCTCTTGAGTCCGGGAGATCGTGGATCGCGGCGAAGGGACTTCTACTCGGAGCTTGTGAAGCGAAGGAGCGGACTACAAAGGTTGTAATCCCTCACACTTAGTAGTAAAGATGTTTACTTGCATGTCTAAACCCTAATAATCTAGCAAAGATCCCGGATTTGGGTTGTTCGGCACATCTAAAATTTTATTCGGGCATGTTTGATGCCTTATGAACCTTCACAAGAGTGCCTAGTAACCCTACAGGTTCTTCGTACTTCATTATATTCACTGACCATCTCTTGAGATTCGGACATATGTTCCTGTTGAAACACAAGTCTGAAACTTTTGAGAAATTCAAGGAATATAAGCTTAAAGTTAAGAACCAGACGGGTAGAAGTATTAAGTCCTTCGATGTGATCGAGGAGGAGAATACTTGGGCATGGAGTTTTTGGATTATTTAAAAGAGAATAGGATTCTCTCTCAGCTTACTCCTTCGTATACACCACAGCACAACGGTGTATCGGGGCGGAGGTATCGCACCCTATGAGATATGGCGCGCTCTATGATGAGTATTGTTGAGTTTCCTGTTTCCTTTTGGAGTTATGCACTTGAAAATATGCATGCCTATTTAATGGGGTTCCATCCAAATCAGTGCCTACCACTCCATATGAGATATGGAATAGGAAGAGACCATGTCTTAAACGAGTTAAGATATGGGTTGTCCGGCCTATGTTGAAAAGCAAAATCCGGATAAACTCGAAGCAAGGTCAGTTCTGTATAAGTTTGTAGGATATCCCGAACATTAGCGAGGGTATATCTTCTACCAAACTGAGGAGAAAAAGATGTTTTGTTTCTCAACATGCCACCTTTTTTAGAAAAGGAATTTTTTATGAAGAAATTAGTGGTCATGAGGTAGAACTGGAAGGAGTTCCAGCTGGACAAACTAACAGCTGATGATTTGGTAGAACCAAAGGATTCAATAGTCTCCAACGAACCTCAGCCTCTCCGCGAATCTGGTAGGGTTCCTCATCCACCTGAGAGATACTACGGTTTCTTCGGTGATGGTGGGAGCGAGAATTGCATCATGGTAGATGATGACCCAGCTAGGTTCAGGAAGGCCATCACGAGTGAGGACTCTGTGAAAAGGCTGGATGCTATGCAATCAAAGATGGAATCCATGTACACCAACAAAGTATGACTTTGAATGTTGCACCTAAAGGGGTAAAACCCATCCGGAGCAAATGGATCTTGAGAAGATTCTTGGTGTAGATGGAAAAGTTGAGACTTTCAAAGCTATGCTTAAGTCCATCAGGATTAAAGAAGCCATCGCGGAGTTGGAACATCTGTTTTGATGTGGCAGTCAAAGAGTTTGACTTCATCAAAAAGGTAGATGAACCTTGTATATACAAGAAGGTTGTAGAGATTAAGGTTGTCTTCCACGTAATGTACGTAGATGGCATACTCTTGATAGGAAAGGGTTTCCTATGCTACACTTGGTGAAACTCCTCTTATCATGAGGATTCTCCATAGAAGATATGGATGATACCTACTACATCTTGTGGATTATGATCTATAATGATAGATCTATGTGGATGTTGGGAGTGTCCCAAATCCAGGTACACTAACACCATACTAAAGGAGTTTTGTATGGAGGATTCTAAGCATGGTGGTTCCCCCACTTACTCATGAATCACTTTCTCCAAAAAGAAGTCTCCCGAGACTGATTTGGATAGAGCTCGCGTGAAAGGGATACCCTATGCTTCGGCAGTAGGCTTTATCATGTATACGATGTTATGTACTAGACCAGATGTAGCTAAATTACTAGGTGTAGTGATCAGGAATCAATCGGATCTTGGAAGAATCACTGCACAGCTGCGGAGGACATTCTTAAGTACTTAAGAAGAACTAAAAGAATGTTCATGGTTTGAGCTTCCAGAGTGATAAGGTTGACTGAAAGTCAGTCACAGGAATTGTCCTTACCCTCAGTGGAGGGACGGTATGTTGGAAGGGTTCCAAGCTAGATACCGTTGCTTACTAGACGATAAAAAGCTGAATACATCGCTACCAACGATGCTACCAAAGTTGTCATGACCCGAAAAGTACGGAACATGACCGGCACTTAAATTACGAAACGTCACGAAGCGTACGTAATCTAAGTAAGCCAAAACCCAGAAATCAAAACCAAGAAGCAGTAGAGTGAAGGAAAACCCAATTTAAAGCAAGTAGTTTTAAAAACATAGGCCGAAGTATGTATTTTTAAAATCTCAAATATTTTCTGAAAATTTCGGCAGAGTCTCCTTTGTAAATACTGGCCCCAAACGGGATACAACATGAATAGTATACGAAATAAATAAAAAGCCATCCCCAAGCGGGAGCTAGCTCTTCGTCAATCGACGGTCACAACCACGCAAGCAATATAATATACAACGCCGAAGGGCGAGGATCAAAACTCAAAAGAAACTCAAAATCAGCATGAAAAACACAATAATACAACGCACGGCTCTAAGGTCGAAATAATAACAAGTCCGGTCTTCTATCTCTATCAAATATACAATCTGGTTGATG
The DNA here is from genome assembly GCA_030015575.1 of Agapanthus africanus. NCBI lineage: Eukaryota > Viridiplantae > Streptophyta > Magnoliopsida > Asparagales > Amaryllidaceae > Agapanthus > Agapanthus africanus. The sequence continues at coordinate 397,644,924 of JASDDO010000026.1, read as the reverse complement.
GAGTTTTTAGATACAACTGAAATAATAAATAAACAATGGTGGTCCTGATGCAAAGAACCCACCTACCAAAGCGATCACCCGTAAGGAACAGTGTGCCAGCAAAGCCGTAACGAAACCTGTACGGCGAAAGCTGCAAGGAACTGTGGCATAACGGGGGTGAGTTGCCAACTCGTGAGTAGAAAACATCTACCAGCAGAAATCGCATGTATGACGCTATCCTAGGTCAAAACTTGTAATATCCTCAATAAATATCCGGATACATCTACATATAAGTGCGATACCACGTGCTCGTGCATGTGCCTCAGATAGCAACATATCAGATATATGATGTATGAAGGCATGAATTTGATATGCAAATGCTATACAAATGAAAGCAGAATACATCATGATGGAAAAACGGTTTTCTTATTTAATGAGATTTCTATATGTATATCAATCAAGTATCATCAATGAGTGCAACAGAGAAATCAGTGTCAAGCATCGACACAAAACATAAGTCTCAGTATCTCAATATCTCAAATCTCAAATATCAATATCTCAGGCATCCGTATCATCTGCGGGATCGGCCCACGGGCTCCAACAGAACGGATCAGCTTATAACCATCTCATGACTCCGGCCGGTATCTTCCGGATAACCGACGAGTCCATATAATATCACCGGTAGGTAGTGCTCCCCTGCCAGGCTCATTGAATACAACTCAAGCTTCTTGCCCCGGGGTACCATACTGGGCCCACCATGTACGCGAGACGGTTCATCCAACTCCTCAAATCGGGTCTCGAAATCCAACAGCAATCCTGAAAACTCATGGTGGACGACTCATACATCACGGGAAAACAGCAAATTGCATTTTTAAAAAGATAATAAGTTTATAAATCCTTGCGGTTTTCCCCCAAATCCAGAAATCTCATGAAGGATCCGAAATCATCAATATCATGATATCAATAAACAATGAAAACCGGCATAAATCTCTATAATACTGCATAACCAATGAATATATGGATGCATCTAATATCATGCAATAAATTAACTAGCATATGAAAGCTAAAACATGTAGCAACTATCAGTTAGCAAGCTATGTTAATGAAATAGTGTTTTTCTAAAGTATAAGTGACATGGCAATTACCGATGATGATGTGTGTATGAGCCGGCAAGTAAGTGTGTGTGGAAAATACGCATCATCGGTAATGGTGCTGGTGTCCTGACAGCATGGTTCATAATCACTAAGTACACAATAAACATGCAATGAGACGATAACAACATGATAAATGGCAATGAATAGTAATTGCAACAATAATATGCGGAACCTGAATGATAACGTAATAATAAGGAATCTACATTGCTACACCTGTGTTATACTGTTTTGCTGTTTGATATAGTACGAATCGTGGCATTTTGAAAATAAGGGCTACGGTGTTTTTAAGAAAAGGTACGTCTTTTGAAATATCCGTAGTATCCCTTGATATGTCTTTACAATCCTCACGATTCGTTAGTTTTGGAAATAGGTATGACTCAGGTCCAGTCTAACATCTACTAGGTAACTACAGGTCTAACTAACAACCTATCGGAAGGGGTAAGGAAACTACCTAAATCTGAGTCGATATATATATATGTATAATATTCGGTGATCCCGCCTCAATGGTATCCCATACGATACCCTATATAATATGGCATCCTTGAGTCAAGAGAGCGGATCTATCATCAATACATAGCTCGTACGGTAAATCCGTCGTACGGCCTCCCAAATCTGGGTATGGGTCAAATGTCACATCTATCACATTATTCATTTGGTATCCTCTTTATCAAACATCATGATCGGGGGTACTGTTCTACGTCTAGTACAATACTGATACCATCTATGTATGCATGCGTGTGTATGAAAACACCACGCCTAAAGGACCCGCTAAACATATCACGTGGTAACTCGAATACGAACCCTGTCACATCACCGATCTCACGGCCTTATGCCCAATCTCATCGACTCATGTCTAATCCCAAGTACTTATCCTCAAAATCCATGTATATGCATACATGTATATATATATACATAGTCCCATACCTATGTGTGTGTGTGTATATACACACACACACACACATATCCCCATATACGCACATGTAAAAAGATGTATGCAAATGCGTGTGTGCGTGTGGGTGTGAACCTATTCTAGGATTCGCGACTAAGAAACTATGCTAGTTTACTCCTAATTACCCTAAACTAAAGCATGAACACAATAATCATCTCTTGATAACATCCACGTATCATGAATCACATATATAACATATATATCATAACTATACTACGAACTGCGGGGGTGCTATACGCCATCCACCCGACTTCCCCTGTAGATATATATCTACTCACCTGATCTTCGCTTGCCGATGCCAATGTCGCCACACGCTTGCTTGTCGTCTCGAAGTCCTCGTGAGTGTACCTACGTATCATAATATATCATGTCGCATTAAAATCTGACCCATGACCAAAACGACACACGAATCTCACATAGGTCAAAATCTATGGTTTGCTCTCTCAAATCAACCCAAAAACCCTCGACATCGGCGTACAAACGCCGATTGATCGAGAAAAACACCAAACGTACCAATCATGGTTTCACAAATCACTAATTATATATGAAATAGGGTTTAAATCATAAAAACTTCAAAATTAATCAAATCGTTTTATTTCCCAAAAACCTAGTTAGCACAAATTCCCATTTCGGTTCAAAACTTGATGTTTTAAGCAATCTAAATATTTTAACAATTCTAATGGCCAAAATGCTCACTTAACATCATAACTAGGTCACACAAATATTCACTACTATTTTATCTCACCAAAATATATACATTTTAAAAAACATAGTTTGCAATTTATATAATTATTACAAATTTAAATTAATAAAAATACAAACTAGCAACTAGATTAGTTTTAGCAAGCATTAACATGTTAATCTATACATTGTAACCTTAAGCAAGTGACAACCACCCTAATTGAATCCAAACCCTAACTTTTAAATTCAAAGCCTTCTCTTGATAATTTTTCCACGAAATTAAACCCTAATAAAATACCTAATTAGGTTTGATTAAGATAATTTAGCAACAATTAAAACATGGGTTAAGATTATACCTCAAAGATCATGAGATCCTACATGCAACTTGTCCCCAAAATGCAAACTTTTCACCAAGATCCATGCTTGATAGGCTAAGGAAAAATGGGTAGGGCTTGGATTTTTTTATTTTTGGGAGGTTTTGTATTGATTTTTGAACGATTTCTTGTGGATTTTTGAAGGGAAAAGAAGTGTGAGTTTCGGGGGGGGGGGATGAACAAGAGGCTCGGCCAGAATTTTAGGAGGGAGAGAGAGGGAGTGTGAGATGAGTGTGGGTGTGGAAAAAGTCCAAGTTAAACTCTCTCTAAGTCAACACACAAACTTCTTCTCTCTTTATTCTTTATTAATTCCCTTTTCTTTTCTTTTGAGGTGAGAAATTGGGGGGGGGGGGGAGTGAGGGCTGCTGCTAGGGGAGTAGAAATGGGGGTGTGTGGGTTTGTATGGTGAGGAAAAATGATAAATACTATATCCCAAGTCAACCAAGAACCATACCACAATTCTATTTAGCTATTTTTCACCATTTAAGCCTTTATAGTTTATATTTTCTAAAACTATCTTAATAATTTCTTTTCATTTCAAAAATAATATTTTACATGTTATTTTAATGTGTCATGATGCATAAAATTTGTATCAACCCATTCCAATTTTTAATTATCCTTAATTAAATGTATTAGTTACGGCTTAAAATAATATTAAAATAATTAATTTCGGAAAAGTTTTCAGAAATTTAGAAATTTTACAAGTGGCTCAATAAACACCAAATACTGCCAATTACATAGCTAGAATATGTATACTTAATTTTATATTAAAAGATATTTATATCTTGATTTTTACGGAAAACACCCCTTATTTTACCGATTAACCGAAATTTCACCTGAACGATTTTCAAAACGTTACAATCTTCGCCCCATAAAGAAATTCGGTCCCCGAATTTAAATTAAAACTCTCCCAAATACCAAAATATTTCAGCAAACCATCAAGTCGTCGGGGCTCCGAAATCATAAATACATAAAACAAATCATAGCGCAATGCATGCGCATGAAAAACGGATATATAAACCAAAATCAAAACTCCGTCAAGCATCCTGCAATCATCGGAGTTATGGTGAAGACACAATGTCTATATCCAATACGAAAACCAACATGAGATACCTCAACTAAACATGTAAACATCCTTAAAACATCTGAAAGAAATGCATACGAAACCCTTTTCAAGTTACTGTGCGATGCACATATCGTGGCACAGTGGCGGACGTTTATTGTAAGAAAATAACTATATATATATATATCCTTTGTTTAATATACACGTTCAGCCGTTTTTAAAACAATTTAGAAGGGTTTCCCTTGTAAAAAGTTTCGTGTCATCACGGACACGCAGGTAAATACTGAGACTATAGCTCCTCTTTGGAAATCCCTTCAATAACTATCAATGCATGCAAAAATATAGTCAGGTACTGTCCTCGGACTAGTCCTGCTCAGCTACTATACCAAAATTAAGTATCAAAAATATACTACTCCAAAAGAAATCAATCCCAAAATGTGCATATGAATGCTACGTGCGTCTGGTGCGCACGGAAATAAAAATCCACGAATGTGCCATACATGTGCACAGAAACAAAATCTAAGTGCAACGGGTGTGCATGAAACACCTGTCGAAGGAAGTGGATGTGCCTGACAGCAATACCAGGTGCATCTGATATGCACGCAAAATCTCGATTTAGTGCATCTGGTGTGCACCAAAATCGCCTCAAGCGCCTAAGTGTGCGCAAGAATCCAAATCAAGTGCACATGGTGCACGGAAACAAATATCGAATATCAAAATCGAAATCGACGGTATACAACTTATCTCAATCCAAATCCAAATCAGATATACCGTGGTATATAATCTCACAACCATATGCATTAGCGCGCACAAAATCGAATCGAAATACTAAAAGTGCATGAAAACTATGCCGAAAGCATAAGTCAAATCACCTGCATACCACAGGCATGAAATCAAAATCAACATCTCTAATGACATCAAATCAAAGTCAAGTGCAACTGTGGTGCACAAAATCTCAATCATGCAAATAAATCGTCCAAATATACTGAAATCCAAAGTGATGGATACGTGAAAGTCAATCACAAAATCACAAATCATAAATGTTGTCGTCGATATGTCCGTCCTTCAAGGTCAAGAAGATGTCGGTGCATCAAATGCTAGCAGAGCAAGATATCTACTTGCCTTCTGATCATGGCCTGTCGCCTAGTGCCCTTAAGCTCTCGTCTTTCATTGCAGATTGCTAAGTACATAGCTCCTCGGCTCAACGGTCTAATATGGAAATGATAATGGAAGTAGTCCGCTCTGGCACATCCTCTAAAGATCTCTGGCCAACTCTTATGGTCACTCATAACATGTTTCGTCGACGATGCTAAACTTTGGCCTGCTGGGCGTGTGCAATATGACTGATCCTGGGTCTAAGTCTTCTCGTATAGTATCCTAGAAAGGTCCTGTCAAGGTCTTTCGCCAAATCTCATTTCTGCCGAACTTCCCGGAAGTTATCATCCTTTACTATATCTATTTCATGTTCCGGAACGGCTGCATACTCATCATGACTCCTCTTGGAAAATATATCCATAGTCAACACTTCCGCTTGCGTATCACATCTCTGATGTCGGCGGAGTGGAACGTCATCTCATCAAGATCTCGTACGAACCTCTTACTCCACTTTTCTCTAATGTCGACTTATTCGTACACGTTTCCTCGTAGTTGCATGGACTACGCTCCAACGGCTATACTCGTATCTGGATTCTCCCAAGCAATGTATCCCATCATATGATATCCGAATGATGTCGAACTTTTCGATCGATTCGTCGAGGTTCCATAATCCCCCAAGAGCTCAACATCTTGGGTACAATTTAATAGTATCGAATATATGCCACAGCACCTATGGACCAACCGTAGAAGGGCAGACCCAAGCCTCACTAATGGCACCGCTGAACTGCCGCAAACCCTAAGGTTCACTGGCGTTCCATGGTCATTATGTCGAGTTAGGGTTTCATTCTTCTAGAAGGTCTGTAGAATTGCTTGCATTGTTTTTCGAATACTTTAAACTTGAAAAATGGGTTCCTGACATTCGATCGTCTCTATCGAATCTCAACTTATCAGCGTGAAGTCGTCTCTAGCTGGAATCAATCTATCTGATGACCTCGCATCGGGGTAGGCAATGAATCACATGTCCTAGTCTTTCATCTTTGGTGACTAGCGATCTTCTATCATATCTTTAAGTACAACTCGTGCGGCAATAGCTCCAAACTTCTGGGGCGATATCTCGTCATTCGCAGCAGCAACTGGCTCATTTGTCCGCACGCTAAACCGTGTCTCAATCATCAAGTAATCGGTGTATTGACGATCATCACATTCTGGCTGGCCTCTAACAGTAGCTTAATCCTCTGGTGCTGATCTGCACGTCCGAGAAATCTCGTAAAAGCGATCCATCAAACGCTTGTGGCGCGAAAACAAAATAAAACGACGCCTCTATGCACTCGTATGTCCCTGGAATCACGCCCTGGTCAGTCCTCGTCCACGACGAGCTCGTGCTGACCGCAACTCTAGCCGCAGCTCTCTCTGCCCGTACAACCGTGGTAACAAAACAATAACCGGTACTGATGAGGATAGATCATAGGAATGAATATAATTCTATGCAAGGAAATGTACATCCTAAGGCTTCTTAAGCGGAGTATCGTATCGTAAATATGCCGCGGAACATACATACGATACGTCACTCTACTCAAGCTACCTACTCCATCAACCAAGGGTCATCCTACACTCCGAAGGTAAAACCTAACGCTCTGATACCAACTTTGTCACGACCCGAAAAGTACGGAACATGACCGGCACTTAAATTATGAAACGTCACGAGGCGTACAAAATCTAAGTAAGCCAAAACCCAGAAATCAAAACCAAGAAGCACTAGAGTGAAGGAAAAACCAATTTAATGCAAGTAGTTTTAACAACAGAGGCCGAAGTATGTATTTTTAAAATATCAAGTATTTTCTGAAAATTTCGGCAGAGTCTCCTTTGTAAATACTGGCCCCAAACGGGATACAACATGAATAGTATACGAAATAAATAAAAAGGCATCCCCAAGCAGGAGCTAGCTCTTCGTCAATCGACGGTCACAACCACGCAAGCAATATAATATACAACGCCGAAGGGTGAGGATCAAAACTCAAAAGAAAGTCAAAATCAGCATGAAAAACATAATAATACAACGCGTGGCTCTAAGGTCGAAATAATAACAAGTTTGGTCTTCTATCTCTATCAAATATACAATCTGGTTGATGGAGTTTCTAGATACAACTGAAATAATAAATAAACAATGGCAGTCCTGATGCAAAGAACCCACCTACCAAAGCGATCACCCGGAAGGAACAGTGTGCCAACAAAGCTGAAACGAAACCTGTACGTCAAAACCTGCAAGGAACTGTGGCACAACGGGGGTGAGTTGCCAACTCGTGAGTAGAAAACATCTACCAGCAGAAATCGCATGTATGACGCTATCCTAGGTCAAAACTTGTAATATCCTTAATAAATATCCTGATACATCTACATATAAGTGCGATACCGCGTGCTCGTGTCCGTGCCTCAGATAGCCACATATCAGATATATGATGTATGAAAGCATGAATATGATATGCAAATGCTATACAAATGAAAGCAGAATACATCATGATGGAAAAACGGTTTTCTTATTTAATGAGATTTCTATATGTATATCAATCAAGTATCATCAATGAGTGCAACAGAGAAATCAGTGTCAAGTATCGACACAAAACATAAGTCTCAGTATCTCAATATCTCAAATCTCAAATCTCAAATATCAATATCTTAGGCATCCGTATCATCTGCGGGATCGGCCCGCGGGCTCCGGCAGAACGGAACAGCCTATAACCATCTCATGACTCCGGCTGGTATCCTCCAGATAACCGACGAGTCCAAATAATATCACCGGTAGGTAGTGCTCCCCTGCCAGGCTCATCGAATACAACTCGAGCTTCTAGTCCCGGGGTACCATACCGGGCCACCATGTACCCGAGACAGTTCATCCAACTTCTCGAATCGGGTCTCGAAATCAAACAACAATCCTGAAAATTCATGGTGGACGACTCATACATCACGGGAAAACCGCAACTTGCATTTTAAAAAGGATAATAAGTTTATAAATCCTTGTGGTTTTCCCCCAAATCCAGAAAATTCAAGAAGGATCCGAAATCATCCATATCATGATATCAATAAACAATGAAAACCGGCATAAATCTCTATAATACTGCATAACCAATGAATATATGGATGCATCTGATATCATGCAATAAATTAACTGGCATATGAAAGCTAAAACATGTAGCAACTATCAGTTAGAAAGCTATGTCAATGAAATAGTGTTTTTCTAAAGTGTACGTGACATGGCAATTACCGATGATGATGTGTGTGTGAGCCGGCAAGTAAGTGTGTGTGGAACATACGCATCATCGGTAATGGTGCTGGTGTCCTGACAGCATGGTTCATAATCACTAAGTACACAATAAACATGCAATGAGATGATAACAACAGGATAAATGACAATGAATAGTAATTGCAACAATAATATGCGGAACATGAATGATAATGTAACAATAAGGAATCTACATCGCTACACCTGTGTTATACTGTTTTGCCATTTGAAATAGTACGAATCGTGGCATTTTGAAAATAAGGGCTACGGTGTTTTTAAGAAAAGGTACGTCTTTTGAAATATCCATAGTATCCCTTGACATGTCTTTAAAATCCTCACGATTCGTTAGTTTTGGAAATAGGTATTACTCGGGTCCAGTCTAACATCTACTAGGTAACTACAGGTCTAACTAACAACCAATCGGAAGGGGTATGGAAACTACCTAATTCTGAGTCGATATATATATGTGTATAATATTCGGTGATCCCGCCTCAATGGTATCCCATACGATACCCTATATAATATGACATCGTCGAGTTAAGAGAGCGGGTCTATCATCAATACATAGCTCATACGGTAAATCCGTCGTATGGCCTCCCAAATCTGGATACGGGTTAAATGTCACATCTATCACATTATTCATCCGGTATCCTCTTTATCAAATATCATGATCGAGGGTACTGATCTACGTCTAGTAAAATACTGATACCATCTATGTATGCATGCGTGTGTATGAAAAGACCATGCCTAAAGGACCCGCTAAACATATCATGTCGTAACTCAAATACGAACCCTGCCACATCACCGATCTCACGGCCTTAAGCCCAATCTCATCGACTCATCTCCAATCCTAAGTACTTATCCTTAAAATCCATGTATATGCATACTTGTATATATATATATATATATACATAGTCCCATATCCATGTGTGTGTGTGTGTATATATATACGTATCTCCATATACGCACATGTAAAACGATGTATGCAAATGCGTGTGGGTGTGAACCTATTCTAGGGTTCGCGACTAACAAACTAAGCTTGTTTACTCCTAATTACCCTAAACTAAACCATGAACACAATAATCATCTCTTGATAACATCCACGTATCATGAATCACATATATAACTTATATATATCATAACTATACTACGAACCGCGGGGGTGCTATACGCCATCCACCTAACTTCCCCCGTAGATATATATCTACTCACCTGATCTTCGCTTGTCGATGCCAATGTCGCCACGCGCTTGCTTGTCATCTCGAAGTCCTCGTGAGGGTACCTACGTATCATAATATATCGTGTCGCATTAAAATCCGACCCATGACCAAAACGACACACGAATCTCACATAGGTCAAAACCTATGGTTTGCTCTCTCAAATCAACCCACAATCCCTCGACATTGGCGTACAAACGCCGATTGATCGAGAAAAACACCAAACGTACCAATCATGGTTTCAAAAATCACTAGTGATTTTTGGGAGGTTTTGTGTTGATTTTTGAACGATTTCTTATGGATTTTTGAAGGGAAAATAAGTGTGAATTTGGGGGGGGGGGCTGAACAAGAGGCTCGGCCAGAATTTTAGGAGGGAGAGAGAGAGAGAGTGTGAGATGAGTGTGGGTGTGGAAAAAGACCAAGTCAAACTCTCCCTTATTAATTCCCTTTTCTTTTCTTTTGAGGTGAGAAATTGGGGGGGGGGGGGAAGTGAGGGCTGCTGCTAGAGGAGTAGAAATGGGGGATTATGGGTTTGTATGGTGAGGAAAAATGTTAAATACTATATCCCAAGTCAACCTAGAACCATACCTCAATTCTATTTAGTTATTTTTCACCATTTAAGCCTTTATAGTTTATATTTTCTAAAACTATCTTAATAATTTCTTTTCATTTCAAAAACAATATTTTACAAGTTAGTTTAATGTGTCATGATGCAAAAAATTTGTATCAACCCATTCCAATTTGTAATTATCCCTAATTAAATGTATTAGTGACGGCTTAAAATAATATTAAAATAATTAATTTCGGAAAAAATTTCAGAAATTTAGAAATTTTACAAGTGGCTCAATAAACACCAAATACTAGCAATTACATAGCTAGAATATGTATATTTAATTTTATATTAAAAGATATTTATATACTGATTTTTACGGAAAACACCCGTTATTTTACTGATTAACCGAAATTTCACCTGAACGATTTTCAAAACGTTACAAAAGTGGATGTTTGGATAATTCTTGTTCATGAGATGAACATGGTTCCTACCATTGAGCGTCCAATAATTGTTATTGTGACAACAATGGAGTTGTGGATTTGGCCTAGGAACGCAAGACCCATCAGCGTTCCAGACATATTCTGAGGATAGTATCACCTGATCATGTAGATGGTTGATCTCCATGGGATCGATGTTAGGAGAGCTGGCGCGAAGGATAACACGGCGGATCCATTCACAAAAGGCTATTCCCTAGAGAGACTTCTATAAGACGTTGAGTATGAGATACTACAACAAATGGCCTTAGTGCAAGTGGGAAATTGTTAGTTATATGTATGCCCTAGAGGCCATTATTATACATGTAATGTATATTATAGTGGATGCTTGGATATATAGGGAGAACTTTCTTACTCGACATGATAGTATGCTATCTGGTTGCTCTTTATCATAACATGTACACTTATTGTCTCTCTATTACATGATGATAAAGCCCTTAGGATGAGTACTTGACTACCAGGATTATGATGCAGATCATACTAATGGGGCAGAGGTAGTCGGTAAGTACATCTTTCAAATGTTCCTATTTGTAGGAGTATCGAGACAGGGCATCGATATTCTGGAGTAGACTAGCGTATGCGCTTCTTGACCCATATGATGGGCTATGGATGATCCCACATCCATTAGTGTTTGACATCAGAGAAAGTATACGGGTATTCAGCGGAGACTGGGTACATTGGACGGACTCGCTGAGAACTCCTATATGGTATTATACCAATCGTCAGATAGGAGTTCTCTGATGACACCGGTACATGTTAGTCTGTCGACCCGAGATCGTCATAGAGTCTGGTGTGTAATTCCCACTGTGCTTTGATTTCCACCTTACCATGTTCAAGAGATCGTGCAAAACGGTGGTTTTTTGGTACAGTTCCGAGTCACATGGAGGCAATGAGCGATAGGAGGGGATTTCGTCTCTCCCGGTATTGGGGGTTGATGTTGCGCTATGCTTGATTGGCCATAACAGGAAATCCCTGGCCAGGGTTGTTGAGATCTACTGGTAAGTGTTATCAGTAGTTTCTCAAACCGTTATGGGCCTCACATCGGCATGACTTATCAGGCTATTGGGGTCTAACGTTTTACCACCCCCAGGCTGTGATATGCGACATATCAGACGAAGAGACCGGACTGTACGGTTGTGTTACTGACAGGCTTTACAGGAGTATGAGCAGGCTTGTTTGTTGATATTCTAATCGCTCAATACCCGGGTAGCCGTTACGTCCAGCTAGTACCGCTGACGGCTTGTGGGTGCCTGATTTGATCATCACCTACTACCGGCGTATTGACGAGTCTTTAGAGTCATACACAGAGGTTTACTGGCTCAGGCAAAACGAAGTGGGAGCACATATGTGATATGTGCGGGACTGAGATTAATACGAGTATGTGATACCGTATTCTATTCTCGCGATTTATAATATCGGTCGGTTATATGAGATATAGTCGGGTTATCGAATCCAGTGTTGATTCGATAAGTTGATACAAATAATATTAGTCGGTCATATGAGATATAGACGGATTATTAAATCAAGTGTTGATTTAATGAATTAATGTATAATTATATATTTGATATATTAATTTACATTAACAAATACTAGCTCACTTAAGCATTTTTTTTCTCACTTATGCATTTAATATATATATGTGATATATATTAATTGTATTTCTTTGTCTCATGCTTGATGATACATGCTACATGGGTGTATGCGACTCACACCATGCTTATGATAATGTAAGGTTTATTTATTTAAAGTAAATTAGTTGGAAATTAGTCACATGGTTAAAGCTTGTGGACCCACTGACTTAGTCCACTAGTTTTGTCTTACCTTAGATATTTATTAACCTAACCATTATCTAAACCCATGGTAAAGTCTCTACATGAGTTATATGAGATATTTTCTCACCCATGGTTGCCATAACATTATTGGCTTCATCTTCTTCTTCATCAGGAGAGAGATCTTTAGGTTTTGGAGTGGTGAGGAAAATTAGTGAGAAAAAGAATTCTAAAGTGAGCAGAAATCCTACTTCATCATCCTCTACTAGATTAGCCATTTAGTTTAGGGTGTTAGTTTCACTAATCCCTAATTAGTGAAGAGGTAGCTTGCGTTAGTGTCTCCTCGACGTAGATCATCTTCGGCCTCGAAGACTTCATGCAAGCTTGTTCCTTTCATCTTGTGGAGCCATTCTAGAGTCCGGAAGATCACTACTAACAGCGAAGGGACAACTACACGGAGCTATTAAAGTGAAGGACCGGTCTACAAAGGTTGTATTCTATATTCACTTAGACGTAAAGTTGTTTACATGTTGTATTGTCTAAATCTCTAGTTAAGATTCTAGGGTTAGGTTTGTTTAGCATGTCAATTTTTTGAAAATGGCATGGACGATGACTCCCGAAACCTTTCTGTTGTGCTAGGCATTCCTATAATTTGCTCACTATAGAAATATTTTTCTCACTAATTTTCTTGACCTCCCAAAAAGCTAGAGAGCTTGAGGAAGGAGATGAAGAAAAACAACCATGGAGAGAAGCAAGTGTTGAATGGCAACCATGGGTGAGAAATATCTCATATAACTCTTGTAGAGACTAAACCATGGTTAACAATAATGGTTAGGTTAATAATTATTTAGAGTGAGACAAAATTAGCGGACTAAGTCAAAGGTTAGGACAAAGCTTCTCCAAGCTTCTAACCTTGACTAATTTCCAACTAATTTTCTTTTACTCTTAATAAATAAAACCCCACATTATTATTTGCATGGTATGAGTCTCATACACCCATCTCCCATGTAGCAACTATCCTGACACAATAATATGTATCGCATATATATTAAGTGCACACAAGTGAGAAAAGGAAATGCTTAAGTGAGCTAATATTAGTTAATGTAAATTAATATATCAAATATATAATTATACATTAAATTATTAAATCAACACTTGATTTAATAATCCGGCTATATCACATATAACCGACTAATATCATATGTATCAACTTATCGAATCAACACTTGATTCGATAACCCGACTATATCACATTTAACCGACCGATATCATATATCGCGAGAATAGAATACGGTATCACATACGCGTATTAATCTCGGTCCCGCACATATCACATATGTGCTCCTACTTCGTTTCGCCTGAGCCAGGAAACCTCTATGTAGGACTTTAAAGACTCGTCAATACGCTGGCAGTAAGTGATGATCATATCAGTCACCCATAAGCCGGCAGCGGTAATAGCTGGATGTAATGGCTACCCGGGTATTGGGCGATCAAAAGATCAACAAGTAAGCACCCGTATACCATCTTTGATTTCAAACACCGATGGATGTGGGATCATCCATCGCCCATCATATACGTCAAGAAGCGTATACGCTATTCTGCTCTGGAATATCGATGCCCGTCTCGATACTCCCATGACTAAGAACAATTGAAGGATGTACTTACTAACTACCCTGGCCCTACTAGTATGATCTACATCATAATCCCGGGAGTCAAGTACTCATCCTAAGGGCCTTATCAACATGTAACAGAGAGACAATAAGTGTATATGTTAAGATAAAGAGCAACCAGATAGCATACTATCATGTCGAGCAAGAAAGCCCTCCCTATATATGTCCAAGCAACCACTATAATATATAACATATATACAATAATGGACTCTAGGGCATACAAACAACTAACAGTTTTTGTGCGCTTTTGGTGCATTGGCGAGTTTTCGAGTACCTAGCGCGCCTAATATTGGTTTTCATGGATTTACTGCACTAGATGTTTTGTGCGGACCTGACGCATTTGATTTAGATTTTCGCGCATACTGGGCACAAGGGTTGAGATTTTGTGCACACCGGATCCACTTGATTGAGATATTTATCCGTGCATGTTAGTTGCACTTGGTTGAGATTTTCGTGCACTCTAGATGCACTTGATATTGTTGTCATGCACACCAGTTGCACTTGACAGATGCTTTCGTACACACCAGTTGCCCTTAGTTTTTGCTTTTGTGCATATTCTTGGCACTTGTATTTGGCTTTGTTTCCGTGCGCACCAGATGCACATGATGTTAGATACGCCTTTTGAGGCTGATTTTACTCACGAGCATCGTATTTTCGTGATGGGTACTATATTATGTGGTAGCCGAGCAGGACTGATCTGAGGACAGTACCTGAGTAATTTTGCATGCATAAAATTTTACCAAGCGGTTTTAAAAAAGGAGCTATAGTCTCGCTATTTCCTATGTGCCCAAGAGTGACACGAACTTTTACGAAGGAAAACCTTTTGGGATATTTCAAAAAGGCGGAACGTATATTTTAAGCAAAACATATATGAACGTATATTTACTACTTTACAAATGAGCGTCCGCCACTTGTACCGTGAGTTACGCATCGCATGGTGATTCAGAAAAGATTTTGCAAGTATTTATTCAGTTTTTAGATGGTTTTACAAGGATGCGTACTATATACGTATTATGATTTTGACTATAGTATATTTGGATTTCAGTAGTTGATTTTGAGATTTTTGTTTCCATTATAACTCCGGTGATTGCGTGACGCCTGACGGAGTTAGATTTTTGAGTTTCGCATTCGTTTTCATGCGCACACGCTGCGCTATGGTATTTCTGTGTATTCCGTGATTTCGGAGCCCTGTTGATTTAAACTGATTATTGAAATGTTTTAGTATTTAGGGGTTAAATTTAAATTCGGGGACCGAATTTATTTAAGGGGGGAAGATTGTAACATTTTAGAAAAATAAAATATTATTTTTGGAATTTAAATATTAAAATAATATATTTCACGAAAACTATTCGATTTGCGAATTTGGGGTTTTCGTAAAATGGTATAATTAAATACCAATATTTAGAAAATAAATGGAGATTTATATTGTATTATTTACTAAAAAGGTATTTATTGGATTTGGATATTTTATAATTAATTATGCAATTATTTATTTGCAAGTATAATATAAACTTGATTAGTGCACAACTAATCATGATTAAACCAAATCCGTATTTTTAAAATATCCATGGTTAGTGCACCATGACATGTTGCATTTTGATTACATGTTGGTTTCATTTGTATTTATGTTTGTTTTAAATAAGTGAGGGATAAAGAGAAAAGAAAAGAGAAAGAGAAGACATGATTGATGAGAGAGAGAAAGGGGACAACATGATGAGGCATGGGCATGCCATGAGAGAGAGATGAGAGTATGGCTTCTACACCATCCTTCTTAATTCATTTTCTTCACTTCACCATTTTCATCATCTCCTCCTTCCTCCTTCACCCACCTCTACCTCCTTCACAAACACTCCAAATCTTTATCTAAACCCCACACTCCCTTCATTAAAAATGCACACAACCTCACCCTACACCCCATGGTTGAATCAAGTTTAGATTTGAGCAGTTTGGAGCTTATAGGGTTTTTCTTGAGTTGCTTCCTAGAGGTATAACCTTCTTTTCTCATCTTGTTAGTTGTTTCTTTACCTCCTATAGTAGTTTGGAGTTAAAATAGTATAGGGTTGTAATCGTAGAATTTTCTAGATTGATGTTTAGTGGGAGACTTGACTTGTAAAGTGGTAATTGAAGTTTAGTTGGTGTTTACAAAACTTTAGTGATGATTTCTTGATCAGACCAGAGACTAGAACCCTAAACACACAAAATTAGAATTTTCCCGATGTCGGTTTTCATTGATTTTTTATGCTCAGATGAAATCTGGAGCAACATGGGGTCTTTATAAGAAAAATAAACAACTACATTGACCTAGTTAGACCACTAAAAGACCACCACAGAAGAACGGGACCCAAACTCCAAAGAACAACCGTCGCCGCCGGTTACTGTAGTTTTGCCCGCCGGCCAAATGTTGGGTTCTGATGTTGGGGTTTGGCCTGTAGCTCAGACTCCTCATAACTTAGCCACTGTATTATTAGTTTTGTCCTAGACCACCTGTGCAAAAATCTAGGAGCATTTTGAGTTGGTTTTCACAATGTTTTTCCATTTTCTGAAACTTGGATTTTGGTATTTGAATTTGGATTTGGTCGTTGGACGTTTGTACGTCAACGATGAGGGTTATTTGGTTGTTTTTGCATGCGCAGGTTATAGGTTCTAACCTATAAGCACTTCGTATGCCGTATCAATTTTCGGACTTGGTTTTAATAACATTACGACGTGTGTTGATATGTAGGTACCTTCCCGTAGACTTTCGAGATGACGAAGGAGATCAAGAAGCATATCGACTTCGACTAAGCGAGGATATTGCAGGTGAGTAGATTTATATCTATGGGGGAAGTCGGGTGGATGGCATATAGCACCCCCGCAACTAACGATGGAAGAACCGATATATATAACTTATAGTTTGGAGAAAACTAAGTATGAACCTATGGATATGATTAAAAGATATGAGATGAGATTATAATGATATAAGATGATATGAGTGGATACGATGGATATGAGTATGTGAGGCAGAAAAGATGCACAAATACATGTGCCAAGTTGTATAATGAGATTAACATAGCGATGACATGAGATTGATCATATATAGATATAGATGAGAATTAAAGATGATATGTTGTACGAGACCTTAGATCCGTACCCTTGTTGATGAATATGACGATAGAATCCCTATTCTGTTTGAGACTACCGTACGATGTATTACCGTACGCGATAAGTTATACCGGATGATTGATCCACGCTCTTGATTTGAGGATGATATTCGACGATATTGCCAAATCTGATGCTATGAGGATGGATCGCCGACGTAAAAATGTCACCTGAACCATACTTATTTCCAAAACCGACGAATCGTATGCACTTTTAAATGGAAACCTCAAGGGAAGCTACGGATTTTCAAATGGTATCTTTTCCTCAAAAACACTGTAGCCCCCACTTTCAAAACTACGATTCGTATCTTTTATACGGTTCATGTGTAGTTGTATACCTTATTATAGTTCATGTTATTGTTGGCTTATCTCTCGTCCTTATACTTGTTATGTTCCCGGTATTTATCGCTTTATGATATCATCTGATAGTACACCTGCACAATTACCGATGATGCGCATGCTACACTTACACCGATTTGCCGGCTCACACACATTCATCATCGGTAATTGCCATGCCACTTTCACAGTAGAACTGCCATATCATGAAATTATTCTTAACTGTAAAGTACATTCATTGTTCAGCACTATCATAGGAAATGCTTGCTTGATATACTTGACATGCTCATATTACTGTTTTATGTTTGCATACATCGTACTTTATAGTTATATGCATTGAGAAGCTGTTTCATGAGATCTCTGGATTTGAGAACCGTGGCTATATTTTAAAAGAAATTGTATATTGTTTTAAAAAAACCGGTTTCTCTTGATATGATATTTTGTGTCCACCATGAGTTTTCTCGGTTCTGAGCTTTTTTTCGAGACCCGATTCGAGGAGGTGGACGAACCGTCTGCGGGGATATGGTGGAGCCGGTAAGGTACCCCGGGACAAGAAGATCGTAGGGATGACAAAGAGCCTGGCAGGGGGAGCACTACCTACCGGTGATAGTTTGGACCCGACGGTTATCCAAAGGATACCAGCCGGAGTCGTGAGATAGATATGAGGGCCGATCTGAGGATGCGGCACCTGGATATATGATAATTTATGTGTCGATACTGGACACGGGTTTCATGATGTTTTCAAGTGTCGATGTTGGACACTCAGGTTTCCATGATATTGATATGTCGTTGATGGACACACATGGATGATATCCACATGCATACAGGCATATGTTTCTGATGTTTGTTTTTACATGTTATTGGCATTGACACTATTTTTGACATATATGCATACATGGTCCCCCTAGATATCATAGTATTACCTTCATGATATAGTATGACCTAGGAGTCATTGTTTATCCGATTTCTACCTGCTGATGTTTTCTACTCACGAGTTGGCAACCCACCCCCGTTGTGCCACAGTTTTCTTGCAGGTTCGACCGCTTGGATCAGTATGTCGGATGTATATGCCCTAGAGGCCTTCATTGTATAGGATACTGGGGATATGTATGTACATAACAGTCTTTCTTAATATGATATTACGCTATTTGGTTTGTCTTTATCTTGACATATGATATATTTTGCGAAGTATTCATATATATATACGTGTTGATAAAGCCCATAGGGTGTTTGCCTGATTTCCGGCGTTATGATGGCAGTCATACTAGTGGGAGCTGGATAGTCAATAGGCACATCCTTAGATGTCCCTGGTCGCAGGAGTATCGAGACCGGGCATCGATACTCCGGAGTAGACTAGTGTATACAAATCTAGACCCTGAAGAGGGGCGATGGATTGATCCCGCAGCCATTGGGGGAGTGCACCTAATATTGTATACAGATGCTCACTGGGTGTGAGTACACCGGACAGGACTCGCCGAGAACTGACCGGATGGTATTTATACCTAACGTTAGATAGCAGTTCTCAGGTGACATGTGTGCAGATAGTCCGTTGACTTAAAGTCGTCATTTTTCGCGTGTGAGTTCCCACTGTGCTTTGATTACTACCCTACCACGGTTCAAAGGAGTCGTGCAAACAGGTTTTAGTTGGGTACAGTCCCGAGCCACGTGGAGGCAGTGAGTGACTGTTAGGGATTCGTCTCTCCCGGTATAGGGAGTTGATATCGCACAGTGATCGGTTGGTCATTACCATAAGTCCCTGGCCAAGGCTGATTGAGAATTACGATAGATTGATCAGTAGATTCTCGGATGGTGATAGAGCCATACCGACACGACTTGTACGGTTATTAGGGGTCTGACGTTTACCACCTCCCTAGACCATACATGCGATACTCTTAGACGAACAGACCGGACTGCACGGATATTGTCACGCACAGGCTCAGTAGGAGTTCGGATGGGTATCCTCACCGGCCTTCTTATCGACATCTACCTGGGGACCGTTACGTACAGCTAGTGCCACTTGCGGTCTGTGGTTAAACCCACTGCCAGCGTAGTAGTCGAGTCTTTAGAGTCCCACACAGAGTTTTCCTAACTCCAGGCGAAATGATATAGAGGTCGTACGAGTTTTACGACAAGGGTTCGGACGAATAGGTGTTTAAACGCACGTACAACATTCGGACAGTTTTTACTAGACGGCTTTGGTTTAAGCCAGATTCTAGTATCGGGCTATTGCATTTATACAGTATATAGTTTTTCCGTGTTTTCACGGATGCGAGGGGCGTTCTCGTAATTTTCCGAAAAGCTTCTAGAAGGAGGGTGACTAAGGAGGTTAAGGTGGCATTTTCATTTAATGCAAATTGTGACTCATTAGTGTGATTCACTATGTCATTAATGCATCATTTATTGCATAATGACTCACATAGTGAATCACTCTTATTGAATTAATGAAGAATGGTGAATAATCATTTATATTTATTTATTTGATAATTCATTACGTTTCATATATTCAAGTGAGAAGCTTTTACATTCTCATTATCATCTCCACCTTCTCTCTCCTCAAGTGCACTCCTTCTTCAAACCCTAATCCTACCACTCATGAGTTGAGACCAAGGATTAGGATAGACTAAACACTCCATAACCTAACTCTACATCATCTTAGTTACTTTGGTTAGCAACTAGAGAAACTCAGTTACCTCAAGTCATGAGGTGTAGCTTGGATTAGGGTACTCGGGTGGATCATCTATTAAAGATAGGAGGCCGAGGAGGACGTAGAGATCACAAAGACGAAGGACTAGAATCATTAGGTATAATCTCTTTACATAATAGCTAAGAACTCTATGGTTGTTATTAATTATCGTTTAGCAAAGATTGTAAGTGCACGGCGGCGCCCCGGCCGTTAATCCGACGCCGGAATGCGGAAGCGGTGATTTACTTTAACTTTTCAAACCGGCACCACCGCGCACTATAAACCCGGATCGTGCCATTAAACTAGTCGTAGCTATCAAGAGAGGGTAGAGAGATATACGGAGCGATCCGTGTCCTTCGGTCTTCTCGTCGTCGTCGCGATCTCCCCGCAGAATCTGCGGTCTCCACCAAGTCGCCGAAAGGGCACCACGTCGTCTGCTTGTTTTAAAGGCACCCACCTCTATACCGAGGCAACTCGGGCACTAAGTTGGCGAGTCGACGTGCCCAAGATTTGCTGTAGAATGGTGTAATGAGCTATGTCTCATTTGGGGTAGTGGATGTTGCCTTTTTAGTGGAGGAAAGGAGATATGACTTTTAGAGATCAAGTTAGGGATTTTTGCAAGCATGAAGAGAGTGAAAAATCCCACACCAAAATGAATCAACCCCCACACCTCTAGTGGCCGGCCCATGCAAGGAGAATGGGGAGAGAGTCAACCAAAACTGAGGGGAGCCACACAATAATGCAAGTGAGAGGAATGATATGTGATCATGACAAGAAGAATGATCACCAACAAATCCACACTCCATCAACAACCATGATTGCTCCAAAAAGTCAAGCAATCATGAGAAGAAGAGGTCAAATGGTGGTGCAACCATCATGAAGCAATAAAATGCAAAGAACACCCTCCACAAATGCTTATTTGCATAAATTGCAAATAAGCCCTCTGATTGTTTCGGAAAAGTGTGTTTGTTTGTAGTTTAACCGCAATCAATAACGGTGTCGCACGTAGCTAGACCGAGATGAGTACGGGTCGTCCTCTGGGAAACGTGGAACCTTTTACTTTTACTTTAGATGTGTTGAGAAAGAGAGGAGGGATAAAGAATTTTATAGAATGGTTTCTAGATCTACGTTAAACAAGAATGTAAAATATAGATCTAGATTATTTTAAAGATGTAATTAATATAATAAGAGGGCTTGTAGGGATCGTTAGGATTTAGTAGTTATGGACGATTAATTAAAAGTTACCCTTTTTATCCTTTAATAGATTTAGAACTAGAACGACGGTGATGCATGTAGATTAAGGTTTCTGGAGGGAAAAGGAATCCCACTCTTAACCCCTATCTCGACACGGGACTCCATTCATATCTAGTCTTTACGAAAACAATCATTAATCTAATCTCTAATCGTTGTCGGAACTAGCAAAGAATTGCTAGCGCGCCCGATTAGGATGTTAATGATTCTTTTGATAAAGTTCCTAAACTTTATAGGACTTAAAAAGGGTTTAGTTATTTTCATCATCCATTAGCCTACCCTAATCCTACGAACCCTAACAAGCTGAGAATTACTCACGCATGTTGGGAGAAGAAGATGAAAAGATAGAGAGGGAAAACATAATGTAAAATGCAAAAACAATAAAATAAAAATAACTACCTTTATTAATCGACTTGAAAAAACTACACTTTTATTCCATAGAAAATGATTACAAAACTAGTTGCTTCTTGATCTTTCCTAAGGAGGTAGTCGAACAGTCGATGATCAGCCTGGATGCGTGAGCGTCTGGAGCTTCGTGATCTCTTCGGCTTGATGATTTTTCCAAGAGGCTCTTGGTGCTCTTTTATAGTGTAAAGCCAGAATCTTATTGTTGAAAACTTGGAAAAATATAGATTTGATTCACCCCAAAAAATCTTGTGCTTTAACTCCCTAGACTTGCGGCGGATCCGCGGCCCAAGGGGGGTTTGGCCGCGGATCCGCGCTTGATGGTCGAGATCTCGTGGCTGAAATTTTTGGGCTTGCATCTTTTGACATGTGGCAATCCTAGGCACCTTCAGAATCTGAAAATATTTTCTCGGTTGCTTTCAGACTTGGTCTCCAAGTTTTGCTTCTTAATTTGGCAAGATTTCTTCAACAAATTGATTTGTTTGATAAATTCTGCATAACAACTTGGAAAATTCTGCACAATAATCTCAAATAATATTTAGTAGGCTTATTTCTACTAGGATTTGGTTTAATAGATTTATTTGCATACATTTTCCTACCAAATACTAATTAAAATACATTAACACATGGAAAATGGTGCTTTCACACATAAACCCTCATATGTATAATATATTATAATAAAGTCCTTTTTTAATATAAAAATGGTAGGAAAATTGTAATACAAATGTGCAGTTTTATCAACTGAACAAATACCCCCAAACTTATCTTTGATCGTCCCGAGCAAACTAGTTTATTTAAGAGGAGAAAAAGAAAGGATAAAACTAAGCACATTTTCGTAGGCAAACACGATTGCACTGAGCACGTGCAACAAGCCGTTAAACCTCTAGGTGTCCCTAGTAGGAGGAGTGTTGTCTCCTGAGGGTTTTCAGCGGATTACACCCACAAAATCCTAAAACAAAAGAGAGATGGTGAAATTTAAATATAAAGATAAGAACCATAAAAGAAATGCCTTGAAAAAGAAGAGTTTCCAACTACACTAGCTTTTCAGTTGTCATGAGCCCTATCTTAATAGTCATGAAAAATGTTAGAAATCACATCATCCCTCAATAAAACATCGTCTTTATTCTTCATTCCTATTTTTCATCCAAACATTGATCATATAACCCCACGTGTGTGAAATGGACATCCCTACACTCGGAGAATTCAATTCAAGCTATCATACTCTTGTCCATCTACCTTAGTACTTTTTATTTTGATGAATATTAAGATTTGCTCACACATTTTCATGCGGCCGTTAATACTTCTTGAGGTACTAACCAATCGATTACTTATGTGCTTGCTGATTAGGTGATAATATTTTCCTCGTCTTGCACCACCTAAGGCTTAGCAGTGACTCCCAGACCAGTTGGCCTTAGGGCACTAGGTGAAGAGGCACCCTCGCTATATTTTTTTATTGCTGCCTTGGCGATAACAAAACCAGTGTTCATTTTTTTTTCTTTTCACCATTTATATTTTCTTCATTTTTTTTTCATATCCTTCATACTTTGGCTTTTGGACAAGAGCATTTCAAGGTATCCTCTACTATCCTGAGTTTCAAGACGTGTGTAAGTGCATATAGTAGGGTATCAACATTCAAATGTTTGGCTTCCAGAATAGAAACTATTTTTCAGACTTATTTTTATCCTCAGATTAGTGACTTCCTTCATTTTACTAACCCTTGGGACAACAGCTCATAACTACTTATTACTAGTTCGTGTAAGAAAACTTCTAATTTTCTTGGTTTTCTTAAACTATTCCAATCTTTTGGATGTAATTTTTCACTTTCTACTCTTTTGTTATATATATATATATAAATTTTAATGCCCGGTGTCAAAGTTAATTTAGTGAATACAAACCTCCCCCCCAAACCTGTTTTCAGCAGTGTCCTCACTGATGTAGCCTTTTGAGAACATGGACCTGTATACTAAGGGAGAGATACAAGGGGTAAAATAATAGTGAAATGAAAAATTCCCCCAAACTTATTCTTTGACACGCACAGATATTCAATCAAATCATTTTTTTACTCACCTCCATTCTTAAAATGTGAAAAAGTTATCAAAACATGGAGGTGAGGCGGAGGAATTTTAGTTTTGATAAAGCGGCTCCTGTAAAAACAGGAGCTCCTCCGCGGGGTCAGCAGAAAAATACGGTTTTAATCTATGCCCATTCACTTTAAAAATCGAACCGTTTTTCAAATTTTCGACTTCAACTGCTCCGTGCAGGTGTACATACCGCACTACAAAAGGTCCTTTCCAACGAGATTTAAGCTTACCCGGATGAAGATGGAGACGGGAATCGTAAAGAAGGACTTGTTGCCCCGATGTGAAGGTTTTTCTAGAAAGATTTTTATCGTGGAACACTTTAGTCCTGTTCTTTACTATCACCGCATTATCGTAAGCTTCATCGCGGAGTTCGCTTAGCTCATTCAATTGCAGCTTCCGATAGCTGCCTGCATGCTCAAGATCAAAATTAAGCTCTTTAATAGCCCACATTGCCTTATGTTCAATCTCGACAGGGAGGTGGCATGCCTTCCCAAACACAAGGCGGTATGGAGACATACCAAGATCGGTCTTATAAGCGGTGCGGAATGCCCAAAGAGCATCCGTCAATTTGGTTGACCAATCCTTACGGTTTTTCGAAACCGTCTTCTCCAATATCTGTTTAATTTGCCTATTTGAAATCTTAGCCTGCCCGCTTGTTTGAGGGTGATAGGACGTAGAAAGCTTGTGAGTGATTGAATATTTCCGCATCAAGGCCTCGAAAGACCTATTGCAGAAATGTGTCCCGTTGTCGCTAATGATAGTGTGAGGGTGTCCGAATCGCGAAAAGATATTTTCTTTAAGGAACTTAATGACAACTTTGTTGTCATTAGTGCGACACGGTATAGCTTCCACCCACTTCGAGACATAATCAACCGCTAACAAGATATATAGATTCCCAAAGGAGTTGGGAAAAGGGCCCATAAAATCAATACCCCAAACATCAAATATTTCCACAACCAAAATAGGTTGGAGCAGCATCCCATTCCTTCGTGAAATCCGACCCAAATGCTGACATCGCGGACAAGTTTTGCAATATTCAAATGCATCTTTAAATAATGTTGGCCAATAAAAGCCACATTGCAAAACTTTCTCCGCCGTTTTTCGAGGTCCAAAGTGACCGCCGCATGCCTGATCATGACAAAATGATAACATGCTCTTGAATTCATCGTTAGAGACACACCTGCGAATGATTTGATCGGAACAATACTTGAATAGATATGGTTCATCCCAGTAAAAATATTTTACTTGGGATAAAAATCGAAGTTTGTCTTGTTTCGACCAATCGCTAGGTATAAGTCCCGTCGCAAGATAGTTCACGATATCCACGAACCAAGGTTCGTAGGATACATTCAAGAGCTGTTCGTCGGGAAATGAGTCATTTATCGGCACGGTCACAGTTGGCGAAGAAGTGATGCGTGAAAGATGGTCGGCTACAACGTTTTCAAATCCACTCTTGTCTTTGATGACAAGATCAAATTCTTGTAACAATAGGATCCAACGTATTAGCCTGGCCTTCGCATCCTTCTTCGATAAAAGATGTCGTAGGGCGGAATGATCTGTGTAAACCACAATAGGCGAGCCAATCAAGTAGGGCCTGAATTTCTCTAATGCAAATACAACTGCCAAGAGTTCTTTCTCGGTAGTTGTGTAATTTATTTGTGCATCATTCAAGGTCCTACTTGCATAGTAAATTACATATGGCATCTTATCAATATGCTGTCCCAAGACAGCAGCAATAGCAAAGTCTGATGCGTCACACATAAGCTCGAACGGGTGGTTCCAATCCGGAGATGATAGAACGGGGGCTGTAGTGAGTGATTCTTTAAGTGATTCAAAAGCAGCCTCACAATCCGAATCGAAGTGAAAAGTAGTGTCCTTGGCCAATAGAAGGGTTAAGGGTCTAGCAATTTTGCTAAAGTCCTTAATAAATCTCCTATAAAATCCTGCATGACCAAGGAAGGATCGTATATCTTTGACGCAATTGGGACGAGGGAGGTTTTGAATGACATCTATTTTAGCTCTGTCAACCTCAATGCCTTTATGTGAAATTATATGTCCAAGTACAATACCTTCTTGGACCATAAAATAGCATTTTACCCAATTCAAAGTCAAGTTCTTATCCTTACAGCGGGTAAGAACAGCGTCAAGATTACGAAGGCAGTACTCAAAGGAGTCCCCAAAAATGGAGAAATCGTCCATAAACATTTCCAGAAAATTTTCCACCATATCTGAAAATATCCCCTTCATGCACCGCTGAAATGTAGCGGGAGCGTTGCATAACCCAAAGGGCATGCGTCTATAAGCAAAAGTTCCGAAAGGACAAGTAAAAGTGGTTTTATCTTGATCCTTTTCGGCGATGGGGACCTGGTTATAACCAGAGTATCCGTCCAAGAAACAGTAGTATTCGTGTCCCGCTAATCGTTCTAACATCTGGTCAATGAAAGGTAGAGGGAAATGATCTTTCCTCGTCGCGGCATTGAGTTTCCTGTAATCGATACATACGCGCCACCCAGTTTGGGTGCGTGTTTGGATTAACTCATTAGCCTCATTAGTGATGACCGTGATGCCAGACTTTTTAGGGACCACATGAATTGGACTTACCTATTGACTATCAGATATGGGGTAAATTATTCCACTATCAAGGCACTTGACGATTTCTTTCTTTACCGCCTCCTTCATAACGGGATTTAACCGTCTTTGTGGGTCTCGGGTTGGTTTGGCTTCATCCATCAGATGTATGTAATGTTCAACAATTAAAGGACTAATCCCTTTGATGTCAGCCATTGTCCTACCAAATGCTTCCCGATTCGATCTCAACACTGCCAAAAGTGCATTATCTTGCTCTAAGGCTAGAGAAGCGGAAATAATCACTGGCAAAGTCTCATTCTCTCCTAAATATGTATATTTAAGATGAGAAGGTAGCGGTTTGAGATCAAGAATTGGCGGAGAGACTATAGAAGGTGGGGTAAGCGAATGATATTCGGACTCCCGAAGAGGTTCAACACTTGCATAAGATATTGACTCGGAAAGTGCTGCTGACTTTTGCAACGAGTCAACGGGTTCAATCTCAAGGTCGGACTCATTGAACATATTCTCACTGTAAAGTGGTGCAAGATCAAACGATGTCTCATTAGTGTTGTCGAGAACATCAAAGCAAAGCTCCTCATCCATGCAGCTTTCGGAAGCTATCTCGTGGATGGAACAAACATCCAGCAATTGAGCAGAAGGTTCTGATGGCTGACTTCCTAGCTTGTAAATATTAAGCTCAATTGTCATTTTCCTGAAGGATAAGTTCATAGAACCGTTACGACAATTAATCACAGCGTTAGAAGTTGCTAGGAAGGGTCGACCAAGTATCACCGGGATTTGATTGCGTGGGTTTGCCACAGGTTGTGTATCCAAAACAATAAAGTCCACGGGAAATATGAATTCCCCGACTTTAATTAACACATCCTCTAGTTCGCCCCGAGGTTTGGTGATAGATCGGTCAGCCATTTGGAGAGTACAATGGGCGGGTTTTAACTCTCCAATCCCTAACTGCTCGTATACTGAATAAGGAAGCAAGTTGATGCTAGCGCCTAGATCGAGTAAAGCACGATTAATATTTTTACCCCCAATAGAAATAGAGATTGTAGGACAGCCGGGGTCCTTACGTTTCTTTGGTATTTGTTGGGTAAAAGCTGTGCTAACATTACTCGTCATGAAAACCATTTTAGGCACTTGAGTTTTTCTCTTCCTAGTGCACAAGTCTTTAAGGATTCTTGCATAAGATGGGACTTGTTGAATAGCATCTAGGCGAGGAATATTCACGCTCACCTGCTTAAACATTTCCACAATCTTCTCCATTTGCGGGTTAGGTCGGTTGGCCCTTAATCGGTTTGGAAATAGAGCTCGATCAATAAGTTTTGGGTCCAACGTTTGTGGAGAAGACTGTGGCGACGGATTCGATCCCAAAATTTGAGTGGGCATCGACTTAGATAGATTTGGCGAAATGTTTGAGCCTTGGGGAAAACGGAGAATAGGCTCGGATGAAGGTGGAAGACTGGAAGAAGAAGAAGAAGAAGAAGGGGTATCAAATGTATCACCATCATCAAATTGCTCACCCACTTGGTTGTTCAGCACTCTCCCCGATCTCAACGTAGTGACGGCATTCACATTATGACTTTGTGAATGGCTAGGATTCGGTAGGGGTTGAGATGGGAGTTTCCCTTTCTCTCTCGCACTCATTGCGGCGTTTAACTGTGCGATTTGGTTTTCTATTGATTTGATACTCTCACCATGGGAGGAGGAGTTTTTCGTTAGGGCATCAATAGAAGACCTCATCTCAGCCGAATTTTGCATGGATTGTTTCATGAACATATCCAAAGTTTGTGCAAGTGAGTTGTCAATACCGGCCACTTGTGGTGTAGAAATGTTGGCCGGATTTTGGAAATTCTGTGAGTGAAAGGGGGGCTGATTCTGTGGTTGTGGTTACTGTGGAGGAGGTCTTTGATAATTGCTTTGTTGGTTTTGATTCCAAGCAAAGTTAGGATGATTCCTCCATCCTTGATTGTACGTGGAAGAATAAGGGTCGTTTCTAGGTCGCTGCTGAAAAGCAGCATTAGCTTGAAACGATGCATTCATAGGACATTCTTCCGTTAAGTGTGAAGGATCCGAACAGCAATCACAGACGGTCTTAGGAAACGTGACCTGATTTAGGGAGAAAGATGAGAACTTATTTTCAATAGCGTCGAGTTTCTTTTGTATCGCTGCCATTTCGGCTTTCACTGCGATGGAAACGTCGAGCTGGTGAATACCTCCCTTAGTTGTAGGCGGTCTTACGCTTTTCCACTGTAACGTGTGTTCAGCGAAATCTTCCAGATATTTCCATGCTTCACCATCATCTTTAGACATGAAATTGCATTGACACATTGTTTCAAGCATCTGCTTTGTCGCTGGATTAATGCCCTCATATATAATCAGACATAAATCCCATCTTTGTATTCCATGATGGGGGCATTGGACAAGCAGATCTTTGAAACGTTCAAAGCACTTCCAAAATGGTTCATTGGGAAGCTGGGTGAACTGGTTGATCTCGCTCCTAATGTGGGCAGTCTTATGGTTTGGGTAAAACTTTTTAAGAAATGCTATGACGAATTCATCCCAATTAGTGATAGAGTGTGCGGCAGTATTATAAAGCCATTTTTCTGCCAAGTCGCACAGTGTGAATGGGAGAAGACGTAAGCGCATAGCATCTAAAGTCAATTGTAAAGTACCCATCATTGCGCATACGTTTTCGAATTTGGTGATGAAAACGTACGCGTCTTCCGACTCAAGCCCGTGAAATTTGGGCAGCAGATTGATGTAGTGGGGTTTAATTTTGAAATTATCCCCGTTAGGTGGTGGAAGAGATAGACAAGTAGGAAGAGGACCACGAATAGGATAGCATCTCTCTTGGAGAGAGATGCGTGGTGGATTCTGCTCACCTGCGGGCGGTGGCAGCGTGGTGTTATGATTAGATGGAGTGCCGTCCATCACGGTCGATGTGGTGTGTGGTGGGGGAAAAGAAGATGAAGAAGTACCGACTTCGGCGTCGATAGCAGGAACGTGGACAAGACGGGCACTAGGATCCCGTGTCCAGCCGAGCATGCACTAAGCGGGTTTAGTGCAAGTGGCAGCGTGTGTGTGATTTTAAAATTAGCTTGTTTTTGAAAAAGTGGGACTCAAGACAAATCTCCCTAAGATGCACAAGCAACCTTAGAACTAAGGTCACCTAGGTCAGTCTCTAGACCGCTCCTAGACTTCCAAAGGACAAGCCGCAGGATCAATCCTCTACCGCCTCCGTACTACCCTTGTAGCCAGGTAAGTGCCAGGTAAGTGGGAAGGAACCACGTCGTGGGCCTAATTAAAAACCACTAGCCTTTGTCACACTTGCCTTGGCACTACAAAAGTAATGCGGATAAACGATAGATTACCCACGACCTTCCTCTGTCCTTATTGAGCGCGACAGTCCTTAGAGTCTGGTCTAGATATTTTTTAAATTAATGAAGGGTTGATCTATATGCTCGGTTTGTGATTTGTGGGGCTTAGGAAGGGTGATGAAATCCCCACCTAATCTTGATTTGGTCTTTGCCCCTTAAAGTCCGTATTAAATATGCAAAACAAAACCAATCACAAAACTTTTGCAAAAAGATTTTTTTTCGAGCGGCGCAATTTTGCAAAGAATCCTGCAGAAAATAGATTTTATTGGATTTGAGGAGAGAGAGAAGGCGTTGAGAAAGATACCAGAGAAGATTGATTCCCTAATTCCTCCAACTGGCCGCGATTCCGCCGCAGAAGGGGTGCTTTTGCCGCGGTTCCGCCGCGTGGAAGAAGGAACAGTTGATGAAATTTTTTGTATCGCCTTCTGTGCTCCTCTGGATCTCTAAAAATGTCTCTGTTTCCTGTTCTCCTTAATTCTGTGACTCCAGATCTCCTTGCAAAAATTCACGCACAAATCGTTAAATACGTAATTTGCAGTTTTGTGTTAATAATGATATGACTCGTCTAAGAATTCAACACAAATAGTAAAAATAAAAAATTACGCACGTATCCCCGGCAACGGCGCCATTTGATTGTTTCGGAAAAGTGTGTTTGTTTGTAGTTTAACCGCAATCAATAACGGTGTCGCACGCAGCTAGACCGAGATGAGTACGGGTCGTCCTCTGGGAAACGTGGAACCTTTTACTTTTACTTTAGATGTGTTGAGAAAGAGAGAAGGGATAAAGAATTTTATAGAATGGTTTCTAGATCTACGTTAAACAAGAATGTAAAATATAGATCTAGATTATTTTAAAGATGTAATTAATATAATAAGAGGGCTTGTAGGGTTCGTTAGGATTTAGTAGTTATGGACGATTAATTAAAAGTTACCATTTTTATCCTTTAATAGATTTAGAACTAGAACGACGGTGATGCGTGTAGATTAGGGTTTCTGGAGGGAAAAGGAATCCCACTCTTAACCCCTATCTCGACACGGGACTCCGTTCATATCTAGCCTTTACCAAAACAATCATTAATCTAATCTCTAATCGCGGTCGGAACTAGCAAAGAATTGCTAGCGCGCCCGATTAGGATGTTAATGATTCTTTTGATAAAGTTCCTAAACTTTATAGGACTTAAAAAGGGTTTAGTTATTTTCATCATCCATCAGCCTACCCTAATCCTACGAACCCTAACAAGCGGAGAATTACTCGCGCATGTTGGGAGAAGAAGATGAAAAGATAGAGAGGGAAAACATAATGTAAAATGCAAAAACAATTAAATAAAAATAACTACCTTTATTAATCGACTTGAACAAACTACACTTTTATTCCATAGAAAATGATTACAAAACTAGTTGCTTCTCGATCTTTCCTAAGGAGGTAGTCGAACAATCGATGATCAGCCTGGATGCGTGAGCGTCTGGAGCTTCGTGATCTCTTCGGCTTGATGATTTTTCCAAGAGGCTCTCGGTGCTCTTTTATAGTGCAAAGCCAGAATCTTATTGTTGAAAACTTGGAAAAATATAGATTTGATTCACCCCAAAAAATCTTGTGCTTTAACTCCCTAGACTTGTGGCGGATCCGCGGCCCAAGGGGAGGTTTGGCCGCGGATCCGCGCTTGATGGTCGAGATCTCGTGACTGAAATTTTTGGGCTTGCATCTTTTGACATGTGGCAATCCTAGGCACCTTCAGAATCTGAAAATATTTTCTCGGTTACTTCCAGACTTGGTCTCCAAGTTTTGCTTCTTAATTTGGCAAGATTTCTTCAACAAATTGATTTGTTTGATAAATTCTGCATAACAACTTGGAAAATTCTGCACAATAATCTCAAATAATATTTAGTAGGCTTATTTCTATTAGGATTTGGTCAATAGATTTATTTGCATACATTTTCCTACCAAATACTAATTAAAATATATTAACACATGGAAAATGGTGCTTTTACACATAAACCCTCATATGTATAATATATTATAATAAAGTCCTTTTTTAATATGAAAATGGTAGAAAAATTGTAATACAAATGTGCAGTTTTATCAACTGAACACCTTCCTCTACCAATCTTCGGCCAATGAAGGATACAAAGAAATATGGCCGAAACGGAAAGCAAACTGGAAACTCCAGAAAACTGGTCTCGTAATAAATTACAGGAAAACCCCGATACTGTGTATACACACCCGCATCTGTATTCCGACCGGATACAAATGCAATGAGACAAAATCTACACTGTACTATACTAAGATCCGGCTTAAACCAAAGCCGGCTAGTATTATCCGTCCGATCCTGATCCGTACAATACCGCACGTATCTGATCGAACCCTTCCATATATCCATACGGCCTCTAGTACTAACCGTCCGATCCTGATCCGTGCAATACCGCACGTATCTGATATCTCCATACGGCCTCTACAGCGTTTCGTCCGAAACTTGAGTAACTGAATGTGGGGGACTCTAAAGACTCGTCAATACTATGGCTGTGGATTTAACCACTAGCACGTCAGAGGTATTAGCCATACGTGACGGGCTACCGGCTATTGACCAAAAAGGGCGTCGATGAGCGAACTCATCCTGACACCCTACCGAGCCTGTCAGTGACAATATCCGTACAGTCCGGTCCGTTCGTCTATGAGCATCGCATGGCGGGCCTAAGGGGTTGGTAAAAGTCAGACCCCCAAAAGCGGTACAAGTCTTGTCGGAGTGTAGCCCAGAACACCCTGAGATACTACTGGAATACCTACCAGTAAATCTCCTGCCTTGGCCAAGGACTTCTTGTAATAGCTCTCCTAGACACAGCGCGACCTCACCCCCAATACCGGGAGAGACGAACCCCTGAAGATCCGCTCACTGCCTCCATGTGGCTCGGGACTGTACCCAACTAAAACCTGTTTGCACGTCTCCTTTGAGCGTGGTAGGGTAGTAATCAAAGTACAGTGGGAACTCACACGAGACAAATGACGATTCTCAGGTCGATGAATTAACCTATACACATGTCACCAGGGAACTGCTATCTGACGTCAGGTATAAGACCAACTAGCATGTTCCCGACGAGTCTTGTCCGGTGTACTCATAACCCAATGAGCACCTGTATACATCTTAGGTGAACCAACTGACACCAGTGGCTTGTGAGACCGGCCACCGCCCCTCGTCGAGGTCTCGACTATATATACTAGTCTACTCTGGAGTATCGATGCCCTGTCTTGAAACTCCCATGAATAGGGACCTTTTAAGGATATGCTTATAGACTACCAGCTCCCACGTATATGATCGCCCTCATACTGCTGGCAGTCAAGCAAGAATCCTAGGGGCTCTATCAACGTGCAATAGTGACTTGTCAGGTCACCTAAAGCAGTACACGATGATAAAGGTAAACCAGATAGCATACTATCATCTTGAGTAAGACTGTTCTCCTGGGATAGGTCCTCCCTCAATCATTGCAATCACGTGCCTGTGATCCAATAATTGACTCTGAGGGCACCATCTCCAACAATCTCCCACTTGCACTCAAGGCTAATTATTGCGATGTCGCATACTCACAGCCCGTGTGATACCGAACACCCAACTCCTCTACTAGTCAGTCTTACAAATCCCGTTTGCGAAACTATTGCGTTCGAGGAATAGCCTCAGCGAGTGGATCCGCTTTGATGTTTCTTTCTATGTCTCTCTATGTCTCATGTTCGCGGAGAAAGCCATCTCCCGAAATGAGCAATACCTGTCTTAGAATGTGTCTGGATGTCTGATGGGACCTAGCTCATAAATGAACTTCAAATCCAAACTTCTTAGACTGTATCGTCAAATGAACTCAATCAGTATCCTGCGCCATGCCTCCCTCAGTATTGCCTTGGACCACCTGTCCAAAATACTGCCCCTCGTCAGAAGGAAAACTATTACTCTGACAACCTCCCTGTCGTCCAGGTCACCTTGGAAGCCTGGAATGATAACTGTCTCCCGAATGAGGCTGTCGTTATCATATCCCTAGAACATCCACTTATGTTCTAAAACTGCTTCCGACTGTTTCTCCAGATTGGATCAATGTCAACTTATTGCATCTAGTGCAAGAACAACATCTTGTGTGGTACTTGACATCTCATGATTGACTCAATTGCCTAAGTAAGTGATCTGCCAATCATGCACATCCCTCTCCCCTTTAGTCAGTAAGACACCTTTAGAGATGGTGACTCCATCACCTGCAGGTACACCACCATGCCAGGAGTCGTCCATTCTAAATACTCTTAGAATGCTGTCTAAGTACCCTGATTGGGAAACCACCCAAATCTAGATCTAAAACCATAGATCTAGTAACCAGTATGTCTGATATAATGTCCAAGTCTCATGTGGAGAAACCACTGTGTGACGACCAAAGTATAACCGATCGTAGTATAGGAATATCACTTCCTCCTCTGTGTATGTCATCCAAATACCATGACATCACACCCTACTACCTTCTCAACAGATCCATCCCCTATTCTGATGAAGTCAAACCTATGACTGTCACATCAGAAATTGATGATCTATCTCCGCTACATCTACTTTAGTCTATAAATAGACATAAGCCACCTGTCCACCAATGCTTCCGCTGCTCCCACTAACTACGACAACCCTCTGGCAGAGTCATATAAACGTACACTTCTAAAGCAAGTTTAGAACGACGCTATACTCATCCTCCTGCCAGGTCTCACAGTCTGGAACAACAGCAATGGCAAGTATGGGTAAACAAGAACCTCCCTGTCACCGTCCTTGAGGCTACCGGAGTACCTCTCAGGTGCCTGAGGTTACCCACCTTATCTGCGGAGTGGCCAATGGAATGTCAAACCAGATTGAATCTTTAGGTTCCTATGAAATCTTCAGTAATCGTTTGTGGTTCTGGAATCACTTCCAGTTCTACCATACTCCCACTACTGTTTTTCTGAAAAAATTCATTTTTAATAAAACTGTGGCGGGTCTAGAACAATATCACTATTGATCTTCCAGATGATAGAAAGTCAACCCTCGTCATAGCCTGGGTCAACCCACTAACAGCCATTACAGAAACGTGCCTTGAGTTGTCCAGTGTCTGGTTTTAATCATAAGCCGGACAACTCCCCGTACCTTAACATCGTTAAGATATGAACTGTTCTATATCCAATATAGAACCAGAGGCACTGATTTAATTGAACCAGATTCAAATCATGCAGCTGTCTCCAGTGCATGTCAACTAAATGGAAAGAGGCCGATCAGCGTTACTCAACTTAGGAATGCTTCCAATTATGAGTAACCTGAAAGAGAAGCAAGTTCTCTTAA
Source organism: Agapanthus africanus (assembly GCA_030015575.1). Classification (NCBI taxonomy): domain Eukaryota; kingdom Viridiplantae; phylum Streptophyta; class Magnoliopsida; order Asparagales; family Amaryllidaceae; genus Agapanthus; species Agapanthus africanus. Next base: position 397,609,476 of record JASDDO010000026.1, on the reverse strand, counting down.
CCATTACTATCAACTGAATACCATAATCAAGTATCTACATCTTCGATAATCTTGAAGAATCCCGATACTTGCAACACCTGGTTCTCTACTTTATCCAAATACCTATAACTTCTCAAAATTCGGACCCTGTGTTTCCACGAAACACCTGTCTAAAACTAGAGAAGTCATAAGTAAACCGAATATAGTACGAGGACCAACCCCTCTGTCCTGATGGACCCTGGACAACATACAATACTCTGTATAAGTCCCTTGAGTCTGATAACTCATTCACTGTGTGTCGTAGGTTGAAAACTGTACTTATGGTTAAGAAGAATTACACCGCTGTTTAATACTCCTTACCTAACCATCCACTGATATAGGTAAATGTCACAGACATAATTTCAAAAAGGTATATCTCACTCTATGAAAATATACGTACAGATATATCAATTTGAAATTGGTGCACAACAATGGATATTCAAAACCAAATATTTGCCATCCGGCAAACAACCCAGGTGACTTCCTCAAATATCACCGATTACAACGAATCCCGATATAATGAGGATGATCACCCAATTCCCAATAACTTACTTCCACTCATCATCTGTAAAACCATACAAATGTGAGAATCATACCTGATAAATACATACCCTGGAGCAAGTGTTTAATTGGGAAATCAGTTTTCCTTTAACAGTACACAGTGAAACTGAAACATTGAAATGTTTCGTAGGGGTATCCTGGTATTCCTAGTAATGCCTCTTCCATTATCCAGATTCATAACTGTAACTGTGTAATTCTTTGCCACCTCTCCAAATCCCTTTATATGTCTTTAGTCATTACCTTCTGTACACCCCTTTAGGCCAAATGGTTTTCTTCCTTCCCTACCATTCGGCACCAGCCTATGGTTTGGAAGAAGACTATCCAATAAGCATAATGGGTGTACTGTCCTAATCCTAGGAGCACTCGCAATGCGAGAGAAGGTGAAGATAAAAGAAAACCGAATAAACCTTATTCCTATTTCTCCTGAACCAGAATCCATCCCCGAACTGGAACAAGTTCCTTTCGAGTTCGTATATAACCATACGATAGAGTATCCAATAAACTATGGATCTTCGTAGTGATATGGAGTGTTCTGGAGAAATACAAAGGTGATTTTAGGATTGGCGAAGAAATACTTGGTTTGGTCGTGAATAGCAGTCGCAGTTTACTTTGCCCTCTTACTAATCCCTTGCTTTGTCTTAACTTAATACCTTCTGCACACCATCGTTATGCTAATTGGTTTTCTTCATTCCCCACCGTTCGGCACCAGCCTAAGGTTTGGAAGAAGACTATCCAATTTGCGTAATAGGTGTACTATCTCCTAAGCCAAGGAGTACTCGCAATCTGAGAGAGAAGGTAAAAGGAAAAGGCAACTGAATAGTCCTATTCGTTTTCTCCAGAACCGGAAACCATCCTCGAATTCCTTCGAGTTCGTATCTAACCATACGATGGTTTTGTCCAATGGAAGTGGACGTTCGTAGTAATACGGGGTGTCCTCGAGAAAAGGGTAAAAGTAGGAGTGGCAATGAGGTTTGCAACTCTGACAATCCAAAAGCCAGTGTTTAAGAAGGTTCGGTTAATTTGGTCACTGAGTCATAGTCTTAGGGTCGGGTCAATGGTCGCTGCCAAAGAGAGAGAGAAAAGAAACACTCAGCGTGCACTCTAACCTAGATCAGAATGGTTACCAATTTATCTAATCTGGAAACCTCCCACTGTACCGTCAAATTCTCCTCCAAAACTAAAAGAAGAATTAGTCGGGGTCACCCGAGGAGTAAACTAACTCATCAGTGGGAATCGGGATCTAACTATCATCGCATGATAACGTGACGGAATCCGCTCACGTCATCACACTCCAGAAGGTATGCGCATATCTGGCAAGTTTCAGTTTCTTTAGAAACTCCCGATGTGATTTTTGCCTCATGCTCTTATGACCTTGACTTTGGCCAACAAATCAAAAGTCACATGTCAAGTTCTACCCGTCATTCTCCAGGTTAATTTGAGCCCACCCGCACAAGCCCTTGACTTTGGCCAACAAGGCTATACGACTGACCCAAACCAACACATCTATCTATGCTGCATATGAATACCCAACAGCTACCAAACACTGTGCCTTGACTTTGGCCAACAAACACAGCTTGAATACTATTGACCACCCATATGAAACGACTGAGGGCTACGAATAGTTTCTGGCGAAAACCTTTAATGTAATGAACTTGATATCGTTGATGGAACTGGATAGCTTTTATGAAAATATAGTGACGAAAACCTTCGCAAAAGAGGTCACTCCCGGTGAAGGGATCTCGGCTCTTTCCCCGTAGAATGAGGTGCAGGATATTCCAACCGAATACCACGATGCAAAGCAAAAGTAATCGGCTATAGTGAAGGTATTGCCCTGACGCAAACTTTTTGTCCAAGGGGTCACCCCCGGTGAAGGGATCTCGGCCCTTGCCTCGTCGACTGAGGAGCAGGATATTCCAACTGAATACCACGATGCAAAACAAAAGAGAACTTCCTTGCAATAACAGCTTTTTGAAAAGTGTTCCAACAACATCAGAATAAGTTTGTTTTAACTTGCATTGATCCGAATCAACGCAGTCCCATCAATTGATCACACCACAAAGAACGAAAATATATTGATGTACGTATATGCCATCCGCATTCGCCACTGGGTCCTGTCATTACCCGTTAGGTTAGCTAACTAACGACAGAGCGGGGACTGGACTAGTGCGGATGCAAAACATATACAACATCTACTAATATATATCAATATATAATTTTCGCTCAAGGCGTGATAAAATGCAACATCACAGAAATGTACAGCATCACAGAACAATACAGATATCTGGGATCCCCGGGTTTCACAGAGCCACTACTGAAAACCCGACGTTCCCCTGGTCGTGTGGATAGCCTGTGCAATGAAATCCTAGACCCCTACGGGCGCGGCAAGTTACCCGCCAAAACCTGAAGCGAGGCAGCCCCCTTCAGCACCGTGAATGGACCATCCAGCAGTTCACGGAATCCGGTAACTTGGGCACCCCTCCTGGGTCAACCTGTACCCCCTACGAGTGCGGCGAATAGCCTGCCAATTCTAGAGTGAAGCCCCCTCCGTCCCAATGCCATGAGATGCGGGCTTGTTGCCTTCTAGAATCCGGCTATCCGTGCACACCACCTTGGGGTAATCCTAGTACAGAAAGTAAAATATACATACAACGGGTACATCGACCGCAACCTGGTCGTGCCCCAAAAGAATAATATACAATCATGCAGTGACGGCAGTCCACATGTCGGACGCTCGCCCCGCAATATCAAATGTACATATTACAACAAAAACTGTACTAGTATTGCATCCAGGCTATCCCCCACGACCAATCCGCAACATCACAGCACAATCACAGAACATCAACGTGAAGGTCACATTCGCAAATCCGTCTAACCGGGCTATAGCAGTTAGACAGGATTTACCGATCAAGTGACATTCACGGTCTCTGATTGTGCTGTGATGTAAATAAATTATAATGTAAATACTGGGAACTAATTTACATTATATCTGCGACCTAATTTATTTACATCACAGCACAATCAGAGAATTCTCTGCACATCATTCTGCAACACCCTGAAAAAATTTTGGAGACAAAAAAATTTCGACAGAAACTGATTGTACATGAAAACGCGGTTTCGGGATTTTTGTTTAATCGGAAATGCAAAACACATTAGACAAAGCTAAACTATGTTAATGGCGAGGCTCTGATATCACTGTAAGTGCACGGCGGCGCCCCGACCGTCAATCCGACACCGGAATGCGGAAGCGGTGATTTACTTTAACTTTTCAAACCGGCACCACCGCGCACTATAAACCCGGATCGTGCCATTAAACTAGTCGTAGCTATCAAGAGAAGGTAGAGAGATATACCGAGCGATCCGTGTCCTTCGGTTTTCTTGTCATCGTCCCGATCTCCCCGCGGAATCTGCGGTCTCCACCAAGTCGCCGGAAGGGCACCACGTCGCCTGCTTCTTTTACGGGCTCCCACCTCTATACCGAGGCAACTCGGGCACGAAGTTGGCGAGTCGAAGTGCCTAAGATTTGCTGTAGAATGGTGTAGTGAGCTATGTCTCATTTGGGGTAGTGGATGTTGCCTTTTTAGTGGAGGAAAGGAGATATGAACTTTTAGAGATCAACTTGGGGATTTTTGCAAGCATGAAGAGAGTGAAAAATCCCACACCAAAATGAGTCAACCCCCACACCTCTTGTGGCCGGCCCATGCAAGGAGAATGGGGAGAGAGTCAACCAAAAATGAGGGGAGCCACACAATAATGCAAGTGAGAGGAATGATATGTGATCATGACAAGAAGAATGATCACCAACAAATCTACACTCCATCAACAACCATGATTGCTCCAAAAAGTCGAGCAATCATGAGAAGAAGAGGTCAAATGGTGGTGCAACCATCATGATGCAATAAAATGCAAAGAACACCCTCCACAAATGCTTATTTGCACAAATTGCAAATAAGACCTCCTCCACCAATCTTCGGCCAATGAAGGATACAAAGAAATATGGCCGAAACGGAAAGCAAAGTGGCAACTCCAGAAAACTAGTCCCGTAATAAATTACAGGAAAACCCCGATACTGTGTATACACACCCGCATCTGTATTCCGACCGGATACAAATGCAATGAGACAAATTACTATACTAGGATCCGGCTTAAACCAAAGCTGGCTAGTATTATCCGTCCAATCCTGATCCGTGCCGTACCGCACGTATCCGATCGAACCCTGCTATATATCCATACGGCCTCTAGTACTAACCGTCCGATCCTGATCCGTGCAATACCGCACGTATCTGATCGAACCCTGCCATATCTCCATACAGCCTCTACAGCGTTTCGCCCAAAACTTGAGTAACTGAATGTGGGGGACTCTAAAGACTCGTCAATACTATGGCTATGGATTTAACCACTAGCACGTCAGAGGTATTAGCCATACGTGACGGGCTACCAGCTATTGACCAAAAGGGACGTCGATGAGCGAACTCATCCTGACACCCTACTGAGCCTGTCAGTGACAATATCCGTACAGTCCGGTCCGTTCGTCTATGAGCATCGCATGGCGGGCCTAGGGGGTTGGTAAAAGTCAGACCCCCAAAAGCGGTACAAGTCATGTCGGAGTGTAGCCCAGAACACCCTGAGATACTACCGGAATACCTACCAGTAAATCTCCTGCCTTGGCTAAGGACTTCGTGTAATGGCTCTCCTAGACACAGCGCGACCTCACCCCCAATACCAGGAGAGACGAACCCCTGAAGATCCGCTCACTGCCTCCATGTGGCTCGGGACTGTACCCAACTAAAACCTGTTTGCACGTCTCCTTTGAGCGTGGGAGGGTAGTAATCAAAGTACAGTGGGAACTCATACGAGACAAATGACGATCCTCTGGTCGATGAATTAACCTGTACACATGTCACCAGGGAACTGCTATCTGACGTCAGGTATAAGACCAACTAGTATGTTCTCGGCGAGTCCTGTCTGGTGTACTCATAACCCAATGAGCACATGTATACATCTTAGGTGAACCAACTGACACCAGTGGCTTGTGAGACCGGCCACCGCCCCTCGTCGGGGTCTTGACTATATACACTAGTCTACTCTGGAGTATCGATGCCCTGTCTCGAACTCCCACGACTAGGGACCTTTTAAGGATATGCTTATAGACTACCAGCTCCCACGTATATGATCGCCCTCATACTGCTGGCAGTCAAGCAAGAATCCTAGGGGCTCTATCAACGTGCAATAGTGACCTGTCAGGTCACCTAAAGCAGTACACGATGATAAAGGTAAACCAGATAGCATACTATCATCTTGAGTAATACTGTCCTCCTGGGATAGGTCCTCCCTCAATCATTGCAATCACGTGCCTGTGATCCAATAATTGACTCTGAGGGCACCATCTCCAATAAAGATCTTCGGTTAGTCGATGTTTACATACAAAACAAGATCGTTTTTCATATTTCCGCCTCCCCGCTACTCGTGGGGTGTTGCACATCGACTTACAGTGGTATCAGAGCCTCACTAAACAATAATTAACTCACTTGGAAAGTCGTATGAATTTCGAACGCAAAACAAACCGGAAAATACACCGATATTGCATAGTTTCTGTCGATTTAAAATTGAGATCCAAAAATTTTTCAGGTTCCTCCAGAATGACCGGCATGAAAATATAAGAACACAGAAGAAAAATGGGCTCCTGAATAGGCCACTGAGCCGCGGAACCGTGACCGATTCCACCGATCCGCCGCGGATCCACGGCCGAGTTGGGGCCGATTCAGCCCAGTTTTCTTCTGTGCATCTTTTGTGATATTTTGTATTTTCTGGTATATTTTATTTTCTGCTCAGGTTTCAAATTTACAGAGAAGATTTGGAGTAGAATTTAATGTGTTTAATCGATCGAAATTATACGATGTTTGCTTGTTTGATTATATCTGTGAACTGTATTATGTGTTCGTAAACCTCCCCTAACTGCTAGTATGTCGGTTGGCAGGGGGTTGCACATATCTGTAATGTTTTTAACAGTTTGTGATTATGAACTTTATTGGACTGTTGTGATGATTAGCCGGGGTTTTGTGATGGGTTATTGTATTAATTCATTCGATGTAATTGTAATAAGTTGTAATATTATTTTGCGGGGCACATCTAGGTTGCAGTTGTAGCCACCGTTGTATTATTTCTTTTTACTGTTTTTGCTCCTAGGATAGACCCAAGGTGAGGTGCACAAACTACCGGGTATTTCGAAGTGTTTAGTGGCCTACTCACGTTGTTGAGGGAGACCGCTTCACTTCGGGTACTTGGCGGGTAGTTTGCCGTACCCGTAGGGGTCTACGGTGGGGTAATGGCTATTCATCACAACTGTGTAATCCGTCTTTTTTTACAGGCTCAAAAGAAACGCGGATTGCTTGCATATCCAACAAAGTTTATCTGTGATCTGGAATGCCTATTATTGCGTCTGACGGATGTACAATATCTATATATGATAGCTATTTAGACGTCACTTATGTTTTACACCCGCGCTAGCCCAGCCCCCGCTCTGCCGTTAGTTAAGTAACCTAACGGGTGATGACGGAACCCCGTGGCCAATGCGGATGGCATAAGAGGACGTTGTATTTTCGTTGTTATCTGTAATGATAGGTTAAAAGATGGAACACATTATTTTTTAATGCAAATAAAAATAAAACCTAAACTGAATCGTTGGAACAATTTCTAAAAACCACTCGGTTTTCATGGAAAAGCAAATTTTTAAATGCGGAGCTTAAACCACTCCTTTTAATAAAAGCTATCTTAGTTCCTTCGATCAAATCAAGTTCATTACGTTAACGGTTTTTTGCCAAAAACCAGCCGTAACCCTCCGTCGTTTCAGATAGACAGCACATCGTATTCATGCTATGCTTGTTGGCCTACATCAAGGCATAGTGTATGGTAACAGTGTGTTTGCCTATTTGTTGCATAGATAGATGCATTAGTATAGGACAGACGTACAGCCTTGTTGGCCAACATCAAGGGCATGTACGATGTACCTAAATTAATCAGGACAACGACGGGTAGAACTTGACTTGCGTCTTATGACTTGTTGGCCTACGTCAAAGTCTATAAGAGCTTGGGGTATAAAAATCACATCGGGAGTTTCAAACATAAAGGAAACTTGCAGATTTAGCATACCTTCTGAAGTGTGGTGACTAGAGTGGCTTCCATCTAGTGCATCATGCAATGATAGTTGGATCCCGATCCCACTGATGAGTAGGATTACTCTCGGGAAACATTCTCACTTAACAATCAATGCTATAAACCAAGTAGGTGTTCAGAAAGGTGTTAGAGGGGCCACGCCTCCAGGGAAAAGAGGTTTTTTAATTAAGGAACTTCGCGAAAGCGTTGGAAAACCTCCCTCGAAGTACCAACACCAGCCTGGCTGAAAGGTTAAGCAAGTACTGTGACGTGTGATTAAATCCTGACTAGTTCTTCTTTTAGGTTTTGAAGAAGGATTTGAGGGAACAGTGGGAGCCATCATGTTTAGATAAACTAATAACCAATCTAAACTTGCAATAAGCATATGCTGAGTGTTTTCTTTTTTCTCTCTCTAGCAGCTACCATGACAGGACTAAAAGTATTACTTGAAAAAAATATACTGACCGGACAGAACTATAATGATTGGCTAAGGAACGTCAACATTGCACTGACTTATGACAAAGTAGCATATGTTACCACCGCTATTCCTCACCTTATCCCTGGACCAGATTCCTCAGTTGTGGACAAGAAAGTTCGCAAAACCTGGGATCTGGATTGTGAGCGAGCTAAGTGTATTGTGCTGGCGTCCATGAACAATGAACTCCAGAAACAGCACGAGAGTATGGATATTGAATCCATCTTTCTCCATGTTAAGGAATTATATGGAGAGCACTCCCGTATCGCAAGGTACGCGACCTTAAGGAAACACTTCCAGATGAGGTTAGCTCCAGGATCGCCTGTAGGAGAGCACGTCCTCAAAATGATCAGCCTCATTGAGGAACTCGCAAACCTGGGATCCGTGCTAGAGAATGATTTGTATATCGACTTGATTTTGCAGTCCCTTCCCCACACCTTCTCTCAGTTCGTGCTTAGCTTCAACATTCATGAAATGGAAGCTGATCTTCCAAAGCTCCTCAACATGTTGAGGGTAGCAGAGACCTCCTTGAAAAAGGAGAAGACCCATGTTCTGTATGTTGGCCAATCATCCTCTTTTAAATCTAAAGTGAAAGCTAAAGGGAAGAAGAAGATGAAAGCCACCAAACCGAAGGGTGGGGTCAAGAAGGTGCAGGGAAAGAACAAGGCAGGAAGGGTGAAAGCGGATATAAACGAATGCCATTATTGTCACAAGCAAGGGCACTGGAAGAAGGACTGTATGGCCTTCAAGGCAAAGGACACGAAGTAAGTGGTTGCTTCTGCTTCAGGTGTGTTCGTAATCGAAAATTATCTTTCAGTAAACTCTACATCATGGGTACTTGATACCGGTTCTGGTTCTCACATCTGTAATTCATTGCAAGATCTGAGAAATAGTAGAGTACCGGAGAAAGGTGATATGACTCTTCGGATGGGCAATGGAATGCATGTAGATGCTGTTGTAATAGGGGAGTATCACCTAGTGTTGACTAGTGGGCACGTTTTGGTGTTGTACAGCTGTTTTTGTATTCCCAGTATGCTGTGTAATATTATATCAGTATCTTTGTTGTCTAATAAAGGATATAATTTTGCGCTTTAAAGTAATGTCATGAACATTCTCCTAAATCAAGAACTGATTGGGTATGGCATACTGGAAAACAGCATATACATACTTAATCAACCTCGAATTTTCAATATTCAAAACACACTTAAAAGAAAGGCTCCAGATTCAAATCAAGCCTTCTTATGGCATTGTAGACTTGGTCATATAAACGAAACAAGGATGACTAAGTTACAAAAAGATGAATATCTAGATCCGTTTTGAATATTCATCATATGCAACTTGTCAATCATGTATCAAAGGAAAAATGACCAAATCTCCGTTCTCCGGACACGGAGCAAGAGCTACTGAACTCTTAGGACTTGTACACAGTGATCTATGTGGTCCAATGTCTACACATGCACGAAGCGGTCACTCCTACTTCATCACTTTTACTGATGACTTCTCTAGGTATGGACATGTGCTCTTAATGAAACATAAATCATAGACCTTTGAGAAGTTTAAGGAGTATAAAAATGAAGTAGAGAAACAAACTCGTAAAATCATCAAAACACTTCGATCTGATCAAGGTGGAGAATACTTAAGTACCAGCTTCCTTGAATACTTAAAAGAGAATGGAATTCTCTCTCAGCTTACTCCGCCTTATACACCTCAGCATAATGGTGTATCAGAAAGGAGGAATCACACGCTATTAGATATGGTGCGTTCAATGATGAGTAGTGCTGAGTTGCCACTTTCCTTCTGGGGATTTGCTCTAGAATCAGCAACATACTTATTGAATAGAGTTCCAACTAAGTCTGTGCCTACCACTCCATATGAAATGTGGAGCGGGAAGAGACCATATCTCAAGTATATCAAGATATGGGGGTGTCCGGCATATGTTAAAAAGCATAGACCGGACAAGCTCGAGGCACGATCGATTTTGTGCAAGTTTGTAGGATACCCCAAACATTCAAGGGGGTACATGGTCTGCCACACTGAAGAACAAAAGGTGTTTGTCGCTCGCCACATTGTCTTTTTAGAGAGCGAATTTCTTGGAAAAGAAATTAGTGGGAGCGCGGTAAAGCTGGAAGAAATTCCAGAACCTCAAACTGCTACCGAGGACTTAGAGGAACCTCAGATTTCAATAGAACATGACGAACCAACGCCACTCCACAGATCTAGTAGGCTTTCTCATCCTCCAGAAAGATACTATGGTTTTCTTCTAGATGGGGATCGAGAGGATTGCATCATCGATGATATGAGCCTACTAGTTTTCAGCAGGCTATCACGAGTAATGACTCGATGAAGTGGGTGGATGCTATGAGATCCGAAATGGAATCCATGTACACCAATAAAGTATGGACTTTAGAAGTTGCTCCTCCTGGGGTGAAACTAGTTGGATGCAAATGGATCTTTAAAAAGAAGATTGGTGCACTTGGACAAGTGGAAACCTACAAAGCTAGACTCGTTGCAAAAGGTTTTCGTCAAAGACCAGGATTGGACTATGATGAAACCTTTTCACCTGTGGCTATGCTTAAATCCATTCGGATCCTGCTTGCCATCGCTGCCTTCCATGATTATGAAATCTGGCAGATGGACGTAAAAACAGCTTTTCTAAATGGACATTTTGAAGAAAGTGTTTACATGGATCAACCAGAAGGTTTCTTAGACAGCGGGAGCAGCGGAAAAGTGTGCAGGTTGCTTAAATCTATCTATGGATTAAAGCAAGCATCACGAAGTTGGAACATCTGCTTTGATGAGACAGTCAAAGAGTTTGACTTTGTCAAAAATGTAGATGAACCATGTATTTATAGGAAGATTGTAGAAGGAGCAGTAGTGTTCCTTGTTTTGTACGTCGACGACATACTACTGATAGGGAATGATGTCCTTATGCTACAATCAGTAAAGCTCTTCTTGTCACAGAAATTCTCCATGAAAGACTTGGGTGATGCAACCTACATTTTGGGCATTAAGATCTATCGTGATAGATCTAATAGAATGTTGGGACTTTCACAGTCCAGGTATATTGACACTATACTAAAAAGGTTTAGTATGGAAGATTCCAAGCGCGGTAACATGCCCGCTTGTCACGGGACCACCCTCTCCAAAGAGATGTCTCTAAAGACTGATGAAGAGAGGGTTCGCATGAGCATTTTACCCTACGCTTCGGCGGTAGGATCTATAATGTATGCGATGTTATGTACAAGACCGGATGCAGCTTACGCACTTGGTGTGGTAAGCAGGTATAAGTCTGACCCAGGTGAGAAACATTGGATAGCGGTAAAGAACATTCTCAAGTACCTGAGAAAGACTAAGGAGATGTTCTTAATTTACGGTAATGGAGACCTCCAAGTAGAGGCTTTTACCGACTCCGGCTTCCAAAGTGACAAAGATGATTCTAAATCCATTTCGGGTTTTGTGTTTACCCTCAATGGAGGGGCGGTATGTTGGAAGAGTTCCAAACAGGATACCGTCGCAGACTCAACTATGGAGGCTGAGTATATAGCTGCCAGTGAAGCCGCAAAAGAGGCTGTCTGGATGAGGAAGTTCATCTCTGAACTTCAGGTGGTTCCGTCCATTACCAATCCAATACCTTTGTATTGTGATAACAATAGAGTCGTAGCATTGGCGAAGGAACCTAGGTCCCATCAGAAATCCAGGCATATCTTAAGGCATTTTCACCTGATCAGGGAGATCATTGATCGTCGAGAGATCGAGGTACGGAGAGTGGATACAAAAGACAACACGGAAAATCCATTCACAAAGGCCATCCCTCAAGTTCAGTTCGAGAGGCTATTTGAGATGTTGGGCATGCGGTACACCAGCAACTGGATATAGTGAAGACAGTGGGTACTCATTGCGCCAATTATAGGCCTTAGTGCAAGTGGGAGATTGTTAGATGTATATGCCCTAGAGGCCTTCATTGTATAGGATACTGGGGATATGTATGTACATAACAGTCTTGCTTAATATGATAGTACGCTATTTGGTTTGTCTTTATCTTGACATATGATATATTTTGCGTAGTATTCATATATATATATATACGTGTTGATAAAGCCCATAGGGTGTTTGCCTGACTTCCGGCGTTATGATGGCAGTCATACTAGTGGGAGCTGGATAGTCAATAGGCACATCCTTAGATGTCCCTGGTCGCAGGAGTATCGAGACTGGGCATCGATACTCCGGAATAGACTGGTGTATACATATCCAGACCTTGAGGAGGGGTGATGGATTGGTCCCGCAGCCATTGGTGGAGTGCACCTAAGATTGTATACAGATGCTCACTAGGTGTGAGTACACCAGACAGGACTCGCCGAGAACTGATTGGATGGTATTTATACCTAACGTTAGGTAGCAGTTCTCAGGTGACATGTGTGTAGATAGTCCGTTGACTTAAAGTCGTCATTTGTCTCGTGTGAGTTTCCACTGTGCTTTGATTACTACCCTACCACGGTTCAAAGGAGTCATGCAAACAGGTTTTAGTTGGGCACAGTCCCGAGGCACGTGGAGGCAGTGAGTGACTGTTAGGGATTCGTCTCTCCCGGTATAGGGAGTTGATATCGCACAGTGATCGGTTGGTCATTACCATAAGACCCTGGCCAGGGCTGATTGAGAATTACTGATAGATTGATCAGTAGATTCTCGGATGGTGATAGAGCCATACCGACACGACTTGTACGGTTATTAGGGGTCTGACGTTTACCACCTCCCTAGACCATACATGAGATACTCTTAGATGAACAGACCGGACTGCACGGATATTGCCACGCACAGGCTCAGTAGGAGTTCGGATGGGTATCCTCACCGGCCTTCTTATCGACATCTACCTGGGGACCGTTAACTACAGCTAGTGTCGCTTGCGGTCTGTTGTTAAACCCGCTGCCAGCGTAATAGTCGAGTCTTTAGAGTCCCACACAGAGTTTTCCCAACTCCAGGCGAAATGATATAGAGGTCGTACGGGTTTTACGATAAGGGTTCGGACGAATACGTGTTTAAACGCATGTACGACATTCGGACAGTTTTTACTAGACGGCTTTGGTTTAAGCCAGATTCTAGTATCGGGTTATTGGATTTATACAGTCTATAGTTTTTCCATGTTTTCGCGGATGCGAGTGACGTTCTCGTAATTTTCCGAGAAGCTTCTAGAAGGAGGGTGACTAAGGAGGTTAAGGTGGCATTTTCATTTAATGCAAATTGTGACTCATTAGTGTGATTCACTATGTCATTAATGCATCATTTATTGTTTAATGACTCACATAGTGAATCACTCTTATTGAATTAATGAAGTATGGTGAATAATCATTTATATTCATTTATTTGATAATTCATTATGTTTCATATATTCAAGTGAGAAGCTTTTTCATTCTCATTATCATCTCCACCTTCTCTCTCCTAAAGTGCACTCCTTCTTCAAACCCTAATCCTACCACTCATGAGTTGAGACCAAGGATTTGGATAGACTAAACACTCCATAACCTAACTCTACATCATCTTAGTTACTTTGGTTAGCAACTAGAGAAACTCAGTTACCTCAAGTCTTGAGGTGTAGCTTGGATTAGGGAACTCGGGTGGATCATTTATTATAGAAAGGAGGCCGAGGAGGACGTAGAGATCACAAAGACGAAGGACTAGAATCATTAGGTATAATCTTTTTACATAGTAGCTAAGAACTCTATGGTTGTTGTTAATTATCGATTAGCAAAGATCTTCGGTTAGTCGATGTTTACATACAAAACAAGATCGTTTTTCATATTTCCGCCTCCCCGCTACTCGTGGGGTGTTGCATATCGACTTACACAGTAGCGGTATCGCTGGTATACAGTTCCTTCAGGGTGTTTTGCTTTGGAAAATGGGACACATATTGGATCATGCCCACTCTTGTACTTATTATTCCTATTGTATCTAGATAAACTCCATCAGATTAGAAACTAGATTTTGTATATTGGTAGACTTAGACAGACTTGTGTTTGTGAGACTTAGAGCAATGGGTGTATGTTCGTTTATTTTGAGCTTTTGATGTCTTGCTTTAATTATTGTTCTTTCTATGTTTAATCTTCGCCGTAGTGCGTCGCATATTTACTGCTGTATTTCGTGGTTGTGTTTCCACCAATTGGATAAGAGCTAGCTCCCGCTTGGGGATGCCTTTTATTTGCATATATGTGGTTTTGGATCAAAATAAATAAGGGATGTGCTGCCCAAATTTTTTAAAAAGGACGAAAAATGTTTACAACTAGCATATAATTCACTTGCATTTTCATATATCATTATTTATGCATTTAAAGAAAATCTTGATTTCATTATACCTTTATTTCAAAACTACACCTCCACTATTTTCCGCAAAAAGGATTAAATTTCTGGGCTTCGGCTTACTTGAATTACGTTACGCCTTTAGACGTTGCGTGATTCTCGTGCCGGTCCCGTGCCAATTTTCGGGTCGTGACATCCCTTCATAGGGAGTTCACTCTTAAGAAAAAGTTTAAAGCAGAGCCTAAACCACTCTATTTCAAAGCCACTTGAGTTCCTTCAACGATATCAAGTTTATCACGTTAAAGGTTTTTTGCCAAACACCAGTCATAGCCCTCCTTCATTTCAGATTAGTAGTACTTAGTATTCATGCTATATTTGTTGACCTTGTTAAGGCGTAGTGTGCGGTAGCTAAGTGGTGCTTTTCTGTGCATGGTGATGCAATTAACTAGGACAGTCGTACGACTTTGATGACCTTGTTAAGGGTCGTACGGGTGGGTTTAGGGTAATCAATATAATGATGGGTTGAACTTGATTAGAGGCTTATAATTTGTTGACCTTATTAAGGTCATAAGTCGTTTGGGGAAAAAACCATATCGGGCGTTTCAAATATACAGAAAACTTGCCAAGTTTGCGCATACCTTCTGGAGTGTGGTAATTTTGGTCGGCTTCCATCAAGATTATCACAAATGATAGTTGGGTCCCGATTCCAACTGATGAGTAGGTATTACTCCTCGGGAGATTTTCACTTCACAATTAGCTAATCTTTTTGGTGTCTAAAAGTGTTAACGGGGTTACGACTCTGCGGAAACGGGGTTATTTAGTTGGGTCTGTGCGAAAGCACGGTGGACCTTCTTTAGAGTACCAACACTGGCCTGGCTGAACGGTTAGCGAACTTTAAGGTGTACATGATCCCGACTATTTCTCCTTTTAGGGTTTGAAGGAGAATTCAAGGATCCTGATTAGATAAAGTGTTAACCAATCTAATCTTAATAGAGTGCACGCTGAGTGTTTTCTCTCTCTGGTTACAGCGACCCATGACTTATCTTAAACTAAAACTCATCAGCCAAGTTAATCGAACCTTCTAACACACTTTGTCTTTGGATTGTCATAATTCACGAAAAAGTTGCATATTTCCCTGCTACTCCTATTTTCCCTTTGCTATTCTCCAAAACATTCCGTATCACTACGATGATCCATATTGTTTAGAAAAGCCATCGTATAGTTACGTACGAACTCGAAGAAGTTACTTCAGTCGAGGATGGCCACTAGTTCTGGAGAAATTGAATTCTATTATTTGGTTGTCTCCTCCTTTTAACTTCTATCAAGTTGTGTGAGCTTCTTGTATTAGGAAAATACACCTGTTACGCTTATTGGATAATCTTCTTCCAATCTTTTGGCTGGTGCCGAAAGTTAGGGAAAGAAGAAAACCAATTAGCCTAAGTGTAGTGTACAGAAGGTAAGATGTAGAGACATATAAAGGGTTGGAGTGATTGCAAAGGAAACTGTGATTACGGTCGTAGATCTGGACGATGGAAGAGATATTACTAGGAATACCCGGCCAAACCCCTAGAAACATTTTCATGATTCAGTTTTTCTGTGTAGTTGTTACTAAGAACTGTTTTCCCAATTAATTCCGATTCAAGGGTATGTATTTACCGGATTTGGTTCTCATATCTGTATGACATTACAGATGATGAGTAGGAGCATAATATTTGAAAATGGGTGATATGAACCTCAATATAGGAATTCGTAGCAATTGGTGATATTGGATTAAATCGTATGGTTTTGCCTGACGATAAATATTTGGTTTTGAATAACCGTTGTTATGCACCAATTTTTAAAATGATATATTATTTTTATTTCATAAAGTGAGATAAAAAATTTCTAAATTGTGTTATAAACATTTACCTTTATCAGTTGAGGATAAGATAAGGTGCATTGAATAACGGTATAGAAATTCTTAACCAAAATACAGTTTTCAACATACAACACACGGAATTTGAGTTATTATACTCTTGGGACTTATACATAACAATGTATGTTGTCCGGTGCCCTTTTGGACAAGGGGTTGGTACTTTTACTTCCTTTAGGTTTACCTATGAGTTCTCTGGTTTTAGACACGTATTCGTTGAAATGCAATGTCCAAAGATTTTGAGAAGTTTATAGGTATAAGAATAAAGTAGAGAACTATACTGTCACGCTCCGCTTCCCAGAGTACGCTAAGGTGAGCACGTGACATAGCCAACCATGCTACCTGTGGACATGAAATATCCTTCCACAGTCACATTACGGCTGTAGAGATATCAAGAACAGGAAAGAAAACTAAACTATCTAGTACATGTCCATGAGCCAGAATAAATGAGTCAAGAAATGATAATATGCGGAAGCAAAAGATACAATAAATGAAGCACCTAGAAAGTAAAACTACATACCGACAGGAACTTCACCGCTCGGTCTAACAGCGGCAATACTCATGATCAGTCTGCAACAAAGGTAGAAGGATCTGGGCCATACAAAACCCAGACGTCAGCGCGTCATAACATCAAGCAACAATATGTAAACAGAGTAGCAAGATATGCAAGTATAATCATAAATAGTAAAGCAGGTGTAAGGCAATCTTAATCAGGGCAGTGAAAGGTAGCGTGCAGTGAGTAAACTAAACTGGTCTACTGGGTTATCTACTCTCAAGTCTTTGAAATCAATTTGATGAATCATCGATGTAACTCAATAGTATCCCGTGCATGCTCGGGACCACGGTCAAGATTCTCGGGCTGAATCCGAGACGTGCCGCTAGGCAGTAAAAGGTAGCATGTACAGATGAGTGATGTCAGCATCATCACTCCTGGGCTGGCCTAGCCCGTAAGACTGATCAGAACAGGTATCGAACTGTTGAGTTACAAGTCAGGTTTCATCATTGATTTCCCCATAACCCCAAGTTATGTATGTCAAGTCAGGTATTCAATAATCAAGAACTAATGCCAACACTGGATCAGGTAGGAGAATGTTTGTCTGGATAGACAACAGGAATGGTCCGTGAGGACTACATGTCAGGTTTGTTGGCATTAGAAAAAAGATCAGGTAACAAGTTAAGCCATGGTACATCAGGTCAAGTCAAGTAATGTACGGTACCATGTCGGGTCAAGAAATATGTGTGTAACAAGTCATGTCAGGGTGTAAAGATAACATGTAGGTGCTCATAAACAGCTAGCATAAATATGGTTATAAATGAACAAGCATGAGTACTATCAGAACAATAAACTAGATCAGGTGATATGATAACCAAACAGGTACAGATTAATTTATATCGAGGCACGGTTATCATTACTTAACTACAGTATACAAATATGGATGTTAGAATCATGTCAACATGTATTACGTAATCTAGAGATGCAATGCCATGTATACTAGGTTCAATAGATGTAATTATAGCCAAAACGAGTCAAAGATGCACACGGGTGCCCAATAGAGTAAACTAGAGAAAGAGTACAATAGACTAGGTAAATATTTATTACGTGATTAAAATATAAATGTGGTTATTAGGTTTGGTAAAGTAAATGCAACAGGTAGGTTTCAAGTTTTGAATCCAAAATGATATAACGTGACATCGAACTGTAAAATGAAAATTATGGTATTAAATTTAAACTACAGGTTTAATGTGCAATCAAATGTGTATATAATGAATTAAATAGCATATATAGTAATTCAAATAGCATGTAGCAAGTTTAACTTGCCTCGACAGATCAAGAAACGGGTGTACGGAACGGATCCAATCAACATACGAGGGGGTCACACGGGTCAGGTACGCTCGTTGGGTCGTCGGGATGTCGACGTCGTCACGGCACCGGCGATCTCATGGACGACGGTCACGAAAACAACACGAAGGAAGCAAGATCCAAGCTTGATGGCTGTACACGAGTTTGGGTTAAGGGAAGTTCGACTGTCTAATTTTATTGCTTAGATTTGAGCATCCAACCATCAATATCAGCATAAGATTCCAATTCCAAGGAGCCCTTTGCACTTTCATAACACGACTCACAAAGTCAATTTTATCCTGAAGAAGCCCCACACAGAAATGACCTTGTTATGTATCAAGATCGAGCCTCTAGGCTCCAGCTGATCCCTACCCAAAACAAGAGGATGCCGACATAAAAAATCGAGCCCCACCGACCACAAGATGATGGCGACGAGGTTGGTTGTCTCGGTTGGTGGAGGGTGAAGGCATGGGTTTGGAGTTGAGAAAGATGGGTGCACGAGTGTGAGGAGGTGTAGGTGTAAGGGTCGTGGTTATGGTTTCGATAAAGAGACAAGGACGAAGACATCGGTGGAAGAAGTGGTTTGAAGGTTCCCGTGGAGGGTGATGGTGTTAAAGGTAATCGAGACGGATGAGGCGCCAGCAAGATGGTGGCTGGCGACGGTAAGTGTGAAGGAGATAGGTCTCGGTTCGACGTGGGGAGAACAAGAAGAAAAATGTGGGTTTTGGGTGCGATGATGGTGATGGTGGTGATGAAGACCAGATGGGATCGAAAGAGGTGGTGATCGTACAAGATAGTGGCTGCAGGGTTAGGAGCCGATGAGGGGCTGCTGGGTGCTCGACAACGAGGGGCGATGTCGATGATGGTCTTCGCTTTGATGGAGATGGTGCTAGGAGGAGAGACGGGGTAGAGGGTGGCGTCGTCGGCTGTAGGAGACGGCAAGAAAGGCTAGGGTTTCTCGTGGGCGCTGGGTTTTCTTTTTTTTTTTTATAAAAGAAGAAGAAGAGAATGAAGGGAGGTGACGAGATCCATGGAGCGGTGACGGGAGTCGAGAAGCGAACAGTGTTCACTTGAGGAGAGAGAGAGGGTGCGAGAGGAGAGAGAGAGACACAGCGGGGGAGAGGGAGAATGAGAGAAAAGAGAGAGGAGAGAGAATGAGAAAGGGAAAGAGAGAAACAGAGAGTGGAAGAGGGCAGGTGGGGTAGACGCAGTTAGAGGAGAACCCTGATTGGCCAAGAGAAAAGAAAGGGGGAGAGAGAGGATATGATTTTAGATAAAAGTTAAAAGATTTAAGTTAGTTTGACGATAAATATTGTGAACTGTTACCATTTTAATAGAATTAGATTTAAAAAAAATATGTTTTGGTTAAAATAAAATCTTTTGGTTGAACGAATTTTAAGGAGATTTAAAATTATTAGAATTTGGCGGAAAAATGAAATATTTCAGAATTGCGCCCGGGTCGGGTCCAAACACTTGAATTTGAAATACGAAAATTATTGGCAAACTCCAAAAATTAAAATGAAAGAATTTGTCATAGAAAAGCATACCCCCAAGTACGGACGCACGTACGTGCGCGTAGCCATCCAAACGCGTCCGTTTCACTGAACGAGATGAGAACACGATGCAAGGACGCTACCACAGGGTTAAGGGTATCGAGCAGGCCATGCAATGCAATTTTAATTTATTTTACGTGATGTAAATTGTTATATGCAACAGATGCGATACTAAATAAAATATCAGTATAAGCTAAATCATGAGGTGTACTAGTTCATGCAACCAGTCAATATAATTTATAAATAAGAGTCAAACAGGTTCAAGCAAGAGGGTCGGGTCGAATGAAATGTACCAAGTAACTACCATTCGACCCAAACACGATAAATCAAGAATAGACCATAGATAAGTAAATACTGAAACTGGAATTGGTATAAATGAACTCGGGTGTTACATATACGTTGGATGTATCAGGATTCTTCAAGGTGATCGAAGATGTCGATACTTATGCTAGGTATTCCATCGTAATAATATTGAGAGCTTGATTCTCTCCCAGGTTACTCATCCGTGGGTGAGCTCCTTGATGAGTAATGTTGTATTGGCCTTTTTCCATTTAGGCGATGCACCGGAAATAGCTGCATGACATTTGAATCTAGTTCCATCAAAATTAGTGCCTTTGATTCTATATAGCATAGATTTGTTGCATATTTTAAGGTTGTTAAGATATGGAGTTATCTGGTTTTTATCTAAAAGTAGAATCCAGACAAACTCATGGCTCATTTCGGTAATGGCAGTTTGTGGATTATCCTAAGCATTCGCTAGGGTTTTATTTCGACCATTTTCAAGATCAATAATTACATTGTTCTTGACTCGCCGCCTTTTTATAAAATGAATCATTTTGCAAAATAAACTAGTGGGAGTATGGTAGAACTGTAAGTGATTCTAGAACCACAAACAGTTATTGAAAATTTAGTTGAACTTGAAGATTCAATCAGACTCGACAAACCTTAGCCACTCAGCAGATTTTAGTAGGTAACCTTAGTCACTTGAGAGATACTTCAGTTTTCTCGTAGACGGTTATAGGGAGGTCATCATCATTTTTATGATGGCCCTACCAGTTATCTGTAGGTCAAAGGTAGTGGTAACTTCCAGGTGACTAGATACTTTATATCTAAGTTGGACTCTATACACTTCAGCAAATTATGGATTTTGGACTTTGTTGGGTGCTCCTGAAGGGGTAAAAATAATTAGGAGGAAGTAGATCTTTCGAGATCTGTGCAGGTGGAAAGGTATTAACCTAATGAGGCTAGACTTGGTGTAAAGATTCTCAGAAAATATCCGTTTTGGATTGAAATGTGATTTTTACTTCTGTGTCTACTCTCAAGTCCATACGGATATGACTTGGCACTGCTGCTGTTCTTGACTGTGACATCTGGCAAGAGGATAACTATAACATCTTTCTAAATAGGAATTTAGAAGTGCACGTGTATATGACTCTGCCAGAAGGTTATCATAGTCAGTGGGAGTAGTGGAAGGTGTACAAGTAGCTTATATCTATTAGTAGACTAAAGCATGCATAGCGGAGACGGATCATCTATATTGATATGACAGTCAAGGTGATTGACTTAATCAAAACAACAGATAAACCAGTAAGAAGGATGGAAGGAGTACTGCGCGGAGATTTGGATGACATACTCCTAATAGGATGTGATGTTCGTATACTACAATCGATCAAACTTTGGTTGGATCTATGGTTTTAGATCTAGATTTGGGAATTGTCTCAATCCAGGTACTTTGACACCATTCTACAAGTTATTTAAAATGGACGACTCCTGATATGGTAGTGTACATGTGATGGAGTCACCCTCTCTAAAGAGATGACTTCTAAAATGATGAGGAGAGGGACTCGCATACATGACATATCATTTGCTTAGGCAACTGAGTTAATCATGCAATGTCTTGTACCAAACCTGATATTGCTTCTGCATTTTCTGTAATAAGAATATATTAATCCAATCCTGGAAAAAAAAAGAGAATTAGTTAAGAACATAAGAGGGTGTTCTTGGTATATGGTAACGGCAGCCTCCTCTGGGAGGCGGTTATCGGTTCAGGCTTCTAAGGTGACCTGGATGACAGAGATGCTGTCAAAATTTTGAGTTTATCTTCTTCTGAGAAGCACTATATTGGATAGGATTTCAATAGGGATACTAAGGTAGACATGGCGCAGGATGCTGGTTGTGACTCAACGGAGGATACATCCTAAGAAGTTTGTTGGATAAAGTTGTTCATTTATGAACTTGGTCCCATCATGTATCCTGATCGCACGCTTTTAGCGTGTCGGATGTTTAAAGTTCTAAAGTTATAACCGCGATCAGGACGGTGTCGCTTTGCAGCTAGCCGGTTGAGCAAGGGTCGATCCACAGGGAGATGGTTGTATGTCCGTTCGAGTTTTAGACGAGTCAATAAAGAACGTGTATATGTATGTTCAAGTCTATCCTTAGTGTTCGTATTTATGTTCAAGTAAGCTTGTTAAGGTTAAGGTCGGTTAGTAGAGTTAGGATTAGTCTTGTGCTTGTCTTTTGCCATTCTTAAGACGATGTTGGGATGATCTAAAGTAGCGGGGATTGGGATGATCGAAAGTAGCGGGGATTAGGAGGACATAGGAATGGGATTTGCGATTTTAAGCAAGCTTTCCAACGCTAAATCCATTCCTAGTGCCCCTTGTCCGTCCGCTAAATACGCTTATTTCCAACTCTCGGCCAAACACCCGCAACCATGTATCGAATTAAGTCACAACTACATGTCACGTTGTAGTGCGCTTAAAGGACTTCTCGACTTAGGTCACGGCTACATGTCATGTATAGCGCGCCTAAGCGAGGGTGTTGTGGTTGTTTGGTCGGGGTTCGTTTCAAGATGTTTGGCGAAGAGAAGCACAAGGGATTTCTCCGTCCCTTATACCACCTTCCTTAGCCTTAACAAGAGGGAAATTATTCACACATTATAAAAGAAAAGAAAACAAAACAAGAAGGAAGAAAAGAGAGAAAATACGGTTTTACAAGTGAAGCAAGCTAACTCTTGGGTCCTCACCTTAGCAAGGAACTCCGTCAAGTATCATCGCTTGAAAATACGGATAAAAGAAGAAAGGAAAAGAGAACAAGCAAAGAAATAACAACAACTACTTAACAACAAGAATTAAAATTACAATACAAGATAATAAAATTACAAGACAATAAATAAAAGAGACAAGATAAAAATAACCCTCATCTTCAGTTCATCATCCACTCAATACTCTCACTACATTTTAATGGAGGAAGACATGAAGAAGAGGAAGAAGATAAACTAAACTACACTAAAAGAGATGGAAAAAGAAGACTTGAAGAAGACCTTTGGCTTGCATAAAACTGGGCTATTTATAGGCTGCGTGCTGAAACCCTAGGGCCACATTCTGGCCCTAGATAAAATATCCAAACTACCCCCAAATTTCTAGCAGCCACCGAGTTAACTCGGTCGCGGATCCGCGACCGAGTCGCCCTATAGGCCGCGGATCCGCGTCCATTTGGGGGATTTGGCAAGTCGTTTTTTCTGGGTTTCCCTGTACTGCTCTCCTCTGTTGTTATACATGTTCCAAATTATAATTTGCTTCAACAATTTCTTCAGATCTGCAATAGTCCAAAATGGCATCAAAAATAATACCTTTGACCTTTTCTCCCTCGAGCTCCGCGCACCCTTTGATTCTTGTGCTGCCCCCCTCGTGCTCTGTGCTTGTCCGAGACACGAATGACCACTGTCATATGTCTTGTCTCTGCAACCGGTACGCGGCACTGGACAGATACGGATGACCGGAACCCGGCTTTTATCTGTTGTCGACAGATGTTCTGGATTTTGGCGTGACAGTGGAGATTTTCTATGATTGCGTTATTTTGGAGTAGGAACCTGTAGCCTGTAAATATGTAGCAAACACGGATTAAAAGCACCTACCTATAAACAAACGAGCGTAAGAATGGGCGGTATTAAAAGAAATATTCTGGTATGAACAAATATCCCCAAACTTAACTTTTGCTCGCCCCGAGCAAAACCAAGTATTCACAAAAAAGTCCTAACCGCATTTTCGCAGGGAACGCGATTGCACTGAGCGTGTGCAATAAGCCGTTAAACCTCTAGGTGTCCCTAGTAGGAGGAGTGTTGTCTCCTGAGGGTTTTCAGCGGATTACACCCACAAAATCCCGTCAAGCTAGTGTCATAAGTTAACATCGATTCTACTCCTACAGTTTAGTATCTACGTTAGAAATTCTATCATCCTCAGTTAGAAACATCCAACCCTAATGCTTCACACCTCCTATCTATTTAACCTTAGATCCTATACGTTCCAAAAAAGTTTAGAAAGATATTGGTATCTCCTGAGTTTTCCTTCTAAAGCGCGGTCTCAAATCAGGGATTTTTATCAACTTTACAGAAAACATAAGTCTTATCTTTTATCCAAACATCGATTGTATACCCCTACGTGTGTGTATATTTGCACCCCTACACTCAAGAATTCAATTCAAGCTATAATACCCGTGCCCTAATACCTAATACTACTTCTTTTCATTAAGGATGGACGGATTTTCTCACACCCCTTTCATGCGACTATTAATGCTTCTTGAGGCACTAACAACCGATTACTGAATGTGTGAACTTAAAGCGTAAATAGCAGTTTCCAGGTCTTGACTTTATTCTATTTTTCTTTTTATTTTTTCCTTTTTCTTTTTCAAGACCGGATATATTTTTCAATAATGCTCTTTTGGTGTTTAGATTTAAATACTGTTTTCTTCTTTCATACTAGGTTTTCAGGCAAGAGTATTTTTAGGTATCCTCTACTATGCCAAGTTTCAAGATGCGTGTAAGTGCAGTTTGTAGGGTGTATACTTTCTAAATTTGAACTCAAAAAAAGAAACTATTTTTCAGACTTATCCTTTAGTAAAGCTTCAATACTTTCCCCTCATCGTAACTGAACTCAAGAACTGAACTCAAGATTACCTACTTCTAAAAAAAAAATTGTAAGGACGTATAATCACCTTGTTTAAACAGAATGTGGGTTATTTTTAGTATTTTCAATTCCTAAGCCTAGAAT
Organism: Agapanthus africanus; assembly: GCA_030015575.1. Lineage (NCBI taxonomy): Eukaryota > Viridiplantae > Streptophyta > Magnoliopsida > Asparagales > Amaryllidaceae > Agapanthus > Agapanthus africanus. Next base: position 397,584,632 of record JASDDO010000026.1, on the reverse strand, counting down.
TTAGTTATTTCTAACATATCAACTAAACTGTCAGAATAAAAATCTAAGTTACTCTATTAGCTAACTTGACAACAAAGTTTATATATTTTTTGGAAATTTTTTTGATTTTTATGGGTTTTTAATAAGGTATGAAAATGCAAAATATACAAATGAATGCGAAGGAAGAAATCTTACCGAGCACACCCCCAAACTTAAACTTGACAGTGCCCTCACTGTCAGGCTACACCCAGAGGGTCAAAATTGTCGGCGCTCCCTAAAAACAAATTATATACAAAACAAAATAAAGGAAAACAAAAAATATATACAAAAAAAGGTTCCGCCCCCATACTTAAGTAAAACAGTGTTTCCACTGTTAAGTGTTGAAGTTCAGGATTAGGGGGGAAGAGAACAGTATCAAGCTATACAAGGCCTTACACAGGCCAAAAGTGAGCACCAACCATTCAAAGATTTTATCGCTATAATGTACATGTTGGTGGAAGAAGGCGTAGAGAAAAGAGATGGAGAACACGCGAGACCGTATGGAGATAGAAGTTGTATACGGTCTCGGTATATAAGAAGAAGAATGGCGGAAGGGAGAAAGAAGTGGAATACGAACTTGAGGGTGGAAATGGATTGAATAAATTAGTACAATCTGTAATGATCGATGTGAAAAGATGGATTGTACTATTCTATCAATATGGCGAGAAATTGGGTCGAATCCCTCAAGATTCGTGAGAAACATGGGTACGCCGAACTTGGTAAACCAGACACAGGAAGTGAAAATGATATGGTTTCTTGCAATGTCGGAACGATGGAAAGGATGGAGGGAAGTGATTGAGGAAGGGTATCGGTTAAGGGTTCTGGAGGGTGTACACAGTCAATGACAGGGATAGGATGAATTAGAAAATCTGACTTATCAAGCAAAACTGGTTCATCCTCAAAAATATCCTCAATGTTCTCCTCAAAAATTAGCTCATCCATGCATTTATTATCAAAATCAAGACGCATATGATGTTCGGGAAAAAAATTTAATGACTCGGGATGATGAATTGGAGAGAAAAACTCATCTAAATCTACGGGTTCATCATCCAAAATATTCCCAGCGTCAATATCCTCGATAAAGTGAAAATCAACATTCTCAGACACCTCATCAAAAGCATGGATATTAATCAATTATGGTTCTATGATGGAGGTGTAGAGGTCAAAAGGATTGGGTGTGGTTTCACTCAAAAGGGACCCTTCACAATCAGGTAAATCAAACACTACGAAGTCGCACAACTCATTAATCATTCTATCTTCAATCGATGAATCGTTGGGAACACTAGATAGACATTCAAAACTGGAGTTGTGGGATTCAAATTGAAATGGGTAGGTCTGATTTGGAAGGGTGTACAGCTCACTCTCTCTGCTCAAATTCTCAACCTGTCCTACCGCCTCTTCATACATTGGAAAATTTGGAGCTAGATGAAAACTAGCTACCGGGTCACTAGGTTGTATGAGGGCGTTCATGGATGCATTCAAATCCATCATCTGTTGGTACGACGCTACCCAAAAGTCTTGCAATGACTGTTCCAGACTAGACATGGGTTGTGAAGGGGTTTCAGTAAAAGATTCAAAGTTGTTTGGATACTGAAAACTCCCAAAAGGCTGTTCAGAAGCATTGTCTAGGGAAGGTGCAAAAGTCGGGTAGGACTGGTAGGAATTGAATGATTGGACAGGAGTAGGATCAACATTTGGATAAGAAGGTGAATGAAATTGTTGGTCCTAAGAATTTGAAGTGGTGAAAGGAGTGAAAGATCGGCTACGAGATTGTTTAATATGTTCAGCAAGAGACATAGGTCTTGTGGTTACAACTAGACTTTCAAAAGGGGTATCAACGCACGAAGGGGTGAATGTTTGAAATGGTTGATATGAAGTGGATTGTAGGGTCCAGTTGTTCGTCCTAGACGCGTCTATCCGATCTTTCAAAGAGATTTTGGGCATGGAGGGATCGTTCGACGTTTGGCCAAAGCAAGAACCGTAAAAAGTAATGTCTGGTTGTGGGTACCAAAGTTCGGTAAGAGTTTTGCGAGGTGGGGTACCCATGATATGAAGAGAGAAAGAAAGAAAGGAAGAGAAAATGGGGGGAAAAGAATGTGGATTTTTTTTAATTTTTATTAAAAGAAAAGAAAAATGTTTGTTTTTGGAGTTTTGAAAATTGTTTGTTTGAAAGAATACGGAATTATGGGACTAAAATTTACAAGCACAATCACAATCACAAAATGCACAAACACACCGAGAGCTAGGGTCACCTAGGTCAGCTAGACAGCTCCTAACTGTTCCAAAGGGCTAGAAATAGGACCTCAAACCGCCTCTTCTCTGCCAATTGCGGCCAGGTAAGTACCAGGTAAGTAGGAGGCTCCCCACTACGTAAGTAGTGGTCCTAATTAAGTAACCACTTGTTGGATATATGTATGCCCTAGAGGCCATTATATGATAGTGGATGTATTTATACATGTATATATATATATATATATATATATATTCATTGTACATTCTTGCTCGACATGATAGTATGCTATCCGGTTCTTCTTTATCTCGACATGTTGATTTGATCATGCTTTTATTCATTCATACATGTTGATAAAGCCCTGAGGATATAGGCTTGACTACTGTGATTATGATGGAGATCATACTAGTGGGACATCTGTAGTTTATAAGCATATCCTGGAATGTCCCTAGTCGTAGGTGTATCGAGACGGGGCATCGATATACCAGAGTAGAGTAGCGTATATGATCTTAGACCCATATGATGGGCGATGGATGTTCCCACATTCATCAATGTTTGACATCGAGATCGTATACGGGTGCTCAGTGGTGACTGGGTACACTGGACGAACTCGCCGAGAACTCCTATATGGAATTATATCTATCATCGGATAGCAGTTCTCAGGTGACACTAGTGCAGGTTAGTCTGTAGACCCGAGATCGTCATAGAGTCTTGTGTGTTCTCTCACTGTACTTTGATTACCACCCTACCACGGCACTACTGAGTCGTGCAAACAGGTGGCCGTTGGGTACAGTCTCGAAACACACGAAGGCGATGAGCGATAGGAGGGGTTTCGTCTCTCTCGGTATTGGGAGTTGATGCCGTGCTGTGCTCGACTGGCTATATCAGTAAGTCCCTGGCCAGGGCTGTTGAGATTTGCTGATAAGTGTTATCAGTAGTTTCTCGATCTGTTATAGACCATTCATCGGCACGACTTATTGAGTTATTGGGGTCGACGTTACCATCCCTAGACTCGATATGCAGCATATCTGACGAACAGACCGGACTGTACGGTAGTGTTGCCGGTTGGCTCGACGGGAGTTGTAACAGGTTCGCTTGTTTTCTTCTGATCGCTCAATACCCGGGTGGCCGTTACGTTTAGCTGACCGCTTGCAGCTTGTAGGTATTTGATATGATAATTACCTATTGCCGGCGTATTGACGAGTCTTAGAGTCCCACAATGAAGTTTCCTGGCTCAGGCGAAAAGATGTGGTGTGCATATGAGATATGCGCGGGGACCCGATTAAATACGGATATGTGATGTCGTATATTAATCGGGCATTTTCTATTGGTCGGGTCGTATGAGATATGACCGGTTTGCAAAATCAAGTGTTGATTTAACAAATGACTTTTAGATTAATTCTTTAATCAAACTCTTCTTCTATTTTGTATGCATACATGTATGCACAAGATGATGTCCATGGATACATACATGCATACATTGTATCATGGTTATTGATACAAGATTGGTGGCAATGCAAGACTCACATTGAAGAATTATCTATTTATTTTTCATTTTGTAAAAAGGAAAGGATAATTCACAAGTGGTTAATGTTTATCATCTTTGACCATACTTCAACCACTTATTAACCTTGAGTTAATTATCATTTTACCTTTTAACTCATTTTGAAAAAGATCTACATAATTCTAACCATGGTTGAAGTGAGAAGGAATTTAGATATATTATTCTTTTCTCATTTGAATTATTCACTCTCTCATCTCTTTTCTTTTGTGAGAAAGCAAAAGCCACCTTCTTCTTCTTCCTCTCTTGATTATTTTCTTAAGTGAGGTTATTAAAAATAAAGAGTTTTGATCAAAGAATACAAACCACATCATCATACTACACACATTTAGCCGGTTTGTGTAGGGTGTTAGCTCTACTCCATTGATACATCGAGTAAAGCAAGGAGCTTTGGGCAAAGGAGCTTCGGGTGGATCGTCGTAGACTTAGAAGACCTCAAACGAACCTTTTTCCAACCCTCAAGTAGCCAAGGAGTCTAGCGTAGGGAGATACAAAGGTTGTACTCTCAAAACCCTAGCCTTTATTACATGTGATGTTGTTCATGTAATGAAACCCTAATTTTCTAGTGAAGATTCTTTGTATGTTCACTTAGCACCTTAAAAATTTAATTTTGAGACATGTGATGCTTCCAAACCTTTCATGAGGTGCTAGGTAAACCTAACATTGGTATCAGAGCCGACCTAGAACTTTAGGCGACATTTTAACGAAGTTAAAACTCCGATCGAACCAAAAATACAGCTTTTTAAGCCTTCTCTGGACATTTTTTCCAAACTGAGTTTTTTCAGAATTAAAAATACGTAAAAAAATCAGCAGGGAAATCTAAGAAACACTGTAAAGAACGAAGCCCTAATTCCTACAAAGCACCGCGGAACCGCGGCCAGACCTTGCTTGGGCCGCGGATCCGCGGCCGTAGAGGAGATTTATGGTATCATTTTTATACAGTAATGTCTTGACCTGCTTGTATACTTTTTTGGGTATGTTTAATCTGATTCATGTGTTGGATGTTCTGGGGATGGTTTTAGGATTCGGTGATTCGATCGGAATTTTATTCTCGTGCATTTTTCGAATAATTTAGAAAGTATTAAAAAGTTCGAACGGATATCATTAACTCACTTTTTCCCGACACGAAAAATTTTCAAGTGTTGAATCTTTTCTCGAGTTTAAATCTTTCGGAAATACGTGCAAGTTTTGTGGTGGACCCTCTAGAAGACAACAAACCTTAACTCGATTATGTGACCGTCTTGAACTGCCTTTTGAACCTTAGGGTTTGAGGCAGTACGGCGTGCCACATGTGAGGCGTTGGCTTGACCCTGTTGGAGATAGTGCCCTCAGAGTCAATTATTAGGTCACAGGTACGTGATTGCAATGATTGATGGAGGACCTATCCCGGTAGGATAGTCTTACTCGAGATGATAGTATGCTATCTGGTTTACCTTTATCATCGTGTACTGCTTTAGGTGACCTGACAAGTCGCTATTACACGTTGATAGAGCCCCTAGGATTCTTGCTTGACCACCAGCAGTATGAGGGCGATCATATAAGTGGGAGCTGGTAGTCTATAAGCACATCCTTAAAAGGTCCCTAGTCGTGGGAGTTTCGAGACAGGGCATCGATACTCCAGAGTAGACTAGTGTATACAGTCGAGACCCCGACGAGGGGCGGTGGCCGGTCTCACAAGCCACTGGTGTCAGTTGGATCACCTAAGATGTATACAGGTGCTCATTGGGTTATGAGTACACTGGACAGGACTCGCCGGGAACATGCTAGTTGGTCATATACCAGACGTCAGATGGCAGTTCCCTGGTGACATGTGTACAGGTTAGTTCATCGACCTGGGGATCGTCATTTGTCTCGTGTGAGTTCCCACTGTACTTTGATTACTACCCTACCACGGCTCAAAGGATTCGTGCAAACAGGTTTTAGTTGGGTATAGTCCCGAGCCAAATGGAGGCAGTGAGCGTATCTTCAGGGGTTCGTCTCTCCCGGTATTGGGGGTGAGGTCGTGCTGTGTCTAGGAGAGCCATTACACGAAGCCCTCGGCCGAGGCAAGGAGATTTACTGGTAGGTATTCCAGTAGTATCTCAGGGTGTTCTGGGCTACACTCCGACACGACTTGTACCGCTTTTGGGGGTCTGACTTTTACCAACCCCCTAGGCCCGCCATGCGATGCTCATAGACGAACGGACCGGACTGTACGGATATTGTCACTGACAGGCTCAGTAGGGTTGTCAGGCTGAGTTCGCTCACAGACATCCCTTTTGGTCAATACCTGGTAGCCCGTTACGTATTGGCTTATACCTCTGACGTGCTAGTGGTTAAATCCACAACCAAGGTGTTGACGAGTCTTTAGAGTCCCCCACATTCAGTTACTCAGCTTTCAGGCGAAAGGTTGTAGAGACCGTATGGAGATATGGCAAGGTCCGATCAGATACGTGCGGTATTGCACGGATCAGGATCGGACAGTTTGTACTGTAGGCCGTATGGGTATATGGCAGGGTTCGATCAGATACGTGCGGTATTGCATGAATCAGGATCGAACGGATTTTACTAGCCGGCTTTGGTATAAGCCGGAACCTAGTATAGTACAGTGTAGACTTCGTCTCATTGCAGTTGTATTTCGGTCGGAATACAAATGCGGGTGTGTATGCACAGTATCGGGGTTTTCCTGTAATTTATTACGGGACCAGTTTTATGGAGTTGCCAGTTTGCTTTTCGTTTCGGCCGATTTCCTTTGTATCGTTCATTGGCCGAAGATTGGTGGAGGAGGGCTTATTTGCATTGTTGCAAATAAGTGGTTGTGGAGGGGGTCTTTGCTTTTTTGTTTTATCATGATGGTTTCATGATGGAGCCCATCCCTTGACCTTCCATGCTTCATGATGGCTTGACTTTTGCTTTCATGGTTGTTGATTGAGTGTTGGGTTTTTGTGGTGATCATTTGACTTTTCATCATCACTCACTTTCCACCCACCCCCTTGTCTTTGTTCTTTCTCTCTCCAATCACACATGGGGGGGGCGGCCATTCCTTGAGAATGGAGGGGATTCATTTCATTATGTGTGGGATTTTTGTATCTTGAGTTTTGAGAAATCCCTACAACTCCCTCTCCAAAAGTTCACTTCAATTCCTCCACAAAAGGCAACTCCATAATCCCAAATGAGACATGTAATCCACAATATATTCTACAGCAAATCTTGGGCACGTCGACTAGCCAGCTTCGTGCCCGAGTTGCCTCGGCATTGAGGTGGGAGCCCGTAAAAGAAGTAGGCGATGTGGTGCACTTCCGGCGACGAGGAGGAGACGGGACATTCCGCAGGAGATCGGGACGACGACGAGAAGACCGGAGGACTCGGATCTGTCGGTATATCTCTCTTCCCCTTCTTGTAGATAGCTAGGACTAATTAATGGTTCGATCCGGGTATTAGTGCGCGGCGGTTTGCCAGTTCAAAGAAAAATTAAAGTTTATCACCGCTTCCGCATTTGGCCGTCGGATTGACGGCCGGGGCGCCGCCGTGCACTTACAGTGGTATCAGAGTCTCGCCATTAACTTAGTCTAGCTTTGTGTAATGTGTTTGCATTTCCGATCGATCAAAAAGTTCCAAAACCGTGTTTTTCAAAGTGACAGTTTTCTGTTGAAATTTTTTAGTCTCCAAAAATTTTTCAGGTTGTATAAAAGTACTGTACTGGAGACCACTAGGCTACTGTAGAAATTCGACAGGGTGAATCGACAGTGGAGGCACGGAACCGCAGCCAAAACCCCCTTTGGGCCGCGTTTCCGCCGCGCACTGTGGAGATCCCTGCACCAAATTTCTACAGTGTCTTTGTGGGCTTAAAATATGGATTTTGGAATATTAATTTTGGGCCCAGAATTTCTTGATGTGCTACAGTAGTACTTGGGGGCCCACTTGTTAAAGTTTGATCGATCGGATATTTTAAACACATTTTTCACAGTATTACATTATATCTGCGACCGTGAATGTCACTTGATCGGTAAATCCGGTCTAACTGCTATAGCCCGGTTAGACGGATTTGCGAACGTGACTTTCACGTTGATGTTCTGTTTTTGCTGTGATGTTGCGGATCGGTCGTGGGGGATAGCCTGGATGCAATGCTAGTACAGTTGTGGTTGTATTATATACATTTGATATTGCGGGGCGAGCGTCCGACATGTGGACTGCCGTCACTGCCTGATTGTATTATTTTTTTGGGGGCACGGCCAGGTTGCGGTCGATGTACCCGTTGTATGTATATTTTACTTTCTGTACTAGGATTGCCCCGCGGAGGGGTGCACGGATAGCCGGGTTCTGGAGGGCAACAAGCCCGCATCTCATGGCATTGAGACGGAGGGGGCTTTACTCTAGAATTGGCGGGCTATTCGCCGCACTCGTAGGGGGTACAGGTTGACCCAGGAGGGGTGCCCAAGTTGCCGGATTCCGTGAAGTGCCGGGTGGTCCATTCACGTCGCTGAAGGGGGCTGCCTCGCTTCAGGTTTTGGCGGGTAACTTGCCGCGCCCGTAGGGGTCTAGGATTTCATTGCACAGGCTATCCACACGACCAGGGGAACGTCGGGTTTCAGCGGCTCTGTGAAACCCGGGGATCCCAGATATCTGTATTGTTTCTGTGATGCTGTACATTTCTGTGATGTTGCATTTTATTCACGCCTTGAGCGAAATATAATATATTGGTATATATATTAGTAGATGTTGTATATGTTTTGCATCCGCGCTAGTCCAGTCCCCGCTCTGTCGTTAGTTATCTAACCTAACGGGTAATGACGGGACCCAGTGGCGAATGCGGATGGCATATACGTACATCAGTATATTTTCGTTCTTTGTGGTGTGATCAATTGATGGGACTGCGTTGATTCAGATCAATGAAAGTTAAAAACAAACCTAATCTAATGTTGTTGGAACACTTTTCAAAAAGCTGTTATTGCAAGGACGTTCACTTTTGTTTTGCATCGTGATATTCAGTTGGAATATCCTGCTCCTCAGTCGACGAGGCAAGGGCCGAGATCCCTTCACCGGGAGTGACCCCTTGGACAAAAGGTTTGCGTCAGGGCATTAACTTCACTATAGCCGAGTACTTTTGCTTTGCACTGTGGTATTCAGTTGGAATATCCTGCACCTCATTCTACGGGGAAAGAGCCGAGATCCCTTCACCGGGAGTGACCTCTTTAGCAATGGTTTTCGTCACTATATTTTTATAAAAGCTATCCGTTCCTTCAACGATATCAAGTTCACTACGTTAAAGGTTTTCGCTAGAAACCATTCGTAGCCCTCCATCATTTCAGTTAAATATTCGGTAGTATTCAAGCTATGTATTTTGACCTCACGCCAAGGCATAGTGATTGGTAGCTGCCGGGTATTTATCTATAGCATAGATAGATGCGTTGGTTTGGGACAGTCGTACTACTATTTTGGCCTACGTCAAGGGTATGTACGGGTGGGTTCAAATTAACCTGGATAATGATGGGCAGAACTTGACATGTGACTTATGATATTTTGACCTCACGCCAAGGTCATAAGAGCATGGGGCAGAAATCACATCGGGAGTTTCAAAAGAACTGAAACTTGCCAGATATGCGCATACCTTCTGGAGTGTGATACCGTGAGCGGATTCCGTCACGTTATCATGCGATGATAGTTGGATCCCGATTCCCACTGATGAGTTGGTTTACTCCTCGGGTGATCCCGACTAATTCTTCTTTTAGGTTTGGAGGAGAATTTGACGGTACAGTGGGAGGTTTCCAGATTAGATAAATTGGTAACCATTCTGATCTAGGTTAGAGTGCACGCTGAGTGTTTCTTTTCTCTCTCTCTTTGGCAGCGACCATTGACCCGACCCTAAGACTATGACTCAGTGACCAAGTTGACCGAACCTTCTTAACACCGGCTTTTGGATTGTCAGAGTTGCAGACCCCATTGCCACTCCTACTTTTACCCTTTTCTCCAGAACACCCCGTATTACTACGAACGTCCACTTCCATTGGACAAAACCATCGTATGGTTAGATACGAACTCGAAGGAATTTATTCGAGGATGGTTTCCGGTTCTGGAGGAAACGAATAGGACTATTCAGTTGTCTTTTCCTTTTTCCTTCTCTCAAGTTATGAGTACTCCTTGGTTTAGGAGATAGTACACCTATTACGCAAATTGGATAGTCTTCTTCCAAACCATAGGCAGGTGCCGACCGGTAGGGAATGAAGAAAACCAATTAGCATAACGATGGTGTGCAGAAGGTATTAGGTTAAGACAAAGCAAGGGATTAGTAAGAGGGCAAAGTAAATTGCAACAGATATTCACGACCAAACCAAGTATTCCTTCGCCAATCCTAAATCACCTTTGTATTTCTCCAGAACACTCCGTATCACTACGAAGATCCACAGTTTATTGGATACTCCATCGTATGGTTATATACGAACTCGAAAGGAACTTGTTCCAGTTCGGGGATGGATTCTGGTTCAGGAGAAATAGGAATAAGGTTTATTCGGTTGTCTTTTATCTTCACCTTCTCTCGCTTTGCGAGTGCTCCTAGGATTAGGACAGTACACCCATTATGCTTATTGGATAGTCTTCTTCCAAACCATAGGCTGGTGCCGAACGGTAGGGAAGGAAGAAAACCATTTGGCCTAAAGGGGTGTGCAGAAGGTAAAGACTAAAGACATATTAAGGGATTTGGAGAGGTGGCAAAGAATTATACGGTTACAGTCGTGAATCTGGAAGAGGCATTACTAGGAATACCAGGATACCCCATCGAAACATTTCAATGTTTCAGCTTCACTATGTGCTATTAAAGGAAAACTGATTTCCCGATTAGATACTTACTCCAGGGTATGTATTTACCAGGTATGATTCTCACATCTGTATGGTTTTACAGATGATGAGTGGGAGTAAGTTATTGGGAATTGGGTGATTATCCTCATTATATCGGGATTCGTTGTAATCGGTGATATTTGAGGAAATCACCTGGGCTGTTTGCCGGTCGGCAAATATTTGGTTTTGAATATCCGCTGTTATGCATCAATTTCAAATTGATATATCTGTACGTCTGTTTTCATAGAGTGAGATATACCTTTTTGAAATTATGTCTACGACATTTACCTATATCAGTGGATGGTTAGGTAAGGAGCATTGAACAGCGGTGTAATTCTTCTTAACCATAAGTACAGTTTTCAACCTACGACACACAATGAATGAGTTATCAGACTCAAGGGACTTATACAGAGTATTGTATGTTGTCCAGGGTCTATCAGGACAGAGGGGATGGTCCTCGTACTATATTCGGTTTACTTATGACTTCTCTAGTTTTTAGACAGGTGTTTCGCGGAAACACAGGGTCTGAATTTTGAGAAGTTATAGGTATTTGAATAGAGTAGAGAACCAGGTGTAGCAAGTATCGGGATTCTTCAAAGCAATCGAAGATGTAGACACTTGTGCATGGTATTCAGTTGATAGTAATGATAAAGAGATCTTGCTTCTCTTTCAGGTTACTCATAATTGGAAGCATTCCTAAGTTGAGTAACGCTGATAGACCTCTTTCCATTTAGTTGACATGCACTGGAGACAGTTGCATGATTTGGATCTGGTTCAGTTAAATCAGTGCCTCTGGTCATATATGGGATATAGAACAGTTCGTATCTTAACGTTGTTAAGGTACGGGGAGTTGTCCAGCTTATGATTAAAATCAGACTCTGGATAACTAGAGGCACGTTTCTGTAATGGCTGTTTGTGGGTTGACCCAGGCTATGAAGAGGGTTGACTTTCTACCATAAGGATGAACAATAGCAATATTGTTCTAGACTCGCCACAGTTTTATTAAAAATGGATTTTTTCAGAAAACAGTAGTGGGAGTATGGTAGAACTGGAAGTGATTCCAGAACCACAAACGATTGCCGAAGATTTCATAGGAACCTAAAGATTCAATCTGGATTGACATTCCATTGGCCACCCCGCAGATTTGGTGGGTAACTTCAGGCACCCGAGAGGTACTACGGTAGCCTCAAGGACGGTGACAGGGAAGTTCTTGTTTACCCACAATTACCATTGCTGTTGTTCCAGGCTGCGAGACCCGGCAGGAGGATGAGTATAGCGTCGTTCTAAACTAGTTTTAGAAGTGTACGTCTATATGACTCTGCCAGAGGGTTGTCGTAGTCAATGGGAGCAGCGGAAGCATTGGTGGACAGGTAGCTTATGTCTATTTATAGACTAAAGCAGATGTAGCGGAGATAGATCATCTATTTCTGACGTGACAGTCATGGGTTTGACTTCATCAGAATAAGGGATGGATCTGTTGAGAAGGTAGTAGGGTGTGATATCCTGGTATTTGGATGACATACACAGAGTAGGAAAAGAAACTCCTATACTACAATTGGTTATACTTTGGTCGTCACACAGTGGTTTCTCCACAAAGGAAATGGATTTTATATCAGACATACTGGTTACTAGATCTATGGTTTTAGATCTAGATTTGGGTGGTTTCCCAATCAGGGTACTTAGACAGCATTCTAAGAGTATTTAGAATGGACGACTCCTGGCACGGTAGTATACCTGCAGGTGATGGAGTCACCCTCTCTAAAGGTGTCTTACAGACTAAAGGGGAGAGGGATGTGCATGATTGACAGATCACTTGCTTAGGCAATTGAGTCAATCATGAGATGTCAAAGTACCACACCAGATGTTGTTCTTGCACTAGATGCAATAAGTTGACCTTGATCCAATCCTGGAGAAACAGTCGGAAGCAGTTTTAGAACATAAGTGGATGTTTTAGGGATATGATAACGACAGCCTTATTGGGGAGACAGTTATCATTCCAGGCTTCCAAGGCGACCTGGACAACAAGGAAGTTGTCAGAGTTTTAGTTTTTCCTTCTGATGAGGGGCAGTATTTTGGACAGGTGATCCAAGGCAATACTGAGGGTGGCATGGCGCAGGATACTGATTAAGTTCAGTTGACGATACAATCTAAGAAGTTTGGATTTGGAGTTCATTTATGAGCTATGTCCCATCAGACATCCAGACATATTCTAAGACAAGTATTGCTCATTTCGGGAGATGGGCTTTCTCCGCGAACTTGAGATATAGAGAGACATAGAAAGAAACATCAAGGAGGATCCACTCACTGAGGCTATTCCTCGAACGCATTAGTTTCGCAAACGAGCTTTGTGAGACTGACTAGTAGAGGAGTTGGGTGTTCGGTATCACACGGGCTGTGAGTATGCGACATCGCAATAATTAGCCTTGAGTGCAAGTGGGAGATTGTTGGAGATAGTGCCCTCAGAGTCAATTATTAGGTCACAGGTACGTGATTGCAATGATTGATGGAGGACCTATCCCGGTAGGACAGTCTTACTCGAGATGATAGTATGCTATCTGGTTTACCTTTATCATCGTGTACTGCTTTAGGTGACCTGACAAGTCGCTATTACACGTTGATAGAGCCCCTAGGATTCTTGCTTGACCACCAGCAGTATGAGGGTGATCATATAAGTGGGAGCTGGTAGTCTATAAGCACATCCTTAAAAGGTCCCTAGTCGTGGGAGTTTCGAGACAGGGCATCGATACTCCAGAGTAGACTAGTGTATACAGTCGAGACCCCGACGAGGGGCGGTGGCCGGTCTCACAAGCCACTGGTGTCAGTTGGATCACCTAAGATGTATACAGGTGCTCATTGGGTTATGAGTACACCGGACAGGACTCGCCGGGGGCATGCTAGTTGGTCATATACCAGACGTCAGATGGCAGTTCCCTGGTGACATGTGTACAGGTTAGTTCATCGACCTGGGGATTGTCATTTGTCTCGTGTGAGTTCCCACTGTACTTTGATTACTACCCCACCACGGCTCAAAGGAGTCGTGCAAACAGGTTTTAGTTGGGTATAGTCCCGAGCCACATGGAGGCAGTGAGTGTATCTTCAGGGGTTCGTCTTTCCCGGTATTGGGGGTGAGGTCGTGCTGTGTCTAGGAGCGCCATTACACGAAGCCTTCGGCCGAGGCAAGGAGATTTACTGGTATGTATTCCAGTAGTATCTCAGGGTGTTCTGGGCTACACTCCGACACGACTTGTACCGCTTTTGGGGGTCTGACTTTTACCAACCCCCTAGGCCCGCCATGCGATGCTCATAGACGAACGGACCGGACTGTACGGATATTGTCACTGACAGGCTCAGTATGGTTGTCAGGCTGAGTTCGCTCACAGACATCCCTTTTGGTCAATACCTGGTAGCCCGTTACGTATTGGCTTATACCTCTGACGTGCTAGTGGTTAAATCCACAACCAAGGTGTTGACGAGTCTTTAGAGTCCCCCACATTCAGTTACTCAGCTTTCGGGCGAAAGGTTGTAGAGGCCGTATGGAGATATGGCAAGGTCCGATCAGATACGTGCGGTATTGCACGGATCAGGATCGGACAGTTTGTACTGTAGGCCGTATGGGTATATGGCAGGGTTCGATCAGATACGTGCGGTATTGCATGAATCAGGATCGAACGGATTTTACTAGCCGGCTTTGGTATAAGCCGGAACCTAGTATAGTACAGTGTAGACTTCGTCTCATTGCAGTTGTATTTCGGTCGGAATACAAATGCGGGTGTGTATGCACAGTATCGGGGTTTTCCTGTAATTTATTACGGGACCAGTTTTATGGAGTTGCCAGTTTGCTTTTCGTTTCGGCCGATTTCCTTTGTATCGTTCATTGGCCGAAGATTGGTGGAGGAGGGCTTATTTGCATTGTTGCAAATAAGTGGTTGTGGAGGGGGTCTTTGCTTTTTTGTTTTATCATGATGGTTTCATGATGGAGCCCATCCCTTGACCTTCCATGCTTCATGATGGCTTGACTTTTGCTTTCATGGTTGTTGATTGAGTGTTGGGTTTTTGTGGTGATCATTTGACTTTTCATCATCACTCACTTTCTACCCACCCCCTTGTCTTTGTTCTTTCTCTCTCCAATCACACATGGGGGGGCGGCCATTCCTTGAGAATGGAGGGGATTCATTTCATTATGTGTGGGATTTTTGTATCTTGAGTTTTGAGAAATCCCTACAACTCCCTCTCCAAAAGTTCACTTCAATTTCTCCACAAAAGGCAACTCCATAATCCCAAATGAGACATGTAATCCACAATATATTCTACAGCAAATCTTGGGCACGTCGACTAGCCAGCTTCGTGCCCGAGTTGCCTCGGCATTGAGGTGGGAGCCCGTAAAAGAAGTAGGCGATGTGGTGCACTTCCGGCGACGAGGAGGAGACGGGACATTCCACAGGAGATCGGGACGACGACGAGAAGACCGGAGGACTCGGATCTGTCGGTATATCTCTCTTCCCCTTCTTGTAGATAGCTAGGACTAATTAATGGTTCGATCCGGGTATTAGTGCGAGGCGGTTTGCCAGTTCAAAGAAAAATTAAATTTTATCACCGCTTCCGCATTTGGCCGTCGGATTGACGGCCGGGGCGCCGCCGTGCACTTACAGACCCTTCTACGGCTGGACCGCTACTACTGTGACACATTCCGGGTTTTTTTGAACTCCGCTCAAGTGTTGAGCTTTAGGAAATTTTGGGTATTTGATTATTCGATCGAAATGTTTAATACTGTCTATTTATCTGGAATGTGATACAATATGTGGAATTCATATAGTTAGGCATGAAATGCGAAGTATGCGATATTTCGGATTTACGATGTCTAAAGTGAATGTGGATTCCAAATGTTGTAGTTTTACACTTTCTTTTCTGTGACCGTAAGTGTAGTATGTTGCATATCGCCGGTTTCGTTGCTATACATCAACGACAGTCGGGGTACGCATACTTACTTACGTTGATGATATATGATATTATGTGTTGCTGAGATATGATGTGCAGGATTGTCGCGATTGAATAGCCGGGGGGTTTTATGTGAGATAAGAGTTTTATTTTCATTCATGTAAAATTCAAATGTAATGTAATATTCTTTTATTTGGGACACTTCCGGGTTGAGGTTGATGCCACCAATGTTGTATATTATTTACTTTTCCGCATTAGGATAGACCCTAGGAGGGGAGCACAAGTGACCGGGTTCTGGGGTTCAGTGGGAGGCCATCTCGAGGAGTCGAGACCGGGTCTCCTGAACTCCAGGATTGGTAGGGTCGCTTGCCGCTCTCGTAGGGGTCTAACGGTGTGGGCTTGGCTATTCATCGCGACTGTGGAATCCGTATTTTCTATTGTTGGCTAAATACTAAATACGGACGTCCTAATATATCCCACATTATATCTATGTTTCTGCTGCCCGTGTTCTGTGATATCTGAGACGAATGATATATTATATATGAGATATATAGTAGACGTTGCTTATGTTTTACACCCGCGCTAGTCCCGTCCCGGTATGCCGTTAGTTAAGTAACCTAACGGTGCGTAACTGAACATTGCGGCGAATGCGGATGACATAAGCGTACGTTGTATTTTCGTTTCTTTTCTGTGATTGGCTTAAGGACTTAAATGATGGGACTACATTAATATGATTAATGTAAAGAAAATAAACCTAAAAAGATGTTGTAGAATCGGATTTGAAAACCACTGGGCTCTTTATGAAAAAGCTACATTTCAAAACTGCGGAGCACAAGCCACTCCTTTGGAAAACCATTTGATTCTACGACGATATCAAGTTCAAAGCGTTAAAGATTTTCTTAAAAATCATCCACAACCCTCCTTCATTTTAGGAAGTAGAGTACTTAGTATTCGTGCTACGTTTGTTGACTTTAGTTAAGGCGTAGCGTACGGTAGCTAAGTGATGTCTTCCTACACTAGATATGATGCAGATTAATTAGGACATTCATGCGACTTTGTTGACCATAGTTAATGGTCATATGGGTGGGTCTAATTAATCAAGAAATGACGGGTAGAACTTGACTGGTACTTATGATTTGTTGACCATAGTTAAGGTCATAAGTACTAGGGGTAAAAATCACATCGGGAATTTCAAATGTTGAGATTTGCAATGAGATTGCATACCTTCCATATGATGGTTGGATCCCGATCCCACTGTGGGCAATAGTTGCTCCCAGGAGAGTTTTGCAGTTTACAATTAGCTAACTCATTAGGTGTCTAGAAAGGTGTTAACGGGGCTACGCCTCTGGGAAAACGATGTTTACATTAATTAGGTCCGTGCGAAAGCATGGGGAACCTCCCTCAAGTACCGACACTGGCCTGGCTGAACGGTTAGCGAAGTTGTAGACTGTAATTAATCCTGGCTAGTTTTCTTTTTTAAGGTTTGAAAGAAAAACTTGATTAAAACAGTGGGAGACATCGATTAGACAAGATAATAACTAATCTGATCTTTGCAAGATCTTTCGCTGAGTGTATTCTTTTCTCTCTCTTAATGGCAGATACCAATGACTGGACTCAAGCTTCTACTAGATAAAAATAAACTGAATGGGACCAATTATAAAGACTGGCTGAGGAATCTGAAAACAGCCTTGACTTATGATAAAGTATCATATGTCCTCACGGCTTCAGCCCCGCCCGTCCCAGGTCCAAAATCCTCAGTTGCGGACAAAGAAGTCCGCAAGACATGGGACGCTGACTGTGCCACGGCCAAATGCCTCACGCTTGCATCGATGGACAATACACATCAAAAGCAGCACGAGAATATGGACATTCAAGCCATATTTCTCCATACAAAGGAGTTGTATGGAGAGCAATCACGCGTATTACGATACGAAGAATCAAAAAAATTGTTTCAGATGCGAATGGCCCCAGGCACATCAGTAGGAGACCATGTTCTGAAGATGATAGGTCTCATAGAAGAACTTGAGGACCTTGGATGGACGATGGACAATGAACAATATATGGATATTATTCTGCAGTCCCTCCCCTCTACCTTTGCTCAATTCATAGTTAACTTCAACATGCACAACATGGAAAGGGGACTACCTGAACTCCTTAATATGTTAAGGAGTGCAGAGAGCATACTGAAATCAGTGAAAACTCCCATTTTGAGTGTTGGGCAATCTTCTTCTTCTCGCCCAAAGGCTAAGGCCAAGGGAAAGAAAAATAGGAAGCCCACCAATCTTAAGGGTGGAGTTAAAAAGGTTAAGGTGAAGGAAAAGTCCAAAGCTAGAGAATCGGGGAATGGGGAATGTTTTCATTGCCACAAAACAGGACATTGGAAGCGCAACTGTATGGAGTACTTGAATCTCAAGAAGAAGCATGGGGATGCTTCCGCTTCAGGTGTGTTTGTGACAGAAAACTGTTTTTCAATAAACTCTGCTTCCTGGGTATTAGATACCGGTTCAAGTTCTCACATTAGCAATTCTATGCAGGGGCTGAGAAATAGAAAAGTTTTGAAGACAGGTGACCATACTCTCTGCGTTGGAAATGGTTCCAATGTACATACAGTCGCAGTGGGAGAGTATCACTTGGGGTTGCCATCTGGGTGTATATTGGTTTTGAACCCATGTTATTTTGTACCAAGTATGCTTTGTAATATAATATCTATTTCCTTGTTAGACAATGAAGGATATAACTTTATATTCCAGAATAATGTTATGAACATTCATCTGAATCAAATGTTGGTTGGGTATGGTACACTAAATAACGGGATATACGTCCTAAATCAACACACAGTTTTCAGCATACAACACACTAATAAAAGAAAACTTTCAGAAATAAATGAAGCTTTTCTTTGGCACTGTAGACTTGGTCATATTAAAGAAACAAGACTAAACAAGTTACACAAAGATAGATATTTAAACTCTTTTGAATATAAATCTTATGTGACATGACAGTCTTGTATCAAGGATAAAATGACCAAAACTCCGTTTACCGAACACGGAGAAAGAGCTACCGAGCTCCTAGGACTCATACATAGTGATGTATGTGGGCCAATGTCTACACAGGCTAGAGGCGGTTTTTCTTACTTCAGTACTTTCACTGACGATTTCTCAAGATTCGGTAATGTATTTTTATTAAAGCACAAATCCAAAGCTTTCGAGAAATTCACTGAATATAAACAAGAAGTAGAAAAACAAACCGGCTTGAGTATCAAAATGCTTCGATCAGATCGAAGTGGGGAGTACCTCAGTACAGAATTTGCAAACTTCCTAAAAGAGAATGAGATTCTCTCTCAGCTCACTCCTCCTTACACACCACAGCACAACGGTGTGTCTGAACAACGGAATCGGACCCTATTAGATATGGTCTGTTTCATGATGAGTGATGTTGAGTTACCTGTCTCATTTTGGAGGCATGCATTGGAGACTGCAGCGTTTTTTCTGAACAGGGTTCCAACCAAAACCGTGTCTACCACGCCATATGAGATATGGCATGGGAAGAGACCATCTCTTATAAGAATTAAGATTTGGGGTTGCCCGGCCTATGTTAAAAAGAAAAATCCGGACAAACTCGAGACACGGTCAGTTATGTGTAACTTTGTGGGATATCCAAGGAACTCTTATGGATATCTATTCTACCACAAGGAGGAACAAAAGGTGTTTGTTTCTCAGTATGCCACATTCTTAGAAAAAGAGTTTTTCACAGATAAAGATGATGGCAATGTGGTGGATCTAGAAGAGGTTCTAGAAACACAAACTACAAATGACGACATGGTTGAACCGGCTGTTGCAATAGAAACTGAGGAACCTCGGCCACTCGGTAGGTCTGGTAGGACTTCTCGCCCACCGAAGAGGTACTACGGTTTCCTCATTGATGGTGACAGAGAAGACTGCATCATGGAGGATGATGATCCTACCAGTTTTCAGCAAGCTATCACGAGTGGAGACTCTGTGATGTGGCTGGATGCCATGAGATCCGAAATGTAGTCTATGTACACCAACAAAGTATGGAATTTGGACGTTATACCCCCTGGGGTAAAACCTGTGGGGTGCAAATGGATCTTTAAAAGAAAGATTGGTGTAGCTGGGCAGGTAGAGACCTATAATGCAAGACTTGTAGCGAAGGGTTTTCGTCAAAGACCAGGTTTGGACTACGGCGAGACCTTTTCGCCCGTAGCCATGCTTAAATACATTCGGATCCTACTTGCTATTGCTGCTCTGTACGACTATTAAATCTGGCAGATGGACATTAAAACGGCATTTCTAAATGGGGATTTAGAAGAATGCGTTTATATGGATCAGCCAGAGGGCTTCATTGACAGTGGGAGCAGCGAGAAAGCATGTAGATTGCTTAAATCCATATATGGGTTAAAGAAGGCATCACGGAGTTAGAACATCTGTTTCGATGATGTTATCAAAGAGTTTGATTTCATCAAAAATCCAGATGAACCTTGTGTTTATAAGAAGGCTGTAGGGAGAGCTGTCACATTCCTCGTATTGTACGTGGATGACATTCTTCTGATAGGAAATAATATTCCTATGCTACAGTCGGTCAAATCTTTCTTATCACTAAGGTTCTCCATGAAGGACCTGGGTGATGCCACATACATTCTGGGCATAAGGATCTATAGGGATAGATCCAAGAGGTTATTGGGGTTGTCCCAAACCAGGTACATCAACACCATCCTAAAAAGGTTTAGTATGGAAGACTCTAAGCGGGGTGCCTTACCCGCTTGTCATGGGGTCACTCTCTCCAAGGATTCTTGCCCAAAGACCGATGAAGAGAGAGCTCGCATGAGCATTATACCCTATGCTTCGGCAGTAGGATCTATAATGTATGCGATGTTATGTACACGCCTAGATGTAGTTTATGCACTTAGTGTTGTAAGCAGGTATTAATCCAACCCAGGGGAGAATCACTGGATAGCTGTGAAGAACATTCTTAAGTACTTGCGAAGGACTAGAGAATTGTTCTTGGTGTATGGTAATGGAGATCTCCAAATGGAGGCCTTCACCGATTCGAGCTTCCAGAGCGATAAGGATGACAACAAATCTATCTCAGGGTTTGTATTTACCCTCAATGGAGGGACGGTAAATTGGAAGATTTCCAAACAGGATACCGTTGCAGACTCTACGATGGAGGCTGAGTACATTGCTGCAAATGATGCCGCCAAGGAAGCCGTCTGGATGAGGAAGTTCGTCTCGAAGATAGGAGTAGTTCCAACCATTATTGATCCAATACCATTGTATTGTGATAATAATGGGGCTATGGCATTAGCCAAGGAGCCTAGTTCCTATCAGCGATCCAGACACATCCTGAGGCGCTTTCATTTGATCCGGGAGATTGTAGATCGCCGCGAGATCGAGATTAAGAGAGTAGACACAAAGAATAACGCCGCGGATCCACTCACCAAGGCCCTCCCTCAGCCGCAGCATGAGCGACTTTTTGAGATGTTGGGTATGAGATACGCCAATAACTGGCCTTAGTGCAAGTGGGAGATTGTTGGATATATGTATGCCCTAGAGGCCATTATATGATAGTGGATGTATTTATACATGTATATATATATTCAGTGTACATTCTTGCTCGACATGATAGTATGCTATCTGGTTCTTCTTTATCTCGACATGTTGATTTGATCATGCTTTTATTCATTCATACATGTTGATAAAGCCCTGAGGATATAGGCTTGACTATTGTGATTATGATGGAGATCATACTAGTGGGACATCTGTAGTTTATAAGCATATCCTGGAATGTCCCTAGTCGTAGGTGTATAGAGACGGGGCATCGATATACCAGAGTAGACTAGCGTATATGATACTAGACCCATATGATGGGCGATGGATGTTCCCACATTCATCGATGTTTGACATCGAGATCGTATACGGGTGCTCAGTGGTGACTGGGTATAATGGACGGACTCGCCGAGAACTCCTATATGGAATTATATCTATCGTCGGATAGCAGTTCTCAGGTGACACTGGTGCAGGTTAGTCTGTAGACCCGAGATCGTCATAGAGTCTTGTATGTTCTCCTACTGTACTTTGATTACCACCCTACCATGGCTCTAATGAGTCGTGCAAACAGGTGGCCGTTGGGTACAGTCCCGAGACACACGAAGGCGATGAGCGATAGGATGGGTTTCGTCTCTCTTAAGTGTTGATTTAACAAATGACTTTTAGATTAATTCTTTAATCAAACTCTTTTTCTATTTTGTATGCATACATGTATGCACATGATGATGTCCATGGATACATACATGCATACATTTTATCATGGTTGTTGATACAAGATTGGTGGCAATGCAAGACTTACATTGAACAATTATCTATTTATTTTTCATTTTGTAAAAAGGAAAGGATAATTCATAAGAGCTTAATTTTTATCATCTTTGACCATGCTTCAACCACTTATTAACCTTGAGTTAATTATCATTTTACCTTTTAACTCATTTTGAAAATGATCTAGATAATTCTAACCATGGTTGAAGTGAGAAGGAATTTAGATATATTATTCTTTTCTCATTTGAATTATTCACTCTCTCATCTCTTTTCTTTTGTGAGAAAGCAAAAGCCACCTTCTTCTTCTTCCTCTCTTGATTATTTTCTTAAGTGAGGTTATTAAAAAGAAAGAGTTTTGATCAAAGAATACAAACCCCATCATCATACTACACACATCTAGCCGGTTTGTGTAGGGTGTTAGCTCTACTCCATTGATATATCGAGTAAAGCAAGGAGCTTTGGGCAAAGGAGCTTCGGGTGGATCGTCGTGGACTTAGAAGACCTCAAGCAAACCTTTTTCCAACCCTCAAGTAGCCAAGGAGTCTAGCGTAGGGAGCTACAAAGGTCGTACTCTCAAAACTCTAGCCTTTATTACTTGTGATGTTGTTCATGTAACGAAACCCTAATTTTCTAGTGAAGATTCTTTGTATGTTCACTTAGCACCTTAAAATTTTAATTTTAAGACATGTGATACTTCCAAACCCTTCATGAGGTGCTAGGTAAACCTAACACCACTTGCCTTAGAAACACTTGCCTAGACACCGCAAAGCCAGAATAGAATAAACGACCGATGCCTCCAACTAGTCCTCTGTCCTATTGAGCGTGACGTCCTTAGGGTTGAGTCTAGTATTTTTTATTAGCTCATGGTAATGCGTATGCAATTAGTGATTTGTGGGGTCTTAGGAAGGGTGATGAAATCCGCACCCAATCTGAATTGGTGTTATAGCCCCTTAATGTCCGTATTAATATATGCAAAGCGGTAAACAAACAAAATCTAAAACAACAAAAATTTATTTGGCGGCTGTGTAATCTGTGCAAAGAAACCTGCAGAAAATACAGTATAGTGGAATTCACAGAGAAGATAAAAGAAAAGAAAAAGGGGTGGAGAAAAAATTGGGCACAGAGGCCTCAATGGGACCGCGGAACCGCCGCTCAAGGCACCTTTTGACCGCGGTTCCGCGGTCTAAATGTTGACTTGGGGATTTGTCTTTGGTCAACGAACTCCACTTCTTCTCTACTCCAAAATAAAAACCTCTGTTTTCCTTTTAGATTACTGTACTTGCTCCAGATTAGCCTGCACACTTGCCCACAAAAAATTATCAAAACTAACAAAAAGTTTTTATTTTATTTTATTTTATTTATAATTTTATAGATATAGAAAAAGAATATTAACCCGAATAACAAGAAAGAAAATACGTTACTGTCTCCCCGGCAACGACGCCATTTGATCGCACGCTTTTAGCGTGTCGGATGTTCAAAGTTCTAAAGTTATAACCGCGATCAGGACGGTGTCGCTTTGCAGCTAGCCTGTTGAGCACGGGTCGATCCACAGGGAGATGGTTGTATGTCCTTTCGAGTTTTAGAAGAATCAATAAAGAACGTGTATATGTTTGTTCAAGTCTATCCTAAGTGTTCGTATTTATGTTCAAGTAAGCTTGTTAAGGTTAAGGTCGGTTAGTAGAGTTAGGATTAGTCTTGTGCTTGTCTTTTGCCATTCTTAAGACGATTTTGGGATAATCGAAAGTAGCAGGGATTAGGAGGACATAGGAATGGGATTTGCGAGTTTAAGAAAGCTTTCCAACGCTAAATCCATTTCTAGTGCCCCTTGTCCGTCCGCTAAATACGCTTATTTCCAACCCTCGGCCAAACACCCGCACCATGTATCCAATTAAGTCACAACTACATGTCACGTTGTAGTGCTCTTAAAGGACTTTTCGACTTAGGTCGCGGCTACATGTCATGTATAGCGCGCCTAAGCGAAGGGGTTGCGGTTGTTTGGTCAGGGTTCATTTCAAAATGTTTGGCGAAGATAAGCACAAGGGATTTCTCCGTCCCTCATACCACCTTCCTTAGCCTTAACAAGAGGGAAATTATTCACACATTATAAAAGAAAAGAAAACAAAACAAGAAGGAAGAAAAGAGAGAAAATACAGTTTTACAAGTGAAGCAAGCTAACTCTTGGGTCCTCACCTTAGCAAGGAACTCCGTCAAGTATCATCGCTTGAAAATACGGATAAAAGAAGAAAGGAAAATAGAACAAGCAAACAAATAACAACAACTACTTAACAACAAGAATTAAAATTTCAATACAAGATAATAAAATTACAAGACAATAAATAAAAGAGACAAGATAAAAATAATCTTCATTTCATTTCATCATCCACTCAATACACTCACTACATTTTAATGGAGGAAGACATGAAGAAGAGGAAGAAGATAAAATAAACTACACTAAAAGAGATGGGAAAAGAAGACATGAAGAAGACCTTTGGCTTGCAAAAAACTGGGCTATTTATAGGCTGCGTGCTGAAACCCTAGGGCCACATTCTTGTTAGTGTATATGCCCTAGAGGCCATTACTGTATCATACTAGTTTGTATATTACTTAATGGAAGCTTGGGATATTCACCTTGTATAGACAATCTTGCTCAATGTAGTAGTATGCTACTTGGTTTGTTTCTACTTCAATGTGTACATGTGTTTATTTTAGTATATCACCTATACACATTAGTGGAACCCTTTGGATCTTTGCTTGATTACCAGCGTTGTGATGGCAGTTACACTAGTGGGGGCTGGGTAATCTATAAGCACATCCTCATGCAGGTCCCTAGTCGCAGGACTATCGAGACAGGGCATCGATACTTCGGAGTAGACTAGCGTATACGCTTCTCATTCCAGTGTGGGAGACGGTCTGTCCCACAGCCGTCAGTACGTCGTACTTGAGATAGTATGCGGGTGCTCGTTGGGTTACGAGTACACTGGACAGGACTCGTCGGGAATTGTTGGTTGGTAATATACCTATCGTCAGTTATCAGTTCCCAGGTGACATGAGTACAACTTAGTCCGCTGACTTGACACTGTCACTTCGGCTCGAGTGTGTTCCCACAGTACTTAGATTACTACCCTACTACGGCTCAAAGGAGTCGTGCAAACAGGTAGTAGTTGGGTGCAGTCCCGAAGCACTTGGAGGCAGTGACGGTTAGATAGGATTCCTCTCTTCTGGTATTGGGGGTTGACATCGCGCTGTGTCTAGGAGAGCCATTACACGAGTAATCCCTGGCCAGGGCAAGCGAGATATACTAGTAGGTTTCCAGTGTTATCTCAGGGTGTTCTCGGCTTCACTCCGACATGACTTGTACCGCTATTAGGGGACCAGCGTTTACCGCCCCCTAGGCCCGCCATGCGATGTATCAGACGAACAGACCGGACTGTACAGAGATTGTCATATTCAGGCTCAGTAGGAGTTCAGATGGGTTTCACCTCATCCATCTTCTTGTCGGCATCTACCTGGGGACCGTTACGCACATCTAGTGCCGCTTGCGGTCTGTGGTTAAACCCACTGCCAGCGTAGTTTCTAGTCTTTAGAGTCCCAAACAGAAAGCTATTCGCCTTTAGGCAAAAGAGTAGAGGTCGCATGGTTTTGCGACAGGTCGCATGGTTTTGCGACAGGGTTCGGTCACATCCGTGCACTTGTGCACGTACAGTGTCCGGACAGTTAACACTAGCGGGCTTTGGTTTAAGCCAGATCCTAGTGTACGTTTTGGGATTGGTTTTATATTCGTGTTCCTCGGAACGCGGATGCGGGTGTGTATGCACAGTTGACAGAGAGACAGAGGCAGAGGATTCTCATTGGGGTTGTTGACTGTTGACTGTTGACTTTTGGCTAAACCCTAATGAGAATAAGAAATATGATTAATGATAATATTAATTAAGTATTATTGTGTCATGGTTGTGATGAGGGGTTAACTTTGTTGACTTGTTGACTTTGTTGACCGGTTGACTAGGTTGGACTAGTTGACCATCATCATTGCATTGGCTATCATTTCATGGTAAAGACTTTTGCTTGCTTGTTTTGCTTTGCAATATGAGAAAAGAGTGGCTCATTGTTCCATTTGCTTTCTCTCTCTTGAGCTCTCTCATTCTCAAGCTTTCCCTCTTCCTCTTCCTCTCTCTAGCTCAAGGCAAACCATTCTAATGTGTTGAAACTCATTGCCTTAGAGATAAAAAGACACCAAAACATTCCTCTACTCATTCTAGTTCACAAGGCCTAGCAAGCCAAGTGATCTAGTTTCTTCAAAGTTCGAAGAAGAATCCAAAGGTAGAAGCTTTTGGGTGGATCCATCTTCGGCGCAAGGAGACGACTAGGTGAGGCCGATCCGTACACCGGGAGGAGTTGAAGAAGAAGGAGTTCAAGAAAGGTATAGCCCCCTAACCGAGTAGGTAAAATCAAGTTAGGTTGTTAGTTAATTGTTTAACAAAGATCCGTATTTGTAGTCCATGTTACCACCCTCTTGAAAATCGTTTTTCACCACTTACGCAACCCCGTAAGTACCGGGGAAGGGTAGCATGGACTTACAGTGGTATCAGAGCCTGGTTAAACACTATCTAACATGTTAGCAAAGTACGTAGAAGTTCGATTGAAGAAAAAGTCGCGAAACAAACCCGTAAAATCAAGTTTCTGCCGAATTTTTTTCTGTCCAAAAAATGATAAATCTTATCTTAAAAATCGGCTCAGGCTTTTGTTTAAACACACAGCAAAATTGGTCCATCGAACCGGT
Organism: Agapanthus africanus; assembly: GCA_030015575.1. Classification (NCBI taxonomy): domain Eukaryota; kingdom Viridiplantae; phylum Streptophyta; class Magnoliopsida; order Asparagales; family Amaryllidaceae; genus Agapanthus; species Agapanthus africanus. The sequence goes on along the minus strand of JASDDO010000026.1, from coordinate 397,557,972 downwards.
CAAGGCGCCGCGGAAACGCGGCGGGAGCATGCTCCCGCTGCAGTTCCGCGGCCGAGTTGACTCGGCCGTGGCACAATTTTGTTGCAGTGTTTTTCTGGGGTTGTTTTGGGATTTTTACAATATGTCATTTCAGCCCAGATTTTCCAGAAAGAAAAATTAGTTTTTGGGGCTTGAAAATCCGTATTTTTATCGAACTTCTAAAGACTTAAGCTGACAGGTATATATCTGTGATGTGTTATATGTATTGAACGCCCGCTAATCGCTATACGTCGATTAGTGGGGGTTATACATATCTGTGATCTGTAATGATTGTTGGTATGTATGTGTATATGAATTCTTTGGATTGTCGCGGATGAATAGACGAGGGTTGTGAGATGAGAGTTTTTCCTTTTATCTTTCAATTCATGTAATATGTAAATTGATGAAATATTATTTTTTGGCCGCACAACCGGGTCGGGGTTGTAGCCGTCATTGTATAATTTCTTTTTACTGTTTTTCCTCCTAGGATAGACCCAAGGTGGGATGCACAAACTACCGGGTATCTCGAAGTGCCGAGTGGCCTACTCACGTCGTTGAGGGAGGTTGCTCCACTTCGGATATTTGGCGGGTAGTTTGCTGCACCCGTAGGGGTCTAGGGTGGGGTTTTTGGCTATGCATCGCAACCGTGTAATCCGCTTTTCGTTACAAGCTCGTACGAATTGCGGATTCCTAGCATATCCAATGTATTCATCTGTGATCTGAAATGGCTATCATTGCAATATATCTATATATGATATTATTTAGGCGTTGCTTATGTTTTGCAGCCGCGCTAGCCCAGCCCCCGCTCTGTCGTTAGTTAAGTAACCTAACGGGTAATGACGGGGCCCCGTGGCGAATGCGAATGGCATAAGTGTACGTCATATTTTGGTTGTTTTCTGCAGTGGTAGGATTAAATGATGGGACACATTAAAAGAACTAATGCAAGAAAATAATCCAAGTAAAAGTCGTTGGAACACTTTCAAAAACCACTCGGTTTCTTTTCAAAATAACTTTTAAACGCGGAGCTTAAGCCACTCCTTTTAAAAGCTATCTCGTTCCATCGATTATATCAAGTTCACTACGTTCACGGTTTCGCCAAAACCATTCGTAGCCCTCCGTCGTTTCATATGGATGGTCAATAGTATTCAAGCTATGTATGTTGGCCAAAGTCAAGGCATAGTGATTGGTAGCTATTGGATATTCATATGCAGCATAGATAGATGTGTTGGTTTGGGGCAGTCGTACTACCATTTTGGCCAAAGTCAAGGGTATGTGCGGATGGGCTCAAATTAACCTGGAGAATGACGGGTAGAACTTGACATGTGACTTATGATATTTTGGCCAAAGTCAAGGTCATAAGAGCATGGGGCAAAAATCCACATCGAGAGTTTCAAAAGAACTGAAACTTGCTAGCGCTGCATACTATTTGGAGTGTGATGATTCTGGTAAGATTCCTTCAGTTTTGTCACGCAATGATATTTGGATCCCGATCATACTGTGAGTATATGCTACTCCTCGGGAAATTTCTCACTTAACGATCAATGCTATAAACCAAGTAGGTGTATAGAAAGGTGTTAGCGGGGTTACGCCCCCAGGGAAAAGAGGTTCTTAAATTAAGGAACTTCGCGAAAGCATTAGAAAACCTCCCTCGAAGTACCGACACCAGCCTGGCCGAACGGTTAAGTCAGAATTGTACGGTGAGATTGATCCTGACTAATTCATCCTTTTTGGTTTGAGGAGGGATTCGAGAGACAGTGGGAGCCATCCTGTTTAGACAAATTAAAAACCACTCTAAACTTGCAAGAGCATCATGCTAAAGTGTTTCTTCTCTCTCTCCCAATTGCAGCGACCAAACATCATGACCGGACTTAAGTTATTACTAGATAAAAACATACTGACAGGGCCAAACTACAAAGATTGGCTCAGGAATGTCAAAATGGCAATCACTTATGACAAGTTGGGGTATCTCCTTACCACCAAAGCTCCCCCTGTCCCAGGTCCCACCTCCAGCGTCGTGGATAAGGAAATCCGTAAGACTTGGGAGATCGATTGCGCGAAGGCTAGGTGCCTCGTGCTTGCCTCTATGGACAACGAACATCAGAGGAGGCATGAGAATATGGACCTTGAATCCATATTTCTCCATACAAAAGAACTGTATGGAGAGCAATCTCGTATCGCAAGATACGAAGTGTCGAAGAAGTTATTTTTGGCAAGGTTGGCCATCGGATCATCGGTAGCGGAACACGTGCTTAAGATGATTGGCTTCATTGAGGAGCTCGCGGAACTTGGGACCACGTTAGAGAACGAGCTCTATACGGACTTGATTCTCCAGTCCCTTCCTTCCACTTACGCCCAGTTTATCCTGAACTTCAACTTACAAGAAAAAGAAGTTGAACTTTCAGATTTCCTCAACATGCTGAGGAGTGCAGAGGGCACCCTACAGAAAGGTAGGGAAACATCCACTTTGTTTGTAGGAGGATCTTCATCTTCTAGGTCCAAGGCGTAAGCCAAGGGAAAGAAGAAGAAAGCCTCAGCCAAACCAAGGGGCGGTGTTAGTAAAGTGGATACGAAGGGAAAAGCAAAAGCAACAAAGATAGCGGGGAAGCTTATAGGGAAGGAAGAGTGCTTTTTCTGTCATAAGAGTGGGCACAGGAAGAAAGATTGCAGGGCTTGGAAAGCCAGGACACAGGATCTGAAGCATGTTGCGGCTTCAGCTTCAGGTGTGTATGTTATTGAAAACTGTCTATCAATAAACTCTACTTCCTGGGTATTGGATACCGGATTAGGATCTCATATTTGTAATTCTTTGCAGGCGTTGAGAAACCGTAGGTTTTTGAAGGCAGGTGACATGACCCTCAAAGTTGCAAACGGAGCTAGCATGGATGCTAAGGCCGTGGGGGACTATCACCTGGGAATGTCAGATGGACATGTTTTGGTTTTATGTAATTGCTTTTTTGTACCCAACTCAACTTGTAATATCATTTCTGTATTTTTGATTTCTAAAGAAGGTTATGAATTTGCGTTTGTAAGTAATATTGTAAACATTCACCTTAATCAAGTTCTGATTGGGTCAGGTACATTAAGCAATGGTATATACGTATTAAACCGACCACAGATTTTCAATGTCCAGAATACACACAAAAGAAAGTCTCCGGAAATAAATCAGACTTTCTTATGGCATTGTAGACTGGGTCACATCAATGAGAGAAGGTTGACGAAGTTATATACAGAAGGATATTTGAATCCGTTCGAATATCAATCGTATGCTACTTGTCAATCCTGTCTCAAAGGAAAGATGACAAAGACTCCGTTCACTGGACACGGAGTAAGGGCGAGCGAGCTCTTGGGACTCGTACACAGCGACGTGTGCGGTCCAATGTCTACACATGCGCGAAGCGGTTATTCTTACTTCATTACTTTTACGGATAACTTTTTAAGGTACGGTTATGTCTTCTTAATGAAACATAAATCCGAAGCCTTTGGAAAATTCCAGGAATATAAGAATGAAGTAGAAATACAAACCGGCAAAATTATCAAGACACTAAGATCGGATCGAGGTGGTGAATACTTGAGTGCCGAGTTCCTGGACTATTTAAAAGAGAATGGAATTCTCTCTCAGCTTACTCCTCCATACACTCCGCAACATAACGGTGTATCGGAGAGACGGAACCGAACCCTATTGGATATGGTACGGTCCATGATGAGTAACGCTGAGTTACCGCGATCATTTTGGGGATATGCACTAGAATCAACTGCATACCTTTTGAACCGAGTTCCAACTAAGACTGTGCCTACTACACCATATGAGATGTGGTGTGGGAAGAGACCCTATCTTAATCACATTAAGACATGGGGAAGTCCAGCTTTTGTCAAAAAGCAGCATGTGGACAAGCTCGAGGCACGCTCAGTACAGTGCAAGTTTGTGGGATATCCAAAGAACTCCAAGGGGTATCTCTTCTATTACGCAGAGGAACAAAAGATCATTGTTTCTCGTAATGCTCATTTTCTGGAACACCAGTTCTTAGAAAAGGAAACAAGTGGGAGCGAAATAGAACTGGAAGAAATTCCAGAACCACAGACTATTACTGAAAGCTTAGTAGAACCAGAGGGCTCAAAAGAACATGACATTCCTGCGCCGCTCCGCAGGAGTAGTAAGCAGTCTCATCCACCCGAGAGATGCTACGGTTTTCTCATAGACGGGGATAGAGAGGATTGCATCATTGATTATGATGAGCCGACTAGCTTCCAGCAGGCCATTCAGAGCGTTGACTCGGTAAAATGGCTGGATGCAATGCGGACCGAGATGGAGTCCATGTACACCAACAAAGTATGGACGTTGGACGTTGCTCCAGATGGGGTAAAACCCGTAGGATGCAAGTGGATCTTCAAATAGAAGATTGGTGTAGATGGACAGGTTGAGACCTATAAAGATAGACTAGTTGCAAAGGGTTTTCGTCAAAGACCAGGTTTGGACTATGACGAGACCTTTTCTCCAGTAGCTATGCTGAAATCCATTCGGATCCTTCTTGCCATTGCTGCCTTCCACGATTATGAGATTTGGCAGATGGACGTAAAGACCGCTTTTCTAAATGGAAATTTAGAGGAGTGTGTTTATATGGACCAGCCAGAGGGTTTAATTCAGAGTGGGAGCAGCAGAAAGGTGTGCAAGTTGCTTAAGTCCATCTATAGACTCAAGCAGGCATCGCGGAGTTGGAACATCTGTTTTGATGAGACGGTCAAAGAATTTGGCTTTATCAAAAATCCAGATGAACCATGCATCTATAGTAGATTTGTAGCGAGAACTGTAGTATTCCTCGTTTTATACGTGGATGACATTCTCTTAATAGGAAATGACATTCCTATGCTACAATCTGTCAAGGGGTTCTTGTCACACAGGTTCTCCATGAAAGACCTGGGTGACGCCTCATACATTCTGGGGATCCGGATCTATCCTGACAGATCCAAGAGGATACTAGGACTCTCACAATCCATGTACATCGACACCATACTGAAAAGATTCAGTATGGAAGATTCCAAGCGCGGTAATCTACCGGCTTGTCACGGGATCACCCTTTCCAAAGAGATGTCTCCCAAGACTGATTTGGAAAGGATCGCATGTCTATTATACCCTACGCTTCTGCGGTAGGCTCTATAATCTATGCGATGTTGTGTACCAGACCAGATGTAGCTTATGCACTGAGTGTGGTAAGCTGGTATCAGTCAAACCATGGGGAGAACACTGGATAGCGGTAAAGAACATTCTCAAGTACCTAAGAAGGACTAAGGAGATGTTCTTGGTGTATGGCGGAAAAGACCTCCAGATCGAGGCCTTTGCTGACTCCAGCTTCCAGAGTGACAAGGATAATTCCAAGTCCTTGTCGGGTTATGTCTTTACCCTCAATGGAGGGGCGGTGTGTTGGAAGAGTTCCAAAAAGGAAACCGTTGCTGACTCGACGATGGAAGCGGAATATATCGCTGCTGCAGATGCCGCAAAAGAAGCTGTCTGGATAAGGAAGTTCTTAACTGAACTTCAGGTGGTTCCGTCCATTGTTGATCCAATACCGCTGTATTGCGACAACAACGGGGCTATAACTTTAGCGAAGGAACCCAGGTCCCATCAGAAGTCCAGAGACATCTTGAGGCGGTATCACCTGATCAGGGAGATCGTAGGTCTCCAGGAGATTGAGGTTGGGAGAGTTTCTACGGAAGATAACACTGCCGATCCACTCACAAAGGCCTTACCCCAGACTCAGTTCGAGCGGCTGATCGAGATGATAGGTCTTCGATACGCCAGTACATGGCCTTAGTGCAAGTGGGAGATTGTTAGTGTATATGCCCTAGAGGCCATTACTGTATCATACTAGTTTGTATATTACTTAATGGAAGCTTGGGATATTCACCTTGTATAGACAATCTTGCTCAATATAGTAGTATGCTACTTGGTTTGTTTCTACTTCAATGTGTACATGTGTTTATTTTAGTATATCACCTATACACATTAGTGGAGCCTTTAGGATCTTTGCTTGATTACCAGCGTTGTGATGGCAGTCACACTAGTGGGGGCTGGGTAATCTATAAGCACATCCTTATGCAGGTCCCTAGTCGCAGGACTATCGAGACAGGGCATCGATACTCCGGAGTAGACTAGCGTATGCGCTTCTCATCCCAGTGTGGGAGATGGTCTGTCCCACAGCCGTCAGTACGTCGTACTTGAGATAGTATGCGGGTGCTCGTTGGGTTACGAGTACACTGGACAGGACTCGTCGGGAACTGTTGGTTGGTACTATACCTATCGTCAGTTATCAGTTCCCAGGTGACATGAGTACAGCTTAGTCCGCTGACTTGACACTGTCACTTCGCCTCGAGTGTGTTCCCACTGTACTTAGATTACTACCCTACCACGGCTCAAAGGAGTCATGCAAACAGGTAGTAGTTGGGTGCAGTCCCGAAGCACTTGGAGGCAGTGACGGTTAGACAGGATTCGTCTCTCCCGGTATTGGGGGTTGACATCACGCTGTATCTAGGAGAGCCATTACACGAGTAGTCCCTGGCCAGGGCAAGCGAGATATACTGGTAGGTTTCCAGTGTTATCTCAGGGTGTTCTGGGCTTCACTCCGACACGACTTGTACCGCTATTAGGGGACTGACGTTTACCGCCCCCTAGGCCCGCCATGCGATGTATCAGACGAACAGACCGGACCGTACAGAGATTGTCACATTCAGGCTCAGTAGGAGTTCAGATGGGTTTCACCTCGTCCGTCTTCTTGTCGGCATCTACCTGGGGACCGTTACGCACAGCTAGTGCCGCTTGCGGTCTGTGGTTAAACCCATTGCCAGCATAGTGTTGAGTCTTTAGAGTCCCACACAGAAAGCTATTCGCCTTTAGGCAAAAGAGTAGAGGTCGCATGGTTTTGCGACAGGTCGCATGGTTTTGCGACAGGGTTCGTTCACATCCGTGCACTTGTGCACGTACAGTGTCCGGGCAGTTAACACTAGCGGGCTTTGGTTTAAACTAGATCCTAGTGTACGTTTTGGGATTGGTTTTATCTCATTTGTATTCGTGTTCCTCGGAACGCGGATGCGGGTGTGTATGCATAGTTGACAGAGAGACAGAGGCAGAGGATTCTCATTGGGGTTGTTGACTGTTGACTTTTGGCTAAACCCTAATGAGAATAAGAAATATGATTAATGGTAATATTAATTAAGTATTATTGTGTCATGGTTGAGATGAGGGGTTGACTTTGTTGACTTGTTGACTTTGTTGACCGGTTGACTGGGTTGGACTAGTTGACCATCATCATTGCATTGGCTATCATTTCATGGAAAAGACTTTTTCTTGCTTGTTTTGCTTTGCAATATGAGAAAAGAGTGGCTCATTCTTTCATTTGCTTTCTCTCTCTTGAGCTCTCTCATTCTCAAGCTCTCCCTCTTCCTCTTGCTCTCTCTAGCTCAAGGCAAACCATTCTCATGTGTTGAGACTCATTGCCTTAGAGATAAAAAGACACCAAAACATTCCTCTACTCATTCTAGTTCACAAGGCCTAGCACGCCAAGTGTTCTAGTTTCTTCAAAGTTCAAAGAAGAAGCCAAAGGTAGAAGCTTTCGGGTGGATCCATCTTCGGCGCAAGGAGACGACGAGGTGAGGCCGATCCGTACACCGGGAGGAGTTGAAGACGAAAGAGTTCAAGAAAGGTATAGCCCCCTAACCGAGTAGGTAAACTCAAGCTAGGTTGTTAGTTAGTTGTTTAACAAAGATCCGTATTTGTAGTCCATGTTACCACCCTCTTGAAAATCGTTTTTCACCACTTCCGCAACCCCGTAAGTACCGGGGAAGGGTAGCATGGACTTACAATTCTGGCCCTAGATAAAATATCCAAACTACCCCCAAATTTCTAGCAGCCACCGAGTTAACTCGGCCGCGGATCCGCGGCCGAGTCGCCTTATTGGCCGCGGATCCGCGGCCGTTTGGGGATTTGGCAAGTCGTTTTTTCTGGGTTTCCCTGTGCTGCTCTCCTCTGTTGTTATACATGTTCCAAATTGCAATTTGCTTCAACAATTTCTTCAGATCTGCAACAGTCCAAAATGGCATCAAAAATAATACTTTTAGCCTTTTCTCCCTCGAGCTCCGCGCACCCATTGATTCTTGTGCTGCCCCCCTCGTGCTCTGTGCTTGTCCGAGACATGTATGACCACTGTTATATGTCTTGTCTCTGGAACCGGTACGCGGCACTGGACAGATACGGATGACCGGAACCCGGCTTTTATCTGTTGTCAACAGATGTTCTGGATTTTGGCGTAACAGTAGAGATTTTGTATGATTTGCGTTATTTTTGAGTAGGAACCTGTAGCCTGTAAATATGTAGCAAACACGGATTAAAAGCACCTACCTATAAACAAACGAGCGTAAAAATGGGCGGTATTAAAAGCAATATTCTGGTATGAAAATATCTAGACAAATTCTTGTTGCGGGGTATCGCTCAGTTCTGAAGAGTGTTGATCTCCACGAAGTTGAGACATAGAGAGAGGAACTTGGAACATTGTAGCGGATCCACTCACTAAGGCTATTTCTCGAACACAGATGTTTCAGAAACACGGTTTGTGTTCATCACGAAAAACTGCATTTCAATACCGCTCATTCATTATCAATTTTGTGATATATCGGTACTATTAACCGTGTCTGCTCAATAAATATAGATTATAGGTATTCGTGTCAAAACACTGAAATCACACTCAAATACACGGATACGACATTTGTGAGTCGACACTGCAACCGGAATATAAAACCGATCAACATTTAAAGAGTTTTTTCTGCAAACAAGTGTACACAATTTTATCAAGACAAATGCAGCAATTCAAGTGTGAACACATAACCCTTTTGATGCATGAACCTTGGTGGGGCAGCATGACACAAGTGGGCACACGAGTTGGCACTACAAATCATGACTTGTGCAAGTGGATGAGGCAAGTGGGCTTGTGATGAGTGGAAATAAAGTTGTGATGTGAATTAAAAGTTTTATTTCCCTCCAAATTAACAGAGTGCAACCAAAGTTTTTATAAAAGAATCAAACAATGCTAGTGAGATCATGGAGAGCATACAAGGTTATCACAAAAAAATGAGCCCCAAAGCTCAACAGAAAACAGGCAGAAACTTCCAAAAAATCGGCGTCGCCGGCCCCATATACACTTTTTGGCTCCAACTTTATTTTAGTCATTCCTAGTTGTCACATCATCTCAGTTATATTGTTTTTTTTTTGATTTTGTGCTTATAAATACCAGAACAGAGAACAAGGTCAAAGGAAATACTTGGACACTTCATTTCCATTTTGCAATTTTGTTTTAGTTCTTGTACATAGTAGTTAGTTCACCTTGAGTTCCTTGCCTTGTCCTGATCTTGCAACCTATTTATTGAGCTTGCAAGTTTTGGTTTTGGTTATTGAACTCATGGTTTGTATAAAAAATTTGAACTTAATGAAGCATTCATTTGTGCACTTGGGTTCTTAGTATTTCTATTTCTTTACTTACTTGCAATTTAATTTCTTGCAATTTACTTACGTGTAATGTTTTTTTTCCTTAATGTCTTCTCTTTTTGTACTTACTTTTGATCTTTGTGATGGTTTGTGAATAGTGATATTGTTAGGGAAAGAGAATGGTTATGTAAGTTAAGAATCACTTTTGCTCATTTCCTTTTCCCGACACTTGCTAATTGAACTCCGCCCAAACATCACGCAAGTGCTCCGTTAGGAACCCTACCCTACTACGGTATCGGTGATCCCTAACTATGATTGGTTGCGTTTGGTTTGGCCGGAGGTGAAAGTCAAGAGACAAGAACGGACGTACAAGGGTTAATAAGCCGGATTTCACAAATACCGTGCTTAAACACCTTAATCCACGTTGTTGCCGATTACTTTAGCTTCAATAGTCAAGTTCGGCATAAAGGAATGAGCACGGATTTCCCTAACTTACACGAACCTATCTCTAACCCTAACAAGCTTATATTTTGTTTATGTTGGGTTACCTCAACGCCGGAGCCATCGAACGTGGTGGTTTGCTGAACAAAAATTTTCTTACTAGTTTAAAAATGACGCTAAGTTAACCCAATGAAAACCCTGATCTTTCCATAGACCTATCAAGCAAAACTAAATGAGATGAACTAACTACTATGAAAGAAGTCTCACCAAACGATCCAAGTCCTTCGGTCATCTTTCCTCGTCGTTAGCTCCAAGTGACTACCTTGAACATGCTTGATCTTCTTTTCCAGCTCCATCGGTTCTCCGGGATCGAGCTTGTTCTCCGGTCCTCCTTTGTCGTAGATGATCCACCTGAGGGATGTGATCCATGGCTCTAGCTCCACACAATATGTCAAGTGGAGCAACTAGAGAACTTGGGTTGCTAAACCAAGTAGTCTAGGATGTAGTGTGAAGATTAAAGTGTTTACTATCTCTTTCTTGCCTCTTCACTTGTTTCTCAACTCATGAGAAGGGTAGTGAAGAGGAAGATGATGAAGGTGGAGGAAATTCAAGAGGAGGGAGAAGGTGAAGAAAAATGGGAGCTCAAGAATAATGAAGCATGCAATTGAGCGAAAAATCAACACCAAGGTTTTGTGTATGAATTTTCAAGAATAAACAAGTGTAGCCATGCTTCAATAGTAACCACAAATGAATAAAGAATTCATTTGTGAACTATTGAAGCCATGCCACTCACCATGCCTCCCTCTCTTTAATTTCCACCTCATTTCCATTTATCAATAAATGGAAAAGTCCATGATGAGGTGTCCACCTTCTAGAAGGTAATCTGTAATAAAATACGGATTACAGTCAGCTGTATATACATACCTTCATTCGCATAAAAACACGAATGCCCAAAGAGAAAGAATAACATGAAGAATGTAATACTAGAATATACATATCGAAATACATATATGTAAACTATTAAATCAATACCTGATTTAATAATCCGGCTCAAACCCGAGCCGGCTTGTATTACAAACTGTCCGATCGAATGTCCGAGTACAAAATACAGCAATCGATCGAGACCCTGCACGTATCCAATACGGCTACTACATTATTTCGCCTGAACCAGGGAAACCCTCTTTGTGGGACTCTAGAGACTCGACAGTACGCCGGTAGTGAGTTACTGGACAAATCCATAATCACAAGCACGTCAGCGGCACTAGCTGTACGTAACGGCTACCCAGGTACCTGTCGAAAAGGAAGGCCGACGAGCAAACACATCAGTATCCCTACTGAGCCTATCTGTGACAATCTCCGTACAGTCCGGTCTCTTCGTCTGAGAGTATCACATACCAGGTCTAAGGGGTGGTAAATGTCAGACCTTAATAACCTGCTAATTCGTGCTGATGCGGCTCAGGAACAATCTGGAAAACTATTGATCAGCCTATTAGTAAATCCCAACTGCCTTAGCCAAGGTATTATGGTCCTGACTAATTGAACACACTGCGATATCGACTCCCAATACCGGGAGAGACGAATCCCCGACAATTGCTCACTGCCTACATGTGGCTCGGGACTGTACCCGACTAAAACCAGTTTGCACGACTCAGTAGAGCCGTGGTTGGGTAGTGATCAAAGCACAGTAGGAAATCACACGAAACAATTGATGATCTCAATTCTAAAGACTAACCTATACTCATGTCACCTGAGAACATCTATCTGACGATAGGTATAGTACCATCTGGAAGTTCTCGGCGAGTCCGTCTGGTGTACTCACCCCCAGTGAGCACCTGTATACGATCTTAGGTGCGGAAGAACAATGGTTGTGGGACCATACCATCACCCCTCGTTGGGGTCTAGAAACGTATACTCTAGTCTACTCCGGAATATCGATACCCAGTCTCGATACTCCCACGACTAGGGACCATTTAAGGATGTGTGTACCGACTACTCAGCTCCCACAAGTATGATCTCCATCACAACGCAGGTAGTATAGCAATAATCTTACGGGCTTTATCAACATATATAAAAGATATGTAATAGCAAGTAAAACATACACTTGTTCAGATAAAGTCAAACCAGATAGCATACTATCATATCGAGCAAGATTGTCCTATACATATATATGTCCAAGCATCCACATGTATTCATATAAAATAATGGCCTCTAGAGCATACATATCCAACAATCTCCCACATGCACTAAGGCCATATATTGGCAAACCGAGTATCTAACGTCTGCTCTAGGGCCAGTTGTTGGCGTACTGCATACCCAACATCTCAAAAAGTCTCTCGAACTGTGCTTGAGGAAGGGCCTTGGTGAATGGATCCACAGTGTTGTCTTTTGTGTCCACTCTCCACACCTCGATCTTCCGGCGATCAATGATCTCCCTAATCAGGTGATACCGCCTTAAGATATGCCAGGAATTCTGATGGGACCGTGGTTCCTTCGCTAAAGCTATAGCCCCATTGTTATCGCAATACAAAGGTATTGGGCCAACAATGGACGGAACTACCAGAAGTTCACTAATGAACTTCTTCATCCAGACCGCCTCTTTTGCGGCATCGCTTGCAGCAATGTATTCAGCCTCCATCGTCGACTCTGCAACGGTATCCTGTTTGGAACTCTTCCAACTCACCGCCCCTCCGTTGAGGGTAAATACAAAACCCGAGACAGACTTGCTATCATCCTTATCACTTTGGAAGCTTGAATCGGTAAAGGACTCGACTTTTAGGTCTCCATTACCGTAAACCAAGAACATCTCCTTAGTCCTTCTCAGGTATTTGAGAATGTTCTTTACTGCTGTCCAGTGGTCCTCACCTGGGTTCGACTGATACCGGCTCAACACGCTTAGCGTATAAGCTATATCTGGCCTTGTACATAGCATCGCATACATTATAGATCCTACCACCGAAGCGTAGGGTATATTTCTCATGCTAACCCTCTCCTCGTCAGTCTTGCGAGACATCTCCTTGGAGAGGGTGATTCCGTGCAATGCGGGTATGTTACCGCGCTTGGAATCTTCCATACTAAATCTCTTTAGTACGGTCTTTATGTACCTGGACTGTGAAAGTCCCAGTAATCTCTTGGATCTATCTCTATAGATCTTAATCCCCAGAATGTACGAGGCATCACCCAGGTCCTTCATGGAGAACCTTTGTGATAAGAATAACTTGACCGATTGTAGCATAGAAATGTCATTTCCTATCAAAAGAATGTCATCCATGTACAAGACTAGGAACACGACAGTTCGGCTTACAATCTTCTTATAAATACATGGCTCATCCTCATTCTTGATGAAGTCAAATTCCTTGACTGTTTCATAAAAACAGATGTTCCAGCTCCGCGATGCCTGCTTCAATCCATAAATGGATTTGAGCAAATTGCAACCCTTCCTGCTGCTTCCACTGTCTACAAAACCTTCTGGATGATCTATATAAACGCACTCTTCCAAACATCCGTTTAGGAAAGCCGTTTTTACGTTCATCTTTCAGATTTCGTAATCATGGAAGGCAGCAATAGCAAGTAGGATCCGAATGGATTTGAGCATAACAACTGGAAAAAAGGTTTCCTCATAGTCTAATCCTGGTCTTTGACGGAAACCTTTTGCAACAAGTCTAGTCTTATAGGTTTCCACCTATCCATCTACACCAATCTTCTTCTTGTAGATCCATTTGCATCCAACGGGTTTTACCCCAAGTGGAGCAACTTCCAGGGTCCACACTTTATTGGCGTACATGGACTCCATTTCGGATCTCATAGCATCCAGCCACTTATCAGAGTCCCTACTGATAACGGCCTCCCTGTAACTAGTAGGATCATTTTCTTCCAAGATGAAATCCTCTCGATCCCCATCTACGAGAAAACCGTAGTATCTTCCGGGCGGATGAGAAATCCTACCAGATCTGCGGAGTGGCTGAGGTTCGTCTGAGACTATTGAATCTTCTGGTTCCACCAAACCTTCAGTTATAGTTTGTCCCTCTATAATTTTTTCCAGTTCTACCGTGCTCCCAATAATTTCTTTTACAAGAAATTCCTTCTCTAAAAAGACGGCGTGGTGAGCAACAAACACCTTCTGTTCCTTAGTGTGGTAGAACAGATATTCATGCGAGTGCATTGGATATTCAACAAACTTACATAAAACTGACCGTGCCTCTAGTTTGTCCGGTTTCTGTGCTTTTACATAGGCCGGAGAGCCCCATATCTTAATACCCTTAAGACATGGTACTTTTCTTTTCCAAATTTCATACGGAGTTTTAGGCACAGATTTGGAAGGAACCTGATTCAAAAGATATGCCACTGTTTGAAGCGCATGTCCACAGAATGAAAGAGGCAACTCAGCACTACTCATCATGGAGCGAACCATGTCCAATAGGGTACGGTTCCTCCGTTCCGATATGCTGTTATGATGTGGTGTATACGGAGGAGTAAGCTGAGAGAGAATACCATTCTCTTTTAGAAAGTCTCGGAATTCCGTATTTAAGTACTCCCCTCCTCTATCAGATCGGAGAATCTTGATACTTTTTCCAATCTGGTTCTCTACTTCGTTCTTGTATTGTTTGAATTTCTCAAAAGCTTCAGATTTGTGTTTCATATGATACACATATCGTCCGTAAATATGATGAAGTACGAGAACCCACCCCTAGCATGTATAGACATTAGACCACATAAATCACTGTGTATGAGTCCCAAGAGCTCTGCTGCTTTTTCTCTGTGTCCGATGAACGTAGATTTGGTCATCTTTCCTTTGAGAAGACTAACAAGTTTCATAAGATGAAAATTCGAACGTATCCAAAAGTCTATCTTTATGCAACTTACTTGGTCTTTTCTCTCCGATATGACCAAGTCTACAATGCCACAAGTAGGATTCATTCTGCTCTGAACTCTTCCTTTTGCGTGTGCTTTGTATATTGAAAACTTTATTTTTATTTAGAACATAGATACCATTACACAGTGTACCTTCTGCAGCTAATACCTGATTAAGGTAAATGTTCATGATATTTCTATCAAGAAAAAAGTTATATCCATCTTTATCAAGTAAAGAAACTGATATGATGTTGCAAACCATGGAAGGTACATAGTAGCAATTGTTCAAATTCATAGTATTGCCATTTGGCAATGCTAGGTGATATTCACCGACGGCAGAAGCATTAACTTGTGCTCCGTTCCCTACTCTGAGGGACATATCAATAGGTCCAACCATCCTACTTTTTCTTAGTCCCCGTAATAAATTACAGATGTGAGATCCTGATCCGGTATTGAGTACCCAGGAGGTAGGACTGACCTAAAAACAGTTTTCTATAACAAGAACACCTGAAGAAGAGGCATCAATATACTTCTTCTTTGATGGGGTCATTAAGGTATTCATGTAATCCTTTTTCCCCTTCTCACACTCATGACTGTTGTCATGAGTTAAAGTCGAACCGACGTTCCCCATCCCCAAATACGAATTCGGATCGGTCAAGCAATACATTTTATTATCTTGATTAGGGCGTGAAATGGCTGCTACCTGGAAAGAGAGAAAATAAACACTCAGCATGCACTCTTGCAAGATTAGATTGGTTATTAATTTATCTAATCAGGATGGCTCGCACTGTTTCCTCGAATTCTCCTTCAAATCTATAAAAAGGAGAACTAGCTAGGATTAATCGCACGTCACAATACTTTCTTAACCTTTCGGCCAGGCTAGTGTTAGTAATTCGAGGAAGGTCTTCCAACGCTTTCGCGAAGTTCCTTAATTACATAACCTCTTTTCCCTGGAGGCATAACCCCGCTAACACCGTTTTAGACACCTACTTGGTTTATAGCATTGATTGTTAAGTGAGAAAATCTCCCAAGAGTAATCCTATTCATCAGTGGGTTCGGGATCCAACTATCATTGTGTGATGCACTAGATGTAATCCACTCTAGTCACCACACTCCAGAAGGTATGCTAAATCTGCATGTTTCCTGTATGTTTGAAACCCCCGATGT
This sequence comes from Agapanthus africanus, assembly GCA_030015575.1. NCBI lineage: Eukaryota > Viridiplantae > Streptophyta > Magnoliopsida > Asparagales > Amaryllidaceae > Agapanthus > Agapanthus africanus. Next base: position 397,542,032 of record JASDDO010000026.1, on the reverse strand, counting down.
GGTTTTTGCCCCTAATGTTTTATGACCTTGACAAAGGCCAACAAATCATAATCCACTAGTCAAGTTCAACCCGTCATTATCCAGGATTAATCTAGACCCACCTGTACATACCCTTGACAAAGGCCAACAAGGCTGTACGACTGTCCTAGATAATCACATCTCAATATGCAACAGACAAGCAATATCTAGCTACCGTACACTACGCCTTGACAAATGCCAACAAACGCAGCACGAATACTAGGTACAACTCATCCGAAAAGACGGAGGGCTACGGCTAGGTTTTTGGCGAAAAACCCGTTAACGTAATGAACTTGATATCGTTGGAGGAACCTGAGCAGTTTTGAAAAGGAGTGGTTTAAGTTCCGCTTTTGATAACTTGTGGTTTTGAGGAAAACCGAGTAATCTACAGTATAGACTTTTTCTCAAGAGGTCACTTCCCGCGACGGGATCTCAGCTCTTGCCTCGTGGAATGAGGTGCTGGATATTAATGCGAAAGAATATAACTGTAGTTTTTCGTAATTTGTTCCAACAACATATTTTGAGGTTTCTTTTCTTGCATTAATCAAAATTAATGCTGTCCCATCATTTAACCTATCACAACAGAAAAGAACGAAAATATGATGTACGTATATGCCATCCGGATTCTCCACGGGGCCCCGTCATCACCCGTTTGGTTACTTAACTAACGACAGAGCGGGGTGTAAGTCCACGTTGCGACCCCCGGTTCTTACGGGGAGGCGGAAACGGTATAAAATCAAAATTTTAACGCAAGAGGCAACATGGACTAAGCTAGGTCGGGATCTTTACCTAAACTAAAACTAGCATACTAAGCTAAAGATATTTAGCTACTCGGATAGAGATGGTTATACCTAGCTTGTCTTGAACTCCTTCGTCTTCAAGCTCCGGTGGTGGTCCGATGGCTCCTTCTCGTCGTCTCCGTACGCCGAAGATAGATCCACTTGAAAGCTCCAACCTTTAGCTCCTTCTTCGGTCTTTGAAGAAACTAGTTCACTTGGTTTGCTAAACCTAGTGAACTAGAATGAGTAGAGAGGAAATAGAATGGGATTTTATCTATGGTTCTTGATTCTCAACTCATGAGACAAGAGAACCATAGATCAAGAGAGGGAGCAAGAGGTTGAGGGTGAGAGCAAGGGGAGAGCTCAAGAACAAGAGAGAGAAATGAGCAAGAAAGAATGAGGCTCTCTTTTTCCTTTCACCCTCTCATAATCCAAAGTGATCATAACTCATCATATCAAAAAAGTCTTTTGGTAATGGTTAGAAGCAACCATAAGGTTATCATATCATGCACTCGTTTTACTCAAAAAGCAAGCAAGAAAAAAGTCTTTGGCATGAAATGATAACCATGGTCATCATGATGGTCAACTAGTCAAGCCTAGTCAACCGGTCAACAAGTCAACAAAAGTCAACAAGTCACCAAAGTCAACAAGTCAACAACCATATCACCATAATACTTAATTAATATAATAGTTAATCACAAATCATATTCTCATTAGGGTTGAGCATAAAGTCAAAAAGTCAACGGTCAACTGTCAACAACCCTAATGAGAATCCGCTGCCTCTGCCTCCCTGTCAACTGTGCATACACACCCGCATCCGCGTTCCGAGGAACACGAATGCAAACTGGATAAATCCAATCCCATAAGGTACACTAGGATCTGGCTTAAACCAAAGCCCGCTAGTGTAAACTGTCCGGACACTGTACGTGCACAAGTGCACGGATGTGACCGAACCCTGTCGCAAAACCATGCGACCTGTCGCAATACCATGCGACCTCTACTCTTTTGCCTAAAGGCGAAAAGCTTTCTGTGTGGGACTCTAAAGACTCGACACTACGCTGGCAGTGGGTTTAACCACAGACCGCAAGCGGCACTAGCTGTGTGTAACGGTCCCCAGGTAATGCCGACAAGAAGACCGACGAGGCGAAACCCATCTGAACTCCTACTGAGCCTGAGTGTGACATTCTCCATACAGTCCGGTCTGTTCGTCTGATACATCGCATGGCGGGCCTAGGGGGCGGTAAACGTCAGTCCCCCAATAGCGGTACAAGTCGTGCCGGAGTGAAGCCCAATACACCCTGAGATAACACTGGAAACCTACCAGTATATCTCGTTTGCCCTGGCCAGGGACTACTCGTGTAATGGCTCTCATAGACACAGCGCGATGTCAACCCCCAATACCGGGAGAGACGAATCCTGTCTAACCGTCACTGCCTCCAAGTGCTTCGGGACTGCACCCAACCACCACCTGTTTGCACGACTCCTTTGAGCCGTGGTAGGGTAGTGATCAAAGTACAGTGGGAACACACCCGAGGCGAAGTGACAGTGTCAAGTCAGCGGACTAAGCTGTACTCATGTCACCTGGGAACTGATAACTGACGATAGGTATAATACCAACTAGTCAGTTCCCGACGAGTCCTGTCCAGTGTACCCGTAACCTAACGAGCACCCGCATACTATCTCAAGTACGACGTACTGACGGCTGTGGGACAGACCGTCTCCCACACTGGGATGAGAAGCGCATGCGCTGGTCTACTCCGGAGTATCGATGCCCTGTCTCGATAGTCCTGCGACCTGAATAAGGATGTGCTTATAGATTACCCAGCCCCCACTAGTGTGACTGCCATCACAACGCTGGTAATCAAGCAAAGATCCTAAGGGCTCCACTAATGCGTATAAGTGATATACTGAAATAAACACAAGTACACATTGAAGTAGAAACAAACCAAGTAGCATACTACTATTTTGAGCAAGATTGTATATACAAGGTGAATATCCCAAGCATCCATTAAGTAATATACAAACTAGTATGATACAGTAATGGCCTCTAGGGCATATACACTAACACGGGGGCTGCACTAGCGCGGGTGCAAAACATATACAACATCTACTAGTATATATATAAGTATATATAACATCGTCTCATGCATGATAATAAGAAACATCACAGAATCTCAGCCAACAATACAGAAAGGTGGATAATCTTGGAACCCCAAGTTTCATTTGAGCCGCAAATAAAACCCGACGTTCCCGGTCGTGTGGATAGCCCTTGCTGTAGGGTTCCTAGGCACGCTAATGAGGTCTCACAAGGCATCAACCATGCCATTTTCAAATTTTACGGTGCCGAGAAACCCTAATACGGATCGTTGGCTAGAATTCTAGGCGACAAAGTAACTAGTTAACTACTTTAACTAAGAGTACGGAAATACAACCTTTGTAGATCCGGTCCTCCACCTCCACGGCTCCGTGATGAAGTCCTCTCCGCTGTCCAAATAAAAATCCGGGCTCTAGCGTCGGCTTCATCGGAGAAAGAGCGGGCTAGGTCATCGACGACGTGCCGAAGATGATCTACGTCGAGGCATCGCTAGATCAAGCTCCAACTTCACCAAGTCTAGAAAACTTATGAAGGAAAACACACTCTACTACTTGGCAAGAGGTAGAGGATGAAGAAATAGGAAGTGGGTTCACTTTAGATTTGGATTTCTCACACTTTTCATCAATCCACCATTGATGAAGTGAAGCTTTCTTCATTGAAGAAGATGAAGAAGAAGAAGAAAGTGTTATGATAAGTTATTCTCTAAAAAGAAAATAATAAGAATACTTATCATGTTCAAACCATGGTCAAGTGTAGAGAATGAATCATAGTTAAGTGGAATGGTTAGGGTTAAACATGAGACAAAATGGTCACTTAGTCAAACCTTCATGAATCTTCATGAGAGAACAAAGAAAGCCACCATTTTTCTCTTTTGCTTTTATTTTCCAAAACAAATAAATGAATGAATAAATAATCATAACCCTAGCCATTCATATAACCATGGTTCAATCTTCACATAAACACAAGTAAACATGTATCATCAAACATGATACATCAATATGCACAAAAAGTATATCACATATACAACTTGTACATCCAAGTGAGAAAATCCTTTAAAGTGAACCAATACTAGTTAATGCAAAGTAATATATCAAATATATAATTATACATTAAATCATTAAATCAACACTTGATTTAACGATCCGGTTATATCGCATATAACCGACTAGTATCCAATGTATCGGCTTATCGAATCAATCCTTGATTCGATATCTAGGTTATATCGAATATAACCAATCGATACATTCATCGCGAGAATAGAATACGGTATCACATACACGCATTATTCTCGGTCCCGCACATATCTCATATGCGCTCCTATTTCGTTTCGCTTGAGCCAGGAAACCTCTGTGTAGGACTCTAAAGATTCGTCAATACGCCGGCAGCAGGTGATGATCATATCAAGCACCCACAAGCCGCAAGCGGTCTGCTAAACGTAACGGCCACCCGGGTATTGAGCGATCAGAAGATCGACGAGCAAGCCCACTCACACTCCTGTGAATCCAACCAGTAACACTACCGTACAGTCCGGTCTGATCTTCTGATATGTCGCATATCTTGCCTAGGGGTGGTAAACGTCAGACCCCAATAGCTCGATAAGTCGTGTCGATATGAGGTCTATAACAGTTCGAGATACTACTGGTAACACTTACCAGTAAATCTCAGCAACCCTGGCCAGGGATTTCCGGTTATAGCCAATCGAACACAGCGCAACATCAACTCCCTATACCGGGAGAGACGAATCCCCTCCTATCGCTCATTGCCTCCATGTGACTCGGGACTGTACCCAAAAACCACCGTTTTGCACGCCCTCTTGGACATGGTAAGATGGAAATCAAAGCACAGTGGGAACCACACAAGACTCTATGACGATCTCGGGTCAACAGACTACTCTGTACCAGTGTCACCAGAGAACTGCCATCTGACGTAAGGTATAATACCATCTGGGAGTTCGTCCAGTGTACCCAGTCTCCACTGAGCACCCGTATATCATCTCTGATGTCAAACACCAATGGATATGGGATCATCCATCGCCCATCTGTATGGGTCGAGAAGGTATACGCTAGTCTACTCTGGTATATCGATGCCCCGTCTCGATACATCCACGACTAGGGACTTTCAAGGATGTACTTATGGACTACCATGTCCCCACTAGTATGATCCGTATCATAGTCCAGGTAGTCAAGTACACATCCTAAGGGCTTTACCAACATGTAATAGAGAGACAATCTGTGTACACGTTAAGGTAAAGAGTAACCAGATAGCATACTATAATGTCGAGCAAGAAAGTCCTCCCTATATATGTCCCAGCATCCACTACAATATACATCCTATGTATAGCAATGGCCTCTAGGGCATACATATAACTAACAATCTCCCACTTGCACTAGGGCCATCTGTAGCAGTGGTTGTAGTATCTCATACTCAACCATCCCATAAAAGTCTCTCTCTGGGAATAGGCCTTCGTGAGTGGATCCGCCGTGTTGTCCTCTGAGTCTACTCTCCTAACCTCGATCCCTTAGAGATCAACCATCTCCATGATCAAGTGATACTGCCTTAGAATATGTCTGGATCACTGATGGGACCGACGTTCCTTGGCATAAGCCACAACTCCATTGTCACACAATGGGAGGAACATAGTTCATCTCATGAACCAATATACACCCAAACAGCCTCTTTGGTAGCATCTTAAGTAGTGATGTATCCTGCCTTTATCGTCTAGTATGTCACGGTATCTAGCTTGGAACTCTTCCAACATACCGTCCCTCTACTGAGGGTAAAGACAATGCCTGCGACTGACATTCAGTCGTCTTTATCACCCTGGAACCCTTCCAGTGATTCTCCCCAGGATCGATTGATACCATCTCACTACATCTAGTGAGAATCCTAACATCCATTTAGATCTATCTCATAGATCCAAAACTTAGGATTTAGGAGGTATCATTTTGATCCTACACGGAGAATCTTTGTGATAAACGGAGATTGATCGAGCGTAGTATAAGAAACTCCTTTCTTATTAAGAGTATGTCATCCACGTACTCTACGAGGATCAGCACCATACTCCCTACTACCTTTTTGTTTATACAAGGTTCATCTACCATTTTGATGATGTCAAATTCTTTGACTAATCCATCAAAGCAGATGTTCCAACTCCGCGATGCCTGCTTTATCCTATAAAGCATCTTGCACACGTTTCCGCTGCTCCCACTATCTATGAGGCCCTCTGGCTGTGTACTTATAGACGCACTCTTCTAAAACATCATTTAGAAAAGCAGTCATGACACCCAACCACCAGATATCGTAGTCATGGTATGTAGCCGTGACAAGTAGGATCTGGATGGACTTAAGCTTGGTTACTTGAAAAAGGTTTCATCATAATCCACGCCTGGTAAATGATGCAAACTTTTAACAAGTCTAGCTTTGAAAGTCTCAACTTTTCGATGTACACCAAGTAATCTTCTCAAGATATACTTGCTCCTGATGGGGATTTAACCCTTCAGATATAGCAACCAAAGTCCATACTTTGTTGGTGTATAAGGATTCCATCTCAGATCGCTAAGCATCCAGCCATTCTAACAGAGTCTTACTCCTGATGGCCAGCTCGAAGCTAGTTGGGTCATCATCTCATGATGCAATCCTTGCTCCCACTGTCATAGAGCAACCGAAGTATCTCTCAGGTGGGTGAGGAACCCTACTAGATCGGCGGAGAGGCTGAGGTTCGTTGGTAACTATTGAATCCTTTGGTTTTATCAAATCATCTGCTGTAGTTTGTATAGCTGGAACCTTTCCAGTTCTACATAACTGACCTGCCTCGAGTTTGTCTGGATTTTGCTTTTAGACATAGGCCGGACAACCCCAAATCTTAACTAACTTAAGATATGGGCTCTTCCCTTTCCATATCACATATGAAGTGGTAGGCATTGATTTGATTCCAACCTAATTCAATAGGTATGCATCTTCTCAAGTGCATAACTCCCAAAAGGAAAATAGGAAACTCAGTAGTACTCATCATAGAGCACACCTTATCATATAGGGTGTGATTGCTCCACCCCGATATACCATCGTGCTATGGTGTATACGGAGGAGTAATACTGAGAGAGAATCTCATTCTCCTTTAGAATAGTCCAGGATTTTCGTGCTCAAGTATTCTCCTCTTTGATCTCATCAAAGGACATAATACTTATACCCGTTTTGGTTCTCTACTTCTAAATCATATTCTGTGAATATCTCAAAAGGTTCGGACTTGTGTTTTAACAGGAACATATGTCTGAATCTTGAGAGATTATCAGAGAATGTAATGAAGTACAAAGAACCGGTCTTGGCATGTGTAGACAGGGGACCTTTATACATCAACATGCATCATCCCAAGAGTTCACTAACTCTTTCTCTGTTTCCAATAAACAGAGCTGGTGTCATTATATCTTTGTGACATGACTGGCAAGTTTCACAAGATGTAAATTCAAACTGATTTAAATATGCATCTACATGTAACTTTAGCTAGTCGGGTCGCATTGATATGACCTAGTCTACAATGCCTCAAGAAGGATTCGTTCATTTCTGAACTCTTCCTCTTTTGTGTGTTCCGTATACTAAGAACTGTAGTTTGATTTAGAACATTAATGCTTTTAGATAACGTGCCTGAACCGATCAACTTTTGATATAGGAAATGTTCAAAACATTATCCAACAATACAAAATTTTATCATTTCTTTACTATTAAAGAGAGTGATATGATTTTGTATCTCAGGTTCGGTATCTAATAACATTCGTTCAGAATCAATATATTTGGAATACAGGGTGATAGTGACTAACAGACTTGGCTGCAACACTTGCCCCGTTTTCTGCCTCATGAAACTTATCACCCGTTCTCAGTTCTCTACCTATCTGTAGCCCTATATAACAGATTACATATCTGGGATCCTGATCCGGTATCATATACCCAGGATGCGGAGGATACTGAGAAACAGTTCTTTGTAACGAACACACCCGAAGATGATGCATCAGCATGCACTCTCTTCGTTTGGGCGGCACGGGAATTCTGGTAATCCCCAATTTCCTGCTCTGTCTTATAAAAATTATAAGTTGGAGCGGGACCAACGTTCCCCAGCTCAGTATAACAAGCGGGTTCGGTCAAATATCCGTATTATTATCTTAATTAAGGCGTGATATGGTCGCTACCTGGAGATAAAGAGAAGAAAACACTCAGCGTGCGCTCTTGCAAGAATAGATTGGTTATTATTTTATCTAATCAGGATGGCTCCCACTGCTTTTTATCAAATCTTCCTTCAAACCCTAAAAGGAAAGACTAGCCGGGATTAATTACACGCTACAGGTTCGCCAATCTTTCAGCCAGGCCAGTGTCGGTACTTTGAGGGAGGTCCCCCGTGCTTTCGTACGAACCTAATTAATGTAAACCTCGTTTTCCCAGAGGCGTAACCCCGTTGACACCTTTCTAGACACCTACTTGATCGGCTAATTGTAATGTGTAAAACTCTTCTAGGAGTAACTCTTACTCGCAGCGGGTATCGGGATCCAACTATCTCATAGAAGGTATGCAATCTCATTGCAAATTTCAACACTTGAAATTCCCGATAATATTTTTCCCCAAACGATCTATGACCTTGACAAGGTCAACAAACCATAGACCGCAAGTCTAGTTCAACCCGTCATTTCTTGATTGAATCAAACCCACCCGCACGACCCTTGACAAGGTCAACAAGGCCGCACGACTACCCTAACCCAATCTGCATCATATGCATAAGCAGATAAATACTGGTTAGCTACCGCACACTGCGCCTTGACAAGGTCAACAAACGCAGCACGAATACTAAACAGGATTTATCTGAAATGACGGAGGGCTACGTCAGGTTTTTCTGAAAACCTATTGCGTAATGAACTTGATATCGTTGTAGGATCGAATGAACTTAAAATGGAGTGCTTTTGAGGCTTTTCTAGTTTTGCTAAAGGAGTCACTCCCGGTGAAGGGATCGTCGGTCCTTTCCTCGTCGAATGAGGTGCGGGATATATCATATATATCACTGTGCAAAGCAAAAACACTTAAAAGCAATCAAAAGACAAACCGAATGTGTAGCATCAGCTAGTTATTGCTAAAGGAGTCACTCCCGGTGAAGGGATCTCGGTCCTTTCCTCATCGAATAAGGTGCAGGATATATCACATATAACTCTGTGCAAAGCAAGAACTGTAGCTACCTATTTTATTTTTGAAATTTGATTCTACAACATCTTAGGTTTCTTTTATTTCATTAATCTCATTAATGAAGTCCCATCATTTAAATTACCTAAACATCACAGATAAATACGACGTACACTTATGCCATCCGCATTCGCCTCGATGTCCCCTCGTGCACCGTTAGGTTAGGTAACTAACGGCAGAGCGGGACAGGGCTAGCGCGGGTGTAAAACATAAGTAACGCCTATATAATATATCATATATACTATATACTGTATCTATCATAGAACATCACATGATCACATCACAGATATCGCAGCAGAAGAAACATATGAAATATTGGATATACTAGGACGTCCGTGTTTTCAATACGAGCCAGTATAAAACACGGATTCCACGGTCGCGATGAATAGCCAAACCCACACCCCAAGACCCCTACGAGAGCGGCAAGCAACCCTACCAATTCTAGAGTTAGGAGACCCGGACTCGACTCCTCGAGTTGGTCTCCCACTGCACTCCAGAACCCGGTTACTTATGCTCCCCTCCTTAGGTCTATCCTAGTGCGGAAAAGTAAATAATATACAAAGGGTGACAACTTCCGCAACCTGGAAGTGCCCCAATAAAAGAATATTACATACAAGGTTTTACATGAATGAAAATGAAAAACACTCATCTCACATAAAAACCCCCGGCTATTCAAATACGACGATCCAATATAACATATCCAGCAACACATAACAACACATGTCATCAACGTAAGTAAGTATGGATACCCCAATTGTCGTTGACGTATAGCAACGAAACCGGCGATATCACATATTACACTTACGGTCACAGAAAAGAAAGTGTAAAACTACAACAGTTGGAATCCGCAACCACCTCAGACGTCGCATGCCTGACCAAATGAATTCCTTAGACATCGCATGCCTAACAATTATAAACCCCGCATTTTAGTCTCAAAATCGAAAACACTTTTCAATATCAAGTCGGGTAATTCAACAAGATTCCCGACATCCTGATCGAATACTCGTCACAAACTTCAGTAGGCGGCCGCACCCCCGACGCCGTCGACGAAGTGCACCAAGGCGGAACACCGCTACCGCGAGCACCCGAACGGATGCTTTCGGCGACGGGGTTCTCCTACAGTCACTTGGTCGGGGCTATGGAGTGAGGCTGTCTATTAAGTTTACCCGGCGAGTATCCGCGTACGCTACGTGATTGCGACGGACTTTTGATCACATCAAAATTCCTTGGCAACCGATTAAGTGAGACTAAAGTGCTATGTTTATAACATCCATTCAGTTATCTCATAACTTCTTGTGAATTCCAATTATTGTATCACATTCCGGATAAATAGAAAATGTTAAACTTTCCGATCGAACAGTCAAACACCCAAGTTTTCCCGATACAGATCAACACATGAAATAAGTCTAAAAACATTCAGTTCGTGCCTCAGTACCAACGGTCCAGCCGTAGAAGGGTCAAGCCAACGCCTCATATGTGGCACGCCGTACTGCCCCAAACCCGAAGGTTCAAAGGGCAGTTCAAGACGGTCACATAATCGAGTTAAGGTTTGTTGTCTTCTAGAGGGTCCATCGCGTTACTTGCACTACATAGAACGTCGTTAAACCACGGAAAAATCCAACACTTGGAAATTTCCCGACAGGGGAAAAATTGGGTATTTATATCTGGTCGAACTTTTTAACATATTCTAAAATTTATCCGGAAAGCCACATAGACAAAATCTGATACTCCGATCGAAACACCGAATCCCCAAAACAACCCCAGAAAATTCAACTCTTGAATAAATATTAAAAATTCCCAGAAAATCCAACTTCAGAAAATAGGAATTACTGTGCAAACAAGGGAAACTGACGTCATCAATAGGCCGCGGAACCGCGGCAGAAGCTAGGCTTCTGCCGCGGTTCCGCCGCCGTTTTGACTGTTCATGAGTAAAATTTTGCACCGTGATTCTTAGATTTCCCTGCTGAATTTTTTAAGCATTTTTAATCTGGAAAAATCCCAGTTTTTGAAAAAAGGACAGAGAGCTATTTTTGAGTTGGGTTTCGGGTTCGTTCTGGTTTCAAATTCCGTCTAGACTTCGCCTAAGGCTCTAGCTAGGCTCTGATACCACTGTAGGGTTCCTAGGCACGCTAATGAGGTCTCACAAGGCATCATCCATGCCAATTTCAAATTTTACGGTGCCGAGAAACCCTAATACGGATTGTTGGCTAGAATTCTAGGCGACAAAGTAACTAGTTAACTACTTTAACTAAGAGTACGGAAATACAACCTTTGTAGATCCGGTCCTCCACCTCCACGGCTCCGTGATGAAGTCCTCTCCGCTGTCCAAATCAAAATCCGGGCTCTAGAGTCGGCTTCATCGGAGAAAGAGCGGGCTAGGTCATCGACGACGTGCCGAAGATGATCTACGTCGAGGCATCGCTAGATCAAGCTCCAACTTCACCAAGTCTAGAAAACTTGTGAAGGAAAACACACTCTACTACTTGGCAAGAGGTAGAGGATGATGAAATAGGAAGTGGGTTCACTTTAGATTTGGATTTCTCACACTTTTCATCAATCCACCATTGATGAAGTGAAGCTTTCTTCATTGAAGAAGATGAAGAAGAAGAAGAAAGTGTTATGATAAGTTATTCTCTAAAAAGAAAATAATAAGAATACTTATCATGTTCAAACCATGGTCAAGTGTAGAGAATGAATCATAGTTAAGTGGAATGGTTAGGGTTAAACATGAGACAAAATGGTCACTTAGTCAAACCTTCATGAATCTTCATGAAAGAACAAAGAAAGCCACCATTTTTCTCTTCTGCTTTTATTTTCCAAAACAAATAAATAAATAAATAAATGAATAAATAATCATAACCCTAGCCATTCATATAACCATGGTTCAATCTTCACACAAACACAAGTAAACATGTATCATCAAACATGATACATCAATATGCATAAAAAGTATATCACATATACAACTTGTACATCCAAGTGAGAAAATCCTTTAAAGCGAACCAATACTAGTTAATGCAAAGTAATATATCAAATATATAATTATACATTAAATCATTAAATCAACACTTGATTTAACGATCCGGTTATATCGCATATAACCGACTAGTATCCAATGTATCGGCTTATCGAATCAATCCTTGATTCGATATCTAGGTTATATCGAATATAACCAATCGATACATTCATCGCGAGAATAGAATACGGTATCACATACACACATTATTCTCGGTCCCGCACATATCTCATATCCGCTCCTATTTCGTTTCGCTTGAGCCAGGAAACCTCTGTGTAGGACTCTAAAGACTCGTCAATACGCCGGCAGCAGGTGATGATCATATCAAGCACCCACAAGCCGCAAGCGGTCTGCTAAACGAAACGGCCACCCGGGTATTGAGCGATCAGAAGATCGAAGAGCAAGCCCGCTCACACTCCTGTGAATCCAATCAGTAACACTACCGTACAGTCCGGTCTGATCGTCTGATATATCGCATATCTTGCCTAGGGGTGGTAAACGTCAGACCCCAATAGCTCGATAAGTCGTGTCGATATGAGGTCTATAACAGTTCGAGATACTACTGGTAACACTTACCAGTAAATCTCAGCAACCCTGGCCAGGGATTTCCGGTTATAGCCAATCGAACACAGCGCAACATCAACTCCCTATACCGGGATAGACGAATCCCCTCCTATCGCTCATTGCCTCCATGTGACTCGGGACTGTACCCAAAAACCACCGTTTTGCACGCCCTCTTGGACGTGGTAAGATGGAAATCAAAGCACAGTGGGAACCACACAAGACTCTATGACGATCTCGGGTCAACAGACTACTCTGTACCAGTGTCACCAGAGAACTGCCATCTGACGTAAAGTATAATACCATCTGGGAGTTCTCGGCGAGTCCGTCCAGTGTACCCAGTCTCCACTGAGCACCCGTATATCATCTCTGATGTCAAACACCAATGGATATGGGATCATCCATCGCCCATCTGTATAGGTCGAGAAGGTATACGCTAGTCTACTCTGGTATATCGATGCCCTGTCTCGATACACCCACGACTAGGGACTTTCAAGGATGTACTTATGGACTACCATGTCCCCACTAGTATGATCCGCATCATAGTCCAGGTAGTCAAGTACACATCCTAAGGGCTTTACCAACATGTAATAGAGAGACAATCTGTGTACACGTTAAGGTAAAGAGTAACCAGATAGCATACTATCATGTCGAGCAAGAAAGTCCTCCCTATATATGTCCCAGCATCCACTACAATATACATCCTATGTATAGCAATGGCCTCTAGGGCATACATATAACTAACACTTGCAATGCAAACCTGGACCCCTACGAGCGCGGCAAGTTACCCACCAATCCCAGAAGTGAGGCAAACCCCTTCAACAGAGTGAATGTGCCACTCAGCACTTCACGGAATCCGGTAACTTGGGCGCCCCTCTGTGGGTCATCCTATACTCCCGACGAGTGCGGCGAATAGCCCTCCAATTCGAGAATGAAGCCCCCTCCGTCTCAACGCCATGAGATGCGGGCTTGTTTCCTTCTTGAACCCGGCTATTCGTGCACTCCACCGTGGGGTAATCTTAGTATAGAAGATGAAAATAATATGTACAAATGGTGACATCGACCTCAACCCGGTCGTGCCCCAAACAAATAATATACAACCCGGCAAAGACGGCAGTCCACAAGTCGGACGCTCGCCCCGCAATAACAAATGTACAAATGAATACAAGCTGTACTAAATCATTGCACCACCGGCTATCCACTACGACAATCCAACCATAATATCAGCACAATCACATAACATTAACGTGAATGTCATGTTCGCAAACTCGTCTAAAAGGACATATAGCAGATAGATGGGTTTACCGATCAAATGACATTCACGGTCGCAGATGATAATCTAAGTACTGATAATAATTAAACTGTTCTTAAAATCAACGACTTTGAAATACTCCGCAATGCCCCAAAACACAAGTTAACTGAAAATTCATTCTGGACAAAAACAAACATATTCTGAAACCCTAAATCCAAGAGTTATAGAGCACCAAACAAAAATGACTCGATTCCCCTTCACAAAAACCGGTGAGGTCGGTTTTTTTCATTATGTGGCCGCTCCAAACATGTTAGAATCGCTTCGTTTTTGTTTTGGGTTCATCTCACAGTCAAAGGATCACCCTGCACTTGCTTAAAAAAATTTCAGAGGCCTTTTAAAAATTGACAGAAACTTGATTTCAAGGTTTCATGTTTTGGAGTTATTTCGGTTTCTTTATTTTAAACAATGTTTAAACTGCTAGTATAGATTTTATGGGGTGGCTCTGATACCATGTTGGGTTACCTCAATGCCGGAGCCATCGAACGTGGCTGTTTTCGGAACAAAAATTTTCTTACTAGTTTAAAAATGACACTAAGTTAACCCAATGAAAACCTGGATCTTTCTATAAACCTATCTAGCAAAACTAAATGAGATGAACTAACTACTATGAAAGAAGTCTTACCAAACGATCCAATTCCTTCGGTCTTCTTACCTCGTCGGTAGCTCCAAGTGACCACCTTGAACATGCTTGATCTTCTTTTCCCGCTCCATCGGTTCTCCGGGATCGAGCTTGTTCTCCGGTCCTCCTTTGTCGTAGATGATCCACCTGAGGGTTGTGATCCATGGCTCTAGCTCCATACAATATGTCAAGTGGAGAAACTAGAGAACTTGGGTTGCTAAACCAAGTAGTCTAGGATGTACTGTGAAGATCTAAGTGTTTATTATCTCTTTCTTGCCTCTTCACTTGTTTCTCTTCTGATGAGAAGGGTAGTGAATAGGAAGATGATGGTGGTGGAGGAAACTCAAGAGGAGGGAGGAGGTGAAGAAAAATGGGAGCTCAAGAATAATGAAACATGCAAGTGAGAGAAAAAACAACACCAAGGTTTTGTGTATGAATTTTCATGAATAAACAAATGTAGCCATGCTTCAATAGTAACCACAAATGAATAAAGAATTCATTTGTGAACTATTGAAGCCATACCACTCACCATGCCTCCCTCTCCTTAATTTCCACCTCATTTCCATTTATCAATAAATGGAAAATTCCATGATGAGGTGTCCACCTTCTAGAAGATAATCTGTAATAAAATACGGATTACAGTCAGCTGTATATACATACATGCATTCGGATAAAAACAAGAATGCCCAAAGAGATAGAATAACATGAAGAACGTAATACTAGAATATACATATCGAAATACAAATATGTAAACTATTAAATCAATACCTGATTTAATAGTCCGGCTCAAACCCGAGCCGGCTAGTATTACCAACTGTCCGATCGAAAGTCCGAGTAAAAAATACAACAATCGAACGAGACCCTGCACGTATCCAATACGGCTACTACATCATTTCTCCTGAACCAGGGAAAGCCTCTGTGTGGGACTCTAGAGGCTCGACAGTACGCCGGCAGTGATTTACTGGATAAATCCATAACCATAATCACGTCAGCAGCATTAGGTGTACGTAAAGGCTACCCGGGTACATGTCGAAAAGGAAGGCCGACGAGAAAACTCATCAGGATCCCTACTGAGCCTATCTATGATAATTTCCGTACAGTCCGGACTCTTCTTCTGAGAGTATCGCATACCGGGTCTTGGGGGTGGTAAATGTCAGACCCTAATAACCTGGTAATTCGTGCTGATGCGGCTCAGGACCAATCCAAAAAACTACTGATCAGCCTATCAGTAAATCCTAACTACCTTGGCCAAGGTCTTATGGTCCTGACTAATCGAACACAGTGCGATATCGACTCACAATACCGGGAGAGACGAATCCCCGACAATCGCTCACTACCTCCATACGGCTCGGGACTGTACCCAACCAAAACCTATTTACACGACTCAGTAGAGCCATGGTAGGGTAGTGATCAAAGCACAGTGAGAACTCACACGAGACAAATGAGGATCTCAGGTCTAAAGACTAACCTATACTCATGTCACCTGAGAACATCCATCTGACGATAGGTATAGTACCATCTGGAAGTTCTCGGTGAGTCCGTCCGGTGTACTCACCCTCAGTGAGCACCTGTATACGATCTTAGGTGCGAAAGAACATTGGTTGTGGGACCATACCACCACCCCTCGTCGGGGTCTAGAAACGTATACACTACTCTACTCCGAAATATCGATGCCCAGTCTCGATACTCCCACGACTAGGGACCATTTAAAGATGTGCGTACCGACTACCCAGCTCCCACAAGTATTATCGCCATCACAACGCGGGTAGTCTAGTAATAATCCTACGGGCTTTATCAACATGTATAAAAGATATGTAATAGAAAGTAAACCATACACATGTTAAGATAAAGTCAAACCCGATAGCATACTATCATATCGAGCAAGACTGTCCTATACATATATATGTCCAAGCATCTACATGTATACATATACAATAATGGGCTCTAGGGCATATATATCCAACAACTTATACAAACAGTTAGGTTAGAATTGAACTCATTTGGACCTTCATCTTAACTCGTAAGAACAAGAGCATAAAACGCACTATCTCTCTGCGGACGACCCGTACTCATCACGACTAGCTACACACGACGCCGTCTTGATTGGGGTTATCTTTAGAACTAAATACGACACGTAAAATCTCTAACAATCAAATGGTGCCGCTGCCGGGGAGACAGTAACGTTTTTATTCTTGTTATTTCGGTTTAATCTCTGTATATCTTGTTTACATCGCTAACACTATTCTGGAAAACAAAACTAAAAGTCGAAAATATTTCAAAAACCAAAACAAAAATTGACATTTCTAACTTTTTGCTCTATGGAAATTTGACCAGCTAACACTCTGTGGTTAAATAGAAATATCAAAGTATAACAGTACTATACTAGTATAACATAGAGGACCCAGAAACAAATTGAGCACCAAATTGTTAAATTTGACCGATGGTTCCCTCTATTTTCCCGCTACCGCCGGCCAAATCTTCTCTGTTTGCTCCAAAGTTTTGTTCTCTTGCTCCATTGTTATATTATTATCCCAATTTTTTTGTTTGATTTTTATAATTTTGTGTGTGCAGGAGTTTGGGCACTCATATCGCTTTTTCACACTAAATATCCATTTTTCTGACATTTGCAGATTTTAAGGAATTGTGAACCGCGATCTTGTGGAGCAAAGTGTACATTCAAGGCCAAGGTGATAGCGAAGTACAGTGCCAATGATACGGGTAGTTTGACGCACGCAATCAAACTTTTCAAACCAATCAGATTCAATTCAACGGGGGTTTCTTAACCCAAAACCTATCGGTACGTATTTCCTAACACCTTCTTCTCAAATCCGACGCGTCCACTATTCTATCTTTGTAGGATTCTTTGCAAGTTCGCTGCCAAACACTAAAGGAACTTACCCGTATTTGTTGCAGCGCCGCGCTTAAATATAAAAAACGATTGTTTGATGTTTTGAACAACTTTTTCATTGAATTGCGCATTGCATTCTTTAATACGGACTTAAGGGCAAGTGAACCCTACAACATACGGTAAAGGATTTCATCACCTTTTTCGTGGCCCACAAATCATGAAATTGAGCATAACGTTTCCCCTTACAAATTTTAAAAGAAACTAGACGTTAAACCTTTAAGGACTTCGCGCTCATTATGAGAAGTTAACCGTGTTTAGAATACCGCTTAACGTTATATCGTTCACGGGGTGTCTAGGAAAAGTGTTCACGGCGCAACCGCAAAAAGAGAAAGAGTTATTCTAATTAAAGAATATCACGAAAGCGTTGGAAAACCTCCCCTTATCTCTGCACTTATCTGGCCTCGTGATCAGTATATCTTGAGCCTGTTTCTCAACACAGTTTTACTTCAATAATCTAGTTCTTGAGCAGGTCTGGTTGACCTAGGTGAACCCTAGACCGATTAGGTGTGTGGTATTTGTGTAGTGATTGTTTTTCTTTACCTTTTGTGTGTATATTTTATTCTTTTGTTGATAACTAATATAAAAATATATATATATAAAAAATCCCTCGCAAATTTTTTCATCCCTTCTTCTCCCCTTCATATCATGGGTACTCCACATCGACCAACACTTGCCGAACTTTGGTAGCCTCAGCCAGATATTTCTTCATACGGCTCTTGTTTTGGTAGAACGTCAAACGATCTATCCATACCAAAAATCTCTTTGAAAGATCAGATAGATGCTTCTAGAAACACCACTTGGACACCACAATCCACGTCATATCAACCTTTTCAAACATTCACCCCTTCTCATGTCGATACCCCTTCTGAGGGTAACGTTTTGACTCTTAAATCGATGTCCAATGCGGAACGTATTGCACAATCCTTTAGCCGATCATTCATGCCTTTCACCACTCCTGATTCTTTAGGACAACAATTCCAACCATCTTCCTATCAAGATGTTGATCCTATTCCGACCCATTCCACGCAACCATTCGAATCCTATCAATCCTGCCCGACTTTCGCAGCTTCAGTAGACATCACTTCTGCACATCAGTTTGGGAGTTTCACGTATCCGAACGAATTTGAATCTTTTACTGAAACCCTTTCTTAACCCATGTTTAGTCTGAAATAATCATTAGAAGAATTTTGGGTAGTTTTATTGTTGGAGATAGTGCCCTTAGAGTCAATTATTGGATCACAGGCACGTGATTGCAATGATTGAGGGAGGACCTATACCGGTAGGACAGTCTTACTCAAGATGATAGTATGCTATCTGGTTTATCTTTATCATCGTGTACTGCTTTAGGTGACCTTACAGGTCACTATTGCGTGTTGATAGAGCCCCTAGGATTCTTGCTTGACTGCCAGCAGTATGAGGGCGATCATATACGTGGGAGCTGGTAGTCTATAAGCACATCCTTAAAAGGTCCCTAGTCGTGGGAGTTTCGAGACAGGGCATCGATACTCCAGAGTAGACTAGTGTATACAGTCGAGACCCCGACGAGGGGCGGTGGCCGGTCTCACAAGCCATTGGTGTCAGTTGGTTCACCTAAGATGTATACAGGTGATCATTGGGTTATAAGTACACCGGACAGGACTCGCCGGGAACATGCTAGTTGGTCTTATACCTGACGTCAGATAGCAGTTCCCTGGTGACATGTGTACAGGTTAGTTCATCGACCTGAGATCGTCATTTGTCTCGTGTGAGTTTCCACTGTACTTTGATTACTACCCTACCACGCTCAAAGGAGACGTGCAAACAGGTTTTAGTTGGGTACAGTCCCGAGCCACATGGAGGCAGTGAGCGGATCTGCAGGGGTTTGTCTCTCCCGGTATTGGGGGTGAGGTCGCGCTGTGTCTAAGAGAGCCCTTACATGAAGTCCTTGTCCAAGGCAAGAGATTTACTTGTAGGTATTCCAGTAGTATCTCAGGGTGTTCTGGGCTACACTCCGACACGACTTGTACCGCTTTTGGGGGTCTGACTTTTACCAACCCTCTAGGCCCGCCATGCGATGCTCATAGATGAACGGACCGGACTGTACGGATATTGTCACTGACAGGCTCAGTAGGGTGTCAGGATGAGTTCGCTCATCGACGTCCCTTTTGGTCAATACCTGGTAGCCCCTTTCGTATAGGTTAATACCTATGACGTGCTAGTGGTTAAATCCACAACCAAAGTATTGACGAGTCTTTAGAGTCCCTCACAGACCAGTTTCTCAAGTTTCGGGCGAAACGCTGTAGAGACCGTATAGAGATATGGCAGGGTTCGATCGGATACGTGCGGTATTGCACGGATCATGATCGGACGGATAATACTAGCAGGCTTTGGTTTAAGCCGGATCCTAGTATAGTACAGTGTAGATTTGTCTCATTGCATTTGTATTTCGGTCGGAACACAAATGCGGGTATGTATATACAGTAGCGGGGTTTTCCTGTAATTTATTATGGGATCAGTTTTATGAAGTTGCCAGTTTGTTTTCCGTTTCGGCCATTTTTCTTTGTATCTTTTATTGGCCAAAAAATGGTGGAGGAGGGCTTATTTGCATTTGTGTAAATAAGCATTTTGGAGGGTGGTTTTTGCAAGTATTTGCTTCATGATGGTTGCACCCTCATTTGACTTTCCTTGGATAATCATTGCTTGACTTTCTTATTCATCATGGTTTACTTTTGGAGTCATCATGCTTGATGATGATGGTTGGTTATGATGGTTGAGTGTACTTGG
The DNA here is from genome assembly GCA_030015575.1 of Agapanthus africanus. NCBI lineage: Eukaryota > Viridiplantae > Streptophyta > Magnoliopsida > Asparagales > Amaryllidaceae > Agapanthus > Agapanthus africanus. Next base: position 397,521,748 of record JASDDO010000026.1, on the reverse strand, counting down.
TTTTGTGATGATGATTCTTCATGATAACCTTCTCTCTCTCTCTTGCATTATGGGGCTCATTCTTTTTCATTGATACACTCTCCTCTCATTCTCTCCATCATGCAAGGCCGGCCACATTAGAGAGGGGGCTGTCCAAATTGTTAGTGGTGGGATTTTGGTTCTCTTCATGTTTGCAAAATCCCAAAGTTCATCTCCAAAAGAGTAGTTCATTTCCTTCATCAAAAAGGCAACTTCCTACAACCCCAAATGAGACATGAATTCTACAGATAACCTACAGTATCCTTAGGCACGTCGACTCGCCAACTTCATGCCCGAGTTGCCTCGGTCCAGAGGTGGGATCCCGTAAAAGAACCCGGCGAAGTGGTGCCCTTCCGACGAGGAGTTGAAGACCGGAGATTCCGCGGGGAGATCGAGACGACGACGAGAAGACCGAAAGACACGGATCGCTCGGTATATCTCTCTACCCCTTCTCTAGTTAGCTAGGATTATGTTAATGGCCCGATCCGGGTTTTAAAGTGCGCGGTGGTGCCGGTTCAAAAGTTAAAGTAAATTATCGTTTCAGCATTTTTGGCCTCGTATTGACGGTCGGGGCGCCGCCGTGCACTTACATGGTATCAGAGCCACGCCATTAACCTAGTCTAGCTTGGTCTAACGTGTTTACAAGTTCGATCGATTGGATTTTCAAAAATCGCATTTTCAAAAGCATCAGTTTCTGTCGAAATATTTTTGCCTCGAAAAATTTTTCAGGTTGTTGAAGAAACATGTGCAGGGAAGTATAAGCACTCTGGTAAAATTTGGTCGTATGAACCCATTATTCCACCGCGGAACCGCGGCCAAACCCATATTTTGGCCACGGTTCCACCGCCACCTTTAATGTTCAGTGCATCAAATTTTTACAGGGAGTCTCTGTGTTGAAATATAGGTTTTGGTATATTCTTTTTGGGCCCAGAATTTCTTTATGTGCTACAGTAGTGCTTGGGGCCCACATGGGTAAATTTGATCGATCGAATATTTTAAACATGTTAGTTCACAGTATTTACATTATATCTGCGACCGTGAATGTCACTTGATCAGTAAATCCTGTCTAACTGCTATAGCCCGGTTAGATGGATTTACGAACGTGACATTCACGTTGATGTTCTGTGTTGTGCTGTGATGTTGCGGATTGGTCGTGGGGGATAGCCTGGATGCAATGGTAGTACAGTTTTGTTTTATATGTACATTTGATATTGCGGGGCGAGCGTCCGACATGTGGACTGCCGTCACTGCCTGTTTGTATATTATTCTTTTGGGGCACGACCGGGGTGAGGTCGATGTACCCGTTGTATGTATATTTTACTTTCTGTACTACGATTTCCCCAAGGTGGGGTGCACGGATAGCCGGGTTCTAGAGAGCAACGGGCCCGCATCTCATGGCATTGAGACGGAGGGGGCTTCACTCTAGAATTGGCGGGCTATTCGCCGCACTCGTAGGGGGTACAGGTTGACCCAGGAGGGGTGCCCAAGTTACCGGATTCCGTGAAGTGCCGGGTGGTCCATTCACGTTGCTGAAGGGGGCTGCCTCGCTTCAGGTTTTGGCGGGTAACTTGCCGCGCCCGTAGGGGTCTAGGATTTCATTGCACGGGCTATCCACACGACCAGGGGAACGTCGGGTTTCAGTAGCGGCTCTGTGAAACCCGGGGATCCCAGATATCTGTATTGTTTTGTGATGCTTATTACATTTCTGTGATGTTGCATTTTATCATGCCTTGAGCGAAATATTATATATTGATATATATACTAGTAGATGTTGTATAAGTTTTGCATCCACTCTAGTCCAGTCCCCGCTCTGTCGTTAGTTAAGTAACCTAACGGGTAATGACGGGACCCAGTGGCGAATGCGGATGGCATATACGTACATCATTATTTTCGTTCTTTATTGGTGTGATCAATTGATGGGACTGCCTTCATTCGGATCAATGCAAGCTAAACAAATCTATTCTGATGTTGTTGGAACACTTTTCAAAAAGCTGTTATTGCAAGGACGTTCTCTTTTGTTTTGCATCGTTGTATTCAGTTGGAATATCCTGCTCCTCAGTCGACGAGGCAAGGGCCGAGATCCCTTCACCGGGATTGACCCCTTGGACAGAAGTTTGCGTCAGGGCAATAACTTTACTATAGCCGATTACTTTTGCTTTGCATCGTGGTATTCAGTTGGAATATCCTCCACCTCATTCTATGAGGAAAGAGCCGAGATCCCTTCACCAGGTGTGACCTCTTTAGCAAAGGTTTTCGTCACTATATTTTTAAAAAAAGCTATCCGGTTCCTTCAACGATATCAAGTTCATTACGTTAAAGGTTTTCGCCAGAAACCATTCGTAGCCCTCCGTCGTTTCAGACGGGTAGCACGTAGTATTCATGCTATGTTTGTTGACCTTCGTCAAGGCATAGTGTATGGTAGCTGCTTGTTACCTTTCTGCTGCATAGATAGATGCGTTGGTTTGGGACAGTCGTATAGCCTTGTTGACCTTCGTCAAGGGCTTGTACGGGTGGGTTCAAATTAACCTGGACAATGACGGGTAGAACTTGACATGTGACTTATGATTTGTTGACCTTCGTCAAGGTCATAAGAGCATGGGGTAAAAATCACATCGGGAGTTTCTAAAGAAACTGAAACTTGCCAGATATGCGCATACATTCTGGAGTGTGATAACGTGAGCGGATTCCGTCACGTTATCATGCGATGATAGTTGGATCCCGATTCCCACTGATGAGTTGGTTTACTCCTCGGGTGATCCCGACTAATTCTTCTTTCAGGTTTGGAGGAGAATTTGACGGTACAGTGGGAGCTTTCCTGATTAGATAAATTGGTAACCATTCTGATCTAGGTTAGAGTGCACGCTGAGTGTTTCTTTTCTCTCTCTCTTTGGCAGCGACCATGACCCGACCCTATGACTATGACTCAGTGACCAAAATTAACCGAACCTTCTTAAACACTGGCTTTTTGGATTGTCAGAGTTGCATACCTTATTGCCACTCTTACTTTTACCCTTTTCTCCAGGACACCCCGTACTACTACGAACGTCCACTTCTATTGGACAAAACCATCGTATGGTTATATACGAACTCGAAGGAATTTACTCGAGGATGGTTTCCGGTTCTGGAGAAAATGGATAGGACTATTCAGTTGTCTTTTCCTTTTACCTTCTCTCAGGTTGCGAGTGCCCCTTAGATTAGGGGATAGTACACCTATTACGCAAATTGGATAGTCTTCTTCCTAACCATAGGCAGGTGCCGACCGGTAAGTAATGAAGAAAACCAATTAGCCTAACGATGGTGTACAGAAGGTATTAAGTAAAGACATATCAAGGGATTAGTAAGAGAGCAAAGTAAATTGCGACTGCTATTCACAACCAAACCAAGTATTTCATTACCACTCCCATTTCACCTTTGTATTTCTCCAGGACACTCCGTGTCACTACGAAGATCCACAGTTTATTGGATACTCCATCGTATGGTTATATACGAACTCGAAATGAACTTGTTCCAGTTCGGGGATGGATTCTGGTTCAGGAGAAATAGGAATACGGTTTATTCGGTTGTCTTTTATCTTCACCTTCTCTCGCATTGCGAGTGCTCCTAGGATTAGGACAGTACACCCATTATGCTTATTGGATAATGTTCTTCCAAACCATAGGCTGGTGCCGAACGGTAGGGAAGGAAGAAAACAACTTAGTCTAAGAGGGTGTACAGAAGGTAATGACTAAAGACATATAAAGGGATTTGGAGAGATGGCAAAGAATTATACGGTTACAGTTGTGAATCTGGATAATGGAAGAGGCATTACTAGGAATACCGGGATACCCCATCGAAACATTTCAATGTTTCAGTTTCACTGTGTACTGCTAAAGGAAAACTGATTTCCCGATTAGATACTTACTCCAGGGTATGTATTTACCAGGTATGATTCTCACATCTGTATGGTTTTACAGATGATGAGTGGGAGTAAGTTATTGGGAATTAGGTGATCATCCTCATTATATCGGGATTCGTTGTAATCGGTGATATTTGAGGAAGTCACCTGGGTTGTTTGCCGGACGACAAATATTTGGTTTTGAATATCCGCTGTCATGCACCAATTTCAAATTGATATATCTGTACATCTATTTTTATAGAGTGAGATATACCTTTTTGAAATTATGTCCATGACATTTACCTATATCAGTCGATGGTTAGGTAAGGAGCATTAAACAGCGGTGTAATTCTTCTTAACCATAAGTACAGTTTTCAACCTACGACACACAGGGAATGAGTCGTAAGACTCAAGGGACTTATACAGAGTATTGTATGTTGTCCAATGTTCATGAGGACAGAGGGGTTGGTACTCAAACTAGATTATGTTTACTTGTGACTTCTCTGGTTCTTAGACATGTGTTTCGTAGAAACACAAGGTCTGAGTTTTGAGAAGTTATAGGTATAAGAATAGAGTAGAGAACCAGGTGTTGCAAGTATCGGGATTCTTCAAGGTGATCGAAGATGTAGATACTTGTGTGTAGTATTCAGGTGATAGTAATGATTAAGAGAACTTGCTTCTCTTTCCGGTTACTCATAATTGGAAGCATTTCTAAGTTGAGTAACGCTGATCGGCCTCTTTCCATTTAGTTGACATGCACTGGAGACAGCTGCATGATTTGAATCTGGTTCAATTAAATCAGTGCCTCTGGTTCTATATTGGATATAGAACAGTTCATATCTTAGCGATGTTAAGGTACGGGGAGTTGTCTGGCTTATGCTTAAAACCAGACTCTGGATAACTCAAGGCACGTTTCTGTAATGGCTGTTTGTGGGTTGACCCAGGCTATGACGAGGGTTGACTTTCTACCATCTGGAAGATCAATAGTGATATTGTTCCTGACTCGCCACAGTTTTAACAAAAATGGATTTTTTCAGAAAACGGTAGTGGGAGTATGGTAGAACAGGAAGTGATTCCAGAACCGCAGACGATTACTGAAAGTTTGATAAGAACCTAATGATTCAATCTGGCTTGACATTCCTGTTAGTTATATGTATTCCCTAGAGGCCATTACTGTACATACGATGTATATTGTAATGGATGTTTGGACATATTTAGGGAGGACTTTCTTGCTCGACATGATGGTATGCTATCTGGTTGTACTTTATCTTAACATGTACTCTGATTGTCTCTATATTACATGTTGATAAAGCCCTTAGGATATGTACTCGATTCCTGGGACTATGATGAGATCATACTAGTGGAGCCACGGTAGTCGACGAGTACATCCTACAACTGTTCCTAGTCGAGGGTGTATCGAGACAGGGCATCGATACACCAGAGTAGACTAATGTATACGCATCTTGACCCATATGATGGGCGATGGATGATCCCATATCCATCGGTGTATGACATCAAGGATGGTGTACGGGTGCTCAGTGGTGACTGGGTACACTGGACGGACTCGCCGAGAACTCCCAGATGGTATTATACATCACGTCAGATGGCAGTTCTCCGGTGACACTGGTACAGAGTAGTCTGTTGACCCGAGATCGTCATAGAGTCTTGTGTGATTCCCACTGTGCTTTGATTTCCATCATACCACGTCCAAGAGAGCGTGCAAAAAGGTGGCTTTTGGGTACAGTCCCGAATCGAGGCAATGAGCGATAGGAGGGGATTCGTCTCTCCCGGTATAGGGAGTTGATGTTACGCTGTGTTCGATTGGCTATAACCGGAAATCCCTGGCCACGGTTGCTGATATTTACTGGTAAGTGTTATCAGTAGTTTCTCGAACTGTTCTAGACCTCATTCGACACGACTTATCGAGTTACTGGGGTCTGACGTTTACCACCCCTAGCCGAGATATGCGACATATCAGACGACGAGACCAGACTGTACGGGAGTGTTACTGATTGGATTCACAGGAGAATGTACCGGCTTGCTTGTTGATCTTCTGAGCGCTCAATACCTGGGTAGCTGTTACGTTTAGCTGACCGCTTGCAGCATGTGGGTGTTTGATATGATCATCACCTACTGCCGGCGTATTGACGATTGTTTAGAGTCCTACACAGAGGTTTCTTGACTCAGGCAAAACGGAGTAGGAGCACATATGTGATATGTGCGGGACCGAGGATAATGCGGTATGTGATACCGTATTGGATTCTCGCGATATGAGATATCGGCCGGGTATATGTGATATAGCCGGGTCATCGTATTAGTCGGTTATATGCGATATAGCCGGATTGTCGGATCAAGTGTTGATTCGATAATTTTACGTATAATAATATATATGATATATTAAATTACATTAACTAATATTAGCTCACTAAAAGATTCATTTTCTCACGGGATAATACATTGATATATATGCGATATATGTTAATTGTATTATTTACTATTGTTACAAAATATATTGTATATGTGACATATAATATTGTAACATGTTAGGGTTACAAATTTAACAATGGTTTAGGGTTTAAACTTGGTTAGGGTTTGGATTAGGGTTAGCTTTTGCATGAAGCTTCCATGAAGCTTCATGAAGCTTTGACTTTGTGGTTGCTTGATATTTTGTGAATATATTATGTTAACCTAATCCAAACCATTAACTCTAGTTAACTCTCTGCAAGGGTTAACTCTTTCATGCTTAACCCTTGGTTAGATTTGTAACCACTACAATAATTCATTGTTCATCACAAAAGAAAAAAGATTATTCATTCTTCTTCTTGCTTGAGTTTCTTCTTGAAAAGCTTTCTAGTTTTGCTTTTGTGATGAAAGTGAGTGAGAAAAAGATTATAAATGAGAGCAAAAATCCTACTTCATCATCCTCATCTATCCTTGCCATTTAGATGAGGGTGTTCACTTCATATTATGAGTGTTAGCTTGTGTTAACGAAACTTCAAGGTAGATCATCATTGTATCGAAGATCGGAAGCAAGAATGCATCTTTCTCTTCGTGGAACCTCTCGAGAGTCCAGAACACGATGATCACAGTGAAGGGACCTCAACACGGAGCTTAAGAAGTGAAGGACAGGATCTACAAAGGTTGTAATCCCTCTCACTTAGTGTTAAAGTGTTTAACATGTTAGTTTTCGCATAAACCCTAGTTTAAAGATCCGGCTTCGGGTTGTTCGGCATGGGTAAAATTTTAATCGGGCATGGTTAATACCTCATAGACCCTTGTGCGCGTGCCTAGCAACCCTACAATTCCATTGGCCACTCCGCAGATACGGTGGGTAAACTCAGGCACCCGATAGGTACTCCGGTAACCTCCAGGACGGTGACAGAGAGGTTCTTGTTTACCCAGACTTGCTATTGCTATTGTTCCAGGCTGCGAGACCCAGCAGGAAGATGAGTATAGCGTCGTTCTAAACTAGCTTTAGAAGTGTACGTGTATATGACTCTGCCAGAGGGTTGTCGTAGTCAGTGGGAGCAGCGGAAGCATTGGTGGACAAGTGGCTTATGTCTATTTATAGACTAAAGCAGATATAGCGGAGATAGATCATCTATTTCTGACGTGACAGTCATAGGTTTGACTTCATCAGAATAGGGGATGGATCTATTAAGAAGGTGGTAGGGTATGATGTCCTATTATTTGGATGACATACAGTAGGAAGTGAAGTTCCTATACTACGATCGGTTATACTTTGGTTGTTACACATTGGTTTCTCCACATAGTAATTGGATATTATATCAGACATTCTGGTTACTAGATCTATGGTTTTAGATCTAGATTTGGATGGTTACCCAATCTAGGTACTTAGACAGCATTCTAAAGGTGTTTTTAAAATGGACGACTCCTGGCACGGTAGTGTACCTGCAGGTGATGGAGTCACCCTCTCTAAAGGTGTCTTACAGACTAAAGGGGAGAGGGTTGTGCATGATTGGCAGATCACTTGCTTAGGCAATCGAGTCAATCATGAGATGTCAAGTACCACAACAGATGTTGTTTTTGCACGAGATGCAATATATTGATATTTATCCAATCCTGGAGAAATGATCGGAAGCAGTTTTAGAACATAAGTGGATGTTCTAGGGATATGATAACGACAGCCACATTCGGGTGACTGTTATCATTCCAGGCTTCCAAGGTGACCTGGACGGTAGAGAGGTTGTCAGAGTTATAGTTTTCCTTCTGACGAGGGGCAGTATTTTGGACAGGTGGTCAAAGGGGATACTGAGGGAGGCATGACGCATGATACTGATTAAGTTCAGTTGACGATACAGTCTAAGAAGTTTGGATTTGGAGTTCATTTATGAACTAGGTCCCATTAGATATCCAGACACATTCTAAGACAGGTATTGCTTATTTCGGGAGATGGCATTCTCCGCGAACTAGAGATATAGAGAGACATAGAAAGAAACATCAAGGCGGATCTACTCACTGAGGCTATTCCTCGAACGCAATAGTTTCACAAACGGGTTTTGTGAGACTGACTAGTAGAGGAGTTGGGTGTTCGGTATCACACGGGCTGTGAGTATCGGACATCGCAATAATTAGCTTTGAGTGCAAGTGGGAGATTGTTGGAGATAGTGCCCTCAGAGTCAATTATTGGATCACAGGCACGTGATTGCAATGATTGAGGGAGGACCTATACCGGTAGGACAGTCTTACTCAAGATGATAGTATGCTATCTGGTTTATCTTTATCATCGTGTACTGCTTTAGGTGACCTTACAGGTCACTATTGCGCGTTGATAGAGGCCCTTGGATTCTTGCTTGACTGCCAGCAGTATGAGGGCGATCATATACGTGGGAGCTGGTAGTCTATAAGCACATCCTTAAAAGGTCCCTAGTCGTGGGAGTTTTGAGACAGGGCATGGATACTCCAGAGTAGACTAGTGTATACAGTCGAGACCCCAACGAGGGGCGGTGGCCGGTCTCACAAGCCATTGGTGTCAGTTGGTTCACCTAAGATGTATACAGGTGCTCATTGGGTTATGAGTACACCGGACAGGACTCGCCGGGAACATGCTAGTTGGTCTTATACCTGACGTCAGATAGCAGTTCCCTGGTGACATGTGTACAGGTTAGTTCATCGACCTGAGATCGTCATTTGTCTCGTGTGAGTTCCCACTGTACTTTGATTACTGCCCTACCACGCTCAAAGGAGACATGCAAATAGGTTTTAGTTGGTTACAGTCCCAAGCCACATGGAGGCAGTGAGCGGATCTGCAGGGGTTTGTCTCTCCCGGTATTGGGGGTGAGGTCGCGTTGTGTCAGGAGAGCCCTTACATGAAGTCCTTGGCCAAGGCAGGAGATTTACTGGTAGGTATTCCAGTAGTATCTCAGGGTGTTCTAGGCTACACTCCGACACGACTTGTACCGCTTTTCGTGGTCAGACTTTTACCAACCCCTTAGGCCCGCCATGCGATGCTCATAGACGAACGGACCGGACTGTACGGATATTGTCACTGACAGGCTCAGTAGGGTGTCAGGTGGAGTTCGCTCATCGACATCCCTTTTGGTCAATACCTGGTAGCCTGTTACGTATAGGCTAATACTTCTGACGTGCTAGTGGTTAAATCCACAACCAAAGTATTGACGAATCTTTAGAGTCCCCCACAGACCAGTTTCTCAAGTTTCGGGCGAAACGCTGTAGAGGCCGTATGGAGATATGGCAGGGTTCGATCAGATACGTGCGGTATTGCACGGATCATGATCGGACGGATAATCCTAGCAGGCTTTGGTTTAAGCCGTATCCTAGTATAGTACAGTATAGATTTGTCTCATTGCATTTGTATTTCGGTCGGAATACAAATGCGGGTATGTATATACTGTAGCGGGGTTTTCCTGTAATTTATTACGGGATTAGTTTTATGAAGTTGCCAGTTTGTTTTCCGTTTCGGCCATTTTTCTTTATATCTTTCATTGGCCGAAAAATGGTGGAGGAGGGCTTATTTGCATTTGTGCAAATAAGCATTTTGGAGGGTGGTTTTTGCAAGTATTTGCTTCATGATGGTCGCACCCTTATTTGACTTTCCTTGGATAATCATTGCTTGACTTTCTTATTCATCATGGTTTACTTTTGGAGTCATCATGCTTGATGATGATTGTTGGTTATGATGGTTGATTGTGACTTGGTTTTGTGATGATGATTCTTTATGATAACCTTCTCTCTCTCTCTTGCATTATGGGGCTCATTCTTTTTCATTGATACACTCTCCTCTCATTCTCTCCATCTTGCAAGGCCGGCCACATTAGAGAGGTGGCTGTCCAAATTGTTAGTGGTGGGATTTTGGTTCTCTTCATGTTTGCAAAATCCCAAAGTTCATCTCCAAAAGAGTAGTTCATTTCCTCCAACAAAAAGGCAACTTCCTACAACCCTAAATGAGACATGAATTCTATAGATAACCTACAGTATCCTTGGGCACGTCGACTCGCCAACTTCGTGCCCGAGTTGCCTCGGTCCAGAGGTGGGAGCCCGTAAAAGAACCCGGCGAAGTGGTGCCCTTCCGACGAGGAGTTGAAGACCGGAGATTCCGCGGGGAGATCGGGACGACGACGAGAAGACCGAAGGACACGGATCGCTCGGTATATCTCTCTACCCCTTCTCTAGTTAGCTAGGATTATGTTAATGGTCCGATCCGGGTTTTAAAGTGCGCGGTGGTGCCGTTTCAAAAGTTAAAGTAAATTATCGTTTCCGCATTTTTGGCCTCGGATTGACGGCCGGGGCGCCGCCTTGCACTTACATTTATGCCGACAAATGGAGGAATTGAATGCATCCATGGCCGCCTTCATACAACCATATGAACCAGCAGCTAGTTCCTAACTTGCTCAAAATTTTCTCATGTATGATGTAGCAATTGAACAATTTTATGATTTGAATAGTGAAAGTGTGCAATTCACCCTTCAAAATCTCAATTGAATTCCACAACTCTCGCCAAGTGAAGATAGAATATTTGATAAGTTGTGCGACTACGTAGGGTTTGATTTACTCGATTGTGAAGGGTCCCTTTCAAGTGAAACCGATACCACTCCCTTTGATCTCTTCATTCCCAATCTAGAAATCCAACCGATTGAAAACTATGATTTTGTTGAGATGTTTGAGAACTTTACGTTTAACTTGATTGAGGATATAGATATTTAGGATGATTTCGATTATGAACCCACAAATTTGGGAGAGTTTTTCTCACCAATTCAACACTTTCTTTCAAAACCGTGTGGACATCATCCTGAACCTTTAAATGTTTCTCCTGAACCCCATTTATATCTTTATGTTGTTGATAATAATATGATCGATTTCATGGATGATCTTGATTTTGTGGAGATTTTTGAGGATAAACACGTTTTATTGGATGAGTCGGATTTTCCGATTCATCATGTTCCCTCCATTGACTGTGAACATCCTCCTGTGCTTCTGACCGATACCATTCCTTAGTTACTTCTTTCCATCGTTTCTCTACCACAAGACCACTTGACACCTTCATTTCCTTCATCTGGTTCACCAAGTTCGAGCCCATGTTTTCTAGCGAATCTTGAGCTGTTTGACCCCATTTCTCATAGTATTGATAAATTAGTGCAGTTAAACAATTCCAATTTCAAATCACTACAGACTGTACTAATTTATTCAATCAATTTTAAACCTCGAGTTTGCACTCCGTTTCTTTCTCCTTTCCTTTCATCCCCTCATCTACCGAGACCGTATACCACTCTCATTCCACACACGGTCTCGTGTCTTCTTCGTTTTCTTTCTCTCCGCGTTCTTTCACCAACCGTGGTCGTATCACGATAGAATCTTTGAATGGTTGGTGTTAACCTTTGGTCTGTGTAATGTAGGGTTCCTAGGCACTCTCAAGAGGTCTCACAAGGCATCAACCATGCCAATTTCAAAAATCTAGGTGCCGAGAAACCCGACTACGGATCGTTAACTAGAATTCTAGGCGAAAAACCAACTAGTAAACTACTTTACTAAGGTTTAAACGGAAATACAACCTTTGTAGATCCGGTGCTCCACCTCCATAGCTCCGCAACGAAGTCCCTTTGCTGTCCGAATGAATTCCCGGGCTCAAGCGTCGGCTTCGTCGGAGAAATGGCGAGCTAGGTCGTCGATGTCCATGCCGAAGATGATCTACGTCGAGGCATCGCTAAATCAAGCTCCACCTTCACCAAGTCATGAAAACTTGTGAAGGAAACACACTCTACTACTTGGCAAGAGGTAGAGGATGAAGAAATAGGAAGTGGGTAGACTTTAGAATTGGATTTCTCACTCATTTCCATCAATCACCATTGATGGAGCAAGCTTCTTCAAGTGAAGAAGATGAAGAAGAAGAAGATGAATATGATATCATAAGTATTTTCCAAAAAGGAAAATAAATCAATACTTATCATTTAGCAACCATAGTTTGTTGTAGAGAATAAACCATGGTTATAATGAAGGGTTAGGGTTAAGCATCAAGACAAAATGGTCACAAGGTCAAAGCTTCATGAAGCTTCAATGTACAAACAAAGAAAGCCACCAATTTCTCTTTATGCAAATTATTTTCCAAAAAGAAATGGATAAATAAATAAGTGAATAAGACAAAACCCTAACCATAATGATGTAACCATGGTTTGATCTTTACAACAAACCCTAGTGAGCATGCATCATCAAACATGATACAATCAAGTGCACAAAAAGTATATCACATATACAATGTGCACATCCGAGCGAGAAAATCCATTTAAAGTGAACCAATACTAGTTAATGCAAAGTAATATATCTAATATATAATTATGCATTAAATCATTCAATCAACACTTGATTCAATGATCCGGTCATATCGTATATAACCGACTAGTATCCAATGTATCGGCTTATCGAATCAACTCTTGATTCGATAACTAGGTTATATCGCATACAACCAATCGATACATTCATCGCGAGAATGAAATACGGTATCACATACACGCATTATTCTCGGTCCCGCACATATCTCATATGCGCTCCTATTTCGTTTCGCTTGAGCCAGGAAACCTCTGTGTAGGACTCTAAAGACTCGTCAATACGCCGGCAGCAGGTGATGATCATATCAAACACCCACAAGCCGCAAGCGGTCTGCTAAACGTAACGGCCACCCGGGTATTGAGCGATCAGAAGATCGACGAGCAAGCCCGCTCACACTCCAGTGAATCCAACCAGTAACACTACCGTACAGTCCGGTCTCGTCGTCTGATATGTCGCATATCTCGCCTAGGGGTGGTAAACGTCAGACCCCAATAGCTCGATAAGTCGTGTCGATATGAGGTCTATAACTGTTCGAGAAACTACTGGTAACACTTACCAGTAAATCTCAGCAACCCTGGCCAGGGATTTCCTGTTATAGCCAATCGAACACAGCGCAACATCAACCCCCTATACCGGGAGAGACGAATCCCCTCCTATCGCTCATTGCCTCCATGTGATTCGGGACTGTACCCAAAAACCACCATTTTGCACGCCCTCTTGGACGTGGTAAGATGGAAATCAAAGCACAGTGGGAACCACACAAGACTCTATGACGATCTCGGGTCAACAGACTACTCTGTACCAGTGTCACCAGAGAACTGCCATCTGACGTGAAGTATAATACCATCTGGGAGTTCTCGGCGAGTCCGTCTAGTGTACCCAGTCTCCACTGAGCACCCGTATATCATCTCTGATGTCAAACACCAATGGATATGGGATCATCCTGTAAGTCCATATTGAGACCCCCGGTGCTTACGGGGAGGCGGAAACGGTATAAAAAACAAATTTTTATCGCAAGAGGCAACATGGACTAAACAAGGTCGGGATCGTGTCTAAACTAAACTAGTAAAAACGCTAAAGGGAGTTAGCTACTCAGATGAAGGTTATACCTAAACTTGAACTCCTTCTTCTTGAAATCTTGTAGAGGTTGATGGTTCTCTTTTCGTCGCCTTCTTCCGTCGAAGATGGATCCACCTCGAAGGTTCGACCTTTGGGCTCTTCCTCGATCTTTGAGTGAACTAGGGTTTCCGGCTTGCTAAACCTTTGGCCTAGAATGAGTAGAGAGTGACTAGGGTTTGCTTTTCCTTTTAAAGAGAAGGATTCTCAACACATGAGATGGTTTCTCTTTGCTAGAGGAAGAAGAAGATGAAGAGAGGAGAGAGAAGCTAAATGAGATAATGAGCAATCTTTTCTTTCTTGCAACCATAATGCCAAAAGAAAAGAATTATCTAATAATAATAATTGAAAATGAGAATAGTTGATGGTAATTTGGAATGACCACTACCATGCTTCATTTAATGAAATGTAAGCATAAATCAAGGAGGACTTTTTAAAGCATGATGGTGGTCAACATTCAACCATGGTCAACAAGTCAACCATGGTCAACAAGTCAACAAAATCAACCATAACAAAATTCTCATTTAATTACTATTATTAATAGGTAATTCATAAATCCATTAGGATTTGGAAAAAGATAACTGTCAACTGTGCATACGCACCCGTTCCGAAACCCTAATGAAATACCTCATCCTCCGCCTCAAGCAACTGTGCATACACACCTGCATTCTCGTTCCGAGGAACAAGAACACCAAGATATAAAAGCAACCCTCAAAACATATACCGGTATCTGGCTCAAACCAGAGCCTGCCAGTATAATCCGTCCGGACTCCAAACGTGCACAAGTGCGCGGATGAGAACGAACCCTGTCGCAAAACCATGCGACCTCTACTCTGTTTTGCCCAGAGGCGAATACCCTCTGTGTGGGACTCTAAAGACTCGACACTACGCTGGCAGTGGGTTTAACCACAGACCGCAAGCGGCACTAGCTGTGCGTAACGGTCCCCAGGTAGATGCCGACAAGAAGGCTGACGAGGTGAAACCCCATCTGAACTCCTACTGAGTCTGAATGTGACATTCTCCGTACAGTCCGGTCTGTTCGTCTGATACATCGCATGTCGGGCCTAGGGGGCGGTAAAACGTCAGTCCCCAAATAGCGGTACAAGTCGTGTCGGAGTGAAGCCCAAAACACCCTGAGATAACACTGGAACCTACCAGTATATCTCGCTTGCCCTGGCCAGGGACTACTCGTGTAATGGCTCTCCTAGACACAGCGCGATGTCAACCCCCAATACCGGGAGAGACGAATCCTGTCTAACCGTCACTGCCTCTAAGTGCTTCGGGACTGCACCCAATCACCACCTGTTTGCACGACTCCTTTGAGCCGTGGTAGGGTAGTGATCAAAGTGCAGTGGGAACACACTCGAGGCGAAGTGCCAGTGTCAAGTCAGCGGACTAAGCTGTACTCATGTCACCTGGGAACTGATAACTGACGATAGGTATAATACCAACCTTTCAGTTCCCGACGAGTCCTGTCCAGTGTACTCGTAACCCAACGAGCACCCGTATACTATCTCCAGTACGACGTACTGATGGCTGTGGGACATACCATCTCCCACACTGGGATGAGAAGCGCATACGCTAGTCTACTCCGGAGTATCGATGCCCTGTCTCGATAGTCCTACGACTAGGGACCTGTATAAGGATGTGCCTATAGATTACCCAGCCCCCACTAGTGTGACTGCCATCACAACGCTGGTAATCAAGCAAAGATCCTAAGGGCTCCACTAATGCGTATAAGTGATATACTGAAATAAACACAAGTACACATTGAAGTAGAAACAAACCAAGTAGCATACTACTATATTGAGCAAGATTGTTTATACAAGGTGAATATCCCAAGCTTCCATCAAGTAATATACAAACTAGTATGATACAGTAATGGCCTCTAGGGCATATACACTAACAATCTCCCACTTGCACTAAGGCCATGAACTGGCGTACCGAAGACCTATCATCTCGATCAGCCGCTCGAACTGAGTCTGGGTTAAGGCCTTGGTGAATGGATCTGCAGTGTTCTCTTCTGAAGCAACCCTCCGAACCTCGATCTCCTTGCGATCCACGATCTCCCTGATCAGGTGATACCGCCTCAAGATGTGCCTGGATCTCTGATGGGACCTGGGTTCCTTTGCTAAAGCTATAGCCCTGTTGTTGTCGCAATACAGAGGTACTGGGTCAACAATGGACGGAACCTCCTGAAGTTCTTTTAAGAACTTCCTTATCCAGACAGCTTCTTTTGCGGCATCAGATGCAGCGATGTATTCCGCTTCCATAGTCGAGTCTGCAACGGTTTCCTGTTTGGAACTCTTCCAACACACCGCCCCTCCATTGAGGGTAAAGACAAAACCCGACATGGACTTGGAATCATCCTTGTCACTCTGGAAGCTGGTGTCAGCAAAGGCCTCAATCTGGAGGTCTTTTCCGCCATACACCAAGAACATCTCCTTAGTCCTTCTCAGGTACTTGAGAATGTTCTTTACTGCTATCCAATGTTTCTCCCCAGGGTTTGACTGATACCGGCTTACTACACTCAGTGCATAAGCTACATCCGGTCTGGTACACAACATCGCATACATTATAGAGCCTACCGCAGAAGCATAGGGTATAATAGACATGCGATCCCTCTCCAAATCAGTCTTGGGAGACATCTCTTTAGAGAGGGTGATCCCGTGACAAGCCGGTAGGTTACCGCGCTTGGAATCTTCCATACTGAATCTTTTCAGTACGGTGTCGATGTACCTGGACTGTGAAAGTCCTAATATCCTCTTGGATCTATCACGATGGATCCGGATCCCCAGGATGTAAGAGGCATCACCCAGGTCTTTCATGGAGAACCTGTGTGACAAGAAACCTTTGACAGATTGTAGCATAGGAATGTCATTTCCTATTAAGAGAATGTCATCCACGTATAAAACAAGGAATACTACAGTTCTCGCTACAAATCTACTATAGATGCATGGTTCATCTGGATTTTTGATAAAGTCAAATTCCTTGACCGTCTCATCAAAACAGATGTTCCAACTCCGCGATGCCTGCTTTAGTCCATAGATGGACTTAAGCAACTTGCACACCTTTCCGCTGCTCCCACTCTGAATGAAACCCTCTGGCTGATCCATATAGACACACTCCTCTAAATTTCTATTTAGAAAAGCAGTTTTTACGTCCATCTGCCAAATCTCATAATCGTAGAAGGCAGCAATGGCAACAAGGATCCGAATGGATTTCAGCATAGCCACTGGAGAAAAGGTTTCGTCATAGTCCTGTAAGTGCACGGCGGCGCCCCGGCTGTCAATCCGACGGCCAAACGCGGAAACGGTGCTAAACTTAAATTTTTGCGGACTTGGCAAAACGGCACCACCGCGCACTAAACCCCGGATCGTTACCATTAACTAGTCTAAGCTACTTAACAAGATGGGAAAGAGATATACCGACGATCCAAGTCCTCCGGTCTTCATCTCCAATCCGATCTCCTCGCGGGATCTCCGTCCGTCTCATCCTCGTCGCCGGAAGTGCACCACATTGCCTTCTTCGTTTACGGGCTCCCACCTCAATGCCGAGGCAACTCGGGCACGAAGCCGGCTACTCGACGTGCCCAAGGTTCGCTGTAGAATACGTAGTCCTCAAGTCTCACTTTGGGGTTCATGGAGATGCCATTTTAGGTGGAGGGATGATACAAGAACAATGTGGAGGAACTTGGGGATTTTTCTAACATCAAGAGAGCAAAAAATCCCCACTACAAAAAAATGGGCAACCCACCCTCATGGTGGCCGGCCATGACAAGAGGAGAAGGAGAGTGAAAAATGGAGAGAGAGAGCTCAAAAATAATGGGAGCCATTCTCATCTAAAACCAAAGAGAGAGAGAGAGAGGAAAGCTATCATACAAAAGAAATGATAGCAAGGTAAACTCAACACTCAACACCACCATCATCACCTCACAAAGTCCAACCATCATGAACCATGATGACTCAAAAAGTCATGCCATCATGAAGAAATCAAGTCAAAGGATGGTGCACATCATGAAAGCCATCATGATGCAACAAGATGCAAAGAACCCCTCCACAAATACTTATTTGCAACAATGCAAATAAGCCCTCCTCCACCAATCTTCGGCCAATGAACGGAACAATGGAAAATTGGCCGAAACGGAAAACAAACTGGCAACTCCAAAAACTGTTCCCGTAATAAATTACAGGAAAACCCCGATACTGTGCATACACACCCGCATCTGTATTTCGACCGAAATACAAATGCAATGAGACAAAATCTACACTGTACTATACTAGGATCCGGCTTATACCAAAGCCGGCTAGTAATATATGTTCGATCCTGATCCGTGCAATACCGCACGTATCTGATCGAACCCTGCCATATAACCATACGGCCTATAGTACAAACTGTCCGATCCTGATCCGTGCAATACCGCACGTATCTGATCGGACCTTGCCATATCTCCATACGGCCTCTACAACCTTTCGCCCGAAAGCTTGAGTAACTGTAAATGTGGTGGACTCTAAAGACTCGTCAATACTATGGCTGTGGATTTAACCACTAGCACGTCAGAGGTATATGCCAATACGTGACGGGCCACCAGCTATTGACCAAAAGGGACGTCGATGAGGAAGCTCACCCCGACACCCAACTGAGCCTGTCAGTGACAATATCCGTGCAGTCCGGTCCGTTCGTCTATGAGTATCGCATGGCGGGCCTAGGGGGTTGGTAAAAGTCAGACCCCCAAAAGCGGTACAAGTCGTGTCGGAGTGTAGCCCAGAACACCCTGAGATACTACTGGAATACCTACCAGTAAATCTCCTTGCCTTGGCCAAGGACTTTGTGTAATGGCTCTCCTAGACACAGCACGACCTCACCCCCAATACCGGGAGAGACGAACCCCTGAAGATACGCTCACTGCCTCCATGTGGCTCGGGACTGTACCCAACTAAAACCTGTTTGCACGACTCCTTTGAGCCGTGGTAGGGTAGTAATCAAAGTACAGTGGGAACTCACACGAGACAAATGACGATCCCCAGGTCGATGAACTAACCTGCACACATGTCACCAGGGAACTGCCATCTGACGTCTGGTATATGACCAACTAGCATGTTCCCGGCGAGTCCTGTCCGGTGTACTCATAACCCAATGAGCACCTGTATACATCTTAGGTGATCCAACTGACACCAGTGGCTTGTGAGACCGGCCACCGCCCCTCGTCGGGGTCTCGACTGTATACACTAGTCTACTAATGGAGTATCGATGCCCAGTCTCGAAACTCCCACGACTAGGGACCTTTTAAGGATATGCTTATAGACCCCAGCTCCCACTTATATGATCGCCCTCATACTGCTGGTGGTCAAGCAAGAATCCTAGGGGCTCTATCAACGTGTAATAGCGACGTGTCAGGTCACTTAAAGCAGTACACGATGATAAAGGTAAACCAGATAGCATACTATCATCTCGAGTAAGACTGTCCTACCGGGATAGGTCCTCCCTCAATCATTGCAATCACGTACCTGTGATCCAATAATTGACTCTGAGGGCACTATCTCCAACAATCTCCCACTTGCACTCAAGGCTAATTATTGCGATGTCGCATACTCACAGCCCGTGTGATACCGAACACCCAACTCCTCTACTAGTCAGTTTCACAAAGCTCGTTTGCGAAACTATTGCGTTCGAGGAATAGCCTCAGTGAGTGGATCCGCCTTGTTGTCTCTTTCCATGTCTCTCTAAATCTCAAGTTCGCGGAGAAACCCATCTCCCGAAATGAGCAATACCTGTCTTAGAATGTGTCTGGATGTCTGATGGGACATAGCTCATAAATGAGCTCCAAATCCAAACTTCTTAGACTGTATCGTCAACTGAACTTAATCAGTATCCTGCGCGCCATGCCTCCCTCAGTATTGCCTTGGACCACCTGTCCAAAATACTGCCCCTCATCAGAAGGAAAACTATAGCTCTGACAACCTCCTTGTCGTCCATGTCACCTTGGAAGCCTGGAATGATAACTGTTTCCCGAATGAGGCTGTCGTTATCATATCCCTAGAACATCCACTTATGTTCTAAAACTGCTTCCGACTGTTTCTCCAGGATTGGATTAATGTCAACTTATTGCATCTAGTGCAAGAACAATATCTGGTGTGGTACTTGACATCTCATGATTGACTCAATTGCCTAAGCAAGTGATCTGCCAATCATGCACATCCCTCTCCCCTTTAGTCTGTAAGACACCTTTAGAGAGGGTGACTCCGTTACCTGCAGGTACACTACCGTGCCAGGAGTCGTCCATCCTAAATACTCTTAGAATGCTGTCAAGTACCCTGATTGGGAAACCACCCAAATCTAGATCTAAGACCATAGATCTAGTAACCAGTATGTCAGATATAATGTCCAAGTCCATGTGGAGAAACCACTGTGTGACGACCAAAGTATAACCGATCGTAGTATAGGAGTTTCCTTTCCTACTTTGTGTATGTCATCCATATACCAGGATATCACACCCTACTACCTTCTCAACAGATCCATCTCCTATTCTGATGAAGTCAAACCTATGACTGTCACGTCAGAAATAGATGATCTATCTCCGCTACATCTGCTTTAGTCTATAAATAGACATAAGCTACCTGTCCACCAATGCTTCCGCTGCTCCCACTGACTACGACAACCCTCTGGCAGAGTCATATACACGTACACTTCTAAAACTAGTTTAGAACGACGCTATACTCATCCTCCCGCCGGGTCTCGCACCCTGGAACAACAGCAATGGTAATTGTGGGTAAACAAGAACTTCCCTGTCACCGTCCTTGAGGCTACCGGAGTACCTCTCGGGTAGCTGAAGTTACCCACCTTATCTGCGGAGTGGCCAATGGAATGTCAATCCAGATTGAATCTTTAGGTTCCTTATCAAATCTTCAGTAATCGTTTGTGGTTCTGGAATCACTTCCAGTTCTACCATACTCCCACTACTGTTTTCCTGAAAAAATCCATTTTTATTTTAAAACTGTGGCGAGTCAAGAACAATATTGCTATTGATCTTCCAGATGGTAGAAAATCAACCCGCGTCATAGCCTGGGTCAACCCACAAACAGCCATTACAGAAACGTGCCTTGAGTTGTCCAGTGTCTGGTTTTAATCATAAACCGGACAACTCCCCGTACCTTAACATCGTTAAGATATGAACTGTTCTATATCCAATATAGAAACAGAGGCACTGATTTAATTGAACCAGATTCAAATCATGCAGCTGTCCCCAGCGCATGTCAACTAAATGGAAGGAGGCCGATCAGCGTTACTCAATCTTAGGAATACTTCCAATTATGAGTAACCTGAAAGAGAAGCAATTTCTCTTAATCATTACTATCAACTGAACACCATACACAAGTATCTACATCTTCGATCTCTTTGAAGAATCCCGATACTTGCTATACCTGGTTCTCTACTCTATTCAAATACATATAACTTTTCCAAATTCAGACCCTGTGTTTCCACGAAACACCTGTCTAAAAATTAGAGGAGTCATAAGTAAACCGAATATAGTACGAGGACCATCCCCTCTGTCCTGATGGACTCTGGACAACATACAATACTCTGTAAAAGTCCCTTGAGTCTGATTACTCATTCACTGTGTGTCGTAGGTTGAAAACTGTACTTATGGTTAAGAAGAATTACACCGCTGTTTAATGCTCCTTACCTAACCATCCACTGATATAGGTAAATGTCGTAGACATAATTTCAGAAAGGTATATCTCACTCTATGAAAATAGACGTACAGATATATCAATTTGAAATTGGTGCATAACAGCGGATATTCAAAACCAAATATTTGCCGACCGGCAAACAACCCAGGTGATTTCCTCAAATATCACCGATTACAACGAATCCCGATATAATGAGGATAATCACCCAATTCCCAATAACTTATTCCCACTCATCATCTGTAAAACCATACAGATGTGAGAATCGTATCTGGTAAATACATACCCTGGAGTAAGTATCTAATCGGGAAATCAGTTTTCTATTAACAGTACACAGTGAAACTGAAACATTGAAATGTTTCGATGGGGTATCCTGGTATTCCTAGTAATGCCTCTTCCAGATTCACGACTGTAACCGTATAGTTCTTTGCCACCTCTCCAAATCCCTTCATATGTCTTTAGTCTTTACCTTCTGCACACCCCTTTAGCCCAAATGGTTTTCTTCCTTCCCTACCGTTCGGCACCAGCCTATGGTTTGGAAGAAGACTATCCAATAAGCATAATGGGTGTACTGTCCCAATCCTAGGAACACTCGCAACACGAGAGAAGGTGAAGATAAAAGACACCTGAATGTACTTTATTCCTATTTCTCCTGAACCAGGATCCATCCCCGAACTGGAACAAGTTCCTTTCGAGTTCGTATATAACCATACGATGGAATATCCAAATAAACTGTGGATCTTCGTAGTGATACGGAGTGTCCTGGAGAAATACAAAGGTGATGTGGGAGTGGTAACGAAATATTTGGTTTGGTCGTGAATATCTGTTGCAATTTACTTTGCCCTCTTACTAATCCCTTGCTTTGTCTGAACTTAATACCTTCTGCACACCATCGTTATGCTAATTGGTTTTCTTCATTCCCTACCGGTCGGCACCAGCCTAAGGTTTGGAAGAAGACAATCCAATTTGCGTAATAGGTGTACTACCCCTAAACCAAGGAGTACTCGTAACCTGAGAGAGGGTAAAAGGAAAAGACAACTGAATAATCCTATCCGTTTTCTCCAGAACCGGAAACCATCCTCGAATAAATTCTTTCGAGTTCGTATCTAACCATACGATGGTTTTGTCCAATGGAAGTGGACGTTCGTAGTAATACGGGGTGTCCTGGAGAAAAAGGGTAAAAGTAGGAGTGGCAATGAGGTCTGCAACTCTGACAATCCAAAAGCCGGTGTTTAAGAAGGTTCGGTCAACTTGGTCACTGAGTCAAAGTCTTAGGGTCGGGTCAATGGTCGCTGCCAAAGAGAGAGAGAAAAGAAACACTCAGCGTGCACTCTAACCTAGATCAGAATGGTTACCAATTTATCTAATCTGGAATCCTCCCACTGTACCTCAAATTCTCCTCCAAACCTGAAAGAAGAATTAGTCGGGGTTACCCGAGGAGTATACCAACTCATCAGTGGGAATCGGGATCCAACTATCATTGCATGATAACGTGACGGAATCCGCTCACGCTATCACACTCCAGAAGGTATGCGCATATCTGGCAAGTTTCAGTTCTTTTGAAACTCCCGATGTGATTTCTGCCCCATGCTCTTATGACCTTGACTTTGGCCAACAAATCATAAGTCACATGTCAAGTTCTACCCGTCATTCTCCAGGTTGTTTTGAATCCACCCGTACATACCCTTGACTTTGGCCAACAAGGCAGTACGACTGTTCCAAACCAACGCATCTATCTATGCTGCATATGAATAACCAACAGCTACCAAACACTGTGCCTTGACTTTGGCCAACAAACACAGCTTGAATACTATTGACTACCCATATGAAACGACGGAGGGCTACGAATGGTTTCTGGCGAAAACCTTTAACGTAATGAACTTGATATCGTTGAAGGAACGGATAGCTTTTTAAAAATATAGTGACGAAAACCATTGCTAAAGAGGTCACTCCCGGTGAAGGGATCTCGGCTCTTTCCCCGTAGAATGGGGTGCAGGATATTCCAACTGAATACCACGATGCAAAGCAAAAGCAATCGGCTATAGTGAAATTAATGCCCTGACGCAAACTTTTGTCCAAGGGGTCACTCCCGGTGAAGGGATCTCGGCCCTTGCCTCGTCGACTGAGGAGCAGGATATTCCAAATGAATACCACGATGCAAAACAAAAGTGAACGTCCTTGCAATAACAGCTTTTTGAAAAAGTGTTCCAACAACATCAGATTAGGTTTGTTTTTAACTTGCATTGATCCGAATCAATGCAGTCCCATCAATTGATCACACCAAAATGAACGAAAATATACTGATGTACGTATATGCCATCCGCATTCGCCACTGGGTCCCGTCATTACCCGTTAGGTTAGCTTACTAACGACAGAGCGGGGACTGGACTAGCGCGGATGCAAAACATATACTACATCTACTAATATATATACCAATATATTATATTCGCTCAAGGCGTGAATAAAAATGCAACATCACAGAAAATGTACAGCATCACAGAAACAATACAGATATCTGGGATCCCCGGGTTTCACAGAGCCGCTGAAACCCGACGTTCCCCTGGTCGTGTGGATAGCCTGTGCAATGAAATCCTAGACCCCTACGGGCGCGGCAAGTCACCCGCCAAAACCTGAAGCGAGGCAGCCCCCTTCAGCGCCGTGAATGGACCACCCAGCACTTCACGGAATCCGGTAACTTGGGCACCCCTCCTGGGTCAACCTGTACCCCCTACGAGTGCGGCGAATAGCCCGCCAATCCTAGAGCGAAGCCCCCTCCGTCTCAATGCCATGAGATGCGGGCTTGTTGCCCTCCAGAACCCGGCTATCCGTGCACCCCTCCACGGGGCAATCCTAGTACAGAAAATAAAATATACATACAACGGGTACATCGACCGCAACCAGGTCGTGCCCCAAAATAATAATACAAACGGGCAGTGACGGCAGTCCACATGTCGGACGCTCGCCCCGCAATATCAAATGTACATAATACAACAAAACTGTACTAGCATTGCATCCAGGCTATCCCCCACGACCGATCCGCAACATCACAGCAAATACATAGAACATCAACGTGAAAGTCACGTTCGCAAATCCGTCTAACCGGGCTATAGCAGTTAGACCGGATTTACCGATCGAGTGACATTCACGGTCGCAGATATAATGTAAATACTGTGAAAAATGTGTTTAAAAAATTTCCGATTGATCAAACAATTAACAAGTGGGCCCCAAAGAAAACTGTAGCAGTTACAGAAAATATGGGCCCAATTTTAATGTTCCAAAACCCCTGAAATAAACCCAGAAGGCATCTGTAAAAATTTGGTGATGTGACGTGCACAGTGCACCGCGGAAGGGCGGCAAGTATGGTATTTCCGCGGCGGTTCCGCGCTCACACTGTAGCGTTACATCGTCGAATTTTTACAGAACTCTTATATTTTCTCGTACATCAATATTTTACAACCTGAAAAAATTTTGGACACCAAAAAATCTTAACAGAAAACTGATGTGGGTGTATTGGGGTTTTCGGACATTTCGATCGATCGGAACAGAAAAACACATTACACAAAGCTAGACTAAGTTAATGGGGAGGCTCTGATACCACTGTAAGTGCACGGCGGCGCCCCGGCTGTCAATCCGACGGCCAAACGCGGAAACGGTGCTAAACTTAAATTTTTGCGGACTTGGCAAAACGGCACCACCGCGCACTAAACCCCGGATCGTTACCATTAACTAGTCTAAGCTACTTAACAAGATGGGAAAGAGATATACCGACGATCCAAGTCCTCCGGTCTTCATCTCCAATCCGATCTCCTCGCGGGATCTCCGTCCGTCTCATCCTCGTCGCCGGAAGTGCACCACATTGCCTTCTTCGTTTACGGGCTCCCACCTCAATGCCGAGGCAACTCGGGCACGAAGCCGGCTACTCGACGTGCCCAAGGTTCGCTGTAGAATACGTAGTCCTCAAGTCTCACTTTGGGGTTCATGGAGATGCCATTTTAGGTGGAGGGATGATACAAGAACAATGTGGAGGAACTTGGGGATTTTTCTAACATCAAGAGAGCAAAAAATCCCCACTACAAAAAAATGGGCAACCCACCCTCATGGTGGCCGGCCATGACAAGAGGAGAAGGAGAGTGAAAAATGGAGAGAGAGAGCTCAAAAATAATGGGAGCCATTCTCATCTAAAACCAAAGAGAGAGAGAGAGAGGAAAGCTATCATACAAAAGAAATGATAGCAAGGTAAACTCAACACTCAACACCACCATCATCACCTCACAAAGTCCAACCATCATGAACCATGATGACTCAAAAAGTCATGCCATCATGAAGAAATCAAGTCAAAGGATGGTGCACATCATGAAAGCCATCATGATGCAACAAGATGCAAAGAACCCCTCCACAAATACTTATTTGCAACAATGCAAATAAGCCCTCCTCCACCAATCTTCGGCCAATGAACGGAACAATGGAAAATTGGCCGAAACGGAAAACAAACTGGCAACTCCAAAAACTGTTCCCGTAATAAATTACAGGAAAACCCCGATACTGTGCATACACACCCGCATCTGTATTTCGACCGAAATACAAATGCAATGAGACAAAATCTACACTGTACTATACTAGGATCCGGCTTATACCAAAGCCGGCTAGTAATATATGTTCGATCCTGATCCGTGCAATACCGCACGTATCTGATCGAACCCTGCCATATAACCATACGGCCTATAGTACAAACTGTCCGATCCTGATCCGTGCAATACCGCACGTATCTGATCGGACCTTGCCATATCTCCATACGGCCTCTACAACCTTTCGCCCGAAAGCTTGAGTAACTGTAAATGTGGTGGACTCTAAAGACTCGTCAATACTATGGCTGTGGATTTAACCACTAGCACGTCAGAGGTATATGCCAATACGTGACGGGCCACCAGCTATTGACCAAAAGGGACGTCGATGAGGAAGCTCACCCCGACACCCAACTGAGCCTGTCAGTGACAATATCCGTGCAGTCCGGTCCGTTCGTCTATGAGTATCGCATGGCGGGCCTAGGGGGTTGGTAAAAGTCAGACCCCCAAAAGCGGTACAAGTCGTGTCGGAGTGTAGCCCAGAACACCCTGAGATACTACTGGAATACCTACCAGTAAATCTCCTTGCCTTGGCCAAGGACTTTGTGTAATGGCTCTCCTAGACACAGCACGACCTCACCCCCAATACCGGGAGAGACGAACCCCTGAAGATACGCTCACTGCCTCCATGTGGCTCGGGACTGTACCCAACTAAAACCTGTTTGCACGACTCCTTTGAGCCGTGGTAGGGTAGTAATCAAAGTACAGTGGGAACTCACACGAGACAAATGACGATCCCCAGGTCGATGAACTAACCTGCACACATGTCACCAGGGAACTGCCATCTGACGTCTGGTATATGACCAACTAGCATGTTCCCGGCGAGTCCTGTCCGGTGTACTCATAACCCAATGAGCACCTGTATACATCTTAGGTGATCCAACTGACACCAGTGGCTTGTGAGACCGGCCACCGCCCCTCGTCGGGGTCTCGACTGTATACACTAGTCTACTAATGGAGTATCGATGCCCAGTCTCGAAACTCCCACGACTAGGGACCTTTTAAGGATATGCTTATAGACCCCAGCTCCCACTTATATGATCGCCCTCATACTGCTGGTGGTCAAGCAAGAATCCTAGGGGCTCTATCAACGTGTAATAGCGACGTGTCAGGTCACTTAAAGCAGTACACGATGATAAAGGTAAACCAGATAGCATACTATCATCTCGAGTAAGACTGTCCTACCGGGATAGGTCCTCCCTCAATCATTGCAATCACGTACCTGTGATCCAATAATTGACTCTGAGGGCACTATCTCCAACAAGTCCAAGCCAGGTCTTTGACGGAAACCCTTTGCTACAAGTCTAGCTTTATAGGTCTCAACCTGTCCATCTACACCAATCTTCCTTTTGAAGATCCACTTGCATCCTACGGGTTTTACCCCGTCTGGAGCAATGTCCAACGTCCATACTTTGTTGGTGTACATGGACTCCATTTCGGTCCGCATTGCATCCAGCCATTTTACCGAGTCAACGCTCTGAACGGTCTGTTGGAAGCTAGTAGGCTCATCATAGTCTATGATGCAATCCTCTCTATCCCCGTCTATGAGAAAACCGTAGTATCTCTCGGGCGGATGAGACTGCCTACTACTTCTGCGGAGCGGCATAGGAATGTCCTGTTCATTTGAACCCTCTGGTTCCATTAAGCTTTCAGTAATAGTCTGTGGTTCTGGAATTTCTTCCAGTTCTATTGCGCTCCCACTTACTTCTTTTTCTAAGAACTGATGTTCCAGAAAATGGGCATTACGAGAAACAAGGACTTTTTGTTCCTCTGCGTAATAGAAAAGATACCCCCTGGAGTTCTTTGGGTATCCCACAAACTTGCACAGTACTGAGCGCGCCTCGAGCTTGTCCGTATGCTGCTTTTTGACATAAGCTGGACATCCCCAAATCTTTAGGTACTGAAGATAGGGTTTCTTCCCACTCCATAATTCATATGGTGTGGTAGGCACAGTCTTAGTAGGAACTCGGTTCAATAGGTATGCAGCTGTTTCTAGCGCATACCCCCAGAATGATCGCGGTAACTCAGCGTTACTCATCATGGACCGTACCATATCCAATAGGGTCCGGTTCCGTCTCTCCGATACACCGTTATGTTGCGGGGTGTATGGAGGAGTAAGCTGAGAGAGAATCCCATTCTCTTTTAAATAATTCAGGAACTCGGCACTTAAGTATTCTCCACCTCGATCCGATCTTAGAATCTTGATACTTTTGCCGGTTTGTTTTTCTACTTCATTCTTAAATTCCTGGAATTTTTCAAAAGCTTCGGACTTATGTTTCATTAAGAAGACATAACAGTATCTTGAAAAATCATCCGTAAAAGTAATGAAGTAAGAATAACCGCTTCGCGCATGTGTAGACATTGGACCGCACACGTCCCTGTGTACGAGTCCCAAGAGCTCGCTCGCTCTTACTCCTTGTCCAGTGAACGGAGTCTTTGTCATCTTTCCTTTGAGACAGGATTGACAAGTGGCATATGATTGATATTCGAACGGATCCAAATATCCTTCTGTATGTAACTTAGTCAACCTTCTCTCATTGATGTGACCCAGTCTACAATGCCATAAGAAGGTCTGATTGATATCTGGAGACTTTCTTTTGTGTGTATTCTGGACATTGAAAATCTGTGGTTGGTTTAATACGTATATACCATTGCTCAATGTACCTGACCCAATCAGAACTTGATTAAGGTGAATGTTTACAACATTACTTACAAACGCAAATTCATAACCTTCTTTAGAAACCAAAGATACAGAAATGATATTACAAGTTGCGTTGGGTACAAAAAAGCAATTACGTAAAACCAAAACATGCCCATCTGACATTCCCAGGTGATAGTCCCCCACGGCTTTAGCATCCATGCTAGCTCCGTTCGCAACTCTGAGGGTCATGTCACCTGCCTTCAAAACCCTACGGTTTCTCAACGCCTGCAAAGAATTACAGATATGAGATCCTGATCCGGTATCCAATACCCAGGAAGTAGAGTTTATAGAAAGACAGTTTTCAATAACATACACACCTGAAGCTGAAGCCGCAACCTGCTTCAGTTCCTGTGTCCTGGCTTTCCAAGCCCTGCAATCTTTCTTCCAGTGTCCGCTCTTATGACAATAGAAGCATTCTTCCTTTCCAATAAGCTTCCCCGCAATCTTTGTTGCCTTTTCCTTTCCCTTCGTACCCACTTTACTAACACCGCCTCTTGGTTTGGCGGGGGCTTTCTTTCTCTTTCCCTTGGCTTTCGCCTTGGACCTAGAGGAAGAAGATCCTCCTACAAACAAAGCGGGTGTATCCCTACCCTTCTGTAGGGTGCCCTCTGCGCTCCTCAGCAGGTTGAGGAGTTCTGAAAGTTCAACTTCCTTTTCTTGCAAGTTGAAATTCAGTATGAACTGGGCGTAAGTGGATGGAAGGGACTGGAGAATTATATCCGTATAGAGTTCACTGTCCAACGTGGTCCCAAGTTCCGCGAGCTCCTCAGTGTAGCCAATCATCTTAAGCACGTGGTCCGCTACCGATGATCCGACGGCCAACTTAGTCGAAAATAACTTCTTCGACACTTCGTATCTTGCGATACGAGACTGCTCTCCATACAGTTCTTTTGTATGAAGAAATATGGATTCCAAATCCATATTCTCGTGCCTCCTCTGATGGTCGTTGTCCATCGAGGCAAGTACGAGGCACCTGGCCTTCGCGCTGTCAA
Organism: Agapanthus africanus; assembly: GCA_030015575.1. Lineage (NCBI taxonomy): Eukaryota > Viridiplantae > Streptophyta > Magnoliopsida > Asparagales > Amaryllidaceae > Agapanthus > Agapanthus africanus. The sequence continues at coordinate 397,491,935 of JASDDO010000026.1, read as the reverse complement.
TCTCCCAAGTCGTACGGATTTCCTTATCCGCGATGCTGGAGGTGGGACCTGGGACGGGGGGAGCTTTGGTGGTAAGAAGATACCCCAGCTTGTCGTAAGCGATTGCCAATTTGACATTCCTGAGCCAATCTTTGTAGTTTGGCCCTGTCAGTATGTTTTTATCTAGAAGTAACTTAAGTCCAGTCATTTCGATTTGGTCGCTGCAGGGGGAGAGAAGAAACACTTAGCACGATGCTCTTGCAAGTTTAGAATGCTTTTTAATTTGTCTAAACAGGATGGCTCCCACTGTCTCTCGAATCCCTCCTCAAACCACAAAGGAAGAATTAGCCGGGATCAATCCCACCGTACAATACTTGCTTAACCGTTCAGCCAGGCCAGTGTCGGTACTTCGAGGGAGGTTTTCCAACGCTTTCGCGAAGTTCCTTAATTAAATAACCTCTTTTCCCTGGGGGCGTAGCCCCGCTAACACCTTTCTAGGCACCTACTAGGTTTATAGCATTGATCGTTTAGTGAGAAATTTCCCGAGGAGTAGCATATACTCACAGTAGGATCGGGATCCAAATATCATCGCGTGACGAAAATGAAGGAATCCTACCATAATCATCACACTCCAAATGGTATGCAAATCTAGCAAGTTTCAGTACTTATGAAACTCCCGATGTGGATTTTTGCCCCATGCTCTTATGACCTTGGCGTGAGGTCAAAATGTCATAAGTCACATGTCAAGTTCTTCCCATCATTATCCCGGTTGATTTGAATCCATCCGTACCTACCCTTGACGTAGGCCAAAATGGTGGTACGACTGTCTCAAAACAACGCATTCTATCTATGCAACAGATAAATATCCGGCAGCTACCAATCACTATGCCTTGGCGTGAGGTCAAAATACATAGCTTGAATACTACCGTATATTTAACTGAAATGATGGAGGGCTACGAATGGTTTTGGCGAAACCGTGAACGTAGTGAACTTGATATAATCGATGGAACGAGATAGCTTTTAGAAGGAGTGGCTCAAGCTCCGCATTTAAAAAGTTAGTTTTGAAAAGAACCGAGTGGTTTTTCGAAAGTGTTCCAACGACTTTAACTTGGTTTATTATCTTGCATTAGTTCTTTTAATGCGTGATATTCTTGCATTAGTTCTTTTAATGCGTCCCATCATTTAATCCTACCATTGCAGAAAACAACCAAAATATGACGTACGCTTATGCCATTCGCATTCGCCACGGGGTCCCGTCATCACTCGTTAGGTTACTTAACTAACGACAGAGCGGGGGCTGGGCTAGCGCGGCTGTAAAACATAAGCAACGCCTAAATAGAAAGCAATGATAGACATTACAGATCACAGATGAATACATTGGATATACTAGCAATCCGCAATCCTTTCGAGCCTGCAACGAAAAGCGGATTACACGGTCGCGGTGAATAGCCAAATACCCCACCCAAGACCCCTACGGGTGCGGCAAACTACCCGCCAAGTACCCGGTAGTTTGTGCACCCCTCCATGGGTCTATCCTAGGAGCAAAAACAGTAAAAAGAATTATACAATGACGGCTACAACCCCGACCCGGTTGTACGGCCAAACAAATAAAATTATTACATCAATTTACATTTACAATGAATGAAAGAAAAACAAAAGCTCATCTCACATCCACCCCGGCTATTCACCCGCGACAGTCCAACACATTCATATACACAATCCAACATCAAACTCAGATCATGTATAACCCCGACTAATCGACTTATAGCGATTAGCCGACGTTCAATACATGCAAACATCACAGATATAACCAACATAGCCAAAGCGCAGTGAAGTTCGGAAAAAATACGGAATTATAGGACCCCAAAAGTGAATTTCTGTTCTGGAAAATCTGGGTACATATAATACATCTTAAAAATCCCAAAATCCCACCAGAAGAACACTGCACGAAAAACGATGCAGAGAGGAAACTAAACTGCGGCGCTTCCGCGGCACATGCCTACCTCGTGCCGCGGAAGCGCGGCGGTTTAAGTGAATTAGTGCATCGTTTTTCTTGGCTGTTCAAACAAAACCTTGAGCCGAATTTACAAGTATAAATTTTTTCATTTTGAGCAGAAAAAATTTCAACAGAAACTTAGGGTTTTGGTTTTTCCGGTTTTGTGATTTTTCGGTTTCGAACTTCCATACACTTCGCTACCAAGCTAGTTTAAGTTTAGTTAGGCTCTGATACCACTGTAAGTCCATATTGCGACCCCCGGTGCTTACGGGGAGGCGGAAACGGTATAAAAAACAAATTTTTATCGCAAGAGGCAACATGGACTAAACAAGGTCGGGATAGTGTCTAAACTAAACTAGCAAAAACGCTAAAGGGAGTTAGCTACTCGGATGAAGGTTATACCTAAACTTGAACTCCTTCTTCTTGAAATCTTGTAGAGGTTGATGGTCCTCTTTTCGTCGCCTTCTTCCGTCGAAGATGGATCCACCTCGAAGGTTCGACCTTTGGGCTCTTCCTCGATCTTTGAGTGAACTAGGGTTTCCGGCTTGCTAAACCTTTGGCCTAGAATGAGTAGAGAGTGACTAGGGTTTGCTTTTCCTTTTAAAGAGAAGGATTCTCAACACATGAGATGGTTTCTCTTTGCTAGAGGAAGAAGAAGATGAAGAGAGGAGAGAGAAGCTAAATGAGATAATGAGCAATCTTTTCTTTCTTGCAACCATAATGCCAAAAGAAAAGAATTATCTAATAATAATAATTGAAAATGAGAATAGTTGATGGTAATTTGGAATGACCACTACCATGCTTCATTTAATGAAATGTAAGCATAAATCAAGGAGGACTTTTTAAAGCATGATGGTGGTCAACATTCAACCATGGTCAACAAGTCAACCATGGTCAACAAGTCAACAAAATCAACCATAACAAAATTCTCATTTAATTACTATTATTAATAGGTAATTCATAAATCCATTAGGGTTTGGAAAAAGATAACTGTCAACTGTGCATACGCACCCGTTCCGAAACCCTAATGAAATACCTCATCCTCCGCCTCAAGCAACTGTGCATACACACCTGCATTCTCGTTCCGAGGAACAAGAACACCAAGATATAAAAGCAACCCTCAAAACATATACCGGTATCTGGCTCAAACCAGAGCCTGCCAGTATAATCCGTCCGGACTCCAAACGTGCACAAGTGCGCAGATGAGAACGAACCCTGTCGCAAAACCATGCGACCTCTACTCTGTTTTGCCCAGAGGCGAATACCCTCTGTGTGGGACTCTAAAGACTCGACACTACGCTGGCAGTGGGTTTAACCACAGACCGCAAGCGGCACTAGCTGTGCGTAACGGTCCCCAGGTAGATGCCGACAAGAAGGCTGACGAGGTGAAACCCCATCTGAACTCCTACTGAGTCTGAATGTGACATTCTCCGTACAGTCCGGTCTGTTCGTCTGATACATCGCATGTCGGGCCTAGGGGGCGGTAAAACGTCAGTCCCCAAATAGCGGTACAAGTCGTGTCGGAGTGAAGCCCAAAACACCCTGAGATAACACTGGAACCTACCAGTATATCTCGCTTGCCCTGGCCAGGGACTACTCGTGTAATGGCTCTCCTAGACACAGCGCGATGTCAACCCCCAATACCGGGAGAGACGAATCCTGTCTAACCGTCACTGCCTCTAAGTGCTTCGGGACTGCACCCAATCACCACCTGTTTGCACGACTCCTTTGAGCCGTGGTAGGGTAGTGATCAAAGTGCAGTGGGAACACACTCGAGGCGAAGTGCCAGTGTCAAGTCAGCGGACTAAGCTGTACTCATGTCACCTGGGAACTGATAACTGACGATAGGTATAATACCAACCTTTCAGTTCCCGACGAGTCCTGTCCAGTGTACTCGTAACCCAACGAGCACCCGTATACTATCTCCAGTACGACGTACTGATGGCTGTGGGACAGACCATCTCCCACACTGGGATGAGAAGCGCATACGCTAGTCTACTCCGGAGTATCGATGCCCTGTCTCGATAGTCCTACGACTAGGGACCTGTATAAGGATGTGCCTATAGATTACCCAGCCCCCACTAGTGTGACTGCCATCACAACGCTGGTAATCAAGCAAAGATCCTAAGGGCTCCACTAATGCGTATAAGTGATATACTGAAATAAACACAAGTACACATTGAAGTAGAAACAAACCAAGTAGCATACTACTATATTGAGCAAGATTGTTTATACAAGGTGAATATCCCAAGCTTCCATCAAGTAATATACAAACTAGTATGATACAGTAATGGCCTCTAGGGCATATACACTAACACATCCATCGCCCATCTGTATGGGTCGAGAAGGTACACGCTAGTCTACTCTGGTATATCGATGCCCCATCTCGATACACCCACGACTAGGGACTTTGAAGGATATACTTATGGACTACCTGTCCCCACTAGTATGATCCGCATCATAGTCCAGGTAGTCAAGTACACATCCTAAGGGCTTTACCAACATGTAACAGAGAGACAATCAGTATACACGTTAAGGTAAAGATCAACCAGATAGCATACTATCATGTCGAGCAAGAAACTCCTCCCTATATACGTCCTAGCATCCACTACAATATACATCACATGTACAGTAATAGCCTCTAGGGCATACATATAACTAACAATCTCCCACTTGCACTAGGGCCATCTGTAGCAGTGGTTGTAGTATCTCATACTCAACCATCCCATAAAAGTCTCTCTCTGGGAACAGGCCTTTGTGAGTGGATCCGCTGTGTTGTCCTCTGAGTCTACTCTCCTAACCTCGATCTCCTTGGAGATCAACCATCTCCATGATCAGGTGATACTGCCTTAGAATATGTCTGGATCACTGATGGGACCGGCGTTCCTCGGCATAAGCCACAACTCCATTGTCTCACAATGGTTGGAACGTAGTTCATCTCATGAACCAATATACACCCAAACAGCCTCTAGGGTAGCATCTTAAGTAGCGATGTAACCTGCCTTTATCGTCTAGTATGTCACGGTATTTTGCTTGGAACTCTTCCAACATACCGTCCCTTTACTGAGGGTAAAGACAATGCCTGCGACTGACATTAAGTCGTCTTTATCACCCTGGAACCCCTCCAGTGATTCTCCCCAGGATCGATTGATACCATCTCACTACAACTAGTGAGAATCCTAACATCCAATTAAATCTATCTCATAGATCCAAAACCCAGGATTTAGGAGGCATCACTTTGATTCTATATGGAGAATCCTTGTGATAAGCGGAGATTGACCGAGCGTAGCATAGGAAACTCCTTCCCTATCAAGAGTATGTCATCCACGTACTCTACGAGGATCACCACCATACTCCCTACTACCTTTTTATTTATACAAGGTTCATCTACCATTTTGATGATGTCAAACTCTTTGACTACTTCATTAAAACAGATGTTCCAACTCCGCGATGCCTGCTTTATCCTATAAAGCATCTTGCACACGTTTCCGCTGCTCCCACTGTCTACGAAGCCCTCTGACTGTGTACTTATAGACACTCTCTTCTAAACATCATTTAGAAAAGATGTCATGACACCCAACCACCAGATATCGTAGTCATGGTATGTAGCCGTGGCAAGTAGGATCTGGATGGACTTAAGCATAGCTACTTAGAAAAGGTTTCATCATCATCTACGCCAGGTCGATGACGAAAAGCTTTAACAAGTCTAGCTTTGAAAGTCTCAACTTTTCCATCTACACCAAGTAATCTTCTCAAGATTTACTTGCTCCTGATGGGGATTTAACCCTTCAGATATTGCAACCAAAGTCCATACTTTGTTGGTGTACATGGATTCCATCTCAGATCGCTAAACATCCAGCCATTCTTACAGAGTCTTACTCTCGATGGCCAGCTCGAAGCTAGTTGGGTCATCATCTCATGATGCAATCCTCGCTCCCACTGTCATAGAGAAACCGAAGTATCTCTCAGGTGGGTGAAGAACCCTACTAGATCGGCGGAGAGGCTGAGATTCGTTGGTAACTATTGAATCCTTCGGTTCTACCAAATCATCAGCTGCAGTTTGTATAGTTGGAACCTTTCCAGTTCTACATAATTTACATTGCCTCGAGCTTGTCCGGATTTTGCTTTCAGACATAGGCCGGACAACCCCAAATCTTAACTAACTTAAGAGATGGGCTCTTCCCTTATCATATCAAATATGAAGTGGTAGGCAACTGATTTGATCGGAACCCTATTCAATAGGTATGCAACTTCATAAGTGCATAACTCCCAAAAAGGAAAAAGGTAACTCAGTAGTACTCATCATAGAGCACACCTTATCATATAGGGTGTGATTGCTCCGCCCCGATATACCATCGTGCCATGGTGTATACGGAGGAGTAATGCCGAGAGAGAATCTCATTCTCCTTTAGAATAATCCAGGATTTCCGTGCTCAAGTATTCTCCTCCTTGATCTCATCAAAGGACATAATACTTATACCCGTTTTGGTTCTCTACTTCTAAATCATATTCTGTGAACATCTCAAAAGGTTCTGACTTGTGTTTCAACAGGAACATATGTCTGAATCTTGAGAGATTATCAGAGAATGTAATGAAGTACAAAGAACCAATCTTGGCATATGTAGACAGGGGACCTTTATACATCAACATGTATCAATCTCAAGAGTTTACTAACTCTTTCTCTGTTTCCAATAAACAGAGCTGTGGTCATATTATCTTTGTGACATGACTGGCGAGTTTCACAAGATGTAAATTCAAACTGATTTAAATATGCATCTTAATGTAACTTCAGCTAGTCGGGTCGCATTGATATGACCTTGTCTACAATGCCTTAAGAAGGATTCGTTCATTTCTGAACTCTTCCTCTTTTGTGTGTTGCGTATACTAAGAACTGTAGTTTGATTTAGAACATCAATGCTTTTAGATAACGTGCCTGAACCGATCAACTTTTGATATAGGAAATGTTCAAAACATTATCCAACTATACAAAATTTTATCATTTCTTTACTAATAAAGAGATGGATATGATTTTGTATATCAGGTTCGGTATCTAATAACATTCGTTCAGAATCAATGTATTGGTAATACAGGGTGACAGTGACCAACAGACTTGGCTGCAACACTTGCCCCGTTTTCTGCCTCATGAAACTTATCACCCGTTCTCAGTTCTCTACCTTTCTGTAGCCCTATGTAACAGATTACATAAGCGGGATCCTGATCCGGTATCACATACCCAGGACGTAAAGGACACTGAGAAACAGTTCTTTGTAATGAACACACCCGAAGATGATGCATCAGCATGCACTCTCTTCGTTTGGGCGGCACGGGAATTTTGGTAATCCCCAATTTCCTGCTCTGTCTTATAACAATTATAAGTTGGAGCGGGACCAACGTTCCCCAGCTCAGTATAACAAGCAGGTTCGGTCAATAATCCGTATTATTATCTTGATTAAGGCGTGATATGGTCGCTACCTGGAGAGAGAGAGAAGAAAACACTCAGTGTGCGCTCTTGCAAGAATAGATTGGTTATTATTTTATCTAATCAGGATGGCTCCCACTGCTTTTTATCAAATCTTCCTTCAAACCCTAAAAGGAAAGACTAGCCGGGATTAATTACACACTACAAGTTCGCCAATCTTTCAGCCAGGCCAGTGTCGGTACTTTGAGGGAGGTCCCCCGTGCTTTCGCACGAACCTAATTAATGTAAACCTCGTTTTCCCAGAGGCGTAACGCCGTTGACACCTTTCTAGACACCTACTTGATCGGCTAATTGTAATGTGTAAAACTCTCCCAGGAGTAACTCTTACTCGCAGCGGGTATCGGGATCCTACTATCTCATAGAAGGTATGCAATCTCATTGCAAATTTCAACACTTGAAATTCCCGATAATATTTTGCCCCTAGCGTCCTATGACCTTGACGCAGGCCAACAAACCATAGAGCGCTAGTCAAGTTCAACCCGTCATTTCCTGATTGAATTAAACCCACCCGCACGACCCTTGACGCAGGCCAACAAAGTCGCACGACTACCCTAATCCAATCTGCATCATATGCATAAGCAGATAAATACTAGTTAGCTACCGCACACTACGCCTTGACGCAGGCCAACAAACGTAGCACGAATACTAATTAGCACTTATCTGAAATGACGGAGGGCTACGACAGGTTTTTCTGAAAACCTATTGCGTTATGAACTTGATATCGTTGTAGAATCAAATGATTTTTGAAAATGGAGTGCTTTTGAGGCTTTTCTAGTTTTGCTAAAGGAGTCACTCCCGGTGAAGGGATCGTCGGTCCTTTCCTCGTCGAATGAGGTGCGGGATATATCATATATATCACTGTGCAAAGTAAAAACTCTTAAAAGCAATCAAAAGACAAACCGAGTGTGTAGCATCTGCCAGTTATTGCTAAAGGAGTCACTCCCGGTGAAGGGATCTCGGTCCTTTCCTCATCAAATAAGGTGCAGGATATATCACATATACCGCTGTGCAAAGCAAGAACTGTAGCTACCTGTTTTATTTTGAAATTCGATTCTACAACATCTTAGGTTTCTTTTATTTCATTAATCACATTAATGAAGTCCCATCATTTATATACCTAAACATCACAGATAAATACGACGTACACTTATGCCATCCGCAGTCGCCTCGATGTCCCCTCGTGCACCGTTAGGTTAGGTAACTAACAGCAGAGCAGGGCAGGGCTAGCGCGGGTGTAAAACATAAGTAACGTCTATATAATATATCATATATACTATATACGTATCTATCACAGAACATCACATGATCACATCACAGATATCGCAGCAGAAGAAACATATGAAATATTGGATATACTAGGATGTCCGTGTTTTCAATACGAGCCGGTATAAAACACGGATTCCACGGTCGTGATGAATAGCCAAACCCACACCCCTAGACCCCTACGAGAGCGGCAAGCAACCCTACCAATTCTAGAGTTAGGAGACCCGGACTCGACTCCTCGAGTTGCTCTCCCACTGGACTCCAGAACCCGGTTACTTGTGCTCCCCTCTTTGGGTCTATCCTAGTGCGGAAAAGTAAATAATATACAAAGGGTGACAACTTCCGCAACCTGGAAGCGCCCCAATAAAAGAATATTACATACAAGTTTTTTACATGAATGAAAATGAAAACACTCATCTCACATAAAAACCCCCGGCTATTCAAACACGACGATCCAATATAACATATCCGGCAACACATAACATCACATGTCATCAACGTAAGTAAATATGCGCATCCCAATTATCGTTGACATATAGCAACGAAACCGGCGATATCACATATTACACTTACGGTCACAGAAAAGAAAGTGTAAAACTACAACAGTTGGAATCCGCAACCACCTCAGACATCGTATGCCTGATCAAATGAATTCTTTAGACATCGCATGCCTAACAATTATAAACCCCGCATTTTAGTCTCATTATCGAAAACACTTTTCAATAACAAGCCGGGCAATTCAACAAGATTCCCGACATCCTGATCGAATGCTCGTCGCAAACTTCAGTAGACGGCTGCACCCCCGATGCCGTCGACGAAGTGTACCAAGGCGGAACACCGCTACCGCGAGCACCCGGATGGATGCTTTCGGCGACGGGGTTCTCCTACAGTCACTTGTGTTGGATATATGTATGCCCTAGAGGCCATTATGTGATAGCGGATGTATCTATACATGTATATATATTCAGTTTGCATTCTTGCTCGACATGATAGTATGCTATCTAGTTATTCTTTATCTGACATGTTGATTTGATCATGCTTTTATTCATTCATACATGCTGATAAAGCCCCAAGGATATATGCTTGACTACTCTGATTATGATAGAGATCATACTAGTGGGACGTTTGTAGTCTATAAGCATATCCTGAAATGTCCCTAGTCGGAGGTGTATCGAGACGGGGCATCGATACCAGAGTAGACTAGCGTATATGATACTAGACCCATGTGATGGGCGATGGATGTTCCCACATTCATCGATGTTTGACATCAAGATCATATACGGGTGCTCAGTGCTGACTGGGTACACTGGACGGACTCACCGAGAACTCCTATATGGAATTATATCTATCGTCGGATAGCAGTTCTCAGGTGACACTGGTACAGGTTAGTCTGTAGACCCGAGATCGTCATGGAGTCTTGTGTGTTCTCCCACTGTACTTTGATTGCCACCCTACCACGGCTCTACTGAGTCGTGCAAACAGGTGGCCGTTGGGTACAGTCCCGAGACACACGAAGGCAATGAGCGATAGGAGGGGTTTCGTCTCTCCCGGTATTGGGAGTTGATGCTGTGCTGTGCTCGACTGGTTTTAACAGCAAGTCCCTGGCCAGGGCTGCTGAGAATTGCTGATAAGTGTTATCAGTAGTTTCTCGATCTGTTATAGACCATTCACCGACACGACTTATTGAGTTATTGGGGTCGACGTGACCATCCCTAGGCTCGATATGCAGCATATCTGACGAAGAGACCGGACTTTACGGTAGTGTTGCCGGATGGCTCGACGGGAGTTGTAACAGGTTCGCTTGTTTTCTTCTTATCGCTCAATACCCGGATGGCCGTTACGTTTGGCTGACCGCTTGCGGCTTGGGGGTGCTTGATATGATCATCACCCACTGCCGGCGTATTGACGAGTCTTAGAGTCCCACATAGGAGTTACCTAGTCCAGGCGAAACGTTGTGGTGCGCGTATGCGATATGCGCTTGGACCCGATTAAAATGCGTGTATGGGATACCGTATGTTAATTGGGCGGCTTGCTAATGGTCGGGTCATATGTGATATGACCGGATTAGTGAATCAAGTGTTGATTCATCATTAGTTTCTCACTACAAATCCTATCTTGTTTATGTTGGATGTATGCATGCATGTGTGCATTCATTCTTGTTCATGCACATGTTGATGTGCAAGCACACATGCATACATACATCAAATTCTATCATGGTTGTTTATACAATGGGAATGGTGGATGTATAAGAATTACACCATGGTTATATTTGGATAATTATTGGATTTAAATTAAAGCAAAAGAAAATGAAAAATGGGTTAAATCACTTAAGAGTTTCTACACTCTTCTAACTCAACCATGCTCACCTAACATTTAACCCATAGTTTATTTTCTTATCATGCTTTTAATTTAAAATAAAATGATATCTATATATCTAACCATGGTTGGTTTAGAGAAAGGAAAATATATATAGCTATTTTCCTTTTTCTCTTTCATAAGATAATTCATTCTCTTCTTCTAAAATCCACCATCTTCATCAACCTCCATGCTTTTGCTCTCTAGTTCATACAAGAGAGTGAATCACTCATAAAAATAAGATTTTGAAGTGAGATCCATAGCCACAACTTCATTCTAATCAAGTCTAGCTCACTTGATTAGAGTGTTCTCTTTGTTTTTCAAAGTTGCAAGCTTGGACGGGAAAACTCCGGGTGGATCGCCGTGGACGTGGGAGGAGTACAAGCGGACCTTCATCCAACACCCAAAGAGCCTAAGGAGTGAAGCAAAAACGGGAGCTACAAAGGTTGTAGCCTTCAAACCCTAATCTTTACTTACTTATAGTTTGATAACCCTAATTTCTAGGATCGATCCACTTGCATGTTAGTTTAGCACCTTAAAAATTAAAACTTTGGGTCATGTGATGCTTCAAAACTCTTCATAGGGTGCTATACTAACCTTACATTGGTATCAGAGCCGACCTAGAACATTAGGCGACCTTTTTGCGAAGTAAAAAGTCCGATCGAAACAAAATACGACTTTTAAAGGTGCTCTCTGGAAATTTTTTAAAAACTGACTTTCTTCAGAATTAAAAATTCTCAAAAAATAGAGCAGGTAAAAATAAGACAATCTGGAAAATCCGACCCCATGAACAGTACTTTTGGCCGCGGAAGCGCAGCATAAGCAAGCTTAGGCCGCGCATCCGCGGCCATATAAGGGGATCTTTGACCAATTTTTGCACAGTGTTTTTCTTTACCTGCTATAGTATATTTTGAGTATGTTTAATCTGAATCTGCTGTTGAAAAATTCTGGAGATGTTTTTGGACTCGTGGTTTCGATCGGAATTTTCATTTCGTTTTCTTTTCCGGGTAAACTAGAAAGTATTGAAGTGTTTGAACGAATATCATTTACTCAATATTCACGGGGTTTAAATAGTTTGGAGATGCGTGCAAGTCTTTTTGCGGTTGTCCCTCTAGAAGACAACAAACCTTAACTCGATTATGTGACCGTCTCGAACTGCCCTTTGAACCCTAGGGTTTGGGGCAGTACGGCATGCCACATGTGAAGCGTTGGCTTGACCCTTCTACGGCTGGACCGCCGCTACTGTGTCACACTCCGGTTTTTTGAACCCTTCTCAAGTGTTGAGCTTTAGTGAATCTTGGGTGCTTGATAGTTCGTTCGAAAACTTTAATACTGTCTGTTTATCTGGAATGTGATACAATATGTGGAATTCATATAGTGTAGGCATGAAATACGAAATATGTGATATTTCGCATTTATGATGTCTAAAGAGAATCTGGATTCCAAATATTGTAGTTTTACACTTTCTTTTCTGTGACCGTAAGTGTAGTATGTTTGATATCGCCGGTTTCGTTGCTATACATCAACGACAATCGGGGTACGCATACTTACTTACGTTGATGATATGTGATATTATGTGTTGCTGAGATATGATGTGTAGGATTGTCGCGATTGAATAGCCGGGGGGTTTTGTGAGATGAGAGCTTTATATTTTCATTCATGTAAATTCAAATGTAATGTAATATTCTTTTATTTGGGGCACTTCCAGGTTGCGGTTGTGTCACCAGTGTTGTATATTATTTACTTTTCCGCATTAGGATGGACCCAAGGAGGGGAGCACAGGTGACCGGGTTCTGGGGTTCAGTGGGAGGCCATCTCGAGGAGTCGAGACCGGGTCTCCTAAACTCCAGGATTGGTAGGGTCACTTGCCGCTCTCGTAGGGGTCCAGGGTGTGGGCTTGGCTATTCATCGTGACTGTGGAATCCGTATTTTCTATTCTGGCTAAATACTAAATACGGACGTCCTAGTATATCCCACGTTATATCTATATTTCTGCTGCCTGTGTTATGTGATATCTGAGACGAATGACATATTATATATATGATATATAGTAGACGTTGCTTATGTTTTACACCCGCGCTAGTCCCGTCCCGGTATGCCGTTAGTTAAGTAACCTAACGGTGCATAACGGAACATTGCGGCGAATGCGGATGGCATAAGCGTACGTGTTATTTTCGTTTCTTTTCTGTGATTGGCTTTAGGACTTAAATGATGGGATTACATTAATGTGATTAATGTAAAGAAATAAACCTAAAAAGATGTTGTAGAATCGGATTTAAAAACTACTCGGCTATTTATGAAAAAGCTACATTTCAAAACAGCGGAGCCTAAGCCACTCCTTTTGAAAACTGTTTGATTTTACAACGATATCAAGTTCAAAGCGTTAAAGATTTTCTTAAAAATCATTCTCAACCCTCCGTCATTTTAGGAAGTAGAGTACTTAGTATTCGTGCTACGTTTGTTGACTTTAGTTAAGGCGTAGTGTACGGTAGCTAAGTGATGTCTTCCTACACTGCATATGATGCAGATTAATTAGGACATTCATGCGACTTTGTTGACCATAGTTAAGGGTCATATGGGTGGGCCTAATTGATCAAGAAATGACGGGTAGAACTTGACTGGTACTTATGATTTGTTGACCATAGTTAAGGTCATAAGTACTAGGGGTAAAAATTACATCGGGAATTTCAAGTGTTGAAATTTGCAATGAGATTGCATACCTTCCATGTGATGGTTGGATCCCGATCCCACTGTGGGCAATAGTTGCTCCTAGGAGAGTTTTACAGTTTACAATTAGCTAACTCATTAGGTGTCTAGAAAGGTGTTAACGGGGCTCCGCCTCTGGGAAAACGAGGTTTACTCTAATTAGGTCCGTGCGAAAGCACGGGGAACCTCCCTCAAAGTACCGACACTGGCCTGGCTGAACGGTTAGCGAAGTTGTAGACTGTAATTAATCCTGGCTAGTTTTTCTTTTTAAGGTTTGAAAGAAAAACTTGATAAAAAGCAGTGGGAAACATCGATTAGACAAGATAATAAACCAATCTAATCTATGCAAGAGCTTTCGCTGAGTGTATTCTTTTCTCTCTCTTAATGGCAGATACCAATGACTGGACTTAAGCTTCTACTAGATAAAAATAAACTGAATGGGACCAACTATAATGACTGGCTAAGGAATCTGAAGATCGCCTTGACTTATGATAAAGTATCATATGTCCTCACGGCTTCAGCCCCGCCCGTCCCAGGCCCAAAATCCTCAGTTACGGACATAGAAGTCCGCAAGACATGGGACGCTGACTGTGCCACGGCCACATGCCTCGCGCTTGCATCGATGGATAACACACATCAAAAGCAGCACGAGGACATGGACATTCACGGGATACTGCTCCATACAAAGGAGTTGTATGGGGAGCAATCCCGCGTATTACGATACGAAGCATCAAAGAAACTGTTTCAGATGCGAATGGCCCCTGGCACACCAGTAGGAGACCATGTGTTGAAGATGATAGCTCTTATAGAAGAGCTTGAGGACCTTGGATGGACAATGGAAAATGAACAATATATAGATGTTATTCTGCAGTCCCTCCCCACCACCTTTGCTCAGTTCATAGTGAACTTCAACATGCATGGCATGGAGAAGGATCTCCCTGAACTCCTTAATATGTTAAGGAGTGCAGAGAGCACTATGAAGTCAGCAAAGACTCCCGTTATGACCATTGGACAGTCTTCTTCTTCTCGCCCAAAAGCTAAGGCCAAGGGAAAGAAAAAGAAGAAACCCACTAATCCTAAAGGCGGAGTCAAAAAGGTGAAGGGAAAGGGAAAGTCCATGACTGGAGACCCGGGGAAAGGCGAGTGTTTTCATTGCCACACGACAGGACACTGGAAACGCAATTGCACGGAGTACCTAAGTCTCAAGAAGAAGCATGGTGATGCTTCTGCTTCAGGTGCGTTTGTGACTGAAAACTGTTTTTCTATAAACTCTGCTTCCTGGGTATTGGATACCGGTTCAGGTTCTCACATTTGCAATTCTATGCAGGGGCTGAGAAATAGCAAGGTTTTGAGGACAGGTGACCATACTCTCCGCGTTGGAAATGGTTCCAATGTACATACAGTCGCAGTGGGAGAGTATCACTTGGGGTTGCCATCTGGATGTATTTTGATTTTGAATCCATGTTATTTTGTACCAACTATGTTATGTAATATAATATCCGTTTCTTTGTTGGACAATGAAGGGTATAATTTTATGTTGCAGAACAATGTTATGAACATTCACCTAAATCAAATGTTGGTTGGGTACGGTACACTTAATAACGGAATATATGTCTTAAATCAACACACAGTTTTCAGTATACAACACACTAATAAAAGAAAACTTTCAGAATTAAATGAAGCTTTTCTTTGGCACTGTAGACTTGGTCATATTAACGAAACAAGACTAAACAAGTTACACAAAGATGGATATTTAAATTCTTTTGAATATAAATCTTATGCGACTTGCCAGTCTTGTATCAAGGGTAAAATGACCAAAACTCCGTTTACCGGATACGGAGAAAGAGCTACTCAGCTCCTGGGCCTCATACATAGTGATGTATGTGGGCCTATGTCTACACAGGCTAGAGGCGGTTTTTCATACTTCATTACATTCACCGACGATTTCTCAAGATTCGGTCATGTATTTTTATTAAAACACAAGTCCGAAGCTTTCGAGAAATTCATTGAATATAAACAAGAAGTAGAAAAACAAACCGGCTTGAGTATTAAGATGCTTCGATCAGATCGAGGTGGTGAGTATCTCAGTACAGAATTTGCAAACTTCCTAAAAGAGAATGGGATTCTCTCTCAGCTCACTCCTCCTTACACACCACAGCACAACGGTGTGTCAGAACGACGGAATAGGACCCTATTAGATATGGTCCGGTCCATGATGAGTGACGCTGAGTTACCAGTCTCATTTTGGGGGCATGCATTGGAAACTGTAGCGTTTCTGCTAAACAGGGTTCCAACCAAAGCCGTGTCTACCACGCCATATGAGATATGGAATGGGAAGAGACCATCTCTTAAAAGAATTAAGATTTGGGGTTGCCCGGCCTATGTTAAAAAGCAGAATCCGGACAAACTCGAGACACGGTCAGTCATGTGTAACTTTGTGGGATATCCAAAGAATTCTTATGGGTATCTGTTCTACCACAAAGAGGAACAAAAAGTGTTTGTTTCTCAGTATGCCACATTCTTGGAAAAAGAGTTTTTCACAGATAGAGATGATGGCAAGGTGGTAGATCTAGAAGAGGTTCTAGAGACACAAACTACAAATGACGATTTGGTTGAACCAGCTGTTGCAACAGAAACTGAAGAACCTCGGCCACTCCGTAGGTCTGGTAGGACTTCTCGCCCACCGGAGAGGTACTACGGTTTCCTCATTGATGGTGACAGAGAAGACTGTATCATGGAAGATGATGATCCTACCAGTTTTCAGCAAGCTATCACGAGTGGTGACTCTGTGAAGTGGCTGGATGCCATGAGATCCGAAATGGAGTCTATGTACACCAACAAAGTATGGACTTTAGACGTTGTACCCCCTGGGGTAAAACCTGTAGGGTGCAAATGGATCTTTAAAAGAAAGATTGGTGTGGATGGGCAGGTAGAGACCTATAAGGCAAGACTTGTGGCGAAAGGTTTTCGTCAAAGACCAGGTTTGGACTATGACGAAACTTTTTCGCCCGTAGCCATGCTTAAATCTATTCAGATCCTACTTGCTATTGCTGCTCACTACGACTATGAAATCTGGCAGATGGACGTGAAAACAGCATTTCTAAATGGAGATTTAGAAGAATGTGTTTATATGGATCAGCCGGAGGGCTTCATTGACAGTGGGAGCAGCGAGAAAGCATGTAGATTGCTTAAATCCATATATGGGTTAAAGCAGGCATCTCGGAGTTGGAACATCTGTTTCGATGATGTTATCAAAGAGTTTGATTTCATCAAAAATCCAGATGAACCTTGTGTTTATAGGAAGGCTGTAGGAAGAGCTGTCACATTCCTCGTATTGTACGTGGATGACATTCTTCTGATAGGAAATGATATTCCTATGCTACAGTCGGTCAAATCATTCTTATCACTAAGGTTCTCCATGAAGGACCTGGGTGATGCCACATACATCCTGGGCATAAGGATCTATAGGGATAGATCCAAAAAGTTATTGGGATTGTCCCAAACCAGGTACATCAACACCATCCTAAAAAGGTTTAGTATGGAAGACTCCAAGCGGGGTGCCTTACCCGCTTGCCATGGAGTCACTCTCTCCAAGGATTCTTGTCCAAAGACCGATGAAGAGAGAGCTCGCATGATCATTATACCTTATGCTTCGGCAGTAGGATCTATAATGTATGCGATGTTATGTACACGCCCAGATGTAGCTTATGCACTTAGTGTTGTAAGCAGGTATCAATCCAACCCAGGGGAGAACCACTGGACAGCTGTGAAGAACATTCTTAAGTACTTGCGAAGGACTAAAGAATTGTTCTTGGTGTATGGTAATACAGATCTCCAAATGGAGGCCTTTACCGATTCGAGCTTCCAGAGCGATAAGGATGACAGCAAATCTATCTCAGGGTTTGTATTTACCCTCAATGGAGGGGCGGTGAGTTAGAAGAGTTCCAAACAAGATACCGTTGCAGACTCTACGATGGAAGCTGAGTACATTGCTGCAAATGATGCCGCCAAGGAAGCCGTCTGGATGAAGAAGTTCGTCTCGGAGCTAGGAGTAGTTCCAACCATTATTGATCCAATACCTTTGTATTGTGACAATAATGGGGCGATGGCGTTAGCCAAGGAGCCCAGATCCCATCAGCGGTCCAGACACATCCTGAGGCGCTTTCATTTGATCCGGGAGATTGTAGATCGCCGCGAGATCGAGATTAAGAGAGTTGACACAAAGAACAACGCCGCGGATCCATTCACCAAGGACGTCCCTCAGCCGCAGCATGAGCGACTTTTTGAGATGTTGGGTATGAGATACGCCAATAACTGGCCTTAGTGCAAGTGGGAGATTGTTGGATATATGTATGCCCTAGAGGCCATTATGTGTTAGTGGATGTATCTATACATGTATATATATTCAGTTTGCATTCTTGCTCGACATGATAGTATGCTATCTGGTTATTCTTTATCTGACATGTTGATTTGATCATGCTTTTATTCATTCATACATGCTGATAAAGCCCCAAGGATATATGCTTGACTACTCTGATTATGATAGAGATCATACTAGTGGGACGTTTGTAGTCTATAAGCATATTCTGAAATGTCCCTAGTCGGAGGTGTATCGAGACGGGGCATCGATATACCAGAGTAGACTAGCGTATATGATACTAGACCCATGTGATGGGCGATGGATGTTCCTACATTCATCGATGTTTGACATCAAGATCATATACGGGTGCTCAGTGCTGACTGGGTACACTGGACAGACTCACCGAGAACTCCTATATGGAATTATATCTATCGTCGGATAGCAGTTCTCAGGTGACACTGGTACAGGTTAGTCTGTAGACCCGAGATCGTCATGGAGTCTTGTGTGTTCTCCCACTGTACTTTGATTGCCACCCTACCACGGCTCTACTGAGTCGTGCAAACAGGTGGCCGTTGGGTACAGTCCCGAGACACACGAAGGCAATGAGCGATAGGAGGGGTTTCGTCTCTCCCGGTATTGGGAGTTGATGCTGTGCTGTGCTCGACTGGTTATAACAGCAAGTCCCTGGCCAGGGCTGCTGAGATTTGCTGATAAGTGTTATCAGTAGTTTCTCGATCTGTTATAGACCATTCACCGACACGACTTATTGAGTTATTGGGGTCGACGTGACCATCCCTAGGCTCGATATGCAGCATATCTGACGAAGAGACCGGACTGTACGGTAGTGTTGCCGGATGGCTCGACGGGAGTTGTAACAGGTTCGCTTGTTTTCTTCTTATCGCTCAATACCCGGGTGGTCGTTACGTTTGGCTGACCGCTTGCGGCTTGGGGGTGCTTGATATGATCATCACCCACTGCCGGCGTATTGACGAGTCTTAGAGTCCCACATAGGAGTTACCTAGTCCAGGCGAAACGTTGTGGTGCGCGTATGCGATATGCGCTTGGACCCGATTAAAATGCGTGTATGGGATACCGTATGTTAATTGGGCGGCTTGCTAATGGTCGGGTCATATGTGATATGACCGGATTAGTGAATCAAGTGTTGATTCATCATTAGTTTCTCACTACAAATCCTATCTTGTTTATGTTAGATGTATGCATGCATGTGTGCATTCATTCTTGTTCATGCACATGTTGATGTGCAAGCACACATGCATACATACATCAAATTCTATCATGGTTTTTTATACAATGGGAATGGTGGATGTATAAGAATTACACCATGGTTATATTTGGATAATTATTGGATTTAAATTAAAGCAAAAGAAAATGAAAAATGGGTTAAATCACTTAAGAGTTTCTACACTCTTCTAACTCAACCATGCTCACCTAACATTTAACCCATAGTTTATTTTCTTATCATGCTTATAATTTAAAATAAAATGATATCTATATATCTAACCATGGTTGGTTTAGAGAAAGGAAAATATATATAGCTATTTTCCTTTTTCTCTTTCATAAGATAATTCATTCTCTTCTTCTAAAATCCACCATCTTCATCAACCTCCATGCTTTTGCTCTCTAGTTCATACATAAAAATAAGATTTTGAAGTGAGATCCATAGCCACAACTTCATTCTAATCAAGTCTAGCTCACTTGATTAGAGTGTTCTCTTTGTTTTTCAAAGTTGCAAGCTTGGACGGGAAAACTCCGGGTGGATCGTCGTGGACGTGGGAGGAGTACAAGCGGACCTTCATCCAACACCCAAAGAGCCTAAGGAGTGAAGCAAAAACGGGAGCTACATAGGTTGTAGCCTTCAAACCCTAATCTTTACTTACTTATAGTTTGATAACCCTAATTTCTAGGATCGATCCACTTGCATGTTAGTTTAGCACCTTAAAAATTAAAACTTTGGGTCATGTGATGCTTCAAAACTCTTCATAGGGTGTTATACTAACCTTACAACTTGGTCGGGGCTATGGAGTGAGGCTGTCTATTAAGTTTATCCGGCGAGTATCCGCGTACGCTACGTGATTGCGACGGACTTTTGATCACATCAAAATTCCGTGGCAACCGATCAAGTGAGACTAAACTGCTATGTTTATAACATTCATTCAGTTATCACATAACTTTTGTGAATTCCAATTGTTGTATCAGATTCCGGATAAACAGAAAATGTTAAACTTTCCGATTGAACATTCGAACACCCAAGGTTTCCCAATACAGATCAACACATGAAGCAAGTCTAAAAACATTCAGTTCGTGCCTCAGTACCAACGGTCCAGCCGAAGAAGGGTCAAGCCAACGCCTCACATGTGGCACGCCGTACTGCCCCAAACCCGAAGGTTCAAAGGGCAGTTCAAGACGGTCACATAATCGAGTTAAGGTTTGTTGTCTTCTAGAGGGTCCATCGCGTTACTTGCACTACTTAGAACGTCGTTAAACTGCGGAAAAATCCAACACTTGGAAATTTCCAGACAGGGGAAAAATTGGGTATTTATATCCGGTCGAACTTTTTAACATATTCTAAAATTTATCCGGAAAGCCACATAGACAAAATCTGATACCCCGATCGAAACACCGAATCCCCAAAACAACCCCAGAAAATTCAACTCTGGAATAAATATTAAAAATACCCAGGAAAACCAGCACCACAAAATAGGAGTTACTGTGCAAATAAAATGTGGCAAAGAGAACATTAGGCCGCGGAACCGCCGCACGAGCCATGCTCGTGCCGCGGAACTGCGGCTGTTTAATGGAATTGGCTCATCAAACTTCACCGTAACTCTTAGATATCCCTGCTGGTTTTTCTGCATATTTTTAATCTGGAAAAAACCACGTTTTTAGAAAAAGTCCAGAGAGCATGGAAATTTCGGGTTTTCGGTTCGTTCGGACTTCAAATTCCATCTAGACTTCGCCTAAGGCTCTAGCTAGGCTCTGATACCACTGTAGGGTTCCTAGACACTCTCAAGAGGTATCACAAGGCATCAACCATGCCAATTTCAAAAATCTAGGTGCCGAGAAACCCGACTACGGATCGTTAACTAGAATTCTAGGCGAAAAAGCAACTAGTAAACTAATTTACTAAGGTTTAAACGGAAATACAACCTTTGTAGATCCGGTGCTCCACCTCCATAGCTCCACAACGAAGTCCCTTTGCTGTCCGAATGAATTCCCGGGCTCAAGCGTCGGCTTCGTCGGAGAAATGGCGAGCTAGGTCGTCGATGTCCATGCCGAAGATGATCTACGTCGGGGCATCGCTAAATCAAGCTCCACCTTCACCAAGTCATGAAAACTTGTGAAGGAAACACACTCTACTACTTGGCAAGAGGTAGAGGATGAAGAAATAGGAAGTGGGTAGACTTTAGAATTGGATTTCTCACTCATTTCCATCAATCACCATTGATGGAGCAAGCTTCTTCAAGTGAAGAAGATGAAGAAGAAGAAGATGAATATGATATCATAAGTATTTTCCAAAAAGGAAAATAAATCAATACTTATCATTTAGCAACCATAGTTTGTTGTAGAGAATAAACCATGGTTAGAATGAAGGGTTAGGGTTAAGCATCAAGACAAAATGGTCACAAGGTCAAAGCTTCATGAAGCTTCAATGTACAAACAAAGAAAGCCACCATTTTCTCTTTATACAAATTATTTTCCAAAAAGAAATGGATAAATAAATAAGTGAATAAGAAAAAACCCTAACCATAATCATGTAACCATGGTTTGATCTTTACAACAAACCCTAGTGAGCATGCATCATCAAACATGATACAATCAAGTGCACAAAAAGTATATCACATATACAATGTGCACATCCGAGCGAGAAAATCCATTTAAAGTGAACCAATACTAGTTAATGCAAAGTAATATATCTAATATATAATTATGCATTAAATCATTAAATCAACACTTGATTCAATGATCCGGTCATATCGTATATAACCGACTAGTATCCAATGTATCGGCTTATTGAATCAACCCTTGATTCAATAACTAGGTTATATCGCATACAACCAATCGATACATTCATCGCGAGAAAGAAATACGGTATCACATACACGTATTATTCTCGGTCCCGCACATATCTCATATGCGCTCCTATTTCGTTTCGCTTGAGCCAGGAAACCTCTGTGTATGACTCTAAAGACTCGTCAATACGCCGGCAGCAGGTGATGATCATATCAAACACCCACAAGCCGCAAGCGGTCTGCTAAACGTAACGGCCACCCGGGTATTGAGCGATCAGAAGATCGACGAGCAAGCCCGCTCACACTCCAGTGAATCCAACCAGTAACACTACCGTACAGTCCGGTCTCGTCGTCTGATATGTCGCATATCTCGCCTAGGGGTGGTAAACGTCAGACCCCAATAGCTCGATAAGTCGTGTCGATATGAGGTCTATAACTGTTCGAGAAACTACTGGTAACACTTACCATTAAATCTCAGCAACCCTGGCCAGGGATTTCCTGTTATAGCCATTCGAACACAGCGCAACATCAACCCCCTATACCGGGAGAGACGAATCCCCTCCTATCGCTCATTGCCTCCATGTAATTCGGGACTGTACCCAAAAACCACCGTTTTGCACGCCCTCTTAGACGTGGTAAGATGGAAATCAAAGCACAGTGGGAACCACACAAGACTCTATGACGATCTCGGGTCAACAGACTACTCTGTACCAGTGTCACCAGAGAACTGCCATCTGACGTGAGGTATAATACCATCTGGGAGTTCTCGGCGAGTCCGTCCAGTGTACCCAGTCTCCACTGAGCACCCGTATATCATCTCTGATGTCAAACACCAATGGATATGGGATCATTCATCGCCCATCTGTATGGGTCGAGAAGGTACACGCTAGTCTACTCTGGTATATCGATGCCCCATCTCGATACACCCACGACTAGGGACTTTGAAGGATGTACTTATGGACTACCTGTCCCCACTAGTATGATCCGCATCATAGTCCAGGTAGTCAAGTACACATCCTAAGGGCTTTACCAACATGTAACAGAGAGACAATCAGTATACACGTTAAGGTGAAGATCAACCAGATAGCATACTATCATGTCGAGCAAGAAAGTCCTCCCTATATACGTCCTAGCATCCACTACAATATACATCACATGTACAGTAATGGTCTCTAGGGCATACATATAACTAACATGTAAGGCCTTGTATAGATTGATGACTTAACCCTCTTGACTTTAAATTTCAACTCTTAAGAAGTGGAAACACTTCTTTACTTAAGTTTGGGGGGAACTTTTTTGTATATATATTTTTTTCATTTTTCTGTTATAAAAAAAAGAGAGAACCGACTATTTTGACCCCTCAACAATTTTGACCCTCTCGGTGTAACATGACAGTGAGGGCACTGTCAAGTTTATGTTTGGGGTATGCTCGGTAAGCATCTCTATCTTTTGCATTCATTTGTATATTCTGCATTTGCATACATATTCAAAAACCCATAAAAATCAGAAAATTTTCCAAAACATAAAAACATTGGCGTCAAGTTAGCTAGTAGGAGAACTTATATTCGAAATCCTGACGGTTTAGTTTGATAAGATAGGACCAACTAAATCCTATTTTTAGATTTTGAAAACCTGAAAGATAACCCTCCTTTGAGTTTAACCGTAGTTAATGTATGTCTTTGCATCACACTACATATGTCGTGAGTTTTGAAAATTAGATGACAAGTCTGATGTGTCTTAAATACTTTTAAATTGATAAACTATTTTTTTAGGATCAAACATCTTTGTTCTGAAATAAGTAATATCAAGAATAGTTTATAAAGCGAAGTTGATATGAAGGGATATTATTGAAACCTTTATAGAAACCAAGTCTGAAAAATAACCCATCTGGAACTTGTTTGGTACGATTATACATCTTATCTACACAGACAAATCTTGAAAAGAATTGAACAACCGGTTATATCTCCGTTCGTATTAAATTGTTATGGTTTTCAAGCTAAATTGAGTCTTTTTGTTTTAGGGCCTAGGTAACTTGGATAATTAAGTCCGCTGGGGTGTCTCTGCATCTAATGCCCTAAAACTGATTGGTTTGGATGCATTGGCCCAAAGTTCGCTAAGAAGTCTAGAAAGTCCAATTTAAAACAAAGTAAAGCAAGTGTTCTCTCCGAGTTAAAATTCCTGACGGTTCTTTGTGTGAGAAAAATCTTGACTAAAGACATTTTTTTATAAAAATATTTTATAATAGAGATATGAAGGTTTTATCCTATGATAAAGACTATTGTATGTTCACGAAGGTGTGTATGATTCGAAAATAAGTAAAAGGTGGATTGAAGAATAAAACCTAGTTTCCTGTTAAGGAAGATAGAAATTCTGAATTTGAAACCTAGCTGGAAAACGAATCTTGAGAAAAACATAATTCTTTATAAACTTGTGTGATCCTTTTGAAGTTTTATCCGGTCTTTATTTTATGACATGTTATCTTTAATCGATCTTTTTGAAACATAACGACACTATTTTGCACCGCATGTAAAGACGTATAGACTCTTAAGTTAAATAAGAAGTGAGGTGTGAAAAATAAGGGTTTGATATTTCTAACATAGGCCAATAGAATTTTTAGCTTTCATACTAAACCCTAGGTCAGAATAAACGGTTATTTCGTAAAACTAGCTTAACGGGATATTGTGGGTGTAATCCGCTGAAAACCCTCAGGAGACAACACTCCTCTTACTAGGGACACCTAGAGCTTTAATGGCTTGTTGCACGAGCTCAGTGCAATCGCGTTCCCTGCGAAAGTGAAGTTAGGATTTTGTTTTGCTCGGGACGAGCAAAAGATAAGTTTGGGGGTATTTATTCATCACGAAAAACTGCATTTTAATACCGCTCATTCATTATCAATTTTGTGATATATCAGTACTTTTAACCCGTGTCTGCTCAATAAATACAAATTATAGGTATTCATGTCAAAACACTGAAAACACACTCAAATGCACGCAACATTTGTGAGCCGACAATGCAACCGGAATAGAAAACTGATCAACATTTAAAGAGTTTTTTTTCAAACAAGTGTACACATTTTATCAAGAAAAATGCAACAATTCAAGTGTGAACATATAACCCTTTTGATGCATGAACCTTGGTTGGGTAGCATGACACAAGTGGGCACAAAAGTTGGCTCTACAAATCATGACTTGCGCAAGTGGATGAGGTAAGTGGGCTTGTGATGAGTGGAAATAAAGTTGTGATATGAATTAAAGATTGTATTTCCCTCCAAATCTACAGAGTGCAACCCAAGCTTTTATAAAAGAATCAAACAATGCTAGTGAGATTAAAGAGAGCACACAAGATTACCACACAAATACGAGCCTCTAAGCTCAACTGAAAACCGGCAGAAACTTCAAAAAACCGGCGCCGCTGGCCCCATATACTCTTTTTGGCTCCAACTTTCTTCTGGTCATTCCTAGTTGTCACATCATCTAAGTTATATTGTTTGTTTTTGTTGATTTTGTTACCAAAACAGAGAGCATGCTCAAAGACCATACTTGGACACTTCATTTCCATTTTCATTTTGCAATTTTGTTTTAGTTCTTGTACATAGTACTTGGTTCACCTTGAGTTCCTTTCCTTCTCTTGATCTTGCAATCTCTTCATTGAGCTTGCAAGTTTAGGTTTTGGTTATTGAACTCATGGTTTATATCATCAATTTGAACATAATAAAGCTTTCATTTGTGCACTTGGTTTCTTAGTATTTCTATTTCTTTACTTACTTGCAATTTAATTTCTTGCAATTTACTTACGTGTAATGTTGTTTTTCTTTAATGTTTTCTCTTTTTGTACTTGCTTTTGATCTTTCTGATGGTTTGTGAATAGTGATATTGTTAGGGAAAGAGAATGGTTATGTAAGTTAAGGATCTCTTTTGCTCATTTCCTTTTCCCGACACTTGCTAATTGAACTCCGCCCAAACATCACGCAAGCGCTCTGTTAGGCACCCTACCTTACCACGGTATCGGTGATCCCTAACTGTGACCGATTGCGTTTGGTTTGGCCGGGGTGAAAGTCAAGAGACAAGAACGGACGGACAAGGGTTAATAAGACGGATTTCACAAATACCGTGCTTAAACACCCTAATCCACGTTATTGCCGATTACTCTAGCTTCAATAGTCAAGTTCGGCACAAAGAAATGAGTACGGATTTTCCTAACTTACACGAACCTATCTCTATCCCTAACAAGCTTATATTTTGCATATACAAACACTTAGGTTAGAATCGAACTCGTTTGGACCTTCGGCTTAACTCGTGAGAACAAGAACATAAAACGCACCATCTCCCTGCGAACGACCCGTACTCATCACGACTAGCTACACGCGACGCCGTCTTGATTGCGGTTAACTTTAGAACTAAATACGACATGTAAAATATCTAACAATCAGTTTGCGAAACTGATTAGTAGAGAAGTTGGGTATTCGGTAGCACACGAGCTGTGGTTATGCGATACCATAATAATTGGCCTTAAGTGCAAGTGGGAGATTGTTGGATATAGTGCCCTCAACGGAATTATTTTAATTGCGGGTAGGTGATTATTATAATTGAAGGAGGTCTTATATAGGCAGAACAGTCTTACTCGAGATGATAGTATGCTATCTAGTTTGTCTTTATCATTGATGTGTATACGTTTTACTTATTATTACGTGTCGCTAATACATAATGGTGAAGCCCGTAAGATTCTTGCTTGACTATCAGTACTATGATGGAGATCATATATATGTGAGAGCTGGGTAATCTATAAGCACATCCTTAAATGTCCTTAGTCCTAGGAGTATCGAGATTAGGCATCGATATTCCGGAATAGATTAGTGTATACGTTTTGAGACCCCGATAAGGGGAGGTGACCGGTCTCACAATCCATTGGTGTTGTGTTACCTAAGATAGTATACAGGTGCTCACTGAAGGTGAGTACATTGGTCGAACTCGCCGAGAACTTCTAGATGGTATTATATCTATCGTAAGATTAAAGCTCACTAGTGACAGAAGTACATGTTAGTCTTTTGTCCTGAGATCATTATTTGTCTCGTGTGAGTTCCTACTATACTTAGATTACTACCCTACCACAGCTCAAAGGAGTCATGCAGGTTTTAGTTGGGTACAGTTCCGAGTCATATGGAGGCAGTGAGTGATTGTCAGGGATTCGTCTCTCCTGGTATTAGGAGTTGATGTCGGGCTATGTTCGGTTGGCCATCACCCTAAATTCGTTGCCACGGTGGATGAGACTTATTGATACGAGTTCAGTAGTTTCTCTGTTAGTGATGAGATTGACACCGACACGACTTATTGGGTTATTAGGGGTCTGACGTTTTCTGCCCCTAGACCCGGTATGCGATACTCTTAGACGAAAAGACCAGACTGTACGGAGATTGTTACATTCAGGCTCAGTAGGGTACGGACGGACTTGATTGTCGACATCCCTTTCGACATATACCTGGATAGCCATTACGTACAGCTAGTGCCGCTGATGTGCTTGTGGTTATGGATTTATCTAGTAATCACTGCCAGCATATTGTCGTGTCTTTAGAGTCCCACACAGAGGGTTTTCCCGGTTCAGGAAATATGATGTAAATGACATATGTTGGTACATACATGGGTCCGATTAAATACGTGTACAGGTTATACGGACATTAATCGGATAGTTGATAATATTAGCCGGTTTAGGATTAAGCCGGATTATTAAATTAAGTTTTGATTTAAAAATTTATAGATATGTTTTTAATATATATTCTAGTATTATTGTTCACTATTCATTTTCTCTCTCTTGGCTACTCATAATTTTATATGGATACGCGTATATGTATTTCGATACATATACCGGGGTGTATTCCGTATTTATACGGAATACTTCCTAGAAGGAGGACACCTCATTTATGAATATTCATTTATGGTTTTTCTAGAAAATGAGGTGGAGGGTGAGGTGGCTTTGGGTATGGTTGTGGACATATAGAGAAGGATGCGCATCATTTGTTTATATTAAAATTGTTGTGATATATTGTTGTGTAGAAAAATATTATGAAGCCATTCTTTATTCTCTTCATATGCTCATACAACCTTTAGCTATTTTTGTAATGGCTACCTTTTCATTCCCTTCTCCTCCTCCTTCTTGCTTGCTCTCTTGAGCATTAGTTTGAGTGTGAAAATCATAGGAGAAAATTTCTACATCCCCACTCTCCATTCCTAGAGAGCTTGGAGCGTCGGTTGCTTCATTAGGTGAAGTTGGAGCTTGGATCTCGAGTGGATCAACTTCAGCAAGGTCGGTCGCCTCTCAAGCTTTTTCTTGACGGCCTACAAGGAGCTTGGAGAAGTCTTCCATGATTGGTTGCTGTTCAGTCAAAAATATTGCACATTTGATGGAACATTTTCCTTACTTTTGTTAAATACTTAAAGGTGTTTATTGTAATTATAGAACATATGTGGGTTTATCTGCAAAATACTCTTTACCATATGTTTATATATTATATTAAAATTATGAAGGAAAATATATGCATATAATATTTATATGATATTTTGATAATTTAAATTGCATATCATATCAAATAATCCTAATCAATATTCTTAAAATATTGTTTCATATATAAAATGATTAGGATAATATCTCAAATATAACAAATATCACTAATACTATCAATTGAGATATTATGTAGATTTTGCTCAAGTCTGGAGATCAGGAGACCCGAGATGTCGGGAATCAAATCTGCCGAAATATTGAAGCAAATCGTAAAATCATGAATGGCAGAGACTCAAAGAAGATATGAAGAATCCAGACCTTGAAACAATCTCCACGTGTCAACACCTAGAAGCAGAAGAATTTTCAAAATGAGATCCCACCATACCGCCGCGCAACCACGGCCAAACCCCCTTTTCGCGGCGGATCCGCGGCCACATTATGGCCGTTGGATCTGGGATATTTTGGGGGTGATCACAACAACAAATCCTAACACATAGGATCTAGGGTTTCTGTTTCTAGGGCTATTTAAAGAATCGGGTGTTTCAGATAAAAATTATCTCGAAATAGATCACTAAAATCATCACCTAATAGATCACTGATAAGATCAAGAGATCCAAGACAGGTCCACGAATCGAAGCGATCAATCGACGCATCATCTACTTCCTACGAGACAGAGATCGGGAGCATAAACTAGAGTTCTTGTACTCTAAATTCAACGGATTTGTAAATGATAGTTGATTAATAAAAAAGTAGATCTTTAGTTTAATTCTTTGCATTTTACTTTCTGCATATAATTTGTGCATTACTTTCTGCATTTACATTTTGATCTCCTTCTCTATCTCAACCATGCGTGAGTAATTCTACATTTGATAGGGTTCGTAGGATTATGGTAGATCAATGGATGATAAAATCTCTTAACTTCTTTTACATCTTTTAAAGTTTATAAACTTTAGCAAAATAATTGTTAACATTCTTATCGGGCGCGCTACCAATTTATTGATAGTATCGACCAAGATTTGAGATTAGATTAAAACTTGTTTTGGTAAAGGCTAGACATAAATAGAGGTCAATGAAAAGTTATGGATTAAGAGTGGGAACCCTATTCCCTCCAAAAACCCTAATCTTCATTCATCACTGTCGATCTAGTTTTAAATCTATTAAAAGATAAAAAGAGTCATATTTAATTAATCATCCATTACTACTAAATTTTATGAACCCTACAAGCCTCTTCTTCATAAATTATACATCCGTGTTCAACATAAATCTAAAAACTAATCTCCCTATTTTCAATCAACTCGTCTAAAGCAAGTAAAAGGTTCGACGTTTCCCTGAGGACGACCCGTACTCATCTCGCCTAGGTACGAGCGAAACCGTTATTGATTGCGTTACTTTATTTACTAAAACACTTTTTACACATCAATCAAATGGCGTCGTTGCCTGGGATACCTGCGTAATTTTTTTATTGCTGTTCGTGTTGAATTTTTATAAAATCCAGAAAATATATTATAAAAGAGAACCAAAACCGCATCTTGTGTATTTAACGATTATTGTGCCACTTTTGGGAGGAAATCTGGAGTCACTGAAACGAGAAAATAGAGATTTAGAGATTTTCATCGAAGCCCAGAGGAGCAAAACGGTGCACTGACGAAAAAGGAGCAAAAGAACCCACCATTGCACCGCGGAAACGCGGCAATAGTGTGCGTTTGGCCGTGGTTGGGTGGCGGTTTGGTGGTGTTGTGCCCCTAAAATCTTCTAGTATATTCCTCATATCTTTCTCTCTCCTCTAGAAATCCAATAATATAATTTTTTTGCAGGATTCTTTACAAAATATCGCCGCTCAAAAATCTTTTTTTGTGTTTTGATATTGGTTTGTTTGTGCATATCTAAAACAGACATTAAGGGGAAAAACCAAAATTCAGATTAGGTGGGGATTTCATTACCCTTCATAGGCTCCACAAATCACAAAATGAGTATACTTTCATCCTACATTAATTAAAAAATATCTAGACCAAGCCTCTAAGGACCGTCGCACTCAATTAGGACAGAAGAGGGTCGTAGGTAATCTATCGCTTATTTGCATCTCTCTTGTGGTGTCTAGGCAAGTGTGACTAAGGAAAGTGGTTACTTAATTAGGCCCGCTATTTTCGGTGATTCGTATAGTGGATACCTCCCATTTACCTGCACTTACCTGGCCACAAGAGTGATAAAGAGGTGGTAGAGGATTGATACTGCGGCTTATCCTTTGGAAGTCTAGGAGCGGTCTAGTGCTTGACCTAGGTGAACTTAGTTCTAGGGTTGATTGTGCATTTTGTGATTTGTTGAGTCAAGACGCAAGTCCGACTTTTTTCAAAACAAACCCTTTTAAATCGTTCTCACACACGCTACCACGTGCGCTAAACACGCTTAGTTCATAATCAGCTGGACACGGGATTCTAGGGCTCGTCTTGTCCTCGTTTTTTCTATCGACTCCGAAGTCGGTACTTCTTCATCTTCTATTTCCCCTCTACCCACCACATTTACCGAGATGGACGGTTCTCCATCAGATTTTACCAACACAACCCTGCCACCATCCGCAGGTGCACAGAATCCATTGTGCATCTTTCCTTAAGAAAGATGCTATCCCGTGCATGGACCCTTTCCTACTTTTCTTTCTATTCCATCGGCCAATGTCGATAATTTCAAAATTAAACCACACTTCATCAACTTGTTGCCTAAATTTCACGAGCTTGAATCCAAAGACGCATACGCTTTTATCACCAAATTCGAAAATGTATGCGCAATGATGGGCACTACCCAACTTTCTATGGATGCTTTGAGATTACCTATTCTCCCTTTTACCTTGTGAGATCTAGCAGAAAAATGGCTTTATAGCACTGCCACATGTTCTATCGCCAAATGGAATGAATTCGTTATAGCATTCCTTAAAAAAATTTATCCTAATCATAAGACCGCCCGTGTTCGAAGCGAGATTAACCAGTTTACCCAACTTCAAAAAGAATCATTTTGGAAATGCTTTGAGCGATTCAAGGATCTTCTTCTAAAATGCCCCCATCACGGAATTGATAAATGGTTACTTTGCCGAATTTTATAGGAGGGTGTTAATCCTGCTACAAAAAAAATGCTTGAAACTATTTGTCAATGCCATTTCATGTCTAAAGACGACGGCGAAGCTTGGCAATTCCTGGAAGATCTCGCCGAACAAATCATATAATGGGAAAGCGTTAGACCAATTTCATCTAGGGTAGGTATCCATCAGCTCGACGTTTCCATCACAATGAAACCCGAAATGTTCGCGATGCAAAAGAAAGTCGACGCTATCGAAAAAAAATTCTCGTCGGCCTCCCTAAACCAAGTTACGCTCCCAAAAACCGCGTGTGGTTGCTGTTCTGACCCATCACATTTAACGGAAGAATGCCCTTTGAATCCTCCGTTTCAAGGTCAAGAACAAACCAATGCTGCTTTTCAGCAACGACCTTGAAACAATCCTTATTCCTCCACATATAATCAGGGATGGAGGAATCACCCTAATTTCGCTTGGAACCAAAACCAATCTCAAAATCAAAATCAGTTCCCAAACCAGAATAATTATCAAAGGCTTCCTCCACAGCAACAGCAGCCACCACAACAAAATTAGCACTCCTTTCAACCGCAATCTTTTAAAAATCCTGCCAACAATTTTGTACCTTATAATAATTCTTTCCCAACGGCCGGTACCGAAAAATCCTCTGCACTCGAACGAAGCTTGGAAACATTTATTGACCAATCCACACAAACGACGGCTAATTTAACATCTTCTATCCAAACATTAGTACAACACACCGCTTCCCTTGGTGAAAGCATAAAATCGATAGAAGCACAACATGCACAGTTAAATGCCGCGATGAGAGAGAGAGAGAGAGAGGAAGGGAAACATCCATCTTAACCTCTATCGAATCCTGGCCATTCACAAAGTCATAATGTGAGTGTCGTAACCATGTTGAAATCTGGAAGAGTGCTGAACAATCAAGTTGGTGAACAGGTTGATGATGTTGAATCAGATAAAACCCCGGCTTCTTCTTCTAACCCTAATTCGTCTAGCCCACCATCTTCTTCTAAGCCTATTCTCCATTTTCCACTAGGCTCAAACCCTCCGCCCACTCCCTTGAGTCAACCTAAAACGATCCCAACTCTAATTATAGGATCCATTCCATCCCCACAAACTTCTACTCAAAAGTTGGACCCAACCCTTATTGATAAAGCTCATTTTTCATATAGGGTGAGGGCTAACAAACCAAGTCCCAAAATGGAGAAAATTGTGGATATTTTTAGGCAAGTTAACATAAATATCCCTTTCATGCTATCAAACAAGTTCCGTCCTATGCGAAAATTTTAAAGGACTTGTGCACTAGGAAGAGGAAAACTCAAGTACCTAAAAAGGTCTTCTTAGCGAGTAATATGAGCAATTCTCTTACCCAATTGGTGCCCATGAAATGTAAGGACCCCTGTTGTCCTACAATATCTATAACCATTGAGGGTAAAATAATCAATCGTGCTCTACTCGACTTAGGTGCTAGTGTTAACTTGCTTCCATATTCTGTTTATGAGCAATTAGGGATAAGAGAGTTGAAACCTACGCATTGCACTCTCCAGATGGCCGATCGATCTATCACCCAACCATGGGGTGAGCTAGAGGACGTGTTAATCAAAGTCGGAGAATTTATATTCCCTGTAGAATTTATATTTATAGATACACAGCCTGTAGCGAACCCACGGAACCAAATTCCGGTGATCCTAAGTCGACATTTCCTAGCAACGTCAAACGCGATAATCAATTATCGTAACGGTTCTATGAACCTATCCTTCGGGAAGATGACAATTGAGCTTAATATCTACAAGCTAGAAAATCAACCATCAGAACCCTATGCTCATGTGTGCTCTGTCGAAAAGATAGCTTCCAACAGTTGCGAATTCGAGAACCTTCACGATACCGATCCTACTATTTATTATACACGTGAAGACCCTTCTGTCGATAAGTCCACACCTAAGTCCAAACCCTTTGACTTGTCGAATGATTTAGTCAAGCTATCCGAGTATTATGACTTCCTTTCCTATGAGACTATCATTCGGAACATCGATGGAAGTTTTGATGATATTTTGCCCGAAGAACTCACATTCCTAGAAGACTTTGGAGTTGTGATGAATCAACCCCCATCTAAAGAAGTTGAGCCACCACCCCTCTTCTTATCAAGAATGAGAATGCGAGTATGGAACCACCACCGTTTCGTCTCTACCATCCGAGACGTAAACCCGATCGATTCCGCCTCCTATCTCCCCACTTTTTCACATATATAAACTTCCACTAACCAGTGCGTTACATTGATAAAATTTTCGAATGGTTGGTGTTGACTTTTGGTTTTTGTAAAGCTTTGCATAGACTAATAACTTTACCCCCTTATGATTTGAAAATTCTTAATACTTTTTTATTTTACTCAAGTTTGGGAGAAGGAGAAAAATATTTTGTCTCTTGAAAAAAAATAATTTTTTTACAAAATTATGAGCCAAAAGAAAGTTTGGGAGAGGTTTTCACAGTAATTAATTTATGTCCCCGTACTAACTTTTCCATCCAAGTCTACATGTTTTTTAAGCTTAACAGATGATATCGGTGAGGACACTGCTGCAAATAGATTTGGAGGAGGTTTGTGCTTATTCACGCATCAATTTTTGCATTATACTACATAAAAGCACAATTTTTTCTTTGATAATAAATTATTAGAAAGTGAAAAATTACATAAGAAAGATATGAAAAGTATATGAAAAGCAAGAAAATTAGATGTTTATAACGAAGTATGTAATAGGTAGTACTGAGCTGTTGTCCCAAGGGTTAGTAAGATGAAGGGAATTACGAATCTGAGAATAGAATTAAGTCTGAAAAATAGTCCCTATTCTTGAGTCCAAACATCTGAACGTTGATACCCTACTATACGCACTTGCACATATCTTGAAACTTGGAATAGTACAGGATACCTTGAAATGCTCTTGTCTAAAAGCCTTAGTATGGAGATCAATGAAAAAAGTTGAAACATAAAAAAAATGGTGAAGAAAAATGAACACTGGTTTTGCAATTACTTAAGGCAGCATAAAAAAATATAGTGAGAGTGCTTTATCACCTAGTACCTTAGACCAACTGGTTTGGGATCCACTGCTAAGTCTTAGGTGTTGCAAGAAGAGGATGTTGCTAATTACGCCTTAATAAGTGAGCACATTTGGTAATCGGTTGGTTAGTATCTCAAGAAGTATTAATGGTCGCATGAAAAATATTTGAGAAATCCTATCTGAAATATTCACCGACTAAAAAGTGCTAAGGATGATGGACAAGAGTATCATAGCTTGAAATGAATTCTCTGAGTGTAGGGATGTCTTTTACATACACGTAGGGGTATATGATCTATATTTGGAAGAAAGGTAGGGAGGAAGACTAAAGACGATGTTTTATTGAGGGATGATGTGATTTCTGATATTTTTTCATGACTATTAAGATAGCGCTCATAGCTATTAAAAAGCTAGTGTAGTTTGAAACTCTTTGTTTCAAGTTCTTTCTTTTATAAATCCTTATCGTTATATGTAACTTTCATCTTCTCTCTTTTATTATGGGATTTTGTGGGTGTAATCCACCGAAAACCCTCAGGAGACAACACTCCTCCTACTAGGGACACCTAGACGTTTAAAAGCTTGTTGCACGTGCTAAGTGCAATCGTGTTTTCTACGAAAGTGTGCTAGGTTTTTCTTTTCTTTTTTTTCTCCCTCTCTTGAATAACTAGTTTACTCGGGACGATCAAAGTTAAGTTTGGGGGTATTTGTTCAGTCGAAAATATTGCACATTTGATGGAACATTTTCCTTACTTTTGTTAAGTACTTAAAAATG
This sequence comes from Agapanthus africanus, assembly GCA_030015575.1. NCBI lineage: Eukaryota > Viridiplantae > Streptophyta > Magnoliopsida > Asparagales > Amaryllidaceae > Agapanthus > Agapanthus africanus. The sequence continues at coordinate 397,456,373 of JASDDO010000026.1, read as the reverse complement.
TTTATTGTAATTATGGAACATATGTGGGTTTATCTGCAAAATACTCTTTATCATATGTTTAAATATTATAATTAACATTATGAAGGAAAATATACGCATATAATATCTATATGATATTTTAATAATTTAAATATGCATATCATATCAAATAATCCTAAAAAATATTCTTAAAATATTGTATCATATATAACATGATTAGGATAATATCTCAAATATAACAAATATTACTAATACTATGAATTGAGATATTGTGCATATTTAGCTCAGGTGTGGAGATCAGGAGATCCGAGATGCCGGGAATCAAATCTGCCGAAATATTGAAGCAAATCATAAAATCATGAATGACAAAGACTTAAAGAAGATATGAAGAATCTAGACATTGAAACAATATCCACGTGTCAACACCTAGAAGCCGAACAATTTTCAAAACGAGATCCCACCATACCGCCGCCCAACCGCGGCCAAACCCCCCTATTCGCGGCGGATCCGCGGCCATATTGTGGCCGTTGGATTTGGGATTTTTTGGGGGTGATCACAACAACAAATCCTAACACATAGGATCTAGGGTTTCTGTTTCTAGGGCTATTTAAAGAATCGGGTGTTTCAGATGAAAATTATCTCGAAATAGATCACTAAAATCATCACCTAATAGATCACTGACAAGATCAAGAGATCCAAGACAGGTCCACGAATCGAAGCGATCAATCGACGCATCATCTACTTCCTACGCGACAGAGATCGGGAGCATAAACTAGGGTTTTTGTACTCTTAATTCGACTGATTTGTGAATTATAGTTGATTAATAAAAAGGTAGATCTTTAGTTTAATTCTTTGCATTTCACTTTCTGCATATAATTTTTGCATTACTTTCTGCATTTGCATTATGATCTCCTTCTCTATCTTGTTTTTTCTATCTCAACCATGCATGAGTAATTCTACACTTGATAGGGTTCGTAGGATTAGGGTAGATCAATGGATGATAAAATCTCTTAAATTCTTTTAAAGTGTATAAACTTTAGCAAAACAATTGTTAACATCCTTATCAGGTGCGCTACCAATTTATTGATAGCCTCGACCGCGATTTGAGATTAGATTAATACTTGTTTTGGTAAAGGCTAGACATGAATAGAGGTCAATAAAAAGATAAGGGTTAAGAGTGGGAACCCGATTCCCTCCAAAAACCCAAATCTTCATTCATCACTATCGATCTAGTTTTAAATCCATTAAAAGATAAAAGGAGTCATCTTTAATTAATCATTCATTACTACTAAATTCTATGAACCCTACATACCTCTTCTTCATAAAATCTACATCCGTATATCGTAGATCTAGAACAAACCATCCATATTTCAATCAACTCGTCTAAAGCATGATAAATGTTCGACGCTTCCTTGAAGACGACCCGTACTCATTTCGGCTTGCTACGAGCGACACCGTTATTGATTGCGGTTAACTTTCTTTACAACACACTTTTTAAAGCACATCAATCGGTTGGACACGCATCAAAGGTTGTAATCGCTTAACCTTTCTTTCTTGTATTTTAGTTTAGTGTTTGGAATAATCGCCAGAGATTAGTTTCTAGTGCTTTCTTGAAATTTTTCATTTTTTGGTTCCGCATCGGCCGCGATTACCTTGGCGAGGGCACTAGGAACTTGCAGTCATAAGATGAGTCATGAGGTGACTTATGATTTTGATTCACCACATCACAAAGAGATAAGAGAAAGAGAGTGAGAGGATTTTGTCTAAGGATTAATTCTCTATACTTTACCCTCTTCTCTTCTTCTTTCATGTTAGCTTCCAAATGAATTAGTGAGAAATCAAGAGAGAAATTATGTGATTCCTCACCACACCAATCTCACAATCAATTCTTAGCAATTTTTGATTGTCAGTTGCTTCACCTGATTTGCTTGTGTGAAGCTATAACTTGATTCAGACTCCTTCGGGTGGATCATCTTCGACGAGGACGATCGGCGTTCAAGCTCGTTTCCGATTACTTCGGAGCCATGCTAGAGTCCTTGGTGTGGTGTAATGGTCTTCCTCAATTGTATGGACATGCTACAAAGGTAGCTAGCCCCTAAACTTGCATGTTTAGTAATCTAATTTTGTGTTTAGAATTGATTTTAGGGTATTGGTCGTTAGTGCTTGCTTTAAATTTTTTGTTTTCGCTTCCGCCTTTGTTGTGAGTTTTGCAGCGTGAGCACTAGGGTCATTACACTGGTATCAGAGCCATGCCAAACACTTTAACTAGTTGTAGACGATGCAAACATTTTGAAACCGAAATTTTAACAATATTCGATCATGAAAATCAAGTTTCTGTAAATTTTTTAAAACGACACCTAAATTTTTTTTAAACAACTGCAAAGGACTCATTTTTTAAAAAGAAAACACAGCCTAAAATTCAAGGAATTTCTGGCTGGTTTTGGCCACCGATTTCCCCTTTCCGTCGGCCCAATTTTATCTTTAGGTCCCTGGGTTTCTGGTGGTGCTTAGTTGCAATGAAATTTGATTTTTGGTTATGTTTGTTTATGCCCAGATTTCAGTTTGTGTTATCTTTGTGTTCGGGCAAGTTCGGAAAACTTTTCGGTTGAAACTAATGCATCATTTATGATCTGTATTTTTTTTTGCATGTTTGATAACATCGTCTAATTGCTATATGTTCGTTTAAATGGGATTGCACACTGGTTAGTTGTTATGTTTTTTGGAGATATATCTTATGATGGTTTAGACGGATTGTCATGATTGGATAGCACCTTGTGTGATTTGTGTGTACAATTTTGATTCATGTATTTATTTATTCAGGACGAGCGGCCGGATTGTGGCCGTCGTTGCCATTTGATGTATATTCGTTTTGGGACATATCCAGGTTGCGGCTGTTGTCACTGTTGGATATGTATGCCCTAGATACCATTATTGTGTATATATATAGTGGATGCTTGGACATATGTATGTACATGACAATCCTTCTCGATATGATAGTATGTTATTTGGTTTGTCTTTATCTTAACATGTGTATATGTTTTACTTGTTATTACGCATCGCTAATACATGTTGATAAAACCCGTAGGATTATTGCATGACTACTAGCATTGTGATAGCGATCATACTTGTGGGGGCTGGGTATTCCATAAGCACATCCTTAAATGTCCCAAATCGTACGAGTATCGAGACTGGGCATCAATATTCCATAGTAGACTTGTGTATACATTTCTAGACCGCTGAAGAGGGGCGGTAGTTGGTCCTACATTCTTGGTGTGATCACCAAAGATTGTATACAGGTGCTCACTGGGGATGAGTACACTGGACGGACTCGTCAAGAACTTCTAGATGGTATTATACCTATCGTCAGATAGCAGTTCTCAGGTGACATGAGTATAAGTTAGTCTTTAGAACTGAGATCGTCATTTGTCACATATGAGTTCCCACTGTACTTAGATTACTACCCTACTACGGCTCTATTGAGGCATGCAAACAGGTTTTAGTTGGGTACAGTCTCGAGTCACATAGAGGCAATGAGTGATTTTCAGGGATTTGCCTCTCCCGGTATTGGGAGTCTATGTCGCACTTTGTTCGGTTGGCCAGCACCATAAGACCTTGGCCAAGACAAATGAGATTTATTGATGGTTAGATCAGTAGTTTCTCGGATCGGTCCTGAGCTACATCGACATGACTTATCAAGTTATTAGAGGTTTGAAGTTTTCCGCCCTCCAGACCCGGTATGTGATACTCTTAGACGAAGAGACCGAACTATACGGAGATTGTTACGGATAGGTTCATTAGGGGTTCGGATGAGTTTTCTCGTCGGCCTTCTTTTCGACAAGTATTTGGGTAGCCGTTACATACAGCTAACACCGTTGACGTGCTTATGGTTATTGTTGGGTTACGGCAGCGCCCCGGCCATCAAACCGTGACCAAATGCGGAACATAATTTTTCTAAACTGGCGCTACCACAACCCGATACCCAGATCTACCCTAAACCCTATACTAGCAAACATATAAAGAGGAGTTAGATGGTTATACCAAATGAATCAAGTCCTTCGGGTCTTCAACTATCATCCCAAGCTCCTAGTGGTTGCCATGATCAAGCTTGATCTCCTGTCTTCCTCCATCGAAGATGATCCACCCGATGGTTTGTGCAATGAGCATCAACCTCATAGCCGAGGTAACTAGGGTATCTAGTTTGCCAAACTTGATAGCCTAGAAGATGTAGAATCTAATAATGGATTAAGTTGTCTCTAATCACCCAATGTTTCTCAACACATGAGACATTATAGGTGGATGAAGAAGATGAAGCATGAGGATGGGAGTGTAGCAACTCAAGAAAGGAAAATAGCTAAGTGTTGTGAGCATGAGTGAGTGTGGCATCAAGTGAAGAAAAGCAAGCATGCTAGCAACTAAAGAAAAATCCATGTCTACAAAATATCTCACAACACCAATAATATCAAGCATGGTTCAATAGTGCCACCATGAGTCATCACTTGAGCCATGCCATCAATAAATGCCAAGTCCACCTCATCCTCCACCCCATTAAACCATTTATCCAAATGGTTAAAACAATAATGAGGTGGCATCTTCTAGAAACATCTTGTAATAAAATTACAAGAATACCCCTCATCCGTATATACATACCCGTATACATATTCCGAAAAATATGAATACAATGAGACGAAAATAATCCTACAATACAATACTAGAATCCGGCTTAAACCATAGCCACTAGTATTATCCGTCCTAATCATGATACGTGCACAAGTGCACGTATATGATCGAACCCTGCCGTAAAACCATACGACCTCTACATCGTATCGCCCAAAGCTGGGAAACCCTCTGTGTAGGACTCTAAAGACTCGTCAATACGCTGGCAGTGGGTTTAACCACAAGCACGTCAGCGGCACTAGCAGTACGTTACGGCTACCTTGGTATTGAGCGAAAAGGAGGCCGGCGAGCAAGCTCATCCGTACCCCTACTGAGCCTGACAGTGACAATATCCGTACAGTCCGGTCTGTTCGTTTAAGAGTATCGTATATCGAGTCTAGGAAGGTGGATAAAGTCAGACCCCTAATAACGCAAAATTTAGTGTCGGTATGAAACCCATCACCACCTAAGAAACTATCGATCCTGGATCGGTAATTCTCGTCTACCCCGACCGAGGATTTCTGGTGATGACCACCCGTGCACAATACGACATCAACCTCCAATACCGGGAGAGGTGAATCCCTGACGATCCGCTCACTGCCTCCATGTGGCTCGGGATAGTACCCAACTAAAACCTGTTTGCACGACTCCTTTGAGCCGTGGTAGGGTAGTAATCTAAGCACAGTGGGAACTCACACGAGAAAAAAGACGATCTCAGGTCGACAAACTAACCTGTACACATGTCACCAGGGAACTACCATCTGACAATAGGTATAATACCCTCTAGCAGGTCCCGGCGAGTCCATCCAGTATACTCATAACCCAATGAGCACCTGTATACTATCTTAGGTGAACAAACTTACACCAATGGCTTGTGGGACCTAGCCACCGCCCTTCATCGAGGTCTCGATCAGTATACACTATTCTACTCCGGAGTATCGATGCCCAGTATCGAAACACCCACGACTAGGGACATTTAAGGATTTGCTTATAGACCACCCAGTTCTCACGTATTTGATCGCCATCATAATGCTGGTAGTCATGCAAGAATCTTATGGGCTCTATCAACATGTAACAGTGATCTGTAATACCACCTAAAGCATGTACATGATGATAAAGACAAATCCGATAGCATACTACATCTCGAGTAAGACTGTTCTACCGGTATAGGTCCTCCCTCAATCATCACAATCGCGTGCCTGCGATTCAATAATTGACTTGAGGGCACTATAACCAACAATCTCCCACTTGCACTTAAGGCTAATTATTGCGGTGTCGCATACTCATAGCCCGTGTGATATTGAACACCCAACTCCTCTACTAATCAGTCTCGCAAAGCTCGTTTGTGAAACTTTAGTGTTTGAGAAATAGCCTCAGTGAGTGGATCCTCTCCAGTGTTTCTATCTGTATCTCTCTATATCTCAACTTCAAGGAGAAAGCTATCTCCCGAAATGAGTAATACCTTTCTTAGAATATGTCTGGTTATCTGATGAGACCCAATTCACAAATGAACTCCAAATCCAGCAAACTTCTTAGACTGTATCGTCCACTGAACTTAATCAGTATACTGCGCTATGCCTTCCACAGTATCCGCTTGGACCACCTGTCCAACATACTGCCCCTCAAAAAAGGGAAAAACTATAACTCTGACAGCCACTCTGTCATCCAGGTCACCTTAGAAGCATAAAATAATAACCGCCTCCTGAAGGAGGCGGTCGTTACCATATACCAAGAACATTCACTTATGTTCATAACTGCTTCCCACTGTTTCTCCAAGATTGGATTACTATATATGCTTATTGCAGCCAGTGCAAAAGCAATATCTGGTGTGGTACCTGACATTTCATGATTAACTCAATTACCTAAGCAAGTGATATACTAATCATGTAGATCCCTCTCCTCATCAGTCTGAAAGACATCTCTTTAGAGAGGGTGACTCCATACCCTGTGGGTACACCACCATGCCAGGACTCGTCCAAAACACTTTAGAATAGTGGCAAGTACCCAAATTGGGGAACTTCCCAAATCTAGATCTAAAACCATAGATCTAGTGACCAGAAACCCTAATATTTTATCCAGATCTTATATGGAGAAACACCTTGTGACAACCACAGTATAACCGATCTAGTATAAGAATATCACTTCCTATCAAGAGCATGTCATCCAAATACCAGGACATTACTCCATACTACCTTCTTACCAGATCCATCTACTATTCTGATGAAGTCAAACTTGTTAGTGTATATGCCCTAGAGGCCATTACTGTATCATACTAGTTTGTATATTACTTGATGGAAGCTTGGGATATTCACCTTGTATAGACAATCTTGCTCAATATAGTAGTATGCTACTTGGTTTGTTTCTGCTTTAATGTGTGCATGTGTTTCTTTCAGCATATCGCCTTTACACATTAGTGGAGCCTTTAGGATCTTTGCTTGATTACCAGCATTGTGATGGCAGTCACACTCGTGGGGGCTGGGTAATCTACAATCACATCTTTATGCAGGTCACTAGTCGTAGGACTATCGAGACAGGGCATCGATACTCCGGAGTAGACTAGCGTATACGATTCTCATCCCAGCTTGGGAGACGGTCTGTCCCACAGCCATCAGTACGTCGTACTTGATATAGTATGGGGGTGCTCGTTAGGTTTCGAGTACACTGGACAGGACTCGTCAGGAACTGTTGGTTGGTACTATACCTATCGTCAGTTATCAGTTCTCAGGTGACATGAGTACAGCTTAGTCCGTTGACTTGACACTGTCACTTTGCCTCGAGTGTGTTCCCACTGTACTTTGATTACTACCCTACCACGGCTCAAAAGAGTCGTGCAAACAGGTAGTTTTTGGGTGCAGTCCCGAAGCACTCGGAGGCAGTGACGGTTAGACAGGATTCGTCTCTCCCGGTATTGGGGGTTGATATCGCGCTGTGTCTAGGAGAGCCATTACACAAAGTCCTTGGCCAGGGCAAGCGAGATAGACTGGTAGGTTTCCAGTGTTATCTCAGGTGTTCTGGGCTACACTCCGACATGACTTGTACCGCTGGTAGGGGACTGACGTTTACCGCCCCTCTAGGCCCGCCATGCGATGTTCTCAGACGAACAGACCGGACTGTACGGAGATTGTCACTTTCAGGCTCAGTAGGAGTTCAGAAGGGTTTCACCTCGTCCGTCTTCTTATCGGCATCTACCGGGGGACCGTTACGTACAGCTAATGGCGCTTGCGGTCTGTGGTTAAACCCACTGCCAGCATAGTGTCGAGTCTTTAGAGTCCCACACAGAGAGTTATTCTCCTTTGGGCAAAACAAAGTAGAGGTCGCATGGTTTTGCGACAGGGTTCGTTCACATCGGTGCACTTGTGCACGTTTGGCGTCCGGACAGACATTACTAGCGGGCTCTGGTTTGAGCCAGATCATAGTATATGCTTTGGAGTTAGTTTTATCTCATTGTATTCATGTTCCTCGGAACACGAATGCGAGTGTATGTACAGTTGACTGAGGCGGAGGAAGAGGTTTTTCATTAGGGTTTTGGAACGGGTGCGTATGCACAGTTGACAGTCGTCTTTTTCCAAACCCTAATGAATTTGTGATATATCAATTAATAATGTTATTTAAATGAAATTGTGTCATGGTTGGGTTTGTTGACTTGTTGACCAAGGTTGACTAGTTGACCATGGTTGAAACTTTGACCATCATCATTTCTTTTCTAAATGCTCTTTGATCTTTGCAAAATCATTTAATGTGAAATGATAATGGTCTTATCAAACCAACCATCACCTTTTTCATTTTTGATTAATATTATTAATTTGATAATTCACATATATTGTTATGGTTGTAAAACTATTCACATTCTATCATAACTATTCTCTCTCCTCTCTTCATCTTCCTCCTCCTCTAGTTCAAGGAGAATCATTCTCATGAGTTAAGAAACCTCTCCTTGGAGATAAAACGCCCTAAGCCACTCTCTACTCTTCCTAAGGTTGAAGGTCTAGCAAGCCGGAGACTTTAGTTTTCTCAAAGTTCGAGAAAAGTGCTCAAGGAAGAAACCCTCAGGTGGATCCATCTTCGACAAGAGAAGGCAACGAGGAAAGCATCATCCGACCACCATCAAGAGTCAAAGAGAAGGAGTTCAAGTTTAGGTATAACCCCTAACCGAGTAGATAACTCTCTTTTTGTTGCTAGTGTGTAGTTTAGCCAAGATCCGTTTTCGAAGTCTATGTTACCTAAACCCTAAAAATCGTTTTTCACCATTTCCGCAAGCCCGAAAGAACCGGGAGAGGTAACGTGGACTTACAGTGATATCAGAGCTAACTAAACACACCCTAGCATGTTAGCAAAGTATCTAGAATTTCGACCGGACAAAAAACCGCGAAACACCTCGGAAAATCCTAGTTTCTGCCGATTTTTATTTCTGCTCCAAAAATAATAAATCATGTCTTAAAAATCGGCTCAGGCTTTTTAATGAACAGGCAAGAAAAACGATCCAGCGAACCGACCAACTCACCGTGGTTCCGCGGCAGAAGCTTGCTTCTGCCGCGGTTCCGCGGCCGAGTTGACTCGGCCGTGGATCGTTTCTCCTGTAGTTTGTTTCTGGGGGTATTTTGTAATTTTGAGATGGTTTGTTTCTGCCCAGAATTTCCAGAGAACAAATTTGTTTTTGGGGTGGTTACAAATCCGTATTTTGGTCGATTTTCTCTAGACTTTGGCTAATGGGTTATATCTGTAATGTTATATATGTATTGAACATCTGCTAATCGCTATACGTCGATTAGTGGGGGTTATACATATCTGTGATCTGTAATGTTGATGGATTGTGTATATGAATTCGTTGGATTGTCGCGAGTGAATAGCCAGGGGGAATTGTGAGATGAGAGTTTTGTTTATCTTTCAATTCTTGTAATATGTAAATTGATGTAATATTATTTGTATGGCCGCACAACCGGGTCGGGGTTGTAGCCGTCATTTTATAATTTCTTTTTACTGTTTTTTCTCCTAGTATAGACCCAAGGTGGGGTGCACAAACTACCGGGTACCTCGAAGCGCCGAGTGGCCTACTCACGTCGTTGAGGGAGGTTGCTTCACTTCGGATACTTGGCGGGTAGTTTGCCGCACCCGTAGGGGTCTAGGGTGGGGTTTGTCTATTCATCGCGACCGTGTAATCCGCTCTTCATTACAGGCTCGTACGAATTGCGGATTCCTAGTATATCCAATGTATTCATCTGTGATCTGGAATGGCTATCATTGCATATGACGATTGTTTATATATATCTATATGATATCTATTTAGGCGTTGCTTATATTTTGCATCCGCGCTAGTCCAGCCCCCGCTCTGTCGTTAGTTAAGTAACCTAACGGGTGATGACGGGACCCCGTGGCGAATGCAGATGGCATAAGCGTACGTAATATTTTCGTTGTTTTCTGCAATGGTAGGATTAATTGATGGGACGCATTAAAATTAATGCAAGAAAAATAAACCAAAGTAAAAGTCGTTGGAACACTTTCAAAAACCGCTCAGTTTCTTTTCAAAATAACTTTTAAACGCGGAGCTTAAACCACTCCTTTTAAAAGCTATCTCGTTCCATCGATTATATCAAGTTCACTACGTTCACGGTTTTTCCAAAACCATTCGTAGCCCTCCGTCGTTTCACATGGATGGTCAATAGTATTCAAGCTATGTTTGTTGGCCAAAGTCAAGGCATAGTGATTGGTAGCTATTGGGTATTCATGTGCAGCATAGATAGATGTGTTGGTTTGGGACAGTCATACTGCCTTGTTGGCCAAAGTCAAGGGTAGGTACGGGTGGGTTCAAATTAACCTGGAGAATGACGGGTAGAACTTGACATGTGACTTATAATTTGTTGGCCAAAGTCAAGGTCATAAGAGCATGGGGCAAAAATCCACATCGGGAGTTTCAAAAGAACTGAAACTTGCTAGCGCTGCATACCATTTGGAGTGTGATGATTCTGGTAGGATTCCTTCAGTTTTGTCACGCAATGATATTTGGATCCCGATCCTACTGTGAGTATATGCTACTCTTCGGGAAAATTCTCGCTTAACGATCAATGCTATAAACCTAGTAGGTGTCTAGAAAGGTGTTAGCGGGGCTGCGCCCCCAGGGAAAAGAGGTTATTTAATTAAGGAACTTCGCGAAAGCGTTGGAAAACCTCCCTCGAAGTACCAACACTAGCCTGGCTGAACAGTTAAGCAAGTATTGTACGGTGAGATTGATCCTGACTAATTCTTCCTTTTTGGTTTGAGGAGGGATTCGAGAGACAGTGGGAGCCATCCTGTTTAGGAAAATTAAAAACCACTCTAAACTTGCAAGAGCATCATGCTAAAGTGTTTCTTCTCTCTCTCCTAATTGCAGCAACCAAACAACATGACTGGACTTAAGTTACTACTAGATAAAAACATACTGATAGGGCCAAACTACAAAGATTGGCTCAGGAATGTCAAAATGGCAATCACTTACGACAAGTTGGGGTATCTCCTTACCACTAAAGCTCCCTCTGCCCCAGGTCCCACCTCCAGCGTCGCGGATAAAGAAATCCGTAAGACTTGGAAGATTGATTGCGCGAAGGCCAAGTGCCTCGTGCTTTCCTCTATGGACAATGAACACCAGAGGAGGCACGAGAATATGGACCTTGAATCCATATTTCTTCATACAAAAGAACTGTATGGGGAGCAATCCCGTATCGCCAGATACGAAGTCTCGGAAAAGCTGTTTTCGGCGAGATTGGCCATCGGATCACCGGTAGCGGAACACGTGCTTAAGATGATTGGCTTCATTGAGGAGCTCTGTAAGTCGATGTAGTACACCTCAGTACTTGTGGGGAGGCGGAATTTTCGAAAACAATCAAGTTTAAAGAACGAACATCGACTAACCGCTTGAATCGAAGCTAAACTATAAATAACCGTACACAAAGTGTTTCTTAACTATTGTGTTTAGGGATTATACCAAATGAAACTAGTCCTTCGTCTTTACGATCTCCTTGTTCTCCTCGGCCTTCTCTAGGTAGTAGACGATCCACCCGAGAGCAAAACTCCAAGCTACACCTCTAACTTGAGGCAACTAATCTACTTTGATTGCTAATCAAAGAAGAAAGGATGATATAGAGTGAAGGTAATGGATGTTTAAGTCTAACTAAACCTTTGATCTCAACACATGAGGATTAAGGATTAGTCTCTTGAAGATGAGAGCTTGAGGAGAGAGAATGTGAGATGAGATAATGAGATGAGAGAGAGTGTATCATAATATATTATGAAGCATTCTTATTTTAGAATAATGAATAAAAGAAATGAATAAGCATGCTTCATAAATGAAAAGAGGTGATTCATTAACATGAGTCATTAAGCATTTATGGTGCATTAATGACCATGATGAATCACCCTCATGACTCACTAATCTTATCCAAAGCTTATGTCACCTTAACCTCCTTAGTCACATCTTCTAGAAGCTTCTCGTACAATTACGAGAATGCCCCTCCTATCCGCAAAAATACGGAAAAACTTTAGACTATAAAAATCCAATAACCGGATACCAGTAACTGGCTTAAACCAAAGCCGACTGGTAAAAACTGTCCGAAAGTCGTACGTGCGTAAACGCACGTATGCGTCCGAACCCTTTGTCGCAAAACCATGCGACCTCTATATCGTTTCGCCTGGAGTAGGAAACTCTCTGTGTGGGACTCTAGAGACTCGACTACTACGCTGGCAGTGGGTTTAACCACAGACCGCAAGCGGCACTAGCTGTACGTAACGGTCCCTAGGTAGTTGTCGATAAGAAGGCCGATGAGGAAACCCATCCGAACTCCTACTGAGTCTGATGTGACAATCTCCATACAGTCCGGTCCGTTCGTCCAAGACTATCGCATATCGGGCCTAGGGGGGCGGCAAGCGTCAGTCCCCTAATAGCGGTATAAGTCGTGTCGGAGTGAAGCCCATTACACCCTGAGAAACTACTGGAACCTACCAGTAAATCTCGCTTGCCCTGGCCAGGGACTTTGCGTAATGGCTCTCTGACACAGCACGATATCTACTCCCAATACCGGGAGGGACGAATCCTTTCTAACCGCCACTGCCTCCAAGTGCTCGGGACTGCACCCAACTGCTACCTGTTTGCACGACTCCTTTGAGCCGTGGTAGGATAGCAATCTAAGAACAGTGGGACACACTCGAGGCGAAGTGGCAGTGTCAAGTCTGCGGACTACGCTGTACTCATGTCACCTGGGAACTGCTTACTCACGACTGGTATCAAACCAACCAACAGTTCCCTGTGAGTCCTGTCCGGTGTACCCGTAACCTAACGAGCACCTGCATACTATCTCCAGTACGACGTACTGATGGCTGTGGGACAGACCATCTCCCCAACTGGGATGAGAAACGTACACACTAGTCTACTCCGGATATCGATGCTCTGTCTCGATAATCCAACGACCAGGGACCTGAATAAGGATGTGCTTGTAGACTACCCAGCCCCCACTAGTGTGACTGCCATCACAACGCTGGTAGACAAGCAAGATCCTAAGAGCTCTATCAATACGTACACTCACATATTAAGATAGAAAAACCAAGTAGCATACTACCATGTTTAGCAAGACTGTTATATACATGTGAATATCCCAAGCTTCCATTAAGTAATATACAAACTAGTATAATACAGTAATGGCCTTCTAGGGCATAAACACTAACAATCTCCCACTTGCACTAGGGCCATGTACTGGCATATCGTAGACCAATGATCTCGAGTAGCCTCTCGAACTGAATCTGAGGAAGGGCCTTCGTGAATGGATCAGCAATGTTCTCTTCAGAAGCAACTCTCCGAACCTCGATCTCCTGACGATCAATGATCTCCCTGATCAGGTGATACCGCCTCAAGATGTGTCTGGACTTCTGATGGGACCTTGGTTCCTTCGCTAAAGCTATAGCTCCGTTGTTGTCGCAATACAGAGGTATTGGATCAACTATGGTAGGAACAACCTGAAGTTCTGTTAGGAACTTCTTCATCCAGACTGCTTCTTTTGCGGCATCGCAAGCAGCTATATACTCCGCTTCCATCGTCGAGTCAGCAACGGTGTCCTGCTTGGAGCTCTTCCAGCACACCGCCCCTCCATTGAGGGTAAAGACATAACCCGACATGGACTTGGAATCGTCCTTATCACTCTGGAAGCCGGAATCAGCAAAGGCCTCCAACCTGAGGTCTTTTCCGCCGTAAACCAAGAACATCTCCTTAGTCCTCCTCAGATACTTGAGAATGTTCTTTACTGCTATCCAGTGTTTCTCCCCTGGGTCTGACTGATACCGGCTTACCACGCTCAGTGCGTAAGCAACATCTGGTCTGGTACACATCATCGCATACATTATAGAGCCTACCGCAGAAGCGTAGGGTATAATAGACATGCGTTCCCTTTCCAAATCAGTCTTGGGAGACATCTCTTTGGAGAGGGTGATTCCGTGACAAGCCGGTAGATTACCGCGCTTAGAATCTTCCATACTGAATCTTTTCAGTACAGTGTCGATATACCTGGACTGCGAAAGTCCCAACATCCTCTTGGATCTATCACGATAGATCCGGATCCCCAGAATGTAAGAGGCATCACCCAGGTCTTTCATGGAGAACCTGTGTGACAAGAATCCTTTGATAGATTGTAGCATAGGAACGTCATTTCCTATCAATAGAATGTCATCCACGTACAAGACGAGGAATACGACACTTCTGGCCACAACTTTACTATATATGCATGGTTCATCTGGATTTTTGATAAAGTCATACTCTTTAACTGTTTCATCAAAACAGATGTTCCAACTCCGCGATGCCTGCTTTAGTCCATAAATAGACTTAAGCAGCTTGCATACTTTCCCGCTGCTCCCACTCTGATTGAAACCCTCTGGCTGATCCATATAGACGCTCTCTTCTAAATTTCCATTCAGAAAAGCCGTCTTTACGTCCATCTGCCAGATTTCATAATCATGGAAGGCAGCAATAGCAAGAAGGACCCGAATGGATTTGAGCATAGCCACTGGAGAAAAAGTTTCGTCATAGTCCAAACCAGGTCTTTGACGAAAACCCTTTGCAACAAGTCTAGCCTTATAGGTTTCCACCTGTCCATCTACACCAATCTTTTTCTTGAAGATCCATTTGCATCCTATGGGTTTTACCCCATCTGGAGCAAAGTCCAAAGTCCATACTTTGTTGGTGTACATGGACTCCATTTCGGTCCGCATTGCATCTAGCCATCGTACCGAGTCGCCGCTCTGGATGGCCTGCCGGAAGTCAGTAGGTTCATCATCATCTATGATGCAATCCTCTATATCCCCATCTATGAGAAAACCGTAGTATCTCTCAGGCGGATGAGACGGCCTACTACTCCTGCGGAGGGGTGCGGGAATGTTCTGTTCTTCTTGAACCTCTGGTTCTACCAAACTTTCAGTAACAGCTTGTGGTTCTGGAATTTCTTCCAGCTCTACTTCGCTCCCACTCTTCTGATTTTCTAAAAATTCAGTTTCTAAGAAGTGGGCATGACGAGAAACAAAAACCTTTTGTTCCTCTGCGTAATAGAAATAATATCCCTTGGAGTTCTTTGGATATCCCACAAGCTTACACAGTACTGAACGTGCCTCGAGCTTGTCCACATGCTGCTTCTTTACAAAAGCTGGACACCCCCATGTCCTAAAATGTTTTAGACAGGGTTTCTTCCCACTCCACATCTGATATGGTGTGGTAGGCACAGTCTTGGTTGGAACCTGGTTCAAAAGATATGCCGCTGATTCTAGCGCATAACCCCAGAAAGATCGCGGTAACTCAGTATTACTCATCATGGATCGTACCATATCCAATAGGGTTCGATTCCGTCTCTCCGATACACCGTTATGCTGTGGAGTGTATGGAGGAGTAAGCTGAGAGAGAATTCCTTTCTCTTTTAGGTAACCTAGGAACTCGGCACTTAAGTATTCTCCACCTCGATCAGATCTTAGTGTCTTAATACTTTTGCCTGTTTGGTTTTCCGCTTCACTCTTATATTCCTTGAATTTCTCAAAGGCCTCGGATTTATGTTTCATTAAGAAAACATGTCCATACCTAGAGAAATCATCTGTAAAAGTAATGAAGTAGGAAAAACCACCTCTTGCATGTGTAGACATTGGACCGCATACATCGCTGTGTATGAGTCCTAAGAGCTCGCTCGCTCTTACTCCTTGTCCAGTAAATGGAGTCTTTGTCATCTTTCCTTTGAGACAAGATTGACAAGTGTCATAAGATTGATATTCGAACGTGTCCAAATATCCTTCTCTATGCAACTTAGTCAACCTTCTCTCATTGATGTGACCCAGTCTACAATGCCATAAGAAAGCTTTATTTAAATCTGGAGACTTTCTTTTTAGTGTGTTCTGGACATTGAAAATTTGGAGTTGGTTTAACACATATATGCCGTTATTTAGAGTACCGGACCCACTCAAACCATGATTAAGGTGGATGTTAACAACATCTCTTACAAACGTGAAATCATAACCTTTATTTGATAACAAGGAAACCGATATGATATTACACGTTAAACTTGGTACAAAATAACAGTTATGTAAAACCAAAATATGTCCACTCGTCAATCCTAGGTGATAATCCCCGACGGACGCAGCTCCCACGCTAGCTCCGTTAGCAACCCTGAGGATCATATCACCTTTCTTCAGCACTCTACGGTTTCTCAGTGCCTGCAATGAATTGCAAATATGAGATCCTGATCCGGTATCCAATACCCAGGAAGTAGAGTTAATCGACAGACAATTCTCAATTACAAACACACCTGAAGTCGAAGCCACAGCTTGCTTCGGTTCCTGGTTCTTGGCGTTCCACGCCTTGCAATCCTTCTTCCAGTGCCCTTTCCTGTGACAATGGAAGCACTCATCCTGGCCAACTACCGGTGCTGCTATCTTTTTCTTTCCCTTCTTTCCCACCTTACTAACACCTCCTCTAGGTTTGGGTGCGGCCTTCTTCTTCCTTCCTTTGGCCCTAGCCTTGGACCCGGAAGAAGATGCACCGCCAACAAACATAGCGGGTGTTTCCCTTGCCTTCTGCAAGGTGCCCTCTGCACTCCTTAACATGTTCAGGAGTTCCGCAAGTTCAACTTCTTTTCCTTGAAGATTGAAGTTGAGGATAAACTGGGCGTAGGTGGGAGGAAGGGACTGGAGAATAAGGTCTGTATACAGCTCATTATCCAAAGTCGTCCCAAGGTCTGCGAGCTCTTCAATATAGCCGATCATCTGTAGGACATGTTCACCTACCGATGACCCGACAGCCAACCTCGCTCGAAACAAGTTCTTAGAGGTCTCGTATCTTGCTATACGAGATTGCTCTCCATAAAGTTCCTTTGTATGGAGAAATATGCCATCCAGGGACATATCCTCGTGCCTCCTCTGATGTTCATTGTCCATAGAGGCAAGCACGACGCACTTGGCTCTCGCGCAATCTAAATCCCAGGTTTTGCGGATTTCCTTATCCGCATTGCTGGATTTGGGATCAGGGACAGCAGGTGCCGTAGCGGTGAGGACGTACCCCAGTTTGTCATAGGTCAAAGCCATTTTGACATTCCGCAGCCAATCTTTATAGTTTGGCCCCGTCAGTATATTTTTTTCTAAAAGTAACTTAAGTCCAGTCATTTTCAGGGTCGCTGCAATTAGGAGAGAGAGAAGAAAACACTTTAGCATGATGCTCTTGCAAGTTTAGAGTGGTTTTTAGTTTATCTAAACTGGATGGCTCCCACTGTTTCTCGAATCCTTCCTCAAACCATAAAAGAAGAATTAGCCAGGACTATTCTCACCGTACAATACTTGCTTAACCGTTCAGCCAGGCCAGTGTCGATACTTCGAGGGAGGTTTTCCAACGCTTTCGCGAAGTTCCTTAATTAAATAACCTCTTTTCTCTAGGGGCGTAACCCCGCTGACACCTTTCTGGACACCTACTAGGTTTATAGCATTGATCTTTAAGTGACGAATATCCTGATAAGTAGCATATACTCACAGTAGGATCGGGATCCAAATATCATCGTATGATAATGTTGAAGGAATCCTACCAACATTCATCAAACTCCAAATGGTATGCATCTCTTTGCAAATTTCAGTTTCTTTAGAAATTCCCGATATATGTTTTTGCCCCATGTTCTTATGATCTTGACTAAGGGCCAACAAATCATAAGTCACATGTCAAGTTCTGCCCATCATTATCCTGTTGATTTGAACCCATCCGTATATACTCTTGACTAAGGGCCAACAAAGCAATACGACTGTCCCAAACCAATTCATCTATCTATGTAACAAATGAATACCCCAGCAGCTACCAATCACTATGTCTTGACTAAGGGCCAAACAAACATAGCTTGAATACTACTGACCATTCATAAGAAATGACGGAGGGCTACGACTGGTTTTGGCGAAACCGTGAACGTAGTGAACTTGATATAACCTAAGGAACCTGATAGCTTTTAAAAGGAGTGGTTAAATCTCCGCATTTAAAAATATCTGTTTTAAAAATAACCGAGTGGTTTCTTTTAAATTGTTCCAACGATTTAAACTTGGTTTATTTTCTTTGCATTACAGATAATGCGTCCCATCATTAACCTATCATTGCAGAAAACAACGAAAATACAACGTCCTCTTATGCCATCCGCATTCGCCACTGGGTCCCGTCATCACCCGTTAGGTTACTTAACTAACGACAGAGCGGGGGCTGGGCTAGCGCGGGTGTAAAACATAAATGACGTCTAAATAGCTATCATAAATATAGATATTTTACATTCGTCTGACGCAATGATATTCATTCCAGAACACAGATAAACAATATTGGATTTGCAAGCAATCTGTATTTCTTTTGAGCCTGCAAGAAAAGACAGATTACACAGTTGTGATGAATACCCGATACCCCACCCTCGACCCCTACGGGTACGGCAAACTACCCACCCGGCAGTTTGTGTACCCCACCTTGGGTCAGTCCTAGGAGCAAAAACAGTAAAATGAAATAATACAACGGTAGCTACAACCGCAACCTGGATGTGCCCCGCAAAATAATATTACAACAAATTACATTTACAACAAATGAATTAAACAATAACCCATTGCTAAACCCCGGCTATACACCACAACAGTCCAATACAGTTTATATGCACAAACAGATATAACCATTACAGAAATGTGCAACCCCCTGCCAACCGACATACTAGCAGTTAGGGGAGGTTTACGAACACATTAAACAATCACAGATATAATCCAACATGCAAATACTGTACAATTTCGATCGATTAAACAACATCAATATTGCTCCAAAATCTGCTCTGTTAAACAGTAACCTGAGCAAATATTAAATATTCCAGAAAACCCCAAATAATACACAGAAGCAACAGAAGAAAAATCGGCTCCTGACTCGCCAACTCGGCGGCGGAAGCGCGGCGACTCAGTAGGCTGAGGCCGCGGTTCCGCGGCGAGTTAGGCGATTCAGGTGATTGTTTTTCTTGGGTGTTCTTCTGGTGTCTTTTCAAGCTCTCTGAACTTACCTGAAAAAATTTTGGACATCATTTTAAGTTCGACAGAAACTGAACAGATTTAGGGTTTTCCGGCTTCGTTTTTCCGTTCGAAATTCGTACAAATTTGCAATCAAGTTATTTAGTGTTTAGCGAGTCTCTGATACCACTGTAAGTCGATGTAGTACACCCCAGTACTTGTGGGGAGGCGGAATTTTCGAAAACAATCAAGTTTAAAGAACGAACATCGACTAACCGCTTGAATCGAAGCTAAACTATAAATAACCGTACACAAAGTGTTTCTTAACTATTGTGTTTAGGGATTATACCAAATGAAACTAGTCCTTCGTCTTTACGATCTCCTTGTTCTCCTCGGCCTTCTCTAGGTAGTAGACGATCCACCCGAGAGCAAAACTCCAAGCTACACCTCTAACTTGAGGCAACTAATCTACTTTGATTGCTAATCAAAGAAGAAAGGATGATATAGAGTGAAGGTAATGGATGTTTAAGTCTAACTAAACCTTTGATCTCAACACATGAGGATTAAGGATTAGTCTCTTGAAGATGAGAGCTTGAGGAGAGAGAATGTGAGATGAGATAATGAGATGAAAGAGAGTGTATCATAATATATTATGAAGCATTCTTATTTTAGAATAATGAATAAAAGAAATGAATAAGCATGCTTCATAAATGAAAAGAGGTGATTCATTAACATGAGTCATTAAGCATTTATGGTGCATTAATGACCATGATGAATCACCCTCATGACTCACTAATCTTATCCAAAGCTTATGTCACCTTAACCTCCTTAGTCACATCTTCTAGAAGCTTCTCGTACAATTACGAGAACGCCCCTCCTATCCGCAAAAATACGGAAAAACTTTAGACTATAAAAATCCAATAACCGGATACCAGTAACTGGCTTAAACCAAAGCCGACTGGTAAAAACTGTCCGAAAGTCGTACGTGCGTAAACGCACGTATGCGTCCGAACCCTTTGTCGCAAAACCATGCGACCTCTATATCGTTTCGCCTGGAGTAGGAAACTCTCTGTGTGGGACTCTAGAGACTCGACTACTACACTGGCAGTGGGTTTAACCACAGACCGCAAGCGGCACTAGCTGTACGTAACGGTCCCCAGGTAGTTGTCGATAAGAAGGCCGATGAGGAAACCCATCCGAACTCCTACTGAGTCTGATGTGACAATCTCCATACAGTCCGGTCCGTTCGTCCAAGACTATCGCATATCGGGCCTAGGGGGGCGGCAAGCGTCAGTCCCCTAATAGCGGTATAAGTCGTGTCGGAGTGAAGCCCATTACACCCTGAGAAACTACTGGAACCTACCAGTAAATCTCGCTTGCCCTGGCCAGGGACTTTGCGTAATGGCTCTCTGACACAGCACGATATCTACTCCCAATACCGGGAAGGACGAATCCTTTCTAACCGCCACTGCCTCCAAGTGCTTGGGACTGCACCCAACTGCTACCTGTTTGCACGACTCCTTTGAGCCGTGGTAGGGTAGCAATCTAAGAACAGTGGGACACACTCGAGGCGAAGTGGCAGTGTCAAGTCTGCGGACTACGCTGTACTCATGTCACCTGGGAACTGCTTACTCACGACTGGTATCAAACCAACCAACAGTTCCCTGTGAGTCCTGTCCGGTGTACCCGTAACCTAACGAGCACCTGCATACTATCTCCAGTACGACGTACTGATGGCTGTGGGACAGACCATCTCCCCAACTGGGATGAGAAACGTACACACTAGTCTACTCCGGATATCGATGCTCTGTCTCGATAATCCAACGACCAGGGACCTGAATAAGGATGTGCTTGTAGACTACCCAGCCCCCACTAGTGTGACTGCCATCACAACGCTGGTAGACAAGCAAGATCCTAAGAGCTCTATCAATACGTACACTCACATATTAAGATAGAAAAACCAAGTAGCATACTACCATGTTTAGCAAGACTGTTATATACATGTGAATATCCCAAGCTTCCATTAAGTAATATACAAACTAGTATGATACAGTAATGGCCTTCTAGGGCATAAACACTAACAAGCTCGCGGACCTTGGGACCACGTTAGAGAATGAGCTCTATACGGACTTGATTCTCCAGTCCCTTCCTTCCACTTATGCCCAGTTCATCCTGAACTTCAACATACAGGAAAAGGAAGTTGAACTTTCAGAACTCCTCAACATGCTGAGGAGTACAAAGGGCACCCTACAGAAAGGTAGGGAAATATCCACTTTGTTTGTAGGAGGATCTTCATCATCTAGGTCCAAGGCGAAAGCCAAGGGAAAGAAGAAGAAAACCCCCGCCAAACCAAGGGGCAGTGTTAGTAAGGTGGATACGAAGGGAAACGCAAAAGCAACAAAGGAAGCGGGGAAACTTGTGGGAAAGGAAGAATGCTTTTAATGTCATAAGAGTGGACACTGGAAGAAAGAATGCTGGGCTTGGAAGGCCAGAACACAGGATCTGAAGCGTGTTGCAGCTTCAGCTTCAGGTGTGTATGTTATTGAAAACTGTCTATCAATAAACTCTACTTCCTGGGTATTGGATACCGGATCAGGATCTCATATCTGTAATTCTTTGTAGGTGTTGAGAAACCGTAGGATTTTGAAGGCAGGTGATATGACCCTAAGAGTTGCAAACGGAGCTGGCATGGATGCTGAGTCCGTGGGGGACTATCATCTGGGGTTGTCAGATAGACACGTTTTGGTTTTGCGTAATTGTTATTTTGTACCCAATGCAACTTGTAATATCATTTCTGTATCTTTAGTTTCTAAAGAAGGTTATGAATTTGCGTTTGTAAGTAATGTTGTAAACATTCGCCTTAATCAAGTTCTGATTGGGTCAGGTACATTAAACAATGGAATATACATATTAAACCAACCACAGATTTTCAATGTCCAGAATACACATAAAAGAAAGTCTCCGGAATCAAATCAGGCTTTCTTATGGCATTGTAGACTGGGTCACATCAATGAGAGAAGGTTGACGAAGTTACATACAGAAGGATATTTGGATCCGTTCGAATATCAATCATATGCAACTTGTCAATCCTGTCTCAAAGGAAAGATGACAAAGACTCCGTTCACTGGACACGGAGTAAGAGCGAGCTCGCTCTTGGGACTCGTACACAGCGACGTGTGCGGTCCAATGTCTACGCATGCACGAAGCGGTTATTCTTACTTCATTTCTTTTACGGATGACTTTTTAAGGTACGGTTATGTCTTCTTAATGAAACATAAATCTGAAGCCTTTGGAAAATTCCAGGAATATAAGAATGAAGTGGAAAAACAAACAGGCAAAGGTATCAAGACACTAAGATCTGATCGAGGTGGTGAATACTTAAGTGCCGAGTTCCTGGATTACTTAAAAGAGAATGGAATTCTCTCTCAGCTTACTCCTCCATACACTCTGCAACATAACGGTGTATCGGAGAGACGGAACCGGACCCTATTAGATATGGTACGTTCCATGATGAGTAACGCTGAGTTACCGCGATCATTCTGGGGATATGCACTAGAATCAGCTGCATACCTTTGAACCGAGTTCCAACTAAGACTGTGCCTACTACACCATATCAGATGTGGTGTGGGAAGAAACCCTATCTTAAGCACATTAAGATATGGGGATGTCCAGCTTTTGTCAAAATGCAGCATGCGAACAAACTCGAGGCACGCTCAGTACAGTGCAAGTTTATGGGATATCCAAAGAACTCCAAGGGATATTTCTTCTATTGCGAAGAGGAACAAAAGGTTTTTGTTTCTCGTCATTCCCACTTCTTAGAAACTGAGTTTTTGGAAAATCAGATAAGTGGGAGCGCAATAGAACTGGAAGAAATTCTAGAACCACGAGCTATTACTGAAAGCTTAGTAGAACCAGAGGGTTCGAAAGATCAGGACATTCCTACGCCGCTCCGCAGGAGTAGTAGGCAGTCTCATTCGCCCGAGAGATACGGTTTTCTCATAGACGGGGATAGAGAGGATTGCATCATTGATAGTGATGAGCCGACTAGCTTACAGCAGGCCACTCAGAGCGTTGACTCGGTAAAATGGCTAGATGCAATGCGGACCGAAATGGAGTCCATGTACACCAACAAAGTATGGACGTTGGACGTTGCTCCAGATGGGGTAAAACCCGTAGGATGCAAGTGGATCTTCTAAAGGAAGATTGGTGTAGATGGACAGGTTGAGACCTATAAAGCTAGACTTGTTGCAAAGGGTTTCCGTCAAAGACCTGGCTTGGACTATGACGAAACCTTTTCTCCAGTGGCTATGCTGAAATCTATTTGGATCCTTCTTGCCATTGCTGCCTTCCACGATTATGAGATTTGGCAGATGGACGTAAAGACCGCTTTTCTGAATGGAAATTTAGAGGAGTGTGTCTATATGGACCAGCCAGAGGGTTTCATTCAGAGTGGGAGCAGCGGGAAGGTGTGCAAGTTGCTTAAGTCCATTTATGGACTAAAGCAGGCATCGCGGAGTTGGAACATCTGTTTTGATGAGACGGTCAAAGATTTTGGCTTTATCAAAAATCCAGATGAACCATGCATCTATAGTAGATTTGTAGAAAGAACTGTCATATTCCTCGTTTTATACGTGGATGACATTCTCTTGATAGGAAATGACATTCCTATGCTACAATCTGTCAAAGAGTTCTTGTGATACAGGTTCTCCATGAAAAACCTGGGTGATGCCTCTTACATTCTGGGGATCCGGATCTATCGTGACAGATCCAAGAGGATATTAGGACTTTCACAGTCCAGGTACATCGACACCATACTGAAAAGATTCAGTATGGAAGATTCCAAGCGCGGTAATCTACCGGCTTGTCACGGGATCACCCTCTCCAAAGAGATGTCTCCCAAGACTGATTTAGAAAGGGATCGCATGTCTATTATACCCTACGCTTCTGCGGTAGGCTCTATAATGTATGTGATGCTGTGTGCTAGACCAGATGTAGCTTATGCACTGAGTGTGGTAAGCAGGTATCAGTCAAACCCTGGGGAGAAACACTGGATAGCGGTAAAGAACATTCTCAAGTACCTGAGAAGGACTAAGGAGATGTTCTTTGTGTATGGCGGAAAAGACCTCCAGATCGAGGCCTTTGCTGACTCCAGCTTCCAGAGTGACAAGGATGATTCCAAGTCCATGTCGGGTTATATCTTTACCCTCAATGGAGGGGCGGTGTGTTGGAAGAGTTCCAAACAGGAAACTGTTGCTGACTCGACGATGGAAGCGGAATATATCGCTACATCTGATGCCGCAAAAGAAGCCGTCTGGATGAGGAAGTTCTTGATAGAACTTCAGGTGGTTCCGTCCATTGCTGATCCAGTACCTCTGTATTGCGACAACAACGGGGCTATAGCTTTAGCGAAGGAACCCAGGTCCCATCAGAAGTCCAGGCACATCTTGAGGCAGTATCACCTGATCAGGGAGATCGTGGGTCGCCAGGAGATCGAGGTTCGGAGAGTTGCTACGGAAGATAACACTACTGATCCATTCACAAAGGCCTTACCACAGACTCAGTTCGAGCGGCTGATCGAGATGATAGGTCTTCGATACGCCAGTACATGGCCTTAGTGCAAGTGGGAGATTGTTAGTGTATATGCCCTAGAGGCCATTACTGTATCATACTAGTTTGTATATTACTTGATGGAAACTTGGGATATTCACCTTGTATAGACAATCTTGCTCAATATAGTAGTATGCTACTTGGTTTGTTTCTGCTTTAATGTGTGCATGTGTTTCTTTTAGCATATCGCCTTTACACATTAGTGGAGCCCTTAGGATCTTTGCTTGATTACCAGCGTTGTGATGGCAGTCACACTCATGGGGGCTGGGTAATCCACAAGCACATCATTATGCAGGTCCCTAGTCATAGGACTATCGAGACAGGGCATCGATACTCCGGAGTAAACTAGCGTATACGCTTCTCATCCCGGCTTGAGAGACGGTCTGTCCCACAGCCGTCAGTACGCCGTACTTGAGATAGTATGCGGGTGCTCGTTAGGTTACGAGTACACTGGACAGGACTCGTCGGGAACTGTTGGTTGGTACTATACCTATCGTCAGTTATCAGTTCCCAGGTGACATGAGTACAGCTTAGTCCGTTGACTTGACATTGTCACTTTGCCTCGAGTGTGTTCCCACTGTACTTTGATTACTATCCTACCACGGCTCAAAGGAGTCGTGCAAACAGGTAGTTTTTGGGTGCAGTCCCGAAGCACTCGGAGGCAGTGACGGTTAGACAGGATTCGTCTCTCCCGGTATTGGGGGTTGATATCGCGCTGTGTCTAGGAGAGCCATTACACAAAGTCCCTGGCCAGGGCAAGCGAGATAGATTGGTAGGTTTCCAGTGTTATCTCAGGTGTTCTGGGCTACACTCCGACAAGACTTGTACCGCTAGTAGGGGACTGACATTTACCGCCCCCCTAGGCCCGCCATGCGATGTTCTCAGACGAACAGACCGGACTGTACGGAGATTGTCACATTCAGGCTCAGTAGGAGTTCAGATGGGTTTCACCTCGTCCGTCTTCTTATCGGCATCTACCTGGGGACCGTTACGTATAGCTAGTGGCGCTTGCGGTCTGTGGTTAAACCCACTTCCAGCGTAGTGTCGAGTCTTTAGAGTCCCACACAGAGGGTTATTCGCCTTTGAGCAAAACAGAGTAGAGGTCACATGGTTTTGCGACAGGGTTCGTTCACATCCGCGCACTTGTGCACGTTTGGCGTCCGGGAAGACATTACTAGCGGGCTCTGGTTTGAGCCAGATCCTAGTATATGCTTTGGGGTTAGTTTTATCTCATTGTATTCATGTTTCTCGGAATACGAATGCGGGTGTGTATGCACAGTTGATTGAGGCGGAGGAAGAGGTTTTTCATTAGGGTTTTAGAACGGGTGCGTATGCACAGTTGACAGTCGTCTTTTTCCAAACCCTAATGAATTTGTGATATATCAATTAATAATGTTATTTAAATGAAATTGTGTCATGGTTGGGTTTGTTGACTTGTTGACCAAGGTTAACTAGTTGACCATGGTTGAAACTTTGACCATCATCATTTCTTTTCTAGATGCTCTTTGATCTTTGCAAAATCATTTAATGTGAAATGATAATGGTCTTATCAAACCAACCATCACCTTTTTCATTTTGGATTAATATTATTAATTTGATAATTCACATATATTGTTATGGTTGTAAAACTATTCACATTCTATCATAACCATTATCTCTCCTCTCTTTATCTTCCTCCTCCTCTAGTTCAAGGAGAATCATTCTCATGAGTTGAGAAACCTCTCCTTGGAGATAAAACGCCCTAAGCCACTCTCTACTCTTCCTAAGGTTGAAGGTCTAGCAAGCCGGAGACTTTAGTTTTCTCAAAGTTCGAGAAAGGAGCTCAAGGAAGAAACCCTCAGGTGGATCCATCTTCGACAAGAGAAGGCAACGAGGAAAGCATCATCCGACCACCATCAAGAATCAAAGAGAAGGAGTTCAAGTTTAGATATAACCCCCAACCGAGTAGATAACTCTCTTGTTGTTGCTTGTGTGTAGTTTAGCCATGATCCGTTTTCGAAGTCCATGTTACCTAAACCCTAAAAATCGTTTTCACCATTTCCGCAAGCCCGAAAGAACCGGGAGAGGTAACGTGGACTTACAAAACTCTATTGCTGTCATATCAAAAATAGACAATCTATCTCCGCTATATCTGCTTTATTCTATAAATAGACATAAGCTACTAGCCCACTGTGCTTACGCTGCTCTCACTGACTACAACCACCCTCTGGCAGAGTAACATACACGTGCACTTCTAAAGCTTGTTCAGAACGACGTTATACTAATCCTCCTGCCAGGTCTCATAGTCTAGAACAATAGTAGTGTCAAGTTTAGGTAATCAAGAACCTCCCTGTCACCGTCTTTGAGAATACCGAAGTACCTCTCGGGTGCCTGAGATTACCCACCATATCTGCGAAGTGGCTAATGGAATGTCAAAAACTAATTGAATCTTTAGGTTCTATTAAATTTTCAGTAATCGTTCGTGGTTCTGGAATCACTTCCAGTTCTACCATACTCCCACTAATATTTTCTGAAAAGAATCCATTTTATTAAAACTCTGGCGAGTGAAGAACAATATAACTATTGATCTTCCAGATGGTAGAATGTTAACTGTTCAGTCGAAAATATCGCACTTTTGATATGACATTTTCCTTACTTTCCTTAAATATCTAAAGGTGTTTATTATAAATATAACACATATGAGGGTTTATCTGTAAAAATACTATTTTCATATGTTTATATATTATAATTAACATTATGAAGGAAAATATATGCATATAATATTTATATAATATTTTGATAATTTAAATATGCATATCATATCAAATATCCTTAATCAATATTCTTAAAATATAATATCAAATCAAATTGGTTAGGATAATATCTTAAAAATACCAAATATTACTAACATTATTCTTTGAGATATGGTGCAAGCTTTGGCTCAGGTCAGGAGATCGAGATGTTGAGATGTCGGAAATCAAAAATCTGCCGATATATTAAAGAAAATCGAAGAATCAATACTGGAAGAGACTCTGGAAATATTTTCAACTTCCAGACATCAACTAAATCTTCATGTGTCACAAGAATAAAGCCCAAGAAATTTGCACCAAAGATCTTACCAACAAACCGTGGATCCGCGGCCAAACTATGAAATATGTGGCGGATCCACGGTCGATTCACCAAATCAGGAATTAGGATTTTCAGGTTGGATTTGCTACAACTAACCCTAATTCTGGGGATCTTTGGTTTCTGGTTTTGGGGCTATATAAAGGACCGAGGGCTAAACATAGAAATCATCAATCTTTTACACAAGCTAATCACCGTCAAAGAACAAGTGATCCAAGACAGGTCCAAGATTCGACGTGATAAAGCGATGTGGGATTCGACGGAACATCTACATCCGACATGGCAGAGATCGAGAGCAACTTCTTCTTCCTTTTGTAATCTAAACTTGAAGTTTGTACCTATGAAGTTGATTAATAAAGGTAGATCTTTAGTTTAATTAGTTTAATTATTTAGTTACATTATGAATTTCCTCAATCAGTTCTTCTATCTCCATCATGCGCGAGTAATTCTCCGCTTGATAGGGTTCGTAGGATTAGGGTAGATCAATGGATGAGAAAATATTTTAACTTCTTTTACGTCTTATGAAGTTTATAAACATTAGCAAAAGAATCGTTAACATCCTTATTGGGCGCGCTACCAATTTATTGCTAGTCTCGACCGCGATTTGAGATCAGATTAACAATTGTTTTGTTAAGGGCTAGACATGAATAGAGATTAATGAAAGGACAATGGTCAATAGTATGGAAACCCTAGTTTCTTCCAAGGACCCTAATCCTCATTCATCACTATCAATCTAGTTTTAAATCTATTAAGAGATAAAAGGAGTCATCTTTATTAGTCATCCGGGATTACTAAATCCTAACGAACCCTACAAGCCTTCTTCTGATATAAAATCTACATCCATCTTTAAACTAGATCTATATTCTACATCCGCGTTTGACGTAGATTTAGAAACTATTCTCCACTATTCTTTATTCCTCTATTCTTCCTCTTTTTCAACACGTCTAAAGTAAGATTGAAAGATTCCACATATCCTTGAGGATGACCCGTACTCATCTCGGTCTAGCAACACGCGACACCGTTATTGATTGCGGTTACTACATACATCTTTAAAATACAGAACCAATCAAATGGCGCCGTTGCCGGGGATACGTGCGTAATTTTTTATTCTTCGTATTCGTGTTGAATTTTTATTTGATCTATATCATAAAACAAAACAAACCGCATCTTGCATATTTAACGATTAGTGTGCGATTTTTGTGAGGGAATCTGGAGTCACTGTAGCGAGGAGATAAAGATTTAGAGACATTCATCAAGACCCAGAGAAGCAAGGGAGGCCACCGTAGCAAAAGATTTTCAAAGAACTCTCAACTCCGCGGTGGAACCGCGTTAAGAAGTGCGTTTTGGCGGCGGAACCGCGGTGGTGTTGGTGAATTAGGGCTTCAATTTTCTCTGGTATCTTTTCTATCTCTTTCTCTCTCCTCTGAAAAATACAATAATATATTTTCTATAGGATTCTTTGCAAAATATCATAGCTCAAAAATCTTTTTGCGAGTTTTGTTTTGCGGTTTGTTTTTGCATATTTTAATACGGATATTAAGCGGCAAAGACCAAATTCAGATTAGGTGAGGATTTCATCACCTTTCCTAAGCCCCACAAATCACAAAACGAGCATCTGCATCACCCTACATTAATTAAAAAATATCTAGACCAAGACTCTAAGGACCGTCGCGCTCAATAAGGACAGAGAAAGGTCGTGTGTAATCTATCGCTTATCCGCATTACTTTTATGGTGTCTAGGCAAGTGTGTCTAAGGCAAGTGGTTACTTAATTAGGCCCACTATTTTTGGTGATTCGTGTAGTGGATACCTCCCATTTACCTGGCACTTACCTGGCCACAAGACTGATAAAGAGGTGGTAAAGGGTTGATCCTGCGGCATATCTTTTGGAAGTCTAGGAGTGGTCTAGAGACTTGACCTAAGTAACCTTAGTTCTAGGGTTGTGTGTGCATTTTTTGTGGTTTGTCTCACGTCCGACACTTTTCAAAACAAACCAATTTTTAAGTTCTCACACGCTGCCACGTGCTCTAAACCCGCTTAGTGCATGCTCGGCTGGACACGGGATTCTAGTGCCCGTCTTGTCCGCATTTCTGCTATTGACTCCGAAGTCGGTACTTCATCATCTCCTTTCCCCTCCACCCACCACATCGACCGAGATGGACGGTTCTCCATTAGATTTTACCACCACCATCCTGCCACCACCCGTAGGTGCGCAGAATTCACCGCGCATCTCTCTCTAAGAAAGATGCTACCCCATGCGCGGACCCTTTCCTACCTGTCTATCTATTCTACCAGCCAATGGGTATAATTTTGAAATTAAACCCCACTTCATCAAACTATTGCCCAAATTTCATGGGCTTGAACCCGAAGACGCATACGTTTTTTTAAATAAATTCAAAAATGTATGCGCAATGATGGGCACGCCACAACTTTCTGTGGATGCTATGAGATTACATCTTCTCCCTTTTATGTTGTGCGATCTAGCAGAAAAATGGCTTTATTACACTACCGCACATTCCATCGCAAAATGGGACGAATTTGTTGTAGCATTCCTTAAGAAATTTTATCCCAATCATAAGACCGCCCGCGTTCGAAGCGAGATTAACCAGTTTACCCAACTTCCCAATGAACCATTCTGGAAATGCTTTGAACGGTTTAAGGATCTTCTTCTACAATGCCTTCATTACGGAATCAATAGATGGGACCTTTGTCGCATTATATATGAGGGTGTTGATCCTGCAACAAAACAGATGCTTGAAACCATGTGTCTATGTCATTTCCTGTTTAAAGATGATGGTGAAGCTTGGCAATTTCTGGAAAATCTCGCTGAACAAACCCTACAGTGGGAAAGAGTTAGACCTGCATCATCTAGGGGAGGTATCCATCAGCTCGATATTTCCATCGCAGTGAAAGCCGAAATGTCCACGATACAAAAGAAACTCGATGCTATAGAAAACAAAGTCTCTTCAGCCCCGCTAAACCAATTTACGCTCCCCAAAACCGTGTGTGGTTGCTGTTCCAACCCATCACATCTAATGGAAGAATGTCCTTTGAATCCACCGTTTCAAGGTCAAGAACAAATTAATGCTACTTTTCAGCAACGACCTCGAAACGATCCTTATTCTTCCACGTACAATCAGGGATGGAGGAATCGTCCTAATTTTTCTTGGAACCAAACCCAAAATCAAAACCAGTTCTAAAGCAATTATCAAAGACCTCTTCCACAGCATCAGCAACCACCACCACAAAGTCAGCACCCCTTTCATTCGCAACCTTTTCAAAATCCGGCCAACAATTCTACACCTTATAATAATTCTTTCCAAACGGTCGGTAACGAAAACTCATCTACACTCGAACGAAGCTTCATTATGTTTATTAAACATTACATGCAATCGACAGATGAAATATAGTCATCTATTCAATCATTAACACGGACCACCACCTCCCATGGTGAAAGTATAAAATCGATAGAGGCACAACTTGTACAAATAAATACAGCGATGAGTGCGAGAGAAAAAGGGAAACTTCCAACTCAACCTATACCTAATCCTAGCCACTCACAAAGTTATAATGTGAGTGTTGTTACCACGTTGAGATCAGAAAGAGCGCTAGATAACCAAGTGGGTGAACACATTGATGACGTTAATGATATTAATGATACCCCGGCTTCTACTTCTTCTCTTATTTCGTCTAGTCCACCACCTTCTTTCGAGCCTATTCTCCGTTTTCCCCAAGGCTCGAACACTCAGCCCACTTCTTTGAGTCAGCCTAAAGAAATCCCAACTCCAATTCTGGGATCCATTCCTGTTAGTTATGTATATGCCCTAGAGGCCATTGTTGTACATATGATGTATATTATGATGGATGCTTGGATATATACAGAGAGGACTTTCTTGCTCGTCATGATAGTTTGCTATTTGGTTTCACTTTATCTTAACATGTTGACTTGTATTGGTTTACTGTCATACTCTCACATGTTGATAAAGCCCTTAGGATCTGTACTCGACTACTGGGATTATGATGAGATCATACTAGTGGGGCCACGGTAGTCGATGAGTACATCCTATAAATGTTCCTAGTCGAGGGTATATCGAGACAGGGCATCGATACACCAGAGTAGACTCGCGTATACGCATCTTGACCCATATGATGGGCGATGGATGATCCCATATCCATCGGTGTTTGACATCAAGGATGGTGTACGGGTGCTCAGTGGAGACTGGGTACACTGGATGGACTAGCCGAGAACTCCCAGTTGGTGATATACCACACGTCCGATGGCAGTTCTTCGGTGACACTTGTACAGGGTAGTCTGTAGACCCGAGATCGTCATAGAGTCTTGTGTGATTCCCACTGTGCTTTGATTTCCACCTTACCATGTCCAAGAGGGCGTGCAAAACGGTGGCTTTTGGGTACAGTCCCGAATCACATGGAGGCAATGAGCGATAGGAGGGGATTCATCTCTCCCGGTATAGGGAGTTGATGTCGTGCTGTGTTCGATTGGCTATAACTGGAAGTCCCTGGCCAGGGCTGATATAGAGATATACTGGTAAGTGTTACCAGTAGTTTCTCGACCTGTTATGAGCCTCACATCGACACGACTTATCGGTTACTGGGGTCTGACGTATACCACCCCTAGACTTGATATGCGACATATCAGACGAACAGACCGGACTGTACGGGAGTGTTACTGATTGGATTCACAGGAGAACGGCCAGGCTAGCTTGTTGATCTTCTGATTGCTTAATACCTGGGTGGCTGTTACGTTTAGCTGACCGCTTGCAGCTTGTGGGTGTTTGATATGATCATCACCTGCTACCGGCGTATTGACGATTCTTTAGAGTCCTACACAGAGGTTTCTTGGCTCAGGCAAAATGGAGTAGAGACACATATGTGATATGTACAGGACCGAGGATAATGCTATATGAGATACTATATTATATTCTCGCGATATTTAGATATGAATCGGGACATTGGATCAAGTGTTGATTCGATGAATCGGTACATGATATATTAGTCGGTTATATTCGATATAGCCTGATCGTTGGATCAAGTGTTGATTCAATGATTTAATGTATAATGATATATATGATATATTGTATTACATTATCTAATATTGGCTCACTTTAATATTTCATTTTCTCATCGGATTAATACATTGATATATATGCGATATATGTTAATTGTATTATTTTCTTTTGTTGCAAATATATAATATATATGTGATATATATTATTGTGACATGATATGATTTATTATGAAATATGATTAGGGATGATAAAAAGGGATTAGGGTTTGATTAGGGTTAGCTCTTTCATGCACTTTCTAGAAGGATTCTCTTTTGTCTTGGTTAAGATATTATGGTTGATCCTTATCCTTAACCTAACCAAACCCTAACTCTAGTTTATTCTCTACATGTTTTATCCTATCATCCTTGACCATGGTTCTATAATCAATCATATACTCTTGACTACTATTCATGACAAAAGGATTATTCCTTTTTCATTCTTCATCTTCTTCTCTCTTGAGTTTGAGAGAGATCTCACTACTTAATCCTTTTATAATGATTTATTGTGAGAAAGTGAAATAAGAAGATAGCATAAATACTACTCCATCATCCTCATCTAATCTAGCCCATTAGATTAGGATGTTCATCTCTTTAGAGTGAGAAAGCTTGGGTTATAGCAACTTCGACGTAGATCATCGGAGAATCGGAACACTTCAAGCTAGCATGGATCGTTCGAGTCGTGGAGCCTCTCTTGAGTCCGGGAGATCGTGGATCGCGGTGAAGGTACTTCTACTCGGAGCTTGTGAAGCGAAGGAGCGGACTACATAGGTTGTAATCCCTCACATTTAGCTTTAAAGATGTTATCTTGCATGCTAAACCCTAATAATCTAGCAAAGATCCCGTCTTTGGGTTGTTCGGCACATGTAAAATTTTATTCGGGCATGTTTGATGTTTTATGAACCTTCACAAGTGTGCCTAGGAACCCTACAGCGGTATCAGAGCTACTACGCATTAGATGTCGACCTATGGGGGGTTCTCACTGTGTGACAGTGTGGCGAAGCATAGGCTCTTACCCCCAGGGTGTCCCGAGTCCGGAAGGTGTTCCGGCGGGTTGTAGTCCTCGCGAGGGGGCATGCGTAAAAAGTAGCTGCTGAAGGACCCGTTGGTGCCATGGTGACCCCATTGGATGGGGTGGGTGCCTGACCTACAGTGGAATTCATTGTGTTAGGCATGAAATGCGAAGTATGTGATATTTCGGATTTACGATGTCTAAAGTGATTGTGGATTCCAAATATTGTAGTTTTACAATTTCTTTTCTGTGACCGTAAGTGTAATATGTAGTTGTATTGCCGGTTTTCGTTGCTATACATCGACGACGATTGGTGTATGCATACTTACTTACGTTGATGATATGAGATATTATGTGTTGCTGAGATATGATGTGCAGGATTGTCGCGATTGAATAGCCGGGGGTTTTATGTGAGATGGGAGTTTTATATTTTCATTCATGTAAATTAAAATGTAATGTAATATTCTTTTATTTGGGGCACTTCCAGGTTGAGGTTGATGCCACCAGTGTTGTATATTATTTACTTTTCCGCAATAGGATGGACCCAAGGAGGGGAGCACAGGTGATCGGGTTCTGGGGTTCAGTGGGAGGCCATCTCGAGGAGTCGAGACCGGGTCTCCTAAACTCCAGAATTGGTAGGGTCGCTTGCCGCTCTCGTAGGGGTCCAGGGTGTGGGCATAGCTTTTCATCGCGACTGTGGAATCCGTATTTTCTATTGTTGGCTAAATACTAAATACGGACGTCCTAGTATATCCCATATTATATCTATGTTTCTGCTGCGATATCTGTGATGTGATCATTTGATATGTTGTGATGGATACGGTATATAGTATATATGATATATTATATAGACGTTACTTATGTTTTACACCCGCACTGCCTTGCCCTGCTCTGTCGTTAGTTACCTAACCTAACGGTGCACGAGGGGACATCGAGGCGAATGCGGATGGCATAAGTGTACGTCGTATTTTTCTGTGACGCTTAGGAAGCATAAGCTGATGGGATTTTTTTATTAATGAGATTAATAAAAAGAAAAGAAACCTAAAAGATGTTGTAGAATCAAAACTTTATAAAAAGGGTAGCTACTGTTTTGCTTTGCATAGTGGTATATATGATATACCCTGCACCTTATTCGATGAGGAAAGAGCCGAGATCCCTTCACCGGGAGTGACCTCTTTAGCGAAACTGGCAGATGCTACAAAACTCGGTTTGTCTTTTGATTGCTTTTAGAGTTTTGGTTTGCACAATGATATATATGATATGTCCTGCACCTTATTCGATGAGGAAAGATCCGAGATCCCTTCACCGGGAGTGACCTCTTTAGCAAAACTAATGAAAGCCTAAAAAACACTCCATTTCAAAATTTCACATGATTCTACGACGATATCAAGTTCATTACGCTCATGGTTTTCTGAAAAACCTGCGTAGCCCTCCGTCATTTCAGATAAAGACTAGTTAGTATTCGTGCTACGTTTGTTGACTATGTTAAGGCGTAGTGTGCGGTAGCTAATTAGTACTTATCTGTTAAAACATGAGATGTGATTGGATTAGGGTAGTTGTACGACTTTGTTGACTATGTTAAGGGTCGTGCAGGTGGGTTTAATTCAATCGGGAAATGACGGGTTGAACTTGGCTAGCAATTATGATTTGTTGACTATGTTAAGGTCATAAATTGCTAGGGGCAAAATATTATCGGGAATTCCAAATGTTGAAATTTGCAATGAGATTGCATACCTTCTATGAGATAGTTGGATCCCGATACCCACTGCGAGTAAGTGTTACTCCTGGGAGAGTTTTACACAGGACAATTAGTCGATCAAGTAGGTGTCTAGAAAAGTGTTAACGGGGTTACGCCTCTGGGAAAATGAGGTTTACTTTAATTAGGTCCGTGCGAAAGCACGGGGAACCTCCCTCAAGTACCGACACTGATCTGGTTAAAATATTGACGAAATTGTAGGGTGTAATTAATCCAGGCTAATCTTACCTTTTAAGGTTTGAAGGAAGATTTGATAAAAACAGTGGGAGACATCCTGATTAGATAAGATAATAACCAATCTAATCTTGCAAGAGCATACGCTAAAATGTTTTCTTCTCTCTCTCTCCAGGTAGCGACCATGTCAGGCCATAATCAAGATAATAATATGGATGTATTGACTGATCCCGCTTATTATACTGAGCAGGGGAACGTTGGACCCGTTCTTTCTTATAAGAGTTATAAGACTGAACAGGGAATAGGAGAATATCTGGATTCTCAAGCCGCACAAAAGAACATGCATGTTGATGCATCTTCTTCAGGTGTGTTAGTTATTGAGAACTGTTTCTCAGTTCACCCTACGTCCTGGGTATTAGATACCGGATCAGGATCCCACATATGTAAATTGTTACATGGGCTACGTAAAGGTAGAGAGCTGGGAAAAGGTGATCATTCCGTTCAAGTAGGGAACGGTGCAAGTATTGCAGCCAAAGCAGTTGGCGAATATCACCTTGTATTGCCAAGTCGTAATACACTGATTCTAGATGAGTGCTATTATATACCGAACATGATGTGCAACATTATATCAGTCTCTTTATTAAGTAAAAAAGGATATAATTTTGTAGTAAAGGATAATGTTATGAACATATTCCTAGATCAAAAGTTGATTGCATCAGGCTCGTTACATAATGTCATATTCATTCTAAATCAGAATACAGTCTTCAATATACAAAACACACACAAGAGGAAAAGTTCAGAAATGAACGAATCTTTCTTGTGGCATTGTAGACTTGGTCATATCAATGCGACACGACTGGCTAAGTTACATAAGGATGGTTATTTGAATCCGTTCGAATTATCATCTTATGATACTTGCCATTCATGTCTCAAAGGAAAAATGACCAAAGCTCCGTTTAGTGGACACGGAGAAAGAGTTACTGAACTCTTAGGACTGGTACATAGTGATGTATGTGGTCCCATGTCTACGCATGCCAGGAACGGTTCTTCCTAATTCATTACATTCACTGACGATTTCTCTAGATTCGGACATGTGTTCCTGATGAAACACAAGTCTGAAGCTTTTGAGAAATTCAGAGAATATAAGCACGAAGTAGAGAATCAAACGGGAAAAAGTATTAAGATTCTTCGATCTGATTGAGGAGGTGAATACTTAAGCAATGAGTTTCTAGATTATCTAAAAGAGAATGGGATTCTCTCTCAGCTTACTCCTCCTTATACACCACAGCACAACGGTGTATCGGAACGGAGGAATCGCACCCTATTAGATATGGTGCGCTCTATGATGAGCGAGGCTGAGTTGCCTATTTCCTTCTGGGGTTATGCGCT
The DNA here is from genome assembly GCA_030015575.1 of Agapanthus africanus. Classification (NCBI taxonomy): domain Eukaryota; kingdom Viridiplantae; phylum Streptophyta; class Magnoliopsida; order Asparagales; family Amaryllidaceae; genus Agapanthus; species Agapanthus africanus. The sequence goes on along the minus strand of JASDDO010000026.1, from coordinate 397,419,156 downwards.
TGAGACAGCTGCATACCTATTGAATCAAGTTCCGTCTAAATCTGTGCCTACCACACCATATGAGATATGGAGTGGGAAGAGACCATATTTTAAACGAGTTAAGATATGGGGTTGTCCGGCCTATGTCAAAAGGCAAAATCCAGACAAACTCGAGGCACGGTCAGTTCTTTGCAAGTTTGTGGGATATCCTAAGAATTCCCAAGGATATTTTTTCTACCACGCTGAAGAACAAAAAGTGTTTGTTTCTCAATATGCCACCTTTTTGGAAAAGGAATTTCTTGAAAAAGAAATTAGTGGCAAAGAGGTAGAGCTGGAAGAGGTTCCGGAAACACAAATTGCAACTGAAGATTTAGTAGAACCAGAGGATTCAGTAGTACCCAATGAACTCCAGCCTCTCCGCCGATCTAGTAGGGTTTCTCGTCCACCTGAGAGATACTACGGTTTTCTCATTGATGGTGGAAGCGAAGATTGCATCATGGAAGATGATGACCCGACTAGTTTCGAGCAGGCCATCACGAGTGGTGACTCTGTGAAATGGCTGGATGCAATGCGATCTGAGATGGAATCCATGTACACCAATAAAGTATGGATTTTGGAAAATGCTCCTGAATGGGTAAAACCCATTGGGAGCAAGTGGATTTTTAAAAGGAAATTTGGTGTAGATGGAAAAGTTGAGACTTTCAAAGCTAGACTTGTATCAAAGGGATTTCGTTAACGACCAGGTGTGGATTATGACGAAACTTTTTCTCCAGTGGCTATGCTTAAGTCCATCCGGATCTTACTTGGCATTGCTGCATACCATGACTACAAAATCTGGCAAATAGATGTTAAGACCGCCATTCTAAATGGTGATTTAGAAGAGTGCGTGTACATGACTCAGCCAGAGGGCTTCGTAGATAGTGGGAGCAGCGGAAAGGTATGCAAACTACTTAAATCCATTTATGGGTTAAAGCAACCATCGCTGAGTTGGAACATTTGTTTTGATGTAGTAGTCAAAGAGTTTGACTTCATCAAAAACATAGATGAACCTTGTATCTATAAGAAGGTAGCAGAGAGTAAGGTTGTCTTCCTCGTATTGTACGTGGATGACATACTCTTGATAGGAAATGATATTCCTATGCTGCAATCAGTCAAGCTCTTCTTATCACAAAGATTCTCAATGAAAGATCTAGGTGATGCCTCATGCATATTGGGGATTATGATCTATAGAGATAGATCCAAACGGATACTGGGATTGTCCTAATCCAGGTACATTGACACCATACTAAAGAGGTTTAGTATGGAAGAATCCAAGCGTGGGAACCAACCCATGATCTCTGGACTCACTCTCTCTAAAGAGATGTCTCCTAAGACTGATTTGGAGAGAGCTCGCAAGCAAGGGATACCCTATGCTTCGGCAGTAGGCTCTATCATGTATGCGATGCTATGTACCAGACCCGATGTAGCATACTCACTAAATGTAGTGAGTCGGTATCAAGCAAATCCTGGAGAGAGTCACTGGACAGCTGTGAAGAACATTCTCAAGTACTTGCGAAGGACTAGAGACATGTTCTTGGTGTATGGTAACGGAGAATTCCAGGTGGAGTCCTTTACCGATTCCAGCTTACAAAGTGATAAGGACGACTCTAAGTCGCACTCGGGATTTGTCTTTACCCTCAATGGAGGGGCGGTATGTTGGAAGAGTTCCAAACAGGATACCGTTGCATACTCGACGATGGAGGCTGAATACATCGCTGCCAACGATGCTGCCAAAGAGGCTGTCTGGATGAAGAAGTTCATTAGTGAACTTGGTGTGGTTCCATCCATTGAACATCCAATACCTCTGTATTGCGATAACAATGGAGCTGTGGCTTTGGCCAAGGAACCCAGATCCCATCAGAAGTCCAGACATATTCTGAGGCAGTATCACCTGATCAGGGAGATAGTTGATCGCCGGGAGATCGAGGTCAGGAGAGTAGATACGAAGGATAACACTGCGGATCCACTCACGAAGGCCATTCCCCAGATACAGTTTGAGAGATTATTCGGGATGCTAGGTACGAGATACTATATCAGCTGGCCTTAGTGCAAGTGTGAGATTGTTAGTTATGTATATGCCCTAGAGGCCATTGTTGTACATATGATGTATATTATGATGGATGCTTGGATATATACAGAGAGGACTTTCTTGCTCGTTATGATAGTATGCTATTTGGTTTCACTTTATCTTAACATGTTGACTTGTATTGCTTTACTGTCTTTCTCTCACATGTTGATAAAGCCCTTAGGATCTGTACTTGACTACTGGGATTATGATGAGATCATACTGGTGGGGCCACGGTAGTCGATGAGTACATCCTATAAATGTTCCTAGTCGAGGGTATATCGAGACAGGGCATCGATACACCAGAGTAGATTAGCGTATACGCATCTTGACCCATATGATGGGCGATGGATGATCCCATATCCATCGGTGTTTGACATCAAAGATGGTGTACGGGTGCTCAGTGGAGACTGGGTACACTGGACGAACTTGCCGAGAACTCCCAGTTGGTGATATACCACACGTCAGATAGCAGTTCTCCGGTGACACTGGTACAGGGTTGTCTGTAGAACCGAGATCGTCATAGAGTCTTGTGTGATTCCCACTGTGCTTTGATTTCCACCTTACCACGTCTAAGAGGGCGTGCAAAACGGTGGTTTTTGGGTACAGTCCCGAATCACATGGAGGCAATGAGCGATAGGAGGGGATTCGTCTCTCCCGGTATAAGGAGTTGATGTCGTGCTGTGTTCGATTGGCTATAACTGGAAGTCCCTGGCCAGGGCTGATATAGAGATATACTGGTAAGTGTTACCAGTAGTTTCTCGACCTGTTATGAGCCTCACATCGACACGACTTATCGGTTACTGGGGTCTGACGTATACCACCCCTAGACTTGATATGCGACATATCAGACGAACAGATCGGACTGTACGCGAGTGTTACTGATTGGATTCACAGGAGAACGGACAGGCTAGCTTGTTGATCTTCTGATCGCTGAATACCAGGGTGGCTATTACGTTTAGCTGACCGCTTGCAGCTTGTGGGTGTTTGATATGATCATCACCTGCTACCGGCATATTGATGATTCTTTAGAGTCCTACACAGAGGTTTCTTGGCTCAGGCAAAACGGAGTAGAGGCACATATGTGATATGTGCAGGACCGAGGATAATGCGATATGAGATACCGTATTATATTCTCGCGATATTTAGATATGAATCGGGACATTGGATCAAGTGTTGATTCGATGATTTAATGTATAATGATATATATGATATATTGTATTACATTATCTAATATTGGCTCACTTTAATATTACATTTTCTCACCGGATTAATACATTGATATATATGCGATATATGTTAATTGTATTATTTTCTTTTGTTGCAAATATATAATATATATGTGATATATATTATTGTGACATGATATGATTTATTATGAAACATGATTAGGGATGATAAAAAGGGATTAGGGTTTGATTAGGGTTACCTCTTTCATGCACTTTCTAGAAGGATTCTCTTTTGTCTTGGTTAAGATATTATGGTTGATCCTTATCCTTAACCTAACCAAACCCTAACTCTAGTTTATTCTCTACAAGTTTTATCCTATCATCCTTGACCATGGTTCTATAATCAATCATATACTCTTGAATACTATTCATCACAAAAGGATTATTCCTTTTTCATTCTTCATCTTCTTCTCTCTTGAGTTTGAGAGAGAGCTCACTACTTAATCCTTTTATGATGATTTATTGTGAGAAAGTGAAATAAAAAGATAGCATAAATACTACTCCATCATCCTCATCTAATCTAGCCCATTAGATTAGGGTGTTCATCTCTTTAGAGTGAGAAAGCTTGGGTTATAGCAACTTCGACGTAGATCATCGGAGAATCGGAACACTTCAAGCTAGCATGGATCGTTCGAGTCGTGGAGCCTCTCTTGAGTCCGGGAGATCATGGATCGCAGTGAAGGTACTTCTACTCGGAGCTTGTGAAGCGAAGGAGCGGACTACAAAGGTTGTAATCCCTCACACATAGCTTTAAAGATGTTATCTTGCATGCTAAACCCTAATAATCTAGCAAAGATCCCGTCTTTGGGTTGTTCGGCACATGTAAAATTTTATTCGGGCATGTTTGATGTTTTATGAACCATTACAAGTGTGCCTAGGAACCCTACAATTCCATCCCCACAATCCTCTCAAATGTTGGACCCAATCCTTATTGATAAAGCACCTTATCCAAATAGGTTAAGGGGCAACATACCAAGTCCATAAATGGAGAAGATTGTGGAAATTTTTAAGCAAGTTAACATAAACATTCCTCTCCTAGATGCTATTCAACAAGTTCCGTCTTATGCAAAAATTCTAAAGGACTTGTGCACTAGGAAGTGAAAAACTCAAGTGCCTAAATTTTTTTTCTTAGCGAGTAATGTAAGCACTGCTTTTACCCAACAACTATCCAAGAAACAAAAGGACCCCGAAAGTCCTACCATATCTATTTCTATTGGGGGTAAAGATATCAATCGTGCTCTACTCGATTTAGGCGTTAGTGTGAACTTGCTTCCATATTCTGTGTATCAGCAATTAGGGAATGGAGAGTTAAACCGGCGCACTGCACTCTTCAGATGGCCGATCGATCTATCACCCAACCTAGGGGTGAGCTAGAGGATGTGTTAATCAAAGTCGGGGAATTTATATTTCCTATGGACTTTATCGTTATAGATACACAGACTGTAGCGAACCCACGAATTCAAATTCCGGTGATTTTAGGTCGACCTTTTCTTGCGACTTCCAACGCAATAATCAATTGTCGAAACGGCTCTATGACCCTATCCTTCGGGAAGATGTCAATTGAGCTTAACATTTACAAGTTGGGAAGTGAACCCTCTGAACCCTATGCTCAAGTATTATCTGTCGAAGCGATAAATTTCGACAGCGGTGAATTTGAATAGCTTCACGATTTTGATCATGACTCCGCAAGTACGTTGTTGTTTGACCCTGCTATTTGTTATACACATACGGACACTTCTATCGACCTGTCCGGGTAAACATCTAACACTGAATATGAACCTTTTATGGAGTCCGGGTATCATCCCGTTCTTTCCGATGAGATTATTATTCGGGATATTGATGAAAGCTTTGAAGATATTTTCTCTGAAGAACTCGCAATCTTAGAAAACATGGGTGTTGTGATGAATCAACCTCAACACAAAGAAGTTGAACCACCACCCCTTCTTCTTATCAATAACAAGAATGCGAGCAATCCACCATCACTGTTTCGTCTCTACAAGCCGAGACGTAAACACGTTATATTCCACCCCTTATCCCCCCCATTTCTTCACGTCGATAGGTGACATGTTCTTCTACCAACCAGTGCGTTACATCGATAAAATATTTGAATGGTTGGTGTTGACTTTTGGTCTTTGTAAAGCTTTGCATTGACCAATAACTTTAACCCCCCCTCATAATTTTAAATACTTAATACGATTTTACTCAAGTTTGGGGGAGGGATATATTTTGGCTCTTGAAAAAGAATTTTTACAAAATTGTGAGCCAAAAATAAGTTTGGGGGAGGATTTCACTTTCATTATTTCTTGTCCCTGTTACTAACTTTTCCACCCAAGTCTACAGTTTTTTTAAGCTTGACAGATGACATCAGTGAAGGCACTGCTGCAAACTGGTTTGGGGGAGATTTGTGCTTATTCACGCATTATTTTGCATCATACTATATATAAGCAAAAAAATTGATAATGAAAGTTTGAAAGTGAAAATTTACATATGAAAGATAGGAATAGTTTGAGAAAAGCAAAATAGTTAGATGTTTTCTTAAACAAAACTAGTAATAAGTAGTTATGAGCCGTTGTCCCAAGGGTTAGTAAGATGAAGGAAATTACTAATCTGAGGATAAAAATAAGTCAGAAAAATAATCCCTATTCTTAAGGCCAAATATTTGAACGTTGATACCCTACTATACGCACTTACACATATCTTGAAACTTGGGCTAGAAGAGGATACCTTGAAATGCTCTTGTCTAAAAGCCTTAGTATGGAAAAAAAAAAGAAATATAAGTGGTGGTGAAGAAAAAATGAACACTGATTTTTTAATTACCAAGGAAGCATAAAAAAATATAGCGAGGGTGCTGTCACGACCCGAAATAGCACGTGACTGGCCCTTGAATCATATGAAGTTTATAGGACCTCATCTAATTCAAGTAAGCCAAAAGCCCAGAAATCTAAAACCATTTTAAGGAGTAAATAACGAACACTAGTTTTAAAGAAGTAAAGAAAACATGTTTTAAAAGCAAGGTTTTAAAAATAAGTATGCCGAATATGCATTTTTAAAATCTCTAGTCTTTTCTGAAAATTTCAGTAGAGTTTCCTTTGTAAATACTGACCCCGAAAGAGGTACAACAAGAATAATATATGCACAATGATAAAAGGCATCCCCAAGCGGGAGCTAGCTCATCGTCAATCGACGGTCACAACCACGCAAGCAATATAAAATACAACGCCGAAGGGCGAGTATCAAAACTCAAAGGAATCTCAAAATCATCCTGAAAACCAATATACTACAACGCGCGACTCTAAGGTCGTAATAATACACAACTTGTTTTCTAAGTCTGAAACAATATAAAAGTTTGGTTGATGGAATTTACTAGATACAACTGATTAAAATAAATACAAGGGTGGTCAGGATGCGAGTGAACCCACTTACCAAAGCAATCACCCAGAAAGGAAGCAGTGTGCCAGAAAAGCCGCAATGAAACTTGTACGGCAAAACCTGCAAGATCTGTGGCACAACAGGGGTGAGTTGCCAACTCGTGAGTTAAAAATATCACGGAGCAGAAATCGTATGTATGACACAATCCTAGGTCAATACGATCAGTAATAATAATATCCTCAATATGAATAAGTCTGAAGCATGAAAAGGTGGCCAGGGTAAACATCTATACATAAGTGTAATCCTATGTGCTCGTGTCAGTGCCTCAGGTAACAACATATCATAAATATGAGGTATGATCAATGTAATCAACATGAATCAATGTCAACTATATCATGAAGTCTATAAGTATGTGGATATCATCCAACTATGTAATCAATGTCTGTATGTATGTGGATCTCGTCCACGTGTCACCCAATGACATAAAATATCATGCATGTAAATATCATAAATGCATATGCATGAAAGTATGAGGATATAAATCAACGTGTGTCCCACGCGACACATCAAAATCATGGAACCTGAGTGTCTGGCATTGACACTCGAAAAACATCATGAAACCTGTGCCCAACATCGGCATGTAAATCCTCATATATCGGGCTCCGTCAGTCCGGATCGGCCCACGGGCTCCGTCAGTCCGGATCGGCCCATATCATCTCTCAACTCCAGTCGGTATCCTCCGGATATCCACCGAGCTCAAATACAATCACCGGTAGGTAGTACTCCCCTGCCAGGCTCACCGTCCAACATATACGAGTCTTCTTGCCCCGGGGTATCTCACCGGGTCCACCATGTACCCGCAGACGGTGCCTACCGCTCCTCGAATCGGGTTTCACATGCCACTCTCAGAACCGAGAAAATACATGGTGGACGCACTGAAATATCATATCAAGGGCAACCGGGTTTTTAAAATAATACATACTCTCTTTTGAAATAACCACGGTTCCCAAATCCCTAAATATCATGGAAACAACATATCTCAATGCGTATAATCATAAAGCATGATGTGTGCAACATGTAAAAGAAATGTAAGCATATCAGTATTTTATGCAACATAAAACAGTAATATGCACATATCGAGGGAAAACCGCTCCTTTGAAATGAATCAGTTTTAAAAAGTATCTTGCGGTTCCCAAATCTCCAAATCAAGCCAAAATCATCTATGTATATGCAAATATAAGTGTACAATATGTATGTACGCAAGTATGAGTGTACGATATGTATGTGCACAAGTATGAGTGTACAATAGGTATGTGCACAAGTATATCATGCAAGAGGTCATATCCTGATGCAACAATCCTACTGTGTAGTGACATGGCAATTATCGATAATGAAGTGTGTGAGCCGGCAAGCAGGTGTACGTGGACCATACGCATCATCGATAATGGTGCTGGTGTCCTGACAGCATGGTTTTAATATAACAATAAACACATTTACACATGCAATGCGTTGCGAATAGAAAGGATATGCAGAAATCGACTAATAAACACAACAGTGAAGAATCTGCATCAGTTAAAAATGTCATACAGTTTTGCCATTTGAAATAAGATGAATCGGGGTTTTTCGTAAAATAAGGGCTACGGCGTTTTTAAGAAAAAGTGCGTCTTTTGAAAATATCCGTTGAGACCCTTTACCTGTCTTTAAAATACTCCCGATTCGTTAGTTTTGAAATAGGTATGACTCGGTTCTAGCCTAACATCTACTAAGCAAACTACAGATCTAACTAACAAGCTAATCAGGAGGGGTATGGAAACCACCTAAATCCGAGTCGGTATATATATAAATATAATAGTCGGTGATCCCGCCTCAATAGTATCACATACGATACAATATACAATATGACATCCTCGAGTCAAGAGTGCGGATCTATCATCAATATATAGCTCGTACGGTAAATCTATCGTACGACATCCCAAATCTGGGTACGGGTCAAATATCACATTTATCTCATCATTTATCTGGTATCCTTATCATCATATCTCATGATCTGGGGTACTGATCTAAGTCTAGTACAAACCGATACCATCTATATAAATGCGTGTGTAAAACAAACGTCCAAAGGCCTGCTAAAATCTCATGGCGTATCCTAAATACGAACCACATCATATCACCGATCTCATGGCACTATGCCCAATCTCATCGACTCATCTCCAAATATCATCCACTATCCTCATCATCCAGGTAAAGTATAACAAGTAAGCATGTGTGTGCGTGTGGGTGTAAACCTATTCTAGGGTTCACAACTAGGAAACTATACTAGTTTACTTCTACACCCTAATCTAACCATAATACACCTAATCACATCTTGAATATCCATGTCACGCATAAAGCTATCATATATAGTATATATGTAGCATACTAAACATCGAACTGCGGGGGTGCTATACGCCATCCACCCGACTTTCCCCGTAGATATAATCTACCCATCTTGATCTTGCGTGTCGGTGTCGATGTCACCTTCATCTTCTTCATCATATGAAACCCTCGTGAAGGTACCTACAAAGATAACACAATCGCAAATGCACATTAAAATCACATCGGAAAACCAAAACGACACGATAAGGCCTATAGGTTAGAACCTATAGACTACGCTTTCAAAACCACCAAATAACACTCGATTTCGACGTACAAACGTCAAGTGATCGAATACGACACCAATCTCAAAAATCCAAAATGCAAAATACGCAAAACGAAACCCCGAATCAAAACAGTAACTCGCGAAAATGGTCCCAGATTTTACTCTAGGTCAAATTGGTCAATTCTGCATATGCAAAGGGTCTAGTTTACAGATGTAGGAACTACAGAACAAGAACGATACCAATTGGTCCAGGTCTGGCCGCAATTTGCGGCCAGAAGGATTTTATTTGCGTCCTGCAATGGGAGATAGGGGCTAAGGTTTCAGTGGGGGGTTCTAGGTTGCCTGCTGGTGTCTCTGTCCTTGCAAAATAATTTTCAGAGGCTCCGGGTGTTAGCACATTTCAATTAACCCTCACAGAATCCACAATTTTCCGATATCGGCTTTTCTAAATCCGTATTCTAGGGTTCTAGTCTCTGGTTTAGGTCTGAATTTTAGCACTAGGGGGTTTGTGTGGCCTCTACTGAGCTCAATTTCACATCACAACTCTAATTTCCATTTTCCCTAACTAGAATTTTCAAAGATCACCCAAACCACACAATATCGGTTCTAATCTTACATGGGGGTAAAAGCAATAGAAATACTAAGTTAAAGGTTCAGAAAATACCTCATTTGGCAACTCAAGAATTTTCTTGAGTAGACCCAAGTGTCTAAAATCCTTGCTTTCTTGGTCCATGGGGTAGCTAGTGAGCTCATGCATCTTTTTAATGAAATGTGTGATGGTTTTTGAGGTGTTTCTCATGGAGTTTTTTAGAGGATGAAGATGGAGGAGGAGGAGGGCAGCAACAGCAGCAATGATGAGGGAGGGGAGAGGAAATGAGTGAAGAATGAAGAGGGAATGGCCAAGTCAAAGTAACCCTCACCTTTCTCTCTCTCTCACCCATACCTAATATTCTATTCTTTTCTTTTCCTTTACTTTTCTTTTCTTCTCTCCTCAATAGTAAACCCAAAACAAACCATACACCCAAAATCATGTTGGAAAAAGGTAACAAGTGAAAAAAGACATGGTGCATGTTTTGCACAAAACAAGCTTAAAATCCGATTAGCGATTTTTAATCGCGATTAGCACAAAATTAGTGTATAATTAATCATAAAAACTTAAAATTTGCATAACTCACATAAAACACCCTCTTTTAATAATTTCCATAATTTTCCAAATTTTTCCCAAATTTATCGGTATTTAATTATACCGTCTTATTAAAATATTCAATATAATATTATTAAATTATAAAAATTCCCAAAAATAATATTTTATTTTTTTTGAAATGTTACATGTGCTTTATCACCTAGTGCCTTAGACCAACTGGTTTAGGAGCCACTGCTAAGGCTTAGGTGTTGCAAGACGAGGAATTACGCCTTAATACGCGAGCACATTTTGTAATCGGTTCGTTAGTACCTCAAGAAGTATTAACGGTCGCATGAAGAATGTGTGAGCAATTCCATCTAAAATATTCACCAACTAAAAGTTACTAAGGAAGATGGACAAGAGTATGATAGCTTGAATTGAATTCTCTATGTGTATAGATGTCTTTTATACACACGTAAGGGTATATGATCAATGTTTGGAGGAAAGATACGAAGGAAAACTAAAGTCGATGTTTCATTGAGGGATGGTGTGATTTCTAACATCTTTTCACGACCATTAAGATAAGGCTCATGAAAACCGAAAAACTGGTGTAGTTGGAAACTCTTATTTTCAAGTTCTTTCTTTTATAGTTCTTATCTTTGTATGTAACTTTCACTATCATTCTTTCATTATAGGATTTTGTGGGTGTAATCCGCTGAAAAACCCTCAGAAGACAACACTCCTCCTACTAGGGACACGTAGAGGTTTAACGGCTTGTTGCACATGCTCGGTGCAATCGTGTTGCCTACGAAAGTGTGCTACTTAGGTTTTTCTTTTCCTTTCTCTCTCTCTTGAATAAATAGGTTTGCTCGGGACGATCAAAGTTAAGTTTGGGGGTATTTGTTCAGTCGAAAATATCGCACTTTTAATATGACATTTTCTTTACTTTTCTTAAATATCTAAAGTTGTTTATTATAAATATGACACATATGAGGGTTTATCTGTAAAAATACTATTTTCATATGTTTATATATTATAATTAACATTATGAAGGAAAATATATGCATATAATATTTATATAATATTTTGATAATTTAAATATGCATATCATATCAAATATCCTTAATCAATATTCTTAAAATATAATATCATATCAAATTGGTTAGGATAATATCTCAAAAATACCAAATATTACTAACATTATTCTTTGAGATAAGGTGCAAGCTTTGGCTTAGCTCAGGAGATCAAGATGTTGAGATGTCGGAAATCAAAAATCTGCCGAAATATTAAAGAAAATCAAAGAATCAATACTGGCAGAGAGTCAGAAAATATTTTCAAGTTCCAGACATCAACTAAATCTCCATGTGTCACAAGAATAAAGCCCTAGAAATTTGCACCAAAGATCTCACCAACTATAGGGTTACTTAGCAAGACAGCAAGGTTTCGGGTGGCATCGTCCATGCCGTTTTCAAAAATTTGCCGTTCTAAATAACTGTAACTAAGAATCTAAACTAGAGGTATAAACAAAACATCATACAAATAACTTTGCAAGTTAAAGTGAATGAGGAATACAACCTTTGTAGACCGGTCCTTCACTTCAAATGCTCCGTGTAGAAGTCCCTTCGCTGCAAGTTGTGTTCTCCCGAAATCTTGACAGGCTCCACAAGGTGAAAGATGCAAACTTGCTCGATGTCTTCGAGGCCGAAGATGATCTACGTCGAGGAGACTCAAGCTCATGCCACCTCTTCACTAAATTAGGGTTTAGTGAAGCAAACACCCTAAACTAAATGGCTAATAGTAGAGGATGATCAAGTAGAAATGGGCTCTCTTTTGTTTTCTTATTCTCACAATATTTTCTCACCATTTTCAAAAGCTAGAAAGCTTTTCTTGAGGAAGAAGAAGCTCAAGTGAAGACTGAAAAATCAAGTAAAGCGAATGAACTCATGAGGTGAGAATATAAACCATGGGTGAGTAAGTGTCATGCACTAACTCATGTAGAGACTTAACTAGGGTAAGGATAAAGGTTGTGATTGAGACGATTTCCAGTTTGTGTCGTTAGAAAAATGTATAGAAATCACAACCAAATATGTTTGACCGCAATCAATAACGGTGTCGATTTGTAGCGCGTTAGTAAGTGCGGATCGTCCACAGGGAAAGTGTAATCATTCATATTTCGAATTAGATGAGTCGAAAATTTAAAAAAAAGAAAAGAAACAATTCATGATTTATAGAATTGAAGTTCAAGAACTAGTAAAATTTAGATCTAATAACTAGAAAACATTAAAATCAAGAATTGAGAATTTATGATTTCCAATCCAAATATCAAGAATCGAAGTGAGGCTCGTAGGAATCGATCGGATCTATAGATGTGATGAAATCTAGCGATTACATATTCTTATCCATCGATGAATTTATTCTAAATCGATGATGATCAACGAGAATTAGGGATTTCTTGTGAAACTAGGGTTTCATCTTCTATCCTTGTTCCTTCGTCGATATCATTCATATTCTAGCCTCTAGTAAATTCAAGAATCGATCGTGGATCCCTAATTTCGAATGAACACAATGAAGAAAGCATCGCATCGAAACTAGTTCGTCGATTCTTCAATTTGCTAGGGTTTACAAACTCGTAGGACTTAAGAATTGTTTTAAGATTTGTTACATCATCATTCTATTGATCGTGTCGACTCCTTTACGAGCGGAGTTTTACTCAAACATCACAACAAGAACCACAATCACAAATTGAGATCGAATCATGATGCAAGAATTTAAAGAAAGCAAGATTAAAGAATTTCACTTTTTATTTATCAACAATCCCGTTACAATTCGCTCAAGAACTACAAGAGGAAAGAACTCGATTGTCGATTTGGCTTCGCTCGTCTCCTTGAGTCGCGGATCGGCTTGGATCACTTGCTCGATTGAATATCGGCTCCGCTCCTAAAAGGTTAAAGGCTTCTCGCTTGATTTGGTACTCGGGATCTTGAATTTGGCTTTGGAATTTGAATTAGGGCTTACAAGTTGTGTCACTCAACTTGTGTCAAGAGTGGAGAGAGAGAAGAAGAAGCTCTTTAACCCTAGATCTAGGTTTTCTTTTATAAGACATCCAAAACCCTAGATCTAGAAATCAAATTTCAAATTTCCCTCCAAAAGTTTGTTAGAGAGAGGCTTCTAGAAGTAGTTAGTTGGAAGGAGGCTTCTAGAACTAGGTTGTTAGGCCGAGCCTTCTAGATGAAGCCACGTGGAGTTTCTGGAAGCTTTGCCATTAAAAATAAGCACATGGGGAAAAATTGATTTGCTGACGTCATCATCTTGCCGCGGATCCGCGGTCACGTGAGGCCTTCTGTAAATGATTTTCTGTGTGATGCTTCCTCTGGACAGAATGGTATTTTCCTGATATGTTGAATTTTATATTTCTTTCTCTATCAATGCCAGATCAGAAAGCTTAGACTTGGCGCATCTTTTATCTGCACTTTGACAATTTTGGCTCGGTTCCTGGAATTTCCTGCACATACTTCGAAACAAGTGTTGCGCTATACAAGGATGATGCGATTCCATGATAAACAGTCAATTTCCCTAAAAATGCCGGTTTTAGAGTATAACACGTGTAATTCAGTATTTAAGGGATGTTTTGCTAATATGTGCTATACTTAACCTGAATACCTTTAGATGATTGCAAATGATAGGGAAATTGACGTGTTAAAAATACATTATTTTCGACTGATCAAATTCCCCCAAACTTATTTTCGGTCGTCTCGAGCGAACTGTTTTATTAAAAAGAGAAGTAGAAAATAAAGAAAGAGAAAAAACTAACTAGCACACTTTCGTAGGCAACACGATTGCACTGAGCACGTGCAACAAGCCTTTAAACCTCTAGGTGTCCCAAGTAGGAGGAGTGCTGTCTCCTGAGGATTTTCAGCGGATTGCACCCACAAAATCCAATAATAAAAGGAAGACCGTGAAAGCTATATTTAAAGAAAAGAATCGTAAAAGAAAGACTTTGAAAATTAGGGTTTCCAACTATGCTAGCTTTTCGGTTGTCATGAGCCCTATCTTAAAAGTCATGAAAAGATGTTAGAAATCACATAACCCCTCAATAAAACATCGTCTTTATTCTTCATTCCTATCTTTCTTCCAAACATCGATCATATAACCCTACGTGTATGTAATATACATCCCTACACCCGTAGAATTCAATTCAAGCTATCATACTCTTGTCCATCCGCCTCAGTACTTTTTAATTAATGAATATTTAGATGAAGTTGCTCACACGCTTTCATGCGACCGTTAATATTTCTTGAGGTACTAACCTGTAGGACTACGGTAGCGCCCCGGCCGTCTATCCGAGGCCAAAATGCGGAAACGAAAATTTTTCTTGACTTTAAACCGGCACTACCGCATCCTAAAAACCCGGATTGTAACCATTAACTTAATGCTAGCTAACTAGAGAAAGGGTAGAGAGCTATACCGAGCGATCCGTGTCCTTCGGTCTTCGGCCTCCACTCCGATCTCCTCGCGGAATCTTCGGTCTTCATCTCCTCGTCGGAAAGGGCACCACATCGAGAAGTCTTTTTACGGGCTCCCGCTTCATCCGAAGCAACTCGGGCGCGAAGTGTGCTAGCCGACGCGTCCAAGGTGTTGTAGAGAATGTTTGTGATCACTTTGTCTCTTGCATCAATGGCTTTGGATGGAGGTTGAAGTGTTGCCATTGATGGAAGCAAAAAGCTAGAGGAAGAAGAAGAAGAAGTAGAGCTTTTCTTTTTCTTTTCTTTTCTCTTGTTGTTATCATGGAATGAGAGAGAGTGGGGAAAATAATATGAGAGCTAACAATAACCTCATGGCAGCCCCTCTCTCTCTCTCTTCCTCTCATATCATCACAGTTCAATCCATTAATGTGACACTTTTGCTATAAAAGAGACCATGACTCATAGTATAAGTCTATGTCACATTAATGCATTGTCATGATGAATTTCTAGCTCATTATTTCCTTAAGCAAACATTAATCCAAATGTTTGCCACAACAAAAAGATCCGGCTTGGACCACCTGTCCAAAATACTGCCCCTTGTCAGAGGGAAAACTATAACTCTGACAGTCACTCTGTCATCCAGGTCACCTTGGAAGCCTGGAATGATAACTGTCTCCCGAATGAGGCTGTCGTTATCATATCCCTAGAACATCCACTTATGTTCTAAAACTGCTTCCTACCGTTTCTCCAGGATTGGATAAATATCAACTTATTGCATCCCGTGCAAAATAACATCTGGTGTGGTACTTGACATCTCATGATTGACTCAATTGCATAAGCAAGTGATATGCCAATCATGTACATCCCTCTCCCATTTATTCTGTAAGACACCTTTAGATAGGGTGACTCCATCACCTGCAGGTACACTACCATGCCTGGAGTCGTCCATTCTAAATACTTTTAGAATGCTGTCTAAGTACCCTGATTGAGAAACTACCCAAATCTAGATCTAAAACCATAGACCTAGTAACCAGAATGTTTGATATAATATCCAAGTCCTATGTGGAGAAACCACTGTGTGACAACCAAAGTATAACCGATTTTAGTATAGGAACATCATTTTCTACTCTGTGTATGTCATCCAAATACCAGGACATCACACCCTACTACCTTCTTAACAGATCCATCCCCTATTCTGATGAAGTCAAACCTATGACTGTCACATCAGAAATAGATGATCTATCTCCGCTATAGACGCTTTAGTCTACAAATAGACATAAGTTATTTGTACACCATGCTTCTGCTGCTCCCACTGACTACGACAACCCTCTGGCAAAGTCATATACGCGTGCACTTCTAAAGCTAGTTTAGAACGACACTATACTCATCCTCCTGCCAGGTCTCATGGTCTGGAACAACAGCAATGGCAAGTCTGGGTAAATAAGAACCTCCCTGACACCGTCCTTGAGGCTACCGGAGTACCTCTCGGGTGCTTGAGGTTACCCACCATATCTGCGGAGTGGCCAATGGAATGTCAAGCCATTGCTGCTTGCACGACTCTTTTGAGCCGTGGTAGGGTAGTACAGTGGGAACTCACACGAGAAAAATGACGATCTCAGGTCGATGAACTAACCTGTACACATGTCACCAAGGAACTGCTATCTGACGTCTGGTATAATCCCAACTAGCATGTTCCCGGCAAGTCCTGTCCGGTGTACTCATAACCCAATGAGCACCTGTATACATCTTAGGTGAACCAACTGACACCAGTGGCTTGTGAGACCGGCCACCGCCCCTCGTCGGGGTCTCGACTGTATACACTAGTCTACTAATGGAGTATCGATGTCCAGTCTCGAAACTCCCACGACTGGGGACCATTTAAGGATGTGCTTATAGACCCCAGCTCCCACATATATGATCGCCATCATACTGCTGGTCATCAAGCAAGAATCCTAAGGGCTCTATCAACGTTTAATAGTGACCTGTAAGTTCACCTGAAGCAGTACACGATGATAAAGATAAACCAGATAGAAAACTATTATCTTGAGTAAGACTGTCCTACCGGCATAGGTCCTCCCTCAATCATTGCAATCACGTGCCTGTGATCCAATAATTGACTCTGAGGGCACTATATCCAACAATCTCCCACTTGCACTCAAGGCTAATTATTGCGATGTCGCATACTCACTGCCCGTGTGATACCGAACACCCAACTCCTCTACTAATCAGTCTCACAAAACCCGTTTGCGAAACTATAGCGTTCGAGGAATAGCCTCAGTGAGTGGAGCCGCTCTAATGTTTCTTTCTATGTCTCTCTTAATCTCAAGTTCGCGGAGAAACCTATCTCCCGAAATGAGCGATACTTGTCTTAGAATATATCTGGATATCTGATGGGACCTAGTTCATAAATGAACTCCAAATCCAAACTTCTTAGACTGTATCGACAACTGAAACCAATCAGTATCCTGCTCCATGCCTCCCTCAGTATCCGCTTGGACCACCTGTGCAAAATACTGCCCCTCGTCAGAGGGAAAACTATAACTCTGACAGTCACTCTGTCATCCAGGTCGCCTTGGAAGCCTGGAATGATAACTGTCTCCCGAATGAGGCTGTCGTTATCATATCCCTAGAACATCCACTTATGTTCTAAAACTGCTTCCGACCGTTTCTCCAGGATTGGATAAATATCAACTTATTGCATCCCGTGCAAAACAACATCTGGTGTGGTACTTGACATCTCATGATTGACTCAATTTCCTAAGCAAGTGATCTGCCAATCATGTACATCCCTCTCCCCTTTAGTCTGTAAGACACCTTTAGAGTGGGTGACTCCATCACCTGCCGGTACACTACCATGCCTGGAGTCGTCCATTCTAAATACTTTTAGAATGCTGTCTAAGTACCCTGATTGGGAAACTACCCAAATCTAGATCTAAAACCATAGACCTAGTAACCAGAATGTTTGATATAATATCCAAGTCCTATGTGGAGAAACCACTGTGTGACAACCAAAGTATAACAGATTGTAGTATAGGAACATCACTTCCTACTCTGTGTATGTCATCCAAATACCAGGACATCACACCCTACTACCTTCTTAACAGATCCATCCCCTATTCTGATGAAGTCAAACCTATGACTGTCATATCAGAAATAGACGATCTATCTCCGCTATAGACGCTTTAGTCTATAAATAGACATAAGCTATTTGTCCACCATGCTTCCGCTTCTCCCACTGACTATGACAACCCTCTGGCAGAGTCATATACGCGTGCACTTCTAAAGCTAGTTTAGAACGACGCTATACTCATCCTCTTGCAGGGTCTCATGGTCTGGATCAACAGCAATGGAAAGTCTGGGTAAATAAGAACCTCCCTGACACCGTCCTTGAGGCTACCGGAGTACCTCTCGGGTGCCTGAGGTTACCCACCATATCTGCGGAGTGGCCAATGGAATGTCAAGCCAGATCGAATCTTTAGGTTCTTATCAAATTTTCTGTAATTGTTTGCGGTTCTGGAATCACTTCCAGTTCTACCATACTCCCACTACTGTTTTATGAAAAAATCCATTTTTATTTAAAATTGTGGCGAGTCTAGAACAATATCACTATTGATCTTCCAGATGGTAGAAAGTCAACCCTCGTCATAGCCTGGGTCAACCCACAAACAGCCTTTACAGAAACGTGCCTTGAGTTATCCAGAGTCTGGTTTTAAGCATAAGCCGGACAACTCCCCGTACCTTAACATCGTCAAGATATGAACTGTTCTATATCCAATATAGAAACAGAGGCACTGATTTAATTGGAACTAGATTCAAATCATGCAGCTGTCTCCAGTGCATGTCAACCAAATGGAAGGAGGCCGATCAACGTTACTCAACTTGGGAATCCTATCCAGATATGAGTAATCTGAAAGAGAAACAAGTTTCTCAAAATCATTACTATCAACTGAATACCATACACAAGTATCTACATCTTCGATCATCTTGAAGAATCCCGATACTTGCAACTTCTGGTTCTATATTTTATTCATATACCTATAACTTCTCAAAACTTGGACCTTGTGTTTCTACGAAACACTTATCTAAGAACTAGAGAAGTCATAAGTAAACAGAATATAGTACGAGTACCAACCCCTCTGTCCTAATGGACACTGGACAACATACAATACTCTTTATAAGTCCCCTGAGTCTAATAACTCATTCCTTGTGCGTTGTAGGTTGAAAACTGTACTTATGGTTAAGAAGAATTACACCGTTGTTTAATGCTCCTTACCTAACCATCCACTGATATAGGTAATTGTCATGGACATAATTTCAAAAAGGTATATATCACTCTATAAAAATAGACGTACAAATATATCAATTTGAAATTGGTGTATAACAACGGATATTCAAAACCAAATATCTGCCGTCCGGCAAACTACCCAGGTGATTTCCTCAAATATCACCAATTACAACGAATTCCGATATAATGAGGATGATTACCTAATTCCCAATAACTTACTCCCATACATCATTTGTAAAAACCATACAGATGTGAGAATCATATCTGGTAAATACATACCCTGGAGCAAGTGTCTAATTGGGAAATCAGTTTTCTTTTAACAATACACAGTGAAACTGAAACATTGAAATGTTTCGAAGGGGTATCCGGGTATTCCTAGTAATGCCTCTTCCATTATCCAGATTCACAACTGTAACCGTATATTTCTTTGCCATCTCTCCAAATCTCTTCATATGTCTTTAGTCATTACCTTCTGTACACCCCTTTAGGCCAAATGGTTTTCTTCCTTCCCTACCGCTCGGCACCAGCCTATGGTTTGGAAGAAGACTATCTAATAAGCATATGAGTGTACTGTCCTAATCCTAGGAGAATTCGCAATGCGAGAGAAGGTGAAGATAAAAGACAACCGAATAAACCTTATTCCTATTTCTCCCGAAACAGAATCCATCCCCGAACTGGAACAAGTTCTTTTCGAGTTCGTATATAACCATACGATGGAGTATCCAAATAACTGTGGATCTTCGTAGTGATACGGAGTGTTCTGGAGAAATACAAAGGTGAAATGGGAGTGGTAATGAAATACTCGGTTTGGTTGTGAATAGCAGTCGCAATTTACTTTGCCCTCTTACTAATCCCTTTATTTGTCTTTACTTAATACCTTATGTACACCATATTTAGGCTAATTGGTTTTCTTCATTCCCTACCGGTCGGCACCTGCCTATGGTTTGGAAGAAGACTATCCAATTTGCGTAATAGGTGTACTGTCCTAATCCAAGGAGCACTCGCAACCTGAGAGAAGGTAAAAGGAAAAGACAACTGAATAGTCCTATTCATTTTCTCCAGAACCGGATACCATCCTCGAGTAAATTCCTTCGAGTTCGTATATAACCATACGATGGTTTTATCCATTGGAAGTGGACATTCGTAGTAATACGGGGTGTCTTGGAAAAAAGTGTAAAAGTAGGAGTGGCAATGAGGTATGCAACTCTGACAATCCAAAAGCCAGTGTTTAAGAAGGTTCGGTCAACTTGGTCACTGAGTCATAGTCAAGGGTCGGGACATGGTCACAGCCAAAGAGAGAGAGAAAAGAAACACTCAGCGTGCACTCAAACCTAAATCAGAATGGTTATCAATTTATTTAATCTGGAAACCTCCCACTGTACCGTCAAATTCTTCTCCAAACCTGAAAGAAGAATTGGTCGGGATCACCCGAGGAGTAAACCAACTCATCAGTGGGAATCGGGATCCAACTATCATCGCATGATAACGTGACGGAATCCGCTCACGTTATCACACTCCAGAAGGTATGCGCGTATCTGGCAAGTTTCAGTTTCTTTAGAAACTCCCGATATGTGTTTTTATCCCTAGGACCCAAGTGATCTTGACTGAGCCAACATATCAAAGGATCCTAGTCAAGTTCAACCCATCATTATCTTGACTGCATTAGACCCACCCGCACGAGTCCTTGACTGAGCCAAAATGACTGTACGACTGTCCTAACCAATCAGATATCCATAAGACAGAAAAGCATTACAGAGCTACCGCACACTACGCCTCGGCTGAGCACGACATACGTAGCACGAATACTAAGCAATACTAATCTGAAACGACGGAGGGCTACGTTTGGTTTTTAGCGAAAAACCTTTTAACATAATGAACTTGATATCGTTGAAGGAACCGGATAACTTTTTGTAAAAATATAGTGGCGAAAACCCTTTGCTAAAGAGGTCACTCCCTGTGAAGGGATCTCGGCTCTTTCCCCGTAGAATGAGGTGCATGATATTTCAACTGAATACCACGATGCCAAGCAAAAAGTAATCGGCTATAGTGAAGTTATTACCCTGGCACAAACTTCTGTCCAAGGGGTCACTCCCGGTGAAGGGATCTCGGCCCTTGCCTCGTCGACTGAGGTGCTGGATATTCATAATCGAATACCACTGTGCAAAACAAAAGAGAACGTCCTTGCAATAACAGCTTTTTCAAAAATGTTCCAACAACATCAGAATAGGTTTGTTTAGCTTGCCTTGATCCGAATCAACGCAGTCCCATCAATTGATCACACCAATAAAGAACGAAAATACGATGTACGTATATGCCACCCGCATTCGCCACTGGGTCCTGTCATCACCCGTTAGGTTACTTAACTAACGACAGAGTGGGGACCGGACTAGCGCAGATGCAAACCATATACAACATCTACTAGTATATATATCAATATATAATATTCGCTCAAGGCGTGATAAAATGCAACATCACAGAAATGTAATAAGCATCACAGAACAATACAGATATCTGGGATCCCCAGGTTTCATAGAGCCGCTACTAAAACCCGACGTTCCCCTGGTCGTGTGGATAGCCTGTCCAATGAAATCCTAGGCCCCTACGGGCGCAGCAAGTTACCCGCCAAAACCTGAAGCGAGGCAGCCCCCTTCAACGACGTGAATGGACTACCCAACACTTCACGGAATCCGGTAACTTGGGCACCCCTCCTGGGTCAACCTATACCCCCTACGAGTGCGGCGAATAGCCTGCCAATTCTAGAGTGAAGCCCCCTCCATCTCAACGCCATGAGATGCGGGCCCGTTGCCCTCTAGAACCCGGCTATCCGTGCACCCCACCGCGGGGTAATCCTAGTACAGAAAGTAAAATATACATACAACGGGTACATCGACCTCAGCCTGGTCGTGCCCCGAAAGAATAATATACAAATAGGCAGTGACGGCAGTCCACATGTCGGACACTCGCCCCGCAATATCAAATGTACATATACAACCAAACTGTACTAACATTGCATCCTGGATATCCACCACGACAATCCGCAACATCACAGAACAACACAGAACATCAACGTGAATGCCACGTTCGCAAATCCGTCTAAAAGGGCTATAGCAGTTAGACAGGATTTACCGATCAAGTGACATTCACGGTCGCAGATATAATGTAAATACTGTGAACTAACATGTTTAAAATTTTCGATCGACTAAATTTCCCGAAGTAGGCCCCAAGCACAACTGTAGCACTCAAAATTAATCTGGGCCCAAAAAGTATATACCAAAAACCCCATTTCCACATCAGGAACCTACTGAAATAATTTGGTCCAGTGAAGGCTTAGAACGGCGGAGGAACCGCGACCAAAATGGGGTTGGGGCCGTGGTTCCGCGGCGTTACTGTTGAATCATGTTACCAAATTTCTACAGTGCTCCTACAAAACCCTGCCTGATTTTCTGCAGCACACCAAATAATTTTTTGACAACAGAAAAATTTCGACAGAAACTGCACATTTGAAAACGCCGTTTCGGAATTTTTGTTCGATCGATGTTCTAAACACGCTAGAGCAAGCTAGTAAAGGTTAATGGCTTGTCTCTGATACCATGTAGGACTACGGTAGCTCCCCGGCAGTCTATCCGAGGCCAAAATGCGGAAACGAAATTTTTTCTTGACTTTAAACCGGCACTACCGCATCCTAAAAACCCGGATCGTAACCATTAACCTAATGCTAGCTAACTAGAGAAAGGGTAGAGAGCTATACCGAGCGATCCGTTTCCTTTGGTCTTCGGCCTCGACTCCGATCTTCTCGCGGAATCTCCGGTCTTCATCTCCTCGTCGGAAAGGGCACCACATCGAGAACTCTTTTTACGGGCTCCCGCTTCATCCGAAGCAACTCGGGCGTGAAGTGTGCTAGCCGACGTGTCCAAGGTGTTGTAGAGAATGTTTGTGATCACTTTGTCTCTTGCATCCATGGCTTTGGATGGAGGTTGAAGTGTTGCCATTGATGGAAGCAAAAAGCTAGGGGAAGAAGAAGAAGAACAAGAGCTTTTCGTTTTCTTTTCTTTTCTCTTGTTGTTATCATGGAATGAGAGAGAGTGAGGAAAATAATATGAGAGCTAAAAATAACCTCATGGCAGCCCCTCTCTCTCTTCCTCTCATATCATCACAAATCAATCCATTAATGTGACACTTTTGCTAAAAAAAGAGACTATGACTCATAGTATAAGTCCATGTCACATTACTGCATTGTCATGATGAATTTCTAGCTCATTATTTCCTTAAGCAAACATTAATCCAAATGTTTGCCACAACAAAAAGTTTCGGCAACATCTAAAGTAAACTCGTGACGGATCACAAGGATACCCCTCACCTGTATATACATACCTGCACCCGCATTCCGACTAAATGCGAATACGATGAGACTAAAGTAATCCAACAAATCTAATACTAGGATCCGGCTTAAACCAAAGCCCACTAGTATGATCCGACCGATCATGATCCGTGCAATACCGCACGTATAAGATCGAACCCTGCCATATATCATACGGCCTCTACAACGTTTCGCCCGAAGCTTGAGAAACTGTCTGTGGGGGACTCTAAAGTCTCGTCAATACTTTGGGTGTGGATTTAACCACTATCACGTCAGAGGTATTAGCCGTATGTAACGAGCTACCAGGTATTGACCAAAAGGGAGGTCGATGAGCAAACTCATCCTGACACCCTACTGAGCCTGTCAGTGACAATATCCGTACAGTCCGGTCCGTTCGTCTATGAGTATCGCATGGCGGGCCTAGGGGGTTGGTAAAAGTCAGACCCCCATAAGCGGTACAAGTTGTGTCGGAGTGTATCCCAGAACACCCTGAGATACTACTGGAATACCTACCAGTAAATCTCCTGCCTCGGCCGAAGGCTTTGTGTAATGTCTCTCCTAGACACAGAGCGATCTCACCCCCAATACCGGGAGAGACGAAACCCCTGCCAATCCACTCACTGCCTCCATATGGCTCGGGACTGTACCCAACTAAAACCTATTTGCTCGACTCCTTTGAGCCATGGTAGGGTAGTAATCAAAGAACAGTGGGAACTCACACGAGACAAATGACGATCTCATGTCGATGAACTAACTTGTACACATGTCACCAGAGAACTGCTATCTGACGTCTGGTATAATCCCAACTAGCATGTTCCCGGCGAGTCCTGTCCGGTGTACTCATAACCCAATGAGCACCTGTATACATCTTAGGTGAACCAACTGACACCAGTGGCTTGTGAGACCGGCCACCGCCCCTCGTCGGGGTCTCGACTGTATACACTAGTCTACTAATGGAGTATCGATGCCCAGTCTCGAAACTCCCACTACTGGGGACCATTTAAGAATGTGCTTATAGACCCCAGCTCCCATGTATATAATAGCCATCATACTGCTGGTCGTCAAGCAAGAATCCTAAGGGCTCTATCAACGTGTAATAGTGACCTGTAAGGTCACCTGAAGCAGTACACGATGATAAAGATAAACCAGATAGCAAACTGTTGTCTTGAGTAAGACTGTCCTACCGGCATAAGTCCTCTCTCAATCATTGCAATCACGTGCCTGTGATCCAATAATTGACTCTGAGGGCACTATATCCAACAATAACCGACCGATTACTCATGTGCTTGCTTATTAGGTGTATTTCCTCGTCTTGCACCACCTAAGGCTTAGCAGTGACTCCCAGACCAGTTGGCCTTAGGGCACTAGGTGAAGAGGAACCCTCGCTATATTTTTTTATTGCTGCCTTGGCGATAACAAAACCAGTGTTCATTTTTCTCACCATTTTATATTTTATTCATATATTTTTTTTATTTCCTTCATACTTTGGCTTTTAGACAAGAGCATTTCAAGGTATCCTCTACTATCCCGAGTTTCAAGACGTGTGTAAGTGCGTATAGTAGGGTATCAACGTTCAAAATGTTTGGCTTCCAGAATAGAAAATATTTTTCAAACTTATTTTTATCCTCAGATTAGTGACTTCCTTCATCTTACTAACCCTTGGGACAACGGCTCATAACTACTTATTACTAGTTCGTATAAGAAAACTTCTAATTTTCTAGGTTTTCTTAAATTTTTCCAATGTTTTGGATGTAATTTTTCACTATCTAATCTTTTATTAGCTTATTTATGTACAAAAATATTTTTATTTTTTGAATTTTTTTTAAATTTTTATAGGTTTTGAAAAAAATGTTTTGTGCTTATGCAAAGTGATATGCAAATGATGCGAAAATAAGCACGAACCTCCCCCAAACTTGTTTTCAACAGTGTCCTCACTGTTGCCTTCTGCTAAATCTCAAAAACCTGTAAGCTTGGGAGGAAATTTATTAATGGGGGAAAAATATTTAAGTGAAAATCCTCCCCCAAACTTTTTTTTAGCTCATCATTTTATGTAAATTTTTTCTTATCAAAAGCCAGATTACACCCCCCCAAACTTGAGTTAAGCAATGTTAATCTTTGAAAATCACATGAGGGGGTAAAAATCAATGGTCGATGCCAAGCTTTGCAAAGACCGAACGTCAACACCAACCATTCGAAAATTTTATCAATGTAGTGCTCTGGTTAGTGGAAGAAGAAGTGGGGAAAGGGGAAGTGGTGGAATAGAATGTGTTTGCGTATCGTTTTGGAGAGACGATGCAGTGAATGTGATTGATTACTCGCATTATTTTTACAGTTCAGAAGAATGGGTGGAGGTTCAATCTCATTGATTGGGAGATGACTCATCTCAACACCCGTGTCATTCAAAAATGCGAGTTCATCAGCGAAGATTTTCTCAAAAGTCACATCAATACCCCGAAGAATAATGTCATCACAAAGCACGGGGTGATCTTCAGACTCTAAAAGAAGTTCATAATTAGTGTTAGTTGTTGACCCGGACAACTCGGTGGAAGAGTCCGTATATGTATGATGTAGGGTTCCTAGGCACTCTCAAGAAGTCTCACAAGGCATCAACCATGCCCGTTTCAAAAATTACGGTGCCGAGAAACCCTAGACTACGGATCGTTAGCTAGATGTCTAGGTGAAAGATGCAACTAGTAAACTACTTTACTAAGAGAATGGAAATACAACCTTTGTAGATCCGTTTCTCCACTTCCTAAGCTCCACGTAGGCGTCCTCTTGCTGTCCTAGTTGGGATCTCGGACTCTCGCATCGGCTTCATCGAAGATATGAGCGGAATGGGTCGTCGGCTTCGTGCCGAAGATGATCTACGTCGAAGTTGCACAAGTTCAAGCTCCAACTTCACCAAGTTGAGAAACTTGTGAAGAAAACACCCAAAACAACTTGGCAAGAGGTAGAGTGTGAAGAAATAGGAGGTGGGTTCACTTTAGAATTGGATTTCTCACTTTAGAAATCAAGTTGCCATTGATGGCATCAAGGTTTCTTTCTTGAAGAAGAAGGTCAAGAAGAAGAAGAGAATATGGCAAGTATATTTTAAAATGAAAAAGAAAACCATACTTATCATATTCTAACAAGGGTTAAGTGTAGATAATAGACTATGGTAAGTGGATGGGTTAGGGTTAAGCATGAAGACAAAATGGTCTCCTTGGTCAAAGCTTCATGAAGCTTCAACAAGCTTCATGACAAAAACAAACCATTTTATTTTCATTTATCCAATGAAATAAATAAAGAAATGAATAAATAAATGATAAGGCAAAACCCTAATTATCATTTAACCATGGTTTAATTCTTCACACTTAACCAAATGATCAAGTATCATCAAACATGATACAAATATGTGCACAAAAGTATATCACATATACAACTTGCACATCAAGTGAGAAAATCCATATAAAGTGAACCAATACTAGTTAATGCAAAGTAATATATCAAATATATAATTATACATTAAATCATTAAATCAACATTTGATTCAATGATCCGGTCATGTCGCACATAACCGACTAGTATTCAATGTATCGATTTATCGAATCAATGATTCGATAACTAGGTCATATCGAATATAACCAATCGAAACATTTATCGTGAGAATGAAATGCGGTATCACATACACGCATTATTCTCGCTCCCGCACATATCTCATATGCGCTCCTATTTCGTTTCGCTTGAGCCAGGAAACCTCTGTGTAGGACTCTAAAGACTCGTCAATACGCCGGTAGCAGATGATGATCATAT
The DNA here is from genome assembly GCA_030015575.1 of Agapanthus africanus. Classification (NCBI taxonomy): domain Eukaryota; kingdom Viridiplantae; phylum Streptophyta; class Magnoliopsida; order Asparagales; family Amaryllidaceae; genus Agapanthus; species Agapanthus africanus. Next base: position 397,391,817 of record JASDDO010000026.1, on the reverse strand, counting down.
CAAGCACCCACAAGCCGCAAGCGGTCTGCTAAACGTAACGGCCATCCGGGTATTGAGCGATCAGAAGATCGACGAGCTAGCCCGCTCACACTCCTGTGAATCCAACCAGTAACACTTACCGTACAGTCCGGTCTGTTCGTCTGATACGTCGCATATCAAGTCTAGGGGTGGTAAACGTCAGACCCCAATAACCGATAAGTCGTGCCGATGTGAGGCTCATAACGGGTTGAGAAACTACTGGTAACACTTACCAGCAAATCTCTGATCAGCCCTGGCCAGGGACTTCCCTGTTACGGCCAATCGAGCACAGCGCAACATCAACCCCCAATACCGGGAGAGACGAAACCCCTCCTATCGCTCATTGCCTCCATGTGACTCGGGACTGTACCCAAAGACCACCGTTTTGCATGCCCTCATGGACATGGTAAGGTGGAGATCAAAGCACAGTGGGAATCACACAAGACTCTATGACGATCTCGGGTCTACAGACTAACCTGCACAAGTGTCACCTGAGAACTGCCATCTGACGTGAGGTATAATACCATCTGGGAGTTCTCGGCGAGTCCGTCCAGTGTACCCAGACTCCACTGAGCACCCGTACACCATCTCTGATGTCAAACACCAATGGATATGGGATCATACATCGCCTATCTCATGGGTCGAGAAGCGTATACGCTAGTCTACTCTGGTATATCGATGCCCCGTCTCGATACACCCACGACTAGGGACCTTGAAGGATGTACTTATGGACTACCATGTCCCCACTAGTATGATCTGCATCATAGACCATGTAGTCAAGTACACATCGTAAGGGCTTTACCAACATGTAACCATAAGACAGTTTAAAGAGGCTAGTGTACATGTTAAGATAAAGAGTAACCAGATAGCATACTATCATATCGAGCAAGAAAGTCATCTCTATATATGTCCAAGCATCCAATATAATATACATCATGTGTACAATACTGGCCTCTAGGGCATACATACAACTAACAATCTCCTACTTGCACTAGGGCCAGCTGCTGTAGTATCGCATACCGAGCATCCCGAAGAGTCTCTCAAACTGTATCTGGGGAATGGCCTTCGTGAGTGGATCCGCCGTGTTGTTCTTCGTGTCAACCCTCCTGACCTCGATCTCCCGGCGATCAACTATCTCCCGGATCAGGTGATACCGCCTCAGAATATGCCTGGACCGCTGATGGGACCTGGGTTCCTTGGCCAAAGCCACCGCTCCATTGTTATCGCAATACAAAGGTATTGGATGCTCAATGGATGGAACCACTCCAAGTTCAGTAATGAACTTCTTGATCAAGACAGCCTCTTTGGCAGCATCGTTGGCAGCGATGTATTCAGCCTCCATCGTCGAGTCTGCCACGGTTTCCTGCTTGGAACTCTTCCAGCTAACCGCCCCTCCGTAAAGGGTAAAGACAAAGCCCGACTGCGACTTAGAGTCATCCTTATCACTCTGGAAGCTTGAATCGGTAAAGGACTCCACTTGGAGCTCTCCGTTACCATACACCAAGAACATATCTCTAGTCATTCGTAAGTACTTGAGAATGCTCTTCACAGCTGTCCAGTGACTCTCTCCAGGATCAGCTTGATACCTGCTCACTACACTTAGTGAGTATGCTACATCGGGTCTGGTACATAGCATCGCATACATGATAGAGCCTACTGCCGAAGCATAGGGTATCCCTTGCATGCGAGCTCTCTCCAAATCAGTCTTGGGAGACATCTCTTTGGAGAGAGTGACTCCAGAGATCGTGGGCAAATTCCCACGCTTGGATTCTTCCATACTAAACCTCTTTAGTATGGTGTCAATGTACCTGGATTGGGACAATCCCAAAATCCGTTTGGATCTATCTCTATAGATCCTAATTCCCAATATGCAGGAGGCATCACCAAGATCTTTCATTTAGAATCTTTGTGATAAGAAGAGCTTGACCGATTGCAGCATAGGAATATCATTTCCTATCAAGAGTATGTCGTCCACGTACAATACGAGGAAGACAACCTTACTCTCTGCCACCTTCTTGTAGATACAAGGTTCATCTGGATTTTTGACGAAATCAAACTCTTTGATAACGACGTCAAAGCAGATGTTCCAACTCTGCGATGCTTGCTTTAATCCATAAATGGATTTAAGCAGCTTGCACATCTTCCCGCTGCTCCCACTGTCTACGAAGCCCTCTGGCTGAGTCATGTACACGCACTCTTCTAAATCACCATTTAGAAAGGCGGTCTTAACATCCATTTGCCAGATTTCGTAATCATGATATGCAGTGATGGCAAGCATGATCCGGATGGATTTAAGCGTAGCCACTGGAGAAAAGGTCTCGTCATAGTCCACACCTGGTCTTTGACAAAAACCCTTTGCTACAAGTCTAGCTTTGAAAGTCTCCACTTTCCCATCTACACCAAGTTTCTTCTTGAAGATCCACTTGCTCCCAATGGGTTTTACCCCTTCAGGAGCAACGTCCAAAGTCCATACATTGTTGGTGTACATGGATTCCATCTCGGACCGCATAGCATCCAGCCATTTCACTGAGTCCCCACTCGTGATGGCCTGCTCGAAGCTAGTTGGGTTATCATCCTCCATGATGCAATCCTCGCTCCCACCATCCATGAGAAAACCGTAGTATCTCTCAGGTTGGTGAGGAACCCTACTAGATCGGCGGAGAGGCTGAGGTTCGTCGGGAGCTACTGAATCCTCTGGTTCCACTAAATCTTCAGTTTGAGTTTGTGTAGCCGGAATTTCTTCCAGTTCTACCTTATCGCCACTAATTTCCTTTGCAAGAAATTCCATTTCCAAAAAGGTGGCATGCCGAGAAACAAACACTTTTTGTTCCTCTGTATGGTAGAAAAGATATCCATGTGAATGTTTGGGATATCCCACAAACTTGCATAGAACTGACCGTGCCTCGAGTTTGTCCGGATTTTGCCTTTTGACATAGGCCGGGCAACCCCATATCTTAACTCGTTTAAGACATGGTCTCTTCCCACTCCATATCTCATATGGTGTGGTAGGTACAGATTTAGATGGAACTTGATTCAATAGGTATGCTGCTGTCTCCAGCGCATAACCCCAGAAGGAAATAGGCAACTCAGCTGTGCTCATCATAGAGCGCACCATATCTAATATGGTGCGGTTCCTCCGTTCTGATACACCGTTGTGCTGTGGTGTATATGGAGGAGTCAGCTGAGAGAGAATCCCATTCTCTTTTAGGAAGTCCAGGAATTCATTGCTTAAGTATTCTCCTCCTCGATCAGATCGAAGGATTTTAATACTTTTTCCAGTTTGGTTCTCAACTTCTTGTTTATATTCCTTAAATTTCTCAAAAGCTTCTGATTTTTGTTTCATCAGGAACACATACCCGAACCTAGAGAGATCGTCAGTGAATGTAATGAACTATGAAGAACCATCCCTGGCATGTGTAGACATAGGACCGCATACATCACTATGTATAAGTCCTAAGAGTTCGGTAACTCTTTCTCCATGTCCCGTAAACGGAGTTTTGGTCATCTTGCCTTTGAGACATGACTGGCAAGTGTCATAAGATGAAAATTCAAACGGATTTAAATATCCATCTTTATGCAACTTAGCTAGTCGTGTCGCATTGATGTGACCCAGTCTACAATGCCACAAGAAGGATTCGTTCAGTTCTGAACTCTTCCTCTTATGTGTGTTTGTTATGCTCAGAACTGTTGATTGATTTAGAACATAAATGCCATTGCACAACGTGCCTGATCCAACCAACTTTTGGTTACGGAAAATGTTCATAACATTGTCCTGTAATACAAAATTATATCCCTCTTTATTCAACAAAGAAACCGATATAATGTTGCATATCAGGTTCGGCATGTAATAGCATTCGCTCAGAACCAATGTATTACCAGTTGGCAATACAAGGAGATATTCCCCGACAGTCTTAGCTGCAACAATTGCACCATTTCCAACTCTAATGTCTTTATCACCTTCTCCAAGTTCCCTACCTTTCCTGAGCCCATGTAACTGATTACATATATGGGATCCTGACCCGGTATCTAATACCCAGGACGTAGAGCAAATGGAGAAACAGTTCTCAGTAACGAACACACCCGAAGAAAATGCATCAATATGTACTTTCTTCATTCGGGTGGCATGGGAATCCTGGTATTCCCCTATATCCTGTTCATTCCTATAACTCTTATAGGAAAGAACGGAACCAACGTTCCCCAGCACAGTATAACATGCGGGTTCGGTCAATACATCCATATTATTATCTTCATTAGGGCATGAAATGGTCGCTACCTGGAGAGAGAGAGAAGAAAAACACTCTAGCGTATGCTCGTGCAAGATCAGATTGGTTATTATCTTATCTAATCAGGATGGCTCCCACTGCTTTTTATCAAGTCTTCCTCCAAACCCTAAAAGGTAAGACTAGCCGGGATTAATTACACACTACAAGTTCGCCAATCTTTCCGCCAGGCCAGTGTCGGTACTTTGAGGGAGGTCCCCCGTGCTTTCGCAAGAACCTAATTAATGTAAACCTCGTTTTCCCAGAGGCGTAACCCCGTTGACACCTTTCTAGACACCTACTTGATCAGCTAATTGCAATGTGCAAAACTCTCCCAGGAGTAACTCTTACTCGCAGTGGGTATCGGGATCCAACTATCTCATAGAAGGTATGCAATCTCATTGCAAATTTCAACACTTGAAATTCCCGATAATATTTTGCCCCTAGTATCCTATGACCTTGACAAAGGCCAACAAATCACAGGATGCTAGTCAAGTTCAACCCGTCATTTCTTGATTGAATCAAACCCACCCGCACGGCCCTTGACAAAGGCCAACAAGGTCGTACGACTACCCTGAAACAATCTGCATCACATGCATAAGCAGATAAGCACTATTCAGCTACCGCACACTACGCCTTGACAAAGGCCAACAAACGCAGCACGAATACTAAACAGTTCTTATCTGAAATGACGGAAGGCTACGGCAGGTTTTTCTGAAAACCTATTGCGTAATGAACTTGATATCGTTGTAGAATCAAATGAAGTTTTAAAAATGGAGTGATTTTGAGGCTTTTCTAGTTTTGCTAAAGGGGTCACTCCCGGTGAAGGGATCGTCGGCCCTTTCCTTATCGAATGAGGTGCGGGATATATCATATATATCACTGTGCAAAGCAAAAACTCTTAAAAGCAATCAAAGCCAAACCGAGTGTGTAGCATCTACCAGTTATTGCTAAAGGAGTCACTCCCGGTGAAGGGATCTCGGTCCTTTCCTCATCGAATAAGGTGCAGGGTATATCATATATACCGCTATGCAAAGCAAGAACTTTAGCTACCTGTTTTGTTTAAAATTTGATTCTACAACATCTTAGGTTTCTTTCTTTCATTAATCACATTAATGAAGTCCTATCATTTAATTACCTAAATATCACAGATAAATACGACGTACACTTATGCCATCCGCATTCGCCTCGATGTCCCCTCGTGCACCGTTAGGTTAGGTAACTAACGGCAGAGCAGGGCAGGGCTTGTGCGGGTGTAAAACATAAGTAACGTCTATACAATATATCATATATACTATATACTATACGCATCACAGAACATCACATGATCGCATCACAGATATCGCAGCAGAAGAAACATATGAAACATTGGATATACTAGGACGTCCGTGTTTTCAATACGAGCCAGTATAAAACACGGATTCCACGGTCGTGATGAATAGCCAATCCCACACCCCTAGACCCCTACGAGAGCGGCAAGCAACCCTGCCAATTCTAGGGTTAGGAGACCCGGACTCGACTCCTCGAGTTGGTCTCCCACTGGACCCCAGAACCCGGTTACTTGTGCTCCCCTCCTTGGGTCTATCCTAATGCGGAAAAGTAAATAATATACAAAAGGTGACAACTTCCGCTACCTGGAAGTGCCCCAAATAAAAGAGTATTACATACAAGTTTTTACATGAATGAAAATGAAAAACACTCATCTCACATAAAAACCCCCGGCTATTCGAACACGACGATCCAATATAACATATCCAGCAACACATAACATCACATGTCATCAACGTAAGTAAGTATGCATACCCCAATTGTCGTTGACGTATAGCAACGAAACCGGCGATATGAACATACTACACTTACGGTCACAGAAAAGAAAGTGTAAAACTACAACAATTGGAATCCGCAACTTCTTTAGACATCGCATGCCTAATCAAATGAAATACTTAGACATCACATGCCTAACAGATATAAATCCCGCATTTTAGTCTCATTATCGAAAACTCTTTTCAATATCATGTGCGACTAAACTGCTAGATTTATAACATTCATTCAGTTATCTCATAACTGTTTATGAATTCCAATTATTGTATCACATTCCAGATAAACAGAAAATGTTAAACTTTCCGATCGAACAGTCGAATACCCAAGTTTTCCCAATACAGCTCAACACATGAAATAAGTCTAACAACATTCAGTTCGTGCCTCAGTACCAACGGTCCAGCCGTAGAAGGGTCAAGCCAACGCCTCACATGTGGCATGCCGTACTGCCCCAAACCCGAAGGTTCAAAGGGCAGTTCAAGACGGTCACATAATCGAGTTAAGGTTTGTTGTCTTCTAGAGGGTCCATCGCGTTACTTGCACTACTTAGAACGTCGTTAAACTACGAAAAAATCCAACACTTGGAAATTTCCCGACAGGGGAAAAATTGGGTATTTATATCCGGTCGAACTTTTTAACATATTCTAAAAATTATCCGGAAATACACAAAGACGAAATTTGATAATCCGATCGAACTATCGAAGCTCCAAAACAAACCCAGAAAATGCAACTCTTGAATAAATTTTAAAAATTCGCAGGAAAACCAGAACTATCAATTAGGAGTTACTGTATAAAATTTATTGAATAAGGAGGCCGTACGACCGCGGAACCGCCGCACGAGCCATGCTCGTGCCGCGGGCTCGTGCCGCGGAACCGCGGCGGTTTGATAGAGTTAGGCACACGAAATTCACAGTGACTCTTAAAATCACCTGCTGATTTTTCTGCATATTTTTAATATCGAAAAAACCCGATTTTTAAAAATTGGACAGAGAGCATTTTGTGAGTTAGGGTTTCGGTTCGTTGGGACTTCAAACTCCGTCTGGATTTCGCCTAAGGCTCTAGCTAGGCTCTGATACCACTGTAGGGTTCTTAGGCACTCTCAAGAAGTCTCACAAGGCATCAACCATGCCCGTTTCAAAAATTACGGTGCCGAGAAACCCTAGACTACGGATCGTTAGCTAGATGTCTAGGTGAAAGATGCAACTAGTAAACTACTTTACTAAGAGAATGGAAATACAACCTTTGTAGATCCGTTTCTCCACTTCCTAAGCTCCACGTAGGCGTCCTCTTGCTGTCCTAGTTGGATCTCGGACTCTCGCATCGGCTTCATCGAAGAAATGAGCGGAATGGGTCGTCGGCTTCGTGCCGAAGATGATCTACGTCGAGGTTGCACAAGTTCAAGCTCCAACTTCACCAAGTTGAGAAACTTGTGAAGAAAACACCCAAAACAACTTGGCAAGAGGTAGAGTGTGAAGAAATAGGAGGTGGGTTCACTTTAGAATTGGATTTCTCACTTTAGAAATCAAGTTGCCATTGATGGCATCAAGGTTTCTTTCTTGAAGAAGAAGGTCAAGAAGAAGAAGAGAATATGGCAAGTATATTTTAAAATGAAAAAGAAAACCATACTTATCATATTCTAACTAGGGTTAAGTGTAGAGAATAGACCATGGTAAGTGGATGGGTTAGGGTTAAGCATGAAGACAAAATGGTCTCCTTGGTCAAAGCTTCATGAAGCTTCAACAAGCTTCATGACAAAAACAAACCATTTTATTTTCATTTATCCAATGAAATAAATAAAGAAATGAATAAATAAATGATAAGGCAAAACCCTAATTATCATTTAACCATGGTTTAATTCTTCACACTTAACCAAATGATCAAGTATCAACAAACATGATACAAATATGTGCACAAAAGTATATCACATATACAACTTGCACATCAAGTGAGAAAATCCATATAAAGTGAACCAATACTAGTTAATGCAAAGTAATATATCAAATATATAATTATACATTAAATCATTAAATCAACATTTGATTCAATGATCCGGTCATGTCGCACATAACCGACTAGTATTCAATGTATCGATTTATCGAATCAATGATTCGATAACTAGGTCATATCGAATATAACCAATCGAAACATTTATCGCGAGAATGAAATGCGGTATCACATACACGCATTATTCTCGCTCCCGCACATATCTCATATGCTCTCCTATTTCGTTTCGCTTGAGCCAGGAAACCTCTGTGTAGGACTCTAAAGACTCGTCAGTACGCCGATAGCAGATGATGATCATATCAAGCACCCACAAGCCGCAAGCGGTCTGCTAAACGTAACGGCCATCCGGGTATTGAGCGATCAGAAGATCGACGAGCTAGCCCGCTCACACTCCTGTGAATCCAACCAGTAACACTTACCGTACAGTCCGGTCTGTTCGTCTGATACGTCGCATATCAAGTCTAGGGGTGGTAAACGTCAGACCCCAATAACCGATAAGTCGTGCCGATGTGAGGCTCATAACGGGTCGAGAAACTACTGGTAACACTTACCAGCAAATCTCTGATCAGCCCTGGCCAGGGACTTCCCTGTTACGGCCAATCGAGCACAGCGCAACATCAACCCCCAAAACCGGGAGAGACGAAACCCCTCCTATCGCTCATTGCCTCCATGTGACTCGGGACTGTACCCAAAGACCACCGTTTTGCACGCCCTCATGGACGTGGTAAGGTGGAGATCAAAGCACAGTGGGAATCACACAAGACTCTATGACGATCTCGGGTCTACAGACTAACCTGCACAAGTGTCACCTGAGAACTGCCATCTGACGTGAGGTATAATACCATCTGGGAGTTCTCGGCGAGTCCGTCCAGTGTACCCAGTCTCCACTGAGCACCCGTACACCATCTCTGATGTCAAACACCAATGGATATGGGATCATCCATCGCCCATCTCATGGGTCGAGAAGCGTATACGCTAGTCTACTCTGGTATATCGATGCCCCGTCTCGATACACCCACGACTAGGGACCTTGAATGATGTACTTATGGACTACCATGTCCCCACTAGTATGATCTGCATCATAGTCCAGGTAGTCAAGTACACATCCTAAGGGCTTTACCAACATGTAACCATAAGACAGTTTAAAGAGACTAGTGTACATGTTAAGATAAAAAGTAACCAGATAGCATACTATCATATCGAGCAAGAAAGTCATCTCTATATATGTCCAAGCATCCAATATAATATACATCATGTGTACAATACTGGCCTCTAGGGCATACATACAACTAACATATGATACATAGTTAGGTCAAACAACAACGTATGAAAAGAGTCTAGATCAGTATCATGAGGATCATCAAATTCGCCGCTGTCGACATCCATTAAGTCGACAGAACAGACCTGAGCAGTAGGTTCCGAGGGTACACTTCCCAACTTGTAAATGTTCAGCTCAATTGACCTATTCCCGAAAGATAGGGTCTTAGAGCCATTACGACAGTTGATGATAGCATTGGATGTGGCCAAAAATGGGCGACCTAAAATCACCGGAATTTGATTCCGTCGGTTCGCTACAGGCTGTGTATCAATTACAATAAAATCCACAGGGAATAAAAATTCCTCAATTTTTATTAACACATCCTCCAGTTCACCCCTAGGTTTGGTGCTTGATCGGTCAGCCATCTGGAAAGTGCAATAGGCTGGTTTCAACTCTCCGATCCCTAACTGCTCATAGACTGAGAAAGGGAGCAGGTTAACACTTGTGCCAAGGTCAAGTAGAGCACGGTTGATGTGTTTTTCCTCGATAGAAATGGAAATAGTAGGATATCCAGGATCCTTACGTTTCCTCGGTAATTATTGGGGAAAGGCTGTGTCTACTGTCTTTGCCATGAGTATCTTCTTGGGCACTTGAGTCTTCCTCTTTCTAGTGCACAAGTCCTTAAGAGTTTTTCGCATAAGCGGGGACTTGTTGGATTGCCTCTAGAAGAGGGATGTTGATGTTAACCTGTTTTAAGATTTCAGTGATCTTTTCCATTTGTGGACTCAGTGTGTTTCCCCTTAATCGATTCGGATAAGGAGCTTGGGCAATAAGGTCGAGGTCCAACACTGGAGAAGATCGTGTGGGTGGGAACGATCTAAGAATAGGAGTGGGGATCGTTTTCGGTGGACTAGAAGAGCTGGGCTGAGGTGTCGAGCCTTGTGGGAAACGGAGAATAGGCTCGGAAGAAAATGGTGGGGTAGAAGAACTGGGTTCAGAATTAGAAGTAGAAGTGGAAGGGAAGGTCTCAGCCGAGGTATCATTGATAGATTTTTCAGTGTCATCAATCTCTTCCCTAATGTGATTGTCAAGCACTCTTCCAGATCTCAACGTGATTGCATTCGCATGATGTGAATAGCCAGGATTGGGTAAAGGTTGAGCTGGAAGTTTCACTTTCTCTCTTGCACTCAATTCGGCTTTTAATTGTGTAATTTGTTCTTCCATCGATTTTATAGTCTCATTTTGGGAGACCGTATTTCTTTTCATGTCATCGACAGAAGACTTCATTTCAGACGACACTTGCATGATATTTGTTAGGACCAAATTCATGTATTATGCAAATGAAGAGGATTCATCAGTCCCGGTCAACTGCAAAGGATTAGACGGTGCAGGTGTGTTGACCGGATTTTGGAAGTTTTGTGCTTGGAAGGGGTGCTGACTCAATGGAAGTGGTTGCTGTTGTGGTGGAGGAGCCCTTTGGAAATTGTTTTGATTTGGAACCGTGTTTTGATTTTGTGATTGGTTCCAAGCAAAGTTAGGGTGATTCCTCTAACCCTGATTATAAATGGAAGAAAATGGATCATTTCTAGGTCTTTGAAATGCGGCATTGGTAAGCTCTTGACCTTGAAATGGAGAATTCAATGGACATTCTTCCGTCAAATGAGAAGGATCAGAACAGCATCCACATACAGTTTTGGAAAGTGACATTTGATTTAGGGCGGCGGCTAAAAATTTGTTTTCCATAGTCTCGAGTTTCTTTTGCATAGCTGAAATGTCAGCTCTAACTCCTATGGAATCATCCGATTGGTTATTGACATCCCTAAACGATTGACTCACACCCTCCCACTGTAAAGATTTTTCAGCGAAATCTTCTAGGAATTTCCAAGCTTCCCCATCATCTTTGGTCATGAAGTTGCCTTGACACATTAATTCAAGGGTCTGTTTTGTGTTAGGATTAATGCCCTCATTAATGATTCGGCACAGATCCCATCTGGGGATTCCGTGATGTGGACATTGAACTAACAGATCCTTAAAGCGTTCAAGACATTGTGAGAATGTTTCATTTGGAAGCTGTGTGAATTGATTGATTTTGCTACGGACTCGAGCTGTTTTATGATTCGGGTAGAATTTCTTAATGAATGCTTTGACGAATTCTTCCTAATTCGTAATGGAATGTGCGGTAGTGTTATACAGCCACTTCTCGGCTATATCGCACAAGGTAAATGGGAGAAGACGAAGACACATAGCATCCACAGAAAGTTATGAGGCACCCATCATTGCGTATACATTTTCAAATTTGGTAATAAAGACATATGTATCTTCAGACTCGAGACCGTGATATTTGGGTAGAAGGTTGATGTATTGGGGTTTTATTTGAAAATTGTCTCCGTTGGCTGGTGGAATGGAGAGACAGGTCGAAATAGGACCTCGTGTAGGATAGCACCTCTCTTGGAGAGAGATGCGGGGTGGATTCTGCGCACCAACGGACGGCGGAAGAGTAGTGGTAAAGAAGTTCGAGGGAGAATCGTCTATGGAAAAAGGTGTCGTGGTGGGTAAAGAAGAAGTAAATGTAGAAATACCGACTTTGGGGTCGATAGAAGGAACGCGGACTAAACGGGCACTAGAATCCCGTGTCTAGCTATCTTGTACTAAAAGGGTTTAGTACAAGTGGCAGCGTGAATATAATTAGGGGAAAGAATGAATGTGATTGTTGTCTGTTTTGAAAAAGATACAGATTTTTGAAAACATGATACAAATCACAACAAATGCAACAAGCAACCCTAAATTCTAGTGGTCACCTAGGTCAAGGCTCTAGACCGCTCCTAACTGCCAAAAGACAAGTCGTAGGATCAATTCTCCACTGCCTCTTTGTCTCTCCTGTGGCCAGGTAAGTGCCAGGTAAGTGGGAGGTTCTCCACTACATAAGTAGTGGGCCTAATTAAGTAACAACTTGCCTTAGACACACTTGCCTTAGACACCACAAAAGAAATGCGGATAAGCAATGAATTACCCACAGCCCTCTTCTGTCCTAAGTGAGCGCGACGGTCCTTAGAGTCATGTCTAAATTTCTTTTAGTTAATGAGGGTAATGCGGATGCAAGTTTGTGATTTTTAGGGCTTAGGAAGGGTAATGAACTCCCCACCTAATATGAATTTGGTTGTGCCCCTTAAATTCCGTATTAATATGCAAACAACCAAGAATCAAAACACGCACACTTTTTATTGCTTTTGCGGCGCTGCGAATTTTTGCAAAGAAACCTGCAGCAAATTGTTAATGGAGCAGACGAAGAGAGAGATAAGAAAGTTAGAATTATACCAGCAAATTTTGGAACAGTGATGCTACAGTTCCGCCACGCTTTCGCCGCGGGAGGCTCCTAATGCCGCAGATCCGCGGTGGTAAGAGGAGATCACTGCAAAAAAAAACTTACACAATGCCTCTGTTCATCTTCTGAGATCTCTGGAATTTTCTGAAAAATTTTCCACAAGCTCTACAGATTCCAGATCTCCTTGCAACAAATCACAACGAATTGTTTAGTCTTTGCGCGAATTTTGATCTCAAAATTATGATGGAATAAATTTTTCAACTAAAATTTGAAAAAAACGAATGAATTAGCGCACAATCCCCGGCAACGGCGCCATTTGATTGAGACGATTTCTGGTTCGTGTCGTTAGAAAAATGTATCAAAATCACAACAAAAAATATTTGACCGCAATCAATAACGGTGTCGATTTCTAGCGCGTTAGTAAGTGCGGATCATCCATAGGGAAAGTGTAATCATTCTTATTTCAAATTAGACGAGTCAAAAATTTAAAGAAAAGAAAAGAAACAATTCATGATTTATAGAATTGATGTTCAAGAACTAGTAAAATTTAGATCTAATAACTAGAAAACATTAAAATCAAGAATTGAGAATTTATGATTTCCAATCCAAATATCAAGAATCGAAGTGAGGCACGTAGGAATCGATCGGATCTATAGATGTGATGAAATCTAGCGATTACATATTCTTATCCATCGATGAATTGATTCTAGATCGATGATGATCAACGAGAATTAGGGATTTCTTGTGAAACTAGGGTTTCATTTTATATCCTTGTTCCTTCGTCGATATCATTCATATTCTAGTCTCTAGTAAATTCAACAATCGATCGTGGATCCCTAATTTCGAGCGAACACAATCAAGAAAGTATCGCATCGAAACTAGGTCGTCGATTTTTCAATTTGCTAGGGTTTACAAACTCGTAGGACTTAAGAATTGTTTTAAGATTTGTTACATCATCATTCTATTAATCGTCTCGACTCCTTTACGAACGGAGTTTTACTCAAACATCGCAACAAGAACCACGATCACAAATTGAGATCGAATCATGATGCAAGAATTTAAAGAAAGCAAGATTAAAGAATTTCACCTTTTATTTATTAACAATTCCATTACAATTCGCTCAAGAACTACAAGAGGAAAGAACTCGATTGTCGATTTGGCTTCGCTCGTCTCCTTAAGTCGCGGATCGGCTTGGATCACTTGCCCGATTGAAGATCGGCTCCGCTCCTAAAAGGTTGAAGGCTTCTCGCTTGATTTGGTACCCAGGATCTTAAATTTGGCTTTGGAATTTGAATTAGGGTTTACAAGTTGTGTCACTCAACTTGTGTGAAGAGTGGAGAGAGAGAAGAAGAAGCTCTTTAACCCTAGATCTAGGTTTTCTTTTATAAGCCATCCAAAACCCTAGATCTAGAATTCAAATTTCAAATTTCCCTCCAAAAGTTTGTTAGAGAGAGGCTTCTAGAAGTAGTTAGTTGGAAGGAGGCTTCTAGAACTAGGTTGTGAGGCCGAGCCTTCTAGATGAAGCCACGTGGAGTTTCTGGAGAGTTCTGGAAGCTTTGCCATTAAAAATAAGCATATGGGGAAAAATTGATTTGCTGACGTCATCATCTTGCCGCGGATCCGCGGCACGTGCCTGCTCCAGCCGCGGATCCGCGGTCACGTGAGGCCTTCTGTAAATGATTTACTGTGTGATGCTTCCTCTGGACATAATGGTATTTTCCTGATATGTTGAATTTTATATTTCTTTCTCTATCAATGCCAGATCAGAAATCTTAGACTTGGCGCATCTTTTATCAGCACATTGACAATTTTGGCTCGGTTCCTGGAATTTCCTGCACAGACTTCGAAACAAGTGTTGTGCTATACAAGGATGGTGCAATGCCATGATAAACAGTCAATTTCCCAAAAAATGCCGGTTTTAGAGTATAACACATGTAATTCAGTATTTAAGGGATGTTTTGCTAATATGTGCTATACTTAACCTGAATACCTTTAGATGAATCCAAATGATAGGGAAATTGACGTGTTAAAAATACATTATTTTCGACTGATCAGGTTGGGTTAATAAATATCTTTAGCATGACTAAAATGGTGGACTTAGTCAATGGTTATCCATAAGCTTTCTCAAAGCTTCTACCATGACAAAATCCATCCAATTTTGATTTACTTTGATAAATATAAACCCAAGGATTATCCTAACTATAGTGTAAGTCTCATACACCCATCATGCATGTATCATCAAGCAAGACACAATAAAATGTACATTAATATATATCACATATATACTAAGTGTACACAAGTGAGAAAAAGAATACTTAGTAAGAAAATATTAGTTAATGTAAATTAATATATCACATATATAATTATACATTAAATTATCAAATCAACACTTGATTTAATAATCCGGCTATATCACAAACAACCGACTAATATCATATGAATCAATCTATCGAATCAACACTTGATCCGATAACCCGTCTATATCACATATAACCGACCGATATCACATATCGCGAGAATATAATACGGTATCACATATTGTATTAATCACGGTCCTGCACATATCACATATGTGCTCCTACTCCCTTTCGCATGAACCAGGAAACCTTTGTGTAGGACTCTAAAGACTCGTCAATACGCCGGCAGTAGGTGATGTTCATATAAAATACCCACAAGCCGCAAGCGGTCTGCTAAACATAAAGACCACCCGGGTATTGAGCGATCAGAAGATCAACAAGCAAGCCTTCTCAAACTCCTGCGAATCCAATCAGTAACACAGCCGTACAGTCCGGTCTCTTCGTCAGATATGTCGCATATCACAACCTGGGGGTGGTATAACGTCAGACCCTAATAACCTGATAAGTCATGCCGATGCAAGGTCCATAACGGTTCGAGAAACTACTGATAACACTTACCAGTAGATCTCAGCAACCCTGGCCAGGGATTTCCTGTTATGGCCAATCGAGCATAGCGCAACATCAACTCCCAATACCGAGAGAGACGAATCCCCTCCTATCGCTCATTGCCTCCATGTGACTCGGGACTGTACCCCAAAACCACAATTTTGCACGATCTCTTGACCGTGGTAAGGTGGAAATCAAAGCACAGTGGGAATCACACAAGACTCTATGACGATCTCGGGTCGACAGACTAATCTGTACCAGTGTCACCAGAGAACTGCTACCTGACGATAGGTATAAAAACATCTAGGAGTTCTCGGCGAGTCCGTCTAGTGTACCCAGTCTCCATTGAGCGCCCGTATACCTTCTCTGATGTCAAACACCAATGGATATGGGATCATCCATCGCCCATCATATGGGTTGAGAAGTGCATACGCTAGTCTACTCTGGAGTATCGATGCCCTGTCTTGATACTCCCACGACTAGGAACAATTATAAGGTGTACTTATGGACAACCCTCGGCCCCACTAGTATGATCTACATCATAATCCTGGTAGTCAAGTACACATCCTAAGGGCTTTGTCAACATGTGAGAGAAAGACAGTATCACATATACAAGTCAACATGTTTAGGCAAAGAGCAACCAGATAGCATACTATCATGTCGAGCAAGAAAGTCCTCCCTATATATGTCCAAGCATCCACTACAATATACATCACATGTGCAGTAATGGTCTCTAGGGCATACATATAACTAACAACCAACAAACCGCGGATCCACGGCCAAACCATGCAATATGCAGCAGATCCGTGGACGATTCACCGAATCAGGAGTTAGGATTTTCAGGTTGGATTTGCTACAACTAACCCTAATTCTGGGGATCTTTGGTTTCTAGTTTTGGGGCTATATAAAGGACCGAGGGCTAAACTTAGAAATCATCAATCTTTTACAAAAGCTAATCACCATCAAAGAACAAGTGATCCAAGACAGGTCCAAGATTCGGCGTGATAAAGCGACGTGATATTCGACGGAACATCTACATCCGACAAGGCAGAGATCGAGAGCAACTTCTTCTTCCTCTTGTAATCTAAACTTGAAGTTTGTATTTGTGAATTTGATTAATAAAGGTAGATCTTTAGTTTAATTAGTTTAATTATTTAGTTACATTATGAATCTCATCTCTATCCGTTCTTCTATCTCCATCATGCGCGAGTAATTCTCCACTTGATAGGGTTCGTAGGATTAGGGTAGATCAATGGATGAGAAAATATTTTAACTTCTTTTACGTCTTATGAAATTAATAAACTTTAGCAAAAGAATCGTTAACATCCTTATCGGGCGCGCTACCAATTTATTGCTAGTCTCGACCGCGATCAGATTAACAATTGTTTTGTTAAGGGCTAGACAAGAATAGAGATCAATGAAAGGACAAGGGTCAATAGTGTGGAAACCCTAGTTTCTTCCAAGAACGCTAATTCTCATTCATCACTAACAATCTAGTTTTAAATCTATCGAAAGATAAAATGAGTCATCTTTATTAGTCATCCAGGATTACCAAATCCTAACGAACCCTACAAGCTCTCTTCTGATATAAAATCTACATCCGTCTTTAAACTAGATCTATATTCTACATCCGCGTTTGACGTAGATATAGAAACTATTCTCCACTATTCTTTATTTCTCTATTCTTCCTCTTATTCAACACGTCTAAAGTAAGATTGAAGGATTCCATATATCCTATAGGACGACCCGTTCTCATCTCGGTCTAGCTACACGCGACACCGTTATTGATTGCGGTTACTACACACTTCTTTAAAATACAGAACCAATCATTAAACCTCGTCAAAGCCCGGGATAACCCACAAACTGCCATTACTAAAACGTGCCTTGATTTTTTCCAGAGTTTGGTTTTAAGCATAAGCCGGACAACTCCTTATACCTTAACATCGTTAAGATATGAACCATCCTATATACAATATAGAAACAGAGGCACTGATTTAATTGGAACCAGATTCAAATCATGAAGCTGTCTCCAGTGCATGTCAACTAAATGGAGAGATGCCGATTAACATTACTCAACTAGGAGTGCATTCATATATGAGTAACCTGAAAGAGAAGCAAGTTCTGAAAACCATTACTATCAACGAAATACCAAACACAAGTATCTACGTCTTCGACTACCTTGAAGAATCCTGATACTTCCAAAAAATGGTTCTCTTCTTTATTCTTATACCTACAACTTCTCAAAATCTGGACCTTGTATTTCAACGAAATGCTTGTCTAGAACTGAAGAAGTCATGAGTAAACAGAATATAGTACGAGTACCAACCCTATTGTCCTAATGGACACTAAGAAACATACAATACTTTCTATTAGTCCCATGAGTTAAATAACTCAAACCTTATGCGTCGTAGGTTGAAAACTATACTATGGTTAAGAAGAACTACACCGCTGTTGAATGCATCTTACCTAACCATCAACTGATATAGGTAAATGTCACAGATATAATTTCAAAAAGTTATATCTCACTTTATAAAATAAACGTACAGATATATCAGTTTGAAATTGATGCATAACAACGGATATTCAAAACTAAGTATTTGTCGTCATGAAAAATCCCAGGTGATTTCCTCAAATATCACCAATTACAACGAATTCCGATATAATGAGGATCTAATCACCTAATTCCCAATATCTTACTCCAACTCACCATCTGTAATAACATACAGATGTGAGAAGCTGATCTGGTAAATACATACCCTGGAGTTAGATTCTAATTGGGAAAACAGTTTTCAATTAACATTGCACAGTAAATCTGAAACATGAAAATGTTTCGAAGGGGTATCCGGGTATTCCTAGTAATGCCTCTTCCACTATCCTAATTCATGACTATAACCGTATAGTTCCATGCCTTCACTCCAATCCCTTTATTATGTCTTTACTTATTACCTTCTGTACACCTTCTTTAGGCTAATTGGTTTTCTTCCTTCCCTACCTTTCAGCACCAGCCTAAGGTTTGGAAGAAGACTATCCAATAAGCGTAATAGGTGTATACTCCTTATGCCAGAAGCCTTCGCAACCTGAGAGAAGGTAATGGGAAAAGACATTTGAATAATCCTATTATATTTCTCCTGAACCGGAAACCATCCTCGAATCAGGAACGATTTCCTTCGAGTTCGTATGTAACTACACGATGGCATGTCCAAGCATTATGCACGTTCTTAGTGATACGAAGTGTTCTGGAGAAATCCAAAGTGGATGTGGGAGTGGTAGGGGTATACACGGTTTTGTCGTGAATGATAGCAGTCGCAATTTTCTTTGCCGTTATTCTAATCCCTTTATATGTCTTTACTTATTACCTTCTGTACACCACCTTTAGGCTAATTGGTTTTCTTCCTTCCCCACCTTTCGGCACCTGCATATGGTTTGGACGAAGACTATCCAATAAGCTCAATAGGTGTACTCCTAATCCTAGGAGCCCTCACAACCTGAGAGAAGGTAAAGGGAAAAGACAACCGAATAATCCTGTTCAATCTCTCCAGAACCAGAATCCGTCCTCGAATCTGGAAAAAGTACCTTTGAGTTCGTATGTAACTATACGATGGATTTATCCAATAGGAGTGGATGTTCGTAGTGATACGGGGTGTTCTGGAGAAATGTAAAGGTGATATAGAAGCGGCAATGATATATACGACATCGTGACATTCCAAAAGCCAAAGTGTTTTAAGAAGGTTCGGTTAACTTGGTTCTTGAGTTTTAGTTTAGGGTCGGGCTATAGTCGTTGCCAAAGAGAGAGAGAAAAGAAACACTCAGCGTGCACTCTAACCTAGATTAGAATGATTAACCACTTTATCTAATCAGGATGTCTTCCACTGTATCCTCGAATTCTCCTCCAAACCCAAAAGGAGAATTAGTCGGGATCATCTAAAATCACCTGAGGAGTAATCCTACTCATCAGTGGGAATCGGGATCCAACTATCATCACATGATAACTTGATGTAATCCACTCAAGTCACCATACTCCAGAAGGTATGCGCAAGCCTGGCAAGTTTCCTGTATGTTTGAAACTCCCGATGTAATTTTTTTTTACCCTAAGACCAAGGTAACCTTAACAATGCCAACATATCAAAGAGTCCTAGTCAAGTTCAACCCGTCATTATCTTGATTGCGTTAAAGCCACCCGTACGAGTCCTTGAGAATTCCAACATAACCGTATGACTGTCCTAACCAATCCACATATCCATGCGACAGAAAAGCATTACAGAGCTACTGAACACTACGCCTCGGTAATGCACGACATACGTAGCACGAATACTAAGCAATACTAATCTGAAATGACGGAGGGCTACGGCTGGTATTTGGCGAAGAACCTTTAACGTAATGAACTTGATATCGTTGAAGGAATCCAAGTAGTTTTACAAATATATAGTGGCGCAAACGTTTGATGAAGAGGTCACTCCCGGTGAAGGGATCTCGGCTCTTTCCTCATCGAATGAGGTGCAGGATATTCCAAACTGAATACCAAGATGCAAAGCAAAATAATTGACTAAAGTAAAGTTATTACGTTGACGCAAACTTCTACCCAAGGGGTCAGTCCTGATGAAGGGATCTCGGCCCTTGCCTCGTCAAATGAGGTGCAGGATATTCCCAATCGAATACCACCGTGCAAAGCAAAAGAGAACGTCTATAATGTCAATTTTTAAAAACTTGGTTCCAACAACATCATATATTGGTTTGTTTTATCCTTGCATTGATCAAAATTAACGCAGTCCCATCATTTAATCACACCAGAAAAGAACAAAAATATGATGTACGTATATTCCATCCGCATTCGCCACTGGGTCCCGTCATCACTCGTTAGGTTACTTAACTAACGACAAAGCGTGGACTGGATTATCGCGGGTGCAAAACATATACAACATCTACTAGTATATATAAAAATATATATAGCAATCGTCCCAGGCATGATATAAAGCAACAACACAGATGTATCACAGAAGCAACACAGAATGGTGGATAATCTTGGAGCCCCGTATTTCACTTGAGCCGCAAATGAAACCCGACGTTCCCTGTCGTGTGGATAGCCTGTGCAATGAAAACCTAGCCCCCTACGAGTGCGGAAAGTTACCCGGCAATCCCAGAAGTGATGCAACCCCAATCAACAACGTGAATGGGCCACCCAGCACTTCACGGAATCCGGTAACTTGAGCACCGCTCAGTGGGTTAATCTATACCCCCTACGAGTGCGGCGAATAACCCGCCAATTATAGAGTAAGGTCCCCTCCGTCTCAACGCCATGAAATGCGGACACGTTGCCCTCTAGAACCCGCTTATTCATGCACTCCACCACGGGGTAATCCTAGTACAGAAAAGAAAATAATATGTACAAGGGTGACATCGACCTCAACCCGGTTGTTCCCCAAACAAATAATATACAAACTGGAAGTGACGGCAGTCCACATGTCGGACGCTCGCCCCGCAATATCAAATGTACAAATAAGACTAAACTGTACAAACATTGCACCCAAGCTATCCACCACGACGATCCAACCACAACACAGCACAACCCAGAACATCAACGTGAATGTCGCGTTCGCAAACTCGTCTAAAAGAACATATAGCAATTAGACGAGTTGTACCTCTCTAATGACATTCACGGTCGTAGATAGTAATACATGTACTGTAAACATTTAAATAGTGTTAAATTATCGACTTCGAAACACCCCGAATTTCCCCTGAAGAAACGATAACATAATTTCCAAAATGGGCAAAACAAACAATGCCACTGAACCAATATTCCAGAGACTAGACAACCCTACAAAATTCAAGTCCAAACTCCAATAAAAAAACGGCGACACCCGTTTTTTAAGAAATCTCACCGGGTCAAATCCGCTGAATGGTGCTCATTTTTGTCGGGTGTTCTAGTTGTATCTTAAGTAGTCTTTTGCAATTGTTTTAAATTTTTTTTGAAGACTTTGAAAAATCGACAGAAACTGAAACATTCGTGGTATTGTTTCGGAGTTGTTTCGGTTTCGATACTTTAACATCGTCTAAACTAGAATGCTAAGGGTTTAAGGGATAGCTCAGATACCATGTTGGGTTACGGCAGCGCCCCGGACATCAAAACGTGACCAAATGCGGAACAAAATTTTTCTAAACTGGCGCTACAACAACCCGATACCTGGATCTACCCTAAACCCTATACTAGCAAGCATATAAAAAGGAGTCAGATGGTTATACCGAATGAACCATGTCCTTCAGGTCTTCAACTATCATCCCAAGCTCCTAGTGGTTGCCATGATCAAGCTTAATCTCCGGTATCCCTCCATCGAAGATGATCCACCCGAAGGTTTGTGCAACGTGCTTCAACCTCATAGCCGAGGTAACTAGGGTATCTAGTTTTCCAAACTTGATAGCCTAGGAGATGTAGAATCTAATGATGGATTAAGTTGTCTCTAATCACCCAATGTTTCTCAACACATGAGACATTATGGGTGGAGGAAGAAGATGAAGCATGAGGATGAGAGTGTAGCAACTCAAGAAAGGAAAATGGCTAAGTGTTGTGAGCAAGAGTGAGTGTGGCATCAAGTGAAGAAAAGCAAGCATGCAAGCAACTAAAGAAAAATCCATCTCTACAAAATATCTCACAACACTAATAATATCAAGCATGGTTCAATAGTGCCACCATGAGTCATCACTTGAGCCATGCCATCAATAAATGCCAAGTCCACCTCATTCTCCACCTCATTAAACCATTTATCCAAATGGTTAAAACAATAATGAGGTGGCATCTTCTAGAAGCATCTTGTAATGAAATTACAAGAATACCCCTCATCCGTATATATATATCTGTATCCGTATTCCGAAAAATACGAATAAAATGAGACGAAAATAATCCAACAATACAATACAAGAATCAGGCTTGAACCATAGCCACTAGTATTATCCGTCCTAATCATGATACGTACACAAGTGCACGTATATGATCGAACCCTACCGTAAAACCATACGGCCTCTACATCGTATCGCCGAAAGCAGGGAAACCCTCTGTGTGGGACTCTAAAGACTCGTCAATACGCTGGCAGTGGGTTTAACTACAATCACGTCAGCGGCACTAGCTGTACGTAACGGCTACCCAGGTATTAAGCGAAAGGGAGGCCGACGAGCAAACTTATTCGTCCCCCCACTGAGCCTGACAGTGATAATATCCGTACAGCCCAGTCTGTTCGTCTAAGAGTATCGCATATCGAGTCTAGGAGGGTTGATAAAGTCAGACCCCTAATAACGCGACATTTAATGTCGGTATGAAACCCATCACCACCTAAGAAACTATCAATCCTGGATCGGTAATTCTCGTCTACCCCGGCGGAGGATTTCTGGTGATGGTCACCCATGCACAACACGACATCAACCCCCAATACCGGGAGAGGCGAATCCCAGACGATCCGCTCACTGCTTCTATATGGCTCGGGACTGTACCCAACTAAAACCTGTTTGTATGACTCTTTTGAGCCGTGGTAGAGTAGTAATCAAAGCACAGTGGGAACTCACACGAGACAAATGATGATCTCTGGTCGACAGACTAACCTGTACACATTTCACCAGGGAACTGCCATCTGACAATAGGTATAATACCCTCTAGCAGGTTCCCGGCGAGTCCGTCCAGTGTACTCATAACCCAATAAGCACCTGTATACTATCTTAGGTGAACAAACTAACACCAATGGCTTGTGAGACCTGGCCGCCGCCCTTCGTCGAGGTCTCGATCAGTATACACTAGTCTACTCCGGAGTATCGATGCCCAGTCTCGAAACTCCCACGACTAGACATTTAAGGATGTGCTTATAGACCACCCAGCTCTCACGTATATGATCGCCATCATAATGCTGGTAGTCAAGCAAGTATCCTATGAGCTCTATCAACATGTAATAGTGATTTGTAATACCACCTAAAGCATGTACATGATAATAAAGACAAACCAGATAGCATATTATCATCTCGAGTAAGACCGTTCTACCGGTATAGGTCCTCCCTCAATCATCACAATCACGTGCCTGCGATTCAATAATTGACTTGAGGGCACTATAGCCAACAGTTATACCCATTGCTAACGTACTGTCGAGTCTTTAGAGTCCCACACAGAGGGTTTCCCTGGTTCAGGCGAAATGATCTAGTAGCCGTATTTTTATACGTACAGGGTGCTGGGATCCTTAGCACCCTCAGTAGGTTTCGGAAGGCATCAACCATGTCATTTAAAAAAATTCTAAGGTGCTAATGAACCCTAACCAAGGATCTAACTAGATGAATTTGGGTAAAGCAACATGTAATCAAACATTAAACTAAGTGAATAAGGAATACAACCTTTGTAGACCGGTCCTTCGCTTCTAAAGCTCTGTGTAGTAGTCCCTTCGCTCTAAGTAGTAATATCCCGGACTCTAGTTAGGCTCCACAAAGCGAAATGAACTAGCTTGTTTGAAGTCTTCGAGGCCGAAGATGATCTACGTCGAGGAGACTGTAACTCAAGCTACTTCCTCACTAATTGGGAATTAGTGAAGCAAATAACCTAAACTAAATGGCTAATCTAGAATAGGTTGATGAAGTAGGATTTTTGCTCACTTTAGAATAATTTTTCTCACAATATTTCTTCACCTCTTGAAAACCTAGAAAGCTTTCTTGAGTTGAAGAAGAAGATGAAGTGTAGAATGGAATTGAGTGAGAGTAGCAACCATGGGTGAGATAATATCTCATATAACTCATGTAGAGACTTAACCATGGCTTAATATAATGGTTAGGTTAATAAATATCTAGGGTAAGACAAAATTAGTGGACTAAGTCAATGGTTACAACAAGCTTCCACAAGCTTCCTTTAACCATGCATTTTCCACCTAATTTTGTATTTACCTAAATAAATTAAAACCCCTTAGTTATCTATGGAATGGTATGAGTCTCATACACCCATGTAGCATGTATCATCGAGCATGACACAAAAATAAACATAATAATATATATCACATATATATTAAGTGCATTTGTGAGAAAAGAAAAGCTTAAGTGAGCTAATATTAGTTAATGTAAAATCAATATATCAAATATATAATCATACATTAAATTATTAAATCAACACTTGATTTAATAATCCGGCTATATCACATATAACCGACTAATATCATTTGTAACAACTTATCGAATCAACACTTGATTCGATAACCCGGCTATATCGCATATAACCGACCGATATCAAATATCGCGAGAATAGAATACGGTATCACATACACGTATTAATGTCGGTCCCGCACATATCACATATGTGCTCTTACTTCATTTCGCCAGAGCCAGGAAACCTCTATGTAGGACTCTCAAGACTCATCAATACGCCGGCAGTAGGTGATGATCATATCGGTCACCCACAAGCCATCAACGGTACTAGCTGGACGTAACGGCTACCCGGGTATTGAGCGATCAGAAGATCAACAAGCAAGCCTTCTCATACTCCTGCGAATCCAATAAGTAACACTACCGTAAAGTCCGGTCTCTTCGCCTGATATGTCGCAAATCCAACCTAGGGGTGGTAAACGTTAGACCCTAATAGCTTGATAAGTCATGCCGATGTGAGGCCTACAACGGATTGAGAAACTACTGATAACACTTACCAATAAATCTCAGCAACCCTGGCCAGGGATTTCCTATTATGGCCAATCGAGCATAGCGCAACATCAACCTCCAATACCGGGAGAGACGAAATCCCCTCCTATCGCTCATTACCTCCATGTGACTCGGGACTGTACCCTAAAACCACCGTTTTGCACGTTCTCTTGATTGTGGTAAGGTGGAAATCAAAGCACAGTAGGAATCACACAAGACTCTATGACGATCTCGGGTCTACAGAATAACCTGTACCAGTGTCACCAGAGAACTGCTATCTGACGTAAAGTATAATACCATCTAGGAGTTCTCGGTGAGTCCTGTTCAGTGTACACAGAATAACCTGTACCAGTGTCACCAGAGAACTGCTATCTGACGTAAAGTATAATACCATCTAGGAGTTCTCGGTGAGTCCTGTTCAGTGTACCCAGTCTCCACTGAGCACCCGTATACAATCTTTGATATCAAACACCAATGGATGTGAGATCACCCAGCGCCCATCATATGGGTCAAGAAACGTATACGATAGTCTACTCTGGTATATCGATTCCCCGTCTCGATACTCCCACGACTAGGAACAATTGAAAGATGTACATACGGACTACCCTGGCCCCAATAGTTTGATCTGCATCATAATCCTGGTAGTCAAGTACTCATCCTAAGGGCTTTATCAACATGTAACAGAAAGACAATAAGTGTACATGTTAAGATAAAGAGTAACCAGATAGCATACTATCATGTCAAGCAAGAAAGTCCTCCCAATATATGTCCAAGCATCCACTATAATATACATCATGTGTACAATAATGTCCTCTATGGCATATATATAACTAACAATGTCCCACTTTCACTTGGGCCAGTTGTTGTTATCTCATACCCAACGTCCCATAAAAGTATCTCTAGGGAAAGGCCTTTGTGAGTGGATCCGTCGTATTATTCTTCTCGTCAACTCTCCTTACCTCAATCCCTTGGAGATCAACCATCTCCCTGATCAGGTGATAGTACCTCAGAATATGTTTGGATCGTTGATCGGAATACTGCCTCAGAATATAGACCGGGGTTCCTAGGCCAAAGCCATAACTCCATTGTTGTCGCAATAACAGTTATTGGACGCTCAATGGTAGGAACCATGTTCATCTCATGAACAAAAAATATCCAGACAGCCACTTTGGCAGCATCGTTGGTAGCGATGTATTCAGCCTTTATCGTCTAGTTTGCCACGGTATCTAGCTTGGAATTCTTCCTACATACCGTACCTCCACTGAGGGTAAAGACAAAGCTTGAGACTGAATTTCAGTCGACCTTATCACTCCAGAAGCACGAATCGGTAAAAGACTCCCACTGGAGTTCACCGTTACCAAACACCAAGAACATTTCTTCAGTGCTTCTCAAGTACTTAAGAATGTCCTTCACAGCTGTCTAGTGATTCTCCCAAGATCCGATTGATTCCTGATCACTACACCTAGTGAGTTAGCTACATCTGTTCTGGTACATAACATCGCATACATGATATAGCCTAGTGCCGAAGCATAGGGTATCCCTTGTACGCGAGCACTCTCCAAATCAGTCTTGAGAGACATCTTTTTGGAGAGAGTGATTCCTGAGTAAGTGGGCGAACCACCACGCATAGAATCTTCCATACTAAACCCCTTTAGTATGGTGTTAATGTACCTGGATTTGGGACACTCTCAACATCCGCTTAGATCTATCTCTATATATCTAAATCCTCAAGATGTAGTAGGTATCATCCAGATCTTTCATGGAGAATCCACGTGATAAGAGAAGCTTGACCGAGTGCAGCATAGGAAACCCATTTCCTATCAAGAGTATGTCATCTACGTACAATACAAGGAAGACAGTCTTACTCTCTACAACCTTCTTGTATATACAAGCTTCATCTACATTTTTGATGAAGTCAAACTCTTTGACTGCCACATCAAAACAGATTTTCCAACTTTGCGATGCCTACTAGAATCCTGATGGACTTAAGCATAGCCACCGAGAGAAAAGATTTCATCATAATCCACACCTGGTTGTATAACGAGAATCTTTTTCTACAAGTCTAGCTTTGAAAGTCTCAACTTTTCCATTTACACCAAGAATCTTCTCAAGATCCACTTGCCCCCGATGGGTTTTACCCCTTTAGGTGCAACATGCAAAGTCCATACTTTGTTGGTGTATATGGATTCCATCTCAGATTGCATTGCATCCAGCCATTTCATAGTGTCCCTACTTGTGATGGTCTTTTTTAACCTGGTTGGGTCATCATCTACCATGATGCAATCCTCGCTCCCAACGTCACTGAGGAAATCGTTGTATCTCTCAGGTGGATGAGGAACCCTACCATATTCATGGAGAGGCTGAGGGTCGTTGAAGACTATTGAATCCTTTGGTTCTACTAAATCATCAATCGTAATTTGTGTAGCTGGAACTTCTTCCAGTTCTACCTCATGTCTACTAATTTGTTTTTCAAGAAATACCTTTTTCTAAAAAAAAAGTGGCATGTTGAGAAACAAAACACCTTTTGTTCCTCGGTTTGGTAGAAGATATTCCCTCGCAAATGTTTGGGATATCCAACAAACTTGCAGAATTGAACTTGCCTCGAGCTTTACCGGATTTTTCTTTTCAACATAGGCCGGACAACCCCATATCTTAACTTTTTTAAGAGATGGTCTTTTCCCATTCCATATCTCATATGGAGTGGTAGGCATAGATTTGGATGGAACACAATTCAATAGGTATGCAGCTTCTCAAGTGCATAACTCCAAAAGGAAACAGGCAACTCAGCAGTACTCATCATAGAGCGCATCATAACTAATAGGGTGTGATTCCACTGCCCCGACACACCGTTGTGCTATGGTGTACACGAAGGAGTAAGCTGAGAGAGAATCTCATTCTATTTTTAGAAAATCCAGGAACCCCATGCTCAAGTATTCCTTTCTCCGATCAGATCGATGGACTTAATAATTTTACCCGTCTGGTTCTCAACTTAAAGCTTATATTCCTCGAATTTCTCAAAAGTTTCAGACTAGTGTTTCAACAGGAACACATGTCCGAATATTGAGAGATCATCGATGAATGTAATGAAGTACAAAGAACCAACCCTGGCATGTGTAGATATAGGGCCGCATACATCATCATGTATCAGTCCCAAGAGTTCAGTAACTCTTTCTCTGTTTCGAGTAAACGGAGTATTGGTCATTTTACCTTTGAGACAAGACCGGTAAGTATCATAAGATGAAAATTCGAACGGATTCAAATATTCATCCTTATGTAACGTAGCTAGTCGTGTCGTATTGATATGACATAGTCTACAATGCCACAAGAAGGATTCATTCATTTCTGAACTACTCCTCTTGTGTGTGTTCTATATACTTTGAACTGTGGTTTGATTTAGAACATATATGCTATTCCATAACGTGCCTGATCCAATAAACTCTTGATTAAGGAAAAATGTTCACAACATTATCATGCAATACAAAATTATATCATTCTTTAACTTAATAAAGAAACTGATGTATTGTTGTATATCAGGTTCGGTATGTAATAATATTTGTTCAGAATTAATGTATTTACCTTTTGGTAATACAAGG
Source organism: Agapanthus africanus (assembly GCA_030015575.1). Lineage (NCBI taxonomy): Eukaryota > Viridiplantae > Streptophyta > Magnoliopsida > Asparagales > Amaryllidaceae > Agapanthus > Agapanthus africanus. The sequence continues at coordinate 397,363,003 of JASDDO010000026.1, read as the reverse complement.
CTATATTCGCCTACTGCTTTGGCTGCAATATTTGCACCATTCCCTACTCTAGAGAATGATCACCTTTTCTAAGTTTTCTACCTTTCTCTAGCCCATGTAACATATTACACATATGAGATCCTAATCTGGTATCTCATATCCAGGACGTAGAGTGTACTGAGAAACAGTTCTTGGTAATGAACACACCCGAAGAAGATGCATCAACATGTACATTCCTCGTTTAGGTGGCGTGGGAATCCGGATATTCCCCTATTTCGTTCTCAGACTTATAACGATTATAAGATAGAGCGGAACCAACGTTCCCCAGCTCAGTATAACAAGTAGGTTCGGTCAATACATCCATATTATTATCTTGATTAAGGAATGTCACGGTCGCTACCAGGAGAGAGAGGGAAGAAAACACTCAGCGTATGCTCTTACAAGATTAGATTGGTTATTATTTTATCTAATCAGGATGGCTCCCACTGTTTTTATCAAATCTTCCTTCAAACCCTAAAAGGTAAGACTAGCGGGTATTAATTGCACCCTACAAGTTCGCCAATCTTTCGGCCAGGCCAGTGTCGGTACTTTGAGGGAGGTTCCCCTTACTATCGCAGGGACCTAATTAAAACAAACATCTTTTTCCCACGGGCGTAACCCCGTTAACTCCTTTATAGACACCTACTTGATCAGCTAATTGTAATGTGCAAAACACTCCAAGGAGTAACTCTTACTCACAGTGGGTATCGGGATCCTACTATCTCATAAAAGGTATGCAATCTCATTGCAAATTTCAACACTTGAAATTCCCCATAATATTTTTCCCCTAGCGTCCTGTAACTTTGATGCTGTTAGTTATATGTATGCTCTAGAGGCCATTACTGTACATTGGATGTATATTGTAGTGGATGCTGGGACATATATAGGTAGGACTTTCTTGCTCGACATGATAGTACGCTATCTGGTTGCTCTTTATCTTAACATGTATACTTTAAGTCTCTCTGTTACATGTTGATAAAGCCCTTAGGATGTGTACTCGACTTCCAGGACTATGATGCAGATCGTACTAGTGGGGCCTGGGTAGTCCATGAGTACATCCTTCAATGTTCCTAGTCGTGGGAATATCGAGACGGGGCATCGATATTCCAGAGTAGACTAGCGTATATCTTCTCGACCCATGTGATGGGCGATGGATGATCCCATATCCATTGGTGTTTGACATCAGAGATGGTATGCGGGTGCTCAGAGGAGACTGGGTACACTGAACGTGTTAGTTATATGTATGCCCTAGAGGCCATTACTGTACATTGGATGTATATTGTAGTGGATGCTGGGACATATATAGGGAGGACTTTCTTGCTCGACATGATAGTATGCTATCTGGTTGACCTTTACCTTAACGTGTACACTGATTGTCTCTCTGTTACATGTTGGTAAAGCCCTTAGGATGTGTACTTGACTACCTGGACTGTGATGCGGATCATACTAGTGGGGACATGGTAGTCCATAAGTACATCCTTCAAAGTCCCTAGTCGTGGGTGTATCGAGATGGGGCATCGATATACCAGAGTAGACTAGCGTGTACCTTCTCGACCCATACAGATGGGCGATGGATGATCCCATATCCATTGGTGTTTGACATCGGAGATGATATACGGGTGCTCAGTAGAGACTGGGTACACTGGACGGACTCGCCGAGAACTCCTAGATGGTATTATACCTGACGTCAGATGGCAGTTCTCTGTTGACACTGGTACAGAGTAGTCTGTTGACCCGAGATCGTCATAGAGTCTTGTGTGGTTCCCACTGTGCTTTGATTTCCATCTTACCACGTCCAAGAGGGCATGGAAAACGGTGGTTTTTGGGTACAGTCCCGAATCACATGGAGGCAATGAGCGATAGGAGGGGATTCGTCTCTCCCGGTATAGGGGGTTGATGTTGCGCTGTGTTCGATTGGCTATAACAGGAAATCCCTGGCCAGGGTTGCTGAGATTTACTGGTAAGTGTTACCAGTAGTTTCTCGAATTGTTATAGACCTCATATCGACACGACTTATCGAGCTATTGGGGTCTGACGTTTACCACCCCTAGGCGAGATATGCGACATATCAGACGATCAGACCGGACTGTACGGTAGTGTTACTGGTTGGATTCACAGGAGTATGAGCGGGCTTGCTCGTCGATCTTCTGATCGCTCAATACCCGGGTGGCCGTTACGTTTAGCAGACCGCTTGCGGCTTGTGGGTGCTTGATATGATCATCACCTGCTGCCGGCGTATTGACGAGTCTTTAGAGTCCTACACAGAGGTTTCCTGGCTCAAGCATATGTGTGGGACCGAGAATAATGCGTGTATGTGATACCGTATTCCATTCTCGCGATGAATGTATCGAAAGGTTGTATGCGATATAACCTAGTTATCGAATCAAGGGTTGGTTCGATAAGCCGATACATAGAATACTAGTCGGTTATATGCGATATGACCGGATCGTTAAATCAAGTGTTGATTTAATGATTTAATGCATAATTATATATTTGATATATTACTTTGCATTAACTAGTATTGGTTCACTTTAAGATGGATTTTCTCACTCGGATGTGCGTATTGCATATGCGATATGATTTTGTGCACTTGCTTGTATCATGTTTGATGATGCATGCCTTTTGGTTAAGTGTAAAGAATTAAACCTTGGTTAATGAAATGGTAAGGGTTTACTTTTTCCTTATTCATTTCTTCATTTATTTATTCCTTTGGAAAAAGAAAAAGGGTGAGAAAAATGGTGGCATTCTTTTAATCTTTCATGAAGCTTCATGAACACTTTGACTATGTCACCATTTTGTCTCATGCTTAACCCTAACCACTCAACTAACCCTTGTTCACTCTCTACACTTTACCATGGTTACCTTTATGATAAGAATGATTATTCTTTTCTTTTCTAAAAAAACTTGTCATAACATTTACCTTCTTCTTCTTCATTTCTTCAAGTGAAGAAAGCTTGCCTCCATCAATGGCAAGTGATGAAAAAGAGTGAGAAATCCAAATCTAAAGTCTACCCACTTCCTATTTCTTCATCCTCTACCTCTTGCCAAGTAGTAGAGTGTGTTTTCTTCACAAGTTTCATGACTTGGTGAAGTGAGAGCTTGATCTTGCGATGCTTCGACGTAGATCATCTTCGGCATGGACATCGACGACCTAGCTCGCCATTTCTCCGACGAAGCCGACGCTAGAGCCCGGGAATTCATTTGGACAGCGAGGGGACTTCGTTGCGGAGCTATGGAGGTGGAGCACCAGATCTACAAAGGTTGTATTTCCGTATTCTTTTAGTTAAGTGTTAACTAGATTTCTTTTTTCGCCTAGATATCTAGCCAACGATCCGTAGTCGGGTTTCTCGGCACCTAGATTTTTTGATATTGGCATGATCGATGCCTTGTGAGACCTCATTAGGGTGCCTAGGAACCTTTCAGTGGTATCAGAGCCTAGCTAGTGCCTTAGGCGAAGTCTAGACAACGTTTGAATCCCGATCGAACCCGAAACCTCATTTTTCCCATGCTCTCTGTCCTTTTTTCAAAACTGTGCATTTTTCCACATTAAAAATATGCAGAAAATTAAGCAGGGTTTTATATGAATTACTGTGAAATACGGGGGCCTAATTCAATTATACCACCGCGGAACCGCGGCACGAGCTTGGCATGTGCGGCGGTTCCGCGGCCTCATGGTCTCCTCTTGCGTTGACTTTTGCACAGTAATTCCTATTTAACAGTGATGAGTTCTCTGGGTATTTTTAATATTTATTCAAGAGTTGAATAATCTGGGATGTTTTGGAGCTTCGATGATTCGATCGGGTTTATCAGATTTTGTCTATTTGGCTTTCCGGATAAATTTTAGAATATGTTAAAAAGTTCGACCGGATATAAATACCCATTTTTTCCCCTGCCGGGAAATTTCCAAGTGTTGGATTTTTCCGTAGTTTGACGACGTTCTAAGTAGTGCAAGTAACGCGATGGAGCCTCTAGAAGACAACAAACCTTAACTCGATTATGTGACCGTCTTGAACTGCCCTTTGAACCTTAGGGTTTGGGGCAGTACGGCGTGCCACATGTGAGGCGTTGGCTTGATCCTTCTACGGCTGGACCGTTGGTACTGAGGCACGGACGGAATGTTGTTAGACTTATTTCATGTGTTGAGCTGTATCGGGAAAACTTGGGTGTTCGATTGTTCGATCGAAAAGTTTAACATTTTCTGTTTATCTGGATTGGGATACAATAATTGGAATTCACAAAAGTTATGTGATAACTGAATGAATGTTATAAACATAGCAGTTTAGTCTCACTTGATCGGTTACCATGGAATTTTGATGTGATCAAAAGTCCGTCGCAATCACATAGCGTACGCGGATACTCGCCGGGTAAACTTAATAGACAGCCTCACTCCATAGCCCCGACCAAGTGACTGTAGGAGAACCCCGTCGCCGAAAGCATCCGTTCGGGTGCTCGCGGTGGCGGTGTTCCGCCTTGGTGCACTTCGTCGACGGCGTCGGGGGTGCGGCCGCCTACTGAAGTTTGCGACGAGCATTCGATCAGGATGTCGGGAATCTTGTTGAATTGCCCGACTTGATATTGAAAAGAGTTTTCGATTTTGAGACTAAAATGCGGGGTTTATAATTGTTAGGCATGCGATGTCTAAGTAATTCATTTGGTCAGGCATGCGATGTCTGAGGTAGTTGCGGATTCCAACTGTTGTAGTTTTACACTTTCTTTTCTGTGACCGTAAGTGTAATATGTGATATCGCCGGTTTCGTTGCTATATTCCAACGACAATTGGGATGCGCATATTTACTTACGTTGATGACATGTGATGTTATGTGTTGCTGGATATGTTATATTGGATCGTCGTGTTTGAATAGCCGGGGGGTTTTTATGTGAGATGAGTGTTTTTCATTTTCATTCATGTAAAAACTTGTATGTATTATTCTTTTATTGGGGCACTTCCAGGTTGCGGAAGATGTCACCGTTTGTATATTATTTACTTTTCCGCACTAGGATAGACCCAAGGAGGGGAGCACAAGTAACCGGGTTCTGGAGTCCAGTGGGAGACCAACTCGAGGAGTCGAGTCCGGGTCTCCTAACTCTAGAATTGGTAGGGTTGCTTGCCGCTCTCGTAGGGGTCTAGGGGTGTGGGTTTGGCTATTCATCGCGACCGTGGAATCCGTGTTTTATACTGGCTCGTATTGAAAACACGGACATCCTAGTATATCCAATATTTCATATGTTTCTTCTGCTGCGATATCTGTGATGTGATCATGTGATGTTCTTTGATAGATACTGTATATAGTATATATGATATATTATATAGACGTTACTTATGTTTTACACCCGCGCTAGCCCTGCCCCGCTCTGCCGTTACTTACCTAACCTAACGGTGCACGAGGGGACATCGAGGCGAATGCGGATGGCATAAGTGTACGTCGTATTTATCTATGATGTTTAGGTACTTAAATGATGGGACTTCATTAATGTGATTAATGAAATAAAAGAAACCTAAAATGTTGTAGAATCGAATTTCAAAATAAAACAGGTAGCTACAGTTCTTGCTTTGCACAGTGGTATATGTGATATATCCTGCACCTTATTCGACGAGGAAAGGACCGAGATCCCTTCACCGGGAGTGACTCCTTTAGCAATAACTGGCAGATGCTACACACTCGGTTTGTCTTTTGATTGCTTTTAAGTGTTTTTGCTTTGCACAGCGATATATATGATATATCCCGCACCTCATTCGACGAGGAAAGGACCGACGATCCCTTCACCGGGAATGACTCCTTTAGCAAAACTAGAAAAGCCTCAAAAGCACTCCATTTTAAAATTATTTGATTCTACAACGATATCAAGTTCATTACGCAATAGGTTTTCAGAAAAACCTGTCGTAGCCCTCCGTCATTTCAGATAAGTGCTAGTTAGTATTCGTGCTACGTTTGTTGGCCTGCGTCAAGGCGTAGTGTGCGGTAGCTAACTAGTATTTATCTGCTTATGCATATGATGCAGATTGGATTAGGGTAGTCGTGCGACTTTGTTGGCCTGCGTCAAGGGTCGTGCGGGTGGGTTTAATTCAATCAGGAAATGACGGGTTGAACTTGACTAGCGCACTATGGTTTGTTGGCCTGCGTTAAGGTCATAGGACGCTAGGGGCAAAATTATCGGGAATTTCAAGTGTTGAAATTTGCAATGAGATTGCATACCTTCTATGAGATAGTTGGATCCCGATACCCGCTGCGAGTAAGAGTTACTCCTGGGAGAGTTTTACACATTACAATTAGCCAATCAAGTAGGTGTCTAGAAAGGTGTTAACGAGGTTACGCCTCTGGGAAAACGAGGTTTACATTAATTAGGTTCGTGCGAAAGCACGGGGGACCTCCCTCAAAGTACCGACATTGGCCTGGCTGAAAGATTGGCGAACTTGTAGTTTGTAATTAATCCCGGCTAGTCTTTCCTTTTAGGGTTTGAAGGAAGATTTGATAAAAAGCAGTGGGAGCCATCCTGATTAGATAAAATAATAACCAATCTATTCTTGCAAGAGCGCATGCTGAGTGTTTTCTTCTCTCTCTCTCCAGGTAGCGACCATATCACGCCTTAATCAAGATAATAAAACGGATTATTGACCGAACCCGCTTGTTATACTGAGCTGGGGAACGTTGGTCCCGCTCCAACTTATAATTGTTATAAGACAGAGCAGGAATTTGGGGAATACCAGAATTCCCGTGCCGCCCAAACGAAGAGAGTGCATGCTGATGCATCATCTTCGGGTTTGTTCATTACAAAGAACTGTTTCTCAGTATCCTCTACGTCCTGGGTATATGATACCAGATCAAGATCCCAGATATGTAATCTGTTACATAGGGCTAAAGAAAGGTAGAGAACTGAGATCGGGTGATAAGTTTCATGAGGCAGAAAACGGGGCAAGTGTTGCAGCCAAGTCTGTTGGTCACTGTCACCCTGTATTACCAATACATTGATTCTGAACGAATGTTATTAGATACCGAACCTGATATACAAAATCATATCTGTCTCTTTATTAGTAAAGAAACGGTAAAATTTTGTATTGTTGGATAATGTTTTGAACATTTCCTATATCAAAAGTTGATCGGATCAGGCACGTTATCTAAAAGCATTGATGTTCTAAATCAAACTACAGTTCTTAGTATATGGAAAGCACATAAGAGGAAGAGTTTAGAAATGAACGAATTCTTCTTAAGGTATTGTAGACTAGGTCATATCAATGCGACCCGACTGGCTGAGTTACATTTAGATGCATATTTAAATCAGTTTGAATTTACATCTTGTGAAACTCGCCAGTCATGTCACAAAGATAAGATGACCACAGCTCTGTTTATTGGAAACAGAGAAAGAGTTAGTGAACTCTTGGGATGATACATGTTGATGTATGTAGGTCCCCAGTCTACAAATGCCAGGACTGATTCTTTATACTTCATTACATTCTCTGATGATCTTTCGAGTTTCAGACCTATGTTCCTGTTGAAACACAAGACCGAACCTTTTGAGATATTCACAGAATATAAGTTAGAAGTAGAGAACCAAAATACGGGTATAAGTATTATGTCCTATGATGAGATCAAGGAGGAGAATACTTGAGCACGGAATTCCTGGACTATTCTAAAGGAGAATGAGATTCTCTCTCAGCATTACTCCTCCTATACACCATAGCACGATGGTATATCGGGGCAGAGTGATTGATATGAATTAAGTTAACCGCAATCAAGACGGTGTCGCTATGCAGCTAGCCGGTTGAGCACGGGTCGGTCCACAGGGAGATGGTGGTATTTTACCTTCTTGTCTTAGACGAGTCAATAAAGAATGAGTATGAGTTTTGTTCAATCTAACCTATGTGTATTATTTGCAAGTATAAAGTTGTTAAGAAAAAGATACGAGATTATAAGCTAAGGAAATCCGTACTCAAAACCTTTGAGCCGAATCTTGACCAATTGAAGCTAGAGCAATCGGCAACAACGTGGATTAGGGGATTTAAGCGCGGTATTCGTGGAATCCGGCTTATTTACCCTTGTCCTTCCGTTCTTATCTCTTGCTTTCGCCTCCGGCCAAACCGAACGCAACCGGTCGCGGTTAGGAATCACCGTTACCTTGTTAGGGTAAGGTGCCTAACGGAGCGCTTGCGTATGGTTTGGGCGGAGTTCATTGGAAAATAACGGGAAAAGGAAATGAGAAAAGAAAATCTTTAACTTATAATATCGTATTTCTTCTTAACAATGATAATTACAACATTCACAAAATGAACAACAAAGAACAAAAGAAAAGAACAAAGAAAAGAGAAAAGAAAAGATTACAAGTAATTAAAGTGCATGAAATATAAATTGCAAGAAAGTAAAGCAAGGTAATAAAAAGCAAGTAATAAATAAGCAATAAAAAGAAATTGAAACTAGAACTCAAGACAAGCATGGGATCGATAGCCAACCCTTAAACTTGCAAGCTCAATCAAGAGGTTGCAAGATCAAGAGAAGGGTAAAGAACTCATGTGAAGTGAAGAACCAATTCCACAAGAAAATACGACCCTTGAGATCAATAACTAACCCTTAACCATTCAAGCTCAATGAAGAGGTTGAATGATCAAGAGAAAGCAAGAATCTCAAGGGGAAGAAGAAACAAAAGAGAATGATACAAAAAGCCCTCATCTTCATTGATCTCCCACTCAAAAAGCTCTCGCTACAATTTTCATGGAAAAAGAAATGAAGAAGAAGAAGAAAAAGACTAAATCCTAACAAAAAGAGGAACAAAAGAATGACCCTTGGCTTTGGCAAGTTCTGCTGTATTTATAGGCAGGGAAATGAAAATCTAGGGCAACCACCAGAGCACATGTAAAGTACCAAAAATACCCCCAAAAACTTTCTGTCTGCCGACACCATATGGCCGCGGATCCGCGGCCAATACCCCTCTTTGGCCGCGGATCCGCGGCCGTCTTGATGAGTTGGGTCGTCGTATTTTTGGTGCTTCCCTGGTTTCTTGTCCCCTGTTGTCTGGTACATATATTTTCTGAAAATACTTTCACATTTCTTCCAGAATTTCTGTTGAGGAAAGGTGGACTTTTGTGGGTGCTTTTGTCATGATTGCTTCGAGCTCCGCGTAGATTTCTTGGAACTTGTTGTTGCCATTGAGCCTTGTGCATGAAGGTGACATTGATTTGACATTTTGTCTTCCTAAACTGGTATCTGGCAACATACGGATGACGAGTGGAGACCGTGTTTTCTCAGTGGTTGGCAGGAACCCGGATTTTGTCGTGTTTTCCATGAATTTCACCGTTTTAGAACCGAGAACCTGTATCCTGCAAATATGTAACAAACACGGATTAAAAGCACCTACCTATAAACAACCGAGCGTAAGAATGGGCGGTATAAATTGCAGTATTCTGTGATGAACAAATACCCCCAAACTTAACTTTTGCTCGTCCCGAGCAAAACCAATTATTCACAAAAATAAAATCCTAACCGCACTTTCACAGGGAATACGATTGCACTGAGCTCGTGCAACAAGCCGTTAAACCTCTACGTGTCCCTAGTAGGAGGTGTGTTGTCTCCTGAGGGTTTTCAGCGGATACTACCCACAAAATCCGGTCAAGTTGGTTTTGTACAATCACTAAGATTCAAACCCTAAAGTTTTTGTTTTAGAAAATAACAATTCTATAATCCTAAGTCTAGACTATCGAACCTTTATTTTTCACACCTCGCTTCTTATTTAACTACAGATTTTATATGTCTTTACGTGCAGTGCAATTAGTGTCGTTAAGTTCCAGAAGGATCGATTAAAGTCATCATGTCGCACAATAAAGCCCAGATAACAATTTTAAAAGGATCACATAAGTTTTATAAAGAGTTAAGCATTTTTCAAGTTTCGTTTTCCAGTAAGGTTTCAACTTCAGAATTTCTATCTTCCTTAACAGGAAACTAAGTCGTATTTTTCACTCCACCTTTTTCTTGTTTTCATTTCATACACACCTCTGTGAACGTGCAATAGTCTTTATCATAGAATAAAACCTTCATATCTCCGTTAAATTTTTTTTATAAAAGCCTGTCTTTTATCAAGATTATTCTCACACAAAGAACCGTTAGGAATTTTAACTCGGAGAGAACACTTGCTTGACTTTGTTTTAAACTGGACTTTCTAGGCTTCTTAGCGAGCTTTGGGCCAATGCACCCAAACCAGTTGGTTTTAGGGCATTAGGTGTAGAAACACCCCAGCGGACTTAATTACTCAAGTTACCTATGTCCAAAAACAAAAGACAGTTTGACGTGAAAATCAGATGATTTAATACGAACGGAGATATAACCGGCAGTTCAATTATTTTTTGGATAAAAGACGTGTTTAGTGGGTTTGGTGTGTAATCATTCCAATCAAGTTTCCGATGGGTTATTTTTCAGACTTAGCTCCAATTACGGCATCAATAACATTCCTTCATATTCGCTTTACTTCATAAACTATTCTTGACATTACTTATTTCAGAACAAACCTATTTGATCCTCAGAAAATCATTTATCTGTTTAAAAGTTTAAACATGAAAGACTTGTCATCTAATTCCCAAAATTCACGACACGTGTAGTGTGATGTAAAAACGTATATCAGCTATAGTTAACTTCAAAGGAGAGTTATCTTTCAGGTTTTCAAAATCTAAACATAAGATTTAGTTATTCCTATTTTTTCAAACAAAAACCGTCGAATGTTGAATCAGAGTTCTTCCACAATCTAACTTGACAAAAAAGTTTTTATATTTTTAGAAAATTTTCAGATTTTTATGGATTTTATGGATTTAATATGCAGATGCAAAATATACATATGAATGCGAAGGAAGAAAGCTTACCGAGCACACCCCCAAACTTAAACTTGACAGTGCCCTCACTGTCAGGCTATACCAAGAGGGTTAAAATTGCCGGCGCTTCCTAGAAAAAAATTATATACAAAACAAAAAGGAAAACAAAAATATATACAAAAAAGTGTCCCCCCCAAACTTAAGTAAAACAGTGTTTCCACTGTTACGCGTTGAAATTCAGGATTTAGGGGGGAAAGAACAGTATCAAGCTATACAAGGCCTTACACAGGCCAAAAGTGAGCACCAACCATTCAAAGATTTTATCGCTATAATGTACAGGTTGGTGGAAGAAGGCGTAGAGAAAAGAGAAGGACAATACGCGAGACCGTATGCGAAGAGAAGCGGGATACGGTCTCGGTATATGAGAGGAAGAAGAATGGAGGAAGGGAAAAAGAAGTGGAATACGAACTTGAGGGTGCAAATGGAGTAAATAGATTAGCACAATTTGTGATGATCGATGTGTGAAAAGCGATTGTGCTAATATATTTACCCGTCGAGAAATGGGGTCAAATCCCTCAAGGTTCGTGAGAAACCATGGGTACGCCGAACTTGGTAAACCAGACATAGTAAATGAAAGTGAGACGGGTTCTTGAAAGGTCGGAACGATGGAAAGGGTGGAGGGAAGTGGTTGAGGAGGGGTATCGGTTAGGGTTTCGGGAGGGTGTACACAGTCAATGAAAGGAACAGGATGAATTGGAAAATCCGACTCATCAATTAAAACTGTTTCATCCTCAAAACTATCCTCAATATTCCCCTCAAAATTTATCTCATCCATGCCTTTATCATCAATATCAAGACGCATATGAAGTTCGGGAAAAACAGTTAAAGACTCGGGATGATGATTTGAAGAGACAAACTCAGCCAAATCTACGGGTTCATCATCCAAAATGTTCCCAGCGTCAATATCCTCGATCAAGTGAAAATCTATATTCTCAGACACCTCAACAAAAGCATGGATATCAATCAATTCAGGTTCTAGAGTGGAGGTGTAGAGGTCGAGAGGATTGGGTATGGTTTCACTCAAAAGGGACCCTTCACAATCGGGAAAATCAAACATTATAAAGTCGCACAACTCATTAAACATTCTATCTTCAACCGATAATTCATTTGGGACACTTGATAGACTTTCAACACAGGAGTTATGGGATTCAATTTGAAACGGGTAGGTTTGATTTGGAAGGGGGTACATCTCACTTTCTCCACTCAAATTCACAGCCTGTCCTGCCGCCTCATCATACATTGAAAAATTTGGAGCTAGTTGAAAACTAGCTACCGGATCACTAGGTTGTATGAGGGCGGCCATGGACGCATTCAAATCCATCATTTGCTGGCTTGACGCTACCCTAAAGTCTTCCAACGACTGTTCCAGACTAGACATTGGTTGTGAAGGGGTTTCAGTAAAAGATTCAAAGTTGTTTGGATACTGAAAACTCCCAAATGGAGGTTCTGATGCAATGTCTAGGGAAGGTGCAAAAGTAGGGTAGGATTGGTAGGAACTGAATGGCTGGACAGGAGTGGGATCAACATTGGGATAAGAAGGTGAATGGATTTGTTGGTCCCAAGAATTTGTAGTGGTGAAAGGAGTGAAAGATCGGCTACGGGATTGTTCAATTCGTTCAGCAAGAGACATTGGTCTCGGGGTTACAACTGGACTTTCAAAAGGTGTATCAACGCAAGAAGGGGTGAATGTTTGAAATGGTTGATACGCAGTAGATTGCGGGGTCCAGTTGTTCGTCCTAGACGCGTCTATCCGATCTTTCAAAGAAATTTTGGGCATGGAGGGGTCGTTCGATGTTCGGCCAAAGCAAGAACCGTAAGAAGTAATGTCTGGTTGTGGGTACCAAAGTTCGGCAAGAGTTTTGCGAGGTGGAGTACACATGATATGAAGAGAGAAGGAAGAAAGGAAGAGAAAAGGAGGGGAAAATGAATGTAATTTTTTTTTGTTTTTTTTTTTGTTTTTTTTTAGTTATATATTAACAAAAGAATGAAGTATACACAAAAAGAATATGGACAAAAATAATCACGACACAAAAATACCACACACTTAATCGTTCTAGGGTTCACCTAGGTCAACTAGACCTGCTCCAGAACTTGATTGTCGAAGTAAAACTGTGTCGAGAAACAGGCTCAAGATACACTGATCACGAGGCCAGGTAAGTGCAGAGATAAGGGGAGGTTTTCCAACGCTTTCGCGAAGTTCCTTAATTAAATAACCCTTTCTCTTTTGGCGGTTTCGCCGTTCACACTTTCCTAGACACCCCGTAAACAATATACCGTTAAGCGAGGTTCTAAACACAGTTAACTTCTCCTAGTGAGCGCGAAGTCCTTAAGGCTTAAAGTCTAGTTTCTTTTAAATTTTGTGCGGGTAAACGTTATGCGCAAGTTCGTGATTTGTGGGCCACGGAAAAGGTGATGAAATCCTTTACCGTATGTTGTGGGGTTCGCTTGCCCTTAAGTCCGTATTAATGTATGCAATGCGCAATTCAAAAATTCTATAAAGAATCAAACAATCGTTTTTTTAGTTTAAGCGCGGCGCTGCAACAAATACGGGTTAGTCAATTTTTTTAGCGTTTGCTAGCGAACTTGCAAAGAATCCTGCAAAAAATAGTATATTGGAAGCGTCGGATTTGAGAAGAAGGTGTTAGTAAAGTACGTACCGTTAAGTTTTGGGTTAGGAAACCCCCGTTGAATCAAATCCGGTAAGCTTGAAAGGTTCGCATGCGCGGGTCAAACTACCCGGATCTTTGGCACTGTACTTCGTAATCACCTATGCCTTGAATGCACACTTTGCTCCCCACAATCGCAGTTTGCAAATACGCAAAAAGCTGCACACTTGCCCACAAAAAATGATCAAAAATAACAAAAAGATTTTTTTTTTTAATTTTTTTTTATATATATACAAAAAGAATATTAACCCGAAGAACAAGAAAGAAAATACGCTACCGTCTCCCCGGCAACGGCGCCATTTGATTGATATGAATTAAGTTAACCGCAATCAAGACGGTGTCGCTATGCAGCTAGCCGGTTGAGCATGGGTCGGTCCACAGGGAGATGGTGGTATTTTACCTTCTTGTCTTAGACGAGTCAATAAAGAATGAGTATGAGTTTTGTTCAATCTAACCTATGTGTATTATTTGCAAGTATAAAGTTGTTAAGAAAAAGATACGAGATTATAAGCTAAGGAAATCCGTACTCAAAACCTTTGAGCCGAATCTTGACCAATTGAAGCTAGAGCAATCGGCAACAACGTGGATTAGGGGATTTAAGCGCGGTATTCGTGGAATCCGGCTTATTTACCCTTGTCCTTCCGTTCTTGTCTCTTGCTTTCGCCTCCGGCCAAACCGAACGCAACCGGTCGCGGTTAGGAATCACCGTTACCTTGTTAGGGTAAGGTGCCTAACGGAGCGCTTGCGTATGGTTTGGGCGGAGTTCAATGGAAAATAACGGGAAAAGAAAATGAGAAAAGAAAATCTTTAACTTATAATATCGTATTTCTTCTTAACAATGATAATTACAACATTCACAAAATGAACAACAAAGAACAAAAGAAAAGAACAAAGAAAAGAGAAAAGAAAAGATTACAAGTAATTAAAGTGCATGAAATATAAATTGCAAGAAAGTAAAGCAAGGTAATAAAAAGCAAGTAATAAATAAGCAATAAAAAGAAATTGAAACTAGAACTCAAGACAAGCATGGGATCGATAGCCAACCCTTAAACTTGCAAGCTCAATCAAGAGGTTGCAAGATCAAGAGAAGGATAAAGAACTCATGTGAAGTGAAGAACCAATTCCACAAGAAAATACGACCCTTGAGATCAATAACTAACCCTTAACCATTCAAGCTCAATGAAGAGGTTGAATGATCAAGAGAAAGCAAGAATCTCAAGGGGAAGAAGAAACAAAAGAGAATGATACAAAAAGCCCTCATCTTCATTGATCTCCCACTCAAAAAGCTCTCACTACAATTTTCATGGAAAAAGAAATGAAGAAGAAGAAGAAAAAGACTAAATCCTAACAAAAAGAGGAACAAAAGAATGACCCTTGGCTTTGGCAAGTTCTGCTGTATTTATAGGCAGGGAAATGAAAATCTAGGGCAACCACCAGAGCACATGTAAAGTACCAAAAATACCCCCAAAAACTTTCTGTCTGCCAACACCATATGGCCGCGGATCCGCGGCCAATACCCCTCTTTGGCCGCGGATCCGCGGCCGTCTTGATGAGTTGGGTCGTCGTATTTTTGGTGCTTCCCTGGTTTCTTGTCCCCTGTTGTCTGGTACATATATTTTCTGAAAATACTTTCACATTTCTTCCAGAATTTCTGTTGAGGAAAGGTGGACTTTTGTGGGTGCTTTTGTCATGATTGCCTCGAGCTCCGCGTAGATTTCTTGGAACTTGTTGTTGCCATTGAGCCTTGTGCATGAAGGTGACATTGATTTGACATTTTGTCTTCCTAAACTGGTATCTGGCAACATACGGATGACGAGCGGAGACCGTGTTTTCTCAGTGGTTGGCAGGAACCCGGATTTTGTCGTGTTTTCCATGAATTTCACCGTTTTAGAACCGAGAACCTGTATCCTGCAAATATGTAACAAACACGGATTAAAAGCACCTACCTATAAACAACCGAGCGTAAGAATGGGCGGTATAAAATGCAGTATTCTGTGATGAACACAGAGCAATCACACCCTATATGATAAGGTGTGCTCTATGATGAGTACTACTGAGTTACCTTTTTCCTTTTGGGAGTTATGCACTTGAGAAGCTGCATACCTATTGAATAGGGTTCAAATCAAATCAGTTGCCTACCACTTCATATGTGATATGGAAAGGGAAGAGCCCATTTCTTAAGTTAGTTAAGATTTGGGGTTGACCAGCCTATGTCTAAAAACAAAATTTGGACAAGCTCGAGGCAAAGTCTGTTATGTAGAACTGGAAATGTTCCAGCTATACAATCTGCAGCAGATGATTTGATAAAACCAAAGGATTCAATAGTTACCAACGAACCTCAGCCTCTCCGCCGATCTAGTAGGGTTCCTCACCCACCTGAGAGATACTTCGGTTACTCTATGACAGTGGGAGCGAGGATTGCATCATGAGATGATGACCCAACTAGTTTCGAGCTGGTCATCAGGAGTGGGACTCTGTAAGAATGGCTGGATGCTTAGTGATCTGAGATGGAATCCTTATACACCAACAAAGTATGGACTTTGGTTGCTATATCTGAAGGGTTAAATCCCCATCAGGAGCAAGTATATCTTGAGAAGATTACTTGGTGTACATGGAAAAGTTGAGACTTTCAAAGCTAGACTTGTTAAAGGTTTGCATCATTGATCAGGTAAGGATTATGTTGAAACCTTTTCTAAGGATCTATGCTTAGGTCCATCCAGATCCTACTTGCCACGGCTACATACCATGACTACGATATCTGGCGGTTGGGTGCCATGACTGCTTTTCTAAATGATGTTTTAGAAGAGAACGTCTATAAGTACACAGCCAGAGGGCCTCGTAGATAGTGGGAGCAGCGGAAACGTGTGCAAGATGCTTTATAGGATAAAGCAGGCATCGCGGAGTTGGATCATCTGTTTTGATGAAGTAGTCAAAGAGTTTGACATCATCAAAATGGTAGATGAACCTTGTATAAACAAAAAGGTAGTAGGGAGTATGGTGGTGATCCTCGTAGAATACGTGGATGACATACTCTTGATAGGGAAGGAGTTTCCTATGCTACGCTCGGTCGATCTCCGCTTATCACAAGGATTCTCCAATAGGATCAAAATGATACCTACTAAATCCTGGGTTTTGGATCTATGAGATAGATCTAAATGGATGTTAGGATACTCACTAGCTGTAGTGAGATGGTATCAGTTGATCCTGGGGAGAATCACTGGAAGGGTTCCAGGGTGATAAAGACGACTGAAAGTCAGTCACAGGCATTGTCTTTACCCTTAGTAAAGGGGCGGTATGTTGGAAGAGTTCCAAGCTAGATACCGTGGCACACTAGACGATAAAGGCAGGACACATCGCTACTAAAGATGCTACCAAAGAGGCTGTTTGGGTGTATATTGGTTCATAAGATGAACTATGTTCCTCCCATTGTGTGACAATGGAGTTGTGGCATATGCCAAGGAACGCATGTCCCATCAGTGATCCAAACATATTCTAAGGCAGTATCACCTGATCATGGAGATGGTTGATCTCCAGGGTGATCGAGGTTAGGAGAGTAGACTCAGAGGACAACACGGCGGATCCACTCACGAAGGCCTATTCCCAGAGAGAGACTTTTATGGGATGGTTGAGTATGAGATACTACAACCACTGCTACAGATGGCCCTAGTGCAAGTGGGAGATTGTTAGTTATATGTATGCCCTAAAGGCCATTACTGTACATTGGATGTATATTGTAGTGGATGCTGGGACATATATAGGGAGGACTTTCTTGCTCGACATGATAGTATGCTATCTGGTTGACCTTTACCTTAACGTGTACACTGATTGTCTCTCTGTTACATGTTGGTAAAGCCCTTAGGATGTGTACTTGACTACCTGGACTGTGATGCGGATCATACTAGTGGGGACATGGTAGTCCATAAGGACATCCTTCAAAGTCCCTAGTCGTGGGTGTATCGAGATGGGGCATTGATATACTAGAGTAGACTAGCGTGTACCTTCTCGACCCATACAGATGGGCGATGGATGATCCCATATCCATTGGTGTTTGACATCGGAGATGATATACGGGTGCTCAGTAGAGACTGGTTACACTGGACGGACTCGCCGAGAACTCCTAGATGGTATTATACCTGACGTCAGATGGCAGTTCTCTGGTGACACTGGTACAGAGTAGTCCGTTGACCCGAGATCGTCATAGAGTCTTGTGTGGTTCCCACTGTGCTTTGATTTCCATCTTACCACGTCCAAGAGGGCGTGCAAAACGGTGGTTTTTGGGTACAGTCCCGAATCACATGGAGGCAATGAGCGATAGGAGGGGATTCGTCTCTCCCGGTATAGGGGGTTGATGTTGCGCTGTGTTCGATTGGCTATAACAGGAAATCCCTGGCCAGGGTTGCTGAGATTTACTGGTAAGTGTTACCAGTAGTTTCTCGAATTGTTATAGACCTCATATCGACACGACTTATCGAGCTATTGGGGTCTGACGTTTACCACCCCTAGGCGAGATATGCGACATATCAGACGATCAGACCGGACTGTACGGTAGTGTTACTGGTTGGATTCACAGGAGTATGAGCGGGCTTGCTCGTCGATCTTCTGATCGCTCAATACCCGGGTGGCCGTTACGTTTAGCAGACCGCTTGCGGCTTGTGGGTGCTTGATATGATCATCACCTGCTGCCGGCGTATTAACGAGTCTTTAGAGTCCTACAAAGAGGTTTCCTGGCTCAAGCGAAACGAAATAGGAGCGCATATGAGATATGTGCGGGACCGGGAATAATGCGTGTATGTGATACCGTATTCCATTCTCGCGATGAATGTATCGAAAGGTTGTATGCGATATAACCTAGTTATCGAATCAAGGGTTGGTTCGATAAGCCGATACATAGAATACTAGTCGGTTATATGCGATATGACCGGATCGTTAAATCAAGTGTTGATTTAATGATTTAATGCATAATTATATATTTGATATATTACTTTGCATTAACTAGTATTGGTTCACTTTAAGATGGATTTTCTCACTCGGATGTGCGCATTGCATATGCGATATGATTTTGTGCACTTGCTTGTATCATGTTTGATGATGCATGCCTTTTGGTTAAGTGTAAAGAATTAAACCTTGGTTAATGAAATGGTTAGGGTTTACTTTTTCCTTATTCATTTCTTCATTTGTTTATTCTTTTGGAAAAAGAAAAAGGGTGAGAAAAATGGTGGCATTCTTTTAATCTTTCATGAAGCTTCATGAACACTTTGACTATGTCACCATTTTGTCTCATGCTTAACCCTAACCACTCCACTAATCCTTGTTCACTCTCTACACTTTACCATGGTTACCTTTATGATAAGAATGATTATTCTTTTCTTTTCTAAAAAAAACTTGTCATAACATTTACCTTCTTCTTCTTCATTTCTTCAAGTGAAGAAAGCTTGCCTCCATCAATGGCAAGTGATGAAAAAGAGTGAGAAATCCAAATCTAAAGTCTACCCACTTCCTATTTCTTCATCCTCTACCTCTTGCCAAGTAGTAGAGTGTATTTTCTTCACAAGTTTCATGACTTGGTGAAGTGAGAGCTTGATCTTGCGATGCTTCGACGTAGATCATCTTCGGCATGGACATCGACGACCTAGCTCGCCATTTCTCCGACGAAGCCGACGCTAGAGCCCGGGAATTCATTTGGACAGCGAGGGGACTTCGTTGCGGAGCTATGGAGGTGGAGCACCTGATCTACAAAGGTTGTATTTCCGTATTCTTTTAGTTAAGTGTTAACTAGATTTCTTTTTTCGCCTAGATATCTAGCCAACGATCCGTAGTCGGGTTTCTCGGCACCTAGATTTTTTGATATTGGCATGATCGATGCCTTGTGAGACCTCATTAGGGTGCCTAGGAACCTTTCAGAACGGACTCGCCGAGAACTCCCAGATGGTATTATACCTCACGTCAGATGGCAGTTCTTTGGTGACACTGGTACAGCTTAGTCTGTTGACCCGAGATCGTCATAGAGTCTTGTGTGTCTCCCACTGTGCTTTGATTTCCACCCTACCATGGCTCTACTGAGTCATGCAAACAGGTGGTTCTTGGGTACAGTCCCGATTCATATGGAGGCAATGAGCGATAGGAGGGAATTCGTCTCTCCCGGTATTGGGAGTTGATGTTGCGCTATGCACGACTGGCCATAACTGGAAATCCCTGGCCAGGGTTGCAGTGATCTACTGGTAAGTGTTATCAGTAGTTTCATGCTATGTTATGGAACTTATATCGACATGACTTATCCAGCTACTGGGGTCTGACGTTTACCACCCCTAGGCGAGATATGCGACATATCAGACGAACAGACCGGACTGTACGGTAAGTGTTACTGGTTGGATTCACAGGAGTGTGAGCGGGCTTGCTCGTCGATCTTCTGATCGCTCAATACCCGGGCGGCCGTTACGTTTAGCAGACCGCTTGCGGCTTGTGGGTGTTTGATATGATCATCACCTGGTGCCGGCGTATTGACGAGTCTTTAGAGTCCTACACAGAGGTTTCCTGGCTCAAGCGAAACGAAATAGAAGCGCATATGAGATATGTGTGGGACCGAGAATAATGCGTGTATGTGATACCGTATTCTATTCTCGCGATGAATGTATCGATTGGTTGTATGCGATATAACCTAGTTATCGAATCGAGGATTGATTCGATAAGTCGATACATCGGATATTAGTCGGTCATATGCGATATGACCGGATCGTTAAATCAAGTGTTGCTTTAATGATTTAATGTATAATTATATATTTGATATATTATTTTGCATTAACTAGTATTTGTTCACTTTAGATGGATTTTCTTACTTGAAGTGCACATTGTATATATGATATAGTTTTGTGGACTAGTTTGTATCATGTTTGATGATACATGCAAACTTGGGTATGTGTATGCTTTAAACCTTGTTTAGGTTAATGGTTAGGGTATTGTGATATTTACTTATTTACTTATTCTTTTACTCATTTATTTTGGCAAGAATAAAATGGTGGCTAACTTTGTTTCTTTCTTGAAACTTCATGAAGCTTTGAAGCTTTGGCCATTTTGTTTCTTAGCCTTAACCCAACCATTAAACCTAACCCTAGTTTATTCTTTACACTTAACCATGGTTGCTATATGATAAGAATCACTTTATTTTCTATTTTCAATATTCTTATCATATTCTTTTCTTCTTCTTCTTCTTCTTCTTGAAGATGAAGAAAACCTTAGCTACCTTCAATGGTGACTTGAGAAAAAGAGTGAGAAATCCAAATCCAAAATGAACCCACTTCCTATTTCTTCATCCTCTACCACTTGCCATGTAGTATAGGGTGTTTTCTTCACAAGTTTCATGACTTGGTGAAGTTGGAGCTTGATCTTGAGTTGCCTCGACGTAGATCATCTTCGGCATCGAAGTCGACGACCTAGCCCGATCTTTTCTCCGATGAAACCACCGCGAGAGTCTAGGATTCCGATGGGTACAGCGGAGGGACGTCATCACGGAGCCAAGGAAGTGGAGCACCGGATCTACAAAGGTTGTAGTCACTTTCCTTTAGCAATAAAGTTGTTTACTTGCTTGCATCGCTTATCCTCTAGTTACGATCTTGCTTAGGGTTTCTTGGCACATAGGAAATTTTTGAATTGGCCATGTTTGATCACTTATAGAACCTCATGGGTATGCCTAGGAACCCTACAGTGGTATCAGTGACAGGTTAGAGCCTTAGGCGATGAGTAGACGAAGTTAGAAACTCGATCGAACCCGAAACCCTATCCAAATCCGCTTTCTGTACATTTTTTGAAATCGGGGATTGTTGTGAATTAAAAATATGCAGAAATATCAGCAGGGTTTTCTTGTAATTACTGTGCAAAACGAAAGCTCAATTCGACCAAACCGCCGCGGTTCCGCGGCACGAGCATGGCTCGTGCGGCGGTTCCGCGGCGTACGGAAGCATCATTCATTTTAATTTGCACAGTAATTCCTATATCGTTGTGCTGTATTTTCTGGGAATTTTTAACTTCTACTCAAGAGTTGAGTTTTCTGGGTTGTATTGGGAGTTCGTAGATTCGATCGGATTATCAAACTTTGTCTATGTATTTTTCCGGGTAATTTTAGAATATGTTAAAAAGTTCGACCGGATATAAATACCCACTTTTTCCCCTGCCGGGAAATTTCCAATTGTTGGATTTTTTCGTAGTTTAATCACGTTCTAAGTAGTGCAAGTTACGCGATGGTCCCTCTAGAAGACAACAAACCTTAACTCGATTATGTGACCGTCTTGAACTGCCCTTTGAACCTTAGGGTTTGGGGCAGTACGGCGTGCCACATGTGAGGCGTTGGCTTGAACCTTCTACGGCTGGACCGTTGGTACTGAGGCACGAAGTGAATGTTTTTAAACTTATTTCATGTGTTGAGCTGTTTCGGGAAAACTTGGGTGTTCGATTGTTCGATCGGAAAGTTTAACATTTTCTATTTATCCGGAATGTGATACAATATTTGGAATCCACAAGTAGTTATGAGACAACTGAATGAATGTTATAAACAAAGCAGTTTAGTCTCACTTGATTGGTTGCCGCGGAATTTTGATGTGATCAAAAGTCCGTCGCAATCACGTAGCGTACGTGGATACTCGCCGGGTAAACTTAATAGACAGCCTCACCCCATAGCCCCGACCAAGTGACTGTAGGAGAACCCCGTCGCCGAAAGCATCCGTTCGGGTGCTCACGGCAGCGGTGTTCCGCCTTGGTGCACTTCGTCGACGGTATCGGTGGTGCGGCCGTCTACTGAAGTTTGCGACGAACATTCGTTCTGGATGCCGGGAATCTTGTTGAATTGCCCGACTTTATATTGAAAAGAGTTTTCGATATTGAGACTAAAATGCGGGGTTTATAATTGTTAGGCATGCGATGTCTAAGGAATTCATTTGATTAGGCATGCGATGTCTATGCATGTTGCGGATTCCAACTGTTGTAGTTTTACACTTTCTTTTCTGTGACCGTAAGTGTAATATGTGATATCGCCGGTTTCGTTGCTATATGTCAACGACAATTGGGATACGCATGTTTACTTACGTTGATGACATGTGATGTTATGTGTTGATGGATATGTTATATTGGATCGTCGTGTTCGAATAGCCGGGTTTTTTTTATGTGAGACGAGTGTTTTTCATTTTTCATTCATGTAAAAAGAACTTGTATGTAATATTCTTTTATTGGGGCACTTCCAGGTTGCGGAAGATGTCACCGTTGATGTATATTATTTACTTTTCCACATTAGGATAGACCCAAGGAGGGGAGCACAAGTAACCGGGTTCTAGGGTCCAGTGGGAGGCCATCTCGAGGAGTCGAGTTCGGGTCTCCTAACCCTAGAATTGGTAGGGTTGCTTGCCGCTCTCGTAGGGGTCTAGGGGTGTGGGATTGGCTATTCATCACGACCGTGGAATCCGTGTTTTATACTGGCTCTTATTAAAAACACGGATGTCCTAGTATATCCAATATTTCATATGATAATTTTCTGCTGCGTTATCTGTGATGTGATCATGTGATTTGTTCAGATAGATTTTATATATAGTATATTTGATATATTATATAGACGTTGCTTATGTTTTACACCCGCGCTAACCCTGCCTCGCTCTGCCGTTAGTTACCTAACCTAACGGTGCAGACGGGACATCGAGGCGAATGCGGATGGCATAAGCATACGTTATATTTATCTGTGATGTTTAGGTGGACTTAAATGATGGGATATTCATTAATGTGAATAATGAAAGAAAATAAACCTAAAAGATGTTGTGGAATCGAATTTCAAAATAAAACAGGTAGCTACAGTTCTTGCTTTGCATCGCGGTCTTCCTTGTAGAACATCCTGCACCTTATTCGATAAGGAAAGGACCGAGATCCCTTCACCGGGAGTGACTCCTTTAGCAATAACTGGCAGATGCTACACACTCGGTTTGTCTTTTGATTGCTTCTATAGTTTCTGCTTTGCACAGTGATATATATGATATATCCCGCACCTCATTCGACGAGGAAAGGGCCGACGATCCCTTCACCGGGAGTGACCCCTTTAGCAAAACTAGAAAAGTCTCAAAAACACTCCATTTAAAAACCATTTGATTCCGAAACGAGATCAAGTTCAGAGCGTTAAAGGTTTTCATAAAAACCATCCGCAACCCTCCGTCATTTTAGGAAGTAGAGTACTTAGTATTCGTGCTACGTTTGTCGACCATAGCCGAGGCGTAGTGTACGGTAGCTAAGTGATGTCTTCCTATACCGCATATGATGCGATTAGTTAGGATAGTCATGTGGCTTTGTTGACCTTAGCCAAGGGTCATATGGGTGGGTCTAATTAATCACGAAATGACGGGTAGAACTTGACTAGTGCTTATGATTTGTTTACCTTAGCCAAGGTCATAGCTACCAGGGGTAAAAATCGTTATCGAGTGTTTCCAGTGTTGAAATTTGCAATGAGATTGCATACCTTCTATATGATAGTTTGATCCCGATACCCACTGCGAGTAATTGTTACTCCTGGGAGAGTTTTGCACTTTACAATTAGCCGATCAAGTAGGTGTCTAGAAAGGTGTCAACGGGGTTACGCCTCTGGGAAAACGAGGTTTACTGTAATTAGGTCCGTGCGAAAGCACGGGGAACCTCCCTCAAAGTACCGACACTGGCCTGGCTGAAAGATTAGCGAGCTTGTAGAGTGTAATTAATCCCGGCTAGTCTTTCCTTTTAGGATTTGAAGGAAGATTTGATAAAAACAGTGGGAGCCATCCTGATTAGATAAAATATATAACCAATCTAATCTTGCAAGAGCACACGCAGAGTGTTTTCTTCTCTCTCACTTCAGGTAGCGACCATATCACGCCTTAATCAAGATAATAATATGGATGTATTGACCTAACCCGCTTGTTATACTGAGCTGGGGAACGTTGGTCCCGCTCCAACTTATAATTGTTATAAGACAGAGCAGGAAATAGGGGAATACCAGGATTCCCATGCCGCCCAAACGAAGAAAGTGCATGAGATGCATCTCCTTCGGGTGTGTTCATTACAAAGAACTGTTTCTCAGTATCTTCTACATCCTGGGTATTTGATACCGGATCAGGATCCCAGATATGCAATCTGTTACATAGGGCTACAGAAAGGCAGAGAACTGAGAACGGGTGATAAGTTTCATGAGACAGAAAACGGGGCAAGTGTTGCAGCCAAGTCTGTTGGTCACTGTCACCCTGTATTACCGGTACATTGATTCTGAACGAATGTTATTAGATACCGAACCTGATATACAAAATCATATCAGTCTCTTTATTAGTAAAGAAATGATAAAATTTTGTATTGTTGGATAATGTTTTGAACATTTCCTATTTCAAAATTTGATCGGTTCAGGCACGTTATCTAAAAGCATTGACGTTCTAAATCAAACTACAGTTCCTAGTATACAGAACACACACAAGAGGAAGAGTTCAGAAATGAACGAATCCTTCTTGAGGTATTGTAGACTAGGTCATATCAATGCGACCCGACTGGCTGAAGTTATATTTTAGATGCATATTTAAATCAGTTTGAATTTACATCTTGTGAAACTTGCCAGCCATGTCACAAAGATTAGATGACCATAGCTCTGTTTATTAGAAACAGAGAAAGAGTTAGTAAACTCTTGGGACTGATACATGATGATGTATGTAAGGTCCCCTGTCTACACATGCCAGGACCGATTCTTTATACTTCACTACATTCTCTGATGATCTCTCAAGATTTAGTCATATGTTCCTGTTGAAACATAAGTCCGAAGCTTTTGAGGTATTCACAGAATATAAGTTGGAAGTAGAGAACCAAAATACGGGTATAAGTATTATGTCCTATGATAAGATCAGGGAGGAGAATACTTGTGCATGGAACTTTGGGACTATTCTAAAGGAGAATGTGATTCTCTCTCCGTATTACTCCTCTGAATATACCACAGTACAACGGTGTATCGGGACGGAGCAATCACACCACATTAGATATGGTGTGCTCTATGATGAGTACTACTGAGTTACCTGTTTCTTTTAAGGGGGTTATGCACTTATGAAGTTGCATATCTATTGAATAGGGTTCGATTCAAATCAGTGCCTACCACTCCGTATAAGATATGGTATGGGAAGAACCCATCTCTTAAGCAAGTTAAGATTTGGGATTGTCCGGCCTATGTCAAAAGCAAAATCCGGACATGATCGAGGCAAGGTCAGTTTTGTATAACTGGAAAGGTTCCAACCATACAAAATTGCAGCTGATTTGACAGAACCAGAGGATTCAATAGTCCCCGATGAACCTCAGCCTCTCCGCCGATCTAGCAGGGTTCCTCACCTGCCTAAGAGATACTTCGGTTTCTCGATGACAGTGGGAGCGAGGATTGCATCATGAGATGATGACCCAACTAGTTTCGAGCAGGCCATCGAGAGTAGGGACTCTGTAAGAATGGCTGGATGCTTAGCGATCTGAGATGGAATCCATGTACACCAACAAAGTATGGACATTGGATGCTATATCTGAAGGGTTAAATCCCCATCAGGAGCAAGTATATCTTGAGAAGATTACTTGGTGTAGATGGAAAAGTTGAGACTTTCAAAGCTAGACTTGTTGAAGGTTTTCATCATCGACCAGGCGTGGATAATGATGAAACCTTTTCCAAGTGGCTATGCTTAAGTCCATCCAGATCCTACTTAACATTGCTACATACCATGACTACGATATCTGGTGGTTGGGTGTCATGACTATTTTTCTAAATACTAATTTAGAAGAGAACGTCTATAAGTACACAGCCAGAGAGCTTCGTAAACAGTGGGAGCAGCAGAAACATGTGCAAGTTGCTTTACAGGATAAAGCAGGCATCGCGGAGTTGCAACGTCTGTTTTGATGTGGTAGTCAAAGAGTTTGACTTCATCAAAATGGTAGATGAACCTTGTATGTACAAAAGGGTAGTATGGAGTATGGTAATCATCCTCGTAGAGTACGTGGATGACATACTCTTGATAGGAAAAGAGTCTCCTATGCTACGATCGGTCGATCTCCTCTTATCACATAGATTCTCCATATAGGAACAAAGTAATACCTCCTAAATCCTTGGTTTTGGATCTATGAGATAGATCTAAATGGATGTTAGGATTCTCACTAACTATAGTGAGATAGTATCAGTTGATCCTGGGGAGAATCACTGGAAATGTTCCAGGGTGATAAGGACGACTGAGTGTCAGTCGCAGGCATTGTCTTTACCCTCAGTAAAGGGACGGTATGTTGGAAGAGTTCTAGGCTAGATACCGTGGCAAGCTAGACGATAAAGGCTGGTAACATCGCTATTAAAGTTACTACCAAAGAGGCAGTTTGGGTGTATATTGGTTCATAAGATGAACTAGGTTCCCACCATTATGTGACAATGGAAGAGTGGATTTGTCCCAGGAACCCCGGTCCCATCAGTGACCCGGACATATTCTGAGGCAGCATCACCTGATCATGGAGATAGTTGGTCTCCAGGGTGATCAAGGTTAGGAGAGTAGACTCAGAGAACAACACGGCGGATCCACTCACGAAGGCCTTTTCGCAAAGAGAGACTTTTAGGGGATGGTTGAGTATTAGATACTACAACTACTGCTACAGATGGCCCTGGTACAAGTGGTAGATTGTTAGTTATATGTATGCCCTAGAGGCCATTACTGTACATTGGATGTATATTGTAGTGGATGCTGGGACATATATAGGTAGGACTTTCTTGCTCGACATGATAGTACGCTATCTGGTTGCTCTTTATCTTAACATGTATACTTTCAGTCTCTCTGTTACATGTTGATAAAGCCCTTAGGATGTGTACTCGACTTCCATGACTATGATGCAGATCGTACTAGTGGGGCCTGGGTAGTCCATGAGTACATCCTTCAATGTTCCTAGTCGTGGGAATATCGAGACGGGCCATCGATATTCCAGAGTAGACTAGCGTATATCTTCTCGACCCATGTGATGGGTGATGGATGATCCCATATCCATTGGTGTTTGACATCAGAGATGGTATGCGGGTGCTCAGAGGAGACTGGGTACACTGAACAGACTCGCCGAGAACTCCCAGATGGTATTATACCTCACGTCAGATGGCAGTTCTCTGGTGACACTAGTACAGCTTAGTCTGTTGACCCGAGATCGTCATAGAGTCTTGTGTGTCTCCCACTGTGCTTTGATTTCCACCCTACCACGGCTCTACTGAGTCGTGCAAACAGGTGGTTTTTGGGTACAGTCCCGACTCACATGGAGGAAATGAGCGATAGGAGGGGATTCGTCTCTCCCGGTATTGGGAGTTGATGTTGCGCTATGCACGACTGGCCATAACTGGAAATCCCTGGCCAGGGTTGCAGTGATCTACTGGTAAGTGTTATCAGTAGTTTCATGCTATGTTATGGACCTTATATCGGCATGACTTATCGAGCTACTGGGGTCTGACGTTTACCACCCCTACGCGAGATATGCGACATATCAGACGAACAGACCGGACTGTACGGTAAGTGTTACTGGTTGGATTCACAGGAGTGTGAGCGGG
Source organism: Agapanthus africanus (assembly GCA_030015575.1). Taxonomy (NCBI): domain Eukaryota; kingdom Viridiplantae; phylum Streptophyta; class Magnoliopsida; order Asparagales; family Amaryllidaceae; genus Agapanthus; species Agapanthus africanus. The sequence goes on along the minus strand of JASDDO010000026.1, from coordinate 397,334,907 downwards.
CTTGCTCGTCGATCTTCTGATCGCTCAATACCCGGGCGGCCGTTACGTTTAGCAGACCGCTTGCGGCTTGTGGGTGTTTGATATGATCATCACCTGCTGCCGGCGTATTGACGAGTCTTTAGAGTCCTACACAGAGGTTTCCTGGCTCAAGCGAAACGAAATAGGAGCGCATATGAGATATGTGCGGGACCGAGAATAATGCGTGTATGTGATACCGTATTCTATTCTCGCGACGAATGTATCGATTGGTTGTATGCGATATAACCTAGTTATCGAATCGAGGATTGATTCGATAAGTCGATACATCGGATATTAGTCGGTCATATGCGATATGACCGGATCGTTAAATCAAGTGTTGATTTAATGATTTAATGTATAATTATATATTTGATATATTACTTTGCATTAACTAATATTTGTTCACTTTAGATGGATTTTCTCACTTGAAGTGCACATTGTATATATGATATAGTTTTGTGCACTAGTTTGTATCATGTTTGATGATACATGCAAACTTGGGTATGTGTATGCTTTAAACCTTGTTTAGGTTATGTAAGTGCACGGCAGCGCCCCGGCCGTCAATTCAACGCTGGAATGCGGAAGCGATGCTAAACTTTAACTTTTCAAACCGGCACCACCGCGCACTATAAACCTGGATCGTGCCATTAAACTAGTCCTAGCTAACTACAAGATGGGGAAAGAGATATACCGAGCGATCCGTGTCCTTCGATCTTCTCGCCGTCGTCCTGATCTCCCGCGGAATGTCCGGTCTCCACCTCCTCGCCGGAAGGGCACTACGTCGCCTGCTTCTTTTACGGGCTCCCACCTCTATACCGAGGCAACTCGGGCACGAAGTTCGCGAGCCGACGTGCCCAAGGTTTGCTGTAGAATGTGTGTATAACTCATGTCTCATTTTGGGGTAGAGGGAGTTGCCATATGGTGGAGGAAATGATATAAGTTTATGGAGATGGAGTTGTGGGGATTTTTCCAAGCCAAAGATACAAAAATCCCACACCAAATAAAAATGGGCAGCCCCTCCCCAATGTAGCCGGCCATGCATGAATGGAGAGAAGAGAGTGAATGAGGGAGTGTATGGATCAATAATGCAAGAAGAGTAAGGAGTGATCATGAAAAGAAATCATACGAAACAAAGTCCAACACTCTACAACCATCTCCCATCATCACATCCAAAGTCAAGCTATGATGACTAAAGAATGTCAAGCAATGATGATCCAACAATTTGCAAAAACAACCCTCCAAAATGCTTACTTGCACAAATGCAAATAAGCCCTCCTCCACCAATCTTCGGCAATGAATGATACAAAGAAATATGGCTGAAACGGAAAACAAACTGGCAACTCCAAAAACCTGATCCCGTAATAAATTACAGGAAAACTCCAATACTGTGTATACACACCCGCATTTGTATTCCGACCGAAATACAAATGCAATGAGACAAAATCTACACTGTACTATACTAGGATCCGTCTTAAACCAAAGCCGGCTAGTATTATCCGTCCGATCCTGATCCGTGCAATACCGCAGGTATCTGATCGAACCCTGCCATATATCCATACGGCCTCTAGTACTAACCGTACGATCCTGATCCATGCAATACCACACGTATCTGATCGAACCTTGCCATATATCCATACGGCCTCTAGTACTAACCGTCCGATCCTGATCCGTGCAATACCGGACGTATCTGATCGAACCCTTCCATATCTCCATGCGGCCTCTACAGCGTTTCGCCCGAAACTTGAGTAACTGTTTTGTGGGGGACTCTAAAGACTCGTCAATACTATGGCTGTTGATTTAACCACTAGCACGTCAGAGGTATTAGCCATACGTGACGGGCTACCAACTATTGACCAAAAGGGACGTCGATGAGCGAACTCATCCTGACACCCTACTGAACCTGTCAGTGACAATATCCTACAGTCCGGTCCGTTCGTCTATGAGCATCGTATGGCGGGCCTAGGGGGTTGGTAAAAGTCAGACCCCCAAAAGCGGTACAAGTCGTGTCGGAGTGTAGCCCAGAACTCCCTGAGATACTACTGGAATACCTACCAGTAAATCTCCTGCCTTGGCCAAGGACTTCGTGTAATGGCTCTCCTAGACACAGCGCGACCTCATCCCCAATACCAGGAGAGACGAACCCCTGAAGATCCGCTCACTGCCTCCATGTGGCTCGGGACTGTACCCAACTAAAACCTGTTTGCACGTCTCCTTTGAGCGTGGTAGGGTAGTAATCAAAGTACAGTGGGAACTCACACGAGACAAATGACGATCCTCAGTCGATGAACTAACCTGTACACATGTCACCAGGGAACTGCTATCTGACGTTAGGTATAAGACCAACTAGCATGTTCCCGGCGAGTCCTGTCCGGTGTACTCATAACCCAATGAGCACCTGTATACATCTTTGGTGAACCAACTGACACCAGGGGCTTGTGAGACCGGCCACCGCCCCTCGTCGGGGTCTCGACTGTATACACTAGTCTACTCTGAAGTATCGATGCCCTGCCTCGAAACTCCCACGACTAGGGACCTTTTAAGGATGTGCTTATAGACTACCAGCTCCCACGTATATGATCGCCCTCATACTGCTGGCAGTCAAGCAAGAATCCTAGGGGCTCTATCAACGTGCAATAGTGACCTGTAAGGTCACCTAAAGCAGTACACGATGATAAAGGTAAACCAGATAGCATACTATCATCTTGAGTAAGACTGTCCTCCTGAGATAGGTCCTCCCTCAATCATTGCAATCACGTGCCTGTGATCCAATAATTGACTCTGAGGGTACTATCTCCAACAATCTCCCACTTGCACTCAAGGCTAATTATTGCGATGTCGCATACTCACAGCCCGTGTGATACCGAACACCCAACTCCTCTACTAGTCAGTCTCACAATGCTCGTTTGCGAAACTATTGCGTTCGAGGAATAGCCTTAGTGAGTGGATCTGCTTTGATGTTTCTTTCTATGTCTCTCTATATCTCAAGTTCGCGGAGAAAGCCATCTCCCGAAATGAGCAATACCTGTCTTAGAATGTGTCTGGATGTCTGATGGGACCTAGCTCATAAATGAACTCCAAATCCAAACTTCTTAGACTGTATCGTCAACTGAACTTAATCAGTATCCTGCGCCATGCCTCCCTCAGTATTGCCTTAGACCACCTGTCCAAAATACTGCCCCTCATCAGAAGGAAAAACGATAACTCTGACAACCTCCTTGTCGTCCAGGTCACCTTGGAAGCCTGGAATGATAACTGTCTCCCGCATGAGGCTGTCGTTATCATATCCCTAGAACATCCACTTATGTTCTAAAACTGCTTCCGACTGTTTCTCCAGGATTGGATCAATGTCAACTTATTGCATCTAGTGCAAGAACAATATCTGGTGTGGTACTTGATATCTCATGATTGACCCAATTGCCTGAGCAAGTGATCTGCCAATCATGCATATCCCTATCCCCTTTAGACTGTATGACACCTTTAGAGAGGGTGACTCCATCACCTGCAGGTACACTACCGTGCCAAGAGTCGTCCATTCTAAATACTCTTAGAATGCAGTCTAAGTACCCTGATTGGGAAACCACCCAAATCTAGATCTAAAACCATAGATCTAGTAACCAGTATGTCTGATATAATGTCCAAGTTCCATGTAGAGAAATCACTGTGTGACGACCAAAGTATAACCGATCGTAGTATAGGAATATCACTTCCTACTCTGTGCATGTCATCCAAATAGCAGGACATCACACCCTACTACCTTCTCAATAGATCCATCCCCTATTCTGATGAAGTCAAACCTATGACTGTCACATCAGAAATAGATGATCTATCTCCGCTATATCTGCTTTAGTCTATAAATAGACATAAGCCACATGTCCACCAATGCTTCTGCTGCTCCCACTGACTACGACAACCCTCTGGCAGAGTTATATACACGTACACTTCTAAAGCTAGTTTAGAACGACGCTATACTCATCCTCCCGCCGGGTCTCGCAGCCTGGAACAACAGCAATGGCAAGTCTGGGTAAACAAGAACCTCCCTGTCACCGTCCTTGAGGCTACCGGAGTACCTCTCGGGTGCCTGAGGTTACCCACCGTATCTGCGGAGTGGCCAATGGAATGTCAAACCAGATTGAATCTTTAGGTTCCTATCAAATCTTCAGTAATCGTTTGTGGTTCTGGAATCACTTCCAGTTCTACCATACTCCCACTACTGTTTTCTGAAAAAATCATTTTTATTAAAACTGTGGCGAGTCTAGAACAATATCACTATTGATCTTCCAGGTGGCAGAAAGTCAACCCTCGTCATAGCCTGGGTCAACCCACAAACAGCCATTACAGAAACGTGCCTTGAGTTATCCAGAGTTTGGTTTTAAGCATAAGCCGGACAACTCCCCGTACCTTAACAACGTTAAGATACGAACTGTTCTATATCTAATATAGGACCAGAGGCACTGATTTAATTGAACCAGATTCAAATCATGCAGCTGTCTCCACTGCATGCCAACTAAATGGAAGGAGGTCGATCAGCGTTACTCAACTTAGGAATGCTTCCAATTATGAGTAACCTGAAAGAGAAGCAAGTTCTCTTAATCATTACTATCAACCGAACACCATACACAAGTATCTACATCTTCGATCACTTTGAAGAATCCCGATACTTGCAATACCTGGTTCTCTACTTTATTCATATACCTATAACTTCTCAAAATCGGACCCTGTGTTTCCACGAAACACCAGTCTAAAAAGTAGAGAAGTCATAAGTAAACCGAATATAGTACGAGGACCATCCCCTCTGTCCTGATGGACCCTGGACAACATACAATACTCTGTATAAGTCCCTTGAGTCTGATAACTCAATCACTATATGTCGTAGGTTGAAAACTGTACTATGGTTATGAAGAATTACACCGCTGTTTAATGCTCCTTACCTAACCATCCACTGATATAGGTAAATGTCGTAGACATAATATCAAAAAGGTATATCTCACTCTATGAAAATAGACGTACAGATATATCGATTTGAAATTAGTACATAACAGCGGATATTCAAAACCAAATATTTGCCGACCGGCAAACAGCCCAGGTGATTTCCTCAAATATCACCAATTACAACGAATCCCGATATAATGAGGATGATCACCCAATTCCCAATAATTTACTCCCACTCATCATCTGTAAAACCATACAGATATGAGAATCATACCTGGTAAATACATACCCTGGAGCAAGTGTCTAATTGGGAAATCAGTTTTCCTTTAACAGTACACAGTGGAACTGAAACATTAAAATGTTTCGATGGGGTATCCTGGTATTCATAGTAATGCCTCTTCCATTATCCAGATTCATAACTGTAACCGTGTAATTCTTTGCCATCTTTCCAAATCCCTTTATATGTCTTTAGTCATTACCTTCTGTACACCCCTTTAGGCCAAATGGTTTTCTTCCTTCCCTACCGTTCGACACCAGCCTATAGTTTGGAAGAAGACTATCCAATAAGCATAATGGGTGTACTATCCTAATCCTAGGAGCACTCGCAATGCGAGAGAAGGTGAAGATAAAAGACAACCGAATAAACATTATTCCTATTTCTCCTGAACCAGAATCCATCCCCGAACTGGAACAAGTTCCTTTCGAGTTCGTATATAACCATACGATAGAGTATCCAATAAACTGTGGATCTTTGTAGTGATACGGAGTGTCCTGGAGAAAATACAAAGGTGATTTAGGATTGGCGAAGAAATACTTGGTTTGGTCGTGAAAAGCAGTCGCAATTTACTTTGCCCTCTTACTAATCCCTTGTTATGTCTTTACTTAATACCTTCTGTACACCATCGTTAGGCTAATTGGTTTTATTCATTCCCCACCGGTCGGCACCAGCCTAAGGCTTGGAAGAAGACTATCCAATTTGCGTAATAGGTGTACTATCTCCTAAACCAAGGAGTACTCGCAACCTAAGAGAAGGTAAAAGGAAAAAGACAACTGAATAGTCCTATCCGTTTTCTCCAGAACCGGAAACCATCTGTTCATATCAGATTTTTGCATTTTCATACCGCCCAATTTTTGTCACATTGCATATCGGTAGATACTCTTGAGCCATGTTTGCTAGTCAATTGCAGGATACAGGTTCTCGGTTCTAAAACGGTGAAATTCATGAAAAACATGACAAAATCCGGGTTCCTGCCAACCACGGATAAAACACGGTCTCCGCTCTTCATCCGTATGTTGCCAGATACCAGTTTAGGAAGACAAAATGTCAAATCAATGTCACCTTCATGCACAAGGCTCAATGGCAACAACAAGTTCCAAGAGATCTACGCGGAGCTCGAGGCAATCATGACAAAATCTTGACAAAAAGTCCACCTTTCCCTCAACAGAAATTCTGGAAAAATCGTGGAGCCAAACTGAGAAAATACATATGCCAGAATAATGTACACAGCAAACCAGGAAATCCCAAAAAAGCAGATGCCCTAACTCCTCCAAAGGGGGGTCTAGGCCGCGGATCCGCGGCCGTACTGGCGCCACATGCGCAGGAATTTTGGGGGTATTTTGGTCTTTTCGTTTTTGCTCTGGTGGTTGCCCTAGGTTTCCATTCTCCAGCCTATAAATAGCCCAGAACTTTGAGAAGGAAAGGGTCCATTCTTGTATTTTCTATTTCTAGGTTTTAGTTCACATGTTCTTCTTCTCATCTCTTCTCCATTAAACTTGTAGTGAGCTTTGTGAGGGAGGAATGGTAAATAAAGAAGATCATTTTATTATCATGCTTGTCTTGCTCTTTCTTTACTTGTTGTAATTTTAATTGTTAAGTAGTTGTTGTTATTTTCTTGTTGTTTCTTTCTTCTCTCTTTTTCTTTATCATTCATACGACAATGATGCTTACGCTCGATCCTCGCCAAGGTGAGGTCGCAAATAGTTAGTCGTATTCTTCTAATCTCCTTCTTTCTATCTTCCTCTTTTGTTTTGTTTTGTTTTTCCTTATCATGAAGTGTGAGTAGTTTATTACTTGTTAGGGTAGGATAATGGAAGTTTGAGAGAAGGAAATCTCTCTCACTCTTTCCTTGCCCAACAGCTTAAATCGACTCCCGTTAATTGAACCACAATCCGCTCCTTACGGCACCCTATCCTACATGATAGCGGTGATTCCGTAGTGAGACCGGTTGTGGTTGAATTAACCGGAGGTTATGGATAAGAGCCAAGAACGGACGGACAAGCACCAAAAGGAAGGACTTATGCGTTGGAAAGCCTAGCTTATACTCGCAAGTTCCTTCCTAGTCGTGCTAAGCCCCGTTGTTGCCGATTACCGTAACACCGATATTAAGAGGGGCAACGAAAGATGTGGAGACTCCTAACTCAAACTAACCTAATCCTAACCCTAACAAGCTCTCTTTAAATATCAACTCAACACTTAGATAATCCAACAAAATCTGAAAACAGGACTTAACTCGTCGAAAAACACATAGAAAAAGATTCCCATCTTCCTGCGGACGACCCGTACTCAACCGGCTAGCTACGTGCGAAACCGTCTTGATTGCGGTATTTAAACTTAAACTTGAAGACGAACGTATCCTAACAATCAAATGGCGCCGTTGCCGGGGAGACGGTAGTTTATTTCTTTATGTAATTTCGGGTTAATTTGTAAGTATAAAAAAAAAAATACACTTTGTAAAAAAAAAAACCATCTTGTTATTCTTGATTAGTTTTTGTGCAAGTGTGCAGGAAAATACGAAGTTCAAGATCGACGCCAAGGACGTCGGATAATACGGAGTTCAAGTACAGTGCCAAAGACGTGGGAAGATAGACCCACATTTTGCGGCTACACCGCGACGGACAAAACGAAGCATCCGGTCTACTGTCAAAATCTGGAGCAGATACAGTGAGCACATCAGAATTCCACACATCCAGACAAGCAGAGGAGACCCAGAACAGCACCTGAACCAAAATTGATGGCCCAAGTCACTGTTCCTGCCACTGATCCGCGGCAATAGTGGGCTTAGGCCGCGGATCCGCGGCCACTTGGTGCCCTTGGGCTGCCAAATTCTCTCTGTAAGTCCCTCTGCCTCTCCCCTCTCCTCTGAACTCCACTGAATTGTGTTTTCTGCAGCCTTCTTTGCGCAAATTCTTCTCCCCCTTCCAATAAACTGTTCTTGTGCAGGATTCTTTGCGCCGCAAATAAAAATTGTTTGCAGTTGATTTGTTACTGTTTTGCATTCTTTAATACGGACTTAAGGGGCTTGAAATCAATCCAGATTGGGTGGGGATTTCATCACCCTTCCCAGGACCCCAAAAATCACTAAAGCATATGCATTGTCCATTGTAAATTAAAAAATACTAGACTTCAGCCCTAAGGACTTCGCGCTCATCAGGAGAAGATAAACCTTGTTTAGAACCTCGCTTAACCGTATATTGTTTACGGGGTGTCTAGGAAAGTGTTAAAGGCGCAACCGCCGAAAGAGAAAGGGTTATTTAATTAAGGAACTTCGCGAAAGCGTTGGACAACCTCCCCTTATCTCTGCACTTACCTTGCCTCGTGATCAGTGTATTTTTAAGCCCATTTCTCGACATTGTTTAACTTCGACAATCAAGTTCAGGAGCAGGTCTAGTAGACCTAGGTTACCCTAGATCTAGGTGTGATTGTGCATATCTTGTTTGTGATTGCTTAAGCCGTATTTCCGTACATACTTCTGTAAATCTCTTTCTAAAAACAAAAAAAAAGAGAAAAAATCAAAAACTTTTATAAAAACTTGCCCTTTTGTCGCCAAATCCATTTTCACCCACCACCCATCGCCTTTCTCCATTGACGTTTTCTTACCCTCACCTTCTCCGCTTTGACTATACTAAACTCGTTTAGTGTATGTCCGCTTGGACTCGGGGCACTAGCGCCCATCTAGTCCGCGTTACGTTAGTCGCGACCGACTACGTGATCGACTCCGAAGTCGATACTCCGTCCACTCCTCTTTCACCCCTTCCTTTGCCGGCCAACTCCGACGTTGACCGGAATTCTGTTCATACATCTTCACCTTCACCTTCACCTTCACCAACTTCTTCTTCCATGATGTCGGGATTTAATCCGAACATCTCTTTGACCACCGCTGGATTGGCTCTACCTCCTACGGAGACCAATCTCCCACCACCTCCGCCTGTTGTAGCGCCGCAGCGAATCGCGCTCCAGGATCGTTTCTATCCCACCCGTTCTGCACTTCCCACCTGCCTTTCTCTTCCTCCGGCCAATGGGGACAACTTTGAAATTAAGCCCCATTTCATCAACATGCTTCCACGTTTTCATGGGCTTGAATCTGAAGATGCCTATATCTTCATCAACAAATTTCAAAACGTCTGTGCCATGATGAAAACCACCCAGCTGTCGGACGATGCTATACGTCTACGGGTCATTCCGTTCACTTTATGCGATCTCGCTGAAAAATGGATGTATAGCACCGCTTCCCACACAATCACCAGCTGGGACGAGTTTGTTAAAGCGTTTCTAAAAAAAATTCTATCCAAATCATAAGACCGCAAGAATTCGAAATGAAATCAACCAATTCTCCCAGCTTCCTTCTGAACCCTTCTGGAAGTGCTTTGACCGGTACAAAGACCTTCTTGTTCAGTGTCCTCACCACGGTATAGAGAAATGGCAACTTTGCCAAACCTTATACGAGGGACTGAACCCAGCAACGAAGCAGTTGCTGGAAACCATCTGTCAGGGCCACTTCCTATCAAAATCTGACGAGGAAGCGTGGCAGTTCTTTGACGATCTTGCGGAGCAAACGCTACAGTGGGAGAGCACCAGACCGACTTCTTCTTCTTCTTCTACCTCCACTTCTACCGGTCAGTCTAGGGTAGGAATCCACCAACTCGATGTCTCTATTGCGATGAAAGCTGAAATGGCTGCAATAACACGAAAGCTTGAAGCGATAGAGAGCAAATTTTCTGCTCCTGCCCCCACACCTGTTCTCCCCCTTCGTACCATCTGCGCTTGTTGTTCCGATCCTTCCCACTTGACCGAAGAGTGTCCTTAGAATCCACCCTCGCAAGGACAGGATCAGGTTAATGCTGCCTTCCAGGAAAGACCGAGGAATGATCCATACTCTTCCACCTACAATCCCGGTTGGAGGAACCACTCCAATTTCGCCTGGAATCAGAATCAGAATCAGTTCCAGGGCAACAATTTCCAAAGGGCCCCTCCACCGCAACAACAAGCGCAACAACAAACTCAACATCAATATCAGCAGCCCTTCCAACCCCAACCTTTCTAAAACCAGACGAACAACTTTGCACCTAACAACTCTTTTCCGCCAAACAACTTTGTTCCGTCAAACAACGATAAGGTTTCCTCGCTCGAGCGAAGTCTGGAGGCGTTTGTTAAACAATCGACTCAATCCACCGCCAACATCCAGTCTTCGATTCAATCTTTAGTGCAACACACTGCCGCACACGGGCAAAGCATCAAGACCATCGAGGCCCAGATTGCACAGCTGAACGCGGCCTTAAGCGAGCGAGAGAAGGGGAAGCTCCCGTCCCAGCCACTTCCAAATCCCGGTCACCCACATAATGCATATGTTGATCTTGAACAACAAAACCATAATGTGAGTGCCGTGACCACACTGAGGTCGGGGAGGATGCTGCAAAACAACATTGGCAAACAGATCAACGATGACGCCCCGGCCGCTTCTTCTTCTTCTTCTTCTTCTTCTTCTTCGTTTTCTGAGCCTATTCTCCGTTCTTCAACAGGCTCCCCTCCCTCTTCTTCTGCTCTGAACGGACCCACTTCTCACTCCACGAAAACACCTATTCTGGGATCCATTCCAACTCCACAATCTCCTCCTCCGGCATTAGACTCAACCAATTTTCAAAATGTTCCATTTCCAAACCGGTTGAGGTCTAATAAACAAAATCCTCAAATGGAGAAGATTCTGGAGTTATTCAAGCAGGTTAACATTAACATTCCCCTTTTAGATGCTGTCCAACAAGTCCCGTCTTACGCGAAAATCTTAAAGGACTTGTGCACGAAAAAGGGGAAATCTCAGGTACCCAAGAAAGTTTTCTTGGCTAGTGCTGTGAGTGATGCCCTTACCCAATCTTTACCACAAAAACGGAAGGACCCTGGCTGTCCTACGATTTCAATTACTATTGGGGATAAGAACATCAACCGCGCACTATTAGATCTTGGTGCCAGTGTTAACCAGCTTCCATATTCAGTATACGAGCAATTAGGCGTCGGAGAGTTGAAACCCACGCACTGCACTCTCCAAATGGCCGACCGATCGATCACCCACCCTAGGGGTGAGCTAGAGGATGTGTTGATAAGAGTCGGGGACTTCATATTCCCCGTTGACTTCATTGTATTAGATACACAGCCTGTAGCTAACCCCCGGAATCAGATTCCGGTGATACTCGGTCGACCATTTCTCGCAACCTCAAATGCTGTGATCAATTGTCGCAATGGTTCGATGAACCTCTCTTTTGGAAATATGACGATTGAACTCAACATTTTTAGGTTAGGGAATCAGCCCGCCGAACCTAATGCTCATATACTGGATGTCTGCTCGATCCAGGAGATCACCCCAGAAGAGTGTGAATTCGAGGAGTTTCTGTTTGATCACGATAATCTTGACGCCACTAGTGCGTTTCTCTTCGAACCTGCTGCTGTTTCTGCGCCCGACAACGAATACGAGTGTTTCACGTTCTCGAACGATCTTAGCCGCGCACAACCCGAGTTTGAATCCTTCGACTTTCCGGATGAGTTACCTGAACCATCCGACTCGGTTGCCTACACTCGTTTTGAACCTTTGCTGGAGTCCTTTGAGTTCGAGATCTTTGCACCAGTCTTGCCTTCCATCATTTCACCTCCAACGCTCGAACTCAAGCCGTTGCCGTCTCACCTTAAGTATGCTTACTTAGGTGAGAACGAGACCCTCCCTGTCATCATTTCGGCTTCTTTAGCTCCAGAGCAAGAGAAAGCCCTTCTCGCGATCTTGCACAGCAACAGGCAAGCTTTTGGCTGGTCCATGGCGGACATCAAGGGGATTAGTCCCCTGATCGTTGAGCATCATATTCATCTGATGGATGATGCCAAACCAGCCCGGGATCCACAAAGACGTCTTAATCCAGTCATGAAGGAAGCTGTGAAGAAGGAGATCGTCAAATGTCTAGATAGTGGTATCATTTACCCTATCTCTGATAGCCAGTGGGTTAGCCCCATTCATGTTGTCCCCAAGAAGTCGGGCATCACGGTCATAACCAACGAGGCGAATGAGTTAATCCCTACTCGCACCCAAACTGGGTGGTGAGTTTGCATTGATTACAGAAAACTCAACGCCGCAACGCGGAAAGACCACTTTCCGCTACCTTTCATTGACCAGATGCTTGAACGATTGGCCGGACACGAGTACTACTGCTTTCTTGATGGCTTCTCCGGCTATAATCAAATTCCCATCGCCGAAAAAGACCAGGACAAGACCACTTTCACTTGTCCTTTCGGCACGTTTGCATATCGACGCATGCCCTTTGGGTTATGCAATGCGCTCGCTACCTTCCAGCGGTGTATGATGGGAATTTTCTCTGACATAGTGGAAAAATTTCTGGAGATTTTCATGGATGACTTCTCCATCTTCGGCGACTCCTTTGACGAGTGTTTGCTGCATCTTGACGCTGTCCTTACCCGATGTAAGAACAAGAATCTCACTTTGAACTGGGAGAAATGCCACTTCATGGTGCGCGAAGGTATTGTCTTAGGACATATCATCTCGCAAAATGGCATAGAGGTTGACAAAGCTAAGATTGAGGTCATTTCCAATCTGCCTCCTCCCCGATGCGTCAGAGATATCCGAGCCTTCCTTGGCCATGCCGGTTTCTATAGACGGTTTATCAAGGACTTTAGCAAGATTGCTAGGCCCTTGACGCTTTTGCTGGCCAAGGACACGCCTTTCGACTTCAACTCGAGCTGTGTGACTGCATTCGAGTCACTGAAACGCTCACTCACTTCTGCTCCCGTTCTTTCTTCACCTGACTGGACGCACCCATTTGAGATTATGTGCGATGCATCCGACTTTGCCATCGGTGCTGTCCTTGGACAGCACATCAACAAGATGCCGCACGTAATCTATTACGCGAGCCGAACCCTGAACGACGCCCAACTCAATTATACAACAACTGAGAAGGAATTCTTGGCTGTTGCCTCATCGGCTCTCCAGTAATTGTCTACACGGACCATTCTGCTCTGCGCCATCTTTTTGCGAAGAAAGATGCAAAATCTCGGTTAATCCGTTGGATCCTCCTGCTTCAAGAGTTTGACCTTGTCATTAAGGACAAACGAGGATGTGAAAACGTAGTTGCCGACCATCTCTCACGACTTCCTTCTTCGCCTTCGCTTCCAATTCCGATCAATGACGTTTTCCCGGATGAACAGCTCTTGACAGTATCGTGCGAACCCTGGTTCGCAGATATTGTGAACTATTTGGCCACGGGATTACTACCGACTGAATGGTCGAGTCAGGACAGACTTCGCTTCTTATCCCAAGTAAAACACTTTTACTGGGACGAACCTTACTTGTTCAAGTACTGTCCCGACCAGATTATTCGTCGGTGTGTCCCTGATGAGGAATTCAAGAGTGTGCTATCATTTTGCCACGATCAAGCATGTGGCGGGCATTTTGGGCCCAGAAAGACAGCTGAGAAGATCTTGCAATGTGGTTTCTACTGGCCACAACTTTTCAAAGACGCTCACGACTATTGCAAGACTTGCTCCCGGTGCCAACACATGGGCCGGATATCCCGGAGGAACGAGATGCCGCTCCAACCGATCTTGGTTGTGGAGATTTTCGATGTTTGGGGGATAGACTTCATGGGGCCGTTTCCAAGCTCTTTTGGGAACTTGTACATCCTTCTAGCTGTTGATTACGTCTCTAAATGGGTCGAGGCTGTGCCCAGCCGGACTAACGACAACAAGGTTGTCGTTAGGTTCCTTAAAGAAAACATTTTCTCTCGGTTTGGGCACCCCCGAGCGATCATTAGCGACAATGGAAGTCATTTCTGCAATAGGACTTTCGAGGCCTTGATGCGGAAATACTCCATTAATCATAAGCTCTCTACGCCCTACCACCCCCAAACCTGCGGGCAGGCCGAAGTTTCAAATCGGCAAATCAAGCAGATACTGGAGAAGACGGTTTCCAAGAACCGTAAGGATTGGTCTCTGAAACTCACTGATGCCATTTGGGCATTTAGAACCGCTTATAAGACCGACCTTGGCATGTCTCCCTATCGGCTTGTGTACGGAAAAGCCTGCCACCTTCCTGTCGAAATAGAGCATCGCGCATTTTAGGCGATAAAGGAGCTGAATCTGTCTCTTGATGATGCGGGCAGCCATCGGAAGCTGCAGTTGAACGAACTGAACGAGCTTAGGGATGAGGCTTACGATAACGCGATTGTCGTTAAGAATCGAACGAAGGTGTTTCATGATAAACACCTTTTGCGCAAAACCTTCATACCTGGTCAGCAGGTACTGCTTTACGACACCCGACTTCACTTCCATCCTAGAAAGCTCAGATCTCGCTGGAAAGGGCCGTATTTTGTGCGGAATGTGTATCCGCAGGGCGCTGTGGATTTGGAGAATCCAAAGGATGGTTCACTTTTCAAAGTAAACGGACACCGATGCAAACCGTACCTTAGCGCCGAACCAACAGAGGAGCTCCTGTTCTTGCAGGAGCCGGTTTACCCTGAATGATCTTCCTCTGCCTACCTCCAAACTTCGGTTATCCAGCCAAGAATAGTGGACACTGTTCCAAATAAGTTTGGGGGTATGTACAAACCATTTTGTATATATTTGTGTATATTCTTTTTCTTTTCTTTAAAAACAAAAACAAATAAAAATTTGTGTATCGCTAACCGACAATTTTGACCCTTCAAATGATCTCTTCATGCAATGACAGTGAGGACACTGTCCAGTTTAAGTTTGGGGGTACGCTCGGTACGCATTTCTTACCTTCACATTCATATGTATATTTTGCATCTGCATATTAATATCCATAAAATCCATAAAAATTTGAAAATTTTCTAAAAAAATATAAAAACTTTTTTGTCAAGTTAGCTTGTGGAAGAACTCTGATTCAACATTCGACGGTTTTTGTTTGAAAAAATAGGAATAACTAAATCTTATGTTTGGATTTTGAAAACCTGAAAGATAACTCTCCTTTGAAGTTAACTATAGCTGATATACGTCTTTACATCACACTACACGTGTCGTAAGATTTTGGGAATTAGATGACAAGTCTTTCATGTTTAAACTTTTAAACAGATAAATGATTTTCTGAGGATCAAATAGGTTTGTTCTGAAATAAGTAATGTCAAGAATAGTTTATGAAGTAAAGCGAATATGAAGGAATGTTATTGATGCCGTAATTGGAGCTAAGTCTGAAAAATAACCCATCGGAAACTTGATTGGAATGATTACACACCAAACCCACTAAACACGTCTTTTATCCAAAAAAATATTTGAACTGCCGGTTATATCTCCGTTCGTATCAAATCATCTGATTTTTACGCCAAACTGTCTTTTGTTTTTGGACCTAGGTAACTTGAGTAATTAAGTCCGCTGGGGTGTTTCTACACCTAATGCCCTAAAACCAACTGGTTTGGGTGCATTGGCCCAAAGCTCGCTAAGAAGCCTAGAAAGTCCAGTTTAAAACAAAGTCAAGCAAGTGTTCTCTCCGAGTTAAAATTCCTAACGGTTCTTTGTGTGAGAATAATCTTGATAAAAGACAGGCTTTTATAAAAATTTTAGCGGAGATATGAAGGTTTTATTCTATGATAAAGACTATTGCACGTTCACAGAGGTGTGTATGAAATGAAAACAAGAAAAAGGTGGAGTGAAAAATACGACTTAGTTTCCTGTTAAGGAAGATAGAAATTCTGAAGTTGAAACCTTACTGGAAAACGAAACTTGAAAAATGCTTAACTCTTTATAAAACTTATGTGATCCTTTTAAAATTGCTATCTGGGCTTTATTGTGCGACATGATGACTTTATTCAACCTTTCGGGAACTTAACGACACTATTTGCACTGCACGTAAAGACATATAAAATCTGTAGTTAAACAAGAAGCGAGGTGTGAAAAATAAAGGTTCGATAGTCTAGACTTAAGATTATAGAATTGTTATTTTCTAAAACAAAACTTTAGGGTTTGAATCTTAGTTATTTTATGAAACCAACTTGACCGGATTTTGTGGGTAGTATCCGCTGAAAACCCTCAGGAGACAACACTCCTCCTACTAGGGACACCTAGAGGTTTAACGGCTTGTTGCACATGCTCAGTGCTATCGCGTTCCCTGCGAAAGTGAGGTTAGGAAATTTTTGTGAATAAATGGGCTTTGCTCGGGACGAGCAAATGATAAGTTTGGGGGTATTTGTTCATATCAGATTTTTGCATTTTCATACCGCCCAATTTTTGTCACATTGCATATCGGTAGATACACTTGAGCCGTGTTTGCTAGTCAATTACAGGATACAGGTTCTCGGATCTAAAACGGTGAAATTCATGAAAAACACGACAAAATCCGGGTTCCTGCCAACCACAGATAAAACACGGTCTCCGCTCTTCATCCGTATGTTGCCAGATACCAGTTTAGGAAGACAAAATGTCAAATCAATGTCACCTTCATGCACAAGGCTCAATGGCAACAACAAGTTCCAAGAGATCTACGTGGAGCTCGAGGCAATCATGACAAAATCTTGACAAAAAGTCCACCTTTCCCTCAACAGAAATTTTGGAAAAATCGTGGAGCCAAACTGAGAAAATACATATGCCAGAATAATGTACACAGTAAACCAGGAAATCCCAAAAAAGCAGATGCCCTAACTCCTCCAAAGGGCCGCGGATCCGCGGCCAAAGGGGGGTCTAGTCCGCGTGTAACGTCTTCAAAATAATAAAATATGATTTTTGGGAAATTTTATAATTTAATATTATTTTAATGAATATTTTAATATTCTGGTATAATTAAATACAGATAAATGGGGAAAAATTATGGAAAATTCTAAAATAAGGTATTTTAAGGAATTGCCTCGTTTTCTGTGCATGCCCCCATTTCCTCTAGTTTTGACCCTGAGTATGTCTAGTTTTGACTGATTCCATCTAGGGTGAAATCTGGGTTGATTTTCCTATGTTGGTGTATAATTTGGGACTTGTTTTAGCATGGATTTTGGTATTTGGTGATTCATTCCTGTCGGGTGGCGTTTGGACGTCAACGACAAGTGGATTTTGATTGTGTTTACATGCGAGTCGATGGGTTTTTACCTATGCGGGTAGCGTGTGCTATTTTGGTTTCCGATGTGATTTTCATGTGCTTTAGCATTGTGATATACTTGTAGGTACCCCGCGTGATGTTGAGGCAAAGGAGGTGAAGATAGCGACATCGGCTTTGGCACACGAGAAGCAAGGTGAGTAGATTTATATCTACAAAGAGAAGTCGGGTGGATGGCGTATAGCACCCCCGCAGTCCATGGTGATGTATACGAATACGTATACACACGAATATTTATTATGTGTTGTTTAGGGTTATTGATGGTAATAATGATATTTTGATGATAAGAATATATTGGTTTAGTATAGTGCGAATCCTAGAGTAGTGGTTGCACTCACACATACATTTACACACATACTTGCATTCATTCTTTCATTTATTAGAGTGCATATGATGGTGCGTATATCTACACATGGGTATGGGACTATGTGTTTATATACGGGATTGGAGGATGATACATGGTTTGAGATGATACTTGATGTGAAGCCGTGAGATCGGCGATGTGACATAGCTTGTCTTCGAGGTGCGATTTGATAGTTTTAGCGGGCCTTTGGACATGTGCTTTACCCACATTCATATTTTTATAGATGGTATCGATTTGTACTAGACTTAGAGTAGTACCCCAGATTATGCGATCTGATGATAGTGATACCTGATATGTGATGAGGTACTGTGATATTGACCCCTACCCAGCTATTGGGATGCCGTACGTCGATCTACCATACGAGCCGATATTGATGATAGATCCGCACTCATGACTCGAGGATATCTTACGATATGTTATTGAGGCGGGATCACCGACTATCATATCTATATATATTGACTCAGATTAGGTGGTTTCTTACCCCTCCTGTCTAGATTACTTAGTAGACATTAGACTGGACCGAGTCATACCTATTTCAAACTAACGAATCGGGGATATTTTAAAGATAGGCAGAAGGGTCATACGGATATTTTCAAATGATGTATCTTTTCTTAAAACACCGTAGCCCTTGTTTTTCCAAAAGCCCTGATTCGTCTTATTTCAAATGGCACCCCTGCATGACTTGTACAGATTGGTGTAGATTCTTTACTTTTGCGTTGATTATTCGATTCCGCATATTCATGCTATTTGCATTGCATCGCTTGTACTGTGGTTATATTTCAGTCATGCTGCTAGGACACCAGCACCATTATCGATGATGCATATGTTCCACGTACACTTGTTGCCGGCTCACACACTCATCATCGATAATTGCCATGTCACTACACTGTAGTACTATTGCATTCAGTATATGATCCTTGCATGACATGATGATGTGCACACCTTCCTTTACATGTCACATACTTCATGCTTTTGACTATACGCATTGAGATATGTTGTTTCTATGATATTTCTGGATTTGGGAACCGAGAGTGTTTCAAAAGAGAATATGTCATTGCTTTAAAAACCCGGTTACCCTTGATATGATATTTCAGTGCGTCCACCATGTGTTTTCTCGGTGCTGAGAGCGACATGTGTAACCCGAATCGAGGCGTGGATGAGCCGATTGCGGGTACATGGTAGACCCGGTATGGTTCCCCTCGGCAAGATGATCGATGAGCTTTGCCGATTGAGCCTGGAGGCGGGCGAGTACCTACCGGTGATTGGTTGGACCTGACGGTTATCCGGAGGATACCGACCAGAGTCGATAGATGTTTTGGGCATACTGCCGGGGCCGAGGGCCGATACCGCAGACAGAGCCCGCGGGCCGATCCGGACTGACGGAGCCCGATATATGAGGATTTACGTGCCGATGCTGGGCACAGTTTTCATGATGTTTTCGGGTATCGATGCTGGGCACCCTGGTTCCATGATTTTGATGTGTCGCGAGGGACACGGGTGGTTATATCCTCATATTATTTCCCATGCATATGATTCATGATATTTACATGCATGGTGGTTATTGTCAGTGGGTGACGAGTGGACGGGATCCACGAGTGTGCAGATTTGATTACATTGGTTATACCTCATATTCATGACATGCGATTACCTGAGGCACTAGCACGAGCACTTGGCACTACACTCATGTATAGAGATTACATTGCCAGTTTAGCATGCTTCAGCTTTATTCATATTGAGGTTTATGTATATCTGATCGTTTTGACCTAGGATGGGTCATGCATTTGATTTCTGCTTGTAGATATCTTTCTATTCACGAGTTGGCAACTCACCCCCGTTGTGCCCCAGTCCTTGCAGGTTTTTGCCGTACAGATTCCATAGCGCCATTTCTGGCACACTGCTTCCTTATGGGTGACTTGCTTGGATAGGTGGGTTCTTTTGTATCAGAACCGCCCTTGTTCATGTATTATTTATTGTATCTAGAATTGTCCATCAACCAAAACTTGTAGTTTGTTTCAGACATAGAAATCAGTGTTGTATTATTTCGACCTTAGAGTCGCGCTTGTAGTATTGCGGTTTTCTGGCTGTTTTTGAGTTTCTTTTCAGTTTTGATACTCGCCCCTTGGCGTTGTATATTGTTATTGCTTGCGTGATTGTGACCGTCGATTGACGA
This sequence comes from Agapanthus africanus, assembly GCA_030015575.1. Lineage (NCBI taxonomy): Eukaryota > Viridiplantae > Streptophyta > Magnoliopsida > Asparagales > Amaryllidaceae > Agapanthus > Agapanthus africanus. The sequence continues at coordinate 397,315,067 of JASDDO010000026.1, read as the reverse complement.
AGAGCTAGCTCCCGCTTGGGGATGCCTTTTATCATGTCATATATATTATTCTTGTTGTACCCCGTTCGGGGCCAGTTTTTACAAAGGAAACTCTGCCGAAATTTTCAGGAAAAAATTACACATTTTAAAAAAATGCATATTCGGCTTAGTTATTTAAAAACTTTGATTTCCAAACATGATTTCCTTACTTTTCAAAAACAGTTTTCCTTATTTACTCTTAAAATGGTTTTAGATTGCTGGGCTTTTGGCTTACTTGGATCAGATGGGGTCCTATAGACTTCATATGGTTCAAGGGCCAGTCACGTGCTCTTTCGGGTCGTGACAAAGTTGGTATCAGAGCGCTAGGTTGACCTTGGTTCGAGTCTAAGTTTGACTATGTGGAGCCTAGGGCGTTATCTATATAAGGAACTTAGGCTTGACCTTATGGAACTTAGACTTGGTCGAGGGGGTATTAGACCCGAACTTTCGTCGTGTAGGATGACCCTTGGTTGATGGAATAGGTGACTAAAGTAGAGTGACGTACCGTGGGTATGTTCCGCGGCATACTTACGACACGCCACTCCGCTTAAGGAACCTTAGGATGTACATACTTTCGAGATCAGTGATTCTCTTCATATCCATGATTATACATCCATTTGAGATCCCCGATTCTATTAGTTTCATGATCATACCTTTATTGATGCCGTTCCTTCTTATGATCATGTATCCACTTTGGATCTGTTGTTCTCTTTCTTGCCATTGACCTGCTCTCTTCGATACTCGATTGAGGTTCCAGTCGCCATGGTTGAGCGCAGTTTGGGCTGCTGCTAGGGTTACGGTCAGGGCGAGCTCGTCCGGTACGAGGGCCGACCATTGTGTTTTCTGGTGACATGGGAACGTCTCGAGTTGGTATTGATGAGTGTGACCTCTAGTGGAGGCGAGTGCTTGGTCTTGCACCAGATGATCGGGTCATTGTTAGAGCTGCCACTTGAGAGAGGACTGTTGATGTACAGCGTACCTTAGAGATTATGATGTCGCCTACCGTGCAGACAGATGGACCAGCTGTTGCTGAGATTGACAGGATGTTGCTTTCGGAGCTTACGAGCTGAGATTGCCGGAGCTTTCAGGAAGATATGCGACAGATGATAGCTAGTCTACCCGATTTGAGAGACGAAGGTGATTCGTCCGATTTTTGCGCCGGAGCGGGCCCAGCTGAGTTGAAGATCTCCAGTGTGGAGAGTCTTGCTCAGATCTAGAGCAGACCGATTCAGAGATGACCGCTTATGTATCGCCTTTTCTGGAGGATTGAGGCGCTGTTTAGCGTATATACGAAGGAGCCAGTTGTTGCTGCTAATGATGAGATATCGCCAGATGATTGGAGCTACTGCAGCATGGGCATGTTCTTGGAGATATGATAGTGAGTCGCTAGTCACCGAGGATGAATGACTAGGACGTGTGGTGAGTTCGCTTACCCCGATGCGAGGTCATCAGTAGATTGTTTCCAGCTAGAGGCGACTTCACGCAGATTCGTTGAGAGTCGATTGAGACGATCGAATGTCAGGAACCTATTTTCCAAGTTTAAAGTATACGGAAAGACATGCAGGTGATTCTATGGACCCTCTAGAAGAATGAAACCCTAACTCGACTTAATGACCGTGTGAAAGCCTTCGAACCTTAGGGTTTGCGGCGGTTCCACGGCGCCATTAGTGAGGCTTGGGTTTGCCCTTCTACGGCTGGACCACCGACGCTGTGGCATGTACTCGATACTATTAAACTGTACCCGAGATGTGAGCTCTTGGGGGATTATGAGGTTCTGACGAGTCGATCGGATGGTTCGACATCTTTCGGATATTGTGATGGGACACTGCTTGGGAGACTCCAGATGCGAGCATAGCCGTCGGAGCGCAGTCCGTGTAGCCACGATGAGATGAGTCCGAATCAGTCGACATTGGAGCAAGGTGGAGTAAAGAGTTCGCACGAGATTTCGACGAGATGACGTTCCACTTCGCTGACATCAGAGATGCGATATGCACGCTGAGGATGTGTTCGGCTAGATATCTTCTACTGAGTGATGAAGATACTGAGTTCGTGATTTCGAGTCCGTGTTAGAGACTTCGGGTGGACCGTAGCCGAGGACATTGCAGTGTGCAGATAAAGACGCGACGTCGATTGGTCGATGATACAGACAAGCGGGACAAGAAGTTCGTGCGAGAGGCAGACGAGCTGTTACTACACCCCGTTAAGATTAAAGGCCGGACATGCATACAGAGGCGCAGAGATGCGACCAGCTTCCGAGGAGATGTTGTACTAAGGACGCAGAGGTCCAGAGAGCGAGAAAAGATTACGCCAGAGTACCAGCCTCCTTACAGTTTGGCTTAGGCAAGATCAGAAGAGACCTTGAGTAGGATTCCTTCCAGTACACTGCTGCAATAAGAGTTGCACCCAGGATCGGATGTGTGATATGCATTCAGAGGACCCGAGGTCGGGGCCAGAGATGTGCTGCTTTACGAGCGGTTGTGAGGATTGACCGAGAGATGACCAGGGAAGTGCAAGAACGGAATCGTTCCTGTCAGCACACCTGACCGGGCCGATGAGCCGATGGATTGCGAGTTGGTAATCTACAGGAAAGATCAGGAACCAGAGGCAGAGGACGCCAGCCGCGAGCAAGAGGCAAGTAGATATCTTACGCCGCTAGCATCGGATGTACCGGTACCTTCTCGACCCTGAAGGAGGGTATACCGACGACGGTAATTATGATTTGTGATTTTGTGATTTGATTATCACGTATCCGTTGCTTTGGATTTCGGTATTTTGGGCGATCTATTCGCATGATTTAGTCTTGATGACTGAGTTTCATGATATTTGATTTTGTGCACCATGGTTGCACCTACTGGGTATTTATACCTTGTACATAGTTATTACTCTTGAGCTGTTGATTGCGATTTCATGCCTATTTTATGCTGGTGATTTGATTTACGCTTCCAGCAGAGTTTCATGTAATTTTAGTGTTTTGATTTTGCACTCGGTATAGCTTATATGTGCTTGTAGTGCATCGATATGTGTTTTGTGCCCGCAGCTGCACACGTTTATGATTTTCTTCATATCTGGATACACTTGGTGTTGCTGCTTACGTATTTGAGTTATTGCTTGGTATTTGTGCATGGGATGCACCAGTTCTATACTTCGTGCATTTGTCGCACCAGTTTTATGTTTCTTGCGTTTATCGCATCAGATTTATATTTCGTGCCTTTGTTGCACTGGATTTATATTTTGTGCATTACGATTGCACCTGACTTCGATTTGATGCCTTTCGGTATGTCGATTTTGATTGTGATATTGATGTGGATTCTTGCACTCCGTGCTTTTGACTGGACTTACGCATATTCGACGATGCTATTGGATTTTGTGATTCCGTGCATATTGAGTGCGCAGGGTCTAGATTTTCATTCGTGCATGATGGATGCACCGATTTGGATTTTCGCGCATGTTGGGCGCATGTTTTGAGATACGATTTTGGGGCACACCAGATGCACTAAATCGAGATTCTTCGTGCATGTCAGATGCACCTGTTTTGGCTGTCAGGCACACATGTTGCCTATGACAGATGCTTCGTGCACACCCGTTGCACCTAGATGTTGTTTTGTGCACATGTTTAGCGCATATATGGATTTTGATTTCCGTGCGCGTCAGACGCACAGGGTGGTGTTATGTGCATTTTTGGAATTTATTCCTTTTGGAGCAGTACATTTTTATGATGTGGGATATTTGCTTTCATACTGAGCAGGACTAGTCAGTGGACAGTGCCTGGATATATTTTGCATGCATCGATAGTTATCGAAGGGATTTCCGAAAAGCGAGCTATAGTCTCAGTATATACCTACGTGTCCGATATGACACAAACGTTTTAAAAACAAGGAAACCCTTCTGATTATTTTCAAAATGGTGGAACGTGCTTATTAAACAAAGGATATATATACACATATATAGTTATTTTCTTATGAGAAACGTCCGCCACTGTGCAGTGTTACGCGCATCGCACAGCGACTTAAAAAGATTTGGCATACAGTTGCATCAGCTAATTACATGTATAGATTGGGTGTCTACATGTATAGTCTTGGTCCATATCATATTGATTTTGTATTGGATTTGACATTGTGTCGTTACCATGACTCCGATGATTGCGGATGCTTGATGGAGTGTTGCTTTTGAGTTATCTGCTCAGTACTCATGCGCATGCATTACGCTATGGTGTTTTATGTATAGATGATTTCGGAGCCCCGATGACTTGGAATTTGTATTGAAATATTTTAGTATTTGGGGGTTTAAATTTAAATTCGGGGACCGAATTTCTTTAAGGGGGGTAGATTGTAACGTCTTCAAAATAATAAAATATGATTTTTGGGAAATTTTATAATTTAATATTATTTTAATGAATATTTTAATATTCTGTATAATTAAATACAGATAAATGGGGAAAAATTATGGAAAATTCTAAAATAAGGTATTTTAAGGAATTGCCTCGTTTTCTGTGCATGCCCCCATTTCCTCTAGTTTTGACCCTGAGTATGTCTAGTTTTGACTGATTCTATCTAGGGTGAAATCTGGGTTGATTTTCCTATGTTGGTGTATAATTTGGGACTTGTTTTAGCATGGATTTTGGTATTTGGTGATTCATTCCTGTCGGGTGGCGTTTGGACGTCAACGACAAGTGGATTTTGATTGTGTTTACATGCGAGTCGATGGGTTTTTACCTATGCGGGTAGCGTGTGCTATTTTGGTTTCCGATGTGATTTTCATGTGCTTTAGCATTGTGATATACTTGTAGGTACCCCGCGTGATGTTGAGGCAAAGGAGGTGAAGATAGCGACATCGGCTTTGGCACACGAGAAGCAAGGTGAGTAGATTTATATCTACGGGGAGAAGTCGGGTGGATGGCGTATAGCACCCCCGCAGTCCGTGGGGATGTATACGATACGTATACACACGAATATTTATTATGTGTTGTTTAGGGTTATTGATGGTAATAATGATATTTTGATGATAAGAATATATTGGTTTAGTATAGTGCGAATCCTAGAGTAGTGGTTGCACTCACACATACATTTACACACATACTTGCATTCATTCTTTCATTTATTAGAGTGCATATGATGGTGCGTATATCTACACATGGGTATGGGACTATGTGTTTATATACGGGATTGGAGGATGATACGTGGTTTGAGATGATACTTGATGTGAGGCCGTGAGATCGGCGATGTGACATAGCTTGTCTTCGAGGTGCGATTTGATAGTTTTAGCGGGCCTTTGGACATGTGCTTTACCCACATTCATATTTTTATAGATGGTATCGATTTGTACTAGACTTAGAGTAGTACCCCAGATTATGCGATCTGATGATAGTGATACCTGATATGTGATGAGGTACTGTGATATTGACCCTTACCCAGCTATTGGGATGCCGTACGACGATCTACCGTACGAGCCGATATTGATGATAGATCCGCACTCATGACTCGAGGATATCTTACGATATGTTATTGAGGCGGGATCACCGACTATCATATCTATATATATTGACTCAGATTAGGTGGTTTCTTACCCCTCCTGTCTAGATTACTTAGTAGACATTAGACTGGACCGAGTCATACCTATTTCAAACTAACGAATCGGGGATATTTTAAAGATAGGCAGAAGGGTCATACGGATATTTTCAAATGATGTATCTTTTCTTAAAACACCGTAGCCCTTGTTTTTCCAAAAGCCCTGATTCGTCTTATTTCAAATGGCACCCCTGCATGACTTGTACAGATTGGTGTAGATTCTTTACTTTTGCATTGATTATTCGATTCCGCATATTCATGCTATTTGCATTGCATCGCTTGTACTGTGGTTATATTTCAGTCATGCTGCTAGGACACCAGCACCATTATCGATGATGCATATGTTCCACGTACACTTGTTGCCGGCTCACACACTCATCATCGATAATTGCCATGTCACTACACTGTAGTACTATTGCATTCAGTATATGATCCTTGCATGACATGATGATGTGCATACCTTCCTTTACATGTCGCATACTTCATGCTTTTGACTATACGCATTGAGATATGTTGTTTCTATGATATTTCTGGATTTGGGAACCGAGAGTGTTTCAAAAGAGAATATGTCATTGCTTTAAAAACCCGGTTACCCTTGATATGATATTTCAGTGCGTCCACCATGTGTTTTCTCGGTGCTGAGAGCGACATGTGTAACCCGAATCGAGGCGTGGATGAGCCGATTGCGGGTACATGGTGGACCCGGTATGGTTCCCCTCGGCAAGATGATCGATGAGCTTTGCCGATTGAGCCTGGAGGCGGGCGAGTACCTACCGGTGATTGGTTGGACCTGACGGTTATCCGGAGGATACCGACCAGAGTCGATAGATGTTTTGGGCATACTGCCGGGGCCGAGGGCCGATACCGCAGACAGAGCCCGCGGGCCGATCCGGACTGACGGAGCCCGATATATGAGGATTTACGTGCCGATGCTGGGCACAGTTTTCATGATGTTTTCGGGTATCGATGCTGGGCACCCTGGTTCCATGATTTTGATGTGTCGCGAGGGACACGGGTGGTTATATCCTCATATTATTTCCCATGCATATGATTCATGATATTTACATGCATGGTGGTTATTGTCAGTGGGTGACGAGTGGACGGGATCCACGAGTGTGCAGATTTGATTACATTGGTTATACCTCATATTCATGACATGCGATTACCTGAGGCACTAGCACGAGCACTTGGCACTACACTCATGTATAGAGATTACATTGCCAGTTTAGCATGCTTCAGCTTTATTCATATTGAGGTTTATGTATATCTGATCGTTTTGACCTAGGATGGGTCATGCATTTGATTTCTGCTTGTAGATATCTTTCTATTCACGAGTTGGCAACTCACCCCCGTTGTGCCCCAGTCCTTGCAGGTTTTTGCCGTACAGATTCCATAGCGCCATTTCTGGCACACTGCTTCCTTATGGGTGACTTGCTTGGATAGGTGGGTTCTTTTGTATCAGAACCGCCCTTGTTCATGTATTATTTACTGTATCTAGAATTGTCCATCAACCAAAACTTGTAGTTTGTTTCAGACTTAGAAATCAGTGTTGTATTATTTCTACCTTAGAGTCGCGCTTGTAGTATTGCGGTTTTCTGGCTGTTTTTGAGTTTCTTTTCAGTTTTGATCCTCGCCCCTTGGCGTTGTATATTGTTATTGCTTGCGTGATTGTGACCGTCGATTGACGAAGAGCTAGCTCCCGCTTGGGGATGCCTTTTATCATGTCATATATATTATTCTTGTTGTACCCCGTTCGGGGCCAGTTTTTACAAAGGAAACTCTGCCGAAATTTTCAGGAAAAAATTACACATTTTAAAAAAATGCATATTCGGCTTAGTTATTTAAAAACTTTGATTTCCAAACATGATTTCCTTACTTTTCAAAAACAGTTTTCCTTATTTACTCTTAAAATGGTTTTAGATTGCTGGGCTTTTGGCTTACTTGGATTAGATGGGGTCCTATAGACTTCATATGGTTCAAGGGCCAGTCACGTGCTCTTTCGGGTCGTGACACCGCGGATCCGCGGCCGTACTGGCGCCGCATGCGCAGGAATTTTGGGGGTATTTTGGTCTTTTCGTTTTTGCTCTGGTGGTTGCCCTAGGTTTCCATTCTCCAGCCTATAAATAGCCCAGAACTTTGAGAAGGAAAGGGTCCATTCTTGTATTTTCTTTTTCTAGGTTTTAGTTCACATGTTCTTCTTCTTCTCATCTCTTCTCCATTAAACTTGTAGTGAGCTTTGTGAGGGAGGAATGGTAAATAAAGAAGATCATTTTATTATCATGCTTGTCTGCTCTTTCTTTACTTGTTGTAATTTTAATTGTTAAGTAGTTGTTATTTTCTTGTTGTTTCTTTCTTCTCTCTTTTTCTTTATCATTCATACGATAATGATGCTTACGCTCGATCCTCGCCAAGGCGAGGCCGCAAATAGTTAGTCGTATTCTTCTAATCTCCTTCTTTCTATCTTCCTCTTTTGTTTTGTTTTGTTTTTCCTTATCATGAAGTGTGAGTAGTTTATTACTTGTTAGGGTAGGATAAGGGAAGTTTGAGAGAAGGAAATCTCTCTCACTCTTTCCTTGCCCAACAGCTTAAATCGACTCCTGATTGAAAAGAATTCTTGTTGTGTAGTATGAAATGGTAAAGAAATCACAACCAAAAATTATTTGACCGCAATCAACTACGGTGTCGGATTGTAGATTGTAAGTGAGTGCGGATCGTCCTCAGGGAAAGCGTAATCGTTCGTCTTTTGAATTAGATGAATTGAAACTTTAAAGAAAGAAAACAAAACAATTCAAGATTTATAGTTGAAGTTCAAGAATGAAAAAAAAAACTAGATCTAAGAAAGCATTAAAAGATAGAATCAAGAATTGATCGTTTGTTGATTTTTCCAAACCAAATCTCAAGAATCGAAATAAGGCTCGTAGGAATCGATCGGATCTATAGATGTGATGTAATCTTAGAATTACGTATTCTTATCCTTCGATGAATTGATACTAGATCGATGATAATCGATGAGAATTAGAGACTTCTTGTGAAACTAGGGTTTCATCTTATCTCTTGTTCTTTCATTGATATCATTCATATTCTAGCATCTAGTAAATTCAAGAAACGATCGTAGATCCCTAATTTCGAGCGATCACAATCAAGAAAGCATCGCTACGAAACTAGGTCATCGATTCTTGAACTTGCTAGGGTTTACAAAACACATAGGACTTAAAAATAGTATTAAGATTTGTTACATCATCATTCTACAATTGTCTCGACTCCTTTACGAGCGGAGTTTTACTCAAACATCACAACAAGAACAACAATTACAAATTGAGATCTAATCATGATGCAAGAATTAAAAGAAAGCAAGATTAAAGAATTTCACCTTTTATTTATATCAACAATTTCATTACATTCGCTCAAGAACTACAAGAGGAAGAATTCGATCGTCGACTTGGCTTCGCTCGTCTCCGTGGATCGCGGATCGGCTTGGATCACTTGCCCGATTGAAGATCGGCTCGGCTCATAAAAGGGTTGAAGGCTTCTCGCTTGATTTGGTACTCAAGATCTTGGATTTGGAGTGGAATTAGGGTTAGGGTTTCGCACAAGCCTTGTCACTAGACTTGTGGAAGAAGATGTTGAAAGAGGGAAAGAGATTAACTAAAATTGATTCCCTAAAGATTGATTAGCCTTTAACCCTAGGTCTAGGTTCCTATTTATAGATAACTAACCCTAGATCTAGGATTTCAAATTCTAAGTTTCCCTCCAAAAGTTTGTTGAGGGAATTCAAATTTCCCTCCAAAAGTTAGTTAGGAGAGAAACTTCTAGATGTGATTAGTTAGGAGGAGCTTCTAGAAGAGGATTAGTTTAGGAGCTTAATTAGGATTAGCCTTCCTTAATTTTCTTTGCTGATCTGGCAGTAGCTTCAGGATAATTATGGAATTTGACGTATCACAATTGACTGTGGGTCCCGCTGTGAGAATTCTGCACTGAAAATGAGACGATGACGTGGCAGAAGCGCGGCGGATCCGCGGCGCAAGCCTGTTCCCGCCGCGGATCCGCGGCTTCTTTGGGGATTTAGAGCTTGGGCTTTCTGGTGTAGTCTTGGGCTGTTGCATGGGCCGTCTTCTGATGTATTGAATTATCTAATTCCTTCTGCATTGCTACCAGATCTGAAATGATTGAATTGGCTTAATGTTGATCAGCTCTTTGGTTTTTCTTCCGTATTTTCCTGCACAGACTCAAGACAAGTGTTGCGCAAATACAGAAATGATGCGATGCCATGAAATGCGGTTAATTTCCTTTAAAGTGTCGGTTTAAAAGTCTAACACATGCAATCTCATATTTTGTGACAGATTTGCTAATATGTAGAATATGAATGCCGAACACTTCTAAATGTATGCAAATGTTAAGGAAATTGCCGGCTAAAATATACAATATTTTCGACTGATCAAATACCCCCAAACTTAATTTCGATCGTCTCGAGCGAATGTTTTATTAAAAAGAGAAGGAGAAAATAAAGAAAGAGAAAAACTAACTAGCACACTTTCGTAGGCAACACGATTGCACTGAGCACGTGCAACAAGCCTTTAAACCTCTAGGTGTCCCTAGTAGGAGGAGTGTTGTCTCCTGAGGGTTTTCAGCGGATTGCACCCACAAAATCCAATAATAAAAGGAAGATCATGAATATTACATTTAAAGAAAAGAATTGTAAAAGAAAAGCCTTGAAAATTAGGGTTTCCAACTAAGCTAGCTTTTCGGTTGTCATGAGCCCTATCTTAATGGTCATGAAAAGATGTCAGAAATCACGTCCTCCCTCAATAAAACATCGTCTTATTCTTCATTCCTATCTTTCTTCCAAACATCGATCATATAACCCTGCGTGTGTGTAAAGACATCCCTACACCCGGAGAATTCAATTCAAGCTATCATACTCTTGCCCATCAGCCTCAGTATATATATTTTTTTCCGATGAGCTTACACACTTTCATGCGACCGTTAATACTTCTTGAGGTACTAACCGACCGATTACTCCTGTGCTTGCTTATTTGGTGTATTTTCCTAATCTTGCACCACCTTAGGTATAGCAGTGACTCCCAGACCAGTTGGCCTTAGGGCACTAGATGAAAAGGCACCCTTGCTATATATTTTTTATTTCCCTTGGTGATAACAAAACCAGTGTTCATTTTTCTCACCATTTTTTTTCTTTTTTCATACTTTTGGTTTTAAGACAAGAGCATTTCAAGGTATACTCTACTATCCCAGGCTTCAAGACGTGTGTAAGTGCGAATAGCAGGGTAGCAACGTTCAAAATGTTTGGCTTCCAGAATAGAAACTATTTTTCAGACTTATTTTTATCCTCAGATTAGTGACTACCTTCATCTTACTAACCCTTGGGACAACGGCTCATAACTACTTATTACTAGTTCGTATAAGAAAACTTCTAATTTTCTTAGTTTTCTTAAATTTTTCTAATCTCATGGATGTAATTTTTCACTATCTAAACTTTAATTATCTTATTTATATACAAAAATATATTTTTATAGTTTTGAAATTTTTTTAAATTTTTATAGTTTTTAAAGAAATGTTTTGTGCTTATGCAATGTATGATGCAAATGATGCGTAAATAAGCACAAACCTCTCCCAAACTTGTTTTCAACAGTGTCCTCACTGTTGCCATCTGCTAAATCTACAAAACCTGTAAGCTTGGGAGGAATTTATTAGTGGGGGCAAAATATTTAAGTGAAGAACCTCCCCGAAACTTATTTTTGGCTCAAAATTTTGTAAAACTTTTCTTTTCAAGAGCCAGAAAAAATATCCCCCCAAACTTGAGTTATGCAATGTTAAGCTTTGAAAGTCACAAGAGGGGGTCAAAAATCATTGGTCGATACCAAGCTTTGCAAAGACCGAATGTTAACACCAACCATTCAAAATTTTTATCAATGCAGTGCTCTGGTTGGTGGAAGAAGAAGAAGTGGGGAAAGGTTAAGTGGTGGAAGAGAGTGTGTGTGCGTCTCATATTGGAGAGACGATACAGTGTATGTGATGGATAACTCGCATTCTTTTTACAGTTCAGAAGAAGGGGTGGAGGTTCAATTTCAGTGATTGGAAGATGATTCATCTCAACACCCGTGTCATTCAAAAATGCGAGTTCATCAGCGAAGATCTCCTCAAAAGTTCCATCTATACCCCGATGAATAATATCATCACAAAGTGCGGGGTGATCTTCAGACTCTAAAAGCAGTTCATAATCAGTGTTATTTGTTGACCCGGACATCTCGGTGGAAGAGTCCGTATGTATATAATACATAGTTGGGTCAAACAATAACATATGAAAAGAGTCTAGATCAATATCAGGAGGATCATCAAATTCGCTGCTGTCGACATCCATTAAGTCGACAGAACAGACCTGAGCAGTAGTTTCGGAGGGTACACTTCCCAACTTGTAAATGTTTAGGTCTATTGACCTATTCCCGAAAGATAGGGTCATAGAACCATTACGACAGTTGATAATAGCATTGGAAGTGGCCAAAAAGGGGCGACCTAAAATCACCGGAATTTGATTCCGTGGGTTCGCTACAGGCTGTGTATCAATTACAATATAATCTACCGGGAATATAAATTCTTCGATTTTTATTAACACATCCTCCAGTTCACCCCTAGGTTTGGTGATTGATCGGTCAGCCATCTGGAGAGTGCAATTGGTTGGCTTCAACTCTCCGATACCTAGTTGCTCATAGACTGAATATGGAAGCAAGTTAACACTAGCGCCAAGGTCTAATAGAGCACGGTTGCTGTGTTTTTCCCCAATAGAAACGGAAATAGTAGGATATCCTGGATCCTTACGTTTCCTCGGTAATTGTTGGGGGAAAGCCGTGTCTATTGTTTTTTCCATGAATATCTTTTTGGGCGCTTTAGTCTTCCTCTTCCTAGTGCACAAGTTCTTAAGAGTTTTCGCATAGGACGGAACTTGTTGGATGGCATCTAGGAGAGGGATGTTGGTGTTTACTTGCTTAAAAATGTTCATAATCTTCTCCATATGTGGACTCGGTGTGTTAGCCCTTAACCGATTAGGATAAGGTGCTTTAGCAGTAAGCGCTGGGTCCATCATAGGAGAAGGAAGTGGGTGTGGAACCGATCCCAAAATAGAAGTGGGGATCGTCCGTGGAGGGGTAAAAGAGGTGGGCTGTAGTGGCGAGCCTTTTGGGAAACGAAGAATAGGCTCGGAAGAAGATGGTGGGGTAAAAGAACTGGGGTCAGAAGTGTGTGTGTGAAGAAAGGTCTCAGCCGGGGTGTTATTGATTGATTTATTAGTATCATCAAACTCTTCCCCAAGGTGATGGTCAAGCACTCTTCCAGATCTCAACGTGATCTCATCCACATGATATGAATAGCTAGAATTGGGTAAAGGTTGAGCAGGAAGTTTCCCTTTCTCTCGTGCACTCATTTCGGCTTTTAGTTGTGCAATTTGTTCTTCCATCGATTTGATATTATCATTTTGAGAAATAATGATCTTCATCACATTCTCGACGGAAGATTGCAAACTTGCCGTCCCTTGGATGGATTGTTTCATGAAAGTATCCAAGGTTTGTGCTAGTGCAGAGGTATTATCTGTACCGGTCAATTGCAAAGGACTAGACGGTGCAAAAGTGTTGGCCGGATTTTGGAAATTTTGTGCTTGAAAGGGGTGCTGACTCAATTGAAGTTGTGGGTGCTGTTGTGGTGGAGGGACCCTTTAGAAATTGTTTTGGGTTGGAACCGTGTTTTGAGATTGTGATTGGTTCCAAGCAAAGTTAGGGTTATTCCTCCAACCCTGATCATATGTGGAGGAAGATGGATCATTTCTAGGTCTTTGAAATGATGCATTGGTATGCTCAGGACCTTGAAACGGACATTCTTCCGTCAAGTGAGACGGATCAGAACAACAACCACATACAGTTTTGGAGAGTGATATTTGACTTAGGGCGGCGGCTAAAAATTTGTTTTCCATAGCGTCAAATTTCTTGTGTAAAGCTGAAATTTCAGCTCTAATTCCTATGGAAATATCATTGCCATCCCTAGACGATTGACTCACACCCTCCCACTGTAAAGATTTTTCAGCGAAATCTTCTAGAAATTTCCAGGCTTCCCCATCATCTTTGGTCATAAAGTTGCCTTGACACATTGATTCAAGGGTCTGTCTTGTGTAAGGAGTAATGCCCTCATAAATGATTCGGCAAAGATCCCATCTCGGGATGCCGTGATGTGGACATTGGACTAACAGATCCTTGAAGCGGTCAAGACATTTTGAAAATGTTTCATTTGGAAGCTGGGTGAATTGATAGATTTCGCTACGGACTCGAGCTGTCTTTTGATGTGGGTAGAATTTCTTAAGGAATGCTTTGACGAATTCATCCCAATTTGAAATGGAATGTGCGGTAGTGTTATATAGCCACTTCTCGGCTAAATCGCACAAAGTGAATGGGAGAAGACGAAGACGTAAAGCATCCACAGACAACTGTGAAGTACCCATCATTGCGCATACATTTTCAAATTTCGTGATAAACACGTATGCGTCTTCAGACTCGAGACCGTGAAATTTTGGTAGAAGGTTGATGAATTGGGGTTTTATTTGAAAATTTTCCCCGTTGGCTGGTGGAATGGAAAGACAGGTGGAAAGTGGGCCTCGTGTTGGATAACACCTCTCTTGGAGAGAAATGCGAGGTGGATTCTGCGCACCAACGGACGGCGGCAGAGTAGTGGAAAAGAAGTTCGATGGAGGTGGATCCATCGATGTGGGTGTGGTGGTGGGTAAAAGAAAGGTAAATGTAGAAATACCGACTTTAGGGTCGATGAGGGAAACGCGGACTAACGGGCACTAGAAACCTGTTGTCCAGCCTATCTTGTACTAAAAAGGGTTAGTACAAGTGGCAGCGTGAATTTATAATTAGGGGAAATGATGTATGCGGTGTTTGTTTTGAAAAGATACGGATTTTTGAAAAAATATGATGCAACAAAACAAATGCAACACACAAACCCTAGAATCTAGTGGTCACCTAGGTCAAACTCTAGACCGCTCCTAACTGCCAAAAGACAAGTCGCAGGATAAATCCTCCACTGCCTCTTTGTCCCCCTGTGGCCGGATAAGTGCCAGGTTAGTGGGAAGGAACCACCACTACAGTGGGCCTAATTAATAACCACTAGCCTTAGACACACTCGCCTTAGGCACCACAAGAAAACTCGGATAAGCAATGAATTACCCACGGCCTTCTCTTGTCCTAATTGAGCGCGACGGTCCTTAGAGTCATCTCTAGATTTCTTTTAATTAATGAGGGTAAATGCGGATGCAAGTTTTGCGATTTTCGGTGCCTAGGAAGGGTAATGAAATCCCCGCCTAATTTGGATTTGGCCGTGCCCCTTAATTTCCGTTTTAATATGCAAACAACCAAGAATCAAAAACACGCACAAATTTTATTTTGCTTTTGCGCGCAGCGATTTATTTGCAAAGAAACCTGCAGTAAAATTGTTATTGGAGCAGACAGAGGAGAAGATAAGAAAGTGAGAAAGTTACAGTGAAAAATTGGTGCAGTGAACAGTCAACAGAGGCGCGGATCCGCCGCGGATTGGGGGTTCTTGCCGCGGATGGGCGCTCTTCTGGTGGAATCACTGTACAAATTTTCTTCAGGGAGCTTCTGTTCAGCTGCTGAGTCCACTGGAATTTTCAGAAAATTTTTTCTCCAGCTCCAATGATTCCAGATTTTCTCGCAATCAAATCACAACACACGTATTAGTGTTTGCACGAATTTTTGATCTAAAATTTATAATGGAATAAATTTCTCAACTCAAATTTCAAAATACGAACTATTAGCGCACTATCCCCGGCAACGGCGCCATTTGATTGAAAAGAATTCTTGTTGTGTAGTATGAAATGGTAAAGAAATCACAACCAAAAATTATTTGACCGCAATCAACTACGGTGTCGGATTGTAGATTGTAAGTGAGTGCGGATCGTCCTCAGGGAAAGTGTAATCGTTCGTCTTTTGAATTAGATGAATTGAAACTTTAAAGAAAGAAAACAAAACAATTCAAGATTTATAGTTGAAGTTCAAGAATGAAAAAAAAACTAGATCTAAGAAAGCATTAAAAGATAGAATCAAGAATTGATCGTTTGTTGATTTTTCCAAACCAAATCTCAAGAATCGAAATAAGGCTCGTAGGAATCGATCGGATCTATAGATGTGATGTAATCTTAGAATTACGTATTCTTATCCTTCGATGAATTGATACTAGATCGATGATAATCGATGAGAATTAGAGACTTCTTGTGAAACTAGGGTTTCATCTTATCTCTTGTTCTTTCATTGATATCATTCATATTCTAGCCTCTAGTAAATTCAAGAAACGATCGTAGATCCCTAATTTCGAGCGATCACAATCAAGAAAGCATCGCTACGAAACTAGGTCATCGATTCTTGAACTTGCTAGGGTTTACAAAACACGTAGGACTTAAAAATAGTATTAAGATTTGTTACATCATCATTCTACAATTGTCTCGACTCCTTTACGAGCGGAGTTTTACTCAAACATCACAACAAGAACAACAATTACAAATTGAGATCTAATCATGATGCAAGAATTAAAAGAAAGCAAGATTAAAGAATTTCACCTTTTATTTATATCAACAATTTCATTACATTCGCTCAAGAACTACAAGAGGAAGAATTCGATCGTCGACTTGGCTTCGCTCGTCTCCGTGGATCGCGGATCGGCTTGGATCACTTGCCCGATTGAAGATCGGCTCGGCTCATAAAAGGGTTGAAGGCTTCTCGCTTGATTTGGTACTCAAGATCTTGGATTTGGAGTGGAATTAGGGTTAGGGTTTCGCACAAGCCTTGTCACTAGACTTGTGGAAGAAGATGATGAAAGAGGGAAAGAGATTAACTAAAATTGATTCCCTAAAGATTGATTAGCCTTTAACCCTAGGTCTAGGTTCCTATTTATAGATAACTAACCCTAGATCTAGGATTTCAAATTCTAAGTTTCCCTCCAAAAGTTTGTTGAGGGAATTCAAATTTCCCTCCAAAAGTTAGTTAGGAGAGAAGCTTCTAGATGTGATTAGTTAGGAGGAGCTTCTAGAAGAGGATTAGTTTAGGAGCTTAATTAGGATTAGCCTTCCTTAATTTTCTTTGCTGATCTGGCAGTAGCTTCAGGATAATTATGGAATTTGACGTATCACAATTGACTGTGGGTCCCGCTGTGAGAATTCTGCACTGAAAATGAGACGATGACGTGGCAGAAGCGCGGCGGATCCGCGGCGCAAGCCTGTTCCCGCCGCGGATCCGCGGCTTCTTTGGGGATTTAGAGCTTGGGCTTTCTGGTGTAGTCTTGGGCTGTTGCATGGGCCGTCTTCTGATGTATTGAATTATCTAATTCCTTCTGCATTGCTACCAGATCTGAAATGATTGAATTGGCTTAATGTTGATCAGCTCTTTGGTTTTTCTTCCGTATTTTCCTGCGCAGACTCAAGACAAGTGTTGCGCAAATACAGAAATGATGCGATGCCATGAAATGCGGTTAATTTCCTTTAAAGTGTCGGTTTAAAAGTCTAACACATGCAATCTCATATTTTGTGACAGATTTGCTAATATGTAGAATATGAATGCCGAACACTTCTAAATGTATGCAAATGTTAAGGAAATTGCCGGCTAAAATATACAATATTTTCGACTGATCAACTCCCGTTAATTGAACCACAATCCGCTCTTTACGGCACCCTATCCTACATGATAGCGGTGATTCCGTAGTGAGACCGGTTGTGGTTGAATTAACCGGAGGTTATGGATAAGAGCCAAGAACGGACGGACAAGCACCAAAAGGAAGGACTTATGCGTTGGAAAGCCTAGCTTATACTCGCAAGTTCCTTCCTAGTCGTGCTAATCCCCGTTGTTGCCGATTACCGTAACACCGATATTAAGAGGGGCAACGAAAGATGTGGAGACTCCTAACTCAAACTAACCTAATCCTAACCCTAACAAGCTCTCTTTAAATATCAACTCAACACTTAGATAATCCAACAAAATCTGAAAACAGGACTTAACTCGTCGAAAAACACATAGAAAAAGATTCCCATCTCCTTGCGGACGACCCGTACTCAACCGGCTAGCTACGTGCGAAACCGTCTTGATTGCGGTATTTAAACTTAAACTTGAAGACGAACGTATCCTAACAATCACCATCCTCGAATAAATTCCTTCGAGTTCGTATATAACCATACGATGGTTTTGTCCAATGGAAGTGGACGTTCGCAGTAATACGGGGTGTCCTGGAGAAAAGGGTAAAAGTAGGAGTGGCAAAGAGGTTTGCAACTCTGACAATCCAAAAAGCCAGTGTTTAAGAAGATTCGGTCAACTTGGTCACTGAGTCTTACTGTTAGGGTCGGGTCAATGGTCGCTGCCAAAGAGAGAGAGAAAAGAAACA
This sequence comes from Agapanthus africanus, assembly GCA_030015575.1. Lineage (NCBI taxonomy): Eukaryota > Viridiplantae > Streptophyta > Magnoliopsida > Asparagales > Amaryllidaceae > Agapanthus > Agapanthus africanus. The sequence continues at coordinate 397,297,044 of JASDDO010000026.1, read as the reverse complement.
CTCAGCGTGCATTCTAACCTAGATCAGAATGGTTACCAATTTATCTAATCTGGAAACCTCCCACTTTACCGTCAAATTCTCCTCCAAACCTGAAAGAAGAATTAGTCGGGATCACCCGAGGAGTAAACCAACTCATCAGTGGGAATCGGGATCCAACTATCATCGCATGATAATGTGACGGAATCCGCTCACATCATCACACTCCAGAAGGTATGCGCATAGCTGGCAAGTTTCAGTTTCTTTAGAAACTCCCGATGTGATTTCTGCTCGATGCTCTTATGACCTTGGCGTGAGGTCAAAATATCAAAAGTCACATGTCAGGTTCTGCCCATCATTATCCAGGTTAATTTGAACCCACCCGTACTTACCCTTGACGTAGGCCAAAATAGTAGTACGACTGTCCCAAACCAACGCATCTATCTATGCAACAGATAAATACCCGGCAGCTACCTATCACCATGCCTTGGCGTGAGGTCAAAATACATAGCTTGAATACTACTGAATATTTAACTGAAATGATGGAGGGCTACGAATGGTTTCTGGCGAAAACCTTTAACGTAATGAACTTGATATCGTTGAAGGAACCGGATAGCTTTTATGAAAATATAGTGACGAAAACCTTTGCTAAAGAGGTCACTCCCGGTGAAGGGATCTCGGCTCTTTCCCCATAGAATGAGGTGCAGGATATTCCAACTGAATACCACGGTGCAAAGCAAAAGTAATCGGCTATAGTGAAGTTATTACCCTGACGCAAACTTTTTGTCTAAGGGGTCACTCCCGGTGAAGGGATCTCGGCCCTTGCCTCGTCGACTGAGGAGCAGGATATTCCAACTGAATACCACGGTGCAAAACAAAAGTGAACGTCCTTGCAATAACAGCTTTTTGAAAAGTGTTCCAACAACATCAGAAAAGGTTTGTTTAACTTGCATTGATCCGAATCAACGCAGTCCCATCAATTGATCACACTACAAAGAACGAAAATAATGACGTACGTATATGCCATCCGCATTCGCCACTGGGTCCCGTCATTACCCGTTAGGTTAGCTAACTAACGACAGAGCGGGGACTGGACTAGCGCGGATGCAAAACATATACAACATCTACTAGTATATATATCAATATATAATATTTCGCTCAAGGCGTGATAAAATGCAACATCACATAAATGTACAGCATCACAGAACAATACAGATATCTGGGATCCCCGGGTTTCACAGAGCCACTACTGAAACCCGACGTTCCCCTGGTCGTGTGGATAGCCTGTGCAGTGAAATCCTAGACCCCTACGGGCGCGGCAAGTTACCCGCCAAAACCTGAAGCGAGGCAGCCCCCTTCAGCACCGTGAATGGACCACCCAGCACTTCACGGAATCCGGTAACTTGGGCACCCCTCCTGGGTCAACCTGTACCCCCTACGAGTGCGGCGAATAGCCCGCCAATTCTAGAGTGAAGCCCCCTCCGTCTTAATGCCATGAGATGCGGGCTTGTTGCCCTCTAGAACCCGGCTATCCGTGCACCCCTCCTTGGGGTAATCCTAGTACAGAAAGTAAAATATACATACAACGGGTACATCGACCGCAACCTGTTCGTGCCCCAAAAATATAATACAAACAGGCAGTGACGGCAGTCCACATGTCGGACGCTCGCCCCGCAATATCAAATGTACATAATACAACAAAAACTATACTAGCATTGCATCCAGGCTATCCCCCATGACCAATCCGCAACATCACAGCATAACACAGAACATCAACGTGAAAGTCACGTTCGCAAATCCGTCTCACCAGGCTATAGCAGTTAGACAGGATTTACCGATCAAGTGACATTCACGGTCGCAGATATAATGTAAATACTGTGAACTAAAGTGTTTAAAATATCCGATCGATCAAAATTTACCAAATGGGCCCCAATCATTACTGTAGCACATAAAGAAATTCTGGGCCCAAAAATAATATTCCAAAACCCATATTTTCAAGTCCAAGAACCTCTGTAAAAAATTGGTCCAGTGAGGAGCCTAAGTGGCGGCGGAACCGCGGCCCAAGGATGGGTTTGGCCGCGGTTCCGCGGTGGTATGGTGAGATCACCCGACCAAATTTTCACAGAGTTCTTATAATTCCCTGCACAGTATTCTGCAACTACCTGAAAAAATTTTGGAGCCAAAAAAAATTCGACAGAAACTGATGCTATTCGAAAATGCGGTTTTGGAATTTTTGTTCGATCGGAAATGTAAAACACATTAGACAAAACTAGACTATGTTAATAGCGAGGCTCTGATACCACAGTAAGTGCACAGCGGCGCCCCGGCCGTCAATCCGACGCCGGAATGCGGAAGCGATGCTAAACTTTAACTTTTCAAACCGGCACCACCGCGCACTATAAACCCGGATCGTGCCATTAAACTAGTCCTAGCTAACTACAAGATGGGGAAAGAGATATACCGAGCGATCCGTGTCCTACGGTCTTCTCGCCGTCTTCCCGATCTCCCGCGGAATGTCCGGTCTTCACCTCCTCGCCGGAAGGGCACCACGTCGCCTGCTTCATTTACTGGCTCCCACCTCTATACCGAGGCAACTCGGGCATGAAGTTGGCGAGCCGACGTGCCCAAGGTTTGCTGTAGAATATGTATAGAACTCATGTCTCATTTTGGGGTAGAGGGAGTTGCCATATGGTGGAGGAAATGATATATGTTTATGGAGATGGAGTTGTGTGGATTTTTCCAAGCCAAAGATACAAAAATCCCACACCAAATAAAAATGGGCAGCCCCTCCCCAATGTGGCCGGCCATGCATGAATGGTGAGGAGAGAGTGAATGAGGGAGTGTATGGATCAATAATGCAAGAAGAGTAAGGAGTGATCATGAAAAGAAATCATAAGAAACAAAGTCCAACACTCAACAACCATCTCCCATCATCACATCCAAAGTCAAGCTATGATGACTAAAGAAAGTCAAGCAAGGATGATCCAAAAATTTGCAAAAACAACCCTCCAAAATGCTTACTTGCACAAATGCAAATAAGCCCTCCTCCACCAATCTTCAGCCAAAGAATGATACAAAGAAATATGGCTGAAACGGAAAACAAACTGGCAACTCCAAAAACCTGATCCCGTAATAAATTACAGGAAAACCCCGATACTGTGTATACACACCCGCATTTGTATTCCGACCGAAATACAAATGCAATGAGACAAAATCTACACTGTACTATACTAGGATCCGGCTTAAACCAAAGCCGGCTAGTATTATCCGTCCGATCCTGATTCGTGCAATACCACACGTATCAGATCGAACCCTGCCATATATCCATACGGCCTCTAGTACTAACCGTCCGATCCTGATCCGTGCAATACCGCACGTATCTGATCGAACCCTGCCATATCTCCATACGGCCTCTACAGCGTTTCGCCCGAAACTTGAGTAACTGTTTTGTGGGGGACTCTAAAGACTCGTCAATACTATGGCTGTGGATTTAACCACTAGCACATCAGAGGTATTAGCCATACGTGATGGGCTACCAGCTATTGATCAAAAGGGACGTCGATGAGCGAACCCATCCTGACACCCTACTGAGCCTGTCAGTGAAAATATTCGTACAGTCCGGTCCGTTCGTCTATGAGCATCGCATGGCGGGCCTAGGGGGTTGGTAAAAGTCAGACCCCCAAAAGCGGTACAAGTCGTGTCGGAGTGTAGCCCAGAACACCCTGAGATACTACTGGAATACCAACCAGTAAATCTCCTGCCTTGGCCAAGGACTTCGTGTAATGGCTCTCCTAGACACAGCGTGACCTCACCCCCAATACCGGGAGAGACGAACCCCTGAAGATCCGCTCACTGCCTCCATGTAGCTCGGGACTGTACCCAACTAAAACCTGTTTGCACGTCTCCTTTGAGCGTGGTAGGGTAGTAATCAAAGTACAGTGGGAACTCACACGAGACAAATGACGATCCTCAGGTCGATGAACTAACCTGTACACATGTCACCAGGGAACTGCTATCTGACGTCAGGTATAAGACCAACTAGCATGTTCCCGGCGAGTCCTGTCCGGTGTACTCATAACCCAATGAGTACCTGTATACATCTTAGGTGAACCAACTGACACCAGTGGCTTGTGAGACCGGCCACCACCCCTTGTCGGGGTCTCGACTGTATACACTAGTCTACTTTAGAGTATCGATGCCCTGTCGCGAAACTCCCACGACTAGGGACCTTTTAAGGATGTGCTTATAGACTACCAGCTCCCACGTATATGATCGCCCTCATACTACTGGCAGTCAAGCAAGAATCCTAGGGGCTCTATCAACGTGCAATAGTGACCTGTAAGGACACCTAAAGCAGTACAGGATGATAAAGGTAAACCAGATAGCATACTATCATCTTGAGTAAGACTGCCCTCCTGGGATAGGTCCTCCCTCAATCAATGCAATCACGTGCCTGTGATCCAATAATTTACTCTGAGGGTACTATCTCCAACAGGTTAATGGTTAGGGTTTTGTGATCTTTACTTATTTATTTATTCTTTTATTCATTTATTTTGGCAAGAATAAAATGGTGGCTAACTTTGTTTCTTTCTTGAAACTTCATGAAGCTTTGAAGATTTGACCATTTTGTTTCTTAGCCTTAACCCAACCTTTAAACCTAACCCTAGTTTATTCTCTACACTTAACCATGGTTGCTATATGATAAGAATCACTTTATTTTCGATTTTCAATATTCTTATCATATTCTTTTCTTCTTCTTCTTCTTCTTCAAGATGAAGAAAACCTTAGCTACCTTCAATGGTGAAATCCAAATCCAAAGTGAACCCACTTCCTATTTCTTCATCCTCTACCACTTGCCATGTAGTATAGGGTGTTTTCTTCACAAGTTTCATGACTTGGTGAAGTTGGAGCTTGATCTTGAGTTGCCTCGACGTAGATCATCTTCGGCATCGAAGTCGACGACCTAGCCCGATCTTTTCTCCGATGAAACCACCGCGAGAGTCTAGGATTCCGATGGGTACAGCGGATTGAGGTCATCACGAAGCCAAGGAAGTGGAGCACCGGATCTACAAACGTTGTAGTCACTTTCCTTTAGCAATAAAGTTGTTTACTTGCTTGCATCGCTTATCCTCTAGTTACGATCTTGCTTAGGGTTACTTGGCACATAGGAAATTTTTGAATTGGCCATGTTTGATCACTTGTAAAACCTCATTGGTATGCCTAGGAACCCTACAGATGCATGCCAACAAACCATAGTCCGCTAGTCAAGTTCAACCCGTACATTTCATGATTGAATTAAACCCACCTGCACGACCCTTGACGCAGGCCAACAAAGTCGCACGACTACCCTAATCCAATCGCATCACATGCAGCAGATAAGCACTAAATAGATACCGCACACTATGCCTTGATGCAGGCCAACAGACGTAGCACGAATACTATGTAGTACTTATCTGAAATGACGGAGGACTATGATAGGTTTTTCAGAAAACCTTTTGTGTAATGAACTTGATATCGTTGTAGAATCGAGTGATTTTGAAAAGGAGTGTCTTTGAGGCTTTTGCTAGTTTCGCTAAAGAGGTCACTCCCGTCGAAGGGATCTCGGCTCTTTCCTCATCGAATGAGGTGCTGGATATTCATGAAGACCTCTATGCAAAGCAAGAACTAGAGCTACCATTTTTGAAAATTTGATTCTACAACAACTTTAGGTTTCTTTTCTTTCATTAATCTCATTAATGAAGTCCCATCATTTTTGCTTCCTAAGCATCACAGATAAAGAAACGAAAATAGAACGTACGCTTATTCCATCCGCATTTGCCACAGTGTCCCGTTATGCACTGTTAGGTTACTTAACTAACGACATAGCGGAGCGGGACTAACGCGGGTGCAAAACATAAGCAACGTTTATTATATATCATATATATAATAACAACATTCGTCTCATCATATAAAGTGATCACTGTTAGTTATATGTATGCCCTATAGGCCATTATTGTACATATGATGTATATTATAGTTGATGCTTGGACATATAGAGAGAGAACTTTCTTGCTCGACATGATAGTATGCTATCTGGTTGCTCTTTGTCTTAACATGTAGACTTGTATTGTGATACTGTCTTGCTCTCACATGTTGATAAAGCCCTTAGGATGTATACTTGACTACCAGGACTATGATGGAGATCATACTAGTGGGGCCAGGGTAGTCCACAAGTTCATGCTTTTATTGCTCCTAGTCGAGGGTGTATCGAGACAGGGCATCGATATTCCAGAGTAGACTAGCGTATACGCTTCTTGACCCATATGATGGGCGATGGATGATCCCACATCCATTGGTGTTTGACATAAAAGATGGTATGCGGGTGCTCAGTGGTTTAACATTTCAGAAAATATAAAATATTACTTTTAGAATTTAATATTAAAATAATATTTTTCCCGAAAACTTCCCGATTTGCAAAATTGGGGTTTTCGAAAAAGGGTATAAATATATACCGATAATTGTGAAATAAATAGAAATTTAATATGATTTATTCATTTAAAAATATATTTAAAAGATTTGGAATTTTTAAAATTTATTATATGCGGTTTGGATAAAAACCCGATTAGTGCACTGCTAATCACGATTAAGCCAAATCCGTGTTTCTACAGTTTTCCATGGCTAGTGCACCATATCATGTTGCATTTTGGTTACATATTATTTTCTTGTATTGTTTTGGGTATTTTATGGTTTGGTTTTAAAAGAAAAGAGAAAAGGGTAAATAGATGAGAGAGTGGGTGAGAATAAGAGGAAGAGAGAGACAGAAAGAGGGCAGCCATGTTTACTTCATTTCCCCCATTATTTTTCCTTCTTCATCTTCCTCAACTCACTTCCCTCCACCTATATCCCAAGATCCATCTCCAAATATTCACCAAAACCCTAAACCCTCTTCACAAAAGTTGATCCCCTCTTCACTTTGGACCCATCAATGTTGGATTTTGAGGACTTTGGACTTCTAGGGTTTTGCTTGGCTACAACTATGAGGTATAATTCATTTCCTTTAGATTAGTTTCTAGTTTCCTTGCATTCTAGTGTAGTTTTGAGGTTGATTTTGTGTGGAATTGTGATCTTAGAAAATCCAAGATAAGGGTTTGAGTAATTGTGAGTTATTGATGATGGGTAGAGCCTGTTAACTAGACCTGGGTGGTGTTTTTACTGACCTAGAACAGAAAATAGAACCCAAACACGAACTTAGAACTTTCCGACAATGGTAAATTTGACGATTTGTGAGGGTATTTAGAGACCTGGAGTGACCCGAGACAACCATAAAAGAAGTTCCCTTGACCATGAGACGTGCAGGAAACCATGAAGCACTCCCTAAAACCTGAGCCCTCCCCCCACTACATGGCCGCAGATTTATTCCCCCTGGCCGCAATTTGCGGCCTGATCATGGCAAAAGTGGGTGAATTTTTGTTGGCAGTTCCCTCATATGATATCTAGAGCAACCTCATATACAAAATTGGCTAGTTTGACCTGAGTCAAAATCTGGGAAGGGTTTTCCTATATTGTTGTTTTCATATTTTCCGTATTTTGAATGCTTGGTTTGATATTTAGTATTGTATTTGGTTGTTGGATGTTCGTACATCAACGACAAGGGATAGTTGGTTGGTTTTGCATGCGTGGCCTATAGGTTCTAACCTATAGGCGATTCGTGGGCCGTTTTAGTTTCCGGATTCGATTTTAATAAGCGATTGCGACTGTGTATTTTTGTAGGTACCTTCGTGTGGATTCCAAGGCGATGGAGTATGGCGTCATCGACTTCGGCAAGCAAGGATCAAGGTGAGTAGATCTATATCTACGGGTGAAGTCGGGTGGATGGCGTATAACACCCTCGCAAAGTTTTGGTGGAAACCGATTTGGAGTCTATGGTTAAGAAAACCTAGATTAGTAAACTAGGGTTAGAGTTAAAATATTGTTAGTGAAACCGTATTACAAACTAAAGGATAGTTAGAAGTTTTTTGATACGACTAATATGTGATGACAGAATTTGAGGATAACGTTTGACGATATTGCTGTTTAGGATACTATAGATCTAGATAGCCGGCGTAATTGTGTCATCTGAACCATACCTATTTCCAAACTGAAGAATCGTATGCATCTTATAAACAGATACCTTGAGGGATTTTACGGATTTTCAAACAATATCTATTCCTTAAAAACACCGTAACCCCTACTTTCAAAACTACGATTCGCACCTTTTAGAAACTGGTTGTATGGTTCGGGTGTGTATGTTAGATTAGATACTTATGCTTATAGTAAAGGTAGGATGTATATGTAAACTTGACTTTATGTGAGATATAATTATGATGAAAAGAGAATACGATTTGACATGTGATATGATGATATGTTGGTATGCGGATGCGGGTCGATTGAGAGGATCGATACCCTTGCAGGTTCCCCGATATGAGATAGTTATGGATGCGACCTTGGACATAGGTATATTTATATATATAATGTTTTGAATCTTGATTGATATGTCGTACGAGATGTTAGGTCCGTACCCCTTATTGTCATATAGGATGATAAGATCCCTAATGGTTTAATGCCGCCGTACGATAATTTTCCGTACGTGATGAGTTTGACTTGATGATTGATCCATACCCCTGACTAGAGGATGTCATACGATAGATTGTACCGTACGCGATGTTGTGAGGCTGGATGCCGATTGATAGATTCACCGACTCGGTCATGTAGACATGTATACCTTATAGCTTTTAGCTGACGATTTACCTTATGTTGCATTCATGTTATTCGCATTGCATTACTTATACCTGTGCTAGTACACTTACACCATTATCGATGATGCGTATGTTACACGTACATAGATTTTCCGGCTCACACACTTCATCATCGATAATTGCCATGTCACTACACAGTAGGATTTTCTACATCATGATATGACTCTTTGCACGATTTACTTGCGTACATACATATCGTACACCCATACTTGCGTACATACATATTGTACACCCATACTTACGGACATACACATTTGTACGTCCATACTTGCGTACATACACATATGCACCTTTATACGATATTGCATTTGATTTTGGAGATTTGGGAACCACATGATACATTTTAAAACTGGATTCATTTAAAAGAGCGGTTTTCCCTCGATATGTACATATTACCGTTCCATGTTCCATGATATACGGATATTCTTACATTCAATTATATATCGCATACATCATGCTTTATGATTACACGCATTGAGATATGTTGTTTTCATGAGATTTCTGGATTTGAGAATCGTGGATATTTCAAAAGAAAGCATGTACTGTTTTAAAAACCCGTTTTCTCTTGATATGATATTTCAGTGCGTCCACCATGCGTTTTCTCTGTTCTAAGACATATGACATGTGAAACCCGATTCGAGGAGCTGGATGAGGCCGATTGCGGGTTCATGGGGGACCCGGTATGGTACCCCGGGACGAGAACGGATTGATTTGCAGTAGACGGTGAGCCTGGAAGAGGGACTACTACCTACCGGTGATAGTATTTGGGCTCGGCGCATATTCGGAGGATACCGACCGGAGTTGAGAGATGATATTGGCCGATCCGGACTGACGGATCCCGAGAGATAAGGATTTACGTGTCGATGCTGGGCACGGGTTTCATGATGTTTTTGAGTGTCGATGCTGGACACTCATGTTCCATGATCTTGATGTGTCGCGAGGGACACGCGTTGATTTATATCCCTATACTTCCATCCATATGCTTTCATGATTTTACATGCATGATGTTGTTGTGTCATTGGTTGACACGTGGACGGGATCCACATGCATACATACATTGATGATATAACGTGGACGAGATCCGCATGCATACATACATTGATTATATTGTTGGATGTTATCCACATACTTATAGGCATTGATTGCCTTGTTGGCACATATACAGATGTAAGTGCACGGCGGCGCCCCGGCCGTCAATCCGACGCCGGAATGTGGAAACGATGATTTACTTTAACTTTTTAAACCGGCACCACCGCGCACTAAAAACCCGGATCGTGCCATTAATCTATTCCTAGCTAACTAGAGAAGGGGTAGAGAGATATACCGAGCGATCCGCGTCCTTCGGTCTTCTCGTCGTCGTCCCGATCTCCCCGCGGAATCTCCGGTCTCCACCTCGTCGGAAGTGCACCACGTCGCCGGTTTCTTTTACGGGCTCCCACCTTTGGACCGAGGCAACTCGGGCATGAAGTTGGCGAGTCGACGTGCCCAAGATTTTCTATAGAATAGTGTAGAACTCATGTCTCATTTCGGGGTAGTGGAAGTTGCCATTTGGTGGAAGAAAAATGAGATGATGGAATTTTGTGGTGAACTTGGGGATTTTTAGCAAGCATGAAGTGAAAAAATCCCTACTCAAAATTTTGGCAGCCCCCATCTATCTTGGCCGGCCACTTTTTCATACAAGAGAGAATGAGAGGAGAGAGTATGAATGAGGTAGCCACAAGCATAATCCAAGAGAGAGAAAGGGTCATGATAATAGGCAATGATCACAATCAAAGAACCTCACTCCAAAACCCAATCATCAACAACCATGATTGCTCCAAAACCAACACTCCAACAACCTAATCATCAACAACCATGATGACTCCAAAAGTCAAGCCATGATGAAAAGAAGAAGAAGTCAAATGAAGTCAAATGAGGGTGCAACCATCATGAAGCAATAATATCCAAAGACCACCCTCCAAAATGCTTATTTGCACAAATGCAAATAAGCCCTTCTCCACCAATCCTCAGCCAATGAAAGATACAAAGAAATATGGCCGAAACGGAAAACAAACTGGCAACTCCAAAAAACTGATCCCGTAATAAATTACAGGAAAACCCCGCTACTGTATATACATACCCGCATTTGTATTCCGACCGAAATACAAATGCAATGAGACAAAATCTACACTGTACAATACTAGGATCCGGCTTAAACCAAAGCCCGCTAGTATTAACCGTCCGATCCTGATCCGTGCAATACCGCACGTATCTGATCGAACCCTGCCATATCTCCATACGGCCTCTACAGCGTTTCGCCCGAAACTTGAGCAACTGTCTGTGGGGAACACTAAAGACTCGTCAATACTATGGCTGTGGATTTAACCACTAGCACGTCAGAGGTATTAGCCATACGTGACGGGCTACCAGCTATTGACCAAAAGGGACGTCGATGAGCGAACTCATTCTGACACCCTACTGAGCCTGTCAGTGACAATATCCGTACAGTCCGGTACGTTCGTCTATGAGCATCGCATGGCGGGCCTAGGGGGTTGGTAAAAGTCAGACCCCCAAAAGCAGTACAAGTCATGTCGGAGTGTAGCCCAGAACACCCTGAGATACTACTGGAATACCTACCAGTAAATCTCCTGCCTTGGCCAAGGACTTCGTGTAATGGCTCTCCTAGACACAGCGCGACCTCACCCCCAATACCGGAAGATACGAACCCCTGCAGATCCGCTCACTGCCTCCATGTGGCTCGAGACTGTACCCAACTAAAACCTGTTTGCCCGTCTCCTTTGAGCGTGGTAGGATAGTAATCAAAGTACAGTGGGAACTCATACGAGACAAATGACGATCCTCAGGTCGATGAACTAACCTGTACACATGTCATCAGGGAACTGCTATCTGACGTCAGGTATAAGACCAACTAGCATGTTCCCGGCTAGTCCTGTCCGGTGTACTCATAACCCAATGAGCACCTGTATACATCTTAGGTGAACCAACTGACACCAGTGGCTTATGAGACCGGCCACCGCCCCACGTCGGGGTCTCCACTGTATACACTAGTCTACTCTTGAGTATCGATGCCCTGTCTCGAAACTCCCACGACTAGGGACCTTTTAAGGATGTGCTTATAGACTACCAGCTCCCACGTATATGATCGCCCTCATACTGCTGGCAGTCAAGCAAGAATCCTAGGGGCTCTATCAACGTGCAATAGTGACCTGTAAGGTCACCTAAAGCAGTACACTATGATAAAGGTAAACCAGATAGCATACTATAATCTTGAGTAAGACTGTTCTACCGGAATAGGTCCTCCCTCAATTATTCCAATAATTGACTCTGAGGGCACTATCTCCAACAATCTCCCACTTGCACTCAAGGCTAATTATTGCGATGTCGCATACTCACAGCCCGTGTGATACCGAACATCCAACTCCTCTACTAGTCAGTCTCACAAATCCCGTTTGCGAAACTATTGCGTTCGAGGAATAGCCTCAGTGAGTAGATCCGCTTTGATGTTTCTTTCTATGTCTCTCAATATCTCAAGTTCGCGGAAAAAGCCATCTACCGAAATGAGCAATACCTGTCTTAGAATGTGTCTGGATGTCTGATGGGACCTAGCTCATAAATGAACTCCAAATCCAAACTTCTTAGACTGTATCGTCAACTGAACTTAATCAGTATCCTGCGCCATGCCTCCCTCAGTATCGCCTTGGACCACCTGTCCAAAATACTGCCCCTCGTCAGAAGGAAAACTATAACTCTGACAACCTCCTTGTCGTCCAGGTCACCTTGGAAGCCTGGAATGATAACTGTCTCCCGAATGAGGCTGTCGTTATCATATCCCTAGAACATCCGCTTATGTTCTAAAACTGCTTCCGACCGTCTCTTCAGGATTGGATCAATATCAACTTATTGCATCTACTGCAAAAACGACATCTGGTGTGGTACTTGATATCTCATGATTGACTCAATTGCCTAAGCAAGTGATCTGCCAATCATGCACATCCCTCTCCCCTTTAGTCTGTAAGACACCTTTAGAGAGGGTGACTCCATCACCTGCAGGTACACTACCGTGCCAGGAGTCGTCCATTCTAAATACTCTTAGAATGCTGTCTAAGTACCCTGATTGGGAAATCACCCAAATCTAGATCTAAAACCATAGATCTAGTAACCAGTATGTCTGATATAATGTCCAAGTCCCATGAGGAGAAACCACTGTGTGACGACCAAAGTATAACCGATCGTAGCATAGGAATATCACTTCCTACTTTGTGTATGTCATCCAAATACCAGGACATCACACCCTACTACCTTCTTAACAGATCCATCCCCGATTCCGATGAAGTCAAAACTATGACTGTCACATCAGAAACAGATGATCTATTCTCGCTATATCTGCTTTAGTCTATAAATAGACATAAGCCGTTGTCCACCAATGCTTCCACTGCTCCCACTGATCATGACAACCCTCTGGCAGAGTCATATAGACGTACACTTCTAAAGCCAGTTTAGAACGACACTATACTCATCCTCCTGCCGGGTCTCACAGTCTAGAACAACAGCAATGGCAAATCTGGGTAAACAAGAACCTCCCTGTCTCCGTCTTTGAGGCTACCGAAGTACCTTTCGGGTGCCTGAGGTTACCCACCTTATCTGCGGAGTGGCCAATGGAATGTCAAGGCAGATTGAATCTTTAGGTTCCTATCAAACTTTCAGTACTCGTTTGCGGTTCTGGAATCACTTCCAGTTCTACCATGTTGGAGTTAGTGCCCTCAGAGTCAATTATTGGATCACAGGCACGTGATTGCAATGATTGAGGGAGGACCTATCCCGGTAGGACAGTCTTACTCGAGATGATAGTATGCTATCAGGTTTATCTTTATCATCGTGTACTGCTTTAGGTGACCTGACATGTCGCTATTACACGTTGATAGAGCCCCTAGGATTCTTGCTTGACGACCAGCAGTATGATGGCGATCATATACGTGGGAGCTGGTAGTCTATAAGCACATCCTTAAAAGGTCCCTAGTCGTGGGAGTTTCGAGACTGGGCATCGATACTCCATTAGTAGGCTAGTGTATACAGTCGAGACCCCGACGAGGGGCGGTGGCCGGTCTCACAAGCCACTGGTGTCAGTTGGTTCACCTAAGATGTATACAGGTGCTCATTGGGTTATGAGTACACCGGACAGGACTCGCCGGGAACCTGCTAGTTGGTCTTATACCTGACGTCAGATAGCAGTTCCCTGGTGACATGTGTACAGGTTAGTTCATCGACCTGAGGATCGTCATTTGTCTCGTGTGAGTTCCCACTGTGCTTTGATTACTACCCTACCACGGCTCAAAGGAGTCGTGCAAACAGGTTTTAGTTGGGTACAGTCCCGAGCCACATGGAGGCAGTGAGCGGATCTGCAGGGGTTCGTCTCTCCCGGTATTGGGGGTGAGGTCGCGCTGTGTCTAGGAGAGCCATTACGCAAAGCCCTCGGCCGAGGCAGGAGATTTACTGGTAGGTATTCCAGTAGTATCTCAGGGCGTTCTGGGCTACGCTCCGACACGACTTGTACCGCTTTTGGGGGTCTGACTTTTACCAACCCCCTAGGCCCGCCATGCGATACTCATAGACGAACGGACCGGACTGTACGGATATTGTCACTGACAGGCTCAGTTGGGTGTCGGGGTGAGCTTCCTCATAGACGTCCCTTTTGGTCAATAGCTGGTGGCCCGTCACGTATTGGCTTATACCTCTGACGTGCCAGTGGTTAAATCCACAGCCATAGTATTGACGAGTCTTTAGAGTCCACCACACTTTCAGTTACTCAGCTTTCGGGCGAAACGCTGTAGAGGCCGTATGGAGATATGGCAGGGTCCGATCAGATACGTGCGGTATTGCACGGATCAGGATCGGACAGTTTTGTACTAGTGGCCGTATAGATATATGGCAGGGTTCGATCAGATACGTGCGGTATTGCACGGATCAGGATCGAACGGATTTTACTAGCCGGCTTTGGTTTAAGCCGGTACTAGTTTAGTACAGTGTAGATTTTGTCTCATTGCATCTGTATCCGGTCGGAATACAGATGCGGGTGTGTATGCACAGTGTCGGGGTTTTCCTGTAATTTATTACGGGACCAGTTTTCTGGAGTTGCCAGTTTGCATTCCGTTCCGGCCGGTTTTCCTTTGTTCTTTCCCGGCCGGACTTTTCTGATGGAGGGGGTAATTTGCAGTTTTGCAAATTACACTTTGTGGAGGGGTTTTATGCAATTGTGTTGATTATGATGGCTTTCATATCTTGCACATTGACTTGATTTAAATGTGATTTGAAATAGGTATGGGTTTGATTGGATGTGAGTATGGTTGATGTTTTGTTGACCTTGGATGTGGTCACCTTTTCTTTGTTCCTACCATCACCTCCCTTGTATTAGATTTTCCCTTCACCATTTCCATAAGAGAGAGGCCGGCCACATTTGATGAGGGATGATGGTTCATTTTCTTTTTGGTGAGGGTGTGGGAAAAATTATTGTTTCATCTCATTTTTCCATTGCTACAAAAACCCAAGTTCATTTCTTATTGATTCCTCCATCATGGCAACCAACCCCAAAGTGAGACTACCATCTTCTACACTACATTCTACAGCATATCTTGGGCATGTCGAGTTGCCGGCTTCATGCCCGAGTTGCCTCGGTATTGAGGCGGGAGCCCGTAAAAGACGAAGGCGATGTGGTGCCCTTTCCGGTGAGGAGGCGACGATATGGAGACTACACTTTCCGCGGGAGATCGGGGCGTTGAAGAGAAGACCGGAGGACTCGGATCACTCGGTATACTTCTCACCCCATCTCTAGTTAGCTAGCGTAGGTTAATGGTAAACGATCCGGGTTTTCTTTGTCCGCGGTAGCGCCGGTTTCCGAGCAAGGAAAAATTTTGATTCCGCAATTTGGCCTCGAGTAAGACGGCCGGGGCGCTGCCGTGGCGCAACATGGTATCAGAGCCACGCCATTAACCTTACCTAGCTTCGTTTGATGTGTTTGCGTCTCCGATCGACCAAAATCTCAAAAACCGTATTTTAGTGTACATCAGTTTTCTGTCGATTTTTTCCGGGCTCGAAAAATTTTTCAGGTGATTGCAGAATGATGTACAGGAAGTTATAAGACATCTGGGAAAATTTGGCCATTTGTTACTGTAGAT
The DNA here is from genome assembly GCA_030015575.1 of Agapanthus africanus. Classification (NCBI taxonomy): domain Eukaryota; kingdom Viridiplantae; phylum Streptophyta; class Magnoliopsida; order Asparagales; family Amaryllidaceae; genus Agapanthus; species Agapanthus africanus. The sequence continues at coordinate 397,281,125 of JASDDO010000026.1, read as the reverse complement.
CCGCCGCGGAAGCGCGGCGTAAGCCGCCTTGGCGCCGCTCTTCCGCCGCGGTTCTGTTTGTTCTCTGGACTAGATTTTTCCAGTGATGTTTTTACAGGGAATTAGGGCTTTTGGGATATTAAATTTGGGCCAAGTTTCTCTGTGTGTGCTACAGTTTTCTTGGAGGCCCACTTGTTAATTTTTTGGTTAATCGGAAAATTTTAAACACATTATTTCACAGTATTTACATTATATCTGCGACCGTGAATGTCACTCGATCGGTAAATCCGGTCTAACTGCTATCGCCCGGTTAGACGGATTTGCGAACGTGACTTTCACGTTGATGTTCTATGTTTATGCTGTGATGTTGCGGATCGGTCGTGGGGATAGCCTGGATGCAATGCTAGTACTGTTTTGTGGTATTATGTACATTTGATATTGCGGGGCGAGCGTCCGACATGTGGACTGCCGTCACTGCCAGTTTGTATTATTCTTTTGGGGCAGGACCTGGTTGCGGTCGATGTACCCGGTGTATGTATATTTTACTTTCTGTACTAGGATTGCCCCGCGGTGGGGTGCGCGGATAGCCGGGTTCTGGAGGGCAGCAAGCCCGCATCTCATGGCATTGGGACGGAGGGGGCTTCAGTCTGGAATTGGCGGGCTATTCGCCGCACTCGTAGGGGGTACAGGTTGACCCAGGAGGGGTGCCCAAGTTGCCGGATTCCGTGAAGTGCTGGGTGGTCCATTCACGGTACTGAAGGGGGCTGCCTCACTTCAGGTTTTGGCGGGTGACTTGCCGCGCCCGTAGGGGTCTAGGATTTCATTGCACAGGCTATCCACACGACCAGGGGAACGTCGGGTTTCAGCAGCGGCTCTGTGAAACCCGGGGCTTCCAGATATCTGTATTGTTCTGTGATGCTGTACATTTCTGTGATGTTGCATTTTATTCACGCCTTGAGCGAAATACTATATATTGGTATATATATTAGTAGATGTTGTATATGTTTTTCATCCGCGCTAGTCCAGTCCCCGCTCTGCCGTTAGTTAGCTAACCTAACGGGTGATGACGGGACCCAGTGGCGAATGCGGATGGCATATACGTACGTCAGTATATTTTCGTTCTTTGTGGTGTGATCAATTGATGGGACTGCATTGATTCGGATCAATGCAAGTTTAAACAAACCTATTCTGATGTTGTTGGAACATTTTTCAAAAAGCTGTTATTGCAAGGACGTTCACTTTTGTTTTGCATCGTGGTATTCATCTGGAATATCCTGCTCCTCAGTCGACGAGGCAAGGGCCGAGATCCCTTCACCGGGAGTGACCCCTTGGACAGAAGTTTGCGTCAGGGCATTAACTTCACTATAGCCGATTACTTTTGCTTTGCATCGTGGTATTCAGTTGGAATATCCTGCACCTCATTCTACGGGGAAAGAGCCGAGATCCCTTCACCGGGAGTGACCTCTTTAGTAAAGGTTTTCGTCACTATATTTTCTAAAAGGCTATGCAGTTCCTTCAACGATATCAAGTTCATTACGCTAAAGGTTTTTCGCCAAAAACCAGCCGTAGCCCTCCGTCATTTCTTACAAGTATTACTTAGTATTCGTGCTGCGTTTGTTGACTGTGTCAAGGCGTAGTGTGCGGTAGCTAAGTAGTGTTTGTTTGCAGCATATTAATGGGATTGGTTAGGACAGTCGTGCGGCCTTGTTGACTGTGTCAAGGGCTCGTACGGGTGGGTTTAATGCAATCCAGGATAATGACGGGTTGAACTTGACTAGGACTCTTTGATTTGTTGACTGTGTCAAGGTCACTTGGGTCCTAGGGGTAAAATCACATCGGGAGTTTCAAAAAGAACTGAAACTTGCCAGGCATGCGCATACCTTCTGGAGTGTGGTGACGTGAGTGGATTCCGTCACGTTATCATGCGATGATAGTTGGATCCCGATTCCCACTGATGAGTTGGTTTACTCCTCGGGTGATCCCGACTAATTCTTCTTTCAGGTTTGGAGGAGAATTTGAGGTACAGTGGGAGGTTTCCAGATTAGACAAAGTGATAACCATTCTGATCTAGGATAGAGTGCACGCTGAGTGTTTCTTTTCTCTCTCTCTGGCAGCGACCATTGACCCGACCCTGGACTATGACTCAGTGACCAAGTTGACCGAACCTTCTTAACACTGGCTTTTGGATTGTCAGAGTTGCAAACCTCATTGCCACTCCTACTTTTACCCTTTTCTCCAGGACACCCCGTATTGCTACGAACGTCCACTTCCATTGGACAAAACCATCGTATGGTTAGATACGAACTCGAAGGACTTCGAGGATGGTTTCTGGTTCTGGAGAAAACGGATAGGATTATTCAGTTGTCTTTTCTTTTCACCTTCTCTCAGGTTGCGAGTACTCCTTGGTTTAGGAGTAGTACACCTATTACGCAAATTGGATAGTCTTCTTCCAAACCTTAGGCTGGTGCCGACCGGTAGGGAATGAAGAAAACCAATTAGCATAACGATGGTGTGCAGAAGGTATTAAGTTAAGACAAAGCAAGGGATTAGTAGGAGGGCAAAGTAAATTGCGACTGATATTCACGACCAAACCAAGTATTTCTTCGCTAATCCTAAATCACCTTTGTATTTCTCCAGGACACTCCGTGTCACTACGAAGATCCACAGATTATTGGATACTCCATCGTATGGTTATATACGAACTCGAAAGGAACTTGTTCCAGTTCGGGGATGGATTCTGGTTCAGGAGAAATAGGAATAAAGTACATTCAGGTGTCTTTTATCTTCACCTTCTCTCGCGTTGCGAGTGCTCCTAGGATTAGGACAGTACACCCTTTATGCTTTTTGGATAGTCTTCTTCCAAACCATAGGCTGGTGCCGAACGGTAGGGAAGGAAGAAAACCATTTGGCCTAAAGGGGTGTACAGAAGGTAATGACTAAAGACATAGAAAGGGATTTGGAGAGGTGGCAAAGAGATATACGGTTACAGTTGTGAATCTGGATAATGGTAGAGGCATTACTAGGAATACCAGGATACCCCATCGAAACATTTCAATGTTTCAGTTTCAACTGTGTACTGTTAAAAGAAAACTGATTTCCCGATTAGACACTTGCTCCAGGGTATGTATTTACCAGGTTTGATTCTCACATCTGTATGGTTTTACAGATGATGAGTGGGAGTAAATTATTGGGAATTGGGTGATCATCCTCATTATATCGGGATTCGTTGTAATCGGTGATATTTGAGGAGATCACCTGGGCTGTTTGCCGGTCGGCAAATATTTGGTTTTGAATATCCGCTGTTGTGCACCAATTTCAAATTGATATATCTGTACGTCTATTTTCATAGAGTGAGATATACCTTTTGATATTATGTCGATGACATTTACCTATATCAGTGGATGGTTAGGTAAGGAGCATTAAACAGCGGTGTAATTCTTCTTAACCATAAGTACAGTTTTCAACCTACGACACACAGTGAAAGAGTTGTTAGACTCATTGGACTTATACAGAGTATTGTATGTTGTCCAGTGTCCATTAGGACAGAGGGGTTGGTCCTTATACTATATTCTGTTTACTTTTAACTTCTCTAGTTCTTAGACATGTGTTTCGTAGGAACACAGGGTCTGAGTTTTGAGGAGTTATAGGTATTTGAATAGAGTAGAGAACCAGGTGTAGAAAGTATCGGGATTCTTCAAAGTGATCGAAGATGTAGATACTTGTGTATGGTATTCAGTTGATAGTAATGATGAAGACAGATTGCTTCTCTTTCAGGTTACTCATAATTGGAAACGTTCCTAAGTTGAGTAACGCTGATCGACCTCCTTCCATTTAGTTTACATGCACTGGAGATAGCTGCATGATTTGAATCTGGTTCAATTAAATCAGTGCCTCTGGTTCTATATTAGATATAGAACAGTTCATATCTTAACGATGTTAAGGTACGGGGAGTTGCCCGGCTTATGCTTAAAACCAGACTCCGGATAACTCAAGGCACGTTTCTGTAATGGCTGTTTGTGGGTTGACCCAGGCTATGATGAGGGTTGATTTTCTACCATCTGGATGAATAATAGCAATATTGTTCTACACTCGCCACAGTTTTATTAAAAATGGATTTTTTCAGAAAACAGTAGTGGGAGTATGGTAGAACTGGAAGTAATTCCAGAACCACAAACGATTACTGAAGATTTGATAAGGAACCTAGAGATTCAATCTGATTTGACATTCCATTGGCCACTCCGCAGATAAGGTGGGTAACTTCAGGCACCCGAGAGGTACTCCGGTAGCCTCAAGGACGGTGACAGGGAAGTTCTTGTTTACCCACACTTGCCATTGTTGTTGTTCCAGGCTGCGAGACCCGGCAGGAGGATGAGTATAGCGTCGTTCTAAATTAGCTTTAGAAGTGCACGTCTATATGACTCTGGCAGAGGGTTGTCGTAGTCAGTGGGAGCAGCGGAAGCATTGGTGGACATCAGGCTTATGTCTATTTATAGACTAAAGCAGATATAGCGGAGATAGATCATCTATTTCTGATGTGACAGTCATGGGTTTGACGTCATCAGAATAGGGATGGATCTGTTGAGAAGGTAGTAGGAAGTGATATTCCTATACTACGATCGGTTATACTTTGGTCGTCACACAGTGTTTTCTCCACAAGGGACTTGGATATTATATCAGACATACTGGTTACTAGATCTATGGTTTTAGATCTAGATTTGGGTGGTTTCCCAATCTGGGTACCTTGACAGCATTCTATGAGTATTTAGAATGGACGACTCCTGGCATGGTAGTGTACCTGCAGGTAATGGAGTCACCCTCTCTAAAGGTGTCTTACAGACTAAAGGGGAGAAGGATACTCATGATTGGCAGATTACTTGCTTAGGCAATTGAGTCAATCATGAGATGTCAAGTACCACACCAGATGTTGTTCTTGCACTAGATGCAATAAGTTGATATTGATCCAATCCTGGAGGAACAGTCGGAAGCAGTTTTAGAACATAAGTGAATGTTCTAGGGATATGATAACGGCTGCCTCCTTTAGGAGACGGTTATCACTCCAGGCTTCCAAGGTGACATGGAGGACAAGGAGGTTGTCAGAGTTATAGTTTTCCCTCTGACGAGGGGCGGTATTTTGGACAGGTGATCCAAGGCAATACCGAGGGAGGCTTGGCGCAGGATACTGATTAAGTTCAGTTGATGATACAGTCTAAGAAGTTTGGATTTGGAGTTCATTTATGAGCTATGTCCCATCAGACATCCAGACATTCTAAGACAGGTATTGCTCATTTCGGGAGATGGCTTTCTCCGCGAACTTGAGATATAGAGAGACATAGAAAGAAACATCACAGCGGATCCACTCACTGAGGCTATTCCTCGAACGCAATAGTTTCGCAAACGGGTTTTGTGAGACTGACTAGTAGAGGAGTTGGGTGTTCGGTATCACACGGGTTGTGAGTATGCGACATCGCAATAATTAGCCTTGAGTGCAAGTGGGAGATTGTTGGAGTTAGTGCCCTCAGAGTCAATTATTGGATCACAGGCACGTGATTGCAATGATTGAGGGAGGACCTATCCCGGTAGGACAGTCTTACTCGAGATGATAGTATGCTATCAGGTTTATCTTTATCATCGTGTACTGCTTTAGGTGACCTGACATGTCGCTATTACACGTTGATAGAGCCCCTAGGATTCTTGCTTGACGACCAGCAGTATGATGGCGATCATATACGTGGGAGCTGGTAGTCTATAAGCACATCCTTAATAGGTCCCTAGTCGTGGGAGTTTCGAGACTGGGCATCGATACTCCATTAGTAGGCTAGTGTATACAGTCGAGACCCCGACGAGGGGCGGTGGCCGGTCTCACAAGCCACTGGTGTCAGTTGGTTCACCTAAGATGTATACAGGTGCTCATTGGGTTATGAGTACACCGGACAGGACTCGCCGGGAACCTGCTAGTTGGTCTTATACCTGACGTCAGATAGCAGTTCCCTGGTGACATGTGTACAGGTTAGTTCATCGACCTGAGGATCGTCATTTGTCTCGTGTGAGTTCCCACTGTGCTTTGATTACTACCCTACCACGGCTCAAAGGAGTCGTGCAAACAGGTTTTAGTTGGGTACAGTCCCGAGCCACATGGAGGCAGTGAGCGGATCTGCAGGGGTTCGTCTCTCCCGGTATTGGGGGTGAGGTCGTGCTGTGTCTAGGAGAGCCATTACGCAAAGCCCTCGGCCGAGGCAGGAGATTTACTGGTAGGTATTCCAGTAGTATCTCAGGGCGTTCTGGGCTACGCTCCGACACGACTTGTACCGCTTTTGGGGGTCTGACTTTTACCAACCCCCTAGGCCCGCCATGCGATACTCATAGACGAACGGACCGGACTGTACGGATATTGTCACTGACAGGCTCAGTTGGGTGTCGGGGTGAGCTTCCTCATCGACATCCCTTTTGGTCAATAGCTGGTGGCCCGTCACGTATTGGCTTATACCTCTGACGTGCCAGTGGTTAAATCCACAGCCATAGTATTGACGAGTCTTTAGAGTCCACCACACTTTCAGTTACTCAGCTTTCGGGCGAAACGCTGTAGAGGCCGTATGGAGATATGGCAGGGTCCGATCAGATACGTGCGGTATTGCACGGATCAGGATCGGACAGTTTTGTACTAGTGGCCGTATAGATATATGGCAGGGTTCGATCAGATATGTGCGGTATTGCACGGATCAGGATCGAACGGATTTTACTAGCCGGCTTTGGTTTAAGCCGGTACTAGTTTAGTACAGTGTAGATTTTGTCTCATTGCATCTGTATCCGGTCGGAATACAGATGCGGGTGTGTATGCACAGTGTCGGGGTTTTCCTGTAATTTATTACGGGACCAGTTTTCTGGAGTTGCCAGTTTGCATTCCGTTCCGGCCGGTTTTCCTTTGTTCTTTCCCGGCCGGACTTTTCTGATGGAGGGGGTAATTTGCAGTTTTGCAAATTACACTTTGTGGAGGGGTTTTATGCAATTGTGTTGATTATGATGGCTTTCATATCTTGCACATTGACTTGATTTAAATGTGATTTGAAATAGGTATGGGTTTGATTGGATGTGAGTATGGTTGATGTTTTGTTGACCTTGGATGTGGTCACCTTTTCTTTGTTCCTACCATCACCTCCCTTGTATTAGATTTTCCCTTCACCATTTCCATAAGAGAGAGGCCGGCCACATTTGATGAGGGATGATGGTTCATTTTCTTTTTGGTGAGGGTGTGGGAAAAATTATTGTTTCATCTCATTTTTCCATTGCTACAAAAACCCAAGTTCATTTCTTATTGATTCCTCCATCATGGCAACCAACCCCAAAGTGAGACTACCATCTTCTACACTACATTCTACAGCATATCTTGGGCATGTCGAGTTGCCGGCTTCATGCCCGAGTTGCCTCGGTATTGAGGCGGGAGCCCGTAAAAGACGAAGGCGATGTGGTGCCTTTTCCGGTGAGGAGGCGACGATATGGAGACTACACTTTCCGCGGGAGATCGGGGCGTTGAAGAGAAGACCGGAGGACTCGGATCACTCGGTATACTTCTCACCCCATCTCTAGTTAGCTAGCGTAGGTTAATGGTAAACGATCCGGGTTTTCTTTGTCCGCGGTAGCGCCGGTTTCCGAGCAAGGAAAAATTTTGATTCCGCAATTTGGCCTCGAGTAAGACGGCCGGGGCGCTGCCGTGGCGCAACATACCATACTCCCACTACTGATTTCTGAAAAAATCCATTTTTATTAAAACTGTGGCGAGTCTAGAACAATATCACTATTGATCTTCCAGATGGTAGAAAGTCAACCCTCGTCATTACCTGGGTCAACCCACAAACAGCCATTACAGAAATGTGCCTTGAGTTATCCAGAGTCTGGTTTTAAGCATAAGCCAGAAAACTCCCCGTACCTTAACATCATTAAGATATGTACTGTTCTATATCCAATATAGAACCAGAGGCACTGATTTAATTGAACCAGATTCAAATCATGCAGCTTTCTCCAGTGCAAGTCTACTAAATGGAAGGAGGCCGATCAGCGTTACTCAACTTAGAAATGCTTCCAATTATGAGTAATCTGAAAGAGAAGCATGTTCTCTTAATCATTACTATCAACTGAATACCATACATAAGTATCTACATGTAAGTCTACGCTAGTGCCCCGGCCGTCTACAGACGCCAAATGCGGAACAAAAACTTTTTAACTGGCGCTATCGTATACTTTAACCCGGATCTGCCATTATTGCTAAACTAACAAACTGTAAAGAGTGTAGAAAGGTTATACCGAACGATCCGAGTCCTTCTTTCTTTAACCATCATCCCACGCTCCGTTGCGGCTGCTCCGATCTCGTCGATCTCCGATCTGCTCGTCGAGGTGGCACCACATCACCGATTCTTTAAACGGGCTCCCGCCTCTGACTTGAGGCAACTCGGTCGTCAAGTTTGCTAGAAGAGACGACCAAGATTGATGTAGAGAATGAGTAGATGACTTTGTCTCGTTCCGTCCAAAGCTATGGACGGACGGTTAATGAAGTTGCCGATGGAAATGAAATGGAACAAGAAATGAACTATGAAATTTCCATGCATCCAAAACTATAGTCTTTTCTTTTTAGCAACCATAATTTCTCCAAATGAGTGAAGTGAGGAGGAGAGAGGGGCCGGCCACTATTTAGCAAGGAGGGAGGTGAGTGTAGGAGCAAGTGGTGACCACACCCCAAAGCATATCATGAAGAAAAGATCTTAACCAAAACAAAAAGCATTAAGGTTAAAGCATGACTCACAAACCTAGTCATCATGCATTAATGAACCCTTAAATGCATCCAATGAAAACTCAACACCAATAATCCTAGTCACCTCATCTAGAATCTTCTAGAACACTGAGTCACTCTCATCCAAGAAAAGATAAATCCGTCTTTAACCGAATGTTAAAAGACGGCTGATAGAAAACTGGAAACTGGCAACTTCCAAAAGTGATCCCGAAACGACTTTCAGGATAACCCCGTAACTGTATAAATATACCCGTATTTGTATTACGACCGAATACAAATGCAACTGAGACAAAGATATTATATCTACTCAATATAATACTCGGATCCGGCTTAAACCAAAGCCGACCAGTATCATCTGCCCGAAAACTGACACGTGCGTAAACGCACGTGCATTTTCCGAACCCTGCCATAAAACCATACGGCCTCTACAACGTTTCGCCCGAACTTGGGAAACTGTCTGTGGGGGACTCTAATGACTCGTCAGTACCCTGGCAGTGGGTTTAACCACAAACCGTCAGTGGCACTAGCTATGCGTAACGGCTGCCCACGGACTGACCTCAAGGGAGACTGATGAGCGAACTCAAGGGTGGCCGATGAGCTAACACATCCGGAAACCCTACTGAGCCTAACAGTGACAATGTATATACAGTCCGGTCCGTTCGTCAATGAGTATCGCATATCCGCCTAGGGGGCTAGTAACGTCAGACCCCCAGAAGAAGTATAAGTCGTGTCGGAGTGAAGCCCAATAACACCCTGAGATATTACTGGAGTACTTACCAGTAAATCTCCTGCCATGGCCGTGGGCTATGTGTAATGGCTCTCCTAGACACAGCACGATCTCGCCCCCAATACCGGGAGAGATGAATCCCCTGCCGATCCGCTCACGTGCCTCCATATGGCTCGGGACTGTACCCAAAAGCTACCTGTTTGCACGCCCTTTGAGCCGTGGTAGGGTAGAAATCAAAGCACAGTGGGAACTCACACGAGACAAATGACGACCTCAGGTCGATGAACTAACCTGTATACATGTCACCTGGGAACTGCTATCTGGCGATAGGTATAGTACTAACTAGCAGATTCCCGGCGAGTCCTGTCCGGTGTACTCATAACCCAATGAGCACCTGTATACATCTTAGGTGATCCAACTGACACCAGTGGCTTGTGAGACCGGCCACCGCCCCTCGTCGGGGTCTCGACTGTATACACTAGTCTACTCCGGAGTATCGATGCCCTGTCTCGAAACTCCCACGACTAGGGACCACAATTAAGGATATGCATATAAACTACCCAACTCTCACGTATATGATCGCCATCATACTGTTGGTAGTAAAGCAAGATCCTAAGGGCTCTATCAAAGTGTAACATGCAATCAGTCACCTGAACATGTACACGACTGATAAAGTCAAACCAGATAGCATACTATCATCTCGAGTAAGACTGTTCTACCGGGATAGGTCCTCCGCAATCATTGCAATCACGTACCTGCGATCCAATAATTGACTATGAGGGCACTATCTCCAACAATCTCCCACTTGCACTCAAGGCTAATTATTGCGATGTCGACTACTCACAGCCCGTGTGAAACCGAACATCCAACTCCTCTACTAATCAGTTTCACAAAGCCCGTTTGTAAAACTATTGTGTTCGAGAAATAGCCTCAGTGAGTGGATCCGCCTAGAAGTATCTTTCTTTATCTCTCTTTGTCTCAAGTTCGCGGAGAAAGCCATCTCCCGAATCGAGTAATACCCGTCTTAGAATATGTCTGGATATCTGATGGGACCTAGTTCATAAATGAACTCCTTATCCAAACTTCTTAGACTGTATCGATCACTGAACCTAATCAGTATCCGGCACCATGCCACCCACAGTATCCTCTTGAGCCACCTGTCCATAATACTGTCCCTCGTCAGAGGGAAAACTATAACTCTGACAATCACTCTGTCATCCATGTCACCTTTGAAGCCTGGAATGATAATCGTCTCCCGAAGGAGGCTGCCATCATCAAATCCGTAGAACATGCACTTATATTCTAAAACTGCTTCCTTATGTTTCTTCAGGATTGGATTAATACAAACTCATTGCATCTAGTGCAAAAACAACATCTGGTGTGGTACTTGACATCTCATGATTGACTCAATTGCCTAAGCAAGTGATCTGCCAATCATGCACTTCCCTCTCCCCTTTAGTCTATACGACACCTTTGGAGAGGGTGACTCCATCACCTGCAGGTACACCACCATGCTAGGAGTCATTTATTCTAAAAACCATTAGAATACTGTCTAAGTACCCACATTGGGAAACTACCCAAATCCAGATCTAAAACTATAGATCTAGAAACCAGAATGTCAAATATTATATCCATATGCTGTCTGGAGAAACAACTGTGTGACGATCAGAGTACAACCGTTCGTAGTATAGGAATTTTACTTCCTACTCTGTGTATGTCATCCAAATACCATGACATCACACCCTACTACCTTCTTAACAGATCCATCCCCTATTCTGATGAAGTCAAACTTATGACTTTCACATCAAAAATAGATGATCTATCTCCGCTATAACTGCTCAAGTCTGTAAATAGACATAAGCTACTTGCCCACTATGCTTCCGATGCTCCCACTGACTACGACAACCCTCTGGCAGAATAATATACACGTACACTTCTAAAGCTAGTTTAGAACGACGCTATACTTATCCTCCTGCTTGGTCTCATAGTCTGGAACAACAGTAGTGTCAAGTCTGGGTAGATAAGAACCTCCCTGTCACCGTCCTTGAGGCTACCGAAGTACCTCTCGGGTGTCTGAGGTTACCCACCAAATCTGCGGAGTGGCTATTGGAATGTCAAACCTGATTGAATATATAGGTCCTATTAAATTTTCTGTAATCGTTCGCGGTTCTGGAATCACTTCCAGTTCTACCATACTCCCACTACTGTTTTCTGAAAAAGATCCATTTTACTAAAACTGTGGCGAGTTAAGAACAATATCACTATTGATCTTCCACATGGTAGAATATCAACCCTCGACATAGCCAGGGTCAACCTACAAACAGCCACTATAGAAACGTGCCCTGAGTTATCCAGAGTCTGGTTTTAAGCATAAGCTGGACAACTCCCCGTACCTTAATTTCTTTTAAGGTACGATCCATTCTATATCCAATACAGAAACTTTGGCACTTATTTAATTGGAACCATATTCAAATCATGCAGCTGTCTCCAGTGCATATCAACTTAATGGAAAGAGGCTAATCAGCATTACTCAACTTAGGAATCCATCCAATTATGAGTAACCTGAAAGAGAAATACGTTTCTCAAAACCATCACTATCATCTGAATACCAATCACAAGAATCTACATCTTCGATCTCTTTGAAGAATCCCGATACTTGTGATACCTGGTTCTCTACTTTATTCTTATACCTACAACTTCTCAAAACTTAGACCTTGTATTTCCACGAAACACTTGTCTAAAAACTAGAGAAGTTATAAGTAAACAGAACATAGTACGAGGACCTAGCCCTTTGTCCTAATGGACACTTGGACAACATACAATACTCTGTATAAGTCCGCTGAGTTAAACAACTCAAAACCTGTGCGTCGTATGTTGAAAACTGTACCCTGGCGATTTCCTCAAATATCACCAATTACAACGAATTCCGATATAATGAGGATAATCACCTAATTCCCAATATCTTACTCCTACTCATCATCTGTAAAACCATACAGATATGAGAATGAAATCTGGTAAATACATACCCTTGGAATAAGTGTTTAATCGGGAAAACAGTTTTTCTTTAACAATGCACTGAAACATAAAAATGTTTCGTAGGGGTATCCTGGTATTCATAGTAATGCCTCTTCCATAATCCAACTCATGACTTCAACCGTATATTTTATTGCCATCTCTCCAAATCCCTTTATTTGTCTTTAGTCGTTACCTTCTGTACACCATCGTTAGGCTAAATGGTTTTCTTCCTTCCCCACCGTTCGGCACCAGCCTATGGTTTGGAAGAAGACTATCCAGTAAGCATAATAGGTGTACCCTCCTAAACCAAGGAGTACTCGTATCTTGAGAGAAGGTGATGATAAAAGACAACTGAATAATACCTTATTCTTTTAAAGGTGAAATAGGAGTGGCGATGAAGTACGCGGTTTTGGTCGTGAATGATATCAGTCGCAATTTACTTTGCCCTCTTTCTAATCCCTTTATTTTGTCTTTACATATTACCTTCTGCACACCCTACTTAGGCTAATTGGTTTTCTTCATTCCCTACCTTTCGGCACCTGCCTATGGTTTGGAATAAGACTATCCAATAAGCGTAATAGGTGTACTCTCCTAAACCAAGGAGCTCTCGCAACCTGAGAGAAGGTGATAATAAAAGACAACTGAATAAACCAATTCTATTTCTCCTGAACCTGGATCCATCCTCGAAGAAGTCCCTTCGAGTTCGTATATAACCATACGATGGATCTATCCAATGGAAGTGGATATCCGTAGTAAAACGGGTGTTCTGAGAAATGCAAAGGGTAAAAGAAGGAGTGGCAATGACTTATGCAACATAGACAATCCAAAAGCCAGTACTTTAAGAAGGTTCGGTCAACCTGGTCACTGAGTCATAGTCTAGGGTCGGTCAAAGGTCACTGCCAAAGAGAGAGAGAGAAAAGAAACACTCTGCGTGCACTCTAACCTAGATCAGAATGGTCATAACTTTATCTAATCCGGAAACCTCCCACTGTCCTGTCAAATTCTCCTCCAAACCTGAAAGAAGAATCAATCGGGATCACCCGAAGAGTAAACCAACTCATCAGTGGGAATCGAGATCCAACTCTCATCGCATGATAACGTGATGGAATGCATCCACGTTACTCATACTCCAGAAGGTATGCGCATACTTGGCAAGTTTCAGTTTCTTTAGAAACTCCCGATATGATTTTTGCCCCATGCTCTTATGATCGTGACTAAGGGCCAGCCCACCATAAGTCACATGTCAAGTTCTTCCCATCATTATCTTGTTAATTTGAACCCACCCGTACTCGCCCTTGACTAAGGGCCAACAAGGCTGTACGACTGTCCCAAACCAACACATCTATCTATGCAACATGTGAATACCCCAGCAGCTACCAATCACTATGTCCTGGCTAAGGGCCAGACCAACATAGCTTGAATACTACTGACCATTCATATGAAATGACGGAGGGCTACGGCTGGTTTTTGGCGAAAAACCTTTAGCGTAGTGAACTTGATATCGCTGAAGGAACCTGATAGCTTTTTAAAATATAGTGGCGAAAACCTTTGCTAAAGAGGTCACTCCCGGTGAAGGGATCTCGGCTCTTTCCTCGTGGAATGAGGTGCAGGATATTGCACTGAATACCGCTATGCAAAGCAACTTGTAATCGACTATAGTGAAGTTATTACCCTGACGCAAACTTCTGCCCAAGGGGTCAGTCCCGGTGAAGGGATATCGGCCCTTGCCCCGTCGAATGAGGTGCAGGATATTCCACTGAATACCTCTATGCAAAACAAAAGGAAACGTCTTTGCAATAACACTTTTTAAATTGTTCCAACAACATCAAACAAGTTTGTATAACTTTTGCATTGATCAGAATCAACGCAGTCCCATCAATCAATCACACCAGAAAAGAACGAAAATAAAATGTACGTATATGCCATCCGCATTCGTCACTGGGTCCCGTCATCACCCGTTAGGTTACTTAACTAACGACAGAGCGGGGACTGGACTAGCGCGGGTGTAAAACATATAAAACATCTAATAGTATATAAACCAATATACAATAATCGCTCCAGGCGTGATAATATGCAACATTACAGAAAAGTAATAAGCATCACAGAACAATACAGATATCTGGGATCCCCGGGTTTCACAGAGCCGCTGCTGAAACCCGACGTTCCCCTGTCATGTGGATAGCCTGTGCAATGAAACCTAGACCCCTACGGGTGCGGCAAGTTACCCGCCAAAACCTGAAGCGAGGTAGTCCCCACAGCATAGTGAATGGAACACCCGGCACTTCACGGAATCCGGTAAATTGAGCACCCCTCCTTGGGTCAACCTGTACCCCCTACGAGTGCGGCGAATAGTCTGCCAATTTTAGAGTGGGGCGCCTCTGCCTCCCAAAGCCATGAGATGCGGACCCGTTGCCCTCCAGAACCCGGCTATCCGTGCACTCCGTCGTGGGATAAAACCTAGTACAGTAATGAAAAATAGTACAATAGGTACATCGACCGCAACCTGGTCGTGCCCCAAAAGAATATTATACAACAGGCAGTGACGGCTGTCCACAAGTTGGACGCTCGCCCCGCAATATCAAATGTACAAATAAACTCAAACTGTACTACCATTGCACACTGCTATCCACCACGACAAATCCGCAACAACACAGCACAACACAGAACATCAACGCGAATGTCATGTTCGCAAACCCGTCTAAAAGAACTATAGCAATCAAACGCGGTTTACCGATCAAATGACATTCCCGGTCGGAGATATAATGTAAGCACTGTAAACTAACATGTTTAAATTTCGATCGACCAAATATCAAAAAGTAGGCCCCATGACTTACTGGTGAACAGTAACAAAACCTGGGCCAAAACGATATTTACCAAAAACCCCAAAATCCAACAGAGAACACAAAGAAAAAATTTGGTGCACTGATCCCCTAGAACGGCCGCGGATGCGCGGCCAAACCATGGGTTTGGCCGCTAATCCGCGGCGCTCTGGTGAGATCACATGCTCAAATTTTGTCCGTGCGCTTAAAAAACCCTGCACAGATTTTTAAGACATGTAGAATTAATTTTTGAGACCATTTAAAATCAACAGAAACTGTCAAGGTAGGATTTTGCAATTTTCGATTTCCGGTTCGATCGATGTTTTAAACGCGTTAGCACAAGTTAGTATAGCAAAATGGTTAGGCTCTGATACCACTGTAAGTCTACGCTAGCGCCCCGGCCGTCTACAGACGCCAAATGCGGAACAAAAACTTTTTAACTGGCGCTATCGTATACTTTAACCCGGATCTGCCATTATTGCTAAACTAACAAACTGTAAAGAGTGTAGAAAGGTTATACCGAACGATCCGAGTCCTTCGTTCTTTAACCATCATCCCACGCTCCGTTGCGGCTGCTCCGATCTCGTCGATCTCCGATCTGCTCGTCGAGGTGGCACCACATCACCGATTCTTTAAACGGGCTCCCGCCTCTGACTTGAGGCAACTCGGTCGTCAAGTTTGCTAGAAGAGACGACCAAGATTGATGTAGAGAATGAGTAGATGACTTTGTCTCGTTCCGTCCAAAGCTATGGACGGACGGTTAATGAAGTTGCCGATGGAAATGAAATGGAACAAGAAATGAACTATGAAATTTCCATGCATCCAAAACTATAGTCTTTTCTTTTTAGCAACCATAATTTCTCCAAATGAGTGAAGTGAGGAGGAGAGAGGGGCCGGCCACTATTTAGCAAGGAGGGAGGTGAGTGTAGGAGCAAGTGGTGACCACACCCCAAAGCATATCATGAAGAAAAGATCTTAACCAAAACAAAAAGCATTAAGGTTAAAGCATGACTCACAAACCTAGTCATCATGCATTAATGAACCCTTAAATGCATCCAATGAAAACTCAACACCAATAATCCTAGTCACCTCATCTAGAATCTTCTAGAACACTGAGTCACTCTCATCCAAGAAAAGATAAATCCGTCTTTAACCGAATGTTAAAAGACGGCTGATAGAAAACTGGAAACTGGCAACTTCCAAAAGTGATCCCGAAACGACTTTCAGGATAACCCCGTAACTGTATAAATATACCCGCATTTGTATTACGACCGAATACAAATGCAACTGAGACAAAGATATTATATCTACTCAATATAATACTCGGATCCGGCTTAAACCAAAGCCGACCAGTATCATCTGCCCGAAAACTGACACGTGCGTATTCCGAACCCTGCCATAAAACCATACGGCCTCTACAACGTTTCGCCCGAACTTGGGAAACTGTCTGTCGGGGACTCTAATGACTCGTCAGTACCCTGGCAGTGGGTTTAACCACAAACCGTCAGCGGCACTAGCTATGCGTAACGGCTGCCCACGGACTGACCTCAAGGGAGACTGATGAGCGAACTCAAGGGTGGCCGATGAGCTAACACATCCGAAAACCCTACTGAGCCTAACAGTGACAATGTATATACAGTCCGGTCCGTTCGTCAATGAGTATCGCATATCCGCCTAGGGGGCTAGTAACGTCAGACCCCCAGAAGCAGTATAAGTCGTGTCGGAGTGAAGCCCAATAACACCCTGAGATGCTACTGGAGTACCTACCAGTAAATCTCCTGCCACGGCCGTGGGCTATGTGTAATGGCTCTCCTAGACACAGCACGATCTCGCCCCCAATACCGGGAGAGACGAATCCCCTGCCGATCCGCTCACGTGCCTTCATATGGCTCGGGACTGTACCCAAAAGCTACCTGTTTGCACGACTCCTTTGAGCCGTGGTAGGGTAGAAATCAAAGCACAGTGGGAACTCACACGAGACAAATGACGACCTCAGGTCGATGAACTAACCTGTACACATGTCACCTGGGAACTGCTATCTGGCGATAGGTATAGTACTAACTAGCAGATTCCCGGCGAGTCCTGTCCGGTGTACTCATAACCCAATGAGCACCTGTATACATCTTAGGTGATCCAACTGACACCAGTGGCTTGTGAGACTGGCCACCGCCCCTCGTCGGGGTCTCGACTTTATACACTAGTCTACTCCGGAGTATCGATGCCCTGTCTCGAAACTCCCACGACTAGGGACCACAATTAAGGATATGCATATAAACTACCCAACTCTCACGTATATGATCGCCATCATACTGTTGGTAGTAAAGCAAGATCCTAAGGGCTCTATCAAAGTGTAACATGCAATCAGTCACCTGAACATGTACACGACTGATAAAGTCAAACCAGATAGCATACTATCATCTCGAGTAAGACTGTTCTACCGGGATAGGTCCTCCGCAATCATTGCAATCACGTACCTGCGATCTAATAATTGACTATGAGGGCACTATCTCCAACACTACATCTTCGATCACATTGAAGAGTCCCGATACTTGCAATACCTGGTTCTCTACTTTATTCATAAACCTATAACTTCTCAAAATTCGGACCCTGTGTTTCCACGAAACACCTGTCTAAAAACTAGAGAAGTCATAAGTAAACCGAATATAGTACGAGGACCGACCCCTCTTTTCTAATGGATACTGGACAACATACAATACTCTGTATAAGTCTCTTGAGTTTAATAACTCATTCCCTGTGTGTCGTAGGTTGAAAACTGTACTATGGTTATGAAGAATTACATCGCTGTTTAATGCTCCTTACCTAACCATCTACTGATATAGGTAAATGTCATAGACATAATTTCAAAAAGGTATATCTCACTCTATGAAAATAGACGTACAGATATATCGATTTGAAATTGGTGCATAACAGCGGATATTCAAAACCAAATATTTGCCGACCGGCAAACAGCCCAGGTGATTTCCTCAAATATCACCAATTACAACGAATTCCGATATCTTGAGGACAATCACCTAATTCCCAATAACTTACTCCCACTCATCATCTGTAAAACCATACAGATGTGAGAATCATACCTGGTAAATACATACCCTAGAGCAAGATCTGATTGGGAAATCAGTTTTCTTTTAACAGTACACAGCGAAACTGAAACTTTAAAATGTTTCGATGGGGTATTCCGGTATTCCTAGTAATGCCACTTCCATTATCCAGATTCACAACTGTAACCGTGTAATTCTTTGCCATCTCTCCAAATCCCTTTATATGTCTTTAGTCATTACCTTCTGTACACCCCTTTAGGCCAAATGGTTTTCTTCCTTCCCTACCGTTCGGCACCAGCCTATGGTTTGGAAGAAGACTATCCAATAAGCATAATGGGTGTACTGTCCTAATCCTAGGAGCACTCGCAATGCGAGAGAAGATGAAGATAAAAGACAACCGAATAAACCTTATTCCTATTTCTCCTGAACCAGAATCCATCCCCGAACTGGAATAAGTTCCTTTCGAGTTCGTATATAACCATACGATGGAGTATCCAATAAACTGTGGATCTTCGTAGTGATACGGAGTGTTCTGGAGAAATACAAAGGTGATTTAGGATTGTCGAAGAAATACTTGGTTTGGTCGTGAATAGCAGTCGCAATTTACTTTGCCCTCTTACTAATCCCTTGATATGTCTTTACTTAATACCTTTTGTACACCATCGTTATGCTAATTGGTTTTCTTAATTCCCCACCGTTCGGCACCAGCCTAAGGTTTGGAAGAAGACTATCCAATTTGCGTAATAGGTGTACTATCTCCTAAACCAAGGGGTACTCGCAACCTGAGAGAAGGTAAAAGGAAAAGACAACTGAATAGTCTTATTCGTTTTCTTCAGAACCGGAAACCATCCTCGAATAAATTCCTTCGAGTTCGTATATAAACATGTTTTTGTCCAATGGATGTGGACGTTCGTAGTAATACGGGGTGTTCTGGAGAAAAGGGTAAAAGTAGGAGTGGCAATGAGGTAAGCAACTCTGACAATCCAAAAGCCAGTGTTTAAGAAGGTTCGGTTAATTTTGGTCTCTGAGTCATAGTCTTAGGGTCGGGTCAATGGTCGCTGCCAAAGAGAGAGAGAAAAGAAACACTCAGCGTGCACTCAAATCTAGATCAGAATGGTTACCAATTTATCTAATCTGGAAACCTCCCACTGTACCGTCAAATTCTCCTCCAAACCTGAAAGAAGAATTAGCCGGGATCACCCGAGGAGTAAACCAACTCATCAGTGGGAATCGGGATCCAACTATCATCGCATGATAACGTGACGGAATCCGCTCACGTCATCTCACTCCAGAAGGTATGCACATATCTGGCAAGTTTCAGTTTCTTTAGAAACTCCCGATGTGATTTCTGCCCCATGCTCTTATGACCTTGACTTTGGCCAACATATCATAAGTAACATGTCAAGTTCTACCCGTCATTCTCCAAGTTAATTTGAGCCCACCCGTACATACCCTTGACTTTGGCCAAAATAGTTGTACGACTGCCCCAAACCAACACATCTATCTATGCTGCATATGAATACCCAATAGCTACCAATCACTGTGCCTTGACTTTGGCCAACATACACAGCTTGAATACTATTGACCACCCATATGAAACGATGGAGGGCTACGAATGGTTTCTGGCGAAAACCTTTAACGTAATGAACTTGATATCGTTGAAGGAACCGGATAGCTTTTTGAAAATATAGTGACGAAAACCTTTGCTAAAGAGGTCACTCCCGGTGAAGGGATCTCGGCTCTTTCCCCATAGAATGAGGTGCAGGATATTCCAACTGAATACCACGATGCAAAGAAAAAGTAATCGGCTATAGTGAAGTTATTGCCCTGACGCAAACTTCTGTCCAAGGGGTCACTCCCGGTGAAGGGATATCGGCCCTTGCCTCGTTGAGTGAGGAGCAGGATATTCCAACTGAATACCACTGTGCAAAACAAAAGTGAACGTCCTTGCAATAACAGCTTTTTGAAAATTGTTCCAACAACATCAGAATAGGTTTGTTTAGCTTTCATTGATCCGAATCAACGCAGTCCCATCAATTGATCACACCAAGAAAGAACGAAAATAATGATGTACGTATATGCCATCGGCATTCGCCACTGGGTCCCGTCATTACCCGTTAGGTTACTTAACTAACGACAGAGCGGGGACTGGACTAGCGCGGATGCAAAACATATACAACATCTACTAGTATATATATCAATATATAATATTTCGCTCAAGGCGTGATAAAATGCAACATCACAGAAATGTAATAAGCATCACAGAACAATACAGATATCTGGGATCCCCGGGTTTCATAGAGCCGCTACTGAAACCCGACGTTCCCCTGGTCGTGTGGATAGCCTGTGCAATAAAATCCTAGACCCCTACGGGCGCGGCAAGTTACCCGCCAAAACCTGAAGCGTGGCAGCCCCCTTCAGCAACGTGAATGGACCACCCAGCACTTCACGGAATCCGGTAACTTAGGCACCCCTCCTGGGTCAACCTATACCCCCTACGAGTGCGGCGAATAGCCTGCCAATTCTAGAGTGAATCCCCCTCTGTCTCAATGCTATATGATGCGGGCCCGTTGCCCTCTAGAACCCGGCTATCCGTGCACCCCACGTTGGGGTAATCCTAGTACAGAAAGTAAAATATACATACAACGGGTACATCGACCTCGACCCGGTCGTGCCCCAAAAGAATAATATACAAACAGGCAGTTACGGCAGTCCACATGTCGGACGCTCGTCCCACAATATCAAATGTACATAATACAACAAAAACGGTACTAGCATTGCATCCAGGCTATCCCCCACGACCAATCCGCAACATCATAGCACAACATAGAACATCAACGTGAATTTACCGATCCGGGCTATAGCGGTTACGGCAGTCCACATGTTCGTAAATCCGTCTAACCGGGCTATAGCAGTTAGACGGGATTTACCGATCAAGTGACATTCACGGTTGCAGATATAATGTAAATACTTTGAACTAACATGTTTAAACATTTTCGTTCGATCAAATTTACCTAAGTGGGCCCCAAGCACTACTATAGCACTCACAGAAAATCTGGGCCCAAAAAGAATGTTCCAAAACCCCTATCTTCAACACAGAGACTCTCTGTACAAATTTGATACACTGAACAGTAAAGACTGCGGCGGAACCGCGGCCCAAGCATGGGTTTGGCCGCGGTTCCGCGGTCGTATAGTGTGTTCACGTGATCAAATTTCTTCAGAAGTCTTATAATTCCCTGCACATCATTCTGCAACAACCTGAAAAATTTTGGAGCCAAAAAAAATTCGACAGAAACTGATGCGCATGAAAATGCGGTTTTTGGAATTTTGTTCGATCGGAAATGTAAACACATTAGACAAAGCTAGACTAGGTTAATGGCGAGGCTCTGATACCACTGTAAGTGCACGGCGGCGCCCCGGCCGTCAATCCGATGCCGGAATGCGGAAACGATGATTTACTTTAACTTTTTAAACCGCCACCACCGCGCACTAAAAACCGGGATCGTGCCATTAATCTAGTCCTAGCTAACTAGAGAAGGGGTAGAGAGATATACCGAGCGATCCGTGTCCTTCGGTCTTCTCGTCGTCGTCCCGATCTCCCCGCGGAATCTCCGGTCTCCACCTCGTCGGAAGTGTACCACGTCGCCGGCTTCTTTTACGGGCTCCCACCTCTGGATCGAGGCAACTCGGGCACGAAGTTGGCGAGTCGACGTGCCTAAGAGTTGCTGTAGAATAGTGTAGAACTCATGTCTCATTTCGGGGTAGTGGAAGTTCCGATTTGGTGGAAGAAAAATGAGATGATGGAATTTTGTGGTGAACTTGGGGATTTTTAGCAAGCATGAAGAGAAAAAATCCCCACTCAAAATTTTGGCAGCCCCCAACTATCTTGGCCGGCCACTTTTTCATACAAGAGAGAATGAGAGGAGAGAGTATGAATGAGGTAGCCACAAGTATAATCCAAGAGAGAGAAAGGGTCATGATAATAGGCAATGATCACAATCAAAGAACCTCACTCCAAAACCCAATCATCAACAACCATGATTGCTCCAAAACCAACACTCCAACAACCTAATCATCAACAACCATGATGACTCTAAAAGTCAAGCCATGATGAAAAGAAGAAGAAGTCAAATGAAGTCAAATGAGGGTGCAACCATTATGAAGCAATAATATGCAAAGACCACCCTCCAAAATGCTTATTTGCACAAATGCAAATAAGCCCTCCTCCACCAATCTTCAGCCAATGAAAGATACAAAGAAATATGGCCGAAACGGAAAACAAACTGGCAACTCCAAAAAACTGATCCAGTAATAAATTACAGGAAAACCCCGCTACTGTATATACATACCCGCATTTGTATTCCGACCGAAATACAAATGCAATGAGACAAAATCTACACTGTACAATACTAGGATCCGGCTTAAACCAAAACCCGCTAGTATTAACCTTCCGATCCTGATCCGTGCAATACCGCACGTATCTGATCAAACCCTGCCATATCTCCATACGACCTCTACAGCGTTTCGCCCAAAACTTGAGCAACTGTCTGTGGGGAACTCTAAAGACTCGTTAATACTGTGGCTGTAGATTTAACCACTAACACGTCAGAGGTATTAGCCATACGTGACGGGCTACCAGCTATTGACCAAAAGGGACGTCGATGAGCGAACTCATCCTGACACCCTACTGAGCCTGTCAGTGACAATATCCGTACAGTCCGGTCCGTTCGTCTATGAGCATCGCATGGCGGGCCTAGGGGGTTGGTAAAAGTCAGACCCCCAAAAGCGGTACAAGTCGTGTCGGAGTGTAGCCCAGAACACCCTGAGAAACTACTGGAATACCTACCAGTAAATCTCCTGCCTTGGCCAAGGACTTCGTGTAATGGCTCTCCTAGACACAGCGCGACCTCACCCCCAATACCGGGAGAGACGAACCCCTGCAGATCCGCTCACTGCCTCCATGTGGCTTGGGACTGTACCCAACTAAAACCTGTTTGCACGTCTCCTTTGAGCGTAGTAGGGTAGTAATCAAAGTACAGTGGGAACTCACACGAGACAAATGACGATCCTCAGGTCGATGAACTAACCTGTACACATGTCACCAGGGAACTGCTATCTGACGTCAGGTATAAGACCAACTAGCATGTTCCCGGCGAGTCCCATCCGGTGTACTCATAACCCAATGACCACCTGTATACATCTTAGGTGAACCAACTGACACCAGTGGCTTGTGAGACCGGCCACCGCCCCTCGTCGGTGTCTCGACTGTATACAATAGTCTACTCTGGAGTATCGATGCCCTGTCTCGAAACTCCCATGACTAGGGACCTTTTAAGGATGTGCTTATAGACTACCAGCTCCCACGTATATGATCGCCCTCATACTGCTGGCAGTCAAGCAAGAATCCTAGGGGCTCTATCAACGTGCAATAGTGACCTGTAAGGTCACCTAAAGTAGTACACGATGATAAAAGTAATCCAGATAGCATACTATCATCTTGAGTAAGACTGTCCTACCGGAATAGGTCCTCCCTCAATCATTGCAATCACGTGCCTGTGATCCAATAATTGACTCTGAGGGCACTATCTCCAACAACAGATACGGTCACCCTAGATATCATAGTTTTACCTTTATGATACAGTTGACCTAGGAGTCGTTGTTTATTCGATTTCTACTTGTTGATGTTTTTCTACTTACGAGTTGGCAACTCACCCCCGTTGTGCCACAGTTCTTGCAGGTTGACCGCACGGATCAGTAGCGGCTTCGCTGGCACGCAATTGCATTCGGGTGTTTTACTTTGGTAGGTGGGACATTCGTATTGCACCCACTCTTGTATTTATATTTCATATTGTATCTAGTCAACTCCATCAAATCAAACTAGTATTTGTATAAGTAATGAGACTTAGCAAGACTTGTAGTTGCGAGACTAGAGCAATGGGTTTTATGTTCGCATTTTGGGTTGATGTCTTGCTTATTTATTTATCTTTTGTGGTGAACTTCGCCGTTGGGCGTCGTATACTTATATTTATGCTTTGAGTGGTTGGGGATGCCTTTATCATTATCTTGTATTTGTGGTTTTGGATCAAAAAATACAAAGGAGGTGCTGCCATATTTTTAAAAGACGAAACATGTTTTCAATCTAGAAATTTCACTCGCATTTTTATGTCCCTTTTCTAAGCATTAAGAAAACTTGATTTCCTTATATCTTTATTTCAAAACTTCACCTCTTTTATTTTCTTAAAAAGGTTTAGATTTCTGTGTTTCAGCTTACTTGAATTACATTACGCCATTAGACGTTGCGTGATTTAAGTACTGTTCACGAGCTAATATTTCAGGTCATGACAAGTGGAGACTGGGTACACTGAACAGGACTCACCTAGAACTCCTAGTTGGTACTATACCTATCGTCAGATAGCAGTTCTCTGGTGACACTGGTACAGGTTAGTCTGTAGACCCGAGATCGTCATAGAGTCTTGTGTGATTCCCACTGTGCTTTGATTTCCACCTTACCACGTTCAAGAGAACATGCAAAATGGTTGTTTTTGGGTACTGTCCCGAATCACATGGAGGTAATGAGCGATAGGAGGGGATTCGTCTATCCCGGTATTTGGAGTTGATATTGCGCTGTGCTCGATTGGATATAACAGGAAGTCCCTGGCCAGGGATGATTCGGAGATTTACTGGTAAGTGTTATCAGTAGTTTCTCGACCCGTTATGAGCCTCACATCGGCATAACTTATCGGTTACTGGGGTCTGACGTTTACCACCCCTAGACTAGATATGCGACATATCAGACGAAGAGGTCGGACTGTACAGTAGTGTTACTGACAGGCTTTGCGGGAGTTTAGACAATCTTTCTTGTTGATCTTCTGATCGCTTAATACCCGTGTAGCAGTTACGTCCAGCTAGTACCGCTGACGGCTTGCGGGTGATTGATATGATCATCACCTACTGCCGGCGTATTGACGAGTCTTTAGAGTCCTACACAGAGGTTTCCTGGCACAGGCGAAACGAAGTAGGAGCACATATGTGATATGTGCGGGACCGAGATTAATACATGTATGTGATTCCATATTCTATTCTCGCGATATGTGATATCGGTCGGTTATATGTGATATAGCCGGGTTATCGACTCAATTGTGGATTCGATAAGTTGTTACATAAGATATTAGTCGGTTATATGTAATATAGCCGGATTATTAAATCATGTGTTGATTTAATGATTTAATGTATAATTATATATTTGATATATTAATTTACATTAACTAATATTAGCTCACTTAAGCATTTCTTTTTCTCACATGTGTACACTTAATATATATGTGATATATATTATTGTGTCATGCTTGTTACCACATGCAACATGGGTGTATGAGACTCACACCATGGTTATGATAATGAGTGGTTTATTTATTTAATGTAAATCAAATAATTAGTTGGAAATTAAGCACATGGTTGAAGCTTGTAGAAGCTTGTGGAACCATTGACTTAGTCCACTAATTTTGTTTTACATAAGATATTTATTAACTCAACCATTACCTTAAGCCATGGTTAAGTCTCTACATGAGTTAATATGAGATATTATCTCACCCATGGTTGCTATTCTCACTCAAAAAGATTATTCTCTTCATCTTCTTCTTGATCAAGAGTTAGCTCTCTAGGTTTTTGAGAGGTGAAGAAAATTAGTGAGAAAATTAATTCTAATGTGAGAAAAAATTCTACTTCATCATCCTCTACTAGACTAGCCATTTAGTTTAGGGTGTTAGCTTCACTAATTCCAAATTAGTGAAAAGGTAGCTTGAGTTGGTGTCTCCTCGACGTAAATCATCTTCGGCCTCGAAGACTTCAAGCAAGTTTGTTTCTTTCATCTTGTGGAGCCTTTCTAGAGTCCGGGAGTTTACTACTTGGAGCGAAGGGACTACTACATAAAGCTATTGAAGTGAAGGACCGGTCTAGAAAGGTTGTTTTCCTTGTTCGCTCGATGTAAAGTTGTTTACATGCATGTTTTGTCTAATTCTCTAGTTAAGATTCTAGGGTTAGGGTTCTTTAGCATGGCAATTTTTTGAAAATGGCATGGTCGATGCCTCCCGAAACCTTGCTGTCGTGCTAGGTAACCCTACAATCACATCACAGAATATCAGCAGCAGAAGATAATATATGAAATATTGGATATACTAGGATTTCCGCATTTTAAATTAATCCAGTAAAAAACAAGGATTCCACGGTCGTGATGAATAGCCAAACCCACGTCCCTTGACCCCTATGAGAGCGGCAAGAAACCCTACCAATTCTAGAGTTAGGAGACCCGGTCTCGGCTCCTCGAGATGGTCTCCCACTGGTCCCTAGAACCCGATTACTTGTGCTCCCCTCTATGGGTCTATCCTAATGCGGAAAAGTAGAGAAAATACATTAATGGTGACATCATCCACAACCTGGAAGTGCCCCAATAAAAGAATATTACATACAAGTTTTTACATGAATAAAAATGAAAAAACTCTCATCTCACGCAAAAAAAAACCCGCCTATTCAAACATGACGATCCAATATAACATATCACAGCAACACATAACATCATATGTCATCAACGTAAGTAAAATATGCTTATCCCTATCGTCGTTGAAATATAGCAACGAAACCGGCGATACACCACATATTACACTTACGGTCGCAGAAAAGAAAGTGAAAACTACAACAATTGGAATCCGCAACCACCTTAGATATCATAAACCCGAAATATCACATACTTCGGATTTCATGCCTAACCATATGAATTCCTTAGACATCATAAACCCGGAATATCTCATATTCCGAATTTTATGCCTAACCTTATAAACCCCGCATTTTAGTCTCGATATTGAAAACACTTTTCAATATCAAGTCGGGCAATTCAACAAGATTCCCTACAAGTTGATCGAATGCTCGTCGGAAACTTTAGTAGACGGCCGCATCCTCGATGCCGTCGACGAAGTGCACTTAGGCGGAACACCGCGGCTGTGAGTACCCGGACAGATGCTTTAGGCAACGGGGTTCTCCTGAAATCACTTTGTCGTAGCTATGGGGCATGGCTATCTAATAATGTTACCCGGCAAGTATCCGTATACTATAGGTGATTGCGACAGAGTTTTGATCCATATCAAAACCTCATGGAAACTGATCAAATGAGACTAAATTGCTAGGTTTAAAAAATTCAAATTAGTTTTTACAAAACTAATTATTGTGCATTCCAAATATTGTATCACAATTCACAGATAGTTAGACGATGTTAAACATTTCGATCGAATTAACAAACACCCAAAATTCCCCATAGAGAATTACACTTGAGCACACTTTAAAAAATACCCAGAACATACTACACCACCTACGGATCAACCGTAGAAGGGCCGACCCATGCCTCACTCATAATGCCGCGGAACCGCCGCAAACCCTAGGGTTTGGCCGTGGTTCCGTGGTCAAAGAGTCGAGTTTGGGTATCGTTCTTCTAGAAGATCCATAGAATTACTTGCATGATTTTTGAATATTTTAAACTTAGAAAAATCCAAGTTTTGGAATATTTTCCAGAGAGGGGTGAAAAATGGGTTTTTGATATTCATTCGAACTTTTTAACGTCGTCAATGTTACCCGAAACGATATTAAAATTACGACTACGAAACATTATGAATTGCTTTTACAGAAAGATAACATCACATGCAATCTTAGTAAAAACAAACAATACCTGAATCACCAAACCCCAGAGCCTAGAGCACCAAACAAAAACGAAGCCAAAACTGCATACCAAAACCGTCCAGGCCGGTTTTTACATGATTTTCGCCAGTTCAAAACCGGTAAAAGGGGCTCTTTTTTCTTTGGTGTTCATATTACATCTCATGTAACATTCTGCAATTGTTTAAAAAAAATTTAGAGGCTCTGAAAAATTCGACAGAAACTAGGGTTTTGTTTCGACTGTTTCGGAGTTGTTTCGGTTTCGTAATTCTACTAACATCGTCTAATTCTCTAGCTCGGCTCTGATACCACTGCTGGGATCCTTAGCACCCTCACTAGGTTTCGGAAGGCATCAACCATGCCATTTTAAAAAATTCTAAGGTGCTAAAGAACCCTAACCAAGGATCTAACTAGATGAATTAGGGTAAAGCAACATGTAATAAAACATTACACTAAGTGAATGAGGAATACAAACTTTGTAGACCGGTCCTTCACTTCTAAAGCTCCGTGTAATAGTCCCTTCGATCCAAGTAGTGATCTCCCGGACTCAAGTTACGCTCCACAAAGAGAAATGAACTAGCTTGCTTGAAGTCTTCCAGGCAGAAGATGATCTACGTCGAGGAGACGCTAACTCAAGCTACCTCTTCACTAATTGGGAATTAGTGATGAAAAAACCTAAACTAAATGGCTAATCTAGTGCAGGTTGATGAATTAGGATTTTTTCTCACTTTAGAATAATTTTTCTCACAATATTTCTTCACTCTTGAAAACCTAGAAAGCATTCTTGAGATGAAGAAGAAGATGAAGTGTAGAATGGAATTGAGTAAGAGTAGCAACCATGGGTGAGATAATATCTCATATAACTGATGTAGAGACTTAACCATGGCTTAAGATAATAGTTTGGTTAATAAATATCTAGGGTAAGACAAAATTAGTGGACTAACTCAATGGTTACAACAAGCTTCCACAAGCTTTTTTTAAGCATGCATTTTCCACCTAATTTTGTATTTACCTAAATAAATTAAAACCCCTTAATTATCTATGGAATGGTATGAGTCTCATACACCCATGTAGCAAGTATCATCAAGCATGACACAAAAATAAACACAATAATATATATCATATATATATATATATATATTAAGTGCATATGTGAGAAAAAGAAATGCTTAAGTGAGCTAATATTAGTTAATGTAAAATTAATATATCAAATATATAATCATACATTAAATTATTAAATCAACACTTGATTTAATAATCCGGCTATATCGCATATAACCGACTAATATCATTTGTATCAACTTATCGAATCAATACTTGATTCGATAACCCGGCTATATCACATATAATCGACCGATATCACATATCGCGAGAATAGAATATGGTATCACATATACGTATTATTCTCGGTCCCGCACATATCACATATGTGCTCCTACTTCGTTTCTCCTGAGCCAGGAAACCTCTGTGTTGGACTCTCAAGACTTGTCAATACGCCGGCAGTAGGTGATGATTATATCAGTCACCCACAAGCCGTCAGCGGTACTAGATGGACGTAACGGCTACCCGGGTATTGAGCGATGAGAAGATCAACAAGCAAGCCTACTCATACTCCTGCGAATCCAATAAGTAACACTACCATACAGTCCGGTCTCTTCGTCTGATATGTCGCATATCTACCCTGGGGGTGGTAAACGTCAGACCCCAATTGTCACGACCCGAAAGTACGGAACATGACCGGCACTTAAACTACGAACGTGTTTGACATCAGAGATAATATGCGGGTGCTCAGTGGAGACTGGGTACACTGAACGGACTCGCCGAGAACTCCCAGATGGTATTATACCTCACGTCAGATGGCAGTTCTCTGGTGACACTGGTACAGCTTAGTCTGTTGACCCAAGATCGTCATAGAGTCTTGTGTGTCTCCCACTGTGCTTTGATTTCCACCTTACCACGGCTCTACTGAGTCGTGCAAACAGGTGGTTTTTGGGTACAGTCCCGATTCACATGGAAGCAATGAGTGATAGGAGGGGATTCGTCTCTCCCGGTATTGGGGGTTGATGTTGCGCAATGCACGACTGGCCATAACAGGAAATCCCTGGCCAGGGTTGCAGTGATATACTGGTAAGAGTTATCAGTAGTTTCATGATTGTTATGGACCTCACGTCGGCATGACTTATCGAGCTATTGGGGTCTGACGTTTACCATCCCTAGGCGAGATATATGCGACATATCAGACGAACAGACCGGACTGTACGGTAAGTGTTACTGGTTGGATTCACAGGAGTATGAGCGGGCTTGCTCGTCGATCTTCTGATCGCTCAATACCCGGGTGACCGTTACGTTTAGCAGACCGCTTGCGGCTTGTGGGTGTTTGATATGATCATCATCTGCTGCCGGCGTATTGACGAGTCTTTAGAGTACTACACAGAGGTTCCCTGGCTCAAGCGAAACGAAATAGGAGCGCATATGAGATATGTGCGGGACCGAGAATAATGCGTGTATGTGATACCGTATTCCATTCTCGCGATGAATGTATCGAATGGTTGTATGTGATATAACCTAGTTATCGAATCAAGGATTGATTCGATAAGTCGATACATTAGATACTAGTCGGTTATATGCGACATGACCGGATCATTGAATCAAGTGTTGATTTAATGATTTAATGTATAATTATATATTTGATATATTACTTTGCATTAACTAGTATCGGTTCACTTTAAATGGATTTTCTCACTTGAAATGCACATTGTATATGTGATATATTTTTTGTGCACAAGATTGTATCATGTTTGATGATACATGCTAACTTGGGTTGGTGTAAAGAATTGAACCATGGTTAGTTAATGGTTAGGGTTTCATTTGATTTACTTATTCATTTATTTATTTTGTTTATTTATTTTGGAAAAGATAAATAATAAATGGGGGCTTTCTTTGTTTTCTTGTTGAAGCTTCATGAAGCTTTAAACAAGTCCACCATATTTGTCTCATGCTTAACCCTAACCATTCCACCTAACCATAGTCTATTCTCTACACCTAACCATGGTTAGTATATGATAAGTATTCATATTATTTTCTTTTTGAAATAGACTTATCATATTCTTTCTTCATCTTCTTCTTCATCAACAAGAAGAAAAGCTTGCCTCCATCAATGGCAACTTGAGAAAAAGAGTGAGAAATCCAATTCTAAAGTGAACCCACTTCCTATTTCTTCATTCTCTACCACTTCCCAAGTAGTATAGGGTGTTTTCTTCACAAGTTTCATGACTTGGTGAAGTTGGAGCTTGATCCTGAGTTGCCTCGACGTAGATCATCTTCGGCATCGAAGTCGATGACCTAGCCCGATCAATTCTCCGATGAAGCCGATGCTAGAGTCCTGGATTCGATTTGGACAGCGGAGGGACGTCATCACGGAGCCTAGGAGGTGGAGGACCGGATCTACAAAGGTTGTAGCTTCTTTCCTTTATGTTAAAGTTGTTTACTTGCATCGCATCACCTATAAATCTAGTTAACGATCCGTATTAGGGTTTGTAGGCACATGGAAAATTTTGAATTAGCCATATTTGACCACTTGTGAGACCTCATTAGTGTGCCTAGGAAGCCTACACATCCTACTTATAGATATGATATTTCTTGCTTAGGGACATTGAGACTTTGATTCATATTTCTTTACGCATTGACTTATAGCATACCTGTATACCTACATGCTTACACATATGCTCTGACATACTTACATGCTAGTTACCTGTATACCTATAGTGTATTGTACCATTAGAGATAGGTACATGCAAACTTTATGACATAGCTACAGGTATACCTTGCACACCTATTTCACTTATACCCAGGGGGTATACTACATCATTACTTATAGGTAGATACATATATCTTGCTATACCTTTATGTTTTCACATACATCTGGTTATAGCTACATGTTTACCTTTACCTGATGTTATTTTAGAATTGGAGAAAATTAGGATCCGCATGATATTTATATTAACTTGTTGCAGTTAATTAGCGGCTTTTCCTTTATATGCTTACATTTCTGTTTATAGTGCATATATTATATTCATGGATTTTCGCATAGTGATATGGATTTTTTATGATGTTTTCTGGATTTGGGGACCGTGGGAGTTCATGAAATTATGCATTATTTGAAAAACCCGGTTTCCCTTGATTTGATATTTCAGCAGCCACCATGAGATTTATCGGTTCTGATATATATATATACCCCACGCGAGGAAAGGAGGGGTCCGTGTGCGGGTATATGGTGAGGCCCGGAGGTACCCCGGGGCAAGAATTTCGTGGAGCTAGATGATGAGTTAGTGGGGGAACCATACCATCCGGTGACATTACCAATGACTCAGCGGTTATCATGGGGATACCGACGGGGACCGACGGAAGTCATGTACGTATAGATACGTGGAAAGAAGAGGGTCAGAGCCAGGCACTCGTGCTTTTTGGATAGCGTGTGATACGTACCTATCAAGGTGCCAGTCTTAGTGACAGCACCTGATAGATCATTATTTCTGTGTCGATGCTTGACATATTGTTTTCATGATATTTCTTTTTA
This sequence comes from Agapanthus africanus, assembly GCA_030015575.1. Classification (NCBI taxonomy): domain Eukaryota; kingdom Viridiplantae; phylum Streptophyta; class Magnoliopsida; order Asparagales; family Amaryllidaceae; genus Agapanthus; species Agapanthus africanus. Next base: position 397,248,472 of record JASDDO010000026.1, on the reverse strand, counting down.
CTTCTTTGTATATATAACAGTGGAATGGGACGCTGTTATATATGCCCTTACACCAATATTAGTGGAATGGGGCGCTAATATATGTGTATTGACATTAAATTATATACATCATCATTTTTATTCATGCAAATGTATTTAGGATGTTAGATTTTTTACTTGATAATTTGATTTGGGATATAGGTGATTCATTTGATATTGGATATAGGATATTTTTGAGATTGCTGATTTGTACATTCAGGATATATGAGATTTATTCGATATTGTACATTCAGGATTTGTGTGACTTATATGATATGAGAGCCAATTTGGGGGCTGATTTGAGGAATTGGGATTTGGATTTGGATTTGTCTTGATGGATTGTGATCCTACCACGATGTCAGGATTCCGTGGAAATGACATATTTCATTCCATACTCCACATTTATTGTTTATGCACCGCTTCATGTATTAGTAGTACCTGTTAGAGTACCTTTCATGACTGTTGCATTTATATACCTTTATTTATATGCATTGCTTCATGTATTAGTTGTACCTTCTAGTGTACCTTTTATGATTATTGCATTAATATGACTTTTTATTGCTATTAATTGCACATGTTAGATTCACGCTGTACTTACATACTTGCGATTACCTGCATATGTTATTTACTATTCACGAGTTGGCAACTCACCCCTGTTGTGCCACAGTTTGTTTTGCAGGGTGTTCCCCAGAGTAGTCGAGGCAGGCTATTCTTCTATCATCTTTTGCTACGGATACCGCATCAGCTCACTGTGTGCAGTTTGCTTAGGTGGGTTTTGTGGTTATTCGTTTGTTGTATTGTATATTCGTTGTATCCTTGTACTCTCCATCTACTATATTTTCTTGTTGACTTAGAGACTTCGTGAGGACAATATTGTATATTATTTGTGACTTGTTGTGTTTTATACAGTTTCCTTTCTATCGTCTTTTATTTCTTCGCTACGGCGTCGTATATTTGTTGTGGTGGTTGTTTTCCGCCTTTGGGCGTGTATTTGCTCCCTTTTATGGATGCTTTACTTTATATTTATGTTGTACCCATTTTTGGGGTTGGTTTTTACATAGGAGGTGCTGCCGAAATTTTCAAGAAAGTAAATTGGACTTAAAGAATTTATATTTGAGATTTTCAAAAGTTTAAACAATATTTCTTATCTTTTCTTGTCTTTTAATGGTTTATATTTCTGAGTTTTGGCTTTCTTTTACTGCGTTACACCTGTAGACGTTGCGTAGTATTAGGGCCGTCACGTGCCAATTTCGGGTCGTGACATATTTATATATATTTATATAAAATAATTTTAATTTATTATTTTCTAGAAATCTCATTTTCTTAAGATATTCGTATTTTAAAATCTTTCGAGACCGAATGCTCCTTGCGGAGGTCTGCATCTCGCACTACTAAGCCCGAGGATGTGCGATAATCCACACCATCCCGAACGGGTTCCCCAAAATGGGTTGTAGCGGCGCTTTGCAAAGATTTGTGTAAAATACATAATTTTGTAGAAAACGGTTTTAATAGTAAATGGTATTTATATTTAAAGTTTCATTTTCCCGTATTCTATGTTCCCGAAGGTATTGTTCTATGTTGCATATGAGTGTTGTGAGGTGGTAGATCATTACCTCGTGATCTAATTAAAGGTATAGAAAGATTAATGACGTTTTAAAGTAGAAAGTAAACTACATGGTATTTTAGTGAAAATAGCGGTAAAAGTAACAAAATGAAATGTTTTGCTATGAAACTTGTTCAACATGTTTTTTTAATGATTAATAGTCAAGATGTAAGAGTTTAACATGATTGTATTAAGGAAAATTGAACTTTATAAAGAAAACTGAATCGGAAGTCGGATTTAACTCCGCTTCCGTCGGGTTTTAATAAAAGAAGTTTTAAGAATAGATTAGAGAGGAGGGAGGTGGGACTTATGGATTTAGAGTCAAGATAAGAGGGAGAGAATGCGGTAGGAGGCACCGGTGCGTCGTTTCGTCGCCGGGAGCTCCCAGGGTCGTTGTCGGAATTTCCCCGGAGCTTCGCCCTTCGCTAACTCCACTTGTACACAAAATTCTATAGAGTTTTCTTGAGAGTTTGGACAGAATTTGTGAGTGAGAGGTGTGTGTCTAGGGGTGGTATTTATAGGGTAAAACTAGGGTTACGATAGGTGAAAGGGTGTGAAAGAAAAAATTATTAAATTTTGTATTAAAAATGGTTTTAATAGGATTTTTAATTATCTGTAATAATTCAGAAAAATTAAACATGACATGGGTTTTAAGAAGACTAAGAGGCACAAGAGTCATGATGGCCAACTCGGATATTGGCCGAGTTCCGAGTCGGGCCGGGGCTCGCTGCCACGTGTCCAATATCGTATGGTGATACTCCTGGGTCAGTTTGTTTTACATGTGACATTTGAGTTTTATGAGTTATGCACGTGTAGACCCTTGGACTTCTAAAAATTTAAAAGAAAACAATATTAAAAATAATGTGGGTGATGGGATTTGAATTCTGGTGCTTTGGTTCAGCAGTGCAAGGTCTTACCAATGAGCTACAAGCTCCTTTTTGCTATTAAAAAGCAAAACTAACTTATAACTTGTGCTCAGGCAAAAGTACCCCTTTCTGTATTTTTTGAAAAATTTATACAGAAAGTTGTACAGGAAATTTAGGGGTGTTACACTAACACTTAGCAACCTTAACACTATTGTGATTCTAACCTTAACATTGCAATCATTGAGTCTTGGAGAGAATATGGTGTATGATAAGGTTACCAAGTACCATAGAATCACATACCATATCAAACCAATCCAAGTTAACAAGCTTATGGTTACAATCAAGATTTAAGAATATTAAACATTCACAAGAGATGGAGGAAGGCAAAGCCATTCATCTTACATCCTTACCATTACTACAACCAAAGAGAATTACACAATCATCACAAAATTGGATCTAAAACACAAGATAAGAAAAACATAAGAAAACACAAGAACAAGAGTTAAAGCAAAATGAAGTGCAAGTTCTTTATTCACAAAAGTGGAGGGCTTGAGCTACAAGGTAGATAGCAATTTCAACCTCCTTAATGGAGCACTCAAGTGAGAGCTTAAAGAGGGAAGAAGAAAATGCTATTAAGAGTTATAAACTGTTTTTCTCACTCCCAAAATCCAACCCATAACTAAATCTGAGATCTGCTATTTATAGGCAACCTAAAATCCAAAGTTACATCTACAAGTGGACTAAATATATCAAAAGGGACCCACCAAACTTAGAAGAACCCATTTGGCCAAGACTTGGCCGCAATTTGCGGCCAAGTGGATTAAATCTGCGGCCATGGTAAAGAGTCTGGGGCTTACATTGGTTCAGTAGTCTTCTGGTCTCAATAATATCTCTCTGTAGTTGCAAATTCTTTTAATTCACACATGGGTGAAATCTAGAGCAATGAACAGAGAAGAGAACAAGTGGGTATGTGTTGTGTTCACACTTCAAATCATCACTTTTTCAAATACTCATTAACATGTCTACTTGTGCACCCACTTGCTTAAATCCATTTGCAAAACACCATGATGGTGTTTGCCTACCTGATGCCTGATGACTTGTTCACACTTGATCATGTTGGACCAAAAAATGTTTTTTTTGTATACAACTTCATTTATTGCAAAACTTATTTGACTTGATCCGTATTCTGTCCCGTTTGCAGTTCCGGCTAAAACCCATCGTTTCAGTGTATGTTGTGTACCGTCTCCAGTGTTTTTGCCTTTGTACCTATAATCCGTACTAATGAGCAGACACGGATTAGATAGCACTGTTTATTGACAAAATGATAGGAAATGAGCGGTATTAAAATGTAATAAATCATGCCGAACAAATATCCCCAAATCCATTTTTTGCTCATCCCGAACAAACCAAAATCCCACCATCACTTTCGCATGGAACGCGATTGCACCGAGCCCGTGTAACAAGCCGTTAAACCTCTAGGTGTCCCTAGTAGGAGGAGTTTTGTCTCCTGAGAGTTTTCAGCGGATTAGACCCACAAAATCTCGTCAAGCTTGTTTCATGAGGAAACAGTTGATTCTAATCCTAAGGTTTTTAGTATCAAAGATAGAAGTTCTATTACCTTGGTCAGAAACGTCCAACCCTAATTTTCACTCCTCACATGTTATTTAACATAAGTTCCTATATGTCTTTACGTGATTGTGCGAGTAGTGTCGTTATGTTTTAAGAACTTCGATTAGGGTCATCATGTCATAAATACGGACTAGGACAGACTTCTAAAGGATCACACGAGTTTGAAAAGACTTAAGATTGTAACGTTTTGAAAATCGTTTCGGTGAAATTTCGGAAAAATCGATAAAATAAGGGGGTTTTCCGTAAAAAGTCAAAATACAAATATATTCATTATAAAAATTAAATATATATATTCTAGCTATGTAATGGCTAGTATTTGGTGTTTATTGAGCCACTGGTGAAATTTCAAATTTTCTGAAAAAAAAATTTATTTTATTATTATTTTAAGCCGTCACTAATACATTTAATTAGGGAAAATTACAAATTGGAATGAGTTGAAACAAATTTTGTGCATCATAAAACATTAAATAAAATTTTATCATGTGGTTTTTGAAATGAAATCGTTTGCTAAAACGGTTTAGAAAATATCGAAGAAAAATACTTTTTTCGGTGAAATTAGTGTTAATGGGAATTGGGGTTTAGCATTTATCTTTTTCCTAACCCACACACCCACACCTCACCCTCTCTCCCCCCTCTCCATATGGCCGGCCCAACCATGACAGCCCTCCCCCTCTCCCTCTCTCCAATCACTTCTTTTTCAAAAGAAAAGAAAAAGAAAAGAGTAGAAAATGATAGAATTAGAGTGGACTTTGACTAGAGTGGACTTTCCCCACCTCACTCTCTCTCCTCCCTCACCCAATCCCCACCAATTCTGGCCAAAATCTGAACCCACAATAGCCCCTTCATTCTTCATCTCCTTCTCTTTAAAAAAGTTCATCAAAAATGCTTGAAAAATCCACAAAACATCAAGCAAAAATCCAAATCAAAACCCACCTCCTACCCATTTTCCCTTGGCTACCATAGCATGGATCTAGGGATTTAGATTTCAATTTGGGAGGCTAAGTGTGCTTGTGGGATCTTCAAATTAGTTGGGTATAAATTCTAACCTTTTAGCTTAATGTGTTGTTAATTGCTTAGGTTAGCTTAATTAATTGTTTAATTAGGTTTTTAATTAGTTCTAGGTGCATGATTTAAAATTCAAGAGAGGGGTTTGATTTCAAATTGGTATTTTGTGTTGTGAGATTTAGTTTATGTGATATAATTGACATATTAATGTTATGCTAAATCCAATTTAAGTTGCTAGTTTGCATATTTGTTGATTCAAACGTGATAATTATATAATTGGTAAACTAGGTTTTTTAAATAATTATATTCTTATGAGATAAAAAATCAAATTTAGGTTTCATGTCATTATAAAGATTATATTGAGTGGTTTAATGCTTTTAGTTCATGAAAATCCAAGCTAGATTGTAGTTTGTGCATTTTTGCTATAAAATTGTTAAAAATTAGGTATTTTGTAAACTAGAATTTTAACGTTTATGGAAATTAATGAGATTAAATTATGGGAATTGTTTTTATGACTTAATTAAGATATTTAGTGAATATTGTGGACGCTAGATTCGTTTATACATCGAGTTTTGTACTAAAACGGCGAATTGCGCATGCTAGATTTTCGGAAAAATGACTTTTTAAGTGAAATTGGGGTTTTTGTGAGTTTTAACCTATTTTATATTAAAATTAGTGTTCGTGAATGTGCAAATGAGTGTATTTGGGTTTTTCTCGATGGTTTGGCGTTTGTACGCCGACGTCGAGGGTTTTTGGGTCGGATTTTAATGCGATACGATGTGTTATGATACGTAGGTACCCTCGCGAGGACTTCGAGACGACAAGCAGGCACGTGACGACATTGGCACCGACGAGCGAAGATCTGGTGAGTAGATTTATATCTACGGGGAGAAGTCGGGTGGATGGCGTATAGCACCCCCGCAGTCCGTGGTGGTGTATACGGATGCGTATACACACCAACAATTATTATATGTTAATTGGGATTAATAACGATGTTAAGCATGGATATTGGTGTGTTGGATTATTTTATTGTCGCGAACCCTAGGGTAGTGTTGCACTACACATACACACATACATACTTGCATACATTCCTATTTATATGTGCTCATGGGATTCTTTATAGTTTTGTGTTCACATGGGTATGGGACTATGTGTTCACATACGGATTTGAGGGTGATACTTGGGATTTATGATGAGTCGATGAGATTTGATTTGAGGCCGTGAGATCGGTGATATAGCAGGGTTCGTATTTGAGATACGACATGACGTTGTAGCGGGTCCTTGACGTAGTGTTTCACACACGTGCATGCATACTTAGGCGGTATCAGTATTGTACTAGACGTAGATCAGTACCCCGATCATGATATTTGATAAAGAGGATACCAGGTGGATAGTATGATGAATGCGATATGAACCCGTACCCAGATTTGGGGATGCCATACGACGGATTTATGTACGAGCTATATTTTGATGATTGATCCGCACTCTTGACTTGGGATGTCTGATTATAGATATGGTATCGGATATGATATTATTGAGGCGGGATCACCGACTAATATATATACAGGTATGTATATGTATCGACTCAGATGTTAGGCGGTTTCCTTACCTGTAGCCCAGCTGGTCAGCTTAGCCCTTATTTAGTTTAGTTGTTAGATTAGATTCGATTCTTACCTATTTCAAAACTAACGAATCGTGGGTAGTTTAAAAGACAGCCCAAGGGATTCTACGGATATTTCAAAAGACGTATCTTTTCATAAAAACACCGTAGCCCCTATTTTCAAAACCCCATGATTCGTGTTATTTCAAAAGGCACCTTTTGTAGGACTTATATTAGGTTAATGCAGATTAGTTATAGTTACGTCTAGTATTCAGCTCCCGCTCATTATTGTTGTTCGCTCCGCATCACATGCTTATATTATGCTTTATATTCTACTGTTGCTATCTTGCGGTTAGGACACCAGCACCATTACCGATGATGCGTATGTTCCACGTACACTTACTTGCCGGCTCACACACATCTTCATCGGTAATTGCCATGTCACGTACACCTTAGAAATATTATTGCTTGACATAGCCTGTTAGCTAATAGTTTAGACATGATATTAGTGTACTTGCCTTATATGTTAGTTTAGAAATTGTAGTTATTACCTGCTACTTCATGCATACTGATATTCATTGTTATGCCGCATTCATGGATTCTCATGCATATATTCACTTTTTACGTGCTATTGAGGTTTTGGATTCGGATTCCATGAGATTTTCTGGATTTGGGGAAAACCGCAAAACATATACAAACTTCTTCTTTCTTTTTTTAAATAAAAAGTGCGGTTTTTTTCCATGATGTATGAGTCGTCCACCATGAGTTTGCTGATGGATTTCGAGACCCGATTCGAGGAGACGGATGAACCGTTTCGGGTACATAGTGGACCCGGTAAGGTACCCCGGGGAAAGAAGCGCGTGATGATGACGATGTGAGCCTGGCAGGGGAGCACTACCTACCGGTGATTTTACCCGACGCGTTGGATATCCGGAGGATACCGTCGTGGTCTTGAGATGGATGGTAGGGGCCGGTCTGGACTGACGGCGCCCTAGATATTATGATTGAGACATTGAGATTTCGAGATATTGAGGTACAGAGACTGTGATACAGAGATATCGAGATATTGGGATTACGTTTTGTGCCGATGCTAGGCACTGTTTTATGCTGATTTCATTATGATACCTCATTTTAAAAATACAAAGGAAATCTCACTAAATTATGAAAACGGTTCTTCATTTACATGTATTCTGTTTTCATGCATTCATACCTCATTCATATGATATATTGCTACTTGAGGCACTGAAACGGGCACATGAGATTACACTCGGGTTAGATATTTACCCTAGCCTTGTTATAGGCTACGTGTTATTCATATATTTGAGGATATATTATGATCATTGACCTAGGTTGCGTTATTTATACGATTTCTGTGCGTAGATGTTTTTCTATTCACGAGTTGGCAACTCACCCCCGTTGTGCCCCAGTTTCTTGCAGGTTGCCGTACAGGTTTCATCACGGCTTTGCGGGCATAGTTTCCTTCGAGTGATTTGCTAGTAGGTGGGTTTACTTGTATCATACCCCTATTATATAACTTGTATATTATTATTCTGTTGTATCTAGAAGTTCCATCAACCAAACATGTGTTATTTTTGAGATAGAGACCAGTGATGTTATTCTTTCGACCTTAGAGTCGCGCGTTATATTTCTACAGATTTCTTGTGGTTTTGAGTTTCCTTTTGAGTTTTGATCCTCGCCGTTGGCGTTGTATATTATATTGCTTGTGTGGTTGTGACCATCGATTAACGAAGAGCTAGCTCCCGCTTGGGGATGCCTTTTTATTGATTTCGTATACTATTCATGTTGTATTCCGTTTGGAAGCCAGTATTTACAAAGGAGACTCTGCCGAAATTTTCAGGAACTACTTGATGTTTTTTTTTTAAAACCGCATAATTCGTCTTATGCTATTAAAACTACTTGATTTTAAATTGGTTTTCCTTCACTCTACTACTTTTCTTGGTTTGGATTTCTGGGTTTTCGGCTTACTTAGATTACGTACGCCTCGAGACGTTTCGTAGTTTAAGTGCCGGTCATTTTCCGTACTTTCGGGACGTGACAAAGTTGGTATCAGAGCGTTAGGTTTTACCTTCGGAGCGTAGGATGACCCTTGGTTGATGGAATAGTTGACTAAAGTAGAGTGACGTACCGTAGGTATGTTCCGCGGCATATTTACGATACGCTACTCCACTTAAGAAGCCTTAGGATGTACATTTCTTTGCTCAGTATTATATTCATTCCGATCTAGCCTCATCAGTACCAGTTATGGTTTTGCTGCCACGATTACGGGCAGGGAGAGCTACAGCTAGAGTTGTGGTCAGCACGAGCTCGTCACGAACGAGGACTGACCAGGGCGAAATTCCGGCGACACACGATTGCGGAGATGTGTCTTTTTACTGTGTTTCCGCGCCAAGAGCGTTTGGCGGATCGCCTTTATGAGGTTACTCGGATGTGCTGATCGACACTAGAGGATTGAGCCAATGATAGAGGCCAGCCAGATTTTGATGACCGTTGGTGTATTGCTCACTCATGATGATTGAGGCACTGTTCAGCGTGCAGATGAGTGAGCCAGTTGTTGTTGTGAGCGACGGGATATTGCCCCAGACGCTGGAGCTAATGCAGTATGAGTTATACTAATAGATGATAGAAGGTCGCTAGTCACCCGACGATGAATGACTAGGACATGTGGTTCGTTCGCCTACCCGATGAGAGGTCATCAGATAGATTGATTTCAGCTAGAGACGACTTCACGCGGAGACGTTGGGAGTCGACAGAGACGATCGAATGTCAGAAACCTATTATTCCAAGTTTAAAGTAGTCGGAAAGACATGCAGGCAATTCTATGGTCCCGCTAGAAGAATGAAACCCTAACTCGACTTAATGACCGTGTGAAAGCCTTTGAACCTTAGGGTTTGCGGCAGTTCCGCGGCGCCATTAGTGAGGCTTGGGTTTGCCCTTCTACGGCTGGACCACCGATGCTGTGGTATGTACTCGATACTATTAAACTGTGCCCAAGATGTTGAGCCCTTGGGGGATTATGAGGTTTTGACAATCGATTGGATGGTTCGACTTAATTCGGATGCTAGGTGGTGAGATGCATTTCTTGGGAGACTCTCGATACGAGGATAGCCGTTGGAGCTCAGTCCATGCAGCCGCGATGAGACGAGTCCAAAGTAGACGACATTAGAGAAAAGTGAAGTAAGAGGTTCGTACCAGATCTAGATGAGATGACGTTCCACTCCGCCGACATCAGAGATGCGATGCGCATGCCGAGGCATGGTACTTGGATTTACCTTCCAGAAGGAGTTGTGATGAGTATGCAGTCGTTCCAGAGCAAGATGCAGATATAGGAAAGGACGATGACTTCCGGACAGTTGGCAGAGACGAGACATGGAAGAGACCGTGAGCAGGATTCCTTCCAGGACACTGCTGCAATAACACTTGCACCCAGGATCAGATGTGTCACGTACATTTAGAGAGCCAGAGGCCGACGCCAGTGATATGCTGTCTTACGAGTGGTCGCGATGATTGACCGAGAGGTGACCAGAGAAGTGCCAGAACGGGATCATCCCCGTTAGCACACCTGACAGGGCCGATGAGCCGATGGACCGAGAGATTGGTAATTCACGGTGAAGACCTTGACCCAGAAGTGGTCATTGTTACGCACACCAGCAGGCCAGAGTTCATGATCATCGACGAGACGTCCCACTAGTGACCGCGACAATTGGCCCGAGATTCTTAGAGGATGCGCTTGAGCAGTACTATTCCGCCATTATTGATTTCGATGTTTTGGGTGATTTATTCGCATGATTTGATTTTGATGATTGAGGATTTACGATCATTGCACAGTGTTGCACTTGATATCGTTTTCGTGCTTGGGTTTCACATATTTGTGATTTTACGGTTTTAGACATTTGAGTTGATTTTGTGCGTATGCACGCACACGATTTAGTTCCTGCACTCTGTATAGTTTATATATGCTTGCAGTACAGTGATACGCCTTTTGTGCATTTAGATGCACTGGACTTTGATTTCGATGGTGATGTTCGATATTTGTTTTGTGCACCTTGTGCACCTGATTTGATTTTGCGCATGTTCGGCACTTGATATTGGATTTCATGATTTCGTGCACGATGGATGCACCTGATTTGGATTTTCTCGCATGTTGGGCGCATGTTTTGAAGTGTGATTTTGGTGCATACCAGATGCACTAAATCGAGATTTTTCGTGCATGTCAGATGCACCAGATTTTGCTGTCAGGCACACATGTTGCCTACGACAGATGTTTCGTGCACACCCGATGCACTTAGATGTTGTTTCTGTGCATATGTATGGCATATATTTGGATTTTGATTTCCGTGCGCACAAGATGCACGTAGTATTCATACGCATATTTTGGGATTGATTTTTCTTATAGAGCAGTACGTCTTTATGATATTGCTATGTGTTTTCGTACTGAGCAGGACTAGTCAGAGGACAGTACCTGAATATATTTTGCATGTATAGTTTCGAGTTATATCATATTGGTTTTGCTTTGGATTTGGTATTGATGTCTTCCCCATGACTCCGATGATTGCGGGATGCTTGACGGAGTTCTGATTTGAGTTATATGCTCATTTTTCATGCGCATGCGTTGCGCTACAATTTGTTTTATGTATTTATGATTTCGGAGCCCCGGCGATTTGATGGTTTTGGCTGAAATATTTTAGTATTTGGGGGAAGTTTTAATTTAAATTCGGGGACCGAATTTCTTTAAGAGGGGAAGATTGTAACGTTTTGAAAATCGTTTCGGTGAAATTTCGGAAAAATCGGTAAAATAAGGGGGTTTTCCGTAAAAAGTCAAAATACAAATATCTTTATTATAAAAATTAAATATACATATTCTAGCTATGTAATGGCTAGTATTTGGTGTTTATTGAGCCACTGGTGAAATTTCAAATTTTCTGAAAAAAAAATTTATTTTATTATTATTTTAAGCCGTCCCTAATACATTTAATTAGGGAAAATTACAAATTGGAATGAGTTGAAACAAATTTTGTGAATCATAAAACATTAAATAAAATTTTATCATGTGGTTTTTGAAATGAAATCGTTTGCTAAAACGGTTTAGAAAATATCGAAGAAAAAGGCTTTTTTCGGAGAAATTAGTGTTAATGGGAATTGGGGTTTAGCATTTATCTTTTTCCTAACCCACACACCCACACCTCACCCTCTCTCCCCCCTCCCCATATGGCCGGCCCCACCATGACAGCCCTCCCCCTCTCCCTCTCTCCAATCACTTCTTTTTCAAAAGAAAAGAAAAAGAAAAGAGTAGAAAATGATAGAATTAGAGTGGACTTTGACTAGAGTGGACTTTCCCCACCTCACTCTCTCTCCTCCCTCACCCAATCCCTACCAATTCTGGCCAAAATCTGAACCCACAACAGCCCCTTCATTCTTCATCTCCTTCTCTTTAAAAAAGTTCATCAAAAATACTTGAAAAATCCACAAAAAATCAAGCAAAAATCCAAATCAAAACCCACCTCCTACCCATTTTCCCTTGGCTACCATAGCATGGATCTAGGGATTTAGATTTCAATTTGGGAGGCTAAGTGTGCTTGTGGGATCTTCAAATTAGTTGGGTATAAATTCTAACCTTTTTGCTTAATGTGTTGTTAATTGCTTAGGTTAGCTTAATTAATTGTTTAATTAGGTTTTTAATTAGTTCTAGGTGCATGATTTAAAATTCAAGAGAGGGGTTCGATTTCAAATTGGTATTTTGTGTTGTGAGATTTAGTTTATGTGATATAATTGACATATTAATGTTATGCTAAATCCAATTTAAGTTGCTAGTTTGCATATTTGTTGATTTAAAAGTGATAATTATATAATTGGTAAACTAGGTTTTTTAAATAATTATATTCTTATGAGATAAAAATTCAAATTTAGGTTTCATGTCATTATAAAGATTATATTGAGTGGTTTAATGCTTTTAGTTCATGAAAATCCAAGCTAGATTGTAGTTCGTGCATTTTTGCTATAAAATTGTTAAAATTTAGGTATTTTGTAAACTAGAATTTTAACGTTTATGGAAATTAATGAGATTAAATTATGGGAATTGTTTTTATGACTTAATTAAGATATTTAGTGAATATTGTGGCCTCTAGATTCGTTTATACATCGAGTTTTGTACTGAAACGGCGAATTACGCTTGCTAGATTTTCGGAAAAATGACTTTTTAAGTTTGGGGTTTTTGTGAGTTTTAACCTATTTTATATTAAAATTAGTGTTCGTGAATGTGCAAATGAGTGTATTTGGGTTTTTCTCGATGATTTGGCGTTTGTACGCCGACGTCGAGGGTTTTTGGGTCGGATTTTAATGCGATACGATGTGTTATGATACGTAGGTACCCTCGCGAGGACTTCGAGACGACAAGCAGGCACGTGGCGACATTGGCACCGGCGAGCGAGGATCAGGTGAGTAGATTTATATCTACGGGGAGAAGTCGGGTGGATGGCGTATAGCACCCCCGCAGTCCGTGGTGGTGTATACGGATGCGTATACACACCAACAATTATTATATGTTAATTGGGATTAATAACGATGTTTAGGATGGATATTGGTGTGTTGGATTATTTTAGTGTCGCGAACCCTAGGGTAGTGTTGCACTACACATACACACATACATACTTGCATACATTCCTATTTATATGTGCTCATGGGATTCTTTATAGTTTTGTGTTCACATGGGTATGGGACTATGTGTTCACATACGGATTTGAGGGTGATACTTGGGATTTATGATGAGTCGATGAGATTTGATTTGAGGCCGTGAGATCGGTGATATACCAGGGTTCGTATTTGAGATACGACATGACGTTGTAGCGGGTCCTTGACGTAGTGTTTCACACACGTGCATGCATACTTAGGCGGTATCAGTATTGTACTAGACGTAGATCAGTACCCCGATCATGGTATTTGATAAAGAGGATACCAGGTGGATAGTATGATGAATGCGATATGAACCCGTACCCAGATTTGGGGATGCCGTACGACGGATTTATGTACGAGCTATATATTGATGATTGATCCGCACTCTTGACTTGGGATGTCTGATTATAGATATGGTATCGGATATGATATTATTGAGGCGGGATCACCGACTAATATATATACAGGTATGTATATGTATCGACTCAGATGTTAGGCGGTTTCCTTACCTGTAGCCCAGCTGGTCAGCTTAGCCCTTATTTAGTTTAGTTGTTAGATTAGATTCGATTCTTACCTATTTCAAAACTAACGAATCGTGGGTATTTTAAAAGACAGCCCAAGGGATCCTACGGATATTTCAAAAGACGTATCTTTTCATAAAAACACCGTAGCCCCTATTTTCAAAACCCCATGATTCGTGTTATTTCAAAAGGCACCTTTTGTAGGACTTATATTAGGTTAATGCAGATTAGTTATAGTTACGTCTAGTATTCAGCTCCCGCTCATTATTATTGTTCGCTCCGCATCACATGCTTATATTATGCTTTATATTCTACTGTTGCTATCTTGCGGTTAGGACACCAGCACCATTACCGATGATGCGTATGTTCCACGTACACTTACTTGCCGGCTCACACACATCTTCATCGGTAATTGCCATGTCACGTACACCTTAGAAATATTATTGCTTGACATAGCCTGTTAGCTAATAGTTTAGACATGATATTAGTGTACTTGCCTTATATGTTAGTTTAGAAATTGTAGTTATTACCTGCTACTTCATGCATACTGATATTCATTGTTATGCCGCATTCATGGATTCTCATGCATATATTCACTTTTTACGTGCTATTGAGGTTTTGGATTCGGATTCCATGAGATTTTCTGGATTTGGGGAAAACCGCAAAACATATACAAACTTCTTCTTTCTTTTTTTAAATAAAAAGTGCGGTTTTTTCCCATGATGTATGAGTCGTCCACCATGAGTTTGCTGATGGATTTCGAGACCCGATTCGAGGAGACGGATGAACCGTTTCGGGTACATGGTGGACCCGGTAAGGTACCCCGGGGCAAGAAGCGCGTGATGATGACGATGTGAGCCTGGCAGGGGAGCACTACCTACCGGTGATTTTACCCGACGCGTCGGATATCCGGAGGATACCGTCGTGGTCTTGAGATGGATGGTAGGGGCCGGTCTGGACTGACGGCGCCCTAGATATTGTGATTGAGACATTGAGATTTCGAGATATTGAGGTACAGAGACTGTGATACAGAGATATCGAGATATTGGGATTACGTTTTGTGCCGATGCTAGGCACTGTTTTATGCTGATTTCATTATGATACCTTATTTTAAAAATACAAAGGAAATCTCACTAAATTATGATAACGGTTCTTCATTTACATGTATTCTGTTTTCATGCATTCATACCTCATTCATATGATATATTGCTACTTGAGGCACTGACACGGGCACATGAGATTACACTCGGGTTAGATATTTACCCTAGCCTTGTTATAAGCTACGTGTTATTCATATATTTGAGGATATATTATGATCATTGACCTAGATTGCGTTATTTATACGATTTCTGTGCGTAGATGTTTTTCTATTCACGAGTTGGCAACTCACCCCCGTTGTGCCCCAGTTTCTTGCAGGTTGCCGTACAGGTTTCATCACGTCTTTGCGGGCATAGTTTCCTTCGGGTGATTTGCTAGTAGGTGGGTTTACTTGTATCATACCCCCATTATATAACTTGTATATTATTATTCTGTTGTATCTAGAAGTTCCATCAACCAAACATGTGTTATTTTTGAGATAGAGACCAGTGATGTTATTCTTTGACCTTAGAGTCGCGCGTTATATTTCTGCAGATTTCTTGTGGTTTTGAGTTTCCTTTTGAGTTTTGATCCTCGCCGTTGGCGTTGTATATTATATTGCTTGTGTGGTTGTGACCGTCGATTAACGAAGAGCTAGCTCGCGCTTGGGGATGCCTTTTTATTGATTTCGTATACTATTCATGTTGTATCCCGTTTGGGAGCCAGTATTTACAAAGGAGACTCTGCCGAAATTTTCAGGAACTACTTGATGTTTTTTTTTAAAACCGCATAATTCGGCTTATGCTATTAAAACTACTTGATTTTAAATTGGTTTTCCTTCACTCTACTACTTTTCTTGGTTTGGATTTCTGGGTTTTCGGCTTACTTAGATTACGTACGCCTCGAGACATTTCGTAGTTTAAGTGCCGGTCATTTTCCGTACTTTCGGGACGTGACAAAGATTTTCTCAATTTTACCTTCTTTCAGGTTGCGAGGGCTCCTAGGATTAGGAGAGTACACATTACGCTTATTGGATAGTCTTCTTCCAAACCTTAGGCTGGTGCCGAAGGATAGGGAAGGAAGAAAACCAATTAGCCTAAGTGTGGTGTACATAAGGTAATAAGTAAAGACATATAAAGTGATTGGAGTGAGGGCAAGGAAGTATACGGTTACAGTCATGAATCTGGATAGTGGAAGAGGCATTACTAGGAATACCAAGCTATCCCATCGAAACATTCTCATGTTTCAGTTTGGCTGTGCAGTGTTAATTGAAAACTGTTTTCCCAATTAGATTCTAACTCCAGAGTATGTATTTACCTGATTTGATTCTCACATATGTATGGCATTACAGATGGTCAGTTGGAGTAAGATATTAGGAATTGAGGGATTAGATCTTCAATGTATATCAGAATTCTTTGTAATTGGTGATATTTGAGGAAATCACCTGGGTTTTGCCTAACGGAAAATATTTGGTTTTGAATATCCATTGTTATGCACCAATTTCAAACTGATATATCTGTACGTTTATTTTATAAAGTGAGATATAAAATTTTGAAATTATGTCTATGACATTTACCTATATCAGTTGACGTTAGGTAAGGAGCATTGAACAACGGTATAAATCTTCTTAACCATAGTACAATTTTCAACCTACGACGTACAGGGTTTGAGTTATTAAACTCATTGGACTTATACGAAGTATTGTATGTTGTCCGATGTCCGTTAGGACAAAGGGGTTGGTACTCGTACTATATTCTATTTACTCATGACTTCTCTAGTTTTGGACAAGTATTTCATTGAAATACAAGGTCCAAGTTTTGAGAAGATATAGGTATAAGAATAAAGTGGAGAATCATATGTTGCAAGTATCAGGATTTTTCAAGGTGATTGAACATGTAGATACTTGTGTTTGGTATTCCGTTGTAAGTAATAGTTTTGAGAATTTGCTTCTCTTTCAGATTACTCATAAGTGGATGCATTGCTGGATGAGTAATGTTGTATGACCTTCTTCCATTTGGTTAATATTCACTGGAAACAGCTGCATGATTTTTGAATCTGGTTCCAATTAAATTAGTGTCTTTTTTTTCTATATTAACGATGTTATGGTATATGGATGAAAGGTTCCTTATCCCCCTCACCATATTTTCTAAGACATCAAGCATGCAATTTTAAAAAACCTAGAGTGCTAAGCAACCCATAACCAAGGATCTAACTAGAGGATTAGGGTTTATAAAACATGTAAACTACTTTACACTAAGTGAAATGGGAATACAACCTTTGTAGACCGGTCCATCACTTCTAAAGCACCGTGTAGTAGTCCCTTTTTCTCGAAGTAGTGGTGTCCTAGACTCTCCATTGGCTCCACTAGGTGAAAGGAACGAGCTTGCTCAAGGATCTTCGAGGCCGAAGATGATCTACATCGAAGAATCTCTAACTCAAGCCACCTCTTCACTAATTGAGGAATTAGTGAAGAAACGACCTATACTAAATGGCTAGTTTGGTATAGATTGGTGAAGTAGGAATCTTGCTCACTTTAGAATTATTTTTCTCGCTTTCTTTTTCTTCTCACTCAAAGCTTGAGAGCAATGGAGGATATGAAGAAAAAGATCTCAAGTGATCAACTAATGAACCATGGGTGAGAAAATATTATATATAACTCATGTAAAGACTTAACCATGTCTAAAGATAATGGTTAGGTTAATAAATATCTAAAGTAAAACAAAATTAGTGGACTAAGTTAATGTTTTCTCCAAGCTTCTCGAAGCTTCAAGCCATGACTAATTACCACCTAATTTTGATTTTCCCTTAATAATTAAAACCCCACATTATCTTAAGTATGGTATGAGTCTCATACACCCAAGTCCAATGTATCATCTAGCATGACACAAAATAAATACATTAACATATATCACATATATATTAAATGTATAATGAGAAAAATATTTTCTTAACTGAGCTAATATTAGTTAATGTATATTAATATATCAAATATATAATTATACATTAAATTATTAAATCAACACTTGATTTAATAACCCGGTTGTATCGCATACAACCGACTAATATCATTTATAAACATATCACATATACACATAACATATTATTGAATCAACAATCCGGTTATATCACATATAACCTATATCGCGAGATTGGAATACGGTATCACATACACGTATTAATCTGGGTCCCGCACATATCACATATGTGCCCTACCTCATTTCGCATGAACTAAGAAACCTCTGTATATGACTCTAATGACTCGTCAATACGTCGGCTGTAGGTGATGATCATATCAGTCACCCACAAGCCGTCAGCGGTACTAGCTGGACGTAACGGCTACCCGGGTATTGAGCAATCAGAAGATCAACAAGCAAGCTTGTCCATATTCCTGTGAATCCAATAAGTAACACTACCGTACAGTCCGGTCTCTTCATCTAATATGTCGCATATCGAGTCTAGGGGTGGTAAACGTCAGACCCCAGTAACTTGATAAGTCATGCCGATATGAGGCTCATAATGGGTTCAGAAACTACTTATAACACTTACCAGTAAATCTCCGTATCAGCCCTGGCCAGGGACTTTCTGTTATAGCCAATAGAGCACAGCACAACCTCAACCCCTAATACCGGGAGAGACGAATCCCCTCCTATCGCTAATTGCCTCCATGTGACTCGGGACTGTACCCAAAAACCACTGTTTTGCACGCTCTCTTGAACGTGGTAAGGTGGAAATCAAAGCACAGTGGGAATCACACAAGACTCTATGACAATCTCGGGTCTACAGACTAACCTATACCAGTGTCACAAGAGAACTGCAATCTGACGTTAGGTATAATACCATTTAGGAGTTCTCGGCGAGTCATGTTAAGTGTACCCAGTCTCCACTGAGAACCCGTATACCATCTTTGATGTCCAACACCAATGGATATGGGATCATCCATCGCCCATCAAATGGGTCAAGAAGCGTATGCGCTAATATACTCCGGAATATCGATGCCCCGTCTCGATACACCCTCGACTAGGAACAAGTAAAGGATGGACTTATGGACTACCCTGGCCCCACTAGCATGATCTCCATCATAGTCCTGGTAGTCAAGTACACATCCTAAGGGCTTTATTAACATGTGAGAGAAAGACAGTATCACAATACAAGTCTACATGTTAAGATAAAGAGTAACCAGATAGCATACTATCATGTTGAGCAAGAAAGTCGTCCCTATATATGTCTAAGCATCCATTGTAATATACAATCATGTACAACAATGACCTCCAGGAAATACATACAACTAACAATCTCCCACTTACACTAAGGACAGTTGTTGTAGTATCTCTTACTCAACGTCCCAAAAACTCTCAAACTGTATCTAGGGTTCTGGCCTCTGTGAGTGGATCCGCCGTGTCATTCTTCCTATCAACTCTCCTGACCTCGATTGCCCGGAGATCAACCATCTCCCTGATCAGGTGATACTGCCTAAGAATATGTCTGGATCATTGATGGGACCGGGGTTCCTTGGCCAAATCCACAATTCCATTGTCACCACAATGGTAGGTACAAAGTTCATCTCATGAACATCTATATGCAGACAACCTCTTTGGTAGCATCGTTGGCAGCGATGTAATCACCCTTTATCGTTGAGTCTGCTACGGTATCTAGCTTAGAACTCTTCCAACATACCGTCCTTCCACTGAGGGTAAAGACAAAACCCACGACTATCTTACAGTCGACCTTATCATACTGGAAGCTCGAATCAGTAAAGGACTCCATCTGGAGTTCACCGTTACCAAACACCAAGAATATTTCTTTAGTCCTTCTCAAGTACTTAGAATGTTCTTCACAGCTATCGAGTGATTCTCCCTAGGATCCGATTGATACCTGCTTACAACACTATGTGTGTACACTAGATCCGGTCAGGTACTTAATATCGCATACATGATAGACTCGACTGCCGAAGCATAGGATATCCCTTGCATGCGAGCCCTCTGCAAATCAGTCTTTGGGGACATCTCTTTGGAGAGAGTGATTCCTGAGATCATGGGTAAATTCCCACGCTTGGAATCTTCCATACTAAACCTCTTTAGTATGGTGTCAATGTACCTGGATTGGGACAATCCCAACATCCGCTTAGATCTATCTTTATAGATCTTAATCCCCAGGATGTAGGAAGCATCACCTAGATCCTTCATGGAGAATCTTTGTGATAAGAGGAGCTTGACCGAGTGTAGCATATGAACACCATTTCCTATCAAGATTATGTCATCCACGTACAATACGAGGAAGACAGCCTTACTCTCTATAACCTTCTTGTATATACAAGGTTCATCTAGCATTTTGATGAAGTCAAATTCTTTGACTGCCACATCAAAACAGATGTTCCAACTCCACGATGCTTGCTTTAACCCGTAAACTAATTTAAGCAACTTGTACACGTTTCCTCCGCTCCTACTGTCTACGAAGCCCTATGGCAGTATCATGTACACGTTCCCTTCTAAATCACCATTTAGAAAAGCGGTCTTGATGTTGATCTGCCAGATTTCGTAGTTATGGTATGCAACAATGGCAAGTAGGATCCGGATGGACTTAAGCATAGCCACTCGAGAAAATTTTTCATCAAAATCCACACCTGGTTATTGACGACAACCTTTTGCAACAAGTCTAGCTTTCAAAGTCTCAACTTTTCTATCTATACCAAGAATCTTCTCAAGATCCACTTGCTCCCGATTGGTTTTACCCCTTCAGGTGTAACTTTCAAATTCATACTTTGTTGGTGTACATGGATTCCATCTCAGATCGCATAGCATCCAGCCATTTCATAGAGTCCCCACTTATGATGGCCCGCTCGAAACTAGTAGGGTCATCATCTTCCATGATGCAATCCTCGCACCCACTGTCATTGAGAAAACCATAGTGTCTCTTATGCGGATGAGGAACCCTACTAGATCTGCAAAGAGGTTGAGGTTCTTCGGGAACTATTTAATCTTCCGGTTCTACCAAATCATCAATTGTTAGTTTGTTTAGCTGGAACTCCTTCCAGTTCTACCTCATGACCACTAATTTCTTCCATAAGAAATTCGTTTTCTAAAAAGGTGGCATACTGAGAAATAAAACACCGTTTTCTCCTCAGTGTGGTAGAAGATATACACTCGCGAATGATCAGGATATCCAAAAAACTTATACAGTACGGACCTTGCCTCGAGCTTGTCCGGATTTTTCTTTTCAACATAGGTCGGACAACCCCATATCTTAACTCATTTAAGTGATGGTCTCTTCCCATTCCATATCTCATGTAGTGTAGTAAGCCCTGATTTGGTTGGAAACCTATTCAATAGGTATGCTGCTTCTCAAGCGTATAACCCCAAAAGGAAAAGGGCAACTCAGGGTTACTCATCATAGAGCGCACCATATCTAATAGGGTGCGATTCCTCTGCCCCAATACATCGTTGTGCTGTGGTGTATATGGAGGAGTAAGTGGAGAGAGAATCCCATTCTCTTTTAGATAATCCAGGAACTCTGTGCTCAAGTATTCTCCTCCCCGATCACATCGAAGGACTTTAATACTTCTACCCTTCTGGTTCTCTACTTCGCACTTATATTCTTTGAATTTTCTCAGAAGCTTCAGACTTGTGTTTCAACAGGAACACATGTCCGAATCTTGAAAGATTATTGGTGAATATAATGAAGTACGAGGAACCAACCCTGGCATGTGTAGACATAGGAGTGCATACATCACTATGTATCATTTCCAAGAGTTCAGTACCTTTTTCTCCGTGTCCAATAAATGGAGTTTTGGTCATTTTACCTTTGAGACATGTCTGACAAGTTTCATAAGATGTAAATTCGAATGGATTCAAATATCCATCCTTATAGAACTCAGTTTGTCGTGTCGCATTGATATGACCTAGTCTACAATGCCACAAGAAGGATTCGTTCATTTCTGAACATTTCCTCTTGTGTGTGTTCTGTACGTTGAGAACTGTAGTTTGATTTAGAACGTATATGCCATTATATAACGTGCCTGATCCAATCAACTTTTGATTCAGGAAAATGTTCATAACATTATTCTGTAATACAAGATTATATCCTTCTTTACATAATAAAGAAAATGATATAATATTGCATATCAGGTTCGGTATGTAATAACATTCGTTCAGAATCAATGTATTACCAGTTGGTAATACAAGGCGATATTCACCAACTGCTTTGGCTGCAACATTTGCTCCAATCCCTACTCTAGAGAATGATCATCTTTTCCCAGTTGTCTACCTTTCCTTAGCCCATGTAACATATTACATATGTGGGATCCCCATCAGGTATCTAATACCCAGGACATAGAGTGTACTGAGAAACAGTTCTCGGTAACTAACACACCCGAAGAAGATGCATCAGCATGCTCATTCCTCGTTTGGGTGGCGTAGGAATCTGGATATTCCCCTATTTCCTGCTCAGACTTATAACAATTATAAGATAGAGTGGAACCAATGTTCCCCAGCCAAGTATAACAAGCGGGTTCGGTCAATACATCCATATTATTATCTTGATTATGGTGTGACATGGTCGCTACCTAGAGAGAAAAAAGAAAACACTCTGCGTATGCTCTTGCTAGATTAGATTGGTTATTATTTTATCTAATCAGGATGGCTTCCACTGTTTTTATCAAATTTTCCTTCAAACCCTAAAGGGTAAGACTAGCCGGGATTAATTACACACTACAAGTTCGCCAATCTTTCGACCAGGCCAGTGTCGGTACTTTGAAGGAGGTTCCCCGTAGTTTCACACGGACCTAATTAAAATAAACCTCATTTTCCCAGAGGCATAACCCCGTTAACACCTTTCTAGACACCTACTTGATCGGCTAATTTTGATGTGTAAAACTCTCTCAGGAGTAACTATTACTTACAGTGGGTATCGGGATCCAACTATCTTATAGAAGGTATGCAATCTCATTGCAAATTTTAACACTTGAAATTCCCAATAATATTTTGCCCCTAGCGTCCTATGACTTTGACACAGGCCAACAAACCATAGTCCGCTAGTCAAGTTCAACCCATACATTTCGTGATTGAATTAAACCCACCCGCACGACCCTTGACCCAGGCTAACAAAGACGCACGACTACCCTAATCCAATCGCCTCATATGCAGCAGATAAGCACTAATTAGCTACCGCACACTACGCCTTGACGCAGGCCAACAAACGTAGCATGAATACTAAATAGTACTTATCTGAAATGACGGAGGGCTACGACAGGTTTTTAAGAAAACCTTTTGCGCAATAAACTTGATATCGTTGTAGAATTAGGTGATTTAAAAAAGGAGTGGTTTAAGCTCCGCTTTTTAAAATAATGTATTTTTCAAAATAAACCGAGTGGGTGTAGCTAGCTTTTGCTAAAGAGGTCATTCCCGGTGAAGAGATCTCGGCTCTTTCCTCATTGAATGAGGTGTTGTATATTCATCAAGGAATATCGCTATGCAAAACAAGAACTAGAGCTACCTTTTTGAAAATTTGATTCTACAACATCTTTAGGTTTCTTTCCTTTTCATTAATCCCATTAATGAAGTCCCATCATTTATGCTTCCTAAGCATCATAGATAATGAAATGAAAATACTTATATAACGTACGCTTATGCCATCCGCATTCGCCACGGGGTCCCGTCATGCACCGTTAGGTTAGATAACTAACGGCAGAGCGGGGGCAGGACTAGCGCGGATGCAAAACATAAGCAACGTTTATTGTATATCATATATATAATATTAAGCATTCATCTCAGGAAGTCATATGATCTCTGTTGGATGTAGTGCCCTCAAAGTCAATTATTGGATCGCAGGTACGGGATTGCAATGATTAAGGAGGACCTATACCGGTAGGACAGTCTTACTCGAGATGATAGTATGCTATCTGGTTTTCCTTTATCAGTCGTGTACAGGTTCAGGTGACTGATCACTATTACACGTTGATTGAGCCCTTATGATCTTGCTTGACTACCAACAGTATGATGGCGATCATATACGTGAGAGTTGGGTAGTCTATAAGCACATCCTTAATAGTGGTCCCTAGTCGTGGGAGTTTTGAGACAGAGCATCGATACTCCGGAGTAGACTAGTGTATATAATCGAGACCCCGACGAGGGGCGGTGGCCGGTCTCACAAGCCACAGGTGTCAGTTGGATTACCTAAGATGTATACATGTGCTCATTGGGTTATGAGTACACCGGACAGGACTCACCGGGAACCTGCTAGTTGGTATTATACCTAGCGTCAGATAGCAGTTTCCTGGTGACATGTGTACAGGTTAGTTCATCGACCTGAGGTCGTCATTTGTCTCGTGTGAGTTCCCACTGTGCTTTGATTTCTACTCTACCACGGCTCAAAGAAGTCGTGCAAACATGTATTTTTTGGGTACAGTCCTGAGCCACATGGAGTAAAGTGAGCGGATCGGCAGGGGATTCGTCTCTCCCAGTATTGGGGGTGAGATCGCGTTGTGTCTAGGAAAGCCATTACACCAAGTCCTTGGCCAAGGCAGGTGAGAATTACTGTTAAGTATTTTAGTAGTTTCTTAGGTTGTTCAGGGCTTGTCTCCGACATGACTTATACCGCTATTAGGGGTCTGACGTTACCTGCCCCCTAGGCCTGATATGCGATACTCATAGACGAATGGACCGGACGGTATGTATATTGTCACTGTTAGGCTCAGTAGGGTTCCAGGATGAGTTCACTCATCGGCTTCCCTTGAGGTCAGTACATGGGCAGCCGTTACGCACTGCTAGTGCCGCTGACGTGCTTATGGTTAAACCCACTGCCAGGGTACTGATGAGTCATTAGAGTCCCCCAAAGATAGTTTCCCAAGTTCGGGCGAAACGCTGTATAGGCCGTATGGTTTTATGGCAGGGTTCGGAAAATGCACGTGCGTTTACGCACGTGTCATATTTTGGGCAGATAATACTGGTGGGCTTTGGTTTAAACCGGATCCATGTATTATACTGTGTTGATATAATATCTTTGTCTCAGTTGCATTTGTATTCGGTCGTAATACAAATGCGGGTATGTTTATACTGCTACGGGGTCGTCCTGAAATTCGTTTCGGGATCGCTTTTGGAAGTTGCCAGTTTTCTATCACCCGTCTTAAACATTCGGTTTCATGCGGATTTATCTTTTCTTCTTTTGGGTAAGTCATGAGGTGAATCAGGAGTGTGGAATGTTCTAGAAGTGGTGACTAGGTTTATGAATCATTGTTTGCATTAAATGAATGGATGACTAGGTTTAGTGAGTCATTCATTGCATTAATGTGTTTTGGTTTTGACTACGATATTTCTTCTTGATCTTTTACCTTATAGTTACCACCCTTTGCTCCTACACTCACCTCTCTCCTCTTCATATAGTGGTCGGCCCATATTGTGGAAGATGGATGGTTGTTGATTAATAAGATTATAGTTTTGGTTCATGAAATTTTGTATGCTCAATTCTCATTTACCCGATTCAAAAGGCAACTTCATTAACCGTTCATCTATGGCTTTGGATGAAGCGAGACAAACTGTTCTACTCATTCTCTACATCAATCTTGGTCATCTCTTTTAGCAGACTTGATGACCGAGTTTTCTCGGTTCAGAGGCGGGAGCCCGTTTAAAGATCCGTAGATGTGGTGCCACCTCGACGAGGAGCCAGGAGATCAGAGCAGCCGCAACGGAGCGTAGGCTGATGGTTAAAGACCGAAGGACTCGGATCGTTCGGTATAGCCTTTCTACCCACTTTGTAGTTTGTTAGTTTAGCGTTAATGGCAGATCCGGGTTATAGTATTCGAAAGCGCCAGTTAAAAAGTTTTTGTTCCGCGTTTGGCGTCAGATTGACGGCCGGGGCGCTACCGTAGACTTACATGGTATCAGAGCCACGCCATTAAGCTTTACTAACTTGTTCTAACGCGTTTAAAATATCGATCGAACGGAATTTCGAAAACCGTAATTTTTCTGTGTAAAGTTTCTGTCGATTTTTAAAACAGGCCTAAAAATCATTTTGAGCATCTCAGAAAATTGTGCAGGCTTTTTTAAGAATTCTGGTGAAATTTGGTCAACTGAAGCTTCCAAAGCACCGCGGAACCGCCGCACAAACCCTAGTTTGGTCGCGGTTCCGCCGCCGTTTTAGAGCTACATTAAACCAGTTTTCTACAGTTGGTTCTTCATGTAAAATTATGGTTTCTGGAATATTTCTTTTGGGCCCAGATTTTGTTACTGTACTGTAGATGTACGTGGGGCCCACTTCGAGAAGTTTTGTCGATCGAAATTTAAACGTGTTAGTTTAAAGTACTTACATTATATCTCCGACCGTGAATGTCATTCGAGCGGTAAATTGCGTCTAATTGCTATAGTCCTTTTAGACGGGTTGCGAACGTGACATTCGCGTTGATGTTCTGTGTTGTGCTGTGATGTTGCGGATTTTTCATGGTGGATAGCAGTGTGCAATGGTAGTGCATTTTGGATTTATTTGTACATTTGATATTGCGCGGCGAGCGTCTAACATGTGGACTGCCGTCACTGCTTGTTTGTATAATATTCGTTTGGGGCATGACCCTTGAGGTCGATGTACCCGTTGTACATATTTTTCATTTCTGTACTTGGTTTTACCCCGCGACGGAGTGCACGGATAGCCGGGTTCTGGAGAGCAATGGGTCCGCATCTCATGGCTTTGAGAGGCAGAGGGGCCTCACTCTAGTATTGGCAGACTATTCGCCGCACTCGTAGGGGGTACAGGTTGACCCAAGGAGGGGTGCTCAAGTTACCGGATTCCGTGAAGTGCAGGGTGGTCCATTCACCATGCTGTAAGGGGCTGCCTCGCTTCAGGTTTTGGTGGATAACTTTCCGCACCTGTAGAGGTCTAGGTTTCATTGCACAGGCTATCCACACGACCAGGGGAACGTCGGGTTTCAGTAGCGGCTCTGTGAAACCCGGGGATCCCAGATTATCTGTATTGTTCTGTGATGCTTATTACTTTTCTGTAATGTTGCATTTTTATCATGCCTGGAGCGATTATTGTATATTGGTATATATACTAGTAGATGTTGTATATGTTTTACACCCGCGCTAGTCCAGTCCCCGCTCTGTCGTTAGTTAAATAACCTAACGGGTGATGACGGGACCCAGTAACGAATGCAGATGGCATAAACGTACATTTTATTTTCGTTCTTTTCTGGTGTGATTAATTGATGGGACTGCGTTGATTCTGATCAATGCAAAGGAAAACAAACCTGTTTGGATGTTGTTGGAACAGTCTTAAAAAGTGTTATTACAAAGACGTTTCCTTGTGTTTTGCACAGTGGTATTCAGTTGGTATATCCTGCACCTCATTCGACGAGGCAAGGGCCGAGATCACTTCACCGGGAGTTACCCCTTGGGCAGAAGTTTGTGTCAGGGTAATAACTTCACTATAGTCGATTACATGTTACTTTGCATCGCGGTTTCAGTTGGAATATCCTGCACCTCATTCCACGAGGAATGAGACGAGATCCTTTCACCGGGAGTGACCTCTTTAGCAAAGGTTTTCGCCACTATATTTTTATAAAAAGCTATCAGGTTCCTTCAACGAGATCAAGTTCATTACGTTAAAGGTTTTTTGCCAAAACCAGCCTTAGCCCTCCGTCGTATCAGATGGGTAGCACGTAGTATTCATGCTATGTTTGTTGGCTTTCGTCAAGGCATAGTGGTTGGAAGCTGCTTGTTACTTTTCTGTTGCATAGATAGATTTGTTAGTTTGGGACAGTCGTATTACTTTGTTGGCCTTCGTCATGGGTATGTACGGGTGGGTTCAAATTAACAAGATAATGACGGGCAGAACTTGATATGTGACTTATGATTTGTTGGCCTTCGTCAAGGTCATAAGAACATGGGGTAAAAATCACATCGGGAGTTTCTAAAGAAACTGAAACTTGCCAGGCATGCTCATACCTTTTGGAGTGTGATAACGTGAGTGGATTCCTTCACGTTATCATGCGATGATAGTTGGATCCCAATTCCCACTGATGAGTTGGTTTACTCTTCGGGTGATCCCGATTGATTCTTCTTTCAGGTTTGGAGAAGAATTTGACAGTACAGTGGGAGGTTTCCTAATTAGATAAAGTGATAACCATTCTGATCTAGGTTAGAGTACACGCAGAGTGTTTCTTTTCTCTCTCTCTTTGGCAGCGACCTTTGACCGAACCTAGACTATGACTTAGTGACCAAGTTGACCGAACCTTCTTAAAATACTGGCTTTTGGATTGTCTTAGTTGCATAAGTCATTGCCACTCCTTCTTTTACCCTTTGCATTTCTCAGAACACCCCGTATTACTACGGACATCCACTTCTATTGGATAGATCCATCGTATGGTTATATACGAACTCGAAGGGACTTCTTCGAGGATGGATCCAGGTTCAGGAGAAATAGAATTGGTTTATTCAGTTGTCTTTTATTATCACCTTCTCTCAGGTTGCGAGGGCTCCTTAGTTTAGGAGAGTACACCCATTACACTTATTGGATAGTCTTCTTCCAAACCATAGGCAGGTGCCGAAAGGTAGGGAATGAAGAAAACCAATTAGCCTAAGTAGGGTATACAGAAGGTAATAAGTAAAGACAAAATAAAGGGATTAGAAAGAGGGCAAAGTAAATTGCGACTGCTATCATTCACGACCAAACCGTGTACTTCATTGCCACTCCTATTTCACCTTTGCTTTTTTCCCCAGTTCGGGAGAAATAGAATAAGGTATTATTCAGTTGTCTTTTATCATCACCTTCTCTCTAGTTACAAGTACTCCTTGGTTTAGGAGAGTACACCTATTATGCTTACTGGATAGTCTTCTTCCAAACCATAGGCTGGTGCCGAACGGTAGGGAAGGAAGAAAACCATTTAGCCTAACGATAGTGTACAGAAGGTAACGACTATAAACAATTAAAGGGATTTGGAGAGATGGCAAAGAAATATATGGTTACAGTCATGAATAGGATAATGGAAGAGGCATTACTAGGAATACAAGGATATCCCTACGAAACATTTTCATGTTTCAGTTACACTATGCATTGTTAAAGGAAAACTGATTTCCCGATTAGATACTTACTCCACGGTATGTATTTACCAGGTATGATTCTCACATCTGTATGGTTTTACAGATGATGAGTGGGAGGAAGTTATTGGGAATTAGGTGATCATCCTCATTATATCGGAATTCGTTGTAATTGGTGATATTTGAGGAAGTCGCCAGGGTTTTTGCCGGACGGCATGTATTTGGTTTTGAGTATCCATTGTTGTGCACCAATTTCAAAATGATATATCTGTACGTTTATTTTTATAAAGTGAGATATAACTTTCTGAAATTATGTCCGTGACATTTACCTATATCAGTTGACGATTGGGTAAGGAACATTCAACAGCGGAGTAGTTCTTAACCATAAGTACAGTTTTCAACCTACGATGCGTATGTTTTGAGTTATTCAACTCAGCGGACTTATACATTGTATTGTATGTTATCCAGTGTCCATCAGGACAAAGGGGTTGGTCCTCGTACTAT
Source organism: Agapanthus africanus (assembly GCA_030015575.1). Lineage (NCBI taxonomy): Eukaryota > Viridiplantae > Streptophyta > Magnoliopsida > Asparagales > Amaryllidaceae > Agapanthus > Agapanthus africanus. Next base: position 397,218,944 of record JASDDO010000026.1, on the reverse strand, counting down.
GTTCTGGTTACTTATGACTTATCTAGTTTCTAGACAAGTGTTTCATAGAAATACAAGGTCTAAGTTTTGAGAAGTTCTGGGAATAGGAATAAAGTAGAGAACCAGTTGTCGCAAGTATCGGGATTCATCAAAGAGATCGAAGACGTAGATTCTTGTGATTGGTATTCAGTTGATAGTAATGGTTTTGAGAAAGTTGTTTCTCTTTCAGGTTACTCATAATTGGATGGATTCCTAAGTTGAGTAATGCTGAATAGCCTCTCCATTAAGTTGATATGCACTGGAGACAGCTGCATGATTAGAATCTGGTTCCAATTAAATAAGTGCCAAAGTTTCTATATTGGATATAGAATGGTTCATATCTTAACGATGTTAAGGTACGGGGAGTTGTCCGGCTTATGCTTAAAACCAGACTCTGGATAACTCAAGGCACGTTTCTGTAATGGCAGTTTGTGGGTTGACCCGGGCTATGTCGAGGGTTGACTTTCTACCATCTGGAAGATCAATAGTGATATTGTTCTTGACTCGCCACAGTTTTAGTAAAATGGATTTTTTCAGGAAACAGTAGTGGGAGTATGGTAGAACCGGAAGTGATTCCAGAACCGCAAACGATTACGGAAAAATTAATAGGACCTAAAGATTCAATCAGGTTTGACATTCCAATAGCCACTCCGCAGATATGGTGGGTAACCTCAGACACACGAGAGGTACTTCGGTAGCCTCAAGGACGGTGACAGAAAGGTTCTTGTTTACCCAGACTTGACACTACTGTTGTTCCAGGCTATGAGACCCGGCAGGAGGTTAAGTATAGCGTCGTTCTAAACTAGCTTTAGAAGTGCATGTATATATTATTCTGCCAGAGGGTTGTTGTGGTCAGTGGGAGCAGCGGAAGCATAGTGGGCAGGTAGCTTATGTCTATTTATAGACTAGAGCAGATATAGAGGAGATAGATCATCTAATTTTGATGTGACAGTCATAGCTTTGACTTCATCAGAATAGGGGATGGATCTGTTAAGAAGGTAGTAGGGTGTGATGTCCTGGTATTTGGATGACATACACAGAGTAGGAAGTAAAATTCCTATACTACGATGGGTTATACTATGGTCGTCACACAGTTGTTTCTCCACAAAGGATATGGATATAATATCAGACATTCTGGTTACTAGATCTATTGTTTTAGATCTAGATTTGGGTAGTTTCCCAATATGGGTACTTTGACAGTATTCTAATAGTATTTTAGAATAGATGACTCCTTGCATGGTGGTGTACCTGCAGGTGATGGAGTCACCCTCTCTAAAGGTGTCTTACAGACTAAAGGGGAGATGGATGTGCATGATTGGCAGATCACTTGCTTAGGCAATTGAGTCGATCATGAGATGTCAAGTACCACACCAGATGTTGTTTTTGAACTAGATGCAATAAGTTTATATTAATCCAATCCTGAAGAAACATAAGGAAGCAGTTTTAGAACATAAGTGCATGTTCTACGGATTAGATGACGGCAGCATCCTTCGGGAGACGGTTATCATTCCAGGCTTCAAAGGTGACATGGATGACAAAGTGATTGTCAGAGTTATAGTTTTCCCTCTGAAGAGGGACAGTATTATGGATAGGTGGTCCAAGAGGATACTGTGGGAGGCATGGTGCAGGATACTGATTAGGTTTAGTTGACGATACAGTCTAAGAAGTTTGGATTTGGAGTTCATTTATGAAATAGGTCCCATCAGATATCCAGACATATTCTAAGACAAGTATTGCTCAATTCGGGAGATGGCTTTCTCCGCGAACTTGAGATTAAGAGAGATATAGAAAGAAACATCAGGGCGGATCCACTCATTGAGGCTATTTCTCGAATACAAGAGTTTTACAAACGGGCTTTGTGAAACTGATTAGTAGAGGAGTTGGATGTTCGGTATCACACGGGCTGTGAGTATGCGACATCGCAATAATTAGCCTTAAGTGCAAGTGGGTGATTGTTGAGTGTAGTGCCCTCAAAGTCAATTATTGGATCGCAGGTACGTGATTGCAATGATTAAGGAGGACCTATACCGGTAGGACAGTCTTACTCGAGATGATAATATGCAATCTGGTTTTCCTTTATCAGTCGTGTACAGGTTCAGGTGACTGATCACTATTACACGTTGATAGAGACCTTAGGATCTTGCTTGACTACTAATAGTATGATGGCGATCATATACATGAGAGTTGGATAGTCTATAAGCACATCCGTAATAGTGGTCCTAAGTCGTGGGAGTTTCGAGACAGGGCATCGATACTCCGGAGTAGACTAGTGTATACAGTCGAGACCCCGACGAGGGGTGGTGGCCGGTCTCACAAGCCACTGGTGTCAGTTGGATTACCTAAGATGTATACAGGTGCTCATTGGGTTATAAATACACCGGGCAGGACTCGCCGGGAACCTGGTAGTTGGTATTATACCTAGTGTCAGATAGCAGTTCCCTGGTGACATGTGTACACGTTAGTTCATCGACCTGAGGTCGTTATTTGTCTCGTGTGAGTTCCCACTGTGCTTTGATTTCTACCCTACCACGGCTCAAAGGAGCCGTGCAAACAGGTATTTTTTGGGTACAGTCCCGAGCCACATGAAGGCAAGTGAGCGGATCGGCAGGGGATTCGTCTCTCCCGGTATTGGGGGTGAGATCGCGCTGTGTCTAGGAAAGCCATTACACCAAGTCCATGGCCAAGGCAGGTGAGAATTACTGGTAAGTATTTTAGTAGTTTCTTAGGGTGTTCAGGGCTTGTCTCCGACATGACTTATACCGCTATTAGGGGTCTGACGTTACCAGCCCCCTAGGCCCGATATGCGATACTCATAGACGAACGGACCGGACTGTATGTATATTGTCACTGTTAGGCTCAGTAGGGTTCCAGGATGAGTTCGCTCATCGACTTCCCTTGAGGTCAGTACATGGGCAGCCGTTACGCACTGCTAGTGCCGCTGACGTGCTTGTGGTTCAACCCACTGCCAGGGTACTGATGAGTCATTAGAGTCCCCCAAAGATAGTTTCCCAAGTTCTGGCGAAACGTTGTAGAGTCCGTATGGTTTTATGGCAGGGTTCGGGAAATGCTCGTGCGTTTACGCACGTGTCATATTTCGGGCAAATAATACTGGTGGGCTTTGGTTTAAGCCGGATCCATGTATTATACTGTGTAGATATAATATCTTTGTCTCAGTTGTATTTGTATTCGGTCGTAATACAAATGTGGGTATGTTTATACTGTTACGGGGTTGTCCTGAAATTCGTTTCGGGATTGCTTTTGGAAGTTGCCAGTTTTTTAGCACCCGTCTTAAACATTCGGTTTAATGCGTATTTATATTTTCTTCTTTTGGGTGAGTCATGAGGTGAGTCATGAGTGTGGAAGGTTCTAGAAGTGGTGACTAGGTTAATGAATCATTGTTTGCATTAAATGAATGGATGACTAGGTTTAGTGAGTCATTCATTACATTAATGTGTTTTGGTTTTGACCAAGATATTTCTTCTTGATCTTTTACCTTATGGTTACCACCCCTTGCTCCTACACTCACCTCTCTCCTCTTCATATAGTGGCCGGCCCATATTGTGGAAGATGGATGGTTGTTGATTAAAAAGATTATAGTTTTGGTTCATGAAATTTTTTATGCTCATTTCTCATTTACCCGATTCAAAAGGCAACTTCATTAACCGTTCATCCATGGCTTTGGATGAAGCGAGAAAAAGTGTTCTACTCATTCTCTACATCAATCTTGGTCATCTCTTTTAGCAGACTTGATGACCGAGTTGCCTCGGTTCAGAGGCGGGAGCCCGTTTAAAGATCCGTAGATGTGGTGCCACCTCGACGAGGAGCCAGGAGATCAGAGCAGCCGCAACGGAGCGTGGGATGATGGTTAAAGACCGAAGGACTCGGATCGTTCGGTATAACCTTTCTACCCACTTTGTAGTTTGTTAGTTTAGCGTTAATGGCAGATCCGGGTTATAGTATGCGATAGCGCCAGCTAAAAAGTTTTTGTTCCGCGTTTGGCGTCAGAATGACGGCCGGGGTGCTACCGTAGACTTACAATCTCATCACAGAACATTACAGCAGAGGTCAACATATGAAATATTGGATATACTAGGATGCTCTTGTTTTAAATTAAGCCTGTAAAAAACACGGATTCCACGGTCGCGATGAATAGCCAAACCCACATCCCTAGACCCCTGCGAGAGCAGCAAGCAACCCTACAAATTCTAGAGTTGGAGACCCAGACTCGACTCCTCGATATGGTCTCCCACTGGACTCTAGATACCGGTTACTTATGCTCCCCGCCTTGGATCTATACTAATGCGGAAAAGTAAATAATATACATCAATGGTGACATCATCCTCAACCCGGAAGTGCCCCAATAAAAGAATATTACATACAAGTTTTTACATGAATGAAAATGAAAAACTCTCATCTCACGCAAAACCCCCGGTTATTCAAACACGACGATCCAATATAACATATCATAACAACACATAACTTCACATGTCATCAATGTATGTAAATATGCGTATCCCAATTGTCGTTGACATATAGCAACGAAACCGGCGATACACCACATATTACACTTACGGTCGCAGAAAAGAAGTGAAAACTAAAACAATTGGAATCTGCAACCACCTTAGACATCATAAACCTAAAATATCACATACTTCGGATTTCATGCCTAGGCAAATGAATTCCTTAGACATCATAAACCTGGAATATCACATATTCCGAATTTCATGCCTAACCTTATAAAGCCCGCATTTTAGTCTCAATATTGAAAACACTTTTCAATAACCAGTCGGGTAATTCAACAAGATTCCCGACAACCTGATCGAATGCTCGTCTGAAACTTTAGTAGACGGCCGCACCCCCCGATGCCGTCGACGAAGTGCACTTAGACGAAACACCGCGGCCACGAGCACCCGGGAGGATGCTTTTGGCAACGGGGTTCTCCTACAGTCACTTGGTCGGGGTTATGGCGCGTGGCTATCTAGTAATGTTACCTGGCGAGTATCCACGTACACTACGTGATTGCGACAGAGTTTTTTGATCCATATCAAAACCCTGTGGCAACCGATCAAATGAGACTAAATTGCTAGGTTTATAAAATTCAAACTAGTTTTCACAAAACTAATTATTGTGGATTTCAAATATTGTATCACATATATAAACCCGAAACGATGTTAAAATTACGAATACGAAACAACCCGAATTGCCACTACAGAAAGATAACATCACATGCTATCTTTAGCAAAATCAAACAATTCCTGAAACACCAAACCCTAGAGACTGGAACACCAGAGAAAAACGATTTCAAAACCCAATTACAAAACCGGCCAGGACGGTTTTTTGATGCCTTTCGCCCGGTCAAATCCGGTGGAATGGGCTCGTTTTCCTCTGGTGTTCATATTACATCACATGTAACATTCTGCACTTGTTTAAAAATATTTCAGAGAACTTTTAAAAAACGACAGAAACTAGGGATTTTGTTTCGAGATTTCGGCGTTGTTTCGGTTTCATAATTCTACTAACATCGTCTAATTCTCTAGTTTGGCTCTGATAACAATAAAGGGTTCCTTAGCACCTTCACCATATTTTCTAAGGCATCAAGCATGCCATTTTAAAAAACCTAGAGTGCTAAGCAACCCATAACCAAGGAACTAACTAGAGGATTAGGGTTTATAAAATATGTAAACTACTTTACACTAAGTGAAATGGGAATACAACCTTTGTAGACCGGTCCTTCACTTCTAAAGCTCCATGTAGTAGTCCCTTTTGCTCCAAGTAGTGGTGTCCCGGACTCTCCATTGGCTCCACTAGGTGAAAGGAACGAGCTTGCTCAAGGATCTTCGAGTCCGAAGATGATCTACATCGAAGAATTTCTAACTCATGCTACCTCTACACTAATTGAGGAATTAGTGAAGAAACAACCTATACTAAATGGCTAGTTTGGTATAAATTGGTGAAGTAGGAATTTTCTCACTTTAGAATTATTTTTCTCTCTTTCTTTTTCTTCTCACTCAAAGCTAGAGAGCAATGGAGGAGATGAAGAAAATGATCTCAAGTGATCAACTAATGAACCATGGGTGAGAAAATATCATATATAACTCATGTAGAGACTTAACCATGGCTAAAGATAATGGTTAGGTTAATAAATATTTAGAGTAAAAAAAAATTAGTGGACTATGTCAATGGTTTCTCCAAGCCTCTCCAAGCTTCAAGCCATGATTGATTACCACCTAATTTTGATTTTACCTTAATAATTAAAACCCCACATTATCTTAAGTATGGTATGAGTCTCATACACCCAAGTCCAATGTATCATCTAGCATGACACAAAATAAATACATTAACATATCACATATATATTAAATGTATAATGAGAAAAACATTTTCTTAAGTGAGTTAATATTAGTTAATGTATATTAATATATCAAATATATAATTATACATTAAATTATTAAATCAACACTTGATTTAATAACCCGGTTGTATCGCATACAACCGACTAATATCATTTATATGCATATCACATATACATATACATATTATTGAATCAACACTCGATTCAACAATCCGATTATATCACATATAACCTATATTGCGAGATTGGAATACGGTATCACATACACGTATTAATCGCGGTCCCACACATATGTGCCCTACTTCGTTTCGCATGAACTAGGAAACCTCTATGTAGGACTCTAATGACTCGTCAATACGCCGGTAGTAGGTGATGGTCATTTCAGTCACCCACAAGCCATCGGCGGTACTAGCTGGACGTAACGGCTGTCCGGGTATTGAGCGATCAGAAGATCAACAAGCAAGCCTGCTCATACTCCTGTGAATCCAATAAGTAACACTACCGTACAATTCGGCCTCTTCATCTGATATGTCGCATATCCAGCCTGGGGGTGCTAAATTTCAGACCCCAATAGCTTGATAAGTCATGCCGATGTGATGCCCATAACAGTTCGAGAAACTACTGATAACACTTACCAGTAAATCTCAGCAACCCTGGCCAGGGATTTCCTGTTATGGGCAATCGAGCACAACGCAACATCAACCCCCAATACCGGGAGAGAAGAATCCCCTCCTATCGCTCATTGCCTCCATGTGACTCGGGACTGTACCCAAAAACCACCGTTTTGCATGCTCTCTTGAACGTGGTAAGGTGGAAATCAAAGCACAGTGGGAATCACACAAGACTCTATGACGATTTCGGGTCTACAGACTAACCTCTACCAGTGTCACAAGAGAACTGCTATCTGACGTTAGGTATAATACCATCTAGGAGTTCTCGACGAGTCCTGTTCAGTGTACCCAGTCTCCACTGAGCACCCGTATACCATCTTTGATGTCAAACACCAATGGATATAGGATCATCCATCGCCCATTAAATGGGTCAAGAAGCGTATACGCTAGTCTACTCCGGAATATCGATGCCCCATCTCGATACACCGTCGACTAGGAACAATTAAAGGATGAACTTATGGACTACCCTGGCCCCACTAGTATGATCTCCATCATAGTCCTGGTAGTCAAGTACACATCCTAAGGGCTTTATCAACATGTGAGAGAAAGACCGTATCACAATACAAGTCTACATGTTAAGATAAAGAGTAACCAGATAGCTTACTATCATGTCGAGCAAGAATGTCCTCCCTATATATGTCCAAGCATCCATTGTAATATACAATCTTGTACAACAATGGCCTCTAAGGCATACATACAAGTAACAATGGAGTTGTCCGGCTGATACTTAAAACCAGAATCTGGACAAACTCAAGGCACGTTTCAGTAATGGCAGTTTGTGGGTTATCCCGGTATTTGACGAGGGCTAACATTCTACCATTTGGACGATCAATAGTTATATTGTTTTTAACTCGCCACCAGTTTTAGTAAAATGGATTCTTTTTAGAAAACAATAGTGGGAGTATGGTAGAAATAGAAGTGATTCCAGAACCACAAACGATTACTGAATATTTAGTAGAACCTAAAGATTCAATTGGTTTCGACAATCCATTAACTACTCCCCAGATTTAGTGGGTAACCTCAAGCACCCGAGCGGTACTTCGGTCTCCTCAAAGATGGTGACAAGGAGGTTTTTGATTACCCAAACTTGTCACTACTGCTATTCTGGACTATGAGATCTGGCAGGAGGATGAGTATAACGTCGTTCTAAACTAGCTTTAGAAGTGCACGTGTATATGACTCTGCCAGAAGGTTGTTGTAGTCAGTGGGAGCAGCGGAAGCATATTGGGCAAATAGCTTATGTCTATTTATAGACTAAAGCAAGTATAGCGGAGATAAATCACCTATTTTTTATGTGACAGTCATAGAGTTTGACTTCATGAGAATAACAGATGGATATGGTAAGAAGGTAGTAAGGAGTGATGTCCTGGTATTTGGATGACATGCACTTAATAGGAAGAGATCTTCCTATACTACGATCGGTTATACTGTGGTTGTCATAAGATGGTTTCTCCACAAAGGATATGGATAAAATATCAGGGATTCTAGTGACTAGATCTATGCTTTTAGATCTAGATTTGGGAAGTGTCCCAATTCGGGTACTTTGACACTTTTGTAAAGTGTTTTAGAATGGACAACTCCTGGCATGGTGGTTTACCCGCAGGTGATGGAGTCACCCTATCTAAAGAGATGTCTTTTAGACTGATGAGGAAAGGGATTTCCATGATTGACATATCACTTGCTTTGGCAATTGAGTCAATCATGAGATGTCAAGTACAACACCAGATATTGCTTTTGCACTGGCTACAATAAGCATATATATTAATCCAATCCTGGAGAATCATTGGGAAGAAATTATGAACATAAGTGGATGTTCTTGGTATACGGTAACGGGCGCTTCCTTCAGGAGGCGGTTATCATTTCTGGCTTCCATGGTGACTTGGTTGACAGAATGCTGTTAGAGTTATAGTTTTCCTACTTTTGAGGGGCAGTGTGTTGGACTGGTGGTCCAAGCGGATACTGTGGAAGGCATGGCGTAGGATACTGATTAAATTCAGTGGATGATACAGTCTAAGAAGTTTGTTGAATTTGGAGTTCATTTGTGAACTGGGTCCCATCAGATATCCAGACAAATTCTAAAACAGGTATTGCTCATTTTGGGAGATAGTTTTTCTCCGTGAAGTTGAGAGATAGAGAGAGATAAAGATAGAAACATTGGAGCGTATCCACTCACTGAGTCTATTTCTCGAATGCAATAGTTTCACAAACGAGCTTTGTAAGACTGATTAGTAGAGAAGTTGGGTGTTTCGGTATCACACGGGCTATGAGTATGCGACAACGCAATTATTATCCTTAAGTGCAAGTAGGAGATTGTTGGCTATAGTGCCCTCAAGGCAATTATTGTAATCACAGGCAGGTGATTATGATGATTAAGGGAGGACCTATACGGATAGAACATTCTTACTCAATATGATAGTATGCTATCTGGTTATTCTTTATCATGATGTACATGCTTTATGTGGTATTACAGATCACTATTACATGTTGATAGAGCCCATAGGATTCTTGCTTGACTACCAGGATTATGACAACGATCATATACGCGAGAGTAAGGTGGTTTATAAGCATATCCTTAAATGTCCCTAGTCGTGGGAGTATTGAGACTGGGCATGGATACTCCAGAGTAGAATAGTGTGTACTTATCGAGAACCCGACGAGGGGCAGTGGCCAGGTCTTACAAACCATTGGTGTTAGTGTTAGGAATATGTATGCCCTATAGGCCATTATTGTATGATATTATGGATGCTTGGACATATATATAGAGGACTTTCTTGCTCGACATGATATTATGCTATCTGGTTTTCTTTTATCTTAACATGCAGACTGGTATTATAATACTGTCTCTCTCTTGCATGTTGATAAAGCCCTTAGGGTGTTTTCTTGACTACCAGGACTATGATGCGGATCATACTACTGGGACATGGGTAGTCCACAAGCACATCTTTTAATTGTTCCTATTCGAGGGTATATCAAGACAGGGCATCGATATTCCAGAGTAGACTAGTGTGTACATTTCTTGACCCTGTATGGGGGCGATGGTTGATCCCATAGACATTGGTGTTTGACATCAAAGATTGAACACAGGTGCTCATTAAAGAATAGGTACACCGAACATGACTCGCCGAGAACTCCTAGTTGGTACTATACCTATCGTCAGATAGTAGTTCTCTGGTGACACTGGAACAGGTTAGTCTGTAGACCCGAGATCGTCATAGAGTCTTGTGTGGCTCCCACTGTGCTTTGATTTCCTCCCTACCATGGCTAAAAGGAGTCGTGCAAACAGGTGGATTTTGGGTATAATCCTGAGTCACATGGAGGCAATGAGCGATAGGACGGGATTCGTCTCTCCCGGTATTGGGGATTGATGTTGCGCTGTGCTCGATTGGCCATAACGGAAAATCCCTGGACAGGGTTGCTGAGATTTATTGGTAAGTGTTATCAGTAGTTTCTCGAATTTTTATGGGCCTCACATTGCATGACTTATCAAGTTATTGGTGTCTAACATTTACCACCCGCAGGATGGATATGTGACATATCAGACGAAGAGACCGGACTGTACTACTTATAGGCTTCATGGGAGTTTGGACAAGCTTGCTTGTTGATCTTCTAATCTCTCAATACCTGGATAGCCGTTATGTCCAGCTAGTACCGTGACGGCTTGTGGGTGACTGATGTGATCATTACCTACTGCTGGCGTATTGACGAGTCTCTAGAGTCCCACACAGAAGTTTCTTGGTTCAAGGGAAATGATGTAGGGCATATATGCTGATATGTGCGGGGACCTGATTAAATACGTGTATGTGATACCGTATTCTAATCCTGCGGTTATTTGTTATCGGTTAGGTTATATGTGATATGACCGTATTATCGAATCAAGTGTTGATTTGATAATGTGATATACAGATAAATGATATTAGTTGTTTATATGTGATATAACCGGATTATTAAATCAAGTGTTGATTTAATAATATGATATATATTTATATTTGATATAATTATATATTAACTAATATTAGCTCACTAATTATTTACTTAATATATATTAATATATATATATATATATATTTGATATATGTTTATATATACATATATATATATATATATATATTAATTGAAGCATGTTAGAATTTCTATTTTGTGAAAATAGAAATGAGGTGGAAAATAGGGGGAATGGTGAAGCATGGCATTGGATATTTGTTTATTCTTTTTCTTTCACTATTGAAGTATGGCTTCATTTTATTATTGTAATTATATGGATGCTTCAATAATTTTAAAGAGGTTGTAGTAGCCATGCTTCACATATTCATCTACACTTGTGTTTTTCACTTGTTCATTTTTGAGATGAACTTATTTGCTCTCTAGCTCTCATCTTATTCTTCCTCTTCATGCTTCAAGTCCTTACCCCTCACATATGATATGAACCATGGGACTTGGATAAAATCTAGTGAGCAAACAAAACCCCTACTTCACCATCCTAAACTAGATTAGCACTTTGGCTTAGGGTGTTATCTTCATTAAAGAGTTTAGTGGAGAGGTAGCTTGGATTAGCGGACTTCGGGTGGATCATCTTCGGCACGAAGATCATCGGAGGAGGCTCGTTCAATCTTCAAGTGGAGCCTAGTGAAGTTGCGTGGACTACTACTCGAAGCATATGAAGAGAAGGACGCAGTCTACAAAGGTTGTTGCCCCCTTCCCTTCTTATAGTTTGTGTTATATCATCATAGAAACCCTAAAATTCTAGTTAAGATCTAGGTTAGTGTTCTTTAGCACCATGAAAATTTGAAAATTGCATGTGTGATTCCCGTTTTAACCCTACCGTGGTGCTAGTAAACACTTTCATGGTATTAGAGCCAAGCTAGAACTTTTGGGTAGGTCTTTACGATGTTAAAGTGCTCGAACGGTTTTCGAAACCCGAAATTACCAAGTTTCTGTCGATTTTTCAAAGGTTGGAAATTTTGTGATTAAAAATATTCAGAAAAATGTGCAGGGTTTTATATGGAGCCCCAAGAAATATGAATCCATTACTATCTCAAAGCGCCATGGAACCGTGGCCAAAACCTTAGTTTGGCCGTGGTTTCGCCGCAAGTTTGGCTTATTTTGGGCTCTGGTTTCTTGTACTGCTCCACGGTTAAATATGGTACTTTCTGGGTGTTTTTAATGATACTCAAGTTGTTGAGATCTCTGGAATTTGTGGGTGTTTGTTAAATCGATCGAAATTTTTAACGTCGTATAGATCTTGATGATATGTGATACAATTGTTAGATTCCGGAATAATTAGTTTTGTAAAAACTAGTTAGTATATTCTAAATCTAGCCGTTCAGTCTCGTTTGATCGATTGCCATGGAGTTTTGATTCGGATCAAAACTCCGTCGCAATTGCGTATAGTACGCGATCACTTAGTCGGGAATCTTGTTGAGTTATCCGACAGCTTATTGAAAAGAGTTTTCAATTTGAGACTAAAATGCAAGGTTTATAAGTTAGGCATGAAATTCAGAATATGAGATATTCCGGGTTTATGATGTCTAAGGATATGCGGATTCTAATTATTGTAGTTTTTCATTTCTTTTCTGCGACCGTAAGTGTAATATATGGGGTATCCCAAATATCGCTGCTATATGTCAACGACATTTGGGATATGCATATTTACTTACGTTAATGATACGTGATATTACGTGTTGCTGTGATATGTAATATTGGATCGTCGTGATTGAAAAGCTGGGAGGTTTTATGTGAGGCGAGTGTTTTACAATTTTCATTCATGTAAAATTTATATGTAATATTCTTTTATAGGGGCACTTCCGGGTTGAGGATGATGTCACCACTGATGTATATTATTTACTTTTCTACATTAGGATAGACCCAAGGCAGGGAGCATAAGTAACCGGGTTCTAGAGTCTAGTGGGAGACCATCTCGAGGAGTTGAGACCAGGTCTCCTAACTCTAGAATTGATAGGGTTACTTGCCGCTCTCGTAGGGGTCTAGGGATGTGGGTTTGTCTATTCATCACGACCGTGGAATCCATGTTTTACATTACTGGCTGAATTTAAAACACGGACATCCTAGTATGTCCAATATTTCATATGTTCACTTCTGCTATTATGTTCTGTGATGTTGATCATATAACTGCGTGAGACGAATGCTATTATATATATGATATATAATAAACGTTGCTTAAGTTTTGCACCCGCACTAGTCTAGTCCCCGCTCTGCCGTTAGTTAAGTAACCTAACGGTGCATGACGGGGCCCAGGGGCGAATGCGGATGGCATAAGCGTATGTTCTATTTTGGTTTCATTTTCTGTGATGTTTAGGAAAAATTAAATGATAGGACTTCATTAATGTGATTAATGAAAAGAAAAGAAACCTAAAGATGTTGTAGAATCAAAAGTTTTACAAAGGTAGCTCTAGTTCTTGCTGTTAGTGTATATGCCCTAGAGGCCATTACTGTATCATACTAGCTTGTATATTACTTGATGGAAGCTTGGGATATTCACAGTTGTATAGACAATCTTGCTCAAAATGGTAGTATGCTACTTGGTTTGTCTCTACTTCAATATGTGCATGTGTTTCTTTTAGTATATCGCTTATATACATATTAGTAGAGCCCTTAGGATCTTTGCTTGATTACCAGCGTTGTGATGGCGCTCACACTCGTGGGGGCTGGGTAATCGATAAGCACATCCTTATACAGGTCCCTAGTCGTTGGACTATCGAGACAGGGCATCGATACTCCGGAGTAGACTAGCGTATGCGCTTCTCATCCCAGTGGGGGAGACGGTCTGTCCCCACAGCCGTCAGTACGTCGTACTTGAGATAGTATGCGGGTGCTCGTTAAGTTACGAGTACATTGGACAGGACTCGTCGGGAACTGTTGGTTGGTATTATACCTATCGTCAGTTATCAGTTCCCAGGTGATATGAGTACAGCTTAGTCCGCTGACTTGACACTGTCATTTCGCCTCGAGTATGTTCCCACTGTATTTAGATTACTACCCTACCACGGCTCAAAGGAGTCGTGCAAACAGGTAGTAGTTGGGTGCAGTCCCAAAGCACTTGGAGGCAGTGACGGTTAGACAGGATTCGTCTCTCCCGGTATTGGGGGTTGACATCGCGCTGTGTCTAGGAGAGCCATTACACAAGTAGTCCCTGGCCAGGGCAAGCGAGATATACTGGTAGGTTTCCATTGTTATCTCAGGGTGTTCTGGGCTACACTCCGACACGACTTGTACCGCTATTAGGGGACTGACGTTCACCGCCCCCATAGGCCCGCCATACGATGTATCAGAAGAACAGACCGGACTGTACGGAGATTGTCACATACAGGCTCAGTAGGAGTTCGGATGGGTTTACCTCATCGGCCTTCTTATCGACATCTACCTGGGGACCGTTACGTACAGCTGTGCCGCTTGCGGTCTGTGGTTAAACCTATTGCCAGCATAGTGTCGAGTATTCAGAGTCCCACACAGAGAGTTTCCCTGCACTGAGCGAAACGTGTAGAGGCCGTATGGTTTTACGGCAGGGCTACGATCACTTACGTGCACTTGTGTGCGTATGCTGTCCGGGCAGGCAATACTAGTGGGCTTTGGTTTAAGCCAGATCCTAGTATTGCACAGATGGATTTGATTTGTCTTCTGTGCATTCGCATTCTACGGAATGCGTATGCGGGTGTGTATGCACAGTTTTGAGGAGTGATGAAGGAGGAGGTGCCCTATTAGGGTTTTGGCAGTTGGTTCGGCCAAAACCGTAATGTGGCACACTCATTAGGGTTTTGACAATTCGTTTGGTCAAAACCGTTATGAGTAGGGAGACATTGTTTACTAATCCTTTTAGTGATAGATTAGTGATGGCTAATTGCATTGATCATTTGACCACTTAGACCCCTCTTGACTTTGTTGACCCGTTGACCGTGTTGACCATTGACCTTCAAGAGGGATCTACACTCTTCTTTTATTTTCTTTTTATTTCTTGTGTTATGATAATGGTCAATTCAATGTGCCATCAAGTCTTTCATGATAGGATTAGTAATGATGATTATTGTGTATTATTGCAACCATGGTTCATTTCATTTGGGCTTAATCCTTTTCATTATTCTCTTCCCATTCTCTCTCATGAAGTGAGAAGAAAAAGAAAAGCTCCATGGTTGCAAACTTTCTCCTTCTTCTTCCTCCTCTTGATCTCTTCTTTTGATCTCATGTGTTGAGAGAAAAAGAATCCACATAGACAAACACATACATCTTTCTCTTCTACACAACCTAAGGCATTTAGATTAGCAATCTCTTTGCCCTAGTTGCCTTGGCTTGAGGCGAAGCTTAGTGTACAACTCTCGGGTGGATCGTCTTCGACTCAAGAAGGCCGCGGAGGTGCCCATGGTCTGGATCGACGCTTGGAGCTTGGATAGACGAGTGGGACAGCGGGATGAAGACCCGAAGGACCGGTTCCGTGAGGTATACTTTCTACAGCATAGTAGCTAAAACCTCTTAGTGTTTACTAGTTTCTAGTTTAGCAAAGATCCGACTTTTAGTCCATGTTGCCTTGCGCCAAAATCATTGTTTTTCGCTTTTTCGCCTCCCCGTAAGAACTGATTGGTAGACATTCTGCGTGTTCAAGTTTAGTTAATTACCGCAATCAAAACGGTTTCGCTTGTAGCTAGCCGGTTGAGTACGGGTCGTCCGCAGGGAGATGGGAATCTTTTTCTATGTGCTTTAACGAGTTAAGTCCAATTTTCCAGATTTGTTTGTGATTATCTAAGTGTTAGAATGATATGTAAAGAGAGCTTTTTAGGGTTAGGATTAGGTTAGTTTGAGTTAGGAGTCGCTCACTTCTTTCGTTGCCACTCTTAATATCGGTGTTACGGTAATCGGCAACAACGGGGATTAGCACGACTAGGAAGGAACTTGCGAGTATAAGCTAGGCTTTCCAACGCTTAAGTCCTTCCTTTTGGTGCTTGTCCGTCCGTTCTTGGCTCTTAGCCATAACCTCTGGTTAATTCAACCACAACCGGTCTCACTACGGAATCACCGCTATCATGTAGGATAGGGTGCTGTAAGGAGCGGATTGTGGTTCAATTAACGGGAGTCGATTTAAGATGTTGGGCAAGGAAAGAGTGAGAGAGATTTCCTTCTCTCAAACTTCCCTTATCCTACCCTAACAAGTTTGGAAACTACTCACACATCATAATGAAAAGAAAATAAAACAAAAGAGGAAGATAGAAAGAAAGAGATTAGAAGATAACAACTAGCTATTTGCGACCTCACCTTGGCAAGGATCAAGCATAAGCATCATGGTTGTTTAAGGATAAAGGAAAAGAGAAAAGAAAGAAACAACAAGAAATAACAACAACTAAGTTAACAAATGAAAATTACAAGCATTTAACATAAGAGCAAGACAAGTATGATAATAAAATGAACTTCTTTATTCATCATTCTTCACTCACAAAAGCTCACTACAAGTTTTTCAATGGAGAAGAGATGAGAAGAGGAAGAAGAACAAGTATTCTAAAACCTAGAAAAAAATACAAGATTAAGCACACTTGGCTTCACAAGATTCTGGGCTATTTATAGGCAGGGAGAAGGAAATCTAGGGCAACAATCAGAACAAATATGAAAAGACCAATCTGCCCCTGAAAGCCCAGCCTCTGTTGCCACAGTACGGCCGCGGTTCCGCGGCCTAAGCCTGCTATTGCCGCGGAACCGCGGCGTTTTGGGGGAATTGGCTTCTCGTCTTTTCTGTGATTCTTAGTGTTGATGTTTGGATCATTTTGGTACACTTTGTTTCTCAGAATCTCTCCACATTTCTTCCAGATTTGCAGCATGTCAAAAGGTGATTTGATGTGGATCTTTTTGTCATGATTTCCTCGAGCTCCGCATAGATTTCTTGGATCTTGTGTTGCCATAGAGCCTTGTGCATGAAAATGACATTGATTTGCCATTTTGTCTCTTAAACTGGTGTGTGGCAACAGACGGATAAAGAGCGGAGACCCGTGTTTTATCTGTGGTTGGCAGGAACCCGGATTTTGTCGTGTTTTTCCATGAATTTCATTGTTAAGAGCCGAGAACCTGTATCCTGCAATTGACTAGCAAACACGGCTCAAGAGTACCTACCGATAAGCAATATGATAAAATTGGGCGGCATAAAAATGCAATAATCTGATATGAACAAATACCCCCAAACTTATCATTTGCTCGTCTCGAGCAAAGCCAATTTATGCACAAAAAATTTCCTAACCTCACTTTCGCAGGGAACGCGATTGCACTGAGTATGTGCAACAAGCCGTTAAACCTCTAGGTGTCCCTAGTAGGAGGAGTGTTGTCTCCTGAGGGTTTTCACCGGATTACACCCATAAAATCCGGTCAAGTTAGTTTTGTAAAATAACTAAGATTCAAACCCTAAAGTTTTGTTTCAGAAAATAACAATTCTATTATCCTAAGTCTAGACTATCGAACCTTTATTTTTCACACCTCGCTTCTTATTTAACTACAGATTTTATATGTCTTTACGTGCAGTGCAAATTGTGTCGTTAAGTTCCAGAAGGATCGATTGACGTCATTATGTCACAAAATAAAGCCCAGATAAAATTTTTGAAAGGATCACATAAGTTTTATAAAGAGTTAAGCATTTTTCAAGTTTCGTTTTCCAGTAAAGTTTCAACTTTAGAATTTCTATCTTCCTTAACAGGAAACTAGGTCTTATTTTTCACTCCACCTTTTTTTTGTTTTCATTTCATACACACCTCTGTGAACGTGCAATAGTCTTTATCATAGAATAAAACCTTCATATCTCCGCTAAATTTTTTATTTATTTATAAAAGCCTGTCTTTTATCAAGATTATTCTCACACAAAGAACCGTTAGGAATTTTAACTCGGAGAGAACACTTGCTTGATTTTGTTTTAATCTGGACTTTCTAGGCTTCTTAGCGAGCTTTGGGCCAATGCACCCAAACCAGTTGGCTTTAGGGCATTAGGTGTAAAAACACCCCAGCGGACTTAATTACTCAAGTTACCTAGGTCCACAAACAAAAGACAGTTTGGCGTGAAAATCATGATGATTTAATACGAACGGAGATATAGCCGGCAATTCAATTATTTTTTTGGATAAAAGACGTGTTTAGTGGGTTTTGGTGTGTAATCATTCCAATCAAGTTCCAGATGGGTTATTTTTTAGACTTAGTTCCAATTAAGGCATCAATAACATTCCTTCATATTCACTCACTTCATAAACTATTCTTAATATAATTTATTTCCGAACAAACCTATTTGATCCTCAGAAAATCATTGATCCATTTAAAAGTTTTTAGACATAAAAAGACTTGTCATCTAATTCCCAAAAACTCACGACACGTGTAGTGTGATGTAAAGACGTATATCAGCTATAGTTAACTTCAAAGGAGAGTTATCTTTCAGGTTTTCAAAATCTAAAAATAAGATTTAGTTATTTTTATTTTATCAAACAAAACCGTCGAAATGTTGAATCAGAGTCCTCCCACTAGCTAACTTGACAAAAAAAGTTTTTATGTTTTTAGAAAATCTTCTGATTTTTATGGATTTTATGGATTTTAATATGCGGATGCAAAATATACATATGAATGCGAAGGTAAGAACTGCGTACCGAGCGTACCCCCAAACTTAAATTGGACAGTGTCCTCACTGTCATTGCAAGAAGAGATCATGTGAAGGGTCAAAATTGTCGGTTAGATATACCCAAAAATTTTGATTTTTATTATTTTATTTTTTTTGGTTTTAAGAAAAATAAAAAGAAAAAGAATATCCACAAAAATGTACAAAATGGTATATACATACCCCCAAACTTATTTGGAACAGTGTCCACTGTTCTTGGCTGGATAACCGAAGTTTGGTGGTAGGCAGAGGAAGATTATACAGGGTAAACCGGCTCCTGTAAGACCAGGAGCTCCTCAGTTGGTTCGGCGCTAAGGTACGGTTTTAGTCGGTGTCCGTTCACTTTAAAAAATGAACCGTCCTTTGGATTCTCCAAATCCACACCGCCATGCCGATACACATTCCGCACAAAATACGGCCCTTTCCAGCGAGATCTGAGCTTTCCTGGATGGAAGTGTAGTCGGGTGTCGTAAAGCAGTACCTGCTGACCAGGTACGAAGGTTTTGCGCAAAAGGTGTTTATCGTGAAACACCTTCGTTCGGTTCTTAACGACAACCGCGTTATCGTAAGCCTCATCCCTAAGCTTGCTTAATTCGTTCAACTGCAGCTTCCGATGGCTGCCCGCATCTTCGAGAGATAGATTCAGCTCTTTTATCGCCCAAAATGCGCGATGCTCTATTTCGACAGGTAGGTGGCAAGCTTTTCCGTACACAAGCCGATAGGGAGACATGCCAAGATCGGTCTTATAAGCGGTCCGAAATGCCCAAAGGGCATCAGTGAGTTTTAGCGACCAATCCTTACGGTTCTTGAAAATCGTCTTCTCCAGTATCTGCTTGATTTGCCGATTTGAAACTTTGGCCTGCCCGCAGGTTTGGGGGTGGTAGGGCGTAGAGAGCTTATGATTAATGGAATATTTTCGCATCAAGGCCTCGAAAGTCTTGTTGCAGAAATGACTTCCATTGTCGCTAATGATCGCTCGGGGATGCCCAAAACGGGAGAAAATGTTTTCTTTAAGAAACCTAATGACAACCTTGTTGTCGTTAGTCCGGCTGGGCATAGCCTCGACCCACTTAGAGACGTAATCAACAGCGAGAAGGATGTACAAGTTCCCAAAAGAGCTGGGAAACGGCCCCATGAAATCGATCCCCCAAACATCGAAAATCTCCACAACCAAGATCGGTTGGAGCGGCATCTCGTTCCTCCGGGATATCCGGCCTAAGTGTTGGCACCGGGAGCAAGTCTTGCAATAGTCATGAGCGTCTTTGAAGAGTTGTGGCCAGTAGAAACCACATTGCAAGATCTTCTCAGCTGTCTTTCTGGGGCCAAAATGCCCGCCACACGCTTGATCGTGGCAAAATGACAGCACACTCTTGAATTCCTCGTCAGGGACACATCGACGAATAATCTGGTCGGGATAGTACTTGAACAAATAGGGTTCGTCCCAGTAAAAGTGTTTTACTTGGGATAAGAAGCGAAGTCTGTCCTGACTTGACCATTCAGTCGGTAGTAATCCTGTGGCCAAATAGTTCACAATATCTGCGAACCAGGGTTCGCAAGATACTGTCAAGAGCTGTTCATCCGGGAAAACGTCATTGATCGGAATTGGAAGCTAAGGCGAAGAAGGAAGTCGTGAGAGATGGTCGGCAACTACGTTTTCACATCCTCGTTTGTCCTTAATGACAAGGTCAAACTCTTGAAACAAGAGGATCCAACGTATTAACCGAGATTTTGCATCTTTCTTCGCAAAAAGATGGCGCAGAGCAAAATGGTCTGTGTAGACAATGACTGGAGAGCCGATGAGGTAGGGCCTGAACTTATCTAAAGAAAATACAACAGCTAAGAATTCCTTCTCAGTTGTTGTATAATTGAGTTGGGCGTCGTTCAGGGTTCGGCTCGCATAATAGATTACGTGCGGCATCTTGTTGATGTGTTGTCCAAGGACAGCACCAATGGCAAAGTCGGATGCATCGCACATAATCTCAAATGGGTGCGTCCAGTCAGGCGAAGAAAGAACGGGAGTAGAAGTGAGTGAGCTTTTCAATGACTCGAATGCAGTCACACAGCTCGAGTTGAAGTCGAATGGCGTATCCTTGGCCAGCAAAAGAGTCAAGGGCCTAGCAATCTTGCTAAAGTCCTTGATGAACCGTCTATAGAAACCGGCATGGCCAAGGAAGGCTCGGATATCTCTGACGCATCGGGGAGGAGGGAGATTGGAAATGACCTCAATCTTCGCTTTGTCAACCTCTATGCCATTTTGCGAGATGACATGTCCTAAGACAATACCTTCGCGTACCATGAAGTGGCACTTCTCCCAATTCAAAGTGAGATTCTTGTCCTTACATCGGGTAAGGACAGCGTCAAGATGCAACAAACACTCGTTGAAGGAATCGCCGAAGATGGAGAAATCATCCATGAAGATCTCCAGAAATTTTTCCACCATGTCTGAGAAGATTCCCATCATACACCGCTGGAAGGTAGCGGGCGCATTGCATAACCTAAAGGGCATGCGACGATATGCAAACGTGCCTAAAGGACAAGTGAAAGTGGTCTTGTCCTGGTCTTTTTCGGCGATGGGAATTTGATTATAGCCGGAGTAGCCATCAAGAAAGCAGTAGTACTCGTGTCCGGCCAATCGTTCAAGCATTTGGTCAATGAAAGGTAGCGGAAAGTGGTCCTTCCGCGTTGCGGCGTTGAGTTTTCTGTAATCGATGCATACTCGCCACCCAGTTTGGGTGCGAGTAGGGATTAACTCGTTCGCCTCGTTAGTGATGACCATTATACCTGATTTCTTGGGGACAACGTGAATGGGGCTAACCCACTGGCTATCAGAGATAGGGTAAATGATACCACTATCCAGACATTTTACGATCTCCTTCTTCACAGCCTCTTTCATGACTGGATTGAGACGTCTTTGTGGATCCCGGGCTGGTTTGGCATCATCCATCAGATGAATGTGATGTTCAACGATCAGGGGACTAATCCCCTTGATGTCCGCCATGGACCAGCCAAAAGCTTTCCTGTTGCTGTGCAAGACCGCGAGAAGGGCTTTCTCTTACTCTGGAGCTAGAGAAGCCGAGATGATGACAGGGAGGGTCTCGTTCTCACCTAAGTAGGCGTACTTAAGGTGAGACGGCAAAGGCTTGAGTTCGAGCGTCGGAGGTGAAACGATTCAAGGCAAGATTGGTGCAGAGGTCTCGAACTCAAAGAACTCCAGCAAAGGTTCAAAACGAGTGTAAGCGACCGAGTCGGATGGTTCAGGTAACTCATCCGGAAATTCGAAGGATTCAAACTCGGGTTGCGAGCGGCTAAAATCGTTCAAGAACGTGAAACACTCGTAGTCGTTGTCGGGCGCAGAAACAGCAGCAGGTTCGAGGAGGAACGCACTAGTGGCGTTAAGGTTAGCATGATCGAACAGAAACTCCTCGAATTCACACTCTTCAGGGGTGATTTCCTGGATCGAGCAAACGTCCAGTATATGAGCATTAGGTTCGGAGGGCTGATTCCCCAACCTAAAAATGTTGAGTTCAATCGTCATGTTTTCAAAAGAGAGGTTCATCGAACCATTGCGACAATTGATCACAGCATTTGAGGTTGCAAGGAATGTGCGACCGAGTATCACCGGAATTTGATTCCGGGGGTTAGCTACAGGCTGTGTGTCTAATACAATGAAGTCAACGGGGAATATGAAGTCCCCGACTTTGATTAACACATCCTCTAGCTCACCCCTAGGATGGGTGATCGATCGGTCGGCCATTTGGAGAGTACAGTGTGTGGGTTTCAGCTCTCCTACACCTAATTGCTCGTATACTGAGTACGGAAGCAGGTTAACACTGGCACCAAGATCTAATAGTGCGCGGTTGATGTTCTTATCCCTAATGGTAATAGAAATCGTAGGACAGCCAGGGTCCTTCCGTTTTTGTGGTAAAGATTGGGTAAGGGCATCACTCACAGCACTAGCCAAGAAAACTTTCTTGGGTACCTGAGACTTCCTCTTTTTCGTGCACAAGTCCTTTAAGATTTTCGCGTAGGACGGGACTTGTTGGACAGCATCTAAAAGAGGAATGTTAATGGTAACCTGCTTAAATAACTCCAGAATCTTCTCCATTTGAGGATTTTGTTTATTAGGCCTCAACCGGTTTGGAAATGGAACGTTTTTAAAATTGGTTGAGTCTAATGCTGGAGGAGGAGATTGTGGAGTTAGAACTGATCCCAGAACAGGTGTTTTCGTGGAGTGAGAAGTGGGTCCATTCAAAGCAGAAGAAGAGGAAGGAGAGCCTTGTGAAGAACGGAGAATAGGCTCAGAAGACGAAGAAGCAGGAGAAGAAGAAGAAGAAGAAGAAGAAGAAGAAGAAGAAGAAGCGGCCGGGGTGTCAGCGTTGTTCCGTGTGCCGATGTTGTTTTGCAGCGTCCTTCCTGATCTCAATGTGGTCACAGCACTCACATTATGATTCTGTTGTTCAAGAGCAACATGTACATTCTGTGGGTGACCGGGATTTGGGAGTGGTTGGGACAGGAGCTTCCCCTTCTCTCGCTCGCTTAAGGCCGCATTCAGTTGTGCAATCTGGGCCTCGATGGTTTTGATGCTTTGCCCGTGAGCGGCAGTGTGTTGCACTAAGGACTGAATGGAAGACTGGATGTTGGCAGTGGATTGTGTCGATTGTTTAACGAACGCCTCCAGACTTCGTTCGAGCGAGGAAACCTTATCGTTGTTTGACGGAACAAAATTGTTTTGGGGAAAAGAATTGTTGGGTGCAAAGTTGTTCGTCTGATTTTGAAAAGGTTGGGGTTGGAAGGGCTGCTGAAATTGATGTTGAGTTTGTTGTTGCGCTTGTTGTTGCGGCGGAGGGGGCCTTTGGAAATTGTTGCCTTGGAATTGATTCTGATTCTGATTCCAGGCGAAATTGGGGTGGTTCCTCCAACCGGGATTGTAGGTGGAAGAGTATGGATCATTCCTTGGTCTTTGCTGAAATGCAGCATTAACCTGATCCTGTCCTTGCGATGGTGGATTGTAAGGACACTCTTCGGTTAAGTGAGAAGGATCGGAACAACAAGCGCAGATGGTACGAAGGGGAAGAACAGGGGCAAGAGCAGGAGAAGAAAATTTGCTCTCTATCGCTTCAAGCTTTCTCGTTATTGCAGCCATTTCAGCTTTCATCGCAATAGAGACATCAAGTTGGTGAATTCCTACCCTAGACTGACCGGTAGAAGTGGAGGTAGAAGAAGAAGAAGTCGGCCTGGTGCTCTCCCATTATAGCGTTTGCTCCGCAAGGTCGTCAAAGAATTGCCACGCTTCCTCGTCAGATTTCGATAGGAAGTGGCCCAGACAGATGGTTTCCAAAAACTGCTTCGTTGCTGGGTTTAGGCCCTCGTATAAGGTTTGGCAAAGTTGCCATTTCTCTATACCGTGGTGAAGACACTGAACAAGAAGGTCTTTGTACCGGTCTAAGTACTTCCAGAAGGGTTCAGAAGGAAGCTGAGAGAATTGGTTGATTTCATTGCGAATCCTTGCGGTTTTATGATTCGGATAGAACTTTTTGAGAAATGCTTTAACAAACTCGTCCCAACTGGTTATGGAGTGGGAAGCGGTGCTATACAGCCATTTTTCAGCAAGATCGCATAAAGTGAACGGAATGACCCGTAGACGTATAGCATCGTCCAACAGCTGGGTGGTTTTCATCATGGCACAAACGTTTTGAAATTTATTGATGAAGATATAGGCATCTTCAGATTCAAGCCCATGAAATCGTGGAAGCATGTTGATGAAGTGGGGCTTAACTTCAAAATTATCC
The DNA here is from genome assembly GCA_030015575.1 of Agapanthus africanus. Classification (NCBI taxonomy): domain Eukaryota; kingdom Viridiplantae; phylum Streptophyta; class Magnoliopsida; order Asparagales; family Amaryllidaceae; genus Agapanthus; species Agapanthus africanus. The sequence goes on along the minus strand of JASDDO010000026.1, from coordinate 397,194,503 downwards.
CCATTGGCCGGTAGAAGAGAAAGGCAAGTGGGAAGTGCAGAACGGGTGGGATAGAAACGATGCTGGAGCGCGATTCGCTGCGGCGCTACAACAGGTGGTGGTTGTGGGTTATTGGTCTCCGTAGGAGGTGGAGCCAATCCAGGGGTAGTCAAAGAGATGTTCGGATTAAATCCTGACATCGCGGAAGAAGAGCTTGGTGATGGTGAAGGTGAAGATGTATGAACAGAATTCCGGTCAACGTCGGAGTTGGCCGGCAAAGGTAAAGGTGAAAGAGGAGTGGACGGAGTTTCGACGTCTGAGTCGATCGCGTAGTCGGTAGCGACTAACGTAACGCGGACTAGGCGGGCGCTAGTGTCCCGAGTCTAAGCGGACATACACTAAACGAGTTTAGTATAGTCAAAGCGGAGAAGGTGAGGGTAAGAAAACGTCAATGGAGAAAGGCGATGGGTGGTGGGTGAAAAATGGATTTTGGCGACAAAGGGCAAGTTTTTATAAAAGTTTTTGATTTTTTTCTTCTTTTTTTTCTTTTATTTTTAGAAAGAGCTTTACAGAAATATGTACGGACTTACGGCTTTAACCAATCACAAAAAAGATATGCACAATCACACCTAGATCTAGGGTCACCTAGGTCTGCTAGACAGCTCCTAACTGTTCCAGAGGGCTAGAAATAGGACCTCAAACCGCCTCTTCTCCGTCAATTGCGACCAGGTAAGTGCCAGGTAAGTGGGAGGTTGTCCAACGCTTTCACGAAGTTCCTTAATTAAATAACCACTTGCCTTCGACACACTTGCCTAGACACCGCAAAAGTCAGATAGGATAAACGGCCGATGCCTGTAACTAGTCCTCTGTCCTATTGAGTGCGAAGTCCTTAGGGCCGAGTCTAGTATTTTTTAATTTAACAATGGTCAATGCATATGCCTTTTGTGATTTCTGGGGTCCTAGGAAGGGTGATGAAATCCCCACCCAATCTGAATTGGTTTCAAGCCCCTTAAGTCCGTATTAATGAATGCAAAGCGGTAACAAATCAACTGCAAACAATTTTTATTTTTAGCGCGGCGCAAAGAATCCTGCACAAGAACAGTTTATTGAAAGGGGGAAGAGAATTTGCGCAAAGAATTCTGCAGAAAACACAGTTTATTGGAGTTCAGAGGAGTGGGAAAGAGGACAGAGACTCACAGAAAATTTGGTACCCTGAAGCCAACAAATGGCCACGGTTCCGCGGCCAAACACGTGCTTAGGCCGCGGATCCGCGGCAAGGTGGTGGGATTGGGTCTTCAGTTTTTTTGTGTGTGCTTCTGTGGTTGTCCTCTGCTTGTCTGGATGTGCTGAATTTTGACTTGCTTATTGTATCTGCTCCAGATTTTTACAGTAGACCGTTTGCTTCGTTTTGATCCGTCGCGGTGTAGCCGCGAAATGTGGGTCTATCTTCCCACGTCTTTGGTACTGAACTTGAACTTCGAATATTCCACTTCTTTGGCATTGAACTCGAACTTCGTATTATCCTGCACACTTGCACAAAAACTAATCAAAAATAACAAGATGGGGTTTTTTTTTACAATGTATATTTTTTTGTTTTGTTTTTCGGTTAGATTTATATTCACAAGTTAACCCGAAATTACACAAAGAAATAAACTACCGTCTCCCCGGCAACGGCGCCATTTGATTGGTAGACATTCTGTGTGTTCAAGTTTAGTTAATTACCGCAATCAAAACGGTTTCGCTTGTAGCTAGCCGGTTGCGTACGGGTCGTCCGCAGGGAGATGGGAATCTTTTTCTATGTGCTTTAACGAGTTAAGTCCAATTTTCCAGATTTGTTTGTGATTATCTAAGTGTTAGAATGATATGTAAAGAGAGCTTGTTAGGGTTAGGATTAGGTTAGTTTGAGTTAGGAGTCGCTCACTTCTTTCGTTGCCACTCTTAATATCGGTGTTACGGTAATCGGCAACAACGGGGATTAGCACGACTAGGAAGGAACTTGCGAGTATAAGCTAGGCTTTCCGACGCTTAAGTCCTTCCTTTTGGTGCTTGTCCGTCCGTTCTTGGCTCTTAGCCATAACCTCTGGTTAATTCAACCACAACCGGTCTCACTGCGGAATCACCGCTATCATGTAGGATAGGGTGCCGTAAGGAGCGAATTGTGGTTCAATTAACGGGAGTCGATTTAAGATGTTGGGCAAGGAAAGAGTGAGAGAGATTTCCTTCTCTCAAACTTCCCTTATCCTACCCTAACAAGTATGGAAACTACTCACACATCATAATGAAAAGAAAATAAAACAAAAGAGGAAGATAGAAAGAAAGAGATTGGAAGATAACAACTAGCTATTTGCGACCTCACCTTGGCAAGGATCAAGCATAAGCATCATGGTTGTTTAAGGATAAAGGAAAAGAGAAAAGAAAGAAACAACAAGAAATAACAACAACTAAGTTAACAAATGAAAATTACAAGCATTTAACATAAGAGCAAGACAAGTATGATAATAAAATGAACTTCTTTATTCATCATTCTTCACTCACAAAAGCTTACTACAAGTTTTTCAATGGAGAAGAGATGAGAAGAGGAAGAAGAACAAGTATTCTAAAACCTAGAAAAAAATACAAGACTAAGCACACTTGGCTTCACAAGATTCTGGGCTATTTATAGGCAGGGAGTAGGAAATCTAGGGCAACAATCAGAACAAATATGAAAAGACCAATCTGCCCCTGAAAGCCCAGCCTCTGTTGCCACAGTACGGCCGCGGTTCCGCGGCCTAAGCCTGCTATTGCCACGGAACCGCGGCGTTTTGAGGGAATTGGCTTCTCGTCTTTTCTGTGATTCTTAGTGTTGAGGTTTGGATCATTTTGGTACACTTTGTTTCTCAGAATCTCTCCACATTTCTTCCAGATTTGCAGCATGTCAAAAGGTGATTTGATGTGGATCTTTTTGTCATGATTTCCTCGAGCTCCGCATAGATTTCTTGGATCTTGTGTTGCCATAGAGCCTTGTGCATGAAAATGACATTGATTTGCCATTTTGTCTCTTAAACTAGTGTGTGGCAACAGACGGATAAAGAGCGGAGACCCGTGTTTTATCTGTGGTTGGCTGGAACCCGGATTTTGTCGTGTTTTTCCATGAATTTCATTTTTAAGAGCCGAGAACCTGTATCCTGCAATTGACTAGCAAACACGGCTCAAGAGTACCTACCGATAAGCAATATGATAAAAATTGGGCGGTATAAAAATGCAATAATCTGATATGAACAAGAACCGGGGTGAGCAACGTGGACTTACAGTGGTATCAGAGACTAGCTAAACATAAACTAGTAAGTTAGCAAAGTGTTAAGAACATCGATCGAAAAAAAGTCGCAAAACACATCCACAAAACCTCAAGTTTTTGTTGATTTTTATACTGCTCAAAAAGTGTTTTAATTTATATGAAAAATCGTCTCAGGGTTTTGTGAAAACACTGCAGAAAAACGATCCAGTGATTCGATCAAACGACAGCGGTTCCACGGCAATGACATGCTCATTGCCGCGGTTCCGCCGCCGTTCTGACTCGGCACTGGATCGGGTTTTGTGCAATGTTTTAGTTTGGATGTTTTGGGATTTTTAATACATGTTTTTTCTACCCAGATTTTCCAGAAAGCAAATTGACTTTTCGGGTGGTTAAAAATCCGTATTTTGATCGATATTCCGTACTCTTTGGCTAATGAATATTATCTGTGATGTGATATATGTGTTGAACGTCCGCTAATCGCTATACGTCGATTAGTGGGGGTTATACATATCTGTGATTTGTAATGTTGATGGTTTGTGGATATGAACTCGTTGGATTGTCGTGGATGAATAGCCGGGAATGGGTGTGAGATGAGAGTTTCTTTTTCTTTCATTCATTGTAAAATTTGTAAATTGATGTAATATTATTTGTTTTGCCGCACAACCGGGTCGGGGTTGTAGCCGTCATTGTATAATTTCTTTTTTCTGTTTTTGCTCCTAGGATAGACCCAAGGTGGGGTGCACAAACTACCGGGTATCTCGAAGTGCCGAGTGGCCTACTCACGGCGTTGAGGGAGGTTGCTTCGCTTCGGGTACTTGGCGGGTAGCTTGCCGCACCCGTAGAGGTCTAGGGTGGGGTTTGGCTATTCATCGCGACCGTGTAATCCGTTTTTCGTTGCAGGCTCGAACGAATCGCGGATTCCTAGTATGTCCAAAGTGTTCATCTGTGATCTGTAATGGCTATCATTGCTATATATCTATATATAATAACTATTTAGGCATTGCCTATGTTTTTCAGCCGCGCTAGCCCAGCCCCCGCTCTGTCATTAGTTAAGTAACCTAACGGGTGATGACGGGGCCCTGTGGCGAATGCGAATGGCATAAGCGTACGTCATATTTTGGTTGTTTTCTGCAATGGTAGGATTAAATGATGGGACGCATTAAAAGAACTAATGCAAGAAAATAAACCAAGTAAAAGTCGTTGGAACACTTTGAAAACCACTCGGTTCTTTTCAAAAACAAGCATTTTAAACGCGGAGCTTGAACCACTCCTTTTAAAAGCTATCTCGTTCCATCGACTATATCAAGTTCACTACGTTCACGGTTTCGCCAAAACCATCCGTAGCCCTCCGTCGTTTCATATGAATATTCAACAGTATTCAAGCTGTGTTTGTTAGCCTTAGTCAAGGCACAGTGTTTGGTAGCTGGTGGGTATTCATATGTTGCATAGATAGAATGCGTTAGTTTGGGACAGTCGTATTACTTTGCTGGCCATAGTCAAGGGTATATACGGGTGGGTTCAAATTAACCTGGACAACGACGGGTAGAACTTGACATGTGACTATTGATTTGTTGGCCTTAGTCAAGGTCATAAGAGCATGGGGCAAAAATCCACATCGGGAGTTTCATAAGTACTGAAACTTGCTAGCGCTGCATACCATTTGGAGTGTGATGATTCTGGTAGGATTCCTTCGGTTTTATCACGCGATGATATTTGGATCCCGATCCTACTGTGAGTATATGCTACTCCTCGGGAAATCTCTCACTTAACGATCAATGCTATAAACCTAGTAGGTGTCTAGAAAGGTGTTAGCGGGGCTACACCCACAGGGAAAAGAGGTTACTTAATTAAGGAACTTCGCGAAAGCGTTGGAAAACCTCCCTCGAAGTACCGACACTGGCCTGGCTGAACGGTTAAGCAAGTATTGTACGGTGAGATAGATCCTGACTAGTTCTTCCTTTATGGTTTGAGGAGGGATTCGAGAGACAGTGGGAGCCATCCTGTTTAGATAAATTAAAAACCAATCTAAACTTGCAAGAGCATCATGTTAAGTGTTTTCTTCTCTCTCTCTTAATTGCAGCGACCCAGTGACCGCACCTAGGTTACATCTAGATAATAAAATGACTGAATCTGACTGTTATGACTGGCAAAGGTCTGTCCAGATGTCCATTGCCCAGGACAAGCTGGAACACCTCTTGACTGATCCAACCCCTGCCGTCTCAGGTCCAGTTTCCCCTGTCACGGATATTGATATCCGTAGGACATTGGAAGAAGACTGTGCGAAAGCCAAGTGCCTCGTGTTAGCCTCAGTTGATGGTATATACCAGAGGCAGCACGAGAAGATGGACTCAGCTTCTATCTTCCTCCATAACAAAGTTTTATGTGGAGAGCAATCTCGTATCGCAAGATATGAGACCTCGAACGAATTTCTTCCAGCGAGGTTGGCTATCGGGTCATCTGTAGGGGGCAATGTCCTTACAGAGACCAGCTCTTTTGAGCTCTCGGACCTGAAGACCATGTTGAAGAACGGGTCAGATGCTGACTCAGTTCAACAATCTCTACCTACTACCCTAAAGGAAACTAGGAATGTAGAAAGAAAGGGAAGGGCAGAAGTTTCAGGAACAGATGTAGTAAAAGAGGGATGTTCCTATTGTTACGGGAATGAACATGTGCAGAAGGATTGCAGGGCTTGTAAAGCCAGTAGCCAGAATTCGAAGCATGTTGTGGCTTCGGCTTCGGGTGTGTTTGTGATAGAGAACTGTATGTCAGTTAACCCTACTTCCTGGGTATTGGATACCGGATCAGGATCTCATATCTGTAATTCATTACAGGCTTTGAGAAACCGTAGGGTTATCAGGAAAGGTGATATGACTCTCAGGGTTGCTAGCGGAATGAGCATGTATGCTGAATCCGTAAGGGAATATCATCTAGGACTGACAACCGGGCAGATATTGATTCAGCGTGACTGTTTTTATGTACCAGGTGCGACTTGTAACATCATATCTGTATCCTTACTTTCTAAGGAAGGATATGATTTTACTTTTGTAAGCGATGTAGTAAACATCCACCTAAATCAAGTACTGATTGGGTCAGGTACATTAAAATACGGTATATACGTTTTGAATCAAGCTCAGGTCTTCAGTGTCCAGAACACACTTAAAAGAAAGTCTCCGGAATTAAATCAGGCTTTCTTATGACATTGTACACTGGGTCACATTAATGAGACACGGTTGACAAAGTTACATAAAGAAGGATACTTGGATCCGTTCGAGTATCAGTCTTATGCCACTTGTGAATCTTGTCTCATGGGAAAGATGACAAAGACTTCGTTCACTGGACACGGAGAAAGAGCAAGCGAGCTCTTGGGACTCATACACAGTGATGTGTGTGGTCCAATGTCTACACATGCATGAAGTGGTTATTCATACTTCATTACTTTCACAGATGATTTCTCTAGGTATGGGCATGTCTTCTTAATGAAGCACAAATCCGAGGCCTTTGACAAATTTCAGGAATACAAGAATGAAGTTGAAAAACAAACAGGCAAAAGTATCAAGACACTGGGATCTGATCGAGGTGGCGAATACTTGAGTGCCGAGTTTCTGGGCTTCTTAAAAGAGAATGGAATTCTCTCTCAGCTTACTCGTCCATACACACCACAACACAACGGTGTATCGGAAAGGAGGAATCGAACCCTATTGGATATGGTTCGTTCCATGATGAATAAGGCTGAGTTGCCGCGATCCTTCTGGAGTTATGCACTAGAAACAGCTGCATATCTTTTGAACCAAGTTCCTACTAAGTCAGTGCCTACCACACCATATCAGATGTGGAGTGGGAAGAAACCCAGTCTTAAACACTTTAAGACATGGGGATATCCAGCTTTTGTAAAAAAGCAGCATGCGGACAAGCTCGAGGCACGTTCAGTACAGTGTAAGTTTGTGGGATACCCAAAGAACTCCAAAGGGTATCTTTTCTATTACGCAGAGGAACAAAAGGTTTTTTTTTCTCGTCATGCCCGCTTCTTGGAAACTGAATTTTTAGAAAATCAGATAATTGGGAGCGCAATAGAACTGGAAGAAATTCCAGAACCACAAGCTATTACTGAAACCTTGGTAGAACCAGAAGGTTCAGGAGAACCGGACATTCCAGCACCACTCCGCAGGAGTAGTAGGCAGTCTCATCCGCCCGAGAGATACTACGGTTTTCTCATAGACGGGGATAGAGAGGATTGCACCATGGATTATGGTGAGCCTACTAGCTTCCAGCAAGCCATCCAGAGCGGCGACTCGGTAAAATGGCTGGATGCAATGTGGGCCGAGATGGAGTCCATGTACACCAACAAAGTTTGGACTTTGGACTTTGCTCCAGAAGGGGTAAAACCCGTAGGCTGCAAATGGATCTTCAGAAAGAAGATTGGTGTAGATGGGCAGGTTGAGACCTATAAAGCTAGACTTGTAGCAAAGGGTTTTCGTCAAAGACCTGGTTTGGACTATGACGAGACCTTTTCTCCAGTGGATATGCTGAAATCCATTTGGGTCCTTCTTGCCATTGCTGCCTTCCACGATTATGAAATCTGGCAGATGGATGTAAAGACGGCTTTCCTAAATGGAAATTTGGAAGAGTGCGTCTCTATGGATCAGCCGGAGGGATTCATTCAGAGTGGGAGCAGCGGTAGAGTGTGCAAGTTGCTAAAGTCCATCTATGGACTTAAGCAGGCATCGCGGAGTTGGAACATCTGCTTTGATGATACTGTCAAAGAATTCGACTTTATCAAAAACCCAGATGAACCATGCATTTACAGTAAGATTGTAGGGAGAACTGTGGTATTCCTCGTCTTGTACGTGGATGACATTCTCCTAATAGGAAATGATATTCCTATGCTACAGTCAGTCAAAGGATTCTTGTCGCAGAGGTTCTCCATGAAGGACCTGGGCGATGCCAACTACATTCTGGGGATCCAGATCTATCGTGATAGATATAAGAGGATGTTAGGACTTTCACAGTCAAGGTACATCGACACCATACTGAAAAGATTCAGTATGGAAGATTCCAAGCGCGGTAATTTACCGGCTTGTCACGGGATCACCCTCTCCAAAGAGATGTCTCCCAAGACTGATTTGGAGAGGGATCGCATGTCTATTATACCCTACGCTTCTGCGGTAGGCTCTATAATGTATGCGATGTTGTGTACCAGACCAGATGTAGCATACGCATTGAGCGTTGTAAGCCGGTATCAGTCGAACCCAGGGGAGAAACACAGGATAGCGGTAAAGAACATTCTCAAGTACCTGAGAAGGACTAAGGAGATGTTCTTGGTGTATGGCAGAAAAGACCTCCAGCTTGAGGCCTTTACTGACTCCAGCTTCCAGAGTGACAAGGATGACTCCAAGTTCATGTCGGGTTATGTATTTACCCTCAATGGAGGGGCGGTTTGCTGGAAGAGTTCCAAGCAGGAGACCGTTGCTGACTCAACTATGGAAGCGGAGTACATAATTGCTTGCGATGCCGCAAAGGAAGCTGTCTGGATGAAGAAGTTCCTCACGGAGCATCAGGTGGTTCCTACCATTGTTGATCCAATACCGCTGTATTGCGACAACAACGGCGCTATAGCTTTAGCGAAAGAACCCAGGTCCCATCAGAAGTCCAGGCACATTTTGAGGCGGTACCACCTGATCAGGGAGATCGTAGATCGCCGAGAGATCGAGGTGAAGAGAGTAAATACGGAGAACAACACTGCAGATCCACTCACGAAGGCCCTTCCCCAGACTCAGTTCGAGTGGCTGATCGAGATGATAAGTCTTCGATACGCCAGTACATGGCCTTAGTGCAAGTGGGAGATTGTTAGTATATATGCCCTAGAGGCCATTACTGTATCATACTAGCTTGTATATTATTTGATGGAAGCTTGGGATATTCACAGTTGTATAGACAGTCTTGCTCAAAATGGTAGTATGCTACTTTGTTTGTCTCTACTTCAATATGTGCATGTGTTTCTTTTAGTATATCACTTATATACATATTAGTAGAGCCCTTAGGATCTTTGCTTGATTACCAACATTGTGATGGCGCTCACACTAGTGGGGGCTGGGTAATCCATAAGCACATCCTTATACAGGTCCCTAGTCGTTAGACTATCGAGACAGGGCATCGATACTCCGGAGTAGACTAGCATATGCGCTTCTCATCCCAGTGGGGGAGACGATCTATCCCACAGCCGTCAGTACATCGTACTTGAGATAGTATGCGGGTGCTCGTTAGGTTACAAGTACACTGGACAGGACTCGTCGGGAACTGTTGGTTGGTATTATACCTATCGTCAGTTATCAGTTCCCAGGTGACATGAGTACAGCTTAGTCCGCTGACTTGACACTGTCATTTCGCCTCGAGTGTGTTCCCACTGTACTTAGATTACTACCCTACCACGGCTCAAAGGAGTCGTGCAAACAGGTAGTAGTTGGGTGCAGTCCCGAAGCACTTGGAGGCAGTGACGGTTAGAAAGGATTCGTCTCTCCCGGTATTGGGGGTTGACATCGTGCTGTGTCTAGGAGAGCCATTACACAAGTAGTCCCTGGCTAGGGCAAGCGAAATATACTGGTAGGTTTCCAGTGTTATCTCAGGGTGTTCTGGGCTACACTCCGACATGACTTGTACCGCTATTAGGGGACTGAAGTTCACCGCCCCCCTAGGCCCGCCATGCGATGTATCAGACGAACAGACGGACTGTACGGAGATTGTCACATACAGGCTCAGTAGGAGTTCGGATGGGTTTACCTCATCGGCCTTCTTATCGACATCTACCTGGGGACTGTTACGTACAGCTAGTGCCGCTTGCGGTCTGTGGTTAAACCTACTGCCAGCGTAGTGTCGGGTCTTTAAAGTCCCACATAGAGAGTTTCCCTGCACTGAGCGAAACGTGTAGAGGCCGTATGGTTTTACGGCAGGGCTACGATCACTTACGTGCACTTGTGTGCGTATGCTGTTCGGGCAGGCAATACTAGTGGGCTTTGGTTTAAGCCAGATCCTAGTATTGCACAGATGGATTTGATTTGTCTTCTGTGCATTCGCATTCTACGGAATGCGGATGCGGGTGTGTATGCACAGTTTTGAGGAGTGATGAAGGAGGAGGTGCCCCATTAGGGTTTTGGCTGTTGGTTCGGCCAAAACCGTAATGTGGCACACTCATTAGGGTTTTGACAATTCATTTGGTCAAAACCGTTATGAGTAGGGAGACATTGTTTACTAATCCTTTTAGTGATAGATTAGTGATGGCTAATTGCATTGACCATTTGACCACTTAGACCCCTCTTAACTTTGTTGACCCGTTGACCGTGTTGACCATTGACCTTTAAGAGGGATCTACACTCTTCTTTTATTTTCTTTTTATTTCTTGTGTTATGATAATGGTCAATTCAATGTGCCATCAAGTCTTTCATGATAGGATTAGTAATGATGATTATTCTGTATTATTGCAACCATGGTTCATTTCATTTGGGCTTAATCCTTTTCATTATTCTCTTCTTATTCTCTCTCATGAAGTGAGAAGAAAAAGAAAAGCTCCATGGTTGCAAACTTTCTCCTTCTTCTTCCTCCTCTTGATCTCTTCTTTTGATCTCATGTGTTGAGAGAAAAAGAATCCATATAGACAAACACATCCATCTTTCTCTTCTACACAACCTAAGGCATTTAGATTAGCAATCTCTTTGCCCTAGTTGCCTTGGCTTGAGGCGAAGCTTAGTGTACAACTCTCGGGTGGATCGTCTTCGACTCAAGAAGGCCGCGGAGGTGCCCAAGGTCTGGATCGACGCTTGGAGCTTGGATGGACGAGTGGGACAGCGGGATGAAGACCCGAAGGACCGGTTCCGTGAGGTATACTTTCTACAACATAGTAGCTAAAACCTCTTAGTGTTTACTAGTTTCTAGTTTAGCAAAGATCCGACTTTTAGTCTATGTTGCCTTGCGCCAAAATCATTGTTTTTCGCCGTTTCCGCCTCCCCGTAAGAACCGGGGTGAGCAACGTGGACTTACACTTGCTTTGCATAGTGGTATTCCTTGATGAATATACGACACCTCATTCGATGAGGAAAGAGCCGAGATCCCTTCACCGGGAGTGTCCTCTTTAGAAAAACTAGAAAATTCTACAACCCACTTGGTTTATCATCATAGCTTCTATAGTTCTTGCTTTGCATAGTGGTATTCCTTGATTGATATCCAGCACCTCATTCGATGAGGAAAGAGCCGAGATCCCTTCACCGGGAGTGACCTCTTTAGCAAAAGCTAGTAAAAGCAATTCAGCTTATTTTTGAAAACTATTCGATTTTAAAAGCGGAGCTTAAACCACTCCTTTTCAAAATCAATAGATTCTACAACGATATCAAGTTCATTACGTTGAAGGTTTTCATAAAAACCAGCCGCAGCCCTCCGTCATTTCAGATAAGTTCTATTTAGTATTCGTGCTGCGTTTGTTGACCTTGTCAAGGCGTAGTGTGCGGTAGCTGATTAGTGCTTATCTGCAAGCATGAGATGCGATTGATTAGGGTAGTCGTACGACTTTGTTGACCTTAGCCAAGGGTCGTACGGATGGGTTTAATTCAATCAAGAAATGACGGGTTGAACTTGGCTAGCGCTTATGATTTTTTGACCATAGCCAAGGTCATAAGTTGCTATGGGAAAAAACAATTATCGGGAATTTAAAGTGTTGAAATTTGCAATGAGATTGCATACCTTCTATATGATAGTTGGATCCCGATACCTACTGCGAGTAAGAGTTACTCCTGGGAGAGTTTTGCACTTTACAATTAGCTAATCCAGTTGGTGTCTAGAAAGATGTCAATGAGATTATATCTCTAGGCAAATGAGGTTTATTTTAATTTGGTCCGTGCGAAAGCACGGGGAACCTCCCTCGGAGTACCGACACTGGCTTGGAAGACCGGTTAGCGAACTTGTAGAATGTAATTAATCCGGGCTAATCTTACCTTTTAGGGTTTGAAGGATGATTTGATAAAAACAGTAGGAGACATCCTGATTAGATAAGATAATAACCAATCTAATCTTTCAAAGAGCGCACACAAAAGTGATTATCCTTCTCTCTCTCCTTGTAGCGACCAATGACACGCCTTAATCAAGATAATAATATGGATGTATTGACCGAACCTACTAATTATACTGGGCTAGGTTCCGCTCTATCTTATGTATTAGTTGTATGTATGCCCTAGAGGCCATTATTGTACATGATTGTATATTATAGTGGATGCTTGGACATATATAGGGTGGACTTTCTTGCTCGGCATGATAATATGCTATCTGGTTACTCTTTAGCTTAACATGTATACTTGTACTGTCTCTTTGTTACATGTTGATAAATCCCTTAGGATGTAGACCTGACTACCAGGATTATGATGCAGATCATACTAGTGGGGCCAGGGTAGTCCATAAGTTCATCTTTTAATTGTTCCTAGTCGAGGGAGTATTGAGACGGGGCATCGATATTCCAGAATAGACTAGTGTGTACGATTCTTGACCCTGTATGGGGCGATGGTTGATCCCATAACCATTGGTGTTTGACATCAGAGAATGTGCACAGGTGCTCATTGGAGAATGGGTACACTGAACAGGACTCGCCGAGAACTCCTAGATGGTATTATACCTAACGTCAGATAGCAGTTCTCTGGTGACACTGGTACAGGTTAGTCTATAGACCCGAGATCGTCATAGAGTCTTGTGTGATTCACACTGTGCTTTGATTTCCACCCTACCACGTTTAAGAGAGCATGCAAACAGGTAGTTTTTGGGTACAGTCCTAAGTCACATGGAGGCAATGAGCGATAAGAGAGGTTTCGTCTTTCCCGGTATTGGGGGTTGATATTGCGCTATGATCGATTGGCCATAACAGGAAGTCCCTGGCCAGGGCTGATACTGAGATTTACTGGTAAGTGTTATTAGTAGTTTCTCGATCCGTTATAAGCCTCACATCGGCAAGACTTATCAAGTTATTGGGGTCTGAAGTTTACCACCCCCAGACTAGATATCCGACATATCAGACGAAGAGACCGAACATTATGGTAGTGTTACTTATTAGATTCACGGGAGTATGAACAAGCTTGCTTTTTGATTTTCTGATCGCTCAATACCCGAGTAGCCGTTACGTCCAGCTAGTACCGCTGACGGCTTGTGGGCAACTGATATGATCATTACCTACTGCCGGCGTATTAACGAGTCTTTAGAGTCCTACACAGAGGTTTCCTGGCTCAAGCGATACGAAGTAGGACACTTATATGATATCTGCGGGACCGAGATTAATACGTGTATATTATACCGTATTCTAATCTCGCGATATATGATATTAGTCGGTTATATTTGATATAGCCGGATTATTAAATCAAGTGTTGATTTAATAATTTAATATATAATTATATATGTGATATATTAATATATATTAACTAATATTAGCTCACTTAAGAATTTCTTTTCTTATACATTTAATATATATATGATATATGTTAATGTATTTATTGTGTCATGCTTGATGATACATTGTACATGGTTGTATGAGACTTATACCATACTTAAGATAATTGGGGTCATTATTTATTTAGGGAATAAACAAAATTAGGTGGAAAATGGCTTGGTTTGGTTGCTTGTAGAAGCATGTGGAAACCTTGACTTAGTCCACTAATTTTGTTTTACTCTAGATATTTATTAACCCAACTATTATCTTTAGCCATGGTTAAGTCTCTACAAATATCATATATGATATTTTCTCACCCATGGTTGCCATAATTCACCACTTCTTCTTCTTCTTCATCTTATTTGAGCTCACTAGGTTTTCTTGAGTGAAGAAAAGAAAAAGAGAAAAATAATTCTAAAGTGATAAAAATTCTTACTTCACCAATCTATACCAAACTATCCATTTCGTATAGGTTGTTTCATTCACTAATTCTCAATTAGTGAAGAGGTAGCTTGAGTTAGAGATTCCTCGACGTAGATCATCTTCGGCCTCGAAGATCTTTAAGTAAGCTCGTCCCTTTCTCCTAGTGGAGCCTAACGAGAGTCTGGAAGACCACTACTTGGAGCTAAGGGACTACTACACGGAGCTTTAGAAGTGAAGGACCAGTCTACAAAGGTTGTATTCTTTGTTCACTTAGAGTAAAGTTGTTTACTTGTTTAGTTAAACCCTAATTCTCTAGTTAGATCCTTGGTCGGGCTCGCTCGGCACCCTAAATTTTTTAAAATAGCATATTTGATGCTTACCGAAACCCATCAGGGGTGCTAAGCGAACCCAGCAGTGGTATCAGAGCCATGCTAGAGCATTACGAGTTGTCTAGGCGAAGTTAAAGTGTTCGATCGGCTTTTCAAAACCCATTTTTCCCACTCTCTGGAAAAAATTTCAAAAGTTGGAATTTTTCTAATTAAAAATATTCAGAAAATTGTGCAGGGTTTTCTATGGACCCACAAGAAAAACGACGGCCCAACTCGACTAAACAACCGTGGAAGCGCGGCCAAAACATGGTTGTGGCGGTGTTTCCATGGCGCCATTGGTGAGGCAGGGTGCATGCCTTCTTGTGTAGGTCTGTAGGTGCTTGGGGCACTGTCTGGGTATTTTTAACTGTGACTCAAGGGTTGAGGTCTCTGAGAATTTTGGGTGTTTGATAAATCAATAGAAATGTTTAACCTTGTCTAGATATCTGTGATCTGTGATACAATATTTGGAATTCACAATAATCAGTTTTGTGAAAACTAATTAGTGTTTTGTAAATCTATCAATTTAGTCTCTTTTGATCGGTTGCCACGGGGTTTTGATTCGGATCAAAACTCCATCGCAATCTCGTATAGTACGCGAACACTCGCCGGGTAACACTGCTAGATAGCCACGCTCCATATTCCCGACCAAGTGATTGTAGGAGAACCCCGTTGCCAAAAGCATCCGTTTGGGTGCTCGCGGTCGCGGTGTTCCGCCTAAGTGCACTTCGTCGACGGTATCGTGGGTGCGTCCGTCTACTAATGTTTCCGACGAGCATTCATCAACTGTTGGGAATCTTGTTGAATTGCCCGACTAGATCTTGAAAAGTGTTTCCAATTTAAGACTAAAATGCCGGGTTTATAACGTTAGGCATGAAATTCGGAATATGTGATATTCCGGGTTTATGTTGTCTAAGGAATTTATATGGTTAGGCATGAAATCCGAAGTATGTGATATTTCGGGTTTATGATGTCTAAGGATGTTGCGGATTCCAATTGTTGTAGTTTTCACTTTCTTTTTTTCTGCGACCGTAAGTGTAATATGTGATGTATCACTGGTTTTGTTGCTATACGTCAACGACAATTGGGATACGCATATTTACTTACGTTGATAACATGTGATGTTATGTGTTGTTGTGATATGTTATATTGGATCATCGTGTTTGAATAGACTGGGGTTTTTGCGTCAGATGAGAGTTTTTCATTTTCATTCATGTAAAAACTTGTATGTAATATTCTTTTATTGGGACACTTCCGGGTTGAGGATGATGTCACCATTGATATATATTATTTACTTTTCCGCATTAGGATAGACCCAAGGAGGGGAGCACAAGTAACCGGGTTCTAGGGTCCAGTGGGAGACCATCTCGAGGCGTCAAGGCCGGATCTCCTAACTCTAGAATTGGTAGCGTTGCTTTCCTATCTCGTAGGAGTCTAGGGGTGTGGATTTGGATATTCATCACGACCGTAGAATCCGTGTTTTTTACTAGCTTAATTTAAAATATGGAACTCCTAGTATATCCAATATTTCATATGTTGACTTCTGCTGCAATGTTCTGTGATGAGATCATATAACTGGTTGAGACGAATGCTTTATGTTATATATATGATATATAATAAACGTTGCTTATGTTTTGCATCCACGCTAGTCCTGCCCCCGCTCTGCCGTTAGTTAATTAACCTAACGGTGCATGACGGGACCCCGTCGCGAATGCGGATGGCATAAGCGTACGTTGTATTCTCGTTTCTTTATCTGTGATGCTTAGGAAGCATAAATGATGGGATTTCATTAATGAGATTAATGAAAAGGAAAGAAACCCAATGATGTTGTGGAATCAAATTTTCAAAACTGGTATCTATAGTTTTTGCTTTGCATAGTGGTATTCCTTAATGAATATCCACCACCTCATTCGATGAGGAAAGAGCCTAGATCCCTTCACCGGGAGTAACTACTTTAGCAAAAGCTAGCAGATGCTACACCCACTCGGTTTATTTTGAAAAACTCGATTTTAAAAGCGGAGCTTAAACCACTCCTTTTCAAATCACTCGATTATGCAATGATATCAAGTTCATTACACAAAAGGTTTTCTTAAAAACCTGTTATAGACCTCCGTCATTTCAGATAAGTGATATTTAGTATTCGTGCTACGTTTGTTGACCATAGCTAAGGCGTAGTGTGCGGTAGCTAATTAGTGCTTATCTGTAACCATATGATGCAATTGGATTAGGGTAGTCGTACGGCTTTGTTGACCATAGCCAAGGGTCGTACATGTGGGTTTAATTCAATCAGGAAATAACGGGTTGAACTTGGCTAGCTCTTATGATTTGTTGACCATAGCCAAGGTCATAAGTTTCCAGGGGCAAAACATTATCGGAAATTTCAAGTGTTGAAATTTTCAATGAGATTGCATACCTTCTATGAGATAGTTGGATCCCGATACCCACTACGAGTAAGAGTTACTCCTAGGAGAGTTTCGCACTTTACAATTAGCCGATCAAGTAGGTGACTAGAAAGCTGTCAACGGGGTTATGCCTCCTGGAAAACGAGGTTTATTTTAATTAGGTCCGTGCGAAAGCACGGGAAACCTCCCTCAAAGTACTTACACTGGCCTGGCTGAAAGATTGGCGAACTTATAGGGTGTAATTAATCCCGGCTAGTCTTGCCTTTTAGTGTTTGAAGGAAGATTTGATAAAAACAGTGGGAGCCATCCTGATTAGATAAGATAATAACCAATCAAATATTGCAAGAGCATACTCTAAGTGTTTTCTTCTCTCTCTCTCTCTCTCCAGGTAGCGACCATGACATGCCTTAATCAAGATAAGAATATTGATGTATTGACCGAACCCGCTTGTTATGCTGAGCTGGGGAACGTTGGTTCCACTCTACCTTATAATTGTTATAAGTATGAGAAGGAAATAGGGGAATATCCGGATTCCCACACAACCCGAACGAAGAAAGAGTATGTTGATGCATCTTCTTCGTGTAACTGCACGGCGGCGCCCCGGCCGTCAGTCCGACGCCGGAATGCGGAAACGAAACTTTTCTAAAAACTAGAAACCGGCACCACCGCGCACTATAAAACCCGGATCGGGCTATTAACCTAACTCTAGCAAACAAGAAAAGGAGTAGAAAGCTATACCGAGCGATCCGTGTCCTTCGGTCTTCGACCTCTACTCCGATCACCTCGCGGAATCACCGGTCTTCAACTCCTCGTCGGAACCGGCACCACATCGCCGGGTTCTTTTACGGGCTCCCACCTCTGGACCGAGGCAACTCAGGCACGAAGTTGGCGAGCCGATGTGCCCAAGAAATGCTGTAGGCTAGTGTAGAATCGCTTTGTCTCAATGGGGTGAAGTTGCCATGATGAAGGTGGAATGAAGTTTGGAGAATGATGGTGTTCTCATTTTTCTAGAAAAGGAAATATGAAATGAGATGAAGAAATCACTACACAAAATGAATCCCTTACTCTCTTTCCCTCAAGTGGCCGGCAAAACAAATGGTGGAGGCAAATTGCAATAATGCAAGGAAAGAATAAGTGAAGGAAAAAAAGTCACACCGTTTCTAATCAAATCATATCACAAAGCCCATCTCATAAATGCAAGTGAAGAGATGTAAAAAGAATCTCATCATGGTAGAACCATCATGAAGCCACAAATGCAAGAAACCCCCTCCACAATAACTAATTTGCAAACTTGCAAATTATCCCCCTCCATCGGAAAAATCCGGCCGTGAAGGAACAAAGGAAAACTGGCCGGAACGGAATGCAAACTGGCAACTTCAGAAAACTGATCCCGTAATAAATTATAGGAAAACCCCGCGACTGTATATACATACCCGCATTTGTATTCCCACTGAATATAAATGCGATGAGATAAAATCTACACTTTACAATACTAGGATCCGGCTTAAACCAAAGCCCGCCAGTATTATCCGTCCGATCTTGATCCGTGCAATACCGTACGTATAAGATCGAACCCTGCCATATCTCCTTGCAGCCTCTACAGCGTTTCTCCCGAAACTTGAGAAACTGGTCTGTGGGGGACTCTAAAGACTCGTTAATACTTTGGTTGTGGATTTAACCACTAGCACGTCAGAGGTATTAGCCTATACGTAACGGGCTACCAGGTATTTACCAAATGGGACGTCGATGAGCGAACTCATCCTGACACCCTACTGAGCCTGTCAGTGACAATATCCGTACAGTCCGGTCCGTTCGTCTATGAGCATCACATGGCGGGCCTAGGGGGTTGGTAAAAGTCAGACCTCCAAAAGCGGTACAAGTCGTGTCGGAATGTAGTTCAGAACACCCTGAGATACTACTGGAATACCTACCCGTATATCTCCTGCCTCGGCCGAGAGCTTTGTGTAATGGCTCTCCTAGACACAGCGCGACCTCACCCCCAATACCGGGAGAGACAAACCCCTGCAGATCCGCTCACTGCCTCTATGTGGCTCGGGACTGTACCCAACTAAAACCTGTTTGCACGTCTCCTTTGAGCGTGGTAGGGTAGTAATCAAAGCACAGTGGGAACTCATACGAGACAAATGAAGATCTCAGGTCGATGAACTAACCTGTACACATGTCACCAGGGAACTTATATCTGATGTCAGGTATAAGACCAACTAGAATGTTCCCGGCGAGTCCTGTCCGGTGTACTCATAACCCAATGAGCACCTGTATACATCTTAGGTGAACCAACTGACACCAGTGGCTTGTGAGACCGGCCACCGCCTCTCGTCGGGGTCTCAACTGTATACACTAGTCTACTCTGGAGTATTGATGCCCTGTCTCGAAACTCCGACGACTAGGGACCTTTTAAGGATATGCTTATAGACCCCAGCTCCCACGTATATGATCGCCCTCATACTGCTGGTAGTCAAGCAAGAATCCTAGGGGCTCTATCAACGTGCAATTGCGACTCGTAAGGTCACCTAAAGCAGTACACGATGATAAAGATAAACTAGATAGCATACTATCATCTTGAGTAAGACTGTCCTACCGGTATAGGTCCTTCTTCAATCATTGCAATCACGTGCCTGTGATCCAATAATTGACTATGAGGGCACTATCTCCAACAATCTCCTACTTGCACTCAAGGCTAATTATTGTGATGTCGCATACTCACAGCCCGTGTGATACCGAACACCCAACTCCTCTACTAGTCTGTCTCACAAAGCTCGTTTGCGAAACTATTGCGTTTGAGGAATAGCCTCAGTGAGTGGATCCGCTGTAATGTCTCTTTCTATGTCTCTCTTTATCTCAAGTTTGCGGAGAAAGCCATCTCCCGAAATGAGTAATACATGTCTTAGAATATGTCTGGATGTCTGATGGGACCTAGTTCACAAGTGAACTCCAAATCCAAACTTCTTAGACTGTATCGTCGACTTAACTTAATCAGTGTCCTGCGCCATGCCTCCCTCAGTATCCGTCTGGACCACCTGTCCATAATACTGCCCCTCTTCAGAGGGAAAACTATAACTCTGACAACCACTCTGTCATCCAGGTCACCTTGGAAGCCTGGAATGATAACTGTCTCCCAAAGGAGGCTGCCGTTATCATTTCCCTAGAAAATCAACTTATGTTCTAAAACTGCTTCCGATCGTTTCTCCAGGATTGGACTAATATCAACTTACTGCATCTCATGCAAAAACAACATCTGGTGTGGTACTTGACATCTCATGATCAACTCAATTGCCTAAGCAAGTGATCTGCCAATCATGCACATCCCTCTCCCCTTTAGTCTGTAAGATACCTTTAGAGAGGGTGACTCCATCACCTGCACGTATACTACCGTATCAGGAGTCGTCCATTCTAAAACACCTTTAGAATGCTGTCTAAGTACCCAGATTGGGACACTTCCCAAATCTAGATCTAAAACCATAGATCTAGTAACCAGAATGCCTGATATAATATCCAATTCCTATGTGGAGAAACCACTGTGTGACAACCAAAGTATAACCGACCGTGGTATAGGAATTTCACTTCCTTCTCTGTGTATGTCATCCAAATACCAGGACATCACACCTTACTATCTCCGCTACATCTGCTTTAGTCTATAAATAGACACAAGCCACTTGTCCACCAATGCTTCCGCTGCTCCCACTGACTATGACAACCCTCTGGCAGAGTCATATACACGTGCACTTCTAACACTAGTTTAGAACGACGCTATACTCATCCTTCTGCCGGGTCTCACGGTCTGGAACAATAGCAATGGCAAGTCTGGGTAAACAAGAACCTCCCTGTTGTTAGTGTATATGCCCTAGAGGCCATTACTGTATCATACTAGTTTGTATATTACTTGATGGAAGCTTGGGATATTCACAGTTGTATATACAATCTTGCTCGAAATGGTAGTATGCTACTTGGTTTGTCTCTGCTTTAATATGTGCATGTGTTTCTTTTAGCATATCGCTGATATACATATTAGTAGAGCCCTTAGGACCTTTGCTTGATTACCAGCGTTGTGATGGCGCTCACACTCATGGGAGCTGGGTGATCTATAAGCACATCCTTATACAGGTCCCTAGTCGTTGGACTATCGAGACAGGGTATCGATACTCCGGAGTAGACTAGTGTATGCGCTTCTTATCCCAGTGTGGGAGACGGTCTGTCCCACAGCCGTCAGTACGTCGTACTTGAGATAGTATGCGGGTGCTCGTTAGGTTACGAGTACACTGGACAGGACTCGTCGGGAACTGTTGGTTGGTATTATACCTATCGTCAGTTATCAGTTCCCAGGTGACATGAGTACAGCTTAGTCCGCTGACTTGACACTGTCACTTCGCCTCGAGTGTGTTCCCACTGCACTTTGATTACTACCCTACCACGGCTCAAAGGAGTTGTGCAAACAAGTAGTTTTTGGGTGCAGTCCCGAAGCACTTGGAGGCAGTGACGGTTAGACAGGATTCGTCTCTCCCGGTATTGGGGGTTGACATCGCGCTGTGTCCAGGAAAGCCATTACACGAGTAGTCCCTGGCCAGGGCAAGAGAGATATACTGGTAGGTTTCCAGTGTTATCTCAGGGTGTTCTGGGCTACACTCCGACACGACTTGTACCGCTATTAGGGGACTGACGTTCACCGCCCCCCTAGGCCCGCCATGCGATGTATCAGACGAACAGACCGGACTGTACGGAGACTGTCATATACAGGCTCAGTAGGAGTTCAGATGGGGTTCACCTCGTCAGTCTTCTTATCGACATCTACCTGGGGACCATTACGTACAGCTAGTGCCGCTTGCGGTCTGTGGTTAAACCCACTGCCAGCGTAGTGTCGAGTCTTTAGAGTCCCACACAGAGAGCTATTCGCCTTTAGGAAAAATGAGTAGAGGTCGCATGGTTTTGCGACAGGGTTCGTTCACATCCGCGCACTTGTGCACGTTTGCTGTCCGGACAGCTTATACTAGCGGGCTTTGGTTTAAGCCGGATCCTAGTATATGATTTGGGATTGGTTTTTTCTCTTTGTATTCGTGTTCCTCGGATCACGAATACGGGTGCATATGCATAGTTGCTTGAGACAGAGGGAGAGGACTTTGATTAGGGTTAATGACTATTGTCATTTATTAACCCTAATGCTTATGTGTGTATTATTGTTAATTGATATTAGTTTAAATAATTGTGCATGGTTATGGTTGTTGACCATTTGACCTCCTTGACTTGTTGACCTTGGTTGACACTTTGACCATCATCATTTCATTTGGAAGATGCTCTTTGATCCTTGCAATTTGCATTAAAAATGAAATGATAATGGTCATGTCTTGATTAACCATGACAATTATCTAGCTAATTATCTAATTACAATAATTCACACATATATGTGAGAATGGTTTATTTTTCTCTCATTCTATTATTCACTTTCTCTCTCTTGTTCTTCCTCTCCCTCAAGCTCTCCCCTCTCATATGTTGAGAAACACTTGAGCTTGAGAAAAACCCTTTCTTGATAATCTCTACTCTCATCTAGGGTTCAAGGATTAGCACTTCTTGCACCCTAGTTACTTCTAGCTTAGAGTTGAAGCCAAAGGTCGAGGCTTTCGGGTGGATCTTTCTTCGACGTGAGAAGACGACTAAGGTGAGCTCCTTCCACCACTCCAAGGAGCAAGGAGAGAAGGACATAAAGCCCAAGGTATAACCTTTCTAGCACTTAGCTAGTTTCTTGTTAGCTTTAGCTTGTTTTTGTTTAGCAAAGATCCTTCTTTGTCTAGTCCATGTTGCCTAAGCTCATAAAAATTCGATTTTTATTCCGTTTTCGGCCTCCCCGCAACCACCGAGGTGGGAACGTGGACTTAAAGTGGTATCAGAGCCTAACTAAACATAAACTAGCTTGGTAGTAGAGTGTATCGAAGTTCGAATCGGAAAAATCGAAAAACCGAGTTTTCAAAACCCTAAGTTTCTGTTAATTTTTTTTCTATTCAGAACAAAATAAATTATACTCCAAAAATCATCTCAGGGTTTTGTGAAGAAAGCCACCAAAAACGATCCAGTGATTCGACCAAAGAGCTGCGATTCCGCGGCAATAGCAAGCTGTTGCCGCGCAACCGCGGCTCTTTGGTCGAATCACTGGGTCGAGTTTGGTGCAGTGTATTTCTGGCTTGGTTTTAGGATTTTTAAGATGGTTTATATGTGCCCAGGTTTTCCAGAATAGAAATTTGTTTTTGGGGGCCTATAAATCCGTATTTTTTTCCGAACTTCAATACACTTTGACTAAAAGGTTATATCTGTGATGTTTATATGTATTGAACGTCGGCTAATCGCTATATGTCAATTAGTCGGGGTTATACATATCTGTGATCTGTGATTGATGATGGTATGTGTATATGAATGGGTTGGATTGTCGCGGATGAATAGCCGGGGTGGATGTGAGATGAGTGTTGCTTTTTCTTTCATTCATTGTAATATGTAAATTGATGTAATAATATTATTTGTATGGCCGCACAACCGGGTCGGGGTTGTAGCCGTGATTGTATAATTCTTTTTACTGTTTTTGCCCCTAGGATAGACCCATGGAGAGGGTGCACAAACTACCGGGTATCTCAAAGTGCCAAGTGGCCTACTCACGGTGGTCAGGGAGGTTGCTTCGCTTCGGGTACTTGGCGGGTAGTTTGCCGCACCCGTAGGGGTCTTGGGTTGGGTATTGGCTATTCACCGCGACCGTGTAATCCGCTTTTCGTTGCAGGCTCGAACGGATTGCGGATTCCTAGTATATCCAATGTATTCATCTGTGATCTGTAATGTCTATCATTGCTATATATTTATATATGATAACTATTTAGGCGTTGCTTATGTTTTACAGCCGCGCTAGCCCAGCCCCCGCTCTGTCATTAGTTAAGTAACCTAACGGGTGATGACGGGGCCCCGTGGCGAATGCGAATGGCATAAGCGTACGTCATATTTTGGTTGTTTTCTGCAATGGTAGGATTAAATGATGGGACGCATTAAAAGAACTAATGCAAGAAAATAAACCAAGTAAAAGTCGATTGGAACACTTTGAAAACCACTCGGTTCTTTTCAAAACTAAACTTTTAAACGCGGAGCTTGAACCACTCCTTTTAAAAGCTATCTCGTTCCATCGATTATATCAAGTTCACTACGTTCACGGTTTCGCCAAAACCATCCGTAGCCCTCCATCATTTCAGTTAAATATTCGGCAGTATTCAAGCTGTGTATTTTGACCTCACGCCAAGGCATAGTGATTGGTAGCTGCTGGATATTTATCTGTTGCATAGATAGAATGCGTTGGTTTGAGACAGTCGTACTGTCATTTTGGCCTACGTCAAGGGTAGGTACGGGTGGGTTCAAATTAACCGGGATAATGATGGGAAGAACTTGACATGTGACTTATGACATTTTGACCTCACGCCAAGGTCATAAGAGCATGGGGCAAAAATCCACATCGGGAGTTTCATAAGTACTGAAACTTGCTAGCGCTGCATACCATTTGGAGTGTGATAATTCTGGTAGGATTCCTTCGGTTTTTATCACGCGATGATATTTGGATCCCGATCCTACTGTGAGTATATGCTACTCCTCGGGAAAACTCTCACTTAACGATCAATGCTATAAACTTAGTAGGTGTCTAGAAAGGTGTTAGCGGGCTACGCCCACAGGGAAAAGAGGTTACTTAATTAAGGAACTTCACGAAAGCGTTGGAAAACCTCCCACGAAGTACCGACACTGCCCTGGCTGAACGATTAAGCAAGTATTGTACGGTGAGATTGATCCTGACTAATCCTTTCTTTACGGTTTGAGAAGGGATTCGAGAGACAGTGGGAGCCATCCAGTTTAGAAAAACTAAAAACCACTCTAAACTTGCAAGAGCATCATGCTAAAGTGTTTCTTTTCTCTCTCCTAATTGCAGCGACCATTCAACATGACTGGACTTAAGTTATTACTAGATAAAAACATATTGACAGGGCCAAACTACAAAGATTGGCTCAGGAATGTCAAGATGGAAATCACTTACGACAAGTTGGGGTATGTCCTTACCACCAAAGCTCCCCCTGTCCCAGGTCCCAAAACCAGTGTCGTAGATAGGGAAATCTACAAAACCTGGGAAATAGATTGCGCGAAGGCCAGATGCCTCGTACTAGCCTCGATGGACAACGAACATCAGACGAGGCACGAGAATATGGACCTAGAGTCCATATTTCTTCATACAAAAGAACTGTATGGAGAGCAGTCTCGTATCGCAAGATACGAAGTGTCGAAGAAGTTGTTTTCGGCAAGGTTGGCCGTCGGATCATCAGTAGCGGAACACATGCTTAAGATGATTGGCTACATAGAAGAGCTCGCGGACCTTGGCACCACGTTGGAGAATGAACTCTATACTGATTTGATTCTCCAGTCCCTTCCTTCCACTTACGCCCAGTTTATTCTTAACTTCAACATGCAAGGAAAGGAGGTTGAACTTTCCGAACTTCTGAACATGTTGAGGAGTGCTGAGGGCACCCTACAGAAAGGTAGGGAGACATCCACTTTGTTTGTAGGAGGATCTTCCTCTTCTAGATCCAGGGAGAAAGCCAAGGGTAAGAAGAAGAAAGCCCCCGCCAAACCAAGAGGCGGTGTCGGTAAAGTGGATACGAAGGGAAAAGGAAAAGCAACAAAGATAGCGGGAAAGCTGGTGGGGAAGGAAGAATGCTTCTATTGTCACAAAAGTGGTCACTGGAAACAGGATTGCAAGGCTTGGAAGGCCAGAACACAGGATTTGAAGCGAGTTGCAGCTTCAGCTTCAGGTGTATATGTTATTGAAAACTGTCTATCAATAAACTCTACATCCTGGGTATTGGATACCGGATCAGGATCTCATATCTATAATTCTTTGCAGGCGTTGAGAAAGCGTAGAGTTTTGAAGGCAGGTGACATGACCCTCAGAGTTGCAAACGGTGCTAGCATGGATGCTGAGGCCGTGGGGGACTATCACCTGGGATTGTCGGATGGACACTTTTTGGTTTTGCGTAGTTGTTATTATGTACCAAATGCAACCTGTAATATCATTTCTGTATCTTTATTATCTAAAGAAGGTTATGAATTTGCATTTGTAAGTAATGTAGTGAACATTCACCTTAATCAAGTTTTGATTTGGTCTGGTACATTGAACAACGGTATATACGTATTAAACTAACCACAGATTTTCAATGTCCAGAATACACACAAAAGAAAGTCTCCAGAAATCAATAAAACTTTCTTATGGCATTGTAGACTGGGTCACATCAATGAGAGAAGGTTGACTAAGTTACATGCAGAAGGATATTTGGATCCATTCGAATATCAATCGTATGCAACTTGTCAATCCTGTCTCAAAGGAAAGATGACAAAGACTCCGTTCACTGGACACGGAGTAAGAGCGAGCGAGCTCTTGGGACTCGTACACAGCGACGTGTGCGGTCCAATGTCTACACATGCGCGAAGCGGTTATTCTTACTTCATTACTTTTACGGATGATTTCTCAAGGTTCGGACATGTCTTCTTAATGAAGCATAAATCCGAAGCTTTTGAAAAGTTCCAGGAATATAAGAATGAAGTAGAAAAACAAACAGGCAAAAGTATCAAGGCACTGAGATCTGATCGAGGTGGTGAATACTTGAGTGCCGAGTTCCTGGGTTACTTAAAAGAGAATGGAATTCTCTCTCAGCTTACTCCTCCATACACTCCGCAACATAACGGTGTATCGGAGAGACGGAACTGAACCCTATTGGATATGGTACGGTCCATGATGAGTAACGCTGAGTTGCCGCGATCGTTCTGGGGATATGCGCTAGAATCAGCTGCATACCTTTTGAACCGAGTTCCCACTAAGACTGTGCCTACCACACCATATGAGTTATGGAGTGGAAAGAAACCCTATCTTCAATACTTAAAGATTTGGGGTGTTGGAGATAGTGCCCTCATAGTCAATTATTGGATCGCAGGTACGTGATTGCAATGATTGCGGAGGACCTATCCCGGTAGCACAGTCTTACTCGAGAAGATAGTATGCTATCTGGTTTGCCTTTATCAGTTGTGTACATGTTCAGGTGACTGATTGCATGTTACACTTTGATAGAGCCCTTAGGATCTTGCTTTACTACCAACAGTATGATGGCGATCATATACGTGAGAGTTGGGTGGTTTATATGCATATCCTTAATTGTGGTCCCTAGTCGTGGGAGTTTCGAGACAGGGCATCGATACTCCGGAGTAGACTAGTGTATACAGTCGAGACCCCGACGAGGGGCGGTGGCCGGTCTCACAAGCCACTGGTGTCAGTTGGATCACCTAAGATGTATACAGGTGCTCATTGGGTTATGAGTACACCGGACAGGACTCGCCGGGAATCTGCTAGTTAGTATTATATCTACCGTCAGATAGCAGTTCCCTGGTGACATGTGTACAGGTTAGTTCATCGACCTGAGGTCGTCATTTGTCTCGTGTGAGTTCCCACTGTGCTTTGATTTCTACCCTACCACGGCTCAAAGGAGTCGTGCAAACAGGTAGCTTTTGGGTACAGTCCCGAGCCATATGGAGGCACGTGAGCGGATCGGCAGGGGATTCGTCTCTCCCGGTATTGGGGGCGAGGTCGTGCTGTGTCTAGGAGAGCCATTACACAAATCCATGGCCATGGTAGGAGATTTACTGGTAGGCACTCCAGTAGTATCTCAGGGTGTATTGGGCTTCACTCCGACACGACTTATACTGCTATTGGGGGTCTGACGTTGCTAGCCCCCTAGGCGGATATGCGATACTCATTGACGAACGGACCGGACTGTATATACATTGTCACTGTTAGGCTCAGTAGGGTTTCTGGATGAGTTCGTTCATCGGCCACCCTTGAGTGCGCTCATCAGCCTCCCTTCAGGTCAGTCCATGGGCAGCCGTTATGCATAGCTAGTGCCGCTGACGGTTTGTGGTTAAACCCACTGCCAGGGTACTGACGAGTCATTAGAGTCCCCCACAGACAGTTTCCCAAGTTCGGGCGAAACGTTGTAGAGGCCGTATGGTTTTATGGCAGGGTTCGGAAAATGCACGTGCGTTTACGCACGTGTCAGTTTTCGGGCAGATGATACTGGTCGGCTTTGGTTTAAGCCGGATCCGAGTATTATATTGAGTAGGTATAATATCTTTGTCTCGGTTGCATTTGTATTCGGTCGTAATACAAATGCGGGTATATTTATACAGTTTCGGGGTTGTCCTGAAATTCGTTTCAGGATCACTTTTGGAAGTTGCCAGTTTCCAGTTTTCTATCAGCCGTCTTTTAACATTTGGTTAAAGGCGGATTTATCTTTTCTTGGATGATAGTGAGTCGTGCTTCTAGAAGGTTCTAGAAGGTTCTAGAATTAGTGACAAGGCTAAGTGACTCATGCTTTGATTTCATTACATTCTTGTTTTTCTTAAGATCTTTATGCTTTGTTATTAAAGCTTCTTGTCTTCCTTAGGATATTTAGTGAGAAGCTTTTTGCTTAAGGTCACCACTTGCTCCTACGGTCACCTCCCTCCATCATATAAATTGGCCGGCCCTCTCTCTCCTCCTCACTTCACTTGATGTTTCATTTTGGTTAGAAAAGATTATGATAGTATTCGGGGTGTATGGAATTTTACAGTTCATTTCATTCCATCACCCGATTTCCACGGCAACTTCATTAACCGATCGTCCACGGATTTGGACGAAGTGAGACAAAGTCATCTACTCATTCTCTACATCAATTCTTGGTCGTCTCTTTTAGCAAACTTGACGATCGAGTTGCCTCGAGTCAGAGGCGGGAGCCCGTTTAAAGAATCGTCGATGTGGTGCCACCTCGACGAAGATATCGGAGATCGACGAGATCGGAGCAGCCACAACGGAGTGTGGGATGATGGTTGAAGAACGAAGGACTCGGATCGTTCGGTATAACCTTTCTACACTCTTTACAGTTTGTTAGTTTAGCAATAATGGCAGATCCCGGTTAAAGTATACGATAGCGCCAGTTAAAAAGTTTTTGTTCCGCATTTGGCGTCTGTAGACTGCCGGGGCGCTAACGTAGACTTACAGTGGTATCAGAGCCTCACCATTTTGCTATGCTAACTTGTGCTAACGCGTTTAAAACTTCGATCCGACCGGAAATCGAAAACTGCAAAAATCCAAGCCGACAGTTTCTGTTGTTTTTAAACGGTCTCAAAAATTATTTCTGGATGTCTTAAAAATCAGAGCAGGAACTTTTAAGAGTCACGACAAAATTTGGGGTCGTGATCCCTCCAAGATGCCGCGGAAACGCGGCCAAACCCATGGTTTGGCCGCGCAACCGCGGCCACGTGGGGAGCACGTGCTCCTAAATTTTGTCAGTTGGTTCTTCTCTGGATTTTGTGATTTTTGGTATATATCATTTTGGCCCAGGTTTTGTTACTGTTCACCAGTAAGCAGTGGGGCCCACTTTTTGATATTTGGTCGATCGAAATTTGAACACGTTAGTTTACAGTGCTTACATTATATCTCCGACCGGGAATGTCATTTGATCGGTAAACCGCGTCTGATTGCTATAGTTCTTTTAGACGGGTTTGCGAACATGACATTCGCGTTGATGTTCTGTGTTGTGCTGTGATGTTGCGGATTTGTCGTGGTGGATAGCAGTGTGCAATGGTAGTACAGTTTGTGTTTATTTGTACATTTGATATTGCGGGGCGAGCGTCCAACTTGTGGACTGCCGTCACTGCCTGTTGTATAATATTCTTTTGGGGCACGACCAGGTTGCGGTCGATGTACCTGTTGTACTATTTTTCATTACTGTACTAGGTTTTACCCCGCGACGGAGTGCACGGATAGCCGGGTTCTGGAGGGCAACGGGTCCGCATCTCATGGCTTTAAGAGGCAGAGGGGCCCCACTTCAGAATTGGCAGACTATTCGCCGCACTCGTAGGGGGTACAGGTTGACCCAAGGAGGGGTGCTCAATTTACCGGATTCCGTGAAGTGCCGGGTGTTCCATTCACTATGCTGTGGGGACTGCCTCGTTTCAGGTTTTGGCGGGTAACTTGCCGCACCCGTAGGGGTCTAGGTTTCATTGCACAGGCTATCCACACGACAGGGGAACGTCGAGTTTCAGCAGCGGCTCTGTGAAACTCGGGGATCCCAGATATCTGTATTGTTCTGTGATGCTTATTACTTTTCTGTAATGTTGCATATTATCACGCCTGGAGCGATTATGTATATTGGTTTATATACTATTAGATGTTGTATATGTTTTACACCCGCGCTAGTCCAGTCCCCGCTCTGTCGTTAGTTAAGTAACCTAACGGGTGATGACGGGACCCAGTGACGAATGCGGATGGCATATACGTACATTTTATTTTCGTTCTTTTCTGGTGTGATTAATTGATGGGACTGCGTTGATTCTGATCAATGCAAAGTAAAACAAACCTGTTTGAGTTGTTGGAACAATTTTAAAAAGGTGTTATTACAAAGACGTTTCTTTTTGTTATGCATAGCGGTATTCGGTGTGAATATCCAGCACCTCATTCGACGAGGCAAGGGCTGATATCCCTTCACCGGGAAAGACCCCTTGAACAGAAGTTTGCGTCAGGGTAATAACTTTACTATAGTCGATTACAAGTTGCTATGCATCGCGGTATTCAGTGGAATATCCTGCACCTCATTCCACGAGGAAAGAGCCGAGATCCCTTTACCGGGAATGACCTCTTTAGCAAAAGGTTTTCGCCACTATATTTTAAAAAGCTATCAGGTTCCTTCAGCGATATCAAGTTCACTACGCTAAAGGTTTTTCGCCAAAAACCAGCCGTAGCCCTCCGTCACTTCTTTTGGGTATTCAGTAGTATTCAAGCTATGTATTTTGACCTAACGCCAAGGCATAGTGTTTGGTAGCTGCTGGGTATTCAATTGTTGCATAGATAGATGAGTTGGTTTGGGACAGCCGTTCTGCCATTTTGACCTAACGCCAAGGGCATGTGCGGGTGGGTTCAAATTAACAAGATAGTGATGGGTAGAACTTGGCATGTGACTTATGACATTTTGACCTAACGCCAAGGTTATAAGAGCATGAGGCAAAAACGTTATCGGGAGTTTCTAAAGAAACTGAAACTTGCCAAGTATGCGCATACCTTCTGGAGTATGAGTAACGTGGATGCATTCCATCACGTTATCATGCGATGAGAGTTGGATCCCGATTCCCACTGATGAGTTGGTTTACTCTTCGGGTGATCCCGATTGATTCTTCTTTAGGTTTGGAGGAGAATTTGACAGGACAGTGGGAGGTTTCCGGATTAGATAAAGTGATGACCATTCTGATCTAGGTTAGAGTGCACGCAGAGTGTTTCTTTTCTCTCTCTCTCTTTGGCAGCGACCTTTGACCGACCCTAGACTATGACTCAGTAACCAGGTTGACCGAACCTTCTTAAAATACTGGCTTTTGGATTGTCTGAGTTGCATAAGTCATTGCCACTCCTTCTTTTACCCTTTGCATTTCTCAGAACACCCGTATTGCTACGGATATCCACTTCCATTGGATAGATCCATCGTATGGTTATATACGAACTCGAAGGGACTCCTTCGAGGATGGATCCAGGTTCAGGAGAAGTAGAATTGGTTTATTCAGTTGTCTTTTATTATCACCTTCTCTCAGGTTGCTAGAGCTCCTTGGTTTAGGAGAGTACACCTATTACGCTTATTGGATAGTCTTATTCCAAACCATAGGCTGGTGCCGAAAGGTAGGGAATGAAGAAAACCAATTAGCCTAAGTAGGGTGTGCAGAAGGTAATATGTAAAGACAAAATAAAGGGATTAGAAAGAGGGCAAAGTAAATTGCGACTGGTATCATTCACGACCAAAACCGTGTACTTCATCGCCACTCCTATTTCACCTTTAAAGGAATAAGGTATTATTCAGTTGACTTTTATCATCACCTTCTCTCAAGATACGAGTACTCCTTGGTTTAGGAGGGTACACCTATTATGCTTACTGGATAGTCTTCTTCCAAACCATAGGCTGGTGCCGAACGGTAGGGAAGGAAGAAAACCATTTAGCCTAACGATGGTGTACAGAAGGTAATGACTAAAGACAAATAAAGGGATTTGGAGAGACGGCAATAAAATATACGGTTGAAGTCATGAATTTGATTATGGAAGAGGCATTGCTATGAATACCATGATACCCCTACGAAACATTTTCATGTTTCAGTGCATTGTTAAAGAAAAACTGTTTTCCCGATTAGACACTTACTCCAAGGGTATGTATTTACCAGGTTTCATTCTCATATCTGTATGGTTTTACAGATGATGAGTGGGAGTAAGATATTAGGAATTAGGTGATCATCCTCATTATATCGGAATTCGTTGTAATTGGTGATATTTGAGGAAATCGCCTGGGTACAGTTTTCTACCTACGACGCACAGGTTTTGAGTTGTTTAACTCAGCGGACTTATACAGAGTATTGTATGTTGTCCAAGTGTCCTTCAGGACAAAGGGGTAGGTCCTCGTACTATGTTCTGTTTACTTATAACATCTCTAGTATTTAGACAAGTGTTTCGTAGAAATACATGGTCTAAGTTTTGAGAAGTTGTGGGTATAAGAATAAAGTAGAGAACCAGGTATCACAAGTATCGGGATTCTTCAAAGAGATCGAAGATGTAGATTCTTGTGATTGGTATTCAGATGATAGTGATGATTTTGAGAAACGTATTTCTCTTGCAGGTTACTCATAATTGGATGGATTCCTAAGTTGAGCAATGCTGATTAGCCTCTTTCCATTAAGGTGATATGCACTGGAGACAGCTGCATGATTTGAATATGGTTCCAAATTAAATAAGTGCCAAATTTTCTGTATTGGATATAGAATGGATCGTACCTTAAAAGAAATTAAGGTATGGGGAGTTGTCCAGCTTATGCTTAAAACCAGACTCTGGATAACTCAGGGCACGTTTCTGTAATGGCTGTTTGTGGGTTGACCCTGGCTATGACGAGGGTTGATATTCTACCATTTGGAAGATCAATAGTGATATTGTTCTTGACTCGCCACAGTTTTAGTAAAATGGATCTTTTTCAGAAAACAGTAGTGGGAGTATGGTAGAACTGGAAGTGATTCCAGAACCGCGAACGGTTACGGAAAATTTAATAGGACCTATACATTCAATCAGGTTTGACATTCCAATAGCCACTCCGCAGATATGGTGGGTAACCTCAGACACCCGAGAGGTACTTCGGTAGCCTCAAGGACGGTGACAGGGAGGTTCTTATCTACCAAGACTTGACACTACTGTTGTTTCAGGCTATGAGACCCGGTAGGAGGGTTGTCGTAGTCAGTGGGAGCAACGGAAGCATAGTGGGCAAAACGCTTATATCTATTTATAGACTTGAGCAGTTTTAGCGGAGATTGATCATCTAATTTTGATGTGACAGTCATGGGTTTGGCTTCAATCAGAATAGGGGATGGATCAGTTAAGAAGGTAGTAGGGTGTGATGTCATGGTATATGGATGACATACACAGAGTGGGAAGTAAAATTCCTATACTACGATCGGTTGTACTGTGGTCGTCACACAGTTGTTTCTCCAGACAGGACATGGATATAATATTAGACATTCTGGTTTCTGGATCTATGGTTTTAGATCTAGATTTGGGTGGTTTCCCAATGTGGGTACTTTGACAGATATTCTAATGGGTTTTAGAATAGTTGACTCCTAGCATGGTAGTGTACCTGCAGGTGATGGAGTCACCCTCTCTAAAGGTGTCGTATAGACTAAAGGGGAGAGGGATGTGCATGATTGGCAGATCACTTGCTTAGGCAATTGAGTCAATCATGAGATGTCAAGTACCGCACCAAATGTTGTTTTTGCACTAGATGCAATAAGTTTGTATTAATCCAATCCTGGAGAAACATAAGGAAGCAGTTTTAGAACATTAGTACATGTTCTACGGATTTGATAACGGCAGCCTCTTTCGGGAGACGGTTATCATTCCAGGCTTCAAAGGTGACATGGATGACAGAGTGATTGTCAGAGTTTTAGTTTTCCCTCTGACGAGGGACAGTATTATGGACAGGTGGTTCCAGAGGATACTGTGGGTGGCATGGTGCCGGATACTGATTAGGTTCAGTGATCCATTCAGTCTAAGAAGTTTGGATATGGAGTTCATTTATGAACTAAGGTCCCATCAAATATCCAGACATATTCTAAGACAGGTACTACTCAATTCGGGAGATGGCTTTCTCCGCGAACTTGAGATTATGAGAGATACAGAAAGAAACTTCTAGGCGGATCCACTCACCGAGGCTATTTCTCGAACACAATAGTTTTACAAACGGGCTTTGTGAAACTGATTAGTAGAGGAGTTGGATGTTCGGTTTCACACGGGCTGTGAGTAGTCGACATCGCAATATTAGCCTTGAGTGCAAGTGGGAGATTGTTGGAGATAGTGCCCTCATAGTCAATTATTGGATCGCAGGTACGTGATTGCAATGATTGCGGAGGACCTATCCCGGTAGCACAGTCTTACTCGAGATGATAGTATGCTATCTGGTTTGCCTTTATCAGTTGTGTACATGTTCAGGTGACTGATTGCATGTTACACTTTGATAGAGCCCTTAGGATCTTGCTTTACTACCAACAGTATGATGGCGATCATATACGTGAGAGTTGGGTGGTTTATATGCATATCCTTAATTGTGGTCCCTAGTCGTGGGTGTTTCGAGACAGGGCATCGATACTCCGGAGTAGACTAGTGTATACAGTCGAGACCCCGACGAGGGGCGGTGGCCGGTCTCACAAGCCACTGGTGTCAGTTGGATCACCTAAGATGTATACAGGTGCTCATTGGGTTATGAGTACACCGGACAGGACTCGCCGGGAATCTGCTAGTTAGTATTATATCTACCGTCAGATAGCAGTTCCCTGGTGACATGTGTACAGGTTAGTTCATTGACCTGAGGTCGTCATTTGTCTCGTGTGAGTTCCCACTGTGCTTTGATTTCTACCCTACCACGGCTCAAAGGAGTCGTGCAAACAGGTAGCTTTTGGGTACAGTCCCGAGCCATATGGAGGCACGTGAGCGGATCGGCAGGGGATTCGTCTCTCCCGGTATTGGGGGCGAGGTCGTGCTGTGTCTAGGAGAGCCATTACACAAATCCATGGCCATGGTAGGAGATTTACTGGTAGGCACTCCAGTAGTATCTCAGGGTGTATTGGGCTTCACTCCGACACGACTTATACTGCTATTGGGGGTCTGACGTTGCTAGCCCCCTAGGCGGATATGCGATACTCATTGACGAACGGACCGGACTGTATATACATTGTCACTGTTAGGCTCAGTAGGGTTTCTGGATGAGTTCGTTCATCGGCCACCCTTGAGTGCGCTCATCAGCCTCCCTTCAGGTCAGTCCATGGGCAGCCGTTATGCATAGCTAGTGCCGCTGACGGTTTGTGGTTAAACCCACTGCCAGGGTACTGACGAGTCATTAGAGTCCCCCACAGACAGTTTCCCAAGTTCGGGCGAAACGTTGTAGAGGCCGTATGGTTTTATGGCAGGGTTCGGAAAATGCACGTGCGTTTACGCACGTGTCAGTTTTCGGGCAGATGATACTGGTCGGCTTTGGTTTAAGCCGGATCCGAGTATTATATTGAGTAGGTATAATATCTTTGTCTCAGTTGCATTTGTATTCGGTCGTAATACAAATGCGGGTATATTTATACAGTTTCGGGGTTGTCCTGAAATTCGTTTCAGGATCACTTTTGGAAGTTGCCAGTTTCCAGTTTTCTATCAGCCGTCTTTTAACATTTGGTTAAAGGCGGATTTATCTTTTCTTGGATGAGAGTGAGTCGTGCTTCTAGAAGGTTCTAGAAGGTTCTAGAATTAGTGACAAGGCTAAGTGACTCATGCTTTGATTTCATTACATTCTTGTTTTGCTTAAGATCTTTATGCTTTGTTATTAAAGCTTCTTGTCTTCCTTAGGATATTTAGTGAGAAGCTTTTTGCTTAAGGTCACCACTTGCTCCTACGGTCACCTCCCTCCATCATATAAATTGGCCGGCCCTCTCTCTCCTCCTCACTTCACTTGATGTTTCATTTTGGTTAGAAAAGATTATGATAGTATTCGGGGTGTATGGAATTTTACAGTTCATTTCATTCCATCACCCGATTTCCACGGCAACTTCATTAACCGATCGTCCACGGATTTGGACGAAGTGAGACAAAGTCATCTACTCATTCTCTACATCAATTCTTGGTCGTCTCTTTTAGCAAACTTGACGATCGAGTTGCCTCGAGTCAGAGGCGGGAGCCCGTTTAAAGAATCGTCGATGTGGTGCCACCTCGACGAAGATATCGGAGATCGACGAGATCGGAGCAGCCACAACGGAGTGTGGGATGATGGTTGAAGAACGAAGGACTCGGATCGTTCGGTATAACCTTTCTACACTCTTTACAGTTTGTTAGTTTAGCAATAATGGCAGATCCGGGTTAAAGTATACGATAGCGCCAGTTAAAAAGTTTTTGTTCCGCATTTGGCGTCTGTAGACTGCCGGGGCGCTAACGTAGACTTAGTAATAGGTGTACTGTCCAATTTGCGTAATAGGTGTACTGTCCTAATCCAAGGAGCACTCGCAACCTGAGAGAAGGTAAAAGGAAAAGACAACTGAATAGTCCTATTCGTTTTCTCCAGAACCGGAAACCATCCTCGAAAAAATTCCTTCGAGTTTGTATATAACCATACGATGGTTTTATCCAATGGAAGTGGACGTTCGTAATAATACGGGGTGTCCTGTAGAAAAGGGTAAAAGTAGGAGTGGCAATGAGGTATGCAACTCTGACAATCCAAAAGCCAGTGTTTAAAAAGGTTCGGTTAATTTTTGTCACTGAGACATAGTCAAGGGTCGGGTCATGGTCGCTGCCAAAGAGAGAGAAAAGAAACACTCAGCGTGCACTCTAACCGAGATCAGAATGGTTACCAATTTATCTAATCTGGAAACCTCCCACTATAATGTCAAATTCTTCCCCAAACCTGAAAGAAGAATTAGTCGGGATCACCCGAGGAGTAAACCAACTCATCAGTAGGAATCGGGATCCAATTATCATCGCATGATAACGTGACGGAATCCTCTCACGTTATCACACTCCAGAAGGTATGCGCATATCTAGCAAGTTTCAGTTTCTTTAGAAACTCCCGATGTGATTTTTACCCCATGCTCTTATGACCTTGACTTTGGCCAACAAATCATAAGTCACATGTCAAGTTCTACCCGTCATTCTTCAGGTTAATTTGAACCCACCCGTACCTACCCATGACTTTGGCCAACAAGGCAGTACGACTGTCCCAAACCAACGCATCTATCTATGCTGCATATGAATACCCAATAGCTACCAATCACCGTGCCTTGACTTTGGCCAACAAACACAGCTTGAATACTTATTGACTATCCATATGAAAAGACGGAGGGCTACGAATGGTTTCTGGCGAAAACCTTTAACGTAATGAACTTGATATCGTTGATGGAACTGGATAGCTTTTTATAAAAATATAGCGACGAAAACCTTTGCTAAAGAGGTCACTCCCGGTGAAGGGATCTCGGCTCTTTCCCCGTAGAATGAGGTGCAGGATATTCCAACTGAATACCACGATGCAAAGCAAAAGTAAACGACTATAGTGAAGTTATTGCTCTGACGCAAACTTCTGTCCAAGGGGTCACTCCCGGTGAAGGGATCTCGGCCCTTGCTTCGTCGACTGAGGAGCTGGATATTCATAACCGAATACCACTGTGCAAAACAAAAGTGAACGCCCTTGCAATAACAGCTTTTTGAAAAGTGTTCCAACAACATCAGAATTGTTTGTTTAGCTTGCATTGATCCGAATCAATGCAGTCCCATCAATTGATCACACCAATAAAGAACGAAAATAATGATGTACGTATATGCCATCCTCATTCGCCACTGGGTCCCGTCATCACCAGTTAGGTTACTTAACTAACGACAGAGCGGGGATTGGAGTAGCGCGGATGCAAAACATATACAACATCTACTAGTATATATATCAATATATAATATTCGTTCAAGGCGTGATAAAATGCAACATCACAGAAATGTAATAAGCATCACAGAACAATACAGATATCTGGGATCCCCGGGTTTCATAGAGCCGCTACTGAAACCCGACGTTCCCCTGGTCGTGTGGATAGCCTGTGCAATGAAATCCTAGACCCTTACGGGCGCGGCAAGTTACCCGCCAAAACCTGAAGCGAGGCAGCCCCCTTCAGCAACGTGAATGGACCACCCAGCACTTCAAGGAATCCGGTAACTTGAGCACCCCTCTTTGGGTCAACCTGTACCCCCTACGAGTGCGGCGAATAGCCCGCCAATTCTAGAGTGAAGCCCCTTCCGTCCCAAAGCCATAAGATGCGGGCTCGTTGCCCTCTAGAACTCGGCTATCCGTGCACCCCTCCGTGGGGTAATCCTAGTACAGAAAGTAAAATATACAACGGGTACATCGACCTCAGCCCGGTCGTGCCCCAAAACAATAATATACAAACATGCAGTGACGGCAGTCCACATGTCGGACGCTCGCCCTGCAATATTAAATGTACATAAAAAACCAAATTGTACTACCATTGCATCTAGGCTATCCCCCACGACCATTCCGCAACATCACAACACAACACAGAACATCAACGTGAATGTCACGTTCGCAAATCCGTCTAAAAGGGCTATAGCAGATAGACTGGATTTACCGATCGAATGACATTCACGGTCGCAGAAATAATGTAAATACTGTGAACTAACATGTTTAAAATTTTCGATCGATCAAATTTACCGAAGTGGGCCCCAAGCACTACTGTAGCACTCAGAGAAAATCTGGGCCCAAACAGAGTATTCCAAAACCCCTATTTCCAAGTCTAAGACCCTCTGTAAAATTTTGGTGCAGTAAGGAGCCTAAATGGCGGCGGAACCGCGGCCCAAGCATGGGTTTGGCCGCGGTTCCGCGGCGGCACAGTAAAACCAGGTGACCAAATGTTTACAAAACTCTTAGAATTTCCTACATGTATTTCTGCAACAATCTGAAAAAAATTTCGAGCCCAAAAAAATTTCGACAGAAACATATGCAATGAAAATGCGGTTTTGGGATAAATGTTCGATCAAACTTGTAAACACAATAGAGCAAGCTAGACTAGGTTAATGGCGTGGCTCTGATACCAATGTAAGTGCACGGCGGCGCCCCGGCCGTCAATCAGACGCCGAAACGCGGAAACGAAACTTTTCTAAAAACTAGAAACCGGCACCACCGCGCACTATAAAACCCGGATCGGGCCATTAACCTAACTCTAGCAAACAAGAAAAGGAGTAGAAAGCTATACCGAGCGATCCGTTTCCTTCGGTCTTCGACCTCCACTCCGATCTCCTCGCGGAATCACCGGTCTTCAACTCCTCGTCGGAACGGGCACCACATCGCCGGGTTCTTTTACGGGCTCCCACCTCTGGACCGAGGCAACTTGGGCACGAAGTTGGCGAGACGACGTGCCTAAGAAATGCTGTAGGCTAGTGTAGAATTGCTTTGTCTCAATGGGGTGAAGTTTCCATGATGACGGTGGAATGAAGTTTGGAGAATAATGGTGTTCTTATTTTTCTAGCAAAGGAAATATGAAATGAGATGAAGAAATCACTACACAAAATGAATCCCTCACTCTCTCTCCCTTAAGTGGCCGGCCAAACAAATGGTGGAGGCAAATTGCAATAATGCAAGGAAAGAATAAGTGAAGGAAAAAAAAGTCACACCATTTCTAATTAAATCATATCACAAAGCCCATCTCATAAATGCAAGTGAAGAGATGTAAAAAGAATCTCATCATGGTAGAACCATCATGAAGCCACAAATGCAAGAAACCCCCTCCACAATAACTAATTTGCAAACTTGCAAATTAGCCCCCTCCATCGGAAAAATCCGGCCGTGAAGGAACAAAGGAAAACTGGCCGGAACGGAATGCAAACTGGAAACTTCAGAAAACTGATCCCGTAATAAATTACAGGAAAACCCAGCGACTGTATATACATACCCGCATTTGTATTCCCACTGAATACAAATGCGATGAGACAAAATCTACACTTTACAATACTAGGATCCGGCTTAAACCAAAGCCCGCTAGTATTATCTGTCCGATCTTGATCCGTGCAATACCGCACGTATAAGATTGAACCCTGCCATATCTCCATACGGCCTCTACAGCGTTTCGCCCGAAACTTGAGAAACTGGTCTGTGGGGGACTCTAAAGACTCGTCAATACTTTGGTTGTGGATTTAACCACTAGCACGTCTGAGGTATTAGCCTATACGTAACGGGCTACCAGGTATTGACCAAAAGGGACGTCGATGAGCGAACTCATCCTGACACCCTACTGAGCCTGTCAGCGACAATATCCGTACAGTCCGGTCCGTTCGTCTATGAGCATCGCATGGCGGGCCTAGGGGGTTGGTAAAAGTCAGACCCTCAAAAGCGGTACAAGTCGTGTCGGAGTGTAGTCCAGAACACCCTGAGATACTACTGGAATACCTACCAGTAAATCTCCTGTCTCGGCCGAGGGCTTTGTGTAATTGCTCTCCTAGACACAGCGCAACCTCACCCCCAATACCGGGAGAGATGAACCCCTGCAGATCCGCTCACTGCCTCCATGTGGCTTGGGACTGTACCCAACTAAAACCTGTTTGCACGTCTCCTTTGAGCGTGGTAGGGTAGTCATCAAAGCACAGTGGGAACCCACACGAGACAAATGACGATCTCAGGTCGATGAACTAACCTGTAAACATGTCACCAGGGAACTGCTATCTGACGTCAGGTATAAGACAACCTAGAATGTTCCCGGCGAGTCATGTCCGGTGTACTCATAACCCAATGAGCACATGTATACATCTTAGGTGAACCAACTGACACCAGTGGATTGTGAGATCGGACACCGCCCCTCGTCGGGGTCTCGACTGTATACATTAGTCTACTCTGGAGTATCGATACCCTGTCTCGAAACTCCCACGACTAGGGACCTTTTAAGGATGTGCTTATAGACCCCAGCTCCTACGTATATGATCGCCCTCATACTGCTGGTAGTCAAGCAAGAATCCTAAGGGCTCTATCAACGTGCAATAGCGACTCGTAAGGTCACCTAAAGCAGCACACGATGATAAAGATAAACCAGATAACATACTATCATCTTGAGTAAGACTGTCCTACCGGTATAGGTCCTCCCTCAATCATTGCAATCACGTGCCTGTGATCCAATAATTGACTATGAGGGCACTATCTCCAACACTTCGGGTGTGTTTGTTAACAATAACTGTTTTTTAGTATGCTCTACGTCCTGGGTATTAGATACCGGATCAGGATTCCACATATGTAATCTGTTACATGGGCTAAAGAAAGGTAGAGAACTGGGAAAATATGATCATTCTCTAAAAGTAGGGAATGGTGCAAATGTTGAAGCCAAAGTAGTTGGCGAATATCACCTTATATTACCAACTGGTAATATACTGATTCTGAACGAATGTTATTACATACCGAACCTGATATACAATATTATATCAGTTTCTTTATTAAATAAAGAAGTATATAATTTTGTATTGCAGGATAATGTTATGAACATTTTCCTAAATCAAAAGTTGATTGGACAAGCACGTTATGTAATAGCATATACGTTCTAAATCAAACTACAGTTCTTAACGTACAGAACACACACAAGAGGATAAGTTCTGAAATGAACGAATCCTTCTTGTGGCATTGTAGACTAGGTCATATCAATGCGTTACGACTAGCTAAGTTGCATAAGAATGGATATTTGAATCCGTTCGAATTTACATCTTATAAAACTTGCCAGTCATGTCTCAAAGACAAAATGACTAAAACTCCATTTATTAGACACGGAGAAAGAGCTACTGAACTCTTGGGACTGATACATAGTGATGTATGCAGTCCCATGTCTACACATGCCAGGAATAGTTCCTCATACTTTATTACATTCACTGACTATCTCTCAAGATTCGGACATGTGTTTCTGTTGAAACATAAGTCTGAAGCTTTTGAGAAATTCAAAGAATATAAGTGTGAAGTTGAGAACCAGACGAGTAAAAGTATTAAAATCCTTCGATCTGATCGGGGAGGAGTATACTTAAGCACGAAGTTCCTGGATTATTTAAAAGAGAATGTGATTCTCTCTCAGCTTTCTCCTCCGTATACACCATAACCCAACGGTGTATCTGAGCAGAGGAATCGCACCATATTAGATATAGTGCGCTCTATGATGAGTACTGCTGAGTTATCTATTAGGGTTATGCGCTTGAGAAGCCGCATACCTATTGAATAGGGCTCCTACTAAATCCGTGCCTACCACTCCATATGCGATATGGTATGGGAAGAGACCATGTCTTAAACGAGTTAAGATATGGGGTTGTCCGGCCTATGTTGAAAGGCAAAATCCGGACAAGCTCGAGGCAAGGTCAGTTCTGTGTAAGTTTGTTGGATATCCTAAACATTCGCGAGGGTAAACTTCTACCACACCGAGGAACAAAAGGTGTTTTGTTTCTCGGCATGCCACCTTTTTAGAAAAAGGAATTTCTTAAAAAAAAATTGTGGTCATGAGGTAGAACTGGATGAAGTTCCAGCTATACAAACTACAGCTGATGATTTGGTGGAACCGGAGGATTCGATAGTTCCCGATGAACTTCAGCCGCTCCGTCGATCTAGTAGGGTTCCTCACCACCTCAGAGATACTACGGTTTCCTCAAATACGATGGGAGCGAGGATTGCATCATGGAAGATGATGACCCAACTAGTTTCGAGAAGGCCATCATGAGTGGGGAATCTGTGAAATGGCTGGATGCAATGCGATCTGAGATGGAATCCATGTACACCAACAAAGTATGGACTTTGGAAGTTGCTCCTGAAGGGGTAAAATCCATCGGGAGCAGGTGGATCTTGAGAAGATCATTGGTGTAGATGGAAAAGTTGAGACTTTCAAAGCTAGACTTGTAGCAAAAAGTTTTCTTCAACGACCAGGTGTGGATTATGATGAAACCTTTTCTCCAGTGGCTATGCTTAAGTCCATTAGGATCCTACTTTCCATTGCTGCATACCATGACTGCGAAAGCAGGCAGATGAATGTCAAGACCACTTTTCTAAATGGTGATTTAGAAGAGAGCGCATACATGACACTGCCAGAAGGTTTCGTGGACAGTAGGAGCAGCGGAAAAGTGTGCAAGCTGCTTAAATTAATCTACGAATTGAAGCAGGCATCACAGAGTTGGAACATCTGTTTTGATGTGGCAGTCAAAGAGTTTGACTTCATCAAAAACATAGATGAACCTTGTATATACAAGAAGGTTATAGAGAGTAAGGTTGTCTTCCTCGTATTGTACGTGGATAACATACTCTTGATAGGAAATGATGTTCCTATGCTACACTCGGTCAAGCTCTTCTTATCACAATGGTTTTCCATGAAGGATTTAGGTGATGCCTCTTACATCCTGGGGAGAATCACTGGACAGCTGTGAAGAACATTCATAAGTACTTGAGAAGCACTAAAAAAATGTTCTTGTTGTATGGT
This sequence comes from Agapanthus africanus, assembly GCA_030015575.1. Lineage (NCBI taxonomy): Eukaryota > Viridiplantae > Streptophyta > Magnoliopsida > Asparagales > Amaryllidaceae > Agapanthus > Agapanthus africanus. The sequence goes on along the minus strand of JASDDO010000026.1, from coordinate 397,150,994 downwards.
AATGGTGAACTCCAGATGGAGTCTTTTACCGATTCAAGCTTCCAGAGTGATAAGGTCGACTGTAATACAGTCTTGGGTTTTACCCTCAGTGGAGGGACTGTATATTGGATGAGTTCTAAGCTAGATACCGTAGTAGACTCGAAAATAAAGGCTGAATACATCGCTACCAACGATGCTGCCAAAGAGGCTGTCTAGATGAAGATGTTCATGAGATGAACTTGGTGATGTTCCTATCATTGTGATGAAAAAGGAACTGTGGCTTTAGCCTAGGAACCCCGGTCCCATCAGTGATCCAGACATATTCTTAGGCAGAATCACCTGATCAGGGAGATGGTTGATCTCCGGAAGATCGAGGTCAGGATAGTTGACACGAAGAATAACACGGCGGATCCACTCATGAAAGCCTTTCCCTAGAGAGACTTTAAGGTATGTTGGGTATGAGATACTACAACAACTGGCCTTAGTGTAAGTGGGAGATTGTTAGTTGTATGTATGACCTAGAGGCCATTATTGTACATGATTGTATATTATAGTGGATTCTTGGACATATATAGGGAGGACTTTCTTGCTCGACATGATAGTATTCTATCTGGTTACTCTTTATCTTAACATTTATACTTGTACTGTGTCTTTTTACATGTTGATAAAGCCCTTAGGATGTGGACTTGACTACCGGGATTATGATGCAGATCATACTAGTGGGGCCAGGGTAGTCCACGAGTTCATTCTTTAATTGTTCCTAGTCGAGGGAGTATCGAGACAGGGCATCGATATTCCATAGTAGACTAGAGTGTGTACGATTTTTGACCCTGTATGGGGCGATGGTTGATCCCAAATCCATTGGTGTTTGATATCATAGAATGTGCACATGTGCTCATTGGAGAATGGGTACACTGAACAGGACTCACCGAGAACTCCTAGATGGTATTATACCTAATATCAGATAGCAGTTCTCTGATGACACTGGTACAGGATAGTCTGTAGTCCCGAGATCGTCATAGAGTCTTGTGTGATTCCTACTGTACTTTGATTTCCACCCTACCACGTTCAAGAGAGCATGCAAACAGGTAGTTTTTGGGTACAGTCCCGAGTCACATGGAGGCAATGAGCGATAGGAGGGGTTTCGTCTCTCCCGGTATTGGGAGTTGATGTTGTTGGGTTCCTAGGCACACTAATGAGGTCTCACAACAGATCAAACATGCCAAATTCAAATTTTTTCATGTGCCTACAAGCCCTAATACGGATCGTTAACTAGAAGTATAGGCGATGCAAGCAAGTAAACAATTTTATTGCTAAAGGAAAGAGGCTACAACCTTTGTAGATCCGGTCCTCCACCTCCTTGGCTCCGTGATGACGCCCCTCCGCTGTACCTATCGGAATCCAGACTGTGGTGATGGTTTTGTCGGAGAAATGATCGGGCTAGGTCGTCGTCTTCGATGCCGAAGCTGATCTACGTCGAGGCAACTCAAGATCAAGCTCCAACCTCACCAAGTCATGAAACTTGTGAAGAAAACACCCTATACTACTTGGCAAGTGGTAGAGGATGAAGAAATAGGAAGTGGGTTCACTTTAGAATTGGATTTCTCACTCTTTTTCTTAAGGCACCATTGTTGGTAGCAAGCTTTTTCTTCATCTTGAAGAAGAAGAAGAAGAATATGATGAAGATATCAATAATAGAAAATAAAATCATCCTTATCATAATGCAACCTTGGGTTAGTTGTAGAGAATAGACCAAGGTTAGGTGAATGGTTAGGTTTAGGCTAAGAAACAAAATGGTCAAAGCTTCAAAGCTTCATGAAGTTTCAACAAAAGACAAAAGAAGCAACCATTTCATTTCTTTCCAAAAAAAGAATTAAAGAAAATAAATAAATAAATGAATAAGTAAATAAACAAAACCCTAACCATTCACTTAAACATGGTTTAAAGTAAACGTACACCCAAACTTGCATGTATCATCAAACATGATACACACTAGTGCACAAAACTATATCATATATACAATGTGCACTTCAAGTGAGAAAATCCATCTTAAGTGAACCAATACTAGTTAATGCAAAGTAATATATCAAATATATAATTATGCATTAAATCATTAAATCAACATTTGATTTAACGATCCGGTCATACTGCATATAACCGGCTAATATCAAGTGTATCAATGTATTGAATCAACATTTGATTCGGCAACCCGGCTATATCACATACAACCGTCCCATCATACATATCGTGAGAATAGAATACAGTATCACATACTGGTATTGTCCCGCACATATCTCATATGCGCTCCTATTTCGTTTCGCTTGAGCCAGGAAACCTCTGTGTAGGACTCTAAAGACTCGTCAATACGCCGGCAGCAGGTGATGATCATATCAAACACCGACAAGCCGCAGGCGGTCTGCTAAACGTAACGGCCACCTGGGTATTAAGCGATCAGAAGATCGACGAGCAAGCCCGCTCACACTCCTGTGAATCCAACCAGTAACACTTACCGTACAGTTCGGTCTGTTCGTCTGATATGTCGCATATCTCGCCTAGGGGTGGTAAACGTCAGACCCCAATAGCTTGATAAGTCATGCCAACGTGAGGTCCATAAAAATCGTGAAACTACTGATAACTCTTACCAGTATATCACTGTAACCCTGGTCAGGGATTTCCTGTTATGTCCAGTCGAGCATAGCACAACATCAACCCCCAATACCGGGAGAGACGAATCCCCTCCTATCGCTCATTGCCTCCATGTGAATCGGGACTGAACCCAAAATCCACTTGTTTGCATGACTCAGTAGAGCCGTGGTAGGGTGGAAATCAAAGCACAGTGGGAGACACACAAGACTCTATGACGATCTCGGGTCAACAGACTAAGTTGTACCAGTGTCACCAGAGAACTGCCATCGGACGTGAGGTATAATACCATCTGGGAGTTCTCGGCGAGTCCGTTCAGTGTACCCAGCCTCAACTGAGCACCCGCATACCATCTCTGATGTCAAACACAAATGGATATGGGATCATCCATCGCCCATCACATGGGTCGAGAAGATATACGCTAGTCTACTCTGGAATATCGATGCCCCGTCTCGATATTCCCACGACTAGGAACATTGAAGGATGTACTCATGGACTACCCAGGCCCCACTAGTACGATCTTCATCATAGTCCTGGAAGTCGAGTACACATCCTAAGGGCTTTATCAACATGTAACAGAGAGACAGAAAGTATACATGTTAAGATAAAGAGTAACCAGATAGCGCACTATCATGTCGAGCAAAAAGTCCTACCTATATATGTCCCAGCATCCACTACAATATACATCCAATGTACAGTAATGGCCTCTAGGGCATACATATAACTAACTATATCCCACTTGCACTAGGGCCATCTGTAGCAGTGGTTGCAGTATCACATACTCAACCATCCCTTAAAGTCTCACTTTGGGAAAAAGCTTTTGTGAGTGGATCCGCCGTGTTGTCCTCTGAGTCTACTCTCCCAACCTCGATCACCTTGGAGATCAACTATCTCCATGATCAGGTGATGCTGCCTCAGAATATGTCTGGGTCACTGATGGGACCAGGGTTCCTGGGCCAAAGCCTTACTTCCATTGTCATACAATGGTAGGAACCTAGTTCATCTTATGAACCAATATACACCCAAACTGCCTTTTTGGTAGTATCTTTAATAGCGATGTTACCAGCCTTTATCGTCTCGTTTGCCACGGTATCTAGCTTGGAACTCTTCCAACATACCGTCCCTTTACTGAGGGTAAAGACAATGCCTGTCACTGACACTCAGTCGTCCTTATCACCCAGGAACGTTTCCAGTGATTCTCCCCAGGATCAACTGATACCATCTCACTATAGTTAGTGAGAATCCTAACATCCATTTAGATCTATCTCATAGATCCAAATACCAGGATTTAGGAGGTATCACCTTTATCCTATTGGAGAATCCATGTGATAAGAGGAGATTGACCGAGCGTAGTATAGGAAACTACTTCCCTATCAAGAGTATGTCATCCACGTACTCTACGAGGATCACCACCATACTCCCTACTACCTTTTTGTATATACAAGGTTCATCTACTATTTTGATGATGTCAAACTCTTTGACTAACACATCAAAACAGACGTTCCAACTCCACGATGCCTGCTTTGTAGGGTTCCTAGGCACATAAATGAAGTCTTGCAAGTGATCAAACACGGCCAATTTAAATTTTACAAGTGCCGAGAAACCCTAATACGGATCGTTAACTAGATATATAGGCTATGCGATGCAGGTTAACGAATTAAATGCTAAAGGAAAGAAGCTACAACCTTTGTAGATCCAGTCCTCCACGTCCTAGGCTCCGTGACGAGGTCCCTCCGCTGTCCAAATCAAATCCATGACTCTAGCATCAGCTTCATCGGAGAAATGGGCGGGCTTGGTCGTCGGTTCGATGCCGAAGATGATCTACGTCGAGACATCACAAGATCAAGCTCCAACTTCACCAAGCCTTGAAAACTTGTGAAGGAAACACCCTATACTACTTGGCAAGAGGTAGATGATGAAGAAATAGGAAGTGGGTTCACTTTAGAATTTGATTTCTCACTTGTTTTCATCACTTGCCATTGATGTAGCAAGCTTTTCTTCATTGCTCATGAAGAAGAAGAAGAAAGAAAATGAATATGATAAGTATTTTAAAAAGAAAATAAAATGAATACTTATCATGTATTCAACCATGGTTTAGTGTAGAGATTTAACTAAGGTTAGATGAATGGTTAGGGTTAGAGAAGAGACAAGAATGGTGGACTTGTTCAAAGCTTCAAGAAGCTTCAAATAAAAACAAAACTAGCAACCATTCTTTTCTCTTTATCTTTTCTAAATAAAATAAATAAATAGATAAATGAATAAGTAAAAGAAATGAAACCCTAACCACTAACTAACCATGGTTTAATTCTTTACACAAACCCAAGCAAGAATGTATCATCAAACATGATACAATCAAGTGCACTAAAATATATCACATATACAATGTGCATTTCAAGTGAGTAAATCCATTTAAAGTGAACCAATACTAGTTAATGCAAAGTAATATATCAAATATATATAATTATACATTAAATCATTAAATCAACACTTGATTCAATGATCCGGTCATGTCGCATATAACCGGCTAGTATCCAATGTATCGGCTTATCGAATCAATCCTTGATTCGATAACTAGGTTATATCGGATACAACCATTCGACACATTCATCGCGAGAATGAAATACGATATCACATACATGCATTATTCTCGGTCCCGCACATATCTCATATGCGCTCCTATTTCGTTTCGCTTGAGCCAGGAAACCTCTGTGTAGGACTCTAAAGACTCGTCAATACGCCGGCAGCAGGTGATGATCATATCAAACACCCACAAGCCGCAAGCGGTCTGCTAAACGTAACGGCCACCCGGATATTGAGCGATCAGAAGATCGACGAGCAAGCCCGCTCACACTCCTGTGAATCCAACCAGTAACACTTACCGTACAGTCCGGTCTGTTCGTCTGATATGTCGCATATCTCGCCTAGGGGTGGTAAACGTCAGACCCCAGTAGCTCGATAAGTCATGCCGACGTGAAGTCCATGACATGTGTGAAACTACTGATAACACTTACCAGTAGGTCACTGCAACCCTGGCCAGGGATTTCCTATTATGGCCAGTCGAGCATAGCGCAACATCAACCCCCAATACCGGGAGAGACGAATCCCCTCCTATCGCTCATTGCCTCCATGTGAATCGGGACTGTACCCAAAAACCACCTGTTTACACGACTCAGTAGAGCCGTGGTAGGGTGGAAATCAAAGCACAGTGGGAGACACACAAGACTCTATGACGATCTCGGGTCAACAGACTAAGCTGTACCGGTGTCACCAGAGAACTGCTATCTGACGTGAGGTATAATACCATCTGGGAGTTCTCGGCGAGTCCGTTCAGTGTACCCAGTCTCCACTGAGCACCCGTATACCATCTCTGATGTCAAACACCAATGGATATGGGATCATCCATCGCCATCGCATGGGTCGAGAAGATATACGCTAGTCTACTCTGGAATATCAATGCCCCGTCTCGATATTCCCTCGACTAGGAACATTGAAGGATGTACTCATGGACTATCCAGGCCCCACTAGTATGATCTGCATCATAGTCCTGGAAGTCGAGTACACATCCTAAGGGCTTTATCAACATGTACTAGAGAGACAGAAAGTATACATGTTAAGATAAAGAGCAACCAGATAACGTACTATCATGTCGAGCAAGAAAGTCTTACCTATATATGTCCCAGCATCCACTACAATATACATCCAATGTACAGTAATGGCCTCTAGGGCATACATATAACTAACAATCTCCCACTTGCACTAGGGCCATCTGTAGCAGTGGTTGCAGTATCACATACTCAACCATCCCATATAAGTCTCTCTCTGGGAAAAAGCCTTCGTGAGTGGATCCGCCGTGTTGTCCTCTTAGTCTACTCTCCTAACCTCGATCACCCCGGAGATCATCTATCTCCATGATCAGGTGATGCTGCCTCAGAATATGTCTGGGTCACAGATGGGACCAGGGTTCCTAGGCCAAAGCCACAGTTCCATTGTCATACAATGGTAGGAACCTAGTTCATCTTATGAACCAATATACACCCAAACTGCCTCTTTGGTAGTATCTTTAATAGCGATGTTACCAGCCTTTATCGTCTAGTTTGCCACGGTACCTAGCTTGGAACTCTTCCAACATACCGTCCCTCGATAGAGGGTAAAGACAATGCCTGTGACTGACATTCAGTCGTCTTTATCACCCTGGGACAATTCCAGTGATTTTCCCTAGGATCAAGTGATACTATCTCTCTACAACTAGTGAGTATCCTAACATCCATTTAGATCTATCTCATAGATCTAAAGCTTAGGATTTAGTAGGTATCACTTTGATCCTATGTGGAGAATCATTGTGATAAGCGGAGATTAATCGAGCGTAGCATAGGAAACTCTTTCCCTATCAAGAGTATGTCATCCACGTACTCTACGAGAATCGCCACCATACTCCCTACTACCCTTTTGTTTATACAAGGTTCATCTACCATTTTGATGATGTCAAACTCTTTGACTAATTCATCAAAACAGATGTTCCAACTCCGCGATGCCTGCTTTATGCTATAAAGCATCTTGCACATGTTTCCGCTGCTCCCACTGTCTACGAGGCCCTCTGGCTGTGTACTTATAGACGTTCTCTTCTAAAACATCATTTAGAAAAGCAGTCATGACACCCAACCACCAGATATCGTAGTCATGGTATGTACCCATGGCAAGTAGGATCCGGATGGACTTAAACATAGGCCCCAGAAAAGGTTTCATCATTATCCACGCCTGGTTGATGACGAAAACCTTTAACAAGTCTAGCTTTGAAAGTCTCAACCTTTCCATCTACACCAAGTAATCTTCTCAAGATATACTTGCTCCTGATGGGGATTTAACCCTTCAGATTTAGCAGCCAAAGTCCATACTTTGCTGGTGTACATGGATTCCATCTCAAATCGCTAAGCATCCAGCCATTCTTACAGAGTCCCTACTCTTGATGGCCTGCTCGAAACTAGTTAGGTCATCATCTCATGATGCAATCCTTGCTCCCACTGTCATCGAGAAACCGAAGTATCTCTCAAGCAGGTGAGGAACCCTGCTAGATCGGCGGAGAGGCTGAGGTTCGTCGGGAACTATTGAATCCTTTGGTTCTGTCAAATCATCAGCTGCAGTTTGTATAGCTGGAACATTTCCAGTTCTACATAACTGACCTTGCCTCGAGCTTGTCCGGATTTTGTATTTGGACATAGGCCGGACAACCCCAGATCTTAACTTACTTAAGAGATAGGCTCTTCCCACACCATATCTTATATGGAGTGGTAGGCACTGATTTGATTCGAACCCTATTCAATAGGTATGCAACTTCATAAGTGCATAACTCCCTAAAAGGAAATAGGAGACTCAGTAGTACTCATCATAGAGCGCACCATATAATATAGGGTGTGATTGCTCCGCCCCGATATACCATCGTGTTATGGTGTATACGGAGGAGTAATGCTGAGAGAGAATCTCATTCTCCTTTAGAATAGTCCAGGAATTCCATGCACAAGTATTCTCCTCCCTGATCTTATCATAGGACAAAATACTTATACCCGGTTATTGGTTCTCTACTTCTAACTTATATTCTGTGAATATCTCAAAAGCTTCGGGCCTATGTTTCAACAGGAACATATGTCTGAATCTTGAAAGATCATCAGAGAACGTAATGAAGTACAAAGAACCTGTCTTGGCATGTGTAGACAGGAGACCTTACATACATCATCATGTATCAGTCCTAAGAGTTCACTATCTCTTTCTCTGTTTCCAATAAACAGAGCTATGGTCATCATATCTTTGTGACATGACTGGCGAGTTTCATAAGATGTAAATTCAAACTAATTTAAATATGCATCTTTACGTAACTCTAGCTAGTCTTGTCACATTGATCTGACCTAGTCTACAATACCTCAAAAAGGAATCGTTCAATTCTGAACTCTTCCTCTTGCGTGTGTTCCGTATACTAGGAACTGTAGTTTAATTTAGAACGTCAATGCTTTTAGATAACGTGCCTGAACCGATCAACTTTTGATATAGGAAATGTTCAAAACATTATCCATCAATACAAAATTTTATCATTTCTTTACTAATAAGGTGACTGATATGATTTTGTATATCAGGCTCGGTATCTAATAGCATTTGTTCAGAATCAATGTATTGGTAATACAGGGTGACAGTGACCAACAGACTTGGCTGCAACACTTGCCCCGTTTTCTGTCTCATGAAACTTATCACCCGTTCTCAGTTTTTCTACCTTTTTGCAGCCCTATGTAACAGATTACATATGTGGGATCCTGATCCGGTATCATATACCCAGGATGCGGAGGATACTGAGAAACAGTTCTTTGGAATGAACACACCCGAAGATGATGCATCAGCATGCACTCTCTTCGTATGGGCGGCATGGGAATTCTGGTAATCCCCAATTTCCTGCTCTATTTTATAACAATTATAAGTTGGAGCGGGACCAACGTTCCCCAGCTCAGTATAACAAGCGGGTTCGGTCAATACATCCGTATTATTATCTTGATTAAGGCGTGATATGGTCGCTACCTGGAGAGAGAGAGAAGAAAACACTCTGCGTGCGCTCTTGCAAGATCAGATTGGTTATATATTTTATCTAATCAGGATGGCTCCCACTGTTTTTATCAAATCTTCCTTCAAACTCTAAAAGGAAAGACTAGCCGGGATTAATTGCACTCTACAAGTTCGCCAATCTTTCAGCCAGGCCAGTGTCGGTACTTTGAGGGAGGTTCCCCGTGCTTTCGCACGGACCTAATTACAGTAAACCTCGTTTTCCCAGAGGCGTAACCCCGTTGACACCTTTCTAGACACCTACTTGATCGGCTAATTGTAAAGTGCAAAACTCTCCCAGGAGTAAAAATTACTCGCAGTAGGTATCGGGATCCAACAATCAGATAGAAGGTATGCAATCTCATTGCAAATTTCAACACTTGAAACTCCCGATAATGGTTTTTACCCCTAGCACCTATGACCTTGGCTAAGGTCAACAAATCATAGGTACTAGTCAAGTTCTACCCGTCATTTCGTGATTAATTAGACCCACCCATATGACCCTTGGCTAAGGTCAACAAAGCCACATGACTGTCCTAACTAATCGCATCATATGCTGTGTAGGAAGACATCACTTAGCTACCGCACACTACGCCTCGGCTATGGTCGACAAACGTAGCACGAATACTAAGTACTCTACTTCCTAAAATGACGGAGGGTTGCGAATGGTTTTTAAGAAAACCTTTAACGCTTTGAACTTGATCTCGTTGTGGAATCAAATGGTTTTTAAATGGAATGTTTTTGAGGCTTTTCTAGTTTTGCTAAAGGGGTCACTCCCGGTGACGGGATCGTCGGCCCTTTCCTCATCGAATGAGGTGCGGGATATATCATATATATCACTATGCAAAGCAGAAACTATAGAAGCAATCAAAAACAAACCGAGTGTGTAGCATCTGCCAGTTATTGCTAAAGGAGTCACTCCCGGTGAAGGGATCTCGGTCCTTTCCTTATAGAATAAGGTGCAGGATGTTGTATAAGGAACACCGCGATGCAAAGCAAGAACTGCAGCTACCTTTTTTTTTATTTTTGAAATTCGATTCCACAACATCTTTTAGGTTTATTTTCTTTCATTAATCACATTAATGAATATCCCATCATTTAAGTCCACCTAAACATCACAGATAAATATAACGTACGCTTATGCCATCCGCATTCGCCTCGATGTCCCGTCTGCACCGTTAGGTTAGGTGACTAACGCCAAAGCGAGGCAGGGCTAGTGCGGGTGTAAAAACATAAGCAACATCTATGTAATATATCATATATACTATATACTATATCTATCACAGAACATCACATGATCACATCACAGATAATGCAGCAGAAAATATCATATGAAATATTGGATATACTAGGACGTCCGTGCTTTCAATACGAGCCAGTATAAAACACGGATTCCACGGTCGTGATGAATAGCCAATCCCACACCCCTAGACCCCTACGAGAGCGGCAAGCAACCCTACCAATTCTAGGGTTAGGAGACCCGAACTCGACTCCTCGAGTTGGTCTCCCACTGGACCCTAGAACCCGGTTACTTGTGCCCTCCTCCTTGGGTCTATCCTAATGCGGAAAACTAAATAATATACAATGGGTGACATCTTCTGCAACCTGGAAGTGCCCTAATAAAAGAATATTGCATACAAGTTTTTACATGAATGAAAATGAAAAACACTCATCTCACATAAAAAAAACCCCGGCTATTCAAACACGACGATCCAATATGTCACGACCCGAAAGAGCACGTGACTGGCCCTTGAACCAAATGAAGTCTATAGGACTCCATCTGATCCAAGTAAGCCAAAAGCCCAGAAATCTAAAACCATTTTAAGAGTAAATAAAGAAAACTGGTTTTTAAAGAAGTGAAGGAAAACATGTTTGAAGTCAAGGTTTTTAAAATAACTAAGCCGAATGTGCATTTTTTAAAATGTAATGTCTTTTCTAGAAATTTCGGCAGAGTTTCTTTTGTAAATACTGGCCCCGAACGGGGTACAACAAGAACAATATATATATACAATGATAAAGGCATCCCCAAGCGGGAGCTAGCTCTTCGTCAATCGACGGTCACAACCACGCAAGCAATATAATATACAACGCCGAATGGCGAGGGTCAAATCTAAAAGAAACTCAATAAGCATGAAAACCGCAATACTACTAAGCGCGACTCTAAGGTCGAATAATACAACACTAATGTCTAAGTCTGAAACAATATACAAGTTTTGGTTGATGGAAATTCTAGATACAAAGAATAATACAAGTACAAAGGTGGTTCTTGATGCAAAAGAATCCACCTACCAAATGCAATTCACCCGCAAGGAAGTAGTGTGCCCGAAATGCCGCAAGAAACCTGTACGGCAAAACCTGCAAGAACTGTGGCACAACGGGGGTAAGTTGCCAACTCGTGAATAGAGAATATCTACAAGCAGAAACCGAATGCAAGACATAATCCTAGGTCAACAATCAGTATAATATAACCCACAAGAGTACGTCTGAAGCATGATAAGGTGGCAAGTAACATCTAAACAAGTATGTAGTGCCAAGTACTCAGGTAATAACATGTCATCAGTATAAGGTATGTCTGCATGAAGTAAATATGAATATCAATACACATATACTAGCGTCCCATACCACTAATATTGGTGTAAGGGTATATATAACAGCGCCCTCATACCCTGTTATATATACAAATGAAGTATGATCAATGTAAATCCAATCTGTATATGATCCATGTCTGTATGTGATCCAAGTCTATATATATACGTGGAACCCGTCCACCCGTCACCCAATGACAAATAAGCATCATGTATGCAAATATGAGGATATAAACAAAATCATGGAAAAACATCATGAAACCCGTGCCTAGCATCGACACGTAAATCCTCGTCCATATGGGGCTCCGTCTGCGGTATCGGCCCTCGGCCCCGGCAGTACGGGTCATCCCATGTCCTCATCCATATGGGGCTCCGTCTGCGGTATCGGCCCTCGGCCCCGGCAGTACGGGTCATCCCATGTCCATCTCTCAACTCCGGTCGGTATCCTCTAGATATCCGCCGAGCTCAAATACAATCACCGGTAGGTAGTAGTCCCTCCGTCAGGCTCACCGTCTACTACACAGCGAAACCGTTCTCGCCCCGGGGTACCATACCGGGTCCACCATGTACCCGCAATCGGCCTCATCCGCCTCCTCGAATCGGGTTTCACATGTCGCTCTCAGCACCGAGAAAACACATGGTGGACGCACTGAAATATCATATCAAGGGTAACCGGGTTTTTAACACAATTATATATTCTCTTTTGAAATACCCACGGTTCCCAAATCCAGAAATATCATGGAAACAACATATCTCAATGCGTATAATCGAAACATGATGTATGCGACATGTAAGAAAGGTAAGCATATCATAAGTCATGCAATATGGAATAGTAATGTGCACATGTCGAGGGAAACCGCTCTTTTAAAACGAATCAGTTTTGAAGAACATCATGCGGTTCCCAAATCTCTAATCAAGTCAGAATCATCTATATTTGTGTACAGGTATAAGTGTACAATATGCCATGCAAGAATAATATCATGAATGCAACAGTACTACAGTGTAGTGGCATGGCAATTATCGATGATGAAGTGTGTGAGCCGGCAAATAGTGTACGTGGAACATACGCATCATCGATAATAGTGCTGGTGTCCTAACAGCATGATAATAATATAGCAATAAACATATGCAAGCAATGTGGATAGCATGAATATGTGGAAATCAAATAATCAACACCACAGTGAAGAATCTACATCAACAAGTATATATCATGCAGTTATGTCGTTTGAAATAAGACGAATCAGGAATTTTAGTAAAATAAGGGTTACAGTATATTTTAAGAAAGACACGTCCTTTGAAAAATACCCATAGAATCTCTTTACTTGTCTTTTAAGATATTCCTGATTCGTAGTTTTTGAAATAGGTATGACTCCGGTCTAGTCTAACATCTACTATGCAAACTACAGATCTAAGTACCAAGCCAATCGGGAGGGGTATGGAAACCACCTAAATCTGAGTCGATATATATATAGGTATAATAGTCGGTGATCCCGCCTCAATAGTATCGCGTACGATACAGTATATTATATGACATCCTCAAGTCATGAGTGCGGATCTATCGTCAATGTAAAGCTCGTACGGTAAATCGTCGTACGGCATCCCAAAAGCTGGGTACGGGTCAATATCACACTAGCTCATCACCTCTCAGGTATCACTATCATCTATCACATAATCTGGGGTACTGATCTAAGTCTAGTACAACTGATACCATCAATATACTGCGTGTGCAAGTACACGTCCCAAGGCCCGCTAGAGATCGCGTATCGTATCCCAAATACGAATCACATCAAATCACCGATCTTGCGGCACAAAGCCCAACATCATCGACTCATCTCCAATGTCATCCAATATCATCAACACAGTGCAAGTATAAGGAATATACAAGTGTAGGCGTGTGGGTGCAAATCTATCGTAGGGCTCGCAATCTGGAACTACGCTAGTTACTTCTACCCCTAACTAACCATATCACACTATAACTAACACATATATAATCTACATAGTATACTAACTACGGACTGCGGGGGTGCTATACGCCATCCACCCGACTTCCCCCTGTAGATATAATCTACTCACCTTGCGTCTTCATTTGTCGACGTCGCCATGCGCTTTCTTGTCGTCCCGAAGTCTTCATGGGAACCTACATATCAAAGTATCGTATATTCGCATTAAAACCAAATCCAAGCTAGAACGGCACATGAAATCCAAAACGATACGATAAGGGGCCTATAGGTTGGAACCTATGGCATGCCTTCAAAACCATCAATGAACCCTCTATATCGTCGTATAAACGCCAAATAGTTGAGGTAAAACACAATACACATTTGAAGAATCAAAAATACGGAATACGGAAACACGAATCCAAAACAGCAACTTAGGAAATATGTTCCAGATTTCACCCTAGGTCAAATTAGACAAATCTATACATAACAGGGGTCTAATCTATACATGTAGGAGCTGCAGAACCAAAATGACACAGATTGGTGCTGGTCGGGCCGCAAATTGCGGCCAATTGGGATTAATTGGCGGCCGGGTAAGGGAGTTAGGGGCTAAGGTCTTGGTGGTAGCTTCCTGGGTGCCCGCACATGCCACTGTCCAATCAATTTTATTTTAGAATGTTCCGGGTGATAGCAGATCCCAATTAACCTTCACAGATTTCACAAATTTTCCGATATCGGTTTCTAAAATCCGTATTCTGGGTTTAGGCTTCAGGTTAGGGTCTCAATTCATGCACTAGGGTGTTTATATAACCTCAACTGAGCTCAATTTCACATTATAACTCACAATTTCCCATAACCCTAACTAGGTTTTCCTCAAGTCCATAATATCACACAATATCGATTCAATCTAAACATGGGGGTATAAGTAATGCTAAAACTAAGTTGATGATCCAGAAATTACCTCATTTGGCAACTCAAGAAAATTCTTGAGTTGCCCCTAGTGGCCAAAATCCTTGCTTCTTTAGCTCCAAGTGTAGATCTAGGGATTGTGCACACATTTAATGAAATGGAGATTGGGTTTTGGGGTTGTTTTAGAGGTGTTGTGAGGGGTTGAAGAGGGGAGGGAAGTGAGGGAGGAGCAGCTGTAGGGTTCCTAGGCACTCTTGTGAAGGTTCAAAAGGCATCAAACATGCCCGGATTAAATTTTAGACGTGCCGAACAACCCAAAGCCGGGATCTTTGCTAGATTATTAGGGTTTAACATGCAAGATGATAACTTTTATCTAAGTGTGAGGGATTACAACCTTTGTAGTCCGCTCCTTCGCTTCACAAGCTCCGAGTAGAAGTCCCTTTGCAGCGATCCACGATCTCCCGGACTCATGAGAGGCTCCACGACTCGAACGATCCATGCTAGCTCGAAGTATTCCAAATCTCCGATGATCTACCTTGAAGTTGCAAAGACTCAAGCTTTCTCACTCTAAAGAGATGAACACACTAATCTCATGGGCTAGATGAGATGAGGATGAGAGAGTAGTAATTTTGCTTTCTTTTTAAATCATTTTCTCATATTTATTCATCACATAAAGAAAATCAAGCAAGCTTTCTTCAAGAGAGAAGAAGATGATAATAAGATTAATCCTTTTGTGATGAATAGAAAACCAAGCTATATGATTGATATATTAACCATGGTCAAGGATGAGTGGATAAGAATGTGTAGAGAATAAACTAGAGTTAGGGTTTGGTTGGGTTAAGAATGTGTCATCACAAATATCTTAACCATGACAAAAGAATAAAGCTTCTAGAATATGCATGAAGCTACTAACCCTAATCAAACCCTAACCTCATTTAATCATCCTTAAACATGTTTAATAATAAATCATATCATGTCACAATAATATATATCACATATATATTATATATTTGCAACAAAAGAAAATAATACAATTGACATATATCGCATATATATCAATGTATCATTCAGTGAGAAAATGAAATAATAAAGCGAGCCAATATTAGATAATGTAATAATATATCATATATATTATTATACATTAAATCATCGAATCAACACTTGATCCGACGATCCGGCTATATCGAATATTGCCGACTAATATATCATGTACTGATTCATCGAATCAACTCTTGATCCGATGTCCCGGTTCATATCTAAATATCGCGAGAATATAATACGGTATCTCATATCGCATTATTCTCGGTCCTGCACATATCACATATGTGCCTCTACTCCGTTTCGCCTGAGCCAAGAAACCTCTGTGTAGGACTCTAAAGAATCGTCAATACGCCGGTAGCAGGTGATGATCATATCAAACACCCACAAGCTGCAAGCGGTCAGCTAAACGTAACAGCCACCCAGGTATTGAGCAATCAGAAGATCAACAAGCTAGCCTATGCGTTCTCCTGTTAATCCAACCAGTAACACTCCCGTACAGTCCGGTCTGTTCGTCTGATATGTTGCATATCAAGTCTAGGGGTGGTATACGTCAGACCCCAGTAACCGATAAGTCGTGTCGATGTGTGGCTCATAACGGGTCGAGAAACTACTAGTAACACTTACCAGTAAATCTCTATATCAGCCCTGGCCAGGGACTTCCAGTTATAGCCAATCGGACACAGCACAACATCAACTCCCTATACCGGGAGAGACGAATCCCCACCTATCGCTCATTGCCTCCATGTGATTCGGGACTGTACCCAAAAGCCACCGTTTTGCACGCCCTCTTGGACGTGGTAAGGTGGAAATCAAAGCACAGTAGGAATCACACAAGACTCTATGACGATCTCGGGTCTACAGACTACCCTGTACCAATGTCACCGGAGAACTGCCATCTGACGTGTGGTATATCACCATCTGGGAGTTCTCGGCGAGTCCGTCCTGTTAGTTATATGTATGCCCTAGAGGCCATTACTGTACATGGGATGTATATTGTAGTGGATGCTGGGACGTATATAGGGAGGACTTTCTTGCTCGACATGATAGTATGCTATCTGGTTGAACTTTACCTTAACGTGTACACTGTTTGTCTCTCTGTTACATGTTGGTAAAGCCCTTAGGATCTGTACTTGACTACCTGGACTATGATGCGGATCATACTAGTGGGGACATGGTAGTCCATAAGTACATCCTTCAAAGTCCCTAGTCGTGGGTGTATCGAGACGGGGCATCGATATGCCAGAGTAGACTAGCGTGTACCTTCTCGACCCATACAGATGGGCGATGGATGATCCCATATCCATCGGTGTTTGACATCAGAGATGATATACGGGTGCTCAGTAGAGACTGGGTACACTGGACGGACTCGCCGAGAACTCCCAGATGGTATTATACCTCACGTCAGATGGCAGTTCTCTGGTGACACTGGTACAGAGTAGTCTGTTGACCCGAGATCGTCATAGAGTCTCGTGTGGTTCCCACTGTGCTTTGATTTCCATCTTACCACGTCCAAGAGGGCGTGCAAAACGGTGGTTTTTGGGTACAGTCCCGAGTCACATGGAGGCAATGAGCGATAGGAGGGGATTCGTCTCTCCCGGTATAGGGGGTTGATGTTGCGCTGTGTTCGATTGGCTATAACAGGAAATCCCTGGCCAGGGTTGCTGAGATTTACTGGTAAATGTTACCAGTAGTTTCTCGAACAGTTATAGACCTCATATCGACACGACTTATTGAGCTATTGGGGTCTGACGTTTACCACCCCTAGGCGAGATATGCGACATATCAGACGATCAGACCGGACTGTACGGTAGTGTTACTGGTCGGATTCACTGGAGTGTGAGCAGGCTTGCTCGTCGATCTTCAGATCGCTCAATACCCGGGTGGCCGTTACGTTTAGCAGACCGCTTGCGGCTTGTGGATGTTTGATATGATCATCATCCGCTGCCGGCGTATTGACGAGTCTTTAGAGTCCTACACAGAGGTTTCCTGGTTCAAGCGAAATGAAATAGGAGCGCATATGAGATATGTGCGGGACCGAGAATAATGCGTGTATGTGATACCGTATTCTATTCTCTTGATGTGACATTAATCGGTTATATCCGATATAGCCGGGTTATCGGATCAAGTGTTGATTCGATAAGATGTTACTAATGATACCAGTCGGTTATGTTCGCATGACCGGATCATTGAATCAAGTGTTGATTTAATGATTTAATGTATAATTATATATTTGATATATTACTTTACATTAACTAGTATCGGTTCACTTTAGACGGATTTTCTCACTCGAGTGTGCGCATTACATATGCGATATGTTTTTGTGCACTAGCTTGTATCATGTTTGATGATGCATGCCTAACTTGGTTAAGTGTAAAGAATGAACCATGGTTATGAATGGGTTAGGGTTTTGATTTTTATTTATTCATTTATCTTTCTTATTTATTCTTTTTTGGAATAAGGAAAAGAAAGATAAATGGTGGCTTATTTTGGATTTAGTTGAAGTTTCTTGAAACTTTGACTAAGTCTTCATTCTTATCATATTCTTAACCCTAACCAATTCAACTAACCTAAGTTAATTCTCTACACTTAACTAGAGTTAAAAGTATGATAAGTATTGTTATTGATTGATTTTTAATTTAAGACTTATCATAACATTCTTCTTCCTCCTCCATTTTCTTCAAGTGAAGAAAGCTTGCCCCATCAATGGCAAGTGATGTAAATGAGTGAGAAATCCGATTCTAAAGTCTACCCACTTCCTATTTCTTCATCCTCTACCTCTTGCCAAGTAGTAGAGTGTGTTTCCTTCACAAGTTTCATGACTTGGTGAAGGTGGAGCTTGATTCATCGATGCTTCGACGTAGATCATCTTCGGCATGGACATCGACGACCTAGCTTGCCCATTCTCCGACGAAGCCGATCCTAGAGCCCAGATTTGATTTGGACAGCGGAGAGGACCTCGTTGCGGAGCTATGGAGGTGGAGCACCGAATCTACAAAGGTTGTATTTCCGTATTTTATTTAGTTAACTGTTAACTAGTTCTTGTTCGCCTAAATATCTAGCAATCGATCTGTAGTTTAGGGTTTGTAGGCACCATAATTTTTGAAATTGCCATGGTTGATGGCTTGGGAGACCTCACTTGAGTGCCTAGGAACCCTGCAGTGGTATCAGAGCCTAGCTAGAGCCTTAGGCGAAGTCCAGACGGAAATTGAAGTCCGAACGAACCCGAAACCCCGATTCAAACATGCTCTCTGTACAATTTTTAAAATCTGGTCTTTTTCTACATTAAAAATGTTCAGAAAAATCAGCAGGTTAATATATGATATACTGTGAAATTCGTACCCGAAATTCCTTAATCTTGCCGCTCTTCCGCGGCACGAGCTAGCCTCGTGCGGCGGTTGCGCGGCGGTACGGAATGATTGTTTAGTAATTTCTGCACAGTATCTCATAATTATTAGTGCTGGTATTCCTGGGTATTTTTAATATATTTTCCAGAGTTGAATTTTTCTGAGTTGATTTGGGGCTTCGGTATTTCGATCGGGGTATCAAATTTTGTCTGTGTGGCTTTCCGGATAAATTTTAGAATATGTTAAAAAGTTCGACCGGATATAAATACCCACTTTTTCCCCTGTCGGGAAATTTCCAAGTGTTCGATTTTTCCGTAGTTTGACGACATTCTAAGTAGTGCAAGTAACGCGATGGTCCCTCTAGAAGACACAAACCTTAACTCGATTATGTGACAGTCTTGAACTGCCCTTTGAACCTTCGGGTTTGGGGCAGTACGGCGTGCCACATGTGAGGCGTTGGCTTGACCCTTCTACGGCTGGATCGTTGGTACTGAGGCACGAACGGAATGTTGTTATACTTGTTTCATGTGTTGATCAGTTTCGGGAAAACTTGGGTGTTCGATTGTTCGATCGGAAAGTTTAACATTTTCTGTTTATCTGGAATGTGATACAATAATTGGAATTCACAATAAGTTATATGATAACTGAATGAATGTTATAAATCTAGCAATTTAGTCTCACTTAATCGGTTGCCACGGAATTTTGATGTGATCAAAAGTCCGTCGCAATCACGTAGCGTACGCGGATACTCGCCGGGTAAACTTAATAGACAGCCTAACTCCATAGCCCCGACCAAGTGACTGTAGGAGAACCCCGTCGCCGAAAGCATCCGTCCGGGTGCTCGCGGTAGCGGTGTTCCGCCTTGGTGCACTTCGTCGACGGTAACGGGGGTGCGGCCGTCTACTGAAGTTTGCGACGAGCATTCGATCAGGATGTCGGGAATCTTGTTGAATTCCCCGACTAGATATTGAAAAGAGTTTTCGATAATGAGACTAAAATGCGGGGTTTATAATTGTTAGGCATGCGATGTCTAAGTAATTCATTTGGTCAGGCATGCGATGTCTGAGGTGATTGCGGATTCCAACTGTTGTAGTTTTACACTTTCTTTTCTGTGACCGTAAGTGTAATATGTGATATCGCCGGTTTCGTTGCTATATGTCAACGACAATTGGGATGGACATATTTACTTACGTTGATGACATGTGATGTTATGTGTTGCTGGATATGTTATATTGGATCGTCGTGTTTGAATAGCCGGGGGTTTTTATGTGAGATGAGTGTTTTTCATTTTCATTCATGTAAAAACTTGTATGTAATATTCTTTTATTGGGGCGCTTCCAGGATGCGGGAGTTGTCACCTGTTGTATATTATTTACTTTTCCGCACTAGGATAGACCCAAGGAGGAGGGCACAAGTAACCGGGTTCTGGAGTCCAGTGGGAGACCAACTCGAGGAGTCGAGTCCGGGTCTCCTAACTCTAGAATTGGTAGGGTTGCTTGCCGCTCTCGTAGGGGTCTAGGGGTGTGGGTTTGGCTATTCATCACGACCGTGGAATCCGTGTTTTATACTGGCTCGTATTGAAAACACAGACATCCTAGTATATCCAATATTTCATATGATTCTTCTGCTGCGATATCTGTGATGTGATCATGAGATGTTCTGTGATAGATACAGTATATAGTATATATGATATATTATATAGACGTTACTTATGTTTTACACCCGCGCTAGCCCTGCCCTGCTCTGTCGTTAGTTACCTAACCTAACGATGCACGAGGGGACATCGAGGCGAATGCGGATGGCATAAGTGTACGTCATATCTATCTGTGATGTTTAGGTACTTAAATGATGGGATTTCATTAATGTGATTAATGAATTAAAAGAAACCTAAGATGTTGTAGAATCGAATTTCAAAATAAAACAGGTAGCTACAGTTCTTGCTTTGCACAGCGGTATATGTGATATATCCTGCACCTTATTTGATGAGGAAAGGACCGAGATCCCTTCACCGGGAGTGATTCCTTTAGCAACAACTGGCAGATGCTACACACTCGGTTTGTCTTTTGATTGCTTTTAAGAGTTCTGCTTTGCACAGCGATATATATGATATATCCCGCACCTCATTCGACGAGGAAAGGACCGACGATCCCTTCACCGGGAGTGACTCCTTTAGAAAAACTAGAAAAGCCTCAAAAACACTCCATTTCAAAATTCATTCGATCCTACAACGATATCAAGTTCATTACGCAATAGGTTTTCAGAAAAACCTGTCGTAGCCCTCCGTCATTTCAGATAAGTAGTAGTTAGTATTCGTGCTACGTTTGTTGGCCTGCGTCAAGGCGTAGTGTGCGGTAGCTAACTGGTGCTTATCTGCATAAGCATATGATGTGATTGGATTAGGGTAGTCGTACGACTTTGTTGGCCTGCGTCAAGGGTCGTGCGGGTGGGTTTAATTCAATCAGGAAATGACGGGTTGAACTTGACTAGCGGACTATGGTTTGTTGGCCTGCGTCAAGGTCATAGGACGCTAGGGGCAAAATATTATCGGGAATTTCAAGTGTTGAAATTTGCAATGAGATTGCATACCTTCTATGAGATAGTTGGATCCCGATACCCGCTGCGAGTAAATGTTACTCCTGGGAGAGTTTTACACATTACAATTAGCCGATCAAGTAGGTGTCTAGAAAGGTGTCAACGAGGTTACGCCTCTGGGAAAACGAGGTTTACATTAATTAGGTTCGTGCGAAAGCACGGGGGACCTCCCTCAAAGTACCGACACTGGCCTGGCTGAAAGATTGGCGAACTTGTAGTGTGTAATTAATCCCGGCTAGTCTTTCCTTTTAGGGTTTGAAGGAAGATTTGATAAAAAGCAGTGGGAGCCATCCTGATTAGATAAAATAAAAACCAATCTATTCTTGACAGAGCGCACGCTGAGTGTTTTCTTCTCTCTCTCTCCTGGTAGCGACCATATCACGCCTTAATCAAGATAATAATACGGAATATTGACCGAACCCGCTTGTTATTCTGAGCTGGGGAACGTTGGTCCCACTCCAACTTATAATTGTTATAAGACAGAGCAGGAAATTGGGGATTACCAGAATTCCCGTGCCGCCCAAACGAAGAGAGTGCATGCTGATGCATCATCTTCGGGTTTGTTCATTATACAGAACTGTTTCTCAGTATCCTTTACGTCCTGGGTATATGATACCGGATCAGGATCCCACATATGTAATCTGTTACATAGGGCTACAGATAGGTAAAGAACTGAGAACGGGTGATAAGTTTCATGAGGCAGAAAACGGGGCAAGAGTTGCAGCCAAGTCTGTCGGTCACTGTCATCCTGTATTACCAATACATTGATTCTGAACGAATGTTGTTAGATAACGAACCTGATATACAAAATCATATCTATCTCTTTATTAGTAAAGAAACGATAAAATTTTGTATTGTTGGATAATGTTTTGAACATTTCCTATATCAAAAGTTGATCGGATCAGGCACGTTATCTAAAAGCATTGATGTTCTAAATCAAACTACAGTTCTTAGTATACGGATCACACATAAGAGGAAGAGTTCAGAAATGAACAGATTCTTCTTAAGGTATTGTAGACTAGGTCAGATCAATGTGACCCGACTAGCAGAAGTTACATGTAGATGCATATTTAAATCAGTTTGAATTTACATCTTGTGAAACTCGCCAGTCATGTCACAAAGATAAGATGACCATAGCTCCGTTTACTGGAAACAGAGAAAGAGTTAGTAAACTCTTGGGATAATACATGTTGATGTATGTAGGTCCCCTGTCTACATATGCCAAGACCGGTTCTTTGTACTTCATTACATTCTCTGATAATCTCTCAAGATTCAGACATATGTTCCTGTTGAAACACAAGTCCGAACCTTTTGAGATATTCACAGAATATAAGTTAGAAGTAGAGAACCAGATATACGGGTATAAGTATTATGTCCTTTGATGAGATCAAGGAGGAGAATACTTGAGCACGGAAATCCTGGATTATTCTAAAGGAGAATGAGATTCTCTCTCAGCATTACTCCTCCGTATACACCATAGTACGATGGTATATCGGGGCGGAGCAGATACACCCTATTTGATATGGTGTGCTCTATGATGAGTAATACTGAGTCACCTAATTCCTTTAGGGAGTTATGCACTTGAGAAGCTGCATACCTATTGAATAGGGTTCGAATCAAATCAGTTGCCTACCACTTCATATGTGATATGGAATGGGAAGAACCCATGTCTTAAGTTAGTTAAGATTTGGAGTTGTCCGGCCTATGTCTAAAAGCAAAATCCGGACAAACTCGAGGCAAGGTTAGTTATGTAGAACTGGAAAGGTTCCAGCTATACAAACTACAGCTGATGATTTGATAGAACCAAAGTATTCAGTAGAAACCAACGAACCTCAGCCTCTCCGCCGATCTAGTAGGGTTCCTCACCCACCAGAGAGATACTTCGGCTTCTCTATGACAGTGGGAGCGAGGATTGCATCATGAGATGATGACCCAACTAGTTTCGAGCTGGCCATCAGGAGTAAGACTCTGTAAGAATGGCTGGATGTTTATCGATCTGAGATGGAATCCTTATACACCAACAAAGTATGGACTTTGGTTGCAATATCTGAAGGGTTAAATCCCCATCAGGAGCAAGTATATCTTGAGAAGATTACTTGGTGTAGATGGAAAAGTTGAGACTTTCAAAGCTAGACTTGTTAAAGGTTTTCGTCATCGACCAGGCGTGGATCATGATGAAACCTTTTCAAGTGACTATGCTTAAGTCTATCCAGATCCTACTTGCCACGGCTACATACCATAACTACGATATCTGGCGGTTGGGTGTCTTGACTGCTTTTCTAAATGATGATTTAGAAGAGAGCGTCTATAAGTACACAGCCAGAGGGCTTCGTAGACAGTGGGAGCAGCGGAAACGTGTGCAAGATGTTTTATATGATAAAGCATGCATCGCGGAGATGGAACATCTGTTTTGATGAAGCAGTCAAAGAGTTTGACATCATCAAAATGGTAGATGAACCTTGTATATACAAAAAGGTAGTAGGGAGTATGGTGACGATCCTCGTAGAGTACGTGGATGACATACTCTTGATAGGGAAGGAGTTTCCTATGCTACGCTCGATCAATCTCCGCTTATCACAATGATTCTCCATATAGGATCAAAGTGATACCTCCTAAATCCTGGATTTTGGATCTATGAGATAGATCTAAATGGATGTTAGGATACTCACTAGATGTAGTGAGACGGTATCAAACGATCCTGGGGAGAATCGCTGGAAGGGTTCCAGTGTGATAAAGACGACTGAATGTCAGTCGCAGGCATTGCCTTTACCCTCAGTAAAGGGACGGTATGTTGGAAGAGTTCCAAGCTATATACCGTGGCATACTAGACGATAAAGGCAGGATACATCGCTACTTAAGATGCTACCAAAGAGGCTGTTTGGGTGTATATAGGTTCATGAGATGAACTATGTTCCTCCCATTGTGTGACAATGGAGTTGTGGCTTATCCCGAGGAACGCTGGTCCCATCAGTGATCCAGACTTATTCTAAGGCAGCATCACCTGATCATGGAGATGGTTGATCTCCAGGGTGATCGAGGTTTGGAGAGTAGATTCTGAGGACAACACAGCGGATCCACTCACAAAGGCCTGTTCCCAGAGAGAGACTTTTAAGGGATGGTTGAGTATGAGATACTGCAACCACTGCTACAGATGGCCCTAGTGCAAGTGGGAGATTGTTAGTTATATGTATGCCCTAGAGGCCATTACTGTACATGGGATGTATATTGTAGTGGATGCTGGGACGTATATAGGGAGGACTTTCTTGCTCGACATGATAGTATGCTATCTGGTTGAACTTTACCTTAACGTGTACACTGTTTGTCTCTCTGTTACATGTTGGTAAAGCCCTTAGGATCTGTACTTGACTACCTGGACTATGATGCGGATCATACTAGTGGGGACATGGTAGTCCATAAGTACATCCTTCAAAGTCCCTAGTCGTGGGTGTATCGAGACGGGGCATCGATATGCCAGAGTAGACTAGCGTGTACCTTCTCGACCCATACAGATGGGCGATGGATGATCCCATATCCATCGGTGTTTGACATCAGAGATGATATACGGGTGCTCAGTAGAGACTGGGTACACTGGACGGACTCGCCGAGAACTCCCAGATGGTATTATACCTCACGTCAGATGGCAGTTCTCTGGTGACACTGGTACAGAGTAGTCTGTTGACCCGAGATCGTCATAGAGTCTCGTGTGGTTCCCACTGTGCTTTGATTTCCATCTTACCACGTCCAAGAGGGCGTGCAAAACGGTGGTTTTTGGGTACAGTCCCGAGTCACATGGAGGCAATGAGCGATAGGAGGGGATTCGTCTCTCCCGGTATAGGGGGTTGATGTTGCGCTGTGTTCGATTGGCTATAACAGGAAATCCCTGGCCAGGGTTGCTGAGATTTACTGGTAAGTGTTACCAGTAGTTTCTCAAACAGTTATAGAGCTCATATCGACACGACTTATTGAGCTATTGGGGTCTGACGTTTACCACCCCTAGGCGAGATATGCGACATATCAGACGATCAGACCGGACTGTACGGTAGTGTTACTGGTCGGATTCACTGGAGTGTGAGCAGGCTTGCTCGTCGATCTTCAGATCGCTCAATACCCGGGTGGCCGTTACGTTTAGCAGACCGCTTGCGGCTTGTGGATGTTTGATATGATCATCATCCGCTGCCGGCGTATTGACGAGTCTTTAGAGTCCTACACAGAGGTTTCCTGGTTCAAGCGAAATGAAATAGGAGCGCATATGAGATATGTGCGGGACCGAGAATAATGCGTGTATGTGATACCGTATTCTATTCTCGCGATGTGACATTAATCGGTTATATCCGATATAGCCGGGTTATCGGATCAAGTGTTGATTCGATAAGATGTTACTAATGATACCAGTCGGTTATGTTCGCATGACCGGATCATTGAATCAAGTGTTGATTTAATGATTTAATGTATAATTATATATTTGATATATTACTTTACATTAACTAGTATCGGTTCACTTTAGACGGATTTTCTCACTCGAGTGTGCGCATTACATATGCGATATGTTTTTGTGCACTAGCTTGTATCATGTTTGATGATGCATGCCTAACTTGGTTAAGTGTAAAGAATGAACCATGGTTATGAATGGGTTAGGGTTTTGATTTTTATTTATTCATTTATCTTTCTTATTTATTCTTTTTTGGAATAAGGAAAAGAAAGATAAATGGTGGCTTATTTTGGATTTAGTTGAAGTTTCTTGAAACTTTGACTAAGTCTTCATTCTTATCATATTCTTAACCCTAACCAATTCAACTAACCTAAGTTAATTCTCTACACTTAACTAGAGTTAAAAGTATGATAAGTATTGTTATTGATTGATTTTTAATTTAAGACTTATCATAACATTCTTCTTCCTCCTCCATTTTCTTCAAGTGAAGAAAGCTTGCCCCATCAATGGCAAGTGATGGAAATGAGTGAGAAATCCGATTCTAAAGTCTACCCACTTCCTATTTCTTCATCCTCTACCTCTTGCCAAGTAGTAGAGTGTGTTTCCTTCACAAGTTTCATGACTTGGTGAAGGTGGAGCTTGATTCATCGATGCTTCGACGTAGATCATTTTCGGCATGGACATCGACGACCTAGCTTGCCCATTCTCCGACGAAGCCGATCCTAGAGCCCAGATTTGATTTGGACAGCGGAGAGGACCTCGTTGCGGAGCTATGGAGGTGGAGCACCGAATCTACAAAGGTTGTATTTCCGTATTTTATTTAGTTAACTGTTAACTAGTTCTTGTTCGCCTAAATATCTAGCAATCGATCCGTAGTTTAGGGTTTGTAGGCACCATAATTTTTGAAATTGCCATGGTTGATGGCTTGGGAGACCTCACTTGAGTGCCTTGGAACCCTGCACGTCCAGTATACCCAGTCTCCACTGAGCACCCGTACACCATCTCTGATGTCTAACACCGATGGATATAGGATCATCCATCGCCCATCATATGGGTCAAGATGCGTATACGCTAGTCTACTCTGGTGTATCGATGCCCTGTCTCGATATACCCTCGACTAGGAACAGTTATAGGATGTACTCATCGACTACCGCGGCCCCACTAGTATGATCTCATCATAGTCCCAGTAGTCGAGTACAGATCCTAAGGGCTTTATCAATATGTGAGAGTAAAACAGTAAACCAATACAAGTCAACATGTTAAGATAAAGTGAAACCAAATAGCATACTATCATGAAGAGCAAGAAAGTCTTCTCTATATATAACCAAGCATCCATTATAATATACATCATATGTACAACAATGGCCTCTAGGGCATATACATAACTAACAATCTCCCACTTGCACTAAGGCCAGCTGCTGTAGTATCTCATACCTAGCATCCCGAGTAATCTCTCAAACTGTATCTGGGGAATAGCCTTCGTGAATGGATCCGCAGTGTTGTCCTTCGTATCTACTCTCCTGACCTCGATCTCCCGGCGATCAACTATCTCCCTGATCAGGTGATACCGCCTCAGAATATGTCTGGACTTTTGATGGGATCTTGGTTCCTTGGCCAAAGCCACAGCTCCATTGTTATCGCAATACAGAGGTATTGGATGCTCAATGGATGGAACCACACTAAGTTCACAAATGAACTTCTTGATCCAGACAGCCTCTTTGGCAGCATCGTTGGCAGCGATGTATTCAGCCTCCATCGTCGAGTCTGCAACGGTATCCTGTTTGGAACTCTTCCAACATACCGCCCCTCCATTGAGGGTAAAGACAAAACCCGAATGCGACTTAGAGTCGTCCTTATCACTTTGGAAGCTGGAATCGGTAAAGGACTCCACCTGGAGTTCTCCGTTACCATACACCAAGAACATCTCCTTAGTCCTTCGCAAGTACTTGAGAATGTTCTTCACAGCTGTCCAGTGACTCTCTCCAGGATTTGCTTGATACCGACTCACTACACTTAGTGAGTATGCTACATCGAGTCTGGTACATAGCATCGCATACATGATAGAGCCTACTGCCGAAGCATAGGGTATCCCTTGCATGCGAGCTCTTTCCAAATCAGTCTTGGGAGACATCTCTTTGGAGAGAGTGAGTCCAGAGATCGTGGGTTGGTTCCCACGCTTGGATTCTTCCATACTAAACCTCTTTAGTATGGTGTCAATGTACCTGGATTGGGACAATCCCAATATCCGTTTAGATCTATCTCTATAGATCATGATTCCCAATATGCAGGAGGCATCACCTAGATCTTTCATTGAGAATCTCTGTGATAAGAAGAGCTTGACTGATTGCAGCATAGGAATATCATTTCCTATCAAGAGTATGTCATCCACGTACAATACGAGGAAGACAACCTTACCCTCTGCTACCTTCTTATAGATACAAGGTTCATCTATATTTTTGATGAAGTCAAACTCTTTGACTACAACATCAAAACAGATGTTCCAACTCCGCGATGCTTGCTTTAACCCATAAATGGATTTAAGCAGCTTGCACACCTTTCCGCTGCTCCCACTATCTACGAAGCCCTCTGGCTGAGTCATGTACACGCACTCTTCTAAATCACCGTTTAGAAAGGCGGTCTTAACATCCATTTGCCAGATTTCGTAGTCATGGTATGCAGCAATGGCAAGTAAGATCCGGATGGACTTAAGCATAGCTACTGGAGAAAAGGTTTCGTCATAGTCCACACCTGGTCGTTGACGAAAACCCTTTGCTACAAGTCTAGCTTTGAAAGTCTCAACTTTTCCATCTACACCAAATTTCTTTTTAAAGATCCACTTGCTCCCTATGGGTTTTACCCCTTCAGGAGCATTTTCCAAAGTCCATACTTTGTTAGTGTACATGGATTCCATCTCAGATCGCATTGCATCCATCCATTTCACAGAGTCACCACTCGTGATGGCCTACTCGAAACTAGTCGGGTCATCATCATCCATGATGCAATCTTCGCTTCCACCATCAATGAGAAAACCGTAGTATCTCTCAGGTGGACGAGAAACCCTACTAGATCGGCGGAGAGGCTGGGGTTCGTCGGGTACTACTGAATCCTCTGGTTCCACTAAATCTTCAGTTGTAATTTGTGTTTCTGGAACCTCTTCCAGCTCTACCTCTTTACCACTAATTTCTTTTTTAAGAAATTCCTTTTCTAAAAAGGTGGCATATTGAGAAATAAACACCTTTTGTTCCTCAGCGTGATAGAAAATATATCCTTGAGAATTCTTAGGATATCCCACAAATTTGCAAAGAACTGACCGTGCCTCGAGTTTGTCTGGATTTTGTCTTTTGACATAGGCCGGACAACCCCATATCTTAACTCTTTTAAAATATGGTTTCTTCCCACTCCATATCTCATGTGGTGTGGTAGGCACAGATTTAGACGGAACTTGATTCAATAGGTATGCTGCTGTTTCAAGCGCATAACCCCAGAAGGAAATAGGCAACTCAGCCTCGCTCATCATAGAGCGCACCATATCTAATAGGGTGCGATTCCTCCGCTCCGATACACCGTTGTGCTGTGGTGTATAAGGAGGAGTAAGCTGAGAGAGAATCCCATTCTCTTTTAGATAATCTAAGAACTCATTGCTTAAGTATTCACCTCCTCGATCAGATCGAAGAATCTTAATACTTTTGCCCGTTTGATTCTCTACTTCGTGTTTATATTCTCTGAATTTCTCAAAAGCTTCAGACTTGTGTTTCATCAGGAACACATGTCCGAATCTAGAGAGATCGTCAGTGAATGTAATGAAGTAGGAAGAACCGTTCCTGGCATGCGTAGACATGGGACCGCATACATCACTATGTATCAGTCCTAAGAGTTCAGTAACTCTCTCTCCGTGTCCACTAAACGGAGCTTTGGTCATTTTTCCTTTGAGACATGAATGGCAAGTATCATAAGATGATAATTCGAACGGATTCAAATAACCATCCTTTTGTAACTTAGCCAGTCGTGTCGCATTGGTATGACCAAGTCTACAATGCCACAAGTAGGATTCGTTCATATCCGAACTTTTCCTCTTGTGTGTGTTTTGTATATTCAGGACTGTATTCTGATTTAGAATGAATATGCCATTATGTAACGAGCCTGATGCAATCAACTTTTGATCTAGGAATATGTTCATAACATTATCCTGTACTATAAAATTATATCCCTCTTTACTCAATAAAGAAACTGATATAATGTTGCACATCATGTTCGGTATATAATAGCACTCATTTAGAATCAGTGTATTACGACTTGGCAATACAAGGTGATATTCGCCAACTGCTTTGGCTACAATACTTGCACCGTTCCCTACTTGAACTGAATGATCACCTTTTCCCAGTTCTCTACCTTTTCGTAGCCCATGTAACTGTTTACATATGTGGGATCCTGATCCGGTATCTAATACCCAGGACGTAGGGTGAACTGAGAAACAGTTCTCAATAACTAACACACCCAAAGAAGATGCATCAACATGTATGTTCTTTTGGGCGGCGTGAGAATCCAGATATTCTCCTGTTTCCTGTTCAGTCTTATAACTCTTATAAGAAAGAACGGGTCCAACATTCCCTAACTCTGTACAATAATTGGGTTCAGTCAATACATCCATATTATTATCTTGATTATGGCATGACATGGTCGCTACCTGGAGAGAGAGAGAAGAAAACACTTTAGCGTATGCTCTTGCAAGATTAGATTGGTTATTATCTTATCTAATCAGGATGTCTCCCACTGTTTTTATCAAATCTACCTTAAAACCCTAAAAGGTAAGATTAGCCGGGATTAATTACACCCTACAATTTCGTCAATCTTTCAGCCAGATCAGTGTCGGTACTTTGAGGGAGGTTCCCCGTGCTTTCGCACGGACCTAATTAAAGTAAACCTCATTTTCCCAGAGGCGTAACCTCGTTAACACTTTTCTAGACACCTGCTTGAATGACTAATTGTCCTGTGTAAAACTCTCCCAGGAGTAACACTTACTCGCAGCGGGTATCGGGATCCAACTATCTCATAGGAGGTATGCAATCTCATTGCAAATTTCAACACTTGAAATTCCCGATAATATTTTGCCCCTAGCAATTTATGACCTTAACATAGTCAACAAATCATAATTGCTAGCCAAGTTCAACCCGTCATTTCCCGATTGAATTAAATCCACCTGCACGACCCTTAACATAGTCAACAAAGTCGCACAACTACCCTAATCCAATCACATCTCATGTTTTAGCAGATAAGTACTAATTAGCTACAGCACACTACGCCTTAACATAGTCAACAAACGTAGCACGAATACTAACTAGTCTTTATCTGAAATGACGGAGGGCTACGCAGGTTTTTCAGAAAACCCCGAGCGTAATGAACTTGATATCGTTGTAGAATCGAGTGTTTTTGAAAAGGAGTGTTTTTGAGGCTTTTCTTAGTTTCGCTAAAGGGGTCACTCCCGGTGAAGGGATCGTCGGCCCTTTCTTCATCGAATAAGGTGCAGGATATATCATATATACCGCTGTGCAAAGCAAAACATTAAAAGCAATCAAAAGACAAACCGCGTTTTGTAGCATCTACCAGTTTTGCTAAAGGAGTCACTCCCGGTGAAGGGATCTCGGTCCTTTCCTCATCGAATAAGGTGTAGGACATATCATATATATCACTGTGCAAAACAAAACTGTAGCTACCCCTTTTTATAAAGTTTTTGATTCTACAACATCTTTAGGTTTCTTTTCTTTTATTAATCTCATTAATAAAAATCCCATCAGCTTATGCTTCCTAAGCATCACAGAAGAAACGAAAGCAGTAATATTTATATATCAGCATATATATATAGTATAAGCATTCGTCTCAGGCAGTAATATGATCTCATCACAGAACATTGCAGCAGAAGAACATATATGAAATATTGGATATACTAGGACGTCCGTGTTTTTAATACGAGCCTGTATAAAACACGGATTCCACGGTCGCGACGAATAGCCAAACCCACATCCCAAGACCCCTACGAGAGCGGTAAGTAACACTGCCAATTCTAGGGTTAGGAGACCCGGTCTCGACTCCTCGAGATGGCCTCCCACTGGACCCTAGAACCCGGTTACTTGTGCTCCCCTCCTTGGGTCTACCTAATGCGGAAAAGTAAATAATATACACTGGTGACAGCAACCGCAACCTGGAAGTGCCCCAAATAAAAGAATATTACATTACAAATGAATTTTACATGAATGAAAATAAAAACCCTCATCTCACATAAAACCCCCGGCTATTCAGAACGCGACGATCCAATACAACATATCACAGCAACACATAATATCACATATCATCAACGTAAGTAAATATGCGCATCCCAATTGTCGTTGAATCATATAGCAACGAAACCGGCGATATTACATATTACACTTACGGTCACAGAAAAGAAAGTGTAAAACTACAATATTTGGAATCCACAATCACTTTAGACATCGTAAATCCGAAATATCACATACTCCGCATTTCATGCCTAACTCTATGAATTCCACATATTGTATCACATTCCAGATAAATAGACAGTATTAAACTTTCCGAACAGATAATCAAACACCCAAAATTTCCCAAAGTGCTCAACTCTTGAGCGGAGTTCAAATAATCCCAGAATATGTCACAGTACCAGTGATCCAGCCGTAGAAGGGTCAAGCCAACGCCTCACATGTGGCACGCCGTACTGCCCCAAACCCGAAGGTTCAATAGGCAGTTCAAGACGGTCACATAATCGAGTTAAGGTTTGTTGTCTTCTAGAGGGTCCACCGCTTAACTTGTACAATTTTTCCGAAAGATTTAAACCCGAATAAATTTCAACACTTGAAACTTTGCCGTACCGGGAAACAGTGAGTTAATGATATCCGTTCAAATAGTTTAACAATTTCTAAATATCCGGAAAGAAATACGAATTTAAATATTCCGATCGAATCTACGATTACAAAAAAAACCCCAGAATTTTAAACACCTGAAACAGATTAAAAATACCCAGAAAAGTCAACAAGTACCTACGGTTATTACCAGAAAGCCACGTGTCGCCAATCGATCAATCCGTCGCGGAACCGCCGCGCAAGCAAGCTTGCGCCGCGCTTCCGTGGCCATTTGATTGAATTGGGGGCTCGGGCTTCTTGGTAATTCTCAGAATTCCCTGCTGATTTTTTTACATATTTTTAATTCAGAAAAATCCCAAAATTTAAAAAATTTCCAGAGAGGGGTCTTTTTGCGTCGTTTCGGGTTCGATCGGAGTTTTAACTTCGTAAACACATCGCCTAATGCTCTAGCTAGGCTCTGATACCACTGTAGGGTTCCTAGGCACTCTTGTGAAGGTTCAAAAGGCATCAAACATGCCCGGATTAAATTTTAGACGTGCCGAACAACCCAAAGCCGGGATCTTTGCTAGATTATTAGGGTTTAACATGCAAGATGATAACTTTTATCTAAGTGTGAGGGATTACAACCTTTGTAGTCCGCTCCTTCGCTTCACCAGCTCCGAGTAGAAGTCCCTTTGCAGCGATCCACGATCTCCCAGACTCATGAGAGGCTCCACGACTCGAACGATCCATGCTAGCTCGAAGTATTCCAAATCTCCGATGATCTACCTTGAAGTTGCAAAGACTCAAGCTTTCTCACTCTAAAGAGATGAACACACTAATCTCATGGGCTAGATGAGATGAGGATGAGAGAGTAGTAATTTTGCTTTCTTTTTAAATCATTTTCTCATATTTATTCATCACATAAAGAAAATCAAGCAAGCTTTCTTCAAGAGAGAAGAAGATGATAATGGAAATGATAATAAGATTAATCCTTTTGTGATGAATAGAAAACCAAGCTATATGATTGATATATTAACCATGGTCAAGGATGAGTGGATAAGAATGTGTAGAGAATAAACTAAAGTTAGGGTTTGGTTGGGTTAAGAATGTGTCATCACAAATATCTTAACCATGACAAAAGAATAAAGCTTCTAGAATGTGCATGAAGCTACTAACCCTAATCAAACCCTAACCTCATTTAATCATCCTTAAACATGTTTAATAATAAATCATATCATGTCACAATAATATATATCACATATATATTATATATTTGCAACAAAAGAAAATAATACAATTGACATATATCGCATATATATCAATGTATCATTCAGTGAGAAAATGAAATAATAAAGCGAGCCAATATTAGATAATGTAATAATATATCATATATATTATTATACATTAAATTATCGAATCAACACTTGATCCGACGATCCGGCTATATCGAATATTGCCGACTAATATATCATGTACCGATTCATCGAATCAACACTTGATCCGATGTCCCGGTTCATATCTAAATATCGCGAGAATATAATACGGTATCTCATATCGCATTATTCTCGGTCCTGCACATATCGCATTATTCTCGGTCCTGCACATATGTGCCTCTACTCCGTTTCGCCTGAGCCAAGAAACCTCTGTGTAGGACTCTAAAGAATCGTCAATACGCCGGTAGCAGGTGATGATCATATCAAACACCCACAAGCTGCAAGCGGTCAGCTAAACGTAACAGCCATCCAGGTATTGAGCGATCAGAAGATCAACAAGCTAGCCTGTGCGTTCTCCTGTTAATCCAACCAGTAACACTCCCGTACAGTCCGGTCTGTTCGTCTGATATGTCGCATATCAAGTCTAGGGGTGGTATACGTCAGACCCCAGTAACCGATAAGTCGTGTCGATGTGTGGATCATAACGGGTCGAGAAACTACTAGTAACACTTACCAGTAAATCTCTATATCAGCCCTGGCCAGGGACTTCCAGTTATAGCCAATCGAACACAGCACAACATCAACTCCCTATACCGGGAGAGACGAATCCCCTCCTATCGCTCATTGCCTCCATGTGATTCGGGACTGTACCCAAAAGCCACCGTTTTGCACGCCCTCTTGGACGTGGTAAGGTGGAAATCAAAGCACAGTGGGAATCACACAAGACTCTATGACGATCTCGGGTCTACAGACTACCCTGTACCAGTGTCACCGGAGAACTGCCATCTGACGTGTATTATATCACCATCTGGGAGTTCTCGGCGAGTCCGTCCAGTGTACCCAGTCTCCACTGAGCACCCGTACACCATCTCTGATGTCTAACACCGATGGATATGGGATCATCCATCGCCCATCATATGGGTCAAGATGCGTATACGCTAGTCTACTCTGGTGTATCGATGCCCTGTCTCGATATACCCTCGACTAGGAACAGTTATAGGATGTACTCATCGACTACCGCGGCCCCACTAGTATGATCTCATCATAGTCCCAGTAGTCGAGTACAGATCCTAAGGGCTTTATCAACATGTGAGAGTAAAACAGTAAACCAATACAAGTCAACATGTTAAGATAAAGTGAAACCAAATAGCATACTATCATGACGAGCAAGAAAGTCTTCTCTATATATAACCAAGCATCCATTATAATATACATCATATGTACAACAATGGCCTCTAGGGCATATACATAACTAACAGCAGCAGCAGGAGAAAGGAGGAGAGGGAGGAAAATGAGGGAAGGGAAAAATGGCCAAGTGTTTAGTCAAATAAGACCATATCTCTCTCTCACCAAACCTCATATTATATTCCCCTTTCTTTTATTTTTCTTTTCTTATCTCCAAAATTCCTTCTCACATAAATAGTAACCCCAAAACAACCATGGCAATAAAATGTATCACAAGTGTGAAAAAGTGATATGTGCATGTTTTGCACAAAAATACTAAAAACCGATTAGCGATTTTTAATCGCGATTAGCACTAATTTAGCATATAACTAATCAATTAAACTTAGAAATGCCGTAATTCTCTAATTTACCCTATATTATAATTTTCCATAATTTTTCTAACATTTTTCCTATTTATTTGTATTTAAAAATACCAAAATATTAAAATATTCAATAAAATAATATTAAATTATTAAAAATTCCCAAAAATTAATATTTTATCTTTTTGAAATGTTACAATCTACCCCCCTTAAAGAAATTCGGTCCCCGAATTTAAATTTGATACCCAAATTACAAAAACATTTCAGTAAAAATCCAATTTGTCGGGGCTCCGAAAACATCAATACATAGCGAATATCATAAAAATGTACTGCTCTACTAGAAATCAATCCCCAAAATGCATATATACGAATATCCTGTGCGTCTGGTGCGCAAGGAAATCAAAATCCATATTTGCGTCAAACAGGTGTACAAAACAACATCTAAGTGCAACTGGTGTGCACGAAACATCTGTCGTAGGCAACGTGTGTGCCTGACAGTAAAAAAAAATCAGGTGCATGTGACATGCACGAAGAATCCCGATTTAGTGCATCTGGCGTGCACCAATATCGTATATCAAAACACTAAAGGTGCATGAAAACTATGCTGGAAGTGTAAATCAAATCACTGCATAAGATAGGCGTGAAATCACAATCAATACCTCAAATGTAATAGCTATGCGCAAAATATAGATATCCAGTGGGTGCATGAAACAAATATCAAGAAACTCAATCATCAAAACTAAATCATGCAAACAGAACGCCCAAAATACCGAAATCCAAAACGACGCATACGTGATAATCGAATCACAAAATCACAAATCATAAATACCGTCGTTGGTAGTTCCTCCTTCGAGGTCGAGAAGGAGTCAGTGCATCCAATGCTAGTAGTGCACGATATCTACTTGCCTCTTGCTCACGGTCTGGCGTCCTCTGACTCCGGGTCATTATCTTCTCTGCGGATTACTCTTCTCGCAGTCAATCGGCTCATCGGCCCTGTCAGGTGTGCTAACGGGGATGATTCCGTTCTGGCACTTCTCTGGTCATCTCTCGGTGAATCCTCACGACCACTCGTAAGGCAGTATGCCACTGGCGTCGGCCTCTGGCTCTCTGAATGCACATCCCACATCTGATCCTGGGTGCAAACATCATTGCAGCAATGTCCTGGAAGGAATCCTGCTCAAGGTCTCTTCCGATCTTACCTAAGCCGAACTGTACGGAGGCTAGCTCTCTTGCATAATCTCTTCTCGCTTGATAGACATCTGTGTCCTCAGTACAACATTTCTCGTAAACTGGTCGCATCCCAACGCCTCTGTAAGCATATTAAGTCTCTGGTCTCGACGGAAAGAAATGACAGCTCGTCAGTGTCTCGCACGAACCTCTGGTTCCACTTGTCTCTATCGTCGTCCACTATGGCGTCACGCCATGCTATCTACGCACTGCACTGTTCTCGGCCACAGTCAATCCGAAGTCTCTCGCACGGACTCGAAACCGCGTACCCTGTAGCTTCATCACTCTGTAGAAGATGTCTGGCCAAATAGGTTCTCGGGAACGCGTCCCAACTATCGGAGGAATACACAACATTCGTCCGTCCTTGATCAATTCGCAACGCATCTGGGTAAAGTCCTCTATCCGAACCTGGTCAACTACCTCGTCAACGATGCCGAACCCTGGCCTGCTGGGTGTGCGCAACATGACCACCCCTAGGTCTAGGTCTTCTCGTATCATTTTCCAGAAAGGTCCTGTCGAGGTCTCTCTCTCAAATCTCAATCCTGCCGAATTGCCCGGAAGTCATCATCCATTGCTGAAGCAAATTCTTATTCCGGAACGGCTGCATACTCATCGCGCTTCTTTCTGGAAGATATATCCATATACCACGCCTCTGGGTGCGCATCACATCTCTGACGTCAGCGGAGTGGGACGTCATCTCGTCGAAATATCTTGCAAACTCTTTTATTCACTCTGCTTCAATGTCGACTGATTCGGACTCGTCTCATCGTGGCTGCATGGACTATGCTCCAACGGCTATACTCATATCTGGAGTCTTCCAAGCAAAGCATCCCATCACATGATATTCGAATGATGTCGAAACATTCGATCGACTCGTCAGAACCTTATAATCCCCCAAGGGATCAACATCTTGGGTACAGTTTAATAGTATCGAGTACATGCGACAGCGTCGGTGGTCCAGCCGTAGAAGGGCAAACCCAAGCCTCACTAATGGCGCCGCGGAACTGCCGCAAACCCTAAGGTTCAACGGCTTTCACACGTTCATTAAGTCGAGTTAGGGTTTCATTCTTCTAGAGGGTCCATGGAATCGCCTGCATGTCTTTCCGTATACTTTAAACTTGGAGAATGGCTCCTGACATTCGAACGTCTCTATCGACTCTCAACGAACCTGCGTGAAGTCGTCTCAAGCTGGAAGCAATCCATCTGATGACCTCGCATCGGTAAACGAACGAACCACATGTCCTAGTCATTTATCCTCAGGTGACTAGCGACTCGCTATCATCTCTCTAAGTATGTACTCATGCTGCAGTAGCTCCAATCGTCTGGGTGATATCATGTCGTTTGCGGCAACAACTGGCTCATTCGCCTGTACGCCGAACAGCGCCTCAATCCTCCAGGAAAGGCGATACATTGGCAATCATCTCTGAACCGGTCTGCTCTAGATCCGAGTAAGACTCCCCACATTGGAAATCTTCAACTCAACTGGGCCCGCTCCGGCGCATAAATCGGACGAATCACCTTCGTCTCTCAAACCAGGTAGACTAGCTATCATCTGTCTCATATCTGCCTGAAAGCTCCGGCAATCTCAGCTCGTAAGCTCCGAAAGCAACATCCTGTCAATCTCAGCAACAGCTGGTCCATCTGTCTGCACGGTAGGCGACATCATAACCTCTGAGGTATGCTGTACATCAACAGTCCTCTCTCAACTGGCAGCTCTAACAATGGACCGATCATCCGGTGCAAGACCAAGCACTCGCCTCCACTAGAGGTCACAATCACCAATACTAACACGAGACGTTCCCATGTCACCAGAAAACACAATGGTCGGCCCTCGTACCAGACGAGCTCGCACAGACCGTAACCCTAGCAGCAGCCCAAACTGTGCTCAAACATGGCGACAGGAACCTCAATCGATTATCGAAGAGAGCAGATCAATGGCAAGAAAGAGAACAACAGATCCAAAGTGGATACATGATCATAAGAAGGAACAACATCAATGAAGGTATGATCATGAAACTAATAGTATCGGGGATCTCAAATGGATGTATAATCATGGATATGAAGAGAATCACTGATCTCGAAAATATGCACATCCTAAGGTTCCTTAAGCGGAGTGGCGTGTCGTAAGTATGCCGCGGAACATACCAACGGTACATCACTCTACTTTAGTCACCAATTCCATCAACCAAGGGTTATCCTACGTGACGAAAGTTCGGGTCTAATACCCCCTCGACTAAGTCTAAGTTCCGTAAGGTCAAGCCTAAGTTCCGTATATATATAAACGCCCTAGGCTCCACATAGTCAAACTTAGACTCAAACCAAGGTCAACCTAGCGCTCTGATACCAACTTTGTCACGACCCGAAAGAGCACGTGACTGGCCCTTGAACCAAATGAAGTCTATAGGACTCCATCTGATCCAAGTAAGCCAAAAGCCCAGAAATCTAAAACCATTTTAAGAGTAAATAAAGAAAACTGGTTTTTAAAGAAGTGAAGGAAAACATGTTTGAAGTCAAGGTTTTTAAAATAACTAAGCCGAATGTGCATTTTTTAAAATGTAAAGTCTTTTCTAGAAATTTCGGCAGAGTTTCTTTTGTAAATACTGGCCCCGAACGGGGTACAACAAGAACAATATATATATACAATGATAAAGGCATCCCCAAGCGGGAGCTAGCTCTTCGTCAATCGACGGTCACAACCACGCAAGCAATATAATATACAACGCCGAATGGCGAGGGTCAAATCCAAAAGAAACTCAATAAGCATGAAAACCGCAATACTACTAAGCGCGACTCTAAGGTCGAATAATACAACACTAATGTCTAAGTCTGAAACAATATACAAGTTTTGGTTGATGGAAATTCTAGATACAAAGAATAATACAAGTACAAAGGTGGTTCTTGATGCAAAAGAATCCACCTACCAAATGCAATTCACCCGCAAGGAAGTAGTGTGCCCGAAATGCCGCAAGAAACCTGTACGGCAAAACCTGCAAGAACTGTGGCACAACGGGGGTGAGTTGCCAACTCATGAATAGAGAATATCTACAAGCAGAAACTGAATGCAAGACATAATCCTAGGTCAACAATCAGTATAATATAACCCACAAGAGTACGTCTGAAGCATGATAAGGTGGCAAGTAACATCTAAACAAGTATGTAGTGCCAAGTACTCAGGTAATAACATGTCATCAGTATAAGGTATGTCTGCATGAAGTAAATATGAATATCAATACACATATACTAGCGTCCCATACCACTAATATTGGTGTAAGGGTATATATAACAGCGCCCTCATACCCTGTTATATATACAAATGAAGTATGATCAATGTAAATCCAATCTGTATATGATCCATGTCTGTATGTGATCCAAGTCTATATATATACGTGGAACCCGTCCACCCGTCACCCAATGACAAATAAGCATCATGTATGCAAATATGAGGATATAAACAAAATCATGGAAAAACATCATGAAACCCGTGCCTAGCATCGACACGTAAATCCTCGTCCATATGGGGCTCCGTCTGCGGTATCGTCCCTCGGCCCCAGCAGTACGGGTCATCCCATGTCCTCATCCATATGGGGCTCCGTCTGCGGTATCGGCCCTCGGCCCCGGCAGTACGGGTCATCCCATGTCCATCTCTCAACTCCGGTCGGTATCCTCCAGATATCCGCCGAGCTCAAATACAATCACCGGTAGGTAGTAGTCCCTCCGTCAGGCTCACCGTCTACTACACAGCGAAACCGTTCTCGCCCCGGGGTACCATACCGGGTCCACCATGTACCCGCAATCGGCCTCATCCGCCTCCTCGAATCGGGTTTCACATGTCGCTCTCAGCACCGAGAAAACACATGGTGGACGCACTGAAATATCATATCAAGGGTAACCGGGTTTTTAACACAATTATATATTCTCTTTTGAAATACCCACGGTTCCCAAATCCAGAAATAT
The DNA here is from genome assembly GCA_030015575.1 of Agapanthus africanus. Lineage (NCBI taxonomy): Eukaryota > Viridiplantae > Streptophyta > Magnoliopsida > Asparagales > Amaryllidaceae > Agapanthus > Agapanthus africanus. The sequence goes on along the minus strand of JASDDO010000026.1, from coordinate 397,109,950 downwards.
CATGGAAACAACATATCTCAATGCGTATAATCAAAACATGATGTATGCGACATGTAAGAAAGGTAAGCATATCATAAGTCATGCAATATGGAATAGTAATGTGCACATGTCGAGGGAAACCGCTCTTTTAAAACGAATCAGTTTTGAAGAACATCATGCGGTTCCCAAATCTCTAATCAAGTCAGAATCATTTATATTTGTGTACAGGTATAAGTGTACAATATGCCATGCAAGAATCATATCATGAATGCAACAGTACTACAGTGTAGTGGCATGGCAATTATCGATGATGAAGTGTGTGAGCCGGCAAATAGTGTACGTGGAACATACGCATCATCGATAATAGTGCTGGTGTCCTAACAGCATGATAATAATATAGCAATAAACATATGCAAGCAATGTGAATAGCATGAATATGTGGAAATCAAATAATCAACACCACAGTGAAGAATCTACATCAACAAGTATATATCATGCAGTTATGTCGTTTGAAATAAGACGAATCAGGATTTTTAGTAAAATAAGGGTTACAGTATATTTTAAGAAAGACACGTCCTTTGAAAAATACCCGTAGAATCTCTTTACTTGTCTTTTAAGATATTCCTGATTCGTAGTTTTTGAAATAGGTATGACTCCGGTCTAGTCTAACATCTACTATGCAAACTACAGATCTAAGTACCAAGCCAATCGGGAGGGGTATGGAAACCACCTAAATCTGAGTCGATATATATATAGGTATAATAGTCGGTGATCCCGCCTCAATAGTATCGCGTACGATACAGTATATTATATGACATCCTCAAGTCATGAGTGCGGATCAATCGTCAATGTAAAGCTCGTACGGTAAATCGTCGTACGGCATCCCAAAAGCTGGGTACGGGTCAATATCACACTAGCTCATCACCTCTCAGGTATCACTATCATCTATCACATAATCTGGGGTACTGATCTAAGTCTAGTACAACTGATACCATCAATATACTGCGTGTGCAAGCACACGTCCCAAGGCTCGCTAGAGATCGCGTATCGTATCCCAAATAAGAATCACATCAAATCACCGATCTTGCGGCATAAAGCCCAACATCATCGACTCATCTCCAATGTCATCCAATATCATCAACACAGTGCAAGTATAAGGAATATACAAGTGTAGGCGTGTGGGTGCAAATCTATCCTAGGGCTCGCAATCAGGAACTACGCTAGTTACTTCTACCCCTAACTAACCATATCACACTATAACTAACACATATATAATCTATATAGTATACTAACTACGGACTGCGGGGGTGCTATACGCCATCCACCCGACTTCCCCCTGTAGATATAATCTACTCACCTTGCGTCTTCATTTGTCGACGTCGCCATGCGCTTTCTTGTCGTCCCGAAGTCTTCATGGGTACCTACATATCAAAGTATCGTATATTCGCATTAAAACCAAATCCAAGCTAGAACGGCACATGAAATCCAAAACGATACGATAAGGGGCCTATAGGTTGGAACCTATGGCACGCCTTCAAAACCATCAATGAACCCTCTATATCGTCGTATAAACGCCAAATAGTCGAGGTAAAACACAATACACAATTGCAGAATCAAAAATACGGAATACGGAAACACGAATCCAAAACAGCAACTTAGGAAATATGTTCCAGATTTCACCCTAGGTCAAATTAGACAAATCTATACATAACAGGGGTCTAATCTATACATGTAGGAGCTGCAGAACCAAAATAACACAGATTGGTGCTGGTCGGGCCGCAAATTGCGGCCAATTGGGATTAATTGGAGGCCGGGTAAGGGAGTTAGGGGCTAGGGTCTTGGTGGTAGCTTCCTGGGTGCCTGCACATGCCACTGTCCAATCAATTTTATTTTAGAATGTTCCGGGTGATAGCAGATCCCAATTAACCTTCACAGATTTCACAAATTTTCCGATATCGGTTTCTAAAATCCGTATTCTGGCTCAATTCATGCACTAAGGTGTTTATATAACCTCAACTGAGCTCAATTTCACATTATAACCCACAATTTCCCATAACCCTAACTAGGTTTTCCTCAAGTCCATAATATCACACAATATCGATTCAATCTAAACATGGGGGTATAAGTAATGCTAAAACTAAGTTGATGATCCAGAAATTACCTCATTTGGCAACTCAAGAAAATTCTTGAGTTGCCCCTAGTGGCCAAAATCCTTGCTTCTTTAGCTCCAAGTGTAGATCTAGGGATTGTGCACACATTTAATGAAATGGAGATTAGGTTTTGGGGTTGTTTTAGAGGTGTTGTGAGGGGTTGAAGAGGGGAGGGAAGTGAGGGAGGAGCAGCAGCAGGAGAAAGGAGGAGAGGGAGGAAAATGAGGGAAGGGAAAAATGGCTAAGTGTTTAGTCAAATGAGACCATACCTCTCTCTCACCAAACCTCATATTATATTCCCCTTTCTTTTCTTTTTCTTTTCTTATCTCCAAAATTCCTTCTCACATAAATAGTAACCCCAAAACAACCATGGCAATAAAATGTAACACAAGTGTGAAAAAGTGATATGTGCATGTTTTGCACAAAAATACTAAAAACCGATTAGCAATTTTTAATCGCGATTAGCACTAATTTAGCATATAACTAATCAATTAAACTTAGAAATGCCGTAATTCTCTAATTTACCCTATATTATAATTTTCCATAATTTTTCTAACATTTTTCCTATTTATTTGTATTTAAAAATACCAAAATATTAAAATATTCAATAAAATAATATTAAATTATTAAAAATTCCCAAAAATTAATATTTTATCTTTTTGAAATGTTACACAATATAACATATCGAGCAACACATAACATCGAATGTCATCAACGTAAGTAAATATGCGCATCCCAATTGTCGTTGACATATAGCAACGAAACCGGCGATATCACATATTACACTTACGGTCACAGAAAAGAAAGTGTAAAACTACAACAGTTGGAATCCGCAAACTCTTTAGACATCGCATGCCTAATCAAATGAAATACTTAGACATCGCATGCCTAACAATTATAAACCCCGCATTTTAGTCTCATTATCGAAAACACTTTTCAATATCATGTCGGGCAATTCAACAGGATTCCCGACATTCTGATCGAATGCTCGTCGCAAACTTTAGTAGGCGGCTGCACCCCCGATACCGTCGACGAAGTGCACCAAGGCGGAACACCGCTACCGCGAGCACCCAAACGGATGCTTTCGGCGACGGGGTTCTCCTACAGTCACTTGGTCGGGGCTATGGGGTGGGGCTGTCTATTAAGTTTACCCGGCGAGTATCCGCGTACGCTACGTGATTGCGACGGACTTTTGATCACATCAAAATTCCGTGGCAACCGATCAAGTGAGACTAAAGTGCTTGATTTATAACATTCATTCAGTTATCTCATAACTACTTGTGAATTCCAATTATTGTATCACATTCCAGATAAATAGAAAATGTTAAACTTTCCGATCGAACATTCAAACACCCAAGTTTTCCGAAACAGATCAACACATGAAATAAGTTTAAAAACATTCACTTCGTGCCTCAGTACCAACGGTCCAGCCGTAGAAGGGTCAAGCCAACGCCTCACATGTTGCACGCCGTACTGCCCCAAACCCTAAGGTTCAAAGGGCAGTTCAAGACGGTCACATAATCGAGTTAAGGTTTGTTGTCTTCTAGAGGGACCATCGCTTTACTTGCACTACTTAGAACGTCTTTAAACCATGGAAAAATCCAACACTTGGAAATTTCCCGGCAGGGGAAAAAGTGGGTATTTATATCCGGTCGAACTTTTTAACAGTTTCTAAAATATCCAGAAAAACATAAACGAAGTTAAATTATCCGATCAAATTAATGAATCCCCAATAAAACCCTAGAAAACTCAACACTTGAGTGGAATTAAAAACTTCACATAAAAAATTGCCAAGAAAGGACCTAAGAATAAATATATGAAATTTGAGGGACTAAGTCCAAATTTGGGCCGCGGAAGCGCCGCCAAATCCCTGGTTTGGCCGCGGTTCCGCGGTCGAATTATGGAATTAGGGGCCCAAACTTCACAGTAATTCTTAGTTTTTCCTGCTTACTTTTCTGCATATTTTTAATTCACAAAAATCCACGAATTTCAAAAATGTACAGAGAGCATTTTAGGGTTTGGGTTTCGATTCGATCGGACTTCTAATTCCGTCTACGCATCGCCTAAGGCTCTAGCTAGGCTCTGATACCACTGTAGGGTTCCTAGGCACACAAATGAAGTCTTGCAAGTGATCAAACACGGCCAATTTAAATTTTACAAGTGCCGAGAAACCCTAATACGGATCGTTAACTAGATATATAGGCTATGCGATGCAAGTTAACGAATTAAATGCTAAAGGAAAGAAGCTACAACCTTTGTAGATCCGGTCTTCCACGTCCTAGGCTCCGTGACGAGGTCCCTCCGCTGTCCAAATCAAATCCATGACTCTAGCATCGGGTTCATCGGAGAAATGGGCGGGCTTGGTCGTTGGTTCGATGCCGAAGATGATCTACGTCGAGGCATCACAAGATCAAGCTCCAACTTCATCAAGCCTTGAAAACTTGTGAAGGAAACACCCTATACTACTTGGAAAGAGGTAGAGGATGAAGAAATAGGAAGTGGATTCACTTTAGAATTGGATTTCTCACTTGTTTTCATCACTTGCCATTGATGTTGCAAGCTTTTCTTCATTGCTCATGAAGAAGAAGAAGAAAGAAAATGAATATGATAAGTAATTTAAAAAGAAAATAAAATGAATACTTATCATGTATTCAATCATGGTTTAGTGTAGAGATTTAACTAAGGTTAGATGAATGGTTAGGGTTAGAGAAGAGACAAGAATGGTGGACTTGTTCAAAGCTTCAAGAAGCTTCAAATAAAAACAAAACTAGCAACCATTCTTTTCTCTTTATCTTTTCTAAATAAAATAAATAAATAGATAAATGAATAAGTAAAAGAAATGAAACCCTAACCACTAACTAACCATGGTTTAATTCTTTACACAAACCCAAGCAAGAATGTATCATCAAACATGATACAATCAAGTGCACTAAAATATATCACATATACAATGTACATTTCAAGTGAGTAAATCCATTTAAAGTGAACCAATACTAGTTAATGCAAAGTAATATATCAAATATATATAATTATACATTAAATCATTAAATCAACACTTGATTCAATGATCCGGTCATGTCGCATATAACCGGCTAGTATCCAATGTATCGGCTTATCGAATCAATCCTTGATTCGATAACTAGGTTATATCGCATACAACCATTCGACACATTCATCGCGAGAATGAAATACGATATCACATACACGCATTATTCTCGGTCCCGTACATATCTCATATGCGCTCCTATTTCGTTTCGCTTGAGCCAGGAAACCTCTGTGTAGGATTCTAAAGACTCGTCAATACGCCGGCAGCAGGTGATGATCATATCAAACACCCACAAGCCGCAAGCGGTCTGCTAAACGTAACGGCCACCCGGGTATTGAGCGATCAGAAGATCGACGAGCAAGCCCGCTCACACTCCTGTGAATCCAACCAGTAACACTTACCGTACAGTCCGGTCTGTTCGTCTGATATGTCGCATATCTCGCCTAGGGGTGGTAAACGTCAGACCCCAGTAGCTCGATAAGTCATGCCGACGTGAAGTCCATGACATGTGTGAAACTACTGATAACACTTACCAGTAGGTCACTGCAACCCTGGCCAGGGATTTCCTGTTATGGCCAGTCGAGCATAGCGCAACATCAACCCCTAATACCGGGAGAGACGAATCCCCTCCTATCGCTCATTGCCTCTATGTGAATCGGGACTGTACCCAAAAACCACCTGTTTGCACGACTCAGTAGAGCCGTGGTAGGGTGGAAATCAAAGCACAGTGGGAGACACACAAGACTCTATGACGATCTCGGGTTAACATAGTAAGCTGTACCAGTGTCACCAGAGAACTGCCATCTGACGTGAGGTATAATACCATCTGGGAGTTCTCGGCGAGTCCGTTCAGTGTACCCAGTCTCCACTGAGCACCCGTATACCATCTCTGATGTCAAACACCAATGGATATGGTATCATCCATCGCCCATCGCATGGGTCGAGAAGATATACGCTAGTCTACTCTGGAATATCAATGCCCCGTCTCGATATTCCCTCGACTAGGAACATTGAAGGATGTACTCATGGACTATCCAGGCCCCACTACTATGATCTGCATCATAGTCCTGGAAGTCGAGTACACATCCTAAGGGCTTTATCAACATGTAACAGAGAGACAGAAAGTATACATGTTAAGATAAAGAGCAACCAGATAGCGTACTATCATGTCGAGCAAGAAAGTCTTACCTATATATGTCCCAGCATCAACTACAATATACATCCAATGTACAGTAATGGCCTCTAGGGCATACATATAACTAACATGCTTTAATCTGTAAAGTAGCTTGCACACGTTTCCGCTGCTCCCACTATTTACGAAGCCCTCTGGTTGTGTTCTTATAGACGTTCTCTTCTAAATCAGTATTTAGAAAAGCAGTCATGGCACCCAACCACCAGATATCGTAGTTTTGGTATGTAGCAATGTTAAGTAGGATCCGTATGGACTTAAGCATACCCCCTGGAAAAGGTTTCATCATTATCCACGCCTGGTCGATGACGAAAACCTTTAACAAGTCTAGCTTTGAAAGTTTCAACTTTTCCATCTACACCTAGTAATCTTCTCAAGATATACTTGCTCTTGATGGGGATTTAACCCTTCAGATATAGCAGCCAAAGTCCATACTTTGCTGGTGTACATGGATTCCATCTCAGATCGCTAAGCATCCAGCCATTCTTACAAAGTCCCTACTCTCGATGGCCTGCTCGAATCTAGTTGGGCCATCATCTCATGATGCAATCCTCGCTCCCACTGTCATCGAGAAACCGAAGTATCTCTCAGGCAGGCGAGGAACCCTGCTAGATTGGCGGAGAGGCTGAGGTTCGTCGGGAACTATTGAATCTTTTGGTTCTGTCAAATCATCAGCTGCAGTTTTGTATAGCTGGAACCTTTCCAGTTCTACAGAACTGACCTTGCCTCGATCTTGTCCGAATTTTGCTTTTGACATAGGCCGGACAATCCCAAATCTTAACTTACTTAAGAGATAGGCTCTTCCCACACCATATCTTATATGGAGTGGTAGGCACTGATTTGATTCGAACCCAATTCAATAGGTATGCTGCTTCTTAAGTGCACAACCCCAAAAGGAAATAGATAACTCAGTAGTACTCATCATAGAGCACACCATATCTAATACGGTGCGATTGCTCCGACCTGATACACCGTTGTGCTGTGGTGTATTCAGAGGGGTAACACCGAGAGAGAATCTTATTCTCCTTTAGAATAGTCCAAGAATTCCATGCATAAGTATTCTCCTCCCTGATCTTATCACAGGACATAATACTTATACCCGTATTTTGGTTCTCTACTTCCAACTTATATTCTGTGAATATCTCAAAAGGTTCGGACTTATGTTTCAACAGGAACACATGACTGAATCTTGAGAGATTATCAGAGAATGTAATGAAGTACAAAGAACCGGTCCTGGCATGTGTAGACAGGGGAGTTTACATACATTATCATGTATCAGTTCCAAGAGTTTACTAACTCTTTCTCTGTTTCCAATAAACAGAGCTATGGTCATATAATCATTGCGACATGACTGGCAAGTTTCACAAGATGTAAATTCAAACTGATTTAAATATGCATCTAAATGTAACTTCAGCTAGTCGGGTCGCATTGATATGACCTAGTCTACAATGCCTCAAGAAGGATTCGTTCATTTCTGAACTCTTCCTCTTGTGTGTGTTCTGTATACTAGGAACTGTAGTTTGATTTAGAACGTCAATGCTTTTAGATAACGTGCCTGAACCGATCAACTTTTGAAATAGGAAATGTTCAAAAATATTATCCAACAATACAAAATTTTATCATTTCTTTACTTGTAAAGAGACTGATATGATTTTGTATATCAGGTTCGGTATCTAATAACATTCGTTCAGAATCAATGTACTGATAATACAGGGTGACAGTGACCAACAGACTTGGCTGCAACACTTGCCCCGTTTTCTGTCTTATGAAACTTATCACCCGTTCTTAGTTCTCTGCCTTTCTGTAGCCCTATGTAACAGATTACATATCTGGGATCCTGATCCGGTATCAAATACCCAGGATTCAGAGGATACTGAGAAACAGTTCTTTATAATGAACACACCCGAAGGAGATGCATCTCATGCACTTTCTTCGTTTGGGCGGCATGGGAATCTTGATATTCCCCTATTTCCTGCTCTGTCTTATAACAATTATAAGTTAGAGCGGGACCAACATTCCCCAGCTCAGTATAACAAGCGGGTTCGGTCAATACATCCATATTATTATCTTGATTAAGGCATGATATGGTCGCTACCTGGAGAGAGAGAGAAGAAAACACTCTGCATGCGCTCTTGCAAGATTAGATTGGTTACATATTTTATCTAATCAGGATGGCTCCCACTGTTTTTATCAAATCTTCCTTCAAACCCTAAAAGGAAAGACTAGCCGGGATTAATTACACTCTACAAGTTCGCCAATCTTTCAGCCAGGCCAGTGTCGGTACTTTGAGGGAGGTTCCCCGTGCTTTCGCACGGACCTAATTACAGTAAACCTCGTTTTCCCAGAGGCGTAACCCTGTTGACACCTTTCTAGACACCTACTTGATCGGCTAATTGCAAAGTGCAAAACTCTCCCAGGAGTAACAATTACTCGCAGTGGGTATCGGGATCCAACTATCACATAGAAGGTATGCAATCTCATTGCAAATTTCAACACTTGAAACTCCCGATAATGATTTTTACCCCTAGCACCTATGACCTTAACTATGGTCAACAAATCATAAGAACTAGTCAAGCTCTACCCGTCATTTCGTGATTAATTAGACCCACCCACATGACCCTTAACTAAGATCAACAAAGTCACGTGACTGTCCTAACTAATCGCATCATATGCGGTGTAGGAAGACATCACTTAGCTACCGTACACTGTGCCTTGACTATGGTCAACAAATACAGCACGAATACTATGTACTCTACTTCTTAAAATGACGGAGGGTTGCGAATGGTTTTTATGAAAACCTTTAACGCTTTGAACTTGATCTCGTTGCGGAATCAAATGGTTTTTAAATGGAGTGTTTTTTAGGCTTTTCTAGTTTTGCTAAAGGGGTCACTCCCGGTGAAGGGATCGTCGGCCTTTTCCTCGTCGAATGAGGTGCGGGATATATCGTATATATCACTGTGCAAAGCAGAAACTATAGAAGCAATCAAAAGACAAACCGAGTGTGTAGCATCTGCCAGTTATTGCTAAAGGAGTCACTCCCGGTGAAGGGATCTCGGTCCTTTCCTTATCGAATAAGGTGCAGGATATTGTATAAGGAACACCGCGATGCAAAGCAAGAACTGTAGCTACCTTTTTTTTTATTTTTGAAATTCGATTCCAGAACATCTTTTAGGTTTATTTTCTTTCATTAATCACATTAATGAATATCCCATCATTTAAGTCTACCTAAACATCACAGATAAATATAACGTACGCTTATGCCATCCGCATTCGCCTCGAGGTCCCGTCTGCACCGTTAGGTTAGGTAACTAACGGCAGAGCGAGGCAGGGGTAGCGCGGGTGAAAAACATAAGCAACGTCTATATAATATATCATATATACTATATATAAAATCTATCTGAACAAATCACATGATCACATCACAGATAACGCAGCAGAAAATATCATATGAAATATTGGATATACTAGGATGTCCGTGTTTTTAATACGAGCCAGTATAAAACACGGATTCTACTGTCGTGATGAATAGCCAACCCAACACCCCTAGACCCCTACGAGAGCGGCAAGCAACCCTACCATATGAGATATGGGATGGAAAGAGACCATCTCATAAACAAGTTAAGATATGGGGTTGTCCGGCCTATGTTAAAAGCAAAATCCGGACAAGCTCGAGGCAAAGGTCAGTTCTGTGCAAGTTTGTAGGATATCCCAAACATTCGAGAGGGTATATCTTCTACCACACCGAGGAATAAAAGGTGTTTGTTTCTCAATATGCCACCTTTTTAGAAAAGGAATTTCTTATGAAAGAAATTAGTGGCAATGAGGTAGAACTGGAAGAAGTTCCAGCAACACAAACTATAACTGATGATTTGGTAGAATCAGAGGATTCAATAGTCCCCGACGAACCCCAGCCACTCCGCAGATCTAGTAGGGTTCCTCATCCACCTGAGAGATACTATGATTTTCTCATAGACGGTGGGAGCGAGGATTGCATCATCAAAGATGATGACCCAACTAGTTTCGAGCAGGCCATCATAAGTGGAGACTCTGTGAAATGGCTAGATGCTATACGATCTGAGATGGAATCCATATACACCAATAAAGAAATGTTCTTAGTGTAGATGGAAAAGTTGAGACATTCAAAGTTAGGCTTGTAGCAAAAGGTTTTTGTCAACGACCAGGTGTGGACTATGACGAAACATTTTCTCCAGTGGCTATGCTTAAGTCCATCAGGATCCTAGTTGCCATTGTTGCATACCATGACTATGAAATCTGGCAGTTGAACGTCAAGACCGCTTTTCTAAATGGTGATTTAGAAGAGAGCGTGCACATGACACAACCAGAGGGCTTCGTAGACAGTGGGAGCAGCGGAAGCGTGTGCAAGCTTCTTAAATCAATCTACGGATTAAAGAAGGGATCGCGGAGCTGGAGCATCTGTTTCGATGAAGCTGTCAAAGAGTTTGACTTCATCAAAAATGTAGATAAACCATGTATATATAAGAAGGTAGTAGAGAGTACGGTTTTCTTCCACGTATTGTACGTGGATAACATACTCTTGATAGGAAACGATGTTCCTATGCTACAATCGGTCAAGCTCTTCTTATCACAAAAGTTCTCCATGAAAAATCTAAGTGATGCCTCCTACATTCTGGGGATTAAGATCTATAGAGATAGATCTAAACGGATGTTGGGATTGTCCCAATCCAGGTACATAAACACCATACTAAAGAGTTTTAGTATGGAAGATTCTAAGCGTGGTAATTTACCCGCTTGTTAAGGAATCACTCTCTCCAAAGAGATGTCTCCCAAGACTGATTTGGAGAGGGCTCACATGCAAAAGATACCCTATGCTTCGGCAGTCGGGTTTATCATGTATGCGATATTATGTACCGGACCAGATGTAGCTTACTCACTAGGTGTAGTGAGCAGGTATCAAGCAGATCCCGGGGAGAAACATTGGACATCTGTGAAGAACATTCTTAAGTACTTTAGAAGGACTAAAGAAATGTTCTTTGTGTATGTTAACGGACAACTCCAGATGGAGCCCTTTACGGATTCAAGCTTCCAGAGTGATAAGGACGACAGTAATTTGGTTTCGGGGTTTGTCTTTACCCTCAATGGAGGGGCGGTATGTTGGAAGAGTTCCAAGCTAGATACCGTACCAGACTCGACGATGAAGGCTGAATACATCGCTACCAACGATGTTGCAAAAGAGGCTGTCTGGATAAAGAAGTTCATAAGATGAACTTGGTGAGGTTCCATCCATTGAGCATCCAATACCTCTGTATTGTGATAACAATGGACCTGTGGCTTTGGCCAAGGAACCCCGGTCCCATCAGTGATCCAGACATATTCTTAGGTGGTATCACCTGATCAGGGAGATAGTAGATCTTCGGGAGATCGAGGTAAGGAGAGTGACATGAAGGATAACACAGCGGATCCACTCACCAATGCCCTCCCCCAGATGCTAATCGAGAGACTTTTTGGGATGTTGGGTATGAGATACTACAACAACTGGCTTTAGTGCAAGTGGGGGATTATTAGGAATATGTATACCCTAGAGGCCATTATTGTATGATATAGTGGATTCTTGGACATATATATAGAGGACTTTCTTGCTCGACATGAAAGTTTGTTATCTGGTTGCCTTTATCTTAACATCTAGACTGGTATTATAATATTGTCTCTCTCTTGCATGTTGATAAAGCCATTAGGGTGTTTGCTTGACTACAAGGACTATGATGCAGATCATACTACTGGGATCTGGGTAGTCTACAAGCACATCCTTTAATTGTTCCTATTCGAGGGTATATCGAGACAGGGCATCGATATTCCAGAGTAGACTAGTGTGTACGTTGAGAGTCGACCTTAGCACCACCATGAGGTTCTAGAGGCATAAAGCATGCCAAATTTTAATTTTATTAGGTGCAAAGTTAGACTAACAAGATCTTTACTAGAATATTAGGTTTTGCCTTTGTGATGTGATGAACTAAAGAGAAGAAAAGATCATACAACCTTTGTAGTTCGAGTCCTTCTCTTTAATAGCTCCGGGTTGAAGTCCACGTGACTCTACTAGGCTCCTCTTCAACTTGAATGAACCTCCTTCGTGATCTTCGCGCCAAAGAAGATCCACCCGAAGTCCACTAGCTCAAGCTAACCCTTCAATAATCTCATTAGTGAAGGCAACGCTCCACATCAAATTGCTAATCTAATGTGAGATGGTGAAGTGGGGGTGTATTTTGCTCACTAGGGTTTTCACATGTTCATTGATGTTAGTTATATGTATGCCCTAGAGGCCATTACTGTACATAGGATGTATATTGTAGTGGATGCTGGGACATATATAGGGAGGACTTTAGGACTTTCTTGCTCGACATGATAGTATGCTATCTGGTTACTCTTTACCTTAACGTGTATACTGATTGTCTCTCTGTTACATGTTGGTAAAGCCCTTAGGATGTGTACTTGACTACCTGGACTATGATGCGGATCATACTAGTGTTTGACATCAGAGATGATATACGGGTGCTCAGTAGAGACTGGGTACACTGGATGGACTCGTCGAGAACTCCCAGATGGTATTATACCTTACGTCAGATGGCAGTTCTTTGGTGACACTGGTACAGGTTAGTCTGTAGATCCGAGATCGTCATAGAGTCTTGTGTGATTCCCACTGTGCTTTGATTTTTACCTTACCACGTCCAAGAGGGCATGCAAAACGGTGGCTTTTGGGTACAGTCCCGAATCACATAGAGGCAATGAGCGATAGGAGGGGATTCGTCTCTCCCGGTATAGGGAGTTGATGTTGCGCTGTGTTCGATTGGCTATAACCGGAAATCCCTGGCCAGGGTTGCTGAGATTTACTGGTAAGTGTTACCAGTAGTATCTCGAACTGTTATAGACCTCATATCGACACGACTTATCGAGCTACTGGGGTCTGACGTTTACCAACCCTAGGCAAGATATGCGACATATCAGACGATCAGACCGGACTGTACGGTAAGTGTTACTGGTTGGATTCACAGGAGTGTGAGCGGGCTTGCTCGTCGATCTTCTGATCGCTCAATACCCGGATAGCCATTACGTTTAGCAGACCGCTTGCGGCTTGTGGCTGTTTGATATGACCATCACCTACTGCCGGCGTATTGACGAGTCTTTAGAGTCCTACACAGAGGTTTCCTGGCTCAAGCGAAACGAAATAGGAGCGCATATGAGATATGTGCGGGGCCGAGAATAATGCGTGTATGTGATACCGTATTCTATTCTCGTGATGAATGTATCGATTGGTTGTATGCGATATAACCTAGTTATCGAATCAAGGATTGATTCGATAAGCCGATACATTGGATATTAGTCGGTCATATGCGATATGACCGGATCGTTAAATGAAGTGTTAATTTAATGATTTAATGCATAATTATATATTTGATATATTACTTTGCATTAACTATTATTGGTTCACTTAAGATGTTTTTCTCTTTTGTTTGTGCACATTGTATATGTGATATATTTTTGTGCACAAGATTGTATCATGTTTGATGATACATGCCAACTTGGGTGTATGTTTGGTTTAAACCTTGGTTAAGTAAATGGTTAGGGTTTTTATTTATTTATTTATTCATTTATTTATTTATTTCTTTGGCATGAAATAAAATGGTGGCTTTCTTTGGATTTACTTGAAACTTCATGAAGCTTTGACCATTTTGTTTCTTTCCTAAACCTAACCATTCACCTAACCCTAGTTTATTCTCTACACTTAACCATGGTTGCTAATATGATAAGAATCACATAATTTTCTATTATTATTCATATCATATTATCTTCTTCTTCTTCTTCTTCTTCTTCAAGAAGAAAGAAGCTTGCTAGCTTCAATGGTGATTTGAGAAAAAGAGTGAGAATTCCAATTCTAAAGTGAACCCACTTCCTATTTCTTCATCCTCTACCACTTACCAAGTAGTATAGGGTGTCTTCTTCACAAGTTTCATGACTTGGTGAAGTTGGAGCTTGATCTTGAGTTGCCTCGACGCAGATCATCTTCGGCATCGAAGTCGACGACCTAGCCCGATCATTTCTTCGACGATACCATCGCTAGAGTCCGGGATCTGATGATCGTAGCGGAGGGACGTCAACACGGAGCTATGGAGGTGGAGGACCGGATCTACAAAGGTTGTAATTTCCGTTCACTCTTAGTTAAGTTGTTAACTAGTTGCATGTTTCGCCTAATCTCTAGTCAACGATCGCATTAGGTTTTCTCGGCACCGGAAATTTTTGAATTTGGCATGGTTGATGCCTTGTGAGACCTCCTTAGTGTGCCTAGGAACCCTACAGTGGTATCAGAGCCTAGCTAGAGCTTTAGGCGAAGTGTTGACGATGTTAGAAACCCGATCGAACCCCGAAACCCTAATTCTAAGCCTTCTCTGTACATTTTTCCAAAACTGGGAATTTTCCATATTAAAAATATGCAGAAAAATAAGCAGGGTTTATTATGAATTACTGTGCAAAACGGGGTCCTAACTCCGTCAAACTGCCGCGGAACCGCGGCCGTACCCCACGTGGCGCGGCGGTTCCGCGGCCATACTGTTGATTCTTTGACCCCACTTTGCACAGTAATGTTTATAATTGACTCCTGTGTTTTCTGGGTAATTTTAATGTATACTCAACAGTTGAGTTTTTTGGGTTGGGGACTCCGTGTTTCGATCGGGAAGTTTAACTTCGTCTTTGTTTTTCCGGATAATTTTAGAAAATGTTGAAAAGTTCGACCGGATATAAATACCCACTTTTTCCCCTGTCGGGAAATTTCCAAGTGTTGGATCTTTCCGTAGTTTAAAGACGTTCTAAGTAGTGCAAGTAACGCGATGGACCCTCTAGAAGACAACAAACCTTCACTCGATTATGTGACCGTCTTGAACTGCCCTTTGAACCTTAGGGTTTGGGGCAGTACGGCGTGCCACATCTGAGGCGTTGGCTTGACCCTTCTACGGCTGGACCGTCGCTACTGTGGCATGAAGTGGATGTTTTTAGACTTATTTCATGTGTTGAGCTGTTTCGGGAAAACTTGGGTGTTTGACTGTTCGATCGGAAAGTTTAACATTTTCTATTTATCTGGAATGTGATACAATAATTGGAATTCATAAGTAGTTATGAGATAGCTGAATGAAGTTATAAACACAGCACTTTAGTCTCACTTGATCGGTTGCCACGGAATTTTGATGTGATCAAAAGTCCGTCGCAATCACGTAGCGTACGCGGATACTCGCCGGGTAAAATTAATAGACAGCTACACCCCATAGCCCCGACCAAGTGACTGTAGGAGAACCCCGTCGCCGAAAGCATCCGTTCGGGTGCTCGCGGAAGCGGTGTTCCGCCTTAGTGCACTTCGTCGACGGTATCGGGGGTGCGGCCGCCTACTAAAGTTTGCGACGAGCATTCGATCAAAATGTTGGGAATCTTGTTGAATTGCCTAACTTGATATTAAAAAGTGTTTTCGATTTTGAGACTGAAGTGCGGGGTTTATAATTGTTAGGCATGCGATGTCTAAGGAATTCATTTAGTTAGGCATGCGATGTCTAAAGAGTTTGCGGATTCCAACTGTTGTAGTTTTACACTTTCTTTACTGTCACCGTAAGTGTAATATGTGATATTGCTGGTTTTGTTGCTATATGTCAACGACAATTGGGATACGCATGTTTACTTACGTTGATGACATGTGATGTTATGTGTTGCTGGATATGTTATATTGGATCGTCGTGTTTGAATAGCCGGGGTTTTTTATGTGAGATGAGTGTTTTTAATTTTCATTCATGTAAAAATATGTATGTAATATTCTTTTATTGGGGCACTTCCAGGTTGCGGAAGATGTCACCGTTTGTATATTATTTACTTTTCCGCACTAGGATAGACACAAGGAGGAGGGCACAAGTAACCGGGTTCTGGAGTCCAGTGGAGACCAACTCGAGGAGTCGAGTCCGGGTCTCCTAACTCTAGAATTGGTGGGGTTGCTTGCCGCTCTCGTAGGGGTCTAGGGTTGTGGGTTTGGCTATTCATCGCGACTGTGGAATCCGTGTTTTATACTGGCTCGTATTGAAAACACTGACGTCCTAGTATATCCAGTATTTCATATGATATTTTCTGCTGCGATATCTGTGATGTGATCATTTGATGTTCTGTGATAGATACTATATTGTAGGGTTGCTGGGCACGCGCACAAGGGTCTACGGGGCATCAACCATGCCCGATTAAAAAAATAGTCGTGCCGAACAACCCGAATACGGATCTTTAAACTAGAGATTAGGCGAAAACATGCATGCTAAACACTTTAACATTAAGTGAGAGGGATTACAACCTTTGTAGATCCGGTCCTTCACTTCATAAGCTCCGTGTTGTGGTCCCTTCGCTGCGATCATCGGGTTCCGGACTCTCGAGAGGCTTCACGAAGAGAAAGGTGCAGTTTTTCTTCCGATCTTCGATACAAAGATGATCTACCTTGAAGTTTCATTAACACAAGCTAATACTCACTAAAATTGAGTGAACACTCTCATCTAAAGGGCAAGGGAAGATGAGGATGATGAAGTAGGATTTTTGCTCTCTTTATTTATCCTTTTCTCACATATTTTCATCACAAATATCAAAACAAGAAAGCTTTGCAAGAAGAACTCAAGGAAGAAGAAGAATAGTGATCCATTTTCTTTTGTGATGAATAATGAAAGGATTAATATGATGAATAATGCAACCATGGTTGACTTAACCATTGTAGAGAATTAACCAAGGGTTAGGGTTTGGGTTGAGTTAAGAATGAGTCACTTGAAAATATCTTTTCCAAAACAAAATAGAAAACCTTCTAGAATCTACTAGAAGTCATTAACCCAAATCAAACCCTAATCTTGATTAATCTTTACTAAACATCTTGCATTAGTTATCATATCATGTTACAATATTATATATCACATATATAATATTTATTGTAACCAAATAAAATAATACAATTAACATATATCGCATATATATCAATGTATTACCCGAGTAAGAAAAAGAATCTTTTAGTGAGCTAATATTAGTTAATGTAATTTAATATATCATATATATTATTATACATTAAATTATCGAATCAACACTTGATCCGACAATTCGGCTATATCGCATATAACCGACTAATATTTATCCGTACCGATTCATCGAATCAACACTTGATCCGATGACCGGGCTGATATCAAATATCGCGAGAATAGAATACGGTATCTCATATCGCATTATCCTCGGTCCCGCACATATCACATACGTGCCCCTACTCCGTTTCGCCTGAGCCAAGAAACCTCTGTGTAGGACTCTAAAGAATCGTCAATACGCCGGCAGTAGGTGATGATCATATCAAACACCCACAAGCTGCAAGCGGTCAGCTAAACGTAACAGGTACCCAGGTATTGAGCGCTCAGAAGATCAACAAGCAAGCCTGTACATTCTCCTATGAATCCAAACAGTAACACTCCCGTACAGTCCGGTCTCATCGTCTGATATGTCGCATATCTCGCCTAGAGGTGGTAAACGTCAGACCCCAGTAGCTCGATAAGTCGTGTCGATATGAGGTCTATAACAGTTCGAGAAACTACTGATAACACTTACCAGTAAATCTCAGCAACCCTGGCCAGGGATTTCCGGGTTATAGCCAATCGAACACCAGCACAACATCAACTCCTATACCGGGAGAGACGAATCCCCTCCTATCGCTCATTGCCTCCATGTGATTCGGGACTATACCCAAAAGCCACCTTTTTGCACGCCCTCTTGGACGTGGTATGATGGAAATCCAAAGCACAGTGGGAACCACACAAGACTCTATGACGATCTCGGTGTCAACAGACTACTCTGTACCAGTGTCACCGGAGAACTGCCATCTGACGTGAGGTATAATACCATCTGGGAGTTCTCGGCGAGTCCGTCCAGTGTACCCAGTCTCTACTGAGCACCCGTACACCATCCTTGATGTCAAACACCGATGGATATGGGATCATCCATCGCCCATCCTATGGGTCAAGATGCGTATACGCTAGTCTACTCTGGTGTATCGATGCCCTGTCTCGATACACCCTCGACTAGGAACAGTTATAGGATGTACTCATCGACTACCGTGGCCCCACTAGTATGATCTCATCATAGTCCCAGTAGTCGAGTACATATCCTAAGGTCTTTATCAACATGTAACATAGAGACAATCAGGAGTACATGTAAGATAAAGTACAACCAGATAGCATACTATCATGTCGAGCAAGAAAGTCCTCCCTATATATGTCCAAGCATCCATTACAATATACATCGTATTGTACAGCAATGGCCTCTAGGCAATACATATAACTAACAATCTCCCACTTGCACTAGGGGCCATCTTGTTGTGGTATCACATACCCAACAATTAGCTGCGGTTGAAGTATCTCATACTCACCATCCCATAAAAGTCTCTACTGGGAAAAAGGCCTTTGTGAGTGGATCCGCGCTGTTGTCCTCTGTGTCTATTCTCCTAACCTCGATCTCCCTGGAGATCAACCATCTCCATGATCAGGTGATACTTCCTAAGAATTATATCTGGATTTCTGATGGGACGGTAGTTCCTTGGCTAAAGCCACAACTCCATTGTCACACAATGGTAGGAACGAAATTCATCTCATGAACTTATATATATCCAGACTGCCTCTTTGGTAGCATCCTTGGTAATGATGTATCTTGACTTTAATCGTCTAGTATGTCATGGTATCTAGCTTGGAACTCTTCCAACATACCGTCCCTCCACTGAGGGTAAAGACAATGCCTGCGACTGACATTCAGTCGTCCTTATCACCCTGGAACCTTTCCAGTGATTCTCTCCAGGATCGATTGATACCATCTCACTACAACTAGTGAGTATCCTAACATCCAATTAGATCTATCTCATAGATCCAAAACCCAGGATTTAGGAGGTATCACTTTGATCCTATATGGAGAATCCTTGTGATAAGCGGAGATTGACCGAGCGTAGCATAGGAAACTCCTTCCCTATCAAGAGTATGTCATCCACGTACTCTACGAGGATCACCACCATACTCTCAACTACCTTTTTGTATATACAAGGTTTATCTACCATTTTGATGAAATCAAACTCTTTGACTACCACATCAAAACAGATGTTCCAACTCCGCGATGCCTGTTTTATCATATAAAACATCTTGCACACGTTTCCGCTACTCCCACTGTCTACGAAGCCCTCTGGCTGTGTACTTATAGACGCTCTTTTGTAAAACATCATTTAGAAAAGTAGTCATGACACCCAACCGCCAGATATCGTAGTCATGGTATATAGCCGTGGCAAGTAGGATCTGGATGGACTTAAGCATAGCTTTGAAAGTCTCAACCTTTCCATGTACACCAAGTAATCTTCTCAAGATATACTCGCTCCTGATGAGGATTTAACCCTTCAGATAAAGCAACCAAAGTCCATACTTTGTTGGTGTATAAGGATTCCATCTCAGATCGATAACCATCCAGCTATTCTTACAGAGTCTCACTCCTGATGGCCAGCTCGAAATTAGTTGGGTCATCATCTCATGATGCAATCCTCGCTCCCACTGTCATAGAGAAACCGAAGTATCTCTCAGGTGGGTGAGGAAGCCTACTAGATCGGTAGAGAGGCTGAGGTTCGTTGGTTACTATTGAATCCTTTGGTTCTACCAAATCATCAGTTGCAGTTTGTATAGCTGGAACATTTCCAGTTCTACATAACAGACCTTACCTCGAGCTTGTCCGGATTTTTCTTTTAGACATAGGCCGGACAACCCCAAATCTTAACAAACTTAAGATATGGGCTCTTCCCTTTCCATATCACATATAAAGTGGTAGGCAACTGATTTGATTTGAACCCTATTCAATAGGTATGCAGCTTCTCAAGTGCATAACTCCCAAAAGGAAATAGGAAACTCAGTAGTACTCATCATAGAGCACACCATATCACATAGGGTGTGATTGCTCTGCCCTGATACACCAACATGCTGTGGTGTATACGGAGGAGTAATGCTGAGAGAGAATCTCATTCTCCTTTAGAATAGTCCAGGAATTCCATGCTCAAGTATTCTCCTCCTTGATCTCATCAAAGGACATAATACTTATACCGGTTTTTGGTTCTCTACTTGTAACTTATATTCTATGAATATCTCAAAAGGTTCGGACTTATGTTTCAACAGGAACACATGTCTGAATCTTGAGAGATCATCAGAGAATGTAATAAAGTAAAAAGAACCGGTCTTTGCATGTGTAGACAGGGGACTTTCATACATCAGCATGTATCAATCCCAAGAGTTCACTAACTCTTTCTCTGTTTCCAATAAACAGAGCTATGGTCATCTTATCTTTGTGACATGACCGGCAAGTTTCACAAGATGTAAATTCAAACAGATTTAAATATGCATCTAAATGTAACTTAGCTAGTCGGGTCATATTGATATGACCTAGTCTACAATGCCTCAAGAAGGATTCGTTCATTTCTTAACTCTTCCTTTCGTGTGTGTTCTGTATACTAAGAACTGTAGTTTGATTTATAACGTCAATGCTTTTAGATAACGTGCCTGAACCGATCAACTCTTGATATAGGAAATGTTCAAAACATTATCCAACTATACAAAATTATATCCTTTCTTTACTAATAAAGATACTGATATGATTTTGTATATCAGGTTCGGTATCTAATAACATTTGTTCAGAATCAATGTATTCTGGTAATACAGGGTGATAGTGACCAACAGACTTGGCTGCAACACTTGCACTGTTTTCTGTCTCATGAAACTTATCATCCGTTCTCAGTTCTCTACCTTTCTGTAGCCCATGTAACAGATTACATATGCGGGATCCTGATCCGGTATCACATACCCAGGACGTAAAGGACACTGAGAAACAGTTCTATGTAATGAACACACCCGAAGATGATGCATCAACATGCACTTTCTTCGTTTGGGCGGCACGGGAAATCTGGTATTCCCCAATTTCCTGCTCTGTCTTATAACAATTATAAGTTGGAGCGGGACCAACGTTCCCCAGCTCAGTATAATAAGCGGGTTCGGTCAATATATCCATATAATTATCTTGATTAAGGCGTGATATTGTTGCTCCCTGGAGAGAGAGAGAGAGAGAAGAAAACACTCAGTGTATGCTCTTGCAAGATTAGATTGGTTATCTAATATATCTAATCAGGATTTCTCCCACTGTTTTAATCAAATCTTCCTTCAAACCCTAAAAGGAAAGATTAGCCGGGATTAATTACACGCTACAAGTTCGCCAATCTTTCAGCCAGGCCAGTGTCGGTACTTTGAGGGAGGTCCCCCGTGCTTTCGCACGAACCTAATTAAGGTAAACCTCATTTTCCCAGAGGCGTAACCCCGTTAACACCTTTCTAGACACCTACTTGATCGGCTAATTGTAATGTGTAAAACCCTCCCAGGAGTAACTCTTACTCGTAGCGGGTATCGGGATCCAACTATCTCATAGAAGGTATGCAATCTCATTGTAAATTTCAACACTTGAAATTCCCAATAATATTTTGACCCAAGCGATCTATGACCTTGACTGAGTCAACAAACCATAGACCGCAAGTAAAGTTCAACCCATCATTTCCCGATTGAATTAAACCCACCCGCACGACCCTTGACTGAGTCAACAAGGCCGCATGACTACCCTAATCCAATCGCATCATATGCTTTGCAGATAAGCACTAATCAGTTACCGCACACTACGCCTTGACTGAGTCAACAAACGCAGCAAGAATACTAACTATTACTTATCTGAAATGACGGAGGGCTACGACAGGTTTTTAATAAAACCCTTTGCGTAATGAACTTTATTTCGTTGTAGAATCGAGTGATTTTAAATGGAGTGTTTTTAGGCTTTTGTAGTTTTGCTAAAGGGGTCACTCCCGGTGAAGGGATCGTCAGCCCTTTCCTCATCGAATAAGGTGCAAGATATTTCACAAATACCACTATGCAAAGCAAGAACTATATAAGCAATCAAAAGACAAACTGAGTTTGTAGCATCTGCCAGTTATTGCTAAAGGAGTCACTCCCGGTGAAGGGATCTCGGTCCTTTCCTTATCGAATAAGGTGCTGGATGTTCTACAAGGAACACCTCTATACAAAGCAAGAACTAGAGCTACCAGTTTTTAAACAAGTTTCTACAACATCTTTAGGTTTCTTTTATTTCATTAATCTCATTAATGAAGTCCCATTTTTATTATGCTTCACAAGCATCTCTTCTGAAACAAAATCTGCAATATAACATATATCTCATATATATAATATAAACATTCGTCTCAGGCAGTAATATGATCTCATCACAGAACATTGAAGCAGAAGAACATATATGAAATATTGGATATACTAGGATGTCCGTGTTTTCAATACGAGCCTGTATAAAACACGGATTCCACGGTCGCGATGAATAGCCAAACCCACATCCCTAGACCCCTACGAGAGCGGCAAGCAACACTGCCAATTCTATGGTTAGGAGACCCAGTCCCGACTCCTCGAGATGGTCTCCCACTGGACCCTAGAACCCGGTTACTTGTGCTCCCCGTCTTGGGTCTACCTAATGGGGAAAAGTAAATAATATACAACGATGACATCTTCCGCAACCTGGAAGTGCCCCAATAAAAGAATATTACATACAAATGAATTTTACATGAATGAAAAAGAAAAAAAAAACTCTCATCTAACATAAAACCCCCGGCTATTCAGAACGCGACGATCCAATATAACATATCACAGCAACACATAATATCTCATATCATCAACATAAGCAAGTATGCGTATCCCGATTGTCGTTGATGTATAGCAACGAAGCCGGCGATACACCACATACTACGCTTAAGGTCACAAAAAAGAAAGTGTAAAACTACAACAGTTGGAATCCGCAACCTCCTTAGACATCGCATGCCTAACCAAATGAATTCCTTATACATCGCATGCCTAACTATTATAAACCCCGCATTTTAGTCTCATTATCGAAAACTCTTTTCAATATCAAGTCGGGCAATTCAACAAGATTCCCGACATTCTGATCGAATGCTCATCGCAAACTTTAGTAGACGGCCGCACCCCAGATGCCGTCGACGAAGTGCACTAAGGCAGAACACCGTTGCCGCGAGCACCGGAACGGATGCTTTCGGCGACGGGGTTCTCCTACAGTCACTTGGTCGGGGCTATGGGGTGTAGCTGTCTATTAAGTTTACCCGGCGAGTATCCGCTTACGCTACGTGATTGCGACGGACTTTTGATCACATCAAAATTCCATGGCAACCGATCATTTGAGACTGAACTGCTAGATTTATAATATTCAAATTAGTTATCTCATAACTACATGTGGATTCCAAATATTGTATCACATTCCAGATAAATAGACAGTGTTAAACATTCCGATCGAATAATAAAACACCAAAGATTTTCCCAATTTATCTCAACACTTGAAATCAGTTTAAAAACATCCATCACATGCCACAGTACCAATGGTCCAGCTGTAGAAGGGTCAAGCCAACCCTCACATGTGGCACGCCATACTGCCACAAACCCTAAGGTTCAGAGGCAGTTCAAGACGGTCACATAATCGAGTTAAGGTTTGTTGTCTTCTAGAGGGTCCACCGCGTTATTTGCACGACTTAGAACGTTCTTAAACACGAGAAAAATTCCAACTTTTGAAAAAATTTCCGACAGGGGAAAAAGTGAGTTATTGATATCCGTTCGAACTTTTTAACAGTTTCTAAAAATTATCCGGACAAACTAAACAAAGTTAAATTATCCGATCGAATCAACGATTCCCCAATACAACCCTTGAAAACTCAACACTTGAGTGGAATTAAAATATTCCCACAAAAAAATAACAAGAAAGGGCCTAATAATAATTACATGAAATTTCAGGGACTAAGTCCAAATTTTGGCCGCGGAACAGCCGCAAAACCCATGGTTTCGCCGCGGTTCCACGGTCAAATAGTCGACTTAGGGGACAGTACTTCACAGTAATTCTTAGTTTTGCCTGCTTGTTTTTCTGAGCATTTTTAATTCAGAAAAAACCACATTTTTGAAAAATGTACAGAGAGGGTTCCGTGTCGGGGTTTCGGCGTTCGATCGGACTTTAAACTTCGTCTAGACTTCGCCTAAAGCTCTAGCTTGGCTCTGATACCATTGTAGGGTTGCTGGGCACGCGCACAAGGGTCTACGGGGCATCAACCATGCCTGATTAAAAAAATAGCCGTGCCGAACAACCCGAAAACGGATCTTTAAACTAGAGATTAGGCGAAAACATGCATGCTAAACACTTTAACACTAAGTTAGAGAGATTACAACCTTTGTAGATCCGGTCCTTCACTTCATAAGCTCCGTGTTGTGGTCCCTTCGCTGCGATCATCGGGTTCCGGACTCTCGAGAGGCTTCACGAAGAGAAAGGTGCAGTTTTGCTTCCGATCTTCGATACAAAGATGATCTACCTTGAAATTTCATTAACACAAGCTAACACTCACTAAAATTGAGTGAACACTCTCATCTAAAGGGCAAGGGAAGATGAGGATGATGAAGTTGTTGGAGATAGTGCCCTCAGAGTCAATTATTAGGTCACAGGTACGTGATTGTAATGATTGAGGGAGGACCTATCCCGGTAGGACAGTCTTACTCGAGATGATAGTATGCTATCTGGTTTACCTTTATCATCGTGTACTGCTTTAGGTGACCTGACACGTCGCTATTACACGTTGATAGAGCCCCTAGGATTCTTGCTTGACCACCAGCAGTATGAGGGCGATCATATAAGTGGGAGCTGGGGGTCTATAAGCTTATCCTTAAAAGGTCCCTAGTCGTGGGAGTTTCGAGACTGGGCATCGATACTCCATTAGTAGACTAGTGTATACAGTCGAGACCCTGACGAGGGGCGGTGGCCGGTCTCACAAGCCACTGGTGTCAGTTGGATCACCTAAGATGTATACAGGTGCTCATTGGGTTATGAGTACACCGGACAGGACTCGCCGGGAACATGCTAGTTGGTCCTATACCAGACGTCAGATGGCAGTTCCCTGGTGACATGTGTGCAGGTTAGTTCATCGACCTGGGGATCGTCATTTTTCTCGTGTGAGTTCCCACTGTACTTTGATTACTACCCTACCACGGCTCAAAGGAGTCGTGCAAACAGGTTTTAGTTGGGTACAGTCCCGAGCCACATGGAGGCAGTGAGCGTATCTTCAGGGGTTCGTCTCTCCCGGTATTGGGGGTGAGGTCGTGCTGTGTCTAGGAGAGCCATTACACAAAGTCCTTGGCCAAGGCAAGGAGATTTACTGGTAGGTATTCCAGTAGTATCTCAGGGTGTTCTGGGCTACACTCCGACACGACTTGTACCGCTTTTGGGGGTCTGACTTTTACCAACCCCCTAGGCCCGCCATGCGATACTCATAGAAGAACGGACCGGACTGCACGGATATTGTCACTGACAGGCTCAGTAGGGTTGTCAGGCTGAGTTCGCTCACAGACATCCCTTTTAGTCAATACCTGGTAGCCCGTTACGTATTGGCTTATACCTCTGACGTGCTGGTGGTTAAATCCACAACCAAGGCGTTGACGAGTCTTTAGAGTCCCCCACATTCAGTTACTCAGCTTTCGGGCGAAAGGTTGTAGAGGCCGTATGGAGATATGGCAAGGTCCGATCAGATACGTGCGGTATTGCACGGATCAGGATCGGACAGTCTGTACTATAGGCCGTATGGTTATATGGCAGGGTTCGATCAGATACGTGCGGTATTGCACGGATCAGGATCGAACAGATATTACTAGCCGGTTTTGGTATAAGCCGGATCCTAGTATAGTACAGTGTAGATTTTGTCTCATTGCATTTGTATTTCAGTCGGAATACAAATGCGGGTGTGTATACACAGTATCGGGGTTTTCCTGTAATTTATTACGGGACCAGTTTTATGGAGTTGCCAGTTTACTTTCCGTTTCGGCCAATTTCCATTGTTCCGTTCATTGACCGAAGATTGGTGGAGGAGGGTTTATTTGCATTGTTGCAAATAGGCATTTGTGGAGGGGGTTCTTTGCATCTTTTGGCATCATGATGGTTTTCATGATGTGCACCATCATTGACTTCTCCTTCTCATGATGGATTGACTTTGTGGACTTGATGGTTGTGGTTGTGTGTGGTTTTTGTTTGTTATCATGTTCTTTCATGATTCCCTTTTTCATTATTGTTCCACCCACCCCCTTGACCTTTTCTCTTTCTCTCTCCAATCACACTTGTGAAGTGGGGGGGGCCGGCCATTCCAAAGGGGATGGGATTCATTTCATTTTTGGTGTGGAAAAATGTTACTCTCATTTTTGGTATGCCACATTTTTCCCACCTCTCTCCAAGTTCTTCTTCCTCCACAAAAAGGCAACTCCATAATCCCAAAATGAGACATGCTATCCACATTATATTCTACAGCAAATCTTGGGTACGTCGAGTAGCCGGCTTCGTGCCCGAGTTGCCTCGGCATTGAGGTGGGAGCCCGTAAACAAAGTAGGCGATGTGGTGCACTTCCGGCGACGAGGAGGAGATGGGACTTTTCCGCAGGAGATCGGGACCATAACGAGAAGACCGGAGGACTTGGATCGTCGGTATATCTCTAACCCATCTTCTAGTTAGCCTAGACTTGTTAATGGTTACGATCCGGGTGTTTAGTGCGCGGTGGTGCCGGTTTGCTAAGTCCGCAAAATTAAAGTTTTTCACCGCTTCCGCATTCCGGCGTCGGATTGACGGCCGGGGCGCCGCCGTGCACTTACAGTGGTATCAGAGCCTCCCCATTAACTTAGTCTAGCTTTGTGTAATGTGTTTTTCAGTTCCGATCGATCGAAATGTTCAAAAACCCGTATTTGCCCACATCAGTTTTCTGTTGAAAATTTTTTGGTCTCGAAAAATTTTTCAGGTTGTAAAATATTGATTTACTAGAAAATCTAAGAGCTCTGTAAAAATTCGACGAAGTAACTCCACAGTGGGAGCGCGGAACCGCCGCGAAAACCACCTTCCCGCCGCCCTTCCGCCGCGCACTGTGGAGATCACTTCACCAATTTTTTACAGAGGCCTTCTGGGCTTAAAATATGGGTTTTGGAATATTAAAATTGGGCCCAGGATTTCTGTGAGTGCTACAGTTTTGATTGGGGGCCCACTTGTTAATTTTTGATCGATCGGATATCTTAAACACATTTTTCACAGTATTTACATTATATCTGCGACCGTGAATGTCACTCGATCAGTAAATCCTGTCTAACTGCTATAGCCCGGTTAGACGGATTTGCGAACGTGATTTTCACGTTGATGTTCTATGTTTATGCTGTGATGTTGCGGATCGGTCGTGGGGATAGCCTGTATGCAATGCTAGTACAGTTGTGGTTGTATTATGTACATTTGATATTGCGGGGCGAGCGTCCGACATGTGGACTGCCGTCACTGCCTGTTTGTATTATTATTTTGGGGCACGGCCAGGTTGCGGTCGTTGTACCCGTTGTATGTATATTTTACTTTCTGTACTAGGATTGCCCCGCGGTGGGGTGCACGG
Organism: Agapanthus africanus; assembly: GCA_030015575.1. Lineage (NCBI taxonomy): Eukaryota > Viridiplantae > Streptophyta > Magnoliopsida > Asparagales > Amaryllidaceae > Agapanthus > Agapanthus africanus. The sequence continues at coordinate 397,082,018 of JASDDO010000026.1, read as the reverse complement.
ATAGCCGGGTTCTGGAGGGCAACAAGCCCGCATCTCATGGCATTGGGACGGAGGGGGCTTCGCTCTAGAATTGGCAGGCTATTCGCCGCACTCGTAGGGGGTACAGGTTGACCCAGGAGGGGTGCCCAAGTTGCCGGATTCTGTGAAGTGCCGGGTGGTCCATTCACGTCGCTGAAGGGGGCTGCCTCGCTTCAGGTTTTGGCGGGTAACTTGCCGCGCCCGCAGGGGTCTAGGATTTCATTGCACAGGCTATCCACACGACCAGGGGAACGTCGGGTTTCAGCGGCTCTGTGAAACCCGGGGATCCCAGATATCTGTATTGTTTCTGTGATGCTGTACATATCTGTGATGTTGCATTTTATTCACGCCTTGAGCGAAATATAATATATTGGTATATATATTAGTAGATGTTGTATATGTTTTGCATCCGCGCTAGTCCAGTCCCCGCTCTGTCGTTAGTTAGCTAACCTAACGGGTAATGACGGGACCCAGTGGCGAATGCGGATGGCATATACGTACGTCAGTATATTTTCGTTCTTTGTGGTGTGATCAATTGATGGGACTGCATTGATTCGAATCAATGCAAGTTAAAAACAAACCTAATCTGATGTTGTTGGAACACTTTTCAAAAAGCTGTTATTGCAAGGACGTTCACTTTTGTTTTGCATCGTGGTATTCAGTTAGAATATCCTGCTCCTCAGTCGACGAGGCAAGGGCCGAGATCCCTTCACCGGGAGTGACCCCTTGGACAGAAGTTTGCGTCAGGGCATTAACTTCACTATAGCCGATTGCTTTTGCTTTGCATCGCGGTATTCTTTTGGAATATCCTGCACCCCATTCTACGGGGAAAGAGCCGAGATCCCTTCACCGGGAGTGACCTCTTTAGCAACGGTTTTCGTCACTATATTTTCAAAAAGCTATCCGTTCCTTCAACGATATCAAGTTCTTTACGTTAAAGGTTTTCGCCAGAAACCATTCGTAGCCCTCCGTCGTTTCATATGGATAGTCAATAGTATTCAAGCTGTGTTTGTTGGCCATAGTCAAGGCACAGTGTTTGGTAGCTATTGGGTGTTCATATGCTGCATAGATAGATGCGTTGGTTTGGGACAGTCGTATAGCCTTGTTGGCCCTAGTCAAGGGCTTGTACGGGTGGGTTCAAATCAACCTGGATAATGACGGGTAGAACTTGACATGTGACTTATGATTTGTTGGCCTTAGTCAAGGTCATAAGAGCATGGGGCAGAAATCACATCGGGAGTTTCAAAAGAACTGAAACTTGCCAGATATGCGCATACCTTCTGGAGTGTGATAGCGTGAGCGGATTCCGTCACGTTGTCATGCGATGAGAGTTGGATCCCGATTCCCACTGATGAGTTAGTTTACTCCTCGGGTAACCCCGACTAATTCTTCTTTCAGGTTTGGAGGAGAATTTGAGGTACAGTAGGAGGTTTCCAGATTAGATAAATTGGTGACCATTCTGATCTAGGTTAGAGTGCACGCTGAGTGTTTCTTTTCTCTCTCTCTTTGGCAGCGACCATTGACCCGACCCTAAGACTTTGACTCAGTGACCAAGTTGACCGAACCTTCTTAAACACCGGCTGTTGGATTGTCAGAGTTGCAAACCTCATTGCCACTCCTACTTTTACCCTTTTCTCCAGGACACCCCGTTTTACTACGAACGTCCACTTCCATTAGACAAAACCATCGTATGGTTAGATACGAACTCGAAAGAATTTATTCGAGGATGGTTTCCGGTTCTGGAGAAAATGGATAGGATTATTCAGTTGTCTTTTCCTTTTACCCTCTCTCAGGTTACGAGTACTCCTTGGTTTAGGGGTAGTACACCTATTACGCAAATTGGATTGTCTTCTTCCAAACCTTAGGCTGGTACCGACCGGTAGGGAATGAAGAAAACCAATTAGCATAACGATGGTGTGCAGAAGGTATTAAGTTCAGACAAAGCAAGGGATTAGTAAGAGGGCAAAGTAAATTGCAACAGATATTCACGACCAAACCAAATATTTCGTTACCACTCCCACATCACCTTTGTATTTCTCCAGGACACTCCATATCACTACGAAGATCCACAGTTTATTTGGATACTCTATCGTATGGTTATATACGAACTCGAAAGGAATTTGTTCCAGTTCGGGGATGGATTCTGGTTCAGGAGAAATAGGAATAAGGTTTATTCGGTTGTCTTTTATCTTCACCCTCTCTCATTGCGAGTGTTCCTAGGATTGGGACAGTACACCCATTATGCTTATTGGATAGTCTTCTTCCAAACCATAGGCTGGTGCCGAACGGTAGGGAAGGAAGAAAACCATTTGGCCTAAAGGGGTGTACAGAAGGTAAAGACTAAAGACATATGAAGGGATTTGGAGAGGTGGCAAAGAATTATACAGTTACAGTCGTGAATCTGGAAGAGGCATTACTAGGAATACCAGGATACCCCATCGAAACACTTCGATGTTTCAGTCTCACTGTGTAATGTTAAAAGAAAACTGATTTCCCGATTAGATACTTATTCCAGGGTATGTATTTACCAAGTACGATTCTCACATCTGTATGGTTTTACAGATGATGAGTGGGAGTAAGTTATTGGGAATTGGGTGATTATCCTCATTATATCGGGATTCGTTGTAATCAGTGATATTTGAGGAAATCACCTGGGCTGTTTGCCGGTCGGCAAATATTTGGTTTTGAATATCCGCAGTTATGCACCAATTTCAAATTGATATATCTGTACGTCTATTTTCATAGAGTGAGATATACCTTTCTGAAATTATGTCTACGACATTTACCTATATCAGTGGATGGTTAGGTAAGGAGCATTGAACAGCGGTGTAATTCTTCTTAACCATAAGTACAGTTTTCAACCTACGACACACAGTGAATGAGTTATCAGACTCAAGGGACTTATACAGAGTATTGTATGTTGTCCAGGGTCCATCAGGACAGAGGGGTAGGTCCTCGTACTATATTCGGTTTACTTATGACTTCTCTAGTTTTTAGACAGGTGTTTCGTAGGAAACACAGGGTCCGAATTTTGAGAAGTTATAGGTATTTGAATAAAGTAGAGAACCAGGTATTGCAAGTATCAGGATTCTTCAAAGTGATCGAAGATGTAGATACTTGTCAATGGTATTCAGTTGATAGTAGTGATTAAGAGAACTTGCTTCTTTTTCAGGTTACTCATAATTGGAAGCATTCCTAAGTTGAGTAACGCTGATCGGCCTCCTTCCATTTAGTTGACATGCACCGAGGATAGCTGCATGATTTGAATCTGGTTCAATTAAATCAGTGCCTCTGTTTCTATATTGGATATAGTACAGTTCATATCTTAACAATGTTAAGGTACGGGGAGTTGTCCGGTTTATGATTAAAACCAGACACTGGACAACTCAAGGCACGTTTCTGTAATGGCTGTTTGTGGGTTGACCCAGGCTATGACGAGGGTTGACTTTCTACCATCTGGATGAACAATAGCGATATTGTTCTAGACTCGCCACAGTTTTATTAAAAATGGATTTTTTCAGAAAAACAGTAGTGGGAGTATGGTAGAACTGGAAGTGATTCCAGAACCACAAACGATTACTGAAGATTTGATAAGGAACCCAAAGATTCAATCTGGATTGACATTCCATTGGCCACTCCGCAGATAAGGTGGGTAACTTCAGGCACCCGAGAGGTACTACGGTAGCCTCAAGGACGGAGACAGGGAAGTTCTTGTTTACCCACAATTACCATTGCTGTTGTTCCAGGCTGCGAGACCCGGCGGAAGGATGAGTATAGCGTCGTTCTAAACTAGTTTTAGAAGTGCACGTCTATATGACTCTGCCAGAGGGTTGTCGTAGTCAGTGGGAGCAGCGGAAGCATTGGTGGACAGGTAGCTTATGTCTATTTATAGACTAAAGCAGATGTAGCGGAGATAGATCATCTGTTTCTGACGTGACAGTCATGGGTTTGACTTCATCAGAATAGGGGATGGATCTGTTGAGAAGGTAGTAGGGTGTGATGTCCTGGTATTTGGATGACATGCACAAAGTAGGAAAGGAAACTCCTACACTACGATCGGTTATACTTTGGTCGTCACACAGTGGTTTCTCCACAAAGGAAATAGATTTTATATCTGACATACTGGTTACTAGATCTATGGTTTTAGATCTAGATTTGGGTGGTTTCCCAATCAGGGTACTTGACAGCATTCTAAGAGTATTTAGGATGGACGACTCCTGGCACGGTAGTGTACCTGCAGGTAATGGAGTCACCCTCTCCAAAGGTGTCTTACAGACTAAAGGGGAGAGGGACGGGCATGATTGGCAGATCACTTGCTCAGGCAATTGAGTCAATCATGAGATGTCAAGTACCACACCAGATGTTGTTCTTGCACTAGATGCAATAAGTTGACATTAATCCAATCCTGGAGAAACAGTCGGAAGCAGTTTTAGAACATAAGTGGATGTTCTAGGGATATGATAACGACAGCCTCATTCAGGAGACAGTTATCATTCCAGGCTTCCAAGGTGACATGGACGACAAGGAGGTTGTCAGAGCTATAGTTTTCCTTCTGATGAGGGGCAGTATTTTGGACAGGTGGTCCAAGGCAATACTGAGGGAGGCATGGCGCGCAGGATACTGATTAAGTTCAGTTGACGATACAGTCTAAGAAGTTTGGATTTGGAGTTCATTTATGAGCTAGGTCCCATCAGACATCCAGACATATTCTGAGACAGGTATTGCTCTTTTCGGGAGATGGCTTTCTCCGCGAACTTGAGATATAGAGAGACATAGAAAGAAACAACTAAGCGGATCCACTCACTGAGGCTATTCCTCGAACGTAATAGTTCCGCAAACGAGCTTTGTGAGACTGACTAGTAGAGGAGTTGGATGTTCGGTATCACACGGGCTGTGAGTATGCGACATCGCAATAATTAGCCTTGAGTGCAAGTGGGAGATTGTTGGAGATAGTGCCCTCAGAGTCAATTATTAGGTCACAGGTACGTGATTGTAATGATTGAGGGAGGACCTATCCCGGTAGGACAGTCTTACTCGAGATGATAGTATGCTATCTGGTTTACCTTTATCATCGTGTACTACTTTAGGTGACCTGACACGTCGCTATTACACGTTGATAGAGCCCCTAGGATTCTTGCTTGACCACCAGCAGTATGAGGGCGATCATATAAGTGGGAGCTGGGGGTCTATAAGCTTATCCTTAAAAGGTCCCTAGTCGTGGGAGTTTCGAGACTGGGCATCGATACTCCATTAGTAGACTAGTGTATACAGTCGAGACCCCGACGAGGGGCGGTGGCCGGTCTCACAAGCCACTGGTGTCAGTTGGATCACCTAAGATGTATACAGGTGCTCATTGGGTTATGAGTACACCGGACAGGACTCGCCGGGAACATGCTAGTTGGTCCTATACCAGACGTCAGATGGCAGTTCCCTGGTGACATGTGTGCAGGTTAGTTCATCGACCTGGGGATCGTCATTTGTCTCGTGTGAGTTCCCACTGTACTTTGATTACTACCCTACCACGGCTCAAAGGAGTCGTGCAAACAGGTTTTAGTTGGGTACAGTCCCGAGCCACATGGAGGCAGTGAGCGTATCTTCAGGGGTTCGTCTCTCCCGGTATTGGGGGTGAGGTCGTGCTGTGTCTAGGAGAGCCATTACACAAAGTCCTTGGCCAAGGCAAGGAGATTTACTGGTAGGTATTCCAGTAGTATCTCAGGGTGTTCTGGGCTACACTCCGACACGACTTGTACCGCTTTTGGGGGTCTGACTTTTACCAACCCCCTAGGCCCGCCATGCGATACTCATAGACGAACGGACCGGACTGCACGGATATTGTCACTGACAGGCTCAGTAGGGTTGTCAGGCTGAGTTCGCTCACAGACATCCCTTTTAGTCAATACCTGGTAGCCCGTTACGTATTGGCTTATACCTCTGACGTGCTGGTGGTTAAATCCACAACCAAGGCGTTGACGAGTCTTTAGAGTCCCCCACATTCAGTTACTCAGCTTTCGGGCGAAAGGTTGTAGAGGCCGTATGGAGATATGGCAAGGTCCGATCAGATACGTGCGGTATTGCACGGATCAGGATCGGACAGTCTGTACTATAGGCCGTATGGTTATATGGCAGGGTTCGATCAGATACGTGCGGTATTGCACGGATCAAGATCGAACAGATATTACTAGCCGGTTTTGGTATAAGCCGGATCCTAGTATAGTACAGTGTAGATTTTGTCTCATTGCATTTGTATTTCAGTCGGAATACAAATGCGGGTGTGTATACACAGTATCGGGGTTTTCCTGTAATTTATTACGGGACCAGTTTTATGGAGTTGCCAGTTTGCTTTCCGTTTCGGCCAATTTCCATTGTTCCGTTCATTGACCGAAAATTGGTGGAGGAGGGTTTATTTGCATTGTTGCAAATAGGCATTTGTGGAGGGGGTTCTTTGCATCTTTTGGCATCATGATGGTTTTCATGATGTGCACCATCATTGACTTCTCCTTCTCATAATGGATTGACTTTGTGGACTTGATGGTTGTGGTTGTGTGTGGTTTTTGTTTGTTATCATGTTCTTTCATGATTCCCTTTTTCATTATTGTTCCACCCACCCCCTTGACCTTTTCTCTTTCTCTCTCCAATCACACTTGTGAAGTGGGGGGGCCGGCCATTCCAAAGGGGATGGGATTCATTTCATTTTTGGTGTGGAAAAATGTTACTCTCATTTTTGGTATGCCACATTTTTCCCACCTCTCTCCAAGTTCTTCTTCCTCCACAAAAAGGCAACTCCATAATCCCAAAATGAGACATGCTATCCATATTATATTCTACAGCAAATCTTGGGTACGTCGAGTAGCCGGCTTCGTGCCCGAGTTGCCTCGGCATTGAGGTGGGAGCCCGTAAACAAAGTAGGCGATGTGGTGCACTTCCGGCGACGAGGAGGAGATGGGACTTTTCCGCAGGAGATCGGGACCATGACGAGAAGACCGGAGGACTTGGATCGTCGGTATATCTCTAACCCATCTTCTAGTTAGCCTAGACTTGTTAATGGTTACGATCCGGGTGTTTAGTGCGCGGTGGTGCCGGTTTGCTAAGTCCGCAAAATTAAAGTTTTTCACCGCTTCCGCATTCTGGCGTCGGATTGACGGCCGGGGCGCCGCCGTGCACTTACAGAAGTAGTATTTTTGCTCTCTTTATTTATCCTTTTCTCATATATTTTCATCACAAATATCAAAACAAGAAAGCTTTGCAAGAAGAACTCAAGGAAGAAGAAGAATAGTGATCCATTTTCTTTTGTAATGAATAATGAAAGGATTAATATGATGAATAATGCAACCATGGTTGACTTAACCATTGTAGAGAATTAACCAAGGGTTAGGGTTTGGGTTGAGTTAAGAATGAGTCACTTGAAAATATCTTTTCCAAAACAAAATAGAAAACCTTCTAGAATCTACTAGAAGTCATTAACCCAAATCAAACCCTAATCTTGATTAATCTTTACTAAACATGTTGCATTAGTTATCATATCATGTTACAATATTATATATCACATATATAATATTTATTGTAACCAAATAAAATAATACAATTAACATATATCGCATATATATCAATGTATTACCCGAGTGAGAAAAAGAATCTTTTAGTGAGCTAATATTAGTTAATGTAATTTAATCTATCATATATATTATTATACATTAAATTATCGAATCAACACTTGATCCGACAATCCGGCTATATCGCATATAACCGACTAATATTTATCCGTACCGATTCATCGAATCAACACTTGATCCGATGACCCGGCTGATATCAAATATCGCGAGAATAGAATACGGTATCTCATATCGCATTATCCTCGGTCCCGCACATATCACATACGTGCCCCTACTCCGTTTCGCCTGAGCCAAGAAACCTCTGTGTAGGACTCTAAAGAATCGTCAATACGCCGGCAGTAGGTGATGATCATATCAAACACCCACAAGCTGCAAGCGGTCAGCTAAACGTAACAGGTACCCAGGTATTGAGCGCTCAGAAGATCAACAAGCAAGCCTGTACATTCTCCTGTGAATCCAAACAGTAACACTCCCGTACAGTCCGGTCTCGTCGTCTGATATGTCGCATATCTCGCCTAGGGGTGGTAAACGTCAGACCCCAGTAGCTCGATAAGTCATGTCGATATGAGGTCTATAACAGTTCGAGAAACTACTGATAACACTTACTAGTAAATCTCAGCAACCCTGGCCAGGGATTTCCGGTTATAGCCAATCGAACACAGCACAACATCAACTCCCTATACCGGGAGAGACGAATCCCCTCCTATCGCTCGTTGCCTCCATGTGATTCGGGACTATACCCAAAAGCCACCTTTTTGCACGCCCTCTTGGACGCGGTATGATGGAAATCAAAGCACAGTGGGAACCACACAAGACTCTATGACGATCTCGGGTCAACAGACTACTCTGTACCAGTGTCACCGGAGAACTGCCATCTGATGTGAGGTATAATACCATCTGGGAGTTCTCGGCGAGTCGGTCCAGTGTACCCAGTCTCTACTGAGCACCCGTACACCATCCTTGATGTCAAACACCGATGGATATGGGATCATCCATCGCCCATCCTATGGGTCAAGATGCGTATACGCTAGTCTAATCTGGTGTATCGATGCCCTGTCTCGATACACGCTCGACTAGGAACAGTTATAGGATGTACTCATCGACTACCGTGGCCCTACTAGTATGATCTCATCATAGTCGCAGTAGTCGAGTACATATCCTAAGGGCTTTATCAACATGTAACATAGAGACAATCAGAGTACATGTTAAGATAAAGTACAACCAGATAGCATACTATCATGTCGAGCAAGAAAGTCCTCCCTATATATGTCCAAGCATCCATTACAATATACATCGTATGTACAGCAATGGCCTCTAGGGCATACATATAACTAACATATATATAGTATATATGATATATTATATAGACGTTACTTATGTTATACACCCGTGCTAGCCCTGCCCTGCTCTGCCGTTAGTTACCTAACCTAACGGTGCACGAGGGGACATCGAGGCGAATGCGGATGGCATAAGTGTACGTCGTATTTATCTGTGATGTTTATGTAACTTAAATGATGGGACTTCATTAATATGATTAATGAAAGAAAAGAAACCTAAGATGTTGTGGAATCGAATTTCTAAATAAAATAGGTAGCTACAGTTCTTACTTTGCATCGCGGTGTTCCTTGTAGAACATCCTGCACCTTATTCGATAAGGAAAGGACCGAGATCTCTTCACCGGGAGTGACTCCTTTAGCAATGACTGGCAAATGCTACACCCCTCGGTTTGTCTTTTGATTGCTTCTATAGTTTCTGGTTTGCACAGTGATATATATAATATATCCAGCACCTCATTCGACGAGGAAAGGGCCGACGATCCCTTCACCGGGAGTGACCCCTTTAGAAAAACTAGAAAAGCCTCAAAAACACTCCATTTTAAAATCATTTGATTCTACAACGATTTCAAGTTCATTACGCAATAGGTTTTCAGAAAAACCTGTCGTAGCCCTCCGTCATTTCAGATAAGTACTAGTTAGTATTCGTGCTGCGGTAGTTTGGCATGCGTCAAGGCGTAGTGTACGGTAGCTAACTAGTGCTTATCTGCTTGCATACGATGCGATTGGATTAGGGTATTCGCACGGCGTTGTTTGGCATGCGTCAAGGGTCATGCGGGTGGGTTTAATTCAATCAAGAAATGTACGGGTTGAACATGACTAGCGGACTATGGGTTGTTTGGCATGCGTCAAGGTCATAGCACGCTAGGGGCAAAATATTATCGGGAATTTCAAGTGTTGAAATTTGCAATGAGATTGCATACCTTCTATGAGATAGTTGGATCCCAATACCCGCTGCGAGTAATTGTTACTCCTGCGAGAGTTTTACGCATTACAATTAGCCGATCAAGTAGGTGTCTAGAAAGGTGTCAACGGGGTTACGCCTATGGGAAAACGAGGTTTACTGTAATTAGGTCCGTGCAAAAGCACGGGGAACCTCCCTCAAAGTACCGACACTGGCCTGGCTGAAAGATTGGCGAACTTGTAGCGTGTAATTAATCCCGGCTAGTCTTTCCTTTTAGGCTTTGAAGGAAGATTTGATAAAAAGCAGTGGGAGCCATCCTGATTAGATAAAATAATAACCAATCTGATCTTGCAAGAGCATACGCTGAGTGTTTTCTTCTCTCTCTCCTGGTAGAGACCATATCACGCATTAATTAAGATAATAAAACGTATATATTGACCGAACCCGCTTGTTATACTGAGCTGGGGAACGATTGGTCCCGCTCCAACTTATAAATGTTATAAGACAGAGCAGGAAATTGGGGATTACCAGAATTCCTATGCCGCCCAAACGAAGAAAGTGCATATGATGCATCTCCTTCGGGTGTGTTCATTACATAGAATTGTTTCTCTGTATCCTCTACATCCTGGGTATTTGATACCGGATCAGGATCCCAGATATGTAATCTATTACATAGGGCTACAGAAAGGTAGAGAACTGAGAACGGGTGATAAGTTTCATGAGGCAGAAAAAGGGCAAGTGCTGCAGCCAAGTCTGTTGGTCACTGTCACCCTGTATTACCAATACATTGATTCTGAACAAATGTTATTAGATACCGAACCTGATATAAAAAATCATATCAGTCTCTTTACTAGTAAAGAAATGATAAAATTTTGTATTGTTGGATAATGTTTTGAACATTTCCTATTTCAAAAGTTGATCGGCTCAGGCACATTATCTAAAAGCATTAACGTTCTAAATCAAACTACAGTTCCTAGTATATAGAACACACACAAGAGGAAGAGTTCAGAAATGAACGATTCCTTCTTGAGGCATTGTAGACTAGGTCATATCAATGCGACCCGACTGGCTGAAGTTACATTTAGATGCATATTTAAATCATTTTGAATTTACATCTTATGAAACTTGCCAGTCATGTCACAGAGATAAGATGACCATAGCTCCGTTTACTGGAAACAGAGAAAGAGTTAGTGAACTCTTGGGATGATACATGTTGATGTATGTAGGTCCCCTGTCTACACATGCCAAGACCGGTTCTTTGTACTTCATTACATTCTCTGATGATCTCTTTAGATTCAGACATATGTTCCTGTTGAAACATAAGTCTGAACCTTTTAAGATATTCACAGAATATAAGTTAGAAGTAAAGAACCAAAATAAGGGTATAAGTATTATGTCCAATGATGTGATCAAGGAGGAGAATACTTGAGCGCGGGATTCCTGGACTATTCTAAGAATGAGATTCTCTCTCAGCATTACTCCTCCGTTTACACCATAGCACGATGGTATATCGGGGCAGAGCAATAGCACCTTATGTGATATGGTGTGCTCTATGATGAGTACTGCTGAGTTTCCGATTTCCTTTTGGGAGTTATGCACTTGAGAAGCTGCATACCTATTGAATAGGGTTCAAATCAAATCAGTTGCCTACCATTTCATATGAGATATGGAAAGGGAAGAGCCCATATCTTAAGTTTGTTAAGATTTGGGGTTGTCCGGCCTATGTCTGAAAAGCAAAATCCGGACAAGCTCGAGGCAAGGTCTGTTATATTGAACTGGAAAGGTTCCAGCTATACAAACTACAGACTGATGATTTGACAGAACCAAAGGTTTCAATAGTAACCAACGAACCTCAGCCTCTCCGCCGATCTAGTAGAGTTCCTCAACCACCTGAGAGTTTCTTCGGTTTCTCTATGACAGTGGGAGCGAGGATTGCATCATGAGATGATGACCCAACTAGTTTCGAGCTGGCCATCAGGAGTGGGACTCTGTAAGAATGGCTGGATGCTTAGCAATCTGAGATGGAATCCTTATACACCAGCAAAGTATGGACTTTGGCTGCTATATCTGAAGGGTTAAATCCCCATCAGGAGCAAGTATATCTTGAGAAGATTACTTGGTGTACATGGAAAAGTTGAGACTTTCGAAGCTAGACTTGTTAAAGGTTTTCATCATCGGCCAGGCGTGAATTATGATGAAACCTTTTCTAAGTAGCTATGCTTAAGTCCATCCAGATCCTACTTGCCACGGCTACATACCATGACTACGATATCTGGCGGTTAGGTGCCATGACTGCTTTTCTAAGTGATGATTTAGAAGAGTGCGTCTATAAGTACACAGCCAGAGGGCTTCGTAGACAGTGGGAGCAGCGAAAACGCGAGCAAGATGTTTTATGTGATAAAACAGGCATCGCGGAGTTAGAACGTCTGTTTTGATATGTTAGTCAAAGAGTTTGACATCATCAAAATGGTAGATGAACCTTGTATAAACAAAAGGGTAGTAGGGAGTATGGTGGTGATCCTCGTAGAGTACGTGGATGACATACTCTGTAAGTCCGCGGCGGCACCCCGGCCGTCAATCCGACGCCGGAAATGCGGAAACAAAAACTTTCAAAAACTATTGAACCGGCACCACCGCGCACTTTTCACCCGGATCGGGCTATTAACCTAGCTACTAGCAAAATAGAAAAGAGTAGAGAAGCTATACCAAGCGATCCGTGTCCTTCGGTCTTCGTCTCCACTCCGATCTCCCGCGGAAACTCCGTCCATCACCTCCTCATCGGAAAGGGCACCACATATCCGGAATCTTTTACGGGCTCCCACCTCTTGACCGAGGCAACTCGGACGCGAAGTTGGCTAGCCGACGCGTCCAAGATTTGCTATAGAATAGCGTAGTAGCCATTGTCTCTTTAGGGTTTAAGTGAAGTAGCCAAGATGGAGGAATCAAAGAACTTTTGGAGAAGGATGGTGTGTATTTTGCAAGCATGATAATGAGAGAGATATATATTTCCCACACCAAAAGGAACTCTCTCCCTCTCCTCTCAAGTAGTGACCGGTCCCCCCATGAGATGGTGGAGGAAATCACAAGAAGAAGAAACAAGTGTTATCAAGTGGAGGAAAAAGAAAAAAAAGATAAAGGAAAAAGGCTCACATCAATATCACACTCATTTCTCATTTGATGCAAGACAAATGATGCAAAAGGAATATAATGATGATAGTCATATCATGAATCCACAAAGTGCAAGAAAACCCCTCCACAACTGTTATTTGCAAATGTGTAAATAACTCTCCTCCATCGAAAGTCCGGTCGTGAAGGAATAAAAGAAAACCGGCCGGAACGGAATGCAAACTGGCAACTTCAGAAAACTGATCCCGTAATAAATTACAGGAAAACCCCGCTACTGCAAATACATGCCGCATTTGTATTCCCACTGAACACAAATGCAAAGAGACAAAACTACACTATCAAATACTAGGATCCGGCTTAAGCCAAAGCCGGCTAGTAAAAACCGTCCGATCATGATCCGTGCAATACCGCACGTATCTGATCGAACCGTGCCATATCTCCATACGGCCTCTACAGCGTTTCGCCCGAAACCTGAGTAACTGAGTGTGGTGGACTCTAAAGACTCGTCAATACTATGGCTGTGGATTTAACCACTAGCACGCCAGAGGTATTAGCCATACGTGACGGGCCACCAGCTATTGACAAAAAGGGACGTCGATGAGCAAACTCATCCTGACACCCTACTGAGCCTGTTAGTGACAATATCCATACAGTCCGGTCCGTTCGTCTATGAGCATCGCATGGCGGGCCTAGGGGGTTGGTAAAAGTCAGACCCCCAATAGCGGTACAAGTCGTGTCGGAGTGTAGCCCAGAACACCCTGAGATACTACTGGAATACCTACTAGCAAATCTCTTGCCTTGGCCAAGGACTTTTCATGTTCTGGCTCTCCTAGACACAGCGCGACCTTACCCCCAATACCGGGAAAGACGAATCCCTGAAGATCCGCTCACTGCCTCCATGTGGCTCGGGACTGTACCCAACTAAAACCTGTTTGCACGACTCCTTTGAGCCGTGGTAGGGTAGTAATCAAAGCACAGTGGGAACTCACACGAGACAAATGACGATCTCAGGTCGATGAACTAACCTGTACACATGTCACCAGGGAACTGCTATCTGACGTCTGGTATAATCCCAACTAGCAGGTTCCCGGCGAGTCCTGTCCGGTGTACTCATAACCCAATGAGCACCTGTATACATCTTAGGTGAACCAACTGACACCAGTGGCTTGTGAGACCGGCCACCGCCCCTCGTCGGGGTCTCGACTGTATACACTAGTCTACTCTAGAGAATCGATGCCCTGTCTCGAAACTCCCACGACTAGGGACCTTTTAAGGATGTGCTTATAGACTCCAGCTCTCACTTATATGATCGCCCTCATACTGCTGGTAGTAAAGAAAGAATCCTAGGGGTTATATCAACGTGTAGTAGCGACTCATAAGGTCACCTAAAGCAGTACACGATGATACAGATAAACCAGATAGCATACTATCATCTCGAGTAAGACTGTCCTACTGGGATAGGTCCTCCCCTCAATCATTGGAATCACGTGCCTGTGATCCAATAATTGACTCTGAGGGCACTATCTCCAACAATCTCTTGATAAGAAAGGAGTTTCCTATGCTACGCTCGGTCAATCTCCGCTTATCACAATGATTCTCCATAAAGGATCAAAGTGATACCTCCTGAATCCTGGGTTTTGGATCTATGAGATAGATCTAATTGGATGTTAGGATACTCACTAGTTGTAGTGAGATGGTATCAGTTGATCCTAGGGAGAATCACAAGAAAGGTTCCAGGGTGATAAGGACGACTGAATGTCAGTCACAGGCATTGTCTTTACCCTTAGTAAAGGGACGGTATGTTGGAAGAGTTCCAAGCTAGATACCGTGGCTTACTAGACGATAAAGGCTGAATACATCGCTACTTAAGATGCTACCAAAGAGGCAGTCTGGATGTATATTTGTTCATGAGATGAACTTAGTTCCTCCCATTGTGTGATAATGGAGTTGTGGCTTATGCCAAGGAACGCCCATCCCATCAGTGATCCAGACATATTCTAAGGCAGTATCACCTGATCATGGAGATGGTTGATCTCCAAGGTGATCGAGGTTATGAGAGTAGACTCAGAGGACAACACGGCGGATCCACTCACAAAGGCCTTTTCCCAAAGAGAGACTTTTATGGGATGGTTGAGTATGAGATACTGCAACCACTGCTACAGATGGCCCTAGTGCAAGTGGGAGATTGTTAGTTATATGTATGCCCTAGAGGCCATTACTGTACATAGGATGTATATTGTAGTGGATGCTGGGACAAATATAGGGAGGACTTTCTTGCTCGACATGATAGTATGCTATCTGGTTACTCTTTACCTTAATGTGTATACTGATTGTCTCTCTGTTACATGTTGGTAAAGCCCTTAGGATGTGTACTTGACTACCTGGACTATGATGCGGATCATACTAGTGGGGACATGGTAGTCCATAAGTACATCCTTCAAGGTCCCTAGTCATGGGTGTATCGAGACGGGGCATCGATATACCAGAGTAGACTAGTGTATACCTTCTCGACCCATACAGATGGGCGATGGATGATCCCATATCCATTGGTGTTTGACATCAGAGATGATATACGGCTGCTCAGTAGAGACTCGATAGACTGGACGGACTCGCCGAGAACTCTTAGATGGTATTCTACCTTACGTCAGATGGCAGTTCTCTGGTGACACTGGTACAGGTTAGTCTGTAGACCCGAGATCGTCATAGAGTCTTGTGTGATTCCCACTATGCTTTGATTTCCACCTTACCACGTCCAAGAGGGCGTGCAAAACAGTGGCTTTTGGGAACAGTCCCAAATCACATGGAGGCAATGAGCGATAGGAGGGGATTCGTCTATCCCGGTATAGGGAGTTGATGTTGCGCTGTGTTCGATTGGCTATAACCGAAAATCCCTGGATAGGGTTGCTGAGATTTACTGGTAAGTGTTACCAGTAGTATCTCGAACTGTTATAGACCTCATATCTGTAGGGTTCCTAGGCACCCCAAGAAGGTCTCACAAGGCATCGAACATGCCATATTAGAATTTTACGATGCCTACAAACCCTAAACTACGGATCGTCGGCTAGATGTCTAGGCGAAAAACTATCTAGTTAACACTTAACTAAAAGTTTAACGGAAATACAACCTTTGTAGATCCGGTCCTCCACCTCCACGGCTCCGCAACGAGGTCATCTCCGCTGTCCAAATCAAATCCGGGCTCTAGAGTCGGCTTCGTCGGAGAATGGGCAAGCTAGGTCGTCGATGTCCATGCCGAAGATGATCTACGTCGAGGCATCGCTAGATCAAGCTCACAACTTCACCAAGTCATGAAACTTGTGAAGTAAACACACTCTACTACTTGGCAAGAGGTAGAGGATGAAGAAATAGGAAGTGGGTAGACTTTAGAATCGGATTTCTCACTCATTTCCATCACTTGCTATTGATGGGGCAAGCTTTCTTCACTTGAAGAATGAAGAAGAAGAAGGAAATAGTTATGATAAGTTAATTAGAAAAAGAAAAGAATAATGAAAACTTATCATGACTAAACCATGGTCAAGTGTAGAGATTGAACTAGGGTTAAATCAAATGGTTAGGTTAAGCATGAGATAAGAATGGTGGACAAAGTCAAAGGTTCATGAATCTTCAACTACAAACAAAATTAGCCACCATTCTTTTCTCTTTTCTTTCATTCATTTATCAAAAATAAAAGGATAATTAAATAAGATAAATGAATAACAAATAATAAACCCTAACCATTTCATTAACCAAGGTTTAATCTTAACACTTGAAACCTAGCATGACTTGTACCATCAAACATGATACAATCAAGTGCAAAAAAGTATATCGCATATACAATGCGCACATCCGAGTGAGAAAATCCATCTTAAGTAAACCGATACTAGTTGATGCAAAGTAATATATCAAATATATAAATATGCATTAAATCATTAAATCAACACTTGATTCAATGACCCGGTTATGTCGCACACAACCGACTAGTATACTATATATCGGCTTATCGAATCAACGCTTGAATCGATAACTAGGTTATATCGCATACAACCATTCGATATATTTATCGCGAGAATAGAATACGGTATCACATACACGCATTATTCTCGGTCCCGCACATATCTCATATGCGCTCCTATTTCGTTTCGCTTGAGCCAGGAAACCTCTGTGTAGGACTCTAAAGACTCGTCAATACGCCGGCAGCAGATGATGATCATATCAAGCATCCACAAGCCGCAAGCGGTCTGCTAAACGTAACGGCCACCCGGGTATTGAGCGATCTGAAGATCGACGAGCAAGCCCACTCACACTCCAGTGAATCCGACCAGTAACACTACCGTACAGTCCGGTCTGATCGTCTGATATGTCGCATATCTCGCCTAGGGGTGGTAAACGTCAGACCCCAATAGCTCAATAAGTCGTGTCGATATGAGGTCTATAACTATTCGAGAAACTACTGGTAACACTTACTAGTAAATCTCAGCAACCCTGGCCAGGGATTTCCTGTTATAGCCAATCGAACACAGCGCAACATCAACCCCCTATACCGGGAGAGACGAATCCCCTCCTATCGCTCATTGCCTCCATGTGACTCGGGACTGTACCCAAAAACCACCGTTTTGCACGCCCTCTTGGACGTGGTAAGATGGAAATCAAAGCACAGTGGGAACCATACAAGACTCTATGACGATCTCGGGTCAACAGACTACTCTGTACCAGTGTCACCAGAGAACTGCCATCTGACGTGAGGTATAATACCATCTGGGAGTTCTCGGCGAGTCCGTCCAGTGTACCCAGTCTCTACTGAGCACCCGTATATCATCTCTAATGTCAAACACCGATGGATATGGGATCATCCATCGCCCATCTATATGGGTCGAGAAGGTATACGCTAGTCTACTCTGGTATATCGATGCCCCGTCTCGATACACCCACGACTAGGGACTTTGAAGGATGTACTTATGGACTACCATGTCCCCACTAGTATGATCCGCATCATAGTCCAGGTAGTCAAGTACAGATCCTAAGGGCTTTACCAACATGTAACAGAGAGACAATCAGCATACACGTTAAGGTAAAGGGTAACCAGATAGCATACTATCATGTCGAGCAAGAAAGTCCTCCCTATATATGTCCCAGCATCCACTACAATATACATCCTATGTACAGTAATGGCCTCTAGGGCATACATATAACTAACAATATCGACACGACTTATCGAGCTTCTGGGGTCTGACGTTTACCACCCCTAGGCAAGATATGCGACATATCAGACGATCAGACCGGACTGTACGGTAAGTGTTACTTGTTGGATTCACAGGAGTGTGAGGGGGCTTGCTCGTCGATCTTCTGATCGCTTAATACCCGGGTGGCCGTTACGTTTAGCAGACCGCTTGCGGCTTGTGGGTGTTTGATAGAATCATCACCTGCTGCCGGCGTATTGACGAGTCTTCAGAGTCCTATACAGAGGTTTCCTGGCTCAAGCGAAACGAAATAGGAGCGGATATGAGATATGTGCGGGACCGAGAATAATGCGTGTATGTGATACCGTATTCTATTCTTGCGATGAATGTATCGATTGGTTGTATGCGATATAACCTAGTTATCGAATCAAGGATTGATTCGATAAGCCGATACATTGGATATTAGTCGGTCATATGCGATATGACCGGATCGTTAAATCAAGTGTTGGTTTAATGATTTAATGCATAATTATATATTTGATATATTACTTTGCATTAACTAGTATTGGTTCACTTAAGATGTTTTTCTCACTTGTTTGTGCACATTGTATATGTGATATATTTTTGTGCACAAGATTGTATCATGTTTGATGATACATGCCAACTTGGGTGTATGTTTGGTTTAAACCTTGGTTAAGTAAATGGTTAGGGTTTTTATTTATTTATTCATTTATTTAATTATTTATTTGGCATGAAATAAAATGGTGGCTTTCTTTGGATTTACTTGAAACTTCATGAAGCTTTCACCATTTTGTTTCTTTCCTAAACCTAACCATTCACCTAACCCTAGTTTATTCTCTACACTTAACCATGGTTGCTAATATGATAAGAATCACATAATTTTCTATTATTATTCTTATCATATTATCTTCTTCTTCTTCTTCTTCTTCAAGAAGAAAGAAGCTTGCTAGCTTCAATGGTGATTTGAGAAAAAGAGTGAGAAATCCAATTCTAAAGTGAACCCACTTCCTATTTCTTCATCCTCTACCACTTGCCAAGTAGTATAGGGTGTTTTCTTCACAAGTTTCATGACTTGGTGAAGTTGGAGCTTGATCTTGAGTTGCCTCGACGTAGATCATCTTCGGCATCGAAGTCGACGACCTAGCCCGATCATTTCTTCGACGATACCATCGCTAGAGTCCGGGATCCGATGATCGCAGCGGAGGGACGTCAACATGGAGCTATGGAGGTGGAGGACCGGATCTACAAAGGTTGTATTTTCCGTTCACTCTTAGTTAAGTTGTTAACTAGTTGCATGTTTCGCCTAATCTCTAGTCAACGATCGCATTAGGGTTTCTCGGCACCGGAAATTTTTGAATTTGGCATGGTTGATGCCTTGTGAGACCTCCTTAGTGTGCCTAGGAACCCTACAATTGATTCACATCACATGTGAGGGTTTGAACTTGGAAGTGAGGTGAAGAAAATTGTAGAGAGCAAGAGGAAGCAAGAGCTCATGAAATGGCTAAGGCATTAAGAATGAAAATGATTAGAGTAAACTCAAAAAGGCTCTCTCTTTCCTCACTTATTCAAGCATGGATTAAAATTGCAATTCTAAATTGCAACCATGCTTGAATAGTGAGTCAAGACTAATATACAAATAATAAAACCTATGCCTTACCCATTCCACAAATATCTCCACAATTTACACCTCATTTTTTATTTTCCTAAAATAGAAAAACATGCCATGCTTCATATAATAATATATATATTTATATATATCAAATATATATATATATAAAGCAATTAGTGAGCTGATGATATTAGTTAATATATAATTGTATCAAATATAATTTATATCAAATTATTAAATCAACACTTGATCTAATAATCCGGTTATATCATATATGACCGACTAATATCATTTATCTTTTTATCATATTATCAAATCAATACTTGATTCGATAATCTGGTTATATCATATATAACCTAACCGATATCAGATAACTGGCAGATTACAATACGGTATCACATACTTGTATTTAATCTGGCCCACGCACATATCGCATATGTGTCCTACTTCGTTTCGCTTGAACCAGGAAACTTCTGTGTGGGACTCTAAAGACTCATCAATATGCCAGCAGTAGGTGATGATCACATCTGTCACATACAAGCCGTCAGCGGTACTAGCTGGACGTAACGGCTACCCGGGTATTGAGCGATATGAAGATCAACAAGCAAGCTCGTCCATACTCTCCATGAAGCCTATCAGTAACACTACCGTACAGTCTGGTCTCTTCATCTAATATGTCGCATATCATGTCTAGGGGTGGTAAACGTCAGACCCCAGTAACGTGATAAGTCATGCCGTTGTCTGGCCTATAACGGTTCGAGAAACTACTGATAACTCTTATCAGTAAATCTCAGCAGCAGCCCTGGCCAGGGACTTCCAGTTATAGCTAATCGAGCATAGCACAACATCAACCCCCAATACCGGGAGAGACCCTCCTATCGCTCATTTCCTCCATATGATTCGGTACTGTACCCAAAATCCACCTGTTTGCATGACTCCTTTGAGCCGTGGTAGGGAGGAAATCAAAGCACAGTGGGAGCCACACAAGACTCTATGACGATCTCGGGTCTACAGACTAACATGTACCAGTGCCATCAGAGGACTGCTATCCGACGATAGGTTTACTACCTACTAGGAGTCCTCGGCGAGTCATGTTCGGTATACCCATTCTCCAATGAGCACCTGTGTACAATCTTTGGTGTCACACACCAATGGTTGTGGGATCAACTATCGTCCTCCTGACCTCGATCTTCCGGCGATCTACTATCTCCCTGATCAGGTGATACCGCCTCAGAATATGTCTGGATCTCTGATGGGACCTGGGTTCCTTGGCCAAAGCCACCGCTCCATTGTTATCACAATACACAGGTATTGGATGCTCAATGGATGGAACCACACCAAGCTCAGCAATGAACTTCTTCATCCAGACAGCCTCTTTGGCAGCATCGTTGGCAGCGATGTATTCAGCCTCTATCGTCGGGTCTGCTATGGTGTCTTGCTTGGAACTCTTTCAACACACCGCTCCTCCGTTGAGGGTAATGAAAAAACCCGAGACCGACTTATCGTCGTCCTTATCACTCTGGAAGCTCGAATCGTTAAAGGACTCTACCTGGAGTTCACCGTTACCATATAACAAGAACATTTCTTTAGTCCTTCTCAAGTACTTAAGAATGTTCTTCATAGTTGTCCAGTGGTTTTCCCTAGGATCTGATTGATACCTTCTTACTACACCTAGTGAGTAAGGTACATCCGGTCTGGTACATAACATCAGATACATGATAGAGCCTACTGCCGAAGCATAGGGTATCCCTTTCATGTGAGCCCTCTCCAAATCAGTTTTGGGAGACATCTCTTTCGAGAGAGTGATTCCTGAACAACCGGGTACATTACCTCGCTTGGAATCTTCCATACTAAACCTCTTTAGTATGGTGTCTATGTACCTGGATTGGGATAATCCCAACATCCGTTTAGATCTATCTCTATTGATCTTTATCCCCAGGATGTAGGAGGCATCACCAAGATCTTTCATGGAGAACTTAAGTGATAAGAAGAGCTTGACCGAGTGTAGCATAGGAACATCGTTTCCTATCAAGATTATGTCATCCACGTACAATACGAGGAAGAGCACCTTACTCTCTACAACCTTCTTATATATACAAGGTTCATCTACATTTTTGATGAAGTCAAACTCTTTGATAGCTTCATCAAAACAGATGTTCCAACTCCACGACGCTTGCTTTAATCCGTAGACGGATTTATGCAGCTTGCACACCTTTCCGCTGCTCCTACTGTCTACGAAGCCCTCTGGCTGTGTCATGTACACGCTCTCTTCTAAATCACCATTTAGAAAAGCGATCTTGATGTCCATTTGCCAGATCTCGTAGTCATGGTATGCAGCAATGGCAAGTAGGATCTTGATGGACTTAAGCATAGCGACAGGAGAAAAGGTTTCATCGTAGTCGATGCCAGGTCATTGACGAAAACCTTTAGCTACAAGTCTAGCTTTGAAAGTCTCAACTTTTCCATCTACACCAATCTTATTTTTGAAGATCCACTTGCTCCCAATGGGTTTTACCCCTTCAGGAGCAACTTGCAAAGTCCATACTTTGTTGGTGTACATGGATTCCATCTCGGATCGCATAGCATACAACCATTTCACAGAGTCCCCACTCGTGATGGCCTGCTCGAAACTAGTCGGGTCATCATCTTCCATGATGTAATCCTCACTCCCACCGTCTATGAGAAAACCGTAGTATCTCTCAGGTGGGTGAGGAACCCTACTAGATCTGCGGGTGGCTGGGGTTCGTTGGGTGCTATTGGATCCTCCGGTTCCACCAAATCTTCAGTTGTAGTCTGTGCTGCTGGAACTTCTTCCAGTTCTACCTCATTGCCACTAATTTCTTTACAAGAAATTCCTTTTCTAAAAAGGTGGCATGTTGAGCAACAAACACCTTTTATTCCTCACTTTGATAGAAGATATGCCCTCGTGAATGTTTGGGATATCCTACAAACTTGCATAGAACTGATCTTGCTTCGAGCTTGTCCAGATTTTGCTTTTTAACATAGGCCGGACAACCCTATATCTTAATGAAATTAAGACATGGTCTCTTCCCTTTCCATATCTCATATGGAGTGGCAGGCACAGATTTGGTTGGAACTCTAGTCAATAGGTATGCAGCTGTCTCAAGCGCATATCCCCAAAAGGAAATAGGTAACTCAGCAGTACTCATCATAGAGCGCACCATATCTAATAGGGTGCGATTTCTCCGCTCCGATACACCGTTGTGCTGTGGTGTATACGAAGGAGTAAGCTGAAAGAGAATCCCATTCTCTTTTAAATAGTCTCGGAATTCCCCGTTAAGTATTCACCTCCCCGATCAGATCGTAGGATTTTAATACTTTTGCCCGTCTGGTTTTCAACTTAGCACTTATATTCCTTGAATTTCTCAAAAGCTTTAGACTTGTGTTTCAACAAGAACACATGTCCAAACCTTGAGAGATCATCGGTGAATGTAATAAAATACGAATAACCATTCCTGGCATGTATAGACATAGGACCGCATACATCACTATGTTTCAGTCCCAAGAGTTCAGTAGCTCTTTCTCCGTGTCCAGTAAACGAAATTTTGATCATTTTGCCTTTGAGACATGACTGGCAAGTTTCATAAGATGAAAATTCGAACGAATTCAAATATCCATCTTTATGCAACTTAGCCAGTCCTGTCGCATTGATATGACCTAGTCTACAGTGCCACAAGAAGGTTTCGTTCATTTCTGAACTTTTCCTCTTGTTTGTGTTCTGTACGTTAAGAATTGTACTTTGATTAAGAACGTATATACCGTTACACAACGTACCAAACCCAATCAACGGTTGATTTTGGAAAATGTTCATAACATTATCCTCTAATGTGAGATTATATCCTTCTTTAGTTAGCAAAGAAACCGATATAATGTTGCACATCATCTTTGGTACGTAGTAACAGTAGTTTAGAATCAATGTATTACCAGTTGGTAATACAAGGTGATAATCGCCAACTGCCTTGGCTGCAACAATTGCACCATTCCCTACTGTTTGGGATTTATCACCCTTTCCCAGTTCTCCAACTTTCTTTAGCCCATGTAACAAATTATATACGTGGTATCCTGATCCGGTATCCAATACCCTAGACGTAGAACAAACTGAGAAACAGTTCTCGGTAATGCACACACCCAAAGAAGATGCATCAACATGTTGTTTCTTCGTACGGGTGGCGCGAGAATCCTGACATTCCCCTATCCCTTGCTCAGACTTATGACATTCATAAGATAGAGCGGGACCAAAGTTCCCTAGCTCGGTATAAAAGGAGGGTTCGGTCAATACATTCAAATTATTATCTTGATTAAGGCGTGACATTGGTTGCTGCCTGGAGAGAGAGAAGGAAACGCGTTAGCGTGCGCTCTTTGCAAGATTAGATTGGTTATTATCTTATCTAATCACGATGGGTCCCACTGTTTTTATCAATTCTTCCTTCAAACCCTAAAAGGTAAGATTAGCCGGGATTAATTACACCCTACAAGTTCGCCAATTGTTCAGCCAGGCAGGTAATAGTACTCCGAGGGAGGTTCCCCGTGCTTTCCCATGGACCTAATTAAAATAAACCTCGTTTTCCTAGAGGCATGACCCCATTAACACCTTTCTAGACACCTACTGGTTTAGCTAATTGTAAAGTGCAAAATTCTCCCAAGAGTAACTCTTAATCGCAGTGGGTATCGTGATCCAACTATCACATAGAAGATATGCAATCTCATTGCAAATTTCAACACTTGAAATTCCCGATAATAGTTTTTACCCCTAGCGTCCTATGACCTTGACGGAGGCCAAACAACCCATAGGCCGCTAGTTAAGTTCAACCCGTTCATTTCTTGATTGAATTAGACCCAGCCGTACGACCCTTGACAGAGGCCAAACAACGCCGTACGACTACCCTAATCCAATCTCATCACATGATGCAGATAAGTACTAATCAGCTACCGCACACTAAGCCTTGACGGAGGCCAAACAACCGTAGCACGAATACAAAAATAACACTTATCTGAAATTACAGAGGGCTATGCAGGTTTTTAAGAAAACCATGAGCGTAATGAACTTGATATCGCTTTAGAATCTAGTGATTTTATAAAGGAGTGCCTTTGAGGCTTTTCTAGCTTCGCTAAAGTGGTCACTCCCGGTGAAGGGATCTCGGCTCTTTCCTCATCGAATAAAGTGCTGGATATTCATGAATACCACTATACAAAGCAAGAACTAGAGAAGCAATCAAAAGACAAAACTGAGTGGGTTGTAGCATTTGCTAGTTTCGCTAAAGAGGTCACTCCCGGTGAAGGGATCTCGACACTTTCCTCATCGAATGAGGTGTTGGATATTCATCAAGGAATAACACTATGCAAAGCAAGAACTAGAGCTACCCTTCTTGAAAATTTGATTCTACAACATCTTTTGGTTTCTTTCTTTTCATTAATCTCATTAATGAAGTCATATCAATTAATGTTTCCTAAACATTACAGAAAAATGAAACGAAAATAGAACGTACGCTTATGCCATCCGCATTGGCCACGGGGCCCCATCATGCACCGTTAGGTTACTTAACTACCGGCAGAGCGGGGGCTGGACTAACGCGGCTGCAAAAC
Organism: Agapanthus africanus; assembly: GCA_030015575.1. Lineage (NCBI taxonomy): Eukaryota > Viridiplantae > Streptophyta > Magnoliopsida > Asparagales > Amaryllidaceae > Agapanthus > Agapanthus africanus. The sequence goes on along the minus strand of JASDDO010000026.1, from coordinate 397,056,618 downwards.
ATAAGCAACGTTTATTATATTTCATATATATAATATTACATTCATCTCACGCAGTTATATGATCAACATCACAGAATTAAGCAGCAAAAGCAACATATGAAATATTGGATATACTAGGATGTCCGTGTTTTCGATTTAGCAGTAATGAAAAACACGGATTCCACGGTCGTGATGAATAGCCAAACCCACATCCCTAGACCCCTACGAGAGCGGCAAGTAACCCTGCAAATTCTAGAGTTAGGAGACCCGATCTCAACTCCTTGAGATGGTCTCCCACTGGACTCTAGAACCCGGTTACTTGTGTTCCCCGCCTTGGGTCTAACCTAATGCGGAAAAGTAAATAATATACAACAGTGGTGACATCATCCTCAACTCGGAAGTGCCCCAATAAAAGAATATTACATACAGATTTTACATGAATGAAAATAAAAACCCTCATCCCACATGAAACCCCCGGCTATTTTTTCATGACGATCCAATAAATCATATCAACAGCAACACATGATATCACATATCATCAACGTAAGCAAATATGCGTATCCCTAAAACTTGTTGACATATAGCAACGAGATTAGGATACTCCACATATTACACTTACGGTCGCAGAAAAGAAAACAGAAAACTACAATAATTAGAATCCGCAATATCCTTAGACATCATAAACCCGGAATATCTCATATTCCGGATTTCATACCTAACTTATAAAACTTGCATTTTAGTCTTAAATTGAAAACTCTTTCAATTGGTTGTCGGATAATTCAACAAGATTCCAGACTTAATGATCGCGTACAATACGCAATTGCGACGGTGTTTTGATCCGAATCAAAACTTCGTGGCAATCGATCAATTGAGACTAAATGGCTAGGTTTACAATATACTAACTAGTTTTCATAAAACTAATAAACCGGAGTCTGATAATTGTATCACACATCACAAATCTTGTATAGTAACCGCGACATTAGAATTCCGCACGCAATTAGCAAACTAAACCAATTTTTCCAAAACTTTGAAAAATCCAGTGAGCTAAAGTTCCAAAAACGATCGTTTTAAGCAAATCCAGGAGTCAAAACGAACTCGAAACCCGCCCGAATCCTCGCGGAGACGAAGATCACAAAATTAATTATCGAAAGAGGGGTACCCACAGCTGGGGGCCACCTCGAGGTTGTTGGGTTTTGCCGGCGCCCCGGCCATCAAACCGTGGCCAAATGTGGAACAAAATTTTTCAAAACTTTGGCGCAAACAAAACCCCCACAAGATCGAACCAAAAGCCTATACTAGCAACTAAAAGAGGCTAAACTACAAGTTAGAAAGATTATAACAAAAGATCCTAGTCCTTCGGTCTTCCATCTTCCTCCTTAGTTCCTTGAGGCATGTCCGGTTGAGCTTGGCCGCCGGTCTCTCTTCGTCGAAGACAATCCACCCGAGGGATGTAGTAATGGCTTAGCTTCACATCAAGGATACAAGTGAAGCAACTAGGGTTTCTAGGTTGCTAATATAGAAAGCCTAGAATGTAGTGAGTGTTCTAAAGTGTTTGGCTATCTCATCTCACCTCTTCTCATGATTCTCAACACATGAGATGGTTGAGAGGAAGTGAAAGATGAAGGTGGAGGCAACTCAAGAAAGCTCATGGAGAGTGAACCTAATAGTGAGGGAGATGAAGAAAAACTCATGCTGAAAAATAATGAGCCATCCTTGGAGAGAGAAAATCCAATGCTTGGTTTTGTAAAACCATTCTTTTCAATTTTAAAAACAAGCCATACTTGAATAGTATGCACAAATGAATAAAAAATTCATTTGTGCACACTATGCAAGCATGGTTCTCACCATACTCCCCATTTGCTAATATCCACCTCATTTACCATTTTCAAATAAATAGTCAAATCCAAAAATGAGGTAGCCACCTTCTAGAATGTTTTCCGGAAAAAATACGGATTATATTCTACTGTATATATATACCTGCATTCGTACCGAAATACGAATACCGAAAGAGATAGAATAACACAAAGAACATAATACTAGAATATACGTATCGAAATACATATACGTAAATTATTAAAACAATACCTGATTTAATAATCCGGCTCAAACCCGAGACGGCTAGTATTATCAACTGTCCGATCGAAAGTCCGGGTACAAAGTACATCAATCGATCGGAACCCTGCACGTATCCAATACGGCTACAACATCATTTCACCAGAACCAGGGAAACCCTCTGTGTGGGACACTAAAGACTCGTCAATACGCTTGCAGTGGGTTTAACCACAAGCACGTCAGCGGCACTAGCTGTACGTAACGGCTACCCAGGTATTGAGCGAAAGGAAGGCCGACGAGCAAACTCATCCGAACCCCTACTGAGCCTGTCCATGACAATCTCCATAAAGTTCCGTCTGTTCATCTAAGAGTATCGCATATCGAGTCTAAGGGGGTGGATAAAATCAGATCCCTAATAATGCGATAATTCGTGTCGGTATGAAGCCCATCACTACCGAGAAACTACAGATCCAAATCAGTAATTCTCGACTACCCTGGCCGAGGATTTCTGGTGATGGCCACCCGTGCACTGTGAGACATCAACCCTTTATACCGGGAGAGACGAATCCCCGACGATCCGCTCACTGCCTCCATGTGGCTCGGGACTGTACCCAACTAAAACCTGTTTGCACGACTCCTTTGAGCCGTGATAGGATAGTAATCAAAGCACAGTGGGAACTCACATGAGACAAATGACAATCTCAGGTCGACAGACTAAGCTTTACTCATGTCACCTGGGAACTGCTATCTGACAATTGGTATAATACCAACTAGCATGTTCCCGGCGAGTCATGTCCAGTGTACTCATAACCCAATGAGCACCTGTATACTATCTTAGGTGACGGACATACACCAATGGCTTGTGAGACCGTCCATCACCCCTCGTCGGGGTCTTGATAAGTATACACTAGTCTACTCTGGAGTACTGATGCCCAGTCTCGATACTCCCACGACTAGGGACATTTTATGGATGTGCTTATAGAGTAGCCAGCTCCCACTTAAATGATCGCCATCATAATGCTGGTAGTCAAACAAAAATCCTATGGGCTCTATCAACATGTAATAGTGATCTGTAGTGCCACCTAATGCTTTACATGATGATAAAGACAAACCAGATAGCATATTATCATCTTGAGTATGATTGTTCTACCGGTATAGGTCTTCCCTCAGTCATCGCAATCGCGTGCCTGCGATTCAATAATTGACTTGAGGGCATTATAGCCAACAATCTCCCACTTGCACTTAAGGCTAATTATTTGTAACGCCTTAGATTTTGGTTAGTGTTAGTTTAGACGTTAATGCGGGTTTTTGGTAAAAAGTTTACCAATTTGGGTTCCTCACATTTTATAACATTTAATTATTAAATTATTATTATTTGTTATGGCATTCACACACGTGTGCACGTTAATGTGAGGGTTTGTTTTGTGTTAATCTAGATTAGTGACCATGGCAACTTAACCCTTAACCTAATGTTTGCTTTAATCCAATCCTTTGTTTTAAAACCTTAACCCTAAATATCTAGATTTTTTTTTGTGAGAGAGAGATATTTGTTTTGGAGAGAGGAGGTGGCATGATGAGGTAGTGTGAATGCATTGATGGTGCATTAATGCAAGGGTGCATTCACCTCTTACTCTCACCTCTCTCTTTCCCTTTATATTTCCTTATCTCTTTCTCTCACACTCATTTCCTTCTCATTTTCTCATCCCTCTCTCATCTCAAACTGAACAATTCGTTATTCCATCACAAATCCATCACAAAAACTTCACAATCTCACAAAAATCACATCTTTGGACTTGATTAGCCTATTGGATGCCTTGGAGCTTTGGAAGCTAGGATCTTTGAGTTCTTTTGGTTAGGTAATGATCTCTGGCTGTTAGTTATGTGTTTATTGTGTAGCTTATCTTAGTCGTTTCAGTTTAGATAGAGTTATGTATCGTTTCAGGTAAATATCATATTTTAGTGTTGTTTTGGGGTCTGGGATGATCTACTATCAAACCAGGTATTTGTTACAAAAGTTTACATCACAGTAACCTAGTGTAGTGACCTAGAACCTACCCTCAAAATACGAACCAATTCCTCCATGAACTGGCCGCAAATAAATTGCTTCTTGCCGCAAATTACGGCCAGACTAGGGAGTTAGGGTTTGGGTTTTGGTCTAGGGGTCTCTGGGGTTGTATGTGGTGTTAGGTTTACCTAGCACCCTATGAGAGGTTTGGAAGCATCACATGTCACAAAGATCAAATTTTGGTGGTGCTAAGTAAGCATACAAAGGATCTATCCTAGAAAATTAGGGTTTCATAAACTTTAACTAACATCATATGCTACAAAAGCTAGGGTTTTGAGAGTACAACCTTTGTAGCTCCCTTTAGTAGACTCCTTGGCCACTTAAGAGTTGGAAAACGATTAGCTTGAAGTCTTCTAATGTCCACGGCGATCCACCCAAAGCTCCTTTGTTCAAGTTAGCAACTTCACTTTAACAAGAAAATGAAATGAAGCTAACACTCTAAACAAGTGGGCTAGACTTATGTAGAATGGTGTTGTGGTTCTCTTTCTCACTTCAAAATCCTATCTTTATGAGTATTTTGCTCACTTGAAAAGTCTAGAGAGCAAGAGATCAAGGTTGAAGAAGATGATGGCCTTTTTTGAGAAGAAGAAAAAGATAAACTCATATGAGAAAATGAAAAATATAAGTATATATATTTTCCACTTCTCATTGCAAACCATGGTTAATGATAAAGATATTATTGACTTTGAGTTTAAAACACCAAAGGAAAAATAACCAAGGGTTAATAAGTAGGTAAGCATGGTAAGATGAAGAAGAGTGTAGAAACATTCTATGAATTAACCCTTTTCTTTTTCCTTTTGTTTTAACACAAATGCAATAATAATCCATATAAAAACCCATGGTGTGAGTCTTATATTGCCACCATTCTCTATGTATAAACAACCATGATATAATGATGTATGTGTGCATGTGTGCATGCACATCCATATGTGCATGATCAATAATGAATGCATACATGCATGCATACATCCAAAAGAAACAAGATAGAATTTCTAGTGAGAAGCTAATGGTTAAATGATAAATCAACACTTGATTCATCAACCCGGTCATATCACATACGACCCGACCAAAAGCAAGCCGCCCAATCAATATACGGTATCTCATACGCGCATTTTAACCGGGTCCATGCGCATATCGCATACGCGCACCACAACGTTTCGCCTGGACTATGTAACTTCTTTGTGGGACTCTAAGACTCGTCAATACGCCGGCAATGGGTGATGATCATATCAAGCACCCCCAAGCCGCAAGCGGTCAACTAAACGTAACGGCCACCCGGGTATTGAGCGATCAGAAGAAAACAAGGAAATCTGCTACAACTCCCGTTGAGCCAACCGGCAACACTACCGTACAGTCCGGTCTCATCATCAGATATGCTGCATATCGAGTCTAGGGATAGTAACGTCGAACCCAATAATTCAATAAGTCGTGCCAGTGAATGGTCTATAATAGATCGAGAAACTTCTGATAACACTTATCAGTAAATCTCAGTAGCCCTGGCCAGGGACTTACGGATATAACCCGTCGAGCACAGCACAACATCAACTCCCAATACCGGGAGAAACGATACCCCTCCTATCGCTTATCGACTTCGTGTGTCTCGGGACTGTACCCAATGGCCACCTATTTGCACGACTCAGTAGAGCCGTGGTAGGGTGGTAATCAAAATACAGTGGGAGAGCACACAAGACTCTATGACGATCTCGGATCTACAGACTAACCTGTACCAGTGTCACCTGAGAACTGCTATCCGACGATAGATATAATTCCATATAGGAGTTCTCGGTGAGTCCGTCCAGTGTACCCTGTCACCACTGAGCACCCGCATATGATCTTGATGTCAAACATCGATGAATGTGGGATCATTCATTGCCCATCATATGGGTCAAGTATCATATACGCTAGTCTACTCTGGTATATCGACGCCCCATCTCGATACACCTCCGACTAGGGACATTTCAGGATATGCTTATAAACTACAGATGTCCCACTATTATGATCTCTATCATAATCACTGTAGTCAAGCCGATATCCTCAGGGCTTTATCAGCATGTATGAATGAATAAAAGCATGATCAAATCAACATGTCAGATAAAGTAGAACCAGATAGCATACTATCATGTCGAGCAAGAATGTACACTGAATATATATATATACATGTACAGATACATCCACTATCATATAATGGCCTCTAGGACATACATATATCCAACAATCTCCCACTTGCACTAAGGCCAGTTATTGGCGTATCTCATACCCAACGTCTCAAAAAGTCGCTCATGTTGCGGCTGAAGAGGGCCTTGGTGAGTGGATCCGCGGCATTATTCTTTGTGTCTACTCTCTTAATCTCGATCTCACGGCGATCTACAATCTTCCGGATCAAATGAAACGCCTCAGGATGTGTCTGGACCGCTGATGGGACCTGGGCTCCTTGGCTAACGCCATAGCCCCATTATTATCACAATACAAAGGTATTGGATCAATAATGGTTGGAACTACTCCTAGCTCCGAAACGAACTTCTTCATCCAGACGGCTTCCTTGGCGGCATCATTTGCAGCAATGTACTCAGCCTCCATCGTAGAGTCTGCAACGGTATCCTGTTTGGAACTCTTCCAACTTACCGCCCCTCCATTGAGGGTAAATACAAACCCTGAGATAGATTTGCTGTCGTCCTTATCGCTCTGGAAGCTCGAATCGGTAAAGGCCTCCATTTGGAGATCGGCATTACCATACACCAAGAACAATTCTTTAGTCCTTCGCAAGTACTTAAGAATGTTCTTCACAGCTGTCCAGTGGTTCTCCCGTGGGTTGGATTGATACCTACATACAACACTAAGTGCATAAGCTACATCTGGGCGTGTACATAACATCGCATACATTATAGATCCTACTGCCGAAGCATAGGGTATAATGCTCATGCAAGCTCTCTCTTCATCGGTCTTTGGACAAGAATCCTTGGAGAGAGTGACTCCATGACAAGCGGGTAAGGCACCCCGCTTGGAGTCTTCCATACTAAACCTTTTTAGGATGGTGTTAATGTACCTGGTTTGGGACAATCCCAATAACTTTTTGGATCTATCCTTATAGATCCTTATGCCCAGGATGTATGTGGCATCACCCAGGTCCTTCATGGAGAAGCTTAGTGATAAGAAAGATTTGACCGACTGTAGCATAGGAATATCATTTCCTATCAGAAGAATGTCATCCACGTACAATACGAGGAATGTGACAGCTCTTCCTACAGCCTTCTTATAAACACAAGGTTCATCTGGATTTTTGATGAAATCAAACTCTTTGATAACATCATCGAAACAAATGTTCCAACTCCGAGATGCCTGCTTTAACCCATATATGGATTTAAGCAATTTACATGCTTTCCCGCTGCTCCCACTATCAATGAAGCCCTCTGGCTGATCTATATAAACACATTCTTCTAAATCTCCATTTAGAAATGCTGTTTTCACGTCCATCTGCCAGATTTCATAGTCGTAGTGAGCAGCAATGGCAAGTAGGATCCGAATGGATTTAAGCATGGTTACGGGCGAAAAAGTTTCGTCATAGTCCAAACCTGGTCTTTGACGAAAACCTTTCGCCACAAGTCTTGCCTTATAGGTCTCTACCTGCCCATCTACACCAATCTTTCTTTTAAATATCCATTTGCATCCCACGGGTTTTACCTCAGGGGGTACAATGTCCAAAGTCCATACTTTGTTGGTGTACATGGACTCCATTTCGGATCTCATGGCATCCAGCCAATTCACAGAGTCTCCACTCGTGATAGCTTGCTGAAAACTGGTAGGATCATCATCGTCCATGATGCAGTCTTCTCCGTCACCATTAATGAGGAAACCGTAGTATCTCTCCGGTGGGCGAGAAGTCCTACCAGACCTTCGGAGTGGCCGAGGTTCCTCAGTTTCTATTGCAACAGCCGGTTCAACCAAATCATCATTTGTAGTTTGTGTCTCTAGAACCTCTTCTAGATCCACCACTTTGCCATCATCTTTATCTGTAAAAAACTCTTTTTCCAAGAATGTGGCATACTGAGAAACAAACACCTTTTGTTCCTCTTTGTGGTAGAATAGATATCCATATGAGTTCTTTGGATATCCCAAAAAGTTACACATGACCGACCGTGTCTCGAGTTTGTCCGGATTCTGCTTTTTAACATAGGCCGGGCAACCCCAAATCTTAATTATCTTAAGAGATGGTCTCTTCCCATGCCATATCTCATATGGCGTGGTAGACACAGTTTTGGTTGGAACCCTGTTCAGTAGAAACGCTGCAGTCTCCAATGCATGCCCCCAAAATAAGACGGGTAACTCAGCATCACTCATCATGGATCGGACCATATCTCATAGGGTCCTATTCCGTCGTTCAGACACACCGTTGTGCTGTGGTGTGTAAGGAGGAGTGAGCTGAGAGAGAATCCCATTCTCTTTTAGGAAGTTTGCAAATTCCGTACTGAGATACTCTCCACCTCGATCTGATCGAAGCATCTTGATACTCAAGCCGGTTTGTTTTTCTACTTCTTGTTTATATTCAATGAATTTCTCGAAAGCTTCGGACTTGTGCTTTAATAAAAATACATGACCGAATCTTGAGAAATATTCAGTGAAAGTAATGAAGTATGAAAAACCGCCTCTAGACTGTGTAGACATTGGCCCACATACATCACTATGTATGAGGCCTAGGAGCTCATAGCTCTTTCTCCGTGTCCGGTAAACGGAGTTTTGGTCATTTTACCCTTGATACAAGACTGGCAAGTCGCATAAGATTTATATTCAAAAGAGTTTAAATGTCCATCTTTGTGTAACTTGTTTAGTCTTGTTTCGTTAATATGACCAAGTCTACAGTGCCAAAGAAAAGCTTCATTTAATTCTGAAAGTTTTCTTTTATTAGTGCGTTGTATACTGAAAACTGTGTGTTGATTTAGGACGTATATCCCGTTATTAAGTGTACCATACCCAACCAACATTTGATTTAGGTGAATGTTCATAACATTATTCTGCAATACAAAATTATATCCTTCATTGTCTAACAAAGAAACATATATTATATTACATAGCATACTTGGTACAAAATAACATGGGTTCAAAACTAATATACACCCATATGGCAACCCCAAGTGATACTCTCCCACTGCGACTATATGTACATTGGAACCATTTCCAACGCGGAGAGTATGGTCACATGTCTTCAAAACTTTGCTATTTCTCAGCCCCTGCATAGAATTGCAAATGTGAGAACCTGAACCGGTATCTAATACCCAGGAAGCAGAGTTTATTGAAAAACAGTTTTCTGTCACAAACACACCTGAAGCGGAAGCATCCCCATGCTTCTTCTTGAGGTTCAAGTACTCCGTACAGTTGCGTTTCCAATGTCCTGTCTTGTGGCAATGAAAACATTCACCTTTCCCCGAGTCTCCAGCTTTGGACTTTTCCTTTCCCTTCACCTTTTTAACTCCACCCTTAGGATTGGTGGGCTTCTTCTTTTTCTTTCCTTTGGCCTTAGCTTTTGGGCGAGAAGAAGAAGATTGCCCAATAGTCATAACGGGAGTTTTCATTGATTTCATAGTGCTCTCTGCACTCCTTAACATATTAAGGAGTTTAGGTAGCTCCTTCTCCATGCCGTGCATGTTGAAGTTAACTATGAACTGAGCAAAGGTGGAGGGGAGGGACTGCAGAATAATATATGAATATTGTTCATTGTCCATTGTCCATCCTAGGTCCTTAAGCTCTTCTATAAAAGCTATCATCTTCAGAACATGGTCTCCTACCGGTGTGCCAGGGGCCATTCGCATCTGAAACAATTTCTTTGATACTTCGTATCGTAATACGCGGGATTGCTCTCCATACAACTCCTTTGTATGGAGGAATATGGTTTGAATGTCCATATTCTCATGCTGCTTTTGATGTGTATTGTCCATCGATGCAAGCGCGAGGCATTTGGCCGTGGCACAGTCAGCGTCCCATGTCTTGCGGACTTCAATGTCCGCAACTGAGGATTTTGGACCTGGGGTGGGCGGGGCTGAAGCCGTGAGGACATATGATACTTTATCATAAGTCAAGGCTATTTTTAGATTCCTCAGCCAGTCTTTATAATTGGTCCCATTCAGTTTGTTTTTATCTAGTAGAAGCTTGAGTCCAGTCATTGGTATCTTCTATTAAGAGAGAGAAAAGAATACACTCAGCGAATGCTCTTGCATAGATCAGATTGGTTATTATCTTGTCTAATCGATGTCTCCCACTGCTTTAATCAAGTTTTTCTTTCAAACCTTAAAAAGAAAACTAGCCAGGATTAATTACAGTCTAGAACTTTGCTAACAGTTCAGCCAGGCCAGTGTCGGTACTTGAGGGTGGTTCCCCGTGCTTTCGCACGGACCTAATTAAAGTAAATCTCGTTTTCCCAGAGTCGTAGCCCCGTTAACACCTTTCTAGACACCTAATGAGTTAGCTAATTACAAACTGCAAAACTCTCCTAGGAGCAACTATTGCCCACAGTGGGATCGGGATCCAACCATCATATGGAAGGTATGCAATCTCATTGCAAATCTCAACACTTGAAATTCCCGATATGATTTTTACCCCTAGTACATATGACCTTAACTATGGTCAACAAATCATAAGTAACAGTCAAGTTCTACCCGTCATTTCTTGATCAATTAGACCCACCCATATGACACTTAACTATGGTCAACAAAGTCGCATGAATGTCCTAATTAATCTGCATCATATGCAGTGTAGGAAGACATCACTTAGCTACCGTACACTATGCCTTAACTAAAGTCAACAAACGTAGCACGAATACTAAGTACTCTACTTCCTAAAATGACGGAGGGTTGCGGATGATTTTTAAGAAAATCTTTAACGCTTTGAACTTGATATCGTCGTAGAATCAAATGGTTTTGAAAAGGAGTGGCTTGTGCTCTGCAGTTTTTGAAATGCAGCTTTTTCATAAAGAGCCGAGTGGTTTTCAAATCCGATTCTACAACATCTTTTTAGGTTTATTTTCTTTACATTAATCATATTAATGTAATCCCATCATTTAAGTCCTTACGCCAATCATAGAAAAGAAACGAAAATAACACGTACGCTTATGCCATCCGCATTCGCCACAATATTCCGTTATGCACCGTTAGGTTACTTAACTAACGGCATACCGGGACGGGACTAGCGCGGGTGCAAAATATAAGCAACGTCTACTATATATCTCATATATAATATATCATTCGTCTCAGATATCACAGAACACAGGCAGCAGAAACATATATATAATGTGGGATATACTAGGACGTCCGTATTTAGTATTTAACCAACAATAGAAAATACGGATTCCACAGTCACGATGAATAGCCTAGCCCACACCCCTAGACCCCTACGAGAGCGGCAAGCGACCCTACCAATCCTGGAGTTTAGGAGACCCGGTCTCGACTCCTCGAGATGGCCTCCTGCTGAACCCCAGAACCCGGTCACTTGTGCTCCCCTCCTTGGGTCTATCCTAATGCGGAAAAGTAAATAATATACAACACTGGTGACAGCAACCTCAACCCGGAAGTGCCCCAAATAAAATAATATTACATTACATTTGAATTTACATGAATGAAAATATAAAACTCTCATCTCACATAAAAAAAACCCCGGCTATTCGATCGCGACAATCCTGCACATCATATCTCAGCAACACATAATATCATATATCATCAACGTAAGTAAGTATGCGTACCCCGATTGTCGTTGATGTATAGCAACGAAACTGGCGATATCGAACATACTACACTTACGGTCACAGAAAAGAAAGTGTAAAACTAAAATATTTGGAATCCATATTCTCTTTAGACATCATAAATGCGAAATATCACATACTTCGTATTTCATGCCTAAACTATATGAATTACACATATTGTATCACATTCCAAATAAATAGACAGTATTAAAGTTTTCGACCGAATGTTCAAATACCCAAAATTCCCTAAAGCTCAACACTTGAGCGGAGTTCGAAAAATCCGGAGTGTGACACAGTAGTAGCGGTCCAGCCGTAGAAGAGTCAATCCAACGCCTCACATGTGGCACGCCGTACTGCCCCAAACCCTAAGGTTCAAAGGGCAGTTCAAGACGGTCACATAATCGAGTTAAGGTTTGTTGTCTTCTAGAGGGTCCACCACAAAACTTGCACATTTGTCCGAAAGATTTAAACCCCGTGAAAAGTGAGCAAACGACACTCGTTCGAACAATTCAATACTTTCTAATTTACCTGGAAAGACAAGAAGTTAAAATTCCGATCGAATCAACGAACTCAAAAAAATCTCCAGAACTAACAGTACTAAATTCAGATTAAAAATACCCCAAAAAATATACAAGCAGACATAAGCATTACTTTAAAAAAAACATGCACTGACTCACCTGTACGGCCGCGGAACCGCGGCCCAAGCAAGCTTTGGCCGCGTTTCCACGTTGGGATTAACTGTTCACTGCATCGTTTTTTACAATGTTTCTTATATTTACCTGCTGAATTTTTTGCATATTTTTAATTCTGAAAAATATCAGTTTTCAAAAATTGTCCAGAGAGTGTCCCGTAATTTCGTATTTCGGTTAGATCGGAGTTTACACTTCGCTAAAGTATCGCCTAATGTTCTAGGTCGGCTCTGATACCAATGTTAGGTTTACCTAGCACCCTATGAGAGGTTTGGAAGCATCACATGTCACAAAGATCAAATTTTGGTGGTGCTAAGTAAGCATACAAAGGATCTATCCTAGAAAATTAGGGTTTCATAAACTTTAACTAACATCATATGTTACAAAAGCTAGGGTTTTGAGAGTACAACCTTTGTAGCTCCCTTTAGTAGACTCCTTGGCCACTTGAGAGTTGGAAAACGATTAGCTTGAAGTCCTCTAACGTCCACGACGATCCACCCGAAGCTCCTTTGTCCAAGATAGCAACTTCACTTTAACAAGAAGATGAAATGAAGCTATCACTCTAAACAAGTGGGCTAGACTTGTGTAGAATGGTGTTGTGGTTATCTTTCTCACTTCAAAATCCTATCTTTATGAGTATTTTGCTCACTTGAAAAGTCTGGAGAGCAAGAGATCAAGGTTGAAGAAGATAATGGCCTTTTTTGAGAAGAAGAAAAAGATAAACTCATATGAGAAAATGAAAAATATAAGTATATATATTTTCCACTTCTTATTGCAAACCATGGTTAATGATAAAGATATTATTGACTTTGAGTTTAAAACACCAAAGGAAAAATAACCAAGGGTTAATAAGTAGGTGAGCATGGTAAGTTGAAGAAAAGTGTAGAAACATTCTATGAATTAACCCTTTTCTTTTTTCTTTTGTTTTAACACAAATGCAATAATAATCCATATAAAAACCCATGGTGTGAGTCTTATATTGCCACCATTCCCTATGTATAAACAACCATGATATAATGATGTATGTATGCATGTGTGCATGCACATCCATATGTGCATGATCAATAATGAATGCATACATGCATGCATACATCCAAAAGAAACAAGATAGAATTTCTAGTGAGAAGCTATTGGTTAAATGATAAATCAACACTTGATTTATCAACCCGGTCATATCACATACGACCCGACCAAAAGCAAGCCGCCCAATCAATATACGGTATCTCATACGCGCATTTTAACCGGGTCCAAGCGCATATCGCATACGCGCAGCACAACGTTTCGCCAGGACTAGGTAACTTCTTTGCGGGACTCTAAGACTCGTCAATACGCCGGCAGTGGGTAATGATCATATCAAGCACCCCCAAGACGCAAGCGGTCAGCTAAACGTAACGGCCACCCGGGTATTGAGCGATCAGAAGAAAACAAGCGAACCTGCTACAACTCCCGTCGAGCCAACCGGCAACACTACCGTACAGTCCGGTCTCTTCATCAGATATGCTGCATATCGAGTCTAGGGATGGTAACGTCGACCCCAATAACTCAATAAGTCGTGCCAGTAAATGGTCTATAACAGATTGAGAAACTACTGATAACACTTATCAGTAAATCTCAGCAGCCCTGGCCAGGGACTTACTGATATAACCAGTCGAGCACAGCACAGCATCAACTCCCAATACCGGGAGAGACGAAACCCCTCCTATCGCTCATCGCCTTTGTGTGTCTCGGGACTGTACCCAACGGCCACCTGTTTGCACGACTCAGTATAGCCGTGGTAGGGTGGTAATCAAAGTACAGTGGGAGAGCACACAAGACTCTATGACGATCTCGGGTCTACAGACTAACCTGTACCAGTGTCACCTGAGAACTGCTATCCGACGATAGATATAATTCCATATAGGAGTTCTCGGTCAGTCCGTCCACTGTACCCAGTCACCACTGAGCACCCGCATATGATCTTGATGTCAAATATCGATGAATGTGGGAACATTCATTGCCCATCATATGGGTCAAGTATCATATACGCTAGTCTATTCTGGTATATCGATGCCCCGTCTCGATACACCTCCGACTAGGGACATTTTAGGATATGCATATAAACTACAGATGTCCCACTAGTATGATCTCTATCATAATCACTGTAGTCAAGCCGATATCCTCAGGGCTTTATCAGCGTGTATGAATGAATAAAAGCATGATCAAATCAACATGTCAGATAAAGTAGAACCAGATAGCATACTATCATGTCGAGCAAGAATGTACACTGAATATATATATATATATATACATGTACAGATACATCCACTATCATATAATGGCCTCTAGGGCATACATATATCCAACATGTGGTCTCATGGTACTTGCAACATTTACAAATTATTGGTACAGAAAAATCTGGGACCACTTGCTTATTTTCTAGTGTTTCGTTTCACGCGTTACGTTATCCGATACGGTTCGTGTTCTGTGTTGCTGTTGCTCTGAGTTGGTTTCGTAGCATCGCTATGCACGTTAGCTACAAAACGAACACTTGAGAGTATGTTTGTGTTGTCGCGTTGGTCCACGTAGTTTGTACGTATTTTGGGTCTATTGCTAATATATACTTTCTTTGTTGTGTTATGTTTTAGGTTCGCAGGCGGGGACTTCTACATGGGAAACAGGTGGTTGGCTTTACTTAGCCAGGAGCGTTGGTGAGTAGATTTAACATCTACAGGGGAATCACCCGCATGGCGTTATGCTTCTGGGCTAGAGATGTTATATTACAGTCGCATATTCTATTTCATATATAGAGTTGTGCATGCACCTTATTGCTTAGTTACTAGTTGTGCTTGGACTTGTACCCTTAGGACACTGCACTATTATTGACGGCTCATGTTGCACGAGCACTGATTGTTTGCCACACACACCGTCAATAATTGCCATGACACGCACAACACACATATAGATATGATATTGTTTGGTTTGGGACATTGTGACATTGATTCATATTCCTTATTGCATATGACATATAGCATACCTGTATACCTACATGCTTACACATATGCCTTGACATGCTTACATGCTAGTTACCTGTATACCTATAGGGTATTGTACCATTAGTGATAGGTGTATTTCACACATAATGACATAGCTACATGTATACCTCGCATACATACTTCACTTATACCTGGAGGGTATATTACATCATTACTGATAGGTAGATACATATACCTTGCTATACCTTTATGTTTACACATATATCTGGTTATAACTACCTGTTCACCTTTATTTGATGTTATATAGACTTGGAGAAATTAGGAACCGCATGATATTTATTTTAACTTGTTGCAGTTAAATAGCGGCTTTTCCTTTATATGCCGCATTTCAGTTTTATGTTGCATATATTATGTTCTTGGATTTTCACATTGAGATATGGATTTTTCATGAAATTATGCAAGTATTTCTTACTCTTTACTTGATATTTGGATGCATCCACTCTGAGATTTGTTTTAAACCGATACGTGGATCACGGGTGTCGATACCGGACACTTACGATTCGAGGAATGTATATACCGATATGTGGATCACGGGTGTCGATACCGGACACTTACGATTCAAGGAACGTATAAATATGAGAAAGACCGATACGTGGATCACGGGTGTCGATACCGGACACTTACGATTTGAGGAACGTATGGATATGAGTATTTATGTGTCGATGCTAGACACTTGTTTTCATGATATTTTTATTCCTAAGTATATATAACAGTGGAATAGGACGCTGTTATATATGCATATATATATATATATATATATATTAGTTGAATGGGATGCTAATATATATGTATACATATCAATTTATATACATTATCATAATTATTCATGCAGATATACTTAGGTTATTTGAGATTCACTTGATATTGGATTCAGGATATTTAAGATTCACTTGATATTGGATACAGGATATATGAGATTTATTTGATATTGTACATTCAGGATTTGTGAGACTTACATGATATGAGAGCCAATTTGGGGGCTGATTTGAGGAAATTGGGATTTGGATTGTCTTGATGGATTTTGGTCCTACCACGATGTTAGGATTCCGTGGAAATGACATCTTTCATCCCATACTCCACATTTATTGTTTATGCACTGCTTCATGTATTAGTAGTACCTGATAGAGTACCTTCCATGACTGTGGCATTTACATACTCTTATTTTATATATGCATTGCTTCATGTATTAGTTGTACCTGCTAGCTTACTTTTCATGACTGTTACATATATACATTGTTCATTTATTAGTAGTACCTGATATAGTACCTAACATGATTGTTGCATACATATTGCATTTATTGTTCATGTATTAGTTGTACCTGGTAGTTTTCTTTTCTTGACTATTGCACACGTATGACTTTTATTGCTATTAGCTTGCATATGTTAGATTCACGCTGTACGTGCATACTTGCGATTACCTGCATATGTTATTTACTATTCATGAGTTGGCAACTCACCCCCTTGTGCCACAGTGTTTTGCAGGTTGTTCCCCAGAGTAGTCGAGACAGGCTATTCATCTATCTTATCATCTTTTGCTGCGGATACCGCTTCGGCACACAGTGTGCAGTTTGTCTTAGGTGGGTTTTGTGGCTATCCATTCATATTTATTGTATATTCGTTGTGTCCTGTACTCTCCATATACCATTATCTTGTATGACTTAGAGACTTGATGTGAGGATGATATTGTATATTTTGGTGACTTGGTGTCTTTTATACAGTTTCTTTATATATCGTCTTTTATTTCTTCGCTACGGCGTCGTATATCTGTTGTGGTGGTTGTTTTCTGCCTTTGGGCGTGTTTTTGCTCCCGTTTGGGGATGCTTTACTTATATTTATGTTGTACCCATTTTTGGGGCTGGTTTTTACAAAGGTGGTGTTGCCAAAATTTTAAAGGAAATAAAGTTGGACTTTTAAAGAATTTGGGTTTAGATTTCAAAGGTTTTTACAATGTTCTTATTTCTTACTACTTTTGATAGTTTAGATTGCTGGGTTTTCGGCTTACTTAAATTGCGTTACGCCTGTAGACGTTACGTAGTTTAAGGGTCGTCACGTGCCAATTTCGGGTCGTGACATTATTGCGATGTCGTATACTCACAGCCCATGTGATACCGAACACCCAACCTCTCTACTAATCAGTCTCACAAAGCCCGTTTGCGAAACTATTGCGTTCGAGAAATAGTCTCAGTGAGTGGATCTGCTCTAGTGTTTCTTTCTTTATCTATCTATATCTTAACTTCGCGGAGAAATACTATCTCCCGAAATGAGCGATACTTGTCTTAGAATTTTTTTGGATATCTGATGGGTTCACAAATGAACTCCAAATCCAACAAACTTCTTAGACTGTCTTATCCACTGAATTTAATCAGTATCTTACGCCAGGCCTGTTAGTGTATATACCGTAGAGGCCATTACTGTATCATACTAGCTTGTATATTACTTACTGGAAGCTTGGGATATTCACAGTTGTATAGACAATCTTGCTCAAAATGGTAGTATGCTACTTGGTTTGTCACTACTTCAATATGTGCATGTGTTTCTTTTAGCATATCGGTTATATACATATTAGTGGAGCCCTTAAGATCTTTGCTTGATTACCAGCGTTGTGATGGCAGTCACACTTATGGGGGCTGGGTAATCTATAAGCACATCCTTATACAGGTCCCTAGTCGCAGGACTATCGAGACAGGGCATCGATACTCCGGTGTAGACTAGCGTATGCGCTTCTCATCCCAGCAGGGGAGATGGTCTGTCCCACAGCCATCAGTACGTCGTACTGGAGATAGTATGCGGGTGCTCGTTAGGTTACGAGTACACTGGACATGACTCGTCGGGAACTGTTGGTTGGTATTATACCTATCGTCAGTTATCAGTTCCTAGGTGACATGAGTATAGCTTAGTCCGTTGACTTGACACTGTCACTTCGCCTCGAGTGTGTTCCCACTGTTCTTTGATAATTACCCTACCACGGCTCAAAGGAGTCGTGCAAATAGGTAGTAGTTGGGTGCAGTCCCGAAGCACTTGGAGGAGTGACGGTTAGATATGATTCGTCTCTCCCGGTATTGGGGGTTGATATCGCGCTGTGTCCAGGAGAGCCATTACACATAGTCGTCCCTGGCCAGGGCAAGCGAGATATACTGGTAGGTTTCCAATGATATCTCAGGGTGTTCTGGGCTACACTCCGACATGACTTATACCGCTATTAGGGGACTGACGTTCGCTACCCCCTGGGCCCGCCATGCGATATTCTTAGACGAACAGACCGGACTGTACGGAGATTGTCACATACATGCTCAGTAGGAGTTCGGATGGGTTTAACTCATCGGCCTTCTTATCGACATCTACCTGGGGACAGTTATGTACAGCTAGTGCCGCTTGCGGTATGTGGTTAAACCCACTGCCAGTATAGTGTCGAGTCTTTAGAGTCCCACATAGAGAGTTTCCCTGCACTGAGCGATAGGTGTAGAGGCCGTATGGTTTTACGGTAGGGCTACGATCACTTACGTGCACTTGTGTGCGTATGCTGTTCGGGCAGGCAATACTAGTGGGCTTTGGTTTAAGCCGGATCCTAGTATTGCACGGATGGATTTGTTTTGTCTTCTGTGCATTCGCATTCTACGGAATGCGGATGCGGGTGTGTATGCACAGTTGTGAGGAGCGAAGAGGATGGTGGTGCCTCATTAGGGTTTTGACAGTTGATTCGGTCGAAACCAAAATGAGGCGGACTCATTAGGGTTTTGGCAGTTCGTTTGGTCAAAACCATTATGAGCCGAGGACATTATTTACTAATCTTTTTAGTGATTATTAAGTGATGGCTAATGGTTTTGACCATTTGACCATACTTGACTTTGTTGACCATTTGACCAAAGTTCACTTGGACTTTCATGAAAGGTCTAGAGTTTTCTTTGGTTTTCTTTTTCTTTTTATTCTTTGGGTTATGATAATGGTCAAGTCAATTGATGCCATCAACTTAATCTTGAAAAGATTAGTAATGATGATAGTGATATATTATTGCAACCATGGATCATTCTCTCTACACAATAATTCATTTTTCTCATTTCTCATTCTCTCTCTAGAAAAGAAATGAGAAAGCTCCATGGTTGTTCTCCTTCTTCTTCCTCCTCTTGATTCTTCCCTTGATCTCATGTGTTGAGAGAAAAGGGATCCAAATAGACAAACACTTCTATCTATCTCTTCTACACATCCTAGGACATCAAGACTAGTGATCTTGTTGCCCTAGTTGCCTCGGCTCGAGGTGGAGCTCTGAGTACATCTCTCGGGTGGATCGTCTTCGACTCAAGAAGGTCACGGAGGTGATCAAGATCCGGATCAACCCTCGGAGCGTGGATGGACAAGACGGAAAGCGGAATGGAGACCCGAAGGACCGGTATCGTGAGGTATAATCTCTACGGCATAGTAGATAGAACCTCAAGTAGTTTGCTAGTTTGTAGTTTAGCAAAGATCCTTCCTTTAGTCCATGTTGCCTTTGCACTAAAAATTGATTTTTTACCGTTTCCGCCTCCCCGTAAGAACCGGGGTGAGCAACGTGGACTTACAGTGGTATCAAAGCCAGGCTAAACATAAACTAGCATGTTAGCAAAGTATTTAGAATCTCGATCGGAAAAAAATAGCAAAACACGTCCGGAAAAACCATGTTTCTGCCGATTTTTTATACTGCTATAAAAATGATTTAACATACATGAAAAATCGGCTCAGGGTTTTGTAAAAACACAGAACAAAAACGATCCAGTGACTCGATCAAAGCGCCACGGATCCGCGGCAAGAACATGCTTCCTGCCGCTGAACTGCGGCCAAGTTGACTCGGCCGTGGACCGAGTTTTGTGCAGTGTTCTTATTTGGATGTTTTGGGATTTTTAGTATAGTTTGTTTCTGCCCAGATTTTCCAGAGAACAAATTAGTTTTTGGGGTGGTTACAAATCCGTATTTTGATCGAAATTCCGTAGACTTTGGCTAATGGATATTATCTGTGATGTGATATATGTATTGAACGTTTCCTAATCGCTATACGACGATTAGTGGGGGTTATATATATCTGTGATCTGTTATGTTGATGGTTTGTGTATATGAACTCGGTGGATTGTCGCGGATGAATAGCCGGGTGGATGTGAGATGAGAGTTTCTTTTTCTTTCATTCATGCAATATTTTGTAATTGATGTAATATTATTTATATGGCCGCACAACCGGGATAGGGTTGTAGCCGTCATTGTATAATTTCTTTTTACTGTTTTTGCTCCTAGGATAGACCCAAGGTGGGGTGCACAAACTACCGGGTATCTCGAAGTGCTGAGTGGCCTACTCACGTTGTTGAGGGAGGTTGCTTCACTTCGGGTACATGGCGGGTAGTTTGCCGCACCCGTAGGGGTCTAGGGTGGGGTTTGGCTATTTATCGCGACCGTGTAATCCGTCTTTCGTTGCAGGCTCGAACGAAACACGGATTCTTAGTATATCCAAAGTGTTCATCTGTGATCTGGAATGGCTATCATTGCATCTGACGAATGTATATATCTATATATGATATCTATTTAGGCGTTGCTTATGTTTTGCATCCGCGCTAGTCCAGCCCCCGCTCTGTCGTTAGTTAAGTAACCTAACGGGTGATGACGGGACCCCGTGGAGAATGCGGATGGGATAAGCGTACGTCATATTTTCGTTGTTTTCTGCAATGGTAGGATTAATTGATGGGACACAATAAAATTAATGCAAGAAAATAAACCAAGTAAAAGTCGTTGGAACAATTTCAAAACCACTCGGTTTCTTTTCAAAAACAACTTTTAAACGCGGAGCTTAAACCGCTCCTTTTAAAAGCTATCAAGGTTCCTTCGATTATATCAAGTTCACTACGTTCACGGTTTCGCCAAAACTATTCGTAGCCCTCCGTCATTTCGTATGAATATTCAATAGTATTCAAGCTATGTTTGTTGACCTTCGTCAAGGTATAGTGATTGGTAGCTGTTGGGTGTTCATATGTAGCATAGATAGATGCGTTGTTTTGGGACAGTCGTATTACCTTGTTGACCTTCGTCAAGGGTAGATACGGGTGGGTTCAAATTAACCTGGACAATGACGGGTAGAACTTGACATGTGATTTATGATTTGTTGACCTTCGTCAAGGTCATAAGAGCATGGGGCAAAAATCTACATCGGGAGTTTCTAAAGAAACGGAAACTTGCTAGTGCTGCATACCATTTGGAGTGTGATGATTATGGTAGGATTCCTTCAGTTTTATCACACAATGATATTTGGATCCCGATCCTACTGTGAGTATATGCTACTCCTCAGGAACTTTCTCACTTAACGATCAATGCTATAAACCAAGTAGGTGTCTAGAAAGGTGTTAGGGGGCTACGCCCACAGGGAAAAGAGGTTACTTAATTAAGGAACTTCGCGAAAGTGTAGGAAAACCTCCCTCGAAGTACCGACACTGGCATGGCTGAACGGTTAAGCAAGTATTGTACGGTGAGATTGATCCCGACTAATTCTTCCTTTATGGTTTAAGGAGGGATTCGAGAGACAGTGGGAGCCATCCTGTTAAGATAAATTAAAAACCAATCTAAACTTGCAAGAGCATCATGCTAAGTGTTTTCTTCTCTCTCTCTTAATTGCAGCGACCCAGTGACCAGACATAGGTTACATCTAGATAATAAAATGACTGAATCTGACTGTTATGACTGGTAAAGGTCTGTCCAGATGTCCATTGCCCATGACAAGCTGGGACACCTCTTGACTGATCCAACCCCTGCCGTCACAGGTCCAGTTTCCCCTGTCATGGATATTCATATCCACAAGACATCGGAAAAAGACTGTGCGAAAGCCAAGTGCCTCATGTTAGCCTCAGTTTATGGTGCATATCAGAGGCAGCACGAGAAGATGGACTTAGTTTCTATCTTCCTCCATAAAAAAGATTTATATGGAGAGTAATATCGTATCGCAAGATATGAGACCTCGAACGAATTGCTTCCAGCGAGGTTGGCTATCGGGTCAACTGTGGGGGGCAACGTCCTTACAGAGACCAGCTATTTTGAGCTCACGGACCTGAAGACCACGTTGAAGAACGAGTCAGATGTTGACTTGATTCTATAGTCTCTACCTTCTACCGTGAAAGAAACCAGGGAAGTAAAAGGAAAGGAAAGGGCAGAAGTTTCGGGACTGGATGCAGTAAAAGAGGGACGTTCCTATTGTTACAGGAATGAACATTGGCAGAAGGATTGCAGGACTAGCATAGACAGTAGCCAGGATTCGAAGCATGTTGTGGCTTCGGCTTCGGGTGTGTTTGTGATAGAGAACTGTATGCCAGTTAACCCTACCTCCTGGGTATTGGATACCGGATCAGGATCTCATATCTGTAATTCGTTACAGGCTCTGAGAAACCGTAGGGTTATCACGATAGGTGATATGACTCTCAGGGTTGCTAACGGAATGAGCATGTACGCTGAATCCGTAGGGGAATATCATCTTGGACTGACAACTGGGCAGATATTGATTCTGCGTAACTGTTTTTATGTACCAGGTGCGACTTGTAATATCATATATGTATCCTTACTTTCTAAGGAAGGATATGATTTTACTTTTATAAGCGATGTGGTCCACATCTACCTAAATCAAGTTCTGATTGGGTCAAGTACATTAGAAAACGGAATATACGTATTAAATCAAGCTCAGATTTTCAGTGTCCAGAACACACTTAAAAGAAAGTCTCCGGAAACAAATCAGGCTTTCTTATGGCATTGTAGACTGGGTCACATTAATGAGACACGGTTAACAAAGTTACATAAAGAGGGATACTTGAATCCGTTCGAGTATCAGTCTTATGCCACTTGTGAATCTTGTCTCATGGGAAAGATGACAAAGACTCCGTTCACTGGACACGGAGAAAGAGCAAGTGAGCTCTTGGGACTCATACACAGTGATGTGTGTGGTCCAATGTCTACACATGCGCGAAGTGGTTATTCATACTTCATTACTTTCATAGATGATTTCTCTAGGTATGGACATGTCTTCTTAATGAAGCATAAATCCGAGGCCTTTGAGAAATTTCGGGAATACAAGAATGAAGTTGAAAAACAAACAGGCAAAAGTATCAAGACACTAAGATTTGATCGAGGTGGTGAATACTTGAGTGCCGAGTTTCTGGGCTACTTAAAAGAGAATGGAATTCTCTCTCAGCTTACTCCTCCATACACACCACAACACAACGGTGTATCGAAAAGGCGGAATCGAACCCTATTGGATATGGTTCGTTCCATGATGAGTAAGGCTGAGTTGTCGCGATCTTTCTGGGGTTATGCACTAGAAACAGCTGCATATCTATTGAACAAGGCTCCAACCAAGACTGTGCCTACCACCCCATATCAGATGTGGAGTGGGAAGAAACCCTGTCTTAAGTATCTTAAGACATGGGGGTGTCCAGCTTTTGTATAAAAGCAGCATGCGGACAAGCTCGAGGCACGCTCAGTACCGTGTAAGTTTGTGGGATACCTAAAGAACTCCATGGGGTATCTTTTCTATTCCGCAGAGGAACAAAAGGTTTTTGTTTCTCAGCATGCCCACTTCTTGGAAAATGAATTTTTAGAAAATCAGATAAGTGGGAGCGCAATAGAACTGGAAGAAATTCCAGAACCACAAGCTATTACTGAAAGCTTGGAAGAACCAGAAGGTTCAGGAGAACCGGACATCCTAGTGCCACTCTGCAGGAGTAGTAGGCAGTCTCATCCGTCCGAGAGATACTACGGATTTCTCATAGACGGGGATAGAGAGGATTGCACTATTGATTATGGTGAGCCTACTAGCTTCCAGCAAGCCATTCAGAGCGGTGACTCGGTAAAATGGCTGGATGCAATGCGGACTGAGATGGAGTCCATGTACACCAACAAAGTTTGGACTTTGGTCTTTGCTCCAGAAGGGGTAAAACCCGTAGGCTGCAAATGGATCTTCAGAAAGAAGATTGGTGTAGATGGGCAGGTTGAAACCTATAAAGCTAGACATGTTGCAAAGGGTTTTCGTCAAAGACCTCGTTTGGACTATGACGAGACCTTTTCTCCAGTGGCTATGCTCAAATCCATTCGGATCCTTCTTGCCATTGCTGCCTTCCACGATTATGAGATCTAGCAGATGGACGTAAAGACGGCTTTCCTAAATGGAAATTTAGAAGGGTGCGTCTATATGGATCAGCCGGAGGGATTCATTCAGAGCGGGAGCAGCGGTAAAGTGTGCAAGTTGCTCAAGTCCATCTATGGACTGAAGCAGGCATCGCGGAGTTGGAACATCTGCTTTGATGATACTATCAAAGAATTCGACTTTATCAAAAACCCAGATGAACCATGCATTTACAGTAAGATTGTAGGGAGAACTGTGGTATTCCTCGTCTTGTACATCGATGACATTCTCCTAATAGGAAATGATATTCCTATGCTACAGTCAGTCAAATGATTCTTGTCACAAAGGTTCTCCATGAAGGACCTGGGCGATGCCAACTACATTCTGGGGATCCAGATCTATCGTGATAGATCTAAGAGGATGTTGGGAGTTTCACAGTCCAGGTACATCGACACCATACTGAAACGATTCAGTATGGAAGATTCCAAGAGTGGTAATTTACCGGCTTGTCACGGAATCACCCTCTCCAAAGAGATGTCTCCCAAGACTGATTTGGAAAGGGCTCACATGTCATCTATACCCTACGCATCTGCGGTAGAATCTATAATGTATGCGATGTTGTGTACCAGACCAGATGTAGCATACGCATTGAGCGTTGTAAGCCGGTATCAGTCGGACCCAGGGGAGAAACACAGGATAGCAGTAAAGAACATTCTCAAGTACCTGAGAAGGACTAAGGAGATTTTCTTGTTGTATGGCGAAAAAGACCTCCAGATCGAGGACTTTGCTGACTCCAGCTTCCAGAGTGACAAGGATGACTCCAAGTCTATGTCGGGTTATGTCTTTACCCTCAATGGATGGGCGGTTTGCTGGAAGAGTTCCAAGCAGGAGACCGTTGCTGACTCAACTATGGAAGCGGAGTACATAGCTGCTTACGATGCCACAAAGGAAGCTGTCTGGATGAAGAAGTTCCTCACGGAACTTCAGGTGGTTCCTACCATTGTTGATCCAATACCGCTGTATTGTGACAACAACGGAGCTATAGCTTTAGCGAAGGAACCCAGGTCCCATCAGAAGTCCAGGCATATTTTGAGGCGATACCACCTGATCAGGGAGATCGCAGATCGCCGGGAGATCGAGGTGAAGAGAGTAAATTCGGAGGATAATACTGCAGATCCACTCACCAAGGCCCTACCCCAGACTCAGTTCGAGCGGCTGATCGAGATGATAGGTCTTCGATATGCCAGTACATGGCCTTAGTGTAAGTGGGAGATTGTTAGTGTATATTCCATAGAGGCCATTACTGTATCATACTAGCTTGTATATTACTTAATGGAAGCTTGGGATATTCACAGTTGTATAGATAATCTTGCTCAAAATGGTAGTATGCTACTTGGTTTGTCTCCACTTCAATATGTGCATGTGTTTCTTTTAGCATATCGCTTATATACATATTAGTGGAGCCCTTAGGATCTTTGCTTGATTATCAGTGTTGTGATGGCAGTCACACTTGTGGGGGCTTGGTAATCTATAAGCAAATCCTTATACAGGTCCCTAGTTGCAGGACTATCGAGACAGGGCATCGATACTCCAGAGTAGAATAGCGTATGCGCTTCTCATCCCAGCAGGGGAGATGGTCTGTCCCACAGCCATCAGTACGTCGTACTGGAGATAGTATGCGGGTGCTCGTTAGGTTACGAGTACACTGGACAGGACTCGTCGGGAACTGTTGGTTGGTATTATACCTATCGTCAGTTATCAGTTCTCAGGTGACATGAGTACAGCTTAGTCCGTTGACTTGACAATGTCACTTCGCCTCGAGTGTGTTCCCACTGTTCTTTAATTACTACCCTACCACGGCTCAAAGGAGTCGTGCAAACAGTTAGTAGTTGGGTGCAGTCTCGAAGCACTTGGAGGCAGTGACGGTTAGACAGGATTCGTCTCTCCCGGTATTGGGGGTTAATATCGCGCTGTGTCTAGGAGAGCCATTACACATAGTCGTCCCTGGCCAGGGCAAGCGAGATATACTGGTAGGTTTCCAGTGATATCTCAAGGTGTTCTGGGCTACACTCCGACACGACTTGTACCGCTATTAGGGGACTGACGTTCGCCACCCCCCTAGGCCCGCCATGCGATATTCTTAGACGAACATACCGGACTGTACGAAGATTGTCACATACAGGCTCAGTAGGAGTTCAGATGGGTTTACCTCATCGGCCTTCTTATCGACATCTACCTGGGGACCGTTACGTACAGCTAGTGCCGCTTGCGGTCTGTGGTTAAATCCACTGCCAGCGTAGTATCGAGTCTTTAGAGTCCCACATAGAGAGTTTCCCTGCACTGAGCGATAGGTGTAGAGGCCGTATGGTTTTACGGCAGGGCTACGATCACTTACGTGCACTTGTGTGCGTATGCTGTTCGGGCAGGCAATACTAGTGGGCTTTGGTTTAAGCCGGATCCTAGTATTGCACGGATGGATTTGTTTTGTCTTCTGTGCATTCGCATTCTACGGAATGCGGATGCGGGTGTGTATGCACAGTTGTGAGGAGCGAAGAGGAAGGTGGTTCCTCATTAAGGTTTGGACAGTTGATTCAGTCGAAACCAAAATGAGGCGGACTCATTAGGGTTTTAGCAGTTTGTTTGGTCAAAACCATTATGAGCCGGGGACATTATTTACTAATCTTTTTAGTGATTATTAAGTGATGGCTAATTGTTTTGACCATTTGACCATACTTGACTTTGTTGACCATTTGACCAAATTTGACTTGGACATTCATGAGAGGTCTAGAGTTTTCTTTGGTTTTTTCTTTTTATTCTTTGGGTTATGATAATGGTCAAGTCAATTGATGCCATCAACTTAATCTTGAAAAGATTAGTAATGATGATAGTGGTGTATTATTGCAACCATGGTTCATTCTCTCTACACAATAATTCATTTTTCTCATTTCTCATTCTCTCTCTAGAAAAGAAATGAGAAAGCTCCATGGTTGTTCTCCTTCTTCTTCCTCCTCTTGATTCTTCCCTTGATCTCATGTGTTGAAAGAAAAGGGATCCAAATAGACAAACACTTCCATCTATCTTTTCTACACATCCTAGGACATCAAGACTAGCGACTTGTTGCCCTAGTTGCCTCGGCTCGAGGTGGAGCTCGGAGTACGTCTCTCGGGCGGATCGTCTTCGACTCAAGAAGGCCGCGGAGGTGATCAAGATCCGGATCGACCCTCGGAGCGTGGATGGACAAGCCGGACAGCGGAATGGAGACCCGAAGGACCGGTATCGTGAGGTATAATCTCTACGGCATAGTAGATAGAACCTTAAGTAGTTTGCTAGTTTGTAGTTTAGCAAAGATCCTTCCTTTAGTCCATGTTGCCTTTGCACTAAAAATTGATTTTTTTACCGTTTCCGACTCCCCGTAAGAACCGGGGTGAGCAACGTGGACTTACAAGGCCTTCCTCAGTACCCACTTGGACCATATGTCCAACATACTTCCCCCCAAAAAGAGGGAAAACTATAACTCTAACAATCACTCTGTCATCTAGATCACTTTGGAAGCCTCAAATGATAATCGCCTCCCGAAGGAGGCTGTTGTTACCATATACCAAGAACAATCACTTATGTTCATAACTGCTTCCTAATGTTTCTCCAGGATTGGATTATTATATGTTTCTTGCAAACAGTGCAAAAACAGTATCTAGTTTTGTTCTTGACATGTCATAATTGACTCAATTGCCTAAGCAAGTGATATGCCAATCATGCAAATCCATCTCATCATCAGTCTAGAAGACATCTCTTTGGAGAGGGTGACTCTATCACCTGCGGATACACCACCTCGCCAGGAGTCATCCATTTTAAAACAATTTAGAATAGTGTCAAGTACCCGAATTGGGACACTTCCCAAATCTAGATCTAAAACCATAGATCTAGTGACGAGAAAAACTGATATTTATCCAGATCCTATGTGGAGAAATACCTTGTGACAACCACAGTATAACCGATTGTAGTATAAGAATATCACTTCCTATAAAGTGCATGTCATCTAAATACCAGGACATCACACCCTACTACCTTCTTACCAGATCCATCTTCTATTCTGATGACGTCAAAGCCTATGACTGTCACATCAAAAATAGATGATCTATCTCCGCTATATCTGCTTTAGTCTATAAATAGACACAAGCTACTTGTCCACTATGCTTCCGCTGCTCCTATTGACTACAACATCCCTTTGGCAGAGTCATATACACGTGCACTTCTAAAGCTAGTTTAGAACGACGCTATACTCATTCTCCTGCCGGGTCTCATAGTCTAGAACAACAGCAATGGTAAGTCTGGGTAAGCAAGAACCTCCCTGTCACCGTCTCTGAAAAGTCCGAAGTACCTCTCGGGTGCCTGAGGTTACCCACCATATCTGCGGAGTGGCTAATGGAATGTCAAACCCGATTGAATCTTTAAGTTCTATTAAATTTTCAGTAATCGTTTGTGGTTCTGGAATCACTTCCAGTTCTACCATACTCCCACTACCGTTTTTCTGAAAAAAACCATTTTGCTAAAACTGTGGCGAGTCAAGAACAATATCACCATCGATCTTCCAGATAGTAGAAAGTTATCCCACGTCATTGCCCGGGATAACCCACAAACTGCCATTACTAAAACGTGCCTTGAGTATGTCCAGAGTCTGGTTTTAAGCATAAGCCGGACAACTCCATGTATCTTAACATCGTTAAGATATGAACCATTCTATATACAATATAGAAACATAAGCACTGATTTAATTGGAACCAGATTCAAATCATGCGGCTGTCTCCAGTGCATGTCAACTAAATGGAGAGAGGCCGATCATCATTACTCAACTAGGAGTGCATACATATATGAGTAACCTGAAAGAGAAGCAAGTTCTCAAAACCATCACTATCAACTGAATACCAAACACAAGTATCTACATCTTCGATCACCTTGAAGAATCCCGATACTTGCAACACATGGTTCTCTACTTTATTCTTGTACCTATAAATTCTCAAAATTTGGACCTTGTATTTCAACGAAATGCTTGTCTTGAACTGGAGAAGTCATGAGTAAACAGAATATAGTACGAGTACCAACCCTATTGTCCTAATGGACACTAGACAACAAACAATACTTTGTATAAGACCCTGAGTTCAATAACTCAAATCTTGTGCGTCGTAGGTTGAAAACTATACTATGGTTAAGAAGAATTACACCGCTGTTGAATGCACCTTACCTAACCATCAACTGATATAGGTAAATGTCACAGACATAATTTCAAAAAGTTATATCTCACTTTATAAAATAAACGTACAGATATATCAGTTTGAAATTGGTGAATAACAACGGATATTCAAAACCAAATATTTGTAGTCAGGCAAAACCCAGAT
Source organism: Agapanthus africanus (assembly GCA_030015575.1). Lineage (NCBI taxonomy): Eukaryota > Viridiplantae > Streptophyta > Magnoliopsida > Asparagales > Amaryllidaceae > Agapanthus > Agapanthus africanus. The sequence goes on along the minus strand of JASDDO010000026.1, from coordinate 397,026,573 downwards.
GATTTACTCAAATATCTCCAATTACAACGAATTCCGATATAATGAGGATCTAATCACCCAATTCCCAATATCTTACTCCCACTCCCCATCTGTAATAACATACAGATGTGAGAAACTGTTCTGGTAAATACATACCCTGGAGTTAGATTCTAATTGGCAAAACAGTTTTCAATTAACATTGCACAGTAAATCTGAAATATGAAAATGTTTCGAAGGGGTATCCGGGTATTCCTAGTAATGCCTCTTCCACTGTCCTGATTCATGACTATAACCGTATAGTTCTATGCCCTCACTCCAATCCCTTTATTATGTCTTTACGTATTACCTTCTACATACCTTTTTTAGGCTAATTGGTTTTCTTCCTTCCCTGCCTTTCGGCACCAGCCTAAAGTTTGGAAGAAGACTATCCAATAAGCGCAATATGCGTACTCTCCTAATACCGGGAGCTCTCGCAACCTGAGAGAAGGTAAATGGAAAAGACAACCGAATAATTCTATTCCATTTCTCCTGAACCAGAATCCATTCTCGAATCTGGAATAAGTTCCTTCGAGTTCGTATGTAATTATACGATGGAATATCCAATAAATGTGGATCTTCGTAGTGATACGGAATGTTCCGGAGAAAAGCAAAAGTGAAGTAGGAGTGGCGATGATATACGCGGTTTTTTCATGAATGATAGCAGTCACATTTTACTTTACCCTCTTTCTAATCCTTTTATTTGTCTTTACTTTTAACCTTCTGTACACCATACTTAGACTAATTGGTTTTCTTCCTTCCCTATCCTTCGGCACCAGCTTAAGGTTTGGAAGAAGACTATCCAATAAGCGCAATAGGTGCACCCTCTCCTATTCCTAGGAGCCCTCACAACCTGAGAGAAGGTAAAAGGAAAAGACAACTGAATAGTCCTATTCAATTTCTCCTGAACCGGAAACCATTCTCGAATCTGAAACAAGTTTCTTCGAGTTCGTATGTAACTATACGATGGTCATATCCAATAAATGTGGATCTTCATAGTGATACGGAATGTTCCGGAGAAATGCAAAGGGTAAAAGTAGGAGTGGCAATGAAGCTCGCAACTCTGACAATCCAAAAGCCAATGTGTTTTAAGAAGGTTTGGTTAACATGGTTTATGAGTTCTAGTCTAGGGTCGGGCCATGGTCGCTGCCAAAGAGAGAGAGAAAATAATCACTCAGCGTGCACTCTAACCTAGATCAGAATGGTTGATTACTTTATCTAATCAGGATGTCTCTCACTGTTTCCTCGAATTCTCCTCCAAACCCAAAAGAAGAATTAGTCGGGATCATCTAAAATCACCCGAGGAGTAAACCAACTCATCAGTGGGAATCGGGATCCAACTATCATCGCATGATAACTTGATGGAATCCACTCAAGTCACCACACTCCAGAAGGTATGCGCATGCCTGGCAAGTTTCCTGTATGTTTGAAACTCCCGATATGATTTTTTCCCCAGGTGGTTCATGTCCTTGACAATGGCCAAGTCAAGTTCAACCCGTCATTATCCAAGATTAATCTATACCCACCCGTACAAACCCTTGACAAGGGCTAACAAGGTTATACGACTGCCCTAGATAATCGCAACACTATGCAACAGAAAAGCAATATCCAGCTACTGTTAGTTATATATATGCCCTAGAGGCCATTATTGTACATTGGATGTATATTGTAGTGGATGCTGGGACATATATAGGTAGGACTTTCTTGCTCGACATGATAGTACGCTATCTGGTTGCACTTTGTCTTAACATGTATACTTTCTGTCTCTCTGATTACATGTTGATAAAGCCCTTAGGATATGTACTCGACTTCCAGGACTATGATGTAGATCATACTAGTGGGGCCTGGGTAGTCCATGAGTACATCCTTGAATTGTTCCTAGTCGAGGGAATATCGAGACGGGGCATCGATATTCCAGAGTAGACTAGCGCATATCTTCTCGACCCATGCGATGGACGATGGATGATCCCATATCCATTGGTGTTTGACATCGAAGATGGTATGCGGGTGCTCAGTGGAGACTGGGTACACTGAACGGACTCGCCGAGAACTCCCAGATGGTATTATACCTCACGTCAGATGGCAGTTCTCTGGTGACACTGGTACAGCTTAGTCTGTTGACCCGAGATCGTCATAGAGTCTTGTGTGTCTCCCACTGTGCTTTGATTTCCACCCTACCACGGCTCTACTGAGTTGTGCAAACAGGTGGTTTTTGGGTACAGTCCCGATTCACATGGAGGCAATGAGCGATAGGAGGGGATTCGTCTCTCCCGGTATTGGGAGTTGATGTTGTGCTATGCTCGACTGGCCATAACAGGAAATCCCTGGCCAGGGTTGCAGTGATATACTGGTAAGAGTTATCAGTAGTTTCACGAATGTTATGGACCTCAAGTCGGCATAACTTATCGAGCTATTGGGGTCTGACGTTTACCACCCCTAGGCGAGATATGCGACATATCAGACGAACAGACCGGACTATACGGTAGTGTTACTGGTCGGATTCGCAGGAGTGTGAGCGGGCTTGCTCGTCGATCTTCTGATCGCTCAATACCCGGGTGGCCGTTACGTTTAGCAGACCGCTTGCGGCTTGCGGATGTTTGATATGATCATCATCTGCTGCCGGCGTATTGACGAGTCTTTAGAGTCCTACACAGAGGTTTCCTGGCTCAAGCGAAACGAAATAGGAGCGCATATGAGATATGTGCGGGACCGAGAATAATGCGTGTATGTGATACCGTATTCCATTCTCGCGATGAATGTATCGATTAGGTTATATGCGATATACCCTAGTTATCGAATCAAAGGTTGATTTGATAAGCCGATACATTATATACCAGTCGGTTGTGTGCGACATGACCGGGTCATTGAATCAAGTGCTGATTTAATGATTTAATGCATAATTATATATATTTGATATATTACTTTGCGTTAACTAGTATTGGTTCACTTTATATGGATTTTCTCACTTGTAATGTGCACATTGTATATGTGATATACATTTGTACATTTGCATGTATCATGTTTGATGATACATGATTGTTTAAGTGTATGTTAAGAATAAACCATGGTTATTTATATGATTAGGGTTTTATTTCCTTTTCTTATTTCTTTATCTATTTATTCATTTTGGAAATAAATAGAAAAGGTATAAAAAGAAAATGGTGGCTAATTTTGTTTCATATTGAAGCTTCATGAAGACTTTGACCTAGTGACCATTTTGTTCTTATCCTTAACCCTAACCATTCTATTAACCATGGTCTTTTCTCTACACTTAACTAGGGTTGAAGATATGATAAGTATTGATTTACTTATTCTTTTTTAATTAACTTATCATATAACATTTCTTCTTCTTCTTCCTTGCTTCAAGTGAAGAAAGCTTACCTCATCAATGGTGATTGATGAATTAGAGTGAGAAATCCAATTCTAAAGTTTACCCAACTCCTATTTCTTCATCCTCTACCTCTTGCCAAGTAGTAGAGTGTGTTTCCTTCACAAGTTTTTCCGACTTGATGAAGTTGGAGCTTGTTCTTGCGATATCTCGACGTAGATCATCTTCGGCATCGAACCGACGATCAAGCCCGTCCATTTCTTCGACGAAGCCGATACTTGAGTTCCGGATTCATTTTGGACAGCGGAGGGGACTTCGTTGCGGAGCCGTGGAGGTGGTGGACCGGATCTACAAAGGTTGTATGTCCGTTCCCTTAGTTAAATTGTTAACTAGTTTATGTTTCGCCTAAATATCTAGTAAACGATCCGTAGTCGGGTTTGTAGGCACCCGTAAAATTTTATTTGTGCATGTTTGATCACTTGTGAAACCTAACTAGAGTGCCTAGGAACCCTACAGTGGTATCAGAGCCTAGCTAGAGCCTTAGGCGAAGTCCAGACGCGATTTGAAGTCCGATCGAACCGAAACCCTACCCGGAAAATTGCTCTCTGTCCAATTTTTAAAATCTGGTCTTTTTCCACATTAAAAATGTTCAGAAAAATCAGCAGGTTAATATATGATATACTGTGAAATTCGTGCCCATAATTCCCCAATCTTGCCGCGCTTCCGCGGCACGAGCTAGCCTTGTGCGGCGGTTGCGCGGCGGTACGGAATGTTTATTTAAGAATTTTTACACAGTATCTCATAGTTATTAATTCTGGGGTTTCTGGGAATTTTTAATATTTTTTCCAGAGTTGAATTTTTCTGAGTTGATTTGGGGATTCGGTGTTTCGATCGGGGTATCAAATTTTGTCTGTGTGGCTTTCCGGATAAGTCTTAGAATATGTTAAAAAGTTCGACCGGATATAAATACCCAATTTTTCCCTTGTCAGGAAATTTCCAATTGTTGGATTTTTCCGTAGTTTGACGACGTTCTAAGTAGTGCAAGTAACGCGATGGTCCCTCTAGAAGACACAAACCTTAACTCGATTATGTGACCGTCTTGAACTGCCCTTTGAACCTTCGGGTTTGGGGCAGTACGGCGTGCCACATGTGAGGCGTTGGCTTGACCCTTCTACGGCTGGATCGTCGGTACTGAGGTACGAACGGAATGTTGTTAGACTTATTTCATGTGTTGATCTGTATCGGGAAAACTTGGGTGTTCGATTGTTCGATCGGAAAGTTTAACATTTTCTATTTATCTGGAATGGGATACAATAATTGGAATTCACAAAAGTTATGAGATAACTAAATGAATGTTATAAACGTAGCAATTTAGTCTCATTTGATCGGTTGCCACGGAATTTTGATGTGATCAAAAGTCCGTTGCAATCACGTAGCGTACGCGGATACTCGCCGGGTAAACTTAATAGACAGCCTCATTCCATAGCCCCGACCAAGCGACTGTAGGAGAACCCCGTCGCCGAGAGCATCCGTTCGGGTGCTCGCGATAGCGGTGTTCCGCCTTGGTGCACTTCGTCGACGGTATCGGGGGTGCGACTGTCTACTGAAGTTTGCGACGAGTATTCGATCATACTGTCGGGAATCTTGTTGAATTGCCCGACTCGATATTGAAAAGTGTTTTCGATAAAGAGACTAAAATGCGGGGTTTATAATTGTTAGGCATGCGATGTCTAAGTAATTCATTTGGTCAGGCATGCGATGTCTGAGGTGGTTGCGGATTCCAACTGTTGTAGTTTTACACTTTCTTTTCTGTGACCGTAAGTGTAATATGTTATATCGCCGGTTTCGTTGCTATATGTCAACGACAATTGGGATGGACATATTTACTTACGTTGATGACATGTGATGTTATGTGTTGCTGGATATGTTATATTGGATCGTCGTGTTTGAATAGCCGGGGGTTTTTATGTGAGATGAGTGTTTTTCTTTTTCATTCATGTAAAAAACTTGTATGTAATATTCTTTTATTGGGGCACTTCCAGGTTGCGGAAGTCGTCACCCATTGTATATTATTTACTTTTCTGCACTAGGATAGACCCAAGGAGGGGAGCACAAGTAACCGGGTTCTGGGGTCCAGTGGGAGACCAACTCGAGGAGTCGAGTCCGGGTCTCCTAACCCTAGAATTGGCAGGGTTGCTTGCCGCTCTCGTAGGGGTCTAGGGGTGTGGGATTGGCTATTCATCACGACCATGGAATCCGTGTTTTATACTGGCTCGTATTGAAAACACGGACGTCCTAGTATATCCAATATTTCATATGTTTCTTCTGCTGCGTTTTATCTGTGATCATGCGATGTTCTGTGTTCTGTGACAGGTATTATATATAGTATATATGATATATTATATAGACGTTGCTTATGTTTTACACCCGCGCTAGCCCTGCCCCGCTCTGCCGTTAGTTACCTAACCTAACGGTGCACGAGGGGACATCGAGGCGAATGCGGATGGCATAAGCGTACGTTATATCTATCTGTGATGTTTAGGTAATATAAATGATGGGATATTCATTAATGAGATTAATGAAAGAAAATAAACCTAATTGATGTTGTGGAATCGAATTTCAAAATAAAACAGGTAGCTACAGTTCTTGCTTTGCATCGCGGTGTTCATTATAGAACATCCTGCACCTTATTCGATGAGGAAAGGACCGAGATCCCTTCACCGGGAGTGACTCCTTTAGCAATAACTGGCAGATGCTACAACCCTCGGTTTGTCTTTGATCGCTTCTATAGTTTCCGCTTTGCACAGTGATATATATGATATATCCCGCACCTCATTCGACGAGGAAAGGGCCGACGATCCCTTCACCGGGAGTGACCCCTTTAGCAAAACTAGAAAAGCTTCAAAAACATTCCATTTAAAAACCATTTGATTCCGCAACGAGATCAAGTTCAAAGCGTTAAAGGTTTTCACAAAAACCAGCCGCAACCCTCCGTCATTTTAGGAAGTAGAGTACTTAGTATTCGTGCTGTGTTTGTTGACCATAGTCAAGGCACAGTGTACGGTAGCTAAGTGATGTCTTCCTACACCGCATATGATGCGATTAGTTAGGACAGTCGCGTGACTTTGTTGACCTTAGTTAAGGGTCATGTGGGTGGGTCTAATTAATCACGAAATGACGGGTAGAACTTGACTAGTACTTATGATTTGTTGACCATAGTTAAGGTCATAAGTGCTAGGGGTAAAAACCTTTATCGGGAGTTTCAAGTGTTGAAACTTACAATGAGATTGCATACCTTCTATGTGATAGTTGGATCCCGATACCCACTGCGAGTAAGTGTTACTCCTGGGAGAGTTTTATACATTACAAATTAGCCGATCAAGTAGGTGTCTAGAAAGGTGTCAACGGGGTTACGCCTCTGGGAAAACGAGGTTTACATTAATTAGGTTCGTGCGAAAGCACGGGGGACCTCCCTCAAAGTACCGACACTGGCCTGGCTGAAAGATTGGCGAACTTGTAGTGTATAATTAATCCCGGCTAGTCTTTCCTTTTAGGGTTTGAAGGAAGATTTGATAAAAAGCAGTGGGAGCCATCCTGATTAGATAAAATAAAAACCAATCTATTCTTGCAAGAGCGCACGCTGAGTGTTTTCTTCTCTCTCTCTCCAGGTAGCGACCATATCACGCCTTAATCAAGATAATAATACGGATTATTGACCGAACCCGCTTGTTATACTGAGCTGGGGAACGTTGGTCCCGCTCCATCTTATAATTGTTATAAGACAGAGCAGGAAATAGGGGAATACCTGAATTCCTATGTCACCCAAACGAAGAAAGTGCATATGATGCATCTCCTTCGAGTGTGTTCATTACAAAGAACTGTTTCTCAGTGTCCTCTGCATCCTGGGTATATGATACCGGATCAGGATCCTAGATATGTAATCTGTTACATAGGGCTACAAAAAGGTAGAAAAACCGAGAACGGGTGATAAGTTTCATGAGACAGAAACCGGGGCAAGTGTTGCAGCCAAGTCTGTTGGTCACTGTCACCCTGTATTACCAATACATTGATTCTGAACAAATGCTATTAGATGCCGAACCTGATATACAAAATCATATCAGTCTCTTTATTAGTAAAGAAATGATAAAATTTTGTATAGTTGGATAATGTTTTGAACATTTCCTATATCAAAAGTTGATCGGTTCAGGTGCGTTATCTAAAAGCATTGATGCTCTAAATCAAACTACAGTTCTTAGTATATGGAACACACACAAGAGGAAGAGTTCAGAAATGAACGGATTCTTCTTGAGGTATTGTAGACTAGGTCAGATCAATGCGACCCGACTGGCTGAAGTTACATTTAGATGTATATTTAAATCGTTTTGAATTTACATCTTGTGCAACTCGCCAATCATGTCACAAAGATAAGATGACCATAGCTCTGTTTATTGGAAACAGAGAAAGAGTTAGTAAACTCTTGGGACCGATACATGATGATGTATGTAAGGTCTCCTGTCTGCACATGCCAGGACTGGTTCTTTATACTTCATTATATTCTCTGATAATCTCTCAAGATTCAGTCGTATGTTCCTGCTGAAACATAAGTCCGAACCTTTTGAGGTATTCACAGAATATAAGTTAGAAGTATAGAACCAATAACCGGGTATAAGTATTATGTCCTATGATGAGATCAGGGAGGAGAATACTTGTGCATGGCATTCCTGGACCATTCTAAAGGAGAATGAGATTCTCTCTCCGTACTACTCCTCTGATTACACCACAGCACAACGGTGTATCAGGACGGGGCTATCACACCCTATATGATAGAGTGTGCTCTATGATGAGTACTACTGAGTTACCTTTTTCCTTTTGGGAGTTATGCACTTGAGAAGCTGCATACCTATTGAATTAGGTTTGAATCAAACCACTGCCTACCACTCCATATAAGATATGGTATGGGAAGAACCTATCTCTTAAGTAAGTTAAGATTTGGGATTGTCCGGCCTATGTCAAAAGCAAAATCCGGACAAGATCGAGGCAAGATCAGTTCTGTAGAACTGGAAAGGTTCCAGCTGTACAAAACTGCTAATGATTTGGTAGAACCAAAGAATTCAATAGTTTCCGACGAAACTCAGCCTCTCCGCCGATCTAGTAGGGTTCCTCACCCACCTGAGAGATACCTCAGTTTCTCGATGACAGTGGGAGCAAGGATTGCATCATGAGATGATGACCCAACTAGTTTCGAGCAGGCCATCGAGAGTAGGGACTCTGTAAGAATGGCTGGATGCTTAGCGGTCTGAGATGGAATCCTCATACACCAACAAAGTATGGACTTTGGTTGCTATATCTGAAGGGTTAAATCCCCATCAGGAGCAAGTATATCTTGAGAAGATTACTTGGTGTACATGGAAAAGTTGAGACTTTCAAAGCTAGACTTGTTAAAGTTTTTCGTCATCGACCAGGCGTGGATAATGATGAAACCTTTTTCCAGTAGCTATGCTTAAGTCTATCCAGATCCTACTTACCACGGCTACATACCATGACTACGATATCTGGCGGTTGGGTGCCATGACTGCTTTTCTAAATACTGATTTAGAAAAGAACGTCTATAAGAACACAGCCAGAGGTCTTCGTAAACAGTGGGAGCAGCGGAAACGTGAGCAAGTTGCTTTACATAATGAAGCAGGCATCGCGGAGTTGGAACGTCTGTTTTGATGTGATAGTCAAAGTGTTTGATTTCATCAAAATGGTAGACGAACCTTGTATATACAAAAGGGTGGTAGAGAGTAAGGTGGTCATCTTCGTATTGTACGTAGACAACATACTCTTGATAGGAAAAGAGTTTCCTATACTACGATCGGTCAATCTCCTATTATCACTAGGATTCTCCAAATAGGATCAAAGTGATACCTCCTAAAATCCTGAGTTTTCATCTATGAGATAGATGTAATTGGATGCTAGGATTCTCACTAGATGTAGTGAGATGGTATCAATCGATCCTGAAGAGAATCACTGGAAGAGTTCCAGGGTGATAAAGACGACTGAATGTCAGTCACGGGCATTGTCTTTACCCTCAGTAAAGGGACGGTATGTTGGAAGAGTTCCAAGCTCAATACCGTGGCAAACTAGACGATAAAGGCTGGTAACATCGCTATTGAAGATACTACCAAAGAGGAAGTTTGGGTGAATATTGGTTCATAAGATGAACTAGGTTCCTGCCATTGTATGACAATGGAAATGTGGCTTTGGCCCTGGAACCTTGGTCCCATCAGTGACCCAGACAAATTCTGAGGCAGCATCACCTGATCATGGAGATAGTTGATCTCCAGCGTGATCGAGGTTAGGGGAGAAGACTCAGAGGACAACACGGCGGATCCACTCACGAAGGCCTTTTTCCCAAAGAGAGACAATTTAGGGGATGGTTGAGTATGTGATACTGCAACCACTGCTACAGATGGCCCTAGTGCAAGTGGGAGATTGTTAGTTATATATATGCCCTAGAGGCCATTACTGTACATTGGATGTATATTGTAGTGGATGCTGGGACATATATAGGTAGGACTTTCTTGCTCGACATGATAGTACGCTATCTGGTTGCACTTTGTCTTAACATGTATACTTTCTGTCTCTCTGATTACATGTTGATAAAGCCCTTAGGATATGTACTCGACTTCCAGGACTATGATGTAGATCATACTAGTGGGGCCTGGGTAGTCCATGAGTACATCCTTGAATTGTTCCTAGTCGAGGGAATATCGAGACGGGGCATCGATATTCCAGAGTAGACTAGCGCATATCTTCTCGACCCATGCGATGGGCGATGGATGATCCCATATCCATTGGTGTTTGACATCGAAGATGGTATGCGGGTGCTCAGTGGAGACTGGGTACACTGAACGGACTCGCCGAGAACTCCCAGATGGTATTATACCTCACGTCAGATGGCAGTTCTCTGGTGACACTGGTACAGCTTAGTCTGTTGACCCGAGATCGTCATAGAGTCTTGTGTGTCTCCCACTGTGCTTTGATTTCCACCCTACCACGGCTCTACTGAGTTGTGCAAACAGGTGGTTTTTGGGTACAGTCCCGATTCACATGGAGGCAATGAGCGATAGGAGGGGATTCGTCTCTCCCGGTATTGGGGGTTGATGTTGTGCTATGCTCGACTGGCCATAACAGGAAATCCCTGGCCAGGGTTGCAGTGATATACTAGTAAGAGTTATCAGTAGTTTCACGAATGTTATGGACCTCAAGTCGGCATAACTTATCGAGCTATTGGGGTCTGACGTTTACCACCCCTAGGCGAGATATGCGACATATCAGACGAACAGACCGGACTATACGGTAGTGTTACTGGTCGGATTCGCAGGAGTGTGAGTGGGCTTGCTCGTCGATCTTCTGATCGCTCAATACCCGGGTGGCCGTTACGTTTAGCAGACCGCTTGCGGCTTGCGGATGTTTGATATGATCATCATCTGCTGCCGGCGTATTGACGAGTCTTTAGAGTCCTACACAGAGGTTTCCTGGCTCAAGCGAAACGAAATAGGAGCGCATATGAGATATGTGCGGGACCGAGAATAATGCGTGTATGTGATACCGTATTCCATTCTCGCGATGAATGTATCGATTAGGTTATATGCGATATACCCTAGTTATCGAATCAAAGGTTGATTTGATAAGCCGATACATTATATACCAGTCGGTTGTGTGCGACATGACCGAGTCATTGAATCAAGTGCTGATTTAATGATTTAATGCATAATTATATATATTTGATATATTACTTTGCGTTAACTAGTATTGGTTCACTTTATATGGATTTTCTCACTTGTAATGTGCACATTGTATATGTGATATACATTTGTACATTTGCTTGTATCATGTTTGATGATACATGATTGTTTAAGTGTATGTTAAGAATAAACCATGGTTATTTATATGATTAGGGTTTTATTTCCTTTTCTTATTTCTTTATCTATTTATTCATTTTGGAAATAAATAGAAAAGGTATAAAAAGAAAATGGTGGCTAATTTTGTTTCATATTGAAGCTTCATGAAGACTTTGACCTAGTGACCATTTTGTTCTTATCCTTAACCCTAACCATTCTATTAACCATGGTCTTTTCTCTACACTTAACTAGGGTTGAAGATATGATAAGTATTGATTTACTTATTCTTTTTTAATTAACTTATCATATAACATTTCTTCTTCTTCTTCCTTGCTTCAAGTGAAGAAAGCTTACCTCATCAATGGTGATTGATGAATTAGAGTGAGAAATCCAATTCTAAAGTTTACCCAACTCCTATTTCTTCATCCTCTACCTCTTGCCAAGTAGTAGAGTGTGTTTCCTTCACAAGTTTTTCCGACTTGATGAAGTTGGAGCTTGTTCTTGCGATATCTCGACGTAGATCATCTTCGGCATCGAACCGACGATCAAGCCCGTCCATTTCTTCGACGAAGCCGATACTTGAGTTCCGGATTCATTTTGGACAGCGGAGGGGACTTCGTTGCGGAGCCGTGGAGGTGGTGGACCGGATCTACAAAGGTTGTATGTCCGTTCCCTTAGTTAAATTGTTAACTAGTTTATGTTTCGCCTAAATATCTAGTAAACGATCCGTAGTCGGGTTTGTAGGCACCCGTAAAATTTTATTTGTGCATGTTTGATCACTTGTGAAACCTAACTAGAGTGCCTAGGAACCCTACAGCTACCGTACACTATGCCTTGACAAAGGCCAACAAACGCATCACGAATACTAGGTACTATTCGAAAGATATGACGGAGGGCTACGGCTGGTTTTTGGCGAAAAACCTTTAACTTAATGAACTTGATATCGTTGAAGGAATCCAAGTGGTTTTACAAAAGTATAGTGGCGAAAACGTTTGCTAAAGAGGTCACTCCCTGTGAAGGGATCTCAGCTCTTTCCTCGTCGAATGAGGTGCAGGATATTCCAAATTGAATACCACGATGCAAAGAAAAAAAAGCAATCGACTATAGTGAAGTTATTACGCTAACGCAAACTTCTGCCCAATGGGTCACTCACGATGAAGGGATCCCGGCCCTTGCCTTGTCGAATGAGGTGCTGGATATTCATAACCGAATACCACTGTGCAAAGCAAAAGAGAACGTCTGAAATGTCAGTTTTTAAAAAACTTGGATCCAACAACATCATATATAGATTTTTTTTATCCTTGCATTGATCAGAATCAACGCTGTTCCATCAATTAATCACACCAGAAAAGAACGAAAATATATGATGTACGTATATTCCATCCGCATTCGCCACTGGGTCCCGTCATCACCCGTTAGGTTACTTAAATAACGACAGAGAGGGGACTAGACTAGCGTGGGTGTAAAACATATACAACATCTACTATTATAAATAAATATATATATAACATTCTTCCCAGGTATGATATAAGCAACATCACAGAAAAACGGATAATCTAGGAACCCCGGGTTTCCTTTGAGCCGCAAATCAAACCCGACGTTCCCCGGTCGTGTGGATAGCCTATGCAATGAAAACCTAGACCCCTACGAGCGTGGAAAGTTACCCACCAAAACCAGAAGTGAGGCAACCCCCTTCATCAAAGTGAATGGGCCACCCGGCACTTCAAGGAATCCGGTAACTTGAGCACCCCTCCGTGGGTCAACCTGTACCCCCTACGAGTGCGGTGAATAGCCCGCCAATTCTAGAGTAAGGTCCCCTCCTTCTCAACGCCATGAGATGGGGACACGTTGCCCTCTACAACCTGGCTATTCGTGCACTCCACCGCGGGGTAATCCTAGTACAAAAAAGAAAATAATGTGTACAAGGGTGACATCGACCTCAACCCGGTCATGCCCCAAACAAATAATATACAAACGGGCAGTGACGGAAGTCCACATGTCGAACGCTCGTCTCGCAATATCAAATGTACAAATGAAACTAAACTGCACTACCATTGCACCCAAGGCTATCCATCATGACAATCTGCACAAACCATAACAAGATATATATCCACAGAAACAAGTAACCGAATCAAGTGTGTAACCCCATCTAATTGAGCATATAGCAATTAGAAAACGTTAACAACATATACACGCATGCAAATGAAGTCACGACATTAGAATTCCAAAACAAAATTAGTGCACATCCCAAATATACTAAGGATAAAAAACCAAGTGCACTAAACATCCAAAAAGTCGAGTTTTGAGCCAATTCGGAGGTCCGAATCAAAACAAAACGCGCCCGAACCATCACGGGGAGTTAGAGCACGAAATTAACTTCAAGTCATGGGGCCTATAGGGGGTACCCCAACACCGAGGCCACCACGAGGTGGCTAGAGGGTGAGGCAGACCCGAAACTGCCCATGCAGGTGCAGTTTCGGGTCCCCACCCCAAAGACCATCTTGTGGTGGTCTTGGGGAGTGGGCCCAGCCGTTCGGTCCCTCCTGGGGTTTCCCCAGGGTGCCCATACAGCATCCCGCGGCTTCTCGGTTCAAACCGAGAGTCCGCGGGGTGTGCAAATATCTCAAAACTCAAAAATTCGGGACTGTTTTTTCGACAGTTTTCGATGCTCGAAAAAACATGAATTCTATTGTCGTAACTAGCTAGTTTAAGGTGTTTGGTTGGCTCTGATACCATGTTGGGTTTTGCCGGCGCCCCGTGTTAGTGTATATGCCCTAGAGGCCATTACTGTATCATACTGGTTTGTATATTACTTAATGGATGCTTAGGATATTCACCTTGTATATACAATCTTGCTCAAAATAGTAGTATGCTACTTGGTTTGTTTCTACTTCAATGTGTACATGTGTTTATTTTTGTATATCGCCTATACACATTAGTAGAGCCCTTAGGATCTTTGCTTGATTACCAGCGTTGTGATGGCAGTCACACTAGTGGGGGCTGGGTAATCTATAAGCACATCCTTATTCAGGTCCCTGGTCGCAGGACTATCGAGACAGGGCATCGATACTCCGGAGTAGACCAGCGCATGCGCTTCTCATCCCAGTGTGGGAGACGGTCTGTCCCACAGCCGTCAGTACGTCGTACTTGAGATAGTATGCGGGTGCTCGTTAGGTTACGGGTTGTAGCGTCTTGAAAAGTCGTTTTGGTGTTTTCCTGAAATTCGGTGAAAATTCGGTATTTTTCCGAAAACCGTCTTTCTCGATATTTTGCAGTTTAGGGCTAATTATACCTTAAATGGATAGGTAATTACTTGTTTTTAGTAGCTAATGAGTTAATTATGAAATTTTGGTCATTTAAAAAAATTTCCCTATTTTTCAATTTTTTAATATTATTTTAAGCCGGTAAGAAAATACATTAAATAAGCGATAAATACAAATTTTTCCGGGCTAATTTTAATCTCTAAAATTATGATAATTATAATCTAGTGATAACATGAATTTTTAGTAATTTATTTTGATTTTTAACAAATTTTTATAAATTGAAACGAATTTATTGAATTTTGAGCTAAAACTTGCAGTTTTTGAGTTGTAGGGGGCCTTTTTGCATAAAATTTCTTTTGTAAAACCCCTCTCTCTTTTTCCTCAGCCCTAGGACAGCCCCACCTTGTGTGAGACCAGAAAATTCTGATCTCTTTTCTTTAGTTGCTTTCTTGAGTGATTTAAGGGGTTTTTTGGATTAATTTAAATATAATGGATAATGTATGATACATTGACTTTTGTGGACTTGACCATGACTTTCCCCACTTGCCCACACCCTCCCCCATTCCTCCTCTGGCTGAAAATCCTGCACACCCTCTTCTTCCTCTCTTTTCTTTTCATTTTCTTCAATTTCTTCAAGAAAATACATCAAAATCCATGATTTAATTCAAAAATCCAAACAAAATCCTTAAGCTATCATTATCCTTAGCCATTCTTGCTTGGATCTTGGTGTTGAGGCCATCAATTGGAGCAAAATTTTCTTGCTTGATCCATAGATCAAGAGGTATAATTTCTATCATGTTAAATTCTTTTGTTTAAGTTTCTTATGTTGTATGGTTTAGTGTTAATTTAGTGTAGTTTAATCTAGTTTTCTTAGGTTTTGCTTGAAAAATCTAACTAGGGTTTGAAAGCCATAATAGTTAATTAAGTTGTTTTATAATTAATCTAGTTGTTAATGAACTAATCTATATGGTTACCTTGTTATGTAGTCTTTTATTTGTGTTAATTTAGTTAACTTTAAAAGTTCGATTTTAGTTGTAATTGTCGTTTTAAGGAATTTCAAGAGAGGGTTAGTGTATGGAATTGAGTTGTGAAGCTTGATTAGTGAGTTGGTTAAGGTTTAGAAAACATTATTTAGTTGATTGAACCTAAATTGTTATCTAGTATTTTGCTAACCTAAATCTAAGGGGTGAACTTGCTAATTGGGTTTGAAATTAGTGTTAATTAAGTTTTTCAAGTATGGATTTTGATTTGCAATTGCTATTTATAAAAATCAAGAAAGGGTTTGGTTGTGGAATATAGGTTTTGGAGCATGGTTAATGTGTTGTAATTAGTGTGTGTGGATTGCTTGTAGTGTGCTTGGGTGAGTATGCTAGATTGTAGTCGTTTTGTCGCAAATCGGCGACGTTGCACCGATTTTTGGAATGTATCTGCTTACTAGATTTTTATATAAATTATGTGATGGATTATTTTCGACATCTTGATGATTGTAATGGCTTATCCTACGACTTTTAGGATGCGTGAGTGCGGATTTTTGGGTAGTCGGGTTTTAGTTTCGCCGAGCGACCAAATCGGCGTTTTTTTGGCAGTTTTTGCGATTTTCGCGTGTGTTCCGCGCACTTTGCGCACGTTGTACCTAGCTAGCGAACTTTAGTAGTTTCGTTGGGGTTTTGCGTCGTTCTTGATACGTAACCTTATGTCTGGTATTGATGTAAATTCCAGGTTCGGTCGCGGAGACGTCAGACGCGGCGCGAAAGGGAAAGGCGGTGATTGGACACAGCTAGCCAGGGATCCCGGTGAGTAGATTTAACATCTACGGGGGACGATCGTTTGGATGGCGCAAGTCGCCCGATAGATTTAGTAAACTGGAAAATAGTAAATTGGATAATCACTTGTGACATTAGAATAATAATACTGGCATGATAATTGCTGCAATTAGATCAATATGTTATATCCATATACGCAACTCAATTGTAGGACACATGCACCATTACCAGGTTTTTATATGCAGCACGAGCACTATTCATGTTTACACACACACCCTGGTAATTGCCATGCCACCACACTAGATAACATTTAAATTAAACCTTTTACTAATTGATACTTAAACTGCTGTTTTTGCCTTTAATTCCTTAAAAATGAAACCGTAGTATTGCTATTCATGTGCATGTACTTCATCATATTAATTGTTCATGCTTAATACATTAATCACACATCGCGACTTGATTATTGATATCATACGCATTCATTATCATTGATATATGCACTTATGAGAATTTCTTGAGATTTTATGATATTGCTGGATTTCGGGGGAAAACCGCAAAATTTCTAAACTTATTATGTTTTAAAATATGTAAAAATTGCGGTTTTCTAGTGATGTAAGTGTCGTCCACCATGAGTTTGCTGTGGATTTGGAAATCCGTGTCGAGGAGTGGAGGAACCGGCACGGGTACATGGTGGGCCCGGTAAGGTACCCCGGGGCAAGAGGAATGTGGTGATGACGTTGAGCCTGGCAGGGGACGGATTACCTACCGGTGACTGTTTGGGACGGCGGATATCCAGAGGATACCGACCGTGGCCGCTAGATGATGAGATATTGATATTTGAGATGGGTCAGCCGGACGGCTGAGGCCAGAGATACATTTATGAGATTTGAGACAGCTTTTGGGTGTCGTTGCTGGACACCGATTTTCGTCGATTCATTGACATTATGCTGGCATTCTAAAAGAGTTTCAAAAACAAAAAGAGATAAAATATTTCTTATATATACCTATTGAGACCTCAGATTTTCATGTTGCATACATATTAGCACACTGATATGATATACACACCTGCTAGTGCATCCAGTCATACCTGTATTTTAGATGCTAGGATGCTTGTGTGCATGCATACGATAGCCTTTGCAGATGTTATTTATTACTCACGAGTTGGCAACTCACCCCCGTTGTGCCACAGTCTTTTGCAGGTCCGCTCCGTCAGTTCAGTAGCGGCGGGCGCACTTGTTCTTTTGCCTGTTTTGCTTGGGCTCGAGATTTGCTCATAGGTGGGTTATGTTATTATTTTGTACCACCTTGTATATTCTTGTATCTAGTGTACTCCATCTACTGTTTCTACCAGATTATTGTATATTGACCTAGAGATGAGACTGTGAGGTTTGTGGATTTTATGCTGTATTTTGGGGTCGAGCTCACTTGAGCCGACATGCTACTTTTTCATGCTTCCTTATGCTTTATTATGCTTGTTGTCATTTACATTGCGTGGGATTTGTGACCGCCTTATGGCGAAGAGCTAGCTCCCGCTTGGGGATGCCCTATTTTGTTGGATTCATGTATATATTTTGTTGTACCCATTTTTGGGGGTCAGTATTTACAAAGGAGACTCTGCCGAAATTTTCGGGAAAAATTGGTATTGTTTTTAAAAAGGGTTTTACATGACTTATTTGATAACTTGCTTTCAAATTATTGGGTTTTCTTCACTCTTTTGCTTCATTGGTTTTGTTTTCTGGGCTTTGGCTTACTTATTTTACGGACGCCTTTAGACGTTTCGTAAACTTAAGTGCCAGTCACGTTCCGTACCCTGCGGGTCGTGACAAAGTTGGTATCAGAGCCGGTCCCTCAAAAGTAGGTCTGTGGTTCGAGGTCGAACCATTGTTCTAAGTGGGGGGGAATGTAATACCCCAGGTGGAGTTGGGGTTGAATACCACCTACCCCGTGAAGAAGTGAGGTGTTATCCGGTATCGAGGTGGGGATGTAAACGATACGGATACACACGGGGAACCACTATAGAACAATGGGGAGTATCGAATTCCATTCCGAAAGAGGGCACGATCTGAACTATAAATGGAAATGACACACTCCTATAACACAGAGGCGCCATTTGGATGAATCGAAACTCTGGAGTTTGAAGAACTCCGTAGTTAAGCGTGCTTGAGCCAGAGAAATTCTGGGATGGGTGACCTACTGGGAAGTAGCCCCGGGTTCATTCAAAGGGACAAAACCGTGCGGTTTCGGCCAGAGCGGACAATACCATCTGTGTTTGGGGGTGGGTCGTGACAAATATGGTATCAGAGCGATAGGTTTTACCTTTGTGAGTGTAGGATGCCCCTTGGTAGATGGAGTAAGTGACTTAAGCAGGGTAACGTAGCGTGCGTATGTCCGCGGCATACTTACGATACGGTACTCCGCCTAAGTGACTTTAGGATACTTGCTTGGAAATTTCCTTCTTCAATTCCGTGTATCCTATAATCCTATTGCACTGTCCTTATTATCCGTTTTCCTGTAACAACCACTATGCCGCCGAAGGCTACGAGGGCACAGAGGGCTGCCGCCAGAGACGAGATTCGAGCTGGCTCGTCCGAGACTAGGACTGAGCAGGGTGGTATGCCTACGCCGCAGGGACAGACCGATCCACCTTCCCCAGGCCGTATGGATAGGCTCGAGACTGGTATGGAGGAGTTGCGATAGATGATGGGAGGCATGCAGGAGCTACGTCAGATGGTAGGATCCCTAGTTGCAGCCAGTCGTACACCGAGGCCGGATGACGTACCTACTACATCACAGACGACCATGATACCTGCTCCTACTACCACCACCGTGGCCATTCCGGTTTCACTACAGGATTTCATGAGGCTGAGACCTCCAGTATTCACCGGCACCGAGACAGCGGAGGACCCACAGACGTTCCTTGACAGTTTAGCCAGGATCTGCCGTTCGCTGAGATGTTCGGATGATCGATGGGTAGAGCTTGCGAGTTTCCGACTAGAGGGTCTCGCGCAGACATGGTGGGAGTCAGTCTTGAGAGGTCGAGCTGCAGGTCTACCGCCTATGACTTGGGCCGAGTTTACAGCGGTCTTTCTAGCCCGTTTCCTTCCAGAGAGCGTTCGTGACGCCAGAGCTCGCAGCTTCGAGGCCTTAGTCAAGACACCTGGGATGACGGTGTCTGAGTATGATATCCAATTTACACAGTTATCCCGATATGCTCAGTATTTGGTGGATACCGAAGAGAAGATGGTGAAGAGGTTCGTACAGGGACTTGATGCCCAGCTATATCTTGCCATTGGCGCCCAGCACTACGACACTTATTCAGCGGCTATGGATACGGCATTGCGGATGGAGGCACGCATATCACGGACTTCGGCCGTTTCTGGGCCGAAGAGGATGCGCAGGCATCCAATGCCGTTGTGACAGGTACCTTGCCAGTTTGTTCTTTCGACGCACGGGTATTATTCGACCCAGGTTCCACACATTCGTACGTCTCTACACACTTTGCACCGATGTTGGGCCGTGAGTCGTCGTCGTTAGATCAGCCGCTTGTTGTTGTTACTCCGGTAGGCGAGTCGTTTGTCGCTCGGTTTGTATTTCGTTTGTGTTCCGTTCGTATCGGGGAGAGGGATTCATCAGTTGATTTGATACTCCTCGATATGTTGGACTTTGATGTGCTTCTGGGCATGGATTGGCTAGCCACTTGTTATGCTTCGGTGGACTGCCGTGAGAAGGCAGTCAGATTTAGCTTTCCGGGAGAGCCAGTCCTTGTTATTCAGGGAGACCGCAGTGTCACCCTTCCCAGCTTAATTTCTTCTCTTCGCGCTGGTCAGCTCTTGCGGAAGGGATGTCAGGGATTCTTAGCGTGTATTTTTGATACTCGAGCTGCAGAGGTTCCGTTGGACCGGGTCCCAGTAGTTTGTGAGTTCCCTGATGTTTTCCCTGATGAGCTACCTGGGCTACCACCTGAGCGCGATGTTGAGTTCTGCATTGATTTGATTCCCGGTTCGGGGCCTATTTCTATACCGCCTTATCGGATGGCCCCGGCAGAGCTTCGAGAGCTGAAGGATCAGTTGCAGGATTTGTTGGATAAGGGGCTCATTCGACCTAGTGTTTCTCCGTGGGGTGCTCCGGTCCTGTTTGTCAAGAAGAAGGATGGAAGTTTGCGCTTATGTATCGACTACCGCCAGCTGAACAAAGTTACCATTCGGAACAGATATCCGTTGCCGCGCATTGATGATTTGTTCGACCAGCTTCAGGGTGCGGGGTATTTTTCGAGGATCGACTTGCGATCAGGATACCATCAGCTACGAGTTCGACAGGAGGATATACCGAGGACAGCTTTCCGCACGCGCTATGGCCACTACGAGTTTTTGGTGATGTCGTTCGGACTCACCAACGCCCCAGCAGCATTTATGGATTTGATGAACCGTACATTCAGGCCGTATCTTGACTTGTTCATCATCGTGTTTATCGACGATATCTTGGTGTACTCCCGGAGCAGAGAGGAGCACGAGCAG
Organism: Agapanthus africanus; assembly: GCA_030015575.1. Lineage (NCBI taxonomy): Eukaryota > Viridiplantae > Streptophyta > Magnoliopsida > Asparagales > Amaryllidaceae > Agapanthus > Agapanthus africanus. The sequence continues at coordinate 397,005,801 of JASDDO010000026.1, read as the reverse complement.
CACTTGCGGATTACGTTACAGACTCTGAGGGAGCACCAGCTTTTCGCGAAGTTCTCCAAGTGTGCATTCTGGCTGGACAGCGTCGGATTCTTGGGTCACGTGGTTACGAGAGACGGCATCTGTGTGGACCCGAAGAAGATTGAGGCCGTTCAGCAGTGGCCCTGACCTACATCGGTTACTGAGATCCATAGTTTTCTAGGCTTGGCGGGCTACTACAGGCGTTTTGTTCAGGACTTCTCCCGTATAGCTGCACCGTTGACCGGTTTGACCCGGAAGGGAGTTCCTTTCGTCTGGACGGAGGAGTGCGAGCGCAGTTTTCAGCAGCTACGGACTTGTTTGACTACGGCGCCGGTATTATCTTTGCCTTCGGGATCAGGCGGATTTGTTGTCTACTGTGATGCTTCGCGAGTGGGATTAGGATGCGTATTGATGCAGCATGGCCGGGTGATCGCTTATGCTTCTCAGCAGTTGAAGCAGCATGAACAGAACTACCCCACTCATGATTTGGAGATGGCTGCAGTGGTCTTTGCACTGAAGATTTGGCGACATTACCTTTACGGCGAGTCGTGTCAGATATTCACCGATCACAAGAGCTTAAAGTACATATTTCAGCAGCGAGACCTGAACCTCAGACAGCGTCGTTGGATGGAGTTGGTGAAAGACTACGACTGCGAGATCTTATATCACCCCGGCAAGGCAAATGTGGTGGCAGATGCGTTGAGTAGGAGGCCCGGGGGTAGTCTATCCTTTTTGCGCGCAGTGCAGAGGCAGTCGTCAGCAGATTGGCAGATGTTATGCGACAGCCGAGTTGAGTTCGAGTTCACTCAGACAGGGGGACAGCTCGCGCATGTTCGTGCACGCCCACAGTTGCTTGACCATATATATGAGGCACAGCGCAGTGATGACCGTTGCTCAGAGATCATGGCACAGGTGGGACAGGGCAGATTTTCCGAGTTCGTGGTTGACGATCAGGGGATTTTACGATATGGATCTAGACTGTGCGTACCAGATGCTGATGGATTGCGGCGCGACATTCTTGAGGAGGCACACCGATCAGTGTATAGTGTCCACCCCGGTTCCACCAAGATGTACCATGATATGAGAGAGACCTACTGGTGGGACGGGATGAAGAGGGACATTGCGGAGTTCGTTTCGAGATGCCTGACTTGTCAGCAAGTCAAGGCCGAGCACCAGAGGCCCGCAGGAGAGCTACAGCCGTTACCCATTCCAGAGTGGAAATGGGAACAGATTTCGATGGATTTCGTTGTGGGTCTACCCAGGACCAGTCGAGGGTACGACTCCATCTGGGTGATCGTGGATAGATTGACGAAAGCGGCTCACTTCCTTCCAGTGAAGACGACTTTCAGCTTCGCTCAGTATGCTCAGCTCTATATTGACGAGATCGTGCGACTACTTGGCATACCGACTTGTATCGTGTCAGATCGAGGCACTCAGTTCACCAGCCGACTTTGGCAGAGACTTCAGGAGGCTTTGGGCACTCGTTTGAGCTTCAACACAGCGTTTCATCCGCAGACCGACGGACAGTCAGAGCGGACCATTCAGACTCTCGAGGACATGCTCAGAGCGTGCGTTTTAGACTTTGGTGGTAGCTGGGATCGTCATTTACCTCTAGTGGAGTTCTCCTACAACAACAGCTTCCAGGATACTATTCAGATGGCACCTTTCGAGGCATTGTATGGGAGGAGATGCAGATCGCCCGTTTGTTGGACAGAGCTCAGCGAGAGCAGCATTTTGGGGCCGCAGCTTGTTGAGGAGACGACAGCGAAGATACAGTTGATCCGAGACCGGATGAGAGCGGCTCAGAGCAGGCAGAAATCCTATGCAGACAGGCGCCGTCGCAGATTAGAGTTCGCAGTTGGCGACCATGTTTTTCTGAGGGTCTCTCCGATAAAGGGCGTGATGCATTTTGGGCGAAAGGGGAAGCTTAGCCCTAGATTCGTAGGTCCCTTCGAGATCCTCGAGCGTGTTGGCGCTGTTGCTTATCGTTTGGCTCTTCCACCCAGCTTTCCCGATGTTCACCCCGTTTTTCATGTTTCGATGCTCCGCAAGTACCTTCACGACCCTTCGCATGCGATTCAGCACCCGACAGTCCAGCTAGAGCGCGACCTTTCTTTTGCAGAGCAGCCGGTGGCCATCCTGGATCGGCAGGTGAAGAAGTTGAGGTCGAAGATTATACCAACCGTCAAGGTCCTTTGGCGTAGCCCGAGCAGCGAGGAGGTTACCTAGGAGACCGAGGGCGAGATGAGGAAGAAGTATCCCCATCTCTTTGAAGGTACGCGTAGCTATATTTTTAAATTCGGGGACCGAATTTCTTTAAGGGGGGAAGATTGTAGCGTCTTGAAAAGTCGTTTTGGTGTTTTCCTGAAATTCGGTGAAAATTCGGTATTTTTCCGAAAACCGTCTTTCTCGATATTTTGCAGTTTAGGGCTAATTATACCTTAAATGGATAGGTAATTACTTGTTTTTAGTAGCTAATGAGTTAATTATGAAATTTTGGTCATTTAAAAAATTTTCCCTATTTTTCAATTTTTTAATATTATTTTAAGCCGGTAAGAAAATACATTAAATAAGCGATAAATACAAATTTTTCCGGGCTAATTTTAATCTCTAAAATTATGATAATTATAATCTAGTGATAACATGAATTTTTAGTAATTTATTTTGATTTTTAACAAATTTTTATAAATTGAAACGAATTTATTGAATTTTGAGCTAAAACTTGCAATTTTTGAGTTGTAGGGGGCCTTTTTGCATAAAATTTCTTTTGTAAAACCCCTCTCTCTTTTTCCTCAGCCCTAGGACAGCCCCACCTTGTGTGAGACCAGAAAATTCTGATCTCTTTTCTTTAGTTGCTTTCTTGAGTGATTTAAGGGGTTTTTTGGATTAATTTAAATATAATGGATAAAGTATGATACATTGACTTTTGTGGACTTGACCATGGCTTTCCCCACTTGCCCACACCCTCCCCCATTCCTCCTCTGGCTGAAAATCCTGCACACCCTCTTCTTCCTCTCTTTTCTTTTCATTTTCTTCAATTTCTTCAAGAAAATACATCAAAATCCATGATTTAATTCAAAAATCCAAACAAAATCCTTAAGCTATCATTATCCTTAGCCATTCTTGCTTGGATCTTGGTGTTGAGGCCATCAATTGGAGCAAAATTTTCTTGCTTGATCCATAGATCAAGAGGTATAATTTCTATCATGTTAAATTCTTTTGTTTAAGTTTCTTATGTTGTATGGTTTAGTGTTAATTTAGTGTAGTTTAATCTAGTTTTCTTAGGTTTTGCTTGAAAAATCTAACTAGGGTTTGAAAGCCATAATAGTTAATTAAGTTGTTTTATAATTAATCTAGTTGTTAATGAACTAATCTATATGGTTACCTTGTTATGTAGTCTTTTATTTGTGTTAATTTAGTTAACTTTAAAAGTTCGATTTTAGTTGTAATTGTCGTTTTAAGGAATTTCAAGAGAGGGTTAGTGTATGGAATTGAGTTGTGAAGCTTGATTAGTGAGTTGGTTAAGGTTTAGAAAACATTATTTAGTTGATTGAACCTAAATTGTTATCTAGTATTTTGCTAACCTAAATCTAAGGGGTGAACTTGCTAATTGGGTTTGAAATTAGTGTTAATTAAGTTTTTCAAGTATGGATTTTGATTTGCAATTGCTATTTATAAAAATCAAGAAAGGGTTTGGTTGTGGAATATAGGTTTTGGAGCATGGTTAATGTGTTGTAATTAGTGTGTGTGGATTGCTTGTAGTGTGCTTGGGTGAGTATGCTAGATTGTAGTCGTTTTGTCGCAAATCGGCGACGTTGCACCGATTTTTGGAATGTATCTGCTTACTAGATTTTTATATAAATTATGTGATGGATTATTTTCGACATCTTGATGATTGTAATGGCTTTTCCTACGACTTTTAGGATGCGTGAGTGCGGATTTTTGGGTAGTCGGGTTTTAGTTTCGCCGAGCGACCAAATCGGCGTTTTTTTGGCAGTTTTTGCGATTTTCGCGTGTGTTCCGCGCACTTTGCGCACGTTGTACCTAGCTAGCGAACTTTAGTAGTTTCGTTGGGGTTTTGCGTCGTTCTTGATTCGTAACCTTATGTCTGGTATTGATGTAAATTCCAGGTTCGGTCGCGGAGACGTCAGACGCGGCGCGAAAGGGAAAGGCGGTGATTGGACACAGCTAGCCAGGGATCCCGGTGAGTAGATTTAACATCTACGGGGGACGATCGTTTGGATGGCGCAAGTCGCCCGATAGATTTAGTAAACTGGAAAATAGTAAATTGGATAATCACTTGTGACATTAGAATAATAATACTGGCATGATAATTGCTGCAATTAGATCAATATGTTATATCCATATACGCAACTCAATTGTAGGACATATGCACCATTACCAGGTTTTTATATGCAGCACGAGCACTATTCATGTTTACACACACACCTTGGTAATTGCCATGCCACCACACTAGATAACATTTAAATTAAATCTTTTACTAATTGATACTTAAACTGCTGTTTTTGCCTTCAATTCCTTAAAAATGAAACCGTAGTATTGCTATTCATGTGCATGTACTTCATCATATTAATTGTTCATGCTTAATACATTAATCACACATCGCGACTTGATTATTGATATCATACGCATTCATTATCATTGATATATGCACTTATGAGAATTTCTTGAGATTTTATGATATTGCTGGATTTCGGAGGAAAACCGCAAAATTTCTAAACTTATTATGTTTTAAAATATGTAAAAATTGCGGTTTTCTAGTGATGTAAGTGTCATCCACCATGAGTTTGCTGTGGATTTGGAAATCCTTGTCGAGGAGTGGAGGAACCGGCACGGGTACATGGTGGGCCCGGTAAGGTACCCCGGGGCAAGAGGAATGTGGTGATGACGTTGAGCCTGGCAGGGGACGGATTACCTACCGGTGACTGTTTGGGACGGCGGATATCCAGAGGATACCGACCGTGGCCGCTAGATGATGAGATATTGATATTTGAGATGGGTCAGCCGGACGGCTGAGGCCAGAGATACATTTATGAGATTTGAGACAGCTTTTGGGTGTCGTTGCTGGACACCGATTTTCGTCGATTCATTGACATTATGCTGGCATTCTAAAAGAGTTTCAAAAACAAAAAGAGATAAAATATTTCTTATATATACCTATTGAGACCTCAGATTTTCATGTTGCATACATATTAGCACACTGATATGATATACACACCTGCTAGTGCATCCAGTCATACCTGTATTTTAGATGCTAGGATGCTTGTGTGCATGCATACGATAGCCTTTGCAGATGTTATTTATTACTCACGAGTTGGCAACTCACCCCCGTTGTGCCACAGTCTTTTGCAGGTCCGCTCCGTCAGTTCAGTAGCGGCGGGCGCACTTGTTCTTTTGCCTGTTTTGCTTGGGCTCGAGATTTGCTCATAGGTGGGTTATGTTATTATTTTGTACCACCTTGTATATTCTTGTATCTAGTGTACTCCATCTACTGTTTCTACCAGATTATTGTATATTGACCTAGAGATGAGACTGTGAGGTTTGTGGATTTTATGCTGTATTTTGGGGTCGAGCTCACTTGAGCCGACATGCTACTTTTTCATGCTTCCTTATGCTTTATTATGCTTGTTGTCATTTACATTGCGTGGGATTTGTGACCGCCTTATGGCGAAGAGCTAGCTCCCGCTTGGGGATGCCCTATTTTGTTGGATTCATGTATATATTTTGTTGTACCCATTTTTGGGGGTCAGTATTTACAAAGGAGACTCTGCCGAAATTTTTGGGAAAAATTGGTATTGTTTTTAAAAAGGGTTTTACATGACTTATTTGATAACTTGCTTTCAAATTATTGGGTTTTCTTCACTCTTTTGCTTCATTGGTTTTGTTTTCTGGGTTTTGGCTTACTTATTTTACGGACGCCTTTAGACGTTTCGTAAACTTAAGTGCCAGTCACGTTCCGTACCCTGCGGGTCGTGACACGGGTACACTGGACAGGACTCGTCGGGAACTGACTAGTTGGTATTATACCTATCGTCAGTTATCAGTTCCCAGGTGACATGAGTACAGCTTAGTCCGCTGACTTGACACTGTCACTTCGCCTCGGGTGTGTTCCCACTGTACTTTGATCACTACCCTACCACGGCTCAAAGGAGTCGTGCAAACAGGTAGTGGTTGGGTGCAGTCCCGAAGCACTTGGAGGCAGTGACGGTTAGACAGGATTCGTCTCTCCCGGTATTGGGGGTTGACATCGCGCTGTGTCTAGGAGAGCCATTACACGAGTAGTCCCTGGCCAGGGCAAACGAGATATACTGGTAGGTTTCCAGTGTTATCTCAGGGTGTTTTGGGCTTCGCTCCGGCACGACTTGTACCGCTATTGGGGGACTGACGTTTACCGCCCCCTAGGCCCGCCATGCGATGTATCAGACGAACAGACCAGACTGTACGGAGAATGTCACACTCAGGCTCAGTAGGAGTTCAGATGGGTTTCGCCTCGTCGGTCTTCTTGTCGGCATTACCTGGGGACCGTTACGCACAGCTAGTGTCGCTTGCGGTCTGTGGTTAAACCCACTGCCAGCGTAGTGTCGAGTCTTTAGAGTCCCACACAGAAAGCTTTTCGCCTTTAGGCAAAAGAGTAGAGGTCGCATGGTATTGCGACAGGTCGCATGGTTTTGCGACAGGGTTCGGTCACATCCGTGCACTTGTGCACGTACAGTGTCCGGACAGTTTACACTAGCGGGCTTTGGTTTAAGCCAGATCCTAGTGTATCTTATGGGATTGGATTTATCCAGTTTGCATTCGTGTTCCTCGTAACGCGGATGCGGGTGTGTATGCACAGTTGACAGGGAGGCACAGACAGCGGATTCTCATTAGGGTTGTTGACAGTTGACCGTTGACTTTTTGACTTTTTGCTCAACCCTAATGAGAATATGATATGTGATTAACTATTATATTAATTAAGTATTATGGTGATATGGTTGTTGACTTGTTGACTTTTGTTGACTTGTTGACTTTGGTGACTTGTTGACTTTTGTTGACTTGTTGACCGGTTGACTAGGTTTGACTAGTTGACCATCATGATAACCATGGTTATCATTTCATGCCAAAGACTTTTTCTTGCTTGCTCATTTGAGTAAAATGAGTGCATGACATGATAAGCTTATGGTTGCTTCTAACCATCACATAAGACTTTTTTGATATGATGAGTTATGATCACTTTGGATTATGAGAGGGTGAAAGACAAAAGAGTTGCTCATTCTTTCTTGCTCATTCTCTCTCTTGTTCTTGAGCTCTCCTCTTGCTCTCACCCTCAACCTCTTGCTCCCTCTCTTGATCTATGGTTCTCTTGTCTCATGAGTTGAGAATCAAGAACCATAGATAAAATCCCATTCTAAATCATCTCTACTCATTCTAGTTCACTAGGTTTAGTAAACCAAGTGAACTAGTTTCTTCAAAGAACGAAGAAGGAGCTAAAGGTTGGAGCTTTCAAGTGGATCTATCTTCGGCGTACGGAGACAACGAGAAGGAGCCATCGAACCACCATCGGAGCTTGAAGAGAAGGAGTTCAAGTTTAGGTATAACCATCTTCATCCGAGTAGCTAAATATCTTTAGCTTAGTATGCTAGTTTTAGTTTAGGTAAAGATCCCGACCTAGCTTAGTCCATGTTTCCTCTTGCGTTAAAATTTTGATTTTATACCGTTTCCGCCTCCCCGTAAGAACCGGGGGTCGCAACGTGGACTTACAGTGGTATCAGAGCCTAACTAAACTTAAACTAGCTTGGTAGTGAAGTGTAACGAAGTTCGGAACCGGAAAAATCCAAAAACCAAACTTTTACAAAAACTGAGTTTCTGTTGAAATTTTTTTGGCTCAAAATGAAAAACTTTACACTTGTAAATTCGGCTCAGGGTTTTGTGTGAACACCCAAGAAAAACGATACAGTAATTCGTCCAAACCGCCGCCCTTCCGCCGCGCGAGCTAGGGATCCGCCGCGGAAGCGCCGCTCTTTGTCGTCTTCTGTGCATCGTTTTTCGTGCAGTGTGTGTCTGTGTTGGTTTTGGGATTTTTGAAATATATTATATGTGCCCAGATTTTCCAGAAAAGAAATTTCCTTTTGGGGTCCTATAATTCCGTATTTTTTCCGAACTTCACTGCACTTTGACTATGATGGTTATATCTGTGATGTTTGCATGTATTGAACGTCGGCTAATCGCTATAAGTCGATTGGTCGGGGTTATACATGATCTGTAATGTGCTGGAATGTGTATATAAATATGTTGGATTGTCGCGGGTGAATAGCCGGGGGTTGTGAGACGAGAGTTTTCTTTTCTTGCAATTCATGTAAATTTGTAAATTGATGTAATAATTATTTGTATGGCCGCACAACCGGGTCGGGGTTGTAGCCGTCATTGTATAATTTCTTTTTACTGTTTTTGCTCCTAGGATAGACCCATGGAGGGGTGCACAAACTACCGGGTATGCCGAAGTGTAGAGTGGCCTACTCATGGAGATGAGGGAGGTTGCTACGCTTCGGGTACTTGGCGGGTAGTTTGCCGCACCCGTAGGGGTCTTGGGTGGGGTTTTGGCTATTCACCGCGACCGTGTTATCTGTTTATGTTATAGGCTCGTACAAATTACAGATTGCTAGTATATCCAATGTATTTATCTGTGATCTGAAATGTTTATCATTGCAGTATATCTATATATGATATTATTTAGGCGTTGCTTATGTTTTACAGACGCGCTAGCCCAGCCCCCGCTCTGTCGTTAGTTAAGTAACCTAACGGGTAATGACGAGGCCCCGTGGCGAATGCGAATGGCATAAGCGTACGTCATATTTTGGTTGTTTTCTGCAATGGTAAGATTAAATGATGGGACGCATTAAAAGAACTAATGCAAGAATATCACGCATTAAAAGAACTAATGCAAGATAATAAACCAAGTTAAAGTCGTTGGAACACTCTCGAAAAACCACTCGGTTCTTTTCAAAAACAACTTTTAAATGCGGAGCTTGAGCCACTCCTTTTAAAAGCTATCTCGTTCCATCGACCAAATCAAGTTCACTACGTTCACGGTTTTGCCAAAACCATCCGTAGCCCTCCGTCGTTTCACATGAATAGTCAATAGTATTCAAGCTGTGTTTGTTGGCCAAAGTCAAGGCACAGTGATTGGTAGCTATTGGGTATTCATGTGCAGCATAGATAGATGCGTTGGTTTGGAACAGTCGCACTGCCTTGTTGGCCAAAGTCAAGGGTAGGTGCGGGTGGATTCAAATTAACCTGGAGAACGACGGGCAGAACTTGACATGTGACTTATGATTTGTTGGCCAAAGTCAAGGTCATAAGAGCATGGGGCAAAAATCCACATCGGGAGTTTCATAAGTACTGAAACTTGCTAGATTTGCATACCATTTGGAGTGTGATGATTCTGGTAGGATTCCTTCAGTTTCGTCACGCGATGATATTTGGATCCCGATCCTACTGTGAGTATATGCTACTCCTCGGGAAATTTCTCACTTAACGATCAATGCTATAAACCTAGTAGGTGCCTAGAAAGGTGTTAGCGGGGCTACGCCCCCAGGGAAAAGAGGTTCTCTAATTAAGGAACTTCGCGAAAGCGTTGGAAAACCTCCCTCGAAGTACCGACACCGGCCTGGCTGAACGGTTAAGCAAGTATTGTACGGTGGGATTGATCCTGACTAATTCTTCCTTTATGGTTTGAGGAGGGATTCGAGAAACAGTGGGAGCCATCCTGTTTAGACAAACTAAAAACCACTCTAAACTTGCAAGAGCATCATGCTGAGTGTTTCTTCTTCTCTCTCCTAATTGCAGCGACCAATCAACATGACTGGACTTAAGTTACTCCTAGATAAAAACAAACTGACAGGGCCAAACTACAAAGATTGGCTCAGGAATGTCAAGATAGCAATCACTTATGACAAGCTGGGGTATCTTCTTACCACCAAAGCTCCCCCTGTCCCTGGTCCAACTTCCAGCGTCGCGGATAAGGAAATCCGCAAGACTTGGGAGATTGATAGCGCGAAGGCCAAGTGCCTCCTGCTTGCCTCGATGGACAATGAACATCAGAGGAGGCATGAGAATATGGACATGGAGTCCATATTGCTCCATACAAAAGAACTGTATGGAGAGCAATCACGTATCGCAAGATACGAAGCGTCGAAAAAGTTATTTTCGACAAGAATGGCCGTCGGATCATCAGTAGCCGAGCACGTGCTAAAGATGATCGGCTTCATTGAGGAGCTCGCTGACCTAGGGATCACATTGGAGAGTGAGCTATATACGGATATAGTTCTCCAGTCCCTTCCTTCCACTTACGCCCAGTTTATACTGAACTTCAACTTACAAGAAAAGGAGGTTGAACTTTCAGAGCTCCTCAACATGCTGAGGAGCGCAGAGGGCACCCTACAGAAAGGTAGGGATACATCCACTTTGTTTGTAGGAGGATCATCTTCTTCTAGGTCCAAGGCGAAAGCCAAGGGAAAGAAGAAGAAAGCCCCCGCCAAACCAAGGGGCGGTGTTAGTAAAGTGGATACGAAGGGAAAAGGTAAAGCAACAAAGATAGCGGGGAAGCTTGTGGATAAGGAAGAATGCTTCTATTGTCATAAGAAAGGACACTGGAAGAATGATTGCAGGGCCTGGAAGGCCAGAACACAGGAATTGAAGCAGGTTGCAGCTTCAGCTTCAGGTGTGTATGTTATTGAAAACTGTCTTTCAATAAACTCTACTTCCTGGGTATTGGATACCGGATCAGGATCTCATATCTGTAATTCTTTGCAGGCGTTGAGAAACCGTAGTGTTTTGAAAGCAGGTGACATGACCCTCAGAGTTGCAAACGGAGCTAGCATGGATGCTAAAGCTGTGGGGGACTATCACCTGGGAATGTCAGATGGACATGTTTTGGTTTTGCGTAATTGCTTTTTTGTACCCAACGCAACTTGTAATATCATTTCTGTATCTTTAGTTTCTAAAGAAGGTTATGAATTTACGTTTGTAAGTAATGTTGTAAACATTCACCTTAATCAAGTATTGATTGGGTCAGGTACTCTGAGTAATGGTATATACGTGTTAAACCAACCACAGATTTTTAATGTCCAGAATACACACAAAAGAAAGTCTCCAGAAATAAATCAGACTTTCTTATGGCATTGTAGATTGGGTCACATCAATGAGAGAAGGTTGACGAAGTTACATACAGAAGGGTATTTGAATGCGTTCGAATATCAGTCATATGCCACTTGTCAATCCTGTCTCAAGGGAAAGATGACAAAGACTCCGTTTACTGGACATGGAGTAAGAGCGAGCGAGCTCTTGGGACTCGTACACAGTGACGTGTGCGGTCCAATGTCTACACATGCCCGAAGCGGACATTCTTACTTCATTACTTTTACGGATGACTTCTCAAGGTACGGTTATGTCTTCTTAATGAAACATAAGTCCGAGGCCTTTGGAAAATTCCAGGAGTATAAGAATGAAGTAGAGAAACAGACCGGCAAAAGTATTAAGATTCTAAGATCGGATCGAGGTGGAGAATACTTAAGTGCCGAGTTCCTGGACTATTTAAAAGAGAACGGAATTCTCTCTCAGCTTACTCCTCCATACACCCCGCAACATAACGGTGTATCGGAGAGACGGAACCGCACCCTATTGGATATGGTGCGGTCCATGATGAGTAACGCTGAGTTGCCGCGATCATTCTGGGGGTATGCGCTAGAATCAGCCGCATACCTTTTGAACCGAGTTCCTACTAAGACCGTGCCTACTATACCATATGAGATGTGGTGTGGGAAGAGACCCTATCTTAAGCATATTAAGACATGGGGATGTCCAGCTTTTGTCAAAAAGCAGCATGCGGACAAGCTCGAGGCACGCTCAGTACAGTGCAAGTTTGTGGGATATCCAAAGAATTCCAAAGGATATTTCTTCTACTGTGAAGAGGAACAAAAAGTCCTTGTTTCTCGTCATGCCTACTTCTTGGAAACTGAGTTTTTGGAAACCCAGATAAGTGGGAGCACAGTAGAACTGGAAGAAATTCCAGAACCATGGACTATTACTGAAAGTTTAGTGGAACCAGAGGGTTCAACAGAACAGGACATTCCTACGCCGCTCCGCAGGAGTAGTAGGCAGTCTCATCCGCCCGAGAGATACTACGGTTTTCTCATAGACGGGGATAGAGAGGATTGCATCATAGATTATGATGAGCCTACTAGCTTCCAGCAGGCCGTTCAGAGCGTTGACTCAGTGAAATGGCTGGATGCAATGCGGACCGAAATGGAGTCCATGTACACCAACAAGGTATGGACGTTGGACATTGCTCCAGACGGGGTAAAACCCGTAGGATGCAAGTGGATCTTCAAAAGGAAGATTGGTGTAGATGGACAGGTTGAGACCTATAAAGCTAAGCTGGTAGCAAAGGGTTTTCGTCAACGACCTGGCTTGGACTACGACGAAACCTTTTCTCCAGTAGCCATGCTGAAATCCATTCGGATCCTTCTTGCCATTGCTGCCTTCCACGATTATGAGATCTGGCAAATGGACGTAAAGACAGCTTTTCTAAATGGAAATTTAGAGGAGTGTGTCTATATGGACCAGCCAGAGGGTTTCATTCAGAGTGGGAGCAGCGGAAAGGTGTGCAAGTTGCTTAAGTCCATCTATGGACTAAAGCAGGCATCGCGGAGTTGGAACATCTGTTTTGATGAGACGGTCAAAGAATTTGGCTTTATCAAAAATCCAGATGAACCATGCATCTATAGTAGATTTGTAGCGAGAACTGTAGTATTCCTCGTTTTATACGTGGATGACATTCTCTTAATAGGAAATGACATTCCTATGCTACAATCTGTTAAGGGGTTCTTGTCACACAGGTTCTCCATGAAAGACCTGGGTGATGCCTCATACATTCTGGGTATCCGGATCTACCGTGACAGATCCAAGAGGATATTAGGACTTTCGCAGTCCAGGTACATCGACACCATACTGAAGAGGTTCAGTATGGAAGATTCCAAGCGCGGTAACCTACCGGCTTGTCACGGGATCACCCTCTCTAAAGAGATGTCTCCCAAGACTGATTTGGAGAGGGATCGCATGTCTATTATACCCTACGCTTCTGCGGTAGGCTCTATAATGTATGCGATGTTGTGTACCAGACCGGATGTAGCTTATGCACTGAGTGTGGTAAGCCGGTATCAGTCTAACCCTGGGGAGAAATACTGGATAGCGGTAAAGAACATTCTCAAGTACCTGAGAAGGACTAAGGAGATGTTCTTGGTGTATGGCGGAAAAGACCTCCAGATCGAGGCCTTTGCTGACTCCAGCTTCCAGAGTGACAAGGATGATTCTAAGTCCATGTCGGGTTTTGTCTTTACCCTCAATGGAGGGGCGGTGTGTTGGAAGAGTTCCAAACAAGAAACCGTTGCAGACTCGACGATGGAAGCGGAATACATCGCTGCATCTGATGCCGCAAAAGAAGCTGTCTGGATGAGGAAGTTCTTGAAAGAACTTCAGGTGGTTCCGTCCATTGTTGATCCAATACCTCTGTATTGCGACAACAACGGGGCTATAGCTTTAGCGAAGGAACCCAGGTCCCATCAGAGATCCAGGCACATCTTGAGGCGGTATCACCTGACCAGGGAGATCGTAGATCGCCAGGAGATCGAGGTTCGGAGAGTCGCTTCAGAAGATAACACTGCTGATCCATTCACCAAGGCCCTGCCCCAGACTCAGTTCGAGCGGCTGATCGAGATGATAGGTCTTCGATACGCCAGTACATGGCCTTAGTGCAAGTGGGAGATTGTTAGTGTATATGCCCTAGAGGCCATTACTGTATCATACTGGTTTGTATATTACTTAATGGATGCTTGGGATATTCACCTTGTATATACAATCTTGCTCAAAATAGTAGTATGCTACTTGGTTTGTTTCTACTTCAATGTGTACATATGTTTATTTTTGTATATCGCCTATACACATTAGTAGAGCCCTTAGGATCTTTGCTTGATTACCAGCGTTGTGATGGCAGTCACACTAGTGGGGGCTGGGTAATCTATAAGCACATCCTTATTCAGGTCCCTGGTCGCAGGACTATCGAGACAGGGCATCGATACTCCGGAGTAGACCAGCGCATGCGCTTCTCATCCCAGAGTGGGAGACGGTCTGTCCCACAGCCGTCAGTACGTCGTACTTGAGATAGTATGCGGGTGCTCGTTAGGTTACGGGTACACTGGACAGGACTCGTCGGGAACTGACTAGTTGGTATTATACCTATCGTCAGTTATCAGTTCCCAGGTGACATGAGTACAGCTTAGTCCGCTGACTTGACACTGTCACTTCGCCTCGGGTGTGTTCCCACTGTACTTTGATCACTACCCTACCACGGCTCAAAGGAGTCGTGCAAACAGGTAGTGGTTGGGTGCAGTCCCGAAGCACTTGGAGGCAGTGACGGTTAGACAGGATTCGTCTCTCCCGGTATTGGGGGTTGACATCGCGCTGTGTCTAGGAGAGCCATTACACGAGTAGTCCCTGGCCAGGGCAAACGAGATATACTGGTAGGTTTCCAGTGTTATCTCAGGGTGTTTTGGGCTTCGCTCCGGCACGACTTGTACCGCTATTGGGGGACTGACGTTTACCGCCCCCTAGGCCCGCCATGCGATGTATCAGACGAACAGACCGGACTGTACGGAGAATGTCACACTCAGGCTCAGTAGGAGTTCAGATGGGTTTCGCCTCGTCGGTCTTCTTGTCGGCATTACCTGGGGACCGTTACGCACAGCTAGTGCCGCTTGCGGTCTGTGGTTAAACCCACTGCCAGCGTAGTGTCGAGTCTTTAGAGTCCCACACAGAAAGCTTTTCGCCTTTAGGCAAAAGAGTAGAGGTCGCATGGTATTGCGACAGGTCGCATGGTTTTGCGACAGGGTTCGGTCACATCCGTGCACTTGTGCACGTACAGTGTCCGGACAGTTTACACTAGCGGGCTTTGGTTTAAGCCAGATCCTAGTGTATCTTATGGGATTGGATTTATCCAGTTTGCATTCGTGTTCCTCGGAACGCGGATGCGGGTGTGTATGCACAGTTGACAGGGAGGCACAGACAGCGGATTCTCATTAGGGTTGTTGACAGTTGACCGTTGACTTTTTGACTTTTTGCTCAACCCTAATGAGAATATGATATGTGATTAACTATTATATTAATTAAGTATTATGGTGATATGGTTGTTGACTTGTTGACTTTTGTTGACTTGTTGACTTTGGTGACTTGTTGACTTTTGTTGACTTGTTGACCGGTTGACTAGGTTTGACTAGTTGACCATCATGATAACCATGGTTATCATTTCATGCCAAATACTTTTTCTTGCTTGCTCATTTGAGTAAAATGAGTGCATGACATGATAAGCTTATGGTTGCTTCTAACCATCACATAAGACTTTTTTGATATGATGAGTTATGATCACTTTGGATTATGAGAGGGTGAAAGACAAAAGAGTTGCTCATTCTTTCTTGCTCATTCTCTCTCTTGTTCTTGAGCTCTCCTCTTGCTCTCACCCTCAACCTCTTGCTCCCTCTCTTGATCTATGGTTCTCTTGTCTCATGAGTTGAGAATCAAGAACCATAGATAAAATCCCATTCTAAATCATCTCTACTCATTCTAGTTCACTAGGTTTAGCAAACCAAGTGAACTAGTTTCTTCAAAGAACGAAGAAGGAGCTAAAAGTTGGAGCTTTCAAGTGGATCTATCTTCGGCGTACGGAGACAACGAGAAGGAGCCATCGAACCACCATCGGAGCTTGAAGAGAAGGAGTTCAAGTTTAGGTATAACCATCTTCATCCGAGTAGCTAAATATCTTTAGCTTAGTATGCTAGTTTTAGTTTAGGTAAAGATCCCGACCTAGCTTAGTCCATGTTGCCTCTTGCGTTAAAATTTTGATTTTATACCGTTTCCGCCTCCCCGTAAGAACCGGGGGTCGCAACGTGGACTTACACCCCGGCCATCAAACCGTGGCCAAATGCGGAACAAAAATTTCAAAACTTTGGCGCAAACAAAACCCGTACAAGATCGAACCAAAAACCTATACTAGCAACTAAAAGAGGCTAAACTACAAGTTAGAAAGATTATACCAAAAGAGCCAAGTCCTTTGGTCTTACATCTTCCTCGTTAGCTCCTTGAGGCATGTCCGGTTGAGCTTGGCCACCGGTCTCCCTTCGTCGAAGACGATCCACCTGAGGGATGTAGTAATGGCTCTAGCTTCACATCAAGGATGCAAGTGAAGCAACTAGGGTTTCTAGGTTGCTAATATAGAAATCCTAGAACGTAGTGTGTATTCTAAAGTGTTTGGCTATCTCATCTCACCTCCTCTCATGATTCTCAACACATGAGATGGTTGAGAGGAGGTGAAAGATGAAGGTGGAGGCAACTCAAGAAAGCTCATAGAGAGTGAAGGTAATGGTGAGGGAGATGAAGAAAAACTCATGCTCAAAAATAATGAGCCATCCTTAGAGAGAGAAAATCCAATGCTTGGTTTTGTAAAACCATTCTTTTCAATTTTAAAAACAAGCCATACTCGAATAGTATGCACAAATGAATTACAAATTCATTTGTGCACACTATGCAAGCATGGTTCTCACCATACTCCCCATTTGCTAATATCCACCTCATTTACCATTTTCAAATTAATGGTCAAATCCAAAAATGAGGTGGCCACCTTCTAGAATGTTTTCCGGAAAAAATACGGATCACATTCTACTGTATATATATACCTGCATTCATACCGAAATACGAATTCCCAAAGAGATAGAATAACACAAAGAACATAATATTAGAATATACGTATCGAAATACATATACGTAAATTATTAAATCAATACCTGATTTAATAATCCGGCTCAAACCCGAGCCGGCTAGTATTATCAACTGTCCGATCGAAAGTCCGGGTACAAAGTACATCAATCGATCGGAACCCTGCACGTATCCAATACGGCTACAACATCATTTCGCCAGAACCTGAGAAACCCTCTTTGTGGGACTCTAAAGACTCGTCAACACGCTTGCAGTGGGTTTAACCAGAAGCACTTCAGCGGCACTAGCTGTACGTAACGGCTACCCAGGTATTGAGCGAAATGAAGGCCGACGAGCAAACTCATCCGAACCCCTACTGAGCCTATCCGTGACAATCTCTATAAATTCCGGTATGTTCGTCTAAGAGTATCGCATATCGATTCTAGGGGGTGGATAAAATCAGACCCCTAATAATGCGATAATTCGTGTCGGTATGAAGCCCATCACCATTGAGAAACTACTGATCCAAATCAGTAATTCTCGACTACCCTGGCCGAGGATTTCTGGTGATGGCCACCCGTGCACTGTGCGACATCAACCCCCTATACCGGGAGAGACGAATCCCCGACGATCCGCTCACTGCCTCCATATGGCTCGGGACTGTACCCAACTAAAACCTGTTTACACGACTCCTTTTAGCCGTGGTAGGGCAGTAATCAAAGCACAGTGGGAACTCATATAAGACAAATGACGATCTCAGGTCGACAGACTAAGCTGTCCTCATGTCACTTGGGAACTGCTATCTGACAATAGGTATAATACCAACTAGCATGTTCCCGGCGAGTCCTGTCCAGTGTAGTCATAACCCAATAAGCACTTGTATACTATCTTAGGTGACTGACATATACCAATGGCTTGTGAGACCGGCCATTGCCCCTCGCCGGGGTCTTGATAAGTATATACTAGTTTACTCTGGAGTACTGATGCCCAGTCTCGTTACTTCCACGACTAGGGACATTTTAAGGATGTGCTTATAGACCACCCAGCTCCCACTTATATGATCTCCATCATAATGCTGGTAGTTAAGCAAGAATCCTATGGGCTCTATCAACATGTAACAGTGATTTGTTGTACCGCCTAATGCTTTACATGATGATAAAGACAAACCCGATAGCATACTATCATCTTGAGTAAGATTGTTCTACCGGTATAGGTCCTCCCTCAATCATCGCAATCACGTGCCTGCGATTCAATATTTAACTTGAGGGCACTATAGCCAACAGAGGTGGCCCCCAAGGGTAGGCAGAACCGAGAGCACCCAGTTGGGGTGCTCTCGGGTCACCCACCCCTAAGGCCACCTTGTGGTGGTCTTAGGGTGTGGGTCTGGCCTCTGGTCCCCCCGGGGTGTTCCCGGGATGTGCACGCTACACCCCGTGGCTTCTCGGTTCAAACCGTGAGCCCGTAGGGGTATGCAAATAACTCAAAACATTATTTTTTGAAACTGTTTTTATCGGCAGTTTTTACGCGACAAAAACAACGGATTTCTAACGTCGCTAAAAGCTACCTTAATGTTCTAGCTCGGCTCTGATACCATGAAAGTCGACCTTAGCACCACCATGAAATTCTAGAGGCATCAAGCATGCCAAATTTTAATTTAATTAGGTGCAAAGTTAGACTAACAAGATCTTTACTAGAATATTAGGGTTTGCCTTTGTGATGTGATGAAATAAAGAGAAGAAAAAAGCATACAGCCTTTATAGTTTGAGTCCTTCTCTTCAATAGCTCCGGGTTGAAGTCCACGCGGCTCTACGAGCCTCCTCTTCGAGATGAACGAATCTCCTTCGTGATCTTCGCGCCAAAGACGATCCATCCGAAGTCCTCTAGCTCAAGCTAACCCTTAACTAATCTCATTAATGAAGGAAACACTCCACATCAAATTGCTAATCTAATATGAGATGGTGAAGTAGGGGTTTATTTTGCACTAGGGTTTTCACAAGTTCAATGATTCACATCACATGTGAGGGATTGAACTTGGAAGTGAGGTGAAGAAAATTATAGAGAGCAAGAGGAAACAAGAGCTCATGAAATGGCTAAGGCATGAAGAATGAAAATGATGAGAGTACACTCAAAAAGGCTCTCTCTTTCCTCACTTATTCAAGCATGGAATAAAATTGCAATTCTAAATTGCAACCTACTTGAATAGTGAGTCAAGACTAATATACACATAATAAAATCCATACCTTGCCCATTCCACAAATATCTCCACAATTTACACCTCATTTTTCTATTTTCTTAAAATAGAAAAACTTTCCATGCTTTATATAATAATATATATATTTATATATATCAAATATACATTAATATATATATATATATATATATAAAGTAATTAGTGAGCTAATGATATTAGTTAATATATAATTATATGAAATATAATTTATATCAAATTATTAAATCAACACTTGATTTAATAATCCGGTTATATCATATATGACCGAATAATATCATTTATCTGTTTATCACATTATCAAATCAACACTTGATTCAATAATCAAGTTATATCATATATAACTTAACCGATACCAGATAACTGCCAGATTACAATACGGTATCACATACTCGTATTTAATCTGGCCCACACACATATCACATATGTGTCCTACTTCGTTTCGCTTGAACCAAGAAAACTTTTGTGTGGGACTTTAAAGACTCGTCAATACGCCAGCAGTAGGTGATCATCACATTAGTCACCTATAAGCCGTAAACGGTACTAGTTGGACGTAACGGCTACCCTGGTATTGAGCGATATGAAGATCAACAAGCAAGCTCGTGCATACTCTCCATGAAGTCTATCAGTAACACTACCGTACAGTACGGTCTCTTCGTCTGATATGTCGCATATCATGTCTAGGGGTGGTAAACGTCAGACCCTAGTAATATGATAAGTCATGCCGATGTCTGGCCTATAACGGTACGAGAAACTACCGATAACTCTTATCAGTAAATCTCAGCAGCAGCCCTGGCCATGGACTTCTAGTTATAGCCAATCGAGCATAGCGAAACATCAACCCTTAAACCGGGAGAGACGAAACCCCTCCTATCGCTTATTGCCTCCATGTGACTCGGGATTGTACCCAAAATCCACCTGTTTGCACGACTCCTTTGAGCCGTGGTAGGGAGGAAATCAAAGCATAGTGGGAGCCACACAAGACTCTATGATGATCTCGGGTCTACAGACTAATCTGTACCAGTGTCACCAGACGACTGCTATCTGACGATAGGTATACTACCAACTAGGTGTCCTCAGCGAGTCATGTTCGGTATATCCATTCTCCAATGAGCACCTGTGAACAATCTTTGATGTCACACACCAATGGTTGTGGGATCAACCATCGCCCTCTAAGGGACAAGAAACGTAGACACTAGCTTACTCTGGAATATCGATGCCCTAGTCTCGATATTCTCACGACTAGGAACGAATTAAAGGATGTACTTTTGGACCACCCTGGTCCCACTAGTATGATCTCATCATAATCCTGGTTGTCAAGTACATATCCTAAGGGCTTTATCAACATGTGAGAGCAAGACAGTAAAGAATACCAGTCAACATGTTAAGATAAAGAGTAACCAGATAGCATACTATCATGTCGAGCAAGAAAGTCCTCTATATGTATGTCCAAGCATCCATTATAATATACATCACATGTACAATAATGGCCTTTAGGGCATACATATTCCTAACATACGTTTCTTGACCCTGTATGGGGGCGATGGATGATCCCATAGCCATTGGTGTTTGATATCAAAGATTGTACACAGGTGCTCATTAGAGAATGGGTACACCAAACAGGACTAGCCGAGAACTCCTAGTTGGTACAATACCTATCGTCAGATAGCAGTTCTCTGGTGACAATAGTACAGGTTAGTCTGTAGACCCGAGATCGTCATAGAGTCTTGCGTGGCTCCCACTGTGCTTTGATTTCCTCCCTACCACGGCTCAAAGGAGTCGTGCAAACAGGTGGATTTTGGGTACAGTCCCGAGTCACATGGAGGTAATGAGCGATAGGAGGGGTTTCGTCTCTCCCGGTATTGGGAGTTGATGTTGCGCTATGTTCGATTGGCTATAACTGGAAGTCCCTGGCCAGGGCTGTTGATGAGATTTACTGGTAAGTGTTATCAGTAGTTTCTCGAACCGTCATGAGCCATACATCGGCATGACTTATTGAGTTACTGGGATCTGACTTTACTACCCCAAGACTCGATATGTGACATATCAGACGAAGAGATTGGACTGTATGGTAAGTGTTACTTATAGGCTTCATGGGAGTTTGGACAAGTTTGCTTGTTGATCTTCTAATCGCTCAATACCTGGGTAGCCGTTACGTCCAGCTAGTACCGCTGACGGCTTATGGGTGACTGATGTGATCATTACCTACTGCTGGCGTATTGACGAGTCTTTAGAGTCTCACACAGAAGTTTCCTGGTTCAAGCGAAACGAAGTAGGCACATATGTTGATATGTGCGGGGGCCTGATTAAATACGAGTATGTGATACCGTATTCTAATCTGGCGGTTATTTGTTATCGGTTAGGTTATATGTGATATGACCGGATTATCGAATAAAGTGTTGATTTGATAATATGATATACAGATAAATGATATTAGTTGGTTATATGTGATATAACCAGATTTTTAAATCAAGTGTTAATTTAATAATATGATATATTTTTATATTTGATATAATTATATATTAACTAATATTATCTCACTAATTATTTACTTAATATATATATATATATTTGATATATGTGTATATATATATTAATTGAAGAATGTTAGAATTTCTATTTTGTGAAAATAGAAATGAGGTGGAAAATGGGGGGAATGGTGAAGCATGGCATTGGATATTTGTTTATTCTTTTTCTTTCACTATTGAAGCATGTCTTCATTTTATTATTGTAATTATATGGATGCTTCAATAATTTGAAAGAGGATGTAGTAGCCATGCTTCACATATTCATCCTACACTTGTGTTTTTCACTTGTTCATTTTTTAGATGAGCTTATTTGCTTTCTAGCTCTTATCTTCTTCTTCCTTTTCATGCTTCAAGTCCCAACCCCTCACATGTAATGTGAACCATGCGACTTGGATAAAATCTAGTGGGCAAACAAAACCCCTACTTCACTATGCTAAACTGGATTAGCACTTTGGCTTAGGGTGTTATCTTCACTAAAGAGTTTAGTGAAGAGCTAGCTTGGATTAGCAGACTTCGGGTGGATCATCTTTGGCATGAAGATTATCAGAGGAGGCTCGTTCAATCTTCAAGTGGAGCTTAGTGGAGTCGCATAGACTACTACCGGGAGCATATGATGAGAAGGACACGGTCTACGAAGGTTGTTGCCCCTTCCCTTCTTATAGTTTATGTTATATCATCATAGAAACCCTAAAATTCTAGTTAAGATCTAGGTTAGTGTTCATTAGCGCCATGAAAATTTGAAAATTGCATGTGTGATGCCCGTTTTAACCCTAGCGTGGTGCTAGTAAATACTTTCAGTTAGTTTGTTCACCTAAGATAGTATACAGGTGCTCATTGGGTTATGAGTACACTGGACGAACTCGCCGGGAACCTGCTAGTTGGTATTATACCTATTGTTAGATAGCAGTTCCCAGGTGACATATTTACAGGTTAGTCTGTCGACCTGAGATCGTCATTTGTCTCGTGTGAGTTCCCACTGTGCTTTGATTACTACCCTACCACGGCTCAAAGGAGTCGTGCAAACAGGTTTTAGTTGGGTACAATCCCGAGCCACATGGAGGTAGTGAGCGGATCATCAGGGATTCGTCTCTCACGGTATTCGGGTTTGATGTCGCGTTGTGCACGGGTGGCTATCACCCGAAATCCTTAGCCAAGGTGGACAAGATTTACTGATCAGGGATCAGTAGTTTCTCAGACCGTGATGGGCTTCATACCGATTCGAAATGTCACGTTATTAGGGGTCTGACTTTATCCACCCCTCTAGACTCGATATGCGATACTCTTAGACAAACGGACCGGACTGTACGGAGATTGTCATTGACAAGCTCAGTAGGGGTCGGGATGAGTTTGCTCGTCGACCTTTCTTTCGCTCAATATCTGGGTAGCCGTTACGTACAGCTAGTGCCGTTGACGTGCTTGTAGTTAAACCCACTGCCATCGTATTGACGAGTCTTTAGAGTCCGACACAAAGGGTTTCTCTGCTTCGGGCGAAATGATGTAGAGGTCGTATGGTTTTACGGCAGGGTTCGATCATATACGTGCACTTGTGCACGTATTATGATTCGGACGGTTTATACTAGTTTCTTTGGTTTAAACCGGATTCTAGTATTATATTGTTGGATTATTTTCGTCTCTTTGTATTCGTATTTTTCGGAATATGGATACGGTTATGTATATACGGATGATGGGTATTCTTGTAATTTATCAGAAGGTGCTTCTAGAAGAAGACACCTCATTATGTTTAATAACCATTTGGTTAAATGGTTATTTGAGGTAGAGGATGAGGTGTGCTTAGCTTTAATTGATGGCATGGCTCACTTAGTGACTCATGGGGTGACTGATGGTCACTATTCTAGCATGCTTGATATTTAGTTTGTGTTGTGAGATATTTCTTTGGTTGATGACTCATTTTTCATATGCTCACAACACTTAGTCATTTTCTTGAGTAGGTTTGCTTCACACTCTCATCTCTCTAGCTTGCTTCTTCTTCCTCTACCTCCACCCTAAATGTCTCATGTGTTGAGAAACCTAGGGTGTTTAGAGACAAATCAATCCATCATTAGACTCTACATCTTCTAAGCTATCTAGTTTAGCGAACTTGGTACCCTAGTTACCTCGGTATAAGGTAGGAGCTCGGAATACAAATCCTCAGGTGGATCATCTTCGATGGAGGGAGATCGGAGATCAAGATTGATCATGGACGCCTCTAGGAGCTTGGGATGATGGTAAAAGACCGAAGGAAACGGATCATTCGGTATAACCGTTCTTACCTCCTCTTTATGTTTGCTATCTTAGGGTTAATGGTAGATCTGTAGCATCGGTTTTTTCTAGCGCCATTTTGTAAGATTTTTGTTCCGCAATCGGCAATGGCGCTAGCATAACCCAACACTCCTTAGTCCTTCTCAGGTACTTAAGAATGTTCTTAACTGCTATCCAATGCTTCTCACCTTGGTTTGACTGATACTTGCTTACTACACTGAGTGCGTAAGCTGCGTATGGTCTGGTACATAACATCACATACATTATACATCCTACCACTGAAGCATAGAGTATAATGCTTATGCGATCCCTCTCTTAATCAGTCTTTGGAGACATCTCTTTGTTGATGGTGATCCCGTGGCAAACGGGTAAATTACCACGCTTGGAATCTTCCATACTAAACCTCTTTAGTATGGTGTCAATGTACCTGGACTGTGAAAGTCCCAACATTCTTTTAGACCTATCACGGTATATCTTAATCCCAAGAATGTAGGAGGTATCACCCAAGTCTTTCATGGAGAACTTATGTGATAAGAAGAGCTTGACCGATTGTAGTATAGAGACACCATTCCCTATCAGGAGTATGTCATCCATATATAATACGAGGAAGATGACTGCTTCTCCTACAATATTCCTATAAATGCATGGTTCATCTACAATTTTGATAAAGTCAAATTCTTTTACCATCTCATCAAAGAAGATGTTCCAACTCTGCGATGCGTGCTTTAATCCATAAATGTATTTAAGCAACTTCCACACCTTTCCGCTATTCCCACTGTCCAAAAAACCCTCTGGCTGATCCATGTAAACGTACTCTTCTAAATTTCCATTTAAAAAAGCGGTTTTCATGTCCATCTGCCAGATATCATAGTCATGGAATGCAACAATGGCAAGCAGGATCCAAATGGACTTAAGAATAGCCACTGGAGAAAAGGTTTCATCATAGTCCAATCCTGGTCTTTAATGAAAACCTTTTGCAACAAGTCTTGCTTTATAGGTTTCTACCTGTCAATCTACACCAATCTTCTTTTTGAAAATCCATTTGCATCCAACGAGTTTTACCTCAGGGGGAGCAACTTCCAAAGTCTATACTTTGTTGGTGTACATGGATTCCATCTCAGATTTCATAGCGTCCAACCACTTCATCAAGTCTTTACTTGTGATAGCCTGCCGAAACCTAGTTGGCTCATCATCGTCGATGATGCAATCCTCTCGATCCCCATCTATGAGAAACCCATAGAATCTCTCAGGGGGATGAGAATGCCTACTAGATCTGTGGAGTGGCGTCGGTTTTTCGGGCTCTATTGAAACCTCAGGTTCTACTAAGTCTTCAGCAGTAGTTTGTGGTTCCGGAATTTCTTCCAGTTCTACCGCGCTCCTACTAATTTCTTTTGCAAGAAATTCATTCTCTAAGAAGACTATGTGGCGAGCGACAAACACCTTTTGTTCTTCAGTGTGGTAGACAATATATCCCCATGAATTCTTGGGATATCCCACAAACTTGCACAAAACTGATCGTGCCTCGAGCTTGTCCGGATTCTACTTTTTGAAAAAAGCGGGACACCCCTATATCTCAAGATAGTTAAGACATGGTCTCTTCCCACTCCACATCTCGTATGAAGCGGTAGGCACAGACTTAGTTAGAACCCTATTCAATTGGTATGCAGCTGATTCTACCGCAATGCCCCAGAAGGAAAGTGGCAGCTCAGCACTACTGATCATGGAATGTACCATATCGAGTAGCATGCGATTCCTTCTGTCTGATACACCGTTATGCTGAGGTGTATATGGAGGAGTAAGGTGAGAGAGAATTCCATTCTCTTTTAAGCATTCAAGGAAACTGGTACTTAAGTATTCTCTACCTCGATCAGATCGAAGTATCATGATACTTTTACCTGTTTGTTTCTCCACTTCATTTTTATACTCCTTGAATTTCTCGAAGGCCTCGGATTTATGTTTCATTAAGAATACATGTCAATAACTTGAGAAATCATCAGTAAAAGTGATGAAGTAGGAGTAACCGCTTCGTGCATGTGTAGACATCGGACCACATACATCGTTGTGTATGAGTCCCAAGAGCTCAGTGGCTCTTTCTCCGTGTCTTGTGAACGGAGATTTGGTCATCTTTCCTTTAATACATGATTGAAAACTTGCATATGATATATATTCTGGGTTCCTTAACACCCTCACTAGGTATTCCAATGCATCAAGCAAGTAATTTTAAAATAATCCTAAGGTGCTAAAGAACCCTAGCCTAGGATCTAACTAGAGGATTAGGAGTAAGCTAGCATGTAATCAAACATTAGACTAAGTGAATGAGGAATACGAACTTTGTAGACCAGTCTTCACTTCTAAAGGTCCGTGTAGTAGTCCCTTCGCTCCAAGTAGTGATCTCCCGGACTCTAGTAAGGGTTCACAAGGCTAAAGGAACAAGCTTGCTTGAAGTCTTCGAGGCCGAATATGATCTACCTCGAGGAATCTCCAACTCAAGCTACCTCTTCACTATTTGGGAATTAGTGAAGCAAACAACCTAAACTAAATGGCTAATCTATTGTAGGTTGATGAAGTAGGATTTTTGCTCACTTTAAAATTATTTTTCTCACTAATTTTCTTCACCTCTTGAAAACCTAGAGAGCTTTCTTGAGATGAAGAAGAAGATGAAGTGTAGAATGAATGAGAGTCTCCAAGCAATCATGGGTGAGATAATATCATATATTCTCTCATGTAGAGACTTAACCATGGCTAAAAATAATGGTTGGGTTAATAAATATCTAATGTAAAACAAAATTAGTGGACTAAGTCAATGGTTTTTACAAGCTTCCACCAAGCATCAACCATGACTAATTTCCACCTAATTTTGTATTTACCTTAAATAAATAAAACCCTAATTATCTAAAGTATGGTATGAGTCTCATATACCCATGTACAATGTATCATCAAGCATGATACAAGTAAACAATACATTAATATATATCACATATATATTAAATGTATAAGTGAGATAAATAAATGCTTATGTGAGCTAATATTAGTTAATGTAAAATTAATATATCAAATATATAATCATACATTAAATTATTAAATCAACACTTGATTTAATAATCCGGCTATATCACATATAACCGACTAATATCATTTGTATCAACTTATCGAATAAACACTTGATTCGATATCCCGGCTATATCACATATAACCGACCGATATCACATATCGCGAGATTAGAATATGGTATCACATACGCGTATTAATCTCGGTCCCGCACATATCACATATGTGTTCCTACTTCGTTTTGCCTGAGCCAGGAAACCTCTGTGTAGGACTCTAAAGACTCGTCAATACTTGGCAGTAGGTGATGATCATATCAGTCACCCACAAGCCGTCAGCGGTACTAGATGGATGTAACGGATCCCCGGGTATTGAGCGATCAGAAGATCAACAACCAAGCCTGCTCATACTCCTGTGAATCCAATAAGTAACACTACCGTACAGTCCGGTCTCTTCGTCTGATATGTCGCATATCCATCCTGGGGGTGGTAAACGTCAGACCCCAATAGCTTGATAAGCCATGCCGATGTGAGGCCCATAATGGTTCAAGAAACTACTGATAACACTTACCAGTAAATCTCAACAACCATGGCCAGGGATTTCCTGTTATGGCCAATCGAGCACAGCGCAACATCAACCCCCAATACCGGGAGAGACGAAATCCCCTCCTATCGCTCATTGCCTCCATGTGACTCGGGACTGTACCTAAAAACCACCGTTTTGCACGTTCTCTTGAACGTGGTAAGGTGGGAATCAAAGCACAGTGGAAATCACACAAGACTCTATGATGATCTTGGGTCTAGAGACTAACATGTACCAGTGTCACCAGAGAACTACTATCTGACGTGGGGTATAATACCATCTAGGAGTTCTCGGCGGGTCCTATCCAGTGTACCCAGTCTCCAATGAGCACCCGTATATTATCTTTGATGTCAAAAACCAATGGATGTGGGATCATCCATCGCCCATCATATGGGTCAAGAAACGTATACGCTAGTCTACTCTGGAATATCGATGCCCCATCTCGACACTCCCATGACTAGGAACAATTGAAGGATGTACTTATAGACTACCCTGGCCCCACTAGTATGATTTGCATCATAATCCTGATAGTCAAGTACACATCCTAAGGGCTTTATCAACATGTAACAGAGAGAAAATAAGTGTACTTGTTAAGATAAAGAGTAACCATATAGCATACTATCATGTCGAGCAAGAAAGTCCTCCCTATATGTCTAAGCATCCACTATATTATACATCATATGTACAATAATGGCCTCTAGGACATACATACAACTGACAATCTCCCACTTGCACTAAGGCCATTTGTTGTAGTATATCATACTCAACATCCTATAGAAGTCTCTCTAGGGAAAGGCCTTTGTGAGTGGATCCGCCGTGTTATCCTTCACGTCAACTCTCCTTACCTCGATCCCTTGGAGATCAACCATCTCCCTGATCGGGTGATACTGCCTCAGAATATGTCTGGATCACTGATGGGACCGGGGTTCCTAGGCCAAAGCCATATCTCCATTGTTGTCACAATAACAGTTATTGGATGCTCAATGGTAGGAACCATGTTCATCTCATGAACAAGAAATATCCAAACAGTCACTTTGGAAGCATCGTTGGTAGCGATGTATTCAGCCTTTATCGTCTAGTTTGCCACGGTATCTAGCTTGGAACTCTTCCAACATACCGTCCCCCCACTAAGGGTAAGGACAAAGCCTGATACTGACTTTCAGTCGACCTTATCACTATGGAAGCTCGAATCGGTAAAGGACTCCCTCTGGAGTTCACCGTTACCGAACACCAAGAACATTTCTTTAGTCCTTCTCAAGTACTCAAGAATGTTCTTCACAGCTTTCAAGTGTTTCTTCCCAGGATCTGATTGACACCTACTCACTACACCTAGTGAGTATGATACATCCTCTTAGATCTATCTCTCTATAGATCTAAATCACTGGATGTAGGAGGCATCTCCCAGATCCTTCATGGAGAAACATTGTGATAAGAGGAGCTTGAACGAGTGTACCATAGGAACACCATTTCCTATAAAGAGTATGCCATCCACGTACAATACGAGGAAGACAACCTTACTCTCTACAACCTTCTTGTATATATACAAGGTTCATCTAATTTTGATGAAGTCAAACTCTTTGAATGCCACATCAAAACAGATGTTCCAACTCCGCGATGCAGCTTGCACACCTTTCCGCTACTCCCACTGTCCGCAAAGCCCTTTGGCTATCATGAGCACTCTCCCTTCTAAATCACCATTTAAAAAAGGCAGTCATGATGTCCATCTACCAGGTTTCGTAGTCATGGTATGCAGCGATGGCAAGTAGGATCCGGACGGACTTAAGCATAGCCACTGGAGAAAAAGGTTTCATCAAAATCCACACTTGGTTGCATGACGAGAACCTTTTGCTACAAGTCTAGCTTTGAAAGTCTCAACTTTTCCATCTACACCTGGTTTCTTTCTCAAAGAACTACTAGCTCCCGATGGGTTTATCCCCTTCAGGAGCAACATCCAAAGTCCATACTATGTTGGTGTATATGGATTCCATCTTAGATCGTATTGCATCCAGCCATTTCACAGAGTCCCCACTCGTGATGGCCTGCCTGAACCTAGTTGGGTCATCATCTATCATGATGCAATCCTCGCTCCCACCGTCACTGAGGAAACCGCAGTATCTCTCTGGTGGATGAGGAACCCTACCAGATTCGCGGAGAGGCTGAGGTTCGTACGAGACTATTGAAACCTTTGGTTCCACTAAATCATTAGTTCCAGTTTGTGCAGCTGGAACTCCTTCCAGTTCTATCTCATGACGACAAATTTGTTTTTCAAGAAATTCCTTTTTCTAAAAAGGTGGCATGTTGAGAAACAAAACACATTTTTGTTCTTTGGTTTGGTAGAAGATATACCCTTGCAAATGTTTGGGATATCCAACAAACTTACATAACCAACCTTGCCTTGAGTTTGTCCGGATTTTTCCTTTCAACATAGGCCGGACAACCCATATCTTAACTCGTTTAAGACATGGTCACTTCCCATACCATATCGCATATGGACTGGTAGGCACTGATTTGGTCGGAACACTATTCAATAGGTATGTTGCTTCTCAAGTTCATAACTTCAAAAGAAAACAGGCAACTCAGCAGTACTCATCATAGAGCGCACCATATCTAATAGGGTGCGATCCCTCTGCCCCGATACACCATTGTGCTGTGGTGTACCCGAAGGAGTAAGCTGAGAGAGAATTCCATTCTCTTTTTAGGAAATCCAGGAACTCCATGCATAATTATTCCCCTCTCCGATCAGATCGAAGGACTTAATACTTTTACCTATCTGGTTCTCAACTTCAAGCTTATATTTCTTGAATTTCTCAAAAGTTTCAGACTTGTGTTTCAATAGGAACACATGTCCGAATTTTAAGAGATGGTCAGTTAATATAATAAAGTACGAGGAACCAACCATGGCATGTGTAGACATGTGACCGCATACATTACTATGTATGAGTCCAAGAGTTCAGTAACTCTAACTCTATTTCCAGAAAACGGAGTATTGGTCATTTTACCTTTGAGACAAGATTGGCAAGTATTATAAGATAAAAATTCGTACGGATTCAAATATTCATCCTTAAGTAACTTTGCTAGTCGTGTCGCATTGATATGACTTAGTCTACAATGCAACAAGAAGGATTCGTTCATTTCTGAACTACTCCTCTTGTGTGTGTTCTATATATACTTTGAACTGTGGTTTGATTTAGAACGTATATGCCATTACATAACGTGCCTGATCCAATCAACTCTTAATTAAGGAAAATGTTCATAACATTATCCTGCAATACAAAATTATATCCTTTTTTAACTTAATAAAGAAACCTATGTAATGTTGTATATGTTAGTGTATATGCCCTAGAGGCCATTACTGTATCATACTGGTTTGTATATTACTTAATGGAAGCTTGGGATATTCAACTAGTATATACAATCTTGCTCAAAATAGTAGTATGCTACTTGGTTTGTTTCTACTTCAATGTGACATGTGTTTATTTTAGTATATCACCTATACACATTAGTAGAGCCCTTAGGATCTTTGCTTGATTACCAGCGTTGTGATGGCAGTCACACTAGTGGGGCTGGGGTAATCTATAAGCACATCCTTATGCAGGTCCCTAGTCGCAGGACTATCGAGACAGGGCATCGATACTCCGGAGTAGACTAGCGCATGCACTTCTCATCCCAGTGTGGGAAACGGTCTGTCCCACAGCCGTCGGTACGTCGTACTTGAGATAGTATGCGGGTGCTCGTTAGGTTACGAGTACACTGGACAGGACTCGTCGGGAACTGACCGGTTGGTATTATACCTATCGTCAGTTATCAGTTCCCAGGTGACATGAGTACAGCTTAGTCCGCTGACTTGACACTATCACTTCGCCTCGAGTGTGTTCCCACTGTACTTTGATTACTACCCTACCACGGCTCAAAGGAGTCGTGCAAACAGGTAGTAGTTGGGTGCAGTCCCGAAGCACTTGGAGGCAGTGACGGTTAGACAGGATTCGTCTCTCCCGGTATTGGGGGTTAACATCGCGCTGTGTCTAGGAGAGCCATTACACGAGTAGTCCCTGGCCAGGGCAAGTGGGATATACTGGTAGGCTTCCAGTGTTATCTCAGGGTGTATTGGGCTTCACTCTGACACGACTTGTACCGCTATTAAGGGACTGACGTTTACTGCCCCCCTAGGCCCGCCATGCGATGTATCAGACGAACAGACCGGACTGTACGGAGATTGTCACATTCAGGCTCAGTAGGAGTTCAGATGGGTTTCACCTCGTCAGTCTTCTTGTCAGCATCTACCTGGGGACCGTTACGCACAGCTAGTGCCGCTTGCGGTCTGTGGTTAAACCCACTGCCAGCGTAGTGTCGAGTCTTTAGAGTCCCACACAGAAAGCTATTCGCCTTTTGGCAAAAGTGTAGAGGTCGCATGGTTTTGCGACAGGTCGCATGGTTTTGCGACAGGGTTCGGTCACATCCGTGCACTTGTGCACGTACAGTGTCCGGACAGTTAACACTAGCAGGCTTTGGTTTAAGCCGGATCCTAGTGTACGTTTTGGGATTGATTTTATCTCGTTTGTATTCGTGTTCCTCGGAACGCGGATGCGGGTGTGTATGCACAGTTGACAGAGAGACAGAGACAAAGTATTCTCATTGGGGTTGTTGACTGTTGACTGTTGACAGTTGTTTGTTGACCATTGACTTTTGCTTAACCCTATTGAGAATAAGATATATGATTAACATTAATATTAATTAAGTATTGTAGTGACATGGTTGTTGAGGGGTTGACTTTGTTGACTTGTTGACTTTGTTGACCGGTTGACTAGGTTGGACTAGTTGACCATCATCATGACAATGGCTATCATTCCATGGCAAAGACTTTTGCTTGCTTGTTTATTTATGCAAAATGAGTGCATGAAATGATATAGCCATTTTGACTTAAACCATTTACACAATACTTGATTACTATTTTTGTTATGATGGCTTTTGGATTATGAGAGGTGAGAATGAGAGGAGTATCGTTCATTCTATCATTTGCTTTCTCTCTCTTGAGCTCTCTCATTCTCAAGCTCTCCCTCTTCCTCTTGCTCTCTCTACCTCAAGGCAAACCATTCTCATGTGTTGAGACTCATTGCCTTAGAGATAAAAAGACACCAAAACATTCCTCTACTCATTCTAGTTCACAAGGCCTAGCAAGCCAAGTGATCTAGTTTCTTCAAAGTTCGAAGAAGAAGCCAAAGGTAGAAGCTTTCGGGTGGATCCATCTTCGGCGCAAGGAGATGACGAGGTGAGGCCGATCCGTACACCGGAAGGAGTCAAAGACGAAGGAGTTCAAGAAAGGTATAGCCCCCTAACCGAGTAGGTAAACTCTTGTTAGGTTGTTAGTTAGTAGTTTAACAAAGATCCGGGTTTTAAGTCCATGTTACCACCTCTAAGAAAATTATTTTTTATCAAATTCCGCATGCCCGAAAGTACCGGGAGAGGTAGCATAGACTTACAGTGGTATCAGAGACTAGTTAAACTCTATCTAACATGTTAGCAAAGTAACTAGAAGATCGATCAAAGAAAAAGTCGCGAAATACACCCCGATGTCTAACTTGCTGTCGATTTTCAAAGTACTGTAAAAAATGATAAATCATACTTTAAAATTCGGCTCAAGGTTTTTATAACAAACTGAAAAAATTTCGTCCACTGAACCGATCAAAGCGCCGCGGAAACGCGGCGGGAGCGTGCTCCCGCCGCGGTTCCGCGGCCTAGTTGACTCGGTAGTGGGAAATTTTGGTTGCAGTTTGTTCAGTGGGGTATTTTAGGATTTTTGGAATATGTATTTTCTGCCCAGATTTTCCAGAACGAAAATTTTGTGTTTGGGGCCTGAAAATCCGTATTTTTGATCGAACTTCTAAAAGACTTAAGCTGACGGGTTTTTCTGTGATGTGATATTTGTATTGAACGTCTGCTAATCGCTATATGTCGATTAGTGGGGTTATACAAATCTGTGATCTGTAATTTTATTGGAATGTGTATATGAATTCATTGGATTGTCGCGGGTGAATAGTTGGGGGTTGTGAGACGAGAGTTTTCTTTTCTCTCAATTCATGTAAATTTGTAAATTGATGTAATAATTATTTGTATGGCCGCACAACCGGGTCGGGGTTGTAGCCGTCATTGTATAATTTCTTTTTACTGTTTTTGCTCCTAGGATAGACCCATGGAGAGGGTGCACAAACTACCGGGTATGCCGAAGTGCCGAGTGGCCTACTCACGGAGATGAGGGAGGTTGCTTCGCTTCGGGTACTTGGCGGGTAGTTTGCCGCACCCGTATGGGTCTTGGGTGGGGTATTGGCTATTCACCGCGACCGTGTAATCTGCTTTTCGTTACAGGCTCGTAAGAGTTGCGGATTCCTAGTATATCCAATGTATTCATCTGTGATATGAAATGGCTATCATTGCAATATATCTATATATGATATTATTTAGGCGTTGCTTATGTTTTACAGCCGCGCTAGCCCAGCCCCCGCTCTGTCGTTAGTTAAGTAACCTAACGGGTAATGACGGGGCCCCGTGGCGAATGCGAATGGCATAAGCGTACGTCATATTTTGGTTGTTTTCTGCAATGGTAGGATTAAATGATGGGACGCATTAAAAGAACTAATGCAAGAATATCACGCATTAAAAGAACTAATGCAAGAAAATAAACCAAGTAAAAGTCGTTGGAACACTTTCGAAAAACCACTCGGTTCTTTTCAAAACCAACTTTTAAATGCGGAGTTTGAGCCACTCCTTTTAAAAGCTATCTCGTTCCATCGATTATATCAAGTTCACTACGTTCACGGTTTCGCCAAAACCATTCGTAGCCCTCCGTCGTTTCACATGAATAGTCAATAGTATTCAAGCTATGTATGTTGGCCAAAGTCAAGGTATAGTGATTGGTAGCTATTGGGTATTCATGTGTAGCATAGATAGATGCGTTGGTTTGGGACAGTCGTACTGCCATTTTGGCCAAAGTCAAGGGTAGGTACGGGTGGATCCAAATTAACCTGGAGAATGACGGGTAGAACTTGACATGTGACTTATGATATTTTGGCCAAAGTCATGGTCATAAGAGCATGGGGCAAAAATCCACACCGGGAGTTTCAAAAGAACTGAAACTTGCTAGTGTTGCATACCATTTGGAGTGTGATGATTCTGGTAGGATTCCTTCAGTTTCGTCACACGATGATATTTGGATCCCGATCCTACTGTGAGTATATGCTACTCCTCGGGAAATTTCTCACTTAACGATCAATGCTATAAACCAAGTAGGTGTCAAGAAAGGTGTTAGCGGGGCTACGCCCCCAGGGAAAAGAGGTTATTTAATTAAGGAACTTCGCGAAAGCGTTGAAAAACCTCCCTCGAAGTACCGACACTGGCCTGGCTGAACGGTTAAGCAAGAATTGTACGGTGAGATTGATCCTGACTAATTGTTCCTTTTTGGTTTGAGGAGGGATTCGAGAAACAGTGGGAGCCATCCTGTTTAGACAAACTAAAAACCATTCTAAACTTGCAAGAGCATCATGCTGAGTGTTTCTTCTCTCTCCTAATTGCAGCGACCAATCGACATGACTGGACTTAAGTTACTCCTAGATAAAAACATACTGACATGGCCAAACTACAAAGATTGGCTCAGGAATGTCAAGATGGCAATCACTTACGACAAGCTGGGGTATCTTCTTACCACCAAAGCTCCCCCTGTCCCAGGTCCCAAAACCAGCGTCGCGGATAAGGAAATCCGTAAGACCTGGGAAATCGATTGCGCGAAGGCCAAGTGCCTCGTGCTTGCCTCTATGGACAACGAACATCAGAGGAGGCACGAGAATATGGACCTCGAATCCATATTTCTCCATGCAAAAGAACTGAATGGAGAGCAGTCTCGTATCGCAAGATACGAAGTGTCGAAGAAGTTATTTTCGGCAAGATTGGCCGTCGGATCATCGGTAGCGGAACACGTGCTTTAGATGATTGGCTACATTGAGGAGCTCGCGGACCTTGGGACCACGTTGGAGAATGAGCTCTGTACGGACTTGATTCTCCAGTCCTTTCCTTCCACTTACGCCCAGTTTATCCTGAACTTCAACTTACAAGAAAAAGAAGTTGAACTTTCAGAACTCCTCAACATGCTGAGGAGCGCAGAGGGCACCCTACAGAAAGGTAGGGAAACATCCACTTTGTTTGTAGGAGGATCTTCATCTTCTAGGTCCAAGGCGAAAGCCAAGGGAAAGAAGAAGAAAGCCCCCGCCAAACCAAGGGGCGGTGTTAGTAAAGTGGATACGAAGGGAAAGGCAAAGGCAATAAAGAAAGCGGGGAAGCTTGTGGATAAGGAAGAATGCTTCTATTGTCATAAGAAAGGACACTGGAAGAATGATTGCAGGGCTTGGAAAGCCAGAACACAGGATCTGAAGCAGGTTGCGGCTTCAGCTTCAGGTGTGTATGTTATTGAAAACTGTCTTTCAATAAACTCTACTTCCTGGGTATTGGATACCGGATCAGGATCTCATATCTGTAATTCTTTGCAGGCGTTGAGAAACCCTAGGGTTTTGAAGGCAGGTGACATGACCCTCAAAGTTGCAAACGGAGCTAGCATGGATGCTAAGGCCGTGGGGGACTATCACATGGGGTTGTCAGATGGACACGTTTTGGTTTTGCGTAATTGCTATTTTGTACCCAACGCAACTTGTAATATCATTTCTGTATCTTTGACTTCTAAAGAAGGTTATGAATTTGCGTTTGTAAGTAATGTTGTAAACATTCACCTTAATCAAGTTCTGATTGGGTCAGGTACATTAAGCAATGGTATATACGTATTAAACCAACTACAGATTTTCAATGTCCAGAATACACACAAAAGAAAGTCTCCGGAAATAAATTAGACTTTCTTGTGGCATTGTAGACTGATTCACATCAATGAGAGAAGGTTGACGAAGTTACATACAGAAGGATATTTGAATGCGTTCGAATATCAATCGTATGCCACTTGTCAATCCTGTCTCAAAAGAAAGATGACAAAGACTCCGTTCACTGGACACGGAGTAAGAGCGAGCGAGCTCTTGGGACTCCTACACAGCGACGTGTGCGGTCCAATGTCTACACATGCGCGAAGCAGTTATTCTTACTTCATTACTTTTACGGATGACTTTTCAAGGTACGGTTATGTCTTCTTAATGAAACATAAGTCCGAAGCCTTTGGAAAATTCCAGGAATATAAGAATGAAGTAGAAAAACAAACCGGCAAAAGTATCAAGATTCTAAGATCGGATCGAGGTGGTGAATACTTGAGTGCCGAGTTCCTGGACTATTTAAAAGAGAACGGAATTCTCTCTCAGCTTACTCCTCCATACACTCCGCAACATAACGGTGTATCGGAGAGACGGAACCGAACCCTATTGGATATGGTACGGTCCATGATGAGTAACGCTGAGTTGCCGCGATCATTCTGGGGGTATGCGCTAGAATCAGCTGCATACCTTTTGAACCGAGTTCCCACTAAGACTGTGCCTACTACACCATATGAGATGTGGTGTGGGAAGAGACCCTATCTTAATCACATTAAGACACGGGGATGTCCAGCTTTTGTCAAAAAGCAGCATGCGGACAAGCTCGAGGCACGCTCAGTACAGTGCAAGTTCGTGGGATATCCAAAGAACTCCAAGGGATATTTCTTCTATTGCGAAGAGGAACAAAAGGTTTTTGTTTCTCGTCATGCCCACTTTCTAGAACACCAGTTCATAGAAAAGGAAATTAGTGGGAGCGCAGTAGAACTGGAAGAAATTCCAGAACCACGAGCTATTACTGAAAGCTTAGTGGAACCAGAGGGTCCAAAAGAACAGGACATTCCTACGCCGCTCCGCAGGAGTAGTAGGCAGTCTCATCCGCCCGAGAGATACTACGGTTTTCTCATAGACGGGGATAGAGAGGATTGCATCATAGATTATGATGAGCCTACTAGCTTCCAGCAGGCCGTTCAGAGCGTTGACTCAGTAAAATGGCTGGATGCAATGCGGACCGAAATGGAGTCCATGTACACCAACAAAGTATGGACGTTGGACATTGCTCCAGACGGGGTAAAACCCGTAGGATGCAAGTGGATCTTCAAAAGGAAGATTGGTGTAGATGGACAGGTTGAGACCTATAAAGCTAGACTTGTTGCAAAGGGTTTCCGTCAAAGACCTGGCTTGGACTATGACGAAACCTTTTCTCCAGTGGCTATGCTGAAATCCATTCGGATCCTTCTTGCCATTGCTGCCTTCCACGATTATGAGATCTGGCAAATGGACGTAAAGACCGCTTTTCTAAATGGAAATTTAGAGGAGTGTGTCTATATGGACCAACCAGAGGGTTTCATTCAGAGTCGGAGCAGCGGAAAGGTGTGCATGTTGCTTAAGTCCATCTATGGACTAAAGCAGGCATCGCGGAGTTGGAACATCTGTTTTGATTAGACGGTCAAGGAATTTGGCTTTATCAAAAATCCAGATGAACCATGCATCTATAGTAGATTTGTAGCGAGAATTGTAGTAATCCTCGTTTTATACGTGGATGACATTCTCTTAATAGGAAATGACATTCCTATGCTACAATCTGTCAAGGGGTTCTTGTCACACAGGTTCTCCATGAAAGACCTGGGTGATGCCTCATACATCCTGGGGATCTGGATCGATCGTGATAGATCCAAGAGGATATTAGGACTTTCACAGTCCAGGTACATCGACACCATACTGAAAAGATTCAGTATGGAAGATTCCAAGCGCGGTAACCTACCGGCTTGTCACGGGATCACCCTCTATAAAGAGATGTCTCCCAAGACTGATTTGGAGAGGGATCGCATGTCTATTATACCCTACGCTTCTGTGGTAGGCTCTATAATGTATGCGATGTTGTGTACCAGACCGGATGTAGCTTATGCACTGAGTGTGGTAAGCCGGTATCAGTCAAACCCTGGGGAGAAACACTGGATAGCATTAAAGAACATTCTCAAGTACCTGAGAAGGACTAAGGAGATGTTCTTGGTGTATGGCGGAAAAGACCTCCAGATCGAGGCCTTTGCTGACTCCAGCTTCCCGAGTGACAAGGATGATTCCAAGTCCATGTCGGGTTTTGTCTTTACCCTCAATGGAGGGACGGTGTGTTGGAAGAGTTCCAAACAGGAAACCGTTGCAGACTCGACGATGGAAGCGGAATACATCGCTGCATCTGATGCCGCAAAAGAAGCTGTCTGGATGAGGAAGTTCTTGAAAGAACTTCAGGTGGTTCCGTCCATTGTTGATCCAATACCTCTGTATTGCGACAACAACGGGGCTATAGCTTTAGCGAAGGAACCCAGGTCCCATCAGAGATCTAGACACATCTTAAGGCGGTATCACCTGATCAGGGAGATCGTGGATCGCCAGGAGATCGAGGTTCGGAGAGTCGCTTCAGAAGATAACACTGCAGATCCATTCACCAAGGCCTTGCCCCAGACTCAGTTCGAGCGGCTGATCGAGATGATAGGTCTTCGATAGCCAGTACATGGCCTTAGTGCAAGTGGGAGATTGTTAGTGTATATGCCCTAGAGGCCATTACTGTATCATACTGGTTTGTATATTACTTAATGGAAGCTTGGGATATTCACCTTGTATATACAATCTTGCTTAAAATAGTAGTATGCTACTTGGTTTGTTTCTACTTCAATGTGTACATGTGTTTATTTTAGTATATCACCTATACACATTAGTAGAGCCCTTAGGATCTTTGCTTGATTACCAGCGTTGTGATGGCAGTCACACTAGTGGGGCTGGGTAATCTATAAGCACATCCTTATGCAGGTCCCTAGTCGCAGGACTATCGAGACAGGGCATCGATACTTCGGAGTAGACTAGCGCATGCGCTTCGCATCCCAGAGTGGGAAACGGTCTGTCCCACAGTCGTCGGTACGTCGTACTTGAGATAGTATGCGGGTGCTCATTAGGTTACGAGTACACTGGACAGGACTCGTCGGGAACTGACCGGTTGGTATTATACCTATCGTCAGTTATCAGTTCCCAGGTGACATGAGTACAGCTTAGTCCACTGACTTGACACTATCACTTCGCCTCGAGTGTGTTCCCACTGTACTTTGATTACTACCCTACCACGGTTCAAAGGAGTCGTGCAAACAGGTAGTAGTTGGGTGCAGTCCCGAAGCACTTGGAGGCAGTGACGGTTAGACAGGATTCGTCTCTCCCGGTATTGGGGGTTAACATCGCGCTGTGTCTAGGAGAGCCATTACACGAGTAGTCCCTGGCCAGGGCAAGCGGGATATACTGGTAGGCTTCCAGTGTTATCTCAGGGTGTATTGGGCTTCACTCCGACACGACTTGTACCGCTATTAGGGGACTGACGTTTACCGCCCCCCTAGGCCCGCCATGCGATGTATCAGACGAACAGGCCGGACTGTACGGAGATTGTCACATTCAGGCTCAGTAGGAGTTCAGATGGGTTTCACCTCGTCAGTCTTCTTGTCGGCATCTACCTGGGGACCGTTACGCATAGCTAGTGCCGCTTGCGGTCTGTGGTTAAACCCACTGCCAGCGTAGTGTCGAGTATTTAGAGTCCCACACAGAAAGCTATTCGCCTTTTGGCAAAAGAGTAGAGGTCGCATGGTTTTGCGACAGGTCGCATGGTTTTGCGACAGGGTTCGGTCACATCCGTGCACTTGTGCACGTACAGTGTCCGGACAGTTAACACTAGCAGGCTTTGGTTTAAGCCGGATCCTAGTGTACGTTTTGGAATTGATTTTATCTCGTTTGTATTCGTGTTCCTCGGAACGCGGATGCGGGTGTGTATGCACAGTTGACAGAGAGACAGAGGCAGAGTATTCTCATTGGGGTTGTTGACTGTTGACTGTTGACAGTTGACTGTTGACCATTGACTTTTGCTTAACCCTAATGAGAATAAGATATATGATTAACATTAATATTAATTAAGTATTGTAGTGACATGGTTGTTGAGGGGTTGACTTTGTTGACTTGTTGACTTTGTTGACCGGTTGACTAGGATGGACTAGTTGACCATCATCATGACAATGGCTATCATTCCATGGCAAAGACTTTTGCTTGCTTGTTTATTTATGCAAAATGAGTGCATGAAATGATATAGCCATTTTGACTTAAACCATTTACACAATACATGATTACTATTTTTGTTATGATGGCTTTTGGATTATGAGAGGTGAGAATGAGAGGAGTATGGTTCATTCTATCATTTGCTTTCTCTCTCTTGAGCTCTCTCATTCTCAAGCTCTCCCTCTTTCTCTTGCTCTCTCTACCTCAAGGCAAACCATTCTCATGTGTTGAGACTCATTGCCTTAGAGATAAAAAGACACCAAAACATTCATCTACTCATTCTAGTTCACAAGGCCTAGCAAGCCAAGTGATCTAGTTTCTTCAAAGTTCGAAGAAGAAGCCAAATGTAGAAGCTTTCGGGTGGATCCATCTTCGGCGCAAGGAGACGACGAGGTGAGGCCGATCCGTACAACGGAAGGAGTCAAAGACGAAGGAGTTCAAGAAAGGTATAGCCCCCTAACCGAGTAGGTAAACTCTTGTTAGGTTGTTAGTTAGTAGTTTAAAAAAGATCCGGGTTTTAAGTCCATGTTACCACCTCTAAGAAAATTGTTTTTTATCAAAATCCGCATGCCCGAAAGTACCGGGAGAGGTAGCATGGACTTACAGTATATCAGGTTTGGCATGTAATAACATTTGTTCAGAATCAATGTATATACCATTTGGTAATACAAGGTGATATTTGCCAACTAGTTTGGCTGCAATACTTACACCATTCCCTATATTTAGAGACATATCACTGTTCATATCAGAAAACTGCATTTTAATACCGCTCATTAATTATCTATTTTTTTTGTATTTATCGGTACTATTAACCAGTGTCTGCTCAGTAATACAGATTACAAGTATCCGTGACAAAATACTGGAAATACATTCAAAATCATGGATATATCATTTGAGAGCCGACACTGCAACCAAAACCGCAAACCAACCGATACTTCATGAGTTTCTTTTTGCAACAAGTATATGTACACACTTTTTATCTAAATGGTCCAACACATACAAGTGTGTACACAAGACTTTTTGGCATGGACCTAGAGGGGGGCTGCCCAAGGCTAGTGAAAGTGGATTTGTGCAAGTAGGCATGAATGTGACATGCATTAAATGCTACAAGTGTTGACTTAATTTGAAACATTAAGGTTTCCCTCCAAGCCCCGAGTGCAACCCAAGCTTCTACAGACAAATCTAGGAGCACCAAAGTGATGTGGGGGAACACACAAACCAACACACAAAGTACAAGAACATTCCGTTGCAAAGTGCCCGGCGACATCATCACTCTTGCCGAGCTGGCCGCCCCTACCTCCTGTGGGCCCCAGTTTTCTCCTGTCCCTTCCTTGCTGCCACCTTATCCTGTTTTTATTGTTTGTTTATTTTTCTTTTGTGCCTATAAATACCAGGCCAAGGGGCAAGGGGAAGAGATACTTTTTGCTCTAGTTTTGTTTAGAACTCTTGTATTTGTAATTTGCTTTCTCTTTAACCTCTTGAGCTCTTGCCCCTTTGTCTTGAC
The DNA here is from genome assembly GCA_030015575.1 of Agapanthus africanus. NCBI lineage: Eukaryota > Viridiplantae > Streptophyta > Magnoliopsida > Asparagales > Amaryllidaceae > Agapanthus > Agapanthus africanus. The sequence goes on along the minus strand of JASDDO010000026.1, from coordinate 396,963,747 downwards.
CTTGCAACTTCTTCATTGAACTTGCAAGCTTAAGGCTTAGGTTCTTGACTTCAAGAATAGTTGTAATTTGTTCAAAATTCAATAAAAAGTTCTCATTTCATATGTCTTGCTCTTTACATACTTGAATTTGTGAAATCCTTGCTCTACTTTGATCTTGCAACCTCTTAAGTGAGCTTGCAACCTTAAAGTTTGGTATTTGGATTTCACATTGCACCGGGCTTAAGAACACTTGAAGATATTCGCACGTTTATTCATCGGTTCTCCCTTTGTCTTTCTTTTCTTGCATTTTTCATTATGGTCTTTTCTCTTTTCCTTTTTTTTCTTTATAAATATGTGTGAGTAATTAATTCACTTGTTAAAGGTAGAATATGGTTGGTTTGCGTTAAGAAATGTTTGCTAAAATCTTAACTTTGCAATTGAAACTCTGAGCAAACCTCTCGCAATTCCGCTCCGTTAGACATCCTATCTTACCACGATAGCGGTAAATTCTAATTGTGACCGGATTGGAAGTGGTTTGCCGAAGGCTAAGGTCAAAAGACATCAACGGAAGGACAAGGGACAAGGAATACGGATTTAGCTCAAAACCGCAAATACTGTATTTCAAGTTCCCTAATCCACGTTGTTGCCTATTATCTTAGTGTCAAAATCAAAGTTGGGTCTATAAGGAACCGACAATCATCATCTTAACACAAGCTAACCTAAAACTACCCTTAACAAGTCTTTTTATTAAAACATAACATTTTGACAACACTTAGTATAAGCAACAAATCAACACACGTTGTTAACTTGTTAAAACAAGCCTAAAAACCTACCATCTCCCTGCGGACGACCCGTACTCATCACGGCTCGCTACACGCGACACCGTTTTTTGTTGCGGTAATTTCAAAATTCTTTCTAAATACGACACAAGTAAACGTAACAATCAAATGGCGCCGTTGCCGGGGAGACGGTAACGCTTTTATACTTGTAGTCTCGGGTTAATTTGTGCATATTTTGTATCAAACTAATTTTCTAACACATTCAAATGGATAAAACCATTCTTTTAAAACCGACACAAACACAATAACATTCTTTTTTTTTCTCTGGGTTTGGTTCTGCTAACACTCTGAGTTTTAATTTGACATTTGGTTTTTGTGTTTCCTCCAGTGTTCTGTTAGTATCCCATTTTTATTGTTTGATTTTCTTAATTATTTGTGTTCAGAACTTTGGCTATCATATCGCTTTCTATCTCAAATATCTGTATTTTTCCGACATTTTGCAGATTTGACGGATCGACGAGCAGCGATTGTGCAGAACAAGGAGGCATTTGTCAAGTACAAGGGGAGTGAACACTCAGTGCCAAAGACCCGGGTAGTTGGACCCGTGCAAGCGAACCATTCAACCACTCGGAGGCAATATTGACATGAGATTCTTAAACTCAATACATTTTGGTACGTATTTTTCTAAACTTCCTCTTCTCAAACCCGACGCTCCAATATTCTTGTCTTTACAGGATTCTTAGCAACATCACCGCAAAAACCCAAAGAAAAGACTAACCATATTTGTTGCAGCGCCACATTTAAAGTAAAAAACAAATTGATTGATTGATTGAAAACAAAATTTTGTTGAATTTGCACATTGCATCATTTAATACGGACTTAAGGGCTCTAACACCAATCTAGATTGGGTGGGGATTTCATCACCCTTCCTAAGACACCGGAAATCACTAATTGCATAAGTGTCACCTCAAGCTTAATAAAAAATATCTAGACTCAGCCAACTAAGGACTTGTCGCGCTCGATAGGACAAAGGAAGATTGTGGGCATTCGGTCGTTTATCTAAACATGAGTTTTGTGGTGCCTAGGCTAGACAAGTGAGGAGGTAATTTTAAAAGGTCCGTCTCACGGTGATTCGTGAGCGGGACCCTCCTTACCTCACTTGTGCTTACCTGTCCACAACAGGCTGTGAAGAGGAGATTTGAGGGTTATCTCACAATTTGTCGCTTTGAAACAGTTAGGAGCAGGTCTAGTACACTTAGAGGACCCTAATCTAGGTGTTGATTATGCATTTGTGACTGTGCATTTGTAATTGTGTTTGTTGAACCGTCGTTTCATTTTCCCATTCTTTTGAAACAAACACAAATTCGCCATTTTTACCACCTTCACCCAGTTTCTCTCCACTTTCGTTTTATTACCTTCACATTCTACGCTTTGACTACACTAAATTCGTTTAGTGTATGTCCGCTTGGAATAGGGACCCTAGTGCCCATTTAGTCCGCGTTTCGTTAGTCCCTACGGACTACGCGATCGACACCGCAGTCAAAACTCCTTCCACGCCTCTTTCACCCTTACCTTTGCCGGCCAACTCCGACGTTGACCGGGATTCTGTTCATACATCATCACCTTCACCATCACCAAATTCTTCTTCTGAGATGTCAGGATTTCCTCCTAAGATCCCTTTACCTGCCCTGGGACTAATTCCACCTCCATTAGGTGCGAATAACCCACGACCATATCCTGTTGAAGAGCCACAGCGAATCGCGCTCCAGGATCATTTCTATCCTACCCGCGCTGCACTCCCTACCTGTCTTTCACTTCCACTGGCCAATGGGGATAATTTCGAAATTAAGCCCACTTCATCAACATGTTGCCCAAATTTCACGGGCTGGAATCCGAAGATGCCTGCATCTTCATCAACATGTTCCAGAACGTCTGTGGAATGATGAAGACAACCCAACTATCTGACGATGCTATACGGCTACGAGTCATTCCTATCACTCTGTGTGACCTTGCTGAGAAGTGGCTGTATAGCACCGCATCGCATTCCATAACCAGTTGGGATGAGTTTGTAAAAGCGTTTCTTAAAAAATCTACCCAAATCACAAGACCGCAAGGATCCGAAACGAAATTAACCAATTTTCCCAGCTTCCTACCGAACCTTTTTGGAAGTGCTTTGACCAATACAAAGTCCTTCTTGTTCAGTGCCCTCATCACGGTATTGAGAGATGGCAACTTTGCCAAACCTTATATGAGGTCCTGAATCCAGCAACTAAGTAGTTGTTGGAAACCATTTGTCAAGGCCATTTCCTATCCAAATCTTACGAGGAAGCTTGGCAATTCTTCGACGATCTTGCGGAACAGACGCTTTAGTCGGAAAGCACCAGACCGAACACTTATTCTTCTTCTTCTATTTCTTCCGGTCTTTCTAGGGCAGGAGTTCATCAACTCGACATCTCAATTGCAACGAAGGCCGAGATGGCAGCAATCACGCAAAAACTAGAAGCAATTGAGAGCAAATTCTCATCTCCTTCTCCTGCCCTTGCTCTTCCCCCTCGTACCATCTGGGCTTGTTGTTCTGATCCATCCCATTTGACCGAAGAGTGTCCGTACAACTCACCTTTTCAAGGACAGGATCAGGTCAATGCTGCATTTTAGCAAAGACCAAGAAATGATCCATACTTCCACTTACAATCCCGGTTGGAGGAACCACCCCAATTTCACTTGGAATCAGAACCGGCATCAATTCCAAGGCCACAACAACTTCCAAAGACCTCCTCCTCTTCAACAACAAGCTCAGCAACAAACTCAACAGCAATATCAGCAGCCCTTCTAACCCCAACCTTTTCAAAATCAGACGAACAACTTTGCACCCAACAATTCTTTTCCTCAAAACAACTTTGTTCCGTCAAACAACGATAAGGTTTTTTTCGCTAGAACGGAGTCTGGAGGCGTTTGTAAAGCAATCGACTCAATCCACCGCCAACATCCAGTCTTCTATTCAGTCTTTGGTGCAGCACACCGCTGCACACGGGCAAAGCGTAAAGACCATCGAAGCCCAGATTGCACAGCTGAATGCGGCGTTAAGCGAGCGAGAGAAAGGGAAGCTTCCATCTCAACCACTCCCAAATCCTCCATGTTGCTCTTGAACAACAGAACCATAATGTGAGTGCCGTGACTACGTTGAGATCTGGAAGGATGCTACACAACAACATTGGCACGCAGATAGATGATGACACCCCGGCCGCTTCTTCCTCTTCTTCTTCTTCGTCTTCTGAGCCTATTCCCCAATTTTCAAAAGGCTCTTCTTCTTCCGCTGCTCCGAATGGACCCACATCTCACTCCACTAAAACTCCAGCTTTGGGATCCGTTCCAACTCCACAATGTCCTCCACAAGCATTGGACTCAATCAATTTCAAAAACATTCCATTTCCAAGCCGGTTGAGGTCCAATAAACAAAATCCATAAATGGAGAAGATTCTGGAGTTGTTTAAATAGGTTAACATCAACATTCCCCACTTAGATGTAGTCCAACAAGTCCCTTCCTACGCAAAAATCTTGAAGGACTTGTGCACTAAGAAGAGGAAGTCTCAGGTACCCAAGAGAGTTTTCTTAGTTAGTGCCGTGAGTGATGCTCTTACCCAAACTTTATCTCAAAAACGGAAGGACCCCGGCTGTCCTACGATTTCAATAACCATTAGGGATAAGAACATCAACCGCGCTCTTTTGGATCTTGGTGCCAGTGTTAACCTGCTTTCGTATTCTGTATATGAGCAACTAGGTGTAGGAGAGTTGAAACCCATACACTGTACTCTCCAAATGGCCGACCGATCTATCACCCATCCTAGGGGTGAGCTAGAGGATGTGTTAATAAAGGTAGGGGACTTCATATTCCCCGTTGACTTCATTGTTTTAGACACACAACCTGTAGCTAACCCCCGGAATCAAATTCCGGTGATACTCGGTCGCCCATTCCTTGCAACCTCAAATGCTGTGATCAATTGTCGAAATGGTTCGATGAACCTATCTTTTGGAAACATGACAATTGATCTCAAAATTTTTAGGTTAGGGAATCAGCCATCCGAACCTAATTCTCATATACTCGATGTTTGTTCCATCCAAGAGACCGCCCCGGAGGACTGTGAATTCGAGGAATTCTTATTCGATCACAGCAATCTTGACGGCACTAATGCGTTCCTCTTTGAACTTGCTGCTGCTTCCACTCCCGAAAATGATTATGAGTGTTTCATGTTTTCGAACGACCTTGGCTTGTTACCACCCGAGTTTGAATCTTTCGAATTTTCGGATGCGTTAGTTAAACCATCCAACTCGGTCGGATACACTCGTTTTGAGCCTCTGTTAGAATCCTTTGAGTTCGAGACATTTTCACTAATCTTACTTTCAATTGTTTCACCTCCGACGCTCGAACTCAAGCCGCTGCCGTCTCACCTCAAGTATGCTTACTCAGGCGAGAACGAGACCCTCCCTGTCATTATCTCGACTTCTATAGCTCCAGAGCAGGAGAAAGCCCATCTTACAGTCTTGCAAAGCAATTGGCAAGCTTTTGGTTGGACAATGGCGGACATCAAGGGGATTAGTCCCATGATCGTTGAACATCATATTCATATGATGGATGATGCCAAACCAGCCAGGGATCCACAGAGGCGACTAAATCCAGTCATGAAGGAGGCTGTGAAAAAAGAGATCGTCAAATGTCTGGATAGTGGTGTCATTTACCCTATCTCAGACAGCCAGTGGGTCAGCCCTATACACGTTGTCCTCAAAAAGTCGGGCATAACAGTCATCACAAACGAGGCGAACAAATTAATCCCTACTCGCACCTAGACTGGGTGGAGAGTATACATTGATTATAGAAAACTCAACGCCGCAACGTGGAAGGACCACTTTCCGCTACCATTCATTGACCAAATGCTCGAATGATTGGCAGGAAATGAGTACTACTGTTTTCTGAATGGCTACTCAGGCTACAACCAGATTCCCATCACCGAGAAAGACCAGGACAAAACCACGTTCACCTGTCCTTTAGGCATGTTTGCATATCGCCGCATGCCCTTCAGGTTATGCAATGCTCCCGCTACCTTCCAGCGGTGTATGATGGGAATTTTCTCAGACATGGTTGAGAAATTCTTTGAGATATTCATGGATGATTTCTCCATTTTTGGTGATTCTTTTGACGAGTGTCTGCAACATCTCGACGCTGTCCTTACCCGAAGTAAGGATAAAAACCTCACTTTAAACTGGGAAAAGTGCCAGTTTTTGGTACGCGAATGTATTGTCCTAGGACATATCATTTCTAAAAACGGCATTGAGGTTGACAAAGTGAAGATTGAAGTCATTTCCAATCTCCCTCCTCCCAGATGCGTCAGAGATATCCGAGCTTTTCTTGGTCACGTCGGTTTTTATAGAAGGTTTATCAATGACTTTAGCAAGATTGCTAGACCTTTGACTCTTCTGCTGGCCAAGGATACCACATTCGACTTCAACTCGAGCAGTGTGACTGGGTTCGAATCACTGAAAAGCTCACTCACTTATGCTCCCGTTCTTTCTTCACCTGACTGGACGTATCCCTTTGAGATTATGTGCGATGCATCCGACTTTGCTATCGGTGCGGTCCTAGGACAACACATCTATAAAATGCCGCACATAATCTACTACGCAAGCCGGACCCTGAATGATGGCCAACTGAATTACACAACAACCGAGAAGGAATTCTTAGCCGTTGTGTTTGCTTTAAAAAAATTCAGGCCTTATTTGATCGGCTCTCCAGTTATTGTCTACACAAACCATTCAGCTCTGCGACATCTTTTTGCGAAAAGGAAGCAAAATCCCGGCTAATACGTTGGATCCTCTTACTTCAAGAATTTGACCTTGTCATTAAGGACAAAAGAGGTTGTGAAAATGTAGTGTCCGACCATCTTTCACAACTTCCTTCTTTGCCGATGCCCCCTCTTCCAATTAACGATGTTTTTCCCGACGAACAACTCTTGACAGTATCGCGCGAACCCTGGTTCGCAGATATTGTGAACTGTTTGGCGACAGGACTACTACCGAATTAATGGTCCAGTCAGGACAGATTTAGATTTTTAACCCAAGTAAAACACTTTTACTGTGACAAACCACACCTGTTCAAGTACTGTCCAGACCAGATTATTCGTCGGTGTGTTCCTGATAATGAGTTCAAGAGTGTGTTGTCGTTTTGCCATGATCAAGCATGTGGCGGGCATTTTGGCCTAAGAAAGACAGCCGAGAAAGTCTTGCAGTGTGGCTTCTACTGGCTACAACTCTTCAAAGATGCTCATGATTACTGCAAGACTTGCTCCCGGTGCCAACAATTGTGCCGGATTTCCAGGAGAAAAGAGATGCCGCTCCAACCAATTTTTGTTGTTGAGATTTTCGATGTTTAAGGAATTGATTTCATGGGGCCGTTTCCCATCTCTTTTTGGAACCTGTATATTCTTCTAGCTGTTGATTATGTCTCTAAATGAGTCGAGGCTGTGCCAAGACGGACGAACGACAACAAGGTTGTCGTTAGATTCCTTAAAGAAAACATCTTTTCCCGGTTTGGGCACCCCCGCGTGATCATTAGTGACAATTGGACGCATTTCTGTAATAGGACTTTCGAGGCCTTGATGCGAAAATACTCCATTAATCATAAGCTATCCATGCCCTACCACCCCCAAACATATGGGCAAGCCGAAGTTTCTAATCGGCAAATCAAGCAGATTTTGGAGAAAACAGTTTCCAAGAACCGTAAGGATTGGTATTTGAATCTCACTGATGCCCTTTGGGCATTTCGAACTGCTTATAAACCTGATCTTGGCATGTTTCCTTATCGGCTTGTTTATGGAAAGGCTTGCCACCTCCTTGTGGAAATCGAGCATCGTGCATTTTGGGCGATCAAAGAGCTGAACTTAAACCTTGAAGATGCGGACAGCTATCGGAAGCTGCAACCCAACGAACTGAACGAGCTTCGGGATTAAGCTTATGAAAACGCGGTTGTCATTAAGAACCGAACGAAGGTGTTTCATGATAAACACCTTACACGCAAAACCTTCACACCTGGACAACATGTACTTCTTTATGACACCCGACTCCATTTCCATCCCGGTAAGCTTAGATCTCGCTTGAAAGGACCCTTTTTGTGCGGAGTGTGTACCCGCACGGCGCTGTGGATTTGGAGAATCCAAAGGACGGTTCTTTTTTCAAAGTAAACGGACACAGACTGAAACCGTACATTAGCGCTGAACCAATAGAGGAGCTCCTTGTCATGCAGGAGCCGTTTTACCCTGGATAATCTTCCTCTTCCTACCACCAAACTTCGGTTATCCTGCCAAAAACAGTGGACACCATTTCAAATAAGTTTGGGGTTATGTATATACTATTTTTTGTATATATATGTGGAAATTCTTGTCCGGTGCATATCCATTTTTGACGAACAATCATGTCTGGTGATGCTCAGTCTCATTTCATAAAAAAAAAATGTATATCTAACCGACGATTTTGACCCTTCAATAATTTTGCCTTCTTAATATACAATGCCAGTGGGGGCACTGTCCAGTTTAAGTTTGGGGGTATGCTCGGTACGCATTTCTAACCTTCGCATTCATATGTATATTTTGCATTTGCATACTTATTAAAACCTATAAAAATCAGGAAATTTTCTAAAAACATAAAAACTTTGTCGTCAAAGTAGCTAGTGGGAGAACTTAGATTCAATATTTCGACGGTTTTGTTTGATAAGATAGGAACAACTAAATCCTATTTGTAGATTTTGAAAACCTGAAAGATATCCCTCCTTTGAAGTTAACTATAGCTAATATTCTTCTTTACATCACACTACACATGTCGTGAGTTTTGAAAATTAGATGACAAGTCTATTATGTTTGAAAACTTTTAAATTGATAAACTATTTTCTGAGGATCAAATAGGTTTGTTCTGAAATAAATAATATCAAGAATGGTTTATAAAGTGAAGTGGATATGAAGGGATATTATAGATGCCTTAATAAAAACTAATTCTGAAGAATAACCCATCTGAAACTTGATTGGAGTGATTACACACCTGACTCACTAAACACATCTTTTATCCTAAAAAAATAATTGAACAACCGGTTATATCTCCGTTCGCATTAAAATCGTCATGATTTTCACGGTAAAATTGGTCTTTTGTTTTAGGGCCTAGGTAACTTGAGTAATTATGTCTGCCGGGGTGTCTCTACACCTAATGCCCTAAAACCAACTGGTTTGGGAGCATTGGCCCAAAGCTCGCTAAGAAGCCTAGAAATTCCAAATTAAAACAAAGTCAAGCAAGTGTTCTCTCCGAGTTAAAATTCCTAACGGTTCTTTATGTGAGAATAATCTTGATAAAAGACAGGTTTTTATAAAAATATTTCTAGCGGAGATATGAAGGTTTTATCCTATGATGAAGACTATTGCACGTTCACAGAGGTGTGTATGAAACGAAAACAAGAAAAAGGTGGAGTGAAAAATAAGACCTAGTTTCCTGTTAAGGAAGATAGAAATTCTGAATTTGAAACCTAAGTGAAACATGAAATTTGAGAAGTACTTAACTCTTTATAAAACTTGTGTGATCCTTTTTAAGTTTTATCTGGGCTTTATTTTGTGACATGACGACTTTAATCGATCCTTTTGAAATTTAACGACACTATTTGCACTGCACGTAAAAACATATAGAATCTTAAGTTAAATAAGAAGCGAGCTGTGAAAAATAAAGGTTTGATAGTTCTAAATTTAGGATAATAGAATTGCTAGCTTTAAAACAAAACCTTAGGGTTAGAATTATAGTTATTTCGCTAAACTAGCTTGACGGAATTTTGTGGGTGAAATCCGCTGAAAACCCTCAGGAGACAACACTCCTCCTACTTGGGACACCTAGAGGTTTAACGACTTGTTGCACGAGCTCAGTGCAATCGCGTTCCCTGCGAAAGTGAGGTCGAGATTCATTTTTGTTTTTCTCAGGACGAGCAAAAGATAAGTTTAGGGGTATTTGTTCATATCAGAAAACAATATTTTAATACAGCTCATTCATTATATATTTTTTGTATTTATCGATACTATTAATCAGTGTCTGCACAGTAATACAGATTATAGGTATCTGTGACAAAATACTGGAAATACATTCAAAATCACGGATATATCATTTGAGATCCGACACTGCAACCAGAACCGCAAACCGACTGATACTTCATGAGTTTCTTTTTGCAACAAGTATGTGTACACACTTTTTATCTAAATGGTCCAACACATACAAGTGTGTACACAAGAATTTTTGGCATGGACCTAGAGGGGGGCTACCCAAGGCTAAGAAAGTGGATTTGTGCAAGTAGGCATGAATGTGACATGCATTAAATGCTACAAGTGTTGACTTAATTTGAAACATCAAGGTTTCCCTCTAAGCTCTGAGTGCGACCCAAGCTTCTACAGAAAAATCTAGCAGCACCAAAGTGATGTGGGGGAACACACAAACAAACACACCAAGTACGAGACCATTCCCTTGCAAAGTGGCTGGCCACATCATCACTCTGGCCGAGCTGGCCGGCCCCCTACCTCCTGTGGGCCCCAGTTTTCTCCTGTCCCTTCCTTGCTGCCACCTCATCCTGTTTTTATTGTTTGTTTATTTTTCTTTTGTGCCTATAAATACTAGGCCAAGGGGCAAGGGGAAGGGATACTTTTTGCTCTAGTTTTGTTTAGAACTCTTGTATTTGTAATTTGCTTTCTCTTTAACCTCTTGAGCTCTTGTCCATTTGTCTTGATCTTGCAACTTCTTCATTGAACTTGCAAGCTTAAGGTTTAGGTTCTTGACTTCAAGAATAGTTGTAATTTGTTCGAAATTCAATAAAAAGTTCTCATTTCATATGTCTTGCGCTTTACATACTTGAATTTGTGAAATCCTTGCTCTATTTTGATCTTGCAGCCTCTTAAGTGAGCTTGCAACCTTAAAGTTTGGTATTTGGATTTCACATTGCACCGGGCTTAAGAACTCTTGAAGATATTCTCACGTTTATTCATCGGTTCTCTCTTTGTCTTTCATTTCTTGCATTTTTCATTATGTTCTTTTTTCTTTTCTTTTTTTTTTTTGCTTTGTAAATATGTGTGAGTAATTAATTCACTTGTTAATGGTAGAATATGGTTGGTTTGCGTTAAGAAATGTTTGCTAAAACCTTAAAACCATAATTTTGCAATTGAAACTCCGAGCAAATCTCTCACAATTTGGCTCCGTTAGACATCCTATCTTACCACGATAGCGGTGAATTCTAATCGTGACCGGATTACAAGTGGTTTGCCGAAGGCTATGGTCAAGAGACATCAACGGAAGGACAAGGGATAAGGAATACGGATTTAGCTCAAAACCGCAAATACCGTATTTCAAGTTCCCTAATCCACGTTGTTGCCTATTACCTTAGTGTCAAAATAAAAGTTGGGTCTATAAGGAACCAGCAAACATTATCTTAACACAAGCTAACCTAAAACTACCCTTAACAAGTCTTTTTATTAAAACATAACATTTTGACAACACTTAGTATAAGCAACAAATCAACACACGTTGTTAACTCGTTAAAACAAGCCTAAAAACCAACCATCTCCCTGCGGACGACCCGTACTCATCACGGCTCGCTACACGCGACACCGTTTTTTATTGCAGTAATTTTAAAATTCTTTCTAAATACGACACAGGTAAACGTAACAATCATCACCCAATCCCAGTTCTCTACCTTTCTGTAGCCCATGTAACAGATTACATATGTGGGATCCTGATCCGGTATCTCATACCTAGGATGTAGAGGATACTAAGAAATAGTTCTCGGTAACGAACACACACGAAGAATATGCATCATCATCCTTTTTCCTCGATTGGGTGGCATGGGAATCCTGGTATTCCCCTATTTCCTGCTCAGACTTATAACAATTATAAGGTAGAGCAGAACCAACGTTCCCCAGCTCAGCATAATAAGCAGGTTCGGTCAATACATCCATATTATTATCTTGATTAATGCATGTCACGGTCGGTACCAGGAGAGAGAGAGAAGAAAACACTCAGCGTATGCTCTTGCAAGATTAGATTGGTTATTATTTTATCTAATCAGGATGGCTCCTACTGTTTTTATCAAATCTTCCTTCAAACCCTGAAAGGTAAGACTAGCCGGGATTAATTACACCCTACAAGTTCGCCAATCTTTCGGCTATGCATGTGTCGGTACTTAGAGGGAGGTTCCCCGTGCTTTCGCATAGACCTAATTAAAATAAACCTCTTTTTCCCAGGGGTGTAACCCCGTTAACACCTTTCTAGACACCTACTTTGATCGGCTAATTGTAATGTGCAAAACTCTCCCAGGAGTAACTCATTCTCGCAGTGGGTATCGGGATCCAACTATCTCATAGAAGGTATGCAATCTCATTGCAAATTTCAACACTTGAAATTCCCGATAATATTTTACCCCTGCCTTTATATGCTTATTTTGCACAGTGATGGTTTATATTGCGTGAGATTTTGAGTCCGCCTTGGGCAAAGAGCTATCTCCCGCTTGCGGATGCCCTATTTCATGTTGTGCATATATTCCTATTTTCTACCCATTTGGGGTCAGTATTTACAAAGGAGACTCTGCCGAAATTTTCGGAAAATGATGTTGCTTTTAAAAAGCTTGATGTGACGTATTTGATTTAAATCACATTCAATAAAATCTTGGTTTTCCTTCACTCTACTGCTCTTTGGTTTTGATTTCTGGGTTTTGGCTTAATTAGATTACGTACACCTCGAGCCGTTTCGTAATTTAAGTGCCAGTCACGTTCCGTACTTTTCGGGTCGTGACACCTATAAGGGTAGAACAATCTGACTCAAAATGATAGTATGCTATCTGGTTTGTCTTTATCATTATGTATATGCATTATATGGTATTACAGATCACTATTACATATTGATAGAGCCCATAGGATTCTTGCTTGACTACCAGCATTATGATGGCGATCATATACGTGGGAGCTGGGTGGTCTATAAGCAAATCCTTAAATGTCCCTAGTCGAGAGAGTATCGAGACTGGGCATTGATACTCCGGAGTAGACTAGTGTATACTTATCGAGACCTCGATGAGGGGCGGTGGCCGGTCTCACACTATTGGTGTCAGTCAGTCAACTAAGATAGTATACAGGTGCTCATTGGGTTATGAGTACACTGGACGGACTCGCCGGGAACATGCTAGTTGGTATTATACCTATTGTCAGATAGAAATTCCTTGGTGACATGAGTACAGGTTAGTCTGTCGACCTGAGATCATTATTTATCTCGTGTGAGTTCCCACTGTGCTTTGATTACTACCCTACCACGGCTCAAAGGAGTCATGCAAAAAGGTTTTAGTTGGGTACAGTCCCGAGCCACATGGAGTCAGTGAGCGGATCGTTGAGGATTCGTCTCTTTCGGTATTGGGGGTTGATGTCGCGCGGTGCACAGGTGGCCATCACCAGAAACCCTTGGCCAAGGTAGTCAAGAATTACTGATTTGGATCAGTAGTTTCTCAGTTGGTGATGGGCTTCATACTGACACGAAGTATCGCGTTATTAGGGGTCTGACTTTATCCACCTTTTTAGACTTGATATGCGATACTCTTTTTAAGTCCACGTTGCTCACCCCGGTTCTTACGGGGAGGCGGAAACGGCGAAAAACAATAATTTGGCGCGAGGCAACATGGACTCAAAAGCAAGGATCTGGGCTAAACTAGAAACTAGCAAACAAGAAGAGGCTTTAACTACTATGCTGTAGAAAATATACCTCACGAAACTGGTCCTTCGGGTCTTCTCTCCGCTGTCCGGCTCATCCATCCACGCTCCGAGGGTCGATCCGGATCTAGGTCACCTCCGCGGCCTCCTTGAGTCGAAGACGATCCACCCGAGAGTTGTACACCGAGCTCCACCTCAAGCCGAGGCAACTAGGGAAAAGAGATTGCTAATCTAAAGGCCTTAGGTTGTGTAGAAGAGAAAGATGGAAGTGTTTGTCTATGTGGATTCTTTTTCTTTCAACACATGAGATCAAAAGAATTTTCAAGAGGAGGAAGATGAAGGAGAAAACCTAGCAACCATGGAGCTTTTCTTTTCTTCTCATTTCAAGAGAGAGAATGAGAAGAGAATAATGAAAAAGATTAACTCAAGCAAATGAATCATGGTTGCAATAATACACTAAAACCATCATTACTAATCCTATCATGATAAAGTTGATGGCACATTGAATTGACCATTTTCATAACTCAAGAATTAAAAAGAAAATCAAGGAAGAGTGTAGATCTCTCTTGAAGTTCAATGGTCAACACGGTCAACGGGTCAACAAAGTCAAGAGAGGTCTAAGGGGTCAAATGGTCAATGCAATTAGCCATCACTAATCTATCACTAAAAGGATTAGTAAACAATGTCTCCGGCTCATAATGGTTTTGACCAAACGAATTGTCAAAAACCCTAATGAGTCTGCCACATTACGGTTTTGGCCGAACCATCTGCCAAAACCCTAATGGGGCAGGTCCTCCTTCATCGCTCCTCGAAACTGTGCATACACACCTGCATCCGCATTCCGTAGAATGCGAATGTTGGATATGTGTATGCCCCAGAGGCCATTATATGATAGTGGATGTATCTATACATGTATATATACATATATATATTCAGTATGCATTCTTGCTCGACATGATAGTATGCTATCTGGTTCTTCTTTATCTGACATGTTGTTTTGATCATGCTTTTATTCATTCATACATGCTGATAAAGCCCTGAGGATATCGGCTTGACTACTCTGATTATGATGGAGATCATACTAGTGGGACATCTGTAGTTTATAAGTATATCCTGGAAAGTCCCTAGTAGTAGGTATATCAAGACGGGGCATTGATATACCAGAGTAGACTAGCGTATATGATACTAGACCCATACGATGGGCGATGGATGTTCTTACATTCATCGATGTTTGACATCAAGATCATATACGGGTGCTCAGTGGTGACTGGGTACACTGGACGGACTCACCGAGAACACTTATATGGAATTATATCTATCGTCGGATAGCAGTTCTCAGGTGACACTGGTACAGGTTAGTCTGTAGACCCGAGATCGTCATAGAGTCTTGTGTGCTCTCCCACTGTACTTTGATTGCCACCCTACCACGGCTCTATTGAGTCGTGCAAACAGGTGGCCGTTGGGTACAGTCCCGAGACACACGAAGGCGATGAGCGATAGGAAGGGTTTCGTCTCTCCCGGTATTGGGAGTTGATGCTGTGCTGTGCCCGACTGGTTATATCAGTAAGTCCCTGGCCAGGGCTGCTGAGATTTGCTGATAAGTGTTATCAGTAGTTTCTCGATCTGTTATAGACCATTCACCGGCACGACTTATTGAGTTATTAGGGTCGACGTGACCATCCCTAGGCTCGATATGCAGCATATCTGATGAAGAGACCGGACTTTACGGTAGTGTTGCCGGTTGGCTCGACGGGAGTTGCAGCAGGTTCGCTTGATTTCTTCTGATCGCTCAATACCCGGGTGGCCGTTACGTTTAGCTGACCGCTTGCGGCTTGGGGGTGTTTGATATGATCATCACCCTCTGCCGGCATATTGACGAGTCTTAGAGTCCCACAAAGGAGTTACCCAGTCCAGGTAAAACGTTGTGGTGCGCGTATGCGATATACGCATGGACCCGATCAAAATGCGCGTATAGGATACCGAACATTGATCGGGCGGCTTGCTTTTGGTGGGGTCATATGTGATATGGCCGGATTGATAAATCAAATGTTGATTTATCATTTAACCATTAGTTTTCTCACTTAAAACCTTTCTTGAATATGATGGATGTATGCATGCATGTATGTGTTTCTTTCTCTCTTTCTAGTTTCATGCACATATGGATGTGCATACATACATACATACATACACCCATCTATAATGGTTGTTTACACATGGAAATGGTGGCAATATAAGACTCACACCATGGATAAATTTATGAGTTATTATTTGGTTTTAGGTTTAAAACAAAATTAGAAAAGGAAAGGATAATTCTTGAGTTGTTTCTACACTCTTCTTTAACCTAACCATTCTCACCTACCCTTAACCTTGGATTAAACTTTCCTTATGTGTTTTAAACCCTAATTAAATAATAACTCAAAGGTTTAACCATGGTTTGAAGTGAGAAGAAATAAAATATATAAAGATATATTTCATTTTCTTTTCAGGGTTATCATTCTAACTCTTGTTAAAAGAAAGCCTCCATCTTCTTCCTCCTTCAATATTTGCTCTCTAGTTTCTTCTAGTGAGTAAAATACATATAAAGAAAGGTTTTTGAAGTGAGAATCTTAACCACAACATCATACTACACAAGTTTAGCCAACTTGTTTAGAGTGTTCTCTTCGATTCTCGAAGTTGCGAGCTTGGACGGGGAAATCCGGGTGGATCATCGTGGACGTGAGAGGACTTCAAGAGGACCTTCTTCCAACACCCAAGAGACCAAGGAGTCCAGCAAAAGGGAGCTACAAAGGTTGTAGTCTCGAAACCCTAATTTTATTAGCTTTAAGTTTTGTAACCCTAATTTTCTAGGATCGATTCCTTTGCATGCTTGTTTAGCACCATCAAAATCCAAACTTTGAGACATGTGATGCTTCAAAACTCATTATAGGGTGCTAGGCAAACCTAACATTGGTATCAGAGCCGACCTAGAACATTAGACGACGCTTTTACGAAGTAAAAATCCCGATCGGACAAAAATACGCCTTTTTTAGACCCTCTCTGGACAAATTTTAAAATCTGACCTTTTTCAGAATTAAAAATACTTAAAAAATACAGCAGGGAAAACTAAGAAATATGGTGAAATTCGATGCCATGAACAGTTCAAATGGCCGCGGAACCGCGGCAATTCCTTGCTTAGGCCGCGGCTCCACGGCCGTACAGTGGTACCATTGCATGAAAATTACACTATAATTCTTATGTCTGCTTGTACAGTGTTTTAGGTATGTTTAATCTGAATATAGTACTGTATTTTCTGGAGATGGTTTTGGACGCGTAGATTCGATCGGAATATTCATTTCGTTGTTTATCCGGGTAAATTAGAAAGTATTGAAGTGTTTGAACGAGTATCATTTGCTCACTATTCACGGGGTTTAAATACTTTGGAGATACGTGCAAGTCTTTTTGTGGTGGACCCTCTAGAAGACAACAAACCTTAACTCGATTATGTGACCGTCTTGAACTGCCCTTTGAACCTTAGGGTTTGGGGCAGTACGGCGTGCCACAGGTGAGGCGTTGGCTTGACCTTTCTACGGCTGGACCGCTACTACTGTGTCATACTCCGGATTTTTGAACCCTGCTCAAGTATTGAGCTTTAGTGAATCTTGGGTACTTGATCGTTCGTTCGAAAACTTTAATACTGTCTGTTTATCTGGAATGTGATACAATATGTGGAATTCATATAGTTTAGGCATGAAATACGAAATATGTGATATTTCGCATTTATGATGTCTAAAGAGAATGTGGATTCCAAATATTGTAATTTTACACTTTCTTTTCTGTGACCGTAAGTGTAGTATGTACGATATCGCCGGTTTCGTTGCTATACATCAACGACAATTGGGGTATGCATACTTACTTACGTTGATGATATGAGATATTATGTGTTGCTGAGATATGATGTCCAGGATTGTCGCGATTGAATAGCCGGGGGGTTTTATGTGAGATGAGAGTTTTATATTTTCATTCATGTAAATTCAAATGTAATGTAATATTCTTTTATTTGGGGCACTTCCGGGTTGAGGTTGTGTCACCAGTGTTGTATATTATTTACTTTTCCGCATTAGGATGGACCTAAGGAGGAGAGCACAGGTGACCGGGTTCTGGGGTTCAGTGGGAGGTCATCTCGAGGAGTCGAGACCGGGTCTCCTAAACTCCAGAATTGGTAGGGTCACTTGCCGCTCTCGTAGGGGTCCAGGGTGTGGGCTTGGCTATTCATCGCGACTGTGGAATCCGTATTTTCTATTCTGGCTAAATACTAAATACGGACGTCCTAGTATATCCCACTTTATATCTATGTTTCTGCTGCCTGTGTTCTGTAATATCTGAGACGAATGACATATTATATATATGATATATAGTAGACGTTGCTTATGTTTTACACCCGCGCTAGTCCCGTCCCGGTATGCCGTTAGTTAAGTAACCTAACGGTGCATAACGGAACATTGTGGCGAATGCGGATGGCATAAGCGTACGTGTTATTTTCGTTTCTTTTCTGTGATTGGCTTAAGGACTTAAATGATGGGATTACATTAATGTGATTAATGTAAAGAAAATAAACCTAAAAAGATGTTGTAGAATCGGATTTGAAAACCACTCGGCTATTTATGAAAAAGCTATATTTCAAAACTGCGGAGCTTAAGCCACTCCTTTTGAAAACCATTTGATTCTACAACGATATCTAGTTGAAAGCGTTAAAGATTTTCTTAAAAATCATCCGCAACCCTCCGTCATTTTAGGAAGTAGAGTACTTAGTATTCGTGCTACGTTTGTTGACTATAGTTAAAGCGTAGTGTACAGTAGCTAAGTGATGTCATCCTACATTGCATATGATGCAGTTTAATTAGGACATTCTTATGACTTTGTTGACCATAGTTAAGGGTCATATAAGTGGGTCTAATTAATCAAGAAACGATGGGTAGAACTTGACTGGTACTTATGATTTGTTGACCTTAGTTAAGGTCATAAGTGCTAGAGGTAAAAACAACATCGGGAATTTCAATAGTTGAAATTTGCAATGAGATTGCATACCTTCCATGTGATGGTTGGATCCCGATCCCACTGTGGACAATAGTTGCTCCTAGGAGAGTTTTACAGTTTACAATTAGCTAACTCATTAGGTGTCTAGAAAGGTGTTAACGGGGCTCCGCCTCTGGGAAAACGAGGTTTACTCTAATTAGGTCCGTGCGAAAGCACGGGGAACCTCCTCAAGTACCGACACTGGCCTGGCTGAACGGTTAGCGAAGTTGTAGACTGTAATTAATCCTGGCTAGTTTTTCCTTTTAAGGTTTGAAAGAAAAACTCGATAAAAGCAGTGGGAAATATCGATTAGACAAGATAATAACCAATCTGATCTATGCAAGAGATTTCGCTGAGTGTATTCTTTTCTCTCTCTTAATGGCAGATACCCATGACTGGACTCAAGCTTCTACTAGATAAAAACAAACTGAATGGGACCAACTATAAAGACTGGCTGAGGAATCTGAAAATCATCTTGACTTATGATAAAGTATCATATGTCCTCACGGCTTCAGCCCCGCCCGTCCCAGGTCCAAAATCCTCAGTTGCGGACATTGAAGTCCGCAAGACATGGGACGCTGACTGTGCCACGGCAAAATGCCTCGTGCTTGCATCGATGGATAACACACATCAAAAGGAACACGAGGATATGGACATTCACGGTATATTGCTCCATACAAAGGAGTTGTATGGAGAGCAATCCCGTGTATTACGATACGAAGCATCAAAGAAATTGTTTCAGATGCGAATGGCCCCTGGCACACCAGTAGGAGACCATGTTCTAAAGATGATAGCTCTTATAGAAGAGCTTGAGGACCTTGGATGGACGATGGACAATGAACAATATATAGATATTATTCTGCAGTCCCTTCCCTCCACCTTTGCTCAGTTCATAGTGAACTTCAACATGCATGGCATGGAGAAGGAACTCTCTGAACTCCTTAACATGTTAAGGAGTGCAGAAAGCACTATGAAGTCAGCAAGAGCTCCCGTTATGACTGTTGGACAATCTTCTTCTTCTCGCCCGAAAGCTAAGGCCAAGGGAAAGAAAAAGAAGAAGCCCACCAATCCTAAAGGTGGAGTTAAAAAGGTGAAGGGAAAGGAAAAGTCCAAGGCTGGAGACTCGGGGAAGGGCGAATGTTTTCATTGCCACAAGACAGGACATTGGAAGCGCAACTGCACGGAGTACTTAAGTCTCGAGAAGAAGCATGGTGATGCTTCTGCTTCAGGTGCGTTTGTGACAGAAAACTGTTTTTCAATAAACTCTGCTTCCTGGGTATTAGATACCGGTTCAGGTTCCCACATTTGCAATTCTATGCAGGGGCTGAGAAATAGCAAGGTTTTGAAGACAGGTGACCATACTCTCCGCGTTGGAAATGGTTCCAATGTACATACAGTCGCAGTGGGAGAGTATCACTTGGGGTTGCCATCTGGATGTATTTTGGTTTTGAATCCATGTTATTTTGTACCAAGTATGCTATGTAATATAATATCCGTTTCTTTGTTGGACAATGAAGGATATAATTTTGTATTGCAGAACAATGTTATGATCATTCACCTGAATCAAATGTTGGTTGGGTATGGTACGCTTAATAACGGAATATATGTCCTAAATCAACACACAGTTTTCAGTATACAACACACTAATAAAAGAAAACTTTCAGAAATAAATGAAGCTTTTCTTTGGCACTGTAGACTTGGTCATATTAACGAAACAAGACTAAACAAGTCACACAAAGATGGATATTTAAACTCTTTTGAATATAAATCTTATGCGACTTGCCAGTCTTGTATCAAGGGTAAAATGACCAAAACTCCGTTTACCGGACACGGAGAAAGAGCTACTCAGCTCCTAGGCCTCATACATTGTGATGTATGTGGACCAATGTCTACACATGCTAGAGGCGGTTTTTCATACTTCATTACATTCACAGACGATTTCTCATGGTTCGGTCATGTATTTTTATTAAAGCACAAGTCCGAAGATTTCGAGAAATTCATTGAATATAAACAAGAAGTAGAAAAACAAACCGGCTTAAGTATTAAGATGCTTCGATCAGATCGAGGTGGTGAGTATCTCAGTACAGAATTTGCAAACTTCGTAAAAGAGAATGGGATTCTCTCTCAGCTCACTCCTCCTTACACACCACAGCACAACGGTGTGTCAGAACGACGGAATAGGACCCTATTAGATTTGGTCCGGTCCATGATGAATGACGCTGAGTTACCAGTCTCGTTTTGGGGGCATGCATTGGAGACTGCAGCGTTTTTGCTAAACAGGGTTCCAACCAAAACCGTGTCTACCACGCCATATGATATATGGCATGGGAAGAGACCATCTCTTAAGAGAATTAAAATTTGGGGTTGCCCGGCCTATGTTAAAAAGCAGAATCTGGACAAACTCGAGACACGGTCAGTCATGTGTAACTTTGTGGGATATCCAAAGAATTCTTATGGATATCTGTTCTACCACAAAGAGGAACAAAAAGTGTTTGTTTCTCAGTATGCCACATTCTTGGAAAAAGAGTTTTTCACAGATAAAGATGATGGCAAGGTGGTGGATCTAGAAAAGGTTCTGGAGACACAAACTACAAATGACAATTTGGTTGAACCGGCTGTTACAACAGAAACTGAAGAACCTCGGCCACTCCGAAGGTCTAGTAGGACTTCTCGCCCACCGGAGAGGTACTAAGGTTTCCTCATTGATGGTGACAGAGAAGACTGTATCATGGATGATGATGATCCTACCAGTTTTCAGCAAGCTATCACGAGTAGAGACTGTGTGAAGTGGCTGGATGCCATGAGATCCGAAATGGAGTCTATGTACACCAACAAAGTATGGACTTTGGACGTTGTACCGCCTGGGGTAAAACCTGTGGGGTGCAAATGGATCTTTAAAAGAAAGATTGGTGTAGATGGACAGGTGGAGACCTATAAGGCAAGACTTGTGGGAAGGGTTTTCGTCAGAGACCCGGTTTGGACTATGACGAGACTTTTTCTCCCGTAGCCATGCTTAAATCCATTCGGATCCTACTTGCTATTGCTGCTCACTACGACTATGAAATCTGGCAGATGGACGTTAAAACTGCATTTCTAAATGGAAATTTAGAAGAATGCGTTTATATGGATCAGCCTGAGGGCTTCATTGACAGTGGGAGCAGCGGGAAAGCATGTAAATTGCTTAAATCCATATATGGGTTAAAGCAGGCATCACGGAGTTGGAACATCTGTTTTGATGATGTTATCAAAGAGTTTGATTTCATCAAAAATCCAGATGAACCTTGTGTTTATAAGAAGGCTGTAGGGAGAGCTGTTACATTCCTCGTATTGTACGTGGACGACATTCTTCTGATAGGAAATGATATTCCTATGCTACAGTCGGTCAAATCTTTCTTATCACTGAGGTTCTCCATGAAGGACCTGGGTGATGCCACATACATTCTGGGCATAAGGATCTATAGGGATAGATCCAAAAGGTTATTGGGATTGTCCCAAACCAGGTACATTGACATCATCCTAAAAAGGTTGAGTATGGAAGACTCCAAGCGGGGTGCCTTACCCGCTTGCCATGGGGTCACTCTCTCCAAGGATTCTTGTCCAAATACCGATGAAGAGAGAGCTCGCATGATTGTTATACCCTATGCTTCGGCAGTAGGATCTATAATGTATGCGATGCTATGTACACGCCCAGATGTAGCTTATGCACTTAGTGTTGTAAGCAGGTATCAATCTAACCCAGGGCAGAATCACTGGACAGCTGTGAAGAACATTCTTAAGTATTTACGAAGAACTAAAGAATTGTTCTTGGTGTATGGTAATGGAGATCTCCAAATGGAGGCCTTTACCGATTCGAGCTTCCAAAGCGATAAGGGCGACAGCAAATCTATCTCTGGGTTTGTATTTACCCTCAATGGAGGGGCAGTGAATTGGAAGAGTTCCAAACAAGATACCGTTGCAGACTCTACGATGGAAGCTGAGTACATTGCTGCGAATGATGCCGCCAAGGAAGCCGTCTTGATGAAGAAGTTCATCTCGGAGCTAGGAGTAGTTCCAACCATTATTGATCCAATACCTTTGTATTGTGACAACAATGGGGCTATGGCATTAGCCAAGGAGCCCAGATCCCATCAGCGGTCCAGACACATCCTGAGGCGTTTTCATTTGATCCGGGAGATTGTAGATCGCCGCGAGATCGAGATTAGGAGGGTAGACACAAAGAATAACATCGCGGATCCATTCACCAAGGCCCTCCCTCAGCCGCAGCATGAGCGACTTTTTGAGATGTTGGGTATGAGATATGCCAATAACTGGCCTTAGTGCAAGTGGGAGATTGTTGGATATGTGTATGCCCCAGAGGCCATTATATGATAGTGGATGTATCTATACATGTATATATATATTCAGTATGCATTCTTGCTCGACATGATAGTATGCTATCTGGTTCTTCTTTATCTGACATGTTGTTTTGATCATGCTTTTATTCATTCATACATGCTGATAAAGCCCTGAGGATAACGGCTTGACTACTTTGATTATGATGGAGATCATACTAGTGGGACATCTGTAGTCTATAAGCATATCCTGGAAAGTCCCTAGTCGTAGGTATATCAAGACGGGGCATTGATATACCAGAGTAGACTAGCGTATATGATACTAGACCCATACGATGGGCGATGGATGTTCCCACATGCATCGATGTTTGACATCAAGATCATATACGGGTGCTCAGTGGTGATTGGGTACACTGGACGGACTCACCGAGAACTCCTATATGGAATTATATCTATCGTCGGATAGCAGTTCTCAGGTGACACTGGTACAGGTTAGTCTGTAGACCCGAGATCGTCATAGAGTCTTGTGTGCTCTCCCACTGTACTTTGATTGCCACCCTACCACGACTCTATTGAGTCGTGCAAACAGGTGGCCGTTGGGTACAGTCCCGAGACACACGAAGGCGATGAGCGATAGGAGGGGTTTCGTCTCTCCCGGTATTGGGAGTTGATGCTGTGCTGTGCCCGACTGGTTATATCAGTAAGTCCCTGGCCAGGGCTGCTGAGATTTGCTGATAAGCGTTATCAGTAGTTTCTCGATCTATTATAGACCATTCACCGGCACGACTTATTGAGTTATTAGGGTCGACGTGACCATCCCTAGGCTCGATATGCAGCATATCTGATGAAGATACCGGACTGTACGGTAGTGTTGCCGGTTGGCTCGACGGGAGTTGCAGCAGGTTCTCTTGTTTTCTTCTAATCGCTCAATACCCGGGTGGCCATTACGTTTAGCTGACCTCTTACGGCTTGGGGGTGTTTGATATGATCATCACCGTCTGCCGGCGTATTGACGAGTCTTAGAGTCCCATAAAGGAGTTACCCAGTCCAGGCGAAACGTTGTGGTGCGCGTATGCGATATGCGCATGGACCCGATCAAAATGCGCGTATAGGATACCGAACATTGATCGGGCGGCTTGCTTTTGGTGGGGTCATATGTGATATGGCCGGATTGATAAATCAAGTGTTGATTTATCATTTAACCATTAGTTTTCTCACTTAAAACCTTGAATATGATGGATGTATGCATGCATGTATGTGTTTCTTTCTCTCTTTCTAGTTTCATGCACATATGGATGTGCATACATACATACATACATACACCCATCTATCATGGTTGTTTACACATGGAAATGGTGGCAATATAAGACTCACACCATGGATAAATTTATGAGTTATTATTTGGTTTTAGGTTTAAAACAAAATTAGAAAAGGAAAGGATAATTCTTGAGTTGTTTCTACACTCTTCTTTAACCTAACCATTCTCACCTACCCTTAACCTTGGATTAAACTTTCCTTATGTGTTTTAAACCCTAATTAAATAATAACTCAAAGGTTTAACCATGGTTTGAAGTGAGAAGAAATAAAATATATAAAGATATATTTCATTTTCTTTTCAGGGTTATCATTCTAACTCTTGTTAAAAGAAAGCCTCCATCTTCTTCCTCCTTCAATATTTGCTCTCTAGTTTCTTCTAGTGAGAAAAATACACATAAAGAAAGGTTTTTGAAGTGAGAATCTTAACCACAACATCATTCTACACAAATTTAGCCAACTTGTTTAGAGTGTTCTCTTCGATTCTCGAAGTTGCGAGCTTGGACGGGGAACTCCGGGTGGATCGTCGTGGACGTGAGAGGACTTCAAGAGGACCTTCTTCCAACACCCAAGAGACCAAGGAGTCCAGTAAAAGGGAGCTACAAAGGTTGTTGTCTCGAAACCCTAATTTTATTAGCTTTAAGTTTTGTAACCCTAATTTTCTAGGATCGATTCCTTTGCATGCTTGTTTAGCACCATCAAAATCCAAACTTTGAGACATGTGATGCTTCAAAACTCATTATAGGGTGCTAGGTAAACCTAACAGCGAATGCACAGTAGACAAATCAAATCCATCTGTGCAATACTAGGATCTGGCTTAAACCAAAGCCCACTAGTATTGCCTGCCCGAACAGCATACGCACACAAGTGCACGTAAGTGATCGTAGCCCTGCCGTAAAACCATACGGCCTCTACACATTTCGCTAAATGCAGAGAAACTCTCTGTGTGGGACTCTAAAGACTCAATACTACACTGGCAGTGGGTTTAACCACAGACCGCAAGCGGCACTAGCTGTACGTAACGGTCCCCAGGTAGATGTCGATAAGAAGGCCGATGAGGTAAACCCATCCGAACTCCTACTGAGCCTGTATGTGACAATCTCCGTACAGTCCGGTCTGTTCATCTGATACATCGCATGGCGGGCCAAGGGGGACGGTGAACATCAGTCCCCTAATAGCGGTACAAGTCGTGTAGGAGTGTAGCCCAGAACACCTTGAGATAACACCGGAAACCGACCGGTATATCTCGCTTGCCCTGGCCAGGGACTACTTGTGTAATGGCTCTCCTAGACACAGCGCGATGTCAACCCCCAATACCGGGAGAGACGAATCCTGTCTAACCGTCACTGCCTCCAAGTGCTTCGGGACTGCACCCAACTACTACCTGTTTGCACGACTCCTTTGAGCCGTGGTAGGGTAGTAATCTAAGTACAGTGGGAACTCACTCGAGGCGAAGTGACAGTGTCAAGTTGGCGGACTAAGCTGTACTCATGTCACCTGGGAACTGATAACTGACGATAGGTATAATACCAACCAACAGTTCCCGACGAGTCCTGTCCAGTGTACTCGTAACCTAACGAGCACCCGCATACTATCTCAAGTACAACGTACTGACGGCTGTGGGACAGACCGTCTCCCCCGCTGGGATGAGAAGCGCATACGCTAGTCTACTCCGGAGTATCGATGCCCTATCTCGATAGTCCTACGACTAGGGACCTGTATAAGGATGCGCTTATGAATTACCCAGCCCCTACAAGTGTGAGCGCCATCACAACGCTGGTAATCAAGCAAAAATCCTAAGGGCTTTACAAATATGTATATAAGCGATATGCTAAAAGAAACACATGCACATATTGAAGTAGAGACAAACCAAGTAGCATACTACTATTTTGAGCAAGATTGTCTATACAAGTGTTAATATCCCAAGCTTCCATCAAGTAATATACAAGCTAGTATGATACAGTAATGGCCTATAGGGCATATACACTAACAATCTCCCACTTGCACTAAACCCATGTACTGGCGTATCGAAGACCTATCATCTCGATCAGCCGCTCGAACTGAGTCTGGGGTAGGGCCTTCGTGAGTGGATCTGCAGTGTTGTTCTCCGTATTTACTCTCTTCACCTCGATCTCCCGGCGATCTACGATCTCCCTGATCAGGTGGTACCGCCTCAAGATGTGCCTGGACTTCTGATGGGACCTGGGTTCCTTCGCTAAAGCTATAGCGCCGTTGTTGTCGCAATACAACGGTATTGGATCAACAATGGTAGGAACCACCTGATGCTCCGTGAGGAACTTCTTCATCCAGACAGCTTCCTTTGCGGCATTGCAAGCAGGTATGTACTCCGCTTCCATAGTTGAGTCAGCAACGGTCTCCTGCTTGGAACTCTTCCAGCAAACCGCCCCTCCATTGAGGGTAAAGACATAACCCGACATGGACTTGGAGTCATCCTTGTCACTCTGGAAGCTGGAGTCAGCAAAGGCCTCGAGCTGGAGGTCTTTTCCGCCGTACACCAAGAACATCTCCTTAGTCCTTCTCAGGTACTTGAGAATGTTCTTTACCGCTATCCAGTGTTTCTCCCCTGGGTTCGACTGATACCGGCTTACAACGCTCATTGCGTATGCTACATCTGGTCTGGTACACAACATCGCATACATTATAGAGCCTACCGCAGAAGCGTAGGGTATAATAGACATGAGATCCCTTTCCAAATCAGTCTTGGGAGACATCTCTTTGGAGAGGGTGATCCCGTGACAAGCCGGTAAATTGCCGCGCTTGGAATCTTCCATACTGAATCTTTTCGGTATGGTGTCGATGTACCTTGACTGTGAAAGTCCCAACATCCTCTTAGATCTATCATGATAGACCTGGATCCCCAGAATGTAGTTGGCATCGCCCAGGTCCTTCATGGAGAACCTCTGCGACAAGAATCCTTTGACTGACTGTAGCATAGGAATATCATTTCCTATTAGGAGAATGTCATCCACGTACAAGACGAGGAATACCACAGTTCTCCCTACAATCTTACTGTAAATGCATGGTTCATAAAGTCCTAAAATTCCTAATAATAAACCAAAATCAAGGTGTTCTGAGTGAGTTATTTCAGCTCCACGGTTTCTTTCCTTTGAAAAAAAAATGAAAAAAAAAATATATAGAATAGAAGTGACATGCGCTACTGCTCGATGCAATTCATCTCGCTTTTGGATTAGGTGATTGTTTAAACAGCAGCGAATGGTTGGAGGATTCTTATTGACTCATTATTTCGATGAATCATTTCTTCGGACAGAAGAAGATTCTGTAAACACTTATTCGAAATCTCAGCAGTTTGATCGGACCAAGCCTCCACAATTTCAGAATGGACCCATAAATTTCTGTATTTTTTATTTAAATCAAAATCATTAGATCTTCTTCCTCTGATATTGAAATCTCATTTTTAAATTATTCAACCATTTCATTTTACCAAGTTCAACGTTAGCCAGATTAGTCAACATTTATATGTTTCGATGCAACAACAAGATGTTATTTGTAACAAGTAGTTTTGTTGGTTGGTTAATTGGTCACATTTTATTCATGAAATGGGTTGGATTCACCCCTTCTTCTTGCGCCAAAGATCTTACCATTTCCGAAGGAACTGGAGCTACATTTCTTTTCAATTCCCATTCCAGAGTTCTTATGTGTTTGTGTTTCCACGCCATTTCATTTTTCGAGGTCTCAAAAAAAGAAAAGGACAAATTCCTTTTCTTAGGAACACATACAAGAAAAAGGATAATGGTAACCCCACCATTAACTACTTCATTTTCATTTATTAATTTCATAAATATTCTTTTGTACGCTCCTACCCCCTCCCGACAGGAAAATGCCTAATTTAGCGTGAACTTCCTGCCGGAAAAAATGTAGATCTCCTAGATCCGGGAGGTGCGGGTTTCCTGCTTCCTAGTTCAAGCTAGCGCTCTCCGGGTTCCAGTTCTGTTTGGACTAAAATAAAGGCAAGGAGATGAAATAACGGGGACATTTTCGGAATCTACAAAAACATTAAAGGAGAGGGTTAATAATAAAATCTTCTCAAAGATCACAAGGTGCTGAAGTGGCTGGAGGGGGGAGGGGGGATCCGTAGGTTTTTGTGAAAGGGATGCATTGAATCGGAATTCATAACAGACGATGCGTTTAGAGATGATGGACCCCCTCATTTCCCTCACACTCCCTAGATCTTCATGGGACCAACCTATCCCGAATAAAGGGTTTGTGCGTCTCACTAGTCTATAAGATCTCTATCAATCAAGAATTCCACCAAGTGGGTACCGATCGCATAAGGTTGATCTTTACGTTTGGAAGATTTACTCACTCCATCCTTATTACCTTTAGAATCTTTTTGAACTACATCCATATCTTCTTTATCTTCTTTATTAACACTAATAGGAGGACCTTTGATCAAACTTGCTTGCATTTTCCTCTTACTATAAATTTCATTGTTGTCTTGGTTACATGGATCGTAAATGCATGAATGTGATGGACCAAAAAAATCTGCAGTTCCTAGTGGAATAGGTAACAAAGCTACTTTGCCTCCTACTGCTTCTAACTCACCACCTCCCCAAGTTAAGCTGGTACTTGTTGTTGCACCGGGGGCGGTTACGCCAGGTGCTAAAGCATGAGTGTTTTGTACCCATTGAGCAAAGATGGGTTGTAATTACATTTTTGATCGAAAAATCAATCTGATTTATTTCGTACCCCTCGCTCGATGAGAAAATGGCAGACCTCGCAACCGGGCTAAAAAAAAAACAATTTCAGATAGGTATTTCCTAAATCAAACGATTATCTGGGTTTTTGATAAAGTCGAATTCCTTGACAGTATCATCAAAGCAGATGTTCCAACTCCGCGATGCCTGCTTAAGTCCATAAATGGACTTGAGCAACTTGCACACTCTACCGCTGCTCCCACTCTGAATGAATCCCTCCGGCTGATCCATATAGACGCACTCTTCCAAATTTCCATTTAGGAAAGTCGTCTTTACATCCATCTGCCAGATTTCATAATCGTGGAAGGCAGCAATGGCAAGAAGGATCCGAATGGATTTCAGCATAGCCACTGGAGAAAAGGTCTCGTCATAGTCCAAACCAGGTCTTTGACGAAAACCCTTTGCAACAAGTCTAGCTTTATAGGTTCAACCTGCCCATCTACACCAATCTTCTTACTGAAGATCCATTTGCAGCCTACGGGTTTTACCCCTTCTGGTGCAAAGTCCAAAGTCCAAACTTTGTTGGTGTACATGGACTCCATCTCGGTCCGCATTGCATCCAGCCATTTTACCGAGTCGCCGCTCCGAATGGCTTGCTGGAAGCTAGTAAGCTCACTAAAATCCATAGTGCAATCCTCTCTATCCCCGTCTATAAGAAAACCATAGTATCTCTCGGGCGGATGAGACTGCCTACTACTCCTGCGGAGTGGCGCTGGGATGTCCGGTTCTCTTGAAACTTCTGGTTCCTCCAAGCTTTCAGTAATAGTTTGTGGTTCTGGAATTTCTTCCAGTTCTATTGCTCTCCCACTTATCTGATTTTCTAAAAATTCAGTTTCCAAGAAGTGGGCATGCTGAGAAACAAAAACGTTTTGTTCCTCTGCGGAATAGAAAAGATACCCCCTGGAGTTCTTTGGGTATCCCACAAACTTACACAGTACTGAGCGTGCCTCGAGCTTGTCTGCATGCTGCTTTTTTACAAAAGCTGGACATCCCCATGTCTTAAGGTACTTGAGACAGGGTTTCTTCCCACTCCACATCTGATATGGGGTGGCAGGCACAGTCTTGGATGGAGCCTTGTTTAAGAGATATGCAGCTGGTTCTAGCGCATAACCCCAGAAAGATCGCAGCAACTCAACCTTACTCATCATGGAACGAACCATATCCAATAGGGTTCGGTTCCGCCTTTCCGATACACCGTTGTGTTGTGGTGTGTATGGAGGAGTAAGCTGAGAAAGAATTCCATTCTCTTTTAAGTAGCCCAGAAACTCGGCACTCAAGTATTCACCACCTCGATCAGATCTCAGTGTCTTGATACTTTTTCCTGTTTGTTTTTCAACTTCATTCTTGTATTCCTGAAATTTCTCAAAGGCCTTTGATTTGTGCTTCATCAAGAAGACATGCCCATACCTAGAGAAATCATCTGTGAAAGTAATGAAGTATGAATAACCACTTCGCGCATGTGTAGACATTGGACCACACACATCACTGTGTATGAGTCCCAAGAGCTCGCTCGCTCTTTCTCCGTGTCTAGTGAACGGAGTCTTTGTCATCTTTCCCATGAGACAAGATTCATAAGTGGCATAAGACTGATACTCAAACGGATTCAAGTATCCCTCTTTATGTAACTTTGTTAACCGTGTCTCATTAATGTGACCCAGTCTACAATGGCATAAGAAAGCCTGATTTTTTTCCGGAGACTTTCTTTTAAGTGTGTTCTGGACACTGAAGATCTGAGCTTGATTCAATACGTATATCCCGTTTTGTAATGTACCTGACCCAATCAGAACTTGATTTAGGTGGATGTTGACTACATCGCTTACAAAAGTAAAATCATATCCTTCCTTAGAAATTAAGGATATAGATATGATATTACAAGTCGCACCTGGTACATAAAAACAGTTACGCAGAATCAATATCTGCCCAGTTGTCAGTCCTAGATGATATTCCCCTACGGATTCAGCATACATGCTCATTCAGTTAGCAACCCTTAGAGTCATATCACCTTTCCTGATAACCCTACGGTTTCTCAGAGCCTGTAACGAATTACAGATATGAGATCCTGATCCGGTATCCAATACCCAGGAAGTAAGGTTAACTGACATACAGTTCTCTATTACAAACACACCCGAAGCCGAAGCCACAACATGCTTCGAATTCTGGCTACTGGCTTTGCAAGCCCTGCAATCCTTCTGTCCATGTTCATTCCCGTAACAATAGGAACATCCCTCTTTTACTACATCTTTTCCTGAAACTTCTGCCCTTCCCTTTCTTTCTACTTCCCTGGTTTCCTTTAGGGCAGTAGGTGGAGACTGTTGAACTAAGTCAGCATCTGACCCATTCTTCAACGTGGTCTTCAGGTCCAAGAGCTCAAAAGAGATGGTCTCTGTAAGGACGTTGCCCCCTACAGATGACCCGATAGCCAACCTCGCTGGAAGCAATTCGTTCGAGGTCTCATATCTTGCAATACGAGATTGCTCTCCATATAAATCTTTGTTATGGAGGAAGATAGAAACTGAGTCCAACTTCTCATGCTGCCTCTGGTATGTACCATCAACTGAGGCTAACACGAGGCACTTGGCTTTCGCACATTCTTCTTCCGATGTCCTACGGATATTAATATCCATGACAGGGGAAACTGGACCTGAGACGGCAGGGGTTGGATCAGTCAAGAGGTTTCCCAGCTTGTCATGAGCAATGGACATCTGGACAGACCTTTGCCAGTCATAACAGTCAGATTCAGTCATTTTATTATCTAGATGTAACTTAGGTGCGGTCATTGGGTCGCTGCAATTAAGAGAGAGAGAGAAGAAAACACTTAGCATGATGCTCTTGCAAGTTTAGATTGGTTTTTAATTTATCTAAACAGGATGGCTCCCACTGTCTCTCGAATCCCTCCTCAAACCATAATGGAAGAATTAGTCAGGATCAATCTCACGGTACAATACTTGCTTAACCTTTCAGCCAGGCCAGTGTCGGTACTTCGAAGGAGGTTTTCCAACGCTTTCGCGAAGTTCCTTAATTAAGTAACCTCTTTTCCCTGTGGGCGTAGCCCCGCTAACACCTTTCTAGACACCTACTAGGTTTATAGCATTGATCGTTAAGTGAGAAAGTTCCCGAGGAGTAGCATATACTCACAGTAGGATCGGGATCCAAATATCATTGCGTGGCAAAACTGAAGGAATCCTACCAGAATCATCACACTCCAAATGGTATGCAGCGCTAGCAAGTTTCAGTACTTTTGAAACTCCCGATGTGGATTTTTGCCCCATGCTCTTATGACCTTGACGAAGGTCAACAAATCATAAGTCACATGTCAAGTTCTACCCGTCATTATCCAAGTTAATTTGAACCCACCCGTACATACCCTTGACGAAGGTCAACAAGGTAATACGACTGTCCCAAACCAACGCATCTATCTATGCTACATATGAACACCCAACAGCTACCAATCACTATGTCTTGACGAAGGTCAACAAACATAGCTTGAATACTATTGAATATCCATACGAAATGACGGAGGGCTACGAATGGTTTTGGCGAAACCGTGAACGTAGTGAACTTGATATAATCGATGGAACGAGATAGCTTTTTAAAAGGAGTGGTTCAAGCTCCGCGTTTAAAATGCTGGTTTTGAAAAGAACCGAGTGGTTTTCAAAGTGTTCCAATCGACTTTTACTTGGTTTATTTTCTTGCATTAATCTTAATGCGTCCCATCTTTTAATCCTACCATTGCAAAAAACAACCAAAATATGGTGTACGCTTATGCCATCCGCATTCGCCACGGGGCCCCGTCATCACCCGTTAGGTTACTTAACTAACGACAGAGCGGGGGCTGGACTAGCGCGGATGCAAAACATAAGCAACACCTTAATAGATATCATATATAGATATATAGCAATGATAGCCATTACAGATCACAGATGAACACTTTGGACATACTAGGAATCCGTGATTCGTTCGAGCCTGCAACGAAAAACGGATTACATGGTCGCGATGAATAGCCAAACCCCACCCTAGACCCCTATGGGTGCGGCAAACTACCTGCCAAGTACCTGAAGCGAAGCAACCTCCCTCAACACCGTGAGTAGGCCACTCGGCACTTCGAGATACCCGGTAGTTTGTGCACCCCACCTTGGGTCTATCTTAGGAGAAAAAACAGTAAAAAGAAATTATACAATGACGGCTACAACCCCGACCCGGTTGTGCGGTCAAACAAATAATATTACATCAATTTACAAATTTTACAATGAATGAAAGAAAAAGAAACTCTCATCTCACACCCATTCCCGGCTATTCATCCGCGACAATCCAACGAGCTCATATACACAAACCATCAACATTACAGATCACAGATATGTATAACCCCCACTAATCGACGTATAGCGATTAGCGGACGTTCAATACATATATCACATCACAGGAAATATGCATTAGCCAAAATCTACAGAATATCGATCAAAATACGGATTTATAACCACCCCAAAAGTCAATTTGCTCTCTGGAAATTCTGGGTGGAAAAAACATGTATTAAAAATCTCAAAACAGCAAGCTAAGAACACTGCAGCAAAATGGAGTCGCGGCCAAACCCATAGTTTCGCCGCGTTTCCGCGGTGAGTTGGCCGAGTCAGATGCTCCGTTTTGCTGTGTGTTCTATAAAAACCCTGAGACGAATTTTCATATATGTCAAATAATTTTTTGAACAGTATAAAAATTCGACAGAAAGTTGGTTTTTGTCGGATGTGTTTTGCGACTTTTTTCCGATCGATATTCTTAACACTTTGCTAACTTGCTAGTTTATGTTTAGCTAGGCTCTGATACCACTGTAAGTCCACGTTGCTCACTCCGGTTCTTACGGGGAGGCGGAAACGGCGAAAAACAATAATTTGGCGGGAGGCAACATGGACTCAAAAGCAAGGATCTGGGCTAAACTAGAAACTAGCAAACAAGAAGAGGCTTTAACTACTATGCTGTAGAAAATATACCTCACGAAACTGGTCCTTCGGGTCTTCTCTCCGCTGTCCGGCTCGTCCATCCACGCTCCGAGGGTCGATCCGGATCTAGGTCACCTCCGTGGCCTCCTTGAGTCGAAGATGATCCACCCGAGAGTTGTACACCGAGCTCCACCTCAAGCCGAGGCAACTAGGGCAAAGAGATTGCTAATCTAAATGCCTTAGCTTTTGTAGAAGAGAAAGATGGAAGTGTTTGTCTATGTGGATTCTTTTTCTCTCAACACATGAGATCAAAAGAATTTTCAAGAGGAGGAAGATGAAGGAGAAAACCTAGCAACCATGAAGCTTTTCTTTTCTTCTCATTTCAAGAGAGAGAATGAGAAGAGAATAATGAAAAAGATTAACTCAAGCAAATGAACCATGGTTGCAATAATACACTAAAACCATCATTATTAATCCTATCATGATAAAGTTGATGGCACATTGAATTGACCATTTTCATAACTCAAGAATTAAAAAGAAAATCAAGGAAGAGTGTAGATCTCTCTTGAAGGTCAATGGTCAACACGGTCAACGGGTCAACAAAGTCAAGAGAGGTCTAAGGGGTCAAATGGTCAATGCAATTAGCCATCACTAATCTATCACTAAAAGGATTAGTAAACAATGTTTCCGGCTCATAATGGTTTTGACCAAACGAATTGTCAAAAACCCTAATGAGTCTGCCACATTACGGTTTTGGTCGAACCATCTGCCAAAACCCTAATGGGGCAGGTCCTCCTTCATCGCTCCTCGAAACTGTGCATACACACCTGCATCCGTATTCCGTAGAATGCGAATGCACAGCAGACAAATCAAATCCATCTGTGCAATACTAGGATCTGGCTTAAACCAAAGCCCACTAGTATTGCCTGCCCGAACAGCATACGCACACAAGTGCACGTAAGTGATCGTAGCCCTGCCGTAAAACCATACGGCCTCTACACGTTTCGCTCAATGCAGGGAAACTCTCTGTGTGGGACTCTAAAGACTCGACACTACGCTGGCAGTGGGTTTAACCACAGAATGCAAGCGGCACTAGCTGTACGTAACGGTCCCCAGGTAGATGTCGATAAGAAGGCCGATGAGGTAAACCCATCCGAACTCCTACTGAGCATGTATGTGACAATCTCCGTACAGTCCGGTCTGTTCGTCTGATACATCGCATGGCGGGCCTAGGGGGCGGTGAACGCCAGTCCCCTAATAGCGGTACAAGTCGTGTCAGAGTCTAGCCCAGAACACCCTGAGATAACACCGGAAACCTACCAGTATATCTCGCTTGCCCTGTCCAGGGACTACTTATGTAATGGCTCTCCTAGACACAGCGCGATGTCAACACCCAATACCGGGAGAGACGAATCCTGTCTAACCGTCACTGCCTCCAAGTGCTTCGGGACTGCACCCAACTACTACCTGTTTGCACGACTCCTTTGAGCCGTGGTAGGGTAGTAATCTAAGTACAGTGGGAACACACTCGAGGCGAAGTGACAGTGTCAAGTCGGCGGACTAAGCTGTACTCATGTCACCTGGGAACTGATAACTGACGATAGGTATAATACCAACCAACAGTTCCCGACGAGTCCTGTCCAGTGTACTCGTAACCTAACGAGCATCCGCATACTATCTCAAGTACAACGTACTGACGGCTGTGGGACAGACCGTCTCCCCCGCTGGGATGAGAAGCGCATACGCTAGTCTACTCCGGAGTATCGATGCCCTGTCTCGATAGTCCTACGACTAGGGACCTGTATAAGGATGTGCTTATGGATTACCCAACCCCCACGAGTGTGAGCGCCATCACAACGCTGGTAATCAAGCAAAAATCCTAAGGGCTCTACTAATATGTATATAAGCGATATGCTAAAAGAAACACATGCACATATTGAAGTAGAGACAAAACAAGTAGCATACTACTATTTTGAGCAAGATTGTCTATACAACTGTGAATATCCCAAGCTTCCATCAAGTAATATACAAGCTAGTATGATACAGTAATAGCCTCTAGGTTATATACACTAACACTCTTAGACGAATAGACTAGACTGTATGGAGATTGTCACGGACAGGCTCAGTAGGGGTTCAGATGAGTTTGATCGTCGGCCTTCCTTTCGTTCAATACCTAGGTAGTCATTACGTACAGCTAATGCCGCTGACGTGCTTGTGGTTAAACCCACTACCAGCGTATTGACGAGTCTTTAGAGTCCCACACGGAGGGTTTCCCGGGTTCAGGAGAAACGATATAGTAGTCGTATTGGATACGTGCAGGGTTCCGATCGATTGATTGTACTATGTACCGAGACTTTCGATCGGACGGTTGATAATACTAGCCGGCTCGGGTTGAGCCAGATTATTAAATCAGGTATTGATTTAATAATTTACGTATATGTATTTCGATATGTATATTATAGTATTATGTTCTTTGTGTTATTCTATCTCTTCGGGTTTTCATATTTCGGTACGAATACATGTATGTATGTACAGTAGAGTGTGGTCCGTATTTTTTACAGATAACATTCTAGAAGGTGGACACCTCATTTTGGGTTTGACTATTTATTTTAAATGGATAATAAGGTGGAAAAGAAATGATGGGGAGTATGGTGAGAACCATGCTTGCATAGTGTACACAAATGAATTGTTAATTCATTTGTGTCAACTACTCAAGCATGGGTTTGATTTTATATTGGAGAAAAATGTTTTAAAAAACCTAGCATCTTATTTCTCTCTCTCCATGGATGGTTCATTAGTTTTGAGAATGAGTTTTTCTTCTCACCATTAGCTTCACTCTCCTCTTGGGTTTTCTTGAGCTCCTCCACCTTCAACCTCAACCTCCTCTCTACAATCTCATGAGTTGAGAATCAAGAGAGGGGGTGAGATGGATAAACACTTAGAACACTCACTGCATCCCAAGCATTCTAGATTAGCAACCTAGAATACCTAGTTGCTTCACTTTCTTTTGATGTGGAGCTAGAGCCATGAGCTACATCCCTCGGGTGGATCATCTTCGACAAAGGAAGACCGGCGGGCAAGTTCAATTGAGCACGCCTCAAGGAACTAAGGAAGATGACGGAAGACCGAAGGACTTGGTTCGTTCGGTATAACCTTCTATCTCAGTAGCTAGTGCATCTTGTAGTTAGCTAGTATAGGTTTATGGTTTCGATCTTGGGCGGGTTTCGTTAGCGCCAAGTTTTCTAAAAACGTCATTTTTTGTTCCGCATCGACCACGGTAAATGTCTAGGGCGCTGGCGTCCCAACATGGTATCAGAGCCACCCTATAAACCATTACTAGCTAGTTTGCACAAGCTTAAAATATCGATTGACCAATTTTTCCGAATTATATTTCCGTTTCGATGTGCTTGCTGTCGATTTTGAAAGTTGTTCAAAGAATTTTCTGGTTGTTTTAAAATTATGTGCAGAAAAACTAGAGCTAAGAAAAAAATTTGGGCACCTAACTCCAAAATTCGTACGCGGAACCGAAGAAAAATGGCACGTTTTGCCGCTGAACCGCCGCGCTTTTTGGGCTACAGTGCCCCCAAATTTGTTCTGGGACTCTAGTTCATGGAAATATAATTTTTTTGATGTATGGTTTTGGCCCAGATTTTTTTGAGTGCCGGTTTGTATTTGGGGGCCAATTTGGAAAATTTTAGTCGATCGAAATTTTTAGTTCATATTTATCAGTGCATGTGAATATATCTGCGACCATGAATATAATTAAGCGGTACAACCCGACCAGTTGCTATATGTTCAATTAAATGAGTTTGTGAACGTGATATTCACGTTGATGTTCTGTGATTGTGCTGATATTATGGTTAGATTGTCATGGTGGTTAGCTTGCGGTGCAATGGTAGTAGTACAGTTAAGATTCATTTGTATATTCGTTATTGCGGGGCGAGTGTCCGATATGCAGACTGCCGTCTCTTCCAGATTGTTTATTCTTTTATTGGGGCACGACCGGGTTGAGGTCGATGTCGCCATTGTATATATATTTTTCTTTTCTATACTAGGATTTCCCCGCGGTGGAGTGCACGAATAGCCGAGTTCTAGAGGGAAATGGGCTTGCATCTCATGGCGTTGAGACGGAGGGGGCTTTACTCTATAATTGGCGGGCTATTCGCTGCACTCGTAGAGGGTATAGGGTGACCCACGGAGGGGTGCTCAAGTTACCGGATTCTGTGAAGTGCTGGGTGGCCCATTCACTTTGTTGATTGGGGTTGCCTCACTTCTGGGATTGGTGGGTAACTTTCCGCGCTCGTAGGGGTCCAGGTTTTCATTGCACGGGCTATTCACACGACCGGGAACGTTGGGTCTCATTTGCGGCTCAAATGAAACCCGAAGCTCTAAGATTATCCACCATTTTGTGTTGCTTGCTGAGATTCTGTGATATTTCTTATATCATGCCTGGGACGAATGTTATATATATTTATATATACTTTTCGATGTTGTATATGTTTTGCATCCGCGCTAGTCCAGCCCCCGCTCTGCCATTAGTTAAGTAACCAACGGTGCATGACGGGGCCTCGTGGCGAATGCGGATGTCATATATGTACATTTTATTTTCGTTCCTTTTTCTGGTGTGATATGAATTAATTGATGGGACTGCATTAATTCTGATTAATACAAGGAAAACAAACCTATGTGATGTTGTTGAAACCAAGTTTTTAAAAAAACTGCTATTACAGACGATTCTTTTGCTTTGCACAGCGGTATTCGGTTATGAATATCCAGCACCTCATTCGACGAGGCAAGAGCTGAGATCCCTTCACAGGGAGTGACCTCTTAAGAAAAAGTTTGCGTCTTTGTAATAACTTCACTATAGTCGATTCTTTTGCTTTGCATCGTGGTATTTGTTCATATCAGAATTTTGCATTATTATATCGCCCATTCTTAATCATATTACAAATAAATAGGTGCTTTTGATCCATGTCTGCTAAATAGTTGCAGGTTACAGATTCTCAGAACAATACAGTGAAATTCATGAAAAGACGTTACAAATGTGAGACTACGACCAACAATAGATGAATCCATATGATGCCGCCTACCAGTTCAAGGAACAAATAAAAATCATGAGACAGTTCAATGGACAAAGTACAAAGGCAGTACAGGATTAAAGACTTCAACGCGAAGCTCACGGTAAAAGTCCATAAATTCTGCATTGTTGGAAATCTGGAAGAAAGTAGAAAAGATTCTGAGAAACTAAGTGAAGAAAACAGAAGGAAAAAGCAACATGAAGCAACCCTGAAAGATAGAGCCAGAGATCCCTCAATATGGCCGTGGAACCGCGGCCAAACATGGCTTTTTGCCGCGGTTCCGCGGCCGTGCAGTGCACGTGTCGGTGCACGTGTCGGTGGGTGTCGGTGCTTTGACCCGGCTTTCTTAGGGTAGTTCTGTAATTACGTGTATGGATCAGATGTAACCATTTGATTGTTCGCGTTTTTTGCGTGCGTTTTAAATTAAAAATACCGCAATCAAAACGGTGTCGCTTGGTAGCTAGCCGGTTGAGTACGAGTCGGTCCACAGGGAAAAGGTGTTCTTTCTTTAAGTTCTAACGAGGTAAGTCCAAAAGAAATGGTGGTTTTGATTTACGATCAAAGAATGAGATTGATTAAAAGTCTTGCTAGGGTTAGGATTAGGTTAGTTTGGATTAGGTATTCTACTCACTGCTTTCTTTGCCCTAGTTAAGAATATAGGTGTCAGGGTAATAGTCAACAAAGTGGATTAGCACGACTAGGAAGAAACTTAGTTTCTTCCTTTTGCTCATTGTCCTTCCTTTCTTAACTCTTAGCTCTAACCTCTATTTTAATCAACTACAACCGGTCTAACTAGGGAATCACCGCTATCTTGTATGATAGGGTGCCGTAGTGAGCGGTGCATGGTTGAATTAAATAGAGTCCTAATTGATTAAAAAATTATATTGCCAAAGAAAGGAATGAGAGAGATTTTCTTCTCTCAAACCTTCCCGATCCTAACCTTAACAAGTGAGGAATTACTCACTCATTCGGAAGTTAACGATAAAATTCATTTTTATAAATTTTTTATTAGAAAATTAAATTTCACATAAAAGAAGACAGATAAAAATTGCAGAAATTAAATTCAGATAAAAAAATGCAAGATAGAAAAAGAAACTTACTTTATTGATACCTCCTCAACGATTATAATGGAATTAAAATTTAGATCTAGAAAATAAAAAGAGGCATGCCTAATTAGGCTCTTGGCTTTCCTATTTATAGTTAGGAGAAACCCTAGGTTTTACATCTGATCCATACACGAAATTACAGAACTACCCTAAGAAAGCCTGATCAAAGCACCGACACCCACCGACACGTGCGCGGACACGTGCACTGCACGGCCGCGGAACCGCGGCCAAACATGGCATTCTGCCGTGAATCCGCGGTAGTGTAGTGTACGTGTCGGTGCACGTGTCAGTGGGTGTCGGTGCTTTGACCAGGCTTTCTTAGGGTAATTCTGTAATTTCGTGTATGGATCAGATGTAAAACCTAGGGTTTCTCCTATCTATAAATAGGAAAACCAAGAGCCTAATTAGGCATGGCTCTTTTTATGTTCTAGATCTAAATTTTAATTCCATTGTAATCGTTGAGGAGGTATCAATAAAGTAAGTTTCTTTTTCTATCTTGCATTTTTTTATCTGAATTTAATTTCTGCGATTTTTATCTGTCTTCTTTTATCTGAAATTTAATTTTCTAATATAAAAATTATAAAAATGAATTTTATCGTTAACTTCCTAATGAGTGACTAATTCCTCACTTGTTAGGGTTAGGATCGGGAAGGTTTGAGAGAATGAAATCTCTCTCATTCCTTTCTTTGCCAATATAATTTTTTAATCAATTAGGACTCTATTTAATTCAACCACACACCGCTCACTACGACACCCTATCCTACAAGATAGCGGTGATTCCCTAGTTAGACCGGTTGTGATTGATTAAAATAGAGGTTAGAGTTAAGAGTTAAGAAAGGACGGACAAGGACCAAAAGGAAGAAATTAAGTTTCTTCCTAGTCGTGCTAATCCCCTTTGTTGACTATTACCCTAACACCTATATTCTTAACTAGGGCAAAGAAAGCAGTGAGTAGATTCCCTAATCCAAACTAACCTAATCCTAACCCTAGTAAGACTTTAAATCAATTGAATCTCATCCTTAGATTTTTAAAACAACACCTGCCAAAAATAGGACTTAACTCGTTAGAACTTAAAGAAAATAACATGATTTCCCTGTGGACCGACCCGTACTCAACCGGCTAGCTACCAAGCGACACCGTCTTGATTGCGGTATTCTTTAATTTAAAAACGCATGCAAAAAAACATCGAACAATCAAATGGCGCCGTTGCCGGGGAAACGATAGTTATTTTTTTTGTAAATTCGGGTTAATTGAAATTGAAAAAAATATAAAAATTGAAAAACAAAAAAAAATCATCTTGTTATTTTTTGAGGGGTTTTTTTATGAATTGTGCAGGAAAAGAAGACGGACAGATTCAGATCTGGAAAAATCCAGTGAACAAATCAAGAAACAGAAGATCTGAACAAACAGAAAAGAACATCAACAGCGCACAGAAAAATTTTAGAGATCCAAACCTACCAATCGGCCGCGGAACCACGGCCGATTGAAGCATTTGAACACGGAACCGCGGTCAACCTGTGACGTCAGTACTTCAAAATTCACTGTAAGCATTTTTTTCCTCTCTCCTACCCTCTGCTCTCCACTAAAAATTTTCCCGCAGGGTTCTTTGCGCAAAACAACTTCTTCTCCCCCTCCAATAAATCATTTTGTGCAGGATTCTTTGCGCCGCAAATAAGAAGAAAAAAAATTTTGGGCAAGTGTTTTAGATTTTGTGTGTTACTGCTTTGCATTTTTAAAACGGAATTTAAGGGGCTATAACACCAATCAAGATTCGGTGGGGATTTCATTACCCTTCCTAAAACCCCAAAAATAACTAAAAGCATATGCATCACCCTTGAATTAATTAAAAAATATCTAGACTCAGCCAATTAAGGACTGTCGCGCTCATTAGGACAAAGAAATGTTGTGGGCAATCAGTCGTTTATCTAAACCTGACTTTGTGGTGCCTAGGCTAGACAAGTGAGAAAGGTAACTTTAAAAGGCCAGTCTCACGGTGATTCGTGAGCGGAACCCTCCTTTCTTCACTTGTGCTTACCTAGCCACAATTGGTGGTGAAGAGGCGATTTGGGGGATATCTCACAACTTGTCGCTTTGGACCAGTTATGAGCAGTCTAGTTGACTTAGGAGACCCTATCTCTAGGCTTGATTGTGCATGTTTAAATTGTGATTGCTTCAAAGTGTGTCGTAGTTCCGTACAAATTTTTGCAAAAACTTTTTATAAAAAAATAAAAAAAAACACAAAACAAAATTTTTACAAAAACTTGCCATTTGTCGCTAGAATTCCATTGCACCCCACCTACATGTTTCTACTTTTCGACTACACTACAACTCGTTTAGTGTATGTCCGGTTGGACTAGGGACACTAGCACCCGCTTAGTCCATGTCTCGTTAGTCGCTACTGACGACACGTTCGACCCCGAAGTCCAAACTCCCTCCACTTCTTTTTCATTTTTACATTCATCTTCACATTCATCATCTTCTAAGGAAATTTCAGGATTCAATCCTTACAACCCCTTACCTACATCGGGACTGATTCCACCTCAACTGGGTGCGAATAACCCGCAATACCCTCCTGTTGATGCGCCACAGCGAATCGCGCTCCAGGATCGTTTCTATCCCACCCGCTCCGCACTTCTTACTTGTCTTTCACTTTCGCCGGCTAATGGGGTCAATTTCGAAATTAAGCCCCACTTCATCAATATGTTGCCTAAATTTCACGGACTGGAATCCGAAGATGCCTATATCTTCATTAACAAATTCTAGAATGTTTGTGCAATGATGAAGACCACCTAACTGTCCGATGATGCTATATGGTTACGAGTCATTCCTTTCACTTTGTGTGACCTAGCTGAAAAGTGGATGTATAACACCGCATCACATTCTATAAACAATTGGGAAGAGTTTTTTAAATCATTTCTTAAAAAGTTTTACCCACATCACAAGACCGCGAGAATTCGTAATGAAATTAACCAATTTTCCCAGCTTCCTTCCGAACCTTTTTGGAAGTGTTTCGAACGATTTAAAGACCTTCTTGTTCAGTGCCCTCACCATGGTATTGAGAGATGGAAACTTTGCCAAACTTTATACGAAGGATTGAATCCAGCAACTAAGAAGTTGCTGGAAACCATTTGTTAAGGTCACTTCCTAACCAAATCTAACGAGGAAGCTTGGCAATTTCTCGACGATACACTTCAGTGGGAAAACAATAGACATACCACTTCATCCACTTCATCTACTTCATCCGATCCGTCTAGGGCAGGTGTTCATCAACTTGATATGTCAATTGCAATGAAAGTCGAAATGGCCGCAATTACACGAAAACTAGAAGCAATTGAGAGCAAATTCTCACCGCCTTCTCCTGCCCCTGCTTTACCCCCTCGCACTATATGCGCTTGTTGTTCGGATCCGTCCCATTTGACTGAAGAGTGTCCTTAAAAACCACCTGCTCAAGGACATGATCAAGTCAATGCTGCCTTTCAGCAAAGACAAAGAAATGATCCATACTCTTCAACTTACAATCCTGGTTGGAAGAACCA
Organism: Agapanthus africanus; assembly: GCA_030015575.1. Taxonomy (NCBI): domain Eukaryota; kingdom Viridiplantae; phylum Streptophyta; class Magnoliopsida; order Asparagales; family Amaryllidaceae; genus Agapanthus; species Agapanthus africanus. Next base: position 396,920,159 of record JASDDO010000026.1, on the reverse strand, counting down.
TCCCAATTTTGCTTGGAATCAAAATCAGCAACAATTCCAAGGCAACAACAATTTCCAGAGGCCTCCTCCACAACAACAAGCTCCTCAACAAACTCAATATCAGCAACCTTTCCATCCCCAACCTTACCAAAATCAAACGAACAATTTTGCACCGAACAATTCTTTTCCTGAAAACAATTTTGTTCCGCAAAATAACTATAAGGTTACCTCGTTAGAACGAAGTCTGGTTGCGTTTTTAAAAAAATCAACTCAATCCTCAGCCAACATCCAGTCTTCCATTAAGTCTTTGGCGCAACACACTGCATCACATAGGCAAAGCATCAAAACCATTGAAGCCCAAATTGCACAACTGAATGTTGTTTTAAGCGAACGAGAAAAGGGAAAGCTTCTATCTCAACCACTGCCAAATCCCGGTCACCCACAAAATGCACAAGTTTCTCATGAACAACAAAACCATAATGTGAGTGCCGTGACTACATTGAGATCTGGAAAGATGTTGCACAACAATGTGGGCAATGATGATGACACCCCGACCGCCGCCTCTTCTTCTTCTTCATCTTCATCCTCTTCGTCTTCAGAGTCTGTTCTCTATTCTTCACAAGGCTCTAATTCTTCCACTACTCCGAACGGACCCACATCTCACTCCACGAAAACACAAACACTGGGATCCGTTCCAACTCCGTAATCCCCTCCACAAACATTGGACTCAACAAATTTTCAAAATGTTCCATTTCCAAACAGGTTGAGATCCAATAAACAAACTCCACAAATGGAGAAGATTGTGGAGTTATTTATGTTGTGTTAGCCTAGCACCCTATGTAGAGTTTGGAAGCATCACATGTCACAAAGAAAGAATTTTTAGGGTGCTAAGTTAACAAACATCGGATCGTTCCTAGAAAAATTAGGGTTTCTAAAACATGCATATCATCTCATGAAAGAAAAGTTAGGGTTTAGAGAGTACAACCTTTGTAGCTCCCTACGCTAGACTCCTCGGCTACTTGGGGTTTGAAAAAGCTCCGCTTGAACTCCTCTAGGTCACCGATGATCCACCCGGAGTCCGCTTTGTCCAAGCTTGCAACTTCACCCGATCAAGAGAACGAAATGAAGCTTACACTCCAAACAAGTGGGCTAGACTTGTGTAGAATGGTGTTGTGGTTCTCTTTCTCACTTCAAAATCCTAACTTGATGAGTATTATGCTCACTTGAAAAATCTAGAGTGCAATGGAAGAAGGAGGAAGAAGATGGTGGCCCTTTTTTTGAATAATAGAAGAAAAACCTCTCCTTGAAAAATAGAAAATATATCTTTATATAATTTTTATCTCTCATCTCAAACCATGGTTGAATCATTATTGAACTTGAGTTAAAAACCAAAAGGAAAAGTTATCCATGGTTACATGGTGGGTGAGTATGGTTAGGTCAAGAAGAGTGTTGAAACAATCCAAAAACTAACCCATTTTCTTTTCCTTTTTGTTTTAGCTTAAATACAATAATAATCCATATAACAACCCATGGTGTGAGTCTTATATTGCCGCCATTTTCTTTGTATAAGCAACCATAATTGATGATGTATGTATGTATGTATGTATGTATGCACATCCATATGTGCATGAATCTATAAAGAAAGTATACATGCATGCATACATCCATCATACTCAAGAAAGGATTTCAAGTGAGAAGCTAATGGTTAAATGATAAATCAACACTTGATTTATCAATCCAGCCATATCACATATGGCCCCACCAAAAGCAAGCCGCCCAATCAATATACGGTATCCTATACGCGCATTTTAATCGGGTCCTTGCGCATATCGCATACGCGCACCACAACGTTTTTCCTGGACTAGGTAACTCCTTTATGGGACTCTGAGACTCATCAATACGCCGGCAGTGGGTGATGATCATATCAAGCACCCTCAAGCCGCAAGCGGTTAGCTAAACGTAACGGCCACCCGGGTATTGAACGATCAGAAGAGAACAAGCGAACCTGCTTCAACTCCCGTCGAGCCAACCGGCAACACTTCCCGTACAGTCCGGTCTCCTCGTCTGATATGTCGCATATCAAGTCTAGGGGTGGTAAACGTCAAACCCCAATAACCGATAAGTCGTGCCGATGTGAGGCTCATAACGGGTCGAGAAACTACTGGTAACACTTACCGGTAAATCTCTAATCAGCCCTGGCCAGGGACTTTCCTGTTACTGCCAATCGAGCACAGTGCAACATCAACCCCCAATACCGGGAGAGATGAAACCCCTACTATCGCTCATTGCCTCCATGTGACTCGGGACTGTACCCAAAAACCACCGTTTTGCACGCCCTCATGGACGTGGTAAGGTGGAAATCAAAGCACAGTGGGAATCACACAAGACTCTATGACGATCCCGGGTCTACAGACTAACCTGCATAAGTGTCATCTGAGAACTGCCATCTGACGTGAGGTATAATACCATCTGGGAGTTCTCGGCGAGTCCGTCCAGTGTACCCAGTCTCCACTGAGCACCCGTATACCATCTCTGATGTCAAACACCAATGGATATGGGATCATCCATTGCCCATCTCATGGGTCGAGAAGCGTATACGCTAGTCTACACTGGTATATCTGTAACACCCGAGCCCAATACTAATATTTTCTGTTACTGGTGGAGCGTTAGATATTACTCATTTCATTTAGCTTGCCTGTTTGACACTTGCCGTGAAATTTTATCTGGCTAACTCATTTCTGCATATAACAAATTTTAGCACCTAAAATAAAATTAAAAATATCCATCTTGGCCTACTCGACATCCCGAGCCGCGTGGTAGCGTCCGTGCATCGAGTTCTCGTCCCGTTCAGTGAAACGGGCGAGTTTGGACGGCTACGCGCGTGTACAAGTGTCCGACTTGGGGGTATGCTTTTTAATCATAAAACATTTCATTTTAAAATTTGGAACCCGCTTAAAATCCTATTATTTAAATTTCAAATTTTTGGACCCAACCCTGGCGCGATTTGGAAATGTTTCATTTAGCGCCAAAATCCCAAATTAATAAAATATTCGAAACCATATTATATTTAAATCTTACTGTTAATTTGTTAATTAAAAATCTATTAAATCTTTCAAATATTTTCTTTTAACCTCTTAATTTTTAATCAGCCAATCAAGGCTCTTTCTTTTCCCCGTGGGCCCCTCCAACGTCTCTCTCTGTGGCTCTCTCTAACGTATCTCTCTCTCTAACGTATCTCTCTCTCTCTCTAACCTTTCTCTCTCCCCTATATATATATACATTTCCCCCTGCATCTTTTTTTTCCTTCACGAACTGAACCCATCGCGAGAAACCAGCGACCTAGCCCTAGCCGCCTCCACCGTCGCCGCCGCAGCTCCGACGTCGCCACCAGCGCCACCTTCAGCACCTCCTCATCACTTGCGCACTCCAGCCCCGACCACCTCCTCTCCCTCTCCACTTCTTTCCCGTTTCCCATACCCGAGCCCTAGCCCATCGCCTGCAACCTCCTCGCCGGCGCCCCACCGCCGTCGACCCCATCGCTGTCACGCCCTCTGCAACACCAGTAAGCCCTCTCTCCCCTTCCTCCTTCCATTTTCCCTCCGGTTTATCCCTTGGCCGTGCATTAATTTTTCCGTTTGTTGTTGTCGCTGTTCGCCGGAATCCGGCCGTGCCGGTGGCGTGTCCTGACGATCCAGCGGAGTGCTCTGACCCGTGAGGTCCCTTGGTTCGTCGTTTGGGTTCAATCCGTGAACCGTGCGTCCGTCGCGTGTTCCCCCGCCGACGTTACGTTCCGTTTTTCCCGGTTCGCGACCCGTCGAGGCGAGTATTCGATACTTGCTACATGCTATTGCTACTTTATAACTTGCCTTAACATTCATGTGTGGTTTAATGCTATATTATTTAGTAAATCACCTTACGTACCTTGCTTCATGTTTAACCCTAGTAGCATGTCAAATAAATTATTTCTTGATAAACCCGTACATGATAGATTGCATTTGATTCACTGCTATGATGCTTTATTTCCAGTTTAGTTTAACAAATATGCATAACCGGCTAAATTACAATTGCATTCTTTAAACCGATTATACTTGTCGTGGCATTCTTGGAACACTCAATATATATTATTAACCTGACTACAGCAGTTACGTTCACCGTCCTGTATTCACATGATATTGACACTATTTATTTAACACAATTGAAAATGGTACAGCTAGATAATAAATCAGATTATTGTTTAACGTGTTGATTTGAACATGATGCTGCTTATATATCTGTTTGTGAGTACACCCACGATATCGTTACATCTTGATTGACATTGTCACACATGGTATTGTACCGTTTACTATTGACTTGGCCTGATGTACCATGACTTGACCCGTTACCTGATCTTGCGTCTAATGCCAACAAACCTGACATGTAGTCCTCACGGACCATTCCTGTTGTCTATCCAGACAAACCTGCTCTTACCTGATCCTGTGTTGGCATTAGTTCTTAATTACTGAATACCTGACTCGACATACATAGCTTGGGGGTATAGGAAAATCAAAAGTGTAAACTAAAGTGTAACTTAAAAGGGTATTACTTGATCCATGGTCCCGGGGGGTAACGGGATAGAGCCATTCGTGACTCTTACATTTTCCTGATCCGTGGTCCCGGGGGGTAACGGGACAGAACCACTATTGGTTCACATATGCCTGATCCGTGGTCCCGGGGGGTAACGGGACATATCCTTTGAGTTACATGGAGGATTACTCAAATTGATTTCAAAGACTTTAGACTAGGAAACCCGATAGAACAGTTTAGTTACCCACTGCACATTACCCTGCACCGCCTGTTTCACATTATTGCTTTATTCTTGTTAGTTCTGCATTGCCTATTACACTGTTCATATTATATTACTTGTTGACTTGACGCGCTGACGTCTGGGTTTTGCATGGCCCAGATTCTTTACCACTGTCGCTGTCCGAGCAGGAGTACTTCAGCCAGCAGGCTGAGTTGTGAGTTCTGTAGTGGTTAGTTTTATTTCCTGCATTTTTTATTTCCAGATGTGAGCCCGCATTATGGGACATACTTTTCCGTTATTGTATTGGATCATTTGCTTCCGCATTTATTTATCATTGACTCTTGTTATTCTGGATTGTGGACATGTTTTATATAGTTTTATCTCGTTCTTGATATCTCTACAGCCGTAATATGACTGTGGATGGATACTTCCTACCCACAGGTAGCATGGTTGGCTATGTCACGTGCCCAATCTTGCGTACTCTGGGAAGCGGGGCGTGACAATATCGATGCCCCATCTCGATACACCCACGACTAGGGACCTTGAAGGATGTACTTATGGACTACCAAGTCCCCACTGGTATGAGCCGCATCATAGTCCAGGTAGTCAGGTACACATCCTAAGGGCTTTACCAACGTGTAACTATAATACAATATAAAGAGACAAGTATACATGTTAAGATAAAGAGCAACCAGATAGCATATTATCATATCGAGCAAGAAAGTCATCTCTATATATGTCCAAGCATCCAATATAATATACATCATCTGTACAATACTGGCCTCTAGGGCATACATACAACTAACAGTCTCCCACTTGCACTAGGGCCAGCTACTGTAGTATCGCATACCTAGCATCTCGAAGAGTCTCTCAAACTGTATCTGGGGAATGGCCTTCATGAGTGGATCCGCTGTGTTATTCTTCGTGTCAACCCTCCTGACCTCGATCTCCCGGCGATCAACTATCTCCCGGATAAGGTAATACCGCCTCAGAATATGCCTGGATCGCTGATGGGACCTTGGTTCCTTGGCCAAAGCCACTGCTCCATTGTTATCGCAATACAAAGGTATTGGATGCTCAATGGATGGAACCACTCCAAGTTCAGTAATGAACTTCTTGATCCAGACAGCCTCTTTGGCAGTATCGTTGGCAGCGATGTATTCATCCTCCATCGTCGAGTCTGCCACGGTTTCCTGCTTGGAACTCTTCCAGCTAACCGCCCCACCGTAAAGGGTAAAGACAAATCCCGACTGCGACTTAGAGTCGTCCTTATCACTCTGGAAGCTCGAATCGGTAAAGGACTCCACTTGGAGTTCTCCGTTACCATACACCAAGAGCATCTCTTTAGTCCTTCGTAAGTACTTGAGAATGCTCTTCACAGCTGTCCAGTGACTCTCTCCAGGATCAGCTTGATACCTGCTCACTACATTTAGTGAGTATGCTACATCAGGTCTGGTACATAGCATCGCGTACATGATAGAGCCTACAGCCGAAGCATAGGGTATCCCTTGCATGCGAGCTCTTTCCAAATCAGTCTTGGGAGACATCTCTTTGGAGAGAGTGACTCCAGAGATTGTGGGTAAGTTCCAACGCTTGGATTCTTCCATACTAAACCTCTTTAGTATGGTGTCAATGTACCTGGATTGGGACAATCCCAATATCCGTTTGGATCTATCTCTATAGATCCTAATTCCCAATATGCAGGAGGCATCACCAAGATCTTTCATTGAGAATCTTTGTGATAAGAAGAGCTTGACCGATTGCAGCATAGGAATATCATTTCCTATCAAAAGTATGTCGTCCATGAACAATACGAGGAAGACAAGCTAACACTCTGCTACCTTCTTGTAAATACAAGGTTCATCTACGTTTTTGACGAAATCAAACTCTTTGATAACGACGTCAAAGCAGATGTTCCAACTCCGCGATGCTTGCTTTAATCCATAAATGGATTTAAGCAGCTTGCACACCTTCCCGCTGCTCCCACTATCTACAAAGCCCTCTGGCTGAGTCATGTACATGCACTCTTCTAAATCACCGTTTAGAAAGGCGGTCTTAACATCCATTTGCCAGATTTCGTAATCATGATATGCAGCGATGACAAGCATGATCCGGATGGATTTAAGCATAGCCACTGGAGAAAAGGTTTCGTCATAGTCCACACCTTGTCTTTGACGAAAACCCTTTGCAACAAGTCTAGCTTTGAAAGTCTCCACTTTCCCATCTACACCAAGTTTTTTCTTGAAGATCCACTTGCTCCCAATGGCTTTTACCCCTTCAGGAGCATCTTCCAAAGTCCATACTTTATTGGTGTACATGGATTCCATCTCGGACCGCATAGCATCCAGCCATTTCACTGAGTCCCCACTCATGATGGCCTGCTCGAAGCTAGTTGGGTCATCATCCTCCATGATGCAATCCTCGCTCCCACCATCCATGAGAAAACCGTAGTATCTCTCAGGTTGGCGAGGAACCCTACTAGATCGGCGGAGAGGCTGAGGTTCGTTGGGAGCTACTGAATCTTCTGGTTCCACTAAATCTTCAGTTGCGGTTTGTGTATCTGGAACCTCTTCCAGCTCCACCACTTTGCCACTAATTTCTTTTACAAGAAATTCCTTTTCTAAAAAGGTGGAATGTTGAGTAACAAACACTTTTTGTTCCTCACTGTGGTATAAAAAATACCCATATGAGTTCTTTGGATATCCCACAAACTTGCAAAGAACTGACCGTGCCTCGAGTTTGTCCGGATTTTTTCTTTTGACATAGGCCGGACAACCCCATATCTTAACTCATTTAAGATATGGCCTCTTCCCACTCCATAACTCATATGGTGTGGTAGATACTAATTTAGATGGAACTTGATTCAATAGGTATGCTGCTGTCTCCAGCGCATATCTCCAGAAGGAAATAGGTAACTCAGCTGTCCTCATCATAGAGCGTACCATATCTAATAGGGTGCGGTTCCTCCGTTCCGATACACCGTTGTGCTGTGGTGTATATGGAGGAGTCAGCTGAGAAAGAATCCCATTCTCTTTTAGGAAGTCCAGGAATTCATTGCTTAAGTATTCACCTCCTCGATCAAATCGATGGATTTTAATACTTTTTCCAGTTTGGTTCTCGACTTCTTGTTTATATTCTCTAAATTTCTCAAAAGCTTCTGATTTGTGTTTCACCAGGACACATACCCGAACCTAGAGAGATCGTCAGTGAATGTAATGAAGTACGAAGAACCATCCCTGGCATGTGTAGACATGGGGCCGCATACATCACTATGTATCAGTCCCAAGAGTTCAGTAACTCTTTCTCCGTGTCCAGTAAACGGAGTTTTGGTCATCTTGCCTTTGAGACATGACTGGCAAGTGTCATAAGATGAAAATTCGAACGGTTTCAAATATCCATCCTTATGCAACTTAGCTAGTCGTGTCGCATTGATGTGACCCAGTCTACAATGCCACAAGAAGGATTCGTTCAGTTCTGAACTCTTACTCTTGTGTGTGTTTGTTATGCTTAGAACTGTTGATTGATTTAGAACATAAATGCCATTGCACAACGTGCCTGATCCAACCAACTTTTGGTTACGGAAAATGTTCCTAACATTATCCTGTAATACAAAATTATATCCTTCTTTACTCAACAAAGAAACCGATATAATGTTGCATATCAGGTTCGGCATGTAATAGCATTCGTTCAGAACCAATGTATTACCAGTTGGTAATGCAAGGTCATATTCCCCGACGGTCTTAGCTGCAACAATTGCACCATTTCCAACTCTTATGTCTTTATCACCTTCTTCAAGTTCTCTACCTTTTCTAAGCCCATGTAACTGATTACATATATGGGATCCTGACCCGGTATCTAATACCCAGGACGTAGGGCAAATGGAGAAACAGTTCTCTGTAACGAACAAACCCGAAAAAAATGCATCAACATGTACTTTCTTCATTCGGGTGGCATGAGAATCCTGGTATTCCCCTATATCCTGTTCAGTCCTATAACTCTTATAAGAAAGAACGGAACCAACGTTCCCCAGCACAGTATAACATGCGGGTTCAGTCAATACACCCATATTATTATCTTGATTAAGGCATGACATGGTCGCTACCTGGAGAGAGAGAGAAGAAAACACTTTAGCGTATGCTCTTGCAAGATCAGATTGGTTTATTATCTTATCTAATCAGGATGGCTCCCACTGTTTTTTATCAAATCTTCCTTCAAACCTTAAAAGGAAAGACTAGCCGGGATTAATTACACCCTATAACTTCGCCAATCTTTCAGCCAGGCCAGTGTCGGTACTTTGAGGGAGGTTCCCCGTGCTCTCGCACGGACCTAATTAAAGTAAACCTCGTTTTCCCAGAGGCGTAACCCCGTTGACACCTTTCTAGACACCTACTTGATCGGCTAATTGTCCTGTGTAAAACTCTCCCAGGAGTAACAATTACTCGCAGTGGGTATCGGGATCCAACTATCTCATAGAAGGTATGCAATCTCATTGCAAATCTCAACACTTGAAATTCCCGATAATATTTTGCCCCAAACGATCTATGACCTTGACAAGGTCAACAAACCATAGACCGTAAGTCAAGTTCAACCCGTCACTTCTTGATTGAATTAAACCCACCTGCACGACCCTTGACAAGGTCAACAAGGCCGTACGACTACCCTAATCCAATCTGCATCACATTTATAAGCAGATAAACACTAGTCAGCTACCGCACACTGCGCCTTGACAAGGTCAACAAACACAGCACGAATACTAAGCAGGGCTTATCTGAAATGACGGAGGGCTACGACAGGTTTTTCTGAAAACCTATTGCGTAATGAACTTGATATCGTTGTAGAATCGAGTGAATTTTGAAATGGAGTGATTTTGAGGCTTTTATTAGTTTTGCTAAAGAGGTCACTCCCGGTGAAGGGATCTCGGCTCTTTCCTCATCAAATAAGGTGCGGGATATATCATATATATCACTGTGCAAAGAAAAACTCCAAAAGCAGTCAAAAGTCAAACCGAGTGTTGCAGCATCTGCCAGTTTTGCTAAAGAGGTCACTCCCGGTGAAGGGATCTCGGCTCTTTCCCCATCGAATAAGGTGCAGGGTATATCATATATACCGCTATGCAAAGCAAAACTGTAGCTACCCCTTTTTTATTTAAAATTTGATTCTACAACATCTTTTAGGTTTCTTTTCTTTCATTAATCACATTAATGAAGTCCCATCATTTAAGTCACCTAAACATCACAGATAAATACGACGTATATTTATGCCATCCGCATTTGCCTTAATGTCCCCTCGTGAACCGTTAGGTTAGGTAACTAACGACAGAGCAGGGCAGGGCTAGTGCGGGTGTAAAACATAAGTAACGTCTATATAATATATCATATATACTATATGCTGTATCCATCACAACATATCAAATGATCACATCATAGATATCGCAGCAGAAACATAGATGTAATGGGGGATATTCTAGGACGTCCGTATTTAGTATTTAGCCAATAATAGAAAATACGGATTCCACAGTCGTGATGAATAGCCAAGCCCATACCCTGGACCCCTACGAGAGCGGCAAGCGACCCTACCAATTCTGGAGTTTAGGAGACCCAGTCTCGACTCCTCGATATGGCCTCCCACTGAACCCCAGAACCCGGTCCCCCGTGCTCCCCTCCTTGGGTCCATCCTAATACGGAAAAGTAAATAATATACAACACTGGTGGCATCGACCTCAACCCGGAAGTGCCCCAAATAAAAGAATATTACATTACATTTGAATATACATGAATGAAAATATAAAACTCTCATCTCACATAAAAAAAACCCGGCTATTTAATCGCGACAATCCTGCACATCATATCTCAGCAACACATAATATCACATATTATCAACGAAAGTAAGTATGCGTACCCCAATTTTCGTTGATGTATAGCAACGAAACCGGCGATATCGACATACTACACTTACGGTCACAGAAAAAAAAGTGTAAAACTGTAATATTTGGAATCCACATTCTCTTTAGACATCGTAAATGCGAAATATCACATACTTCGTATTTCATGTCCAACTATATGAATTCCAGATATTGCATCACATTCCAGATAAATAGACGGTATTAAAGTTTTCGAACGAACGATCAAATACCCAAGATTCGCTAAAGCTCAACACTTGAGCGGAGTTCAAAAACCCGGAGTGTGACACAGTGGTAGCGGTCCAGCCGTAGAAGGGTCAAGCCAACGCCTCACATGTGGCACGCCGTACTGCCCCAAACCCTAAGGTTCAAAAGGCAGTTCAAGACGGTCACATAATCGAGTTAAGGTTTTTTGTCTTCTAGAGGGTCCACCACAAACAAACTTGCACGTATTTCCGAAAGATTTAAAACCCCGTGAAAAGTGAGCAAATGATACTTGTTCAAACACTTCAATACATTCTAATTTATCTGGAAAAGCAAAACAAAATTAAATTCTCCGATCGAATCAACGATTACAAAATGAACCCCTGAATACTCAACACTTGAGTCAAATTAAAAATACCCAGAAAATATGAATAACCGAACCAAGAATTACTCTGCAAACCAACTTCCAAAGTCTCACTGTACGGCCGCGGTTCCGTGGCACAAGCAGGGTATTGCCGCGGAACCGTGGCGGTCCGTACAGATCACGTGATCATTTTTGCGCCATAATTCTTAAAAATCCATGCTGTATTTTTTAAGTATTTTTAATTCACAAAAATCCCAGATTTTAAAAAATGTCCAGAGAGGGGTTGATTTTGTCGATATCGGGTTCGATCGGGGTTTTAACTTCATTAAAGTGTCGCCTAATGTTCTAGGTCGGCTCTGATACCACTATTGTGTTAGCCTAGCACCCTATGTAGAGTTTGGAAGCATCACATGTCACAAAGATGGAATTTTTAGGGTGCTAAGTTAACAAACATCAGATCGTTCCTAGAAAAATTAGGGTTTCTAAAACATGCATATCATCTCATGAAAGAAAAGCTAGGGTTTAGAGAGTACAACCTTTGTAGCTCTCTATGCTAGACTCCTCGGCTACTTGGGGTTTGAAAAATCTCTGCTTGAACTCCTCTAGGTCACCGATGATCCACCCGGAGTCCGCTTTGTCCAAGCTTGCAACTTCACCCGATCAAGAGAACGAAATGAAGCTTACACTCTAAACAAGTGGGCTAAACTTGTGTAGAATGGTGTTGTGGTTCTCTTTCTCACTTCAAAATCCTAACCTGATGAGTATTATGCTCACTTGAAAATCTAGAGAGCAATGGAAGAAGGAGGAAGAAGATGGTGGCCCTTTTTTTGAATAATAGAAGAAAAACCTCTCCTTGAAAAATAGAAAATATATCTTTATATAATTTTTATCTCTCATCTCAAACCATGGTTGAATCATTATTGAAATTGAGTTAAAAACCAAAAGGAAAAGTTATCCATGGTTAAATGGTGGGTGAGTATGGTTAGGTCAAGAAGAGTGTAGAAACAATCCAAAAACTAACCCATTTTCTTTTCCTATTTGTTTTAGCTTAAATACAATAATAATCCATATAACAACCCATGGTGTGAATCTTATATTGCCACCATTTTCTTTATATAAGCAACCATAATTGATGATGTATGTATGTATGTATGTATGCACATCCATATGTGCATGAATCTATAAAGAAAGTATACATGCATGCATACATCCATCATACTCAAGAAAGGATTTCAAGTGAGAAGCTAATGGTTAAATGATAAATCAACACTTGATTTATCAATCCGGCCATATCACATATGGCCCCACCAAAAGCAAACCGCCCAATCAATATACGGTATCCTATACGCGCATTTTAATCGGGTCCTTGCGCATATCGCATACGCGCACCACAACGTTTTGCCTGGACTAGGTAACTCCTTTGTGGGGCTCTGAGACTCGTCAATACGCCGACAGTGGGTGATGATCATATCAAGCACCCCCAAGCCGCAAGCGGTCAGCTAAACGTAACGGCCACCCGGGTATTGAACTATCAGAAGAGAACAAGCGAACCTGCTTCAACTCCCGTCGAGACAACCGGCAACACTTCCCGTACAGTCCGGTCTCCTCGTCTGATATGTCGCATATCAAGTCTAGGGGTGGTAAACGTCAGACCCCAATAACCGATAAGTCGTGCCGATATGAGGCTCATAACGGGTCGAGAAACTACTGGTAACACTTACCGGTAAATCTATAATCAGCCCTGGCCAGGGACTTCCCTGTTACGGCCAATCGAGCACAGTGCAACATCAACCCCCAATACCGGGAGAGACGAAACCCCTCCTATCGCTCATTGCCTCTATGTGACTCGGGATTGTACCCAAAAACCACCGTTTTGCACGCCCTCATGGACGTGGTAAGGTGGAAATCAAAGCACAGTGGGAATCACACAAGACTCTATAACGATCTCGGGTCTACAGACTAACCTGCACAAGTGTCACCTGAGAACTGCCATCTGACGTGAGGTATAATACATCTGGGAGTTCTCGGCGAGTCCGTCCAGTGTACCCAGTCTCTACTGAGCACCCGTATACCATCTCTGATGTCAAACACCAATGGATATGGGATCATCCATCGCCCATTTCATTGGTCGAGAAGCGTATACGCTAGTCTACACTGGTATATCGATGCCCCATTTCGATACACCCATGACTAGAGACCTTAAAGGATGTACTTATGGACTACCAAGTCCCCACTAGTATGATCCGCATCATAGTCCAGATAGTCAAGTACACATCCTAAGGGCTTTACCAACATGTAACTATAAGACAGTATAAAGAGACAAGTATACATGTTAAGATAAAGAGCAACCAGATAGCATACTATCATATCGAGCAAGAAAGTCAACTCTATATATGTCCAAGCATCCAATATAATATACATCGTCTGTACAATACTGGCCTCTAGGGCATACATACAACTAACAATTTAAACAGGTTAGCATTAACATTCCCCTCTTGGATTCAATCCAACAAGTCCCTTCTTACGCAAAAATCTTGAAGGGCTTATGCACTAAGAAGAGGAAATCACAGGTACCCAAGAAAGTTTTCTTGGCTAGTGCAGTAAGTGATGCTCATACCCAACCTTTACCCCTAAAACGAAAGGACCCTGGGTGTCCTACGATTTCAATAACTATTGGGGATAAGAACATAAACCACGCACTTTTAGATCTTGGTGCCAGTGTTAACCTGCTTCCCTATTCGGTATATGAGCAACTAGGCGTTGGAGAGTTGAAACCCACACATTGTACTCTGCAAATGGCCGACCGATCCATCACCCATCCTAGGGGTGAGTTAGAGGATGTGTTGATCAAGGTAGGGGACTTCATATTCCCTGTTGATTTCATTTTTATGGACACACAGCCTGTAGCAAACCCCCGGAGTCAAATTCCGGTGATACTCGGTCGACCATTCCTTGCAACTTCGAATGCGGTGATCAATTGTCGAAATGGTTCGATGAACCTATCTTTTGGAAACATGACAATTGAGCTCAACATTTTTAAGTTGGGGTATCAACCCTCCGAACCTAATGCTAATATACTTGATGTTTATTCGATCCAAGAGATCACCCAGGAGAACTGTTAGCTCGAGAAATTTCTGTTCGATCACAGCAATTTTGATGCCACTAGCGCGTTCCTCCTTGAATCTGATGCTGCTTTCACACCCGGTAATGACTACGAGTGTTTCACTTTCTTGAACGATTTTGAAGAATCACCGCCCGAGTTTGAATCCTTTGAATTTTTGGATCAGTTAGCTGAACCATCCGACTCGGTTTCTTACACTCATTTTGAACCACTGTTGGAATCCTTCGAGTTTGAGACAATTTCACCAATTTTACCTTCAATTGTTTCGCCTCCAACACTCGAACTCAATCTATTGCCGTCTCACCTTAAATACGCTTACTTAGGTGAGAATGAGACCATTCCTGTTATTATATCGGCTTCTCTAGCCCCCGAGCAAGAGAAAGCCCTTTTAACGGTCTTACAAAGTAATTGGCAAGCTTTTGGCTGGACTATGGCGGACATCAAGGGGATTAGTCCCCTAATAGTTGAACATCATATTCATATGATGGATGATGGAAAGCCAGCAAGGGATCTACAGAGATGACTCAACCCAATCATGAAGGAAGCTGTTAAAAAGGAGATCGTATAATGTCTTGATAGTGGTATTATTTACCCTATCTCTGATAGCCAGTGGGTTAGCCCCATTCATGTTGTCCTAAAGAAATCGGGCATAACAGTCATAACTAATGAGGCGAATGAGTTAATACCTACTCGCATCCAAATCGGGTGGCGAGTATGCATCGATTATAGAAAACTCAACGCTGCGACACGGAAAGACCAGTTTCCATTACCTTTTATTGACCAAATGATAGAACGATTGGCTGGGCACGAGTACTATTGCTTTTTGGCTGGCTACTCCGGCTATAATCAAATTCCCATCGCCGAAAAGGACCAAGACACGACCACATTCACTTGCCCCTTCGTACGTTTTCTTACCGTCGCATGCCCTTTGGGTTATGCAATGCACCCGCTACCTTCCAGCGGTGTATGATGGGTATTTTTTCTGATATGGTGGAAAAATTCTTGGAAATCTTCATTAATGATTTATCCATTTTCGGCGACTCCTTTGATGAGTGTTTGCTACATTTAGACGCAGTCCTTACCTAGTGTAAGGATAAGAACCTTACTTTAAATTGGGAGAAGTGCCACTTTATGGTACGAGAAGGTATTGTCTTAGGACATATCATCTCGCAAAACGACATTGAGGTAGATAAAGCCAAGATTGAAGTCATTTCCAATCTTTCTCCTCCCAAATGCCTCTGAGACATTCGAGCCTTCCTTGGCCATGCCGGTTTCTATAGACGGTTCATCAAGGATTTTAGCAAGATTGCTAGACCTTTGACTCTTTTGTTGGCCAAGGACACTACTTTTGATTTCGACTCGAGCTGTATGAAGGCATTTGAGTCATTGAAAAACTCACTTACTTCTGCTCCAATTCTTTCGTCTCCTGACTGGACGCATCCATATGAAATTATGTGCGATGCCTCTGATTTTTCCATTGGTGCTGTCCTTGGACAGCACATCAATAAGATACTGCATGTGATTTATTACACTAGCCGAACCTTGAACGAGGCCCAATTAAATTACACAACAACGGAGAAGGAATTCTTAGCTGTTGTGTTTGCATTAGAAAAGTTCAGGATCTACTTAATCGGCTCTCCAGTCATCGTCTACACTGACCACTCAGCTCTTCGCCATCTTTTTGCGAAAAAGGACGCTAAATCTTGGCTGATACGTTGGATCCTCCTACTACAAGAGTTTGACCTTGTCATCAGAGACAAGAGAGGATGCGAAAATGTAGTCGCCGACCATCTTTCACGCCTTCCTTCTTCGCCAACGCTTCAATTTCCAATAAAAGACGTTTTTCCAGATGCGCAGCTCTTGACTGTGTCATGCGAACCATGGTTCGCAGATATTGTGAATTATTTGGCCACCGGACTTATACCAAATGAATGTTCGAATCAGGACAGTCTCCGATTCCTATCCTAAGTCAAACATTTTTACTGGGATGAACCTTATCTATTCAAATACTGTCCCGACCAAATTATTCGTCGGTGTATCCCCGGCAATGAGTTTAAGAGCGTGTTGTCATTCTGCCATGATCAAGCGTGTGGCGGGCATTTTGGCCCTAAAAAGACAGCCGAAAAGATCTTGCAGTGTGGCTTCTACTGGCCACAACTTTTTAAAGACGCACATGATTACTGCAAGACATGCTCCCGGTGCCAACACTTGGGCTGGATATCTAGGAGAAACGAAATGCCTCTCCAACCCATATTGGTTGTTGAAATATTTGATGTTTGGGGGATAGATTTTATGGGACCGTTTCCCAATTCTTTTGGGAACGTGTATATTCTTCTTGCGGTTGATTATGTTTCTAAGTGGATCGAGGCTGTGCCCAGCCGGACTAATGACAACAAGGTCGTCGTTAGGTTCCTCAAAGAAAACAATTTCTCTCGGTTTGGGCACCCCGCGCAATCATCAGCGATAACGGAACTCATTTTTGTAATAGGACTTTCAAGTTCTTAATGCAGAAATATTCCATTAATCACAAGCCTCCCTAAACTTGTGGGCAAGCCGAGATTTCAAATCGTTAAATTAAAAAGATATTGGAGAAAACGGTTTCCAAAAACCGTAAAGATTGGTCGTCAAAACTTACTGATGCCCTTTGGGCATTTCGAACTGCCTATAAGACCGATCTTGGCATGTCTCCTTATAGACTTGTTTATGGAAAAGCTTGCCATCTTCCAGTTGAAATTGAGCATCGCGCATTTTGGGCGATAAAAGATTTGAATCTATCTCTAGGAGATGCGGGCAGCAATAGAAAGTTGCAATTAAATGAATTGAACGAGCTTCGGGATGAAGCTTACGAAAATGCGGTTGTCATCAAAAACCGAGCGAAGGTGTTTCAAGATAAACACCTTATGCGCAAATCTTTCAAACCTGGTCAACAGGTTTTACTTTACGACACCCGGCTACATTTCCATCCCGGCAAGCTCAGATCTCGATGGAAAGGGCCATTTATGGTACGCACCGTATATCCGCACGGTGTAGTCGACTCAGAAAATACGGAGGACGGTTCACTGTTTAAAGAGAATGGACATAGACTTAAACCGTTTCTCACTGCGGACCATTCGTAGGAGCTCCTGCTGTTTTAGGAGCCGATTTACTTTGACTGATCTTCCTCCATCTACCCCTAAATTTCGGTTATCCAGCCATAAACGGTGGAAACACTTTTCAAATAAGTTTTGGGGTATGTACACTTGTAATTATATAAAAATAAAAACATAAAAAAATGAAAATAAAAAATAAAAATAAAATTTTTTCCAATTTCTGGGGGTATTTTTGTAAAATTTCAGTTCTAATAAAAAATAATATAAAAATTTTATTTACATATAAATTCCTCTTTTTAAGAGGTCCTTTTTACAAATAACCAAAAATAACCCCTATAAATACAGCACGACCCCTCTTCTGATTTTACAGAACCCTAACTTCATCTCTCTAAAAACCCTAGCCGCCGCAGCAGCCAGAGAAGAGAGATCCCATCACGCCGCCACGGAACCGCCGCCCAAGTCCGTTTCGACCGCGCATCTGCCGCGCTTTTGCTACGTCACCCTGTGAAAATTTCAGAGGAGGTTTGCACTTCTTTTCCCTCTCTGTTAAACTTAAATTATTTTCAAATTAGCTCTCTGTGATAGCACCCACGTTGCAATTCGAAAAAGATTTCTCACAAATGTTTGCACACACAGTTTACGGTAGCTATTTCGGTGAAGTGATCCGAAGGCGAGGGTGGAATTTCTTACATTTTAACCATCCAAACTCCTTCGCTCTTCCAGATCTCGTCACCCGATTTTACGAGTGCATGGAGGATGGTTGTCTCTCACAACACGGTTATATTAGGCTAATTTGGGGGGATAGGGAAATCGTAATCGATAGGGACTTCATCCATGAAGTCACCCTAATTCCTAGACTACTCACCCATGACCAACCTCTCCAATTCAAGGATTACTTACCCTTGATGGGTAATGACTGTTCAAAGGAACCACGTAAGGGCATCCTGGCTAGAACCCTCTTTGCGAATGTACTAATTGTATGCCGTTGGGCACAAAATAACATTTTTGGTAGTTCGCACAATACGACATTTTTCACACCATCCCTTTATATCGTGCACACCTTGATGACTAGGAACCCCAGCTATGATATGTGCACGGTATAACTTCATTCTATTGGTGCGGGAAAGAGGGCTACAAATTATCCATGCCCTATGTTCGTGACACAACTGTGTCGCCATTTCCTACCTGTGGAGGAATTCGAGTTTTATATGCACGGAGGTATCCCCATTAGACCTCTTCTCGAAGGCGTATCATCGTCCTACACACGCTTAAATGATATATGGTCGCGCACTGAGCCGGCCGAGGACGTACCCGCGAAGACACCCAGCTCCAGCTCGACCGTGAGCGAGGAAGAGCTTACCCCTGCAACACATGCACGTTTACTTAGGAGAGCCGTTAGGGGGATTGACAGATTGGTATGGATGGTGATCAACCTGGATCACCGAGTGACAGAAATAGAGCACGGTATGACGACCCTGCTGGCGAGAGAGGAACGTTCCCATTCACGTTCGAGGGGACGGCGAGGCCATGAGCACTGAGGGCACTGCTTTTGATAAGTTTGGGGGTAGAGGTGTTTTGTAAATAGTTATCATTGCATTGCATATTTTAATTTTTTTTGTACATATTTGTTTTCTCTTTCTTTGCATATTTAATTCCGCATTGCATCTTTATAAAAAAATTATAAAAATTAAATATGAAAAAAAAAAGATAAATAAAATCAAATAAAAAAATTGAAAAATTTTAAAAATTGAAAAATTCAATTTTGGCCATATCTGACTTAAGTTCAACATGACGGTTATAACTAGATCCTAAACTTAGTAAATTAAAAACCCTGAAAATAACCTTTCTTAAAATTTAACCGTAGAAAATATATGTCCTTGTAGATTATTTAGAAATAGGCAAATTTTGAGTTCAGTTCTTGGGTTAAGTCAAAACAAGAGAAGAGTATTAAAATTTTTGTTAGTTATATGTATGCCCTAGAGGCCATTACTGTACATATGATGTATATTGTAGTGGATGCTTGGACATATATAAGGAGGACTTTCTTGCTCGACATGATAGTATGCTATCTGGTTAATCTTTATCTTAACATGTACTCTGATTGTCTCTATGTTACATGTTGATAAAACCCTTAGGATGAGTACTTGACTACCAGGACTATGATGCAGATCATACTAGTGGGGACAGAGTAGTCGTTAAGTACATCCTTCAAATATTCCTAGTCGTGGGAGTACCAAGACAGGGCATCGATACTCCAGAGTAGACTAGCGTATGCGCTTCTTGACCCATATGATGGGCGATGGATGATCCCATGTCCATTGGTGTTTGACATCAGAGAAGGTATACGGGTGCTCAGTGGAGACTGGGTACACTGGACGGACTCGCCGAGAACTCCTAGATGGTATTATACCTCACGTCAGATGGCAGTTCTCTGGTGACACTGGTACATGTTAGTCTGTAGACCCGAGATCGTCATAGAGTCTTGTGTGATTCCCACTGTGCTTTGATTTCCATCATACCACGTCCAAGAGGGCGTGCAAAACGGTGGCTTTTGGGTACAGTCCCGAATCACATGGAAGCAATGAGCGATAGGAGGGGTTTCGTCTCTCCCGGTATGGGGAGTTGATGTTGCGCTGTGCTCGATTGGCCATAACTGGAAATCCCTGGCCAGGTTTGCTGAGATTTACTGATAAGTGTTATCAGTAGTTTCTCGAACTGTTATGGACTTCATATCGACACGACTTATCAAGCTACTGGGGTCTGACGTTTACCACCCCTAGGCGAGATATGCGACATATCAGACGAAGAGACCGGACTGTACGGGAGTGTTACTGATTGGATTCGCAGGAGAATGTACAGGCTTGCTTGTTGATCTTCTGATCGCTCAATACCTGGGTGGCTGTTACGTTTAGCTGACCGCTTGCAGCTTGTGGGTGTTTGATATGATCATCACCTACTGCCGGCGTATTGACGATTCTTTAGAGTCCTACACAGAGGTTTCCTAGCTCAGGCAAAACGGAGTAGGAGCACATATGTGATATGTGCGGGACCGGGAATAATACGTGTATGCGATACCGTATTAGATTCTCACGATATGAGATATCATCCGGGTATATGTGATATAGCCGGGTCATCGGATCAAGTGTTGATTCGATGAACTAATACAGATTATATTAGTCAGTTATTTGTGAAATAGCCGGATTATCTGATCAAGTGTTGATTCGATAATTTAATGTATAATTATATATTTGATATATTATAATATAATAACTAATATTAGCTCACTTAAAGATTCTTTTTCTCACTTGGATAATACATTGATATATATGAGATATATGTTAATTGTATTATTTTATTTTATTACAATAAATATTGTATATGTGATATATAATATTGTAACATGTTATGGTTACAAATGCAACATGTTTTGTGGAGTTTAATTGTGGTTAGGGTTTGGATTAGGGTTAAGCTTGCATGAAGCTTTCAAGAAGCTTCTTGAAGCTTTGACTTTGACTTGTGATATTTTGTGTAGATATTTCTTAACCCAACCCAAACCCTTTACCATAGTTAATTCTCTACATGGATTAAGTCTTCATTCTTAACCCATGGTTGCATTTCTAACCACACACTTGATTTCATTATTCATCACAAATGGATTAATTTCTTTTTCTTCTTCTTCCTTTGAGAAAAGCTTTCTAGCTTTTTCTTATGTGATGATTTTGAGTGAGAAATTGAAAAAAAATGAGAGCTAAATTCCTACTTTATCATCCTCATCTATTCTAGCCACTTAGATTAGGGTGTTTGCTTTGCTAATACTTGATTAGTAAAGTAAGAGCTTGGGCTTGAGTTTCTTCAAGCTAGATCATCTTTGTTGTTGCAGATTGGAAGCAAGCTTGCATCTTTCTCTTCATTGAGCCTCTCTTGAGTCAGGGTACTCGATGATCACAGCGAAGGGACCTCAACACGGAGCTTTAGAAGTGAAGGAACGGACTACAAAGGTTGTAATCCCTAACACTTTGATGTAAAGTTGTTTACATGCTTTGTTATTCCTAATTCTCTAGTTAAGATCTTGGTTAGGGTTTGTTAAGCACCCCAAAATTCTTAAAGTAGCATGATTGATGCTTGCCAAAATCTTCACAAGGTGCTAAGCTAACCCTACAGTGGTATCAGAGCCAAGCTAGAGCTTTAGGCGTTGTCTAGACGAAGTTTTAAGTCTGATCGAACCCCGAAACGTCGCATTAGACCCCCTCTCTGGAAATTTTCTAAAAAGTTGGTTTTTTCCGTATTAAAAATACTCAGAAAATTAAGCAGGGAATTCTAAGGATTACTGTGAAAAACGAACCCTTAATCCCCTCAAGTCGCCGTGGAACTGCGGCAATACCATGACTTGCGCGGCGGTTCGGCGGCCGTACTTTGGTATTAGGGTTAGACTTTTCTAGGGTTCATCCGTATGTATTACTACATGGTTCTGGGAATTTTTAATATTACTCAAGTGTTGAGTTTTCTGGAGATCTTTTGTATTCGTTGATTCGATCGGAAAGTTTAACATCGTTTAGTTTTTCGGGTAATTTAGAACGTGTTAAAAAGTTCGAACGGATATCAATAACTCACTTTTTCCCCTGACGGAAAATTTTCAAGTGTTGGATTTTTTTCACGAGTTTAAAACTTTCAGGAAATCATGCAAGCGTATCTGTGGACCCTCTAGAAGAACGTAACCTTAACTCGATTATGTGACCGTCAAAACCGCTACTGAACCCTAGGGTTTGTGGTAGTTTAGTGTTGCCACGTGTGAGGCGTTGGTTTGACCCTTCTACGGATGGTTCATTGGGGCTGTGACATGTTCTGGGATTTTTGAACTACGCTCAAGTGTTGAGCTATTTGGGAAATCTTGGGTGTTTGTTGATTCGATCGGAAAGTTTAACAATGTCTATTTATCTGGAATGTGATACAATATTTGGAATTCACAAGTTTTTATGAGATAACTGATTTGAATGTTATAAATCTAGCAGTTTAGTTTCAGATGATCGGTTGCCACGGGATTTTGATGCGATCAAAAGTCCGTCGCAATCACGTAGCGTACGCGGATACTCGCCGGGTAAACTTAATAGATAGCCATGCCCTATAGCCCCGACCAAGTGACTGTAGAAGAACCCCGTTGCCAAAAGCATCCGTAAGGGTGCTCGCGGCAGCGGTGTTCCGCCTTAGTGCACTTCGTCGACGGTATCGGGGGGTGAGGCCGTCTACTAAAGTTTTCGACGAGCATTCAATCAGAATATCGGGAATCTTGTTGAATTGCCCGACTAGATGTTGAAAAGTGTTTTCAAGATTGAGACTAAAATGCGGGGTTTATAATTGTTAGGCATGCGATGTATAAGGAATTCATTTGGTTAGGCATGAAATCCAAAGTATGAGATACGTTGGGTTTATGATGTCTAAGGTGGTTGCGGATTCCAACTGTTGTAGTTTTACACTTTCTTTTTTGTGACCGTAAGCGTTGTATGTGGGGTATTGCCGTCTTCGTTGCTATACATCAACGACAATCGGGATACGCATACATGCTTACGTTGATGATATGAGATATTATGTGTTGTTGTGATATGTTATATTGGATCGTCGTGTTCTGAATAGCCGGGGGTTTTATGTGAGATGAGAGTTTTTCATTTTCATTCATGTAAAATTCATTTGTATGTAATATTCTTTTATTGGGGCACTTCTGGGCTGAGGATGATGTCACCATTGTATATTATTTACTTTTCCTCATTAGGATAGACCCAAGGTGGGGAGCACAAGTAACCGGGTTCTAGGGTCCAGTGGGAGACCATTTCAAGGAGTCGAGACTGGGTCTCCTAACTCTAGAACAGGCAGGGTTACTTGCCGCTCTCGTAGGGGTCTTGGGGTATTTCCTTCACGACCGGACTTTCGATGGAGGGGTTATTTGCATATTTGCAAATAACATTTTGTGGAGAGGTTTCTTGCACATTTGTGGTTCAACCATCATGAGATTCTTTTCTTGTCCATTTTTTGCTTTCATGTGATGGTTTAGTGATTTGATGAGATGAGAAGTGGGTGTGACATTATTCCTTGCATTATCTTTTCTTTTCTCCATGATAATTTCATTCCATTATCTCCACCATGGAAAAAAGGGCCGGCCACTTTGAGGGGTAAGGAGAAAATGAGAGGGATCATTTTTGGTGTGGCAATTTTATCTTCATCTCATTCTATGGTTGCAAAAAGATTAGCTCCAAAGCTCATTCTTTTTCTCATTCTCTTCTCAATTCCTCCATGGCAACTAAACCCCAAAAGAGACAACGATTCTACACTATTCTACAGCACATCTTGGACGCGTCGGCTAGCCAACTTCGCGCCCGAGTTGCCTCGGTCAAGAGGTGGGAGCCCGTAAAAGATTCCGGCTACAAGGTGCCCTTTCCGACGAGGAGGAGATGAACGGAGTTTCCGCAGGAGATCTGAGTGGAGACGAAGACCGAAGGACACGGATCGCTTGGTATACTTTTCTACTCTTATTTTAGTTTGCTAGTTGCTAGGTTAATGGCCCGATCCGGGTTAAAAGTGCGCGGTGGTGCCGGTTTGCTAGTTTGCAAAATGTTTGTTTCCGCGTTTCCGGCGTCGGATCGACGGCCGGGGCGCCGCCGCGGACTTACAATGGTATCAGAGACACGCCATTAACCAAGCCTAGCATGGTCTAGTGTGTTTACATCCTCGATCGAACAAAAATCCCGAAAACCCAATTTTGTGTGCATGTGTTCTCTGTCGAAATTTTTTTGGCTCCAAAATTTTTTCAGGTTGTCTAAGAATACTGTGCATGGATATAGAAGCAATCTGTGAAAATTTGGTCACGCGATCTCTCCATACCGCTGCGGAACCGCGGCCAAACCCATGCTTGGGCCGCGGTTCCGCCGCGCTTTTGATTGATCACTTGATCAAAATTTTGCAGATAGCTTATGAGTTAAAAATAGGGGTTTTGGGATATTCTTTTTGGGCCCAGATTTTCTGTGAGTGCTACAGTATTGCTTGGGGCCCACTATGATAAATTTGTTCGATCGGATATTTTAAACATGCTAGTTCACAGTATTTACATTATATCTGCGACCGTGAATGTCACTCGATCGGTAAATCCAGTCTAACTGCTATAGCCCGGTTAGACGGATTTGCGAACGTGACATTCACGTTGATGTTCTGTGTTGTGCTGTGATATTGTGGATCGGTCGTGGGTGATAGCCTGGTTGCAGTGGTAGTACAGTTTTATTTTATATGTACATTTGATATTGCGGGGCGAGCGTCCGACATGTGGACTGCCGTCACTGCCTGTTTGTATTATTCTTTTAGGGCACGACCGGGTCGATGTACCCGTTGTATGTATATTTTTACTTTCTGTACTAGGATTACCCCAAGGAGGGGTGCACGGATAGCCGGGTTCTAGAGGGCAACGAGCCTGCATCTCATGGCATTGAGACGGAGGGGGCTTTACTCTAGAATTGGCGGGCTATTCGCCGCACTCGTAGGGGGTATAGGATTGACCCAGGAGGGTGCCCAAGTTACCAGATTCCGTGAAGTGCTGGGTGGTCCATTCACGTTACTGAAAGGGGCTGCCTCGCTTCAGGTTTTGGCGGGTAACTTGCCGCGCCCGTAGGGGTCTAGGATTTCATTGCACGGGCTACCCACACGACCAGGGGAACGTCGGTTTTCAGTAGCGGCTCTGTGAAACCCGGGGATCCCAGATATCTGTATTGATCTGTGTTGCTATACATTTCTGTGTTGTTACATTTTATCACGCCTTGAGTGAAAATTATATATTATATATATACTAGTAGATGTTGTATATGTTTTGCATCCGCGCTAGTCCAGTCCCCGCTCTGTCGTTAGTTAAGTAACCTAACGGGTGATGACGGGACCCAGTGGCGAATGCAGATGGCATATACGTACATCATTATTTTCGTTCTTTTTGTGGTGTGATCAATTGATGGGACTGCGTTGATTCGGATCAATGCAAGATAAACAAACCTATTCTGATGTTGTCGGAACACTTTTTCAAAAAGCTGTTATTGCAAGGGCGTTCTCTTTTGTTTTGTACAGTGGTATTCAGTTGGAATATCCTGCTCCTCAGTCGACGAGGCAAGGGCCGAGATCCCTTCACCGGGAGTGACCCCTTGGACAGAAGTTTGCGTCAGGGCAATAACTTCACTATAGCCGATTACTTTTTCTTTGTATCGTGGTATTCAGTTGGAATATCCTGCACCTCATTCTACGGGGAAAGAGCCGAGATCCCTTCACCGGGAGTGACCTCTTTAGCAAAGGTTTTCGTCACTATATTTTTTTTAAAAGCTATCAGTTCCTTCAACGATATCAAGTTCATTACGTTAAAGGTTTTCGCCAGAAACCATTCGTAGCCCTCCGTCGTTTCATATGGATAGTCAATAGTATTCAAGCTGTGTATGTTGGCCAAAGTCAAGGCACAGTGTTTGGTAGCTGTTGGGTATTCATATGCAGCATAGATAGATGCGTTGGTTTGGGACAGTCGTACTGCCATTTTGGCCAAAGTCAAGGGTAGGTACAGATGGGTTCAAATTAACCTGGATAATGACGGGTAGAACTTGACATGTGACTTATGATATGTTGGCCGAAGTCAAGGTCAAAAGAGCATGGGGCAAAAATCCACATCGGGAGTTTCAAAAGAACTGAAACTTGCCAGATATGCGCATACCTTCTGGAGTGTGATAGCGTGAGCGGATTCCGTCACGTTATCATGCGATGAGAGTTGGATCCCGATTCCCACTGATGAGTTGGTTTACTCCTCGGGTGATCCCGGCTAATTCTTCTTTCTGGTTTGGGGAAGAATTTGACGTTACAGTGGGAGGTTTCCAGATTAGATAAAGTGATAACCATTCTGATCTAGGTTAGAGTGCACGCTGAGTGTTTCTTTTCTCTCTCTCTTTGGCAGCGACCATTGACCCGACCCTAGACTATGACTCAGTGACCAAGTTAACCGAACCTTCTTTACACTGGCTTTTGGATTGTCAGAGTTGCAGACCTCATTGCCACTCCTACTTTTATCCTTTTCTCCAGGACACCCCGTATTACTACGAACGTCCACTTCCATTGGACAAAACCATCATATGGTTATATACGAACTTGAAGGAATTCGAGGATGGTTTCCGGTTCTGGAGAAAACGAATAGGACTATTCAGTTGTCTTTTCCTTTTACCTTCTCTCAGGTTGCGAGTACTCCTTGGTTTAGGAGATAGTACACCTATTACGCAAATTGGACAGTTTTCTTCCAAACCATAGGCTGGTGCCGAACGGTGGGGAATGAAGAAAGCCAATTAGCTTAAACGGTGTACATAAGGTATTAAGTTAAGACAAAGCAAGGGATTAGTAAGAGGGCAAAGTAAATTGCGACTGCTATTCACGACCAAACCAAGTATTTCTTCGCCAATCCTAAATCACCTATTTCTAAGGTTTATTCGGTTTTCTTTTATCTTCACCTTCTCTCGCATTGCGAGTGTTCCTAGGACTGGGACAGTACACCCATTACGCTTATTGGATAGTCTTCTTCCAAACCATAGGCTGGTGCCGAACGGTAGGGAAGGAAGAAAACCATTTGGCCTAAAGGGGTGTGCAGAAGGTAATGACTAAAGACATATAATGTGATTTGGAGTGGTGGCAAAGAATTACAAGGTTACAGTTGTGAATCTGGATAATGGAAGAGGCATTACTAAGAATACCAGGATACCCCATCGAAACATTTTAATGTTTCAGTTTCACTGTGTACTGTTAAATGAAAACTGATTTCCCAATTACACACTTGCTCCAGGGTATGTATTTACCAGGTATGATTCTCACATCTGTATGGTTTTACAGATGATGAGTGGGAGTAAGTTATTGGGAATTAGGTGATTATCCTCATTATATCGGAATTCGTTGTAATTGGTGATATTTGAGGAAATCGCCTGGGTTGTTTGCCGGACGGCAAATATCTGGTTTTGAATATCCGTTGTTATGCACCAATTTCAAATTGATATATCTGTACGTCTATTTTTATAGAGTGAGACATACCTTTTTAAAATTATGTCTATGACATTTACCTATACCAGTGGATGGTTAGGTAAGGAGCATTGAACAACGGTGTAATTCTTCTTAACCATAAGTACAGTTTTCAACCTACGACACACAGTGAATGAGTCATTTGACTCAAGGGACTTGTACAGAGTATTGTATATTGTCCAGTGTCCATTAGGATAGAGGGGTTGGTCCTCATACTATATTCGGTTTACTTATCACTTCTCTGGTTCTTAGACAGGTGTTTCGTAGAAACACAGGGTCCAAGTTTTGAGAAGTTATAGGTATAAGAATAAAGTAGAGAGCCAGATATTGCAAGTATCGGGATTCTTCAAAGTGATCGAAGATGTAGATACTTGTATATGGTATTCAGTTGATAGTAATGGTTAAGAGAACTTGCTTCTCTTTCAGGTTACTCATAATTGGAAGTACTCCTAAGTTGAGTAACGCTGATCGGCCTCCTTCCATTTAGTTGACATGCACAGGAGACAGCTTCATGATTTGAATCTGGTTCAATTAAATCAGTGCCTCTGTTTCTATATTGGATATAGAATAGTTCATATCTTGACATTGTTAAGATACGGGGAGTTGTCCGGCTAATGCTTAAAACCATACACTGGATGACTCAAGGCACGTTTCTGTAATGGCTGTTTGTGGGTTGACCCGGGCTATGACGAATGTTGACTTTCTACCATCTGGAAGATCAATAGTGATATTGCTCTTGACTCGCCACAGTTTTAACAAAAATGGATTTTTTCAGAAAACAGTAGTGGGAGTATGGTAGAACTGGAAGTGATTCCAGAACCGCAAACGATTACTGAAGATTTGATAAGAACCTAAAGATTCAATCTGATTTGACATTCCATTGGCCACTCTGCAGATATGGTGGGTAACCTCAGGCACCCGAGAGGTACTTCGGTATGCTCAAGGACGGTGGCAGGGAGGTTCTTGTTTACCCAGACTTGCCATTGCTGTTGTTCCAGACTGTGAGACCCGGCAGGAGGATGAGTATAGCGTCGTTCTGAACTGGCTTCAGAAGTGTACGTGTATATTACTCTGCCAGAGGGTTGTCGTAGTCAGTGGGAGCAGCGGAAGCATTGGTGGACAGTTGGGTTATGTCTATTTATAGACTAAAGCAGATATAGCGGAGATAGATCATCTATTTCTGATGTGACAGTCATAGGTTTGACTTCATCAGAATAGGGGATGGATCTGTTAAGAAGGTAGTAGGGTGTGATGTCCTGGTATTTGATGACATACACAGAGTAGGAAGTGATATTCCTATACTACGATCGGTTATACTTTGGTCGTCACACAGTAGTTTCTCCACACAGGACTTGGATATTATATCGGACATTTTGGTTACTAGATCTATGGTTTTAGATCTAGATTTGGGTGGATTCCCAATCTGGGTACTTTCACAGCATTCTATGAGTATTTATAATGGACGACTCCCGGCACGGTAGTATACCTGCAGGTGATGGAGTCACCCTCTCTAAGGTGTTTTACAGACTAAAGGGGAGAGGGATACGCATGATTGGCAGATCACTTGCTTAGGTAATTGAGTTGATCATGAGATGTCAAGTACCACACCAGATGTTGTTTTTGCTGTAGATGCAATAAGTTGATATTGATCCAGTCCTGGAGAAACTGTCGGAAGCAGTCTTAGAGCATAAGTTGATGTTCTAGGGATATGATAACTGCATTCTCCTTTAGGAGACAGTTATCATTCCAGGCTTCCAAGGTGACCTGGATGACAGAGTGGCTGTCAGAGTTATAGTTTTCTCTCTGACGAGGGGCAGTATTTTGGACAGGTGGTCCAGGTGGATACTGAGGGAAGGATGGCGCAGGATACTGATTAAGTTCAGTTGACGATACAGTCTAAGAAGTTTGGATTTGGAGTTCACTTATGAGCTAGGTCCCATCAGACATCCAGACACATTCTAAGACAGTTATTGCTCATTTCGGGAGATGGCTTTCTCCGCGAACTTGAGATAAAGAGAGACATAGAAAGAAACATCAGAGCGGATCCACTCACTGAGCCTATTCCTCGAACACGATAGTTTCGCAAACGAGCTTTGTGAGACTGATTAGTAGAGGAGTTGGGTGTTCGGTATCACACAGGGTGTGAGTATGCAACATCGCAATAATTAGCCTTGAGTGCATGTGGGAGATTGTTGGAGATAGTGCCCTCAGAGTCAATTATTGGATCACAGGCACGTGATTGCAATGACTGAGGGGAGGACCTGTCCCAGTAGGACAGTCTTACTCAAGATGATAGTATGCTATCTGGTTTATCTTTATCATCGTGTACTGCTTTAGGTGACCTTACGAGTCGCTATTACACGTTGATAGAGCCCTTAGGATTCTTGCTTGACTACCAGCAGTATGAGGGCGATCATATAAGTGAGAGCTGGAGTCTATAAGCACATCCTTAAAAGGTCCCTAGTCGTGGGAGTTTCGAGACAGGGCATCGATTCTCCAGAGTAGACTAGTGTATACAGTCGAGACCCCGACGAGGGGCGGTGGCCGGTCTCACAAGCCACTGGTGTCAGTTGGTTCACCTTAGATGTATACAGGTGCTCAATGGGTTATGAGTACACCGGACAGGACTCGCCGGGAACCTGCTAGTTGGGATTATACCAGACGTCAGATAGCAGTTCCCAGGTGACATGTGTACAGGTTAGTTCATCGACCTGAGATCATCATTTGTCTCGTGTGAGTTCCCACTGTGCTTTGATTACTACCCTACCATGGCTCAAACGAGTCGTGCAAACAGGTTTTAGTTGGGTACAGTCCCGAGCCACATGGAGGCAGTGAGCGGATCTGCAGGGGTTCGTCTCTCCCGGTATTGGGGGTGAGGTCGCGCTGTGTCTAGGAGAGCCAGAACATGAAATGTCCTTGGCCAAGGCAGGAGATTTGCTGGTAGGTATTCCAGTAGTATCTCAGGGTGTTCTGGGCTACACTCCGACACGACTTGTACCGCTATTGGGGGTCTGACTTTTACTAACCCCCTAGGCCTGCCATGCGATGCTCATAGACGAACGGACCGGACTGTACGGATATTGTCGCTGACAGGCTCAGTAGGGTGTCAGGATGAGTTCGCTCATCGACGTCCTTTTTGGTCAATACCTGGTAGCCCGTCACGTATTGGCTTATACCTCTGACGTGCTAGTGGTTAAATCCACAACCATAGTATTGACGAGTCTTTAGAATCCACCACACACAGTTACTCAAGTTTCGGGCAAAACGCTGTAGAGGCCGTATGGAGATATGGCAGGGTTCGATCAGATACATGCGGTATTGCACGAATCGTGATCGGACGGTTTTTACTAGCCGGCTTTGGCTTAAGCCGGATCCTAGTATTAGATAGTGTAGATTTTGTCTCTTTTCATTTGTGTTCAGTGGGAATATAAATGCGGGCATGTATATGCAGTAGCGGGGTTTTCCTGTAATTTATTACTGGATCAGTTTTCTGAAGTTGCCAGTTTGCATTCCGTTCCGGCCGGTTTTCTTTTATTCCTTCACGACCGGACTTTCGATGGAGGGGTTATTTGCACATTTGCAAATAACATTTTGTGGAGAGGTTTCTTGCACATTTGTGGTTCAACCATCATGAGATTCTTTTCTTGTCCATTCTTTGCTTTCATGTGATGGTTTAGTGATTTGATGAGATGAGAAGTGGGTGTGACATTATTCCTTGCATTATCTTTTCTTTTCTCCATGATAATTTCATTCCATTATCTCCACCATGGAAAAAAGGGCCGGCCACTTTGAGGGGTAAGGAGAAAATGAGAGGGATCATTTTTGGTGTGGCAATTTTATCTTCATCTCATTCTATGGTTGCAAAAAGATTAGCTCCAAAGCTCATTCTTTTTCTCATTCTCTTCTCAATTCCTCCATGGCAACTAAACCCCAAAAGAGACAACGATTCTACACTATTCTACAGCACATCTTGGACGCGTCGGCTAGCCAACTTTGTGCCCGAGTTGCCTCGGTCAAGAGGTGGGAGACTGTAAAAGATTCCGGCTACGTGGTGCCCTTTCCGACGAGGAGGAGATGAACGGAGTTTCCGCAGGAGATCGGAGTGGAGACGAAGACCGAAGGACACGGATCGCTTGGTATACTTCTCTACTCTTATTTTAGTTTGCTAGTTGCTAGGTTAATGGCCCGATCCGGGTTAAAAGTGCGCGGTGGTGCCGGTTTGCTAGTTTGCAAAATTTTTGTTTCCGCGTTTCCGGCGTCGGATCGACGGCCGGGGCGCCGTCACGGACTTACAATTAGTGGAGCCCTTAGGATCTTTGCTTAATTACCAGCGTTGTGATGGCAGTCACACTTGTGGGGGCTGGGTAATCCACAAGCATATCCTTATACAGGTCTCTAGTCGTAAGACTATCGAGACAGGGCATCGATACTCCGGAGTAGACTAGCGTATGCGCTTCTCCTCCCAGCATGGGATACGGTCTGTCCCACAGCCGTCAGTACGTCGTACTTGAGATAGTATGCGGGTGCTCGTTAGGTTACGAGTACACTAGACAGGACTCGTCGGGAAATGTTGGTGTAGGGTTCCTAGGCACTCTCTAGAGGTCTCACAATGCATCAAACCATGCCAATTTCAAAAATTATGGGTGCCGAGAAACCCTAATACGGACCGTTGGCTAGAAATCTAGGCGAAAAGATAACTAGTTAACACTTAACTACAAGTAAACGGAAATACAACCTGTCACGACCCAAAAGTACGGAACATGACCGGCACTTAAACTACGAAACGTCTCGAGGCGTTCGTAATCTAAGTAAGCCGAAAACCCAGAAATCCAAACCAAGAAAAGTAGTAGAGTGAAGGAAAACCAATTTAAATCAAGTAGTTTTAATAGCATAAGCCGAATTATGCGGGTTTCTAAAAACATCAAAAATTTACTGAAAATTTCGGCAGAGTCTCCTTTGTAAATACTGGCTCCCAAACGGGATACAACATGAATAGTATACGAAATCAATAAAAAGACATCCCCAAGCGGGAGCTAGCTCTTCGTCAATCGACGGCCACAACCACACAAGCAATATAATATACAACGCCAAAGGCGAGGATCAAAACTCGAAAGGAAACTCAAAACCACAAGAAATATAACGCGCGACTCTAAGGTCGAAAAATAACATCACTGGTCTCTATCTCAAAATAAATACATGTTTGGTTGATGGAACTTCTAGATACAACAGGATAATGATATACAAGATATATAATGGGGGTACGATACAAGTAAACCCACCTACTAGCAAATCACCCGAAAGAAACTATGCCCGCAAAGCCGTAATGAAACCTGTACGGCAAACCTGCAAGAAACTGGGGCACAACGGGGGTGAGTTGCCAACTCGTGAATAGAAAAACATCTACGAAAAGAAATCGCATAAATAACGCAATCCTAGGTCAACGATCATAATATATCCTCAAATATATAACCAGCAACCCATAACAATGGTTAAGGCAAATATCTAACCCAGGGTAATTCCATATGCCCGTGTCAGTGCCTCGGGTAGCAATATAACATAGGAATGAGGTATGAATGCATGGAACAGAATGCATGTACTGACAAAAACTGCTTTCATAAATCTGTGAGATTTCTGTATTTTAAAAGTGAGGTACCACAAATGAAATCAGCATAAAACAGTGCCCAGCATCGACACAAAACAAGTGTCCAAATATCTCAATATCTCTGTACCTCAATATCTCAAAATCTCAATATCTCAATCACAATATCTAGGGCGCCGTCAGTCCAGACCGGCCCCAACCATCCATCTCAAGACCACGACGGTATCCTCCGGATATCCGACGCGTCGGGTAAAATCACCGGTAGTTAGTGCTCCCCTGCCAGGCTCACATCGTCATCATCACGCGCTTCTTGCCCCGGGGTACCTTACCGGGTCCACCATGTACCCGAAACGGTTCATCCGCCTCCTCGAATCGGGTCTCGAAATCTATCAGCAAACTCATGGTGGACGACTCATACAGCATGGGAAAAACCGCACTTTTTATTTAAAAAGAGCGAAATCAGTTTATATAAGTTTTGCGGTTTTCCCCCCAAATCCAGAAAATTTCATGGAAATCCGAATCCAAATCATCAATAGCATGTAAAACCATGAATATAAGCATAACAATAAATAACAGTATGCATGAAGTGACAAGTAATAGCTACAATGTTAAGCTGGCATACAAGGCAGGTACACTAATATCATGTCAAATTACTAACTGACAAGCTAGGTCAAGCAATAATATTTTCTAAGGTGTACGTGACATGGCAATTACCGATGAAGATGTGTGTGAGCCGGCAAGTAAGTGTACGTGGTACATACGCATCATCGGTAATGGTGCTAGTGTCCTAACAGCATGATATCAATAATGGAGTATGAAACATAATATAAGCATGCGATGCGAAGCGAACCACAATAAAGAGCGGGAGCTGAATACTAGACGCAACTATAACTAATCTGCATTAACCTAATATAAGTCCTACAAATGGTGCCTTTTGAAATAACACGAATCATGGGGTTTTGAAAATAGGGGCTACGGTGTTTTTATGAAAAGATACGTCTTTTGAAATATCCGTAGGATCCCTTGGGCTGTCTTTTAAAATACCCACGATTCGTTAGTTTTGAAATAGGTAAGAATCGAATCTAATCTAACAACTAAACTAAACTAAAGGGCTAAGCTGACCAGCTAGGCTACAGGTAAGGAAACCGCCTAATATCTGAGTCGATACATATACATACCTGTATATATATTAGTCGGTGATCCCGCCTCAATAATATCATATCCGATACCATATCTATAATCAGACATCCCAAGTCAAGAGTGCGGATCAATCATCAAAATATAGCTCGTACGTAAATCCGTCGTACGGCATCTCCAAATCTGGGTACGGGTTAATATCATATTCATCACACTATTCATCTAGTATCATTTTTATCCAAGATCATAGTCCAGGGTACTGACCTATGTCTAGTACAATACTAATATCATCAATATAGTCATGATCTGACTACTGATCGACAGTCTCGTACAAACCGATATCACTACCACAAAACAAATCTCATCGACTCGGCTCAATCCCTAGTATCGCCCTCATATCCGTATGTGAACACATAGTCCCATACCCATGTGAACACATAACTATAAAGAATCCCATGAGCACATATAAATAGGAATGTATGCAAGTATGTATGTGTGTATGTATGTGTGTATGTGTAGTGCAACACTACCCTAGGGTTCGCAACACTAAAGTAATCCAACACACCAATATCCATCCTAACATCGCTATTAATCCCAAATAACATATAATAATTGTTGGTGTGTATACGCATCCGTATACACCACCACGGACTGCGGGGGTGCTATACGCCATCCACCCGACTTCTCCCCGTAGATATAAATCTACTCACCTGGTCCTCGCTCGCCGGTGCCGACGTCGCCACGCGCTTGCTTGTCGTCTCGAAGTCTACATGGGGGTACCTACATATCACAACGTATCGTATCGCATTAAAATCCGACTCATGACCAAAACGACACACGAATCCCACATAAGTCAAAACCTATGGTTGCTTTCACAAATCAACCCAAAAACCCTCGACATCGGCGTACAAACGCTGATTGATCGAGAAAATCTCAAACGTACAAATCGTAGTTCTCAAAACTCACTAATTATAACATAAAATAGGGTTTAAATCATCAAAACATTAAAATAAATCAAATCGATTTATTTCCGAAAACCTAGAAAGCACTAAATTTTCGTGTTAATTCGAAACTTGATGTTTTAACAAAACTAAAGTCCATAATATCCACTAAACATCATAACTAAGTCATATAAACCATTACTAGATTTTATTCTTATCAATTTTCATTGAATCCAACATTCTAGTTTGCAAAATACCCAATTTTAACACTTTAAAATCAACAATTTGTAAACTAGCAACTAGATTAGTTTTAGCATTCCATTAACATGTTAATCTCCTCATTAAAACCATAATCAAATTATAAAAACCCTAACTAGATTTTAAATTTCACATTTGAATTAATCACCCAAAACCTAGTTTACAAATATATGTGATTTGGACAAATTACATATAACAAGTGCAATTTTAATTAACCAAACTAGGTTTTACATATATTAAGATGTTAAACTAAACATTGCATCCCTAATGATATAATAAAAACCCTAATTGAAATCACAAACCCTTAGTAGATTTTCCAAACATTCAATTAAACCCATATTATCAACTAATTATGTTTGATTAAACTAATTAACATCACATTAAGAAAAAGGAGTTAGAGTTATACCTTCACAAACCATGAGATTTAGCATGCAACATGACCCCCAAAATGCAAACTTTTCACCAAGATCCATGCTTGATAGGATAAGGGAAAATGGGTAGAGAGTGGATTTTGATTTTGAGGTTTTAATCTATGGATTTTGATGGATTTTGTAGAATTTTTTTGATGGAAAAAGGGAGTGGATTTGGGGGAGAGGCTGCTGCAGTTGGGGAGGGGGGCTCGGCCTGAAGAGTGGGGGGAGGGTAGAGAGAGTGTGGTGATGTTATGAAGTCAAGAATTGACCAAAGTCAACAAAGCCCATACTTACATATATTTATTCTTTCATTCCTTTGTTTTATTTCTTATTTGTGTGGAATGGAGTGGGGAAATGGGTGGGGGCTGCTGAATTCAGCTAAGGGGAGAAGTAAATGGGGGTGTGTGAGTATGGGTATGGGTGTGGGGTGATGAAAAATGATAAATATAACACCCCAAACATCCATTTACACTAAAAAAAGCCTTTTTTCTTCAATAATTTCTAAACCGATTTGGCAACCGATTTCGTTTCAAAAACCACATGATAAAATTTTATTTAATGTTTTATGATGCACAAAATTTGTTTCAACTCATTCCAATTTGTAATTTTCCCTAATTAAATTTGTTTCAACTCATTCCAATTTGTAATTTTCCCTAATTAAATGTATTAGTGACGGCTTAAAATAATATTTTTTTTAGAAAATTTGAAATTTCACCAGTGGCTCAATAAACACCAAATACTAGTAATTACATAGCTAGAATATGTATATTTAATTTTTATAATAAGATATTTGTATTTTTGATTTCTTACAGAAAACCCCCTTATTTTACCGATTTTCCGAAATTTCACCGAAACGATTTTCAAAACGCTACACTTTGTAGATCCGGTGCTCCACCTCCATAGCTCCGCAATGAAGTCTTCTCGCTGTCCATAACAAATCCCGGGCTCTAGCGTCGGCTTCATCGGAGAATAGACGGGCTAGGTCTTTGACGACGTGCCGAAGATGATCTACGTCGAAG
This sequence comes from Agapanthus africanus, assembly GCA_030015575.1. Taxonomy (NCBI): domain Eukaryota; kingdom Viridiplantae; phylum Streptophyta; class Magnoliopsida; order Asparagales; family Amaryllidaceae; genus Agapanthus; species Agapanthus africanus. The sequence continues at coordinate 396,883,294 of JASDDO010000026.1, read as the reverse complement.
CATCGCTAGATCAAGCTCCACCTTCACCAAGCCATGAAAACTTGTGAAGGAAACACACTCTACTACTTGGCAAGAGGTAGAGGATGAAGAAATAGGAAGTGGGTAGACTTTAGAATTGGATTTCTCACTCATTTTCATCAATCACCATTGATGGAGCTTGCTTTCTTCAAGTGAAGAAAGGAAGAAGAAGAAGAATTTTATGATAAGATTAATTAGAAAAGAAAAGAATAATCATTCTTATCATAAAAATAACCATGGTAAAGTGTAGAGATTAAACTAGGGTTAGTGGGAATGGTTAGGGTTAAGGATGAGATAAGAATGGTTGACTTGATCAAAGCTTCAAGAAGCTTCAACATGAAACAAAATTAGCCACCATTCTTTTCTCTTTATCTTTTCCAAAAGAATAAACAAATAAATGAATAAATAAATAATGGGAGAATAAACAAAACCCTAACCACTCTCACAACCATGGTTTAATCTTCACACAAATCCAAGTTAACATGTATCATCAAACATGATACAATTATTTGCACAAAAAGTATATCACATATACAACTTGTACACAAAGTGAGAAAATCCATTTAAAGTGAACCAATACCAGTTAATGCAAAGTAATATATCAAATATATAATTATGCATTAAATCATTAAATCAACACTTGATTTAACGATCCGGTCATATCGCATATAACCTACTAGTATCCAATGTATCGGCTTATCGAATCAACCGTCGATTTGATAACTAGGTTATATCGCATATAACCATTCGATACATTCATCGCGAGAATAGAATACGGTATCACATACACGTATTATTCTCGGTCCCGCACATATCTCATATGCGCTCCTATTTCGTTTTGCTTGAGCCAGGAAACCTCTGTATAGGACTCTAAAGACTCGTCAATACGCCGGCAGCGGATGATGATCATATCAAACATCCACAAGCCGCAAGCGGTCTGCTAAACGTAACGGCCACCCGGGTATTGAGCGATCAGAAGATCGACGAGCAAGCCCGCTCACACTCCAGTGAATCCAACCAGTAACACTACCGTACAGTCCGGTCTGATCGTCTGATATGTCGCATATCTCGCCTAGGGGTGGTAAACGTCAGACCCCAATAGCTCGATAAGTCGTGTCGATATGAGGTCTATAACAATTCGAGAAACTACTGGTAACACTTACCAGTAAATCTCAGCAACCCTGGCCAGGGATTTCCTGTTATAGCCAATCGAACACAGCGCAACATCAACTCCCTATACCGGGAGAGACGAATCCCCTCCTATCGCTCATTGCTTCCATGTGACTCGGGACTGTACCCAAAAACCACCGTTTTGCACGCCCTCTTGGACGTGGTAAGATGGAAATCAAAGCACAGTGGGAACCACACAAGACTCTATGACGATCTCGGGTCAACAGACTACTCTGTACCAGTGTCACCAGAGAACTGCCATCTGACGTCAGGTATAATACCATCTGGGAGTTCTCGGCGAGTCCGTCCAGTGTACCCAGTCTCTACTGAGCACCCGTATATCATCTCTGATGTCAAACACCGATGGATATGGGATCATCCATCGCCCATCTGTATGGGTCGAGAAGGTATACGCTAGTCTACTCTGGTATATCGATGCCCCGTCTCGATACACCCACGACTAGGGACTTTGAAGGATGTACTTATGGACTACCATGTCCCCACTAGTATGATCCGCATCATAGTCCAGGTAGTCAAGTACACATCCTAAGGGCTTTACCAACATGTAATAGAGAGACAATCTGTGTACACGTTAAGGTAAAGAGCAACCAGATAGCATACTATCATGTCGAGCAAGAAAGTCCTCCCTATATATGTCCCAGCATCCACAACAATATACATCCAATGTACAGTAATGGCCTCTAGGGCATACATATAACTAACAATCTCCCACTTGCACTAGGGCCATCTGTAGCAGTGGTTGTTGTATCTCATACTCAACCATCCCATAATAGTCTCTCTCTGGGAACAGGCCTTTGTGAGTGGATCCGCTGTGTTTGTCTTCTGAGTCTACTCTCCTAACCTCGATCTCCCTGGAGATCAACCATCTCCATGATCAAGTGATACTGCCTTAGAATATGTCTGGATCACTGATGGGACCGGCGTTCCTTGGCATAAGCCACAACTCTATTGTCACACAATGGGAGGAACATAGTTCATCTCATGAACCAATATACACCCAAACAGCCTCTTTGGTAGCATCTTAAGTAGCGATGTATCCAGCCTTTATCGTCTAGAATGTCACGGTATCTAGCTTGGAACTCTTCCAACATACCGTCCCTCCACTGAGGGTAAAGACAATGCCTGTGACTGACATTCAGTCGTCTTTATCACCCTGGAACCATTCCAGTGATTCTCCCCAGGGTCGATTGATACCATCTCACTACAGCTAGTGAGTATCCTAACATCCATTTAGATCTATCTCATAGATCCAAAATCCAGGATTTAGGAGGTATCACTTTGATCCTATATGGAGAATTATGGTGATAAGCGGAGATTGACCGAGCGTAGCATAGGAAACTCCATCCCCATCAAGAGTATGTCATCCACATACTCTACGAGGATCGTCACCATACTCCCTACTACCTTTTTGTTTATACAAGGTTCATCTACCATTTTGATGATGTCAAACTCTTTGACTAATTCATCAAAACAGATGTTCCAACTCCGCGATGCCTGCTTTATCCTATAAAGCATCTTGCACACGTTTCCGCTGCTCCCACTGTCTACGAAGCCCTCTGGCTGTGTACTTATAGACGCTCTCTTCCAAAATATCATTTAGAAAAGCAGTCATGACACCCAACCGCCAGATATCGTAGTCATGGTATGTAGCCGTGGTAAGTAGGATCTGGATGGACTTAAGCATAGCTACTTGAAAAAGGTTTCATCATAATCCACGCCTGGTCGATGAAGAAAAGCTTTAACAAGTCTAGCTTTGAAAGTCTCAACTTTTCTATCTACACCAAGTAATCTTCTCAAGATATACTTGCTCCTGATGGGGATTTAACCCTTCAGATATTGCAACCAAAGTCCATACTTTGTTGGTGTACATGGATTCCATCTCAGATCGCTAAGCATCCAGCCATTCTTACAGAGTCCCACTCCTGATAGCCAGCTCGAAACTAGTTGGGTCATCATCATATGATGCAATCCTCGCTCCCACTGTCATAGAGAAACAGAAGTATCTCTCAGGTGGGCGAGGAACCCTACTAGATCGGCGGAGAGGCTGAGATCCGTTGGAATCTACTGAATCCTTTGGTTCTATCAAATCATCAGCTGTTGTTTGTATAGCTGGAACCTTTCCAGTTCTACATTACAGACTTTGCCTCGAGCTTGTCCGGATTTTGCTTTTAGACATTAGCCGGACAACCCTAAATCTTAACTAGCTTAAGACATGGGCTCTTCCCTTTCCATATCACATATGAGATAGTAGGCAACTGATTTGATTGGAACCCTATTCAATAGGTATGCATCTTCTCAAGTGCATAACTCCCAAAAAGGAAATAGGTAACTCAGTAGTACTCATCATAGAGCACACCATATCAGATAGGGTGTGACTGCTCCGCCCCGATATACCATCGTGCTATGGTGTATTCGGAGGAGTAATGCTGAGAGAGAATCTCATTCTCCTTTAGAATAGTCCAAGAATTCCGTGCTCAAGTATTCTCCTCCTCGATCACATCAAAGGACATAATACTTATACCCGTATTTTGGTTCTCTACTTCTAACTTATATTCCGTGAATATCTCAAAAGGTTCGAACTTGTGTTTCAACAGGAACATATGTCTGAATCTAAAAAGATCATTAGAAAATGTAATGAAGTACAAAGAACCGGTCTTGGCATTTGTAGACAGGGGACCTACATACATCATCATGTATCATCCCAAGAGTTTACTAACTCTTTCTCTGTTTCCAATAAACGGAGCTATGGTCATTTTATCTTTGTGACATGACTGGCGAGTTTCACAAGATGTAAATTCAAACTAATTTAAATATGCATCTTTATGTAACTCTAGCTAGTCGGGTCACATTGATATGACCTAGTCTACAATGCCTCAAGAAGGATTCGTTCATTTGTGAACTCTTCCTCTTGTGTGTGTTCTATATACTAAGAACTGTAGTTTGATTTAGAATATCAATGCTTTTAGATAACGTGCCTGAATCGATCAACTTTTGATATAGGAAATGTTCAAAACATTATCCAACTATACAAAATTTTATCATTTCTTTACTAATAAAGAGATAGATATGATTTTGTATATCAGGTTCGGTATCTAATAACATTCGTTCAGAATCAATGTATTGGTAATACAGGGTGACAGTGACCAACAGACTTGGCTGCAACTCTTGCCCCGTTTTCTGCCTCATGAAACTTATCACCCGTTCTCAGTCCTCTACCTTTCTACAGCCCTATGTAACAGATTACATATCTGGGATCCTGATCTGGTATCACATACCCAGGACGTAGAGGATACAGAGAAACAGTTCTTTGTAATGAACACACCCGAAGATGATGCATTAGCATGCACTCTCTTCGTTTGGGCGGCACGGGAAATCTGGTATTCCCCAATTTTCTGCTCGGTCTTATAACAATTATAAGTTGGAGCGGGACCAACGATCCCCAGCTCAGAATAACAAGCGGGTTCGGTCAATATCCGTATTATTATCTTGATTAAGGCCTGATATGGTCGCTACCTGGAGAGAGAGAGAAGAAAACACTCAGCGTGCGCTCTTGCAAGAATAGATTGGTTATTATTTTATCTAATCAGGATGGCTCCCACTGCTTTTTATCAAATCTTCCTTCAAACCCTAAAAGGAAAGACTAGCCGGGATTAATTACACACTACAAGTTCGCCAATCTTTCAGCCAGGCCAGTGTCGGTACTTTGAGGGAGGTCCCCCGTGCTTTCGCACGAACCTAATTAATGTAAACCTCGTTTTCCCAGAGGCGTAACCCCGTTGACACCTTTCTAGACACCTACTTGATCGGCTAATTGTAATGTATAAAACTCTCCCAGGAGTAACTCTTACTCGCAGCGGGTATCGGGATCCAACTATCTCATAGAAGGTATGCAATCTCATTGCAAATTTCAACACTTGAAATTCCCGATAATATTTTACCCCTAGCGTCCTATGACCTTGACGGAGGTCAACAAACCATAGGCTACTAGTCAAGTTCAACCCGTCATTTCTTGATCGAATTAAACCCACCCGCACGACCCTTGACGGAGGTCAACAAGGCCGCACGACTACCCTAATCCAATCTGCATCATATGCATAAGCAGATAAATACTAGTTAGCTACCGCACACTACGCCTTGACGGAGGTCAACAAACCTAGCACGAATACTAAATAGGACTTATCTGAAATGACGGAGGGCTACGACAGGTTTTTCTGAAAACCTATTGTGTAATGAACTTGATATCGTTGTAGGATCGAATGAATTTTAAAATGGAGTGCTTTTGAGGCTTTTCTAGTTTTGCTAAAGGAGTCACTCCCGGTGAAGGGATCGTCGGTCCTTTCCTCGTCGAATGAGGTGCGGGATATATCATATATATCACTGTGCAAAGCAAAAACACTTAAAAGCAATCAAAAGACAAACCGAGTGTGTAGCATCTGCCAGTTATTGCTAAAGGAGTCACTCCCGGTGAAGGGATCTTGGTCCTTTCCTCATCGAATAAGGTGCAGGATATATCACATATACCGCTGTGCAAAGCAAGAACTGTAGCTACCCTTTTTATTTTGAAATTCGATTCTACAACATCATTAGGTTTCTTTTATTTCATTAATCACATTAATGAAGTCCCATCATATAAATACCTAAACATCACAGATAAATACGACGTACACTTATACCATCCGCATTCGCCTCGATGTCCCCTCGTGCACCGTTAGGTTAGGTAACTAACGGCAGAGCAGGGCAGGGCTAGCGCGGTTGTAAAACATAAGTAACGTCTATATAATATATCATATATACTATATACTGTATCTATCACAGAACATCACATGATCACATCACAGATATCGCAGCAGAAGAAACATATGAAATATTGGATATACTAGGATGTCCGTGTTTTCAATACGAGCCAGTATAAAACATGGATTCCACGGTCGCGATGAATAGCCAAACCCACACCCCTAGACCCCTACGAGAGCGGCAAGCAACCCTACCAATTCTAGAGTTAGGAGACCCGGACTCGACTCCTCGAGTTGGTCTCCCACTGGACTCCAGAACCCGGTTACTTGTGCTCCCCTCCTTGGGTCTATCCTAGTGCGGAAAAGTAAATAATATACAAAAGGTGACATCTTCCGCAACCTGGAAGTGCCCCAATAAAAGAATATTACATACAAGTTTTTACATGAATGAAAATGAAAAACACCCATCTCACATAAAAACCCCCCGGCTATTCAAACACGACGATCCAATATAACATATCCAGCAACACATAACAGCACATGTCATCAACGTAAGTAAACATGCATATCCCAATTGTCGTTGACATATAGCAACGAAACCAGCTATATCACATATTACACTTACGGTCACAGAAAAGAAAGTGTAAAACTACAACAGTTGGAATCCGCAACCTCTTTAGACATCGCATGCCTAATCAAATGAATTCCTTAGACATCACATGCCTAACAATTATAAACCCCGCATTTTAGTCTCATTATCGAAAACACTTTTCAATATCAAGTCGGGCAATTCAGCAAGATTCCCGACATCCTGATCGAATGCTCGTCGCAAACTTCAGTAGACGGCCGCACCCCCGATACCGTCGACGAAGTGCACCAAGGCGGAACACCGCTGCCGCGAGCACCCGAACGGATGCTTTCGGCGACGGGGTTCTCCTACAGTCACTTGGTCGGGGTTATGGAGTGAGGCTGTCTATTAAGTTTACCCGGCGAGTATCCGCGTACGCTACGTGATTGCGACGGACTTTTGATCACATCAAAATTCCGTAGCAACCGATCATGTGAGACTAAACTGCTATGTTTATAATATTCATTCAGTTATCTCATAACTTGTTGTGAATTCCAATTATTATATCCCATTCCAGATAAATAGAAAATGTTAAACTTTTCGATCGAACAGTCAAACACCCAAGTTTTCCAGATACAGATCAACACATGAAACAAGTCTAAAAACATTCAGTTCGTGCCTCAGTACCAACGGTCCAGCCGTAGAAGGGTCAAGCCAACGCCTCACATGTGGCACGCCGTACTGCCCCAAACCCGAAGGTTCAAAGGGCAGTTCAAGACGGTCACATAATCGAGTTAAGGTTTGTTGTCTTCTAGAGGGTCCATCGAGTTACTTGCACTACTTAGAACGTCTTTAAACCACGGAAAAATCCAACACTTGGGAAATTTCCCGACAGGGGAAAAATTGGGTATTTATATCCGGTCGAACTTTTTAACAGTTTCTAAAATATCCGGAAAAACATAAACGAAGTTAAATTATCCGATCAAATGAACGAATCCCCAATAAAACCCTAGAAAACTCATCACTCGAGTGGAATTAAAAATTTCACATAAAAAATTGCCAAGAAAGGACATAAGAATAAATATATGAAATTTGAGGGACCAAGTCCAAATTTGGGCCGCGGAAGCGCCGCCAAACCCCTAGTTTGGCCGCGGTTCCGCGGTCGAATTATGGAATTAGAGGCCCAAACTTCACAGTAATTCTTAGTTTTTCCTGCTCTATTTTCTGAGAATTTTTAATTCACAAAAATCCCTGTTTTTGAAAATTGTACAGAGAGCATGGAAAATTTGGGGTTTCGGGTTCGATCGGGTTTCTAACATCGTCTACGCATCGCCTAAGGCTCTAGTTAGGCTCTGATACCACTGTAGGGTTCCTAGGCACCCTAATGAGGTCTCACAAGGCATCAACCATGCCAATTTCAAAAATTATGGGTACCGAGAAACCCTAATACGGACCGTTGGCTAGAAATCTAGGCGAAAAGATAACTAGTTAACACTTAACTACAAGTAAACGGAAATACAACCTTTGTAGATCCGGTGCTCCACCTCCATAGCTCCGCAATGAAGTCTCCTCGCTGTCCATAACAAATCCCGGGCTCTAGCGTCGGCTTCATCGGAGAATAGACGGGCTAGGTCATCGACGACGTGCCGAAGATGATCTACGTCGAAGCATCGCTAGATCAAGCTCCACCTTCACCAAGCCATGAAAACTTGTGAAGGAAACACACTCTACTACTTGGCAAGAGGTAGAGGATGAAGAAATAGGAAGTGGGTAGACTTTAGAATTGGATTTCTCACTCATTTCCATCAATCACCATTGATGGAGCTTGCTTTCTTCAAGTGAAGAAAGGAAGAAGAAGAAGAATTTTATGATAAGATTAATTAGAAAAGAAAAGAATAATCATTCATATCATAAAAATAACCATGGTAAAGTGTAGAGATTAAACTAGGGTTAGTGGGAATGGTTAGGGTTAAGGATGAGATAAGAATGGTTGACTTGATCAAAGCTTCAAGAAGCTTCAACATGAAACAAAATTAGCCACCATTCTTTTCTCTTTATCTTTTCCAGAAGAATAAACAAATAAATGAATAAATAAATAATGGGAGAATAAACAAAACCCTAACCACTCTCACAACCATGGTTTAATCTTCACACAAATCCAAGTTAACATGTATCATCAAACATGATACAATTATTTGCACAAAAAGTATATCACATATACAACTTGTACACAAAGTGAGAAAATCCATTTAAAGTGAACCAATACCAGTTAATGCAAAGTAATATATCAAATATATAATTATGCATTAAATCATTAAATCAACACTTGATTTAACGATCCGGTCATATCGCATATAACCGACTAGTATCCAATGTATCGGCTTATCGAATCAACCGTCGATTCGATAACTAGGTTATATCGCATATAACCATTCGATACATTCATCGCGAGAATAGAATACGGTATCACATACACGTATTATTCTCGGTCCCGCACATATCTCATATGCGCTCCTATTTCGTTTTGCTTGAGCCAGGAAACCTCTGTGTAGGACTCTAAAGACTCGTCAATACGCCGGCAGCGGATGATGATCATATCAAACATCCACAAGCCGCAAGCGGTCTGCTAAACGTAACGGCCACCCGGGTATTGAGCGATCAGAAGATCGACGAGCAAGCCTGCTCACACTCCTGTGAATCCAACCAGTAACACTTACCGTATAGTCCGGTCTGTTCGTCTGATATGTCGCATATCTCGCCTAGGGGTGGTAAACGTCAGACCCGAGTAGCTCGATAAGTCATGCCGACTTGAGGTCCATAACATTCGTGAAACTACTGATAACTCTTACCAGTATATCACTGCAACCCTGGCCAGGGATTTCCTGTTATGGCCAGTCGTGCATTGCGCAACATCAACCCCCAATACCGGGAGAGACGAATCCCCTCCTATCGCTCATTGCCTCCATGTGACTCGGGACTGTACCTAAAAACTGTAGGGTTCCTAGGCACTCTAGTGAAGTCTCACAAGTGATCAAACACGCTAATTTCTAAAAATTACGGTGCCGAGAAAACCTAGAACGGATCGTTAACTAGATATTTAGGCAAAGCAAGCAAGTAAACGGAAATATAGAAATAGGGAAGGGGCTACAACCTTTGTAGATCCGGTCCACCACTTCCTAAGCTCCACGATGATCTCTCTCCGCTGTCCAAATCGAATTCCGAACTCTAGCATCGGCTTCATCGAAGAAATGGGCGGGCTTGATCGTCGGTTCAATGCCGAAGATGATCTACGTCGAGGCATCACAAACTCGAGCTCCGCCTTCGCCAAGTCAAGAAACTTGTGAAGACAACACACTCTACTACATGGCAAGTAGTAGAGGGTGAAGAAATAGGAAGTGGGTAAACTTTAGAATTGGATTTCTCACTCATTTTGGCTAGTTGCCATTGATGGTGCAAGCTTTCTTCAACTTGAAGATGAAGAAGAAGATGATAAAAGAATTATGATAAGTTATATAAATTAGATAAATAAATCAATACTTATCATTTACTAACCCTTGGTTAGTTGTAGAGAATGGACCATGGTTAACATGAATGGTTAAGGTTAAGGATGAGACAAGAATGGTGACTAAGTCAAAGTTTCAAGAAACTTCAACTACAAACAAAACTAGCAACCATTCTTTTTCTCTTTAACTTTTTCTTTTTCCAAAATAAACAAAAGAATAAATAAATGAATAAGAAAAAAGAAAACCCTAATCATAATCTTAACCATGGTCTAATTCTTTACACTAACCCTAGCTTGCATGTATCATTAAACATGATACAATCATGTGCACAAAATATATCACATATGCAATGTGCACAAACCAAGTGAGTAAATCCATTTAAAGTGAACCAATACTAGTTAATGCAAAGTAATATATCAAATATATAATTATACATTAAATCATTAAATCAACACTTGATTTAATGATCCGGTCATATCGTATATAACCGACTAGTATCCAATGTATCGGCTTATCGAATCAATCCTTGATTCGATAACTAGGTTATATCGCATATAACCAATCGATACATTCATCGTGAGAATAGAATACGGTATCACATACACGCATTATTCTCGGTCCCGCACATATCTCATATGCGCTCCTATTTCGTTTCGCTTGAGCCAGGAAACCTCTGTGTAGGACTCTAAAGACTCGTCAATACGCCGGCAGCAGATGATGATCATATCAAACACCCACAAGCCGCAAGCGGTCTGCTAAACGTAACGGCCACCCGGGTATTGAGCGATCAGAAGATCGACGAGCAAGCCTGCTCACACTCCTGTGAATCCAACCAGTAACACTTACCGTATAGTCCGGTCTGTTCGTCTGATATGTCGCATATCTCGCCTAGGGGTGGTAAACGTCAGACCCGAGTAGCTCGATAAGTCATGCCGACTTGAGGTCCATAACATTCGTGAAACTACTGATAACTCTTACCAGTATATCACTGCAACCCTGGCCAGGGATTTCCTGTTATGGCCAGTCGTGCATTGCGCAACATCAACCCCCAATACCGGGAGAGACGAATCCCCTCCTATCACTCATTGCCTCCATGTGAATCGGGGCTGTACCCAAAAACCACCTGTTTGCACAACTCAGTAGAGCCGTGGTAGGGTGGAAATCAAAGCACAGTGGGAGACACATAAGACTCTATGACGATCTCGGGTCTACAGACTAAGCTGTACCAGTGTCACCAGAGAACTGCCATCTGACGTGAGGTATAATACCATCTGGGAGTTCTCGGCGAGTCCGTTCAGTGTACCCAGTCTCCACTGAGCACCCGCATACCATCTCTGATGTCAAACACCAATGGATATGGGATCATCCATCGCCCATCGCATGAGTCGAGAAGATATGCGCTAGTCTACTCTGGAATATCGATGCCCCGTCTCGATATTCCCTCGACTAGGAACATTTCAAGGATGTACTCATGAACTACCCAGGCCCCACTAGTATGATCTACATCACAGTCCTGGAAGTCGAGTACACATCCTAAGGGCTTTATCAACATGTAATCAGAGAGACAGAAAGTATACATGTTAAGATAAAGTGCAACCAGATAGCGTACTATCATGTCGAGCAAGAAAGTCCTTCCTATATATGTCCCAGCATCCACTACAATATACATCCAATGTACAGTAATGGCCTCTAGGGCATACATATAACTAACAATCTCCCACTTGCACTAGGGCCATCTGTAGCAGTGGTTGCAGTATCACATACTCAACCATCCCCTAAAAGTCTCTCTTTGGGAAAAAGGCCTTCGTGAGTGGATCCGCCGTGTTGTCCTCTGAGTCTACTCTCCTAACCTCGATCAACCTGGAGATCAACTATCTCCATGATCAGGTGATGCTTCCTCAGAATATGTCTGGGTCACTGATGGGACCAGGGTTCCAGGGCCTAAGCCACACTTCCATTGTCATACAATGGCAGGAACCAAGTTCATCTTATGAACCAATATACACCCAAACTGCCTCTTTGGTAGTATCTTCAATAGCGATGTTACCAGCCTTTATCGTCTAGTTTGCCACGGTATCTAGCTTGGAACTCTTCCAACATACCGTCCCTTTACTGAGGGTAAAGACAGTGCCTGTGACTGACATTCAGTCGTCTTTATCACCCTGGAACACTTCCAGTGATTCTCCCCAGGATCGATTGATACAATCTCACTATACCTAGTGAGAACCCTAATATCCCTTTAGATCTATCTCATAGGTCCAAATCCCAGGATTTAGGAGGTGTCATCTTTATCCTATTTGGAGAATCCTTGTGATAATAGGAGATTGACCGATCGTAGTATAGGAAACTCTTTTCCTATCAAGAGTATGTTGTCTACGTACAATACGAAGATGACCACCTTACTCTCTACTACCCTTTTGTATATACAAGGTTCGTCTACCATTTTGATGAAGTCAAACACTTTGACTATCACATCAAAACAGACGTTCCAACTCCGTGATGCCTGCTTCATTATGTAAAGCAACTTGCACACGTTTCCGCTGCTCCCACTGTTTACGAAGACCTCTGGCTGTGTTCTTATAGACGTTCTCTTCTAAATCAGTATTTAGAAAAGCAGTCATGGCACCCAACCGCCAGATATCGTAGTCATGGTATGTAGCCATGGTAAGTAGGATCTGGATAGACTTAAGCATAGCTACTGGAAAATGGTTTCATCATTATCCACGCCTGGTTGATGACGAAAACCTTTAACAAGTTTAGCTTTGAAAGTCTCAACTTTTCCACCTACACCAAGTAATCTTCTCAAGATACACTTGCTCCTGATGGGGATTTAACCCTTCAGATATAGCAGCTAAAGTCCATACTTTGCTGGTGTACATGGATTCCATCTCAGATCGCTAAGCATCCAGCCATTCTTACAGAGTCCCTACTCTCGATGGCCTGCTCGAAACTAGTTGGGTCATCATCTCATGATGCAATCCTTGCTCCCACTGTCATCGAGAAACCGAGGTATCTCTCAGGCGGATGAGGAACCTTACTAGATCGGCGGAGAGGCTGAGGTTCGTCGGGAACTATAGAATCTTATGGTTCTGTCAAATCATCAACTGCGGTTTTGTATAGCTGGAACCTTTCCAGTTCTACAGAACTGATCCTGCCTCGATCTTGTCCGGATTTTGCTTTTGGCATAGGACGGACAATCCCAAATCTTAACTTACTTAAGAGATAGGATCTGCCCATACCATATCTCATATGGAATGGTAGGCAGTGATTTGATTAGAACCCTATTCAATAGGTATGCAGCTTCTCAAGCGCATAACTCCCAAAAAGGAAACAGGTAACTCAGTAGTACTCATCATAGAGCACACCTTATCATATAGGGTGTGATTGCTCCGCCCCGATACACCAATGTGCTATGGTTATTTGGAGGAGTAATGCTGAGAGAGAATCTCATTCTCCTTTAGAATAATCCAGGAATTCCATGCACAAGTATTCTCCTCCTTGATCTCATCAAAGGACATAATACTTATACCCGGTTATTGGTTCTCTACTTCTAACTTATATTCTGTGAATACCTCAAAAGCTTCGGACTTATGTTTCAGCAGGAACATACGACTGAATCTTGAGAGATTATCAGAGAATATAATGAAGTATAAAGAACCAGTCCTGGCATGTGTAGACAGGAGACCTTACATACATCATCATGTATCAGTCCCAAGAGTTCATTAACTCTTTCTCTGTTTCCAGTAAACGGAGCTATGGTCATCTTATCTTTGTGACATGACTGGCAAGTTTCACAAGATGTAAATTCAAACTGATTTAAATATACATCTAAATGTAACTTCAGCCAGTCGGGTCGCATTAATGTGACCTAGTCTACAATACCTCAAGAAAAATTTGTTCATTTCTGAACTCTTCCTCTTGTGTGTGTTGAGTATTCAAGGAACTGTAGTTTGATTTAGAACGTCAATGCTTTTAGATAACGTGCCTGAACCATTCAACTTTTGATATAGGAAATGTTCAAAACATTATCCAACAATACAAAATTATATCATTTCTTTACTAATAAAGAGACTGATATGATTTTGTATATCAGGTTCGGTATCTAATAGCATTTGTTCAGAATCAATGTATTGGTAATACAGGGTGACAGTGACCAACAGACTTGGCTGCAACACTTGCCCCGGTTTCTGTCTCATGAAACTTATCACCCGTTCTCAGTTTTTCTACCTTTTTGTAGCCCTATGTAACAGATTACATATCTGGGATCCTGATCCGGTATCATATACCCAGGATGCAGAGGATACTGAGAAACAGTTCTTTACAATGAACACACCCGAAGAAGATGCATCATATGCACTGTCTTCGTTTGGGCGGCATAGGAATTCTGGTATTCCCTATTTCCTGCTCTGTCTTATAACAATTATAAGTTGGAGCGGGACCAACGTTCCCCAGCTCAGTATAACAAGTGGGTTCGGTCAAAATTCCGTATTATTATCTTGATTAAGGCGTGATATGGTCGCTACCAGGAGAGAGAGAGAAGAAAACACTCAGCGTGTGCTCTTGCAAGATTAGATTGGTTATGTATTTTATCTAATCAGGATGTCTCCCACTGTTTTTATCAAATCTTCCTTCAAACCCTAAAAGGAAAGACTAGCCGGGATTAATTGCACTCTACAAGTTCGCCAATCTTTCAGCCAGGCCAGTGTCGGTACTTTGAGGGAGGTTCCCCGTGATTTCGCACGGACCTAATTACAGTAAACCTCGTTTTCCCAGAGGCGTAACCCCGTTGACACCTTTCTAGACACCTACTTGATCGGCTAATTGTAAAGTGCAAAACTCTCCCAGGAGTAACAATTACTCGCAGTGGGTATCGGGATCCAACTATCATATAGAAGGTATGCAATCTCATTGCAAATTTCAACACTTGAAACTCCCGATAAAGGTTTTTACCCCTAGCACCAATGACCTTAACTATGGTCAACAAATCATAAGTACTAGTCAAGTTCTACCCGTCATTTCGTGATTAATCAGACCCACCCACATGACCCTTAACTAAGGTCAACAAAGTCACGCGACTGTCCTAACTAATCGCATCATATGCGGTGTAGGAAGACATCACTTAGCTACCGTACACTGTGCCTTGACTATGGTCAACAAACACAGCACGAATACTAAGTACTCTACTTCCTAAAATGACGGAGGGTTGCGGCTGGTTTTTGTGAAAACCTTTAACGCTTTGAACTTGATCTCGTTGCGGAATCAAATGGTTTTTAAATGGAATGTTTTTGAGGCTTTTCTAGTTTTGCTAAAGGGGTCACTCCCGGTGAAGGGATCGTCGGCCCTTTCCTCGTCGAATGAGGTGCGGGATATATCATATATATCACTGTGCAAAGCAGAAACTATACAAGCGATTAAAAGAAAAACCGAGGGTTGTAGCATCTGCCAGTTATTGCTAAAGGAGTCACTCCCGGTGAAGGGATCTCGGTCCTTTCCCTATCGAATAAGGTGCAGGATGTTCTACAAGGAACACCACGATGCAAAGCAAGAACTGTAGCTACCTGTTTTATTTTGAAATTCGATTCCACAACATCAATTAGGTTTATTTTCTTTCATTAATCTCATTAATGAATATCCCATCATTTAAGTCCACCTAACCATCACAGATAAATATAACGTACGCTTATACCATCCGCATTCGCCTCGATGTCCCGTCTGCACCGTTAAGTTAGGTAACTAACGCCAGAACGAGGCAAGGCTAGCGCGGGTGTAAAACATAAGCAACGTCTATATAATATATCATATATACTATATATAATACCTGTCACAGAACATCACATGATCACAGATAAATCACAGCAGAAGAAACATATGAAATATTGGATATACTAGGACGTCCGTGTTTTCAATACGAGCCAGTATAAAACATGGATTCCACGGTCGTGATGAATAGCCAATCCCACACCCCTAGACCCCTACGAGAGCGGCAAGCAACCCTACCAATTCTAGGGTTAGGAGACCCGGACTCGACTCCTCGAGTTGGTCTCCCACTGGTCCCCAGAACCCGGTTACTTGTGCTCCCCTCCTTGGGTCTATCCTAGTGCAGAAAAGTAAATAATATACATCAACGGTGACAACTTCCGCAACCTGGAAGTGCCCCAATAAAAGAATATTACATACAAGTTTTTACATGAATGAAAATGAAAAACACTCATCTCACATAAAAACCCCCGGGCTATTCAAATACGAAGATCCAATATAACATATCCAGCAACACATAACATCACATGTCATCAACGTAAATAAATATGCGCATCCCAATTGTCGTTGACATATAGCAACGAAACCGGCGATATCACATATTACACTTACGGTCACAGAAAAGAAAGTGTAAAACTACAACAGTTGGAATCCGCAACCACCACAGACATCGCATGCCTGACCAAATGAATTACTTAGACATCGCATGCCTAACAATTATAAACCCCGCATTTTAGTCTCAAAGTCGAAAACACTTTTCAATATCAAGTCGGGCAATTCAACAGGATTCCCGACATTCTGATCGAATGCTCGTCGCAAACTTTAGTAGGCGGCCGCACCCCTGGGGTCGTCGACAAAGTGCACCAAGGCGGAACACCGCTGCCTCGAGCACCCGGGCGGATGCTTTCGGCGACGGGGTTCTCCTACAGTCACTTGGTCGGGGCAATGGAGTGAGGCTGTCTATTAAGTTTACCCGGCGAGTATCCGCGTACGCTACGTGATTGCGACGGACTTTTGATCACATCAAAATTCCGTGGCAACCGATCAGTTGAGACTAAACTTCTATGTTTATAATATTCATTCCGTTATCTCATAACAATTTGTGAATTCCAATTATTGTATCAAATTCCGGATAAATAGAAAATGCTAAACTTTTCGATCGAACAATCGAACACCCAAGTTTTTCCCGATACAGCTCAACACATGAAATAAGTCTAACAACATTCAGTTCGTGCCTCAGTACCAGCGGTCCAGCCGTAGAAGGGTCAAGCCAACGCCTCACATGTGGCACGCCGTACTGCCCCAAACCCGAAGGTTCAAAGGGCAGTTCAAGACTGTCACATAATCGAGTTAAGGTTTGTTGTCTTCTAGAGGGTCCATCGAGTTACTTGCACTACTTAGAACGTCGTTAAACTACGGAAAAATCCAACAATTGGAAATTTCCCGGCAGGGGAAAAAGTGGGTATTTGTATCCGGTCGAACTTTCTAACATATTCTAAAATACCAGGAAAAGCACACCGACAAAAATTAGACAGTCCGATCGAATACACCGAGTTCCCAATACAACTCAGAAAATACAACTCTGGAATAAATATTAAAATATTCCCAGGAAGACCAGCACTAATAACTAGGAGTTACTGTGAAAATTAAAACAGATGATGGGACAACTTGGCCGCGGAACCGCCGCACAAGCCATGCTTGTGCCGCGGTTCCGCCGCAATGTAGAGGAATCATGCTGCCGAATTTCACAGTGATTCTTAGGATTACCTGCTGATATTTCTGCATATTTTTAATTTGGAAAAATCCACATTTTACAGAAAAGTCCAGAGAGCATTTTTCAAGTCGGTTTTTGAGTCGATCGGACTTCTGATTCCGTCGGGACTTCGCCTAAGGCTCTAGCTAGGCTCTGATACCACTGTAGGGTTCCTAGGCACTCTAGTGAAGTCTCACAAGTGATCAAACACGCTAATTTCTAAAAATTACGGTGCCGAGAAAACCTAGAACGGATCGTTAACTAGATATTTAGGGAAAGCAAGCAAGTAAACGGAAATATAGAAATAGGGAAGGGGCTACAACCTTTGTAGATCCGGTCCACCACTTCCTAAGCTCCACGATGATCTCTCTCCGCTGTCCAAATCGAATTCCGAACTCTAGCATCGGCTTCATCGAAGAAATGGGCGGGCTTGATCGTCGGTTCAATGCCGAAGATGATCTACGTCGAGGCATCACAAACTCGAGCTCCGCCTTCGCCAAGTCAAGAAACTTGTGAAGACAACACACTCTACTACATGGCAAGTAGTAGAGGGTGAAGAAATAGGAAGTGGGTAGACTTTAGAATTGGATTTCTAACTCATTTTGGCTAGTGGCCATTGATGGTGCAAGCTTTCTTCAACTTGAAGATGAAGAAGAAGATGATAAAAGAATTATGATAAGTTATATAAATTAGATAAATAAATCAATACTTATCATTTACTAACCCTTGGTTAGTTGTAGAGAATGGACCATGGTTAACATGAATGGTTAAGGTTAAGGATGAGACAAGAATGGTGACTAAGTCAAAGTTTCAAGAAACTTCAACTACAAACAAAACTAGCAACCATTCTTTTTCTCTTTATCTTTTTCTTTTTCCAAAATAAACAAAAGAATAAATAAATGAATAAGAAAAAAGAAAACCCTAATCATAATCTTAACCATGGTCTAATTCTTTACACTAACCCTAGCTTGCATGTATCATTAAACATGATACAATCATGTGCACAAAATATATCACATATGCAATGTGCACAAACCAAGTGAGTAAATCCATTTAAAGTGAACCAATACTAGTTAATGCAAAGTAATATATAAAATATATAATTATATATTAAATCATTAAATCAACACTTGATTTAATGATCCGGTCATATCGTATATAACCGACTAGTATCCAATGTATCGGCTTATCGAATCAATCCTTGATTCGATAACTAGGTTATATCGCATATAACCAATCGATACATTCATCGCGAGAATAGAATACGGTATCACATACACGCATTATTCTCGGTCCCGCACATATCTCATATGCGCTCCTATTTCGTTTCGCTTGAGCCAGGAAACCTCTGTGTAGGACTCTAAAGACTCGTCAATACGCCGGCAGCAGATGATGATCATATCAAACACCCACAAGCCGCAAGCGGTCTGCTAAACGTAACGGCCACCCGGGTATTGAGCGATCAGAAGATCGACGAGCAAGACCGCTCACACTCCTGTGAATCCAACCAGTAACACTTACCGTATAGTCTGGTCTGTTCGTCTGATATGTCGCATATCTCGCCTAGGCGTGGTAAACGTCAGACCCCAGTAGCTCGATAAGTCATGCCGACTTGAGGTCCATAACATTCATGAAACTACTGATAACTCTTACCAGTATATCACTGCAACCCTGGCCAGGGATTTCCTGTTATGGCCAGTCGTGCATTGCGCAACATCAACCCCCAATACCGGGAGAGACGAATCCCTTCCTATCGCTCATTGCCTCCATGTGAATCGGGACTGTACCCAAAAACCACCTGTTTGCACAACTCAGTAGAGCCGTGGTAGGGTGGAAATCAAAGCACAGTGGGAGACACACAAGACTCTATGACGATCTCGGGTCTACAGACTAAGCTGTACCAGTGTCACCAGAGAACTGCCATCTGACGTGAGGTATAATACCATCTGGGAGTTCTCGGCGAGTCCGTTCAGTGTACCCAGTCTCCACTGAGCACCCGCATACCATCTCTGATGTCAAACACCAATGGATATGGGATCATCCATCGCCCATCGCATGAGTCGAGAAGATATGCGCTAGTCTACTCTGGAATATCGATGCCCCGTCTCGATATTCCCTCGATTAGGAACATTTCAAGGATGTACTCATGGACTACCCAGGCCCCACTAGTATGATCTACATCACAGTCCTGGAAGTCGAGTACACATCCTAAGGGCTTTATCAACATGTAATCAGAGAGACAGAAAGTATACATGTTAAGATAAAGTGCAACTAGATAGCGTACTATCATGTCGAGCAAGAAAGTCCTTCCTATATATGTCCCAGCATCCACTACAATATACATCTAATGTACAGTAATGGACTCTAGGGCATACATATAACTAACAAAAACCACCATTTTGCACGCCCTCTTGGACGTGGTAAGATGGAAATCAAAGCACAGTGGGAACCACACAAGACTCTATGACGATCTCGAGTCAACAGACTACTCTGTACCAGTGTCACCAGAGAACTGCCATCTGACGTCAGGTATAATACCATCTGGGAGTTCTCGGCGAGTTCGTCCAGTGTACCCAGTCTCTACTGAGCACCCGTATATTATCTCTGATGTCAAACACCGATGGATATGGGATCATCCATCGCCCATCTGTATGGGTCGAGAAGGTATACGCTAGTCTACTCTGGTATATCGATGCCCCGTCTCGATACACCCACGACTAGGGACTTTGATGGATGTACTTATGGACTACCATGTCCCCACTAGTATGATCCGCATCATAGTCCAGGTAGTCAAGTACACATCCTAAGGGCTTTACCAACATATAATAGAGAGACAATCTGTGTACACGTTAAGGTAAAGAGCAACCAGATAGCATACTATCATGTCGAGCAAGAAAGTCCTCCCTATATATGTCCCAGCATCCACAACAATATACATCCAATGTACAGTAATGGCCTCTAGGGCATACATATAACTAACAGTTGGTTGGTACTATACCTATCGTCAGTTACCAGTTCCCAGGTGACATGAGTACAGCTTAGTCCGTTGACTTGACACTATCACTTCGCCTCGAGTGTGTTCCCACTGTTCTTAGATTGCTACCCTACCATGGCTTAAAGGAGTCGTGCAAACAGGTAGCAGTTGGATGCAGTCCCGAGTCACTTGGAGGCAGTGACGGTTAGACATGATTCGTCTTTCCCGGTATTGGGGGTTGATATCGCGCTGTGTCTAGGAGAGCCATTACATAAAGTCCCTGGCCAGGGCAAGCGAGATTTACTGCTAGCGTTTCCAGTGCTATCTCAGGGTGTTATGGGCTACACTCCGACTCGACTTGTACCGCCATTAGGGGACTGACGTTTACCGCCCCGTAGGCCCGCCATGAGATACTCTTAGACGAACAGACCGGACTGTACGGAGACTGTCACATTCAGGCTCAGTAGGAGTTCAGATGGATTCACTTCGTCAGTCTTTTTATTGGCATCTACCTGGGGACCGTTATGTACAACAAGTACCGCTTGCGGCCTGTGGTTAAACCCACTGCCAGCGTAGTGTCGAGTCTTTAGAGTCCCACACAGAGGGTTATTCGCCTTTGGGCAAAACAGAGTAGAGGTCGCATGGTTTTGCGATGGGGTTCGTTCACATCCGCGCACTTGTGCACGTTTGGTGTCCAGACAGCTAATACTAGCGGGCTTTGGTTTATGCCAGATCCTAGTATATGTTTTGGGATTGGTTTTATCTCATTGTATTCGTGTTCCTAGGAACATGGATACGGGTGTGTATGCACAGTTGACTGAGGCAGAGGCAGAGGACTTTCATTAGGGTTGATGACCGTTGTCTTTTTCTTAATCCTAATGAATATATGAAATATGATTATTAATATTAATTAATTATAATTGTGTTATGGTTAGGGTTGTTGACCATTTGACTATGGTTGACTTGTTGACCTATGTTGACATATTGACCATCATCATTTCACATGAAAGATACTCTTTGATTCTTGCAAAATTCATTAATGTGAAATGATAATGGTCATTTCAAGTTAACCATCACTATTATCTTTGATTAATTTTTTAATTATCATAATTCACATATATGTGAGAATGGTTGATATTATCCTCATTCTCTCATGCTCATTCTCTCTCATCCTCTTCCTCTCTCTCAAAGTTCTCCTCTCTCATGAGTTGAGAACCATTTTGCTTTTGAGATAAAACACCAAAATTACTCTCTACTCTTCCTAAGGTTCTAGGTTTAGCACACCAATCACTTTAGTTACCTCTAGGTTGAGGTAGGAGCCAAAGGTAGAGGCCCTCGGGTGGATCTTTCTTCGGCAAGAGAAGGCGACGAGGACGACCCGTTCATCCCACTCTAAGGAGCAAGAAGAGAAGAAGTTCAAGACTTAGGTATAACCCTTTAACCAAGTAGCTAAATCTCTTACCATGGTTGTTAGTTTTGGTTTAGCAAAGATCCTCCTTTTAGTGCATGTTGCTTTGAGTTCTAAAAATCGATTTTTTATATCGTTTCCGCCTCCCCGTAAGCACCGGGGTGGGCAACGTGGACTTACACTAACAACTAAGCTAAAAGATTTATCTACTCGGTTAGAAGGTTATACCTAGATCTTGAACTCCTTCTCTTCTTGCTCCTTGAAGTGGTTTGAACGGCTCCTCCTCGTCGCCTTCTCTTGCCGAAAAAAGATCCACCCGAAGGCCTCTACCTTGAGATCCTACCTCAACCTAGAGGTAACTAAAGTGCTTGGCTTGCTAAACCTAGAACCCTAGAATGAGTAGAGAGGAGTTTTGGTGGTTTTATCTCAAAAGTAAATGGTTCTCAACACATCAGAGATGAGAGCTTTGAGAGAGAGGAAGTGGATGAGCTTAACCTATGAGAGAGAAAGAACAAGAGAGAATGAGAATAATTATCAACCATACTCTCATATAAGTGAATTATGGAAAAATAATATTAATCAAAGAAATTGTGATGGTTCATTTGAAATGACGATTATCATTTCACATTAAATGAATTTTGCAAGAATCAAAGAGCATCTTTCATGTGAAATGATGATGGTCAATATGTCAACATAGGTCAAGAAGTCAACCATAGTCAAATGGTCAACAACCCTAACCATGGCACAATTATCTTTAATTAATATCATTAATCATATTTCACAATTTCATTAGGGTTTGGAAAAAGACAATGGTCAACAACCCTAATGAGAATCCTCTTCCTCTCCCTCTGTTAACTGTGCATACACACCCGCATCCGTGTTCCGAGGAACACGAATACACTGAGACAAAACCAATCCCAAAACAATTACTAGGATCTGGCTCAAACCAAAGCCCGCTAGTAATAACTGCCCGGACACCAAACGTGCACAATTGCGCGGATGTGAACGAACCCCGTCGCAAAACCATGCGACCTCTACTCTGTTTTGCCCAAAGGCGAATAACCCTCTGTGTGTGACTCTAAAGACTCGACACTACGCTGGCAGTGGGTTTAACCACAGGCCGCAAGCGGTACTAGCTGTACGTAACGGTCCCCAGGTAGATGCCGATAAGAAGACTGGTGAGGTGAACCCATCCGAACTCCTACTGAGCCTGAATGTGACAATCTCCGTATAGTCCGGTCTGTTCGTCTAAGAGTATCGTATGGCTGGCCTAGGGGGCGGTAAACGTCAGTCCCCTAATAGCAATACAAGTCGTGTCGTAGTGTAGCCCAGAACACCATGAGATAACACTGGAAACGCTACCAGTATATCTTGCTAGCCCTGGCCAGGGACTTTGTGTAATGGCTCTCCTAGACACAGCGCGATATCAACCCCCAATACCAGGAGAGACGAATCCTGTCTAACCGTTACTGCCTCCAAGTGCTTCGGGATTGCACCCAACTGCTACCTGTTTGCATGACTCATTTGAGCCGTGGTAGGGTAGCAATCTAAGAACAGTGGGAACACACTCGAGGCAAAGTGACAGTATCAAGTCAACGGACTAAGCTGTACTCATGTCACCTGGGAACTGATAACTGACGATAGGTATAGTACCAACCAACAGTTCCCGACGAGTCTTGTCCAGAGTACTCGTAACCTAACGAGCACCCGCATACTATCTCAAGTACGACGTACTAATGGCTGTGGGACTGACCATCTCCCCTGCTGGGATGAGAAGCGCATACGCTAATCTACTCCGGAGTATCGATGCCATGTCTCGATAATCCTACGACTAGGGACCTGTATAAGGATGTGCATGTAGATTACCCAGCCCCCACTAGTGTGACTGCCATCACAATGCTGGTAATCAAACAAAGATCCTAAGGGCTCCACTAATGTGTATAGGCGATATGCTAAAAGAAACACATGCACACATTAAAGTAGAAACAAACCAAGTAGCATACTACTATTTTGAGCAAGATTGTATATACAACTGTGAATATCCCAAGCTTCCATTAAGTAATATACAAACTAGTATGATACAGTAATGGCCTCTAGGGCATATACACTAACAATCTCCCTCTTGCACTAAGGCCAAGTACTGGCGTATCGAAGACCTATCATCTCGATCAGCCGCTCGAACTGAGTCTGGGGTAGGGCCTTCGTGAATGGATCTGCAGTGTTATCTTCTATAGCAACCCTCCGAACCTCGATCTCCCGGCGATCCACGATCTCCCTGATTAGGTGATACCGCCTCAAGATATGTCTGGACTTCTGATGGGCCTGGGTTCCATCGCTAAATATATAGCCCCGTTGTCCTCATAATACAGAGGTATTGGATCAACAATGGACGGAACCACCTGAAATTCTATCAAGAACATCCTCATCCAGAGGGCTTCTTTTGCGGCATCAGATGCAGCGAAATATTCCGCTTCCATCATCGACTCAGCAACGATTTCCTGTTTGGAACTCTTCTAACACACCGCCCCTCCATTGAGGGTAAAGACATAACCCGACATGGATTTGGAGTCATCCTTGTCACTCTGGAAGCTGGAGTCAGCAAAGGCCTCGATATGGACGTCTTTTCCGCTATACACCAAGAACATCTCCTTAGTCCTTCTCTGGTACTTGAGAATGTTCTTTACCGCTATCCAGTGCTTCACCCAAGGGTTTGACTGATACCGGCTTACCACACTCGGTGCATAAGCTACATCTGGTCTGGTACACAACATCGCATACATTATAGAGCCTACCGCAGAGGCGTAGGGTATAATAGACATGCGATCCCTTTCCAAATCAGTCTTGGGAGACATCTCTTTGGAGAGGGTGATCCCGTGACAAGCCGGTAAATTACCGCGCTTGGAATCTTCCATACTGAATCTTTTCAGTATGGTGTCGATGTACCTGGACTGTGAAAGTCCTAATATCCTCTTGGACCTATCACGATGTAGGGTTCCTAGGTACTCAAATGAGGTCTCACATGGCATCAACCATGCCAATTTCAAATTTTACGGGTGCCGAGAAACCCTAATACGGATCGTTGACTAGATATATAGGCGACAAAAGCATCTAGTTAACAACTTAACTAAAAGAACGGAAATACAACCTTTGTAGATCCGGTGCTCCACCTCCATAGCTCCGCGATGAAGTCCCTTTGCTGTCCAAATCGAATCCCGGGCTCTAGCGTCGTGTTCATACCAGAATATTGCATTTTATACCACTCATTCTTACGCTCATGTGTTTATAGGTAAAGTTCAACCAGATAGCATACTATCATGTCGAGCAAGAAAGTCCTCTCTATATATGTCCCAGCATCCACTACAATATACATCCTATGTATAGTAATGGCCTCTAGGGCATACATATAACTAACAAACACTTGCCCCGTTTTCTGCCTCATGAAACTTATCACCCGTTCTCAGTTCTTTACCTTTCTGTAGCCCATGTAACGGATTGCATATCTGGGATCCTGATCTGGTATCACATACCCAGGACGTAAAGGATACTGAGAAACAGTTCTCTGTAATGAACACACCCGAAGATGATGCATCAGCATGCACTCTCTTCGTTTGGGTGGCACGGGAATTCTGGTAATCCCCTATTTCCTACTCTGTCTTATAATAATTATAAGTTGGAGCGGGATCAACGTTCCCCAGCACAGTATAACAAGCGGGTTCGGTCAATATTCCGTATTATTATCTTGATTAAGGCGTGATATGGTCGCTACCTGGAGAGAGAGAGAAGAAAACACTCAGCGTGCGCTCTTGCAAGAATAGATTGGTTTTTATTTTATCTAATCAGGATGGCTCCCACTGTTTTTATCAAATCTTCCTTCAAACCTTAAAAGGAAAGACTAGCCGGGATTAATTACACACTACAAGTTCGCCAATCTTTCAGCCAGGCCAATGTCGGTACTTTGAGGGAGGTCCCCCGTGCTTTCGCACGAACCTAATTAATGTAAACCTCGTTTTCCCAGAGGCGTAACCCCGTTGACACCTTTCTAGACACCTACTCGATTAGCTAATTGCAATGTGTAAAACTCTTCCAGGAGTAACTCTTACTCGCAGTGGGTATCGGGATCCTACTATCTCATAGAAGGTATGCAATCTCATTGCAAATTTCAACACTTGAAATTCCCGATAATATTTTGCCCCTAGCGTCCTATGACCTTGACGCAGGCCAACAAACCATAGTGCGCTAGTCAAGTTCAACCCGTCATTTCCTGATTGAATTAAACCCACCCGCACGACCCTTGACGCAGGCCAACAAAGTCGCACGACTACCCTAATCCAATCTGCATCATATGCATAAGCAGATAAATACTAGTTAGCTACCGCACACTACGCCTTGACGCAGGCCAACAAACGTAGCACGAATACTAATTACCACTTATCTGAAATGACGGAGGGCTACGACAGGTTTTTCTGAAAACCTATTGCGTAATGAACTTGATATCGTTGTAGAATCAAATGATTTTAAAATGGAGTGTTTTTAAGGCTTTTCTAGTTTTGCTAAAGGAGTCACTCCCGGTGAAGGGATCGTCGGTCCTTTCCTCGTCGAATGAGGTGCGGGATATATCATATATATCACTGTGCAAAGCAAAAACTCTTTAAAAGCAATCAAAAGACAAACCGAGTGTGTAGCATCTGCCAGTTATTGCTAAAGGAGTCACTCCCTGTGAAGGGATCTCGGTCCTTTCCTCATCGAATAAGGTGCAGGATATATCATATATACCTCTGTGCAAAGCAAGAACTGTAGCTACCCTTTTTATTTTGAAATTCGATTCTACAACATCTTTAGGTTTCTTTTCTTTCATTAATCACATTAATGAAGCCCCATCATTTAATATACCTAAACATCACAGATAAATACGATGTACACTTATGCCATCCGCATTGGCCTCGATGTCCCCTCGTGCACCGTTAGGTTAGGTAACTAACGGCAGAGCGGGGCAGGGCTAGCGCGGGTGTAAAACATAAGTAACGCCTATATAATATATCATATATACTATATACAGTATCTATCACAGAACATCACATGATCACATCACAGATATCGCAGCAGAAGAATCATATGAAACATTGGATATACTAGGACGTCCGTGTTTTCAATACGAGCCAGTATAAAACACGGATTCCACGGTCGCGATGAATAGCCAAACCCACACCCCTAGACCCCTACGAGAGCGGCAAGCAACCCTACCATTTCTAGAGTTAGGAGACCCGGACTCGACTCCTCGAGTTGGTCTCCTACTGGACTCCAGAACCCGGTTACTTGTGCCCTCCTCCTTGGGTCTATCCTAGTGCGGAAAAGTAAATAATATACAAACGGTGACATCTTCCGCAACCTGGAAGTGCCCCAAATAAAAGAATATTACATACAAGTTTTTACATGAATGAAAATGAAAAACACTCATCTCACATAAAAAACCCCCGGCCATTCAAACACGACAATCCAATATAACATATCCAGCAACACATAACATCATATGTCATCAACGTAAGTAAATATGCGCATCCCAATTGTCGTTGACATATAGCAACGAAACCAGCGATATCACATATTACACTTACGGTCGCAGAAAAGAAAGTGTAAAACTACAATAGTTGGAATCCGCAACCTGCATAGACATCGCATGCCTAATCAAATGAACTCCTTAGACATCGCATGCCTAACAATTATAAACCCCACATTTTAGTCTCATTATCGAAAACTCTTTTCAATATCAAGTCGGGCAATTCAACAAGATTCCCGACATCCTGATCGAATGCTCGTCGCAAACTTTAGTAGGCGGCCGCACCCCCGACGCCGTCGACAAAGTGCACCAAGGCGGAAAACCGCTGCCGCGAGCACCCGAACGGATGCTTTCGGTGATGGGGTTCTCCTACAGTCACTTGGTCGGGGCTATGGGGCGAGGCTGTCTATTAAGTTTACCCGGCGAGTATCCGCGTACACTACGTGATTGCGACGGACTTTTGATCGCATCAAAATTCCGTGGCAACCGATCAAGTGAGACTAAACTGCTATGTTTATAACATTCATTCAGTTATCTCATAACTACTTGTGAATTCCAATTATTGTATCACATTCCAGATAATTAGAAAATGTTAAACTTTCCGATCGAACATTCAAACACCCAAGTTTTCCCGATACAGATCAACACATGAAACAAGTCTAAAAACATTCAGTTCGTGCTTCAGTACCAACGGTCCAGCCGTAGAAGGGTCAAGGCAACGCCTCACATGTGGCACGTCGTACTGCCCCAAACCCTAAGGTTCAAAGGGCAGTTCAAGACGGTCACATAATCGAGTTAAGGTTTGTTTTCTTCTAGAGGGACCATCGCGTTACTTGCACTACTTAGAACGTCTTTAAACCTCAGAAAAATCCAACACTTGGAAATTTTCCGGCAGGGGAAAAGTTGGGTATTTATATCCGGTCGAACTTTTTAACATATTCAAAAAATTATCCGGAAAGCCACATAGACAAAATTAGACAATCCGATCGAAACACCGAGTCCCCAATACAACCCAGAAAACTCAACTCTTGATTTCAGAAAAAAATATCCCAGGAAAACCAGCACTACAAAATAGGAATTACTGTGCAATTTTTAAAGCCTGATGTGACAACTTGGCCGCGGAACGGTTCCGCCGCGACTTAGTCGAATTGGACACTCGTGTTGCACAGTAACTCTTAGATATTCCTGCTGATTTTTCTGCATATTTTTACTATCGAAAAACTCCAGATTTCAGAAAAAGTCCAGAGAGCATTTTCCGGGTTAGGTTTTGGTTCGATCGGACTTCTAACTCCGTCTACGCGTCGCCTAAGGCTCTAGCTAGGCTCTGATACCACTGTAGGGTTCCTAGGCACTCAAATGAGGTCTCACATGGCATCAACCATGCCAATTTCAAATTTTACGGGTGCCGAGAATCCCTAATACGGATTATTGACTAGATATATAGGCGACAAAAGCAACTAGTTAACAACTTAACTAAAAGAACGGAAATACAACCTTTGTAGATCCGGTGCTCCACCTCCATAGCTCCACGATGAAGTCCCCTTGCTATCCAAATCGAATCCCGGGCTCTAGCGTCGGCTTCATCGGAGAAATGGGCGGGCAAGGTCGTCGGCTTCGTGCCGAAGATGATCTACGTCGAGGCATCACAAGATCAAGCTCCCACTTCACCAAGTCATGAAACTTGTGAAGAAAACACCCTATACTACTTGGCAAGAGGTAGAGGATGAAGAAATAGGAAGTGGGTTCACTTTAGAATTGGATTTCTCACACTTTTGCTCAAGTTGCCATTGATGGAGCAAGCTTTCTTCATCTTTGAAGAAGAAGAAGATGATGAAAAGAATATGATAAGTTATCCTAAAAGAAAATAAAAACAATACTTATCATATGGCAACCATGGTCAAGTGTAGAGAATAAATCATGGTTAGATGGAATGGTTAGGGTTAAGCATGAAGACAAAATGGTCACTTAGTCAAAGCTTCATAAAGCTTCAACTTAGAAACAAAAATAGCCACCATTTTCCCTTTTGCCAAAATGAATAAATAAATGAATTCAAAACCCTAACCATTACATAACCATGGTTTAGTCTAAACATACACTTAAACATTCATGTATCATCAAACATGATACAATCAAGTGTACAAAATATATCACATATACAATGTGCACATCAAGTGAGAAAATACATTTAAAGTGAACCAATACTAGTTAATGCAAAGTAATATATCAAATATATAATTATACATTAAATCATTAAATCAACACTTGATTTAACGATCCGGTCATATCACATATAACCGACTAGTATTCTATGTATCGGCTTATCGAATCAATCTTTGATTCGATAACTAGGTTATATTGCATACAATCAATCGATACATTCATCGCGAGAATAGAATACGGTATCACATACACGCATTATTCTCGGTCCCGCACATATCTCATATGCGCTCCTATTTCGTTTCGCTTGATCCAGGAAACCTCTGTGTAGGACTCTAAAGACTCGTCAATACGCCGGTAGCGGATGATGATCATATCAAACACCCACAAGCCGCAAGCGGTCCGCTAAACGTAACGGCCACCCGGGTATTGAGCGATCAGAAGATCGACGAGCAAGCCCGCTCACACTCCTGTGAATCCAACCAGTAACACTTACCGTACAGTCCGGTCTCGTCGTCTGATATGTCGCATATCTCGCCTAGGGGTGGTAAACGTCAGACCCCAATAGCTCGATAAGTCGTGTCGATATGAGGTCTATAACAGTTCGAGAAACTACTGGTAACACTTACCAGTAAATCTCAGCAACCCTGGCCAGGGATTTCCGGTTATAGCCAATCGAACACAGCGCAACATCAACTCCCTATACCGGGAGAGACGAATCCCCTCCTATCGCTCATTGCCTCCATGTGACTCGGGACTGTACCCAAAAACCACCGTTATGCACGCCCTCTTGGACGTGGTAAGATGGAAATCAAAGCATAGTGGGAACCACACAAGACTCTTTGACGATCTCGGGTCAACAGACTACTCTGTACCAGTGTCACCAGAGAACTGCCATCTGACGTAAGGTATAATACCATCTGGGAGTTCTCGGCGAGTCCGTCCAGTGTACCCAGTCTCCACTGAGCACCCGTATATCATCTCTGATGTCAAACACCAATGGATATGGGATCATCCATCGCCCATCTACATGGGTCGAGAAGGTATACGCTAGTCTACTCTGGTATATCGATGCCCCGTCTCGATATACCCACGACTAGGGACTTTGAAGGATGTACTTATGGACTACCATGTCCCCACTAGTATGATCCGCATCATAGTCCAGGTAGTCAAGTACACATCCTAAGGGCTTTACCAACATGTAACAGAGAGACAATCAGTGTACACGTTAAGGTAAAGATCAACCAGATAGCATACTATCATGTCGAGCAAGAAAGTCCTCCCTATATATGTCCAAGCATCCACTACAATATACATCCAATGTACAGTAATGGCCTCTAGGGCATACATATAACTAACACACGATAGATCCGGATCCCCAGAATGTAAGAGGCATCACCCAGGTCTTTCATGGAGAACCTGTGTGACAAGAACCCTTTGACAGACTGTAGCATAGGAATGTCATTTCCTATCAAGAGAATGTCATCTACGTATAAAATGAGTAATACGACAGTTCGTGCTACAATATTACTATAGATGCATGGTTCATCTGGATTTTTGATAAAGCCAAATTTTTTGACCGTCTCATCAAAACAGATGTTCCTACTCCGTGATGCCTGCTTCAGTCCATAAATGGACTTAAGCAACTTGCACACCTTCCTGCTTCTCGGATCATATACGTGCGGTATTGCACGGATCATGATCGGACGGATCATACTAGTGGGCTTTGGTTTAAGCCGGATCCTAGTATTAGATTTGTTGGATTACTTTAGTCTCATCGCATTCGCATTCAATCGGAATGCGGATGCAGGTATGTATATACAGGTGAGGGGTATCCTTGTGATCCGTCACGAGTTTACTTTAGATGTTGCCGGATCTTTTTGTTGGACCAAACATTTGGATTAATGTTTGGATAATGGAATTTGTGAGCTAGAAATCATCATTAGATGCATTAATGTGACATAGACATATACTATGAGTCATGGACTCTTTTTTAGCAAATGTGTCACATTAATGGATTGATTTGAGTCATGAAATGTGAAGGAGAGATAGAGGGGCTGCCAGGAATAGGTAGTGAGCTTTCATATTATTCTACTCTCTCACTCTCATTATTCATAGCATCACAAGAAAAGAAAAAGAATAGAAAGCCTTCTCTTCTTCTTCTTCTTCCTTTAGCTTACATTCTCTATTGATGGCATCATCTCTAACCTCCATCCATCTCATGGATGCAAGAGACAAAGTGATCACAAACATTCTCAACAACACCTTGGACGCGTCGGCTAGCACACTTCGCGCCCGAGTTGCTTCGGATGTAGCGGGAGCCCATAAAAAGACTTCTCGATATGGTGCCCTTTTCGATGAGGAGATGAAGACCGGAGTTACCGCGGGGAGATCGGGATGGTGGCCGAAGACCGAAGGACACGGATCGCTCGGTATAGCTCTCTACCCTTTCTCTTGTTTGCTAGGTGTAGGTTAATGGTTACGATCCGGGTTTTTAGGATGCGGTAGTGCCTGTTTAAAGTCAAGAAAGAATTTCGTTTCCGCATTTTGGCCTCGTAAAGAGGGTCGGGGCGCTACCATAGTCCTACAATTACAACCTTTGTAGATCCGGACCTTCACTTCTTAAGCTCCATGTTGAGGTCCCTTCGCTGCGATCATCGTGTTCCGGACTCTCAAGAGGCTCCACGAAGAGAAAGATGCAGTCTTGCTTCCGATCTTCGATAATATAGATGATCTACCTTGAAGTTTCATTAACACAAGCTAACACTCACTAAATGAAGTGAACACCCTCATCTAAATGGCAAGGATAGATGAGGATGATGAAGTAGGATTTTTGCTCTCATTTGTTTTCTTATTCTTAATCATTTTCATCACTAAGCTCAAAAGCTAGTAAGCTTTTTCCATGAGAAGAAGAAGGAAAGAGAAGAAGAATCAATCATAATCCTTTTGTGATGAATAATGCAAAGAAAGATAATGATGAATATTGCAACCATGGTCAACTAAACCCTTGTAGAAATTTAACTAGGGCTAGGGTTTGGGTTGGGTTAAAAGTGAGTCACTTGAAAATATCAAGCATAATATCTTTTCCAAGACAAAAGAAAAGCTTCTAGAATCTACTAGAAGTCTTAACCCTAACCCAAACCCTAACCATGTTTAAACTCCACAAAACATGTTGCATTAATAACCATATCATGTTACAATATTATATATCACATATATAATATTTATCGTAACAAAATAAAATAATACAATTAACATATATCGCATATATATCAATGTATTACCCGAGTGAGAAAAAGAATCTTTTAGTGAGCTAATATTAGTTAATGTAATTTAATATATCATATATATATATTATTATACATTAAATTATCGAATCAACACTTGATCCGACAATCCGGCTATATCGCATATAACCGACTAATACTATGACCCGGCTATATCACATATACCTGGCCGATATCTCATATCGCGAGAATCCAATACGGTATCACATACCACATTATCCTCAGTCCCGCACATATCACATAGGTGCTCCTACTCCGTTTTTCCTGAGCCAAGAAACCTCTATGTAGGACACTAAAGAATCGTCAATACACCGGCAGTAGGTGATGATCATATCAAACACCCACAAGCTGCAAGCGGGCAGCTAAACGTAACAACTACCCAGGTATTGAGCGCTCAGAAGATCAACAAGCAAGCTTGTACATTCTCCTGTGAATCCAATCAGCAACACTCCCGTACAGTCAGGTCTCGTCGTCTGATATGTCGCATATCTCGTCTAGGGGCGGTAAACGTCACACCCCAGTAGCTCGATAAGTCGTGTCGATATGAGGTCTATAACAGTTCGAGAAACTACTGATAACACTTACCATTAAATCTCAGCAACCCTGGACTGGGATTTCCAGTTATAGCCAATCGAACACAGTACAACATCAACTCCCTATACCGGGAGAGACGAATCCCCTCCTATCGCTCATTGCCTCCATGTGATTCGGGACTGTACCCAAAAGCCACCTTTTTGCACGCCCTCTTGGACGTGGTATGATGGAAATCAAAGCACAGTGGGAATCACACAAGACTCTATGACGATCTCGGGTCAACAGACTACTCTGTACCAGTGTCACCGGAGAACTGCCATCTGACGTGAGGTATAATACAATCTGGGAGTTCTCGGCGAGTCCGTATAGTGTACCTAGTCTCCACTGAGCACCCGTACACTATCATTTATGTCAAACACCGATGGATATGGGATCACCCATCGCCCATCATATGGGTCAAGATGTGTATACGCTAGTCTACACTGGAGTATCGATGCCCTATCTCGGTACTCCCACGACTAGGAACAGTTATAGGATGTACTCGTCGACTACCGTGGCCCCACTAGTATGATCTCATAATAGTCCCAGTAGTCGAGTACATATCCTAAGGGCTTTATCAATATGTAATATAGAGACAATCAGAGTACATGTTAAGATAAACCAGATAGCATACTATCAAGTCGAGCAAGAAAGTCCTCCCTATATATGTCCTAGCATCCACTACAATATACATCATATGTACAGTAATGGCCTCTAGGGCATACATATAACTAACATTCTCAACACATGAGAGATGAGAGCTTTGAGAGAGAGGAAGTGGATGAGCTTAACCTATGAGAGAGAAAGAACAAGAGAGAATGAGGATAATTATCAACCATACTCTCATATAAGTGAATTATGGAAAAATAATATTAATCAAAGAAATTGTGATGGTTCATTTGAAATGACCATTATCATTTCACATTAAATGAATTTTGCAAGAATCAAAGAGCATCTTTCATGTAAAATGATGATGGTCAATATGTCAACATAGGTCAAGAAGTCAACCATAGTCAAATGGTCAACAACCCTAACCATGGCACAATTATCTTTAATTAATATCATTAATCATATTTCACAATTTCATTAAGGTTTGGAAAAAGACAATGGTCAACAACCCTAATGAGAATCCTCTGCCTATGCCTCGGCCAACTGTGCATACACACCCGCATCCGTGTTCCGAGGAACATGAATACACTGAGACAAAACCAATCCCAAAACAAATACTAGGATCTGGCTTAAACCAAAGCCCGCTGATAATAACTGTCCGGACACCAAACGTGCATAAGTGCGCGGATGTGAACGAACCCCGTCGCAAAACCATGCGACCTCTACTCTGTTTTGCCCAAAGGAGAATAACCCTCTGTGTGGGACTCTAAAGACTCGACACTACGCTTGCAGTGGGTTTAACCACAGGCCGCAACCGGTACTAGCTGTACGTAACGGTCCCCAGGTAGATGCCGATAAGATGACTGATGAGGTAAACCCATCCGAACTCCTACTGAGTCTGAATGTGACAATCTCCGTATAGTCCGGTCTGTTCGTCTAAAAGTATCGCATGGCGGGCCTGGGGGGCGGTAAACGTCGGTCTCATAATAGCGGTACAAGTCGTGTCGGAGTGTAGCCAAGAATACCCTGAGATAACACTGGAAACGCTACCAGTATATCTCGCTAGCCCTGGCCAGGGACTTTGTGTAATGGCTCTCCTAGACACAGCGTGATATCAACCCCCAATACCGGGTGAGAAAAATCCTGTCTAACCGTCACTGCCTCCAAGTGCTTCGGGACTGCACCCCAACTGCTACCTGTTTGCACGACACATTTGAGCCGTGGTAGGGTAGCAATCTAAGAACAGTGGGAACACACTCGAGGCGAAGTGACAGTGTCAAGTCAACGGACTAAGCTGTACTCATGTCACCTATGAACTGATAACTGACGATAGGTTTAGTACCAACCAACAGTTCCCGATGAGTCCTGTCCAGTGTACTCGTAACCTAACGAGCACCCGCATACTATCTCAAGTACGACGTACTAATAGCTGTGGGACAGACCATCTCCCATGCTAGGATGAGAAGCGCATACGCTGGTCTACTCCGGAGTATCGATGCCCCGTATCGATAATCCTACAATTAGAGACCTGTATAAGGATGTGCTTGTAGATTACTCAACCCCCACTAGTGTGACTGCCATCACAACGCTGGTAATCAAGCAAAGATCCTAAGGGCTCCACTAATGTGTATAGGTGATATGCTAAAAGAAACACATGCACACATTAAAGTAGAAACAAACCAAGTAGCATACTACTATTTTGAGCAAGATTGTCTATACAACTGTGAATATCCCAAGCTTCCGTTAAGTAATATACAAACTAGTATGATACAGTAATGGCCTCTTGGGCATATACACTAACAATTATAGTATATATGTGATATATATTTATGTACATTATTTTGTGTCATGCTTGATGCCACATGATTTATGGGTGTATGAGACTCACACCATGCTTGATATAATGTTGGGTTTTATTTATCTAAAGTTAATCAAATTAGATGGTAATTAGTCTCATGGTTCAAGCTTGTAGAAGCTTGTGGAACCATTGACTAAGTCCACTCATTTGTTTTACTTGTATATATTTATTAACCTAACCATTATAGTTAGCCATGGTAAACTCTCTACATGAGTTAGTGTATGACACTAACTTACCCATGGTTCATATTCTCACCTCATGAGTTCATTCTCTCCTTCTTCTTCACTTGAGCTTCTTCTTCCTCATGAAAAGCTTTCTAGCTTTTGAAAATGGTGAGAAAATATTGTGAGAAAAATTAATCTAAAGTGAGCCCATTTCCTACTTCATCATCCTCTACTATTAGCCATTTAGTTTAGGGTGTTTGCTTTACTAAATCCTAATTTAGTGAAGAGGTAGCTTGAGCTTGAGTCTCCTCGACGTAGATCATCTTCGGCCTCGAAGACTTCGAGCAAGTTTGCATCTTTCACCTTGTAGAGCCTCTCAAGAGTTTGGGAGATCATTACTCGCGGCGAAGGGACATCTACACGGAGCATTTGAAGTGAAGGGCCGGTATACAAAGGTTGTATTCCGCATTCACTTAGTTGTAAAGTTGTTTACATATCGTTTCATTTAAAACTCTAGTTAATATTCTAGGGTTAGGGTTCTTTAGAAAGGCAAATTTTTGAAAACGGCATGGACTATGCCTCCCGAAACCTTGCTGCCATTCTAGGTAACCCTACAGTGGTATCAGTGACAAGCTAGAGATTTAAACGATGTTTGTTAGATTACGAAACCGAAACTGCTCCGAAACTTGAAACACTAAATCTGGTTTCTGTCATTTTTTTAAAGGTGTCAAATATTTTTTTAAACAACTACAGAATGTTGTATGAGATATGACATGAACACTGTGAAAATTTGAAGGCGGCCTCAAAGTGGCCGGCCACATCACCCCAAAAAACGGTGAGCTCGGCCCATTTTAGGAGTTCAGGGTTCAAATTTTCATGGTGTTTCAGTCTCTGTGTTTTGGTGTTTCAGGTGTTGTTTGTTTTTGTTAAATTTGCATGTGATGTTAACTTTCTGCAAAGGCAACTCGGAGTGTTTCGTAGTCGTAATTCTAACATGTATTCGGGTTATTTAGACGATGTTAAAAGATTTGAACGGATACCAATAACCCATATTTTCCCCGATGGAAATTTTCCAAGTGTTGGATTTTTTCCGAGTTTAAAATCTTCAGAAAATCATGCAAGAGATTATGTAGACCCTGTAGAAGAACGATACCCAAACTCAACTTTTTGGATCGCGAAACCGCGGTCATACCCTAGGGTTTGCCGAAGTTCCGTGGCGACATGAGTGAGGCATGGGCCGGCCCTTCTACGGATGGTTCATAGGAGTTGTGGCATGTTCTGGGTACTTTTTGAACTCCGCTCAAGTGTTGAGCTTGTTGGGAAATTTTGGTTGATTGCTTATTCGATCGGAAAGTTTATCTTCGTTTAGCTATCTGTGATTGAGATACAATATTTGGAATCCACATAAATAGTTATGAGATAACTAATTTGAATTTTATAAATCTAGCAGTTTAGTCTCATTTGATCGGTTGCCATGGAATTTTGATGTGGATCAAAAGTCCGTCGCAATTACGTAGTGTACGCGGATACTCGGTGGGTAACCTTAGTAGATAGCCACGCCCCATGGCCCCGACCAAGTGACTGTAGGAGAACCCCGTCGCCAAAAGCATCCGTTTAGGTGCTCGCGGCAGCGGTGTTCCGCCTTAGTGCACTTCGTCGAAGGCATCGGGGGTGAGGCTGTCTACTAAAGTTTCTGACGAGCATTCGATCAGGTTATCAGGAATCTTGTTGAATTACCCTATAGGTTATTAGAATGTGTTTTCAATATCGAGACTAAAATGCAGGGTTTATAATTGTTAGGCATGTGATGTCTAAGGAATTCATTTGGTTGGGCATGAAATCCAAAGTATGTGATACATTGGGTTTATGATGTCTAAGATGGATGCGGATTCCAATTTTTGTTGTTTTTCATTTTCTTTTCTGCGGCCGTAAGTGTAATATGTGGTGTATCGCCGGTTTCGTTGCTATATTTCAACGACAATTGGGATACGCATATTTATTTACGTTGATGGCATGTGATGTTATGTGTTGCTGTGATATGTTATATTGGATCGTCATGTTTTGAATAGCCGGGTTTTTTTTATGTGAGATGAGAGTTTTTCATTTTCATTCATGTAAAAGCTTGTATGTAATATTCATTTATTAAGGCACTTCCGGGTTGAGGATGATGTCACCATTGATGTATATTATTTACTTTTCCGCATTAGGATAGACCCAAGGTGGGGGGCACATGTAACCGGATTCTAGGGTCCAATGGGAGACCATCTCGAGGAGTGGAGACCGGGTCTCCTAACTCTAGAATTGAAGGGTTGCTTGCCGCTTTCATAGGGGTCTAGGGATGTGGGTTTGACTATTCATCATGACCGTGGAATCCGCATTTTTTATTGGCTTAATTTAAAACACTGAATTCCTAGTATATCCAATATTTCATGTGTTCTTCTGCTGCTGATATTTTATGATGTGGTCACTGGATATGTTCTGAGACGAATGCTTATATTTTATATATTTGATATATAATAAATATTGATGCTGTCGTTTCTTATGTGATGCTTGGGAAGCATAAATTGATGGGACTTCATTAATAAGATTAATGAAATAAAAGAAACCTGAAGATGTTTTAGAAACTTATTTAAAAACAGGTAGCTCTAGTTCTTGCTTTGCATAGCGGTATTCCTTGTAGAATATCCAGCACCTTATTCGATAAGGAAAGAGCCGAGATCCCTTCACCGAGAGTGACCTCTGTAGCGAAACTGGAAGATGCTACAACCTACTCGGTTTATCTTTTGATTGCTTCTATAGTTTTTGCTTTGTATAGCGGTATTTGTGAAATATCCTGCACCTTATTCGATAAGGAAAGAGCCGAGATCCCTTCACCGGGAGTGACCTCTTTAGCTAAACTAGTAAAAGCCTAAAAAACACTCCATTTAAAATTCACTCGATTCTACAACGATATCAAGTTCATTACGCAAAAGGTTTTCTTAAAAATCGGTCGTAGCCCTCCGTCGTTTCAGATAAGGACTACTTAGTATTTGTGCTACGTTTGTTGGCCTCCGTCAAGGCGTAATGTGCGGTAGCTAACTAGTGCTTATCTGCCAGCATGAGATGCGATTGGATTAGGGTAGTCATGCGACTTTATTGGCCTCCGTCAAGGGTCGTGCGGGTGGGTTTAATTCAATCATGAAATGTACGGGACGAACTTGACTAGCAGCCTATGGTTTGTTGGCCTCCATCAAGGTCATAGGACGCTAGGGGCAGAATATTATCGGAAATTTCAAGTGTTGAAATTCGCAATGAGATTGCATACCTTCTATGAGATAGTTGGATCCCGATACCCACTGCGATTAAGAGTTACTCCTGGGAGAGTTTTACACATTATAATTAGCCGATCAAGTCGGTGTCTAGAAAGGTGTTAACGGTGTTATGCCCCTGGGAAAATAAGTTTTATTTTTAATTAGGTCCGTGCGAAAGCACGGGGAACCTCCCTCAAAGTACCGACACTGGCCTGGCCGAAAGATTGGCGAACTTGTAGGGTGTAATCAATCCCGGCTAGTTTTACCTTTTAGGGTTTGAAGGAAGATTTGATAAAAACAGTGGGAGCCATCCAAATTAGATAAAATAATAACCAATATGATCTTGCAAGAGCGCACGCATAGTGTTTTCTTCTCTCTCTCTCTCCTGGTAGCGACCATGTCACGCCTTAATCAAGATAATAATATGGATGCATTGACCGAACCTGCTTATTATACTGTTCTAGGGAACATTGGTTCCGCTCTATCTTATAATGGTTATATGTCCGAGCAGGAAATAGGGGAATATACGGATTCCTACACGACCCAATCGAGGAATAAAAATGTTGATACATATTCTTCGGGTTTGTTCATTACCGAGAACTGTTTCTCAGTATCCTCTGCGTCCTGGGTATGTGATACCGGATCAGGATCCCACATATGTAAGAGTTACATGGGCTACAGAAACATAGAGAACTGGTAATGGGTGATATGTCTCTAAGTGTAGAGAATGATGTAAGTGTTGCAGCCAAGTGTTGGCAAATATCACCTTGTATTTATACATTGATTCGGAACAAATGTTATTACATACCGAACCTGATAAACAACATTACATCAGTTTCTTTATTAAGTTAAAGAAGGATATACTTCTGTATTGGAGGATAATGTTGTGAACATTTTCCTTAATCAAGTGTTGATTGCATCAGGCACGTTATATAATAGCATATACGTTCTAAATCAAACCACAGTTCAAAGTATCTAGAACACACACAAGAGGAGTAGTTCAGTAATGAACGAATTCTTCTTGTGGCATTGTATACTAGGTCATATCAATGCGACACGACCAGCTAAGTTACATAAGGATAAATACGAGAATTTGTTCGAATTTTCATCTTATGCTACTTGCCAGTCTTGTCACAAAGGTAAAGTGATCAATACTCCGTTTACTGGAAATAAAGAAAGAGTTACTGAACTCTTGGGACAGATACATGATGATGTATACGATCCTATGTCTACAAATGTCAAGGTTGGTTCTTTGTATTTTATTATATTCACTGATAATCTCTCGAGATTCGGACATATGCTCCTGTTGAAACACAAGTTTGAAACTTTTGAGAAGTTTAAGTAATATAAGCTTGAAGTTAAGAACCAGATGGGTAGAAGTATTAAATCCTTCGATGTGATCGAGGAGGCGAATACTTGTGCATGGTGTTCCTAGAGTTTCTAAAAGGAGAATAGGATTCTCTCTCAGCTTACTCCTTCAAGTACACCACAGCACAACGGTGTATCGGGGCGGAGGTATCGCACCCTATGAGATATGGCGCGCTCTATGACAAGTACTGTTAGGTTACCTATTTCCTTTTGGAGTTATGCACTTGAGAAGCTGCATACCTATTGAATGGGGTTCCATCCAAATCAGTGCCTACCACTCCATATGAGTTATGGTATGGGAAGAGACCATTTCTTACGAAAGTTTAGATATGGGGTTGTCCGGGCTATGTTGAAAAGCAAAATCCGGACAAGCTCGAGGCAAGGTCAGTTCTGTATAAGTTTGTAGGATATCCCAGACATTTGCGAGGGTATATCTTCTACCACACTGAGGAGCAAAAGGTGTTTTGTTTCTCAGCATGCCACCTTTTCAGAAAAGAAATTTCTTGTGAAGAAATTAGTGGACATGAGGTAGAACTGGAAGGAGTTCCACCTAGACAAACTAACATCTGATTTTGTAAAACCAAAGGATTCAATAGTCTACAACGAACCTCAGCCTCTCCGCGAATCTGGTAGGGTTCCTCATCCACATGAGAGATACCACGGTCTTCTCAGTGACAATAGGAGCGGGGATTGCATATGATGGCCCAACTAGGTTCATGCAGGCCATCATGAGTAGGGACTCTGTGAAATGGCTGGATGCTATGCGATCAAAGATGGAATCCATGTACACCAACAAAGTATGACTTTGCATGTTGCACCTGAAGGGGTAAAACCCATTGGGAGCAAATGGATCTTGAGAAGATTCTTGGTGTAGATGGAAAAGTTGAGACTTTCAAAGCTATGCTTAAGTCCATCAGGATCAAAGCAAGTATCGTGGAGTTGGAACATCTGTTTTGATGTGGCAGTCAAAGAGTTTGACTTCATCAAAATGGTAGATGAACCATGTATATACAAGAAGGTTGTAGAGAGTAAGGTTGTCTTCCACGTATTGTACGTAAATGACATACTCTTGATAGGAAATGGTTTCCTATGCTACACTCGGTCAAGCTCCTCTTATCAGGAGGATTCTCTATCGAAGATCTGGATGATACCTACTACATCTTGTGGATTATGATCTATGGTGATAAATCTAAGTGTAGGGTTCCTAGGCACACTCAAGAGGTCTCATAAGGCATTAACCATGCCAAATTCAAAAATTTCCGGTGCCGAGAAACCCTAATGCGATCGTTAACTAGAGAATAGGCGAAACTACAAGCTAGTAAACGACTTTACTGCTAAGTGAAAAAGACTACAACCTTTGTAGATCCGGTCCTTCACTTCCTTAGCTCTGTGATGATGTCCCTCCGCTGCGATCATCGGATCCCGGACTCTAGCGATGGTTTCGTCGAAGAAATGATCGGGTTAGGTCGTCGACTTCGTTGCCGAAGATGATCTACGTCGAGGCAACACAAGATCAAGCTCCAACTTCACCAAGTCATGAAACTTGTGAAGAAAATACCCTATACTACTTGGCAAGTGGTAGAGGATGAAGAAATAGGAAGTGGGTTCACTTTGGATTTGGATTTCTCACTTTTTTCCTCATAGCACCATTAAAGCTAGTAAGGTTTTTTCTTCTTGAAGAAGAAGAAGAAGAAGAAAAAGAATATGATAAGAATAAATGAAAAAAGAAAATAAAGTCATTCTTATCATTTTAGCAACAATGGTTTAGTGTAGAGAATAAACTATAGTTTAGTTGAATGGTTAGGTTAAGGAATCAAGACAAAATGGTAGACTTTCAAAGATGCTTTGAAGCTTCAAGAAGCTTCAAGCAAAGAAAAAAAAGAAAGCAACCATTTTATCCTTTCCAAAAATGAATGAATAAATAAATAAATAAATATAAAACCTAACCATTAAACTAAATATGGTTTAACATAAACACACACCCAAGTTTGCATGTATCATCAAACATGATACAAACTTGTGCACAAAAATATATCACATATACAATGTGCACAAACAAGTGAGAAAAACATCTTAAGTGAACCAATATTAGTTAATGTAAAGTAATATATCAAATATATAATTATACATTAAATCATTAAATCAACACTTGAATTAACGATCCGGTCACATCGCATATGACCGACTAATATCTAATGTATCGATTTATCGAATCAATCCTCGATTCGATAACTAGGTTATATCGCATACAACCAATCGATACATTCATCGCGAGAATAGAAATACGGCATCACATACACGCATTATTCTCGGTCCCGCACATATCTCATATGCGCTCCTATTTCGTTTCGCTTGAGCCAGGAAACCTCTGTGTAGGACTCTAAAGACTCGTCAGTACGCCGGCAGTAGGTGACGATCATATCAAACACCCAC
This sequence comes from Agapanthus africanus, assembly GCA_030015575.1. Classification (NCBI taxonomy): domain Eukaryota; kingdom Viridiplantae; phylum Streptophyta; class Magnoliopsida; order Asparagales; family Amaryllidaceae; genus Agapanthus; species Agapanthus africanus. Next base: position 396,840,096 of record JASDDO010000026.1, on the reverse strand, counting down.
AAGCCGCAAGCGGTCTGCTAAACGTAACGGCCACCCGGGTATTGAGAGATCAGAAGATTGACGAGCAAGCCCGCTCACACTCCTGTGAATCTAACCAGTAACACTTACCGTACAGTCCGGTCTGTTCGTCTGATATGTCGCATATCTTGCCTAGGGGTGGTAAACGTCAGACCCCAGTAGCTCGATAAGTCATGTCGATATGAGGTCTACAACTGTTCGAGAAACTACTGGTAACACTTACCAGTAAATCTCAGCAACCCTGGCCAGGGATTTCCGGTTATAGCCAATCGAACACAGTGCAACATCAACTCCCTATACCGGGAGAGACGAATCCCCTCCTATCGCTCATTGCCTCCATGTGATTCGGAACTGTACCCAAAAACCACCGTTTTGCACGCCCTCTTGGACGTGGTAAGGTGGAAATCAAAGCACAGTGGGAATCACACAAGACTCTATGACGATCTCGGGTCTACAGACTAACCTGTACCAGTGTCACCAGAGAACTGCCATCTGACGTAAGGTATAATACCATCTGGGAGTTCTCGACGAGTCCGTCCAGTGTACCCAGTCTCCACTGAGCACCCGTATATCATCTCTGATGTTAAACACCAATGGATATGGGATCATCCATCGCCTATCTGTATGGGTCAAGAAGGTATACGCTAGTCTACTCTGGTATATCGATGCCCCGTCTCGATACACCCACGACTAGGGACCTTGAAGGATGTACTTATGGACTACCATGTCCCCACTAGTATGATTCGCATCATAGTCCAGGTAGTCAAGTACACATCCTAAGAGCTGTACCAATATGTAACAGAGAGACAATCAGTACACACGTTAAGGTAAAGAGAAACCAGATAGCATACTATCATGTCGAGCAAGAAAGTCCTCCCTATATATGTCCCAGCATCCACTACAATATACATCCTATGTACAGTAATGGCCTTTAGGGCATACATATAGCTAACAATCTCCCACTTGCACTAAGGCCATCTGTAGCAGTGGTTGCAGTATCTCATACTCAACCATCCCATAAAAGTCTCTCTCTCGGAAAAGGCCTTTGTGAGTGGATCCGCCGTGTTGTCCTCTGAGTCTACTCTCCTAACCTCGATCACCTTGGAGATCAGCCATCTCCATGATCAGGTGATACTGCCTAAGAATATGTCTGGATCACTGATGGGACAGACATTCCTTGGCATAAGCCACAACTCCATTGTCACACAATGGGAGGAACTAAGTTCATCTCATGAACAAATATACATCCAGACTGCCTCTTTGGTAGCATCTTAAGTAGCGATGTATCCAGCCTTTATCTTCTAGTACGCCATGGTATCTAGCTTGGAACTCTTCCAACATACCATCCCTTTACATAGGGTAAAGACAATGCATGTGACTGACATTCAGTCGTCCTTATCACCCTGGAACCTTTCCAGTGATTCTCCCCAGGATCAATTGATACCATCTCACTACAGCTAGTGAGTATCCTAACATCAAATTAGATCTATCTCATAGATCCAAAACCCAAGATTTAGGAGGTATCACTTTGATTCTATATGGAGAATCATTGTGATAAGCGGAGATTGACCAAGCGTAGCATAGGAAACTCCTTCCCTATCAAGAGTATGTCATCCACGTACTCTACGAGGATCACTACCATACTCCCTACTACCTTTTTGTATGTACAAGGTTCATCTACCATTTTGATGATGTCAAACTGTTTGCATACTCATCAAAACAGATGTTCCAACTCCGCGATGCCTGCTTTATCACATAAAACATCTTGCTCACGTTTCCGCTGCTCCCACTGTCTACGAAGCCCTCTGGCTATGTACTTATAGACGCTCTCTTCCAAAACATCATTTAGAAAAGCAGTCATGCCACCCAACCACCAGATATCGTAGTCATGGTATGTAGCCGTGGCAAGTAGGATCTGGATGGACTTAAGCATAGATCCTTAGAAAAGGTTTCAACATAATCCATACCTGGACAATGATGCAAATCTTTAACAAGTCTAGCTTTGAATGTCTCAAATTTTCCATGTACACCAAGTAATCTTCTCAAGATATACTTGCTCCTGATGGGGATTTAACCCTTCAGATATAGCAACCAAAGTCCATACTTTTTTGGTGTATAAGGATTCCATCTCAGATCGCTAAGCATCCAGCCATTCTTACAGAGTCCCACTCCTGATGGCCAGCTCGAAACTAGTTGGGTCATCATCTCATGATGCAATCCTCACTCCCACTGTCATAGAGAAACCGAAGTATCTCTCGGGTGGGGGAGAGGCTGAGGTTCGTCGGTTACTATTGAATCCTTTGGTTCTACCAAATCATCAGCTGCAGTTTGTATAGCTGGAACTTTTCCAGTTCTACATAACAGATTTTGCCTCAAGCTTGTCCAGATTTTGCTTTTAGACATAGGCCGGACAACCCTCAATCTTAACAAACTTAAGATATGGACTCTTGCCTTTCCATATCACATATGAAGTGGTAGGCAACTGATTTGATTTGAACCCTATTCAATAGGTATGCAGCTTCTCAAGTGCATAAATCCCAAAAGGAAATAGGTAACTCAGTAGTACTCATCATAGAACACACCTTATCATATAGGGTGTGATTGCTCCGCCCCGATACACCATCGTGCTATGGTGTATTCGAAGGAATAATGCTGAGAGAGAATCTCATTCTCCTTTAGAATAATCAAGGAATTCCGTGCTCAAGTATTCTCCTCCTTGATCTCATCATAGGACATAATACTTATACCCGTATTTTGGTTCTCTACTTCTAACTTATATTCTGTGAATATCTCAAAAGGTTCGGACTTGTGTTTCAACAGGAACATATGTCTTAATCTTGAGAGATCATCAGAGAATGTAATGAAGTACGAAGAACCGGTCTTGGCATGTGTAGACAGGGGACCTTACATACATCAACATGTATCATCCCAAGAGTTCAACTAACTCTTTCTCTGCTTCAAGTAAACAGAGCTATGGTCATTTTATCTTTGTGACATGACTGGCAAGTTTCATAAGATGTAAATTCAAACTGATTTAAATATGCATCTAAATGTAACTTTAGCTAGTCGGGTCACATTGATCTGACCTAGTCTACAATGCCTCAAGAAGGATTCGTTCATTTCTGAACTCTTCCTTTTGTGTGTGTTCCGTATACTAAGAACTGTAGTTTGATTTAGAACATCAATGCTTTTAGATAACGTGCCTGAACCGATCAACTTTTGATATAGGAAATGTTCAAAACATTATCCAACAATATAAAATTTTATCATTTCTTTACTTATAAAGAGACTGATATGATTTTGTATATCAGGTTCGGTATCTAATAACATTCGTTCAGAATTAATGTATTTGTAATACAGGGTGACAGTGACCAACAGACTTAGCTGCAACACTTGCCCCGTTTTCTGCCTCATGAAACTTATCACCCGTTCTCAGTTATCTACCTTTCTGTAGCCCTATGTAACAAATTACATATGCGGGATCCTGATCCGGTATCAAATACCCAGGACGTAGAGGATACAGAGAAACGGTTCTTTGTAATGAACACACCCAAAGAAGATGCATCATCATGCACTTTCTTCGTTTGGGCAGCACAGGAAATCTGGTATTCCCCAAAATCCTGCTCTGTCTTATAACATTTATAAGTTGGAGTGGGACCAACGTTCCCCAGTACAGTATAACAAGCGGGTTTGGTCAATATATCCGTATTATTATCTTGATTAAGGCGTGATATGGTCGCTACCTGGAGAGAGAGAGAAGAAAACACTCTGCGTGCGCTCTTGCAAGATCAGATTGGTTATTATTTTATCTAATCAGGATGGCTCCCACTGTTTTTATTAAATCTTCCTTCAAACCCTAAAAGGAAAGACTAGCCGGGATTAATTACATACTACAAGTTCGCCAATCTTTCAGCCAGGCCAGTGTCGGTACTTTGAGGGAGGTCCCCCGTGCTTTCGCACGAACCTAATTAATGTAAACCTCGTTTTCCCAGAGGCGTAACCCCGTTGACACCTTTCTAGACACCTACTTGATTGGCTAATTGTAATGTGTAAAAACTCTCCTAGAAGTAACAATTACTCGCAGTGGGTATCGGGATCCAATTATCTCATAGAAGGTATGCAATCTCATTGCAAATTTCAACACTTGAAATTCCCGATAATTTTGCCCCTAACCTCCTATGACCTTGACAAAGGCCAACAAACCATAGGATGCTAGTCAAGTTCAACCCGTCATTTCCTGATTGAATTAAACCCACCCGCATGACCCTTGACAAAAGCCAACAAGGTCGTACGACTACCGTAACCCAATCTGCATCATATGCATAAGCAGATAAGCACCAGTTAGCTACCGCATACTACGCCTTGACAAAGGCCAACAAATGCAGCACGAATACTAACTACTACTTATCTGAAATGATGGAGGGATACGACAGATTTTTCTGAAAACCTATTGCGTAATGAACTTGATATCGTTGTAGGATCGAATGATTTTAAAATGGAGTGTTTCTGAGGCTTTTCCAGTTTTGCTAAAAGGGTCACTCCCTGTGAAGGGATCGTCGGCCCTTTCCTCGTCGAATGAGGTGCGAGATATATCATATATATCACTGTGCAAAGCAGAAACTATAGAAGCAATCAAAAGACAAACCGAGTGTGTAGCATCTGCCAGTTATTGCTAAAGGGGTCACTCCCGGTGAAGGGATCTCGGCCCTTTCCTCATCGAATAAGGTGCAGCATGTTCTACAAGGAACACCGTGATGCAAAGCAAGAACTATAGCTACCTGTTTTTATTTTTGAAATTCGATTCCACAACATCTTAGGTTTCTTTTCTTTCATTAATCACATTAATGAAGTCCCATCATTTATGCACCTAAACATCACAGATAAATACGATGTACACTTATTCCATCCGCATTCGCCTCGATGTCCCCTCGTGCACCGTTAGGTTAGGTAACTAACGGCAGAGCGGGGCAGGGCTAGCGCGGGTGTAAAACACAAGTAACGCCTATATAATATATCATATACAGTATCTATCATCAGAACATCAAATGATCACATCACAGATATCGCAGCAGAAGAAACATATGAAACATTGGATATACTAGGACGTCCGTGTTTTTTAATACGAGCCAGTATAAAACACGGATTCTACGGTCGCGATGAATAGCCAAACCCACACCCCTAGACCCCTACGAGAGCGGCAAGCAACCCTTCCAATTCTAGAGTTAGGAAACCCGGACTCGACTCCTCGAGTTGGTCTCCCACTGGACTCCAGAACCCGGTTACTTGTGCCCTCCTCCTTGGCTCTATCCTAGTGCGGAAAAGTAAATAATATACAAATGGTGACAACATCCGCAACCTGGAAGTGCCCCAATAAAAGAATATTACATACAAGTCTTTACATGAATGAAAATGAAAAACACTCATCTCACATAAAAAAAACCCGGCTATTCAAACACGACGATCCAATATAACATATCCAGCAACACATAACATCACATGTCATCAACGTAAGTAAACATGCGTATCCCAATTGTCGTTGACATATATAGCAACGAAACCGACGATATCACATATTACACTTACGGTCACAGAAAAGAAAGTGTAAAACTATAACAGTTGGATTCCGCAACCTGCATAGACATCGCATGCCTAATCAAATGAATTCCTTAGACACCGCATGCCTAACAATTATAAACCACGCATTTTAGTCTCTTTATCGAAAACTCTTTTCAATATCAAGTCGGGTAATTCAACAAGATTCCCGACATCCTGATCGAATGCTCGTCGTAAACTTTAGTAGACGGCCGCACCCCCGATACCGTCGACGAAGTGCACCAAGGTAGAACACCGCTACCGTGAGCACCCGAACGAATGCTTTCGGCGACGGGGTTCTCCTACAGTCACTTGGTCGGGGCTAATGGGTGTAGCTGTCTATTAAGTTTGTCCGGCGAGTATCCGCGTACGCTACGTGATTGCGACGGACTTTTGATCACATCAAAATTCCGTGGCAACCGATCATGTGAGACTAAACTGCTATGTTTATAACATCCAAATCAGTTATTTCATAACTACTTATGGATTTCAAATATTGTATCACATTCCAGATAAATAGAAAATGTTAAAATTTCCGATCGAACAATCAAACACCCAAGTTTTCCCAAAACAGATCAACACATGATATAAGTTTAAAAACATTCACTTCATGCCTCAGTACCAACGGTCTAGCCGTAAAAGGGTCAAGCCAACGCCTCACATGTGGCACGCCGTACTGCCCCAAACCCTAAGGTTCAAAAGGCAGTTTAAGACGGTCACATAATCGAGTTAAGGTTTATTGTCTTCTAGAGGGACCATCGCGTTACTTGCACTACTTAGAACGTTCTTGAACTACGGAAAGATCCAACACTTGGAAATTTCCCGACAAGGGGAAAATTGGGGACTTATATCCGGTCGAACTTTTTAACATATTCTAAAATTATCCGGAAAAACACACAGACAAAATTAGACATCCCGATCGAAACACCGAGTCCTTAAAACAACCCCAGAAAACTCAACTGTTGAGTAGACGTTAAAATATCCCAGAAAATACAGCACTAAAATATAGGAATTACTGTGCAAAAATAATTGAAGGATGCTGCCGTACGGCCACGGAACCGCCGCACGAGCCATGCTCGTGCCGCGGTTCCGCGGCGGTTTGATCGAGTTAGCCTCTCGTATTTCTCAGTAACTCCTAAAAACGCCTGCTTATTTTTCAGAATATTTTTAATTTGGAAAAATCCAAGTTTTTAAAAAATGTACAAAGAAGGATTTGGGATTAGGGTTTCGGGTTCGATCGGGTTTCTGACTTCGTCTACACTTCGCTTAAGGCTCTAGCTAGGCTCTGATACCACTGTAGGGTTCCTAGGCACACTCAAGAGGTCTCACAAGGCATTAACCATGCCAAATTCAAAAATTTCCGGTGCCGAGAAACCCTAATGCGATCGTTAACTAGAGAATAGGCGAAACTACAAGCTAGTAAACGACTTTACTGCTAAGTGAAAGAGACTACAACCTTTGTAGATCCGGTCCTCCACTTTCATAGCTCCGTGATGATGTCCCTCCGCTGCGATCATCGGATCCCGGAATCTAGCGATGGTTTCGTCGAAGAAATGATCGGGCTAGATCGTCGACTTCGTTGCCGAAGATGATCTACGTCGAGGCAACACAAGATCAAGCTCCAACTTAACCAAGTCATGAAACTTGTGAAGAAAACACCCTATACTACTTGGCAAGTGGTAGAGGATGAAGAAATAGGAAATGGGTTCACTTTGGATTTGGATTTCTCACTTTTTTCCTCATAGCACCATTAAAGCTAGTAAGGTTTCTTCTTCTTGAAGAAGAAGAAGAAGAAAAAGAATATGATAAGAATAAATGAAAAAAGAAAAAAAAGTCATTCTTATCATTTTAGCAACCATGGTTTAGTGTAGAGAATAAACTATAGTTTAGTTGAATGGTTAGGTTAAGGGATCAAGACAAAATGGTAGACTTTCAAAGATGCTTTGAAGCTTCAAGAAGCTTCAAGCAAAGAAAGAAAAGAAAGCTACCATTTTATCCTTTCCAAAAATGAATAAATAAATAAATATAAAACATAACCATTAAACTAAATATGGTTTAACATAAACACACACCCAAGTTTGCATGTATCATCAAACATGATACAAACTTGTGCACAAAAATATATCACATATACAATGTGCACAAACAAGTGAGAAAAACATCTTAAGTGAACCAATATTAGTTAATGTAAAGTAATATATCAAATATATAATTATACATTAAATCATTAAATCAACACTTGATTTAACGATCCGATCACATCGCATATGACCGACTAATATCCAATGTATCGATTTATCGAATCAATCCTCAATTCGATAACTAGGTTATATCGCATACAACCAATCGATACATTTATCGCGAGAATAGAATACGGCATCACATACACGCATTATTCTCGGTCCCGCACATATCTCATATGCGCTCCTATTTCGTTTCGCTTGAGCCAGAAAACCTCTGTGTAGGACTCTAAAGACTCGTCAATACGCCGGCAGTAGGTGATGATCATATCAAACACCCACAAGCCGCAAGCGGTCTGCTAAACATAACGGCCACCCGGGTATTGAGTGATCAGAAGATCGACGAGCAAGCCCGCTCACACTCCTGTGAATCCAACCAGTAACACTTACCGTACAGTCCGGTCTGTTCGTCTGATATGTCGCATATCTTGCCTAGGGGTGGTAAACGTCAGACCCCAGTAGCTCGATAAGTCATGTCGATATGTGTTCTACAACTGTTCGAGAAACTACTTGTAACACTTACCAGTAAATCTCAACAACCCTAGCCAGGGATTTCCGGTTATAGCCAATCGAATACAGTGCAACATCAACTCCCTATACCGGGAGAGACGAATCCCCTCCTATCGCTCATTGCCTCCATGTGATTCGGGACTGTACCCAAAAACCACCGTTTTGCACGCCCTCTTGGACGTGGTAAGGTGGAAATCAAAGAACAGTGGGAATCACACAAAACTCTATAACGATCTCGGGTCTACAGACTAACCTGTACCAGTGTCACCAGAGAACTGCCATCTGACGTAAGGTATAATACCATCTGGGAGTTCTCGGCGAGTCCGTCCAGTGTACCCTGTCTCCACTGAGCACCCGTTTATCATCTCTGATGTCAAACACCAATGGATATGGGATCATCCATCGCCCATCTGTATGGGTCGAGAAGGTATACGCTAGTCTACTCTGGTATATCGATGCCCCGTCTCGATACACCCATGACTAGGGACCTTGAAGGATGTACTTATGGACTACCATGTCCCCACTAGTATAATCCGCATCATAGTCCAGGTAGTCAAGTACACATCCTAAGGGCTTTACCAACATGTAACAGAGAGACAATCAGTACACACGTTAAGGTAAAGAGCAACCAAATAGCATACTATCATGTCGAGCAAGAAAGTCCTCCCTATATATGTCCCAGCATCCACTACAATATACATCCTATGTACAGTAATGGCCTCTAGAGCATACATATAACTAACACTAAGTGGATGTTTGGAGTGTCCCAAATCCAGGTACATTAACACCATACTAAAGAGGTTTAGAGATGTCTTCCAAAACTGATTTGGAGAGAGCTCGCATACAAGGGATACCCTATGCTTCGGCAGTAGGCTCTATCAGAGTATGCGATATTATGTACCAGACCCAATGTAGATGACTCACTAGGTGTAGTGATCAGGAATCAATCGGATCGTGGGAGAATCACTGGACAGCTGTGGAGGACATTCTTAAGTACTTGCGAAGCACTAAAAGAAAGTTCTTGGTTCCAGCTTCCAGAGTGATAAGTTTGACTGAAAGTCAGTCACAGGCATTTTCTTTACCCTCTGTGGAGAGACGGTATGATGGAAGAGTTCCAAGCTAGTTACCGTGGCATACTAGAAGATAAAGGCTGAATACATTTCTACCAATGATGCTACCAAAGTGGCTGTCTGGGCATTTCTCATTCATGAGATGAACAAGGTTCCTACCATTGAGCGTCCAATAACTGTTATTTTGACAACAATGGAGTTGTGGCTTTGGCCTAGGAACACCGGTCCCATCAGCGTTCCAGACATATTCTGAGGATAGTATCACCTGATCAGGGAGATGGTTGATCTCCAAGGGATCGAGATTAGGAGAGTAGACACGAAGGATAACACAACGGATCCACTTACAAAGGCCTTACCCCTAGAGAGACTTCTATGAGATGGTTGAGTATGAGATACTACAACCACTACTATATTGTTGGGTATTGGATTTACAACAGATGGCCTTAGTGCGAGTGGGATATTGTTAGTTATATGTATGCCCTAGAGGCCATTACTGTACATGCGATGTATATTGTAGTGGATGCTTGGATATATATAGGGAGGACTTTCTTGCTCGACATAATAGTATGCTATCTGGTTGCACTTTATCTTAATATGTACACTTATTGTCTCTCTATTACATGTTGCAAAGTCCTTAGGATGAGTACTTGACTACCATGATTATGATGCAGATCATGCTAGTGGGGCAGAGGTAGTTGGTAAGTACATCCTTAGATTGTTCTTAGTCATGGGAGTATCGAGACAGGGCATCGATACTCCAGAGTAGACTAGCGTATGCGCTTCTCAACCCATATGATGGGCGATGGATGATCCCACATTCAATGGTGTTTGACATCAGAGAAGGTATACGGGTGCTCAGTGGAGACTGGGTATACTGAACGGACTCTCCGAGAACTCCTAGATGGTATTATACCTATCGTCAGATAGCAGTTCTCTAGTGACACTGGTACAGGTTAGTCTGTCGACCCGAGATCGTCATAGAGTCTTGTGTGATTCCCATCGTGCTTTGATTTCCACCATACCATGGTCAAGAGATTGTGCAAAAAGGTGGGTTTTGGGTACAGTCTCGAGTCACATGGAGGCAATGAGTGATAGGAGGGGATTCGTCTCTCCCAGTATTGGGAGTTGATGTTGCGCTATGCTCGATTGGCCATAACATGAAATCCCTGGACACAGTTGCTGAGATTTACTGGTAAGTGTTATCAGTAGTTTCTCGAACCGTTATAAACCTTGCATCGGCATGACTTATCAGGCTATTGGGGTCTGATGTTATACCGCCCCCAGGCTGTGATATGCGACATATCTAACGAAGAGACTGGACTGTACGGTAGTGTTACCGATTGGATTTGTAGGAGTATGAGCAGGTTTGCTTGTTGATCTTCTGATCGCTCAATACCCGGGTGGACGTTATGTTTAGCAGACCGCTTGCGGCTTGTGGGTATTTGATTTGATCATCACATACTGCCGGCGTATTGAAGAGTCTTTAGAGTCCTACACAGAGGTTTCCTGGTTCATGCGAAACGGAGTAGGATCACATATGTGATATGTGCGGGACCGAGATTAATACGCATATGTGATACCGTATTCTATTCTTGTGATATGTGATATCAGACTGTTATATGAGATATAGCCGGGTTATCGGATCAAGTGTTGATTCGATAAGTTGATTCATATGATATTAGTCGGTTGTATGTGCTATAGCCGGATTATTAAATCAAGTGTTGATTTGATAATTTAATACATAATTATATATTTGATATATTAATTTACATTAATTAATATTTGCTCACTTAAACATTTCTTTTTCTTACTTGTGTGCATATAGTATATGTGTGATATATATTTATGTACATTATTTTGTGTCATGCTTGATTCCACATGATTTATGGGTGTATAAAACCCACAATATGCTTGATATAATGCTGGGTTTTATTTATCTAAAGTTAATCAAATTAGATAGTAATTAGTCACATGGTTCAAGCTTGAAGAAGCTTGTGGAACCATTGACTAAGTCGACTCATTTTTTTTACTTGTAGATATTTGTTAACCTAACCATTATAGTTAGCCATGGTAAACTCTTTACATGAGTTAGTGCATGACACTAACTCACCCATGGTTCATATTCTCACCTCATGAGTTCATTCTCTCCTTCTTCTTCACTTGAGCTTCTTCTTCCACATGAAAAACTTTCTAGCTTTTGAAAATGGTAAGAAAATATTGTGAGAAAAATAAATATAAAATGAGCCCATTTCCTATTTCATCATCCTCTACTATTAGCCATTTAATTTAGGGGGTTTGCTTCAATAAACCCTAATTTAGTGAAGAGGTAGCATGAGCTTGAGTCTCCTCGACGTGGATCATCTTCGGCCCCGAATACTTCAAGCAAGTTTGCATCTTTCATCTTGTGGAGCCTCTCAAGAGTTTGGGAGATCATTACTCGCAGCGAAGAGACATCTACACGGAGCATTTGAAGTGAAGGACCGGTATACAAAGGTTGTATTACGCATTCACTTAGTTGTAAAGTTGATTACATATCGTTTCGCTTAAAACTCTAGTTAAGATTCTAGGGTTAGGGTTCTTTAGAACGAATTTTTTTTGAAAACGGTATAGACGATACCTCTCGAAACCTTGCTGCCATCCTAGGTAACCCTACAGTGTGTTCTTGGGTTGGTATAGTTGTATGAGGGATCATACCATATTTGAGATAATGTTGGTTTTGTACGAGGAATCGTACCGTACTTGTAATGACTATATTAGTATGCCGAATAACGGTCTAGTTTCCTTTAGATCCGTAGCATTATATTTTATTCCGTGTTAGCATGTAATACTTGAATGAGCTATATTCTTTTAAAAACTAACGATTCGTTTCCCTTTTTAATTATAAAAGACAAGGATGCGATGCTGATTTCCAAAACGAATATTTTAACCAAAAGCAGCTTCCTTATTTCAAAACCAACGTTTCGTTTCATTTCCAAAGATAATGGTATAGCTCATAGCAAGTAATTACAATTAATAGTTACGCTTAGATTACTTTAGATGTTCGCGTTATATTATCGATGTTATATGTTTCCGTGATACGAACACTCTGATAGAATACTGCACAATTACCAATGAGTATTATTTTGCACGAGCACATGCGCATATGTTACACTACACCTCATTGGTATCGCCATGTCACTGTAAGACTGCTATACTACGTGATGCGTAGGTAGATGTCGATACGAGTAGGCTTTATAGACTTATAGAACTGTAACATTTCAAACAAAATAAAATATTATTTTTGGGAATTTTCATAATTTAATATTAATTTTTAATGAATATTTTAATAGTCGGTATAATTAAATACCGATAAATGGTGAAAATTCCGAATAAAATTTTGGAAAATTCTAAAATAGGGTATTTTGTGGAGATATGTCATTTTTAAGCTTTTATTGTTACATAAATGCTATTTGGTGTTAACTTGGATTTTTGGCTTTTTATGCAAATTGTGCACCATAACATTTTTACACTTGTTACACTTGTTTCATGTTTTGGTCATGGTAGCCTAGGGTTGGACCATGTGTAGATGACCATGGTGGGTTGAACCATTTGATTAAGTTAATTGGGTTAATTAGGGTTTCGGTTAAGGGTGATTAGGATGGGAGTTGACCTTGTGTAGGAGAGAGAGAGAGAAAGAGAGAGGTGGCTAGGGTGTGCCATGATCCCTCTCAATCTTCATTATCCTTTGTGCTCTTTCACACTCCCTCTCACTCTCACACATCACACCACTTCAAAAACAACATCAGCAACTCAGCAGCCCAAGACATCAGCCAATACATCAGCCACCCAATTGACATCAGCACACACCAGCCCCTAACACCTTAGCCCAATACCTACCCACTCACATCAGCAGCTACATCAGCCCCGAATATCAACACTTCAGCCCCCTATCAAACAGCAACCATAGAACAGCCCCCCTACAACAGCCCAACACTTCAGCCACAAGAAAATAGATTGCAAGCAGCAGATGCAGCATCAGCAACTGCTGTGAAAAACAGCCACAGCAGCAACAACTCCATTCAAACCACACCAAACCCCCAACTTCAGCAAATACTCTCACACCACCATTCCCACAACACCAAAGCAATAACAACAACAACAGCCCAAGCAGCTGCTGCAACAGCAAGGAAAAACTAAAGGAATTTGCAAGTAGCAGCAGCTACAGGACCAGCATCAGCCTCTGTTGCAACAGCAACTTCAGTCCCGGGGCACTTCAGTAGCACCACCCCACTTCCTCCTTCTCTTCTCCTTCATCCTAGGACACTCTTGAGGTATAATCTTGCAACCCAACTCCTTTCCTGTCAAGTTCTGGTTGTTTAGCAGAAATTTAGTATAGTATGTAGATTAGTGCTAGTTTTAGGAAAACTTGAGTGAGATGTGGCCAAGTGATGGTTTTGATTGCTAGGGTAACCTTATTAGGTGTATTTGAGACCAGTTTAACCAAGATTACCCCAGATTTCTAGTATAACACCTGAAAGTTTTGACTTGGTGTATTTTAGCGACTTTGTCGATTTTGCGACCTTTCTGGAATCTGCTACAACCCGAGATACCCTAAAATAAGATTGACTTGGCAGTGAGACATGCAGGCAGATAGGAACCAACACCCAAAACCCTAGCCCCCACCTCATTTTTCAGGCCGCAAATATAATCCCCCTGGCCGCAATTTGCGGGCAGACCAGGGTGAAATTGCCTCGTTTTGCGTGCACGGCCCTATTTCATGTAAACATGACCCTAGGTATGTCTAGTTTTGACTGATTCCAGTTAGGGTAGAATCTGGATTGATTTTCATGAGTTGGCGTATGATTTACGACCTGTTTTCCTTATGGATTTTTGGTATTCGATGATTCGTGCTGTCGGGTGGCGTTTGGACGTCAACGACAGTGGATATTGGTTATGTTTGCAATCAAGGCCACAGGTTTTTACCTATGGGCGTAGCGTGCACTATTTTAGTTTCCGACATGGTTTTCATGTGTTTTCGCATGTGATATTCTTGTAGGTACTCACGTGGCGTCGAGTCGTTGGAAATACAATGGCGACATCGGCACCGGCACACATGAGAAAGGTGAGTAGATTTATATCTACTGGGAGAAGTCGGGTGGATGGCGTATAGCATCCACGCAGTCCGTGGTGATGTATACGGATGTGTATACACACCTATAATTATTATATGTTGTTTGGGAAATCATTGATGTTTAGGATGGATAATTGGTGGACTTGGATGATTTAGTGTCGCAAAAACCTAGAATAGTGGGTGCACTACACATACACACTCCCACACATACATACTTGCATACATCCTTATTTCAATGTGCATAGACGGGATTCTATATAGATATGTGTTCACATAGGTATAGGACTATGTGTTTGCATACGGTTTTGAGGATGATATATGGGGTTGGGATGAGTCGATGAGTTTGATCTGAGGTTATGATATCGGTGATATGATAAAATTCATAATTGAGATACGTCTTGATGCTTTAGAGGATTTTGGGGATGATGATGCCATAGGAATAGTGACACATATATTAAGTGATCGACATGTGATTATGTTGCGAGATATGATATGATATGACAAGATAATTATGGTAGGCCATATTCGGCGGTGTTTACTCCTTGTGATGATGATATCGATTTAGACGAGACTGTCGATCAGTAGTCAGATCTTGATTATAGTGATGATATTAGCATTGTGCTAGACTTAGGTCAGTACCCCAGATGATAATCTTGATGAAAAGGATACTAGATGAATGATATGACGAATGTGATATTGACCGTACCTAGATTTGGGGATGCCGTATGACGGATTTACGTACGAGCTATAAATTGATGTTTGATCCGCACTCTTGATTTGGGAATAACTAATTATAGAGATATGTTATCGGATGTGATATTATCGAGGCGGGATCACCGACTATATATATATATATATGTATATATATGTATCGACTTAGAGGTTAGGCGGTTTCCCTTACCTACTGTTAGCTTTAGCTCAGCCTTATAGTGATATAGCTATATGACTTTTATGACATTAGATGCAGTTTAGTTATCTTTGTGTTTTGCATTCAGCTCCCGCATATTATTGTTGTTGCTCTGCATCGCATACTTATTATGATTCATATTCCATTATTGATATCATGCTGTTAGGACACCAGCACCATTACCGATGACGCGTATGTTCCACATACACTTACTTGCCTGCTCACACATATCTTCATCGGTAATTGCCATGTCACTATACAGTAGTATTATTGCATCAGGATATGACCCTTGTATGTGCATACTATTATTCCATGTTGCATGATATACCGTTATACTTGCATTTCATCTATATGTCACATACATCATGTTTCCTGATTATACGCATTGAGATATGTTGTTTCTATGATATTTCTGGATTTGGGAACCGTGGATATTTCAAAGAGATTATGAAATTGTTTTAAAAACCCGGTTACCCTTGATATGATATTTCAGTGCATCCACCATGTGTTTTCTCGGTGCTGAGAGTGACATGTGAGATCCGATTCGAGGAGGAGGATGAGACCGAATGCGGGTACATGGTGGACCCGGTGCGGTACCTCGGGGCAAGAAGATCGCATGAGATAGAGTTGAGCCTGGCAGAGGAGAACTACCGACCGGTGATTTTACCCGACACGTCGGATATCCGGAGGATACCATCGTAGTCATGAGATGGATGGTAGGGGTCGATCTGGACTGACGGCGCCCTGGATTTTATGATTGAGATATTGAGATTTGAGATACTGAGGTATAGAGACTGTGATATAGAGATATCAAGATATTGAGATTATGTTTTGTGCCGATGCTAGGCACTGTTTTATGCTGATTTCATTATGATACCTCATTTTGAAAATACAGAAATCTCACAACTTTACGAAAGCAGTTTTCTTCAGTACATACATTCTGTTTCATGCATTCATACATCATTCATATGATACATTGCCACCTGATGCACTGACACAGGCATATGGGTTTACACTTAGGTTAGATATTTACCCTAGTCTTGTTATAGATTGCTGGTTATATATATTTGAGGATTATATATATTGATCGTATGACCTAGGATTGCGTCATACATGCGATTTTCTGTTCGTAGATCTTTTTCTACTCACGAGTTGGCAACTCATCCCCGTTGTGCCCCAGTTTCTTGCAGGTGTTGCCGTACAGGTTTCATTACGGCTTTGCGGGCACGGTTTCTTTCGGGTGGCTTGCTAGTAGGTAGGTTTATTGTATCGTACCCATCATCATACATTGTATATTATATTTCAGTTGTATCTAGAAGTTCCATCAACCAAACATGTACTTATTTGAGATAGAGACCAGTGATGTTATTCTTTCGACCTTAGAGTCGCACGTTATATTTCTCTGAGTTTCTTGCTGATTGGAGTTTCCTTTTTTGTTGTGATCCTCGCCTTTAGGCGTTGTATACTTTTGTTGCAAACTAGTTGATTTACATATGGTTTTTCCTACACTCTACTACTTTTCTTGGTTTGGATTTCTGGGCTCGGCTCACTTAGAATACGTATGCCTCGAGACGTTCGTAGTCTAGGTGCCGGTCATGTTCCGTACTTTCGGGACGTGACAAAGTTGGTATCAGAGCGTTAGGTTTTACCTTCGGAGCGTAGGATGACACTTGGTTGATGGAACATGTGACTAAAGTAGAGTGACGTACCGTGGGTATGTCCGTGGCATATTTACGATACGCCACTCCACTTAAGAAGCCTTAGGATGTACATTTCTTTGTTCAGTAACATATTCATTCCTGATCCAGCCTCATCGGTACCAGTATGGTTTTGCTGCCATGATTACGGGAAGGGGAGCTACGGCTAGAGTTGCGGTCAGCATGAGCTCGTCACGAACGAGGAATGACCAGTGCGTGATTCCGGAGACACACGATTGTAGAAATGTGTCTTTTTACTGTGTTTTCGCGCCACGAGTGTTGGATGGATCGCTGTATAAGATTACTCGGACGTACAGATTGGCACCAGAGGATTGAGCCACTGACAGAGGCCAGCCAGATTTTGATGATCGTTGGTGTATTGCTTACTCATGATGATTATGGCACTGTTCAGCGTGCAGACGAGTGAGCCAGTTATTGCTGCGAACGGCGGGATATCGCCCAGATATTGGAGCTATTGCAGTACGAGATTGTACTAAGAGATGATAGAAGGTCGCTAGTCACCAAGGACGAATGACTAGGACATGTGGATCGTTCGCTACCCCGATGCGAGGTCATCAGATAGGTTGATTCCAGCTAGAGACGACTTCACGCGGAGACGTTGAGAGTCGACAGAGACGATCGAATGTCAGTAACCTATTATTCCAAGTTTAAAGTATTCAGAAAGACATGCAGGAAATTCTATGGTCCCTCTAGAAGAATGAAACCCTAACTCGACTTAATGACAGTGTGAAAGCCTTTGAACCTTTACGGCAGTTCTGCGGCGCCATTAGTAAGGCTTGGGTTTGCCCTTCTACAGCTGGACCACCGATGCTGTGGTATGTACTCGATACTATTATACTGTACCTAAGATGTTGAGCTCTTGGGGGATTATGAGGTTTCGACGACTCGATCGAATGGCTCGACTTAATTCGGATGCTAGGTGGTGAGATGCACTTCTTGGGAGACTCCAGATACGAGGATAGCCGTTGGAGCTCAGTCCATGCAACCACGACGAGACGAGTCCGAAGCAGTTGACATTAGAGAAAAGTGGAGTAAGAGATTCGTACGAGGTCTTGATGAGACGACGTTCCACTCCGCCGACACCAGAGATGCGATGCGCATGTCGAGGTATAATACTGGATATACCTTCCCGAAGGAGTCGCAATGAGTATGCAGCCATTCCGGAACAAGAAGCAGATATAGTAAAGGACGATGACTTCCGGACGATTGGCAGAGATGAGACTTGGAAGAGACCTTAAGCAGGATTCCTTCCAGGACACTACTGCAATGATGTTTGCACCCAGGATCAGATGTGTCACGTACATTCAGAGAGCCGGAGGCCGACGCCGGTGACATGCTGCTTTACGAGTGGTCGTGAGATTGACCGAGAATGACCAGAGAAGTGCCAGAACGGAATCGTCCCCATTAGCACACCGGAAAGGGCCGATGAGCCGATGGATCGTGAGATTGGCAATTCACAGAGGAGATAAGGACTTTTCGGGGATAAATTATGAGAAGACTTGGACCCAGGAGTGGTCATGTTACGCACACCAAAAGGCCAGAGTTCAGGATCGTCGACGAGATATGCTATGAGTGACCACGACAGTTGGCGAGAGATTCTTGGAGGATGCGCTTGAGCGGACTATTCCGCCATACTTGATTTCGATGTTTTGGGCAATCTACTCGCATGACTGATTTTGATGATTGGGTTTCATGACGTTTGTTTTCATCCACTATGATTGCACTTACTGTGTATTTACGATTGTTGCCCAGTTGTTGCATTTGATATCGTTTTCGTGCCTTAGTTTCGCATGTTTATGATTTTATGGGGTTTCATACAGTTGAGTTGATTTTGTGCGTATATACGCACAAGATTTGGTTTTTGCACTCGGTATAGTTCACATATGCTTGCAGTGCAGTG
The DNA here is from genome assembly GCA_030015575.1 of Agapanthus africanus. NCBI lineage: Eukaryota > Viridiplantae > Streptophyta > Magnoliopsida > Asparagales > Amaryllidaceae > Agapanthus > Agapanthus africanus. The sequence goes on along the minus strand of JASDDO010000026.1, from coordinate 396,821,031 downwards.
ATTCGTATTTTGTGCACTTAGTTGCACTGGACTTCGATTTCGATTGGGATGATTCGATATTGGTTTTGTGCACTTTATGCACCTGATTAGATTTTTTGCGTGTTCGACGCTTGATATTGGATTTCAGGATTTCGTGCACGATGGATGCACCTGATTTGGATTTTTAGCGCATGTTGGGCGCAGGTTATGAGATGCGATTTGGTGCACACCAGATGCACTAAATCGAGATTTTTCGTGCCTATCAGATGCACCTGAATTCTGCTGTCAGGCACACACGTTACCTATGACCGATGTTGTATGCACACCCATTGCACCTTGATGTCGTTTTGTGCACCTGCTTGGCACATGTATGGATTTTGATTCCGTACCTACCAGACGTACAGGGTTTTCATATGCACTTTTCGATTGATTTCTATGGAGCAGTACGTTTTTATGATATTGCGATTTGTTTTCGTACTGAGCAGGACTAGTCAGATGACAGTGCCTGGATATATTTTGCATGCACTGATAGATTTCAAAGGGATTTCCAAAAGCGAGCTATAGTCTCATTATTTATATACGTCTCCGATATGACACAAGACATTTAAAACAGGAAACCATTCCAAATTGTTTTCAAAACGGCGGATCGTGCATACTAAATGAAAAATATATATACGTATATGGCTATTTTCTTATAGAGACGTCCGCCACTGTGCAGTGTTATGTGTATTGCACAGCGATTTTAAAGAATTTGGCATGCATTTCCTTCATATATGTACATGTATAGTTCCGATTTATGGCATATCGGCTTTGCTTTGGATTTGGCATTCGTGTTTTCACCTTGACTCCGATGATTGTGAGATGCTTGATGGAGTTTTGTTTTTGAGTTATCTGCTCATTACTCATACGCATGTATTGCGCTATGATGTCTTTTATGTATTGATGATTTCGGAGCCCCGTTGACTTGGACATTTTATTGAAATGTTTTAGAATTTGGGGGTTTAAATTTAAATTCGGGGACCGAATTTCTTTAAGGGGGGAAGACTGTAACATTTCAAAAAAAATAAAATATTATTTTTGGGAATTTTCATAATTTAATATTAATTTTTAATGAATATTTTAATAGTCGGTATAATTAAATACCGATAAATGGTGAAAATTCCGGAGAAAATTTTGGAAAATTCTAAAATAGGGTATTTTGTGGAAGTATGTCATTTTTAAGCTTTTATGGTTACGTAAATGCTATTTGGTGTTAACCGCGATTAAAAATCGCTAATTGGATTTTTAGCTTTTTGTGCAAATTGTGCACAATAACATTTTTACACTTGTTACACTTGTTTCATATTTTGGTCATGGTAGCCTAGGCTTGGACTATGTGTAGATGACCATGGTGGGTTGAACCATTTGATTAAGTTAATTGGGTTAATTAGGGTTTTGAATTTGGTTAAGGGTGATTAGGATGGGAGTTGACCTTGTGTAGGAGAGAGTGAGAGAGGGAGAGGTGGCTAGGGTGTGCCAAGATCCCTCTCAATCTTAATTATTCTTTGTGCTCTTTCACACTCCCTATCACTCTCACACATCACACCACTTCAAAACCAACATCAGCAACTCAGCAGCCCAAGACATCAGCCAATACATCAGCTACCCAATTGACATCAGCACACACCAGCCCCTAACACCTTAGCCCAATACCTACCCACTCACATCAGCAGCTAAATCAGCCCCCAATATCAACACTTCAGCCCCCTATCAAACAGCAGCCATAGAACAGCCCCCCTACAACAGCCCAACACTTCAGCCACAAGAAAATAGATTGCAAGGAGCAGATAAAGCATCAGAACTGCTGTGAAAAACAGCCACAGCAGCAACAACTCCATTCAAACCATACCAAACCCCCAACTTCAGCAAATACTCTCACACCACCATTCCCACAACACCAAAGCAACAACAACAACCACAGCTCCAGCAGCTGCTGCAACAGCAAGGAAAAACTAAAGGAATTTGCAAGCAGCAGCAGCCACAGAACCAGCAGCAGCCTCTGTTGCAACAGCAACTTCAGTCCCGGGGCACTTCAGCAGCTGTTCATATCATAATATTGCATTTTATATTCCCCATTCTTATGCATTCTATAAATAAATAGGTGCTTTTGACACATGTCTGCTACATATTACAGGATACAGGTTCTTGGAACGAAAACAGTGAAAAAGACAAAAGATGATACAAAAGAGGGACTTTTGATCCACAATTAGAAGTATTCTAATCAAGCCTAGACGCAGAACAATTCACAATTGTACAAGGCAACGCATGGTCCGAAATTTCAAAGGAAACAGTTAAAAGACCGCTACAAGTTTCACTGAAAGATCTGGAGAACACCCAGAAGCCAAATGGAGAAAAGAACTATAGAAGTAGAAAGACCAAAGCATCAAGAAGCAGACCAAAAATTTTGATGAGCTGATCTCACCAATGGGACGCGGAACCGCGGCCCCACCCCTACCCATGCCGCGGTTCCGCGGCCATTTATTGCACGTGTCGGTGCAGATTTTTGGTGACGGTGCGTCGGTGACTTTGTTAGGATTTTTCGGGGGTATTTTTGTAATCGCACATGTGCGAATCCCGTAACCCTAAATTTCCCTGTTTCCCTATAAAATTGTAATCAAAATACTATAATAGGGATGCCTCTTTCCAATAAATAAAAATTCAGATTCTTTTGAGGATTAAAGAGCATCATTTCTGTAAGTCTTCTTTCAATTCCTGCCTTAGTTTATAGTTAAATTATTGCCTTAGATTAAATTAATCTTTTGCCTTAGTTAATTCTAGTATATAATCTCTTAAAACTGCAGTAGGAAATTAATCCAATAGATCTAAAAATACAAAATCTCAAAATGATGCTTTTAATAAATCCCCTAATGAGCGAGTAATTTCCTCGCTTGTTAGGGTTAGGAATAAGGGAGGGAATAAGAGATGAAGATCTCTCATCTCTTTCGTGCCCGATTATTTTTAATAACTAGAACTTCATGCATGCATGCATGATCCGCTCCCTACGGCACCCTACCCACGAGGTTACGGTGAAACCGTAGTATAAAGGACCGGACATGCATGTCTTCCATGAAGGTTATAGCAACTATTAGGAAAGGACGGACAAGGATCTAGAGGAAGAAACTTCGTTTCTTCCCAATCATCCTAATCCCTTTTTCTAATAGTTGCTATAACTTCTAAAAGATTTCATTTAGGACATTGAAAGAGGTGTGACATTAAATCTTATCAAACTCCACCTTAGACCTAATCCTAGCAAGTTACTTAACCATCGCACAACTTAGTTCTTTTTCTAGATTAAATTGAAAGACCAAACACCCATTTGAATCAGCTCGTAAGAACACTTAGGAAAATTACACATCCCTGTGGACCGACCCGTACTCACCGGCTAGCTTCATGCGACGCCGTTCTTGATTGCGGTAAAATATTTTTGATTTTAAAATCTCTTTTAATCAAATGGCGTCGTTGCCGGGGATGGCGTAAAAATTTCCTTTTTGTAATTTCGGGTTGATATAAATTTTAAAATCACAAAAATCTGAAAATATAAAAAGTACATAAATTTTTTATCAATTTTTATCTGTTTGAAGGGTTTATCTTTTGAATTTTGCAGGAATAGCGAAGAATCTCGGATCTGGAAAATTCCAGTGTGAGAAACAGAAAACGCTATATCAGAACAGAAGGGAACTTCCACAACAGAACAGTACAAATTTCCCAGAGAACTGATCCCTCCATTCAACCGCGAAAACGCGGCCTAAACCTACCTTAGACCGCGGAAGGGCGGTGACTTAGTGACGTCATCGCGTAGAAATTTTTCTCGGGAACCGTGCCTTCAATACAACCGCGAAAACGCGGCAGGAACGCACTTGGGCCGCAGATCCGCGCTCTAGTGACATCATCTGTTGACCAAATTTGCACTGTAAGATCTTTTCTCTCTCCTCTGCAACCTCCATATATCCATTTGCGAAATTTTCTGCAGGATTTCTTTGCGCTAAAAAACTTATTCCCCCTTCTCAATAACAGATTTTCCGCAGGTTTTCTTTGCGCCGTGCTAAAAATTATTGATTGCATGTGAATTTAATGTTTTGCATAATTTAATCGGACTTTAAGAGGCTATTGACCAAACTCAGATTGGGTGGAGATCTCATCACCCTTCCCAGGACCCAGAAATCACATAAAAGGATTTTGCATTGACCACTCTTAATTAAAAAAAATATTAGACCCAGCCCTAAGGACGTCGAGCTCAATAGGAAAAAGGACTAGTATAGGCATCGACCATTTATCCTAACTGACTTTGTGGTGTTTAGGCAAGTGTGTCAAGGCAAGTGGTTACTTAATTAGGACCGCTACTTGTAGCGGGGAGCCTCCCACTTACCTGGCACTTACCTGGCCGCAATTGGCGGTGAAGAGGCGATTTGAGGTCCTATTGCTTGCCCTAGTTAGGAGCTGTCTAGCTGACCTAGGTGACCCTAGATCTAGGCCTGATTGTGCATATGTGGTTGATCGCAGTTGCATCACAAGTCTCTTTTCAAAAATCTCTTTGCAAAACTCTCACATACATAAATTAAAAAAAAAGAAAAATCTTTTCAAAACTTGCAACTTGTCGCTAAAGAAACCTTGCAACTCACTTACACCACTTTCTTTCATTGACGTTATCTTATCTCCACATTCTGTCTTTCATTTTTTTTTCTGACTACACTACCCCTTTAGTGTATGTCACTTTGGACTAGGGACACTAACGCCCGATTAGTCCGTGTTTCGTTGGTACCGACTGACGAACCCTTCGACACCGAAGTCGACATTCCGTCCACTTTCTTACCTACACCTTCAAATTCTTCCTCCGAAGGCATATCGGGATTCAACCCCAACAATACCTTACCGACGGGTATGATTCCGCCTCCGTTAGGTGCGAATAACCCGAATCAACCGCCTGTTTAAGCGCCCGCACGAGTCGCGCTCCAGGATCTCTTCTACCCTGTCCGCACTTCTTTACCTACCTGTTTTTCACCCCCACCGGCAAATGGGGACAATTTTGAAATAAAACCACATTTCATCAATATGCTACCAAAATTTCATGGTTTGGAATAAGAAGATGCGTATATTTTTATTAATAAATTCCAAAACGTTTGCGCTATGATGAAAACGACCCAATTGAGTGATGACGCTATAAGGCTAAGGGTCATTCCTTTCACCTTATGTGACCTAGCCGAGAAGTGGCTATACAGCACAGCATCACATTCCATTAGAAATTAGGACGAGTTTGTGAAAGCTTTTCTTAAAAAGTTCTATCCTCATCACAAAATTGCTAGAATCCGTAATGAGATTATACAATTCTCACAGCTTCCTTCCGAACCATTTTGGAAGTGTTTTGAATGATTCAAAGACCTACTCGTTCAACGCCCTTATCATGGGATCGAAAGTTGGCAACTTTGCCAAACATTATACGAGGGATTGAACTCGGCAACGAAGCAGTTGCTAGAAACCATCTGTCAAGGTCATTTTCTCTCCAAATCTAGTGAGGAAGCGTGGCAGTTTCTTGAGGATCTTAGTGAACAAACAATTCAGTGGGAGAGCACCAAGACCACATCATCTTCTTCTAGTGGTCAATCTAGTGCAGGCATACATCAAGTAGAGATGTCGATTGCCATGAAGGCCGAGATGGCCGCTCTTACGAGAAAGCTGGAAGCGATTGAGACCAAAATCTCATCGTCTTCTCCTGCCCCTGTTGTGCCTCCACGAACTGTTTGTGCTTGTTTTTCGGCTCCATCATATCTTACCGAAGAGTGTCCTTACAATGCATCTACTCAAGGACAGGATCAAGTCAATGCTTCCTTTCAGCAACGACAGAGAAACGATCCATACTCTTCGACATACAATCCGGGGTGGAGGAGTCACCCAAATTTCGCTTGGAACCAAAATCAACAATTCCAAGGAAATAACAATTTTCAAGGGCCTCCTCCACAACAACAACAAGCACCCCCACAAACTCAATTTCAACAACCTTTCCAACAGCAACCTTACCCTAATCAAGTGAACAATTTTGTGCCTAATAATTCTTACGCGCTAAACAATTTTGTTCAACCTAACAATGACAAGGTTAGCTCGCTCGAAAGAAGTCTAGATGCGTTCCTAAAGCAATCTACACAGTCTATAGCAAGACTAGAAACTTCTATTCAATCTTTGGTGCAAAACAGTGCCTCACACGATCAAAGCATCAAATCTATTGAGGCATAAATTGCACAACTCAATGCAGCATTGAGCGAGCGAGAGAAAGGAAAGCTCCCATCTCAACCACTGCCCAATCCCGGTCACGCACATGCTGCACATCAACAGCAAACTCATAACGTAAACGCCGTGACCACGTTGAGATCGGGGAAAATGTTGCAAAACAATGTGGGTATTCACAATGACACCCCTGCCGGTGGTTCTTCTTCACCTTCTTCTTCTTCGTTAGAGCCTGTTCTCCATCATTCACAAGGCTCTACTCCTTCTAGCTCGAACGGACCCACTTCTCACAACACGAACACATCTACACGGGGTTCCGTTCCAACTCAACAATCTGATCCGCAAAAATTGGACTCAACAACATTTCAAAATGCTCCTTTTCCAAACCGGTTGAAATAAAATAAACCAACTCCACAAATGGAGAAGATTGTCGAGTTGCTCAAACAGGTGAGCATAAATATCCCTCTTTTGGATGCAATCCAACAAGTTCCTTCATATGCAAAAATCTTAAAGGACTTATGCACCAAAAAGAGGAAGTCACAAGTACCAAAGAAAGTTTTCGTGGCCAGTGCTGTTAGCGATGCTCTTGTCCAATCTTTACCCCAAAAGCACAAGGACCCCGGTTGTCCTACTATTTCGATAACAATTGGGGACAAGAACATCAATAGAGCACTACTAGATTATGGTGCTAGTGTCAATTTGCTACCTTATTCTGTGTACGAGCAATTATGCATTGGAGAGCTTAAGCCCACTCACTGTACTCTCTAAATGGCTGATCGATCAATCGCCCATCCAATGGGTGAGCTAGAGGATGTGTTGATCAAAGTTGGGGAGTTCATATTCCCCGTTGATTTTATTGTTATGGACACACAACCTGTTGCTAACTCACGGAACCAAATTCCGGTGATTCTCGGTCGACCATTTTTGGCCACTTCCAATACCGTAATAAACTGTCGCAATGGTTCCATGACTCTATCCTTCGGGAAGACGTCTAGTGAGTTCAATATTTATAAGTTAGGAAGTCTGCCCCCGTGCCTAATACTAGTACACGAGAAGTTTGCTCTATTCATGAAATCACGCAGGAGGACTGCGAGTTTGATAGTTTCTTGTTTGATGAGAACAGTTTTGACGCCACTAGTGCGTCCCTCCTTAAGCTTACCACAGTTGGCACAACCGATATTGATTATGAATGTTTCACTTTTTCGGATGATGAAGACTCACAGCCCGAATATGAGTCTTTTGAATTTTTGGATGAGTTGGTTGAACCATCCGAATCGGTTGTTTGCAGTGATTTCGAACCTGTGCTAGAGTCCTTCGAGTTCGAGATAGATTCCCCAATTTTACCTATGATTCCTTCTCCTCCGAAGCTCGAGCTTATGCCCTTGCCGTCTCATCTTAAATATGCTTACATAGGTGAGAAAGAGACCTTTCCCATTATAATATCAGCCTCTCTAGCCTTTGAGCAAGAGAACGCTATTTTAATGGTTTTACAAGATAGGCGGCAAGTTTTCGGCTGGACTATGGCGGACATCGAGGAGATTAGTTCCCTCATAATTGAATATCATATGCACATGATGGATGATGCCAAGTCGATAAAGGATCCAAAAAAATATCTTGGGGATGATGTAGTTAGTCAACTTCCTCCTTTAGAAGTTGAACCACCCCCATTTCTTTTAATAAGCTATGAGAATACCAATATTCCACTGATTGCTGATCATTCTCATTCTCGTTTTGATTCATCACCACATCATATCTATTCACTTCCATACTTTCCCTGTCATCACTCTTATCTTCCCCAATTCTTTTTGGATCGGTACAACATGTTCTTCCACCATCCGACACTCTTTATAGATAAATTTTTCGACTGGTTGGTGTTGATGTTTGGTCTGTGCAAAGTCTGGCAGTAATGTCTAACATTGTTTCACTGAAGTTTAGGGGGGCCTTTATGTATATATTTTTGTTTTTCTTTTAAAAATAAAATAAAAAAAATAAACAGGGGAGTACCGGCATTTTGACCCTCTTGGTGCAGCATGACAGTGAGGACACTGTCCAGTTCAAGTTTGGGGGTATGCTCGGTACATCTTCTTCCTTCGCATTCATATGTATATTTTTGCATTTGCATATTTATTTTGAAAACCCATAAAAAATTGAAAAATTAAAAAAAAAATTATAAAAATTATTGTATTCAATTTTGACCATATTTAACTTGAGTTTGACAGATAGGTTAACTAGCTAGTAACAACTAGATCTTTGACGTAGTAAATTAAAAACCCTAAAAATAACCTTCTTTAAAGATTAATGTTAGAAAGTATATGTCTTTGTAGTTTATTTAGAACTAGGCAAATTTTGAGTTCACTTTTTGGGCTAAGTTGAAATAAAGAAAAAATATTGATATTCGTATTAGAGTATAAGTTTGAAAAATAATTCCTAGCTTAAGTCTATATTCTGAAAATGTATACCCTACAAATTGCACAATCACGCACCTTGAAACATGGAATAGTAGAAGATACCTTGAAATGCTCTTGTCTAAAGTCCTTAGTACGAAGAAAATAAAAAAATTGTGAATAAAGAAAAAATGAACACTGGTCTTTGTGATTACTTAAGACTGCAAAAATAGAAGAAATATTTAGCGAGGGTGCTTCATCACCTAGTGCCTTAGACCAACTGGTTTGGGAGTCACTGCTAAAAGCCTTGGGTGTTGTAAGACTAGGAATTACGCTCTAAAGTGCAAACATATCTTGTAATCGGTTGTTGGTACCTCAAGAAGTATTAACAGTCTCATGAAGGATGTGAATTCACCAGTTAATTGTGCTTTGGACAACGGAAAAGAGTATGATTGCTTGATTTGAAATTCCAAGTGTAGGGTTGATTTATACACACACGTGAGGATATATGATTAGAATTGAGATAAGAGAAAGGAATGAAGAATAGAACTTGTATCTTTAGTAGAGTTGATAGAAAAATTCCCAAGTGGAGATGGAACCTTAAAAGGAAAACTTAAGAAATGCTGAAAGCTGAGTGAGTCTATTGAACGTATATAATCTTAAGTTAAATGATGAGGAAGTGTGAAGAATATGGGTGGATAGTTTACAAGTTGACGATAATAGAATTCCTTGTTAGAAAACCTAATTGGAGAATTAAAGTTAATGAGCCAAATTGATAGGATTTTGTGGGTAGTATCTGCTGAAAACCCTCAGGAGACAGCACTCCTCCTAGTAGGGACACCTAGAGATTTAACGGCTTGTTGCACGAGCTCAGTGCAATCGAGTTTCCCTGCGAAAGTGCGGTTAGGTTTTATCGAGAATAATAAGTTTGCTCGAGGACGAGCAAAAGATAAGTTTGGGGGTATTTGTTCATATCATAATATTGCATTTTATATTCCCCATTCTTATGCGTTCTATAAATAAATAGGTGCTTTTGACTTATGTCTGCTACATATTACAGGATACTGGTTCTTGGAGCGAAAACAGTGAAAAAGACAAAAGATGATACAAAAGAGAGACTTTTGATCCACAAGTAGAAGGATTCTAATCAAGCCTAGACGCAGAACAATTCACAATTGTACAAGGCAACGCATGGTCCGAAATGTCAAAGGAAACAGTTAAAAGACCGCTAGAAGTTTCACTAAAAGATCTGGAGAACACCCAGAAGCCAAATGGAGAAAAGAACTATAGAAGTAGAAAGACCAAAGCATCAAGAAGCAGACCAAAAGTTTTGATGAGATGATCTCACCAATGGGCCGCGGAACTGTGGCCCCACCCCTACCCATGCCGCGGTTCCGCGGCCATTTATTGCACGTGTCGGTGCAGATTTTTGGTGACGATGCGTCGGTGACATTGTTGGGATTTTTCGGGGGTATTTTTGTAATCGCACATGTGCGAATCCCGTAACCCTAAATTTCCCTGTTTCCCTATAAAATTGTAATCAAAATACTGTAATAGGGATGCCTCTTTCCAAGAAATAAAAATTCAGATTCTTTTGAGGATTAAAGAGCATCATTTCTGTAAGTCTTCTTTTAATTCCTGCCTTAGTTTATAGTTAAATTATTACCTTAGATTAAATTAATCTTTTGCCTTAGTTAATTCTAGTATAGAATCTCTTAAAACTGCAGTAGGAAATTAATCCAATAGATCTAAAAATGCAAAATCTCAAAATGATGTTTTTAATAAATCCCCTATTGGGCGAGTAATTTCCTCGCTTGTTAGGGTTAGGAATAAGGGAGGGAATGAGAGATGAAGATCTCTCATCTCTTTCGTGCCCGATTATTTTTAATAACTAGAACTTCATGCATGCATGCATGATCCGCTCCCTACGGCATCCTACCCATGAGGTAACGGTGAAACCGTAGTATAAAAGACAGGACATGCATGTCTTCCATGAAGGTTATAGCAACTATTAGGAAAGGACGGACAAGGATCTAGAGGAAGAAACTTCGTTTCTTCCCAATCATCCTAATCCCTTTTTCTAATAGTTGCTATAACTTCTAAAAGATTTCATTTAGGACATTGAAAGAGGTGTGACATTAAATCTTATCAAACTCCACCTTAGACCTAATCCTAGCAAGTTTCATAACCATCGCACAACTTAGTTCTTTTTCTAGATTAAATTAAAAGACCAAACACCCATTTGAATCAGCTCGTAAGAACACTTAGGAAAATTACACATCCCTGTGGACCGACCCGTACTCACCGGCTAGCTTCATGCGACGCCGTTCTTGATTGTGGTAAAATATTTTTGATCTTAAAATCTCTTTTAATCAGCACCACCACCCCACTTCCTCCTTCTTTTCTCTTTCATCCTAGGACACTCTTGAGGTATAATCTTGCAACCCAACTCCTTTCCTGTCAAGTTCTGGTTGTTTAGCAGAAATTTAGTATAGTATGTAGATTAGTGCTAGTTTTAAGAAAACTTGAGTGAGATGTGGCCAAGTGATGGTTTTGATTGCTAGGGTAACCTTATTAGGTATATTTGAGACCAGTTTAACCAAGATTACCCCAGATTTCCAGTATAACACCTGAAATTTTTGACTTGGCGTATTTTAGCGACTTTGTCGATTTTGCGACCTTTCTGGAATCTGCTACAACCCGAGATACACTAAAATAAGATTGACTTGGCAGTGAGACATGCAGGAAGATAGGAACCAACACCCAAAACCCTAGCCCCCACCTCATTTTTCCGGCCGCAAATATAATCCCCCTGGCCGCAATTTGCGGCCAGACCTGGGTGAAATTGCCTCGTTTTCCGTACACGGCCCTATTTCATGTAAACTTGACCCTGGGTATGTCTAGTTTTGACTGATTCCAGTTAGGGTAGAATCTGGGTTGATTTTCTTGAGTTGGCGTATGATTTTCGACCTGTTTTCCATATGGATTTTTGGTATTCGATGATTCGTGCTGTCGGGTGGCGTTTGGACGTCAACGACAGTGGATATTGGCTGTGTTTGCACACAAGGCCACAGGTTTTTACCTATGGGCGTAGCATGCACTATTTTTGTTTCCGACATGGTTTTCATGTGTTTTCGCATGTGATATTCTTGTAGGTACTCATGTGGCGTCGAGGCGTTGGAGATGCAATGGCGACATCGGCACCGGCACACATGAGAAAGGTGAGTAGATTTATATCTACTGGGAGAAGTCGGGTGGATGGCGTATAGCACCCTGCAGTCCGTGCTGATGTATACGGATGCGTATACATACCTATAATTATTATATGTTGTTTGGGAAATCATTGATGTTTCGAATGGATAATTGGTGGACTTGGATGATTTAGTATCGCGAAAACCTATAATAGTGGGTGCACTACACATACACACTCCCACACATACATACTTGCATACATCCTTATTTCATATGTGCATAGACGAGATTCTATATAGATATGTGTTCACATAGGTATGGGACTATGTGTTCGCATACGGTTTTGAGGATGATATATGGGGTTGGGATGAGTTGATGAGTTTGATCTGAGGTTATGATATCGGTGATATGATAAAATTCATAATTGAGATACGTCTTGATGCTTTAGAGGATTTTGGGGATGATGATGCCATAGGAGTTGTGACACATATATTAAGTGATCGACATGTGATTATGTTGAGAGATATGATATGATATGATATGATATGACAAGATAATTATGGTAGGCCACATTCGGCGGTGTTTATTCCTTGTGATGATATGTAATAATGATATCGATTTAGACGAGACTGTCGATCTGTAGTCAGATCTTGATTATAGTGATGATATTAGCATTGTGCTAGACTTAGGTCAGTACCCCAGATGATGATCTTGATGAAAAGGATACTAGATGAATGATATGACAAATGTGATATTGACCGTACCTAGATTTGGGGATGCCGTACGACGGATTTACGTACGAGCAATAAATTGATGTTTGATCCGCACTCTTGATTGAGGAATAACTGATTATAGAGATATGTCATCGGATGTGATATTATCGAGGTGGGATCACCGACTATATATATATGTATATATATATATATCGACTCAGAGGTTAGACGGTTTCCCTTACCTACTGTTAGCTTTAGCTCAACCTTATAGTGATATAGCTATATGACTCTTATGACATTAGATGCAGTTTAGTTATCTTTGTGTTTAGCATTCAGCTCCTGCATATTATTGTTGTTGCTCTGCATCGCATACTTATGATGATTCATATTCCATTATTGATATCATGCTGTTAGGACACCAGCACCATTACCGATGATGCGTATGTTCCACATACACTTACTTGCCTGCTCACACACATCTTCATCGGTAATTACCATGTCACTACACAGTAGTATTATTGCATCAGGATATGACCCTTGTATGTGCATACTATTATTCCATGTTGCATGATATACCGTTATACTTGCATTTCATCTATATGTCCTATACATCATGTTTCCTGATTATACGCATTGAGATATGTTGTTTCTATGATATTTCTGGATTTGGGAACCGTGAATATTTCAAAGAGATTATGAAAATGTTTTAAAAACCCAGTTACCCTTGATATGATATTTCAGTGCGTCCACCATGTGTTTTCTCAGTGCTGAGAGTGACATGTGAGACCCGATTCGAGGAGGCGGATGGGACCGAATGCGGGTACATGGTGGACCCGGTGCGGTACCCCGGGGCAAGAAGATCGCAGGAGATGGCGTTGAGCCTGGCAGGGGAGCACTACCGACCGGTGATTTTTGTTAGTTGTATGTATGCCCTAGAGGCAAGTATTGTACAGATGATGTATATTATATTGGATGCTTGGACATATATAGAGATGACTTTCTTGCTCGATATGATAGTATGCTATCTTGTTACTCTTTATCTTAACATGTACACTTGTCTCTTTAAACTGTCTTATAGTTACATGTTGATAAAGCCCTTAGAATGTGTACTTGACTACCTGGGCTATGATGCAGATCATACTAGTGGGGACATGGTAGTCCATAAGTACATCCTTCAAGGTCCCTAGTCGTGGGTGTATCGAGACAGGGCATTGATATACCATTGTAGACTAGCGTATACGCTTCTCGACCCATGAGATGGGCGATGGATGATCCCATATCCATTGGTGTTTGACATCAGAGATGGTATACGGGTGCTCAGTGGAGACTGGGTACACTGGACGGACTCGCCGAGAACTCCCAGATGGTATTATACCTCACGTCAGATGGCAGTTCTCAGGTGACACTTGTACAGGTTAGTCTGTAGACCCGAGATCGTCATAGAGTCTTGTGTGATTCCCACTGTGCTTTGATCTCCACCTTACCACGTCCATGAGGGCGTGCAAAACGGTGGTCTTTCGGTACAGTCCCGAGTCACATGGAGGCAATGAGTGATAGGAGGGGTTTCGTCTCTCCCGGTATTGGGGTTGATGTTGCGCTGTGCTCGATTGGCCGTAACAGGGAAGTCCCTGGCCAGGGCTGATCAGAGATTTGCTGGTAAGTGTTACCAGTAGTTTCTCGACCCGTTATGAGCCTCACATCGGCACGACTTATCGGTTATTGGGGTCTGACGTATACCACCCCTAGACTTGATATGCGACATATCAGACGATCAGACCGGACTGTACGTTAAGTGTTACTGGTTGGATTCACAGGAGTGTGAGCGGGCTAGCTCGTCGATCTTCTGATCACTCAATACCCGGATGGCCGTTACGTTTAGCAGACCGCTTGCGGCTTGTAGGTGCTTGGTATGATCATCATCTGCTACCGGCGTATTGACGAGTCTTTAGAGTCCTACACAGAGGTTTCCTGGCTCAAGCGAAACGAAATAGGAGCGCATATGAGATATGTGCAGGACCGAGAATAATGCGTGTATGTGATACCGTATTCCATTCTCGCGATGGATGTATCGATTGGTTGTATTCGATATAACCTAGATATCGAATCAAGGATTGATTCGATAAGCCGATACATTGGATACTAGTCGGTTATATGCGATATGACCGGATCGTTAAATCAAGTGTTGATTTAATGATTTAATGTATAATTATATATTTGATATATTACTTTGCATTAACTAGTATTGGTTCACTTTAAATGGATTTTCTCACTTGATGTGCAAATTGTATATGTGATATACTTTTGTGCACATGTTTGTATCATGTTTGATGATGCTTGCTCATTTGGTTAAGTGTATAGAATTAAACCTAGATTAAGAAAGTGATTAGGGTTTTTATTTATCCATTCTTTTATTTATTCATTTTTGGAAAAAGAATGGGATAAGAATACAAAATGGTTGCTTTCATTCTTGAACATTGTTGAAGCTTCATGAAGCTTTGACTTTGTGACCATTTTGTCTTCACACTAAACCCTAACCATTCTTCTAACCTTAGTCAATTCTCTACACTTAACTATGGTTCACATTATGATAAGTTTTGATTTTCTTTTCATTTTAAGATATCTTATCATATTCTTTCTTCTTCTTGATCATCTTCTTCTTCAAGAAAAGCTTAAGGTCCATCAATGGCAACTTGAGCTAAAGTGAGAGAAATCCAATTCTAAAGTGAACCCACCTCCTATTTCTTCACCCTCTACCTCTTGCCAAGTTGTTTTGGGTGTTTTCTTCACAAGTTTCACAAATTTGTGAAGTCGGAGCTTGAACTTGTGATGCCTCGACGTAGATCATCTTCGGCACGAAGCCGACGACCTAGTCCGCCCATTTCTCCGATCAAGCCGACGATCGAGTCCGGGATTCGAGATGGACAGCGAGAGGACACTTACGTGGAGCCAAGGAAGTGGATATCCGGATCTACAAAGGTTGTAGCTTCCTATCTTTAGTTAAGATGTTAACTAGTTTCGTATTTCGCCTAAATTTCTAGTCAACGATCTAGTCTAGGGTTTCTCGGCACCGTAAAATTTGAAATTGGCATGGTTGATGCCTTGTGAGACCTCTTTAGAGTGCCCAGGAACCCTACAGTGGTATCAGAGCCTAGCAAGAGCCTTAGGCGAAGTTTAGACGAAGTTTGAAACCCGATCGACCCGAAACCCTAACCCGGAAAATGCTCTCTGGACTTTTTCTAAAATCTGGGATTTTTCCATATTAAAAATGCTTAAAAAATTCAGCAGGGAAATATAAGAATTACGATGCAAAAAATATTCCATGAACAGTAAATTGCGCAGCGGAACCGCGGCAGAAGCATGGCTTCTGCGGCGGTTCCGCGGCCCCTTGATGACGTCAGCCCTGTTCCTTTGCACAGTAATTCCTAGTTCACAGTGCTGAGTTTTATGGGAAATTTTAATATTTTTCCAGAGTTGTATTTTCTAGGGTTGTTTTGGGGGTTCACTGATTCGATCGGATTATCAGATTTTGTCTATGTGGCTTTCCGGATTACTTTAGAATATGTTAAAAAGTTCGACCGGATATAAATACCCAACTTTTCTCCTGCCGGAAAATTTCCAAGTATTGGATTTTTCTGTGGTTTAAAGACGTTCTGAGTAGTGCAAGTAACGCGATGGTCCCTCTAGAAGACAACAAACCTTAACTCGATTATGTGACCGTCTTGAACTGCCCTTTGAACCTTCGGGTTTGGGGCAGTACGGCGTGCCACATGTGAGGCGTTGGCTTGACCCTTCTACGGCTGGACCGTTGGTACAGAGGCATGAAGCGAATGTCTTTGAACCTATTTCATGTGTTGGACGGTTTCGGGAAAACTTGGGTGTTCGAATGTTCGATCGGAAAGTTTAATATATTCTATTTATCCGGAATGGGATACAATAATTGGAATTCACAAACAGTTATGAGATAACTGAATGAATGATATAAATCTAGCGGTTTAGTTTCATTTGATGTTGAAAAGAGTTTTCGATAATGAGACTAAAATACGGGGTTTATAATTGTTAGGCATGTGATGTCTAAGGTATTCATTGGATTAGGCATGTGATGTCTAATAAGATTGCGGATTCCAGCTGTTGTAGTTTTACACTTTTTTTTCTGTGACCGTAAGTGTAGTATGTTCATATCGCCGGTTTCGTTGCTATACGTCAACGACAATTGGGGTATGCATACTTACTTACGTTGATGACATGTGATGTTATGTGTTGCTGGATATGTTATATTGGATCGTCGTGTTTGAATAGCCGGGAGTTTTTATGTGAGATGAGTGTTTTTCATTTTCATTCATGTAAAAACTTGTATGTAATATTCTTTTATTTGGGGTACTTCCAGGTTGCGGAAGTTGTCACCTTTTGTATATTGTTTACTTTTCCGCATTAGGATAGACCCAAGGAGGGGAGCACAAGTAACCGGGTTCTGGGGTCCAGTGGGAGACCAACTCGAGGAGTCGAGTCCGGGTCTCCTAACCCTAGAATTGGCAGGGTTGCTTGCCGCTCTCATAGGGGTCTAGGGGTGTGGGATTGGCTATTCATCACGACCGTGGAATCCGTGTTTTATACTGGCTCGTATTGAAAACACGGACGTCCTAGTATATCCAATATTTCATATGTTTCTTCTGCTGCGATATCTGTGATGTGATCATGTGATGTTCTGTGATAGATACTTTATATAGTATATATGATATATTATATATACGTTACTTATGTTTTGCACCCGCACTAGCCCTGCCCTGCTCTGTCGTTAGTTACCTAACCTAACGGTGCACGAGGGGACATCGAGGCGAATGCGGATGGCATAAGTGTACGTCGTATTTATCTGTGATGTTTAGGTACTTAAATGATGGGACTTCATTAATGTGATTAATGAAAGAAAAGAAACCTAAGATGTTGTAGGATCAAATTTTAAACAAAACAGGTAGCTACAGTTCTTACTTTGCATAGCGGTATATATGATATACCCCGCACCTTATTCGATGAGGAAAGGACCGAGATCCCTTCACCGGGAGTGACTCCTTTAGCAATAGCTGGCAGATGCTACAAACTCGGTCTGTTTTTGATTGCTTCTATAGTTTCTGCTTTGCACAGTGATATATATGATATATCCCGCACCTCATTCGACGAGGAAAGGGCCGACGATCCCTTCACCGGGAGTGACCCCTTTAGCAAAACTAGAAAAGCCTCAAAATCACTCCATTTCAAAACTTCATTTGATTCTACAACGATATCAAGTTCATTACACAATAGGTTTTCAGAAAAACCTGACGTAGCCCTCCGTCATTTCAGATAAGAACTTTTTAGTATTCGTGCTGCGTTTGTTGGCCTTTGTCAAGGCGTAGTGTGCGGTAGCTGAATAGTGATTATCTGCTTATGCATATGATGCAGATTGTTTCAGGGTAGTCGTACGACCTTGTTAGCCTTTGTCAAGGGCCGTGCGGGTGGGTTTGATTCAATCAAGAAATGACGGGTTGAACTTGACTAGCATGCTATGATTTGTTGGCCTTTGTCAAGGTCATAGGACGCTAGGGGCAAAATATTATCGGGAATTTCAAGTGTTGAAATTTGCAATGAGATTGCATACCTTCTATGAGATAGTTGGATCCCGATACCCGCTGCGAGTAAGAGTTACTCCTGGGAGAGTTTTACACATTACAATTAGCCGATCAAGTAGGTGTCTAGAAAGGTGTTAACGAGGTTACGCCTCTGGGAAAACGAGGTTTACATTAATTAGATTCGTGCGAAAGCACGGGGGACCTCCCTCAAAGTACCGACACTGGCCTGGCTGAAAGATTGGCGAACTTGTAGTGTGTAATTAATCCCGGCTAGTCTTTCCTTTTAGAGTTTGAAGGAAGATTTGATAAAAAGCAGTAGGAGCCATCCTGATTAGATAAGATAATAACCAATCTGATCTTGCACGAGCATACGCTAAAGTGTTTTCTTCTCTCTCTCTCCAGGTAGCGACCATTTCATGCCCTAATAAAGATAATAATATGGATGTATTGACCGAACCCGCATGTTATACTGTGCTGGGGAACGTTGGTTCCGTTCTTTCCTATAAGAGTTATAGGACTGAACAGGATATAGGGGAATACCAGGATTCCCATGCCACCCGAATGAAGAAAGTACATGATGATGCATTTTCTTCGGGTGTGTTCGTTACAGAGAACTGTTTCTCCATTTGCCCTACGTCCTGGGTATTAGATACCGGGTCAGGATCCCATATATGTAATCAGTTACATGGGCTTAGAAAAGGTAGAGAACTTAGAGAAGGTGATAAAGACATTAGAGTTGGAAATGGTGCAATTGTTGCAGCTAAGACTGTCGGGGAATATCACCTTGTATTACCAACTGGTAATAAATTGGTTCTGAACGAATGCTATTACATGCCGAACCTGATATGCAACATTATATCGGTTTCTTTATTGAGTAAAGAGGGATATAATTTTGTATTACAGGACAATGTTATGAACATTTTCCGTAACCAAAAGTTGGTTGGATCAGGCACGTTGTGCAATGGCATTTATGTTCTAAATCAATCAGCAGTTCTGAGCATAACTAACACACACAAGAGGAAGAGTTCTGAACTGAACGAATCCTTCTTGTGGCATTGTAGACTGGGTCACATCAATGCGACACGACTGGCTAAGTTGCATAAGGATGGATATTTGAATCCGTTTGAATTTTCATCTTATGACACTTGCCAGTCATGTCTCAAAGGCAAGATGACCAAAACTCCGTTTACGGGACACGGAGAAAGAGTTACTGAACTCTTAGGACTGATACATAGTGATGTATGCGGTCCTATGTCTACACATGCCAGGGATGGTTCTTCATACTTCATTACATTCACTGACGATCCCTCTAGGTTCGGATATGTGTTCCTGATGAAACACAAATCAGAAGCTTTTGAGAAATTTAGAGAATATAAACAAGAAGTAGAGAACCAAACCGGAAAAAGTATTAAAATCCTACGATCTGATCGAGGAGGTGAATACTTGAGCAATGAATTCCTGGACATCCTAAAAGAGAATGGGATTCTCTCTCAGCTGACTCCTCCATATACACCACAGCACAACGGTGTATCTGAACGGAGGAACCGCACCCTATTGGATATGGTGCGCTCTATGATGAGCACAGCTGAGTTACCTATTTCCTTCTGGGGATATGCACTGGAGACAGCAGCATACCTATTGAATCAAGTTCCATCTAAATCTGTACCTACCACACCATATGAGATATGGAGTGGGAAGAGACCATGTCTTAAACGAGTTAAGATATGGGGTTGCCCGGCCTATGTCAAAAGGCAAAATCCGGACAAGCTCGAGGCACGGTCAGTTCTATGCAAGTTGTGGGATATCCCAAACATTCACATGGATATCTTTTCTACCATGCAGAGGAACAAAAAGTGTTTGTTTCTCGACATGCCACCTTTTTAGAAAAGGAATTCCTTGAAAAAGAAATTAGTGGCAAAGTGGTAGAGCTGGAAGAGGTTCCAGATACACAAACCGTAACTGAAGATTTAGTGGAACCAGAAGATTCAGTAGCTCCCAATGAATCCCAGCCTCTCCGCCGATCTAGTAGGGTTCCTCGCCAACCTGAGAGATACTACGGTTTTCTCATGGATGGTGGCAGCGAGGATTGCATCATGGAGGATAATGACCCAACTAGCTTCGAGTAGGCCATCACGAATAAGGACTCAGTGAAATGGCTGGATGCTATGCGGTCCGAGATGGAATCCATGTACACCAACAAAGTATGGACTTTGGACGTTGCTCCTGAAGGGGTAAAACCCATTGGGAGAAAGTGGATCTTCAAGAAGAAACTTGGTGTAGATGGGAAAGTGGAGACTTTCAAAGCTAGACTTATTGCAAAAGGTTTTCGTCAAAGACCAGGTATGGACTATGACGAAACCTTTTCTCCAGTGGCTATGCTTAAATCCATCCGGATCATGCTTGCCATCGCTGCATATCATGATTACAAAATCTGGCAAATGGATGTTAAGACCGCCTTTCTAAATGGTGATTTAGAAGAGTACGTGTACATGACTCAGCCAGAGGGCTTCATAGATAGTGGGAGCAGCGGGAAGGTGTGCAAGCTGCTTAAATCCATTTATGGATTAAAGCAAGCGTCGCGGAGTTGGAACATCTGCTTTGACATCGTTATCAAAGAGTTTGATTTCGTCAAAAACCCAGATGAACCTTGTATCTACAAGAAGGTGGCAGAGAGTAAGGTTGTCTTCCTCGTATTGTACGTGGACGACATACTCTTGATAGGAAATGATATTCCTATGCTGCAATCGGTCAAGCTCTTCTTATCACAAAGATTCTCGATGAAAGATCTTGGTGATGCCTCCTGCATATTGGGAATTAGGATCTATAGAGATAGATCCAAAAGGATATTGGGATTGTACCAACCCAGGTACATTGACACCATACTAAAGAGGTTTAGTATGGAAGAATCCAAGCGTGGGAACTTGCCCACGATCTCTGGAGTCACTCTCTCCAAAGAGATTTCTCCCAAGACTGATTTGGAGAGAGCTCGCATGCAAGGGATACCCTATGCTTCGGCTGTAGGCTCTATCATGTACGCGATGCTGTGTACCAGACCCGATGTAGCATACTCACTAAGTGTAGTAAGCAGGTATCAAGCTGATCCTGGAGAGAGTCACTGGACAGCTGTGAAGAGCATTCTCAAGTACTTGCGAAGGACTAAAGAGATGCTCTTGGTGTATGGTAACAGAGAACTCCAAGTGGAGTCCTTTACCGATTCGAGCTTCCAGAGTGATAAGGACGACTCTAAGTCGCAGTCGGGCTTTGTCTTTACCCTTTATGGAGGGGCGGTTAGCTGGAAGAGTTCCAAGCAGGAAACCGTGGCAGACTCGATGATGGAGGCTGAATACATCGCTGCCAACGATGCTGCAAAAGAGGCTGTCTAGATCAAGAAGTTCATTACTGAACTTGGAGTGGTTCCATCCATTGAGCATCCAATACCTTTGTATTGCGATAACAATGGAGCGGTGGCTTTGGCCAAGGAACCCAGGTCCCATCAGCGATCCAGGCATATTCTGAGGCGGTATCACCTGATCCGGGAGATAATTGATCGCCGGGAGATCGAGGTCAGGAGGGTTGACACGAAGAACAACACGGCGGATCCACTCACGAAGGCCATTCCCTAGATACAGTTTGAGAGACTCTTCGGGATGCTCGGTATGCGATACTACAGCAGCTGGCCCTAATGCAAGTGGGAGATTGTTAGTTGTATGTATGCCCTAGAGGCCAGTATTGTACAGATGATGTATATTATATTGGATGCTTGGTGTCACGACCCGAAAGAGCACGTGACTGACCCTTGAACCATATGAAGTCTATAGGACTCCATCTGATCCAAGTAAGCCAAAAGCCCAGAAATCTAAAACCATTTTTGAGAATAAGTAAAGAAAACTGGTTTAAAGAAGTGAAGAAAAACATGTTTGAAATCAAGGTTTTTAAATAACTAAGCCGAATGTGCATTTGAAAACCGTACAGTCTTTTCTAAAATTTTCGGCAGAGTTTCTCTTGTAAAACTGGCCCCGAATGGGGTACAACATGAATAACAATATATAAAATGATAAAGGCATCCCCAAGCGGGAGCTAGCTCTTCGTCAATCGACGGTCACAACCACACGATGATATGATAATATACAACGCCAAGTGGCGAGGATCAAAATCAAGGAAAGCTCAAAAAGCAGCAAGAAAACCGCAATACTACTAAGCGCGACTCTAAGGTCGAATAATACCACACTGTCTCTAAGTCTGAAAGAATATACAAGTTTTTGGTTGATGGACAATTTCTAGATACAATGAAATACATGAATAAAATGGTGATTCTTGATGCGAAAGAATCCACCTACCAAAGCAAATCACCCGCAAGAAGGTAGTGTGCCAGAAATGCCGCAATGAAACCTGTACGGCAGAACCTGCAAGGACTGTGGCACAACGGGGGTGAGTTGCCAACTCGTGAATAGAAATATCTACAAGCAGAAACCGAATGCAAGACATAAACCTAAGTCAACGATCAGTAATACAATCCACAAGAGTGCATCTGAGTGTAATAAGGTGGCAAGATAACATCTAATCATGTATGTAGTGCCAGGTACTCAGGTAATAACATGTCATCAGTGTAAGGTATGCCTGCATGAGGTAAGTATGATGAAATATCAATGATATCAATACACATATATTAGCGTCCCATACCACTAATATTGGTGTAAGGGTATATATAACAGCGCCCTCATACCCTGTTATATATACAAATGAAGTATGACAAGTGTAAATCCAGTCTGTATATGATCCATGTCTGTATATATGTGGAACCCGTCCACCTGTCACCCACTGACAGTAAGCATCATGTATGCAAGTATGAGGATATAAACAATATCATGGAAAACATCATGAAACCCGTGCCAAGCATCGACACGTAAATCCTCATCCATATGGGGGCTCCGTCTGCGGTATCGGCCCTCGGCCCCGGCAGCACGAGTCAACCCATGTCCATCTCTGGGCTCCGTCTGCGGTAGCGGCCCGTCGGCCCCCGGCAGTACGCCCATCTCTCGGCTCCAGGCGGTATACCCCGGATATCCGCCGAGCTCAAATACAATCACCGGTAGGTACTCGCCCGCCTCCAGGCTCAATCGGCATAACCCATCGATCATCTCGCCGAGGGGAACCATACCGGGCCCACCACGAACCCGCAAACGGATCATCACTCCTCGAATCGGGTTTCAAGCACACGTCTCAGCACCGAGAAAACGCGTGGTGGACGCACCCAAATATCATATCACGAGGTACCGGGTTTTCATAAAAGAACATCTTTTCTTAAATAATCCCACGGTCCTCAAAATCAGAAATCACATGAAAATCCACATCAAGAAGTAAATCCAATGCAATGTGCTATGCAATCAATCCATGATGTATGCGACATGTAAAGAGAGATAATCATATCGGAAATCATGCAACATGGAATAGTAATGTACATATGTCGGGAGGAACCGCTCCTTTAGAATGAATCAGTTTAAAGAATATCTTGCGGTCCTCAATCTCAATTAAGTCAGAATCATCTATGTTTGTGTACAGGTACATGTGTACAATATGCCAAGCAGTAATCATATCATGAATGCAACAGTACTACAGTGTAGTGGCATGGCAATTATCGATGATGAAGTGTGTGAGCCGGCAAATAGTGTACGTGAAACATACGCATCATCGATAATGGTGCTGGTGTCCTAACAGCATGATAATAATATAACAATGAACATATGCCAGCAATGCGAATAGCAGGAAAATGCAGATATCTAGTAGTCAACACCACAGTGAAGTATCTACAATGCAAACTACATCTAAGTATCCGATCAATCAGGAGGGGTAGGTGTGGAAACCACCTAAATCTGAGTCGATACATGTATAAAAGTATATAGTCGGTGATCTCGCCTCAATGTCATATCATAAGATATCCTCGAGTTATGAGTGCGGATCTATCATCAATATCGGCTCGTACGGTAAATCATCGTACGGCATCCCCATAGCTGGGTAGGGGTCAGTATCTCACTGTCTCATCACATAACAGATATCACCATCGTCAGATCATATAGTCTGGAGTACTACTCTATGTCTAGTACAAAACGGTAACCTCAGTAAGTATGCATGCGGGGGTAAACACATATCCCAAGCCCGCAAGAATCACAAGTCATATCCCACATATGAATCGTATAAAATCACCGATCCCAGGGCACCCAGCCCACATCATCGACTCATCTCCAAAGTCATCACATATCATCAATCACAGTGCAAGTACAAGTGATAAGCAAGGGTGTGTGTGTAGGTGTAATTCTACCCTAGGGTTCGCGACTATGAACTACACTAGTCACTTCTAACCCTACATTATCCACAATACACCTAATATCACAATAAACTACATAGTAATCTATCTACGGACTGCGGGGGTGCTATACGCCATCCACCCGACTTCCCCCTGTAGATATAATCTACTCACCTTGCATCACCAATTGCGGACGTCACCACGTATTTGCTTGTCGTCCCGAAGTCTTCATGGGTACCTACACATCAAAATATCGTATATGCGCATTAAAACCAAATCCAATCTAAAACGGCGCATGAAATCCAAAACGATACGATAAGGGGGCCTATAGGTGAGAACCTATGGCACGCCTTCAAAACCATCAATAAATCCTCTACATCGTCGTATAAACGACAATTAGTCGAGGCAAAACACATTCCACCATTTCAGAATCAAAAATACGGAATACGGAAACACGAATCCAAAATAGCAACTAAGGATATATGTCCCAGATTTCACCCTAGATAGAATCTGTCAAAACTAGAAGTACCCTGGGTCAACACTAGAGGAACAGGGGCTGTGCACAGAAAACGAGGAGAATGGCTAAGTATGCTAAGTCAAAGTCCACCTCTCTCTCTCACCTACCCTCATCATTATATTTTCCTTTCTTTTCCTTTTCTTTTAAAATCCAAACCTTCTCACATCAATAGTAATCCCAAAAGAAAACCATGGCTAGAAAAATGCACAAGTGTAGAAAAAGTGATATGTGCAAGTTTTGCACAAAATTGCCAAAAAACCCGATTAGCGATTTTAATCGCGATTAGCACTAAATTATTGTCAAACTAATCACAAAAACTTAAAAATGCCATAATCCACTAATTTACCCTATTTTAGAATTTTCCATAATTTTTCATAATTTTTTTCTAACATTTTTCCTATTTATTTGCATTTAATATTAAAATAATCAATAAAATAATATTAAATTATAAAAATTCCCAAAATTAATATTTTATATTTTTGAAAATGTTACACTTGGACATATATAGAGATGACTTTCTTGCTCGATATGATAGTATGCTATCTGGTTACTCTTTATCTTAACATGTACACTTGTCTCTTTAAACTGTCTTATAGTTACATGTTGATAAAGCCCTTAGGATGTGTACTTGACTACCTGGACTATGATGCAGATCATACTAGTGGGGACATGGTAGTCCATAAGTACATCCTTCAAGTTCCCTAGTCGTGGGTGTATCGAGACAGGGCATTGATATACCAGTGTAGACTAGCGTATACGCTTCTCAACCCATGAGATGGGCGATGGACGATCCCATATCCATTGGTGTTTGACATCAGAGATGGTATACGGGTGCTCAGTGGAGACTGTGTACACTGGACGGACTTGCCGAGAACTCCCAGATGGTATTATACCTCACGTCAGATGGCAGTTCTCAGGTGACACTTGTACAGGTTAGTCTGTAGACCTGAGATCGTCATAGAGTCTTGTGTGATTCCCACTGTGCTTTGATCTCCACTTTACCACGTCCATGAGGGCGTGCAAAACGGTGGTCTTTGGGTACAGTCCCGAGTCACATGGAGGCAATGAGTGATAGGAGGGGTTTCGTCTCTCCCGGTATTGGGGGTTGATGTTGCGCTGTGCTCGATTGGCCGTAACAGGGAAGTCCCTGGCCAGGGCTGATCAGAGATTTGCTGGTAAGTGTTACCAGTAGTTTCTCGACCCGTTATGAGCCTCACATCGGCACGACTTATCGGTTATTGGGGTCTGACGTATACCACCCCTAGACTTGATATGCGACATATCAGACGATCAGACCGGACTGTACGTTAAGTGTTACTGGTTGGATTCACAGGAGTGTGAGCGGGCTAGCTCGTCGATCTTCTGATCACTCAATACCCGGATGGCCGTTACGTTTAGCAGACCGCTTGCGGCTTGTAGGTGCTTGGTATGATCATCATCTGCTACCGGCGTATTGACGAGTCTTTAGAGTCCTACACAGAGGTTTCCTGGCTCAAGCGAAACGAAATAGGAGCGCATATGAGATATGTGCAGGACCGAGAATAATGCGTGTATGTGATACCGTATTCCATTCTCGCGATGGATGTATCGATTGGTTGTATTCGATATAACCTAGATATCGAATCAAGGATTGATTCGATAAGCCGATACATTGGATACTAGTCGGTTATATGCGATATGACCGGATCGTTAAATCAAGTGTTGATTTAATGATTTAATGTATAATTATATATTTGATATATTACTTTGCATTAACTAGTATTGGTTCACTTTAAATGGATTTTCTCACTTGATGTGCAAATTGTATATGTGATATACTTTTGTGCACATGTTTGTATCATGTTTGATGATGCTTGCTCATTTGGTTAAGTGTATAAAATTAAACCTAGGTTAAGAAAGTGATTAGGGTTTTTATTTATCCATTCTTTTATTTATTCATTTTTGGAAAAAGAATGGGATAAGAATACAAAATGGTTGCTTTCATTCTTGAACATTGTTGAAGCTTCATGAAGCTTTGACTTTGTGACCATTTTGTCTTCACACTAAACCCTAACCATTCTTCTAACCTTAGTCAATTCTCTACACTTAACTATGGTTCACATTATGATAAGTTTTGATTTTCTTTTCATTTTAATATATCTTATCATATTCTTTCTTCTTCTTGATCATCTTCTTCTTCAAGAAAAGCTTAAGGTCCATCAATGGCAACTTGAGCTAAAGTGAGAGAAATCCAATTCTAAAGTGAACCCACCTCCTATTTCTTCACCCTCTACCTCTTGCCAAGTTGTTTTGGGTGTTTTCTTCACAAGTTTCACAAATTTGTGAAGTCGGAGCTTGAACTTGTGATGCCTCGACGTAGATCATCTTCGGCACGAAGCCGACGACCTAGTCCGCCCATTTCTCCGATCAAGCCGACGATCGAGTCCGGGATTCGAGATGGACAGCGAGAGGACACTTACGTG
Source organism: Agapanthus africanus (assembly GCA_030015575.1). NCBI lineage: Eukaryota > Viridiplantae > Streptophyta > Magnoliopsida > Asparagales > Amaryllidaceae > Agapanthus > Agapanthus africanus. The sequence goes on along the minus strand of JASDDO010000026.1, from coordinate 396,793,628 downwards.
GAGCCAAGGAAGTGGATATCCGGATCTACAAAGGTTGTAGCTTCCTATCTTTAGTTAAGATGTTAACTAGTTTCGTATTTCGCCTAAATTTCTAGTCAACGATCTAGTCTAGGGTTTCTCGGCACCGTAAAATTTGAAATTGGCATGGTTGATGCCTTGTGAGACCTCTTTAGAGTGCCCAGGAACCTTACAATTTTACCCGACACGTCGGATATCCGGAGGATACCGTCGTAGTCATGAGATGGATGGTAGCGGCCGATCTGGACTGACAGCTCCCTAGATTTTATTATTGAGATTTGAGATACTGAGGTACAGAGACTGTGATACAGAGATATCGAGATATTGAGATTATGTTTTATGCCGATGCTAGGCACTGTTTTATGCTGATTTCATTATGATACCTCATTTTGAAAATACAGAAATCTCACAACTTTACGAAAGCAGTTTTCTTCAGTACATGCATTCTGTTTCGTGCATTCATACATCATTCATATGATACATTGCCACCTGATGCACTGACACAGGCATATGGGTTTACACTTGGGTTAGATATTTACCCTAGTCTTGTTATTGATTGCTGGTTATATATATTTGAGGATTATATATATTGATCGTATGACCTAGGATTGCGTCATACATGCGATTTTCTGTTCGTAGATCTTTTTCTACTCACGAGTTAGCATCTCACCCCCGTTGTGCCCCAGTTTCTTGCAGGTGTTGCCGTACAGGTTTCATTACGGCTTTGCGGGCACGGTTCCTTTCGGGTGGCTTGCTAGTAGGTGGGTTTATTGTATCGTACCCATCATCATACATTGTATATTATATTTCAGTTATATCTAGAAGTTCCATCAACCAAACATGTACTTATTTGAGATAGAGACCAGTGATGTTATTCTTTCGACCTTAGAGTCACACGTTATATTTCTCTGAGTTTCTTGCCGATTGGAGTTTCCTTTTTTATTGTGATCCTCGCCTTTAGGCGTTGTATACTTTTGTTGCAAACTTGTTGATTTACATATGGTTTTTCCTACACTCTACTACTTTTCTTGGTTTGGATTTCTGGGCTCGGCTCACTTAAAATACGTACGCCTCGAGACGTTCGTAGTCTAGGTGCCGGTCATGTTCTATACTTTCGGGACGTGACAAGAACACTCGCACAAATACTAATGATTACCATGTTGCACCAGCACAGACGCGTATGCTACACTACACATCATTAGTATTGCCATGACACAGTAGAATTGATACGTTTATTTTCTTGTATGACTTATTTATGCACTTTACCTTATTATTTGTTAAGCATTGCGAATACCAGTACTATGAATGTTTATATTTGATTCTTATGTGTTTTCTGGATGTTTAACTTTTGATGATATATATCAGTGGTATGGGATGCTGTTATCTATGTATATATATAATATATCATCAGAGTAATCTATGCAAGTATTCTCGTTATTTACATGATATTTCTGGATATGATGGATTGACGTCCACCATTAGTTTGATGTTTCTGATTGTTTTATTTCGAACCGAGTGGGGTAGATATACGGTTTCGGACTTGTTCTTATCCGGGCTGAGTGGGGGAGCTATACAGTCGGATACATGGTGGACCCGGTCAAGACCGAGGGGCAGGATAGCCGCATTAGAGGCGGAGAGCCTAGCGAGGATACTCGATACGGGAGATAGATATGAGCATGGCAGATATCCAGGGGATACTGACCGGGGTTTGATCGGGCACGGCAGATATCCAGAGGATACTGACCGGGTCCAGGGATATCGAGTGGCGATCATTTGTCGAGATGGTGTCGACGGTATCTGCATTTGCATGTCGGTGATGGACACGAGAGATTTGAGGATTTGCGTGTCGGTGATGGACACGAAGGATTTCTGATTTCGGGTATCGACGCTGGACATCCATATATATTGATATGTTGATATCATGAGGTACCCAGTTATATTATAGTTATTGTAGCCGACCAGGACTGATCCGGGGGACAGTACCTACATATCTCTTTACTGGTAATTGCATACATTAAAAAGGAATTCAAATCGATCTATAGTCTCATTATTTTGACATGTCTGGTATGACATTGAAATCTTTTAAATCGTAAACCTCTTAACACTATTCATTAAAACAGCAGGACGTATATCTTAACTAAGATACCTATTTTATTTCATACTATCAAATCTGCTTTTATTCCGTGACATATCTAATCTGCGGCTATTTTAAAGAAGAGGTTTACATATATATATGTTCGGCTACTTATGGCCTTTTACCCAGATACAGGTCATGTATAGGATATGTTCTACTTTGGGATAGCATGATAAATAGTGTTGCATTTACGATACAAACACATAACATATATTATATTAGTAATAGATATGATAGTAGTATATCTATGACTTAGGCATCGTTGTGCATTTCGATTTCTTCCTTGTGATGTACTTTTTACTCACTGAGTCGGCAAATCACCCCCGTTGTGCCACAGTTTCTTGCAGGTGTTACCATTTGGATTATCGGCGGCTTGGGGCACACATTCCTTTCGGTGATTGCTTTGGTAGGTGAGTTACTGTTGTATCGTACTCACACTTGTATATTCATGTCTTCTTGTATCTAGTAAAACTCCATCAACTTAGAAAGGGTATATTGTGGACTTAGAAACGAGAGTTAGAGTTATGCATTGTGATGTCGCACTTATTGGAGTCGACCATTTTATATTGTTGATTTTTTTTATCTTTTCTTTTCATCGCCATTGTGCGCCGTATATTGTTTGCTTGGTTGCTCCGCCGTTTAAGGCGTGGACATTAACTCCCGTTGGGATGCTATATGTGTTTTATGTTGTAGCGGGTTTATTCAAATTACAAAGGAGGTGCTGTCTAATTTTAAAACGTCATAGATGCTTTTCAAACATACTTAGTTAAACTTAAATGTTTATTTTAAACTGATTCCATCTGATGACTATTTTAAACTACACCTCCAATATGTTCAAAAAGGGTTTAGATTTCGGGTTTTGGCTTACTTGAACCGCGTCGACGTCTTTAGATGTCACGTGATATAAGTGCTGGTCACGTGCCACATTTGGGTCGTGACAAAGTTGGTATCAAAGCGTTTGGTTTAACCTTTGTTCGAGTCTAGGTTTGGCTATATGGGGTCTAGGAATGCACTTTTGTTACCTAGACTTTACTTTATAGGACTTAGACTTGACTTTGGGGGTCTTATACCCGAACTTTCGTTATATAGGATGACCTTGGTTGATAGAGTTGGTACTAAGTAGAGTGACGTACCGTACATATGTCCCGCGGAATATTGACGATATGATACTCCGCCTAAGTTACCTTATGATTTATATCTTGAGATCCTCCTTCTATTCATTCCGTTGATCTATCCTCGTCAATGCATATTGATTTTTTCGGTCGCCATGTTCACATGAGCCGAGAGGACTACGATTAGAGATACGGTCAGAGCAGACTTGTCTGGGACAAGGACTGACCAGGATGATATTCTGGTGATATAGAGACATGTCGTTTATTTATATTCATCGGGTTCTAATATTGAAGCGAGTTTCTTCGGGATCCGCACCAGATGGTCGAGTCATTGCTGGAGATCAGCCGGACTTGAGGCGTGATGCTTTCCTCTCTCCGAAGATCATGGTGTTGCGTACTGTTCAGGCAACAGTATTAATCATTGCTGAGCTTATCGAGATGTTGTTTCCAAAGTACAGGAAGTAGACAGTTGTAAATGTTTACAAGTGTAGGTGGGATAAGGGTTCGTAGTCGTTCAGATGCTGGATGGCTAGGACATTTATTCCGTTGTGGCACTCCGATGTGAAGTCGGGGAAGTTAGTTAGCTTCATCCGATGGGTCTTGATTAGACCAGATGCAAGTCACACGAGAAAGAGATCGTGTAGTAAGTTTTCCTCCGACGAATTAGGATGAGTTTTCGAAGGAGAGCTTAGCCAGATTCTTCTACAGAGTATCAGAGATGTCGGATTCGTGTTTTTAAGTCTTGTAAGGCTCCGGGGATGGTCATAACTAAGTATGACTTGTAATTAGCGTGACTATGGTGATACGCTCCTTAATTGATGGATTGGGAGTGTAATGGAATATGAGATTGTTGCGATGTTTCAGTAGGCAGTTGTTCTTCACCGCCGATATTGAAGATTTGATTCATATGCAGAGGCACACAACCAAATTTCATAGGGAAATCTTGAGAAAGTGGTAGTTGATACGAAAAAGAAAGTAGATTCAAAAATGAGTGCTAGTTCCGGGCAGCCTGGATAGCTGAGATCAGCAGGAGACTTGTAGGGGTTCTTTCTATAAGTTGATAATAAGTAAGATTGGACCAAGGATCAGTTGTTGATACATACGCAGAGATTAGAGATTGTTGTCATCAACATGTTGCGTTACGAGGGACTGGACTACTGGCCAAGGAGATGTGGTGAGAGATATCAGCAGTAAGACTGATTGTGTCCTTGCTCCTCACCGGATGGGTGTATGAAGAGACCCTGACGTTAGAGATCCGCAAGAAGAACCAGAATTTAGAGACAGAGAACGTTAGATCGTGGCAGACGGCAAGTAGTAATCCTTGTTATGCCAGTTCCGGGTGTTTAAACACCTTTCCACATTGAAGAGGGTATACTTCGATGTCATTTGAGTTCGATTTGCATTTTTATGATCTAAATAATTCATTTTCAACGTTGAAGAAAGGGCAACTCAACGTCCGTTATTTTGACATATGTATTTTGAGGATTTGAAAGTCACATAATGTTTTGTGCACACCAGGTGCACATGATTGAGATTTTTGTGCGAGGTGACTACACTCGATTGGAGTGTCGTGTACACCAGAGGCACTAAACCGATATTTTCCGTGCGCACCAGTTGCATATGTTTGAGAGATTTTATATATATATATATATATATATATATATATATATATATATATACTATAGGTATACTCGGTATGATTTTGTGCACATTAGTTGCACGTTTCGATTTTTGTACACTTTTGATCCACGTACAGTGGATATCGTTTCGTGCACACTTGTTGCACTTAGCGCTGTTTTTTTTTCACGCACACTGTTGCATTATTTTACATTTTAGCTCGTTTGGGATTTTGGAGTTCCATTATATTGAGAGGACTATATATTTCAAAATTTTGGACCCCGACAAATTGTTTTAAATCGGGTTGATTGGATTGAGAAAAATGTTTTATGATAGGGTTAAATTTAAATTCGGGGACAGAATTTTCTTAATGGGGGAATATTGTAACATTTTGAAATATTTTATATAATTTATTATTTTATTTATTTAATTAAAAATGTTATATTAATTTTATTGAAATAAAAGGACCTTTTAATATGTGGTAGATTAATTTAGTAATGAAAATAGTTTGTTCATGTAATAAAAAGTGTATGAGGGGTTTTGTGGAAAGTTTAATTGTTTATGGAAATTGGAGTTGTGTGAGGGTTTTTACGTAAAAAGGGTTAGGCCATGGTTAAGGTTAAATTAAAATCTTAGGATAATATACCCTAGGTTGAATATCATGCTCACACCTCCTACTTGCATTGATGCACAATACTCCTTCTAGGTGACACCTCCTTCTAACCTTATTACTCCCTTATCCTTATCTTATCTTTTTGCTTCGGTTGAGATATCAAGCTTAGAAACAAAATTTCTTAATTAGAAAATAAAGAAAATCCTAGAATACACCAAAGAAAAAGAGAAGAAGAGAAGCTAAGTACCAAGTGATTCCCTTACTTCAATACTCAAGCTAGGCTACCATGTTCTTGTGCATCCCTTTGATGAATTAACTCAGTGGATCCTTCAGTTGGTATAATCTCTTATCTTAGACCTTGTTTTAGTTCTTTCTAATATAAAAATATGATATCGGTAAAATATCGTATTTTGTTGGATTAATACTCTGTTTTGAATCTGCTATAGTTTAGTTAATCTTTAGCAAAATCAAATAACACTGTGAACTTGTAAATTGGACCTAGAATAACCACAAGAAACACAAACCCATTCCTTGAACTTTCGACCGGCGACACTTCCCAAATATCCGAGCTCACCGGTGTTCCTAGGGAATTGGATGTTGGTTTTTCTAGGATAACTCTCTGTTCATATTTTAGGGTGTCTGGTATTGCTAGTTTTTGTTATTTATTCAGTGTATAAAATCTGGAAGCAAATATCTATTTTGGGTTATAATTCTAAAATATGACACGGGTATCTCGTATCACGATTCTATTTTTCCTGTTACGAGAAGCAAAGGGTTAGATCAGGTTAGTATAAATTTTAGATAGTTCACAATATTCGTACGTAACATGTTTAGTATGTGCAGTATCATAAAACTAGGATATTTGTGATATTTAGCATACTGATATTGAATCTGGAACCAACAGGTGTAACCACTAGAAAAACTAGAAACACCATAAGTATCATAAGACCACAAGGAGACATTACTCAAAGTCCTAGACCCTATCTTCATGATTGACCCGGCGAGAACCCCTTATTGGCCGATGTCGCCGGATTTTTGATGAGTATTAGTGTTGGATTTTCTTCTATAGCTTTAGTTTGGTATTTTATAAGTTACTGTATTGTTTGATTTTTCCCAATAATTACACAGTAAAATCTGGGAATGTTTTAGTAAAGGTTTTATCAAGTTCCGATATTCTGATACGGGTTTTTCGTATTTTGTACTGCGACTGAAACATCGACGTTCACACGTTAATTTCAGTGGCATATTGTTGTTTTTGGGTTTAGTATGCTGTAGGTTCTAACCTATGGGTGTCGATCTCATTGTTTTGAGTTTTGATATGATATTTACATCGATATAATATAACTATGATTATAGGTACGATCGTGAAGGTTTCTGAGATGGAGTTGACGGACATAGCAATCGTGGAATCTACGAGCTCGACAAGTTGGTGAGTAGATTTACATCTACGGGGAATGCCGGGTGGATGTCGTATAGCACCCCCGCAACCTTATATATATATGATACTATGATATATAGTTAGTTCTTTTATGTTAATTAAGTTTATGATATTAGAATGTTTTTGCATCTAGTAAGTTTTCCATGTGCATATAGCGTGTTCATGGTTTGGTATAGTTGTATGAGAGATCATACCATATTTGAGATAATGTAGGTTTTGTACAAGGAATCGTACCGTACTTTTAATGACTAGATTAGTATACCGAATAACGGTCAAGTTTCCTTTAGACTCAAAGCGTTATATTTTATTCTGTGTTAGCATGTAATACTTGAATGATCTATATTTTTTTAAAAACTAACGATTTGTTTCCCTTTTTAATGATAAAAGACAAGGATGCGATGCCAATTTCCAAAACGAATATTTTAACCTAAAGCAACTTCCTTATTTCAAAACCAATGTTTCGTTTCATTTCCAAATATAATGGTATAGCTCATAACAAGTAATTACAATTAATAGTTACGCTTAGATTACTTTACATGTTCGCGTTATATTATCGATGTTATACGTTTCCGTGATACGAATACTCTGATAGAACACTGCACAATTACCAATGAGTATTATGTTGCACGAGCACATACGCATATGTTACACTACACCTCATTGGTATCGCCATGTCACTGTAAGACTGCTATACTACGTGATGCGTAGGTAGATGTCGATACGAGTAGGCTTTATACACCTATAGAACACTCGCACAAATACTAATGATTACCATGTTGCACCAGCACAGACGCGTATGCTACACTACACATCATTAGTATTGCCATGACACAGTAGAATTGATACGTTTATTTGCTTGTATGACTTTTTTACGCACTTTACGTTATTATCTATTAAGCATTGCGAATACCAGTACTATGGATGTTTATATTTGATTCTTATGAGTTTTCTGGATGTTTTACTTTTGATGATATATATCAGTGGTATGGTTCGCTGTTATATATGTATATATATAATATATCATCAGAATAATCTATGTAAGTATTCTCATTCTTTAGTTGATATTTCTGGATATGATGAGTTGACGTCCACCATGAGTTTGATGTTTCTGATTGTTTTATTCCGAACCGAGTGGGATAGATATACGTTTTCGTTCTTGTTCTTATCCGGGCTGAGTGGGGGAGCTATACAGTCGGATACATGGTGGACCCGGTCGAGACCGAGGGGCAGGATAGCCGGATTAGAGGCGGGGTGCCTAGCGAGAATACTCGATACCGGAGATAGAGATGAGCACGGCAGATATCCAGGGGATACTGACCGGGGTTCGATTGGGCACGGCAAATATCCAGGGGATACCGACCGGTGCCAAAGATATCGGGTGGCGATCATCTATTGAGATGGAGTTGACGGTATCTGCATTTTCATGTCGGTGATGGACACGCGAGATTTGAAGATCTGCGTGTCGGTGATGGACACGAGGGATTTCTGATTTCGGGTGTCGATTTTGTACATCCATATATATTGATATGTTGTTATCATGAGGTACCCAGTTATATTATAGTTATTTTAGCTGACTAGGACTGATCCGTAGGACAGTACCTGCATATCTCTATTCTGGTAATTGCATACAGTAAAAACGAATTCCAATCGAGCTATAGTCTCATTATTTTGACATGTCTGGTATGACATTGAAATCTTTTAAATCGTAAACCTCTTAACATTATTCATTAAAACAACAGGACGTATATCTTAAATAAGATACCTATTTTATTTCTGTCATGACCCGAAATTTTAGCTCGTGACCAGCACTTGAACCACGCAACGTCTAAAGGCGTAACGAAATTCAAGTAAGCTGAAACCCAGAAATCTAAACCTTTTAAGAAAAATAAAGGAGGTGAGGTTTTGAAAAAAAGGTATAATGAAATCAAGTTTTCTTAATGCATAGAAAAGGAACATGAATGATACAAGTGAAATTTACTAGTTTGAAAACATGTTTCGTCTTTTTAAAATTTTGGCAGCACCTCCTTTGCATATTTTGATCCAAAACCACAAATACATAATAAGAATAATGGCATCCCCAAGCGGGAGCTAGCTCTTCGCCAAACGGTGGATCACAACCACGCAATACAGCATAAATAGATATACGACGCCCAACGATGAAGTTCACCACAAAGATAAAGAAATGAACAAGATATAACCCCCAAAGTGAATATAAAACCCATCGCCCAAATCTTGCAACTACGAGTCTCACTATGTCTCATCACTTATACAATTTACAACTTTGATCGATTGATGGAGTTAACTAGATACAATATGAAATAAAATACAAGAGTGGGTACGATACAAATGTCCCACCTACCAATGCAAAACACCCTAATGGAACTGTGTGCCAGCGAAGCTGCTACTGATCCAAGCGGTCAACCTGCAAGAACTGTGGCACAACGGGGGTGAGTTGCCAACTCGTGAATAGAAATATATCTACAAATAGAAATCGAATAAACAACGACTCTTAGGTCAACTATATCATAAGGTAATACTATGATATCTAGGATGACCTGGTCATATATGTGCCAACAAGGTAGTCATTACCTATATGCATGCGGATAACATCCAAAAGTAATAATCAATGCATACAGATATGTGGATCTCGTCCACCCATAAATCAATGTCTATAAGCATGTGCATAATCTCCAATAGTAGAATCGGTGTATGTATGTATGTATGTAGATCTAGTCCACGCGACAACTACTGACGCAACAATATCATGCATGTAAATATCATAAAAGAGTGTGCATGAAAGTATGAGGATATATATATCAACGGTGTCCATCCCGACACATCAAATCATGGAACCTGAGTGCCTAGCATCGACACTCGAAAACATCATGAAAACCGTGCCCAGCATCGGCACGTAAATCGCCATATATCGGGCTCCGGCAGTCCGGATCGGCCCACGGGCTCCGGCAGTCCGGGTCGGCCCTATCATCTCTCGACTTCGGTCGGTATCCTCCGGATATCCGCTGAGCCCAAATACTATCACCGGTAGGTAGTAGCCCTCTGCCAGGCTCACGCTCCGGGGTACCATAGCGGGCCCACCATGTACCCGCAATCGGCCTCATCCGCCTCCTCGAATCGGGTTTCACATGTCGCTCTCAGAACCGAGAAAACACATGGTGGACGCACTGAAATATCATATCAAGAGAAACTGGGTTTTAAAACAACACATAATCTCTTTTAAAATGTCCACGGTTCTCAAATCCAGAAATCTCATGAAAACAGCATATCTCAATGCGTACAATAATAGAGCATGATGTGTGCGACATATAATAGAAATGTAAGCATATCGTGTATCATGCAACATGGAATAGTGATATGACATATTAAGGAAAAAACCGCTCTTTTAAAATAATTCCAGTTTTTAAAATATAACATGCGGTTCCCAATTTTACAATAACACCGGTTATCTATGTAGGTACAATATGTATATGTGCAAGTATAGATGTACCAATGTATGTGTGCACAAATATGGATATACAAATGTGTATATCCGCAAGTATGCATGTATCAATGTATATGTGTGCAAGCAGGTTATGCAAAGAGTCATATCATAATGCAGCAATCCTACTGTGTAGTGATATGACAATTATCGATGATGAAGTGCGTGAGCCTATAAACTGTATACGTGTGACATACGCATCATCGATAATGGTGCAGGTGTACTATCACAGGTATATGCGATGCAAAAATAATATCATGAATGCAGCACAAGGTAAATCATCAGCTAAAAGCTATAAGGTATACGTAACTATCATATGTCTGAGTCGGTGAATCTATCAATCGGAACCTAGCCCAGTAACATCGCGTACGGTATCATCCATCATACGGCAAGCTCTAGTCAAGGGTAAGGATCAATCATCAAGTCAAACTCATCACGCACGGAATATCATCGTGCGGCGGCATTATACTAATATGGATCCTATCATCCTATTCGACAAAAGAGGGTACGGCCTAATATCACATACGGCCTATCATCCATGATTCACAACATTCTATAAATGTATGTATATCTATGTGCCTATGTCCCGGTTCACATCCGTAATAATCTCATATTAGGGGACCGGCAGGGTATAAATCAACTCGATCGACTCGCATCTGTATACCATCACGTCATCATGTCAACATATCAGTCTTATATTCTTTCATCGCATTTAAATCACCTATCAAATCGAATTGCATAAACATTCAATCATTACAAGTATAAGTATCTAATCTAACATACATATCTGAACCATACAATCCGATTTTTAAAGAAGCGAATCGTAGTTTTGAAAATAGGGGTTACGGTGTTTTTAAGAATGAGATATCATTTGAAAATCCATAACATCCCTCAAGGTATACACTTAAAAGGTACATACGATTCTTCGGTTTAGAAAAAGGTATGGTTCGGATGACGCATCTACATCGACTATCTATTCCTACAGTACCCTAAACGGTAATATCGCTAAACGACATCTTATGATAGTCGTAATGTATCATTCTAACTATCCTATAGTTTATAATATGGTTTCGTAGCTATCTCATTCTAACCCTAGTTTCCTAATCTAGGTTTCCTAACCACATTCTATAAATCGGTTTTCCATTAAAAGTTTGCGGGGGTGCTATCCGCCATCCACCTGACTTCCCCGGTAGATATAGATCTACTCACCTTGGTTCTTGTTCGCCGAAGTCGATGACTCCAAGCTCTATTGCCTTGGAATCCATGCGAAGGTACCTACAATAATAAACCATAGCAATGCGTATTAAAATCAAGGCGGAAAACCGATAAGGCGCACGGTGCGCTCTTAGGTTAGAACTTATGGCCTACACTTGCAAAAACAATCAAACAACCCCTGTTGTCGATGTACAAACATCCAACAACCAAATACAATTCCAAATATCAAGAATTAGCATTTCAAAATACGGAAAACATAACCAAAAACACACCAAAACGCTCCCAGATTTTACCCCAGGCCAAATTGGTCAATTCTGCATAAATGGAGGGTCTAATTTACATCTAAAGGGACCCCAAAACCAAAATGAATCAATTCCCCTCTACTCTGGCCGCAAATTGCGGCCATAATGATTAAATCTGAGGCGTGGTCTTTGGGTTAGGGGCTCGGGTCTCAGTGGTAGCTTCCTAGGTGCCTGCACGACTCCCAGTATTCGCAAAATTATTTCTAGTGTTCCCGGGTTGCTCCAGATTCCAGAATACCCTCAAAATTCACACATTTATCCGATATCGGGGTTTCTAAATCCGTGTTTTGGTTTCTAAGCTCTGGTCCAGGTCATTAAAACAGCACCCAAGTCAAGTTAACAGCCACCAGGCATCACCCAATTCAAAAAAACACACAAATCCTTTACTAGGGTTTTCTAAGATCAAAATTCCACACACAATCAACCTCTAAACTATACAAGAATGCAAGGGAGATAAAATTAAACTAAAGGGAAGAATTACCTCCATTAGGCAACCCAAGAAAAACCCTAGCTCCTCAAGGTTTTCAAAACCCCATATTTCTTGATCCATTGGGTAGAGGTTGAAGAGCTGATCCTTTTTTGTGAAAGGGGTATAGGATTTTGGTGGATATTTTTAGATGATCTCTAGGGGTGAAGTGTAGGGAATGAGCTTGAGGAAGATGAAGGAAAAGATGAGAAAATGGTGGAGGGTGATGGAATGAGGCAGCCCCTATCTCTCTCCTCTCTTATTCTCACCCACTCTCTCTCAATATTACCTTTTTACCCTTTCCTTTTTATCATTTCTTTTTCTCACCAAAATGAAAACATACACCCATATAAAACCATAAATGAAATAACATGTAACCAAATGAAACATGTCATGGTGCACTAACCATGAAAAGCTGTAGAAATGCGGATTTGGCTTAATCGCGATTAGCAATGCACTAATCGGGTTTTTATCAAAATTGCATATAATGAATTTTAAAATTGCCAAATCCATTAAATATATTATTAAATGAATAAATCATTTTATTTTCTATTTATTTCATAATTATTGGTATATATCTATACCCTTTTTCGAAAACCCCAATTTCGCATATCGGGCAGTTTTCGGGAAAAATATTATTTTAATATTAAATTCCAAAAATAATGTTTTATATTTTCTGAAATGTTACAGTCTTCCCCCCTTAAATAAATTCGGTCCCCGAATTTAAAATTAAACCCCCAAAATCTAAAACATTTCAATAATCGGCTCAAAACAACGGGGCTTCGAAATCATGGAAAACGCAGAAATAACACAACGCGCTAAGTACGCATGAAAACGAGTACGAAACTCAAAATCAACTCCGTCAAGCGTCACGCAAATTATCGGATTTGCACGCATATCCTCGGAGTTACAATAGAGATGCAGATCTGGAAATCCACTACTGAAATCCAATATACACTAGTCAAATAGTATAATACGTGTATTGTACGCATCTTTGAAAACTCCAAAATCTGAATAAAACACATGCAAAGATCATTTCTAAATTTCCGTGTGATGTGTTGGATATATGTATGCCCTAGAGGCCATTATATGATAGTGGATGTATTTATACATGTATATATATATATATTCAGTGTACATTCTTGCTCGACATGATAGTATGCTATTTGGTTCTTCTTTATCTGACATGTTGATTTGATCATGCTTTTATTCATTCACACTTGTTGATAAAGCCCTGAGGATATAGACTTGACTACTGTGATTATGATAGAGATCATACTAGTGGGACATCTGTAGTTTATAATCATAAACTGGAATGTCCCTAGTCGTAGGTGTATCGAGATGGGGCATCGATATACCAGAGTAGACTTGCGTATATGATACTAGACCCATATGATGGGCGATGGATGTTCCCACATTCATCGATGTTTGATATCGAGATCGTATACGGTTGCTCAGTGGTGACTGGGTACACTGGACGGACTCACCGAGAACTCCTATATGGAATTATATCTATCGTCGGATAGCAGTTCTCAGGTGACACGGGTGCAGGTTAGTCAGTAGACCCGAGATCGTCATAGAGTCTTGTGTGTTCTCCCACTATACTTTGATTACCACCCTACCATGGCTCTACTGAGTCATGCAAACAGGTGGCCGTTGGGTACAGTCCTGAGACTCATGAAGGCAATGAGCGATAGGAGGGGTTTCATCTCTCCCGGTATTGGGAGTTGATGTTGTGCTGTGCTCGACTGGCTATATCAGTAAGTCCCTGGCCAGGGCTGTTGAGATTTACTGTTAAGTGTTATCAGTAGTTTCTCGATCTATTATAGACCATTCATCGGCACGACTTATTAAGTTATTGGGGTCGACGTTACCATCCCTAGACTCGATATGCAACATATTTGATGAAGAGACCGGACTGTACGGTAGTATTGCCGGTTGGCTCGACGGGAGTTGTAACAGGTTTGCTTGTTATCTTCTGATCGCTCAATACCCGGGTGGCCGTTATGTTTAGCTGACCGCTTGCGTCTTGTTGGTATTTGATATGATCATTACCTACTGCCGGCGTATTGACGAGTCTAAGAGTCCAACAATGAAGTTTCTGGCTCAGGCGAAAAGATGTGGTGTGCATATGAGATATGCACGGGGACCCGATTAAATACGGATATGTGATACCGTATATTAATCGGGCATTTTCTATTGGTCGGGTCGTATGTGATATGACCGGTTTGCAAAATCAAGTATTGATTTAACAAATGACTTTTAGATTAATTCTTTGATCAAACTCTTTTTCTATTTTTGTATGCATGCATGTATGCACATGATGATGTGCATGGATACATACATACATATATTGTATCATGGTTGTTGATACATGTTTGGTGGCAATGCAAGTCTCACATTGTAGAATTATCTATTTATTTATCATTTAGAAAAAGAAAAGGGATAATTCACACAAGGTTTATACTTATCATCTTTGACCATGCTTCAACCACCATTTAACCTTGAGTTAATTATCCTTTCATCTTTAACCCATTTGATAAAAATCTAGATGATTCTAACCATGGTTGATGTGAGAAAGGATTAAGATATATTATTCTTTTCTCATTTCAATTATTCACTCTCTCATATCTTTTCTTGTGTGAAAAAGCTTAGCCACCATCTTCTTCTTCCTCTCTTGATTATTTTCTTAAGTGAGGTTAATAAAAAGAAAGAGTTTTGATCAAAGAATACAAACCACATCATCATACTAAACACATCTAGCCGGTTTGTGTAGGGTGTTTTCTCTACTTCATTGACATATCGAGTAAACCAAGGAGATTTGGGCAAAGGAGCTTCGGGTGGATCGTCATGGAATTAGAAGACCTCAAGCGAACCTTTTTCCAACCCTCAAGTAGCCAAGGAGTCTAGCGTAGGGAGCTACAAAGGCTGTACTCTCAAAACCCTAGCCTTTATTACTTGTGATGTTGTCTTTGTAATGAAACCCTAATTTTCTAGTGATGATTCTTTGTATGTTCACTTAGCACCTTAAAAATTTGATTTTGAGACATGTGATACTTCCAAACCCTTCATGAGGTGCTAGGTAAACCTAACATTGGTATCAGAGCCGATCTAGAGCTTTAGGCGACACTTTAGCGAAGTTAAAACTCCGATCGAACCAAAAATACGGTTTTTTGAGCCTTCTCTGGACATTTTTTCAAAACTGTGTTTTTTCAGTATTAAAAATCCTTAAAAAATTCAGCAGGGAAATCTAAGCACCGCTGTAAAAAAAAAGCCATTAACAGTACATTCCACCGCGGAACCGCGGCCAGAGCTTGCTTAGGCCACGATTCCGCGGCTGTACAGATGGGTTATTGCCTCAGTTTTGTACAGTAATCTTTCTACCTGCTTGTACATATTTTTAATCTGATTTAAGTATTGAATGTTCTGGGGATTGTTTTGGATTCGGTGATTCGATCGGAATTTTAATTTCGTGCCTTTTTCGGATAATTTAGAAAGTATTATAAAGTTCGAATGGATATCATTAACTCACTTTTTCCCGGCACGAAAAATTTTCAAGTATTGAATTTTTCCTCGAGTTTAAATCTTTCGGAAATACGTGCATGTTTTGTGGTGGACCATCTAGAAGAACACAAACCTTAACTCGATTATGTGACTGTCTGAACTGTCTCTAAACCTTAGGGTTTGGGGCAGTAGGCGTGCCACATGTGAGGCGTTGGATTGATCCTTCTACGGCTGGACCGCTGCTACTTTGACACATTCCGGGTTTTTTGAACTCCGCTCAAGTGTTGAGCTTTAGGAAATTTTGGGTATTTGATTATTCGATCGAAATGTTTAATAATGTCTATTTATCTGGAATGTGATACAATATGTGGAATTCATATAGTTAGGCATGAAATGCGAAGTATGTGATATTTCGGATTTACGATGTCTAAAGAGAATGTGGATTCCAAATGTTGTAGTTTTACACTTTCTTTTCTGTGACCGTAAGTGTAGTATGTCGGATATCGCCGGTTTCGTTGCTATACATCAATGACAATTGGGGTACGCATACTTACTTACGTTGATGATATATGATATTATGTGTTGCTGAGATATGATGTACAGGATTGTCGCGATAGAATAGCCAGGGGTTTTATGTGAGATGAGGGTTTTATTTTCATTCATGTAATATTCAAATATAATGTAATATTCTTTTATTTGGGGCACTTCCGGGTTGAGGTTGATGTCACCAGTGTTGTATATTATTTACTTTTCCGCATTAGGATAGACCCAAGGAGGGGAGCGTAAGTGACCGGGTTCTGGGGTTCAGTGGGAGGCCATCTCGAGGAGTCGAGACCGGGTCTCCTAAACTACAGGATTGGTAGGGTCGCTTGCCACTCTCGTAGGGGTCTAGGGGTGTGGGCTTGGCTATTCATCGCGACTGTGGAATCCGTATTTTCTATTGTTGGCTAAATACTAAATACGGACGTCCTAGTATATCCCACATTATATATGTGTTTCTGCTGCCTGTGTTCTGTGATATCTGAGATGAATGATATATTATATATGAGATATATAGTAGATGTTGCTTATGTTTTACACCCGCGCTAGTCCCGTCCCGGTATGCCGTTAGTTAAGTAACCTAACGGTGCATAACGGAACATTGCGGCGAATGCGTATGGTATAAGCATACGTTGTATTTTCGTTTCTTTTCTGTAATTGGCTTAAGGACTTAAATGATGGGACTACATTAATATGATTAATGTAAAGAAAATAAACCTAAAAAGATGTTGTAGAATCGGTTTTGAAAACCACTCGGCTCTTTATGAAAAAGCTACATTTCAAAACTGCGGAGCTCAAGCCACTCCTTTTGAAAACCATTTGATTCTACGACGATATCAAGTTCAAAGCGTTAAAGATTTTCTTAAAAATCATCCGCAACCCTCCGTCATTTTAGGAAGTTGAGCACTTAGTATCCGTGCTACGTTTGTTGACTATAGTTAAGGCGTAGTGTACGGTAGCTAAGTGATGTCTTCCTACACTGCATATGATGCAGATTAATTGGGACATTCATGCGACTTTGTTGACCATAGTTAAGCGTCATATGAGTGGGTCTAATTAATCAAGAAATGACGGGTAGAACTTGACTGGTACTTATGATTTGTTGACCATAGTTAAGGTCATAGGTACTAGGGGTAAAAACCGCATCGGGAATTTCAAGTGTTGAGATTTGCAATGAAATTGCATACCTTCCATATGATGGTTGGATCCCGATCCCACTGTGGGCAATAGTTGCTCCCAGGAGAGTTTTGCAGTTTACAATTAACTAACTCATTAGGTGTCTAGAAAGGTGTTAACGAGGCTACGCCTCTGGGAAAACGAGGTTTACTTTAATTAGGTCCGTGCGAAAGCACGGAGAACCTCCCTCAAGTACCGACACTGGCCTGGCTGAACGGTTAGCGAAGTTGTAGACTGTAATTAATCCTGGCTAGTTTTCTTTTTAAGGTTTGAAAGAAAAACTTGATTAAAGCAGTGGGAGATATCGATTAGACAAGATAATAACCAATCTGATCTTTGCAAGAGCTTTCGCTGAGTGTATTCTTTTCTCTCTCTTAATGGCAGATACCAATGACTGGACTGAAGCTTCTACTAGATAAAAATAAACTGAATAGGACCAATTATAAAGACGGGCTGAGGAATCTGAAAATTGCCTTGACTTATGATAAAGTATCATATGTCCTCACGGCTTCAGCCCCGCCCATCCCAGGTCCAAAATCCTCAGTTGCGGACAAAGAAGTCTGCAAGACATGGGACACTGACTGTGCCACGGCCAAATGCCTCGCGCTTGCATCGATGGACAACACACATCAAAAGCAGCACGAGAATATGGACATTCAAGCCATATTCCTCTATACAAAGGAGTTATATGGAGAGAAATCCCGCGTATTACGATACGAAGCATCAAAGAAATTGTTTCAGATGCGGATGGCCCCTAGCACACCGGTAGGAGACCATGTTTTGAAGATGATAGCTCTCATAGAAGAGCTTGAGGACCTTGGATGGACGATGGACAATGAACAATATACGGATATTATTCTGCAGTCCCTCCCCACCACCTTTGATCAATTCATAGTTAACTTCAACATGCACAACATGGAGAGGGAACTACCTGAACTCCTTAATATGTTAAGGAGTGCAGAGAGCACACTGAAATCAGTGAAAACTCCCGTTTTGACTGTTGGACAATCTTCCTCTTCTCTCCTAAAGGCTAAGGCCAAGGGAAAGAAAAAGAAGAAGCCCACCAATCCTAAGGGTGGAGTTAAAAAGGTTAAGGGGAAGGAAAAGTCCAAAGCTGGAGAATCGGGGAAAGGGGATGTTGGAGATAGTGCCCTCAGAGTCAATTATTAGGTCACAGGTACGTGATTGTAATGATTGAGGGAGGACCTATCCCGGTAGGACAGTCTTACTCGAGATGATAGTATGCTATCTGGTTTACCTTTATCATCGTGTACTGTTTTAAGTGACATGACACGTCGCTATTACACGTTGATAGAGCCCCTAGGATTCTTGCTTGACCACCAGCAGTATGAGGGCGATCATATAAGTGGGAGCTGGGGTCTACAAGCATATCCTTAAAAAGTCCCTAGTCGTGGGAGTTTCGAGACCGGGCATCGATACTCCATTAGTAGACTAGTGTATACAGTCGAGACCCCGACGAGGGGCGGTGGCCGGTCTCACAAGCCACTGGTGTCTGTTGGTTCACCTAAGATGTATACAGGCGCTCATTGGGTTATGAGTACACCGGACAGGACTCGCCGGGAACATGCTAGTTGGTCATATACCAGACGTCAGATGGCAGTTCCCAGGTGACATGTGTGCAGGTTAGTTCATCGACCTGGGGATCGTCATTTGTCTCGTGTGAGTTCCCACTGTACTTTGATTACCACCCTACCACGGCTCAAAGGAGTCGTGCAAACAGGTTTTAGTTGGGTACAGTCCCGAGCCACATGGAGGCAGTGAGCGTATCTTCAGGGGTTCGTCTCTCCCGGTATTGGGGGTGAGGTCGTGCTGTGTCTAGGAGAGCCATTACACAAAGTCCTTGGCCAAGGCAAGGAGATTTACTGGTAGGTATTCCAGTAGTATCTCAGGGTGTTCTGGGCTACACTCCGACACGACTTGTACCGCTTTTGGGGGTCTGACTTTTACCAACCCCCTAGGCCCGCCATGCGATACTCATAGACGAACGGACCGGACTGCACGGATATTGTCACTGACAGGCTCAGTAGGGTGTCAGGATGAGTTCACTCATCGACGTCCCTTTTTTGTCAATAGCTGGTGGCCCGTCACGTATTGGCTTATACCTCTGACGTGCTAGTGGTTAAATCCACAACCATAGTATTGACGAGTCTTTAGAGTCCACCACACTTTCTGTTACTCAAGCTTTCGGGCGAAACGCTGTAGAGGCCGTATGGAGATATGGCAGGGTCCGATCAGATACGTGCGGTATTGCACGGATCAGGATCGGACAGTTTGTACTAGTGGCCGTATGGTTATATGGCAGGGTTCGATCAGATACGTGCGGTATTGCACGGATCAGGATCGAACGGATATAACTAGCCGGCTTTGGCTTAAGCCGGTCCTAGTTTAGTACAGTGTAGATTTTGTCTCATTGCATTTGTATCCGGACGGAATACAGATGCGGGTGTGTATGCACAGTATTGGGTTTTCCTGTAATTTATTACGGGACCAGTTTTCTGGAGTTGCCAGTTTGCATTCCGTTCCGGCCGGTTTTTCTTTGTTCTTTCCCGGCCGGACTTTTCCGATGGAGGGGGTAATTTGCAGTTTTGCAAATTACACTTTGTGGAGGACTTATTTGCATAAGGGTTGATATGATAAGCATCTTTGCTTTTCATGCTTTATTGTGATAAGAAAGAAAAGAGGTTTGATGTTGATTTAGTGATGATTATGTTTTAGGTTGTGGTCACCACTTTTTGCATCCTACACTCACCTCCCTCTTGTTATCATTTTGTTTTTGCTCCACCATTTTTCATTCTCACTTGATGAGAGGTTTTTGTTCATGGTTGAGAAAAAGAAAGAGAGAAAGAAAAGAGTTTCATCTTCATCCTTGAGAGTGTTTCATTTGATTGATCTCATTTCATGTTAAGAAAAATGCAAGCACCATTTTTTTTGTCTTGTTTCCTCCATCATCCACAAATGGCAACCAAACCCCAAAAGAGACTATGATTCTACACTACACTTCCTACAGCATATCTTGAGCATGTCGATTTGCCGGCTTCATGCGCGAGTTGCCTCGGTATTGAGGTGGGAGCCCGTAAAAGTACCCGGCTTCGTGGTGCCCTTTCCGACGAGGAGGAGATGGACGGAGATCCCGCGAGGAGATCGGAGTGGAGATGAAGACCGGAGGACTCGGATCGTATGGTATACATCTCTTCTCATCTTGCAGTTAGCTAGATATAGTTTAATGGCACGATCCGGGGTTTAGTGCGCGGTGGTGCCGGTTTGCTAAGTCCGCAAAATTAAAGTTTATCACCGTTTCCGCGTTTGGCCGTCGGTTTGACGGCCGGGGCGCCGCCGTGCACTTACAGTGGTATCAGAGCCTCGCCATTAACTTAGTCTAGCTTTGTGTAACGTGTTTGCATTTCCGATCGATCAAAAAGTTCCAAAACTGCATTTTAGTTCGCATCAGTTTCTGTTGAAAATTTTTGGTCTCGAAAAATTTTTCAGGTTGTAAAATATTGATGTACTGGAAAATCTAAGAGTTCTGTAAAAATTTGATGAAGTAACTCCACAGTTGGAGCGCGGAACCGCCGCGAAAACCCCATTTGTGCGGCCCTTCCGCCGCGCACTATTCACATCACTTCACCATTTTTTTACAGAGGCCTTCTGGGCTTAAAATATAGGCTTTGGAATATTAAAGTTGGGCCAATTGTTTCTGTGAGTGCTACAGTTTACTTTGGGGTCCACTTGTTAATTGTTTGATCAATCGGAAATTTTTTAAAAACATTTTTCACAGTATTTACATTATATCTGCGACCGTGAATGTCACTCGATCGGTAAATCCGGTCTAACTGCTATAGCCCGGTTAGACGGATTTGCGAACGTGACTTTCACGTTGATGTTCTATGTATT
This sequence comes from Agapanthus africanus, assembly GCA_030015575.1. Classification (NCBI taxonomy): domain Eukaryota; kingdom Viridiplantae; phylum Streptophyta; class Magnoliopsida; order Asparagales; family Amaryllidaceae; genus Agapanthus; species Agapanthus africanus. The sequence goes on along the minus strand of JASDDO010000026.1, from coordinate 396,772,085 downwards.
TGCTGTGATGTTGCGGATCGGTCGTGGGGATAGCCTGGATGCAATGCTAGTACAGTTTTGTTGTATTATGTACATTTGATATTGCGGGGCGAGCGTCCGACATGTGGACTGCCGTCACTGCCTGTTTGTATTATTCTTTTTGGGGCACGACCTGGTTGCGGTCGATGTACCCGGTGTATGTATATTTTACTTTCTGTACTAGGGTTACCCCGTGGAGGGGTGCACGGATAGCCGGGTTCTAGAGGGCAACGGGCCCGCATCTCAGGGCATTGAGACGGAGGGGCTTCAGTCTGGAATTGGCGGGCTATTCGCCGCACTCGTAGGGGGTACAGGTTGACCCAGGAGGGGTGCCCAAGTTACCGGATTCCGTGAAGTGCTGGGTGGTCCATTCACGGTGCTGAAGGGGGCTGCCTCGCTTCAGGTTTTGGCGGGTGACTTGCCGCGCCCGTAGGGGTCTAGGATTTCATTACACAGGCTATCCACACGACCAGGGGAACGTCGGGTTTCAGTAGTGGCTCTGTGAAACCCGGGGATCCCAGATATCTGTATTGTTCTGTGATGCTGTACATTTCTGTAATGTTGCATTTCTTTTCACGCCTAGAGCGAAATATAATATATTGGTATATATATTAGTAGATGTTGTATATGTTTTTCATCCGCGCTAGTCCAGTCCCCGCTCTGCCGTTAGTAAGCTAACCTAACGGGTGATGACGGGACCCAGTGGCGAATGCGAATGGCATATACGTACGTCAGTATATTTTCGTTCTTTGTGGTGTGATCAATTGGTGGGACTGCATTGATTCGGATCAATGCAAGTTAAACAAACCTAATCTGATGTTGTTGGAACACTTTTCAAAAAGCTGTTATTGCAAGGACGTTCACTTTTGTTTTGCATCGCGGTATTCATTTAGAATATCCTGCTCCTCAGTCGACGAGGCAAGGGCCGAGATCCCTTCACCGGGAGTGACCCCTTGGACAGAAGTTTGCGTCAGGGCATTAACTTCATTATAGCCGATTACTTTTGCTTTGCACAGTGATATTCGGTTATGAATATCCTGCACCCCATTCTACGGGGAAAGAGCCGAGATCCCTTCACCGGGAGTGACCTCTTTAGTAAAGGTTTTCGTCACTATATTTTCTAAAAAGCTATCCGTTCCTTCAACGATATCAAGTTCACTACGTTAAAGGTTTTCGCCAGAAACCATTCGTAGCCCTCCGTCGTTTCATATGGGTAGTCAATAGTATTCAAGCTGTGTTTGTTGGCCTTAGTCAAGGCACAGTGTTTGGTAGCTATTGGGTATTCATATGCTGCATAGATAGATGCGTTGGTTTGGGACAGTCGTATAGCCTTGTTGGCCTTAGTCAAGGGCTTGTACGGGTGGGTTCAAATCAACCTGGACAATGACGGGTAGAACTTGACATGTGACTTATGATTTGTTGGCCTTAGTCAAGGTCAGAAGAGCATGGGGCAGAAATCACATCGGGAGTTTCAAAAGTACTGAAACTTGCCAGATATGCGCATACCTTCTGGAGTGTGATACCGTGAGCGGATTCCGTCACGTTGTCATGCGATGAGAGTTGGATCCCGATTCCCACTGATGAGTTGGTTTACTCCTCGGGTTACCCCGACTAATTCTTCTTTCAGGTTTGGAGGAGAATTTGAGGTACAGTGGGAGGTTTCCAGATTAGATAAATTGGTAACCATTCTGATCTAGGTTAGAGTGCACGCTGAGTGTTTCTTTTCTCTCTCTCTCTGGCAGCGACCGTTGACCCGACCCTAGACTATGACTCAGTGACCAAGTTGACCGAACCTACTTAACACTGGCTTTTGGATTGTCAAAGTTGCAGACCTCATTGCCACTCCTACTTTTACCCTTTTCTCCAGGACACCACGTATTACTACGAACGTCCACTTCCATTGGACAAAACCATCGTATGGTTATATACGAACTCGAAGGTTTTCGAGGATGGTTTCTGGTTCTGGAGAAAACGGATAGGATTATTCAGTTGTTTTTTCCTTTTACCTTCTCTCAAGTTGTGAGTACTCCTTGGTTTAGGAGATAGTACACCTATTACGCAAATTGGATAGTCTTCTTCCAAACCTTAGGCTGGTGCCGACCGGTAGGGGATGAAGAAAACCAATTAGCATAACGATGGTGTGCAGAAGGTATTAAGTTCAGACAAAACAAGGGATCAGTAAAAGGGCAAAGTAAATTGCAACAGATATTCACGACCAAACCAAATATTTCGTTACCACTCCCACATCACCTTTGTATTTCTCCAGGACACTCCGTATCACTACGAAGATCCACAGTTTATTTGGATATTCCATCGTATGGTTATATACGAACTCGAAAGGAACTTGTTCCAGTTCGGGGATGGATCCTGGTTCAGGAGAAATAGGAATAAAGTACATTCAGATGTCTTTTATCTTCACCTTCTCTCGCGTTGCGAGTGCTCCTAGGATTAGGACAGTACACCCTTTATGCTTTTTGGATAGTCTTCTTCCAAACCATAGGCTGGTGCCGAACGGTAGGGAAGGAAGAAAACCAATTGGCCTAAAGGGGTGTACAGAAGGTAAAGACTAAAGACATATGAAGGGATATGGAGAGGTGGCAAAGAATTATACGGTTATAGTTGTGAATCTGGATGATGGAAGAGGCATTACTAGGAATACCAGGATACCCCATCGAAACATTTCAATGTTTCAGTTCAACTGTGTACTGTTAATGGATAACTGATTTCCCGATTAGACACTTACTCCAGGGTATGTATTTACCAGGTATGATTCTCACATCTGTATGGTTTTACAGATGATGAGTGGGAGTAAGTTATTGGGAATTGGGTGATCATCCTCATTATATCGGGATTCGTTGTAATCGGTGATATTTGAGGAAGTCACCTGGGTAGTTTGCAGGTCGGCAAATATTTGGTTTTGAATATCCGCTGTTATGCACCAATTTCAAATTGATATATCTGTACGTCTATTTTCATAGAGTGAGATATACCTTTCTGAAATTATGTCTACGACATTTACCTATATCAGTGGATGGTTAGGTAAGGAGCATTAAACAGCGGTGTAATTCTTCTTAACCATAAGTACAGTTTTCAACCTACGACGCACAGTGAATGAGTTGTTAGACTCAGTGGACTTATACAGAGTATTGTATATTGTCCAGTGTCCACTAGGACAGAGGGGTTGGTCCTCGTACTGTATTCTGTTTACTTATGACTTCTCTAGTTCTTAGACAGGTGTTTCGTAGAAACACAGGGTCGAAGTTTTGAGAAGTTATAGGTATAAGAATAAAGTAGAGAACCAAGTGTTGCAAGTATCGGGATTCTTCAAAGTGATCGAAGATGTAGATACTTGTGTATGGTGTTCAGTTGATAGTAATGATTAAGAGAACTTGCTTCTCTTTCAGGTTACTCATAATTGGAAGCATTCCTAAGTTGAGTAACGCTGATCGGCCTCCTTCCATTTAGTTGACATGCACTAGAGACAGCTGCATGATTTGAATCTGGTTCAATTAAATCAGTGCCTCTGTTTCTATATTGGATATAGAACAGTTCATATCTTAACGATGTTAAGGTACGGGGAGTTGTCCGGTTTATGATTAAAACCAGACACTGGACAACTCAAGGCACGTTTCTGTAATGGCTGTTTGTGGGTTGACCCAGGCTATGACGAGGGTTGACTTTCTACCATCTGGATGAACAATAGCGATATTGTTCTAGACTCGCCACAGTTTTATTAAAAATGGATTTTTTCAGAAAACAGTAGTGGGAGTATGGTAGAACTGGAAGTGATTCCAGAACCACAAACGATTACTGAAGATTTGATAAGGAACCTAAAGATTCAATCTGGATTAACATTCCTTTGGCCACTCCGCAGATACGGTGGGTAACCTCAGGCACCCGAGAGGTACTCCGGTAGCCTCAAGGACGGTGACAGGGAAGTTCTTGTTTACCCAGACTTACCATTGCTGTTGTTCCAGGCTGCGAGACCCGGCGGGAGGATGAGTATAGCGTCGTTCTAAACTAGTTTTAGAAGTGTACGTCTATATGACTCTGCCAGAGGGTTGTCGTAGTCAGTGGGAGCAGCGGAAGCATTGGTGGACAGGTAGCTTATGTCTATTTATAGACTAAAGCAGATGTAGCGGAGATAGATCATCTATTTCTGACGTGACAGTCATGGGTTTGACTTCATCAGAATAGGGGATGGATCTGTTGAGAAGGTAGTAGGGTGTGATGTCCTGGTATCTGGATGACATACACAGAATAGGAAAAGAAACTCCTATACTACAATCGGTTATACTTTGGTCGTCACACAGTGGTTTCTCCACACAGGACTTGGACATTATATCAGACATACTGGTTACTAGATCTATGGTTTTAGATCTAGATTTGGGTGGTTTCCCAATCAGGGTACTTGACAGCATTCTAAGAGTATTTAGGATGGACGACTCCTGGCACGGTAGTGTACCTGCAGGTAATGGAGTCACCCTCTCCAAAGGTGTCTTACAGACTAAAGGGGAGAGGGACGTGCATGATTGGCAGATCACTTGCTTAGGCAATTGAGTCAATCATGAGATGTCAAGTACCACACCAGATGTTGTTCTTGCACTAGATGCAATAAGTTGACATTAATCCAATCCTGGAGAAACAGTCGGAAGCAGTTTTAGAACATAAGTGGATGTTCTAGGGATATGATAACGACAGCCTCATTCAGGAGACAGTTATCATTCCAGGCTTCCAAGGTGACATGGACGACAAGGAGGTTGTCAGAGTTATAGTTTTCCTTCTGATGAGGGGCAGTATTTTGGACAGGTGGTCCAAGGCAATACTGAGGGAGGCATGGCGCGCAGGATACTGATTAAGTTCAGTTGACGATACAGTCTAAGAAGTTTGGATTTGGAGTTCATTTATGAGCTAGGTCCCATCAGACATCCAGACACATTCTAAGACAGGTATTGCTCTTTTCGGGAGATGGCTTTCTCCGCGAACTTGAGATATAGAGAGACATAGAAAGAAACAACTAAGCGGATCCACTCACTGAGGCTATTCCTCGAACGCAATAGTTCCGCAAACGAGCATTGTGAGACTGACTAGTAGAGGAGTTGGATGTTCGGTATCACACGGGCTGTGAGTATGCGACATCGCAATAATTAGCCTTGAGTGCAAGTGGGAGATTGTTGGAGATAGTGCCCTCAGAGTCAATTATTAGGTCACAGGTACGTGATTGTAATGATTGAGGGAGGACCTATCCCGGTAGGACAGTCTTACTCGAGATGATAGTATGCTATCTGGTTTACCTTTATCATCGTGTACTGTTTTAAGTGACATGACACGTCGCTATTACACGTTGATAGAGCCCCTAGGATTCTTGCTTGACCACCAGCAGTATGAGGGCGATCATATAAGTGGGAGCTGGGGTCTACAAGCATATCCTTAAAAAGTCCCTAGTCGTGGGAGTTTCGAGACCGGGCATCGATACTCCATTAGTAGACTAGTGTATACAGTCGAGACCCCGACGAGGGGCGGTGGCCGGTCTCACAAGCCACTGGTGTCTGTTGGTTCACCTAAGATGTATACAGGCGCTCATTGGGTTATGAGTACACCGGACAGGACTCGCCGGGAACATGCTAGTTGGTCATATACCAGACGTCAGATGGCAGTTCCCAGGTGACATGTGTGCAGGTTAGTTCATCGACCTGGGGATCGTCATTTGTCTCGTGTGAGTTCCCACTGTACTTTGATTACCACCCTACCACGGCTCAAAGGAGTCGTGCAAACAGGTTTTAGTTGGGTACAGTCCCGAGCCACATGGAGGCAGTGAGCGTATCTTCAGGGGTTCGTTTCTCCCGGTATTGGGGGTGAGGTCGTGCTGTGTCTAGGAGAGCCATTACACAAAGTCCTTGGCCAAGGAAAGGAGATTTACTGGTAGGTATTCCAGTAGTATCTCAGGGTGTTCTGGGCTACACTCCGACACGACTTGTACCGCTTTTGGGGGTCTGACTTTTACCAACCCCCTAGGCCCGCCATGCGATACTCATAGACGAACGGACCGGACTGCACGGATATTGTCACTGACAGGCTCAGTAGGGTGTCAGGATGAGTTCACTCATCGACGTCCCTTTTTTGTCAATAGCTGGTGGCCCGTCACGTATTGGCTTATACCTCTGACGTGCTAGTGGTTAAATCCACAACCATAGTATTGACGAGTCTTTAGAGTCCACCACACTTTCTGTTACTCAAGCTTTCGGGCGAAACGCTGTAGAGGCCGTATGGAGATATGGCAGGGTCCGATCAGATACGTGCGGTATTGCACGGATCAGGATCGGACAGTTTGTACTAGTGGCCGTATGGTTATATGGCAGGGTTCGATCAGATACGTGCGGTATTGCACGGATCAGGATCGAACGGATATAACTAGCCGGCTTTGGCTTAAGCCGGTCCTAGTTTAGTACAGTGTAGATTTTGTCTCATTGCATTTGTATCCGGACGGAATACAGATGCGGGTGTGTATGCACAGTATTGGGTTTTCCTGTAATTTATTACGGGACCAGTTTTCTGGAGTTGCCAGTTTGCATTCCGTTCCGGCCGGTTTTTCTTTGTTCTTTCCCGGCCGGACTTTTCCGATGGAGGGGGTAATTTGCAGTTTTGCAAATTACACTTTGTGGAGGACTTATTTGCATAAGGGTTGATATGATAAGCATCTTTGCTTTTCATGCTTTATTGTGATAAGAAAGAAAAGAGGTTTGATGTTGATTTAGTGATGATTATGTTTTAGGTTGTGGTCACCACTTTTTGCATCCTACACTCACCTCCCTCTTGTTATCATTTTGTTTTTGCTCCACCATTTTTCATTCTCACTTGATGAGAGGTTTTTGTTCATGGTTGAGAAAAAGAAAGAGAGAAAGAAAAGAGTTTCATCTTCATCCTTGAGAGTGTTTCATTTGATTGATCTCATTTCATGTTAAGAAAAATGCAAGCACCATTTTTTTTGTCTTGTTTCCTCCATCATCCACAAATGGCAACCAAACCCCAAAAGAGACTATGATTCTACACTACACTTCCTACAGCATATCTTGAGCATGTCGATTTGCCGGCTTCATGCGCGAGTTGCCTCGGTATTGAGGTGGGAGCCCGTAAAAGTACCCGGCTTCGTGGTGCCCTTTCCGACGAGGAGGAGATGGACGGAGATCCCGCGAGGAGATCGGAGTGGAGATGAAGACCGGAGGACTCGGATCGTATGGTATACATCTCTTCTCATCTTGCAGTTAGCTAGATATAGTTTAATGGCACGATCCGGGGTTTAGTGTGCGGTGGTGCCGGTTTGCTAAGTCCGCAAAATTAAAGTTTATCACCGTTTCCGCGTTTGGCCGTCGGTTTGACTGCCGGGGCGCCGCCGTGCACTTACAGGGGAATGTTTTCATTGCCAAAAAACAGGACATTGGAAGCGCAACTGTACCGAGTACTTAAATCTCAAAAAGAAGCATGGGGATACTTCCGCTTCAGGTGCGTTTGTGACAGAAAACTGTTTTTCAATAAACTCTGCTTCATGGGTATTAGATACCGGTTCAGGTTCTCACATTTGCAATTCTATGCAGGGGCTGAGAAATAGCAAAGTTTTGAAGACAGGTGACCATATTCTCCGCGTTGGAAATGGTTCCAATGTACATACAGTCGCAGTGGGAGAGTATCACTTGGGGTTACCATCTGGGTGTATATTGGTTTTGAACCCATGTTATTTTGTACCAAGTATGCTTTGTAACATAATATCTGTTTCTTTGTTAGACAATGAAGGATATAATTTTGTATTGCAGAATAATGTAATGAACATTCACCTGAATCAAATGTTGGTTGGGTATGGTACGCTTAATAACGGGATATACGTGTTAAATCAACACACAGTTTTCAGCATACAACACACTAATAAAAGAAAACTTTCAGAAATAAATGATGCTTTTCTTTGGCACTGTAGACTTGGACATATTAAAGAAACAAGACTAAACAAGTTACACAAAGATGGATATTTAAACTCTTTTGAATATAAATCTTATGCGACTTGCCAGTCTTGTATCAAGGGTAAAATGACCAAAACTCCGTTTACCGGACACGGAGAAAGAGCTACCCAGCTCCTAGGACTCATACATAGTGATGTATGTGGACCAATGTCTACACAAGTTAGAGGCGGTTTTTCTTACTTCATTACTTTCACTGACGATTTCTCAAGATTCGGTCATATATTTTTATTAAAGCACAAATCCGAAGCTTTCGAGAAATTCACCGAATATAAACAAGAAGTAGAAAAACAAAACGGCTTGAGTATCAAAATGCTTCGATCAGATCGAGGTGGGGAGTACCTCAGTACAGAGTTTGCAAACTTCCTAAAAGAGAATAGGATTCTCTCTCAGCTCACTCCTCCTTACACACCACAGCACAACGGTGTGTCTGAACGACGGAATAGGACCCTATTAGATATGGTCCGATCCATGATGAGTGACGCTGAGTTACCTGTCTCATTTTGGGGGCATGCATTGGAGACTGTAGCGTTTGTACTGAACATGGTTCCAACCAAAACCGTGTCTACCACGCCATATGAGATATGGCATGGGAAGAGACCATCTCTTAAGAGAATTAAGATTTGGGGCTGCCCGGCCTATGTTGAAAAGCAGAATCCGGACAAACTCGAGACACGGTCGGTCATGTGTAACTTTGTGGGATATCCAAGGAACTCTTATGGATATCTATTCGACCACAAGGAGGAACAAAAGGTGTTTGTTTCTCAGTATGCCACATTCTTAGAAAAAGAGTTTTTCACAGATAAAGATGATGGCAATGTGGTGGATCTAGAAGAGGTTCTAGAGACACAAAGTACAAATGGCGACTTAGTTGAACCGGCTGTTGCAATAGAAACTGAGGAACCTCGGCCACTCCGCAGGTCTGGTAGGACTTCTCGCCCACCGGAGAGGTACTACGGTTTCATCATTGATGGTGACAGAGAAGACTTCATCATGGAGGATGATGATCCTACCAGTTTTCAGCAAGCTATCACGAGTGGAGACTCTGTGAAGTGGCTGGATGCCATGAGATCCGAAATGGAGTCTATGTACACCAACAAAGTATGGACTTTGGACGTTGTACCCCCTGGGGTAAAACCTGTGGGGTGCAAATGGATCTTTAAAAGAAAGATTGGTGTAGATGGGCAGATAGAGACCTATAAGGCAAGACTTTTGGCGAAAGGTTTTCGTCAAAGACCAGGTTTGGACTATGACGAGTCTTTTTCGCCCGTAGCCATGCTTAAATCCATTCGGATCCTACTTGCTATTGCTGCTCACTACGACTATGAAATCTCGCAGATGGACGTTAAAACGACATTTCTAAATGGGGATTTAGAAGAATGCGTTTATATGGATCAGCCAGAGGGCTTCATTGATAGTGGGAGCAGCGGGAAAGCATGTAGATTGCTTAAATCCATATATGGGTTAAAGCAGGCATCACGGAGTTGGAACATCTGTTTCGATGATGTTATCAAAGAGTTTGATTTCATCAAAAATTCAGATGAACCTTGTGTTTATTAGAAAGCTGTAGGAAGAGCCGTCACATTCCTCGTACTGTACGTGGATGACATTCTTCTGATAGGAAATGATATTCTTATGCTGCAGTCGGTCAAATCTTTCTTATCACTAAGGTTCTCCATGAAGGACCTGGGTGATGCCACTTACATCGTGGGCATCAGGATCTATAGGGATAGATCCAAGAGGTTGTTGGGATTGTCCCAAACCAAGTACATCAACACCATCCTAAAAAGGTTTATTATGGAAGACTCCAAGCGGGGTGCCTTACCTGCTTGTCATGGGGTCACTCTCTCTAAGGACTCTTGCCCAAAGACCGATGAAGAGAGAGCTCGCATGAGCATTATACCCTATGCTTCGGCAGTAGGATCTATAATGTATGCGATGTTATGTACACGCCCAGATGTAGCTTATGCACTTAGTGTAGTAAGCAGGTATCAATCCAACCTAGGGGATAATCACTGGATAGCTGTGAAGAACATTCTTAAGTACTTGCGAAGGACTAAAGAATTGTTCTTGGTGTATGGTAATGGAGATCTCCAAATGGAGGCCTTTACCGATTCGAGCTTCCAGAGCGATAAGTACGACAACAAATCTATCCCAGGATTTGTATTTACCCTCAATGGAGGGGCGGTAAGTTGGAAGAGTTCCAAACAGACTACCATTGCAGACTCTACGATGGAGGCTGAGTACATTGCTGCGAATGATGCCACCAAAGAAGCCGTCTGGATGAGGAAGTTCGTCTCGGAGCTCGGAGTAGTTCCAACCATTATTGATCCAATATCATTGTATTGTGATAATAATGGGGCTATGGCGTTAGCCATGAAGCCCAGGTCCCATCAGCGGTCCAGACACATCCTGAGGCGTTTTCATTTGATCCGGGAGATTATAGATCGCCGCGAGATCGAGATTAGGAGAGTAGACACAAAGAATAACGCCGCGGATCCACTCACCAAAGCCCTCCCTCAGCCGCAGCATGAGCGACTTTTTGAGATGTTGGGTATGAGATACGCCAATAACTGGCCTTAATGCAAGTGGGAGATTGTTGGATATATGTATGCCCTAGAGGCCATTATATGATAGTGGATGTATTTATACATGTATATATATATATTCAGTGTACATTCTTGCTCGACATGATAATATGCTATCTGGTTCTTCTTTATCTGAAATGTTGATTTGATAATGCTTTTATTCATTCACACATGTTGATAAAGCCCTGAGGATATAGACTTGACTACTGTGATTATGATAGAGATCATACTAGTGGGACATCTGTAGTTTATAAGCATATCCTGGAATGTCCCTAGTCATAGGTGTATCGAGACGGGGCATCGATATACCAGAGTAGACTAGCGTATATGATACTAGACCCATATGATGGGCAATGGATGTTCCCACATTCATCGATGTTTGACATCGAGATCGTATACGGGTGCTCAGTGGTGACTGGGTACACTGGACGGACTCACTGAGAACTCCTATATGGAATTATATCTATCGTCGATAGCAGTTCTCAGGTGACACTGGTGCAGGTTAGTCTGTAGACCCGAGATCGTCATAGAGTCTTGTGTGTTATCCCACTATACTTTGATTACCACCCTACCACGGCTCTACTGAGTCATGCAAACAGGTGGCCGTTGGGTACAGTCCTGAGACACACGAAGGCGATGAGCGATAGGAGGGGTTTCGTCTCTCCCGGTATTGGGAGTTGATGCTGTGCTGTGCTGGACTGGCTATATCAGTAAGTCCCTGGCCAGGGCTGTTGAGATTTACTGTTAAGTGTTATCAGTAGTTTCTCGATCAGTTATAGACCATTCATCGGCACGACTTATTGAGTTATTGGGGTCGACGTTACCATCCCAAGACTCGATATGCAGCATATCTGACGAAGAGACCGGACTGTACGGTAGTATTGCCGGTTGGCTCGACGGGAGTTGTAACAGGTTCGCTTGTTATCTTCTGATCACTCAATACCCAGGTAGCCGTTACGTTTAGCTGACCGTTTGCGGCTTGTAGGTATTTGATATGATCATTACCTACTGCCGGCGTATTGACGAGTCTTAGAGTCCTACAATGAAGTTTCCTGGCTCAGGCGAAAAGATGTGGTGTGCATATGAGATATGCACGGGGACCCGATTACATACGGATATGTGATACCGTATATTAATCAGGCATTTTCTATTGGTCGGGTCGTATGTGATATGACCGGTTTGCAAAATCAAGTGTTGATTTAACAAATGACTTTTAGATTAATTCTTTAATCAAACTCTTTTTCTATTTTTTTATGCATGCATGTATGCGCATGATGATGTGCATGGATACAAACATACATACATTGTATCATGGTTGTTGATACATGTTTGGTGGCAATGCAAGACTCACATTGTAGAATTATCTATTTATTTATCATTTAGAAAAAGAAAAGTGATAACTCACGCAAGGTTTATACTTATCATCTTTGACCATGATTCGACCACCATTTAACCTTGAGTTAATTATCCTTTCATCTTTAACCCATTTGATAAAAATCTAGATGATTCTAACCATGGTTGAAGTGAGAAAGGATTAAGATATATTATTCTTTTCTCATTTCAATTATTTACTCTCTCATATCTTTTCTTGTGTGAAAAAGCTTAGCCACCATCTTCTTCTTCCTCTCTTGATTATTTTCTTAAGGGAGGTTAATAAAAAGAAAGAGTTTTGATCAAAGAATACAAACCACATCATCATACTACACACATCTAGCCGGTTTGTGTAGGGTATTTGCTCTACTTCATTGTCATATCGAGTAAAGCAAGGAGCTTTGGGCAAAGGAGCTTCGGGTGGATCGTCGTGGACTTAAAAGACCTCAAGCGAACCTTTTTTCAGCCCTCAAGTAGCCAAGGACTCTAGCGTAAGGAGCTACAAAGGTTGTACTCTCAAAACCCTAGCCTTTATTACTTGTGATGTTGTCTTTGTAATGAAACCCTAATTTTCTAGTGATGATTCTTTGTATGTTCACTTAGCACCTTGAAAATTTGATTTTGAGACATGTGATGCTTCCAAACCCTTCATGAGGTGCTAGGTAAACCTAACATGATGCGTAACTCACGGCATAAGTGACGGACGCTCGGTTTAAAATAATAATATATGTCCATATATGTTTTGCTAAATATGCGTTCCGTCGTTTTCAAAATATCCCAAAAGGTTTTCCTTTATAAGGTTCGTGTCGCTCACGGACACGTAAGAAATAGCGAGACTATAGCTCCTCTTCAAAACCCTTTTGGTAATCTATTAATGCATGCAGAGTACTCAGGTACTGTCCTCAGATCAGTCCTGTCTGGCTAGTACACAATATAGTGCCCAACATGAAAACAAAGTGCTCAAAAGCAAAATCAGCCTCGAAATGCGTATCCAATAATCACATGCGTCTGGTGCGCATGGAAATCAAATCCAAATACAGGTTCCACAATATGCACAAAAGCCCAAAACTTCGTGCAACGGGTGTGCACGAAAGCATCTGTCCAGTGCAACGGGTGTGTACGACAATAATATCGGGTGCATTTGATATGCACAAGAATCTAATCAGGTACACAAGGTGCACAAAACAATATCGAGTATCAAAATCAAATCGACGGTATACAACACATTTCAATCCAAATCCAAATCAGGTATACTTTGGTATATAATCGCACAACCTTGTGCATCAACGTGCACAAAAGCAAATCGAATACTAAAAGTGCATGAAAACTATGCCGAAAGCATATATCAAATCATATGCATGTCCTAAGCATGAAATCACAATAAATATCTCAAATGACATCAAAATGAAGTCGGTGCAACAGAGGTGCACAAAATACGTATCAATGCACTACAAGCACATATAAGCTATACCGAGTGCAAAAATCAAATCATCCGTATGAAATCCATGAAATCATAAACACATGCTACGCAGGTATAAAATCGACATCAAACGCAATAGGCATGCACAAATCGCAAATCAACACAACGGTGTATAAAATATATATCAGGTGCGATAACTATGCACAAAATGTAAATACTCAGTAGGTGCAACCATGGTGCATGAAATCAATATCAAGAAACTCGTCATCAAAACTCAAATCCAAGCGATATAAGCGTGATACTCGGATCACAAACGCAAATCGCAAAAAAAATGACATCGAGGTACACCTCCTACAATGTCGGAAAAAAATATCAGGCGCCTAAAACTGGCAGGGCAAGAACATCCGCTCGCCTCCTGCTCACGGCCTGGCGTCTTCTGTCTTTGGGTCCTTATCTTCTCTGTAGATTTACCCATCTCGCAATCCATCGGCTCATTGGCCCTGTCAGGTGTGCTAACGGGAACGATTCCGTTCTGGCACTTCTCTGGTCATCTCTCGGTCAATCATCACGACCACTCGTAAGGCAGCACGTCACTGGCGTCGACCTCTGTCTCTCTGAATACACATGACACATCTGATCCTGGGTGCAATTCTCATTGCAGCAGTGTCCCGGAAGGAATCCTGCTCAAGGTCTCTTCCAATCTCGCCTATGCCGAACTGTACGGAGGCCGGTACTCTTACATAATCATTTCTCATTTTCTGGACATCTGTGTGTTCCGCACACCGTTCCTCGGAAACTGGCCATATCCGAGCGCCTCTGTAAGCATATCAGGTCTCTGATCTCGACGGGGAGTAATAACAGCTCGTCAGCGTCGCGCTCGAACTTCTGGTTCCACTCGTCCTTATCGTCGTCCACTATGACGTCACGCCATGCTATCTGCGCACCGCAACTGTTCTCGGCCACGGTGAATCAGAAGTCTCTCACACGGACTCGAAGTCACGAACTCGGTATCTTCATCACTCGGTAGAAGATATCTGGCCGAACACGTCCTTGGGAACTCGCCCCAACCATCGGAGGAAAACTCAATACTCGTCCGTTCTCGATCAGCTCACAACGCACCAGGGTGAGGTCCTCTATACGAAGCTGGTCAGCTCACTGGTCTCTCATTATATAGTATCCGGACGACGTCAAACTTTTTGATCGAGTCATCAAGGTCCCAAAATTTCCCGAAGGCTCATACTTGAGCATAGTCTAAAAATATCAGGTACATACCACAGTACCTATGGACCAGCCATAGAAGGGCAAACCCAAGCCTCACCGATGGCACCGCTAAACTGCCACAAACCCTAAGGTTCAAAGCGGTTCCATGGTCATCATGTCGAGTTAGGGTTTCATTCTTCTAGAGGGTCCACAGAATTACCTGCATGTTCCTCCGAACACTTTAAACTTGGGAAAATGGTGTCCTGGCACTCGTTCAAACCTTTTAGCTTCGCCAAAACCACATATGACTATTCTTCGCCCGCATGCTAAACAATGCCTTAATCTTCCAGGAAAGGCGATACATCGGCGGTCGTCTCTGGATCAGCCTGCTCTAGGTCTGAGTAAGATTCTTTCCACACTGGAAATCGTCAACTCAACTAGGACAGCGTCGGTGCATCAATCTGACAAACCACCTTCGTCTCTGAAATCGAGGTAGACTAGCTATCATTTGTCGCATTTCTTCCTGGAAGCTCTGGCGATCTTAGCTCGTAAGCTCTGGAAGCGACATCCCATCAATCTCAGCAACAGCTGGGTCACCTGTCTACAAGATAGGCGATATCATAATCTCTGAGGTACGCTGTACATCTACAGTCCTCTCGCAACTGGCAGCTCTAACAATGGCCTGATCATCCTGTGTAAAACCAAGCACCCTCCTCTACAAGAGGTCACAACATAAAATACTAACTCAAGACGTTCTCATGTCACCAGGAAATACAATGGTCAGCCCTCGTACCGGACGAGCTCGCCCAGACCGCAATACTAGCAGCGGCTCAAACTGCGCTCAAACTATGGTGACATGAACCTCAATCGAGTATCGAAGAGAGCAGATCAACGGCATGAGAGAAATGACAGATCCAGAATGGATACATGATCATAAGAAAGATCAGTATCAATGAAAAAAAGATCATGGAAATAAATAGAATCGAAGATCTCAAATGGATGTATAATCATGGATAAGAAGAGAATCACAGATCTCAAAATGTGTACATCCTAAGGTTTCTTAAGTGGAGTATCGTATCGTAAATATGCCGCGGAACATACGTACGGTACGTCACTCTACTCAAGCTACCTACTCCATCAATCGGGGTCAGCCTATGAAACGAAAGTTTGGGTCTTATACCCCCCCCCCCCGTTCAAGTCTAAGTTCCGTAAGGTCAAGCCTAGATTCCGAAATACATACCCGTCCTAGACTCCGCATAGTCAAACATAGACTCGAACAAAGGTTAAACCTAGCGCTCTGATACCAACTTTGTCACGACCCGAAATATTAGCTCGTGACCAGCACTTGAACCGCGCACCGTCTAAAGGCGTAACGGAATTCAAGTAAGTCGAAACCCAGAAATCTAAACCATTTAAGAAAAATAAAGGTGAGGTTTTGAAATAAAGGTATAATGAAATCTAGTTTTCTTAATGCATAAAAAAGGAACATGAATGATACAAGTGAAATTTACTAGTTTGAAAATATGTTTCGTCTTTTTAAAATTTTGGCAGCACCTCCATTGCATATTTTGATCCAAAACCACAAATACATAATAAGAATAATGGTATCCACAAGCGGGAGCTAGCTCTTCGCCAAACGGCGGATCACAACCACGCAATACAGCATAAATAGATATACGACGCCCAACGGCGAAGTTCACCACAAAGATAAAGAAATGAGCAAGATATAACCCCCAAAGTGAATATAAAACCCATCGCTCAAATCTTGCAACTACGAGTCTCACTAAGTCTCATCACTTATACAATTTACAACTTTGATCGATTGATGGAGTTAACTAGATACAATATGAAATATAATATAAGAGTGGGTACGATACAAATGTCCCACCTACCAATGCAAAACACCCTAATGGAACTGTGTGCCAGCAAAGCCGCTACTGATCCAAGCGGTCAACCTGCAAGAACTGTGGCACAACGGGGGTGAGTTGCCAACTCGTGAATAGAAATATATCTACAAGTAGAAATCGAATAAACAACGACTCCTAGGTCAACTATATCATAAGGTAATACTATGATATTTAGGGTGACCTGGTCGTATATGTGCCAATAAGATAGTCAATACCTATATGCATGTGGATAACATCCAACAGTAATAATCAATGCATGCAGATATGTGGATCTCATCCACCCATAAATCAATGTCTATACGCATGTTCATAATCTCCAATAGTAGAATCGGTGTATGTATGTATGTATATGGATCTAGTCCGCGTGTCAACCACTGACGCAACAATATCATGCATGTAAATATCATAAAAGAGTGTGCATGAAAGTATGAGGATATATATATCAACGGTGTCCCACCCGACACATCAAATCATGGAACCTGAGTGCCTAGCATCGACTGTCGAAAACCTCATGAAAACCGTGCCCAGCATCGGCACGTAAATCCCCAAATATCGGGCTCCGGCAGTCCGGATCGGCCCACGGGCTCCGGCAGTCCGGGTCTGCCCCTATCATCTCTCGACTCCGGTCGGTATCCTCCGGATATCCTCCGAGCCCAAATACTATCACCGGTAGGTAGTAGTCCCTCTACCAGGCTCACCGTCGACTGCACAGCAATCCGTTCTCGCCCTGGGGTACCATACCGGGTCCTCCATGTACCCGCAATCGGCCTCATCCGCCTCCTCGAATCGGGTTTCACATGTCGCTCTCAGAACCGAGAAAACACATGGTGGACGCACTGAAATATCATATCAAGAGAAACCAGGTTTTAAAACAACACATAATCTCTTTTAGAATGTCCACGGTTCTAAAATCCAGAAATCTCATGAAAACATCATATCTCAATGCGTACAATAATAGAGCATGATGTGTGCGACATATAATAGAAATGTAAGCATATCTTGTATCATGCAGCATGGAATAGTGATATGACATATTAAGGGAAACCGCTCTTTTAAAATGATTCCAGTTTTTAAAATATAACATGCGGTTCCCAATTTTACAATAACAACGGTTATCTATGTAGGTACAATATGTATATGCGCAAGTATAGATATACCAATGTATGTGTGCTCAAATATGGATATACAAATGTGTATATCCGCAAGTATGGATGTATCAATGTATATGTGTTCAAGCAGGTTATGTGAAGAGTCATATCATAATCCAGCAATTCTACTGTGTAGTGACATGGCAATTATCGATGATGAAGTGCGTGAGCCTATAAACTGTGTACGTGTGACATACGCATCATCGATAATGGTGCAGGTGTACTATCAAAGGTATATGTGATGCAATAATAATATCATGAATGTATCACAAGGTAAATCATCAGCTTAAAGCTATAAGATATACGTAACTATCATATGTCTGAGTCGGTGAATCTATCAATCGACACCTAGCCCAGTAACGTCGCGTACGGTATCATCCATCGTACGACAACCTCTAGTCATGGGTAAAGATCAATCATCAAGTCAAACTCATCACGCACGGAATATCATCGTGCGGCGGCATTATAATAATATGGATCCTATCATCCTATATGACAAAAGAAGGTACGGCCTAATATCACATACGGCTTATCATCCACGATGCACAACATTCTATAAATGTATGTATATCTATGTGCCTATGTCCCGGTTCACATCCGCAATAATCTCATATTAAGGGACCGGCAGGGTATAAATCAACTCGATCGACTCACATCCGTATACCATCACTTCATCATGTCATCATATCAGTCTTATATTCTTTCATCGCATTTAAATCACCTATCAAATCGAATTGCATAAACATTCAATCATTACAAGTATAAGTATCTAATCTAACATACACATCTGAACCATACAATCGGATTTTTAAAGAAGCGAATCGTAGTTTTGAAAATAGGAGTTACGGTGTTTTTAAGAAAGAGATATCATTTGAAAATCCGTAACATCCCTCAAGGTATATACTTAAAAGGTACATACGATTCTTCGGTTTAGAAAAAGGTATGGTTCGGATGACGCATCTACATCGACTATCTATTCCTACAGTACCCTAAACGGTAATATCGCTAAACGACATCCTATGATAGTCGTAACGTATCATTCTAACAATCCTCTAGTGTCACGACCCGATAATTTGGCCCGTGACCGGCACTTAGCCACGTAACGTCCACCGGCGTAACGCGACTAAGTAAGCCGAAACCCAGAAATCAAAACCATTAAATATAGAGTGTTTAAATCATTTCGTAAAAACAGCTATAAATGTTTAGGAAACTTTAATTAATTTAGTAGAAATCCTTTTTAAGTTAAGAGGTATTTTTGAATAATTTTGGCAACATTTCCTTTATAACCATTTATTCCAAAAGTCAGGTAAAGGCGAGTGAAATAGAAATAACATGCGGGATGAATAGAGCATCACAAGAGTATACAGTAACACAAAGGCGAATATCATAAAAGGTAAGACTGCATAATATAAAGTCGGCTCACATGCGAGCTCGCCACCAGAGTACAAATCATATACATCGTCCTCACAACTGTCTCTAAGTCAATACAGGAAGGTAGATGGAGAGTACTAGATACATCAATATACAACTGAAAGATAAACAGATACCGTACAAAACCCACCTAATAACAAAAGGGCTATCACGCCTCAGAAGTGGTATCTGTGCCAAAAGATGCAGTAAACCGCTAGCCCGAAAACTCTAAAGGGCAACCTGCAAGCACTGTGGCACAACGGGGGTGAGTTGCCAACTCGTGAATAGAAAATAACATATAAAGGTAATCGCAGGTATGCACGTACTGCGATACATTAAACTATGCAAACTAATAAACATCTATATGAAGAACTGGATGCTCAAATCATGCAACAAGTACTATCTAATAATCATCTATATGTGATGAGCAAGATACGCAATAATATGCAAGCATGTGTACTCGATCAGGTATACTAACTACAGGATGAGATGTCAAATACTGAATGCTGACTATGGAAAAGAACAATATCTACACGGAATATCGTCGTGGAAAATATCTGGTGTCAATCAATGCACCAAAACCAGTATAACTCAAGCGTCGTCATTCATATCGGTCCTCAAACCTGCAATCTCATAAGAATCGGGAGTACCCATCACCGGCACTCAAAATATCATAAAAACAGCCGTGTCCAGCATCGACACGCAAATCCTCCAATATGGGGCGTCCGTCCATCGGATCTGCCCACGGGCTCCGTCTGCGGAATCGGCCCTCGGCCCCGGCAGTACGCGTCGTCCCGTATCCGTCAAGCTACTCTGGTCAGTATCCTCCGGATAACCGCCAGGTCCAACCAATCACCGGTAGGTAGTAGTCCCTCCGCCGGGCTCACCGTCTAACAATACGAGTCTTCTCGCCCCGGGGTACCGTACCGGGTCCACCATGTACCCGCAATCGGTGCCTACCTCTCCTCGAATCGGGTATACTCACACAAGCTCTCTAGAACCGAGAAAACTCATGGTGGACGCACTAAAATATCATATCAAGGGAAACCGGGTTTTCAAACAGTGCGTATTTTCTTAAAATAGTACTCCGGTTCCCAAATCCAGAAATCACAGAAATCAAATCCAATGCGTAGATCCATGCAATGTGTCGTATGACACTACAATTTAAGGAATGGGGAAACCGCTGTTTAAGAGGTCCAGTTTTGAAAATATCGTTTGCGGTCCCTCAGTTTTTAAATCAAGTAAATATCATCCATGAATGCAACATATGAATGTGGTAACGGTATGGATGTGCGAATGGATAAGTACGCAAAGTGAATATAGCAATGTATATGTGCACTGATGTAGACCTATGATGCATATGCGCCCGAGTATGAATATGTGTAAGGTATATGGCACAAATATGAATCTGTATGATGTATGCGGTAAATCACGTCAACATTAAATAGGCCGAATCAATATAATATGCGGTTTATAACAATCCTACGTTGTGAGTGGCATGGCAATCACTAACGGTGTGAGTGTAGCATATAAAACGTGCTCGTGCAACTTGGACCGTTAGTGACAGTGCAGTGTTCTATACTACCAGTACATCTATATGGACACTCATGACTACAATTCCTATTACGCCCTGACGCTTAACGCCATACGGGCGATTTCCCCGTAGATGTTAAATCTACTCACCTGGTCGCATGCTAAGTATAGCCGACCACCTGCTTCCCTTTCCTGGCGACGTCTGACGTGCTCGCCTGAGAACCTGGAATTACACAAGGAATCTAATTATATAAGCAAGAATCCCGCAAAACGTGAAATCGAAACAAAACGTGAAACTCGCGTCACGAATCAACACGCGTGTGTGTGATACGCTGGAACGTGTGTGCACGCACCTACGACTCAGTCCGATACGCCGCGATACGCTGAATCACAAACCCACTCGCGTATCGTGCGTATCGCGCAAACTTAAAAACACCAGAAAATGACATATAGCTCCAGATTCTGTCCAGGCTACAATATTACAAAACTACATATACCAAGGACCTACAAAACATAGCAGACACCAACCCTGAAAACCCTAACTCCTAACTCCCTGTTCTGGCCGCAAATTGCGGCCAGAAAGATGATTTCGGCGGCCAAAAGTGAGAGTGGTGGGGTCGGGCTCTGGTGGTGGGGTCAGGGTGTTACTAGTAGGCTGGGGTCCACTCAATTTTATCCTGAAGTCACCTGGGTAACAGCAGATAACAGAAAGCTAAATTTTTGCTTAAAAGTCACAATTTGCACCAACATGAAAGTTCAGGGTACTTTAGTGTAAATTGGGGTTACCTAGGTTAACCTGGCCTCAATAGCTCCTAACTAACCTAGTCTAACTAAAATTAACCTAACTTAAGCAAGGATCTTACTAATCACCATCAATATTGCTAAAACACCAAGTCCAGTGATAAACATCTACCAATCACACTAAAACCTAAACCAACTCACAAATCTAGCACACAAGCAAGTGAAGCTCAGAATTTATACCTCGCTTGACCCTACTACACTGGTCCAGGAGAAGAAAAGAAGAAGAGGAGGCTGCTACAGGAATTGCCTCTGCACAGAAGCTGCTGCTGCTTGAAGTGCTGATGCTTATTGCTGTTGATGTTGCCGTTATTGGGGTTGTGGAGCTGAAGCTGGTGCTGCTGGGGCTGCTGCTACATGTGGGGCTGCTGCTACATGGAGCTGGGGTTGCTGGGGGTGAGCTGGGGCTGCATGAAGTGCTGATGCAGTTGCTGTTCTGGTGCTGGTGTTTGATGCTGCTGCTGCTGCAACCTCTGCTGGGCTGAAGCTGATGTGTGTGTGTGTGTGAGAGTGAGAGAGTGAGTGAGATATGAGAGAGGGTTGCAAGCAAAGGAAATGATAATGCAAGAGAGTCAAGCCCCCATTCTCCCTCTCTCTCTCCACATTAATTGCAAGCATGGGCTTGCCATGATGCACCTCTCTCAAGTCAACCAAATTACTTTTTAAATCCATTTTCCATTTTAAACAAAACATAACCTTAATTAAAATCTTTTGTCTTAACAAGGGGGTTTAATTCACCATGGTTGTGAAACATGGTATAACCCAAGTTTTAACCCTAGTTTACATGCACAAGTTTGTGCAAGCTTGGTAAAATTCTAGAAAAATATTTATTAATTTGGAAAAACTATTTGAAAATCAATTTGGTAAACTTTTTATTAAAATCACCTATTAAAATATAATTAGCCACTAAACACATCCTAGGGTGTTACAATCTTCCCCCCTTAAAAGAATTCGTCCCCGAATTTTGAACATAAAGCAACGCATACCTTCAAAGAGATGAGGGAACTTCTTCCGCATCTCGCCCTCGGCCTCCCAAGTGATCTCATCACCATTCGGGCTGCGCCAAAGCACCTTTACTGATGGCAAGACTTTCGATCTAAGTTTCTTCACTTGCCGGTCCAAGATCACGACTGGCTGCTCGGTGAACGTAAGATCGCGCTCGAGCTGAACGGCCTGATGCTGAATCAAGTGCGAAGGGTCATGCAGGTATCTGCGAAGCATCGACACGTGGAAAACGGGGTGAACATCTGGGAAGTCGGGTGGAAGAGCCAAACGATAAGCTACCGCGCCCACACGCTCGAGGATCTCGAAGGGACCTATGAATCTGGGGCTAAGCTTCCCCTTCCGTCCAAACCTCATCACTCCCTTCATCGGAGAGACCCTCAGAAATACGTGATCGCCAACTGCGAACTCTAGTCTGCGGCGGCGCCTGTCGGCATACGATCTCTGCCTGCTCTGAGCTGTCCTCATCCTGTCTCGAATCAGCTGTATCTTCTCAGTCGTCTCCTGTACTATCTGTGGCCCCAAAATACTACCCTCGCTGAGCTCTGTCCAACAGACCGGCGATCTACATCTCCTCCCATACAAAGCCTCAAAAGGTGCCATCTGGATAGTATCCTGGAAGCTATTGTTGTAGGAGAACTCGATCAAGGGTAAATGATGATCCCAGCTACCACCAAAGTCTAAAACACAGGCTCGGAGCATGTCCTCAAGAGTCTGAATGGTCCGCTCTGACTATCCGTCGGTCTGCGGGTGGAATGCAGTGCTGAAACACAAGCGCGTGCCCAAAGCCTCCTGAAGTCTATGCCATAATCTGCTGGTAAACTGGGTGCCTCGGTCAGACACAATACAGGTCGGGACCCCATGTAGTCGTACAATCTCATCGATATAGATCTGGGCATACTGCGCAAATCCGAAAGTCGTCTTCACTGGCAGGAAGCGAACCGCTTTCGTCAGACGATCTACGATCACCCAAATGGAGTCATACCCTCGCCTATGCCTGGGTAGACCCACCACGAAATCCATCGAAATCTGTTCCCATTTCCACTCCGGAATGGGTAATGGCTGTAGCTCTCCCGCGGGCCTCTGGTGCTCGGCCTTGACTTGTTGACAAGTCAGGCATCTCGATACGAACTCCGCGATGTCCTTCTTCATTCCGTCCCACCAGTAGGTCTCTCTCATATCATGATACATCTTGGTGGAACCGAGATGGACACTGTACACCGATCGATGTGCCTCCTCAAGAATATCGCGCCGCAATCCCTCAGCATCTGGTACGCACAGTCTAGACCCAAATCGTAATTCCCCCTGCTCATCAATCACAAACTCGGAGAATCTGCCCTGTCCAATCTGTGTCATGATCTCTGAGCAACGGTCATCCCTGCGCTGTGCCTCACATATACGATCAAGCAACTGTGGGCGTGCACGAACATGTGCTAGCTGTCCCCCAATCCGCGTGAACTCGAACTGCACTCGGCTGTCGCATAATATCTGCCAATCTGCCGACGACTGCCTCTGTACTGCACTCAAACACGCTAGACTACCCTCGGGACTCCTACTCAAAGCATCTGCTACTACATTAGCCTTGCCCGGGTGATATAAGATCTCGCAGTCGTAGTCCTTCACCAACTCCATCCATCGGCGCTGTCGGAGATTCAGGTCTCGCTGCTGAAATATGTACTTGAGGCTCTTGTGATCCGTGAATATCTGGCACGACTCGCCGTATAGGTAATGTCGCCAGATTTTAAGTGCAAAGACCACTGCAGCCATCTCCAGATTGTGGGTAGGGTAGTTCTGTTCATGTTTCTTCAGCTGTCGAGAAGCATACGCGATCACGCAGCCGTGCTGCATCAATACGCACCCTAGCCCCACTCGCGAAGCGTCGCAATAGACTGCAAATCTGCCTGATCCTGAAGGCAACGATAAAACTGGCGCCGTAGTCAAACAGGTCCGTAGCTGCTGGAAACTGTGCTCGCAATCCTCGGTCCAATCGAAGGGAACTCCCTTTTGGGTCAGTCCAGTCAAGGGTGCAGCAATACGGGAAAAATCCTGTACGAATCGCCTGTAGTAACCGGCCAATCCTAGAAAACTGCGTATCTCAGTGACGGATGTAGGCCTGGGCCAACTCTGAACGGCTTCTATCTTTCTTGGGTCCACACATATACCATCCCGTGTAATCACATGACCCAAGAAGTCCACGCTGTCGAGCCAGAATGCGCACTTCGAAAATTTTGCATAAAGCCGATGCTCCCTCAAAGTCTGTAGCGTGATCCGCAGGTGCTGCTCGTGCTCCTCTCTGCTCCGGGAATACACCAATATGTCGTCGATGAATACGATGATGAATAGGTCAAGATACGGCCTGAATATGCGGTTCATCATGTCCATGAAAGCTGCTGGCGCGTTGGTGAGTCCGAATGACATCACCAGAAACTCGTAATGGCTATAACGTGTACGGAAAGCTGTCTTCGGAATGTCCTCCTGTCGAACCCTCAGCTGGTGATAGCCTGATCGCAAATCGATCCTAGAAAAATATCCTGCCCCCTGAAGCTGGTCGAACAAGTCGTCGATACGTGGCAAAGGATATCTGTTCCGCACGGTCACCCGGTTCAGCTGCTGGTAGTCGATACACAAACGAAAGCTTCCGTCCTTCTTCTTGACAAACAGAACTGGAGCACCTCAAGGAGAAACACTGGGTCGAATAAGTCCCCTGTCCAGCAATTCCTGCAACTAACTCTTCAACTCACTAAGTTCCGCCGGGGCCATCCGATAAGGCGGTATAGAAATAGGCCCCGAGCCGGAAATCAAATCAATACAAAAAGCAATGTCGCGCTCAGGCGGTAGACCAGGAAGCTCGTCAGGGAACACATCAGGGAAATCACACACAATCGGAATCTGCTCCAACGGAACACCTGGGGCTCTAGTGTCACAAACATAGGCTAGAAATCCCTGACATCCCTTCCTCAAAAGCTGTCCAGCGCGAAGAGAAGAAATCAAAGGGTGAGGAGTGGCACCACTGTCACCCTGCACGACAAAGGCCGACTCGCCGGGAAAACAGAACCTCACTGTCTTCTCGCGGCAGTCTACCGACGCATAGCACGTGGCTAACCAATCCATGCCCAAAAGAACGTCGAAATCCAACATCTCGAGAAGGATCAAATCGACAGGCAGGTCTCTATCGCCAATACGGACGACGCAGGATCGGAACACGTGCCTAGCGACAAACGACTCTCCCACGGGAGTGGTCACAACAAGCGGCTGATCTAGCAGACCGGACTCTCTACCCAAACTCGGCACGAAGTGTGTGGATACGTACGAGTGCGTGGATCCGGGATCGAACAACACGTGTGCATCAACAGAGCATACTGACAAAATACCTGAAACCACCGCATTGGACGCCTGCGCGTCCTGATGCGTCAAAGCGAAAACTCATGCCTGTCCTCCACCTGCAACTGGCGGTCCCCTACTAGCAGCTGGCTGCACTCTGCCGGTGGCTGGCTGTCCCCTGCCTCGACCGCCTCGCCCTCTAGGAACAAACCCTCCGCGACCACGACCTCTCTGTGCCTGCGTCTGGCGCGGAGTAACTGTGGGTATAATAGGCAACGCCCTCTGGGGTGGAGAAGGTGGAAGGGTGACATGCGGTATGGCTGACTCCCTCTGACGTGTCTCGGTACAATCTCTGACACGATGATGAGGACTATCACATCCAAAACATCCACGGGACGACTGCTGACCCTCCTGGGGGTATGAGCTAAACATCTGACCTCGCCCCGAATCTCTGCCACCTGTACTACGTCTATCACGGCGTCTGAATGGATGTCTCTAGGCTGCTATGTCAGTACGAACCCTCTTCGGCCCTGGAACTACTGAATTCTCGGCAAGACATTCCTCGACCAATAGGGCTGCATCTACCGCTGCGGCGTAAGTCTCGTAATGCTGGGAGCTGATCGCAAGGAATAGCGGGGTAAGCAAGCCTCGGACAAATCTCTTGACTTGCATCTCCTCTGTAGCTACCAGGTACGGAGCATAAACTGATAGCTCGGTGAACAGCACATCGTACTCTGCCACTGTCATCTCTGGCGTCTGGCGCAAGGACTCAAATCTGCGAGCTCGGGCATCCCTAACACTCTGGGGAAGGAAACGGGCTAGGAATACTATCACGAACTCCGTCCAGGTCATAGGAGGAAGACCTGCTGCTCTGCCCTTCTCAACTGAATCACACCATTTCTGCGCAAGACCTTCCAAGCGAAAGCTCACGAACTCGACCCATCTCGCATCTGAGCATCGGAGGGAACGGCATATCCGGGCCATCTTATCAATAAAAGACTGCGGGTCCTCGGCTGCGTCTGTGCCTGTGAAGACCGGAGGCTTCAGCCTCATGAACTCTGATAGCGATACTGTAATCACCTCCGTGGCTGCAGGGGCAACTGGCTGTGCGGTAGGTACCATCGCGGTCTCTGGAACGGGTGGAGCTACCTCTGGTCGCTGCGCTCGAAGCGTCTCAACTAGCGATCCTATCATCTGGCGCATCTCCTGCATGCTGGCCCCTATCGTGGCGATCTGCTCTGTCATGGGAGGAGCAGTCTGCTCGGGTACGACGGGTACACTGCCCGGATCAGTCCTCGTCTCGGACGAGTCAACACGAATCTCGGCCCTCGCGGCCGCTCTCTGCGCCCTAGTAGTCTTTGGCGGCATAGTGGCTGAAAAGGAAAATAGGATTCGATAAGGATACTGAAATCGAATCGCAAGAAGGCATGCAAAGAAATGAAGGAATTTCAACCAATAAATCCTAAGGTCGCTTAGGCGGAGTACCGTGTCGCGAGTATGCCGCGGAACATACACACGCTACGCCACTCTGCTGTAGCTACCTACTCCATCATACCAGGGTCATCCTACACTCCGAAGGTAAAACCTACGCTCTGATACCAACTTTGTCACGACCCGATAATTTGGCCCGTGACCGGCACTTAGCCACGTAACGTCCACCGGCGTAACGCGACTAAGTAAGCCGAAACCCAGAAATCAAAACCATTAAATATAGAGTGTTTAAATCATTTTGTAAAAACAGCTATAAATGTTTAGGAAACTTTAATTAATTTAGTAGAAATCCTTTTTAAGTTAAGAGGTATTTTTGAATAATTTTGGCAACATTTCCTTTATAACCATTTATTCCGCAAGTCAGGTAAAGGCGAGTGAAATAGAAATAACATGCGGGATGAATAGAGCATCACAAGAGTATACAGTAAAACAAAGGCGAATATCATAAAAGGTAAGACTGCATAATATAAAGTCGGCTCACATGCGAGCTCGATACCAGAGTACAAATCATATACATCGTCCTCACAACTGTCTCTAAGTCAATACAGGAAGGTAGATGGAGAGTACTAGATACATCAATATACAACTGAAAGATAAACAGATACCGTACAAAACCCACCTAATAACAAAAGGGCTATCACGCCTCAGAAGTGGTATCTGTGCCAAAAGATGCAGTAAACCGCTAGCCGCGACTACTCCAAAGGGCAACCTGCAAGCACTGTGGCACAACGGGGGTGAGTTGCCAACTCATGAATAGCAAATAACATATAAAGGTAATCGCAGGTATGCACATACTGCGATACATTAAACTATGCAAACTAATAAACATCTATATGAAGAACTGGATGCTCAAATCATGCAACAAGTACTATCTAATAATCATCTATATGTGATGAGCAAGATACGCAATAATATGCAAGCATGTGTACTCGATCAGGTCTACTAACTACAGGATGAGATGTCAAATACTGAATGCTGACTATGGAAAAGAACAATATCTACACGGAATATCCTCGTGGAAAATATCTGGTGTCAATCAATGCACCAAAACCAGTACAACTCAAGCGTCGTCATTCATATCGGTCCTCAAACCTGCAATCTCATAAGAATCGGGAGTACCCATCACCGGCACTCAAAATATCATAAAAACAGCCGTGTCCAGCATCGACACGCAAATCCTCCAATATGGGGCGTCCGTCCATCGGATCTGCCCACGGGCTCCGTCTGTGGAATCGGCCCTCGGCCCTGGCAGTACGCGTCGTCCCGTATCCGTCAAGCTACTCTGGTCAGTATCCTCCGGATAACCGCCAGGTCCAACCAATCACCGGTAGGTAGTAGTCCCTCCGCCGGGCTCACCGTCTAACAATACGAGTCTTCTCGCCCCGGGGTACCGTACCGGGTCCACCATGTACCCGCAATCGGTGCCTACCTCTCCTCGAATCGGGTATACTCACACAAGCTCTCTAGAACCGAGAAAACTCATGGTGGACGCTCTAAAATATCATATCAAGGGAAACCGGGTTTTCAAACAGTGCGTATTTTCTTAAAAAAGTACTCCGGTTCCCAAATCCAGAAATCACAGAAATCAAATCCAATGCGTAGATCCATGCAATGTGTCGTATGACACTACAATTTAAGGAATGGGGAAACCGCTGTTTAAGAGGTCCAGTTTTGAAAATATCGTTTGCGGTCCCTCAGTTTTTAAATCAAGTAAATATCATCCATGAATGCAACATATGAATGTGGTAACGGTATGGATGTGCGAATGGATAAGTACGCAAAGTGAATATAGCAATGTATATGTGCACTGATGTAGACCTATGATGCATATGCGCCCGAGTATGAATATGTGTAAGGTATATGGCACAAATATGAATCTGTATGATGTATGTGGTAAATCACGTCAACATTAAATAGGCCGAATCAATATAATATGCGGTTTATAACAATCCTACGTTGTGAGTGGCATGGCAATCACTAACGGTGTGAGTGTAGCATATAAAACGTGCTCGTGCAACTTGGACCGTTAGTGACAGTGCAGTGTTCTATACTACCAGTACATCTATATGGACACTCATGACTACAATTCCTATTACGCCCTGACGCTTAACGCCATACGGGCGATTTCCCCGTAGATGTTAAATCTACTCACCTGGTCGCATGCTAAGTATAGCCGACCACCAGCTTCCCTTTCCTAGCGACGTCTGACGTGCTCGCCTGAGAACCTGGAATTACACAAGGAATCTAATTATATAAGCAAGAATCCCGCAAAACGTGAAATCGAAACAAAACGTGAAACTCGCGTCACGAATCAACACGCGTGTGTGTGATATGCTGGAACGTGTGTACACGCGCCTACGACTCAGTCCGATACGCCGCGATACGCTGAATCACAAACCCACTCGCGTATCGTGCGTATCGCGCAAACTTAAAAACACCAGAAAATGACATATAGCTCCAGATTCTGTCCAGGCTACAATATTACAAAACTACATATACCAAGGACCTACAAAACATAGCAGACACTAACCCTGAAAACCCTAACTCCTAACTCCCTGTTCTGGCCGCAAATTGCGGCCAGAAAGATGATTTCGGCGGCCAAAAGTGAGAGTGGTGGGGTCGGGCTCTGGTGGTAGGGTCAGGGTGTTACTAGTAGGCTGGGGTCCACTCAATTTTATCCTGAAGTAACCTGGGTAACAGCAGATAACAGAAAGCTAAATTTTTGCTTAAAAGTCACAATTTGCACCAACATGAAAGTTCAGGGTACTTTAGTGTAAACTGGGGTTACCTAGGTTAACCTGGCCTCAATAGCTCCTAACTAACCTAGTCTAACTAAAATTAACCTAACTTAAGCAAGGATCTTACTAATCACCATCAATATTGCTAAAACACCAAGTCTAGTGATAAACATCTACCAATCACACTAAAACCTAAACCAACTCACAAATCTAGCACACAAGCAAGTGAAGCTCAGAATTTATACCTCGCTTGATCCTACTACGCTGGTCTAGGAGAAGAAAAGAAGAAGAGGAGGCTGCTACAGGAACTGCCTCTGCACAGAAGCTGCTGCTGCTTGAAGTGCTGATGCTTATTGCTGTTGATGTTGCTGTTATTGGGGTTGTGGAGCTGAAGCTGGTGCTGCTGGGGCTGCTGCTACATGTGGGGCTGCTGCTACATGGAGCTGGGGCTGCTGGGGGTGAGCTGGGGCTGCATGAAGTGCTGATGCAGTTGCTGGTGTTTGATGCTGCTGCTGCTGCAACCTCTGCTGGGCTGAAGCTGATGTGTGTGTGTGTGTGAGAGTGAGAGAGTGAGTGAGATATGAGAGAGGGTTGCAAGCAAAGGAAATGATAATGCAAGAGAGTCAAGCCCCCATTCTCCCTCTCTCTCTCCACATTAATTGCAAGCATGGACTTGCCATGATGCACCTCTCTCAAGTCAACCAAATTACTTTTTAAATCCATTTTCTATTTTAAACAAAACATAACCTTAATTAAAATCTTTTGTCTTAACAAGGGGGTTTAATTCACCATGGTTGTGAAACATGGTATAACCCAAGTTTTAACCCTAGTTTACATGCACAAGTTTGTGCAAGCTTGGTAAAATTCTAGAAAAATATTTATTAATTTGGAAAAACTATTTGAAAATCAATTTGGTAAACTTTTTATTAAAATCACCTATTAAAATATAATTAGCCACTAAACACATCCTAGGGTGTTACATCTAGTTTCTAATATGGTTTCTTAGCTATCTCATTCTAACCCTAGTTTTCTAATCTAGGTTTCCTAACCATATTCTATAAATCGGTTTTCCATCAAAAGTTTGCGGGGGTGCTATATGCCATCCACCCGACTTCCTCGGTAGATATAGATCTACTCACCTTGGTTCTTGTTCGCCGAAGTCGATGACGCCACGCTCTGTCGCCTCGGAATCCACGCGAAGGTACCTACAAGAATAAACCATAGCATTGCGTATTAAAATCAAGGCGGAAAACCGATACGGCGCACGGTGCACTCATAGGTTAGAACCTATGGCCTACAGGCGCAAAAACAATCAAACAACCCCTGTTGTCGATGTACAAACATCCAACAACCAAATAAAAATCCAAATATCAAGAATTAACATTTCAAAATACGGAAATCATAGCTAAAAACACACCAAAACGCTCCCAGATTTTACCCTAGGCCAAATTGGTCAATTCTGCATACATGGAGGGTCTAATTTACATCTAAAGGGACCCCAGAACCAAAATGAATCAATTCCCCTCTACTCTGGCCGCAAATTACGGCCAGAATGATTAAATCTGCGGCCTGGTCTTTGGGTTAAGGGCTCGGGTCACAGTGGTAGCAACCTAGGTGCCTGCACGACTCCCAGTATTCGCAAAATTATTTCTAGTATCCCCGGGTTGCTCCAGATTCCAGAATACCCTCACAATTCACACATTTATCCCATATCGAGGTTTCTAAATCCGTGTTTTGGTTTCTAAGCTCTGGTCCAGGTCATTAAAACAGCACCCAAGTCTAGTTAACAGCCACCAGGCATCACCCAATTCAAACAAACACACAAATCCTTTACTAGGGTTTTCTAAGATCAAAATTCCACACACAATCAACCTCTAAACTATACAAGAATGCAAGGGAACTAAAATTAAACTAAAGGGAAGAATTATACCTCTATTAGGCAACCCAAGAAAAACCCTAGCTCCTCAAGGTTGTCAAAACCCCACATTTCTTGGTCCATTGGGTAGAGCTTGAAGAGGTGATCCTTTTTTATGAAAGGGGTATAGGATTTTGGTGGATAATTTTAGATGATCTCTAGGGGTGAAGCGGAGGGAATGAGCTTGAGGAAGATGAAGGAAAAGATGAGAAAATGGTGGAGGGTGATGGAATGAGGCAGCCCTGTTAGTTATGTATATGCCCTAGAGGCCATTGTTGTACATATGATGTATATTATAATGGATGCTTGGATATATATAGAGAGGACTTTCTTGCTCGTCATGATAGTATGCTATTTGGTTTTCCTTTATCTTAACATGTTGACTTGTACTGGTCTACTGTCTTACTCTCACATGTTGATAAAGCCCTTAGGATCTGTACTCGACTACTGGGACTATGATGAGATCATACTAGTGGAGCCATGGTAGTCGATGAGTACATCCTATAACTGTTCCTAGTCGAGGGTATATCGAGACAGGGCATCGATACACCAGAGTAGACTAGCGTATACGCATCTTGACCCATATGATGGGCGATGGATGATCCCATAACCATCGGTGTTTGACTTCAGAGATGGTGTACAGGTGCTCAGTGGAGACTGGGTACACTGGACGGACTCGCCGAGAACTCCCAAATGGTGATATACCACACGTCAGATGGCAGTTCTCCGGTGACACTGGTACAGGGAGTCTGTAGACCCGAGATCGTCATAGAGTCTTGTGTGATTCCCACTGTGCTTTGATTTCCACCTTACCACGTCCAAGAGGGCGTGCAAAACGGTGGCTTTTGGGTGCAGTCCCGAATCACATGGAGGAAATAAGCGATATGAGGGGATTCGTCTCTCCCGGTATAGGGAGTTGATGTTGTCCTGTGTTCGATTGGCTATAACTGGAAGTCCCTGGCCAGGGCTGATATAGAGATTTACTGGTAAGTGTTACTAGTAGTTTCTCGACCTGTTATGAGCCTCACATCGACACGACTTATCGGTTACTGGGGTCTGACGTATACCACCCCTAGACTTGATATGCGACATATCAGACGAACAGACCGGACTGTACGGGAGTGTTACTGGTTGGATTCACAGGAGAACGTACAGGCTAGCTTGTTGATCTTCTAATCTCTCAATACCTGGGTGGCTGTTACGTTTAGCTGACCGCTTGCAGCTTATGGGTGTTTGATTTGATCATCACCTGCTACCGGCGTATTGACGATTCTTCAGAGTCCTACACAGAGGTTTCTTGGCTCAGGCAAAACGGAGTAGAGGCACATATGTGATATGTGCAGGACCGAGGATAATGCGATATGAGATACCGTATTATATTCTCGCGATATTTAGCTATGAACCGGATCATCGGATTAAGTGTTGATTCGATGAATCGGTACATGATATATTAGTCGGTTATATTCGATATAGCCGGATTTTCGGATCAAGTGTTGATTCAATGATTTAATGTATAATAATATATATGATATATTATATTACATTATCTAATATTGGCTCGCTTTATTATTTCATTTTCTCACTGGATAATACATTTATATATATGCGATATATATTAAATGTATTATTTTCTTTTGTTACAAATATAATATAAATGTGATATATATTATAGTAACATGATATGATTAATAATGAAACATGTTTAGTGATGATAAAAAGAGATTAGGGTTTGATTAGGGCTAGCTTCTTCTTGCATCTTCTAGAAGCATTCCTTTTGTCATGAAGAAGATATTATGATAGATATTTTCTTATGACTCATTTCTTAACCCAACCAAACCCTAGCCTTAGTTAACTCTCTACAAGTGTTATCCTTTTCATCATTAACCATGGTTGCATTATTATTGATATACTCTTATCTACTATTCATCACAAAAGGAATTATTTTATTATTCTTCATCTTCTTCTCTCTTCAGCTTTGAGAAAGCTTACTAGAATTTCCTTTGGTGATGATTTCATGTGAGATTATGATATAAAAAGATAGCATAAATACTACTCCATCATCCTCATATAATCTAGCCCATTAGATTATGGTGTTCACTTCTTTAGAGTGAGAGAGCTTGGGTTATAGCAACTTCGACGTAGATCATCGGAGAAGCGGAACACTACAAGCTAGCATGGATCGTTCGAGTCGTGGAGACTCTCTTGAGTCCGGGAGATCGTGGAGCACGGCGAAGGGACTTCTACTCGGAGCTTATGAAGCGAAGGTGCGGACTACAAAAGTTGTAATCCCTCACACTTAGTGGTAAAGATGTTTACTTGCATGTTAAGCCCTAATAATCTAGCAAAGATCCCGGTTTTGGGTTGTTCGGCACGTCTAAAATTTTATTCGGGAATGTTTGATGCCTTTTGAACCCTCACAAGAGTGCCTAGGAACCCTACAGTGGTATCAGAGCCTAGCTAGAGCATTAGACGACGTGTATACAAAGTTAAAACTCCGATCGAACCCCGAAACGACGAAACGACCCCCTCTCTAGATTTTTTTTAAAACTGTGGTTTTTTCTGAATTAAAAATGCTTTAAAATACCAGCAGGAAATTATAAGAAATGCTGTGAAAAACGACATGCCAAATCGTACGGACCACCGCGGTTCCGTGGCCAATACCTGCTTGGGCCGCGGATCCGCGGCCGTACAGTGGAAATTGTCCTATCTTTTTGCACATTAATATATATTTCTGTATGTTATATTTTCTGGGTATTTTTAATCTGACTCAAGTGTTGAGTGTTCTGGTGATTATTTTGTAATCGTTGATTCGATCGGAAAATTTAATTTTTTGTTGTTTTCCAGATATTTGGAAACTGTTAAAATGTTCGAACGGATATCATTAACTCATTTTTTCTCGGCACGAAAAACTTTCAAGTGTTGAATTTTTATCGGGTTTAAATCTTTCGGAAAAATTGTACAAGTAACACGGTGGACCCTCTAGAAGACAACAAACCTTAACTCGATTATGTGACCGTCTTGAACTGCCTCTAAAGCTTAGGGTTTGGGGCAGTACGGCGTGCCACATGTGAGGCGTTGGCTTGACCCTTCTACGGTTGGATCACCGGTACTGTGACATATTCTGGGATTATTTGAACTCCGCTCAAGTGTTGAGCAATTTAGGAAATTTTGGGTATTTGATTATCTGTTCGGAAAGTTTAATACTGTCTATTTATCTGAAATGTGATACAATATGTGGAATTCATAGAGTTAGTCATGAAATGCGAAGTATGTGATATTTCGGATTTACGATGTCTAAAGTGATTGTGGATTTCAAATATTGTAGTTTTACAATTTCTTTTCTCTGACCGTAAGTGTAGTATGTAGTTGTGTTGCCGGTCTTCGTTGCTATATATCTACGACGATTGGTGTATGCATACTTACTTACGTTGATGATATATGATATTATGTGTTGCTGTGATATGTTATATTGGATCGTCGTGTTCTGAATAGCCGGGGGTTTTATGTGAAATGAGGGTTTTTATTTTCATTCATGTAAAATTCATTTGTATGTAATATTCTTTTATTGGGCCACTTCCGGGATGAGGTTGATGTCACCAGTGTATATTATTTACTTTTCCGCATTAGGTGGACCGAAGGAGGAGAGCACAAGTAACCGGGTTCTGGGGTCCAGTGGGAGGCCATCTCGAAGAGTCGAGACCGGGTCTCCTTACCCTAGAATTGGCAGTGTTACTTGCCGCTCTCGTAGGGGTCTAGGAATGTGGGTTTGGCTATTCATCGCGACCGTGGAATCCGTGTTTTATACAGGCTCGTATTGAAAACACAGACATCCTAGTATATCCAATATTTCATATATGTTCTGTGATGAGATCATATTACCGCCTGAGACGAATGCTTATACTATATATATATATATGCTGATATATAAATATTACTGCTTTCGTTTCTTCTGTGATGCTTAGGAAGCATAAGCTGATGGAATTTTATTAATGAGATTAATAAAAAGAAAAGAAACCTAAAAGATGTTGTTGAATCAAAACTTTATAAAAAGGGTAGCTACAATTTTGCTTTGCATAGCGATATATATGATATATCCTGCACCTTATTCGATAAGGAAAGAACCGAGATCCCTTCACCGGGAGTGAGCTCTTTAGCGAAACTGGCAGATGCTACAAACTCGCGGTTTAGTTTTTGACAACTTCTATAGTTTTTTGCTTTCCACAGCGGTATATATGATATATCTTGCACCTTATTCGATGGGGAAAGAGCCGAGATCACTTCACCGGGAGTGACCTCTTTAGCAGAACTAGAAAAGCCTAAAAAACACTCCTTTTCAAAATTCACTTGATTCTACGACGATATCAAGTTCATTACGCTCAAGGTTTTCTGAAAAACCTGCGTAGCCCTCCGTCATTTCAGATAGATATTATTTAGTATTCGTGCTATGTTTGTTGACTTAGTCAAGGAGTAGTGTACGGTAGCTAAATAGTGTTTATCTGCTAAAACATGAGATGTGATTGGATTAGGGTATTCGCACGGCCTTGTTGACTCATTCAAGGGTCGTACGGGTGGGTTTAACTCAATCGGGAAATGTACGGGTTGAACTTGACTTGCGATTTATGGTTTGTTGACTTAGTCAAGGTCATAGATCGCTAGGGGCAAAAGCATTATCGGGAATTTCAAGTGTTGAAATTTGCAATGAGATTGCATACCTCCTATGAGATAGTTGGATCCCGATACCCACTGCGAGTAAGAGTTACTCCTGGGAGAGTTTTACACAGGACAATTAGCCGATCAAGTAGGTGTCTAGAAAAGTGTTAACGAGGTTACGCCTTTGGGAAAATGAGGTTTACTTTAATTAGGTCTGTGCGAAAGCACGGGGAACCTCCCTCAAGTACCGACGCTGATCTGGCTGAAAGATTGACGAAATTGCAGGGTGTAATTAATCCCGGCTAATCTTAGCTTTTAGGGTTTGAAGGAAGATTTGATAAAAACAGTGGGAGACATCCTGATTAGATAAGATAATAACCAATCTAATCTTGCAAGAGCATACGCTAAAGTGTTTTCTTCTCTCTCTCTCCAGGTAGCGACCATGTGAGGCCATAATCAAGATAATAATATGGATGTATTGACTGAACCCACTTATTATACTGAGCAGGGGAACGTTGGACCCGTTCTTTCTTATAAGAGTTATAAGATTGAACAGGAAACATGAGAATATCTGGATTCTCATGCCACCCAAAAGAACATGCATGCTGATGCATCTTCTTCGGGTGTGTTAGTTATTGAAAACTGTTTCTCAGTTCACCCTACGTCCTGAGTATTAGATACCGGATCAGGATGCCACATATGTAAATTGTTATATGGGCTACGTAAAGGTAGAGAACTGGAAAAAGGTGATCATTCCGTTCAAGTAGGGAATGGTACAAGTATTGCAGCCAAAGCAGTTGGCGAATATCACCTAGTATTACCAAGTCGTAATACGCTGATTCTGAATGAGTGCCATTATATACCGAACATGATGTGCAACATTATATCAGTTTCTTTATTAAGTAAAGAAGGATATAATTTTGTAGTAAAGGATAATGTTATGAACATATTCCTAGATCAAAAGTTGATTGCATCATGCTCGTTACATAATGGAATATTCATTCTAAATCAAAATACAGTCCTTAATATACAAAACACACACAAGAGGAAAAGTTCAGAAATGAACGAATCCTACTTGTGGCATTGTAGTCAAAGAGTTTGACTTGATCAAAAATATAGATGAACCTTGTATTTATAAGAAGGTAGCAGAGGGTAAGCTTTTCTTTCTCGTATTGTACGTGAATGACATACTCTTGATAGAAAATGATATTCCTATGCTGCAATCAGTCAAGCTCTTCTTATCACAAAGATTCTCAATGAAAGATCTAGGTGATGCCTCCTGCATATTGGGAATCATGATCTATAGAGATAGATCTAAACCGATACTGGGATTGTCCCAATCCAGCTACGTTGACACCATACTAAAGAGGTTTAGTATGGAAGAATCCAAGCGTGGGAACCAACCCACGATCTCTGGACTCACTCTCTCCAAAGAGATGTCTCCCAAGACTGATTTAGAGAGAGCTCGCATGCAAGGGATACCCTATGCTTCGGCAGTAGGCTCTATCATGTATACGATGCTATGTACCAGACCCGATGTAGCATACTCACTATGTGTAGTGAGTCGGTATCAAGCAGATCCTGGAGAGAGTCACTGGACAGCTGTGAAGAACATTCTCAAGTACTTGCGAAGGACTAGAGACATGTTCTTGGTGTATGGTAACGGAGAACTCCGGGTGGAGTCCTTTACCGATTACAACTTCCAAAGTGATAAGGACGACTCTAAGTCGCACTCGGGATTTGACTTTACCCTCAATGGAGTGGCGGTATGTTGGAAGAGTTCCAAACAGGATACCGTTGCAGACTCGACGATGGAGGCTGAATACATCGCTGCCAACGATGCTGCCAAAGAGGCTGTTTGGATAAAGAAGTTCATTAGTGAACTTGGTGTGGTTCCATCCATTGAGCATCCAATACCTCTGTATTGCGATAGCAATGGAGATGTGGCTTTGGCCAAGGAACCCAGGTCCCATCAGAAGTCTAGACATATTCTGAGGCGGTATCACCTGATCAGGGAGATAGTTGATCGCCGGGAGATCGAGGTCAGGAGAGTAGATACGAAGGAAAACTGTAAGTCCACGTTGCCCACCCTGGTGCTTGCGGGTGTAAGGTTAGTATAGCACCCTATGAAGTGTTTTGAAGCATCACATGACCCAAAGTTATAATTTTTAAGGTGCTAAACTAACATGCAAAGGGATCGATCCTAGAAAATTAGGGTTATGAAACTTTAGGCTAAAAAAGATTAGGGTTTGAAGGCTACAACCTTTGTAGCTCCCCTTTGCTAGACTCCTTGGTGTCTTGGGTGTTGAATCGAGGTCCTCTCGAAGTTCCCTTGCGTCCACGACGATCCACCACGGAGTACTCCGTCCAAGCTCGCTTCTTTGGAAAACCGAAGGAAACACTCTAATCAAGTCGGCTAGACTTGAGTAGAATGATGTTGTGGTTTGGAATCTCACTTCAAAAACCTATCTTTAAGTGGTATTTGCTCACTAGGAAAATCAAGAGAGCAAAGGAGCTAGAGGAAGAAGATGGTGGCAATTTTAACAAGAGATATAAAAGATAACCTTGAGTTAAAAAGAAAAAGAAATATATATCACTATATATATTTATTTCCTTCTTAACTTCAACCATGATTAAATCATAGATAGTTAATTTAACTTGGGTTTTAAATGATAAAGAGAAGGATAACCCTTGGTTAGTGGTAGTTGAGATAGGTTAGGTTAGAAGAAGAATGTAGAAGCAAGAATGTTTATCCTTTCCTTTTTCATTTTACTTTAAAACCAAAATTAAATAATTATCCATTGTTTAATCTATGGTGTGAGGCTTATATTGCCACCATTTCCATATGCAATCAACCATGATGGTTTGATGTATGTATGTGTACATATATGCACATCTACATGTGCATGAAACTAGAAAAGAAGAAAGAAACACATACATCCATCAAACCCTAGAAAGGTTTCAAGTGAGAAAACTAATGGTTAGATGACAAATCAACACTTAATTTATCAATCCGGTCATATCTCATATGACCCCACCAAAAGCAGGCCACCCGATCAATGTTCGGTATCATATACGCACATTTCAATCGGGTGCAAGCGCATATCGCATACGCGCACCATAACGTTTCGCCTGGACTGGGTAACTCCTTTGTGGGACTCTAAGACTCGTCAATACGCCGGCAGAGGGTAATGATCATATCAAGTACCCTCAAGCCGCAAGCGGTCAGCTAAACGTAACGGCCACCCGGGTATTGAGCGATCAGAAGACAACAAGCGAACCTGCTACAACTCCCGTCGAGCCATCCGGCAACACTACCGTACAGTCCGGTCTCTTCGTCAGATATGCTGCATATCGAGCCTAGGGATGGTCACGTCGACCCCAATAACTCAATAAGTCGTGCCAGTGAATGGTCTATAACAGATCGAGAAACTACTGATAACACTTATCAGCAAATCTCAGCAGCCCTGGCTAGGGACTTGCTGTTATAACCAGTCGGGCACAGTACAGCATCAACTCCCAATATCGGGAGAGACAAAACCCCTCCTATCGCTCATTGCCTTCGTGTGTCTCGGGACTGTACCCAACGGCCACCTGTTTGCACGACTCAGTAGAGCCGTGGTAGGATGGTAATCAAAGTACAGTGGGAGAACACACAAGGCTCTATGACGATCTCGGGTCTACAGACTAACCTATACCAGTGTCACCTGAGAACTGCTATCCGACGATAGATATAATTCCATATAGGAGTTCTCGGTGAGTCCGTCCAGTGTACCCAGTCACCACTGAGCACCCGTATATGATCTTGATGTCAAACATCAATGAATGTGGGAACATTCATCGCCGATCGTATGGGTCTAGTATCATATACGCTAGTCTACTCTGGTATATCAATGCCTCGTCTCGATATACCTACGACTAGGGACGTTCCAGGATATGCTTATAGACTACAGATGTCCCATTAGTATGATCTCCATCATAATCAGAGTAGTCAAGCCGATATCCTCAGGGCTTTATCAGCTTGTATGAATGAATAGAAGCATGATCAAATAAACATGTCAGATAAAGAAGAACCAGATAACATACTATCATGTCGAGCAAGAATGCAAACTGAATATATATATACATGTATAGATACATCCACTATCACATAATGGCCTCTAGGGCATACATATATCCAACAATCTCCCACTTGCACTAAGGCCAGTTATTGGCGTATCTCATACCCAACATCTCAAAAAGTCGCTCATGCTGTGGCTGAGGGTGGGCCTTGGTGAGTGGATCCGCGGCGTTGTTCTTTGTGCCTACTCTCTTAATCTCGATCTCGCGGCGATCTACAATCTCCCGGATCAAATGAAAGCGCCTCAGGATATGTCTGGACCGCTGATGGGATCTGGGCTCCTTGGCTAACGCCATCGCCCCATTATTGTCACAATACAAAGGTATTGGATCAATAATGGTTGGAACTACCCCTAGCTCCGAGACGAACTTCTTCATCCAGACGGCTTCCTTGGCGGCATCATTTGCAGCAATGTACTCAGCTTCCATCGTAGAGTCTGCAACGGTATCTTGTTTGGAACTCTTCCAACTTACCGCCCCTCCATTGAGGGTAAATACAAACCCTGAGATAGATTTGCTGTCATCCTTATCGCTCTGGAAGCTCGAATCGGTAAAGGCCTCCATTTGGAGATCTGTATTACCATACACCAAGAACAATTCTTTAGTCCTTCGTAAGTACTTAAGAATGTTCTTCACAGCTGTCCAGTGGTTCTCCCCTGGGTTGGATTGATACCTGCTTACAACACTAAGTGCATAAGCTACATCTGGGCGTATACATAACATCGCATACATTATAGATCCTACTGCCGAAGCATAAGGTATAATGCTCATGCGAGCTCTCTCTTCATCGGTCTTTGGACAAGAATCCTTGGAGAGAGTGACTCCATGGCAAGCGGGTAAGGCACCCCGCTTGGAGTCTTCCATACTAAACCTCTTTAGGATGGTGTTGATGTACCTGGTTTGGGACAATCCCAATAACTTTTTGGATCTATCCCTATAGATCTTTATGCCCAGGATGTATGTGGCATCACCCAGGTCCTTCATGGAGAACCTCAGTGATAAGAATGATTTGACCGACTATAGCATAGGAATATCATTTCCTATCAGAAGAATATCATCCACGTACAATACGAGGAATGTGACAGCTCTTCCTACAGCCTTCTTATAAACACAAGGTTCATCTGGATTTTTGATGAAATCAAACTCTTTGATAACATCATCGAAACAGATGTTCCAACTCCGAGATGCCTGCTTTAACCCATATATGGATTTAAGCAATCTACATGCTTTCTCGCTGCTCCCACTGTCAATGAAGCCCTCTGGCTGATCCATGTAAACGCATTCTTCTAAATTTCCATTTAGAAATGCTGTTTTAACGTCCATCTGCCAGATTTCATAGTCGTAGTGTGCAGCAATAGCAAGTAGGATCCGAATGGATTTAAGCATGGCTACGGGCGAAAAAGTTTCGTCATAGTCCAAACCTGGTCTTTGACGAAAACCTTTCGCCACAAGTCATGCCTTATAGGTCTCTACCTGCCCATCCACACCAATCTTTTTTTTAAAGATCCATTTGCACCCTACAGGTTTTACCCCAGGGGGTACAACGTCCAAAGTCCATACTTTGTTGGTGTACATAGACTCCATTTCGGATCTCATGGCATCCAGCCACTTCACAGAGTCACCACTCGTGATAGCTTGCTGAAAACTGGTAGGATCATCATCATCCATGATGCAATCTTCTCCGTTACCATCAATGAGGAAACCGTAGTACCTCTCCGGTGGGCGAGAAGTCCTACCAGATCTACGGAGTGGCCGAGGTTCTTCAGTTTCTGTTGCAACAGCCGGTTCAACCAAATCGTCATTTGTAGTTTGTGTCTCCAGAACCTCTTCCAGATCTACTACCTTGCCATCATCTTTATCTGTGAAAAACTCTTTTTCCAAGAATGTGGCATACTGAGAAACAAACACCTTTTGTTCCTCTTTGTGGTAGAACAGATATCCATAAGAATTCTTTGGATATCCCTGAAAGTTACACATGTCTGACCGTGTCTCGAGTTTGTCCGGATTCTGCTTTTTAACATAGGCCGGGCAACCCCAAATCTTAATTCTCTTAAGAGATGGTCTCTTTCCATTCCATATCTCATATGGCGTGGTAGACACGGCTTTGGTTGGAACCCTGTTTAGCAGAAACGCTGCAGTCTCCAATGCATGCCCCCAAATCGAGACTGGTAACTCAGCGTCACTCATCATGGACCGGACCATATCTAATAGGGTCCTATTCCGTCGTTCTGATACACCGTTGTGCTGTGGTGTGTAAGGAGGAGTGAGCTGAGAGAGAATCCCATTCTCTTTTAGGAAGTTTGCAAATTCTGTACCGAGATACTCTCCATCTCGATCTGATCGAAGCATCTTAATACTCAAGCCGGTTTGTTTTTCTACTTCTTGTTTATATTCAACGAATTTCTCGAAAGCGTCGGACTTGTGTTTTAATAAAAATACATGACCGAATCTTGAGAAATCGTCGGTGAATGTAATGATGTATGAAAAATAGCCTCTAGCCTGTGTAGACATTGGCCCACATACATCACTATGTATGAGGCCAAGGAGCTGAGTAGCTCTTTCTCCGTGTCCTGTAAACGGAGTTTTGGTCATTTTACCCTTGATACAAGACTGGCAAGTCGCATAAGATTTATATTCAAAAGAGTTTAAATATCCATCTTTATGTAACTTGTTTAGTCTTGTTTCGTTAATATGACCAAGTCTACAATACCAAAGAAAAGCTTCATTTAATTCTGAAAGTTTTCTTTTATTAGTGTGTTGTATACTGAAAACTGTGTGTTGATTTAGGACATATATTCCATTATTAAGCATACCATACCCAACCAACATTTGATTCAGGTGAATGTTCATAACATTGTTCTGCAACACAAAATTATATCCTTCATTGTCCAACAAAGAAACGGATATTATATTACATAGCATACTTGGTACAAAATAACATGGATTCAAAATCAAAATACATCCAGATGGCAACCCCAAGTGATACTCTCCCACTGCGACTGTATGTACATTGGAACCATTTCCAACGCGGAGAGTATGGTCACCTGTCTTCAAAACCTTGCTATTTCTCAGCCCCAGCATAGAATTGCAAATGTGAGAACCTGAACCGGTATCCAATACCCAGGAAGCAGAGTTTATAGAAAAACAGTTTTCAGTCACAAACGCACCTGAAGCAGAAGCATCACCATGCTTCTTCTTGAGACTTAAGTACTCCGTACAATTGCGCTTCCAATGTCCTGTCTTGTGGCAATGAAAACATTCGCCTTTCCCCGAGTCTCCAGCCTTGGACTTTCCCTTTCCCTTCACCTTCTTAACTCCGCCCTTAGGATTAGTGGGTTTCTTCTTTTTCTTTCCCTTGGCCTTGGCTTTCGGGCGAGAAGAGGAAGACTGTCCAACAGTCATAACGGGAGTTTTTGCTAACTTCATAGTGCTTTCTGCACTCCTTAACATATTAAGGAGT
Source organism: Agapanthus africanus (assembly GCA_030015575.1). Classification (NCBI taxonomy): domain Eukaryota; kingdom Viridiplantae; phylum Streptophyta; class Magnoliopsida; order Asparagales; family Amaryllidaceae; genus Agapanthus; species Agapanthus africanus. Next base: position 396,727,990 of record JASDDO010000026.1, on the reverse strand, counting down.
TCAGGGAGGTCCTTCTCCATGCCATGCATGTTGAAGTTCACTATGAACTGAGCAAAGGTGGAGGAGAGGGACTGCAGAATAATATCTATATATTGTTCATTGTCCATCGTCCATCCAAGGTCCTCAAGCTCTTCTATAAGAGCTATCATCTTCAGAACATGGTCTCCTACTGGTGTGCCAGGGGCCATTCGCATCTGAAACAATTTCTTTGATGCTTCGTATCGTAATACGCGGGATTGCTCCCCATACAACTCCTTTGTATGGAGCAATATACCGTGAATGTCCATGTCCTCGTGCTGCTTTTGATGTGTGTTATCCATCGATGCAAGCGCGAGGCATGTGGCCGTGGCACAGTCAGCGTCCCATGTCTTGCGGACTTCAATGTCCGCAACTGAGGATTTTGGACCAGGGACGGGCGGGGCTGAAGCCGTGAGGACATATGATACTTTATCATAAGTCAAGGCGATCTTCAGATTCCTCAGCCAGTCTTTATAGTTGGTCCCATTCAGTTTGTTTTTATCTAGTAGAAGCTTAAGTCCAGTCATTGGTATCTGCCATTAAGAGAGAGAAAAGAATACACTCAGCGAAAGCTCTTGCATAGATTAGATTGGTTTATTATCTTGTCTAATCGATGTTTCCCACTGCTTTTTATCAAGTTTTTCTTTCAAACCTTAAAAAGAAAAACTAGCCAGGATTAATTACAGTCTACAACTTCGCTAACCGTTCAGCCAGGCCAGTGTCGGTACTTTGAGGGAGGTTCCCCATGCTTTCGCACGGACCTAATTAGAGTAAACCTCGTTTTCCCAGAGGCGGAGCCCCGTTAACACCTTTCTAGACACCTAATGAGTTAGCTAATTGTAAACTGTAAAACTCTCCTAGGAGCAACTATTGCCCACAGTGGGATCGGGATCCAACCATCACATGGAAGGTATGCAATCTCAATGCAAATTTCAACACTTGAAATTCCCGATGTAATTTTTACCCCTAGTACTTATGACCTTAACTATAGTCAACAAATCATAAGTACCAGTCAAGTTCTACCCGTCATTTCTTGATCAATTAGACCCACCCATATGACCCTTAACTATGGTCAACAAAGTCGTATGAATGTCCTAATTAATCTGCATCATATGCAGTGTAGGAAGACATCACTTAGCTACCGTACACTACGCCTTAACTAAAGTCAACAAACGTAGCACGAATACTAAGTACTCTACTTCCTAAAATGACGGAGGGTTGCGAATGATTTTTAAGAAAATCTTTAACGCTTTGAACTTGATATCGTTGTAGAATCAAACAGTTTTCAAAAGGAGTGGCTTAAGCTCCGCAGTTTTGAAATGTAGCTTTTTCACAAATAGCCGAGTAGTTTTTAAATCTGATTCTGCAACATCTTTTTAGGTTTATTTTCTTTACATTAATCACATTAATGTAATCCCATCATTTAAGTCCTTAAGCCAATCATAGAAAAGAAACGAAAATAACACGTACGCTTATGCCATTCGCATTCGCCGCAATGTTCCGTTATGCACCGTTAGGTTACTTAACTAACGGCATACCGGGACGGGACTAGCGTGGGTGCAAAACATAAGCAACGTCTACTATATATCATATATATAATATGTCATTCGTCTCAGATATCACAGAACACATGCAGCAGAAACATAGATATAACGTGGGATATCCTAGGACGTCCGTATTTAGTATTTAGCCAGAATAGAAAATACGGATTCCACAGTCGCGATGAATAGCGAAGCCCATACCCTGGACCCCTACGAGAGCGGCAAGTGACCCTACCAATCCTGGAGTTTAGGAGACCCGGTCTCGACTCCTCGAGATGGCCTCCCACTGAACCCCAGAACCCGGTCACCTGTGCTCCCCTCCTTGGGTCCATCCTAATGCGGAAAAGTAAATAATATACAACACTGGTGACACAACCGCAACCTGGAAGTGCCCCAAATAAAAGAATATTACATTATATTTGAATTTACATGAATGAAAATATAAAACTCTCATCTCACAAAAACTCCCCGGCTATTCGATCGCGACAATCCTGCACATCATATCTCAGCAACACATAATATCACATATCATCAACGTAAGTAAGTATGCGTACCCCGATTGTCGTTGATATATAGCAACGAAACCGGCGATATCGTACATACTACACTTACGGTCACAGAAAAGAAAGTGTAAAACTACAATATTTGGAATCCAGATTCTCTTTAGACATCATAAATGCGAAATATCACATATTTCGTATTTCATGCCTAAACTATATGAATTCCACATATTGTATCAAATTCCAGACAAACAGACAGTATTAAAGTTTTCGAACGAACGATCAAGCACCCAAGATTCACTAAAGCTCAACACTTGAGCAGGGTTCAAAAATCCGGAGTGTGACACAGTAGTAGCGGTCCAGCCGTAGAAGGGTCAAGCCAACACCTCACATGTGGCACGCCGTACTGCCCCAAACCCTAAGGTTCAAAGGGCAGTCCGAGACGGTCACATAATCGAGTTAAGGTTTGTTGTCTTCTAGAGGGACCACCGCAAAAAGACTTGCACGTATCTCCAAAGTATTTAAACCCCGTGAATAGTGAGTAAATGATACTCGTTCAAACACTTCAATACTTTCTAATTTACCCGGAAAAGCTACGAAATGAAAGTCCCGATCAAATTGACGAGTCCAACACCATCTCCAGAATTTTTCAAAACCAAATATAGATTAAAAATATCCAAAAATTTATACAAGAAGATTCATGAATTACTGTACAAACAAAATTCATCAATTCATTTATAAGGCCGCGGAACCGCGGCCTAAGCAAGCTTAGGCCGCGTTTCCGCGGCTATAATCACTGTTCACTTGAAAATTTTTGTACCGTAATCCTTATTTTTTCCTGCTGTATTTTTTACATATTTTTAATTCTGCAAATTATCAAATTTTAGAAAATTTCCAGAGAGCACCCAAAAACACCGTATTTTTGTCCGATCGGGGTTTTCACTTCGTAAAAACGTCGCCTAATGTTCTAGGTCGGCTCTGATACCAATGTAAGGTTAGTATAGCACCCTATGAAGATGTTTTGAAGCATCACATGACCCAAAGTTATAATTTTTAAGGTGCTAAACTAACATGCAAAGGGATCGATCCTAGAAAATTAGGGTTATGAAACTTTAGGCTAAAAAAGATTAGGGTTTGAAGGCTACAACCTTTGTAGCTCCCCTTTGCTAGACTCCTTGGTGTCTTGGGTGTTGAATCGAGGTCCTCTCGAAGTTCCCTTGCGTCCACGACGATCCACCACGGAGTACTCCGTCCAAGCTCACTTCTTTGGAAAACCGAAGGAAACACTCTAATCAAGTCGGCTAGACTTGAGTAGAATGATGTTGTGGTTTGGAATCTGACTTCAAAAACCTATCTTTAAGTGGTATTTGCTCGGTAGGAAAATCAAGAGAGCAAAGGAGCTAGAGGAAGAAGATGGTGGCAATTTTAACAAGAGATATAAAAGATAACCTTGAGTTAAAAAGAAAAAGAAATATATATCACTATATATATTTATTTCCTTCTTAACTTCAACCATGATTAAATCATAGATAGTTAATTTAACTTGGGTTTTAAATGATAAAGAGAAGGATAACCCTTGGTTAGTGGTAGTTGAGATAGGTTAGGTTAGAAGAAGAATGTAGAAGCAAGAATGTTTATTCTTTCCTTTTTCATTTTACTTTAAAACCAAAATTAAATAATTATCCATTGTTTAATCTATGGTGTGAGGCTTATATTGCCACCATTTCCATACGCAATCAACCATGATGGTTTGATGTATGTATGTGTACATATATGCACATCTACATGTGCATGAAACTAGAAAAGAAGAAAGAAACACATACATCCATCAAACCCTAGAAAGGTTTCAAGTGAGAAAACTAATGGTTAGATGACAAATCAACACTTAATTTATCAATCCGGTCATATCTCATATGACCCCACCAAAAGCAGGCCACCCGATCAATGTTCGGTATCATATACGCACATTTCAATCGGGTGCAAGCGCATATCGCATACGCGCACCACAACGTTTCGCCTGGACTGGGTAACTCCTTTGTGGGACTCTAAGACTCGTCAATACGCCGGCAGAGGGTAATGATCATATCAAGTACCCTCAAGCCGCAAGCAGTCAGCTAAATGTAACGGCCACCCGGGTATTGAGCGATCAGAAGACAACAAGCGAACCTGCTACAACTCCCGTCGAGCCATCCGGCAACACTACCGTACAGTCCGGTCTCTTCGTTAGATATGCTGCATATCGAGCCTAGGGATGGTCACGTCGACCCCAATAACTCAATAAGTCGTGCCAGTGAATGGTCTATAACAGATCGAGAAACTACTGATAACACTTATCAGCAAATCTCAGCAGCCCTGGCCAGGGACTTGCTGTTATAACCAGTCGGGCACAGTACAGCATCAACTCCCAATATCGGGAGAGACGAAACCCCTCCTATCGCTCATTGCCTTCGTGTGTCTCGGGACTGTACCCAACGGCCACCTGCTTGCACGACTCAGTAGAGCCGTGGTAGGATGGTAATCAAAGTACAGTGGGAGAACACACAAGGCTCTATGACGATCTCGGGTCTACAGACTAACCTATACCAGTGTCACCTGAGAACTGCTATCCGACGATAGATATAATTCCATATAGGAGTTCTCGGTGAGTCCGTCCAGTGTACCCAGTCACCACTGAGCACCCGTATATGATCTTGATGTCAAACATCGATGAATGTGGGAACATTCATCGCCCATCGTATGGGTCTAGTATCATATACGCTAGTCTACTCTGGTATATCAATGCCCCGTCTCGATATACCTACGACTAGGGACGTTCCAGGATATGCTTATAGACTACAGATGTCCCACTAGTATGATCTCCATCATAATCAGAGTAGTCAAGCCGATATCCTCAGGGCTTTATCAGCATGTATGAATGAATAGAAGCATGATCAAATAAACATGTCAGATAAAGAAGAACCAGATAGCATACTATCATGTCGAGCAAGAATGCAAACTGAATATATATATACATGTATAGATACATCCACTATCACATAATGGCCTCTAGGGCATACATATATCCAATAGCGGGGAGGCAGAAACGTTATGAAAAATCGGATTTTTACAACACTAGGCAACATGGACTATGCAAAAGGAGGGATCTTTGCTAAACAAAAACTAACTACGAAGCTAAAAGAGTTAGCTACTCGGTTAAGGGGTTATACTTAAGTCTTGAATTCCTTCTCTTCTTGCTCCTTGGAGTGGAAAGAACGGGTCGTCCTCGTCGCCTTCTCTTGCCGAAGAAAGATCCACCCGAGGGCCTCTACCTTTGGCTCGAACCTCAAACTAGAAGTAACTAAGGTGCTTGGTGTGCTAAACTTAGAACCTTAGAAAGAGTAGAGAGTAATTTAAAATGTTTTATCTCAAGCTTAATGGTTCTCAACTCATGAGAGGGAGAGCTTTGAGAGAGAGGAAGAGGAGGAGAGAGAATGAGAAAGATAGAATGAGAAGAATAATGCCAACCTTCTCACATATATGTGAATTATAATAAATAAATAATTAGCTAAAGATAATTGTGATAGTTAATCTTGAAATGACCATTATCATTTCACATTAATTACTTTTGCAAGGATCAAAGAGCATCTTTCATATGAAATGATGATGGTCAAATTGTCAACATAGGTCAACCATAGTCAAATGGTCAACAACCCTAACCATAACACAATTATAATTAACTAATATTAATTATCATATTTCACACATAAACATTAGGGTTAAGAAAAAGACAATAGTCATCAACCCTAATGAAAGTCCTCTGCCTCTGCCTCAGTCAATTGTGCATACACACCCGTATCCGTGTTCCGAGGAACACGAATACAAAGAGATAAAACCAATCCCAAAACATATACTAGGATCTGGCTTAAACCAAAGCCCGCTAGTATAAGCTGTCCGGACACCAAACGTGCACAAGTGTGCGGATATGAACGAACCCTGTCGCAAAACCATGCGACCTCTACTCATTTTGCCTAAAGGAGAATAACCCTCTGTGTGGGACTCTGAAGACTCGACACTACGCTGGCAGTGGGTTTAACCACAGACCACAAGCGGCACTAGCTATACGTAACGGTCCCCAGGTAGATGCCGATAAGAAGACTGACGAGATGAACCCATCTGAACTCCTACTGAGCCTGAATGTGACAGTCTCCGTACAGTCAGGTCTGTTCGTCTAAGAGTATCGCATGGCGGGCCTATGGGGGCGGTAAACGTCAGTCCCCTAATAGCGGTACAAGTCGTGTCGGAGTGTAGCCCAGAACACCCTGAGATAACACTGGAAACCTACCAGTCTATCTCGCTTGCCCTGGCCACGGACTTTGTGTAATGGCACTTCTAGACACAGCGCGATATCAACCCCCAATACCGGGAGAGACGAATCCTGTCTAACCGTCACTGCCTCTAAGTGCTTCGGGACTGCACCCAAAAACTACCTGTTTGCACGACTCCTTTGAGCCGTGGTAGGGTAGTAATCAAAGAACATTGGGAACACACTCGAGGCGAAGTGACAGTGTCAAGTCAACGGACTAAGCTGTACTCATGTCACCTGGGAACTGATAACTGACGATAGGTATAATACCAACCAACAGTCCCCGACGAGACCTGTCCAGTATACTCGTAACCTAACGAGCACCCGCATACTATCTCAGGTACGACGTACTGACGGCTGTGGGACAGACCGTTTCCCAAGCTGGGATGAGAAGCGCATACGCTAGTCTACTCCAGAGTATCGATGCCCTGTCTCGATAGTCCTACGACTAGGGACAAGGATGTGCTTGTGGATTACCCAGCCCCCACGAGTGTGACTGCCATCACAACGCTGGTAATCAAGCAAAGATCCTAAGGGCTAATGTGTAAAGGCAATATGCTATAAGAAACGCATGCACACATTAAAGCAGAAACAAACCAAGTAGCATACTACTATTTTGAGCAAGAATGTCAATACAAGGTGAATATCCCAAGCTTCCATTAAGTAATATACAAACTAGTATGATACAGTAATGGCCTCTAGGGCATATACACTAACAATCTCCCACTTGCACCAAGGCCATGTACTGGCGTATCGAAGACCTATCATCTCTATCAGCCGCTCGAACTGAGTCTGGGGTAAGGCCTTCGTGAATGGATCAGCAGTGTTATCTTCCGTAGCAACTCTCTGAACCTCGATCTCCTGGCGACCCACGATCTCCCTAATCAGGTGATACCGCCTTAAGATGTGTCTGGACTTCTGATGGGACCTGGGTTCCTTCGCTAAAGCTAGAGCCCCGTTGTTGTCGCAATACAGAGGTATTGGATCAATAATGGACGGAACCACCTGAAGTTCTGTCAAGAACTTCCTTATTCAGACTGCTTCTTTTGTGGCATCTGCAGCAGCGATATATTCCGCTTCCATCGTCGAGTCAACAACGGTTTCCTATTTGGAACTCTTCCAACACACCGCCCATCCATAGAGGGTAAAGACATAACCCGACATGGACTTGGAATCATCCTTGTCACTCTGGAAGCTGGAGTTAGCAAAGGCCTCGATCTGGAGGTCTTTTCCGCCATACACCAAGAACATCTCCTTAGTCCTTCTCAGGTACTTGAGAATGTTCTTTACTGCTATCCAGTGTTTCTCCCCCGGGTTTGACTGATACCGGCTTACCACACTCAGTGCATAAGCTACATCTGGTCTGGTGCACAACATCGCATACATTATAGAGCCTACCGCAGAAGCGTAGGGTATAATAGACATGCGATCCCTTTCCAAATCAGTCTTGGGAGACATCTCTTTGGAGAGGGTGATCCCGTGACAAGCCGGTAGATTACCGCGCTTGGAATCTTCCATACTGAATCTTTTCAGTATGGTGTCGATGTACCTGGACTGTGAAAGTCCTAATATCCTCTTGGATCTGTCACGATAGATCCGGATCCCCAGAATGTAAGAGGCATCACCCAGGTCTTTCATGGAGAACATGTGTGACAAGAACCCTTTGACAGATTGTAGCATAGGAATATCATTTCCTATCAAGAGAATGTCATCCACGTATAAAACGAGGAATACTACAGTTCTTGCTACAAATCTACTATAGATGCATGGTTCATCTGGATTTTTGATAAAGCCAAACTCTTTGACCGTCTCATCAAAACAGATGTTCCAACTCCGCGATGCCTGCTTTAGTCCATAGATGGACTTAAGCAACTTGCACACCTTTCCGCTGCTCCCGCTCTGAATGAAACCCTCTGGCTGGTCCATATAGACACACTCCTCAAAATTTCCATTTAAAAAAGCGGTCTTTACGTCCATCTGCCAGATCTCATAATCGTGGAAGGCAGCAATGGCAAGAAGGATCCGAATGGATTTCAGCATAGCCACTGGAGAAAAGGTTTCGTCATAGTCCAAACCAGGTCTTTGACGAAAACCCTTTGCAACAAGTCTAGCTTTATAGGTCTCAACCTGTCCATCTACACCAATCTTCCTTTTGAAGATCCACTTGCATCCTACGGGTTTTACCCCATCTGGAGCAATCTCCAACGTCCATACTTTGTTGGTGTACATGGACTCCATTTTGGTCTGCATTGCATCCAGCCATTTTACCGAGTCAACGCTCTGAATGGCCTGCTGGAAGCTAGTCGGCTCATCACTATCAATGATGCAATCCTCTCTATCCCCATCTATGAGAAAACCGTAGTATCTCTCGGACGGATGAGACTGCCTACTACTTCTGCAGAGCAGCGCAGGAATGTCCTGATCTTTCGAACCCTCTGGTTCTACTAAGCTTTCAGTAATAGCTCGTGGTTCTGGAATTTCTTCCAGTTCTATTGTGCTCCCACTTATCTGATTTTCCAAAAACTCATTTTCTAAGTAGTGGGCATGACGAGAAACAAAAACCTTTTGTTCCTCTTCGCAATAGAAGAAATATCCCTTGGAGTTCTTTGGATATCCTACAAACTTGCACCGTTGAGCGTGCCTCGAGTTTATCTACATGCTGCTTTTGACAAAAGCTGGACATCCCCATGTCTTAATGTGATTAAGATAGGGTCTCTTCCCATACCACATCTGATATGGTGTAGTAGGCACAGTCTTAGTTGGAACTCGGTTCAAAAGGTATGCAGCTGATTCTAGTGCATATCCCCAGAATGATCGCGGTAACTCAGCGTTACTCATCATGGACCGTACCATATCCAATAGGGTTCGGTTCCGTCTCTCCGATACACCGTTATGTCGCGGAGTGTATGGAGGAGTAAGCTGAGAGAGAATTCCATTCTCTTTTAAGTAATCCAGGAACTCGGCACTCAAGTATTCACCACCTCGATCAGATCTCAGTGTCTTGATACTTTTGCCTGTTTGTTTTTCTACTTCATTCTTATATTCCTGGAATTTTCTAAAGGCTTCGGATTTATGTTTCATTAAGAAGACATATCCGTACATTGAAAAGTCATCCGTGAAAGTAATGAAGTAAGAATAACCGCTTCGTGCATGCGTAGACATTGGACCGCACACGTCGCTGTGTACGAGTCCTAAGAGCTCGCTCGCTCTTACCTCGTGTCCAGTGAATAGAGTCTTTGTCATCTTTCCTTTGAGACAGGATTGACAAGTTGCATATGATTGATATTTGAACGGATCCAAATATCCTTCTGTATGTAACTTCGTCAACCTTCTCTCATTGATGTGACCCAGTCTACAATGCCATAAGAAATCCTGATTTGTTTCCGGAGACTTTCCTTTGTGTGTATTCTGGACATTGAAAATCTGTGGTTGGTTTAATACGTATATACTATTGCTTAATGTACCTGACCCAATCAGAACTTGATTAAGGTGAATGTTTAAAACATTACTTACAAACGCAAATTCATAACCTTCTTTAGATATTAAAGATACAGAAATGATATTACAAGTTGCATTGGGTACAAAAAAGCAATTACGTAAAACCAAAACATGTCCATCTGACATTCCCAGGTGATAGTCCCCCACGGCCTCAGCATCCATGCTAGCTCCGTTTGCAACTTTGAGGGTCATATCACCTGCCTTAAAAAACCTACGCTTTCTCAATGCCTGCAAAGAATTACAGATATGAGATCCTGACCCGGTAACCAATACCCAGGAAGTAGAGTTATTGATAGACAGTTTTCAATAACATACACACCTGAAGCTGAAGCCGCAACCTGCTTCAGATCCTGTGTTCTGGCCTTCCAAGCCCTGCAATCTTTCTTCCAGTGTCCACTCTTGTGACAATAAAAGCACTCTTCCTTCCACACAAGCTTCTCCGCTACCTTTGTTGCTTTTGCCTTTCCCTTCGTATCCACTTTACTAACACCGCCCCTTGGTTTGGCGGGGGTTTTCTTCTTCTTTCCCTTGGCTTTCTCCTTGGACCTAGAAGAGGAAGATCCTCCTATAAACAAAGTGGATGTTTCCCTACCTTTCTGTAGGGTGCCCTGTGCACTCCTCAACATGTTGAGAAGCTCTGAAAGTTCAACTTCCTTTTCTTGCAAGTTGAAGTTCAGGATAAACTGGGCGTAAGTGGAAGGAACGGACTGGAGAATCAAGTCCGTATAGAGCTCATTCTCCAACGTGGTCCCAAGTTCCGCGAGCTCCTCTATGTAGCCAATCATCTTAAGCACGTGTTCCGCTATCGATGATCCGACGGCTAATCTCGCCGAAAACAGCTTTTTTGACACTTCGTATCTGGCGATACGGGATTGCTCTCCATACAGTTCTTTTGTATGGAGAAATATGGATTCGAGGTCCATATTCTCGTGCCTCCTCTGATGTTTGTTGTCCATAGAGGCAAGCACGAGGCACTTGGCCTTCGCGCAGTCGATTTCCCAGGTCTTGCGGATTTCCCTATCCATGACGCTAGTTTTGGGACCTGGGACAGGGGGAGCTTTGGTGGTAAGAAGATACCCCAACTTGTCATAAGTGATTGCCATTTTGACATTCCTGAGCCAATCTTTGTAGTTTGGCCCTGTCAGTATATTTTTATCTAGAAGTAACATAAGTCCAGTCATGATATTTGGTCGTTGCAATTAGGAGAGAGAGAAGAAACACTTTAGCATGATGCTCTTGCAAGTTTAGAGTGGTTTTTAATTTGTCTAAACAGGATGGCTCCCACTGTCTCTCGAATCCCTCCTCAAACCATAATGGAAGAATTAGTCGGGATCAATCTCACCGTACAATTCTTGCTTAACCGTTCAGCCAGGCCAGTGTCGGTACTTCGAGGGAGGTTTTCCAACGCTTTCGCGAAGTTCCTTAATTAAATAACCTCTTTTCCCTGTGGGCGTAGCCCCGCTAACACCTTTCTAGACACCTACTTGGTTTATAGCATTGATCGTTAAGTGAGAAAGTTCCGGAGGAGTAGCATATACTCACAGTAGGATCGGGTTCCAAATATCATCGCGTGACAAAACTGAAAGAATCCTACCAGAATCATCACACTCCAAATGGTATGCAGCTGTCACTACCCGAAATTGGCCCGTGACGGCCCTAGTACTACGCAACGTCCTAAGACGTAACGTAGTAAAAGAAAGCCAAAACCCAGAAATCTAAACCAAGAAAATACGGAAAAGATAATATAAGTTTTTGAAACAATTGAAATCGCAACCCAAATTCTTTAAAAGTTCTACTTTCTTCTTTATATTTTTGGAACACCCCTTTTTGTAAAAACTAGCCAAGATTAATACAACACAAATATACGACGCCATAGCGAAGAAATGAAGATAATAGAGAGAAAGATGTATATAAAAGACAACAAATCCACAAAAAATATACAATATCGTCCTCACCAAGTCTCTAGGTCAACAACATGATAGTAGATGGAGAGTACAAGATACAACGAATGTACAATATGAAATACAGATAATCATCTAACCCACCTAAGCAAAATAGTACTGTGAACTGATACGGTATCTGTAGCAAAAGATGATAGCTGAATAGCGGAATAGCCTGCCTCGACTACTCTGGGGAACGACCTGAAACACCTGTGGCACAACGGGGGTGAGTTGCTAACTCGTGAATAGTAGATAACATATGCAAGTAATCGCAGGAATGCACGTACAGCATGAATCTAAGATATGCGATTACAGTAATAACATGTCATGCAAATGCTGAATAAAGGAAAGTACACTAGCATATACAATCAATATGTGAAGCAATAGTAACATGACAATAGTATGCAATAACTATGCAATAGAGATATGAGAATGTAGATATGCAAATATCATAAGGGTACACTAGTAGGTACTACCAATATATGAAACTGTGCATAAGGTAGATAAGTGTGAGGTAGGGGGTGGAATATGTCATTTCCACGGAAACCTGACATCGTGGTAGGATCACAATCCATCAAGACACTCAAATCCCAAATCCTCAAATCAGCCCCCAAACTGGGCTCTCACATCGTATAAGTATCACATCACCTCAATGTACAATATCGAATAGCTCTCCTATATCTCGAATGTACAAATCAACAATCTCTTTCATATCCAATATCCAATCTCAATGAATCACCTACATCCCAAGTCGAATCTCAAGTACATTTCTAACATCCTAAATAAATATATATGCAGAAATAAATATGATGGGGTCAATACACATATATTAGCGTCCCATTCCACTAATATTGGCGTAAGGGTATATATAACAACGGCTAAATCCCCTGTTATATATACAAAGGTATTAAAGAAATATCATGAAAACAATGTGCCAAGCAACGACACAGAAATCCTGATAGGTACGTATCATACGCTGTCCCGAAAGCACGAGTGCCTAGCTCTGACCCTCGCCTTTCGACATATGCATACGTGCATGACTCCCAGCGGTATCTCCATGATCCCCGCCGAGTCATCAGTACTGTCACTGGTAGGTACTCGCCCGCCTCCAGGCTCAATCGGCAAAATCCATCGATCTTCTTGCCGAGGGGGACCATACCGGGCCCCACCATGAACCCTCATACGGCAACCATACCTCGTATGGAGTATATAATCAGAACCGATAAATCTCATGGTGGCTGCGCAAATATCATATCAAGGAAACCGGGTTTTTCAATGCATGCATAATTTCATGAACTCCCGCGGTTCCCAAATCCAGAAATCATCATGTGAAATCCAAATAACAATGCGCAAACCCAGGAATAAATATATGCGATATATCTCAAATGCGAGCATATAAATGAGAATATGTAGCTGAAACCAGATGTATGCGAAACCAATAAGGTACAGCTAAGTAACATCAGTAAAGGTAAATATGTAACAGCAACTGAATATGTGTGTAACATACAGGTGTAGCAATGTATAGGTATCTACCTATAAGAACTGATGTCGTATACCCCCCTGGGTAATAGTAAAATATGTAGGATATCCCCCCGGTATAAGTAAAATATGTGTAAGGTATACCTGTAGCAGTATCGCAAGGTGTATATGCACCTATCACTAAGGTATGATACACTCTAGGTATACCGATCAGCTAAATGTCATGTGTGATAAGCAATAGTATCTTTAATGGTTAGTATGTGACATGAAAATTATTGACGGTGTGTGTATAACATACAATCCGTGCTCGTGCAACATGATCCGTCAATAATGTGTGCAGTGCCCTACGGCTGCTAGTCACAGTACAACTATATCAAGGAAATATGGTAAAGACGCAATTCTAACAATGACGTAGAATATGCGACAGGTATTTGAATCCTAGCCCAGTCGCATAACGCCATGCGGACGATTCCCCTGTAGATGTTAAATCTACTCACCTACGCTCCACGCCAGGTGAATCCTACCATCTGCTCCCCCTGTAGCAGTGTCCGTAGTCCCTGCCTGCAAACCTGCAAATAAGACATGGAAATCATATATAAGCCAAATATTCCGCGAAACGCGATATCGAACCCAAACGAGAAACTCGCGTCGCGAACTAAACGCGCGTGTGCACGATACGCTAAAACGCGTGTGTACGCGTCTAAAACCATCGCGACACGCCGCGATACGCTGGATCACAAAACCCACTTACGTATCGCGCGTATCGCGCAAACACAACGGACACGAAAAACGATATTAGATCCTAGATTTTCCTACAGGTCAAATCTTACAAAACTATACATGCCAAGACACTAGACAACACAGTAGAGAACCCTAGCCAAGACCCCAACACCTCTGTCCCCTTCCTGGCCGCAATTTGCGGCCAGAATCAATAAATTGGCGGCCTGCATTGGGAATGGTGGGTTCGTATTCTGGTGGTGGTATCTATACCTAGTGTACATGCTCCAGTTTGCTCAAGGTCTGGGTTAAAAGTAGAACTCAGATTGCCAATAAATCGCTTTAAAAACGCTAATTTGCACAAAAAGCAAACCCTATGGAATTTTAGTGAAATCTGGGTTATTTCTCAGTTGAAGTGACCCTAATAACACTAAAATAATCTAGGTTAACTAACACAATCATCACTTAAACAACATTCCACACAAATCACCTTAATTAGCACTAAACTAGCTAATTTAACACTAATCGAAGCTAATTAACACACAAGCTAAGCAAACTAAGGAAAGGGTTCAGAAATATACCCTAAAGAACCCTAGAGAGCAGGTGAAGAAGTGGAGAAGAGCTGCTGTAGGTTGCTGGAGCTCCTGCTACTGCTGTTGCTGCCTGCTGCTCCTGCTGCTGCTGCTGCTAATGATGATGTTGTTGCTGATGATTATGCTGCTGGAGCTGATGCTGCCTCTGCTGCAGGTGAGTGTGTGTGTGTGTGTGTTTGATAGTGAGAGAATGAGAGCAATGTGTGAGAATGAGAGAACACAAACAACCCCCCTTCTCACTCTCTCTCACTTCATTAATGAGGCATGGCTCTCTCTCCATGTAGCACCATACCCTCTCCCTCTCACAAAGTCAACATTTCTCACCAAAATAAAACCCTTTTTGAAATTCATTTTCCATTTTTAAAAAGAACAACCATACATATTATTAAACCCAAAACTCCTAAACAATTAATAAAACAAGCTCAAAGCAAAATGGTTAGCTAACCATGATTGCTAATCATGATTAACCTCCCAATTAGCACCCTAGTTAACATGCACAAGTGTGTGCGCGCCTAGGAAAATTCTAACAAAATACTCACTAAATAGGATAAAATATTTAAAAACCAAATTGGTAAACTTTTTATTAAAAACCATATATTAAAATATAATTAGCTATAAAACACAATCTAAGGTGTTACAATCTCCCCCCTTAAAAGAAATTCGTCCCCGAATTTAAAATATACCGATACTCGTACCTTCAAAGTGAAGATTACAACTCCCAGATCTTGCTCGGAGCTTCTCAAGTGACTATCTCACTATACGGCTATGCCCAAGAAAAACCCTTCACAGATAGCAAGACCCTTGACCGATGTTCCTCCACCTGCCGAGCCATTAATACCATTGGCTGCTGGTGAACGAAAGATCACGTCAAGATAAAAGGTCTGGTGCTAAATCATGTGAGAAAGGTCAAGAAGGTAATTGTAAAGTATCACCACAAGGAATACGGGGTGAAAATCCAATAATCTGGGCGGAAGTGCCAAATTAAAGGCAACGAAACTAACTCGCTTATAGGATCTCAGAAGGACCTAAATCCTGGAACAAGCTTCCCAAAATCCAACACGTCATTCATCGGAAAGTCCGTAGGAATACATGATCTGTCACTGCGAACTTGAGTCTATGACCAACACAGTCGGCATAAGACCTCAGTTCGCAATGGACAATTCCCATCCTGACCTAATACAACTGGACCATCTCCGAAGTCTCTAGACCAGCTGGGGTCCAAGGTCCTACTTACGCAGAGTCAGAAAGACAACAGACTGGTGATCGACATGACCTAACCCCTAAACCTAAAGGTGGCCAATTGGAGTGTCTCCTGATAACAGCTATCGAAGGAGAAACCTAACGATGGCGAGTGACGATCCCCAACTGCCGACAACAATCAACACAACACACAACTTTAACAAAAACAACTGAGCAAACTGAGTCTAACCAGACGACAAGAATCCGAATGGAGCCACACCCTGACTAACCTGGGTAGACACCATAACGAAATTCTTGGAGATCTGCTCCCACTCCTACTTCGGAACGGTTAAAGGTTGCAACACTCCAGCCGGCCTCAGATGCTCAACCCAAACACACAACAAGACGGACACTTTGAAACGAAACCTAAAACTTCTCTTTACATCCCTGTCCACCCGTAACTATCTCACAAGTCACGTCAATGTTGGTGGAACTTGAGTGAATAGAGAGAGTTGACAGATGGGCCTTCTCTAGGATTTCACGTCTTTACCTGATAATATCAGGTACACAAACGCGTCCCTAACTTAGCACACCATTGTCATAAATCAAGGTCTCTGAATCATTACCCAGCCGAGTATGCTCAAGTATCACTGACGAACGAGCATCGGCGGACAGTGTCTCGCAAAAACGATTTTAAGGAAAGTCGTTGGGCGCGGACATGAGCAAGCTATCCCCTCCGTAGAGACGAACTTAAGCTGTACTCAACGATCACACACGAACTGTAAATCTGCAGAAGACTATCACAACAATCCAAATAATCTGCAGGAAGATGTGCAGGAAGATGTACATTAAGCTTTGGTGGTCCGTGAAAATCTGACATGACTCTCGAACAGATAGTGTCTCCAAATCTCCAACACAAAACCACCGCGGCCATCTCCAGATCGTGAGTGGAATATCCTTCTCGTACTTCCTCTAAATGAATGGAAGCAAAAGCGATAACTCTATAGTGTCACCTCAGTACACACTCGAGCCCCACTCAAGAAACATTACAGTTAAACAACAAAGTCGCCCGAACCAGAAAGCAAGGAAAGAACTAGTGCAGTTGTTAACAAAATCTCCAACTGCCGAAAACTCCGCACACATGCCTCAGTCCACAGAAAAGAAACCTCCCTTTCGGTCCATTCAGTCGACAGTGCAGTACTACTCTAGCAAACCTGCACGAAACGGCGGTAAGAACCTGCTAAGCCCAACAATCTGGGGATCTCCGTCCTGCACACAAGTCTGGGCCTAAGCTGCACGACCACGATCTCCCTCGGAACCATATGAAACCGTCTCCCGTGACTACAAGACCTAGGAGTCAACACAAACAAGCCTGAAGAAACACTCCGAGAATTTAGCAAACTGCTGGCGCTCTCCCAGTATCTGCATAACAAATCCTCAAGTGCTACTATTGTCCCTCAAGACACATTAAATAGACCAGAATGTCATAAATAACACAACAATAACTGGTCGAGGAGCGGCCTGCAGAAATCTGGTTCATCACATCTACGAATGCTGCTAGGGCATCAGGGAATCCAACGACTCACAAAAAGCCCGTCGCACGCATAAGGCAGTCTTCGGAATGCCATCCCCCGAATCCACAATAATGATGACCTGATCCCAAAAAGACTTAGAAAATGTCTCGCACTCTGGAGCTGATCGAAGAAATCGTCAATGCTAGGTAAGGGATACCTATCCGCACCGTAAGCCGGTTCAATTAACGATCCGTCGATACGCAACCCTAAACTGCCGTCTTTCTCCTTGACGAACAGAAATAGGGGCTTCCAAAAGCGAAACACTCAGACGCACAAAACTCCTAAAACCACAACTCTGCAGCTGATCCTTTAGCTCCCAAGCTTCGCCGGCTCATCTGGAACAACGTTGGAAACCTCTCGCACGAATGGAACCCGGTCCAACAATCCTACTGTGGCTCCGGTATCACGAATGAACGCCAAGAATCCACGACATCTCCTCAGTAGCCGACTAGCGAAAGGCCGAATTCAAGCTGTGAGAGGCGGCACAACTATCCACCTGCACAATAAGAACTGACCTGCCGAGAAAACAAACCTGACCGTTTCCTCACGGTAGTCCATAGACGCCTAGCACGTAGTTAACCAGTCCGTGACCAGGAGAACGTCAAATCCAACATCTCTAGAAGGATCGAAACGACGGACGAATCTCCATCCCCTATCCGATTGGCACACAACTGAAATACGTGTCGCGTAATAAGAATCGCTGACAGAAATTAAAACAACAACTACGACTAATCTACCCAACCACGGTACAAGCATGAAAAACAACGAATATATCAAAAGAACATGCGAAATAAGGATACCTGAAAACTCTGCATTGGACGCCAACGCGTCCCGATGAGTAGAAGCAAACCCTGTGTCTGCCCTCTACCCGCAACTGGCCGAACTCCTCTGGTAGACTGAGCCCTCTGAGCGAACCCTCCACGTCCACGGCCTCTCTGAAAACGATCATGACGAGGTGCTAAGGAACAATCCCTGACGAAGTGCTAAAGGCTCCCGCATCGAAAACATCCACGCGCTGACTGCTGACCATCCTGGGGATGAGAGCTGAACGACTGTCCTCGTCCTAAGCCTCTGCTACTCCCGCGACGGCCACGAAATCTGTCTCGATGACCAAACCTCTGCCTCTGGGCTGGTACACTGGTACGAGTCCTCCACTGTCCTGGAACTCTCTGAGCCTCTGGAATATGTGTCTCATCAACTGGAGCTGCAACCACTGGTGCTATGTAGGTGACGGACTGCTGCATGCTGATCGTAAGTGACAACTGAGTAACAGGGGTGACAACCTCCTGTACTAGCTCCCAAACGATATCAACCAATGAACTCATAGTCTGGCAGAAGTCCTGCATCTCTACCAAAAGTCTATCAATAGTATAGGTCGTAGGCTGATCTGTCTGCACCTGTGCAACTAGAGTACCATCCTGGTCAGTACTCGTCTCACCCGAGCCAACTTTGACCTCGGCCCTCGCTGCATCACTATGAGTCCCCATAGTCATCGGCGGCAAGGCTATAAATAGATATAAGATTCGATAAGAATAAGGAATCGAATCTCAAGGATATGAATCATCAAGGAAGGAATATCAAACAATTTGTACTTAGGCCACTTTAGGAGAAGTATCGCATCGTGGGTATGCTGCAGACATACGCACACTATGTTACTTTGCTTAAGCTACCTACTCCATCATACTAAGGTCATCCTACACTCCGAAAGGTAAAACCTAGCGCTCTGATACCAACTTTGTCACGACCCGAAATTGGCCCGTGACGGCCCTAGTACTACGCAACGCCCTAAGACGTAATGTAGTAAAAGAAAGCCAAAACCCAGAAATCTAAACCAAGAAAATACGGAAAAGATAATATAAGTTTTTGAAACATTTGAAATCGCAATCCAAATTCTTTAAAAGTTCTACTTTCTTCTTTATAATTTTGGCAACACACCCTTTTGTAAAAACTAGCCAAGATGAATACAACACAAATATACGACGCCGTAGCGAAGAAATGAAGACAATAGAGAGAAAGATGTATATAGAAGACAACAAATCCACAAAAAAATATACAATATCGTCCTCACCAAGTCTTTAGGTCAACAACATGATAGTAGATGGAGAGTACAAGACACAACGAATGTACAATATGAAATACAGATAATCATCTAACCCACCTAAGAAAAATAGTACTGTGAGCTGATGCGGTATCTGTAGCAAAAGATGATAGCTGAATAGCGGAATAGCCTGCCTCGACTACTCTAGGGAACGACCTGAAACACCTGTGGCACAACGGTGGTGAGTTGCCAACTCGTGAATAGTAGATAACATATGCAGGTAATCGCAGGAATGCACGTACAGCATGAATCTAAGATATGCGATTACAGTAATAACATGTCATGCAAATGCTGAATAAAGGAAAGTACACTAGCAGGTACAATCAATATGTGAAGCAATAGTAACATGACAATAGTATGCAATAACCATGCAATAGGGATATGAGAATATAGATATGCAACTATTATAAGGGTACACTAACAGGTACTACCAATATATGAAACTGTGCATAAGGTAGATAAGTGTGAGGTAGCGGGTGGAATATGTCATTTCCACGGAAACCTGACATCGTGGTAGGATCACAATCCATCAAGATACTCAAATCCCAAATCCTCAAATCAGCCCCCAAACTGGGCTCTCACATCGTATAAGTATCACATCATCTCAATGTACAATATCGAATAGCTCTCCTATATCTCGAATATACAAATCAACAATCTCTTTCATATCCAATATCCAATCTCAATGAATCACCTACATCCCAAGTCGAATCTCAAGTAAATTTCTAACATCCTAAATAAATATATATGCAGAAATAAATATGATGGGGTCAATACACATATATTAGCGTCCCATTCCACTAATATTGGTGTAAGGGTATATATAACAACGGCTAAATCCCCTGTTATATATACAAAGGTATTAAAGAAATATCATGAAAACAATGCGCCAAGCATCGACACAGAAATCCTGATAGGTACGTATCATACGCTGTCGCGAAAGTACGAGTGCCTAGCTCTGACCCTCGCCTTTCGACGTATGCATACGTGCATGGCTCCCAGCGGTATCTCCATGATCCCAGCCGAGTCATCAGTACTGTCACCGGTAGGTACTCGCCCTCCTCCAGGCTCAATCGGCAACATCCATCGATCTTCTTGCCGAGGGGAACCATACCGGGCCCTACTATGTACCCTCATACGGCAACTACACCTCGTATGAAGTATATAATCAGAACCGATAAATCTCATGGTGGCTGCGCAAATATCATATCGAGGAAACCGGGTTTTTCAATGCATGCATAATTTCATGAACTCCCGCGGTTCCCAAATCCAGAAATCATCATGTGAAATCCAAATAACAATGCGCAAACCCAGGAATAAATATATGCGATATATCTGAAATGCGAGCATATAAATGAGAATATGTAGCTGAAACCAGATGTATGCGAAACCAATAAGGTACAGCTAAGTAACATCAGTAAAGGTAAATATATAACAGCAACTGAATATGTGTGTAACATACAGGTGTAGCAATGTATAGGTATCTACCTATAAGAACTGATGTCGTATACCCCCCCGGGTAATAGTAAAATATGTAGGATATCCCTCCGGTATAAGTAAAATATGTGTAAGGTATACCTGTAGCTGTATCGCAAGGTGTATATGCACCTATCACTAAGGTATGATACACTCTAGGTATACCGATAAGCTAAATGTCATGTGTGATAAGCAATAGTATCTATAATGGTTAGTGTTTGACATGGCAATTATTGACGGTGTGTGCGTAACATACAATCCGTGCTCGTGCAACATGAACCGTCAATAATGTGTGCAGTGCCCTACGGCTGCTAGTCACAGTAAAACTATATCAAGGAAATATGGTAAAGACGCAATTCTAACAATGACGTAGAATATACGACAGGTATTTGAATCCTAGCCCAGACGCATAACGCCATGCGGGCGATTCCCCTGTAGATGTTAAATCTACTCACCTACGCTCCACGCTAGGTGAATCCTACCATTTGCTCCTCCCTGTAGCAGTTTCCGTAGTCCCTGCCTGCAAACCTGCAAATAAGACATGGAAATCATATATAAGCCAAATATTCTGCGAAACGCGATATCGAACCCAAACGAGAAACCCGTGTCGCGAACTAAACGCGCGTGTGCACTCTATGCTAAAACATGTGTGTACGCGTCTAAAACCATCGCGACACGCCGCGATACGCTGGATCACAGAACCCACTCACATATCGCGCGTATCGCGCAAACACAACGGACACGAAAAACGATATTAGATCCCAGATTTTCCTACAGGTCAAATCTTACAAAACTATACATGCCAAGACACTAGACAACACAGCAGAGAACCCTAGCCAAGACCCCAACACCCCTGTCCCCTTCCTGGCCGTAATTTGCGGCCAGAATCCATAAATTGGCGGCCTGCATTGGGAATGGTGGGTTCGTATTCTGGTGGTGGTATCTATATCTAGTGTACATGCTCCAGTTTGCTCAATTTTGTCCTTAAGGGTCTGGGTTAAAAGCAGAACTCAGATTGCCAATAAATCGCTTTAAAAACGCTAATTTGCACAAAAAGCAAACCCTATGGTATTTTAGTGAAATCTGGGTTATTTCTCAGTTGAAGTGACCCTAATAACACTAAAATAATCTAGTTAACTAACACAATCATCACATAAACAACATTCCACACAAATCACCTTAATTAGCCCTAAACTAGCTAATTTAACACTAGTCGAAGCTAATTAACACACAAGCTAAGAAAACTAGGGAAAGGGTTTAGAAATATACCCTAAAGAACCCTAGAAAGCAGGTGAAGAAGTGGAGAAGAGCTGCAGTAGATTGCTGGAGCTCCTGCTACTGCTGTTGCTGCCTGCTGCTCCTGCTGCTTCTGATGATGATGAAGATGATGTTGTTGCTGATGATGATGCTGCTGGAGCTGCTGCTGCCTCTGCTGCAGGTGAGTGTGTGTGTGTGTGTTTGATAGTGAGAGAATGAGAGCAATGAGTGAGAATGAGAAAACACAAACAACCCCCCCTTCTCACTCTCTCTCACTTCATTAATGAGGCATGGCTCTCTCTCCATGTAGCACCATACCCTCTCCCTCTCACAAAGTCAACATTTCTCACCAAAATAAAACCCTTTTTGAAATTCATTTTCCATTTTTAAAAAGAACAACCATACACATTATTAAACCCAAAACTCCTAAACAATTAATAAAACAAGCTCAAAGCAAAATGGTTAGCTAACCATGATTGCTAATCATGATTAACCTCCCAATTAGCACCCTAGTTAACATGCACAAGTGTGTGTGCGTCTAGGAAAATTCTAACAAAATACTCATTAAATAGGATAAAATATTTAAAAACCAAATTGGTAAACTTTTTATTAAAAACCATATATTAAAATATAATTAGCTATAAAACACAATCTAAGGTGTTACAATCTCCCCCCTTAAAAGAAATTCGTCCCCGAATTTAAAATATACCGATACTCGTACCTTCAAAGGAAAGATTACAACTCCCAGATCGTGCTCGCAGCCTCTCAAGTGACTATCTCACTATACGGCTACGCCCAAGAAAAACCCTTCACAGATAGCAAGACCCTTGACCGATGTTCCTCCACCTGCCGAGCCATTAATACCATTGGCTGCTGGTGAACGAAAGATCGCGTCAAGCTAAAAGGTCTGGTGCTAAATCATGTGAGAAAGGTCAAGAAGGTAATTGTAAAGTATCATCACAAGGAATATGGGGTGAAAATCCAATAATCTGGGCGGAAGTGCCAATTTAAAGGTAACGAAACTAACTCGCTTATAGGATCTCAGAAGGACCTAAATCCTGGAACAAGCTTCCCAAAATCCAACACGTCATTCATCGGAAAGTCCGTAGGAATACATGATCTGTCCCTGCGAACTCGAGTCTATGACCAACACAGTCGGCATAAGACCTCAGTTCGCAATGGACAATTCCCATCCTGACCTAACACAACTGGACCATCTCCGAAGTCTCTAGACCAGCTGGGGTCCAAGGTCCTACTTACCCAGAGTAAGAAAGACAACAGACTGGTGATCGACACGACCTAACCCCTAAACCTAAAAGTGGCCAATTGGAGTGTCTCCTGATAACAGCTATCGAAGGAGAAACCTAACGATGGCGAGTGACGATCCCCAACTGCCGACAACAATCAACACAGCACACAACTTTAACAAAAACAACTGAGCAAACTGAGTCTAACCGGACGACAAGAATCCGAATGGAGCCACACCCTGACTAACCTGGGTAGACACCATAACGAAATTCATGGAGATCTGCTCCGACTCCTACTAACGAAATTCAGAGAAGCAAGTTCTATTACTATTAACTGAATACCACGCACAAGTATCTACATCTTCGATCACCTTGAAGAATCCCGATACTTGCAATACCTGGTTCTCTACTTTACTCTTATACCTATAACATCTCAAAACTTGGACCTTGTGTTTCTACGAAACACATGTCTAAGAACTAGAGAAGTCACAAGTAAAAAGAATATAGTACGAGTACCAACCCCTCTGTCCTAATGGACACTGGACAACATACAATACTCTGTATAAGTCCCCTTAGTCTAATAACTCAATCCCTGTGTGTCATAAGTTGAAAACTGTACTTATGGTTAAGAAGAATTACACCGTTGTTTAATGCTCCTTACCTAACCATCCACTGATATAGGTAAATATCATAGACATAATTTCAAAAAGTTATATCTCACTCTATAAAAATAGACGTACAGATATATCAATTTGAAATTGGTGCATAACAACGGATATTCAAAACCAAATATTTGCCGTCCGGCAAACAACCTAGGCGATTTCCTCAAATATCACCAATTACAACGAATCCCGATATAATGAGAATGATCAACTAATTCCCAATAACTTACTCCCACTCAACATCTGTAAAACCATACAGATGTGAGAATCAAATCTGGTAAATACATACCCTGGAGCAAGGACTAATTGGGAAATCAGTTTTCTTTTAACAATACACAGTGAAACTGAAACATTAAAATGTTTGGTAGGGGTATCCGGGTATTCGTAGTAATGCCTCTTCCATTATCCAGATTCACAACTGTAACCGTATATTTCTTTGCCATCTCTCCAAATCGCTTTATATGTCTTTAGTCATTACCTTCTGTACACCCCTTTAGGCCAAATGGTTTTCTTCCTTCCCTACCGTTCGGCACCAGCCTATGGTTTGGAAGAAGACTATCCAATAAGCATAATGGGTGTACTGTCCAAATCCTAGGAGCACTCACAACACGAGAGAAGGTAAAGATAAAAGAAACATGAATAAACCTTATTCCTATTTCTCCTGAACCAGAATCCATCCCCGAATTGGAACAAGTTCCTTTCGAGTTTGTATATAACCATACGATGGACTATCCAATAAACTGTGGATCTTCGTAGTGATACGGAGTGTCCTGGAGAAATACAAAGGCGATTTAGGATTGGCGAAGAAATACTTGGTTTGGTCGTGAATAGCAGTCGCAATACTTGGTTTGGCGAAGAAATACTTGGTTTACTCTGCCCTCTTACTAATCTCTTTATTTGTCTTTACTTAATACCATCTGCACACCATCGTTAAGCTAATTGGTTTTCTTCATTCCCCACCTTCGGCACCAGCCTATGGTTTGGAAGAAGACTATCCAATAAGCGTAATTGGTGTACTGTCCTAATCCAAGTAGCACTCGCAACCTGAGAGAAGGTAAAAGGAAAAGACAACTGAATAGTCCTGTTCTTTTTCTCCAGAACCGGAAACCATCCTCGAATAAATTCCTTCGAGTTAGTATATAACCATAGGATGGTTTTATCCAATGGAAGTGGACGTTCGTAGTAATACGGGGTGTTCTGGAGAAAAGGATAAAAGTAGGAGTGGCAATGAGGTATGCAACTCTGACAATCCAAAAGCCAGTGTTATAAGAAGGTTCGGTCAACTTGGTCACTGAGTCATAGTCAAGGGTCGGGTCATGGTCGCTGCCAAAGAGAGAGAGAAAAGAAACACTCAGCGTGCACTTTAACCTAGATCAGAATGGTTATCAATTTATCCAATCAGGAAACCTCCCACTGTATCCTCAAATTCTCCTCCAAACCTGAAAGAAGAATTTGTCGGGATCACTCGAGGAGTAAACCAACTCATCAGTGGGAATCGGGATCCAACTATCATCGCATGATAACGTGACGGAATCCACTCACGTTATCACACTTCAGAAGGTATGCGCATGCCTGGCAAGTTTCTGTTTCTTTAGAAACTCCCGATGTGATTTTTAGCCCAAGCGGCTTATGACCTTGACTAGGTCAACAAACCATAAACCGCCAGTCAAGTTCAACCCATCATTATTCTGGATTGCATTAAACCCACCCGTACGTGCCCTTGACTAGGTCAACAAGGCCGCACGACTGTCTTAACCAATCCCATTTATGCAACAAACAAGTACCACTTAGCTACCGAACACTACGTCTTGACTAGGTCAACAAACGCAGCACGAATACTAAATAATACCCGTAAGAAAAGACGGAGGGCTACGGCTGGTTTTTGGCGAAAAACCTTTGACGTAATGAACTTGATATCGTTGAGGGAACTGCATAGCTTTTTTATAAAAATATAGTGGCGAAAACCTTCGCTAAAGAGGTCACTCCCGGTGAACGGATCTCGGCTCTTTCCCCATAGAATGAGGTGCAGGATATTCCAACTGAATACCATGATGTAAAGCAAAAGGCAATCGGCTATAATGAAGTTATTACCCTGATGCAAACTTCTGTCCAAGGGGTCACTCCCGGTGAAGGGATCTCGGCCCTTGCCTCGTCGACTGAGGTGCTGGATATTCATAACCGAATACCACTGTGCAAAACAAAAGAGAACGTCCTTGCAATAACAGCTTTTTGAAAAATGTTCCAACAACATCAGAAAATATTTATTTAGCTTGCATTGATCCGAATCAATGCAGTCCCATCAATTGATCACACCAATAAAGAACGAAAATACGATATACGTATATGCCATCCGCATTCGCCACTGGGTCCCGTCATCACCCGTTAAGTTACTTAACTAACGACAGAGCGGGGACTGGACTAGCACGGATGCAAAACATATACAACATCTACTAGTATATATATCAATATATAATATTCACTCAAGGCGTGATAAAATGCAACATCACAGAAATGTAATAAGCATCACAGTACAATACAGATAATCTGGAAGCCCCGGGTTTCACAGAACCGCTGCTGAAACCCGACGTTCCCCTGGTCGTGTGGATAGCCTGTGCAATGAAATCCTAGACCCCTACGGGCGTGGCAAGTTACCCGCCAAAACCTGAAGCGAGGCAGCCCCCTTCAACGACGTGAAATGGACCACCCAGCACTTCACGGAATCCGGTAACTTGGGCAACCCTCCTTGGGTCAACCTGTACCCCCTACGAGTGCGGCGAATAGCCCGCCAATTCTAGAGTGAAGCCCCCTACCGTCTCAATTCCATGAGATGAGGGATCGTTGCCCTCTAGAACCCGTCTATCCGTGCACCCCACCGTGAGGTAATCCTAGTACAGAAACAAAAATATACAATAGGTACATCGACCTCAGCCCGGTCGTGCCCCAAAAGAATAATATACAAACAGGCAGTGACGGCAGTCCACATGTCGGACGCTCGCCCCGCAATATCAAATGTACATAAACAACAAAATTGTACTATCATTGCATCCAGGCTATCCACCACGACAAATCCGCAACATCACAGCACAACACAGAACATCAACGTGAGTGTCACGTTCGCAAATCCGTCTAAAAGGCTATAGTAGTTAGACAGGATTTACCGATCAAATGACATTCACGGTCGCAGATATAATGTAAATACTGTGAACTAACATGTTTAAAATTTTCGATCGACAAAAATTCCCGAAGTGGGCCCCAAGCACAATACCCAGTACTCAAATAAATCTGGGCCCAAAATAAAATAACCAGAAACCACTTTTTCAAGTCAGGAACCACTGTACGAAAAATTGTCCAGTGATGTCACTATTCGGCGGCGGAACCGCGGCCAAAAGGGGGTTAGGGCCGCGGTTCCGCGGCGCTACAGTGACATCATGCAACCATTTTTCTTCAGTAGTCTCCAAGAACCCTGCCTGATTTTCTGCAACATACCAAATAATTTTTTGACAACAAAAGAAAATCGACAGAAACACAGAATTTGAAAACGCGGTTTCGGAATTTTTCGTTCGATCGAAATTCTAAACACGTTAGAGCAAGCTAGTAAAGGTTAATGGCATGGCTCTGATACCATGTAGGACTACGGTAGCGCCTTGGCCGTCTATCCGAGGCCAAAATGCGTAAACGAAAATTTTTCTTGACTTTAAACCGGCACTACCGCATCCTAAAAACTCGGATCGTAACCATTAACCTAATGCTAGCTAACATGAGAATAGGTAGGAAGCTATACCGAGCGATCCGTGTCCTTCGGTCTTCGGCCTCCACTCCGATCTCCTCGCGGAATCTCCGGTCTTCATCTCCTCGTCGGAAAGGGCACCATATCGAGAAGTCTTTTTATGGGCTCCCGCTTCATCCGAAGAAACTCGGGCGCAAAGTGTGCTAGCCGAAGCGTCCAAGGTGTTGCAGAGAATGTTTGTGATCACTTTGTCTCTTGCATCCATGGCTTTGGATGGAGGTTGAAGTGTTGCCATTGATGGAAGCAAAAAGCTAGAGGAAGAAGAACAAGAACAAGAGCTTTTCTTTTTCTTTTCTTTTCTCTTGTTGTAATGAGAGTGAGAGAGTGAGATTATGAAAAATACAATACCAAAATCACCACCATGGCAGCCCCTCTCTCTCTCCATCTCATTTCAACACATTAAACAAAACACTAATGTGACATCTTTGCTAAAAAAGAGACCATGGGTCATCTAAATGTCCATGTCACATTTAATGCAATGCATGATGAATTTCTAGCTCATTATTTCCATTAACAAACATTAATCCAAATGTTTGTCATAACAAAAAGATCCGGCAACATCTAAAGTAAACTCGTGACGGATCACAAGGATACCCCTCACCTGTATATACATATCTGCACCCGCATTCTGACCGAATGCAAATGCGATGAGACTAAAGTAATCTAACAAATCTAATACTAGGATTCGGCTTAAACCAAAGCCCACTAGTATGATCCTCCCGATCATGATCCGTGCAATACCACACATATATGATCGAACCCTGCCATATATCATACGGCCTCTACAACGTTTCGCCCGAAACTTGAGAAACTGTCTGTGGGGGACTCTAAAGACTCGTCAATACTTTGGCTGTGGATTTAACCACTAGCACGTCAGAGGTATTAGCCGTACGTAACGGGCTACCAAGTATTGACCAAAAGGGAGGTCGATGAGCGAACTCATCCTGACACCCTACTGAGCCTGTCGGTGACAATATCCGTACAGTCCGGTCCGTTCGTCTATGAGTATCGCATTGCGGGCCTAGGGGTTGGTAAAAGTCAGACCCCTATAAGCGGTACAAGTCATATCGGAGTGTAGCCCAGAACACCCTGAGATACTACTGGAATACCTACCAGTAAATCTCCTGCCTCGGCCGAGGGCTTTGTGTAATGGCTCTCCTAGACACAGCGCGATCTCACCCCCAATACCGGGAGAGACGAAACCCCTGCCGATCCGCTCACTGCCTCCATGTGGCTCGGGACTGTACCCAAGTAAAACCTGTTTGCACGACTCCTTTGAGCCGTGGTAGGGTAGTAATCAAAGCACAGTGGGAACTCACACGAGACAACTGATGATTTCAGGTCGATGAACTAACCTGTACACATGTCACCAGGGAACTTCTATCTGACGTCTGGTATAATCCCAACTAGCATGTTCCCGGTGAGTCCTGTCCGGTGTACTCATAACCCAATGAGCACCGGTATACATCTTAGATGAACCAACTGACACCAGTGGCCTGTGAGACCGGCCACCGCCCCTTGTCGGGGGTCTCGACTGTATACACTAGTCTACTCTGGAGTATCGATACCCTGTCTCGAAACTCCCACGACTAGGCACCTTTTAAGGATGTGCTTATAGACCCCAGCTCCCACGTATATGATCGCCATCATACTGCTGGTCGTCAAGAAAGAATCCTAAGGGCTCTATCAGCGTGCTATAGAGACCTGTAAGGTCACCTAAAGCAGTACACGATGATAAAGATAAACCAGATAGCATACTATCATCTTGAGTAAGACTGTCCTACCGGTATAGGTCCTCCCTCAATCATTGCAATCATGTGCCTGTGATCCAATAATTGACTCTGAGGGCACTATATCCAATAGGATGATCCCATATCCATCGGTGTTTGACATCAGAGATGGTGTACGGGTGCTCAGTGGAGACAGGGTACACTGGACGGACTCGCCGAGAACTCCCAGATGGTGATTTACTACACGTCAGATGGCAGTTCTCCGGTGACACTGGTACAGGGTAGTCTGTAGACCCGAGATCGTCATAGAGTCTTGTGTGATTCCCACTGTGCTTTGATTTCCACCTTACCACGTCCAAGAGGGCGTGCAAAACGGTGGCTTTTGGGTGCAGTCCCGAATCACGTGGAGGTAATGAGCGATAGGAGGGGATTCGTCTCTCCCGGTATAGGGAGTTGATGTTGTGCTGTGTTCGATTGGCTATAACTGGAAGTCCCTGGCCAGGGCTGATATAGAGATTTACTGGTAAGTGTTACTAGTAGTTTCTCGACCTGTTATGAGCCTCACATCGACACGACTTATCGGTTACTGGGGTCTGACGTATACCACCCCTAGACTTGATATGCGACATATCAGACGAACAGACCGGACTGTACGGGAGTGTTACTGGTTGGATTCACAGGAGAACGTACAGGCTAGCTTGTTGATCTTCTGATCTCTCAATACCTGGGTGGCTGTTACGTTTAGCTGACCGCTTGCAGCTTGTGGGTGTTTGATATGATCATCACCTGCTACAGGCGTATTGACGATTCTTTAGAGTCCTACACAGAGGTTTCTTGGCTCAGGAAAAACGGAGTAGAGGAACATATGTGATATGTGCAGGACCGAGGATAATGCGATATGAGATACCGTATTATATTCTCGCGATATTTAGATATGAACCGGATCATCGGATCAAGTGTTGATTCGATGAATCGGTACATGATATATTAGTCGGTTATATTCGATATAGCCGGATTGTCGGATCAAGTGTTGATTCGATGATTTAATGTATAATAATATATATGATATATTGTATTACATTATCTAATATTGGCTCGCTTTATTATTTCATTTTCTCACTGGATAATACATTGATATATATGCGATATATATTAAATGTATTATTTTCTTTTGTTACAAATATAATATATATGTGATATATATATTATAGTAACATGATATGATTAATAATGAAACATGTTTAGTGATGATAAAAAGAAATTAGGGTTTGATTAGGGCTAGCTTCTTCTTGCACCTTCTAGAAGCATTCCTTTTGTCATGAAGAAGATATTATGATTGATATTTTCTTATGACTCATTTCTTAACCCAACCAAACCCTAGCCTAAGTTAACTCTCTACAAGGGTTATCCTTGTCATCATTAACCATGGTTGCATTATTCTTGATATACTCTTATCTACTATTCATCACAAAAGGAATTATCTCATTATTCTGCATCTTCTTCTCTCTTCATCTTTGAGAAAGCTTACTAGAATTTCCTTTGGTGATGATTTCATGTGAGATTATGATATAAAAAGATAGCATAAATACTACTCCATCATCCTCATCTAATCTAGCCCATTAGATTAGGGTGTTCACCTCTTTAGAGTGAGAGAGCTTAGGTTATAGCAACTTCGACGTAGATCATCGGAGAAGCGGAACACTACAAGCTAGCATGGATCTTTCGAGTCGTGGAGCCTCTCTTGAGTCCGGAAGATCGTGGATCGCGGCGAAGGGACTTCTACTCAGAGCTTATGAAGCGAAGGAGCGGACTACAAAGGTTGTAATTCCTCACACTTAGTGGTAAAGATATTTACTTGCATGTTAAATCCTAATAATCTAGCAAAGATCCCGGCTTTGGGTTATTCGGCACGTCTAAAATTTTATTCGGGTATGTTTGATGCCTTTTGAACCCTCACAAGAGTGCCTAGGAACCCTACAATCCCGTCTCTCTCTCCTCTCTTATTCTCACCCTCTCTCTCTCAATATTACCCTTTTACCCTTTCCTTTTTATCATTTCTTTTTCTCACCAAAATGAACACATACACCCATATAAAACCATAAATGAAATAACATGTAACCAAATGAAACATATCATGGTGCACTAACCATGAAAAGCTGTAGAAATGCGGATTTGGCTTAATCGCGATTAGTAGAGCACTAATCGGGTTTTTATCAAAATTGCATATAATGAATTTTAAAATTGTCAAATCCGTTAAATATATTATTAAATGAATAAATCATTTTAATTTATATTTATTTCACAATTATTGGTATATATTTATACCCTTTTTCGAAAACCCCAATTTCGCAAATCGGGCAGTTTTCGAGAAAAATAAAATTTTAATATTAAATTCCAAAAATAATGTTTTATATTTTCTGAAATGTTACAGTTCCATACTATCAAGTCTTCTTTTATACCGTGACATATCAATTCCACGGCTATTTTAAAGAAGAGGTTTATATATATATATATATATATATATATATATATATATATATATATATATATATATATATATATATATGTTCGGCTACTTATGGCCTTTTACCTAGATACAAGTCATGTATAGGATATGTTCTAGTTTGGGATAGCATGATAAATAGTGTTGCATTTACGATACATACACATATCATATATTATATTAGTAATGGATACGATAGTAGTATATCTATGGCTTAAGTATCATTATGCATTTCGATTTCTACCTCGTGATGTACTTTTTACTCACTGAGTCAGCAACTCACCCCCGTTGTGCCACAATTTCTTGCAGGTGTTACCGTTTGGATTATCAGCGGCTTGGGGCACACATTCCTTTCGGTGATTGCTTTGGTAGGTGAGTTACCGTTGTATCGTACTCACACTTGTATATTCATGTCTTCTTGTATCTAGTAAAACTCCATCAACTTAGAAAGGGTATATTGTGGACTTAGAAGAGAGACTAAGAGTTATGCGTTGTGATGTCGCACTCATTAGAGTCGACCATTTTATATTGTTGATTTTGTTTCGCTTTTCGTTTCTTCGCCATTGTGCGCCGTATATTGTTTGCTTGGTTGCTCCACCGTTTGAGGCGTGGACATTATCTCCCGTTGGGATGCTATATGTGTTTTATGTTGTAGCGGGTTTATTCAAATTACAAAGGAGGTGCTGTCGAATTTTAAAACGTCATAGATTCTTTTCAAACATACTTAGTTAAACTTAAATTTTTATTTTAAACTGATTCCATCTGATGACTATTTTAAACTACACCTCCAATATGTTCAAAAATGGTTTAGATTCCGGGTTTCGGCTTACTTGGACCGCGTCGACGTCTTTAGATGTCACGTGATTTAAGTGCCGGTCACGTGCCATATTTGGGTCATGACAACTTTCTTGCTCGACACGATAGTATGTTATCTGGTTACTCTTTATCATAACATGTACACTTATTGTCTCTCTGTTACATGTTGATAAAGCCCTTAGGATGAGTACTTGACTACCAGGATTATGATGCAGATCATACTAGTGGGGCCAGGGTAGTCCGTAAGTACATCCTTCAATTGTTCCTAGTTGTAGGAGTATCGACACGGGGCATCGATATTCAAGAGTAGACTAGCGTATACGTTTCTTGACCCATATAATGGGCGATAGGTGATCCCACATCCATTGGTGTTTGACATCAAAGATTTTATACGAGTGCTCAGTAGAGACTGGGTACACTGAACAGGACTCGCCAAGAACTCCTAGATGGTATTATACCTTACGTCAGATAGCAGTTCTCTGGTGACACTGGTACAGGTTAGTCTGTAGACCCGAGATCGTCATAGAGTCTTGTGTGATTCCCACTGTGCTTTGATTTCCACCTTACCACGTTCAAGAGAACGTGCAAAACGGTGGTTTTTGGGTACAGTCCCGAGTCACAAGGAGGCAATGAGCGATAGGAGGGAATTTCATCTCTCCCGGTATTGGGGGTTGATGTTGCGCTATGCTCGATTGGCCATAACAGGAAATCCCTAGCCAGGGTTACTGAGATTTACTGGTATGTATTATCATTAGTTTCTCAAACCGTTATAGGCCTCACATCGGCATGACTTATCAAGCTATTGGTATAACGTTTTGAAAATCGTTTCGGTGAAATTTCGAAAAGTCGGTAAAATAAGGGGGTTTTCTGTAAAAAGTCAAAATACAAATATCTTATTATAAAAATTAAATATACATATTCTAGCTATGTAATTACTAGTATTTGGTGTTTATTGAGGCACTGGTGAAATTTCAAATTTTCTGAAAAAAAATTATTTTATTATTATTGTAAGCCGTCACTAATACATTTAATTAGGGAAAATTACAAATTGGAATGAGTTGAAACAAATTTTGTGCATCATAAAACATTAAATAAAATTTTATCATATGGTTTTTGAAACGAAATCGTTTGCCAAAACGGTTTAGAAAATATCGAAGAAAAATGTTATTTCCGGTGAAATTAGTGTTAATGGGAATTGGGGTTTAGCATTTATCTTTTTTCCTAACCCACACACCCACACCTCACCCTCTCCCCATGTGGCCGGCCCTACCATGACAGCCCGCCCCCTCTCCCTCTCTCCAATCACTTCTTTTTTCAAAAGAAAAGAAAAAGAAAAGAGTAGAAAATGATAGAATTAAAGTGGACTTTGACTAGAGTGGACTTTCCCCACCTCACTCTCTCTCCTCCCTCACCCAATCCCCATCAATTCTGGCCAAATCTGAACCCACAACAGCCCCTTCATTCTTCATCTCCTTCTCTTTAAAAAAGTTCATCAAAAATGCTTGAAAAATCCACAAAAAATCCTGCAAAAATCCAAATCAAAATCCACCTCCTACCCATTTTCCCTTGGCTACCATTGCATGGATCTAGGGATTTAGATTTCAATTTGGGAGGCTAAGTGTGCTTGTGGGATCTTCAAATTATT
Organism: Agapanthus africanus; assembly: GCA_030015575.1. Taxonomy (NCBI): domain Eukaryota; kingdom Viridiplantae; phylum Streptophyta; class Magnoliopsida; order Asparagales; family Amaryllidaceae; genus Agapanthus; species Agapanthus africanus. The sequence goes on along the minus strand of JASDDO010000026.1, from coordinate 396,693,388 downwards.
TTGGTATAAATTCTAACATTTTTCCTTAATGTGTTGTTAATTGCTTAGGTTAGCTTAATTAGGTGTTTAATTAGTTTTTAATTAGTTCTAGGTGCATGATTTAAAATTCAAGAGAGGGGTTTGATTTCAAATTGGTATTTTGTGTTGTGAGATTTAGTTTATGTGATATAATTGACATATTGATGTTAAGCTAAATCCAATTTAAGTTGCTAGTTTGCATATTTGTTGATTTAAAAGTGATAATTATATAAATGGTAAACTAGGTTTTGAAATTAATTATATTCTTGTGAGATAAAATTCAAATTTAGGTTTCATGTTATTATAAAGATTATATTGAGTGGTTTAATGCTTTTAGTTCATGAAAATCCAAGCTAGATTGTAGTTTGTGCATTTTTGCTATAAAATTGTTAAAATTTAGGTATTTTGTGAACTAGAATTTTAAGGTTTATGGAAATTAATGAGATTAAATTATGGGAATTGTTTTTATGACTTAATTAAGATATTTAGTGAATATTTTGGCCGCTAGATTCGTTTATACATCGAGTTTTGTACTAAAACGGTGATCTGTGCTTGCTAGATTTTTGGAAAAATTACCTTTTAAGTGAAATTGGGGTTTTTGTGAGTTTTAACCTATTTTATATTAAAATTAGTGTTCGTGAATGTGCAAATGAGTGTATTTGGGTTTTTCTCGATGGTCTGGCGTTTGTACACCGACGTCGAGAGTTTTGGGTTGATTTGTGAAAGCAACCATAGGTTTTGACCTATGTGGGATTCGCGTGTCGTTTTGGTCATGAGTCGGATTTTAATGCGATACGATGCGTTGTGATATGTAGGTACCCCCATATGGACTTCGAGATGACATGCAAGCGCGTGGCGACGTCGGCACCGGCTAGCGAGGACCAGGTGAGTAGATTTATATCTACAGGGAGAAGTCGGGTGGATGGCGTATAGCACCCCCGCAGTCCATAGTGTAGCTTATATATATATATGTTTATATAGGTATTTTATGATACGAGAATGTTTATTCATGTTATGATTATGTGTTCATGGATTAGCTTTAGGTTAGTTGCGAAAGCATAGAGTAGTTGTTATACCCACATACGCACACACAGACTTGCATACTTTACTTTCTTATGCGCAGATTGGGATGTGTATACATGTATATATGCGTGGGTATGGGACTATGCATATGTACATTCATATACGTATGCATGGATAATGATGATAGTACTTGGGATTTATGATGAGTCGATGAGATTTGATTTGAGGCCGTGAGATCGGTGATATAGCAGGGTTCGTATTTGAGATACGACATGACGTTGTAGCGGGTCCTTGACGTAGTGTTTCACACATGTGCATGCATACTTAGGCGGTATCAGTATTGTACTAGACGTAGATCAGTACCCCGATCATGATATTTGATAGAGAGGATACCAGGTGAATAGTATGATGAATGTGATATTAACCCGTACCCAGAGTTGGGGATGCCGTACGACGGATTTACGTACGAGCTATATTTTGATGATTGATCCGCACTCTTGACTTGGGATGCCTGCTTATAGATATGGTATTGGATATGATATTATTGAGGCGGGATCACCGACTAATATATATACAGGTATGTATATGGATCGACTCAGATGTTAGGCGGGTTCCTTACCTGTAGTCCAGCTTGTTAGCTTAGCCCTTTAGTTTAGTTTAGTTGTTAGATTAGATTCGATTCTTACCTATTTCAAAACCTAACGAATCGTGGGTATTTTAAAAGACAGCCCAAGGGATCCTACGGATATTTCGAAAGACGTATCTTTTCATAAAAACACCGTAGCCCCTATTTTCAAAACCCCATGATTCGTGTTATTTCAAAAGGCACCATTTGTAGGACTTATATTAGATTAATGCAGATTAGTTATAGTTGCGTCTAGTATTCAGCTCCCGCTCATTATTGTGGTTCGCTTCGCATCGCATGCTTATATTATGTTTCATACTCCATTATTGATATCATGCTGTTAGGACACCAGCACCATTACCGATGATGCGTATGTACCACGTACACTTACTTGCCGGCTCACACACATCTTCATCGGTAATTGCCATGTCACGTACACCTTAGAAAATATTATTGCTTGATATAGCCTGTTAGCTAATAGTTTAGACATGATATTAGTGTACTTGCCTTATATGTTAGTTTAGACATTGTAGTTATTACCTGCTACTTCATGCATACTGTTATTCATTGTTATGCCGCATTCATGGATTCTCATGCATATATTCACTTTTTACATGCTATTGAGGTTTTGGATTCGGATTTCCATGAGATTTTCTGGATTTGGGGAAAACCGCAAAACATATACAAACTTCTTCTTTCTCTTTTTAAATGAAAAGCGCGGTTTTTCCTATGATGTATTAGTCGTCCACCATGAGTTTGCTGATGGATTTCAAGATCCGATTCGAGGAGTTGGATGAACCGTTTCGGGTACATGGTGGACTCGGTAAGGTACCCCGGGGCAAGAAGCTCGTGGTGATGACGATGAGTCTGGCAGGGGGAGACTACCTACCGGTGATTTTACCCGACACGTCGGATATCCGGAGGATACCGTCGTGGTCTTGAGATGGATGGTAGGGGCCGGTCTGGACTGACGGCGCCCTAGATATTGAGATTGAGACATTGAGATTTCGAGATGTTGAGGTACTGAGATTTGATGATACAGGCCAGTCCGGATAGCCGGAGCCTGAGGCTTTGAGACATTGAGATTTATGTTTTGTGTCGATGCTAGACACTGTTGATGCTGATTTCATTTATGATACCTCATTTTAAAAATACAAAGGAAATCTCACTAATTTATGAAAACAGTTTCTTCATTTATATGTATTCTGTTTTCATGCATTCATACCTCATTCATATGATATATTGCTACCTGAGGCACTGACACGGGCACATGAGATCACACTCGGTTTAGATATTACCCTAGCCATTGTTATAGGCTGCATGTTATTCATATATTTGAGGATATATTATGATCATTGACGTAGCTTGCGTTATTTATGCGATTTCTGTGCGTAGATGTTTTTCTATTCACGAGTTGGCAACTCACCCCCGTTCTGCCCCAGTTTCTTGCAGGTTTTGCCGTACAGGTTTCATTACGGCTTTGCTGGCACTACTTCCTTTTCCGGGTGATTTGCTATTAGGTGGGTTTATTTGTATCGTACCCCCCCATTATATATCTTGTATATCATTATTCTGTTGTATCTAGAAGTTCCATCAACCAAACATGTATTTATTTTGAGATAGAGACCAGTGATGTTATTCCTTCGACCTTAGAGTCGCGCGTTATATTTCTGTGGTTTTCTTGTGGTTTTGAGTTCCCTTTTGAATTTTGATCCTCGCCGTTGGCGTTGTATATTATATTGCTTGTGTGGTTATGGCCGTCGATTGACGAAGAGCTAGCTCCCGCTTGGGGATGCCTTTTTATTGATTTCGTATACTATTCATGTTGTATCCCGTTTGGGAGCCAGTATTTACAAAGGAGACTCTGCCGAAATTTTCAGGAAATTTTTGGATGTTTTTAAAAACCGCATAATTCGGCTTATGCTATTGAAACTACTTACTTTAAGTTGGTTTTTCCTGCACTCTACATCTTTTCTTGGTTTGGATTTCTGGGTTTTCGGTTTACTTAGATTACGTACGCGTACAAACGCCGCTTGATCGAGAAAAACACCAAACGTACCAATCATGGTTTCAAAACCCACTAACTGTATAAGAAATAGGGATTAATTCATCAAATCCATAAAATTAAACCAATCGTTTTATTTTCCAAAAACCTAGTTATCACAAATTCCCATTTCGGTTCAAAACTTGTTGTTTTAACCAATCTATAAATTTTAACGATTCAAATGGCTAAAATGCTCATTAAATAACATAATTAGGTCATACAAATCACTTTCATAAATTAAACTCATCAATTTGTATAAATTCTAAATTCCTAGTTTGCAAAAATACCGATTTTTAACTCTTTTAAAAGTAACAATTTGTAAACTAGCAACTAGATTAGTTTTAGCATTCCATTAACATGTTAATCTCCATATTAAAACCATAACCAAATTATAAAAACCCCAACTAGATTTTAAATTTCACATTTTCAATAATTTCTAAAAACCTAGTTTAGAAAAAAAAAAGCTTAATTTGGACATTTTACATCTAACAATTTACATATTATCAAAAAGATTAACTTTTCATTTCCTTAAGATGATAATCTACACTTTGCAACCATGATTACATGATAAGAACCCTAATTGCAAATCACAAACCCTTACTAGATTTTCCAAACATTCAATTAAACCCATAATATTAACTAATTATGTTTGATTTAAAGTATTTAACAACAATTAAGCAAAGGGTTAGAATTTATACCCAATCAATTTGAAGATCCTACAAGCACACGTAGCCTCCTAAATTGCAATCTTGTTCCCTAGATCCATACTAGAATGGTCAAGTAAACATGGGTAGGGATTAGATTTTGATTTTGTGGGATTTTTGAAACATTTTGGATGATTTTTTGATGGAACTTTGTGATGAAATGAGAGGGGATTTTTTTGTGAGGGGCTGCTGTTGGAGGGAGAGGGGAGGCTCGGCTGGAAATGGGGAGGGGAAGAGAGAGAGAGAGTGGTGTGGGTATAACGAATGGTCAAAGTCAACAAAATCAAGCTTCTTTCTTTATTAAACCCCTTTTTCTTTACTCTTCTCTTGATTTTTCTTTTAACAATTCAAGTGGGGAAAATGAGGGGGCACTTGGGCTGCTGATTTGGAGAGAGGAGAGAGGGTGTGGGTGAGTGTGGGTAAGGGAAAAATGATAAATGTTATACCCTAATATCTATTTGCGCTAATTTCACTATTTAAGCATTTTTCTTCGATATTTTCTAAAACCGTTTTGACAATTTTTTCATTTCAAAAACAACATATTAAAATTTTGTTTAATGTGTTATGATGCACAAAATTTGTTTCAACTCATTCCAATTTGTAATTTTCCCTAATTAAATGTATTAGTGACGACTTAAAATAATTATTTTCGGAAAAATTTTCAGAAATTTAAAACTTTTACCAGTGGCTCAATAAACACCAAATACTAGCAATTTCATAGCTAGAATATGTATATTTAATTTTATAATAAAGATATTTATATTTTAACTTTTTACAGAAAACCCCCTTATTTTACCGATTTTCCGAAATCTTACCGAAATGATTTTCAAAACGTTACAGCACCCCCGCAACCATTGATATGGATAAATGATATATAAACTATAGTTTGGAGAAAACTTATGTATAACTCACGGATATGATAGCTAAGGATGATTCAGATTATTATATGAGGATATGATGTGAGAATGTGAAGCTTGATATATAGAATTTGAAAGAGGAAAAGTATGAGTTGATAGTGGTATGATATAAGATTGATATGGATATGTTATGTGATTGATAAGATATGTCGTACGAGATTTTAGATCCGTACCCTCATTGTTGTATAGGTCGATAGAATCATTATTTTATTTAATGCTGTCGTACGATGGATTACCGTACGCGATGAGTTCTACCGGATGTTTGATCCACACCCTTGACTCGAGGATGCCGTACGATGGATTATACCATACGTGATACTATGAGGCTGGATTGCCGATTGATAGATTCATCGACTCGGATATGTTATAGATATTTTGATCCCTTTCTATACTGCTTTAGTTAGTCACTTAGGTAGATGTTAGATTAGATACGTATATTTTATAATGTGGCGCTTACAGTTTACTTTTCTGTTATGTCTATGATATTCTAATTGCATTGCATATACCGGTGCTTCCATTATTTGTTATGATACAGTCTGCTAGTAGACCTGCACAATTATCGATGATGCACATGTTATACTTACACAGAATTGCCGGCTCACACACATTCATTATCGGTAATTGCCATGCCACTTGCACAGTAGAACTACTGTACCATGATATAAATCGTAACTGTAAAAGTACATTCATTGCTCAGCACTATCATAGGACATGCTTGCATAATATATTTGACATGCTCATATTACTGTTCTATGTTGCATTCATCATACTTTATGGTTATATGCATTGAGATGCTGTTTTCATGAGATCACTGGATTTGAGAACCGCAGTTATATTTCAAAGAAAATTATGTACTGTTTTAAAAAGTGCGGTTTCTCTTGATATGATATTTCGAGACGTTCACCATGAGTTTTCTCGGTTTTGAGCTATGAGTATACCCGATTCGAGGAGCGGTAAGCACCGTCTGCGGGTACATGGTGGACCCGGTGAGGTACCCCGGGGGAAGAAGACTCGTATAGTTAGGCGGTGAGCCGGCAGGGGAGCACTACCTACCGGTGATATTTTTGGACCCGGCGGTTATCCGGAGGATACCGAACGGAGTCGTGAGATGGACATAAGGGCCGATCAGAGTATGCGGTGCCTAAGATGAGATAGATATGAGGGCTGATTTGAGTATGCGGCGCCTGAGATATGAGGATTTACGTGTCGATGAAGGACATGGGTTTTCATGATGTTTCTAGTGTCGGTGTTGAACACTCAGGTTCCATGATTTTGATGTGTCGTTGATGGACACACGTGGTTGATATCCTCATACATACAGGCATATGTTTTCATGATGATTCGAGTGTCGATGTTAGACACTCAGGTTCCATGATATTGTTGGTGTCGTTGATGGACATGTGGATGCTATCCACATGCATGTAGGCATATGTTTCAGATGTTAGTTATATATATGTCATTCACATTGATTCGATTGGTGACATATAGGCATACATGGTCACCCTAGATATCATAGTATTACCTTTATGATATAGTATGACCTAGGAAATCATTGTTTTATCCGATTTCTACCTGCTGATGTTTTCTACTCACGAGTTGGCAACTCACCCCCATTGTGCCACAGTTCTTGCAGGTTTGACCGCTTGGGATCAGTAGCGGTATCTCTGGCACACAGCTTCATCCAAGGTGTTTTACTTTGGTAGGTGGGACACATATTGGATTGTGTCTACTCTCATACTTATATTCTGTTGTATCTAGATAAACTCCATCAATCAGAACTAGAATTTGTATATTAGTGGACTAGAAAGACTTGTGTGGTTGCGAGACTTAGAGCGATAGTTGTATGTTCGCTTCTTTGAGGTTTTGATGTCTTGCTCTATTTATTTATTCTTTCTGTGTTGATCTTCGCCGTTGGGCATCGTATATATATTGCTTACCTGCGTGGTTGTGTTTTCGCCAAATTGGCGAAGAGCTAGCTCCCGCTTGGGGATGCCTATATATATTGCTTGTATGTGGTTTTTGGATCAAAATATACAAGGGAGGTGCTGCCCGAAATTTCAAGGACGAAAAAATGTTTTCAACTATAGTATAACCCACTTGCATTTTTATGTTTCATTACCTATGCATTTAAAGAAAAACTTGATTTCATTATACCTTTATTTCAAAACCGCACCTCCACTATTTTCCGCAAAAAAGGTTTAGATTTCTGGGCTTTGGCTTACTTGAGTTACGTTACGCCTTTAGACGTTGCGTGATTTAAGTGCCGGTCACGAGCTAAATTCCGGGTCGTGACATGAACCCCTACTGAGCCTGTCAGTGACAATATCCGTATAGTCCGGTCCGTTCGTCTATGAGTATCGCATATCGAGTCTAGGGGGTGGATAAAGTCAGACCCCTAATAACGCAACATTTAGTGTCGGTATGAAGCCCATCACCACCAGAGAAACTACTAATCCTAGATCAGTAATTCTCGACTACCTTGGCCAAGGATTTCTTGGTGATGGCCACCCGTGCACAACGCGACATCACCCCCCAATACCGGGAGAGACGAATCCCCGACGATCCGCTAACTGCCTCCATGTGGCTCGGGACTGTACCCAACTAAAACCTGTTTGCATGACTCCTTTGAGCTGTGGTAGGGTAGAAATCAAAGCACAGTGGGAACTCGCACGAGACAAATGACGATCTCAAGTCGACAGACTAACCTGTACATATGTCACCTGGGAACTGCAATCTGACAAAAGGTATAATACCAATTAGCATGTTTCCGGCGAGTCCGTCCAGTGTACTCATAACCCAATGAGCACCTGTATACTATCTTAGGTGAACAAACTAACATCAATGGCTTATGAGACATGGCCACCGTCCCTCGTCGGGGTCTCGATCAGTATACAGTAGTCTACTCTGGAGTATCAATGCCCAGTCTCGATACTCCCACGACTAGGGACATTTAAGGATGTGCTTATAGACCACCCAGCTCTTACGTATATGATCGCCATCATAATGCTGGTAGTCAAGTAAGAATCCTATGGGCTCTATCAACATGTAATAGTGATGTGTAATACCACCTGAAACATGTATATGATGATAAAGACAAACCAGATAGCATACTATCATCTCGAGTAAGACTGTTTTATCCGTATAGGTCCTCCCTCAATCATCATAATCACGTGCCTGCGATTACAATAATTGCCTTGATGGCACTATAGCCAACAATCTCCCACTTGCACTTACGGCTAATATTACGGTGTCGCATACTCACAGCCCGTGTGATACCGAACACCCAACTTCTCTACTAATCAGTCTCACAAAACTCGTTTGTGAAACTATTGTGTTCGAGAAATAGCCTCAGTGAGTGGATCCGCTCCAATGTTTCTTTCTATATCTCTCTATATCTCAACTTCACAGAGAACGACTATCTTCCGAAATGAGCAATACCTGTCATAGAATTTGTCTGGATATATGATGGGACTCAGTTCACAAATGAACTCCAAATCCAACAAACTTCTTAGACCGTACCAACCACTGAATTTAATCAGTATCCAGCGCCATGCCTTCCACAGTATCCGCTTGGACTACCTGTCCAACATACTGTCCCTCAAAAGAGGGAAAACTAAAACTCTGACAGCCACACTGTCATCCAGGTCACCTTGGAAGCCTGAACTGATAATCGCCTCCTGAAAGAGGCTGCCGTTACCAATTACCAAAGAACATCCACTTATGTTCATAACCGCTTCCTACCGTTTCTCCAGGATTGGATTAATATATATACTTATTGCAACTAGTGCAAAAACAATATTTGGTGTGGTACTTGACATTACATGATTGACTCAATTGCCTAAGCAAGTGATATGCCAATCATGCAAATCCCTCTCCCTTTTAGTCTGTAAGACATCCTTTAGAGAGGTGACTCCATCACCTGCGGGTACACCACCTCGCCAGGAGTCAACCATTCTAAAACACTTTAGAATAGTGTAAAAGTACCCAAATTAGGACACTTCCCAAATCTAGATCTAAAACCATAGATCTAGTAACCAGAATCACTGATATTATATCTATATCCTATGTGGAGAAACTCTTTGTGACAACCACAGTACATAACCGATTGTAGTATAGGAATATCACTTCCTATTAAGTGCATGTTATCCAAATACCAGGACATCACTCTCTACTACCTTCTTACCAGATCCATCTCTTATTCTGATGAAGTCAAACTCTATGAATGTCACATCAAAAATAGATGATCTAGCTCCGCTATGCTTGCTTTAGTCTATAAATAGACATAAGCTACTTGTCCACTATGCTTCCGCTGCTCCCACTAACTACAATATGTAGGGATAGTATAGTACCTTGTGAAGGTTTTGGCAAGCATCAAACATGCTATATTAAAATTTTTGGGGTGCTAAACAAACCATAACCAAGATCTTTGCTAGAGACTTAGGGTTAACAAAGCAAGTAAACAACTTTACTTCTAAGAGTTCGGGATTACAACTTTTGTAGTCCGTCCCTTCACTTCATAAGCTCCGTGTTGAGGTCCCTTCGCCGTGATCATCATGTACCCGGACTCTAGAGAGGCTCCGTGAAGAGAAAGATGCAAGCTTGCTTCCGATCTTCAATAACTAAGATGATCTACCTTGAAGAAACTCAAACCCAAGCTCTTGCTTCACTAATCAAGTATTAACAAAGCAAACACCCTAATCTAAGTGGCTAGAATAGATGAGGATGATGAAGTAGGAATTTAGCTCTCTTTTGTTTTCAATTTCTCACTCATTATCATCACATATCAAAATGCTAGAAAGCTTTTCAAGAGGAGGAAGAAGAAGAAATCTATTTGTGATGAATAATGAAATCTTGTGTGAGGTTAGAATTGCAACCATGGGTTAAGAATGAAGACTTAACCCTTGTAGAGAATTAACTATGGTGAAGGGTTTGGGTTGGGTTAAGAAATATCTACACAAAATATTATAAGTCAAAGTCAAAGCTTCATGAAGCTTCATGAAAGCTCCATCCAAGCTTAACCCTAATACAAACCCTAACCATATTTAAACTCCACAAAACATGTTGCATTTGTAACCCTAACTTGTTACAATATTATATATCACATATACAATATTTATTGTAACAAAATAAAATAATACAATTAACATATATTTCATATATATCAATGCATTATCCAAGTGAGAAAAAGAATCTTTAAGTGAGCTAATATTAGTTAATGTAATATAATATATCAAATATATAATTATACATTAAATTATCGAATCAACACTTGATCCGATAATCCGGCTATTTTACAAATAACCGACTAATAGCATCTGTATTAGTTCATCGAATCAACACTTGATCCGATGACCCGGCTATATCACATATACCCGGCCGATATCATATATCGCGAGAATCTAATACGGTATCACATACACGTATTATTCTCGGTCCCGCACATATCACATATGTGCTCCTACTCCATTTTGCCTGAGCCAGGAAACCTCTGTGTAGGACTCTAAATAATCGTCAATACGCCGGTAGTAGGTGATGATCATATCAAACACCCACAAGCTGCAAGCGGTCAGATAAACGTAACAGCCACCCAAGTATTGAGCGATCAGAAGATCAACAAGCAAGCCTATACATTCTCCTGCAATCCAATCAGTAACACTCCCGTACAGTCCGGTCTCTTCGTCTGATATGTCTCATATCTCGCCTAGGGGTGGTAAATGTCAGACCCTAGTAGCTTGATAAGTCGTGTCGATATGAGGTCCATAACAGTTTGAGAAACTACTGATAACACTTACCAGTAAATCTCAGCAACCCTGGCCAGAGATTTCCAGTTATGGCCAATCGAGCACAGCGCAACATCAACTCCCTATACCGGGAGAGACGAAATCCCTCCTATCGCTCATTGCCTCTATGTGATTCGGGACTGTACCCAAAAGCAACCATTTTGCACGCCCTCTTGGACGTGGTATGATGGAAATCAAAGCACAGTGGGAATCACTCAAGACTCTATGACGATCTCGGGTCTACAGACTAACCTGTACCAGTGTTACCAGAGAACTGCCATCTGACGTGAGGTATAATACCATCTGGGAGTTCTCGGTGAGTCCGTCCAGTGTACCCAGTCTCCACTGAGCACCCGTATACTGTTTCTGATGTCAAACACCAATGGATATGGGATCATCCATCGCCCATCTACATATGTCGAGAAGCATACGCTAGTCTACTCTTGTATATCAATGCCCTGTCTCGATACACCTACGACTAGGAACATTTGAAGGATGTACTTAGTGACTACACTGTCCCCACTAGTATGATCTGCATCATAGTCCTTGTAGTCAAGTACTCATCCTAAGGGCTTTATCAACATGTAACATAGAGACAATCAAAGTACATGTTAAGATAAAGAGTAACCAGATAGCATACTATCATGTCGAGCAAGAAAGTCCTCACTATATATGTCCAAGCATCCACTACAATATACATCGTATGTACTGTAATGGCCTCTAGGGCATATATATCACTAACAATCTCCCACTTGCACTAGGGCCATCTGTTGTGGTATCACATACTCAACAATCAGCTATGGTTGAAGTATCTCATACTCAACTATCCCATAAAATTCTCTACTGGGAAATAGGCCTTTATGAGTGGATCCGTGCTGTTGTCCTCTGTGTCTACTCTCCTGACCTTGATCTCCCTGGAGATCATCCATCTCCATGATCAGGTGGTACTGCCTAAGAATATGTCTGGACCTCTGATGGGATGGGGGTTCCTAGGCATAAGCCACAGCTCCATTGTCATACAATGGTAGGAATGAAGTTCATCTCATGAACTAATATATATCCAGACCGCCTCTTTGGTAGTATCCTTGGTAACAATGTATATTGCCTTTAATCATCTAGTGTGTCACGGTATCTAGCTTAGAACTCTTCCAACATACCATCCCTCTACTGAGGGTAAAGACAATGCCTGTGACTGACATTCAGTCTACCTTACCACCCTGGAACCATTCCAGTGATTCTCCCCAGGATCGATTGATACCATCTCACTACACCTAGCGAGAATCCTGACATCCATTTAGATCTATCTCATAGACCCAAAATCCAGGATTCAGGAGGTATCACATTGATCCTATATGGAGAATCCTTATGATAAGAGGAGATTGACCGAGCGTAGCATAGGAAACTCCTTCCCTATCAAGAGTATGTCATCCACGTACTATATGAGGATCACCACCATACTCCCTACTGCCTTTTTGTATATACAAGGTTCATCTACCATTTTGATGAAGTCAAACTCTTTGACTACCACATCAAAACAGATGTTCCAACTCCGCGATACCTGATTTATCCCATAAAACAACTTGCACACGTTTCTGTTGCTCCCACTGTCTACGAAGCCCTCTGGCTGTGTACTTATAGGCGCTTTCTTCCAAATAATCATTTAGAAAAGCAGTCCTGACACCCAACCGCCAGATATCGTAGTCATGGTATGTAGCAATGGCAAGTAGGATCTGGTTGGAGTTAAGCATAGCTTTGAAAGTCTCAACTTTTCCATGTACACCTAGTAATCTTCTCAAGATATACTTGCTCCTGATGGGGATTTAACCCTTTAGATAAAGCTACCAAAGTCCATACTTTGTTGGTGTATATGGATTCCATCTCAGATCGCTAAGCATCCAACCATACTCACAGAGTCCTCACTCTTGATGGCCTGCTCGAAACAAGTTGGGTCATCATCTTATGATGCAATCCTCACTCCCACTGTCATAGAGAAACCGAAGTATCTCTCAGGTGGATGAGGAACCCTACCCGATCGGCGGAGAGGCCGAGGTTCGTTGGAAACTATTGAATCCTCCGGTTCTACTAAATCATCAGCTGCAGTTTGTATAGCTGGAACTCTTTCCAGTTCTACCTCATGACTGTTGGATATAGCGCTCTCAAAGTCAATTATTGGATCGCAGGCACATGATTACAATGATTGAGGGAGGACCTGTACCGATATGACTGTCTTACTCGAGATGATAGTATGCTATCTGGTTTGTCTTTATCATCGTATACATGCTTTAGTTCACTATTGCATGATGATAGAGCCCATAAGATTCTTGCTTGACTGCCAGCAGTATGATGGCGATCATATACGTGGGAGCTGGGGTCTATAAGCACATCCTTAAAGTGTTCCTAGTCATGGGAGTTTCGAGACAGGGCATCGATACTCCAGAGTAGACTAGTGTATACAGTCGAGACCCCGACGAAGGGCGGTGGCCGGTCTCACAAGCCACTGGTGTCAGTTGGATCACCTAAGATGTATACAGGTGCTCATTAGGTTATGAGTACACTGGACAGGACTCGCCGGGAACATGCTAGTTGGTATTATACATATCGTCAGATAGCAGTTCCCAGGTGACATGTGTACAGGTTAGTTTGTCGACCTGAGATCGTCATTTGTCTCGTGTGAGTTCCCACTGTGCTTTGATTACTACCCTACCACGCTCAAAGGAGACGTGCAAACAGGTTTTAGTTGGGTACAGTCCCGAGCCACATGGAGGCAGTGAGCGGATCATCGGGGATTCGTCTCTCCCGGTATTGGGGGTTGATGTCGCACAGTGTACGGATGGCCATCACTAGAAATCCTCGGCCGGGGTAGTGGAGAATTACTGATTTGGATCAGTAGTTTCTTAGGAGGTGATGGGCTTCATACCGACATGAATTATCACGTTATTAGGGGTCTGACTTTATCCACCCCCTAGACTCGATATGCGATACTCTTAGACGAACGGACCAGACTGTACGGATATTGTCACTGTCAGGCTCAGTAGGGTTTCTGGATGAGTTCGCTCGTCAGCTTCCCTTCCAATCAATACATAGGCAACCGTTACGTACAGCTAGTACCTCTGACGTGCTAGTGGTTATACCCAGTGTCAGTGTGTTGATGTGTCATTAGAGTCCCCCCACACAGTTTCCCAAGTTCGGGCGAAACGTTGTAGAGGCCGTATGGTTTTATGGCAGGGTTCGGAAAATGCACGTGCATTTACGCACGTGTCATATTTCCGGCAGATAATACCGGTGGGCTTTGGTTTAAGCCGGATCCGAGTATTATACTGTGTAGATATAATATCTTTGTCTCAGTTGCATTTGTATTCGGTTGTAATACAAATGCGGGTATGTTTATTCTGTTACGGGGTTATCCTGAAATTCGTTTCGGGATCGCTTTTGGAAGTTGCCAGTTTCCAGTTTTCTATCACCCGTATTTAACATTCGGTTAAATGCGGATTTATCTTTTTGTCACTAGGGTGAGTCATGAGGGTGAGTCGTAGTTCTAGAAGCTTCTAGATGGTGACTAGGCTAGTGAGTCATTGGTGCATTAATTGTTCATTTAATGAGTTGATGACTAGGTTAGATGAATCATTTGTTTGCATTAATGATTTATGCAAGGTGTTAGATGAATCATTCATATCATTTATTGCTTATGGTCACTCTCCTCCTCCTACACTCACCCCACCTCCTTATATTGGCCGGCCCATTCATTCTTGTGGGATGATGGTTGCTTGAAAAAAGATTAAGGTTATGGATTCATGGAAATTAGTATACTCAATTCTCATTTCACCCGATTCTAAAAAGGCAACTTTATTAACCGTTCATCCATAGCTTTGGATGTAACAAGAAAAAGTGTTCTACTCATTCTCTACATCAATCTTGGTCATCTTTTTTGGCAAACTTGATGATCGAGTTCCCTCGGTTCAGAGGCGGGAGCCCGTTTAAAGATCCGTCGACGTGGTGCTACCTGGACGAGAAGACTGGAGATTCAGGAGATCGGAGCAGCCGCAACAAAGCGTAGGATGATGTTTGAAGACCGAAAGACTCAGATCGTTCGGTATAACATTTCTACCCACTTTGTAGTTTGTTAGTTTAGCAATAATGGCAGATCCGGGTTATAGTATACGATAACGCCAGTCAAAAAGTTTTTGTTCCGCATTTGGCGTCTGTTAGACGGCCGGGGCGCTACCGTGTACTTACAGTGGTATCAGAGCCTCACCATTAAGCTTTACTAACTTATGCTAACGCGTTTAAAACATCGATCGAACCGAATTTCAAATACTACAGTTTTTCTGTTCAAAGTTTCTGTCGATTTTTAAAAGGGTCTAAAAATTATTTTGCATATCACAGAAATTTAAGCAGGCTTTTTGAAGCATTCTGCTGAAATTTAGGCACGTGATCCCACAGTACTGCCGCGGATCCGCGGTCAAAGCTAGGGTTGACCGTGGAACCGCGGCCAGTATGTGGGAACAGTGATCCAAATTTTTCCAGAGAGTTTACCATGGGAAATTGTGGTTTTTGGTATATTTCTTTTGGGCCCAGATTTTATTACTGTACACCAGATGTACGTGGGGCCCACTTCGGGAAGTTTTGTCGATCGAAATTTTAAACTTGTTAGTATGCAGTAATTACATTATATCTCCGACCGGGAATGTCATTTGAGCAGTAAATTGCGTCTAATTGCTATAGTTCTTTTAGACGGGTTTGCGAACGTGATATTCGCGTTGATGTTCTGTGTTGTGCTGTAATGTTGCGGATTTGTCGTGGTGGATAGCAGTGTGCAATGGTAGTGCAGTTTGAATTTATTTGTACATTTGATATTGCGGGGCGAGCGTCCAACATGTGGACTGCCATCACTGCCTGTTTGTATAATATTCTTTTGGGACACGACCGGGTTTAGGTCGATATACCCGTTGTACATATTTTTATTTCTATACTAGGTTTACCCCACGACGGAGTGCACGGATAGCTGGGTTCTGGAGGGCAACGGGTCCGTATCTCATGGCTTTGAAAGGCAGAGGGGCCTCACTCTAGAATTGGCAGACTATTCGCCGCACTCGTAGGGGGTACAGGTTGACCCAAGGAGGGGAGCTCAAGTTACCGGATTCCGTGAAGTGCCGGGTGGTCCATTCACTATGCTGTAGGGGGATGCCTCTCTTCAGGTTTTGGCGGGTAACTTGCCGCACCCGTAGGGGTCTAGATTTCATTGTACAGGCTATCCACACGACCAGGGGAACGTCGGGTTTCAGTAGTGGCTCTGTGAAACCTGAGGATCCTAGATTATCTGTATTGTTCTGTGATGCTTATTACTTTTCTGTAATGTTGCATATTATCACGCCTGGAGCGATTGTTGTATATTGGTATATATACTATTAGATGTTGTATATGTTTTACACCCGCGCTAGTCCAGTCCCCGCTCTGTCGTTAGTTAAGTAACCTAACGGGTGATGACGGGACCCAGTGGCGAATGCAGATGGCATATACGCACATTTTATTTTTCGTTCTTTTCTGGTGTGATTGATTGATGGGACTGCGTTGATTCTGATCAATGTAAAGGAATACAAACCTGTTTGGTAGTGTTGGAACAGTTTTAAAAAGTGTTATTACAAAGACGTGTCCTTTTGTTTTGCACAGTGATATTCGGTTGGAATATCCTGCACCTCATTCGACGAGGCAAGGGCCGATATCCCTTCACCGGGAGTGACCCCTTGGGCAGAAGTTTGCGTCAGGGTAATAACTTCACTATAGTCGATTACAAGTTGCTTTGTATCGAGGTATTCAGTTGGAATATCCTGCACCTCGTTCCACGAGGAAAGAGCCGAGATCCTTTCACCGGGAGTGACCTCTTTAGCAAAGGTTTTCGCCACTATATTTTTATAAAAAGCTATCCGGTTCCTTCAACGATATCAATTTCATTACGTTAAAGGTTTTTCGCCAAAAACCATTTGTAGCCCTCCATCATCTCAGACGGGTAGCACGTAGTATTCATGCTATGTTTGTTGACCTTCGTCAAGGCATAGTGAATGGTAGCTGCTTGTTACTTTTCTGCTGCATAGATAGATGCGTTGGTTTGGGACAGTCGTATAGCCTTATTGACCTTCGTCAAGGGCTTGTACGGGTGAGTTCAAATTAACCTGGACAATGACGGGTAGAACTTGACATGCGACTTATGATTTGTTGACCTTCGTCAAGGTCATAAGTGTTAGGGTATATGCCCTAGAGGCCATTACTGTATCATACTAGTTTGTATATTACTTAATGGAAGCTTAGGATATTCACCCTTTATAAACAATCTTGCTCAATATAGTAGTATGCTACTTGGTTTGTTTCTACTTCAATGTGTACATGTGTTTATTTTAGTATATCACCTATACACATTAGTGGAGCCCTTAGGATCTTTGCTTGATTACCAGCGTTGTGATGGCAGTCATACTAGTGGGGGCTGGGTAAGCTATAAGCACATCCTTATGCAGGTCCCTAGTCGCAGGACTATCGAGACAGGGCATCGATACTCCGGAGTAGACTAGCGTATGCGCTTCTCATCCCAGTATGGGAGATGGTCTGTCCCACAGCCATCAGTACGTCGTACTGGAGATAGTATGCGGGTGCTCGTTGGGTTACGAGTACACTGGACAGGACTCGTCGGGAACTGTTGGTTGGTACTATACCCATCGTCAGTTATCAGTTCCCTGGTGACATGAGTACAGCTTAGTCCGCTGACTTGACACTGTCACTTCGCCTCGAGTGTGTTCCCACTGTACTTTGATTACTACCCTACCACGGCTCAAAGGAGTCGTGCAAACAGGTAGTTTTTGGGTGCAGTCCCGAAGCACTTGTGGGCAGTGACGGTTAGACAGGATTCGTCTCTCCCGGTATTGGGGGTTGACATCGCGCTGTATCTAGGAGAGCCATTACACGAGTAGTCCCTGGCCAGGGCAAGCGAGATATACTGGTAGGTTTTCAGTGTTATCTCAGGGTGTTCTGGGCTTCACTCCGACACGACTTGTACCGCTATTAGGGGATTGACGTTTACCGCCCCCTAGGCCTTCCATGCGATGTATCAGACGAACAGACCGGACTGTATGGAGACTGTCACAGTCAGACTCAGTAGGAGTTCAGATGGGTTTCACCTAGTCAGTCTTCTTGTCGGCATCTACCTGGGGACCGTTACGCATAGCTAGTGCCGCTTGCAGTCTGTGGTTAAACCCACTGCCAGCGTAGTGTCGAGTCTTTAGAGTCCCACACAGAAAGCTATTCGCCTTTAGGCAAAAGAGTAGAGGTCGCATGGTTTTGCGACAGGTCGCATGGTTTTGCGACAGGGTTCGGTCACATCCGTGCACCTGTGCACGTTTAGTGTCCGGACAGCTAACACTAGTGGGCTTTGGTTTAAGCCAGATCCTAATGTACGTTTTGGGATTGGTTTTATCTAGTATGTATTCGTGTTCCTCGGAACGCGGATGCGGGTGTGTATGCACAGTTGACGGAGAGACAGAGGCAGAGGATTCTCATTAGGGTTGTTGACTGTTGACTGTTGACTATTGACTTTTTGCTCTACCCTAATGAGAATATGATATATGATTAACATTAATATTAATTAAGTATTATAGTGACATGGTTGTTGAGGGGTTGACTTTGTTGACTTGTTGACTTTGTTGACCGGTTGACTAGGTTGGACTAGTTGACCATCATCATGACAATAGCTATCATTTCATGGCAAAGACTTTTGCTTGCTTGTTTCTCTTGTGCAAAATGAGTTCATGAAATGATATGGCTATTGTAGCTTAAACCATCACATAATACTTGATTGCTATGATTTGTTATGATGGCTTTGGATTATGAGAGCTAAGAGAGAAAAGTCTTGCTCATTCTCTCATTTCCTTTCTCTCTCTTGTGTTTGAGCTCTCATCCTCTTCCTCTTGCTCTCCCTCTCTCTAGTCTATGGTTCACTTCTCTCATGTGTTGAGAAGCAAGAACCATAGAGAAAAATCCCAACACACTCTCCTCTACTCACTCTAGCTCATAAGGTTTAGCAAACCGAGTGAACTAGTTTCTTCAAAGCTCGAAGAAGAAGCCAAAGGTAGAAGCTTTCGGGTGGATCGATCTTCGGCGCAAGGAGACGACGGAGTGAAGCCGATCCGTACACCATCGAGAGTCAAAGACGAAGGAGTTCAAGAAAGAAAGGTATAACCCCCTAACCGAGTAGTAAACAACTCCTAGTTAGGTTGTTAGGTAGATAGTTTAACAAAGATCCGTTTTGAGTCCATGTTACCGCCTCTAGAAAATCGTTTTTCATCAAATTCCGCATGCCCGTAAGTACCGGGAGAGGTAGCATGGACTTACAGTGGTATCAGAGCCTAGTTAAACACTACCTAACATGTTAGCATAGTAACTAGAAATTTGATCGGAGAAAAAGTCGCGAAATACACCCCGATATCAAACTTGCTGTCGATTTTTAAAGTGCTATAAATGTAATAAATCATGCTTCAAAAATCGACTCAGTGTTTTTATAGTGCACTGAAGAAAAACGATCAAGAGATCTCATCAAAGCGCCGCGGAAACGCGGCAAGAGCTTGCTCTTGCCGTGGTTCCGCGCCCCACTTAGCTCTTCTCTGGATTTTCTTTACTGCAGTATACTCAGTGGGGTATTAGGGAATTTTGGTATATGTTTTTTCAGCCCAGATTTTCCAGAAAGAAAAATTTGTTTTTGGGCCTTTAAAAACCGTATCTTGATCGAGTTTCTAAAGACTAAGGCTAACGGGTTTATATCTGTGATGTGATATTTGTATTGAACGTCTGCTAATCGCTATATGTCGATTAGTGGGGGTTATAAAAATCTGTGATCTGTAATATTGTTGGAATGTGTATATGAATTCATAGGATTGTCGCGGGTGAATAGCCGGGGGTTGTGAGACGAGAGTTTTCTTTTCTTTTAATTCATGTAAATTTGTAAATTTGTAAATTGATGTAATAATTATTTTTGGCCGCACAACCGGGTCGGGGTTGTAGCCGTCATTGTATAATTTCTTTTTACTGTGTTTGATCCTAGGATAGACCCATGGTGGAGTGCACAAACTACCGGGTATCTCGAAGTGCCGAGTGGCCTACTCACGTCGTTGAGGGAGGTTGCTCCACTTCGGATATTTGGCGGGTAGTTTGTCGCACCCGTAGGGGTCTAGGGTGGGGTATTGGCTATTCACCGCGACCGTGTAATCTGTTTTTCGTTACAGGCTCGTACGAATTGCGGGTTCCTAGTATATCCAATGTGTTCATCTGTGATCTGAAATGGCTATAATTGCAATATATCTATATATGATATTATTTAGGCGTTGCTTATGTTTTGCAGCCGCGCTAGCCCAGCCCCCGCTCTGTCGTTAGTTAAGTTGTAGGGTTCCTAGGCACTCTAGTGAGGTCTCCCAACCCATCGACCATGGCAATTTCAAAAATTATGGTGCCTACAAACCCTAAACTACGGATCGATAACTAGATGTCTAGGCGAACAGTGAACTAGTTAACACTTAACTAATGAGAAAACGGAAATACAACCTTTGTAGATCCGGTGCTCCACCTCCATAGCTCCGCAACGAAGTCCTCTCCGCTGTCCAAGTCAAATCCGGGCTCTAGGATTGGCTTCGTCGGAGAATGGGCAAGCTAGGTCGTCGATGTCCATGCCGAAGATGATCTACGTCGAGGCATCGCTAAATCAAGCTCCGACTTCACCAAGTCAAGAAACTTGTGAAGTAAACACACTCTACTACTTGGCAAGAGGTAGAGGATGAAGAAATAGGAAGTGGGTTAACTTTAGAATTGGATTTCTCACTCATATCATCAATCTACCATTGATGACTTCAAGCTTTTTCTTCACTTGAAGCAAGGAAGAAGAAGAAGAAATGTTATGATAAGTTCAAAATAAAAAGAATAATTAAATCATACTTATCATAACATAACCATGGTTATGTGTAGAGAGCAAACCCTAGTTAGGTGAATGGTTAGGTTAGGCATGAAACAAAAAATGGTTGACTTTTCAATCCTTCATGAAACTTCAAGATAGAAACAAAATAAAGCAACCATTTTTCCTTTTGCCAAAATGCAATAAATAAATTAATAAATGATTAAAATAATTAAACATAACCATAACCATTCACTTAACTAAGGTTTAGACTAAACCTACATACAAACATGCATGTATCAACAAACATGATACAAACATATGCACGAAACTATATCGAATATACAATGTGCACACCCGAGCGAGAAAATCCATCTTAAGTAAACCGATACTAGTTGATGCAAAGTAATATATCAAATATATAAATATGCATTAAATCATTAAATCAACACTTGATTCAATGATCCGGTTATGTCGCACACAACCGACTAGTATACAATATATCGGCTTATCGAATCAACGCATGAATCGATAACTAGGTTATATCGCATACAACCATTCGATACATTTATCGCGAGAATAGAATACGGTATCACATACACGCATTATTCTCGGTCCCGCACATATCTCATATGCGCTCCTATTTCGTTCCGCTTGAGCCAGGAAACCTCTGTGTAGGACTCTAAAGACTCGTCAATACGCCGGCAGCGGATGATGATCATATCAAACATCCACAAGACGCAAGCGGTCTGCTAAACGTAACGGCCACCCGGGTATTGAGCGATCTGAAGATCGACGAGCAAGCCCGCTCACACTCCAGTGAATCCAACCAGTAACACTACCGTACAGTCCGGTCTGATCGTCTGATATGTCGCATATCTCGCCTAAGGGTGGTAAACGTCAGACCCCAATAGCTCAATAAGTCGTGTCGATATGAGGTCTATAACAATTCGAGAAACTACTGGTAACACTTACCAGTAAATCTCAGCAACCCTGGCCAGGGATTTCCTGTTATAGCCAATCGAACACAGCGCAACATCAACCCCCTATACCGGGAGAGACGAATCCCCTCCTATCGCTCATTGCCTCCATGTGACTCGGGACTGTACCCAAAAACCACCGTTTTGCACGCCCTCTTGGACGTGGTAAGATGGAAATCAAAGTACAGTGGGAACCACACAAGACTCTATGACGATCTCGGGTCAACAGACTACTCTGTACCAGTGTCACCAGAGAACTGCCATCTGACGTGAGGTATAATCCCATCTGGGAGTTCTCGGCGAGTCCGTCCAGTGTACCCAGTCTCTACTGAGCACCCGTATATCATCTCTGATGTCAAACACCGATGGATATGGGATCATCCATCGCCCATCTGTATGGGTCAAGAAGGTATACGCTAGTCTACTCTGGTATATCGATGCCCCGTCTCGATACACCCTCGACTAGGGACTTTGAAGGATGTACTCATGGACTACCATGTCCCCACTAGTATGATCCGCATCATAGTCCAGGTAGTCAAGCACACATCCTAAGGGCTTTACCAACATGTAACAGAGAGACAAACAGTATACACGTTAAGGTAAAGTTCAACCAGATAGCATACTATCATGTCGAGCAAGAAAGTCCTCCCTATATATGTCCCAGCATCCACTACAATATACATCCTATGTACAGTAATGGCCTCTAGGGCATACATATAACTAACAATCTCCCACTTGCACTAGGGCCATCTGTAGCAGTGGTTGCAGTATCTCATACTCAACCATCCCATAAAAGTCTCTCTCTGGGAACAGGCCTTTGTGAGTGGATCCGCTGTGTTGTCCTCTGAGTCTACTCTCCAAACCTCGATCACCCTGGAGATCAACCATCTCCATGATCAGGTGATACTGCCTTAGAATATGTCTGGATCACTGATGGGACCGGCGTTCCTCGGCATGAGCCACAACTCCATTGTCTCACAATGGTAGGAACGTAGTTCATCTCATGAACCAATATACACCCAAACAGCCTCTTTGGTAGCATCTTAAGTAGCGATGTATCCTTCCTTTATCGTCTAGTATGTCACGGTATCTAGCTTGGAACTCTTCCAACATACCGTCCCTTTACTGAGGGTTAAGACAATGCCTGCGACTGACATTCAGTCGTCTTTATCACCCTGGAACCCTTCCAGTGATTCTCCCCAGGATCGTTTGATACCATCTCACTACAACTAGTGAGAATCCTAACATCCAATTAAATCTATCTCATAGATCCAAAATCCAGGATTTAGGAGGTATCACTTTGATCCTATATGGAGAATCATTGTGATAAGCGGAGATTGATCGAGCGTAGCATAGGAAACTCCTTCCCTATCAAGAGTATGTCATCCACGTACTCTACGAGGATCGTCACCATACTCCCTACTACCTTCTTGTTTATACAAGGTTCATCTACCATTTTGATGATGTCAACTTCTTTGACTAATCCATCAAAACAGATGTTCCAACTCCGCGATGCCTGCTTTATCCTATAAAGCATCTTGCACACGTTTCCGCTGCTCCCACTGTCTACGAAGCCCTCTGGCTGTGTACTTATAGACACTCTCTTCTAAATCATCATTTAGAAAAGCAGTCAAGACACCCAACCACCAGATATCGCAGTCATGGTATGTAGCCGTGGCAAGTAGGATCTGGATGGACTTAAACATAGCTACTTGAAAAGGTTTCATCATTATCCACGCCTGGTCGATGACGAAAAGCTTTAACAAGTCTAGCTTTGAAAGTCTCAACTTTTCCATCTACACCAAGTAATCTTCTCAAGATATACTTGCTCCTGATGGGAATTTAACCCTTCAGATCCAGCAGCTAAAGTCCATACTTTGCTGGTGTATAAGGATTCCATCTCAGATCACTAAGCATCCAGCCATTCTTACAGAGTCTTACTCTCGATGGCCAGCTCGAAACTAGTTGGGTCATCATCTCATGATGCAATCCTCGCTCCCACTGTCATAGAGAAACCGAAGTATCTCTCAAGTGGGTGAGGAACCCTACTAGATCGGCGGAGAGGCTGAGGTTCGTTGGTATCTACTGAATCCCTTGGTTCTATCAAATCATCTGCTGTTGTTTGTATAGCTGGAACCTTTCCAGTTATACATAACAGACCTTGCCTCGAGCTTGTCCGGATTTTGCTTTTAGACATAGGCCGGACAACCCCAAATCTTAACTAGCTTAAGACATGGGCTCTTCCTTTCCATATCACATATGAAATGGTAGGCAACTGATTTGATTGGAACCCTATTCAATAGGTATGCAGCTTCTCAAGTGCATAACTCCCAAAAGGAAAAAGGTAACTCAGTAGTACTCATCATAGAGCACACCATATCATATAGGGTGTGATTGCTCCGCCCCGATATACCATCGTGCTATGGTGTATTCAGAGGAGTAATGCTGAGAGAGAATCTCATTCTCCTTTAGAAAAGTCCAGGATTTCCGTGCTCAAGTATTCTCCTCCTTGATCTCATCAAAGGACATAATACTTATACCCGTATTTTGGTTCTCTACTTCTAACTTATATTCTGTGAATATCTCAAAAGGTTCAGACTTGTGTTTCAACAGGAACATATGTCTGAATCTTCAGAGATTATCAGAGAACGTAATGAAGTACAAAGAACTATTCTTGGCATGTGTAGACAGGGGACCTACATACATCAACATGTATCATCCCAAGAGTTTACTAACTCTTTCTTTGTTTCCAGTAAACGGAGCTATGGTCATCTTATCTTTGTGACATGACTGGCGAGTTGCACAAGATGTAAATTCAAACTGATTTAAATATACATCTAAATGTAACTTCAGCCAGTCGGGTCGTATTGATCTGACCTAGTCTACAATACCTCAAGAAGAATTCGTTCATTTCTGAACTCTTCCTCTTGTGTGTGTTCCGTATACTTAGATCTGTAGTTTGATTTAGAACATCAATACTTTTAGATAACGTGCCTGAACCGATCAACTTTTGATATAGGAAATGTTCAAAACATTATCCAACAATACAAAATTTTATCGTTTCTTTACTAATAAAGAGACAAATATGATTTTGTATATCAGGTTCGGTATCTAATAACATTCGTTCAGAATCAATGTATTGGTAATACAGGGTGACAGTGACCAACAGACTTGGCTGCAACTCTTGCCCCGTTTTCTGCCTCATGAAACTTATCACCCGTTCTCAGTTCTCCACCTTTCTGTAGCCCTATGTAACAGATTACATATCTGGGATCCTGATCTGGTATCACATACCCAGGACGTAAAGGACACTGAGAAACAGTTCTATATAATGAACACACCCGAAGATGATGCATCATCATGCACTCTCCTCGTTTGGGCGGCACGGGAAATCTGGTATTCCCCAATTTCCTGCTCAGTCTTATAACAATTATAAGTTGGAGCGGGACCAACGTTCCCCAGCTCAGTATAACAAGCGGGTTCGGTCAATAATCCGTATTATTATCTTGATTAAGGCGTGATATGGTCGCTACCAGGAGAGAGAGAGAAGAAAACACTCAGCGTGCGCTCTGTCAAGAATAGATTGGTTATTATTTTATCTAATCAGGATGGCTCCCACTGCTTTTTATCAAATCTTCCTTCAAACCCAAAAAGGAAAGACTAGCCGGGATTAATTACACACTACAAGTTCGCCAATCTTTCAGCCAGGCCAGTGTCGGTACTTTGAGGGAGGTCCCCCGTGCTTTCGCACGAACCTAATTAATGTAAACCTCGTTTTCCCAGAGGCGTAACCTCGTTAACACCTTTCTAGACACCTACTTGATCGGCTAATTGTAATGTATAAAACTCTCCCAGGAGTAACACTTACTCGCAGCGGGTATCGGGATCCAACTATCTCATAGAAGGTATGCAATCTCATTGCAAATTTCAACACTTGAAATTCCCGATAATATTTTGCCCCGAACGATCTATGACCTTGACAAGGTCAACAAACCATAGACCGCAAGTCAAGTTCAACCCGTCATTTCTTGATTGAATCAAACCCACCCGCACGACCCTTGACAAGGTCAACAAGGCCGCACGACTACCCTAACCCAATCTGCATCATATGCATAAGCAGATAAATACTGGTTAGCTACCGCACACTGCGCCTTGACAAGGTCAACAAACGCAGCACGAATACTAAACAGGATTTATCTGAAATGACGGAGGGCTACGACAGGTTTTTCTTAAAACCTATTGCGTAATGAACTTGATATCGTTGTAGGATCGAATGAATTTTGAAATGGAGTGTTTTTGAGGCTTTTCTAGTTTTGCTAAAGGAGTCACTCCCGGTGAAGGGATCGTCGGTCCTTTCCTCGTCGAATGAGGTGCGGGATATATCATATATATCACTGTGCAAAGCAAAAACTCTTAAAAGCAATCAAAAGACAAACCGAGTGTGTAGCATCTGCCAGTTATTGCTAAAGGAGTCACTCCCGGTGAAGGGATCTCGGTCCTTTCCTCATCGAATGAGGTGCAGGATATATCACATATACCTCTGTGCAAAGCAAGAACTGTAGCTACCTGTTTTATTTTGAAATTCGATTCTACAACATCTTAGGTTTCTTTTATTTCATTAATCTCATTAATGAAGTCCCATCATTAAAGTACCTAAACATCACAGATAGATATGACGTACACTTATGCCATCCGCATTCGCCTCGATGTCCCCTCGTGCACCATTAGGTTAGGTGACTAACGACAGAGCAGGGCAGGGCTAGCGCGGGTGTAAAACATAAGTAACGTCTATATAATATATCATATATACTATATACTATATCCATCACAGAAACACATCAGAGATATCGCAGCAGAAGAAACATACGAAATATTGGATATACTAGGACGTCCGTGTTTTTAATACGAGCCAGTATAAAACACGGATTCCACGGTCTTGATGAATAGCCAAACCCACACCCCTAGACCCCTACGAGAGCGGCAAGAAACCCTACCAATTCTGGAGTTAGGAGACCCGGACTCGACTCTTCGAGTTGGTCTCCCACTGGACTCCAGAACCCGGTTACTTGTGCCCTCCTGCTTGGGTCTATCCTAGTGCAGAAAAGTAAATAATATACAAACGGTGACTACTTCCGCAACCTGGAAGCGCCCCAATAAAAGAATATTACATACAAGTTTTTACATGAATGAAAATGAAAAACACTCATCTCACATAAAAACCCCCCGGCTATTCAAATACGACGATCCAATATAACAAATCCAGCAACACATAACATCACATGTCATCAACGTAAGTAAATATGCGCATCCTAATTGTCGTTGACATATAGCAACGAAACCGGCGATATCACATATTACACTTACGGTCACAGAAAAGAAAATGTAAAACTACAACAGTTGGAATCCGCAACCTCCTCAGACATCGCATGCCTGACCAAATGAATTACTTAGACATCGCATGCCTAACAATTATAAACCCCGCATTTTAGTCTCAAAATCGAAAACACTTTTCAATATCAAGTCGGGTAATTCAACAAGATTCCCGACATCCTGATCGAATGCTCGTCGCAAACTTCAGTAGACGGCCGCACCCCCGATACCGTCGACGAAGTGCACCAAGGCGGAACACCGTTGCCGCGAGCACCCGAACGGATGCTTTCGGCGACAGGGTTCTCCTACAGTCACTTGGTCGGGGCTATGGAGTGAAGCTGTCTATTAAGTTTACCCGTCGAGTATCCGCGTACGCTACGTGATTGCGACGGACTTTTGATCACATCAAAATTCCGTGGCAACCGATCAAGTGAGACTAAAGTGCTATGTTTATAACATTCATTTAGTTATCACATAAATTTTTGTGAATTCCAATTATTGTATCCCATTCCAGATAAATAGAAAATGTTAAACTTTCCGATCGAACAATCGAACACCCAAGTTTTCCCGATATAGATCAACACATGAAACAAGTCTAACAACATTCAGTTCGTGCCTCAGTACCAACGATCCAGCCGTAGAAGGGTCAAGCCAACGCCTCACATGTGGCACGCCGTACTGCCCCAAACCCGAAGGTTCAAAGGGCAGTTCAAGACGGTCACATAATCGAGTTAAGGTTTGTTGTCTTCTAGAGGGACCATCGCGTTACTTGCACTACTTAGAACGTCGTTAAACTACAGAAATATCCAACACTTGGAAATTTCCCGACAGGGGAAAAATTGGGTATTTATATCCGGTCGAACTTTTTAACATATTCTAAAATTTATCCGGAAAGACACATAGACAAAGTTTGACAATCCGATCGAATGTATGAACTCCCAATTCAACCCAAAATACTCAACTCTTTATTTCAGATTAAAAATTCCCAGGAAAACCAGCACTGAAAAATAGGAGTTACTGTGCAAAATTCAATGGCAGATAAGACAAAAGTGCGGCGGAAGGGCCGCATTAGCACGCTAATGCCGCGGTTCCGCCGCACTTTAGAAAGATCATTAGGTAATTTTTGCATCGTAATTCTTATATTTACCTGCTTGTTTTTCTGCTTATTTTTAATTTGCAAAAATCCACATTTTACAAAAATGTCCAGAGAGCATTTTAAGGTTTGGGTTTCGGTTCGATCGGACTTCAAACTCCGTCTACACATCGCCTAAGGCTCTAGCTAGGCTCTGATACCACTGTAGGGTTCCTAGGCACTCTAGTGAGGTCTCCCAAGCCATCGACCATGGCAATTTCAAAAATTATGGTGCCTACAAACCCTAAACTACGGATCGATAACTAGATGTCTAGGCGAACAGTGAACTAGTTAACACTTAACTAATGAGAAAACGGAAATACAACCTTTGTAGATCCGGTGCTCCACCTCCATAGCTCCGCAACGAAGTCCTCTCCGCTGTCCAAGTCAAATCCGGGCTCTAGGATTGGCTTCGTCGGAGAATGGGCAAGCTAGGTCGTCGATGTCCATGCCGAAGATGATCTACGTCGAGGCATCGCTAAATCAAGCTCCGACTTCACCAAGTCAAGAAACTTGTGAAGTAAACACACTCTACTACTTGGCAAGAGGTAGAGGATGAAGAAATAGGAAGTGGGTTAACTTTAGAATTGGATTTCTCACTCATATCATCAATCTACCATTGATGACTTCAAGCTTTTTCTTCACTTGAAGCAAGGAAGAAGAAGAAGAAATGTTATGATAAGTTCAAAATAAAAAGAATAATTAAATCATACTTATCATAACATAACCATGGTTATGTGTAGAGAGCAAACCCTAGTTAGGTGAATGGTTAGGTTAGGCATGAAACAAAAAATGGTTGACTTTTCAATCCTTCATGAAACTTCAAGATAGAAACAAAATAAAGCAACCATTTTTCCTTTTGCCAAAATGCAATAAATAAATTAATAAATGATTAAAATAATTAAACATAACCATAACCATTCACTTAACTAAGGTTTAGACTAAACCTACACACAAACATGCATGTATCAACAAACATGATACAAACATATGCACGAAACTATATCGAATATACAATGTGCACACCCGAGCGAGAAAATCCATCTTAAGTAAACCGATACTAGTTGATGCAAAGTAATATATCAAATATATAAATATGCATTAAATCATTAAATCAACACTTGATTCAATGATCCGGTTATGTCGCACACAACCGACTAGTATACAATATATCGGCTTATCGAATCAACGCTTGAATCGATAATTAGGTTATATCGCATACAACCATTCGATACATTTATCGCGAGAATAGAATACGGTATCACATACACGCATTATTCTCGGTCCCGCACATATCTCATATGCGCTCCTATTTCGTTTCGCTTGAGCCAGGAAACCTCTGTGTAGGACTCTAAAGACTCGTCAATACGCCGGCAGCGGATGATGATCATATCAAACATCCACAAGCCGCAAGCGGTCTGCTAAACGTAACGGCCACCCGGGTATTGAGCGATCTGAAGATCGACGAGCAAGCCCGCTCACACTCCAGTGAATCCAACCAGTAACACTACCGTACAGTCCGGTCTGATCGTCTGATATGTCGCATATCTCGCCTAGGGGTGGTAAACGTCAGACCCCAATAGCTCAATAAGTCGTGTCGATATGAGGTCTATAACAATTCGAGAAACTACTGGTAACACTTACCAGTAAATCTCAGTAACCCTGGCCAGGGATTTCCTGTTATAGCCAATCGAACACAGCGCAACATCAACCCCCTATACCGGGAGAGACGAATCCCCTCCTATCGCTCATTGCCTCCATGTGACTCGGGACTGTACCCAAAAACCACCGTTTTGCACGCCCTCTTGGACGTGGTAAGATGGAAATCAAAGTACAGTGGGAACCACACAAGACTCTATGACGATCTCGGGTCAACAGACTACTCTGTACCAGTGTCACCAGAGAACTGCCATCTGACGTGAGGTATAATACCATCTGGGAGTTCTCGGCGAGTCCGTCCAGTGTACCCAGTCTCTACTGAGCACCCGTATATCATCTCTGATGTCAAACACCGATGGATATGGGATCATCCATCGCCCATCTGTATGGGTCAAGAAGGTATACGCTAGTCTACTCTGGTATATCGATGCCCCGTCTCGATACACCCTCGACTAGGGACTTTGAAGGATGTACTCATGGACTACCATGTCCCCACTAGTATGATCCGCATCATAGTCCAGGTAGTCAAGCACACATCCTAAGGGCTTTACCAACATGTAACAGAGAGACAAACAGTATACACGTTAAGGTAAAGTTCAACCAGATAGCATACTATCATGTCGAGCAATAAAGTCCTCCCTATATATGTCCCAGCATCCACTACAATATACATCCTATGTACAGTAATGGCCTCTAGGGCATACATATAACTAACATAAGTAACCTAACGGGTAATGACGGGGCCCCGTGGCGAATGCGAATGGCATAAGCGTACGTCATATTTTGGTTGTTTTCTGCAATGGTAGGATTAAATGATGGGATGCATTAAAAGAACTAATGCAAGAAAAACACGCATTAAAAGAACTAATGCAAGAAAAATAAACCAAGTAAAAGTCGTTGGAACACTTTGAAAAACCACTCAGTTCTTTTCAAAACCAGACTTTTAAATGCGGAGCATGAACCACTCCTTTTGAAAGCTATCTCATTCCATCGATTATATCAAGTTCACTATGTTCACGGTTTCGCCAAAACCATTCGTAGCCCTCCGTCGTTTCACATGGATGGTCAATAGTATTCAAGCTATGTTTGTTGGCCAAAGTAAAGGCATAGTGATTGGTAGCTATTGGGTATTCATGTGCAGCATAGATAGATGTGTTGGTTTGGGGCAGTCGTTCTACCTTATTGGCCAAAGTCAAGGGTATGTGTGGGTGGGCTCAAATTAACCTGGAGAATGACGGGTAGAACTTGACATGTGACTTATGATTTGTTGGCCAAAGTCAAGGTCATAAGAGCATGGGGCAAAAATCCACATCGGGAGTTTCAAAAGAACTGAAACTTGCTAGTGTTGCATACCATTTGGAGTGTGATGATTCCGGTAGGATTCCTTCAGTTTCGTCACGCGATGATATTTGGATCCTGATCCTACTATGAGTATATGCTACTCCTCGGGAAATTTCTCACTTAACGATCAATGCTATAAACCAAGTAGGTGTCTAGAAAGGTGTTAGCGGGGCTACGCCCCCAGGGAAAAGAGGTTCTTAAATTAAGGAACTTCGCGAAAGCGTTGGAAAACCTCCCTCGAAGTACCGACACCAGCCTGGCCGAACGGTTAAGCAAGTATTGTACGGTGAGATTGATCCTGACTAATTCTTCCTTTTTGGTTTGAGGAGGGATTCGAGAGACAGTGGGAGCCATCCTGTTTAGACAAACTAAAAACCACTCTAAACTTGCAAGAGCGTCATGCTGAGTGTTTCTTCTCTCTCTCCTAATTGCAGCGACCAATCGACATGACTGGACTTAAGTTACTTCTAGATAAAAACATACTGACAGGGCCAAACTACAAAGATTGGCTCAGGAATGTCAAAATGGCAATCACTTACGACAAGCTGGGGTATCTCCTTACCACCAAAGCTCCCCCTGTCCCAGGTCCCACCTCCAGCGTCGCAGATAAGGAAATCCGTAAGACTTGGGAGATCGATTGCGCGAAGGCCAAATGCCTCGTGCTTGCCTCTATGGACAACGAACATCAGAGGAGGCACGAGAATATGGACCTCGAATCTATATTTCTCCATACAAAAGAACTGTATGGAGTGCAGTCTCGAATCGCAAGATACGAAGTGTCGAAGAAGTTATTTTCGGCAAGGTTGGCCATCGGATCATCGGTAGCGGAACACGTGCTTAAGATGATTGGCTTCATTGAGGAGCTCGCGGAACTTGGGACCACGTTAGAGAACGAGCTCTATACGGACTTGATTCTCCAGTCCCTTCCTTCCACTTATGCCCAGTTTATACTGAACTTCAACTTAAAAGAAAAAGAAGTTGAACTTTCAGAACTCCTCAACATGCTGAGGAGTGCAGAGGGCACCCTACAGAAAGGTAGGGAAACATCCACTTTGTTTGTAGGAGGATCTTCATCTTCTAGGTCCAAGGAGAAAGCCAAGGGAAAGAAGAAGAAATCCTCCGCCAAACCAAGGGGCGGTGTTAGTAAAGTGGATACGAAGGGAAAAGCAAAAGCAACAAAGGTAGCGGGAAGGCTTGTGGATAAGGAAGAGTGCTTTTTCTGTCATAAGAGTGGTCACTGGAAGAAAGATTGCAGGGCTTGGAAAGCCAGGACACAGGAACTGAAGCAAGTTGCGGCTTCAGCTTCAAGTGTGTATGTTATTGAAAACTGTCTATCAATAAACTCTACTTCCTGGGTATTGGATACCGGATCAGGATCTCATATCTGTAATTCTTTGCAGGCGTTGAGAAACCGTATGGTTTTGAAGGCAGGTAACATGACCCTCAAAGTTGCAAACGGAGCTAGCATGGATGCTAAGGCCGTGGGGGACTATCACCTGGGGATGTCAGATGGACACGTTTTGGTTTTGCGTAATTGCTTTTTTGTACCCAACGCAACTTGTAATATCATTTCTGTATCTTTGGTTTCTAAAGAAGGTTATGAATTTGCGTTTGTAAGTAATGTTGTAAACATTCACGTTAATCAAGTTCTGATTGGGTCAGGTACATTAAGCAATGGTATATATGTATTAAACCAACCACAGATTTTCAATGTCCAGAATACACACAAAAGAACGTCTCCGGAAATAAATCAGACTTTCTTATGGCATTGTAGACTGGGTCACATCAATGAGAGAAGGTTGACGAAGTTACATACAGAAGGATATTTATATCCGTTCGAATATCAATCGTATGCCACTTGTCAATCCTGTCTCAAAGGAAAGATGACAAAGAATCCGTTCACTGGACACGGAGTAAGAGCGAGCGAGCTCTTGGGGCTCGTACACAGCGACGTATGCGGTCCAATGTCTACACATGCGCGAAGCGGTTATTCTTACTTCATTACTTTTACGGATGACTTTTCAAGGTACGGTTATGTCTTCTTAATGAAATATAAGTCCGAAGCCTTTGGAAAATTCCAGAAATATAAGAATGAAGTAGAAAAACAAACCGGCAAAAGTATCAAGATTCTAAGATCGGATTGAGGTGGTGAATACTTAAGTGCCGAGTTCCTGGACTATTTAAAAGAGAACGGAATTCTCTCTCAGCTTACTCCTCCATACACTCCGCAACATAACGGTGTATCGGAGAGACGGAACCGAACCCTATTGGATATGGTACGGTCCATGATGAGTAATGCTGAGTTACCGCGATCATTCTGGGGGGGATATGCACTAGAATCAGCTGCATACCTTTTGAACCGAGTTCCAACTAAGACTGTGCCTACTACACCATATGAGATGTGGTGTGGGAAAGACCCTATCTTAATCACATTAAGACATGGGGAAGTCCAGCTTTTGTCAAAAAGCAGCATGCGGACAAGCTCGAGGCACGCTCAGTAGAGTGCAAGTTTGTGGGATATCCAAAGAACTCAAAGGGATATCTCTTCTATTACGCAGAGGAATAAAAGATCATTGTTTCTCGTAATGCCCATTTTCTAGAACACTAGTTCTTAGAAAAGGAAACAAGTGGGAGCGAAATAGAACTGGAAGAAATTCCAGAACCACAGACTATTACTGAAAGCTTAGTGGAACCAAAGGGTTCAAAAGAAAATGACATTCCTACGCCGCTCCGCAGGAGTAGTAGGCAGTCTCATCCGCCCGAGAGATACTACGGTTTTCTCATAGACGGGGATAGAGAGGATTGCATCATAGATTATGATGAGCCGACTAGCTTCCAGCAGGCCATTAAGAGCGTTGACTCGGTAAAATGGCTGGATGCAATGCGGACCGAAATGGAGTCCAGGTACACCAACAAAGTATGGACGTTGGACGTTGCTCCAGATGGGGTAAAACCCGTAGGATGCAAGTGGATCTTCAAAAGGAAGATTGGTGTAGATGGACAGGTTGAAACCTATAAAGCTTGATTGGTTGCAAAGGGTTTTCGTCAAAGACCTGGTTTGGACTATGAAGAGACCTTTTCTCCAGTAGCTATGCTGAAATCCATTCGCATCCTTCTTGCCATTGCTGCCTTCCACGATTATGAGATTTGATAGATGGACGTAAAGACCGCTTTTCTAAATGGAAATTTAGAGGTGTGTGTTTATATGGACCAGCCAGAGGGTTTCATTCAGAGTGGGAGCAGCGGAAAGGTGTGCAAGTTGCTTAAGTCCATCTACGGACTAAAGCAGGCATCGCGGAGTTGGAACATCTGTTTTGATGAGACGGTCAAGGAATTTGGCTTTATCAAAAATCCAGATGAACCATGCATCTATAGTAGATTTGTAGCGAGAACTGTAGTATTCCTCGTTTTATACGTGGATGACATTCTCTTAATACGAAATGACATTCCTATGCTACAATCTGTCAAAGGGTTCTTGTCACACAGGTTCTCCATGAAAGACCTGGGTGATGCCTCATACATTCTGGGGATCCGGATCTATCGTGACAGATCCAAGAGGATATTAGGACTTTCACAGTCCAGGTACATCGACACCATACTGAAAAGATTCAGTATGGAAGATTCCAAGCGCGGTAATCTACCGGCTTGTCACAGGATCACCCTCTCCAAAGAGATGTCTTCCAAGACTGATTTGGAAAGTGATCGCATGTCTATTATACCCTACGCTTCTGCGGTAGGCTCTATAATGTATGCGATGTTATATACCAGACCAGATGTAGCTTATGCACTGAGTGTGGTAAGCCGGTATCAATCAAACCCTAGGGAGAAACATTGGATAGCAGTAAAGAACATTCTCAAGTACCTGAGAGGGACTAAGGAGATGTTCTTGGTGTATGGCGGAAAAGACCTCCAGATCGAGGCCTTTGCTGACTCCAGCTTCCTGTCACGACCCGAATATTTCGACTCGTGACCGGCACTTAACCACGCTACGTCTACAGGCGTAACGCGACTAAGTAAGCCGAACCCAGAAATCAAAACCATTTAAAAATAGTGAGTGTTGAAAACATTTAGTTAAAACATTTAGAAAACCTTAAATAATTCAATAAGTTCTTTTAAAGTTACTTAATCATTTAAATAATTTTGGCAGCATTTCCTTTGTAAAAGTAGCCCCGAGACCGGGTATAAAAGAGGATATGAGTAAAAATGAGATATAATGAAACAAAACATTCCCAAACGGGAGCAATCACGCCCAACGGCGGAAACCATCATCACAAGAGTAATATACGACGCCGTAGCGAAGAATGAGCAATAAGTAAACATCACAGAATATAAACTGCATAAAAAAACAGTCGGCTCCCACGAGCTCGACACCAGAATACAAAATATACATCATCGTCCTCACACAGTATCTAAGTCCAGTACATAAATGGTAGATGGAGAGTACTAGATACAAAAAAGGATACAGTAAAAGTAATCAGATACCACAACCTACCTAAATGCAAAACAGCTCTCGCCGCAACTGTAGTGGTATCTGTAGCCAAAAGATGCAAAAGACAGCCTGCCGCGACTATGCTGAGGGCAACCTGCAAATACTGTGGCACAACGGGGGTGAGTTGCCAACTCGTGAATAGAGATAACATATAAAGGTTATCGCGAGCATGCACGTATTGCGCTACTCTAACAAATGCCAGCAGATGATATCAATGCGTGATAAGCAGTATGTGCAATAATCATGCAGATGCTCTGTCAGGTAAAATAACTACAGAATGAGATATATGGTAATCAATGCTGAGCATGGGATAAACAACATCTACACGGAATATCAATGTGGAAAACAATCGGTGCCCACAACTGCACCCAAATCCCAAATAACTCAGGCGCCGGCACACCCATCGGCCTTCAAATCCTGTAAATCTCTGAGAAATCATGAGTGCCCAATATCGGCACCCCAAATATCATAAAATACTCATGTCCAGCATCGACACGCAAATCCTCATATATCGGGCTCCGTCAGTCCGGATCAGCCCACGGGCTCCGTCTGCGGTATCGGCCCTCGGCCCCGGCAGTACGGATCATCCCGCATCCATCTCTCGACTCTGGTCAGTATCCTCCGGATAACCGCCAGGTCCAACCAATCACCGGTAGGTACTCGCCACCCTGCCAGGCTCATCGTCTACTCCACGAAAAACATTTCTCGCCCCGGGGAACCATACCGGGTCCACCACGAACCCGCAAACGGATCATCCATCTCCTCGAATCGGGTTTCAAGCACACGTCTCAGCACCGAGAAAACGCGTGGTGGACGCACCAAAATATCATATCACGAGGAACCGGGTTTTCAAATAGTGTATCTTTTTTTTAAAATCCCACGGTCCTCAAAACCATAAATCACATGAAAATCCAACACCAAGAAGTAAATCCAATGCGATGTGCTATGTATATCAATCCATGATATAGGTATAAGGGAAAACCGCTTTTAAAATTAGTTTCCGTTTTTAAAGATATCATGCGGCTCCCAATTTCCATGAAAGTCATATCGAATCATATGTGAAATGAACTACAGCAATATAATCATGGCAGTTCTACAGTGAGTGTGTCATGGCAATTACTAACGGTGTGTGTGTAACATGCAGATTAGTGCTCGTGCAACATGAACCGTTAGTAATAATGCGGTGTTCTATAAATTCTAAGTTTACATACAGCAGGGAATGCAATATGCAATGACAGTCCATGAGGTAATGCAACATATAACAATAAGGTCCTATCAGCCCTGACGCATAACGCCATGCGGGCGATATCCCCGTAGATGTTAAATCTACTCACCGAAGTCTCGCGCTAAGTGTAGCCGACGACTTGCTTGCCCTTCTTCGCAGCGTCCGTCTCACTCGCCTGCGAACCTAGAATCACATAACATATATCACACATAAGCTCAATTTCACAAAAACGTGATATTAAGGTCAAACTAGAAACCCGTGTCGCAAACCAAGCGCGCGTGTGTGCGATACGCTAAAACGTGTGATCACGCGCCCGAAACTACCCTGACGTGTCGCGATACGCAGAAACCCCAAACCCACACGCGTATCACGCGTGTCGCGAAGGTTTAAAATACGAGAAATAGGTATTAAGCCCCAGATTTTTCTGTAGTAAGAACCAAACAAAATTGCACATGCCAAGAGTCTAAGGGTTGCAACAGACACCTATAGGCCCAAACCCCAACCCAAACCCTACCTATCTGGCCGCAAATTGCGGCCAGATCGAATATTTCGGTGGCCAGAACAAAGGATATGGGGGTCGGGTTCTACCTGGGGTATCAGTACCTAACCACTATACTGCAGTCTTCTCAAAATTATTCTGAACTCACCGGGTCGATAGCAGTTTACAGAAACTCAAATTTTGCTTAAAAAAGATGAATTCGCATCAATTAGGAATCTGGTGGTATTTTAGTGCAATGGGGGCTAAGCTGGGTTAATATGGCCCTAACAACACTCTATCAACCTATTAAAACCAAATCAAACATCACTTGCTCAAGGTTCCCACTAATCACCACATATCGCACTAAATCGCACCAATAAACACTAACCGAAGCAAAACTACACTAAACAAGTAAACTAAGGAGTAAGTTCAGGAAATATACCCCACACTCGACCCTAGGGAGCTGGAGGTAGAAGAAGAAGTGGAGGGAAGGAGCTGCAGCTGGAGTTGCTGCTGTTGCTACTGCAAACTGCTGCTACTGCCGCTCACTAATGCTGTTGCTGCTGCTGGAATGCTTGCTGCTGCTGCTGTGATGCCTGCTGCTGTTGCTGGGGATGCTGGCTGCTACTGCTGCTGGGAAGGTAAGTGGGTGTGTGTGTGTGAGTGAGGTAGAGAGAAAACAACAAAAGAATGAGAGGGAATCATAACCCCAAATTGTCAACCCCTCCATTCTCTCTCTTCATTAAATGCAAGCATGGCTTAAGCCATGAAGCATTCTCTCTCTCTCATTCTCACCAAGTCAACACCCAAAGAAAATTCAAATTAAAGCAACTATTAATTAACTAATTAAACTTAATTATAACCCAAAAGACTTAATCCCCATAATTAACCCACCATGGTTACTAATCATGGTATTACCTCATTTAAAAACCCTAGTTTACATGCACATGTGTGTGCAAGCCTAGGAAAATTGTAGAAAAATATTTATTAAATTAGGAAAATTACTTGAAACACAATTTGGTAAACATTTTATTAAAAACCCAATATTTAAATATAATTAGTCACTAAACAAATCCTAAGGTGTTACAATCTCTCCCCCTTAAAGAAATTCGTCCCCGAATTTCAAAATCTAACTACACGTACCTTCGAAAAGACGGGGGTACTTCCTCTTCATCTCGCTTTCGGTCTCCTAAGTGACCTTCTCGCTGCTAGGACCACGCCAAAGTACCTTGACTGAAGGAATGTCTTTCGATCTCAATCTCTTCACTTGTCGATCCAAGATCACCACCGGCTGCTCTGCATAGGAAAGGTCGCGCTCAAGCTGGATCGTCGGATGCTGAATCGCATGCGAAGGATCATGAAGATATCGGCGGAGCATCGAAACATGAAATACGGGGTGCACATCTGGAAAACTGGGAGGGAGGGCTAATCGGTACGCAACTGCACCAACACGCTCGAGGTTCTCGAAGGGGCCCACATATCTGGGACTAAGCTTCCCCTTCTTCCCAAACCTCATCACACCTTTCATTGGGGAGACCCTCAAGAAAACATGATCACTAACCGAAAACTCAAGTCTGCGTCGCCGACGGTCCGCATAAGATCTCTGCCTACTCTGGGCTGCTCTCATCCTATCGCGAATCAACTGGATCTTCGCGGTCGTCTCCTCAACAATTTGTGGCCCTAAGATACTGCTCTCACTGAGCTCTGTCCAATAGGTGGGCGATCTGCATCTCCTCCCATAGAGAGCCTCAAATGGTGCCATCTGAATGGTCTCCTGGTAGCTGTTATTGTAGGAGAACTCTACTAAGGACAAGTGATGATCCCAGCTACCTCCGAAATCTAATACACAAGCTCTGAGCATGTCCTCGAGAGTCTGAATAGTCCGCTCTGACTGTCCGTCGGTCTGCGGATGAAATGCTGTACTGAAACTCAAGCGAGTGCCCAAAGCCTCCTGAAGCCTCTGCCATAATTGGCTGGTAAACTGGGTGCCTCTGTGGGACACAATACACGTCGGGACTCCGTGTAGTCGCACAATCTCGTCGATGTAGATCTGGGCATACTGAGTAAATCCGAAAGTCGTCTTCACTGGCAGGAAGTGAGCCGCTTTCGTCAAACGATCTACGATCACCCAAATGGAGTCGTACCCTCGACTAGTCCTCGGTAGACCCACAATGAAGTCCATAGAGATCTGCTCCCATTTCCACTCCGGAATGGGTAACGGCTGTAGCTCTCCCGCGGGCCTCTGGTGCTCAGCCTTGACTTGCTGACAAGTCAGGCATCTCGACACGAAATCTGCGATGTCCCTCTTCATTCCGTCCCACCAGTAAACATTTCTCATATCATGATACATCTTGGTGGAACCGGGATGGACGCTGTACACCGATCGATGTGCCTCCTCAAGAATCTCGCGCCGCAGTCCCTCAGCATCTGGTACACACAGTCTAACTCCAAATCGTAGTACCCCCTGATCATCGATCACGAACTCGGAAAATCTGCCCGGTCCAATCTGTGCCATGATCTCCGAACATCGGTCATCACTGCGCTGTGCCTCATGTATGCGGTCAAGTAACTGTGGGCGTGCACAAACATGCGCGATCTGTCCTCCAATCGGCGTGAACTCGAACTGTACTCGGCTGTCACATAATATCTGCCAATCTGCCGACGACTGCCTCTGTACTGCGCTCAAACAAGATAGACTACCCCCGGGCCTCCTGCTCAAAGCATCCGCCACCACATTTGCCTTGCCCGGGTGATACAAGATCTCGCAGTCGTAATCCTTCACTAACTCCATCCATCGGCGTTGTCTAAGGTTCAGGTCTCGCTGCTGAAATATATACTTTAAACTCTTGTGATCAGTGAATATCTGGCACGACTCGCCGTATAGGTAATGTCGCCAGATCTTAAGTGCAAAGACCACTGCAGCCATCTCCAAATCATGAGTGGGGTAGTTCTGTTCATGTTTCTTCAATTGTTGCGAAGCATACGCGATCACCCTGTCATGCTGCATCAAAATGCACCCTAGCCCCACTCGAGAGGCATCACAATAGACCATAAATCTGCCTGAGCCTGAAGGCAAAGATAACACCGGTGCCGTCGTCAGCCGAGTCCGTAGCTGCTGGAAACTGTGCTCGCACTCCTCCGTCAAATCGAAAGGGACTCCCTTCCGGGTCAACCCGGTCAAAGGGGCAGCAATACTGGAGAAGTCCTGCACAAATCGCCTGTAGTAACCGGCCAACCCCAGAAAGCTGCGAATCTCCGTAACCGATGTGGGTCTAGGCCAACGCTGCACGGCCTCGATCTTCCTCGGGTCCACACATATACTGTCTCGTGAAATCAGATGCCCTAAGAAGTCTACGCTGTCCAGCCAAAAAGCATACTTGGAGAATTTCGCATATAGCTGGTGCTCCCTCAAAGTCTGCAGTGTAATCTGCAGGTGCTGCTCGTGCTCTTCACTACTCCGGGAATACACCAAGATATCGTCAATGAAGACTATGATGAACAGATCCAAATATGGCCGGAAAATACGGTTCATCAAGTCCATGAATGCTGCTGGCGCATTGGTGAGTCCGAACGACATCACCAAGAACTCATAATGGCCGTAGCGCGTACGGAAAGCTGTCCTGGGAATGTCCTCCTGTCTAACCCGTAGCTGATGATAGCCCGATCGTAAATCGATCCTCGAAAAGTACCCTGCCCCCTGAAGCTGGTCGAACAAATCGTCGATGCGCGGCAAAGGATACCTGTTCCGCACTGTCACCCTGTTCAGCTGGCGGTAGTCGATACACAGACGCAAACTGCCGTCCTTCTTCTTGACGAACATGACTGGAGCACCCCAAGGAGAAACACTGGGTCAAATAAGTCCCTTATCCAGCAAATCTTGTAACTGACCCTTCAACTCTCGAAGTTCCGCCGGGGCCATCCGATAAGGCGGTATGGAAATAGGCCCCGTGCCAGGAACCAAACCAATACAGAAAGAAATGTCGCGCTCGGGCGGTAGCCCAGGAAGCTCGTCAAGGAACACATCAGGGAATTCGCTAACAACCGGAACCTGATCCAATGGAACCTGAGCAGCACTAGCATCGCAAACATAGGCGAGAAATCCCTGACATCCCTTCCTCAAAAGCTGTCCAGCGCGAAAAGAAGAAATCACACTGTGAGGGGCGGCACCACGGTCCCCCAACACAACAAAAACCGACTCGCCGGGAAAACAAAATCTAACTGTCTTCTCACGGCAGTCCACAGAAGCATAGCACGTGGCTAACCAATCTATGCCCAAAAGAACGTCGAAGTCCAACATCTCGAGAAGGATCAAGTCGACAGGCAACTCTCTCTCGACAATACAGACGGTACAGGATCGGAACACGTGCCTAGCAACAAACAACTCTCCCACAGGAGTGGTCACAACAAGCGGCTGATCAAGCAAACCGGACTCTCTACCTAAACTCGGCACAAAGTGTGTGGATACGTACGAGTGCGTGGATCCGGGATCGAACAATACGTGTGCATCAACTGAACATACTGGAAGGATACCTGAAACCACCGCATTAGACGCCTGCGCGTCCTGATGCGTCAAAGTAAAAAGCCGCGCCTGTCCACCACCTGCGACTGACTGCCCTCTGCCTCGGTCATCCCGTCCTCTCTGAGCAACTCCTCTATGCCCATGAACTCTCTGTGTATGAGTCTGGCGCGGAGCAACGTTAGGTAGAACAGGAAACGCCCTCTGGGGTGGTGAAGGTGGTAAGGTAACATGCGGTGCCGCCGCCTCCCTCCGGTGTATCTCAGGACAATCTCTAACGAGGTGAAGTAGACTGCCGCATCTAAAGCAACCCCGCGGCGACTGCTGACTCTCCTGGGGATACGAACTAAACATCTGGCCTCGTCCCGAATCTCTGCTACTCCTCGTACCAGAACGATACCTGTCGCGGCGTCTGAATGACTACCTCCGTGCGGATATACTAGTACGAACTCTCTTCGGCTCTGGAACTACCGAAGTCTCAGCAAGGAGCTCCTCGACTAATAGGGCTGCGTCTACAGCTGCTGCATAGGTCTCGTAGTGCTGCGCGCTGATCGTAAGGAACAGCGGTGTAAGCAAGCCTCGAACAAATCTCTTGACTCGCAACTCCTCGGTAGCCACTAAATACGGGGCATAGACTGCTAGCTCTGTAAACAGCACGTCATACTCTGCCACTGTCATCCCTGGCGTCTGGCGCAAGGACTCAAATCTGCATGCTCGGGCATCCCTAACACTCCGGGGAAGGAAACGGGCTAGAAATACCGTCACGAACTCCATCCAGGTCATAGGAGGAAGACCTGCTGCTCTGCCCTTCTCAACTGAATCACACCACTTCTGCGCAAGACCTTCCAGGCGAAAGCTCACGAACTCAACCCATATCGTATCTGCGCATCTGAGGGAATGGCATATCCGGGCCATCTGAAAGACTGTGGGTCCTCGGCTGTATCGGTGCCTGTGAAGACCGGAGGCTTCAGCCTCATGAACTCTGACAGCGATACTGTAATCACCTCCGTGGCTGCAGGGGTAACTGGCTGTGCGGTAGGTACCATCGCGGTCTCTAGAACTGGTGGAGCTACCTCTGGTCGCTGTGCTCGAAGCGTCTCAACTAGTGATCCTATCATCTGGCGCATCTCCTGCATGCTGGATCCTACCGTCTGGCGCATCTCCTGCATACCAGCCCCTAACGTGGCGATCTGATCTGTCACAGGAGGAACAGTATGCTCGGGTATAACGGGTGCACTGCCCGGATCAGTCCTTGTCTCGGACGAGTCAACTCGAATCTCGGCCCACGCGGCCGCTCTCTGCACCCTCATAATCTTTGGCGGCATAATGGCTGAAAGAAAATTAGGATCCGATAAGAATACGGAAGTCGAATCACAAGAATATATATACTCAAGAAGGAATTTAAATCAATAAGTCCTAAGGTCGCTTAGGCGGAGTACCGTGTCGTGAGTATGCCGTGGAACATACACACGCTACGCCACTCTGCCGCAGCTACCTACTCCATCATACCAGGGTCATCCTACACTCCGAAGGTAAAACCTACGCTCTGATACCAACTTTGTCACGACCCGAATATTTAGACTCATGACCGGCACTTAACCACGCTACGTCTACAGGCGTAACGCGACTAAGTAAGCCGAACCCAGAAATCAAAACCATTTAAAAATAGTGAGTGTTGAAAACATTTA
Organism: Agapanthus africanus; assembly: GCA_030015575.1. Classification (NCBI taxonomy): domain Eukaryota; kingdom Viridiplantae; phylum Streptophyta; class Magnoliopsida; order Asparagales; family Amaryllidaceae; genus Agapanthus; species Agapanthus africanus. The sequence goes on along the minus strand of JASDDO010000026.1, from coordinate 396,649,480 downwards.
GTTAAAACATTTAGAAAACCTTAAATAATTCAATAAGTTCTTTTAAAGTTACTTAATCATTTAAATAATTTTGGCAGCATTTCCTTTGTAAAAGTAGCCCCGAGACCGGGTATAAAAGAGGATATGAGTAAAAATGAGATATAATGAAACAAAACATTCCCAAACGGGAGCAATCACGCCCAACGGCGGAAACCATCATCACAAGAGTAATATACGACGCCGTAGCGAAGAATGAGCAATAAGTAAACATCACAGAATATAAACTGCATATAAAAACAGTCGGCTCCCACGAGCTCGACACCAGAATACAAAATATACATCATCGTCCTCACACAGTATCTAAGTCCAGTACATAAATGGTAGATGAAGAGTACTAGATACAAAAACGGATACAGTAAAAGTAATCAGATACCACAACCTACCTAAATGCAAAACAGCTCTCGCCGCAACTGTAGTGGTATCTGTAGCCAAAAGATGCAAAAGACAGCCTGCCGCGACTATGCTGAGGGCAACCTGCAAATACTGTGGCACAACGGGGGTGAGTTGCCAACTCGTGAATAGAGATAACATATAAAGGTAATCGCGAGCATGCACGTATTGCGCTACTCTAACAAATGCCAGCAGATGATATCAATGCGTGATAAGCAGTATGTGCAATAATCATGCAGATGCTCTGTCAGGTAAAATAACTACAGGATGAGATATATGGTAATCAATGCTGAGCATGGGATAAACAACATCTACACGGAATATCAACATGGAAAACAATCGGTGCCCACAACTGCACCCAAATCCCAAATAACTCAGGCGCCGGCACACCCATCGGCCCTCAAATCCTGTAAATCTCTGAGAAATCACGAGTGCCCAACATCGGCACCCCAAATATCATAAAATACTCGTGTCCAGCATCGACACGCAAATCCTCATATATCGGGCTCCGTCAGTCCGGATCAGCCCACTGGTTCCGTCTGCGGTATCGGCCCTCGGCCCCGGCAGTACGGATCATCCCGCATCCATCTCTCGACTCTGGTCAGTATCCTCCGGATAACCGCCAGGTCCAACCAATCACCGGTAGGTACTCGCCACCCTGCCAGGCTCATCGTCTACTCCACGAAAAACATTTCTCACCCCGGGGAACCATACCGGGTCCACCACGAACCCGCAAACGGATCATCCATCTCCTCGAATCGGGTTTCAAGCACACGTCTCAGCACCGAGAAAACGCGCGGTGGACGCACCAAAATATCATATCATGAGGAACCGGGTTTTCAAATAGTGCATCTTTTCTTAAAAATCCCACGGTCCTCAAAACCAGAAATCACATGAAAATCCAACACCAAGAAGTAAATCCAATGCGATGTGCTATGTACATCAATCCATGATATAGGTATAAGGGAAAACCGCTTTTAAAATTAGTTTCCGTTTTTAAGGATATCATGCGGCTCCCAATTTCCATGAAAGTCATATCGAATCATATGTGAAATGAACTACAGCAATATAATCATGGCAGTTCTACAGTGAGTGTGTCATGGCAATTACTAACGGTGTGTGTGTAACATGCAGATTAGTGCTCGTGCAACATGAACCGTTAGTAATAGTGCGGTGTTCAATAAATTCTAAGTTTACATACAGCAGGGAATGCAATATGCAATGACAGTCCATGAGGTAATGCAATATATAACAATAAGGTCCTATCAGCCCTGACGCATAACGCCATACGGGCGATATCCCCGTAGATGTTAAATCTACTCACCGAAGTCTCGCGCTAAGTGTAGCCCACGACTTGCTTGCCCTTCTTCGCAGCGTCCGTCTCACTCGCCTGCGAACCTAGAATCACATAACATATATCACACATAAGCTCAATTTCACAAAAACGTGATATTAAGGTCAAACTAGAAACCCGTGTCGCAAACCAAGCGCGCGTGTGCGCGATACGCTAAAACGTGTGATCACGCGCCTGAAACTACCCTGACGCGTCGCGATACGCAGAAACCCCAAACCCACACATGTATCACGCGTGTCGCGAAGGTTTAAAATACGAGAAATAGGTATTAAGCCCCAGATTTTTCTGTAGTAAGAACCAAACAAAATTGCACATGCCAAGAGTCTAAGGGTTGCAACAGACACCTATAGGACCAAACCCCAGCCCAAACCCTACCTATCTGGCCGCAAATTGCGGCCAGATCGAATATTTCGGCGGCCAGAACAAAGGATATGGGGGTCGGGTTCTACCTGGGGTATCAGTACCTAACCACTATACTGCAGTCTTCTCAAAATTATTCTGAACTCACCGGGTCGATAGCAGTTTATAGAAACTCAAATTTTGCTTAAAAAAGATGAATTCGCATCAATTAGGAATCTGGTGGTATTTTAGTGCAATGGGGGCTAAGCTGGGTTAATATGGCCCTAACAACACTCTATCAACCTATTAAAACCAAATCAAACATCACTTGCTCAAGGTTCCCACTAATCACCACATATCGCACTAAATCACACCAATAAACACTAACCGAAGCAAAACTACACTAAACAAGTAAACTAAGGAGTAGGTTCAGGAAATATACCCCACACTCGACCCTAGGGAGCTGGAGGAAGAAGAAGAAGTGGAGGGAAGGAGCTGCAGCTGGAGTTGCTGCTGCAAACTGCTGCTGCTGTTGCTGCTGCAAACTTCTGCTACTGCTGGTCACTGATGCTGTTGCTGCTGCTGGAATGCTTGCTGCTGCTGCTGTGATGCCTGCTGCTGTTGCTGGGGTTGCTGGCTGCTGCTGCTGCTGGGAAGGTAAGTGGGTGTGTGTGTGAGAGTGAGGTAGAGAGAAAACAACAAAAGAATGAGAGGGAATCATAACCCCAAATTGTCAACCCCTCTATTCTCTCTCTTCATTAAATGCAAGCATGGCTTAAGCCATAATGCATTCTCTCTCTCTCTCATTCTCACCAAGTCAACACCTAAAGAAAATTCAAATTAAAGCAACTATTAATTAACTAATTAAACTTAATTAAAACCCAAAAGACTTAATCCCTATGATTAACCCACCATGGTTACTAATCATGGTATTACCTCATTTAAAAACCCTAGTTTACATGCACATGTGTGTGCAAGCCTACGAAAATTTTAGAAAAATATTTATTAAATTAGGAAAATTACTTGAAACACAATTTGGTAAACTTTTTATTAAAAACCCAATATTTAAATATAATTAGTCACTAAACACATCCTAATGTGTTACACTTCCAGAGTGACAAGGATGATTCCAAGTCCATGTCGGGTTATGACTTTACCCTCAATGGAGGGGCGGTGTGTTGGAAGAGTTCCAAACAGGAAACCGTTGCTGACTCGACGATGGAAGCGGAATATATCGCTGCTGCAGATGCCGCAAAAGAAGCTGTCTGGATAAGGAAGTTCGTAACTGAACTTCAGGTGGTTCCGTCCATTGTTGATCCAATACCTCTGTATTGCGACAACAACGGGGCTATAGCTTTAGAAAAGGAACCAAGGTCCCACATAAGTCCAGACACATCTTGAGGCGGTATCACCTAATCAGGGAGATCGTGGGTCGCCAGGAGATCAAGGTTCGGAGAGTTTCTACGGAAGATAACACTGCTGATCCGCTCACAAAGGCCTTACCCCAGACTCAGTTCGAGCGGCTGATCGAGATGATAGGTCTTCGATATGCCAGTACATGGCCTTAGTGCAAGTGGGAGATTGTTAGTGTATATGCCTTAGAGGCCATTACTGTATCATACTAGTTTGTATATTACTTAATGGAAGCTTGGGATATTCACCTTGTATAAACAATCTTGCTCAATATAGTAGTATGCTACTTGATTTGTTTCTACTTCAATGTGTACATATATTTATTTTAGTATATCACCTATACACATTAGTGGAGCCCTTAGGATCTTTGCTTGATTACCAGCGTTGTGATGGCAGTCACACTAGTGGGGGCTGGGTAATCTATAAGCACATCCTTATGCAGGTCCCTAGTCGCAGGACTATCGAGACAGGGCATCGAAACTCCGGAGTAGACTAGCGTATGCGCTTCTCATCCTAGTGTGGGAGATGTTATGTCCCACAGCCATCAGTACGTCGTACTGGAGATAGTATGCGGGTGCTCGTTGGGTTACGAGTACACTAGACAGGACTCGTCGGGAACTGTTGGTTGGTACTATACCTATCGTCAGTTATCAGTTCCCAGGAGACATGAGTAGGGCTTAGTCCACTGATTTGACACTGTCACTTCGCCTCGAGTGTGTTCCCACTGTACTTTGATTACTACCCTACCACGGCTCAAAGGAGTCGTGCAAACAGGTAGTTTTTGGGTGCAGTCCCGAAGCACTTGGAGGCAGTGACGGTTAGACAGGATTCGTCTCTCCCGGTATTGGGGGTTGACATCGCGCTGTGTCTAGGAGAGCCATTACACGAGTAGTCCCTGGCCAGGGAAAGCGAGATATACTGGTAGGTTTCCAGTGTTATCTTAGGGTGTTCTGGGCTTCACTCCGACACGACTTGTACCGCTATTAGGGGACTGACGTTTACCGCCCCTAGGCCCGCCTTGCGATGTATCAGACGAACAGACCGGACTGTATGTAGACTGTCACAGTCAGACTCAGTAGGAGTTCAGATGGGTTTCACCTCGTCAGTCTTCTTGTCGGCATCTACCTGGGGACCGTTACGCACAGCTAGTGCCGCTTGCGGTCTGTGGTTAAACCCACTGCCAGCGTAGTGTCGAGTCTTTAGAGTCCCACACAGAAAGCTATTCGCCTTTAGGCAAAAGAGTAGAGGTCGCATGGTTTTGCGACAGGTCGCATGGTTTTGCGACAGGGTTCGGTCACATCCGTGCACCAGTGCACGTTTAGTGTCCGGACAGCTAACACTAGTGGGCTTTGGTTTAAGCCAGATCTTAGTGTATGTTTTGGGATTGGTTTTATCTAGTATGTATTCGTGTTCCTCGGAACGCGGATGCGGGTATGTATGCACAGTTGACGGAGAGACAGAGGCAGAGGATTCTCATTAGGGTTGTTGACTATTGACTGTTGACTATTGACTTTTTGCTCAACCCAAATGAGAATATGTGTCACGACCTGAAAGTACGGAACATGACCGGCACTTAGACTACGAACGTCTCGAGGCGTACGTACTCTAAGTAAGCCGAACCCAGAAATCTAAACCAAGAAAAGTAGTAGAGAGTAGGAAGAACCATATCAAATCAACCTGTATGCAACATAATATACAACGCCTAAAGGCGAGGATCACAACAGAAATGAAACTCAACCAGCAAGAACCCATCGAAATATAACACGCGACTCTAAGGTTGAAAGAATAAACATCACTGGTCTCTATCTCAATAAATACAAGTTTGGTTGATGGAACTTCTAGATACAACTGAAATATAATATACAATATATAATGATGGGTACGATACAATAAACCCACCTACTAGCAAGTCACCCGAAAGGAACAGTGCCTGCAAAGCCGTAATGAACCCTGTACGGCAACACCTGCAAGAAACTGGGACACAACGGGGGCGAGTTGCCAACTCGTGAGTAGAAAAAGATCTACGAACAGAAAATCGCATGTATGACGCAATCCTAGGTCATACGATCAATATATATATAATCCTCAAATATAAATAACCAGCAACCTATACAATGGCTATGGTAACTATCTACCCCAAATGTAATCCCATGTACCCGTGTCAGTGCATCAGGTGGCAATGTATCATATGAATGATGTATGAATGCATGAAACAGAATGCATGTACTGAAGAAAACTGCTTCCATAAAGTTATGAGATTTCTGTAGTTTTAAAATGAGGCATCATAATGAAATCAGCATAAAACAGTGCTTAGCATCGGCACAAAACATAAATCTAAATATCTTGATATCTCTGTATCATAATCTCTGTACCTCAATATCTCAAATCTCAATGTCTCAATCATAATATCCAGGGTGCCGTCAATCCAGATCGGCCCCTACCATCCATCTCATGACTATGACGGTATCCTCCGGATATCCGACGTGTCGGGTAATATCACCGGTCGGTCGTGCTCCCCTGCCAGGCTCAACGCCATCTCCTGCGATCTTCTTTCCCCGGGGTACCGCACCGGGTCCACCATGTACCCGAAACGGTTCATCCGCCTCCTCGAATCAGGTCTCGAAATCCATCAGCAAAACTCATGGTGGACGACTCATACATCATGGAAAAACCGCATTTTTATTTAAAAAGACTGAAAGCAGTTTATATATGTTTTGCGGTTTTCCTCCAAATCCAGAAAACATCATGGAAATCCGAATCATCAATAGTATATAAACCATGAATATAAGCATGAGAATCCATGAATGTAGCATATAATGATTAACAGTATGCATGAAGTGACAAGTAACAACTACAATGTCAAGCGGGCATATGAGGCAAGTACACTAATATCATGTCACTACTAGCTAACAAGCTAAATCAGGCAATAATATGCTCTAAGTGTACGTGACATGGAAATTATCGATGAAGATGTGCGTGCGACAGCAAATAAGTGTACGTGGTACATACGCATCATCGGTAATGGTGCTGGTGTCCTAACAGCATGATATCAATAATGGAATATGAATCATAATAAATATGCGATGCAGAGTAACAACAATAATGTACGGGAGCTGAATACTAAACACAGTAATAGCTAAACTGCATCTAATGTCATAAGGGTCATACAACTATGCCAACAATAAGGCTGAGCTAATAGGCGAACTGCAGGTAAGGTAAACCGCCTAACTTCTGAGTCGATATATATAGGTATATACACATAGTCGGTGATCCCGCCTCAATCATATCACATCCAATATAATATCTATGATCAGATATCCCATGTCTAGAGTGCGGATCAAACATCAGAATATAGCTCGTACGTAATCCGTCGTACGGCATCCCCAAATCTGGGTACGGGTCAATATCATATTCGTTATATCATTCATCTGGTATTCTCTTTATCGAATATCATATTCTGGGGTACTGACCTATGTCTAGTACAATGCTAACATCATCACTATAATCAAGATCTGACTACTGATCGACAGTCTAGTATAAATCGATATTATCATCATATATCACCACAAGAGTATACATCGCCCAAGGCGGCCTATCATAAGTATCCTGTCATATCATCTCATATCATATCCTATCGTGTATCATAATCACATGTCGATCATTATATATTTATATCACCATCCCTATGGCGTCATTATTCCTAAAATCCTCTAAAGCATCAAGGCGTATCTCACTCATGAATTTTATCATATCACCTATCTCATAATCTCAGATCAAACTCATCGACTCATATCAATCCCATGTGTCATCCTCAAATTCGTACGTGAGCACATAATCCCAAACCCATGTGAACATATATCTATATAGAATTCCACGACCACAAATGTAATATGGATGTATGCAAGCATGTATATGTGTGTATGTATGTGTAGTGCACCCAATACCCTAAGGTTTCGTAACCTTTCACCAATCCAACATACCAATATCCATTTAAACATCAATAATTAATCCCAACAACATATAATAAATTGTTGGTGTGTATACGCATCCGTATACATCACCACGGACTGCGGGGGTGCTATACGCCATCCACCCGACTTCTCCCCGTAGATATAAATCTACTCACATTGCTTATGTATGCCGGTGTCGATGTCGCCATTTGCATCTCCAACGTCTCGACGCCACGTGGGGTACCTACAAGGATATCACATGCTAAAACTCATGAAAACCATGTCGGAAACCAAAATGGTGCACACTACGCCCATAGGTAAAAACCTGTGACCTTGTGTGCAAACACAGCCAATCACCACTGTCGTTGACGTCCAAACGCCACCCGACAGATACGAATCATCGAATATCAAAATCCATACGAAAACAAGTCGTAAATCATACGCCAACTCATGAAAATGAACCCAGATTTTACCCTAACTGGAAACAGTCAAGACTAGACATACAGGGGGTCAAATTTACATGAAATAGGGCTGTGCACGCAAAACGAGGCAGTTTTACCCTGCTCTGGCCGCAAATTGCGGCCAGGGGGATTAAATTTGCGGCCGGGAATTTGAGATGGTGGCTAGGGCTTTGGGTAGTAGTTCCAGGGTGCCTGCACAGCCTACTGCCAAGTCAATTTTACTCTAGGAGGTCCCGGGTGAAAGCAGGTCTCAGAAAGATTACAAAATCGACAAAAACGCTAATTTACACCAAGTCGAACAACTCTGTAACTAACTAGAAATCTGGGGTTTCTTGGTTATAATGGTCTCAAATACACCTAATAAGGTTACCCTGACAATCGAAACCATCTCCTGGCCAAACCTCACTCAATTTCACTAAAACTAGCACTAGATCTCCATACAACAGTAACTTTCAGCTAGACACTATAACTTGCAAGATAGGAATTTAGTTATGAGATTATACCTCAAGGGAGTCCTGGAATGAAGGAGAAGGGAAGATGAAGGAAGGAGGAGGGGTGGTTGCTGCTGAAGTGCTGCTGCTCTTGCTGCTGATGCTGATGCTGTTTTTGGTTGCTGTTGCCTTGGCTGCTGCTGCTGCTTGGAATTGTTTGTGGCTGGAAGTTGCAGCAGCAGGAGTTTTGTGGCTAAGGGAGGGTATGGTGTTGTGTGGGGTGGAGTATGAAGGGGTGGGGTGTGGTCTTGAATGGATTTGTTGCTGCTGTGGCTGTTGGTAGCAGCAGAGGTGAAGAAATTGAGCTGAAGCTGTTTTTTAACAGCAGTTTGTTGCTGTAGCTGGGGATATTGGTGTTGTTTGAATGGAGCTACTGCTGTTGCTGCAGATGTTGATGCAAAGGGGGCTGAAATGTTGATAGGGGTGCATAGGTATGGGGCTATGGTGCTAGGGTGGTGGCTGCAGCTGATGGATTGGGGGGCTGATGTGGTGTTTGGGTGGCTGATGTGAGTGTATCAGTTGATGTGAGGGTGTAGATATTGGGCTAAGGTGTTAGGAGGGGTTTAGGCTGCTGAAGGTACCTGATGTAGCAGCTGATGTAGGGGGCTGAAGCAGTGTTTCAGCAGCTGCTGCTGCTGGTTATGATGTTGGGGTGTTGATGTTCAGGATGGGGTTGGCTGCTGATGTAGTTTGGCTGAAATATGCTGATTGTGGCTGATGTGTTGGTGTGGGTGTTTGAGTGAGAGGGAGAGATGTAATAGGTATGTAAAAGTTGTGAAGAGAAATGGAGTGTGACACTTCCTAGCCACCACTCTCCCTCTCTCATGAATGTTGCATGACAACCATCCAATCCCCTCCCTCTCTCCTACCAAATGTCAACCTACCCTAATCACCCTTAATCATCACAAAAACCCTAATTAACTCACTAAATCTAACCAATTGGTTCAACCCACCATGGTCCTCTAAACATGGTCCAACCCTAGGCTACCATGAGTCCAAAACATGAAACAAGTGTAGAAAATGATATGTGCACATTTTGCACAAAAGCCAAAATTCCAATTAGCGATTTTTAATCACGATTAACACCAACATAGCATATAATCCATCATAAAAACTGTAAAATTTCCACAAAATGCCCAAATTTAGAATTTCTATAATTTTCTCCGGAATTTTCACCATTTATCGGTATTTAATTATACCGACTATTAAAATATTCATTAAAAATTAATATTAAATTATGAAAATTCCCAAAAATAATATATATATATATTTTTAAATGTTACAGTCTTCCCCCCTTAAAGAAATTCGGTCCCCGAATTTAAATTCAAACCTCCAAATTCTAAAAACATTTCAATAAAATGTCCAAGTCAACGGGGCTCCGAAATCATCAATACATAAAAGGCATCATAGCGCAATACATGCGCATGAGCAACGAGCAGATAACTCGAAATCAATCTCCGTCAAGTATCTCGCAATCATCGGAGTCAAGGTAAAAACACGAATGCCAAGTCCAAGGAAAAAACCGATATGCTAGAAATCGGAACTATGCATGTAAATACCAAATCCGTACATGTAAATATCTGAAAGGAATGCATGCCAAATTCCTTTAAAGTAGATGTGCAATGCGCATAGCACTGCACAGTGGCGGACGTCTCTATAAGAAATAATCATATATGTATATATCTTTGTTTAATATGCACGTCCCGCCGTTTTGAAAACAATTTGGAAAGGTTCCCTGCTTTAAACATTTTCGTGTCATATCGGACACGTATGTAAATAATGAGACTATAGCTCGCCTTTGGAAATCCCTTTGAAAACTGTCAATGCATGCAAAATATACCCAGGCACTGTCCTCTGACTAGTCCTGCTCAGTACGAAAACAAATCGCAGTGTCATAAAAATGTACTGCTCCATAAGAAATAAATTCCCAGGTGCATATGAAAACCCTGTGCGTCCGGTGCGCACGGAAATCAAGTCCATGAATGTGCTAAGCAGGTGCACAAAACGACATCAAGGTGCAACGGGTGTGCACACAGCATCAGTCATAGGCAACAGGTGTGCCTGACCGCAAGATCAGGTGCATCTGACATGCATGAAAATCCCGATTTAGTGCATTTGGTGTGCACCAAATCGCATCTCATAACAGGCGCCCAACATGCGCTAAAAATCCAAATCCGGTGCATCCATTATGCATGAAATCATGAAATCCAATATCGAGTGTCGAACACGCGCAAAATCCAATCAGGTGCATAAAGTGCCCAAACAAATGTCGAGCATCACCCTCGAAATCGAAATCCAGTGCATCCAAGTGCACAAAATACATGTCACTGCACTGCAAGAATATATAAACTATACAGAGTGCAGGAACCAAATCGTGTGCGTGCATATGCACAAAATCAACTCAAATGTCTAAACCCCATAAATCACAACATGTGAAACCAAAGCACGAGAACGATATCAAGTGCAACGACTGTGCGAAAATCGTAAATCCTCAATTATCAAAACCAAATCATGCGAATAAATGGCCCAACAATACCAAAACCAAGTATGGCGGAGTAGTTCCGCTCAAGCACAACCTCCAAGAATCTCCGGCCAACTGTCGTGCTCACTCATAGCATGTCTCATCGACGATCCTGAACTCTGGCCTGCTGGTGTGCATAACATGACCACTCCTGGGTCCAAGTCTTCTCTGTGGATTACCAATCTCACGATCCATCGGCTCATCGGCCCTGTCAGATATGCTAACGGGGACGATTCCGTTCTGACACTTCTCTGGTCATTTCTCGATAAATTCTCACGACCACTCGTAAGGCAGCATGTCACTGGCGCCGGCCTCTGGCTCTTTGAGTGCACATCACATCTGATCTTGGGTGCAAATATCCTTGCAGCTGTGTCCGGGAAGGAATCCTGCTCAAGGTCTCTTCCGATCTCGCCCATGCCAAACTGTACGGAGGCCGGTACTCTTATATAATCCTTTCTCTTTTCCGATCATCTGGGTCCTCCGCACTGCACCTTCTCGGGGACTGCCCGTATCCCAATGCTTCTGTAAGTATATCAGGTCTTTAGCCTCGATGGAAAGTAATGACAGCTCATCAGCGTCTCGCACGAACCTCTGGTTCTGCTTGTCTTATCGTCATCCACTGTGACATCATGCCATGCTATCTATGCACTGTAACTGCTCTCGGCCACGATCTATCCGAAGTCTCTCTCACGGACTCGAAATCGCGTACTTTGTAGCTCCATCATACTGTAGAAGATGCCTGGCTGAACAGGTCCCCGGAAACACGTCCAACCATCAAAGGAATACTCATACTGGTCCGTCCTTGATCAATTCACAATGCATCTGGGTGAGGTCCTTTATCCAAGCCTGGTCAACTATCTCGTCGATGATGTCGTACTTTTCACTTCACTCGGCTCCAATGTCAACTGATTCGGACTCGTCTCGTCGTGGCTGCATGGACTGAGCTCCAATGGCTATCCTCGTATCTGGAGCCTCCCAAGAAATGCATCTCACCACCTAGCATCCGAATTAAGTCGAGCCATCCAATCGATTCGTCAAAACCTCATAATCCCCCAAGAGCTCAACATCTTAGGTACAGTATAAGAGTATCGAGTACCTACCACAGCATCGGTGGTCCAGCCGTAGAAGGGCAAACCCAAGCCTCACTAATGGCGCCGCAGAACTGCCGTAAACCCTAAGGTTCAAAGGCTTTCACACGGTCATTAAGTCGAGTTAGGATTTCATTCTTCTAGAGGGACCATAGAATTGCCTGCATGTCTTTCCGAATACTTTAAACTTGGAATAATAGGTTTCGGACATTCGATCGTCTCTGTCGACTCTCAACGTCTCCGTGTGAAGTCGTCTCAGCTGGAATCAATCTATCTGATGACCTCGCATCGGGGTAGCGAACGATCCACATGTCCTAGTCATTTATCCTTGGTGACTAGCGACCTTCTACCATCTCTTAGTACCACTTGTACTGCAATAGCTCCAACATCTGGGGCGATATCTTATCGTTTGCAGCAACAACTGGCTCACTCGCCTGCATGCTGAACAGTGCCTCAATCATCATAAATGAGCAATACACCAACGATCATCAAAATCTGGCTGGCCTCCTTTAGTGGCTCAATCCTCTGGTGCTAATCCGCACGTCCGATTAATCTCATACAGCGATCCATCCAACGCTCATGGCGCAAAACACAATCAAGACACATCTCTGCAAACATGTGGCTCCAGAATTTTTCTCTGGTCAGTCCTCGTTCGTAACGAGCTTGTGCTGACTGCAACTCTAGCCATAGCTCTCCCTGCCCGTAATCGTGGCAGCAAAACCATAACTGGTACCGATGAGGCTAGATCAGGAAGGAATATGATACTGAACAAAGAAATGTACATCCTAAAGCTCCTTAAGTGGAGTGGCGTGTCGTAAATATGCCGTGGAACATACCAACGGTACGTCACTCTACTTTAGTCACCTATTCCATCAACCAAGGGTCATCCTATACTCCGAAGGTAAAACCTAACGCTCTGATACCAACTTTGTCACGACCTGAAAGTACGGAACATGACCGGCACTTAGACTACGAACGTCTCGGGGCGTACGTACTCTAAGTAAGCCGAACCCAGAAATCTAAACCAAGAAAAGTAGTAGAGAGTAGGAAGAACCATATCAAATCAACCTGTATGCAACATAATATACAACGCCTAAAGGCGAGGATCACAACAGAAATGAAACTCAACCAGCAAGAACCCATCGAAATATAACACGCGACTCTAAGGTTGAAAGAATAAACATCACTGGTCTCTATCTCAATAAATACAAGTTTGGTTGATGGAACTTCTAGATACAACTGAAATATAATATACAATATATAATGATAGGTACGATACAATAAACCCACCTACTAGCAAGTCACCCGAAAGGAACAGTGCCCGCAAAGCCGTAATGAACCCTGTACGGCAACACCTGCAAGAAACTGGGGCACAACGGGGGCGAGTTGCCAACTCGTGAGTAGAAAAAGTTCTACGTACAGAAAATCGCATGTATGACGCAATCCTAGGTCATACGATCAATATATATATAATCCTCAAATATAAATAACCAGCAACCTATACAATGGCTATAGTAACTATCTACCCCAAATGTAATCCATGTACCCGTGTCAGTGCATCAGGTGGCAATGTATCATATGAATGATGTATGAATGCATGAAACAGAATGCATGTACTGAAGAAAACTGCTTCCATAAAGTTGTGAGATTTCTGTAGTTTTAAAATGAGGCATCATAATGAAATCAGCATAAAACAGTGCTTAGCATCGGCACAAAACATAAATCTCAATATCTTGATATCTCTGTATCATAATCTCTGTACCTCAATATCTCAAATCTCAATGTCTCAATCATAATATCCAGGGCGCCGTCAATCCAGATCGGCCCCTACCATCCATCTCATGACTACGACGGTATCCTCCGGATATCCGACGTGTCGGGTAATATCACCGGTCGGTCGTGCTCCCCTGCCAGGCTCAACGCCATCTCCTGTGATCTTCTTGCCCCGGGGTACCGCACCGGGTCCACCATGTACCCAAAACGGTTCATCCGCCTCCTCGAATCGGGTCTCGAAATCCATCAGCAAAACTCATGGTGGACGACTCATACATCATGGAAAAACCGCATTTTTATTTAAAAAGAGTGAAAGCAGTTTATATATGTTTTGCGGTTTTCCTCCAAATCCAGAAAACATCATGGAAATCCGAATCATCAATAGTATGTAAACCATGAATATAAGCATGAGAATCCATGAATGTAGCATATAATGATTAACAGTATGCATGAAGTGACAAGTAACAACTACAATGTCAAGCGGGCATATGAGGCAAGTACACTAATATCATGTCACTACTAGCTAACAAGCTAAATCAGGCAATAATATGCTCTAAGTGTACGTGACATGGAAATTACCGATGAAGATGTGTGTGCGACAGCAAATAAGTGTACGTGGTACATACGCATCATCGGTAATGGTGCTGGTGTCCTAACAACATGATATCAATAATGGAATATGAATCATAATAAATATGCGATGCAGAGTAACAACAATAATGTACGGGAGCTGAATACTAAACACAGTAATAGCTAAACTGCATCTAATGTCATAAAGGTCATACAACTATGCCAACAATAAGGCTGAGCTAATAGGCGAACTGCAGGTAAGGTAAACCGCCTAACTTCTGAGTCGATATATATAGGTATATACACATAGTCGGTGATCCCGCCTCAATCATATCACATCCAATATAATATCTATGATCAGATATCCCAAGTCTAGAGTGCGGATCAAACATCAGAATATAGCTCGTACGTAATTCGTCGTACGGCATCCCCAAATCTAGGTACGGGTCAATATCATATTCGTTATATCATTCATCTGGTATTCTCTTTATCAAATATCATATTCTGGGGTGCTGACCCATGTCTAGTACAATGCTAACATCATCACTATAATCAAGATCTGACTACTGATCGACAGTCTAGTATAAATCGATATTATCATCATATATCACCACAAGAGTATACATCGCCCAAGGCGGCCTATCATAAGTATCCTGTCATATCATCTCATATCATATCCTATCGTGTATCATAATCACATGTCGATCATTATATATTTATATCACCATCCCTATGGCGTCATTATTCCCAATATCCATTAAAGCATCAAGGCGTATCTCACTCATGAATTTTATCATATCACCTATCTCATAATCTCAGATCAAACTCATCGACTCATATCAATCCCATGTGTCATCCTCAAATTCGTACGTGAGCACATAATCCCAAACCCATGTGAACACATATCTATATAGAATTCCACAACCACAAATGAAATATGGATGTATGCAAGCATGTATATGTGTGTATGTATGTGTAGTGCACCCAATAACCTAAGGTTTCGTAACCTTTCACCAATCCAACATACCAATATCCATTTAAACATCAATAATTAATCCCAACAACATATAATAAATTGTTGGTGTGTATACGCATCCGTATACATCACCACGGACTGCGGGGGTGCTATACGCCATCCACCCGACTTCTCCCTGTAGATATAAATCTACTCACATTGCTTATGTATGCCGGTGTCGATGTCGCCATTTGCATCTCCAACGTCTCGACGCCACGTGGGGGTACCTACAAGGATATCACATGCTAAAACTCATGAAAACCATGTCGGAAACCAAAATGGTGCACACTACGCCCATAGGTAAAAACCTGTGACCTTGTGTGCAAACACAGCCAATCACCACTGTCATTGACGTCCAAACGCCACCCGACAGATACGAATCATCGAATATCAAAATCCATACGAAAACAAGTCGTAAATCATACGCCAACTCATGAAAATGAACCCAGATTTTACCCTAACTGGAAACAGTCAAGACTAGACATACAGGGGGTCAAGTTTACATGAAATAGGGCTGTGCACGCAAAACGAGGCAGTTTTACCCTGCTCTGGCCGCAAATTGCGGCCAGGGGGATTAAATTTGTGGCCGGGAATTTGAGATGGTGGCTAGGGCTTTGGGTAGTAGTTCCAGGGTTCCTGCACAGCCTACTGCCAAGTCAATTTTACTCTAGGAGGTCCCGGGTGAAAGCAGGTCTCAGAAAGGTCACAAAATCGACAAAAACGCTAATTTACACCAAGTCGAACAACTCTGTAACTAACTAGAAATCTGGGGTTTCTTGGTTACAATGGTCTCAAATACACCTAATAAGGTTACCCTGACAATCGAAACCATCTCCTGGCCAAGCCTCACTCAATTTCACTAAAACTAGCACTAGATCTCAATACAACAGTAACTTTCAGCTAGACACTATAACTTGCAAGATAGGAATTTGGTTATGAGATTATACCTCAAGGGAGTTCTGGAATGAAGGAGAAGGGAAGATGAAGGAAGGAGGAGGGGTGGTTGCTGCTGAAGTGCTGCTGCTCTTGCTGCTGATGCTGATGCTGTTTTTGGTTGCTGTTGCCTTGGCTGCTGCTGCTGCTTGGAATTGTTTGTGGCTGGAAGTTGCAGCAGCAGGAGTTTTGTGGCTAAGGGAGGGTATGGTGTTGTGTGGGGTGGAGTATGAAGGGGTGGGGTGTGGTCTTGAATGGATTTGTTGCTGCTGTGGCTGTTGGTAGCAGCAGAGGTGAAGAAATTGAGCTGAAGCTGTTTTTTAACAGCAGTTTGTTGCTGTAGCTGGGGATATTGGTGTTGTTTGAATGGAGCTACTGCTGTTGCTGCAGATGTTGATGCAAAGGGGGCTGAAATGTTGATAGGGGTGCATAGGTATGGGGCTATGGTGCTAGGGTGGTGGCTGCAGCTGATGGATTGGGGGGCTGATGTGGTGTTTGGGTGGCTGATGTGAGTGTATCAGTTGATGTGAGGGTGTAGATATTGGGCTAAGGTGTTAGGATGGGTTTAGGTTGCTGAAGGTACCTGATGTAGCAGCTGATGTATGGGGCTGAAGCAGTGTTTCAGCAGCTGCTGCTGCTGGTTATGATGTTGGGGTGTTGTTGTTCAGGATGGGGTTGGCTGCTGATGTAGTTTGGCTGAAATATGCTGATTGTGGCTGATGTGTTGGTGTGGGTGTTTGAGTGAGAGGGAGAGATGTAATAGGTATGTAAAATTTGTGAAGAGAAATGGAGTGTGACACTTCCTAGCCACCACTCTCCCTCTCTCATGAATGTTGCATGACAACCATCCAATCCCCTCTCTCTCTCCTACTAAATGTCAACCTACCCTAATCACCCTTAATCAACACAAAAACCCTAATTAACTCGCTTAATCTAACCAATTGGTTCAACCCACCATGGTCCTCTAAACATGGTCCAACCCTAGGCTACCATGAGTCCAAAACATGAAACAAGTGTAGAAAATGATATGTGCACATTTTGCACAAAAGCCAAAAATCCAATTAGCGATTTTTAATCGCGATTAACACCAACATAGCATATAATCCATCATAAAAACTGTAAAATTTCCACAAAATGCCCAAATTTAGAATTTCTATAATTTTCTCCGGAATTTTCACCATTTATCGGTATTTAATTATACCGACTATTAAAATATTCATTAAAAATTAATATTAAATTATGAAAATTCCCAAAAATAATATATATATATTTTTTGAAATGTTACAGTCTTTCCCCCTTAAAGAAATTCGGTCCCCGAATTTAAATTCAAACCTCCAAATTCTAAAAACATTTCAATAAAATGTCCAAGTCAACAGGGCTCCGAAATCATCAATACATAAAAGGCATCATAGCGCAATACATGCGCATGAGCAACGAGCAGATAACTCGAAATCAATCTTCGTCAAGTATCTCGCAATCATCGGAGTCAAGGTAAAAACACGAATGCCAAGTCCAAGGAAAAAACCGATATGCTAGAAATCGGAACTATGCATGTAAATACCAAATCCGTACATGTAAATATCTGAAAGGAATGCATGCCAAATTCCTTTAAAGTAGATGTGCAATGCGCATAGCACTGCACAGTGGCGGACGTCTCTATAAGAAATAATCATATATGTATATATCTTTGTTTAATATGCACGTCCCGCCGTTTTGAAAACAATTTGGAAGGGTTCCCTGTTTTAAACATTTTCGTGTCATATCGGACACGTATGTAAATAATGAGACTATAGCTCGCCTTTGGAAATCCCTTTGAAAACTGTCAATGCATGCAAAATATACCCAGGCACTGTCCTCTGACTAGTCCTGCTCAGTACGAAAACAAATCGCAGTGTCAGAAAAATGTACTGCTCCATAAGAAATAAATCCCCAGGTGCATATGAAAACCCTGTGCGTCCGGTGCGCACGGAAATCAAGTCCATGAATGTGCTAAGCAGGTGCACAAAACGACATCAAGGTGCAACGGGTGTGCACACAGCATCGGTCATAGGCAACGGGTGTGCCTGACCGCAAGATCAGGTGCATCTGACATGCATGAAAATCCCGATTTAGTGCATTTGGTGTGCACCAAATCGCATCTCATAACAGGCGCCCAACATGCGCTAAAAATCCAAATCCGGTGCATCCATTATGCATGAAATCATGAAATCCAATATCGAGTGTCGAACACGCGCAAAATCCAATCAGGTGCATAAAGTGCCCAAACAAATGTCGAGCATCACCCTCGAAATCGAAATCCAGTGCATCCAAGTGCACAAAATACATGTCACTGCACTGCAAGAATATATAAACTATACAGAGTGCAGGAACCAAATCGTGTGCGTGCATATGCACAAAATCAACTCAAATGTCTAAACCCCATAAATCACAACATGTGAAACCAAAGCACGAGAACGATATCAAGTGCAACGACTGTGCGAAAATCGTAAATCCTCAATTATCAAAACCAAATCATGCGAATAAATCACCCAACAATACCAAAACCAAGTATGGCGGAGTAGTTCCGCTCAAGCACAACCTCCAAGAATCTCCGGCCAACTGTCGTGCTCACTCATAGCATGTCTCATCGACGATCCTGAATTCTGGCCTGCTGGTGTGCGTAACATGACCACTCCTGGGTCCAAGTCTTCTCTGTGGATTACCAATCTCACGATCCATCGGCTCATCGGCCCTGTCAGATATGCTAACGGGGACGATTCCGTTCTGACACTTCTCTGGTCATTTCTCGATAAATTCTCACGACCACTGGTAAGGCAGCATGTCACTGGCGCCGGCCTCTGGCTCTTTGAGTGCACATCACATCTGATCTTGGGTGCAAATATCCTTGCAGCTGTGTCCGGGAAGGAATCCTGCTCAAGGTCTCTTCCGATCTCGCCCATGCCAAACTGTACGGAGGCCGGTACTCTTATATAATCCTTTCTCTTTTCCGGTCATCTGGGTCCTCCGCACTGCACCTTCTCGGGGACTGCCCGTATCCCAATGCTTCTGTAAGTATATCAGGTCTTTAGCCTCGACGGAAAGTAATGACAGCTCATCAGCGTCTCGCACGAACCTCTGGTTCTGCTTGTCTTATCGTCATCCACTGTGACATCATGCCGTGCTATCTATGCACTGTAACTGCTCTCGGCCACGATCTATCCGAAGTCTCTCTCACGGACTCGAAATCGCGTACTTTGTAGCTCCATCATACTGTAGAAGATGCCTGGCTGAACAGGTCCCCGGAAACACGTCCAACCATCAAAGGAATACTCATACTGGTCCGTCCTTGATCAATTCACAATGCATCTGGGTGAGGTCCTTTATCCAAGCCTGGTCAACTATCTCGTCGATGATGTCGTACTTTTCACTTCACTCGGCTCCAATGTCAACTGATTCGGACTCGTCTCGTCGTGGCTGCATGGACTGAGCTCCAATGGCTATCCTCGTATCTGGAGCCTCCCAAGAAATGCATCTCACCACCTAGCATCCGAATTAAGTCGAGCCATCCAATCGATTCGTCAAAACCTCATAATCCCCCAAGAGCTCAACATCTTAGGTACAGTATAAGAGTATCGAGTACCTACCACAGCATCGGTGGTCCAGCCGTAGAAGGGCAAACCCAAGCCTCACTAATGGCGCCGCAGAACTGCCGTAAACCCTAAGGTTCAAAGGCTTTCACACGGTCATTAAATCGAGTTAGGATTTCATTCTTCTAGAGGGACCATAGAATTGCCTGCATGTCTTTCCGAATACTTTAAACTTGGAATAATAGGTTTCGGACATTCGATCGTCTCTGTCGACTCTCAACATCTCCGCGTGAAGTCGTCTCAGCTGGAATCAATCTATCTGATGACCTCGCATCGGGGTAGCGAACGATCCACATGTCCTAGTCATTTATCCTTGGTGACTAGCGACCTTCTACCATCTCTTAGTACCACTTGTACTGCAATAGCTCCAACATCTGGGGCGATATCTTGTCGTTTGCAGCAACAACTGGCTCACTCGCCTGCACGCTGAACAGTGCCTCAATCATCATAAATGAGCAATACATCAACGATCATCAAAATCTGGCTGGCCTCCTTTAGTGGCTCAATCCTCTGGTGCTAATCCGCACGTCCGATTAATCTCATACAGCGATCCATCCAACGCTCATGGCGCAAAACACAATCAAGACACATCTCTGCAAACATGTGGCTCCAGAATTTTCTCTGGTCAGTCCTCGTTCGTAACGAGCTTGTGCTGACTGCAACTCTAGCCGTAGCTCTCCCTACCCGTAATCGTGGCAGCAAAACCATAACTGGTACCGATGAGGCTAGATTGGGAAGGAATATGATACTGAACAAAGAAATGTACATCCTAAAGCTCCTTAAGTGGAGTGGCGTGTCGTAAATATGCCGTGGAACATACCAACGGTACGTCACTCTACTTTAGTCACCTATTCCATCAACTAAGGGTCATCCTATACTCCGAAGGTAAAACCTAACGCTCTGATACCAACTTTGTCATGACCTGAAATTACGGAACATGACCGGCACTTAGACTACGAACGTCTCGGGGCGTACGTACTCTAAGTAAGCCGAACCCAGAAATGTAAACCAAGAAAAGTAGTAGAGAGTAGGAAGAACCATATCAAATCAACCTGTATGCAATATAATATACAACGCCTAAAGGCGAGGATCACAACAGAAATGAAACTCAACCAGCAAGAACCCATCGAAATATAACACGCGACTCTAAGGTTGAAAGAATAAACATCACTGGTCTCTATCTCAATAAATACAAGTTTGGTTGATGGAACTTCTAGATACAACTGAAATATAATATACAATATATAATGATAGGTACGATACAATAAACCCACCTACTAGCAAGTCACCCGAAAGAAACAGTGCCCGCAAAGCCGTAATGAACCCTGTACGGCAACACCTGCAAGAAACTGGGGCACAACGGGGGCGAGTTGCCAACTCGTGAGTAGAAAAAGATCTACGTACAGAAAATCGCATGTATGACGCAATCCTAGGTCATACGATCAATATATATATAATCCTCAAATATAAATAACCAGCAACCTATACAATGGCTATAGTAACTATCTACCCCAAATGTAATCCTTGTACCCGTGTCAGTGCATCAGGTGGCAATGTATCATATGAATGATGTATGAATGCATGAAACAGAATGCATGTACTGAAGAAAACTGCTTCCATAAAGTTGTGAGATTTCTGTAGTTTTAAAATGAGGCATCATAATGAAATCAGCATAAAACAGTGCTTAGCATCGGCACAAAACATAAATCTCAATATCTTGATATCTCTGTATCATAATCTCTGTACCTCAATATCTCAAATCTCAATGTCTCAATCATAATATCCAGGGCGCCGTCAATCCAGATCGGCCCCTACCATCCATCTCATGACTACGACGGTATCCTCCGGATATCCGACGTGTCGGGTAATATCACCGGTCGGTCGTGCTCCCCTGCCAGGCTCAACGCCATCTCCTGCGATCTTCTTGCCCCGGGGTACCGCACCGGGTCCACCATGTACCCGAAACGGTTCATCCGCCTCCTCGAATCGGGTCTCGAAATCCATCAGCAAAACTCATGGTGGATGACTCATACATCATGGAAAAACCGCATTTTTATTTAAAAAGAGTGAAAGCAGTTTATATATGTTTTGCGGTTTTCCTCCAAATCCAGAAAACATCATGGAAATCCGAATCATCAATAGTATGTAAACCATGAATATAAGCATGAGAATCCATGAATGTAGCATATAATGATTAACAGTATGCATGAAGTGACAAGTAACAACTACAATGTCAAGCGGGCATATGAGGCAAGTACACTAATATCATGTCACTACTAGCTAACAAGCTAAATCAGGCAATAATATGCTCTAAGTGTACGTGACATGGAAATTACCGATGAAGATGTGCGTGCGACAGCAAATAAGTATACGTGGTACATACGCATCATCGGTAATGGTGCTGGTGTCCTAACAGCATGATATCAATAATGGAATATGAATCATAATAAATATGCGATGCAGAGTAACAACAATAATGTACGGGAGCTGAATACTAAACACAGTAATAGCTAAACTGCATCTAATGTCATAAGGGTCATACAACTATGCCAACAATAAGGCTGAGCTAATAGGCGAACTGCAGGTAAGGTAAACCGCCTAACTTCTGAGTCGATATATATAGGTATATACACATAGTCGGTGATCCCGCCTCAATCATATCACATCCAATATAATATCTATGATCAGATATCCCAAGTCTAGAGTGCGGATCAAACATCAGAATATAGCTCGTACGTAATCCGTCGTACGGCATCCCCAAATCTGGGTACGGGTCAATATCATATTCGTTATATCATTCATCTGGTATTCTCTTTATCAAATATCATATTCTGGGGTACTGACCTATGTCTAGTACAATGCTAACATCATCACTATAATCAAGATCTGACTACTGATCGACAGTCTAGTATAAATCGATATTATCATCATATATCACCACAAGAGTATACATCGCCCAAGGCGGCCTATCATAAGTATCCTGTCATATCATCTCATATCATATCCTATCGTGTATCATAATCACATGTCGATCATTATATATTTATATCACCATCCCTATGGCGTCATTATTCCCAAAATCCTCTAAAGCATCAAGGCGTATCTCACTCATGAATTTTATCATATCACCTATCTCATAATCTCAGATCAAACTCATCGACTCATATCAATCCCATGTGTCATCCTCAAATTCGTACGTGAGCACATAATCCCAAACCCATGTGAACACATATCTATATAGAATTCCACAACCACATATGAAATATGGATGTATGCAAGCATGTATATGTGTGTATGTATGTGTAGTGCACCTAATACCCTAAGGTTTCGTAACCTTTCACCAATCCAACATACCAATATCCATTTAAACATCAATAATTAATCCCAACAACATATAATAAATTGTTGGTGTGTATACGCATCCGTATACATCACCACGGACTGCGGGGGTGCTATACGCCATCCACCCGACTTCTCCCCGTAGATATAAATCTACTCACCTTGCTTATGTATGCCGGTGCCGATGTCGCCATTTGCATCTCCAACGTCTCGACGCCACGTGGGGTACCTACAAGGATATCACATGCTAAAACTCATGAAAACCATGTCGGAAACCAAAATGGTGCACACTACGCCCATAAGTAAAAACCTGTGACCTTGTGTGCAAACACAGCCAATCACCACTGTCGTTGACGTCCAAATGCCACCCGACAGATACGAATCATCGAATATCAAAATCCATACGAAAAAAGTGGTAAATCATACGCCAACTCATGAAAATGAACCTAGATTTTACCCTAACTGGAAACAGTCAAGACTAGACATACAGGGGGTCAATTTTACATGAAATAGGGCTGTGCACGCAAAACGAGGCAGTTTTACCCTGCTCTGGCCGCAAATTGCGGCCACGGGGATTAAATTTGCGGCCGAGAATTTGAGATGGTGGCTAGGGCTTTGGGTAGTAGTTCCAGGGTGCCTGCACAGCCTACTGCCAAGTCAATTTTACTCTAGGAGGTCCCGGGTGAAAGCACGTCTCAGAAAGGTCACAAAATCGACAAAAACGCTAATTTACACCAAGTCGAACAACTCTGTAACTAACTAGAAATCTGGGGTTTCTTGGTTACAATGGTCTCAAATACACCTAATAAGGTTACCCTGACAATCGAAACCATCTTCTGGCCAAACCTCACTCAATTTCACTAAAACTAGCACTAGATCTCAATACAACAGTAACTTTCAGCTAGACACTATAACTTGCAAGATAGGAATTTGGTTATGAGATTATACCTCAAGGGAGTCCTGGAATGAAGGAGAAGGGAAGATGAAGGAAGGAGGAGGGGTGGTTGCTGCTGAAGTGCTGCTGCTCTTGCTGCTGATGCTGATGCTGTTTTTGGTTGCTGTTGCCTTGGCTGCTGCTGCTGCTTGGAATTGTTTGTGGCTGGAAGTTGCAGCAGCAGGAGTTTTGTGGCTAAGGGAGGGTATGGTGTTGTGTGGGGTGGAGTATGAAGGGGTGGGGTGTGGTCTTGAATGGATTTGTTGTTGCTGTGGCTGTTGGTAGCAGCAGAGGTGAAGAAATTGAGCTGAAGCTGTTTTTTAACAGCAGTTTGTTGCTGTAGCTGGGGATATTGGTGTTGTTTGAATGGAGCTACTGCTGTTGCTGCAGATGCTGATGCAAAGGGGGCTGAAATGTTGATAGAGGTGCATAGGTATGGGGCTATGGTGCTAGGGTGGTGGCTGCAGCTGATGGATTGGGGGGCTGATGTGGTGTTTGGGTGGCTGATGTGAGTGTATCAGTTGATGTGAGGGTGTAGATATTGGGCTAAGGTGTTAGGAGGGGTTTAGGCTGCTGAAGGTACCTGATGTAGCAGCTGATGTAGGGGGCTGAAGCAGTGTTTCAGCAGCTGCTGCTGCTGGTTATGATGTTGGGGTGTTGATGTTCAGGATGGGGTTGGCTGCTGATGTAGTTTGGCTGAAATATGCTGATTGTGGCTGATGTGTTGGTGTGGGTATTTGAGTGAGAGGGAGAGATGTAATAGGTATGTAAAAGTTTTGAAGAGAAATGGAGTGTGACACTTCCTAGCCACCACTCTCCCTCTCTCATGAATGTTGCATGACAACCATCCAATCCCCTCTCTCTCTCCTACTAAATGTCAACCTACCCTAATCACCCTTAATCAACACCAAAACCCTAATTAACCCACTTAATCTAACCAATTGGTTCAACCCACCATGGTCCTCTAAACATGGTCCAACCCTAGGCTACCATGAGTCCAAAACATGAAACAGTGTAGAAAATGATATGTGCACATTTTGCACAAAAGCCAAAAATCCAATTAGCGATTTTTAATCGCAATTAACACCAACATAGCATATAATCCATCATAAAAACTGTAAAATTTCCACAAAATGCCCAAATTTAGAATTTCCATAATTTTCTCCGGAATTTTCACCATTTATCGGTATTTAATTATACCGACTATTAAAATATTCATTAAAAATTAATATTAAATTATGAAAATTCCCAAAAATAATATTTTATTTTTTTTTGAAATGTTACAATTTGATATATGATTAACATTAATATTAATTAAGTATTATAGTGACATGGTTGTTGAGGGGTTGACTTTGTTGACTTGTTGACTTTGTTGACCGGTTGACTAGGTTGGACTAGTTGACCATCATCATGACAATAGCTATCATTTCATGGCAAATACTTTTGCTTGCTTGTTTCTCTTGTGCAAAATGAGTGCATGAAATGATATGGCTATTGTAGCTTAAACCATCACATAATACTTGATTGCTATGATTTGTTATGATGGCTTTGGATTATGAGAGCCAAGCGAGAAAAGTCTTGCTCATTCTCTCACTTCCTTTCTCTCTCTTGTGTTTGAGCTCTCATCCTCTTCCTCTTGCTCTCCCTCTCTCTAGTCTATGGTTCACTTGTCTCATGTGTTGAGAAGCAAGAACCATAGAGAAAAATCCCAACACACTCTCCTCTACTCACTCTAGTTCATAAGGTTTAGCAAACCGAGTGAACTAGCTTCTTCAAAGCTCGAAGAAGAAGCCAAAGGTAGAAGCTTTCGGGTGGATCGATCTTCGGTGCAAGGAGACGACGGAGTGAAGCCGATCCGTACACCATCGAGAGTCAAAGACGAAGGAGTTCAAGAAAGAAAGGTATAACCCCCTAACCGAGTAGTTAACAACTCCTAGTTAGGTTGTTAGGCAGATAGTTTAACAAAGATCCGTTTTGAGTCCATGTTACCGCCTCTAGAAAATCGTTTTTCATCAAATTCCGCATGCCCGTAAGTACCGGGAGAGGTAGCATGGACTTACAATAAGAGCATGGGGTAAAAATCACATCGGGAGTTTCTAATGAAACTGAAACTTGCCAGATATGCGCATACCTTCTGGAGTGTGATAACATGAGTGGATTCCGTCACGCTATCATGCGATGAGAGTTGGATCCCGATTCCCACTGATGAGTTGGTTTACTCTTCGGGTGATCCCGAATGATTCTTCTTTAAGGTTTGAAGGAGAATTTGACGGAACAGTGGGTGGTTTCCTGATTAGATAAACTGATAACCATTCTGATCTAGGTTAGAATGCACGCAGAGTGTTTCTTTTCTCTCTCTCTTTGGCAGCGACCTTTGACCGACCCTAGACTATGACTCAATGACCTAGTTGACCGAACCTTCTTAAAATACTGGCTTTTGGAGTGTCTAAAGTTGCATAAGTCATTGCCGCTCCTTCTTTTACCCTATGTATTTCTCAGAACACCCCGTATTACTACGGACATCCACTTCCATTGGATTGATCCATCGTATGGTTATATACGAACTCGGAGGGACTTCTTCGAGGATGGATCCAGGTTCAGGAGAAATAGAATTGGTTTATTCAGTTGTCTTTTATTATCATCTTCTCTCAGGTTGCGAGGGCTCCTTAGTTTAGGAGAGTACACCTATTACGCTTATTGGATAGTCTTATTCCAAACCATAAGCAGGTGCCGAAAGGTAGGGAATGAAGAAAACTAATTAGCCTAAGTAGGGTGTACAGAAGGTAATAACTAAAGACAAAATAAAGGGATTAGAAAGAGGGAAAAATAAATTGCGACTGTTATCATTCACGACCAAAACACGTACTTCATCGCCACTCCTATTTCACCTTTGCTTTTTTCCCCAGTTCGGGAGAAATAGAATAAAGTATTATTCAGTTGTCTTTTGTCATCACCTTCTCTCAAGTTGCGAGTACTCCTTGGTTTAGGAGGGCACACCTATTATGCTTACTGGATAGTCTTCTTCCAAACCATAGGCTGGTGCCGAACGGTAGGGAAGGAAGAAAACCATTTAGCCTAACGATGGTGTACAGAAAGTAATGAATAAAGACAAATGAAGGGATTTGGAGAGATGGCAAAGAAATATACGGTTAAAGTCATGAATTGGATTATGGAAGAGGCATTACTAAGAATACCAGGATACCCCTACGAAACATTTTCATGTTTCAGTGCATTGTTAAAGGAAAACTGATTTCCCGATTACATACTTACTCCAGGGTATGTATTTGCCAGGTTTCATTCTCACATCTGTATAGTTTTACAGATAATGAGTGGGAGTAAGTTATTGGGAATTAGGTGATCATCCTCATTATATCGGAATTCGTTGTAATTGGTGATATTTGAGGAAATCGCCTGGGGACTGTTTTCAACCTACGACGCACATGTTTTGAGTTATTAAACTCAGAGGACTTATACAGAGTATTGTATGTTGTCCAGTGTCCATCAGGACAAAGGGGATGGTCCTCGTATTATGTTCTGTTTACTTATGACTTCTCTAAATTTTAGACAAGTGTTTCGTAGAAATACAAGGTCTACGTTTCGAGAAGTTGTGGGTATAAGAATAAAGTAGAGAACCAGGTGTCGCAAGTATCGGGATTCTTCAAAGAAATCGAAGATGTAGATTCTTGTGATTGGTGTTCAGTTAATGGTTTTGAGAAACTTGTTTCTCTTTCAGGTTACTCATAATTGGATGGATTACTAAGTTGAGTAATGCTGATTAGCCTCTCTCCATTAAGATGATATGCACTGGAGACAGCTGCATGATTTTAATCTGGTTCCAATTAAATAAGTGCCAAAGTTTCTATATTGGATATAGAATGCTTCATATCTTAACGATGTTAAGGTACGGTGAGTTGTCCAGCTTATGCTTAAAACCAGACTCTGGATAGCTCAAGGCACGTTTCTGTAATGGCAGTTTGTGGGTTGACCCCGGCTTTGACGAGGGTTGATTTTCTACCATCTGGAAGATCAATAGTTATATTGTTCTTGACTCGCCACAGTTTTAGTAAAATGGATTTTTTTTTTCAGAAAACAGTAGTGGGAGTATGGTAGAACTGGAAGTGATTCCAGAACCGCAAACGATTACGGAAAATTTAATAGGACCTATATATTCAATCAGGTTTGACATTCCATTAGCCACTCCGCAGATATAGTGGGTAACCTCAGACACCCGAGAGGTACTCAGGTAGCCTCAAGGACGGTGACAGGGAGGCTCCTGTTTACCCAGACTTGACACTACTGTTGTTCCAGGCTATGAGACCCGGCAGGAGGTTAAGTATAGCGTCATTCTAAACTAGCTTTAGAAGTGGACGCATATATTATTCTGCCAGAGGGTTGTCGTAGTCAGTGGGAGCAGCGGAAGCAAAGTGGACAAGGAGCTTATGTCTATTTATAGACTTGAGCAGATATAGCGGAGATAGATCATCTATTTTTGATGTGACAATCATGGGTTTGACTTCATCAGAATAGGGGATGGATCTGTTTAAGAAGGTAGTAGGGTGTGATGTCTTGGTAATTGGATGACATACACAGAGTAGGAAGTAAAATTCCTATACTACAATCGGTTATACTGTGGTAGTCACACAGTTGTTTCTTCATACAGGATATGGATATAATATAAGACATTCTGGTTACTAGATCTATGGTTTTAGATCTAGATTTGGGTAGTTTCCCAATGTGGGTACTTTGACAGTATTCTAATAGTATTTTAGAAGAGATGACTCCTGGCATGGTAGTGTACCTGCAGGTGATGGAGTCACCCTCTCTAAAGGTGTCTTACAGACTAAAGGGGAGAGGGATGTGCATGATTGGCAGATCACTTGCTTAGTCCATTGAGTCAATCGTGAAAAGTCAAGTACCACACCAGATGTTGTTTTTGCACTAGATGCGATAAGTTAATATTAATCCAATCTTGGAGAAACATAAGGAAGCAATTTTAGAACATAAGTGAATGTTCTACGGATTTGATGACGGCGGCCTCCTTCGGGAGACGGTTATCATTCCAGGCTTCAAAGGTGACATGAATGACAGAGTGATTGTCAGAGTTATAGTTTTCCCTCTGATGAGGGACAGTATTGTTGATAATTGGTCCAAGAGGATACTGTGGGAGACATGGTGCTGGATACTGATTAGGTTCAGTTATCGATACAGTCTAAGAAGTTTGGATTTGGAGTTCATTTATGAACTAGGTCCCATCAAATATCCAGACATATTCTAAGACAGGTATTACTCAATTCGGGAGATGGCTTTCTCCGCAAACTTAAGATTAAGAGAGACATAGAAAGAAACATCAGGGCGGATCCACTCACTAAGGCTATTTCTCGAACATAATAGTTTTACAAACAAGCTTTGTGAAACTGATTAGTAGAGGAGTTGGATGTTCGGTATCACACGGGCTGTGAGTATGCGACATTGCAATAATTAGCCTTAAGTGCAAGTGGGAGATTCTTGGATATAGTGCCCTCAAAGTCAATTATTGGATCGCAGGCACGTGATTGCAATGATTGAGGGAGGACCTATACCGATATGACTGTCTTACTCGAGATGATAGTATGCTATCTGGTTTGTCTTTATCATCGTATACATGCTTTAGTTCACTATTGCATGATGATAGAGCCCATAAGATTCTTTCTTGACTGCCAGCAGTATGATGGCGATCATATACGTGGGAGCTGGGGTCTATAAGCACATCCTTAAAGTGTTCCTAGTCGTGGGAGTTTCGAGACAGGGCATCGATACTCCAGAGTAGACTAGTGTATACAGTCGAGACCCCGACGAGGGGCGGTGGCCGGTCTCACAAGCCACTGGTGTCAGTTGGATCACCTAAGATGTATACAAGTGCTCATTAGGTTATGAGTACACTGGACAGGACTCGCCGGGAACATGCTAGTTGGTATTATACATATCGTCAGATAGCAGTTCCCAGGTGACATGTGTACAGGTTAGTTTGTCCACCTGAGATCGTCATTTGTCTCGTGTAGGTTCCCACTGTGCTTTGATTACTACCCTACCACGCTCAAAGGAGACATGCAAACAGGTTTTAGTTGGGTACAGTCTCGAGGCACATGGAGGCAGTGAGCGGATCATCGGGGATTCATCTCTTCTGGTATTGGGGGTTGATGTCGCACAGTGCACGGATGGCCATCACTAGAAATCCTCGGCCGGGGTAGTGGAGAATTACTGATTTGGATCACTAGTTTCTCAGGAGGTGATGGGCTTCATACCGACACGAATTATCACGTTATTAGGGGTCTGACTTTATCCACCCCCTAGACTCGATATGCGATACTCTTAGACGAACGGACCGGACTGTACGGATATTGTCACTGTCAGGCTCAGTAGGGTTTCTAGATGAGTTCGCTCGTCAGCTTCCCTTCCAATCAATACATAGGCAACCGTTATGTACAGCTAGTACCTCTGACGTGCTAGTGGTTATACCAAGTGCCAGTGTGTTGATGAGTCATTAGAGTCCCCCACACACAGTTTCCCAAGTTCGGGCGAAACGTTGTAGAGGCCGTATGGTTTTATGGCAGGGTTCGGAAAATGCACGTGCGTTTACGCACGTGTCATATTTCGGGCAGATAATACCGGCGGGCTTTGGTTTAAGCCGGATCCTAGTATTATACTGTGTAGATATAATATCTTTGTCTCAGTTGCATTTGTATTCGGTCGTAATACAAATGCGGGTATGTTTATACTGTTACGGGGTTATCCTGAATTTCGTTTCGGGATTGCTTTTGGAAGTTGCCAGTTTCCAGTTTTCTATCACCCGTATTTAACATTCGGTTAAATGCGGATTTATCTTTTCGTCACTAGGGTGAGTTATGAGGGTGAGTCGTAGTTCTAGAAGCTTCTAGATGGTGACTAGGCTAGTGAGTCATTAGTGCATTAATTGTTCATTTAATGAGTTGATGACTAGGTTAGATGAATCATTTGTTTGCATTAATGATTTATGCAAGGTGTTAGATGAATCATTCATATCATTTATTGCTTATGGTCACTCTCCTCCTCCTATACTCACCCCACCTCCTTATATTGGCCGGCCCATTCATTCTTGTAGGATGATGGTTGCTTGAAAAAAGATTAAGGTTATGGATTCATGGAAATTAGTATACTCAATTCTCATTTCACCCGATTCCAAAAAGGCAACTTCATTAACCGTTCATCAATAGCTTTGGATGTAACGAGACAAAGTGTTCTACTCATTCTCTACATCAATCTTGGTCATCTCTTTTGGCAAACTTGATGATCGAGTTTCCTCGGTTTAGAGGCGAGATCCCGTTTAAAGATCCGTCGACGTGGTGCCACCTGGACGAGAAGACTAGAGATTCAGGAGATCGGAGCAGCCGCAACAAAGCGTGGGATGATGGTTGAAGACCGAAGGACTCGGATCGTTCGGTATAACATTTCTACCCACTTTGTAGTTTGTTAGTTTAGCAATAATGGCAGATCCGGGTTATAGTATACGATAGCGCCAGTCAAAAAGTTTTTGTTCCGCATTTGGCGTCTGTTAGATGGCCGAGACGCTACCATGTACTTACAATGACCACTAATTTCTTCACAAGAAATTCCCTTTCTCAAAGGTGGCATGCTGAGAAACAAAACACCTTTTGTTCCTTGGTTAGGTAGAAGATATTCCCTTGCTAATGCTTGGGATATCCAACAAACTTCCACAGAACTGACCTTGCCTCGAGTTTGTCCGGATTTTGCTTTTGGACAACCCCAAATCTTAACATCCTAAAGAGATGGGCTCTTTCCATACTTGTAACGTTTTAGAAATCGTTATGTGAATTTTTCCGTTTTAG
The DNA here is from genome assembly GCA_030015575.1 of Agapanthus africanus. Classification (NCBI taxonomy): domain Eukaryota; kingdom Viridiplantae; phylum Streptophyta; class Magnoliopsida; order Asparagales; family Amaryllidaceae; genus Agapanthus; species Agapanthus africanus. The sequence continues at coordinate 396,617,382 of JASDDO010000026.1, read as the reverse complement.
GGTTAAATTGTCGGTATTTTCCGTTTTAACCCGACTGTGTTCAAACAACCATATAGACTTGCCAGCACCTAGTTTAGCTAAAATAAAGCTAGTGCGCAAGCTTTGGGGGTATATGTGACGTTTTGGTTCAATTATAATTTTTCCCAATTTTAATATTATTTTAATGCGGTATTCACATTTTGGGAAATTTCTCTAAAGAGATCTTTTCTTCAATTAAGTTGAGTTAATAAAACAAAACCCACATGATATCTAGATTCATTGTGTGGACTAGGGATTAAGTTTAAAGTTAAAGAAAAGAAAAGAAATGAATTCAAGTGGTGCATGCATGTGTGTGTGAATGCATTTATGTGCATTTATCACTTGCAATACCTAGAACACTCCACAAAACTCCATTCTTCTCCCTTGGCCGAGCTCCATCCTCTTTCTTCTGCTCTTGATCCATTCTTTCTCCTTTAGCATCAATCCAAGATCAATAAATCTCCAAAATTCCCAAATATATCACAAAAATACCAAAAGTCTTGATTTTTGCTTTTGGATCACTTGGAGCTAGGAAAGCTTGGATCTTGTGAGCTAAAGTTGATAGGTATAATCCCTAATCTGTTAAAATGAAGTTTTTATGATGTGTAGTTCGTTGGATATTGATTAGAACACGTTAGATATCGATTAGTGCAATATCGTTTTTTAGTGTCTTTTAGAGCCTCTGTGAACTGCTGTGACCTGGGATTTTTACAGAAAAATCAAACAAAATTGTAGTGATGTACTAGTGATCCTGGAGAACCACCTGAGACATGAGGACCACCCCACCGACCAGGGCCGGCGACCCCTTTGGAGAAATTCGGCGACGTCGGCTGTAGAGGAGAGTTGGGTGTTGGTTTTTTTATGGGTAGCTGTCTGCTGTGGGTTAGGGGTGTTTGGTACAGTTTACTTTTTTTAGTAAATTCAGTATGAAAAATCTGGGATCGTTTACCTATAATCTAGTGTTTTGAATCCGCGTGTTACGTATTTCCGACACGAATCGTGATCTGATGCAGCTGCTGTACTCAGTTTGGTTTAGTAGTGTCGCAACACACGTTAGCCACTAGACGGAGACTTGTGAGTTAGTTTTAGTGTTGGTGCATCGTTTAAAGTGTAGTTTTACATTATATTAGTCGATTATGAGATGTTTGCACTATTTGTGTGTTTGTGAATTTATAGCGTCGCAAGCGGGGACTTCGGACGCTGCGAACAAGGGGAAGCAGGTGGTCGGATTTTCATAGCTGGAGACCATCTGTGAGTAGATTTAACATCTACGGGGAAATCGCCCGTATGGCGTTATGCATCGGGGCTGATATGATAGGATAGCTGCATGTTATTGCATATTGGTTAATTTCATATGAATGTCATTGCATAGTAGTATCTGTTGTACCTTTAGATATAACACATTACTGACGGTTCATGTTGCACGAGCACTAAATTGTATGCTACACCCACATCGTCAGTAATTGCCATGACACGCACAAACCACCTACATACGTGATATGGTAGTGGATAGGGATAGTTGAGGTAGTAGCCCTTATCCCATTGTGCATATGAGATATTGTTGACACCGACATACGTGATGTTGTATTGGACATGTATAGTTAAGATAGTGACTCTTAATCCATTTCACGTATACCTTACTATAGTTACTTGTACACCCGCATATGTTGCTATAGTTGTATATACCCTAAATGGTATTGTTTTGATATGTGATATTGAGTTGTTGATCATTGCGCTTATGAAATGCATCATACCCACTTGCTTACATGTAGATATTTAAACCTTGCTACACTTACATGTACACCTCATATGATGCTGCATTTGTTTTCAGAGGATTTTGGGAACCGCAAGATATATTTTAAAGCTGGATTCATTTAAAAAAAGCGGTTTTCCCTTTATATGCTCATATTGATGTTTTATGTTGCATATATCAGTTTTATATGGATTTACGCATTGAGATATGGATTTCATATGATTTATGGATTTGAGATCCTTGGGGGTATTTTCAAGAAACTATGTATTGTTTGAAAACCCGTTTTCTCTTGATATGATATTTGATGCGTCCACCATAAGATTTCTCGGTTTTGAGATTTGTGATATATAACCGATGCAAGGAGTGAGTGGGCCGTGTGCGGGTACATGGTGGGGCCCGGTACGGTTCCCCTCGGCAAGATGTTCGTGGTACAGACGATGAGCCTGGAAGGTGGGCAAGTACCTACCGATGACTGTATTTGGACTCGACGGTTATCATGGGGATACCGGCCGGAGTGATGTACGACATATCGTCAGGGCCAGTTGTGGTGACAACGCCTGAGTTATGAGGATTTACGTGTCGATGCTAGACACGGGTTTCATAATGTTTCGAGTGTCGGTTTTAGATACTTAGGTTTTCCATTATTTTTATGTATCGTCGGTGGACATACGGGGTTGATATCCTCATACTTATATACGTATATATATACACATAGGGATATGTTTTCATGATGTTTCGGGTGTCGATGTTTGACACTCAGGTTCCATGAGACTTACAGGATGTGAGGGCCAATCTGTGGATGCGGTGCCTGAGGATTTGGGATTTGATGTGTCAGTGAGGGACACTGGTGTTTTTCCATGCTGATGATTTTGCATGAGATTTTATTGTATCATCCCACACACTCAGGATTATTGTTGTTATTCATTGTTTCATATAGTTGTAGTACCCTGATGATGTACCTTTACATGATTGCTGCATATTCACTTATCATACTTATGCTATCGGATAGATAGATCGCTGTTCGTGCATACTCGCGATTACAGTATGATGTTAATTACTATTCACGAGTTGACAACTCACCCCCGTTGTGCCACAGTGTTTTGCAGGACTTAACCTCAGAGTAGTCACGGCAGGGCGTCTTATCATCTCTACTTTCGCGGATACCGCTACGTTAGGCAGTGAGGCCTTTGCTTTTAGGTGGGTTTGCGGTTATCTGCTTGTACATTGTATATCTTTTGTTGGATATAGTATTCTCCATCTACCACTCTTTGTATATGACTTAAAGATGACTTGTGAGGATTTTGTGTTGTATATTTTGGTGACTTTGGGTGCCGTGCTCGTGGGAGCCGGTTATGTTGGAAAGTTTACTTCTTATTGCAGTCTTTCCTTTGTTATTTCTTCGCTTCGGCATCGTATACATGTTGTGGTGATTGTTTCCGCCGTTGGGCGTGATTTTGCTCTCGTTTGGGATGCTTTTATTATTATCTATGTTGTACCCGTTTTCGGGGCTATTTTTTACAAAGGAGGTGCTGCCGAAATTTTTTAAGAAAGAAAACTAGAGTTAGAGATTTTACTTGTGATTTTCCAACGCTTAAAAACTATGTTTTTCTCCGTTGATCCAGTTTTGGGTGGTTTAGATTTCTGGGTTTCGGCTTATTTAAGCTGCGTACGCCTGTAGACGTTACGTAGTTTAAGTGCCGGTTACGGGCCAAATTTTGGGTCGTGACAAAGTTGGTATCAGAGCGCTAGGTTTTACCTTTCGGAGTGTAGAATGACCTTGGTATGATGGAGTAGGTAGCTTAAGCAGAGTGATGTAGCGTGTGTATGTTCCGCGGCATACTTACGACATGGTTCTCCGCTTAAGTGACCTTAGGACATATTGATTGATATCCTTCCGTGATGATATACATATTTGTGATTCGATTCCAGTTTTCTTATCGAATGTTGTTTCAATTTACAGCCTATATGCCGCCGAAAACTACGAGGGCACAGAGAGCGTATTGGAGATAGTGCCCTCAAAGTCAATTATTGGATCGCAGGTACGTGATTACAATGATTGAGGCAGGACCTATACCGATATGACAGTCTTATTCGAGATGATAGTATGCTATCTGGTTTGTCTTTATCATCGTATATATGCTTTAGTTCACTATTGCATGATAATAGAGCCCATAGGATTCTTGCTTGACTACCAGCAGTATGATGGCGATCATATACGTGGGAGCTGGGGTCTGTAAGCACATCCTTAAAGTGTCCCTAGTCATGGGAGTTTCGAGACAGGGCATCGATACTCCAGAGTAGACTAGTGTATACAGTCGAGACCCCGACGAGGGGCGGTGGCCGGTCTCACAAGCCACTGGTGTCAGTTTGATCACCTAAGATGTATACAGGTGCTCATTAGGTTATGAGTACACCGGACAGGACTCGCCGGGAATCTGCTAGTTGGTATTATACATATCGTCATATAGCAATTCCCTGGTGACATGTGTACAGGTTAGTTCATCGACCTGAGATCGTCGTTTGTCTCGTGTGAGTTCCCACTGTGCTTTGATTTCTACCCTACCACGGCTCAAAGGAGTCGTGCAAACAGGTCTTTTTTGGTTACAGTCCCGAGCCACATTGGGGGCAAGTGAGCGGATCGTCGGGGATTCGTTTCTCCCGGTATTGGGGGTTGATGTCGCGCAGTGCACGGGTGGCCATCACTAGGAATCCTCGGCCGAGGTAGTGGAGAAAAACTGATTGGGATCAGTAGTTTCTCAGGTGGTGATGGGCTTCATGCCGACACGATTTATCGCGTTATTAGGGGTCTGACTTTATCCACCCCCCTAGACTCGATATGCGATACTCTTTAGACGAATGGACCGGACTGTATATACATTGTCACTGTCAGGTCAGTAGGGTTTATGGATGAGTTCGCTCGTCAGCTTCCCTTCCAATCAATACATAGGCAAATCGTTACGTACAGCTTGTACCTCTGACATGCTAGGGGTTATACCCAGTGCCGATGTGTTGATGAGTCATTAGAGTCCCTCACAGACACTTTCCCAAGTTCGGGAGAAACGTTGTAGAGGCCGTATGGTGATATGGCAAGGTTCGGAAAAAACACGTGCGTTTTCGCACGTGTCCATTTTCGGGCAGATAATACTGGTAGGCTTTGGTTTAAGCCGGAACCCAGTATTATACTGTGTAGATATAACATCTTTGTCTCAGTTGCATTTGTATTCGGTCGTAATACAAATACGGGTATGTTTATATTGTTACGGGGTTATCCTGAAACTCGTTTCAGGATCTCTTTTGGAAGTTGCCAGTTTCCAGTTTTCTATCAGCCGTATTTAACAGTCGGTTAAATACGGATTTATCTTTTCTTCTTGAGGGTGAGTCATAGGGTGAGTCATGCTTCTAGAAGGTTCTAGAAGTGATGACAAGGTTAGTGACTCATGGTTGCTTTAAATGTTCATTTATTGCAAGTATGACTAAGCTTAATGATTCATCACTTTCTTAAATTCATTCATACTAGGTGTTATGATAAGTATTAAGCTTATGGTCACCATTTTCCCTCCTACACTCACCTCCCCCCTCTATTTAGTGGCCGGCCCCCCCATGGTGAGAATCATGGTTGTGTTTTTGGGAAAAAGATTATGATAGCTTCACTTCATTTGATATAGCTCATTTTTCCATCACCCGATCCAAATTGGCAACTTCATTAACCGTTCGTCCATAGCCTTGGACGTAACGAGACAAAGTGTTCTACTCATTCTCTACTTCATCTTGGTCGCCTCTTTTAGCAAACTTGACGATCGAGTTGCCTCGGTTCAGAGGCGGGAGCCCGTTTAAAGATCCGTCGACGTGGTGCCACCTGGACGAGAAGACTGGAGTTCAAGGAGATCGGAGCAGCCGCAATAAATCGTGGGATGATGGTTAAAGACTGAAGGACTCGGATCATTCGGTATAACGTTTCTACCCCTTTGTAGTTTGTTAGTTTAGTTTTAATGGCAAATCCGGGTTACGGTACACGATAGCGCCAGTTTCGTTAAAAGTTTTTGTTCTGCATTTGGCGTCTATTAGACGGCCAGGGCACTACCGTGGACTTACATTGGTATCAGAGCCTAACCATTAAGCTATACTAACTTGTGCTAACACGTTTAAAACATCGATCGAACGGATTTCGCAAAAACACAATTTTCAAGCTTATCAGTTTCTGTCGATTTTAAATGATGTCCTAAAATTATTTTGCATATCACAAAAGATAGAGGAGACATTTATAAGAATACTGAGAAAAATTGGGCACGTGATCCCATAAGAACGCGGCGGTTCCGCGGTCAAACCCTAGGTTTGACCGCGGAACCGCGGCGCTTTAGTGGGAACAGTGCATCAATTTTTCCCAGTACGCTTTGTTTGGAAATTATGGGTTTTTGGTATATTCTTTTGGGCCCAGATTTTATTACTGTACACCAGATGTACGTGGGGCCCACTTCGGGAAATTTAGTTGATCGAAATTTTGAACTTGTTAGTTTACAGTACTTACTTTATATCTCAGACCGGGAATGTCATTTGATCGGTAAACCGCGTCTGATTGCTATAGTTCTTTTAGACGGGTTTGTGAACGTGGCATTCGCGTTGATGTTCTCTGTTGTGCTGTGATGTTGCGGATATGTCGTGGTGGATAGCAGGGTGCAATGATAGTGCAGTTTGGATTTATTTGTACATTTGATATTGCGGGGCGAGCGTCCAACATGTGGACTGCCGTTACTGCCTGTTTGTATAATATTCTTTTGGGGCACGACCGGGTCGAGGTCGATGTACCTGTTGTACATATTTTTAATTCTGTACTAGGTTTATCCTGTTAGTTATATGTATGCCCTAGAGGCCATTACTGTACATTGGATGTATATTGTAGTGGATGCTGGGACATATATAGGGAGGACTTTCTTGCTCGACATGATAGTATGCTATCTGGTTGCTCTTTACCTTAACGTGTACACAGATTGTCTCTCTATTACATGTTGGTAAAGCCCTTAGGATGTGTACTTGACTACCTGGACTATGATGCGGATCATACTAGTGGGGACATGGTAGTCCATAAGTACATCCTTGAAAGTCCCTAGTCATGGGTGTATCGAGATGGGGCATCGATATACCAGAGTAGACTAGCGTGTACCTTCTCGACCCATACAGATGGGCGATGGATGATCCCATATCCATTGGTGTTTGACATCAGAGATGATATACGGGTGCTCAGTAGAGACTGGGTATACTGGACGGACTCGCCGAGAACTCCCAGATGGTATTATACCTTACGTCAGATGGCAGTTCTCTGGTGACACTGGTACAGAGTAGTCTGTTGACCCGAGATCGTCATAGAGTCTTGTGTGGTTCCCACTGTGCTTTGATTTCCATCTTACCACGTCCAAGAGGGCGTGCAAAACGGTGGTTTTAGGGTACAGTCCCGAGTCACATGGAGGCAATGAGCGATAGGAGGGGATTCGTCTCTCCGGGTATAGGGGGTTGATGTTGCGCTGTGTTCGATTGGCTATAACAGGAAATCCCTGGCCAAGGTTGCTGAGATTTACTTGTAAGTGTTACCAGTAGTTTCTCGAATTGTTATAGACCTCATATCGACACGACTTATCGAGCTATTGGGGTCTGACGTTTACCACCCCTAGGCAAGATATGCGACATATCAGACGACGAGACCGGACTGTACGGTAGTGTTACTGGTTGGATTCACTGGAGTGTGAGCGGGCTTGCTCGTCGATCTTCTGATCGCTCAATACCCGGGTGGCCGTTACGTTTAGCAAACCGCTTGCGGCTTGTGGGTGTTTGATATGATCATCACCTGCTGCCGGCGTATTGACGAGTCTTTAGAGTCCTACACAGAGGTTTCCTGGCTCAAGCAAAACGAAATAGGAGCGCATATGAGATATGTGCGGGACCGAGAATAATACCAATATGTGATACCGTATTCAATTCTCGCGATTTGTAACATTGATCGGTTATATGCGTTATAGCCGGGTTATCGGATCAAGTGTTGATTCGATAAGTTGTTACTATTGATATTAGTCGGTTATATGCGATATGAACGGGTCGTTAAATCAAGTGTTGATTTAGTGATTTAATGTATAATTATATATTTGATATATCACTTTACATTAACTAATATAGGTTTACTTAAATGGATTTTCTCACTTGAAGTTCACAAGTTGTATATGTGATATACTTTTGTGCACTTGATTGTATCATGTTTGATGATACATGTTAACTTGGTTAAGTGTAAAGATTAAACCATGGTTAAGTTAATGATTAGGGTTTTGATTATCTTATTTATTTATTTGTTTTGGAAAAGATAAAGAAAGAATGGTGGCTTTGTTTGTTTGTTTGTTGAAGATTCATGAAGCTTTGACTTAGTCACCATTCTTGTCTTCATACTTAACCCTAACCATTTAAACAAACCATGGTTTATTCTCTACACTTAACTAAGGTTAGTATTATGATAAGTATTCATTTTCATTTTCATTTTAATAACTTATCATAATATTATCATCTTCTTCTTCTTCATCTTCAAAGAAGAAAAGCTTGCCTCATCAATGGCAAGTGATGAAATCATGTGAGAAATCCAATTCTAAAGTGAACCCACTTCCTATTTCTTCATCCTCTACCTCTTGCCAAGTAGTATAGGGTGTTTCCTTCACAAGTTTTCAAGGCTTGGTGAAGGTGAAGCTTGATCTAGTGATGCCTCGACGTAGATCATCTTCGGCATCGTCGTCGATGACCTAGCCCGCTTTTTCTCCGATGAAGCCGATGCAAGAGTCATGGTTCGATTTGGACAGCGGAGAGGACTTCATGATGGAGCTATGGAGGTGGAGAAACGGATCTACAAAGGTTGTATTTCCATTCTTTTAGTTTAGTTGTAAACTAGTTTCTTTTTCTCCTAAAAATCTAGTCAACGATTTAGTCTAGGGTTTCTCGGCACCGCAATTTTTCAAATTGGCATGGTTGATGCCTTGTGAGACCTCCTTGGTGTGCCTAGGAACCTTTCATTGGTATCAGAGCCTAGCTAGAGCCTTAGGCGAAGTCTAGACGGAGTTTGAAGTCCGATCGAACCGAAACCCCAATATTTCCATGCTCTCTGGACTTTTTCTGAAAAAGCGGTTTTTTCCAAATTAAAAATTCTTAAAAAATTCAGCAGGAAATTCTAAGAATTACGGTGCAAAAATTACCTAATGATCTTTCTAAAGCGCGGCGGAACCGCGGCATTAGCCGCCTATTGCGGCGGTTCCGCGCTCATTTAGTCTCTTCATGCATTGAATTTTGCACAGTAACTCCAACTTTTCAGTGCTGGTTTTCCTGGGAATTTTTAATATTTATTCAAGAGTTGAAATTTCTGGGTTGTATTGGGGAATTCGTGGATTCGAGAGGAGTATCAGATTTTGTCTATGTGGCTTTCCGGATATTTTAGAATATGTTAAAAAGTTCGACCGGATGTAAATACCCAATCTTTCCCCTGCCGGGAAATTTCCAAGTGTTGGATTTTTCCGTGGTTTAAAGACGTTCTAAGTAGTGCAAGTAACGCGATGGACCCTCTAGAAGACACCAAACCTTAACTCGATTATGTGACCGTCTTGAACTGCCCTTTGAACCTTCGGGTTTGGGGCAGTACGGCGTGCCACATGTGAGGCGTTGGCTTGACCCTTCTACGGCTGGACCGTTGGTACTGAGGCACGAACTGAATGTTTTTAGACTTGTTTCATGTGTTGATCTGTATCGGAAAAACTTGGGTGTTTGAATGTTCGATCGGAAAGTTTAACATTTTCTAATTATCTGGAATGGGATACAATAATTGGAATTCACAATAAGTTATGAGATAACTAAATGAATGTTATAAACATAGCAGTTTAGTCTCACTTGATTGGTTGCCACGGAATTTTGATGTGATCAAAAGTCCGTCGCAATCACGTAGCGTACGCGGATACTCGTCGGGTAAACTTAATAGACAGCCTCGCCCCATAGCCCCGACCAAGTGACTGTAGGAGAACCCCGTCGCCGAAAGCATCCGTTCGGGTGCTCGCGGTAGCGGTGTTCCGCCTTGGTGCACTTCGTCGACGGCGTCGGGGGTGCGACCGCCTACTGAAGTTTGCGAGGAGCATTCGATCAGGATGTCGGGAATCTTGTTGAATTGCCCGACTTGATATTGAAAAGAGTTTTCGATTTTGAGACTAAAATGCGGGGTTTATAATTGTTAAGCATGCGATGTCTAAAGAATTCATTTGGTCAGGCATGCGATGTCTGAGGTGATTGCGGATTCCAACTGTTGTAGTTTTACACTTTCTTTTCTGTGACCGTAAGTGTAATATGTGATATCGCCGGTTTCGTTGCTATATGTCAACAACAATTGGGATACGCATGTTTACTTACGTTGATGACATGTGATGTTATGTGTTGCTGGATATGTTATATTGGATCGTCGTCTTTGAATAGCCGGGGGTTTTTATGTGAGATGAGTGTTTTTCATTTTCATTCATGTAAAATCTTGTATGTAATATTCTTTTATTGGGGCGCTTCCAGGTTGCGGAAGTTGTCACCGTTGTTGTATATTATTTACTTTTCCGCACTAGGATAGACCCAAGGAGGAGGGCACAAGCAACCGGGTTCTGGAGTCCAGTGGGAGACCAACTCGAGGAGTCGAGTCCGGGTCTCCTAACTCTAGAATTGGCACGGTTGCTTGCCGCTCTCGTAGGGGTCTAGGGCTGTGGGTTTGGCTATTCATCACGACCGTGGAATCCGTGTTTTATACTGGCTCGTATTGAAAACACGGACGTCCTAGTATATCCAATATTTCATATGATTCTTCTGCTGTGATATCTGTGATGTGATCATGTGATATGTTCTGTGATAGATACTGTATATAGTATATATGATATATTATATAGGCGTTACTTATGTTTTACACCCGCGCTAGCCCTGCCCCGCTCTGCCGTTAGTTACCTAACCTAACGGTGCACGAGGGGACATCGAGGCGAATGCGGATGGCATAAGTGTACGTCGTATTTATCTGTGATGTTTAGGTACTTAAATGATGGGACTTCATTAATGTGATTAATGAAATAAAAGAAACCTAAGATGTTGTAGAATTGAATTTCAAAAATAAAACAGGTAGCTACAGTTCTTTCTTTGCACAGCGGTATATACGATATATCCTGCACCTTATTCGATGAGGAAAGGACCGAGATCCCTTCACCGGGAGTGACTCCTTTAGCAATAACTGGCAGATGCTACAACCTTCGGTTTGTCTTTTGATTGCTTTTAAGTGTTTTTGCTTTGCACAAGGATATATGTGATATATCCCGCACCTCATTCGATGAGGAAAGGACCGACGATCCCTTCACCGGGAGTGACTCCTTTAGCAAAACTAGAAAAGCCTCAAAAGCACTCCATTTCAAAATTCATTCGATCCTACAACGATATCAAGTTCATTACGCAATAGGTTTTCATAAAAACCTGTTGTAGCCCTCCGTCATTTCAGATAAGTAGTAGTTAGTATTCATGTGCGTTTGTTGGCCTTTGTCAAGGCGCAGTGTGCGGTAGCTAACTGGTGCTTATCTGCTTATGCATATGATGCAGATTGAGTTAGGGTAGTCGTGCGACCTTGTTGGCCTTTGTCAAGGGCCGTGCGGGTGGGTTTAATTCAATCAGGAAATGACGGGTTGAACTTGACTAGCATCCTATGGTTTGTTGGCCTTTGTCAAGGTCATAGGAGGTTAGGGGCAAAATATTATCGGGAATTTCAAGTGTTGAAATTTGCAATGAGATTGCATACCTCCTATGAGATAGTTGGATCCTGATACCCGCTGCGAGTAAGAGTTACTCCTGGGAGAGTTTTACACATTACAATTAGCCGATCAAGTAGGTGTCTAGAAAGGTGTCAACGAGGTTACGCCTCTGGGAAAACGAGGTTTACATTAATTAGGTTCGTGCGAAAGCACGGGGGACCTCCCTCAAAGTACCGACACTGGCCTGGCTGAAAGATTGGCGAACTTGTAGTGTGTAATTAATCCCGGCTAGTCTTTCCTTTTAGGGTTTGAAAGAAGATTTGATAAAAAGCAGTGGGAGCCATCCTGATTAGATAAAATAATACCCAATCTATTCTTGCAAGAACGCACGCTGAGTGTTTTCTTCTCTCTCTCTCTCCTGGTAGCGACCATATCACACCTTAATCAAGATAATAATACGGATATTTGACCGAACCCGCTGTTATACTGAGCTGGGGAACGTTGGTCCCGCTCCAACTTATAATTGTTATAAGACCGAGCAGGAAATTGGGGATTACCAGAATTCCCGTGCCGCCCAAACGAAGAGAGTGCATGCTGATGCATCATCTTCGGGTGTGTTCATTACAAAGAACTGTTTCTCTGTATCCTCTACGTCCTGGGTATGTGATACCAGATCAGGATCCCAGATATGTAATCTGTTACATAGGGCTACAGATAGGTAGAGAACTGAGAACGGGTGATAAGTTTCATGAGGCAGAAAACGGGGCAAGTGTTGCAGCCAAGTCTGTTGGTCACTGTCACCCTGTATTACCAATACATTGATTCTGAACGAATGTTATTAGATACCGAACCTGATATACAAAATCACATCACTCTCTTTATTAGTAAAGAAATGATAAAATTTTGTATTGTTGGATAATGTTTTGGACATTTCCTATATCAAAACTTGATCGGTTCAGGAACGTTATCTAAAAGCATTTATGTTCTAAATCAAACTACAGTTCTTAGTATACAGAACACACACAAGAGGAAGAGTTCAGAAATGAACGAATCCTTCTTGAGGTATTGTAGACTAGGTCATATCAATGCGACCCGACTGGCTGAGTTACATTTAGATGCATATTTAAATCAGTTTGAATTTACATCTTGTGAAACTCGCCAGTCATGTCACAAAGATAAGATGACCATAGCTCTGTTTATTGGAAACAGAGAAAGAGTTAGTGAACTCTTGGGATTGATACATGTTGATGTATGCAAGGTCCCCTGTCTACACATGCCAGGACTGGTTCTTTATACTTCATTACGTTCTCTGATGATCTCTTTAGATTCAGACATATGTTCTTATTGAAACACAAGTCCGAACCTTTTGAGATATTCACAGAATATAAGTTAGAAGTAGAGAACCAAAATACGGGTATAAGTATTATGTCCTATGATGAGATCAAGAAGGAGAATACTTGAGCACGGAATTCCTGGACTATTCTAAAGGAGAATGAGATTCTCTCTCGGCATTACTCCTCCGAATACACCATAGCACGATGGTGTATCGGGGCGGAGCAATCACACCCTATATGATATGGTGTGCTCTATGATGAGTACTACTGAGTTACCTATTTCCTTTTTGGAGTTATGCACTTGAGAAGCTGCATACCTATTGAATATGGTTCCAATCAAATCAGTTGCCTACCATCTTATATGTGATATGGAAAGGGAAGAACCCATGTCTTAAGCTAGTTAAAGATTTGGGGTTGACCGACCTATGTCTGAAAGCAAAATCCGGACAAGCTCGAGGCAAGGTCTGTAATGTAGAACTGGAAAGGTTCCAGCTATACAAACTACAGCTGATGATTTGATAGAACCAAAGGATTCAGTAGATTCCAACGAACCTCAGCCTCTCCGCCGATCTAGTAGGGTTCCTCACCCACCTGAGAGATACTTCTGTTTCTCTATGACAGTGGGAGCGAGGATTGCATCATGAGATGATGACCCAACTAGTTTCGAGCTGGCCATCAGGAGTGTGACTCTGTAAGAATGGCTGGATGCTTATCGATCTGAGATGGAATCCTTATACACCAACAGAGTATGGACTTTAGTTGCTATATCTGAAGGGTTAAATCCCCATCAGGAGCAAGTATATCTTGAGAAGATTACTTGGTGTAGATGGAAAAGTTGAGACTTTCAAAGCTAGACTTGTTAAAAGTTTGCATCATTGACCAGGTGTGGATAATGATGAAACCTTTTCAAGTAGCTATGCTTAAGTCCATCTAGATCCTACTTGTCACGGCTACATACCATGACTACGATATCTGGTGGTTGGGTGTCATGACTGCTTTTCTAAATGATGTTTTAGAAGAGTGTGTCTATAAGTATACAGCCAGAGGGCTTCGTAGACAGTGAGAGCAGCGGAAACGTGTGCAAGATGCTTTATAGGATTAAAGCAGGCATAGCGGAGTTGGAACATCTGTTTTGATGGATTAGTCAAAGAGTTTGACATCATCAAAATGGTAGATGAACCTTGTATAAACAAAAAGGTAGTAGGGAGTATGGTGGTGATCCTCGTAGAGTACGTGGATGACATACTCTTGAATAGAAAGGAGCTTCTTATGCTACGCTCGATCAATCTCCGTTTATCACAAAGATTCTCCGTGTAGGATCAAAATGATACCTCCTAAATCCTGAGTTTTAGATCTATGAGATAGATTTAATTGGATGTTAGGATTCTCACTAGTTGTAGTGAGATGATATCAAACGATTCTGGGGAAAATCACTGGAAAGGTTCCAGGGTGATAAAGACGACTGAATGTCAGTCGCAGGCATTGTCTTTACCCTCAGTAAAGGGACGGTATGTTGGAGGAGTTCCAAGCTAGATACCGTGACATACTAGACGATAAAGGCAGGATACATCGCTACTTAAGATGCTACCAAAGAGGCTATTTGGGTGTATATTGGTTCATGAGATGAACTATGTTCCTTCCATTGTGTGACAATGGAGTTGTGGCTTATGCCAAGGAACGCAGGTCCCATCAGTGATCTAGACATATTCTAGGCAGTATCACTTGATCATGGAGATGGTTAATCTCTAAGGGATCGAGGTTAGGAGAGTAGACTCAGAGGACAACACGGCGGATCCACTCACGAAGGCCTATTCCCAGAGAGAGACGTTTATGGGATGGTTGAGTATGAGATACTACAACCACTGCTACAGATGGCCTTAGTACAAGTGGGAGATTGTTAGTTATATGTATGCCCTAGAGGCCATTACTGTACATTGGATGTATATTGTAGTGGATGCTGGGACATATATAAGGAGGACTTTCTTGCTCGACATGATAGTATGCTATCTGGTTGCTCTTTACCTTAACGTGTACGCAGATTGTCTCTCTATTACATGTTGGTAAAGCCCTTAGGATGTGTACTTGACTACCTGGACTATGATGCGGATCATACTAGTGGGGATATGGTAGTCCATAAGTACATCCTTGAAAGTCCCTAGTCGTGGGTGTATCGAGATGGGGCATCGATATACCAGAGTAGACTAGCGTGTACCTTCTCGACCCATACAGATGGGCGATGGATGATCCCATATCCATTGGTGTTTGACATCAGAGATGATATACGGGTGCTCAGTAGAGACTGGGTACACTGGACGGACTCGCCGAGAACTCCCAGATGGTATTATACCTTACGTCAGATGGCAGTTCTCTGGTAACACTGGTACAGAGTAGTCTGTTGACCCGAGATCGTCATAGAGTCTTGTGTGGTTCCCACTGTGCTTTGATTTCCATCTTACCACGTCCAAGAGGGCGTGCAAAACGGTGGTTTTTGGGTACAGTCCCGAGTCACATGGAGGCAATGAGCGATAGGAGGGGATTCGTCTCTCCCGGTATAGGGGGTTGATGTTGCGCTGTGTTCGATTGGCTATAACAGGAAATCCCTGGCCAGGGTTGCTGAGATTTACTTGTAAGTGTTACCAGTAGTTTCTCGAATTGTTATAGACCTCATATCGACACGACTTATCGAGCTATTGGGGTCTGACGTTTACCACTCCTAGGCAAGATATGCGACATATCAGACGACGAGACCGGACTGTATGGTAGTGTTACTGGTTGGATTCACTGGAGTGTGAGCGGGCTTGCTCGTCGATCTTCTGATCGCTCAATACCCGGGTGGCCGTTACGTTTAGCAGACCGCTTGCGGCTTGTGGGTGTTTGATATGATCATCACCTGCTGCCGGCGTATTGACGAGTCTTTAGAGTCCTACACAGAGGTTTCCTGGCTCAAGCAAAACGAAATAGGAGCGCATATGAGATATGTGCGGGACCGAGAATAATACCAGTATGTGATACTGTATTCAATTCTCGCGATTTGTAACATTGATCGGTTATATGCGTTATAACCGGGTTATCGGATCAAGTGTTGATTCGATAAGTTGTTACTATTGATATTAGTCGGTTATATGCGATATGACCGGGTCGTTAAATCAAGTGTTGATTTAGTGATTTAATGCATAATTATATATTTGATATATCACTTTACATTAACTAATATAGGTTTACTTAAATGGATTTTCTCACTTGAAGTTCACAAGTTGTATATGTGATATACTTTTGTGCACTTGATTGTATCATGTTTGATGATACATGTTAACTTGGTTAAGTGTAAAGATTAAACCATGGTTAAGTTAATGATTAGGGTTTTGATTATCTTATTTATTTATTTATTTATTTGTTTTGGAAAAGATAAAGAAGAATGGTGGCTTTGTTTGTTTGTTTGTTGAAGATTCATGAAACTTTGACTTAGTCACCATTCTTGTCTTCATACTTAACCCTAACCATTTAAACAACCATGGTCTATTCTCTACACTTAACTAAGGTTAGTATTATGATAAGTATTCATTTTCCTTTTCATTTTAATAACTTATCATAATATTATCATCTTCTTCTTCTTCATCTTCAAAGAAGAAAAGCTTGCCTCATCAATGGCAAGTGATGAAATCATGTGAGAAATCCAATTCTAAAGTGAACCCACTTCCTATTTCTTCATCCTCTACCTCTTGCCAAGTAGTATAGGGTGTTTCCTTCATAAGTTTTCAAGGCTTGGTGAAGGTGGAGCTTGATCTAGTGATGCTTCGACGTAGATCATCTTCGGCATCGTCGTCGATGACCTAGCCCGCTTTTTCTCCGATGAAGCCGATGCAAGAGTCATGGTTCGATTTGGACAGCGGAGAGGACTTCATCATGGAGCTATGGAGGTGGAGAAACGGATCTACAAAGGTTGTATTTCCGTTCTTTTAGTTTAGTTGTAAACTAGTTTCTTTTTCGCCTAAAAATCTAGTCAACGATCTAGTCTAGGGTTTCTCGGCACCGCAATTTTTCAAATTGGCATGGTTGATACCTTGTGAGACCTCCTTGGTGTGCCTAGGAACCTTTCATATCCCGTGAAGGAGTGCACGGATAGCCGAGTTCTGGAGGGCAACGGATCCGTATCTCATGGCTTTGAGAGGCAAAAGGACCTCACTCTAGAATTGGCAGACTATTCGCCACACTTGTAGGGGGTACAGGTTGACCCAAGGAGGGGTGCTCAATTTACCGGATTCCGTGAAGTGCCGGGTGTTCCATTCACTATGCTGTGGGAGACTACCTCGCTTCAGGTTTTGGCGGGTAACTTGCCGCACCCGTAGGGGTCTAGGTTTCATTGCACAGGCTATCCGCACGACCAGGGGAACGTCAGGTTTCAGCAGCGGCTCTGTGAAACCCGGGGATCCCAGATTATCTGTATTATTCTGTGATGCTTATTACTTTTCTGTAATGTTGCATATTATCACGCCTGGAGCGATTATTGTATATTGGTATATATACTATTAGATGTTGTATATGTTTTACACCCGCGCTAGTCCAACCCCCGCTCTGTCGTTAGTTAAGTAACCTAACGGGTGATGACGGGACCCAGTGGCGAATGCGGATGGCATATACGTACATTTTTATTTTCGTTCTTTTCTGGTGTGATTGATTGATGGGACTGCATTGATTCTTATCAATGCAAGGATAAAACAAACCTTTATTTGATGTTGTTGGAACAAATTTTAAAAAGGTGTTATTACAAAGATGTTTCCTTTTGTTTTGCATAGTGATATTCAGTTAGAATATTCCGCACCTCATTCGACGAGGCAAGGGATGAGATCCCTTCACCGGGAGTGACCCCTTGGGCAGAAGTTTGCGTCAGGGTAATAACTTTAATATAGTCGATTACAAGTTGCTTTGCATCGTAGTATTCAGTTGGAATATCCTGCACCTCATTCCACGAGGAAAGAGCCGAGATCCCTTCACCGGGAGTGACCTCTTTAGCAAAAAGGTTTTCGCCACTATATTTTTTATAAAAAGCTATCAGTTTCCTTCAACGAGATCAAGTTCATTACGTTAAAGGTTTTTTCGCTAAAAACCAGTCGTAACCCTCCGTCGTTTCTTATGGATGGTCAGTAGTATTCAAGCTATGTTTGTTGACTAAAGTCAAGGCATAGTGTTTGGTAGTTGCTGGGTATTCATCTGTTGCATAGTTAGATGCGCTGGTTTGGGATAGTCGTATTACCTTGTTGACTAAAGTCAAGGGTATGTACGGGTGGGTTCAAATCAACCTGGACAATGACGGGTAGAACTTGACATGTGACTTATGATTTGTTGACTAAAGTCAAGGTCATAAGTGCATGAGGCAAAAATAACATCGGGAGTTTCAAACATACAGGAAACTTGCCAGGCATGCGCATACCTTCTGGAGTATGATAACTTGAGTGGCTTCCATCAAGTTATCATACGATGATAGTTGGATCCCGATTCTCACTGATGAGTTAGTTTACTCTTCGGGTGATCCCGACTAATTCTTCTTTCAGATTTGGAGGAGAATTTGAGATTACAGTGGGAGCTTTCCTGATTAGATAAAGTGATAACCATTCTGATCTAGGTTAGAGTACACGCAGAGTGTTTCTTTTCTCTCTCTCTCTTTTGCAGCGACCTTTGACCGACCCTAGACTATGACTCAGTGACCAAGTTGACCGAACCTTCTTAAAATACTGGCTTTTGGATTGTCCGAGTTGCATAAGTCACTGCCGCTCCTTCCTTTACCCTTTATATTTCTAAGAACACCCCGTATTACTACGGACATCCACTTCCATTGGATAGATCCATCGTATGGTTATATACGAACTCGAAGGGACTTCTTCGAGGATGGATCCAGGTTCAGGAGAAATAGAATTGGTTTATTCAGTTTTCTTTTATTATCACCTTCTCTCAGGTTGCGAGGGCTCCTTAGTTTAGGAGAGTACACCTATTACGCTTATTGGATAGTCTTATTCCAAACCATAGGCAGGTGCCGAAAGGTAGGGAATGAAGAAAACCAATTAGCCTAAGTAGGGTGTGCAGAAGGTAATATGTAAAGACAAAATAAAGGGATTAGAAAGAGGGCAAAGTAAATTGCGACTGTTATCATTCACGACCAAACCGCGTACTTCAACGTCACTCCTATTTCACCTTTAATAGAATAAGGTATTATTCAGCTGTCTTTTATCATCACCTTCTCTCTAGTTACGAGTACTCCTAAGATTAGGAGGGTACACCTATTATGCTTATTGGATAGTCTTCTTCCAAACCATAGGCTGGTGCTGAATGGTAGGGAAGGAAGAAAACCATTTAGCCTAACGAAGGTGTACAGAAGGTAACGACTAAAGACAAATAAACGGATTTGGAGAGATGACAAAGAAATATACGGTTACAGTCATGAATAGGATTATGGAAGAGGCATTACTAGGAATACCAGGATACCCCTACGAAACATTTTAATGTTTCAGTGTATTGTTAATGAAAAACTGATTTCCCGATTAGATACTTACTCCAGGGTATGTATTTACCAGGTTTCATATGTTTCATATCTGTATGGTTTTTACAGATGATGAGTGGGAGTAAGTTATTGGGAATTAGGTGATTATCCTCATTATATCGGAATTCGTTGTAATTGGTGATATTTGAGGAAATCGCCTGGGTACAGTTTTCAACCTACGTTGCACAGGTTTTGAGTTATTCAACTCAGCGGACTTATACAGAGTATTGTATGTTTTACAGTGTCCATCAGGACAGAGGGATAGGTCCTCGTACTATGTTCTGTTTACTTGTGACTTCTCTAGTTTTTAGACAAGTGTTTCGTAAAAATACAATGTCTAAGTTTTGAGAAGTTGTGGGTATAAGAATAAAGTAGAGAACCAGTTGTCGCAAGTATCGGGATTCTTCAAATAGATCGAAGATGTAGATTCTTGTGATTGGTATTCAGATGATAGTAATGGTTTTGAGAAACTTGTTTCTCTTTCAGGTTACTCATAATTTGATGGATTCCTAAGTTGAGTAATGCTGATTAGCCTTTTTCCATTAAGTTGTTATGCACTGGAGACAGCTGCATGATTTGAATCTGGTTCCAATTAAATTAGTGCCTCTGTTTCTATATTGGATATAGAATGGTTCATATCTTAACGATGTTAAGATACGGGGAGTTGTCCAGCTTATGCTTAAAACCAGACACTAGGTAACTCAAGGCACGTTTCTATAATGGCTGTTTGTGGGTTGACCCTGGCTTTGACGAGGGTTGACATTTCAACCATCTGGGAGATCAATAGTGATATTGTTCTAGACTCGCCACAGTTTTATTAAAATGGATTTTTTCAGAAAAACAGTAGTGGGAGTATGGTAGAACTGGAAGTGATTCCAGAACCGCAAACGATTACGGAAAATTTAATAGGACCTATATATTCAAACAGATTTGACATTCCAATAGCCACTCCGCAGATATGGTGGGTAACCTCAGACACCCGAGAGGTACTCAGGTAGCCTCAAGGACGGTGACAAGGAGGTTCTTGTTTACCCAGACTTGACACTACTGTTGTTCCAGACTATGAGACCCGGCAAGAGGATAAGTATAACGTCGTTCTAAACTAGCTTTAGAAGTGTACATAGATATTATTCTGCCAGAGGGTTGTCGTAGTCAGTGGGAGCAGCGGAAGCATAGTGGGCAAGTAGCTTACGTCTATTTATAGACTTGAGCAGATATAGCGGAGATAGATCATCTATTTTTGATGTGACAGTCATGGGTTTGACTTCATCAGAATAGGGGATGGATCTGTTAAGAAGGTAGTAGGGTGTGATGTCCTGGTATTTGGATGACATACACAGAGTAGGAAGTAAAATTCCTATACTACGATCGGTTGTACTGTGGTCGTCACAGTTGTTTCCTCACAAAGGATATGGATATAATATCAGACATTCTGGTTACTAGATCAATGGTATTAGATCTAGATTTGTGTAGTTTCCCAATGTGGATACTTTGACAGTATTCTAATAGTATTTTAGAATAGATGACTCCTGGTATGGTGGTGTACCTGCAGGTGATGGAGTCACCCTCTCTAAAGGTGTCTTAGAGACTAAAGGAGAGAGGGATGTGCATGATTGGCAGATCACTTGCTTAGGCAATTGAGTCAATCATGAGATGTCAAGTTCCACACCAGATGTAGTTTTTTGCACTTGATGTGATAAGTTTATATTAATCCAATCCTGAAGAAACATAAGGGAGCAGTTTTAGAACATAAGTGAATGTTCTACAGATTTGATGATGGCAGCCTCCTTAAGGGAGACGGTTATCATTCCAGGCTTCAAAGGTGACATGGATGACAGAGTGATTGTCAGAGTTATAGTTTTTCCTCTGACGAGGGACAATATTATGGACAGGTGGTCCAAGAGGATACTGTGGAAGGCATGGTACTGGATACTGATTAGGTTCAGTTATCGATACAGTCTAAGAAGTTTGAAATTGGAGTTCATTTATGAACTAGGTCCCATCAGATATTCAGACATATTCTAAGACAGGTATTACTCGATTCGGGAGATGTATTTCTCCGCGAATTTGAGATTTAGAGAGATATAGAAAGAAACATCAGGGCGGATCCACTCACTAAGGCTATTTCTCGAACACAAGAGTTTTACAAACTAGCTTTGTGAAACTGATTAGTAGAGGAGTTGGATGTTCGGTATCACATGAGCTGTGAGTATGCGACATCGCAATAATTAGCCTTGAGTGCAAGTGGGAGATTGTTGGAGATAGTGCCCTCAAAGTCAATTATTGGATCGCAGGTACGTGATTACAATGATTGAGGCAGGACCTATACCGATATGACAGTCTTACTCGAGATGATGGTATGCTATCTGGTTTGTCTTTATCATCGTATATATGCTTTAGTTCACTATTGCATGATAATAGAGCCCATAGGATTCTTGCTTGACTACCAGCAGTATGATGGCGATCATATACGTGGGAGCTGGGGTCTGTAAGCACATCCTTAAAGTGTCCCTAGTCGTGGGAGTTTCGAGACAGGGCATCGATACTCCAGAGTAGACTAGTGTATACAGTCGAGACCCCGATGAGGGGCGGTGGCCGGTCTCACAAGCCACTGGTGTCAGTTTGATCACCTAAGATGTATACAGGTGCTCATTTGGTTATGAGTACACCGGACAGGACTCGCCGGGAATCTGCTAGTTGGTATTATACATATCGTCAGATAGCAATTCCCTGGTGACATGTGTACAGGTTAGTTCATCGACCTTAGATCGTCGTTTGTCTCGTGTGAGTTCTCACTGTGCTTTGATTTCTACCCTACCACGGCTCAAAGGAGTCGTGCAAACATGTCTTTTTTGGGTACAGTCCCGAGCCACACTGGAGGCAAGTGAGCGGATCGTCGGGGATTCATCTCTCCCGGTATTGGGGGTTGATGTCGCGCAGTGCACGGGTGGCCATCACTAGGAATCCTCGGCCGAGGTAGTGGAGAATTACTGATTACGATCAGTAGTTTCTCAGGTGGTGATGGGCTTCATGCCGACACGATTTATCGCGTTATTAGGGGTCTGACTTTATCCACCCCCCTAGACTCGATATGTGATACTCTTTAGACGAATGGACCGGACTGTATATACATTGTCACTGTCAGGCTCAGTAGGGTTTATGGATGAGTTCGCTCGTCAGCTTCCCTTCCAATCAATACGTAGGCAAACCGTTACGTACAGCTTGTACCTCTGACATGCTAGGGGTTATACCCAGTGCGGATGTGTTGAGTCATTAGAGTCCCCACAGACACTTTCCCCAGTTTGGGCGAAACGTTGTAGAGGCCGTATGGTGATATGGCAAGATTCGGAAAAAACACGTGCGTTTTCACACGTGTCCATTTTCGGGCAGATAATACTGGTAGGCTTTGGTTTAAGCCGGAACCCAGTATTATACTGTGTAGATATAACATCTTTGTCTCAGCTGTATTTCTATTCGGTCGTAATACAAATGCGGGTATGTTTATACTGTTACGGGGTTATCCTGAAACTCGTTTCAGGATCACTTTTGGAAGTTGCCAGTTTCCAGTTTTCTATCAGCCGTATTTAACAGTCGGTTAAATACGGATTTATCTTTTCTTCTTAAGGGTGAGTCATAGGTTGAGTCATGCTTCTAGAAGGTTCTAGAAGTGATGACAAGGTTAGTGACTCATGGTTGCTTTAAATGTTCATTTATTGTAAGTGTGACTAAGCTTAATGATTCATCACTTTCTTAAATGCATTCATACTAGATGTTATGGTAAGTATTAAGCTTATGGTCACCATTTTCCCTCCTACACTCACCTCCCTCCTCTATTTAGTGGCCGGCCCCCCCATGGTGAGAATCATGGTTGTGTTTTTGGGAAAAAGATTATGATAGCTTCACTTCATTTGATATAGCTCATTTTTCCATCACCCGATCCAAATTGGCAACTTCATTAACCGTTCGTCCATAGTCTTGGACGTAACGAGACAAAGTGTTCTACTCATTCTCTACTTCATCTTGGTCGTCTCTTTTAGCAAACTTGACGATCGAGTTGCCTCGGTTCAGAGGCGGGAGCCCGTTTAAAGATCCGTCGACGTGGTGCCACCTGGACGAGAAGACTGGAGTTCAAGGAGATCGGAGCAGCCGCAACAAATCGTGGGATGATGGTTAAAGACCGAAGGACTCGGATCATTCGGTATAACGTTTCTACCCCTTTGTAGTTTGTTAGTTTAGCTTTAATGGCAGATCCGGGTTACGGTACACGATAGCGCCAGTTTCGTTAAAAGTTTTTGTTCCGCATTTGGCATCTGTTAGACGGACGGGGCGCTACCGTAGACTTACAGAGCGGCCGCGAGGGCCGAGATCAGAGTTGACTCGTCAGAGGCGAGGACTGACCAGGGCAGTATGCCTGTTGTACCGGAGCACATTGCTATGATTGGAGACGGTATGCAGGATCTGCGCCAGATAGTAGGGAATTTAGTAGAGACCATTCGAGCGCAGGGGCAGGCAGTTGTTCCACCCGTTGCAGGGACCACGATGGTACCTACAGCTCCGGCAGTCGCAGTTACAGCTCCGGAGGTTATTACCGTGTCACTGACAGATTTTATGAGGCTGAGGTCTCCGGTGTTTACTGGCTCAGATGTTACTGAGGATCCACAGTCGTTCATCGACTGGATGGCCAGGATTTGTCGTTCGCTCCGATGCTCTGATGGGAGATGGGTGGAGTTTGCCAGTTTTCGTCTGGAGGGTCTAGCCCAGAAGTGGTGTGAGTCCTTGGAGAAGGGTAGAGCCACGGGTCTTGCTCCTATGACCTGGGCTGAGTTTGTGACGTCGTTTCTTGCCCGTTTTTTTCCACCGAGCATCAGGGATGCGCGAGCGCGCAAATTTGAGTCGTTACGTCAGACTCCGGGGATGACGGTGTCTGAGTTTGATGTACTGTTTACCGAGCTGTCGGTGTATGCTCCATACCTGGTGGCGACTGAGGAGATGAGGGTGAAGAGGTTTGTTCGAGGCCTACTTACCCAGTTGTTCCTAGCCATCGGTATTCAGCATTGCGACACGTATGCGGCAGCTGTGGATGCAGCCCTATTGGTGGAGGAGCGTCTATCTGAGTCATCGGTTGTTCCGGAACCGAAGAGGGCTCGTACTGGTATAGCAGCCAGGAGGCAGAGGTTTAGATTCCGAGAAAGTGTCCGATCAGACACTGGGGGTAGAAAAGACGGGGGACGTGGCCAGTTGTTCAGTACTTTTTCCCAGGAGGGTCAGCCGTTGACACGTGGGTGTTTTGGATGTGGCAGTTTACTGCACCTTGTTCGAGATTGTACCGTGGTGCGTCAGAGAGGGCCGGCAGTACCCCAGGTTACCTTACCACCTTCTCCGCCTTAGAGAGCTTTGCCTCTTATTCCTGTTGTTGCGCCGCGTCAGACTCCTGTTCAGAGAGGTCGTGGTCACGGGGGTTTTGTACCGAGAGGTCGAGGTGGCGGAGGCAGAGGGCAGCCGGTAGCCGGTAGAGGGCAGGCACGGGTTTTTGCCTTGACTCACCAGGACGCTCAGGCGTCCAATGCTGTGGTTTCAGGTACCCTTTCTGTATGTTCTTTTCGATTCGGGATCTACGCATTCGTATATTTCTATGCACTTCGGGCCGAGGTTAGGCCGAGAATCGTGTTTGCTGGATCAGCCGCTTGTCGTGACTACTCCTGTGGGAGAGTCGTTTGTTGCGCGACACGTGTTCCAATCTTGTGCTGTCCGTATAGGAGACAGAGATCTGTCCGTCGACTTGATCCTTCTTGAGATGTTGGACTTCGACGTTCTGTTGGGCATGGACTGGCTAGCTACTTGCTATGCGTCCGTGGACTGCCGCGAGAAGACAGTTAGATTTTGTTTTCCCGGCGAGTCAGTGTTTGTTGTGCAGGGGGACCGTGGTGCCGCCCCTCACAGTTTGATTTCTGTTCTGTGCGCTAGTCGGCTTTTGAGGAGGGGATGTCGGGGATTCTTGGCTTTCATTCATGATACTGAAGCCACAGTGGAGTCGTTGGACCTGGTTTCTACCGTGCGAGAGTTTCCCGATGTCTTTCCCGTTGAGTTACCTTGGTTGCCGCCAGAGCGCGATATTCAGTTCTGCATTGATCTGATTCCTGGCACGGAGCCTATTTCTATACCGCCTTATCGGATGGCTCCGGCAGAGCTTAGAGAGCTTAAAGGTCAATTGCAAGAGTTGCTTGATTTGGGATTTGTGCGTCCGAGTGTTTCTCCGTGGGGAGCTCCTGTTCTGTTCGTCAAGAAGAAGGACGACAGTTTGAGGCTGTGTGTGGATTATCGTCA
The DNA here is from genome assembly GCA_030015575.1 of Agapanthus africanus. Classification (NCBI taxonomy): domain Eukaryota; kingdom Viridiplantae; phylum Streptophyta; class Magnoliopsida; order Asparagales; family Amaryllidaceae; genus Agapanthus; species Agapanthus africanus. Next base: position 396,591,654 of record JASDDO010000026.1, on the reverse strand, counting down.
ATTGAACCGAGTTACGGTGAGGAACATGTCTCCTTTACCTCGCATTGACGATTTATTTGATCAGCTCCAGGGTGCGAAACATTTTTCTAAGATTGATTTACGTTCGGGTTATCATCAGTTGCGGGTTCGGAATGATGACATTCCGAAGACTGCTTTTCGTACGCGCTATGGGCACTATGAGTTTTTGGTGATGTCGTTCGGACTCACCAATGCGCCAGCAGCGTTCATGGATTTGATGTACCAGATTTTCAGGCCGTTCCTCGACCAGTTTATTATAGTGTTTATAGATGACATACTGGTCTACCCTAGGAGTCGTGAGGAGCATGAGCGGCACATGAGGATTACTTTGCAGATTTTGAGAGAGCACCAGCTGTATGCTAAGTTCTCGAAGTGCGCGTTTTGGCTCGATAGAGTTGACTTCCTGGGTCATATGGTGACTGGTGATGGTATTCTTGTGGACCCGAGGTAGATTGAGGCTGTACAGCTTTGGCCCAGACCTGTATCGGTGACTGAGGTTCGCAGCTTTTTGGGCTTAGCTGGTTATTATCACCGTTTTGTGCAGAATTTCTCAAGTATCGCTGCACCGCTGACGGGACTGACCCGGAAGGAAGTTCCTTTTCTTTGGACTGATGCGTGCGAGCAGAGTTTTCAGCAGTTGAAGACTCGGTTGACGACAGCACCAGTTCTTTCTTTACCTTCTGGATCGGGCGGCTTTGTTGTTTATTGTGATGCTTCTCGAGTGGGGCTCGGCTGTGTATTGATGCAGCATGACAAAGTGATTGCTTACGCTTCTAGGCAGCTGAAGAAGCATGAGCAGAATTACCCCACTCACGATCTTAAGATGGCCGCGGTGGTCTTTGCGTTGAAGATTTGGAGACACTACTTGTACGGGGAGTCATGTCAGATCTTCACGGATCAGAAAAGCTTGAAGTATATCTTCCAGCAGCGAGATCTGAACCTGAGACAGCGCCGATGGATGGATCTAGTGAAGGATTATGATTGTGAGATCCTTTATCACCTGGGCAAGGCGAATGTGGTGGTTGATGCTTTGAGTCGTAGGCCCGGGGGTAGCTTGTCCCAGTTGAGCGCAGTTCAGCGTCAGTCGTCTGCATATTGGCAGCTCTTGTGTGATGGTAGAGTGCAGTTTGAGTTCACCTCCACTGGGGGACAGTTTGCTCATGTCCGCGCCCGTCCACTACTATTTGATCGTATCCGTGAGGCGCAAACCAGTGATGCCCGTTTGTCCGAGATTCTTGAGCCTGTTCGATAGGGTACAGTTTCGGAGTTCATGATTGATGACCAGGGTGTGCTACGATGCAGGACTCGGTTGTGTGTACCAGATGCTGATGGGTTGAGACGCGAGATCCCTGAGCAGGCACATCAGTCGGCCTTTAGCGTTCATCCAGGTTCCACCAAGATGTACCGTGACTTGAGAGACTTTTACTGGTGGGAAGGGATGAAACGCGATATTTCGGACTTCGTTTCGAGGTGCCTGACTTGTCAGCAAGTCAAGGATGAGCATCAGAGACCGGCTGGAGAGTTGCAGACTTTACCCATTCCGGAGTGGAAATGGGAGCAGATTTTCATGGACTTCATTGTGGGTCTACCCAGGACCAGTAGAGGGCATGACTCCATTTGGGTGATTGTTGACCGGTTGGCGAAAGCGGCTCACTTCCTTCCAGTGAAGGCCACTTTCGGTTATGCTCAATATGCGCAGCTGTATATAGATGAGATTGTGCGTTTGCACGGTGTCCCCACATGCATAGTATCCGATAGAGGCACCCAGTTTACTAGCCGTCTTTGGCAGAAGCTTCAGGAAGCTTTGGGTACCCGGTTGAGTTTTAGCACCGCTTTTCATCCACAGACCGATGGTCAGTCGGAGCGGACTATTCAGACTCTGGAGGATATGCTCCGTGCATGTGTGCTTGATTTTGGTGGCAGTTGGGATCGTCACTTGCCGTTGATTGAGTTCTCCTACAACAGCAGCTTTCAGGAGACTATTCAGATTGCATCTTTTGAGGCTTTATATAGTAGGAAGTGTCGATCGCCAGTCTGTTGGACCGAGCTTAGTAAGAGTCTGGTTTTGGGACCCTAACTAGTTCAGGAGACTACGGAGAAGATCCAGTTGATTCAGGACAGGATGGGAGCAGCCTAGTGCAGGCAGAAGTCTTATGCCGACCGTTGTCGTCGCAGACTTGAGTTCGCAGTGGGGGATCATGTATTCCTGAGGATTTCTCCGATGAAGGGCGTTATGCGATTTGGGAAGAGGGGGAAGCTCAGTCCCAGATTTATAGGTCCTTTCGAAATCCTTGAGCGAGTGGGTTCTGTTGCTTATCGTTTGGCGCTCCCGCCCAGTTTTCCGGATATTCACCCTGTTTTCTATGTGTCGATGCTTCGTAGATATCTTCATGATCCTTCTCACATGATTCAACATGAGACCGTTCAGCTTGAGCGCGATCTTTCGTTCACCGAGCAGCCGGTAGTTATTTTGGATCGGCAGGTGAAGAAACTTCGGTCAAGGGTTTTGCCGTCTGTAAAGGTTCTTTGGCGTGGCCCTACTAGTGAGGAGATTACTTGGGAGGCCGAGAGTGAGATGCGGAATTCCATCATCTCTTTGAAGGTACGCTTAGTATGAAATTTTAATTCGGGGACCGAATTTCTATAAGGGGGGAGATTGTAACGTTTTAGAAATCGTTATGTGAATTTTTCCGTTTTAGGGTTAAATTGTTTGTACTTTCCGTTTTAACCCGACTGTGTTCAAACGAACATATAGGCTTGCCAGCACCTAGTTTAGCTAAAATAAAGCTAGTGCACAAGCTTTGAGGGTATATGGGACGTTTTGGTTCAATTAGAATTTTTCCCAATTTTAATATTATTTTAATGCGGTATTCACATTTTGGGAAATTTCTCTAAAGCGATCTTTTCTTCAATTAAGCTGAGTTAATAAAACCAAACCCACATAATATCTAGATTCATTGTGTGGACTAGGGATTAAGTTTAAAGTTAAAGAAAAGAAAAGAAATGAATTTAAGAGGTACATGCATGTGTGTGTGAATGCATTTATGTGCATTTATCACTTGCAATAGCTAGAACACTCCACAAAACTCCATTCTTCTCCCTTGGCCGAGCTACATCCTCTCTCTTCTGCTCTTGATCCATTCTTTCTCCTTTTGCATCAATCCAATCTCAATAAATCTCCAAAATTCCCAAATATATCACAAAAATACCAAAAGTCTTGATTTTTGCTCTTGGATCACTTGGAGCTAGAAAAACTTGGATCTTGTGAGCTAAACTTGATAGGTATAATCCCTAATCTGTTAAAATGAAATTTTTATTATGTGTAGTTCGTTGGATATTGATTAGAACAGGTTAGATATTGATTAGTGCAATATCGTTTTTTTAGTGTCTTTTAGAGCCTCTGTGAACTCTGTGACCTGGGATTTTTACAGAAAAATCAAACAAAATTATAGTGATGTACTAGTGATCGTAGATAACCACCTAAGACACGAGGACCACCCCACCGGCTGGGGCCGGCGACCCCTTTGGAGAAATCCGGCGACGTCGGCTGTAGAGGAGAGTTGGGTGTTGGTTTTTTTGTGGGTAGCTGTCTGCTGTGGGTTAGGGGTGTTTGGTACTGTTTACTTTTTTAGTAAATTCAGTATGAAAAATCTAGGATCGTTTACCTATAATCTAGTGTTTTGAATCCGCGTGTTACGTCTTTCCGACACGAATCGAGATCTGATGCAGCTGCTGTACTCAGTTTGGTTTAGTAGTGTCGCAACGCACGTTAGCCACTAGACGGAGACTTGTGAGTTAGTTTTAGTGTTAGCGCGTCGTTTAAAGTGTAGTTTTACGTTATATTAGTCGATTCTGAGATGTTTGCACTATTTGTGTGTTTGTGAATTTATAGCGCCGCAAGCGGGGACTTCGGACGCTGCGAACAAGGGGAAGCAGGTGGTCGGATTTTCATAGCTGGAGACCATCTGTGAGTAGATTTAACATCTACGGGGAAATCGCCCGTATGGCGTTATGCGTCGGGGCTGATATGATAGGATAGCTGCATGTTATTGCATATTGGTTAATTTCATATGAATGTCATTGCATAGTAGTATCTGTTGTACCTTTAGATATAACACATTACTGACGGTTCATGTTGCACGAGCACTAAATTGTATGCTACACCCACATCGTCAGTAATTTCCATGACACGCACAAACCACCTACATACGTGATATGGTGGATAAGGATAGTTGAGGTAGTAGCCCTTATCCCATTGTGCATATGAGATATTGTTGACACCTACATACGTGATGTTGTATTGGACATGGATAGTTAAGATAGTGACTCTTAATCCATTTCACGTATACCTTACTATTGCTACTTGTACATCTTGCATACATATTGACATGTACACCCACATAGTCTATTACAGCTACATGTATATGATGCACACATATTGACATGTACACCCACATAGTCTATTACAACTACATGTATATCATGCACACATATTGACATGTACACCCGCATATGTTGCTATAGTTGTATATACCCTAAGTTGTATTGTTTTGATATGTGATATTGAGTTGTTGATCATTGCGCTTATGAAATGCATCATACCTACTTGCTTACATGTAGATACTTAAACCTTGCTATACTTACATGTACACCTCATATGATGCTGCATTTGTTTTCGGAGGATTTTTGGAACCGCAAGATATATTTTAAAGCTGGATTCATTTTAAAAAATCGGTTTTCCCTTTATATGCTCATATTGATTTTTTATGTTGCATATATCAGTTTTATATGGATTTACGCATTGAGATATGGATTTCATATGATTTATGGATTTGAGAACCGTGGAGGTATTTTCAAGAAACTATGTACTGTTTGAAAACCCGGTTTCTCTTGATTTGATATTTGATGCGTCCACCATGAGATTTCTCGGTTTTGAGATTTGTGATGTATACCCGATACGAGAAGTGAGTGGGCCGTGTGCGGGTAAATGGTGGGGCCCGGTACGGTTCCCCTCGGAAAGATGTTCGTGGTACAGACGATGAGCCTGGAAGGTGGGCAAGTACCTACCGGTGACTGTATTTGGACTCGGCGGTTATCGTGAGGATACCGGCCGGAGTGATGTACGACATATCGTCAGGGCCAGTTATGGTTACAGCGCCTGAGTTATGAGGATTTACGTGTCGATGCTAGACACGGGTTTCATGATGTTTCGAGTGTCGGTGTTAGATACTCAGGTTTTCCATGATTTTTATGTATCGTCGGTGGACATACGGGGTTGATATCCTCATACTTATATACATATATATATACACATAGGGATATGTTTTCATGATGTTTCAGGTGTCGATGTTTGATACTCAGGTTCCATGAAACTTACAGGATGTGAGGGCCGATCTGTGGATGCGGTGCCTGAGGATTTGGGATTTGATGTGTCAGTGAGGGACACTGGTGTTTTTCCATGCTGATGATTTTGCATGAGATTTTATTGTATCATCCCACACACTCAGGATTATTGTTGTTATGCATTGTTTCATGTAGTTGTAGTACCCTGATGATGTACCTTTACATGATTGCTGCATATTCACTTATCATACTTATGCTATCGGATTACATGTGATAGATAGATCGTTGTTCGTGCATACTCGCGATTACAGTATGATATTAATTACTATTCATGAGTTGGCAACTCACCCTCATTGTGCCACAGTGTTTTGCAAGACTTACCCTCAGAGTAGTCGCGGCAGGGCGTCTTATCATATCTACTTTTGCGGATACCGCTACGTTAGGCAGTGAGGCCTTTGCTTTTAGGCGGGTTTGCGGTTATCTGCTTGTACATTGTATATCTTTGGTTGGATCTAGTATTCTCCATCTATCACTGTTTGTATATGACTTAGAGACGACTTGTGAGGATTCTGTGTTGTATATTTTGGTGACTTTGGGTGCCGTGCTCGTGGGAGCCGGTTATGTTGGAAAGTTTACTTCTTATTGCAGTCTTTCCTTTGTTATTTCTTCGCTTCGGCGTCGTATACATGTTGTGGTGATTGTTTCCGCCGTTGGGCGTGATTTTGCTCCCGTTTGGGATGCTTTTATTATTATCTATGTTGTACCCGTTTTCGGGGCTAATTTTTACAAAGGAGGTGTTGCCGAAATTTTTTAAGAAAGAAAACTAGAGTTAGAGATTTTACTTGTGATTTTCCAACGCTTAAAAACTATGTTTTTCTCCGTTGATCCAGTTTTGGATGGTTTAGATTTCTGGGTTTCGGCTTATTTAAGCTGCGTACGCCAGTAGACGTTACGTAGTTTAAGTGCCGGTTACGGGCCAAATTTTGGGTCGTGACAATACCATATCACATATGAAGTGGTAGGCACTTGATTTAATTGGAACCTAGGTATGCAGCTTCTCAAGTGCATAACCCCAAAAGAAAATAGGCAACTCAGTAATACTCATCATAGAGCACACCATATCTCATAGGGTGCGTTTGCTCCGCCCCGATACACCGATGTGCTGTGGTGTTTACTGAGGAGTAATGCTGAGAGAGAATCTCATTCTCCTTTAGAATAGTCCAGAAATTCCGTGCTCAAGTATTCTCCTCCCTGATCACATCAAAGGACATAATACTTATACCCATTTTTGGTTCTCTACTTCTAACTTAAATTCTGTGAATATCTCAAAAGCTTCGGACTTGTGTTTCAAAAGGAACATATTTCTGAATCTTGAGAGATCATCAGTGAATGTAATGAAGTACAAAGAACCGGTCCTGGCATATGTAGATAGGGGACCTTGCATACATCATCATGTATCAATCCCAAGAGTTCACTAACTCTTTCTCTGTTTCCAATAAACGGAGCTGTGGTCATCTTATCATTATGACATGACTGGCAAGTTTCACAAGATGTAAATTCAAACAGATTTAAATATGTTGGGTCACGGCAGCGCCCCGGCCAACGAAACGCGGCCAAAATGCGGAACAAAAATTTCTGAAACCGGCGCTACCGCTACCCGAATCCCGTATCGACCTTAAACCCTAAACTTGAATGCTAAACTAAGAGTTAGAATCATTACACCGAGTTGATCCATGTTCTTCGGTCTTCATTCCAAGCTCCTAGCAATTCCTTGATGATGTTTGGTTGCCGGTCTTCCTCCATCTCCGATGATCCACCCGAGGGAAACGGCGCAAGCTCCAACCTCGTTGAACGAGGTAACCAACGCTCCAAAGTCGCCAGCGATGGAGAGTGGGGGTGTATGAAAGTGTCACTACAATTTTCTCTCAAACCATGAGCTCAATAAGAAACTCAAGAAGAAGATGAAAGAGGTGATGAAGCTTTTGGCATGAGCAAAGAATTGGCTAAGTATTTTTGTGTGAATGAGAGAGTGGAGGGCCAATGAAGCAAGTGTGTAATGTGTTAATTATCCCATGAAAATGAAAAACCCTCCACCACTAAAGTGGCCGGCCCCTCCTCTCTCCTCCACAAAAAAATGTCATTTTTTTTTCTAATTAAACAAAGCAAACCATACCCAAATACCATGCTTTGACCCATGCCCAAAGTCATGTCACCTTTTCCACCTCATTAATAAAACAAATGAATTTCCATAAATGGGAAATCATATAAATGAGGTGGCATCTTCTAGAAGCTATTCCGTACAAAATACAGAATACTTCCTGGTACATGTATCGAAATACATATACGCGTATTCGCACCAAAAATACGAATAGCCAAGAGAGAAAACGAATAGTGAACAATAATACTAGAATACGTATACACAAATACATATATAAATTATTAAATCAAAACCCGATTTAATAATCCGGCTTAATCCTAAGGCGCTAGTATTATCAACCGTCCGATTAAAGTCTGCGCAGCATGTGCATATATTTAATCGGACACCTGTATGCATCAACATACCTCATGTACACTATATCGCCTGAACCGTGAAAACCCTCTGTGTGGGACTCTAAAGACTCGTCAATACGCTGGTAGTGGGTTTAACCACAAGCACGTCAGCAGCACTAGCTGTACGTAACGGCTACCCAGGTATTGAGCGAAAGGGAGGCCGACGAGCAAACTCATGCAGAACCCCAACTGAGCCTGATAGTGACAATATCCGTACAGTCCGGTCTGTTCGTCTAAGAGTATCGCATATCGAGTCTAATGGGGTAGATAAAGTCAGACCCCTAACAACGCGACATTTAGTGTCGGGATGAAACCCCATCACCACCTGAGAAACTATCGATCCTGGATCGATAGTTCTTGTCCACCGTGGCCACGGATTTTTGGTGATGGCCATCCGTACACAACGCGACATCAACCCCCAATACCGGGAATGACGAATCCCCGACGATCCGATCACTGCCTCCATGTCACGACCGGAAATATTAGCTCGTGACCAGCACTTGAATCACGCCACGTCTAAAGGCGTAACGGAATTCAAGTAAGCTGAAACCCAGAAATCTAAACCTTTTTAAGAAAATAAAGGAGGTGGAGTTTTTGAAATAAAGGTATAATAAAATCAAGTGTGCTTAATGCATAGAAAGAAACATGAATGATGCAAATTAAATTTTCTAGTTTGAAAAACATGTTTCGTCTTTTGAAAAATTTTGGCAGCACCTCCTTTGTATATTTTTATCCAAAACCGCAAAACATAACAAGAATAATGGCATCCCCAAGCGGGAGCTAGCTCTTCACCAAACGGCGGATCACAACCACGCAGTGTAATATAAATGAGTATACGATGCCCAACGGCGAAGTTCACCACAAAAAGATAAAGAAAAGAGCAAGATATAACCCCAAAGGGAAAAATAAAACCCATCGCTCAAATCTCGCAACTATAAGTCTCACTAAGTCCCATCACTTATACAAATACAACTTTTGATTGATTGATGGAGTTAACTAGATACAATATGAAATATAATACAAGAGTGGGTACGATACAATGTCCCACCTACCTGTTAGTGTATATGCCCTAGAGGCCATTACTGTATCATACTAGTTTGTATATTACTTAATGGATGCTTGGGATATTCACCTTGTATATACAATCTTGCTCAAAATAGTAGTATGCTACTTGGTTTGTTTCTACTTCAATGTGTACTTGTGTTTATTTCAGTATATCACTTATACGCATTAGTGGAGCCCTTAGGATCTTTGCTTGATTACCAGCGTTGTGATGGCAGTCACACTAGTGGGGGCTGGGTAATCTATAAGCACATCCTTATTCAGGTCCCTGGTCGCAGGACTATCGAGACAGGGCATCGATACTCCGGAGTAGACCAGCGCATGCGCTTCTCATCCCAGTGTGGGAGACGGTCTGTCCCACAGCCGTCAGTACGTCGTACTTGAGATAGTATGCGGGTGCTCGTTAGGTTACGGGTACACTGGACAGGACTCGTCGGGAACTGACTAGTTGGTATTATACCTATCGTCAGTTATCAGTTCCCAGGTGACATGAGTACAGCTTAGTCCGCTGACTTGACACTGTCATTTCGCCTCGGGTGTGTTCCCACTGTACTTTGATCACTACCCTACCACGGCTCAAAGGAGTCGTGCAAACAGGTGGTAGTTGGGTGCAGTCCCGAAGCACTTGGAGGCAGTGACGGTTAGACAGGATTCGTCTCTCCCGGTATTGGGGGTTGACATCGCGCTGTGTCTAGGAGAGCCATTACACGAGTAGTCCCTGGCCAGGGCAAACGAGATATACTGGTAGGTTTCCAGTGTTATCTCAGGGTGTATTGGGCTTCACTCCGGCACGACTTGTACCGCTATTGGGGGACTGACGTTTACCGCCCCCTAGGCCCGCCATGCGATGTATCAGACGAACAGACCGGACTGTACGGAGAATGTCACGCTCAGGCTCAGTAGGAGTTCAGATGGGTTTCGCCTCGTCGGTCTTCTTGTCGGCATTACCTGGGGACCGTTACGCACAGCTAGTGCCGCTTGCGGTCTGTGGTTAAACCCACTGCCAGCGTAGTGTCGAGTCTTTAGAGTCCCACACAGAAAGCTTTTCGCCTTTAGGCAAAAGAGTAGAGGTCGCATGGTATTGCGACAGGTCGCATGGTTTTGCGACAGGGTTCGGTCACATCCGTGCACTTGTGCACGTACAGTGTCCGGACAGTTTACACTAGCGGGCTTTGGTTTAAGCCAGATCCTAGTGTACCTTATGGGATTGGATTTATCCAGTTTGCATTCGTGTTCCTCGGAACGCGGATGCGGGTGTGTATGCACAGTTGACAGGGAGGCAGAGGCAGCGGATTCTCATTAGGGTTGTTGACAGTTGACCGTTGACTTTTTGACTTTATGCTCAACCCTAATGAGAATATGATATGTGATTAACTATTATATTAATTAAGTATTATGGTGATATGGTTGTTGACTTGTTGACTTTTGTTGACTTGTTGACTTTGGTGACTTGTTGACTTTTGTTGACTTGTTGACCGGTTGACTAGGCTTGACTAGTTGACCATCATGATAACCATGGTTATCATTTCATGCCAAAGACTTTTTCTTGCTTGTTCATTTGAGTAAAATGAGTGCATGACATGATAAGGTTATGGTTACTTCAACCATCACATAAGACTTTTGTTGATATGATGAGTTATCATTGCTTTGGATTATGAGAGGGTGAGAGACAAAATACTTGCTCATTCTTTCTTGCTCATTCTCTCTCTTGTTCTTGAGCTCTCCTCTTGCTCTCACCCTCAACCTCTTGCTCCCTCTCTTGATCTATGGTTCTCTTGTCTCATGAGTTGAGAATCAAGAACCATAGATAAAATCCCATTCTAAATCATCTCTACTCATTCTAGTTCACTAGGTTTAGCAAACCAAGTGAACTAGTTTCTTCAAAGAACGAAGAAGGAGCTAAAGGTTGGAGCTTTCAAGTGGATCTATCTTCGGCGTACGGAGACAACGAGAAGGAGCCATCGAACCACCATCGGAGCTTGAAGAGAAGGAGTTCAAGTTTAGGTATAACCATCTTCATCCGAGTAGCTAACTCTCTTTAGCATAGTTTGCTAGTTTTAGTTTAGACAACGATCCCGACCATAGTTTAGTCCATGTTGCCTCTTGCGATAAAAATTCGTTTTTTATACCGTTTCCGCCTCCCCGTAAGAACCGGGGGTCGCAACGTGGACTTACAGTGGTATCAGAGCCTAACTAAACTTAAACTAGCTTAGTAGTGAAGTGTAACGAAGTTCGGAACCGAAAAAAAATCACAAAACCGGATAATCACAAAAACTGAGTTTCTGTTGAAATTTTTTCTGCTCAAAATGAAAAACTTTACACTTGTAAATTCGGCTCAGGATTTTGTGTGAACACCCAAGAAAAACGATACAGTGATTCGCCTAAAGTGCCGCGCTTCCGCCGCGTGATCCTTCTTAGCCGCCGCGGAACCGCCGCGACTTGGTGTCTTCTCTGCATCGTTTTTCGTGCAGTGTGTTTGTGTGTTGGTTTTGGGATTTTTAAAATATATTATATGTGCCCAGATTTTCCAGAAAAGAAATTTCCTTTTGGGGTCCTATAATTCCGTATTTTTTCCGAACTTCACTGCATTTTGACTATGATGGTTATATCTGTGATGCTTGCATGTATTGAACGTCGGCTAATCGCTATAAGTCGATTAGTCGGGGTTATACATGATCTGTAATGTGCTGGAATGTGTATATGAATGTGTTGGACTGTCGCGGGTGAATAGCCGGGGTGGATGTGAGATGAGCTTTTGTTTTTCTTTCATTCATTGTAAATGTAAATTGATGTAATAATTATTATTTGTTTGACCGCACAACCGGGTCGGGGTTGTAGCCGTCATTGTATAATTCTTTTTACTGTTTTTGCTCCTAGGATAGACCCATGGAGGGGTGCACAAACTACCGAGTACTTGGCGGGTAGTTTGCCGCACCCGTAGGGGTCTTGGGTGGGGTATTTGGCTATTCACCGCGACCGTGTTATCCGCTTTTCGTTTCAGGCTCGAAAGGATTGCGGATTGCTAGTATATCCAATGCATTCATCTGTGATCTGTAATGTCTATCATTGCTTACTATTTAGGCGTTGCTTATGTTTTACAGACGCGCTAGCCCAGCCCCCGCTCTGTCGTTAGTTAAGTAACCTAACGGGTAATGACGGGGCCCAGTGGCGAATGCGAATGGCATAAGCGTACGTCATATTTTGGTTGTTTTCTGCAATGGTAGGGTTAAATGATGGGACGCATTAAAAGTACTAATGCAAGAATATCACGCATTAAAAGAACTAATGCAAGATAATAAACCAAGTTAAAGTCGTTGGAACACTTTCGAAAAACCACTCGGTTCTTTTCAAAACAACTTTTAAATACGGAGCATGAGCCACTCCTTTTAAAAGCTATCTCGTTCCATCGACCAAATCAAGTTCACTACGTTCACGGTTTTGCCAAAACCATCCGTAGCCCTCCGTCGTTTCACATGAATAGTCAATAGTATTCAAGCTGTGTTTGTTGGCCAAAGTCAAGGCACAGTGATTGGTAGCTATTGGGTATTCATGTGCAGCATAGATAGATGCGTTGGTTTGGAACAGTCGTACTGCCTTGTTGGCCAAAGTCAAGGGTAGGTGCGGGTGGATTCAAATTAACCTGGAGAACGACGGGCAGAACTTGACATGTGACTTATGATTTGTTGGCCAAAGTCAAGGTCATAAGAGCATGGGGCAAAAATCCACATCGGGAGTTTCATAAGTACTGAAACTTGCTAGATTTGCATACCATTTGGAGTGTGATGATTCTGGTAGGATTCCTTCAGTTTCGTCACGCGATGATATTTGGATCCCGATCCTACTGTGAGCATATGCTACTCCTCGGGAAATTTCTCACTTAACGATCAATGCTATAAACCTAGTAGGTGCCTAGAAAGGTGTTAGCGGGGCTACGCCCCCAGGGAAAAGAGGTTCTTTAATTAAGGAACTTCGCGAAAGCGTTGGAAAACCTCCCTCGAAGTACCGACACCGGCCTGGCTGAACGGTTAAGCAAGTATTGTACGGTGGGATTGATCCTGACTAATTCTTCCTTTATGGTTTGAGGAGGGATTCGAGAAACAGTGGGAGCCATCCTGTTTAGACAAACTAAAAACCACTCTAAACTTGCAAGAGCATCATGCTGAGTGTTTCTTCTTCTCTCTCCTAATTGCAGCGACCAATCAACATGACTGGACTTAAGTTACTCCTAGATAAAAACAAACTGACAGGGCCAAACTACAAAGATTGGCTCAGGAATGTCACGATAGCAATCACTTATGACAAGCTGGGGTATCTTCTTACCACCAAAGCTCCCCCTGTCCCTGGTCCAACTTCCAGTGTCGCGGATAAGGAAATCCGCAAGACTTGGGAGATTGATAGCGCGAAGGCCAAGTGCCTCCTGCTTGCCTCGATGGACAACGAACATCAGAGGAGGCATGAGAATATGGACATGGAGTCCATATTGCTCCATACAAAAGAACTGTATGGAGAGCAATCACGTATCGCAAGATACGAAGCGTCGAAAAAGTTATTTTCGACAAGAATGGCCGTCGGATCATCAGTAGCCGAGCATGTGCTAAAGATGATCGGCTTCATTGAGGAGCTCGCTGACCTAGGGATCACATTGGAGAGTGAGCTATATACGGATATAGTTCTCCAGTCCCTTCCTTCCACTTACGCCCAGTTTATACTGAACTTCAACCTACAAGAAAAAGAGGTTGAACTATCAGAGCTCCTCAACATGCTGAGGAGCGCAGAGGGCACCCTACAGAAAGGTAGGGAAACATCCACTTTGTTTGTAGGAGGATCATCTTCTTCTAGGTCCAAGGCGAAAGCCAAGGGAAAGAAGAAGAAGGCCCCCGCCAAACCAAGGGGCGGTGTTGGTAAAGTGGATACGAAGGGAAAAGGCAAAGCAACAAAGATAGCGGGGAAGCTTGTGGATAAGGAAGAATGCTTCTATTGTCATAAGAAAGGACACTGGAAGAATGATTGCAGTGCCTGGAAGGCCAGAACACAGGAATTGAAGCAGGTTGCAGCTTCAGCTTCAGGTGTGTATGTTATTGAAAACTGTCTTTCAATAAACTCTACTTCCTGGGTATTGGATACCGGATCAGGATCTCATATCTGTAATTCTTTGCAGGCGTTGAGAAACCGTAGTGTTTTGAAGGCAGGTGACATGACCCTCAAAGTTGCGAACGGAGCTAGCATGGATGCTAAAGCCGTGGGGGACTATCACCTGGGAATGTCAGATGGACATGTTTTGGTTTTGCGTAATTGCTTTTTTGTACCCAACGCAACTTGTAATATCATTTCTGTATCTTTAGTTTCTAAAGAAGGTTATGAATTTGCGTTTGTAAGTAATGTTGTAAACATTCACCTTAATCAAGTTTTGATTGGGTCAGGTACATTGAGTAATGGTATATACGTGTTAAACCAACCACAGATTTTCAACGTCCAGAATACACACAAAAGAAAGTCTCCGGAAATGAATCAGACTTTCTTATGGCATTGTAGATTGGGTCACATCAATGAGAGAAGGTTGACTAAGTTACATACAGAAGGATATTTGAATGCGTTCGAATATCAATCGTATGCCACTTGTCAATCTTGTCTCAAAGGAAAGATGACAAAGACTCCGTTTACTGGACAAGGAGTAAGAGCGAGCGAGCTCTTAGGACTCATACACAGTGACGTATGCGGTCCAATGTCTACACATGCCCGAAGCGGACATTCTTACTTCATTACTTTTACGGATGATTTCTCAAGGTACGGTTATGTCTTCTTGATGAAACATAAGTCCGAGGCCTTTGGAAAATTCCAGGAGTATAAGAATGAAGTAGAGAAACAGACCGGCAAAAGTATTAAGATTCTAAGATCGGATCGAGGAGGAGAATACTTAAGTGCCGAGTTCCTGGACTATTTAAAAGAGAACGGAATTCTCTCTCAGCTTACTCCTCCATACACCCCGCAACATAACGGTGTATCGGAGAGACGGAACCGCACCCTATTGGATATGGTGCGGTCCATGATGAGTAACGCTGAGTTACCGCGATCATTCTGGGGATATGCGCTAGAATCAGCCGCATACCTTTTGAACCGAGTACCTACTAAGACCGTGCCTACTACACCATATGAGATGTGGTGTGGGAAGAGACCCTATCTTAAGCACATTAAGACATGGGGATGTCCGGCTTTTGTCAAAAAGCAGCATGCGGACAAGCTCGAGGCACGCTCAGTACAGTGCAAGTTTGTGGGGTATCCAAAGAACTCAAAAGGATATTTCTTCTACTGTGAAGAGGAACAAAAAGTTCTTGTTTCTCGTCATGCCTACTTCTTGGAAACTGAGTTTTTGGAAAACCAGATAAGTGGGAGCACAGTAGAACTGGAAGAAATTCCAGAACCACGGACTGTTACTGAAAGTTTAGTGGAACCAGAAGGTTCGGAAGAACAGGACATTCCTACGCCGCTCCGCAGAAGTAGTAGGCAGTCTCATCCGCCTGAGAGATACTACGGTTTTCTCATAGACGGGGATAGAGAGGATTGCATCATAGATTATGATGAGCCTACTAGCTTCCAGCAGGCCGTTCAGAGCGTTGACTCAGTGAAATGGCTGGATGCAATGCGGACCGAAATGGAGTCCATGTACACCAACAAGGTATGGACGTTGGACATTGCTCCAGACGGGGTAAAACCCGTAGGATGCAAGTGGATCTTCAAAAGGAAGATTGGTGTAGATGGACAGGTTGAGACCTATAAAGCTAGGCTGGTAGCAAAGGGTTTTCGTCAAAGACCTGGCTTGGACTACGACGAAACCTTTTCTCCAGTAGCCATGCTGAAATCCATTCGGATCCTTCTTGCCATTGCTGCCTTCCACGATTATGAGATCTGGCAAATGGACGTAAAGACAGCTTTTCTAAATGGAAATTTAGAGGAGTGTGTCTATATGGACCAGCCAGAGGGTTTCATTCAGAGTGGGAGCAGCGGAAAGGTGTGCAAGTTGCTTAAGTCCATCTATGGACTAAAGCAGGCATCGCGGAGTTGGAACATCTGCTTTGATGAGACGGTCAAAGAATTTGGCTTTATCAAAAATCCAGATGAACCATGCATCTATAGTAGATTTGTAGCGAGAACTGTAGTATTCCTCGTTTTATACGTGGATGACATTCTCTTAATAGGAAATGACATTCCTATGCTACAATCTGTCAAGGGGTTCTTGTCACACAGGTTCTCCATGAAAGACCTGGGTGATGCCTCGTACATTCTGGGTATCCGGATCTACCGTGACAGATCCAAGAGGATATTAGGACTTTCACAGTCCAGGTACATCGACACCATACTGAAGAGATTCAGTATGGAAGATTCCAAGCGCGGTAACCTACCGGCTTGTCACGGGATCACCCTCTCTAAAGAGATGTCTCCCAAGACTGATTTGGAGAGGGATCGCATGTCTATTATACCCTACGCTTCTGCGGTAGGCTCTATAATGTATGCGATGTTGTGTACCAGACCGGATGTAGCTTATGCACTGAGTGTGGTAAGCCGGTATCAGTCAAACCCTGGGGAGAAACACTGGATAGCGGTAAAGAACATTCTCAAGTACCTGAGAAGGACTAAGGAGATGTTCTTGGTGTATGGCGGAAAAGACCTCCAGATCGAGGCCTTTGCTGACTCCAGCTTCCAGAGTGACAAGGATGATTCCAAGTCCATGTCGGGTTTTGTCTTTACCCTCAATGGAGGGGCGGTGTGTTGGAAGAGTTCCAAACAGGAAACCGTTGCAGACTCGACGATGGAAGCGGAATACATCGCTGCATCTGATGCCGCAAAAGAAGCTGTCTGGATGAGGAAGTTCTTGAAAGAACTTCAGGTGGTTCCGTCCATTGTTGATCCAATACCTCTGTATTGCGACAACAACGGGGCTATAGCTTTAGCGAAGGAACCCAGGTCCCATCAGAAATCCAGGCACATCTTAAGGCGGTATCACCTGATCAGGGAGATCGTAGATCGCCAGGAGATCGAGGTTCGGAGAGTCGCTTCAGAAGACAACACTGCAGATCCATTCACCAAGGCCTTGCCCCAGACTCAGTTCGAGCGGCTGATCGAGATGATAGGTCTTCGATACGCCAGTACATGGCCTTAGTGCAAGTGGGAGATTGTTAGTGTATATGCCCTAGAGGCCATTACTGTATCATACTAGTTTGTATATTACTTAATGGATGCTTGGGATATTCACCTTGTATATACAATCTTGCTCAAAATAGTAGTATGCTACTTGGTTTGTTTCTACTTCAATGTGTACTTGTGTTTATTTCAGTATATCACTTATACGCATTAGTGGAGCCCTTAGGATCTTTTCTTGATTACCAGCGTTGTGATGGCAGTCACACTAGTGGGGGCTGGGTAATCTATAAGCACATCCTTATTCAGGTCCCTAGTCGCAGGACTATCGAGACAGGGCATCGATACTCCGGAGTAGACCAGCGCATGCGCTTCTCATCCCAGTGTGGGAGACGGTCTGTCCCACAGCCGTCAGTACGTCGTACTTGAGATAGTATGCGGGTGCTCGTTAGGTTACGGGTACACTGGACAGGACTCGTCGGGAACTGACTAGTTGGTATTATACCTATCGTCAGTTATCAGTTCCCAGGTGACATGAGTACAGCTTAGTCCGCTGACTTGACACTGTCACTTCGCCTCGGGTGTGTTCCCACTGTACTTTGATCACTACCCTACCACGGCTCAAAGGAGTCGTGCAAACAGGTGGTAGTTGGGTGCAGTCCCGAAGCACTTGGAGGCAGTGACGGTTAGACAGGATTCGTCTCTCCCGGTATTGGGGGTTGACATCGCGCTGTGTCTAGGAGAGCCATTACACGAGTAGTCCCTGGCCAGGGCAAACGAGATATACTGGTAGGTTTCCAGTGTTATCTCAGGGTGTATTGGGCTTCACTCCGGCACGACTTGTACCGCTATTGGGGGACTGACGTTTACCGCCCCCTAGGCCCGCCATGCGATGTATCAGACGAACAGACCGGACTGTACGGAGAATGTCACGCTCAGGCTCAGTAGGAGTTCAGATGGGTTTCGCCTCGTCGGTCTTCTTGTCGGCATTACCTGGGGACCGTTACGCACAGCTAGTGCCGCTTGCGGTCTGTGGTTAAACCCACTGCCAGCGTAGTGTCGAGTCTTTAGAGTCCCACACAGAAAGCTTTTCGCCTTTAGGCAAAAGAGTAGAGGTCGCATGGTATTGCGACAGGTCGCATGGTTTTGCGACAGGGTTCGGTCACATCCGTGCACTTGTGCACGTACAGTGTCCGGACAGTTTACACTAGCGGGCTTTGGTTTAAGCCAGATCCTAGTGTACCTTATGGGATTGGATTTATCCAGTTTGCATTCGTGTTCCTCGGAACGCGGATGCGGGTGTGTATGCACAGTTGACAGGGAGGCAGAGGCAGCGGATTCTCATTAGGGTTGTTGACAGTTGACCGTTGACTTTTTGACTTTATGCTCAACCCTAATGAGAATATGATATGTGATTAACTATTATATTAATTAAGTATTATGGTGATATGGTTGTTGACTTGTTGACTTTTGTTGACTTGTTGACTTTGGTGACTTGTTGACTTTTGTTGACTTGTTGACCGGTTGACTAGGCTTGACTAGTTGACCATCATGATAACCATGGTTATCATTTCATGCCAAAGACTTTTTCTTGCTTGTTCATTTGAGTAAAATGAGTGCATGACATGATAAGGTTATGGTTACTTCAACCATCACATAAGACTTTTGTTGATATGATGAGTTATCATTGCTTTGGATTATGAGAGGGTGAGAGACAAAATACTTGCTCATTCTTTCTTGCTCATTCTCTCTCTTGTTCTTGAGCTCTCCTCTTGCTCTCACCCTCAACCTCTTGCTCCCTCTCTTGATCTATGGTTCTCTTGTCTCATGAGTTGAGAATCAAGAACCATAGATAAAATCCCATTCTAAATCATCTCTACTCATTCTAGTTCACTAGGTTTAGCAAACCAAGTGAACTAGTTTCTTCAAAGAACGAAGAAGGAGCTAAAGGTTGGAGCTTTCAAGTGGATCTATCTTCGGCGTACGGAGACAACGAGAAGGAGCCATCGAACCACCATCGGAGCTTGAAGAGAAGGAGTTCAAGTTTAGGTATAACCATCTTCATCCGAGTAGCTAACTCTCTTTAGCATAGTTTGGTAGTTTTAGTTTAGACAACGATCCCGACCATAGTTTAGTCCATGTTGCCTCTTGCGATAAAAATTCGTTTTTTATACCGTTTCCGCCTCCCCGTAAGAACCGGGGGTCGCAACGTGGACTTACACTACCAATGCAAAACACCCAAATAAAGCTGTGTGCCAGCGAATCCGCTACTGATCCAAGCGGTCAACCTGCAAGAACTGTGGCACAACGGGGGTGAGTTGCCAACTCGTGAATAGAAATATATCTACAAGTAGAAATTGAATAAACAACGACTCCTATGTCAACTATATCATACAGGTAATACTATGATATCTAGGGTGACCGGGTCGTATATGTGCCAACAAGGTCGTCACTACCGATGTGCATGCGGATAACATCCCACAGTAATAATCAATGCATGTATATGGGTATCGTCCAACCATAACCAAGGTATGCAGATATATGGATCTCGTCCACCCATGAATCAATGTCTATAAGCATGTGTATAATCTCTGGTAGTAGAATCGGTGTATGTATGTATGTATGTATGTATGTGGATCCAGTACACGCGTCAACCACTGACGCAACAATATCTTGCATGTAAATATCATAAAAGAGTGTGCATGAAAGTATGAGGATATATATATCAACGGTGTCCCTCCAGACACATCTAAATCATGGAACCTGAGTGCCTAGCATCGACACTCGAAAGCATCATGAAAACTGTGCCCAGCATCGGCACGTAAATCCTCATATATCGGGCCCCGTCAGTCCAGATCGGCCCACGGGCTCCGTCAGTCTGGATCAGCCCATATCATCTCTCGACTCCGGTCGGTATCCTCCGGATATCCGCCGAGTCCAAATACTATCACCAGTAGGTAGTAGTCCCTCTGCCAGGCTCACCGTCTACTACACAGCGATCTGTTCTCGCCCCGGGGTACCATACCGGGCCCACCATGTACCCGCAATCGGCCTCATCCGCCTCCTCGAATCGGGTTTCACATGTCGCTCTCAGAACCGAGAAAACACATGGTGGACGCACTAAAAAATCATATCAAGAGAAACCGGGTTTTTAAAACAACACATAATCTCTTTTGAAATTTCCACGGTTCTCAAATCCAGAAATCTCATGAAAACAGCATATCTCAATGCGTAAAATAATAGAGCATGATGTATGCAACATATAAAAAGAATGCGAGCATATCCGTGTATCATGCAACATGGAACAGTGATATAACATATTAAGGGGAAAACCGCTCTTTTAAAATGATTCCGGTTTTTAAAGTATAACACGCGGTTCCCAATTTTCCAATAAAACCAGTTATCTATGTAGTTACCATATGTATATGCGCAGGTATAGATGTACCATGAATGTGTGCACAAAATATGAATATACAATGTGTATGTGTACAAGTATGAATGTAGCAATATATATGTCATGATGCAGCAACCCTACTGTGTAGTGACATGGCAATTATCTATGATGAAGTGTGTGAGCCGGCAAATATGTGTACGTGTAACATACGCATCATCGATAATGGTGCAGGTGTACTATCACAGGTATATGCGATGCCATAATAATATCATGAATGCAGCAAGTAAATCATCAGCTAACAGCTATAAGGTATACATAACTATTATATGTCCGAGTCGGTGAATCTATCAATCGGCGTCTAGCCCAATAACATTGCGTACGGTATAATCCATCGTACGACAATCTCTAGTCAAGGGTAAGGATCAATCATCAAGTCAACTCATCACGCACGGAATATCATCGTGCGGCGGCATTATACTAAAAGGGATCCTATCATCCTATAAGACAAATGAGGGTACGGCCTAATATCACATACGGACTATCATCCATGATTCACAACATTCTATATATATAACCATATATACCTATGTCCCGGATCGCATCTGCAATAATCTCATATCAGGGGACCGGCAGGGTATAAATCATCTCGATCGACTCGCATCCGTATACCATCACATCATATTCGTCTTGTATTCTTTCATCGCATTTATATCTCATATCATGTCGAATTTACATAAACATGCTATCTCTACTATGTATAAGTATCTAATCTAACAAACACTTTCGAACCATACAATCAGATTTTTAAAGAAGTGAATCGTAGTTTTGAAAACAGGGGTTACGGTGTTTTTAAGGCAAAGACATCATTTGAAAATCCGTAACATCCCTCAAGATATACATTTAAAAGATACATACGATTCTTTAGTTTAGAAAAAGGTATGGTTTGGATGACGCATCTAAATCGACTATCTAGTCCTACAGAACCCTAAGCGGTAATATCGCTAAACATCATCCTAGGGTAGTGGTAGCATATCACACTTTACAAACCTCTAGTTTCTAATGAGACTACATAGCTATCTATATTCTAACCCTAGTTTCCTAATCTAGGTTTCCTAACCATACTCTATAAATCGGTTTCCATCAGAAGTTTGCGGGGGTGATATACGCCATCCACCCGACTTCCCCGGTAGATATAGATCTACTCACCTGGTCTTCGCTCGCCGAAATCGATGACGCCACACTTCTTCGTCTCGGAATCCATGTGAGGGTACCTACAATAATAACCAATCGCAATACGTATTAAAATCGACGCAGAAAACCGATACAGCGCACAGTGTGCTCACAGGTTAAAACCTATGGCCTAAACGTGCAAATCAATCAAACAACCCCTGTTGTCGATGTACGAACACCCGACAACCAAATACAAATCCAAATATCAAGAAAGTTCATTTAAAAATACGGAAAACACACCAAAATGCTCCCAGATTTTCCCTAGATGACAATTAGCCAAAACTACATATAGGAGGGGTCTAATTTAGTGCAAAAGGAGCCATGGACCAAATCTGGAACCATTCCATCCTACTCTGGCCGCAAATTGCGGCCAGAATGATTAAATCTGCGGCCGGGGATTTGAGTTAGGGGCTCGGGTCTTGGTGGTGGCTTCCTAGGTGCCTGCACGACTCACTGTCAGCTCAATTTTATTTCTAGGGTCCCCGGGTTGCTCCAGATTTCAAAATACCCTCTAAAATCACACAAATCGACATGAACTCAAATTCCAAATCCGTATTTTGGATTTCATCCCCATTCCAGGTCAGTAAAACATCACTAAGGCTTGTGGGCAGCCACTACACATCACCAATTTCAACAAACACTCAACCTCTTTCTAGGGTTTCCCAATATCTCACTAATCTTCACAATATCACATCTAAACACATGTGAACACTAAAGTAAATGAAAAACTACCCAATTAGTGAAGGTATTACCTCATATAGCATCCATGAATCCTCCAAGGTCATCAAAACTAAATTTTTCTTGGTCCCATGTATAGAGCTTGAAGAGGGGATTAATATTTGTGAAGGGTGTGTAGGGTTTTGGGGATTGTTAGGAGATGGATCTAGGGATTATTTGAGGAGGGTTGGGAGCTTGAGGAGATGAAGAGGATGAGGGAAATGATGAGGGATTATGATTTGGGCAGCAGCCCCCCTCTCTCTCATTATAATTCACACACACACTCTCTTTCCAAGCCATCATTATGTCCCTTTCTTTCTCCTCACTCATCATGACCCCCCTTTTCTCACTCTTTCTTACCAAAAACCATAATATAAAGCCCAAATGAAATGAAACATGTAACAAAATGAACATGTCATGGTGCACTAACCATGGAAACTGTAAAAACGCGGATTTGGCTTAATCGCGATTAACAGTGCACTAATCGGGTTTTTATCGAAACTGCGTATAATAAATTTTAAAAATGCCAAATCCTTTAATTATATTATTAAATGAATAAATCATTTTAATTTCTATTTATTTCATAATTATTGGTATATATTTATACCCTTTTTTGAAAACCCCAATTTCGCAAATCGGCAGTTTTCGGGAAAAATATTATTTTAATATTAAATTCCCAAAAATAATATTTTTTATTTTCTGAAATGTTACAATCTTCCACCCTTAAATAAATTCGGTCCCCGAATTTAAATTTAAACCCCCAAAATCTAAAACTTTTCAATAATCAGCTCAAAACAATAGGGCTCCGAAATCATGGAAATCGCAGAAATATCACAGCGCGTCAAGTGCGCATAAAAATGGGTACAAAACTCAAAATCGAACTCCGTCAAGCGTTGCGCAAATCATCTGACTTGCACGCATATCCTCGGAGTTACGAATAGAGATACAGATCTCGAAATCCACTACTGAAATCCAATATACACTAGTCAAATACTATAATACGTGTATAGTACGCATCTTTGAAAACTCAAAAATCTGAATGAAATACATGCAAAATATTTTCTAAATCACCGCGTGGATGCGTAACTCACGGCATAACTGATGGACGCTCATTTTAAAATAATAATATATGTCCATATATGTTTTCTTAAATACACGTTCTGTCGTTTTCAAAACATCCCAAAAGGTTTTCCTTTATACACGTTCGTGTCGCTCGCGGACACTTAAGAAAATAGCGAGACTATAGCTCCTCTTGAAAACCATTTGGTAATCCTTTAATGCATGCAAAGTACTCAGGTACTATCCTCAGATCAGTCCTGTTTGGCTACCACACAATGTAGTGCCCAACATGAAAACAAAGTGCTCAAAAGCAAAATCAGCCTCAAAAGGCGTATCCAAAAATCACATGCGTCTGGTGCGCATGGGAACAAAATCCAAATACAGGTGCCATAATACGCACAAAAACCCAAAACTACGTGCAACAAGTGTGCACGAAAGCATCTGTCCACTGCAACGGGTGTGCACGACAGCAATATCGGGTGCATCTATTATGCGCAAAAATCTCAACCCTGTGCATCCAATGTGCACGGAAATACCACTCTGGTAAAACGAATGCTCAAGGATATAAATCGAGTGCAACCAAGGTACGGGGTATAAATCCAGTGAGACAACGCATAAATACCCGTCCGGTGCAACAAATGCAGAATGCAATCTAGTGCATAAACTACAAATACAGTGCATCTAGTGCACGAAATACAAATACAGTGCATCCGGTGCACGAAATACAAATACGATGCATCCTGTGCACAAAATACCGATCAAAAACTCAAATGCATAAACAGCAACACCGAGTACACCAAGGTGTATAAAATCGTAAACGTGTGCAACTGCGTGCACAAAACGCATATCAATGCACTACAAGCACATATAAGCTATACCGAGTGCAAACATCAAATCGAGTGCGATAAACATGCACAAATCAAAAACCAATACCATGGTGTATAAAAACATATTTCAAGTGCAATAACTATGCATGAAATGTAAATACTCAGTAGGTGCAACCATGGTGCACGAAATCAATATCAGGAAACTCGTCATCAAAACTCAAATCCAAGCGATATAAGCGTGATACTCAGATCACAAACGCAAATCGCGACAAAGGACATCGAGGTACACCTCCTACAATGTCGAGAAATAAATCGGTGCGCCTAGAAACTGGCAGAATAAAAACATCCGCTTGCCTCCTGCTCACGGTCTGGCATCCTCGGTCTCTGGATCCTTATCTTCTCTGCGGATTACCAATCTCGCAATCTATCTGCTCATCGGCCCTGTCAGGTGTGCTAACGGGGACGATTCCGCTCTAGCACTTCTCTGGTCATCTCTCGGTCAATCATCATGACCACTCATAAAGCAGCACGTTGCTGGCGTCGGCCTCTGGCTCTCTGAATACACGTGACACCTCTGTTCCTGGGTGCAAATCTCATTGCAGCAGTGTCCTGGAAGGAATCCTGCTCAAGGTCTCTTCCGATCTCGCCTATGCTGAACTGTACGGAGGCTGGTACTCTTATATAATCTTTTCTCCTTTTTCTGGACATCTGCATGTGCCGCACATATTTCTTCGGAAACTGGCCGTATCCCAACGCCTCTATAAGCATATCAGGTCTCTGATCTTGACGGAGGGTAAAATAGCTCGTCAGCGTCTCGCACGAACCTCTGGTTCCATTCACCTGTATCATCGTCCACTATGACGTTACACCATGCTATCTGCGCACTACAACTGTTCTCGGCCACGGTCAATCCGAAGTCTCTCACACGGACTTGAAGTCATGAACTCGGTATCTTCATCACTCGGTAGAAGATATCTGGCCGAACACGTCCTCGGAACTCGTCCCAACCATCGGAGAAATACTCAATGTTCGTCCTTCCTCGATCAACTCACAACGCATCTGGGTGAGGTCTTCTATCCGAACCTGGTCAACTATCTCGTCGACGATGCCAAACGCTGGCCTTCTGAGTGTGCGCAAAATGACCACTCCTGGTCCAGGTCTTCTCGTATAGTGTTCCAGAAAGGTCCTGTCGAGGCCTCTCTCACATCTCATTTCTGCCGAATTGCCCGGAAGTTATTATCTTTTCTATATCTGTTTCTTATTCCGGAACGGCTGCATACTCCTCGCGACTCCTTCTGGAAGATATATCCATATACTATGACTCTACACGCGTATCATATCTCTGATATCAGCGGAGTGGAACGTCACCTCATCGAATTCTCATGCGAACTCTTTACTTCACTCGGCTCCAATGTCGACTGATTCGGACTCGTCTTCTCATGGCTGCAAGGACTGCGCTCCAACGGCTATGCTCGTATCTGGAGTCTCCCAAGCAATGTGTCCCATCATAAGATATCCGAATGATGTCGAACCATCCGATCGATATGTCAAAACCTCATAATCCCTCAAGAGATCAACATCTTGGGTACAGTTTAATAGTATCGAGTACATGCCATAGCATCCGTGATCCAGCCGTAGAAGGGCAAACCCAAGCCTCACTAATGGCACCGTGGAACTGCCATAAACCCTAAGGTTCAAAGGCTTTCACACGGTCATTATGTCGAGTTAGGGTTTCATTCTTCTAGAGGGTCCATAGAATTGCTTGCACGTCTTTCCAAATACTTTAAACTTGGAATATGGTTTCCTGATATTCGATCTTCTCTATCGACTCTCAACGAATCTACGTGAAGTCGTCTCTAGCTGGAATCAATCTATCTGATGACCTCGCATCGGGTAGCGAACTAACCACATGTCCTAGTCCTTCACCCTTAGGTGGCTAGCGACCTTCCATCATATCTCTAAGTATATACTTATGCTGCAGTAGCTCCAACCTCTGGGCGATACCTCGTCATTTGCAGCAACAACTGGCTCATTCGTCTGTACGCTGAACAGCGCCTCAATCCTCTAGGAAAGGCGATACATTGGCAGTCGTCTCTAAATTGGTCTGCTCTAGATCTGAGTAAGGCTTTCCACACTGGAAATCTTCAACTCAACTAGGCCTGCTCCGGCGCATAAATCAGACGAATCACTCTCGTCTCTCAAATCGGGGTAGACTAGCTATCAACTGTCGCATTTCTGCTTGGTAGCTCCGGCGGTCTTAGCCCATAAGCTCTGGAAGCGACATCCCATCATCTCGGCAACAGCTGGGTCACCTGTCTGCACGGTAGGCGACATCATAATCTCTGAGGTAAGGTTTACATCAACAGTCCTCTCTCAACTGGTAGCTCTAACAATGGCCCGATCATCCGGTGTAAAACCAAGCACTCGCCTCGACAAGAGGTCACAGCAAAATACTAACTCGGGACGTTCCTATGTCACCAGAAAACACAATGGTCGGCCCTCGTACCAGACGAGCTCGCCCGACCGCATCCCTAGCAGCAGCTCAAACTGCGCTCAACTATGGTGACAGGAACCTCAATTGAGTATCGAATAAAGCAGATCAACGGCATGAGAGGAAACGACAAATCCAATATGGATACATGATCATAAGAAGGAACAGCATCAATGAAAGTATGATCATGGAAACAAATAGAATCAAGGATCTCCAATGGATGTATAATCATAGATACGAAGAGAATCACTGGTCTCAAAAATATGTACATCCTAAGGTTTCTTAAGTGGAGTATCGTATCGTAAATATGCCGCGGAACATACGTACGGTACGTTACTCTACTCAAGCTACCAACTCCATCAATCAGGGTCAGCCTATGAAACGAAAGTTCGGGTCTAATACCCCCTGTTCAAGTCTAAGTTTCGTAAGGTCAAGCCTAGGTTCCAAAATACATACCCGCCCTAGACTCCGCATAGTCAAACATAGACTCGAACCTAGCGCTCTGATACCAACTTTGTCACGACCTGAAATATTAGCTCGTGACCAGCACTTGAATCACGCCACGTCTAAAGGCGTAACGTAATTCAAGTAAGCTGAAACCCAGAAATCTAAACCTTTTTAAGAAAATAAAGGAGGTGGAGTTTTTGAAATAAAGGTATAATAAAATCAAGTGTGCTTAATGCATAGAAAGAAACATGAATGATGCAAATGAAATTTTCTAGTTTGAAAAACATGTTTCGTCTTTTGAAAAATTTTGGCAGCACCTCCTTTGTATATTTTGATCCAAAACCACAAAACATAACAAGAATAATGGCATCCCCAAGCGGGAGCTAGCTCTTCGCCAAACGGCGGATCACAACCACGCAATGCAATATAAATGAGTATACGACGCCCAACGGCGAAGTTCACCACAAAAAGATAAAGAAAAGAGCAAGATATAACCCCAAAGGGAAAAATAAAACCCATCGCTCAAATCTCGCAACTACAAGTCTCACTAAGTCTCATCACTTATACAAATAAAACTTTTGATTGATTGATGGAGTTAACTAGATACAACATGAAATATAATACAAGAGTGGGTACGATACAATGTCCCACCTACCAATGCAAAACACCCAAATAAAGCTGTGTGCCGGCGAATCCGCTACTGATCCAAGCGGTCAACCTGCAAGAACTGTGGCACAACGGGGGTGAGTTGCCAACTCGTGAATAGAAATATATCTACAAGTAGAAATCGAATAAACAACGACTCCTAGGTCAACTATATCATACAGGTAATACTATGATATCTAGGGTGATCGGGTCGTATATGTGCCAACAAGGTCGTCACTACCTATGTGCATGCGGATAACATCCCACAGTAATAATCAATGCATGTATATGGGTATCGTCCAACTATAACCAATGTATGCAGATATGTGGATCTCGTCCACCCATGAATCAATGTCTATAAGCATGTGTATAATCTTCGGTAGTAGAATCGGTGTATGTATGTATGTATGTATGTATGTGGATCCAGTCCACGCGTCAACCACTGACGCAACAATATCATGCATGTAAATATCATAAAAGTGTGTGCAAGAAAATATGAGGATATATATATATCAACGGTGTCCCTCCCGACACATCTAAATCATGGAACCTGAGTGCCTAACATCGACACTGGAAAGCATCATGAAAACTGTGCCCAGCATCGGCACGTAAATCCTCATATATCGGGCTCCGTCAGTCCGGATCGGCCCACGGGCTCCGTCAGTCCGGATCAGCCCATATCATCTCTCGACTCCGGTCGGTATCCTCCGGATATCTGCCGAGTCCAAATACTATCATCGGTAGGTAGTAGTCCCTCTGCCAGGCTCACCGTCTACTACACAGCGATCCGTTCTCGCCCAGGGGTACCATACCGGGCCCACCATGTACCCGCAATCGGCCTCATCCGCCTCCTCGAATCGGGTTTCACATGTCGCTCTCAGAACCGAGAAAACACATGGTGGACGCACTAAAAAATCATATCAAGAGAAACCGAGTTTTTAAAACAACACATAATCTCTTTTGAAATTTCCACGGTTCTCAAATCCAGAAATCTCATGAAAACAGCATATCTCAATGCGTAAAATAATAGAGCATGATGTATGCAACATATAAAAAGAATGCGAGCAGATCCGTGTATCATGCAACATGGAACAGTGATATAACATATTAAGGGGAAAACCGCTCTTTTAAAATGATTCCGGTTTTTAAAGTATAACATGCGGTTCCCAATTTTCCAATAAAACCAGTTATCTATGTAGGTACCATATGTATATGCGCAGGTATAGATGTACCATGAATGTGTGCACAAAATATGAATATACAATGTGTATGTGTACAAGTATGAATGTAGCAATATATATGTCATGATGCAGCAACCCTACTGTGTAGTGACATGACAATTATCGATGATGAAGTGTGTGAGCCGGCAAATATGTGCACGTGTAACATACGCATCATCGATAATGGTGCAGGTGTACTATCACAGGTATATGCGATGCCATAATAATATCATGAATGCAGCAAGTAAATCATCAGCTAACAGCTATAAGGTCTACATAACTATCATATGTCCGAGTCGGTGAATCTATCAATCGGCGTCTAGCCCAATAACATCGCGTACGGTATAATCCATCGTACGGCAATCTCTAGTCAAGGGTAAGGATCAATCATCAAGTCAACTCATCACGCACGGAATATCATCGTGCGGCGGCATTATACTAAAAGGGATCCTATCATCCTATAAGACAAATGAGGGTACGGCCTAATATCACATACGGCCTATCATCCATGATTCATAACATTCTATATATATATATAACCCTATATACCTATGTCCCGGATCGCATCTGCAATAATCTCATATCAGGGGACCGGCAGGGTATAAATCATCTCGATCGACTCGCATCCGTATACCATCACATCATATCATCATATTCGTCTTGTATTCTTTCATCGCATTTATATCTCATATCATGTCGAATTTACATAAACATGCTATCTCTACTATGTATAAGTATCTAATCTAACAAACACTTCCGAACCATACAATCAGATTTTTAAAGAAGTGAATCGTAGTTTTGAAAACAGGGGTTACGGTGTTTTTAAGGCAAAGACATCATTTGAAAATCCGTAACATCCCTCAAGATATACATTTAAAAGATACATACGATTCTTTAGTTTAGAAAAAGGTATGGTTCGGATGACGCATCTACATCGACTATCTAGTCCTACAGAACCCTAAACGGTAATATCGCTAAACATCATCCTAGGGTAGTAGTAGCATATCACACTTAACTAACCTCTAGTTTCTAATGCGACTACATAGCTATCTATATTCTAACCCTAGTTTCCTAATCTAGGTTTCCTAACCATACTCTATAAATCGGTTTCCATCAGAAGTTTGCGGGGGTGCTATATGCCATCCACCCGACTTTCCTGGTAGATATAGATCTACTCACCTGGTCTTCGCTCGCCGAAATCGATGACGCCACGCTTCTTTGCCTCGGATTCATGCGAGGGTACCTACAATAATAACCAATCGCAATACGTATTAAAATTGACGCAGAAAACCGATACAGCGCACAGTGTGCT
Organism: Agapanthus africanus; assembly: GCA_030015575.1. NCBI lineage: Eukaryota > Viridiplantae > Streptophyta > Magnoliopsida > Asparagales > Amaryllidaceae > Agapanthus > Agapanthus africanus. The sequence goes on along the minus strand of JASDDO010000026.1, from coordinate 396,561,206 downwards.
CACAGGTTAGAACCTATGGTCTAAACGTGCAAATCAATCAAACAACCCCTGTTGTCGATGTACGAACACCCGAAAACCAAATACAAATCCAAATATCAAGAAAGTGCATTTAAAAATACGGAAAACATCGCCTAAAACACACCAAAATGCTGCCAGATTTTCCCTAGATAACAATTACCCAAAACTACATATAGGAGGGGTCTAATTTAGTGCAAAAGGAGCCATGGACCAAATCTGGAACCATTCCATCCTACTCTGGTCGCAAATTGCGGCCAGAATGATTAAATCTGCGGCCGGGGATTTGAGTTAGGGGCTCGGGTCTTGGTGGTGGCTTCCTAAGTGCCTGCACGACTCACTGTCAGCTCAATTTTATTTCTAGGGTCCCCGGGTTGCTCCAGATTTCAAAATACCCTCTAAAATCACACAAATCGACATGAACTCAAATCCCAAATCCGTATTTTGGATTTCATCCCGCATTCCAGGTCAGTAAAACACCACTAAGGCTTGTGGGCAGCCACTACACATCACCAATTTCAACAAACACTCAACCTCTTTCTAGGGTTTCCCAATATCTCACTAATCTTCACAATATCACATCTAAACACATGTGAACACTAAAGTAAATGAAAAACTACCCAATTAGTGAAGGGATTACCTCATATAGTATCCATGAATCCTCCAAGGTCATCAAAACTGAATTTTTCTTGGTCCCATGTATAGAGCTTGAAGAGGGGATTAATATTTGTGAAGGGTGTGTAGGGTTTTGGGGATTGTTAGGAGATGGATCTAGGGATTATTTGAGGAGGGTTGGGAGCTTGAGTAGATGAAGAGGATGAGGGAAATGGTGAGGGATTATGATTTGGGCAGCAGCCCCCCTCTCTCATTATAATTCACACACTCTCTCTCTCTTTCCGAGCCATCATTATGTCCCTTTCTCTCTCCTCACTCATCATGACCCCCTTTTCTCTCTCTTTCTTACCAAATACCATAATATAAAGCCCAAATGAAATGAAACATGTAACAAAATGAACATGTCATGGTGCACTAACCATGAAAACTGTAAAAACGCGGATTTGGCTTAATCGCGATTAACAGTGCACTAATCGGGTTTTTATCGAAACTGCATATAATAAATTTTAAAAATGGCAAATCCTTTAATTATATTATTAAATGAATAAATCATTTTAATTTCTATTTATTTCATAATTATTGGTATATATTTATACCCTTTTTCGAAAACCACAATTTCGCAAATCGGCAGTTTTCGGGAAAAATATTATTTTAATATTAAATTCCCAAAAATAATATTTTAAATTTTCTGAAATGTTACACTCCATGTTGCTCGGGACTGTACCCAACTAAAACCTGTTTGCACAACTCCTTTGAGCCGTGGTAGGGTAGTAATCAAAGCACAGTGGGAACTCACACTAGACAAATGATGATCTCAGGTCGACAGACTAACCTGTAGATATGTCACCTGGGAACTGCTCTCTGACGATAGGTATAATACTAACTAGCAGGTTCCCGGCGAGTCCGTCCAGTGTACTCATAACCCAATGAGCACCTGTATACTATCTTAGGTGAACAAACTAACACCAATGGCTTGTGAGACCTGGCCACTGCCCCTCGTCGGGGTCTCGATCAGCATACACTAGTCTACACTGGAGTATCGATGCCCGGTCTCGATACTCCTATGACTAGGGACATTTAAGGATGTGCTTATAGACCCCAGCTCCCATATATATGATCGCCATCATAATGCTGGCAGTCAAGCAAGAATCCTATGGGCTTTCTCAACATGATGATAAAGACAAACCAGATAGCACACTATCATCTTGAGTAAGACTGTTTTATCGGTATAGGTCCTTACTCAATTATCATATTCACAAGTCCGCGACTATGATAATTGCCTTGAGGGCACTATAGCCAACAATTTCCCACTTGCACTTAAGGCCAATTATTGCGATGTCGCATACTCACAGACCGTGTGATACCGAACACCCAACTTCTCTACTAATCAGTTTCGCAAAACCCGTTTGCGAAAATGATTGTGTTCGAGAAATAGCCTCAGTGAGTGGATTCACTCCAATGTTTCTTTCTGTATCTCTCTATATCTCAACTTCGCGGAGAAAACTACCTCCCGAAATGAGCAATACGTGTTTTAGAATTTGTCTGGATATCTTATGGGACCCAGTTCATAAAAGAACTCTAATTCCAGCAAACTTCTTGGACTGTATCATCTACTGAATTTAATCAGTATCCTGTGCCATGCCTTCCACAGTGTCTGCTTGGACCACCTGTCCAACATACTGTCCCTCAAAAGAGGAAAAACTATAACTCTGACAGTCACTCTGTCATCCAGTTCACCCTGGAAGCCTGAAATGATAACCGTCTCCTGAAGGAGGCTGTCGTTACTATATCCCTAGAACATCCATTTATGTTCATTTACTGCTTCCCAATATTTTTCCAGGATTGGACTAATATATGTTTATTGCAGCTAGTGCAAAAACAATATCTATTGCGGTACTTGACATTTCATGATTAACTCAATTGCCTAAGCAAGTGATATGCTAATCATGTAGATCCCTCTCCCCTTTAGTCTGTAAAACACCTTTCGAGAGGTTGACTCCATCACCTGCAGGTAGACCACCATGCCAGGAGTCGTCCATTTAATGTCAAAGTACCCAGATTAGGATACTTCCCAAATCAAGATCTAAAACCATAGATCTAGTAACCAGAAAACCTGATATTATATCCATATCCTATGTGGAGAAACAACTTTGTGACAACCACATTATAACCGATCGTAGTACAGGAATATCTGTTCCTACCAAGTGCATGTCATCCCAATACCTGGACATCACTCTCTACTACCTTCTTACCAGATCCATCTCCTATTCTGATGAGGTCAAGGCCTATGACTGTCACATCAAAAATAGATGATCTATTTCCGCTATACTTTCTTTAGTCTATAAATAGACATAAGCTACTTGTCTTTTATGCTTCCGCTGCTCCCACTGACTACAACAACCTTCTGGCAGAGTCATATACACGTACACTTCCAAAACTAGTTTAGAACGACGCTATACTCATCCTCCTGCCGGGTCTTATAGTCTAGAACAGCAGCAATGGCAAGTCTGGGTAAACAAGAACCTCTCTGTCACCGTCTCTGAGAAGACCGAAGTACCTCTCGGGTGCCTGAGGTTACCTACCAAATCTGCGGAGTGGCTAATGGAATGTCAAAAACAATTTAATCCTTAGGTTTTATTAAATCTTCAGTGATCGTTTGTGGTTCTGGAATCAGTTCCAGTTCTACCATATTCCCACTTGTGTTTTTTTGAAAAAGTCCATTTTACTAAAACCGTGGCGAGTCAAGAACAATATAAATACTGACCTTCCTGATGGTAGAAAGTTAACCCTCGTCAAATCCCGGGATAACCCACAAACAACCATTACTGAAACGTGCTTTGAGTTTATACGGATTCTGGTTTTAAGCATCAGCCGGAAAACTCCCTATACCTTAACATCGTTAAGATATAAATTGATTCTATATATATCTAATATAGTAACAAAAGCACTAATTTAATTGGAACCAGGTTCAAATCATGCAGCTGTATCGAGTGCATATCAACCAAATGGAAAAATGCCATTCAGCATTATTCATCTAGGAGTGCATCCATATATGAGTAACCCGAAAGAGAAGCAAGTTCTCAAAACGGAATACCAGCACAAGTATCTACATCTTCGACTTCCTCGAAAAATCCTGATACTTACAAAAAATGGTTCTCTACTTTATTCTTATACCTATAACTTCTCAAAATCTGGACCATGCATTTCAACGAAATACCTGTCTAAAATAAGTGAAGTCATAAGTAAACAGAATATAGTTCGAGTACCAACCCCATTGTCCTAATGGACACTGGACAACATACAATACTTTGTATAAGTCCCCTGAGTTTAACAACTCAAACCCTGCGCGTCGTAGGTTGAAAAACTGTACCATGGTTAAGAAGAATTACACCGCTGTTTAATGCACCTTACCTAATCACCAGCTGATATAGGTAAATGTCACAGACATTATATCAAAATGTTATATCTCACTTTATAAAAGTAAATGTACAGATATATCAGTTTGAAATTGGTGCATAACAACGGATATTCAAAACCAAATATTTGCCATCCGGCAAAATCCAGATGATTTCCTCAAATATCACCAATTACAACGAATTCCGATATAAAGAGGATCTAATCACCCAATTCCCAATATCTTACTCCCATTCACCATCCGTAATAACATGCAGATGTGAGAAACTGATCTGGTAAATACATACCCTGGAGTTAGATTCCAATTGGGAAAACAGTTTTCAATTAACAATGCACAGTGAAACTGAAACATAAAATGTTTCAAAAGGGTTAACTGGTATTCCTAGTAATGCCTCTTCCATTATCCTGAATCATGACAGTAACCATATACTTACCTGCCCTTACTCCAATCCCTTTATTATGTCTTTACTTATTACCTTCTGTACACCTTCTTTAGGCTAATTGGTTTTCTTCATTCCCTACCCTTCAGCACCAGCCTAAGGTTTGGAAGAAGACTATCCAATAAGCCTAATAGGTGTACTCTCTTAATCCTAGGAGCCCTCGCAACCTGAGAGAAGGTAAAGAGAAAAGACATCTGAATAATCCTATCCAATTTCTCTTGAACCGGAAACCATCCCCGAATCTGGAACGAATTCCTTTGAGTTCGTATGTAACTATACGATGGCATATCCAATGGAAGTGGATATCCGTAGTGATACGGAGTGTTCTAGAGAAAAGAAAAGTGGATGTAGGAGTGGCAGGGGTATACACGGTCTTTGTCGTGAATGATGGTGATCGCAATTTCCTTTGCCATTATTCTAATCCCATTATATGTCTTTACTTATTACCTTTTGTACACCACACTTAAGCTTAATTGGTTTTCTTCCTTCCCTACCGTTCGGCACTTACCTATGGTTTGGAAGAAGACTATCCAATAAGCTCAATAGGTGTACCCTCTCTTAATCCTAGCAGCCCTCACAACCTGAGAGAAGGTAAAGAGAAAAGGCAACCGAATAATCCTATTCAATCTCTCCAGAACCAGAATCCATCCTCGAAAAAGTTCCTTCGAGTTCGTATATAACCATACGATGGATTTATCCAATGGAAGTGGACGTTCGTAGTGATACGAGGTGTTCTGGAGAAATGCAAAGGTGATTTAGAAGTGGCAATGATATATGCGACACCGTGACATTCCAAAAGCCAAAATGTTTTAAGAAGGTTCGGTTAATTGGGTTCATAAGTTTTAGTCAAAGGTCGGGTCATAGTCGCAGCCAGAGAGAGAGAAAAGAAACACTCAACGTGCACTCTAACCTAGATCAGAATGCTTGACACTTTATCTAATCGGATGGCTCCCACTGTATCCTCAAATTCTCCTCCAAACCTAAAATGAGAATTAGTCGGAATTACCCAAGGAATAATCATACTCATCAGTAGGAATCGGGATCCAACTATCATTGCATGATAACTTGATGGAAGCCACTCAAGTCATCACACTCCAGAAGGTATGCGCAAGCCTGGTAAGTTTCCTGTATGTTTGAAAATCCCGATATGATTTTTACCCCAAGCGGTTTATGACCTTAACTAGGTCAACAAACTATAAACCTCTAGTCAAGTTCAACCCGTCATTATCCTGGATTGCATTAAACCCACCCGCACGTGCCCTTGACTAGGTCAACAAGGCCGCACGACTGTCCTAACCAATCGCATTTAAAATGCAACAAACAAGCACCATTTAGCTACCGAACACTACGCCTTGACTAGGTCAACAAACACAACACGAATACTAAATAATACTCGTAAGAAATGACGGAGGGCTACGACTGGTTTTTGGCGAAAAACCTTTAACGTAATGAACTTGATATCGTTGAAGGAACCGAGTGGTTTTTACAAATTTATAGTGGCGAAAACATTTGCTAAAGAGGTCACTCCCGGTGAAGGGATCTCGGCTCTTTCCCCGTCGAATGAGGTGCAGGATATTCCAAACTGAATACCACGACACAAAGCAAAAGTAATCGACTATAGTGAAGCTATTACGTTGACGCAAACTTTTACTCAAGGGGTCACTCCCGATGAAGGGATCTCGGCCCTTGCCTCGTCGAATGAGGTACAGGATATTCCAAACTGAATACCACTGCGCAAAGCAAAAGAGAATGTTTGTAATGTCAGTTTTTTAAAAACTTGGTTCCAACAACATCATATATAGCTTTTTTTTATTCTTTCATTGATAAGAATCAATGCAGTCCCATCAATTAATCACACCAGAAAAGAACGAAAATAAAATGTACGTATATGCCATCCGCATTCGCCACTGGGTCCCGTCATCACCCGTTAGGTTACTTAGCTAACGACAGAGCGGGGACTGGGCTAGCGCGGGTGGAAAACATATACAACATCTACTAGTATATATATAAATATATAACAATCGGCCCAGGCATGATATAAAGCAACATCACAGAAACATCACAGAAACAACACAGAATGGTGGATAATGTGGAGCCCCAGGTTTCACTTGAGCCGCAAATGAGACCCGACGTTCCCTGTCATGTGGATAGCCTGTGCAATGAAAACCTAGACCCCTACGAGCGCGGCAAGTTACCCGCAAAACCAGAAGCGAGGCAACCCCCTTTAGCAACGTGAATGGACCACCCAGCACTTCAGGAAATCCGGTAACTTGAGCACCCCTCTTGGGTCAACCTATACCCCCTACGAGTGCGGCGAATAGCCCGCCAATTCTAGAGTAAGGTCCCCTCTGTCTGAATGCCTTGAGATACGGACCAGTTGCCCTCTAGAACCCGGCTATTCGTGCACTCCACCTCGGGGTAAGCCTAATACAGAAAATAAAATAATATACAAGGGTGACATCGACCTCAGCCCGATCGTGCCCCAAAAGAATAATATACAAATTGGCAGTGACGGTAATCCACATGTCGGACGCTCGCCCCGCAATATCAAATGTACAAATGAAATTAAACTGTACCAACATTGCACCATAGCTATCCACCACGACGATCCAACCAACATCACAGCACAACACTGAACATCAACGTGAATGTCACGTTCGCAAACTCGTCTAAAGGAACATATAACAGTTAGACGAGTTTACCGATCAAATGACATTCACGGTCGCAGATTATAATGTATGTACTGTCAAACGCACACTTAAAATATCGATCGACTAAGTTCCAAATTGGCCCCAATAGCAAAACCAACACTTCACAGAAACCTGGGCCAAAACAGGATATTACAAAAATCACAATTCCAAGTCAGGGGGCTACAGGAAAAATTTCGAAGCCCGTCGCCACTAAATGGCCGCGGAACCGCCGCTAATAGGGGGTAAGTGCGGTGGTTCCACGGCGACTTGGAGGCATCAGGAGCCCAAATTTTTTCTGTACCCTTAAAATCGCCTGCACGGATTTTTAAGCCACTGGAAAATATTTTTTGAACACTTTTGAAATCGGCAGAGAACAGAAAAATGGAATCGTGATTTTTGAAATTTCCATCGATCGATCTTTCAAGCATGTTTAAACAAGCTAGTAGGGGGTTTAAAGGGTGTTTCTGATACCATGTTGGGTTACGGCAACGCCCCGGCCAACGAAACGCGGCCAAAATGCGGAACAAAAATTTCTGGAACCGGCGCTACCGCTATCCGAATCCCGGATCGACCTTAAACCTTAAACTAGCATGCTAAACTTGTTGGAGATAGTGCCCTCAGAATCAATTATTGGATCACAGGCATGTGATTGCAATGATTGAGGGAGGACCTATTCCGGTAGGACAGTCTTACTCAAGATGATAGTATGCTATCTGGTTTACCTTTATCATCATGTACTGCTTTAGGTGACCTTACAGGTCACTATTGCACGTTGATAGAGCCCCTAGGATTCATGCTTGACTGCCAGCAGTATGAGGGCGATCATATACGTGCGAGCTGGTAGTCTATAAGCACATCCTTAAAAGGTCCCTAGTCGTAGGAGTTTTGAGACAGGGCATCGATACTCCAGATTAGACTAGTGTATACAGTCGAGACCCCGACGAGGGGCGGTGGCCGGTCTCACAAACCACCGGTGTCAGTTGGTTCACCTAAGATGTATACAGGTGCTCATTGGGTTATGAGTACACCGGACAGGACTCGCCGGGAGCATGCTAATTGGTCTTATACCTGACGTCAGATAGCAGTTCCCTGGTGACATGTGTACAGGTTAGTTCATCGACCTGAGGATCGTCATTTGTCTCGTGTGAGTTCCCACTCTACTTTGATTACTACCCTACCACCCTTAAAGGAGACGTGCAAACAGGTTTTAGTTGGGTACAGTCCCGAGCCAAATGGAGGCAGTGAGCGGATCTGCAGGGGTTCGTCTCTCCCGGTATTGGGGGTGAGGTCGCGCTGTGTCTAGGAGAGCCATTATACAAAGCCCTCGGCCGAGGCAGGAGATTTACTGGTAGGTATTCCAGCAGTATCTCAGGGTGTTCTGGGCTACACTCCGACACGACTTGTACCGCTTTTGGAGGTCTGACTTTTACCAACCCCCTAAGCCCGCCATGCGATGCTCATAGACGAACGGACCGGACTGTACGGATATTGTCACTGACAGGCTCAGTAGGGTGTCAGGATGAGTTCGCTCATCGACGTCCCTTTTGGTCAATAGCTGGTAGCCCGTCACATATGGCTAATACCTCTGACGTGCTAGTGGTTAAATCCACAGCCATAGTATTGACGAGTCTTTAGAGTCCCCCACATTCAGTTGCTCAAGTTTCGGGCGAAACGCTGTAGAGGCCGTATGGAGATATGGCAGGGTTCGATCAGATACGTGCGGCATTGCTGGATCAGGATCGGACGGTTAATACTAGCGGGCTTTGGTTTAAGCCGGATCCTAGTATTGTACAGTGTAGACTTTGTCTCATTGCATTTGTATTCGGTCGGAATACAAATGCGGGTATGTATATACAGTAGCGGGGTTTTCCTGTAATTTATTACGGGATCAGTTTTTTGGAGTTTCCAGTTTGTTTTCCGTTTCAGCCATATTTCTTTGTATCTTTCATTGGCTGAAGATTGGTGGAGGAGGGCTTATTTGCAAGCATGCAAATTTGGTTAGTGGAGGGTGTTATTTGTATATTGTTGTATCATGATAATTCCTCCACCATTTGACTTCATTTGACTTCTTCTTCTTTTCATCATGGCTTGACTTTTGGAGCCATCATGGTTGTTGATGATAAGGTTGTTGGAGTGTTGGTTTTTGAGTAATCATGGTTGTTGATGATTTGGTTGTTGGAGTGAGGTTCTTTGATTGTGATCATTGCTTATTATCATGACTCTTGGATTATGCTTGTGGCTACCTCATTCATACTCTCTCACTCTCACACACTCCATTCACTCTCCCCACTTACATGGCCGGCCAAGCCAAGATAGGGGCTGCCCAAAATTTGAGAGAGGGATTTTTGTTCATTGCTTGCTACAAAAATTCCCTAGTTCATTGCAAAAGTTTCATGGTTCATTTCGTCCACCAAAGGCAACTTCCTCAAACCCCAAATGAGACATAGATCATTACACGTATTCTACAGCAAATCTTGGGCATGTCGACTCGCCAGCTTCGTGTCCGAGTTTCCTCGGTCCAGAGGTGGGAGCCCATAAAAGAAGCCGGCGACGTGGTGCCCTTCCAGCGAGGAGATGAAGACCGGAGATTCCGCGGGGAGATCGGGACGACGACGAGAAGACCGAAGGACACGGATAGCTCGGTATATCTCTCTACCCCTTTCTCTTGTTAGCTAGGACTAGTTTAATGGCCTGATCCGGGTTTTTAGTGCGCGGTGGTGCCGGTTTAAAATGTTAAAGTAAATCATTGCTTCCGCATTCCGGCGTCGGATTGACGGCCGGGGCACCGCCGTGCACTTACAATGGTATCAGAGCCTCGCCATTAACCTAGTCTAGCTTTGTCTAATGTGTTTACATTTCCGATCGAACAAAATTCCAAAAACCGCGTTTTCATGTAGTTGCAGAATGATGTGCAGGGAATTCTAAGACTACTGTGAAATTTTTATCACGTGAACACACTATACGACCGCGGAACCACGGCCAAACCCATGCTTGGGCCGCGGTTTCGCCGCAAGATTTACTGTTCAGTGCATCAAAATTCTACACAGAGTCTGTGTTGAAAATAGGGGTTTTGGAACATTCTTTTTGGGCCCAGATTTTCTATGAGTGCTACAGTAGTGCTTGGGGCCCACTTGGGTAAATTTAATCGATCGAATATTTTAAATACATTAGTTCACAGTATTTACATTATATCTGCGACCGTGAATGTCACTTGATCGGTAAATCCTGTCTAACTACTATAGCCCGGTTAGATGGATTTGCGAACGTGACATTCACGTTGATGTTCTGTGTTGTGCTGTGATATTGTGGATTGGTCATGGGGGATAGCCTGGATGCAATGCTAGTACAGTTTTGGTTGTATTATGTACATTTGATATTGTGGGGCGAGCGTCCGACATGTAGACTGCCGTCACTGCCTGATTGTATATTATTCTTTTGGGGCACGACCGGGTCGAGGTCGATGTACCCGTTGTATGTATATTTTACTTTCTGTACTAGGATTACCCCAAGGTGGGGTGCACGGATAGCCGGGTTCTAGAGGGAAACGGGCCCGCATCTCATGGCATTGAGACGGAGGAGGCTTCACTCTAGAATTGGCGGGCTATTCGCCGCACTCGTAGGGGGTACGGGTTGACCCAGGAGGGGTGCCCAAGTTACCGGATTCCGTGAAGTGCCGGGTGGTCCATTGACATTGCTGAAGGGGGCTGTCTCGCTTCAGGTTTTGGCGGGTAACTTGCCGCACCCGTAGGGGTATAGGATTTCATTGCACAAGCTATCCACACGACCAGGGGAATGTCGAGTTTCAGTAGCGGCTCTGTGAAACCCGGGGATCCCAGATATCTGTATTGTTCTGTGATGGTTATTACATTTCTGTGATGTTGCATTTTATCATGCCTTGAGCGAAATATTATATATTTATATATATACTAGTAGATGTTGTATATGTTTTGCATCCACGCTAGTCCAGTCCCCTCTCTGTCGTTAGTTAAGTAACCTAACGGGTAATGACGGGACCCAGTGGCGAATACGGATGGCATATACGTACATCATTATTTTCGTTCTTTATTGGTGTGATCAATTGATGGGACTGCGTTGATTCGGATCAATGCAAGTTAAAAACAAACCTATTCTGATGTTGTTGGAACACTTTTCAAAAAGCTGTTATTGCAAGGACGTTCTCTTTTGTTTTGCATCGTGGTATTTAGTTGGAATATCCTGCTCCTCAATCGACGAGGCAAGGGACGAGATCCCTTCACCGGGAGTGACCCCTTGGACAAAAAGTTTGCGTCAGGGCAATACCTTCACTATAGCCGATTACTTTTGCTTTGCATCATGGTATTCAGTTGGAATATCCTGCACCTCATTCTACGGGGAAAGAGCCGAGATCCCTTCACCGGGAGTGACCTCTTTAGCAAAGGTTTTCGTCACTATATTTTCATAAAATCTATCCAGTTCCTTCAACGATATCAAGTTCATTACGTTAAAGGTTTTCGCCAGAAACCATTCGTAGCCCTCCGTCGTTTCACGTGGATAGTCAATTAGTATTCAAGCTATGTTTGTTGGCCAAAGACAAGGCATAGTGATTGGTAGCTATTGGGTATTCATGTGCAGCATAGATAGATGCGTTGGTTTGGGGCAGTCGTATAGCCTTGTTGGCTAAAGTCAAGGGCTTATGCGGGTGGGCTCAAATTAACCTGAAGAATGACGGGTAGAACTTGACATGTGTCTTATGATTTGTTGGCCAAAGTCAAGGTCATAAGAGCATGGGGGAAAAATCCACATCGGGAGTTTCTAAAGAAACTGAAACTTTCCAGATATGCGCATACCTTCTGGAGTGTGATGACGTGAGCGGATTCCGTCATGATATCATGCGATGATAGTTGGATCCCGATTCCCACTGATGAGTTAGTTTACTCCTCGGGTGACCCCGACTAATTCTTCTTTCAGGTTTGGAGGAGAATTTGACGGTACAGTGGGAGGTTTCCAGATTAGATAAATTGGTAACCATTCTGATTTAGGTTAGAGTGCACGCTGAGTGTTTCTTTTCTCTCTCTCTTTGGCAGCGATCATTGACCCGACCCTAGACTATGACTCAGTGACCAAGTTAACCGAACCTTCTTAAACACTGGCTTTTTGGATTGTCAGAGTTGCAAACCTCATTGCCACACCTACTTTTACCCTTTTCTTCAGGACACCCCGTATTACTACGAACGTCCACTTCCATTGGACAAAATCATCGTATGGTTATATACGAACTCGAAGGGATTTATTCGAGGATGGTTTTCGGTTCTGGAGAAAACGGATAGGACTATTCAGTTGTCTTTTCCTTTTACCTTCTCTCAGGTTGCGAGTACTCCTTGGTTTAGGAGATAGTACACCTATTACGCAAATTGGATAGTCTTCTTCCAAACCATAGGCTAGTGCCGACCGGTAGGGAATGAAGAAAACCAATTAGCCTAACGATGGTGTACAGAAGGTATTAAGTAAAGACATATCAAGGGATTAGTAAGAGGGCAAAGTAAACTGCGACTGCTATTCACGACCAAACCAAGTATTTCTTCGCCAATCCTAAATCACCTTTATGTTTCTCCAGGACACTCCGTATCACTATGAAGATCCACAGTTTATTGGATACTCCATCGTATGGTTATATACGAACTCGAAAGGAACTTGTTCCAGTTTGGGGATGGATTCTGGTTCAGGAGAAATAGGAATAAGGTTTATTCGGTTGTCTTTTATCTTCACCTTCTCTCGCATTGCGAGTGCTCCTAGGATTAGGACAGTACACCCATTATGCTTATTGGATAGTCTTCTTCCAAACCATAGGCTGGTGCCGAACGGTAGGGAAGGAAGAAAACCATTTAGCCTAAGAGGGTGTGCAGAAGGTAATGACTAAAGACATATAAAGGGATTTGGAAAGATGGCAAAGAATCATACGGTTACAGTTGTGAATCTGGATAATGGAAGAGGCATTACTAAGAATACCGGGATACCCCATCGAAACATTTCAATGTTTCAGTTTCACTGTGTACTGTTAAAGGAAAACTGATTTCCCGATTAGATACTTACTCCAGGGTATGTATTTACCAGGTATGATTCTCACATCTGTATGGTTTTACAAATGATGAGTGGGAGTAAGTTATTGGGAATTGGGTGATCATCCTCATTATATCGGGATTCGTTGTAATCGGTGATATTGGAGGAAGTCACCTGGGTTGTTTGCCGGACGGCAAATATTTGGTTTTGAATATCCGCTGTTATGCACCAATTTCAAATTGATATATCTGTACGTCTATTTTTATAGAGTGAGATTTACCTTTTTGAAATTATGTCCATGACATTTACCTATATCAGTGGATGATTAGGTAAGGAGTATTGAACAGCGGTGTAATTCTTCATAACCATAAGTACAGTTTTCAACCTACGACACACAGGGATTGAGTTATCAGACTCAATGGACTTATACAGAGTATTGTATGTTGTCCAGGGTCCATCAGGACAGAGGGGTTGGTCCTCGTACTATATTCGGTTTACTTATGACTTCTCTGGTTTTTAGACACGTGTTTCGTAGAAACACAAGGTCCGAATTTTGAGAAGTTATAGGTATATGAATAAAGTAGAGAACTAAGTATTGCAAGTATCGGGATTCTTCAAGGTGATCGAAGATGCAGATACTTGTGTAGGGTATTCAGTTGATAGTAATGATTAAGAGAACTTGCTTCTCTTTCAGGTTACTCATAATTGGAAGCATTCCTAAGTTGAGTAACGCTGATCGGCCTCTCTCCATTTAGTTGACATGCACTGGAAACAGCTGCATGATTTGAATCTGGTTTAATTAAATCAGTGCCTCTGGTTCTATATTGGATATAGAACAGTTCATATCTTAACAATGTTAAGGAACGGGGAGTTGTCTGGCTTATGCTTAAAACAGAACTCTGGATAACTCAAGGCACGTTTCTGTAATGGCTGTTTGTGGGTTGACCCAGGCTATGACGAGGGTTGACTTTCTACCATCTGGAAGATCAATAGTGATATTGTTCTAGACTCGCCACAGTTTTAATAAAAATGGATTTTTTCAGAAAACAGTAGTGGGAGTATGGTAGAACTGGAAGTGATTCCAGAACCACAAACGATTACTGAAGATTTAATAAGAACCTAAAGATTCAATCTGGTTTGACATTCCATTGGCCACTCCGCAGATTAGGTGGGTAACTTCAGGCACCCGAGAGGTACTCCGGTAGCCTCAAGGACGGTGACAGGGAAGTTCTTGTTTACCCAGACTTGCCATTGCTGTTGTTCCAGGCTGCGAGACCCGGCAGGAGGATGAGTATAGCATCGTTCTAAACTAGCTTTAGAAGTGTACGTGTATATGACTCTGCCAGAGGGTTGTCGTAGTCAGTGGGAGCAGCGGAAGCATTGGTGGACAAGTGGCTTGTGTCTATTTATAGACTAAAGCAGATATAGCGGAGATAGATCATCTATTTCTGATGTGACAGTCATAGGTTTGACTTCATCAGAATAGGGGATGGATCTGTTAAGAAGGTAGTAGGGTGTGATGTCCTGGTATTTGGATGACAAACATAGAGTAGGAAGTGATATTCCTATACTACGATCGGTTATACTTTGGTCGTCACACAGTGGTTTCTCCACATAGGACTTGGACATTATATCAGACATACTGGTTACTAGATCTATGGTTTTAGATCTAGATTTGGGTGGTTTCCCAATCAGGGTACTTAGACAGCATTCTAAGAGTATTTAGAATGGACGACTCCTGGCACGGTAGTGTACTTGCAGGTGATAGAGTCACCCTCTGTAAAGGTGTCTTACAGACTAAAGGTGAGAGGGATGTGCATGATTGGCAGATTACTTGCTTAGGCAATTGAGTCAATCATGAGATGTCAAGTACCACACCAGATGTTGTTTTTGCAGTAGAAGCAATAAGTTGATATTGATCCAATCCTGGAGAAGCAGTAGGAAGCGGTTTTAGAACATAAGTGGATGTTCTAGGGATATGATAACGACAGCCTCATTCGGGAGACAGTTATCATTCCAGGCTTCCCAGGTGACATGGACGACAGGGAGGTTGTCAGAGTTATAGTTTTCCTTCTGACGAGGGGTAGTATTTTGGACAGGTGGTCCAAGGCAATACTGAGGGAGGCATGGCGCAGGATTCTGATTAAGTTCAGTTGACGATACAGTCTAAGAAGTTTGGATTTGGAGTTTATTTATGAGCTAGGTCCGATCAGACATCCAGACACATTCTAAGACAGATATTGCTCATTTCGGGAGATGGCTTTCTCCGCGAACTTGAGATATAGAGAGACATAGAAAGAAACTTCATAGCGGATCCACTCGCTAAGGCTATTCCTCGAACGCAATAGTTCCGCAAACGGGATTTGTGAGACTGACTAGTAGAGGAGTTGGGTGTTCGGTATCACACGGGCTGTGAGTATGCGACATCGCAATAATTAGCCTTGAGTGCAAGTGGGAGATTGTTGGAGATAGTGCCCTCAGAGTCAATTATTGGATCACAGGCACGTGATTGCAATGATTGAGGGAGGACCTATTCCGGTAGGACAGTCTTACTCAAGATGATAGTATGCTATCTGGTTTACCTTTATCATCGTGTACTGCTTTAGGTGACCTTACAGGTCACTATTGCACGTTGATAGAGCCCCTAGGATACATGCTTGACTGCCAGCAGTATGAGCGTGATCATATACGTTGGAGCTGGTAGTCTATAAGCACATCCTTAAAAGGTCCCTAGTCGTGGGAGTTTCGAGACAGGGCATCGATACTCCAGATTAGACTAGTGTATACAGTCGAGACCCCGACGAGGGGCGGTGGCCGATCTCACAAGCCACTGGTGTCAGTTGGTTCACCTAAGATGTATACCGGTGCTCATTGGGTTATGAGTACACCGGACAGGACTCGCCGGGAACATGCTAGTTGGTCTTATACCTGACGTCAGATAGCAGTTCCCTGGTGACATGTGTACAGGTTAGTTCATCGACCTGAGGATCGTCATTTGTCTCGTGTGAGTTCCCACTGTACTTTGATTACTACCCTACCACACTCAAAGGAGACGTGCAAACAGCTTTTAGTTGGGTACAGTCCCGAGCCACATAGAGGCAGTGAGCGGATCTGCAGGGGTTCGTCTCTCCCGGTATTGGGGGTGAGGTCGCGCTGTGTCTAGAAGAGCCATTACACAAAGCCCTCGGCCGAGGCAGGAGATTTACTGGTAGGTATTCCAGCAGTATCTCAGGGTGTTCTGGGCTACACTCTGACACGACTTGTACCGCTTTTGGGGATCTGACTTTTACCAACCCCCTAGGCCCGCCATGCGATGCTCATAGACGAACGGACCGGACTGTACGGATATTGTCACTGACAGGCTCAGTAGGATGTCAGGATGAGTTCGCTCATTGACGTCCCTTTTGGTCAATAGCTAGTAGCCCGTCACGTATGGCTAATACCTCTGACGTGCTAGTGGTTAAATCCACAGCCATAGTATTGACGAGTCTTTAGAGTCCCCCACATTCAGTTTCTCAAGTTTCGGGCGAAACGCTGTAGAGGCCGTATGGAGATATGGCAGGGTTCGATCAGATACGTGCAGCATTGCATGGATCAGAATCGGACGGTTAATACTAGCGGGCTTTGGTTTAAGCCGGATCCTAGTATTGTACAGTGTAGACTTTGTCTCATTGCATTTATATTCGGTCGGAATACAAATATGGGTATGTATATACAGTAGCGGGGTTTTCCTGTAATTTATTACGGGATCAGTTTTTTGGAGTTGCCAGTTTGTTTTCCGTTTCAGCCATATTTCTTTGTATCTTTCATTGGCTGAAGATTGTTGGAGGAGGGATTATTTGCAAGCATGCAAATTTGGTTAGGGGAGGGTGCTATTTGTATATTGTTGTATCATGATAATTCCTCCACCATTTGACTTCATTTGACTTCTTCTTCTTTTCATCATGGCTTGACTTTTGGAGCCATCATGGTTGTTGATGATAAGGTTGTTGGAGTGTTGGTTTTTGAGTAATCATGGTTGTTGATGATTTGGTTGTTGGAGTGAGCTTCTTTGATTGTGATCATTGCTTATTATCATGACTCTTGGATTATGCTTGTGGCTACCTCATTCATATTCTCTCACTCTCACACACTCCATTCACTCTCCCCACTTACATGGCCGGCCAAGCCAAGATAGGGGCTGCCCAAAATTTAAGAGAGGGATTTTTGTTCATTGCTTGCTACAAAAATTCCCTAGTTCATTGCAAAAGTTTCATGGTTCATTTCCTCCACCAAAGGCAACTTCCTCAAACCCCAAATGAGACATAGATCACTACACGTATTCTACAGCAAATCTTGGGCACGTCGACTTGCCAGCTTCGTGCCCGAGTTGCCTCGGTCCAGAGGTGGGAGCCCGTAAAAGAAGCCGGCGACGTGGTGCCCTTCCGGCGAGGAGATGAAGACCGGAGATTCCGCGGGGAGATCGGGACGACGACGAGAAGACCGAAGGACACGGATCGCTCGGTATATCTCTCTACCCCTTTCTCTTATTAGCTAGGACTAGATTAATGGCCCGATCCGGGTTTTTAGTGCGCGGTGGTGCTGGTTTAAAATGTTAAAGTAAATCATCGCTTCCACATTCCGGCGTCGGATTGACGGCCGGGGCGCCGCCGTGCACTTACAAAACTAAGAGTTAGAATCATTACACCGAGTTGATCCGTGTCCTTCGGTCTTCATTCCAAGCTCCTAGCAATTCCTTGATGATGTTTGGTTGCCGGTCTTCCTCCATCTCCGATGATCCACCGGAGGAAAACGGCGCAAGCTCCAACCTCGTCGAACGAGGTAACCAACGCTCCAAAGTCGCTAGCGATGAAGAGTGGGGGTGTATGAAAGTGTCACTACAATTTTCTCTCAAACCATGAGCTCAATAAGAAACTCAAGAAGAAGATGAAAGAGGTGATGAAGCTTTTGGCATGAGCAAAGAATTGGCTAAGTATTTTTGTGTGAATGAGATAGTTGAGGGCTAATGAAGCAAGTGTGTAATGTGTTAATTATCCCATGAAAATGAAAACCCCTCCATCACTAAAGTGGCCGGCCCCTCCTCTCTCCTCCACAAAAAAATATCATTTTCTTTTTCCAATTAAACAAAGCAAACCATACCCAAATACCATGCTTTGACCCATGCCCAAAGTCATGCTACCTTTTCCACCTCATTAATAAAACAAATGAATTTTCATAAATGGAAAATCATATAAATGAGGTGGCATCTTCTAGAAGCTATTCCGTGCAAAATACGGAATACTTCCCGGTACATGTATCGAAATACATATACGCGTATTCGCACCAAAAATACGAATAGCCAAGAGAGAAAACGAATAGTGAACAATAATACTAGAATACGTATACACAAATACATATATAAATTATTAAATCAAAATCCGATTTAATAATCCGGCTTAATCCTAAGCCGCTGGTATTATCAACCGTCCGATTAAAGTCTGCGCAGCATGTGCACATATTTAATCGGACACCTGTATGCATCAACATACCTCATGTACACCATATCGCCTGAACCATGAAAACCCTCTGTGTGGGACTCTAAAGACTCGTCAATATGCTGGTAGTACGTTTAACCACAAGCACGTCAGCGGCACTAGCTGTACGTAACGGCTACCCAGGTATTGAGCGAAAGGGAGGCCAACGAGCAAACTCATGCAGAACCCCTACTGATCCTGACAGTGAAAATATCCGTACAGTCCGGTCTGTTCGTCTAAGAGTATCGCATATCGAGTCTAAGGGGGTGGATAAAGTCAGACCCCTAACAACGCGACATTTAGTGTCGGGATGAAACCCCATCACCACCTGAGAAACTATCGATCCTGGATCGATAATTATTGTCCACCGTGGCCACGGATTTTTGGTGATGGCCATTTGTACACAACGCGACATCAACACCCAATACCGGGAGAGTCGAATCCCCGACGATCCGATCACTGCCTCCATGTGGCTCGGGACTGTACCCAACTAAAACCTGTTTGCACGACTCCTTTGAGCCGTGGTAGGGTAGTAATCAAAGCACAATGGGAACTCACACGAGACAAATGATGATCTCAGGTCGACAGACTAACCTGTACATATGTCACCTGGGAACTGCTATCTGACAATAGGTATAATACCAACTAGCAGGTTCCCGGCGAGTCCGTCCAGTTTACTCATAACCCAATGAGCACCTGTATACTATCTTAGGTGAACAAACTAACACCAATAGCTTGTGAGACCTGGCCACCGCCCCTCGTCAGGGTCTCGATCAGTATACATTAGTCTACACTGGAGTATCGATGCCCGGTCTCAATACTCCTATGACTAGGGACATTTAAGGATGTGCTTATAGACCCTAGCTCCCACATATATGATCGCCATCATAATGCTGGCAGTCAAGCAAGAATCCTATGGGCTTTATCAACATGATGATAAAGACAAACCAGATAGCACACTATCATCTTGAGTAAGACTGTTTTATCGGTATAGGTCTTTACTCAATCATCATATTCACAAGTCCACGACTATGATAATTACCTTGAGGGCACTATAGCCAACAATCTCCCACTTGTACTTAAGGCCAATTATTGCGATGTCGCATACTCACAGCCCGTGTGATATCGAACACCCAACTTCTCTACTAATCAGTTTCGCAAAACCCGTTTGCGAAAATGATTGCGTTCGAGAAATAGCCTCAGTGAGTGGATCCACTCCAATGTTTCTTTATGTATCTCTCTATATCTTAACTTCGCGGAGAAAACTACCTCCCGAAATGAGCAATACGTGTCTTAGAATTTGTCTGGATATCTGATGGGACCCAGTTCACAAAAGAACTCCAATTCCAACAAACTTGGCTGCAACACTTGCATCATTTCCAACTCTTGAAACTTATCACCCGTTCTCAGTTCTCTACCTATCTGTAGCCCATGTAACATATTATATATGTGGGATCCTGATCCGGTATCTCATACCCAGGACGTAAAGGTTACTGAGAAACAGTTCTCGGTAATGAACACACCCGAAGAGATGCATCAGCATGCACTTTCTTCGTTTGGGCGGTACGGGAATTCTGGTAATCCCCAATTTCCTGCTCGGTCTTATAACAATTATAAGTTGGAGCGGGACCAACGCTCCCTAGTACAGTATAACAAGCGGGTTCGGTCAATACATCCGTATAATTATCTTGATTAAGGCGTGACATGGTCGCTACCTTGGAGAGAGAGAGAAGAAAACACTCAGCGTATGCTCTTGCAAGATTAGATTGGTTATTAATATATCTAATCAGGATGTCTCCCACTGTTCTAGTCAAATCTTCCTTCAAACCCTAAAATGAAAGACTAGCCGGGATTAATTACACGCTACAAGTTCGCCAATCTTTCAGCCAGGCTAGTGCCGGTACTTTGAGGGAGGTTCCCCGTGCTTTCGCACGGACCTAATTAAAATAAAACTCGTTTTCCCAGGGGCATAACCCCGTTGACACCTTTCTAGACACCTACTTGATCGGCTAATTGTAATGTGTAAAACTCTCCCAGGAGTAACTCTTATTCGCATCGGGTATCGGGATCCAACTATCTCATAGGAGGTATGCAATCTCATTGCAAATTTCAACACTTGAAATTCCCGATAATATTTTTACCCCTAGCATGCTATGACCTTGACGAATGCCAAACAACCCATAGTCCGCTAGTCAAGTTCAACCCGTACATTTCCTGATTGAATTAAACCCACCCGCACGACCCTTGACGAATGCCAAACAACGCCGTACGAATATCCTAATCCAATCGCATCGTATTCAAGCAGATAAACACTAGTTAGCTACCGTACACTACGCCTTGACGAATGCCAAACTACCGCAGCACGAATACTAAGTAGTACTTATCTGAAATCACGGAGGGCTACGTCAGGTTTTTAAGAAAACCTTTTGCATAATGAACTTGATATCGTTGTAGAATCGAGTGATTTAAATGGAATGTTCTGGAGGCTTTCACTAGTTTTGCTAAAGAGGTCACTCCCGGTGAAGGGATATCGGCTCTTTCCTTATCGAATAAGGTGCAGGATATTTCACAAATACCGCTATGCAAAGCAAGAACTAGAGCTACTAGTTTTTAAACAAGTTTGTACAACATCTTTAGGTTTCTTTTATTTCATTAATCTCATTAATGAAGTCCCATTTTATTATGCTTCACAAGCATTAGATATGAAACGAAATCAATAATATATAATATAAACATTCGTCTCAGGCAGTTGATCTCATCACAGAACATTGCAGCAGAAGAACATATATGAAATATTGGATATACTAGGTGGTCCGTGTTTTTAATACGAGCCTGTATAAAACACGGATTCCACGGTCGCGATGAATAGCCAATCCCACACCCCTAGACCCCTACGAGAGCAGCAAGTAACCCTACCAGTTCTAGAGTTAGGAGACCCGATCTCGACTCCTCGAGATGGTCTCCCACTGTACCCTCGAACCCGGTTACTTGTGCTCCCCGTCTTGGGTCTATCCTAATGTGGAAAAGTAAATAATATACACTAGTGACATCATCCTCAACCTGGAAGTGCCCCAATAAAAGAATATTACATACAAATGAATTTTACATGAATGAAAATGAAAAACTCTCATCTCACATAAAACCCCCGGCTATTCAAAACACGACCATCCAATATAACATATCATAGCAACACATAATATCACATATCATCAACGTAAGTAAATATGCGTATCCCAGTTGTCATTGACATATAGCACCAAAACCGGCGATACACCACATATTACACTTACGGTCGTAGAAAAGAAAGTGAAAAACTACAATAGTTGGAATCCGCAACCACTTTAGACATCATAAACCCAACGTATCTCATACTTTGGATTTCATGCCTAACCAAATGAATTCCTTAGACATCGCATGTCTAACAATTATAAACCCTGTATTTTAGTCTCAATCTTGAAAACACTTTTCAACATCTAGTCGGGCAATTCAACAAGATTCCCGATATACTGATCAAATGCTCGTCGGAAACTTTAGTAGACGGCCGCACCCCCTGATACCGTCGACGAAGTGCACTAAGGCGGAACACCGCTGCCGCGAGCACCCGAACGGATGATTTTAGCGACGGGGTTCTCCTACAGTCACTTGGTCGGGGCTATGGGGCGTGGCTATCTATTAAGTTTACCCGGCGAGTATCCGCGTACGCTACGTGATTGCGACAGACTTTTGATCGCATCAAAATCCCGTGGCAACCGATCAAATGAGACTAAACTGCTAGATTTATAACATTCAAATTAGTTTTCTCATGACTACTTGTGGATTCCAAATATTGTATCACATTCCAGATAAATAGACAATGTTAAACTTTTCGATCGAATAAACAAACACCCATGATTTCCCAAATAGCTTAACACATGAGCGGAGTTCAAAAAGTCCCAGAACATGTCACAGCCGCTATAAACCAGCCGTAGAAGGGTCAAACCAATGCTTCACATGTGGCAATGCTAAACTACCACAAACCATATGGTTCAGTGGCGGTTTTGACGGTCATATAATCGAGTTAAGGTTACGTTCTTCTAGAGGGTCCACAAATTCGCTTGCATGATTTTCTGAAAGTTTTAAACTCTGGAAAAATCCAACACTTGAAAGTTTTCCGACAGGGGAAAAAGTGAGTTATTGATATCCGTTCAAACTTTTTAACACGTTCTAAATTACCCAAAAAAACTTAAACGAAGTTAAACTTTTCGATCGAATCAACGAGTTCCCAATATTTCCCAGAAGGCTCAACACTTGAGTAGAATTAAAAATTCCCAGAAGCAAGAAAAAGTACCCAAGAATAAAGCCTTGAAGTATTAGCCCCTAACTCCTAAAGTTGGACGCGGAACCGTCGCCAAACGCATGGTTTGGCCGCGGTTCCGCGTTCCCCTGATGGAGTTATGGCTACGTACTTCACAGTAATTCTTAGAATTCCCTGCATGATTTTCTGAGTATTTTTAATATGAAAAATTTCAACTTTTGAAAAAATTTCCAGAGAAGGGGGGTTTCGGGGTTCGATCGGACTTTAAACTTCGTCTACACAACGCTTAATGCTCTAGCTTGGCTCTGATACCACTGTAGGGATAGTATAGCACCTTGTGAAGGTTTTGGCAAGCATCAAACGTGCTATATTAAAATTTTTGGGGTGCTAAACAAACCCTAATCAAGATCTTTGCTAGAGACTTAAGGTTAACAAAGCAAGTAAACAACTTTACTTCTAACGGTTCGGGATTACAACCTTTGTAGTCCGTTCCTTCACTTCATAAGCTCCGTGTTGAGGTCCCTTCACCACGATCATTATGTACTCGGACTCTAGAGAGGCTCCGTGAAGAGAAAGATGCAAGCTTGCTTCCGATCTTCAATAACTAAGATGATTTACCTTGAAGAAACTCAAACCCAAGCTCTTGCTTCACTAATCAAGTATTAGCAAAGCAAACACCTTAATCTAAGTGGCTAGAATAGATGAGAATGATGAAGTAGGAATTTAGCTCTCTTTTGTTTTCAATTTCTCACTCATTATCATTACATATCAAAAAGCTAGAAAGCTTTTTCAAGAGGAAGAAGAAGAAATCTATTTGTGAAATAATGAAATCTTGTGTGAGGTTAGAATTGCAACCATGGGTTAAGAATGAAGACTTAACCCTTGTAGAGAATTAACTATGGTGAAGGGTTTGGGTTGGGTTAAGAAATATCTACACAAAATATCATAAGTCAAAGTCAAAACTTCATGAATCTTCATGGAAGCTCCATCCAAGCTTAACCCTAATCCAAACCCTAACTATATTTAAACTCCACAAAACATGTTGCATTTGTAACCCTAACTTGTTACAATATTATGTCACGCCCCGCTTCCCAAAAGAAGGAGAAGGATAACGTGGCATGGTCTGCAACCTAACTGTATTGAAGGCGGTCTATTCAATACAGTTACGTTAAGCGTATGAATATTTAACATGCAGGATGTGTACCAAAACAAAAATAATAAAGGCGTAAGGCATTTATTTCCATTAACCAAACTTTATTACATCCCAAAAGAAAGAGTAAAATAAACTAAGTAGTTTAATTACATCGAGAAGAAACAAAAGCCCTAAACATGTGGGCAAAGAGCAAAAATTAAATCTAGCTAATCTTCCATCGTCCAGTCTGCATAATCTTCATAAGTTGGATTCATACCTTGATCCTCGCCATAATACTCATTCTTATCTGACGGACATTCCAAAGATAGAGGAAGAAAAGGAAGGTCCGTCAGCGAGTTATACTCAGATAGGATTGCCTCATAAGAAAGTAAAGGTATAGAAACAAACAGGTGTATATAATGAATATGATGTACATGTGTATAAAGGTATGAGGTTATATACAAATTAGATATGTGAATATGAGTAGGTTGTGTGAGGTATATATTTGGTAAAGGTTCAAGTCAAGTCAAACGGATATTCAGTCTAAGAGTTAGATCCGGTTAAACAAGGTGTGTATGGATGGAATTGAGTGGTGAACATACTCGTATCCTTCAGGTATCCCATGACTAGATGGAAGTAGTAGAGCTGGTGCTCATGCCTGGGATGACAATCAATATGGTAGCGTGAACATCCCCGGAAGGTGTCCCATGACTACGATGGAGCTTTGTCTAGCGTGAATATCACTCAAGTGCACAGGTATTACCACCCTTTAGTTCCATAATAAACAACAAGTCTAAACTGGTAAAATATTCACATCCAAGATACTGAATAACTCGTGTCTCATGAAGTAAGGTACATGAGGTAACAGGTGGGTATAGCACATGATGTGAGTTTAGTGTTGAATATCAATAGGTATTGTAAACGTTTTAGTTTGTTAAATAAGGGTCCGGATACTCGCGATTATTCCGTTATGGCCACGGAACAACAACTGGGGAAGTGAAATGTACCGTTTCACTTTCCGGGATCATGATCGAGTAGTAGGGGAATCCGAGTTCCGATATCTCCTTGGCTAATCAAACTACCCATCCCCGTGATTCAGTATAAAGGTTCGGAC
Source organism: Agapanthus africanus (assembly GCA_030015575.1). Lineage (NCBI taxonomy): Eukaryota > Viridiplantae > Streptophyta > Magnoliopsida > Asparagales > Amaryllidaceae > Agapanthus > Agapanthus africanus. The sequence goes on along the minus strand of JASDDO010000026.1, from coordinate 396,535,943 downwards.
GAATTAGAGTTAGTGCGTATACCTCTAGGCATGAAATTTCCACATTGTATAGTCGTCCACATTTTGGACTGGTCACCCGGAATATCGGGATCTTCATATTTGTATAGTCGTCCACATTTTGGACTGGTCACCCGGAATATCGGGATCTTCATATTTGTATAGTCGCCCATATTTTGGACTGGTCACCCGGAATATCGGGATCTTCATAATAAGTATTCCATACCTAGGTCCGCGCATTCTAACCCTAACCGTATCATGTTTTGTATATGTCATGTTGTCATAAACTGGTAATTTAAAAAGTATTGATCTCGTTTAATATGTCCTTCTACAACCACTCGCTTTATATTCTAAAGTTCGTAAAGTACTTCGTGCCATCTTAGGAATGCTTAGTAAAAAGAATAATAGTGTTTAATTATCTTTTATTACTTCTAAGAAAACCATGAGATTTGGGATATTTATCATTTTGGAAAAACATAATGTTTTACGTACAAATATCCTTTCGATAAAGGGTTGTGGTATTTATTTGAAAATCTTTTGCAAGAGATTTTTATAAGGACAAGTTGCAAGAGGTTTTTATTTGAAAACTAGACTGCTCCTAACTGTTCCAAAGGGCAAGTTGTGAGATCCTCAAATCGCCACTGCACCGCCAATTGCGGCCAATGACAACGGTAGCGCCCCGGCCGTCTGAACGAGGCCAAAATGCGGAAACAAAAACTTTTCTTTAAACAGAAACCGGCGCTACTACGGACTTTAAAACCCGGATTGGACCATTAACCTAATGCTAGCTAACTAGAGAAAGGGTAGAGAGCTATACCGAGCGATCCGTATCCTTCGGTCTTCTCGTCGCCATCCCGATCTCCCCGCGGAATCTCCGGTCTTCATCTTCTCGTCGGAAAGGGCACCACATCACCGAGTCCTTTTACGGGCTCCCACCTCTGGACCGAGGCAACTCGGACACGAAGTTGGCAAGCCGACGTGTCCAAAATTGCAGTAGAATAGTGTAGAACTATTTGTCTCAACGGTTAGTGAAGTTGCCATTTTTGGTGGAGGAAAAGAACTTTGGAGAGGGTAAGGAATTTTTGTTGCAAGCCAAGAAAAATGAGAACAATATTTTTCCCACACTTAAAAATGAAATCCCCTCTCACCCCATATGGACGGCCATCAATCATGGAGGAGGGAAAGAGTCAAGGGGGGGGAAGCAATAATGTAAGGAAAAAGAATGATTATCATCATGAATAAAGTCACACCCATGTCCTAATCATATCCCATCACATTCCCATTTCCAAAAAGGCAAGTAATGATGAACAAAGAAGTCAATGGTGGTTGAACCATCATGAAGCAACAACTAACAAGAAACACCCTCCAAATTGCTAATTTGCACATTTGCAAATAAGCCCCTCCACACCATTTTTCAGCCAAAGAAAGAACAAAGGAAAAATGGCTGAAACGAAATACAAACTGGCAACTTCAAAAAACTGATCCCGTAATAAATTACAGGAAAACCCCGCGACTGTATATACATACCCGCATTTGTATTCCGACCGAATACAAATGCAATGAGATAAAATCTACACTGTACAATACTAGGATCCGGCTTAAACCAAAGCCCGCTAGTATTATCCGTCCGATCATGATCCGTGCAATACCGCACGTATATGATCGAACCCTGCCATATATCCATACGGCCTCTACAGTGTTTCGCCCGAAACTTGAGAAACTGTCTCTGGGGGACTCTAAAGACTCGTCATTACTTTGGCTATAGATTTAACCACTAGCACGTCAGAGGTATTAGCCATACGTAACGGGCTACCAGGTATTGACCAAAAGGGACGTCGATGAGCGAACTCATCCTGACACCCTACTGAGCCTGTCAGTGAAAATATCCGTACAGTCTGGTCCGTTCGTCTATGAGCATCGCATGGCGGGCCTAGGGGGTTGGTAAAAGTCAGACCCCTAAAAGCGGTACAAGTCGTGTCGGAGTGTAACCCAGAACACCCTGAGATAGTACTGGAATACCTACCAGTAAATCTCCTGCCTTGGCCAAGGACTTCGTGTAATGGCTCTCTCAGACACAGCGCGACCTCACCTCCAATACCGGGAGAGACGAACCCCTGCAGATCCGCTCACTGCCTCCATGTGGCTCGGGACTGTATCCAACTTAAACCTGTTTGCACGACTCCTATGAGCCATGGTAGGGTAGTAATCAAAGTACAGTGGGAACTCACATGAGATAAATGACGATCTCAGGTCGATGAACTAACCTGTACACATGTCACCAGGGAACTGCTATCTGACGTCAGGTATAAGACCAACTAGCATGTTCCCGGCGAGTCCTGTCCGGTGTACTCATAACCTAATGAGCACCTATATACATCTTAGGTGAACCAACTGACACCAGTGGCTTGTGAGACCGGCCACCGCCCCTCGTCGGGGTCTCGACTATATACACTAGTCTACTCTGGAGTATCGATGCCCTGTCTCGAAAACTCCCACGACTAGGGACCTTTTAAGGATGTGCTTATAGACCCTAGCTCCCACGTATATGATCGCCATCATACTGCTGGCCGTCAAGCAAGAATCCTAAGGGCTCTATCAACGCACAATAGTGACCTGTAAGGTCACCTAAAGCAGTACACGATGATAAAGATAAACCAGATAGCATACTATCATCTTGAGTAAGACTGTCCTACCGGCATAGGTCCACCCTCAATCATTGCAATTACGTACCTGCGATCCAATAATTGACTCTGAGGGCACTATATCCAACAATCTCCCACTTGCACTCAAGGCTAATTATTGCGATGCCGCATACTCACAGCCCGTGTGATACCGAACACCCAACTCCTCTACTAATCAGTCTCACAAAGCCCGTTTTCGAAACTATTGTATTCGAGGAATAGCCTCAGTGAGTGGATCCGCCCTGATGTTTCTTTCTATGTCTCTCTTTATCTCAAGTTCACGGAGAAAGCCATCTCCCGAAATGAGCAATACCTGTCTTAGAATATGTCTGGATATCTGATGGGACCTAGTTCATAAATGAAATCCAAATCCAAACTTCTTAGACTGTATCGTCAACTGAAACCAATCAGTATCCTGCGCCATGCCTCCCTCAGTATCCCCTTGGACCACCTGTCCAAAATACTGCCCCTCGTCAGAGGGAAAAACTATAACTCTGACAGTCACTCTGTCATCCAGGTCACCTTGGAAGCCTGGAATGATAACTGTCTCCTGAAGGAGGATGCCGTTATCATTTCCCCAGAACATCAACTTATGTTCTAAAACTGCTTCCGAATGCTTCTCCAGGACTGGATCAATATCAACTTATTGCATCTAGTGCAAAAACATCTGTTGTGGTACTTGACATCTCATGATTGACTCAATTGCCTAAGCAAGTGATCTGCCAATCATGCGCATCCCTCTCCCCTTTAGTATGTAAGACATCTTTAGAGAGGGTGACTCCATCACCTGTAGGTACACCACCATGCCAGGAGTCGTCCATCCTAAAACACCTTTAGAATGCTGTCTAAGTACCCAGATTAAGATACTACCCAAATCTAGATCTAAAACCATAGATCTAGTAACCAGAATGTCTGATATAATATCCATATCTTATGTGGAGAAACCAAGGTGTGACAACCAAAGTATAACCGATCGTTGTATAGGAATATCACTTCCTACTCTGTGTATGTCATCCAAATACCAGGACATCACACCCTACTACCTTCTTAACAGATCCATCCCCTATTCTGATGAAGTCAAACCTATGACTGTCACATCAGAAATAGACGATCTATCTCTGCTATATCTGCTTTAGTCTATAAATAGACATAAGCCACTTGTCCACCAACACTTCCGCTGCTCCCACTGACTACGACAACCCTCTGGCAGAATCATATACACGTGCACTTCTAAAGCCAGTTCAGAACGACGCTATATTCATCTTCCCGCCGGGTCTCATAGTCTGGAACAACAGTAGTGTCAAGTTTGGGTAAACAAGAACCTCCCTGTCACCGTCCTTGAGACTAGCGGAGTACCTCTCGGGTGCCTGAGGTTACCCACCATATCTGCGGAGTGGCCAATGGAATGTCAAACCAGATTGAATCTTTAGGTTCTTATCAAATTTTCAGTAATCGTTTGCGGTTCTGGAATCACTTCCAGCTCTACCATACTCCCACTTCTGTTTTCTGAAAAAATCCATTTTACTTAAAACTGTGGTGAGTCTAGAACAATATTACTATTGATCTTCCAGATGGTAGAAAGTCAACCCACGTCATAGCCCGGGTCAACCCACAAACAGCCATTACAGAAACGTGCCTTGAGTTATCCAGAGTCTGGTTTTAAGCATAAGCCGGACAACTCCCCGTACCTTAACATCGTTAAGATATGAACCGTTCTATATCCAATATAAAAACAGAGGCACTGATTTAATTGGAACCAGATTCAAATCAAGCAACTGCCTCCAGTGCATGTCAACTAAATGGAAGGAGGCCTATCAGCATTACTCAACTTAGGAGTGCTTCCAATTATGAGTAACCTGAAAGAGAAGCGAATTCTCTTAATCATTACTATCAACTGAATACCATACACAAGTATCTACATCTTCGATCACCTTGAAGAATCCTGATACTTACAATACCTGGTTCTCTACTTTATTCATATACCTATAACTTCTCAAAACTTGGACCTTGTGTTTCTACGAAACACTTATCTAAAAACTAGAGAAGTCATAAGTAAACCGAATATAGTACGAGGACCAACTTCTCTGTCCTAATGGACACTGGACAACATACAATACTCTGTATAAGTCCCTTGAGTCTAAAAACTCATTCCCTGTGTGTCGTAGGTTGAAAACTGTACTTATGGTTTAGAAGAATTACACCGCTGTTTAATGCTCCTTACCTAATCATCCACTGATATAGGTAAATGTCATAGACATAATTTCAAAAATTTATATCTCACTCTATAAAGATAGACGTACAGATATATCAATTTGAAATTGGTTCATAACAACGGATATTCAAAACCAAATATTTGTCGTCCGGCAAACAACCCAGGTGATTTCCTCAAATATCACCAATTACAACGAATTCCGATATAATGAGGATGATCACCTAATTCCCAATAACTTACTCCCACTCATCATCTGTATAACCATACAGATGTGAGAATCATACCTGGTAAATACATACCCTGGACCAAGTATCTAATTGGGAAATCAGTTTTCTATTAACAATACACAGTGAAACTGAATCATATAAATGTTTCGAAGGGGTATCCGGGTATTCCTTGTAATGCCTCTTCCATTATCCAGATTCACAACTGTAACCGTATATTTCTTTGACATCTCTCCAAATCCCTTTATATGTCTTTAGTCATTACCTTCTGTACACCCCCTTAGGCTAAATGGTTTTCTTCCTTCCCCACCGTTCGGCACCAGCCTATGGTTTGGAAGAAGACTATCCATTAAGCGTAATAGGTGTACTGTCCTAATCCTAGGAAAACTCGCAACGCGAAATAAGGTAAGGATAAAAGACAACTGAATAAACCTTATTCATATTTCTCCTGAACCAGAATCCATCCCCGAACTGGAACAAGTTCCTTTCGAGTTCGTATATAACCATACGATGGAGTATCCAATAAACTGTGGATCTTCGTAGTGATACGGGGTGTCCTGGAGAAATACAAAGGTGAAGTAGGAGTGGCGATGAAATACTTGGTTTGGTCGTGAATAGCAGTCACAATTTACTTTGCCCTCTTACTAATCCCTTTATTTGTCTTAACTTAATGCCTTCTGTACACCTTTTAGGCTAAATGGTTTTCTTCATTCCCTACCGTTCGGCACCAGCCTATGGTTTGGAAGAAGACTATCCAATAAGCGTAATAGGTGTGCTGTCCTAATCCAAGGAACACTCGCAACCTGAGAGAAGGTAAAAGGAAAAGACAACTGAATAGTCCTATCCGTTTTCTCCAGAACCGGAAACCATCCTCGAATAAATTCCTTCGAGTTCGTATATAACCATATGATGGTTTTATCCAATGGAAGTGGATGTTCGTAGTAATACGGGGTGTTCTGGAGAAAAGGGTAAAAGTAAGAGTGGTAATGAGGTATGCAACTCAGACAATCCAAAAGCCAATGTTATAAGAAGGTTCGGTCAACTTGGTCACTGAGTCATAGTCAAGGGTCGGGTCATGGTCGCTACCAAAGAGAGAGAGAAAAGAAACACTCAGCGTGCACTCTAATCTAGATCAGAATGGTTATCAATTTATCTAATCAGGAAACCTCCCACTGTAACCTCAAATTCTCCTCCAAACCTGAAAGAAGAATTAGTCGGGATCACCCGAGGAGTAAACCAACTTATCAGTGGGAATCGGGATCTAAATATCATCGCATGATAACATGACGGAATCCACTCACGTTATCACACTCCAGAAGGTATGCGCATGCCTGGCAAGTTTCAGTTTCTTTAGAAACCCCCGATGTGATTTTTACCCCTAGGACCCAAGTGACCTTGACACAGTCAACAAATCAAAGAGTCCTAGTCAAGTTCAACCCGTCATTATCCTGGATTGCATTAAACCCACCCGTACAAGCTCTTGACACATTCAACAAGGCCGCACGACTGTCCTAACCAATCCCATTAATATACCACAAACAAACACTACTTAGCTACCGTACACTACGCCATGACATAGTCAACAAACGCAGTACGAATACAAAGTAATATTTGTAAGAAATGACAGAGGGCTACGTCTAGTTTTTGGCGAAAAACTTTTAACATAATGAACTTGATATCGTTGAAGGAATTGCATAGCTTTTTATAAAAATATAGTTGCGAAAACCTTTGCTAAAGAGGTCACTCCCGGTGAAGGGATCTCGGCTCTTTCCCCGTAGAATGAGGTGCAGGATATTCCAACTGAATACCACGATGCAAAGAAAAAGTAATCGACAATAGTGAAGTTATTGCCCTGACGCAAACTTCTGTCCAAGGGGTCACTCCCGGTGAAGGGATCTCGGCCCTTGCCTCGTCGACTGAGGTGCTGGATATTCATAACCGAATACCACTGTGCAAAACAAAAGAGAACGTCCTTGCAATAACAGCTTTTTGAAAATTGTTCCAACAACATCAGAATATGTTTGTTTAGCTTGCATTGATCTGAATCAACGCAGTCCCATCAATTGATCACACCAATAAAGAACGAAAATAAGATGTACGTATATGCCACCCGCATTCGCCACTGGGTCCCGTCATCACCCGTTACGACAGAGCGGGGACTGGACTAGCGCGGATGCAAAACATATACAACATCTACTAGTATATATATATATATATATAATATTCGCTCAAGGCGTGATAAAATGCAACATCACAGAAATGTAATAAGCATCACAGAACAATACAGATATCTGGGATCCCCGGGTTTCATAGAGCCGCTACTGAAACCCGACGTTCCCCTGGTCGTGTGGATAGCCTGTGCAATGAAATCCTAGACCCCTACGGGCGCGACAAGTTACCCGCCAAAACCTGAAGCGGGGCAGCCCCTTTCAGTAACGTGAATGGACCACCCAGCACTTCACGGAATTCGGTAACTTGAGCATCCCTCCTTGGGTCAACCTATACCCCCTACGAGTGCGGCGAATAGCCCGCCAATTCTAGAGTGAAGCCCCCTCCGTCTCAAAGCCATGAGATGCGGGGCCGTTGTCCTCTAGAACCCGGCTATTCGTGCACCCCACCTTGGGGTAATCCTAGTACAGAAAGTAAAATATACATACAGCAGGTACATCGACCTCAGCCCGGTCGTGCCCCAAAAGAATAATATACAAACAGGCAGTAATGACAGTCCACATGTCGGACGCTCTCCCCGCAATATCAAATGTACATATACAACCAAACTGTACTACCATTGCATCCAGGCTATTCACCACGACAAATCCGCAACATCACAACACAACACAGAACATCAACGTGAATGTCACGTTCGCAAATCCGTCTAAAAGGGCTATAGCAGTTAGACAGGATTTACCGATCAAATGACATTCACGGTCGCAGATATAATGTAAATACTGTGAACTAACATGATTAAAATTTTCGATCGACTAAATTTCCCGAAGTGGGCCCCAAGCGCTACTGTAGCACTCAAAATAAATCTGGGCCCAAAAAGAATATACCAGAAACCCTATTTCCATACTGTAGAAATTTGGTGCAGTTTGGCCACAGTACGGCGGCGGATCCACGGCCAAAATGTGGTTTTGGCTGCTGTTCAGCCGTGCTACAGTAATTTCAGCCGACCAAATTTTTACAGAATTCTTATAAAACCCTGCACGTATTTTTTCAATGTACCAAATAATTTTTTGAGCACAGAAAAAATTCGACAGAAACCTGGACTTGAAAATGGGGTTTTTGGAAAATCCGTTCGATCGAACTTGTAAACACGTTAGAGCAAGCTAGACTAGGTTAATGGCGTGGCTCTGATACCATGTAGGGCCACGGCAGCGCCCCGGCCGTCCGAACGAGGCCAAAATGCGGAAACAAAAACTTTTCTTTAAACAGAAACCGGCGCTACCGCGGACTTTAAAACCCGGATCGGACCATTAACCTAATGCTAGCTAACTAAAAAAAGGGTAGAGAGCTATACCGAGCGATCCGTGTCCTTTGGTCTTCTCGTCGCCATCCCGATCTCCCCGCGGAATCTCCGGTCTTCATCTCCTCGTCGGAAAGGGCACCACATCACCGAGTCCTTTTACGGGCTCCCACCTCTAGACCGAGGCAACTCGGACACGAAGTTGGCAAGCCGACGTGTCCAATATTGCTGTAGAATAGTGTAGAACTATTTGTCTCAACGGTTAGTGAAGTTGCCATTTTTGGTGGAGGAAAAGAACTTTGGAGAGGGTAAGGAATTTTTGTTGCAAGCCAAGAAAAATGAGAACAATATTTTTCCCACACTCAAAAATGAAATCCCCTCTCTCACCCCATATGGCCGGCCATCAATCATGGAGGAGGGAAAGAGTCAAGGGGGGGAGCAATAATGCAAGGAAAAAGAATGATTATCATCATGAAGAAAGTCACACCCATATCCTAATCATATCCCATCACATTCCCATTTCCAAAAAGGCAAGTAATGATGAACAAAGAAGTCAATGGTGGTTGAACCATCATGAAGCAACAACTAACAAGAAACACCCTCCAAATTGCTAATTTGCACATTTGCAAATAAGTCCCTCCACACCATTTTTCAGCCAAAGAAAGAACAAAGGAAAAATGGCCGAAACGAAATGCAAACTGGCAACTTCAAAAAACTGATACCGTAATAAATTACAGGAAAACCCCGCGACTGTATATACATACCCGCATTTGTATTCCGACCGAATACAAATGCAATGAGACAAAATCTACACTGTACAATACTAGGATCCGTTTTAAACCAAAGCCCTCTAGTATTATCCGTCCGATCATGATCCGTGCAATACCGCACGTATATGATCAAACCCTGCCATATATCCATACGGCCTCTACAGTGTTTCGCCCGAAACTTGAGAAACTGTCTGTGGGGGACTCTAAAGACTCGTCAATACTTTGGCTATGGATTTAACCACTAGCACGTCAGAGGTATTAGCCATACGTAACGGGCTACCAGGTATTGACCAAAAGGGACGTCGATGAGCGAACTCATCCTGACACCCTACTGAGCCTGTCAGTGACAATATCCGTACAGTCCGGTCCGTTCGTCTATGAGCATCGCATGGCGGGCCTAGGGGGTTGGTAAAAGTCAGACCCCCAAAAGCGGTACAAGTCGTGTCGGAGTGTAACCCAGAACACCCTGAGATACTACTGGAATACCTACCAGTAAATCTCCTGCCTTGGCCAAGGACTTCGTGTAATGGCTCTCCCAGACACAGCGCGACCTCACCCCCAATACCGGGAGAGACGAACCCCTGCAGATCCGCTCACTGCCTCCATGTGGCTCGGGACTGTACCCAACTAAAACCTGTTTGCACGACTCCTTTGAGCCGTGGTAGGATAGTAATCAAAGTACAGTGGGAACTCACACGAGACAAATGACGATCTCAGGTCGATGAACTAACCTGTACACATGTCACCAGGGAACTGCTATCTGACGTCAGTTATAAGACCAACTAGCATGTTCCCGGCGATTCTTGTCCGGTGTACTCATAACCTAATGAGCACCTGTATATATCTTAGGTGAACCAACTGACACCAGTGGCTTGTGAGACCGGCCACCGTCCCTCGTCGGGGTCTCGACTGTATACACTAGTCTACTCTGGAGTATCGATGCCCTGTCTCGAAAACTCCCATGACTAGGGACCTTTTAAGGATGTGCTTATAGACCCTAGCTCCCACGTATATGATCGCCATCATACTGCTGGCCGTCAAGCAAGAATCCTAAGGGCTCTATCAACACGCAATAGTGACTTGTAAGGTCACCTAAAGCAGTACACGATGATAAAGATAAACCAGATAGCATACTATCATCTTGAGTAAGATTGTCCTACCGGCATAGGTCCACCCTCAATCATTGCAATCACGTGCCTGCGATCCAATAATTGACTCTGAGGGCATTATATCCAACAGCCTGGTAAGCACAAGTAGGGAAAGGAGGGATCCGCTCACGAATCACCGTGAGACGGGCCTTTTAAAATTACATTTCCCACTCGTCTAGCCTAGGCACCACAAAATCTGGTTTAGATAAACGACCGATGCCTACAACCTTTCCTTTGTCCTAGATTGGTGTTATTTGAAAATTTCCTTTTAATAAGGTACCGGATATTCCTTTTGAAAAGATATCGTTATACGGATTATGATCCTTATGGAAAATGGCCCTTCGATAAAGGTCGAGGTATTTAAATGAAATTAATAATTTTATGAAATTATAGTGTTTTAGATTCGGGGTAACGTTTTAGAAAATACGTTCGTTTTGGAAAAACCATAAGCCGTTATTTAAATTTAGTATTTTCTCCTTTAAAAAGGTTGAAGGGGGTTTAACATCATTATAGTAGTTGATGAAAAAGTGTAAGTAAAATATATGTATGTCGTATCTAAAATATTCATTTCACATATCTTATTTCTTATGGATATTTTAAACAAATATAACATTTTAATTAAACGAGGGTATTTTGTGGAAGTAACCTATTTCGAGATCATTTTGATAGTATAGGTAAGTGTGGGTATATCAGAGGTGAATTGACAATTCATGGGTTATGACACTAAGCATATCAGATTCTAGGTATTATGAGAGTGCAATAAATTTTTGTGTACAGAGGAAATTTAAACACCGTTTTATAACATGGGTTAACATTATCATTATTAGGGTACAAGGAATAGGCATGCTCGAATATTATAACATCATTTTAATATGGGGGTTGATGATTAGAAGTTAGAACTAGGTTATTGAGAAAAGAAGAAGGCGACAGAAAAAAGGGAGAGAGGCGGATCCTACCTTTGATTCGAGTTAGATGTAGACGGTTAAAGACGTAGGCTTGAGCAAAATTCCTCAATAGCTCCGCACCTAAATTTTTCCTCGGTGATTGGGTAGATCCGTAGCGTCGGCGTCTTCGATACGAAGGCGTGGGTATTTTTTTTAGAATTTTTGGAGTTCTGAGGTGTGAGATATCAGTGTTTGAAGTGACTATTTATAGGGTTTTTCTACCAACCATAAAATCCAAAAACTGTTAAAAAAAATCCTTAAAATCCGTGCCCCCAATCATTCGCAATCATCAGCCAAGATTCCCTCGTGATTAGCCCCCGCCGCCAAGATTCGTGGCCGTTGGATCTGCATCCAACGGGCTGGATCTCATCGCCACGAACGCCGCCATGCGCCACGTGTCGCCATGCGCCCGCACGTGTGGGGATCACGGGTTTTCGCGTGGTCCCCACCACGTGGGCGCCGACAGAGGGTCTGGGCCGTTGGATCTTTTATCCAACGGTCCAGATCAAAGGGATTTTTTTTTTTTTATATATATAAATACTAAACAGTTTATTATTTAAAATTGAATTTTATTTTTAAAAAATTGTTAAAAATAGTTAAAAATACGGGAAAATTATGGAAAAATTCAGAAAATATATTTCATTGTTATTTTTAGTATAAAAATAATTTTGGGCTAAAACTAAATAATATATCCATTCCTATGGTTTTAGCTAGTTATTATAATTATTTAAAATCTAGTTTATCCTTTCAAATATTATTAATTACGAATTAATTATTTTAATTGATATCAAAAATATGTAGATTATTTTAATGCATTATAAAATTTAATTAAAACATTTTAAGCCTATAAAAACAATAAATAGATTTTAGAAAATTCCTTTAATCATTTTCAATGCTTTAAAAATTATTAACATTAGTTTAAAAATATTCTTCTATCAAAGAAACACGTAAATAATTATTTGATACTAAAATTTAAATAGAATATATTTTATTAGGTATTAGAAATCACGGTCGTTACAATCAACCCTCCTTAAAATAATTTCGTCCTCGAAATTTCAGAAGGTAGATCAAGAAAAAGAAACTCACTAAGAAGGGATTATCGCAATTAAGTATTTTAGGTCTCGCACTCTCGTCCCGTTTCCTCGCTTCCGTGTATGTCTGCCTAGTAGTTCTTTCTCCACTCAACTCTAGCCGGCTGGATGGTCTTGTCCCTTAAGGTTTCATTCTTCTAGTATCCCGACCGGTTGTCGCTCGTAGGTTACGCCAACTTTTCCGCGATCTCGGAACGATCAAAAGTATGACTAGGGTTGCCCGCATACCCTCTTAGCCGTGAGATATAAAAGTATTATGCACGTCCTCCATAGAAAATAGCAAAGCTAGGCTATACACAAACCCACCGTCTCCTTCCAAGATGTTAAACGGCCGATGAGTCGTGGGCTGAGCTTTCCGCGTTCGCTGCATTGTATCACCATCTCCACTTTTTTTTTCTACAATTATGTCAATCTTACAAATTATCCATCTTCAGGGTCGTCCCAATCAATCGGCACTTCTCCCATATAAAACTTGACCCCTATTATCCACTTCAGGTGTTTCAACCCTCCGTGTCCTCACGTTCTCCTTAGAGTAGTGTTTCTATGTCTTCAAGATGAACATTACCATCATCGGTTCTAGATCTGGATAGGAATAGTTGCTTTCACGAGTCTTTAGTTTCCTTGACGCATATGCAACTATACCGCCGCGCTGATACATCACACCACCAAGTCCCTTCTCCTAAAATCGTTGTGGATGTTTAAAACTTCTGGGTTTGCTACGAATGGAAAGAATGGTTGTGATAGTTACGATCTACCCATCTTAGAATAATTTCATATTTGAAATTTTCAAAGGAGTAGCCACTACTAGGCACGGAAATCAGTAACGCTGTCAGGAATCCTCTTTGCTGCATGTGTCGCTCCCGCGAGTTGGTGTATCACTTGATGCGTGGAAAGCCTCTAAAGGGTTTAGGTATAAGGAATCGGAAAATATAAAATCGGTAGTTGCTTCCGGATGGAAAAGTTTGGAAGTTGAAAGAAATATGTGAATTGATGGAAAACATGAGAGCTATAACATAAAGGCACTAGTCAAAATTACGGAAACTAGGGGAATTATGGTGAGTCCAACTAAGACTTGCATCGAAAGATAAATAAGAACGGTATCGAAAAGAAGGTTGAGAAAAAGAAAGAGTACCTCTGTTGTCTTTCTACGTGGCATCAGCCTTCTTGGCCGTTTTGGTGAAGGTCTGACGTTTGGGTCCATTCCTTTGCGCTTGCTGAAAAACACGCTCCTGTGATGGCAAGGGTGGTCCCTTTAGTGATGTCCCTTGGCCGGTTGGTTGAGTGGCGGAAGGTGGCTGGTTTCCCTGTCGTGGTGCCACATAATTAGCTGGCTTGTTGAAGGGGCCTGATTGTCTCCCTCTCTGAGGACAGTCCCCAATAGCATGATCCGGAGACCCACAGACTATGCAAAGTTTGTTCAAGATGCTACAGTCTCTCCTGTAGTGTCCGATCCTACCATAATGGTTGCATGTAATGGCTGGTTTTCCGAAGATAGTTGGTCCTATTGGTCTCTTGGGTTGTTGTATCCCGTTGAATCTGGAAGATGATCCCTTAAGAATTTGATTGGCTGGTCGCTTAATGCCAGATAAACGGTCATCCTTCCTCATCTGTCTCTGAAGGTCTTCAAAGTTTCGTGCCGCCTCTAAGATTTCATCATAAGTTGATAAGGTAGCAGAAGACATAGAGGACCGCGTCTTCAGGTCCAATCCTTGCCTGAATCTCTTAGCATAAAGTTCTGGAGTTGCCACCAGATGATGCGCAAACCGACTTAATCTCGCGAACTCTGAAGCGTACTCGTCTACCGATTTGTCCCACATACTCCCCTGTTGGAATTGTATAAACTCCCGTTCTATTTTTAGGTGTGCTACGACGGGAAAGTTCTGAGTGTCGAACCGTCGTTTGAATGTTTCCCAGTCGACGAGCTCTTTCAGCCTGCTTTCCTTGGCTTCCCACCATATTCGGGCATTATCCGTGAGTTGTAGTTTGGCAATGTTCACCCATGCGTCCTTCGGAATTTGGGCAGCACCGAGGTGATTATTCCCTTGAGCCATTCCTCATCTTCTAAGGGAGTTTCCTTCCCTGAAAAAGTCTTAGGGCGGAGTGATTTGAACTGTTTCACTCCCGCCGATCCTTGAGGAACTGAGGCCAGTGCCTATTTTAAAATTTCTTCTTGTTGCTACCTACTCTCGCGCAGCTCTTGATGCAGGGCAGCTGTCTGCTGCTGCTGTTGCTCCAGTAGTCCTTGCATCATTTGTAGCATCGCTGTGTGTTGGGCAGTGGCTTCATTGTCTCCATTTCCCCTTCGGTTGCGGTGATGGTGTCGTCCAGCCATTCATGATCTGAATCCGAATAGGTTAGGTTAAAAACAGACCGAGGGATGAGATAAGATAATAACTGGCATGGAAGAACAACAATCAATGCAAGAGAGAGGCTAATAAGAAGAGCAAGAGACACAAGAGAGATTTTTGCATGAAACTAAGATTTTATTTTCCAACTTCAATAAGGAGAGTACAACCGAAAAGTAAGGACATGCCCTTACTATTCCTACATCGTTTTATTCGACTAAAGAAAAGGAAAAAGACTTATTAGTCTCGATTACGCGAGTTCAACAAGTGGCGATAGGCCCTCGCACTAAGAAAGGTACGTTCCTTCCCCTGGTGTCTTGCGTGGACAACTGCCTGAGTTTCTTCGGCCTCGAGTTCCTCCTCACTCGAAGCTTCTTCCTTCGACTCATCCTCGGCAGGAGCCCCGTTCTCTGATCCAACCTCTATAGGTTCTTGTTCCTTTACAGGAGCATCCTCATCCGGATCATATCCCATAAGATTCTCTTCCGCCGCAGGAGCTTCTTTTTCTCGCCCCTCCTCTATATGCTCCTCTTCCATGAGATCTTCTTCTTTGTCTTCGGAGTCATTGGTCATCACAGGCTCCGGAGTTGCAGCATCGACTTCTTCGTCTTCCGAGTCGCTGTCGGAAATAACCGCCTGAGAGTCTACGACTTCATCATCTGAATCTCCAGATGTAGCTTCAAAAGCAATATCGTACATGTCATCTTTGTCGGAAAGATTTGCCATGACCTGAAGGGAAGGTCATGGTCTGGGTACAGAATGTCAAGGAAGGGTCAAGGGACATAGGAAAACTATGATATCGGTATAGATGGATAAGATTCATAAATATAATAAGTCAGTTAACGGTTTCATTTTTGTATACAAGAGAACCTGCATGGGCCACCACAAAAACCTGTCACGCCCCGCTTCCCAAAATAAGAAGAAGGATGACGTGGCATGGTCCGCAACCTAACTATATTGAAAGCGGTCTATTTAATACAGTTACGTTAAGCGTATGAATATTTAACATGCAGGATGTGTACCAAAACAAAAATAATAAAGGCGAAAGGCATTTATTTCCATCAACCAAACTTTATTACATCCCAAAAGAAAGAGTAAAATAAACTAAGTAGTTTAATTACATCGAGAAGAAACAAAAGCCCTAAACATGTGGGCAAAGAGCAAAAATTAAATCTAGCTAATCTTCCATCGTCCAGTCTGTATAATCTTCATAAGTTGGCTTCATACCTTGATCCTCGCCATAATACTCATTCTTATCTGACGGACATTCCAAAGATAAAGTAAGAAAAGGAAGGTCCGTCAGCGAGTTATACTCGGGTAGGATTGCCTCATAAGAAAGTAAAGGTATAGAAACAAACAGGTGTATATAAAGAATATGATGTACATGTGTATAAAGGTATGAGGTTATATAAAAATTAGATATGTGAATATGAGTAGGTTGTGTGAGGTATATGTTTGGTAAAGGTTTAAGTCAAGTCAAACGGATATTCAGTCTAAGAGTTAGATCAGGTTAAACATGGTGTGTATGGATTGAATTGAGTGGTGAACATACTCGTATCCTTCAGGTATCCCTTGACTAGCTGGAAGCAGTATGAGCTGGTGCTCGTGCCTGGGATGGCAATCAATACGGTAGCGTGAACATCCCCGGAAGGTGTCCCATGACTACGATGAAGCTTTGTCTAGCATGAATATCACTCAAGTGCACATGTATTACCACCCTTCAGTTCCATAATAAACAACAAGTCTAAACTGGTAAAATATCCACATCCAAGATACTGAATAACTCGTGTCTCATGAAGAAAGGTAGATGAGGTAACAGGTGGGTATAGCACATGATGTGAGTTTAGTGTTGAGTATCAATAGGTATTGTAAACGTTTTAGTTTGTTAAACAAGGGTCCGGATACTCGCGATTATTCCGTTATGGCCACGGAACAACAACTGGGGAAGTGAAATGTACCGTTTCAATTTCCTGGATCATGATCGAGTAGTAGGGGAATCCGAGTTCCGATATCTCCTTGCCTAATCAAACTACCCATCCCCGTGATTCAGTATAAAGGTTCGGACGAATTAGAGTTAGTGCGTATACCTCTAGGCATGGAATTTCCACATTGTATAGTCGTCCACATTTTGGACTGGTCACCCGAAATATCGGGATCTTCATATTTGTATAGTCGCCCATATTTTGGACTGGTCACCTGGAATATCGGGATCTTCATATTTGTATAGTCGCCCATATTTTGGACTGGTCACCCGGAATATCGGGATCTTCATAATAAGTATTCCATACCTAGGACTGCGCATTCTAACCCTAACCGTATCATGTTTTGTATATGTCATGTTGTCATAAACTGGTAATTTAAAAAGTATTGATCTCGTTTAATATGGCCTTCCACAACCACTCGTTTTATATTCTAAAGTTCGTAAAGTACTTCGTGTCATCTTAGGGAATGCTTAGTAAAAAGAATAATAATGTTTAATTATCTTTTATTACTTCTAAGAAAACCATGAGATTTGGGATATTTATCATTTTTGAAAAACATAATGTTTTACGGACAAATATCCTTTCGATAAAGGGTTGTGGTGTTTATTTGAAAATCTTTTGCAAGAGATTTTTATAAGGACAAGTTGCAAGAGGTTTTTATTTGAAAACGAGACTGCTCCTAATTGTTCCAAAGGGCAAGTTGTGAGATCCTCAAATCGCCTCTGCACCGCCAATTGTGGCCAGGTAAGCACAAGTAGGGAAAGGAGGGATCCGCTCACGAATCACCGTGAGACGGGCCTTTTAAAATTACCTTTCCCACTCGTCTACCCTAGGCACCACAAAGTCTGGTTTAGATAAACGACCGATGCCTACAACCTTTCCTTTGTCCTAGATTGGTGTTATTTGAAAATTTCCTTTTAATATGGTACGAGACATTCCTTTTGAAAAGATATCGTTAGACAGATTATGATCCTTGTGGAAAATGGCCCTTCAATAAAGGTCGAGGTATTTAAATGAAATTAATAATTTTATGAAATTATAGTGTTTTAGATTCGGGATAACGTTTTAGAAAATACGTTCGTTTTGGAAAAACCATAAGCCGTTGTTTAAATTTAGTATTTTCTCCTTTAAAAAGGTTGAAGGGGGTTTAACAACATTATAGTAGTTGATGAAAAAGTGTAAGTAAAATATATGTATGTCGTATCTAAAAAAATTAATTCCACATATCTTATCTCTTATGGATATTTTAAACAAATATAACATTTTAATTAAACGAGAGTATTTTGTGGAAGTAACCTATTTCGAGATTATTTTGATTGTATGGGTAAGTGTGGATATATCAGAGGTGAATTGACAATTCATGGGTTATGAAATTAAGCATATCAGATTCCAGGTATTATGAGAGTGCAATATATTTTTGTGTACAGAGGAAATTTAAACACCGTTTTAAAACATAGGTTACCATTATCATTATTAAGGTACAAGGAATAGGCATGCACGGATATTATAACATCATTTTAATATGGGGGTTGATGATTAGAATTTAGAACTAGGTTATTGAGAAAAGAAGAATGCCACAGAAAAAGGGGAGAGAGGCGGATCCTACCTTTGATTCGAGTTAGATGTAGACGGTTGAAGACGTAGGCTTGTGCAAAATTCCTCAATAGCTCCGCGCCCAAATTTTTCGTCGGTGATTGGGTGGAGCTGTAGCGTCGGCGTCTTCGATATGAAGGCGTGGGTATTTTTTTCAGAATTTTTGGAGTTCTGAGGTGTGAGATATCAGTGTTTGAAGTGACTATTTATAGGGTTTTTCTACCAACCATAAAATCCAAAAACTATTAAAAAAATCCTTAAAATCCGCGGCCCCAATCATTCGCAATCATCAGCCAAGATTCCTTCGTGATTAGCCGCCGCCGCCAAGATTCGTGGCCGTTGGATCTGCATCCAACGGGCTGGATCGCGCCGCCACGAGCGCCGCCATGCGCCACGTGTCGCCACGCGCCCGCGCGTGTGGGGATCACGCGTTTTCGCGTGGTCCCCACCACGTGGGCGCCGACAGAGGGTCTAGGCCGTTGGATCTTTTATCCAACGGTCCAGATCAAAGGGATTAATTTTTTTTATATATATAAATACTAAACTGTTTATTATCTAAAATTGAATTTGATTTTAAAAAAGTGTTAAAAATAGTTAAAAATACGGGAAAATTAAGGAAAAAATTCAGAAAATATATTTCATTGTTATCTTTAGTATAAAAATAATTTTGGGCTAAAACTAAGTAATATATACATTCCTATGGTTTTAGCTAGTTATTATAATTATTTAAAATCTAGTTTGTCCTTTAAAATATTATTAATTACGAATTAATTATTTTAATTGATAAAAAAAATATGTAGATTATTTTAATGCATTATAAAGTTTTATTAAAACATTTTAAGCCTATAAAAACAATAAATAGATTTTAGAAAATTCCTTTAATCATTTTCAATGCTTTAAAAATTATTAACATTACTTTAAAAATATTCTTCTATCAAAGAAACACGTAAATAATTATTTGATACTAGAATTTAAATAGAATATATTTCATTACGTATTAGAAATCATGGTCGTTACATATTATATATCACATATACAATATTTATTGTAACAAAATAAAATAATACAATTAATATATATCAATGTATTATCCAAGTGAGAAAAAGAATCTTTAAGTGAGCTAATATTAGTTAATGTAATATAATATATCAAATATATAATTATACATTAAATTATCGAATCAACACTTGATCCGATAATCCGGCTATTTTACAAATAACCGACTAATAGCATCTGTATCAGTTCATCGAATCAACACTTGATCCGATGACCTATAGCAGGCGTTATTCAAACCAATTGAGCGTGCTATATTCAGTCGCGCTCATCCGTTTACCCGGGGCTATATCACATATACCCGGCCGATATCATATATCGCGAGAATCTAATACGTATCACATACACGTATTATTCTCGGTCCCGCACATATCACATATGTGCTCCTACTCTATTTTGCCTGAGCCAGGAAACCTCTGTGTAGGACTCTAAAGAATCGTCAATACGCCGACAGTAGGTGATGATCATATCAAACACCCACAAGCTGCAAGCGGTCAGCTAAACGTAACAGCTACCCAGGTATTGAGCGATTAGAAGATCAACAAGCAAGCCTGTACATTCTCCTGCGAATCCAATCAGTAACACTCCCGTACAGTCCGGTCTCTTCGTCTGATATGTCGCATATCTCGCCTAGGGGTGGTAAACGTCAGACCCCAGTAGATTGATAAGTCGTGTCGATATGAGGTCCATAACAGTTCGAGAAACTACTGATAACACTTACCAGTAAATCTCAGCAACCCTGGCCAGGGATTTCTAGTTATGGCCAATCGAGCACAGCGCAACATCAACTCCCTATACCGAGAGAGACGAAACCCCTCCTATCGCTCATTGCCTCCATGTGATTCGGGACTGTACCCAAAAGCCACCATTTTGCACGCCCTCTTGGACGTGGTATGATGGAAATCAAAGCACAGTGGGAATCATACAAGACTCTATGACGATCTCGGGTCTACAGACTAACCTGTACCAGTGTCACCATAGAACTGCCATCTGACGTGAGGTATAATACCATTTGGGAGTTCTCGGCGAGTCCGTACAGTGTACCCAGTCTCTACTGAGCACCCGTATACTGTCTCTGATGTCAAACACCAATGGATATGGGATCATCCATCGCCCATCTACATGGGTTGAGAAGCATATGCTAGTCTACTCTGGTATATCGATGCCCTGTCTCGATACACCTACGACTAGGAACATTTGAAGGATGTACTTAGCGACTACACTGTCCCCACTAGTATGATCTGCATCATAGTCCTGGTAGTCAAGTACTCATCCTAAGGGCTTTATCAACATGTAACATAGAGACAATCAAAGTACATGTTAAGATAAAGAGTAACCAAATAGCATACTATCATGTCGAGCAAGAATGTCCTCACTATATATGTCCAAGCATCCACCACAATATACATCGTATGTATAGTAATGGCCTCTAGGGCATACATATCACTAACATAACAACCCTCTGGCAGAGTCATATACACGTGCACTTCTAAAGCTAGGTTAGAAACGACGTTATACTCATCCTCCTGCCGGGTCTCATAGTCTAGAACAACTGCAATGGCAAGTTTGGGTAAATAAGAACCTCCCTGTCACCGTCTCTAAGAAGACCGAAGTACCTCTCGGGTGCCTGAGGTTACCCACCAAATCTGCGGAGTGGCTAATGGAATATCGAAACCAATTGAATCCCTAAGTTCTATTAAATTTTCAGTAATCGTTTGTGGTTCTGGAATCACTTCCAGTTCTACCATACTCCCACTAATATTTTATGAAAAGAATTCATTTTATTAAAACTGGTGGCGAGTCAAGAACTATATAACTATTGATCTTCCAGATGGTAGAAAGTTAACCCTCGTCAATGCCTGAGATAACCCATAAACAACCATTACTGAAACGTGCCTTGAGTTTATCCAGAGTCTGGTTTTAAGCATAAGCCGGACAACTCCATACACCTTAATATTGTTAAGATATGAACCGTTCTATATCCACTATAGAAACAAGTGGCACTAATTTAATTGGAAACAGATTCAAAATCATGCAGCTGTCTCCAGTGCATATCAACCAAATGGAAGGAGGCCAATCAACATTACTCATCAAGGAATGCATCCACATATGAGTAACCTGAAAGAGAAGCAAGTTCTCAAAACCATTACTACCAACAGAATACCTATCACAAGTATCTACATCTTCGATCACCTTGAAGAATCCTGATACTTGCTACATATGGTTCTCTACTTTATTCATATACCTATAACTTCTCAAAATTTGGACCTTGTATTTCAACGAAATACTTGTCTAAAAACTAGAGAAGTCATAAGTAAACAGAATATAGTACGAGCACCAACCCCATTGTCCTAATGGACACTGGACAACATACAATACTTTATATAAGTCCCTTGAGTTTAATAACTCAAACCTTGCGCGTCGTAGGTTGAAAACTGTGCTATGGTTAACAAGAATTACACCGCTGTTGAATGCTCCTTATCTAACCATCAACTGATATAGGTAAATGTCATAGACATAATTTCAAAAAGTTATATCTCACTTTATAAAATAAATGTATAGATATATCAGTTTGAAATTGGTGCATAACAATGGATATTCAAAACCAAATATTTGCCGTCCGGCAAAAACCCAGGTGATTTCCTCAAATATCACCAATTACAAAGAATTCCGATATAATGAGGATATAATTACCTAATTCCCAATATTCTACTCCCACTCATCATCTGTAACACTATACAGATGTGAGAATCAAAGCTGGTAAATACATACCCTGGAGTCAGAATCTAATTGGGAAAACAGCTTTCAATTAACACTGCACAGTGAAACTGAAACATGAAAATGTTTCGAGGGGTATCCGGGTATTCCTAGTAATGCCACTTCCACTATCCCGATTCATGACTGTAACCGTATATTTTCTTGCCATCTCTCCAATCCCTTTAATTGTCTTTACTTATTACCTTCTGTACACCACCTGTAGGCTAATTGGTTTTCTTCCTTCCCTACCCTTCGGCACCAGCCTATGGTTTGGAAGAAGACCATCCAATAAGCGTAATAGGTGTACTCTCCTAATCCTAGGAGCTCTCGCAACCTGAGAGAAGGTAAAGATAAAAGACAACTGAATAATCCTTATTCTATTTCTCCAGAACCAGAAACCATTCTCGAACCGGAACACGTTCCTTCGAGTTCGTATGTAACTATATGATAGAATATCCAAGAAATGTGGATCTTTGTAGTGATACAGAATGTTCCGGAGAAAAGCAAAGGTGAAGTAGGAGTGGCAATGAGATACGCGGCTTCGTCGTGAATGATAGCAGTCGCAATTTACTTTGCCCTATTTCTAATCCCTTTATATGTCTTTACTTATTACCTTCTGTATTCCACACTTAGGCTAATTAGTTTTCTTCCTTCCCTACCCTTCGGCACCAGCCTATGGTTTGGAAGAAGATTATCCAATAAGCGTAATAGGTGTACTCTCCTAATACTAAAAGCTTACGCAACCTAAGAGAAGGTAAAGGGAAAAGACAACTGAATAGTCCTATTCAATTTCTCCAAAACCGGAAACCATCCTCGAATCTGAAACATGTTTCTTCGAGTTCGTATGTAACTATACGATGGCCACATCCAATAAATGTGGATCTTCGTAGTGATACGGAGTGTCCTGGAGAAAAGCAAAGGGGAAGAGTAGGAGTGGCAATGATATATGCAACTGTGACAATCCAAAAGCCAAACTGTTTTAAGAAGGTTCGGTTAACTTGGTTCATGAGTTTTAGTCTAGGGTCGGGCCATGGACGCTGCCAAAGAAATAGAGAGAAAAGAAACACTCAGCGTGTCGATGCTGGACACGAGTTTCATGATGTTTCGAGTGTCGATGCTGGACACGGGTTTCATAATGTTTCAAGTGTCGATGCTGGACACTCAGGTTCCATGATTTTTACGTGTCGTGAGGGACACATGTTGATTTATATCCTCATGCTTTCATGCATATGCTTTTATGATGTTTCGAGTGGACGAGATCCACATGCATACAGACTTTGTTTATGGTTGGATGATATCCATATACATATAGGTGTTGAGTACATTATTGACACATATGCAGATACGGTCACCCTAGATATCATAGTACTACCTTTATGATATAGTTGACCTAGGAAGTCGTTGTTTATTCGATTTTTACCTGTAGATGTTTTCTACTCACGAGTTGGCAACTCACCCCCATTGTGCCACAATTCTTGCAGGTTGACCGCATGGATCAGTAGCGGCATCGTTGGCACACAGCTTGCTTTTCGGGTGACTTGCTTTGATAGGTGGTACATGTTGGACCGTACCACTCTTGCATTTATTATTCATATTGTATCTAGTCAACTCCATCAATCAAAACTAGTATTTGTATATTTAGTAAGACTTAGAAGGACTTGTAGTTGCGAGGCTGGAGCGATGGGTTTTATGTTCGCTTATTGGGTTGATGTCTTGCTTTATTCATTATCTTTTGTGTTGATCTTCGCCGTTGGGCATCGTATACTTGTTTTATTACACGCGTGGTTGTGAATCCGCCGTTTGGCGAAGAGCTAGCTCCCGCTTGGGGATGCCTTTTATATCTTTATGTATTTATGGTTTTGGATCAAAATATACAAAGGAGGTGCTGCCCAAATTTTTAAAAGACGAAACATGTTTTTCAACTATTAAAATAAACTTGCATTTTTTTCATGTTCCCCTTTCTATGCATTTAATAAAACGGTTGTCTTCATTATACCTTATTTCGAAACTTCACCTCTTTTATTTCTTTAAAAGGTTTAGATTCCAGGGTTTCGGCTTACTTGAATTAGATGGGGTCCTGTAGACTTCATATGATTCAAGTGCTAGTCACGAGCAAAATTTTAGGTCGTGACAATAGGTTAGAACCTATGGTCTACACATGCAAGAATAGCCATACAACTCTCGATGTTGACATACAAATATCAATCGACCGAGACAAAACACAAATATCAAAACTCAAGTTACTAAAAACCACAAAACCAAAACAGCAACTTAGGAAAATAGCTCCAAATTTTGCCTCAGGTATTTTGGAACTAAACAAACAATATAGGGGCTAGGTTACAAGGTGTATGAGCTACAGACCAAACCATAGCACCAAAGCCCACAACAAAACCGGCGAGAAAGCTCAAAATCCGGCACCGCCAGTCAAATGAGGGAGTTTAGGTCTCGTTTTCTTGTGGCGGTCTCCTAGTGGTCTAACTAGGTCAATGTACTTATTTGATTAACTCAAAAATATTCCAAGTTGCTCCAGATTCCCTGTAGTCCTCATAGATTAAAGAAAATTTCAAGCTTGGGTTTTTTGTCTCAGGTTTAGTTCAGAAATATCGACACTACAGGGGTTTAGACACTATCTAATCCTCAATTTCACCTTCATACGTCAAAATATCACCTAAACCTCAATTAGGAATATTCTAATATCACTAAACCACATTAGTTTAAGTCTAAACTACACTAAAATGTTAGGAAATCTAAAAACATAGCTAAAGATATAGGATTTATCTCATTTGGCAACTCAAGAAATTTCTTGAGTTGTCCAAAGTCTTCAAAACCTCTACTTGATTGGTCCACGGTGTTTGTAAAGGGATTGGGATCATTTTTGTGAAGGGAGTGTAGTGTTTTGAGATGGTTTGGAGGTGGTTTGTGGGGTGGTATCAAGGTGGAGAATGAAGGAGAATGAAGATGATGAAGGAATAAAGGAAAGAATGCAAATGAAGAAAGAGGAATGATGGTGGGGGATGCCATGGTCAATATGACCTCTCTCTCACTCCCACTCTCATGACCATACCTCTTTATCTCTAAATATCTCTCATATCCTTTCTCTTTCTTTTTTTTTAAAACAAAAACAAAACCTATTTAAATTGCAAATGAAGCATGTTCAAGATTGATGCAACAAGTGGTTTGCAACATGTTTTGTTGTATGCCAAATACATAAGCAAGATTAATGCATGATTAGAGAATTATTAATCGAGTTTAGTAATAACTCGCATACAAATAATAGTATAAATATTTATAAAATATCCAAATCGCATAAATTCTTTGAAAAATAATAATTCATATTAATTTTCCAAATATTGGTATATACTTATACCATTTTACGTAAATCCCTATTCGCAAATCGAATAGTTTTCGCGAAATATATTATTTTAATATTTAAATTCCAAAAATAATATTTTATATTTCTGAAATGTTACAATCTTCCCCACTTAAATAAATTCGGTCCCTGAATTTAAATTTAAACTTCCTTAAATAATAAAACATTTCAATAATCAGTTCAAATCAACGGGTCTCCGAAACCACAGAATACACAGAAATACCACAGCGCATCAAGTGCGCATGAAAACGAGTATTAAACTCAAAGTCAAACTTCGTCAAGCATCACGCAATCATCGAAGTTATAATGGAAATACAAATCTCGAAATCCACTGCAAAATCCAGTATACTATAGTCAAAATCATAATACTTATATATAGTACGCATCCTCTAAAACCATTTTAAAGGCTGAATAAAACTCATGCAAAATCTTTTCCGAATCGCTGTGTGATGCGTAACTCACAGCTCAAGTGGCGGATGCTCATTTGTAAAGTACTAAATATACGTTCATATATGATTTGCTCAAATATACATTCCGCTCTTTTTGAAACATCCCAAAAGATTTTCCTTGTGAAAGTTCGTGTCACTCATGGGCATGTAGAAAATAGTGAGAGTATAGCTCCTTTTTGAAAACCTCTTGGTAAACTTTTGATGCATGCAAAAGTACTCAGGTACTGTCCTCAGATCTGTCCTGCTCGGCTACTATATAATATAGTATTCAACATTAAATATAATGCTTAAGAGCAAAAAAAAATCAGCCTCAAAAGGCGCATCTAACATCACATGCGTCTGGTGCGCACGGAAAACCAAATATAATACAAGTGCCACAAATGTGCTCAAAAGAAAAACTAAGTGCAAAGGATATGCACGATAACAATATCAAGTGCATCTATAGTGCACGAAAATCTCAACCCAGTGCAACTAACATGCATGAATGAAAATCTCAATCGAGTGCACCCGACATGCATGAATAAAATCTAAATCAAGTGCATCCAACATGCACGAATAAAATCTAAATCAAGTGCATCCAGCATACACGAATAAAATCTAAATCAAGTGCATCCAACATGCATGAATAAAAATCTAAATCAAGTGCATCCAACATGCACGAATAAAAATCTCAATCGAGTGCTTCCGACATGCACGAATAAAATCTTAATCAAGTGCGTCCAATATGCATGAATAAAAATCTCAATCGAGTGCACCCGGTGTGCACAAAGCCATATCTCATGCGCCCAGTGAGCATAAAAATCTAAATCAAATGCGTCAGGTCCATATCAAACATCTAGTGCAGTAGTATGCACGATAATAAACGTCAAGTGCAGACGCGCATGAAAACATAAATCTGGTGCAACAAATGCACGGAATACAAATCTGGTGCAACAAATGCACAAAGTATAAATCTGGTGCAACAAATGCACGAAATACAAATCTGGTGCAACAAATGCACAAAGTATAAATCTGGTGCAACAAATGCACGAAATACAAATCTGGTGCAACAATGCACGAAAACTCATCAATATCTCAAATACGCACAAAAACAACACTGAGCGTGCCAAGGTGTATTAAATCATAAACGTGTGCAACTGTGTGCTCAAAACACGTATCAATGTACTGCAAGCACATGCGAGCTATACCGAGTGCAAAAATCAAATCGAGTGCGTACCACAGGCACAAAATCAAGTCGACAGTATCGAAATCCACGGAATCATAAATACGTGCAGCCAAGGCACAAAATCGATGTCAAGTGCAATAGATATGCACCAATCGCAAACCTATGTAATAGTGTATAAAACATAAATCAAGAGCAATAATAGTACATAAATGAAAATATCCAATAGGTGCAGCCATGGTGCACGAAACAAATATCATGGGACTCAATCATCGAAACTCAAATCCAAGCGATAAAAATGTGATAATCGGATCACAAAACGCAAATCACAATAACTGACATTGAGGTACACCTCCTTCAATGTCGAAAAAATCTGGTGCATCCAAAACTGGCAAAGCGAGAACATTCGCTTGCCTCCTGCTCACGGCCTGGCGTCCTCTGTCTCTGGGTCCTTGTTTTCCCTGTGGATTACCAATCTCGCAATCCTTCCGATCGTCGGCCCGGTCAGGTGTGATAATGGAAACAATTTCTCTCTGGCACTCCGCTGATCCTCTCTTGGCCAATTAACATGACCACTCGCACAATGGCACGTTACTGATGGAGACATCTGGCCCTTTGAATACGCGTGATATAACTGGTCCTAGGTACAAATCCTTATCGCTACGGTGACCTGGAAAGAACCTGCTTAGGTCTCTTCCGATCTCTCCTATTGTAACATTTCAGAAAATATAAAATACTATTTTTGGAATTTAATATTAAAATAATATATTTCACGAAAACTACCCGATTTACGAAATTGGGGTTTTCGTAAAATGGTATAAATATATACCAATAATTGTGAAATAATTGGAGATTAAAATGATTTATTCATTTAAAAAATATATTTATTGGATTTGGCATTTTTATAATTAATTATACGCAAGTTTAAATAAAAATTGATTAGTGCACTACTAATCGCGATTAAGCCAAATCCGTGTTTTTACATTTTCCCATGGCCAGTGCACCATGGCATGTTGCATTTGGTTGCATTTGGTTGCATTTTGTTTCATTTGTGTTGTTTTATTGGTATTATGTGTTTTATTATGAGAAAAAGAGAAAAGGGTTAAAAAAAACAATTATTGGAGAGGGAAAGTGAGAAATGAGTTGAGAGAGGGTGAGAATAAGAAAGAGAGAGAGAGAGGGGGCAGCCATTCATTTCCTCCCCCTTTATTTTCCTTCATCTTCTTTCTCCTCATCTCCCTCCACCTCCACCTCTAAGAATCATCTCCATTTCTTCACCAAAACCCCATACCCTCTTCATTAAAGTTGATCCCCACCTCATCCTCAACACTTTGGACCAATCAAAGTTGGATTTTGAAGACTTTGAGAAGCTAGGGTTTTTTCTTGAGTTGCCCAAATGAGGTATATCTTCTTTCAATTAGTTTAGTTTTAGTTTTTTGCACCCTAGTTTAGTTTAGAATGTGATTTGGTTAGGGTATGTGATGTTTGGAAAATTCAAGATAAGGGTTTGGGTGTTTGTGTGGAATCATGAGGCGTAGTGAGTGTTTTAAGACCTTAGGGATTGATTTCAAGACCTGGATATGAGTATAGAATCCAAAATACGAACTTAGGAAATTCCCCATGTCGGTTTTGTGACATTTTAGTGGCTTACAGGGAATCTGGAGCAACCCGGGAAGTTTCTAAGGAAAACTAGCAACTCCATTAACCTAATTAAGACACTAGAAGACCACCCTAAGAAGACGAAACCCCAAATCCTTCATTGGACCGAGCAGGACGGTTTTTCATGCAATGTGGCCGGCCAAATTTGGGTATTTGGTGTCTTGGTTTGGTTTGTAGCTCACTTACCTCCTATACAACTCCCTGTACTTGCTAGTCTTGTTCCAATTGACCTGAGCCAAAATCTGGGAGCACATTGGGGTATTTTCGGTTATGTTTTCCATATTTTGGAATTCTTGGTTTTTGTATTTGATATTGTATTGGGTCGTTGGATGTTTATACGTCAACGGACAAGGGTTGTTTGGTTGTTTTTGCATGCGTAGGCTATATGTTTTAACCTATGAGCGTACCGTGTGCCGTATTGGTTTTCCGGATTCGATTTTAATAGCATTGCGACTATGTATTTATTGTAGGTACCTTCGCGTGGATTCCAAGACGACGGAGCATGGCGTCATCTACTTCGGCAAGCAAGGATCAATGTGAGTAGATTTATATCTACGGGGGAAGTCGGGTGGATGGCGTATAGCACCCCGCAAATTTTGATGGAAACCAATATATAGAATATGGTTAAGGAAACCTATATTAGAAAACTATGGATAGGGTTAAAAAGGATAGTTAGAGATGAAATAAAGAATCTTATATATATATATCGAGATATGAGATGAAAACTATAGGGATATCACTCTTAGACCTGATATGATAGAAATGATGTCTCGAATTGATAAATAAGGATATGAAAAGTGAATGTGAATCATGACATATAGGTATGTAGTTATAAGAGAATAAGTATGAGATTTAGAGTAGCATGACATGAGATTTATAAGATAGGATATATATATGTAAATGACTTGATGTGGGATATAAATGTGATGAAAAGAATGTACGATGTGATATGATGACTTGATTGATATGCCGGTATACAGATACGAGTCGATATGAGAGGATTGAAACCTTTGCCGGTCCATTGATATGTGATTGTTGTGGATGCGACCTGGGA
Source organism: Agapanthus africanus (assembly GCA_030015575.1). Classification (NCBI taxonomy): domain Eukaryota; kingdom Viridiplantae; phylum Streptophyta; class Magnoliopsida; order Asparagales; family Amaryllidaceae; genus Agapanthus; species Agapanthus africanus. The sequence goes on along the minus strand of JASDDO010000026.1, from coordinate 396,505,986 downwards.
TATAGGTATATGGATATATATAATGTTGTGGATCATGAGTGATATGCCGTACAAGACGTTAGGTCCGTACCCCCATTGTCATATAGGTTGATAGAATCCCTAATTGATTAATGCCGTCGTACGATGGATACCGTACGTGATGAGTTTTACTTGATGATTGATCCATACCCCTGACTAGAGGATGTAGTACGATAGATTATACCGTACGTGATGTTGTGGAGCTGGATGCCGATTGATAGATTCACCGACTCAGATATGTGATAGAGACGTATACCTTATAGCATTTAGCTGATGATGTACTTGTTAGTGTATATGCCCTAGAGGCCATTACTGTATCATACTAGTTTGTATATTACTTAATGGAAGCTTGGGATATTCACCCTGTATAGACAATCTTGCTCAAAATAGTAGTATGCTACTTGGTTTATTTCTACTTTAATGTGTACGTGTGTTTATTTTAGTATATCACCTATACACATTAGTGGAGCCGTTAGGATCTTTGCTTGATTACCAGCGTTGTGATGGTAGTCACATTCGTGGGGGCTGGGTAATCCACAAGCACATCCTTATGCAGGTCCCTAGTCGTAGGACTATCGAGACAGGGCATCGATACTCCGGAGTAGACTAGCGTATGCGCTTCTCATCCCAGTGTGGGAGACGGTCTGTCCCACAGCCGTCAGTACGTCGTACTTGAGATAGTATGCGGGTGCTCGTTAGGTTACGAGTACACTGGACAGGACTCGTCGGGAACTATTGGTTAGTACTATACCTATTGTCAGTTATCAGTTCCCAGGTGACATGAATACAGCTTAGTCCGCTGACTTGACACTGTCACTTCGCCTCGAGTGTGTTCCCACTGTACTTAGATTACTAGCCTACCACGGCTCAAAGGAGTCGTGCAAACAGGTAGTAGTTGGGTGCAGTCCCGAAGCACATGGAGGCAGTGACGGTTAGATAAGATTCGTCTCTCCCGGTATTGGGGGTTGATATCGCTCTGTGTCTAGGAGAGCCATTACACAAAGTCCCTGGCCAGGGCAAACGAGATATACTGGTAGGTTTCCAGTGTTATCTCAGGGTGTTCTGGGCTACACTCCGACACGACTTGTACCGCTATTAAGGGAATGACGTTTACCGCCCCCCTAGGCCCGCCATGCGATGTTCTCAGACGAACAGACCGGACTGTACGCAGATTGTTACATTCAGGCTCAGTAGGAGTTCAGATGGGTTTCACCTCGTCCGTCTTCTTATCGGCATCTACCTGGGGGCCGTTACGCATAGCTAGTGCCGCTTGCAGTCTGTGGTTAAACCCACTGCCAGCGTAGTGTCGAGTCTTTAGAGTCCCACACAGAAAGCTATTTGCCTTTAGGCAAAAGAGTAGAGGTCCCATGGTTTTGCGATAGGGTTCGGTCACATCCGTGCACTTGTGCACGTTTAGTGTCCGGACAGTTAACACTAGCGGGCTTTGGTTTAAGCCAGATCCTAGTATACGTTTTGGGATTTGTTTTATCTCGTTTGTATTCGTGTTCCTCGGAACGCGGATACGGGTGTGTATGCACAGTTGACAGAGAGACAGAGGCAGAGGATTCTCATTGGGGTTGTTGACTGTTGACTTTTGCTAAAACCCTAATGAGAATATGAAATATGATTAAAAATAATATTAATTAAGTATTATTGTGACATGGTTGTTGAAGGGTTGACTTTGTTGACTTTGTTGACCGGTTGACTAGGTTGGACTAGTTGACCATCATCATTACAATGGCTATCATTTCATGGCAAACACTTTTGCTTGCTTGTTTCTTTTTGCAAAATGAGTGCATGAAATGATATGGCCATTTTGACTTGAACCATCACATAATACTCAATTACTATTATGGGTTATGCTTATTTTGGATTATGAGAGCTTGGATGGCAAAAGTCTTGCTCATTCTTTCATTTCCTTTCTCTCTCATGCTTGAGCTCTCCCTCTTCCTCTTGCTCTCTCTCTAGTCTATGGTTCACTTGTTTCGTGTGTTGAGAAGCAAGAACCATAGAGATAAAACCCAACACACTCCTCTACTCATCCTAGTTCACAAGGTTTAGCAAACCAAGTGTTCTAGTTTCTTCTAGTTTGAAGTGAAGCTAAAGGTAGAAGCTTTCAGGTGGATCCATCTTCGGCACAAAGAGACGACGAGGAGAGAACCATCCGACCACCACAAGGAGACCAAGAGAAGGAGTTCAAGTTAAGGTATAACCCCTAACCGAGGATGTAAAACTCTTGTTAGGTTTGTTAGATAGTTGTTTAACAAAGATCCGTATTTTGAGTCCATGTTACCACCAAAAGAAAAATCGTTTTTCATCATTTCCGCAAGCCCATAAGTACCGGGAGAGGTAACGTGGACTTACAGTGGTATCAGAGCCAGGTTAAACACTATCTAACATGTTAGCAAAGTAAGTAGAAGTTCGATCGGAGAAAAAGTCACGAAACACGCCCGAAAAGTATAGTTTCTGCCGATTTTTTTTCTTGTTCAAAAAATAATAAATCTGACACTAAAAATCGGCTCAGGCGTTTTAAAACCCACACAAGAAATTTGGTCTACCGACTCGGTCAACGCGCCGTGGAAACGCGGCGGGAGCATGCTCCCGCCGCGGTTCCGCGACCGAGTTGACTCGGTCGTGGCACAAGTTTCCTGCAGTGTTTTTCTGGGGCTGTTTTGGGATTTTTGGGATATGTTTATTCTGCCCAGATTTTACAGAAAGAAAAATTTGTTTTTGGGGCCTAAAAATCCGTATTTTGATCGAACTTCTAAAGAATTAAGCTAACGGGTTATACCTGTGATGTGATATATGTATTGAACGTCTGCTAATCGCTATACGTCGATTAGTGGGGGTTATACATATCTGTGATCTGTAATGTTGATAGTATGTGTATATGAATTCATTGGATTGTCGCAGATGAATAGCCGGGGGGTTGTGAGATGAGAGTTTTCTTTTTCTTTCAATTCATGTAATTTGTAATTGATGTAATATTATTTATATGGCCGCACAACCGGGATGGGGTTGTAGCCATCATTGTATAAGTTCTTTTACTGTTTTTGCTCCTAGGATAGACCCATGGTGGGGTGCACAAACTACCGGGTATCTCGAAGTGCCGAGTGGCCTACTCACAGTGTTGAGGGAGGTTGCTTCGCTTCGGGTACTTGGCGGATAGTTTGCCACACCCGTAGGGGTCTAGGGTGGGGTCTTGGCTATTCATCGCGACCGTGTAATCCGCTCTTCGTTACAGGCTCGTACAGATTGCGGATTCTTAGTATATCCAATGTGTTCATCTGTGATCTGGAATGGCTATCATTGCATGTGACAAATGTGTATATCTATATATGATATCTATTTAGGTGTTGCTTATGTTTTGCATCCGCGCGAGTCCAACCCCAGCTCTGTCGTTAGTTAAGTAACATAACGGGTAATGACGGGGCCCCGTGGCGAATGCGGATGGCATAAGCGTACGTCATATTTTCGTTGTTTTCTGCAATGGTAGGATTAAATGATGGGACGCATTAATTTAATGCAAGAAAATAAACCAAAGTTGAGTCGTTGGAACACTTTCAAAACCACTCGGTTTCTTTTCAAAAATAACTTTTAAACGCGGAGCTTAAGCCACTCCTTTTAAAAGCTATCTCGTTCCATCGATTATATCAAGTTCACTACGTTCACGGTTTTGCCAAAACCATTCGTAGCCCTCCGTCGTTTCACATGGATAGTCAATAGTATTCAAGCTATGTTTGTTGGCCAAAGTCAAGGCATAGTGATTGGTAGCTATTGGGTATTCATGTGCAGCATAGATAGATGTATTGGTTTGGGACAGTCATACTGCCTTGTTGGCCAAAGTCAAGGGTAGGTACGGGTGGGTTCAAATTAACCTGGAGAATGACGGGTAGAACTTAACATGTGACTTATGATTTGTTAGCCATAGTCAAGGTCATAAGAGCATGGGGCAAAAATCAACATCGGGAGTTTCAAAAGAACTGAAACTTGCTAGCGCTGCATACCATTTGGAGTGTGATGATTCTGGTAGGATTCCTTCAGTTTTGTCACGCAATGATATTTGGATCCCGATCCTACTGTGAGTATATGCTACTCCTCGGGAAATTTCTCATTTAACGATCAATGCTATAAACCAAGTAGGTGTCTAGAAAGGTGTTAGCGGGGCTACGCTCACAGGGAAAAGAGGTTATTTAATTAAGGAACTTCGCGAAAGCGTTGGAAAACCTCCCTCGAAGTACCGACACCAGCCTGGCTGAACGGTTAAGCAAGAATTGTACGGTGAGATTGATCGTGACTAATTCTTCCTTTTTGGTTTGAGGAGGGATTCGAGAGACAGTAGGAGCCATCCTGTTTAGACAAATTAAAAACCACTCTAAACTTGCAAGAGCATCATGCTAAAGTGTTTCTTCTCTCTCTCCTAATTGCAGCGACCAAACATCATGACTGGACTTAAGTTACTACTAGATAAAAACATACTGACAGGGCCAAACTACAAAGATTGGCTCAGGAATGTCAAAATGGCAATCACTTATGACAAGTTGGGGTATCTCCTTACCACCAAAGCTCCCCCTGTCCCAGGTCCCAAAACCAGCGTCGCGGATAGGGAAATCCGTAAGACCTGGGAAATCGATTGCGCGAAGGCCAAGTGCCTCGTGCTTGCCTCTATGGACAATGAACATCAGAGGAGGCACGAGAATATGGACCTTGAATCCATATTTCTCCATACAAAAGAACTGTATGGAGAGCAATCCCGTATCGCCAGATACGAAGTCTCGAAAAAGCTGTTTTCGGCGAGATTGGCCGTCGGATCATCGGTAGCGGAACACGTGCTTAAGATGATTGGCTTCATTGAGGAGCTTGCAGACCTTGGGACCACATTAGAGAACGAGCTCTACACGGACTTGATTCTCCAGTCTCTTCCTTCCACTTACGCCGAATTTATCCTGAACTTCAACTTATAAGAAAAAGAAGTTGAACTTTCAGAACTCCTCAACTTGCTGAGGAGGGCAGAGGGCACCCTACAGAAAGGTAGGGAAACATCTACTTTGTTTGTAGGATGATCTTCCTCTTCTAAGTCCAAGGCGAGAGCCAAGGGAAAGAAGAAGAAAGCCCCCGCCAAACCAAGGGGCAGTGTTAGTAAAGTGGATACGAAGGGAAAGACAAAGGAAACAAAGGTAGCGGGAAAGATTGTGGAAAAGGAAGAATTCTTTTACTGTCACAAGAGTGGACACTGGAAAAAGGATTGCAGGGCTTGGAAGGCCAGAACCCAGGATCTGAAGCAAGTTGCGGCTTCAGCTTCAGGTGTGTATGTTATTGAAAACTGTCTATCAATAAACTCTACATCCTGGGTATTGGATACCGGATCAGGATCTCATATCTGTAATTCTTTAGAGGAACTGAGAAGGCGTAGGGTTTTGAAGGCAGGTGATATGACCCTCGGAGTTGCAAACGGAGCTGGCATGGATGCTGAGTCCGTGGGGGACTATCACCTGGGGTTGTCAGATGGACACGTTTTGGTTTTGCGTGATTGTTATTTTGTACCCAATGCAACCTGTAATATCATATCTGTATCTTTATTATTTAAAGAAGGTTATGAATTTGCATTTGTAAGTAATGTTGTGAACATTCACCTTAATCAAGTTTTGATTGGGTCAGATACATTAAGCAATGGTATATACGTATTAAACCAACCAAAGATTTTCAATGTCCAGAATACACACAAAAGAAATTCTCCGGAAACAAATCAGGCTTTCTTATGGCATTGTAGACTGGGTCACATCAATGGGAGAAGGTTGACGAAGTTACATACAGAAGGATATTTGGATCCGTTCGAATATCAATCATATGCAACTTGTCAATCCTGTCTCAAAGGAAAGATGACAAAGACTCCGTTCACTGGACACGGAGTTAGAGCGAGCGAGCTCTTGGGACTCGTACACAGCGACGTGTGCGGTCTAATGTCTACAGATGCGCGAAGCGGTTATTCTTACTTCATTACTTTTACGAATGACTTTTCAAGGTACGGATATGTTTTCTTAATGAAACATAAATCCGAAGCCTTTGGAAAATTCCAGGAATATAAGAATGAAGTAGAAAAACAAACCGACACAAGTATCAAGACACTAAGATCTGATCGAGGTAGTGAATACTTAAGTGCCGAGTTCCTGGATTACTTAAAAGAGAATGGAATTCTCTCTCAGCTTACTCCTCCATACACTCCGCAACATAACGGTGTATCGGAGAGACGGAACCGGACCCTATTGGATATGGTACATTCCATGATGAGTAACGCTGAGTTACCGCGATCATTCTGGGGATATGCACTAGAATCAGCTGCATACCTTTTGAACCGAGTTCCAACTAAGACTGTGCCTACCACACCATATCAGATGTGGTGTGGGAAGAAACCCTATCTTAAGCACATTAAGACATGGGGATGTCCAGCTTTTGTCAAAAAGTAGCATGCGGACAAACTCGAGGCACGCTCAGTACAGTGCAAATTTGTGGGATATCCAAAGAACTCCAAAGGATATTTCTTCTATTGCGAAGAAGAACAAAAGATTTTTGTTTCTCGTCATGCCCACTTCTTGGAAACTGAGTTTTTAGAAAATCAGATAAGTGGGAGCTCAATAGAACTGGAAGAAATTCCAGAACCACGAGCTATTACTGAATGCTCAGTAGAACCAGAGGGTTCGAAAGATCAGGACATTCCTGCGCCGCTCCGCAGGAGTAGTAGGCAGTCTCATCCGCCCGAGAGATACTACGGTTTTCTCATAGACGGGGATAAAGAAGATTGCATCATTGATTATGATGAGCCGACTAGCTTCCAGCAGGCCATTCAGAGCGTTGACTCGGTAAAATGGCTGGATGCAATGCGGACCGAAATGGAGTCCATGTACACCAACAAAGTATGGACGTTGGATGTTGCTCCAGATGGGGTAAAACCCATAGGATGCAAGTGGATCTTCAAAAGAAAGATTGGTGTAGATGGACAGGTTAAGACCTATAAGGCTAGACTTGTTGCAAAGGATTTTCGTCAAAGACCTGGTTTGGACTATGACGAGACATTTTCTCCAGTGGCTATGCTGAAATCCATTCGGATCCTTCTTGCCATTGCTGCCTTCCACGATTATGAGATTTGGCAGATGGACGTAAAGATCGCTTTTCTGAATGGAAATTTAGAGGTGAGTGTCTATATGGACCAGCCAGAGGGTTTCATTTAGAGCGAGAGCAGCGGAAAGGTGTGCAAGTTGCTTAAGTCTATCTATGGGCTAAAGTAGGCATCGCGAAGTTGGAACATCTGTTTTGAAGAGACGGTCAAAGAATTTGGCTTTATCAAAAATCCAGATGAACCATGCATCTATAGTAGATTCGTAGTAAGAACAGTCATATTCCTCGTTTTGTACGTGGATGACATTCTTTTGATAGGAAATGATATTCCTATGCTACAATTTGTCAAGGGGTTCTTGTCGCACAGGTTCTCCATGAAAGACCTGGGTGATGCCTCTTACATTCTGGGGATCCGGATTTATCGTGACAGATCCAAGAGGATATTAGGACTTTCACAGTCCAGGTACATAGACACCATACTGAAAAGATTCAGTATGGAAGATTCCAAGCGCGGTAATCTACCGGCTTGTCACGGGATCACCCTCTCCAAAGAGATGTCTCCCAAGACTGATTTGGAAAGGGATCGCATGTCTATTATACCCTACGCTTCTGCGGTAGGCTCTATAATGTATGCGATGTTGTGTACCAGACCAGATGCAGCTTATGCACTGAGTGTGGTAAGCCAGTATCAGTCAAACCCTGGGGAGAAAGCACTGGATAGTGGTAAAGAACATTCTCAAGTACCTGAGAAGGACTAAGGAGATGTTCTTGGTGTATGGCGGAAAAGACCTCCAGATCGAGGCCTTTGCTGACTCCAGCTTCCAGAGTGACAGGATGATTCCAAGTCCATGTCGGGTTATGTCTTTACCCTCAATGGAGGGGTGGTGTGTTGGAAGAGTTCCAAACAGGAAACCGTTGCTGACTCGACGATGGAAGCGGAATATATCGCTGCTGCAGATGCCGCAAAAGAAGCCGTCTGGATAAGGAAGTTCTTAACGGAGCTTCAGGTGGTTCCGTCCATTGTTGATCCAATACCGCTGTATTGCGACAACAACGGGGCTATAGCTTTAGAGAAGGAACCCAGGTCCCATCAGAAGTCCAGACACATCTTAAGGCGGTATCACCTGATCAGGGAGATCGTGGGTCGCCAGGAGATCGAGGTTCGGAGAGTTGCCACGGAAGATATCACTGCTGATCCACTCACGAAGGCTTTACCCCAAACTCAGTTCGAGCGGCTGATTGAGATGATAGGTCTTCGATACGCCAGTACAAGGCCTTAGTGCAAGTGGGAGATTGTTAGTGTATATGCCTTAGAGGCCATTACTGTATCATACTAGTTTGTATATTACTTAATGGAACTTGGGATATTCACCTTGTATAGACAATCTTGCTCAAAATAGTAGTATGCTACTTGGTTTGTTTCTACTTTAATGTGTACGTGTGTTTATTTTAGTATATCACCTATACACATTAGTGGATCCCTTAGGATCTTTGCTTGATTACCAGCGTTGTGATGGCAGTCACACTCTTAGGGGCTGGGTAATTCACAAGCACATCCTTATGCAGGTCCTTAGTCATAGGACTATCGAGACAGGGCATCGATACTCCGGAGTAGACTAGCGTATGCGCTTCTCATCCAAGTGTGGGAGACGGTCTGTCCCACAGCCGTCGGTACGTCGTACTTGAGATAGTATGCGGGTGCTCGTTAGGTTACGAGTACACTGGACATGACTCGTCGGGAACTGTTGGTTGGTACTATACGTATCGTCAGTTATCAGTTCCCAGGTGACATGAGTACAGCTTAGTCCGCTGACTTGACACTGTCACTTCGCCTCGAGTGTGTTCCCACTGTACTTAGATTACTATCCTACCACGGCTCAAATGAGTCGTGCAAACAGGTAGTAGTTGGGTGCAGTCCCGAAGCACTTGGAGGCAGTGACGGTTAGACAGGATTCGTCTCTTCCGGTATTGGGGGTTGATATCGCGCTGTGTCTAGGAGAGCCATTACACAATGTCCCTGGCCAGGGCAAGCGAGATATACTGGTAGGTTTCCAGTGTTATCTCAGGGTGTTCTGGGCTACACTCCGACACGACTTGTACTGCTATTAGGGGAATGACGTTTACCGCCCTCTAGGCCCGCCATGCGATGTTCTCAGACGAACAGACCAGACTGTACGCAGATTGTCACATTCAGGCTCAGTAGGAGTTCAGATGGGTTTCACATCGTCCGTATTCTTATCGGCATCTACCTGGGGGCCGTTACGCACAGCTAGTGCCGCTTGCGGTCTGTGGTTAAACCCACTGCCGGCGTAGTGTCAAGTCTTTAGAGTCCCACACAGAAAGCTATTCATCTTTAGGCAAAAGAGTAGAGGTCGCATGGTTTTGCGATAGGGTTCGGCCACATCCGTGCACTTGTGCACGTTTAGTGTCCGGACAGTTAACACTAGTGGTCTTTGGTTTAAGCCAGATCCTAGTGTACATTTTTGGATTGGTTTTATCTCGTTTGTATTCGTGTTCCTCGGAACGCGGATACGGGTGTGTATGCACAGTTGACAGAGAGACAGAGGCAGAGGATTCTCATTGGGGTTGTTGACTGTTGACTGTTGACTTTTGCTAAAACCCTAATGAGAATATGAAATATGATTAACAATAATATTAATTAAGTATTATTATGACATGGTTGTTGAAGGGTTGACTTTGTTGACGTGTTGACTTTGTTGACCGGTTGACTAGGTTGGACTAGTTGACCATCATCATTACAATGGCTATCATTTCATGGCAAAGACTTTTGCTTGCTTGTTTCTTTTTGCAAAATGAGTGCATGAAATGATATGGCCATTTTGACTTGAACCATCACATAATACTCAATTACTATTATGGGTTATGCTTATTTTGGATTATGAGAGCTTGGATGGCAAAAGTCTTGCTCAGTTTTTCATTTCCTTTCTCTCTCATGCTTGAGCTCTACCTCTTCCTCTTGCTCTCTCTCTAGTCTATGGTTCACTTGTCTCATGTGTTGAGAAGCAAAAACCATAGAGATAAAACCCAACACACTCCTCTACTCATCCTAGTTCATAAGGTTTAGCAAACCAAGTGTTCTAGTTTCTTCTAGTTTGAAGTGAAGCCAAAGGTAGAAGCTTTCAGGTGGATCCATCTTCGGCACAAAGAGACGACGAGGAGAGAACCATCCGACCACCACAAGGAGACCAAGAGAAGGAGTTCAAGTTAAGGTATAACCCCTAACCGAGCAGGTAAAACTCTTGTTAGGTTTGTTAGATAGTTGTTTAATAAAGATCCGTATTTTGAGTCCATGTTACCACCAAAAGAAAAATCGTTTTTCATCATTTCCACAAGCCCGTAAGTACCGGGAGAGGTAACGTGGACTTACAGTACTTTATGCAACGTTCATGTCATTTTCATTGCATTACATATACCTATGTGTTAGTTGTATGTATGCCCTAGAGGCCAGTATTGTACAGATGATGTATAATATATTGGATCCTTGGACATATATAGAGAGGACTTTCTTGCTCGATTTGATAGTATGCTATCTGGTTGCTCTTTATCTTAACATGTATACTTGTCTCTTGATACTGTCTTATAGTTACATGTTGGTAAAGCCCTTAGGATGTGTACTTGACTACCTGGACTATGATACGGATCATACTAGTGGGGATATGGTAGTCCATAAGTACATCCTTCAAGGTCCCTAGTCGTGGGTGTATCGAGACGGGGCATCGATATACCAGAGTAGACTAGCGTATACCTTCTTGACCCATATAGATGGGCAATGGATGATCCCGTATCCATTGGTGTTTGACATCGAAGATGATATACGGGTGCTCAGTGGAGACTGGGTACACTGGACGGACTCGACGAGAACACCCAGATGGTATTATACCTCACGTCAGATGGCAGTTCTCTGGTGACACTTGTGCAGGTTAGTCTGTAGACCCGAGATCATCATAGAGTCTTGTGTGATTCCCACTGTGCTTTGATTTTGACCTTACCACGCCCAAGAGGGAGTGCAAAACGGTGGTTTTTGGGTACAGTCCCGAGTCACATGGAGACGATGAGCGATAGGAGGGGTTTCGTCTCTCCCGGTATTGGGGGTTGATGTTGCGCTGTGCTCGATTGGCCATAACAGGGAAGTCCCTGGCCAGGGCTGATTTAGAGATTTACTGGTAAGTGTTACCAGTAGTTTCTTGACTCGTTATGAGCCTCACATCGGCACGACTTATCATTTATTGGGGTCTGACGATTACCACCCCTAGACTTGATATGCGACATATCAGACGAGGAGACCGGACTGTACGGAAAGTATTACCGGAAGGCTTTTACAGGAGTTGGAGCGAGCTTGCTTGCTGATCTTCTGATCGCTCAATACCCGGGTGGAAGTTACGTCCAGCTAGTACCGCTGACGGCTTGTGGGTGCTTGATGTGATCATCACCTACTGCCGGCGTATTGACGAGTCTTTAGAGTCCTACATAGAGGTTTTACTGGCTCAGGCAAAACGAAATAGGAGCACGTATGTGATATGTGCGGGACCGAGAATAATGCGTGTATGTGATACCGTATTCTATTCTCGCAACTTTTTGTATCGGTCGGTTATGTATGATATAGCCGGGTTATCGAATCAAGTGTTGATTCGATAAGTCGATACAATAGATGTTAGTCGGTTATATGAGATATGACCGGATTATTAAGTCAAGTGTTGATTTAATAATTTAGTGTATAATTGTATATTAGATATACTAGTTTACATTAACTAACACTTGTTCACATAAGGATTTTTCTCACAAGTGCACAACTTTTATATATATGTGATATATACTAAAATTGTGTTTTCTTTTTGTATCATGGTTGATTACACATGACTTGGGTGTATGAGACTTACACCATGCTATTTATTTATGTTGGATTTTAATATTTAAAGTAATTACAAAATTTGTGGAGGATTAGCAAAATGCATGAAGCTTGTGGAAGCTTGTGGATGCATTGACTAAGTCCACTAAATTTGTTTTTACTATGGATATTTGTTAACCCAACTATAAGGATTAGCCATGGTTATGTCTCTACATGAGTTAGTATATGATACTCACTCACCATGGTTAGCTTTATCACTTGATCATTATCTCTTCTCATTTCATTTTCTTCATCTTCTTCATTGAGCTAAAAAGCTCTCTAGTGTTTGATCCAAAGTGAGAAACATTGTGAGAAACCAAATTCTAAAGTGAACCGACTTCCTGTTTCTCCATCCTCTACTAGACTAGCACTTTAGTTTAGGGTGTTTGCTTCACTAATTCTCTAGTTAGTGAAGTAGAAGCTTGAGTTGGCATCCCCTCGACGTAGATCATCTTCGGCCTCGAAGACTTCAAGCAAGGACGCTCCTTTAGCCTCGTGAAGCCATGCAAGAGTCCGGGAGAACCATGATCGCAGCAAAGGGACTTCAACAAGGAGCTAAAGAAGTGAAGGACCGATCTACAAAGGTTGTATTTCGTATTCACTTAGTTGTAGATGCTAATTTCTTGCATATGAAACCCTAATTTTCTAGCAAAGATCTTGTTTAAGGTTGTTAGGCACGGCTAAAATTTTAATCGGGCATGGTTGATGCTTACTTAACCCTTGTTAGAGTGCCTAGTAACCCTACAGTGGTATCAGAGACTAGCTAGAGCATTAGGCGACTTGTATACAGGAGTTAAAATCCCGATCGAAACCCGAAACGCAAATTTAACCCCCTCTCTGGACAATTTCTGAAAATGTGATTTTTTCTGAATTAAAAATACCTAAAAAAATCAGCAGGGAGTTCTAAGAATTACCATGAAATACGAACTCATGATACCATTTAGTCGCCGCGGAACCGCGGCAGGAACCTGCTTCCCGCGGCGGTTCCGCGGCCGTACTTTGGTATTATTGACACGTGTTTGCACAGTAATACTTGTATCTATTGTTAATATTTTCTGGGTATTTTTAATCTGACTCAAGTGTTGAGTGTTCTGGGGTTTATTTTGTAATCGTTGATTCGATCGGAATATTTAATTTCGTTATGTTTTCCGGATATTTAGAAACTGTTAAAATGTTCGAACGGATATCGTTAACTCATTATTTCCTGACACGAAAAACTTTCAAGTGTTGATTTTTTTTTCTTGAGTTTAAATCTTTCGGAAAATCGTGCATGTAACGCGATGGACCCTTTAGAAGACAACAAACCTTAACTCAATTATGTGACCGTCTTGAACTGCCTTTTGAACCTTAGGGTTTGGGGCAGTACGGCGTGCCACATGTGAGGCGTTGGCTTGACCCTTCTACGGCTGGACCGTTGCTACTGTGACGTATTCTGGAATTTTTGAACTCCGCTCAAGTGTTGAGCTATTTAGGAAATCTTGGGTATTTGATTATTCGATCGGAAAGTTTAATACTGTCTATTTATCTGGAATGTGATACAATATGTGGAATTCATATAGTTAGGCATGAAATGCGAAGTATGTGATATTTCGGATTTACGATGTCTAAAGAGATTGTGGATTCCAAATGTTGTAGTTTTACACTTTCTTTTCTGCGACCGTTAGTGTAATATGTGTTATCGCCGGTTTCGTTGCTATATGTCAACGACAATTGGGATGCACATATTTACTTACGTTGATGACATGTGATGTTATGTGTTGCTGGATATGTTATATTGGATCGTCGTGTTTTTGAATAGCCGGGTTTTTTTTATGTGAAATGGTTTTTTTTTATATTTTCATTCATGTAAAATTAAATGTATGTAATATTCTTTTATTGGGGCACTTCCAGGATGAGGTTGATGTCACCATTTGTATATTATTTACTTTTCCGCACTAGGATAGACCCAAGGAGGAGAGCACAAGTAACCGGGTTCTAGAGTCCAGTGGGAGACCAACTCGAGGAGTCGAGTCCGGATCTCCTAACTCTAGAATTGGTAGGATTGCTTGCCACTCTCGTAGGGGTCTAGGGGTGTGGGTTTGGCTATTCATCGCGACCGTGGAATCCGTGTTTTATAGAGGCTCAAAATAAAACACGGACGTCCTAGTATATCCAATATTTCATATGTTTCATCTGCTGCGATATCTGTGATGTGATCATTTGATATGTTGTAATAAATACTGTATATAGTATATATTATATATTATATAAACGTTACTTGTTTTTTACACCCGCGCTAGCCCTGCCCCGCTCTATCGTTAGTTACCTAACCTAACGGTGCACGAGGGGACATCGAGGCGAATGTGGATGGCATAAGTGTACGTCGTATTTATCTGTGATGTTTAGGTGACTTAAATGATGGGACTTCATTAATGTGATTAATGATAGAAAAGAAACCTAAAAGATGTTGTAGAATCAAATTTTCAAAAAGGGTAGCTACAGTTTATGCTTTGCATTGTAATATATATAATATATCCTGCACCTTATTCGATGAGGAAAGAGCCGAGATCCCTTCACCGGGAGTGACCTCTTTAGCAAAACTGGCAGATGATACAACACTCGGTTTGTTTTTTATTACTTTTGGAGTTTTTGCTTTGCATAGCGATATATATGATATATCCTTTACCTTATTCTATAAGGAAAGAGCCGAGATCCCTTCACCGGGAGTGACCTCTTTAGCAAAACTAATAAAAGTCTCAAAATCACTCCATTTCAAAATTCACTCGATTCTACAACGATATCAATTTCATTACGCAATAGGTTTTCAGAAAAACCTGTCGTAGCCCTCCGTCATTTCAGATAAGTCCTACTTAGTATTCGTGCTGCGTTTGTTGGCCTTTGTCAAGGCGTAGTGTGCGGTAGCTGAATGGTGCTTATCTACTTATGCATATGATGCAGATTGTTTTGGGGTAGTCGTACGACCTTGTTGGCCATTGTCAAGGGTCGTGCGGGTGGGTTTGATTCAATCAAGAAATGGCGGGTTGAACTTGACTAGCATCCTATGATTTGTTGGCCTTTGTCAAGGTCATAGGGGTTAGGGGCAAAATATTATCGGGAATTTCAAGTGTTGAAATTTGCAATGAGATTTCATACCTTCTATGAGATAGTTGGATCCCGATACCCACTGCGAGTAATTGTTACTCCTGGGAGAGTTTTACACAGGACAATTAGCCGATCAAGTAGGTGTCTAGAAAGGTGTCAACGGGGTTACGCCTCTAGGAAAACGAGGTTTACTTTAATTAGGTCCGTGCGAAAGCACGGGGTACCTCCCTCAAAGTACCGACACTGGCCTGGCTGAAAGATTGACGAAGTTGAGGGTGTAATTAATCCCGGCTAGTCTTTCCTTTTAGGGTTTGAAGAAAGATTTGATAAAAACAGTGGGAGCCATCCTGAATAGATAAAATAATAACCAATCTGATCTTGCAAGAGCATACGCTAAAGTATTTTCTTCTCTATCTCTCCAGGTAGCGACCATATCATGCCTTAATAAAGATAATAATATGGATGTATTGACCGAACCCGCATGTTATACTATGCTGGGGAACGTTGGTTCCATTCTTTCTTGTAAAAGTTATAAGACTGAACAGGATATAGGGGAATACTAGGACTCCTATGTCACGCGAATGAAGAAAGTACATGTTCATATAAGATTTTTGCATTTTTATACCGCCAAATTTTTATCATATTGCTTATCGGTAGGTACTCTTGAGCCGTGTTTGCTAGTCAATTGCAGGTTACAGGTTCTCAGCTCTAAACGATGAAATTCATGGAAAAGCACGAAAAAATCCGGATTTCTGCCAACCACAGATAAAACACGGGTCTCCGCTCTCTATCCGTGTTGCCACATACCAGTTTAAGAGACAAAATGGCAAATCAATTGTCATCTTCATGCACAAAGCACAATGGCAACACCATGTCCAAGAAATGTACGCGGAGCTCAAGAAAATCATGACAAAAAGATCCACAACCAATCAACTTTGATTCTGGAAGAAATGTGGAAAACTTATCAGAAAAAACATGTACCAGACTAAAGGGAACAGCAAACCAGGGCAGCACACAAAATACGACAAGACAACTCCACTATAGGGCCGCGGTTCCGCGGCCAATAGGGGGTCTAGGCCGCGGAATCGCGGCCGTACGGTCTCCTCAGCTAATCAAATTTCAGGGGTAGTTTTGACATTTCATGTAGAGGCAGAATTTTGCCCTAGGTTTTCATTCTCCAGCCTATAAATAGCCCAGAACCTTGTGAAGCCAAGGGTCCATAATCTTGTATTTAGATTTTAGGTATTGTGTTGTTGCTCTTCTTCCTCCTCTCATCTCTTCTCCATTAAAAAACTCGTAGTGAGTTTTTGTGAGTGAAGAATGAATAAAGGAGTTATTTTACTTATCATGCTTGTCTTGTTCTTTAGTTAAATTGTTATTGCTTGTAATTTTCATTTGTTAACTTAGTTGTTGTTATTTGTATTTGTTTCTTTCTTTTCTCTTTTCCTTTATCCTTAAACAACTATGATGCTTACGCTTGATCCTTGCCGAGGTGAGGTCGCAAATAGCTAGTTGTTATCTTCTAATCTCCTTCTTTCTATCTTCCTCTTTTGTTTTATTTTCTTTTCCGTATAATGGGTGAGTAGTTTCATACTTGTTAGGGTAGGATAAGGGAAGTTTGAGAGAAGGAAATCTCTCTCACTCTTTCCTTGCCCCACATCTTAAATCGACTCCCGTTAATTGAACCACAATCCGCTCCCTACGGCACCCTATCCTACATGATAGCGGTGATTCCGTAGTGAGACCGGTTGTGGTTGAATTAACCGGAGGTTATGGCTAAGAGCCAAGAACGGACGGACAAGCACCAAAAGGAAGAACTTAAGCGTTGGAAACCCTAGCTTATACTCGCAAGTTCCTTACTAGTCGTGCTAATCCCCGTTGTTGCCGATTACCGTAACACCGATATTAAGAGTGGCAATGAAAGAAGTGAGCGACTCCTAACTCAAACTAACCTAATCCTAACCCTAACAAGCTCTCTTTACATATCATTTTAACACTTAGTTAATCACAAACAAATCTGGACTTTCGGACTTAACTCGTTAAAGCATATAGAATAAGATTCCCATCTCCCTGCGGACGACTCGTACTCAACCGGCTAGCTACAAGCGAAACCGTTATGATTGCGGTAATTAACTAAACTTAAACACGCAGAATTTCTACCAATCAAATGGCGCCGTTTCCGGGGAGACGGTAGTTTATTTCTTTGTGTAATTTCGGGTTAATTTGTGAATATAAAGCTAACCGAAAAACAAAAAAAAAAATATACGTTGTAAAAAAATCATCTTGTTATTTTTGATTAGATTTTGTGCAAGTGTGCAGGAACAAAAGACGGTCGAGTTCAGTGCCAAAGACGTGGAAAGATAGACCTATATTTCGCGGCTACACCGCGACAGATTCAAGACGGATAAAACGGTCTACTGAAAAATTCTGGTGCAGATACAGTTAGCAAGTCAAGATTCAGCAAATCCAGACTAGCATAGGACACCCAACAGAACACAACCCAGAAAAATTAAGGCCCAATCCCACCATCTTGCCGCGGAACCGCGGCATAAGCTAGCTTAGGCCGCGGAACCGCGGCCGTTTGGTGGCCTCAGGGTGCTAAATTCTCTGTAAGTGTCTCTCTTCTCTCCCCCACTCCTCTGGACTCCAATAAACTGTGTTTTCTGCAGCATTCTTTGCGCAAATTCTCTTCCCCCTTCCAATAAACTGTTCTTGTGCAGGATTCTTTCCGCCGCACTAAAAAATTAAAAATTGTTTGCAGTTGATTTGTTACCGCTTTGCATTCATTAATACGGACTTTAAGGGGCTTGAAACCAATTCAGATTGGGTGGGGATTTCATCACCCTTCTCAGGACCCCAGAAATCACAAAAAGCATATGCATTGACCATTGTTAATTAAAAAATACTAGACTCAGCCCTAAGGATTTCGCGCTTAATAGGACAGAGGACTAGTTACAGGCATCGGCCGTTTATCCTATCCTGACTTTTGCGGTGTCTAGGCAAGTGTGTCGAAAGCAAGTGGTTACTTAATTAGGACCACTACTTACGTAGTGGGGAGCCTCCCACTTACCTGGCACTTACCTGGCCGCGATTGTTGGAGAAGAGGCGGTTTGAGGTCCTGTTTCTAGCCCTTTGGAACAGTTAGGAGCTGTCTAGCTGACTTAGGTAACCCTAGATCTAGGTGTGATTGTGCATATCTTGTTTGTGATTGCTTAAAGCCGTAAGTCCGTACATATTTCTGTAAAGCTCTTTCTAAAAATAAAAAAAGGAAAAAAAAATCAAAAACTTTTATAAAAACTTTCCCTTTTGTCGCCAGAATCCATTTTTCACCCACCACCCATCGTATTTCTCCATTGACGTTTTCTTACCTTCACCTTCTCCGCTTTGACTATACTAAACTCGTTTAGTGTATGTCCGCTTGGACTCGGGACACTAGCGCCCGCCTAGTCCGCGTTACGTTAGTCGCTACCGACTACGCGATCGACTCAGACGTCGAAACTCCGTCCACTCCTCTTTCACCTTTACCTTTGCCAGCCAACTCCGACGTTGACCGGAATTCTGTTCATACATCTTCACCTTCACCATCACCAACCTCTTCTTCCGTGATGTCAGGATTTAATCCAAACATCTCTTTGACTACCCCTGGATTGGCTCCACCTCCTACGGAGACCAATAACCCACCACCACCACCTGTTGTAGCGCCGCAGCGAATCGCGCTCCAGGATCGTTTCTATCCCACCCGTTCTGCACTTCCCACCTGCCTTTCTCTTCCACCGGCCAATGAGGATAATTTTGAAATTAAGCCCCACTTCATCAACATGCTTCCGCGATTTCATGGGCTTGAATCTGAAGATGCCTATATCTTCATCAATAAATTTCAAAACGTTTGTGCCATGATGAAAACCACCCAGCTGTCGGACGACGCTATACGTCTACGGGTCATTCCGTTCACTTTATACGATCTTGCTGAAAAATGGCTGTATAGCACCTCTTCCCACTCTATAACCAGTTGGGACGAGTTTGTAAAAGCGTTTCTCAAGAAATTTTATCCGAATCATAAAACCGCAAGGATCCGTAATGAAATCAACCAATTCTCTCAGCTTCCTTCTGAACCCTTCTGGAAGTGCTTTGACCGGTATAAAGACCTTCTTGTTCAGTGTCCTCACCATGGTATCGAGAGATGGCAACTTTGCCAAACCTTATACGAGGGCCTGAACCCAGCAACCAAGCAGTTGTTGGAAACCATTTGTCAGGGCCACTTGCTATCGAAATCTGACGAGGAAGCGTGGTAATTCTTCGACGACCTTGCGGAGCAAACGCTACAATGGGAGAGCACCAGACCGACTTCTTCTTCTTCTACCTCCATTTCAAAACCGGTTGAGGTCTAATAAACAAAATCCTCAAATGGAGAAGATTCTAGAGTTATTTAAGCAGGTTAACATTAACATTCCTCTTTTAGATGTTGTCCAACAAGTCCTGTCCTACTCGAAAATCTTAAAGGACTTGTGCACGAAAAAGAGGAAGTCTCAGGTACCAAAGAAAGTTTTCTTGGCTAGTGCTGTGAGTGATGCTCTTACCCAATCTTTACCACAAAAACGGAAGGACCCTGGCTGTCCTACGATTTCTATTACCATCGGGGATAAGAACATCAACTGCGCACTATTAGATCTTGGTGCCAGTGTTAACCTGCTTCCGTACTCAGTATACGAGCAATTAGGCGTAGGAGAGCTGAAACCCACACACTGTACTCTCCAAATGGCCGACCGATCGATCACCCATCCTAGGGGTGAGCTAGAGGATGTGTTAATCAAAGTCGGGGACTTCATATTCCCCGTTGACTTCATTGTATTAGACACACAGCCTGTAGCTAACCCCCGGAATCAAATTCCGGTGATACTCGGTCGCCCATTCCTTGCAACCTCAAATGCTGTGATCAATTGTCGCAATGGTTCGATGAACCTCTCTTTCGGAAACATGACGATTGAACTCAACATTTTTAGGTTGGGGAATCAGCCCTCCGAACCTAATGCTCATATACTGGACGTTTGCTCAATCCAGGAGATCACCCAAGAAGAGTGTGAATTCGAGGAGTTTCTGTTCGATCATGATAACCTTAACGCCACTAGTGCGTTCCTCCTCGAACTTGCTGCTATTTCTGCGCCCGACAACGACTACAAGTGTTTCACGTTCTCGAACGATCTTAGCCGCTCACAACCCGAGTTTGAATCCTTCGAATTTCCAGATGAGTTACCTGAACCATCCAACTCGGTCGCTTACACTCGTTTTGAACCTTTGCTGGAAACTTTTGAGTTCGAGACCATTGCACCAATCTTGCCTTCAATCGTTTCACCTCCAACGCTCGAACTCAAGCCTTTGCTGTCTCACCTTAAATACGCTTACTTAGGTGAGAACGAGACCCTCCCTGTCATCATCTCGGCTTCTCTAGCTCCAGAGCAAGAGAAAGCCCTTCTCGCGGTCTTGCACAGCAATAGGCAAGATTTTGGCTGGTCCATGGCGGACATCAAGGGGATTAGTCCCCTGATCGTTGAACATCACATTCATCTGATGGATGATGCCAAACCAGCCAGGGATCCACAAAGACGTCTCAACCCAGTCATGAAAGAGGCTGTGAAAAAGGAGATCGTAAAATGTCTGGATAGTGGTATCATTTACCCTATCTCTGACAGCCAGTGGGTTAGCCCCATTCACGTTGTCCCCAAGAAATCAGGTATAACGGTCATCACTAACGAGGCGAACGAGTTAATCTCTACTCGCACCCAAACTGGGTGGCGAGTATGCATCGATTATAGAAAACTCAATGCCGCAACGCGGAAAGACCACTTTCCGCTACCTTTCATTGACCAAATGCTTGAACGATTGGCCGGACACGAGTACTACTGCTTTCTTGATGGCTACTCCGGCTATAATCAAATTCCCATCGCCGAAAAAGACCAGGACAAGACCACTTTCACTTGTCCTTTCGGTACGTTTGCATATCGTCGCATGCCCTTTGGGTTATGCAATGCGCCCGCTACCTTCCAGCGGTGTATGATGGGAATCTTCTCAGACATGGTGGAAAAATTTCTGGAGATCTTCATGGACGATTTCTCCATCTTCGGCGATTCCTTCAACGAGTGTTTGCTGCATCTTGACGCTGTCCTTACCCGATGTAAGGATAAGAATCTCATTTTGAATTGGGAGAAGTGCCACTTCATGGTGCGCGAAGGTATTGTCTTAGGACATATCATCTCGCAAAATGGCATAGAGGTTGACAAAGCAAAGATTGAGGTCATTTCCAATCTACCTCCTCCCAGATGCGTCCGAGACATCCGAGCCTTCCTTGGCCATGCCGGTTTCTATAGACGGTTCATCAAGGACTTTAGCAAGATTACTAGGCCCTTGACTCTTTTGCTGGCCAAGGACACGCCATTCGACTTCAACTCGAGCTGTGTGACTGTATTCGAGTCACTAAAAAGCTCACTCACTTCTGCTCCCGTTCTTTCTTCACCTGACTGGACGCACCCATTTGAGATAATGTGCGATGCATCCGACTTTGCCATTGGTGCTGTCCTTGGACAACACATCAACAAGATGCCGCACGTAATCTATTATGCAAGCCGAACCCTGAACGATGCCCAACTCAATTATACAACAACTGAGAAGGAATTCTTGGCTGTTGTATTTGCTTTAGAAAAGTTCAGGCCCTACCTCATCGGCTCTCCAGTCATTGTCTACACAGACCATTCTGCTCTGCGCTATCTTTTTGCGAAGAAAGATGCAAAATCTCGGCTAATACGTTGGATCCTCTTGCTTCAAGAGTTTGACATTGTCATTAAGGACAAACGAGGATGTGAAAACGTAGTTGCCGACCATCTCTCACGACTTCCTTCTTCGCCTTCGCTTCCAATTCCGATCAACGACGTTTTCCCGGATGAACAGCTCTTGACAGTATCTTGCGAACCCTGGTTCGCAGATATTGTGAACTATTTGGCCACAGGATTACTACCGACTGAATGGTCAAGTCAGGACAGACTTCGCTTCTTATCCCAAGTAAAACACTTTTACTGGGACGAACCCTATCTGTTCAAGTACTGTCTCGACCAGATTATTCGTCGGTGTGTCCCTGACGAGGAATTCAAGAGTGTGCTGTCATTTTGCCACGATCAAGCATGTGGCGGGCATTTTGGCCCCAGAAAGACAGCTGAGAAGATCTTGCAATGTGGTTTCTACTGGCCACAACTCTTCAAAGACGCTCATGACTATTGCAAGACTTGCTCCGGGTGCCAACACATGGGCCGGATATCCCGGAGGAACGAGATGCCGCTCTAACCAATCTTGGTTGTGGAGATTTTTGACGTTTGGGGGATAGATTTCATGGGGCCGTTTCCCAGCTCTTTTGGGAACTTGTACATCCTTCTTGCTGTTGATTACGTCTCTAAGTGGGTCGAGATTGTGCCCAGCCGGACTAACGACAACAATGTTGTCGTTAGGTTTCTTAAAGAAAACATTTTCTCCCGCTTTGGGCACCCCCGTGCGATCATTAGCGACAATGGAACTCATTTCTGCAACAAGACTTTCGAGGCCTTGATGCGGAAGTATTCCATTAATCATAAGCTATCTACGCCCTACCACCCCCAAACCTGTGGGCAGGCCGAAGTTTCAAATCGGCAAATCAAGCAGATACTGGAGAAGACGGTTTCCAAGAACCGAAAAGATTGGTCGCTGAAACTCACTGATGCCCTTTGGGCATTTCGAACCGCTTATAAGACCGATCTTGGCATGTCTCCCTATCGGCTTGTGTACGGAAAGGCTTGCCACCTACCTGTCGAAATAGAGCATCGCGCATTTTGGGCGATAAAGGAGCTGAATCTGTGTCTCGAAGATGCGGGCAGCCATCGGAAGCTGCAGTTGAACGAATTGAGCGAGCTTAGGGATGAGGCTTACGATAACGCGGTTGTCGTTAAGAATCGAACGAAGGTGTTTCACGATAAATACCTTTTGCGCAAAACTTTCGTACCTGGTCAACAGGTACTGCTTTACGACACCAGACTACACTTCCATCCAGGAAAGCTCAGATCTCGCTGGAAAGGGCCGTATTGTGTGCGGAATGTGTATCCGCATGGCGCTGTGGATTTGGAGAATCCAAAGGACGGTTCATTTTTCAAACTGAACGGACACCGACTAAAACCGTACCTTAGCGCCGAACCAACAAAGGAGCTCCTGGTCTTACAGGAGCCGGTTTACCCTGCATAATCTTCCTCTGCCTACCTCCAAACTTCGGTTATCCAGCCAAGAACAAGTGGACACTGTTCCAAATAAGTTTGGGGGTATGTATATACCATTTTGTACATTTTTATGGATATTCTTTTCCATATTTTCTTTTCTTTTCTTTTCTTTAAAAACAAAAAAAAACAAAAAAAGTGTGTGTATAGCTAACCGACAATTTTGACCCTTCACATGATCTCTTCATGCAATGACAGTGAGGACACTGTCCAGTTTAAGTTTGGGGGTACGCTCGGTACGTATTTCTTACCTTCGCATTCATATGTATATTTTGCATCTGCATATTAAAATCCATAAAATCCATAAAAATCTGAGAATTTTCTAAAAATATAAAAACTTTTCTGTCAAGTTAGCTAGTGGGAAAACTCTGATTCAACATTTCGACGGTTTTGTTTGATAAGATAAGAATAACTAAATCTTATTTTTAGATTTTGAAAACCTGAAAGATAACTCTCCTTTGAAGTTAACTATAGCTGATATATGTCTTTACATCACACTACACGTGTCGTGAGTTTTGGAAATTAGATGACAAGTCTTTTATGTCTAAAAACTTTTAAATGGATAAATGATTTTCTGAGGATCAAATAGGTTTGTTCTGAAATAAGTAATATCAAGAATAGTTTATGAAGTGAAGTGAATATGAAGGGATATTATTGATGCCTTAATTGGAACTAAGTCTGAAAAATAACCCATCTGAAACTTGATTGGAATGATTACACACCGAACCCACTAAACACGTCTTTTATCCAAAAAAAATAATTGAACTGCCGGTTATGTCTCCGTTCGTATTGAATCATCATGATTTTCACGCCAAACTGTCTTTTGTTTTTGGACCTAGGTAACTTGAGTAATTAAGTCCGCTGGGGTGTTTCTACACCTAATGCCCTAAAGCCAACTGGTTTGGGTGCATTGGCCCAAAGCTCGCTAAGAAGCCTAGAAAGTCCAGATTAAAACAAAGTCAAGCAAGTGTTCTCTCCGAGTTAAAATTCCTAACGGTTCTTTGTGTGAGAATAATCTTGATAAAAGACAGGCTTTTATAAAAATTTTAGCGGAGATATGAAGGTTTTATTCTATGATAAAGACTATTGCACGTTCACAGAGGTGTGTATGAAATGAAAACAAGAAAAAGGTGGAGTGAAAAATAAGACCTAGTTTCCTGTTAAGGAAGATAGAAATTCTGAAGTTGAAACTTTACTGGAAAACGAAACTTGAAAAATGCTTAACTCTTTATAAAACTTATGTGATCCTTTTTAAAAATTTTATCCGGGCTTTTATGGTGTGATGACTTTAATCGATCCTTCTGGAACTTAACGATACTATTTGCACTGCACGTAAAGACATATAAAATCTTAAGTTAAATAAGAAGCGAGGTGTGAAAAATAAGGGTTCGATAGTCTAGACTTAGGATCATAGAATTATTATTTTCTGAAACAAAACTTTAGGGGTTTGAATCATAGTAATTTTGCAAAACTAGCTTGACCGGATTTTGTGGGTAGTATCCGCTGAAAACCCTCAGGAGACAACACTCCTCCTACTAGGGACACCTAGAGGTTTAACGGCTTGTTGCACATGCTCAGTGCAATCGCTTTCCCTGCGAAAGTGAGGTTAGGAAATTTTTTGTGAATAAATTGGCTTTGCTCGGGACGAGCAAATGATAAGTTTGGGGGTATTTGTTCATATCAGATTTTTGCATTTTTATACCGCCAAATTTTTATCATATTGCTTATCGGTAGGTACTCTTGAGCCGTGTTTGCTAGTCAATTACAGGTTACAGGTTCTCAGCTCTAAACGATGAAATTCATGGAAAAGCACGAAAAAATCCGGATTCCTGCCAACCACAGATAAAACACGGGTCTCCGCTCTCTATCCGTGTTGCCACATACCAGTTTAAGAGACAAAATGGCAAATCAATTGTCATCTTCATGCACAAAGCACAATGGCAACACCATGTCCAAGAAATCTACGCGGAGCTCAAGAAAATCATGACAAAAAGATCCACAACCAATTAACTTTGATTCTGGAAGAAATGTGGAAAACTTATCAGAAAAAACATGTACCAGACTAAAGGGAACAGCAAACCAGGGCAGCACACAAAATACGACAAGACAACTCTACTATAGGGCCACGGTTCCGTGGCCAATTGGGGGTCTAGGCCGCGGAACCGCGGCCGTACGGTCTCCTCAGCTAATCAAATTTCAGGGGTAGTTTTGACATTTCATGTAGAGGCAGAATTTTGCCCTAGGTTTTCATTCTCCAGCCTATAAATAGCCCAGAACCTTGTGAAGCCAAGGGTCCATAATCTTGTATTTAGATTTTAGGTATTGTGTTGTTGCTCTTCTTCCTCCTCTCATCTCTTCTCCATTAAAAAACTTGTAGTGAGCTTTTGTGAGTGAAGAATGAATAAAGGAGTTATTTTACTTATCATGCTTGTCTTGTTCTTTAGTTAAATTGTTATTGCTTGTAATTTTCATTTGTTAACTTAGTTGTTTTTATTTGTGTTTGTTTCTTTCTTTTCTCTTTTCCTTTATCCTTAAACAACCATGATGCTTACGCTTGATCCTTGCCGAGGTGAGGTCGCAAGTAGCTAGTTGTTATCTTCTAATCTCCTTCTTTCTATCTTCCTCTTTTGTTTTATTTTCTTTTCCGTATAATGGGTAAGTAGTTTCATACTTGTTAGGGTAGGATAAGGGAAGTTTGAAAGAAGGAAATCTCTCTCACTCTTTCCTTGCCCAACATCTTAAATCGACTCCCGTTAATTGAACCACAATCCGCTCCCTACGGCACCCTATCCTACATGATAGCGGTGATTCTGTAGTGAGACCGGTTGTGGTTGAATTAACCGGAGGTTATGGCTAAGAGCTAAGAATGGGCGGACAAGCACCAAAAGGAAGAACTTAAGCGTTGGAAAGCCTAGCTTATACTCGCAAGTTCCTTCCTAGTCGTGCTAATCCCCGTTGTTGCCGATTACCGTAACACCGATATTAAGAGTGGCAACGAAAGAAGTGAGCGACTCCTAACTCAAACTAACCTAATCCTAACCCTAACAAGCTCTCTTTACATATCATTTTAACACTTAGTTAATCATAAACAAATCTGGACTTTCGAACTTAACTCGTTAAAGCACATAGAAAAAGATTCACATCTCCCTGCGGACGACCCGTACTCAACCGGCTAGCTACAAGCGAAACCATTTTGATTGCGGTAATTAACTAAACTTAAACACGCAGAATTTCTACCAATTAGTACATGTTGATGCATTTCCTTCGGGTGTGTTCGTTACAGAGAACTGTTTCTCCATTTGCTCTACGTCCTGGGTATTAGATACCGGGTCAGGATCCCATATATGTAATCAGTTACATGGGCTTAGGAAAGGTAGAGAACTTAGAGAAGGTGATAAAGACATAAGGGTTGGAAATGATGCAATTGTTGCAGCTAAAACCGTCGGGGAATATCACCTTGTATTGCCAACTGGTAATACATTGATTCTGAACGAATGCTATTACATGCCGAACCTGATATGCAACATTATATCGGTTTCTTTGTTGAGTAAAGAGGGATATAATTTTGTATTACAGGATAATGTTATGAACATTTTCCTAAACCAAAAGTTGGTTGGATCAGGCACGTTGTGCAATGGCATTTATGTTCTAAATCAATCAACAGTTGTGAGCATAACAAACACACACAAGAGGAAGTGTTCCGAAATGAACGAATCCTTCTTGTGGCATTGTAGACTGGGTCACATCAATGCGACACGACTAGCTAAATTGCATAAGGATGGATATTTGAATCCGTTTGAATTTTCATCTTATGACACTTGCCAGTCATGTCTCAAAAGCAAGGTGACCAAAACTCCGTTTACGGGACACGGAGAGAGAGTTACGGAACTCTTGGGACTGGTACATAGTGATGTATGCGGCCCCATGTCTACACATGCCAGGAATGGTTCTGCGTACTTCATTACATTCACTGACGATCTCTCTAGATTCGGATATGTGTTCCTGATGAAATACAAATCAGAAGCTTTTGAGAAATTTAGAGAATATAAACAAGAAGTCGAGAACCAAACCGGAAAAAGTATTAAAATCCTTCGATCTGATCGAGGAGGAGAATACTTGAGCAATGAATTCCTGGACTTCCTAAAAGAGAATGGGATTCTCTCTCATCTAACTCCTCCATATACACCACAGCACAACGGTGTATCGGAACGGAGGAACCACACCCTATTAGATACGGTGCGCTCTATGATGAGCACAGCTGAGTAACCTATTTCCTTCTGGGGTTATGTGCTGGAGACAGCAGCATACCTATTGAATCAAGTTCCATCTAAATCTGTACCTACCACACCATATGAGATATGGAGTGGGAAGAGACCATGTCTTAAACGAGTTAAGATATGGGGTTGTCCGGCCTATGTCAAAAGGCAAAATCCGGACAAACTCGAGGCACGATCAGTTTTATGCAAGTTTGTGGGATATCCCAAACATTCACATGGATATCTTTTCTACCATAGCGAGGAACAAAAAGTGTTTGTTTCTCGACATGCCACCTTTTTAGAAAAGGAATTTCTTGCAAAAGAAATTAGTGGCGACAAGGTAGAACTGGAAGAAATTCCGGCTACACAAACTCAAAATGAAGATTTAGTGGAACCGGAGGATTCGGTAGTTCCCAATGAACCTCAGCCTCTCCGCCGATCTAGTCGGGTTCCTTACCCACCTGAGAGATACTGCGGTTTTCTCATGGATGGTGGGAGCGAGGATTGCATCATGGTTGATGATGACCCAACTTGCTTCGAGCAGGCTATCAAGAGTGGGGACTCAGTGAAATGGCTGGATGCAATGCGGTCCGAGATGGAATCCATGTACACCAACAAAGTGTGGACTTTGGAAGATGCTCCTGAAGGGGTAAAACCCATTGGGAGCAAGTGGATCTTCAAGAAAAAACTTGGTGTAGATGGGAAAGTAGAGACTTTCAAAGCTAGACTTGTTGCAAAGGGTTTTCGTCAAAGACCAGGTGTGGACTATGACGAAACCTTTTCTCCAGTGGCTATGCTTAAATCCATCCGGATCATGCTTTCCATCGCTGCATATCATGACTACGAAATATGGTAAATGGATGTTAAGACCGCCTTTCTAAACGGTGATTTTGAAGAGTGCGTGTACATGACTCAACCAGAGGGCTTCGTAGATAGTGGGAGCAGCGGGAAGGTGTGCAAGCTGCTTAAATCCATTTATGGATTAAAGCAAGCATCGCGGAGTTGGAACATCTGCTTTGACGTCGTTATCAAAGAGTTTGATTTCGTCAAAAACGTAGATGAACCTTGTATCTACAAGAAGGTGGCAGAGAGTAAGGTTGTCTTTCTCGTATTGTACGTAGACGACATACTCTTGATAGGAAATGACATTCTTATGATGCAATCGGTCAAGCTCTTCTTATCACAAAGATTCTCAATGAAAGATCTAGGTGATGCCTCCTGCATACTGGGAATTATGATCTATAGAGATAGATCTAAAAGGATATTGGGATTGTCCCAATCCAGGTACATTGACACCATACTAAAGAGGTTTAGTATGGATGAGTCCAAACGTGGGTTTTTACCCATGATCTCAGGGCTCACTCTCTCCAAAGAGATGTCTCCCAAGACTGATTTGGAGAGAGCTCGCTTGCAAGGGATACCCTATGCTTCGGCTGTAGGCTCTATCATGTACGCGATGCTATGTACCAGACCCGATGTAGCATACTCACTAAGTGTAGTGAGTAGGTATCAAGCTGATCCTGGAGAGAGTCACTGGACAGCTGTGAAGAACATTCTCAAGTACTTACGAAGGACTAAAGAGATGCTCTTGGTGTATGGTAACGGAGAACTCCAAGTGGAGTCCTTTACCGATTCGAGCTTCCAGAGTGATAAGGACGACTCTAAGTCGCACTCGGGATTTGTCTTTACCCTTTACGGAAGGGCGGTTAGCTGGAAGAGTTCTAAGCAGGAAACCGTGGCTGACTCGACGATGGAGGCTGAATACATCGCTGCCAATGATGCTGCCAAAGAGGCTGTCTGGATCAAGAAGTTCATTACTGAACTTGGAGTGGTTCCATCCATTGAGCATCCAATACCTTTGTATTGCGATAACAATGGAGCGGTGGCTTTGGCTAAGGAACCCAGGTCCCATCAGCGATCCAGGCATATTCTGAGGCGGTATCACCTGATCCGGGAGATAGTTGATCGCCGGGAGATCGAGGTCAGGAGGTTGACACGAAGAACAACACCGCGGATCCACTCACGAAGGCCATTCCCCAGATATAGTTTGAGAGGCTCTTCGGGATGCTAGGTATGCGATACTACAGCAGCTAGCCCAAGTGCAAGTGGGAGATTGTTAGTTGTATGTATGCCCTAGAGGCCAGTACTGTATAGATGATGTATATTATATTGGATGCTTGGACATATATAGGACTTTCTTTCTCGATTTGATAGTATGCTATCTGGTTGCTCTTTATCTTAACATGTATACTTGTCTCTTGATACTGTCTTATAGTTACATGTTGGTAAAGCCCTAAGGATGTGTACTTGACTACCTGGACTATGATGCGGATCATACTAGTGGGGACATGGTAGTCCATAAGTACATCCTTCAAGGTCCCTAGTCGTGGGTGTATCGAGACGGGGCATCGATATACCAGAGTAGACTAGCGTATACCTTCTCGACCCATATAGATGGGCCATGGATGATCCCATATCCATTGGTGTTTGACATCAGAGATGATATACGGGTGCTCAGTGGAGACTGGGTACACTGGAAGGATTCGCCGAGAACTCCCAGATGGTATTATACCTCACATCAGATGGCAGTTCTCTGGTGACCCTTGTGCTGGTTAGTCTATAGACCCGAGATCGTCATAGAGTCTTGTGTGATTCCCACTGTGCTTTGATTTCCACCTTACCACGCCCAAGAGGGCGTGCAAAATGGTGGTTTTTGGGTACAGTCCCGATTCACTTGGAGGCGATGAGCGATAGGAGGGGTTTCGTCTCACCCGGTATTTGGGGTTGATGTTGCGCTGTGCTCGATTGGCCATAACAGGGAAATCCCTGGCCAGGGCTGATTTAGAGATTTACTGGTAAGTGTTACCAGTAGTTTCTCGACCCGTTATGAGCCTCACATCGGCACGACTTATCGGTTATTGGGGTTTGACGATTACCACCCCTAAACTTGATATGCGACATATCAGACTAGGAGACCGGACTGTACGGGAAGTGTTACCGGCATGCTTTTACAGGAGTTGGAGTGGGCTTGCTTGCTGATCTTCTGATCGCTCAATACCCGGGTGGCCATTACGTCCAGCTAGTACCGCTGACGGCTTATGGGTGCTTGATGTGATCATCACCTACTGCCGGCGTATTGACGAGTCTTTAGAGTCCTACAAAGAGGTTTTACTGGCTCAGGCAAAACGAAATAGGAGCACGTATGTGATATGTGCGGGACCGAGAATAATGCGTGTATGTGATACCGTATTCTATTCTCGCAACTTTTTGTATCGGTCGGTTATATATGATATAGCCGGGTTATCGAATCAAGTGTTGATTCTATAAGTCGATACAATGGATGTTAGTCGGTTATATGAGATATGACCGGATTATTAAGTCAAGTGTTGATTTAATAATTTAGTGTATAATTGTATATTAGATATACTAGTTTACATTAACTAACACTTGTTCACATAATGATTTTTCTCACAAGTGCACAACTTTTATATATATGTGATATATATTAAAATTGTGTTTTCTTTTTGTATCATGGTTGATGATACACATGACTTGGGTGTATGAGACTTACACCATGCTATTTATTTATGTTGGGTTTTAATATTTAAAGTAATTACAAAATTAGTGGAGGATTAGCAAAATGCATGAAGCTTGTGGAAGCTTGTGGATGCATTGACTAAGTCCACTAAATTTGTTTTTACTATGGATATTTGTTAACCTAACCCTAAGGATTAGCCATGGTTATGTCTCTACATGAGTTAGTATATGATACTCACTCACCATGGTTAGCTTTCTCACTTGATCATTATCTCTTCTCATTTCATTTTCTTCATCTTCTTCATTGAGCTAAAAAGCTCTCTAGGGTTTGATCCAAAGTGAGAAACATTGTGAGAAACCAAATTCTAAAGTGAACCCACTTCCTATTTCTCCATCCTCTACTAGACTAGCACTTTAGTTTAGGGTGTTTGCTTCACTAATTCTCTAGTTAGTGAAGTAGAAGCTTGAGTTGGCATCCCCTCGACGTAGATCATCTTCGGCCTCGAAGACTTCAAGGAAGGACGCTCCTTTAGCCTCGTGAAGCCATGCAAGAGTACGGGAGAACCACGATCGCAGCGAAGGGACTTCAACAAGGAGCTAAAGAAGTGAAGGACCGATCTACAAAGGTTGTATTTCGTATTCACTTAGTTGTAGATGCTAATTTCTTGCATATGAAACCCTAATTTTCTAGCAAAGACCTTGTTTAGGGTTGTTAGGCACGCCTAAAATTTTAATCGGGCATGGTTGATGCTTATTTAGCCCTTGTTAGAGTGCCTAGTAACCCTACACTATGCTAGTACATCTACACCATTATCGATGATGCGTATGCTACACCTACACAGATTGGCCGTCTCACACACTTTCATCATCGATAATTGCTATGTAATTTACATAATAGAATTGCCACATCATTATTCTATGATGCATGATATACTTGCTATGCTCAAATCATTATGATATGTCGCATGATATACTGATATTGTCACATCACTGTTCCATGTTACATGATATATGGATATGCTCACATTTCTGTTATATGTTTGCATATATCATGCTTTACGATTATATGCACAGAGATGCTGTTTTCATGAGATTTCTGGATTTGAGAACCGTGGTTATTTCAAAAGAAAGTATGTATTGTTTTAAAAACCCGATTTCACTTGATATGATATTTCGAGACATCCACCATGTGTTTTCGGTTCTGAGATTGGCATTGAAACCCGATTCGAGGAGCGGTAGGCACCGTCTGCGGGTACATGGTGGACCCGGTGAGGTACCCCGGGGTAAGAAGACTCGGATTGTTAGGCGGTGAGCCTGGCAGGGGAGCACTATCTGTAGGGTTCCCATCGACGGCAGCAAGGTTTCGGGAGGCATCGTCCATGCCATTTTAAAATTTTTCCGTTAAAAGGAACTCTAAACTAGAATCGTTAGCTAGAAATATAATACGGAAACGAATGTAAATTATTTTACATCTAGGTGAAATCGAAATACAACCTTTGTAGATCGGTCCTTCACTTCATAAGCTCCTTGTAGTAGTCCTTTCGCTGCGATCATCAAACACCCGGACTCGTGGACTGCTCCATGAGAAGAGGGCAACGGTTTTGCTTGAAGTTTTCGAGGCCGAAGATGATCTACGTCGAGGGAATACGAACTCAAGCTACCACTTCAACAAAGTGAAGCAAACACTCTATACTAAAGTGCTAATCTAGTAGAGGATGGTGAAATAGGAAGTGGGTTCACTTTAGAATTTCTTTCCTCACATTATTTCCTCACTTGGATCAAACCCTAGGAAGCTTTTCTTTTGGAAGAAGAAGATGAAGGAGATGAAGAGAAATGAAATGATCAATTGAGTGAGCTAACCATGGGTGGGTGGGTATCATATACTAACCCATGTAGAGACATAACCATGGCTAATTATAGTGGTTAGGTTAATAAATATCCTAAGTAAAACAAAATTGGTGGACTTTATCAAAGCACTCACAAGCTTCTACAAGCTTCACGCTTTAAACAATTATCCACTAATTTTGTATTTACTTTGAATATTAAAACCCCACCACTAAAATTAGAACAGTGTATGTCTTATACACCAATGCAAAGTGTATCAACAACCATGATACACTTAAATAAATAATGCACACCAATATATATCACATATATATTACATGTACACACATGTGAGAAAAGAATGCTTAAGTGAGCTAATGTTAGTTAATGTAAATTAGTATATCACATATACAATTATACACTAAATTATGAAATCAACTCTTGATTTAATAATCCGGCTATATCACATATAACCGACTAACATTAAATGTACCAACTTATCGAATCAACACTTGATTCGATAACCCGGCTATATCACATATAACCGACTGATACAAAAGTCGCGAGAATAGAATACGGTATCACATACACGCATTATTCTCGATCCCGCACATATCACATATGCGCTCCTATTTCGTTTTGCCTGAACCAGTAAAACCTCTATGTAGGACTCTAAAGACTCGTCAATACGCCGGTAGTAGGTGATGATCACATCAAGCACCCACAAGCCGTCAGCGGTACTAGCTGGACGTAACGGCTACCCAGGTATTGAGCGATCAGAAGGTCAGCAAGCAAGTCCGCTCCAACTCCTGCAAAAGCCTGACAGTGACACTACCGTACAGTCCGGTCTCCTCGTCTCATATGTCGCATATCAAGTCTAGGGGTGGTAAACGTCAGACCCCAATAACCGATAAGTCATGCCGATATGAGGCTCATAACGGGTGGAGAAACTACTGGTAACTCTTACCAGTAAATCTCTAAACCAGCCCTGGCGAGGGACTTCCCTGTTATGGCCAATCGAGCACAGTGCAACATCAACCCCCAATACCGGGAGAGACGAAACCCCTCTTTGCCTCCATGTGACTCAGGACTGTACCCAAAAACCACCGTTTTGCACACCCTCTTGGACGTGGTAAGGTGGAAATCAAAGCACAGTGGGAATCACACAAGACTCTATGACGATCTCGAGTCTACAGACTAACCTGTACCAGTGTCACCAGAGAACTGCTATCTGACGTGAGGTATAATACCATCTGGGAGTTCTCGGCGAGTCCGTCCAGTGTACCCAGTCTTCACTGAGCACCCATATATCATCTCTGATGTCAAACACCAATGGATATGGGATCATCCATCGCCCATCCATATGGGTCGAGAAGCTATACGCTAGTCTACTCTGGTATATCGATGCCCCGTCTCGATACACCCATGACTAGGGACCTTAAAGGATGTACTTATGGTCTACCATGGCCCCATTAGTATGATCTGCATCATAGTCCTGGTAGTCAAGTACACATCCTAAGGGCTTTACCAACATGTAGCAGAGAGACAATCAGTGTACACGTTAAGGTAAAGTGTAACGAGATAGCATACTATCATGTCGAGCAAGAAAGTCCTCCCTATATATGTCCAAGAATCCACTACAATATACATCTCATGTATAGTAATGGTCTCTAGGGCATACATATAACTAACAATCTCTCACTTGCACTAGGGCCATCTGATAGCGGTGGTTGTAGTATCACATACTCAACCATCCCATAAAAGTCTCTCTCTGGGAAAAGGCCTTTGTGAGTGGATTCGCCGTGTTTTCCTCTGAGTCTACTCTCCTAACCTCGATCCCCTGGAGATCAACCATCTCCATGATCAGGTGATACTGCCTTAGAATATGTCTGGATCACTGATGGGACGGGCGTTCCCAGGCATAAGCCACAACTCTATTGTCACACAATGGTAGGAACGAAGTTCATCTCATGAACTAATATACACCCAGACTGCCTCTTTGGTAGCATATTTGGTAGCGATATATCCAGCCTTTATCGTCTAGTATGCCACGGTATCTATCTTGGAACTCTTCCAAAATACCGTCCCTCTACTTAGGGTAAAGACAATGCCTGTGACTGAATTTCAGTCGACCTTATCACCCTGGAAGCTATCCAGTGATTCTCCCCAGGATCGATTGATACCATCTCACTACACCTAGTGAGAATCCTAACATCCACTTAGATCTATCACATAGAACCAAAACCCTGGATTTAGGAGGTATCACCTTGATCCTATATGGAGAATCAATGTGATAAGAGGAGATTGACCGAGTGTAGCATAGGAAACTCCTTTCCTATCAAGAGTATGTCATCTACGTACAGTACGAGGAAGACCACCTTACTTTCTACTACCTTTTTGTATATCCAAGGTTTATGTACCATTTTGATGAAGTCAAACTCTTTGACTACCACATCAAAATAGATGTTCCAACTCCGCGATGCCTGCTTTAACCTGTAAAGCAACTTGCACACGTTTCTGCTGCTCCCACTGTCTATGAAGCCCTCTTGCTGTGTACTTATAGACGCTCTCTTCTAAATCACTATTTAGAACAGCAGTCATGACACCCAACCACCAGATATCGTAGTCATGGTATGTAGCAACGGCAAGTAGGATCTGGATGGTCTTAAGCATAGGCACTTATAAAAGGTTTCATCATAAGCCACACCTGGTCGATGACGCAAACTTTTAACAAGTCTAGCTTTGAAAGTCTCAACTTTTCCATGTACACCAGGTAATCCTCTTAAGATATACTTGCTCCTGATGGGGATTTAACCCTTCAGATATAGCAACCAAAGTCCATACTTTGTTGGTGTACATAGATTCCATCTCAGATCGCATAGCATCCAGCCATTCTTACAGAGTCCCTACTCTTGATGGCCTGCTCGAAACTAGTTGGGCCATCATCTAATGACGCAATCCTCTCTCCCACTGTCATAGAGAAACCAAAGTATCTTTTAGGTGGGTGAGGAACCCTACCAGATCGGCGGAGAGGCCGAGGTTCATTGGGAGCTATTGAATCCTCCGGTTCTACCAAATCATTTGCTGTAGTTTGTATACCTGGAACTCCTTCCAGTTCTACCTCATGACCACAAATTTCTTTCCAAAATAAATTCCTTTCCTAAAAAATGTGGCATGCCGAGAAATAAAACACCTTTTGTTCCTCGGTGCGGTAAAAGATATTTCTTTGCGAATGCTTGGGATATCCAACAAACTTTCACAGAACTGACCTTGCCCCGAGCTTGTCCGGATTTTGCTTTTTAGACATAAGCCGAACAACCCCAAATCTTAACTTGCTTAAGAGATGGGCTCTTCCCATACCATATCATATATGGAGTGGTAGGCATCTGATTTGGTTTGAACGCCATTCAATAGCTATGCAGCTTTACAAGTTCATAACCCCCAAAAGGAAATAGGCAACTCAGTAATACTCAATATAGAGTGCACCATATCTCATGGGGTGCAATTGCTCCGCCCCGATGCACCTGTCGTGCTGTGGTGTATATGGAGGAGTAATGCTGAGAGAGAATCTCATTCTCCACTAGAATAGTCCAGGAATTCCGTGCACAAGTATTCTCCTCCCTGATCAGATCAAAGGACATAATACTTAATCCCATTTTGGTTCTCTACTTCTACATTATATTCTTTGAATATCTCAAAAGGTTCATACTTGTGTTTCAACAGGAACATATGTCCGAATCTTGAGAGATCATCAGTGAATGTAATGAAGTACAAAGAACCGGTCCTGGCATGTGTAGACAGGGGACCTACATACATCATCATGTATCTATCCTAAGAGTTCACTAACTCTTTCTCTGTTTCCAATAAACGGAGCTATGGTTATCTTATCTTTATGACATGACTGGCAAGTTTCACAAGATGTAAATTCAAACTTATTTAAATATGCATCTTTATATAACTTCAGCTAGTCGGGTCGCATTGATATGACCTAGTCTACAATACCTCAAGAAGGATTCGTTCATTTCTGAACTCTTCCTCTTGTGTGTGTTTTGTACGTGAAGAACTGTGATTTGATTTAGAACGTATATGCTTTTAGATAACGTGCCTGAACCGATCAACTCTTGATATAGGAAATGTTCAAAACATTATCCAACAATACAAAATTATATCCTTCTTTACTAAATAAAGAGACTGATATGATGTTGTATATCAGGTTCAGTATCTAATAACATTCGTTCAGAATCAATGTATTTCGGTAATACAGGGTGATAACTGCCAACACCTTGGCTGCAACAATTGCACCATTCTCTAACAGTTAGAGATATATCACCCATTCTCAGTTCTCTACCTATCTGTAGCCCATGTAATAGATTACATATGTGGGATCCTGATCCGGTATCTCATACCCAGGACGTAAAGGATACTGAGAAACAGTTCTTGGTAATGAACACACCCGAAGAAGATGCATCATCATGCACTTTCTTCGTTTGGGCGGCACGGGAATCCTGATAATCCCCTATTTCCTGTTCGGTCTTATAACAATTATAAGTTGGAGTGGGACTAACGTTCTCCAGCACAGTATAACAAGCGGGTTCAATCAATACATTCATATTATTATCTTGATTAAGGAGTGACATGGTCTCTACCTGGAGAGAGAGAGAAGAAAACACTCAGCGTTTGCTCTTGCAAGATTAGATTGGTTATTATTTTTTCTAATCAGGATGGCTCCCACTATTTTTATCAAATCTTCCTTCAAACCCTAAAAGGAAAGACTAGCCGGGATTAATTACACCTACAAGTTCGCCAATCTTTCAGCCAGGCCAGTGCCGGTACTTTGAGGGAGGTTCCCCGTGCTTTCGCACGGACCTAATTAAAATAAACCTCGTTTTCCCAGGGGCGTAACCCCGTTGACACCTTTCTAGACACCTACTTGATCGGCTAATTGTAATGTGCAAAACACTCCCAGGATTAACAATTACTCACAGTGGGTATCGGGATCCAACTATCTCATAGAAGGTATGCAATCTCATTGCAAATTTCAACACTTGAAATTCCCGATAATTTTGCCCTTAGCACCCTATGACCTTGACGGAGGTCAACAAACCATAGGCTACTAGTTAAGTTCAACCCGTCATTTCTTGATTGAATCAAACCCACCCACACGACTCTTGACGGAGGCCAACAAGGTCGTATGACTACCCTAATCCAATCTGCATCATATGCATAAGCAGATAAATACTAGTCAGCTACCGCTCACTACGCCTTGACGGAGGTCAACAAACGTAGCACGAATACTAAGTAGGACTTATCTAAAATGATGGAGGGCTACGACAGGTTTTTCTGAAAACTTATTGCGTAATGAACTTGATATCGTTGTAGAATCAAATGATTTTAAATGGAGTGTTTTTTAGGCTTTTACCAGTTTCGCTAAAGAGGTCACTCCCGGTGAAGGGATCTCGGCTCTTTCCTAGTCGAATGAGGTGCAGGATATTCACAATATCACTGTGCAAAGCAATCAAAAGACAAAACCGAGGGTTGTAGAATCTGCCAGTTATTGCTAAAGGGGTCACTCCTGGTGAAGGGATCTCAGCCCTTTCCTTATCGAATAAGGTGCAGGATGTTCTACAAGGAACACCACTATGCAAAGCAAGAACCGTAGCTACCTGTTTTTGAAAATTCGATTCCACAACATCTTTAGGTTTCTTTTTTTTCATTAATCTCATTAATGAAGTCCCGTCATTTAAGTCACCTAAGCATCACGGATAAATACGACGTACTCTTATGCCATCCGCATTCGCCTCGATGTCCCATCATGCACCGTTATGTTAGGTAACTAACGGCAGAGCGGGGAAGTGTTAGCGCGGGTGTAAAACATAAGCAACGTCTATATAATATATCATATATACTATATACAGTATCCATCTCAACATATCAAATGATCACATCACAGATATCGCAGCAGAAGAAACATATGAAACATTGGATATACTAGGACGTCCGTGTTTTATTTTGAGCCTCTATAAAATACGGATTCCACGGTCGCGATGAATAGCCAAACCCATACCCCTAGACCCCTACGAGAGTGGCAAGCAACCCTACTGATTCTAGAGTTAGGAGACCCGGACTCGACTCCTCAAGTTGGTCTCCCACTGGACTCTAGAACCCGGTTACTTGTGCTCTCCTCCTTGGGTCTATCCTAGTGCGGAAAAGTAAATAATATACATATGGAGACATCAACCACAACCCGGAAGTGCCCCAATAAAAGAATATTACATACATTTAATTTTACATGAATGAAAATAAAAACTCTCATCTCACATAAAACCCCCCGGCTATTCAAAATGCGGCGATCCAATATAACATACACAGCAACACATAACATCACTTGTCATCAACGTAAGTAAATATGCGAATCCCAATTGTCGTTGACATATAGCAACGAAACCGGTGATACATCACATATTACACTTACGGTCGTAGAAAAGAAACTGTAAAACTACAACATTTGGAATCCACAAACACCTTAGACATCATAAATCCGAAATATCACATACTTCGCATTTCATGCCTAACAGTATGAATTCCACATATTGTATCACATTACAGAAAAAGCTTGACGATGTTAAACATTCCAATCGAATCATTAAACACCCAAAATTACCCAAAAAGTTCAACACTTGAGCGTAGTTTTAAAGTTATTCAGCACACGCCACAGTACCAATGAACCAACCGTAGAAGGGCCAAACCAACGTCTCACATGTGGCACCG
Source organism: Agapanthus africanus (assembly GCA_030015575.1). Lineage (NCBI taxonomy): Eukaryota > Viridiplantae > Streptophyta > Magnoliopsida > Asparagales > Amaryllidaceae > Agapanthus > Agapanthus africanus. The sequence continues at coordinate 396,466,201 of JASDDO010000026.1, read as the reverse complement.
CTGAACCACCACAAACCCGAGGGTTCAGTGGAGGTTCTGACGGTCATATAATCGAGTTAAGGTTTTGTTCTTCTAGAGGGTCCATTGCATAACTTGCATGATCTTTGAAAGCTTTTTAACTACGGGAACAATCCAACACTTGGAAAATTTTCCGGCAAGGGAAAAAATGGGTATTTGACATCCGATTGAACTTTTTAATATCGTCTAAAATAACCCGAAAACAGTTAAAATTATGACTACAAAACACTCTGAGTTGTCATTATAGTAAATTAATATCACATGACAATTTAGCAAAAATAAACAACACCTGAAGCACCAAAACCCAGGAAATAGAATACTGTAAAAATTTGGAGGGGGCTCGGATTTGGCCGGTGGGGTGGGGGGTCTCGCCGGCCCAAACATCACCAATTGCCTCCAAATTTCTTCAGTGTTCATCGTATCACACATATATGATTCTGTACATGTTTAAAAAAATTTTAGGGCTCATTTGAAAATCGACAGAAAGTGGGTTTTGGGGTTTCATATTTCGGAGTTCGTTTCGTATTCGTAATATAACATTATCCGTATTATTCTCTAGCTAGTCTCTGATACCACTGTAGGGTGCCCATCGACGGCAGCAAGGTTTCGGGTGGCATCTTCCATGCTATTTTAAAATTTTGCCGTTAAAAGGAACTCTAAACTAGAATTGTTAGCTAGAAATATAATACAGAAAAAGAATGTAAACTATTTTACATCTAAGTGAAATCGAATACAACCTTTGTAGATCGGTCCTTCACTTCATAAGCTCCTTGTAGTAGTCCCTTCGCTGCGATCATCAAACACTCGGACTCTTGGACGGCTCCATGAGAAGAGGGCAACGGTTTTGCTTGAAGTCTTCGAGGCCGAAGATGATCTACGTCGAGGGAATACGAACTCAAGCTACCACTTCAACAAAGTGAAGCAAACACCTTATACTAAAGTGCTAATATAGTAGAGGATGGTGAAATAGGAAGTGGGTTCACTTTAGAATTTCTTTTCTCACATTATCTCCTCACTTGGATCAAACCCTAGCAAGCTTTTCTTTTGGAAGAAGAAGATGAAGAAGGAGATGAAGAGAAATGAAATGATCAAGTGAGTGAGCTAACCATAGGTGAGTGGGTATCATATACTAACTCATATAGAGACATAACCATGGCTAATTATAGTGGTTAGGGTAATAAATATCCTAAGTAAAATAAAATGGGTGGACTTTGTCAAAGCACTCACAAGCTTCTACAAGATATCCACTAATTTTGTATTTACTTCGAATATTAAAACCCCACCACTAAAATTAGAATGGTGTATGTCTTATACACCCATGCAAAGTGTATCAACAACCATGACACACTTAAATAAATAATGCACACCAATATATATCACATATATATTACATGTACACACATGTGAGAAAAGAATGCTTAAGTGAGCTAATATTAGTTAATGTAAATTAGTATATCACATATACAATTATACACTAAATTATCAAATCAACTCTTGATTTAATAATCCGGCTATATCACATATAACCGACTAGCATTAAATGTACCAACTTATCGAATCAACACTCGATTCGATAACCCGGCTATATCACATATAACCGACCGATACAAAAGTCGCGAGAATAGAATACGGTATCACATACACGCATTATTCTCGATCCCGCACATATCACATATGCGCTCCTATTTCGTTTTGCCTGAGCAAGTAAAACCTCTATCTAGGACTCTAAAGACTCGTCAATACGCGGGCAGTAGGTGATGATCACATCAAGCACCCACAAGCCGTCAGCGGTACTAGCTGGACGTAACGGCTACCCGGGTATTGAGCGATCAGAAGATCAGCAAGCAAGCCCGCTCCAACTCCTGCAAAAGCCAGATAGTGACACTACCGTACAGTCCGGTCTCCTCGTCTGATATGTCGCATATCAAGTCTAGGGGTGGTAAACGTCAGACCCCAATAACCGATAAGTCATGCCGATATGAGGCTCATAACGGGTGGAGAAACTACTGGTAACTCTTACTAGTAAATCTCTAAACCAGCCTTGGCCAGGGACTTCCCTATTATGGCCAATCGAGCACAGCGCAACATCAACCCCCATTACCGGGAGAGACGAAACCCCTCCTATCGCTCATTGCCTCCATGTGACTCGGGACTGTACCCAAAAACCACCGTTTTGCACGCCCTCTTGGACGCGGTAAGGTGTAAATCAAAGCACATTGGGAATCACGCAAGACTCTATGACAATCTCGGGTCTACAGACTAACCTGTACCAGTGTCACCAGAGAACTGCCATCTGACGTGAGGTATAATACCATCTGGGAGTTCTCGGCGAGTCCGTCCAGTGTACCCAGTCTCCACTGAGCACCCATATATCATCTCTGATGTCAAACACCAATGGATATGGGATCATCCATCGCCCATCTATATGGGCCGAGAAGCTATACGCTAGTCTACTCTGGTATATCGATGCCCCGTCTCGATACACCCATGACTAGGGACCTTAAAGGATGTACTTATGGACTACCATGGCCCCACTAGTATGATCTGCTTCATAGTCCTGGTAGTCAAGTACACATCCTAAAGGCTTTACCAACATGTAACAGAGAGACAGTCAGTGTACACGTTAAGCTAAAGAGTAACCAGATAGCATACTATCATGTCGAGCAAGAAAGTCCTCCCTATATATGTCCAAGCATCCACTACAATATACATCTCATGTATAGTAATGGCCTATAGGGCATACATATAACTAACACTATCTACCAGTGATAGTATTTGGACTTGGCGGTTATCCGGAGGATACCGACCAGAGTCATGAGATGGATATGAGGGCAGACCAGAGTATGCGGCGCCTGAGGGCAGATCTGAGGATGCGGCACCTGAGATATAAGGATTTACGCGTCGATGCTGGACCCGGGTTTCATGATGTTTCGAGTGTCGGTGTTGGACACTCAGGTTCCATGATTTGATGTGTCATTGATGGACACACATTCTTTGATATCCTCATATATTTACATGCATATGCTTTCATGATATTTACATGCATGATGTTGTTGTGTCATCGATGGACACGTAGATTTTATCTACATGCTGATAGGCATTGATTATTATTGTTGGCCCATAGGTAGATATGGTCACCCTAGATATCATAGTATTACCTTTATGATATAGTTGACCAAGGAAATCGTTGTTTTATTCGATTTCTACCTGCTGATGTTTTCTACTCATGAGTTGTCAACTCACCCTTGTTGTGCCACAGTTCTTGCAGGTTGACCGCATGGATCAGTAGCGGCATCGCTGGCACACAGCTTGCTTTCGGGTGATTTGCTTTGGTAGGTGATACATGTTGGATCGTACCACTCTTGTATTTATTATTCCTGTTGTATCTAGTTAACTCCATCAATTAGAAACTAGTTTTGTATAAGTAGTAAGACTTGTGGTTGCGAGACTTAGAGCGATGGGTTATATGTTCGCTTGGTGGGTTGATGTCCTGCTTTATTCTTTATTCTTGTGTTGATCTTCGCCGTTGGGCGTCGTATACTTATTATGACTTGCGTGGTTGTGATTTCGCCGATTGGCGAAGAGCTAGCTCCTGCTTGGGGATGCCTTTATTATTATCATGTATATGTGGTTTTGGATCAAAATATACAATGGAGGTACTGCCCAAATTTTTAAAAGACGAAACATGTTTTTCAATTAGTAAATCCACTTGTATTTTCATGTTCCATTATTTATACCTTTAAGAAAACCTTTGATTTCATTATACCTTTATTTCAAAACTTCACCTCTTCTATTTTCTTTAAAAAGGGTTTAGATTTCTGGGCTTTGGCTTACTTAAGTGACGTTACGCCTTTAGACGTTGTGTGATTTAAGTGCCGGTCACGGGCTTAAATTTTCGGGTCGTGACAAAGTTGGTATCAGAGCGTTAGGTTTAACCTTGGTTCGAGTCTAGGTTGGACTATGTGGAGTCTGGGGCGTAATTTATTTCGGAACCTAGGCTTGACCTTTAGGAACTTAGACTTGAACATGGGGGTATTAGACCCGAACTTTCGTTTCATAGGTTGACCCTGATTGATGGGGTAGGTAGTTTGAGTAGAGTGACGTACCGTAAGTATGTTCCGCGATATATTTACGATATGATACTCCACTTAAGAAACCTTAGGATGTACATATTTTGAGATCTGTGATTCTCTTTGTCCCCATGATTATACATCCATTTGAGATCCTTGATTTTATTCGTTTCCATGATCATACTCTCATTATTTCCGTTTCTCCTTATGATCATGTATCCATTTTGGGATCTGTTGATTCCTTTCATTCCTTTGATCTATCTTCATTGATACATGCTTGAGGTTCCTGTCACCATGGTTTGAGCACAGATTGAGCTGCTGCAAGTGATACGGTCAGGGCGAGCTCGTCATGGACGAGGACTGATGTGACACCTTAGAATGCGATTATTGTTAATTAAGCGTTAATGCGGGGTTTTAATACAAAAGTTTACCAAATTGGTTTTCTCATATTTTATAACAATTAATTTATAATTTATTATTAATTGTTTTGTCTTGCACACACTTGTGCATGTTAATGTGAGGGTTGTTTAGTGTTAACCTTGTTTAGTAGCCATGATACCTTAAGAAATCCATGCCTTGATTAACCTTGAGCTTAGATATTTATGTGAGAGATATTTTCAAGTTTTGTATTGAGAGAGAGGTGGCTAGGTGAGTCATGGAGGCATTAATGGTTGCATTGATGAGGAGAGGGAGAGAGTAAGTGTAAGGTTAAAGCTCACCCTACACTCACCCTCTCACCATTATCACACCTCACTCTCTCATTCTTCTCTCATTCTCAATTATTGTTCATCTCCTTAACTCTCAACTGAACCCTCACTACCCCATCACCAAAACCTTGCAAAACTTCATAAAATCCCACTAAAACACTTCTCATGTCATGTTTTAGCCACTAGGTTGCCTTAGAGCTTGGAAAGATTGGATTTTTGAGCAAGAGTGGCTAGGTAATAACCTCTAACTGATAATTAGGTGTTTATATTGTTGTGTTACCTTGTAGTTGTGGTTTAGAACACTAAAGGTTTAGTTTTGTGCACATATCGTATTTTAGTGTCATATTAGAGTATCTGTGATCTGCTATGACCTGGAAATTTTACTGTAAAATCTAGCAGTGTAGTAGTGATGTACTAGTGACCCTAAGTTTACACCTGAAGCATGAACCCCATCTGGGCGGTTTTGGCCAGCGACAATAGGGGAAATCCGGTGAGCTCGACCGATTGGGGGAGTTGGGGCTTGGTTTTTTAGGGTAGCTGTCTGCAGTTGTATAGAGGTGTTTGGTACTGTTTGATTTTTAGGTTTTGTCAGTATACAAAATCTGGGATCACTTTGCTACAATCTAGTGTTTTGAATACGCGTGTTACGTTATCCGACACGGTTTGTGATCTTGTGTTGCTGCTGCACCTGGGTTGGTTTTTGAGTGTCGCCACACACGTTAACCACTAGACGGACACTTGAGAGTTGGATTGGAGTTGGTGTTGATTTCTGAGATTTGCACTTGTTATGTTTGTATTAATGGGATCGCAGGCGGGGACTTCGAACGCTGCGAAGAAAGGGAAGCAGGTGACTGGATTTACCTAGCTCGAGATAGTCGGTGAGTAGATTTAACATCTACGGGGAAATCGCCCGTATGGCGTTAAGCGTCAGGGCTAGATACGATATGATATTAGCTGCATGTTTATATGCACATATAGAGAAGGTGCATGAACTTCATTTCATATTATTACTTGTTGTGCCTGAACCTGTACCATGTGGACACTGCACTATTATTGACAGTTCATGTTGCACGAGCACTAATTGTATGCTACATACACACTGTCGGTAATTGCCATGATACGCACAACACATATACATATGTGATATTGTATTGATTAGTGACATTGAGGCATTGATTCTTGTGCGATGGCGCATATGAAATATAGCATAGATGCATACCTACATGCTTACATATATACCTTGCTATAGCTACATGTTCACTTTATATGATGTTGCGTTGGATTTGGATAATTGGGAACCGCGTGATATATTTAATAACTTGATGCATTTAAATAACGAATTTTTCCTTGATATGCTCATATTGTTGTTCTATATTGCATACATCATATTACATGGATTTACACATTGAGATATGGATTTCATGTGATTTTCTGGATTTGAGAACTGCGGAAATATTTCAAGAAAAGTGTATTGTTTTGAAAACCCGGTTTCTCTTGATATGTGGATTGCGAGTGTCGAGGTTGGACACTCAGGTTCCGTGGATTGCGAGTGTCGGGTTGGACACTCAGGTTCCGTAAGATGTATGGATATGTGGATTGCGAGTGTCGAGGTTGGACACTCAGGTTCGGTGGATTGCGAGTGTCGGGTTGGACACTCAGGTTCCGTGAGATGTACAGATACGATATGTGGATTTACGTGTCGATGTTGGACACGAGTATTTCATGATGTTTTCGAGTGCCGATGTTGGGCACTTAGGTTCCATGAGATTTATAGGATATGAGGGCCAGTCCTGGTGACGGCGCATGAGGATTTTGGGATTTGGGGGTGTCGTTGATAGACACCAGGTTTTTCCTTACTGATGATTTGTGCATGAGGTTTATTATTTATCCTACACTCAGGATTTATTTGATATGCATTTGATTCAAGTAGATATAGTACCCTGGTGGTGTACCTTGATCATGATTGTTGCATATTCATATTGCCATACTTATGCTATTAGATTACATGTGATAGATTATCGCTGTTAGTGCATACTTGCGATTACAGTATGTTGTTATTTACTATTCACAAGTTGGCAACTCACCCCCGTTGTGCCACAGTATTTTGCAGGTCTGGTCCTCAGAGTAGTTGCGGCAGGGCGCCTTATTATCTCTACTTTTGCGGATACCGCTACGGTTGACTGTGAGGCCTTTTGCTTTAGGTGGGTTGCGGTTATCCGATGATGTACATTGTATACCTTTTGTATCTAGTACTCTCCATCTACCATCTTCATGTATTGACTTAGAGACGAGTTGTAAGGATCGATGTTTTTTATTCTTATGACTCTGGTTGTCGTGCTCGTGTGAGCCGGCCTTTGTTTTATGTTGATTATCTCATTTCTTCTCTACGGCGTCGTATATCTGTTGTGGTGGTTGTTTCCGCCTTTGGGCGAGATTTTCTCCCGTTTGGGGTTGCTTTACTTATATCTTATGTTTGTACCCGTTTCGGGGTGGCTTTTACAAGGAGGTGCTGCCGAAATTTTTATGAAAAACAAACTTGAGCTTTAAGGTTTTTACTTGAGTTATCTAAATGTTTCTATCTATTACTTCTTTTAATGGTTTAGATTGCTGGGTTTTCAGCTTACTTAAATTGCGTTACGCCTGTTGACGTTACGTAGTCTAAGTGCTGGTCATGTGCCTAATTTGGGTCGTGACAATGTTGGTATCAGAGGGCTAGGTTTTACCTTTCGGAGTGTAGCATGACCTTGGTATGATGGAGTATGTAGCTTAAGCAGAGCGACGTAGCATGTGTATGTTCCGCGGCATACTTACGACACGGTGCTCCGCCTAAGTGACCTTAGGACTTATTGCTCGAAATTCCTTCCGTGATTATATACATCCTTGTGATTCGATTTTTGTGTCCTTATCGAATCCTGTTTCCATTTCTAGCCTTTATGCCACCGAAGACTATGAGGGCGCAGAGAGCGGCCGCGAGAGCCGAGGTCATAGTTGACTCGTCCAAGATGAGGACTGACCCGGGCGGTACGCCCATTGCGCAGGAGCAGATTGATCCATCTTCGATGGACCGTATTGCTAGGCTTGAGGCCGGTATGCAGGATATGCGCCAGATGATGGGGACGTTGGTTGAGGCCAGTCGAGCGCAGAGACAGGAGGTTGTTCCACCTGTTGCGGGGACCGCGATGGTGCCTACTGTTCAGGCAGTTGTACCTGCAGCTATAGAGGTGATCACCATATCGTTATCGGAGTTCTTGAGGCTGAGGCCTTCGGTTTTCACTGGCACCGATGCAACTGAGGATCCCCAGTCGTTTATTGATCGGATGGCTAGGATATGTCGTTCGCTGAGATGCTCCGATGTGAGATGGGTAGAGTTCGTGAGTTTTCGTCTGGAGGGTCTGGCCCAAAAGTGGCGCGAGTCCTTAGAGAAGGGCAGAGCCGTAGGTCTTTCTCCTATGACTTGGGCTGAGTTCGTGACGGTGTTTCTTGCCCGTTTTCTTCCGCAGAGCGTCAGGGATACTCGAGCGCGCAGTTTCGAGTCGTTACACCAGACTGAGGGTATGACGGTGGCTGAGTACGATGTGCAGTTTACCGAGCTGTCTGTGTATGCTCCGTATTTGGTAGCTACTGAGGAGATGCGGGTCAAGAGGTTTGTTCTAGGCCTTCTTACCCAGTTGTTCCTCGCTATCAGCATACAGCATTGTGACACGTATGCAGCAGCGGTGGACCTAGCCCTATTGGTTGAGGATCGTCTTTCTAAGACGTCGGTTGTTCCGGAACCGAAGAGGGTTCGTACTGGTGTATCATCACGGAGACAAACGTTTAGACGCCGTGACAGTTTCCGTTCAGGTACTGGGGGTAGTGGAGGCTCGGGACGAGGCCAGCTATTTAACTCTTATCCCCAGGAGAGTCAGCAATTTTCATCTGGATGTTTCCGGTGTGGGAGTTTGTGTCATCGCGTTCGAGATTGTATTGATCCATGTGAGGGCGAGGCAGCTGTACCACATGTTACCCTACCACCTTCTCCACCTTAGAGGGCATTGCCTCTTATGCTTGTTGTTGCTCCGCGTCAGACTCATGTTCAGAGAGGTCGTGGTCGCGGTGGTTTTGTTCCGAGGGGACGGGGTGGCAGAGGCGGAGGTCAGCTAGTCGCCGGTAGAGGCCAGGCTCGAGTGTTTGCCTTGACTCATCAGGACACGCAGGCGTCCAATGCTGTGGTTTCACGTACTCTTTCTGTATGTTCTTTTGATGCACATGTTTTGTTTGATCCGGGATCTACGCATTCGTATGTTTCTACACACTTCGTGCCGAGGTTGGGCCGAGAGTTGTGTTTTCTAGATCAGCTGCTTGTTGTAATTACTCCTGTTGGCGATTCTTTTGTCGCGCGGCATGTGTTTCGGTCGTGTGCCGTTTGTATTGGAGATAGAGATTCGTCCGTCGATTTGATCCTTCTGGATATGATGGACTTCGACGTTCTCCTTGGCATGGACTGGTTATCTGCTTGCTATGCATCTGTGGACTGCCGTGAGAAGACAGTCAGTTTTAGTTTTCCGGGCGAGGCTGTTTGGGTTGTGCAGGGGGGCCGTGGTGCCGCCCCTCACAGTTTGATTTCAGCCCTTTGCGCTTGTCGGCTTTTGAGGAGAGGATGTCGGGGATTCTTGGCTTTCATTTGTGATACTGGAGCCACAGTGGAGTCGTTGGACCAGGTTCCTGTCATGCGAGAGTTTCCCGACGTTTTTCCCGATGAGTTACCTGGTTTGCCGTCAGAGCGCGATATTGAGTTTTGCATTGATCTGATTCCTGGAACGGGGCCTATTTCTATACCACCTTACCGGATAGCTCCGGTAGAGCTTAGAGAGCTTAAAGATCAATTGCAAGAGTTTCTTGATAAGCGACTTGTGTGTTCGAGTGTTTCGTCTTGGGGAGCACTAGTTCTGTTCGTCAAGAAGAAGGACGGCAGTTTGAGGTTGTGTATTGATTATCGTCAATTGAACCGAGTTACGGTGCGGAATAGGTATCCTTTACCTCGCATTGACGATTTGTTTGATCAGCTCTAAGGTGCGAAACGTTTTTCTAAGATTGATTTGCGTTCGGGTTATCATCAGTTGCGGGTTCGGAATGAAGACATTCCGAAGACTGCTTTTCGTACACGCTACGGGCATTATGAGTTTCTGGTGATTTCGTTCGGACTCACCAATGCCCCAGCAATGTTCATGGATCTGATGAACCGGATTTTCAGGCCGTTCCTCGACCAGTTTATTATTGTGTTTATTGATGACATTCTGGTCTACTCTAAAAGTCGTTAAGAGCATGATCAACACTTGAGGATTGCTTTGCAGACATTGAAAGAGAACCAGATGTATGCTAAATTCTCAAAGTGCGCATTTTGGCTTGATAGAGTTGACTTCCTGGGTCATGTGGTGACGGGAGACGGTATTCTTATGGACCCGAGGAAGATCGAGGCTGTACAGCTTTGTCCCAGACCTGTATCCGTGATAGAGGTCCGCAGCTTTTTGGGTTTAGCTGGTTATTACCGCCGCTTCGTGCAGGATTTCTCAAGTATCGCTGCACCACTGACCGGACTGACCCGGAAGGGGGTTCCTTTTCTTTGGACTCATGCGTGCGAGCAGAGTTTTCAGCAGTTGAAGACTCGGTTGACGACTGCACCAGTTCTATCTTTGCCTTCTGGATCGGGTGGCTTTGTTGTTTACTGTGATGCTTCTCGAGTGGGGCTCGGTTGTGTACTAATGCATCATGATAGAGTGATAGCTTATGCTTCTAGCCAGCTGAAGAAGTACGAGCAGAATTATCCCACTCACGATCTTGAGATGGCCACGATGGTCTTTGTGTTGAAGATTTGGAGACACTATTTGTACGGAGAGTCGTGTCAGATTTTCATGGACCACAAGAGCTTGAAGTACATCATCCAGCAGCGGGACCTGAATTTGAGACAACGCTGGTGGATGGAGATTGTGAAGGATTATGATTGTGAGATTCTTTATCACTCGGGCAAGGTGAATGTGGTAGCTGATGCTTTGAGTCATAGGCCCGGGGGTAGCTTGTCCCATTTGAGCGCAGTTCAGAGACAGTCTTCTGCAGATTGATAGATCTTGTGCGATGGTAGAATACAGTTTGAGTTCACTTCCACTGGGGGACAGCTTGCTTATGTCCACGCCCGTCCACTTCTACTTGATCGTATCCATGAGGTACAGCCCAGTGATGCCCGTTTGTCTGAGATTCTTGAGCTTGTTCTTCATGGTACATATTCGGAGTTCTTGATTGATGACCAGGGTGTGCTACATTACGAGACTCGCTTGTGTGTACCAGATATTGATGGGTTGAGACGCGAGATCCTAGAGCAGGCACATCAGTCATCTTTTAGCGTTCATCCAGGTTCCACCAAGATGTACCGTGATTTGAGAGACATTTACTGGTGGGAAGGGATGAAGCACGATGTTTCGGACTTTGTTTCGAGGTGCCTGACTTGTCAGCAAGTCAAGGCTGAGCATCAGAGACCGGCTGGAGAGTTGCAGCCTTTACCCGTTCCTGAGTGGAAATGGGAGCAGATTTCCATGGACTTTGTTGTGGGTCTACCCAGGGCCAGTCGGGGGTACGACTCCATTTGGGTGATCGTTGATCGGTTGATGAAAGCATCTCACTTCCTTCTAGTGAAGACCACTTTCGTTTATGCTCAGTATGCTCAGTTGTATATAGATGTGATTATGCGTTTGCACGGCGTTCCCACATACATCGTATTTGACAGGGGCACCCAGTTTACTAGCCGTCTTTGGCAGAAGCTTCAGGAAGCTTTGGGTACCCGATTGAGTTTTAGCACCGCTTTCCATCCGCAGACCGATGGTCAGTCAGAGCGGACGATACAGACTCTAGAAGATATGCTTTGGGTGTGCGTGCTTGATTTTGGTGGCAGTTGGGATCGTCACTTACCGTTGATTGAGTTCTTCTACAACAACAGCTTTCAAGATACTATTCAGATGGCACCTTTTGAGGCTTTGTATGGTAGGAAGTGTCGATCGCCAGTCTGTTGGACCAGACTCAGCGAGAGTAGGGTTTTGGGACCCCAGCTAGTTCAGGAGATTACAGAGAAGATCCAGCTAATTCAGGACAGGATGAAAGCGGCCCAGTGCAGACATAAGTCTTATGCCGACCGTTGTCGTCGCAGACTTGAGTTCGTAGTGGGGGATCATGTATTCCTGCGGATTTCTCCGATGATGGTCGTTATGAGATTTGGTAAAAAGGGGAAGCTCAGTCCCAGATTTGTAGGTCCTTTCGAGATCCTTGAGCAAGTTGGTATTGTTGCCTATCGTTTGGCACTTCCGCCCAGTTTTCCGGATGTTCATCCCGTGTTCCACATGTCGATGCTTCGTAGATACCTTCATGATCCTTCTCACATGATTCAGCACCAGACCGTTCAGCTTGAGCGCGATCTTTCATTCAGCGAGCACCCGGTAGTTATTTTGGATAGGCAGGTGAAGATACTTCGATCAAAGGTCTTGCCATCGGTAGCGAGGAGATCACTTGGGAGGCTGAGAGCAAGATGCGGAAGAAATTCCTTCATCTCTTTGAAGGTACGCATAGTAGGATTTTTAATTCGGGGACGAATTTCTTTAAGGGGGGGAGATTGTAACACCTTAGAATGCGATTAGTGTTAATTAAGCATTATTGTTGGTTTTTAATATAAAAGTTTACCAAATTGGTTTCCACACATTTTATAACAATTAATTTATAATTTATTATTAATTGTTTTGGCTTGCACACACTTGTGCATGTTAATGTGAGGGTTGTTTAGTGTTAACCTTGTTTAGTAGCCATGACACCTTAAGCAATCCATGCCTTGATTAACCTTGAGCTTAGATATTTATGTGAGAGATATTTTCAAGTTTTGTATTGAGAGAGAGGTGGCTAGGTGAGTCATGGAGGCATTAATGGTTGCATTAATGAGGAGAGGGAGAGAGTAAGTGTAAGGTTAAAGCTCACCCTACACTCACCCTCTCACTATTATCACACCTCACTCTTTCATTCTTCTCTTATTCTCAATTATTGTTCATCTCCTCAACTCTCAACTGAACCCTCACTACCCCATCAGCAAAACCTTGCAAAACTTCATAAAATCCAACTAAAACACTTCTCATGTTATGTTTTAGCCACTAGGTTTCCTTGGAGCTTGGAAAGATTGGATTTTTTAGCAAGAGTGGCTAGGTAATGATCTCTAACTGATAATTAGGTGTTTATATTGTTGTGTTTCCTTGTAGTTGTGGTTTAGAACACTAAAGGTTTAGTTTTGTGCACATATCGTGTTTTTAGTGTCATATTAGAGTCTCTGTGATCTGCTATGACCTGGGAATTTTATTGTAAAATCTAGCAGTGTAGTAGTGATGTACTAGTGACCCTGAGTTTACACCTGAAGCATGAACCCCACCTGGGCGGTTTTGGCCGGCGACAATAGGGGGAAATCCGGCGAGCTCGGCCGATTGGGGGAGTTGGGGCTTGGTTTTTGTAGGGTAGCTGTCTGCAGTTGTTTAAAGGTGTTTGGTACTGTTTGATTTTTAGGTTTTGTCAGTATACAAAATATGGGATCACTTTGCTGTAATCTAGTGTTTTGAATACGCGTGTTACGTTATCCGACACGGTTCGTGATCTTGTGTAGCTGCTGCACCTGGGTTGGTTTTGGGGTGTCGCCACATACGTTAACCACTAGACGGACACTTGAGAGTTAGATTGGAGTTGGTGCGTCGGTCAAACGTAGTTTGTACATGATATTGGTCGATTTATGAGATTTACACTTGTTATGTTTGTGTTAATAGGATCGCAGGCGGGGACTTCGAACGCTGCGAAGAAAGGGAAGCAGGTGACTGGATTTACCTAGCTCGAGATAGTCGGTGAGTAGATTTAACATCTACGGGGAAATCGCCAGTATGGCGTTAAGCGTCAGGGCTAGATAGGATATGATATTAGCTGCATGTTTATATGCACATATAGAGATGGTGAATGAACTTCATTGCATATTATTACTTGTTGTGCCTGAACCTGTACCTTGTGGACACTGCACTATTATTGACAGTTCATGTTGCACGAGCACTGTCGGTAATTGCCATGATACGCACAACACATATACATATGTGATATTGTATTGATTAGTGACATTGAGGCATTGATTCTTGTGCGATGGCGCATATGAAATATAGCATACATGCATACCTACATGCTTACACATATACCTTGCTATAGCTACATGTTCACTTTATATGATGTTGCGTTGGATTTGGATAATTGGGAACCGCGTGATATATTTAATAACATGATGCATTTAAATAGAGGATTTCCCTTGATATGCTCATATTGTCGTTCTATGTTTCATACATCATATTACATGGATTTACGCATTGAGATATGGATTTCATGTGATTTTCTGGATTTGAGAACTGCGTGGATATTTCAAGAAAAGTGTATTGTTTTGAAAACCCGGTTTCTCTTGATATGTGGATTGCGAGTGTCGAGGTTGGACACTCAGGTTCCGTGGATTGCGAGTGTCGGGTTGGACACTCAGGTTCCGTGAGATGTATGGATATGTGGATTGCGAGTGTAGAGGTTGGACACTCATGTTCTGTTGATTGCGAGTGTCGGGTTGGACACTCAGGTTCGGTGAGATGTACATATACGATATGTAGATTTACGTGTTGATGTTGGACACGATTATTTCATGATGTTTTCGAATGCCGATATTGGGCACTCAGGTTCCATGAGATTTACAGGATATGAGGGCCAGTCCTGGTGACGGCGCCTGAGGATTTTGGGATTTAGGGTTTCGTTGATAGACACCAGGTTTTTCCATGCTGATGATTTGTGCATGGGGTTTATTATTTATCCCACACTCAGTATTTATTTGATATGCATTTGATTCATGTAGATATAGTACCCTGGCGGTGTACCTTGATCATGATTGTTGCATATTCATATTGCCATACTTATGCTATCGGATTACATGTGATAGATTATCGTTGTTAGTGCATACTTGCGATTACAGCATGATGTTATTTACTATTCATGAGTTGGAAACTCACCCCCGTTGTGCCACAGTGTTTTGCAGGTCTGATCCTCAGATAGTCGCGGCATGGCGCCTTATTGTCTCTACTTTTGCGGATACCGCTACGGTTGGCTGTGAAGCCTTTTGCTTTAGGTGGGTTGCGGTTATCCGATGATGTACATTGTATACTTTTTTTATCTAGTACTCTCCATCTACCATCTTTATGTATTGACTTAGAGACGAATTGTGAGGATCGATATTGTTTATTCTTATAACTCTGGTTGTCGTGCTCGGGTGAGCCGGCCTTTGTTTCATGTTGGTTATCTCATTTCTTCGCTACGACGTCGTATATCTGTTGTGGTGATTGTTTCTGCCTTTTGGCGAGATTTGCTCCCGTTTGGGGTTGCTTTACTTATATCTTATGTTTGTACCCGTTTCGGGGCTGGCTTTTACAAAGGAGGTGCTGCCGAAATTTTTCTGAAAAACAAACTTAAGCTTTTTACTTGAGTTATCTAAATGTTTCTATCTATTACTTCTTGTAATGGTTTAGATTGCTGGGTTTTCGGCTTACTTAAATTGCGTTACGCCTGTTAACGTTTCGTAGTCTAAGTGCCGGTCATGTGCCTAATTTGGATCGTGACAACTGACCATCGTGTTTTCTGGTGACATAAGAACGTCTCGATTTTTTATTTGTGTTGAGACCTCGCGTTTGAGGCGAGTGCTCGGTTTTGCACTGTATGATCGGGCCACTGATAGAGGCTGCCGGATTGTGAGAGGACTGTTGATGTACAGCCTAGATTGTGATGTCGTCTACCTTGAAGACAGATGACCCAGCTGTTGCTGAGATTGATGGGATGTCGCTTCTAGACTTTACAAGCTGAGATCGCTGGAGCTTTCAGGCAGAGATGCGACAGACGATAGCTAATCTATCTTGAGTTGAGAGACGAAAGTGATTCGTCAGATTTGATGCGCCGACGTAGGCCCAGTTGAGTTGAACATTTCTAGTGTGGAGAATCTTATTCAGATCTAGAGTAGATCGATCCAGAGATGACGTTGTTCGTTGGACGACCGGACGTGAGATCAGTAAGTTGACCAGTTTTGGATAGAGGACCTCACCCAGATGCGTTGTGAGTTGATCGAGAATGGACAAGTATTGAGTATTCCTCTGATGATTGGGACGAGTTGTTGAGGATGTGTTCGGCTAGACAACTTCTACAGAGTGATGAAGATACCGAGTTCGTGATTTCGAGTCCGTGTGAGAGATTCCGGATTGACTGTAACCAAGAACAATTGCAGTATGCAGATAGCAAGACGTGACGTCGAAGTGGACCATAATAAAGATGAGTGGAACAAGAGGTTCGTGCGAGATGCTGACGAGCTGTTGTTACTCCCCGTTGAGATTAGAGATCTGAGATGTATACAGAGGCGTTGGGATACGGCCAGTTGTTAGTTATATGTATGCCCTAGAGGCCATTACTATACATAGGATGTATATTGTAGTGGATGCTGGGACATATATAGGGAGGACATTCTTGCTCGACATGATACTATGCTATCTGGTTGCTCTTTACCTTAACGTGTACACTGATTGTCTCTCTGTTACATGTTGGTAAAGCCCTTAGGATGTGTACTTGACTACCTGGACTATGATGCGGATCATACTGGTGGGGACATGGTAGTCCATAAGTACATCCATCAAAGTCCCTAGTCATGGGTGTATCGAGACGGGGCATCGATATACCAGAGTAGACTAGCGTATACCTTCTCGACCCATACAGATGGGCGATGGATGATCCCATATCCATTGGTGTTTGACATCAGAGATGATATACGGGTGCTCAGTAGAGACTGGGTACACTGGAAGGACTCGCCGAGAACTCCCAGATGGTATTATACCTTACGTCAGATGGCAGTTCTCTGGTGACACTGGTACAGAGTAGTCTGTTGACCCGAGATCGTCATAGAATCTTGTGTGGTTCCCACTGTGCTTTGATTTCCATCTTACCACGTCCAAGAGGGCGTGCAAAACGGTGGTTTTTGGGTACAGTCCCGAGACACATGGAGGCAATAAGCGATAGGAGGGGATTCGTCTCTCCCGGTATAGGGGGTTGATGTTGCGCTGTGTTCGATTGGCTATAACAGAAAATCCATGGCCAGGGTTGCTGAGATTTACTGGTAAGTGTTACCAGTAGTTTCTCGAAAAGTTATAGACCTCATATCGACACGACTTATCGAGCTATTGGGGTCTGACGTTTACCACCCCTAGGCGAGATATGCGACATATCAGACGATCAGACCGGACTGTACGGTAGTGTTACTCGTTGGATTCACTGGAGTGTGAGCGGGCTTGCTCGTCGATCTTCAGATCGCTCAATACCCGGGTGGCCGTTACGTTTAGCAGACCGCTTGCGGCTTGTGGGTGTTTGATATGATCATCACCTGCTGCCGGCGTATTGACGAGTCTTTAGAGTCCTACACAGAGGTTTCCTGGCTCAAGCGAAACGAAATAAGAGCGCATATGAGATATGTGCGGGACCGGGAATAATGCATGTATGTGATACCGTATTCTATTCTCGCGATGAATGTGTCGAATGGTTGTATGCGATATAACCTAGTTATCGAATCAAGGATTGATTCGATAAATCGATACATTGGATATTAGTCGGTTATATGCGATATGACCGGATCGTTAAATCAAGTGTTGATTTAATGATTTAATGTATAATTATATATTTGATATATTACTTTGCATTAACTAATATTGGTTCACTTTAGATGGATTTTCTCACTCGGATGTGCACATTGTATATACGATATAATTTTGTGCACTAGTTTGTATCATGTTTGATGATGCATGCTAAATCGGCTAAGTGTAAAGATTAAACCATGGTTGTGTAATGGTTAGGGTTTTGTTTTTACTTATTCATTTATTTATTTCATTTATTCTTTTTGGAAAATAATAAACATAAAGATAAATGGTGGCTTTCTTTGGATGTATTATGAAGCTTCATGAAGACTTTGACCAAGTGACCATTTTGTCTCATGCTTAACCCTAACCATTCCATTCAACCATGATTAACTCTCTACACATTACCATGGTTAAGATTATGATAAGAATGATTTTATTATTCTTATTATAAAAAACTCATGATATTCATCTTCTTCTTCTTCTTCTTCATCTTCAAAGAAGAAAGCTTGCTTCATCAATGGTGATTGATGAAAAAGAGTGAGAAATCCAATTCTAAAGTCTACCCACTTCCTATTTCTTCATCCTCTACCTCTTGCCAAGTAGTAGAGTGTGTTTTCTTCACAAGTTTCACGACTTGGTGAAGTGGGAGCTTGATCTTGCGATGCCTCGACGTAGATCATCTTCGGCACGAAGCCGACGACCTTGCCCGCTTATTTCTCCGATGAAGCCGACGCTAGAGCCCGGATTTTGATTTGGACAGCGGAGAGGACTTCATCATGGAGCCGTGGAGGTGGAGGACCGGATCTACAAAGGTTGTATTTCCGTATTCTTGTAGTTAAGTGTTAACTAGTTTGTTTTTCGCCTAAATATCTAGCCAACGATCTTGTTAGGGTTTCTCGGCACCGTTAAAATTTGAAATTGGCATGGTTGATGCCTTGTGAGACCTCTTGAGAGTGCCTAGGAACCCTACAGTGGTATCAGAGCCTAGCTAGAGCCTTAGGCGAAGTCCAGACGATGTTTGAAACCCGATCGAACCGAAAACCCAACCCGGAAAATGCTCTCTGTACTTTTTCTAAAATCGTGGTTTTTTCCAAATTAAAAATATGCAGAAAAACCAGCAGGGATATCTAAGAGTTACGGTGAATTTTGATGACCTAATTCCATCATTACGCCGCGGATCCGCGGCACGAGCATGCCTCGTGCGGCGGATCCGCGGCCGTTTTGTCGTATTGTTCATCGAAATTTGCACCATAATCAATAATAGTCAGTGCTGGTTTTCCTGGGAATATTTTAATATTTATTCCAGAGTTTTATTTTCTGGGTTGTTTTTGGGGATTCGGTGTTTCTATCGGAGTATCAAATTTTGTCTGTGTGGCTTTCCGGATAAATTTTAGAATATGTTAAAAAGTTCGACGTGATATAAATACCCAACTTTTCCCCTGTCGGGAAATTTCCAAGAGTTGGATTTTTCCGTAGTTTAAAGACGTTCTAAGTAGTGCAAGTAACGCGATGGACCCTCTAGAAGACAACAAACCTTAACTCGATTATGTGACCGTCTTGAACTGCCCTTTGAACCTTCGGGTTTGGGGGCAGTACGGCGTGCCACATGTGAGGCGTTGGCTTGACCCTTCTACGGCTGGACCGTTGGTACTGAGGCACGAACTGAATGTTTTTAGACTTGTTTCATGTGTTGATCTGTATCGGGAAAACTTGGGTGTTTGAATGCTCGATCGGAAAGTTTAACATTTTCTATTTATCTGGAATGTGATACAACAATTGGAACTCACAGATAGTTATGAGATAACTGAATGAATGTTATAAACATAGCAGTTTAGTCTCACTTGATCGGTTGCCACGGAATTTTGATGTGATCAAAAGTCCGTCGCAATCACGTAGCGTACGCGGATACTCGCCGGGTAAACTTAATAGACAGCCTCACTCCATAGCCCCGACCAAGTGACTGTAGGAGAACCCCGTCGCCGAAAGCATCCGTTCGGGTGCTCGCGGTAGCGGTGTTCCGCCTTGGTGCACTTCGTCGACGGCGTCGGGGGTGCGGCCGCCTACTGAAGTTTACGACGAGCATGCGATCAAAATGTCGGGAATCTTGTTGAATTGCCCGACTTGATATTGAAAAGTGTTTTCGATAATGAGACTAAAATGCGGGGTTTATAATTGTTAGGCATGTGATGTCTAAGAAATTCATTTGGTCAGGCATGCGATGTCTGAGGAGGTTGCGGATTCCAACTGTTGTAGTTTTACACTTTCTTTTCTGTGACCGTAAGTGTAATATGTGATATCGCCGGTTTCGTTGCTATATGTCAACGACAATTGGGATGGACATATTTACTTACGTTGATGACATGTGATGTTATGTGTTGCTGGATATGTTATATTGGATCGTCGTGTTTGAATAGCCAGGGGTTTTTATGTGAGATGAGTGTTTTTCATTTTCATTCATGTAAAAACTTGTATGTAATATTCTTTTATTGGGGCGCTTCCAGGTTGCGGAAGTTGTCACCGTTTGTATATTATTTACTTTTCTGCACTAGGATAGACCCAAGGAGGAGGGCACAAGTAACCGGGTTCTGGAGTCCAGTGGGAGACCAACTCGAGGAGTCGAGTCCGGGTCTCCTAACTCTAGAATTGGTAGGGTTGCTTGCCGCTCTCATAGGGGTCTAGGGGTGTGGGTTTGGCTATTCAGCGCGACCGTGGAATCCGTGTTTTATACTGGCTCGTATTGAAAACACGGACGTCCTAGTATATCCAATATTTCATATGATTCTTCTGCTGCGATATCTGTGATGTTCTATGATAGATACAACATATAGTATATATGATATATTATATAGGTGTTACTTATGTTTTACACCCGCACTAGCCCTGCCCCGCTCTGCCGTTAGTTACCTAACCTAACGGTGCACGAGGGGACATCGAGGCGAATGCGGATGGCATAAGTGTACGTCGTATTTATCTGTGATGTTTAGGTACTTAAATGATGGGACTTCATTAATGTGATTAATGAAAGAAAAGAAACCTAAGATGTTGTGGAATCGAATTTCAAAATAAAACAGGTAGCTACAGTTCTTGCTTTGCACAGCGGTATATTTGATATATCCTGCACCTTATTCGATAAGGAAAGGACCGAGATCCCTTCACCGGGAGTGACTCCTTTAACAATAACTGGCAGATGCTACACACTCGGTTTGTCTTTTGATTGCTTTTAAGTGTTTTTGCTTTGCACAGTGATATATATGATATATCCCGCACCTCATTCGACGAGGAAAGGACCGACGATCCCTTCACCGGGAGTGACTCCTTTAGCAAAACTAGAAAAGCCTCAAAGACACTCCATTTCAAAATTCATTCGACCCTACAACGATATCAAGTTCATTACGTAATAGGTTTTCAGAAAAACCTGTCGTAGCCCTCCGTCATTTCAGATACGTACTAGTTAGTATTCGTGCTGCGGTTGTTTGGCCTCCGTCAAGGCGTAGTGTACGGTAGCTAACTAGTGCTTATCTGTTTGCATATGATGCGATTGGATTAGGGTATTCGTACGGCGTTGTTTGGCCTCCGTCAAGGGTCGTGCGGGTGGGTTTAATTCAATCAGGAAATGACGGGTTGAACTTGACTAGCAGACTATGGGTAGTTTGGCCTCCGTCAAGGTCATAGGACGCTAGGGGCAAAATATTATCGGGAATTTCAAGTGTTGAAATTTGCAATGAGATTGCATACCTTCTATGAGATAGTTGGATCCCGATACCCGCTGCGAGTAAGAGTTACTCCTGGGAGAGTTTTATACATTACAATTAGCCGATCAAGTAGGTGTCTAGAAAGGTGTCAACGGGGTTACGCCTATGGGAAAACGAGGTTTACATTAATTAGGTTCGTGCGAAAGCACGGGGGACCTCCCTCAAAGTACCGACACTGGCCTGGCTAAAAGATTGGCGAACTTGTAGTGTGTAATTAATCCCGGCTAGTCTTTCCTTTTAGGGTTTGAAGGAAGATTTGATAAAAAGCAGTGCGAGCCATCCTGATTAGATAAAATAATAACCAATCTATTCTTGCAAGAGCGCACGCTGAGTGTTTTCTTCTCTCTCTCTCCAGGTAGAGACCATATCACGCCTTAATCAAGATAATAATATGGATGTATTGACCGAACCCGCTTGTTATACTGAGCTGGGGAACGTTGGTCCCGCTCCAACTTATAATTGTTATAAGACAGAGCAGGAAATTGGGGAATACCAGATTTCCCGTGCCGCCCAAACGAAGAGAGTGCATGCTGATGCATCATCTTCGGGTGTGTTCATTACAAAGAACTGTTTCTCCATATTCTCTACGTCCTGGGTATGTGATACCAGATCAGGATCCCAGATATGTAATATGTTACATAGGGCTACAGAAAGGTAGAGAACTGAGAATGGGTGATAAGTTTCATGAGGCAGAAAACGGGGCAAGAGTTGCAGCCAAGTCTGTTGGTCACTGTCACCCTGTATTACCAATACATTGATTCTGAACGAATGTTATTAGATACCGAACCTGTTATGCAAAATCATATCTGTCTCTTTATTAGTAAAGAAACGATAAAATTTTGTATTGTTGGATAATGTTTTGAACATTTCCTATATCAAAAGTTGATCGGTTCAGGCACGTTATCTAAAAGCATTGATGTTCTAAATCAAACAACAGTTCTTAGTATACGGAACACACACAAGAGGAAGAGTTCAGAAATGAACGAATCCTTCTTGAGGTATTGTAGACTAGGTCATATCAATGCGACCCGACTGGCTGAGTTACATTTAGATGCATATTTAAATCAGTTTGAATTTACATCTTGTGAAACTCGCCAGTCATGTCACAAAGATAAGATGATCACAGCTCTGTTTATTGGAAATAGAGAAAGTGTTAATGAACTCTTGGGATGATACATGTTGATGTATGTAGGTCCCCAGTCTACAAATGCCAGGACTGATTCTTTATACTTCATTACATTCTCTGATGATCTTTCGAGTTTCAGACCTATGTTCCTGTTGAAACACAAGTCCGAACCTTTTGAGATATTCACAGAATATAAGTTAGAAGTAGAGAACCAAAATACGGGTATAAGTATTATGTCCTTTGATGTGATCAAGGAGGAGAATACTTGAGCACGGAAATACTGGACTATTCTAAAGGAGAATGAGATTCTCTCTCAGCATTACTCCTCCGTATACACCATAGCACGATGGTGTATCGGGACGGAGCAATAACACCCTATATGATAAGGTGTGCTCTATGATGAGTACTACTGAGTTTCCTGTTTCTTTTTGGGAGTTATGCGCTTGAGAAGCTGCATACCTATTGAATAGGTTCGAATCCAATCAGTTACCTACCACTTCATATGTGATATGGAAAGGGAAGAGCCCATGTCTTAAGCTAGTTAAGATTTGGGGTTGTCCGGCCTATGTCTAAAAGCAAAATCCGGACAAGCTCGAGGTAAGGTAAGTAATGTAGAACTGGAAAGGTTCCAGCTATGCAAACTGCAGCTGATGATTTGATAGAACCAAAAGGATTCAGTAGATTCCAACGAACCTCAGCCTCTCCGCCGATCTAGTAGGGTTCCTCACCCACCTGAGAGATACTTCGGTTTCTCTATGACAGTGGGAGCGAGGATTGCATCATAAGATGATGACCCAACTAGTTTCGAGTAGGCCATCAGGAGTGGGACTCTGTAAGAATGGCCGGATGCTTAGTGATCTGAGATGGAATCCATGTACACCAACAAAGTATGGACTTTGGTTGCTATATCTGAAGGGTTAAATCCCTATCAGGAGCAAGTATATCTTGAGAAGATTACTTGGTGTAGATGGAAAAGTTGAGACTTTCAAAGCTAGACTTGTTAAAGGTTTTCGTCATTGACCAGGCGTGGATAATGATGAAACCTTTTTCCAGTATCTCTGCTTAAGTCCATCCAGATCCTACTTGCCACGGCTACATACCATGACTACGAAATCTGGCGGTTGGGTGTCATGACTGCTTTTCTAAATGATGTTTTAGAAGAGTGCGTCTATAAGTACACAGCCAGAAGGCCTCGTAGACAGTGGGAGCAGCGGAAACGTGTACAAGATGCTTTATAGGATAAAGCAGGCATCGCGGAGTTAGAACATCTATTTTGATGGATTAGTCAAAGAAGTTGACATCATCAAAATGGTAGATGAACCTTGTATAAACAAAAAGGTAATAGGGAGTACGGTGATGATCCTCGTAGAGTACGTGGATGACATACTCTTGATAGGGAAGGAGTTTCCTATACTACGCTCGATCAATCTCCGCTTATCACAATGATTCTCCATATAGGATCAAAGTGATACCTACTAAATCCTAGGTTTTGGATCTATGAGATAGATCTAAATGGATGTTAGGATTCTCACTAGTTGTAGTAAGAAGGTATCAATCGACCCTGGGGAGAATCACTGGAATGGTTCCAGGGTGATAAAGATGACTGAATGTCAGTCACAGGCATTGTCTTTACCCTCAGTAAAGGGACGGTATGTTGGAAGAGTTCCAAGCTAGATACCGTGACATACTAGACGATAAAGGCAGGATACATCGCTACTTAAGATGCTACCAAGGAGGATGTTTGGGTGTATATTGGTTCATGAGATGAACTACGTTCCAACCATTGTGAGACAATGGAGTTGTGGCTTATGCCAAGGAACGTCCGTCCCATCAGTGATCCAGACATATTCTAAGGCAGTGTCACCTGATCATGGAGATGGTTGATCTCCAGGGAGATCGAGGTTAGGAGAGTAGACTCAGAGGACAACACAGCGGATCCACTCACAAAGGCCTGTGCCCAGAGAAAGACTTTTATGGGATGGTTGAGTATGAGATACTGCAACCACTGCTATCAGATGGCCCTAGTGCAAGTGGGAGATTGTTAGTTATATGTATGCCTTAGAGGCCATTACTATATATAGGATGTATATTGTAGTGGATGCTGGGACATATATAGGGAGGACATTCTTGCTCGACATGATAGTATGCTATCTGGTTGCTCTTTACCTTAACGTGTACACTGATTGTCTCTCTGTTACATGTTGGTAAAGCCCTTAGGATGTGTACTTGACTACCTGGACTATGATGCGGATCATACTAGTGGGGACATGGTAGTCCATAAGTACATCCTTCAAAGTCCCTAGTCGTGGGTGTATCGAGACGGGACATCGATATACCAGAGTAGACTAGCGTATACCTTCTCGACCCATACAGATGGGCGATGGATGATCCCATATCCATTGGTGTTTGACATCAGAGATGATATACGGGTGCTCAGTAGAGACTGGGTACACTGGACGGACTCGCCGAGAACTCCCAGATGGTATTATACCTTACGTCAGATGGCAGTTCTCAGGTGACACTGGTACAGAGTAGTCTGTTGACCCGAGATCGTCATAGAGTCTTGTGTGGTTCCCACTGTGCTTTGATTTCCATCTTACCACGTCTAAGAGGGCGTGCAAAACGGTGGTTTTTGGGTACAGTCCCGAGTCACATGGAGGCAATGAGCGATAGGAGGGGATTCGTCTCTCCCGGTATAGGGGGTTGATGTTGCGCTGTGTTCGATTGGCTATAACAGGAAATCCCTGGCCAGGGTTGCTGAGATTTACTGGTAAGTGTAACCAGTAGTTTCTCGAAAAGTTATAGACCTCATATCGACACGACTTATCGAGCTATTGGGGTCTGACGTTTACCACCCCTAGGCGAGATATGCGACATATCAGACGATCAGACCGGACTGTACGGTAGTGTTACTGGTTGGATTCACTGGAGTGTGAGCGGGCTTGCTTGTCGATCTTCAGATCGCTCAATACCCGGGTGGCCGTTACATTTAGCAGACCGCTTGCGGCTTGTGGGTGTTTGATATGATCATCACCTGCTGTCGGCGTATTGACGAGTCTTTAGAGTCCTACA
Organism: Agapanthus africanus; assembly: GCA_030015575.1. NCBI lineage: Eukaryota > Viridiplantae > Streptophyta > Magnoliopsida > Asparagales > Amaryllidaceae > Agapanthus > Agapanthus africanus. The sequence continues at coordinate 396,440,731 of JASDDO010000026.1, read as the reverse complement.
CAGAGGTTTCCTGGCTCAAGCGAAACGAAATAGGAGCGCATATGAGATATGTGCGGGACCGGGAATAATGCGTGTATGTGATACCGTATTCTATTCTCGCGATGAATGTGTCGAATGGTTTTATGCGATATAACCTAGTTATCGAATCAAGGATTGATTCGATAAATCGATACATTGGATATTAGTCGGTTATATGCGATATGACCGGATCGTTAAATCAAGTGTTGATTTAATGATTTAATGTATAATTATATATTTGATATATTACTTTGCATTAACTAATATTGGTTCACTTTAGATGGATTTTCTCACTCGGATGTGCACATTGTATATACGATGTAATTTTGTGCACTAGTTTGTATCATGTTTGATGATGCATGCTAAATCGGCTAAGTGTAAAGATTAAACCATGGTTGTGTAATGGTTAGGGTTTTGTTTTTACTTATTCATTTATTTATTTCATTTATTCTTTTTGGAAAATAATAAACATAAAGATAAATGGTGGCTTTCTTTGGATGTATTATGAAGCTTCATGAAGACTTTGACCAAGTGACCATTTTGTCTCATGCTTAACCCTAACCATTCCATTCAACCATGATTAACTCTCTACACATTACCATGGTTAAGATTATGATAAGAATGATTTTATTATTCTTATTATAAAAAACTCATGATATTCATTTTCTTCTTCTTCTTCTTCTTCATCTTCAAAGAAGAAAGCTTGCTTCATCAATGGTGATTGATGAAAAAGAGTGAGAAATCCAATTCTAAAGTCTACCCACTTCCTATTTCTTCATCCTCTACCTCTTGCCAAGTAGTAGAGTGTGTTTTCTTCACAAGTTTCACGACTTGGTGAAGTGGGAGCTTGATCTTGCGATGCCTCGACGTAGATCATCTTCGGCACGAAGCCAACGACCTTGCCCGCCCATTTCTCCAATGAAGCCGACGCTAGAGCCCGGATTTTGATTTGGACAGCGGAGAGGACTTCATCATGGAGCCGTGGAGGTGGAGGACCGGATCTACAAAGGTTGTATTTCCGTATTCTTGTAGTTAAGTGTTAACTAGTTTGTTTTTCGCCTAAATATCTAGCCAACGATCTTGTTAGGGTTTCTCGGCACCGTTAAAATTTGAAATTGGCATGGTTGATGCCTTGTGAGACCTCTTGAGAGTACCTAGGAACCCTACACCAGTTCCTGAGGAAATGCTGTGATGAGAACATAGACGTCCAAAAAGTGAGAAAAGATTATGCGAGAGTACCAACCTCCGTACAGTTCGGCATAGGCGAGATCGGAAGAGACCTTGAGCAGGTTCCTTCCAGGACACTGCTGCGATAAGATTCGCACCGAGGGTCAGTTGTGTCACGTGTATTCAGAGGGCCAGAAGCCGACGCCAGCGACGTGCTGCTTTACGGGTGGTCATTCTAATTGGCCGAGAGATGACCTGAGGAGTGTCAGAGCGGAATCGTTTCCGTTAGTACACCTGACCGGGCCGACGGGCCGATGGATTGCGAGATTGGTAATCTATAGAGAAATGAGGACCTAGAGAAAGAGGACGCCAGACCGTGAGCAGGAAGCAAGCGGATGTTCTTGCTCTGCCAGCTTTGGGCATACCGAATTTTTCGACATTGTAGGAGGTGTACCTCAATGTCATTTATTGCGATTTGTTCTTGTGATCCGAGTATCACGCTTATATCGCTTGGATTTGAGTTTTGATGATTGAGTTTCATGATATTGCTTTCGTGCACCATGGCTGCACCTACTGGGTATTTACATTTTGTGCATAGTTATTGCACTTGATTTATGTTTATACACCGCCACATCGGTTTGCGATTTATGCATACTTATTGCACTTGAGATCGGTTTTGTGCCTTGGCTGCACGTGTTTATGATTTCATGGATTTCATACGGTTGATTTGATTTTGTGCATGTGATACGCACTCGATTTGATTTATGCACTCGGTATAGCTTACGTGTGCTTGCAGTGTATTGATACGTGTTTTGTGCACGCAGTTGCACACGTTTATGACTTTATATACCTTGGTACACTCGGTGTTGCTTTTTATACGCATTTGAGTTATTGATGAGTTTCCGTGCATTTGTTGCACTAGATTTGTATTTTGTGCATTTGATGCACCAGATTTGTATTTTGTGCACTTGATGCACCAGATTGGTATTTTGTTCATTTGATGCACCAGATTTGTATTTTTTGTGCATTGTTGCACTAGATTTATACTCCGTGCATTGGTTGCACCGATTTATGTCTTTGAGCATTCATTTTACCAGATTTATGTTTTTGTGCGCGTTTGCACTTGATGTTCATTTTCGTGTATGCTATTGCACTAGATGTTTTATACGGACCTAACGCGCTTGGGTTGGATTTTTGCGCATATCAGGCGCTTGGTATTGGATTTCGTATGACGGATGCACTTGACTTAGATTTTATTCGTGTATGTCGGATGCACTTGATTTAGATTTCATTTGTGCATGATAGATGCACTTGATTTGGATTTTCGCGCATGTTGGGTGCATGATTTGAGATGTGATTTTGTGCACACCGGATGCACTCGATTGGGATTTTAATTCGTGCATGTTATTTGCACTGGATTGAGATTTTCGTGCATAATAGATGCATTAGACGTTGTTGTCGTGCACACCCGTTGCACTGGACAGATGCTTTCGTGTACACCCGTTGCACTTAGTTTTGCTTTTGTGCATATTGTGGCACTTGTATTTGGATTTGATTTCCATGCGCACCAGACGCATGTGATTATTGGATACGCCTTTTGGAGCTGATTTTGCTCTTGAGCACTTTATTTTATGATGGTACTATATTATGTAGTAGCCGAACATGACTGATCTGAGGACAGTACCTGAGTACTTTGCATGCATAAAAAGTTTACCAAGAGGTTTTCAAAAAGGAGTTATAGTCTCGCTAATTCCTACGTGTCCGCGAGTGACACGAACATTTACAAAGAAAAACCTCTGGGATATTTTCAAAAAGGGCGGAACGTATATTTTAGCAAAACACATATGAATGTTGTTCCCGCCAAAATCATCGGCCAAGAGCTATTTGTGCCTGTTTATACCGGTTTAAGTTTCGTTTGCAGAAAGGTGTGAAATCAAGCTCATTCATATACGCACATGCACACATCAAAGAAAGAACAGGAGTTAGAAAAGGAGCAGTTGGTAGTCAACGACAAAAAGAAAGCATTTAATTGAACATTTTATTCTACAGGAAACATATTACCAAACATGGGATCAAAAGTACAGGGATTCACAAAACTATGGATAAGAGTCTTTAATTTCCTCGCTGCTGTCACGACCCGAAATATTAGCTCATGACCAGCACCTGAATCACGCAACGTCTAAAGGCGTAACGGAATTCAAGTAAGCTAAAACCCAGAAATCTAAACCTTTTTAGAAAATAAGGGAGGTGAGGTTTTGAAATAAAGGTATAATGAAATCAAGTTTTCTTAATGCATAGAAAAGAAATATGAATGATGCAAGTGAAATTTACTAGTTTGAAAACATGTTTCGTCTTTTTGAAATTTTGGCAGCACCTCCTTTGCATATTTTGATCCAAAACCACAAATACATAATAATGATAAAGGCATCCCCAAGCGGGAGCTAGCTCTTCGCCAAACGGCGGATCATAACCACGCAATACAGTATAAATAAGTAAACGACGCCCAACGGCGAAGTTCACCACCAAAAGATAAATAAATAAGCAAGACATCAAAATCTCTAATAGCGAAAAACCCCTCGCTCTAAGTCTCGCAACCACAACTCACTAAGTCTCATTATTTATACAATTACTAATTTTGATTGATGGAGTTAACTAGATACAATAATGAAATATAGATACAAGAGTGGGTACGATACAAATGTCTCACCTACCAATGCAAAACACCCGAATGCAACTGTGTGCCAGCGAAGCCGCTACTGATCCAAGCGGTCAACCTGCAAGAACTGTGGCACAACGGGGGTGAGTTGCCAACTCGTCAGTAGAAAAATATCAACAGATAGAAATCGAATAAACAACAACTCCTAGGTCAACTATACCATAAAGGTAATACTATGATATCTAGGGTGACCGGGTCTGTATATGTACCAACAGGGTAGTCAATACCTATATGCATGTGGATAACATCCAACAGTAATAATCAATGCATGTATGCATGTGGATCTCGTTGCCAGCGAAGCCGCTACTGATCCAAGCGGTCAATCTGCAAGAACTGTGGCACAACGGGGGTGAGTTGCCAACTCGTCAGTAGAAAAATATCAACAGATAGAAATAGAATAAACAACAACTCCTAGGTCAAATATACCATAAAGGTAATACTATAATATCTAGGGTGACCGGGTCTGTATATGTGCCAACAGGGCAGTCAATACCTATATGCATGTGGATAACATCCAACAGTAATAATCAATGCATGTATGCATGTGGATCTCTTCCAACCATATAATCAATGTATGTATGCATGTGGATCTCGTCCACCCATATAATCAATGCATGTATGCACGTAAATATCATAGAAGAGTGTGCATGAAAGTATGAGGATATATATCAACGGTGTCCCTCCCGACACATCAAAATCATGGAACCTAAGTGCCTAGCATCGACACTCGAAACATCATGAAAACCGTGCCCAGCATCGACACGTAAATCCTCATATATCGGGCTCCGTCAGTCCGGATCGGCCCACGGGCTCCGTCTGTCCGGATCGGCCCATATCATCTCTCGACTCCGGTCGGTATCCTCAGGATATCCGCCGAGCCCAAATACTATCACTGGTAGGTAGTAGTCCCTCCGCCGGGCTCACTGTCTAACTATACGAGTCTTCTTGCCCCGGGGTACCATACCGGGTCCACCATGTACCCGCAGACGGTGCCTACCACTACTCGAATCGGGTATACTCACACAAGCTCTCATGAACCGAGAAAACGCATGGTGGACGCACTGAAATATCATATCATGAGAAACCGGGTTTTTAAAACAACACATAATCTCTTTTGAAATGTCCACGGTTCTCAAATCCAGAAATCGCATGAAAACAATATTTCTCAATGCGTAAAATAATAGAGCATGATGTATGCGACATATAAGAGAATGCGAGCATATCCGTGTATCATGCAACATGGAACAACAATGATATGACATATTAAGGGAAAACCGCTCTTTTAAAACGATTCCAGATTTTAAAATATTACATGCGGTTCCCAATTTTCCAATAAAACCGGTTATCTATGTAGGTACAATATGTATATGCGCAAGTATAGATGTACCAATATATGTGTGCACAAATATGGATGTACAAATGTGTATATACGCAAGTATGAATATATCAATGTATATGTACGCCAATTTGGATATACAAGTGTATGTGCGCAAGTATGAATATATCAATGTATATGTGCACCAATGTGGATATACGATGTGTATGTGCGCAAGTATGAATATATCAATGTATATCTGCACCAATGTGGATATACAATGTGTATGTGCGCAAGTATGAATATATCAATGTATATGTGCACCAATGTGGATATACAATGTGTATGTGCGCAAGTATGAATATATCAATGTATATGCGCACCAATGTGGATATACAATGTGTATGTGCGCAAGTATGAATATATCAATTTATATGTGCACCAATGTGGATATACAATGTGTATGTGCGCAAGTATGAATATATCAATGTATATGTGCACCAATGTGGATATACAATGTGTATGTGCGCAAGTATGAATATATCAATGTATATGTGCACCAATGTGAATATATTAATGTATGTGTGCACCAATATGAATATATAATGTGTACGTACGCAAGTAAAGATGTATTAATGTATATACGCAAGCAGGTTATGTGAAGGGTCATATCATGATGCAGCAATCCTACTGTGTAGTGACATGACAATTATCGATGATGAAGTGTGTGAGCTTACAGTCTGTGTGCGTGTAACATACGCATCATCGATAATGGTGCAGGTGTACTATCATAGGTATAAGTAGTATAATGCGAATAACATGAATGCATCATAAGGTAAATCGTCAGCTAGCAGCTATAAGGTATACATAACTATCATATGTCCGAGTCGGTGAATCTATCAATCAGCATCTAGCCTTACAGCATCACGTACGGTATAATCCATCGTACGACATCCTCTAGTCAAGGGTATGGATCAACATCAAGTCAAACTCATCACGCACGGAAAATTATCGTACGGCGGCATTAAGCTAATAGGGATCCTAACATCCTATACGACAAATGAGGATACGGCCTAATATCACATACGGCCTATCATCCATGATTCACCACATTATATATATATATATATACCTATGTCCCAAGTCACATCCGCAATAATCTCATATCAGGGGACCGGCAGGGTATACATCATCTCGATCGACACGCATCTGTATACCAACATATCATCAGATCATCAGATCATCATATCGTCATATCATCATATCATCATATCATCGTATCGTCATATCATCATATCATCAAATCTAATTTACATAAATATTCTATCTCTACTAAGTATAAGTATCTAATCTAACATACGCACCCGAACCATACAATCAGATTTTTAAAGTGAATTGTAGTTTTGAAAATAGGGGTTACGGTGTTTTTAAGGAAAAGATATCATTTGAAAATCTGTAACATCCCTCAAGGTATATATACAAAAAATGCATACGATTCTTCGGTTTATAAAAAGGGTATGGTTCGGATGACGCATCTACATCGACTATTTAGTCCTACAGTACCTTAAACGACAATATCGCTAAACGTCATCCTATGATAGTGGTAACATATCACTTCTAACTATGCTCTAGTTTCTAATATAGTTCATAGCTATCTTCATTCTAGCCCTAGTTTCCTAATCTAGGTTTCCTAACCATATTCTACAAATCGGTTTTCCATCAAAACATTGCGGGGGTGCTATACGCCATCCACCCGACTTCCCCTGTGGATATAGATCCACTCACCTTGCTTCTTGCTTGCCGAAGTTGATGACGCCACGCTCCGTCGCCTCGGGATCCACGTGAAGGTACCTACAATAATAAACCATCGCAATGCGTATTAAAATCAAGGCGGAAAACCAAAACGGTACACGTTTCGCTCATAGGTCAAAACCTATAGCTTTGCGTGCAAAATATGACCAAAGACCCTGATCGTGGACGTCCAAACGTGTAACATTTTAAAAAAAAATTATTTTTGGGAATTTTCATAATTTAATATTAATTTTTAATGAATATTTTAATAGTCGGTATAATTAAATACCGATAAATGGTGAAAATTCCGGAGAAAAATTTTGGAAATTCTAAAATAGGTTATTTTGTGGAAATATGCCATTTTACAGTTCTTATGATGAATTATATGCTGCATTAGTGTTAATAGCGATCAAAAATCGCTAATTGGATTTTTGGCTTTTTGTGCAAAAATGTGCACATAACATTTTCCACACTTGTCACACTTGTTTCATGTTTTGGTTTCTTGATGGCTTAGTGTTGAACCATGTTTAGATGACCATGGTGGGTTGAACCAATTGGTTAGGTTAGTGGGGTTAATTAAGGGTGTGGCTTTGTTTACAATTGGATTAGGGTTATGTTGACTTGTGTAGGGAGAGAGAGAGTAAGCCATAGTGGTTGTGTATTAACTTGAGAGAGAGAGAGAGAGGTGGCTAGGGTGTGCCATGATCCATCCCATTTCATTATTCCTTGTGTTCTTCCCTCCCTCTCTAATGATAATGCCTCCAAGTGAAGACATCAGCACACTCCAGCAGCAGCTGCAACAGCACCCATTCACCCACACATCAGCCCCCTAGCTGCTGCTACAAGCTGCAACATCATAGCCCCATACCTACACCCTCACATCAAGCACAACCTTAGCCCAAACAAAAGCAACGCCACATCTGCTGCAATAGCAGCTGATGTAACATATCAGCCCCCAATTGATCAATATCAGCCCCCTTTATCAACACATCAGCCCCCTTTAAACAACACTTCAGCCCCAATATCATCAACATCAGCTTCATAACCAACCACACCATCACACCCCAACATCAAACAACAACCACAACAGCCACAGCTGCTACAACACACGAAAAGGAAAAGAGAATTGCCAGCAACAACCTCAGCCTGAACTGCATCAGCAGTGAAAAACAGCCACAACAGCAACAACTCCATTCAAACCACACCACCCCCTCATATACTGCAACCTCACACTTCACCTCATCCAACATCATAAACACACCAACACAACAATAACCTCAGCAGCAACAAAAGCTTCTGCTGCAAAAAATACAGCATCAGCTTCAGCACAGCTACAGAAGCAACACCAGCAGCAACACCAGTAGTCCAGCAGCAGCACAACACCCCTTCTTCCCCCTCCTTCCCCCTCCTTCCCTTCTCCTTCATCCTAGGACCCTTTTAAGGTATAATCTTGCAAACCAACTCTCCTCTTGCTTGGTTATAGTTTTTAAACTGAAAGTTAGTGTTATTGTGTGGTTTAGTGCTAGTTTGGGTAAATTTGAGTGAGACTTGACCAAGTGTTGGTTTTGATTGTTAGTATAGCCTTATTAGGTGTGTTTGAGACCAGTTCACCCTAGAATTTCCCCAGATTCCAGCAAAAATACCAGATTGTTCGACTTGGTGTAAATTAGCGTTTTTGTCGATTTTGTGACCTTTCTGGAATCTGCTACAACCCGAGATACCCTAAAATAATATTGACTTGGCAGTGAGGTATGCAGGTAGGTAGAAACCAACACCCAAAACCCTAGCCCCCAACTCTTTACCCCGGCCGCAGTTTTATTCCTTCTGGACGCAATTTGCGGCCAGAGCAGTAGGGAACCCCCTCGTTTTGCGTGCACAGACCTATTTCATGTAAACTTGACCCTAGGTATGTCTAGTTTTGTCTGGTTCCAACCAGGGTAAAATCTGGGTTAATTTTCATGAGTTGGCGTATGATTTACGACTTGTTTAACATGGGTTTTTGGTATTCGATCATTCGTTCTGTCGGGTGGCGTTTGGACGTCAACGACAGTGGATATTGGCTGCGTTTGCATACGAGGCCACAAGTTTTTACCTATGGGCGTAGCGTGCACCATTTTGGTTTCCGACATGGTTTTCATGTGTTTTAGCGTGTGATATTCTTGTAGGTACTCACGTGACGTCGAAGCGTTGGAGATGCAGATGGCGACATCGGCACCGTCACACATGAGTAAGGTGAGTAGATTTATATCTATGGGGAGAAGTCGGGTGGATGGCGTATAGCACCCTCGCAGTCCGTGGTGATGTATACGGATGCGTATACACACCTATAATTAATATATGTTGTTTGGGAAATTATTGATGTTTAGGATGGATAATTGGTGGACTTGGATGATTTAGTGTCGCGAAAACCTAGAATAGTGGGTGCACTACACATACACACTCCCACACATACATACTTGCATACATCCTTATTTCATACGTGGTTATGGCATTCTATATAGATATGTGTTCACGTGGGTATGGGACTATATGTTCACATACGGATTTGAGGATGATACGTGGGTTTGAGATGAGTTGATGATATTTGATCCGAGATTATGATATCAGTGACATGGTAAAATTCATATTTGAGATACGTCTTGATGCTTTAGCGGATTTTGGATGACGATGCCATGCGCATTGTGATATATTTATAAATGATCGATAGGTGATTATGTTACGAGGTATGATATGATATGACAAGATTAGTATGATAGGCCGCCTTCGGCGATGTTTACTCCTTGAGATGATATGTGATGATGATACCGATTTATACTAGACTGTCGATCAGTAGTCAGATCTTGATTATAGTTAGCATTGTACTAGACATAGGTCAGTACCCAGATTATGATATTTGATTAAAGGGAATACCAGATGAATGATATGACGAATGTGATATTGACCCGTCCCAGATTTGGGGATGCCGTACGACGGATTTACGTACGAGCTATAATTTGATGTTTGATCCGCACTCTAGATTTGGGATATCTGATCATAAATATTATATCGGATGTGATATGATTGAGGCGGGATCACCGACTATATATATATATATACATGTATCGACTCAGAGGTTAGGCGGTTTCCCTTACCTACTGTTAGCTTTAGCTCAGCGTTATAGTGGTGTAGCTATATGACTCTTATCACATCAGCTACAGTCTAGCTACCTTTGTGTTTCGTATTCAGCTCCCGCACATTATTATTGTTGCTCTGCATCGCATACTGTTATGATTCATATTCTATTATTGATATCATGCTGTTAGGACACCAGCACCATTACCGATGATGCGTATGTACCACGTACACTTATTTGCTGGCTCACACACATCTTCATCGGTAATTGCCATGTCACGAACACTTAGAAAATATTATTGCTTGATTTAGCTTGTTAGCTATTAGTGACATGATATTAGTATGCTTGCCTTATATGCCAGCTTGACATTGTAGTTATTACTCGTCACTTCATGCATACTGTTATTCATTATATGCTGCATTCATGGATTCTCATGCTTATATTCATGATTTCACATGCTATTGATGATTTGGATTCGGGTTTCCATGAGATTTTCTGGATTTGGAGGAAAACCGCAAAACATATATATAAACGGCTTTCTCTTTTTAATAAAAATGCGGTTTTCCCATGATGTATGAGTCGTCCACCATGAGTTTTGCTGATGGATTTCGAGACCCGATTCGAGGAGGCGGATGAACCGTTTCGGGTACATGGTGGGCCCGGTGCGGTACCCCGGGGCAAGAAGATCGCAGGAGATGGCGTTGAGCCTGGCAGGGGAGCACTACCGATCGGTGATTTTACCCGACGCGTCGGATATCCGGAGGATACCGTCGTGGTCATGAGATGGATGGTAGGGGCCGGTCTGGACTGACGGCGCCCTAGATATTGTGATTGAGACATTGAGATTTGAGATATTGAGGTACAGAGATTGTGATACAGAGATATCGAGATATTGAGATTTATGTTTTGTGCCAATGCTAGGCACTGTTTTATGCTGATTTCATTATGATACCTCATTTTAAAATACAGAAATCTCACTAATTTATGAAAGCAGTTTTCTTCAGTACATGCATTCTGTTTCATGCATTCATACATCATTCATATGATACATTGCCACCTGATGCACTGACACGGGAACATGGGTTTACACTTGGGTTAGATATTTACCCTAGTCTTGTTATAGATTGCTAGTTATATATATTTGAGGATTATATATTTTGATCACATGACCTAGGATTGCGTCATACATGCGATTTCTGTTCGTAGATCTTTTTCTACTCACGAGTTGGCAACTCACCCCCGTTGTGCCCCAGTTTCTTGCAGGTGTTGCCGTACGGGTTTCATTACGGCTTTGCGGGCACTGTTCCTTTCGGGTGACTTGCTAGTAGGTAGGTTATTTGTATCATACCCATCATTATACATTGTATATTATATTTCAGTTGTATCTAGAAGTTCCATCAATTAAAGATGTATTTATTTGAGATAGAGACCAGTGATATTATTCTTTCGACCTTAGAGTCGCACGTTATACTTCTGTGGATTTCATGCTGTTGAGTTTCCTTTTCTGTTGTGATCCTCGCCTTTAGGCTTTGTATATTATGTTGCATACTGGTGGATTTGATATGGTTCTTCCTACACTCTACTTCTTTTCTTGGTTTGGATTTCTGGGCTCGGCTTACTTAGAGCACGTACGCCTTGGGACGTTCGTAACCTAAGTGCCGGTCATGTTCCATACTTTCGGGACGTGACAAAGTTGGTATCAGAGCCAGGTTTTACCTTCGGAGCATAGGATTACCCTTGGTTGATGGAATAGGTGAGTAAAGTAGAGTGATGCACCGTTGGTATGTTCCGCGGCATATTTACGACACGCCACTCCACTTAAGAAACCTTAGGATGTACATTTCTTTGCTCAGTATCATATTCATTCCTGATCTAGCCTCATCGGTACCAGCTATGGTTTTGCTGCCACGATTACGGGCAGGGAGAGCTACGGCTATAATTGCGGTCAGCACGAGCTCGTTACGAACGAGGACTGACCAGGGCATGACTCCGGCGACGCACGATTGTAGAGGTGCGTCTTTTCGTGATGTTTTGCGCCACGAGCATTGGATGGATCGATGTATGAGATTACTCAGATGTGCAGATTAGCACCAGAGGATTGAGCCACCGACAGAGGCCAGCTAGATTTTGATGACCGTTGAAGTATTGCTTATTCATGATGATTGAGACACGGTTCAGCGTGTAGACGAGTGAGCCAGTTATTGCTGCGAATGACGACATATCGCCCCAGATGTTGGAGCTATTACGGTACGAGTTGTACTAGGAGATAATAGAAGGTCGCTAGTCACCAAGGATGAATGACTAGGACGTGTGGTTCGTTCACTACCCCGATGCGAGGTCATCAGATGGATTGATTCCAGCTAGAGACGACTTCACGCGGAGACGTTGAGAGTCGACAGAGATGATCGAATGTCAGAAACCTATTATTCCAAGTTTGAAGTACTCGGAAGGACATGCAGGCAATTCTATGGTCCCTCTAGAAGAATGAAACCCTAACTCGACTTAATGACCGTATGAAAGCCCTTGAACCTTAGGGTTTGCGGCAGTTCTGCGGCGCCATTAGTGATGCTTGGATTTGCCCTTCTACGGCTGGACCACCGATGCTATGGTATGTACTCGATACTATTATACTGTACCCAAGATATTGAGCTTTTGGGGGATTATGAGGTCTTGACAAATCGATCGGATGGCTCGACTTAATTCGAATGCTAGATGCTGAGATGCACTTCTTGGGAGACTCCAGATACGAGGATAGCCATTGGAGCTCAGTCCATGCAGCTGTAGGGTTCCTAGGCACTCTTGTGAAGGTTCATAAAGCATCAAACATGCCCAAATAAAATTTTAGATGTGCCGAACAACCCAAAGCCGGGATCTTTGCTAGATTATTAGGATTTAACATGCAAGATAACATCTTTAAACATAAGTGTGGGGGATTACAACCTTTGTAGTCCGCTCCTTCGCTTCACAAGCTCCGAGTAGAAGTCCCTTCGCCGTGATCCATGATCTCCCGGACTCAAGAGAGGCTCCACGACTCGAACGATCCATGCTAGCTTGCAGTGTTCCGCTTCTCCGATGATCTACGTCGAAGTTGCTATAACCCAAGCTCTCTCACTCTAATGAGGTGAACACCCTAATCTAATGGGCTAGATTATATGAGGATGATGGAGTAGTATTTATGCTTTCTTTTTATATCATTTTCTCATAAGAAATCATCACAAAAGAAATCACAAGTATGCTCTCTCAAAAAACTCAAGAGAGAAGAAGATGAAGAAATATGAGATAATTCCTTTTGTGATGAATAGTAGATAAGAATATATGATTGATATGGAACCATGATCAATGATGATAGGCTTAACTTTTGTAGAGAATAAACTAGAGCTAGGGTTTGGTTAGGTTAAGGATAAGTATCAACCATAATATCTTAACCAAGACAAAAGAGAATCCTTCTAGAATGAACAAGAATGTGCTAACCCTAATCAAATCCTAATCCCTTTTTATCATCTTTAAATATGTTTCATAATAAATCATATCATGTCACAATAATATATATCACATATATATTATATATTTGCAACAAAAGAAAATAATACAATTAACATATATCGCAAATATATCAATGTATTAATACGGTGAGAAAATGAAATAATAAAGCGAGCCAATATTAGATAATGTAATACAATATATCATATATATCATTATACATTAAATCATCGAATCAACACTTGATCCGACGATCCGGCTATATCGAATATAACCGACTAATATATCATGTACCGATTCATCGAATCAACACTTGATTCGATGTACCGGTTCATATCTAAATATCGCGAGAATATAATACGGTATCTCATATCGCAATATCCTCGGTCCTGCACATATCACATATGTGCCTCTACTCCGTTTTGCCTAAGCCAAGAAACCTCTGTGTAGGACTCTAAAGAATCGTCAATACGTCGGTAGCAGGTGATGATCATATCAAATACCCACAAGCTGCAAGCGGTCAGCTAAACGTAACAGCCACCCAGGTATTGAGCGATCAGAAGATCAACAAGCTAGCCTATCCGTTCTCCTGTGAATCCAATCAGTAACACTCCCGTACAGTCCGGTCTCTTCTTCTGATATGTCGCATATCAAGTCTAGGGGTGGTATACGTCAGACCCCAGTAACCGATAAGTCGTGTCGATGTGAGGCTCATAACAGGTCGAGAAACTACTGGTAACACTTACAAGTAAATCTCTATATCAGCCCTGGCCAGGGACTTCGAGTTATAGCCAATCGAACACAGCACAACATCAACTCCCTATACCGGGAGAGACGAATCCCCTCCTATCGCTCATTGCCTCCATGTGATTCGGGACTGTACCCAAAAGCCACCGTTTTGCATGCCCTCTTGGACGTGGTAAGGTGGAAATCAAAGCACAGTGGGAATCAGACAAGACTTTATGACGATCTCGGGTCTACAGACTACCCTGTACCAGTGTCACCGAAGAACTTCCATCTGACGTGTGGTATATCACCATCCGGGAGTTCTCGGCGAGTCCGTCCAGTGTACCCAGTCTCCACTGAGCACCCATACACCATCTCTGATGTCAAACACCGATGGATATGGGATCATCCATCGCCCATCATATGGGTCAAGATGCATATACGCTAGTCTACTCTGGTATATCGATGCCCTGTCTCGATATACCCTCGACTAGGAACAGTTATAGGATGTACTCATCGACTACTATGGACCCACTAGTATGATCTCATCATAGTCCCAGTAGTCGAGTACAGATCCTAAGGGCTTTATCAACATGTGAGAGTAAGACAGTAAACCAATACAAGTCAACATGTTAAGATAAAGTGAAACCAAATAGCATACTATCATGACGAGCAAGAAAGTCCTCTCTGTATATATCCAAGCATCCATTATAATATACATCATATGTACAACAATGGCCTCTAGGGCATATACATAACTAACAATCTCCCACTTGCACTAAGGCCAGCTGCTGTAGTATCTCATACATAGCATCCCGAATAATCTCTCAAACTGTATCTGGGGAATGGCCTTCGTGAGTGGATCCGCAGTGTTATCATTCGTATCTACTCTCCTGACCTCGATCTCCCGGCGATCAACTATCTCCCTGATCAGGTGATACCGTCTCAGAATATGTCTGGACTTCTGATGGGATCTGGGTTCCTTGGCCAAAGCCACAGCTCCATTGTTATCGCAATACAGAGGTATTGGATGTTCAATGGATGGAACCACACCAAGTTCAGTGATGAACTTCTTCATCCAGACAGCCTCTTTGGCAGCATCGTTGGCAGCGATGTATTCAGCCTCCATCGTCGAGTCTGCAACGGTATCCTGTTTGGAACTCTTCCAACATACCGCCCCTCCATTGAGGGTAAAGACAAATCCCGAGTGCGACTTAGAGTCGTCCTTATCACTTTGGAAGCTGGAATCGGTAAAGGACTCCACCTGGAGTTCTCCGTTTCCATGCACCAAGACCATGTCTCTAGTCCTTCGTAAGTACTTGAGAATGTTCTTCACAGCTGTCCAGTGACTCTCTCCAGGATCTGCTTGATACCGACTCACTACACTTAGTGAGTATGCTACATCGGGTCTGGTACATAGCATCACATACATGATAGAGCCTACTGCCGAAGTATAGGGTATCCCTTGCATGCGAGCTCTCTCCAAATCAGTCTTGGGAGACATCTCTTTGGAGAGAGTGAGTCCAGATATCGTGGGCTAGTTCCCACGCTTGGATTCTTCCATACTATACCTCTTTAGTATGGTGTCAATGTACCTAGATTGGGACAATCCCAGTATCCTTTTGGATCTATCTCTATAGATCATAATCCCCAATATACAGGAGGCATCGCCTAGATCTTTCATTGAGAATCTTTGTGATAAGAAGAGCTTGACTGATTGCAGCATAGGAATATTATTTCCTATCAAGAGTATGTCATCCACGTACAATACGAGGAAGACAATCTTACTCTCTGCCACCTTCTTATAGATACAAGGTTCATCTATATTTTTGATGAAGTCAAACTCTTTGACTACAACATCAAAACAGGTGTTCCAACTCCATGATGCTTGCTTTAACCCATAAATGGATTTAAGCAGTTTGCACACCTTTCCGCTGCTCCCACTATCTATGAAGCCCTCTGGCTGAGTCATGTACACGCACTCTTCTAAATCACCATTTAGAAAGGCGGTCTTAACATCCATTTGCCAGATTTCGTAGTCATGGTATGCAGCAATAGCAAGTAAGATCCGGATGTACTTAAGCATAGCCACTGGAGAAAATGTTTCGTCATAATCCACACCTGGTCGTTGACGAAAATCCTTTGCTACAAGTCTAGCTTTGAAAGTCTCAACTTTTCCAACTACACCAAATTTCTTTTTAAAAATCCACTTGCTCCCAATGGCTTTTACCCCTTCAGGAGCAATTTCCAAAATCCATACTTTATTGGTGTACATGGATTCCATCTCAGATCGTATTGCATCCAGCCATTTCACAGAGTCACCACTCGTGATGGCCTGCTCGAAACTAGTCGGGTCATCATCTTCCATGATGCAATCCTCGCTTCCACCATCAATGAGAAAACCGTAGTATCTCTCAGGTGGACGAGAAACCCTACTAGATCGGCGGAGAGGCTGGGGTTCGTCGGGTACTACTGAATCTTCTGGTTCCAACAAATCATCAATTGTAGTTTGTGGTGCTGGAACCTCTTCCAGCTCTACCTCTTTGCCACTAATTTCTTTTGCAAGAAATTCCTTTTCCAAAAAGGTGGCATGTTGAGCAACAAACACTTTTTGTTCCTCGGCGTGGTAGAAAAAATATCCTTGAGAATTCTTTGGATATCCCACAAATTTGCAAAGAACTGATCGTGCCTCGAGTTTGTCCGGATTTTGCCTTTTGACATAGGCCGGACAACCCCATATCTTAACTTGTCTAAAATATGGTCTCTTCCCACTCCATATCTCATATGGTGTGGTAGGTACAGATTTAGACGGAACTAGATTCAATATGTATATGGCTGTCTCAAGCGCATACTCCCAGAAGGAAATAGGTAACTCAGCTTCGCTCATCATAGAGCGCACCATATCTAAAAGGGTCCGATTCCTCCGTTCCGATACACCGTTGTGCTGTGGTGTATAAGGAGGAGTAAGCTGAGAGAGAATCCCATTCTCTTTTAGATAATCCAGAAAATCATTGCTCAAGTATTCTCCTCCTCGATCAGATCGAAGGATCTTAATACTTTTGACCGTTTGGTTCTCTACTTCGTGCTTATATTCTCTGAATTTCTCAAAAGCTTCAGACTTGTGTTTCAACAGGAACACATGCCCGTATCTAGAGAGATCGTTAGTGAATGTAATGAAGTAGGAAGAACCGTTCTTGGCATGTGTAGACATGGGACCGCATATATCACTATGTACCAGTCCTAAGAGTTCCGTAACTCTTTCTCCGTGTCCACTAAACGGAGCTTTGGTTATTTTTCCTTTGAGACATAAATGGCAAGTATCATAAGATGAAAATTCGAATGAATTCAAATATCCATTTTTATGTAACTTAGCTAGTCGTGTCTCATTGATATGGCCAAGTCTACAATGCCACAAGAAGGATTCGTTCATTTCTGAACTTTTCCTCTTGTGTGTGTTTTGTATATTGAGGACTGTATTTTGATTTAGAATGAATATGCCATTATGTAACAAGCCTGATGCAATCATCTTTTGATCTAGGAATATGTTCATAACATTATCCTTTACTACAAAATTATATCCTTCTTTACTTAATAAAGAAACTGATATAATGTTGCACATCATGTTCGGTATATAATAGCACTCATTTAGAATCAGTGTATTACGACTTGGCAATACAAGGTGATATTCGCCAACTGCTTTGGCTGCAATACTTGCACCGTTTCCTACTTGAACGGAATGATCACCTTTTCCCAGTTCTCTACCTTTATATAGCCCATGTAACAATTTACATATGTGGGATCCTGATCCGGTATCTAATACCCAGGACGTAGGGTGAACCGAGAAACAGTTCTCAATAACTAACACACCTGAAGAAGATGCATCAACATGCATGTTCTTTTGGGCGGCATGAGAATCCAGATATTCTCCTGTTTCCTGTTCTGTCTTATAACTCTTATAAAAAAGAACGGGTCCAACGTTCCCCTGCTCAGAAAAATAAGCGGGTTCAGTCAATACATCCATATTATTATCTTGATTATGGCCTGACATGGTCGCTACCTGGAGAGAGAGAGAGAAGAAAACACTTTAGCGTATGCTCTTGCAAAATTAGATTGGTTATTATCTTATCTAATCAGGATGTCTCCCACTGTTTTTATCAAATCTACCTTCAAACCCTAAAAGGTAAGATTAGCCGGGATTAATTACACCCTACAATTTCGTCAATCTTTCAGCCAGATCAGTGTCGGTACTTGAGGGAGGTTCCCCGTGCTTTCGCACGGACCTAATTAAAGTAAACCTCATTTTCCCAGAGGCGTAGCCCCGTTAACACTTTTCTAGACACCTAATTGATCGGCTAATTATCCTGTGTAAAACTCTCCTAGGAGTAACTCTTACTCGCAGTGGGTATCGGGATCCAACTATCTCAGAGGAGGTATGCAATCTCATTGCAAATTTCAACACTTGAAATTCCCGATAATATTTTGCCCCTAGCGATCTATGACCTTGACTAAGTCAACAAACCATAAATCGCAAGTCAAGTTCAACCTGTACATTTCCCGATTGAATTAAACCCACCCGCACGACCCTTGACTGAGTCAACAAGGCCGTGTGAATACCCTAATCCAATCACATCTCATATTTTAGCAGATAAACACTACTTAGCTACCGTACACTACGCCTTGACTAAGTCAACAAACATAGCACGAATACTAAATAATATCTATTTGAAAAGACGGAGGGCTACGCAGGTTTTTCAGAAAAACCATGAGCGTAATGAACTTGATATCGTCGTAGAATCATGTGAAATTTTGAAATGGACTGTTTTTGAGGCTTTCATTAGTTTTGCTAAAGAGGTCACTCCCGGTGAAGGGATCTCGGCTCTTTCCTCATCGAATAAGGTGCAGGACATATCATATATATCACTGTGCAAAGCAAAACTCTAAAAGCAATCAAAAGACAAACCGAGTTTTGTAGCATCTGCCAGTTTCGCTAAAGAGGTCACTCCCGGTGAAGGGATCTCGGCTCTTTCCTCATCGAATAAGGTGCAGGGTATATCATATATACCACTATGCAAAGCAAAACTGCAGCTACCCTTTTTATAAAGTTTTGATTCTACAACAACTTTTAGGTTTCTTTTCTTTTTATTAATCTCAGTAATAAAAAATCCCATCAGCTTATGCTTCCTAAGCATCACAGATAAATACGACGTACACTTATACCATCCGCATTCGCCTCGATGTCCCCTCATGCACCGTTAGGTTAGGTAACTAACGACAGAGCAAGGCAGGGCTAGTGCGGGTGTAAAACATAAGTAACGTCTATATAATATATCATATATACTATATACTGTATTGATCAGTCGAAAATAATGTATATTTTAGCCGGCAATTTCCCTAACATTTGCACTCATTTAGAAGTGTTCGGTATTCATGTTTCACATATTAGCAAAATCAGTCATTAAATATCAGATTTCATGTGTTAGACCTTTAAACCGACACTTTAAGGGAAATTAACCGCATTTCATAGCATCGCATCATTTCTGTATTTGCGCAACACTTGTCTTGAGTCTGTGCAGGAAAATACGGAAGAAAAACCAAAGAGCTGATCAAACATTACGCCAACTCAATCATTTCAGATCTGGTAGCAATTCAGAAGGAATTATACAATTCTATATATCAAATAAAGGCCCATACAACAGCCCAAGACCACTACAGAAAAGACAAGCCCTAAGGCTCCAAATTAGCCGCGGATCCGCGGCGGGAGCTTGCTTGAGCCGCGGATCCGCGCCTCTTCTGCCACGTCAGCCATCCAAATTCAGCGCAGAATCTCAATCTCTGGGCCCACATTCCTTTTTGATATGTCAAGTTCCAGAATACCCTCGAAGCTACTGCCAGATCAGCAAAGAAGATTAAGCAAGGCTAATCCTAATTAAGCTCCTAATTAATCCTCTTCTAGAAGCTCCCTCCTAACTAATCACATCTAGAAGCTTCTCCCCTAACTAACTTTTGGAGGGAAATTTGAATTTCCTCAACAAACTTTAGGAGGGAAACTTAGAATTTGAAATCCTAGATCTAGGGTTTAGATGTCTATAAATAGGAACCTAGACCTAGGGTTAAAGGATAATCAATAATCAATAACCATTGGTTCAATCTTTAGTTAGCTAATTCCCTCTTTCATCATCTTCTTCCACAAGTCTCGTGACAAGGCTTGTGCGAAACCCTAACCCTAATTCCACTCCAAATCCAAGATCTTGAGTACCAAATCAAGTGAGAAGCCTTCAACCTTTTAGGAGCCGAGCCGATCTTCAATCGGGCAAGTGATCCAAGCCGATCCGCGATCCACGGAGACGCGCGAAGCCAAATCAACGATCGAGTTCTTCCTCTTGTAGTTCTTGAGCGAATGTAACTAAATTGTTGATATAAATAAAAGGTGAAATTCTTGAATCTTGCTTTCTTTTAATTCTTGCATCATGATTAGATCTCAATTTGTAATTGTTGCTCTTGTTGTGATGTTTGAGTAAAACTCCGCTCGTAAAGGAGTCGAGACTATTGTAGAATGATGATGTAACAAATCTTAATACGATTTTTAAGTCCTACGAGTTTTGTAAACCCTAGCAAGTTCAAGAATCGATGACCTAGTTTCGTAGCGATGCTTTCTTGATTATGATCGCTCGAAATTAGGGATCTACGATCGTTTCTTGAATTTACTAGAGGCTAGAATATGAATGATATCGATGAATGAACAAGGGATAAGATGAAACCCTAGTTTCACAAGAAATCCCTAATTCTTGTCGATCATCATCGATCTAGTATCAATCCATCGAAGGATAAGAATACGTAATTGTAAGATTACATCACATCTATAGATCCGATCGATTCCTACGAGCCTCATTTCGATTCTTGAGATTTGGTTTGGAAAAATCAACAAACTCTCAATTCTTGATTCTATCTTTTTCTTATTATTAGATCTAGATTTTCTAATTCTTGAACTTCAAATATAAATCTTGAATTGTTTTGTTTTGTTTTCTTTAAAGTTTCGACTCATCTAATTCCAAAGACGAACGATTACACTTTCCCTGTGGACGATCCGCACTCACTTACAATCTACATCCGACACCGTAGTTGATTGCGGTCAAATATTTTTGGTTGTGATTTCTATTCTATTTTCTACATACACAACAAAAAACAATTCAATCAAATGGCGCCGTTGCCGGGGATAGTGCGCTAGTTGTTCGTATTTTGAAATTTGAGTTGAAAATTTTATTCCATCTAAATTTTGTGATCAAAATTCGTGCAAACACTAATACGTGTGTTGTGATTTGATTGCGAGGAATTCTGGAATCATTGGAGCTGTGGAAAAAATTTTCTGAAACATCCAGAGAGCTGTGTAGGTGAACAGGAGCTTGTGCACAAATTTCTGTGCACTGATCCCAATATATCACCGCCCTTCCGCGGCAAGAACCCCTCATCCGCGGCGGTTCCGCGCCTCTGTGGAAGCTTCTCTACACCAATTTTGCTCTGTGAGTCTCTCACTTTCTTATCTCTTACCTCATCTGCTCCAATTAACACTTTGCTGCAGGTTTCTTTGCAAATAATCGCAGCGCCGCAAAAGCAAAATAAAAATTTGTGCGTGTTTTTGATTCTTGGTTGTTTGCATATTAATACGGAAAATTAAGAGGCACGACCAAATTCAAATTAGGTGGGGATTTCATTACCCTTCCTAGGCCCCAAAAATCACAAACTTGCATCCGCATTGACCCACATTAACTAAAAAATATCTAGAGATGACTCTAAGGACCGTCGCGCTCAATTAGGACAAGAGAAGGCCGTGGGTAAGTCATTGCTTATCCGCGTTTTCTTGTGGTGTCTAAGGCGAGTGTGTCTAAGGCTAGTGGTTTTTAAT
This sequence comes from Agapanthus africanus, assembly GCA_030015575.1. Taxonomy (NCBI): domain Eukaryota; kingdom Viridiplantae; phylum Streptophyta; class Magnoliopsida; order Asparagales; family Amaryllidaceae; genus Agapanthus; species Agapanthus africanus. The sequence goes on along the minus strand of JASDDO010000026.1, from coordinate 396,418,506 downwards.
TAGGCCCACTACTTACGTAGTGGAGTACCTTCCCACTTACCTGGCACTTATCCGGCCACAGGGGGACAAAGAGGCAGTGGAGGATTCTATCCTGCGACTTGTCTTTTGGCAGTTAGGAGCGGTCTAGAGCCAGACCTAGGTGACCACTAGATTCTAAGGTTTGCTTGTTGCCTTTGTTGTGATTGCATCATTTTTTCAAAAATCCATATCAATTTTCAAAGCAAACACCGCATACATCATTTCCCCTAATTATAAATTCACGCTGCCACTTGTACTAACCCTTTTTAGTGCAAGATAGGCTGGACACGGGTTTCTAGTGCCCGTTAAGTCCGCGTTTCCCCGATCGACCCTAAAGTCGGTATTTCTACATTTACCTTTTCTTTACCCACCACCACACCCACATCGATGGATCCGTCTCCATCGAACTTCTTTTCCACTACTCTGCCGCCGTCCGTTGATGCGCAGATTCCACCTCGCATCTCTCTCCAAGAGAGGTGCTATCCTACACGAGGTCCACTTTCCACTTGTCTTTCCATTCCACCAGCCAACGGGAAAAATTTTCAAATAAAACCCCAATACATCAACCTTCTACCAAAATTTCACGGTCTCGAGTCTGAAGACGCATACGTGTTTATCACGAAATTTGAAAATGTATGCGCAATGATGGGTACTTCACAGCTTTCTGTGGATGCTTTACGTCTTCGTCTTCTCCCATTCACTTTGTGCGATTTAGCCGAGAAGTGGCTATATAACACTACCGCACATTCCATTTCAAATTGGGATGAATTCGTCAAAGCATTCCTTAAGAAATTCTACCCACATCAAAAGACAGCTCGAGTCCGTAGCGAAATCTATCACTTCACCTAGCTTCCAAATGAAACATTTTCAAAATGTCTTGAACGTTTCAAGGATCTGTTAGTCCAATGTCCACATCACGGCATCCCGAGATGGGAATTGTGCCGAATCATTTATGAGGGCATTACTCCTTACACAAGACAGACCCTTGAATCCATGTGTCAAGGCAACTTCATGACTAAAGATGATAGGGAAGCCTGGAAATTTCTAGAAGATTTCGCAGAAAAATCTTTACAGTGGGAGGGTGTGAGTCAATCGTCTAGGGATGGCAATGATATTTCCATAGGAGTTAGAGCTGACATTGCAGCTATCAATAAGAAACTCGAGAATATGGAAAATAAATTTTTAGCCGCCGCCCTAAGTCAAATATCACTCTCCAAAACTGTATGTGGCTGCTGTTCTGATCCGTCTCACTTGACGGAAGAATGCCCGTTTCAAGGTTATGAGCATACCAATGCCGCATTTCAAAGACCTAGAAACAATCCATCTTCCTCCACATATGATCAAGGTTGGAGGAATCACCCTAACTTTGATTGGAACCAATCCCAATTTCAAAACACGGTTCCAACCCAAAACAACTTCCAAGGGGCCCCTCCACCACAACAGCACCCACAACTTCAATTGAGTCAGCACCCCTTTCAAGCACAAAATTTCCAAAATCCGGCCAACACTTTTGCACCACATGAAAATTTTTTGCAATTGACCGGTACAGATAATACCTCTGCACTAGCACAAACCTTGGATACTTTCATGAAACAATCCATCCAAGGGACGGCAAGTTTGCAATCTTCCGTCGAGAATGTAATGAAGATCATTATCTCTCAAAATGAGAACATCAAATCGATGGAAGAACAAATTACACAACTAAAAGCCGAAATGAGTGCAAGAGAGAAAGGGAAACTTCCAGCTCAACCTTTACCTAATCCTGTCTATTCACATCATGTGGATGAGATCACGTTGAGATCTGGAAGAGTGCTTGACAATCACTTTGGGGAAGAGTTTGATGATAATGATAGATCAATCAATAAAACCCCGGCTGAGACCTTTCCTTCCACACACATTTCCAATTCTGACCCCAGTTCTTCTACCCCACCACTTTCTCACGAGCCTATTCTTCATTTCCCAAAAGGCTCGCCACTACAGTCCACCTCTTTTACCCCTCCACGGACGATCCCCACTTCTATTTTGGGATCGATTCCACAAACACTTCCTTCTCCTATGATGGACCCAGCGCTTATTGCTAAAGCACCTTATCCTAATCGGTTAAGGGCTAACACACCAAGTCCACATATGGAGAAGATTATGAACATTTTTAAGCAAGTAAACACCAACATCCCTCTCCTAGATGCCATCCAACAAGTTCCGTCCTATGCGAAAACTCTTAAGAACTTGTGCACTAGGAAGAGGAAGACCCAAGCGCCCAAGAAAATATTCATAGAAAAAACAATAGACACGGCTTTCCCCCAACAATTACCGAGGAAACGTAAGGATCCTGGATATCCTACTATTTCCGTTTCTATTGGGGAAAAACACATTAACCGTGCTCTACTAGACCTTGGCGCTAGTGTTAACTTGCTTCCTTTCTCAGTCTATGAGCAGTTAGGGATCGGAGTGTTGAAGCCAACTCATTGCACTCTCCAGATGGCTGACCGATCAATCACCAAACCTAGGGGTGAACTGGAGGACGTGTTAATAAAAATCGGAGAATTTATATTCCCGGTAGATTTTATTGTAATTGATACACAGCCTGTAGCGAACCCACGGAATCAAATTCCGGTGATTTTAGGTCGCCCCTTTTTGGCCACTTCCAATGCTATTATCAACTGTCGTAACGGTTTTATGACCCTATCTTTCGGGAATAGGTCAATAGAACTAAACATTTACAAGTTGGGAAGTGTACCCTCCGAACCTATTGCTCATGTATGTTCTGTCGACTTAATGGATGTCGACAGCAGCGAATTTGATGATCCTCTTTATACCGATCTTGACTCTTTTCATACGTTATTGTTTGACCCAACTATGTATCTTTCACATGCGGACTCTTCCACCGAGATGTCCGGGTCAACAATTAACACGGATTATGAACTGTTCTTAGAGTCTGAAGATCACCCCGCACTTTGTGATGATATTATTCATCGGGGTATAGATGGAACTTTTGAGGAGATCTTCGCTGATGAACTCGCATTTTTAAATGACACGAGTGTTAAGATGAATCATATCCCAATCAATGAAATTGAACCTCCACCCCTTCTTTTGAACTGTAAAAAGAATGCGAGTTATCCATCACATTCACTGCATCGTCTCTCCAAAATGAGACGCACACACATTCTATTCCACCACTTAACTTTTCCCCACTTCTTCTTCCACCAACCAGAGCACTGCATTGATAAAATTTTTGAATGGTTGGTGTTAACCTTTGGTCTTTGCAAAGCTTGGCATCGACCAATGATTTTTGACCCCCTCATATGATTTTCAAAAGATTAACATTGCATAACTCAAATTTGGGGGGGTATGTTTTTCTGGCTCTTGAAAAGAAAATTTTTACAAAATGATGAGCCAAAAATAAGTTTTGGGAAGTTCTTCACTTATATATTTTACCCCCACTAATAAATTCCTCCCAAGCTTACAGGTTTTTGAGATTTAGCAGATGGCAACAGTGCGGACACTGTTGAAAACAAGTTTGGGGGAGGTTTGTGCTTATTTTCGCATCATTTGCATATCATTTGCATAAGCACAAAACATTTTTTTAAAAAAAAAAACCTATAAAAATTTAAAAAATTTCAAAAGAGAAAAAGATTTTTTGTACATAAATAAGATAATAAAAGATTAGATAGTGAAAAATTACATCCATGAGATTAGAAAAATTTAAGAAAACTAAGAAAATTAGAAGTTTTCTTATACGAACTAGTAATAAGTAGTTATGAGCCGTTGTCCCAAGGGTTAGTAAGATGAAGGACGTCACTAATCTGAGGATAAAACTAAGTCTGAAAAATAGTTTCTATTCTGGAAGCCAAACATTTTTGAACGTTGATACCCTGTTATTCGCACTTACACACGTCTTGAAGCCTGGGATAGTAGAGGATACCTTGAAATACTCTTGTCTTAAAGCCGATGTATGAAGGAAATAAATAAGTGAATAAAAAAAATGAAGAAAATATAAAGTGGTGAGAAAAATGAACACTGGTTTTGTTATCGCCGAGGGCAATAAAAAAATATAGCGAGGGTGCCTCTTTACCTAGTGCCCTAAGGCCAACTGTTCTGGGAGTCACTGCTATGCCTAAGGTGGTGCAAGACGAGGAAAATACACCAAGTAAGCAAGCACAGGAGTAATCGGTCGGTTAGTACCTCAAGAAGTATTAACGGTCGCATGAAAGTGTGTGAGCAATCTCATCTAAATATTCATTAATTAAAAAGTACTGAGGCTGATGGGCAAGAGTATGATAGCTTGAATTGAATTCTCCGGGTGTAGGGATGTTTTTACACACACGCAGGGTGATATGATCGATGTTTGGAAGAAAGATAGGAATGAAGAATAAGACGATGTTTTATTGAGGGAGGACGTGATTTCTGACATCTTTTCATGACCATTAAGATAGAGCTCATGACAACCGAAAAGCTAGCTTAGTTGGAAACCCTAATTTTCAATATTTTTCTTTTACAATTCTTTTCTTTAAATGTAATATTCATGATCTTTCTTTTATTATTGGATTTTGTGGGTGCAATCCGCTGAAAACCCTCAGGAGACAACACTCCTCCTACTAGGGACACCTAGAGATTTAAAGGCTTGTTGCACGTGCTCAGTGCAATCGTGTTGCCTACGAAAGTGTGCTAGTTAGTTTTTTCTCTTTCTTTATTTTCTCCTTCTCTTTTTAATAAAAAGTTCGCTCGAGACGATCGAAATTAAGTTTGGGGGTATTTGATCAGTCGAAAATAATGCATATTTTAGCCGGCAATTTCCCTAACATTTGCACTCATTTAGATGTGTTCGGTATTCATATTTCACATATTAGCAAAATCAGTCATTAAATATCAGATTTCATGTGTTAGACCTTTAAACCGACACTTTAAGAGAAATTAACCGCATTTCATGGCATCGCATCATTTCTGTATTTGCGCAACACTTGTCTTGAGTCTGTGCAGGAAAATACGGAAGAAAAACCAAAGAGCTGATCAAACATTACGCCAACTCAATCATTTCAGATCTGGTAGCAATTCAGAAGGAATTATACAATTCTATATATCAAATAAAGGCCCATACAACAGCCCAAGACCACTACAGAAAAGACGAGCCCTAAGGCTCCAAATTAGCCGCGGATCCGCGGCGGGAGCTTGCTTGAGCAGCGGATCCGCGCCTCTTCTGCCACGTCAGCCATCCAAATTCAGTGCAGAATCTCAATCTCTGGGCCCACATTCCTTTCTGATATGTCAAGTTCCAGAATACCCTCGAAGCTACTGCCAGATCAGCAAAGAAGATTAAGCAAGGCTAATCCTAATTAAGCTCCTAATTAATCCTCTTCTAGAAGCTCCCTCCTAACTAATCACATCTAGAAGCTTCTCCCCTAACTAACTTTTGGAGGGAAATTTGAATTTCCTCAACAAACTTTAGGAGGGAAACTTAGAATTTGAAATCCTAGATCTAGGGTTTAGATGTCTATAAATAGGAACCTAGACCTAGGGTTAAAGGCTAATCAATAATCAATAACCATTGGTTCAATCTGTAGTTAGCTAATTCCCTCTTTCATCATCTTCTTCCACAAGTCTCGTGACAAGGCTTGTGCGAAACCCTAACCCTAATTCCACTCCAAATCCAAGATCTTGAGTACCAAATTAAGTGAGAAGCCTTCAACCTTTTAGGAGCCGAGCCGATCTTCAATCGGGCAAGTGATCCAAGCCGATCCGCGATCCACGGAGACGAGCGAAGCCAAATCGACGATCGAGTTCTTCCTCTTGTAGTTCTTGAGCGAATGTAACTAAATTGTTGATATAAATAAAAGGTGAAATTCTTGAATCTTGCTTTCTTTTAATTCTTGCATCATGATTAGATCTCAATTTGTAATTGTTGCTCTTGTTGTGATGTTTGAGTAAAACTCCGCTCGTAAAGGAGTCGAGACAATTGTAGAATGATGATGTAACAAATCTTAATACGATTTTTAAGTCCTACGAGTTTTGTAAACCCTAGCAAGTTCAAGAATCGATGACCTAGTTTCGTAGCGATGCTTTCTTGATTATGATCGCTCGAAATTAGGGATCTACGATCATTTCTTGAATTTACTAGAGGCTAGAATATGAATGATATCGATGAATGAACAAGGGATAAGATGAAACCCTAGTTTCATAAGAAATCCCTAATTCTTGTCGCTCATCATCGATCTAGTATCAATCCATCGAAGGATAAGAATACGTAATTGTAAGATTACATCACATCTATAGATCCGATCGATTCCTACGAGCCTCATTTCGATTCTTGAGATTTGGTTTGGAAAAATCAACAAACTCTCAATTCTTGATTCTATCTTTTTCTTGTTATTAGATCTAGATTTTCTAATTCTTGAACTTCAAATATAAATCTTGAATTGTTTTGTTTTGTTTTCTTTAAAGTTTCGACTCATCTAATTCCAAAGACGAACGATTACACTTTCCATGTGGACGATCCGCACTCACTTACAATCTACATCCGACACCGTAGTTGATTGCGGTCAAATATTTTTGGTTGTGATTTCTATTCTATTTTCTACATACACAACAGAAAACAATTCAATCATGTATCCATCATAACATATCAAATGATCACATCACAGATATCGCAGCAGAAACATAGATATAATGTGGGATATACTAGGACGTCCGTATTTAGTATTTAGCCAACAATAGAAAATACGGATTCCACAGTCGCGATGAATAGCCAAGCCCACACCCTGGACCCCTACGAGAGCGGCAAGCGAACCTACCAATTCTGGAGTTTAGGAGACCTGGTCTCGACTCCTCGAGATGGCCTCCTACTGAACCCCAGAACCCGGCCACCTGTGCTCCCCTCCTTGGGTCCATCCTAATGCGGAAAAGTAAATAATATACAACACTGGTGGCATCAACCTCAACCCGGAAGTGCCCTAAATAAAAGAATATTACATTACATTTGAATTTCCATGAATGAAATATAAAACTCTCGTCTCACATAAAAACCCCGGCAATTCAATCGCGACAATCCTGCACATCATATCTCAGCAACACATAATATCTCATATCATCAACGTAAGTAAGTATGCATACACCGATCGTCGTCGATGTATAGCAACGAAAATCGGCAATACCACTACATACTACACTTACGGTCACAGAAAAGAAAGTGTAAAACTATAATATTTGGAATCCACAATCACTTTAGACATCGTAAATCTGAAATATCACATACTTCGCACTTCATCTCTAACTCTATGAATTCTACATATTGTATCACATTCCAGATAAATAGACAGTATTAAACTTTTCGAACAGATAATCAAATACCCAAAATTTCCCAAATTGCTCAACACTTGAGCGGAGTTCAAATAATCCGGAATATGTCACAGTAGTAGCGGTCCAGCCGTAGAAGGGTCAAGCCAACGCCTCACATGTGGCACACCGTACTGCCCCAAACCCGAAGGTTCAAAAGGCAGTTCAAGATGGTCACATAATCGAGTCAAGGTTTGTTGTCTTCTAGAGGGTCCACCACAAAACTTGCACGCATTTGCGAAAGATTTAAACTCGAGAACAGATTCAACACTTGAAAATTTTTCGTTTCGGGAAAATTGAGTTAATGATATCCGTTCGAACATTTTAACAGATTCTAAATATCCGAAATAATAAAGAATTTAAATTGTCACGACCCGAAAGAGTACGTGACTGGCTCTTGAACCATATGAAGTCTATAGGACCCCATCTGATCCAAGTAAGCCAAAAGCCCAGAAATCTAAAACCATTTAAAGAGTAAATAAAGAAAACTGGTTTTAAGAAGTAAAGAAATCATGTTTCGAAAATCAAAGTTTTTAAATAACTAAGCCGAATATGCATTTTTAAAATGGGTAACCTTTCCTGAAAATTTCGGCAGAGTTTCCTTTGTAAAAACTGGCCCCGAACGGGGTACAACAAGAATAATATATATGAAATGATAAAAGGCATCCCAATCGGGAGCTAGCTCTTCGTCAATCGACGGTCACAACCATGCAAGCAGTAATAATATACAACGCCAAAGGGCGAGGATCAAAACCCAAAAAGAAACTCAAAACAGCCAGAAAACCGTAATACTACAAGCGCGACTCTAAGGTCGAAATAATACAACACTGTTTTCTAACTCTGAAACAATATACAAGTTTTGGTTGATGGAATTTCTAGATACAATGAATAATACATGAACAATGGCGGTTCTGATACAAGAGAACCCACCTACCCAAGCAAGTCACCCATAAGGAAGCAGTGTGCCAGAAATGCCGCTATGGAATCTGTACGGCAAAACCTGCAAGAACTGTGGCACAACGGGGGTGAGTTGCCAACTCGTGAATAGACAATATCTACAAGCAGAGATCGAATGTATGACCCATCCTAGGTCAATACTATCAGATATAAATAAACCTCAATATGAATAAGTCTGAAGCATGCTAAATTGGCAATGTAATCTCTAAACATGAGTGTAGTGCCAAGTGCTCGTGCTAGAGCCTCAGGTAACAGCATATCATAAATGTGAGGTATAATCAATGAAATCAATCTGCATGTACGTGGATCCCGTCCACTCGTCACCAAATGACAAATAACCATCATGCATGTAAATATCATCAGCATATGCATGGAAATATGTGGATATAAACCACCTGTGTCCCTCGCGACACGTCAAAATCATGGAACCGGAGTGCCCAACATCGACACTCGAAAACATCATGAAAACTGTGCCCAGCATCGGCACGTAAATCCTCATATATCGGGCTCCGTCAGTCCGGATCGGCCCACGGGCTCTGTCTGCGGTATCGGCCCTCGGCCCCGGCAGTACGCCCATATCCATCTATCGACTCTGGTCAGTATCCTCCGGATAACCGCCAGGTCCAACCAATCACTGGTAGGTACTCTCCACCCTGCCAGGCTCATCGTCTACTCCACGAAAAACATTTCTTGCCCCGGGGGACCATACCGGGTCCACCATGTACCCGCAATCGGCTTGATCCGCCTCCTCGAATCGGGTTTCACATGTCGCTCTCAGCACCGAGAAAATGTTAGGTCCACGTTACCACTCCCGGTACTTTCGGGGTTGCGGAAACGGTAAACAAAAATTTTTCTATGGTTTGTAACATGGACCGTAAAAGCCGGATCTTTACTAAACGAAAACTAGCTAAAGTAAACTAACAACTAAGTAAGTTGTAGAAAGGTTATACCTTGAGCTCGAACTCCTTCTCTCCTTGCTCGTCGGAATGGTAGAAAGAGTTCACCTTGCTTGTCTTCATCCGTCAAAGAAAGATCCACTTGAAAGCCACCACCTTTAGCTTCAACTCCAAGCTAGGAGTAACTAGAGTGCAAGAAATGCTAAGGCTTGAACCCTAGAAGTGAGTAGAGAAGATCAAGAGAGGGTTTTTCTCAAGCTTTTTGTTTCTCAACACATGAGAGGGAGAGAGCTTGAGGGAGAGGATGAGCAAGAGAGAGAAAAGATATGAGAGAATTAGAAAATAGTGAGCCTTTCTCACTAATATGTGAGGATAATTCTAATTAGATAATTAGCTTGAAAATTGTCATGATAAATCATGAATTGACCATTATCATTTCATTTTTTGCAAAGATCAAAGAGCATCTTCCAAATGAAATGATTATGGTCAAGTTGTCAACATGGTCAACAAGTCAATGAAGTCAAATTGTCAACAACAACCATGCACAATAATTAAGCTAATTATCAATTAACAATAATCCACACAAAATCAATAGGGTTAATAAAATGACAAAGGCCATTAACCCTAAACAAGGTCCTCTCCCCCAATCTCAAGCAACTGTGCATACGCACCCGCATTCGTGATCCGAGGAACACGAACACAATGAGAAAAACCAATCTCAAATCATATACTAGGATCCGGCTTAAACCAAAGCCCGCTAGTATAAACTGTCCGGACAGCAAACGTGCACAAGTGCGCGGATGCGAACGAACCCTGTCGCAAAACCATGCGACCTCTACTCGTTTTGCCTAAAGGCGAATAGCTCTCTGTGTGGGACTCTAAAGACTCGACACTACGCTGGCAGTGGGTTTAACCACAGACCGCAAGCGGCACTAGCTGTACGTAACGGTCCCCAGGTAGATGTCGATAAGAAGACTGACGAGGTGAACCCCATCTGCACTCCTACTGAGCCTGTATGTGACAATCTCCGTACAGTCCGGTCTGTTCGTCTGATACATCGCATGGCGGGCCTAGGGGGGCGGTAAACGTCAGTCCCCTAATAGCGGTACAAGTCGTGTCGGAGTGAAGCCCAATACACCCTGAGATAACACTGGAAACCTACCAGTATATCTCGCTTGCCCTGGCCAGGGACTACTCGTGTAATGGCTCTCCTAGACACAGCGCGATGTCAACCCCCAATACCGGGAGAGACGAATCCTGTCTAACCGTCACTGCCTCCAAGTGCTTCGGGACTGCTCCCAACTACTACCTGTTTGCACGACTCAGTAGAGCCGTGGTAGGGTAGCAATCAAAGAACAGTGGGAACACACTCGAGGCGAAGTGACAGTGTCAAGTCAGCGGACTAAGCTGTACTCATGTCACCTGGGAACTGATAACTGACGATAGGTATAATACCAACCATCAGTTCCCGACGAGTCCTGTCCAGTGTACTCGTAACCTAACGAGCACCCGCATACTATCTCAAGTACGACGTACTGACGGCTGTGGGACAGACCGTCTCCTTAGCTGGGATGAGAAGCGCATACGCTAGTCTACTCCGGAGTATCGATGCCCTATCTCGATACTCCCACGACTAGGGACGTGTATAAGGATGTGCTTGTAGATTACCCAGCCCCCACGAGTGTGATCGCCATCACAACGCCGGTAATCAAGCAAAGATCCTAAGGGCTCTACTAATGCGTATAGGTGATATAATAAATAAACACACATGTACACATTAAAGCAGAGACAAACCAAGTAGCATACTACTATATTGAGCAAGATTGTCTGTACAACTGTGAATATCCCAAGCTTCCATCAAGTAATATACATACTAGTATGATACAGTAATGGCCTCTAGGGCATATACACCAACAATCTCCCACTTGCACTAAGGCCATGTACTGGCGTATCGAAGACCTATCATCTCGATCAGCCGCTCGAACTGAGTCTGGGGTAAAGCCTTCGTGAATGGGTCCGCTGTGTTGTCCTTTGTGTCCACTCTCCGCACCTCGATCTCCTGTCGATCAATGATCTCCCTGATCAGGTGATACCGCCTTAAGATGTGCCTGGATTTCTGATGGGACCTTGGTTCCTTCGCTAAAGCTATAGCCCCATTGTTATCGCAATACAAAGGTATTGGGTCAACAATGGACGGAACCACCTGAAGTTCACTAATGAACTTCTTAATCCAGACCGCCTCTTTTGCGGCATCGCTTGCAGCAATGTATTCAGCCTCCATCGTCGAGTCTGCGACGGTATCCTGCTTGGAACTCCTCCAACATACCGCCCCTCCGTTGAGGGTAAACACAAAACCCGAGACGGACTTGCTATCATCTTTGTCACTCTGGAAGCTTGAATCGGTAAAGGACTCGACCCTAAGGTCTCCATTACCGTAAACCAGGAACATCTCCTTAGTCCTTCTCAGGTACTTGAGAATGTTCTTCACTGCTGTCCAGTGGTCCTCCCCTGGGTCCGACTGATACCGGCTTACCGTGCTCAACGCGTAAGCTACATCTGGTCTTGTACATAGCATCGCATACATTATAGATCCTACCGCCGAAGCGTAGGGTATAGTGCTCATGCGAACCCTCTCCTCGTCAGTCTTAGGAGACATCTTCTTGGAGAGGGTAATTCCGTGCAATGCGGGTATGTTACCGCGCTTGGAATCCTCCATACTAAATCTCTTTAGTACGGTCTCTATGTACCTGGACTGCGAAAGTCCCAATAGTTTCTTGGATCTATCTCTATAGATCTTGATCCCCAGAATGTACGAGGCATCACCCAGGTCCTTCATGGAGAACCTTTGTGACAAAAACAGCTTGACCGATTGTAGCATAGGAATGTCATTTCCTATCAGAAGAATGTCGTCCACGTACAAGACTAGGAATACGACAGTTCGTCCTACAATCTTCTTATAAACACAGGGTTCATCTTCGTTCTTGATGAAATCAAATTCCTTGATTGCTTCATCAAAACAGATGTTCCAGCTCCGCGATGCCTGCTTTAATCCATAAATGGATTTAAGCAACTTGCACACCTTTCCGCTGCTCCCACTGTCTACGAAACCTTCTGGTTGATCCATGTAAACGCACTCTTCCAAACAACCGTTTAGGAAAGCCGTTTTAACATCCATCTGCCAGATTTCATAGTCATGGAAGGCAGCAATGGCAAGTAAGATCCGAATGGATTTGAGCATAGCCACCGGAGAAAAAGTTTCGTCATAGTCCAAACCAGGTCTTTGACGGAAACCTTTTGCAACGAGTCTAGCTTTATAGGTTTCCACCTGCCCATCTACACCAAGTTTCCTTTTGTAGATCCATTTGCATCCAACGGGTTTTACCCCAGCTGGAGCAATATCCAAGGTCCACACTTTATTGGCGTACATGGACTCCATTTCGGATTGCATTGCTTCCTGCCACTTATCAGAGTCCCTACTGATAATGGCCTGCCTGAAACTGGTAGGGTCATCTTCTTCCAAGATGCAATCCTCTCGATCCCCGTCTATGAGAAAACCGTAGTATCTCTCGGGCGGATGAGAAATCCTACCAGATCTGCGGAGTGGCTGAGGTTCGTTTGGGGTTATTGAATCTAGCGGTTCCTCCAAATTTTCAGTTACATTTTGTGGTCGCTGAATTTCTTCCAGTTCTACCGAACTCCCACTAGTTTCTTTTGCAAGAAACTCCCTTTCCAAGAAGGTAGCGTGGCGAGATACAAACACCTTCTGTTCCTCAGTGTGGTAGAACAGATATCCTAGTGAGTCTTTAGGATATCCCACAAATTTACAGAGAACTGACCGTGCCTCTAACTTGTCCGGTTTCTGTGTTTTTACATAGGCCGGACAACCCCATGTCTTAATAAACTTAAGACATGGTTTCTTACTGCTCCATATTTCATACGGAGTTTTAGGCACTGATTTGGACGGAACTTGATTCAAAAGGTATGCCGCTGTCTGAAGCGCATGTCCCCAGAATGAAAGAGGCAACTCAGCACTACTCATCATGGACCGAACCATATCCAATAGGGTACGATTCCTCCGCTCCGAAACACCGTTGTGCTGTGGTGTATAAGGAGGAGTAAGTTGAGAGAGAATACCATTCTCTTTTAAGTAATCTAGGAATTCCGTGCTTAAGTACTCCCCTCCTCTATCAGACCGGAGGATCTTGATACTTTTGCCAATCTGGTTCTCTACTTCCTTTCTGAATTCCTTGAATTTCTCAAAAGCTTCAGATTTGTGTTTCATCAGATACACATATCCGAACCTAGAGAGATCGTCAGTGAATGTGATGAAGTACGAGAACCCACCCCTTGCATGTATAGACATCGGACCACACACATCACTGTGTATGAGTCCCAAGAGCTCTCTTGCTCTTTCTCCATGTCCGGTGAACGGAGATTTGGTCATCTTCCCTTTGAGACAAGACTGACAAGTTTCATAAGATGAAAACTCGAACGTATTCAAGAGTCCATCTTTATGCAACTTACTCAGTCTTTTCTCTCCGATATGACCAAGCCTACAATGCCACAAGTAGGATTCATTCGTATCTGAATTCTTCCTCTTGCGTGTGTTTTGTATATTGAGAACTGTATTCTGATTTAGAACGTAGATACCATTACACAGTGTACCCTCTGCAACCAGTACCTTATGAAGGTAAATGTTCATGATATTCTTTTCAAGAACAAAGTCATATCCATCTTTATCGAGTAAAGAAACTGATATTATGTTGCAAACCATGGAGGGTACATAGTAGCAATCGTTCAAAATCATAGTCTTGCCATTTGGCAATACTAGGTGATATTCACCGACGGCTGCCGCATAAACTTGTGCTCCGTTCGCTACTCTGAGCGACATATCACCCGGTGCAACTATCCTACTTTTTCTCAGTCCCTGCAATAAATTACAGATATGAGATCCTGATCCGGTATCAAGTACCCAGGAGGTAGGGCTGACCGTAAAACAGTTCTCAATTACAAGAACACCTGAAGTAGATGCAAAACCATGCTTCTTCTTCAACTGGGTATCCTGGAAATCCATACTTTCCTCTTTCCCATTCTCATACTCATGACTGTTGTCACAAGTTAGAGCTGAACCAACTTTCCCCAGTCCCGAATAAGAATTCGGATCGGTCAAGCGATACATTTTATTATCTTGATTAGGGCGTGAAAGGGTTGCTGCCTGGAGAGAGAGAAAAGAAACACTCAGCGTATGCTCTTGCAAGATTAGATTGGTTTATTAATTTATCTAACCAGGATGTCTCCCACTGTTTACTCAAATTCTTCTTAAAACCTTTTAAAAGAAGAACTAGTCGGGTTTTAATTCACGTCACAATACTTGCTTAACCTTTCAGCCAGGCCAGTGTCGGTACTTCGAGGGAGGTTTTCCAACGCTTTCGCGAAGTTCCTTAATTAAATAACCTCTTTTCCCTGGGGGCGTAACCCCGCTAACACCTTTCTAGACACCTACTAGGTTTATAGCATTGATCGTTAAGTGAAATAATCTCCCGAGAGTAATCCAACTCATCAGTGGGATCGGGATCCAACCATCATTGTGTGATGACCTAGATGGAATCCACTCTAGTCACCACACTCCAGAAGGTATGCTAAATCTGCAAGTTTCAGTACTTTTGAAACTCCCGATGTGGTTTTTGCCCCTAGGACCCAAGTGACCTTGACGAATAATCAACAAATCAAAAGGTCCTAGTCAAGTTCAACCCGTCGTTATCCAGGATTGCATTAGACCCGCCCGCATGATCCTTGACGAATAATCAACAAAATCATGCGACCGTCCTAACCAATCGCATCAATCAGTGCAACAGAGAATTATTACTTAGCTACCGTTCACTGTGTCTTGACGAATAATCAACAAACGCAGCACGAATACTAAGTATTAATTATCCGAAACGACGGAGGGCTACGGCTGGGTTTTTGGCGAAAAACCCGTTAACGTAATGAACTTGATATCGTTGAAGGAACCCGATTGCACCTTTTTGGAAAAATACAGTGGCGAAAACTTTTGCTAAAGAGGTCACTCCCTGTGAAGGGATCTCGGCTCTTTCCTCGTCGAGTGAGGTGCTGGGCATTCGTAATATGAATACCTCGATGCAAAGCAAGAATAATCGACTGTAGTGAAGTTATTACCCTGACGCAAAGTTTTGTCCAAGGGGTCACTCCCGGTGAAGGGATCTCGGCCCTTGCCTCGTCGACTGAGGTGCTGGGCATTCATAACCGAATACCGCGATGCAAAACAAAAATGAACGTCCTTGCAATAACAGCTTTTTGGAAAAATGTTCCAACAACGTCTTTTAGGTTTATTTTCTTGCATTAGTTCTTTTAATGCGTCCCATCATTTAAATCCTACCATTGCAGAAAACAACCAAAATATGACGTACGCTTATGCCATTCGCATTCGCCACGGGGCCCCGTCATCACCCGTTAGGTTACTTAACTAACGACAGAGCGGGGGCTGGGCTAGCGCGGCTGTAAAACATAAGCAACGCCTAAATAGTTATTATATATAGCAATATAGCAATGATAGACATTACAGATCACAGATGAACACTTTGGATATACTAGGAATCCGCAATTCGTTCGAGCCTGCAACGAAAAACGGATTACACGGTCGCGATGAATAGCCAATACCCCACCCAAGACCCCTACGGGTGCGGCAAACTACCCGCCAAGTACCCGAAGCGAAGCAACCTCCCTCAATGCCATGAGTAGGCCACTCGGCACTTCGAGCTACCCGGTAGTTTGTGCACCCCTCCATGGGTCTATCCTAGGAGCAAAAACAGTAAAAAGAATTATACAATGACGGCTACAACCCCGACCCGGTTGTGCGGCCAAACAAATAATATTACATCAATTTACAAATTTATTACATGAATGAAAGAAAAAGAAACTCTCATCTCACATCCACCCCGGCTATTCATCCGCGACAATCCAACGAGTCCATATACACAAACCATCAACAACAATCACAGATCACAGATATGTATAACCCCGACTAATCGACATATAGCGATTAGCCGACGTTCAATACATAAGAACATCACAGATATAACCTTTATAGTCAAAGTATATTGAAGTTCGGAAAAATACGGAATTATAGGCCCCCAAAAACAAATTTCTATTCTGGCAAATCTGGGAACATATAATATATCAGAAAAATCCTAAAACCATGTAAGAAACAAACTGCACCAAAAACGAGACAGCAACTCCACCAGAGTGCGGCGCTTCCGCGGCAATAGCAAGCTATTGCCGCGGAAGCGCGGCCGATCTGGTGAGTTACTGTGTCGTTTTTGGTGGGTTTCTTCTAAAAAGCCTGAGATGATTTTTGGGATATAACAAATTTTGTTTTGACCAGAAAAAGTTTTAACAGAAACTCAGATTTTTATAACTTGGTTTTTTCGATTTTTCCGTTTCGAACTTCGATACACTTTACTACCAAGCTAGTTTATGTTTAGTTAGGCTCTGATACCACTGTTAGGTCCACGTTACCACTCCCGGTACTTTCGGGGTTGCGGAAACGGTAAACAAAAATTTTTCTATGGTTTGTAACATGGACCGTAAAAGCCGGATCTTTACTAAACGAAAACTAGCTAAAGTAAACTAACAACTAAGTAAGTTGTAGAAAGGTTATACCTTGAGCTCGAACTCCTTCTCTCCTTGCTCGTCGGAATGGTAGAAAGAGTTCACCTTGCTTGTCTTCATCCGTCAAAGAAAGATCCACTTGAAAGCCACCACCTTTAGCTTCAACTCCAAGCTAGGAGTAACTAGAGTGCAAGAAATGCTAAGGCTTGAACCCTAGAAGTGAGTAGAGAAGATCAAGAGAGGGTTTTTCTCAAGCTTTTTGTTTCTCAACACATGAGAGGGAGAGAGCTTGAGGGAGAGGATGAGCAAGAGAGAGAAAAGATATGAGAGAATTAGAAAATAGTGAGCCTTTCTCACTAATATGTGAGGATAATTCTAATTAGATAATTAGCTTGAAAATTGTCATGATAAATCATGAATTGACCATTATCATTTCATTTTTTGCAAAGATCAAAGAGCATCTTCCAAATGAAATGATTATGGTCAAGTTGTCAACATGGTCAACAAGTCAATGAAGTCAAATTGTCAACAACAACCATGCACAATAATTAAGCTAATTATCAATTAACAATAATCCACACAAAATCAATAGGGTTAATAAAATGACAAAGGCCATTAACCCTAAACAAGGTCCTCTCCCCCAATCTCAAGCAACTGTGCATACGCACCCGCATTCGTGATCCGAGGAACACGAACACAATGAGAAAAACCAATCTCAAATCATATACTAGGATCCGGCTTAAACCAAAGCCCGCTAGTATAAACTGTCCGGACAGCAAACGTGCACAAGTGCGCGGATGCGAACGAACCCTGTCGCAAAACCATGCGACCTCTACTCGTTTTGCCTAAAGGCGAATAGCTCTCTGTGTGGGACTCTAAAGACTCGACACTACGCTGGCAGTGGGTTTAACCACAGACCGCAAGCGGCACTAGCTGTACGTAACGGTCCCCAGGTAGATGTCGATAAGAAGACTGACGAGGTGAACCCCATCTGCACTCCTACTGAGCCTGTATGTGACAATCTCCGTACAGTCCGGTCTGTTCGTCTGATACATCGCATGGCGGGCCTAGGGGGGCGGTAAACGTCAGTCCCCTAATAGCGGTACAAGTCGTGTCGGAGTGAAGCCCAATACACCCTGAGATAACACTGGAAACCTACCAGTATATCTCGCTTGCCCTGGCCAGGGACTACTCGTGTAATGGCTCTCCTAGACACAGCGCGATGTCAACCCCCAATACCGGGAGAGACGAATCCTGTCTAACCGTCACTGCCTCCAAGTGCTTCGGGACTGCTCCCAACTACTACCTGTTTGCACGACTCAGTAGAGCCGTGGTAGGGTAGCAATCAAAGAACAGTGGGAACACACTCGAGGCGAAGTGACAGTGTCAAGTCAGCGGACTAAGCTGTACTCATGTCACCTGGGAACTGATAACTGACGATAGGTATAATACCAACCATCAGTTCCCGACGAGTCCTGTCCAGTGTACTCGTAACCTAACGAGCACCCGCATACTATCTCAAGTACGACGTACTGACGGCTGTGGGACAGACCGTCTCCCGAGCTGGGATGAGAAGCGCATACGCTAGTCTACTCCGGAGTATCGATGCCCTATCTCGATACTCCCACGACTAGGGACGTGTATAAGGATGTGCTTGTAGATTACCCAGCCCCCACGAGTGTGATCGCCATCACAACGCCGGTAATCAAGCAAAGATCCTAAGGGCTCTACTAATGCGTATAGGTGATATAATAAATAAACACACATGTACACATTAAAGCAGAGACAAACCAAGTAGCATACTACTATATTGAGCAAGATTGTCTGTACAACTGTGAATATCCCAAGCTTCCATCAAGTAATATACATACTAGTATGATACAGTAATGGCCTCTAGGGCATATACACCAACAGAAAACACATGGTGGACGCACTGAAATATCATCTCAAGGGTAACCGGGTTTTTAAAATAATTACATATTCTCCTTTTGAAACACCCACGGTTCCCAAAAACCAGAAATATCATGGAAACAACATATCTCAATGCGTATAATCAGAAAGCATGATGTATGCGACATGTAAAGAAATGTAAGCAACATACACTGAATGCAACAGTACTACAGTGTAGTGACATGGCAATTATCGATGATGAAGTGTGTGAGCCGGCAAACAAGTGTACGTGGAACATACGCATCATCGATAATAGTGCTGGTGTCCTAGCAGTATGACTGGAATATATCAACAATACAAGCGATGCAATGAAAATAACATGAATATGCGGAATCGAATAATCAACGCAACAGTAAAGAACATGCCTCAATAAATATATCATGCAACCTTGCCTTTTGAAATAAGACGAATCAGAGCTTTTGGTAAAATAAGGCCTACGGTGTTTTAAGAAAAGATGCATCGCTTGAAAATATCCGTAGAATCCCTTTTTGCCTATCTTTAAAATATCCCCGATTCGTTAGTTTTTGAAATAGGTATGACTCGGGTCAAGTCTAATGCCTACTATGCGAACTACGGACCCAACTATCAAGTCAATCGGGAGGGGCATGAAAACCACCTAAATCTGAGTCGATATACATATATATAAATAGTCGGTGATCTCGCCTCAATAGTATCATGTACGATACAGTATATCATATAACATCCTCGAGTCATGAGTGCGGATCTAACATCAATATAAAGCTCGTACGGTAAATCGTCGTACGGCATCCCAATAGCTGGGTACGGGTCAATATCATATTCATCTCATCACAAAACAGGTATCAGTACTATTATATCACATCTCAAATACGAACTCTGTCATATCGCCGAATCTCACGGCCTCAATCAAACCTCATCGACTCATCTTAATCCCATGTATCATCCTCAAATCCCGTATATGAACACATAGTCCCATACCCATGTGTAGATATACACACCTCTATATGCGCACAGATAAATGAAAGAATGTATGCAAGTATATATGTACGTGTATGTGTGGCTGCAATCATTACTCTAGGGTTCCCCACTATACTAAACCAATACATCCTTATCATCAATAATACCATTATTACCAACAATAATCCTAAACAACACATAATAAATATATGTGTGTATACGTATTCGTATACATCACCACAGACTGCGGGGGTGCTATACGCCATTCACCCGACTTCTCCCCGTAGATATAAATCTACTCACCTCGCTTCTCATGTGTCGGTGTCGATGTCGCCATCTTCATCTTCTTTGCCTCAACATCACGTAGGGTACCTACAAGTATATCACAACGCTAAAGCATATGAAAATCACATCGGAAACCAAAATAGTACACGCTACTCGCATAGGTAAAAACCTATCGTCTCGCATGTAAGCACGTTCAATATCCACTTGTCGTTGACGTCCAAACGCCACCCGACAGAAACGAATCACCAAATACCAAAATCCATGCTAAAATAAGTCGTAAATCATACGTCAACTCAAACAAATCAACCCATATTTTACCCTAACCGGAATCAGTCAAAACTAGACATACCCAGGGTTAAGATTAGAGGAAATAGGGCCATGCACAAAAATCGAGACAGTTCCCTCCTGCTCTGGCACCAAATTGCGGCCAGGGGGATTAAATCTGCGGCCAAGGGAATGAGTTGGGGGCTAGGGTTTGGTGTGTTGGTTCCATGGTGCCTGCACATCTCGCGGTCAACTCAATTTCATTTTTAGGGTCTCGGGGTGAAAGAAGATTTCAAATTACGATCACATATTCACAGTTTTTCTCCGACATCGTCTCATAAATCCGTATTCTGGTTTCAAGTTCAGGTTTGGGTCCAAATTAGCATTACACAAGGGGTTCTAGGGTCACCACAAGCCTCAATTTCACTTTGATTTCAGGTCTAACCCTAAACCCTAACTTGAATTCTCCAAAGTCCACAAAAGGACACAATATCGATATGAAACTAGAATTGATGCACAAAGAAATTGAAATACTACATAAGGGTGCAGAAATTACCTCCTTTGGCAACTCAAGAAAATTCTTGAGTTGCTCAAAGTCCTCCAAATCCAATCTTGCTAGGTTCAAAGTGTAGCTAGTGAGCTTGGGAGCAAGTTTTGTGAAGTGCAAATGGGGTTTTGGTGAGGGAAATGAGAGGGATCTATGAAGTGAAGGGGAGGGAGATAAGGGAGCAGGAGCAAGAGCAGCAGCAGCTCCATGAGAGGGGAGAGAGAAATGGGTGTGGGGAAATGATGGGTATGGTTCAAAAACTCAAAAGCAACTACTCTCTCTCTCTCTCTCACATCATCATACTTACTTTTTCTTTCTTTTCTTTTCTTTTCCTTCTCACTCCAATAGTGAACCCAAAAGAACAACCATGGCAATAGAAATGTAACACAAGTGTAACAAGTGTGGAAAATGATATGTGCATATTTTTACACAAAAATGCCAAAAATCCGATTAGCGATTTTTAATCGCGATTAGCACTAAATTAGCATATAACTAATCTTAAAAACTTAAAATGGCACAATTCCATAAAATACCCTATTTTAGAATTTTCCATAATTTTTCCCCATTTATTTGTATTTAATTATACCTGAATATTAAAATATTCATTAAAATAATATTAAATTATAAAAATTCCCAAAAATCATATTTTATTATTTTGAAACGTTACATAAATATTCTGATCGAATCTACGACTACAAAATAAACCCCAGAATACTCAACACTTGAGTCAGAATAAAAATACCCACAAAATTTAAATCACAGAAATATGAATTACTGTGTAAAAACAAATACCAATCTCCCCTGTACGGCCGCGGATCCGCGGCCCAAGCACGGTACGGCCGCGGTTCCGCGGCGGTTTGGAAGTATCAGGTGCTCGTTTTTCACCACAATTCTTATATTTCCCTGCTGAATTTTTTAGGTATTTTTAATTCAGAAAAATCCCAGATTTAAAAAATTGTCCAGAGAGGGGTTTAGCTTTGTCGGTTCGGGTTCGATCGGAGTTTTAACTTCGTAAACACGTCGCCTAATGCTCTAGCTAGGCTCTGATACCACTGTAGGGTTCCTAGGCACTCTTGTGAAGGTTCATAAAGCATCAAACATACCCAAATAAAATTTTAGATGTGCCGAACAACCCAAAGCCGGGATCTTTGCTAGATTATTAGGGTTTAAGATGCAAGATAACATCTTTAAACATAAGTGTGAGGGATTACAACCTTTGTAGTCCGCTCCATCGCTTCACAAGCTCCGAGTAGAAGTCCCTTCGCAGCGATCCACGATCTCCCGGACTCAAGAGAGGCTCCACGACTCGAACGATCCATGCTAGCTTGTAGTGTTCCGCTTCTCCGATGATCTACGTCGAAGTTGCTATAACCCAAGCTCTCACTCTAATGAGGTGAACACCCTAATCTAATGGGCTAGATTAGATGAGGATGATGTAGTAGTATTTATGCTTTCTTTTTATATCATTTTCTCACAAGAAATCATCACAAAAGAAATCACAAGTATGCTCTCTCAAAAAACTCAAGAGAGAAGAAGATGAAGAAATATGAGATAATTCCTTTTGTGATGAATAGTAGATAAGAATATATGATTGATATGGAACCATGGTCAAGGATGATAGGCTTAACCTTTGTAGAGAATAAACTAGAGCTAGGGTTTGGTTAGGTTAAGGATAAGTATCAACCATAATATCTTAACCAAGACAAAAGAGAATCCTTCTAGAATGAACAAGAATGAGCTAACCCTAATCAAACCCTAATCCCTTTTTATCATACTTAAACATGTTTCATAATAAATCATATCATGTCACAATAATATATATCACATATATATTATATATTTGCAATAAAAGAAAATAATACATTTAACATATATCGCATATATATCAATGTATTAATCCGGCAAGAAAATGAAATAATAAAGCGATCCAATATTAGATAATGTAATACAATATATCATATATATCATTATACATTAAATCATCGAATCAACACTTGATCCGACGATCCGGCTATATCGAATATAACCGACTAATATATCATGTACCGATTCATCGAATCAACACTTGATTCGATGTCCCGGTTCATATCTAAATATCGCGAGAATATAATACGGTATCTCATATCGCATTATCCTCGGTCCTGCACATATCACATATGTGCCTCTACACCCTTTTGCCTGAGCCAAGAAACCTCTGTGTAGGACTCTAAAGAATCGTCAATACGCCAGTAGCAGGTGATGATCATATCAAACACCCACAAGCTGCAAGCGGTCAGTTAAACGTAACAGCCACCCAGGTATTGAGCGATCAGAAGATCAACAAGCTAGCCTGTCCGTTCTCCTGTGAATCCAATCAGTAACACTCCTGTATAGTCCGGTCTCTTCGTCTGATATGTCGCATATCAAGTCTAGGGGTGGTATACGTCAAAACCCAGTAACCGATAAGTCGTGTCGATGTGAGGCTCATAACAGGTCGAGAAACTACTGGTAACACTTACCAGTAAATCTCTATATCATCCCTGGCCAGGGACTTCCAGTTATAGCCAATCGAACACAACACAACATCAACTCCCTATACCGGGAGAGACGAATCCCCTCCTATCGCTCATTGCCTCCATGTGACTCGGGACTGTACCTAAAAGCCACCGTTTTGCATGCCCTCTTGGATGTGGTAAGGTAGAAATCAAAGCACAGTGGGAATCACACAAGACTTTATGACGATCTCGGGTCTACAGACTACCCTGTACCAGTGTCACCGGAGAACTGCCATCTGACGTGTGGTATATCACCATCTGGGAGTTCTCGGCGAGTCCGTCCAGTGTACCCAGTCTCCACTGAGCACCCGTACACCATCTCTGATGTCAAACACCGATGGATATGTGATCATCTATCGCCCATCATATGTGTCAAGAAGCTAGTCTACTCTGGTGTATCGATGCCCTGTCTCGTTATACCCTCGACTAGGAACAGTTATAGGATGTACTCATCGACTACTATGGACCCACCAGTATGATCTCATCATAGTCCCAGTAGTCGAGTATAGATCCTAAGGGCTTTATCAACATGTGAGAGTAAGACAGTAAACCAATACAAGTCAACTTGTTAAGATAAAGTGAAACCAAATAGCATACTATCATGACGAGCAAGAAAGTCCTCTCTGTATATATCCAAGCATCCATTATAATATACATCATATGTACAGCAATGGCCTCTAGGGCATATACATAACTAACAGCAGCCACGACGAGACGAGTCCTAAGCAGTCGACATTAGAGAAAAGTGGAGTAAGAGATTCGTACGAGGTCTTGATGAGATGACGTTCCACTCTGCCAATATCAGAGATGCGATGCGCATGCCGAGGCATAATACTGGATATACCTTACAGGAAGAGTCGCGATGAGTATGCAGCCGCTCCAGAGTAAGAAACAGATATAGTAAAGGACAATGATTTCCGGACAGTTCGACAGAGATGAGACTTGGAAGAAACCATGAGCAGGATTCCTTCCAGGACACTGCTGTAATGATATTTGCACCCAGGATCAGATGGGTCACGTGCATTCTGAGAGCCGGAGGCCGACGCCAGTGACACACTGCTTTATGATTAGTCGCGATGATTGACCGAGAGATGACCAGAGAAGTGCCAGAACGGAATCGTCCCCGTTAGCACGTCTGACAGGGCAGATGAGCCGATGGATCGTGAGATTGGTAATTCACAGAGCAGATAAGGACCTTTCTGGAATGAATTACGAGAAGAATTGGACCCAGGAGTGGTCAAGTTACGCACACCAGCAGGCCAGAGTTAAGGATCGTCGATGAGATAGGCTATGAGTGACCACGACAGTTGGCCAGAGATTCGTGGAGGATGCGCTTGAGCGGGACTATTCCGCCATACTTGATTTCGATGTTTTGGGCGATCTATTCGCATGATTGATTTTGATGATTGAGTATTTACGATTTTTGCACAGTTGTTGCACTTGATATCGTTTTCTTGCCTTGGTTTCGCATGTTTGTGATTTTATGGGTTTTAGACATTTGAGTTGATTTTGTGCGTACGCACGCACACGATTTTGTTTTTGCACTCTGTATAGACTACATATGCTTGCAGTGCAGTGACATGTATTTTGTGCACTTGGATGCACTGGACTTCGATTTCGAGGGTGATGCTCGATATTTGTTTTGTGCATTTTATGCACCTGATTGGATTTTGCGCGTGTTCGATGCTTGATATTGGATTTCATGGTTTCGTGCATACTGGATGAACCGGATTTGGATTTTTAGCACATGTTGGGCGCAGGATATGAGATGCGATTTGGTGCACACCAGATGCACTAAATCGAGATTTTTCGTGCATGTTAGATGCACCTGATTTTGCGGTCAGGCACACACGTTGCCTATGACCGATGTTGTGTGCACACCCGTTGCACCTTGATATCGTTTTGTGCACCTTCTTGGCACATGGATGGATTTTGATTTCCGTGCGCACCGGACGCACAGGGTTTTCATATGCACTTTTTGGGACTGATTTCTTATGGAGCAGTACATTTCCATGATATTGCGATTTGTTTTCATACTGAGCAGGACTGGTCAGATGACAGTACCTGAGTGTGTTTTGCATACATTGATAGATTTCGAAGGGATTTCCCAAAAGCGAGCTATAGTCTCATTATTTACATACGTGTCCGATATGACACGGAACATTTAAAACGAGGAAACCCTTCTAAATTATTTTCAAAACGGCGGATCGTGCATACTAAACAAAAGGTATATACGTAAATGGCTATTTTCTTATAGAGACGTCCGCCACTGTGCAGTGTTATGCGCATTGCACATCGACTTTAAAGAATTTGGCATGCATTCCCTTCAGATATTTACATGTACGGATTTGGTATTTATATGTATAGTTCCGATTTCTAACATATCGGTTTTGCCTTGGATTTGGCATTCGTGTTTTCACCTTGACTCCGATGATTGCGAGATGCTTGACGGAGTTTTGTTTTCGAGTTATCTGCTCGTTACTCATGCGCATGTATTGCGCTACGGTGTGTTCTATGTATTGATGATTTCGGAGCCCCGTTGACTTGGACATTTTATTGAAATGTTTTAGAATTTGGGGGGTTTAAATTTAAATTCGGGGACCGAATTTCTTTAAGGGGGGTAGATTGTAACATTTCAAAAAAAATAAAACATTATTTTTGGGTATTTTCATAATTTAATATTAATTTTTAATGAATATTTTAATAGTCGGTATAATTAAGTACCGATAAATGGGGAAAATTCCGGAGAAAAATTTTGGAAATTCTAAAATAGGTTATTTTGTGGAAATATGCCATTTTAGAGTTCTTATGATGAATTATATGCTACATTAGTGTTAATAGCGATCAAAAATCGCTAATTGGATTTTTGGCTTTTTGTGCAAAAATGTGCACATAACATTTTCCACACTTATCACACTTGTTTCATGTTTTGGTTTCTTGATGGCTTAGGGTTGAACCATGTTTAGATGACCATGGTGGGTTGAACCAATTGGTTAGGTTAGTGGGGTTAATTAAGGGTGTGGCTTTGTTTATAATTGGATTAGGGTTATGTTGACTTGTGTAGGGGGGGAGAGAGTAAGCCATAGTGGTTGTGTATTAACTTGAGAGAGAGAGAGGTGGCTAGGGTGTGCCATGATCCATCCCATTTCATTATTCCTTGTGTTCTTCCCTCCCTCTCTAATGATAATGCCTCCAAGTGAAGACATCAGCACACCCCAGCAGCAGCTGCATCAGCACCCATTCACCCACACATCAGCCTCCTAGCTGCCGCTACAAGCTGCAACATCATAGCCCCATACCTACACCCTCACATCAAGCACAACCTTAGCCCAAATAAAAGCAACAGCCACATCTGCTGCAATAGCAGCTGATGTAACATACAGCCCCCAATTGATCAATATCAGCCCCCTTTATCAACACATCAGCCCCCTTTAAACAACACTTCAGCCCCAATATCATCAACATCAGCTTCATAACCAACCACACCACCACACCCCAACATCAAACAACAACCACAACAGCCACAGCTGCTACAACACACGAAAAGGAAAAGAGAATTGCCAGCAACAACCTCAGCCTGAACTGCATCAGCAGTGAAAAACAGCCACAACAGCAACAACTCCATTCAAACCACACCACCCCCTCATATACTGCAACCTCACACTTCACCTCACCCAACATCATAAACACACCAACACAACAATAACCTCAGCAGCAACAAAAGC
Source organism: Agapanthus africanus (assembly GCA_030015575.1). Taxonomy (NCBI): domain Eukaryota; kingdom Viridiplantae; phylum Streptophyta; class Magnoliopsida; order Asparagales; family Amaryllidaceae; genus Agapanthus; species Agapanthus africanus. The sequence goes on along the minus strand of JASDDO010000026.1, from coordinate 396,391,439 downwards.
TTCTGCTGCAACAAATACAGCATCAGCTTCAGCACAGCTGCAGAAGCAACACCAGCAGCAACACCAGTAGTCCAGCAGCAGCACAACACCCCTCCTTCCCCCTCCTTCCCTTCTCCTTCATCCTAGGACCCTCTTAAGGTATAATCTTGCAAACCAACTCCCCTCTTGCTTGGTTATAGTTTTTAAACTGAAAGTTAGTGTTATTGTGTGGTTTAGTGCTAGTTTGGGTAAATTTGAGTGAGACTTGATCAAGTGTTGGTTTTGATTGTTAGTATAGCCTTATTAGGTGTGTTTGAGACCAGTTCACCCCAGAATTTCCTCAGATTCCAGCAAAAATACCAGATTGTTCGACTTGGTGTAAATTAGCGTTTTTGTCGATTTTGTAACCTTTCTGGAATCTGCAACAACCCGAGATACCCTAAAATAATATTGACTTGGCAGTGAGGTATGCAGGTAGGTAGAAACCAACACCCAAAACCCTGTTAGTTATGTATATGCCCTAGAGGCGATTGTTATACATATGATGTATATTATGATGGATACTTGGATATATACAGAGAGGACTTTCTTGCTCGTCATGATAGTATGCTATTTGGTTTCACTTTATCTTAACATGTTGACTTGTATTGGTTTACTGTCTTACTCTCACATGTTGATAAAGCCCTTAGGATCTGTACTCGACTACTAGGACTATGATGAGATCATACTAGTGGGGCCATAGTAGTCGATGAGTACATCCTATAACTGTTCCTAGTCGAGGGTATATCGAGACAGGGCATCGATACACCAGAGTAGACTAGCGTATACTGTTAGTTATATGTACGCCCTAGAGGCCATTATTGTACACAGGATATATATTGTAGTGGATGCTGGGACATATATGGGGAGGACTTTCTTGCTCGACATGATAGTATGCTATCTGGTTACTCTTTACCTTAATGTGTACACAGATTGTCTCTCTGTTACATGTTGGTAAAGCCCTTAGGATGTGTACTTGACTACCTGGACTATGATGCGGATCATAGTAGTGGGGACATGGTAGTCTATAAGTACATCCTTCAAGGTCCCTAGTCGTGGGTGTATCGAGACGGGGCATCAATATACCAGAGTAGACTAGCGTATACCTTCTCGACTCATACAGATGGGTGATGGATGATCTTATATCCATTGGTGTTTGACATCAGAGATGATATACGGGTGCTCAGTGGAGACTGGGTACACTGGACGGACTCGCCGAGAACTCCCAGATGGTATTATACCTTACGTCAGATGGCAGTTCTCTGGTGACACTGGTACAGGTTAGTCTGTAGACCCGAGATCGTCATAGAGTCTTGTATGATTCCCACTGTGCTTTGATTTCCACCTTACCACGTCCAAGAGGGCGTGGAAAACGGTGGCTTTTGGGTACAGTCCCGAATCACATGAAGGCAATGAGCGATAGGAGGGGATTCGTCTCTCCCGGTATAGGGAGTTGATGTTGCGCTGTGTTCGATTGGCTATAACCGAAAATCCCTGGCCAGGGTTGCTGAGATTTACTGGTAAGTGTTACCAGTAGTATCTCGAACTGTTATAGGCCTCATATCGACACGACTTATCGAGCTACTGGGGTCTGACGTTTACCACCCCTAGGCGAGATATGCGACATATCAGACGATCAGACCAGACTGTACGGTAAGTGTTACTGGTTGGATTCGCAGGAGTGTGAGGGGGCTTGCTCGTCGATCTTCTGATCGCTCAATACCCGGGTGGCCGTTACGTTTAGCAGATCGCTTGCGGCTTATGGGTGTTTGATATGATCATCACCTGCTGCCGGCGTATTGACGAGTCTTTAGAGTCCTACACAGAGGTTTCCTGGCTCAAGCGAAATGAAACAGGAGCGCATATGAGATATGTGCGGGACCGATAATAATGCGTGTATGTGATAACGTATTCTATTCTCACGATGAATGTATCGATTGGTTGTATGAGATATAACCTGGTTATCGAATCGAGGATTGATTCGATAAGTCGATACATTGGATATTAATCGGTCATATGCGATGTGACCGGATCGTTAAATCAAGTGTTGATTTAATGATTTAATGTATAATTATATATTTGATATATTACTTTACATTAACTAATATTGGTTCACTTAAGATTACTTTCTCACTTGAATGTGCACATTGTATATATGATATAGTTTTGTGAACTAGTTTGTATCATGTTTGATGATACATGCAAACTTGGGTGTGTATGATTAAACCATGATTAAGTTAATGGTTAGGGTTTGATTTACTTATTTATTTATTTCTTTTCATTTATATTTGGACAAGAAATGAAATGGTTGCTACTTTTGTTTTTTGTTGAAGCTTCATGAAGCTTTGAAAGCTTGACCATTTTATTTCTTTCCTTAACCCTAACCATTCACCTAACCCTAGTTTATTCTCTACACTTAACCATGGTTGCATTATGATAACCATCACTTGTTTTTCTATTAGATAATTCTTTTTCTTTCTTCTTCTTCATCTTCTTCATAAAGAGAAGAAACCATGGCTAGAAAATTCTTAGTGATGATTCCAAGTGAGAAATCCAAATCCAAAGTGAACCCACTTCTTATTTCTTCATCCTCTACCACTTGCCATGTAGTATAGGGTGTTTTCTTCACAAGTTTCATGACTTTCTGAAGTTGGAGCTTGTTCTTGAGTTGCCTCGACGTAGATCATCTTCGGCATCGAAGTCGATGACCTAGCCCGATCATTTCTCCGATGGAATCAACACTAGAGTCCGAGATCCGATGATCGCAGCGAAGGGACATCGTCACAGAGCTATGGAGGTGGAGGACCGGATCTACAAAGGTTGTATTTTCCGTTCACTCTTAGTTAAGTTGTTAACTAGTTGCATGTTTCTCCTTAAACACTAGTCAACGATCGCATTAGGGTTTCTCGGCACAGGAAATTTTTGAATTTGGCATGGTTGATGCCTTGTGGAACCTCCTTAGAGTGCCTAGGAATCCTACAGTGGTATCAGAGCCTAGCTAGAGTTTTAGGTGAAGTGTAGTCGAAGTTAGAAGTCCGATCGAACCCGTAAACCCCGACAAAACCCTTCTCTGTACATTTTTCAAAACAGTGGATTTTTGTGAATTAAAAATTCTTAGAAAAACATGCAGGAAAAAATAAGAATTACTGTGAAGTACGGTCCACTAAATCCTCAAAATGACCGCGGAACCGCGGCGAAAACCAAGGGTTTGGCGGCGGTTCCGCGGCCAAAATTTGGACTTAGTCCCTGAAATTTCATAAATTTATTCTTAGGTCCTTTCTTGGCAATTTTTTATGGGAATTTCTTAATTCCACTCAAGTGTTGAGTTTTCTAGTGTTTTATTGGGGACTCGTTAATTTGATCGGATAATTTAACTTTTTTTAAGTTTTTCCGGATATTTTAGAAACTGTTAAAAAGTTCGACCGGATATAAATACCAACTTTTTCCCCTGCCGGGAAATTTCCAAGTGTTGGATTTTTCCGTAGTTTAATGACGTTCTAAGTAGTGCAAGTAACGCGATGGACCCTCTAGAAGACAACAAACCTTAACTCGATTATGTGACCGTCTTGAACTGCCCTTTGAACCTTAGGGTTTGGGGCAGTACGGCGTGCCACATGTGAGGCGTTGGCTTGACCCTTCTATGGCTGGACCGTTGGTACTGAGGCACGAAATGAATGTTTTTAAACTTATTTCAAGCGTTGAACTGTTTCGGAAAAACTTGGGTGTTTGTTTGTTCGATCGGAAAGTTTAACATTTTCTATTTTATCTGGAATGTGATACAATATTTGGAATCCACAAGTAGTTATGAGATAACTGATTTGAATGTTATAAACATAGCAGTTTAGTCTCACTTGATCGGTTGCCACGGAATTTTGATGCGATCAAAAGTCCGTCGCAATCACGTAGCGTACGCGGATACTCGCCGGATAAACTTAATAGACAGCTACACCCCATAGCCCCGACCAAGTGACTGTAGGAGAACCCCGTCGCCGAAAGCATCCGTTTGGGTGCTCGCGGTAGCGGTGTTCCGCCTTAGTGCACTTCGTCGACGGTATCAGGGGTGCGGCAGCCTACTAAAGTTTGCGACGAGCATTCGATCAGAATGTCGGGAATCTTGTTGAATTGCTCGACTTGATATTGAAAAGTGTTTTCAATAATGAGACTAAAATGCGGGGTTTATAATTGTTAGGCATGCGATGTCTAAGGAATTCATTTGATTAGGCATGCGATGTCTATGAAGGTTGCGGATTCCAACGGTTGTAGTTTTACACTTTCTTTTCTGTGACCGTAAGTGTAATATGTGATATCGCCGGTTTCGTTGCTATATGTCAACGACAATTGGGATGGGCATATTAACTTACGTTGATGACATATGATGTTATGTGTTGCTGGATATGTTATATTGGATCGTCGCGTTTCGAATAGCCGGGGGTTTTATGTGAGATGAGAGTTTTTATTTTCATTCATGTAAAATTTATTGTATGTAATATTCTTTTATTGGGGCACTTCCAGGTAGCGGAAGATGTCACCCATTGTATATTATTTACTTTTCTGCACTAGGATAGACCCAAGGAGGGGAGCACAAGTAACCGGGTTCTAGGGTCCAGTGGGAGACCATCTCGAGGTGTCGAGTCCGGGTCTCCTAACCCTAGAATTGGTAGGGTTGCTTACCGCTCTCGTAGGGGTCTAGGGGTGTGGGTTAGGCTATTCATCGCGACCATGGAATCCGTGTTTTATACTGGCTCGTATTGAAAACACGGACGTCCTAGTATATCCAATATTTCATATGATTCTTCTGCTGCGATATCTGTGATGTGATCATTTGATGTTCTGTGATAGATACTATATATAGTATATATGATATATTATATAGACGTTACTTATGTTTTACACCCGCGCTAGCCCTGCCCTGCTCTGCCGTTAGTTACCTAACCTAACGGTGCACGAGGGGACATCGAGGCGAATGCGGATGGCATAAGTGTACGTCGTATTTATCTCTGATGTTTAGGTGATTTAAATGATAGGACTTCATTAATGTGATTAATGAAAGAAAAGAAACCTAAAACATGTTGTGGAATCGAATTTTCAAAAACAGGTAGCTACAGTTCTTGCTTTGCATCGCGGTGTTCCTTGTAGAACATCGTGCACCTTATTCGATAACGAAAGGACCGAGATCCCTTCACCGGGAGTGACTCCTTTAGCAATAACTGGCAGATGCTACAACCCTCGGTTTCTCTTTTGATTGCTTCTATAATTTTTGCTTTGCACAGTGATATATATGATATATCCCGCACCTTATTCGATGAGGAAAGGGCCGACGATCCCTTCACCGGGAGTGACCCCTTTAGCAAAACTAGAAAAGCCTCAAAAACACTCCATTTTAAAATCGTTTGATTCTACAACGATATCAAGTTCATTACACAATAGGTTTTCAGAAAAACCTGTCGTAGCCCTCCGTCATTTCAGATAAGTACTAGTTAGTATTCATGCTACGTTTGTTGACTATGTTAAGGCGTAGTGTGCTGTAGCTAATTAGTGCTTATCTGTATAAGCATATGATGTGATTGGATTAGGGTAGTCGTGCGACTTTGTTGACTATGTTAAGGGTCGTGCGGGTGGGTTTAATTCAATCGGGAAATGACGGGTTGAACTTGACTAGCACTTATGATTTGTTGACTATGTAAGGTCATATAGCTGCTAGGGGCAAAATATTATCGGGAATTTCAAGTGTTGAAATTTGCAATGAGATTGCATACCTTCTATGAGATAGTTGGATCCCGATACCCGCTGCGAGTAAGAGTTACTCCTGGGAGAGTTTTACACATTATAATTAGCCGATCAAGTAGGTGTCTAGAAAGATGTCAACGAGGTTACGCCTCTGGGAAAATGAGGTTTACATTAATTAGGTTCGTGCGAAAGCACGTGGGACCTCCCTCAAAGTACCGACACTGGCCTGGCTGAAAGATTGGCGAACTTATAGCGTGTAATTAATCCCGGCCAGTCTTTCCTTTTAGGGTTTGAAGTAAGATTTGATAAAAACAGTGGGAGCCATCCTGATTAGATAAAATAATAACAAATCTGATTCTTGCAAGAGCGAACGCAGAGTGTTTTCTTCTCTCTCTCTCCAGGTAGCGACCATGTCACGCCTTAATCAAGATAATAATACGGATGTATTGACCAAACCCGCTTGTTATACTGAGCTGGGGAACGTTGGTCCCGCTCCAACTTATAATTGTTATAAGACCGAGCAGGAAATAGGGGATTACCAGAATTCCCATGCCGCCCAAACGAAGAAGGTGCATACTGATGCATCTCCTTCGGGTGTGTTCATTACAAAGAACTGTTTCTCAGTATCCTCTGCATCTTGGGTATTTGTTATCGGATCAGGATCCCAGATATGTAATCTGTTACATAGGGCTACAGAAAGGCAGAGAACTGAGAACGGGTGATAAGTTTCATGAGACAGAAAACGGGGCAAGTGTTGCAGCCAAGTCTGTTGGTCACTATCACCCTGTATTACCAGTACATTGATTCTGAATGAATGTTATTAGATACCGAACTTGATATACAAAATTATATCAGTCTCTTTGTTAGTAACGAAGGATATAATTTTGTGTTGTTGGATATTGTTTTGAACATTTCCTATATCAAAAGTTGATCGGTTCAGGCACGTTATCTAAAAGCATTGACGTTCTAAATCAAACTACAGTTCCTAGTATAAAGAACACACACAAGAGGAAGAGTTCAGAAATGAACGAATCCTTCTTGAGGCATTGTAGACTAGGTCATATCAATGCGACCCGACTGGCTGAAGTTACATTTAGATGCATATTTAAATTAGTTTGAATTTACATCTTATGAAACTTGCCAGTCATGTCACAAAGATTAGATGACCATAGCTCTGTTTATTGGAAACAGAGAAAGAGTTAGTGTACTCTTGGATGATACATGTTGATGTATGTAGGTCCCTTGTCTACACATGCCAAGACCGGTTCTTTGTACTTCATTAAATTCTCTGATGATCTTTCAAGATTCAGACCTATGTTCCTGTTGAAACACAAGTCCGAACCTTTTGAGATATTCACAGAATATAAGTTAGAAGTAGAGAACCAAAATACGGGTAAAAGTATTATGTCCTATGATGAGATCAGGGAGGAGAATACTTGTGCATGGACTTCCTGGACTATTCTAAAGGAGAATGAGATTCTCTCTCAGCATTACTCCTTCGAATACACTACAGCACAACGTTGTATCGGGATGGAGCAATCACACCATATATGATATGGTGCGCTCTATGATGAGTACTACTGAGTTTCCTATTTCCGTTTGGGAGTTATGCATTTATGAAGTTGCATACCTATTGAATAGGGTTCCGATCAAATCAGTTGCCTACCACTTCATATGTGATATGGAAAGGGAAGAGCCCATATCTTAAGTAAGTTAAGATTTGGGGTTGTCCGTCCTATGTCTAAAAGCAAAATCCGGACAAGCACGAGGCAAGGTCTGTTATGTAGAACTGGAAATGTTCCAGCTATACAAACTGCAGCTGATGATTTGGTAGAACCGAAGGATTCAATAGTAACCAACGAACCTCAGCCTCTCCGCCGATCTAGTAGGGTTCCTCACCCACCTGAGAGTTACCTCAGTTTCTCTATGACAGTGGGAGCGAGGATTACATCATGAGATGATGACCCAACTAGTTTCGAGCTGGCCATCAGGAGTGAGACTCTGTAAGAATGGCTGGATGTTTATCGATCTGAGATGGAATCCTTATACACCAACAAAGTATGGACTTTGGTTGCTATATCTGAAGGGTTAAATTCCCATCAGGAGCAAGTATATCTTGAGAAGATTACTTGGTGTAGATGGAAAAGTTGAGACTTTCAAAGCTAGACTTGTTAAAGGTTTTCATCATCGACCAGGCGTGGATAATGATGAAACCTTTTTCCAGTAGCTATGCTTAAGTCCATCCAGATCCTACTTGCCACGGCTACATACCATGACTACGATATCTGGCGGTTGGGTGCCATGACTGCTTTTCTAAGTGATGTTTTAGAAGAGTGCGTCTATAAGTACACAGCCAGAGGGCCTCGTAGACAGTGGGAGCAGTGGAAACGCGAGCAAGATGTTTTATGTAATAAAGCAGGCATCGCGGAGTTGGAACGTCTGTTTTGATGACTTAGTCAAAGAGTTTGACATCATCAAAATGGTAGATGAACCTTGTATAAACAATAAGGTAGTAGGGAGTATGGTGGTGATCCTCGTAGAGTACGTGGATGACATACTCTTGATAAGAAAGGAGTTTCCTATGCTATGCTCGGTCAATCTCCGCTTATCATAATGACTCTCCATAGGGGATCAAAGTGATACCTCATAAATCCTGGGTTTTTGATCTATGAGATACAAGTAAATGGATGTTAGGATTCTCACTAGTTGTAGTGAGATGGTATCAATCGATCTTGGGGAGAATCACTGGAAAGGTTCCAGGGTGATAAGGACGACTGAATGTCAGTCACAGGCATTGTCTTTACCCTCAGTAAAAGGACGGTATGTTGGAAGAGTTCCAAGCTAGATACCGTGACATACTAGACGATAAAGGCTGGATACATCGCTACTTAAGATGCTACCAAAGAGGCAGTCTGGATGTATATTTGTTCATGAGATGAACTTAGTTCCTCCCATTGTGTGACAATGGAGTTGTGGTTTATGCCAAGGAATGTCAGTCCCATCAGTGATCAAGACATATTCTAAGGCAGTATCACCTGATCATGGAGATGGTTGATCTCCAAGGAGATCGAGGTTTGGAGAGCAGACTCAGAGGACAACACGGCGGATCAACTAACAAAGGCCTTTACCCAGAGAGAGACTTTTATGGGATGGTTGAGTATGAGATACTACAACCACTGCTACAGATGGCCCTAGTGCAAGTGGGAGAATGTTAGTCATATGTATGCCCTAGAGGCCATTACTGTACATAGGATATATATTGTAGTGGATGCTGGGACATATATAGGGAGGACTTTCTTGCTCGACATGATAGTATGCTATCTGGTTACTCTTTACCTTAACGTGTACACTGATTGTCTCTCTGTTACATGTTGGTAAAGCCCTTAGGATGTGTACTTGACTACCTGGACTATGATGCGGATCATACTAGTAGGGACATGGTAGTCCATAAGTACATCCTTCAAGGTCCCTAGTCGTGGGTGTATCGAGACGGGGCATCGATATACCAGAGTAGACTAGCGTATACCTTCTCGACCCATATAGATGGGCGATGGATGATCCTATATCCATTGGTATTTGACATCAGAGATAATATACGGGTGCTCAGTGGAGACTGGGTACACTGGACGGACTCGCCGAGAACTCCCAGATGGTATTATACCTTACGTCAGATGGCAGTTCTCTGGTGACACCGGTACAGGTTAGTCTGTAGACCCGAGATCGTCATAGAGTCTTGTGTGATTCCCACTGTGCTTTGATTTCCACCTTACCACGTCCAAGAAGGCGTGCAAAACGGTGGCTTTTGGGTACAGTCCCGAATCACATGAAGGCAATGAGCGATAGGAGGGGATTCGTCTCTCCCGGTATAGGGAGTTGATGTTGCGCTGTGTTCGATTGGCTATAACCGGAAATCCCTGGCCAGGGTTGCTGAGATTTACTGGTAAGTGTTACCAGTAGTATCTCGAACTGTTATAGACCTCATATCGACACGACTTATCGAGCTACTGGGGTCTGACGTTTACCACCCTAGGCGAGATATGCGACATATCAGACGATCAGACCGGACTGTACGGTAAGTGTTACTGGTTGGATTCGCAGGAGTGTGAGAGGGCTTGCTCGTCGATCTTCTGATCGCTCAATACCCGGGTGGCCGTTACTGTTGGATATAGTGCCCTCTAAGTCAATTATTGGATCGCAGGTACGTGATTGCAATGATTGAGGGAGGACCTATACCGATAAAACAGTCTTACTCGAGATGATAGTATGCTATCTGGTTTGTCTTTATCATCATGATAGAGCCCATAGGATTCTTGTTTGACTACCAGCAGTATGATGGCGATCATATATGTGGGAGCTGGGGTCTATAAGCACATCCTTAAAGTGTCCCTAGTCGTGGGAGTTTCGAGACAGGGCATCGATACTCCGGAGTAGACTAGTGTATACAGTCGAGACCCCGATGAGGGGCGGTGGCCGGTCTCACAAGCCACTGGTGTCAGTTGGATCACCTAAGATGTATACAGGTGCTCATTAGGTTATGAGTACACCGGACAGGACTCGCCGGGAACATGCTAGTTGGTATTATACATATCGTCAGGTAGCAGTTCACTGGTGACATGTGTACAGGTTAGTTCATTGACCTGAGGTCGTCATTTGCCTCGTGTGAGTTCCCACTGTGCTTTGATTTATACCCTACCACGGGTCAAAGGAGCCGTGCAAACAGGTATATTTTGGGTACAGTCCCGAGCCACTTTGGAGGCAAGTGAGCGGATCGTCGGGGATTCGTCTCTCCCGGTATTGGGGGTGAGATCGCGCTGTGTTTAGGTGAGCCATTACACGAAATCCCTGGCCAGGGTAATCGAGATATACTGGTAGGTATACCAGCAGAATCTCAGGGTGTTCTGGGCTGCTCTCTGACACGACTTATATCGCTGTTGGGGGTCTGACGTTTACTGGCCCCCTAGGCCGTATATGCGATACTCATAGACAAATGTTCCGGACTGTACGGTTATTGTCACTGTCAGGCTCAGTAGGGTTTATAGATGAGTTCGCTCGTCAGCTTCCCTTCCAATCAATACATAGGCAAAACGTTACGTACAGTTAGTACCTCTGACGTGCTAGTGGTTATACCCAGTGCCAGTGTACTGATGAGTCATTAGAGTCCCCCACAGACACTTTCCTAAGTTCGGACGAAACGTTGTAGAGGCCGTATGGGTTTATGGCAAGGTTCGGAAAATGCACGTGCATTTTCGCACGTGTCGTTTTTCGGGCAGATAATACTGGTAGGCTTTGGTTTAAGCCGGAACCCAGTATTATACTGTGTAGATATAATATCTTTGTCTCAGTTGCATTTGTATTCGGTCATAATACAAATGCGGGTATGTTTATACCAATACGGGGTTATCCTGAAATTCGTTTCGGGATGATTTTTGGAAGTTGCCAGTTTCCAGTTTTCTATCAGCCGTATTTTGACATTCGGTTAACTACGGATTTTTCTTTTCGTCTTCTGAGTGAGTCATGCTTCTAGAAGGTTCTAGAAGTGATGATTAGGCTTGTGACTCATTAGTGTCATTAATGGTTCATTAATGATGGAGGATGACTAGGTTTAATGTGATTGGTTTGCATTTATTGATTTCTAGTGATTCATTCTTTGTGATAAGCATGAAGGGATATGGTCACCCTCCTCCTTGCTCCTACACTCACCCTCCTCTTCATAAAATGTGGCCGGCCCCCTCTTGTGGGAATGAGATTGATTTTTGATTAAAAACATTATGGTTTTGGCTTCATGAAAATTAGATTGCTCATTTCTCAATTCGATTGATCCAAATGGCAACTTCTTTTAACCGTTCGTCCATAGTCTTGGACGTAACGAGACAACGTATTCTACTCATTTTCTACTTCATCTTGGTCGTCTCTTTTGGCAAACTTGACGATCGAGTTGCTTCGGTTCAGAGGCGGGAGCCCGTTTAAAGATCCGTCGACGTGGTGCCACCTGGACGATGAGAACGGAGATCAAGCAAGTTCGGATCAGTTGCAACATAGCGTGGGATGATGGTTGAAGACCGAAGTACTCGGATCATTCGGTATAACAATTCTACCCTCTTTACAATTTGTTAGTTTAGCTTTAATGGGCGATCCGGGATAAAGTACGCGATAGCGCCAGTCGTAAAAGTTTTGTTCCGCATATCGGCGCCTGTTAGACGGCCGGGGCGCTGCCACGGACTTACAGTGGTATCAGAGCCTCACCATTAAGCTATACTAATTTGTGCTAACGCGTTTAAAAGATCGATCGAACGGATTTCGCGAAATCACAATTTTCTGTACATGATGTTTCTGTCGATTTTTAAACTGTTCTAAAATTCATTTTGAGCATTGCAGAAAATCATGCAGGGTTTTTGAAGAATACTGGTGAAATTTGGGCACGTGATCCCACAAAACGACCGCGGATCCGCGGCCCAAACCATGGTTTGGCCGCTGATCCGCCGCGCTTTTGTGGGAACAGTGCGCCAAATTTTTTCAGTGGGTTTCTCATGGGAAATGGTGATTTTTGGTATATGTCTTTTGGGCCAAAATTTTGTTACTGTACACCAGATGTTTGTGGGGCCCTCTTCGGGAAATTTAGTCGATCGAAATTTTAAACTTGTTAGTTTTTCAGTACTTTCATTATATCTCCGACCGGGAATGTCATTTGATCGGTAAACCGCGTCTGATTGCTATAGTTCTTTTAGACGGGTTTACGAACGTGACATTCGCGTTGATGTTCTGTGTTGTGCTGTAATGTTGCGGATTTGTGGTGGTGGATAGCAGGGTGCAATGATGGTGTTGTTTGAATTCATTTGTACTTTTGATATTGCGGGGCGAGCGTCCGACTTGTGGACTGCCGTCACTGCCTGTTTGTATAATATTCTTTTGGGGAACGACCAGGTTGCGGTCGATGTACCTGTTGTACTATTTTTATTTCTGTACTAGGTTTACCCCGCGGTGGGGTGCACGAATAGCCGGGTTCTGGAGGGCAACGGGTTCGTATCTCATGGTATTGAGAGGCAAAGGGACCACACTTTAGAATTGGCAGACTATTCGCCGCACTCGTAGGGGGTACAGGTTGACCCAAGGAGGGGTGCTCAATTTACCGGATTCCGTGAAGTGCCGGGTATTCCATTCACTATGTTGTGGGGACTACCTCGCTTCAGGTTTTGGCGGGTAACTTGCCGCACCCGTAGGGGTCCAGGTTTCATTGCACAGGCTATCCACACGACCAGGGGAACGTCGGGTTTTAGCAGAGGCTCTGTGAAACTCGGGGATCCCAGTTTATCTGTATTGTTCTGTGATGCTTATTACTTTTCTGTAATGTTGCATTTTATCACGCCTGGAGCGATTACTGTATATTAGTATATATATTATTAGATGTTGTATATGTTTTACACCCGCGCTAGTCCAGTCCCCGCTCTGTCGTTAGTTAAGTAACCTAACGGGTGATGACGGGACCCAGTGACGAATGTGGATGGCATATACATACATTTTATTTTCGTTCTTTTCTGGTGTGATTGATTGATGGGAATGCATTGATTCTTATCAATGCAAAGATAAAACAAACCTATATTTGATGTTGTTGGAACAAATTTTAAAATTATTACAAAGACGTTTCCTTTTGTTATGCATAGCGGTATTCAGTTAGAATATCCTGCACCTCATTCCACGAGAAAAGAGTCGAGATCCCTTCACCGGGAGTGACTTCTTTAGCAAAAGGTTTTCGCTACTATATATTTTTATAAAGCTATCAGGTTTCTTCAACAAGATCAGGTTCATTACGTTAAAGGTTTTTCGCCAAAAACCAGCCGTAATCCTCCGTCGTTTCTTATGGATGGTCAGTAGTATTCAAGCTATGTTTGTTGGCCTACGTCAAGACATAGTGTTTGGTAGCTGCTGGGTATTCATTTGTTGCATAGATAGATGCATTAGTTTAAGTCAGACGTACACCTTGTTGGCCTACGTCAAGGGCTTGTACGATGACTTAAGTTGATCAGGACAACGACGGGTAGAACTTGACATGTTGCTTATGATTTGTTGGCCTACGTCAAGGTCATAAGAGCATGGGATAAAAATTACATCGGGAGTTTCAAACATACAAGAAACTTGCCAGACTTGCGCATACCTTCTGGAGTGTGATGACTTGAGTGGCTTCCATCAAGTTATCATGCGATGATAGTTGGATCCCGATTCTCACTGATGAGTTGGTTTACTCTTCGGGTGACCCCGACTAATTCTTCTTTCGGGTTTGGAAGAGAATTTGAGAAAACAGTGGGAGGTTTTCTAATTAGATAAAATGATAACCATTCTGATTTAGGCTAGAATGCACGCAGAGTGTTTCTTCTCTCTCTCTCTCTTTGGCAGCGACTTTTGACCGACCCCAGACTATAACTCAGTGACCAAAGTTGACCGAATCTTCTTAAAATACTGGCTTTTGGATTGTCTATAGTTGCATAAGTCATTGCTGCTCTTTCTTTTACCCTTTGTATTTCTCAGAACACCCCGTATTACTACGGACATCCACTTCCATTGGATAGATCCATCGTATGGTTATATACGAACTCGAAGGGACTTCTTCGAGGATGGATCCAGGTTCAGGAGAAATAGAATTGGTTTATTCTGTTGTCTTTTATTATCACCTTCTCTCAGGTTGCGAGGGCTCCTTGGTTTAGGAAAGTACACCTATTACGCTTATTGGATAGTCTTCTTCCAAACCATAGGCTGGTGCCGAACGGTAGGGAATGAAGAAAACCAATTAGCCTAAGTAGGGTGTGCAAGAGGTAATATGTAAAGACAAGATAAAGGAATTAGAAAGAGGGCAAAGTAAATTGCGACTATTTACATTCATGACCAAATCACGTATTTCATCGCCACTCTTACTTCACCTTTGATTTCTCCAGAACAACCCGTATCACTACGAACATCCAATTCCATTGGATAAATCCATCGTATGGTTATATACGAACTCGAAGGACATTTTTTCGAGGATGGATTCTGGTTCAGGAGAAATAAGAATATGGTATTATTCAGTTGTTTTTATCATCACCTTCTCTCAAGTTACGAGTACTCCTAGGATTAGGAGGGTACACCTATTAAGCCTACTGGATATTCTTCTTCCAAACCATAGGCTGGTGCCGAACGGTAGGGAAGGAAGAAAACAACTTAGCCTAATGATGGTGTACAGAAGGTAACGACTAAAGCCAAATAAAGGGAATTGGAAAGATGACAGGGAAATATACGGTTAAAGTCATGATTTGGATTATGGAAGAGGCATTACTAGGAATACCAGGAAACCCCTACAAAACATATTTATGTTTCATATTCACTGTGCATTGTTAATAGAAAACTGATTTCCCGATTGGATACTTACTCCAGGGTATGTATTTACCAGGAACGATTCTCACATCTGCATGGTTTTACAGATGTTGAGTGGGAGCGAGTTATTGGGAATTAGGTGATCATCCTCATTATATCGAAATTCGTTGTAATTGGTGATATTTGAGGAAATCTCCTGGGAACAGTTTTCAACCTACGACGTACAGGTTATGAGTTATTCAACTCAGCGGACTTATACAGAGTATTGTATGTTGTCCAGTGTCCATCAGGACAAAGGGGCTGGTCCTCGAACTATATTCTGTTTACTTGTAACTTCTCTAGTTTTTAGACAAGTGTTTCGTAGAAATACAATGTCTAAGTTTTGAGAAGTTGTGGGTATAGGAATAAAGTAGAGAACCAAGTGTCACAAGTATCGGGATTCTTCAAAGAAATCGAAGATGTAGATTCTTGTGATTGGTATTCAATTGATAGTAATGGTTTTTGAGAAACTTGTTTCTTTTTCAGGTTACTCATAATTGGATGGATTCCTAAGTTGAATAATACCGATCATCCTCTCTCTATTAAGTTATTATGCACTGGAGACAGCTGCATGATTAGAATTTGGTTCCAAATTAAAATAAGTGCCTATGTTTCTATATTGGATATAGATTGCTTCATATCTTAAACGATGTTAAGGTAAGGAGAGTTGTCCAGCTTATGTTTTAAAACAGACACTGGAAAACTCAAGGCACGTTTCTGTAATGACAGTTTGTGGGTTGACCCTAGCTTTGACGAGGGTTGATTTTCTACCATCTGGAAGATCAATAGTGATATTGTTCTTGACTCGCCACAGTTTTATTAAAATGGATTTTTTCAGAAAAACAGTAGTGGGAGCATGGTAGAACTGGAAGTGATTCCAGAACCGCAAACGATTACGGAAAGTTTTAATAGGACCTATATATTCAATCAGGTTTGACATTCCAATAGCCACTCCGCAGATATGGTGGGTAACCTCAGACACCCGAGAGGTACTCCGGTAGCCTCAAGGACGGTGACAGGGAGGTTCTTGCTTACCCAGACTTGACACTACTGTTGTTCCAGACTATGAGACCGGGCAGGAGGAAATGTATAGCGTCATTCTAAACTAGTTTTAGAAGTGTACGTATATATATTATTCTGCCAGAGAGTTGTCATAGTCAGTGGGAGCAGCGGAAGCATAGTGGGCAAGATACTTATGTCTATTTATAGACTTGAGCTGATATAGCGGAGATTGATCATCTGATTTTTGATGTAACAGTCATGGGTTTGACTTCATCAGAATAAGGGGATGGATTTGTTAAGAAGGTAGTAAGGTATGATGTCCTGGTATTTGGATGACATACACAGAATATGAAGTAAAATTCCTATACTGAACGGTTGTACCGAGGTCGTCACACAGTTGTTTCTCCACAAAGGACATGGATATAATATTTGACATTCTGGTTACTAGATCTAATGGTTTTTGATCTAGATTTGGGTAGTTTCCCAATGTGGGTACCTGGACAGTATTCTAATAGTATTTTAGAATAGTTGACTCCTAGCATGGTGGTGTACCTGCAGGTGATGGAGTCACCCTCTCTAAAGGTGTCTTACAGACTAAAGGGGAGAGGGATGTGCATGATTGGCAGATCACTTGCTTAGGCAATTGAGTCAATCGTGAGATATCAAGTACCGCACCAGATGTTGTTATTGCACTAGATGCAATAAGTTTATATTAATCCAATCCTGGAGAAACATTAGGAAGCAGTTTTAGAACATAAGTGAATGTTCTACGGATAAGATGACGGCGGCCTCCTTCGGGAGACGGTTATCATTCCAGGCTTCAAAGGTGACATAGATGACAGAACGATTGTCAAGGTTATATTTTTTCCTTAGACGAGGGATGGTATTATGGACAGGCGGTCCAAGAGGATACTGTGGGAGGCTTGGTGCTGGACACTGATTAGTTTCAGTGATCGATACAGTCTAAGAAGTTTGGATTTGGAGTTCATTTATGAACTAGGTCCCATCAGATATCCAGACATATTCTAAGACACGTATTACTCAATTCGGGAGATGGTTTTCTCCGCGAACTTGAGATTAAGAGAGACATAGAAAGAAACATCATGGCGGATCCACTCACTTAGGCTATTTCTCGAACACATTAGTTTCGCAAACAGACATTGTGAAACTGATTATTAGAGGAGTTGGATGCTCGGTATCACACGAGCTGTGAGTACTCGACATCGCAATAATTAGCCTTAAGTGCAAGTGGGAGATTGTTGGATATAGTGCCCTCTAAGTCAATTATTGGATCGCAGGTATGTGATTGCAATGATTGAGGGAGGACCTATACCGATAAAACAGTCTTACTCGAGATGATAGTATGCTATCTGGTTTGTCTTTATCATCATGATAGAGCCCATAGGATTCTTGTTTGACTACCAGCAGTATGATGGCGATCATATATGTGGGAGCTGGGGTCTATAAGCACATCCTTAAAGTGTCCCTAGTCGTGGGAGTTTCGAGACAGGGCATCGATACTCCGGAGTAGACTAGTGTATACAGTCGAGACCCCGACGAGGGGCGGTGGCCGGTCTCACAAGCCACTGGTGTCAGTTGGATCACCTAAGATGTATACAGGTGCTCATTAGGTTATGAGTACACCGGACAGGACTCACCGGGAACATGCTAGCTGGTATTATACATATCGTCAGATAGCAGTTCCCTGGTGACATGTGTACAGGTTAGTTCATTGACCTGAGGTCGTCATTTGTCTCGTGTGAGTTCCCACTGTGCTTTGATTTATACCCTACCACGGGTCAAAGGAGTCATGCAAACAGGTATATTTTGGGTACAGTCCCGAGCCACATTGGAGGCAAGTGAGCGGATCGTCGGGGATTCGTCTCTCCCGGTATTGGGGGTGAGATCGCGCTGTGTTTAGGTGAGCCATTACACGAAATCCCTGGCCAGGGTAATCGAGATATACTGGTAGGTATACCAGCAGAATCTCAGGGTGTTCTGGGCTGCTCTCTGACACGACTTATATCGCTGTTGGGGGTCTGACGTTTACTGGCCCCCTAGGCCGTATATGCGATACTCATAGACGAATGTTCCGGACTGTACGGTTATTGTCACTGTCAGGCTCAGTAGGGTTTATAGATGAGTTCGCTCGTCAGCTTCCTTCCAATCAATACATAGGCAAAACGTTACGTACAGTTAGTACCTCTGACGTGCTAGTGGTTATACCCAGTGCCAGTGTACTAATGAGTCATTAGAGTCCCCCACAGACACTTTCCTAAGTTCAGGCGAAACGTTGTAGAGGCCGTATGGGTTTATGGCAAGGTTCGGAAAATGCACGTGCATTTTCGCACGTGTCGTTTTTCGGGCAGATAATACTGGTAGGCTTTGGTTTAAGCCGGAACCCAGTATTATACTGTGTAGATATAATATCTTTGTCTCAGTTGCATTTGTATTCGGTCATAATACAAATGCGGGTATGTTTATACCAATACGGGGTTATCCTGAAATTCGTTTCGGGATGATTTTTGGAAATTGCCAGTTTCCAGATTTCTATCAGCCGTATTTTGACATTCGGTTAAATACGGATTTTTCTTTTCGTCTTCTGAGTGAGTCATGCTTCTAGAAGGTTCTAAAAGTGATGATTAGGCTTGTGACTCATTAGTGTCATTAATGGTTCATTAATGATGGAGGATGACTAGTTTAATGTGATTGGTTTGCATTTATTGATTTCTAGTGATTCATTCTTTGTGATAAGCATGAAGGGATATGGTCACCCTCCTCCTTGCTCCTACACTCACCCTCCTCTTCATAAAATGTGGCCGGCCCCCTCTTGTGGGAATGAGATTGATTTTTGATTAAAAACATTATGGTTTTGGCTTCATGAAAATTAGATTGCTCATTTCTCAATTCGATTGATCCAAATGGCAACTTCTTTTAACCGTTCGTCCATAGTCTTGGACGTAACGAGACAACGTATTCTACTCATTTTCTACTTCATCTTGGTCGTCTCTTTTGGCAAACTTGACGATCGAGTTGCCTCGGTTCAGAGGCGGGAGCCCGTTTAAAGATCCGTCGACGTGGTGCCACCTGGACGATGAGAACGGAGATCAAGCAAGTTCGGATCAGTTGCAACATAGCGTGGGATGATGGTTGAAGACCGAAGGACTCGGATCATTCGGTATAACAATTCTACCCTCTTTACAATTTGTTAGTTTAGCTTTAATGGGCGATCCGGGATAAAGTACGTGATAGCGCCAGTCGTAAAAGTTTTGTTCCGCATATCGGCGTCTGTTAGACGGCCGGGGCGCTGCCGCGGACTTACAGTTACGTTTAGCAGACCGCTTGCGGCTTGTGGGTGTTTGATATGATCATCACTTGCTGCCGGCGTATTGACGAGTCTTTAGAGTCCTACACAGAGGTTTCCTGGCTCAAGCGAAACGAAATAGGAGCGCATATGAGATATATGCGGGACCGAGAATAATGCGTGTATGTGATACCGTATTCTATTCTCGCGATGAATGTATCGATTGGTTGTATGCGATATAACCTGGTTATCGAATCGAGGATTGATTCGATAAGTCGATACATTGGATATTAGTCGGTCATATGCGATGTGACCGGATCGTTAAATCAAGTGTTGATTTAATGATTTAATGTATAATTATATATTTGATATATTACTTTACATTAACTAATATTGGTTCACTTAAGATTACTTTCTCACTTGAATGTGCACATTGTATATATGATATAGTTTTGTGAACTAGTTTGTATCATGTTTGATGATACATGCAAACTTGGGTGTGTATGATTAAACCATGATTAAGTTAATGGTTAGGGTTTGATTTACTTATTTATTTATTTCTTTTCATTTATATTTGGACAAGAAATGAAATGGTTGCTACTTTTGTTTTTTGTTGAAGCTTCATGAAGCTTTGAAAGCTTGACCATTTTGTTTCTTTCCTTAACCCTAACCATTCACCTAACCCTAGTTTATTCTCTACAGTTAACCATGGTTGCATTATGATAACCATCACTAGTTTTTCTATTAGATAATTCTTTTTCTTTCTTCTTCTTCATCTTCTTCATGAAGAGAAGAAACCATGGCTAGAAAATTCTAAATGATGATTCCAAGTGAGAAATCCAAATCCAAGTGAACCCACTTCCTATTTCTTCATCCTCTACCACTTGCCATGTAGTATAGGGTGTTTTCTTCACAAGTTTCATCACTTGCTGAAGTTGGAGCTTGTTCTTGAGTTGCCTCGACGTAGATCATCTTCGGCATCGAAGTCGACGACCTAGCCCGATCATTTCTCCGATGGAATCAACACTAGAGTCGAGATCCGATGATCGCAGCAAAGGGACATCGTCACAGAGCTATGGAGGTGGAGGACCGGATCTACAAAGGTTGTATTTTCCGTTCACTCTTAGTTAAGTTGTTAACTAGTTGCATGTTTCGCCTTAAACTCTAGTCAACGATCGCATTAGGGTTTCTCGGCACCGGAAATTTTTGAATTTGGCATGGTTGATGCCTTGTGGAACCTCCTTAGAGTGCCTAGGAATCCTACATATACGCATCTTGACCCATATGATGGGCGATGGTTGATCCCATATCCATCGGTGTTTGATATCAAGGATGGTGTACGGGTGCTCAGTGGAGACTGGGTATACTGGACGGACTCGCCGAGAACTCCCAGTTGGTGATATACCACACGTCAGATGGCAGTTCTCCGGTTACGCTGGTACAGGGTAGTCTGTAGACCCGAGATCGTCATAGAGTCTTGTGTGATTCCCACTGTGCTTTGATTTCCACCTTACCACATCAAAGGAGGCGTGCAAAACGGTGGCTTTTGGGTACAGTCCCGAATCACATGGAGGCAATGAGCGATAGGAAGGGATTCGTCTTTCCCGGTATAGGGAGTTGATGTTGTGCTGTGTTCGATTGGCTATTGTAAGTCCACGTTGCTCACCCCAGTTCTTACGGGGAGGCGGAAACGGCGAAAAACAATAATTTGGCGCAAGGCAAAATGGACTCAAAATCAAGGATCTTGGCTAAACTAGAAACTAGCAAACAAGTAGAGGCTTTAACTACTATGCTGTAGAAAATATACCTCACGAAACCGGTCCTTCGGGTCTTCCCTCCGATGTCCGGCTCGTCCATCCACGCTCTGAGGGTCGATCCAGGTCTTGGTCACCTCCGCGGCCTTCTTGAGTCGAAGACGATCCACGCGAGAGTTGTACACCGAGCTCCACCTCAAGCCGAGGCAACTAGGGCAAAGAGATCGCTAATCTAAATACCCTAGGTTGTGTAGAAGAGAAAGATGGAAGTGTTTGTCAATGTGGGTTCTTTTTCTCTCAACACATGAGATCAAAAGAATTTTCAAGAGGTGGAAGATGAAGGAGAAAACCTAGCAACCATAGAGCTTTTCTTTTCTTCTCACTTCAAGAGAGAGAATGAGAAGAGAATAATGAAAAAAGGATTAACTAAAGCCAATGAACCATGGTTGCAATAATACACAATATCATCATTACTAATCCTATCATGATAAAGTTGATGCTACATTGAATTGACCATTTTCATAATCAAAAAAAAAATAAAAATAAAAGAAAAATAAAATCCAAGAAGAGTGTAGATCTCTCTTGAAGGTCAATGGTCAACACGGTCAACGGGTCAACAAAGTCAAGAGAGGTCCAAGTGGTCAAATGGTCAATGCAATTAGCCATCACTAATCTATCACTAAAAGGATTAGTAAATAATGCCTCCGCTCATAATGGTTTTCACCAAACGAATTGTCAAAACCCTAATGAGTGTGCCATATTACGGTTTTGGCCGAACCAACTGCCAAAACCCTAATGGGGCACCTCTTCCTTTATCGCTCCTCAAAACTGTGCATACACACCCGCATCCGCATTCCGTAGAATGCGAATGCACAGAAGACAAATCAAATCCATCTGTGCAATACTAGGATCTGGCTTAAACTAAAGCCCACTAGTATTGTCTGCCCGAACAGCATGCACACTAGTGCACGTAAGTGATCGTAGCCCTGCCGTAAAACCATACGGCCTTTACACGTTTCGCTCAATGCAGGGAAACTCTCTGTGTGGGACTCTAAAGACTCGACACTACGCTGGCAGTGGGTTTAACAACAGACCGCAAGCGGCACTAGTTGTACGTAACGGTCCCCAGGTAGATGTCGATAAGAAGGCCGATGAGGTAAACCCATCCGAACTCCTACTGAGCCTGTATGTGACAATCTCCGTACAGTCCTGTTTGTTCGTCTGATACATAGCATGGCGGGCCTAGGGGGTGGTGAACGTCAGTCCCCTAATAGCGGTACAAGTCGTGTCGGAGTGTAGCCCAGAACACCCTGAGATAACACTGGAAACCTACCAGTATATCTCGCTTTCCCTGGCCAAGGACTACTTGTGTAATAGCTCTCCTAGACACAGCGCGATGTCAACCCCCAATACCGGGAGAGACGAATCCTGTCTAACCGTCACTGCCTCCAAGTGCTTCGGGACTGCAACCAACTACTACCTGTTTGCACGACTCCTTTGAGCCGTGGTAGGGTAGTAATCTAAGTACAGTGGGAACACACTCGAGGCGAAGTGACAGTGTCAAGTCGGCGGACTAAGCTGTACTCATGTCACCTGGGAACTGATAACTGACGATAGGTATAATACCAACCAACAGTTCCCGACGAGTCCTGTCCAGTGTATTCGTAACCTAATGAGCACCCGCATACTATCTCAAGTACGACGTACTGACGGCTGTGGGACAGACCGTCTCCTCCGCTGGGATGAGAAGCGCATACGCTAGTCTACTCCGAAGTATCGATGCCCTGTCTCGATAGTCCTACGACTAGGGACCTATATAAGAATGTGCTTATGGATTACCCAGCCCCCACGAGTGTGAGCGCCATCACAACGCTGGTAATCAAGCAAAAATCCTAAGGGCTCTACTAATATGTATATAAGCGATATTGTAACAACCATAATTTTCTTATACACTTTTTCCTATACAAATTTTTTAAAAATATTTTTAAAATCCACAAAGGGGTATTTTAGCATAAGCACAAGATATAGGTAATTATTTTGTTTTTAATTACAAGCTACAAGAATATAATAACTCCATTTTTAGTGTACAAGAAATTACTTTAAATTTAATGTATACTAAGAGTATTTATTCTTGCTGCTATCAGTTTAAGTAATTAAATACCACAATAATTACAAGAAGGAGCTTGTAGCTCATTGGTAATACCTTGCACTGCTGAACCAAGCCATCAGAGTTCGAATCCCATGCCCCACATATTTTTTTTATATCATTTTGTTTTAATTTTTTGGAAGGTCAACAGTCAAACAGCCATAACTCACAAAATTAATGCTGCACACAAAAAATAAAGTACACCAAAATCCCCCCAAGTGAAACCCTACCGTTCGAGCCCCGACTCGGCCCCAACTCGGCCAAGTCGGCCGGCGCCGCCGGCCGGACTCGGCCGGTTGGCCGAGTCGTCAACACGGAAAAATTCCGTGTTGACTTGGTCAATACCCCTGCATACTTCAATTTTTCAGAACTGTTACCAAATTCCTATTACACCTCTTTTAATCCAAAATTTAATGATATTTTAATGAATTTTTACATTTTTAAATATTTTTTTAATCCAAACCCTAACCCTAGCCTAGCCCTATATAAACACCCCTACCCTCTACCATTTCACCCTACAACTCTAAGTCCACTCTCTCAAATTCTTAAGAGAACTCGGTACGTTAGAAAAAGAGTGAGAAGCGAAGCGCTGCTGAAACCGACGACGAATTCCGGCGATCGTAGTAAAACCTTCGCGACGTTTTAGACGCACCGACACACACCACTTCCTTAGCCTTCTTAGCTTGTCCAAACTTGTAAGTCCCATCTTTCCTATCTCCCTTTTCTTTTAATAGAAAATACGACTTTTTAGAACTCGACGGGAATCGGAACAAACCGATTTCCGATTCGGTTTTTCTACAAAATCCCACTTGTCACCTAATCTCTAATACCTAAACATATTCATGATGACTATTAATCACATAAAAACCAATTTAAACAAAGTTTCTCACATGAAATGATAGCTTTCTTGTAATACCGTATTCTTTTCATAAAAATACCATAAAGTTTATTTTTCTTGTTCTAATTAATTCTCTCATTCCTAAATATGTTCATCTTGATAAATAAACTTGTAGAAA
This sequence comes from Agapanthus africanus, assembly GCA_030015575.1. Taxonomy (NCBI): domain Eukaryota; kingdom Viridiplantae; phylum Streptophyta; class Magnoliopsida; order Asparagales; family Amaryllidaceae; genus Agapanthus; species Agapanthus africanus. Next base: position 396,367,094 of record JASDDO010000026.1, on the reverse strand, counting down.
TCAATTTGAATGAATTTTCACACATGAAATGATAACGTTTTCAAATACCGTATTCTTGCGCTTAAATACCTTCAAGTTTAATATATCATATTTAACCTCTAAAACTTCATTAAACCTTAAAATAAGTCACGAGGTAATAACCTACCTCTACACACACACAAATATAACCCTAATCGATAAACGTCAAAACATAGAATACGAAAATACAAGACTTTTCACTAAAATACCATTATCTTTATAAACTTTTTTTTAAAAGCTTTAAGTTGTACACAATTCTAAATAAAATCTTTTAAAATGAAAGCACGATATGTCATGGACATCGATCGTTTATCTAAACTGACTTTGTGGTGTCTAGGCAAGTGTGTCTAGGCTAGTGGTTTTTAATTAGGCCCACTACTGTGGTTCCTTCCCACTTACCTGGCACTTACCTGGCCGCAATTGGCGGTGAAGAGGCGATTTGAGGCTTCTAATGACTTATCGTTTAGACCTTAGAAATAGGCTAGTTGGCTTAGGAAACCCTAGAAACTAAAATACGGAAATCTATACCCTTTTACAAATAAATACCTTATATTTATAAAACCGTTTTTTTTTCTAAATGAATGGTATTTGTTAAACCTATGCAAAGAGCCGCTAAAACCCACCTTTGGGGAACCCATTAGGGATAGCACGGTTCATCGTGCACCCGCGGGCTAGTAGTGCGAGATTCAGACCTCCGCAAGGAGCATTCGGTCTCGAAAGGTTTAAAATACGGCATTTAAGAAAAAATGAGATTTTGGAAAATAAAATATTATTTAAAATTATTCTTGTATTAATATATATATAATTATCATTTAAACGCCTATTTTATCATAAGATAAAGTTTCCATCTTTTTCTAAAATTACAAGATTAAAAGTTACAATAAAATACCATGAGTTTTAAATAAATCAATTAATACTTTTATTAGGATATATTCACTAGAATAACACAAATAAAATTCACACTCATTATAACTATAAAGACGAATAATAAATACTTGAGGTGTATTTTGAAAAATGTACAATAGTACTTTTTACATAAAACCCCTTCAAGTTTTATAAATTACAATAAGGACCCTAACAAATATAGAACTTCAAATTACTTTTCTTTTAGTCTGACTCGGGTTAGAGTCTGACTATTTCTGACTTGAATATGATTCAAGTCAATCTATATTCTTTTATATTCCAACTCAATATGAATACATGAATTCCTGAATCCAGTTAACAATCTATTCAATTTTGACTGAATCAAACCATGGATATACATCCATTATCATGTTATTCCATTTACCTGATTATGCAGTTACAACATGTTTACTGATATCATGGTTTTGGTCGGTCACCCAACTTACACAATACAATACAACACAACAATACTGTTAAAACACTACGGGGTTTAAGGGGTAGAATGGTACGGAAGGTGTTAAAGGTGGCACGAGGTGGTCAGATTAAGACACCTAACCTGAATCCTATTGCTGTTGTACCGTGGCATAACGGTTCCTTGTACTTTCCATTTGCCTTGGTCTCTAGCATATAGAGACCCCCCTCGTATACACTGGCATCCTTCTGTACCAAGCTACAAACAACAGCGTTAACTCAATATTCCATAATATTCAACAATATAATACTTTAGAAAATACTTTTACACTGTCTTTCTAATTCTTCCTTATCTTTGGGACTTACCGAACGACCTGTTCGCTGACGACATTCTATTTCTTTCTTCTTTGAATGTCGTCAGGTGCGTTGGACCAAGCTGAGATCGAGCCCACCGGTGAAGATTTGGAGCAGTTCCACGAAGACCCCGAGCTCTAGATATTGTATCTTGTTCTTTCCAGTATTTTCATTTCCTGTTATGCCACTGTTTAGGCATCGCTTTTCATTTCAGTTGTATTTCCTTTTCATGTATTGTACAAAGAATGTTATTAATAAAAGTTGCTGTTCTTTTTATACTCTTGTCTCTTGTGTATTTTATATTGCTTAGCTACGCTTAGCGTATGTACTTCTAAGTATATACGTAGCGGACCTCGTCGCCTCCACTTCGCCGTATACTGGGAAGCGGGGCGTGACAGATATGCTAAAAGAAACACATGCACATATTGAAGTAGAGACAAACCAAGTAGCATACTACCATTTTGAGCAAGATTCTCTATACAACTGTGAATATCCCAAGCTTCCATCAAGTAATATACAAGCTAGTATGATACAGTAATGGCCTCTAGGGCATATACACTAACAATCTCCCACTTGCACTAAGGCCATGTACTGGCGAATCGAAGACCTATCATCTCGATCAGCCGCTCGAACTGAGTCTGGGGTAGGGCCTTCGTGAGTGTATCTGCAGTGTTGTTCTCCGTATTTACTCTCTTCACCTCGATCTCCCGGCGATCTACGATCTCCCTGATCAGGTGGTACCGCCTCAAAATGTGCCTGGACTTCTGATGGGACCTGGGTTCCTTCGCTAAAGCTATAGCGCCGTTGTTGTCGCAATACAGCGGTATTAGATCAACAATAGTAGGAACCACCTGAAGCTCCGTGAGGAACTTCTTCATCCAGACAGCTTCCTTTGCGGCATCGCAAGCAGCTATGTACTCCGCTTCCATAGTTGAGTCAGCAACGGTCTCCTGCTTGGAACTCTTCCAGCAAACCGCCCCTCCATTGAGGGTAAAGACATAACCCGACATGGACTTGGAGTCATCCTTGTCACTCTGGAAGCTGGAGTCAGCAAAGGCCTCGAGCTGGAGGTCTTTTCCGCCATACACTAAGAACATCTCCTTAGTCCTTCTCAGGTACTTGAGAATGTTCTTTACCGCTATCCAGTGTTTCTCCCCTGGGTTCGACTGATACCGGCTTACAACGCTCAATGCGTATGCTACATCTGGTCTGGTACATAACATCGCATACATTATAGAGCCTACCGCAGAAGCGTAGGGTATAATAGACATGCGATCCCTCTCCAAATCAGCCTTGGGAGACATCTCTTTGGAGAGGGTGATCCCGTGACAAGCCGGTAAATTACCGCGCTTGGAATCTTCCATACTGAACCTTTTCAGTATGGTCGATGTACCTTCACTGTGAAAGTCCCAACATCCTCTTAGATCTATCACGATAGATCTGGATCCCCAGAATGTAGTTGGCATCGCCCAGGTCCTTCATGGAGAACCTCTACGACAAGAATCCTTTGACTGACTGTAGCATAGCAATATCATTTCCTATTAGGAGAATGTCATCCACGTACAAGACGAGGAATACCACAGTTCTCTCTACAATCTTACTATAAATGCATGGTTCATCTGGGTTTTTGATAAAGTCGAATTCCTTGACAGTATTATCAAAGCAGATGTTCCAACTCCGCGATGCCTGCTTAAGTCCATAAATGGACTTGAGCAACTTGCACACTCTACCGCTGCTCCCACTCTGAATGAATCCCTCCGGCTGATCCATATAGACGCACTCTTCCAAATTTCCATTTAGGAAAGCCGTCTTTACGTCCATCTGCCAGATTTCATAATCGTGGAAGGCAGCAATAGCAAGAAGGATCCGAATGGATTTCAGCATAGCCACTGGAGAAAAGGTCTCGTCATAGTCCAAACCAGGTCTTTGACGAAAACCCTTTGCAACAAGTCTAGTTTTATAGGTCTCAACCTGCCCATCTACACCAATCTTCTTTCTGAAGATCCATTTGCAGCCTATGGGTTTTACCCCTTCTGGAGCAAAGTCCAAAGTCCAAACTTTGTTGGTGTACATGGACTCCATTTCGGTCCGCATTGCATCCAGCCATTTTATCGAGTCACCGCTCTGAATGGCTTGCTGGAAGCTAGTAGGCTCACCATAATCCATGGTGCAATCCTCTCTATCCCCGTCTATGAGAAAAACGTAGTATCTCTCGGGCGGATGAGACTGCCTACTACTCGTGCGGAGTGGCGCTGGGATGTCCCGTTCTCTTGAAACTTCTGGTTCTTCCAAGCTTTTAGTAATAGTTTGTGGTTCTGGAATTTCTTCCAGTTCTATTGCGCTCCCACTTATCTGATTTTCTAAAAATTCAGTTTCCAAGAAGTGGGCATGCTGAGAAACAAAAACCTTTTGTTCCTCTGCGGAATAGAAAAGATAACCCCTGGAGTTCTTTGGGTATCCCACAAACTTACACAGTACTGAGCGTGCCTCGAGCTTGTCCGTATGCTGCTTTTTTACAAAAGCTGGACATTCCCATGTCTTAAGGTACTTGAGACAGGGTTTCTTCCCACTCCACATCTGATATGGGGTGGTAGGCACAGTCTTGGATGGAGCCTTATTCAAGAGATATGAAAATTTTTCTAGCACATAACCCCAGAAAGATCGCGGCAACTCATCCATACTCATCATGGAACGAACCATATCCAATAGGGTTCGATTCCGCCTTTCCGATACACCGTTGTGTTGTGGTGTGTATGGAGGAGTAAGCTGAGAGAGAATTCCATTCTTTTTTAAGTAGCCCAGAAACTCGGCACTCAAGTATTCACCACCTCGATCAGATCTCAGTGTCTTGATACTTTTGCCTGTTTGTTTTTCAACTTCATTCTTGTATTCCTGAAATTTCTCAAAGGCCTCGGATTTGTGCTTCATTAAGAAGACATGCCCATACCTAGAGAAATCATCTGTGAAAGTAATGAAGTATGAATAACCACTTCGCGCATGTGTAGACATTGGACCGCACACATCACTGTGTATGAGTCCCAAGAGCGAGCTCGCTCTTTCTCCGTGTCCAGTGAACGGAGTCTTTGTCATCTTTCCCATTAGACAAGATTCATAAGTGGCATAAGACTGATACTCGAACGGATTCAAGTATCCCTCTTAATGTAACTTTGTTAACCGTGTCTCATTAATGTGAGCCAGTCTACAATGCCATAGGAAAGCCTGATTTGTTTCCGGAGACTTTCTTTTAAGTGTGTTCTGGACACTGAAGATCTGAGCTTGATTCAATACGTATATTCCGTTTTGTAATGTACCTGACCCAATCAGAACTTGATTTAGGTGGATGTTGACTACATCGCTTACAAAAGTAAAATCATATCCTTCCTTAGAAATTAAGGATACAGATATGATATTACAAGTCGCACCTGGTACTGTTTCCCCCAATCAGAGCAAAGCTCTGTTTCAATTTCAAAATTCAAAATTCGAAGCAGCGCTTCAAATTCTTTGCGCTGCGCGCAACGCGCCACGTGTCAAGCGCAGACACATCAGCGCAGCGCCCAAGGCAGCGCACCCAATCAGAGCAAAACTCTATTTTAAGTAAAATTAAAGGAAGCAACGCTTCAGTTGCGCAAGCAGTTGCGCTGCGCGACACGTGTCGGCGCAGATGTGCTAGCGCAGTTGCGCTGCGCTGTGCGCTGCGCGACACGTGTCGGCGCAGATGCGCTAGCGCAGTTGCGCTGCGCTTTGCGCTGCGCGACACGTGTCACGCTCTGGAGCATTTGCGCCAAACAGAATTAAAATTCTAAGAAATCTTTCTGTTCTTGTTAAAACAAGAAGATTTTCTTCTGTAGAACAGAAGCCCTTGGATCTAATATCCAACGGTGGGGAAAATTCCCCAAATCACTCAGAGAAATATCTCTTTAACAAATTTAACTAATTTATGGGCACTATAAAAAGAACCCTAGGCCTTAATTCAAAGAGGAGGATTTTTCTTGAAAAATCAAGAGCTTCAAACAGAGAGAACTCTGAGAAAAATTTCAAGAAAAAGGTAAAAACCTTCACAAGAGAGAAGAAATTTCTTCTAATAGATCATTGATCTAAAAAACCAGATCAATGATCTTCATATAGTAAACAGTGCTTTGCACTTCTTATGAACCACCGGTTCTTTAAAAACAAGAAAAAACAAACATAAAAAAATAGTGCTTTGCACTTTTATGAACCTTTGGTTCTTGAAATAAAATGAAAAACTTGTTTTTCTTTGATCTAAATTAGATCAAGGAATCGAATAGTGCTTTGTACTTTTATGAACTATTGGTTCTTGAATCTAAAAGATTCTTAAATTATAGTGCCTTGCACTTGCAAACTGCGCTGTTGCGCTCTTGGATTGGCGCGAGCCACCAGAGCGCGCCACGTGTCAGCAGCGCAGGCGCAGCGCATTAGCGCAGCGCACTGCGCTTGCGCGACACGTGTCAGCACTATAAGTGCTTGCGCTCTCTGATTGGCGCAAAGCGCCTGATAAATGCAATGCATTTTCTAAAGGGCCAAGCCCAAATCAAAAGACCTAGCAGGCCAAAATAAATTGCAAAGCAATAAAGGGTAGAGCCCAAATAAAATTGATGCTCTGCATCATTCATAAAGAAGCAGAGCCGAAAACAAATTGATGCTCTGCATCCTTTCTGGGCAGAGCCTAAATAAAAATAAAAAGAAATGCAATGCAAAAGCTAATAAAATGTTGAACATTTTCAACTGGACTTAGCCCAATTTTGTTCGTAAGTCCTCAAATTAAGTTGACTGAGCAAGATTGCTCTCTTAAATCAATTTATATCCGGTTCGAGGATACATCTCTGAACTCCTCTGACACATGTCGTTGTAATCCTTCAACGTCGTCAGAGAGGTGACGGATCCCGACGACCACACATCAATATGGACTGCGGGGTCCTTAAACTCATGGACCGAGACGTCCTTAAACTAATATTGGACCGAAACGTCCTTAAACTAATGTTGGACCAAAACGTCCTTAAACTAATAACGGACCACCACGTCTTTAAACTGGAATATGGACCACCACGTCCGTAAACTGGAGTATGGACCACCATCTCCCTAAACTGGAATATGGACCACCACGTCCCTAAACTGGAATATGGACCACCACGTCCCTAAACTGGAACAATAGAGTCCCCAAACACTTTTTTGTCGGATCCAAAACGATCCCGTTAAGTTGATCTTTGTTTCAAATCAGACTAACGTATCCTTAACAAACGTTTAAGTCGATCTTAGTCTAAATACGGCTAACGTATCCTTAAACCAAAACACCAAACCCAAATCTAAGTAAATACGGATTTGGACTAATCCACGTCCTACAGGCGACGACATCGCTTAGTCTCCGTATACAATCCACGGGCAACCACAAACAAAACAAACACACACGACACGAAGTGAAATTCTGGAGAAGGAGAAAGTTGTTACCGCGATGCGGTAGCATAATTAACTGCAGGGGCTTGCGCCTGCAGGGAAGAGTGTCCCCACAATTAAAAACCCCTCAAGCGAGGGGGAATCTGACGAAGTCTGCTACATCGGCCGCATCCGTCTAAACCTCCGATATACGGTGCCATAAATCAACTTGGCATCTTCGGAGAGGTGGACGGATAAAACCAAATAGCATCTGCCCTGAATCTCAGCGTCAGGACTTCGCGGTCTTGTACGCCGTCCTTCGGAGGGGAACAGATTCTGGCACGCCCGGTGGGACCTTTTCCTCTTTCCACTCCACACTTTGTGTGTCGTGTTCGTGAACAAATCGCGGTTTGTTGTGGTTGCCTGTGGATTCGAGGTACTAAGATTTGGTGTCTTGCTCCGTGCAGAGAACTGAAGATCGATGGCTTCAAACTGCACTGCCCGCAACTGCAATTCTCGCTCGGTCCTTGCTGGAGGAGTGACTTATGGGCCCCAAGCGGTCTCCCTTTTCAAGATGCCAGTGGAGCAGGTAACTTAGGCCACCGCTGGGTTATTCTTCGGGGCCATGCTCCCACCGCCGAGCTTCAATGCCATAATGACATCGCAAGAAGCTTCAGAGAAGCCGGTCTTTGATCGACTTACCACTGCCGTAACCCCTCTTAACGGGTCGCCCAGCTTCAATACCTCAGTTTTCAACAGACTGGGCCAGAACGTCTACAAACCCGCGATACCCGAAGCTGCCATCCCAAAGTGGATAGCTATCCTGGCTCAAGCGGACGAAATCATTGGAAAGGCTCTTCCTTCCAAGAAGCCAGTTTTTACTAGGCTGGCCATTCCGGTTGCTGCTCCAGACGAGGTCCTCAAAGCTGCTTCCCCTGCTCAGAGGGGGCATGAAGAAGCTTATCCAACAACGGAAGTGACTCTATCCACAAGACACGCTCGACGTCGCCATTGGCGCCGAGTGAGGAAGGCTAGGGGCAATTCCCCCTCTGGGATAACTCCGTCAGCTCCGATGGTGGGGATCGATGCTGCTGTTCCAACCGGGAACAGCTTTGAATTGCTGAATACGGTGCGCAGAAATTCTCCTACTGCGATGTTGAAACGAACTCCTTCACCTGTGGAGAATTCTCCAGAGAAGAAGCTAGAGCAGCCACCTCAACGGCTGTCCTCTAAAATTTACAAAGTCTGGCGACAGGTCCAAGAGTCGATGATTGATGAAAACTATCTCCGCCGACAGAAAACGACGAAGGATCGGCAGGGGAAGGATTACTCTGTCAAACCACAAAAAGCAAAAGCTACTTGGGTGCCCGCTGCAACGGCCCCCTCAACGTCAACCACCCAAAGGGGAAGGAGGCCGGAGAAAGCCCTTATGAACACGGCAAACTGTAAAAGCGTTGAGCACAAACGCCCCAAGTCTGGGGGCATGATAGTGCACACCGTTTATATGGCTTCCGGAAAGGAGGAAAGCCGTGCTTCGACGGGTCACCGACCGCTCACCCGATCCGTGACGAAAGCCCAAGAGCAGCAGCAGAAGCTTCAAGAAATGATGACTGTGATGGCTGCACTTACCGAACCGAAAGAAAGTTCGGAAGTATCATCAGAACAGTGTCATGAACAAGAAACTGATGCTGACTTCTTACGTAGAATCCTCAAAAAGAAGGACACAGAAGCCGCAGAACAAGCGGCTAACATAAAACAAATGGCACTCCTCTTCCAAGACATGGTAGGGATGATGTTACAGCCGGACCCTCCAGCTGAAGACCCTCCAGTCATTGTCGGAAATGACAGAGGGGAAACATATGATCCTCCGCCGGCTCTTTCAGCAGCCAAAGACGAAACCATTTCTAAGGCCGCGCTGGATGACTATATAGCTCAGCAAATACGAACTCATCAGGCGAGTGAAATGGCTGGGCAAACGGTCAGAACTGGACGACCCTATCCGGGCTGGTATGACCAAATCAGTTACCCGCCGGGATATACGATCCCTAAATTCCACGTATATAAAGGGACAGGGAATCCGCATCAACATGTCGCTCAATTCAGGGCCTTATGCGGCAACACTGGAGGCGATGACAAATTGTTGCTTCGCCAATTCGTTGGCAGCTTAGCGGAAACAGCCTTTGAATGGTATTCGAAGCTACCTAATGACTCTGTCAAAAAATTTGCGGAGATGGAGCTACTTTTCACGTAAAGATTCGCGAGTGCTAGTGAACGCACCCCGATAACAGCACTGATAAATTCCAGGATAAAGCCAGGCGAAACGTGGGTCCAATACGCAACACGATGGCAGAACCTATGGTCGAAATGCGAACAACGTGTAGAAGAGGCACCTGCGGTAGGCATGTTAGTGGGCACTCTTGATCCGCAAGCAACCATCTCACAATTCATGATGTTCTTCAGGCCAACCACCTTCCAAGCATTGATCGACAAATTGGCCCAGATGGACCAGATGGGCCACGGACCGTCTCCTCCAAAACCAGACTCTCGAAATGAGAAAGGAAAAGGGAAGGCGACTGTCGTTGCCAACGCTCAACAACAGCCGAGCAACTCAAAGCCGGTCGTTCGCCAAAATAACGCGCATCCACGCCCGTCCCTCGAGGAGAGACTAGGACGTCCTTACTCGTTTCTTCAGAATAAAACGAGAAGACTGTTTGAACTGGCAGTACGCAACAGACTCATCAATCTGCCGAATCCAAAACGTCCGTTGCAACCAGGTGATCTTAATAATACCGATTACTGCCCTTATCACCAAACGGTAAGTCACACGATCGAGGATTGTTTTGTCTTTAAGGGATGGATCGAGGATCACTACCTACAAGGCAAGTTTGCGCTGTCTGAAAACTGGAAGGTAAACCCACCACAGCCGCATACTCTAAAGAAGACGAACATGCCGGGGGCAACTTGTCATGTGATCTCTCACTCATTGGCAGATAATAAAGAGGCTCCTTGCGCCGAGAAACCGAAGGCAGACCCTGAACCAGAAATTCCGCGGCCGTCAGACGAGTTGATCGATACCTTCCTGAATGAAATTCGTTTGAAAGTTAAAGCCGATCAAGAGCGTGAGATGGCCATATTGGAAGGAGCCAAACGCCGACTACTAGACCAAAGAGTCGAAGCACTCCCGTCAAATCAAGAGCCATCTGCTGCGGATAAAGACATATTCAAGATGAGGAAAAGGTTCGCTAAAGCCCTGTCAGCAGGAATGGTGCTACCACCCTCTGATGAAAATACTCTCGGTGAAGTAGAGATGCATCCTAACTTCTGCTTATATCATCAGAAGATCACACATCCTACCGAAGACTGCGACTCCTTTAAGTGTTGGTGGCAAGGGTATGTCGGTCAAAAGCAACACTTCAACAGGACAAAGTGTGGAGCTCGTAGACATCAGAAAAATGTGATACATGAGTGCAAAAGAGCCGCCGATGATTGTCATATAGCCGACTTCAAGGGATCGCAAATTATCACCTTTGGGAGCGACTCTGACGAGGAAGCTGCCCTCAACCCTCTCCTCAAGGAATCCATTTCAATGATGAAAGAATTGAGAAGTTGCGATAACGTTCAGCCGTGTAATCTCACGCCGCTCGAAAAAAATCTCGGCCCCGTAAATAAGAGATCGAACAAAAAGGATAAAGGGAAGGGAAAAACAGCTCTCGTAGCCAATGCTCAACAGCAATCAAGTGGCCCCAGAACGGTTGTTTGCCGAAACAACAAGCAGCAACCCCTCCAAGAAAAGTTGAAACGTCCTTACTCGTTTCCGCAAGATAAAACAAGGGGACTGTTCGATCTGGCAGTGCGCGACAAACTCATCAATCTGCCAAGTCCAAAACGTCCGTTGCGGCCAGGCGATGTTAATAATCCTAATTATTGCCCTTACCACCAAACAGTAGGTCACCTGATCGAGAATTGTTACGTCTTCAAAAACTGGGTTGAAGACCAATACCAACAGGGCAGGTTCGCGCTGTCTAAAAACTGGAAGGTGAACCCGCCACAATCGCACGTTCTGAGAAAGACGGATACGCCGGGGGCATTATGCTCAGTCATAGAGAAAACCCCGTAGACCGAAAAGTAAGTAAACTAGAGCTTCGCCTCAAAGACGGCGATGACGGACCAAAACTTCCTTAAACTAATGACGGACCACAATGTCCTAAAACTTGCAGACGACCGAAACGTCTTTAAACTAATACCGCAGCATCTGTAGGCTGACGAAATAAAAAAAAAGAGAGAAGAAAATAAAATATATAAACGGTATGTCCATAAGCAAAAAGGGCACGGATGAAAACCTGAAAGGGCTCCATGAGTAAAAACAGCAGGGCTACCGGCGAGTGTTCGTGAAAACCCGAAAGGGAGCGACCTCGTAAAAAAATATATAAAAATAAAAAAAAGAGGGTATGTCCATAAGCAAAAAGGGCACGGATGAAAACCCGAAAGGGCTCCGTGAGTAAAAACAGCAGGACTACCGGCGAGTGTTTGTGAAAACCCGAAAGGGCGCAACCTCGTTAAAAGACACCTACAGGGTCCCCTCGACCTTGTAAGGAGAAACCACCCGCGTGAGATCCTTACGACTCACAAGGGAGCAGCACACTTAGGGATCCCTACAATTCCTAAGGAGAAAATACACTTGCGAGATCCTCACGACTCGTAAGGAGAACTCTCTTATGGGACCCTCACGGCTCATAAGATTCGAAAGTCTTATGTTACAGAGACCTAAACATGTGCTTAAGCAACCCCCACAACCTTTAATATTGCCCTACAAGTGGTTCAATACCGACTCTTGTATACAATCCACGGGCACGAATAAACATTTCCCTAACCAAATCCCATCCGTGGTTGGAGATATGTGCGCATGATGAACAACCCTTGTAAGTCGTCTCGACTTACAGGGAGAAAATCCTCCTGTAGGATCCTTACGACTTACAGAGGAACATACACTTAGGAATCCTCATGATTCTTAAGGAAAAAATACACCTACAAGATCCTCACGACGTATGGGGAGAAATAACTTTGTGAGACCCTTACGGCTTATGAAGTCAAAAGCCTTAGTCGACAGGACCTTAACCCTGGTTGCTAAGCCACCTTTGTTCGACATCGACAGAGGCAGATGATGATTCGCTCCTGGCAATATCCCAGTTGTAGCGGTGCTGATGTCGAAATTGATGTCTAAATTCAGATTTATGGCAGAAAGCCAGTAGGCCGCACATACATATGAAATAGCCGAAATGATGGGGCAACTTGCAATAAAAAGCAGCAAGTAAAAATGTATGCATGCAAAAGAGCCGAAATGATTGGGCAACTCGCAATAAAAAGCAGCGAGTAAAAACAAAATAAACAGCCGAAACGATTGGGCACCGTGAAAAATAGCCGAAATGATTGGGCAATCGCGACCTTCGCGATATAAAAGCTGAAATGATAGAGCATCGCGGAAATAAAATAATAATAATAAAAAAAAATGAATGAAACATCTGCCCTACAGGTTAGATCACATCAATTCCTGTATACAATCCAGGGGCGCAAACAAAGAGGGAACCATACCTTCCCAACAGGTTCCATAAAAAAGCAAAGCCAAATCTCGACGGTTCACAGACAACCTATAGACCATCTGAGCATTTATCTCGTTACAGCAGATGAGGTGTCAATAAAGGCGTTCCTTCGCAGTCCATCAAGATGCAGATACAACGCCAACAAAAAGACCCTGCGGTCGAAACAAAGCGAAGCGACGGCAAAATCCCAGCTTCGTTTCGATGTTCGTCTCGATACAGTAGACGCGATGTCACCCAAACGTTCGTCTCGACACAACAGACGCAACGTCATAAAACGAATGGAGCCACGACAAAATTCCTAGTTCCAAACCTCGACGGTTCACCAGCAACCTAGAGACAACCTCGACGTTCGTCTTGATACAGTAGACGCAATGTCACCCCAACGTTTGTCTCGACACAGCAGACGCAACGTCATCAAACGAATGGAGCCAAGGCAAAATCCCTAGTTCCAAACCTCGACGGTTCACCAGCAACCTAGAGACAACCTTGACGTTCGTCTCGATACAGTAGACGCAGTGTCACCCCAACGTTCGTCTCGACACAGCAGGCGCAACGTCATCAAATGAATGGAGCCACGGCAAAATCCCTAGTTCCAAACCTCGACGGTTCACCAGCAACCTAGAGACAACCTCGACGTCCGTCTCGATACAACAGACGAGATGTCACCCCAACGTTCGTCTTGACACAGCAGACGCAACGTCATCAAACGAATGGAGCCACGGCAAAATCCCTAGTTCCAAACCTCGACGGTTCACCAGCAACCTAGAGACAACCTCGACGTCCGTCTCGCAGTAGATGAGATGTTACCCCAACGTTCGTCTCGATACAGCAGACGCAACGTCATCAAACGAATGGAGCCACGGAAAAATCCCTAGTTCCAAACCTCGACGATTCATTAGCAACCTAGAGAAAACTACGACATTCGTCTCGATACAGCAGGCGAGATGTCGCTCTAGCATTCTTCCCCCAGCAGGGTTCAGACGCGATAATCAAACAAACGGAGCCACGACAAAATCCCTAGTTCCCACCGCGACGTTCGTCTCGATACAGCAGACGCAATGCCAGCAAACGAAGCAAAGGCCAAATTCCTAGCTTCAGGGTCTTGACGGCAACTCACACAAAGCCCGAAAGACTATCGGAGATCATCCCCACACCAGCGCGGAGTGGTTATGACTCATCGGGGCTCGCCAAAATAAGCCTAACCTCAAGTAAAAAGCGACATGGCAAATTCTTAACGCTTTCTCTTCCGAAGGTCAAACTGCCTAGGAAGATTGCTTGAAGACGCCTTGTCCAGCCCCCGAAGGGATCAGAGACACGGCAGTTGCAGGGCTACTCGAACAGCACGATTGCCTATCGAGGAACATATCAGCTTATGCGACGGTACGACGGCCAAAACCCTAAGTACCACAGACCCTAACGGACTTCCGTCTAAAATAGCAGAGGTTAACTGTGACGTTAGGATATTCTTGCGAAAAATGCTCGATTCGTCTTGACTTGTGAAGAAATTAATGTCTTTGCGAGGAATTTTCGATGCGGCTCGAATCGTGAGATAAAGCCTTAGGCAATAGGAATAAAAGGAGCCTGTTTCCTAAGCACTGGGACCCTGCAAGTTGGCCCAAAACGGTCTCTTGCACACTATCCACGGGTCTCACTCTCCAAACTCGAAACTCGACAAGGAGGGAAGCAACCGCTTACGGGTCCTCTCGACTTGTAAGAGGGAAAAATTCTCTTATGAAATCCTTACGACTTATAAGAGAAAACACACTTAGAAATCCTCACGATTCCTAAGGAGAAAAGCCCACCTACGAGATCCTCTCGATCCATAGGGAGAAAAATCTCTATGAGACCCTCACGGCTTATAGAGTTGAAAAGTCTTAGGCAGCAGATCTGAACCTGCGGCCTAAGCCATCGCTATTTCTTAAGAAAGTCGAAATGCTTGCTTTATTATCTGTCAACCATGTTTACTAAGGTATCATGCTGATAATAAAAGAAAGAAAAAGGCGGAGAAATGACACAAGACATTACAAAGAATGTGTATCTTTTATTCATAAACTTGATCGAGTACAAGATACATTATGTTAAAGAATAAAAATATATATATGTTTTTTATTTACAAGTACAAATGATACAAAAAATAGCTATTGGGAAGGAAGTGTCTTTAATAAATCCGCGAGCCGCTCTCGCACTTCCTTCAGCGCCTCCTCCTGAATGGCTGCCGCGGCCACTTCCGCTTCCACCTGGGCCCGCCGCTGTAAATAGGATGAAAGTTGCTCCTCGGCCGCCTGCTGGGCTGCTTCCTGGTTAGGTGCATCCCTCTCGACAACGTCAAGCTGTTGCCTCAGTGATAACCCTTCGGAGAGGCATTGCAGAAGGCCCTCGAAGATAACCTTCAGCCGTGCAGCGTTGGCCTCCACCCGAGCATGCAGTTGGGCAGATTTGCTCGAAGTCTCACCACGCTCCTTACGCCTTGAAGTAACTTCTTGTTCGAGATGGCGGAAGTAAGAAGCGCTCTGCTCTATCCACGCTGCTCTTTGATTGCGGGCGGCTAAGGTCTCAGGAGCGGGACGCATCGACTCTAGCTGATGTAGGCGAGCCTAGATCTCCTTGCAATAGTTAACCTAAGATGCGATGACACCCTCATCATGAAAATTCGCGAGTATCACCAGTATTGGGTTAACCGCCGTGGCGAAGTCTGCAACAGATGTAGGAGTTTCAATGTCGATTTCCTCGTCGTAATCACTCAACATGTATAGACTATTCACGGCCCCTTTCGAAGATGGACGTCTCAGATAAGGACCTGCTGGCATTATGATGCGAGGTTCGAAGGGCGCTGAGACCGGAACGACAGCTGAAAAGAAACAAGATATGATCAGATAACAGTTCAGGAAATAAAAAGGAAGTAGTCATCAATATGATAGTCACTGTACCAGCTGAGGCAGATGGCAAGGCCGGAAGGGCCGGCGGTGCGACCGATCTTTCGTCTCCTCCTTCGATTTGTAGCACTGCAATCAAGACAAGGGAAAATTAGAAATAATTCTGGTACTAAAAAGAGAAAGACACCAGTTGAAAACTATACTCACCAGCGCCACTGGAGGAAGAAGCAAGTTCAGATGAGAAGGAGAAGTGTGAGAGCAACACCTGATAGAGATGATAAAAAAGCACTCCTGAAAGACACAACAGTGTGACTTCAGTACACAAGTTATACGTCTGAAAGATAAGATCAATAAGTTGCAAACCCATACCTTCCAACATCTTTGATGGTATGAGAGAGGGCTGAGAGGTGATCACCGCCAAGGCAGTAGTTGAAGGCGCTCCCTCGAGCAATGGGGCATCAGCACTAGCTGCACCTGCGTTACGAACAAATGTGAACTTGTCAAGAAGGATTGTAAGATAAAAAAAAAGACAGTAACTTGGGATTTACCTGATGAGCTGCCGGCCGAAACGGAGGCGACTCCCTCCTCCACTGACATGAGGCCACCGCCCGTGGCCTCATCGCCCGACTCAATGGAGGCCGTCTGAAAGGTTTTCCTAGCACCCTATGTAGAGTTTTGAAGCATCACATGGCTCAAAGTTTAGATTTTTATGGTGCTAAACAAGCATACAAACGAATCGATCCTAGAAAATTAGGGTTTCGAGAGTTAAAGCGAATAAAAACTAGGGTTTCGAGACTACAACCTTTGTAGCTCCCTTTCGCTGGACTCTTTGGTCTCTTGGGTGTTGGAAGAAGGTCCTCTTGAAGTCCTCTCACGTCCACGACGATCCACCCGGAGTCCCTCGTCCAAGCTCGCAACTTCAATTATCACGATGAGAAACGAAGAGAACACTCTAAACAAGTTGGCTAAACTTGTGTAGAATGATGTTGTGGTTTAGATTCTCATTTCAAAAACCTTTCTTTGGTTGTGTTTTACTCACTAGAAAAAACTAGAGAGAAAAAGGAAGAAGAAGGAGGAAGATGATGGCCTTTTGTTTTAACAAGAGTAGAAAAAAAGATCACTCTCATGAAGGAAAAAGAAAATATATGTATATATATATTTTAATCCTCATCTCAAACCATGGTTAGATGATGGAGACATTATTTAACTTTAGTTTAAAACACAAAGAGAAGGATAACGCATGGTTAGAAGTAGGTGAGCATGGTTAGGTTTAAAGAAGAATGTAGAAGCAAGCAAGAATTATCCTTATCTTTTCTATTTTGTTTTAAACAATAAATCAAATAATAATCCATATATTCAACCATGGTGTGAGTCTTATATTGCCATCATATTCCATGTATAAGCAACCATGAAGGATGATGTATGTATGTATGTGTGTATGCACATCCATATGTGCATAAAACTAAAAGAAAGAAAAACATACATGCATGCATACATCCATCATATATATAAGAAAAAGGTTTTAAGTGAGAAAGATAATGGTTAAATGATAAATCAACACTTGATTTATCAATACGCCCATATCACATATGACCCTACCAAAAGCAAGCCGCCCGATCAATATACGGTATCATATACGCGCATTTTAATCGGGTCCATGCGCATATCGCATACGCGCACCACAACGTTTCGCCTGGACTAGGTAACTCCTGTTTGGGACTCTAAGACTCGTCAATACACCGGTAGAGGGTGATGATCATATCAAGTACCCCCAAGCCTCAAGCGGTCAGCTAAACGTAACGGTCACCCGAGTATTGAGCGATCAGAAGAAAACAAGCGAACCTGCTACAACTCCTGTCGAGCCAACCGACAACACTACCGTACAGTCCGGTCTCTTCATCAGATATGCTGCATATCGAGCCTAGGGATGGTCACGTCGACCCTAATAACTCAATAAGTCGTGCCGGTGAATGGTCTATAACAGATCGAGAAACTACTGATAACACTTATCAGCAAATCTCAGCAGCCCTGGCCAGGGACTTACTGATATAACCAGTCGGGCACAGCACAGCATCAACTCCCAATACCGGGAGAGACGAAACCCCTCCTATCGCTCATTGCCTTCGTGTGTCTCGGGACTGTACCCAACGGCCACCTTTTTGCACGCCTCAGTAGAGCCGTGGTAGGGTGGCAATCAAAGTACAGTGGGAGAACACACAAGACTCTATGACGATCTCGGGTCTACAGACTAACCTGTACCAGTGTTACCTGAGAACTGCTATCCGACGATAGATATAATTCCATATAAGAGTTCTCGGTGAGTCCGTCCAGTGTACCCAGTCACCACTGAGCACCCGTATATGACCTTGATGTCAAACATCGATGAATGTGGGAACATTCATCGCCCATCGTATGGGTCTAGTATCATATACGCTAGTCTACTCTGGTATATCAATGCCCCGTCTCGATATACCTACGACTAGGGACTTTCCAGGATATGCTTATAGACTATAGATGTCCCACTAGTATGATCTCTATCATAATCAGAGCAGTCAAGCCGATATCCTCAGGGCTTTATCAGCATGTATAAATGAATAAAAGCATGATCAAATCAACATGTCAGATAAAGAAGAACCAGATAGCATACTATCATGTCGAGCAAGAATGCATACTGAATATATATATACATGTATAGATACAACCACTATCATATAATGGCCTCTAGGGCATACATATATCCAACAATCTCCCACTTGCACTAAGGCCAGTTATTGGCTTATCTCATACCCAACATCTCAAAAAGTCGCTCATGCTGCGGCTGAGGGAGGGCCTTGGTGAATGGATCCGCGGCGTTATTCTTTGTGTCTACTCTCCTAATCTCGATTTCGCGGCGATCTACAATCTCCCGGATCAAATGAAAATGCCTCAGGATGTGTCTGGACCGCTGATGGGATCTGGGCTCCTTGGCTAGCGCCATAGCCCCATTATTATCACAATACAATGGTATTGGATCAATAATGGTTGGAACTACTCCTAGCTCCGAGACGAACTTCTTCATCCAGACGGCTTCCTTGGTGGCATCATTTGCAGCAATATACTCAGCTTCCATCGTGGAGTCTGCAACGGTATCTTGTTTGGAACTCTTCCAACTCACCGCCCCTTCATTGAGGGTAAATACAAACCCAGAGATAGATTTGCTGTCGTCCTTATCACTCTGGAAGCTCGAATCGGTAAAAGCCTCCATTTGGAGATCTCTATTACCATACACCAAGAACAATTCTTTAGTCCTTCGTAAGTACTTAAGAATGTTCTTCACAGCTGTCCAGTGATTCTCTCCTGGGTTGGATTGATACCTGCTTACAACACTAAGTGCATAAGCTACATCTGGGCGTGTACATAACATCGCATACATTATAGATCCTACTGCCAAAGCATAGGGTATAACACTCATGCGAGCTCTCTCTTTATCAGTCTTTGGACAAGAATCCTTGGAGAGAGTGACTCCATGGCAAGCGGGTAAGGCACCCCGCTTGGAGTCTTCCATACTAAACCTTTTTAGGATGGTGTCAATGTACCTGGTTTGGGACAATCCCAATAACCTTTTGGATCTATCCCTATAGATCCTTATGCCCAGAATGTATGTGGCATCACCCAGGTCCTTCATGGAGAACCTCAGTGATAAGAAAGATTTGACCGACTGTAGCATAGGAATATCATTTCCTATCAGAAGAATGTCATCCACGTACAATACGAGGAATGTGACAGCTCTCCCTACAGCCTTCTTATAAACACAAGGTTCATCTGGATTTTTGATGAAATCAAACTCTTTGATGACATCATCGAAACAGATGTTCCAACTCCGTGATGCCTGCTTTAACCCATATATGGATTTAAGCAATTTACATGATTTCTCGCTGCTCCCACTGTCAATGAAGCCCTCTGGCTGATCCATATAAACGCATTCTTCTAAATTTCCATTTAGAAATGCAGTTTTAACGTCCATCTGCCAGATTTCAAAGTCGTAGTGAGCAGCAATAGCAAGTAGGATCCGAATGGATTTAAGCATGGCTACGGGAGAAAAAGTCTCGTCATAGTCCAAACCTGGTCTTTGACGAAAACCCTTCGCCACAAGTCTTGCCTTATAGGTCTCCACCTGCCCATCTACACCAATCTTTCTTTTAAGGATCCATTTGCACCCCACAGGTTTTACCCCAGGGGGTACAACGTCCAAAGTCCATACTTTGTTGGTGTACATAGACTCCATTTCGGATCTCATGGCATCCAGCCACTTCACAGAGTCTCTACTCGTGATAGCTTGCTGAAAACTGGTAGGATCATCATCATCCATGATACAGTCTTCTCTGTCACCATCAATGAGGAAACCATAGTACCTCTCCGGTGGGCGAGAAGTCCTACCAGACCTACGGAGTGGCCGAGGTTTTTCAGTTTCTGTTGTAACAGCCGGTTCAACCAAATCGTCATTTGTAGTTTGTGTCTCCAGAACCTCTTCTAGATCCACCACCTTGCCATCATCTTTATCTGTGAAAAACTCTTTTTCCAAGAATGTGGCATACTGAGAAACAAACCATTTTTTTTCCTCTTTGTGGTAGAACAGATATCCATAAGAATTCTTTGGATATCCCACAAAGTTACACATGACTGACCGTGTCTCGAGTTTGTCCGGATTCTGCTTTTTAACATAGGCCGGGCAACCCCAAATCTTAATTCTCTTAAGAGATGGTCTCTTTCCATGCCATATCTCATATGGCGTGGTAGACACGGCTTTGGTTGGAACCCTGTTTAGCAGAAACGCTGCAGTCTCTAATGCATGCCCCCAAAACGAGACTGGTAACTCAGCGTCACTCATCATGGACCGGACCATATCTAATAGGGTCCTATTCCGTCGTTCTGACACACCGTTGTGCTGTGGTGTGTAAGGAGGAGTGAGCTGGGAGAGAATCCCATTCTCGTTTAGGAAGTTTGCAAATTCTGTACTGAGATACTCACCATCTCGATCTGATCGAAGCATCTTAATACTCAAGCCGATTTGTTTTTCTACTTCTTGTTTATATTCAATGAATTTCTCGAAAGAGTCGGACTTGTGCTTTAATAAAAATACATGACCGAATCTTGAGAAATCGTCAGTGAATGTAATGAAGTATGAAAAACCGCTTCAAGCCTGTGTAGACATCGGCCCACATACATCACTATGTATGAGGCCTAGGAGCTGAGTAGCTCTTTCTCCGTGTCCGGTAAACGGAGTTTTGGTCATTTTACCCTTGATACAAGACTGGCAAGTCGCATAAGATTTATATTCAAAAGAGTTTAAATATCCATCTTTGTGTAATTTGTTTAGTCTTGTTTCGTTAATATGACCAAGTCTACAATGCCAATGAAAAGCTTCATTTAATTCTGAAAGTTTTCTTTTATTAGCTTGTTGTATACTGAAAACTGTGTGTTGATTTAGGACATATATTCCGTTATTAAGCGTACCATACCCAACCAACATTTGATTCAGGTGAATGTTCATAACATTGTTCTGCAATACAAAATTATATCATTCATTGTCCAACAAAGAAACGGATATTATATTACATAGCATACTTGGTACAAAATAACATGGATTCAAAACCAAAATACATCCAGATGGCAACCCCAAGTGATACTCTCCCACTGCGACTGTATGTACATTGGAACCATTTCCAACGCGGAGAGTATGGTCACCTGTCTTCAAAACCTTGCTATTTCTCAGCCCCTGCATAGAATTGCAAATGTGAGAACCTGAACCGGTATCCAATACCCAGAAAGCAGAGTTTATTGAAAAACAGTTTTCTGTCACAAACGCACCTGAAGCAGAAGCATCCCCATGCTTCTTCTTGAGACTTAAGTACTCCGTGCAGTTGCGCTTCCAATGTCCTGTCTTGTGGCAATGAAAACATTCGCCCTTCCCCGAGTCTCCAGCCTTGGACTTTTCCTTTCCCTTCACCTTTTTAACTCCACCTTTAGGATTGGTGGGCTTCTTCTTTTTCTTTCCCTTGGCCTTAGCTTTCGGGCGAGAAGAAGAAGATTGTCCAATAGTCATAACGGGAGTTCTTGCTGACTTCATAGTGCTCTCTGCACTCCTTAACATATTAAGGAGTTCAGGGAGTTCCTTCTCCATGCCATGCATGTTGAAGTTCACTATGAACTGAGCAAAGGTGGAGGGAAGGGACTGCAGAATAATATCTATATATTGTTCATTGTCCATCGTCCATCCAAGGTCCTCAAGCTCTTCTATAAGAGCTGTCATCTTCAGAACATGGTCTCCTACTGGTGTGCCAGGGGCCATTCGCATCTGAAACAATTTCTTTGATGCTTCGTATCGTAATACGCGGGATTGCTCTCCATACAACTCCTTTGTATGAAGCAATATACCGTGAATGTCCATGTCCTCGTGCTGCTTTTGATGTGTGTTGTCCATCGATGCAAGCGCGAGGCATTTGGCCGTGGCACAGTCAGCGTCCCATGTCTTGCGGACTTCAATATCTGCAACTGAAGATTTTGGACCTGGGACGGGCGGGGCTGAAGCCGTGAGGACATATGATACTTTATCATAAGTCAAGGAGATTTTCAGATTCCTCAGCCAGTCTTTATAGTTGGTCCCATTCAGTTTGTTTTTATCTAGTAGAAGCTTAAGTCCAGTCATGGGTATCTGCCATTAAGAGAGAGAAAAGAATACACTCAGGGAAAGCTCTTGCATAGATCAGATTGGTTATTATCTTGTCTAATCGATGTTTCCCACTGCTTTTATCGAGTTTTTCTTTCAAACCTTAAAAAGAAAAACTAGCCAGGATTAATTACAGTCTACAACTTTTCTAACCGTTCAGCCAGGCCAGTGTCGGTACTTGAGGGAGGTTCCCCGTGCTTTCGCACGGACCTAATTAGAGTAAACCTCGTTTTCCCAGAGGCGGAGCCCCGTTAACACCTTTCTAGACACCTAATGAGTTAGCTAATTGTAAACTGTAAAACTTTCCTAGGAGCAACTATTGTCCACAGTGGGATCGGGATCCAACCATCACATGGAAGGTATGCAATCTCATTGCAAATTTCAACTATTGAAATTCCCGATGTGGTTTTTACCCCTAGCACTTATGACCTTAACTATGGTCAACAAATCATAAGTACTAGTCAAGTTCTACCCGTCATTTCTTGATTAATTAGACCCACTCATATGACCCTTAACTAAGGTCAACAAAGTCATAAGAATGTCCTAATTAATCTGCATCATATGCAATGTAGGAAGACATCACTTAGCTACCGTACACTACGCCTTAACTATAGTCAACAAACGTAGCACGAATACTAAGTACTCTACTTCCTAAAATAACAGAGGGTTGCGGATGATTTTTTTAAGAAAATCTTTAACGCTTTGAACTTGATATCGTTGTAGAATCAAATGGTTTTCAAAAAGGAGTGGCTTAAGCTCCGCAGTTTTGAAATATAGCTTTTTCATAAATAGCCGAGTGGTTTTCAAATCCGATTCTACAACATCTTTTTAGGTTTATTTTCTTTACATTAATCACATTAATGTAATCCCATCATTTAAGTCCTTAAGCCAATCACAGAAAAGAAACGAAAATAACACGTACGCTTATGCCATCCGCATTCGCCGCAATGTTCCGTTATGCACCGTTAGGTTACTTAACTAACGGCATACCGGGACGGGACTAGCGCGGGTGTAAAACATAAGCAACGTCTACTATATATCATATATATAATATGTCATTCGTCTCAGATATCACAGAACACATGCAACAGAAACATAGATATAAAGTGGGATATACTAGCACGTCCGTATTTAGTATTTAGCCAGAATAGAAAATACGGATTCCACAGTCGCGATGAATAGCCAAGCCCACACCCTGGACCCCTACGAGAGCGGCAAGTGACCCTACCAATTCTGGAGTTTAGGAGACCCGGTCTCGACTCCTCGAGATGGCCTCCCACTAACCCCAGAACCCGGTCACCTGTGCTCCCCTCCTTGGGTCCATCCTAATGCGGAAAAGTAAATAATATACAATACTGGTGACACAACCTCAACCCGGAAGTGCCCTAAATAAAAGAATATTACATTACATTTGAATTTACATGAATGAAAATATAAAACTCTCATCTCACATAAAAAAAACCCGGCTATTCAATCGCGACAATCCTGCACATCATATCTCAGCAACACATAATATCTCATATCATCAACGTAAGTAAGTATGCATACCCCAATTGTCATTGATGTATAGCAACGAAACCGGCGATATCATACATACTACACTTACGGTCATAGAAAAGAAAGTGTAAAACTACAATATTTAGAATCCACATTCTCTTTAGACATCATAAATGCGAAATATCACATATTTCGTATTTCATGCCTAAACTATATGAATTCCACATATTGTATCACATTCCAGATAAACAGACAGTATTAAAGTTTTCGAACGAACGATCAAGTACCCAAGATTCACTAAAGCTCAACACTTGAGCAGGGTTCAAAAATCCGGAGTGTGACACGGTAGTAGCGGTCCAGCCGTAGAAGGGTCAAGCCAACGCCTCACATGTAGCACGCCGTACTGCCCCAAACCCTAAGGTTCAAAGGGCAGTTCAAGACGGTCACATAATCGAGTTAAGGTTTGTTGTCTTCTAGAGGGTCCACCACAAAAAGACTTGCACGTATCTCCAAAGTATTTAAACCCCGTGAATAGTGAGCAAATGATACTCGTTCAAACACTTCAATACTTTCTAATTTACCCGGAAAAGCAACGAAATGAAAATTCCGATCGAATCTACGCGTCCAAAACCATCTCCAGAAAATACAGTACTATATTCAGATTAAACATACCTAAAACACTGTACGTGTAAATTAAAATGTCGTATTTTTGTCCGATCGGGATTTTTACTTCGTAAAAGCGTCGCCTAATATTCTAGGTCGGCTCTGATACCAATGAAAGGTTTGCCTAGCACCCTATGTAGAGTTTTGAAGCATCACATGTCTCAAAGTTTAGATTTTTATGGTGCTAAACAAGCATACAAAGGAATCGATCCTAGAAAATTAGGGTTTCGAGAGTTAAAGCGGATAAAAACTAGGGTTTCGAGACTACAACCTTTGTAGCTCCCTTTCGCTGGACTCTTTGGTCTCTTGGGTGTTGGAAGAAGGTCCTCTTGAAGTCCTCTCACGTCCACGACGATCCACCCGGAGTCCCTCGTCCAAGCTCGCAAATTCGATTATCATGATGAGAAACGAAGAGAACACTTTAAACAAGTTGGCTAAACTTGTGTAGAATGATGTTGTGGTTTAGATTCTCACTTCAAAAATCTTTCTTTGGTTGTGTTTTACTCACTAGAAAAAACTAGAGAGCAAAAGGAAGAAGAAGGAGGAAGATGATGGCTTTTTGTTTTAACAAGAGTAGAAAAAAAGATCACTTTCATGAAGGAAAAAGAAAATATATGTATATATATATTTTAATCCTCATCTCAAACCATGGTTAGATGATGGAGACATTATTTAACTTGAGTTTAAAACAAAAAGAGAAGGATAACTCATGGTTAGAAATAGGTGAGCATGGTTAGGTTTAAAGAAGAATGTAGAAGCAAGCAAGAATTATCCTTATCTTTTCTATTTTGTTTTAAACAATAAATCAAATAATAATCCATATATTCAACCATGGTGTGAGTCTTATATTGCCATCATATTCCATGTATAAGCAACCATGAAGGATGATGTATGTATGTATGTGTGTATGCACATCCATATGTGCATGAAACTAAAAGAAAGAAAAACATACATGCATGCATACATCCATCATATATATAAGAAAAAGGTTTTAAGTGAGAAAGCTAATGGTTAAATGATAAATCAATACTTGATTTATCAATCCGCCCATATTACATATGACCCTACCAAAAGCAAGCCGCCCGATCAATATACGGTATCATATACGCGCATTTTAATCGGGTCCATGCGCATATCGCATACGCGCACCACAACGTTTCGCCTGGACTAGGTAACTCCTGTGTGGGACTCTAAGACTCGTCAATACGCCGGTAGAGGGTGATGATCATATCAAGTACCCCCAAGCCGCAAGCGGTCAGCTAAACGTAACGGCCACCCGGGTATTGAGCGATCAGAAGAAAACAAGCGAACCTGCTACAACTCCTGTCGAGCCAACTGGCAACACTACCGTACAGTCCGGTCTCTTCGTCAGATATGCTGCATATCGAGCCTAGGGATGGTCACGTCGACCCTAATAACTCAATAAGTCATGCCGGTGAATGGTCTATAACAGATCGAGAAACTACTGATAACACTTATCAGCAAATCTCAGCAGCCCTGGCCAGGGACTTACTGATATAACCAGTCGGGCACAGCACAGCATCAACTCCCAATACCGGGAGAGACGAAACCCCTCCTATCGCTCATTGCCTTCGTGTGTTTCATGACTGTACCCAACGGCCACCTGTTTGCACGACTTAGTAGAGCCGTGGTAGGGTGGCAATCAAAGTACAGTGGGAGAACACACAAGACTCTATGACGATCTCGGGTCTAAAGACTAACCTGTACCAGTGTTACCTGAGAACTGCTATCCGACGATTGATATAATTCCATATAGGAGTTCTCGGTGAGTCCGTCTAGTGTACCCAGTCACCACTGAGCACCCGTATATGACCTTGATGTCAAACATCGATGAATGTGGGAACATTCATCGCCCATCGTATGGGTCTAGTATCATATACGCTAGTCTACTCTGGTATATCAATGCCCCGTCTCGATATACCTACGACTAGGGACTTTCCAGGATATGCTTATAGACTATAGATGTCCCACTAGTATGATCTCTACCATAATCAGAGCAGTCAAGCCGATATCCTCAGGGCTTTATCAGAATGTATGAATGAATAAAAGCATGATCAAATCAACATGTCAGATAAAGAAGAACCAGATAGCTTACTATCATGTCGAGCAAGAATGCATACTGAATATATATATACATGTATAGATACAACCACTATCATATAATGGCCTCTAGGGCATACATATATCCAACACCGTCGTTGTACTCGCGCGGCCAGGAGACGGCGGAAGACCATAGACGGGGAGGGCAATAATCGGAGCATTGCCGGACTCTTGAGAAAGAGCAGCTGGCTCTTCCCCAAGAGTCGCGCCTATCTCACCCACTACTTCTTCGGGCTCGGCAGTCGCCGTCGTCTCATCCGCCACCACCATGAGGTCACTGGTCTTAAGCGTCTCATCCGCCGCCACCCCATGTTCAGTAATAGTGATCATATCATTTGCCGCCATCTCAGGCTCGGCATCAACAACCTCTTCGGGTGCGGCTCCTCCAGCCCCCAACTCAGGCTCAGTAACCCTGGCGACGTTGCACACTGTCGTCTCGGGTTCGGCCGGTGCCTCCTCCTCTGTTACCTTGGGTTCGACGGTCTCCGCCTCTCCCTCGGTCTGACTTGGACCTGCAGGATAGAATATATAAGAACTGACGGCTTTATAATTCTTACAAGAAGATTCGGAAGAAAAATACCCGAAATGGACTAGTCATTAGCTTCCCAAACCGGACGCGCTACCTGTCTGCGTGCGGTAGATAGACCGGCCGGGAGCTCTTCAGAAGGAGAAGCAGAGAGGATAATGGTACTTGGGCCCGCTCCCGTGGCCAAAGCAGCCCTACGTGCTTTCGCCTCGCGCCTCAGCCGCTTCCTCTCCTCCCGAGCCGTTGAGACGGACCTCACCAGAGCCTCTCTCATTGAAGCGTCTTCGTCCGTGAACAGGGATGCCTCCAAAATTTTCAAGGCATCCCTCGTCGTTTTGTCAAGTTGAGGCTCCCGCGGCAGCCTCGAGGAAGTTGGAACTTCAGTAGAGGATCCGGGGATAGCCCCCACATCAGCTGGCACAACCCCTGCAAAGAAACAAAGGAAGGAGGTTAGATTGGCCATCAGAGAAGAAGACAAAAAAATTCTGATAAGGCGATACGTACCAATGCCCATTAAATTGTGCTTATTCTCTTCCTCCTGGAAGGTTCTCAAAGAAGCAGCGATGGCTTCTTCGGTATTGACCCCTGTTTAAAAAAGGAGAAAGCATTAGTCAAAAACAACGATAAAAAAATGTGTGATAAAATGACGAAGAAAGCAACTAATGGTACCCTGACTCAGCAAGTTTACTCAACATCGCTTCGAGCCTCACGGATCGCTCAGAAGCTGCAATAGCAGCCGCCAAATCGGTGTCTGCGGGGTCTACCGAGAAGCCCTTATTGCTGCCATATTCGCTTATTCCTTTGGTAAGAGGGGCTTTAGGCTCTAAACTGAGGATCGCATCAAGTGAGAGGATCGACTTCTTCTTCTTTTGCCCGCTGGCTTTGGATGCACCCGGGGCTGATTTGCGCTTGGCAAACACCTTGGGGTGGCGGGTCCCGATATCCGCGCCTACGCTGGACTTCGACGATACTACCTTTACCACTTCCGCTGGAGCACGGGGGGTTGGTGGCGCATCCACAATATCGCGAAGCGGCAATCCGCGCGGAGGGCTCAACACGCGCGGAGGTCCAATTCCAGCACCTTTCAATGGAGGAATGACCAGGGTCCTCGGCTTCAGGGGAGCCTTGCGATCGCCTCCAGGAGGCGCACCCTTGCGATCGACCAGCATGCGTTTTTCCATTTGGATAACTGGACCCATAGCATGCGCATACCAAGCCACGTATACGTTGAGGATCTTGGGGATGCAGCTTGGCTCGCTAATGAAGAAATAGGAACCCGTGTTAAGCCGCATGAAGTGGTGCATCGCGTTCTTTATCCCCTCTCGGCTAACCACGGGCTTTTCCAAGAAAGCTTCCATTGGGATCCCTTGGTTGTAGCTCGATTGCTGAGCAAACCGGTACGGATTATACCTCATAAAGAGTGCTGTCTCATTCAGCCTGAACACCAAGTAGCCCGGCCGAATGGAGTAGAGATGGAGGATCTCCCGAGCCTTCAATGTGGAAGCTCCGTCTTTAAAGTCATCGCGTAATGACACAGCCGACTTGGTGGTCTCTGAGCCTATTGTTATGACCTTATCCAAGAAAGAAGTCTTCGCTCCAACCAGGCGTTGTCGAAGGAGCAGTCCCCTATGTAAGTCTACGCTAGCGCCCCGGCCGTCTACAGACGCCAAATGCGGAACAAAAACTTTTTAACTGGCGCTATCGTATACTTTAACCCGGATCTGCCATGATTGCTAAACTAACAAACTGTAAAGAGTGTAGAAAGGTTATACCGAACGATCCGAGTCCTTCGTTCTTTAACCATCATCCCACGCTCCGTTGCGGCTGCTCCGATCTCGTCGAACTCCGATATCCTCGTCGAGGTGGCACCACATCACTGATTCTTTAAACGGGCTCCCGCCTCTGACTCGAGGCAACTCGGTCGTCAAGTTTGCTAGAAGAGACGACCAAGAATGATGTAGAGAATAAGTAGATGACTTTGTCTCGTTCCGTCCAAAACTGTGGACGGACGGTTAATGAAGTTGCCGAGGGAATTGGGTGATGGAATGAAATGAACTGTAAAATTCCATGCACCCCAAATACTATCATAATCTTTTCACAAATGAATCAAGTGTGTGTATGAGAGAGGGGAGGGGCCGGCCTTATATAGGAGAAGGAGGGTGAGTGTAGGAGAGAAGAGGTAACCATAAGCAAATATCATAATGTGAACACAAAATAAATATCTTAACCAAAACAAGAAATGGTTAAAATCAAAGCATGAGTCACAAGACACCTCATCAAATCTAGAACCTTCTAGAACCTTCTAGAAGCATGACTCACCCTCATCCAAGAAAAGATAAATCCGTCTTTAACCGAATGTTAAAAGACGGCTGGTAGAAAACTGGAAACTGGCAACTTCTAAAAGTGATCCTGAAACAACTTTCAGGATAACCCCGTATCTGTATAAATATACCCGCATTTGTATTACGACCGAATACAAATGCAACTGAGACAAAGATATTATACCTACTCAATATAATACTCGGATCCGGCTTAAACCAAAGCCGACCAGTATCATCTGCCCGAAAACTGACACGTGCGTAAACGCACGTGCATTTTCCGAACCCTACCATAAAACCATACGGCCTCTACAACGTTTCGTCCGAACTTGGGAAACTGTCTGTGGGGGACTCTAATGACTCGTCAGTACCCTGGCAGTGGGTTTAACCACAAACCGTCAGCGGCACTAGCTATGCGTAACGGCTGCCCATGGACTGACCTCAAGGGAGGCCGATGAGCGCACTCAAGGGTGGCCGATGAGTGAACTCATCCAGAAACCCTACTGAGCCTAACAGTGACAATGTATATACAGTCCGGTCCGTTCGTCAATGAGTATCGCATATCCGCCTAGGGGGCTAGAAACGTCAGACCCCCAATAGCAGTATAAGTCGTGTCGGAGTGTAGCCCAATAACACCCTGAGATACTACTGGAGTACCTACCAGTAAATCTCCTGCCATGGCCATGGACTTTGTGTAATGGCTCTCCTAGACACAGCACGACCTCACCCCCAATACCGGGAGAGACGAATCCCCTGCCGATCCGCTCACGTGCCTCCATATGGCTCGGGACTGTACCCAAAAGCTACCTGTTTACACGACTCCTTTGAGCCGTGGTAGGGTAGAAATCAAAGCACAGTGGGAACTCACACGAGACAAATGACGACCTCAGGTCGATGAACTAACCTGTACACACGTCACCAGGGAACTGCTATCTGACGATAGGTATAGTACTAACTAGCAGATTCCCGGCGAGTCCTGTCCGGTGTACTCATAACCCAATGAGCACCTGTATACATCTTAGGTGATCCAACTGACACCAGTGGCTTGTGAGACTGGCCACTGCCCCTCGTCGGGGTCTCGACTGTATATACTAGTCTACTCCGGAGTATCGATGCCCTGTCTCGAAACTCCCACGACTAGGGACCACAATTAAGGATATGCATATAAACTACCCAACTCTCACTTATATGATCGCCATCATACTGTTGGTAGTAAAGCAAGATCCTAAGGGCTCTATCAAAGTGTAACATGCAATCAGTCACCTGAACATGTACACGACTGATAAAGGCAAACCAGATAGCATACTATCATCTCGAGTAAGACTGTTCTACCGGGATAGGTCCTCCGCAATCATTGCAATCACGTACCTGCGATCCAATAATTGACTATGAGGGCACTATCTCCAACAATCTCCCACTTTCACTCAAGGCTAATTATTGCGATGTCGACTACTCACAGCCCGTGTGAAACCGAACATCCAACTCCTCTACTAATCAGTTTCACAAAGCCCGTTTGTAAAACTATTGTGTTCGAGAAATAGCCTCAGTGAGTGGATCCGCCTAGAAGTATCTTTCTTTATCTCTCTTTGTCTCAAGTTCGCGGAGAAAGCCATCTCCCGAATCGAGTAATACCCGTCCTTGAATATGTCTGGATATCTGATGGGACCTAGTTCATAAATGAAATCCAAATCCAAACTTCTTAGACTGTATCGATCACTGAACCTAATCAGTATCCGGCACCATGCCACCCACAGTATCCTCTTGGACCACCTGTCCATAATACTGTCCCTCTTCGTCAGAGGGAAAAACTATAACTCTGACAATCACTCTGTCATCCATGTCACCTTTGAAGCCTGGAATGATAATCGTCTCCCGAAGGAGGCTGCCATCATCAAATCCGTAGAACATCCACTTATGTTCTAAAAACTGCTTCCTTATGTCTCTCCAGGATTGGATTAATACAAACTTATCGCATCTCAAAAACAACATCTGGTGTGGTACTTGACATCTCATGATTGACTCAATTGCCTAAGCAAGTGATCTGCCAATCATGCACTTCCCTCTCCCCTTTAGTCTATACGACACCTTTAGAGAGGGTGACTCCATCACCTGCAGGTACATCACCATGCTAGGAGTCAACTATTCTAAAAACCATTAGAATATCTGTCAAAGTACCCACATTGGGAAACTACCCAAATCCAGATCTAAAACCATAGATCCAGAAACCAGAATGTCAAATATTATATCCATATCCTGTCTGGAGAAACAACTGTGTGACGACCACAGTACAACCGATCGTAGTATAGGAATTTTACTTCCTACTTTGTGTATGTCATTCAGATACCATGACATCACACCCTACTACCTTCTTAACAGATCCATCCCCTATTCTGATTGAAGTCAAACCCATGACTGTCACATCAAAATTAGATGATCTATCTCCGCAATAACTGCTCAAGTCTATAAATAGATATAAGCTACTTGCCCACTATACTTCCGCTGCTCCCACTGACTACGACAACCCTCCTACCGGGTCTCATATCCTGGAACAACAGTAGTGTCAAGTCTGGGTAGATAAGAACCTCCCTGTCACCGTCCTTGAGGCTACCGAAGTACCTCTCGGGTGTCTGAGGTTACCCACCATATCTGCGGAGTGGCTATTGGAATGTCAAACCTGATTGAATATATAGGTCCTATTAAATTTTCCGTAATCGTTCGCGGTTCTGGAATCACTTCCAGTTCTACCATACTCCCACTACTGTTTTCTGAAAAAGATCCATTTTACTAAAACTGTGGCGAGTCAAGGACAATATCACTATTGATCTTCCAAATGGTATAATATCAACCCTCGTCGTAGCCAGGGTCAACCCACAAACAACCATTACAGAAACGTGCCCTGAGTTATCCAGCGTCTGGTTTTAAGCATAAGCTGGACAACTCCCCGTACCTTAACATCTTTTAAGGTACGAACTATTCTATATCCAATATAGAAACTTTGGTACTTTATTTAATTGGAACCATATTCAAATCATGCAGCTGTCTCCAGTGCATATCACTTTAATGGAAAGAGGCTAATCAGCATTACTCAACTTAGGAATCCATCCAATTATGAGTAACCTGAAAGAGAAACACGTTTCTCAAAACCATCACTATCATCTGAATGCCAATCACAAGAATCTACATCTTCGATCTCTTTGAAGAATCCCGATACTTGTGAACCTGGTTCTCTACTTTATTCTTATACCCACAACTTCTCAAAACTTAGACCTTGTATTTCTACGAAACACTTGTCTAAATACTAGAGAAGTTATAAGTAAACAGAACATAGTACGAGGACCTACCCCTTTGTCCTGATGGACACTTGGACAACATACAATACTCTGTATAAGTCCGCTGAGTTAAACAACTGAAAATCTGTGCGTCGTAGGTTAAAAACTGTACCCTGGCGATTTCCTCAAATATCACCAATTACAACGAATTCCGATATAATGAGGATAATTACCTAATTCCCAATATCTTACTCCCACTCATCATCTGTAAAACCATACAGATATGAGAATGAAACCTGGTAAATACATACCCTTGGAGTAAGTGTCTAATCGGGAAAACAGTTTTCCTTTAACAATGCACTGAAACATGAAAATGTTTCGTAGGGGTATCCTGGTATTCATAGTAATGCCTCTTCCATAATCCAATTCATGACATCAACCGTATATTTTATTGCCATCTCTTCAAATCCCTTTATTTGTCTTTAGTCGTTACCTTCTGTACACCATCGTTAGGCTAAATGGTTTTCTTCCTTCCCTACCGTTCGGCACCAGCCTATGGTTTGGAAGAAGACTATCCAGTAAGCATAATAGGTGTACCCTCCTAAACCAAGGAGTACTCGCATCTCGAGAGAAGGTGATGATAAAAGACAACTGAATAATACCTTATTCCTTTAAAGGTGAAATAGGAGTGGCAATGAAGTACGCGGTTTTGGTCATGAATGATATCAGTCGCAATTTACTTTGCCCTCTTTCTAATCCCTTTATTTTGTCTTTACATATTACCTTCTGCACACCCTACTTAGGCTAATTGGTTTTCTTTATTCCCTACCTTTCGGCACCTGCCTATGGTTTGGAATAAGACTATCCAATAAGCGTAATAGGTGTACTCTCCTAAACCAAGGAGCCCTCGCAACCTGAGAGAAGGTGATAATAAAAGACAACTGAATAAACCAATTCTTTTTCTCCTGAACCTGGATCCATCCTCGAAGAAGTCCCTTCGAGTTCGTATATAACCATACGATGGATCTATCCAATGGAAGTGGATATCCGTAGTAAAACGGGTGTTCTGAGAAATGCAAAGGGTAAAAGAAGGAGTGGCAATGACTTATGCAACATAGACAATCCAAAAGCCAGTATTTTAAGAAGGTTCGGTCAACCTGGTCACTGAGTCATAGTCTAGGGTCGGTCAAAGGTCGCTGCCAAAGAGAGAGAGAGAAAAGAAACACTCTGCGTGCACTCTAACCTAGATCAGAATGGTCATAACTTTATCTAATCCGGAAACCTCCCACTGTCCTGTCAAATTCTCCTCCAAACCTGAAAGAAGAATCAATCGGGATCACCCGAAGAGTAAACCAACTCATCAGTGGGAATCGGGATCCAACTCTCATCGCATGATAACGTGATGGAATGCATCCACGTTACTCATACTCCAGAAGGTATGCGCATACTTGGCAAGTTTCAGTTTCTTTAGAAACTCCCGATCTAATTTTTGCCCCATGCTCTTATAACCTTGGTTTTGGTCAAAATGTCATAAGTCACATGCCAAGTTCTACCCATCACTATCTTGTCAATTTGAACCCACCCGCACATGCCCCTGACTTTGGCCAATCGGCAGAACGACTGTCCCAAACCAACTCATCTATCTATGCAACAATTGAAATACCCAGCAGCTACCAAACACTATGCCTTAACTTTGGCTAAAATACATAGCTTGAATACTACTGAATACTCAAAAGAAGTGATGGAGGGCTACGGCTGGTTTTTGGCGAAAAACCTTTAGCGTAGTGAACTTGATATCGCTGAAGGAACCTGATAGCTTTTTAAAATATAGTGGCGAAAACCTTTTGCTAAAGAGGTCACTCCCGGTGAAGGGATCTCGGCTCTTTCCTCGTGGAATGAGGTGCAGGATATTCCACTGAATACCGCTATGCAAAGCAACTTGTAATCGACTATAGTAAAGTTATTACCCTGACGCAAACTTCTGCCCAAGGGGTCAGTCCCGGTGAAGGGATATCGGCCCTTGCCCCGTCGAATGAGGTGCAGGATATTCCACTGAATACCGCTATGCAAAACAAAAGAAAACGTCTTTGCAATAACACTTTTTAAATTTGTTCCAACAACTAAAACAGGTTTGTTTTACTTTGCATTGATCAGAATCAACGCAGTCCCATCAATCAATCACACCAGAAAAGAACGAAAATAAAATGTACGTATATGCCATCCGCATTCGTCACTGGGTCCCGTCATCACCCGTTAGGTTACTTAACTAACGACAGAGCGGGGACTGGACTAGCGCGGGTGTAAAACATATACAACATCTAATAGTATATAAACCAATATACAATAATCGCTCCAGGCGTGATAATATGCAACATTACAGAAAAGTAATAAGCATCACAGAACAATACAGATAATCTGGGATCCCCGGGTTTCACAGAGCCGCTGCTGAAACCCGACGTTCCCCTGTCGTGTGGATAGCCTGTGCAATGAAACATAGACCCCTACGGGTGTGGCAAGTTACCCGCCAAAACCTGAAGCGAGGTAGTCCCCACAGCATAGTGAATGGAACACCCGGCACTTCACGGAATCCAGTAAATTGAGCACCCCTCCTTGGGTCAACCTGTACCCCCTACGAGTGCGGCGAATAGTCTGCCAATTTTAGAGTAGGGCCCCTCTGCCTCTCAAAGCCATGAGATGCGGACCCGTTGCCCTCCAGAATCCGGCTATCCGTGCACTCCGTCGCGGGGTAAAACCTAGTACAGTAATGAAAAATAGTACAACAGGTACATCGACCGCAACCTGGTCGTGCCCCAAAAGAATATTATACAACAGGCAGTGACGGCAGTCCACAAGTTGGACGCTCGCCCCGCAATATCAAATGTAAATACACTCAAACTGTACTACCATTGCACACTGCTATCCACCACGACAAATCCGCAACATCACAGCACAAAACAGAACATCAACGCGAATGTCACGTTCGCAAACCCGTCTAAAAGAACTATAGCAATCAGACGCAGTTTACCGATCAAATGACATTCCCGGTCGGAGATATAATGTAAGCACTGTAAACTAACGTGTTTAAATTTCGATCGACCAAATATCAAAAAGTGGGCCCCACTGCTTACTGGTGAACAGTAACAAAACCTGGGCCAAAACGATATTTACCAAAAACCCCAAAATCCAACAGAGAACACAAAGAAAATATTTGGTGCACTGATCCCCTA
Source organism: Agapanthus africanus (assembly GCA_030015575.1). NCBI lineage: Eukaryota > Viridiplantae > Streptophyta > Magnoliopsida > Asparagales > Amaryllidaceae > Agapanthus > Agapanthus africanus. Next base: position 396,331,223 of record JASDDO010000026.1, on the reverse strand, counting down.
GAACGGCCGCGGATGCGCGGCCAAACCATGGGTTTGGCCGCTAATCCGTGGCGCTCTGGTGAGATCACTTGCTCAAATTTTGTCCGTACGCTTAAAAAACCCTGCACAGATTTTTAAGACATGTAGAATTAATTTTTGAGACCATTTAAAATCAACAGAAACTGTCAAGGTAGGATTTTGCAATTTTCGATTTCCGGTTCGATCGATCTTTTAAACGCGTTAGCACAAGTTAGCATAGCAAAACGGTGAGGCTCTGATACCACTGTAAGTCTACGCTAGCGCCCCGGCCGTCTACAGACGCCAAATGCGGAACAAAAACTTTTTAACTGGCGCTATCGTATACTTTAACCCGGATCTGCCATTATTGCTAAACTAACAAACTGTAAAGAGTGTAGAAAGGTTATACCGAACGATCCGAGTCCTTCGTTCTTTAACCATCATCCCACGCTCCGTTGCGGCTGCTCCGATCTCGTCGAACTCCGATATCCTCGTCGAGGTGGCACCACATCACTGATTCTTTAAACGGGCTCCCGCCTCTGACTCGAGGCAACTCGGTCGTCAAGTTTGCTAGAAGAGACGACCAAGAATGATGTAGAGAATAAGTAGATGACTTTGTCTCGTTCCGTCCAAAACTGTGGACGGACGGTTAATGAAGTTGCCGAGGGAATTGGGTGATGGAATGAAATGAACTGTAAAATTCCATGCACCCCAAATACTATCATAATCTTTTCACAAATGAATCAAGTGTGTGTATGAGAGAGGGGAGGGGCCGGCCTTATATAGGAGAAGGAGGGTGAGTGTAGGAGAGAAGAGGTAACCATAAGCAAATATCATAATGTGAATACAAAATAAATATCTTAACCAAAACAAGAAATGGTTAAAATCAAAGCATGAGTCACAAGACACCTCATCAAATCTAGAACCTTCTAGAACCTTCTAGAAGCATGACTCACCCTCATCCAAGAAAAGATAAATCCGTCTTTAACCGAATGTTAAAAGACGGCTGATAGAAAACTGGAAACTGGCAACTTCCAAAAGTGATCCTGAAACAACTTTCAGGATAACCCCGTATCTGTATAAATATACCCGCATTTGTATTACGACCGAATACAAATGCAACTGAGACAAAGATATTATACCTACTCAATATAATACTCGGATCCGGCTTAAACCAAAGCCGACCAGTATCATCTGCCCGAAAACTGACACGTGCGTAAACGCACGTGCATTTTCCGAACCCTGCCATAAAACCATACGGCCTCTACAACGTTTCGCCCGAACTTGGGAAACTGTCTGTGGGGGACTCTAATGACTCGTCAGTACCCTGGCAGTGGGTTTAACCACAAACCGTCAGCGGCACTAGCTATGCGTAACGGCTGCCCATGGACTGACCTCAAGGGAAGCCGATGAGCGCACTCAAGGGTGGCCGATGAGTGAACTCATCCAGAAACCCTACTGAGCCTAACAGTGACAATGTATATACAGTCCGGTCCGTTCGTCAATGAGTATCGCATATCCGCCTAGGGGGCTAAAAACGTCAGACCCCCAATAGCAGTATAAGTCGTGTCGGAGTGTAGCCCAATAACACCCTGAGATACTACTGGAGTACCTACCAGTAAATCTCTTGCCATGGCCATGGACTTTGTGTAATGGCTCTCCTAGACACAGCACGACCTCACCCCCAATACCGGGAGAGACGAATCCCATGCCGATCCGCTCACGTGCCTCCATATGGCTCGGGACTGTACCCAAAAGCTACCTGTTTGCACGACTCCTTTGAGCCGTGGTAGGGTAGAAATCAAAGCACAGTGGGAACTCACACGAGACAAATGACGACCTCAGGTCGATGAACTAACATGTACACACGTCACCAGGGAACTGCTATCTGACGATAGGTATAGTACTAACTAGCAGATTCCCGGCGAGTCCTGTCCGGTGTACTCATAACCCAATGAGCACCTGTATACATCTTAGGTGATCCAACTGACACCAGTGGCTTGTGAGACCGGCCACTGCCCCTCGTCGGGGTCTCGACTGTATACACTAGTCTACTTCGGAGTATCGATGCCCTGTCTCGAAACTCCTACGACTAGGGACCACAATTAAGGATATGCATATAAACTACCCAACTCTCACTTATATGATCGCCATCATACTGTTGGTAGTAAAGCAAGATCCTAAGGGCTCTATCAAAGTGTAACATGCAATCAGTCACCTGAACATGTACACGACTGATAAAGGCAAACCAGATAGCATACTATCATCTCGAGTAAGACTGTTCTACCGGGATAGGTCCTCCGCAATCATTGCAATCACGTACCTGCGATCCAATAATTGACTATGAGGGCACTATCTCTAACACCCTAACCTCCCGTGGAGGTGCAACTACTATCGAAGCCCCGACCAGCCGTATGACCTTCGGGAGTCTGCATCTCTCAAAAAAGGGAGGAATCTTATGGGCGCCGAACACCCCGTGCACGTGCATTTCCATCCAAGAGGTAAACTAGTGCATCGGGAAGTTGGCGGGTTGCACCCCAGGCTCACTAGCGTCCGCCGCTACGCTAAGTCCATTATAAAGGTAAGCCAGCCCGGCAATTCCTACTGACAACTGCAAACCAGCCACCATCCGATGCGCTGGGTAGAAAACAGATGGACGCATGTGGCGCGGGTACATAAGGAGCGCAAAGTGGCACAGCCACAAGCCCAGGAACCCTACAAAAAAGGTCTCCTCATCCATGCCTGGGACGGCAATTTCTGAAAAAGGGATGACGGCGGCACTAGGGAGATAAAAGTCTTTGTGGTCATCCTCCGACGTGGGTCGACGATCCAAACCGAACCCAAAAGGGTCGTCGAGCTGGGCGAACTTCTTGCTCCGCTCCGATAGAAACTCCGGCCGAACGAAGCGGGCAATAAAATCTGCAAAACTGATGCCCCGAAAGCCCGATTCCAAATAGAGTCCTTCATAGATCTCTAACACTTTAACCAAGCCTGGGTACTGGTGCTGAATAGCATTCTCTGGCGTCAGGTCAAACACCAGCGGCTTGGTAGCAAAGATGTACTCATCGGGAGGAAGCAACTCCTCGTAAAGCTCTCCCCTCATCGGCAGACCCGAGATTTCAGCAAACTCCTCCAAAGAGATAGAAACTTTCCGGTCCGTCATCAGGAAGGTATGGGTGGGGATGTTCCATTGCTCGATAAACGCCTTAACCTACCACGTTGGAGGAGAAGGATACTCAAAGAGTGAGACGTAAATGGCCGAGTACAAACCAATTCTCATCAGATGAGTCCTCTTCGCTGATAGGATGTACCGGGCCCATTGCAAGTATCCGGCAGGCGGTCATGGAATCAATCCAATATTGTAGGCTTGTCCCCAAGGGCGTGCTTCACCCTGACAAATTCGCCTCCCTAAGATGTCTATTGCTGGCGGCGGCTGTACGGGGATAGCGCCAATCGCAGGCTGGAGGAGGTCATCTGAATTCCAATTTTTGACCTCCACGGCATACTTCACTGGGGGTTCATCTGCGTAGGGGAGTGAAGACGTTGGCTCAGACGGCGTGGAGAAACCGAAACTTCGGCGACCCTGGATGATCTCATTATACCATTTACCCCACAAGTGAAGGCTCTTATGCTCGGGGTCATGATCCTTAATGAGAGCGAGCACTACTCGGTCCGCTGGTGCCTGAGGAAACCCTCCCTCCGAGCGAACAAACAGAAAAGACAAATTGGCAGACATGTTTCCTGCGAAGAGACAAAAATTAGCCATCAGTATTATAATTCCAACACTCAACATTTTAAAATTCTTACACCACACTGCAATGCAGTGGGTAGGGGGACCAAATGGGGACCCACAAAATCTGGATGACAATATATCAGTCAATAAGACAACCTCATCATTAGATGAGATTGTCAGTTGGTCCCCAGGAAAACATTCCCATTAATAATAAGAAAAAAGAATCCTTAGAGACAAGGAGAAAATCTCCTCTTTCAGAGCAAAACTCTGTCACAGAGTGACACTTGTCAAACTCTGGTCTCAGGAGAATAAGATTCCTTAAAAGAGCCTAACTCTATAATAATGATGGAAAAATCCATCAAAAAGAAATTTTAACTCCTGAAGATAAAATATTTTTTTTGAGATCTTAAAGATCTATGAAAAACTTTTAGGAGTTCTTCATTTGATCCATGAGCAAAGCTCTGTTCATGGGTTAAAACCCATGAACAAGATCTCTGTAAATCTATAGATTTCTGAGAGCAAGGCTCTGTTAATAAAACCCCAAAGGGGTTTTCTTTAGATCAACGATCTATAAGAGCAAGGCTCTGTTAATCAAATTTAATTTAATTTAATTTAATTTAAATTTTACCTAAGTCGTTCTAAAAATCTGAACTCTGGAAAGAAACGAGAGCAAGGCTCTAAAAATCTTAAACAAGAGCAAGGATCTGAAATTCAAGTTCTTGAAAATGGTAAAAAATTTATCAAGGACCAAGGGTCCTATTTATAGGCGCCTGCGCCCTTTCACCTGACCCCTTGGATCCAACGATCAAGATTTTGCCACCGCTGCACTCACGTGTGCGCCACGTGAGCGCAACGGTGGGGGGGGGGCATTTGTTTCCCCCAATCAGAGCAAAGCTCTGTTTGAATTTCAAAATTCAAAATTCGAAGCAGCGCTTCAAATTCTTTGCGCTGCGCGCAACGCGCCACGTGTCAAGCACAGACACATCAGCGCAGCGCCCAAGGCAGTGCATCCAATCAGAGAAAAGCTCTATTTTAAGTAAAATTAAAGGAAGCAACGCTTCAGTTGCGCAAGCAGTTGCGCTGCGCGACACGTGTCGGCGCAGATGCGCTAGCGCAGTTGCGTTGCGAGACACGTGTCCGCGCAGATGTGCTAGCGCAGTTGCGCTGCGCTGTGCGCTGCTTGACACGTGTCACGCTCTGGAGTATTTGCGCCAAACAGAATTAAAATTCTAAGAAATCTTTCTGTTCTTATTAAAACAAGAAGATTTTCTTCTGTAAAACAGAAGCCCTTAGATCAAAGATCCAACGGTGGGGAAAATTCCCCAAATCACTCAGAGAAAGATCTCTTTAACAAATTTAACTAATTTATGAGCACTATAAAAAGGACCCTAGGCCTTAATTCAAAGAGGAGGATTTTTCTTGAAAAATCAAGAGCTTCAAACAGAGAGAACTCTGAGAAAAATTTCAAGAAAAAGGTAAAATCCTTCACAAGAGAGAAGAAATTTCTTCTAATAGATCATTGATCTAAAAAACCAGATCAATGATCTTCATATAATAAACAGTGCTTTGCACTTCTTATGAACCACCGGTTCTTTAAAAACAAGAAAAAACAAACATAAAAAAAATAGTGCTTTGCACTTTTATGAACCTTTGGTTCTTGAAATAAAAAGAAAAACTTGTTTTTCTTTGATCTAAATTAGATTAAGGAAACGAATAATGCTTTGCACTTTTATGAACCATTGGTTCTTGAATCTAAAAGATTCTTAAATTATAGTGCCTTGCACTTGCAAACTGCGCTGTTGCGCTCTTAGATTGGCGCAAGCCACCAGAGTGCGCCACGTGTCAGCAGCCCAGGCGCAGCGCATTAGCGCAGCGCATTGCTCTTGCGCGACACGTGTCAGCACTATAAGTGCTTGCGCTCTCTGATTGGCGCAAAGCGCCTGATAAATGCAATGCATTTTCTAAAGGGCCAAACCCAAATCAAAAGACCTAGCAGGCCAAAATAAATTGCAAAGCAATAAAGGGCAGAGCCCAAATAAAATTGATGCTCTGCATCATTCATAAAGAAGCAGAGCCCAAAACAAATTGATGCTCTGCATCCTTTCTGGGCAGAGCCCAAATAAAAATAAAAAGAAATGCAATGCAAAAGCAAATAAAATGTTGAACATTTTCAACTGGACTTAGCCCAATTTTGGCCGTAAGTCCTCAAATTAAGTTGACTGAGCAAGATTGCTCTCTTAAATCAATTTATATCCGGTTCGAGGGTACATCTCTGAACTCCTCTGACACATGTCGTTGTAATCCTTCAACGTCGTCAGAGAGGTAACGGGTCCCAACGACCACACATCAATATGGACTGCGGGGTCCTTAAACTCGTGGACCGAGACGTCCTTAAACTAATATTGGACCGAAACGTCCTTAAACTAATGTTGGACCGAAACGTCCTTAAACTAATAACGGACCACCATGTCTTTAAACTGGAATATGGACCACCACGTCCGTAAATTGGAGTATGGACTACCACGTCTGTAAACTGGAGTATGGACCACCACGTCCCTAAACTGGAATATGGACCACCACGTCCCTAAACTGGAACAATAGAGTCCCCAAACGCTCTTTTGTCGGATCCAAAACGATCCCGTTAAGTTGATCTTAGTCTCAAATCAGACTAACGTATCCTTAACAAACGTTTAAGTCGATCTTAGTCTAAATACGGCTAACGTATCCTTAAACCAAAACACCAAACCCAAATCTAAGTAAATACGGATTTGGACTAATCCCCGTCCTACGGGCGACGACATCGCTTAGTCTCCGTATACAATCCACGGGCAACCACAAACAAAACAAACACACACGACACGAAGTGAAATTCTGAAGAAGGAGAAAGTTGTTACCGCGATGCGGTAGCGTAATTAACTGCAGGGGCTTGCGCCTGCAGGGAAGAGCTTCCCCACAATCAAAAACACCTCAAGCGAGGGGGAATCTGACAAAGTCTACTACATCGGCCGCATCCGTCTAAACCTCCGATATACGGTGCCATAAATCAACTTGGCATCTTCGGAGAGGTGGACGGATAAAACCAAATAGCATCTGCCCCGAATCTCAGCGTCAGGACTTCGCGGTCTTGTACGACGTCCTTCGGAGGGGAACAGGTACATAAAAACAGTTACGCAGAATCAATATCTGCCCGGTTGTCAGTCCTAGATGATATTCCCTTACGGATTCAGCATACATGCTCATTCCGTTAGCAACCCTGAGAGTCATATCACCTTTCCTGATAACCCTACGGTTTCTAAGAGCCTGTAACGAATTACAGATATAAGATCCTGATCCGGTATCCAATACCCAGGAGGTAGGGTTAACTGACATACAGTTCTCTATTACAAACACACCCGAAGCCGAAGCCACAACATGCTTCGAATTCTTGCTACTGGCTTTGCAAGCCCTGTAATCTTTCTGCCCATGTTCATTCCCATAACAATAGGAACATCCCTCTTTTTCTACATCCATTCTCGAAACTTCTGCCCTTCCCTTTCTTTCTACTTCCCTGGTTTCCTTCAGGGTAGTAGGTAGAGACTGTTGAACTAAGTCAGCATCTGACCCGTTCTTCAACGTGGTCTTCAGGTCCGAGAGCTCAAAAGAGCTGGTCTCTGTAAGGACGTTGCCCCTTACAGATGACCCGATAGCCAACTTCGCTGGAAGCAATTCGTTCGAGGTCTCATATCTTGCGATACGAGATTGCTCTCCATATAAATCTTTGTTATGGAGGAAGATAGAAACTGAGTCCATCTTTTCGTGCTGCCTCTGGTATGTACCATCAACTGAGGCTAACACGAGGCACTTGGCTTTCACACAGTCTTCTTCCGATGTCCTACGGATATCAATATCCGTGACAGGGGAAACTGGACCTGAGACGGCAGGGGTTGGATCAGTCAAGAGGTGTCCCAGCTTGTCATGGGCAATGGACATCAGGACAGACCTTTGCCAGTCATAACAGTCAGATTCAGTCATTTTATTATCTAGATGTAACCTAGGTGCGATCACTGGGTCGCTGCAATTAAGAGAGAGAGAAGAAAACACTTAGCATGATGCTCTTGCAAGTTTAGATTGGTTTTTAATTTATCTAAACAGGATGGCTCCCACTATCTCTCGAATCCCTCCTCAAACCATAAAGGAAGAATTAGTCGGGATCAATCTCACCGTACAATACTTGCTTAACCGTTCAGCCAGGCTGGTGTCGGTACTTCGAGGGAGGTTTTCCAACGCTTTCGCGAAGTTCCTTAATTAAGTAACCTCTTTTCCCTGTGGGCGTAGCCCCGCTAACACCTTTCTAGACACCTACTAGGTTTATAGCATTGATCGTTAAGTGAGAAAGTTCCCGAGGAGTAGCATATACTCACAGTAGGATCGGGATCCAAATATCATCGCGTGACAAAACTGAAGGAATCCTACCAGAATTATCACACTCCAAATGGTATGCAGCGCTAGCAAGTTTCAGTACTTTTGAAACTCCCGATGTGGATTTTTGCCCCATGCTCTTATGACCTTGACGAAGGTCAACAAATCATAAGTCACATGTCAAGTTCTACCCATCATTATCCAGGTTAATTTGAACCCACCCGTACATACCCTTGACGAAGGTCAACAAGGTAATACGACTGTCCCAAACCAATGCATCTATCTATGCTACATATGAACACCCAACAGCTACCAATCACTATGCCTTGACGAAGGTCAACAAACATAGCTTGAATACTATTGAATATTCATACGAAATGACGGAGGGCTACGAATGGTTTTAGCAAAACCGTGAACGTAGTGAACTTGATATAATCGATGGAACGAGATAGCTTTTAAAAGGAGTGGTTCAAGCTCCGCGTTTAAAATGCTGGTTTTTGAAAAGAACCGAGTGGTTTTCAAAGTGTTCCAACGACTTTTACTTGGTTTATTTTCTTGCATTAATTCCAATGCGTCCCATCATTTAATCCTACCATTGCAGAAACAACCAAAATATGGTGTACGCTTATGCCATCCGCATTCGCCACGGGGCCCCGTCATCACCCGTTAGGTTACTTAACTAACGACAGAGCGGGGGTTGGACTAGCGCGGATGCAAAACATAAGCAACACCTCAATAGATATCATATATAGATATATAGCAATGATAGCCATTACAGATCACTGATGAACACTTTGGATATACTAGGAATCCGTGATTCGTTCGAGCCTGCAACGAAAAACGGATTACAAGGTCGCGATGAATAGCCAAGCCCCACCCTAGACCCCTACGGGTGCGGCAAACTACCCGCCAAGTACCTGAAGCGAAGCAACCTCCCTCAACACCATGAGTAGGCCACTCGGCACTTCGAGATACCCGGTAGTTTGTGCACCCCATCTTGGGTCTATCCTAGGAGCAAAAACAGTAAAAAGAAATTATACAATGACGGCTACAACCCCGACCCGGTTGTGCGGTCAAACAAATAATATTACATCAATTTACAAATTTTACAATGAATGAAAGAAAAAGAAACTCTCATCTCACACCCATTCCCGGCTATTCATCCGCGACAATCTAATGTGTTCATATACACAAACCAACAACATTACAGATCACAGATATGTATAACCCCCACTAATCGACGTATAGCGATTAGTGGACGTTCAATACATATATCACATCACAGAAAGTATTCATTAGCCAAAGAGTACGGAATATCGATCAAAATACGGATTTATAACCACCTAAAAAGTCAATTTGTTCTCTGGAAAATCTGGGTGGAAAAAACATGTATTAAAAATCCCAAAACTACCAAATAAGAACACTGCAGCAAAACGGAGTCGCGGCCGAGTCAACTCAGCTGCGGATCCGTGGCCAAACCCATGGTTTGGCCGCGTTTCCGCGGTGAGTTGGCCGAGTCAGAGGCTCAGTTTTGCTGTGTGTTTTATAAAAACCCTGAGACAAATTTTCATGTATGTTAAATTATTTTTACAGCAGTATAAAAATTCGACAGAAACATGGTTTTTCCCGGACTCGTTTTGTGATTTTATCCGATCGATATTCTTAACACTTTGCTAACTTGCTAGTTTATATTTAGCTAGGCTTTGATACCACTGTAAGTTCACGTTGCTCACCCCGGTTCTTACGGGGAGGCGGAAACGGCGAAAAACAATAATTTGGCGCAAGGCAACATGGACTCAAAAGCAAGGATCTTGGCTAAACTAGAAACTAGCAAACAAGTAGAGGCTTTAACTACTATGCTGTAGAAAATATACCTCACGAAACTGGTCCTTCGGGTCTTCTCTCCGCTGTCCGGCTCGTCCATCCACGCTCCGAGGGTCGATCCGGGTCTAGCTCACCTCCGCGGCCTTCTTGAGTCGAAGACGATCCACCCGAGAGTTGTACACCAAGCTCCACCTCAAGCCGAGGCAACTAGGGCAAAGAGATCGCTAATCTAAATACCCTAGGTTGTGTAGAAGAGAAAGATGGAAGTGTTTGTCTATGTGGGTTCTTTTTCTCTCAACACATGAGATCAAAAGAATTTTCAAGAGGAGGAAGATGAAGGAGAAAACCTAGCAACCATGGAGCTTTTCTTCTTCTCACTTCAAGAGAGAGAATGAGAAAAGAATAATGAAAAAAGGATTAACTAAAGCCAATGAACCATGGTTGTAATAATACACAATATCATCATTACTAATCCTATCATGATAAAGTTGATGCTACATTGAATTGACCATTTTCATAATAAAAAAAAAAGGAAAAAAATAAAAAGAAAATTCAAGAAGAGTGTAGATCTCTCTTGAAGGTCAATGGTCAACACGGTCAACGGGTCAACAAAGTCAAGAGAGGTCTAAGTGGTCAAATGGTCAATGCAATTAGCCATCACTAATCTATTACTAAAAGGATTAGTAAATAATGTCTCCGGCTAATAATGGTTTTGACCAAACGAATTGTCAAAACCCTAATGAGTGTGCCATATTACGGTTTTGGCCGAACCAACTGCCAAAACCCTAATGGGGCACCTCCTCCTTTATCGCTCCTCAAAACTGTGCATACACACCCGCATCCGCATTCCGTAGAATGCGAATGCACAGAAGACAAATCAAATCCATCTGTGCAATACTAGGATCTGGCTTAAACCAAAGCCCACTAGTATTGCCTGCCCGAACAGCATACGCACACTAGTGCACGTAAGTGATCGTAGCCCTGCCGTAAAACCATACGGCCTCTACACGTTTTGCTCAATGTAGGGAAACTCTCTGTGTGGGACTCTAAAGACTCGACACTACGCTGGCAGTGGGTTTAACCACAGACCGCAAGCGGCACTAGCTGTATGTAACGGTGCCCAGGTAGATGTCGATAAGAAGGCCGATGAGGTAAACCCATCCGAACTCCTACTGAGCCTGTATGTGACAATCTCCGTACAGTCCGGTCTGTTCGTCTGATACATTGCATGGCGGGCCTAGGGGGTGGTGAACGTCAGTCCCCTAATAGCGGTACAAGTCGTGTCGGAGTGTAGCCCAGAACGCACTGAGATAACACTGGAAACCTACCCGTATATCTCGCTTGCCCTGGCCAGGGACTACTTGTGTAATGGCTCTCCTAGACACAGCGCGATGTCAACCCCCAATACCGGGAGAGACGAATCCTGTCTAACCGTCACTGCCTCCAAGTGCTTCGGGACTGCACCCAACTACTACCTGTTTGCACGACTCCTTTGAGCCGTGGTAGGGTAGTAATCTAAGTACAGTGGGAACACACTCGAGGCGAAGTGACAGTGTCAAGTCGGCGGACTAAGCTGTACTCATGTCACCTGGGAACTGATAACTGACGATAGGTATAATACCAACCAACAGTTCCCGACGAGTCCTGTCCAGTGTACTCGTAACCTAACGAGCACCCGCATACTATCTCAAGTACGACGTACTGACGGCTGTGGGACAAACCGTCTCCCCCACTGGGATGAGAAGCGCATACGCTAGTCTACTCCGGAGTATCGATGCCCTGTCTCGATGGTCCTAAGACTAGGGACCTGTATAAGGATGTGCTTATGGATTACCCAGCCCCCACGAGTGTGAGCGCCAACACAACGCTGGTAATCAAGCAAAAATCCTAAGGGCTCTACTAATATGTATATATGCGATATGCTGAAAGAAACACATGCACATATTGAAGTAGAGACAAACCAAGTAGCATACTACCATTTTGAGCAAGATTGTCTATACAACTGTGAATATCCCAAGCTTCCATCAAGTAATATACAAGCTAGTATGATACAGTAATGGCCTCTAGGGCATATACACTAACAACTATAACTGGAAGTCCCTGACCAGGGATGATATAAAGATATACTGGTAAGTGTTACTAGTAGTTTCTCGACCTGTTATGAGCCACACATCGACACGACTTATCGGTTACTGGGGTCTGACGTATACGACCCCTAGACTTGATATGCGACATATCAGACGAACAGAACTGACTGTACAGGAGTGTTACTGATTGGATTCACAGGAGAACGGACAGGCTAGCTTGTTGATCTTCTGATCGCTCAATACCTGGGTGGCTGTTACGTTTAGCTGACCGCTTGCAGCTTGTGGGTGTTTGATATGATCATCACCTGCTACCGGCGTATTGACGATTCTTTAGAGTCCTACACAGAGGTTTCTTGGCTCAGGCAAAATGGAGTAGAGGAACATATGTGATATGTGCAGGACCGAGGATAATTCGATATGAGATACCGTAAAATATTCTCGCGATATTTAGATATGAACCGGGACATCAAATCAAGTGTTGATTCGATGAATCGGTACATGATATATTAGTCGGTTATATTCGATATAGCCGGATCATTGGATCAAGTGTTGATTCGATGATTTAATGTATAATGATATATATGATATATTGTATTACATTATCTAATATTGGCTCGCTTTATTATTTCATTTTCTCACCGGATTAATACATTGATATATATGCGATATATGTTAATTGTATTATTTTCTTTTGTTGCAAATATATAATATATATGTGATATATATTATTGTGACATGTAATGATTTATTATGAAACATGTTTAAGGATGATAAAAAGGGATTAGGGCGTGATTAGGGTTAGCTCATTCTTGTTCATTCTAGAAGGATTCTATTTTGTCTTGGTTAAGATATTATTGTTGATACTTATCCTTAACCTAACCAAACCCTAACTCTAGTTTATTCTCTACAAACTTTTAGCCTCTCATCCTTGACCATGATTCCATAATCAATCATATACATTTATCTACTATTCATCACAAAAGGATTATTCTCTTCATTCTTCATCTTCTTCTCTCTTTAGTTCTTGAGAGAGAGCTCACTAGAATTCCCTTTTGTGATGATTTCTTGTGAGAAAGTGAATTAAAAAGAAAGCATAAATACTACTCCATCATCCTCATCTAATCTAGCCCATTAGATTAGGGTGTTCATCTCTTTAGAGTGAGAAAGCTTGGGTTATAGCAACTTCGACGTAGATCATCGGAGAAGCGGAACACTTCAAGCTAGCATGGATCGTTCGAGTCGTGGAGCCTCTCTTGAGTCCGGGAGATCGTGAATTGCGGCAAAGGGACTTCTACTCGGAGTACAAAGGTCGTGGAGCCTCTCTTGAGTACAAAGGTTGTAATCCCTCACACTTAGGTTTAAAGATGTCATCTTGCATGCTAAACCCTAATAATCTAGCAAAGATCCTGTCTTTGGGTTGTTCGGCACATGTAAAAATTTATTCGGGCATGTTTGATGCTTTATGAACCTTCACAAGTGTGCCTAGGAACCCTACAGTGGTATCAGAGCCTAGCTAGAGCATTAGGCGATGTGTTAACGAAGTTAAAACCCCGATCGAACCCGAATACGGCATTTCAAACCCCTCTTTGTACATTTTTTAAAATCTGGGTTTTTCCAGAATTAAAAATACTTAAAAAATTCAGCAGGCAAATATAAGAATTATGGTGAAAAACGTGCCCCCAATTCCTTAACATGGCCGCGGAACCGCGGTAATTACCCACCTTTGGCGGCGGTTCCGCGGCAGGGTAAGGGTATTAGGTACGGAATTTTGCACAGTAATTCTATTCTCTGTGGTTACTATTTTATGGGTATTTTTAATCTGACTCAAGTGTTGAGTATTCTGGGGTTTATTTTGTAATCGTCGATTCGATCGGGAATTTTAAATTCGTTATTGTTTTTCCGGATATTTAGAAACTGTTAAAAAGTTCGAACGGATATCATTAACTCACTTTTTCCCGACACGAAAAATTTTCAAGTGTTGAATCTTTTCTCGAGTTTAAATCTTTCGGAAATGCGTGCAAGTTTTGTGGTGGACCCTCTAGAAGACAACAAACCTTAACTCGATTATGTGACCGTCTTGAACTGCCTTTTGAACCTTGGGGTTTGGGGCAGTACTGCGTGCCACATGTGAGGCGTTGGCTTGACCCTTCTACGGCTGGACCGCTACTACTGTGACACATTCCAGATTATTTGAACTCCGCTCAAGTGTTGAGCAATTTAGGAGATTTTGGGTATTTGATTATCTGTTCGAAAAGTTTAATACTGTCTATTTATCTGGAATTTGATACAATATGTGGAATTCATAGAGTTAGGCATGAAATGCGAAGTATGTGATATTTCGGATTTACGATGTCTAAAGTGATTGTGGATTCCAAATATTGTAGTTTTACAATTTCTTTTCTGTGACCGTAAGTGTAGTATGTAGTTGTATTGCCGGTTGTCGTTGCTATACATCGACGACGATCGGTGTATGCATACTTACTTACGTTGATGATATGAGATATTATGTGTTGCTGAGATATGATGTGCAGGATTGTCGCGATTGAATAGCCGGGGGTTTTATGTGAGATGAGAGTTTTATATTTTCATTCATGTAAATTCAAATGTAATGTAATATTCTTTTATTTGGGGCACTTCCTGGTTGAGGGTGATGCCACCAGTGTTGTATATTATTTACTTTTCCGCATTAGGATGGACCCAAGGAGGGGAGCACAGGTGACCGGGTTCTGGGGTTCAGTGGGAGGCCATCTCAAGGAGTCGAGACCGGGTCTCCTAAACTCCAGAATTGGTAGGGTTGCTTGCCGCTCTCGTAGGGATCTAGGGTGTGGGCTTGGCTATTCATCGCGACTGTGGAATCTGTATTTTCTATTGTTGGCTAAATACTAAATACGGACGTCCTTGTATATCCTACATTATATCTATGTTTCTGCTGCAATATCTGTGATGTGATCATTTGATATGTTGTGATGGATACAGTATATAGTATATATGATATATTATATAGACGTTACTTATGTTTTACACCCGCACTAGCCCTGCCCTGTCGTTAGTTACCTAACCTAACGGTGCACGAGGGGACATCGAGGCGAATGCGGATGGCATAAGTGTACGTCGTATTTATCTGTGATGCTTAGGAAGCATAAGCTGATGGGATTTTTTATTGATGAGATTAATAAAAAGAAAAGAAACCTAAAAGATGTTGTAGAATCAAAACTTTATAAAAAGGGTAGATATAGTTTTGCTTTGCATAGCGGTATATATAATATACCCTGCACCTTATTCGATGAGGAAAGAGCCGAGATCCCTTCACCGGGAGTGACCTCTTTAGCGAAACTGGCAGATGCTACAAAACTCGGTTCGTTTTTTGATTGCTTTTAGAGTTTTGCTTTGCACAGTGATATATATGATATGTCCTGCACCTTATTCGATAAGAAAAGAGCCGAGATCCCTTCACCGGGAGTGACCTCTTTAGCAAAACTAATGAAAGCCTCAAAAACACTCCATTTCAAAATTTCACATGATTCTACGACGATATCAAGTTCATTATGCTCATGGTTTTCTGAAAAACCTGCGTAGCCCTCCATCATTTCAGATAAGTACTACTTAGTATTCGTGCTACGGTAGTTTGGCATTCGTCAAGGCGTAGTGTACGGTAGCTAACTAGTATTTATCTGCTTATGCATATGATGCAGATTGGATTAGGGTATTCGTACGGCGTTGTTTGGCATTCGTCAAGGGTCGTGCGGATGGGTTTAATTCAATCAAGAAATGTACGGGTTGAACTTGACTAGTGGACTATGGGTTGTTTGGCATTCGTCAAGGTCATAGAACACTAGGGGTAAAATATTATTGGGAATTTCAAGTGTTGAAATTTGCAATGAGATTGCATACCTTCTATGAGATAGTTGGATCCCGATACCCGCTGCGAGTAAGAGTTACTCCTGGGAGAATTTTTCACAGGACAATTAGTCGATCAAGTAGGTGTCTAGAAAAGTGTTAACGGGGTTACGCCTCTGGGAAAACGAGGTTTACTTTAATTAGGTCCGTGCGAAAGCATGGGGAACCTCCCTCAAAGTACCGACACTGATCTGGCTGAAAGACTGACGAAATTGTAGGGTGTAATTAATCCCGGCTAATCTTACCTTTTAGGGTTTGAAGGTAGATTTGATAAAAACAGTGGGAGACATCCTGATTAGATAAGATAATAACCAATCTAATCTTGCAAGAGCATACGCTAAAGTGTTTTCTTCTCTCTCTCTCCAGGTAGCGACCATGTTAGGCCATAATCAAGATAATAATAGGGATGTATTGACTGAACCCGCTTATTATACTGAGCAGGGGAACGTCGGACCCGTTCTTTCTTATAAGAGTTATAAGACTGAATAGGGAATAGAAGAATATCTGGATTCTCAAGCCGCCCAAAAGAACATACATGTTGATGCATCTTCTTCAGGAGTATTGGTTATTGAGAACTGTTTCTCAGTTCACCCTACGTCCTGGGTATTGGATACCGGATCAGGATCCCACATATGTAAATTGTTACATGGGCTACGTAAAGGTAGAGAACTGGGAAAAGGTGATCATTCCGTTCAAGTAGGGAACGGTGCAAATGTTGCAGCCAAAGCAGTTGGCGAATATCACCTAGTATTACCAAGTGGTGATACAATGATTCTGAATGAGTGCTATTATATACCGAACATGATGTGCAACATTATATCAGTTTCTTTATTGAGTAAAGAAGGATATAATTTTGTGGTACAGAATAATGTTATGAACATATTCCTAGATCAAAAGTTGATTGCATCAGGCTCGTTACATAATGGCATATTCATTTTAAATCAAAATACAATCCTCAATATACAAAACACGCACAAGAGGAAGAGTTCAGATATGAACGAATCCTTCTTGTGGCATTGTAGACTTGGTCATATAAATGCGACACGACTGGCTAAGTTACATAAGGATGGTTATTTGAATCCGTTCGAATTATCATCTTATGATACTTGCCATTCATGTCTCAATGGAAAAATGACCAAAGCTCCATTTAGTGGACACGGAGAAAGAGTTACGGAACTCTTAGGACTGGTACATAGTGATGTATGCGGTCCCATGTCTACGCATGCCAGGAACAGTTCTTCCTACTTCATTACATTCACTGACGATCTCTCTAGATACGGGCATGTGTTCCTATTAAAACACAAGTCTGAAGCTTTTGAGAAATTCAGAGAATATAAGCACGAAGTAGAGAACCAAACGGGCAAAAGTATTAAGATCCTTCGATCTGATCGAGAAGGAGAATACTTGAGCAATGAGTTCCAAGATTATCTAAAAGAGAATGGGATTCTCTCTCAGCTTACTCCACCTTATACACCACAGCACAACGGTGTATCGGAACGAAGGAATCATACCCTATTAGATATGGTGCGTTCATTGATGAGTACAGCTGAGTTACCTATTTCCTTCTGGGAGTATGCGCTTGAGACAGCTATACACCTATTGAATATAGTTCCTACCAAATCAGTGCCTACCACTCCATATGAGATATGGAAAGGGAAGAGACCATCTCTTAAGTATGTTAAGATATGGGGTTGTCCAGCCTATGTCAAAAGACAAAATCCGGACAAACTCGAGGCAAGATCTGTCTTATGTAAGTTTGTAGGATATCCCAAAAATTCACAAGGGTATATCTTCTACCACCCCGAGGAACAAAAGGTGTTTGTTTCTCGACATGCCACTTTCTTAGAAAAAGGTTTTCTTATGAAACAGAATAGTAGCATTGAGGTAGAACTGGAAGAGGTTCCAGCAACACAAACTATAACAGAAGACTTGGTAGAACCAGAGGATTCAGTAGTACCCGACGAACCCCAGCCTCTCCGCCGATCTAGCAGGGTTTCTCATCCGCCTGAGAGATACTACGGTTTTCTCATTGATGGTGGAAGTGAGGATTGCATCATGGAAGATGATGACCCGACTAGTTTCGAGCAGGCCATCACGAGTGGTGACTCTGTGAAATGGCTGGATGCAATGAGATCTGAGATGGAATCCATGTACACCAAATAAAGTATGGACTTTGGAAAAATGCTCCTGAAGGGGTAAAACCCATTGGAAGCAAGTGGATTTTTAAAAAGAAATTTGGTGTAGATGGAAAAGTTGAGACTTTCAAAGCTAGACTTGTAGCAAAGGGATTTCGTCAACGACCAGGTATGGATTATGACGAAACCTTTTCTCCAGTAGCTATGCTTAAGTCCATCCGGATCTTACTTGCCATTGCTGCATACCATGACTACGAAATCTGGCAAATGGATGTTAAGACCGCCTTTCTAAATGGTGATTTAGAAGAGTGCGTGTACATGACTCAGCCAGAGGGCTTCGTAGATAGTGGGGGCAGCGGAAAGGTGTGCAAACTGCTTAAATCCATCTATGGGTTAAAGCAAGCATCGCGGAGTTGGAACATCTGTTCTGATGTAGTAGTCAAAGAGTTTGACTTCATCAAAAACATAGATGAACCTTGTATCTATAAGAAGGTGGCAGAGAGTAAGGTTGTCTTCCTCGTATTGTACGTGGATGACATACTCTTGATAGGAAATGATATTCCTATGCTGCAATCAGTCAAGCTCTTCTTATCACAAAGATTCTCAATGAAAGATCTAGGTGATGCCTCCTGCATATTGGGAATTAGGATCTATAGAGATAGATCCAAACGGATACTGGGATTGTCCCAATCCAGGTATATTGACACCATATAAAGAGGTTTAGTTTGGAAGAATTCAAGTGTGGGAACCAACCCATGATCTCTGGACTCACTCTCTCTAAAAAGATATCTCCCAAGAATGATTTGGAGAGAGCTCGCATGCAAGGGATACCCTATGCTTCAGCAGTAAGCTCTATCATGTATGCGATGCTATGTACCAGACCCGATGCTACATACTCACTAAGTGTAGTGAGTCGGTATCAAGCAGATCCTGGAGAGAGTCACTAGACAGCTGTGAAGAACATTCTCAAGTACTTACGAAGGACTAGAGACATGTTCTTGGTGTATGGTAACGGAGAACTCCGGGTGGAGTCCTCTACCGATTCCAGCTTCCAAAGTGATAAGGACGACTCTAAGTCGCACTCGGGATTTGTCTTTACCCTCAATGGAGGGGCGGTATGTTGGAAGAGTTCCAAACAGGATACCGTTGCAGACTCGACGATGGAGGCTGAATACAACGCTGCCAACGATGCTGCCAAAGAGGCTGTCTGGATGAAGAAGCTCATTAGTGAACTTGGTGTGGTTCCATCCATTGAACATCTAATACCTCTGTATTGCGATAACAATGGAGCTGTGGCTTTGGCCAAGGAACCCAGATCCCATCAGAAGTCCAGACATATTCTGAGGCGGTATCACCTGATCAGGGAGATAGTTGATTGACGGGAGATCGAGGTCAGGAGAGTAGATACGAAGGATAACACTGCGGATCCACTCACGAAGGCCATTCCCCAGATACAGTTTTAGAGATTATTCGGGATGCTAGGTATGAGATACTACAGCAGCTGGCCTTAGTACAAGTGGGAGATTGTTAGTTATGTATATGCCCAAGAGGCCATTGTTGTACATATGATGTATATTATGATGGATGCTTGGATATATACAGAGAGGACTTTCTTGCTCGTCATGATAGTATGCTATTTGGTTTCACTTTATCTTAACATGTTGACTTGTATTGGTTACTGTCTTACTCTCACATGTTGATAAAGCCCTTAGGATCTGTACTCGACTACTAGGACTATGATGAGATCATACTAGTGGGGCCATAGTAGTTGATGAGTACATCCTATAACTATTCCTAGTCGAGGGTATATCGAGACAGGGCATCGATACACCAGAGTAGAATAGCGTATACGCATCTTGACCCAAATGATGGGCGATGGATGATCCCATATCCATCGGTGTTTGACATCAAGGATGGTGTACTGGTGCTCAGTGGAGATTGGGTACACTGGACGGACTCGCCGAGAACTCCCAGTTGGTGATATACCACATGTCAGATGGCAGTTCTCCGGTGATACTGGTACAGGGTAGTCTGTAAACCCGAGATCGTCATAGAGTCTTGTGTGATTCCCACTGTGCTTTGATTTCCACCTTACCACGTCCAAGAGGGCGTGCAAAACGGTGGCTTTTGGGTACAGTCCCGAATCACATGGAGGCAATGAGCGATAGGAGGGGATTCGTCTCTCCCGGTATAGGGAGTTGATGTTGTGCTGTGTTCGATTGGCTATAACTGGAATTCCCTGGCCAGGACTGATATAGAAATATACTGGTAAGTGTTACTAGTAGTTTCTCGACCTGTTATGAGCCTCACATCGACACGACTTATCGGTTACTGGGGTCTGACGTATACCACCCCTAGACTTGATATGCGACATATCAGACGAAAAGACCGGATTGTACGGGAGTGTTACTGATTGGATTCACAGGAGAACGGACAGGCTAGCTTGTTGATCTTCTGATCTCTCAATACCTGGATGGCTGTTACGTTTAGCTGACCGCTTGCAGCTTGTGGGTGTTTGATATGATCATCACCTGCTACCTGCGTATTGACGATTCTTTAGAGTCCTACACAGAGGTTTCTTGGCTCAGGCAAAATGGAGTAGAGGCACATATGTGATATGTGCAGGACCGAGGATAATGCGATATGAGATACCGTATTATATTCTCGGGATATTTAGATATGAACCGGGACATCAAATCAAGTGTTGATTCGATGAATCGGTACATGATATATTAGTCGGTTATAATCGATATAGACGGATCGTTGGATCAAGTGTTGATTCGATGATTTAATATATAATGATATATATGATATATTGTATTACATTATCTAATATTGGCTCGCTTTATTATTTCATTTTCTCACCGGATTAATACATTGATATATATGCGATATATGTTAATTGTATTATTTTCTTTTGTTGCAAATATATAATATATATGTGATATATATTATTGTGACATGTAATGATTTATAATGAAATATGTTTAAGGATGATAAAAAGGGATTAGGGTTTGATTAGGGTTAGCTCATTCTTGTTCATTCTAGAAGGATTCTATTTTGTCTTGGTTAAGATATTATGGTTGATATTTATCCTTAACCTAACCAAACCCTAACTCTAGTTTATTCTCTACAAACTTTTAGCCTCTAATCCTTGACCATGGTTCCATAATCAATCATATACATTTATCTACTATTCATCACAAAAGGATTATTCTCTTCATTCTTCATCTTCTTCTCTCTTTAGTTCTTGAGAGAGAGCTCACTAGAATTTCCTTTTGTGATGAATTTTTGTGAGAAAGTGAATTAAAACGAAAGCATAAATACTACTCCGTCATCCTCATCTAATCTAGCCCATTAGATTAAGGTGTTCATCTCTTTAGAGTGAGAAAGCTTGGGTTATAGCAACTTCGACGTAGATCATCGGAGAAGCGGAACACTTCAAGCTAGCATGGATCGTTCGAGTCGTGGAGCCTCTCTTGAGTCTGGAAGATTGTGGATCGCGGCAAAGGGACTTCTACTCGGAGCTTGTGAAGCGAAGGAGCGGACTACAAAGGTTGTAATCCCTCACACTTAGGTTTAAAGATGTCATCTTGCATGCTAAACCCTAATAATCTAGCAAAGATCCCGTCTTTTGGTTGTTCGGCACATGTAAAAATTTATTCCGGCATGTTTGATGCTTTATGAACCTTCACAAGTGTGCCTAGGAACCCTACAAACCCTATCCCCCAACTCTTTACCCCGGCCGCAGTTTTATTCCTTCTGGCCGCAATTTGCGGCCAGAGCAGTAGGGACCCCCCTCGTTTTGCGTGCACAGACCTATTTCATGTAAACTTGACCATAGGTATGTCTAGTTTTGTCTAGTTCCAACCAGGGTAAAATCTAGGTTGATTTTCATGAGTTGGCGTATGATTTACGACTTGTTTAACATGGGTTTTTGGTATTCGATGATTCGTTCTGTCGGGTGGCGTTTGGACGTCAACGACAGTGGATATTGGCTATGTTTGCATACGAGGCCACAGGTTTTTACCTATGGGCGTAGCGTGCACCATTTTGGTTTCCGACATGGTTTTCATGTGTTTTAGCGTGTGATATTCTTGTAGGTACTCACGTGACGTCGAAGCGTTGGAGATGCAGATGGCGACATCGGCACCGGCACACATGAGCAAGGTGAGTAGATTTATATCTATGGGGAGAAGTCGGGTGGATGGCGTATAGCACCCCCGCAGTCCGTGTTGATGTATACGGATGCGTATACACACCTATAATTAATATATGTTGTTTGGGAAATTATTGATGTTTAGGATGGATAATTGGTGGACTTGGATGATTTAGTGTCGCGAAAACCTAGAATAGTGGGTGCACTACACATACACACTCCCACACATACATACTTGCATACATCCTTATTTCACACGTGGTTATGGGATTCTATATAGATATGTGTTCACGTGGGTATCGGACTATGTGTTCACATACGGATTTGAGGATGATACTTGGGTTTGAGATGAGTCGATGATATTTGATCCGAGATTATGATATCGGTGACATGGTAAAATTCATATTTGAGATACGTCTTGATGCTTTAGCGGATTTTGGATGACGATACCATGCGCATTGTGATATATTTATAAATGATCGATAGGTGATTATGTTACGAGGTATGATATGATATGATATGACAAGATTAGTATGATAGGCCGCCTTCGGCGATGTTTACTTCTTGAGATGATATGTGATGATGATACCGATTTATACTAGACTGTCGATCAGTAGTCAGATCTTGATTATAGTTAGCATTGTACTAGACATAGGTCAGTACCCAGATTATGATATTTGATTAAAGGGAATACCAGATGAATGATATGACGAATGTGATATTGACCCGTACCCAGATTTGGGGATGCTGTACGACGGATTTACGTACGAGCTATAATTTGATGTTTGATCCGCACTCTAGATTTGGGATATCTGATCATAGATATTATATCGGATGTGATATGATTGAGGCGGGATCACCAACTATATATGTATATATACATGTATCGACTCAGAGGTTAGGCGGTTTCCCTTACCTACTGTTAGCTTTAGCTTAGCCTTATAGTGGTGTAGCTATATGACTCTTATGACATCAGATACAGTCTAGCTACGTTTGTGTTTCGTATTCAGCTCCCGCACATTATTATTGTTGCTCTGCATCGCATACTGTTATGATTCATATTCTATTATTGATATCATGCTGTTAGGACACCAGCACCATTACCGATGATGCGTATGTACCACGTACACTTATTTGCCGGCTCACACACATCTTCATCGGTAATTGCCATGTCACGAACACTTAGAAAATATTATTGCTTGATTTAGCTTGTTAGCTAGTAGTGACATGATATTAGTATGCTTGCCTTATATGCCAGCTTGATATTGTAGTTATTACTCGTCACTTTATGCATACTGTTATTCATTATATGCTGCATTCATGGATTCTCATGCTTATATTCATGATTTCACATGCCATTGATGATTTGGATTCGGGTTTCCATGAGATTTTCTGCATTTGGAGGAAAACCGCAAAACATATATATAAACTGATTTCTCTTTTTAATAAAAATGCGGTTTTCCCATGATGTATGAGTTGTCCACCATGAGTTTTGCTGATGGATTTTGAGACCCGATTCGAGGAGGCGGATGAACCGTTTCGGGTACATGGTGGGCCCGGTGCGGTACCCCGGGGCAAGAAGATTGCAGGGGATGGCGTTGAGCCTGGTAGGGGAGCACTACCGACCGGTGATTTTACCCGACGCGTCGGATATCCGGAGGATACCGTCGTGGTCATGAGATGGATGGTAGGGGCCGGTCTGGACTGACGGCGCCCTAGATATTGTGATTGAGATATTGAGATTTGAGATATTGAGGTACAGAGATTGTGATACAGAGATATCGAGATATTGAGATTTATGTTTTGTGCCGATGCTAGGCACTGTTTTATGCTGATTTCATTATGATAGCTCATTTTAAAATACATAAATCTCACTAATTTATGAAAGCAGTTTTCTTCAGTACATGCATTCTGTTTCATGCATTCATACATCATTCATATGATACATTGCCACCTGATGCACTGACACGGGCACATGGGTTTACACTTGGGTTAGATATTTACCCTAGTCTTGTTATAGATTGCTGGTTATATATATTTGAGGATTATATATTTTGATCGTATGACCTAGGATTGCTTCATACATGCGATTTCTGTTCGTAGATCTTTTTCTACTCATGAGTTGGCAACTCACCCCCGTTGTGCCCCAGTTTCTTGCAGGTGTTGCCGTACGGGTTTCATTACGGCTTTGCGGGCACTGTTCCTTTCGGGTGACTTGCTAGTAGGTGGGTTATTTGTATCATACCCATCATTATACATTGTATATTATATTTCAGTTGTATCTAGAAGTTCCATCAACCAAACATGTATTTATTTGAGATAGAGACCAGTGATGTTATTATTTCGAACTTAGAGTCGCACGTTATACTTCTGTGGATTTCATGTTGTTGAGTTTCCTTTTCTGTTGTGATCCTCGCCGTTAGGTGTTGTATATTATGTTGCATACTGGTAGATTTGATATGGTTCTTCCTACACTCTACTTCTTTTCTTGATTTGGATTTCTGGGCTCGGCTTACTTAGAGCACATACGCCTTGGGACGTTCGTAGCCTAAGTGCCGGTCATGTTCCGTATTTTGGGGACGTGACAAAACGCCACGCGACGGAAACACAATACCAAATACCAAAATCAAGTCAAAACGAAGTTGTAAAACAATGCATCAATTCATGGAAATGGTCCCAGATTTTACCCTAAGCCAAATTGGTCAATTCTGCATATATGGAGGGTAAAATTTACTGAAGATAAGGCCCTGGAACCAAACTGAATCAATTCTACCCTACTCTGGCCGCAAATTGCAGCTAGATTGAATAAATCTGCGGCCTGGATGTTAGGGTTTGGTCTCGGGTCTTGTTGGTAGCTTCCTAGGTGCCTGCACGACTCCCAGTAATTGCAAAATCATTTCTAGTGTCCCCGGGTTGCTCCATATTCCAAAATATCCCCACAATTCACACATTTATCCGATGTCGGGGTTTCTAAATCCGTGTTTTGGGGTTTCTAAGCTTTGGCCCAGGTCATGAATCATCTCAAAAGTCCTATTGACAGCCACAACATCACCAATTTCCCAAACCCTTCTCTTGGGATTTTCCAAGTTCACAATCCATTATTAAACGATGTCTAAACTTAACAAAAAGCTAGGAATTCAAAACTACTCTAAAAGAAAAGAGATATACCTCATGGTTACTCCCAAACAAAACCCTAGAAATCCCCAAGTTGTCAAAATCCGACTTTTCTTGGTTCATAGCGATGAGGGTGAGGAGGTGATCATTTTTTTGTGAAGGGGTATAGGGTTTTGGCAAGGTTTTTGGGGTGGATCAAGAGGGTAGAAGATGGAGGGAGATGAGGAAGAAGAAGAACAAGAAAATGGTCGAGGGATGAGGATGGGGCAGCTCTCTCTCCCTCTCTCTCTCTCTCTATCTTTCTCACTCTCATTCTCTCTCCTACACAAGTATACCTACCCTAATCATTATGTCCCCTTGACTTTTCTTTTTCTTTTTTTTTCTCTCCACCGATAAACCATAAAACATAGCCCAAATGAAATGAAACATGTAACAAAATAAAACATGTCATGGTGCACTGGCCACGAAAAACAGTAGAATTGCGGATTTGGCTTAATCGCGATTAGCAGTGCACTAATCAGGTTTTTATCGAAACTGCATATAATAAATTTTAAAATTGCCAAATCGTTTAAATATATTTTTAAATGAATAAATCATTTTAATTTCTATTTATTTCATAATTATTGGTATATATTTATACGCTTTTTCGAAAACCCCAATTTCGCAAATCGGGCAGTTTTCGGGAAAAATATTATTTTAATATTAAATTCCAAAAATAATATTTTATATTTTCTGAAATGTTACAGCTGCCTTCTCCACCATGTCAAAGTGGCGTTCTTCATGAGGAGTCGCTTCCCATCGGTCAGCACCATGCCCATCAGCGAAGGCAGACATGACGACCTGCTGAGCCCGTATCTGGCTTAGCAACTGAACAGAGCGATCCCTCAGAGCTGTGGTAATCAAAAGTGCCTCGTGAAAGAACTCGATCTTGTCGTCTGCGGCGTCGAGCATTGCCGGAGTCATCTCTACTGGATGAGGAGGGATGTCATCGAGCAAGGACAAGAAGACCATCCGAAGCCGATGGGGAGAGGAAATCCTCTACGAGTCAAGAGCTCGTATAGCTGGAAAAGTCCGCTATCAGATAGCAATGCCCCGCAATCAGATGGAAAAGCCCGCTAGAGCCCGAGATCATTGAGGGAATGCTGAAACCGCGTCCAACACCGAGAGTCAGTAACGATGGGAAATTACTCAGGTCCAGCCCTCAAAGTCTTCGAAGAAAAAGAAGAAGACCAAGAGGCCCGCGCAGCCTGATGAAAAGTGCACGGACCTACAAAAGCATATTGAAGCGCTGGAGGAATACAACCAGAAGGCGCAGACCTTAGTAACGCTCCATGAGTTTCTCAACCATATCCTTGAGAACAGAGGCAATGACAACGACGAGGGAGACGACGCTTCAGAAGAACCCGAGGATTACGTGGCAAGTTGTCACATGATCTCTCATTCGTCACCAAATGATGAAGAAGCTCACTCAGCGTTAGAAGATAACATAGAGGAGCTGGGGCAGAATCGGCACCAAAATCCTTGGAACCGTCCGATGAGCTGATTGACGTGCTGCTAAACGAAGACCGTCAGAAGAGAAAAGTTGACCGAGAACGCAAAATGGCCATATTCGAAAAAGACAGGCGTCCACGTCAAGTGGAATAAGTCGCGGTAGGGATGGATCACGAAACACCCCAACCCAACCAAATCACACCCTAAATGGGTGTATCCCACTTTATCGTTATGTATCCCGTCACGTGACAAATACACGTGCATACAGAATGAACGATGGACCGTAATGTCCGTAAACTAACAACGGACCGAAACGTCCCTAAACAAACGACGGACCGGAACGTCTTTAAACTACTACAAACCGCAGCATCCTTGAGATGAAGCAAAAAAAATATAAAAAAACAAAAAAAACGGTACATCCATAAGCAAGATGTGCACGAATGAAAAACCGAAAGGGCTCCATGAGTAAAAACAGCAGGGCTACCGGCGAGTTTATGAAAACCCGAAAGGGCGCAGACTCGTAAAAAATTCATGCACACTTGCAAGGTCCTCTCGACCCTGTAAGGAGAAAATACCTGCGAGAGATCCTTACGACTCATAAAGGAGCGACACACTTAGGGATCCCCATGTTCCTAAGGAGAAATTACATTACGAGATCCTCACGACTCGTAAGGAGAACCCTCTTATGAGACCCTCACGGCTCGTATGATTCAAAAGCCTTAAGCTACAGGGATCTGAACCTGTTTTTAAGCCATCACATCTCCCAGACTGCCCTACAAACGGTTCAATATTGACCCTTGTATACAATCCACGGGCACAAATAAACGTCTCCCCCACCAAGTCCCACCAACGACGAGGAATGTCTTCGTTTGGTGAACGAACACTTATAGGTCCTCTCGACTTGCAAGGAGAAAATGCTCTTATGAGATCCTTACGACTTATAAGAGACCATACACTTAAGAATCCTCACGATTCTTAAGGAGAAATCACACCTATGAGATCCTCACAACTCGTAGGGAGAAACAACTTTATGAGACCCTTACGGCTTATGAAGTCAGAAGCCTTAGTCGACAGGATCCTAACCCTGTTTTGTAAGCGACCTTTGTTCGACATCGATAGAGGCAAATGATGATTTGCTCCTGGCAGTGTCCCAGTGGTAGCGATGTTGATGCCTAAATCGGTATCAAATTCCAAGTCCTTTCACGGCAAATGATGATTCGCTCCTGGCAATATTCCAGTCGCAACGATGCTGATGCTAAGATTGGTATTAGATCCCAAGTTTCATACTCGCGGCGAAAAGTCAGCGAGATATAGATGCATACGAAAATAGCCGAAATGATAGGGCAACATTCAACAAAATCTGGAAGTAATAGATATGCATAAAAAAATAGCCGAAATGATTGGGCAACTCGAAATAAAAAGCAACGAGTAAAAGGAAAAATAGCCGAAATGATTGGGCACCGCGAAAAAACAGCCGAAATGATTGGGCAATCGCGACTTTTACGATATAAAAAGCTGAAATGATAGAGCATCGTGGAAAGAAATAAAAAAATGAAAGAATGAAACTTTTGCCCTGCAGGTAAGTCCATACTGACCCCTGTATACAATCCATGGGCATAAACGAAAAGGGAACCACATGTCCCAACAAACTCTGTCAAAGGGAAAGTCAAATCTCGACAGCAACATCTGCATCCAAGACGACCAACAACGGCGTCCCTCCTCATGCCAGCAGGGTACGGACGCGACATCACCAATTGGAGCCACGACAAAGCCCCAGTTCCAGGACTCTACGGTTCACAGACAACCTAGAGTCGGCCCCGACACTGCAGAAAGTGGAATACGTCAGCAAATGACCCCGTCGCGGAAATACGTCATCCAGATGACCCCGTCTCGGAAATACGTCAGCAAATGACCCCGTCGCAGAAATACGTCATCTAATGACCCCATCGCGGAAACACGTCATCCAATGACCTCGTCGCGGAAACACGTCATCCAATGAACCCGTCGCGGAAACACGTCAGTAAATGACCCCGTCGTGGAAATACGTCATCCAATAACCCCGTCGCGGAAATACGTCATCCAATGACCCTGTCTCGGATGTACGTCAGCCGACCCTAGGGAAATCAGTGTCCTTGGCAAATATCTCGATTCAGGGAAATCAACGTCCTTGATGAGAACCTCTCGATTCGTGTCGACCCGTAAGGAAATCAGTGTCTTTGCAGGAATACCTCGATTCGCCTCAACCGGCAGGGAAATCAGTGTCCTTGACAAATATCTCGATTCAGGGAAATCAGCGTCCTTGACGAGAACCTCTCGATTCGCATCGACCCGTAAGGAAATCAGTGACTTTGCAGGAATGCCTCGATTCATCTCAACCGGTAGGTAAATCAGTGTCCTTGACAAATATCTCGATTCAGGGAAATCAGCGTCCTTGACGAGAACCTCTCGATTCGTGTCGACCCGCAAGGAAATCAGTGTCTTTACAGGAATACCTCGATTCGTCTCAACCGGCAAGGAAATCAGTGTCCTTGAAAAATATCTCGATTCAGGGAAATCAGCGTCCTTGACGAGAACCTCTCGATTTGCGTCGACGCGTAAGGAAATCAGTGACTTTGCAGGAATGCCTCGATTCGTCTCAACCGGCAGGGAAATCGGTATCCTTGACAAATATCTCGATTCAGGGAAATCAATGTCCTTGACGAGAACCTCTCGATTCGCGTCGACCCGCAAGGAAATCAGTGTCTTTGTAGGAATCCTTCGATTCGTTTCAACCCCAGGGAAATCAGTGTCGTTGGCAGAACCTCGATTCAGGGAAATCAGCGCCCTTGGCGAGAACCTCTCAATTCGTTTCGACCCGCAAGGAAATCGGTGACTTCACAGGAATCTCTCGATTCGTCTCGACCCCAGAGAAATTAGTGTCCCTGCGCATGAAAAGAAAATTCTCTTGTGAAATCCTTACGATTCTCAAGAGAAAACGCACTTAGGAGTCCTCACGACCCCTAAGGAGAAAAGACACCTACGAGATCCTCTCGACTCGTAGGAAGAAAAGTCTTTATGAGACCATCACGGCTTATAAAGTTGAAAAGTCTTAGGCGGCAGATCCTAACCCTATTTACTAAGCCATTGCTGCCTTACAAGGAGGTCAAGTTGGACTATCTACGGGCCACACTCTCCGAAGTCAAACGTCGACAAGGAGGAAAACAACCACTTACAAGTCCTCTCGACTTGCAAGCCGGAAAAATTCTCTTGTGAGATCCTTACGACTCTCAAGAGAAAATGCACTTAGGAATCCTCATGACTCCTAAGGAGAAAATGTAAGTGCACGGCAGCGCCCCGGCCGTCAATCCGAGGCCAAAATGCGGAAACAAAAACTTTTCTATAAACTAGAACCGGCGCTACCGCTTACTAAAAACCCGGATCGGGCCATTAACCTAATTCTAGATAACTGGAGAAGGGGTAGAGAGATATACCGAGCGATCCGTGTCCTTTGGTCTTCTCGTCGACATCCCGATCTCCCCGCGGAATCTCCGGTCATCATCTCCTCGTCGGAAGGGCACCACATCGCCGGGTTCTTTTACGGGCTCCCACTTCTGGACCGAGGCAACTCGGGCACGAAGTTGGCGAGTCGACGTGTCCAAGAAAACTGTAGGTTATACGTAGATCACCATGTCTCCAGGGGTTGTTTAAGTTGCCATTTTAGAAGTGGGAAAGGAGATGTGAATTTTGTGATGGCTAAGGAACATTTTTGCAAGCAAATGAGAACCAAAATCACCTTGCAAAATTGGGACAGCCCCATCCCTCAAGTGGCCGGCCCAAGCATCAAAAGAATGAGAAGAGGGAGTGAGCCAAAGTCATGCAAGAGAGAGAAAAGAATGGGTGATGATGAGGAGTCATGATCACACCAAAAAGTCTCAACCTACTCCCATCATATAAAGCAAAAGTCAAGTAATGATGGATAAAGATGTCAAATGATGGTTGAACCATCATGAAGCTATCATCATAAAAAGTTTTCTCCATAAAATGCACAATTGCAAATAACCCCCTCCACCAAAATTCAGCCAAAGAAAGAAACAAAGGAAAATGGCCGAAACCGGAAAGCAAACTGGCAACTTCAGAAAAACGATCCCGTAATAAATTACAGGAAAACCCCGCAACTGTATATACATACCCGCATTTGTATTCCGACCGAATACAAATGCAATGAGACAAAATCTACACTGTACAATACTAGGATCCGGCTTAAACCAAAGCCCGCTAGTATTATCCGTCCGATCATGATCCGTGCAATACCGCACGTATATGATTGAACCCTGCCATATCTCCATACGGCCTCTACAGCGTTTCGCCCGAAACTTGAGAAACGGTCTGTGGGGAACTCTAAAGACTCGTCAATCCCTTAGCTGTGGATTTAACCACTAGCACGTCAGAGGTATTAGCCATACGTAATGGGTTACCAGGTATTGAACAAAAGGGACGTCGATGAGCGAACTCATCCTGACACCCTACTGAGACTGTCAGTAACAATATTCGTACAGTCCGGTCCGTTCGTCTATGAGTATCGCATGGCGGGCCTAGGGGGTTGGTAAAAGTCAGACCCCCAAAAGCGGTACAAGTCTTGTCAGAGTGTATCCCAGAACACGCTGAGATAATACTGGAATACCTACCAGTAAATCTCCTGCCTTGGCCAAGGACTTCGTGTAATAGCTCTCCTAGACACAGCGCGACCTCACCCCCAATACCGGGAGAGACGAACCCTTGCAGATCCGCTCACTGCCTCCATATGGCTCGGGACTGTACCTAACTAAAACTTGTTTGCCTGACTCCTTTGAGCCGTGGTAGGGTAGTAATAAAAGTACAGTAGGAACTCACACGAGACAAATGACGATCTCAGGTCGATGAACTAACCTGTACACATGTCACTAGGGAACTGCTATCTGACGTCAGGTATAAGACCAACTAGCATGTTCCTGGCGAGTCCTGTCCGGTGTACTCATAACCCAATGAGCACCTGTATACATCTTAGGTGAACCAACTGACACCAGTGGCTTGTGAGACCGGCCACCGCCCCTCGTTGGGGTCTCGACTGTATACAATAGTCTACTCTGGAGTATCGATGCCCTGTCTCGAAAACTCCCACGACTAGGGACCTTTTAAGGATGTGCTTATAGACCCGAGCTCCCACGTATATGATCGCCATCATACTGCTGGCCGTCAAGCAAGAATCCTAAGGGCTCTATCAACGTGCAATAGTAACCTGTGAGGTCACCTAAAGCAGTACACGATGATAAAGATAAGCCAGATAGCATACTATCATCTTGAGTAAGACTGTCCTACCGGCATAGGTCCTCCCTCAATCATTGCAATCACGTGCTTGTGATCCAATAATTGACTCTGAGGGCACTATCTCCAACAATCTCCCACTTGCACTCAAGGCTAATTATTGCGATGTCACATACTCACAGCCCGTGTGATACCGAACACCCAACTCCTCTACTAATCAGTCTCACAAAACCCGTTTGCGAAACTAATGCGTTCGAGGAATAGCCTCAGTGAGTGGATCCGCTCTGATGTTTCTTTCTATGTCTCTCTTTATCTCAAGTTCGCAGAGAAAGCCATCTTCCGAAATGAGCAATACATGTCTTAGAATATGTCTGGATATCTGATGGTACCTAGCTCATAAATGAACTCCGAATCCAAACTTCTTAGACTGTATCGACAACTGAACTTAATCAGTATCCTTTGCCATGCCTCCCTCAGTATCCACATGGACCACATGTCCAAAATACTGCCCCTCGTCAGAGGGAAAACTATAACTCTGACAGTCACTCTGTCATCCAGGTCACCTTGGAAGCCTGGAATGATAACTGTCTCCTAAAGGAGGCTTCCGTCATCAAATCCCTAGAACATCCACTTACGTTCTAAAACTGCTTCCGATTGTTTCTCCAGGATTGGATTAATATCAACTTATTGCATCTACTGTAAAAACAATATCTGGTGTGGTATTTGACATCTCATGATTGACTCAATTGCCTAAGAAAGTGATCTGCCAATCATGCACATCCCTCTCTCCTTTAGTCTGTAAGACACCTTCAGAGAGGGTGACTCCATCACCTGTAGGTACACTACCATGCCAGGAGTCGTCCATTCTAAAGCACCTTTATGGAGATCTAAAACCATAGATCTAGTAACCAGAATGTCTGATATTATATCTATATCCTTTATGGAGAAACCACTGTGTGACAACCAAAGCATAACCGACCGTAGTATAGGAACATCACTTCCTACTTTATGTATGTCATCCAAATACCAGGACATCACACACTACTACCTTCTTAACAGATCCATCCCCTATTCTGATGAAGTCAAACCTATGATTGTCACATCAGAAATAGATAATCTATCTCCGCTATATCTGCTTTAGTCCATAAATAGACATAAGCTACTTGTCCACCCATGCTTCCACTGCTCCCACTGATTACGACAGCCCTCTGGAAGAGTCATATACACGTACGCTTCAAAAGCCAGTTCAGAACGACGCTATACTCATCCTCCTGCCGGGTCTCATAGTCTGGAACAACAGCAATGGTAAGTCTGGGTAAACAAGAACCTCCCTGTCACCGTCTTTGAGCATACCGAAGTACCTCTCGAGTGCCTGAGGTTACCCACCATATCTGCGGAGTGGCCAATGGAATGTCAAATCAGATTGTGTTGGATATAGTGCCCTCTAAGTCAATTATTGGATCGCAGGTACGTGATTGCAATGATTGAGGGAGGACCTATACCGATAAAACAGTCTTACTCGAGATGATAGTATGCTATCTGGTTTGTCTTTATCATCATGATAGAGCCCATAGGATTCTTGTTTGACTACCAGCAGTATGATGGCGATCATATATGTGGGAGCTGGGGTCTATAAGCACATCCTTAAAGTGTCCCTAGTCGTGGGAGTTTCGAGACAGGGCATCGATACTCCAGAGTAGACTAGTGTATACAGTCGAGACCCCGACGAGGGGCGGTGGCCGGTCTCACAAGCCACTGGTGTCAGTTGGATCACCTAAGATGTATACAGGTGCTCATTAGGTTATGAGTACACCGGACAGGACTCGCCGGGAACATGCTAGTTGGTATTATACATATCGTCAGATAGCAGTTCCCTAGTGACATGTGTACAGGTTAGTTCGTCGACCTGAGGTCGTCATTTGTCTCGTGTGAGTTCCCACTATGCTTAGATTACTACCCTACCACACTCAAAGGAGTTGTGCAAACAGGTTTTAGTTGGGTACAGTCCCGAGCCACATTGGAGGCAAGTGAGCGGATCGTCGGGGATTCGTCTCTCCCTGTATTGGGTGTGAGATCGCGCAGTGTTTAGGAGAGCCATTACACGAAATCCCTGGCCAGGGTAATCGAGATATACTGGTAGGTATACCAGCAGAATCTCAGGGTGTTCTGGGCTGCTCTCTGACACGACTTATGCAGCTATTGGGGGTCTGACGTTTACCGGCCCCCTAGGCCGAATATGCGATGCTCATAGACGAATGTTCCGGACTGTACAGATATTGTCACTGTCAGGCTCAGTAGGGTTTATAGATGAGTTCGCTCGTCAGCTTCCCTTCCAATCAATACATAGGCAAAACGTTACGTACAGCTTGTACCTCTGACGTGCTAGGGTTATACCCAGTGCCAGTGTGTTGATGAGTCATTAGAGTCCCCCACAGACACTTTCCCAAGTTCGGGCGAAACGTTGTAGAGGCCGTATGGGTTTATGGCAAGGTTCGGAAAATGCACGTGCGTTTTCGCTAGTGTCAGTTTTCGGGCAGATAATACTGGTAGGCTTTGGTTTAAGCCGGAACCCAGCATTATACTGTGTAGATATAATATCTTTGTCTCAGTTGCATTTATATTCGGTCGTAATATAAATTCGGGTATGTTTATACTGATACGGGGTTATCCTGAAATTCGTTTCGGGATGATTTTTGGAAGTTGCCGGTTTCCAGTTTTCTATCAGCCGTATTTTGACATTCGGTTAAATACGGATTTTTCTTTTCGTCCTCAGAGTGAGTCATGCTTCTAGAAGGTTCTAGAAATGATGACAAGGCTTGTGACTCACTTAGGTCATTAATGGTTCATTAATGATGGAGGATGACAAGGTTAATTGTGATTGGTTTTCATTTAATATGTTCATACCACTCATTCTTATCTAATGATAAATATCCTTGATATTTTCCTTAAGCTCACCCTCCCCTCTCCTACACTCACCCTCCTCCTCCTTTAAAGTGGCCGGCCCCTCCTCACTCTCACTCACTTGATGTTTCACTTGAAAAGATTATGATAGATTTTGGGGTGTATGGAATTCACAGCTCATTTCATTCCATCACCCGATTCCCTCGGCAACTTCATTAACCGATCGTCCACGGCTTTGGACGAAGTGAGACAAAGTCATCTACTCATTCTCTACATCAATCTTGGTCGTCTCTTTTAGCAAACTTGACGATCGAGTTGCCTCGGTTCAGAGGCGGGAGCCCGTTTAAAGATCCGTCGACGTGGTGCCACCTGGACGACGAGAACGGAGATCAAGCAA
The DNA here is from genome assembly GCA_030015575.1 of Agapanthus africanus. NCBI lineage: Eukaryota > Viridiplantae > Streptophyta > Magnoliopsida > Asparagales > Amaryllidaceae > Agapanthus > Agapanthus africanus. The sequence continues at coordinate 396,295,810 of JASDDO010000026.1, read as the reverse complement.
GTTCGGATCAGTTGCAACATAGCGTGGGATGATGGTTGAAGACCGAAGGACTCGGATCATTCGGTATAACAATTCTACCCTCTTTACAATTTGTTAGTTTAGCTTTAATGGACGATCCGAGATAAAGTACGCGATAGCGCCAGTCGTAAAAGTTTTGTTCCGCATATCGGCGTCTGTCAGACGTCCGGGGCGCCGCCGCGTACTTACAGTGGTATCATAGCCTCACCATTTTGCTATACTAACTTGTGCTAACGCGTTTAAAACTTCGATCGAACCGGAAAACTAAAAACTGCAATTTCTAACTTCACAGTTTCTGTTGTTTTTAAACGGTGTCCTAAAAATATTTCACACATCTCAGAAAACTGTGCAGGCTTTTCTAAGAACCACGACAAAATTTGGGCACATGAATCCACCAAGTCGCCGCGGAAACGCGGCCAAACCCATGGTTTGGCCGCGCATCCGCGGCCACTTGGTGAGCTCATGCTCCCAAATTTGTACAGTGGGTTCTCTGTTGGATTTTGGGGTTTTTGGTATATATCGTTTGGGCCCAGGTTTTGTTACTGTACACCAGATTCTTGTGGGGCCCACTTCGGCAAATTTAGTCGATCGAAATTTTAAACTTGTTAGTTTTTCAGTACTTTCATTATATCTCCGACCGGGAATGTCATTTGATCGGTAAACCGCGTCTGATTGCTATAGTTCTTTTAGACGGGTTTGCGAACATGACATTCGCGTTGATGTTCTGTGTTGTGCTGTAATGTTGCGGATTTGTCGTGGTGGATAGCAGGGTGCAATGATAGTGTTGTTTAAATTTATTTGTACATTTGATATTGCGGGGCGAGCGTCCGACTTGTGGATTGCCATCACTGCCTGTTTGTATAATATTCTTTTGGGGCACGACCAGGTTGCGGTCGATGTACCTATTGTATTATTTTTATTTCTGTACTAAGTTTACCCCGCGGTGGGGTGCACGAATAACCGGGTTCTGGAGGGCAACGGGTTCGTATCTCATGGCATTGAGAGGCAAAGGGACCTCACTCTAGAATTGGCAGACTATTCGCCGCACTCGTAGGGGGTACAGGTTGACCCAAGGTGGGGTGCTCAATTTACCGGATTCCGTGAAGTGCCGGGTATTCTATTCACTATGTTGTGGGGACTACCTCGCTTCAGGTTTTGGCGGGTAACTTGCCGCACCCGTAGGGGTCCAGGTTTCATTGCACAGGCTATCCACACGACCAGGGGAACGTCGGGTTTCAGTAGTGGCTCTGTGAAACTCGGGGATCCCAGATTATCTGTATTGTTTTGTGATGCTTATTACTTTTCTGTAATGTTGCATATTATCACGCCTGGAGCGATTACTGTATATTAGTATATATACTATTAGATGTTGTATATGTTTTACACCCGCGCTAGTCCAGTCCCCGCTCTGTCGTTAGTTAAGTAACCTAACGGGTGATGACGGGACCCAGTGACGAATGCGGATGGTATATACGTACATTTTATTTTCGTTCTTTTCTGGTGTGATTGATTGATGGGACTGCGTTGATTCTTATCAATGCAAAGATAAAACAAACCTATATTTGATGTTGTTGGAACAAATTTTAAAATTATTACAAAGACGTTTCCTTTTGTATTGCATAGCGGTATTCAGTTGGAATATCCTGCACCTCATTCCACGAGGAAAGAGCCGAGATCCCTTCACCGGGTGTGACTTCTTTAACAAAAGGTTTTCGCTACTATATATTTTTATAAAGCTATCAGGTTCCTTCAACGAGATCAAGTTCATTACGTTAAAGGTTTTTCGCCAAAAACCAGCCGTAATCCTCCGTCGTTTCTTATGGATGGTCAGTAGTATTCAAGCTATGTTTGTTGGCCTACGTCAAGACATAGTGTTTGGTAGCTGCTGGGTATTCATTTGTTGCATAGATAGATGCATTAGTTTAAGTCAGACGTACACCTTGTTGGCCTACGTCAAGGGCTTGTACGATGACTTAAGTTGATCAGGACAACGACGGGTAGAACTTGACATGTTGCTTATGACTTGTTGGCCTACGTCAAGTTCATAAGAGCATGGGATAAAAATTACATCGGGAGTTTCAAACATACAAGAAACTTGCCAGACTTGCGCATACCTTCTGGAGTGTGTTAACTTGAGTGGCTTCCATCAAGTTATCATGCGATGATAGTTGGATCCTGATTCTCACTGATGAGTTGGTTTACTCTTCGGGTGACCCCGACTAATTCTTCTTTCAGGTTTGGAGGAGAATTTGAGAAAACAGTGGGAGGTTTCCAAATTAGATAAAGTGATAATCATTCTGATTTAGGCTAGAGTGCACGCAGAGTGTTTCTTTTCTCTCTCTCTTTGGAAGCGACCTTTGACCGACCCTAGACTATAACTCAGTGACCAAAGTTGACCGAACCTTCTTAATATACTGACTTTTGGATTGTCTATAGTTGCATAAGTCATTGCTGCTCTTTCTTTTACCCTTTGTATTTCTCAGAACACCCCGTATTACTACGGACATCCACTTCCATTGGATAGATCCATCGTATGGTTATATACGAACTCGAAGGGACTTCTTCGAGGATGGATCCAGGTTCAGGAGAAATAAAACTGTATTATTCAGTTGCTTTTATTATCACCTTCTCTCAGGTTGCGAGGGCTCCTTGGTTTAGGAGAGTATACCTATTATGCTTATTGGATAGTCTTCTTCCAAACCATAGGCTGGTGCCGAACGGTAGAGAATGAAGAAAACCAATTAGCCTAAGTAGGGTGTGCAAAAGGTAATATGTAAAGACAAGATAAAGGAATTAGAAAGAGGGCAAAGTAAATTGCGACTATTTACATTCATGACCAAATCACGTATTTCATCGCCACTCCTACTTCACCTTTGATTTCTCCAGAACAACCCGTATCACTACAAACATCCAATTCCATTGGATAAATCCATCGTATGATTATATACGAACTCGAAGGATATTTTTTCGAGGATGGATTCTGGTTCAGGAGAAATAGGAATAAGGTATTGTTCAGTTGTCTTTTATCGCCACCTTCTCTCAAGTTGCGAGTACTCCTAGGATTAGGAGGGTACACCTATTATGCTTACTGGATATTCTTCTTCCAAACCATAGGCTGGTGCCGAACGGTAGGGAAGGAAGAAAACAACTTAGCCTAATGATGGTGTACAGAAGGTAACGACTAAAGACAAATAAAGGGAAATGGAAAGATGGTAGGGAAATATACGGTTAAAGTCATGATTTGGATTATGGAAGAGGCATTACTACGAATACCAGGAAACCCCTACAAAACATATTTATGTTTCATATTCACTGTGCATTGTTAATAGAAAACTGATTTCCCGATTGGATACTTACTCCAGGGTATGTATTTACCAGGAACGATTCTCACATCTGCATGGTTTTACAGATGTTGAGTGGGAGCGAGTTATTGGGAATTAGGTGATCATCCTCATTATATCGGAATTCGTTGTAATTGGTGATATTTGAGGAGATCGCCTGGGAACAGTTTTCAACCTATGACGTACAGGTTATGAGTTATTCAACTCAGAGGACTTATACAGAGTATTGTATGTTGTCCAGTGTCCGTCAGGACAAAGGGGTAGGTCCTCTTACTATGTTCTGTTTAGTTGTGACTTCTCTAGTTTTTAGACAAGTGTTTCGTAGAAATACAATGTCTAAGTTTTGAGAAGTTGTGGGTATAGGAATAAAGTAGAGAACAATATATCACAAGTATCGGGATTCTTCAAAGAAATCGAAGATGTAGATTCTTGTGAATGGTATTCAATTGATAATAATGGTTTTTAGAGAAACTTGTTTCTCTTTCAGGTTACTCATAATTGGATGGATTCCTAAGTTGAGTAATACTGATCAGCCTCTCTCTATTAAATTATTATGCACTGGAGACAGCTGCATAATTTGAATCTGGTTCCAATTAAATAAGTGCCAAAGTTTCTATATTGGATATAGAACGATTCATATCTTAACGATGTTAAGGTAAAGGGGAGTTGTCCAGCTTATGCTTTAAACCAGACACTGGATAACTCAAGGCACGTTTCTGTAATGACAGTTTGTGGGTTGACCCTAGCTTCGACGAGGGTTGATTTTCTACCATCTGGAAGATCAATAGTGATATTGTTCTTGACTCGCCACAGTTTTATTAAAATGGATTTTTTCAGAAAACAGAAGTGGGAGTATGGTAGAACTGGAAGTGATTCCAGAACCGCAAACGATTACGGAAAGTTTAATAGGACCTATATATTCAATCAGGTTTGACATTCCAATAGCCACTCCGCAGATATGGTGGGTAACCTCAGACATCCGAGAGGTACTCCGGTAGCCTCAAGGACGGTGACAGGGAGGTTCTAGTTTACCCAGACTTGACACTACTGTTGTTCCAGACTATGAGACCCGGCAGGAGGAAATGTATAGCGTCGTTCTAAACTAGTTTTAGAAGTACACGTATATATTATTCTGCCAGAGGGTTGTTGTAGTCAGTGGGAGCAGCGAAAGCATAGTGGGCAAGTAGCTAGTGTCTATTTATAGACTTGAGAAGAAATAGCGGAGATAGATCATCTATTTTTGATGTGACAGTCATGGGTTTGACTTCATCAGAATAAAGGGATGGATCTGTTAAGAAGGTAGTAGGGTGTAATGTCCTGGTATTTTGATGACATACACAGAATAGGAAGTAAAATTCCTATACTACGATCGGTTGTACTGAGGTCGTCACACAGTTGTTTATCCACAAAGGATATGGATATAATATAAGACATTCTGGATACAAGATCTATGGTTCTAGATCTAGATTTGGGTAGTTTCCCAATGTGGGTACTTGGATAGTATTCTAATAGTATTTTAGAATAGTTGACTCCTAGCATGGTGGTGTACCTGCAGGAGATGGAGTCACCCTCTCTAAAGGTGTCTTACAGACTAAAGGGGAGAGGGACGTGCATGATTGGCAGATCACTTGCTTAGGCAATTGATTCAATCGTGAGATGTCAAGTACCACACCAGATGTTGTTATTGCACTAGATGCAATAAGTTTATATTAATCCAATCCTGGAGAAACATAAGGAAGCAGTTTTAGAACATAAGTGAATGTTCTACGGATTAGATGACGGCGGCCTCCTTCGGGAGACGGTTATCATTCCAGGCTTCAAAGGTGACATAGATGACAGAGTGATTGTCAAGGTTATAGTTTTTCCCTCTGACGATGGACAGTATTATGGACAGGTGGTCCAAGAGGATACTGTGGGAGGCATAGTGCTAGACACTGATTAGTTTCAGTGATCGATACAGTCTAAGAAGTTTGGATTTGGAGTTCATTTATGAACTAGGTCCCATCAGATATCCAGACATATTCTAAGACATATATTACTCAATTCGGGAGATGGTTTTCTCCGCGAAGTTGAGATATAGAGAGATACAGAAAGAAACACCGGAGCGGATCCACTCACTGAGGCTATTTCTCAAACACAATAGTTTTGCAAACGAGCTTTGTGAAACTGATTAGTAGAGGAGTTGGATGCTCGGTATCACACGAGCTGTGAGTACACGACATCGCAATAATTAGCCTTAAGTGCAAGTGGGAGATTGGTGGATATAGTGCCCTCTAAGTCAATTATTGGATCGCAGGTACGTGATTGCAATGATTGAGGGAGGACCTATACCGATAAAACAGTCTTACTCGAGATGATAGTATGCTATCTGGTTTGTCTTTATCATCATGATAGAGCCCATAGGATTCTTGTTTGACTACCAGCAGTATGATGGCGATCATATATGTGGGAGCTGGGGTCTATAAGCACATCCTTAAAGTGTCCCTAGTCGTGGGAGTTTCGAGACAGGGCATCGATACTCCAGAGTAGACTAGTGTATACAGTCGAGACCCCGACGAGGGGTGGTGGCCGGTCTCACAAGCCACTGGTGTCAGTTGGATCACCTAAGATGTATACAGGTGCTCATTAGGTTATGAGTACACCGGACAGGACTCGCCGGGAACATGCTAGTTGGTATTATACATATCGTCAGATAGCAGTTCCCTAGTGACATGTGTACAGGTTAGTTCATCGACCTGAGGTCGTCATTTGTCTCGTGTGAGTTCCCACTGTGCTTAGATTACTACCCTACCACGCTCAAAGGAGTTGTGCAAACAGGTTTTAGTTGGGTACAGTCCCGAGCCACATTGGAGGCAAGTGAGCGGATCGTCGGGGATTCGTCTCTCCCTGTATTGGGGGTGAGATCGCGCAGTGTTTAGGAGAGCCATTACACGAAATCCCTGGCCAGGGTAATCGACATATACTGGTAGGTATACCAGCAGAATCTCAGGGTGTTCTGGGCTGCTCTCTGACACGACTTATGCAGCTATTGGGGGTCTGACGTTTACCGGCCCCCTAGGCCTAATATGCGATGCTCATAGACGAATGTTCCGAACTGTACAGATATTGTCACTGTCAGGCTCAGTAGGGTTTATAGATGAGTTCGCTCGTCAGCTTCCCTTCCAATCAATACATAGGCAAAACGTTACGTACAGCTTGTACCTCTGACGTGCTAGGGTTATACCCAGTGCCAGTGTGTTGATGAGTCATTAGAGTCCCCCACAGACACTTTCCCAAGTTCGGGCGAAACGTTGTAGAGGCCGTATGGGTTTATGGCAAGGTTCGGAAAATGCACGTGCGTTTTCGCACGTGCCAGTTTTCGGGCAGATAATACTGGTAGGCTTTGGTTTAAGCCGGAACCCAGCATTATACTGTGTAGATATAATATCTTTGTCTCAGTTGCATTTATATTCGGTCGTAATATAAATGCGGGTATGTTTATACTGATACGGGGTTATCCTGAAATTCGTTTCGGGATGATTTTTGGAAGTTGCCGGTTTCCAGTTTTCTATCAGCCGTATTTTGACATTCGGTTAAATACGGATTTTTCTTTTCGTCTTCAGAGTGAGTCATGCTTCTAGAAGGTTCTAGAAATGATGACAAGGCTTGTGACTCACTTAGGTTATTAATGGTTCATTAATGATTGAGGATGACAAGGTTAATTGTGATTGGTTTTCATTTAATATGTTCATACCACTCATTCTTATCTAATGATAAATATCCTTGATATTTTCCTTAAGCTCACCCTCCCCTCTCCTACACTCACCCTCCTCCTCCTTTAAAGTGGCCGGCCCCTCCTCACTCTCACTCACTTGATGTTTCACTTGAAAAGATTATGATAGATTTTGGGGTGTATGGAATTCACAGCTCATTTCATTCCATCACCCGATTCCCTCGGCAACTTCATTAACCGATCGTCCACGGCTTTGGACGAAGTGAGACAAAGTCATCTACTCATTCTCTACATCAATCTTGGTCGTCTCTTTTAGCAAACTTGACGATCGAGTTGCCTCGGTTCAGAGGCGGGAGCCCGTTTAAAGATCCGTCGACGTGGTGCCACCTGGACGACGAGAACGGAGATCAAGCAAGTTCGGATCAGTTGCAACATAGCGTGGGATGATGGTTGAAGACCGAAGGACTCGGATCATTCGGTATAACAATTCTACCCTCTTTACAATTTGTTAGTTTAGCTTTAATGGACGATCCGGGATAAAGTACGCGATAGCGCCAGTCGTAAAAGTTTTGTTCCGCATATCGGCGTCTGTTTGACGGCCGAGGCGCCGCCGCGTACTTACAGATTGATTCTTTAAGTTCTTATCAAATTTTCAGTAATCGTTTGCGGTTCTGGAATCACTTCCAGTTCTACCATACTCCCACTACTGTTTCTGAAAAAATCCATTTTTGTTAAAACTGTGGCTAGTCAAGAACAATATCACTATTGATCTTCCAGATGGTAGAAAGTCAACCCTCGTCATAGCCTGGGTCAACCCACAAACAGTCATTACAGAAACGTGCCTTGAGTTATCCAGAGTCTGGTTTTAAGCATAAGCCGGACAACTCCCCGTACCTTAACAATGTCAAGATATGAACTGTTCTATATCCAATACAGAAACAGAGGCACTAATTTAATTGAACCAGATTCAAATCATGCAACTATCTCTAGTGCATGTTAACTAAATGTAAAGAGGCCGATCAGCATTACTCAACTTAGGAGTACTTCCAATTATGAGTAACCTGAAAGAGAAGCAAGTTCTCTTAATCATTACTATCAACTGAATACCATACACAAGTATCTACATCTTCGATCACCTTGAAGAATCCCGATACTTGCAACACCTGGTTCTCTACTATATCCACATACCTATAACTTCTCAAAACTTGGACCCTGTGTTTCTACGAAACACCTATTTAAAAACTAGAGAAGTCATAAGTAAACCGAATATAATACGAGAACCAACCCCTCTGTCCTCGTGGATGCTGGACAACATACAATACTCTGTATAAGTCCCTTGAGTCTAATAACTCATTCCTTGTATGTCGTAGGTTGAAAACTGTACTTATGGTTAAGAAGAATTACACCGCTGTTCAATGCTCCTTACCTAACCATCCACTGATATAGGTAAATGTCATAGACATAATTTCAAAAACTTACATCTCACTCTATAAAAATAGACGTACAGATATATCAATTTGAAATTGGTGCATAACAACGGATATTCAAAACCAAAAATTTGCCGTCTGGCAAACAACCTAGGTGATTTCCTCAAATATCACAAATTACAACGAATTTCGATATATTGAGGATGATCACCCAATTCCCAATAACTTACTCCCACCCATCATCTGTAAAACCATGCAGATGTGAGAACCATACCTGGTAAATACATACCCTGGAGCAAGTGTCTAATTGGGAAATCAGTTTTCTTTTAACAATACACAGTGAAACTGAAACATATAAATGTTTCGTAGAGGTATCCGGGTATTCCTAGTAATGCCTCTTCCATTATCCAGATTCACAACTGTAACCGTATATTTCTTTGCCATCTCTCCAAATCCCTTCATATGTCTTTAGTCATTACCTTCTGTACACCCTCTTAGGCTAAATGGTTTTCTTCCTTCCCTACCGTTCGGCACCAGCCTATGGTTTGGAAGAAGACTATCCAATAAGCACAATGGGTGTACTGTCCTAATCCTAGGAGCACTCGCAACGTGAGAGAAGGTAACGATAAAAGACACATGAATAAACCTTATTCCTATTTCTCCTGAACCAGAATCCATCCCCGAACTGGAACAAGTTCCTTTCGAGTTCGTATATAACCATACGATGGAGTATCCAAATAACCGTGGATCTTCGTAGTGATACGGAGTGTTCTTGAGAAATACAAAGGTGAAGTGGGAGTGGTAATGAAATATTTGGTTTGGTCGTGAATAGCAGTCGCAGTTTACTTTGCCCTCCTTCTAATCCCTTTATTTGTCTTTACTTAATACCTTCTGTACACCACACTTAGGCTAATCGGATTTCTTCATTCCCTACCGTTCGGCACCAGCCTAAGGTTTGGAATAAGACTATCCAATAGGCGTAACGGGTGTACTACCGCCTAATCCAAGGAGCACTCGCAACCTGAGAGAAGGTAAAAGGAAAAGACAACTGAATAGTCCTATCCGTTTTCTCCAGAACCGGAAACCATCCTCGAATAAACTCCTTCGAGTTTGTATATAACCATACGATGGTTTTATCCAATGGAAGTGGATGTTCGTAGTAATACGGGGTGTCCTGGAGAAAAGGGTAAAAGTAGGAGTGGCAATGAGGTATGCAACTCTGACAATCCAAAAGCCAGTGTTTAAGAAGGTTCAGTTAACTTGGTCACTGAGTCATAGTCTAGGGTCAGTCCATGGTCGCTGCCAAAGAGAGAGAGAAAAGAAACACTCAACGTGCACTCTAACCTAGATCAGAATGGTTATCACTTTATCTAATCAGGAAACCTCCCACTGTACCGTCAAATTCTCCTCCAAACCTGAAAGAAGAATTAGTCAGGATCACCCGAGGAGTCAACCAACTCATCAGTGGGAATCAGGATCCAACTATCATCGCATGATAACGTGAATGCGCATATCTGGCAAGTTTCAGTTTCTTTAGAAACTCCCGATGTGATTTTTACCCCATGCTCTTATGACCTTGACGAAGGCCAACATATCATAAGTCACATGTCAAGTTCTACCCGTCATTATCCAGGTTAATTTGAACCCACCCGTACATACCTTTGACGAAGGCCAAAATAGTAGTACGACTGTCCCAAACCAACGCATCTATCTATGCTGGAGAAAAGTAACAAATAGCTACCACACACTATGCCTTGACGAAGGCCAACATACATAGCATGAATACTAAGTGCTACCTTTCTGAAATGACGGAGGGCTACGAATGGTTTTTGGCAAAAAACCTTTAACGTAATGAACTTGATATCATTGAAGGAACCAGATAGCTTTTTATAAAAATATAGTGACGAAAACCTTTGCTAAAGAGGTCACTCCCGGTGAAGGGATCTCGGCTCTTTCCCCGTAGAATGAGGTGCAGGATATTCCAACTGAATACCACGATGCAAAGCAAAAGTAATCGGCTAAAGTGAAGTTATTGCCCTGACGCAAACTTCTGTCCAAGAGGTCACTCCCGGTGAAGGGACCTCGGCCCTTGCCTCGTCGACTGAGGTGCTAGATATTCATAACCGAATACCACTGTGAAAAACAAAAGAGTGTAGGGTTACTAGGCACACTCATGAGGTTCTACAACTGATCAACCATGCCAAATTCAAATTTTTCATGTGCCGAGAAACCCTATGCAAGATCGTTAACTAGAGGATAGGCGAAACAATGCAAGTTAACAACTTAACTACAAGTGAAAGTGACTACAACCTTTGTAGATCCGGTCCTCCACTTCTTTAGCTCCGTGATGACGTTCCTCCGCTGCGATTAACCGGATCCCGGACTCTAGCATTGGTTTCATCGGAGAAATAAGCGGGCTAGGTCGTTGACTTCGATACCGAAGATGATCTACGTCGAGGTGACTCAAACTCAAGCTCCATCTTTACTAGGTCATGAAACTTGTGAAGAAAACATGCAATACAACATGGCAAGTGGTAGAGGATGAAGAAATAGGAAGTGGGTTCACTTTGGATTTGGATTTCTCACTTGATTTCATCACTTGTAAATTTTCAAGAAAGTTTTTCTTTTCTTCAAGAAGAAGATGAAGAAGAAGAAAGAAAATGAATTCTCTTTAAAATAATAAATCAAGTGAATCTTATCATAATGCAACCATGGGTGAAGTAAACACATGTAGAGAATAAACTAGAGTTTAGGTGTAATGGTTAGGTTAAGAAAAAAACAAAATGGTTGAAGCTTCATGAAACTTCAAGAATAAAACAAAGAAAGCCACCATTCTATTTTTGCCAAAAAATAAATAAATAAGTTAAATCCCTAACCATTAACCTAAACATGGTTTAAAGCATACACACACCTAAGTTTGCATGTATCATCAAACATGATACAAACTAGTGCACAAACATATATCATATATACAATGTGCACAATCTAGTGAGAAAAATAATCTTAATTGAACCAATACTAGTTAATGTAAAGTAATATATCAAATATATAATTATACATTAAATCATTAAATAAACACTTGATTTAATGATCCGGTCATACTGCATATAACCGACTAATATCAAGTGTATCAATATATCGAATCAACATTTGATTCGGTAACCCGGCTATATCCTATATAACCGTCCGATGATACATATCGCGAGAATAGAATTCAGTATCACATACTGGTATTATTCTCGGTCCCGCACATATCTCATATGCGCTCCTATTTCGTTTCGCTTGAGCCAGGAAACCTCTGTGTAGGACTCTAAAGACTCGTCAATACGCCGGCAGTAGACGATGATTATATCAAACACCCACAAGCCGAAAGCGGTCTGCTAAACGTAATGGCCACCCGGGTATTGAGCGATCAGAAGATCAACGAGGAAGCCCGCTCACACTCCTGTGAATCCAACCAGTAACACTTACCGTACAGTCCGGTCTCGTCGTCTGATATGTCGCATATCTCGCCTAGGGGTGGTAAACGTCAGACCCCAGTAGCTCGATAAGTCATGTCGATATGAGGTCTATAACAGTTTGAGAAACTACTTGTAACACTTACCAGTAAATCTCAGCAACCCTGGCCAGAGATTTCCGGTTATAGCCAATCGAACACAGCGCAACATCAACTCCCTATACCGGGAGAGACGAATCCCCTCCTATCGCTCATTGCCTCCATATGATTCGGGACTGTACCCAAAAACCACCGTTTTGCACGCCCTCTTGGACGTGTTAAGGTGGAAATCAAAGCACAGTGGGAATCACACAAGACTCTATGACAATCTCGGGTCTACAGACTAACATGTACCAGTGTCACTAGAGAACTGCCATCTGACGTAAGGTATAATACCATCTGGGAGTTCTCGGCGAGTCCGTCCAGTGTACCCAGTCTCCACTGAGCACCCGTATATCATCTCTGATGTCAAACACCAATGGATATGGGATCATCCATCGCCCATCTGTATGGGTCGAGAAGGTATACGCTAGTCTACTCTGATATATCGATGCCCCGTCTCGATACACCCACGACTAGGGACCTTGAAGGATGTACTTATGGATTACCATGTCCCCACTAGTATGATCCGCATCATAGTCCAGGTAGTCAGGTACACATCCTAAGGGCTTTACCAACATGTAACAGAGAGACAATCAGTGTACATGTTAAGATAAAGAGCAACCAAATAGCATACTATCATGTCGAGCAAGAAAGTCCTCCCTATATACGTCCAAGCATCCACTACATTATACATCCTATGTATAGTAATGGCCTCTAGGGCATACATATAACTAACAATCTCCCACTTGCACTAGGGCCATCTGTAGCAGTGGTTGCAGTATCTAATACTCAACCATCCCATATGAGTCTCTTTCTGGAAAAAAGCCTTTGTTTGTGGATCCGCCGTGTTGTCCTCTGAGTCTACTCTCCTAACCCAGATCGCCCTGGAGATCAAACATCTCCATGATCAAGTGATACTGCCTAAGAATTATATATGGATTTCTGATGGGACGGGCGTTCCTAGGAGACAGCCACAACTCCATTGTCACACAATGGTAGGAACGAAGTTCATCTCATGAACTTATATTTATATCCAGACTGCCTCTTTGGTACTATCTTTGGTAACGATGTATCTTGCCTTTAATCGTCTAGTAAGTCACGGTATCTAGCTTGGAACTCTTTCAACATACCGTCCCTCCACTGAGGGTAAAGACAATGCCTGCGACTGACTTTCAGTCGTTCTTATCACTCTGGAACCTTTCCAGTGATTCTCCCCAGGATCGATTGATACCATCTCACTACAACTAGTGAGTATCCTAACATCCAATTAGATCTATCTCATAGATCCAAAACTCAGGATTTAGGAGGTATCACTTTGATCCTATATAGAGAATCATTGTGATAAGCCGAGATTGACCGGGCGTAGCATAGGAAACTCCTTCCCCATCTAGAGTATGTCATCCACGTACTCTACGAGGATCACAACCATACTCCCTACTACCTTTTCGATTATACAAGGTTCATCTACCATTTTGATGATGTCAAACTCTTTGATTACCACATCAAAACAGATGTTCCAACTCCACGATGCCTGGTTTATCACATAAAACATCTTGCTCACGTTTCCGCTGCTCCCATTGTCTACGAAGCCCTCTGGCTGTGTACTTATAGACGCTCTCTTCTAAAACATCATTTAGAAAAGCAGTCATGACACCCAACCACCAGATATCGTAGTCATGGTATGTAGCCGTGGCAAGTAGGATCTGGATGGACTTAAGCATAGCTCCTTAGAAAAGTTTTCATCATAATTCATACCTGGTCAATGATGCAAACCTTTAACAAGTCTAGCTTTGAAAGTCTCAACTTTTCCATGTGCACCAAGTAATCTTCTCAAGATTTACTTGCTCCTGATGGGGATTTAACCCTTCAGATAAAGCACTCAAAGTCCATAATTTGTTGGTGTACAAGGATTCCATCTCAGATCACAAAACATCCAGCCATTCTTACAGAGTCCCACTCCTGATGGCCAGCTCAAAACTACTTGGGTCATCATCTCATGATGCAATCCTCGCTCCCACTGTCATAGAGAAAATGAAGTATCTCTCAGGTGGGTGAGGAACCCTACTAGATCGGCGGAGAGGCTGAGGTTCGTTGGAAACTATTGAATCCTTCGGTTCTACCAAATCATCAACTGTAGTTTGCATAGCTGGAACTTTTCCAGTTCTACATAACAGACCTTGCCTCGAGCTTGTCCGGATTTTGCTTTTAGACATAGTCTAGACAACCCCAAATCTTAACCAACTTAAGATATGGGCTCTTCCCTTTCCATATTGTTAGTTATATGTATGCCCTAGAGGCCATTGCTATACATAGGATGTATATTGTAGTGGATGCTGGGACATATATAGGGAGGACTTTCTTGCTCGACATGATAGTATGCTATCTGGTTACTCTTTACCTTAACGTGTATACTGATTGGCTCTCTGTTACATGTTAGTAAAGCCCCTAGGAAGTGTACTTGACAACCTGGACTATGATGCGGATCATACTAGTAGGGACATGGTAGTCCATAAGTACATCCTTCAAAGTCCCTAGTTGTCGGTGTATCGAGACGGGGCATCGACATACCAGAGTAGACTAGCGTGTACCTTCTCGACCCATACAGATGGGCGATGGATGATCCCATACCCATTGGTGTTTGACATCAGAGATGAGATACGGGTGCTCAGTAGAGATTGGGTACACTGGACGGACTCGCCGAGAACTCCCAGATGGTATTATACCTTACGTCAGATGGCAGTTCTCTGGTGACACTGGTACAGGTTAGTCTGTAGACCCGAGATCGTCATAGAGTCTTGTGTGGTTCCCACTGTGCTTTGATTTCCACCTTACCACGTCCAAGAGGGCGTGCAAAACGGTGGCTTTTGGGTACAGTCCCGAGTCACATGGAGGCAATAAGCGATAGGAGGGGATTCGTCTCTCCCGGTATAGGGAGCTGATGTTGAGCTGTATTCGATTGGCTATAACCGGAAATCCCTGGCCAGGGTTGCTGAGATATACTGGTAAGTGTTACCAGTAGTTTCTCGAACTGTTATAGACCTCATATCGACACGACTTATCGAGCTATTGGGGTCTGACGTTTACCACCCCTAGGCGAGATATGCGACATATCAGACGATCAGACCGGACTGTACGGTAAGTGTTACTGGTTGGATTCACAGGAGTGTGAGCGGGCTTGCTCGTCGATCTTCTGATCGCTCAATACCCGGGTGACCGTTACGTTTAGCAGACCGCTTGCGGCTTGTGGGTGTTTGATATGATCATCACCTGCTGCCGGCGTATTGACGAGTCTTTAGAGTCCTACACAGAGGTTTCCTGGCTCAAGCGAAATGAAATAGGAGCGCATATGAGATATGTGCGGGACCGAGAAAAATGCGTGTATGTGATAATGTATTCTATTCTCGCGATAAATGTATCGAATGGTTGTATGCTATATAACCTAGTTATCGAATCAAGGATTGATTCGATAAGCCGATACATTGGATACTAGTCGGTTATATGCGATATGACCGGATCGTTAAATCAAGTGTTGATTTAATAATTTAATGTATAATTATATATTTGATATATTACTTTGCATTAACTAGTATTGGTTCACTTTAAAGGATTTTCTCACTTGGATGTACAAGTTGTATATGTGATATACTTTTTGTGCAAATGATTGTATCATGTTTGATGATACATGTTTACTTGGTTAAGTGTAAAGAATTAAACCATGGTTAAACTAATGATTAGGGTTTTCATTTTCTTATTCATTTATTTAATTCTTTATTCTTTTCGGAAAATGATAAGCATTAAGAGAAAATGGTGGCTTAATTTGTTTTCTAGTTAAAGCTTCATGAAGCTTTGACCAAAGTGACCATTTTGTCTCATGCTTAACCCTAACCACTCCTTTTAACCCTAGTCTATTCTCTACACTTGACCATGGTTACATTATGATAAGTATTCATTTTATTTCCTTTTTGAGAGATACTCATCATAATATTCATCTTCTTCTTCTTCTAATTCACTTGAAGAAAAGCTTGCCTCATCAATGACAACTTGATGAAAAGAGTGAGAAATCCAATTCTAAAGTGAACCCACCTCCTATTTCTTCATCCTCTACCTCTTGCCAAGTAGTAGAGTGTGTTTTCTTCACAAGTTTCATGACTTGGTGAAGTGGGAGCTTGATCTAGTGATGCCTCGACGTAGATCATCTTCGGCATCGTCGTCGATGACCTAGCCCGCTTTCTCTCCGATGAAGCCGACGCTAGAGCCCAAGATCCGATTTGGACAGCGAGGAGACTTCATCGCGGAGCTATGGAGGTGGAGAACCGGATCTACAAAGGTTGTATTTCCGTTTTCCATTTAGTTAAGTTGTTAACTAGTTTCTTTTTCGCCTAAACTTCTAGCCAACGATCCGTATTAGGGTTTCTCGGCACCGTAATTTTTGAAATTGGCATGGTTGATGCCTTATGAGACCTCACTAGTGTTCTTAGGAACCCTACAGTGGTATCCGAGCCTAGCTAGAGCCTTAGGCGATGCGTAGACGGAATTGGAAGTCCGATCGAACCGAAACCCAAACCCTAATTTGCTCTCTGGACTTTTTCCAAAAATTGGGTTTTTTCCAGATTAAAAATATGCAGAAAATTCAGCTGGAAATTCTAAGAATTACGATGCAAAAATTACCTAATGATCTTTCTAAAGTGCGGCGGAACCGCGGCATTAGCGTGCTAATGCGGCTGTTCCGCGGCCATTTTGTCTTATCTCCCATTGAATTTTGCACAGTAATTCCTATTTTGCAGTGCTGGTTTTCCTGGGATATTTTTTTTTTCTGAACTCAAGAGTTGAGTTTTCTGGTTTGTATTGGGGACTCGGTGTTTCGATCGGATTGTCAGACTTTGTCTATGTGGCTTTCCGGATATTTTAGAATATGTTAAAAAGTTCGACCGGATATAAATACCCAACTTTTCCCCTGCCGGAAAATTTCCAAGTGTTGGATTTTTCCGTGGTTTAAAAACGTTCTAAGTAGTGCAAGTAACGCGATGGTCCCTCTAGAAGACAACTAACCTTAACTCGATTATGTGACCGTCTTGAACTGCCCTTTGAACCTTAGGGTTTGGGGCAGTACGGCGTGCCACATGTGAGGCGTTGGCTTGACCCTTCTACGGCTGGACCGTTGGTACTGAGGAACGAACTGAATGTTTTTAGACTTGTTTCATGTGTTGATCTGTATCGGGAAAACTTGGGTGTTTGAATGTTCGATCGGAAAGTTTAACATTTTCTAATTATCTGGATTGTGATACAATAATTGGAATTCACAAGAAGTTATGAGATAACTGAATGAATGTTATAAACACAACACTTTAGTCTCACTTGATCGGTTGCCACGGAATTTTGATGTGATCAAAAGTCCGTCGCAATCACGTAGCGTACGCGGATACTCGCCGGATAAACTTAATAGACAGCTACACCCCTTAGCCCCGACCAAGTGACTATAGGAGAACCCCGTCGCCGAAAGCATCCATCCGGGTGCTCGCGGTAGCGGTGTTCCGCCTTGGTGCACTTCGTCGACGGCGTCAGGGGTGCGGCCGCCTACTAAAGTTTGCGACGAGCATTCGATCAGTATGTCGGGAATCTTGTTGAATTGCCCGACTTGATATTGAAAAGAGTTTTCGATAATGAGACTAAAATGCGGGGTTTATAATTGTTAGGCATGCAATGTCTATGCAGGTTGCGGATTCCAACTGTTGTAGTTTTACACTTTCTTTTCTGTGACCGTAAGTGTAATATGTGATATCGCCGGTTTTGTTGCTATAGGTCAACGACAATTGGGATGCGCATATTTACTTACGTTGATGACATGTGATGTTATGTGTTGCTGGATATGTTATATTGGATCGTCGTGTTCGAATAGCCGGGGGTTTTTTATGTGAGATGAGTGTTTTTCATTTTCATTCATGTAAAAACTTGTATGTAATATTCTTTTATTGGGGCACTTCCAGGTTGCGGAAGATGTCACCCTTTGTATATTATTTACTTTTCCGCACTAGGATAGACCCAAGGAGGGGAGCACACGTAACCGGGTTCTGGAGTCCAGTGGGAGACCAACTCGAGGAGTCGAGTACGGGTCTCCTAACTCTAGAATTGGTAGGGTTTCTTGTCGCTCTCGTAGGGGTCTAGGGGTGTGGGTTTGGCTATTCATCGCGACCGTGGAATCCGTGTTTTATACTGGCTCGTATTGAAAACACGGACGTCCTAATATATCCAATATTTCATATCATTCTTCTGCTGCGATATCTGTGATGTGATCATGTGATATGTTCTGTGATGGATATAGTATATAGTATATATGATATATTATATAGACGTTACTTATGTTTTGCACTCGCGCTAGCCCTGCCCCACTCTACCGTTAGTTACCTAACCTAACGGTGCACGAGGGGACATCGAGGCGAATGCGGATGGCATAAGTGTACGTCGTATTTATCTGTGATGTTTAGGTACTTAAATGATGGGACTTCATCAATATGATTAATGAAATAAAAGAAACCTAAGATGTTGTAGAATCGAATTTCAAAATAAAACAGGTAGCTACAGTTCTTGCTTTGCACAGAGGTATATATGATATATCCTGCACCTTATTCGATGAGGAAAGGACCGAGATCCCTTCACCGGGAGTGACTCCTTTAGCAATAACTGGCAGATGCTACACACTCGGTTTGTCTTTTGATTGCTTTTAAGAGTTTTTGCTTTGCACAGTGATATATATGATATATCCCGCACCTCATTCGAGTGAGGAAAGGACCGACGATCCCTTCACCGGGAGTGACTCCTTTAGCAAAACTAGAAAAGCCTCAAAAACACTCCATTTTTAAAATCATTTGATTCTACAACGATATCAAGTTCATTACGCAATAGGTTTTCAGAAAAACCTGTCGTAGCCCTCCGTCATTTCAGAAAAGTTGTATATAGTATTCGTGCTGCATTTGTTGGCTTTCGTCAAGGTGCAGTGTGCAGTAGTTATATGCTGCTTATCTGCCAGCATACGATGCGATTGGATTAGGGTAGTCGTGCGGCTTTGTTGGCTTTCTTCAAGGGTCGTGCGGGTGGGTTTAATTCAATCAAGAAATGTACGGGTTGAACTTGACTAGCGGGCTATGGTTTGTTGACTTTCGTCAAGGTCATAGCACGTTAGGGGCAAAATATTATCGGGAATTTCAAGTGTTGAAATTTGCAATGAGATTGCATACCTTCTATGAGATAGTTGGATCCCGATACCCGCTGCGAGTAAGAGTTACTCCTGGGAGAGTTTTACACATTACAATTAGCCGATCAAGTAGGTGTCTAGAAAGGTGTCAACGAGGTTACGCCTCTGGGAAAACGAGGTTTACTGTAATTAGGTTCGTGCGAAAGCACGGGGGACCTCCCTCAAAGTACTAACACTGGCCTGGCTGAAAGATTGGCGAACTTGTAGTGTGTAATTAATCCCGGCTAGTCTTTCCTTTTAGGGTTTGAAGGAAGATTTGATAAAAAGCAGTGGGAGCCATCCTGATTAGATAAAATAATAACCAATCTATTCTTGCAAGAGCGCACGCTGAGTGTTTTCTTCTCTCTCTCTCCAGGTAGCGACCATATCACGCCTTAATCAAGATAATAATACGGATTATTGACCGAACCCGCTTGTTATACTGAGCTGGGGAACGTTGGTCCTGCTCGAACTTATAATTGATATAAGACAGAGCAGGAAATTGGGGATTACCAGAATTCCCGTGCCGCCCAAACGAAGAGAGTGCATGCTGATGCATCATCTTCGGGTGTGTTCATTACAAAGAACTGTTTCTCAGTATCCTCCGCATCCTAGGTATATGATACCGGATCAGGATCCCAGATATGTAAACTGTTACATAGGGCTACAAAAGGGTAGAAAAACTGAGAACGGGTGATAAGTTTCATGAGGCAGAAAACGGGGCAAGTGTTGCAGCCAAGTCTGTTGGTCACTGTCACCCTGTATTACCAATACAATGATTCTGAACGAATGTTGTTAGATACCGAACCTGATATACAAAATCATATCAGTCTCTTTATTAGTAAAGAAACGATAAAATTTTGTATTGTTGGATAATGTTTTGAACATTTCCTATATCAAAAGTTGATCGGTTCAGGCACGTTATCTAAAAGCATTGATGTTCTAAATCGAACTACAGTTCTTAGTATACAGAACACACACAAGAGGAAGAGTTCAGACATGAACGAATCCTTCTTGAGGCATTGTAGACTAGGTCATATCAATGCGACCCGACTAGCTGAAGTTACATGAAGATGCATATTTAAATCAGTTTGAATCTACATCTTGTGAAACTTGCCAGTCATGTCACAAAGATATAATGACACCAGCTCTATTTATTGGAAACAGAGAAAGAGTTAGTGAACTCTTGGGATGATACATGTTGATGTATATAAGGTCCCCTGTCTACATATGCCAGGACTGGTTCTTTGTACTTCGTTGCATTCTCTGATAATCTCTCAAGATTCAGACATATGTTCCTGTTGAAACACAAGTCCGAACCTTTTGAGATATTCACAGAATATGAGTTAGAAGTAGAGAACCAAAATACGGGTATAAGTATTATGTCCTATGATGAGATCAGGGAGGAGAATACTTGTGCATGGAATTCCTGGACTTTTCTAAAGGAGAATGAGATTCTCTCTCAGCATTACTCCTCCGTATACACCATAGCACGATGGTATATCGGGGCGGAGCAATAGCACCCTATGTGATATGGTGTGCTCTATGATGAGTACTACTGAGTTACCTATTTCCTTTTTGGGAGTTATGCGCTTGAGAAGCTGCATACCTATTGAATAGGGTTCCAATCAAATCAGTTGCCTACCATTTCATATGTGATATGGAAAGGGAAGAGCCCATATCTTAAGATAGTTAAGATTTGGGGTTGTCCGGCCTATGTCTAAAAGCAAAATCCGGACAAGCTCGAGACATGGACTGTTATGTAGAACTGGAAATGTTCCAACTATACAAACAACAACAAATGATTTGGTAGAACCAAAGGATTCAGAAGATTCCAACGAACCTCAGCCTCTCCGCCGATATAGTAGGGTTCCTCACCCACCTGAGAGTTACTTCGGTCTCTCTATGACAGTGGGAGCGAGGATTGCATCATGAGATGATGACCCAACTAGTTTCGACCAGGCCATCAGGAGTGCGACTCTGTAAGAATGGCTGAATGCTTAGCGATCTGAGATGGAATCCATGTACACCAACAAAGTATGGACTTTAGTTGCAATATCTGAAGGGTTAAATCCCCATCAGGAGCAAGTATATCATGAGAAGATTACTTGGTGTAGATGGAAAAGTTGAGACTTTCAAAACTAGACTTGTTAAAGGTTTTCGTCATTGACCAGGCATGGATAATGATGAAACCTTTTTCCAGTGGCTATGCTTAAGTCCATCCAGATCCTACTTGCCACGGCTACATACCATGACTACGATATCTGGTGGTTGGGTGTCATGACAGCTTTTTTAAATGATGTTTTAGAAGAGAACGTCTATAAGTTCACAGCTAGAGGGCCTCGTAGACAGTGGGAGCAGCGGAAACGTGTGCAAGATGTTTTATAGGATAAAGAAGGCATCGCGGAGTTGGAACGTCTATTTTGATGTGTTAGTCAAAGAGTTTGACATCATCAAAATGGTAGATGAACCTTGTATAAACAAAAAGGTAGTAGGGAGTATGGTGACGATCCTCGTAGAGTACGTGGATGACATACTCTTGATAGGGAAGGAGTTTCCTATGCTACGTTCGATCAATCTCCGCTTATCACAAAGATTCTCCATAAAGGATCAAATTGATACATCCTAAATCCTGAGTTTTGGATCTATGAGATAGATCTAGTTGGATATTAGGATACTCACTAGTTGTAGTGAGAAGGTATCAGTTGATCCTGGGGAGAATCACTGGAAGTGTTCCAGGGTGATAAAGACGACTGAATGTCAGTCACAGGCATTGTCTTTACCTTCAGTAAATGGACGGTATGTTGGAAGAGTTCCAAGCTAGATACCGTGGCATACTAGACGATAAAGGCAGGATACATCGCTACTTAAGATGCTACCAAAGAGGCAGTCTGGATGTATATTTGTTCATGGGATGAACTTAGTTCCTCCCATTGTGTGACAATGGAGATGTGGCTTATGCCAAGGAACGTCCGTCCCATCAGTGATCCAGACATATTCTAAGGCAGTATCACCTGAACATGGAGATGGTTGATCTCCTAGGGAATCAAGGTAAGGAGAGCAGACTTAGAGGACAACACGGCGGACCCACTCACGAAAGGCCTTTTCCCAGAGAGAGACTTTTATGGGATGGTTGAGTATGAGATACTACAACCACTGCTACAGATGGCCCTAGTGCAAGTGGGAGATTGTTAGTTATATGTATGCCCTAGAGGCCATTGCTATACATAGGATGTATATTGTAGTGGATGCTGGGACATATATAGGGAGGACTTTCTTGCTCGACATGATAGTATGCTATCTGGTTACTCTTTACCTTAACGTGTATACTGATTGTCTCTCTGTTACATGTTGGTAAAGCCCTTAGGAAGTGTACTTGACTACCTGGACTATGATGCGGATCATACTAGTGGGGACATGGTAGTCCATAAGTATATCC
Source organism: Agapanthus africanus (assembly GCA_030015575.1). Taxonomy (NCBI): domain Eukaryota; kingdom Viridiplantae; phylum Streptophyta; class Magnoliopsida; order Asparagales; family Amaryllidaceae; genus Agapanthus; species Agapanthus africanus. The sequence goes on along the minus strand of JASDDO010000026.1, from coordinate 396,273,047 downwards.
TTCAAAGTCCCTAGTCGTCGGTGTATCGAGACGGGGAATCGATATACCAGAGTAGACTAGCGTGTACCTTCTCGACCCATACAGATGGGCGATGGATGATCCCATATCCATTGGTGTTTGACATCAGAGATGAGATACGGGTGCTCAGTAGAGACTGGGTACACTGGACGGACTCGCCGAGAACTCCCAGATGGTATTATACCTTACGTCAGATGGCAGTTCTCTGGTGACACTGGTACAGGTTAGTCTGTAGACCCGAGATCGTCATAGAGTCTTGTGTGGTTCCCACTGTGCTTTGATTTCCACCATACCACGTCCAAGAGGGCGTGCAAAACGGTGGCTTTTGGGTACAGTCCCGAGTCACATGGAGGCAATGAGCGATAGGAGGGGATTCGTCTCTCCCGGTATAGGGAGCTGATGTTGCGCTGTGTTCGATTGGCTATAACCGGAAATCCTTGGCCAGGGTTGCTGAGATATAATGGTAAGTGTTACCAGTAGTTTCTCGAACTGTTATAGACCTCATATCGACACGACTTATCGAGCTATTGGGGTCTGACGTTTACCACCCATAGGCGAGATATGCGACATATCAGACGATCAGACCGGACTGTACGGTATGTGTTACTGGTTGGATTCACAGGAGTGTGAGCGGGCTTGCTCATCGATCTTTTGATCGCTCAATACCCGGGTGGCCGTTACGTTTAGTAGACCGCTTGCGGCTTGTGGGTGTTTGATATGATCATCACCTGCTGCCGGCGTATTGACGAGTCTTTAGAGTCCTACATAGAGGTTTCCTGGCTCAGACGAAACGAAATAGGAGCGCATATGAGATATGTGCGGGACCGAGAATAATGCGTGTATGTGATACCGTATTCTATTCTCGCGATAAATGTATCGAATGGTTGTATGCGATATAACCTAGTTATCGAATCAAGGATTGAATCGATAAGCCGATACATTGGATACTAGTCGGTTATATGCGATATGACCGGATCGTTAAATCAAGTGTTGATTTAATGATTTAATGTATAATTATATATTTGATATATTACTTTGCATTAACTAGTATTGGTTCACTTTAAAGGATTTTCTCACTTGGATGTACAAGTTGTATATGTGATATACTTTTTGTGCAAATGATTGTATCATGTTTGATGATACATGTTTACTTGGTTAAGTGTAAAGAATTAAACCATGGTTAAACTAATGATTAGGGTTTTCATTTTCTTATTCATTTATTTAATTCTTTATTCTTTTTGGAAAATGATAAGCATTAAGAGAAAATGGTGGCTTAATTTGTTTTCTCGTTAAAGCTTCATGAAGCTTTGACCAAAGTGACCATTTTGTCTCATGCTTAACCCTAACCACTCCTTGTAACCCTTGTCTATTCTCTACACTTGACCATGGTTACATTATGATAAGTATTCATTTTATTTCCTTTTTGAGAGATACTCATCATAATATTCATCTTCTTCTTCTTCTTCTTCACTTGAAGAAAAGCTTGCCTCATCAATGGCAACTTGATGAAAAGAGTGAGAAATCCAATTCTAAAGTGAACCCACCTCCTATTTCTTCATCCTCTACCTCTTGCCAAGTAGTAGAGTGTGTTTTCTTCACAAGTTTCATGACTTGGTGAAGTGGGAGCTTGATCTAGTGATGCCTTGACGTAGAACATCTTCGGCATCGTCGTCGATGACCTAGCCCGCTTTCTCTCCGATGAAGTCGACGCTAGAGCCCAAGATCCGATTTGGACAGCGAGGAGACTTCATCGCGGAGCTATGGAGGTGGAGAACCGGATCTACAAAGGTTGTATTTCCGTTTACCATTTAGTTAAGTTGTTAACTAGTTTCTTTTTCGCCTAAACTTCTAGCCAACGATCCGTATTAGGGTTTCTCGGCACCGTAATTTTTGAAATTGGCATGGTTGATGCCTTGTGAGACCTCACTAGTGTGCTTAGGAACCCTACACATATCATATATGAAGTGGTAGGCAACTGATTTGATTTGAACCCTATTCAATAGGTATGCAGCTTATCAAGTGCATAACTCCCAAAAGGAAATAGGAAACAAAGTAATACTCATCATAGAGCACACCATATCACATAGGGTGCTATTGCTCCGCTCCGATATTCCATCGTGCTATGGTGTATACGGAGGAGTAATGCTGAGAGAGAATCTCATTCTCCTTTAGAATTGTCCAGGAATTCCGTGCTCAAGTATTCTCCTCCTTGATCTCATCAAAAGACATAACACTTATACCCGTATTTTGGTTCTCTACTTCTAACTTACATTCTGTGAATATCTCAAAAGGTTCGGACTTGTGTTTCAACAAGAACATATGTCTGAATTTTGAGAGATCATCAGAGAATGTAATGAAGTACAAAGAACCGGTCTTGGCATGTGTAGACAGGAGACTTTCATACATCAGCATGTATCAATCCCAAGAGTTCAATAACTCTTTCTCTGTTTCCAATAAACAGAGCTATGATCATCTTATCTCTGTGACACGACCGGCAAGTTTCACAAGATGTAAATTCAAACTAATTTAAATATGCATCTATATGTAACTTCAGCTAGTCGGGTCGCATTGATATGACCTAGTCTATAATGCCTCAAGAAGGATTCGTTAATTTCTGAATTCTTCCTCTTGTGTGTGTTCTGTATACTAAGAACTGTAATTTGATTTAGAACGTCAATGCTTTTAGATAACTTGCCTGAATGGATCAACTCTTGATATAGGAAATGTTCAAAACATTATCCAACAATACAAAATTATATCCTTCTTTACTAATAAAGAGGCTGATAGGATTTTGTATATCAGGTTCGGCATCTAATAACATTTGTTCAGAATCAATGTATTCTTGTAATACAGGGTGACAGTGACCAACAGACTTGGCTGCAACACTTGCACCGTTTTCTGTCTCATGAAACTTATCACCCATTCTCAGTTCTCTACCTATCTGTAGCCCATGTAACAGATTACATATGCGGGATCCTGATCCGGTATCACATACCTAGGACGTAATGGATACTGAGAAACAGTTCTATGTAATGAACACACCCGAAGATGATGCATCAGCATGCACTTTCTTCGTTTGGGCGGCATGGGAAATCTGGTATTCCTCAATTTCCTGCTCTATCTTATAATAGTTATAAGTTGGAGCGGGACCAACGTTCCCCAGCTCAGTATAACAAGCGGGTTCGGTCAATATATCCATTTTATTATCTTGATTAAGGCGTGATATGGTCGCTACCTGGAGAGAGAGAGAAGAAAACACTCAGCGTATGCTCTTACAAGATCAGATTGGTTATTATTTTATCTAATCAGGATGGCTCCAACTGTTTTAATCAAATCTTCCTTCAAACCCTAAAAGGAAAGACTAGCCGGGATTAATTACACGCTATAATTTCGCCAATCTTTCAGCCAGGCCAGTGTCGGTACTTTGAGGGAGGTTCCCCGTGCTTTCGCACGGACCTAATTAAAGTAAACCTCGTTTTTCCAGAGGCGTAACCCCGTTGACACCTTTCTAGACACCTACTTGATCGGCTAATTATAATGTGTAAAACTCTCCCAGGAGTAACTCTTACTCGCAGCGGGTATCGGGATCCAACTATCTTATAGAAGGTATGCAATCTCATTGCAAATTTCAACACTTGAAATTCCCGATAATATTTTGCCCCAAACGATCTATGACCTTGACAAGGTCAACAAACCATAGACCGTAAGTCAAGTTCAACCCGTCATTTCTTGATTGAATCAAACCCACCCGCACGACCCTTGATAAGGTCAACAAGGCCGTACGACTATCCTAAAACAATCTGCATCATATACATAAACAGATAAATACTGGTCAGCTACCGCACACTGCGCCTTGAGAAGGTCAACAAACGCAGCACGAATACTAAGCAGGATTTACCTGAAATGACGGAGGGCTATGACAAGTTTTTCTGAAAACCTATTTCGTAATGAACTTGATATCGTTGTAGAATCAAATGATTTTAAAATGGAGTGTTTTTGAGGCTTTTCTAGTTTTGCTAAAGGGGTCACTCCCGGTGAAGGGATCGTCGGCCCTTTCCTCATCGAATAAGGTGCAGGATATATCATATATATCACTATGCAAAGCAAAAACTATAGTAGCAATCAAAAGACAAACCGAGGGTTGTAGCATCTTCCAGTTATTGCTAAAGGGGTCACTCCCGGTGAAGGGATCTCGGCCCTTTCCTTATCGAATAAGGTGCAGGATGTTCTACAAGGAACACCGCGGTGCAAAGCAAGAACCGTAGCTACCTGTTTTTGAAAATTCGATTCCACAACATCTTTTAGGTTTCTTTTTCTTTCATTAATCACATTAATGAAGTCCCATCATTTAAGTTACCTAAACATCACAGATAAATATGACGTACACTTATGCCATCCGTATTCGCCTCGATGTCCCCTCGTGCACCGTTAGGTTAGGTAACTAACGACAGAGCGGGGAAGGGCTAGCGTGGGTGTAAAACATAAGTAACGCCTATATAATATATCATATATACTTATACAGTATTTATCACAGAACATCACATGATCACATCACAGATATCGCAGCAGAAGAAACATATGAAACATTGGATATACTAGGACGTCCGTGTTTTCAATACGAGCCAGTATAAAACACGGATTCCACGGTCGCGATGAATAGCCAAACCCACATCCCTAGACCCCTATGAGAGCGGCAAGCAACACTGCCAATTCTAGGGTTAGGAGACCCGGTCTCGACTCCTCGAGTTAGTCTCCCACTTGACCCTAGAACCCGGTTACTTGTGCTCCCATCCTTGGGTCTATCCTAATGCGGAAAAGTAAATAATATACAAAGGGTGACATCAACCTCAACCCGGAAGTGCCCCAATAAAAGAATATTACATAAATTTTTTTACATGAATGAAAATAAAAACTCTCATCTCACAAAAAAACCCCGGCTATTCAAAACGCGACGATCCAATATAACATATCCAGCAACACATAACATCATATGTTATCAACGTAAGTAAATGTGCGCATCCCAATTGTCGTTGACATATAGCAACGAAACTGGCGATATCACATATTACACTTACGGTCGCAGAAAAGAAAATGTAAAACTACAACAGTTGGAATCCGCAACCTCCTTAGACAACGCATGCCTAACCAAATGAATTCCTTAGACATCGCATGCCTAACAATTATAAACCCCGCATTTTAGTCTCATTATCGAAAACACTTTTCATTATCAAGTCGGGCAATTCAACAAGATTCCTGACATCCAGAACGAATGCTCGTCGCAAACTTTAGTGGACGGCCGCAACCCCGGATGCCATCGACGAAGTGCACTAAGGCGGAACACCGTTGCCGCGAGCACCCGAACGAATGCTTTTGGCGACGGGGTTCTCCTACAGTCACTTGGTCGGGGCTATGGGGCATGGCTGTCTATTAAGTTTACCCGGCGAGTATCCGCGTACGCAACGTGATTGCGACGGACTTTTGATCACATCAAAATCCCGTGGCAACCGATCAAGTGAGACTAAAGTGCTATGTTTATAACATCCAAATCAGTTATTGATTCCAATTATTGTATCACATTCCAGATAAATAGACAATGTTAAACTTTCCGATCGAACAATCAAACACCCAAGTTTTCCCGAAACAGCTCAACACATGAAATAAGTTTAAAAACATTCACTTCATGCCACAGTACCAACGGTCCAGGCGTAGAAGGGTCCAGCCAACGCCTCACATGTGGCACGCCGTACTGCCCCAAACCTTAAGGTTCAAAGGGCAGTTCAAGACGGTCACATAATCGAGTTAAGGTTTGTTGTCTTCTAGAGGGTCCATCGCGTTACTTGCACTACTTAGAACGTTATTAAACTACGGAAAAATCCAACAATTGGAAATTTCCCGGCAGGGGAAAAAGTGGGTATTTAAATCCGGTCGGACTTTTTAACATGTTCAAAATTACCCGGAAAAATACATAGACGCAGTTAAAGTTTCCGATCGAATCATCGAATCCTCAATACACCCCAGATGACTCAACTCTTGAGTGTAATTTAAAAATTCCCAGAAAACACAGGAAATTCAGTTGGACATTACTGTGCAGAGCACGTGACAAGAGTCACCTTTATGGCCGCGGAACCGCCGCACAAGCCAGGGTGGGGCCGCGGTTCCGCGGCGCTTTGGTCGACTTAGGGTCACGTGCTCCACAGTAATTCCTATAAAACCTTGCTGAATTTTTTGGATATTTTTAATTTGGAAAATCTATAGTTTCAGAAAATGTACAGAGAGGGGTGAAATTTAGGGTTTCGGGGTTCGATCGGGTTTCTAACGTTGTCTACACTTCGCCTAAAGCACTAGCTAGGCTCTGATACCACTGTAGGGTTACTAGGCACACTCATGAGGTTCTACAATTGATCAACCATGCCAAATTCAAATTTTTCATGTGCCGAGAAACCCTATGCAAGATCGGTAACTAGAGGATAGGCGAAACAATGCAAGTTAATAACTTAACTACAAGTGAAAGTGACTACAACCTTTGTAGATCCGGTCCTCCACTTCTTTAGCTCCGTGATGATGTCCCTCCGCTGCGATCAACCGGATCCCGGACTCTAGCGTTGGTTTCATCAGAGAAATAAGCGGGCTAGGTCGTTGACTTCGATACCGAAGATGATCTACGTCGAGGCGACTCAAATTCAAGCTCCATCTTCACTAGGTCATGAAACTTGTGAAGAAAACACCCAATACAACATGGCAAGTGGTAGAGGATGAAGAAATAGGAAGTGGGTTTACTTTGGATTTGGATTTCTCACTTGATTTCATCACTTGAAAATTTTCAAGAAAGTTTTTCTTTTCTTCAAGAAGAAGAAGAAGGAAAAAGAATTGTCTTTAAAATAATAAATCAAGTGAATCTTATCATAATGCAACCATGGGTGAATTAAACACATGTAGAGAATAAACTAGGGTTTAGGTGTAATGGTTAGGTTAAGGAAAAATCAAAATGGTTGAAGCTTCATGAAACTTCAAGAATAAAACAAAGAAAGCCACCATTCTATTTTTGCCAAAAATAAATAAAAAGAATAAATAAATAAGTTAAAACCCTAACCATTAACCTAAACATGGTTTAAAGCATACACACACCCAAGTTTGCATGTATCATCAAACATGATACAAACTAGTGCACAAACATATATCATATATACAATGTGCACAATCTAATGAGAAAAATAATCTTAAGTGAACCAATACTAGTTAATGTAAATTAATATATCAAATATATAATTATACATTAAATTATTAAATCAACACTTGATTTAATGATCCGGTCATACTGCATATAACCGACTAATATCAAGTGTATCAATATATCGAATCAACATTTGATTCGGTAACCCGGCTATATCCTATATAACCGTCCGATGATACAAATCGCGAGAATAGAATTCAGTATCACATACTGGTATTATTCTCGGTCCCGCACATATCTCATATGCGCTCCTATTTCGTTTCGCTTGAGCCAGGAAACCTCTGTGTAGGATTCTAAAGACTCGTCAATACGCCGGCAGTAGGCGATGATCATATCAAACACCCACAAGCCGCAAGCGGTCTGCTAAACGTAACGTCCACCCGGGTATTCATTGATCAGAAGATCAACGAGCAAGCCCACTCACACTCCTGTGAATCCAACCAGTAACACTTACCGTACAGTTCGGTCTCGTCGTATGATATGTCGCATATCTCGCCAAGGGGTGGTAAACGTCAGACCCCAGTAGCTCAATAAGTCGTGTCGATATGACTTCTATAACAGTTCGAGAAACTACTGGTAACACTTACCAGTAAATCTCAGCAACCCTGGCCAGGGATTTCCGGTTATAGCCAATCGAACACAGCGCAACATCAACTCCCTATACCGGGAGAGACGAATCCCCTCCTATCGCTCATTGCCTCCATGTGATTCGGGACTGTACCCAAAAACCACCGTTTTGCACGCCCTCTTGGATGTGTTAAGGTGGAAATCAAAGCATAGTGGGAATCACACAAGACTCTATGACGATCTTGGGTCTACAGACTAACCTGTACCAGTATCACCAGAGAACTACCATCTGAAGTGAGGTATAATACCATCTGGGAGTTCTCGGCGAGTCCGTCCAGTGTACCCAGTCTCCACTGAGTACCCGTATATCATCTCTAATGTCAAACACCAATGGATATGGGATCATCCATCGCCCATCTGTATGGGTCGAGAAGGTATACGCTAGTCTACTCTGATATATCGATGCCCCGTCTCGATACACCCACGACTAGGGACCTTGAAGGATGTACTTATGGACTACCATGTCCCCACTAGTATGATCCGCATCATAGTCCAGGAAGTCAAGTACACATCCTAAGAGCTTTACCAACATGTAACAGAGAGACAATCAGTGTACACGTTAAGGTAAAGAGCAAGCAGATAGCATACTATCATGTCGAGCAAGAAAGTCCTCCCTATATATGTCCAAGCATACACTACATTATACATCCTATGTATAGTAATGGCCTCTAGGGCATACATATAACTAACAAAGAGAACGTCCTTGCAATAACAGCTTTTTGAAAAATGTTTCAACAATATCAGAATAGGTTTGTTTAGCTTGCATTGATCCGAATCAATGCAGTCCTATCAATTGATCACACCAATAAAGAACGAAAATAATGATGTACGTATATGCCATCCGCATTCGCCACTGGGTCCTGTCATTACCCGTTAGGTTACTTAACTAATGACAGAGCGGGGACTGGACTAGCGCGGATGCAAAACATATACAACATCTACTAGTATATATATATATATATATCAATATATAATATTCGCTCCAGGCATGATAAAATGCAACACCACAAAAATGTAATAAGCATCACAGAATAATACAGATATCTGGGATCCCCGGGTTTCATAGAGCTGCTACTGAAACCCGACGTTCCCCTTGTCGTGCGGATAGCCTGTGCAATGAAATCCTAGACCCCTACGGGCGCGGCAAGTTACCCGCCAAAACCTGAAGCGAAGCAGCCCCCTTCAGCAACGTAAATGGACCACCCAGCACTTCACGGAATCCGGTAACTTGGGAACCCCTCCTTGGGTGAACCTGTACCCCCTACGAGTGTGGCGAATAGCCCGCCAATTCTAGAGTGAAGCCCCCTCCGTCTCAAAGCCATAAGATGCGGGCCCGTTGTCCTCTAGAACCCGGCTATCCATGCACCCCACCGCGGGGTAATCCTAGTACAGAAAGTAAAATATACAAACAACGGGTACATCGACCTCAGCCCGATCGTGTCCCAAAAGAATAATATACAAACAGGCAGTGACGGCAGTCCACATGTCGGACGCTCTCCCCGCAATATCAAATGTACATAAATGACCAAACTGTACTACCATTGCATCCAGGTTATCCACCATGACAAATCCGCAACATCACAGCACAACACAGAACATCAACGTGAATGTCACGTTCGCAAATCCGTCTAAAAGGGCTATAGCAGTTAGACATGATTTACCGATCAAGTGACATTCACGGTCGCAGATATAATGTAAATAATGTGAACTAACATGTTTAAAATTTTCGATCGACTAAATTTTCCGGAGTGGGCCCCAAGCACAACTGCAGCACTCAAAATAATTCTGGGCCCAAACAGAATATACCAAAAACCCTATTTCCATGTTAGAAGCCCACTGTAAAAATTTGGTGCTGTGAACAGTTTAAATAGCGGCGGAACCGCGGCCAATGCGTGGGTTTGGCCGCGTTTCCGTGGTGGAACAGTGCCATCGAGCTACCAAATTTTCACAGAATGCATAAAAAACCCTGCACGTATTTTTACAATGTATCAAATAATTTTTAGATCACTGGAAAAATTCGACAGAAACTTGACATGGAAACGCGGTTTTTGGAAAATCCGCTCGATCGAACTTGTAAGCACGTTAGAGCAAGCTAGACTAGGTTAATGGCGTGGCTCTGATACCAGTGTAAGTGCACGGCAGCGCCCCGGCCATCATTCCGAGGCCAAAATGAGGAAACGAAAACTTTTCTATAAACTAGAACCGGCGCTACCGCGTACTAAAAACCCGGATTGGGCCATTAATCTAATCCTAGCTAACTGGAGAAGGGGTAGAGAGATATACCGAGCGATCCGTGTCCTTCGGTCTTCTCATCGTCATCCCGATCTCCCCACGGAATCTCCGGTCTTCATCTCCTCGTCGGAAGGGCACCACATCGCCGGGTTCTTTTACGGGCTCCCACCTCTGGACCGAGGCAACTCGGGCACGAAGTTGGCGAGTCGACGTGTCCAAGAATGCTGTAGGTTATACGTAGATCACCATGTCTCTAGAGGTTGTTTAAGTTGCCATTTTAGAAGTGGGAAAGGAGATGTGAATTTTGTGATGGCTAAGGAACATTTTTGCAAGCAAATGAGAACCAAAATCACCTTGCAAAATTGGGACAGCCCCCATCCCTCAAGTGGCCGGCCTAAGCATCAAAAGAATGAGAAGAGGGAGTGAGCTAAAGTCATGCAAGAGAGAGAAAAGAATGGGCGATGATGAGGAGTCATGATCACACCAAAAAGTCTCAACCTACTCCCATCATATAAAGCAAAAGTCAAGTAATGATGGATAAAGAAGTCAAATGATGGTTGAACCATCATGAAGCTATCATCACAAAAAGTCTTCTCCATAAAATGCACAATTGCAAATAACCCCCTCCACCAAAATTCAGCCAAAGAAAGAAACAAAGGAAAATGGCCGAAACCAGAAAGCAAACTGGAAACTTCAGAAAAACGATTCCGTAATAAATTACAGGAAAACCCCGCAACAGTATATACATACCCGCATTTATATTCCGACCGAATACAAATGCAATGAGACAAAATCTACACTGTACAATACTAGGATCCGGCTTAAACCAAAGCCCGCTAGTATTATCCGTCCGATCATGATCCGTGCAATACCGCACGTATATGATTGAACCCTGCCATATCTCCATACGGCCTCTACAGCGTTTCGCCCGAAACTTAAGAAACGGTCTGTGGGAGACTCTAAAGACTCGTCAATCCCTTGGCTGTGGATTTAACCACTAGCATGTCAGAGGTATTAGCCATACGTAACGGGCTACCAGGTATTGACCAAAAGGGACGTCGATGAGCAAACTCATCCTGACATCCTACCGATCCTGTCAGTGACAATATCCGTACAGTCCGGTCCGTTCGTCTATGAGTATCGCATGGCGGGCCTTGGGGGTTGGTAAAAGTCAGACTCTCAAAAGCGGTACAAGTCGTGTCGGAGTGTAGCCCAGAACACCCTGAGATACTACTGGAATACCGACCAGTAAATATCCTGCCTTGGCCAAGGACTTCGTGTAATGGCTCTCCTAGACACAGCGCGACCTCACCCCCAATACCGGGAGAGACGAACCCCTGCAGATCCGCTCACTGCCTCCATGTGGCTCGGGACTGTACCCAACTAAAACCTGTTTGCACGACTCCTTTGAGCCGTGGTAGGGTAGTAATAAAAGTACAGTGGGAACTCACACGAGACAAATGACGATCTCAGGTCGATGAACTAACCTGTACACATGTCACCAGGGAACTGCTATCTGACGTCAGGTTTAAGACCAACTAGCATGTTCCTGGCGAGTCCTGTCCGGTGTACTCATAACCCAATGAGCACCTGTATACATCTTAGGTGAACCAACTGACACCAGTAGCTTGTGAGACCGGCCACCGCCCCTCGTCGGGGTCTCGACTGTATACACTAGTCTACTCTGGAGTATCAATGCCCTATCTCGAAAACTCCCACGACTAGGGACCTTTTAAGGATGTGCTTATAGACCCGAGCTCCCACGTATATGATCGCCATCATACTGCTGGCCGTCAAGCAAGAATCCTAAGGGCTCTATCTGTAGGGTACCTAGGCACTCTTGTGAAGGTTTATAAAACATAAAACATGCCCGAATAAAATTTTAGATGTGCCGAACAACCCAAAGCCGGGATCTTTGCTAGATTATTAGGGTTTAACATGCAAGATAACATCTTTAAACCTAAGTGTGAGGGATTACAACTTTTGTAGTCCGTTCCTTCGCTTCACATGCTCCGAGTAGAAGTCCCTTCGCCGCGATCCATGATCTCCCGGACTCAAGAGAGGCTCCACGACTCGAACGATCCATGATAGCTTGTCGTATTCCTATTCTCCGATGATCTACGTCGAAGTTGCAATAGCTCAAGCTTTCTCTCACTCTAATGAGGTGAACACCCTAATCTAATGGGCTAGATTAGATGAGGATGATGGAGTAGTATTTATGCTTTCTTTTTATATCATTTTCTCACAATAACTCATCACAAAAGAAATCTCAAATGAACTCTCTCTCAAACTCAAGAGAGAAGAAGATGAAGAATGAAAAGAATAATCCTTTTGTGATGAATAGTAGATTAGAGTATATGATTGATTATGGAACCATGGTCAAGGATGAGGGGATAAAACTTTGTAGAGAATAAACTAGAGTTAGGGTTTGGTTAGGTTAAGGATAAGTATCAACCATAATATCTTAACCAAGACAAAAGAGAATCCTTCTAGAATGAACAAGAAGGAGCTAACCCTAATCAAACCCTAATCCCTTTTTATCATCCTTAAACATGTTTCATAATAATTCATATAATGTCACAATAATATATATCACATATATATTATATATTTGCAACTAAAGAAAATAATACAATTAACATATACGCATATATATCAATGTATTAATCCGGTGAGAAAATGAAATAATAAAGCGAGCCAATATTAGATAATGTAATACAATATATCATATATATCATTATACATTAAATCATCGAATCAACACTTGATCCGATGATCCGGCTATATCGAATATAACCGACTAATATATCATGTACCGATTCATTGAATCAACACTTGATCCGATGCCCCGGTTCATATCTAAATATCGCGAGAATATAATACGGTATCTCATATCGCATTATCCTCGGTCCTGCACATATCACATATATGCCTCTACTTCGTTTTGCCTGAGCCAAGAAACCTCTGTGTATGACTCTAAAGAATCGTCAATACGCCGGTAGCAGGTGATGATCATATCAAACACCCACAAGCTGCAAGCGATCAGCTAAACGTAACAGCCACCCAGCTATTGAGCGATCAGAAGATCAACAAGCTAGCCTGTCCGTTCTCCTGTGAATCCAATCAGTAACACTCCCGTACAGTCCGGTCTGTTCGTCTGATATGTCGCATATCAAGTCTAGTGGTGGTATATGTCAGACCCCAGTAACCGATAAGTCGTGTCGATATGAGGCTCATAACAGGTCGAGAAACTACTGGTAACACTTACCAGTAAATCTCTATATCAGCCCTGGCCAGGGACTTCCAGTTATAGCCAATCGAACACAGCACAACATCAGCTCCCTATACCAGGAGAGACGAATCCCCTCCTATCGCTCATTGCCTCCATGTGATTCGGGACTGTACCCAAAAGCCACCGTTTTGCACGGCCTCTTGGACGTGGTAAGGTGGAAATCAAAGCACAGTGGGAATCACACAAGACTCTATGACGATCTCGGGTCTACAGACTACCCTGTACCAATGTCACCGGAGAACCGCCATCTGACGTGTGGTATATCACCATATGGGAGTTCTCGGCGAGTCCGTCCAGTGTACCCAGTCTCCACTGAGAACCCTTACACCATCTCTGATGTCAAACACCGATGGATATGGGATCATCCATCGCCCATCATATGGGTCAAGATGCGTATACGCTAGTCTACTCTGGTGTATCGATGCCCTGTCTCGATATACCCTCGACTAGGAACGGTTATAGGATGTACTCATCGACTACTATGGCCCCACTAGTATGATCTCATCATAGTCCCAGTAGTCGAGTACAGATCCTAAGGGCTTTATCAACATGTGAGAGTAAGACAGTAAACCAATACAAGTCAACATGTTAAGATAAAGTGAAACCAAATAGCATACTATCATGACGAGCAAGAAAGTCCTCTCTGTATATATCCAAGCATCCATCATAATATACATCATATGTACCACAATGGCCTCTAGGGCATATACATAACTAACAATCTCCCACTTGCACTAAGGCCAGCAGCTGTAGTATCTCATACCAAGCATCCCGAATAATCTCTCAAACTGTATCTGGGGAATGGCCTTCGTGAGTGGATCCGCAGTGTTGTCCTTCGTATCTACTCTCCTGACCTCGATCTCCCGGCGATCAACTATCTCCCTGATCAGGTGATACCGCCTCAGAATATGTCTGGACTTCTGATGGGATCTGGGTTCCTTGGCCAAAGCCACAGCTCCATTGTTATCGCAATACAGAGGTATTGGATGTTCAATGGATGGAACCACACCAAGTTCAGTGATGAACTTCTTCATCCAGACAGCCTCTTTGGCAGCATCATTGGCAGCGATGTATTCAGCCTCCATCGTCAAGTCTGCAACGGTATCCTGTTTGGAACTCTTCCAACATACCGCCCCTCCATTGAGGGTAAAGACAAATCCCGAGTGCGACTTAGAGTCGTCCTTATCACTTTGGAAGCTGGAATTGGTAAAGGACTCCACCTGGAGTTCCCCGTTACCATACACCAAGAACATGTTTCTAGTCCTTCGTAAGTACTTGAGAATGTTCTTCACAGCTGTCCAGTGACTCTCTCCAGGATCTGCTTGATACCGACTCACTACACTTAGTGAGTATGCTACATCGGGTCTGGTACATAGCATCGCATACATGATAGAGCCTACTGCCGAAGCATAGGGTATCCCTTGCATGCGAGCTCTCTCCAAATCAGTCTTGGGAGACATCTCTTTGGAGAGAATGAGTCCAGAGGTCGTGGGTTGGTTCCCACGCTTGGATTCTTCCATACTAAACCTCTTTAGTATGGTGTCAATGTACCTGGATTGGGACAATCCCAGTATCCTTTTGGATCTATCTCTATAGATCCTAATCCCCAATATGCAGGAGGCATCACCTAGATCTTTCATTGAAAATCTTTGTGATAAGAAGAGCTTGACTGATTGCAGCATAGGAATATCATTTCCTATCAAGAGTATGTCATCCACGTACAATACGAGGAAGACAACCTTACTCTCTGCCACCTTCTTATAGATACAAGGTTCATCTATATTTTTGATGAAGTTAACCTCTTTGACTACAACATCAAAACAGATGTTCCAACTCCGCGATGCTTGCTTTAACCCATAAATGGATTTAAGCAGTTTGCACACCTTTCCGCTGCTCCCACTATCTACGAAGCCTTCTGGCTGAGTCATGTACACGCACTCTTCTAAATCACCATTTAGAAAGGCGGTCTTAACATCCATTTGCCAGATTTCGTAGTCATGGTATGCAGCAATGGCAAGTAAGATCCGGATGGACTTAAGCATAGCCACTGGAGAAAAGGTTTCATCATAATCCACACCTGGTCATTGACGAAAACCCTTTGCTATAAGTCTAGCTTTGAAAGTCTCAACTTTTCCATCTACACAAAATTTCATTTTAAAAATCCACTTGCTCCCAATGGGTTTCACCCCTTCAGGAGCATTTTCTAAAGTCCATACTTTATTGGTGTACATAGATTCCATCTCAGATCGCATTGCATCCAGCCATTTCACAGAGTCACCACTCGTGATGGCCTGCTCGAAACTAGTCGGGTCATCATCTTCCATGATGCAAACCTCTCTTCCACCATCAATGAGAAAACCGTAGTATCTCTCAGGCGGATGAGAAACCCTGCTAGATCGGCGGAGAGGCTGGGGTTCGTCGGGTACTACTGAATCTTCTGGTTCCAACAAATCATC
Source organism: Agapanthus africanus (assembly GCA_030015575.1). NCBI lineage: Eukaryota > Viridiplantae > Streptophyta > Magnoliopsida > Asparagales > Amaryllidaceae > Agapanthus > Agapanthus africanus. The sequence continues at coordinate 396,257,191 of JASDDO010000026.1, read as the reverse complement.
AGTTGTAGTTTGTGGTGCTGGAACCTCATCCAGCTCTACCTTTTTGCCACTAATTTCTTTTGCAAGAAATTCCTTTTCCAAAAAGGTGGCATGTTGAGCAACAAATACTTTTTGTTCCTCAGCTTGGTAGAAAAAATATCCTTGAGAATTCTTTGGATATCCCACAAATTTGCAAAGAACTGATCGTGCCTCGAGTTTGTCCGAATTTTGCCTTTTGACATAGGCCGGACAACCCCATATCTTAACTCGTTTAAAATATGGTCTCTTTCCACTCCATATCTCATATGGTGTGGTAGGTACAGATTTAGACGGAACTAGATTCAATATGTATATGGCTGTCTCAAGCGCATACCCCCAGAAGGAAATAGGTAACTCAGCTGTACTTATCATTGAACGCACCATATCTAATAGGGTGCGATTCCTTCGTTCCGATACACCGTTGTGCTGTGGTGTATAAGGTGGAGTAAGATGAGAGAGAATCCCATTCTCTTTTAGATAATCTTGGAACACATTGCTCAAGTATTATCCTCCTCGATCAGATCGAAGGATTTTAATACTTTTGCCCGTTTGGTTCTCTACTTCGTGCTTATATTCTCTGAATTTCTCAAAAGCTTCAGACTTGTGTTTCAACAGGAACACATGCCCGTATCTAGAGAGATCGTCAGTGAATGTAATGAAGTAGGAAGAACCGTTCCTGGCATGCGTAGACATGGGACCGCATACATCACTATGTATCAGTCCTAAGAGTTCCGTAACTCTTTCTCCGTGTCCACTAAACGGAGCTTTGGTCATTTTTCCTTTGAGACATGAATGGCAAGTATCATAAGATGAAAATTCGAATGAATTCAAATATCCATTTTTATGTAACTTAGCTAGCCGTGTCTCATTTATATGGCCAAGTCTACAATGCCACAAGAAGGATTCGTTCATTTCTGAACTTTTCCTCTTGTGTGTGTTTTGTATACTGAGGACTGTATTCTGATTTAGAATGAATATGCTATTATATAACGAGCCTGATGCAATCAACTTTTGATCTAGGAATATGTTCATAACATTATCCTTTACTACAAAATTATATCCTTCTTTACTTAATAAAGAAACTGATATAATGTTGCACATCATGTTCGGTATATAATAGCACTCATTTAGAATCAGTGTATTACGACTAGGCAATACAAGGTGATATTCGCCAACTGCTTTGGCTGCAATACTTGCACCGTTTCCTACTTGAACGGAATGATCACCTTTTCCCAGTTCTCTACCTTTTCGTAGCCCATGTAACAATTTACATATGTGGGATCCTGATCCGGAATCTAATACCCAGGACGTAGGGTGAACTGAGAAACAGTTCTCAATAACTAACACACCTGAAGAAGATGCATCAACATGCATGTTCTTTTGGGCGGCGTGAGAATCCAGATATTCTCCTGTTTCCTGTTCAGTCTTATAACTCTTATAAGAAAGAACGGGTCCAACGTTCCCCTGCTCAGTATAATAAGCGGGTTCAGTCAATACATCCATATTATTATCTTGATTATGGCCTGACATGGTCGCTACCTGGAGAGAGAGAGAAGAAAACACTTTAGCGTATGCTCTTGCAAGATTAGATTGGTTATTATCTTATCTAATCAGGATGTCGCCTACTGTTTTTATCAAATCTACCTTCAAACCCTAAAAGGTAAGATTAGCCGGGATTAATTACACGCTATAATTTCGTCAATCTTTCAGCCAGATCAGTGTCGGTACTTGAGGGAGGTTCCCCGTGCTTTCGCATGGACCTAATTTAAGTAAACCTCAATTTCCCAGAGGCATAACCCCGTTAACACTTTTCTAGACACCTACTTGATCGGCTAATTATAATGTGTAAAACTCTCCCAGGAGTAACTCTTACTCACAGTGGGTATCGGGATCCAACTATCTCATAGGAGGTATGCAATCTCATTGCAAATTTCAACACTTGAAATTCCTGATAATATTTTTCCCCTAGCGATCTATGACCTTGACTAAGTCAACAAACCATAAATCGCAAGTCAAGTTCAACCCGTACATTTCTCGATTGAATTAAACCTACCCGTACGACCCTTCATTGAGTCAACAAGGCCGTGCGAATACCCTAATCCAATCATATCTCATATTTTAGCAGATAAACACTACTTAGCTACCGTACACTATGCCTTGACTAAGTCAACAATCATAGCACGAATACTAAATAATATCTATCTGAAATGACGGAGGGCTACACAGGTTTTTCAGAAAACCATGAGCGTAATGAACTTGATATCGTCGTAGAATCATGTGAAATTTTGAAATGGAGTGTTTTTGAGGCTTTCATTAGTTTTGCTAAAGATGTCACTCCCGGTGAAGGGATCTCGGCTCTTTCCTCATCGAATAAGGTGCAGGACATATCATATATATCACTGTGCAAAGCAAAACTCTAAAAGCAATCAAAAGACAAACCGAGTTTTGTAGCATCTGCCAGTTTCGCTAAAGAGGTCACTCCCGGTGAAGGGATCTCGGCTCTTTCCTCATCAAATAAGGTGCAGGGTATATCATATATACCGCTATGCAAAGCAAAACTGTAGCTACCCTTTTTATAAAGTTTTGATTCTACAACATCTTTTAGGTTTCTTTTCTTTTTATTAATCTCATTAGTAAAAAATCCCATCAGCTTATGCTTCCTAAGCATCACAGATAAATACGACGTATACTTATGCCATCCGCATTCGCCTCGATGTCCCCTCGTGCACCGTTAGGTTGGGTAACTAACGACAGAGCAGGGCAGGGCTAGTGCGGGTGTAAAATATAAGTAACGTCTATATAATATATCATATATACTATATACTGTATCCATCACAACATATCAAATGATCACATCACAGATATCGCAGCAGAAACATAGATATAATGTGGGATATACTAGGACGTCCGTATTTAGTATTTAGCCAACAATAGAAAATACGGATTCCACAGTCGCGATGAATAGCCAAGCCCACACCCTGGACCTCTACGAGAGCGGCAAGCGACCCTACCAATTCTGGAGTTTAGGAGACCCGTTCTTGACTCCTCGAGATGGCCTCCCACTGAACCCCAGAACCCGGTCACCTGTGCTCCCCTCCTTGGGTCCATCCTAATGCGGAAAAGTAAATAATATACAACACTGGTGGCATCAACCTCAACCCGGAAGTGCCCCAAATAGAAGAATATTACATTACATTTGAATTTACATGAATGAAAATATAAAACTCTCATCTCTCATAAAACCCCCGGCTATTCAATCGCGACAATCCTGCACATCATATCTCAGCAACACATAATATCTCATATCATCAACATAAGTAAGTATGCATACACCGATCGTCGTCGATGTATAGCAACGACAATCGGCAATACCACTACATACTACACTTACGGTCACAGAAAAGAAAGTGTAAAACTACAATATTTGGAATCCACAATCACTTTAGACATCGTAAATCCGAAATATCACATACTTCGCATTTCATGCCTAACTCTATGAATTCCACATATTGTATCACATTCCAGATAAATAGACAGTATTAAACTTTTCGAACAGATAATCAAATACCCAAAATTTCCTAAAGTGCTCAACACTTGAGCAGAGTTCAAACAATCCCAGAATATGTCACAGTACCAGTGATCCAGCCGTAGAAGGGTCAAGCCAACGCCTCACATGTGGCGCGCCGTACTGCCCCAAACCCGAAGGTTCAAAAGACAGTTCAAGACGGTCACATAATCGAGTTAAGGTTTGTTGTCTTCTAGAGGGTCCACCGTGTTACTTGCACATTTTTCCGAAAGATTTAAACCCAAAAAAAATTCAACACTTGAAAGTTTGCCGTGTCGGGAAAAAGTGAGTTAATGATATCCGTTCGAACATTTTAACAGTTTCTAAATATCCGGAAATAATAACGAATTTAAATTTTCCGATCGAATCTACGATTACAAAATAAACCCCAAAATACTCAACACTTGAGTAAAAATAAAAAATACCAGAAACTGTACAAGCATTAAAAAAGAATTACTATGAAATAAAAATTGTCACATCACACAGTACTGCCGCGGAACCGCGGCCCAAGAAGGGTACGGCCGTGATTCCGCGGTCGTCTGTACGGATCAATTACTCGTATTTCACAGTTATTCTTATTTTTGTCTGCTGTATTTTTCGGGTATTTTTAATTCAGAAAAAATCGCATTTTTGAAAAATATCCAGAGAGGGGTTTTGTTTTGTCGGTTCGGGTTCGATCGGAGTTTTAACTTCGTAAACACGTCGCCTAATGCTCTAGCTAGGCTCTGATACCACTGTAGGGTTCCTAAGCACTCTTGTGAAGGTTCATAAAACATCAAACATACCCGAATAAAATTTTAGATGTGCCGAACAACCCAAAGCCGGGATCTTTGCTAGATTATTAGGGTTTAACATGCAAGATAACATCTTTAAACCTAAGTGTGAGGGATTACAATCTTTTTAGTCCGCTCCTTCGCTTCACAAGCTCCGAGTAGAAGTCCCTTCGCCGCGATCCATGATCTCCCGGACTCAAAAGAGGCTCCACGACTCAAACGATCCATAATAGCTTGTCGTATTCCTTTTCTCCGATGATCTACGTCGAAGTTGCAATAGCTCAAGCTTTCTCTCACTCTAATGAGGTGAACACCCTAATCTAATTGGCTAGATTAGATGAGGATGATGGAGTAGTATTTATGCTTTCTTATTATATCATTTTCTCACAATAACTCATCACAAAAGAAATCTCAAGTGAACTCTCTCTCAAACTCAAAAGAGAAGAAGATGAAGAATGAAAAGAATAATCCTTTTGTGATGAATAGTAGATTAGAGTATATGATTGATTATGGAACCACGGTCAAGGATGAGAGGCTAAAACTTTATAGAGAATAAACTAGAGTTAGGGTTAGGTTAGGTTAAAGATAAGTATCAACAATAATATCTTAACCAAGACAAAAGAGAATCCTTCTAGAATGAACAAGAAGGAGCTAACTGTTAGTTATATGTATGCCCTAGAGGCCATTACTATACATAGGATGTATATTGTAGTGGATGCTGGGACATATATAGGGAGGACTTTCTTGCTCGACATGATAGTATGCTATCTGGTTAATCTTTACCTTAACGTGTACACTGATTGTCTCCCAGTTACATATTGGTAAAGCCCTTAGGATCTGTACTTGACTACCTGGACTATGATGCGGATCATACTAGTGGGGACATGGTAGTCTATAAGTACATCCTTCAAAGTCCCTGGTCGTGGGTGTATCGAGAAGGGGCATCGATATACCAGAGTAGACTAGCGTGTACCTTCTCGACCCATACAGATGGGCGATGGATGATCCCATATCCATTGGTGTTTGACATCAGAGATGATATACGGGTGCTCAGTGGAGACTGGGTACACTGGACGGACTCGTCGAGAACTCCCAGATGGTATTATACCTCACGTCAGATGGCAGTTCTCTGGTGACACTGGTACAGAGTAGTCTGTTGACCCGAGATCGTCATAGAGTCTTGTGTGGTTCCCACTGTGCTTTGATTTCCATCTTACCACGTCCAAGAGGGCATGCAAAACGGTGGTTTTTGGGTACAGTCCCGAGTCACATGGAGGCAATGAGCGATAGGAGGGGATTCGTCTCTCCCGGTATAGGGAGTTGATGTTGCACTGTGTTCGATTGGCTATAACAGGAAATCCCTGGCCAGGGTTGCTGAGATTTACTGGTAAGTGTTACCAGTAGTTTCTCGAATTGTTATAGACCTCATATCGACACGACTTATCGAGCTATTGGGGTCTGACGTTTACCACCCCTAGGCGAGATATGCGACATATCAGACGATCAGACCGGACTGTACGGTAGTGTTACTGGTAGGATTCACTGGAGTGTGAGCGGGCTTGCTCGTCGATCTTCAGATCGCTCAATACCCGGGTGGCTGTTACGTTTAGCAGACCGCTTGCGGCTTGTGGATGTTTGATATGATCATCATCCGCTGCCGGCGTATTGACGAGTCTTTAGAGTCCTACACAGAGGTTTCTTGGCTCAAGCGAAACGAAATAGGAGCGCATATGAGATATGTGCGGGACCGAGAGTAATGCGTGTATGTGATACCGTATTTCATTCTCGCGATCAATGTGTTGAATGGTTGTATGCGATATAACCTAATTATCGAATCAAGGATTGATTCGATAAGCCGATACATTGGATACTAGCCGGTTATATGCGATATGACCGGATCGTTAAATCAAGAGTTGATTTAATGATTTAATGCATAATTATATATTTGATATATTACTTTGCATTAACTAGTATCGGTTCACTTTAAATGGATTTTCTCACTCGGGTGTGCGCATTGCATATGCGATATGATTTTTGTGCACTTAATTGTATCATGTTTGATGATACATGTTTACTTGTGTTTTGTGTAAAGTTTAAACCATAGTTATGTAATGGTTAGGGTTTACATTTTCATATCTATTTATTTATTCATTTATTCATTTTGGAAAATGAAAAGCAAATGAGAAAATGGTGGCTTCTTTTGTTTTGTTCATGAAGCTTCATGAAGACTTTGACCAAGTGACCATTTTGTCTCATGCTTAACCCTAACCATCCCACTAACCATGATTTATTCTCTACACTTGACCATGGTTCAATTATGATAAGTATTCTTTTTACTTTTCATTTTAATTTAACTTATCATATCATTTCTTCTTCTTCTTCTTCCTTGAACTCAAGAAGAAAACCTTGAGGTCATCAATGGTGATTGATGATAAAGAGTGAGAAATCCAATTCTAAATTGTACCCACTTCCTATTTCTTCATCCTCTACCTCTTGCCAAGTAGTAGAGTGTGTTTTCTTCACAAGTTTCATGACTTGGTGAATTGAGAGCTTGATCTTGCGATGCTTCGATGTAGATCATCTTCGGCATGGACATCGATGACCTAGCCCGTCCATTCTCCGACGAAGCCGACGCTAGAGCCCGGGACTTGTTATGGACAGCGAGGAGACTTCATTGTGGAGCTATGGAGGTGGAGAACCGGATCTACAAAGGTTGTATTTCCGTATCTCTTAGTTAAGTGTTAACTAGTTAGCTTTTTCGCCTAGAATTCTAGCAAACGATCCGTAGTCGGGTCTCTCGGCACCTAGATTTTTTGAAAATGGCATGTTCGATGCCTTGTGAGACCTCTCTAGAGTGCCTAGGAACCCTACAGTGGTATCAGAGCCTAGCTAGAGCCTTAGGCGATGCGTAGACGGAGTTAGAAGTCCGATCGACCCGAAACCCCGACTTTAAAATGCTCTCTGGACATTTTTGTAAAATGTGGATTTTTGCAAATTAAAAATATGCAGAAAAATCAGCAGGTAAATCTAAGAATTACGATGCAAAAATTACCTAATGATCTTTCTAAAGTGCGGCGGAACAGCGGCATTAGCGTGCTAATGCGGCCCTTCCGCGGCCCTTTTGTCTTATCTGCCATTGAATTTTGCACAGTAACTCCTATTTTTCAGTGCTGGTTTTCCTGGGAATTTTTAATCTGAAATCAAGGGTTGAGTATTTTGGGTTGTATTGGGAGTTCATACATTCAATCAGATTGTCAAACTTTGTCTATGTGTCGTTCCGGATAATTTTTTTGAATATGTTAAAAAGTTCGACCGGATATAAATACCCAATTTTTCCCCTGTCGGGAAATTTCCAAGTGTTGGATTTTTCCGTAGTTTAACGACGTTCTAAGTAGTGCAAGTAACGCGATGGTCCCTCTAGAAGACAACAAACCTTAACTCGATTATGTGACCGTCTTGAACTACCCTTTGAACCTTCGGGTTTGGGGCAGTACGGCGTGCCACATGTGAGGCGTTGGCTTGACCCTTCTACGGCTGGACCGTTGGTACTGAGGCACGAACTGAATGTTTTTAGACTTGTTTCATGTGTTGATCTGTATCGGGAAAACTTGGGTGTTCGATTGTTCGATCGGAAAGTTTGACATTTTCTATTTATCCGGAATGGGATACAATAATTGGAATTCACAAGAAGTTATGAGATAACTGAATGAATGTTATAAACGTAGCAGTTTAGTCTCACTTGATCGGTTACCACGGAATTTTGATGTGATCAAAAGTTCGTCGCAATCACGCAGCGTACGCGGATACTCGCCGGGTAAACTTAATAGACAGCCTCGCCCCATAGCCCCGACCAAGTGACTGTAGGAGAACCCCATCGCCGAAAGCATCCGTTCGGGTGCTCGCGGTAGCGGTGTTCCGCCTTGGTGCACTTCGTCGACGGCATCGGGGGTGCAACCGTCTACTGAAGTTTGCGACGAGCATTCGATCAAATTGTCGGGAATCTTGTTGAATTGCCCGACTTGATATTGAAAAGAGTTTTCGATAATGAGACTAAAATGCGGGGTTTATAATTGTTAGGCATGCGATGTCTAAGTAATTCATTTGATTAGGCATGCGATGTCTATGCAGGTTGCGGATTCCAACTGTTGTAGTTTTACACTTTCTTTTCTGTGACCGTAAGTGTAATATGTGATATCGCCGGTTTCGTTGCTATATGTCAACGACAATTGGGATGGACATATTTACTTACGTTGATGACATGTGATGTTATGTGTTGCTGGATATGTTATATTGGATTGTCGTGTTCGAATAGCCGGGGGTTTTTATGTGAGATGAGTGTTTTTCATTTTCATTCATGTAAAAACTTGTATGTAATATTCTTTTATTGGGGCACTTCCAGGTTGCGGAAGTTGTCACCCGTTGTATATTATTTACTTTTCCGCACTAGGATAGACCCAAGGAGGAGGGCACAAGTAACCGGGTTCTGGAGTCCAGTGGGAGACCAACTCGAGGAGTCGAGTCCGGGTCTCCTAACTCTAGAATTGGTAGGGTTGCTTGCCGCTCTCGTAGGGGTCTAGGGGTGTGGGTTTGGCTATTCATCGCGACCGTGGAATCCGTGTTTTATACTGGCTCGTATTGAAAACACGGACGTCCTAGTTTATCCAATATTTCATATGTTTCTTCTGCTGCGATATCTGTGATGTGATCATGTGATGTTCTGTGATAGATACTGCATATAGTATATATGATATATTATATAGCCGTTACTTATGTTTTACACCCGTACTAGCCCTGCCCCGCTCTGCCGTTAGTTACCTAACCTAACGGTGCACGAAGGGACATCGAGGCGAATGCGGATGGCATAAGTGTACGTCGTATTTATCTGTGATGTTTAGGTACTTAAATGATGGGACTTCATTAATGTGATTAATGAAATAAAAGAAACCTAAGATGTTGTAGAATCAAATTTCAAAATAAAACAGGTAGCTACAGTTCTTGCTTTGCATAGCGGTATATGAGATATATCCTGCACCTTATTCGATGAGGAAAGGACCGAGATCCCTTCACCGGGAGTGACTCCTTTAGCAATAACTGGCAGATGCTACACATTCGGTTTTTCTTTTGATTGCTTTTAAGTGTTTTTGCTTTGCACAGTGATATATGTGATATATCCCGCACCTCATTCGACGAGGAAAGGACCGACGATCCCTTCACCGGGAGTGACTCCTTTAGCAAAACTAGAAAAGCCTCAAAAGCACTCCATTTTAAAATCATTTGATTCTGCAACGATATCAAGTTCATTACGCAATAGGTTTTCAGAAAAACCCGTCGTAGCCCTCCGTCATTTCAGATATGTACTGGTTAGTATTCGTGCTGCGTTTGTTGACCTCTGTCAAGGCGTAGTGTGCGGTAGCTGATTAGTGCTTATCTGCATAAGCATATGATGTGATTGATTTAGGGTAGTCGTGCGACCTTGTTGACCTCTGTCAAGGGTCGTGCGGGTGGGTTTACTTCAATCAGGAAATGACGGGTTGAACTTGACTAGCAGCCTATGGTTTGTTGACCTCTGTCAAGGTCATAGGACGCTAGGGGCAAAATATTATCGGGAATTTCAAGTGTTGAAATTTGCAATGAGATTGCATACCTTCTATGAGATAGTTGGATCCTGATACCCGCTGCGAGTAATTGTTACTCCTGGGAGAGTTTTACACATTACAATTAGCCGATCAAGTAGGTGTCTAGAAAGGTGTCAACGGGGTTACGCCTCTGGGAAAACGAGGTTTACATTAATTAGGTTCGTGCGAAAGCACGGGGGACCTCCCTCAAAGTACCGACACTGGACTGGCTGAAAGATTGGCGAACTTGTAGTGTGTAATTAATCCCGGCTAGTCTTTCCTTTTAGGGTTTGAAGGAAGATTTGATAATTAGCAGTGGGAGCCATCCTGATTAGATAAAATAATAACCAATCTATTCTTGCAAGAGCGCACGCTGAGTGTTTTCTTCTCTCTCTCCAGGTAGCGACCATATCACGCCTTAATCAAGATAATAATACGGAATATTGACCGAACCCGCTTGTTATACTGAGCTGGGGAACGTTGGTCCCGCTCCAACTTATAAATGTTATAAGACAGAGCAGGAAATTGGGGATTACCAGAATTCCCGTGCCGCCCAAACGAAGAGAGTGCATGCTGATGCATCATCTTCGGGTTTGTTCATTATACAGAACTGTTTCTCAGTATCCTTTACGTCCTGGGTATGTGATACCAGATCAGGATCCCAGATATGTAATATGTTACATAGGGCTACAGAAAGGTAGAGAACGGGTGATAAGTTTCATGAGGCAGAAAACGGGGCAAGTGTTGCAGCCAAGTCTGTTGGTCACTGTCACCCTGTATTACCAATACATTGATTCTGAACGAATGTTATTAGATACCGAACCTGATATACAAAATCATATCAGTCTCTTTATCAGTAAAGAAATGATAAAATTTTGTATTGTTGGATAATATTTTGAACATTTCCTATATCAAAAGTTGATCGGTTCAGGCACGTTATCTAAAAGCATTGATGTTCTAAATCAAACTACAGTTCTTAGTACATGGAACACACATAAGAGGAAGAGTTCAGAAATGAACGGATCCTTCTTAAGGTATTGTAGACTAGGTCAGATCAATGTGACCCGACTAGCTGAAGTTACATTTAGATGCATATTTAAATTAGTTTGAATTTACATCTTGTGAAACTCGCCAGTCATGTCACAAAGATAAGATGACCACAGCTCTGTTTATTGGAAACAGAGAAAGAGTTAGTAAACTCTTGGGATGATACATGTTGATGTATGTAAGGTCCCCTGTCTACACATGCCAGGACTGGTTCTTTGTACTTCATTACATTCTCTGATAATCTCTCAAGATTCAGACATATGTTCCTGTTCAAACATGAGTCTGAGCCTTTTGAGATATTCACAGAATATAAGCGAGAAGTAGAGAACCAAAATACGGGTATAAGTATTATGTCCTATGATGAGATCAGGGAGGAGAATACTTGTGCATGGAATTCCTGGACTATTCTAAAGGAGAATGAGATTCTCTCTCAGCATTACTCCTCTGTATACACCATAGCACGATGGTATATCGGGGCGGAGCAGATACACCCTATCTGATATGGTGTGCTCTATGATGAGTACTACTGAGTTACCTATTTCCTTTTGGGTGTTATGCGCTTGAGAAGCTGCATACCTATTGAATAGGGTTCAAATCAAATCAGTTGCCTACCACTTCATATGTGATATGGAAAAGGAAGAGCCCATTTCTTAAGTTAGTTAAGATTTGGGGTTGTCCGGCCTATGTCTAAAAAGCAAAATCCGGACAAGTTCGAAGCAAGGTCAGTCATGTAGAACTGAAAATGTTCCAGCTATACAAAACTGCAGCTGAAGATTTGACAGAACCAAAGGATTCAATAATTACCAATGAACCTCAGCCTCTCCGCCGATCTAGTAGGGTTCTTCACCCACCTGAAAGATACTTCGGTTTCTCTATGACAGTGGGAGCGAGGATTGCATCATGAGATGATGACCCAACTAGCTTCGAGCTGGCCATCAGGAGTAAGACTCTGTAAGAATGGCTGGATGTTTATCGATCTGAGATGGAATCCTTATACACCAACAAAGTATGGACTTTGGTTGCTATATCTGAAGGGTTAAATCCCCATCAGGAGCAAGTATATCTTGAGAAGATTACTTGGTGTAGATGGAAAAGTTGAGACTTTCAAAGCTAGAATTGTTAAAGGTTTTCGTCATTGACCAGGCGTGGATAATGATGAAACATTTTTCCAGTATCTATGCTTAAGTCCATCCAGATTCTTCTTGCCACGGCTACATACCATGACTACGATATCTGGTGGTTGGGTGTCATGACAGCTTTTCTAAATAATGTTTTAGAAGAGGGAGTCTATAAGTACACAGCCAGAGGGCCTCGTAGACAGTGGGAGCAGCGGAAACGTGTTCAAGATGTTTTATAGGATAAAGCAGGCATCGCGGAGTTGGAACGTCTGTTTTGATGAATTAGTCAAAGAGTTTGACATCATCAAAATGGTAGATAAACCTGTATGAACAAAAAGGTAGTAGGGATATGGTGACGATCCTCGTAGAGTACGTGGATGACATACTCTTGATAGGGAAAGAGTTTCCTATGCTACGATCGATCAATCTCCGCCTATCACAATGGTTCTCCACATAGGATCAAAGTGATACCTCCTAAATCCTGGGTTTTGGATCTATGAGATGGATCTAAATGGATGTTAGGATTCTCACTAGTTGTAGTGAGACGGTATCAATCGACCCTGGGGAGAATCACTGGAATGGTTCCGGGTGATAATGACGACTGAGTGTCAGTCACAGGCATTGTCTTTACCCTCACTAAAGGGACGGTATGTTGGAAGAGTTCCAAGCTAGATACCGTGACATACTAGACGATAAAGGAAGGATACATCGCTACTTAAGATGCTACCAAAGAGGCTGTTTGGGTGTATATTGGTTCATGAGATGAACTACGTTCCTACCATTGTGAGACAATGGAGTTGTGGCTTATGCCAAGGAACGCAGGTCCCATCAGTGATCCAGACATATTCTAAGGCAGTATCACTTGATCATGGAGATGGTTGATCTCCAGGGTGATCGAGGTTTGGAGAGTAGACTCAGAGGACAACACAGCGGATCCATTCACAAAGGCTTGTTCCCAGAGAGAGACTTTTATGGGATGGTTGAGTATGAGATACTACAACCACTGCTATCAGATGGCCCTAGTGCAAGTGGGAGATTGTTAGTTATATGTATGCCCTAGAGGCCATTACTATACATAGGATGTATATTGTAGTGGATGCTGGGACATATATAGGGAGGACTTTCTTGCTCGACATGATAGTATGCTATCTGGTTAATCTTTACCTTAACGTGTACACTGATTGTCTCGCAGTTACATATTGGTAAAGCCCTTAGGATCTGTACTTGACTACCTGGACTATGATGCGGATCATACTAGTGGGGACATGGTAGTCTATAAGTACATCCTTCAAGGTCCCTGGTCGTGGGTGTATCGAGAAGGGGCATCGATATACCAGAGTAGACTAGCGTGTACCTTCTCGACCCATACAGATGGGCGATGGATGATCCCATATCCATTGGTGTTTGACATCAGAGATGATATACGGGTGCTCAGTGGAGACTGGGTACACTGGACGGACTCGCCGAGAACTCCCAGATGGTATTATACCTCACGTCAGATGGCAGTTCTCTGGTGACACTGGTACAGAGTAGTCTGTTGACCCGAGATCGTCATAGAGTCTTGTGTGGTTCCCACTGTGCTTTGATTTCCATCTTACCACGTCCAAGAGGGCGTGCAAAACGGTGGATTTTGGGTACAGTCCCGAGTCACATGGAGGCAATGAGCGATTGGAGGGGATTCGTCTCTCCCGGTATAGGGAGTTGATGTTGCACTGTGTTCGATTGGCTATAACAGGAAATCCCTGGCCAGGGTTGCTGAGATTTACTGGTAAGTGTTACCAGTAGTTTCTCGAATTGTTATAGACCTCATATCGACACGACTTATCGAGCTATTGGGGTCTGACGTTTACCACCCCTAGGCGAGATATGCGACATATCAGACGATCAGACCGGACTGTACGGTAGTGTTACTGGTAGGATTCACTGGAGTGTGAGCGGGCTTGCTCGTCGATCTTCAGATCGCTCAATACCCGGGTGGCCATTACGTTTAGCAGACCGCTTGCGGCTTGTGGATGTTTGATATGATCATCATCCGCTGCCGGCGTATTGACGAGTCTTTAGAGTCCTACACAGAGGTTTCCTGGCTCAAGCGAAACGAAATAGGAGCGCATATGAGATATGTGCGGGACCGAGAGTAATGCGTGTATGTGATACCGTATTTCATTCTCGCGATCAATGTGTCGAATGGTTGTATGCGATATAACCTAATTATCGAATCAAGGATTGATTCGATAAGCCGATACATTGGATACTAGCCGGTTATATGCGATATGACCGGATCGTTAAATCAAGAGTTGATTTAATGATTTAATGCATAATTATATATTTGATATATTACTTTGCATTAACTCGTATCGGTTCACTTTAAATGGATTTTCTCACTCGGGTGTGCGCATTGCATATGCGATATGATTTTTGTGCACTTAATTGTATCATGTTTGATGATACATGTTTACTTGTGTTTTGTGTAAAGTTTAAACCATGGTTATGTAATGGTTAGGGTTTACATTTTCATATCTATTTATTTATTCATTTATTCATTTTGGAAAATGAAAAGCAAATGAGAAAATGGTGGCTTCTTTTGTTTTGTTCATGAAGCTTCATGAAGACTTTGACCAAGTGACCATTTTGTCTCATGCTTAACCCTAACCATCCCACTAACCATGATTTATTCTCTACACTTGACCATGGTTCAATTATGATAAGTATTCTTTTTACTTTTCATTTTAATTTAACTTATCATATCATTTCTTCTTCTTCTTCCTTGAACTCAAGAAGAAAACCTTGAGGTCATCAATGGTGATTGATGATAAAGAGTGAGAAATCCAATTCTAAATTGTACCCACTTCCTATTTCTTCATCCTCTACCTCTTGCCAAGTAGTAGAGTGTGTTTTCTTCACAAGTTTCATGACTTGGTGAAGTGAGAGCTTGATCTTGCGATGCTTCGACGTAGATCATCTTCGGCATGGACATCGATGACCTAGCCCGTCCATTCTCCGACGAAGCCGACGCTAGAGCCCGGGACTTGTTATGGACAGCGAGGAGACTTCATTGTGGAGCTATGGAGGTGGAGAACCGGATCTACAAAGGTTGTATTTCCGTATCTCTTAGTTAAGTGTTAACTAGTTAGCTTTTTCGCCTAGAATTCTAGCAAACGATCCGTAGTCGGGTCTCTCGGCACCCAGATTTTTTGAAAATGGCATGTTCGATGCCTTGTGAGACCTCTCTAGAGTGCCTAGGAACCCTACACTAACCCTAATCAAACCCTAATCCCTTTTTATCATCCTTAAACATGTTTCATAATAAATCATATAATGTCACAATAATATATATCACATATATATATTATATATTTGCAACAAAAGAAAATAATACAATTAACATATATCGCATATATATCAATGTATTAATCCGGTGAGAAAATGAAATAATAAAGCGAGCCAATATTAGATAATGTAATACAATATATCATATATATCATTATACATTAAATCATCGAATCAACACTTGATCCGATGATCCGGCTATATCGAATATAACCGACCAATATATCATGTACTGATTCATCGAATCAACACTTGATCCGATGACCCGGTTCATATCAAAATATCGCGAGAATATAATACGGTATCTCATATCGCATTATCCTCGGTCCTGCACATATCACATATGTGCCTCTACTCCGTTTTTCCTGAGCGAAGAAACCTCTGTGTAGGACTCTAAAGAATCGTCAATACGCCGGTAGCAGGTGATGATCATATCAAACACCCACAAGCTGCAAGCGGTCAGCTAAACGTAACAGCTACACAGGTATTGAGCGATCAGAAGATCAACAAGCTAGCCTGTCCGTTCTCCTTTGAATCCAATCAGTAACACTCCCGTACAGTCCGGTCTGTTCGTCTGATATATCGCATATCAAGTCTAGGGGTGGTATACGTCAGACCCCAGTAACCGATAAGTCGTGTCGATGTGAGGCTCATAACAGGTGGAGAAACTACTGGTAACACTTACCAGTAAATCTCTATATCAGCCATGTCCAGGGACTTCCAGTTATAGCCAATCGAACACAGCACAACATCAGCTCCCTATACCGGGAGAGACGAATCCCCTCCTATCGCTCATTGCCTCCATGTGATTCGGGACTGTACCCAAAAGCCACCGTTTTGCATGCCCTCTTGGACGTGGTAAGGTGGAAATCAAAGCACAGTGGGAATCACACAAGACTCTATGACGATCTCGGGTCTACAAACTACCCTGTACCAGTGTCACCGGAGAACTGCCATCTGACGTGTGGTATATCACCATCTGGGAGTTCTCGGTGAGTCCGTCCAGTGTACCCAGTCTCCACTGAGCACCCGTACACCATCTCTGATGTCAAACACCGATGGATATAGGATCATCCATCGCCCATCATATGGGTCAAGATGCGTATACGCTAGTCTACTCTGGTGTATCGATGCCCTGTCTCGATATACCCTCGACTAGGAACAGTTATAGGATATACTCATCGACTACTATGGCCCCACTAGTATGATCTCATCATAGTCCCAGTAGTCGAGTACAGATCCTAAGGGCTTTATCAACATGTGAGAGTAAGACAGTAAACCAATACAAGTCAACATGTTAAGATAAATTGAAACCAAATAGCATACTATCATGACGAGCAAGAAAGTCCTCTCTGTATATATCCAAGCATCCATCATAATATACATCATATGTACAACAATGGCCTCTAGGGTATATACATAACTAACACTATCAACGTGCAATAGTGACCAGTGAAGTCACCAAAAACAGTACACAATGATAAAGATAAACCAGATAGCATACTATCATCTTGAGTAAGACTGTCCTACCGGCATAGGTCCTCCCTCAATCATTGAAATCATGTGCCTGTGATCCAATAATTGACTCTGAGGGCACTATTTCCAACAGAAAATACACTTATGAGATCCTCTCGACTCGTAGGGAGAAAAATCTTTATGAGACCCTCACGGCTCATAAATTTGAAAAGTCTTAGGTGGCAGATCCTAACCCTGTCTCCTAAGCCATCGCTGTCTACGGGCTACATTTGCCAAAGCCACATTCGCCAATGAAATAAAGAAGTTACTTACGGGCCCTCACGATTCGAAAGGAAAATACCCGAGTGAGATCCTTACGATTCACGGAGGCGATGAACACTTAGAAATCCTCACGATTTCTAGGAAGAATTTACACCTACGGGATCCACTCGACTCGCAGGGAGAAACAACCTTCTTGAGGCCCTTACGACTCATGAAGATGAAAAATGTCTTGGGCTACAAGGACCCGAAACTTGTTTCCTAAGCCCTTAATTCTATGGCCCTGCATAACTCTGCACTACTTCACCCACGTACATACTTACGTGGGCAAAGTAGCGGGGGGCATTTGTTCCCACCAAAATCTTCGGCCAAGAGCTATTTGTGCATGTTTATACCGGTTTAAGTTTCGTTTGCAGAAATGTGTGAAATCAAGCTCATTCATATACGCACATGTAACGCCTTAGATTTCAGTTAGTGTTTATTTAGAAGGTTATGCGGGTTTACTGTAAAAAGTTTACCAATTCGGGTTCCTCACTTTTTATAACATTTAATTATTATTTGTTATGGGCATGCACGCACGTGTGCACGTAAATGTGAGTGTTTATTTGTGGTAAACTAGTGTTAGTGACCATGACAACTTAACCCTAATCTAATCCTTTACTTTAAATCCATTCTTTGCTTTAACCTTAACCTTAACCTTAATCCTTTAGATATTTTTCTTTGTGTTTTTGTTTGTGAGAAAGGTGGCATGGTGACATGTATGAATGCATTAATGGGAGGTTTAATGCAAAGGGATACACTCACCTCTCACTCTCACCCTACACTCACCTCCCTCTCTCATTTCCTCACACTCTCTCATTCTTTCTCACTTAAATTCTTCATATTTCTCTATCTCCTTAACTTTAAACTGAACACTTCATGAACTTTCACAAAATCCATCACAAACACAACTTTTTACCAAAATCATAACTTTTTCTTGGTTATTGTCTCTTGGATGCATAGGAGCTTGGATAGCTAGGATCTTTGTGTCCTTTTGGTTAGGTAATGATCTCTATCTGTTCTTTATATAGTTTTTATGATATGTAGACTTATGGTTTCAGTTTAGATAGAGTAAAATTTAGTTTTGTGGGGAATATCGTATTTTACTATCGATTTGTGATATCTGTGACCTGCTGTGACCCCGAGATTTTTCTAGAAAACCCAACAATGTAGTTGTGTTGTACCAGAAACCATGGGCCTTCACTTGGAGCACGAACCCACCTGCTCAGACCATGGCCGGCGATGACACGAAGGAGATCCGGCGACTTCGGTTTTCCAGTGGAGTTGGGGTGTGGGTTTTTGAGGGTAGATCTATGCTTTGGTTTAGGTGTGTTTGGTTCTGTTTGATTGTTTAGTTTTCTCTGCATGAAAAATCTGGGATCACATAGGTAGTTTCTAGTGATACGACTACACGCGATACGTTATCCGACACGGTCCGTGCACTTTGTGCTGGTTTTGCTCTTGGGTTGGTTTCGTCGTGTCGCTACGTACGTTAGCCACAATACGAACACTTGGGAGTAGCTTTGGAGTTGGTGTGTCGGTAAAACGTAGTTTGTACGTGTTTTTTGTCGTTTGCTAATATACACTTGTGTTATCGTTTTGTTGTTTTAGGTTCGCAGGCGGGGACTTTGGACGCTGCGAAGAAGGGGAAACAGGTGGTTGGCTTTGCTTAGGCAGGACGGTTGGTGAGTAGATTTAACATCTATAGGGGAATCGCCCGCATGGAGTTATGCGTCTGGGCTAGAGATGTTGTTTTGTCGCATATTCTATTGCATATATAGAGTTGCGCTTACACCCTATTGCTTAGTTACTTGTTGTGCATGGACTAGTATCCTTAGGACACTGCACTATTATTGACGGCTTATGTTGCACGAGCACTGATTGTATGCCACCCACACCGCCAATAATTTCCATGTCACGCACAACATATTGATAGATATGATATTTTCTGGTTAGGGACATTGAGACATTGATTCATATTTCTTTATGCATATGATACATAGCATACCTGTATACCTATATGCTTACACATATGCCATGACTTGCTTACATGCTAGTTACCTGTATTACCTATAGGGTATTGTACCATTAGCGATAGGTACATACACACATAATGACATAGCTACGTGTGTACCTTGCTTATACCTGGAAGGTATATCACATCATTACTGATAGGTAGATACTTATACCTTGCTATACCTACATGTTACCCATATTTCTGGTTATAGCTACATGTGCACCTTTATTTGATGTTATATAGACTTGGAGAAATTATGAACCGCATAATTTATATTTTAACTGGTTGCAGTTAAATAGCGACTTTTCTTTTATACGCTTGCATTTCAGTTTCATGTTGCGTATATTATATTCATGGATGTTCGCATTTAGATATGGATTTTTCATGATGTTTTATGGATTTGGGGACCGTGATAGTTTCATGAAATTATGCATTATTTGAAAAACCCGGTTTCCCTTGATATGATATTTTGATGCGTCCACCATGAGATTTCTCGGTTCTGAGATTTGATATATATACCCGATGCGAGGAGTGAGTGGGCCATGTGCGGGTACATGGTGGAGCCCGGTACGATTCCCCTCGGCAAGATGTTCGTGGTACAGACGATGAGCCTGGAAGGTGGGAAAGTACCTACCGGTGACTGTATTTGGACTCGGCGGTTATCGTGGGGATACTGACAAGAGTGATGTACGACATATCGTCAGGGCCAGTCGTGGTGACAACACCTGAGTTATGAGGATTTACGTGTCGATGCTAGACACGGGTTTCATGATGTTTCGAGTGTCGATGTTTGACACTCAGGTTTTCCATGATTTCTACTTATCGTCGGTGGACATACGGGGTGGATATCCTCATACTTATATATACTAATATTGTACACACAGGATATGTGGGATATACTGATATTGTACACACAGGATATGTGGGATATACTGATATTGTACATTCGGAATATATGTGATATACTTGATGTTGGATATTCACGATATTTGAGATTTACTTGATGTAGCACATGTAAGTCCACGTTACCCACCCCGGTGCTTACGGGGAGGCGGAATAGGTAAAAATCGAATTTTTAACACAAGGTAACATGGACTAAAACTTGAGGATCTTAGCCAAACCATTGCTAACAAACTACAAGAGGTTCTATCTTCTATGCTTAGGAGATTATACCTCACGAAACCGGTCCTTCGGGTCTTCTCTCCACTGTCCTCCTCGTCCATGCAAGCTCCTAGGATCGATCCGGATCTTGGTCACCTCCACGGCCTCCTAGAGTCGAAGACGATCCACCCGAGAGTCTGTAGTCCGAGCTCCACCTCAAGCCGAGGTAACTAGGGCAACAAGTTTACTACTCTTGATGTCCTAGATGGTGTAGAATATGATGGTGGATTTGTTTGTCTATTTAGAACCTTATTTTCTCAACACATGAGAGCTAAGGAAAAATCTAGAGAGGAAGAAGATGGACGAACCATGGGAGCTCACTCTTGAAGAGAGAGAATGAGCAAGAGATAATGATCCATAAATATTATAATTACTAATCTCTTATCATGATAAAGTTGATGGTTACATTGATTTGACCATTATCATCTCAAATGAAATCCAAAGCCAAAAGCAAAAGAAGGATCTAGTGCTCTCAAGAAAAGTCCAAGTCAACAATAGTCAACTAGGTCAAATGGTCAAGCATAGTCAAAGCAATTAGCCATAACACAATTATCATTAAAAAGATTAGTAAATATTTTCCTCACCTCATAATGGTTTTGACCGGACCAACGGTCAAAACCCTAATGAGGCACCTCCTTCTTCTTCGCTCCTCACAACCGTGCATACACACCCGCATCCGCATTCCGTAGAATGCGAATGCGCAGAAGACAAAACTAATCCATCCATACAATACTAGGATCCATCTTAAACAAAAGCCCACTAGCATTGTCTGCCCGAACAGCATACGCGCACAAGTGCACGTAAGTGATCGTAGCCCTGCCGTAAAACCATACGGCCTCTACACCTTTTGCCTAGTGCAGGGAAACTCTCTGTGTGGGACTCTAAAAACTCGACACTACACTGGCAGTGGGTTTAACCACAGACCGCAAGCTGCACTAGCTGTACGTAATGGTCCCCAGGTAGATGTCGATAAGAAGGCCGATGAGGTAAACCCATCCGAACTCCTACTGGGCTTGAATGTGACAATCTCTGTACAGTCCGGTCTGTTCGTCTGAGAGTATAGCATGGCGGGCCTAGGGGGCGGTAAACGTCAGTCCCCTAGTACAGGTACAATTCGTGTCGGAGTGTAGCCCAGAACACCCTGAGATAACACTGGAAATGCTACCAGTATATCTCGCTTTCCCTGGCCAGGGACTTTGTGTAATGGCTCTTCTAGACACAGCACGATATCAACCCCTAATACCGGGAGTGACGAATCCTGTCTAACCGTCACTGCCTCTAAGTGCTTCGGGACTGCACCCAACTGCTACCTGTTTGCACGACTCATTTGAGCCGTGGTAGGGTAGCAATCTAAGAACAGTGGGAACACACTCGAGGCGAAGTGACATAAGCTGTACTCATGTCACCTAGGAACTGATAACTGACGATAGGCATAATACCAACCAATAGTTCCCAGCGAGTCCTGTCTAGTGTACTCGTAACCTAACGAGCACCTGCATACTATCTCCAGTACGACGTACTGATGGCTGTGGGACAGACCATCTCCCCTCCTTGGATGAGAAGCGTATACACTAGTCTACTCTGGAGTATCGATGCCCTGTCTCGATAATCCAACGACTAGGGACCTGTATAAGGATGTGCTTGTAGATTACCCAGCCCCACTAGTGTGACTGCCATCACAACGCTTGTAATCAAGCAATGATCCTAAGGGCTCCACTAATATGTATAAGCAATATCCTAAAAGAAACACATGCACATATTAAAGTAGAAACAAACCAAGTAGCATACTACCATTTTGAGTAAGATTGTCTATACAACTATGAATATCCTAAGCTTCCATTAAGTAATATACAAACTAGTATGATACAATAATGGCCTCTAGGGCATATACACTAATAATCTCCCACTTGCACTAGGGCCATGTACTGGCGTATCGAAGACATATCATCTCGATCAGCCGCTCGAACTGAGTCTGGGGTATGGCCTTCGTGAATGGATCTGCAGTGTTATTCTCCGAATCTAATCTCTTCACCTCGATCTCCCGGCGATCTACGATCTCCCTGATCAGGTGATACCGCCTCAAAATGTGTATGGACTTCTGATGGAACCTGGGTTCCTTCGCTAAAGCTATAGCGCCGTTGTTGTCACAATACAGCGGTATTGGATCAACAATGGTAGGAACCACCTGAAGCTCCTTGAGGAACTTCTTCATCCAGACAGCTTCCTTTGCGGCATCGCAAGCAGCTATGTACTCCGCTTCCATAGTTGAGTCAACAACGGTTTCCTGCTTGGAGCTCTTCCAGCAAACCGCCCCTCCATTGAGGGTAAAGACATAACCCGACATGGACTTGGAGTCATCCTTGTCACTCTGGAAGCTGGAGTCAGCAAAGGCCTCGATCTGGAGGTCTTTTCCGCCATACACCAAGAACATCTCCTTAGTCCTTCTCAGGTACTTGAGAATGTTCTTTACCGCTATCCAGTGTTTCTCCCCTGGGTCCGACTGATACCGTCTTACAGTGCTTAATGCGTATGCTACATCTGGTCTGGTACATAACATCGCATACATTATAGAGCCTACCGCAAATGCGTAGGGTATAGATGACATGCGAGCTCTTTCCAAATCAGTCTTGGGAGACATATCTTTGGAGAGGGTGATTCCGTGACAAGCCGGCAGATTACCGCGCTTTGAATCTTCCATACTGAATCGTTTCAGTATGGTGTCGATGTACCTGGACTGCGAAAGTCCCAACATCCTCTTAGATCTATCATGATAGATCTGGATCCCCAGAATGCAGTTGGCATCGCCCAGGTCCTTCATGGAAAACCTTTGTGACAAGAATCCTTTGACTGACTATAGCATAGGAATGTCATTTCCTATTAGGAGAATGTCATCCACGTACAAGACGAGGAGTACCACAGTTCTCCCTACAATCTTACTGTAAATGCAAGGTTCATCCGGATTTTTGATAAAGTCGAATTCTTTGACAGTATCATCAAAGCAGATGTTCCAGCTCCGCGATGCCTGCTTCAGTCCATAAATGGACTTAAGCAACTTGCACACTTTACCGCTGATCCCACTCTTAATGAAACCCTCCGGCTGATCCATGTAGACGTACTCTTCCAAATTTCCAATTAGAAAAGCCGTCTTTACGTTCATCTGCCAGATCTCATAATCGTGGAAGGCAGCAATGGAAAGAAGGATCCGAATGGATTTGAGCATAGCCACTGGAGAAAAGGTTTCGTCATAGTCCAAACCAGGTCTTTGGCGAAAAACCTTTGCAACAAGTCTAGCTTTATAGGTTTCAACCTGCCCATCTACACCAATCTTCTTTCTGAAGATCCACTTGCAGCCTACGGGTTTTACCCCTTCTGGAGCAATGTCCAAAGTCCAAACTTTGTTGGTGTACATGGACTCCATCTCGGTCCACATTGGATCCAGCCATTTTACTGAGTCACCGCTCTGAATGGCTTGCTGGAAGCTAGTAGGCTCATCATTTTCAATGACGCAATCCTCTCGATCCCCATTTATGAGAAAATCGTAGTATCTCTCGGGCGGATAAGACTGCCTACTACTCCTGCGGAGTGGTGCTGGGATGTCCGGTTCTCCTGAAACTTCTGGTTCTACCAAGCTTTCAGTAATAGCTTGTGGTTCTGGAATTTTTTCCAGTTCTATTGCTCTCCCACTTATCCGATTTTCTAAAAACTCAGTTTCCAAGAAGCGGGCATGGCGAGAAACAAAGACCTTTTGCTCCTCTGCGTAATAGAAAACATACCCCTTGGAGTTCTTTGGGTATCCCACAAACTTACACTGTACTGAGCGTGCCTCGAGCTTGTCCGCATGCTGCTAATTGACAAAAGCTGGACATCCCCATGTCTTAAAGTGTTTAAGACAGGGCTTCTTCCTACTCCACATCTGATATGGTGTGGTAGGCACTGACTTAGTAGGAACTTGGCTCAAAAGATATGCAGCTGTTTCTAGTGCATAACCCCAGAAAGATCGCTGTAACTCAGCCTTACTCATCATGGAACGAACCATATCAAATAGAGTTCGATTCCTCCTTTCTGATACACCGTTGTGCTTTGGTGTGTTGTTGGAGATAGTGCCCACAAAGTTAATTATTGGATCGCAGGTACGTGATTGCAATGATTGAGGCAGGACCTATACCGATATGACAGTCTTTCTCGAGATGATATTATGCTATCTGGTTTGTCTTTATCATCGTATAAATGCTTTATTTCGCTATTGCATGTTGATAGAGTCCATAGGATTCTTGCTTGACTACCAGCAGTATGATGGCGATCATATACGTGGGAGCTGGGGTCTTTAAGCACATCTTTAAAGTGTCCCTAGTCGTGGGAGTTTCGAGACAGGACATCGATACTCCAGAGTAGACTAGTGTATACAGTCGAGACCCCGACGAGGGGTGATGGCCGGTCTTACAAGCCATTGGTGTCAGTTAGTTCACCTAAGATGTATACAGGTGCTCATTGGGTTATGAGTACACCGGACATGACTCGCCGGGATCATGCTAGTTGGTATTATACATATCGTCAGATAGCAGTTCCCTGGTGACATGTGTATAGGTTAGTTCATCGACCTGAGGTCGTCATTTTTCTCGTGTGAGTTCCCACTGTGCTTTGATTTCTACCCTACCACGGCTCAATGGAGTCGTGCAAACAGGTCTTTTTTGGGTACAGTCCCGAGCCACATGGAGGCAAGTGAGCGGATCGGCAGGGGATTTGTCTCTCCCGGTATTGGGGGTGAGATCGCGCCGTGTCTAGGAGAGCCATTACACAAAGCCCTCGGCCGAGGCAGGAGATTTACTGGTAGGTACTCCAGTAGTATCTCAGGGTGTTCTGGGCCACTCTCTGACACGACTTATACCGCTATTAGGGGTCTGACGTTACCAGCCCCTAGGCCGATATGCGATACTCATAGACGAACGGACCGGACTGTATGTATATTGTCACTGTTAGGCTCAGTAGGTTTTATGGATGAGTTCGCTTGTCAGCTTCCCTTCCAATCAATACATAGGCAACCGTTACGTACAGCTTGTACCTCTGACGTGCTAGTGGTTATACCCAGTGCCAAAATGTTGATGAGTTATTAGAGTCCCCGACAGATACTTTCCCAAGTTCGGGCGAAACGTTGTAGAGGCCGTATGGTTTTATGGCAAGGTTCGGAAAATGCACGTGCGTTTTCGCACGTGTCATTTTTCGGGCAAATAATACCGGTAGGTTTTGGTTTAACCCGGATCCCAGTATTATACTGTGTAGATATAATATCTTTGTCTCAGTTGCATTTGTATTCGGTTGTAATACAAATGCGGGTATGTTTATACTGTTACGGGGTTATCCTGAAATTCGTTTCAGGATCACTTTTGGAAGTTGCCAGTTTCCAGTTTTCTATCACCCGTATTTGACATTCGGTTAAATGCGGATTTATCTTTTCTTCTTGAGGGTGAGTCATGAGGTGAGTCATTAGTGGAAGCTTCTTGTTTTGGTGACTAGATTAGTGAGTCACCATTTTGCATTAATTGAATGATGAGGTGTAATTAGTGAGTCACCTTTTCATTTATAATTTTTTGTTCTTGCTTAGATATTTCCTCTTGATCTTTTGTGAGAAGCTTTTCTAATGGTCACCACTTGCTCTTACACTCACCTCCCTCCTTCTATATATTTGGCCGGCCACCTCTTGGTGGTGAGAATGGTTGCTAGAAAAAAAAGATATAGTTATTTGGTTCATGGAAATTAAGCATACTCATTTCACATTTCCACCCGATCCAAAAGGCAACTTTATTAACCGTTCGTCCATAGCTTTGGACGTAACGAGACAAAGTGTTCTACTCATTCTCTACAACATCTTGGTCATCTCTTTTAGCAAACTTGACGACCGAGTTGCCTCGGTTCAGAGGCGGGAGCCCGTTTAAAGATCCGTCGACGTGGTGCCACCTGGACGACGAGACTGGAGATTCAGGAGATCGGAGCAGCCGCAACAAAGCGTGGGATGATGGTTGAAGACCGAAAGACTCAGATCGTTCAGTATAACATTTCTACCAACTTTGTAGTTTGTTAGTTTAGCTTTAATGGAAGATCCGGGTTATAGTACACGATAGCGCCAGTTGTAAAAAGTTTTTGTTCCGCATATGGCGTCTGTTAGACGGCCGGGGCGCTACCGTGTACTTACAGTGGTATCAAAGCCTCACCATTAAGCTTTACTAATTTGTGCTAACGTGTTTAAAATATCGATCGAACGGAATTTCGAAAACTGCAATTTTCTGGTTCAAAGTTTCTGTCGATTTTTAAAAGGGTCTAAAAATTATTTTGCATATCCCAGAAAAGAGTGCAGGCCTTTTTAAGAATTCTGGTGAAATTTGGTCAACTGAAGCTTCCAAAGCGCCGCGGAACCTCCGCGCAAACCCTAGTTTGGCCGCGGTTCCGCCGCCGTTTTGGAGCTACAATAAACCATTTTTCTACAGTAGGTTCTTCTTGTAAAATTTTTGTTTATGGAATATATCTTTTGGGCCCAAATTTTATTACTGTACAGCAGATGTACGTGGGCCCACTTTGGGATATTTGGTCGATCGAAATTTAAACATGTTAGTTTGCAGTACTTACTTTATATCTTCGACCGGGAATGTCATTTGATCGGTAAACCGCGTCTAATTGCTATAGTTCTTTTAGACGAGTTTGCGAACGTGACATTCGCGTTGATGTTCTGTGTTGTGCTGTGATGTTGCGGATTTGTCGTGGTGGATAGCAGGGTGCAATTATAGTGCAGTTTGGATTTATTTGTACATTTGATATTGCGGGGCGAGCGTCCAACATATGCACTGCCGTCACTGCCTGTTGTATAATATTCTTTTAGGGCACGACCGGGTTGAGGTCGATGTACCCTTTTTACATATTTTTATTTCTGTACTAGGTTTACCCCGCGAAGGAGTGCACGGATAGCCAGGTTCTGGAGGGCAACGGGTCCGTATCTCATGGCTTTGAGAGGCAAAGGGACCTCACTCTAGAATTGGCAGACTATTCGCCGCACTCGTAGGGGGTACAGGTTGACCCAAGAAGGGGTGCTCAATTTACCAGATTCCATGAAGTGCCGGGTGTTCCATTCACTATGTTGTGAGGACTACCTCGCTTCAGGTTTTGGCGGGTAACTTGCCGCACCCGTAGGGGTCTAGGTTTCATTCCATAGGCTATCCACACGACCAGGGGAACGTCGGTTTTCAGCAGCGGCTCTGTGAAACTCGGGGATCCCAGATTATCTGTATTGTTCTGTGATGCTTATTACTTTTCTGTAATGTTGCATATTATCATGCCTGGAGAGATTATTGTATATTAGTATTTATACTATTAGATGTTGTATATGTTTTACACCCGCGCTAGTCCAGCCCCCGCTCTGTCGTTAGTTAAGTAACCTAACGGGTGATGACGAGACCCAGTGACGAATGCGGATGGCATATACGTATATTTTATTTTCGTTCTTTTCTTGTGTGATTGATTGATGGGACTGCATTGATTCTTATCAATGCAAGGATAAAACAAACCTATATTTGATGTTGTTGGAACAAATTTTAAAAGGTGTTATTACAAAGACGTTTCCTTTTGTTTTGCATAGCGGTATTCGGTTGGAATATCCTGCACCTCATTCGACGAGGCAAAGGATGATATCCCTTCACCGGGAGAGACCCCTTGGGCAGAAGTTTGTGTCAGGGTAATAACTTCAATATAGTCGATTACAAGTTGCTTTGCATCGCGGTATTCAGTTGGAATATCCTGCACCTCATTCCACGAGGAAAGAGCCGAGATCCCTTCACCGGGAGTGACCTCTTTAGCAAAGGTTTTTCATCACTATATTTTTATAAAAAGCTATCAGGTTCCTTCAACAAGATCAAGTTCATTACGTTAAAGGTTTTTCGCCAAAAACCAGCCGTAGCCCTCCGTCATTTATTTTAGGTATTCATTAGTATTCAAGCTATGTATTTTGACCAAAGCCAAGGCATAGTGTTTGGTAGCTGCTGGGTATTCATTTGTTGCATAGATAGATGAGTTAGTTTGGGACAGTCGTTCTGCCATTTTGGCCAAAATCAAGGGCATGTGCGGGTGGGTTCAAATTAACCTGGATAGTGACGGGTAGAACTTGGCATGTGACTTATGACATTTTGACCAAAGCCAAGGTTATAAGAGCATGAGGCAAAAATCACATCGGGAGTTTCAAACATACAGGAAACTTGCCAGGCATGCGCATACCTTCTGGAGTGTGATAACTTGAGTGGCATCCATCAAGTTATCATGCGATGATAATTGGATCCCGATTCTCACTGATGAGTTGGTTTACTCTTTGGGTGATCTCGACTAATTCTTCTTTCAGGTTTGGAGGAGAATTTGAGATTACAGTGGGAGGTTTCCTGATTAGATAAAGTGATAACCATTTTGATCTAGGTTAGAGTGCACGCAGAGTGTTTCTTTTCTCTCTCTCTCTTTGGCAGCGACCTTTAACCGACCCTAGACTATGACTCAGTGACCAAGTTGACCGAACCTTCTTAAAATACTGGCTTTTGGATTGTCTAAAGTTGCATAAGTCATTGCCGCTCCTTCTTTTACCCTTTGTATTTCTCAAAACACCCTGTATTACTACGGATATCCACTTCCATTGGATAGATCCATCGCATGGTTATATACGAACTCGAAGGACTTCTTCGAGGATGGATCGAGGTTCACGAGAAATAGAATTGGTTTATTCAGTTGTCTTTTATTATCACCTTCTCTCAGGTTGCGAGGGCTCCTTAGTTTAGGAGAGTACACCTATTACGCTTATTGGATAGTCTTATTCCAAACCATAGGCAGGTGCCAAAAGGTAGGGAATGAAGAAAACCAATTAGCCTAAGTAGGGTGTGCAGAAGGTAATATGTAAAGACAAAATAAAGGGATTAGAAAGAGGGCAAAGTAAATTGCGACTGCTATCATTCACGACCAAAACACGTACTTCATCGCCACTCCTATTTCACCTTTGCTTTTTTTCCCAGTTCGGGAGGAATAGATTAAGGTATTATTAAGTTGTCTTTTATCATCACCTTCTCTCAAGTTGTGAGTACTCCTAGGATTAGGAGAGTACACCTATTATGCTTACTGGATAGTCTTCTTCCAAACCATAGACTGGTGCTGAACGGTAGGGAAGAAAGAAAACCATTTAGCCTAACGATGGTGTACAGAAGGTAACAAATAAAAAAAATAAAGGGATTTGGAGAGAAGGCAAAGAAATATACGGTTATAGTCATGAATTGGATTATGGAAGAGGCATTACTAGGAATACCAGGATACCCCTACGAAACATTTTCATGTTTCAGTTTAACTGTGCATTGTTAATTGTAAACTGATTTCCCAATTATACCCTTGCTCCATGGTATGTATTTACCAGGCTTCATTCTCAAATCCGTATAGTTTTACAGATGATGAGTGGGAGTAAGTTATTGGGAATTAGGTGATTATCCTCATTATATCGGAATTCGTTGTAATTGGTGATATTTGAGGAAATCGCTTGGGTACAGTTTTTTCAACCTACGATGCACAGGTTTTGAGTTATTCAACTCAGCGGACTTATACAAAGTATTGTATGTTGTCCAGTGTCCATCAGGACAAAGGGGCAGGTCCTCGTACTGTGTTCTGTTTGCTTATGACTTCTTTAGTTTTTAGACAAGTGTTTCGTAGAAATACAATGTCTAAGTATTGAGAAGTTGTGGGTATAAGAATAAAGTAGAGAACCAGGTATCGCAAGTATCGGGATTCTTCAAAGAGATCGAAGATGTAGATTCTTATGATTGGTATTCTGTTGATAGTAATGGTTTTGAGAAACTTGTTTCTCTTTCAGGTTACTCATAATTGGATGGATTCCTAAGTTGAGTAATGTTGATAAGCCTCTCTCCATTAAGTTGATATGCACTGGAGACAGCTGCATGGTTTGAATCTGGTTCCAATTAAATTAGCGCCTCTATTTTTATATTGTATATAGAATGGTTCATATCTTAACGATGTTAAGATATAGGAAGTTGTCCAGCTTATGCTTAAAACCAGACTCTAGATAACTCAGGGCACGCTTCTGTAATAGCAGTTTGTGGGTTGACCCGGGCTTAGTCGAAGGTTAATTTTCTACCATCTGGAAGATCAATAGTGATACTGTTCTTGACTCGCCACAGTTTTAGTAAAATGGATTTTTTTCAGAAAACAGTAGTGGGAGTATGGTAGAACTGGAAGTGATTCCAGAACCGCAAACGATTAAGGAAAATTTAATAGGACCTATATATTCAATCGGGTTTGACATTCCAATAGCCACTCCACAGATATGGTGGGTAACCTCAGACACCCGAGAGGTACTCCGGTAGCCTTAAGGACGGTGACAGGGAGGTTCATGTTCACCCAGACTTGACACTACTGTTGTTCCAGACTATGAGACCCGGCAGGAGGATAAGTATAATGTCGTTCTAAACTAGCTTTAGAAGTGTACGTATATATTATTCTGCCAGAGGGTTGTTGTAGTCAGTGGGAGCAGCGGAAGCATAGTGGGCAAGTAGCTTATGTCTATTTATAGACTTCAGCAGTTATAGTGGAGATATATCATCTAATTTTGATGAGAAAGTCATGGGTTTGACTTCATCAGAATAGGAGATGGATCTGTTGAGAAGGTAGTAGGGTGTGATGTCCTGGTATTTGGATGACATACACAGAGTAGGAAGTAAAATTCCTATACTACGATCGGTTGTACTTTGATCATCACACAGTTGTTTCTCCATAAAAGATATGGATATAATATCTGACATTCTGGTTACTAGATCTATGGTATTAGATCTAGATTTGGGTAGTTTCCCAATGTGGGTACTTTGACAGTATTCTAATATTATTTTAGAATAGATGACTCCTGGCATGGTGGTGAACCTGCAGGTGATGGAGTCACCCTCTCTAAAGGTGTCTTAGAGACTAAAGGGGAGAGGGATGTGCATGATTGGCATATCACTTGCTTAGGTAGTTGAGTCAATCATGAGATGTCAAGTACCACACCAGATATTGTTTTTGCACTAGATGCAATAAGTTTATATTAATCCAATCCTGAAGAAACATAAGGAAGCAGTTTTAGAACATAAGTGCTTGTTCTACGGATTTGATAACGGCAGCCTCCTTCGGGAGATGGTTATCATTCCAGGCTTCCAAGGTGACATGGATGACAGAGTGATTGTCAGAGATATAGTTTTCCCTCTGATGAGGGACAGTATTATGGACAGCTGGTCCAAGAGGATATTGTGGGAGGCATGGTGCTGGATACTGATTAGGTTCAGTTATCGAAACAGTCTAAGAAGTTTGAATTTGGAGTTCATTTATGAACTAGGTCCCATCAGATATTCAGACATATTCTAAGACTGGTATTACTCGATTCGAGAGATGGCTTTCTCCGCGAACTTGAGATTAAGGGAGACATAGAAAGAAACATCAGGGCGGATCCACTCACTGAGGCTATTTCTCGAACACAAGAGTTTTACAAACTAGCTTTGTGAAACAGATTAGTAGAGGAGTTGGATGATCGGTATCACACGGGCTGTGAGTATGCGACATTGCAATAATAAGCCTTAAGTGCAAGTGGTAGATTGTTGGAGATAGTGCCCTCAAAGTCAATTATTGGAACCCAGGTACGTGATTGCAATGAATGAGGCAGGACCTATACCGATATGACAGTCTTGCTCGAGATGATAGTATGCTATCTGGTTTGTCTTTATCATCGTATAAATGTTTTAGTTCGCTATTGCATGTTGATAGAGCCTATAGGATTCTTGCTTGACTACGAGCAGTATGATGGCGATTATATACGTGGGAGATGGGGTCTGTAAGCACATCCTTAAAGTGTCCCTAGTCATGGGAGTTTCGAGACAAGGCATCGATACTCCAGAGTAGACTAGTGTATACAGTCGAGACCCCGACGAGGGGCGATGGCCGGTCTCACAAGCCATTGGTGTCAGTTGGTTCACCTAAGATGTATACAAGTGCTCATTGGGTTATGAGTACACCGGACAGGACTCGCCGGGAACATGCTAGTTGGTATTATACATATCGTCAGATAGCAGTTCCCTGGTGACATGTGTACAGGTTAGTTCATCGAACTGAGGTCATCATTTGTCTTGTGTGAGTTCCCACTGTGCTTTGATTTCTACCCTACCACGTCTCAAAGGAGTCGTGCAAACAGGTCTTTTTTGGGTACATTCCCGAGCCACAAGGAGGCAAGTGAGCGGATCGGCAGGGGATCCGTCTCTCCCGGTATTGGGGGTGAGATCGCGCAATGTCTAGGAGAGCCATTACACAAAGCTCTCGGCCGAGGCAGGAGATTTACTGGTAGGTACTCCAGTAGTATCTCAGGGTGTTCTGGGCCACTCTCTGACACGACTTATACCGCTATTAGGGGTCTGACGTTACCAGCCCCTAGGCCGATTTTCTATACTCATAGACGAACGGACCGGACTGTATGTATAATGTCACAGTTAGGCTCAGTAGGGTTTATGGATGAGTTCGCTCGTCAGCTTCCCTTCGAATCAATACATAGGCAACCGTTACGTACAGCTTGGACCTCTGACATGCTAATGGTTATACCTAGTGCCAGTGTGTTGATGAGTCATTAGAGTCCCCCACAGATACTTTCCCAAGTTCGGGCGAAACGTTGTAGAGGCTGTATGGTTTTATGGCATGGTTTGGAAAATGCACGTGCGTTTTCGCACGTGTCATTTTTCGGGCAGATAATACTGGTAGGTTTTGGTTTAAGCCAGATCCCAGTATTATACTGTGTAGATATAATATCTTTGTCTCAGTTGCATTTGTATTCGGTTGTAATACATATGCGGTTATGTTTATACTGTTACGGGGTTATCCTGAAATTCGTTTCAGGATCACTTTTGGAAGTTGCCAGTTTCCAGTTTTCTATCACCCGTATTTGACATTCGGTTAAATGCGGATTTATCTTTTCTTCTTGAGGGTGAGTCATGAGTTGAGTCATTAGTGGAAGCTTCTTGTTTTGGTGACTAGATTAGTGAGTCACCATTTTGCATTAATTGAATGATGAGATGTAATTAGTGAGTCACCTTTTCATTTATGATTTTTGTTCTTGCTTAGATATTTCCTCTTGATCTTTTGTGAGAAGCTTTTCCAATGGTCACCACTTGCTCCTACACTCACCTCCCTCCTTCTATATATTTGGCCGGCCACCTCTTGGTGGTGAGCATGGTTGCTAGAAAAAAATGATATAGTTATTTGGTTCATGGAAATTAAGCATACTCATTTCACATTTCCACCCGATCCAAAAGGCAACTTCATTAACCGTTCGTCCATAGCTTTGGACGTAACGAGACAAAGTGTTCTACTCATTCTCTACAACATCTTGGTCGTCTTTTTTAACAAACTTGACGACCGAGTTTCCTCGGTTCAGAGGCGGGAGCCCATTTAAAGATCCGTCGACGTGGTGCCACCTGGACGACGAGACTGGAGATTCAGGAGATCGGAGCAGCCACAATAAAGCGTGGGATGATGGTTGAAGACCGAAGGACTTGGATCGTTCGGTATAACATTTCTACCCACTTTGTAGTTTGTTAGTTTAGCTTTAATGGCAGATCCGGGTTATAGTACGCGATAGCGCCATTTGTAAAAAGTTTTTGTTCTGCATTTGGCGTCTGTTAGACGGCTAGGGCGCTACCGTGTACTTACATGTGTATGGAGGAGTAAGCTGAAAGAGAATTCCATTCTCTTTTAAGTAGCCCTGAAACTCGGCACTCAAATATTCACCACCTCGATCGGATCTTAGTGTCTTGATACTTTTGCCTGTTTGTTTTTCAACTTCATTCTTGTATTCCCGTAATTTCTCAAAGGCCTCGGATTTATGCTTCATCAGGAAGACATGTCCATACCTAGAAAAATCATCTGTAAAAGTAATGAAGTATGAATAACCACTTCGCGCATGTGTAGACATTGGACCACACACGTCACTGTGTATGAGTCCCAAGAGCTCGCTCGCTCTTACTCCGTGTCCAGTGAACGGAGTTTCTGTCATCTTTCCCATGAGACAAGATTCACAAGTAGCATAAGACTGATACTCGAACGGATTCAAGTATCCCTCTTTATGTAACTTTGTCAACCGTGTCTCATTAATGTGACCCAGTCTACAATGTCATAAGAAAGCCTGATTTGTTTCCGAAGACTTTCTTTTAAGTGTGTTCTGGACACTGAAAACCTGAGCTTGATTCAGTACGTATATTCCATTTTCTAATGTACCTGACCCAATCAGAACTTGATTTAGGTGGATGTGGACCACATCGCTTACAAAAGTAAAATCATATCCTTCCTTAGAAAGTATGGATACAGATATGATATTACAGGACATACTAGGTACATACAAACAATTACGCAGAATCAATATCTGCCCACTTATCAATCCAAGGTGATACTCCCCTACAGATTCAGCGTCCACGCTCATTCCGTTGGCAACCCTGAGAGTCATATCACCTATCCTGATAACTCTACGGTTTCTCAGAGCCTATAATGAATTACAGATGTGAGATCCTGATCCGGTATCCAATACCCAGGAAGTAGGGTTAATTGACATACAGTTTTCTATTACAAACACACCCAAAGCCGAAGCCACAACATGCTTCGAATCCTGGCTACTGGCTTCGCTAGCCCTGCAATCCTTCTGCCAATGTCCTTTCCCGTAACAATAGGAACGTTCCTCCTTTACTATATCCAGTCCCGAAACTTTTGCCCTTCCCTTTCCTTCTACTTCCCTGGTTTCCTTCAGGGTACAAGTAGAGGGTAGAGACCGTAGAATCAAGTCAGTATTTGATCCGTTCTTCAACGTGGTCTTCAGGTCCGTGAGCTCATCAAAATAGCTAGTCTCTGTAAGGGCATTGTTCCCTATAGATGACCCGATAGCCAACCTCGCTTGAAGCAATTCGTTCGAGGTCTCACATCTTGCAATACGAGATTGCTCTCCATATAAATCTTTGTTATGGAGGAAGACAGAAACTAAGTCCATCTTCTCGTGCTGCCTCTGGTATGCACCATCAACTGAGGCCAACACGAGGCACTTGGCATTCATACAGTCTTTTTCCGATGTCTTACGGATATCAATATCCGTGACAGGGGAAACTTGTCCTGAGACGGCAGGGGTTTGATTAGTTAAGAGGTGTCCCGGCTTTTCATGGGTAATGGACATCTGGACAGACCTTTGCCAGTCATAACAGTCAGATTCAGTCATTTTATTATCTTGATGTAACCTATGTCTGGTCACTGGGTCGCTGCAATTAAGAGAGAGAAGAAAACACTTAGCATGATGCTCTTGCAAGTTTAGATTGGTTTTTGGTTTACTAAACAGGATGGCTCCCACTGTTTCTCGAATCCTTCCTCAAACCATAAAAGAAGAATTAGTCGGGATTGATCTCACCGTACAATACTTGCTTAACCGTTCAGCCAGGCCAGTGTCGGTACTTCGAGGGAGGTTTTACGACGCTTTCGTGAAGTTCCTTAATTAAATAACCTCTTTTCCCTGTGGGCGTAGCCCCGCTAACACCTTTCTTGACACCTACTTGGTTTATAGCATTGATCGTTAAGTGAAAAGTCTCCCGAGGAGTAGCGGATACTCACAGTAGGATCGGGATCCAAATATCATCGTGTGATAATGCTGAAGGAATTCTACCAACATTATCAAACTCCAAATGGTATGCAGCACTAGCTAGTTTCAATTTCCTTAGAAACTACCGATGTGGATTTTTTGCCCCATGCTCTTATGACCTTGACTAAGGCCAACAAATCATAAGTCAAATGTCAAGTTCTACCCGTCATTGTCCAGGTTGATTTGAACCCACCCGTATATACCCTTGACTATAGCCAACAAAGTAATACGACTGTCCCAAACTAACGCATCTATCTATGCAACATATGAATACCCAGCAGCTACCAATCACTATGCTTTGACTAAGGCCAACAAACATAGCTTGAATACTATTGAATATTCATATGAAACGACGGGGGGCTACGAATGGTTTTGGAGAAATCGTGAACGTAGTGAACTTGATATAATCGAAGGAATCTTGATAGCTTTTAAAAGGAGTGGTTTAAGCTCCGCGTTTTTAAAAGTTTTCCGTTTTGAAAATAAACCGAGTGGTTTTGAAATTGTTCCAACGATTTTAACTTTGGTTTGTTTTCTTTGCATTAATATAATGCGTCCCATCAATTAATCCTACCATTGCAGAAAACAACGAAAATATGACGTACTCTTATACCATCCGCATTCGCCACGGGGCCCCGTCATCACCCGTTAGGTTAACTAACGACAGAGCGGGGGCTGGACTAGCTCGGATGCAAAACATAAGCAACGCCTACTAGATATCATATATAGATATATACATTCG
The DNA here is from genome assembly GCA_030015575.1 of Agapanthus africanus. Classification (NCBI taxonomy): domain Eukaryota; kingdom Viridiplantae; phylum Streptophyta; class Magnoliopsida; order Asparagales; family Amaryllidaceae; genus Agapanthus; species Agapanthus africanus. The sequence continues at coordinate 396,220,344 of JASDDO010000026.1, read as the reverse complement.
TCAGATGCAATGATAGCCATTCCAGATCACAGATGAACACATTAGATATACTAGGAATCCGCGTTTCGTTCGAGCCTGCAACGAAAGACGGATTACACGGTCGCGATGAATAGCCAAAACCCCACCCTATACCCCTACGGGTGCGACAAACTACCCGCCAAGTACCCGAAGTGAAGCAACCTCCCTCAACAACGTGAGTAGGCCACTCGGCATTTCAAAGTACCTGGTAATTTGTGCACCCCACCTTGGGTCTATCCTAGGAGCAAAAACAGTAAAAGAAATAATATACAATGGCGGCCACAACCTCATCCCGGATGTGCGGCCATAAAAAAAATATTACATCAATTTACATATTACATCAAATGAAAGATAAAGAAACTCTCATCTCACAAACCCTGGCTATTCATCCGCGGCAATCTAACAAGTTCATATACACAAACCAACATTACAGATCACAGATATGTATAACCCCCACTAATCGACGTATAGCAATTAGTAGACGTTCAATACATATATCACAACAAAGAAGATCCGATTAGCAAAAGTATTTAGAATTTCGATCGATAACTTGATTTGAAACTACCCCAAGCACAACACAGTACTCAGCAAAATCTGGGCAGAAACAAACTATCTTAAAAATCACAAAACCAACACAGAGAACCCCAGAAGGAATTTGGTGCGCAGCCGAGTTGACTCGGCCGCGGATCCGCGGCGGATCTCTTGGATCGGCCGCGGATCCGCGGTCTTCTGAGCGACTCAGGCGCCCAAATTTCTACAGTTTTCTCTAAAAAGCCGGCACGTATTTTTAAGGTCCCTGGAAAAATTTTTGGACCAGTTTTTAAAATCGACAGAAAAGTGCAATTTTTGACGTGTTTTGCGATTTTTTCTGGAGATCGAATTTCTAACACTTTGCTAACAAGTTAGTAATAGTTTAGTGAGGCTCTCATACCACTGTAAGTCCACTTTACCTACCCAGGTGCTTACGGGGAGACGGAATAGGTAAAAATCGAACTTTTAACACAAGGTAACATAGACTAAAACTTGAGGATCTTTGCCAAACCATTGCTAACAAACTACAAGAGGTTCTATCTACTATGCTTAGGAGATTTTACCTCACGAAACCGGTTCTTCGGGTCTTCTCTCCACTGTCCTCCTCGTCCATGCAAGCTCCTAGGATCGATCCGGATCTTGGTCACCTCCGCGGCCTCCTAGAGTCGAAGACGATCCACCCGAGAGTCTGTAGTCCGAGATCCACCTCAAGCCGAGGTAATTAGGGCAACAAGTTTGCTACTCTTGATGTCCTAGGTGGTGTAGAATATGACGGTGGATTTGTTTGTCTATTTAGAACCTTATTTTCTCAACACATGAGAGCTAAGGAAAAATCTAGAGAGGAAGAAGAAGGAGGAACCATAGGAGCTCACTCTTGAAGAGAGAAAATGAGCAAGAGATAATGATCCATAAACATTATAATTACTAATCTTTTATCATGATAAAGTTGATCGTTACATTGATTTGACCATTATCATCTCAAATCAAATCCAAAGCCAAAAGCAAAAGAAGGATCTAGTGCTCTCAAGAAAAGTCCAAGTCAACAATGGTCAACTAAGTCAAATGGTCAAGCATGGTCAAAGCAATTAGCTATAACACAATTATCATTAAAATGATTAGTAAATATTTTCCTCACCTTATATTGGTTTTGACCGGACCAACGGTCAAAACCCTAATGAGGCACCTCCTTTTTCTTCGCTCCTCACAACCGTGCATATACACCCGCATCCGCATTCCGTAGAATTCGAATGCACAGAAGACAAAACTAATCCATCCATACAATACTAGGATCCGGCTTAAACCAAAGCCCACTAGCATTTTCTGCCCGAACAGCATACGTGCACAAGTGCACATAAGTGATCGTAGCCCTGCCGTAAAACCATACGGCCTCTACACCTTTTGCCCAATGCAGGGAAACTCTCTGTGTGGGACTCTAAAGACTCGACATTACGCTGGCAGTAGGTTTAACCACAGACCATAAGCGGCACTAGCTGTACGTAACGGTCCTCAAGTAGATGTCGATAAGAAGGCCGATGAGGTAAACTCATCCGAACTCCTACTGAGCCGGAATGTGACAATCTCCGTACAGTCCGGTCTGTTCGTCTTAGCGTATCGTATGGCGGGCCTAGGGGGCGGTAAACGTCAGTCCCCTAATAGCGGTACAAGTCGTATCGGAGTGTAGCCCAGAACACCCTGAGATAACACTGGAAACTCTACCAGTATATCTCGCTTGCCCTGGAAAGGGACTTTGTGTAATGGCTCTCCTAAACACAGCGCGATATCAAACCCCAATACCGGGAGAGACGAATCCTGTCTAACCGTCATTGCCTCCAAGTGCTTCGGGACTGCACCCAACTGCTACCTGTTTGCACGACTTATTTGAGCCGTGGTAGGGTAGCAATCTAAGAACATTGGGAAAACACTCTAGGAGAAGTGACAGAAGCTGTACTCATGTCACCTAGGAACTGATAACTGACGATAGGCATAATACCAACTAACAGTTCCCAGCGAGTCCTGTCCAGTGTACTTGTAACCTAACGAGCACCTGGATACTATCTCCAGTACGACGTACTGATGGCTGTGGGACAGACCATCTCCCCTCCTGGGATGAGAAGCGTATACACTAGTCTACTCTGGAGTATCGATGCCCTGTCTCAATAATCCAACGACTAGGGACTTGTATAAGGATGTGCTTGTAGATTACCCAGGCCCACTAGTGTGACTGCCATCACAACGCTTGTAATCAAGCAAAGATCATAAGGGCTCCACTAATATGTATAAGCAATATGCTAAAAGAAACTGTAGGGTTCCTAGGCACTCTAAGGAGGTCTCACAAGGCATCAACCATACCAATTTCAAATTTTACAAGTGCCGAGAAACCCTAATACGGATCGTTAACTAGAGTTTAGGCGAAACATGCAACTAGTTAACAGCTTAACTAAGAAGTGAACGGAAATACAACCTTTGTAGATCCGGTCCTCCACCTCCATAGCTCCACGATGAAGTCCCTCCGCTGTACCCATCGGATCCCGGACTCTCGCGGTGGTTTCATCGAAAGAATGATCGGGCTAGGTCGTCGACTTCGATGCCGAAGATGATCTACGTCGAGGCAACTCAAGATCAAACTCTAACTTCACCAAGTTATGAAACTTGTGAAGAAAACATCCTATACTACTTGGAAAGTGGTAGAGGATGAAGAAATAGGAAGTGGGTTCACTTTAGAATTGGATTTCTCACTCTTTTCATGAAATCACCATTGAAGGTTGCAAGCTCTCTTCTTCTTGAAGAAGAAGAAGAAGAAGAAGAAAAAGAATATCATAAGTCTTTTAAAAATAGGAAATAATATGATACTTATCATATTTGCAACCATAGTTAGGTGTAGAGAATGAACCAAGGTTAGGTGAATGGTTAGGGTTAGGGAAAGAAACAAAATGGTCAACCATTTCAAAGCTTCATGAAGCTTCAAAGATAATCCAAAGTTAGCTACCATTTTATTTCTTTCTAAAATGAATGAATAAGTAAATGAAGCAAATGAAACCCTAACCATTGACCAACCATGGTTTAAACCAAACACACAAACTTTCATGTATCATCAAACATGATACAATCAAATGCACAAAAGTATATCACATATACAATGTGCACATCAAGTGAGAAAATCCTTTTTAAGTGAACCAATACTAGTTAATGCAAAGTAATATATCAAATATATAATTATGCATTAAATCATTAAATCAACGCTTGATTTAACGATCCGGTCATATCGCATATGACCGAATAATATCCAATGTATCGACTTATCGAATCAATCCTTGATTCGATAACTAGGTTATATCGCATACAACCAATCGATACATTCATCGCGAGAATAGAATACGGAATCACATACACGCATTATTCTCGGTCCCGCACATATCTCATATGTGCTCCTATTTCGTTTCGCTTGAGCCAGAAAACCTCTGTGTAGGACTCTAAAGACTCGTCAATACGCCGGCAGCAGGTGATGATCATATCAAACACCCACAAGCCGCAAGCGGTCTGCTAAACGTAACGGCCATCCGGGTATTGAGCGATCAGAAGATCGACGAGCAAGCCCGCTCACACTCCTGTGAATCCAACCAGTAACACTTACCGTACAGTCCGGTCTGTTCGTCTGATATGTCGCATATCTCGCCTAGGGGTGGTAAACGTCAGACCCCAATTGCTCGATAAGTCGTGTCGATATGAGGTCTATAACAGTTCAAGAAACTACAGGTAACACTTACCAGTAAATCACAGCAACCCTGGCCAGGGATTTCTGGTTATAGCCAATCGAACACAGCGCAACATCAACTCCCTATACCGGGAGAGACGAATCCCCTCCTATCGCTCATTGCCTCCATGTGATTCGGGAATGTACCCAAAAACCACCGTTTTGCACGCCCTCTTGGACGTGGTAAGGTGGAAATCAAAGCACTGTGCGAACCACACAAGACTCTATGACGATCTCGGGTCAACAGGCTACTCTGTACCAGTGTCACCAGAGAACTGCCATCTGACGTAAGGTATAATACCATCTGGGAGTTCTCGGCGAGTCCGTCCAGGGTACCCAGTCTCCACTGAGCACCCGTATATCATCTCTGATGTCAAACACCAATGGATATGGGATCATCCATCGCCTATCTGTATGGGTCGAGAAGGTATACGCCAGTCTACTCTGGTATATCGATGCCCCGTCTCGATACACCCACGGCTAGGGACCTTGAAGGATGTACTTATGGACTACCATGTCCCCACTAGTATGATCCGCATCATAGTCCAGGTAGTCAAGTACACATCCTAAGGGCTTTACCAACATGTAACAGAGAGACAATCAGTGTACACGTTAAGGTAAAGAGCAACCAGATAGCATACTATCATGTCGAGCAAGAAAGTCCTCCCTATATATGTCCAAGCATCCACTACAATATACATCCTATGTATAGTAATGGCCTCTAGGGCATACATATAACTAACAATCTCCCACTTGCACTAGGGCCATCTGTAGCAGTAGTTGTAGTATCTCATACTCAACCATCCCATAATAGTCTCTCTCTGGGAAAGGGCCTTTGTGAGTGGATCCGCCATGTTGTCCTCTGAGTCTGCTCTCCTAACCTCGATCCCCTGGAGATCAACCATCTCCACGATCAGGTGACACTGCCTTAGAATATGTCTGGATCACTGATGGGACGGGCGTTCCTCGGCATAAGCCACAACTCCATTGTCACACAATGGGAGAAACTAAGTTCATCTCATGAACAAATATACATCCTGACTGCCTCTTTGGTAGCATCTTAAGTAGCGATGTATCCATCCTTTATCGTCTAGTATGCCACGGTATCTAGCTTGGAACTCTTCCAACATACCGTCCCTTTACTGAGGGTAAAGACAATGCCTGTGACTGACATTCAGTCGTCTTCATCACCCTGGAACCCTTCCAGTGATTCTCCCCAGGATCGATTGATACCATCTCACTACAACTAGTGAGTATCCTAATATCCAATTAGATCTATCTCATAGATCCAAAACCCAGGATTTAGTAGGTATCACTTTGATCCTATGTGGAAAATCATTGTGATAAGCGGAGATTGATCGAGCGTAGCATAGGAAACTCCTTCCCTATCAAGAGCATGTCATCCACGTACTCTACGAGGATCGTCACCATACTCCCTACTACCTTTTTGTTTATACAAGGTTCATCTACCATTTTGATGATGTCAAACTCTTTGACTAATCCATCAAAACAGATGTTCCAACTCCGCGATGCCTGCTTTATCACATAAAACATCTTGCACACGTTTCCGCTGCTCCTACTGTCTACGAAGCCCTTTGGTTGTATACTTACAAACGCTCTCTTCTAAAACATCATTTTAGAAAAGCAGTCATGACACCCAACCGCCAGATATCATAGTCATGGTATGTAGCTGTGGCAAGTAGGATCTGGATGGACTTAAGCATAGCCACTGAAAAAGGTTTCATCATTATCCACGCCTGGTCGATGACGAAAACCTTTAACAAGTCTAGTTTTGAAAGTCTCAACTTTTCCGTCTACACCAAGTAATCTTCTCAAGATATACTTGCTCCTGATGGGGATTTAACCCTTCAGATATCGCAACCAAAGTCTATACTTTGTTGGTGTATAAGGATTCCATCTCAGATCGATAAACATCCGGCCATTCTTACAGAGTTCTACTCTTGATGGCCAGCTCGAAACTAGTTGGGTCATCATCTCATGACGCAATCCTCGCTCCCACTGTCATAGAGAAACAAAAGTATCTCTCAGGTGGGTGAGGATCCCTACTAGATCGGCGAAGAGGCTGGGGTTCGTTGGTAACTATTGAATCCTTTGGTTCTACCAAATCATCAGCTGCAGTTTGTATAGCTGGAACATTTCCAGTTCTACATAACAGACCTTGCCTCGAGCTTGTCCGGATTTTGTTTTTAGACATAGGCCGGATGATCAGTCGAAAATACTGCATTTTTAACACGGCAATTTCCCTATCATTTGCACTCATCTAGAAGTGTTCGGTATTCATATTGCACATATTAGCAAAACGTCATTGAAATACCAGATTGCATGTGTTAGACTTTAAAACCGGCACTTTTAGGGAAATTGTGTGTTTATCATGGCATCGCATCATCCTTGTATTGCGCAACTCTTGTCCCGAGAAATTGTGCAGGAAATTCCAGAAACCGAGCAAAAATTGTGATACAGTGCTGATAAAATACGCCAACTCAAAGGCAAGAGATCTGGCAGTGATCAGGGACTCATTTGGAAAATCAACATATCAGAAAATATACATAAAGTCAGCATCAGAAAATATACCAGCCCATAAGTTCCAAGCCCCAAGGCCTGCATTGAGCCGCGGATCCACGGCCGGAGCCAGCTTGCGCCGTGGATCTGCGGCGGCTCCATGGCTTCAAATGCTCAATTTCCTGCACGTGCCTAATTGTAACGGTCCAAGCTTCCAGAAGACTCCAGAATGACCACGTGGCTTCATCCAGAAGGCTCGGCCTAACAACCTTACCCAAGAATATTCCTCATTCTAGAATATTCCCTCCAACAAACTTCTTCTAGAAGCCTCCTTATAACAACCTTCTTCTAGAAGCCTCCTTATAACAACCCCATTCTAGAATATTCCCTCCAACAAACTTCTTCTAGAAGATTCTTTCTAACAACCTCATTTTGGAGGGAAAATTCAAATGAGGTAGTTCATTTTGGAGGGAAAAGTTGTTCATTTTGGAGGGAAAATTCAAATTCAAATGAGGTAGTTCATTTTGGAGGGAAAAGTTGTTCATTTTGGAGGGAAAAGTTGTTCATTTTGGAGGGAAATTTGAAATTTGAATTCTATATCTAGGGTTTTGGATGGCTTATAAAAGGAAACCTAGATCTAGGGTTCAAGGTTGTTCATTGTTCAATTCTTCATCTATCCCCCCATCTACAAGTTGAGTGACACATCTTGTAGCCCTAAATTCTAAATCCAATTCCAAATTCAAGATCCCGAGTACCAAATCAAGAAAGAAGCCTTCAACCTTTTAGGAGCCGAGCCGATCTTCAATCGAGCAAGTGATCCAAGACGATCCGCGACTCAAGGAGACGAGCGAAGCCAAATCGACGATCGAGTTCCTCCTCTTGTAGTTCTTGAGCGAATGTAATGAAATTGTTGATATAAATAAAAGGTGAAATTCTTTAATCTTGCTTTCTTTAAATTCTTGCATCATGATTCGATCTCAATTTGTAATTGTAGTTCTTATTGTGATGTTTGAGTAAAACTCCGCTTGTCGAGGAGTCGAGACGATCAATAGAATGATGATGTAACAAATCTTGATACGATTCTTGAGTCCTACGAGCTTTGTAAACCCTAGCAAGTTCAAGAATCGATGACCTAGTTTCGTTGCGATGCTTTCTTGATTGTGATCGCTCGAAATTAGGGATCTACGATCGTTTCTTGAATTTACTAGAGGCTAGAATGTGAATGATATCGACGAAAGAATAAGGGATAAGATGAAACCCTAGTTTCATAAGAAATCCCTAATTCTCGATCGATCATCATCGATCTAGTATCAATTCATCGAAGGATAAGAATACGTAATTGTAAGATTACATCACATCTATAGATCCAATCTATTCCTACGAGCCTCATTTCGATTCTTGATATTTGGTTTGGAAAAATCAACAAACTCTCAATTCTTGATTCTATCTTTTAATGCTTTCTTAGATCTAGATTTTTTCTTTTTCTTGAATTGCAATTACAAATCATGAATTGTTTTGTTTTGTTTTCTTTAAAGTTTCGACTCATCTAATTCAAAAGACGAACGATTACACTTTCCCTGTGGACGATCCGCACTTACTAACGCGCTACAACCGACACCGTTATTGATTGCGGTCAAAATATTTTTGGTTGTGATTTCTATACAATTTTTCAAATACTACACAACAAAAAAAAATCATAAAATCAAATGGCGCCGTTGCCGGGGATCATTTGACTATTTGATTTGAATTCTTTTACTTACACACAGTCTCGAATTTTACAAACAATCAAATAGCGCCGTTGCCGGGGACTATTTGATTTGATAAGCATAATCGAAAATTAAGAACAATCAAATGGCGCCGTTGCCGGGGATAGTGCGCTAATTGTTCGTATTTTGAAATTTGAAGTTGAAAAGTTTATTCCATCCAAATTTTTAGATCAAAATTCGCGCAAACACTAATACAAGTTGTTGTGATTTGTGCGAGAAAATCTGGAATCATTGGAGCTGTGGAAAAAAATTTCAGAAAATACCAAAGAGCTGAGAAGTTCAATAGGAACAGTACCAAAAATTTTGAAGCAGTGAACAGATCAAATTGCGGTGATTCCGCGGTTTAAGTGCCCATTGGCGGCGGTTCCGCGCTTCTGTGAAGAGATCTCTCTGCAAATTTTTCACAGTAAGCTTCTTACCTTCTCCTATCTCCTCTTTTTAGCTCCAATTAACATTTTGTGCAGGTTTCTTTGCAAATAATCGCAGCTCGCAAATTGCAAAAGTAAATTTGTGCGTGATTTTCTTTCTTGGTTGTTTGCATTCTAAATACGGAAATTAAGGGGCACGGCCAAATCCAGATTAGGTGGGGAGTTCATTACCCTTCCTAGGCCCCAAAAATCACAAACTTGCATCCGCATTACCCTCATTAATTAAAAAATATCTAGAGATGACTCTAAGGACCGTCGCGCTCACTTAGGACAGAAGAAGGCCGTGGGTAATTCATTGCTTATCCGCGTTTTCTTGTGGTGCCTAGGCAAGTGTGTCGAAGGCTAGTGGTTATTAATTAGGCCCACTACTTACGTAGTGGACTACCTTCCCACTTACCTGGCACTTACCTGGCCACAGGGAGACAAAGAGGCAGTGGAGAATTGATCCTGCGACTTGTCTTTTGGCAGTTAGGAGCGGTCTAGAGCCTGACCCAGGTGACCACTAGATTTTAGGGTATTGCTTGTTGCATTTGTGTGTTCGCATCATTTTTTTCAAAAAAATCCGTCCATTTTTCAAGACAAACACTAATCACATTCATTCATTCCCCTATTTATACCAACGCTGCCACTTGTGCTACAACCATTTAGTATAATATTAGGCTGGACACGGGATTCCATTTCCCGTCTTGTCCGGGTTTCTTTTATCGACCCCAGAGTCGGTAATTCTCCGTCTTCTCCCCCACCACCCACCACGACCGCGATGGACCCAAATCCATCAAACTTTAACACCACTCTGCCACCGCCCGCAGGTGCGCAGAATCCTCCACGCATCTCTCTCCAAGAGAGGTGTTATCCTACACGTGTTTCCCTTCCCACCTGTCTTTCTATACCACCTGCCAACGGGGAAAATTTTGAAATCAACCCCCAATTCATCGAACTGTTACCCAAATTTCACGGTCTTGATTCTGAAAACGCATACATGTTTATTTCCAAATTCGAAAATGTATGTGCTTTAATGGGGAATTCACAACTGTCTGTGGATGCTCTGCGTTTACGTCTTCTCCCATTCACTTTGTGCGATTTAGCCGAGAAGTGGCTTTACATCACACCCGCACATTCTATTTCAACATGGGACGAATTCGTTGCAGCATTCCTTAAGAAATTTTATCCTAATCACAAGACCGCCCGTGTTCGGAGCGAAATCTCTAAATTTACCCAACTTCCCAATGAACCATTTTGGAAATGCTTTGAACGATTCAAGGATCTTCTTATCCAATGCCCTCATCACGGAATCCCCAGATGGGATTTTGTTGCGCCACGGCAGCGCCCCGGCCGTCTTACTCGAGGCCAAATTGCGGAATAAAAATTTTTCCTTACTCGGAAACCGGCGCTACCGCGGACAAAGAAAACCCGGATCGTTAACCATTAACCTACGCTAGCAATCAAGAGATGGGGTGAGAAGTATACCGAGTGATCCGAGTCCTCCGGTCTTCTCTTCATCATCCCGATCTCCCGCGGAAAGTCTTGGCTCCACATCGTCGCCTCCTCGCCGGAAAGGGCACCACATCACCTTCGTCTTTTACGGGCTCCCGCCTCAATACCGAGGCAACTCGAGCATGAAGCCGGCAACTCGACATGCTCAAGATTTGCTGTAGAATGTGTAGTGTAGAATCATAGTCTCACTTTGGGGTTTGTTGCCTTTGGATGGAGGAAAGAGGACAAGGAAAATATGGTGCTTTCATTTTTCCTTGCATGAAAGCAAGATCAAGAAGGAAACACTCAAGAATGAAGCTCTCTCTTTTTCTTCTCACTTTCTTTTTTTTTTTTTCTCATGAAAAACTTATCATCTTCAAGTAAGTATGAGAATGGTGGAGGAAAGAAAATATGATAGCAAGAGGGAGGTGAGTGTAGGAGCAAGGAAGTGGTGACCACATCCAAGGTCAAAGAAAACATCAACCATGCTTAAAACACTATGCACTCCATAACCTTTCACTTCACTTTAAAAAGCAAGTCAATGGATGAAAGAAATGAAATCTATCATAATCAAACTTTATGCAAGAAACCCCCCACCAAAGTGTTATTTGCAAAACTGCAAATAACCCCCTCCATCGAAAAAGTCCGGCCGGGAAAGAATGAAGGAAAACCGGCCGGGACGAAATGCAAACTGGCAACTCCAGAAAACTGGTCCCGTAATAAATCACAGGAAAAAACCCCGACACTGTGCATACACACCCGCATCTGTATTCCGACCGGATACAAATGCAATGAGACAAAATCTACACTGTACTAAACTAGGACCGGCTTAAGCCAAAGCCGGCTAGTTAAAACCGTTCGATCCTGATCCGTGCAATACCGCACGTATCAGATCAAACCCTGCCATATTACTATACGGCCACTAGTACAAAGCTGTCCGATCCTGATCCGTGCAATACCGCACGTATCTGATCGGACCCTGCCATATCTCCATACGGCCTCTACAGCGTTTCGCCCGAAAGCTGAGTAACTGAAAGTGTGGTGGACTCTAAAGACTCGTCAATACTATGGCTGTGGATTTAACCACTAGCACGTCAGAGGTATAAGCCAATACGTGACGGGCCACCAGCTATTGACCAAATGGGACGTCGATGAGCGAACTCATCCTGACACCCTACTGAGCCTGTCAGTGACAATATCCGTACAGTCCGGTCCGTTCGTCTATGAGTATCGCATGGCGGGCCTAGGGGGTTGGTGAAAGTCAGACCCCCAAAAGCGGTACAAGTCGTGTCGGAGTGTAGCCTAGAACGCCCTGAGATACTACTGGAATACCTACCAGTAAATCTCCTGCCTCGGCCGAGGGCTTTGCGTAATGGCTCTCCTAGACACAGCGCGACCTCACCCCCAATACCGGGAGAGACGAACCCCTGCAGATCCGCTCACTGCCTCCATGTGGCTCGGGACTGTACCCAACTAAAACCTGTTTGCACGACTCCTTTGAGCCGTGGTAGGGTAGTAATCAAAGCACAGTGGGAACTCACACGAGACAAATGACGATCTCAGGTCGATGAACTAACCTGTACACATGTCACCTGGGAACTGCTATCTGACGTCTGGTATAAGACCAACTAGCAGGTTCCCGGCGAGTCCTGTCCGGTGTACTCATAACCCAATGAGCACCTGTATACATCTTAGGTGAACCAACTGACACCAGTGGCTTATGAGACCGGCCACCGCCCCTCGTCGGGGTCTCGACTGTATACACTAGTCTACTAATGGAGTATCGATACCCTGTCTCGAAACACCTACGACTAGGGACCTTTTAAGGATGTGCTTATAGACCCCAGCTCCCACGTATATGATCGCCATCATACTGCTGGTCGTCAAGCAAGAATCCCAGGGGCTCTATCAACGTGTAATAGCGACATGTCAGGTCACCTAAAGCAGTACACGATGATAAAGATAAACCAGATAGCATACTATCATCTCGAGTAAGACTGTCCTACCGGGATAGGTCCTCCCTCAATCATTGCAATCACGTGCCTGTGATCCAATAATTGACTCTGAGGGCACTATCTCCAACAATCTCCCACTTGCACTCAAGGCTAATTATTGCGATGCCGCATACTCACAGCCCGTGTGATACCGAACACCCAACTCCTCTACTAGTCAGTCTCACAAAACTCGTTTGCGAAACTATTGCGTTCGAGGAATAGCCTCAGTGAGTGGATCCGCTGTGATGTTTCTTTCTATGTCTCTCTATATCTCAAGTTCGCGGAGAAAGCCATCTCCCGAAATGAGCAATACCTGTCTTGGAATGTCTGGATGTCTGATGGGACCTAGTTCATAAATGAACTCCAAATCCAAACTTCTTAGACTGTATCATCAACTGAACTTAATCAGTATCCTGCGCCAAGCCTCCCTCAGTATTGCCTTGGACCACCTGTCCAAAATACTGTCCCTCGTCAGAAGGAGAACTATAACTCTGACAACCTCCTTGTCGTCCATGTCACCTTGGAAGCTTGGAGTGATAACCGTCTCCTAAAGGAGGCAGCCGTTATCATATCCCTAGAACATTCACTTATGTTCTAAAACTGCTTCCGACTGTTCCTCCAGGATTGGATCAATATCAACTTATTGCACCTGCTGTAAGAACAACATCTGGTGTGGTACTTGACATCTCATGATTGACTCAATTGCCTAAGCAAGTGATCTGTCAATCATGCGTATCCCTCTCCCCTTTAGTCTGTAAGACACCTTTAGAGAGGGTGACTCCATTACCTGCAGGTACACTACCGTGCCAGGAGTCGTCCATTCTAAATACTCATAGAATGCTGTCAAGGTACCCTGATTGGGAAACCACCCAAATCTAGATCTAAAATCATAGATCTAGTAACCAGTATGTCTGAAATAATGTCCAAGTCCCTTGTGGAGAAACCACTGTGTGACGACCAAAATATAACTGATCATAGTATAGGAATATCACTTCCTACTACCTTCTCAACAGATCCATCCCCTATTCTGATGACGTCAAACCCATGACTGTCACATCAGAAACAGATGATCTTACTCCGCTATATCTGCTTTAGTCTATAAATAGACATAAGCATAAAGTCCACCAATGCTTCCGCTGCTCCCACTGACTACGACAACCCTCTGCCAGAGTCATATAGACGTGCACTTCTAAAGCTAGTTTAGAACGACGCTATACTCATCCTCCTGCCGGGTCTCGCAGCCTGGAACAACAACAATGGCAAGTGTGGGTAAGCAAGAACTTCCCTGTCACCGTCCTTGAGGCTACCGGAGTACCTCTCGGGTGCCTGAAGTTACCCACCTTATCTGCGGAGTGGCCAATGGAATGTCAAATCAGATTGAATCTTTAGGTTCCTTATCAAATCTTCAGTAATCGTTTGCGGTTCTGGAATCACTTCCAGTTCTACCATACTCCCACTTCTGTTTTCTGAAAAAACCATTTCTTTTAAAAATGTGGCGAGTCAAGAACAATATCACTATTGATCTTCCAGATGGTAGAAAGTCAACCCTCGTCATAGCCTGGGTCAACCCACAAACAGCCATTACAGAAACGTGCCTTGAGTTATCCGGAGTCTGGTTTTAAGCATAAGCCGGACATCTCCCCGTACCTTAACATCGTTAAGATATGAACTGTTCTATATCCAATATAGAAACAGAGGCACTGATTCAATTGAACCAGATTCAAATCATGCAGCTGTCTCCAGTGCATGTCAACTAAATGGAGAGAGGCCGATCAGCGTTACTCAACTTAGGAATGCTTCCAATTATGAGTAACCTGAAAGAGAAGCAATCTGTCTTCATCATTACTATCAACTGAATATCATACACAAGTATCTATATTTTCAATCTCTTTGAAGAATCCCGATACTTGCTACACCTGGTACTCTACTCTATTCAAATACCTATAACTCCTCAAAACTTAGACCCTGTGTTTCCACGAAACAGCTGTCTAAAATCTAGAGAAGTCATAAGTAAACCGAATATAGTACGAGGACCAACCCCTCTGTCCTGATGGACACTGGACAACATACAATACTCTGTATAAGTCCGCTGAGTCTAACAACTCTTTCACTGTGCGTCGCAGGTTGAAAACTGTACTTATGGTTAAGAAGAATTACACCGTTGTTTAATGCTCCTTACCTAACCATCCACTGTTATAGGTAAATGTCATCGACATAATATCAAAAGGTATATCTCACTCTATGAAAATAGACGTACAGATATATCAATTTGAAATTGGTGCATAACAGCGGATATTCAAAACCAAATATCTGCCGACCGGCAAACAACCCAGGTGTCTTCCTCAAATATCACCGATTACAACGAATCCCGATATAATGAGGATGATCACCCTATTCCCAATAACTTACTCCCACTCAGCATCTGTAAAACCATACAGATGTGAGAATCATACCTGGTAAATACATACCCTGGAGCAAGTGTCTAACTGGGAAATCAGTTTTCCATTAACAGTACACGGTGAAACTGAAACATTGAAATGTTTCTGTGGGGTATTCTGGTATTCCTAGTAATGCCTCTACCATTATCCAGATTCACAACTATAACCGTATAATTCTTTGCCACCTGTCCAAATCCCTTTATATGTCTTTAGTCATTACCGTCTGCACACCCCTTTAGGCCAATTGGTTTTCTTCCTTCCCTACCGTTCGGCACCAGCCTATGGTTTGGAAGAAGACTATCCAATAAGCATAAAGGGTGTACTGTCCTAATCCTAGGAGCACTCGCAATGCGAGAGAAGGTGAAGATAAAAGACACCTGAATGTACTTTATTCCTATTTCTCCTGAACCAGAATCCATCCCCGAACTGGAACAAGTTCCTTTCGAGTTCGTATATAACCATACGATGGAGTATCCAATAAACTGTGGATCTTCGTAGTGATACGGAGTGTTCTGGAGAAATACAAAGGTGATTTAGGATTGGCGATGAAATACTTGGTTTGGTCGTGAATATCAGTCGCAATTTACTTTGCCCTCTTACTAATCCCTTACTTTGTCTGAACTTAATACCTTCTGCACACCGTTTTAGGCTAACTGGTTTTCTTCATTCCCTACTGTTCGGCACCAGCCTAAGGTTTGGAAGAAGACTATCCAATTTGCGTAATAGGTGTACTACTCCTAAACCAAGGAGTACTCGCAACCTGAGAGAAGGTGAAAAGAAAAGACAACTGAATAGTCCTATCCGTTTTCTCCAGAACCAGAAACCATCCTCGAAGTCCTTCGAGTTCGTATCTAACCATACGATGGTTTTGTCCAATGGAAGTGGACGTTCGTAGTAATACGGGGTGTCCTGGAGAAAAGGGTAAAAGTAGGAGTGGCAATGAGGTTTGCAACTCTGACAATCCAAAAGCCAGTGTTAAGAAGGTTCGGTCAACTTGGTCACTGAGTCATAGTCCAGAGTCGGGTCAATGGTCGCTGCCAGAGAGAGAGAGAAGAAACACTCAGCGTGCACTCTAACCTAGATCAGAATGGTTACCACTTTGTCTAATCTGGAAACCTCCCACTGTACCTCAAATTCTCCTCCAAACCTGAAAGAAGAATTAGTCGGGATCAGCCGAGGAGTAAACCAACTCATCAGTGGGAATCGGGATCCAACTCTCATCGCATGATAACGTGACGGAATCCACTCACGTCACCATACTCCAGAAGGTATGCGCATGCCTGGCAAGTTTCAGTTCTTTTGAAACTCCCGATAATTGTTTTTACCCCTAGGACCCAAGTGACCTTGACAATGCCAACAAATCAAAGAGTCCTAGTCAAGTTCTACCCGTCATTATCTTGATTGCATTAAACCCACCCGTACGAGTCCTTGACAATGCCAACAAGACCGCACGACTGTCCTAACCAATCCACTTATCCATGTGACAGAAAAGCATTACATAGCTACCGAACACTACGCCACGGCAATGCACGACAAACGCAGCACGAATACTAAGTAATACTAATCTGAAATGACGGAGGGCTACGACTGGTTTTTGGCGAAAAACCTTTAACGTAATGAACTTGATATCGTTGAAGGAACTGGATAACCTTTTAGAAAATATAGTGACGAAAACCTTTACTAAAGAGGTCACTCCCGGTGAAGGGATCTCGGCTCTTTCCCCGTAGAATGAGGTGCAGGATATTCCAACTGAATACCACGATGCAAAGCAAAAGTAATCGGCTATAGTGAAGTTAATGCCCTGACGCAAACTTCTGTCCAAGGGGTCACTCCCGGTGAAGGGATCTCGGCCCTTGCCTCGTCGACTGAGGAGCAGGATATTCCAAATGAATACCACGATGCAAAACAAAAGTGAACGTCCTTGCAATAACAGCTTTTTTTGAAAAATGTTCCAACAACATCAGATTAGGTTTGTTTATCTTGCATTGATCCGAATCAATGCAGTCCCATCAATTGATCACACCACAAAGAACGAAAATATACTGACGTACGTATATGCCATCCGCATTCGCCACTGGGTCCCGTCATCACCCGTTAGGTTAGCTAACTAACGGCAGAGCGGGGACTGGACTAGCGCGGATGAAAAACATATACAACATCTACTAATATATATACCAATATATAGTATTTCGCTCAAGGCGTGAATAAAATGCAACATCACAGAAATGTACAGCATCACAGAACAATACAGATATCTGGAAACCCCGGGTTTCACAGAGCCGCTGCTGAAACCCGACGTTCCCCTGGTCGTGTGGATAGCCTGTGCAATGAAATCCTAGACCCCTACGGGCGCGGCAAGTCACCCGCCAAAACCTGAAGCGAGGCAGCCCCCTTCAGTACCGTGAATGGACCACCCAGCACTTCACGGAATCCGGTAACTTGGGCACCCCTCCTGGGTCAACCTGTACCCCCTACGAGTGCGGCGAATAGCCCGCCAATCCTGGACTGAAGCCCCCTCCGTCTCAATGCCCTGAGATGCGGGCCCGTTGCCCTCCAGAACCCGGCTATCCGTGCACCCCACCGCGGGGCAACCCTAGTACAGAAAGTAAAATATACATACACCGGGTACATCGACCGCAACCAGGTCGTGCCCCAAAAGAATAATACAAACAGGCAGTGACGGCAGTCCACATGTCGGACGCTCGCCCCGCAAAAACAAATGTACATAATACAACAAAACTGTACTAGCATTGCATCCAGGCTATCCCCCACGACCGATCCGCAACAACACAGCATAAACATAGAACATCAACGTGAAAGTCACGTTCGCAAATCCGTCTAACCGGGCTATAGCAGTCAGACCGGATTTACCGATCGAGTGACATTCACGGTCGCAGATATAATGTAAATACTGTGAAATAATGTGTTTAAAATTTTCCGATCAATCAAACAATTAACAAGTGGGCCCCTAACCAATACTGTAGCAGTCACAGAAAACCTGGGCCCAAATTTAATATCCCAAAAGCCACAAAAACAAGTATAAGACAATCTGGAGAAAAATGGTACAGTGAGTAATTTAAACGGCGGCGGAAGAGCGGCCAAAGCACTGCTTTGGCCGCGCTTCCGCGGTGAAAATAGGGAATCATGTTACCAATTTTTCCCAGATCTCTTATATTTCCCTGCACATCATTCTGAGACCACCTGAAAAATTTTTAGACTTCAAAAAATTTCGACAGAAACTGATGTGCTTGAAATACGAGTTTTCGGGATTTTGTTCGATCGGAAATGTAAAACACATTAAACGAAGCTAGGTAAGGTTAATGGCATGTCTCTGATACCATGTTGCGCCACGGCAGCGCCCCGGCCGTCTTACTCGAGGCCAAATTGCGGAATAAAAATTTTTCCTTACTCGGAAACCGGCGCTACCGCGGACAAAGAAAACCCGGATCGTTAACCATTAACCTACGCTAGCAATCAAGAGATGGGGTGAGAAGTATACCGAGTGATCCGAGTCCTCCGGTCTTCTCTTCATCATCCCGATCTCCCGCGGAAAGTCTTGGCTCCACATCGTCGCCTCCTCGCCGGAAAGGGCACCACATCACCTTCGTCTTTTACGGGCTCCCGCCTCAATACCGAGGCAACTCGAGCATGAAGCCGGCAACTCGACATGCTCAAGATTTGCTGTAGAATGTGTAGTGTAGAATCATAGTCTCACTTTGGGGTTTGTTGCCTTTGGATGGAGGAAAGAGGACAAGGAAAATATGGTGCTTTCATTTTTCCTTGCATGAAAGCAAGATCAAGAAGGAAACTCTCAAGAATGAAGCTCTCTCTTTTTCTTCTCACTTTCTTTTTTTTTTTTTCTCATGAAAAACTTATCATCTTCAAGTAAGTATGAGAATGGTGGAGGAAAGAAAATATGATAGCAAGAGGGAGGTGAGTGTAGGAGCAAGGAAGTGGTGACCACATCCAAGGTCAAAGAAAACATCAACCATGCTTAAAACACTATGCACTCCATAACCTTTCACTTCACTTTAAAAAGCAAGTCAATGGATGAAAGAAATGAAATCTATCATAATCAAACTTTATGCAAGAAACCCCCCACCAAAGTGTTATTTGCAAAACTGCAAATAACCCCCTCCATCGAAAAAGTCCGGCCGGGAAAGAATGAAGGAAAACCGGCCGGGACGAAATGCAAACTGGCAACTCCAGAAAACTGGTCCCGTAATAAATCACAGGAAAAAACCCCGACACTGTGCATACACACCCGCATCTGTATTCCGACCGGATACAAATGCAATGAGACAAAATCTACACTGTACTAAACTAGGACCGGCTTAAGCCAAAGCCGGCTAGTTAAAACCGTTCGATCCTGATCCGTGCAATACCGCACGTATCAGATCAAACCCTGCCATATTACTATACGGCCACTAGTACAAAGCTGTCCGATCCTGATCCGTGCAATACCGCACGTATCTGATCGGACCCTGCCATATCTCCATACGGCCTCTACAGCGTTTCGCCCGAAAGCTGAGTAACTGAAAGTGTGGTGGACTCTAAAGACTCGTCAATACTATGGCTGTGGATTTAACCACTAGCACGTCAGAGGTATAAGCCAATACGTGACGGGCCACCAGCTATTGACCAAATGGGACGTCGATGAGCGAACTCATCCTGACACCCTACTGAGCCTGTCAGTGACAATATCCGTACAGTCCGGTCCGTTCGTCTATGAGTATCGCATGGCGGGCCTAGGGGGTTGGTGAAAGTCAGACCCCCAAAAGCGGTACAAGTCGTGTCGGAGTGTAGCCCAGAACGCCCTGAGATACTACTGGAATACCTACCAGTAAATCTCCTGCCTCGGCCGAGGGCTTTGCGTAATGGCTCTCCTAGACACAGCGCGACCTCACCCCCAATACCGGGAGAGACGAACCCCTGCAGATCCGCTCACTGCCTCCATGTGGCTCGGGACTGTACCCAACTAAAACCTGTTTGCACGACTCCTTTGAGCCGTGGTAGGGTAGTAATCAAAGCACAGTGGGAACTCACACGAGACAAATGACGATCTCAGGTCGATGAACTAACCTGTACACATGTCACCTGGGAACTGCTATCTGACGTCTGGTATAAGACCAACTAGCAGGTTCCCGGCGAGTCCTGTCCGGTGTACTCATAACCCAATGAGCACCTGTATACATCTTAGGTGAACCAACTGACACCAGTGGCTTGTGAGACCGGCCACCGCCCCTCGTCGGGGTCTCGACTGTATACACTAGTCTACTAATGGAGTATCGATTGTAAGTGCACGGCGGCGCCCCGGCCGTCAATCCGACGCCGGAATGCGGAAGCGGTGAATAACTAAAATTTTGCGGACTTTGCAAACCGGCACCACCGCGCACTTTAACCGGATCGAACCATTAACTAGTCTAAGCTATCTACAAGAAAGGGAGTAGAGATATACCGATGATCCAAGTCCTCCGGTCTTCATCTCCACTCCGATCTCCTCGCGGGATCTCCGTCCGTCTCCTCCTCGTCGCCGGAAGTGCACTACATCGCCTTCTTCGTTTACGGGCTCCCACCTCAATGCCGAGGCAACTCGGGCACGAAGCCGGCTACTCGACGTGCCCAAGATTTGCTGTAGAATGTTTGGTAGAGCTTGTGTCTCACTTTTGGGGTTGTGGAATTGCCATTTGAGGAGGGATTGAACTTGGAGCTTTTTAGATGGAACTTGTGGGATTTTTGCAACATGAAATGAAGCAAAATCCCACCTCAAAATATTTGGACAGCCCCTTCAAGAGGGAGGCCGGCCATGCTCTAGTGAGTGAGGGAGAGAATGAGATCATTGTATCAAAAATGGGAGCCTCACTCATATGATACAAGAGAGAGAGTGAGGAGTCTATCATGCAAAAGAAAATGATAGCAAGGAAAAACCAACACTCCAACACCAATGATCATCCATCATGCAAAAAGAATCATCACAAAAACAAACCCACACTCAACACCACCATCATCACCTCCCAAAGTCTAACCATGATGAGAAAGGAAAAGTCAAAGATGGTGCACATCATGAAAACCATCATGATGCTTCAAGATGCAAAGAACCCCCTCCACAAATGCCTATTTGCAACAATGCAAATAAGCCCTCCTCCACCAATCTTCGGCCAATGAACGGAACAATGGAAATTGGCCGAAACGAAAAGCAAACTGGCAACTCCAGAAAACTGGTCCCGTAATAAATCACAGGAAAACCCCGATACTGTGCATACACACCCGCATCTGTATTTCGACCGAAATACAAATGCAATGAGACAAAATCTACACTGTACTATACTAGAATCCGGCTTATGCCAAAACCGGATAGTAATATCCGTTCGATCCTGATCCGTGCAATACCGCACGTATCTGATCGAACCCTGCCATATAACCATACGGCCTATAGTACAGACTGTCCGATCCTGATCCGTGCAATACCGCACGTATCTGATCGGACCCTGCCATATCTCCATACGGCCTCTACAACCTTTCGCCCGAAAGCTTGAGTAACTGTAAATGTGGTGGACTCTAAAGACTCGTCAATACTATGGCTGTGGATTTAACCACTAGCACGTCAGAGGTATATGCCAATACGTGACGGGCCACCAGCTATTGACCAAAAGGGACGTCGATGAGGAAGCTCACCCCGACACCCAACTGAGCCTGTCAGTGACAATATCCGTGCAGTCCGGTCCGTTCGTCTATGAGTATCGCATGGCGGGCCTAGGGGGTTGGTAAAAGTCAGACCCCCAAAAGCGGTACAAGTCGTGTCGGAGTGTAGCCCAGAACACCCTGAGATACTACTGGAATACCTACCAGTAAATCTCCTTGCCTTGGCCAAGGACTTTGTGTAATGGCTCTCCTAGACACAGCACGACCTCACCCCCAATACCGGGAGAGACGAACCCCTGAAGATACGCTCACTGCCTCCATGTGGCTCGGGACTGTACCCAACTAAAACCTGTTTGCACGACTCCTTTGAGCCGTGGTAGGGTAGTAATCAAAGTACAGTGGGAACTCACACGAGACAAATGACGATCCCCAGGTCGATGAACTAACCTGCACACATGTCACCAGGGAACTGCCATCTGACGTCTGGTATATGACCAACTAGCAGGTTCCCGGCGAGTCCTGTCCGGTGTACTCATAACCCAATGAGCACCTGTATACATCTTAGGTGATCCAACTGACACCAGTGGCTTGTGAGACCGGCCACCGCCCCTCGTCGGGGTCTCGACTGTATACACTAGTCTACTAATGGAGTATCGATGCCCAGTCTCGAAACTCCCACGACCAGGGACCTTTTAAGGATAAGCTTGTAGACCCCCAGCTCCCACTTATATGATCGCCCTCATACTGCTGGTGGTCAAGCAAGAATCCTAGGGGCTCTATCAATGTGTAATAGCGACGTGTCATGTCACTTAAAACAGTACACGATGATAAAGGTAAACCAGATAGCATACTATCATCTCGAGTAAGACTGTCCTACCGGGATAGGTCCTCCCTCAATCATTGCAATCACGTACCTGTGACCTAATAATTGACTCTGAGGGCACTATCTCCAACAATCTCCCACTTGCACTCAAGGCTAATTATTGCGATGTCGCATACTCACAGCCCGTGTGATACCGAGCATCCAACTCCTCTACTAGTCAGTCTCACAAAGCTTGTTTGCGAAACTATTGCGTTCGAGGAATAGCCTCAGTGAGTGGATCCGCTTAGTTGTTTCTTTCTATGTCTCTCTATATCTCAAGTTCGCGGAGAAAGCCATCTCCCGAAATGAGCAATACCTGTCTTAGAATGTGTCTGGATGTCTGATGGGACATAGCTCATAAATGAACTCCAAATCCAAACTTCTTAGACTGTATCGTCAACTGAACTTAATCAGTATCCTGCGCGCCATGCCTCCCTCAGTATTGCCTTGGACCACCTGTCCAAAATACTGCCCCTCATCAGAAGGAAAACTATAACTCTGACAACCTTCTTGTCGTCCATGTCACCTTGGAAGCGTGGAATGATAACTGTCTCCTGAATGAGGCTGTCGTTATCATCTCCCTAGAACATCCACTTATGTTCTAAAACTGCTTCCGACTGTTTCTCCAGGATTGGATTAATGTCAACTTATTGCATCTAGTGCAAGAACAACATCTGGTGTGGTACTTGACATCTCATGATTGACTCAATTGCCTAAGCAAGTGATCTGCCAATCATGCACATCCCTCTCCCCTTTAGTCTGTAAGACACCTTTAGAGAGGGTGACTCCGTTACCTGCAGGTACACTACCGTGCCAGGAGTCGTCCATCCTAAATACTCTTAGAATGCTGTCAAGTACCCTGATTGGGAAACCACCCAAATCTAGATCTAAGACCATAGATCTAGTAACCAGTATGTCAGATATAATGTCCAAGTCCATGTGGAGAAACCACTGTGTGACGACCAAAGTATAACCGATCGTAGTATAGGAGTTTCCTTTCCTACTTTGTGTATGTCATCCAAATACCAGGATATCACACCCTACTACCTTCTCAACAGATCCATCCCCTATTCTGATGAAGTCAAACCCATGACTATCACGTCAGAAACAGATGATCTATCTCCACTACATCTGCTCTAGTCTATAAATAGACATAAGCAACCTGTCCACCAATGCTTCCGCTGCTCCCACTGACTACGACAACCCTCTGGCAGAGTCATATAGACGTACACTTCTAAAACTGGTTTAGAACGACGCTATACTCATCCTCCCGCCGGGTCTCGTAACCTGGAACAACAGCAATGGCAATTTTGGGTAAACAAGAACTTCCTTGTCACCGTCCTTGAAGCTACCGTAGTACCTCTCGGGTGCCTGAAGTTACCCACCTTATCTGCGGAGTGGCCAATGGAATGTCAATCCAGATTGAATCTTTAGGTTCCTTATCAAATCTTCAGTAATCGTTTGTGGTTCTGGAATCACTTCCAGTTCTACCATACTCCCACTACTGTTTTCTGAAAAAGTCCATTTTTAATAAAACTGTGGCGAGTCTAGAACAATATTGCTATTGTTCATCCAGATGGTAGAAAATCAACCCGCGTCATAGCCTGGGTCAACCCACAAACAGCCATTACAGAAACGTGCCTTGAGTTGTCCAGTGTCTGGTTTTAATCATAAACCGGACAACTCCCCGTACCTTAACATCGTTAAGATATGAACTGTACTATATCCAATATAGAAACAGAGGCACTGATTTAATTGAACTAGATTCAAATCATGCAGCTGTCCCCAGCGCATGTCAACTAAATGGAAGGAGGCCGATCAGCGTTACTCAACTTAGGAATACTTCCAATTATGAGTAACCTGAAAGAGAAGCAAGATCTCTTTATCATTACTATCAACTGAATACCATACACAAGTATCTACATCTTCGATCTCTTTGAAGAATCCCGATACCTGCTACACCTGGTTCTCTACTCTATTCAAATACCTATAACTCCTCAAAACTTAGACCCTGTGTTTCAACGAAACACATGTCTAAGAACTAGAGAAGTTAAAAGTAAACAGAATATAGTATGAGGACCAACCCCTTTGTCCTAATGGACAATGGACAACATACAATACTCTGTATAAGTCCTTTGAGTCTGATAACTCTTTCACTGTGTGTCGTAGGTTGAAAACTGTACTTATGGTTAAGAAGAATTACACCGTTGTTTAATGCTCCTTACCTAACCATCCACTGATATAGGTAAATGTCGTAGACATAATTTCAGAAAGGTATATCTCACTCTATGAAAATAGACGTACAGATATATGATTTTGAAATTGGTGCATAACAGCGGATATTCAAAACCAAATATTTGCCGACCGGCAAACAACCCAGGTGATTTCCTCAAATATCACCGATTACAACGAATCCCGATATAATGAGGATGATCACCCAATTCCCAATAACTTACTCCCACTCATCATCTGTAAAACCATACAGATATGAGAATCAAACCTGGTAAATACATACCCTGGAGCAAGTGTCTAATCGGGAAATCAGTTTCCTTTAACAGTACATAATGAGACTGAAACATTGAAATGTTTCGATGGGGTATCCTGGTATTCTTAGTAATGCCTCTTCCAGATTCACGACTGTAACCGTATAGTTCTTTGCCACCTCTCCAAATCCCTTCATATGTCTTTAGTCTTTACCTTCTGTACACCCCTTTAGGCCAATTGGTTTTCTTCCTTCCCTACCGTTCGGCACCAGCCTATGGTTTGGAAGAAGACTATCCAATAAGCATAATGGGTGTACTGTCCCAATCCTAGGAACACTCGCAATGAGAGAGGGTGAAGATAAAAGACAACCGAATAAACCTTATTCCTATTTCTCCTGAACCAGAATCCATCCCCGAACTGGAACGAGTTCCTTTCGAGTTCGTATATAACCATACGATGGATTATCCAATAAAATGGGATCTTCGTAGTGATACGGAGTGTCCTGGAGAAATACAAAGGTGATGTGGGAGTGGTAACGAAATATTTGGTTTGGTCGTGAATATCTGTTGCAATTTACTTTGCCCTCCTACTAATCCCTTGCTTTGTCTGAACTTAATACCTTCTGCACACCATCGTTATGCTAATTGGTTTTCTTCATTCCCTACCGGTCGGCACCAGCCTAAGGTTTGGAAGAAGACAATCCAATTTGCGTAATAGGTGTACTACCCCTAAACCAAGGAGTACTCGTAACCTGAGAGAGGGTAAAAGGAAAAGACAACTGAATAATCCTATCCGTTTTCTCCAGAACCGGAAACCATCCTCGAATAAATTCTTTCGAGTTCGTATCTAACCATACGATGGTTTTGTCCAATAGAAGTGGACGTTCGTAGTAATACGGGGTGTCCTGGAGAAAAGGGTAAAAGTAGGAGTGGCAATGAGGTTCGCAACTCAGACAATCCAAAAGCCAGTGTTTAAGAAGGTTCGGTCAACTTGGTCACTGAGTCAAAGTCTTAGGGTCGGGTCAATGGTCGCTGCCAAAGAGAGAGAGAAAAGAAACACTCAGCGTGCACTCTAACCTAGATCAGAATGGTTACCAATTTATCTAATCTGGAATCCTCCCACTGTATCTCAAATTCTCCTCCAAACCTAAAGAAGAATTAGTCGGGGTGACCCGAGGAGTAAACTAACTCATCAGTGGGAATCGGGATCCAACTATCATCGCATGATAACGTGACGGAATCCGCTCACGTCAACACACTCCAGAAGGTATGCGCATATCTGGCAAGTTTCAGTTCTTTTGAAACTCCCGATGTGATTTCTGCCCCATGCTCTTATGACCTTGACTTTGGCCAACATATCATAAGTCACATGTCAAGTTCTACCCGTCATTCTCCAGGTTAATTTGAATCCACCCGTACATACCCTTGACTTTGGCCAAAATGGCAGCACGACTGTCCCAAACCAACGCATCTATCTATGCTGCATATGAATACCCCAATAGCTACCAATCACTGTGCCTTGACTTTGGCCAACATGCACAGCTTGAATACTATTGACCACCCATATGAAACGACGGAGGGCTACGAATGGTTTCTGGCGAAAACCTTTAACGTAATGAACTTGATATCGTTGAAGGAACGGATAGCTTTTTAGAAAATATAGTGACGAAAACCTTTACTAAAGAGGTCACTCCCGGTGAAGGGATCTCGGCTCTTTCCCCGTAGAATGGGGTGCTGGATATTCATAACCGAATATCACTGTGCAAAGCAAAAGTAATCGGCTATAGTGAAGTCATTGCCCTGACGCAAACTTTTGTCCAAGGGGTCACTCCCGGTGAAGGGATCTCGGCCCTTGCCTCGTCGACTGAGGAGCAGGATATTCCAATGAATACCACGATGCAAAACAAAAGTAAACGTCCTTGCAATAACAGCTTTTTGAAAAGTGTTCCAACAACATCAGATTAGGTTTGTTTTTAAACTTGCATTGATCCGAATCAATGCAGTCCCATCAATTGATCACACCAAAAAGAACGAAAATATACTGATGTACGTATATGCCATCCGCATTCGCCACTGGGTCCCGTCATTACCCGTTAGGTTAGCTTACTAACGACAGAGCGGGGACTGGACTAGCGCGGATGCAAAACATATACAACATCTACTAATATATATACCAATATATTATATTTCGCTCAAGGCGTGAATAAAATGCAACATCACAGAAAATGAACAGCATCACAGAAACAATACAGATATCTGGGATCCCCGGGTTTCACAGAGCCTCTGAAACCCGACGTTCCCCTGGTCGTGTGGATAGCCTGTGCAATGAAATCCTAGACCCCTACGGGCGCGGCAAGTCACCCGCCAAAACCTGAAGCGAGGCAGCCCCCTTCAGCGCCGTGAATGGACCACCCAGCACTTCACGGAATCCGGCAACTTGGGCACCCCTCCTGGGTCAACCTGTACCCCCTACGAGTGCGGCGAATAGCCCGCCAATCCTAGAGCGAAGCCCCCTCCGTCTCAATGCCATGAGATGCGGGCTTGTTGCCCTCCAGAACCCGGCTATCCGTGCACCCCTCCGCGGGGCAACCCTAGTACAGAAAGTAAAATATACATACAACGGGCACATCGACCGCAACCAGGTCGTGCCCCAAAATAATAATACAATCAGGCAGTGACGGCAGTCCACATGTCGGACGCTCGCCCCGCAATATCAAATGTACATAATACAACAAAACTGTACTAGCATTGCATCCAGGCTATCCCCCACGACCGATCCGCAACATCACAGCAAATACATAGAACATCAACGTGAAAGTCACGTTCGCAAATCCGTCTAACCGGGCTATAGCAGTTAGACCGGATTTACCGATCGAGTGACATTCACGGTCGCAGATATAATGTAAATACTGTGAAAAATGTGTTTAAAATTTTCCGATTGATCAAACAATTAACAAGTGGGCCCCAAACAAAACTGTAGCACTCACAGAAAACCTGGGCCCAATTTTAATATCCCAAAACACATATTTTAATCCCAGAAAGCTACTGAAGAAATTTGATGCAGGGATCAGAACAGTCGGCGGCGGAAGGGCGGCGCTTAAGGAAGGTGAGGCCGCGCTTCCGCGCTTCCACTGTTGACTTACACTCTCGAATTTTCTCAGTAGCCTTGCAATATCCAGTACATCAATATTTTACAACCTGAAAAATTTTTGGACACCAAAAAAACTTAACAGAAAACTGTCGTGGGCAAATACGGGTTTTTGGACATTTCGATCGATCGGAACTCAAAAACACATTACACAAAGCTAGACTAAGTTAATGGGGAGGCTCTGATACCACTGTAAGTGCACGGCGGCGCCCCGGCCGTCAATCCGACGCCGGAATGCGGAAGCGGTGAATAACTAAAATTTTGCGGACTTTGCAAACCGGCACCACCGCGCACTTTAACCGGATCGAACCATTAACTAGTCTAAGCTATCTACAAGAAAGGGAGTAGAGATATACCGACGATCCAAGTCCTCCGGTCTTCATCTCCACTCCGATCTCCTCGCGGGATCTCCGTCCGTCTCCTCCTCGTCGCCGGAAGTGCACCACATCGCCTTCTTCGTTTACGGGCTCCCACCTCAATGCCGAGGCAACTCGGGCACGAAGCCGGCTACTCGACGTGCCCAAGATTTGCTGTAGAATGTTTGGTAGAGCTTGTGTCTCACTTTTGGGGTTGTGGAATTGCCATTTGAGGAGGGATTGAACTTGGAGCTTTTTAGATGGAACTTGTGGGATTTTTGCAACATGAAATGAAGCAAAATCCCACCTCAAAATATTTGGACAGCCCCTTCAAGAGGGAGGCCGGCCATGCTCTAGTGAGTGAGGGAGAGAATGAGATCATTGTATCAAAAATGGGAGCCTCACTCATATGATACAAGAGAGAGAGTGAGGAGTCTATCATGCAAAAGAAAATGATAGCAAGGAAAAACCAACACTCCAACACCAATGATCATCCATCATGCAAAAAGAATCATCACAAAAACAAACCCACACTCAACACCACCATCATCACCTCCCAAAGTCTAACCATGATGAGAAAGGAAAAGTCAAAGATGGTGCACATCATGAAAACCATCATGATGCTTCAAGATGCAAAGAACCCCCTCCACAAATGCCTATTTGCAACAATGCAAATAAGCCCTCCTCCACCAATCTTCGGCCAATGAACGGAACAATGGAAATTGGCCGAAACGAAAAGCAAACTGGCAACTCCAGAAAACTGGTCCCGTAATAAATCACAGGAAAACCCCGATACTGTGCATACACACCCGCATCTGTATTTCGACCGAAATACAAATGCAATGAGACAAAATCTACACTGTACTATACTAGAATCCGGCTTATGCCAAAACCGGATAGTAATATCCGTTCGATCCTGATCCGTGCAATACCGCACGTATCTGATCGAACCCTGCCATATAACCATACGGCCTATAGTACAGACTGTCCGATCCTGATCCGTGCAATACCGCACGTATCTGATCGGACCCTGCCATATCTCCATACGGCCTCTACAACCTTTCGCCCGAAAGCTTGAGTAACTGTAAATGTGGTGGACTCTAAAGACTCGTCAATACTATGGCTGTGGATTTAACCACTAGCACGTCAGAGGTATATGCCAATACGTGACGGGCCACCAGCTATTGACCAAAAGGGACGTCGATGAGGAAGCTCACCCCGACACCCAACTGAGCCTGTCAGTGACAATATCCGTGCAGTCCGGTCCGTTCGTCTATGAGTATCGCATGGCGGGCCTAGGGGGTTGGTAAAAGTCAGACCCCCAAAAGCGGTACAAGTCGTGTCGGAGTGTAGCCCAGAACACCCTGAGATACTACTGGAATACCTACCAGTAAATCTCCTTGCCTTGGCCAAGGACTTTGTGTAATGGCTCTCCTAGACACAGCACGACCTCACCCCCAATACCGGGAGAGACGAACCCCTGAAGATACGCTCACTGCCTCCATGTGGCTCGGGACTGTACCCAACTAAAACCTGTTTGCACGACTCCTTTGAGCCGTGGTAGGGTAGTAATCAAAGTACAGTGGGAACTCACACGAGACAAATGACGATCCCCAGGTCGATGAACTAACCTGCACACATGTCACTAGGGAACTGCCATCTGACGTCTGGTATATGACCAACTAGCAGGTTCCCGGCGAGTCCTGTCCGGTGTACTCATAACCCAATGAGCACCTGTATACATCTTAGGTGATCCAACTGACACCAGTGGCTTGTGAGACCGGCCACCGCCCCTCGTCGGGGTCTCGACTGTATACACTAGTCTACTAATGGAGTATCGATGCCCAGTCTCGAAACTCCCACGACCAGGGACCTTTTAAGGATAAGCTTGTAGACCCCCAGCTCCCACTTATATGATCGCCCTCATACTGCTGGTGGTCAAGCAAGAATCCTAGGGGCTCTATCAATGTGTAATAGCGACGTGTCATGTCACTTAAAACAGTACACGATGATAAAGGTAAACCAGATAGCATACTATCATCTCGAGTAAGACTGTCCTACCGGGATAGGTCCTCCCTCAATCATTGCAATCACGTACCTGTGACCTAATAATTGACTCTGAGGGCACTATCTCCAACATCGATACCCTGTCTCGAAACTCCTACGACTAGGGACCTTTTAAGGATGTGCTTATAGACCCCAGCTCCCACGTATATGATCGCCATCATACTGCTGGTCGTCAAGCAAGAATCCCAGGGGCTCTATCAACGTGTAATAGCGACATGTCAGGTCACCTAAAGCAGTACACGATGATAAAGATAAACCAGATAGCATACTATCATCTCGAGTAAGACTGTCCTACCGGGATAGGTCCTCCCTCAATCATTGCAATCACGTGCCTGTGATCCAATAATTGACTCTGAGGGCACTATCTCCAACAGATTTGTGTCGAATTATCTATGAGGGTGTTGATCTCACTACTAGACAGATGCTTGAAACCATGTGTCATTGCCAATTCCTATCTAAAGATGATGGTGAAGCTTGGAAATACCTAGAAAATTTAGCTCAAAACACATCACAATGGGAAAGTGTTAGACCACCACCACCTAGGGAAGATGTCAATCAGCTCGATGTTTCCGTCACCATGAAAGCCGAAATGGCCGCAATACAAAGGAAACTCGACGCTATAGAAAACAAAATCTCTTCAGCCTCCCTAAACCAATCCACACTTCCCAAAACCGTGTGTGGCTGCTGTTCAAACCCTTCACATTTGACGGAAGAATGTCCTTTGAATATACCGTTACAAGGTCACACTAATGCTGCACTTCAGCAAAGACCTGGAAACTATCCCTCTTCTTCCTCATATAATCAAGATTGGAGGAATCACCCGAACTTTGCTTGGAACCAATCACAATCTCAAAACACGGTTCCAATCCTAAACAATCTTCAAAGGGTCCCTCCACCACAACAGCAACCACCACTTCAATTGAGTCAGCACCCCTTCCAACCGCAAAATTTTCAAAATCCTGCCAACACTTTTGCACTACATGAAAACTCTTTGCAATTGGCCGGTACTGATAATATCTCTGCACTGGTGCAAACCTTGGTTAATTTCATGAAACAATCCATCCAAGAGTCGGCAAGTTTTCAATTTTCCATCGATAATATGATAAAGATCATTCTCACTCAAAATGAGAATATCAAATCAATGGAAGCACAAATTGAACGAATAACGGCCGAAATAAGTGCTAGAGAAGAAGGGAATCTTCCATCTCAACCCGTACCTGATCCTGGATCTTCACATTGCACTAATGTGGACGCTTTTACAACGTTGAGATCTGGAAGAGTGCTAGACAATCATTCGGGTGAACAAATTGATAATGATGAATTGATCATTAACACCCCAGTTTCCACTTCCACTTCCACTCACACTTCTACTTCTTACCCTATTTCGTCTAACTTACCTTCTTCTTCCGAGCCTATTCTCCGTGTTCCCAAAGGCTCGAACCCTCCACCCACCTCATCTTTTCCACCCCCACAAACTTCTCCACAAATGTTGGACCCAACACTTATTGATAGAGCTCCATTTCCAAATAGGTTGAGGCCCAAGAAACATGATGCCCAAATGGAGAAGATTGTGGACATGTTTAAGGAAGTTAACATCAACGTCCCTCTCCTAGATGCTATTCAACAAGTTCCGTCCTATACGAAAACTTTTAAGAACTTGTGCACTAGGAAAAGGAAGACTCAAGTGCCTAAAAAAATCTTCATGTCGAGTACTGTAGACACGGCTTTTCCCCAACAATTACCACGGAAACGTAAGGACCCTGGCTGTCCTACTATTTCCATTTCTATTGGGGAGAAACACATCAACCGTGCTTTACTTGACCTTGGCGCTAGTGTTAACTTGCTTCCTTATTCGGTTTACGAGCAACTAGGTATCAGAGTGTTAAAGCCTTCGAACATAACTCTTCAGATGGCTGACCGATCAATCACCAAACCTTGGGGTAAACTGGAGGATGTGTTAATAAAAATCGGGGAATTTGTATTCCCTGTGGATTTTATTGTACTTGATACACAGCCTGTAGTGAACCCACGGAATCAAATTCTGGTGATTTTAGGTCGCCCCTTTTTGGCCACTTCCAATGCAATAATCAACTGTCGTAATGGTTCTATGACCCTATCTTTCGGGAATAGGTCAATAGAGCTGAACATTTACAAGTTGGGATGTGTACCCTCCGAACGTAATGCTCAGGTCTGTTCTGTCGACTTAATGGAGGTCGACAGCAGCGAATTCGATGATCCTCCTGATACTGATCTTGACTCTTTTCATATGTTGTTGTTTGACCCAACTATGTATCATACACATATGGACTCTTCCACCGAGATGCCCGGGTCAACAATTAACACTGATTATGAACTGCTTTTAGAGTCTGAAGATCACCCCGCACTTTGTAATGACATTATTCATCGGGGTATTAATGGAACTTTTGAGGAAATCTTCGCTGATGAACTCGCATTTTTGAATGACACGGGTGTTGAGATGAATCATGTCCAAATCAATGAAATTGAACCTCCACCCCTTCTTCTGAACTGTAAAAAGAATGCGAGTTATCCATCACATTCACTGCATCGTCTCTCCAATACGAGACGCACACACATTCTATTCCACCACTTACCTTTTCCCCACTTCTTCTTCCACCAACCAGAGCACTGCATTGATAAAATTTTTGAATGGTTGGTATTAACATTCGGTCTTTGCAAAGCTTGGCATCGACCACTGATTTTTGACCCCCTCATATGATTTTCAAAGATTAACATTACATAACTCAAGTTTGGGGGGGGTATATTTTTTTCTGGTTCCTGAAAAGAAAATTTTACAAAATTTTGAGCCAAAAATAAGTTTGGGGGAGGTTCTTCACTTAAATATTTTGCCCCCACTAATAAATTCCTCCCAAGCTTACAGGTTTTTCAAGATTTAGCAGAAGGCAACAGTGAGGACACTGTTGAAAACAAGTTTGGGGGAGGTTTGTGCTTATTTTCGCATCATTTGTATCATACTTTGCATAAGCACAAAACATTTTCAAAAACCTATAAAAAAATTTAAAAAATTTTCAAAACTATAAAAATATTTTTGTACATAAATAAAATAATAAAAGTTTAGATAGTGAACAATTACATCCATGAGATTAGAAAAAATTTAAGAAAACTAAGAAAATTAGAAGTTTTCTTATACGAACTAGTAATAAGTAGTTATGAGCCGTTGTCCCAAGGGTTAGTAAGATGAAGGACGTCACTAATCTGAGGATAAAAATAAGTCTGAAAAATAGTTTCTATTCTGGAAGCCAAACATTTTGAACGTTGATACCCTGCTATTTGCACTTACACACGTCTTGAAGCCTGGGATAGTAGAGGATACCTTGAAATGCTCTTGTCTTAAAGCCGATGTATGAAGAAAATAAAAAAAATGAATAAGAGAAATAAAATGGTGAGAAAAATGGACACTGGTTTTGTTATCACCAAGGGCAATAAAAAAAAATATATAGCGAGGGTGCCTTTTCACCTAGTGCCCTAAGGCCAACTGGTCTGGGAGTCACTGCTATGCCTGAGGTGGTGCAAGACGAGGAAAATACACCAAATAAGCAAGCACATGAGTAATCGGTCGGTTAGTACCTCAAGAAGTATTAACGGTCGCATGAAAGTGTGTGAGCAATCTCATCTAAATATTCATTAATTAAAAAGTACTGAGGCTGATGGGCAAGAGTATGATAGCTTGAATTGAATTCTCCGGGTGTAGGGATGTCCTTTACATACACGCAGGGTTATATGATCGATGTTTGGAAGAAAGATAGGAATGAAGAATAAGACGATGTTTTATTGAGGGAGGACGTGATTTCTGACATCTTTTCATGACTATTAAGATAGGGCTCATGACAACCGAAAAGCTAGCTTAGTTGGAAACCCTAATTTTCAAAGCTTTTTTTTACAATTCTTTTCTTTAAATGTAATATTCATGATCTTTCTTTTATTATTGGATTTTGTGGGTGCAATCCACTGAAAACCCTCAGGAGACAACACTCTTCCTACTAGGGACACCTAGAGGTTTAAAGGCTTGTTGCACGTGCTCAGTGCAATCGTGTTGCCTACGAAAGTGTGCTTTTCTCTTTCTTTATTTTCTCCTTCTCTTTTTAATAAAACAGTTCGATCGAGACGATCGAAAATAAGTTTGGGGGAATTTGATCAGTCGAAAATACTGCATTTTTAACACGGCAATTTCCCTATCATTTGCACTCATCTAGAAGTGTTCGGAATTCATATTGCACATATTAGCAAAACATCACTGAAATACCAGATTGCATGTGTTAGACTTTAAAACCGGCACTTTTAGGGAAATTGTGTGTTTATCATGGCATCGCATCATCCTTGCATTACGCAACTCTTGTCCCGAGAAATTGTGCAGGAAATTCCAGAAACCGAGCAAAAATTATGATACAGTGCTGATAAAATACGCCAACTCAAAGGCAAGAGATCTGGCAGTGATCAGGGACTCATTTGGAAAATCAACATATCAGAAAATATACATAAAGTCAGCATCAGAAAAGCCCAGAAGTTCCAAGCCCCAAGGCCTGCATTGAGCCGCGGATCCGCGGCGGCTCCATGGCTTCAAATGCTCAATTTCCTGCACGTGCCTAATTGTAACGGTCCAAGCTTCCAGAAGACTCCAGAATGACCACGTGGCTTCATCCAGAAGGCTCGGCCAAACAACCTTACCCAAGAATATTCCTCATTCTAGAATATTCCCTCCAACAAACTTCTTCTAGAAGCCTCCTTATAACAACCTTCTCCTAGAAGCCTCCTTGTAACAACCCCATTCTAGAATATTCCCTCCAACAAACTTCTTCTAGAAGATTCTTTCTAACAACCTCATTTTGGAGGGAAAATTCAAATGAGGTAGTTCATTTTGGAGGGAAAATTCAAATGAGGTAGTTCATTTTGGAGGGAAAAGTTGTTCATTTTGGAGGGAAATTTGAAATTTGAATTCTAGATCTAGGGTTTTGGATGGCTTATAAAAGGAAACCTAGATCTAGGGTTCAAGGTTGTTCATTGTTCAATTCTTCATCTATCTCCCCATCTACAAGTTGAGTGACACATCTTGTAGCCCCAAATTCTAAATCCAATTCCAAATTCAAGATCTCGAGTACCAAATCAAGCAAGAAGCCTTCAACCTTTTAGGAGCCGAGCCGATCTTCAATCGAGCAAGTGATCCAAGACGATCCGCGACTCAAGGAGACGAGCGAAGCCAAATCGACGATCGAGTTCCTCCTCTTGTAGTTCTTGAGCGAATGTAATGAAATTGTTGATATAAATAAAAGGTGAAATTCTTTAATCTTGCTTTCTTTAAATTCTTGCATCATGATTCGATCTCAATTTATAATTGTAGTTCTTGTTGTGATGTTTGAGTAAAACTCCGCTTGTCGAGGAGTCGAGACGATCAATAGAATGATGATGTAACAAATCTTGATACGATTCTTGAGTCCTACGAGCTTTGTAAACCCTAGCAAGTTCAAGAATCGATGACCTAGTTTCGTTGCGATGCTTTCTTGATTGTGATCGCTCGAAATTAGGGATCTACGATCGTTTCTTGAATTTACTAGAGGCTAGAATGTGAATGATATCGACGAAAGAATAAGGGATAAGATGAAACCCTAGTTTCATAAGAAATCCCTAATTCTCGATCGATCATCATCGATCTAGTATCAATTCATCGAAGGATAAGAATACGTAATTGTAAAATTACATCACATCTATAGATCCGATCTATTCCTACGAGCCTCATTTCGATTCTTGATATTTGGTTTGGAAAAATCAACAAACTCTCAATTCTTGATTCTATCTTTTAATGCTTTCTTAGATCTAGATTTTTTCTTTTTCTTGAATTGCAATTACAAATCATGAATTGTTTTGTTTTGTTTTCTTTAAAGTTTCGACTCATCTAATTCAAAAGACGAACGATTACACTTTCCCTGTGGACGATCCGCACTTACTAACGCGCTACAACCGACACCGTTATTGATTGCGGTCAAAATATTTTTGGTTGTGATTTCTATACAATTTTTCAAATACTACACAACAAAAAAAATCATAAAATCAAATGGCGCCGTTGCCGGGGATCATTTGACTATTTGATTTGAATTCTTTTACTTACACACAGTCTCGAATTTTATAAACAATCAAATGGCGCCGTTGCCGGGGACTATTTGATTTGATAAGCACAATCGGAAATTAAGAACAATCACCGGACAACCCCAAATCTTAACTAACTTAAGAGATGGGCTCTTCCCTTATCATATCAAATATGAAGTGGTAGGCAACTGATTTGATTTGAACCCTATTCAATAGGTATGCAGCTTCTCAAGTGCATAACTCCCAAAAAGGAAAATAGGAAACTCAGTAGTACTCATCATAGAGCACACCATATCACATAGGGTGCTATTGCTCCGCCCCGATATACCATCGTGCTATGGTGTATACGGAGGAATAATGCTGAGAGAGAATCTCATTCTCCTTTAGAATAGTCCAAGAATTCCGTGCTCAAGTATTCTCCTCCTTGATCTCATCGAAGGACATAATACTTATACCCATATTTTGGTTCTCTACTTCTAACTTATATTCTGCGAATATCTCGAAAGCTTCGGACTTATATTTCAACAGGAACACATGTCTGAATCTTGAGAGATTATCAGAGAATGTAATGAAGTACAAAGAACCGGTCTTGGCATGTGTAGACAGGGGACCTTACATACATCAACATGTATCAATCCCATAAGTTCACTAACTCTTTCTCTGTTTCCAATAAACAGAGCTATGGTCATCTAATCTTTGTGACATGACCGGCAAGTTTTCACAAGATGTAAATTCAAACTGATTTAAATATACATCTAAATGTAACTTCAGCCAGTCGGGTCGCATTGATATGACCTAGTCTACAATACCTCAAGAAGGATTCGTTCATTTCTGAACTCTTCCTCTTGTGTGTGTTCTGTATATTAAGAATCGTAGATTGATTTAGAACATCAATGCTTTTAGATAACGTGCCTGAACCTATCAACTTTTGATATAGGAAATGTTCAAAACATTATCCAACAATACAAAATTTTATCATTTCTTTACTAATAAAGGGACTGATATGATTTTGTATATCAGGTTCGGTATCTAATATCATTCATTCAGAATCAATGTATTGATAATACAGGGTGACAGTGACCAACAGACTTGGCTGCAACACTTGCCCCGTTTTCTGCCTCATGAAACTTATCACCCGTTCTCAGTTCTCTACCTATCTGTAGCCCTATGTAACAGATTACATATCTGGGATCCTGATCCGGTATCAAATACCCAGGACGTAGAGTATACAGAGAAACAGTTCTTTGTAACGAATACACCCGAAGAAGATGCATCATATGTACTTTCTTCGTTTGGGCGGCATGGGAATCTTGGTATTCCCCTATTTCCTGCTCGGTCTTATAACAATTATAAGTTGGAGCGGGACCAACGTTCCCCAGCTCAGTATAACAAGCGGGTTCGGTCAATACATCCGTATTATTATCTTGATTAAGGCGTGATATGGTCGCTACCTGGAGAGAGAAAGAAGAAAACACTCAGCGTGCGCTCTTGCAAGAATAGATTGGTCATTATTTTATCTAATCAGGATGGCTCCCACTGTTTTTATCAAATCTTCCTTCAAACCCCAAAAGGAAAAACTAGCCGGGATTAATTACACGCTACAAGTTCGCCAATCTTTCAGCCAGGCCAGTGTCGGTACTTTGAGGGAGGTCCCCCGTGCTTTCGCACGAACCTAATTAATGTAAACCTCGTTTTCCCAGAGGCGTAACCCCGTTAACACCTTTCTAGACACCAACTTGATTGGCTAATTGTAATGTGTAAAACTCTCCCAGGAGTAACAATTACTCGCAGTGGGTATTGGGGTCCAACTATCTCATAGAAGGTATGCAATCTCGTTGCAAATTTCAACACTTGAAATTCCCGATAATATTTTGCCTCTAGCAGCTATATGACCTTAACATAGTCAACAAATCATAAGTGCTAGTCAAGTTCAACCTGTCATTTCCCGATTGAATTAAACCCACCCGCACGACCCTTAACATAGTCAACAAAGTCGCACGACTACCCTAATCCAATCGCATCATATGCTTATGCAGATAAGCACTAATTAGCTACCGCACACTACGCCTTAACATAGTCAACAAACGTAGCACGAATACTAACTAGTACTTATCTGAAATGACGGAGGGCTACGGCAGGTTTTTCTGAAAACCTATTGCGTAATGAACTTGATATCGTTGTAGAATCAAATGATTTTAAAATGGAGTGTTTTTTAGGCTTTTCTAGTTTTGCTAAAGGGGTCACTCCCGGTGAAGGGATCGTCGGCCCTTTCCTCGTCGAATGAGGTGCGGGATATATCATATATATCACTGTGCAAAGCAGAAACTAAAGAAGCAATCAAAAGACATACCGAGGGTTGTAGCATCTGCCAGTTATTGCTAAAGGAGTCACTCCCGGTAAAGAGATCTCGGTCCTTTCCTTATCGAATAAGGTGCAGGATGTTCTACAAGGAACACCGCAATGCAAAGCAAGAACTGTAGCTACCTGTTTTTATTTTGAAATTCGATTCCACAACATCTTAGGTTTCTTTTATTTTCATTAATCACATTAATGAAGTCCCATCATTTAAGTACCTAAACATCACAGATAAATACGACGTACACTTATGCCATCCGCATTCGCCTCAATGTCCCCTCGTGCACCGTTAGGTTAGGTAACTAACGGCAGAGCGGGGCAGGGCTAGCACAGGTGTAAAACATAAGTAACGTCTATATAATATATCATATATACTATATACAGTATCTATCACAGAACATATCACATGATCACATCACAGATATCGCAGCAGAAGAATCATATGAAATATTGGATATACTAGGACGTCCGTGTTTTCAATACGAGCCAGTATAAAACACGGATTCCACGGTCGCGATGAATAGCCAAACCCACACCCCTAGACCCCTACGAGAGCGGCAAGCAACCCTACCAATTCTAGAGTTAGGAGACCCGGACTCGACTCCTCGAGTTGGTCTCCCACTGGACTCTAGAACCCGGTTACTTGTACTCCCCTCCTTGGGTCTATCCTAGTGCGGAAAAGTAAATAATATACAAACGGTGACATCTTCCACAACCTGGAAGTGCCCCAATAAAAGAAAATTACATACAAGTTTTTATATGAATGAAAATGAAAAACACTCATCTCACATAAAAAAACCCCGGCTATTTAAACACGACGATCCAATATAACATATCCAGCAACACATAACATCACATGTCATCAACGTAAGTAAACATGCGTATCCCAATTGTCGTTGGCATATAGCAACGAAACCGGCGATATCACATATTACACTTACGGTCACAGAAAAGAAAGTGTAAAACTACAACAGTTGGAATCCGCAACCTGCATAGTCATCGCATGCCTAATCATATGAATTCCTTAGACATCGCATGCCTACCAATTATAAACCCCGCATTTTAGTCTCATTATCGAAAACTCTTTTCAATATCAAATCGGGCAATTCAACAAGATTCCCGACATTTTGATCGAATGCTCGTCGCAAACTTTATTAGGCGGCCGCACCCCCAATGCCGTCGACGAAGTGCACCAAGGCGGAACACCGCTGCCGTGAGCACCTGAACGGATGCCTTCGGCGACGGGGTTCTCCTACAGTCACTTGGTCGGGGCTATGGGGTGAAGCTGTCTATTAAGTTTACCGGCGAGTATCCGCGTACGCTACGAGATTGCGATGGACTTTTGATCACATCAAAATTCCGTGGCAACCGATCAAGTGAGACTAAAGTGCTATGTTTATAACATTCAAATCAGTTATCTCATAACTGCTTGTGGATTCCAAATATTGTATCCCATTCCAGATAAATAGAAAATGTTAAACTTTCCGATCGAACATTCGAACACCCAAGTTTTCCCGAAACAGCTCAACACATGAAACAAGTTTAAAAATATTCACTTCATGCCTCAATACCAACGGTCCAGCCGTAGAAGGGTCAAGCCAACGCCTCACATGTGGCACGCCGTACTGCCCCAAACCCGAAGGTTCAAAGGGCAGTTCAAGACGGTCACATAATCGAGTTAAGGTTTGTGGTCTTCTAGAGGGTCCATCGCGTTACTTGCACTACTTAGAACGTTATTAAACCACGGAAAGATCCAACACTTGGAAATTTCCCGACAGGGGAAAAAGTGGGTATTTATATCCGGTCGAACTTTTTAACATATTCAAAAATTATCCAGAAAACACGGACAAAATTAGACAATCCGATCGAATAATCGAATCCCCAAAACAACCCCAGAAAACACAACAGTGGAGTGTAAGATAAAAATTCCCATAAAATACAGCACTTAAATATAGAAATTACTGTGCAAGCCACGTGGAAAGATTCATCAATTTGGCCACGGAACCGCCGCCAAAGCCAGGGTGGGGCCGCGGTTCCGTGGCGCTTTAGACGATTTTGTAAGTCGATGTGCAACACCCCACGACTTGCGGGGAGGCGGAAATATGAAAAACGATCTTGTTCTTTGCTTAAACATCGACTAACCGCATGAATCGAAGCTAAACGATAACTAACAACAATCATAGAAGTTCTAAACTACTATGTGAAGTGATTATACCTCAAGAACCATGTCCTTCGGGTCTTCATCACTGTCCTCCACTCCTCGTAGGCTCCTTGGAACATCGGCACCTCAACAACCTCCTTGAATCAAAGACGATCCACCCGAAAGTTCCTACGCCAAGCTTAATCTCAAACTTGAGATAACTAGTTTGCTCAAATCGCTAATCTAAGCTAACTAGATGATATAGAGTGAGGTTATGGATGTATTAGTCTAGCTAACCCTTGTACTCAACATATGAGAGGGAAGGATTAGGGTTTGAAGAGAGAGAGAGCTAGAGGAGAGAGAAGATGAACATAATAATGAAATGAAAAAAATGAGCTATCATAATATATATCAAGCATTATTGTTTTTCAAGAAAAGAAAAGAAAATCATTTACAACCATGCTTAATAAATATCTTATGGTGATTCATCTCCATGAGTCATTAAGCAATTATGAAGCATTAATGACATGGATGAATCATCCATATGACTCACTAATCTCATTCAATGTATATGTCACCTAAACCTCCTTAGTCACCATCTTCTAGAAGCTTCTCGCGCAATTATGAGAACGCTCCTCCTATCCGTGAAAACACGGAAAAACTTTAGACTATATAAATCCAATAACCGGATACTAGTAATTGGCTTAAACCAAAGCCGACTAGCAAAAACTGTCCGGATGTCGTACGTGCGTAAACACACGTATGCGTCCGAACCCTTGTCATAAAACCATACGACCTCTATATCGTTTCGCCTGGAGCAGGGAAACTCTCTGTGTGGGACTCTAAAGACTCGACACTACGCTGGCAGTGGGTTTAACCACAGACCGCAAGCGGCACTAGCTGTACGTAACGGTCCCCAGGTAGATGTCGATAAGAAGGCCGATGAGGAAAATCATCCGAACTTCCACTGAGCCTGATGTGACAATCTTCGTACAGTCCGGTCTGTTCGTTTAAGACTATCGCATATCAAGCCTAGGGGGCGGCAAGTGTCAGTCCCCTAATAGCTGTATAAGACGTGTCGGAGCGAAGCCCATTACACCCTGAGAAGCTACTGGAACCTACCAGTATATCTCGCTTGCCCTGGCCAGGGACTTTGCGTAATGGCTCTCTGACACAGTGCGATATCAACTCCCAATACTGGGAGAGACGAATTCTATCTAACCGCCACTGCCTCCAAGTGCTCGGGACTGCACCCAACTGCTACCTGTTTGCACGAATCCTTTAAGCCGTGGTAGGGTAGCAATCTAAGAACAGTGGGACACACTCGAGGCGAAGTAGCAGTGTCAAGTCTGCGGACTATGTTGTACTCATGTCACCTGGGAACTGTTAACTGACGATGGGTATAATACCAACCAATCAGTTCCCCGGCAAGTCCTGTCCGGTGTACCCGTAACCTAACGGGCACCTGTATACTATCTCCAGTATGACGTACTAATGGCTGTGGGACAGACCATTTCCCCAACTGGGATGAGAAGCGTACACACTTAGTCTACTCCGGAATATCGATGCCCAATCTCGATAATCCAACGACCAGGGACCTGTATAGGATGTTGCTTACAGACTACCCAGCCCCCACTAGTGTGACTGCCATCACGACGCTGGTAATCAAGCAAAGATCTTATGGGCTCTACTAATATGTATAAGTGATACGTTACAAGAAACATATGTACATATTAAAGTAGACACAAACCAAGTAGCATACTACCATTTTTAGCAAGACTGTATATATATAACTGTGAATATCCCAAGCTTCCATTAAGTAATATACAATCTAGTATGATACAATAATGGCCCCTAGGGCATATACACTAACAATCTCCCACTTGCACTAAGGCCATGAGCTGGTATATCGTAGACCTATCATCTCGAATAGCCTCTCGAACTGCGTCTGAGGAAGGGCCTTTGTGAATGGATCAGCAATGTTATTCTCCGTCTCTACTCTCTTCACCTCGATCTCCCGGCTATCTACGATCTCCCTGATCAGGTGATACCGCCTTAAGATGTGTCTGGACTTCTGATGGGACCTGGGTTCCTTCGCTAAAGCTATAGCGCCGTTGTTGT
This sequence comes from Agapanthus africanus, assembly GCA_030015575.1. NCBI lineage: Eukaryota > Viridiplantae > Streptophyta > Magnoliopsida > Asparagales > Amaryllidaceae > Agapanthus > Agapanthus africanus. Next base: position 396,177,134 of record JASDDO010000026.1, on the reverse strand, counting down.
CACAATATAGAGGTATTGGACCAACACTGGTAGGAACCACCTGAAGTTTTGTGAGGAACTTCTTCATCCAGACTGCTTCTTTTACGGCATCGCAAGCAGCTATGTACTCTGCTTCCATCGTTGTGTCAGCAACGATCTCCTGTTTGGAACTCTTCCAACAGACGCCCCTCCATTGAGGGTAAAGACATAACCCGACATGGACTTGGAGTCATCTTTGTCATTCTGGAAGCCGGAGTCGGCAAAGGCCTCTATCTGAAGGTCTTTTCCGCCATACACCAAGAACATCTCCTTAGTCCTTCTCAGGTACTTGAGAATGTTCTTTACTGCTATCCAGTGCTTCTTCCCTGGGTTTGCCTGATACCGGCTTACAACGCTTAGTGCGTAAGCTACATCTGGTCTGGTACATAACATCGCATACATTATAGAGCCTACCGCAGAAGCGTAGGGTATAATCGACATGCGATCCCTTTCCAAATCAGTCTTGGGAGACATCTCTTTGGAGAGGGTGATTCCGTGACAAGCCGGTAGGTTACCGCGCTTAGAATCATCCATACTGAATCTCTTCACTATAGTGTCTATGTACCTGGACTGCGAAAGTCCCAATATCCTCTTTGATTTATCACGATAGATCCGGATCCCCAGAATGTAGGTGGCATCACCCAGGTCTTTCATGGAGAATTTATGTGATAAGAATCTTTTGACTGACTGTAACATACGAATATCATTTCTTATTAGGAGAATATCATCCACGTACAAGACGAGGAATACTACAGCTCTCCCTACAATCTTACTGTATATGCATGGTTCTTCTGGATTTTTGATTAACTCAAATTGTTTGACAGCATCATCAAAACAGATGTTCCAACTCCGTGATGCCTGCTTTAGTCCATAAATGGACTTAAGCAACTTGCATACTTTACCGCTGCTCCCACTCTGAATGAATCCTTCTGGCTGATCCATATAGACGCTTTCTTCCAAATTTCCATTTAGAAAGGCCGTCTTTACGTCCATCTGCCAGATTTCATAATCGTGGAAGGCAGCAATAGCAAGAAGGACCCGAATAGATTTAAGCAAAGCCACTGGAGAAAAGGTTTCGTCATAGTCCAAACCAGGTCTTTGACGGAAACCCTTTGCAACAAGTCTAGCCTTATAGGTTTCAACCTGTCTATCTACACCAATCTTCTTTTTGAAGATCCATTTGCATCCTACGGGTTTTACCCCATCTGGAGCAATGTCCAATGTCCATACTTTGTTGGTGTACATGGACTCCATTTCGGTCCGCATTGCATCTAGCCATTTTACTGAGTCACCGCTCTGAATGGCTTGCTGGAAGCTAGTAGGCTCATCATAATCAATAGTGCAATCCTCTCTATCCCCGTCTATGAGAAAACCGTAGTATCTCTCGGGCGGATGAGATTGCCTACTACTCCTGCGGAGTAGCGTCGGGATGTCCTGTTCACTTGAACCTTCTTGTTCTACCAAGGTTTCAGTAATAGCTTGTGGATCTGGAATTTCTTCCAATTCTATTGCGCTCCCACTCTTCTGATTTTCTAAAAATTCAGTTTCTAAGAAGCAGGCATGACGAGAAACAAAAACCTTTTGTTCCTCTGCGTAATAGAAATAATATCCCTTTGAGTTCTTTGGATATCCTACAAACTTACACTTTACTGAGCGTGCCTCGAGCTTGTCCGCATGCTGCTTTTTTACAAAAGCTGGACATCCCCATGTCTTAAAATGTTTTAGACAGGGTTTCTTCCAACTCCACATCTGATATGGTGTGGTAGGCACAGTTTTGGTAGGAACCTGGTTCAAAAGATATGCAGCTGATTCTAGTGCATATCCCCAGAATGATCGTGGTAACTCAGCGTTACTCATCATGGAACGAACCATATCCAATAGGGTTCGATTCCTCATTTCCGATACACCGTTATGTTGTGGTGTGTATGGAGGAGTAAGCTGAGAGAGAATTCCATTCTCTTTTAAGTAACCCAGGAACTCGGCACTTAAGTATTCACCACCTCGATCAGATCTCAGTGTCTTTATACTCTTGCCTGTTTGTTTTTCCACTTCATTCTTGTATTCTTGGAATTTCTCAAAACCCTCGGATTTATGCTTCATTAAGAAGACATATCCATACCTAGAGAAATCATCCGTAAAAGTAATGAAGTAGGAATAACCACCTCGCGCATGTGTAGACATTGGACCGCACATGTCACTGTGTACGAGTCCTAAGAGCTCGCTCGCTCTTGCTCCGTGTCCAGTAAACGGAGTCTTTGTAATCTTTCCCATGAGACAAGATTCACAAGTAGCATAAGATTGATATTCGAACGGATTCAAATATCCTTCTCTATATAACTTAGTCAACCTCCTCTCATTAATGTGACCTAGTCTACAATGCCATAAGAAAGCCTGATTTAATTCTGGAGACTTTCTTTTAAGTGTGTTCTAGACACTGAAAATCTGAGCTTGATTTAATACGTATATTCCGTTTTCTAATGTACCTGACCCAATCAAATCTTGATTTAGGTGGATGTGAACCACATCTCTTGTAAAAGCAAAATCATATCCTTCCTTAGAAAGTAAGGGTACAGATATGATATTACAAGTCGTACCTGGTACATAAAAACAGTTACGCAGAATCCATATCTGTCCAGTTGTCATTCCAAGATGATATTCCCCTACGGATTCAGCGTCCATGCTCATTCCGTTAGCAACTGTGAGGGTCATATCACCTATCCCGATAACCCAACGATTTCTCAGAGCCTGTAATGAATTACAGATGTGAGTTCCTGATCCGGTATCCAATACCCAGGAAGTAGGGTTAACTGACATACAGTTCTCTATCATAAACACACCCGAAGTCGAAGCCACAACATGCTTCGTATCCTGGCTACTGGCTTCTAAAGCCCTACAATCATTCTGCCAATGCCCAATCCCACAATAATAGGAACGTCCCTCTTTTACTATTTCCAGTCCCGAAACTTTTGCCTTTCTCTTTCTTTCTCCTTCCCTGGTTTCCTTCAGGTTAGAAGGCAGAGACTGTAGAATCAAGTCAGTGTTTGACTCGTTTCCCAACGCGGTCTCCAGGTCCTGGAGCTCATCAATACAGCTAGTCATTGTAAGGACGTTGTCCCTTACAGATGACCCGTCAGCTAACCTCGCTTGAATTAATTCGTTCGAGGTTTCATATCTAGTGATATGAGATTGCTCTCCTTATAAAATCTTTATTATTATGGAGAAAGATGGAAACTAAGTCCATCTTCTCGTGCTGCTTCTGGTATACACCATCAACTGAAGCTAACACGAAGCACTTAGCTTTTGCTTTATCTTTTTCCCTTGTCTGACGGATATCTATATCCGTGATAGTGGAAACTGGACCTGAGACTGCGGGATCTGGAGTAGTAATAGGGTGGTCCAGCTTGTCATAGCCAATGGACATCTGGACAGACCTTTGCCAGTCATATAAGTCAGATTCAGTCAATTTGTTATCTAGATGTAACCTATGTGTGGTCACAAGGTCGCTGCAATTTAAGAGAGAGAGAAGAAAACATTTTAGCATGATGTTGTTGCAAGTTTAGATTGGTTTTATGTTTATCAAAACAGGATGGCTCCCACTGTTTCTCGAATCCCTCCTCAAACCATAAAAGAAGAATTAACCAGGACAATTCTCACCGTACAATACTTGCTTAACCGTTCAGCCAGGCCAGTGTCGATACTTCGAGGGAGGTTTTCCAACGCTTTCGCGAAGTTCGTTAATTAAATAACCTCTTTTCTCTGGGGGCGTAACCCCGCTGACACCTTTCTGGACACCTACTTGGTTTATAGCATTGATCGTTAAGTGACGAATCTCCTGATAAGTAGCTTATACTCACAGTAGGATCGGGATCCAAAATATCATCGTATGATAATGTTGAAGGAATCCTACCAACATTCATCAAACTCCAAAATGGTATGCATCTCTCTGCAAATTTCAGTTTCTTTAGAAATTCCCGATGTGGATTTTTTGCCCCATGCTCTTATGACCTTGACTAAGGGCCAACAAATCATAAGTCACATGTCAAGTTCTACCCATCATTGTCCAAGTTAATTTGAACCCACCCGTACATACTCTTGACTAAGGGCCAACAAAGTAATACGACTGTCCCAAACCAACGCATCTATCTATGCAACAAATGAATACCCCAGCAGCTACCAAACACTATGCCTTGACTAAGGGCCAACAAACATAGCTTGAATACTTCTGACCATCCATAAGAAATGACGGAGGGCTACGAATGGTTTTGGCAAAACCGTGAACGTAGTGAACTTGATATAATCGAAGGAACCTGATACTTTTTAAAAGGAGTGGTTAAAGCTCCGCAATTAAAAATCTGATCCTTTTAAAATAACCGAGTGGTTTCTTTTAAATTTGTTCCAATGATTAAACTTTGGTTTATTTTCTTTGCATTATAATAATGCGTCCCATCATTAACCTATCATTGCAGAAAACAACGAAAATATAACGTCCTCTTATGCCATCCGCATTCGCCACGGGGTCCCGTCATCACCCGTTAGGTTACTTAACTAACGACAAAGCGGGGGCTGGGCTAGCGCGGGTGCAAAACATAAGTGACGTCTAAATAGTTATCATATATAGATATTGTACATTCGTCAGACGCAATAATATTAATTCCAGATCACAGATGAACTTTATTGGATTTGCAAGCAATCCGTGTTTGTTTTGAGCCTGCAACAAAAGACGGATTACACAGTTGTGATGAATAGCCATTACCCCACCCAAGACCCCTACGGGTACGGCAAACTACCCGCCCGGCAGTTTGTGCACCCCACCTTGGGTCTGTCCTAGGAGCAAAAAACAGTACAATGAAATAATACAACGGTGGCTACAACCGCAACCTGGATGTGCCCCGCAAAATAATATTACAACAAATTACATTTACATTAAATGAATTAAATAATAACCCATCACATAACCCCGGCTATACATCACAACAGTCCAACACAGTTCATATACACAAACAGATAAAATCCATTATAGAAATGTGCAACCCCCTGCCAACCGACATACTAGCAGTTAGGGGAGGTTTACGAACACATTATACAAACACAGATATAATCCAACAAGCAAATACCGTATAATTTCGATCGATTAAACACATTTAAGTTTGCTCCAATACTTCTCTGTAAATCTGAAACCTGAGCAAAAATTAAAAAATTCCAGAAAATACCAAATATCACAGAGAACCCACACAGAAAAATGGGGCTGATGAATCGGCAACTCGGCGGCGGAATCGCGGCGGATCGGTGGGATCCGCCGTGGTTCCACGGCGCTTTAGCCGATTCATGAGCCCAGTTTTCTTGGGTGTTCTAATACTATCATTTAGGGCTTTCTGAACCTCCCTGAAAAATTTTTGGACTTCATTTAAAAAACGACAGAAACTCATGATATCGGGGTTTTCCGGTTTTGTTTTTTCCGTTCGAAATTCATACAATTTTGCAAGTGAGTTATTTATTATTTAGCGAGGCTCTGATACCACTGTAAGTCGATGTGCAATACCCCACGACTTGCGGGGAGGCGGAAATATGAAAAACGATCGTGTTCTTTGCTTAAACATCGACTAACCGCATGAATCGAAGCTAAACGATAACTAACAACAATCATAGAAGTTCTAAACTACTATGTGAAGTGATTATACCTCAAGAACCATGTCCTTCGGGTCTTCATCGCTGTCCTCCACTCCTCGTAGGCTCCTTGGAACATCGGCACCTCAACAACCTCCTCGAATCAAAGACGATCCACCCGAAAGATCCTACACCAAGCTTAATCTCAAACTTGAGATAACTAGTTTGCTCAAATCGCTAATCTAAGCTAACTAGGTGATATAGAGTGAGGTTATGGATGTATTAGTCTAGCTAACCCTTGTACTCAACACATGAGAGGGGAGGATTAGGGTTTGAAGAGAGAGAGCTAGAGGAGAGAGAAGATGAACATAATAATGAAATGAAAAAAATGAGCGATCATAATATATATCAAGCATTATTGTTTTCAAGAAAAGAAAAGAAAATCATTTACAACCATGCTTGATAAATATCTTATGCTGATTCATCTCCATGAGTCATTAAGCAATTATGAAGCATTAATGACATGGATGAATCATCCATATGACTCACTAATCTCATTCAATGTATATATGCCACCTAAACCTCCTTAGTCACCATCTTCTAGAAGCTTCTCGCGCAATTACGAGAACGCCCCTCCTATCCGTGAAAACACAAAAAAAACTTTAGACTGTATAAATCCAATAACCGGATACTAGTAACTGGCTTAAACCAAAGTCGACTAGTAAAAACTGTCCGGATGCCGTACGTGCGTAAACACACGTATGCGTCCGAACCCTTGTCGTAAAACCATACGACCTCTATATCATTTTGCCTGGAGCAGGGAAACTCTCTGTGTGGGACTCTAAAGACTCGACACTACGCTGGCAGTGGGTTTAACCACAGACCGCAAGCGGCACTAGCTGTACGTAACGGTCCCTAGGTAGATGTCGATAAGAAGGCCGATGAGGAAAATCATCTGAACTTCCACTGAGCCTGATGTGACAATCTTCGTACAGTCCGGTCTGTTCGTCTAAGACTATCGCATATCAAGCCTAGGGGGCGGCAAGCGTCAGTACGCTAATAGCTGTATAAGTCGTGTCGGAGCGAAGCCCATTACACCCTGAGAAGCTACTGGAACCTACCAGTATATCTCGCTTGCCCTGGCCAGGGACTTTGCGTAATGGCTCTCTGACACAGTGCGATATTAACTCCCAATACCGGGAGAGACGAATTCTATCTAACCGCCACTGCCTCCAAGTGCTCGGGACTGCACCCAACTGCTACCTGTTTGCACGACTCCTTTGAGCCGTGGTAGGGTAGCAATCTAAGAACAGTGGGACACAATCGAGGCGAAGTAGCAGTGTCAAGTCTGCGGACTATGCTGTACTAATGTCACCTGGGAACTGTTAGCTGACGATGGGTATAATACCAACCAATCAGTTCCCCGGCGAGTCCTGTCCGGTGTACCCGTAATCTAACGGGCACCTGTATACTATCTCCAGTACGACGTACTAATGGATGTGGGACAGTCTATTTCCCCAACTGGGATAAGAAGCGTACACACTTAGTCTACTCTGGAATATCGATACCCTATCTCGATAATCCAACGACCAGGGACATGTATAGGATGTTGCTTACAGACTACCCAGCCCCCACTAGTGTGACTGCCATCACGACGCTGGTAATCAAGCAAAGATCCTATGGGCTCTACTAATATGTATAAGTGATACGTTATAAGAAACATATGTACATATTAAAGTAGACACAAACCAAGTAGTATACTACCATTTTTAGCAAGACTGTATATATATAACTGTGAATATCCCAAGCTTCCATTAAGTAATATACAATCTAGTATGATACAATAATGGCCCCTAGGGCATATACACTAACAGATTTAGGGGTCCCATTTTGTACAGTAATTCTTGTAAAACCCTGCTGAATATTTTGGCTATTTTTAATATGGAAAAATCCACTTTTTCAGAAAAAGTCCAGAGAGTGGTATTCTTTTAGGGTTTCGGATTCGAACGGATTTCTAACATCGTCAACGCATCGCCTAAGGCTCTAGCTAGGCTCTGATACCACTGTAGGGTTCCTAGGCACTCTAAGGAGGTCTCACAAGGCATCAACCATGCCAATTTCAAATTTTACAAGTGCCGAGAAACCCTAATACGGATCGTTAACTAGAGTTTAGGCGAAACATGCAACTAGTTAACAGCTTAACTAAGAAGTGAACGGAAATACAACCTTTGTAGATCCGGTCCTCCACCTCCATAGCTCCTCAATGAAGTCCCTCCGCTGTACCCATCGGATCCCGGACTCTCGCGGTGGTTTCATCGAAAGAATGATCGGGCTAGGTCGTCGACTTCGATGCCGAAGATGATCTACGTCGAGGCAACTCAAGATCAAACTCCAACTTCACCTAGTCATGAAACTTTTGAAGAAAACACCCTATACTACTTGGCAAGTGGTAGAGGATGAAGAAATAGGAAGTGGGTTCACTTTAGAATTGGATTTCTCACTCTTTTCGTGCAATCACCATTGAACGTTGCAAGTTCTCTTCTTCTTGAAGAAGAAGAAGAAGAAGAAAAAGAATATCATAAGTCTTTTAAAAATAGGAAATAATATGATACTTATCATATTTGCAACCATAGTTAGGTGTAGAGAATGAACCAAGGTTAGGTGAATGGTTAGGGTTAGGGAAAGAAACAAAATGGTCAACCATTTCAAAGCTTCATGAAGCTTCAAAGATAATCCAAAGTTAGCCACCATTTTATTTCTTTCTAAAATGAATAAATGAATAAGTAAATGAAGCAAATGAAACCCTAACCATTGACCAACCATGGTTTAAACCAAACACACAAACTTTCATGTATCATCAAACATGATACAATCAAATGCACAAAAGTATATCACATATACAATGTGCACATCAAGTGAGAAAATCCTTTTTAAGTGAACCAATACTAGTTAATGCAAAGTAATATATCAAATATATAATTATGCATTAAATCATTAAATCAATGCTTGATTTAACGATCCGGTCATATCGCATATGACCGACTAATATCCAATGTATCGACTTATCGAATCAATCCTTGATTCGATAACTAGGTTATATCGCATACAACCAATCGATACATTCATCACGAGAATAGAATACGGTATCACATACACGCATTATTCTCGGTTCCACACATATCTCATATGTGCTCCTATTTCGTTTCGCTTGAGCCAGGAAACCTCTGTGTAGGACTCTAAAGACTCGTCAATACGCTGGCAGCAGGTGATGATCATATCAAACACCCACAAGCCGCAAGCGGTCTGCTAAACGTAACGGCCACCCGGGTATTGAGCGATCAGAAGATCGACGAGCAAGACCGCTCACACTCCTGTGAATCCAACCAGTAACACTTACCGTACAGTCCGGTCTGTTCGTCTGATATGTCGCATATCTCGCCTAGGGGTGGTAAACGTCAGACCCCAATAGCTCGATAAGTCGTGTCGATATGAGGTCTATAACAGTTCGAGAAACTACAGGTAACACTTACCAGTAAATCTCAGCAACCCTGGCCAGGGATTTCCTGTTATAGCCAATCGAACACAGCGCAACATCAACTCCCTATACCGGGAGAGACGAATCCCCTCCTATCGCTCATTGCCTCCATGTGATTCGGGACTGTACCCAAAAACCACCGTTTTGCACGCCCTCTTGGACGTGGTAAGGTGGAAATCAAAGCATAGTGGGAACCACACAAGACTCTATGACGATCTCGGGTCAACAGACTACTCTGTACCAGTGTCACCAGAGAACTGCCATCTGACGTAAGGTATAATACCATCTGGGAGTTCTCGGCGAGTCCGTCCAGTATACCCAGTCTCCACTGAGCACCCGTATATCATCTCTGATGTCAAACACCAATGGATATGGGATCATCCATCGCCCATCTGTATGGGTCGAGAAGGTATACGCTAGTCTACTCTGGTATATCAATGCCCCGTCTCGATACACCCACGACTAGGGACCTTGAAGGATGTACTTATAGACTACCATGTCCCCACTAGTATGATCCGCCTCATAGTCTAGGTAGTCAAGTACACATCCTAAGGGCTTTAGCAACATGTAACAGAGAGACAATCAGTGTACACGTTAAGGTAAAGAGCAACCAGATAGCATACTATCATGTAGAGCAAGAAAGTCCACCCTATATATGTCCAAGCATCCACTACAATATACATCCTATGTATAGTAATGGCCTCTAGGGCATACATATAACTAACAGAAACACATGCACATATTAAAGTAGAAACAAACCAAGTAGCATACTACCATTTTGAGCAAGATTGTCTATACAACTGTGAATATCCCAAGCTTCCATTAAGTAATATACAAACTAATATGATACAGTAATGGCCTCTAGGGCATATACACTAACATCACATTAAGGATATATGAGACTTACATGATATGATAGCCAATTTGGGGGCTGATTTGTGGAAATTGGGAATTGGATTGTCTTGTTGGATTTTGGTCCTACCACGAGGTTAGGATTTCCGTGGAAATGACATGTTTTATTCCATACTCCACATTTATTGTTTATGCACTGTTTTATGTATTAGTAGTACCTAATAGAGTACTTTCCATGACTGTTACATTTACATACTATTATATGCATTGCTTCATGTATTAGTTGTACCTGATAGAGTACCTTACATGATGGTCGCATACATATTGTCATATTATTGTTCATGTATTAGTTGTACCTGCTAGTGTACCTTTCATGACGGTTGCATTACATATGACCATTCATTGCTGTTAGATGCTTATGTTAGATTCACGTTATACGTGCATACTCACGATTACCTGCATATGTTATTTACTATTCACGAGTTGGCAACTCACCCCCGTTGTGCCACAGTGTGTTGCAGGTGTTCTTCAGGATAGTCAGAGGTAGGGCTATTTTCATCCATCGTATCATCTTTGCTGCGGATACCGCTTTGCCTGACAGTGTGCAGTTTTGCTTAGGTAGGTTTTTCGATTATCCGATGTTGCATGTTGAATATTCGTTGTATCCTGTACCCTCCATCTACCATTTTGTTGTATGACTTAGAGACTTGGTGTAAGGACGATATTGTATTTCATTTTCTGACTTGGAGGTCTTTTATGAAATTTTATTTATATCGTCTCTTTCATCGCTACGGCGTCGTATATCTGTTGTGATGGTTGTTTTCCGCCGTTGGGCGTGGATTTTGCTCCCGTTTGGGATGTTTTTACTTATATTTTGTTGTACCCATTTTTGGGGGCTTGTTTTGCAAAGGAGGTGCTGCCAAAATTTTAAAGGAATAAAAGTTGGACTTTAAAGAATTTGGTTTAAGATTTTCAAAAGTTTTAGCGATGTTCTTATTTCTTACTATTTTTTTGATGGTTTAGATTGCTGGGTTTTCGGCTTACTTAAATTGAGTTACGCCTGTAGATGTTGCGTAGTTTAAGGGCCATCACGTGCCATTTTTGAGTCGTGACAAAGTTGGTATCAGAGCGCTAGGTTTTACCTTTCAGAGTGTAAGATGACCCTGGTATGATGGAGTAGGTAGCTTAAGCAGAGTAACGTAGTGTGTGTATGTCCGCGGCATACTCACGATGCGGTACTCCGCCTAAAGTGACCTAAGTACAAATTGCTTGAAATTCCTTCCTTGATGATACATATCCTTGTGACTTGATTTCCGTGTTCATATCGAATCCTTCTTCCATTTATAGCCTTTTCCACTGATGACTATGAGGACTCAGAGTGATGCAGCGAGAGCCGAGGTCAGAGTTGACTCGTGTGGGACAAGGACTGACCAGGATGGCACGCTCGTTGCATCGGAGCAGATGGATCCGCCTTCGATAGACCATATTGATAAGCTTGTGGCAGAGATGCAGGACTTGCGCCAGACGATGAGGTCTTTGGTTGAGGCCAGTAGAGCGCGGCGACAGGAGGTTGTCACCCTTGTTAACCAGTTGTTCCTTGCAATCAACACTCAGCCTTGTGCTACGTATACAGCACCAGTGGACGCTGCCCGTTTTGACAAGGAGCGTTTTTCCGAGACTTTGGGAGTTCCAGAACAGAGGAGGGCTCGTACAGATGTACCGGCCCAAAGACAGAGGCTTAGACGTCGAGACAGATATCGTGACCATCGCGGGAGTAGCAGAGGCTTGGGACGAGGACAGTCATTCAGCTCCCAACCCCAGGAGGGTCAGCAGTTTTATTCTGGATGCTATCGGTGCGGGAGCCTTCATCACCACATCAGGAGTTGTTCCCTAACACCGCGTCAGGGTCGATTTCAGAGAGGTCGTGGACGCGGAGGGTTTGCTCTGAGGGGATAGTTTGGCAGAGGAGGAGTTCAGCCAGTTGTGAGTAGGAGGGCAGACAAGAGAGTTTGCTTCTACTCATTGGGATGCATGGGCATCCAGTGCAGTGTTTTCAGGTATTCTTGATTCATAGGTTGGTTTTGTTCGGGATCTATGCACTTGTTGTTCTACACACTTTGTGCCTTGGTTGGGCTGAGAGTTGTGTATGCTAGATCAGCCATTGTTGTGTTATCTTCTGTCAGCGATTCTTTTATTGCGCGACACATGTTTCAGTCGTGTGCCAATCGGATAGGAGATAGAGTTTCGTCCGTCGTTGTGATCCTTCTAGAGATGTTGGATTTGACGTTCTCCTGGGCACAGACTGGTTAGCTACGTGCTAGGCGTCTGTAGACTGCCGCGAGGAAAAAAGACAGGTTTTGTTTTCCCGGCGAGTCAGTTCTTGTTGTGCAGAGGGACAGTGGGGCCACCTCTCATAGCTTGAATTCAGCCTTTTTCGCTTGTCGGCTTTTTGAGGAGTGGATGTCGAGGATTCTTGGCTTTCATTCATGATACCGGAGCCATAGTGGGTTGGTTGGACCGGGTTCCTTTCGTGCGAGAGTTTTCCGACGTTGTTCCAGATGAGCCGGCGGAGCTTAAAGAGCATAAGGATCAGCTGCAGAGTTGTTTGTTGGGGGACTTGTGCGTCCGAGTGTTTCGCTTTGGGGAGCCCATTTTCTGTACGTCAAGGAGAATGATGGCAGTTGAGGTTGTGTATTGATGGATTGTCAATTGAACCGAGTTACGGTGCGGATAGGTATCTTTTACCTCGCATTGACGATTTCCTGATCAGCTCCAGAGTGCGAGACATTTTCTAAGTTTGTTTAGGATCAGGTCATCATTAGTTGTGTGTTCGGAGTGATGACATTCCGGAGACTGCTTTTGTGCGTGCTATGGGCTTTTTGTGTTTGGTGGTGTCGTTGGACTCATCAATGCCCTAGCAGCATTCGTGAATATGATGAACCAGATTTCTTCAGGCCGTTCCTCGACCAGTTTATTGTGGTGTCATTGATGACATACTGGTCTATTCCTTATGTCGTGAGGAACATGAGCAGCACTTGAGGATTTGCTTTGCAGACATTGGGAGAGCACCAACTGTTTGCTAAATCCACTAAGTGTTCTTTCAGGCTTGATCGTGTTGACTCCTAGGTCTAGTAGTTACGGGAGACGGTTTTCGTATGGATCCGAGGAGGATCGAGGCCGTACAGCTTTGGCCCATACTTATATCCGGGACAAAAGTCCGCAGATTTTAGGCATAGCAGGTTTTTACCGCTGTTTCAGGCAAGATTGTTGGTGTATCGCCACACCGTTGACTGAACTGACCGTGAAGGAGGTTCTTTTTCTGTGGACTGAGGTATGTGTGCGGAGTTTTCAGCAGTTGAAGATTCGGTTGACAACTGCACCAGTTCTTTCTTGTTTTCTGGTTCGGGCGACTTCGTTGTTTTACTGTGATGTTTCGCGAGTGGGGCTCGATTTTGCGCTGATGTGGCATTATAGAGAAATCGCTTTTGCTTTCCGACAGTTGGAGGAAGTACGAAAAGGATTTTCCACTCATGATTTGGAGATGGCCGCGGTGGTCGAGCGTTGGAGATTTGGAGACACTACTTGTTCGGAGAGTCGTGTCAGATTTTCACGGACCACCAGAGCTTAATGTACATCTTCCTGCAGCGGGTTTGCTTGTTTAGACAACGCCGTTGGATGGAGCTTGTGTTAGATATATGTATGCCCTAGAGGCCATTATATGATAGTGGATGTATTTATACATGTATATATATATTCAGTGTACATTCTTGCTCGACATGATAGTATGGTATCTGGTTCTTCTTTATCTGACATGTTGACTTGATCATGTTTTTATTCATTCATACATGATGATAAATCCCTGAGGATATAGGCTTGACTACTGTGATTATGATGGAGATCATACTAGTAGGACATCTGTAGTTTATAAGCATATCCTGAAAAGTCCGTAGTCGTAGGTGTATCGAGACGGGGTATCGATATACCAGAGTAGACTAGCATATATGATACTAGACCCATATGATTGGCGATGGATGTTCCCACATTCATCGATGTTTGACATCGAGATCGTATACGGGTGCTCAGTGGTGACTGGGTACACTGGACAGACTCGCCGAGAACTCCTATATGGAATTATATCTATCATCGGATAGTAGTTCTCAGGTGACACTGGTACAGGTTAGTCTGTAGACCCGAGATCGTCATAGAGTCTTGTGTGTTCTCCCACTGTACTTTGATTATCACCCTACCACGGCTCTACTGAGCCGTGCAAACAGGTGGCCGTTGGATACAGTCCCGAGACACACGAAGGCAATGAGCGATAGGAGGGGTTTCATCTCTCCCGGTATTGGGAGTTGATGCTATACTGTGCTCGATTGGCTATATCAGTAAGTCCCTGGCCAGGGCTGTTGAGATTTACTGATAAGTGTTATCAGTAGTTTCTCGATCTGTTATAGACCATTCATCGGCACGACTTATTGAGTTATTGGGGTCGACGTTACCATCCCTAGACTCGATATGCAGTATATCTGACGAAGAGACCGGACTGTACGGTAGTGTTGCCGGTTGGCTCGACGGGAGTTGTGACGGGTTCGCTTGTTTTCTTCTGATCGCTCAATACCCGGGTGGCCGTTACGTTTAGATGACCGCTTGCGGCTTGGGGGTGTTTGATATGATCATCACCCACTGCCAGCGTATTGACGAGTCTTAGAGTCCCACAATGGAGTTACCTAGTCCAGACGAAACAATGTGGTGCGCATATGAGATATGCGCGTGGACCCGGTTAAAATGCGCTTATGAGATACCGTATATTAATCGGGCGGTTTGCTTTTGGTCGGGTCGTATGTGATATGACCGGTTTGCTAAATCAAGTGTTGATTTATCATTGACCATTAGTTTCTCACTTTAAACCATTTTCTTGTCTTTTTGTTGTATGCATGCATGTATGCATTTATTCTCATTTATGCACATATGGATGTGCATGAACACATACATACATAATTCTATCATGGTTGTTGATATAGTGGATGGTGGCAATATAAGACTCACACCATTTATAAATATATGGATATTAATTTTTGGAAAAGAAAAATGGAAATGGAAATTGTTATTATGGTTTAATATTTTATTCTCGCACCAACCCTTTGCTTTAACCATGATTTAATTTCTATGTCCATTTTTGATCCAAACTAAATATCTAGATATTTTATAACTATGGTTAAGAATGAGAAAGAGAAAATATATATATTTTCATTTCTCATTTTTATTCATATGCTTATCATTATCTTGAGCTCTTCACAAGCCATCATCTTCTTCCTCCTTTCTCTCTTGCTTTCTGGTTTTCTCTTGTGAGCAAAAGAGTCATCAAGTTAGGGCTTTGAAGTGAGAAAACAAACCACATCACCATTCTATATTAGTCTTGCCCATTAGTCTAGAGTGTTAGCTTCTACTTCTTCTCTTGATCTAGTGGAGCTTCAAGCTTGGACAAAGAGGACTTCGGGTGGATCGTCGTGGACCTAGAGGATCTCAAGTGAGCCTTTTTCCAACTCTCAAGTAGCCAAGGAGTCTAGCGTAGGGAGCTACAAAGGTTGTACTCTCAAAACCCTAGCTTTTACTACTTGTGTTTATGTTAAAGTTATGTTACCCTAGCTTTTCTAGCATGATCCTTAAGTTTGTTTCTCTAGCACCATATTAATTTTAAACATGGCATGTGTGATGCCTCTAAACCCTTGTAGTGGTGCTGTAGGAACCCCTTCATGGTATCAGAGCCAAGCTAGAGCCTTAGGGTAACCTAGACGACGTTACAAACACTCGAACGAACGAAACACGACGCCCGGGGTGCTCTCTGGAAATTTTTCTAAAACCTGGATTTTTTCAAATTAAAAATACTTTAAAAAATTCAGCAGGGTATTTTATGGGCCCACCAGAAATACGACGCCCTAACTCATCCGTACGACCGCGAAACCGCGGCCATAGTGGCCTTTCTGCGGCGGTTCCGCGGAGTAGTAGGTGGGTCTTGGGCCTTATTTTTTTGTGCAGGCCCGTATGTATTTTGTGAAGTTACTGGTATTTTTAAAATCTGCTCAGGTGTTGAGCTTTCTGAGAAGTCTTTGGGTGTTCAATCGTTCGATCGAATATTTTAACTATGCCTAGTTTATTAATATTTGATACAATAATTGGAATCTACAAATTTATTTGTTGCGTGTAAATCTAGCAGTTCGGTCTCGGCAACAATCGGAAATCTTCTTGAATTATCCGGCTTGTTTTGAAAAGGTGTTTTCATGGATGAGACCGAAATGCAAGCTTTATATTGTTAGGCATGAAATCTTGTATATGTGATATTCCGGGTTGTGTTGTCTAAAGGCGGTTACGATTCCAATTGTTGTAGTTTTTCATTTTATTTCTCTGTGACCGTAAGTGTAGTATGTGGCATATCGCCAGTTTCGTTGCTATACATCAACGACAATCGGGGTACGCATACTTACTTACGTTGATGATATGTGATATTATGTGTTGCTGAGATTTGACATGTAGGATTGTCATGATTGAATAGCCGGGGGGTTTGATGTGAGATGAGAGTTTTCTTTTCATTCATGTAAAATTCAAATGTAATGTAATATTCTTTTATTTGGGGCGCTTCCGGGTTGAGATTGATGTCACCAGTGTTGTATATTATTTACTTTTCCGCATTAGGATAGACCCAAGGAGGGGAGCATAAGTGACCGGGTTCTGGGGTTCAGAGGGAGGCCATCTCGAGGAGTCGAGACCGGGTCTCCTAAACTCCAGAATTAGTAGAGTCGCTTGCCGCTCTCGTAGGGGTCTAGGGGTGTGGGCTTGGCTATTCATCGCGACTGTGGAATCCGTATTTTCTATTGTTAGCTAAATACTAAATACGGACGTCCTAGTATATCCTATATTATCATATATGTGTTTCTGCTGCCTGTATACTATGATGTGATATCTGAGACGAATGTTGTATTATATATGAGATATAAAGTAGATGTTGCTTATGTTTTACACCCGCGCTAGTCCCGTCCCGGTATGCCGTTAGTTAAGTAACCTAACGGTGCATAACGGAACATTGCGGCGAATGCGGATGGCAGAAGCGTACGTTGTATTTTCGTTTCTTTTCTATGATTGGCTTAAGGACTTAAATGATGGGGCTACATTAATATGATTAATGTAAAGAAAATAAACCTAAAAATATGTTGTAGAATCGGATTTGAAAACCACTCGGCTCTTTATGAAAAAGCTACATTTCAAAACTGCGGAGCTCAAGCCACACCTTTTTGAAAACTATTTGATTCTACGACGATATCAAGTTCAAAGCGTTAAAGATTTTCTTAAAAATCATCCGCAACCCTCCGTCATTTTAGGAAGTAGAGTACTTAGTATTCGTGCTACGTTTGTTGACTATAGTTAAGGTGTAGTGCACGGTAGCTAAGTGATGTCTTCCTACACTGCATATGATGCAGATTAATTAGGACATTCATGCGATTTTGTTGACCATAGTTAAGGGTCATGTGAGTGGGTCTAATTAATCAAGAAATGACGGGTAGAACTTGACTGGTACTAATGATTTGTTGATCATAGTTAAGGTCATGGGTACTAGGGGTAAAAACCACATCGGGAATTTCAATAGTTGAAATTTGCAATGAGATTGCATACCTTCCATATGATGGTTGGATCCCGATCCCACTGTGGGCAATAGTTGCTCCCAGGAGAGTTTTGCAGTTTATAATTAGCTAACCCATTAGGTGTCTAGAAAGGTGTTAACAGGGCTACGCCTCTGGAAAGATGAGGTTTATATTAATTAGGTCCGTGCGAAAGCACGGGGAACCTCCCTCAAGTACCGACACTGGCCTGGCTGAACGGTTGGCGAAGTTGTAGACTGTAATTAATCCTGGCTAGTTTTCTTTTTAAGGTTTGAAAGAAAAACTTGATTAAAGCAGTGGGAGACATCGATTAGATAAGATAATAACTAATCTGATCTTTGCAAGAGCTTTCGCTGAGTGTATTCTTTTCTCTCTCTTAATGGTAGATACCAATGACCGGACTCAAGCTTCTACTAGATAAAAATAAACTGAATGGGACCAATTATAAAGACTGACAGAGGAATCTTAACATTTCCTTGACTTATGATAAGGTATCATATGTCCTCACGGCTCCAGCCCCGCCCGTCCCAGGTCCGAAATCCTCAGTTGCGGATATTGATGTCCGCAAGACATGGGACGCTGACTATGCCACGACAAAATGTCTCGCGCTTGCATCGATGGATAACACACATCAAAAGCAACACGAGAATATGGACGTTCACGCCATATTCCTCCATACAAAGAAGTTGTATGGAGAGCAATCCCGCGTATTACGATACGAAGCATCAAGAAAACTGTTTCAGATGCGAATGGCCCCTGGCACACCAGTAGGAGACCATGTTCTGAAGATGATAGCTCTCATAGAAGAGCTTGAGGACCTTGGATGGACAATGGACAATGAACAATATACGGATATTATTTTGCAGTCCCTCCCCTCCACCTTTGCTCAATTTATAGTTAACTTCAACATGCACAACATGGAGAAGGAACTACCTGAACTCCTTAATATGTTAAGGAGTGCAGAGAGCACACTGAAATCAGTGAAAACTCCCGTTTTGAGTGTTGGGCAATCTTCCTCTTCTCGCCCAAAGGATAAGGCCAAGGGAAAGATAAAGAAGAAGCCCACCAAGCCTAGGGGTGGAGTTAAAAAGGTTAAGGGGAAGGACAAGTCCAAAGCTGGAGAATCGGGGAAAGGGGAATGTTATCACTGCCACAAAACAGGACATTGGAAGCGCAACTGCACGGAGTACTTAGATCTCAAGAAGAAGCATGTGGATGCTTCCGCTTTAGGTGTGTTTGTGACAGAAAACTGTTTTTCAATAAACTCTGCTCCCTGGGTATTAGATACCGGTTCAGGTTCTCACATTTGCAATTCTATGCAGGGGATGAGAAATAGCAAGGTTTTGAAGACAGGTGACCATACTCTCCACGTTGGAAATGGTTCCAATGTATATACAGTTGCAGTGGGAGAGTATCACTTCGGGTTGCCATCTGGGTGTATATTGGTTTTGAACCCATGTTATTATGTACCTAGTATGCTTTGTAATATAATATCTGTTTTCTTGTTAGACAATGAAGGATATAATTTTGTATTGCAGAACAATGTTATGAACATTCACCTGAATCAAATGTTGTTTGGGTATGGTACGCTTAATAACGGGATATACGTCCTAAATCAACACACAGTTTTCAGCATACAACACACTAATAAAAGAAAACTTTCAGAAATAAATGAAGCTTTTCTTTGGCACTGTAGACTTGGTCATATTAATGAAACAAGACTAAACAAGTTACACAAAGATGGATATTTAAACCCTTTTGAATATAAATCTTATGCGACTTCCCAGTCTTGTATCATGGGTAAAATGACCAAAACTCCGTTTACAGGACACGGAGAAAGAGCTACTGAGCTCTTAGGCCTCATACATAGTGATGTATGCGGGCCAATGTCTACACGGGCTAGAGGCGGTTTTTCATACTTCATTACTTTCACTGATGATTTCTCAAGATTCGGTCATGTATTTTTATTAAAGCACAAATCCGAAGCTTTCGAGAAATTCACTGAATATAAACTCGAACTAGAAAAATAAATCAGCTTGAGTATCAAAATGTTTCGATCAGATCGAGGTGGAGAGTATCTCAATACAGAATTTGCAAACTTCCTAAAAGAGAATGGGATTCTCTCTCAGCTCACTCTTCCATACACACCACAGCACAACGGTGTGTCAGAACGACGGAATCGGACCCTATTAGATATGGTCCGTTCCATGATGAGTGATGCTGAGTTACCCGTCTCATTTTTGTGGCATGCATTGGAGACTGCAGCATTTATACTGAACAGGGTCCCAACCAAAACCGTGTCTACCACGCCATATGAGATATGGCATGGGAAGAGACCATCTCTTAAGAGAATTAAGATTTGGGGTTGCCCGGCCTATGTTAAAAAGCAGAATCCGGACAAACTCGAGACACGGTCGGTCATGTGTAATTTTGTGGGATATCCAAAGAATTCTTATGGATATCTATTCTACCACAAGCAGGAACAAAAGGTGTTTGTTTCTCAGTATGCCACATTCTTGGAAAAAGAGTTTTTCGCAAATAAAAATGATTTCAATGTGGTGGATCTAGAAGAGGTTCTAGAGACACAAACTACAAATGACTGTTAGTTATATGTATGCCCTAGAGGCCATTACTGTACAATGGATGTATATTGTAGTGGATGCTGGGACATATATAGGGAGGACTTTCTTGCTCGACATGATAGTATGCTATCTGGTTACCCTTTACCTTAACGTGTATACTGATTGTCTCTCTGTTACATGTTGGTAAAGCCCTTAGGATGTATACTTGACTACCTGGACTATGATGCGGATCATACTAGTGGGGACATGGTAGTCCATAAGTACATCCTTCAAAGTCCCTAGTCGTGGGTGTATCGAGACGGGGCATCGATATACCAGAGTAGACTAGAGTATACCTTCTCGACCCATACAGATGGGCGATGGATGATCCCATATCCATTGGTGTTTGACATCAGAGATGATATACGGGTGCTCAGTAGAGACTGGGTACACTGGACGGACTCGCCGAGAACTCCCAGATGGTAATATACCTTACGTCAGATGGCAGTTCTCTGGTGACACTGGTACAGAGTAGTCTGTTGACCCGAGATCGTCATAGAGTCTTGTGTGGTTCCCACTGTGCTTTGATTTCCATCTTACCACGTCCAAGAGGGCATGCAAAACGGTGGTTTTTGGGTACAGTCCCGAGTCACATGGAGGCAATGAGCGATAGGAGGGGATTCGTCTCTCCCGGTATAGGGGGTTGATGTTGCGCTGTGTCCGATTGGCTATAACAGGAAATCCCTGGCCAGGGTTGCTGAGATTTACTGGTAAGTGTTACCAGTAGTTTCTCGAATTGTTATAGACCTCATATCGACACGACTTATCGAGCTATTGGGGTCTGACGTTTACCACCCCTAGGCAAGATATGCGACATATCAGACGAACAGACCGGACTGTACGGTAGTGTTACTGGTTGGATTCACTGGAATGTGAGCGGGCTTGCTCGTCGATCTTCAGATCGCTCAATACCCGGGTGGCCGTTACGTTTAGCAGACCGCTTGCGGCTTGTGGGTGTTTGATATGATCATCACCTGCTGCCGGCGTATTGACGAGTCTTCAGAGTCCTACACAGAGGTTTCCTGGCTCAAGAGAAACGAAATAGGAGCGCATATGAGATATGTGCGGGACCGAGAATAATGCGTGTATGTGATACCGTATTCTATTCTCGCGATGAATGTGTCGAATGGTTGTATGCGATATAACCTAGTTATCGAATCAAGGATTGATTCGATAAATCGATACATTGGATATTAGTCGGTTATATGCGATATGACCGGATCGTTAAATCAAGTGTTGATTTAATGATTTAATGTATAATTATATATTTGATATATTACTTTGCATTAACTAGTATTGGTTCACTTTAAATGGATATTCTCACTCGGATGTACACATTGTATATGTGATATACTTTTGTGCACTTGATTGTATCATGTTTGATGATACATGTTTGCTAGGGTTTTTGTGTAAAGATCAAACCATGGTTACATGATAATGGTTAGGGTTTTGTTTTATTCACTTATTTATTTATCCATTTCTTTTTGGAAAATAATTTGCATAAAGTGCAAAATGGTGGCTTTCTTTGGATGGATGTTGAAGCTTCATGAAGCTTTGACTAAGTGACCATTTTGTCTCCATGCTTAACCCTAACCATTCCCACTAACCATGATTCATTCTCTACACTTGACCATGGTTATTATTATGATAAGTATTGATTTAATTTTGATTTTAAAATTAACTTATCATATATTATCTTCTTCTTCTTCATCTTCTTCTAAAAGAAAAAGCTTGCCTCATCAATGGCAACTTGATGAAATGAGTGAGAAATCCAATTCTAAAGTGAATCCACTTCCTATTTCTTCATCCTCTACCTCTTGCCAAGTAGTAGAGTGTGTTTTCTTCACAAGTTTCATGACTTGGTGAAGTGGGAGCTTGATCTTGTGATGCCTCGACGTAGATCATCTTCGGCACGAAGCCGACGACCTTGCCCGTCCATTTCTCCGATGAAGCCGACGCTAGAGCCCGGGATTTCATTTGGACAGCGGAGAGGACTTCATCGCGGTGCTATGGAGGTGGAGGACGGGATCTACAAAGGTTGTATTTCCATTCTCTTAGTAAAGTAGTTTACTAGTTGCATCTTTCGCCTAGACATCTAGTTAACGATCCGTAGTCTAGGGTTTCTCGGCACCCCTAAAATTTGAAATTGGCATGGTTGATACCTTGTGAGACCTCATTAAAGTGCCTAGGAACCCTACAGTGGTATCAGAGACTAGCTAGAGCCTTAGGCGAAGTCTAGACGACGTTTGAATTCCGAACGAACCCGAAACCCTAACACAAACATGCTCTCTGGACTTTTTCCAAAATCTGGAGTTTTTCGATATTAAAAATATGCAGAAAAATCAGCAGGGAATTTTAAGAATTACTGTGAAGCCCGTACCCATGAATCCACCAAACTGCGGCGGAACCGCCGCAGAAGCCTAGCTTCTGCGGCGGTTCCGCGGCCAATTGATGACGTCAGCTTCCCATTTTGGCACAGTAATTCCTCTTTTCTGGTGTTGGATTTTCTGGGAATTTTTAATATTTATTCAAGAGTTGAATTTTCTGGGTTGTTTTGGGGATTCGAATGTTCGATCGGATTATCAAATTTTTTCTGTGTGGCTTTCCGGATATTATTGAATATGTTAAAAAGTTCGACCGGATATAAATACCCAATTTTTCCCCTGTCGGGAAATTTCCAAGTGTTGGATTTTTCCGTAGTTTAACGACGTTCTAAGTAGTGCAAGTAACGCGATGGTCCCTCTAGAAGACAACAAACCTTAACTCGATTATGTGACCGTCTTGAACTGCCCTTTGAACATTCGGGTTTGGGGCAGTACGGCGTGCCACATGTGAGGCGTTGGCTTGACCCTTCTACGGCTGGACCGTTGGTACTGAGGCACGAACTGAATATTTTTAGACTTATTTCATGTGTTGATCTGTATCGGGAAAACTTGGGTGTTTGACTGTTCGATCGGAAAGTTTAACATTTTCTACTTATCTGGAATGTGATACAATAATTGGAATTCACAAAAAGTTATGAGATAACTGAATGAATGTCATAAACATTGCACTTTAGTCTCACTTGATCGGTTGCCACGGAATTTTGATGTGATCAAAAGTCCGTCGCAATCACGTAGCGTACGCGGATACTCGCCGGGTAAACTTAATAGACAGCCTCGCCCCATAGCCCCGACCAAGTGACTGTAGGAGAACCCCGTCGCCGAAAGCATCCGTTCGGGTGCTCGCGGTGGCGGTGTTCTGCCTTGGTGCACTTCGTCGACGGCGTCGGGGGTGCAGCCGCCTACTGAAGTTTGCGACGAGCATTCGATCAGGGTGTCGGGAATCTTGTTGAATTACCCGACTTGGTATTGAAAAGTGTTTTCGATTTTGAGACTAAAATGCGGGGTTTATAATTATTAGGCATGCGATGTCTAAGGAATTCATTTGATTAGGCATGCGATGTCTATGCAGGTTGCGGATTCCAACTGTTGTAGTTTTACACTTTCTTTTCTGTGACCGTAAGTGTAATATATGATATCGCCGGTTTCGTTGCTATATGTCAACGACAATTGGGATGCACATATTTACTTACGTTGATGACATGTGATGTTATGTGTTGCTGGATATGTTATATTGGATCGTCGTGTTTGAATAGCCGGGGGTTTTTATGTGAGATGAGTGTTTTCATTTTCATTCATGTAAAAACTTGTATGTAATATTCTTTTATTGGGGCACTTCCAGGTTGCGGAAGTTGTCACCGTTTGTATATTATTTACTTTACTGCACTAGGATAGACCCAAGGAGGAGAGCACAAGTAACCGGGTTCTGGAGTGCAGTGGGAGACCAACTCGAGGAGTCGAGTTCGGGTCTCCTAACTCTAGAATTGGTAGGGTTGCTTGCCGCTCTCGTAGGGGTCTAGGGGTGTGGGTTTGGCTATTCATTACGACCGTGGAATCCGTGTTTTATACTGGCTCGTATTGAAAACACGGACGTCCTAGTATATCCAATATTTCATATGATTCTTCTGCTGCGATATCTGTGATGTGATCATGTGATATGTTCTGTGATGGATACTGTATATAGTATATATGATATATTATATAGGCGTTACTTATGTTTTACACCCGCGCTAGCCCTGCCCCGCTCTGCCGTTAGTTACCTAACCTAACGGTGCACGAGGGGACATCGAGGCGAATGCGGATGGCATAAGTGTACGTCGTATTTATCTGTGATGTTTAGGTACTTAAATGATGGGACTTCATTAATGTGAATAATGAAAGTAAAAGAAACCTAAGATGTTGTAGAATCGAATTTCAAAATAAAACAGGTAGCTACAGTTCTTGCTTTGTACAGCGGTATATATGATATATCCTGCACCTTATTCGATGAGGAAAGGACCGAGATCCCTTCACCGGGAGTGACTCCTTTAGCAATAACTGGCTGATGCTACACACTCGGTTTATCTTTTGATTGCTTTTAAGTGTTTTTGCTTTGCACAGTGATATATATGATATATCCCGCACCTCATTCGACGAGGAAAGGACCGACGATCCCTTCACCGGGAGTGACTCCTTTAGCAAAACTAGAAAAGCCTAAAAAACACTCCATTTCAAAATTCATTCGATCCTACAACGATATCAAGTTCATTATGCAATAGGTTTTCAGAAAAACCTGTCGTAGCCCTCCGTCATTTCAGATAAGTTGTATATAGTATCCGTGCTGCATTTGTTGGCTTTCGTCAAGGTGCAGTGTGCGGTAGCTATATGCTGCTTATCTGCCAGCATACGATGCGATTGGATTAGGGTAGTCGTGCGGCTTTGTTGGCTTTCGTCAAGGGTCGTGCGGGTGGGTTTAATTCAATCAAGAAATGTACGGGTTGAACTTGACTAGCGGGCTATGGTTTGTTGGCTTTCGTCAAGGTCATAGCACGTTAGGGGTAAAATATTATCGGGAATTTCAAGTGTTGAAATTTGCAATGAGATTGCATACCTTCTATGAGATAGTTGGATCCCGATACCCGCTGCGAGTAATTGTTACTCCTGGGAGAGTTTTATACATTACAATTAGCCGATCAAGTAGGTGTCTAGAAAGGTGTTAACGAGGTTACGCCTCTGGGAAAACGAGGTTTACATTAATTAGGTTCGTGCGAAAGCACGGGGGACCTCCCTCAAAGTACCGACACTGGCCTGGCTGAAAGATTGGCGAACTTGTAGTGTGTAATTAATCCCGGCTAGTCTTTCCTTTTAGGGTTTGAAAGAAGATTTGATAAAAAGCAGTGGGAGCCATCCTGATTAGATAAAATAATAACCAATCTATTCTTGCAAGAGCGCACGGTGAGTGTTTTCTTCTCTCTCTCTCCTGGTAGCGACCATATCACGCCTTAATCAAGATAATAATACGGATATTTGACCGAACCCGCTTGTTATACTGAGCTGGGGAACGTTGGTCCCGCTCCAACTTATAATTGTTATATGACCGAGCAGGAAATTGGGGATTACCAGAATTCCCGTGCCGCCCAAACGAAGAGAGTGCATGCTGATGCATCATCTTCGGGTGTGTTCATTACAAAGAACTGTTTCTCTGTATCCTCTACGTCCTGAGTATGTGATACCAGATCAGGATCCCAAATATGTAATCTGTTACATAGGGCTACAGATAGGTAGAGAACTGAGAACGGGTGATAAGTTTCATGAGGCAGAAAACGGGGCAAGTGTTGCAGCCAAGTCTGTCGGTCACTGTCACCCTGTATTACCTATACATTGATTCTGAACGAATGTTATTAGATACCGAACCTGATATACAAAATCATATCACTCTCTTCATTAGTAAAGAAATGATATAATTTTGTATTGTTGGATAATGTTTTGAACATTTCCTATATCAAAAGTTGATCGGTTCAGGCACGTTATCTAAAAGCGTTAATGTTCTAAATCAAACTACAGTTCTTAGTATACAAAACACACACAAGAGGAAGAGTTCACAAATGAACGAATCCTTCTTGAGGTATTGTAGACTAGGTCAGATCAATGCGACCCGACTGGCTGAAGTTACATTTAGATGTATATTTAAATCAGTTTGAATTTACATCTTCTGAAACTTGCCAGTCATGTCACAAAGATAAGATGACCATAGCTCCGTTTACTGGAAACAGAGAAAGAGTTAGTGAACTCTTGGGATGATACATGTTCATGTATGTAGGTCCCCTGTCTACACATACCAGGACTGGTTCTTTATACTTCATTATATTCTCTGATAATCTCTCAAGATTCAGACATATGTTCCTGTTGAAACACAAGTCCGAACCTTTTGAGATATTCACAGAATATAAGTTAGAAGTAGAGAACCAATACGGGTATAAGTATTATGTCCTATGATGAGATCAAGGAGGAGAATACTTGTGCACGGAATTCCTGGACTATTCTAAAGGAGAATGAGATTCTCTCTCGGCATTACTCCTCCGAATACACCATAGTACGATGGTGTATCGGGGCGGAGCAATCACACCCTATATGATATGGTGTGCTCTATGATGAGTACTACTGAGTTACCTATTTCCTTTTGGGAGTTATGCACTTGAGAAGCTGCATACCTATTGAATAGGGTTCCAATCAAATCAGTTGCCTACCATCTCATATGTGATATGGAAAGGGAAGAGCTCATGTCTTAAGCTAGTTAAAGATTTGGGGTTGACCGGCCTATGTCTGAAAGCAAAATCCAGACAAGCTCGAGGCAAGGTCTGTAATGTAGAACTGGAAAGGTTCCAGCTATACAAACTGCAGCTGATGATTTGATAGAACCAAAGGATTCAGTAGATTCCAACGAACCTCACCCTCTCCGCCGATCTAGTAGGGTTCCTCACCCACCTGAGAGATACTTCTGTTTCTCTATGACAGTGGGAGCGAGGATTGCATCATGAGATGATGACCCAACTAGTTTTGAGCTGGCCATCAAGAGTGTGACTCTGTAAGAATAGCTGGATGCTTATCGATCTGAGATGGAATCCTTATACACCAACAAAGTATGGACTTTAGTTGCTATATCTGAAGGGTTAAATCCCCATCAGGAGCAAGTATATCTTGAGAAGATTACTTGGTGTAGATGGAAAAGTTGAGACTTTCAAAGCTAGACTTGTTAAAGGTTTTCGTCATTGACCAGGCGTGGATAATGATGAAACCTTTTTCCAGTTCCTATGCTTAAGTCCATCCAGATCCTACTTGCCATGGCTACATACCATGACTACGATATCTGGTGGTTGGGTGTCTTGACTGCTTTTCTAAATGATGATTTGGAAGAAAGCGTCTATAAGTACACAGCCAGAGGGCTTCGTAGACGGTGGGAACAGCGGAAACGTGTGCAAGATGCTTTATAGGATAAAGCAGGCATCGTGGAGCTGGAACATCTGTTTTGATGGATTAGTCAAAGAAGTTGACATCATCAAAATGGTAGATGAACCTTGTATAAACAAAAAGGTAGTAGGGAGTATGGTGACGATCCTCGTAGAGTACGTGGATGACATACTCTTGATAGGGAAGGAGTTTCCTATGCTACGCTCGATCAATCTCCGCTTATCACACTGATTCTCCACATAAGATCAAAGTGATACCTACTAAATCCTGGAATTTGGATCTATGAGATAGATCTAGTTGGATATTAGGACACTCACTAGTTGTAGTGAGATGGTATCAGTTGATCCTGGGGAGAATCACTGGAAGTGTTCCAAGAGTGATAAAGACGACTCAGTGTCAGTCACAGGCATTGTCTTTACCCTCAATCGAGGGACGGTATGTTGGAAGAGTTCCAAGCTAGATACCGTGACATACTAGACGATAAAGGCAGGATACACCGCTACTTAAGATGCTACCAAAGAGGCTGTTTGGGTGTATATTGGTTCATGAGATGAACTATGTTCCTCCCATTGTGTGACAATGGAGTTGTGCCTTATGCCAAGGAACGCAGGTCCCATCAGTGATCCAGACATATTCTAAGGCAGTATCACCTGATCATGGAGATGGTTGATCTCTAAGGGATCGAGGTTAGGAGAGTAGACTCAGAGGACAACACGGCGGATCCACTCACAAAGGCCTATTCCCAAAGAGAGACTTTTATGGGATGGTTGAGTATGAGATACTACAACCACTGCTATCAGATGGCCTTAGTGCAAGTGGGAGATTGTTAGTTATATGTATGCCCTAGAGGCCATTACTGTACATTGGATGTATATTGTAGTGGATGCTGGGACATATATAGGGAGGACTTTCTTGCTCGACATGATAGTATGCTATCTGGTTACCCTTTACCTTAACGTGTATACTGATTATCTCTCTGTTACATGTTGGTAAAGCCCTTAAGATGTATACTTGACTACCTGGACTATGATGCGGATCATACTAGTGGGACATGGTAGTCCATAAGTACATCCTTCAAAGTCCCTAGTCGTGGGCGTATCGAGACGGTGCATCGATATACCAGAGTAGACTAGCGTATACCTTCTCGACCCATACAGATGGGCGATGGATGATCCCATATCCATTGGTGTTTGACATCAGAGATGATATACGGGTGCTTAGTAGAGACTGGGTACACTGGACGGACTCGCCGAGAACTCCCAGATGGTAATATACCTTACGTCAGATGGCAGTTCTCTGGTGACACTGGTACAGAGTAGTCTGTTGACCCGAGATCGTCATAGAGTCTTATGTGGTTCCCACTGTGCTTTGATTTCCATCTTACCACGTCCAAGAGGGCGTGCAAAACGGTGGTTTTTGGGTACAGTCCCGAGTCACATGGAGGCAATGAGCGATAGGAGGGGATTCGTCTCTCCCGGTATAGGGGGTTAATGTTGCGCTGTGTCCGATTGGCTATAACAGGAAATCCCTGGCCAGGGTTGCTGAGATTTACTGGTAAGTGTTACCAGTAGTTTCTCGAATTGTTATAGACCTCATATCGACACAACTTATCGAGCTATTGGGGTCTGACGTTTACCACCCCTAGGCAAGATATGCGACATATCAGACGAACAGACCGGACTGTACGGTAGTGTTACTGGTTGGATTCACTGGAGTGTGAGCGGGCTTGCTCGTCGATCTTCAGATCGCTCAATACCCGGGTGGCCGTTACGTTTAGCAGACCGCTTGCGGCTTGTGGGTGTTTGATATGATCATCACCTGCTGCCGGCGTATTGACGAGTCTTTAGAGTCCTACACAGAGGTTTCCTGGCTCAAGCGAAACGAAATAGGAGCGCATATGAGATATGTGTGGGACCGAGAATAATGCGTGTATGTGATACCGTATTCTATTCTCGTGATGAATGTGTCGAATGGTTGTATGCGATATAACCTAGTTATCGAATCAAGGATTGATTCGATAAATCGATACATTGGATATTAGTCGGTTATATGCGATATGACCGGATCGTTAAATCAAGTGTTGATTTAATGATTTAATGTATAATTATATATTTGATATATTACTTTGCATTAACTAGTATTGGTTCACTTTAAATGGATATTCTCACTCGGATGTACACATTGTATATGTGATATACTTTTGTGCACTTGATTGTATCATGTTTGATGATACATGTTTGCTAGGGTTTTTGTGTAAAGATGAAACCATGGTTACATGATAATGGTTAGGGTTTTATTTTATTCACTTATTTATTTATCCATTTCTTTTTGGAAAATAATTTGCATAAAGTGCAAAATGGTGGCTTTCTTTGGATGGATGTTGAAGCTTCATGAAGCTTTGACTAAGTGACCATTTTGTCTCTATGCTTAACCCTAACCATTCCCACTAACCATGATTCATTCTCTACACTTGACCATGGTTATTATTATGATAAGTATTGATTTACTTTTGATTTTAAAATTAACTTATCATATATTATCTTCTTCTTCTTCATCTTCTTCTAAAAGAAAAAGCTTGCCTTATCAATGGCAACTTGATGAAATGAGTGAGAAATCCAATTCTAAAGTGAACCCACTTCCTATTTCTTCATCCTCTACCTCTTGCCAAGTAGTAGAGTGTGTTTTCTTCACAAGTTTCATAACTTGGTGAAGTGGGAGCTTGATCTTGTGATGCCTCGATGTAGATCATCTTCGGCACGAAGCCGACGACCTTGCCCGTCCATTTCTCCGATGAAGCCGACGCTAGAGCCCGGGATTTCATTTGGACAGCGGAGAGGACTTCATCGCGGAGCTATGGAGGTGGAGGACCGGATCTACAAAGGTTGTATTTCCGTTCTCTTAGTAAAGTAGTTTACTAGTTGCATCTTTCGCCTAGACATCTAGTTAACGATCCGTAGTCTAGGGTTTCTCGGCACCCCTAAAATTTGAAATTGGCATGGTTGATGCCTTGTGAGACCTCATTAGAGTGCCTAGGAACCCTACAATGACGACTTGGTTTAACCGGCCGTTGCAATAGAAACTGAGGAACCTCGGCCACTCCGTAGGTCTGGTAGGACTTCTCGCCCACCGGAGAGGTACTACGGTTTCCTCATTGATGGTGACAGAGAAGACTGCATCATGGAGGATAATGATCCTACCAGCTTTCAGCAAGCTATCACGAGTGGAGACTCTGTGAAGTGGCTGGATGCCATGAGATCCGAAATGGAGTCTATGTACACCAACAAAGTATGGACTTTGGATGTTGTACCCCCTGGGGTAAAACCTGTAGGGTGCAAATGGATCTTTAAAAGAAAGATTGGTGTAGATGGGCATGTAGAGACCTATAAGGCAAGACTTGTGGCGAAAGGTTTTTGTCAAAGACCAGGTTTGGACTATGACAAAACTTTTTCTCCCGTAGCCATGCTTAAATCCATTCGAATCCTACTTGCTATAGCTGCTCACTACGACTATGAAATCTGGCAGATGGACGTTAAAACGGCATTTCTAAATGGAGATTTAGAATAATGCATTTATATGGATCATCCAGAGGGCTTCATTGACAGTGGGAGCAGCGGGAAAGTATGTAGATTGCTTAAATCCATTTATGGGTTAAAGCAGGCATCACGGAGTTGGAACATCTATTTCGATGATGTTATCAAAGAGTTTGATTTCATCAAAAATCCAGATGAACCTTGTGTTTATAATAAGGCTGTAGGGAGAGCTTTCACATTCCTCGTGTTGTACGTGGATGACATTCTTCTGATAGGAAATGATATTCCTATGATACAGTCGGTCAAATCTTTCTTATCACTAAGGTTCTCCATGAAGGACCTAGGTGATGCCATATACATTCTGGGCATTAGGATCTATAGGGATAGATCCAAGAGGTTATTGGGATTGTCCCAAACCAGGTACATCAACACCATCCTAAAAAGGTTTAGTAAGGAAGACTCCAAGCGGGGTGCCTTACCCGCTTGCCATGGGGTCACTCTCTCTAAGGACTCTTGCCCAAAGACCGATGAAGAGAGGGCTCGCATGAGCATTATACCCTATGCTTCGGCAGTAGGATCTATATTGTATGCGATGTTATGCATACGCCCAGATGTAGCTTATGCACTTAGTGTTGTAAGCAGGTATCAATCCAACCATGGGGAGAATCACTGGATAGCTGTGAAGAACATTCTTAAGTACTTGCGAATGACTA
Source organism: Agapanthus africanus (assembly GCA_030015575.1). NCBI lineage: Eukaryota > Viridiplantae > Streptophyta > Magnoliopsida > Asparagales > Amaryllidaceae > Agapanthus > Agapanthus africanus. The sequence goes on along the minus strand of JASDDO010000026.1, from coordinate 396,145,281 downwards.
AAGAATTGTTCTTGGTATATGGTAATGGAGATCTCCAAATAGAGGCCTTTACCGATTCGAGCTTCCAGAGCGATAAGGACGACAGCAAATCTATCTCCGGGTTTGTATTTACCCTCAATGGAGGGGCGGTAAGTTGGAAGTGTTCCAAACAAGATACCGTTGCAGACTCTACGATGGAGGCTGAGTACATTGCTGCGAATGATGCCGCCAAGGAAGCCGTCTTGATGAAGAAGTTCGTCTCGGAGCTAGGAGTAGTTCCAACCATTATCGATCCAATACCATTGTATTGTGATAATAATTGGGCTATGGCGTTAGCCAAGGAGCCCAGGTCCCATCAGCGGTCCAGACACATCCTGAGGCGCTTTCATTTGATCCGGGAGATTGTAGATCGCCGCGAGATCGAGATTAGGAGAGTAGACACAAAGAATAACGCCGCGGATCTACTCACCAAGGCCTTCCCTCAGCCGCAGCATGAGCGAATTTTTGAGATGTTGGGTATGAGATACGCCAATAACTGGCCTTAGTGCAAGTGGGAGATTGTTGGATATATGTATGCCTTAGAGGCCATTATATGATAGTGGATGTATTTATACATGTATATATATATATTCAGTGTACATTCTTGCTCGACATGATAGTATGCTATCTGGTTCTTCTTTATCTGACATGTTGACTTGATCATGTTTTTATTCATTCATACATGTTGATAAAGCCCTGAGGATATAGGCTTGACTACTGTGATTATGATGGAGATCATACTAGTGAGACATCTGTAGTTTATAAGCATATCCTGAAAAGTCCCTAGTCGTAGGTGTATCAAGACGGGGCATCGATATACCAGAGTAGACTAGCGTATATGATACTAGACCCATATGATGGGCGATGGATGTTCCCACATTCATCGATGTTTGACATCGAGATCGTATACGGGTGCTCAGTGGTGACTGGGTACACTGGACGGACTCGCCGAGAACTCCTATATGGAATTATATCTATTGTTGGATAGCAGTTCTCAGGTGACACTGGTACTGGTACAGTTTCTCTTGTGAGCAAAAGAGTCATCAAGTTAGGGTTTTGAAGTGAGAAAACAAACCACACCACCATTCTACACTAGTCTTGCCTATTAGTCTAGAGTGTTAGCTTCTACTTCTTCTCTTGATCTAGTGGAGCTTCAAGCTTGGACAAAGAGGAATCTGGGTGGATCGTCGTGGACCAAGAGGATCTCAAGTGAGCCTTTTTCCAACTCTCAAGTAACCAAGGAGTCTAGCGTAGGGAGCTACAAAGGTTGTACTTTCAAAACCCTAACTTTTACTACTTGTGTTTATGTTAAAGTTATGTTACCCTAGCTTTTCTAGCATGATCCTTAAGTTTGTTTCTCTAGCACCATATAAATTTTAAATATGGCATGTGTGATACCTCCAAACCCTTGTAGTGGTGCTGTAGGAACCCCTTCAGCTTGCAGAGGATTGTGTGTTGTGAGATCCTTTGGTTACCCGTGGCAAGGCGATTGTGGTAACTGATGCTTGAGTCGTAGGCCCGGGGTTAGCTTGTTCCAGTTGTGCTCAGTTCAGAGACAGTCTTCTGCAGATTTACAGTTCTTGTGTGATCGTGGAGTACAGTTAAGTTCGCCTCTACTGAGGGGACAGCTTGCTTATGTCCGCGCCTGACCACTTTTCCTTAATCGTTTTCGTGAGGCACAGCCCACCGATGCTCGTTGTCTATGATACTGGAGCATGTTCGGCAGGGTAAAGATTCAAAGTCCTTGATTTGTGACTAGGGTGTGCTACGTTTAAGGACGCGTTTGTGTGTACCCGTTGATGGGTAGAGACATGATTGTTAAGATACGAGCGTGTTCAAGTTCTAGTTTAAATACCGCAATCAAGACGGTTTCGCACGTAGCTAGCCGGTTGAGTACGGGTCGTCCGCAGGGAGATGGGAATCTTTTTCTATGTGTTTTTCGACGAGTTAAGTCCTGTTGTTCAGATTTTGTTTGTAGTTATCTAAGTGTTGAGTTGATATTTAAAGAGAGCTTGTTAGGGTTAGGATTAGGTTAGTTTGAGTTAGGAGTCTCCACATCGTTCGTTGCCCCACTTAATATCGGTGTTACGGTAATCGGCAACAACGGGGATTAGCACGACTAGGAAGGAACTTGCGAGTATAAGCTAGGTTTTCCAACGCATAGTCCTTCCTTTTGGTGCTTGTCCGTCCGTTCTTGGCTCTTATCCATAACCTCCGGTTAATTCAACCACAACCGGTCTCACTACGGAATCACCGCTATCATGTAGGATAGGGTGCCGTAAGGAGCGGATTGTGGTTGGGTTAACGGGAGTTGATTTAAGTTGTTGGGCAAGGAAAGAGTGAGAGAGATTTCCTTCTCTCAAACTTCCCTTATCCTACCTTAACAAGTATAGAACTACTCACACTTCATAATACGGAAAAATAAAACAACACAAAAGAGGAAGATAGAAAGAAAGAGATTAGAAGAATACGACTAACTGTTTGCGACCTCACCTTGGCGAGGATCAAGCGTAAGTATCATTGTCGTATGTAAGGATAAAGAAAAAGAGAGAAGAAACAAACAACAAGGAAATAACAACAACTACTTAACAATTAAAATTACAACAATTATAACAAGTAAAGAAAGAGACAAGCATGATAATAAAAATGGTCTTCTTTATTCATCACTCTTCACTCAAAAGCTCACTTACAAGTTTAATGGAGAAGAGGTGAGAAGAGGAAGAAGAACAATACTAAAACTAGGCAAAATGAAAAATACAAAGTTTTTGACCCTTTCCTTCACAGAATTCTGGGGTATTTATAGGCTGGAAAATGAGAAACTAGGGCAACAATACGGGCCCTCATGAAAAGACCAAAGAGCCCCTGAAAACCCTAACCGTTTGGCGCCAAGATGGCCGCGGAAGGGCGGCCAAAACCCCACTTTGGCCGCGCTTCCGCGGCCGTTTAGAGGAGTTGGGCCCATATCTTTTTGGTGCTGGCCTGGTTTGGTGTGTAATGCATTCTGGTATATGTATTTTCTCATAATTTCTTCACGAATTTTCCAGAATTTCTGTTGAGGGAAAGGTGGACTTTTTGTCAAGATTTTGTCATGATTGCCTCAAGCTCCGCGTAGATCTCTTGGATCTTGTGCCACCATTGAGCCTTGTGCATAGATTTAACATTTTGTCTTCCTACTGGTATCTGGCAACATACGGATGAGGGACGGAGACCGTGTTTTATCTGTGGTCGGAAAGAACCCGGATTTTTTTCGTCTTTTCCATGAATTTCATCGTTTTGGAACCGAGAACCTGTATCCTGCAATTGACTAGCAAACACGGCTCAAGAGTATCTACGGATATGCAATGTGATAAAAATTGGGCGGTATGAAAATGCAAAAAACTGATATGAACAAATACCCCCAAACTTATCATTTGCTCGTCCCGAGCAAAGTCCATTTATTCACAAAAAATTTCCTAACCTCACTTTCGCAGGGAACGCGATTGCACTGAGCATGTGCAACAAGCCGTTAAACCTCTAGGTGTCCCTAGTAGGAGGAGTGTTGTCTCCTGAGGGTTTTCAGCGGATACTACCCACAAAATCCGGTCAAGTTGGTTTGTAAAAATGACTAAGTTTCAAACCCTAAAGTTTTGTTTTAGAAAATAACAATTCTATAATCCTTAGTCTAGACTATCGAACCTTTATTTTTCACACCTCACATCTTATTTAACTACAGATTTTATATGTCTTTACGTGCAGTGCGGATAGTGTCGTTAAGTTCCAGAAGGATTGATTAGAGTCATCATGTCGCACAATAAAGCCCAGATAACAATTTTAAAAGGATCACATAAGTTTTATAATGAGTTAAGCATTTTTCAAGTTTCGTTTTGCAGTAAGGTTTCAACTTTAGAATTTCTATCTTCCTTAACAGGAAACTAAGTCGTATTTTTCACTCCACCTTTTTCTTGTTTTCATTTCATACACACCACTGTGAACGTGCAATAGTCTTTATCAAAGAGTAAAACCTTCATATCTCCGTTAAAAAATTTTTTAAAAGCCTGTCTTTTATCAAGATTATTCTCACACAAAGAACCGTTAGGAATTTTAACTCGGAGAGAACACTTGCTTGACTTTGTTTTAAACTGGACTTTCTAGGCTTCTTAGCGAGCTTTGGGCCAATGCACCCAAACCAGTTGGTTTTAGGGCATTAGGTGTAGAAACACCCCAGCGGACTTAATTACTCAAGTTACCTAGGTCCAAGAACAAAAGACAGTTTGGCGTGAAAATCAGATGATTTAATACGAACGGAGATATAACCGGCAGTTCAAATATTTTTTTGGATAAAAGACGTGTCTAGTGGGTTTGGTGTGTAATCATTCCAATCAAGTTTTAGATGGGTTATTTTTCAGACTTAGCTCCTATTACGGCATCAATAACATTCCTTCATATTCGCTTTACTTCATAAACTATTCTTGATATATTACTTATTTCAGAACAAACCTATTTGATCCTCAGAAAATCATTTATCTGTTTAAAAGTTTGAACATGAAAGACTTGTTATCTAATTCCCAAAACTCACGACACGTGTAGTGTGATGTAAAGACGTATATTAGCTATAGTTAACTTCAAAGGAGAGTTATCTTTCAGGTTTTCAAAATCCAAACATAAGATCTAGTTATTCCTATTTTTTCAAACAAAAACCGTCGAATGTTGATTCAGAGTTCATCCACAAGCTAACTTGACAAAAAAGTTTTTATATTTTTGGAAAATTTTCAAATTTTTATGGTTTTTTATGGATTTAATATGCAGATGCAAAATATACATATGAATGCGAAGGTAAGAAATGCGTACCGAGCGTACCCCCAAACTTAAACTGGACAGTGTCCTCACTGTCATAGCATGAAGAGAGCAGTTGGAAGGTTCAAAATTGTCGGTTAGTGATACACAAATTTTTATTTGTTTTTGATTTTAAAGAAAAGAAAAAAGAATATACACAAATATAAACAAAATGGTTTGTACATACCCCCAAACTTATTTGGAACAGTGTCCACTGTTCTTGGCTGGATAACCGAAGTTTGGAGGTAGGCAGAGGAAGATCAAGCAAGGTAAACCGGCTCCTGTAAGAACAGGAGCTCCTCTGTTGGTTCGGCGCTAAGGTACGGTTTGCATCGGTGTCCGTTCACTTTGAAGAGTGAACCGTCCTTTGGATTTTCCAAATCCACAGCGCCCTGCGGATACACAGTCCGCACAAAATACGGCCTTTTCCAGCGAGATCGGAGCTTTCCAGGATGGAAGTGAAGTCGGGTGTCGTAAAGAAGTACCTGCTGACCAGGTACGAAGGTTTTGCGCAAAAGGTGTTTATCATGAAACACCTTCGTTCGATTCTTAACGACAACCGCGTTGTCGTAAGCCTCATCCCTAAGCTCGCTCAGTTCGTTCAGCTGCAGCTTCCGATGGCTGCCCGCGTCCTCCAGAGACAGATTCAGCTCCTTTATCGCCCAAAATGCGCGATGCTCGATTTCGACAGGAAGGTGGCAGTCTTTTCCGTACACAAGCCGATAGGGAGACATGCCAAGGTCGGTCTTGTAAGCGGTTCTAAATGCCCAAAGGGCATCAGTGAGTTTCAGAGACCAATCCTTACGGTTCTTGGAAACCGTCTTCTCCAATATTTGCTTGATTTGCCGATTTGAAACTTCGGCCTGCCCGCAGGTTTGGGGGTGGTAGGGCGTAGAAAGCTTATGATTAATGGAGTATTTCCGCATCAAGGCCTCGAAAGTCCTGTTGCAGAAATGACTTCCATTGTCGCTAATGATCGCTCGGGGGTGCCCAAACCGTGAGAAAATGTTTTCTTTAAGGAACCTAACGACAACCTTGTTGTTGTTAGTTCGGCTGGGCACAGCCTCGACCCATTTAGAGACGTAATCAACAGCTAGAAGGATGTACAAGTTCCCAAAAGAGCTGGGAAACGGCCCCATGAAGTCTATCCCCCAAACATCGAAAATCTCCACAACCAAGATCGGTTGGAGCGGCATCTCATTCCTCCGGGATATCCGGCCCATGTGTTGGCACCGGGAGCAAGTCTTGCAATAATCGTGAGCGTCTTTGAAAAGTTGTGGCCAGTAGAAACCACATTGCAAGATCTTCTCAGCTGTCTTCCTGGGCCCAAAATGCCCGCCACATGCTTGATCGTGGCAAAATGACAGCACACTCTTGAATTCCTCATCAGGGACACACCGACGAATAATCTGGTCGGGACAGTACTTGAACAAGTAGGGTTCGTCCCAGTAAAAGTGTTTTACTTGGGATAAGAAGCGAAGTCTGTCCTGACGTGACCATTCGGTCGGTAGCAATCCTGTGGCCAAATAGTTCACAATATCTGCGAACCAGGGTTCGCAAGATACTGTCAAGAGTTGTTCATCCGGAAACACGTCGTTAATCGGAATTGGAAGCAAGGGCGAAGAAGGAAGTCGTGAGAGATGGTCGGCGACTACGTTTTCACATCCTCTTTTTTCCTTAATGACAAGGTCAAACTCTTGAAGCAAGAGGATCCAACGTATTAACCGAGATTTGGCATCTTTCTTCGCAAAAAGATGGCGCAGAGCTGAATGGTCCGTGTAGACAATGACTGGAGAGCCGATGAGGTAGGGCCTGAACTTTTCTAAAGCAAATACAACAGCTAAGAATTCCTTCTCAGTTGTTGTATAGTTAAGTTGGGCGTCGTTCAGGGTTCGGCTCGCGTAATAGATTACGTGCGGCATCTTATTGATGTGCTGTCCAAGGACAGCACCGATGGCAAAGTCGGATGCATCGCACATAATCTCGAATGGGTGCGTCCAGTCAGGAGAAGAAAGAACGGGAGCAGAAGTGAGTGAGTGTTTCAATGATTCAAAAGCAGCCGCACAGCTCGAGCTGAAGTCGAAAGGCGTGTCCTTGGCCAGCAAAAGCGTCAAGGGCCTAGCAATCTTGCTAAAGTCCTTGATAAACCGTCTATAGAAACCGGCATGGCCAAGGAAGGCTCGGATATCTCTGACGCAACGGGGAGGAGGTAGATTGGAAATGACCTCAATCTTTGCTTTGTCAACCTCTATGCCATTTTGCGAGATGATATGTCCTAAGACAATACCTTCACGCACCATGAAGTGGCATTTCTCCCAGTTCAAAGTGAGATTCTTGTCCTTACATCGGGTAAGGACAGCGTCAAGATGCAGCAAACACTCGTCAAAGGAGTCGCCGAAAATGGAGAAGTCATCCATGAAAATCTCCAGAAATTTCTCCACCATGTCTGAGAAAATTCCCATCATACACCGCTGGAAGGTAGCGGGCGCATTGCATAACCCAAAGGGCATGCGTCGATATGCAAACGTGCCGAAAGGACAAGTGAAAGTCGTCTTGTCCTGGTCTTTTTCGGCGATGGGAATTTGATTATAGCCAGAGTAGCCATCAAGAAAGCAATAGTACTCATGTCCGGCCAATCGTTCCAGCATCTGGTCAATGAAGGGTAGCGGAAAGTGGTCTTTCCGCGTTGCAGCGTTGAGTTTTCTGTAATCAATGCAAACTCGCCACCCGGTTTGGGTGCGAGTAGGGATTAACTCATTCGCCTCGTTGGTTATGACCGTGATACCCGACTTCTTGGGGACAACGTGAATGGGGCTAACCCACTGGCTATCAGAGATAGGGTAAATGATACCACTATCTAGACATTTGACGATCTCCTTCTTCACAGCCTCCTTCATGACTGGATTAAGACGTCTTTGTGGATCCCGGGCTGGTTTGGCATCATCCATCAGATGAATGTGATGCTCAACGATGAGGGGACTAATCCCCTTGATGTCCGCCATGGACCAGCCAAAAGCTTGCCTGTTGCCGTGCAAGACCGTGAGTAGGGCTTTCTCTTGCTCGGGAGCTAGAGAAGCCGAGATGATGACAGGGAGGGTCTCGTTCTCACCTAAGTAAGCATACTTAAGGTGAGACGGCAACGGCTTGAGTTCGAGCGTTGGAGGTGAAATGATGGAACGCAAGACTGGTGCAAAGGTCTCGAACTCAAAGGACTCCAGCAAAGGTTCAAAACGAGTGTAGGCAACCGAGTCGGATGGTTCAGGTAACTCATCCGAAAAGTCGAAAGATTCAAACTCGGGTTGTGCGCGGCTAAGATCGTTCGTGAACGTGAAACACTCGTAGTCGTTATCGGGCGCAGAAACAGCAGCAGGTTCGAAGAGACACGCACTAGTGGCGTCAAGATTATCGTATTCAAACAGAAACTCCTCGAATTCACACTCTTCGGGGGTGATCTCCTGGATCGAGCAAACATCCAGTATATGAGCATTAGGTTCGGCGGGCTGATTCCCCAACCTAAAAATGTTGAGTTCAATTGTCATATTTCCAAAAGAGAGGTTCATTGAACCATTGCGACAATTGATCACAGCATTTGAGGTTGCGAGAAATGGGCGACCGAGTATCACCGGAATTTGATTCCGGGGGTTAGCTACAGGCTGTGTATCTAAGACAATGAAGTCGACGGGGAATATGAAGTCCCCGACTTTTATTAACACATCCTCTAGCTCACCCCTAGGATGGGTGATCGATCGGTCGGCCATCTGGAGAGTGCAGTGTGTGGGTTTCAGCTCTCCGACGCCTAATTGCTCGTATACTGAATACGGAAGCAAGTTAACACTGGCACCAAGATCTAATAGTGCGCGGTTGATGTTCTTATCCCCAATAGTAATTGAAATCGTAGGACAGCCAGGGTCCTTCCGTTTTTGTGGTAAAGATTGGGTAAGGGCATCACTCACAGCACTAGCCAAGAAAACTTTCTTGGGTACCTGAGACTTCCTCTTTTTCGTGCACAAGTCCTTTAAGATTTTCGCGTAAGAAGGGACTTGTTGGACAGCATCTAAAAGAGGAATGTTAATGTTAACTTGCTTGAATAACTCCAAAATCTTCTCCATTTGTGGATTTTGTTTGTTAGACCTCAACCGGTTTGGAAATGGAACATTTTGAAAATTGGTTGAGTCTAATGCTGGAGGAGGAGATTTTGGAGTTGGAACGGATCCCAGAATAGGTGTTTTCGTGGAGTGAGAAGCGGGTCCGTTTAGAGAAGAAGAGGAAGGAGAGCCTTGTGAAGAACGGAGAATAGGCTCGGAAGACGAAGAAGAAGAAGGAGAAGAAGAAGAAGAAGAAGAAGAAGCGGCCGGGGTGTCATCGTTGATTTACTTGCCAATGTTGTTTTGCAGCACCCTCCCTGATCTCAGTGTGGTCACGGCACTCACATTATGGTTTTGTTGTTCAAGAGCAACATGTGCATTATGTGGGTGGCCGGGATTTGGAAGTGGCTGGGACGGGAGCTTCCCCTTCTCTCGCTCGCTCAAGGCCGCGTTCAGCTGTGCAATCTGGGCCTCGATGGTCTTGATGCTCTGCCCGTGTGCGGCGGTGTGTTGCACTAAAGATTGGATCGAAGACTGGATGTTGGCGGTGGATTGAGTCGATTGTTTAACAAACGCATCCAGACTTCGCTCGAGCGAGGAAACCTTATCGTTGTTCGACGGAACAAAGTTGTTTGGTGGAAAGGAATTGTTCGGTGCAAAGTTGTTCGTCTGGTTTTGGTAAGGTTGGGGTTGGAAGGGCTGCTGATACTGAGTTTGTTGTTGCGCTTGTTGTTGCGGTGGAGGGGCCCTTTGGAAATTGTTGCCCTGGAATTGATTCTGATTCTGATTCCAGGCGAAATTGGGGTGGTTCCTCCAACCGGGATTGAAGGTGGAAGAGTATGGATCATTCCTCGGTCTTTGCTGGAATGCATTAACCTGATCCTGTCCTTGCGAGGGTGGATTGTAAGGACACTCTTCGGTCAAGTGGGAAGGATCGGAACAACAAGCGCAGATGGTACGAAGGGGGAGAACAGGGGCAGGAGTAGGAGAAGAAAATTTGCTCTCTATTGCTTCAAGCTTTTTTGTTATTGCAGCCATTTCAGCTCTCATCGCAATAGAGACATCTAGCTGGTGAATTCCTACCCTAGACTGACCGGTAGAAGTGGAGGTAGAAGAAGAAGAAGGAGTCGGTCTGGTGCTCTCCCACTGTAGCGTTTGCTCCGCAAGATCGTCAAAGAACTGCCACGCTTCCTCGTCAGATTTGGATAGGAAGTGGCCCTGACAGATGGTTTCCAGCAACTGCTTCGTTGCTGGGTTCAGTCCCTCGTATAAGGTTTGGCAGAGTTGCCATTTCTCTATACCGTGGTGAGGACACTGAACAAGAAGGTCTTTGTATCGGTCAAAGCACTTCCAGAATGGTTCAGAAGGAAGCTGGGAGAATTGGTTGATCTCATTTCGAATTCTTGCGGTCTTATGATTTGGGTAGAATTTTTTCAGAAACGCTTTAACAAACTCGTCCCAGCTGGTGATTGAGTGGGAGGCGGTGCTATACAGCCATTTTTCTGCGAGATCGCATAAAGTGAACGGAATGACCCGTAGACGTATAGCATCGTCCGACAGCTGGGTTGTTTTCATCATGGCACAGATGTTTTGAAATTTGTTAATGAAGATATAGGCATCTTCAGATTCAAGCCCATGAAAACGTGGAAGCATGTTGATGAAATGGGGCTTAATTTCAAAGTTGTCCCCATTGGCCGGAGGAAGAGAAAGGCAGGTGGGAAGTGCAGAACGGGTAGGGTAGAAACGATCCTGGAGCGCAATTCGCTGCGGCGCTACAACAGGCGGAGGTGGTGGGAGATTGGTCTCCATAGGAGGTGGAGCCAATCCCGGGGTGGTCAACGAGATGTTCGGATTAAATCCCGACATCGCGGAAGAAGAGGTTGGTGAAGGTGAAGGTGAAGGTGAAGATGTATGAACAGAATTCCGGTCAACGTCGGAGTTGGCCGGCAAAGGAAGGGGTGAAAGAGGAGTGGACGGAGTATCGACTTCGGAGTCGATCGCGTAGTCGGTCGCGACTAACGTAACGCGGACTAGACGGGAGCTAGTGTCCCGAGTCCAAGAGGACATACACTAAACGAGTTTAGTATAGTCAAAGCGGAGAAGGCGAGGGTAAGAAAACGTCAATGAAGAAAGGCGATGGGTGTTGGGTGAAAATGGATTTGGCGTCAAAAGGGCAAGTTTTTATAAAAGTTTTTGATTTTTTTCTTTTTTTTTTTTTAGAAAGAGATTTACAGAAGTATGTACGGAAATACGGCTTAAGCAATCACAAACAAGATATGCACAATCACACCTAGATCTAGGGTAACCTAGGTCTACTAGACCTGCTCCTGAACTTGATTGTCGAAGTTAAACAGTGTCGAGAAACAGGCTTAAAAATACACTGATCACGAGGCCAGGTAAGTGCAGAGATAAGGGGAGGTTGTCCAACGCTTTCGCGAAGTTCCTTAATTAAATAACCCTTTCTCTTTCGGCGGTTGCGCCTTTAACACTTTCCTAGACACCCCGTAAACAATATACGGTTAAGCAAGGTTCTAAACAAGGTTTATCTTCTCCTAATGAGCGCGAAGTCCTTAGGGCTGAAGTCTAGTATTTTTTAATTTACAATGGACAATGCATATGCTTTAGTGATTTCCGGGGTCCTGGGAAGGGTGATGAAATCCCCACCCAATCTGGATTGGTTTCAAGCCCCTTAAGTCCGTATTAAAAGAATGCAAAACAGTAACAATATCAACAGCAAACAATTTTTATTTGCGGCGCAAAGAATCCTGCACAAGAACAGTTTATTGGAAGGGGGAGAAGAATTTGCGCAAAGAAAGCTGCAGAAAACACAGTTTATTGGAGTTCAGAGAAGTGGAGAGAGGCAGAGGGACTTACAGAGAGAAGATGGCACACTGACCCCACCAAATGGCCGCGGTTGCGCGGCAATAAGGCTCTAATGCCGCGGTTCCGCGGCGGAAATGAGGAGTTGATGCACCATATTTCTTGAGTGGGCTCTGTTGGGTGTCCTCTGGTTGTCTGGATGTTCTGAATTTGGATTTGCTCACTGAAACAGCTCCAGATTTGTACAGTAGACCGTATGCTTTGTTTTTTGTACGTCGCGGTGTAGCCGCGAAAATGTGGGTCTATCTTCCCACGTCTTTGGCACTGTACTTGAACTCCGTATTTCCAACGTCTTTGGCGTCGATCTTGAGCTTCGTATTTCCTGCACACTTGCACAAAAACTAATCAAAAATAACAAGATGATTTTTACAACGTATATTTTTTTTTTTTGGTTTTTTGGTTGTTTTTATATTCACAAATTAACCCGAAATTTCACTTAGAAATAGACTACCGTCTCCCCGGCAACGGCGCCATTTGATTGTTAAGATACGAGCGTGTTCAAGTTCTAGTTTAAATACCGCAATCAAGACGGTTTCGCACGTAGCTAGCCGGTTGAGTACGGGTCGTCCGCAGGGAGATGGGAATCTTTTTCTATGTGTTTTTCGACGAGTTAAGTCCTGTTGTTCAGATTTTGTTTGTAGTTATCTAAGTGTTGAGTTGATATTTAAAGAGAGCTTGTTAGGGTTAGGATTAGGTTAGTTTGAGTTAGGAGTCTCCACATCGTTCGTTGCCCCACTTAATATCGGTGTTACGGTAATCGGCAACAACGGGGATTAGCACGACTAGGAAGGAACTTGCGAGTATAAGCTAGGCTTTCCAACGCATAGTCCTTCCTTTTGGTGCTTGTCCGTCCGTTCTTGGCTCTTATCCATAACCTCCGGTTAATTCAACCACAACCGGTCTCACTACGGAATCACCGCTATCATGTAGGATAGGGTGCCGTAAGGAGCGGATTGTGGTTGGGTTAACGGGAGTTGATTTAAGTTGTTGGGCAAGGAAAGAGTGAGAGAGATTTCCTTCTCTCAAACTTCCCTTATCCTACCTTAACAAGTATAGAACTACTCACACTTCATAATACGGAAAAATAAAACAACACAAAAGAGGAAGATAGAAAGAAAGAGATTAGAAGAATACGACTAACTGTTTGCGACCTCACCTTGGCGAGGATCAAGCGTAAGTATCATTGTCGTATGTAAGGATAAAGAAAAAGAGAGAAGAAACAAACAACAAGGAAATAACAACAACTACTTAACAATTAAAATTACAACAATTATAACAAGTAAAGAAAGAGACAAGCATGATAATAAAAATGGTCTTCTTTATTCATCACTCTTCACTCAAAAGCTCACTTACAAGTTTAATGGAGAAGAGGTGAGAAGAGGAAGAAGAACAATACTAAAACTAGGCAAAATGAAAAATACAAAGTTTTTGACCCTTTCCTTCACAGAATTCTGGGGTATTTATAGGCTGGAAAATGAGAAACTAGGGCAACAATACGGGCCCTCATGAAAAGACCAAAGAGCCCCTGAAAACCCTAACCGTTTGGCGCCAAGATGGCCGCGGAAGGGCGGCCAAAACCCCACTTTGGCCGCGCTTCCGCGGCCGTTTAGAGGAGTTGGGCCCATATCTTTTTGGTGCTGGCCTGGTTTGGTGTGTAATGCATTCTGGTATATGTATTTTCTCATAATTTCTTCACGAATTTTCCAGAATTTCTGTTGAGGGAAAGGTGGACTTTTTGTCAAGATTTTGTCATGATTGCCTCGAGCTCCGCGTAGATCTCTTGGAACTTGTGCCACCATTGAGCCTTGTGCATAGATTTGACATTTTGTCTTCCTACTGGTATCTGGCAACATACGGATGAGGGACGGAGACCGTGTTTTATCTGTGGTCGGAAAGAACCCGGATTTTTTTCGTCTTTTCCATGAATTTCATCGTTTTGGAACCGAGAACCTGCATCCTGCAATTGACTAGCAAACACGGCTCAAGAGTATCTACGGATATGCAATGTGATAAAAATTGGGCGGTATGAAAATGCAAAAAACTGATATGAACAAGACACGAAATCCTAGAGCAGGCACATTAGTCAGCTTTCTGAGTTCATTCAAGTTCCACCAATTTGTGACGTGACTTGTGAGATAGTTACCAGTGGGCAGGATGAAAAGTGAAGTTTCGGATTTCGTTTCGAGGTGTCTGCCTGGTTGTGAGCTAAAGTTGAGCATCTGAGACCGGCTGGAGAGTTGCAACCTTTAACCGTTCCAGAGAGGGAATGGGAGCAGATCTCCATGAATATTCGTTGTGGCGTCTACCCAGGTTTAGTCAGGGTGTGACTCCATTTGAGTGTTTGTTTTCCGGTTTTGCTCAGTTTGCTCAGTTGTTCTTTGTTAATGTTTGTACGTTTGCACAGAGTTGTAACGTTTTGAAAATCGTTTCGGTAAAATTTCGGAAAATCGGTAAAATAAGCGGGTTTTCAGTAAAAAGTCAAAATACAAATATCTTTATTTTAAAATTAAATATACATATTCTAGTTATGTAATTGCTAGTATTTGGTGTCTATTGAGCCACTGGCGAAATTTCAAATTTTCTGAAAAAAAAATTATTTTAATATTATTTTAAGCCGTCACTAATATATTTAATTAGGGAAAATTACAAATTGGAATGGGTTGATACAAATTTTATAATTCTTGACACACTAAACTGACATGTAAAATATTGTTTCTGAAACGAAATCGTTTGCCAAAACGGTTTAGAAATTATTGAAAAAAAAAGGCTTTTTTTAGTGAATTTAGTGTAAATGGTTGTTTGGGGTATAACATTTATCTTTTTCCCCCACACCCACACCCACACTCACTCACCTCCATCCCCATGTGGCTAAAATTCAGCGGCACTTCCCCCCCCCCATTTCCCCACTCCATTCCACACAAATAAGAAAAGAAAACAAAAAGAAAAGTATAAGAAAAGAGGTATGGTTGTGTTGACCTTGGACTTCTTTGACTTGTCAATACTTTTCCAACCTCATTCTCTCTCCAATCTCCCCAAAATTGGCCGAACCCTCCTCTTTCTCACTGCTGCAACAGCCCCCTCTCTTCTCTTTCTCATTTCACCTCAAAATTTCATCACAAAATGCCCAAAAATCAACAATCCAATCTCTACCCATTTTTCCTTGGCCCATCTAGCATGGATCTTGGTGAAAAGAGAGCAATTTGGGAGGCTTAGATTCTTGCTAGATCTCTTATTGGGAGGTAAAAATCTTAACCCATGTCTTAATTGTTGGTTAATTACTCCAATTTAGTTAAATTTGGTGTTTAATTTTGGTTATATTGCAAACTTGAATTATGGGATTAATGGAAATATGTGAGATTAAAATCAAGATAGGGTTTTATCACATCATTAAGGTTGCCATGAGTAGATTAACATGTTAATACTTGCTAAAACCTAATCTAGTTACTAGTTTCAAATTGTTAGTTGGAAATTGTGATAAATGTGCTATTTTGCTAACTAGGGTTTTTAGAAATTGATTTATAATTGGGATTAAAATCTAAATTAAGGTTTCATGTCATCATTAATATTATAATGAGTGTTTTAATGACTTTGGACCATGCAAAATCAAGCGTAGTTATTGTTTTGTGCATTTTTAGTTGAAATTGTTAAAATTAGATAAATTGCAAAACTAGAATTTTTATTTTTATAAGAATTGATGATATTAAATTCTTGAAATGGGTTGTATGACTTATTTGAGATGTTTAATAAGTATTATAGCCGCTAGATTTGTTTAAATGTCGAGTTTTGTACTAAAACGGGTAAATTTTGCTTGCTAGATTTTCGGAAAAATGCCTTTTAAGGTGAATTTGGGGTTTTGTGAATTTTAACCTATTTTATATTATAGTTAGTGTTCGTGGATGCGCAAATGAGTGTGTTTGGATTTTCTCGATAGTTTGACGTTTGTACATCGACATCGAGGGTTGGTTTGACTATTCTTGCATGCGTAGGCGATAGGTTTTGACCTATACGTGATACGCGTGCCGATTTGATTTTCGTATGCCGTTTCGATTTCGAATTTGGTTTTAATGCTATACGGTGCGTTATGATATGTAGGTACCCCATGTGGACTTCAAGATGACAAGCAAGCGCGTGGCGACGTCAGCACCGGCGAGCGAGGACCAGGTGAGTAGATTTATATCTACGGGGAGAAGTCGGGTGGATGGCGTATAGCACCCCCGCAGTCCGTAGTATTGTTCATATATATATGTTTATATAGGTGTTTTATGATACGAGAATGTTTATTCATGATATGATTATGTGTTCATGGATTACCTTTGGGTTAATTGCGAAACCTTAGAGTAGTTGTTATACCCACATACGCACACACAGACTTACATACATTACTTTCTTGTGCGTAGATGGGGATGTGTATATATGTATATACGCGTGGGTATGGGACTATGCATATATACATTCATATACACATGCATGGATGATGAGGATAGTACTTAGGATTTAAGATGAGTCGATGAGATTTGATTTGTGGCCGTGAGATCGGTGATATGGCAAGGTTCGTATTTGAGATACGACATGACGTTGTAGCGGGTCCATGAAGTAGTGTTTCATACGTGCATGCATACTTAGGCGGTATCAGTATTGTACTAGACGTAGATCAGTACCCCGATCATGATATTTGATAAAGAGGATACCAGATGAATAGTATGATAAATGTGCTATTGACCTGTACCCAAATTTGGGGATGTCGTACGACGGATTTACGTACGAGCTATATATTGATGATTGATCCGCACTCTTTACTTGGGATGTCTGATTATAGATATGGTATCGGATATGATATTATTGAGGTGGGATCACCGACTAATATATATACAGGTATGTATATGTATCGACTCAGATGTTAGGCGGTTTCCTTACCTGTAGTTCAGCTTGTTAGTCCAGCCGTATAGTTTAGTGTAGTTGTTAGACTAGATTAGACCCCTACCTATTTCAAAACTAACGAATCGTGGGTATTTTAAAAGAAAGGTCAAGGGATTTTACGGATATTTCAAAAGACGTGTCTTTTCTTAAAAACACCGTAGCCCTTATTTTCAAAACATCGCGATTCGTGTTATTTCAAAAGGCACTATTGTAGGACTTATATTAGGGTAATGCAGATTAGTTATCGTTGTGTCTAGTATTCAGCTCCCGCACATTATTGTTGTTGCTCCGCATCGCATACTTACATTGTTATTTCATATTGCATTGCTGATATTATGCTGTTAGGACACCAGCACCATTACCGATGATGCGTATGTACCACGTACACTTACTTGCCGGCTCACACACATCTTCATCGGTAATTGCCATGTCACGTACACCTTAGAAAATATTATTGCTTAACTTAGCTTGATAGCTAGTAGTTTGACATGATATTAGTGTACTTACCTTATATGCCAGCTTAGATATTGTAGTTATTACTTGTCACTTCATGCATACTGTTATTCATTGTTATGCCGTATTCATGGATTCTCATGCCTATATTCATGGTTTCACATGCTATTGATGATTTGTATTCGGATTTCCATGAGATTTTCTGGATTTGGGGGAAAACCGCAAAACTTGTATAAGCTTTTTTCCTCCCTTTTAAATAAAAAGTGCGGTTTTCCCATGATGTATGAGTCGTCCACCATGAGTTTGCTGATGGATTTCGAGACCCGATTCGAGGAGATGGATGAACCGTTTCAGGTACATGGTGGGCCCGGTGCGGTACCCCAGGGCAAGAAGATCGTGTTGTTGACGTTGAGCCTGTGCAAGGGAGCACGGCCGACCGGTGATATTACCCGACACGTCGGATATCCGGAGGATACCGTCGTGGTCTTGAGATGGATATTAGGGGCCGGTCTGGACTGACGGCGCCCTAGATAGTGAGATTGAGACATACAGTGATATTTGAGATATTGAGGTACAGAGATTGCGACATAGAGATATCGAGATATTTGGATATTTGTTTTGTGTCGATGCTAGGCACTGTTTATGCTGATTTCATTATGATACCTCGTTTTAAAAAGATACAGAAATCTCACTAATTTTTTTGAAAGCAGTTTTCTTCAGTACATGCATTCTGTTCATGCATTCATACATCATCCTTATGATATATTGCTACCTGAGGCACTGACACGGGCACATGGGATTACACTTGGGTTAGACATGTACCCTAGCCATTGTTATAGGCTGCTGGTTATATATTTGAGGATATATTATGATCATATGGCCTAGGATTGCGTTGTTCATGCGGTTTCTGTTCGTAGATGTTTTTCTACTCACGAGTTGGCAACTCACCCCGTTGTGCCACAGTTTCTTGCAGGTTTTGCGGTACAGATTTCTTTACGGCTTTGCTGGCACTTCTTCTTTCGGGTGACTTGCTAGTTGGTGGGTTTATTTGTATCGTACCCATCATTATACATTGTATATTATTATTCAGTTGTATCTAGAAGTTCCATCAACCAAACATGTATTTTATTTCAGAGATAGAGACCAGTGATGTTTATTCTTTCGACCTTAGAGTCGCGCGTTGTATTTCTATGGATTTCTTGTTGTTTTGAGTTTCCTTTTGAGTTTTGATCCTCGCCCTTGGCGTTGTATATTATATTGCTTGTGTGGTTGTGACCGTCGATTGACGAAGAGCTAGCTCCCGCTTGGGGATGCCTTTTATTGATTTCGTATACTATTCATGTTGTATTCCGTTTGGGTGCCAGTATTTACAAAGGAGACTCTGCCGAAATTTTCTGGAAATATTTGATGTTTTTTTTAAAACGCATAATTCGGCTTATGCTATTAAAACTACTTGATTTAAATTGGTTTTCCTTCACTCTACTACTTTTCTTGGTTTGGATTTCTGGGTTTCGACTTACTTAGATTACGTACGCCTCAAGACGTTCGTAGTTTAAGTGCCGGTCATGTTCCATACGTTCGGGACGTGACAAAGTTGGTATCAGAGCGTTAGGTTTTACCTTCGGAGAGTAGGATGACCCTTGGTTGATAGAATAGGTGACTAAAGTAGAGTGACGTACCGTGGGTATGTTCCGCGGCATACTTACGATACGCTACTCCACTTAAGAAGCCTTAGGATGTATATTTCTTTGTTCGGTATTATATTCTTTCCTATGATCTAGCCTCATCGGTACCAGTTATGGTTTTGCTGCCACGATTACGGGCAGGGAGAGCTACGGCTACAGTTGCGGTCAGCACGAGCTCGTTAAGAACGAGGACTGACCAGGGCGTAATTTCGGCGACACACGATTGCAGAGATGTGTCTTTTTATTGTGTTTTCACGCCACGAGCGTTTGATGGATCGCTGTATGAGGTTACTCAGACGTGCAGATCAGCACCAGAGGATTGGGCCACCGACAGAGGCCAACCGGATTTTGATGACCGTTGGCGTATTGCTTACTCCTGATGATTGAGGCACTGTTCAGCGTGCAGACGAGTGAGCCAGTCATTGCCGCGAACGACGAGATATCGCCCCAGATGTTGGAGCTATTGCAGTACGAGTTGTACTAAGAGATGATAAAAGGTCGCTAGTCACCGAGGATGAATGACTAGGACATGTGGTTCGTTCGCTACCCCGATGTGAGGTCATCAGATAGATTGATTCCAGCTAGAGACGACTTCACGCGGAGACGTTGAGAGTCGACAGAGACGATCGAATGTCAGAAACCTATTATTCCAAGTTTAAAGTATTCGAAAAGACATGCAGGCAATTCTATGGACCCTCTAGAAGAATGAAACCCTAACTCGACTTAATGACCGTGTGAAAGCCTTTGAACCTTAGGGTTTGCGGCAGTTCCGCGGCGCCATTAGTGAGGCTTGGGTTTGCCCTTCTACGGCTGGACCACCGATGCTGTGGTATGTACTCGATACTGTTAAACTGTACCAAGATGTTGATCTCTTGGTAGGATTATGAGGTTTTGATGAATCGATCAAATGGTTCGACTTCATTCGGATGCTATGCGATGAGATGCATTTCTTGGGAGACTCCAGATACGAGGATAGCCGTTGGAGCTCAATCCATGCAACCACGACGAGACGAGTCCGAAGCAGTCGACATTGGAGAAAAGTGGAGTAAGAGGTTCGTACGAGATCTTGATGAGACGACGTTCCACTACGCCGATATCAGAGATGCGATACACATGCCGAGGCATTGTACTGGGATGTACCTTCCAGAAGGAGTCGCGATGAGTATGCAGCCGTTCTGGAACAAGAAATAGATATAGTAAAAGGATGATAACTTCCGGACAGTTCGGCAGAAACGAGATTTGGGAGAGATCTCGATAGGACCTTTCTGGAATAAATTACGAGAAGACTTGGACCCAGGAGTGGTCATGTTATGCACACCGGCAGGCCAGAGTTCAGGATCGTTGATGAGACATGCTATGAGTGACCATGACAGTTGGCCAAAGATTCTTGGAGGATGTGCTTGAACGGGACTATTCCGCCATACTTGATTTCGGTATTTTGGGCGATCTATTCGCATGATTGATTTTGATGATTGAGTTTCATGATATTTGGTTTCATGCACCATGGCCGCACCTACTGAGTATTTATGATTTTTGCACAGTTGTTGCACTTGATATCGTTTTCGTGCCTTGGTTTCTCACATTTATGATTTTATGGGTTTCATACAGTTGAGTTGATTTTGTGCGTATATACGCACACGATTTGGTTTTTGCACTCGGTATGGTTTACATATACTTGCAGTGCAGTGATACGCATTTTGTGCACTACAGTTGCACTGGACTTCGATTTCGATGGTAATGCTCGATATTTGTTTGTGCACCTTATGCACCTGATTGGATTTTGCGCATGTTCGGCACTTGATATTGGATTTCATCATTTCGTGCACGATGGATGCACCTGATTTGGATTTTCGCGCATGTTGGGCGCATGTTATGAGATACGATTTTGGTGCACACCAGATGCACTAAATCGAGATTCTTCGTGCATGTCAGATGCACCTGTTTTGCTGTCAGGCACACCTGTTGCCCTTGACAGATGTTTCATGCACACCCGATGCACTTAGATGTTGTTTCTGTGTATATGTATAGCACATTCATGGATTTCGATTTCCGTGCACACCCGACGCACATGGCATTCATATATATATTTAGGACTGATTTATGTTGGAGCAGTATATTTTATAATGTTTGCTATTTGGTTTAGTACTGAGCAGGACTAGTCAGAGGACAGTACATGAATGTATTTTGCATGCATTGATAGCTATCGAAGGGAATTCCAAGAAGCGAGCTATAGTCTCAGTATTTACCTACGTGTCTGATATGACACGAAACGTTTAAAACAAGGAAACCCTTTTAAATTGTTTCCAAAACGGCGGAACGTACATTTTAAACAAAAGGTATATATGTATATGGTTATTTTCTTAAGATAGACGTCCGCCACTGTGCAGTGTTATGCGCATTGCACAGCGACTTTAAAAGATTTGGCATGCATTTCCTTCAGATATTAACATATATAGATGTGATATTTACGTGTATAGTTTCGAGTTATATCATATTGGTTTTGGTATTGGATTTGACATTTGAGTCTTTACCATGACTCCGATGATTGCGGGATGCTTGACGGAGTTTTGATTTTGAGTTATATGCTCATTTTTCATGCGCATGCGCTGCGCTACGATTTGTTTTATGTATTTACGATTTCGGAGCCCCAACGACTTGATGGTTTTGCTTAGATGTTTTAGTATTTGGGGGAGTTTTAATTTAAATTCGAAGACCGAATTTCTTTAAGAGGGGAAGATTGTAACGTTTTGAAAATCGTTTCGGTGAAATTTCGGAAAATCGGTAAAATAAGGGGGTTTTCTGTAAAATGTCAAAATACAAATATCTTTATTTTAAAATTAAATATACATATTCTAGCTATGTAATTGCTAGTATTTGGTGTTTATTGAGCCACTGGCGAAATTTCAAATTTTCTGGAAAAAAAAATTATTTTAATATTATTTTAAGCCGTCACTAATACATTTAATTAGGGAAAATTACAAATTGGAATGGGTTGATACAAATTTTATAATTCTTGACACACTAAACTGACATGTAAAATATTGTTTCTGAAACGAAATCGTTTGCCAAAACGGTTTAGAAATTATTGAAGAAAAAAGGCTTTTTTTAGTGAATTTAGTGTAAATGGTTGTTTGGGGTATAACATTTATCTTTTTCCCCCACACCCACACCCACACTCACTCACCTCCATCCCCATGTGGCTGAAATTCAGCAGCACTTCCCCCCATTTCCCCACTCCATTCCACACAAATAAGAAAAGAAAACAAAAAGAAAAGTATAAGAAAAGAGGTATGGTTGTGTTGACCTTGGACTTCTTTGACTTGTCAATACTTTCCCTACCTCATTCTCTCTCCAATCTCCCCAAAATTGGCCGAACCCTCCTCTTTCTCACTGCTACAACAGCCCCCTCTCTTCTCTTTCTCATTTCACCTCAAAATTTCATCACAAAATGCCCAAAAATCAACACAAAAACCTCACAAAATCAAAATCCAATCTCTACCCATTTTTCCTTGGCCCATCTAGCATGGATCTTGGTGAAAAGAGAGCAATTTGAGAGGCTTAGATTCTTGCTAGATCTCTTATTGGGAGGTATAAATCTTAACCCATGTCTTAATTGTTGGTTATTTACTCCAATTTAGTTAAATTTGGTGTTTAATTTTGGTTATATTGCAAACTTGAATTGTGGGATTAATGGAAATATGTGAGATTAAAATCAAGATAGGGTTTTATCACATCATTAAGGTTGCCATGAGTAGATTAACATGTTAATACTTGCTAAAACTTAATCTAGTTACTAGTTTCAAATTGTTAGTTGGAAATTGTGATAAATGTGCTATTTTGCTAAGTAGGGTTTTTAGAAATTGATTTATAATTGGGATTAAAATCTAAATTAAGGTTTCATGTCATCATTAATATTATAATGAGTGTTTTAATGACTTTGGACCATGCAAAATCAAGCGTAGTTATTGTTTTGTGCATTTTTAGTTGAAATTGTTAAAATTAGATAAATTGCAAAACTAGAATTTTTATTTTTATAAGAATTGATGATATTAAATTCTTGAAATGGGTTGTATGACTTATTTGAGATGTTTAATAAGTATTATAGCCGATAGATTTGTTTAAACGTCGAGTTTTGTACTAAAACGGGTAAATTTTGCTTGCTAGATTTTCGGAAAAATGACTTTTAAGATGAATTTGGGGTTTTTGTGAATTTTAACCTATTTTATATTATAGTTAGTGTTCGTGGATGCGCAAATGAGTGTGTTTGGGTTTTCTTGATGGTTTGACATTTGTACATCGACATCGAGGGTTGGTTTGATTATTCTTGCATTCGTAGGCGATAGGTTTTGACCTATGCGTGATACGCGTGCCGATTTGATTTTCGTATGCCGTTTCGATTTCGAATTTGGTTTTAATGCTATACGGTGCGTTATGATATGTAGGTACCCCATGTGGACTTCGAGACGACAAGCAAGCGCGTGGCGACGTCGGCACCGGCGAGCGAGGACCAGATTAGTAGATTTATATCTACGGGGAGAAGTCGGGTGGATGGCGTATAGCACCCCCGCAGTCCGTAGTATAGTTCATATATATATGTTTATATAGGTGTTTTCTGATACGAGAATGTTTATTCATGATATGATTATGTGTTCATGGATTACCTTTGGGTTAATTGCGAAACCTTAGATTAGTTGTTATACCCATATACGCACACACAGACTTGCATACATTACTTTCTTGTGGGTAGATGGGGATGTGTATATATGTATATACGCGTGGGTATGGGACTATGCATATATGCATTCATATACACATGCATGGATGATGAGGATAGTACTTGGGATTTAAGATGAGTCGATGAGATTTGATTTGAGGCCGTGAGATCGGTGATATGGCAGGGTTCGTATTTGAGATACGACATGACGTTGTAGCGGGTCCTTGACGTAGTGTTTCACACGTGCATGCATACTTAGGCGGTATCAGTATTGTACTAGACGTAGATCAGTACCCCGATCATGATATTTGATAAAGAGGATACCAGATGAATAGTATGATGAATGTGATATTGACCCGTACCCAAATTTGGGATGCCGTACGACGGATTTACGTACGAGCTATATATTGATGATTGATCCGCACTCTTTACTTGGGATGTCTGATTATAGATATGGTATCGGATATGATATTATTGAGGTGGGATCACCGACTAATATATATACAGGTATGTATATGTATCGACTCAGATGTTAGGCGGTTTCCTTACCTGTAGTTCAGCTTGTTAGTTCAGCCGTATAGTTTAGTGTAGTTGATAGACTAGATTAGACCCTACCTATTTCAAAACTAACGAATCGTGGGTATTTTAAAAGAAAGGTCAAGGGATTCTACGGATATTTCAAAAGACGTATCTTTTCTTAAAAACACCGTAGCCCTTATTTTCAAAACACCGCGATTCGTGTTATTTCAAAAGACACTATTGTAGGACTTATATTAGGGTAATGCAGATTAGTTATCGTTGTGTCTAGTATTCAGCTCCCGCACAGTATTGCTGTTGCTCCGCATCGCATACTTACATTGTTATTTCATATTGCATTTTTGATATTATGCTGTCAGGACACCAGCACCATTACCGATGATGCGTATGTACCACGTACACTTACTTGCCGGCTCACACACATCTTCATCAGTAATTGCCATGTCACATACACCTTAGAAAATATTATTGCTTAACTTAGCCTGATAGCTAGTAGTTTGACATGATATTAGTGTACTTACCTTATATGCCAGCTTAGATATTGTAGTTATTACTTGTCACTTCATGCATACTGTTATTCATTGTTTTGCCGTATTCATGGATTCTCATGCCTATATTCATGGTTTCACATGCTATTGATGATTTGGATTCGGATTTCCATGAGATTTTCTGGATTTGGGGGAAAACCGCAAAACTTGTATAAGCTTCTTTCCTCTCTTTTAAATAAAAAGTGCGGTTTTCCCATGATGTATGAGTCGTCCACCATGAGTTTGCTGATGGATTTCGAGACCCGATTCGAGGAGATGGATGAACCGTTTCGGGTACATGGTGGGCCCGGTGCGGTACCCCGGAGCAAGAAGATCGTGTTGTTGACGTTGAGCCTGTGCAGGGGAGCACGACCGACCGGTGATATTACCCGACACGTCGGATATCCGGAGGATACCGTCGTGGTCTTGAGATGGATATTAGGGGCCGGTCTGGACTGACGGCGCCCTAGATAGTGAGATTGAGACATACAGTGATATTTGAGATTTTGAGGTACAGAGATTGCGACATAGAGATATCTAGATATTTGGATATTTGTTTTGTGTCGAAGCTAGGCACTGTTTATGCTGATTTCATTATGATACCTCGTTTTAAAAAGATACAGAAATCTCACTAATTTTTTTGAAAGCAGTTTTCTTCAGTACATGCATTCTGTTCATACATTCATACATCATCCTTATGATATATTGCTACCTGAGGCACTTACACGGGCACATGGGATTACACTTGGGTTAGACATGTACCGTAGCCATTGTTATAGGCTGCTGGTTATATATTTGAGGATATATTATGATCATATGGCCTAGGATTGCGTTGTTCATGCGGTTTCTGTTCGTAGATGTTTTCTACTCACGAGTTGGCAACTCACCCCCGTTGTGCCACAGTTTCTTGCAAGTTTTGCCGTACAGGTTTCTTTACGGCTTTGCTGGCACGGCTTCTTTCGGGTGACTTGCTAGTTGGTGGGTTTATTTGTATCGTACCCATCATTATACATTGTATATTATTATTCTGTTGTATCTAGAAGTTCCATCAACCAAACATGTATTTTATTTCAGAGATAAAGACCAGTGATGTTTATTCTTTCGACCTTAGAGTCGCGCGTTGTATTTCTATGGATTTCTTGTTGTTTTGAGTTTCCTTTTGAGTTTTGATCCTCGCCCTTGGCGTTGTATATTATATTGCTTGTGTGGTTGTGACTGTCGATTGACGAAGAGCTAGCTCCCGCTTGGGGATGCCTTTTATTGATTTCGTATACTATTCATGTTGTATTCCGTTTGGGTGCCAGTATTTACAAAGGAGACTCTGCCGAAATTTTCTGGAAATATTTGATGTTTTTTTTTAAAACGCATAATTCGGCTTATGCTATTAAAACTACTTGATTTAAATTGGTTTTCCTTCACTCTACTACTTTTCTTAGTTTGGATTTCTGGGTTTCGGCTTACTTAGATTACGTACGCCTCAAGACGTTCGTAGTTTAAGTGCCGGTCATGTTCCATACGTTCAGGACGTGACAAGAGTTCCTTCATGCACTGTATCCAATTGAGACACCCTGTTCGCTAGACGAAGTTGGCAGAAGCTTCAGGAAGCCTTAGGTACTGGTTGAGCTTTAGCTCCGCTTTTCCATCTGTGCGATGATGGTCAGTTGAGCGGACTATACAGACTCTGTAGGATATGCTTGTGTGTACGTACAAAGTGTTTGTTGGCAGTTGGGATCGTCACATGCCATTGTTAGAGTTCTCCTTCGATAGCCGTTATCAGGAAACACTCCAATTGGCAACCTTTAGGTTTAGTTGTTAGGTTGTGTCGATCACCAGTCTGTTTTTCTGACTCTGTGCGAGTAGGATTTTTGGACCCCAGCTAGTCTAGAGACTTCGGAGATGATCCAGTAGGTTCAGGTCAGGATGAGGAGAGCCCAGTGCAGACAGAGGTCTTATATCAATCGTGGTGGTCGCAGACTTGAGTTCGCAGTTGGAGATCATGTATTCCTAAGGATTATCCAATGGATGACGTGTTGAGTTTTGGGGAGCTAATCCTAGGATTGTAGGTCCTTTTGAGATCCTTTAAGCGAGTTGGTTCCGTTGCCTTTTATTTGGCACTTCCGTCCAGATTATTGAGTTTTCACCCCGTATTCCTTGTGTCGATACTTTGTAAATACCTTCATGAACTTTCTCACATGATTCAGCATCAGACCAATTAGCTTGGACGCGATCTTTTCGTTCACCGGTAGCCAATGGTGTTAGTGGCTCGGCAGGTGGAGAAACTTCGGTCAAGGGTCTTGCCATCTGTGGAGGGTTTTCTTGGACGTAGCCGTATAGTGAGGTGATCACTTAGGAGGCTGCGAGCGAGATTTGAGAGTTTGTACTCACCTCTTTGAAGGTATGCTTAGTGAGAATTTTAAATTCGGGGATGAATTTTTATAAGGGGGGAGATTGTAACGCCTTAGATTTCGGTTAGTGTTAGTTTAGACGGTAATGCGGGTTTACTGTAAAAAGTTTACCAATTCGGGTTCCTCACTTTTTATAACATTTAATTATTATTTTAATATTATTTGTTATGGGCATGCACGCACGTGTGCACGTAAATGTGAGGGTTTGTTTGTGCTAAACTAGTGTTAGTGACCATGACAACTTAACCCTAATCTAATTCTTTACTTTAAATCCATTCTTTGCTTTAACCTTAACCTTAATCCTTTAGATATTTTTCTTTGTGTTTTTGTTTGTGAGAAAGGTGGCATGGTGACTTGTATAAATGCATTAATGGGAGGTTTAATGCAAAGGGATACACACACCTCGCACCCTCACCCTACACTCACCTCCCTCTCTCATTTCCTTATACTCTCTCATTCTTTCTCGCTTAAATTCTTCATATTTCTCTATCTCCTCAACTCTAAACTGAACACTTCATGAACTTTCACAAAATCCATCACAAATTCATAACTTTTTACCAAAATCACAACTTTTTCTTGGATATTGCCTCTTGGATGCATAGGAGCTTAGATAGCTAGGATCTTTGTGTTCTTTTGGTTAGGTAATGATCTCTATCTGTTCTTTATATAGTTTTTGTGTTATGTAGACTTATGGTTTCAGTTTAGATAGAGTAAAGTTTAGTTTTGTGCGGAATATCGTATTTTAGTGTCGATTTATGATATCTATGACCTGCTGTGACCCCGAAATTTTTCTAGAAAACCAAACAATGTAGTTGTGTTGTACCTGAAACCATAGGCCTTCACCTGGAGCACGAACCCACCTACTCGGACCATGGACGGCGACGACACGAAGGAGATCCGGCGACCTCGGTTTTCCAGTGGAGTTGGGGTGTGGGTTTTTGAGGGTAGCTCTATGCTTTGGTTTAGGTGTGTTTGGTTCTGTTTGATTTTTTAGTTTTCTCTGCATGAAAAATCTGGGATCACATAGGTAGTTTCTAGTGATACGACTACGCGCGATACATTATCCGACACGGTCCGTGCACTTTGTGCTGGTTTTGCTCTTGGGTTGGATTCATCGTGTCGCTACGTACGTTAGCCACAATACAAACACTTGGGAGTAGGTTTGGAGTTGGTGTGTCGGTAAAACGTAGTTTGTACGTGTTTTTGGCCGTTTGCTAATATACACTTGTGTAATCGTTTTGTTGTTTTAGGTTCGCAGGCGGGGACTTCGGACGCTGGGAAGAAGGGGAAATGGGTGGTTGGCTTTGCTTAGCCAGCACTGTTGGTGAGTAGATTTAACATTTACAGGGAAATCGCCCGCATGGTGTTATGCGTCTGGGCTAGAGATGTTGTTTTGTCGCATATTCTATTGCATATATAGAGTTGCACTTACACCCTATTGCTTAATTACTTGTTGTGCATGGACTAGTATCCTTAGGACACTGCACTATTATTGACGGCTTATATTGCACGAGCACTGATTGTATGCCACCCACACCGCCAATAATTGCCATGCCACGCACAACACATTGATAGATATGATATTGTCTGGTTAGGGACATTGAGACATTGATTCATATTTCTTTATGCATATGATATATAGCATACCTGTATACCTACATGCTTACACATATGCCATGACTTGCTTACATGCTAGTTACCTGTATTACCTATAGGGTATTGTACCATTAGCGATAGGTACATACACACATAATGACATAGCTACGTATGTACCTTGCTTATACCTGGAGGGTATATCACATCATTACAGATAGGTAGATACTTATACCTTGCTATACCTACATGTTACCCATATTTCTGGTTATAGCTACATGTGCACCTTTATTTGATGTTATATAGACTTGGAGAAATTATGAACCGCATAATTTATATTTTAACTGGTTGCAGTTAAATAGCGACTTTTCCTTTATACGCTTGCATTTCAGTTTCATGTTGCTTATATTATATTCATGGATGTTCGCATTTAGATATGGATTTTTCATGATGTTTTATGGATTTGGGGACCGTGGTAGTTTCATGAAATTATGCATTATTTGAAAAACCCGGTTTCCCTTGATATGATATTTTGATGCGTCCACCATGAGATTTCTCGGTTCTGAGATTTGATATATATACCCGATGCGAGGAGTGAGTGGGCCATGTGTGGGTACATGGTGGAGCCCGGTACGGTTCCCCTCGGCAAGATGTTCGTTGTACATATGATGAGCCTGGAAGGTGGGCAAGTACCTACCGGTGATTGTTTTTGGACTCGGCGGTTATCGTGGGGATACCGACAAGAGTGATGTACGACATATCGTCAGGGCCAGTCGTGGTGACAACACCTGAGTTATGAGGATTTACGTGTCGATGCTAGACACGGGTTTCATGATGTTTCGAGTGTCGATGTTTGACACTCAGGTTTTCCATGATTTCTACGTATCGTCGGTGGACATACGGGGTGGATATCCTCATACTTATATATACTAATATTGCACACACAGGATATGTGGGATATACTGATATTGTACATACATGATATGTGGGATATACTGATATTGTACATTCGGAATAAATATGATATACTTGATGTTGGACATTCATGATATTTGAGATTTACTTGATGTAGCACATTAAGGATATATGAGACTTACATGATATGAGAGCCAATTTGGGGGTTGATTTGTGGAAATTGGGAATTGGATTGTTTTGTTGGATTTTGGTCCTACCACGAGGTTAGGATTTCCGTGGAAATGATATGTTTTATTCCATACTCCACATTTATTGTTTATGCACTGTTTCATATATTAGTAGTACACGATAAAGTACTTTCCATGACTGTTGCATTTACATACTATTATATGCATTTCTTCATATATTAGTTGTACCTGATAGAGTACCTTACATGATGGTCGCATACAAATTGTCATATTATAGTTCATTTATTAGTTGTACCTACTAGTGTACCTTTCATAACGGTTGCATTACATATGACCATTCATTGCTGTTAGATGCTTATGTTAGATTCGCGTTGTACGTGCATACTCGCGATTACCTGCATATGTTATTTACTATTCACGAGTTAGCAACTCACCCCCGTTGTGCCACAGTGTGTTGCAGGTGTTCTTCAGGATAGTCAGAGGTAGGGCTATTTTCATCCATCGTATCATCTTTGCTGCGGATACCGCTTTGCTTGACAGTGTGCAGTTTTGCTTAGGTAGATTTTGCGGTAATCCGATGTGGCCTGTTGTATATTCGTTATATCCTGTACTCTCTATCTACCATTTTGTTGTATGACTTAGAGACTTGGTGTAAGGACGATATTGTATTTCATTTTGTGAGTTGGAGGTCTTTTATGAAATTTTATTTATATCGTGTCTTTCTTCGCTACGGCGTCGTATATCTGTTATGATGGTTGTTTTCCGCCGTTGGGCATGGATTTTGCTCCCGTTTGGGATGTTTTTACTTATATTCTGTTGTACCCATTTTTGGGGGCTTGTTTTACAAAGGAGGTGCTGCCAAAATTTTAAAGGAATAAAAGTTGGACTTTAAAGAATTTGGTTTGAGATTTTCAAAAGTTTTAGCGATGTTCTTATTTCTTACTATTTTTTTGATGGTTTAGATTGCTGGGTTTTCGGCTTACTTAAATTGCGTTAGGCCTGTAGAAGTTGCGTAGTTTAATGTCCATCATGTGCCATTTTTGGGTCGTGACAGCACATGCACACATCAGAGGAAGAACAAGAGTTAGAAAGGGAGCACTTGGTGGTCAACGACAAAAAGAAAGCATTTAATTGAACATTTTATTCTACAGGAAATAGATCACCAAACATGGGATCGAAAGTACAGGGATTCACAAAACTATGGATAAGAGTCTCTAATTTCCTCGCTGCCTTCTCCACCATGTCAAAGCGGCGATCTTCACGAGGAGTCACTTCCCATCGGTCAGCACCGTGCCCATCAGCGAAGGCAGACATGACGACCCGCTGAGCCCGTATCTAGCTTAGCAACTAAACAGAGCGATCCCTCAGAGCTATGGTAATCAAAAGTGCCTTGTGAAAGCACTCGATCTTGTCCTCTGCGGCGTCAAGCATTGCCGGAGTCATCTCCGCTGGATGAGGAGGGATGTCATCGAGCACGGAAAAGAAGACCATCCCAAGCCAAATGGAGCCGATGGGGAGAGGAAATCCTCTACAAGTCAAGAGCTCGTACAACAACGTATCACATTGGTCATCCGTAAGAGCATGGTCTACCAAGCGTGCAGCAAAACGAGGGACGATTTCCTCAATAGGCATCTCCCATGGTTGCCGGTGAGCATGTGGAAGATTACAAGCCATAGCTCTTATCTGCTAAAATAATTCTCTGAAAGTGAGAGAGAAGAGAAGCATTGCTTCAAATTATAAAGAGAGACATTTAAGTCTAGGTACAGAAAATTTTGTGCATGATGGAACTGTTTCCAAGCTCTGCATTGGGAAAGAGAAGTTTGACTCAGGAAAAGCAAAAAAAGAAGGTGAAAAGACACCTTCGGTAAAGAGGCAGCATCTCACGTGAAAAGCACGAGAGCGCCGGCGCCAAGTGCGCCAGCGCTAAGAGTAAAGACTCTGAGGCAGCGCCTCACGTGCAAAGCACGAGAGCGCCAAGCGCTAGAACTAAATGTTCTCCACCCTCGGATCAAAGATCCAACGAACATGAATAAATCATCAAGTTACAGAATTTAATTTTGTTGAGAAAATACTCCTCAAATCTTTCCAAACAAGAAAGATTGTGCTCTGTAAATCACCAAGATACAGAATAATCTCTGTATGGGAAAATAATTTCCCAATCTTGTTAATAACAAGAAAGATTTCTTCTATAAAACAGGAGCCCTTGGATCAAAGATCCAATGGTGGGAAACACCCCAAATCAATTAGAAATCTCTCAATGAGAGATTTCCTTAACTAATTCAACAAATCAGCCTCCCCTGTATAAAGGACCCAAGACTTCAAGTCTTACACAGAGAAGAACCCCCTATAAACTTCAAGTTCTCAGAAAAGAAAAAGAGAAGAGCAAGCTCTAAGAAGAAGAAATTTTCTTCAAGGTAAATAATAATAAGTGAGATCATAACATCTCCTCGATTTTTGAGAGTTTAACTCTCACATCATAAGAACTCGGTTCTTTTTCTAGATCATAGATCCATAAGACAAGGTTTTTCACAAAACCAAAGAGATCATAGCATCTCTTCATAAAAGAAGAACTTAATTCTTAGACCTATTGTAAGTGCACGGCGGCGCCCGGGCCGTCAATCCAAGACCAAAATGCGGAAACGATAATTTACTTTAACTTTGAACCGGCACCACCGCGCACAAAAATTCCGGATCGGGCCATTAATCTAATTCTAGCGAACTAAAGAATGGGATAGAGAGATATACCGAGCGATCCGTGTCCTTCGGTCTTCTCGTCGTCATCCCGATCTCCCGCGGAATCTCCGGTCTTCACCTCCTCGCCGGAAGGGCACCACGTCACCGGCTTCTTTTACGGGCTCCCACCTCTGGACCGAGGCATCTCGGGCACGAAGTTGGCGAGTCGACGTGCCCAAGGATGCTGTAGGTTGACTGTAGAACTCATGTCTCATTTGGGGTATTAGAAGTTGCCATTTGGTAGAGGAAATGAACTAAACCTTTTTGGAGATGAACTTGGGAATTTTTGTAGCATGAAAAGAACAAAAATTCCCCACTCAAATTTTGGACAGCCCTTACTAGGGAATGGCCGGCCATGGCCAGGTGAGAATGAGAGGAGTGTGAGTAGCCAAATGAATATGGGTGTCTCAAATAATCAAGAGAGAGAAAGGGTTATTATTAACAAAAGAAATGATCACAAACTAATCCAAACACTCCATCAACCATAACCCTCCATCATCACCAAACATCATCATCAAGTATGATGACTCCAAAAGTAAACCATGATGAATAAGAAGTCAAGCAATGATTATCCAAGGAAAGTCAAATGAGGGTGCAACCATCATGAAGCAATAATATGCAAAGACAACCCTCCAAATTGCCAATTTGCACAAATGCAAATAAGCCCTCCTCCACCAATCTTCAGCCAATGAAAGATACAAAGAAATATGGCCGAAACGGAAAACAAACTGGCAACTCCAAAAAAACCGATCCCGTAATAAATTACAGGAAAACCCCGCTACTGTATATACATACACGCATTTGTATTCTGACCGAATACAAATGCAAAGAGACAAAATCTACATTGTACAATACTAGGATCCGGCTTAAACCAAAGCCCGCTAGTATTTTCCGTCCGATCATGATCCGTGCAATACCACACGTATCTGATCGAACCCTGCCATATCTCCATACGGCCTCTACAGCGTTTCGCCCGAAACTTGAGTAACTGTCTGTGGGGGACTCTAAAGACTCGTCAATACTATGGCTGTGGATTTAACCACTAGCACGTCAGAGGTATTAGCCATACGTAACTGGCTACCAGCTATTGACCAGAAGGGACGTCGATGAGCGAACTCATCCTGACACCCTACTGAGCCTGTCAGTGACAATATCCGTACAGTCCGGTCCGTTCGTCTATGAGCATCGCATGGCGGGCCTAGGCGGTTGGTAAAAGTCAGACCCCCAAAAGCGGTACAAGTCGTGTCGGAGTGTAGCCCAGAACACCCTGAGATACTACTGGAATACCTACCAGTAAATCTCCTGCCTCGGCCGAGGGCTTTGTGTAATGGCTCTCCTAGACACAGCGCGACCTCACCCCCAATACCGGGAGAGACGAACCCCTGAAGATCCGCTCACTGCCTCCATGTGGCTCGGGACTGTACCCAAGTAAAACCTGTTTGCACGTCTCTTTTGAGCGTGGTAGGGTAGTAATCAAAGTACAGTGGGAACTCATGTTGGAGATAGTGCCCTCAGAGTCAATTATTGGATCACAGGCACATGATTGCAATGATTGAGGGAGGAGCTATCCCGGTAGGACAGTCTTACTCGAGATGATAGTATGCTTTCTGGTTTATCTTTATCATCGTGTACTGCTTTAGGTGACCTTACAGGTCACTATTGCACGTTGATAGAGCCCCTAGGATTCTTGCTTGACTGCCAGCAGTATGAGGGCGATCATATACGTGGGAGCTGGTAGTCTATAAGCACATCCTTAAAAGGTCCCTAGTCGTGGGAGTTTCGAGACAGGGCATCGATACTCCATAGTAGACTAGTGTATGCAGTCGAGATCCCGACGAGGGGCGGTGGCCGGTCTCACAAGCCACTGGTGTCAGTTGGTTCACCTAAGATGTATACAGGTGCTCATTGGGTTATGAGTACACCGGACAGGACTCGCCGGGAACATGCTAGTTGGACTTATACCTGACGTCAGATAGCAGTTCCCTGGTGACATGTGTACAGGTTAGTTCATCGACCTGGGGATCGTCATTTGTCTCGTGTGAGTTCCCACTGTACTTTGATTACTACCCTACCACGCTCAAAGGAGACGTGCAAACAGGTTTTAGTTGGGTACAGTCCCGAGCCACATGGAGGCAGTAAGAGGATCTTCGGGGGTTCGTCTCTCCCGGTATTGGGGTGAGGTCGCGCTGTGTCTAGGAGAGCCAGAACATGAAAAGTCCTTGGCCAAGGCAGGAGATTTACTGGTAGGCATTCCAGTAGTATCTCAGGGTGTTCTGGGCTACACTTCGACATGACTTGTACCGCTTTTGGGGGTCTGACTTTTACCAACCCTCTAGGCCCGCCTTGCGATGCTCATAGACGAACGGACCGGACTGTATGGATATTGTCACCGACAGGCTCAGTAGGGTGTCAGGATGAGTTCGCTCATCGACGTCCCTTTGGGTCAATAGCTGGTGGCCCGTCACGTATGGCTAATACCTCTGACGTGCTAGTGGTTAAATCCACAGCCATAGTATTGACGAGTCTTTAGAGTCCCCCACATTCAGTTGCTCAAGTTTTCGGGCGAAACGCTGTAGAGGCCGTATGGAGATATGGCAGGGTTCGATCAGATACGTGCGGTATTGCACGGATCAGGATCGGACGGATAATACTAGCCGGCTTTGGTTTAAGCCGGATCCTAGTATAGTACAGTGTAGATTTTGTCTCATTGCATTTGTATTTCGGTCGGAATACAAATGCGGGTGTGTATACACAGTATCGGGATTTTCCTGTAATTTATTACGGGACCAGTTTTCTGGAGTTGGCAGTTTGCTTTCCGTTTCGGCCATATTTCATTTGTATCTTTCATTGGCCGAAGATTGGTGGAGGAGGGCTTATTTGCATTTGTGCAAATAAGCAATTTGGAAGGGGGTCTTTGCATATTATTGTATCATGATACTTGCACCACCATTTGACTTCTTGACTTCATAATGGTTGGACTTTGTTTTGTGATGAGTGATAGTTGAGTGAGGTTCTTGCTTTGTGATCATTGCTTTTTATCATGACCTTTTCTCTCTTGCATTATTTGTGTGGCTCCATGATACATACACCTCTTACTCCTTCTCACTCTTCCCTCACAATTGCATGGCCGTCCATACCATGAAGGGGCTGGCCATTTTTCATGTGTGGGATTTTTAGTCTTTTGGCTTCACAAAAATCCCCACAAGTTCCATCTCCAAAAGTTTATATCATTCCTCCACCAAATGGCAACCTCCACTACCCCAAAATGAGACATTAGTTCTACACATATTCTACAGCAAACCTTGGGCACGTCGGCTCGCCAACTTCGTACCCGAGTTGCCTCGGTATAGAGGTGGGAGCCCGTAAAAGAAGCAGGCGACGTAGTGCCCTTCCGGCGAGGAGGTGGAGACTGGACATTCCGCGGGAGATCGGGACGACGACGAGAAGACCGGAGGACACGGATCACTCGGTATATCTCTCTACCCCCTCTCTAGATAGCTAGGACTAGATTAATGGCACGATCCGGATATATAGTGCGCGGTGGTGCCGGTTTGAAAAGTTAAAGTTAATCACCGCTTCCGCATTCCGACGTCGGATCGACGGCCGGGGCGCCGCCGTGCACTTATATTAGTATCAGAGCCTCGCCATTAACATAGTCTAGCTTTGCCTAACGTGTTTACATTTCCGATCGAACAAAAATCCCAAAACCCGCGTTTTCATGCATATCAGTTTCTGTCGAAATTTTTTTGGAGTCCAAAAATTTTTCAGTATGTTGCAGAGTGATGTGCAGAGAAAGATAAGACATCTGTGAAAATTTGGTGTACTGAGACGGCAAGATGACCGTGGAACCGCGGCTAAACCCCCTTTTGGGCCGTGGTTCCACCGCAGTATAGAGCCTTCAGTGCACCAATTTTGCACAGTGATCTTTAAACAGTGAAAATAGGGGTTTTGGAACATTCTTTTTGGGCCCAGAATTTCTTTATCTGCTACAGTAAAGCTTGGGGACCACTTGGTAAAAATTTGATCGATCGGATATTTAAAACACATTAGTTCACAGTATTTACATTATATCTGCGACCGTGAATGTCACTTGATCGGTAAATCCTGTCTAATTGCTATAGCCCGGTTAGACGGATTTGCGAACGTGACTTTCACGTTGATGTTCTGTGATTTTGCTGTGATGTTGCGGATTGGTCGTGGGGGATAGCCTGGTTGCAGTGGTAGTACAGTTTCGTTGTATTATGTACATTTGATATTGCGGGGCGAGCGTCCGACATGTGGACTGCCGTCACTGCCTGTTTGTATTATTATTTTGGGGCACGACCAGGTTGCGGTCGATGTACCCGTTGTATGTATATTTTACTTTCTGTACTAGGATTACCCCAAGGTGGGGTACACGGATAGCCGGGTTCTAGAGGGCAACGGGCCCGCATCTCATGGCATTGAGACGGAGGGGGCTTCACTCTAGGATTGGCGGGCTATTCGCCGCACTCGTAGGGGTACAGGTTGACCCAGGAAGGGTGCCCAAGTTACCGGATTCCATGAAGTGCTGGGTGGTCCATTCACGTTGCTGAAGGGGGTTACCTCGCTTCAGGTTTTGGCGGGTAACTTGCCGCGCCCGTAAGGGTCTAGGATTTCATTGCACAGGCTATCCACACGACCAGGGGAACGTCGGGTGTCAATAGTGGATCTGTGAAACCCGGGGATCCCAGATATCTGTATTGTTATGTGATGCAGTACATTTCTGTGATGTTGCATTTTATCACGCCTTGAGCGAATATAATATATTGGTATATATATTAGTAGATGTTGTATATGTTTTGCATCCGCGCTAGTCCAGTCCCCGCTCTGTCGTTAGTTAGCTAACCTAACGGGTAATGACGGGACCCAGTGGCGAATGCGGATGGCATATACGTACATCAGTAAATTTTCGTTCTTTTTGGTGTGATCAATTGATGGGACTGCATTGATTCGGATCAATGCAAGTTAAAAACAAACTTAATCTGATGTTGTTGGAACACTTTTTCAAAAAGCTGTTATTGCAAGGACGTTCTCTTTTGTTTTGCATCGTGGTATTCAGTTGGAATATCCTGCTCCTCAGTCGACGAGGCAAGGGCCGAGATCCCTTCAACGGGAGTGACCCCTTGGACAGAAGTTTGCGTCAGGGCATTAACTTCACTATAGCCGATTACTTTTTGCTTTGCATCGAGGTATTCAGTTGGAATATCCTGCACCTCATTTTACGGGGAAAGAGCCGAGATCCCTTCACCAGGAGTGACCTCTTTAGCAAAGGTTTTCGTCACTATATTTTCTAAAAAGCTATCCGTTCCTTCAACGATATCAAGTTCATTACGTTAAAGGTTTTCGCCAGAAACCATTCGTAGCCCTCCGTCGTTTCATATGGGTGGTCAATAGTATTCAAGCTGTGTATGTTGGCCAAAGTCAAGGCACAGTGATTGGTAGCTATTGGGTATTCATATGCAGCATAGATAGATGCGTTGGTTTGGGGCAGTCGTACTACTATTTTGGCCAAAGTCAAGGGTATGTGCGGGTGTGCTCAAATTAACCTGGAGAATGACGGGTAGAACTTGACATGTGACTTATGATATGTTGGCCAAAGTCAAGGTCATAAGAGCATGGGGCAGAAATCAAATCGGGAGTTTCTAAAGAAACTGAAACTTGCCAGATATGCGCATACCTTCTGGAGTGTGATAGCGTGAGCGGATTCCGTCACGTTATCATGCGATGATAATTGGATCCCGATTCCCACTGATGAGTTGGTTTACTCCTCGGGTGTTTCCGACTAATTCTTCTTTTAGGTTTGGAGGAGAATTTGACGGTACAGTGGGAGGTTTCCAAATTAGATAAATTGGTAACCATTCTGATCTAGGATAGAGTGCACCCTGAGTGTTTCTTTTCTCTCTCTCTGGCAGCGACCATTGACCCGACCCTAAGACTATGACTCAGAGACCAAAATTAACCGAACCTTCTTAAACACTGGCTTTTGGATTGTCAGAGTTGCAAAGCTCATTGCCACTCCTACTTTTACCCTTTTCTCCAGGACACCCCGTATTACTACGAACGTCCACTTCCATTGGACAAAACCATCGTATGTTTAGATACGAACTCGAAGGAATTTATTCTAGGATGGTTTCCGGTTCTGGAGAAAACGGATAGGACTATTCAGTTGTCTTTTCCTTTTACCTTCTCTCAGGTTGCGAGTACTCCTTGGTTTAGGAGTAGTACACCTATTACGCAAATTGGATAGTCTTCTTCCAAACCATAGGCAGGTGCCAACTGGTAGGGAATAAAGAAAACCAATTAGCCTAACGATGGTGTACAGAAGGTATTAAGTTAAGACAAAGCAAGGGATTAGTAAAAGGGCAAAGTAAATTGCGACTGATATTCACGACCAAACCAGGTATTTCATTACCACTCCCACTTCACCTTTGTATTTCTCCAGGACACTCCGTATCACTACGAAGATCCACAGTTTATTGGATACTCCATCGTATGGTTATATACGAACTCGAAAGGAACTTGTTCCAGTTCGGGGATGGATTCTGGTTCAGGAGAAATAGGAATAAGGTTTATTCGGTTGTCTTTTATCCTCACCTTCTCTCGCATTGCGAGTGCTCCTAGGATTAGGACAGTACACCCATTATGCTTATTGGATAGTCTTCTTCCAAACCAAAGGCTGGTGCCGAACGGTAGGGAAGGAAGAAAACCATTTGGCCTAAAGAGGTGTACAGAAGGTAAAGACTAAAGACATATGAAGGAATTTGGAGAGGTGGCAAAGAATTATACGGTTACAGTCGTGAATCTGGAAGAGGCATTACTAGGAATACCGAATACCCCATCGAAACATTTCAGTGTTTCAGTTTCACTGTGTACTTGTAGCGCCTTGAAAAGTCGTTTTGGTGTTTTCCCGAAAATCGGTGAAAATTCGGTATTTTTCCGTAAACCGTCTTTTTGTTATTTTGCAGTTTAGGACTAATTATACCTAATTTGGATAGATAATTGCTAGTTTTTAGTAGCAAATGAGTTAATTATGAAATTCTGGTCGTTTAAAAATTT
Source organism: Agapanthus africanus (assembly GCA_030015575.1). NCBI lineage: Eukaryota > Viridiplantae > Streptophyta > Magnoliopsida > Asparagales > Amaryllidaceae > Agapanthus > Agapanthus africanus. Next base: position 396,105,742 of record JASDDO010000026.1, on the reverse strand, counting down.
TCCCTAATTTTTCAATTTTTTAATATTATTTTAAGCCGGTAAGAAAATACATTAAATTAGCGATAAATACAAATTTAAATGGGCTAAATTTAAGCTTTAAAATCATGTTAATTAAAATCTAGTTGTAACATAAAATTTTAGTATTTTATTTCATGTTTTAACTAATTTTTATTATGGAAAACGAAATTTATTGAATTTTAAGCTAAAACTTGCAATTTTGGACTTGTGGGGGGTCTTTTTGCATAAAACCTTTTTGTATCCACTCACACTCACCCCCACTCCCTCTAGGCCGGCCCCACCATCATCAGGTCCAGAAATTCCTTGCCTCACTTTGATTTTTTTTCATGTGAAGAAAGGAGGTGTTTTGTGTAGGTTTTAAAATATAGTATTTGGAGGTATGGTGTATTGACTTTGAGGGGGTTTGACCATGACTTTTTCCATACACCCCACACCACTCCCCTCTCCCTCATCTGGCCGAGACCAGCTCCCCTCCCCCCATTCCATTATTTTCCTTCTCTTTTCTCTCATTTTCTTCAAAAAAAATTGCATCAAAATTCAATAAAAATCAACAAATCCTTCACTATTTCAACACAAAACCTTATTCCCTCTCTTCTCAAATCCAAATTGGTTCAAATCTTGGAAAGATGGCATCTTGGGAGGCTTTAGCAACATAGGGTTTGGGCTTGTGAGGTATAATTTCAATCTTTGGTTAAATTGTAGTTTAAAGTGTGCTAATTAGAACTTTGAAAATTGTTTTAGTGTTAATTTTAGTGCTATTTGCATACTAGTTTTTTTAAAGTTTGTGGTTTGAAATTAATTTAGGGTTTAGAACACCATTAAGAGATTAATTAAGCTATTTTGTTACTTAGTTATTTTGTTAGCTGAATCTAAGTGGTCAACTTGCTAATTGGGCCAAAAATCTAGTGTTAATTTAGTGTTAGTTTCTAATCTAGTTTTTACAGGTTTATGGTTAGAGTTAAACTAGGGTTTTTAGAAACCATTACTTAGTTAATTAAAGCTAATTAGCTATCTAGTTGTTTACTAAACCAATCTTTAAGGTTGCTTTGCTTAAGTGGCTTGATGTTATGCTAATCCAAGTTAATCTTGTGTGATATTTTCATTAAGATTGCTAATTACCAAAATTCAAGAAAGAGTTGTGTTTGGATATTGGGTTTTGTAGCATGGTAAATGAGTTAAAATTGTGTTATTGTGGCTAACTAGTTGTGTGGTTGGATGGTTGCGTTGGACTGTGATAACTTTGTCGCTAATTGTCGATGTTTGCACCATATTGCAAATTCTAGCTTACTAGTTGTGTTATAAAATACTGTGGTGAATTAATTGCGATGTCTTGATGACATTTTTAGCGTATCCTATGACTTTTTAGGATGTGTGAGTGCGGATTTTTGAGTGTTCGGGTTTTAGTTTTTCCGGGCGACCAAATCGACGATTCTAGTTAGTTTTGCGATTTTCGCGTGTGTTCCGCGCACTTTGTGCACGTTGTACCTAGCTTGTGAACTATGGTATTTTCGTTAGGGAATTGCGTCGTTCTTGATATGTAACCTTATGTTTGTATTGATGTAAATTCCAGGTTCGGTCGCGGAGACGTCAGACGCGGCACGAAAGGGGAAAGCGGTGATTGGACGTGACTAGCTAGGGATTCCGGTGAGTAGATGTAACATCTACGGGGGAACTATCGTTGGATGGCGCAGGTCGCCCGATAGTTTTAGTAGCTTAATAAGATTCTTAGTAATGTTAGTAATTAGGGGTGTAATACTTGTATGATTATTTGCTACATTCATGCCTTATATTGACATACATATACGAACCCATTCTATAGGACACCTGCACCATTGCCAAGGTTTTTATATGCAGCACGAGCACTATTCATGCTTACACACACACCCTGGTAATTGCCATGCCACCACACTAGATAACCTTTAAATTGAAACCTTTTACTATAATTGATACTTAAACTTGCGCTATTGCTTTAATTCCTTAAAATGAAATCGTAGGATTGCTATTCATGTGCATGTACTTCATCATATTATTTGTTCATGCCTAATCTATTAATCACACATCGCAACTTGATTATTGATACCATATGCATTCATTATCATTGACATATGCACTTATGAGGATTTCTTGAGATTTTATGATATTTCTGGATTTCGGGGGAAAGCCGCAAAATTTCTAAACTTATTATATTTTTAAAATATGTAAATTGCGGTTTTCTAGTGATGTAAGTGTCGTCCACCATGAGTTTGCTGTGGTTTTCGAGATCCGTGTCGAGGAGTGGAGGAACCGTCACGGTACATGGTGGGCCCGGTAAGGTACCCCGGGGCAAGAGGAATGTGGTGTTGACGTTGAGCCTGGCAGGGGACGGATTACCTACCGGTGACTGTTTGGGACGGCGGATATCCAGAGGATACCGACCGTGGCCGCGAGATGATGAGATATTGATATTTGAGATCGGTCAGCCGGACGGCTGAGGCCAGAGATACATTGATATGAGATTTGAGACAGTTTTGAGGTGTCGATGCTGGACACAGATTCTTGTTGATTCTATTGGTATTGTGCTGGTATTTCAAAAGAGATTCCTAAAGGAAAAAACATGATTCTTATACTTACACATTCAGATCATGAGTTGATTCGCATTGCATTCATACCTGCTAGTATATTCATATTGCATACATACCTGCTATTATGTCCTGCCTTACCTGTATTTTAGATGCTAGGATGCTTGTGTGCATGCATTCGATAGCCTGTGTAGATGTTATTTATTACTCACGAGTTGGCAACTCACCCCCATTATGCCACAGCCTTTTTCAGGTCCGCTCCGTAAGTACAGTAGCGGCGGGCGCACTTGCTTCTTTTGCCTCTTTGCCTGGACTCAAGGTTTTACTCTTAGGTGGGTTATATTATTATTTTTGTACCACCTTGTATATTCTTTGTATCTAGTGCACTCCATCTACTGTTTCTACCAGTATTGTTGTATATTGACCTAGAGATGAGACTGTGAGATTTGTGGACTTTTTATGCTGTATTTTGGGGTCGAGCTCACTTGAGTCGACATGCTGTTTTTCTCATGCTTCTTTATGATTATTTTGCATGTTGTTGTTTATATTGCGTGGGATTTGTGACCGCCTTGTGGCGAAGAGCTAGCTCCCGCTTGGGGATGCCTTATTTGTTGGATTCATATATATTCTTGTTGTACCCATTTTGGGGGCCAGTATTTACAAAGGATACTCTGCCGAAATTTTCGGAAAAATTAATATTGTTTTTAAAAAGGCTTGATATGACTTATTTGACAAACTCGCTTTCAATTGATTGGTTTTCCTTCACTCTTCTGCTTATTTGGTTTTGATTTCTGGTCTTTGGCTTACTTATTTTACGGACGTCTTGAGACGTTTTGTAATTTAAGTGCCAGTCACGTTCCGTAGTCAAGACACCTGGGATGACGGTGTCTGAGTATGACATCCAGTTTACACAATTATCCCGATATGCTCCGTATTTGGTAGATACCGAAGAGAAGATGGTGAAGAGGTTCGTACAGGGACTAGATGCCCAGCTATATCTTGCCATTGGCGCCCAGCACTACGACACTTATTCAGCTGCTATGGATACGGCATTACGGATGGAGGCACGCATATCACAGACTTCGGCCATTTCTGGGCCGAAGAGGATTCGCACCGATGTACCGTCTCAGAGGCACCGCGCCAGATTTTTTCCGAGAGATAGGCCTGGCAGAGGATTTGGACGGGGACAGTTGTATGGTTCATATCCCCAGGGACAGCAGCCGTCGCCAGGGTGTTTTGGGTGCGGGAGTCTGCACCATCTTGTCAGAGACTGTCCGGCGAGACGACAGGGAGCAGCGACAGTTCCGCATGTGACCTTACCACCATCACCACCCCCTCCTCAGAGAGCCCTACTTCCTACCACCGGCGATGCTCCACGCCAGTTAGGTGCACCCAGAGGCCGTGGACGCGGCGGTCCTGTTCAGAGAGGACGAGGAGGCAGAGGCCGAGGTCGAGGTCAGCCCGCTATCGGTGGAGGACAGGCTCGAGTATTTGCTTTGACACCGCAGGATGCGCAGGCATCCAATGCCGTTGTGACAGGTACCCTGCCAGTTTGTTCTTTCGATGCACGGGTATTATTTGACCCAGGTTCCACACATTCGTACGTATCTACACACTTTGCACCGATGTTGGGCCGTGAGTCGTCGTCGTTAGATCATCCGCTTGTTGTTGTTACTCCGGTAGGCGAGGCGTTTGTCGCTCGTTTGTATTTCGTTTGTGTTCCGTTCGTATCGGGGAGAGGGATTCATCGGTTGATTTGATTTGATTCTCCTCGATATGTTGGACTTTGATGTGCTTCTGGGCATGAATTGGCTAGCCACTTGTTATGCTTCGGTGGACTGCCGTGAGAAGGCAGTCTTATTTAGCTTTCCGGGAGAGCCAGTCCTTGTTATTCAGGGAGACCGCAGCGTCACCCTTCCCAGCTTGATTTCGTCTCTTCGCGCTGGTCAGCTCTTGCGGAAGGGATGTCAGGGATTCTTAGCGTATATTTATGATACTCGAGCTGTAGAGGTTCCGTTGGACCGGGTCCCGGTTGTTTGTGAGTTCCCTGATGTTTTCCCTGATGAGCTACCTGGGCTACCGCCTGAGCGCGATGTTGAGTTCTGCATCGATTTGATTCCCGGCTCGGGGCCTATTTCTATACCGCCTTATCGGATGTCCCCGGCAGAGCTTCGAGAGCTGAAGGATCAGTTGCAGGAATTGTTAGATAAGGGGCTTATTCGACCTAGTGTTTCTCCGTGGGGTGCTCCGGTCCTGTTTGTCAAGAAGAAGGATGGAAGTTGGCGCTTATGTATCGACTACCGCCAGCTGAACAAGGTTACCGTGCGGAACAGATATCCGTTTCCGTGCATTGATGATTTGTTCGACCAGCTCCAGGGCGCGGGTTATTTTTCGAGGATCGACTTACGATCAGGATACCACCAGCTGCGAGTCCGACAGGAGGATATACCGAAGACAGCCTTCCGTACACGCTATGGCCACTATGAGTTTTTGGTGATGTCGTTCGGACTCACCAATGCCCTAGCAGCATTCATGGATTTGATGAACCGTACATTCAGGCCGTATCTTGACTTGTTCATCATCGTGTTTATCGACGATATCTTGGTGTACTCCCGGAACAGAGAGGAGCACGAGCAGCACTTGCAGATTACGTTACAGACTCTGAGGGAGCACCGGCTGTTCGTAAAGTTCTCCAAGTGTGCATTCTGGCTGGACAGCGTCGGATTCTTGGGTCATGTGGTTACGAGAGACGGCATATGTGTGGACCGGAAGAAGATTGAGGCTGTTCAGCAGTGGCCCCGACCTACATCGGTTATTGAGATCCGTAGTTTTCTAGGCCTGGCAGGCTACTACAGGCGTTTTGTTCAGGACTTCTCCCGTATAGCTGCACCTTTGACCGGTTTGACCCGGAAGAGAGTTCCTTTCGTTTGGACAGAGGAGTGCGAGCGCAGTTTTCAGCAGCTATGGACTTGTTTGACTACGGCGCCGGTATTATCTTTGCCTTCGGGATCAGGCGGATTTGTGGTCTACTGTGATGCTTCGCGAGTGGGATTAGGATGCGTATTGATGCAGCATGGCCGGGTGATCGCTTATGCTTCTCGGCAGTTGAAGAGGCACGAACAGAACTACCCTACTCATGATTTGGAGATGGCTGCAGTGGTCTTTGCACTGAAGATTTGGCGACATTACCTATACGGCGAGTCGTGTCAGATATTCACTGATCACAAGAGCTTAAAGTACATATTTCAGCAGCGAGATCTGAACCTCAGACAGCGTCGTTGGATGGAGTTGGTGAAAGACTATGACTGCGAGATCTTATATCACCCAGGCAAGGCGAATGTAGTGGCGGATGCGTTGAGTAGGAGGCCCGGGGGTAGTCTATCGTGTTTGCGCGCAGTGCAGAGGCAGTCGTCAGCAGATTGGCAGATGTTATGCGACAGCCGAGTTGAGTTCGAGTTCACTCAGACAGGGGGACAGCTCGCGCATGTTCGTGCACGTCCACAGTTGCTTGACCGTATATATGAGGCACAGCGCAGTGACGACCGTTGCTCAGATATCATGGCGCAGATGAGACAGGGCAGATTTTCCGAGTTCGTGATTGACGATCAGGGGATTTTACGCTATGGATCTAGACTGTGTGTACCAGGTGCTGATGGATTGCGGCGCGACATTCTTGAGGAGGCACACCGATCAGTGTATAGTGTCCACCCCGGTTCCACTAAGATGTACCATGATATGAGAGAGACCTACTGGTGGGACGGGATGAAGAGGGACATTGCGGAGTTTGTATCGAGATGCCTGACTTGTCAGCAAGTCAAGGCCGAGCACCAGAGGCCCGCGGGAGAGCTACAGCCATTACCCATTCCGGAGTGGAAATGGGAGCAGATTTCGATGGATTTCATTGTGGGTCTACCCAGGACCAGTCGGGGGTATGACTCCATCTGGGTGATCGTAGATCGATTGACGAAAGCGGCTCACTTCCTGCCAGTGAAGACCACTTTCAGCTTCGCTCAGTATGCCCAGCTTTACATCGACGAGATCGTGCAGTTGCATGGCGTACCGACTTGTATCGTGTCCGACAGAGGCACCCAGTTCACCAGCCGACTTTGGCAGAGACTTCAGGAGGCTTTGGGCACTCGTTTGAGCTTCAGCACAGTGTTTCATCCGCAGACCGACGGACAGTCAGAGCGGACCATTCAGACTCTCGAGGACATGCTCAGAGCGTGCGTTTTAGACTTCGGCGGTAGCTGGGATCGTCATTTATCTCTAGTGGAGTTCTCCTACAACAACAGCTTCCAGGATACTATTCAGATGGCACCTTTCGAGGCATTGTATGGGAGGAGATGCAGATCGCCCGTCTGTTGGACAGAGCTCAGCGGGAGCAGTATTTTGGGGCCGCAGCTTGTTGAGGAGACGACAGCAAAGATACAGTTGATCCGAGACCGGATGAGAGCGGCTCAGAGCAGGCAGAAATCGTATTCGGACAGGCGCCGTCGCAGATTAGAGTTCGCAGTTGGCGACCATGTTTTTCTGAGAGTCTCTCCGATGAAGGGCGTGATGCGATTTGGGCGGAAAGGAAAGCTTAGTCCCAGATTTATGGGTCCCTTCGAGATTCTCGAGCGTGTTGGCGCAGTTGCATATCGTTTGGCTCTTCCACCCAGCTTTCCCGATGTTCACCCCGTCTTCCATGTTTCGATGCTCCGCAAGTACCTTCATGACCCTTCGCATGCGATTCAGCATCCGACAGTCCAGCTAGAGCGCGACCTTTCTTTTGCAGAGCAGCCGGTGTCCATCCTGGATCGACAGGTGAAGAAGTTGAGATCGAAAATTATACCAACCGTCAAGATCCTTTGGCGTAGCCTGAGCAACGAGGAGGCTACCTGGGAGACCGAGGGCGAGATGAGGAAGAAATATCTCCATCTCTTTGAAGGTACGCATAGTTATATTTTTTTTAAATTCGGGGACCGAATTTCTTTAAGGGGGGAAGATTGTAGCGCCTTGAAAAGTCATTTTGGTGTTTTCCCGAAAATCGGTGAAAATTCGGTATTTTTCCGTAAACCGTCTTTTTGTTATTTTGCAGTTTAGGACTAATTATACCTAATTTGGATAGGTAATTGCTAGTTTTTAGTAGCAAATGGGTTAATTATGAAATTCTGGTCGTTTAAAAATTTTCCCTAATTTTTCAATTTTTTTATATTATTTTAAGCCGGTAAGAAAATACATTAAATTAGCGATAAATACAAATTTAAATGGGCTAAATTTAAGCTTTAAAATCATGTTAATTAAAATCTAGTTGTAACATAAAATTTTAGTATTTTATTTCATGTTTTAACTAAATTTTATTATGGAAAACGAAATTTATTGAATTTTAAGCTAAAACTTGCAATTTTGGACTTGTGGGGGGTCTTTTTGCATAAAACCTTTTTGTATCCACTCACACTCACCCTACTCCCTCTAGGCCGGCCACACCATCATCAGGTCCAGAAATTCCTTGCCTCACTTTGCTTTTTTTTCATGTGAAGAAAGGAGGTGTTTTGTGTAGGTTTTAAAATATAGTATTTGGAGGTATGGTGTATTGACTTTGAGGGAGTTTGACCATGACTTTTTCCATACACCCCACACCACTCCCCTCTCCCTCATCTGGCCGAGACCAGCTCCCCCTCCCCCATTCCATTATTTTCCTTCTCTTTTCTCTCATTTTCTTCAAAAAAAATTGCATCAAAATTCAATAAAAATCAACAAATCCTTCACTATTTCAACACAAAACCTTATTCGCTCTCTTCTCAAACCCAAATTGGTTCAAATCTTGGAAAGATGGCATCTTGGGAGGCTTTAGCAACATAGGGTTTGGGCTTGTGAGGTATAATTTCAATCTTTGGTTAAATTGTAGTTTAAAGTGTGCTAATTAGAACTTTGAAAATTGTTTTAGTGTTAATTTTAGTGCTATTTGCAGACTAGTTTTTTTAAAGTTTGTGGTTTGAAATTAATTTAGGGTTTAGAACACCATTAAGAGATTAATTAAGATATTTTGTTACTTAGTTATTTTGTTAGCTTAATCTAAGTGGTTAACTTGCTAATTGGGCCAAAAATCTAGTGTTAATTTAGTGTTAGTTTCTAATCTAGTTTTTACAGGTTTATGGTTAGAGTTAAACTAGGGTTTTTAGAAACCATTATTTAGTTAATTAAAGCTAATTAGCTATCTAGTTGTTTACTAAACCAATCTTTAAGGTTGCTTTGCTTAAGTGGCTTGATATTATGCTAATCCAAGTTAATCTTGTGTGATATTTTCATTAAGATTGCTAATTACCAAAATTCAAGAAAGAGTTGTGTTTGGATATTGGGTTTTGTAGCATGGTAAATGAGTTAAAATTGTGTTATTGTGGCTAACTAGTTGTGTGGTTGGATGGTTGCGTTGGACTGTGATAACTTTGTCGCTAATTGTCGATGTTTGCACCATATTGCAAATTCTAGCTTACTAGTTGTGTTATAAAATACTGTGGTGAATTAATTGCGATGTCTTGATGACATTTTTAGCGTATCCTATGACTTTTTAGGATGTGTGAGTGCGGATTTTTGAGTGTTCGGGTTTTAGTTTTTCCGGGCGACCAAATCGACGATTCTAATTAGTTTTGCGATTTTCGCGTGTGTTCCGCGCACTTTGTGCACGTTGTACCTAGCTTGTGAACTATGGTATTTTCGTTAGGGAATTGCGTCGTTCTTGATATGTAACCTTATGTTTGTATTGATGTAAATTCCAGGTTCGGTCGCGGAGACGTCAGACGCGGCATGAAAGGGGAAAGCGGTGATTGGACGTGACTAGCTAGGGATTCCGGTGAGTAGATGTAACATCTACGGGGGAACTATCGTTGGATGGCGCAGGTCGCCCGATAGTTTTAGTAGCTTAATAAGATTCTTAGTAATATTAGTAATTAGGGGTGTAATACTTGTATGATTATTTGCTACATTCATGCCTTATATTGACATACATATACGAACCCATTCTATAGGACACCTGCACCATTGCCAGGGTTTTTATATACAGCACGAGCACTATTCATGCTTACACACACACCCTGGTAATTGCCATGCCACCACACTAGATAACCTTTAAATTGAAACCTTTTACTATAATTGATACTTAAACTTGCGCTATTGCTTTAATTCCTTAAAATGAAATCGTAGGATTGCTATTCATGTGCATGTACTTCATCATATTATTTGTTCATGCCTAATCTATTAATCACACATCGCAACTTGATTATCGATACCATATGCATTCATTATCATTGACATATGCACTTATGAGGATTTCTTGAGATTTTATGATATTTCTGGATTTCAGGGGAAAGCCGCAAAATTTCTAAACTTATTATATTTTTAAAATATGTAAATTGCGGTTTTCTAGTGATGTAAGTGTCGTCCACCATGAGTTTGCTGTGGTTTTCGAGATCCGTGTCGAGGAGTGGAGGAACCGTCACGGGTACATGGTGGGCCCGGTAAGATACCCCGGGGCAAGAGGAATGTGGTGTTGACGTTGAGCCTGGCAGGGGACGGATTACCTACCGGTGACTGTTTGGGACGGCGGATATCCAGAGGATACCGACCGTGGCCGCGAGATGATGAGATATTGATATTTGAGATCGGTCAGCCGGACGGCTGAGGCCAGAGATACATTGATATGAGATTTGAGACAGTTTTGAGGTGTCGATGCTGGACACAGATTCTTGTTGATTCTATTGGTATTGTGCTGGTATTTCAAAAGAGATTCCTAAAGGAAAAACATGATTCTTATACTTACACATTCAGATCATGAGTTGATTCGCATTGCATTCATACCTGCTAGTATATTCATATTGCATACATACCTGCTATTATGTCCTACCTTACCTGTATTTTAGATGCTAGGATGCTTGTGTGCATGCATTCGATAGCCTGTGTAGATGTTATTTATTACTCACGAGTTGGCAACTCCCCCCCGTTGTGCCACAGCCTTTTTCAGGTCCGCTCCGTCAGTACAGTAGCGGCGGGCGCACTTGCTTCTTTTGCCTCTTTGCCTGGACTCGAGGTTTTACTCTTAGGTGGGTTATATTATTATTTTTGTACCACCTTATATATTCTTTGTATCTAGTGCACTCCATCTACTGTTTCTACCAGTATTGTTGTATATTGACCTAGAGATGAGACTGTGAGATTTGTGGACTTTTTATGCTGTATTTTAGGGTCGAGCTCACTTGAGTCGACATGCTGTTTTTCTCATGCTTTTTTATGATTATTTTGCATGTTGTTGTTTATATTGCGTGGGATTTGTGACCGTCTTGTGGCGAATAGCTAGCTCCCGCTGGGGGATGCCTTATTTGTTGGATTCATATATATTCTTGTTGCACCCATTTTGGGGGCCAGTATTTACAAAGGAGACTCTGCCGAAATTTTCGGAAAAATTAATATTGTTTTTAAAAAGGCTTGATATGACTTATTTGACAAACTCGCTTTCAATTGATTGGTTTTCCTTCACTCTTCTGCTTATTTGGTTTTGATTTCTGGGCTTTGGCTTACTTATTTTACGGACGCCTTGAGACGTTTCGTAATTTAAGTGCCAGTCACGTTCCGTACCCTTCGGGTCGTGACAGTACTGTTAAAGGAAAACTGATTTCCCAATTAGTCTTTACTCCAGGGTATGTATTTACCAGGTATGATTCTCACATCTGTATGGTTTTACAGATGATGAGTGGGAGTAAGTTATTGGGAATTAGGTGATCATCCTCATTATATCGGGATTCGTTGTAATCGGTGATATTTGAGGAAGTCACCTGGGTTGTTTGCCGGTCGGCAAATATTTGGTTTTGAATATCCGTTGTTATGCACCAATTTCAAAATTGATATATCTGTACGTCTATTTTCATAGAGTGAGATATACTTTTTTGAAATTATGTCTATGACATTTACCTATATCAGTGGATGGTTAGGTAAGGAGCATTGAACAACGGTGTAATTCTTCTTAACCATAAGTATAGTTTTCAGCCTACGACACACAGTGAATGAGTTATCAGACTCAAGGGACTTATACATAGTATTGTATGTTGTCCAGGGTCCATCAGGACAGAGGGGTTGGTCCTCGTACTATATTCGGTTTACTTATGACTTCTCTAGTTTTTAGACAGGTGTTTCGTGGAAACACAGGGTCCGAATTTTGAGAAGTTATAGGTATTTGAATAAAGTATAGAACCAGGTATTGCAAGTATCGGGATTCTTCAAAGTGATCGAAGATGTAGATACTTGTGTATGGTGTTCAGTTGATAGTAATGATTAAGAGATCTTGCTTCTCTTTCAGGTTACTCATAATTGGAGGCATTCCTAAGTTGAGTAACGCTGATCGGTCTCCTTCCATTTAGTTGACATGCACTGGAGACAGCTGCATGATTTGAATCTAGTTTAATTAAATCAGTGCCTTTGGTTCTATATTGGATATAGAACAGTTCATATCTTAACGATGTTAAGGTACGGGAAGTTGTCCGGATTATGATTAAAACCAGACACTGGACAACTCAAGGCACGTTTCTGTAATAACTGTTTGTGGGTTGACCCAGGCTATGACGAGGGTTGACTTTCTACCATCTGGAAGATCAATAGTGATATTGTTCTAGACTCGCCACAGTTTTAAATAAAATGGATTTTTTCAGAAAACAGTAGTGGGAGTATGGTAGAACTGGAAGAGATTCCAGAACCACAAACGATTATTGAAGATTTCATAGGAACCTAAAGATTCAATCTGGTTTGACATTCCATTGGCCACTCCGCAGATAAGGTGGGTAACTTCAGGCACCCGAGAGGTACTCCGGTAGCCTCAAGGACGGTGACAGGGAAGTTCTTGTTTACCCACACTTGCCATTGCAGTTGTTCCAGGCTGCGAGACCCGGCGGGAGGATGAGTATAGCGTCGTTCTAAACTGGCTTTAGAAGTGTACGTCTATATAACTCTGCCAGAGGGTTGTCGTAGTCAGTGGGAGCAGCGGAAGCATTGGTGGACAGGTAGCTTATGTCTATTTATAAACTAAAGCAGATATAGCGGAGATAGATCATCAATTTCTGATGTGACAGTCATAAGTTTGACTTCATCAGAATAGGGGATGGATCTGTTAAGAAGGTAGTAGGGTGTGATGTCATGGTATTTGGATGACATACACAGAGTAGGAAAAGAAACTCCTATACTACGATCGGTTACACTTTGGTCGTCACACAGTGGTTTCTCCACATGGGACTTAGACATTATATCAGATATACTGGTTACTAGATCTATGGTTTTAGATCTAGATTTGGGTGGTTTCCCAATTAAGGGTACTTAGACAGCATTCTAAGAGTATTTAGAATGGACGACTCCTGGCACGGTAGTGTACCTGCAGGTGATGGAGTCACCCTCTCTAAAGGTGTCTTACAGACTAAAGGGGAGAGGGATGCGCATGATTGGCAGATCACTTGCTCAGGCAATTGAGTCAATCATGAGATGTCAAGTACCACACCAGATGTTGTTCTTGCACTAGATGCAATAAGTTGATGTTGATCCAATCCTGAAGAAACAGTCGGAAGCGGTTTTAGAACATAAGTGGATGTTCTAGGGATATGATAACGACAGCCTCATTCGGGAGACAGTCATCATTCCAAGCTTTCAAGGTGACCTGGACGACAAGGAGGTTGTCAGAGTTATAGTTTTCCTTCTGACAAGGGGCAGTATTTTGGACAGGTGGTCCAAGGCAATACTGAGGGAGGCATGGCGCAGGATACTGATTAAGTTCAGTTGACGATACAGTCTAAGAAGTTTGGATTTGGAGTTCATTTATGAGCTAGGTCCCATCAGACATCCAGACACATTCTAAGACAGGTATTGCTCATTTTGGGAGATGGCTTTCTCCGCGAACTTGAGATATAGGGAGACATAGAAAGAAACATCAAAGCGGATCCACTCACTGAGGCTATTCCTCGAACGTAATAGTTTCGCAAACGAGCTTTATAAGACTGACTAGTAGAGGAGTTGGGTATTCGGTATCACACGGGCTGTGAGTATGCGACATTGCAATAATTAGCCTTGAGTGCAAGTGGGAGATTGTTGGAGATAGTGCCCTCAGAGTCAATTATTGGATCACAGGCAGGTGATTGCAATGATTGAGGGAGGACCTATCCCGGTAGGACAGTCTTACTCGAGATGATAGTATGCTATATGGTTTATCTTTATCATCGTGTACTACTTTAGGTGACCTTACAGGTCACTATTGCACGTTGATAGAGCCCCTAGGATTCTTGCTTGACTGCCAGCAGTATGAGGGCGATCATATACGTGGGAGCTGGTAGTCTATAAGCACATCCTTAAAAGGTCCCTAGTCGTGGGAGTTTCGAGACAGGGCATCAATACTCTAGAGCAGACTAGTGTATGCAGTCGAGACCCCGACGAGGGGCGGTTGCCTGTCTCACAAGCCACCGGTGTCAGTTGGTTCACCAAAGATGTATACAGGTGCTCATTGGGTTATGAGTACACCGGACAGGACTCGCCGGGAACATGCTAGTTGGACTTATTGTTGCACCACGGCAGCGCCCCGGCCGTCTATCCGAGGCCAAAATGCGGAATCAAAATTTTCTTAACTTTTAAACTGGCGCTACCGCGGACAATATACCCGGATCGTAACCATTAACCGATACTAGCTAACAAGAGAAAGGGTGAGAGATATACCGAGTGATCCGAGTCCTCCGGTCTTCTCGTCATCGTCCCGATCTCCCGCGGAAACTCCGGTCGTCGCCTCCTTGTCGGAAGGGCACCACATCTTCTGTATCTTTTACGGGCTCCCACCTCAATACCGAGGCAACTCGGGCGCGAAGTTGGCTAGCCGACGCGCCCAAGATTTGCTGTAGAAGTAGTGTAGAGTCTATGTCTCTTTGGAGTAGTGAAGTTGCCATTGGTGATGGAGGAATAAGGTTAAGGGAAAATGGTGCTTTCATTTTTCCCAAAACTAGAAGAATGAGATGAAGAAATTTGTGTCACACCAAAAATGGAAATTTCTCTCATCCTCATCTCAAAATGTGGCCGGCCATTCATATGTGGATATGGTGGAGGGCAAAAAACAAATCATGAAGGGAGGTGAGTGTAGGATAAAGCAAGAGGTGACCACATCATAAAGCAAAGAAAACATCAACCATGCTTAACACTTCTAATCACATCAAATCTCATAAATGCACCATCATGGATGAAAAAACAAAGGATGCAAATCCTATCATAATGAATACATTTGCAAGAAACCCCCTCCACAAATGTTATTTGCACAATTGCAAATAACCCCCTCCATCGGAAAAGTCCGGCCGGGAAAGAACAAAGGAAAACCGGCCGGAACGGAATGCAAACTGGCAACTCCGGAAAACTGGTCCCGTAATAAATTACAGGAAAACCCCGATACTGTGCATACACACCCGCATCTGTATTCCGTCCGGATACAAATGTAAAGAGACAAAATCTACACTGTACTATACTAGGATCCGGCTTAAACCAAAGCCGGCTAGTAATATCCGTCCGATCCTGATCCGTGCAATACCGCACGTATTCGATCGAACCTTGCCATATATCTATACGGCCACTAGTACTAACCGTCCGATCCTGATCCGTGCAATACCGCACGTATCTCATCGGACCCTGCCATATCTCCATACGGCCTCTACAGCGTTCCGCCCGAAAGCTTGAGTAACTGAAAGTGTGGTGGACTCTAAAGACTCGTCAATACTATGGTTGTGGATTTAACCACCAGCACGTCAGAGGTATAAGCCAATACGTGACGGGCCACCAGCTATTGACCAAAAGGGACGTCGATGAGCGAACTCATCCTGACACCCTACTGAGCCTGTCAGTGACAATATCCGTACAGTCCTGTCCGTTCGTCTATGAGCATCGCATGTCGGGCCTAGGGGGTTGATAAAAGTCAGACCCCCAAAAGCGGTACAAGTCGTGTCGGAGTGTAGCCCAGAACACCCTGAGATACTACTGGAATACCTACCAGTAAATCTCCTGCCTCGGCCGAGGGCTTTGTGTAATGGCTCTCCTAGACACAGCGCGACCTCACCCCCAATACCGGGAGAGACGAACCCCTGAAGATCCGCTCACTGCCTCCATGTGGCTCGGGACTGTACCCAACTAAAACCTGTTTGCACGATTCCTTTGAGCCGTGGTAGGGTAGTAATCAAAGTACAGTGGGAACTCACACGAGACAAATGACGATCTCAGGTCGATGAACTAACCTGTACACATGTCACCAGGGAACTGCTATCTGACGTCAGGTATAAGACCAACTAGCATGTTCCCGGCGAGTCCTGTCCGGTGTACTCATAACCCAATGAGCACCTGTATACATCTTAGGTGAACCAACTGACACCAGTGGCTTGTGAGACCGGCCACCGCCCCTCGTCGGGGTCTCGACTGTATACACTAGTCTACTAATGGAGTATCGATGCCCTGTCTCGAAACTCCCACGACTAGGGACCATTTAAGGATGTGCTTATAGACCCCAGCTCCCACGTATATGATCGCCATCATACTGCTGGTCGTCAAGCAAGAATCCTAGGGGCTCTATCAACGTGTAATAGCGACCTGTCAGGTCACCTAAAGCAGTACACGATGATAAAGATAAACCAGATAGCATACTATCATCTCGAGTAAGACTGTCCTTCCGGGATAGGTCCTCCCTCAATCATTGCAATCACGTGCCTATGATCCAATAATTGACTCTGAGGACACTATCTCCAACAATCTCCCACTTGCACTCAAGGCTAATTATTGCGATATCGCATACTCACAGCCCGTGTGATACCGAACACCCAACTCCTCTACTAGTCAGTCTCACAAAGCTCGTTTGCGAAACTATTGCGTTCGAGGAATAACCTCAGTGAGTGGATCCGTTGTGATGTTTCTTTCTATGTCTCTCTATTTCTCAAGTTCGTAGAGAAGACCATCTCGCGAAATGAGCAATGCCTGTCTTAGAATGTGTCTGGATGTCTGATGGGACCTAGCTCATAAATGAACTCCAAATCCAAACTTCTTAGACTGTATCGATAACTGAACTTAATCAGTACCCAGCGCCATGCCTCCCTCAGTATTGCCTTGGACCACCTGTCCAAAATACTGCTCCTCGTCAGAAGGAGAAACTATAACTCTGACAGCCACTCTTCCATCCATGTCACCTTGGAAGCCTGCAGTGATAACCGTCTCCTAAAAGAGGCTGTCTTTATCACATCCCTAGAACATCAACTTATGTTCTAAAACTGCTTCCGACTGTTTCTCCAGGATTGGATTAATATCAACTTATTGCACCTACTGCAAGAACAACATCTGGTGTGGTACTTGACATCTCATGATTGACTCAATTGCCTAAGCAAGTGATCTGTCAATCATGTGTATCCCTCTCTACTTGTAACGTTTTGAAAATCGTTTCGGTGAAATTTCGAAAAAACGGTAAAATAAGGGGGTTTTCTGTAAAATGTCAAAATGCAAATATCTTTATTTTAAAATTAAATATACATATTCTAGCTATTTAATCACTAGTATTTGGTGTTTATTGACCCACTGGTGAAATTTCAAATTTTCTGAAAAATTTTCCGAAAATAATTATTTTAATATTATTTTAAGCCGTCACTAATATATTTAATTAGGGAAAATTACAAATTGGAATGAGTTAAAACAAATTTTGTACATCATAAAACATTAAATAAAATTTTATCATGTGGTTTTTGAAATGAAATCGTTTGCCAAAACGGTTTAGAAAATATCGAAGAAAAAGGCTTTTTTCGGTGAAATTAGTGTTAATGGGAATTGGGTAATACATTTATCTTTTTACCTAACCCACACACCCACACCTCACCCTCTCTCCCTCTCCCCATGTGGCCGGCCCCACCATGACAGCCCTCCCCCTCTCCCTCTCTCCAATCACCTCCTTTTTCAAAAGAAAAGAAAAGAATAGAATAGAAAATGAAAGAAACATGTGGACTTTGACTAGATGTGATTTTCCCCACCTCCTTCTCTCTCCTCCTTTTTCCTCACTTGCAGCCGAGCCCCCTTCATTGCTGTCAGAAATTTCCCCAAAAGCCTATCTCTTTTTCCTTCAAAAATTTCATCTTTTTGCCTCAAAATCAAGCTAAAAATTCAATATTTCTTAAATCCAATCTCTACCCATTTCTTCTTGACCTATTCTAGTGTGGATCATGGATCAAGAGAGCAATTTGGAGTCCAAGATTTTGGTGCTAGATCTCTAATTTTGTGAGGTATAAACCTTAAGTTATGCTTTGATTGTTGGTTAATTACTCCAATTTAGTTAAATTTGGTGTTTAATTTTGGTTCTAGTTGCTAACTTGAAAATTTAAGTTTAAGGTTGAATCTAGTTAGGGTTTTGATCATTTATTTGTGGTGGTGAGTTGTAGTTTAACATGTTAAATCATGTAAAAGATAAGCTAGTTGCTAGGTTGCTAATTGTTAAATTAAAATTGTGCTAAATATGCTATTTTTGCTAACTAGGTTTTTGAAATTAAATTACAATGTGGGATTAAAATCTAAATTGAGGTTTCATGTCATTATTAATATTATAATGAGTGGTTTAATGACTTTGGTTCATGCAAAACCAAGCTTAATTGATGAATTGTGAATTTTGCTTTAAAAGGTGTTAAAAATTGATATTTTTGCAAACTAGGATTTTGGAAATTATGCAAATTTATGAGATTAAATTATGGAAATGGTTTTTATGACTTATTTAAAATATTTAGTGAATATTGTGGCCGCTAGATTCGTTTATACATCGAGTTTTGTACTAAAACGATGATTTGTGCTTGCTAGATTTTCGGAAAAATGACTTTTTAAGAGAAATTGGGGTTTTTGTGAATTTTAACCTATTCTATATTTAAATTAGTATTCGTGAATGTGCAAATGAGTGTACTTGGGTTTTTCTCGATGGTTTGGCGTTTGTACGCCGACGTCGAGGGTTTTTGGGTTGATTTGTGAAAGCAAACTATAGGTTTTGACCTATGTGGGATTCGTGTGTCGTTTTGGTCATGAATCGGATTTTAATGCGATACGGTGCGTTATGATATGTAGGTACCCATGTGGACTTCGAGACGACAAGAAAGCGCGTGGCGACGTCGGCACCGGCGAGCGAGGACCAGGTGAGTAGATTTATATCTACGGGGAGAAGTCGGGTGGATGGCGTATAGCACCCCCGCAGTTCGTGGTGATGTATACGAATACGTATACACACATATATTTTGATTATATTATTGTTGATATGAGACTTGATGATAAAGGTAGATTCTAGGTGTTCATGGATTAGTTTAGCGTTAGTTGCGAAACCCTAGAGTAGTTGTTATACCCACATACGCACGCAGAGACTTGCATACATTACTTTCTTGTGCGTAGATGGGGATGTGTATATATGTATATACGCGTGGATATGGGACTATGTATATATACATTCATATACACATTCATGGATGATGAGGATGGTACTTGGGATTTGAGATGAGTCGATGAGATTTGATTTGAGGCCGCGAGATCGGTGATATGGCAGGGTTCGTATTGGAGATACGACATGACGTTGTAGCGGGTCCTTGACGTAGTGTTTCACACACGTGCATGCATACTTAGGCGGTATCAGTATTGTACTAGACGTAGATCAGTACCCCGATCATGATATTTGATAAAGAGGATACCGGATGAATAGTATGATGAATGTGATGTTGACCCGTACCCCGATTTGGGATGCCGTACGACGGATTTACGTACGAGCTATATATTGATGATTGATCCGCACTCTTGACTTGGGATGTCTGATTATAGATATGGTATCAGATATGATATTATTGAGGCGGGATCACCGACTAATATATATACAGGTATGTATATGTATCGACTCAAATGTTAGGCGGTTTCCGTACCGGTAGTCCAGCTTGTTAGCTTAGCCCTTTAGTTTAGTTTAGTTGTTAGATTAGATTCGATTCTTACCTATTTCAAAAACTAACGAATCGTGGGTATTTTAAAAGGCAGCCCAAGGGATCCTACGGATATTTCAAAAGACGTATCTTTTCATAAAAACACCGTAGCCCCTGTTTTCAAAACCCCATGATTCGTGTTATTTCAAAAGGCACCATTTGTAGGACTTATATTAGATTAATGCAGGTTAGTTGCAGTTGCGTCTAGTATTCAGCTCCCGCTTATTATTATGGTTCACTTCGCATCGCATACTTATGTTATAATTTCTTATTGCAATGTTGATATCATATTGTTAGGACACCAGCACCATTACCGATGATGCGTATGTACCACGTACACTTACTTGCCGGCTCACACACATCTTCATCGGTAATTACCATGTCACGTACACCTTAGAAAATATTATTGCTTGACATAGCCTGTTAGCTAATAGTTTAGACATGATATTAGCGTACTTGCCTTATATGTTAGTTTAGACATTGTAGTTATTACCTGCTACTTCATACATACTGTTATTCATTGTTATGCCGCATTCATGGATTCTCATGCATATATTCACTATTTTACGTGTTATTGAGGTTTTGGATTCGGATTTCCATGAGATTTTTCTGGATTTGGTGGAAAACCGCAAAAACATAAATAAACCTTTTCTCTCTTTTAAAATAAAAAGTGCGGTTTTCCCATGATGTATGAGTCGTCCACCATGAGTTTGCTGATGGATTTCGAGACCCGATTCGAGGAGACGGATGAACCGTTTCGGGTACATGGTGGACCCGGTAAGGTACCCCGGGGCAAGAAGCGTGTGATAATGACGATGTGAGCCTGGCAGGGGAGCACTACCTACCGGTGATTTTACCCGACGCGTCGGATATCCGGAGGATACCGTCGTGGTCTTGAGATGGATGGTAGGGGCCGGTCTGGACTGACGGCGCCCTAGATATTGTGATTGAGACATTGAGATTTCGAGATATTGAGGTACAGAGACTGTGATACAGAGATATCGAGATATTGGGATTACGTTTTGTGCCGATGCTAGGCACTGTTTTATGCTGATTTCATTATGATACCTCATTTTAAAATATACAAAGGAAATCTCACTAAATTATGAAAACAGTTCTTCACTTACATGTATTCTGTTTTCATGCATTCATACCTCATTCATATGATATATTGCTACCTGAGGCACTGACACGGGCACATGAAATTACACTCGGGTTAGATATTTACCCTAGCCTTGTTATAGGTTGCATGTTATATATATAATTGAGGTTATATTATGATCATTGACCTAGGTTGCGTTATTTATGCGATTTCTTTCCGTAGATGTTTTTCTATTCACGAGTTGGCAACTCACCCCCATTGTGCCCCAGTTTCTTGCAGGTTTGCCGTACAGGTTTCATTACGGCTTTGCGGGCATAGTTTCCTTTGGGTGATTTGCTAGTAGGTGGGTTTACTTGTATCGTACCCCCATTATATATCTTGTATATCATTATCCTGTTGTATCTAGAAGTTCCATCAACCAAACATGTGTTATTTTTGAGATAGAGACCAGTGATGTTATTCTTTCGACCTTAGAGTCGCGCGTTGTATTTCTATGGTTTTCTTGTTGTTTTGAGTTCCTTTTGAGTTTTGATCCTCGCCCTTGGCGTTGTATATTATATTGCTTGTGTGGTTGTGACCGTCGATTGACGAAGAGCTAGCTCCCGCTTGGGGATGCCTTTTTATTGATTTCGTATACTATTCATGTTGTATCCCGTTTGGGAGCCAGTATTTACAAAGGAGACTCTGCCGAAATTTTCAGGAAATACTTGATGTTTTTTTAAAACCGCATAACTCGGCTTATGCTATTAAAACTACTCGATTTTAAATTGGTTTTCCTTCACTCTACTACTTTTCTTGATTTGGATTTCTGGGTTTTCGGTTTACTTAGATTACGTACGCCTCGAGACGTTCGTAGTTTAAGTGCCGGTCATGTTCCGTACTTTCGGGTCGTGACAAAGTTGGTATCAGAGCGTTGGGTTTTACCTTCGGAGCGTAGGGTGACCCTTGGTTGATGGAATAGGTGACTAAAGTAGAATGACGTACCGTAGGTATGTTCCGCGGCATATTTACGATACGCTACTCCACTTAAGAAGCCTTAGGATGTACATTTCTTTGCTCAGTATTATATTCATTCCGATCTAGCCTCATCAGTACCAGTTATGGTTTTGCTGCCACGATTACGGGCATGGAGAGCTACGGCTAGAGTTGCGGTCAGCACGAGCTCGTCACGAACGAGGACTGACCAGGGCATGATTCCGGCGACACACGATTGCAGAGATGTGTCTTTTCATTGTGTCTTCGCGCCACGAGCGTTTGGCGGATCGCCTTTATGAGGTTACTCGGATGTGCGGATCGACACTAGAGGATTGAGCCAATGATAGAGGCCAGCCAGATTTCGATGACCGTTGGTGTATTGCTTACTCATGATGATTGAGGCACTGTTCAGCGTGCAGACGAGTGAGCCAGTTGTTGCTGCGAGCGACGAGATATCGCCCTATATGTTGGAGTTATTGCAGCACAAGTTGTACTAAGAGATGATAGAAGGTCGCTAGTCACCCGAGGATGAATGACTAGGACATATGGTTCGTTCGCCTACCCGATGAGAGGTCATCAGATAGATTGATTCCAGCAAGAGACGACTTCACGCGGAGACGTTGAGAGTCGACAGAGACGATCGAATGTCAGAAACCTATTATTCCAAGTTTAAAGTAGTCGGAAAGACATGCAGGCAATTCTATGGTCCCTCTAGAAGAATGAAACCCTAACTCGACTTAATGACCGTGTGAAAGCCTTTGAACCTTAGGGTTTGCGGCAGTTCCGCGGCGCCATTAGTGAGGCTTGGGTTTGCCCTTCTACGGCTGGACCACCGATGCTGTGGTATGTACTCGATACTATTAAACTGTGCTCAAGAGGTTGAGCTCTTGGGGGATTATGAAGTTTTGACGACTCGATCGGAAGGCTCGACTTAATTCGGATGCTAGGTGGTGAGATGCATTTCTTGGGAGACTCCCGATATGAGGATAGCCGTTGGAGCTCAGTCCATGTAGCCACGATGAGACGAGTCCGAAGCAGTCGACATCAGAGAAAAGTGGAGTAAGAGGTTCGTACGAGATCTTGATGAGACGGTGTTCCACTCCGCCGACATCAGAGATGCGATATGAATGCCGAGGCATTGTACTTGGATATACCTTTCAGAAGGAGTCGCGATGAGTACGCAGCCGTTCTGGAACGAGGACAGATCTAGTAAGGGATGATGACTTCCGGACAGTTCGGCAGAGACGAGATTTAGGAGAGATTTCGACAGGACATTTCTGGAATGAATTACGAGAAGACTTGGACCCAGGAGTGGTCATGTTACGCACACCGGCAGGCCAGAGTTCAGGATCGTCGACGAGACATGCTATGAGTGACCACGACAGTTGGCCAGAGATTCTTGGAGGATGTGCTTGAGCGGGACTATTCTGCCATACTTGATTTTGGTATTTTGAGCGATCTATTCGCATGATTTGGTTTTGATGATTGAGTTTCATGATATCGTTTTCATGCGCCATGGTTGCACCTACTGCGTATTTACGATTTTTGCACGGTTGTTACACTCGTTATCGTTTTCGTGCCTTGGTTTCTCATGTTTATGATTTTATGGGTTTCATACAGTTGAGTTGATTTTGTGTGTATATACGCATACGATTTGCTTTTTGCACTCGGTATGATTCACATATGCTTGCAGGGCAGTGATACGCATTTTGTGCACTTAGATGCACTGGACTTTGATTTCGATTGTGATACTCGATGTTTATTTTGTGCACCTTGTGTACCTGATTGGATTTTCGCGCATGTTGGGCGCATGTTTTGAAGTGTGATTTTGGTGCACACCAGATGCACTAAATCGAGATTTTTCATGCATGTCAGATGCACCTGATTTTGCTGTCAGGCACACATGTTGCCTACGACAGATGTTTCGTGCACACCCGATGCACTTAGATGTTGTTTCTGTGCATATGTATGGCACATATTTGGATTTTGATTTCCGTCTGCACAAGACGCGCGTAGTATTCATACGCGTATTTTGGGATTGATTTTTCTTATAGAGCAGTACGTTTTTATGATATTGCTATGTGTTTTCGTACTGAGCAGGACTAGTCAGAGGACAGTACCTGAATATATTTTACATGTATAGTTTCGAGTTATATCATATTGGTTTTGCTTTGGATTTGGTATTGATGTCTTCCCCATGACTCCGATGATTGCGGGATGCTTGACGGAGTTCTGATTTGAGTTATATGCTCATTTTTCATGCGCACGCGTTGCGCTACGATTTGTTTTATGTATTTATGATTTCGGAGCCTCGGCGATTTGATGGTTTTGGCTGAAATATTTTAGTATTTGGGGGAAGTTTTAATTTAAATTCGGGGACCGAATTTCTTTAAGGGGGGAAGATTGTAACGTTTTGAAAATCATTTCGGTGAAATTTCGAAAAAACGGTAAAATAAGGGGGTTTTCTGTAAAATGTCAAAATGCAAATATCTTTATTTTAAAATTAAATATACATATTCTAGCTATGTAATCACTAGTATTTGGTGTTTATTGACCCACTGGTGAAATTTCAAATTTTCTGAAAATTTTTCCGAAAATAATTATTTTAATATTATTTTAAGCCGTCACTAATATATTTAATTAGGGAAAATTACAAATTGGAATGAGTTGAAACAAATTTTGTACATCATAAAACATTAAATAAAATTTTATCATGTGGTTTTTGAAATGAAATCGTTTGCCAAAACGGTTTAGAAAATATCGAAGAAAAAGGCTTTTTTCCGGTGAAATTAGTGTTAATGGGAATTAGGTAATACATTTATCTTTTTACCTAACCCACACACCCACACCTCACCCTCTCTCCCTCTCCCCATGTGGCCGGCCCCACCATGACAGCCCTCCCCCTCTCCCTCTCTCCAATCACCTCCTTTTTCAAAAGAAAAGAAAAGAATAGAATAGAAAATGAAAGAAACATGTGGACTTTGACTAGATGTGATTTTCCCCACCTCCTTCTCTCTCCTCCTTTTTCCTCACTTGCAGCCGAGCCCCCTTCATTGCTGTCCAGAAATTTCCCCAAAAGCCTATCTCTTTTTCCTTCAAAAATTTCATCTTTTTGCCTCAAAATCAAGCTAAAAATTCAATATTTCTTAAATCCAATCTCTACCCATTTCTTCTTGACCTATTCTAGTGTGGATCATGGATCAAGAGAGCAATTTGGAGTCCAAGATTTTGGTGCTAGATCTCTAATTTTGTGAGGTATAAACCTTAACTTATGCTTTGATTGTTGGTTAATTACTCCAATTTAGTTAAATTTGGTGTTTAATTTTGGTTCTAGTTGCTAACTTGAAAATTTAAGTTTAGGGTTGAATCTAGTTAGGGTTTTGATCATTTATTTGTGGTGGTGAGTTGTAGTTTAACATGTTAAATCATGTAAAAGATAAGCTAGTTGCTAGGTTGCTAATTGTTAAATTAAAATTGTGCTAAATATGCTATTTTTGCTAACTAGGTTTTTGAAATTAAATTACAATGTGGGATTAAAATCTAAATTGAGGTTTCATGTCATTATTAATATTATAATGAGTGGTTTAATGACTTTGGTTCATGCAAAACCAAGCTTAATTGATGAATTGTGAATTTTGCTTTAAAAGGTGTTAAAAATTGATATTTTTGCAAACTAGGATTTTGGAAATTATGCAAATTTATGAGATTAAATTATGGAAATGGTTTTTATGACTTATTTAAAATATTTAGTGAATATTGTGGCCGCTAGATTCGTTTATACATCAAGTTTTGTACTAAAACGGTGATTTGTGCTTGCTAGATTTTCGGAAAAATGACTTTTTAAGAGAAATTGGGGTTTTTGTGAATTTTAACCTATTCTATATTTAAATTAGTATTCGTGAATGTGCAAATGAGTGTACTTGGGTTTTTCTCGATGGTTTGGCGTTTGTACGCCGACGTCGAGGGTTTTTGGGTTGATTTGTGAAAGCAAACTATAGGTTTTGACCTATGTGGGATTCGTGTGTCGTTTTGGTCATGAATCGGATTTTAATGCGATACGGTGCGTTATGATATGTAGGTACCCATGTGGACTTCGAGACGACAAGCAAGCGCGTGGCGACGTCGGCACCGGCGAGCGAGGACCAGGTGAGTAGATTTATATCTACGGGGAGAAGTCGGGTGGATGGCGTATAGCACCCCCGCAGTTCGTGGTGATGTATACGAATACGTATACACACATATATTTTGATTATATTATTGTTGATATGAGACTTGATGATAAAGGTAGATTCTAGGTGTTCATGGATTAGTTTAGCGTTAGTTGCGAAACCCTAGAGTAGTTGTTATACCCACATACGCACGCAGAGACTTGCATACATTACTTTCTTGTGCGTAGATGGGGATGTGTATATATGTATATACGCGTGGATATGGGACTATGTATATATACATTCATATACACATTCATGGATGATGAGGATGGTACTTGGGATTTGAGATGAGTCGATGAGATTTGATTTGAGGCCGCGAGATCGGTGATATGGCAGGGTTCGTATTGGAGATACGACATGACGTTGTAGCGGGTCCTTGACGTAGTGTTTCACACACGTGCATGCATACTTAGGCGGTATCAGTATTGTACTAAACGTAGATCAGTACCCCGATCATGATATTTGATAAAGAGGATACCGGATGAATAGTATGATGAATGTGATGTTGACCCGTACCCCGATTTGGGATGCCGTACGACGGATTTACGTACGAGCTATATATTGATGATTGATCCGCACTCTTGACTTGGGATGTCTGATTATAGATATGGTATCGGATATGATATTATTGAGGCGGGATCACCGACTAATATATATACAGGTATGTATATGTATCGACTCAAATGTTAGGCGGTTTCCTTACCGGTAGTCCAGCTTGTTAGCTTAGCCCTTTAGTTTAGTTTAGTTGTTAGATTAGATTCGATTCTTACCTATTTCAAAAACTAACGAATCGTGGGTATTTTAAAAGGCAGCCCAAGGGATCCTACGGATATTTCAAAAGACGTATCTTTTCATAAAAACACCGTAGCCCCTGTTTTCAAAACCCCATGATTCGTGTTATTTCAAAAGGCACCATTTGTAGGACTTATATTAGATTAATGCAGGTTAGTTGCAGTTGCGTCTAGTATTCAGCTCCCGCTTATTATTATGGTTCACTTCGCATCGCATACTTATGTTATAATTTCTTATTGCAATGTTGATATCATATTGTTAGGACACCAGCACCATTACCGATGATGCGTATGTACCACGTACACTTACTTGCCGGCTCACACACATCTTCATCGGTAATTACCATGTCACGTACACCTTAGAAAATATTATTGCTTGACATAGCCTATTAGCTAATAGTTTAGACATGATATTAGCGTACTTGCCTTATATGTTAGTTTAGACATTGTAGTTATTACCTGCTACTTCATACATACTGTTATTCATTGTTATGCCGCATTCATGGATTCTCATGCATATATTCAAGATTTTACGTGTTATTGAGGTTTTGGATTCGGATTTCCATGAGATTTTTCTGGATTTGGTGGAAAACCGCAAAAACATAAATAAACCTTTTCTCTCTTTTAAAATAAAAAGTGCGGTTTTCCCATGATGTATGAGTCGTCCACCATGAGTTTGCTGATGGATTTCGAGACCCGATTCGAGGAGACGGATGAACCGTTTCGGGTACATGGTGGACCCGGTAAGGTACCCCGGGGCAAGAAGCGCGTGATGATGACGATGTGAGCCTGGCAGGGGAGCACTACCTACCGGTGATTTTACCCGACGCGTCGGATATCCGGAGGATACCGTCGTGGTCTTGAGATGGATGGTAGGGGCCGGTCTGGACTGACGGCGCCCTAGATATTGTGATTGAGACATTAAGATTTCGAGATATTGAGGTACAGAGACTGTGATACAGAGATATCGAGATATTGGTATTACGTTTTGTGCCGATGCTAGGCACTGTTTTATGCTGATTTCATTATGATACCTCATTTTAAAATATACAAAGGAAATCTCACTAAATTATGAAAACAGTTCTTCACTTACATGTATTCTGTTTTCATGCATTCATACCTCATTCATATGATATATTGCTACCTGAAGCACTGACACGGGCACATGAAATTACACTCGGGTTAGATATTTACCCTAGCCTTGTTATAGGTTGCATGTTATATATATAATTGAGGTTATATTATGATCATTGACCTAGGTTGCGTTATTTATGCGATTTCTTTCCGTAGATGTTTTTCTATTCACGAGTTGGCAACTCACCCCCGTTGTGCCCCAGTTTCTTGCAGGTTTGCCGTACAGGTTTCATTACGGCTTTGCGGGCATAGTTTCCTTTGGGTGATTTGCTAGTAGGTGGGTTTACTTGTATCGTACCCCCATTATATATCTTGTATATCATTATCCTGTTGTATCTAGAAGTTCCATCAACCAAACATGTGTTATTTTTGAGATAGAGACCAGTGATGTTATTCTTTCGACCTTAGAGTCGCGCGTTGTATTTCTATGGTTTTCTTGTTGTTTTGAGTTCCTTTTGAGTTTTGATCCTCGCTCTTGGCGTTGTATATTATATTGCTTGTGTGGTTGTGACCGTCGATTGACGAAGAGCTAGCTCCCGCTTGGGGATGCCTTTTTATTGATTTCGTATACTATTCATGTTGTATCCCGTTTGGGAGCCAGTATTTACAAAGGAGACTCTGCCGAAATTTTCAGGAAATACTTGATGTTTTTTTAAAACCGCATAACTCGGCTTATGCTATTAAAACTACTCGATTTTAAATTGGTTTTCCTTCACTCTACTACTTTTCTTGGTTTGGATTTCTGGGTTTTCGGTTTACTTAGATTACGTACGCCTCGAGACGTTCGTAGTTTAAGTGCCGGTCATGTTCCGTACTTTCGGGTCGTGACACTACTTTAGTCTATAAGACACCTTTAGAGAGGGTGACTCCATCACCTGCAGGTATACTACCGTGCCAAGAGTCGTCCATTCTAAATACTCTTAGAATGCTGTCAAAGTACCCTGATTGGGAAACCACCCAAATCTAGATCTAAAACCATAGATCTAGTAACCAGTATGTCTGATATAATGTCCAAGTCCCATGTGGAGAAAACACTGTGTGACGACCAAAGTATAACCGATCATAGTATAGGAATATCACTTCCTACTACCTTCTCAACAGATCCATCCCCTATTCTGATGACGTCAAACCTATGACTGTCACATCAGAAACAGATGATCTATCTCCTCTGCATCTGCTTTAGTCTATAAATAGACATAAGCCTGATGTCCACCAATGCTTCCGCTGCTCCCACTGACTACGAAAACCCTCTGGCAGAGTCATATAGACGTGCACTTCTAAAGCCAGTTTAGAATGACGCTATACTCATCCTCATGCCGGGTTTCACAGTCTGGAACAACAGCAATGGCAAGTCTGGGTAATCAAGAACCTCCCTGCCACCGTCCTTGAGCATACCGGAGTACCTCTCGGGTGCCTGAGGTTACCCACCATATCTGCGGAGTGGCCAATGGAATGTCAAAACAGATTGAATCTTTAGGTTCCTTATCAAATCTCCAGTAATCGTTTGCGGTTCTGGAATCGCTTCCAGTTCTACCATACTCCCACTACTGTTTTAGAAAAAATCCATTTTTAATAAAACTGTGGCGAGTCTAGAACAATATTACTATTGATCTCCCAGATGGTAGAAAATCAACCCTCGTCATAGCCTGGGTCAACCCACAAACAGCCATTACAGAAACGTGCCTTGAGTTGTTCAGTGTCTGGTTTTAAGCATAAGCCGGATAACTCCCCGTATCTTAACAATGTCGAGATATGAACTGTTCTATATCCAATATAGAAACAGAGGCACTGATTTAATTGAACCAGATTCAAATCATGCAACTGTCTCCAGTGCATGTCAACTAAATGGAAGAGAGGCCGATCAGCGTTACTCAACTTAGGAATGCTTCCAATTATGAGTAACCTGAAAGAGAAGCAATTTCTCTTTATCATTACTATCAACTGAATACCATACACAAGTATCTACATCTTCGATCACCTTGAAGAATCCCGATACTTGCTACACCTGGTTCTCTACTCTATTCAAATACCTATAACTCCTTAAAACTTAGACCCTGTGTTTCCACGAAACAGCTGTCTAAAATCTAGAGAAGTCATAAGTAAACCGAATATACTACGAGGACCAACCCCTCTGTCATGATGGACGCTGGACAACATACAATACTCTGTACAAGTCCCTTGAGTCTGATAACTCATTTCACTGTGTGTCGTAGGTTGAAAACTGTACTTATGGTTAAGAAGAATTACACCGCTGTTTAATGCTCCTTACCTAACCATCCACTGATATAGGTAAATGTCATCGACATAATATCAAAAGGTATATCTCACTCTATGAAAATAGACGTACAGATATATCAATTTGAAATTGGTGCACAACAGCGAATATTCAAAAACCAAATATTTGCCGACCGGCAAACAGCCCAGATGATCTCCTCAAATATCACCGATTACAACGAATCCCGATATAATGAGGATGATCACCCTATTCCCAGTAACTTACTCCCACTCATCATCTATAAAACCATACAGATGTGAGAATCATACCTGGTAAATACATACCCTGGAGCAAGTGTCTAATCGGGAAATCAGTTTTCCTTTAACAGTACACAGTGAAATCTTGAAACATTGAAATGTTTCGATGGGGTATCCTGGTATTCCTAGTAATGCCTCTTCCAATATCCAGATT
Source organism: Agapanthus africanus (assembly GCA_030015575.1). Taxonomy (NCBI): domain Eukaryota; kingdom Viridiplantae; phylum Streptophyta; class Magnoliopsida; order Asparagales; family Amaryllidaceae; genus Agapanthus; species Agapanthus africanus. The sequence continues at coordinate 396,075,273 of JASDDO010000026.1, read as the reverse complement.
CACAACTGTAACCGTATAATTCTTTGCCACCTCTCCAAATCCCTTTATATGTCTTTAGTCATTACCTTCTGTACACCCCTTTAGGCCAATTGGTTTTCTTCCTTCCCTACCGTTCGGCACCAGCCTATGGTTTGGAAGAAGACTATCTAATAAGCATAATGGGTGTACTGTCCTAGTCCTAGGAGCACTCGCAATGCGAGAGAAGGTGAAGATAAAAGACAACTGAATAAACCTTATTCCTATTTCTCCTGGACCAGAATCCATCCCCGAACTGGAACAAGTTCCTTTCGAGTTCGTATATAACCATACGATGGATTATCCAATAAACTGTGGATCTTCGTAGTGATACGGAGTGTCCTGGAGAAATACAAAGGTGATTTAGGATTGGCGAAGAAATACTTGGTTTGGTCGTGAATATCAGTCGCAATTTACTTTGCCCTCTTACTAATCCCTTGCTTTGTCTTAATCTTAATACCTTCTGCACATCGTTTAGGCTAATTGGTTTTCTTCATTCCCTACCGGTCGGCACCAGCCTAAGGTTTGGAAGAAGACTATCCAATTTGCATAATAGGTGTACTATCTCCTAAACCAAGGAGTACTCACAACTTGAAAGAAGGTAAAAGGGAAAAGACAACTGAATAATCCTATCCGTTTACTCCAGAACCGGAAACCATCCTCGAATTCCTTCGAGTTCGTATCTAACCATACGATGGTTTTGTCCAATGGAAGTGGACGTCCGTAGTAATACGGGGTGTCCTGGAGAAAAGAGTAAAAGTAGGAGTGGAAATGAGGTTTGCAACTCTGACAATCCAAAAGCCTGTGTTAAGAAGGTTCGGTCAACTTAGTCACTGAGTCATAGTCTTAGGGTCGGGTCAATGGTCGCTGCCAAAGAGAGAGAGAAAAGAAACACTCAGCGTGCACTCTAACCTAGATCAGAATGGTTATCACTTTATCTAATCTGGAAACCTCCCACTGTACCGTCAAATTCTTCTCCAAACCTGAAAGAAGAATTAGTCGGGATCACCCGAGGAGTAAACCAACTCATCAGTGGGAATCGGGATCCAACTATCATCGCATGATAACTTGACGGAATCCACTCAAGTCGCCACACTCCAGAAGGTATGCGCATATCTGGCAAGTTTCAGTTCTTTTGAAACTCCCGATGTATTGTTTTTACCCCTAGGACTCAAGTGACCTTGACGGAGTCAACAAATCAAAGAGTCCTAGTCAAGTTCAACCCGTCATTATCTGGATTGCATTAAACCCACCCGTACGTGCCCTTGACGGAGTCAACAAGGCCGCACGACTGTCCTAATCAATCCCATTTATGCAACAAACAAGCACCACTTAGCTACCGTACACTACGCCTTGACGGAGTCAACAAACGCAGCACGAATACTAAATAATACCCATAAGAAATGACGGAGGGCTACGAATGGTTTTTGGCGAAAAACCTTTAACGTAATGAACTTGATATCGTTGAAGGAACTGCATAGCCTTTTTAGAAAATATAGTGACGAAAACCTTTACTAAAGAGGTCACTCCCGGTGAAGGGATCTCGGCTCTTTCCCCGTAGAATGAGGTGCAGGATATTCCAACTGAATACCACGATGCAAAACAAAAGTAATCGGCTATAGTGAAGTTAATGCCCTGACGCAAACTTCTGTCCAAGGGGTCACTCCCGGTGAAGGGATCTCGGCCCTTGCCTCGTCGACTGAGGAGCAGGATATTCCAAATGAATACCACGATGCAAAACAAAAGTGAACGTCCTTGCAATAACAGCTTTTTGAAAAAGTGTTCCAACAACATCAGAATAGGTTTGTTTATCTTGCATTGATCCGAATCAACGCAGTCCCATCAATTGATCACACCACAAAGAACGAAAATATACTAATGTACGTATATGCCATCCGCATTCGCCACTGGGTCCCGTCATTACCCGTTAGGTTAGCTAACTAACGACAGAGCGGGGACTGGACTAGCGCGGATGTAAAACATATACAACATCTACTAATATATATACCAATATATTATATTCGCTCAAGGCGTGAAAAATGCAACATCACAGAAAAGTACAGCATCACAGAACAATACAGATATCTGGAAGCCCCGGGTTTCACAGAGCCGCTGCTGAAACCCGACGTTCCCCTGGTCGTGTGGATAGCCTGTGCAATGAAATCCAAGACCCCTACGGGCGCGGCAAGTCACCCGCCAAAACCTGAAGCGAGGCAGCCCCCTTCAACAACGTGAATGGACCACCTAGCACTTCACGGAATCCGGTAACTCGGGCACCCCACCTGGGTCAACCTGTACCCCCTACGAGTGCGGCGAATAGCCCGCCAATCCTGGAGTGAAGCCCCCTCCGTCCCAATGCCATGAGATGCGGGCTTGTTGCCCTCCAGAACCCGGCTATCCGTGCACCCCACCGCGGGGCAATCCTAGTACAGAAAGTAAAATATACATACACCGGGTACATCGACCGCAACCAGGTCGTGCCCCAAAAGAATAATACAAACAGGCAGTGACGGCAGTCCACATGTCGGACGCTCGCCCCGCAATATCAAATGTACATATAAAACAAAACAGTACTAGCATTGCATCCAGGCTATCCCCCACGACCGATCCGCAACAACACAGCATAAACACAGAACATCAACGTGAAAATCACGTTCGCAAATCCGTCTAACCGGGCTATAGCAGTTAGACAGGATTTACCGATCAAGTGATATTCACGGTCGCAGATATAATGTAAATACTGTGAAATAATGTGTTTAAAAATCCAATCGATCAAAAATTAACAAGTGGGCCCCCAAGTAATACTGTAGCACTCACAGAAATTCTGGGCCCAATTTTAATATTCCAAAACCCCTATCTTAAGCCCAAAACCCTACTGCAAAAAAATTGGTGGAATGATACACTATTCCTGCGGCGGAACCGCGGCAAAAGAGGGGTCATTGCCGCGGTTCCGCGGTCGTATGGAATGATCAAGCTACCAAATTTTTGCAGTGTTCTTAGGATTCTATGTACATCATTCTGCAATCACCTGAAAAAAATTTCGAGCCCGGAAAAAATCGACAGAAAACTGATGCATGCAAAACGCGGATTTTGGAATTTTGGTCGATCGGATAAGTAAAACGCATTAGAACAAGCTAGGCAAGGTTAATGGCGTGGCTCTGATACCATGTTGCGCCACGGCAGCGCCCCGGCCGTCTATCCGAGGCCAAAATGCGGAATCAAAATTTTCTTAACTTTTAAACTGGCGCTATCGCGGACAATATACCCGGATCGTAACCATTAACCGATACTAGCTAACAAGAGAAAGGGTGAGAGATATACCGAGTGATCCGAGTCCTCCGGTCTTCTCGTCATCGTCCCGATCTCCCGCGGAAACTCCGGTCGTCGCCTCCTTGCCGGAAGGGCACCACATCGTCTGTATCTTTTACGGGCTCCCACCTCAATACCGAGGCAACTCGGGCGCGAAGTTGGCTAGCCGACGCGCCCAAGATTTGCTGTAGAAGTAGTGTAGAGTCTATGTCTCTTTGGAGTAGTGAAGTTGCCATTGGTGATGGAGGAATAAGGTTAAGGGAAAATGGTGCTTTCATTTTTCCCAAAACTAGAAGAATGAGATGAAGAAATTTGTGTCACACCAAAAATGGAAATTTCTCTCATCCTCATCTCAAAATGTGGCCGGCCATTCATATGTGGAAATGGTGGAGGGCAAAAAACAAATCATGAAGGGAGGTGAGTGTAGGATAAAGCAAGAGGTGACCACATCATAAAGCAAAGAAAACATCAACCATGCTTAACACTTCTAATCACATCAAATCTCATAAATGCACCATCATGGATGAAAAAACAAAGGATGCAAATCCTATCATAATGAATACATTTGCAAGAAACCCCCTCCACAAATGTTATTTGCACAATTGCAAATAACCCCCTCCATCGGAAAAGTCCGGCCGGGAAAGAACAAAGGAAAACCGGCCGGAACGGAATGCAAACTGGCAACTCCGGAAAACTGGTCCCGTAATAAATTACAGGAAAACCCCGATACTGTGCATACACACCCGCATCTGTATTCCGTCCGGATACAAATGTAAAGAGACAAAATCTACACTGTACTATACTAGGATCCGGCTTAAACCAAAGCCGGCTAGTAATATCCGTCCGATCCTGATCCGTGCAATACCGCACGTATTCGATCGAACCTTGCCATATATCTATACGGCCACTAGTACTAACCGTCCGATCCTGATCCGTGCAATACCGCACGTATCTGATCGGACCCTGCCATATCTCCATACGGCCTCTACAGCGTTCCGCCCGAAAGCTTGAGTAACTGAAAGTGTGGTGGACTCTAAAGACTCGTCAATACTATGGTTGTGGATTTAACCACCAGCACGTCAGAGGTATAAGCCAATACGTGACGGGCCACCAGCTATTGACCAAAAGGGACGTCGATGAGCGAACTCATCCTGACACCCTACTGAGCCTGTCAGTGACAATATCCGTACAGTCCGGTCCGTTCGTCTATGAGCATCGCATGTCGGGCCTAGGGGATTGGTAAAAGTCAGACCCCCAAAAGCGGTACAAGTCGTGTCGGAGTGTAGCCCAGAACACCCTGAGATACTACTGGAATACCTACCAGTAAATCTCTTGCCTCGGCCAAGGGCTTTGTGTAATGGCTCTCCTAGACACAGCGCGACCTCACCCCCAATACCGGGAGAGACGAACCCCTGAAGATCCGCTCACTGCCTCCATGTGGCTCGGGACTGTACCCAACTAAAACCTGTTTGCACGACTCCTTTGAGCCGTGGTAGGGTAGTAATCAAAGTACAGTGGGAACTCACACGAGACAAATGACGATCTCAGGTCGATGAACTAACCTGTACACATGTCACCAGGGAACTGCTATCTGACGTCTGGTATAAGACCAACTAGCATGTTCCCGGCGAGTCCTGTCCGGTGTACTCATAACCCAATGAGCACCTGTATACATCTTAGGTGAACCAACTGACACCAGTGGCTTGTGAGACCGGCCACCGCCCCTCGTCGGGGTCTCGACTGTATACACTAGTCTACTAATGGAGTATCGATGCCCTGTCTCGAAACTCCCACGACTAGGGACCATTTAAGGATGTGCTTATAGACCCCAGCTCCCACGTATATGATCGCCATCATACTGCTGGTCGTCAAGCAAGAATCCTAGGGGCTCTATCAACGTGTAATAGCGACCTGTCAGGTCACCTAAAGCAGTACACGATGATAAAGATAAACCAGATAGCATACTATCATCTCGAGTAAGACTGTCCTACCGGGATAGGTCCTCCCTCAATCATTGCAATCATGTGCCTGTGATCCAATAATTGACTCTGAGGGCACTATCTCCAACACTTATACCTGACGTCAGATTGCAGTTCCCTGGTGACATGTGTACAGGTTAGTTCATCGACCTGGGGATCGTCATTTGTCTCGTGTGAGTTCCCACTGTACTTTGATTACTACCCTACCACGCTCAAAGGAGACGTGCAAACAGGTTTTAGTTGGGTACAGTCCCGAGCCACATGGAGGCAGTGAGCGGATCTTCGGGGGTTCGTCTCTCCCGGTATTGGGGGTGAGGTCGCACTGTGTCTAGGAGAGCCAGAACATGAAAAGTCCTTGGCCAAGGCAGGAGATTTACTGGTAGGCATTCCAATAGTATCTTAGGGTGTTCTGGGCTACACTCCGACACGACTTGTACCGCTTTTGGGGGTCTGACTTTTACCAACCCCCTAGGCCCGCCATGCGATGCTCATAGACGAATGGACCAGACTGTACGGATATTGTCACTGACAGGCTCAGTAGGGTGTCAGGATGAGTTCGCTCATCGACGTCCCTTTCGGTCAATAGCTGGTGGCCCGTCACGTATGGCTAATACCTCTGACGTGCTAGTGGTTAAATCCACAGCCATAGTATTGACGAGTCTTTAGAGTCCCACACATTCAGTTGCTCAAGTTTTCGGGCGAAACGCTGTAGAGGCCGTATGGAGATATGGCAGGGTTCGATCAGATACGTGCGGTATTGCACGGATCAGGATCGGACGGATAATACTAGCCGGCTTTGGTTTAAGCCGGATCCTAGTACAGTACAGTGTAGATTTTGTCTCATTGCATTTGTATTTCGGTCGGAATACAAATGCGGGTGTGTATACACAGTATCGGGGTTTTCCTGTAATTTATTACGGGACCAGTTTTCTGGAGTTGCCAGTTTGCTTTCCGTTTCGGCCATATTTCATTTGTATCTTTCATTGGCCGAAGATTGGTGGAGGAGGGCTTATTTGCATTTATGCAAATAAGCAATTTGGAAGGGGGTCTTTGCATATTATTGTATCATGGTACTTGCACCACCATTTGACTTCTTGACTTCATGATGGTTCATAATGGTTGGACTTTGTTTTGTGATGAGTGATAGTTGAGTGAGGTTCTTGCTTTGTGATCATTGCTTTTTATCATGACCTTTTCTCTCTTGCATTATTTGTGTGGCTCCATGATACATACACCTCTCACTCCTTCTCACTCTTCCCTCACAATTACATGGCCGGCCATACCATGAAGGGGCTGCCCATTTTTCATGTGTGGGATTTTTAGTCTTTTGGCTTCACAAAAATCCCCACAAGTTCCATCTCCAAAAGTTTATATCATTCCTCCACCAAATGGCAACCTCCACTACCCCAAAATGAGACATGAGTTCTACACACATTCTACAGCAAAACTTGGGCACGTCGGCTCGCCAACTTCGTGCCCGAGTTGCCTGGGTATAAAGGTGGGAGCCCGTAAAAGAAGCAGGCGACGTGGTGCCCTTCCGGCGAGGAGGTGGAGACCGGACATTCCGCGGGAGATCGGGACAACGACGAGAAGACCAGAGGACACGTATCACTCGGTATATCTCTCTACCCCCTCTCTAGATAGCTAGGACTAGATTAATGGCACGATCCATGTATATAGTGCGCGGTGGTGCCGGTTTGAAAAGTTAAAGTTAATCACCGCTTCCGCATTCCGGCGTCGGATCGACGGCCGGGGCGCCGCCGTGCACTTACAACTCACACGAGACAAATGACGATCCTCAGGTCGATGAACTAACCTGTACACATGTCACTAGGGAACTGCTATCTGACGTCGGGTATAAGACCAACTAGCATGTTCCCGGCGAGTCCTGTCCGGTGTACTCATAACCCAATGAGCATCTGTATACATCTTAGGTGAACCAACTGACACCAGTGGCTTGTGAGACCGGCCACCGCCCCTCGTCGAGGTCTTGACTGTATACACTAGTCTACTCTGGAGTATCGATGCCCTGTCTCGAAACTCCCACGACTAGGGACCTTTTAAGGATGTGCTTATAGACTACCAGCTCCCACGTATATGATCGCCCTCATACTGCTGGCAGTCAAGAAAGAATCTTAGGGGCTCTATCAACGTGTAATAGAGGCCTGTCAGGTCACCTAAAATAGTACACGATCATAAAGATAAACCAGATAGCATACTATCATCTTGAGTAAGACTGTCCTACCGGAATAGGTCCTCCCTCAATCATTGCAATCACGTGCCTGTGATCCAATAATTGACTCTGAGGGCACTATCTCCAACACTTATGAGACAAAATCTCTTATAAACGAGAATTTAATTCTCAGAGCACAAAGTTAATCAGAACTGCCAAAGAAGCGCTTTAGCGCTGCAAGTCTGGCGCCAAGCGCTCCACGTGCTCCTCACGTGAGCGCTACTTCAAAAGAAGCGCTTTAGCGCTCCAAGTATAGAACTCAGCGTCTAGCGCTCCATGTTCTCCTCACGTAAGCGCTACTTGAAAAGAAGCGCTTTATCATTCCAAGTCTGGCGCTCAGCGCCAAGCGCTCCACATGCTCCTCACGTGAGCGCTACTTCAAAAGAAGCGCTTTAGCTTTCCAAGTCTGGCACTCAGCGCCAAGCTCTCCACGTGCTCCTCACGTGAGTGCTACTTCAAAAGAAGCGCTCCAGCGCTCCAAGTCTGGCGCTCAGCGCCTAGCGCTCCAAGCTCTATTTTATAAAAGCGCTCTACACTCATTGTCTGGCGCTCAGCGCCAAGCGCTCTACGTGCTCCTCACGTGGGCGCTAGGGAATTACAAAGCGCTCTGTAAATACCGTAAAGAGTGTTCAACACTCAGCAAAAGACAAAAAGAAAAAGGGTGTCAGAACCCAAATCAATGCTCAGCATTGTTGAACATAAAGGGACCAAGCCCAAATAAGTGTTCAACACTTTAATCAAAACAGAGTGGGCTGAGCCCAAGTTGGCCACAAGTCCCTAACTCAGACGAACCGAGCCCATGTGCTCACAATTTCCCTAATTTGTCTTAGTCCCAAACCTGACTTCAGATCTCCCAACCAACATTGGTTCATGGATACATCTCTTCATTCCTCAGATATGTGTCGTTGTAATTCTTCAACGTCTTCAGAGAGGTGGCGGGTCCGGACAACTAGACATTCCATGGACTATGATGTCCTTAAACTTATGGACGGCAACGAACCTAAACAAAACCCCACAGACTATGATGTCTTTAAACTCCATGGACTATGATGTCCTTAAACTTATAAACTGCATGTTGGAGATAGTGCCCTCAGAGTCAATTATTGGATCACAGGCACGTGATTGCAATGATTGAGGGAGGACCTATCCCGGTAGGACAGTCTTACTCGAGATGATAGTATGCTATCTGGTTTATGTCACGCCCCACCCCCAATACAGAGAGTATTGTCCGCTCTGGCCGAATCCGCACGGTTTTGTCCTTCGAGGCGAACCGGACCCGACCAGGGGCCACTTCCCAGGAGGTCACCCATCCTAGAACTTCCCTGGCTCGAGCACGCTTAACTACGGAGTTCTCAAACTCCTATAGTGCCGGTTCACTTAAAAGGCGCCTCTGTTTTGAAGGGTGGTATCATTCCATTTATAGTACAGATCTGCCCTCTTTCGGAATGTATTCCGAAGAGTCCCCATTGTTCTACAGTGGGTCCCACGGACTCAAGAGGTGGCCCCCACGGATTCAAGAGGGGCCCCCGCCTACTTAACACGACACTTGGCATGGCACTTTGTTCCGTGTGGCACTTTGCTCCGTGAGCAAGAACCGGGTCCCGACATTCTCCCCACCTTTGAACAATGGTTCGTCCTCGAACCACAGACCTACTATTGAAGGACCAGCTCTGATACCATTCTGTCACGCCCCACCCCCAATACAGAGAGTATTGTCCGCTCTGGCCGAAGCCGCACGGTTTTGTCCTTCGGGGCGAACCGGACCCGACCAGGGGCCACTTCCCAGGCGGTCACCCATCATAGAACTTCCCTGGCTCGAGCACGCTTAACTACGGAGTTCTCAAACTCCTATAGTGCCGGTTCACTTAAAAGGCGCCTCTGTATTGAAGGGTGGTATCATTCCATTTATAGTACAGATCTGCCCTCTTTCGGAATGTATTCCGAAGAGTCCCCATTGTTCTACAGTGGGTCCCACGGACTCAAGAGGTGGCCCCCACGGATTCAAGAGGTGGCCCCCGCCCACTTAACACGACACTTGGCATGGCACTTTGTTCCGTGTGGCACTTTGCTCCGTGAGCAAGAACCGGATCCCGACATTCTCCCCACCTTTAAAAAATTATTTTATTATTATTTTAAGCCGTCACTAATACATTTAATTAGGGAAAATTACAAATTGGAATGAGTTGAAACAAATTTTGTGCACCATAAAACTTTAAATAAAATTTTATCATGTGGTTTTTGAAACGAAATCGTTTGCCAAAACGGTTTAGAAATTATTGAAGAAAAAAGGCTTTTTTTTTAGTGTAAATGGATGTTTGGGGTATAGTATTTATCATTTTCCATCACCCCACATCCATAACCACACTCACACACCCCCATTTTTCCTCCCCCTTGGCTGATTTCAGCAGCCCCCCTCTCTTGTCCCAACTTGTTTTGCAAAAGAAAAGAAAAGAAAAGAAAAGAGTAGAAAATGATAGAAAATGGTGGACTTTGACTTTTTCCACTTTCTTCACCTCACTCTCTCTCCTCCCTCACCCATTCCCCACCCCATGCTGGCCAAAACCTGATCATTTCCAGCAGCCCTCCCCTCTCATTCCTCATCTCATCTCTTCTAAAAAAAAAAATTCACAAAAATTTCATGAAAAATCAACAAAAACTCAAAACCGAAATCCAATTCCTACCCATTATTTATTTGCCTATCTAGCATGGATTTTGGGAGCAAGAGAGCAATTTGGGAGGCTATGGGTGCTTGTGGGATCTTCAAATTGATTGGGTATAAATTCTAACCCCTGTTTAATTGTTGTTAAATACTTTAAATCAAACATAATTATTTAATGTTATGGGTTTAATTGAATAATTGGAAAATCTAGTAAGGGTTTGTGATTTGCAATTAGGGTTCTTATCATGTAATTATGGTTGCAAAGTGTAGATTATCATCTTAAGGAAATGAAAACTTAATCTTTTTGATAATATGTAAATTGCTAGATGTAAAATGTCCAATTTAAGCTTCTTTTTTTTTAATCTAAACTAGGTTTTTAGAAATTATTGAAAATGTGAAATTTAAAATCTAGTTAGGTTTTTTTATAAATTGATTATGATTTTAATGTGGAGATTAACATGTTAATAGAATGCTAAAACTAACCTAGTTGCTAGTTTTCTAATTGATGCTTGTAGTTGTTAAAATTGGAATTTTATGCAAACTAGGTTTTGGAAAGTAATTGCAAATGTTAGACTAAAAATCTAATTAGGTTTTTCATGACTTCATTAACTTTATTAAGTGTAGTTTAATGCTTTAGATCATGCAAATCTAAGCTAGATTGTAGTTTGTGCATTTTTGCTAGGAAATTGTTAAAATTTAGGTATTTTGTAAACTAGAATATTAGGGTTTTTGGAATTTAATGAGATTAAATTCCGGGAATTGTTTTTATGACTTATTTAAGATATTTAGTGAATATTGTGGCCGCTAGAATGGTTTAAACGTCGAGTTTTGTACTAAAACGGGAAATTTTGCTTGCTAGTTTTTCGGAAAAACGGCTTTTAAAGTGAATTTGGGGTTTTTGTGAGTTTTAACCTATTTTATATTAAAATTAGTGTTCGTGAATGTGCAAATGAGGGTATTTGGGTTTTTCTCGATGGTCTGGCGTTTGTACGCCGATGTCGAGGGTTTCTGGGTTGATTCGTGGAAGCAACCATAGGTTTTGACCTATGTGGGATTCGTGTGTCGTTTTGGTCATGAGTCGGATTTTAATGTGATGCGGTGCGTTATGATATGTAGGTACCCCCATGTGGACTTCGAGACGGCAAACAAGCGCATGGCGACGTCGGCACCGGCGAGCGAGGACCAGGTGAGTAGATTTATATCTACGGGGAGAAGTCGGGTGGATGGCGTATAGCACCCCCGCAGTTCGTGGTGATGTATATGAATACGTATACACATATATATATATATATATATATATATATATATATATTGTTTGAGTATATTGATGATAATATGGATATTTGGTGTTCTTGGATATTTAGTGTCGCGAAACCCTAGAGTAGTGGTCGCACCACACATGCACACACCAACCCATACTTGCTTACCTTCTTCTTTAATTTGTGCTTATAAGGGAATATATATAGTTATGTGTTCACATGGGTATGGGGCTATGTGTTCACATACGGATTTGAGGATGATACTTGGGTTTGAGATGGGTCGATGAGATTTATATTGAGGTTGTGAATTCGGTGATATGTCAGGATTCGTATTTGAGATACGACATGACGTTGTAGCGGGTCCTTGACGTAGTGTTTCACAAACGTCCATGCATACTTAGACGGTATCAGTATTGTACTAGATATAGATCAGTACCCCGATCATGATATTCGATAAAGAGGATACCAGGTGAATAGTATGATGAATGTGATATTAACCCGTACCCAGATTTGGTGATGCCGTACGACGGATTTACGTACGAGCTATATTTTGATGATTGATCCGCACTTTTGACTTGGGATGTCTGATTATAGATATGGTATCGGATATGATATTACTTAGGCGGGATCACCGACTAATATATATACAGGTATGTATATGTATCGACTCAGATGTTAGGCGGTTTCCTTACCTGTAGTCCAGCTTATTAGCTTAGCCCTTTAGTTTAGTTTAGTTTAGTTGTTAGATTAGATTCGATTCTTACCTATTTCAAAAACTAACGAATCGTGGGTATTTTAAAAGACAGCCCAAGGGATCCTACGAATATTTCAAAAGACGTATCTTTTCATAAAAAAAAACACCGTAGCCCCTAATTTTCAAAACCCCATGATTCGTGTTATTTCAAAAGGCACCATTTCTAGGACTTATATTAGATTAATGCAGATTAGTTATAGTTGCGTCTAGTATTCAGCTCCCGCTCATTTTGGTTGCTCGCTCCGCATCGCATATTTACATTGTTATTTCATATTGCATTGTTGACATTATACTGTTAGGACACCAGCACCATTACCGATGATGCGTATGTACCACATACACTTACTTGCCGGCTCACACACATCTTCCTCGGTAATTACCATGTCACGTACACCTTAGAAAATATTATTGCTTAACTTAGCTTGATAGCCAGTAGTTTGACATAATATTAGTGTATATACCTTATATGCCAGCTTAGATATTGTAGTTATTACTTGTCGCTTCATGCATACTGTTATTCAGTCTCATGCTTATATTCATGGTTTTACATGCTATTGATGATTCAGATTTCCATGATATTTTCTAGATTTGGAGGAAAACCGCAAAACATATATAAACTGCTTTCTCTCTTTTTAAATAAAAATGCGGTTTTCCCATGATGTATGAGTCGTCCACCATGAGTTTGCTGATGGATTTCGAGACCCGATTCGAGGAGTTGGATGAACCGTTTCGGGTACATGGTGGACCCGGTAAGGTACCCCGGGGCAAGAAGCTCTTGGTGATGACGATGAGCCTGGCAGGGGAGACTACATACCGGTGATTTTACCCGACGCGTCGGATATCCGGAGGATACCGTCGTGGTCTTGAGATGGATGGTAGGGGCCGGTCTGGACTGACGGCGCCCTAGATATTGAGATTGAGATATTGAGATTTCGAGATATTGAGGTACTGAGATTTGATGATACAGACCAGTCCGGATAGCTGGAGCCTGAGTTTTGAGACATTGAGATTTATGTTTTGTGTCGATGCTAGACATTGTTGATGCTGATTTCATTTATGATACCTCATTTTAAAAATATAAAGGAAATCTCACTAATTTATGAAAACAGTTTCTTCATTTACCTGTATTCTGTTTTCATGCATTCATACCTCATTCATATGATACATTGCTACCTGAGGCACTGACACGGCACATGGATTTACACTTGGGTTAGATATTTGCCCTAACCATTGTTATGGGTTGCTGGTTATTTATTTGAGGATATATTATGATCATTGACCTAGGATTGCGTTATTTATGCGATTTCTTTTCATAGATATTTTTCTATTCACGAGTTGGCAACTCACCCCCGTTGTGCCCCAGTTTCTTGCAGGTTTGCGGTACAGGTTTCATTACGGCCTTGCGGGCATAGTTTCCTTCGGGTGATTTGCTAGTAGGTGGGTTTACTTGTATCGTACTGCCATTATGTATCTTGTATATCATTATTCTGTTGTATCTAGAAGTTCCATCAACCAAACATGTATTTATTTTTGAGATAGAGACCAGTGATGTTATTCTTTCGACCTTAGAATCGCGCGTTTTTATTTCTGTGGTTTTCTTGTGGTTTGAGTTTTTTGATCCTCGCCGTTGGCGTTGTATATTATATTGCTTGTGTGGTTGTGACCGTCAATTGACGAAGAGCTAGCTCCCGCTTGGGGATGCCTTTTTATTGATTTCGTATACTATTCATGTTGTATCCCGTTTGGGAGCCAGTATTTACAAAGGAGACTCTGCCGAAATTTTCGGGAAATATTGATGTTTTTTTAAAACCGCATAATTCGGCTTATGCTATTATAACTACTTGTTTAAATTGGTTTTCCTTCACTCTACTACTTTTCTTGGTTTGCATTTCTGGGTTTTCGGCTTACTTAGATTACGTACGCCTCGAGACGTTCATAGTTTAAGTGTCGGTCATATTCCGTACTTTCTGGACGTGACAAAGTTGGTATCAAAGCGTTAGGTTTTACCTTCGGAGCGTTGGATGACCCTTGGTTGATGGAATAGGTGACTAAAGTAGAGTGACGTACCGTTGGTATGTTCCGCGGCATATTTACGACACGCCACTCCACTTAAGAAGCCTTAGGATGTACATTTCCTTGTTCGGTATTATATTCCTTCCTGATCTAGCCTCATCGGTACCAGTTTGGTTTTGCTGCCACGATTACGGGCAGGAAGAGCTACAGCTAGAGTTGTGGTCAGCACGAGCTCGTCACGAACGAGGACTGACCAGGGCGAAATTCCGGCGACACACGATTGCGGAGATGTGTCTTTTTATTGTGATTTCGCGCCATGGGCGTTGGATGGATCGCTGTATGAGATTACTTGGACATGCCGATCAGCACTAGAGGATTGAGCCAATGATAGTGGCCAGCCAGATTTTGATGACCGTTGGTGTGTTGCTTACTCCTGATGATTGAGGCACCGTTCAGCGTGCAGAAGAGCGAGCCAGTTATTGCTGCGAACGACGAGATATTACCCCAGATGCTGGAGTTAGTGCAGAATGAGTTGTACTAAGAGATGATAGAAGGTCGCTAGTCATCGAGGATGAATGACTAGGATGTGTGGATCGTTCGCCTACCCCGATGCGAGGTCATCAGATAGATTGATTCCAGCTAGAGACGACTTCACGCGGAGACGTTGGGAGTCGACAGAGGCGATCGAATGTCAGAGACCTATTATTCCAAGTTTAAAGTAGTCGGAAAGACATGCAGGCAATTCTATGGTCCCTCTAGAAGAATGAAACCCTAACTCGACTTAATGACCGTGTGAAAGCCTTTGAACCTTCGGGTTTGCAACAGTTCTACGGTGCCATTAGTGAGGCTTGGGTTTGCCCTTCTACGGCTGGACCACCGATGCTGTGGTATGTACTCGATACTATTAAACTGTGCCCAAGATGTTGAGCTCTTGGGGGATTATGAGGTTTTGATGAATCGATCGGATGGTTCGACTTCATTCGGATGCTAGGTGGTGAGATGCATTCTTGGGAGACTCCAGATACAAGGATAGCCGTTAGAGCTCAGTCCATGCAGCCACGACAAGACGAGTCCGAAGTAGTCGACATCAGAGAAAAGTGAAGTAAGAGGTTCGTACCAGATCTAGATGAGATGACGTTCCCCTCCGCCGACATCAGAGATGCGATGCGCATGCCGAGGCATGGTACTTGGATTTACCTTCCAGAAGGAGTCACGATGAGTATGCAGTCGTTCCAGAGCAAGATGCAGATATAGGAAAGGACGATGACTTCCGGACAGTTGGCAGAGACGAGACATGGAAGAGACCGTGAGCAGGATTCCTTCCAGGACACTGCTGCAATGATACTTGCACCCAGGATCAGATGTGTCACGTACATTCAGAGAGCCAGAGGCCGACGCCAGTGATATGCTGTCTTACGAGTGGTCGCGATGATTGACCGAGAGATGACCAGAGAAGTGCCAGAACGGGATCATCCCCGTTAGCACACCTGGCAGGGCCGATGAGCCGATGGACCGAGAGATTTGTAATTCACAGTGAAGACCTTGAACCAGGAGTGGTCGTTGTTAAGCACACCAGCAGGCCAGAGTTCATGATCATCGACGAGACGTCCCACCAGTGACCGCGACAGTTGGCCCGAGATTCTTAGAGGATGCACTTGAGCCGTACTATTCCGCCATTATTGATTTTGATATTTTGGGTGATTGATTCGCATGATTTGATTTTGATGATTGAGGATTTACGATCTTTGCACAGTGTTGCACTTGATATTGGATTTCATGATTTCGTGCACAATGGATGCACCTGATTTGGATTTTCGCGCATGTTAGGCGCATGTTTTGAAGTGTGATTTTGGTGCACGCCAGATGCACTAAATCAAGATTTTTCGTGCATGTCAGATGCACCTGAATTTGCTGTCAGGCACACATGTTGCCTACGACAGATGTTTCGTGCACACCCGATGCACTTAGATGTTGTTTCTGTGCATATGTATGGCACATATTTGGATTTTGATTTCCGTGCGCACCAGACGCACGTAGTATTCATACGTGTATTTTGGAATTGATTTTTCTTATAGAGCAGTACGTTTTTATGATATTGCTATGTGTTTTCGTACTGAGCAGGACTAGTCAGAGGACGGTACCTGAATATATTTTACATGTATAGTTTCGAGTTATATCATATTGGTTTTGCTTTGGATTTGGTATTGATGTCTTCCCCATGACTCCGATGATTGCGGGATGCTTGACGGAGTTCTGATTTGAGTTATATGCTCATTTTCATGCGCATGCGTTGCGCTACGATTTGTTTTATATATTTATGATTTCGGAACCCCGGCGATTTGATGGTTTTGGCTGAAATATTTTAGTATTTGGGGAAACTTTTAATTTAAATTCGGGGACCGAATTTCTTTAAGGGAGGAAGATTGTAACGTTTTGAAAATCGTTTCGGTGAAATTTCGAAAAACGGTAAAATAAGGGGGTTTTCTGTAAAAAGTCAAAATGCAAATATCTTATTATAAAAATTAAATATACATATTCTAGCTATGTAATTACTAGTATTTGGTGTTTATTGAGCCACTGGTGAAATTTCAAATTTTCTGAAAAAAATTATTTTATTATTATTTTAAGCCGTCACTAATACATTTAATTAGGGAAAATTACAAATTGGAATGAGTTGAAACAAATTTTGTGCATCATAAAACTTTAAATAAAATTTTATCATGTGGTTTTTGAAACGAAATCCTTTGCCAAAACGGTTTAGAAATTATTGAAGAAAAAAGGCTTTTTTTAGTGTAAATGGATGTTTAGGGTATAGTATTTATCATTTTCCATCACCCCACACCCATACCCACACTCACACACACCCATTTTTCCTCCCCCTTGGCTGATTTCAGTAGCCCTCCTCTCTTGTCCCCACTTGTTTTGCAAAAGAAAAGAAAAGAAAAGAAAAGAGTAGAAAATGATAGAAAATGGTGGACTTTGACTTTTTCCACTTTCTCCACCTCACTCTCTCTCCTCCCTCACCCATTCCCCACCCCATGCTGGCCGAAAACTGATCATTTCCAGCAGCCCTCCCCTCTCATTCCTCATCTCATCTCTTCTAAAAAAAAATTCACAAAAATTTCATGAAAAATCAACAAAAACTCAAAACCGAAATCCAACTCCTACCCATTATTTATTTGCCTATCTAGCATGGATTTTGGGAGCAAGAGAGCAATTTGGGAGGCTATGGGTGCTTGTGGGATCTTCAAATTGATTGGGTATAAATTCTAACCCCTTGTTTATGTTGGAGATAGTGCCCTCAGAGTCAATTATTAGGTCACAGGTACATGATTGTAATGATTGAGGGAGGACCTATCCCGGTAGGACAGTCTTACTCGAGATGATAGTTTGCTATCTGGTTTACCTTTATCATCGTGTACTGTTTTAGGTGACATGACACGTCACTATTACACGTTGATAGAGCCCCTAGGATTCTTGCTTGACCACCAGCAGTATGAGGGCGATCATATAAGTGGGAGCTGGGGGTCTACAAGCATATCCTTAAAAGGTCCCTAGTCGTGGGAGTTTCGAGACCGGGCATCGATACTCCATTAGTAGACTAGTGTATACAGTCGAGACCCCGACGAGGGGCGGTGGCCGGTCTCACAAGCCACTGGTGTCAGTTGGATCACCTAAGATGTATACAGGTGCTCATTGGGTTATGAGTACACCGGACAGGACTCACCGGGAACATGCTAGTTGGTCATATACCAGACGTCAGATGGCAGTTCCCTGGTGACATGTGTGCAGGTTAGTTCATCGACCTGGGGATCGTCATTTGTCTCGTGTGAGTTCCCACTGTACTTTGATTACTACCCTACCACGGCTCAAAGGAGTCATGCAAACAGGTTTTAGTTGGGTACAGTCCCGAGCCACATGGAGGCAGTGAGCGTATCTTCAGGGGTTCGTCTCTCCCGGTATTGGGGGTGAGGTCGTGCTGTGTCTAGGAGAGCCTTTACACAAAGTCCTTGGCCAAGGCAAGGAGATTTACTGGTAGGTATTCCAGTAGTATCTCAGGGTGTTCTGGGCTACACTCCGACACGACTTGTACCGCTTTTGGGGGTCTGACTTTTACCAACCCCCTAGGTCCGCCATGCGATACTCATAGACGAACGGACCGGACTGCACGGATATTGTCACTGACAGGCTCAGTAGGGTGTCAGGATGAGTCGCTCATCGACGTCCCTTTTGGTCAATAGCTGGTGGCCCGTCACGTATTGGCTTATACCTCTGACGTGCTAGTGGTTAAATCCACAGCCATAGTATTGACGAGTCTTTAGAGTCCACCACACTTTCAGTTACTCAAGCTTTCGGGCGAAACGCTGTAGAGGCCGTATGGAGATATGGCAGGGTCCGATCAGATACGTGCGGTATTGCACGGATCAGGATCGGACAGTTTGTACTAGTGGCCGTATGGTTATATGGCAGGGTTCGATCAGATACGTGCGGTATTGCACGGATCAGGATCGAATGGATATTACTAGCCGGCTTTGGCTTAAGCCGGTCCTAGTTTAGTACAGTGTAGATTTTGTCTCTTTGCATTTGTATCCGGACGGAATACAGATGCGGGTGTGTATGCACAGTATGGGGGTTTTCCTGTAATTTATTACGGGACCTGTTTTCTGGAGTTGCCAGTTTGCATTCCGTTCCGGCCGGTTTTCCTTTGTTCTTTCCCGGCCGGACTTTTCAGATGGAGGGTGTTATTTGCAATTGTGCAAATAACATTTGTGGAGGGGGTATCTTGCATATTGGTGGCATCATGATGGCTTTTCATGATGAGATCCTTTTTCTTTCTTTTCTTTGCTTTATGAGATTAGAAATGAAAAGAGGTTTGATGTTGATTTAGTGATGATTATGTTTGGATGTGGTCACCCTCCTCCTTTTACTACGATCACCTCCCTTCATGCTTCTTATTCTTTCTCCACCATTTCTAAGTTGATTAAGTTTTTCATAAGAATGAGAAGTTTTTCTTTCCATGGTTGAGTGAGAAGAAAATGAGAGCTTCATCTTTGAGAGGAGAAAAATGAGAGTGATTCATTTTGTGTATATCATTCTTCATCTCATTCCATTGCTAGAAAATTGAAAGCACCAATTTTCTATACACCTTTCCTCCATCTATGGCAACAAACCCCAAAGTGAGACATACACTCTACACTACTTCCTACAGTATATCTTGAGCATGTCGAGTTGCCGGCTTCATGCGCGAGTTGCCTCGGTATTGAGGTGGGAGCCCGTAAAAGTACCCGGCTTCGTGGTGCCCTTTCCGACGAGGAGGCGACGACTGGAGTTCCCGCGAGGAGATTGGAGTGGAGATGAAGACCGGAGGACTTGGATCGTCGGTATATCTCTTCCCCTTCTCTTTGTAGTTAGCTAGATTTAGTTTAATGGCCCGATCCGGTTTTAGTGCGCGGTGGTGCCGTTTTGCCAAGTCCGCAAAATTTTAAGTTTACCACCGTTTCCGCGTTTGGCCGTCGGATTGACGGCCGGGGCGCCGCCGTGCACTTACAGTGGTATCAGAGCCTCGCCATTAACTTCGTCTAGCTTTCGTTTGATGTGTTTTGCTTTTCCGATCGACCAAAATTCCAAAATCTATGTTTTTGTGCACATCAGTTTTCTGTTAAGATTTTTTGGTGTCCAAAAATTTTTCAGGTGGTCTCAGAATGATGTGCAGGAAATTCTAAGCATACTGGAAAAATTCGACACTGTGATCTCTCCTCATGAGCGCGGAACCGCGGCCTCACCTCTATATTGGGCCGCGGATCCGCCGCAGTGTGAAGAGGTCAGTGGGCCATCTTTTTCCAGTGGGCTTCAGGGTAGTAATTAGGGGTTTTGGAATATTAAAATTGGGCCAATTATTTCTGTGAGTGCTACAGTATTGCTTGGGGGCCCACTTGTTAATTTTTGGTCAATCGGAAAATTTTAAACACATTTTTCACAGTATTTACATTATATCTGAGACCGTGAATGTCACTCGATCGGTAAATCCCGTCTAACTGCTATAGCCCGGTTAGACGGATTTGCGAACGTGACTTTCACGTTGATGTTCTATGTTTATGCTGTGATGTTGCGGATCGGTCGTGGGGGATAGCCTGGATGCAATGCTAGTACTGTGATGTTGTATTATGTACATTTGATATTGCGGGGCGAGCGTCCGACATGTGGACTGCCGTCACTGTCTGTTTGTATTATTCTTTTGGGGCACGACCTGGTTGCGGTCGATGTACCCGGTGTATGTATATTTTACATTCTGTACTAGGATTACCCCGCGGTGGGGTGCACGGATGGCCGGGTTCTAGAGGGCAACAAGCCCGCATCTCATGGCATTGAGACGGAGGGGGCTTCACTCTAGGATTGGCAGGGCTATTCACCGCACTCGTAGGGGGTACAGGTTGACCCAGGAGGGGTGCCCAAGTTGCCGGATTCCGTGAAGTGCTGGGTGGTCCATTCGCGGCGCCGAAGGGGGCTGCCTCGCTTCAGGTTTTGGCGGGTGACTTGCCGCGCCTGTAGGGGTCTAGGATTACATTGCACAGGCTATCCACACGACCAGGGGAACGTCGGGTTTCAGCGGCTCTGTGAAACCCGGGGATCCCAGATATCTGTATTGTTCTGTGATGCTGTACATTTCTGTGATGTTGCATTTTATTCACGCCTTGAGCGAAATACTATATATTGGTATATATATTAGTAGATGTTGTATATGTTTTTCATCCGCGCTAGTCCAGTCCCCGCTCTGCTGTTAGTTAGCTAACCTAACGGGTGATGACGGGACCCAATGGCGAATGCGGATGGCATATACGTACGTCAGTATATTTTCGTTCTTTGTGGTGTGATCAATTGATGGGGCTGCATTGATTCGGATCAATGCAAGTTAAACAAACCTAATCTGATGTTGTTGGAACACTTTTCAAAAAGCTGTTATTGCAAGGACGTTCACTTTTGTTTTGCATCGTGGTATTCATTTAGAATATCCTGCTCCTCAGTCGACGAGGCAAGGGCCGAGATCCCTTCACCGGGAGTGACCCCTTGGACAGAAGTTTGCGTCAGGGCATTAACTTCACTATAGCCGATTACTTTTGCTTTGCACCGTGGTATTCATTTGGAATATCCTGCACCTCATTCTACGGGGAAAGAGCCGAGATCCCTTCACCGGGAGTGACCTCTTTAGTAAAGGTTTTCGTCACTATATTTTTAAAAGCTATCCGTTCCTTCGACGATATCAAGTTCATTACGTTAAAGGTTTTCGCCAGAAACCATTCGTAGCCCTCCGTCATTTCAGTTAAATATTCGGTAGTATTCAAGCTATGTATTTTGACCTCACGCCAAGGCATAGTGTTTGGTAGCTGCCGGTTGTTTATCTGTTGCATGGATAGATGCGTTGGTTTGGGACAGTCGTACTACTATTTTGGCCTACGTCAAGGGTTTGTACGGGTGGGTTCAAATTAACCTGGATAATGACGGGCAGAACTTGACATGTGACTTATGATATTTTGACCTCACGCCAAGGTCATAAGAGCATGGGGCAGAAATCACATCGGGAGTTTCAAAAGTACTGAAACTTGCCAGATATGCGCATACCTTCTGGAGTGTGATACCGTGAGCGGATTCCGTCACGTTGTCATGCGATGAGAGTTGGATCCCGATTCCCACTGATGAGTTAGTGTACTCCTCGGATGACCCCGACTAATTCTTCTTTCAGGTTTGGAGGAGAATTTGAGGTACAGTGGGAGGTTTCCAGATTAGATAAATTGGTAACCATTCTGATCTAGGTTAGAGTGCACGCTGAGTGTTTCTTCTCTCTCTCTCTCTGGCAGCGACCATTGACCCGACCCTAGACTATGACTCAGTGACCAAGTTGACCGAACCTTCTTAACACAGGCTTTTGGATTGTCAGAGTTGCAGACCTCATTGCCACTCCTACTTTTACCCTTTTCTCCAGGACACCCCGTATTGCTACGAACGTCCACTTCCATTGGACAAAACCATCGTATGGTTAGATACGAACTCGAAAGAATTTATTCGAGGATGGTTTCCGGTTCTGGAGAAAACGGATAGGATTATTCAGTTGTCTTTTCCTTTTACCTTCTCTCAAGTTGTGAGTACTCCTTGGTTTAGGAGATAGTACACCTATTACGCAAATTGGATAGTCTTCTTCCAAACCTTAGGCTGGTGCCGACCGGTAGGGGATGAAGAAAACCAATTAGCATATCGATGGTGTGCAGAAGGTATTAAGTTCAGACAAAACAAGGGATCAGTAAGAGGGCAAAGTAAATTGCAACAGATATTCACGACCAAACCAAATATTTCGTTACCACTCCCACATCACCTTAGTATTTCTCCAGGACACTCCGTATCACTACGAAGATCCCATTTTATTGGATAATCCATCGTATGGTTATATACGAACTCGAAAGGAACTTGTTCCAGTTCGGGGATGGATCCTGGTTCAGGAGAAATAGGAATAAAGTACATTCAGATGTCTTTTATCTTCACCTTCTCTCGCGTTGCGAGTGCTCCTAGGATTAGGACAGTACACCCTTTATGCTTTTTGGATAGTCTTCTTCCAAACCATAGGCTGGTGCCGAACGGTAGGGAAAGAAGAAAACCAATTGGCCTAAAGGGGTGTACAGAAGGTAAAGACTAAAGACATATGAAGGGATATGGAGAGGTGGCAAAGAATTATACGGTTATAGTTGTGAATCTGGATGATGGAAGAGGCATTACTAGGAATACCAGGATACCCCATCGAAACATTTCAATGTTTCAGTTCAACTGTGTACTGTTAATGGAAAACTGATTTCCCGATTAGACACTTGCTCCAGGGTATGTATTTACCAGGTTTGATTCTCACATCTGTATGGTTTTACAGATGATGAGTGGGAGTAGGTTATTGGGAATTGGGTGATCATCCTCATTATATCGGGATTCGTTGTAATCGGTGATATTTGAGGAGATCATCTGGGCTGTTTGCCGGTCGGCAAATATTTGGTTTTGAATATCCGCTGTTGTGCACCAATTTCAAATTGATATATCTGTACGTCTATTTTCATAGAGTGAGATATACCTTTTGATATTATGTCGATGACATTTACCTATATCAGTGGATGGTTAGGTAAGGAGCATTAAACAGCGGTGTAATTCTTCTTAACCATAAGTACAGTTTTCAACCTACGACGCACAGTGAATGAGTTGTTAGACTCAGTGGACTTATACAGAGTATTGTATATTGTCCAGTGTCCACTAGGACAGAGGGGTTGGTCCTCGTACTGTATTCTGTTTACTTATGACTTCTCTAGTTCTTAGACAGGTGTTTCGTAGAAACACAGGGTCGAAGTTTTGAGAAGTTATAGGTATAAGAATAAAGTAGAGAACCAGGTGTTGCAAGTATCGGGATTCTTCAAAGTGATCGAAGATGTAGATACTTGTATATGGTATTCAGTTGATAGTAATGATTAAGAGAACTTGCTTCTCTTTCGGGTTACTCATAATTGGAAGCATTCCTAAGTTGAGTAACGCTGATCGGCCTCCTTCCATTTAGTTGACATGCACTGGAGATAGCTGCATGATTTGAATCTGGTTCAATTAAATCTGTGCCTCTGGTTCTATATTGGATATAGAACAGTTCATATCTTAACGTTGTTAAGGTACGGGGAGTTGTCCGGCTTATGATTAAAACCAGACTCTGGATAACTCAAGGCACGTTTCTGTAATGGCTGTTTGTGGGTTGACCCAGGCTATGACGCGGGTTGACTTTCTACCATCTGGATGAACAATAGCAATATTGTTCTAGACTCGCCACAGTTTTATTAAAAATGGATTTTTCAGAAAACAGTAGTGGGAGTATGGTAGAACTGGAAGTGATTCCAGAACCACAAACGATTACTGAAGATTTGATAAGGAACCTAAAGATTCAATCTGGATTGACATTCCATTGGCCACTCCGCAGATAAGGTGGGTAACTTCAGGCACCCGAGAGGTACTACGGTAGCCTCAAGGACGGTGACAGGGAAGTTCTTGTTTACCCACAATTACCATTGCTGTTGTTCCAGGCTGCGAGACCAGGCGGGAGGATGAGTATATCGTCGTTCTAAACTAGTTTTAGAAGTGTACGTCTATATGACTCTGCCAGAGGGTTGTCGTAGTCAGTTGGAGCAGCGGAAGCATTGGTGGACAGGTAGCTTATGTCTATTTATAGACTAAAGCAGATGTAGCGGAGATAGATCATCTATTTCTGACGTGACAGTCATGGGTTTGACTTCATCAGAATAGGGGATGGATCTGTTGAGAAGGTAGTAGGGTGTGATGTCATGGTATCTGGATGACATACACAGAATAGGAAAAGAAACTCCTACACTACAATCGGTTATACTTTGGTCGTCACACAGTGGTTTCTCCACAAAGGAAATGGATTTTATATCTGACATACTGGTTACTGGATCTATGGTTTTAGATCTAGATTTGGGTGGTTTCCCAATCAGGGTACTTGACAGCATTCTAAGAGTATTTAGGATGGACGACTCCTGGCATGGTAGTGTACCTGCAGGTAATGGAGTCACCCTCTCTAAAGGTGTCTTATAGACTAAAGGGGAGAGGGACGTGCATGATTGGCAGATCACTTGCTCAGGCAATTGAGTCAATCGTGAGATGTCAAGTACCACACCAGATGTTGTTCTTGCACTAGATGCAATAAGTTGACATTGATCCAGTCCTGGAGAAACAGTCGGAAGCAGTTCTAGAACATAAGTGAATGTTCTAGGGATATGATAACGGCTGCCTCCTTTAGGAGACGGTTATCATTCCAGGCTTCCAAGGTGACATGGAAGACAAGGAGGTTGTCAGAGTTATAGTTTTCCTTCTGACGAGGGGCAGTATTTTGGACAGGTGATCCAAGGCAATACTGAGGGAGGCATGGCGCGCAGGATACTGATTAAGTTCAGTTGTCGATACAGTCTAAGAAGTTTGGATTTGGAGTTCATTTATGAGCTAGGTCCCATCAGACATCCAGACATATTCTGAGACAGGTATTGCTCTTTTCGGGAGATGGGTTTCTCCGCGAACTTGAGATATAGAGAGATATAGAAAGAAACAACTAAGCGGATCCACTCACTGAGGCTATTCCTCGAACGCAATAGTTCCGCAAACGAGCTTTGTGAGACTGACTAGTAGAGGAGTTGGATGTTCGGTATCACACGGACTGTGAGTATGCGACATCGCAATAATTAGCCTTGAGTGCAAGTGGGAGATTGTTGGAGATAGTGCCCTCAGAGTCAATTATTAGGTCACAGGTACATGATTGTAATGATTGAGGGAGGACCTATCCCGGTAGGACAGTCTTACTCGAGATGATAGTTTGCTATCTGGTTTACCTTTATCATCGTGTACTGTTTTAGGTGACATGACACGTCGCTATTACACGTTGATAGAGCCCCTAGGATTCTTGCTTGACCACCAGCAGTATGAGGGCGATCATATAAGTGGGAGCTGGGGGTCTACAAGCATATCCTTAAAAGGTCCCTAGTCGTGGGAGTTTCGAGACCGGGCATCGATACTCCATTAGTAGACTAGTGTATACAGTCGAGACCCCGACGAGGGGCGGTGGCCGGTCTCACAAGCCACTGGTGTCAGTTGGATCACCTAAGATGTATACAGGTGCTCATTGGGTTATGAGTACACCGGACAGGACTCGCCGGGAACATGCTAGTTGGTCATATACCAGACGTCAGATGGCAGTTCCCTGGTGACATGTGTGCAGGTTAGTTCATCGACCTGGGGATCGTCATTTGTCTCGTGTGAGTTCCCACTGTACTTTGATTACTACCCTACCACGGCTCAAAGGAGTCGTGCAAACAGGTTTTAGTTGGGTACAGTCCCGAGCCACATGGAGGCAGTGAGCGTATCTTCAGGGGTTCGTCTCTCCCGGTATTGGGGGTGAGGTCGTGCTGTGTCTAGGAGAGCCTTTACACAAAGTCCTTGGCCAAGGCAAGGAGATTTACTGGTAGGTATTCCAGTAGTATCTCAGGGTGTTCTGGGCTACACTCCGACACGACTTGTACCGCTTTTGGGGGTCTGACTTTTACCAACCCCCTAGGTCCGCCATGCGATACTCATAGACGAATGGACCGGACTGCACGGATATTGTCACTGACAGGCTCAGTAGGGTGTCAGGATGAGTTCGCTCATCGACGTCCCTTTTGGTCAATAGCTGGTGGCCCGTCACGTATTGGCTTATACCTCTGACGTGCTAGTGGTTAAATCCACAGCCATAGTATTGACGAGTCTTTAGAGTCCACCACACTTTCAGTTACTCAAGCTTTCGGGCGAAACGCTGTAGAGGCCGTATGGAGATATGGCAGGGTCCGATCAGATACGTGCGGTATTGCACGGATCAGGATCGGACAGTTTGTACTAGTGGCCGTATGGTTATATGGCAGGGTTCGATCAGATACGTGCGGTATTGCACGGATCAGGATCGAATGGATATTACTAGCCGGCTTTGGCTTAAGCCGGTCCTAGTTTAGTACAGTGTAGATTTTGTCTCTTTGCATTTGTATCCGGACGGAATACAGATGCGGGTGTGTATGCACAGTATGGGGGTTTTCCTGTAATTTATTACGGGACCTGTTTTCTGGAGTTGCCAGTTTGCATTCCGTTCCGGCCGGTTTTCCTTTGTTCTTTCCCGGCCGGACTTTTCAGATGGAGGGTGTTATTTGCAATTGTGCAAATAACATTTGTGGAGGGGGTATCTTGCATATTGGTGGCATCATGATGGCTTTTCATGATGAGATCCTTTTTCTTTCTTTTCTTTGCTTTATGAGATTAGAAATGAAAAGAGGTTTGATATTGATTTAGTGATGATTATGTTTGGATGTGGTCACCCTCCTCCTTTTACTACGATCACCTCCCTTCATGCTTCTTATTCTTTCTCCACCATTTCTAAGTTGATTAAGTTTTTCATAAGAATGAGAAGTTTTTCTTTCCATGGTTGAGTGAGAAGAAAATGAGAGCTTCATCTTTGAGAGGAGAAAAATGAGAGTGATTCATTTTGTGTATATCATTCTTCATCTCATTCCATTGCTAGAAAATTGAAAGCACCAATTTTCTATACACCTTTCCTCCATCTATGGCAACAAACCCCAAAGTGAGACATACACTCTACACTACTTCCTACAGTATATCTTGAGCATGTCGAGTTGCCGGCTTCATGCGCGAGTTGCCTCGGTATTGAGGTGGGAGCCCGTAAAAGTACCCGGCTTCGTGGTGCCCTTTCCGACGAGGAGGCGACGACTGGAGTTCCCGCGAGGAGATCGGAGTGGAGATGAAGACCGGAGGACTTGGATCGTCGGTATATCTCTTCCCCTTCTCTTTGTAGTTAGCTAGATTTAGTTTAATGGCCCGATCCGGTTTTAGTGCGCGGTGGTGCCGTTTTGCCAAGTCCGCAAAATTTTAAGTTTACCACCGTTTCCGCGTTTGGCCGTCGGATTGACGGCCGGGGCGCCGCCGTGCACTTACAGTTTAATTGTTGTTAAATACTTTAAATCATACATAATTAGTTAATGTTATGGGTTTAATTGAATAATTGGAAAATCTAGTAAGGGTTTGTGATTTGCAATTAGGGTTCTTATCTTGTAATCATGGTTGCAAAGTGTAGATTATCATCTTAAGGAAATGAAAACTTAATCTTTTTGATAATATGTAAATTGCTAGATGTAAAATGTCCAATTTAAGCTTCTTTTTTTTTTATCTAAAATAGGTTTTTAGAAATTATTGAAAATGTGAAATTTAAAATCTAGTTAGGTTTTTTTATAAATTGATTATGATTTTAATGTGGAGATTAACATGTTAATAGAATGCTAAAACTAACCTAGTTGCTAGTTTTCTAATTGATGCTTTTAATTGTTAAAATTGGAATTTTATGCAAACTAGGTTTTGGAAAGTAATTGCAAATGTTAGACTAAAAATCTAATTAGGTTTTTCATGACTTCATTAACTTTATTAAGTGTAGTTTAATGCTTTAGATCATGCAAATCTAAGCTAGATTGTAGTTTGTGCATTTTTGCTAGGAAATTGTTAAAATTTAGGTATTTTGTAAACTAGAATATTAGGGTTTTTGGAATTTAATGAGATTAAATTCCGGGAATTGTTTTTATGACTTATTTAAGATATTTAGTGAATATTGTGGCCGCTAGAATGGTTTAAACGTCGAGTTTTGTACTAAAACGGGAAATTTTGCTTGCTAGTTTTTCGGAAAAACGGCTTTTAAAGTGAATTTGGGGTTTTTGTGAGTTTTAACCTATTTTATATTAAAATTAGTGTTCGTGAATGTGCAAATGAGGGTATTTGGGTTTTTCTCGATGGTCTGGCGTTTGTACGCCGATGTCGAGGGTTTCTGGGTTGATTCGTGGAAGCAACCATAGGTTTTGACCTATGTGGGATTCGTGTGTCGTTTTG
This sequence comes from Agapanthus africanus, assembly GCA_030015575.1. Lineage (NCBI taxonomy): Eukaryota > Viridiplantae > Streptophyta > Magnoliopsida > Asparagales > Amaryllidaceae > Agapanthus > Agapanthus africanus. The sequence goes on along the minus strand of JASDDO010000026.1, from coordinate 396,046,565 downwards.
GTCATGAGTCGGATTTTAATGTGATGCGGTGCGTTATGATATGTAGGTACCCCCATGTGGACTTCGAGACGGCAAGCAAGCGCATGGCGACGTCGGCACCGGCGAGCGAGGACCAGGTGAGTAGATTTATATCTACGGGGAGAAGTCGTGTGGATGGCGTATAGCACCCCCGCAGTTCGTGGTGATGTATACGAATACGTATACACACACATATATATATATTTTATATATATTGTTTGAGTATATTGATGATAATATGGATATTTGGTGTTCTTGGATATTTAGTGTCGCGAAACCCTAGAGTAGTGGTCGCACCACACATGCACACACCAACCCATACTTGCATACCTTCTTCTTTAATTTGTGCTTATACAGGAATATATATAGTTATGTGTTCACATGGGTATGGGGCTATATGTTCACATACGGATTTGAGGATGATACTTGGGTTTGAGATGAGTCAATGAGATTTATATTGAGGTTGTGAATTCGGTGATATGGCAGGATTCGTATTTGAGATACGACATGACGTTGTAGCGGGTCCTTGACGTAGTGTTTCACAAACGTCCATGCATACTTAGGCGGTATCAGTATTGTACTAGATGTAGATCAGTACCCCGATCATGATATTCGATAAAGAGGATACCAGGTGAATAGTATGATGAATGTGATATTAACCCGTACCCAGATTTGGGGATGCCGTACGACGGATTTACGTACGAGCTATATTTTGATGATTGATCCGTACTTTTGACTTGGGATGTCTGATTATAGATATGGTATCGGATATGATATTATTTAGGCGGGATCACCGACTAATATATATACAGGTATGTATATGTATCGACTCAGATGTTATGCGGTTTCCTTACCTGTAGTCCAGCTTATTAGCTTAGCCCTTTAGTTTAGTTTAGTTTAGTTGTTAGATTAGATTCGATTCTTACCTATTTCAAAAACTAACGAATCGTGGGTATTTTAAAAGACAGCCCAAGGGATCCTACGGATATTTCAAAAGACGTATCTTTTCATAAAAAAAAAAGCACCGTAGCCCCTAATTTTCAAAACCCCATGATTCGTGTTATTTCAAAAGGCACCATTTCTAGGACTTATATTAGATTAATGCAGATTAGTTATAGTTGCGTCTAGTATTCAGCTCCCGCTCATTTTGGTTGCTCGCTCCGCATCGCATATTTACATTGTTATTTCGTATTGCATTGTTGACATTATGTTGTTAGGACACCAGCACCATTACCGATGATGCGTATGTACCACATACACTTACTTGCCGGCTCACACACATCTTCATCGGTAATTACCATGTCACGTACACCTTAGAAAATATTATTGCTTAACTTAGCTTGATAGCCAGTAGTTTGACATAATATTAGTGTACATATCTTATATGCCAGCTTAGATATTGTAGTTATTACTTGTCGCTTCATGCATACTGTTATTCAGTCTCATGCTTATATTCATGGTTTTACATGCTATTGATGATTCGGATTTCCATGATATTTTGTGGATTTGGAGGAAAACCGTAAAACATATATAAACTGCTTTCTCTCTTTTTAAATAAAAATGCGGTTTTCCCATGATGTATGAGTCGTCCACCATGAGTTTGCTGATGGATTTCGAGACCCGATTCGAGGAGTTGGATGAACCGTTTCGGGTACATGGTGGACCCGGTAAGGTACCCCAGGGCAAGAAGCTCGTGGTGATGACGATGAGCCTGGCAGGGGGAGACTACCTACCGGTGATTTTACCCGACGCGTCGGATATCCGGAGGATACCGTCGTGGTCTTGAGATGGATGGTAGGGGCCGGTCTGGACTGACGGCGCCCTAGATATTGAGATTGAGACATTGAGATTTCGAGATATTGAGGTACTGAGATTTGATGATACAGACCAGTCCGGATAGCCGGAGCCTGAGTTTTGAGACATTGAGATTTATGTTTTGTGTCGATGCTAGACACTGTTGATGCTGATTTCATTTATGATAACTCATTTTAAAAATACAGAGGAAATCTTACTAATTTATGAAAACAGTTTCTTCATTTACCTGTATTCTGTTTTCATGCATTCATACCTCATTCATATGATACATTGCTACCTGAGGCACTGACACGGCACATGGATTTACACTTGGGTTAGATATTTGCCCTAACCATTGTTATGGGTTGCTGGTTATTTATTTGAGGATATATTATGATCATTGACCTAGGATTGCGTTATTTATGTGATTTCTTTTCATAGATGTTTTTCTATTCACGAGTTGGCAACTCCCCCCATTGTCCCCCAGTTTCTTGCAGGTTTGCCGTACAGGTTTCATTACGGCCTTGCGGGCATAGTTTCCTTCGGGTGATTTGCTAGTAGGTGGGTTTACTTGTATCGTACTCCCATTATGTATCTTGTATATCATTATTCTGTTGTATCTAGAAGTTCCACCAACCAAACATGTATTTATTTTTGAGATAGAGACCAGTGATGTTATTCTTTCGACCTTAGAATCGCGCGTTTTTATTTCTGTGGTTTTCTTGTGATTTGAGTTTTTTGATCCTCGCCATTGGCGTTGTATATTATATTACTTGTGTGATTGTGACCGTCGATTGACGAAGAGCTAGCTCCCTCTTGGGGATGCCTTTTTATTGATTTCGTATACTATTCATGTTGTATCCCGTTTGGGAGCCAGTATTTACAAAGGAGACTCTGCCGAAATTTTCGGGAAATATTGATGTTTTTTTTAAAACCGCATAATTCGGCTTATGCTATTATAACTACTTGTTTAAATTGGTTTTCCTTCACTCTACTACTTTTCTTGGTTTGCATTTCTGGGTTTTCGGCTTACTTAGATTATGTACGCCTCGAGACGTTCGTAGTTTAAGTGCCGGTCATATTCCGTACTTTCGGGACGTGACAGTTTATCTTTATCATCGTGTACTGCTTTAGGTGACCTGACAGGTCGCTATTACACGTTGGTAGAGCCCCTAGGATTCTTGCTTGAATGCCAGCAGTATGAGGGCGATCATATACGTGGGAGCTGGTAGTCTATAAGCACATCCTTAAAAGGTCCCTAGTCGTGGGAGTTTCGAGACAGGGCATCGATTCTCCAGAGTAGACTAGTGTATACAGTCGAGACCCCGTCGAGGGGCGGTGGCCGGTCTCACAAGCCACTGGTGTCAGTTGGTTCACCTAAGATGTATACAGGTGCTCATTGGGTTATGAGTACACCGGACAGGACTCGCCGGGAATATGCTAGTTGGTATTATACCTGACGTCAGATAGCAGTTCCCTGGTGACATGTGTACAGGTTAGTTCATCGACCTGGGGATCGTCATTTGTCTCGTGTGAGTTCCCACTGTACTTTGATTACTACCCTACCACGCTCAAAGGAGACGTGCAAACAGTTTTAGTTGGGTACAGTCCCGAGCTACATGGAGGCAGTGAGCGGATCTTCACGGGTTCGTCTCTCCCAGTATTGGGGGTGAGGTCGCGCTGTGTCTAGGAGAGCCATTACACGAAGTCCTTGGCCAAGGCAGGAGATTTACCGGTAGGTATTCCAGTAGTATCTCAGGGTGTTCTGGGCTACACTCCGACACGACTTGTACCGCTTTTGGGGGTCTGACTTTTACTAACCCCCTAGGCCCGCCATGCGATGCTCATAGACGAATGGACCGGACTGTACGGGTATTGTCGCTGACAGGCTCAGTAGGGTGTCAGGATGAGTTCGCTCATCGACGTCCCTTTTGGTCAATAGCTGGTAGCCCGTCACGTATGGCTAATACCTCTGACGTGCTAGTGGTTAAATCCACAGCCATAGTATTGACGAGTCTTTAGAGTCCCCCATATTCAGTTACTCAAGTTTCGAGCAAAACGCTGTAGAGGCCGTATGGAGATATGGCAGGGATCGATCAGATACGTGCGGTATTGCACGGATCAGGATCGGACGGTTAGTACTAGAGGCCGTATGGATATATGGCAGGGTTCGATCAGATACGTGCGGTATTGCACGAATCAGGATCGGACGGACAATACTAGCCGGCTTTGGTTTAAGCCGGATCCTAGTATAGTACAGTGTAGATTTTGTCTCATTGCATTTGTATTTCGGTTGGAATACAAATGCGGGTGTATATACACAGTATCGGGGTTTTCCTGTAATTTATTACGGGATCAGTTTTTTGGAGTTGTCAGTTTGTTTTCCGTTTCAGCCATATTTCTTTGTATCTTTCATTGACTGAAGATTGGTGGAGGAGGGCTTATTTGCATTTGTGCAAATAAGCTTTTTGGAGGGTTGATCTTGAAAAATTGTTGTGCCATGATTACTTGACTTTCTTTAGTCATCATAGCTTGTCTTGTAGTGTCATGATGGCATGACTTTTGATGATGATGGATTATGATGGTGGAGTGTTGGTTTTTCGTTTGTGATCATTCCTTCTCATGATCACCCATTCCTTTCTTTCTCTCCCTTTGTATTTTCCACTCACTCCCTCATTCACTCTCTCCTCTCTATTCTTTTTGGCCAGCCAAGTGAGGCATGGGGCTGTCCAAAAATATGGGGGTGGGGTTTTGTTCTCATGGTGCTTGCAAAATTCCATTTTTCATCACAAAACTCCAAGTATCATTCCTCCACCAAAATAGCAACCTTCAAGTAACCCCAAATGAGACACAACACTACACTATTCTACAGCAAATCTTGGGCACGTCGACTCGCCAGCTTCGTGCCCGAGTTGCCTCGGACCAAAGGTGGGTGCCCGTAAAAGAAACCGACGACGTGGTGCCCTTCTGGCGACGAGGTGGAGACCGGAATTCCGCGGGGAGATCGGGACGACGACGAGAAGACCGAAGGACACGGATCGCTCGGTATATCTCTCTAACCCCTCTCTTGATAGCTAGGACTAGATTAATGGCACGATCCGGGTTTATAGTGCGCGGTGGTGCCGGTTTGAAAAGTTAAAGTAAATCACCGCTTCCGCATTCTGGCGTCGGATTGACGGCCGGGGCGCCGCCGTGCACTTACAGTGGTATCAGAGCCTCGCCATTAACATATTCTAGCTTTGTTTAATGTGTTTTACATTTCCGATCGAACAAAAATCCTAAAACCGCGTTTTCTTGTACAATCAGTTTCTGTCGAAATTTGTCTCCAAAAATTTTTTAGGGTGTTGCAGAATGATGTGCAGAGAATCCTAAGAACACTGTAAAATTTTGTGACATGATCTCTCCATATGACCGTGGAACCGTGGCCGTAACCCCTCTTTGGCCGCGGTTCCGCCGCAGGAATTTAGCTTCAATTCACCAATTTTTTGCAGTGGGCTTTTGGGCTGAAAATAGGGGTTTTGGTATACTTTGTTTGGGCCCAGAATTTCTGTGAGTGCTACAGTATTGCTTGGGGGGCCACTTGGTAAAATTTAATCGATCGGATATTTTAAACACATTTGTTCACAGTATTTACATTATATCTACGACCGTGAATGTCACTTGATCGGTAAATCCTGTCTAACTTCTATAGCCCGGTTAGACGGATTTGCGAACGTGACTTTCACGTTGATATTCTGTGATTATGCTGTGATGTTGCGGATTGGTCGTGGGGGATAACCTGGATGCAATGCTAGTACAGTTTTTGTTGCATTATGTACATTTGATATTGCGGGGCGAGCGTCCGACATGTGGACTGCCGTCACTGCCTGTTTGTATTATTATTTTGGGGCACGACCAGGTTGCGGTCGATGTACCCGTTGTATGTATATTTTACTTTCTGTACTAGGATTACCCCGCGGAGGGGTGCACGGATAGCCGGGTTCTAGAGGGCAACGGGCCCGCATCTCATGGCATTGAGACGGAGGAGGCTTTACTCTAGAATTGGCGGGCTATTCGCCGCACTCGTAGGGGGTACAGGTTGACCCAGGAGGGGTGCCCAAGTTACCGGATTCCGTGAAGTGCCGGGTGGTCCATTCACGTTGCTGAAGGGGGCTACCTCGCTTCAGGTTTTGGCGGGTAACTTGCCGCGCCCGTAGGGGTCTAGGATTTCATTGCACAGGCTATCCACACGACCAGGGGAACGTCGGGTTTCAGTAGTGGCTCTGTGAAACCCGGGGATCCCGGATATCTGTATTGTTCTGTGATGCTGTACATTTCTGTGATGTTGCATTTTATCACGCCTTGAGCGAAATATTATATATTGATATATATACTAGTAGATGTTGTATATGTTTTGCATCCGCGCTAGTCCAGTCCCCGCTCTGTCGTTAGTTAACTAACCTAACGGGTAATGAAGGGACCCAGTGGCGAATGTGGATGGCATATACGTACATCATTATATTTCGTTCTTTGTGGTGTGATCAATTGATGGGACTGCGTTGATTCGGATCAATGCAAGTTAAAAACAAACCTTTTCTGATGTTGTTGGAACACTTTTTAAAAAGCTGCTATTGCAAGGACGTTCTCTTTTGTTTTGCATCGTGGTATTCAGTTGGAATATCCTGCTCCTCAGTCGACAAGGCAAGGGCCGAGATCCCTTCACCGAGAGTGACCCCTTAGACAAAAAGTTTGCGTCAGGGCAATAACTTCACTATAGCCGATTACTTTTGCTTTGCACCGTGGTATTCAGTTGGAATATCCTGCACCTCATTCTACGGGGAAAGAGCCGAGATCCCTTCACCGGGAGTGACCTCTTTAGCAATGGTTTTCGTCACTATATTTTCATAAAAGCTATCCAGTTCCTTCAACGATATCAAGTTCATTACGTTAAAGGTTTTCGCCAGAAACCATTCGTAGCCCTCCGTCGTTTCATATGGGTGGTCAATAGTATTCAAGCTGTGTTTGTTGGCCAAAGTCAAGGCACAGTGTTTGGTAGCTGTTGGGTATTCATATGCAGCATAGATAGATGCGTTGGTTTGGGACAGTCGTATAGCCTTGTTGGCCAAAGTCAAGGGCTTGTGCGGGTGGGCTCAAATTAACCTGGAGAATGACGGGTAGAACTTGACATGTGACTTATGATTTTTTGGCCAAAGTCAAGGTCATAAGAGCATGGGGCAAAAATCACATCGGGAGTTTCTAAAGAAACTGAAACTTGCCAGATATGCGCATACCTTCTGGAGTGTGATGACGTGAGCGGATTCCGTCACGTTATCATGCGATGATAGTTGGATTCTGATTCCCACTGATGAGTTGGTTTACTCCTCGGGTGATCCCGACTAATTCTTCTTTCAGGTTTGGAGGAGAATTTGACGGTACAGTGGGAGGTTTCCAGATTATATAAATTGGTAACCATTCTGATCTAGGTTAGAGTGCACGCTGAGTGTTTCTTTTCTCTCTCTCTTTGGCAGTGACCATTGACCCGACCCTAAGACAATGACTCATTGACCAAGTTGAACGAACCTTCTAAAACACTGGCTTTTGGATTGTCAGAGTTGCGAACCTCATTGCCACTCCTAAAATCACCTTTGTATTTCTCCAGAACACTCCGTATCACTATGAAGATCCACAGTTTATTGGATACTCCATCGTATGGTTATATACGAACTCGAAAGGAACTTGTTCCAGTTCGGAGATGGATTCTGGTTCAGGAGAAATAGGAATAAGGTTTATTCGGTTGTCTTTTATCTTCACCTTCTCTCCCATTGCGAGTGCTCCTAGGATTAGGATAGTACACCCATTATGCTTATTGGATAGTCTTCTTCCAAACCATAGGCTGGTGCCGAACGGTAGGGAAGGAAGAAAACCATTTGGCCTAAAGGGGTGTACAGAAGGTAAAGACTAAAGACATATAAAGGGATTTGGAAAGATGGCAAAGAATTACACGGTTACAGTTGTGAATCTGGATAATGGAAGAGGCATTACTAGAAATACCGGGATACCCCATCGAAACATTTCAATGTTTCAGTTTCACTGTGTACTGTTATAGGAAAACTGATTTCCCAATTAGACACTTGCTCCAGGGTATGTATTTACCAGGTATGATTCTCACATCTGTATGGTTTTACAGATGATGAGTGGGAGTAGGTTAGTGGGAATTAGGTAATCATCCTCATTATATCAGGATTCGTTGTAATCGGTGATATTTGAGGAAATCACCTGGGCTGTTTGCCGGTCGGCAAATATTTGGTTTTGAATATTCGTTATTATGCACCAATTTCAAATTGATATATCTGTATGTCTATTTTCATAGAGTGAGATATACCTTTTTGAAATTATGTTTAGGACATTTACCTATATCAGTGGATGGTTAGGTAAGGAGCATTAAACAGCGGTGTAATTCTTCATAACCATAAGTACAGTTTTCAACCTACGACACACAGGGATTGAGTTATCAGACTCAAGGGACTTATACAGAGTATTGTATGTTGTCCAAGGTCCATCAGGACAGAGGGGTTGGTCCTCGTACTATATTCGGTTTACTTATGACTTCTCTAGTTTTTAGACAGGTGTTTCGTGGAAACACAGGGTCCGAATTTTGAGAAGTTGTAAGTATTTGAATAAAGTAGAGAACCAGGTGTTGCAAGTATCGGGATTCTTCAAGGTAATCGAAGATGTAGATACTTGTGTATGGTATTCAGTTGATAGTAATGATTAAGAGAACTTGCTTCTCTTTCGGGTTACTCATAATTGGAAGCATTCCTAAGTTGAGTAACGCTGATAGTCCTCCTTCCATTTAGTTGACATGCACTGCAGACAGCTGCATGATTTGAATCTGGTTCAAATAAATCAGTGCCTCAGGTTCTATATTGGATATAGAACAGTTCATATCTTAACGATGTTAAGGTACGGGGAGTTGTTCGGCCTATGCTTAAAACCAGACTCTGGATAACTCAAGGCACGTTTCTGTAATGGCTGTTTGTGGGTTGACCCAGGCTATAACGAGGGTTGACTTTCTACCATCTGGAAGATCAATAGTGATATTGTTCTAGACTCGCCACAGTTTTAATAAAAATGGATTTTTTCAGAAAACAGTAGTGGGAGTATGGTAGAACTGGAAGTGATTCCAGAACCACAAACGATTACTGAAGATTTGATAGGAACCTAAAGATTCAATCTGGATTGACATTCCATTGGCCACTCTGCAGATAAGGTGGGTAACCTCAGGCACCCGAGAGGTACTCCGGTAGCCTCAAGGACGGTGACAGGGAGGTTCTTGTTTACCCAGACTTGCCATTGCTGTTGTTCCAGGCTGCGAGACCCGGTGGGAGGATGAGTATAGCGTCGTTCTAAACTGGCTTTAGAAGTGTACGTCTATATGACTCTGCCAGAGGGTTATCGTAGTCAGTGGGAGCAGCGGAAGCATTGGTGGACAGGTGGCTTATGTCTATTTATAGACTAAAGCAGATATAGCGGAGATAGATCATCTATTTCTGATATGACAGTCATAGGTTTGACTTCATCAGAATAGGGGATGGATCTGTTAAGAAGGTATTAGGGTGTGATGTCCTGGTATTTGGATGACATACACAGAGTAGGAAGTGATATTCCTATACTACGATCGGTTATACTTTGGTCGTCACACAGTGGTTTCTCCACATGGGACTTGGACATTATATCAGACATACTGGTTACTAGATCTATGGTTTTAGATCTAGATTTGGGTGGTTTCCCAATCAGGGTACTTAGACATCATTCTAACAGTATTTAGAATGGACGACTCCTGGTATGGTGGTGTTCCTGCAGGTGATGGAGTCACCCTCTCTAAAGGTGTCTTACAGACTAAAGGGGAGAGGGATGTGCATGATCGGCAGATCACTTGCTCAGGCAATTGAGTCAATCATAAGATGTCAAGTACCACACCAGATGTTGTTCTTGCACTGGATGCAATAAGTTGACATTGATCCAATCCTGGAGAAGCAGTCGGAAGCAGTTTTAGAACATAAGTGGATGTTCTAGGGATATGATAACGACAGCCTCATTCGGGAGACAGTTATCATTCCAGGCTTCCAAGGTGACCTGGACGACAAGGAGGTTGTCAGAGTTATAGTTTTCCTTCTGACGAGGGGCAGTATTTTGGACAGGTGGTCCAAGGCAATACTGAGGGAGGTATGGCGCAGGATACTGATTAAGTTCAGTTGACGATACAGTCTAAGAAGTTTGGATTTGGAGTTCATTTATGAGCTAGGTCCCATCAGACATCCAGACACATTCTAAGACAAGTATTGCTCATTTCGGGAGATGGCTTTCTCCGCGAACTTGAGATATAGAGAGACAGAGAAAGAAACATCAAAGTGGATCCACTCACTGAGGCTATTCCTCGAACGCAATAGTTTCGCAAACGAGCTTTGTGAGACTGACTAGTAGAGGAGTTGGGTGTTCGGTATAACACGGGCTGTGAGTATGCGACATCGCAATAATTAGCCTTGAGTGCAAGTGGGAGATTGTTGGAGATAGTGCCTTCAGAGTCAATTATTGGATCACAGGCACGTGATTGCAATGATTGAGGGAGGACCTATCCCGGTAGGACAGTCTTACTCGAGATGATAGTATGCTATCTGGTTTATCTTTATCATCGTGTACTGCTTTAGGTGACCTGACAGGTCGCTATTACACGTTGGTAGAGCCCCTAGGATTCTTGCTTGACTGCCAACAATATGAGGGCGATCATATACGTGGGAGCTGGTAGTCTATAAGCACATCCTTAAAAGGTCCCTAGTCGTGGGAGTTTCGAGACAGGGCATCGATTCTCCAGAGTAGACTAGTATATACAGTCGAGACCTCGTCGAGAGGCGGTGGCCGGTCTCACAAGCCACTGGTGTCAGTTGGTTCACCTAAGATGTATACAGGTGCTCATTGGGTTATGAGTACACCGGACAGGACTCGCCGGGAACATGCTAGTTGGTCTTATACCTGACGTCAGATAGCAGTTCCCTGGTGATATGTGTACAGGTTAGTTCATCGACCTGGGGATCGTCATTTGTCTCGTGTGAGTTCCTACTTTACTCTGATTACTATCCTACCACGCTCAAAGGAGACGTGCAAACAGGTTTTAGTTGGGTACAATCCCGAGCCACATGGAGGCAGTGAGCGGATCTTCAGGAGTTCATCTCTCCCGGTATTGGGGGTGAGGTCGCGCTGTGTCTAGGAGAGCCATTACACGAAGTCCTTGACCAAGGCAGGAGATTTACTGGTAGGTATTCCAGTAGTATCTCAGGGTGTTCTAGGCTACACTCCGACACGACTTGTACCGCTTTTGGGGGTCTGACTTTTACCAACGCTCTAGGCCCGCCATGCGATGCTCATAGACGAACGGACCGGACTGTATGGATATTGTCACCGACAGGCTCAGTAGGGTGTCAGGATGAGTTCGCTCATCGACGTCCCTTTTGGTCAATAGCTGGTAGCCCGTCACGTATGGCTAATACCTCTGACGTGCTAGTGGTTAAATCCATAGCCATAGTATTGACGAGTCTTTAGAGTCCCCCACATTCAGTTACTCAAGTTTCAGGCGAAACGTTGTAGAGGCCATATGGAGATATGGCAGGGTTCGATCAGATACGTGCGGTATTGCACGGATCAGGATCGGTCGGTTAGTACTAGTGGCCATATGGATATATGGCAGGGTTCGATCAGATACGTGCGATATTGCACGGATCAGGATCGGACGGACAATACTAGCCGGCTTTGGTTTAAGCCGGATCCTAGTATAGTACAGTGTAGATTTTGTCTCATTGCATTTGTATTTCGGTTGGAATACAAATGCGGGTGTGTATACACAGTATCAGGGTTTTCCTGTAATTTATTACGGGATCAATTTTTTGGAGTTACCGGTTTATTTTCCGTTTCAGCCATATTTCTTCGTATCTTTCATTGGCTGAAGATTGGTGGAGGAGGGCTTATTTGCATTTGTGCAAATAAGCTTTTTGGAGGGTTGATCTTGCAAAATTGTTGTGCCATGATTACTTGACTTTCTTTAGTCATCATAGCTTGTCTTGTAGTGTCATGATGGCATGACTTTTGATGATGATGGATTATGATGGTGGAGTGTTGGTTTTTAGTTTGTGATCATTCCTTTTCATGATCACCCATTCCTTTCTTTCTCTCCCTTTGTATTATTCCACTCACTCCCTCATTCACTCTCTCCTCTCTATTCTTTTTGGCCTGCCAAGTGAGGCATGGGGCTGTCCAAAAATATGGGGGTGGGATTTTGTTCTCATGGTGCTTGCAAAATTCCATTTTTCATCACAAAACTCCAAGTATCATTCCTCCACCAAAATGGCAACCTTCAAGTAACCCCAAATGAGACACAACACTACACTATTCTACAGCAAATCTTGGGCACGTCGACTCGCCAGCTTCGTGCCCGAGTTGCCTCGGACCAGAGGTGGGAGCCCGTAAAAGAAGCCGGCGACGTGGTGCCCTTCCGGCGACGAGGTGGAGACCGGAGATTCCACGGGAAGATCGGGACGACGACGAGAAGACCGAAGGACACGGATCGCTCGGTATATCTCTCTAACCCCTCTCTTGATAGCTTGGACTAGATTAATGGCACGATCCGGGTTTATAGTGCGCGGTGGTGCCGGTTTTAAAAGTTAAAGTAAATCACCGCTTCCGCATTCCGGCGTCGGATTGACGGCCAGGGCGCCGCCGTGCACTTACACCGCAATGTCCCTAAACTAAAACGGTAGATTCCAAACACTCTTTAGTTGGATCTAAATGATCCCAAAATCCTATTGAGTAGGTCTTAGTCTAAAATTAGACTAACGTATCCTCAACAAACGTTTGAGTTGATCTTAGTCTAAAACAAGACTAACGGTCCTTAAACCAACCCAAACCCAAATCTAAGAAAATACAGATTTTGACTAATCCACGCCCTACGGGCGACAACATAAATTAGTCTCCGTATACAATCCATGGGCAACCAAAAATAAAACAAACACACATGATACGAAGTGACCTTCTGGAGCAGGAGAAAGTGGTTACCGCGATGCGGTAACGTAATTAACCGAAGGGGCTTGCGCCTGCAGGGAAGAGCATCCTTACAATCAAAAAAAACCTCACAATGAGAGGGGATCTGATGAAGTCTGCTACAATGGCCGCATCCGTCTAAACCTCCGATACATGGTGTCATAAATCAACTTGGCATCTTCGGAGAGGTGGATGGATAAAACCAAATAGCATCTGCCCCCAAATTCAGGCAAGACGTTTGTCTTCCCGGTTTTCGGCGGTGAAAAAACATATATTATTACTTTACAAATGAGTGTTCGTCACTTGTGCCGTGAGTTACGCATCACACGGCGATTCAGAAAAGATTTTGCATGTGTGTTATTCAGTTTTAAGATATTTTTCCAAGGATGCGTACTATATACATATTATAGTATTTGACTAGTGTATATTGGATTTCAGTAGTGGATTTTGAGATCTGTATCTCCATTGTAACTCCGATGATTTTCATGCAAATCCGATGATTTGCGTGACGCTTGACGGAGTCCGATTTTTGAGTTTCATACTCGTTTCATGCTCACTTGATGCGCTGTGGTGTTTATGTATCTTCCGTGATTTCGGAGGCCCGTGATTTGAACCGATTATTGAAATGCTTTAGTATTTGGGGGTTTAAATTTAAATTCGGGGACCGAATTTATTTAAGGGGGGGAAATTGTAACATTTCAAAAAATATAAAATATTATTTTCGGAGTTTAATATTAAAATAATATATTTCGCGAAAACTACCCGATTTGCGAAATTGGGGTTTTCGTAAAATGGTATAAATATATACCAATAATTGTGAAATAATTGGAGATTAAAATGATTTATTCATTTAAAAAATATTTTTATTGGATTTGGCATTTTTATAATTAATTATACACAAGTTTAAATAAAAATTGATTAGTTCACTACAAATCACGATTAAGCCAAATCTGTGTTTCTACATTTTCCCATGGCTAGTGCACCATGGCATGTTGAATTTGGTTGCATGTTATTTCATTTGTGCTGTTTTATTTTTATTATGTGTTTTATTGAGAGAAAAAGAGAAAAGGGTTAAAAAGACAATTATTGGAGAGAGAAAGTGAGAAATGGGTTGAGAGGGTGAGAATAAGAAAGAGAGAGAGAGGGGCCAGCCATTCATTTCCTCCCACTTTATTTTCCTTCATCTTCTTCCTCCTTATCTCCCTCCACCTCCACCTCAAAGAATCATCTCCATTTCTTCACCAAAACCCCACACCCTCTTCATTAAAGTTGATCCCCACCTCATTTTCAACACTTTGGACCAATCAAAGTTGGATTTTGAAGACTTTGAGAAGCTAGGGTTTTTTCTTGAGTTGCCCAAATGAGGTATATCTTCTTTCATTTAGTTTCGTTTTAGTTTCTTGCACCCTAGTTTAGTTTAGAATGTGATTTGGTTAGGTTATGTGATGTTTGGAAAATTCAAGAGAAGGGTTTGGGTGTTTGTGTGGAATCATGAGGTGTAGTGAGTGTTTTAAGACCTCAGGAATTGATTTCAAGACCTGGATATGAGTATAGAATCCAAAATACGAACTTAGGAAATTCCCCATGTCGGTTTTGTGACATTTTAGTGGCCTACAGGGAATCCGGAGCAACCCAGGAAGTTTCTGAGAAAAACTAGCAACTCCATTAACTTAATTAAGACCCTAGTAGACCACCCTGAGAAGACGAAACCCCAACTCCTTCATTGGGACGAGCAGGCCGGTTTTTCATGAAATGTGGCCGACCAAATTTGGGTATTTGGTGTCTAGGTTTGGTCTGTAGCTCACTTACCCATTATACAACTCCCTGTACTTGCTAGTTTTGTTCCAATTGACCTGAGCCAAAATCTGGGAGCACATTGGGGAGTTTTTGGTTATGTTTTCCGTATTTTGGAATTCTTGGTTTTTGTATTTGATATTGTATTGGGTCGTTGGATGTTTATACGTCAACGATAAGGGTTGTTTGGTTTTTTTTCATGCGTAGGCTATAGGTTTTAACCTATGAGTGCACCGTGTGCCGTATTGGTTTTCCGGATTCAATTTTAATAGCATTGCGACTATGTATTTATTGTAGGTACCTTCGCGCGGATTCCGAGACGACGGAGCATGGCGTCATCGACTTCGGCAAGCAAGGATCAAGGTGAGTAGATTTATATCTACGGGGGAAGTCGGGTGGACGGCGTATAGCACCCCCGCAAATTTTGATGGAAACCGATATATAGAATATGGTTAAGGAAACCTATATTAGAAAACTATGGATAGGGTTAAAAAGGATAGTTATAGATGAAATAAAGAATCTTATATATATATATCGAGATATGAGATGAAAACTATAGGGATATGACTCTTAGACCTGATATGATAGAAATGATGTCTCGAATTGATAAATAAGGATATGAAAAGTGAATGTGAATCACGACATATAGGTATGTAGTTATAAGAGAATAAGTATGAGATTTAGAGTAGCATGCCATGAGATTTATAAGATAGGATATATATATGTAAATGACTTGATGTGGGATATAAATGTGATGAAAAGAATGTATGATGTGATATGATGACTTGATTGATATGCCGGTATACGGATACGAGTCGATATGAGAGGATTGATACCTTTGTCGGTCCCCTTATATGAGATTGTTATGGATGCAACCTGGGATATAGGTATATATATATAATATTGTGGATCATTAGTGATATGCCGTACGAGACGTTAGGTCCGTACCCCCATTGTCATATAGGTTGATAGAATCCCTAATTGATTAATGCTGCTGTACGATGGATACCGTACGTGATGAGTTTTGCTTGATGATTGATCCATACCACTGACTAGAGGATGCCGTACGATGGATTATACCGTACGTGATGTTGTGAGGCTGGATGCCGATTGATAGATTCACCGACTCGGATATGTGATAGAGACGTATACCTTATAGCATTTAGCTGACGATGTACTTTATGCTACGTTCATGTCATTTTTATTGCATTACATATACCTGTGCTAGTACACCTACACCATTATCGATGATGCGTATGCTACACCTACACAGATTGGCCGGCTCACACACTTTCATCATCGATAATTGCTATGTCACTTACACAGTAGAATTACCACATCATTATTCTATGTTGCATGATATACTTGCTATGCTCACATCATTATGATATGTCGTATGATATACTGATATTGTCACATCACTGTTCCATGTTGCATGATATACAGATATGCTCACATTTCTGTTATATGTTTGCATATATCATGCTTTACGATTATATGCACTGAGATGCTGTTTTCATGAGATTTCTGGATTTGAGAACCGTGGTTATTTCAAAAGAAAGTATGTATTATTTTAAAAACCCGGTTTCTCTTGATATGATATTTCGAGACGTCCACCATGTGTTTTCTCGGTTCTGAGATTGGCATGTGAAACCCGATTCGAGGAGCGGTAGGCACCATCTGCGGGTATATGGTGGACCCAGTGAGGTACCCCAGGGAAAGAAGACTCGTATTGTTAGGCGGTGAGCCTGGCAGGGGAGCACTACCTACCGGTGATAGTATTTAGACCTGGCGGTTATCCGGAGGATACCGACCAGAGTCATGAGATGCATATGAGGGCCGCCCAGAGTATGCGGTGCCTGAGGGCCGATCTGAGGATGCGTGCCTGAGATATGAGGATTTACGCGTCGATGCTGGAAATGGGTTTCATGATATTTCGAGTGTCGGTGTTAGATACTCAGGTTCCATGATTTGATGTGCCATTGATGGACACACATTCTTTGATATCCTCATATATTTACATGCATATGCTTTCATGATATTTACATTCATGATGTTATTGTTTCATCGATGGACACGTAGATGTTAACTACATGCTGATAGGCATTGATTATTATTGTTGGCACATAGGTAGATCGGTCACCCTAGATATCATAGTATTACCTTTATGATATAGTTTACCTAGGAAATCGTTGTTTTATTCGATTTCTACCTGCTGATGTTTTCTACTCACGAGTTGGCAACTCACCCCCGTTGTGCCACAGTTCTTGCAGGTTGACCGCATGGATCAGTAGCGGTATCGCTGGCACACAGCTTGCTTTCGGGTGATTTGATTTGGTAGGTGGTACATGTTGGATCGTACCACTCTTGTATTTATTATTCCTGTTGTATCTAGTTAACTCCATCAATCAAAAACTAGTATTGTATAAGTAGTAAGACTTAGTGAGACTTGTGGTTGCGAGACTTAGAGCGATGGGTTATATGTTCGCTTGGTGGGTTGGTGTCTTGCTTTATTCTTTATTCTTGTGTTGATCTTCGCCGATGGGCATTGTATACTTATTATGACTTGCGTGGTTGTGATTCCGCCGATTGGCGAAGAGCTAGCTCCCGCTTGGGGATGCCTTTATTATTATCATGTATATGTGTTTTTGGATCAAAATATACACAGGAGGTGCTGCCCAAATTTTTAAAAGACGAAACATGTTTTTCAATTAGTAAATCCACTTGTATTTTCATGTTCCATTATTTATACCTTTAAGAAAACCTTTGATTCCATTATACCTTTATTTCAAAACTTCACCTCTTCTATTTTCTTTAAAAAGGGTTTAGATTTCTGGGATTCGGCTTACTTAAGTGACGTTACTCCATTAGACGTTGCGTGATTTAAGTGACGGTCACGAGCTTAAATTTTCGGGTCGTGACACCTATGCTGAACTATATGGAGGTTAGCACTATTTACTTACATCATTTTCTCATTTCCGAACAGCTGCATCCTTAGCACGGTTTCCCTCTAGAATTTGGCCGTATCCATCGCCTCAGCATACATATCGATCCTCTGGCATTCATAGGGAGTGACAACAGCTCATTAACATCTCGCACGAACCTCTTATTCCACTCGTCGTTATTATCGTCCACTTCGACATCATCTCTTGCTGTCTTCATACGGCAATTCATTTTCGGCTACAGACAATCCAGAGTCTCACAAAGACTCAAAATACGAACTCGGGTATCTTCATCACTCGGTGGAAGATATCAAGCCGATAGTTTTCTCAGGAACTCGTCCAATCTTCGGAGGAATATGCTTCATTCGTCCGTTCTCGATCAACTTACTACGTATCTGGGTGAGGTCCTTCTATCTGAAGCTAGTCAACTTACTGATCTCACATCGGAGTATCCAATGAACAATGTCCTCTCTTGATCGATTTATTCTAGATCTGAGTAAAATCCTCCAAACTGGGATTCTTAAACTCAACAGAGTCTGCGTCGGCGCATCAGATCAGACGAATCATTTCCGTCACTCAATCCAAGATGGACTAGCTATCTTCTGTCACATCTCTGCCTGAAAGCTTCTGTGGTTTCAGCTCATAAATTCTGGAGGCGACATCCCGTCAATCTCCATAACGCTGGGTCATCTGTCTGCGCTGTAGACAACATCGCGATCTCTGAGGTAGGCTGTACATAAACAGTCCTCTCAAGCTGGCAGCCTCTATCAATGGCCCGATCGTTCATTGCGAATCCGAACACTCGCCTCAAACGAGAGATCAAAACACAAGCATTATACCGATACTTCCCTATGTCACCAGAAAACATCATGGTCAGCCCTCGTCCGTGACGAGCTCGCCCTGACCGCAACTCTAGCAGCAGCTCAAACTGCGCTCAAAACCATGATGACAGGAACTTCAAGCAGGTATCGAAGAAGACAGATCAAAGAAATGAAAGGAATCAACTGGTCTAAAATGGATATATGATCATAGGGAGGAATAGAATCAATGAGAGTATGATCATAGAATAGAATAGAAGCACGAATTTCAAGAATGTACATCCTAAGATCACTTAAGTGGAGTAACGTATTGTAAGTATGCCGCGGAACATACGCACGCTACGTCACTCTACTCAAGATACCTACTCCATCAATTAAGGTCAACCTATGTAACGAAATTTCGGGTCTAATACCCCATCGGCCAAGTCTAAGTTCCGTAAGGTCAAGCCTAGGTTCCGAAATATATACGCCCTAGACTCCGTATAGTCAAACCTAGCCTCGAACCAAGGTTAAACATAATGCTCTGATACCAACTTTGTCACAATCCGGAAAAGGCACGTGACTGGTACTTGAATCATGTGAAGTCTATAGGACCCCACCTAATTCAAGTAAGCCAAAGCCCAGAAATCTAAACCTTTTTAGGTGAAATGAAAGAGGTGATGTTTTTAAAATAAAGGTATAATGAAATCAAGTTTTCCTTTAAATGCATATGTAATGATATATGGAAATGCAAGTGGATTATACTATAATTGAAAATAATTTTACGTCCTTAAAAAAAATTGGGTAGCACCTCCCTTGTATATTTTGATCCAAAACCACATACAAGCAATTTATATATAGGCATCCCCAAGCGGGAGCTAGCTCTTCGCCAATCGGCGGAATCAAAACCACGCAAGTAAGAAATATATATGCAACACCCAACGACAAAGATCAACACAGAAAGAATAATTGAAGCAAGACATCAAAAACCTCAAAGAAGCGAACATACACCCTTCACTCTCAGTCTTGCCAATACAAGTCTGTCTAAGTCTACCAATATACAAAGTCTAGTTTCTGATTGATGGAGTTCGAATAGATACAATAGAAATAATAAATACAAGAGTGGGCACGATCCAATGTGTCCCACCTACCATAACAAAACACCTTGAAAGCAAGCTGTGTGCCAGCGATACCGCTACTGATCCAAGCGGTCAAACCTGCAAGAAAGCTGTGGCACAACGTGGGTGAGTTGCCAACTCGTGAGTAGAAAACATCAGCAGGTAGAAATCGAATAAAATAATGATTCCTAGGTCATACTATATCATGAAGGTAATACTATGATATCTAGGGTGACCATGTATGCACATATGTCAACAACAGAGTCAATGCAATAGCATGTAAAAACAATCATCTGAACCAAATGCCTGTATGTATGAGGAAATCAACCGACATGTGTTCATCAACGACACATCAACATCATAGAACCTGAGTGTCCAACACCGAGATTCGAAACATCATGAAAACCCATGTCCAGTACCGACACGTAAATCCTCATATCTCAGGCGCCGCATCCTCTGATCGGCCCTCATATCCGTCTCACGACTCCGGTCGGTATCCTTCGGATAACCGCCGGGTCAAAACTATCATCGGTAGGTAGTACTCCCTCTGCTAGGCTCATCGTCTACTGCACAAAAATCCTTTCTTTCCCCGGGGTACCTTACCGGGTCCACCATGTACCCGCAGACGGCTCATCCAACTCCTCGAATCGGGTATCACACAGCTCAGAACCGAGAAAAATCATGGTGGACGCATCAAAATCACATCATGAGAAACCGTGTTTTTAAAATAATTCATTATTTCCTTTGAAATATAACCGCGGTTCTCAAATCCAGAAATCTCATGAAAACAGCATCTCAATGCCTATAACCATAAGGTACGATGTATGCAAATATAGAACAGTAATGTGAGCATATCAAGAATATCATGCAAGCATATCAAGTGATAGTACTGAACAATTAAGAATAATATCATGATCTAGCAATTCTACTGTGTAAGTGGCATGGCAATTACCGATGATGAATGTGTATGAGCCGACAAATGTGTGTAAGTGCAACGTGCGCATCATCGATAATTGTACAGGTGTACTAGCAGACGATATCATAATAACTAATGAAAGCGCATGTATATATATAAAATGCAATGAGGGTAAAATGAACGTAGCAGAAAAGTAAATAGTAACGCAACAAGCTAAGATATACCTCGATATACGAGCCATACAATATCGTATCTAAAATAACACGAATCTTGATTGTTTTGGAAAAGTAGGGACTACGGTGTTTTTAAAGAAAGCAATACGTTTGGAATTCGTAGCGTCCCTCGGTTTATCCTTGAAATGTACACGATTCGTTAGTTTTGAAAATAGGTATGACTCGAACCCTATTCTAACCATCTATTTAAGTAATTAAAAGACTACCAGGCTAAACTAATCCCGAGTCAAATGTACGAATCAATCATCATGTAAACATCTCGTACGGTATGGTCCGTCGTACGACCTCCTCAAAATCGAGGGTACGGTCAAATATCATAAATCATAATTCGTACAGTATGATCTATCGTACGATATTATAAACAAGAGTATGAATCTAAGGTCATGTACAACATATCATTCTTATTCTCATATAAATATATATATATATATATATATATATATATGTATGTATGTATGTATGTATGTATGTATGTATGTATATGTACACATATAACTCAAGTCAGATTTATATCAATCTCATATCGTGTCTTGGCAAAATTATCTATATTATCATATTGTCTCACATCCGTATATCGACATATTAAGCCAAGTCATCTTATTTCCATCACATTCTCTTTTCATCATAACAATATCTCACATCAAGTCATCTTGCATATACATCATATTCTCATTTGTATGTATGTAGAATCTCATATCATCTATTGGCGTACGAATATAACATGTACATAGCCTTGCATCCTCAACCAACATATCCACTAAAATCATCTTTTATCGTATCATCTCATACTAAAACCTTTAATCATGTCCATAAGTTCATACTTAGTTTTCTCCAAACTATAATTTATATATCGCTTCTTTCATCATTAGTTGCAGGGTTTCTATAAGCCATCCACCCGACTTCCCCCGTAGATATAAATCTACTCACCTTGATCCTCGCTTGCCGAAGTCGATGACGCCACGCTCTCTATTGTCGTACGATGTCCACGCGGGGTACCTACAGTTTTCAATACGTTATATCGTAAACACGAATCGAATACGAAAATCAAAATGACACACCAAACACACATAGGTTAGAAACTATGGTCTACGCTTGCAAGAATAGCCATACAAATCTCGATGTTGACATACAAACATCAATCGACCGAGACAAAACACAAATATCAAAACTCAAGTTACTAAAAACCACAAAACCAAAACAGCAACTTAGGAAAATAGCTCCAGATTTTGCCTCAGGTATTTTGGAACTAAACAAACAATATAGGGGCTAGGTTACAAGTTGTATGAGCTACATACCAAACCCTAGCACAAAAGCCCACAACAAAACCAGCGAGAAAGCTCAAAATCCGGCGTCGCCGGTCAAATAAGGGAGTTTAGGTCTCGTTTTCTTGTGGTGGTCTCCTAGTGGTCTAACTAGGTAATGTACTTGTTTGATTAACTCAGAAATATTCCAAGTTGCTCCAGATTCCCTGTAGTCCTCATAGATTAAAGAAACCTCCATCGAAAAATCTGAAGTTTCAAGCTTGGGTTTTTAGTCTCTGGTTTGGTCCAGAAATACCAACACTACAGGGTTTTAGACACTATCTAATCCTCAATTTCACCTTCATACGTCAAAATATCATCTAAACCTCAACTAGGAATATTCTAATATCACTAAACCATATTAGTTTAACTCTAAACTACACTAAAATGTTAGGAAATCTAAAAACATAACTAAAGATATAGGATTTATCTCATTTGGCAACTCAAGAAATTTCTTGAGTTGCCCAAAGTCTTCAAAACCTCTACCTGATTGGTCCATGGTGTTTGTAAAAGGCTTGGGATCATTTTTTTGAAGGAAGTGTAGTGTTTTGAGGTGGTTTGTGGGGGTGGTAGCAAGGTGGAGAATGAAGGAGAATGAAGATGATGAAGGAATAAAGGAAAGAATGCAAATGAAGAAGGAGGAATGATGGTGGGGGATGCCATGGTCAATATGACCTCTCACTCTCTCTCTCACTCTCATGCCCATACCTCTTTGTCTCTAAATATCTCTCATATCCATTCTTTTTCTTTTTAAAACAAAAACAAAACCTATTTCAATTGCAAATGAAGCATGTTCAAAGTTGATGCAACAAGTGGTTTGCAACATGTTTTGTTGCATGCCAAATACATTAGCAAGATTAATGCATGATTAGAGAATTATTAATCGAGTTTAGTAACAACTCGCGTACAAATAATAGTATAAATATTTATAAAATATCCAAATCGCATAAATTCTTTGAAAAACAATAATTCATATTAATTTTCCAAATATTTTCCAAATATTGGTATATACTTATACCATTTTACGAAAAACCCTATTCGCAAATCGAATAGTTTTCGCGAAATATATTATTTTAATATTTAAATTCCAAACACAATATTTTATATTTCTGAAATATTACAGCAGCACATCTCATACCGACTGCTGAGATCAGGGCTAGACGATTTCAGTATGGTTTGGACCCGGAGATCCAAGCTGCTCTAGCTACAGGGGATTTCCCAACCCACGACCTTGCACTAAAGGCTGCAGGGTTGTCTAGCACGGCAGCAAAGTTTCGGAAGGCATCGTCCATGCCAATTTCAAAAATTTAGCGTTCTAGCTAACCCTAACCCTAGAATCTTTACTAGAAATCCGACGATCCAATATGTAAACAACTTTACATCTAAGTGAATGAGGAAATACAACCTTTGTAGACCGGTCCTTCACTTCAAAAGCTCCGTGTAGTAGTCCCTTCGCTGCGAGTAGTGATCTCCCGAACTCTTGTATGGGTTTCTTTGGAGAAATGAACAAGCTTGCTCGAAATCTTCGAGGCCGAAGATAATCTACGTCGAGGAGACTCAAGCTCATGCTACCTCTTCACAAATGGTGAAATTAGTGAAGCAAACATCCTAAACTAAATGGCTAATAGTAGAGGATGATGAAATAGGAAATGGGCTCACTTTAGATTTGTTTTTCTCACAATATTTTCTCACTTGATCAAAAGCTAGCAAGCTTTTTCTCAAGGATGAAGAAGATGAAGTCAAGAGATGAGAATTAACTCATGAGGTGAGAATAGCAACCAATGGTGAGTTAGTGTCATACACTAACCCATGTAGAGAATAAGTCATGGCTAACTAATAATTGTTAGGTTAATAAATATCCACAAGTAAAACAAAATTAGTGGACTTGGTCAATGGTTCCACAAGCTTGAACCATGTGACTAATTACCAACTAATTTTGATTAACTTTAAATAAATAAAACCATTCCATTATTATAAGCATGGTGTAAGTCTCATACACCCATGTCTCATGTGGCATCTAGCATGACACACAATATTGTACACTAATATATATCACATATATACTATGTGCACAATCAAGTGAGAAAAGAAATCATAAGTGAGCTAATATTAGTTAATGTATGTTAATATATCAAATATATAATTATACATTAAATTATTAAATCAACACTTGATTTAACAATTCGGCTATATCACATATAACCGACTAATATCATGTGTATCAACTTATCGAATCAACACTTGATTCGATAACCCGGCTATATCATATATAACCGATCGATAACACAAATCGCGAGAATAGAATACGGTATCACATACGCACATTAATCTCGGTCCCGCACATATCACATATGTGCTCCTACTTCGTTACGCATGAACCAGGAAACCTCTATGTAGGACTCTAAAGACTCGTCAATACGCCGGCAGTAGGTGATGATCATATCAAAAACCCACAAGCCGCAAGCGGTCTGCTAAACGTAACGGCCACCCGGGTATTGAGCGATCAGAAGATCAACAAACAAGCCTACTCATACATCTGTGAATCCAAACAATAACACTACCGTACAGTCCGGTCTCTTCGTCTGATATGTCGCATATCTCGTCTAGGGGTGGTAAACGTCAGACCCCAGTAACTCGATAAGTCGTGCCGATATGAGGCTCATAACGGGTTGAGAAACTACTGATAACACTTACCAGTAAATCTCAGAATCAGCCCTGGCCAGGGACTTCCTGTTATAGCCAATCGAGCACAGCGCAAAATCAACACCCAATACCGGGAGAGACTAAATCCCCTCCTATCGCTCATTGCCTCCATGTGACTCGGGAATGTACCCAAAAACCACCGTTTTGCACATTCTTTTGAACGTGTTAAGGTGGAAATCAAAGCACAGTGGGAATCACACAAGACTCTATGACGATCTCGGGTCGACAGACTAACCTGTACCAGTGTCACCAGAGAACTGCCATCTGACTTGAGGTATAATACCATATAGGAGTTCTCGGCGAATCCGTCTAGTGTACCCAGTCTTCACTGAGCACCCGTATACCATCTCTGATGTCAATCACCAATGGATATGGGATCATCCATCGCCCATCTACATCGGTCGAGAAGCTATACGCTAGTCTACTCTGGTATATCGATGCCCTGTCTCGATACACCCACGACTAGGGACATTAAAGGATGTACTCACGGACTACCTTTGTCCCACTAGTATGATCCGCATCATAATCCAGGTAGTCAAGTACACATCCTAAGGGCTTTATCAACATGTAACAGAGAGACAATCAGTGTACATGTTAAGATATAGAGTAATCAGATAGCATACTGTCACGTCGAGCAAGAAAGTCCTCCCTATATATGTCCAAGCATCCACTACAATATGCATCTCATGTACATTAATGGCCTCTAGGGCATACATATAACTAACAAAGGCTTCCCGAAGATATGAGACAGTTGTGAAGAATAAGGGCAAACCTCAATCTGCCGGTATGAAGCGCCCTGCTACTTAGATAGCAGGAGGAGCCTCTTCCAGGCCACCGTTTTTACTAAGGAGACCAGGAGTAACTTTTAACTGGCCCAGTCCAGACTTTTGCACCTACTGCAGGAGGAATGGACACCTGGCGAAGGACTGCAGGCGTGCAAACGACCTGTGCTTAGTCTGCAGCTCATCCACTCACAATATTGGTGCATGTCCTCGTAGACTCAATCTGAACCTAGCTCACAGACTAGCCATCACTTGTCCGCAGCGGCCATCTATTCAGGCACCTGCTCCTCGACTTGCTCTCCCAGCTCCACCTCCTTATGGACCTACTGCACCTCCTCCTCGTTAGTTCCATCAAGCATAAAGGAACCTACCTCAAAGATAGTGGAACAGAGATAGGAATTCTCCCACTGCAAGGAGGAACATGCCTAGGCGTCAGGCTTTCATAATGACTGTGGAAGAAGCTGAAGCCACTGGCCAATTCGTCACCGGTAACTTCCCATATTTCAAATCTGTTCAATACTTGTTTACATCCATATATCTTTTCCTATACCTAAACATATTCCATACGACTTAGGTACAATCTTAGTAGCCTCACTTCCTGCACTAGCACTCTTCGATAATGGAGCATCACATTTCTTTATGTCGCAACGGTTCGTTCGAACTCATGTGATTCCAGTTAAACCGCTCGTATCTAGTTGGAATGTCAGTTCAGGGAACGACGTTCTAAAGGAAACTATGTGTCACGACCCGGAAAAGGCACGTGACCGGCACTTAAATCACGCAACGTCTAAAGGCGTAACGTAATTCAAGTAAGCCGAAGCCCAGAAATCTAAACCTTTTTGAGGAAAAAATGGAGGTGCAGTTTTGAAATAAAGGTATAATGAAATAAAGTTTGTCTTTAAATGTATAGCTAATGATATAAGAAAATGCAAGTGGAATATACTAAAGTTGAGAACATTTTACGTCTTTTAAAAATTTGGGCAGCACCTCCCTTGTATATTTTGATCCAAAACCACATACATACAATAAAGGCATCCCCAAGCGGGAGCTAGCTCTTTGCCAACAGGCGGAATCAAAACCACGCAAAACACATATATACGACGCCCTACAGCGAAGATTAACCCAGAAAGAGCAATAAATAAAGCAAGACATCAAAACCTCAAAAGAAGCGAACATACACCCATCGCTCTAAGTCTCGCCAATACAAGTCTGTCTAAGTCTACCAATATACAAAGTCTAGTTTCTGATTGATAGAGTTTATCTAGATACAACAAAATATAAAAGTACGAGAGTGGGCATGATCCAATATGTGTCCCACCTACCAAAGCAAAACACTCTGGATGAAGCTGTGTGCCAGCGATACCGCTACTGATCCCAAGCGGTCAAACCTGCAAGAAAACGGTGGCACAACGTGGGTGAGTTGCCAACTCATGAGTAGAAAACATCAGCAGGTAGAAATTGAATACACAACGATTTCCTAAGTCATACTATATCATGAATGTAATACTATGATATCTAGGGTGACCATGTATGCATATATGTCAACAAACGAGTCAATGCAATGACATATATATATAATAAACATCTGAAACATATGCCTGCATGCATGTGGATATCATCCACATGTGTCCATCAACGACACAATCAATATCATGGAACCTGAGTGTCCAAAATCGACACTCGAATCGTCATGAAAACATATGCCTGTATGTATGAGGAAATCAACCAACGTGTCTCCATCAATGACACATCAATATCATGGAACCTTAGTGTCCAACATCGACACTTGAAACATCATGAAAACCCGTGTCCAGCATCGACACGTAAATCCTCATATCTCAGGCGCCGCATACTTAGATCGGCCCTCATATCTATCTCATCTCAGGCGCCGCATACTTAGATCGGCCCTCATATCCATCTTACGACTCCAGTCAGTATCCTCCGGATAACCGTCAGGCCCAAAAATATCACCGGTAGGTAGTCCTCCCTCTGTCAGGCTCATCGTCTACACCACAAAAATCATTTCTTTCCCCACGGTACCATACCGGGTCCACCATGTACCCATAGACGGTGCCTCCCACTCCTTGAATCTGGTATGCTCACATCTCAGAACCGAGAAAACACATGGTGGACACCTAAAAATATCATATCAAGAGAAACCGCATTTTTAAAACAATACACCATTTCCTTTAAAATGTAACCACGGTTCTCAAATCCATAAATCTCATAAAAACATCATCTCAATGCATATAACCATAAAGTACGATGTATGCAACATAGGACAGTAATGTGAGCATATCAAGTATATCATGCAAACATGTCATACGATATTACTGACAAAGAATGTATTTTACAATTGAGAATAATATCAGGATATAGCAGTTCTACCGTGTAAGTGGCATAGCAATTACCGATGAGGAATGTGTATGAGCCGGCAATTCTGTGTAAGTGCAACATGTGCATCGTCGATAATTGTATAGGTGTACTAGCAGATGAAGTCAAGTAAACAAAGGGTATGAAACATCGTATATATATCATAGTAAAAGAAACGCGAGCGTATGCAGAAATAAGAGATCGTAAGCGCGAACAGTATATGAAATATGCAACTACGTAGAAATCATACAATTATAGTTTAAAATAGTGCGAATCGTTATTTTTAAAAATAAGGGACTATGATATTGTTTGGAAAAGATACCATTTGAAAAGTTTATAGCGTCTCCTTGAATTCATCATTTAAAAAGGGTATAACGATTCGTTAGTTTTGAAATGGGTATGCCTCCAAATGTATCACAATATCCACTTTGTGATATACAATAAAATTTTCTCAAGTCGGCATAAAATATCGGTGATTCATCCTTATAATATCACGTACAGAATATCCATCGTACGATATCATCACAACAATAGTACGTTTCTATAGTCACGTACATCGTCTCATAACACATCTATCTCAATCTTATCGTATTATCGTTCACATGTCTCATCCATATCGATCTCATATCACGCTACTATAATATCATATTTTTCCTCTTTAAATCATTTATATATATCACGATTCCTATTCTCATTTCATATTCACATATATCAATCCGATTTTTCCTTATTTATTATATCATTTCACACTAAATCCCCTAATCATATCCGTAGGTTTATACATAGGTTTTCTCCAAACTACAATTAATATATCACTTATCCATATCAATGGATGCGTGGGTGTTATACGCCATCCACCCAACTTCCCCCATAGATATAAATCTACTCACCTTCTAAACTCCTTTTTTAGCCGAAGTCGATGTGCTTCGTCGTCTCGGAAGTACATGCGAGGGTACCTATAAATCAACACATATCACAACATTATGAAAACCAAGTCCGAAAACCGATACGGCACACGAATTGCTTATAGGTTAGAACCTATAGCTTACGCATGCAAAAACAACCAAATAACCCTCATCGTTGACGTACAAACGTCCAACGACCAAATCCAAATTCAAATATCAAAACAAAGTTTCAAATATCGGAAAACATAATACGGCAACTGAGGAAATCACTCCCAGATTCTTTCTCAGATAAATAGGGACAAAACTAACAATACAGTACCTATGTTATAAGGTATGTGAGCTACATGCAAAACCCCAACACCAATGCCCAAAATTTGGCCGGCGGAAAGTGCCACAGTAACTGTCACCGCCGGCCCAAACTTGGAATTTTAGTCGCGTTCTTGTGTGGTGGTCTTCTAGTGGTCTAACTAAGTCACTGTAGTTGTTTTTTTCCTTATAAACATCCCATGTTGCTCCGGATTCCATTTTGAGCATAAAAAATCAATGAAAACCGATACGGGGAAATTCAAAGTTCGTGTATTGGGTTCGATTCTCTGGCCCAGGTCAGGAAAATCAACTCTAAGGTCTTACAAACACTCGCTACACCTCAAGTTACCATTTACAAGTCCATCCATCCACTAAACTTCAACTTAGAAAATTCCAAGTTCACAAACCACACTAAAACAAGTTCTAAACTAGACTAGAATAGATTAACACAATAACTTAACCGAAGGAAAGGAAATATACCTCATTTGGCAACTCAAGAAATTTCTTGGGTTGCCCAAAGTCTCCAAAATCCAAACTTGATTGGTCCAAAAGGTTTAGGAAGAGGTTGTGTATCTTTTTAATGAAGGTGGCATGGGGTTTTGGTGATGAATTGGAGATGATTCATGGAGGTAGAGAAGGGTGAAGGAAGCATGAAGGAGTTGAAGAAGAAAATGAAGTAAAGAGAATGAAAATAAAGGATGAGGGTATGGAGCCATACACACACACACTCTCTCTCTCTCATGGCATGGCTCATGCCATCATTATGTCCCTTCTCTCTCTCTCCCCCCTCAATAATGCTATCTTTTCTTTTCTTTCTCTCAACTAAATAAAAACCAAATGCAAAGAACAAACATGCAACCAAAATGTAACATGACATGGTGCACTAGCCATGAAAAATGTAAAAAAATACGGATTTGGCCTAATCGCGATTAGTAGTGCACTAATCTAGTTTAATTTAAACTTGCATATTATTAATTATAAAAATGCCAAATTCCGATAAATATCTTTTTAATAAATAAATCATTTTAATCTCCACTTATATTCCAAATATTGGTATATACTTATACTATTTTACGAAAAACCCTTATTCGCAAATCGACTAGTTTTCGCGAAATATATTATTTTAATATTTAAATTCCAAAAAATAATATTTTATATTTCTGAAATGTTACACTCTGGGATACGACCTATGTCCAGTGGTCGTCTGCAGCAGAGAATTTTATGCTGATTTCAAGGTGCTGGACATACCGAACTTTGATGTAGTCTTGGGAATGGACTGGCTAGGAACTTTCTACGCTACCATCGTCTGTCGTCAAAGGAGTGTAGTGTTCGAGATTCCAGATCATCCGGTCTTTTATTTCAAGAGTGGGGATCGTACACTAGAGCCTAGCACCTACAAAGTTAAACCAAAGAAGGCAGTGGTTGCTACACTTCAGGCTAAAGAAGACAAGCCAGAGGTTGTTCGAGAGTTCGAAGATGTATTTCCTGAAGATATCTCAGGTTTGCCTCCCGATTGAGCTCTTGAATTTGGTATTGATTTAGTACCTGGTGCACAACCGGTGATCAAAGCACCATATCGCTTAAGTCCTGAAAGATTGAAGGAGATCCGTACTCAGCTGGACGAACTTCTGAAGAAAGGATGGATTCATCCCAGTACTTTAAGTTGGGTATATTCAGTTTTTCTTGTAAAGAAGAAGGAAGGTTCATACATAATATGCATTGACTACCCAGCTCTGAACAAAGTCAGGATAAAGAACAAGTATCCACTACCGCGCATCGACGATCTGTTCGATCAGCTAAGTGGGTCTTGCATTTTCTCAAAGTTAATTTGAAAGTATACTAAAAAAAATTTCATAAAACCCCCTCAAGTTATATTAATTTACATTAAGGACCCTAGTAAATAAAGGTTTAAGCGGGACCAATTCTCTTGAGTCTCAGGAAGCCGGAGAAAATGGGTGATTGCCTATTTAAGGTAGAAAACTAAAACGGGGTTATCATTGCTAATTGGCTTGGAAAAAGTCACAAATCCTGCCGTCCATGTGCCGCGGTTACCGATAACTCCTAAACCTAATTCAGGACTCAAATCTTTTAAGTGTCTGACTCAATCCGAGTCTCAGTATAATCTGAATACATTCCAAACATGAATATAACCATATATCTAATGCAACATGAATCTAATGTATCAAGTATGAACACTTGAACTTGAACATGAATACCGAACAATACAAACATGCAACATGACTTGACTGGACCGAACTATGGGTATATTTTGAACTTGACTACATGACTATCCGTTTATATCCGAACTGTTTACATGAACAACTTATACTATGGTTTTGGCAATTCTTATACAACAAATCAATACAATCAATACAATATGCATTACGGGGTTTAATGGGGTAGATTAGTAGAAGTGGCACGAGATAGTCACTATAATACACCTAACCTGAATATCCATGCCGTTGTCCCGTGGCTTGACGGGGCCTTGTACTCCGTATACTTTAGTCCACGAATAGTTGGACTCCTCTCGTATACACTGATGCATTCTGTACCAAGCTACAAACAACTACGTTAGTATAACAAAAACAGATAATTTACAGACCTATTCCATTTACTTGATCTATTCATATCTCTCTCTTGGGACTTACCGAGCATTTGTTCGCTGATGACATTTATATTTCTTCTTTCTTTGGGATGTTGTCAGGAGGACCCGACTCTCATGAGATCGAGCCCAGCCAAGACAACTTGGAGCATTTCACAGAGGAGTCAGAGTTCTAGTTTCTACTTGTACTTACTTTACTTTCAGTTCATATGCCATTGTTTAGGCATCGCTTTCCATTATTGTACTTTACTTTCTAGTTGTATGTAAAGAATGAATATAAATAAAAAGTTGTTGTTTCATTACATCTCTTGTTATTCTTGTGCTTTACTTTTATATTGCTTATTTACGCTTAACGTATTTACTTCTGAGTAAATACGTCGCGGCCTCATGTTCACACCAGAATATTGCATTTAATACTACCTATTCTTCTCCGCGTTTGTTTATAGGCAGGTGCTTTTGATCCGCATTTGCTACATATTTTCAAGTTACAAGTTTCTAGTCCAAAATAATACAAAATCTTCACAGTTACGCCAAAATCCAGAACATCTGCCACAGACAGATAAAAGCCGTGTTCCGGTCATCCGTATCCGTCCAGTACCGCTTACCAGTTCAAGAGACAAGACAAATAACAGTGGTCATTCATGTCTCGAAAAAGCACAAAGCAAGAGAGGTGCAGCATAAGATTCAATGGGTGCGCGGAGCTCGAGAGAGATAAAGGTCAAATGAATTAAAAGTGAAGCCATTTTGGACTGTTGCAAATCTGAAGAAACTTTGGAAGCATTTTGCAATTTGGGATATGTAGAACAACAGAAGAAAGCAACATGGAGATGCCCTAGAAAAACAACAACCTAACTCCCCCAAAGAGCTGCGGAACCGCGGCCAATGTGGCCATTATGCGGCGGTACCGTGGCCGAGTTGACTCGGTGTCAGACGATTTTTTTGGGGGTATTTTTGTAATTTCATTTGGGCTCAGAATTTGGCCCTAGGGTTTCAGCTCTCTGCCTATAAATAGCCCAGTTTTGTGCCAAGTAAAGAATGCTTATTTTTAATTAGGAATTAGTGTAGATTAGTTTGTATTTCTTCTTCATCATCATCTTTACTCCATTAAAGTGTAGTGAGAGCGCTTGAGTGCATGTTAATGAAGATGAGGGTTATTTTTCTTATCTTGTATTTTTATTTCCATGCATTGTATTTTAATTTCTTCGTGTAACTTTATTAATTGTTGTTAAGTAGTTGTTGTTTTTCTTTTCTTATTTTCTTTTTCCTTCTCTTTTTACCCGTATTTTCAAGCCATGATACTCGACGGAGTCCTTTGCTAAGGTGAGGGCCCAAGTAGTTATCTTGCTACCATTTTGTAAAACCGTATTTTTCATTTCTTTCTTTTCTTCTTTACTTTTCCTTTTAAATGTGTGAATAATTTCCACACTTGTTTGGGGCTTGTGCTTCTCTTCGCCAAACATTCTAAAACGAACCTAGACCAAACAAACGCAACCCCTTCACTTAGGCGAGCTATACGTGACATATAGCCGCGACCTAAGTCGAGAAGTCCTTTGGGCGCACTACAACTTGACATGTAGTTGTGACTTAATTGGATACATGGTTGTGGGTGTTTGGCCTAGGGTTGGAAATAAGCGCATGTGGCGGAAGGACAAGGGGCACTAGGAATGGATTTAGCGTCGGAAAACTTGCTTAAACTCGCAAATCCCATTCCTATATCCTCCTAATCCCCGCTACGTTCAATTATCCCAACATCGTTTTAAGAATGGCAAAGGACAAGTACAAGACTAATCATAACTCTACTAACCAACCTTAACCCTAACAAGCTTACTTGAACATAAATACGAACACTTAGGATAGATTTGATCAGAACACATATACATTCTTAATTGACCCTTTTACGACAAGAATGGACATACTACCATCTCCCTGCGGACGACCCGTGCTCAACCGGCTAGATGCAAAGCGACACCGTCTTGATTGCGGTAAGTAGAACAAATAGGACAAGGTAGAACGCATAATTCTATGATCAATCAAATGGCGCCGTTGCCGGGGAGACGGTAATGTATTTCTTTCTTGTTATTCGGGTTAATATTTTTTTGTTTATATATAAAAATATATAAATATAATATAAACCTTTTTTGTTATTTTTGGTATTTTTTGTATGCAAGTGTGCAGGCTATCTGGAGCAAGTACAGTATTCAAATCAAGAGGTGGTGGTTTTTATTCTGTTGTACAGAGTAAGAGGAGTGCAGGGACCAAAGTTTCAGGCGCCAATTCAATATTTTGACCGCGGAACCGCGGTCAAAGCATGGTTTTAGCGGCGGTTCTGCGGTTCTATTGTGGTTTCTTGGCCCCAATTTTTTTCCACCCCTTCTCTTTCCTCTAATCTTGTCTGTGAATTCCACTAAACTATATTTTATGCAGGCTCCTTTGCACAGAGCGCCTCCGCCAATATTTTTTTTGGTTGTTTTGGATTTTGTTTGTTTATTGCTTTGCATATAATAATACGGACATTAAGGGGCTTGAACACCAGTTAAGATTGGGTGGGGATTTCATCACCCTTCCTAAGACCCTACAAATTACAAAAAGCATATGCATCACCTTGAGTTAATAAAAAAATATCTAGACCAAACCTTTAAAGACTTGTCGCGCTCATTTAGGACAAGTGAAGGTTGCATGGAATCGGTCGTTTATCTAAACTTGACTTTGTGGTGCCTAGGCTAGACAAGTGAGGAGGTAATTTTAAAAGGCCCGTCTCACGGTGATTCGTGAGCGGAACCCTTCTTACCTCACTTGTGCTTACCTGACCACAATTGACAGTGAAAAGGCGATTCGAGGGTTATCTTGCAACTTGTCCCTTGGAAGTCTAGGAGCGGTCTAGTTGGACTTTGAAGACCCTAGATCTAGGTGTTGTTTGTGCATATTGTGATTGTGATCGTGCTTATGTAAAGTTTAGTCCCATAATTCCGTATTCTTTCAAAAAACAAACAAACAATTTCAAAAAACTTCAAAAATAAAACAAATAAAAAAAATTCAAAAATTCATAAAAATTCCACCCTCCCTACCCTCCACTCTTTTCATAACATGGGTACTCCAAAACTACCAACTCTTGCCGAACTTTGGTACCCACATCCAGACATTTCTTCATACGGTTCTTGCTTTGGCAGAACTTCGAACGATCCATCCATGCCCAAAATTTCTTTAAGAGATCGGATAGACGCATCTAGGACAAACAATTGGACTCCGCAATCCACTTCGTATCAACTATTTCAAACATTCACCCCTTCTCATGTTGATACCCCTTCTGCGAGTCATGTTGCAACTACGAAATCCATGTCCATTGCTAACAGAATTGAACAATCCCGTAACCGATCTTTCATTCCTTTCACCACTCCAAATTCGTTAGGACAACAATTCCAATCACCTTCTTATCCTAACGTTGATCCTAATCCTGTCCAACCTTTCGTTCCTATCAATCCTACCTGACTTTTACACCTTCCCTAGACATTGTTTCTAAACATCCATTTGGGAGTTTCACGTACCCACACGAATTTGAATATTTCATCGAAATCCCTTCTCAACCCATGTCTAGTCTGGAACAAACTATGGAACAATTGAGGGTAGCTTCATGCCAATAGATGGAGGAATTGAATGCATCTATGTCTGCCCTGATACAACCTAACGAACCTGCAGCTAGTTTCCAACTAGCTCCGAATTTTCCAATGTATGATGAGGCGATTGGACAGTTTGCGAATTTGAGTGATGAGAGTGAGTAGTACACCCTTCAAAATCAAACCTACCCATTGCAACTTGTATTCCACAACTCCAGTTTCGACAGTCTATCGAGTACCCTAAATGAATCACAAATTGAAGATAGAACGTTTGATGAGTTGTGTGACTTTGTAGTGTTTGATTTACCGGATTGTGAAGGGACCCTGTCAAGTGAAACCACACCCAATCCCTTTGACCTCTACACCTCCATCCTAGAACCACAATTGATTGAAATCCATGCTTTTGATGAGGTGTCTGAGAAATTTGATCTTCACTTGATCGAGGATATCGATGCTAGGAATATTTTGGATGATGAACCCGCAGTTTTGGATGAGTTTTTCTCACCAATTCATCATGTCCTTTCACTTCCGTGTGGACATCATCCCGAGTCATTAACTGTTTTTCTCGAACCCCTTCTGCGTCTAGATTTTAATGATGATAAATGCATGGATGAGCTGAATTTTGAGGAGAATCTTGAGGATAGAATTGAGGATGAACCAGTTTTATTAGATGAGTCGGATTTTCCAATTCATCCTATCCCTTTCATTGACTGTGTACACCCTCCTGAATCTTTAACCGATACCATTCCTCGATCACTTGCCTCCATCATTTCCATCGTTCCCGCTTCGCGAGCCATCGTATCACCTTTATTTTTTATGTCTGGTTCACCAAGTTCGGTCGACCCATGTTTTCTTACGAATCTTGAGAGCTTTGACCCCATTTCTCGACATATTGATAGATTAATACACTCCATTCTTTCACTCCTATCATTACAAACTGTACTAATTTATTCAATCCATTTCCACCCACAAGTTCGTATTCCATTTCTTTTCCCCCTCCGCCATTCTTCTCCTCTACCGAGGCCGTACGCCACTTCCATCCCCACATGGTCTGGCGTATTCTTCATTTCTTTTCTCCACACGTTCTTTCTCCAACCGCTGCTTTATTACGATAAATTTTTTGAATGGTTGGTGCTAACTTTTGTCATGTGTAAGTCTTTGTATAGATTGATACTGTTCTCTCTCCCTAACTCTGAACTTTAACGCTTAAATAGTGGCAACACTGTTTTACTTAAGTTTGGGGGGGGACCTTTTTGTGTATATATATTTTGTTTGCCTTTTCTTTTATAAAAAAAAACGGGGGAGAGCTGAAAATTTTGACCCTCTTGGTGTAGCCTGACAGTGAGGGCACTGTCAAGTTTAAGTTTGGGTGTGTGCTCGGTAAGCTTTCTACCTTCGCATTCATGTGTATATTTTGCATTTGCATACTTATTTAAAAACCCATAAAATTTTTAAATTTTTACAAAAATATAAAAACTTTGTCATTAAATTAGCTAGTAGGGTAACTTAGATTTTTATTCCGAAAATTTAGTTGGTACGTTAGAAATAACTAAATCTTAGGCTTAGCAATCCCTAAAAATAACCCTCCTTCTGTTTAACCTTGGTAATTATACGTCCTTGCAGTTTTTTTAGAAGTAGGCAATCTTGAGTTTAGTTCTTGAGTTAAGTCGAGAAGAAGGGAAAGTATTGAAAGCTTTATTGAAGGATAAGTCTGAAAAATAGTTCATATTCTTGAGTCCAAATTCAAAAAGTATATACCCTACAATCTGCACACACATGCACCTTGATACTTGGGATAGTAGAGGATATCTAGAAATACTCTTGTCTGAAAGCCTAGTATGAAAGAAAAAACGGTATTTAAAGCTAACCACCAAAAGAGCATCATTAGAAAAAATATATCCGGTCTTGAAAGAAAAAAAATAAAGTCAAGATCTGGAAACTGCAATTTACGCTTTAATCTCACACATTCAGTAATCGGCTATAAGTGCCTCAGGATGCATTAATAGTCGCATGAAAGATGTGTGAGCAAACCGTCCATCATTAATGAAAAGAAGTAGTATTAGGTATTAGGGCAAGGGTACTATAGCTTGAATTGAATTTTTGAGTGTAGGGGTGAAATTTACACACACGCGGGGGTATACGATCGATGTTTGGAGGAAAGATAGGAATAAAGAATAAGACTTATGTTTTCCGCAATGATAAAAATCCTGGATTGGAGACTGCGCTTTAGAAGGAAAACTCAAGAGATACCGAGATTTTTCTAAACTGTCAAAACGTATAGGATCTTGGGTTGAATAAATAGGAGGTGTGAAACATAAGGGTTGGATATTTCTAACTTAGGATGATAGAATTTCTAACTTATATACTAAACCGTAGGAGTAGAATCAAGGTTAACTTATGAAACTAGCTTGACGGGATTTTATGGGTAGTATCCGCTGAAAACCCTCAGGAGACAACACTCCTCCTATTAGGGACACATAGAGGTTTAACGACATGTTGCACGAGCTCAGTGCAATCGCGTTCCCTGCGAAAGTGAGGTTAGGACTTTTTGTAAATAATTGGTTTTCTCGGGACGAGCAAAAGTTAAGTTTGGGGGTATTTGTTCACACCAGAATATTGCATTTAATACCGCCCATTCTTCTGCTCGTTTGTTTATAGGCAAGTGTTTTTGATCCGTGTTTGCTACATATTTACAGGTTACAAGTTCCAAGTCCAAAATAACGCAAATCATACAAAATCTCCACAGTTATGCCAAAATCCAGAACATCTGTCACAGACAGATAAAAGCCGGGTTCCGGTCATCCGTATCCGTCCAGTGCCGCTTACGAGGTCAAGAGACAAGAAAAATAACAGTGGTCATTCGTGTCTCGGACAAGCACAAAGCATGAGAGGGGCATCGCAAGATTCAATGGGTGCGTGGAGCTCGAGAGAGATAAAGGTCAAATGAATTAAAAGTGAAACCATTTTGGACTGTTGCAAATCTGAAGAAACTTTGGAAGCATTTTGCAATTTGGGACATGTAGAACAATAGAAGAAAGCAACATAGAGATGCCCTAGAAAAACGACAACCTAACTCCCCCAAAGAGCTGCAGAACCGCGACCAATGTGGCCATTATGCGACGGTTCCACGGCCGAGTTGACTCGGTGTCAGATGATTTTTTTGGGGTATTTTTTTAATATCATTTGGGCTCAGAATTTGACCTTAGGGTTTCAGCTCACTGCCTATAAATAGCCCAGTTTTGTGCCAAGTAAAGAATGCTTCTTTTTAGTTAGGAATTAGTGTAGATTAGTTTGTAGTTCTTCCTCTTCTTCATCTTTCCTCCATTAAAGTGTAGTGAGAGCTCTTGAGTGGATGCTAATGAAGATGAGGGTTATTTTTCTTATCCTGTATTTTTATTTCCATGCATTGTATTTTAATTTCTTAGTGTAACATTATTAATTGTTGTTAAGTAGTTATTGTTTTTCTTTTCTTGTTTTCTTTTTCCTTCTCTTTTTACCCGTATTTTCAAGCCATGATACTCGACCGAGTCCCTTGCTAAGGTGAGGGCCCAAGTAGTTAGCTTGCTACCATTTTGTAAAACCATATTTTTCCTTTCTTTATTTTCTTCTTTTCTTGTTTTCTTTTCCTTTTAAACGTGTGAATAATTTCCTCACTTGTTAGGGGCTAAGGAAGGTTAGTATGAGGGACGGAAAAATCCCTTGTGCTTCTCTTCGCCAACCATCCTAAAATGAACCTAGACCAAACAAACGCAGCCCTCTCACTTAGGCGCGCTATACGTGACATATAGCCGCGACCTAAGTCGAGAAGTTCTTTGGACGCACTACAACGTGATATGTAGTTGCGACTTAATTGGATACATGGTTGTGGGTGTTTGGCTTAGGGTTGAAAATAAGCGCACGTAACGGAAGGACAAGCGGCACTAGGAATGGATTTAGCGTTGGAAAGCTTGCTTAAACTCGCAAATCCCATTCCTATGTCCTCCTAATCCCCGCTACGTTCAATTATTCCAACATCGTTTTAAGAATGGCAAAAGACAAGTACATGACTAATCCTAACTCTACCAACCAACCTTAACCCTAACAAGCTTACTTGAACATAAATACGAACACTTAGGATAGATTTGAACAGAATACATATACATTCTTAATTGACTCGTCTAAGAAAAGAACGGACATACTACCATCTCCCTGCGGATGACCCGTTCTCAACCGGCTAGCTGCAAAGCGACACCGTCTTGATTGCGGTAAGTAGAACAATCAGGACAAGGTAAAACGCATAATTCTATGATCAATCACCTCGCCACGTCTACTTCCCCGTACATTGGGAAGTAGGGCGTGACATGGTTTCTAGTGCTTGCTTGAATTTTTTTTTTTGCATTTTATATTGGCCGCGAGTGTAACGGCGCGAGCGCTAGGAACTCTATCATGGTATCAGAGCCACCCAAGCACTATAACTAGTAGTAGACGATGCTTAAGTTTCGAAACAGAAATTTTAACCATATTTTATTTCCTAAAAACTAAGTTTCCGTTGAATTTTCAAAGCGTTCTCTGAAAGTTTTTTAATACATGAAAATGAACTTGAGATGATTTAAAAATGATACTAGAGGAGCACGAGCCCAAGAGCATGTGCTCTGGCTGCCTAGGTCAAACCCTTGGCCGTCTGGGCCGGCCAGAGTGCAAGATCTGGCCTCGTGCTTCTCACAGTTGCTTGGTTTTGTAGAAATATGATTTTTGGCATGTGTCAATTTTGCCCAGATTTCTATTAGTCTAATCTTTGTTTCTCAGGAAACACGGAAAAGTTTTGATCGAAATTAAAGCATCATTTATTATCTGTATATATTTATATGTGTTGCTAAACGTCATCTAATTGCATATGGTCAATTAGAAAGGGTTGCACACATGATACTTGTGATGTTGGTTTGTATATCTTTCTGATGGTTTAGCTGGATTGTCGTGATGGATATGTTGGTTATAGTGCCCTCAAGATAATTATTGTAATCGCAGGCAGGCGATTATGATGATTGAGGGAGGACTTATATGGGTAGAACAGTCTTACTCGAGATGATAATATGCTGTCTGGTTTGACTTTATCATTATGTATATGCATTATGTTGTATTACAGATCACTGTTACATGTTGATAGAGCCCATAGGATTCTTACTTGACTACCCACATTATGACAGTGATCATATATGTGAGAGCTGGGTGGTCTGTAAGCACATCCTTAAATGTCCCTAGTCAAGGGATTATCGGGATTAGGTATCGATACTCCGGAGTAGACTGGTGTATACTTTTCGAGACCCCGACGAGGGGCGGTGGTCGGTCTCACAAGACATTTGTGTCAGTTAGTCACCTAAGATAATATATAGGTGCTCACTGGAGGTGAGTACACTGGACGGACTCATCGGGAACATGCTAGATGGCATTATACATATTGTCGGATAGCAATTCTCAGGTGACATGAGTACAGGTTAGTCTATCGATCTGATATTGTCATTTGTCTCGTATGAGTTTCCACTGTGCTTTGATTACTATCCTACCACGGCTCAAAGGAGTTGTGCAAATAGGTTTTAATTGGGTACAGTCCTGAGCCAAATGGAGGCAGTGAGTGGATCGTCATAGCTTCGTTTCTCTCAGTATTGGGAGTAGATGTCGCACTTTGCACGGGTGGCCATCACCAGAAATCCTTGGCCAAGGTGGACAAGATTTACTGATTTGGATCAGTAGTTTCTTAATGGGTGATGGACTTCACACCGGCACGACTTATCGCGTTATTAGGGGTCTGACTTTATCCATCCCTAGACCCGATATGCGATACTCTTAGAAGAACAGACTAGACTGTACAGAGATTGTCACAGATAGGCTCCGTAGGGGTATGGATGAGTTTACTCGTCGGCCTTCCTTTCGTTCAATACCTGGGTAGCTGTTACATACAGCCAGTGTCACTGACGTGCTTGTGGTTAAACCCACTACCAGCTTATTGACGAGTCTTTACAGTCCCACACAGAGAGTTTATCCAGTTCAGACAAAATGATGTAGTGTCCGTATATTGATAAGTGCGTGGTTTCAATTAGGTATGTGTGCTAGCCACACAGACTTTAATCGGGCGGATGGTAATACTAACCGGTTTTGGATTAAGCCGGATTATTAAATCAAGTTTTGATTTAATAATTTACATATATATATATATATGTATATTTTAGTATTATGTTTATTGTATTTTTCAATCTCTTGGGTATTCGTATTTTGATACGAAACGGGCATGTATTTGCGGGAAAGTATTCTTGTATTCATACAAGAATACTTCTAGAAGGAGGCCACCTCATTTATAGGATTTAGTTTTCATTTGTTTAAAAGAAATTGTGAAATGAGGTGGAAAAGAGAAATGGTCGAGGGTATGGGAAAATGAATTATTAATTCATTTGCATGTATTATTCAAGCATGGTTAATTTTAAAATGGAAAAATCTTTTAACAAAACAAAAAAAAAGAGCATGCTTAAATTTGATGAAGGATTTTCATTATACCATTTTGCTTCTCTCTCTTACATGGCTCCTCCTCCTCCTTCTTCTTTATTATCTTAAACCATTCTCATGTATTGAGAAACAAGAAGATAAAAGAGAAAGAAAAATACTAGAACACTTACACACATCACTAAGCATCCTAGATTAGCAACCTAGGATCTTTAGTTACTTCATGAATGAAGTTGAAGCTTGAAGTTGGTTCTCTCGGGTTGATCATCTTAGGTTAAGGAGGACCGGCTTGCAAGCATGATCCGGAGCTCTTGAGAGTATGTTAGAGTCCAACCCAATTGGATCAAATGAGGACACTACAAAGGTTTTGATTTCTATCTTTTTGTGCTTGCTAGTTTAAGTATTTAGTTTAGATTATTGGGTTTGGGTTTCTAGTGCCATAAAAAAATTTATTTTTGTATTCCACATTGGCCGCGGGTTAGCGGTGAGGCCACCAGGATCCAACAATGGTATCAGAGCCACCTAAATACCCTAAACTAGATAGATACGACCCCCAAATCTAGCCGGTTTTTGCAGGGCAAAAACTGCCGCAAAACCAGTGACAAAATTCATGCTTATTTGATGTTTTGACTCCCCATGGGCTCTCGGTTTGGACCGAGAAGCCACGGGGAGGTGTGAA
This sequence comes from Agapanthus africanus, assembly GCA_030015575.1. Lineage (NCBI taxonomy): Eukaryota > Viridiplantae > Streptophyta > Magnoliopsida > Asparagales > Amaryllidaceae > Agapanthus > Agapanthus africanus. The sequence continues at coordinate 396,004,153 of JASDDO010000026.1, read as the reverse complement.
AGGACCCTGGGGATATCTTGGAGGGACCAAGGGAGGCGCCCACTCCCCGAGACCACCCTAAGGTAGCCTTGGGGGTAGGGACCTGAGCCCTGCTCCACGAGGGCAGGCTCGGGTCTTCTGACCCCTTAGGTCACCATAGGGTGGCCTAGGGGGTGGGTACCGCCTTAGATGCCTCCGGGTCGACTCTAATTTTGTGCCGGGGCCCTCCGTGATGTTTCGGATCAATCCGAGCTCATTTCGGCCTCCCGGAGTGGGTTTTAGCATGAAATTTTTACCGGTTTTTAGCACACTTGATTTTCGGTGTTTTGGAAAATTGAAGTGTTGGCTATAAGTGTACGGTATTCGATTTTCGTAGGCTTAGTGATGGTTGCGTGTATCATAACGTTTGGTAAATCGTCGTCTAATTTCTGTATGTATCATTTAGACGGGGTTACGGAATTGATACTCGCAAGTTTCCATATTCTTTGATGGATATTGCTGAGTCGTTGTGGTTATCTTGGATTTGTCGCGATGGATAACCTGGTGTATGTATTTTTTGGGACTTCATCTGCGCGCGCTTTTATGGTTTTGAAAGAAAAGGTTTTGGAAATAGTACGCATGCGAGCTTGGTCTCGTTTTAAGATTTATAAACCGCAAGTGCACGGCGCGTTGTAGCGAGCCGGCAAGTATGGGTTGATCCACAGGGAATTGGTGATTAGAAGTTGTCATTTAAAGGTTCAAAGAGAAAAAATTTAGTTTTGTCACAAGAACTAGAAAATACGAAAATAGAGAAAAAGTTAAGAAACTGGCCGTAGCTCTGGTTCGGATGGTTGAATAGTGGCGAATTCGTCGACGCTCTCTTGATCATGAGTTGTTCTGTCCTTTTGTTGGTTTCGACGTGAAGCATAGCTTGTCAAGGCGTTTGTAAAGCACAAGTCATCAAGATATCGAAGTTCAACCTTAGAAACGAAATGAATCCGTATTGTTCTCACTTACCGTTTGTATGCCCAAGCTTGAAGTATCAACACTAAGAACAAGGGTTAACAAGCATACATCAACAACAAATACAAAAATTAGCACATGAGAGTAAGTGGTTTTAGCATTAAACTTGTTAAGTGGGTTATGATAGTATAGGGTATATGAAATGAAGAAGGGTGCCAATCAACTTGTTAACAAAATACCCTATCTAACTGTCAGGCCTCGCTTCCCGGTATACGGGCAGAGGGCGCGACTGGCCGCTACGTATTTACTCAGAAGTAAATAAGCTAAGCGTAGCTAAGCAATATAAAAGAAATGTACACAAGAGACAAATGTAATGAAACATCAACTTTATTTATTAACATTCTTTTGTACAATGCATGGAAAAGTAAATACATCTGAATGAAAGCAATGCCTACACAATGGCATAACAGAAATGGAAAGTACTGAAATGAAATGTGTACAAGTGTAACTACAACTCGGGATCTTCAATAAACTGGTCCAAGTCTTCAGTGCTAGGCTCGATCGCTGGAAGGTCCGAATCACCTGACGATATTCAAAGAAGAAGAAGAGAATGTCGTCAGCGAACAAATCGCTCTGTAAGTCCCAAAGATAAGGGGGAAGTAGAATAGACAGAGAGAGAGTTGTTAGTTATATGTATGCCCTAGAGGCCATTACTGTACATTTGATGTATATTGTAATGGATGCTTGGACATATATAGGAAGGACTTTCTTGCTCGACATGATAGTATGCTATCTGGTTGTACTTTATCTTAACATGTACTCTAATTGTCTCTATGTTACATGTTGATAAAGCCCTTAGGATAAGTACTCGACTACTGGGACTATGATGAGATCATACTAGTGGGGCCACGGTAGTCGACGAGTACATCCTATAACTGTTCCTAGTCGAGGGTGTATCGAGACAGGGCATCGATGCAGCAGAGTAGACTAGCGTATACGCATCTTGACCCATATGATGGGCGATAGTTGATCCCACATCTATCGGTGTTTGACATCAAGGATGGTGTACGGGTGCTAAGTGGAGACTGGGTACACTGGACGGACTCGCCGAGAACTCCCAGATGGTATTATACATCACGTCAGATGGCAGTTCTCCGGTGACACTGGTACAGAGTAGTCTATTGACCCGAGATCGTCATAGAGTCTTGTGTGATTCCCACTGTGCTTTGATTTCCATCATACCACGTCCACAAGGGCGTGCAAAAGGGTGGCTTTTGGGTACAGTCCCGAATCACATGGAGGCAATGAGCGATAGGAGGGGATTCGTCTCTCCCGGTATAGGGAGTTGATGTTGCGCTGTGTTCGATTGGCTATAACCGGAAATCCCTGGCCAGGGCTGCTGAGATTTACTGGTAAGTGTTATCAGTAGTTTCTCGAACTGTTGTAGACCTCATATCGACACGACTTATCGAGCTACTGGGGTCTGACGTTTACCACCCCCAGGCGAGATATGCGACATATCAGACGATGAGACCGGACTGTACGGGAGTGTTACTGTTTGGATTCACAGGAGAATGTACAGGCTTGCTTGTTGATCTTCTGAGCGCTCAATACCTGGGTAGCTGTTACGTTTAGCTGACCGCTTGCAGCTTGTGGGTGTTTGATATGATCATCACCTACTGTCGGCGTATTGACGATTCTTTAGAGTCCTACACAGAGGTTTCTTGGATCAGGCAAAATGGAGTAGGAGCACATATGTGATATGTGCGGGACCGAGGATAATGCGGTATATGATACCGTATTGGATTCTCGCGATATGAGATATCGGCCGGGTATATGTGATATAGCCGGGTCATCGTATTAGTCAGTTATTTGTGAAATAGCCGGATTATCGGATCAAGTGTTAATTCGATAATTTAATGTATAATAATATATATGATATATTAAATTACATTAACTAATATTTGCTCGCTAAAAGATTCATTTTCTCACGGGATAATACATTGATATATATGCGATATATGTTAATTGTATTATTATCTTTTGTTACAAAATATATTGTATATGTGATATATAATATTGTAACATGTTAGGGTTACAAATTTAACATTGGATTAGGGTTTAAACTTGGTTAAGGTTTGGATTAGGGTTAGCTTTTGCATGAAGCTTCATGAAGCTTTGACTTTGTGGTTGCTTGATAATATTTGTGAGATATTATGTTAACCCAATCCAAACCATTAACCCTAGTTAACTCTCTACAAGGGTTAACTCTCTCATGCTTAACCCTTGGTTAGATTAGTAACCACTACAATAATTCATTGTTCATCACAAAAGGAAATAAGTTATCATCTTCATTCTTCTTCTTCATGCTTGAGCTTCTTCATGAAAAAGCTTTCTTTTGTGATGAAAATGAGTGAGAAAAAGATTATAAATGACAACAAAAATCCTACTTCATCATCCTCATCTATCCTTGCCGTTTAGATGAGGGTGTTCACTTCATATTATGAGTGTTAGCTTGTGTTATCGAAACTTCAAGGTAGATCATCTTGGTATCGAAGATCGGAAGTAAAGGTTGCATCATTCTCTTCGTGAACCCTCTCAAGAGTCCGGAACACGATGATCGCAGCGAAGGGACCTCAACATGGAGCTTAAGAAATGAAGGACCGGATTTACAAAGGTTGTAATCCCTCTCACTTAGTGTTAAAGAGTTTAACATGCATGTTTTCGCCTAAACCCTAGTTTAAAGATCCGGCTTCGGGTTGTTCGGCACGGCTAAAATTTTAATCAGGCATGGTTGATGCCTCGTAGACCCTTGTGTACGTGCCTAGCAACCCTACAGTGGTATCAGAGCTACTAGGCATTGGATGTCGACCTATGGGGGGTTCTCACTGTGTGACAGTGTGGCGAAGCATAGGCTCTTACCCCCAGAGTGTCCCGAGACCGGAAGGTGTTCCGGCGGGTTGTAGTCCTCATGAGGGGGCATGCGTAAAAAGTAGCGGCTGAGGGACCCGTTGGTGCCACGGCGACCCCATTGGATGGGGTGACTACCTGACCTACAGTGGTATCAGAGCCAAGCTAGAGTTTTAGGCGAAGTCTAGACGAAGTTTAAAATCCGATCGAACGCCGAAACCCCGATACGGAACCCTCTCTGGACAATTTTCAAAAAGTTGATTTTTTCTGAATTAAAAATTCTCAGAAAAACAAGCAGGAAAAACTAAGAATTACTGTGAAGTACGGATCTCTGATTCAATAATTTGACCGCGGAACCGCGGCCAACCATGGTTTTTGCGGTGGTTCCGCGGCCAAAATTTGACTTAGTCCCTGGAATTTCACTTAATTATTCTTAGGTCCTTTCTTGGCAATTTTTTCTGGGAATATTTTAATTCCACTCAAGTGTTGAGTTTTCTAGGGTTGTATTGGGGACTCGTTGATTTGATCGGATAATTGAACTTTGTTTAGTTTTTCCGGATAATTTTAGAAACCGTTAAAAAGTTCGAACGGATATCAATATCTCACTTTTTCTCCAGTCGGAAAATTTTTCAAAAGTTGGATTTTTTTTCTCGTGTTTAAGAACGTTCTAAGTCGTGCAAGTAACGCGGTGGACCCTCTAGAAGACAACAAACATTAACTCGATTATGTGACCGTCTTGAACTGCCTCTAAACCTTAGGGTTTGGAGCAGTACGGCGTGCCACATGTGAGGCGTTGGCTTGACCCTTCTACGGCTGGACCATCAGTACTGTGGCATGTGATGGATGTTTTTAAACTGATTTCAAGTGTTGAGATATATTGGGGAAATCTTGGGTGTTTGATTATTCGATCGGAAAGTTTAACATTGTCTATTTATCTGGAATGTGATGCAATATTTGGAATCCACAAGTAGTTATGAGATAACTAATTTGAATGTTATAAATCTAGCAGTTCAGTCTCAGATGATCGGTTGCCACGGAATTTTGATATGATCAAAAGTCCGTCGCAATCATGTAGCGTACGCGGATACTCGCCGGGTAAACTTAATAGACAGCCATGCCCCATAGCCCCGACCAAGTGACTGTAGGAGAACCCCGTCGCCAAAAGCATCCGTTTGGGTGCTCGCGGCAGCGGTGTTCCGCCTTAGTGCACTTCGTCGACGGCATCCGGGGGTGCGGCCGTCTACTAAAGTTTGCGATGAGCATTCGATCAAGATGTCGGGAATCTTGTTGAATTGCCCGACTTGATATTGAAAAGTGTTTTCGATAATGAAACTAAAATGCGGGGTTTATAATTGTTAGGTATGTGATGTCTAAGGAATTCATTTGATTAGGCATGCGATGTCTAAGGAGGTTGCGGATTCCAACTGTTGTAGTTTTACACTTTCTTTTCTGCGACCGTAAGTGTAATATGTGATATCGCCGGTTTCGTTGCTATATGTCAACGACAATTGGGATGCGCACATTTACTTACGTTGATGACATGTGATGTTATGTGTTGCTGGATATGTTGTATTGGATCGTCGCGTTTGAATAGACGGGGGTTTAATGTGAGATGAGAGTTTTTCTTTTTCATTCATGTAAAATTCATGTGTATGTAATATTCTTTTATTGGGGCACTTCCAGGTAGCGGATGATGTCACCATTGTATATTATTTACTTTTCCGCATTAGGTAGACCCAAGGCGGGGAGCATAAGTAACCGGGTTCTAGGGTCCAGTGGGAGACTATCTCGAGGAGTCGAGACCGGGTCTCCTAACCCTAGAATTGGCAGTGTTGCTTGCCGCTCTCGTAGGGGTCTAGGGATGTGGGTTTGGCTATTCATCGCGACCGTGGAATCCGTGTTTTATACAGGCGCGTACTAAAACACGGACGTCCTACTATATCCAATATTTCATATATGTTCTTCTGCTGCAATGTTCTGTGATGAGATCATATTACTGCCTGAGACGAATGTTTATATTATATATATGAGATATATGTTATATTGCAGATTTCGTTTCAAAAGAGATGCTTGTGAAGCATAATAAAATGGGACTTCATTAATGAGATTAATGAAATAAAAGAAACCTAAGATGTTGTAGAAACTTGTTTAAAAACTGGTAACTCTAGTTCTTGCTTTGCATAGCGGTATTCCTTATAGAACATCCAGCACCTTATTCGATAAGGAAAGGGCCGAGATCCCTTCACCGGGAGTGACCCCTTTAGCGATAACTGGCAGATGCTACAAACTCGGTCTATCTTTTGATTGCTTCTATAGTTCTTGCTTTGCATAGTGGTATATATGATATACCCTGCACCTTATTCGATGAGAAAAGGGCCGACGATCCCTTCACAGGGAGTGACCCCTTTAGCAAAACTAGAAAAGCCTCAAAAACACTCCATTTAAAATCACTCGATTCTACAACGATATCAAGTTCATTACGCAAAGGGTTTTCTTAAAAACCTGTCGTAGCCCTCCGTCATTTCAGATAAGTACTACTTAGTATTCGTGCTGCGGTAGTTTGGCATTCGTCAAGGCGTAGTGTGCGGTAGCTAACTAGTATTTATCTGTTTATGCATATGATGCAGATTGGATTAGAGTATTCGTACGGCGTTGTTTGGCATTCGTCAAAGGTCGTGCGGGTGGGTTTAATTCAATCAAGAAATGTACAGGTTGAACTTGACTAGTGGACTATGGGTTGTTTGGCATTCGTCAAGGTCATAGAACACTAGGGGTAAAATATTATTGGGAATTTCAAGTGTTGAAATTTGCAATGAGATTGCATACCTTCTATGAGATAGTTGGATCCCGATACCCGCTGCGAGTAAGAGTTACTCCTGGGAGAGTTTTACACATTACAATTAGCCGATCAAGTAGGTGTCTAGAAAGGTGTTAACGGGGTTACGCCTCTGGGAAAACGAGGTTTACATTAATTAGGTTCGTGCGAAAGCACGGGGGACCTCCCTCAAAGTACCGACACTGGCCTGGCTGAAAGATTGGCGAACTTGTAGCGTGTAATTAATCCCGGCTAGTCTTTCCTTTTAGGGTTTGAAGGTAGATTTGACAAAAACAGTGAGAGACATCCTGATTAGATATATTAGATAACCAATCTAATCTTGCAAGAGCATACGCTGAGTGTTTTCTTCTCTCTCTCTCCAGGTAGCGACCATATCACGCCTTAATCAAGATAATAATACGGATATATTGACCGAACCCGCTTGTTATACTGAGCTGGGGAACGTTGGTCCCGCTCCAACTTATAATTGTTATAAGACAGAGCAGGAAATTGGGGAATACCAGATTTCCCATGCCGCCCAAACGAAGAAAGTGCATGCTGATGCATCATTTTCGGGTGTGTTAATTACATAGAACTGTTTCTCAGTATCCTTTACGTCCTGGGTATGAGATACCGGATCAGGATCCCGCATATGTAATCTGTTACATGGGCTATAGATTGGTAGAGAACTGAGAACGGGTGATAAGTTTCATGAGATAGAAAATGGTGCAAGTGTTGCAACCAAGTCTGTTGGTCACTATCACCCTGTATTACCAGAATACATTGATTCTTAACGAATGTTATTAGATACCGAACCAGATATACAATATCATATCAGTCTCTTTATTAGTAAAGAAAGGATATAATTTTGTATTGTTGGATAATGTTTTGAACATTTCCTATATCAAGAGATGATCGGTTCAGGCACGTTATCTAAAAGCATTGACGTTCTAAATCAAACTACAGTTCTTAGTATACAGAACACACACGAAAGGAAGAGTTCAGAAATGAACGAATCCTTCTTGAGGCATTGTAGACTAGGTCATATCAATAGGACCCGACTAGCTGAAGTTACATTAAGATGCATATTTAAATTTGTTTGAATTTACATCTTGTGAAACTTGTCGGTCATGTCACAAAGATAAGATGACCATAGCTCTGTTTATTGGAAACAGAGAAAGAGTTAGTGAACTCTTGGGAATGATACATGCTGATGTATAAAAGTCCCCTGTCTACATATGCCAAGACCGGTTCTTAGTACTTCATTACATTCTCTGATAATCTCTCAAGATTCAGACATATGTTCCTGTTGAAACACAAGTCCGAACCTTTTGAGATATTCACAGAATGTAAGTTAGAAGTAGAGAACCAAAATACAGGTATAAGTATTATGTCCTTTGATGAGATCAGGAGGAGAATACTTAAGCACGGAATTCCTGAACTATTCTAAAGGAGAATGAGATTCTCTCTCAGCATTACTCCTCCGTATACACCACAGCACGTCGGTGTAACGGGGCGGAGCAATAGCACCCTATGTGATATGGTGTGCTCTATGATGAGTACTACTGAGTTTCCTATTTCCTTTTGGGAGTTATGCACTTGAGAAGCTGCAAACCTATTGAATAGGGTTCAAAACAAATCAGTTGCCTACCACTTCATATGTGATATGGAAAGGGAAGAGCCCATATCTTATGTTTGTTAAGATTTGGGGTTGTCCGGACTATGTCTAAAAGCAAAATCCGGACAAGTTCGAGGCAAGGTGTAAATCCCCGTTCTCCATCTATAAGAATTTTCCTTGTATTTTCCGAATTCCAGAGATTTACTTTCCCTCACTATTATTCTGTAGATGGTGGTAGCTAAATCCCCGTACTTATATTTTTCCAACAACCTAAAAAGCCAATTTAAACTAACAAACTAATTTCTTAAAACCAACCCCAGCCCACTAAATTTTTAATAAATTCCCTATATATTTTTCCTGGCCCATTCTCTTTATTATGCCCTCAGCCCATCTAGTTTTTTTTTTTAAGAAAAGAATTATTGTAAACAAACCCAACCCATTCCTTATCTCAGCCCACTTCTTTTTTGAGAGTTAATTGTTTTTTTTATTTTACCGACCCGTTTCTCTTTTGAAGCCCACAATTGTTTAAAAGAAAAAAAAATGAATTCTTTTTTTCTGCGGCCCACTCTGTGCAGCCCACGCTCAATTCCCTTGCTTCAGACCCCTGTTCATCTTCCTTTCAAAAATAAAATCCCAACGGCTACTCCATTAACGCGCGCGCGAGACACGCCTCCCTCGCCGTCGCCCACGCCTTCGCCCGACCGTTGCCCCCACGTGGTCAATCTCGTCGCCCTCAACTCTCTCGTACTCACAAACTCCTCACCTCTCTCCTTTGCTTTCACCGAGCTCAAAAATCCACCGAGCACCCAAAAATTTTCTCTCGAACCCATTGCCACCTCCACGCCGGCGATCGTACCACCTCGTCGCTCGACCCACGTCGACGACAGCCACTCAAATCCCCCTCCTTCTCCTTCCACGACTCCTCCCTTCATCACCCGAGCCCCACTAGTCCTCACCTGCACACTAACCCATTTCAACTTAACTCGGCCACCTTGCCTCTCGACGCCGGCGAACTCCCCACCACATCGCCGACCTTCCCACAACATCCACACCCTCAGCATCACCCTCACCTCTCCAGACCCGACCCCCACTGCTCCCCATCTCTCTAAATCTCAAAACCCATTTCTTTTTCCCTCACTGTGAGCTGCTCCGTACTCGCTGCCGGAGCGACGCCGTCTACCGTCGGCAACCCCAATACACTCGCAGTGGATCGTCAAACATCCATCAACGTCTAGTGGCTGCGCAAAGGACTCCGGACAACCCGACGCGAGATCCACATCAAGATCGAGGCTCGCGGGAATTCGATACGTGGCGTGTACCGCGCGTTCGCGACGACGCTGTTGCCGTACGACCCCGAGGCATTCTCCAGGCAAGTATTTACTTGCTTCATGCTATAATAATAGGGTTACCCACCTAGATAATGTAGTTTACAACTTACCGATTTCCTATACATGTTAAAACCTAAGTGCTCGATGTTAGTTACTAATAGAAATATTTGTCTAAATTGACGGCAACCTATACCTTCTGTTGGCCCTTTTAATGATGTATGATGTGTGAGAAATTCGCTGGAAAACACGATCGTTTGTAACAAAAATCGATACCCCCAAACATGTTGTTTAAAACTGGAATTCTCTCGTAACTGAAAATGCATAAAATCACTATAAATCATACACATATTGGAAAGATGCGTTCGAGGGCTTAAATCGAAGCCAACTCGATGAACTTTAACCCTATGTAGAATTTTAATGTTTTCTGTTCTGAAACCATGAAGATAAGTGGATTGGAACACGACTCTGGACTGCAGTCCAGAGCGTTTCTGATTAGTGCGTTCTGTCTAAAGTCCTGCGTCCCCGTGTTTCCTGAAATCGCATGATACGGAACTTTCAGTAGTTATAAGATATACCTGTTAGTGAAAGAAAACAAGTGGTTTCATTCCGATTCATCGCAGTTTGTTATTTTAAACTTATTTTAAAAGAGCAGAACATAAAGCTGTCCAGAACACTTTCTGGAATGACATTTGAGATTAAACTGTATATAACTTTCAGCGTACAGTTGCGATTGAGGATCCGTCTGTTGCGTTGAATACTTTATCGAAAACCCTAGATTTCATCTAACTGTGTCATCGCTAAATTTTGAGCCCAACTGGGTGCAATTCGTGTTGCGAAACAGAAGTTCAGCTCTGAAATTGAAATTCCAGCCGTGAACACTTAAACTGAAACAGTTATATCTTGAAAACCGAAACCCCGATTGGACTGAAACAAATTTTGATGAATTACTGACTGATTGTTCTATATATCTTACCTACATCATTTCTGCTGAATTTGTAATATATTAATTTGTGCAATTTACTTAAATTCATGACGTGCATGCTAATTCATAACATACCGTGTTTATTGGTAGCATACAATACATATATCATACCCTTGTCATTTACACAGTGTTAGTGCGTGTGGACATTGCATTATCGTGCGTGATAGGTGTTGATTTAGGAGTGACGAGTACACCAATGGAAAGTGAATAATCGTGATAGTGATTGGTACAGTGGACAGTGATTGATATAGTGGACAGTGATGAAACCGTGACATTGGTATACTCGTACACAAATAGATCAATATCTTAAATAGTGTAACCTGGGGAAAAAGGGGAAATCAAAGTGGAAAGAGTATCTTATTTAGCGGGACCGTGTTTAGAGGATGATCATTCGAACTGTGATACTTATTCGTGTAGGACAGGATCTGGCGATCCGGCTGACAGGGTTATGTCCCGGGCGTGTGGGCCGTGGTCTCGGGTATGTACGAGACTCCTGTTAAACATGATCCTCCTTCCACTATGTGATTTCAAACATGACGTAGAGACCGATAGGGACACTTAACATATTCTGCATCATACTGTGATATAGTGTTTACTTGCATTATTCTTATACCAGTAATACCTTATTTACCTGTTTCATCTGCTTATAATAATATTATTATTTGTGTCGCTCTGACGACCTGAGTATGCATGCTCAGATTCCGCGCGAGGACCGGCACCGGAGACGGATCTATCCTTCGAGTTCACGGAGATATAGTTGGTGTTCCTTCTTCATTTACTGCTTTCCATAAAAGAGATTGTGAGATCGAACTTGGTTAGTTATTGTTCTTGTTATCTGTAAAATTGTGAACAATGGGATTTTAATGTAATAAATTAGTGATGTGATTCCTTTAATACTGTGCTTTAATTACTGATTACCATGTAGTGCTAGAAGCCGAAGTGTGACTACGGCAGGATGATTCCTTGACCGTAGGAGCATGGCTGGCCTAGTCGTACCTCGTTTTCCGTATTTTGGGAAGCGGGGCGTGACATGGTTTAGTTGGTATCAGAGCCTGTGTTTAGTATCAAGGGATGACATTAACTAAACTGTATTACGTTATTCTTGTTTCACTATTCTTGATTTCTATCCTTGAATCTGAACCTATTCTTTTGAATCTTCCAGTGATATGACGTCCCCGAACGACCCCTCCTCGGACTCCAGCTCTCAGGACCGCACGGAAAGAATACTCAGTGCACTGACCACTCTCGCGGAAGCTCAGGAGAGGAAGACAGATTTGCTTACTGAGGGACTCAGAGCGATTACCGCTGCAGGAGGACCCTCCGCACTTATTACCGCCCCCGAGGGCGCTACTCCACCAGCTTATCAGGCTAGGGCTGGTACTGTGTCAGACTTCCGACGGTTACACCCAGCTGCGTTTACAGGGCTAGCTGAACCACTTGAAGCTGAGCAATGGCTGGTAAACATGGAGAATTTATTGGCAGCCGCCAGGGTTCCAGAGGAAGACAGAGTGAATGTGATAAAGATACAATTAGAAGACGAGGCTCGTACATGGTGGTCGGTAGAAGAAAGCAGACTTGAAGAGCCGATTGAATGGGACAAGTTTAGGGAGTGCTTCTTAGATCACTATTTTCCTCCCACAGCCAAGGCAGAAATGGAGGAAAAGTTTATTCTTCTGAAGCAGAATGGACGCCCAGTGGACGTTTATGCGGCAGAGTTCAACCGTCTGAGCCGTTTTGCTCCATACATGGTCAAATCAGAAGTCACCAGGGCTAGGCGTTTCCTTCAGGGGTTAGATTTTGAGTTGCAGCAGCTGATCGCATCGTTAGATCTACAGACTTTCGCACAGGTACTCAACGCAGCGAGAGTCCAGGAGCAATTGATTAACAAGTTCAGGAGACCCCCAGTCGTTCCAGCGCGTACCCACGTGCCTTCTCGAGGAGCCATACCGGTTCACAGAGCAGGGACAACTCAGATGAAGCGCCCGTTTGTACCACAGCATCGCCCCCAGAGGCAGGGCGTAACTTGCGGCTATTGCGGTAGAGGAGGACATACTCAGAAGGACTGTCGCCGTGCTAAGGGACAGTGTTTGATTTGCGGCTCCAGTCAGCATAGGATTAACAGTTGTCCTGAGCGAGCAGAAATACAGAGAGGTTCTGGACCGTCACAGCAGAGGCCGCAGGAACAGAGACAGCCATTTACAGGTCGCGGTCAGGGACGGGCTTTCACCTTGACCGCCGAGCAGGCAGAAGCATCAGGAGACGTAGTCACAGGTACTCTACTCGTACATTCCTTGCCAGCTAGAGTGCTTTTTGATTCAGGAGCATCGCATTGTTTCTTGTCTGAGCATTTCATAAATACACACTCAATACCACATGAACCACTAACCAAGGGATGGGAAATTCATACGGGTAATGGCATCATAATATCTAGTCGAGAATGTAGATTATGCCCGGTTGTAGTGTGTGGCAGGGAATTCTATGCGAATTTCCTCCTAATTGGGACAAGCAGTTACGACGCAATTCTCGGGATGGATTGGATGAGCACTTTCCATGCAGTTATCGACTGTCATGCAAGGAAGGTGATCTTCCGCATTCCCAATCACCCGGAGTTTATTTTTGAGGGCGGAAGCGAATCTTTGGAACCAGCTAAATACAGAGCAAAGCCTAAGGAACTGACAGCTATGGAGATTGATAAGAGCCCAGCCCCAGAAATTGTTCGGGACTTTCTAGACGTATTTCCTGAAGATCTACCAGGTCTACCACCCCCTCGAATCTTGGAGTTCTCGATCGATTTGATCCCAGGTACAGCCCCAGTATCCAGGGCCCCATACAGAATGGCACCAGTGGAGTTGGCGGAATTGAAGAAACAGGTTGAAGAATTATTGGAGAAGGGATTTATTCGGCCAAGCGCTTCACCGTGGGGTGCACCAGTTCTATTGGTGAAGAAAAAGGATGGATCGTTGCGAATGTGCATAGATTACCGGGAGCTGAACAAGGTCACAATAAAGAACAAGTACCCAATCCCGCGTATCGATGACCTATTCGATCAGCTAAGTGGAGCCAAGGTTTTCTCGAAGTTGGATCTCCGTTCTGGATATCATCAAATCAGAGTAGCAGCCGAGGATGTATGCAAGACGGCTTTCAGGACCCGATACGGACATTACGAGTTTCTTGTGATGCCGTTCGGCGTTACCAACGCCCCAGCTATATTCATGGACTTGATGAACAGGGTGTTCGCAAAGTACTTGGACACGTTTGTCGTTGTGTTTATTGACGACATACTTGTCTACTCGAAGACTCGGGAAGAGCACGCTGAACACTTGCGCACAGTTCTACAAATTCTTCGGGAAGAGAAGCTGTATGCGAAGCTAAGCAAGTGTGAGTTCTGGCTCGACAAGGTACAGTTTTTGGGACATATTGTTTCAGGCGAAGGCATCTCAGTGGACCCGGCAAAGATAGAATCTGTCAGAGATTGGCCGACGCCGAAATCAGTAGCAGAGATCAGGAGCTTTCTGGGATTGGCAGGTTATTATCGGAGATTCGTTCAAGATTTCTCAAGGATCGCGGAACCATTGACACGGCTGACACGGAAGGACGTGCCGTTTACATGGACAGAAGAGTGCACTCAGGCATTCGACACTCTGAAGCAGAAGTTAACCACAGCACCTATACTTACAGTACCAGATAATTCCGGTGGTTTGGTGATACACAGTGATGCCTCAGGGAAGGGTTTAGGCTGTGTTTTGATGCAGCACGGCCGAGTGGTTGCTTACGCCTCTCGACAATTGAGAAACCACGAGAAGAACTACCCTACACATGACTTGGAGTTAGCTGCGGTAGTCTTTGCGTTGAAGATTTGGAGGCACTATCTATTAGGAGAAAAAGTGGAGGTATACACCGATCACAAAAGTTTGAAGTATGTTTTCACTCAGAAGGAACTGAACATGAGGCAGCGCCGATGGCTAGAGCTAATGGCAGATTATGACTTGGACCTTCAGTATCACCCGGGGAAGGTCAATGTTGTACCAGACGCACTCAGTCGCAAACCAGCGGTCATGATGTTGACCGATCAGAGGAGTATTATTGAGGATTTCCAGAGACTTGAACTTGAGGTCGTTACTCCGAACGCACTCAGTCAATTTTGGCAACTACAGGTGCAATCTTCCCTGGTGGATCGCATCAAGATTGCACAAGCGGATGATCCTCGATTACAAAAGTTCAGAGAGCAAGTGGAAGCTGGATTGAGAACGGATTTGATTATACATGAAGATGGCTCTCTGAGATTCGGTAACAGACTCTGCGTACCTAAAGGGGATGTACGAGAAGAAGTTTTGGCTGAAGCACACAGTTCAGCTTATTCTATGCATCCAGGAGGTACAAAAATGTATCAGGACCTAAAGCAGCACTTTTGGTGGAACGGAATGAAGCGGGAGATTGCGAGGTTCGTATCCAGATGCTTGGTATGTCAGCAGGTGAAGGCGGAACATCAGAGAACAGCAGGATTATTACAACCATTGCCGATACCTGAATGGAAGTGGGAGCACATTACTATGGATTTTGTGACGGCCTTACCACGGAGCCCTAGAGGCAATAACGCTATTTGGGTTATCGTCGATCGCCTCACAAAAGCTGCACACTTTCTACCTTTCCGAGTGGGACAGTCGACAGAATCACTGGCAGAAAGATATATGCAGGAGATTGTGCGACTTCACGGTGTTCCAGTCAGCATTGTGTCAGACCGGGATACGAGATTCTTGTCACACTTTTGGAAGAGCTTACAGGAGAGTTTGGGAACCCGCCTTAAATTCAGCACAGCTTATCACCCACAGACGGATGGACAATCCGAGCGTACAATTCAGACCCTCGAGGATATGTTGAGAGCCTGTATGTTGGACTTTCAGGGTTCCTGGGAGGACCATCTGCACCTAGTCGAGTTTTCTTACAACAATAGTTATCAGGCTAGTATTAAGATGGCTCCTTTTGAAGCGCTATATGGGCGGAAGTGTCGATCCCCAGTATGTTGGGATGATGTGGGAGAACGAAGATTACTGGGCCCCGAACTCATCGTTCAGACAGTTGACAAGGTCCAAATGATCAGACAACGTATTAAGACGGCTCAGGATCGACAGAAGAGTTGGGCAGATACCAGCAGAAGGGCACTTGAGTTTGAAGTCGGAGATCATGTGTTCTTGAAGATTTCACCTACTCGTGGAGTTATCAGATTCGGGAGTCGGGGAAAGCTTAGTCCCCGTTTTATCGGACCTTTTGAGGTGCTAGAGCGAGTAGGAGAGGTGGCCTATCGATTGGCCTTGCCTCCATCGCTAGCTGGTGTGCACAATACCTTCCACGTGTCACAGTTGCGGCGTTACGTACGAGATGAGAACCATGTGCTGGACCATTCAGAATTAATTTTGGGGACCGATCTGTCATACGAGGAGCAGCCTACTACCATCCTCGACCGCAGAGAAAAAGTACTGAAGAATAAGGTCATTCCATTAGTCCGAGTGTCTTGGGGCGGTCGTTCCCCAGGAGAATCCACCTGGGAGCGGGAGGAAGACATCCGTGATCGTTATCCACATCTTTTTGTTTAGTACATTGTATTCTTGTATCCTTGTTAAATTTCGAGGACGAAATTTTTGTTAGGGGGGTATGATGTAAATCCCCGTTCTCCATCTATAAGAATTTTCCTTGTATTTTCCGAATTCCAGAGATTTACTTTCCCTCACTATTATTCTGTAGATGGTGGTAGCTAAATCCCCGTACTTATATTTTTCCAACAACCTAAAAAGCCAATTTAAACTAACAAACTAATTTCTTAAAACCAACCCCAGCCCACTAAATTTTTAATAAATTCCCTATATATTTTTCCTGGCCCATTCTCTTTATTATGCCCTCAGCCCATCTAGTTTTTTTTTTTAAGAAAAGAATTATTGTAAACAAACCCAACCCATTCCTTATCTCAGCCCACTTCTTTTTTGAGAGTTAATTGTTTTTTTTATTTTACCGACCCGTTTCTCTTTTGAAGCCCACAATTGTTTAAAAGAAAAAAAAATGAATTCTTTTTTTCTGCGGCCCACTCTGTGCAGCCCACGCTCAATTCCCTTGCTTCAGACCCCTGTTCATCTTCCTTTCAAAAATAAAATCCCAACGGCTACTCCATTAACGCGCGCGCGAGACACGCCTCCCTCGCCGTCGCCCACGCCTTCGCCCGACCGTTGCCCCCACGTGGTCAATCTCGTCGCCCTCAACTCTCTCGTACTCACAAACTCCTCACCTCTCTCCTTTGCTTTCACCGAGCTCAAAAATCCACCGAGCACCCAAAAATTTTCTCTCGAACCCATTGCCACCTCCACGCCGGCGATCGTACCACCTCGTCGCTCGACCCACGTCGACGACAGCCACTCAAATCCCCCTCCTTCTCCTTCCACGACTCCTCCCTTCATCACCCGAGCCCCACTAGTCCTCACCTGCACACTAACCCATTTCAACTTAACTCGGCCACCTTGCCTCTCGACGCCGGCGAACTCCCCACCACATCGCCGACCTTCCCACAACATCCACACCCTCAGCATCACCCTCACCTCTCCAGACCCGACCCCCACTGCTCCCCATCTCTCTAAATCTCAAAACCCATTTCTTTTTCCCTCACTGTGAGCTGCTCCGTACTCGCTGCCGGAGCGACGCCGTCTACCGTCGGCAACCCCAATACACTCGCAGTGGATCGTCAAACATCCATCAACGTCTAGTGGCTGCGCAAAGGACTCCGGACAACCCGACGCGAGATCCACATCAAGATCGAGGCTCGCGGGAATTCGATACGTGGCGTGTACCGCGCGTTCGCGACGACGCTGTTGCCGTACGACCCCGAGGCATTCTCCAGGCAAGTATTTACTTGCTTCATGCTATAATAATAGGGTTACCCACCTAGATAATGTAGTTTACAACTTACCGATTTCCTATACATGTTAAAACCTAAGTGCTCGATGTTAGTTACTAATAGAAATATTTGTCTAAATTGACGGCAACCTATACCTTCTGTTGGCCCTTTTAATGATGTATGATGTGTGAGAAATTCGCTGGAAAACACGATCGTTTGTAACAAAAATCGATACCCCCAAACATGTTGTTTAAAACTGGAATTCTCTCGTAACTGAAAATGCATAAAATCACTATAAATCATACACATATTGGAAAGATGCGTTCGAGGGCTTAAATCGAAGCCAACTCGATGAACTTTAACCCTATGTAGAATTTTAATGTTTTCTGTTCTGAAACCATGAAGATAAGTGGATTGGAACACGACTCTGGACTGCAGTCCAGAGCGTTTCTGATTAGTGCGTTCTGTCTAAAGTCCTGCGTCCCCGTGTTTCCTGAAATCGCATGATACGGAACTTTCAGTAGTTATAAGATATACCTGTTAGTGAAAGAAAACAAGTGGTTTCATTCCGATTCATCGCAGTTTGTTATTTTAAACTTATTTTAAAAGAGCAGAACATAAAGCTGTCCAGAACACTTTCTGGAATGACATTTGAGATTAAACTGTATATAACTTTCAGCGTACAGTTGCGATTGAGGATCCGTCTGTTGCGTTGAATACTTTATCGAAAACCCTAGATTTCATCTAACTGTGTCATCGCTAAATTTTGAGCCCAACTGGGTGCAATTCGTGTTGCGAAACAGAAGTTCAGCTCTGAAATTGAAATTCCAGCCGTGAACACTTAAACTGAAACAGTTATATCTTGAAAACCGAAACCCCGATTGGACTGAAACAAATTTTGATGAATTACTGACTGATTGTTCTATATATCTTACCTACATCATTTCTGCTGAATTTGTAATATATTAATTTGTGCAATTTACTTAAATTCATGACGTGCATGCTAATTCATAACATACCGTGTTTATTGGTAGCATACAATACATATATCATACCCTTGTCATTTACACAGTGTTAGTGCGTGTGGACATTGCATTATCGTGCGTGATAGGTGTTGATTTAGGAGTGACGAGTACACCAATGGAAAGTGAATAATCGTGATAGTGATTGGTACAGTGGACAGTGATTGATATAGTGGACAGTGATGAAACCGTGACATTGGTATACTCGTACACAAATAGATCAATATCTTAAATAGTGTAACCTGGGGAAAAAGGGGAAATCAAAGTGGAAAGAGTATCTTATTTAGAGGGACCGTGTTTAGAGGATGATCATTCGAACTGTGATACTTATTCGTGTAGGACAGGATCTGGCGATCCGGCTGACAGGGTTATGTCCCGGGCGTGTGGGCCGTGGTCTCGGGTATGTACGAGACTCCTGTTAAACATGATCCTCCTTCCACTATGTGATTTCAAACATGACGTAGAGACCGATAGGGACACTTAACATATTCTGCATCATACTGTGATATAGTGTTTACTTGCATTATTCTTATACCAGTAATACCTTATTTACCTGTTTCATCTGCTTATAATAATATTATTATTTGTGTCGCTCTGACGACCTGAGTATGCATGCTCAGATTCCGCGCGAGGACCGGCACCGGAGACGGATCTATCCTTCGAGTTCACGGAGATATAGTTGGTGTTCCTTCTTCATTTACTGCTTTCCATAAAAGAGATTGTGAGATCGAACTTGGTTAGTTATTGTTCTTGTTATCTGTAAAATTGTGAACAATGGGATTTTAATGTAATAAATTAGTGATGTGATTCCTTTAATACTGTGCTTTAATTACTGATTACCATGTAGTGCTAGAAGCCGAAGTGTGACTACGGCAGGATGATTCCTTGACCGTAGGAGCATGGCTGGCCTAGTCGTACCTCGTTTTCCGTATTTTGGGAAGCGGGGCAAGGTCTGTTATGTAGAACTGGAAATGTTCCAGCTATACAAACTACAGCTGATGATTTGGTAGAACCAAAGGATTCAATAGTTTCCAACGAACCTCAGCCTCTCCGCCGATCTAGTAGGGTTCCTCACCCACCTGAGAGATACTTTGGTTTCTCTATGACAGTGGGAGCGAGGATTGCATCATGAGATGATGACCCAACTAGTTTCGAGCAGGCCATCAGGAGTGAGACTCTGTAAGAATGGCTGGATGCTTATCGATCTGAGATGGAATCCTTATACACCAACAAAGTATGGACTTTGGTGCTTTATCTGAAGGGTTAAATCCCCATCAGGAGCAAGTATATCTTGAGAAGATTACTTGGTGTACATGGAAAAGTTGAGACTTTCAAAGCTATGCTTAAGTCCATCCAGATCCTGCTTGCCACTGCTACATACCATGACTACGATATTTGGCGGTTGGGTATCATGACTGCTTTTCTAAATGATGATTTGGAAGAGAGCGTCTATAAGTACACAGCCAGAGGGCTTCGTAGACAGTGGAAGATGCGGAAACGCGTGCAAGATGTTTTATGTGATAAAACAAGCATCGTGGAGTTGGAACATCTGTTTTGATGTGGTAGTCAAAGAGTTTGACTTTATCAAAATGGTAGATGAACCTTGTATATACAAAAAGGTAGTAGAGAGTATGGTGGTGATCCTCGTAGAGTACGTGGATAATATACTCTTGATAGGGAAGGAGTTTCCTATGCTACGCTCGGTCAATCTCCGCTTATCACAAGGATTCTCCATATAGGATCAAAGTGATACCTCCTAAATCCTGGATTTTTTGGATCTATGAGATAGATCTAATTGGATGTTAGGATTCTCACTAGTTGTAGTGAGATGGTATCAATCGATCCTGGGAAGAATCACTGGAAAGATTCCAGGGTGATAAGGACGACTGAATGTCAGTTGCACGCATCGTATTTACCCTCAGTGGAGGGACGGTATGTTGGAAGAGTTCCAAGCTAGATACCGTGACATACTAGACGATTAAAGGCAAGATACATCGTTACCAAGGATGCTACCAAAGAAGCAGTCTGGATATATATACGTTCATGAGATGAATTTCGTTCCTACCATTGTGTGACAATGGAGTTGTGGCTTTGGCCAAGGAACTACCGTCCCATCAGAAATCTAGATATAATTCTTAGGCAGTATCACCTGATCATGGAGATGGTTGATCTCCAGGGAGATCGAGGTTAGGAGAGTAGACACAGAGGACAACATCGCGGATCCACTCACAAAGGCCTTTTTCCCAGTAGAGACATTTATGGGATGGTTGAGTATGAGATACTTCAACCGCAGCTAATTGTTGGGTATGTGATACCACAACAGATGGCCCTAGTGCAAGTGGGAGATTGTTAGTTATATGTATGCCCTAGAGGCCATTACTGTACATTTGATGTATATTGTAATGGATGCTTGGACATATATAGGGAGGACTTTCTTGCTCGACATGATAGTATGCTATCTGGTTGTACTTTAACTTAACATGTACTCTAATTGTCTCTATGTTACATGTTGATAAAGCCCTTAGGATAAGTACTCGACTACTGGGACTATGATGAGATCATACTAGTGGGTCCACGGTAGTCGATGAGTACATCCTATAACTGTTCCTAGTCGAGGGTGTATCGAGACAAGGCATCGATGCACCAGAGTAGACTAGCGTATACGCATCTTGACCCATATGATGGGCGATGGATGATCCCATATCCATCGGTGTTTGACATCAAGGATGGTGTACGGGTGCTCAGTGGAGACTGGGTACACTGGACAGACTCGCCGAGAACTCCCAGATGGTATTATACATCACGTCAGATGGCAGTTCTCCGGTGACACTGGTACAGAGTAGTCTGTTGACCCGAGATTGTCATAGAGCCTTGTGTGATTCCCACTGTGCTTTGATTTCCATCATACCACGTCCACAAGGGCGTGCAAAAAGGTGGCTTTTGGGTACAGTCCCGAATCACATGGAGGCAATGAGCGATAGGAGGGGATTCGTCTCTCCCGGTATAGGGAGTTGATGTTGCGCTGTGTTCGATTGGCTATAACCGGAAATCCCTGGCCAGGGCTGCTGAGATTTATTGGTAAGTGTTATCGGTAGTTTCTCGAACTGTTGTAGACCTCATATCGACACGACTTATCGAGATACTGGGGTCTGACGTTTACCATCCCCAGGCGAGATATGCGACATATCAGACGATGAGACCGGACTGTACGGGAGTGTTACTGTTTGGATTCACAGGAGAATGTACAGGCTTGCTTGTTGATCTTCTGAGCGCTCAATACCTGGGTAGCTGTTACGTTCATAACCGCTTGCAGCTTGTGGGTGTTTGATATGATCATCACCTACTGCCGGCGTATTGACGATTCTTTAGAGTCCTACACAGAGGTTTCTTGGCTCAGGCAAAATGGAGTAGGAGCACATATGTGATATGTGCAGGACCGAGGATAATGCGGTATATGATACCGTATTGGATTCTCGCGATATGAGATATCGGCCGGGTATATGTGATATAGCCGGGTCATCGTATTAGTCGGTTATTTGTGAAATAGCTGGATTATCGGATCAAGTGTTAATTCGATAATTTAATGTATAATAATATATATGATATATTAAATTACATTAACTAATATTTGCTCGCTAAAAGATTCATTTTCTCACGGGATAATACATTGATATATATGCGATATATGTTAATTGTATTATTATCTTTTGTTACAAAATATATTGTATATATGATATATAATATTGTAACATGTTAGGGTTACAAATTTAACATTGGATTAGGGTTTAAACTTGGTTAAGGTTTGGATTAGGGTTAGCTTTTGCATGAAGCTTCCATGAAGCTTCATGAAGCTTTGACTTTGTGGTTGCTTGATATTATTTGTGAGATATTATGTTAACCCAATCCAAACCATTAACCCTAGTTAACTCTCTACAAGGGTTAACTCTCTCATGCTTAACCCTTGGTTAGATTAGTAACCACTACAATAATTCATTGTTCATCACAAAAGGAAATAAGTTATCATCTTCATTCTTCTTCTTCATGCTTGAGCTTCTTCATGAAAAAGCTTTCTTTTGTGATGAAAATGAGTGAGAAAAAGATTATAAATGAGAGCAAAAATCCTACTTCATCATCCTCATCTATCCTTGCCATTTAGATGAGGGTGTTCACTTCATATTATGAGTGTTAGCTTGTGTTATCGAAACTTCAAGGTAGATCATCTTGGTATCGAAGATCGGAAGTAAAGGTTGCATCATTCTCTTCGTGAACCCTCTCGAGAGTCCGGAACACGATGATCGCAGCGAAGGGACCTCAAGACGAAGCTTAAGAAGTGAAGGACCGGATTTACAAAGCTTGTAATCGCTCTCACTTAGTGTTAAAGAGTTTAACATGCATGTTTTCGCCTAAACCCTAGTTTAAAGATCCGGCTTCGGGTTGTTCGGCAAGGCTAAAATTTTAATCGGGCATGGTTGATGCCTCGTAGACCTTTGTGCACATGCCTAGCAACCCTACAAGAGTATAGCTTTTAAAGTTGTATTATTTTGTTATACTGTTTTATTTAGTGTTAATACTATTGTTAACGTAAGTTCAAGGGTGAATGTCAACCAATCTTAAGAGTGTTCTCAATCCCAACAGACTGTAATCCAGGGGTAGGGAACCACGGACCCGAATTAAATGTTAGTAACGGGACTTCGACCGTCGTCGAAGTATTCCAAACTCAATAGGCTGTAATCTAGGAGCATGGAAACACGGGCCCTCATGATAGCTTGCATGTGTTAGTAGTCATGGTTCATGTTCTAGGGGGACTCTTGAGATTTTGTTGGATTCACGAATGAACTACCCTTTAAACCACGGGATGTATTGTTTGTATTGTATTGCAACTTATATTGTCTTGTAATATAGATTGTATAATTGGATGACTTGCCGAAACCATGATATCAGTAAATGGATGTAACTGGAGAATCATGAATGTAACTGGAGAATCATCTAAATGGAAGTATATCCATGGTTCGGTTCAGTCAATATAGATTGAATATATGTATTCATATTGAATTATAGTATTATAGATTGTACTTGAATCATATTCAAGTCAGATTATTTATAACGAGAATCAGTCTGAGTCAGAACAATTAGAAAAGAAAATTGAAGTCTTGAGTTAGATTTTGATGTTATCGATAACCGCTGCACATGGGCGGCAGGATTTGTGTCTTTTTCAAAGATGATTACCGTGTTGATAATACCGTTTGTTAGTTGTCTACCTTAAATAGGCAAGCACCCATATCTCCTGCTCCCTGAGGCTCAAGAGACCGATCCCGCTTAAACCTATATTTACTAGGGTTCTTAGGGTAATTTATAAAACTTGAAGGGGTTTTATGTAAAAATAATTTTGTATAATTTACAAAATACACCTCAAGTATTTAATTATCGTCTTTAGAGTTTTCATAGCTGTAGATTTTATATTTGTGACATTTCTAGTGAATAAACCTATTTTTCATAATACATGGTATTTAATTGTAATATTGAACTTGTATGGAATTTCATGGTATTTTCATGTAAAGTGATTCTTTTGATTTGGAAAGTTGGAATATTTATATTACATCAAAGATAGATATTTTGATGATACATATTTATATATATTTATATAAAATAATTTTAATTTATTATTTTCTAGAAATCTCACTTTCTTAAGATATTCGTATTTTAAAATCTTTCGAGACCGAATGCTCCTTGCGGAGGTCTGCATCTTGCACTACTAAGCCCGAGGATGTGCGATAATCCGCACCTTCCCAAACGGGTTCCACAAAATGTGTTGTAGCGGCGCTTTGCAAAGATTTATGTAAAATACATAATCTTGTAGAAAACGGTTTTAATAGTAAATGGTATTTATATGTAAAGTTTCGTTTTCCCGTATTCTATATTCCCGAATGTATTGTGCTATGTTGCTTATGAGTGTTGTGAGGAGGTAGGTCATTACCTCGTGATCTAATTAAAGGTATAGCAAGATTAATGACGTTTTAAAGTAGAAAGTAAATTACATGGTATTTTAGTGAAAAGAGCGGTAAAAGTTACAAAATTAAATGTTTTTCTATGAAATTTGTTCAACATGTTTTGTTAATGATTAATAGTCAAGATGTAAGAGTTTAACATGGTTGTGTTAAGGAAAACTGAACTATATAAAGAAAACCGAATCGGAAGTCGGATTTAACTCCGCTTCCATCGGGTTTTAATAAAAGAAGTTTTAAGAATAGATTAGAGAGGAGGTAGGTGGGACTTACGGGTTTAGAGTCAAGAGAAGAGGAAAAGGAAGCGGTAGGAGGCGCCGGTGCGTCGTTTCGTCGCCGGGAGCTCCTAGGGCCGTCGTCGGAATTTCGCCGGAGCTTCGTCCTTCGCTAACTCCACTTGTACACAAAATTCTATAGAGTTTGGATAGAATTTGTGAGTGAGGGGTGTGTGTCTAAGGGTGGTATTTATAGGGTAAAACTAGGGTTAGGGTAGGTGAAAGGGTGTGAAAAAAACGTATTTAATTTTGTATTAAAAAAGGTTTTAATGGGATTTTTAATTCTCTGTAATAATTCAGAAAAATTAAACATGACAGGGGTTTTAAGAAGAACAAGAGGCACAAGAGTCATGAAGGCCAACTCAGATTTTGGCCGAGTTCACCCGGACCCGCCGGCCGAGTCGGGCCGGGGCTCGCTGCCACGTGTCCAATGTCGTATGGTGATACTCCTGGGTCAGTTTGTTTTACATGTGACTTTTGAGTTTTACGAGCTATGCACGTGTAGACCCTTGGACTTCTAAAAATTTAAAAGTAAACAGTATTAAAAATAATGTGGGTGATGGGATTTGGACTCTGGTGCTTTGGTTCAGCAATGCAAGGTTTTACCAATGAGCTACAAGCTCCTTCTTGCTATTAAAAAGCAGAACAAACTTATAACTTGTGCTCAGGCAAAAGTACCCCTTTCTGTATTTTTTGAAAAATTTGTACAGAAAGTTGTACAGGAAATTTAGGGTTGTTGCATTCTACCCTCCTTATAAAAATTTCGTCCTCAAAATTTGTAAAAGGAAAGTGTAACAGATTCAAGGAAAGTTTGGTGACTGAAGTATTGATAGTGTATGAAAAATAACAAGGTGGTACAAGGGTTTGAAAAGGTTGAAGAGAATTACCAGGGTTATCCTGGACAACCGTCTCAGCTTCTACGGCCACCAAATTGTAAGCATGGCGTCTCGGCAAATTTCTTCGTGCATGCTGGTACATCGCTGGTTGTCGAGGTAAAGGTGGTCCACATGGAGGTGGTGCAGAAAGAGCTAATTGAGTAGGTGGAGCTTGGATAGCTGGTCTAGCTGCGGAATTAGGATTAGTTTGGTTTTGTGGGCAAGTTCCTATGGTATGTGAGGATGATCCACATATCAGGCAAAGACCGTTTGCTCGTCAACAATCTTCCATCAGATATCCAGCTCTCTTGCAGTAGGCACAAAAGGCTGGGCTGGGCCTGTTGATTGGTACTCCCGATCTCCTTGATACAAATGGTGGTCCTGAGGAGGCTTCGCCTGCCATCTGGTTGGCAGGGCGCTTCACTCCGACAGATTGAGGTCCGCCCTTCTTCTTCACCACCGCCTCATATCTTCGGGAAGCCTTCAAAGACATCTCATGGGTTGGGAAATCCCCTGTAGCTAATGCAACTTGGATTTCCGGGTCCAATCCTTGCTGAAATCTTCTAGCTCTGATCTCAGCAGTCGGTATGAGATGGGCCACAAACCTGTTACGGTCTTGTGTTAGTTGTGTAGTATGTGATATTTTGAAAATCGAATTTATTGAGACATATCTTACCGACAGTGCATGGTGAATTCAGCGTCATATTCATCTACTGACTTGGCCCACATCGAACCTTGTTGCAGATGGATGAACTGCTGTTCCATGTCGAACCTGACAGTCTCAGGAAAGTACTTTGCATCGAACTGTAAGTCCATATTGCGACCCCCGGTTCTTACGGGGAGGCGGAAACGGTATAAAAATCAAATTTTTAGTGCAAGAAGCAACATGGACTAAACAAGGTCGGGATCGTGTCTAAACTAAACTAGCAAATACGCTAAAAGGAGTTAGCTACTCGGATGAGGGTTATACCTAAACTTGAACTCCTTCTTCTTGAAATCTTGTAGAGGTTGATGGTTCTCTTTTGTCGCCTTCTTCCGTCGAAGATGGATCCACCTCGAGGGTTCAACCTTGGGCTCTTTCTCGGACTTGGAGTGAACTAGAATCTCCGGCTTGCTAATCCTTTGATCCTAGGGTGAGTAGAGAGTGACTAGGGTTTGCTTTTCTTTTTAAAGAGAAGGATTCTCAACTCATGAGAGGGTTTCTCTTTACTAGAGGAAGAAGAAGATGAAGAGAGGAGAGAGAATGAGAATGATAGAATGAGCTATTATTTTCTCTTCTTGCAACCATAATGCAAAAGAATAATATTATCTAAATGATAATAATTGAAAATGAGAATAGTTGATGGTAGTGTTTGGAATGACCACAACCATGCTTCATTTAAAAATGTAAGCATAAATCAAGGAAGACTTTTGAAGGCATGAAAGTGGTCAATGGTCAACAAGTCAACCAAGGTCAACAAGTCAACAAAGAACAACCATAACATAATTCTCATTTAATTATTATTATTAATAGATAATAAATAAATCCATTAGGGTTTGGAAAATAAAGACTGTCAACTGTGCATACGCACCCGTTCCGAAACCCTAATGAAAAACCTCATTCTCCTCCTCAAGCAACTGTGCATACACACCTGCATTCTCGTTCCGAAAAACAAGAATACCAAGATATAAAAGCAACCCCAAAACACATACCAGTATCTGGCTCAAACCAGAGCCTGCCAGTATAATCCGTCCGGACTCCAAACGTGCACAAGTGCGCGGATGAGAACGAACCCTGTCGCAAAAACCATGCGACCTCTACTCTGTTTTGCCCAGAGGCGAATACCCTCTGTGTGGGACTCTAAAGACTCGACACTACGCTGGCAGTGGGTTTAACCACAGACCGCAAGCGGCACTAGCTGTGCGTAACGGTCCCCAGGTAGATGCCGACAAGAAGGCTGACGAGGTGAAACCCCATCTGAACTCCTACTGAGTCTGAATGTGACAGTCTCCGTACAGTCCGGTCTGTTCGTCTGATACATCGCATGGCGGGCCTAGGGGGTGGTAAACGTCAGTCCCCCAATAGCGGTACAAGTCGTGCCGGAGCGAAGCCCAAAACACCCTGAGATAACACTGGAAACCTACCAGTATATCTCGTTTGCCCTGGCCAGGGACTACTCGTGTAATGGCTCTCCTAGACACAGCGCGATGTCAACCCCCAATACCGGGAGAGACGAATCCTGTCTAACCGTCACTGCCTCCAAGTGCTTCGGGACTGCACCCAACCACCACCCGTTTGCACGACTCCTTTGAGCCGTGGTAGGGTAGTGATCAAAGTGCAGTGGGAACACACTTGAGGCGAAGTGCCAGTGTCAAGTCAGCGGACTAAGCTGTACTCATGTCACCTGGGAACTGATAACTGACGATAGGTATAATACCAACCTGTCAGTTCCCGACGAGTCCTGTCCAGTGTACTCGTAACCCAACGAGCACCCGTATACTATCTCCAGTACGACGTACTGATGGCTGTGGGACAGACCATCTCCCACACTGGGATGAGAATCGCATACGCTAGTCTACTCCGGAGTATCGATGCCCTGTCTCGATAGTCCTGCGACTAGGGACCTGTATAAGGATGTGCTTATAGATTACCCAGCCCCCACTAGTGTGACTGCCATCACAACGCTGGTAATCAAGCAAAGATCCTAAGGGCTCCACTAATGCGTATAAGTGATATACTGAAATAAACACAAGTACACATTGAAGTAGAAACAAACCAAGTAGCATACTACTATTTTGAGCAAGATTGTATATACAAGGTGAATATCCCAAGCATCCATTAAGTAATATACAAACTAGTATGATACAGTAATGGCCTCTAGGGCATATACACTAACAATCTCCCACTTGCACTAAGGCCATGTACTGGCGTATCGAAGACCTATCATCTCGATCAGCCGCTCGAACTGAGTCTGGGGCAAGGCCTTGGTGAATGGATCTGCAGTGTTCTCTTCTGAAGCAACCCTCCGAACCTCGATCTCCTTGCGATCCACGATCTCCCTGATCAGGTGATACCGCCTCAAGATGTGCCTGGATCTCTGATGGGACCTGGGTTCCTTCGCTAAAGCTATAGCCCCGTTGTTGTCGCAATACAGAGGTATTGGGTCAACAATGGACGGAACCACCTGAAGTTCTTTCAAGAACTTCCTCATCCAGACAGCTTCTTTTGCGGCATCAGATGCAGCGATGTATTCCGCTTCCATCGTCGAGTCTGCAACGGTTTCCTGTTTGGAACTCTTCCAACACACCGCCCCTCCATTGAGGGTGAAGACAAAACCCGACATGGACTTGGAATCATCCTTGTCACTCTGGAAGCTGGAGTCAGCAAAGGCCTCGATCTGGAGGTCTTTTCCGCCATACACCAAGAACATCTCCTTAGTCCTCCTCAGGTACTTGAGAATGTTCTTTACTGCTATCCAGTGTTTCTCCCCAGGGTTAGACTGATACCGGCTTACCACACTCAGTGCATAAGCTACATCCGGTCTGGTACACAACATCGCATACATTATAGAGCCTACCGCAGAAGCGTAGGGTATAATAGACATGCGATCCCTCTCCAAATCAGTCTTGGGAGACATCTCTTTAGAGAGGGTGATCCCGTGACAAGCCGGTAGGTTACCGCGCTTGGAATCTTCCATACTGAATCTTTTCACTATGGTGTCGATGTACCTGGACTGAGAAAGTCCCAATATCCTCTTGGATCTATCACGATGGATCCGGATCCCCAGGATGTATGAGGCATCACCCAGGTCTTTCATGGAGAACCTTTGCGACAAGAACCCCTTGACAGATTGTAGCATAGGAATGTCATTTCCTATCAAGAGAATGTCGTCCACGTATAAAACGAGGAATACTACAGTTCTCGCTACAAATCTACTATAGATGCATGGTTCATCTGGATTTTTGATAAAGCCAAATTCTTTGACTGTCTCATCAAAGCAGATGTTCCAACTCCGCGATGCCTGCTTTAGTCCATAGATGGACTTAAGCAACTTGCACACCTTTCCGCTGCTCCCACTCTGAATGAAACCCTCTGGCTGGTCCATATAGACACACTCCTCTAAATTTCCATTTAGAAAAGCTGTCTTTACGTCCATTTGCCAGATCTCATAATCGTGGAAGGCAGCAATGGCAAGAAGGATCCGAATGGATTTCAGCATGGCTACTGGAGAAAAGGTTTCGTCGTAGTCCAAGCCAGGTCTTTGACGAAAACCCTTTGCTACCAGCCTAGCTTTATAGGTCTCAACCTGTCCATCTACACCAATCTTCCTTTTGAAGATCCACTTGCATCCTACGGGTTTTACCCCGTCTGGAGCAATGTCCAACGTCCATACCTTGTTGGTGTACATGGACTCCATTTCGGTCCGCATTGCATCCAGCCATTTCACTGAGTCAACGCTCTGAACGGCCTGCTGGAAGCTAGTAGGCTCATCATAATCTATGATGCAATCCTCTCGATCCCCGTCTATGAGAAAACCGTAGTATCTCTCGGGCGGATGAGACTGCCTACTACTCCTGCGGAGCGGCGTAGGAATGTCCTGTTCTGTTGAACCTTCTGGTTCCACCAAACTTTCAGTAACAGTCTGTGGTTCTGGAATTTCTTCCAGCTCTACTGCGCTCCCACTTGTTTCCTTTTCTATGAACTGGTGTTCTAGAAAGTGGGCATGACGAGAAATAAGAACTTTTTGTTCCTCTTCACAGTAGAAGAAATATCCTTTGGAATTCTTTGGATATCCCACAAACTTGCACAGTACTGAGCGTGCCTCGAGCTTGTCCGCATGCTGCTTTTTGACAAAAGCTGGACTTCCCCATATCTTAATGTGATTAAGATGGGGTCTCTTCCCACACCACATCTCAAATGGCGTGGTAGGCACAGTCTTAGTGGGAACTCGGTTCAAAAGGTATGCGGCTGATTCTAGTGCATACCCCCAGAATGATCGCGGTAACTCAGCGTTACTCATCATGGACCGCACCATATCCAATAGGGTGCGGTTCCGTCTCTCCGATACACCGTTATGTTGCGGGGTGTATGGAGGAGTAAGCTGAGAGAGAATTCCGTTCTCTTTTAAATAGTCCAGGAATTCGGCACTTAAGTATTCTCCACCTCGATCCGATCTTAGAATCTTAATACTTTTGCCGGTCTGTTTCTCTACTTCATTCTTATACTCCTGGAATTTTCCAAAGGCCTCGGACTTATGTTTCATTAAGAAGACATAACCGTACCTTGAGAAGTCATCCGTAAAAGTAATGAAGTAAGAATGTCCGCTTCGGGCATGTGTAGACATTGGACCGCACACGTCACTGTGTACGAGTCCCAAGAGCTCGCTCGCTCTTACTCCATGTCCAGTAAACGGAGTCTTTGTCATCTTTCCTTTGAGACAAGATTGACAAGTGGCATATGATTGATATTCGAACGCATTCAAATATCCTTCTGTATGCAACTTATTCAACCTTCTCTCATTGATGTGACCCAATCTACAATGCCATAAGAAAGTCTGATTTATTTCTGGAGACTTTCTTTTGTGTGTATTCTGGACATTGAAAATCTGTGGTTGGTTTAACACGTATATACCATTACTCAGAGTACCTGACCCAATCAATACTTGATTAAGGTGAATGTTTACAACATTACTTACAAACGCAAATTCATAACCTTCTTTAGAAACTAAAGATACAGAAATGATATTACAAGTTGCGTTGGGTACAAAAAAGCAATTACGCAAAACCAAAACATGTCCATCTGACATTCCCAGGTGATAGTCCCCCACGGCTTTAGCATCCATGCTAGCTCCGTTCGCAACTCTGAGGGTCATGTCACCTGCCTTCAAATCCCTACGGTTTCTCAACGCCTGCAAAGAATTACAGATATGAGATCCTGATCCGGTATCCAATACCCAGGAAGTAGAGTTTATTGAAAGACAGTTTTCAATAACATACACACCTGAAGCTGAAGCTGCAACCTGCTTCAATTCCTGTGTTCTGGCCTTCCAGGCCCTGCAATCATTCTTCCAGTGTCCTTTCTTATGACAAAAGAAGCATTCTTCCTTATCCACAAGCTTCCCCGCTATCTTTGTTGCTTTCCCTTTTCCCTTCGTATCCACTTTACTAACACCGCCCCTTGGTTTGGCGGGGGCCTTCTTCTTCTTTCCCTTGGCTTTCGCCTTGGACCTAGAAGAAGATGATCCTCCTACAAACAAAGTGGATGTATCCCTACTTTTCTGTAGGGTGCCCTCTGCGCTCCTCAGCATGTTGAGGAGCTCTGATAGTTCAACCTCTTTTTCTTGTAGGTTGAAGTTCAGTATAAACTGGGCGTAAGTGGAAGGAAGGGACTGGAGAACTATATCCGTATATAGCTCACTCTCCAATGTGATCCCTAGGTCAGCGAGCTCCTCAATGTAGCCGATCATCTTTAGCACGTGCTCGGCTACTGATGATCCGACGGCCATCTTTGTCGAAAACAACTTTTTCGACGCTTCGTATCTTGCGATACGTGATTGCTCTCCATACAGTTCATTTGTATGGAGCAATATGGACTCCATGTCCATATTCTCATGCCTCCTCTGATGTTCGTTGTCCATCGAGGCAAGCAAGAGGCACTTGGCCTTCGCGCTATCAATCTCCCAAGTCTTGCGGATTTCCTTATCCGCGACGCTGGAAGTTGGACCAGGGACAGGGGGAGCTTTGGTGGTAAGAAGATACCCCAGCTTGTCATAAGTGATTGCTATCTTGACATTCCTGAGCCAATCTTTGTAGTTTGGCCCTGTCAGCTTGTTTTTATCTAGGAGTAACTTAAGTCCAGTCATGTTGATTGGTCGCTGCAATTAGGAGAGAGAAGAAGAAACACTCAGCATGATGCTCTTGCAAGTTTAGAGTGGTTTTTAGTTTGTCTAAACAGGATGGCTCCCACTGTTTCTCGAATCCCTCCTCAAACCATAAAGGAAGAATTAGTCAGGATCAATCCCACCGTACAATACTTGCTTAACCGTTCAGCCAGGCCGGTGTCGGTACTTCGAGGGAGGTTTTCCAACGCTTTCGCGAAGTTCCTTAATTAAAGAACCTCTTTTCCCTGGGGGCGTAACCCCGCTAACACCTTTCTAGGCACCTACTAGGTTTATAGCATTGATCGTTAAGTGAGAAATTTCCCGAGGAGTAGCATATACTCACAGTAGGATCGGGATCCAAATATCATCGCGTGACGAAACTGAAGGAATCCTACCAGAATCACCACACTCCAAATGGTATGCAAATCTAGCAAGTTTCAGTACTTATGAAACTCCCGATGTGGATTTTTGCCCCATGCTCTTATGACCTTGACTTTGGCCAAAATATCATAAGTCACATGTCAAGTTCTGCCCGTCACTATCCAGGTTAATTTGGATCCATCCGTACCTACCCTTGACTTTGGCCAAAATGGCAGCACGACTGTCCCAAACCAACGCATCTATCTATGCTACACATGAACACCCAATAGCTACCAATCACTATGCCTTGACTTTGGCCAAAATACATAGCTTGAATACTATTGCCTATTCATGCGAAGCGACGGAGGGCTACGAATGGTTTTGGCAAAACCGTGAACGTAGTGAACTTGATTTAATCGATGGAACGAGATAGCTTTTAGTAGGAGTGGCTCAATCTCCGCATTTAAAAGTTAGTTTTGAAAAGAACCGAGTGGTTTTTCGAAAGTGTTCCATCGACTTAAACTTGGTTTATTATCTTGCATTAGTTCTTTTAATGCGTGATATTCTTGCATTAGTACTTTTAATGCGTCCCATCATTTAATCCTACCATTGCAGAAAACAACCAAAATATGACGTACGCTTATGCCATTCGCATTCGCCACGGGGCCCCGTCATTACCCGTTAGGTTACTTAACTAACGACAGAGCGGGGGCTGGGCTAGCGCGTCTGTAAAACATAAGCAACGCCTAAATAGAAAGCAATGATAGACATTTCAGATCACAGATAAATACATTGGATATACTAGCAATCTGTAATTTGTACGAGCCTGTAACAAAAAACAGATAACACGGTCGCGGTGAATAGCCAAACCCCCACCCAAGACCCCTACGGGTGCGGCAAACTACCCGCCAAGTCCTCGGTAGTTTGTGCACCCCTCCATGGGTCTATCCTAGGAGCAAAAACAGTAAAAAGAATTATACAATGACGGCTACAACCCCGACCCGGTTGTGCGGCCAAACAAATAATATAATTACATCAATTTACATTTACAATGAATTGCAAGAAAAGAAAACTCTCGTCTCACAACCCCCGGCTATTCACCCGCGACAATCCAACATATTTATATACACATTCCAGCACATTACAGATCTTGTATAACCCCGACTAATCGTCTTATAGCGATTAGCCGACGTTCAATACAAGCAAACATCACAGATATAACCATCATAGTCAAAGTGTAGTGAAGTTCGGAAAAAAATACGGAATTATAGGACCCCAAAAGGAAATTTCTTTTCTGGAAAATCTGGGTACATATAATATATTTTAAAAATCCCAAAACCAACACAGACACACACTGCACGAAAAACGACGCACTAAAGACAACAAACCGCGGCGCTTCAGCGGCGGCCAAGAAGGGTCACGCGGCGGAAGCGCGGCGGCTTAGACGAATTGGTGAATCGTTTTTCATGGGTGTTCTAACAAAACCCTGAGATGAATTTAGGAGTATAAATTTTTTCATTTTGACCAGAAAAAATTTCAACAGAAACTCAGTTTTTGTAGTTTTCCGGTTTTGTGATTTTTTTTCGGTTCCGAACTTCGTTACACTTTACTACCTAGCTAGTTTAAGTTTAGTTAGGCTCTGATACCACTGTAAGTCCATATTGCGACCCCCGGTTCTTACGGGGAGGCGGAAACGGTATAAAAATCAAATTTTTAGTGCAAGAAGCAACATGGACTAAACAAGGTCGGGATCGTGTCTAAACTAAACTAGCAAATACGCTAAAAGGAGTTAGCTACTCGGATGAGGGTTATACCTAAACTTGAACTCCTTCTTCTTGAAATCTTGTAGAGGTTGATGGTTCTCTTTTGTCGCCTTCTTCCGTCGAAGATGGATCCACCTCGAGGGTTCAACCTTGGGCTCTTTCTCGGACTTGGAGTGAACTAGAATCTCCGGCTTGCTAATCCTTTGATCCTAGGGTGAGTAGAGAGTGACTAGGGTTTGCTTTTCTTTTTAAAGAGAAGGATTCTCAACTCATGAGAGGGTTTCTCTTTACTAGAGGAAGAAGAAGATGAAGAGAGGAGAGAGAATGAGAATGATAGAATGAGCTATTATTTTCTCTTCTTGCAACCATAATGCAAAAGAATAATATTATCTAAATGATAATAATTGAAAATGAGAATAGTTGATGGTAGTGTTTGGAATGACCACAACCATGCTTCATTTAAAAATGTAAGCATAAATCAAGGAAGACTTTTGAAGGCATGAAAGTGGTCAATGGTCAACAAGTCAACCAAGGTCAACAAGTCAACAAAGAACAACCATAACATAATTCTCATTTAATTATTATTATTAATAGATAATAAATAAATCCATTAGGGTTTGAAAATAAAGACTGTCAACTGTGCATACGCACCCGTTCCGAAACCCTAATGAAAAACCTCATTCTCCTCCTCAAGCAACTGTGCATACACACCTGCATTCTCGTTCCGAAAAACAAGAATACCAAGATATAAAAGCAACCCCAAAACACATACCAGTATCTGGCTCAAACCAGAGCCTGCCAGTATAATCCGTCCGGACTCCAAACGTGCACAAGTGCGCGGATGAGAACGAACCCTGTCGCAAAAACCATGCGACCTCTACTCTGTTTTGCCCAGAGGCGAATACCCTCTGTGTGGGACTCTAAAGACTCGACACTACGCTGGCAGTGGGTTTAACCACAGACCGCAAGCGGCACTAGCTGTGCGTAACGGTCCCCAGGTAGATGCCGACAAGAAGGCTGACGAGGTGAAACCCCATCTGAACTCCTACTGAGTCTGAATGTGACAGTCTCCGTACAGTCCGGTCTGTTCGTCTGATACATCGCATGGCGGGCCTAGGGGGTGGTAAACGTCAGTCCCCCAATAGCGGTACAAGTCGTGCCGGAGCGAAGCCCAAAACACCCTGAGATAACACTGGAAACCTACCAGTATATCTCGTTTGCCCTGGCCAGGGACTACTCGTGTAATGGCTCTCCTAGACACAGCGCGATGTCAACCCCCAATACCGGGAGAGACGAATCCTGTCTAACCGTCACTGCCTCCAAGTGCTTCGGGACTGCACCCAACCACCACCCGTTTGCACGACTCCTTTGAGCCGTGGTAGGGTAGTGATCAAAGTGCAGTGGGAACACACTTGAGGCGAAGTGCCAGTGTCAAGTCAGCGGACTAAGCTGTACTCATGTCACCTGGGAACTGATAACTGACGATAGGTATAATACCAACCTGTCAGTTCCCGACGAGTCCTGTCCAGTGTACTCGTAACCCAACGAGCACCCGTATACTATCTCCAGTACGACGTACTGATGGCTGTGGGACAGACCATCTCCCACACTGGGATGAGAATCGCATACGCTAGTCTACTCCGGAGTATCGATGCCCTGTCTCGATAGTCCTGCGACTAGGGACCTGTATAAGGATGTGCTTATAGATTACCCAGCCCCCACTAGTGTGACTGCCATCACAACGCTGGTAATCAAGCAAAGATCCTAAGGGCTCCACTAATGCGTATAAGTGATATACTGAAATAAACACAAGTACACATTGAAGTAGAAACAAACCAAGTAGCATACTACTATTTTGAGCAAGATTGTATATACAAGGTGAATATCCCAAGCATCCATTAAGTAATATACAAACTAGTATGATACAGTAATGGCCTCTAGGGCATATACACTAACACGAACATGTCTCGGAAATTCTTCCATTCGATGGGTTGATCAAGACGGATTTCTTCTGCCTTCCACCAATTCCGTGCATTGTCCGTGAGTTGCAGTTTCGCAACACGGACCCAAGTTATCTCTGGCACTTGTGCTGCTGCCAGATCATCTTTGATGCTCTGAGCCCATTTCTCAGCTTCCAGCGGGCTCTCTTTTCCTGAGAATTGTTTAGGGTGCAAAGCCCGGAATTGCTTCACTCTGGGTGCTTCCATTTCTGGACGGTTCAAGAGAATAGCTGTCTGCTGCTGCTGTCCTTCCAGGAGTCTGCGGATCGCCTTAAGCAATACCGTCTGCTCATTGATCGGAGCAGGGACGACATGTGTAATAGGTGGTGGTGGTGGAGTGTTGTTGAAGTTGGTGCTGGTGTTGTTTGGGTAATCCATAACCTTGAAAGAAAAATTTTGGTCAGGACAGATTCAAAGTATATGAAATGATAAGATTCAAGGAGTATGGATTGTAAAGAATGTTTTAGTTGCCGGTTCTTGTGTTATATTGCTTAGGTTGTTCACGCAGAACATAACTGCATGGTAGGGTTCCATACAGCTCTGACCTTCATGGGCCACCAACAAAACCTGTCACGCCCCGCTTCCCGGTATACGGGCAGAGGGCGCGACTGGCCGCTACGTATTTACTCAGAAGTAAATACGCTAAGCGTAGCTAAGCAATATAAAAGAAATGTAAACAAGAGACAAATGTAATGAAACAACAACTTTATTTATTAACATTCTTTTGTACAATGCATGGAAAAGTAAATACATCTGAATGAAAGCAATGTCTAAACAATGGCATAACAGAAATGGAAAGTACTGAAATGAAATGTGTACAAGTGTAACTACAGCTCGGGATCTTCAATAAACTGTCCAAGTCTTCAGTTCTAGGCTCGATCTCTGGAAGGTCCGAATCACCTGACGACATTCATAGAAGAAGAAGAGAATGTCGTCGGCGAACAAATCGCTCGGTAAGTCTCAAAGATAAGGGGGAAGTAGAATAGACATAGAGAGAGAGAGTATAGCTTTTAAAGTTGTATTATTTTGTTATACTGTTCTATATAGTGTTAATGCTGTTGTTAACGTAAGTTCAAGGGTGAATGTCAACCAATCTCAAGAGTGTTCTCAAACCCAACAGGCTGTAATCCAGGGGTAGGGAACCACGGGCCCGAATCAAATGTTAGTAACGGGACTTCGACCGTCGTCGAAGTATTCCAAACTCCACAGGCTGTAATCCAGGAGCATGGAAACACGGGCCCTCATGATAGCTTGCTTGTGTTAGTAGTCATGGATTCATGATCTAGGGGGACTCTTGAGATTTTGTTGGATTCACGAATGAACTACCCTTTAAACCCCGAGATGTCTTGTTTGTATTGTTTGTATTGTATTGCAACTTGTATTGTCTTGTAATATGGATTTATAATTGGACGACTTGCTGAAACCATGATATCAGTAAATGGATGTAACTGGAGAATTATGTAAATGGAAGTATATCCATGGTTCGGTTCAGTCAATATAAATTGAATATATTGAATATATGTATTCAAGGATTCATATTGAATTGTAGTATTATAAATTGTACTTGAATTATATTCAAGTCAGATTATTTATAATGAGACTCAGTCTGAGTCAGAACAATTAGAAAAGAAAATTGAAGTCCTGAATTAGGTTTTGATGTTATCGATAACCGCTGCACATGGGCGGCAGGATTTGTGTCTTTTTCAAAGAAGATTACCGTGTTGATAACACTGTTTGTTAAGTTGTTTACCTTAAATAGGCAAGCACCCATATCTCTGGCTCCCTGAGGCTCAAGAGACTGGTCCCGCTTAAACCTATATTTACTAGGGTCCTTAGGATAATTTATAAAACTTGAGGGGGTTTTATGTAAAAATAATTTTATATAATTTAAAAAATACACCTCAAGTATTAAATTATCGTCTTTAGAGTTTTCATAGCTGTAGATTTTATATTTGTGATATTTTTAGTGAATAAACCTATTTTTCATAATACATGGTATTTAATTGTAATATTGAACTTGAATGGAATTTCATGGTATTTTCATGTAAAGTGGTTCTTTTGATTTGAAAAAGTTGGAATATTTATATTATATCAAAGATAGATATTTTGATGATACATATTTTGTAACATTTCAGAAATCGTTTTGCGAATTTTTTCCGTTTTAGGGCGAAATTGTCGGTATTTTCCGTTTTAACCCGATTTCGATCAAACGTCCGTAGAACCTTTCCGGCACCTATTTTTGCAAAAATAAAGCTTGTGCGCGAACTTTGGAGGTATTTGGGAGGTTTTGGTTCAGATAGAATTTTTCCCAAATAAAATATTATTTTAGCCGGTAAAATATGCACGTAAATCGGGAAATTTCTTCTTAATGAGAATCATTGGAAATCATCACAAAAATTATTTTAGAATCTTCTTCTTAAACATCTAGATTTATTTTGGTCAATGGAATTAAAATTTTAAAAGAAAAAGAAAAGAAAATGAATAAAAGGTGGCTTTTTGCATTAAATGTGCATTAATTGATTTCTTTTGCTAGAAACTTCCCTATTTTTCTTACACAAACACCCCTCCCTCACCTTGGCCGACCTATATTCCCCCATTTCTGTCCCAAATTTTTCCAAGTTTATTTCTTCACTTTCCAAGATCAAAAACTCATCAAAAATCCCAAAATAAATCCACAAAAATCCTAAATAAAAATAAAACCATCATTTCCTTCACTAATCCTTCTTGGATCTTCAACAAAGCATGGTTTTTTTTAGGCTAAGATGATGGATCTAGTTTCATTTTGGTGTTCTTGAGGAGGTTTAATTTCTAACACAAATCTTTAATTATTATGTTTAAATCATTGATTTAGCTAATTATATGTTTAATATAGCTTTTAAATCATGATAATTCATTATTCTTTTTTTTTAGGAAATTCAAGTTAAGGTTAAATCTTGATTTAAGTGTATAATGTTAATTAAAGTGTTAATTTGTGATTAGGAAAAGATTAACCTAGTAGAAAATGATAAATTTTGCTAATGAATATTTTGTTTAATTATGCAATTTCGCTTACTAGGTTTTTGCTAAAACTTAATTAGCAAGTGTTAAAAATATAGGAATGGTTTTGATAGCTTAGTTAAGCTATTATAAGGTGTTTGTAATCACTAGATATGCGTTAGCTTGAAACTAGTGCGCAATATTGCGATAAGTTGCTTACTAGGTTTCGGGGGTTTTCCAACGTGGGTTCGATTGGTCGTTGCGAGGTTATATCTATTGTATTCCTCGTAATTGTTTGTGTTGTGTTGCGCGATCAGGACGATCGGGGTCTAGACTTGGTGTTTTGTATTTTAGCGACTCCAGTTAGGGTTTTTGGCCGATGTCGTGCGCGATAGATGCGCTAAGTGCGCAGTACAATTTTCAGGGCGTTATTCTTGCGTTTCGATGTCTTTTCGTCGATGTAGGATATTTTCTTATGTGATGTGTTTATGAAATTTTAGGTTCGCAAGCGGGGACTTCGGACGCTACGACAAGGGAAAAGAGGTGGTAGGCTTCAATTAGCCAGGAGCGTTGGTGAGTAGATTTAACATCTACAGGGGAATCGCCCGCATGGCGTTATGCGTCTGAGCTAGAGATGTTATTTCTGTCGCATATTCTATGTCATATTTAGAATTGTGCATTTACCTTATTACTTAGATATTGTTATACTTGGACTAGTATCCTTCGGACACTGCACATATTATTGACGATTCATGTTGCACGAGCACTGATTGTATGCTACACACACCATCAATAATTGCCATGTCACGCACAACCCACTTATAGATATGATATTGCTTGGTTAGGGACATTGAGACTTTGATTCATATTTCTTTACGCATTGACTTATAACATACCTGTATACCTACATGCTTACACATATGCTCTGACATACTTACATGCTAGTTACCTGTATACCTATAGAGTATTGTACCATTAGTGATAGGTACATGGACACTTTATGACATAGCTACAGGTATACCTTGCATACTTATTTCACTTATATCCAGGGGGTATACTACATCATTACTTATAGGTAGATACATATATCTTGCATACCTTTATGTTTTCATATACATCTGGTTATAGCTACATGTTTACCTTTACCTGATGTTATTTTAGAATTGGAGAAAATTAGGAACCACATGATATTTATATTAACTTGTTGCAGTTAATTAGCGGCTTTTCCTTTATATGCTTACATTTCCGTTTATGTTGCATATATTATATTCATGGATTTTTGCATTGTGATATGGATTTTTCATGTTGTTTTCTGGATTTGGGGACTGTTGGAGTTCATGAAATTATGCATTATTTGAAAAACCCGGTTTCCCTTGATTTGATATTTCAGCAGCCACCATGAGATTTATCGGTTCTGATATATATATATACCCCACGCGAGGAAAGGAGGGGTCCGTGTGCGGGTACATGGTGGGGCCCGGAGGTACCCCGGGGCAAGAATTTCGTGGAGCTAGACGATGAGTTAGTAGGGGAACCATACCATCCGGTGACATTACCAATGACTCAGCGGTTATCATGGGGATACCGACGGGAGTCATGTACGTATAAATACGTGGAAAGACGAGGGTCAGAGCTAGGAACTCGTGCTTTTCGGATAGCGTATGATACGTACCTATCAGGGTG
This sequence comes from Agapanthus africanus, assembly GCA_030015575.1. NCBI lineage: Eukaryota > Viridiplantae > Streptophyta > Magnoliopsida > Asparagales > Amaryllidaceae > Agapanthus > Agapanthus africanus. The sequence continues at coordinate 395,962,886 of JASDDO010000026.1, read as the reverse complement.
CCAGTCTTAGTGACAGCACCTGATAGATCAGTATTTCTGTGTCGATGCTTGACACATTGTTTTTATGATATTTCTTTTTACTTCTTTGTATATATAACAGTGGAATGGGACGCTGTTATATATGCTCTTACACCAATATTAGTGGAATGAGACGCTAATATATGTGTATTGACATTAAATTATATACATCATCATATTTATTCATGCAAATATATTTAGGATGTTAGATTTTTACTTGATAATTTGATTTGGGATATAGGTAATTAATTTGATATTGGATACAGGATATTTTTGAGATTGCTGATTTGTACATTAAAGATATATGAGATTTATTCGATATTGTACATTCAGAATTTGTGTGACTTATATGATATGAGAGCCAATTTGGGGGCTGATTTGAGGAATTTGGATTTGGATTTGTCTTGATGGATTGTGATCCTATCACGATATCAGGATTCCGTGGAAATGACATATTTCATTCCATACTCCACATTTAATGTTTATGCACTGCTTCATGTATTAGTAGTACCTGTTAGAGTACCTTTCATGATTGTTGCATTTACATACCTTTATTTATATGCATTGCTTCATGTATTAGTTGTATCTGCTAGTGTACCTTTCATGATTATTGCATTCATATGACTTTTTATTGCTATTAATTGCACATGTTAGATTCACGCTGTACGTGCATACTTACGATTACCTGCATATGTTATTTACTATTCACGAGTTGGCAACTCACCCCCGTTGTGCCACAGTTTATTTTGCAGGGTGTTCCCCAGAGTAGTCGAGGCAGGCTATTCTTCTATCATCTTTTGCTACGGATACCGCATCAGCTCACAGTGTGCAGTTTGCTTAGGTGGGTTTTGTGGTTATTCGTTTGTTGTATTGTATATTCGTTATATCCTTGTACTCTCCATCTACTATATTTTCTTGTTGACTTAGAGACTTGGTGAGGACGATATTGTATATTATTTGTGACTTGTTGTCTTTTATACAGTTTCCTTTCTATCGTCTTTTATTTGTTCGCTACGACGTCGTATATTTGTTGTGGTGGTTGTTTTCCTCCTTTGGACGTGTATTTGCTCCTGTTTGGGGATGCTTTACTTTATATTTAAGTTGTACCCATTTTGGGGTTGGTTTTTACAAAGGAGGTGCTGCCGAAATTTTCAAGAAAGTAAATTGTACTTAAAGAATTTATACTTGAGATTTTCAAAAGTTTAAACAATGTTTCTTATCTTTTTTTGTCTTTTATGGTTTAGATTTCTGGGTTTTGGCTTTCTTTTACTGCGTTACGCCTGTAGACGTTGCGTAGTATTAGGGCCGTCACGTGCCAATTTCGGGTCGTGATAAAATTGGTATCAGAGCGTTGCGTTTTACCTTTCGGAGTGTAGGATGACCTTGGTATGATGGAGTAGGTAGCTTAAGCAGAGTAACATAGTGTGTGTATGTCCGCGGCATACTCACGATGCGGTACTCCGCCTAAAGCGACCTATGTACAAATTGCTTGAAATTCCTTCCTTGATGACATATCCTTGTGATTCGATTTCCGTGTTCATATCGAATCTTATTTCTATTTATAGCCTTTGTCGCCGATGACTATGGGGACTCAGAGTGATGCAGCGAGGGCCGAGGTCAGGATTAACTCTGGTAGGACGAGGACTGACCAGGATGGCACGCTCGTTGCATTGGTGCAGATGGATTCGCCTTCGACAGATAGTATCGCTAGGCTTGTGGCAGAGATGTAGGACTTGCACCAGACGATGAGTTCTTTGGTTGATGCCATTCGAGCGCAGCGACAGGAGGTTGTCACCCCTGTTACCCAGTTGTTCTTTGCGATCAGCATGTAGCATTCCGTCACCTACATAGCACCAGTGGATATAGATCCAGTTGACGAGGCACGTATTCCAGAGACTTTGGGAGTTCCGGAACCGTGGAGGACTCGTACCGGTGTACCATCCCAGAGACAGAGGCCTAGTCGTCGAGACAGCTTTCGTGACCGTCGCGGGAGTAGCAGAGGTTTGGGACGAGTAGAGTCGTGTTAGCTAGATCAGCCGTTTGTTGTGTTAATTTTTGTCAGCGATTCTTTTGTTGCGCAACACGTATTTCAGTCGTGTGCCAATCGGTTAGGAGATTCGTCCGTCGTTGTGATCCTTCTAGAGATGTTAGATTTGACGTCCTCCTGGGCACAGACTGGTTAGCTACGTGTTAGATGTTAGTTGTATATATGTCCTAGAGGCCAGTATTGTACAGATGATGTATATTATATTGGATGCTTGGACATATATAGAGAGGACTTTCTTGCTCGACATGATAGTATGCTATCTGGTTACTCTTTATCTTAACATGTATACTTGTCTCTTGATATTGTCTTATAGTTACATGTTGGTAAAGCCCTTAGGATGTGTACTTGACTATCTGGACTATGATGCAGATCATACTAGTGGGGACAGAGTAGTCCATAAGTACATCCTTTAATGTTCCTAGTCGTAGGTTTATCGAGACAGGGCATCGATATACCAGAATAGACTAGCGTATACGCTTCTCGACCCATAAGATGGGCGATGGATGATCCCATATCCATTGGTGTTTGACATCATAGATGGTATACGGGTGCTCAGTGATGACTGGGTACACTGGACGGACTCGCCGAGAACTCCCAGATGGTATTATACCTCACGTCAGATGGCAGTTCTCTGGTGACACTTGTGCAGGTTAGTCTGTAGACCCGAGATCGTCAAAGATTCTTGTGTGATTCCCACTGTGCTTTGATTTCCACCTTACCACGTCCATGAGGGCGTGCAAAACGGTGGTTTTTGGGTACAGTCCCGAGTCACATGGAGGCAATGAGCGATAGGAGGGGTTTCGTCTCTCCCGGTATTGGGGGTTGATGTTGCGCTGTGCTCGATTGGCCATAACAGGGAAGTCCCTGGCCAGGGCTGATATAGAGATTTACTGGTAAGTGTTAACAGTAGTTTCTCGACTCGTTATGAGCCTCATATCGACACGACTTATCGGTTATTGGGGTCTGAAATTTACCACCCCTAGACTTGATATGCGACATATCAGACGAGGAGACCGGACTGTACGGGAAGTGATACCGGCAGGCTTTTACAGGAGTTGGAGTGGGCTTGCTTGCTGATCTTCTGATCGCTCAATACCCGGGTGGCCGTTACGTCCAGCTAGTACCGCTGACGGCTTGTGGGTGCTTGATGTGATCAACTCCTACTGCCGGCGTATTGATGAGTCTTTAGAGTCCTACACAGAGGTTTTACTGGCTCAGGCAAAACGAAATAGGAGCACGTATGTGATATGTGCGGGACCGAGAATAATGCGTGTATGTGATACCGTATTCTATTTTCGCGACTTTTTGTATCGGTCGGTTATATATGATATAGCCGGGTTATCGAATCAAGTTTTGATTCGATAAGTCGATACAATGGATGTTAGTCGGTTATATGAGATATGACTGGATTATTAAGTCAAGTGTTGACTTAATAATTTAGTGTATAATTGTATATTAGATATACTAGTTTACATTAACTAACACTTGTTCACTTAAGGATTTTTCTCACATGTGCACAACTTTAATATATATGTGATATATATTAAAAATGTGTTTTCTTTTTGTATCATGGTTGATGATACACATGACTTGGGTGTATGAGACTTATACCATGCTATTTATCATGTTTGGTTTTTATATTTAAAGTAATTACAAAATTAGTGGAGGATTAGCACAATGCATGAAGCTTGTGGATGCATTGACTAAGTCCAATAAGTTTGTTTTTACTATGGATATTTGTTAACCCAACCATAAAGATTAGCCATGGTTATGTCTCTACATGAGTTAGTATATGATACTCACTCACCATGGTTAGCTTTCTCACTTGATCATTATCTCTTCTCATATTATTTTCTTCATCTTCTTCCTTGAGCTAAAAAGCTCTCTAAGGTTTGATCCAAAGTGAGAAACATTGTGAGAAACTAAATTCTAAAGTGAACCCACTTCCTATTTCTCCATCCTCTACTAGACTAGCACTTTACTTTAGGGTGTTTGCTTCACTAATTCTCTAGTTAGTGAAGTAGAAGCTTGAGTTGGCATCCCCTCGACATAGATCATCTTCGGCCTCGAAGACTTCAAGCAAGGACGGTCTTTTAGCCTCGTGAAGCCATGCAAGAGTCCAGGAGAACCACGATCGCAGCGAAGGGACTTCAACAAGGAGCTAAAGAAGTGAAGGACCGATCTACAAAGGTTGTATTTCGTATTCACTTAGTCATAGATGCTATTTACTTGCATGTGAAACCCTAATTTTCTAGCAAAGATCTTGTTTAGGGTTGTTAGGCACGGCTAAAATTTTAATCGGGCATGGTTAATGCTTTCTTAACCCTTGTTAGAGTGCCTAGTAACCCTCTAGTGGTATCAGAGCCTAACTAGAGCATTAGGCGATGTGTTTACGAAGTTAAAACTCCGAACGAACCCCGATACATCAAATTATACCCCTCTCTGGAAATTTTTTAAAAAATGTTATTTTTCTGAATTAAAAATACCTAAAAAAAATTAGCAGGCAATTATAAGAATTACCATAAAAAACGAGCCCCCAAATCCTCCACGTGGCCGTGGAACCGCGGCAATAAGCCACTTGTCGCGGCGGTTCCGCGGCAAGAAAAGTGTATTGGGGACGGTTCTTTATGCAGTAATATCCGTTACTATTCCTGCATCTTTCTGGGTAGTTTTTATTCTGACTCAAGTGTTGAGTATTCTCGGGTTTATTTTGTAATCGTTGATTCGATCGGAATTTTTAATTTCGTTTTGTTTTCCGGATATTTAGAACGTGTTAAAAAGTTCGAACGGATATCAATAACTCATTTTTTCCCGACCCGGAAAATTTCCAAGTGTTGGATTTTTCCGTTGTTTAAGAACGTCTAAATCGTGCAAGTTAGGAGATGGACCATGTAGAAGACAACAAACCTTAACTCGATTATGTGACCGTCTTGAACTGCCTTTTGAACCTTAGGGTTTGGGGCAGTACGGCGTTGCCACATGTGAGGCGTTGGCTCGACCCTTCTACGGCTGGACCATTGGTACTGTGGCATGTGATGGACGTTTTTAAACTCCCCTCAAGTGTTGAGAACTTTTTGGGAAATTTTGGGTATTTGATTATTCGATCGGAAAGTTTAATACTGTCTATTTATCTGGAATGTGATACAATATATGGAATTCATATAGTTAGGCATGAAATGCGAAGTATGTGATATTTCGTATTTACGATGTCTAAAGAGATTGTGGATTCCAAATGTTGTAGTTTTACACTTTATTTCTGCGACCGTAAGTGTAATATGTGTTATCGCCAGTTTCGTTGCTATATGTCAACGACAATTGGGATGCGCATATTTACTTACGTTGATGACATGTGATGTTATGTGTTGCTGGATATGTTATATTGGATCGTCGTGTTATGAATAGCTGGGGTTTTTTATGTGAGATGAGGGTTTTTATTTTCATTCATGTAAAATTAAATGTATGTAATATTCTTTTATTGGGGCACTTCCGGGATGAGGTTGATGTCACCATTTGTATATTATTTACTTTTCCGCACTAGGATAGACCCAAGGAAGAGGGCACAAGTAACCGGGTTCTAGAGTCCAGTGGGAGACCAACTCGAGGAGTCGAGTCCGGGTCTCCTAACTCTAGAATTGGTAGGGTTGCTTGTGTTAGTGTATATGCCCTAGAGGCCATTACTGTATCATACTGGTTTGTATATTACTTAATGGATGCTTGGGATATTCACCTTGTATATACAATCTTGCTCAAAATAGTAGTATGCTACTTGGTTTGTTTCTACTTCAATGTGTACATGTGTTTATTTTTGTATATCGCCTATACACATTAGTGGAGCCCTTAGGATCTTTGCTTGATTACCAGCGATGTGATGGCCGTCACACTAGTGGGGCTGGGCAATCTATAAGCACATCGTTATGCAGGTCCCTGGTCGCAGTACTATCGAGACAGGGCATCGATACTCCGGAGTAGACCAGCGCATGCGCTTCTCATCCCAGTGTGGGAGACGGTCTGTCCCACAGCCGTCAGTACGTCGTACTTGAGATAGTATGCGGGTGCTCGTTAGGTTACGGGTACACTGGACAGGACTCGTCGGGAACTGACTAGTTGGTATTATGCCTATCGTCAGTTATCAGTTCCTAGGTGACATGAGTACAGCTTAGTCCGCTGACTTGACACTGTCACTTCGCCTCGAGTGTGTTCCCACTGTACTTTGATCACTACCCTACCACGGCTCAAAGGAGTCGTGCAAACAGGTAGTGGTTGGGTGCAGTCCCGAAGCACTTGGAGGCAGTGACGGTTAGACAGGATTCGTCTCTCCCGGTATTGGGGGTTGACATCGCGCTGTGTCTAGGAGAGCCATTACACGAGTAGTCCCTGGCCAGGGCAAACGAGATATACTGGTAGGCTTCCAGTGTTATCTCAGGGTGTTTTGGGCTTCGCTCCGGCACGACTTGTACCGCTATTGGGGGACTGACGTTTACCGCCCCCTAGGCCCGCCATGCGATGTATCAGACGAACAGACCGGACTGTACGGAGAATGTCACACTCAGGCTCAGTAGGAGTTCAGATGGGTTTCGCCTCGTCGGTCTTCTTGTCGGCATTACCTGGGGACCGTTACGCACAGCTAGTGCCGCTTGCGGTCTGTGGTTAAACCCACTGCCAGCGTAGTGTCGAGTCTTTAGAGTCCCACAGAGAAATCTTTTCGCCTTTAGGTAAAAGAGTAGAGGTCGCATGGTATTGCGACAGGTCGCATGGTTTTGTGACAGGGTTCGGTCACATCCGTGCACTTGTGCACGTACAGTGTCCGGACAGTTTACACTAGCGGGCTTTGGTTTGAGCCAGATCCTAGTGTACCTTTTGGGATTGGATTTATCCAGTGTGCATTCGTGTTCCTCGGAACGCGGATGCGGGTGTGTATGCACAGTTGAAAGGGAGGCAGAGGTAGCGGATTCTCATTAGGGTTGTTGACAGTTGACCGTTGACTATTTGACTTTTTACTCAACCCTAATGAGAATATGATATGTGATTAACTATTATATTAATTAAGTATTATGGTGACATGGTTGTTGACTTTTGTTGACTTTGTTGACTTGTTGACTTTTGTTGACTTGTTGACTTTGTTGACCGGTTGACTAGGCTTGACTAGTTGACCATCATGATAACCATAGCCATCATTTCATGGCAAATACTTTTGTTTGCTTGCTCATTTGTGTAAAATGAGTGCATGAAATGATATGGTTATGGTTGCTTCAACCATCACATAAGACTTTTTTTTAGTATGATGAGTTATCATGACTTTGGATTATGAGAGGGTGAGAGACAAAAGACTTGCTCATTCTTTCTTGCTCATTCTCTCTCTTGTTCTTGAGCTCTCTTGTTTTGCTCTCACCCTCAACCTCTTGCTCCCTCTCTTGATTCTATGGTTCTCTTGTCTCATGAGTTGAGAATCAAGAACCATAGATAAAATCCCATACAAACTCTTCTCTACTCATTCTAGTTCACTAGGTTTAGCAAACCAAGTGAACTAGTTGCTTCAAAGAACGAAGAAGGAGCTAAAGGTTGGAGCTTTCAGGTGGATCTATCTTCGGCGTACGAAGACGACAGGAAGAAGCCAATCCGGACCACCATCGGAGTTTGAAGACGAAGGAGTTCAAGACAAGCAAGGTATAACCCCCTAACCGAGTAGCTAGAAACTCGTAGTTAGGTTGCTAGATAGATGTTTAACCAAGATCCGGGTTTTAGGTCCATGTTACCACCTCCGTAAAAATCGTTTTTTTACCAAATTCCGCATTCCCGAAAGTACCGGGAGAGGTAGCATGGACTTACAGTGGTATCAGAGCCTAGTTAAACTCTATCTAACATGTTAGCAAGTAACTAGAAGATCGATCAAAGAAAAAGTCCCGAAAACAAACCCCGAAATTCGAAGTTTCTGTCGATTTTTATACTGTTCAAAAGTTGATTATTTTCACACCTAAAATCGGCTCAGGCTTTTCTGTGAACACCCACCAAAATTGGTCCAACGATCGAGTCAAAGCGCCGCGGAAACGCGGCGGGAGCACGCTCCCGCCGCGGATCCGCGGCCGAGTTGACTCGGCCGTGGTCCATTTTTGGTGCAGTGTTCTTCTGGGGGTATTTTGGGATTTTTGGAATATATATTTTCAAGCCAGATTTTCCAGAACGAAAAATTTATTTTTGGGGTCCCAAAAATCCGTATTTTTGATCGAACTTCTAAAAGACTTTAGCTAACGGGTTTTTCTGTATTGTGATATTTGTATTGAACGTCTACTAATCGCTATATGTCGATTAGTGGGGGTTATACAAATCTGTGATCTGTAATGTTGCTGGAATGTGGATATGAATATATTGGATTGTCGCGGGTGAATAACCGGGGGGTTGTGAGACGAGAGTTTTCTTATCTTTCAATTCATGTAAATTTGTAGATTGATGTAATAATTATTTGTATGGCCGCACAACCGGGTCGGGGTTGTAGCCGTCATTGTATAATTTCTTTTTACTGTTTTTGCTCCTAGGATAGACCCATGGAGGGGGTGCACAAACTACCGGGTATGCCGAAGTGTCGAGTGGCCTACTCATGGAGATGAGGGAGGTTGCTACGCTTCGGGTACTTGGCGGGTAGTTTGCCGCACCCGTAGGGGTCTTGGGTGGGGTATTGGCTATTCACCGCGACCGTGTAATCTGTTTGTCGTTACAGGCTCGTGCGAATTACAGATTCCTAGTATATCCAATGTATTCATCTGTGATCTGAAATGTTTATCATTGCAGTATATCTATATATGATATTATTTAGGCGTTGCTTATGTTTTACAGCCGCGATAGCCCAGCCCCCGCTCTGTCGTTAGTTAAGTAACCTAACGGGTAATGACGGGGCCCCGTGGCGAATGCGAATGGCATAAGCGTACGTCATATTTTGGTTGTTTTCTGCAATGGTAGGATTAAATGATGGGACGCATTAAAAGAACTAATGCAAGAATATCACGCATTAAAAGAACTAATGCAAGATAATAAACCAAGTTAAAGTCGTTGGAACACTTTCGAAAAACCACTCGGTTCTTTTCAAAACCAACTTTTAAATGCGGAGCTTGAGCCACTCCTTTTAAAAGCTATCTCGTTCCATCGACCAAATCAAGTTCACTACGTTCACGGTTTTGCCAAAACCATTCGTAGCCCTCCGTCGTTTCGTATGAATATTCAATAGTATTCAAGCTGTGTTTGTTGACCTTCGTCAAGGCATAGTGATTGGTAGCTGTTGGGTATTCATATGTAGCATAGATAGATGCGTTGGTTTGGGACATTCGCATTACCTTGTTGACCTTCGTCAAGGGTATATACGGGTGGATTCAAATTAACCTGGATAATGACGGGCAGAACTTGACATGTGACTTATGATTTGTTGACCTTCGTCAAGGTCATAAGAGCATGGGGCAAAAATCCACATCGGGAGTTTCATAAGTACTGAAACTTGCTAGATTTGCATACCATTTGGAGTGTGATGATTCTGGTAGGATTCCTTCAGTTTCGTCACGCAATGATATTTGGATCCCGATCCTATTGTGAGTATATGCTACTCCTCGGGAAATTTCTCACTAATCGATCAATGCTATAAACCTAGTAGGTGCCTAGAAAGGTGTTAGCGGGGCTACGCCCCCAGGGAAAAGAGGTTCTTTAATTAAGGAACTTCGCGAAAGCGTTGGAAAACCTCCCTCGAAGTACCGACACCGGCCTGGCTGAATGGTTAAGCAAGTATTGTGCGGTGGGATTGATCCCGACTAATTCTTCCTTTATGGTTTGAGGAGGGATTTGAGAAACAGTGGGAGCCATCCTGTTTAGACAAACTAAAAACCACTCTAAACTTGCAAGAGCATCATGCTGAGTGTTTCTTCTTTTCTCTCCTAATTGCAGCGACCAAATCGACATGACTGGACTTAAGTTACTCCTAGATAAAAACAAACTGACAGGGCCAAACTACAAAGATTGGCTCAGGAATGTCAAGATAGCAATCACTTACGACAAGCTGGGGTATCTTCTTACCACCAAAGCTCCCCCTGTCCCTGGTCCCACTTCCAGCGTCGCGGATAAGGAAATCCGTAAGACTTGGGAGATTGATAGCGCGAAGGCCAAATGCCTCGTACTTGCCTCTATGGACAATGAACATCAGAGGAGGCACGAGAATATGGACTTGGAATCCATATTGCTTCATACAAAAGAACTGTATGGAGAGCAATCTCGTATCGCAAGATACGAAGCGTCGAAAAAGTTATTTTCGACAAGAATGGCCGTCGGATCATCAGTAGCCGAGCACGTGCTAAAGATGATCGGCTACATTGAGGAGCTCGCGGACCTAGGGATCACATTGGAGAGTGAACTATATACGGATATAGTTCTCCAGTCCCTTCCTTCCACTTACGCCCAGTTTATACTGAACTTCAACTTACAAGAAAAAGAGGTTGAACTTTCAGAGCTCCTCAACATGCTGAGGAGCGCAGAGGGCACCCTACAGAAAGATAGGGAAACATCCACTTTGTTTGTAGGAGGATCATCTTCTTCTAGGTCCAAGGCGAAAGCCAAGGGAAAGAAGAAGAAAGCCCCCGCCAAACCAAGGGGCGGTGTTAGTAAAGTGGATACGAAGGGAAAAGCTAAAGCAACAAAGAAAGCGGGGAAGCTTGTGGATAAGGAAGAATGCTTCTATTGTCATAAGAAAGGACACTGGAAGAATGATTGCAGGGCTTGGAAAGCCAGGACACAGGAATTGAAGCAGGTTGCAGCTTCAGCTTCAGGTGTGTATGTTATTGAAAACTGTCTTTCAATAAACTCTACTTCCTGGGTATTGGATACCGGATCAGGATCTCATATCTGTAATTCTTTGCAGGCGTTGAGAAACCGTAGTGTTTTGAAAGCAGGTGACATGACCCTCAGAGTTGCGAATGGAGCTAGCATGGATGCTAAAGCCGTGGGGGACTATCACCTGGGAATGTCAGATGGACATGTTTTGGTTTTGCGTAATTGTTTTTTTGTACCCAACGCAACTTGTAATATCATTTCTGTATCTTTAGTTTCTAAAGAAGGTTATGAATTTGCGTTTGTAAGTAATGTTGTAAACATTCACCTTAATCAAGTTTTGATTGGGTCAGGTACATTGAGTAATGGTATATACGTATTAAACCAACCACAGATTTTTAATGTCCAGAATACACACAAAAGAAAGTCTCCGGAAATAAATCAGACTTTCTTGTGGCATTGTAGACTGGGTCACATCAATGAGAGAAGGTTGACTAAGTTACATACAGAAGGATATTTGAATCCGTTCGAATATCAATCGTATGCCACTTGTCAATCCTGTCTCAAAGGAAAGATGACAAAGACTCCGTTTACTGGACATGGAGTAAGAGCGAGCGAGCTCTTGGGACTCGTACACAGTGACGTGTGCGGTCCAATGTCTACACATGCACGAAGCGGCTATTCTTACTTCATTACTTTTACGGATGACTTCTCAAGGTACGGTTATGTCTTCTTAATGAAACATAAGTCCGAAGCCTTTGGAAAATTCCAGGAGTACAAAAATGAAGTAGAGAAACAAACCGGCAAAAGTATCAAGATTCTAAGATCGGATCGAGGTGGAGAATACTTGAGTGCCGAATTCCTGAATTACTTAAAAGAGAATGGTATTCTCTCTCAGCTTACTCCTCCATACACTCCGCAACATAACGGTGTATCGGAGAGACGGAACCGAACCCTATTGGATATGGTTCGGTCCATGATGAGTAACGCTGAGTTACCGCGATCATTCTGGGGATATGCACTAGAAGCAGCTGCGTATCTCTTGAACAAGGCTCCCACCAAGACTGTGCCTACCACCCCATATGAGATGCGGACTGGGAAGAAACCCTGTCTTAAGTATCTTAAGGTATGGGGATGTCCAGCTTTTGTAAAAAAGCAGCATGCGGACAAGCTTGAGGCACGTTCAGTACAGTGTAAGTTTGTGGGATACCCAAGGAACTCCAGGGGGTATCTTTTCTATTCCGCTGAGGAACAAAAGGTTTTTGTTTCTCAGCATGCCCACTTCTTGGAAACTGAGTTTTTGGAAACCCAGATAAGTGGGAGCACAATAGAACTGGAAGAAGTTCCAGAACCACAGACTGTTACTGAAAGCTTAGTGGAACCAGAGGATTCAACAGAATAGGACATTCCTACGCCGCTCCGCAGGAGTAGTAGGCAGTCTCATCCGCCCGAGAGATACTACGGTTTTCTCATAGACGGGGATAGAGAGGATTGCATCATAGATTATGATGAGCCTACTAGCTTCCAGCAGGCCGTTCAGAGCGTTGACTCAGTGAAATGGCTGGATGCAATGCGGACCGAAATGGAGTCCATGTACACCAACAAGGTATGGACGTTGGACATTGCTCCAGACGGGGTAAAACCCGTAGGATGCAAGTGGATCTTCAAAAGGAAGATTGGTGTAGATGGACAGGTTGAGACCTATAAAGCTAGGCTGGTAGCAAAGGGTTTTCGTCAAAGACCTGGCTTGGACTATGACGAAACCTTTTCTCCAGTAGCCATGCTGAAATCCATTCGGATCCTTCTTGACATTGCTGCCTTCCACGATTATGAGATCTGGCAAATGGACGTAAAGACAGCTTTTCTAAATGGAAATTTAGAGGAGTGTGTCTATATGGACCAGCCAGAGAGTTTCATTCAGAGTGGGAGCAGCGGAAAGGTGTGCAAGTTACTTAAGTCCATCTATGGACTGAAGCAGGCATCGCGGAGTTGGAACATCTGCTTTGATGAGACGGTCAAAGAATTTGGCTTTATCAAAAATCCAGATGAACCATGCATCTATAGTAGATTTGTAGCGAGAACTGTAGTATTCCTCGTTTTATACGTGGATGACATTCTCTTAATAGGAAATGACATTCCTATGCTACAATCTGTAAAGGGGTTCTTGTCACACAGGTTCTCCATGAAAGACCTGGGTGATGCCTCATACATTCTGGGTATCCGGATCTACCGTGACAGATCCAAGAGGATATTAGGACTTTCACAGTCCAGGTACATCGACACTATACTGAAGAGATTCAGTATGGAAGATTCCAAGCGCGGTAACCTACCGGCTTGTCACGGGATCACCCTCTCTAAAGAGATGTCTCCCAAGACTGATTTGGAGAGGGATCGCATGTCTATTATACCCTACGCTTCTGCGGTAGGCTCTATAATGTATGCGATGTTGTGTACCAGACCGGATGTAGCTTATGCACTGAGTGTGGTAAGCCGGTATCAGTCAAACCCTGGGGAGAAACACTGGATAGCGGTAAAGAACATTCTCAAGTACCTGAGAAGGACTAAGGAGATGTTCTTGGTGTATGGCGGAAAAGACCTCCAGATCGAGGCCTTTGCTGACTCCAGCTTCCAGAGTGACAAGGATGATTCCAAGTCTATGTCGGGTTTTGTCTTTACCCTCAATGGAGGGGCGGTGTGTTGGAAGAGTTCCAAACAAGAAACCGTTGCGGACTCGACGATGGAAGCGGAATACATCGCTGCATCTGATGCCGCAAAAGAAGCTGTCTGGATGAGGAAGTTCTTGAAAGAACTTCAGGTGGTTCCGTCCATTGTTGATCCAATACCTCTGTATTGCGACAACAACGGGGCTATAGCTTTAGCGAAGGAACCCAGGTCCCATCAGAGATCCAGGCACATCTTGAGGCGGTATCACCTGATCAGGGAGATCATGGATCGCCAGGAGATCGAGGTTCGGAGAGTCGCTTCAGAAGATAACACTGCAGATCCATTCACCAAGGCCTTGCCCCAGACTCAGTTCGAGCGGCTGATCGAGATGATAGGTCTTCGATACGCCAGTACATGGCCTTAGTGCAAGTGGGAGATTGTTAGTGTATATGCCCTAGAGGCCATTACTGTATCATACTGGTTTGTATATTACTTAATGGATGCTTGGGATATTCACCTTGTATATACAATCTTGCTCAAAATAGTAGTATGCTACTTGGTTTGTTTCTACTTCAATGTGTACATGTGTTTATTTTTGTATATCGCCTATACACATTAGTGGAGCCCTTAGGATCTTTGCTTGATTACCAGCGATGTGATGGTCGTCACGCTAGTGGGGCTGGGTAATCTATAAGCACATCCTTATGCAGGTCCCTGGTCGCAGGACTATCGAGACAGGGCATCGATACTCCGGAGTAGACCAGCGCATGCGCTTCTCATCCCAGTGTGGGAGACGGTCTGTCCCACAGCTGTCAGTACGTCGTACTTGAGATAGTATGCGGGTGCTCGTTAGGTTACGGTTACACTGGACAGGACTCGTCGGGAACTGACTAGTTGGTATTATGCCTATCGTCAGTTATCAGTTCCCAGGTGACATAAGTACAGCTTAGTCCGCTGACTTGACACTGTCACTTCGCCTCGAGTGTGTTCCCACTGTACTTTGATCACTACCCTACCACGGCTCAAAGGAGTCGTGCAAACAGGTAGTGGTTGGGTGCAGTCCCGAAGCACTTGGAGGCAGTGACGGTTAGACAGGATTCGTCTCTCCCGGTATTGGGGGTTGACATCGCGCTGTGTCTAGGAGAGCCATTACACGAGTAGTCCCTGGCCAGGGCAAACGAGATATACTGGTAGGCTTCCAGTGTTATCTCAGGGTGTTTTGGGCTTCGCTCCGGCACGACTTGTACCGCTATTGGGGGACTGACGTTTACCGCCCCCTAGGCCCGCCATGCGATGTATCAGACGAACAGACCGGACTGTACGGAGAATGTCACACTCAGGCTCAGTAGGAGTTCAGATGGGTTTCGCCTCGTCGGTCTTCTTGTCGGCATTACCTGGGGACCGTTACGCACAGCTAGTGCCGCTTGCGGTCTGTGGTTAAACCCACTGCCAGCGTAGTGTCGAGTCTTTAGAGTCCCACACAGAAAGCTTTTCGCCTTTAGGCAAAAGAGTAGAGGTCGCATGGTATTGCGACAGGTCGCATGGTTTTTGTGACAGGGTTCGGTCACATCCGTGCACTTGTGCACGTACAGTGTCCGGACAGTTTACACTAGCGGGCTTTGGTTTGAGCCAGATCCTAGTGTACCTTTTGGGATTGGATTTATCCAGTATGCATTCGTGTTCCTCGGAACGCGGATGCGGGTGTGTATGCACAGTTGAAAGGGAGGCAGAGGTAGCGGATTCTCATTAGGGTTGTTGACAGTTGACCGTTGACTATTTGACTTTTTGCTCAACCCTAATGAGAATATGATATGTGATTAACTATTATATTAATTAAGTATTATGGTGACATGGTTGTTGACTTTTGTTGACTTTGTTGACTTGTTGACTTTTGTTGACTTGTTGACTTTGTTGACCGGTTGACTAGGCTTGACTAGTTGACCATCATGATAACCATAGCCATCATTTCATGGCAAAGACTTTTGTTTGCTTGCTCATTTGTGTAAAATGAGTGCATGAAATGATATGGTTATGGTTGCTTCAACCATCACATAAGACTTTTTTTTAGTATGATGAGTTATCATGACTTTGGATTATGAGAGGGTGAGAGACAAAAGACTTGCTCATTCTTTCTTGCTCATTCTCTCTCTTGTTCTTGAGCTCTCTTGTTTTTCTCTCACCCTCAACCTCTTGCTCCCTCTCTTGATTCTATGGTTCTCTTGTCTCATGAGTTGAGAATCAAGAACCATAGATAAAATCCCATACAAACTCTTCTCTACTCATTCTAGTTCACTAGGTTTAGCAAACCAAGTGAACTAGTTTCTTCAAAGAACGAAGAAGGAGCTAAAGGTTGGAGCTTTCAGGTGGATCTATCTTCGGCGTACGAAGACGACAGGAAGAAGCCAATCCGGACCACCATCGGAGTTTGAAGACGAAGGAGTTCAAGACAAGCAAGGTATAACCCCCTAACCGAGTAGCTAGAAACTCGTAGTTAGGTTGCTAGATAGATGTTTAACCAAGATCCGGGTTTTAGGTCCATGTTACCACCTCCGTAAAAATCGTTTTTTTACCAAATTCCGCATTCCCGAAAGTACCGGGAGAGGTAGCATGGACTTACAGCTTGACGCTCTCGTAGGGGTCTAGGGGTATGGGTTTGGCTATTCATCGCGACCTTGGAATCCGTGTTTTATAGAGGCTCAAAATAAAATACGGACATCCTAGTATATCCAATGTTTCATATATTTCTTCTGCTGCGATATCTGTGATGTGATCATTTGATATGTTGTGATAAATAATGTATATAGTATATATAATATATTATATAGACGTTACTTATGTTTTACACCCGCGCTAGCCCTGCCCCGCTCTGCCGTTAGTTACCTAACTTAACGGTGCACGAGGGGACATCGAGGCGAATGCGGATGGAATAAGTGTACGTCATATTTATCTGTGATGTTTAGGTGATTTAAATGATGGGACTTCATTAATATGATTAATGAAAGAAAAGAAACCTAAAAGATGTTGTAGAATCAAATTTTCAAAAAGGGTAGCTACAGTTTTTTTTTGCATAGTGATATATATGATATATCCTGCACCTTATTCGATGAGGAAAGAGCCGAGATCCCTTCACCGGGAGTGACCTCTTTAGCAAAACTGTCAGATGCTACAACACTCGATTTGTTTTTGATTACTTTTGGAGTTTTTGCTTTGCATAGCGATATATATGATATATCCTGCACCTTATTCCATAAGGAAAGAGCCGAGATCCCTTCACCGGGAGTGACCTCTTTAGCAAAACTAATAAAAGTCTCAAAATCACTCCATTTCAAAATTCACTCGATTCTACAACGATATCAAGTTCATTACGCAATAGGTTTTCAGAAAAACCTGTCGTAGCCCTCCGTCATTTCAGATAAATCCTATTTAGTATTCGTGCTACGTTATTATCGGGAATTTCAAGTGTTGAAATTTGCAATGAGATTGCATACCTTCTATGAGATAGTTGGATCCCGATACCCACTGCGAGTAATTGTTACTCCTGGGAGAGTCTTACACAGGACAATTAGCCGATCAAGTAGGTGTCTAGAAAGGTGTCAACGGGGTTACGCCTCTGGGAAAATGAGGTTTACTTTAATTAGGTTCGTGCGAAAGCACGGGGAACCTCCCTCAAAGTACCGACACTAGCCTGGCTGAATGATTGGCGAAATTGTAGGGTGTAATTAATCCCGGCTAGTCTTTCCTTTTAGGGTTTGAAGGAAGATTTGATAAAAACAGTGTGAGCCATCCTGATTAGATAAAATAATAACCAATCTGATCTTGCAAGAGCATACGCTAAAGTGTTTTCTTCTCTCTCTCTCCAGGTAGCGACCATATCATGCCTTAATCAAGATAATAATATAGATGTATTGACCGAACCCGCATGTTATACTGTGCTAGGGAACGTTGGTTCCGTTCTTTCTTATAAAAGTTATAAGACTGAACAGGATATAGGGGAATACCAGGATTCCCATGCCACCCGAATGAAGAAAGTACATGTTGATGCATTTTCTTCGGGTGTGTTCGTTACAGAGAACTGTTTCTCCATTTTCTCTACGTCCTGGGTATTAGATACCGGGTCAGGATCCCATATATGTAATCAGTTACATGGGCTTAGAAAAGGTAGAGAACTTGGAGAAGGTGATAAAGACATAAGGGTTGGAAATTGTGCAATTGTTGCAGCTAGAACCGTCGATGAATATCACCTTGTATTGCCAACTGGTAATACATTGATTATGAACGAATGCTATTACATGCCGAACCTGATATGCAACATTATATCGGTTTCTTTGTTGAGTAAAGAAGGATATAATTTTGTATTACAGGATAATGTTATGAACATTTTTCTGAACCAAAAGTTGGTTGGATCAGGCACGTTGTGCAATGGCATTTATGTTCTAAATCAATCAACAGTTCTGAGCATAACAAACACACACAAGAGGAAGAGTTCAGAAATGAACGAATCCTTCTTGTGGCATTGTAGACTGGGTCACATCAATGCGACATGACTAGCTAAGTTGCATAAGGATGGATATTTGAATCCGTTTGAATTTTCATCTTATGACACTTGCTAGTCATGTCTCAAAGGCAAGATGACCAAAACTCCGTTTACGGGACACGGAGAGAGAGTTACAGAACTCTTGGGACTGGTACATAGTGATGTATGCGGCCCTATGTTTACACATGCCAGGAATGGTTCTGCGTACTTCATTACATTCACTGACGATCTCTCTAGATTCGGATATGTGTTCCTGATGAAACACAAATCAGAAGCTTTTGAGAAATTTAGAGAATATAAACAAGAAGTCGAGAACCAAACCGGAAAAAGTATTAAAATCCTTCGATCTGATCGAGGAGGAGAATACTTGAGCAATGAATTCCCGGACTTCCTAAAAGAGAATGGGATTCTCTCTCAGCTAACTCCTCCATATACACCACAGCACAACGGTGTATCGGATCGGAGGAACCGCACCCTATTAGACATGGTGCGCTCTATGATGAGCACAACTGAGTTACCTATTTCCTTCTGGGGGTATGCACCGGAAACAACTGCAGACCTATTGAATATGGTTCCCACCAAATCTGTGCCAACCACTCCATATGAGATATGGAAAGGAAAGAGACCATATCTTAATTATGTTAAGATATGGGGTTGTCCGGCATATGTAAAAACGCAAAATCCAGACAAACTCGCGGCAAGGTCCATTCGGTGTAAGTTTATTGGATATCCCAAACATTCACGCGGGTATATCTTCTACCAAACCGAGGAACAAAAGGTGTTTGTTTCTCGACATGCCACCTTTTTAGAAAAGGAATTTCTCGAAAAAGAGATTAGTGGAAAGGAGGTAGAACTGGAAGAGGTTCCAGCAATACAGACTACGACAGAAGATTTGGTTGAACCGGAGGATTCGGTAGTTCCGAACGAACCTCAGCCTCTCCGCCGATCTAGTAGGGTTCCTCACCCACCTGAGAGATACTACGGTTTTCTCATGGATGGTGGGAGCGAGGATTGCATCATGGTAGATGATGACCCTACTAGCTTCGAGTAGGCCATCACGAGTGGGGACTCAGTGAAATGGCTGGATGCAATGCGGTCCGAGATGGAATCCATGTACACCAACAAAGTATGGACTTTGGAAGTTGCTCCTAAAGGGGTAAAACCCATTGGGAGCAAGTGGATCTTCAAGAAAAAAATGGAGTAGATGGGAAAGTGGAGACTTTCAAAGCTAGACTTGTTGCAAAGGTTTTCGTCAAAGACCAGGTGTGGACTATGATGAAACCTTTTCTCCAGTGGCTATGCTTAAATCCATCTGGATCATGCTTGCCATCGCTGCATATCATGACTACGAAATCTGGAAAATGGATGTTAAGACCGCCTTTCTAAACGGTGATTTAGAAGAGTGCGTGTACATGACTCAGCCAGAGGGCTTCGTAGATATTGGGAGCAGCGGGAAGGTGTGCAAGCTGCTTAAATCCACTTATGGATTAAAGCAAGCATCACGGAGTTGGAACATCTGCTTTGACGTCGTTATCAAAGAGTTTGATTTCGTCAAAAACGTAGATGAACCTTGTATCTACAAGAAGGTGGCAGAGAGTAAGGTTGTCTTCCTCGTATTGTACGTGGACGACATACTCTTGATAGGAAATGACATTCCTATGATGCAATCGGTCAAGCTCTTCTTATCACAAAGATTCTCAATGAAAGATCTAGGTGATTCCTTCTGCATACTGGGAATTATGATCTATAGAGATAGATCTAAAAGGATATTGGGATTGTCCTAATCCAGGTACATTGACACCATGCTAAAGAGGTTTAGTATGGAAGAGTCCAAATGTGGGTTTTTACCCACGATCTCAGGGCTCACTCTCTCCAAAGAGATGTCTCCCAAGACTGATTTGGAGAGAGCTCGCATGCAAGGGATACCCTATGCTTCGGCTGTAGGCTCTATCATGTACGCGATGCTATGTACCAGACCCGATGTAGCATACTCACTAAGTGTAGTGAGTAGGTATCAAGTTGATCTTGGAGAGAGTCACTGGACAGCTGTGAAGAGCATTCTCAAGTACTTACAAAGGACTAAAGAGATGCTCTTGGTGTATGGTAACGGACAACTCCAAGTGGAGTCCTTTACCGATTCGAGCTTCCAGAGTGGTAAGGACGACTCTAAGTTGCACTCGGGATTTGTCTTTACCCTTTACGGAGGGGAGGTTAGCTGGAAGAGTTCCAAGCAGGAAACCGTGGCAGACTCGACGATGGAGGCTGAATACATCGCTGCCAACGATGCTGCCAAAGAGGCTGTCTGGATCAAGAAGTTCATTACTGAACTTGGAGTGGTTCCATCCATTGAGCATCCAATACCTTTGTATTGTGATAATAATGGAGCAGTGGCTTTGGCCAAGGAACCCAGGTCCCATCAGAGATCCAGGCATATTCTGAGGCGGTATCACCTGATCCGGGAGATAGTTGATCGCCGGGAGTCGAGGTCAGGATGGTTGATACGAAGAACAACACTGCGGATCCACTCACGAAGGCCATTCCCCAGATACAGTTTGAGAGACTCTTCGGGATGCTTGGTATGCGATACTACAGTAGCTGGCCTTAGTGCAAGTGGGAGATTGTTAGTTGTATATATGACCTAGAGGCCAGTATTGTACAGATGATGTATATTATATTGGATGCTTGGACATATATAGAGAGGACTTTCTTGCTCGACATGATAGTATGCTATCTGGTTACTCTTTATCTTAACATGTATACTTGTCTCTTAATATTGTCTTTTAGTTACATGTTGGTAAAGCCTTTAGGATGTGTACTTGACTATCTGGACTATGATGCAGATCATACTAGTGGGGACAGAGTAGTCCATAAGTACATCCTTTAATGTTCCTAGTCGTAGGTATATCGAGACAGGGCATCGATATACCAGAGTAGACTAGCGTATATGCTTCTCGACCCATGAGATGGGCGATGGATGATCCCATATCCATTGGTGTTTGACATCATAGATGGTATACGGGTGCTCAGTGATGACTGGGTACACTGGACGGACTCGCCGAGAACTCCCAGATAGTATTATACCTCACGTCAGATGGCAGTTCTCTGGTGACACTTGTGCAGGTTAGTCTGTAGACCCGAGATCGTCATAGAGTCTTGTGTGATTCCCACTGTGCTTTGATTTCCACCTTACCACGTCCATGAGGGCGTGCAAAACGGTGGTTTTTGGGTACAGTCCCGAGTCACATGGAGGAAATGAGCGATAGGAGGGGTTTCGTCTCTCCCGGTATTGGGGGTTGATGTTGCGCTGTGCTCGATTGGCCATAACAGGGAAGTCCCTGGCGAGGGCTGATATAGAGATTTACTGGTAAGTGTTACCAGTAGTTTCTCGACCCGTTATGAGCCTCATATCGACACGACTTATCGGTTATTGGGGTCTGATGTTTACTACCCCTAGACTTTATATGCGACATATCAGACGAGGAGACCGGACTGTACGGGAAGTGTTACCGGCAGGCTTTTACAGGAGTTGGAGGGGGCTTGCTTGCTGATCTTCTGATCGCTCAATACCCGGATGGCCGTTACGTCCAGCTAGTGCTGCTGACGGCTTGTGGGTGCTTGATGTGATCATCACCTACTGCCGGCGTATTGACGAGTCTTTAGAGTCCTACATAGAGGTTTTACTGGCTCAGGCAAAACGAAATAGGAGCACGTATGTGATATGAGCGGGACCGAGAATAATGCGTGTATGTGATACCGTATTCTATTCTCACGACTTTTTGTATCGGTCGGTTATATATGATATAGCCGGGTTATCGAATCAAGTGTTGATTCGATAAGTCGATACAATGGATGTTAGTCGGTTTTATGAGATATGACCGGATTATTAAGTCAAGTGTTGATTTAATAGTTTAGTGTATAATTGTATATTAGATATACTAGTTTATACTAACTAACACTTGTTCACTTAAGGATTTTTCTCACATGTGCACAACTTTAATATATATGTGATATATATTAAAAATGTGTTTTCTTTTTGTATCATGGTTGATGATACACATTACTTGGGTGTATGAGACTTACACCATGCTATTTATTATGTTGGGTTTTTATATTTAAAGTAATTACAAGATTAGTGGAGGATTAGCACAATGCATGAAGCTTGTGGATGCATTGACTAAGTCCACTAAGTTTGTTTTTACTATAGATATTTGTTAACCCAACCATAAAGATTAGCCATGGTTATGTCTCTACATGAGTTAGTATATGATACTCACTCACCATGGTTAGCTTTCTCACTTGATCATTATCTCTTCTCATATTATTTTCTTCATCTTCTTCCTTGAGCTAAAAAGCTCTTTAGGGTTTGATCCAAAGTGAGAAACATTGTGAGAAACTAAATTCTAAAGTGAACCCACTTCCTATTTCTCCATCCTCTACTAGACTAGAACTTTAGTTTAGGGTGTTTGCTTCACTAATTCTCTAGTTAGTGAAGTAGAAGCTTGAGTTGGCATCCCCTCGACTTAGATCATCTTCGGCCTCGAAGACTTCAAGCAAGGACGCTCTTTTAGCCTCGTGAAGCTATGCAAGAGTCCGGGAGAACCACGATCGTAGCGAAGGGACTTCAATAAGGAGCTAAAGAAGTGAAGGACCGATCTACAAAGCTTGTATTTCGTATTCACTTAGTCATAGATACTATTTACTTGCATGTGAAACCCTAATTTTCTAGCAAAGATCTTGTTTAGGGTTGTTAGGCACGGCTAAAATTTTAATCGGGCATGGTTGATGCTTTCTTAACCCTTGTTAGAGTGCCTAGTAACCCTCCACTAGGCGTCTGTGGACCGTCGCGAGAAAACAGTCAGGTTTTGTTTTCCCGGCGAGTAAGTTCTTATTGTGCGGGAGGACAGTGGTGCCGCCTCTCACAGCTTGAATTCAGTCTTTTCGCTAGTCGGCTTTTGAGGAGAGAATGCCGAGGATTCTTGGCGTTCATTCGTGATACCGGAGCCACAGTAGGTTTGTTGGACCGGCTTTCCTTCGTGCGAGAGTTTTCCGACGTTGTTCCAGATGAGCCGGCGAAGCTTAGGGAGCTTAAGGATCTGCTGCAGAGTTTCTAGATAGGTGGGGCGTGTGTGTCTGAGTGTTTCGCATTGGGGAGCTCCTATTTCTATTTTTCAAGGAGAAAGACGGCAGTTTTAGGTTTTGTATTGATTGATCGTCAATTGAACTGGCTTACGGTGCGGATAGGTATCCGTTACCTCGCATTGACGATTTCTTCGCTCAGCTTCCGAGTGCGAGACATTTTCTAAGTTTGTTTGGGATCAGGTCATCATTGTTGCGGGTTCGGAGTGATGACATTCCGAAGACTGCCTTGTGCGTGCTACGAGCTTTGTGTGTTTTGGTGGTGTCATTGGACTCACTAATGCCTTAGCAGCATTCGTAGATATGATGAACCAGATTTCTTCAGGCCGTTCCTCGACCAGTTATTGTTGTGTTATTGATGACATTCTAGTCTATTCAATGTGTCGTGAGGGACAGGAGTAGCACTTGAGGATTTGTTTTGCAGACATTGGGAGAGCCCCAGCTGTTGCTAGATTCTCGAAGTGTTCCTTCAGGCTTGTTTGTGTTGACTCCTAGGTCTTATAATTATGGGAGACGGTTTTTGTATGGTTCCGAGGAAGATCGAGGCCATACAGCTTTGGCCCAGACTTGGGTATGGACGGAGGTCCGCAGATTTTTGGGCTTAGTAGGTTTTTTTACCGCCGTTTCGTGCAGGATTGCTAGTGTAGTGCTGCACCGTTGACTGAACTGACCGGAAGGGAGGTTTCTTTTCTTTGGACCGAGGCATGCGTGCGGAGTATTTCAACAGTTGAAGACTCGGTTAACAAATACATCAGTTCTTTCTTTGCTTTCTGGTTCGGGCGACTTTGTTGTTTAACTGTAATGTTTCGCGAGTGGGGCTCAATTGTGTACTGATGTAGCACTATAGAGTTATCGCTTTTGCTTCCTTACAGTTGGAGAAAGTACTAGCAGGATATCCCACTCATGATCTGGAGATGGCCGCGGTGGTCTTGCGTTGGAGATTTGGAGACACTACTTGTTTGGAGAGTCATGTTAGATTTTCACGGACCACCAGAGCTTAATGTACATCTTCCTGCAGCGGGTTTTGATTGTTGAGACAGTCTTCTGTAGATTTACAGTTCTTGTGCGATCGTTGAGTACAGCTTAAGTTTGCCTCTACTGAGGGGACAGCTTGCTCATGTCCGCGCCCGACCACTATTCCTTAATCGCTTTCGCGAGGCACTGCTCGCCGATGCTCGTTCGTCAAAGGTTCTTGAACATACTTGGCTGGGTAATGATTCGGAGTCCTTGATTTGTGACAAGGGTGTGCTAAGTTTAGGGATGCGTTTGTGTACCTGATACTATTGGGTAGAGACGTGAAATCCTAGAGCAGGCACATCTGTCAACTCTCTGTACTCATTCAAATTCCACCAGCATTTGACGTGACTTGTGAGATAGTTACGGGTGGGCAGGGATGTAAAGAGATGTTTCGGATTTCATTTCGAGTTGTCTGTCTTGTTGTGTGTTAAGGTTGAGTATCTGAGACCGGCTGGAGAGTTGCAACCTTTAACCGTTCTGGAGTGGGAATGGGAGCAGGTCTCCATGAATATTCATTGTGGCGTCTACCCAGGTTTAGTATGGGTGTGACTCCATTCGGATGATAGTTGTTCGGTTATACTCGGGTTGCTCAGTTGTCCTTGGTTAAGTTTGTGCATTGCACAGAGTTCCTTCATGGGTCGTATCCAAATAGGGCACCCTATTCGCTTGCCGTCTTGTACAGGAACTTCAGGAACCCTTGGGTACTGGTTGAGCTTTAGCTCCGTTTTTCCATCCGCAGGATGATGTTCTTATGAGAGCGGGGTATACCGACTCTGGAGGATATGCTTGTGCGTACGTATTAATTGTTGTCGGCAGTTGGGATCATCACTTGCCATTGTTAGGATTCTCCTTCGATAGCTGTTATCAGCAGGCACTCCAATTGGCAATCTTTAAGTTTTGTTTGTTAGGTAGTGTCGATCTCCAGTCTGTTTTTCTGACTCTGCGAGATTAGGATTTTTGGACCCCAGCTAGTCTAGAGACTTCGGAAATGATCCAGTTAGTTCAGGTCAGGATGATGACAGCCCAGTGCAGACAGAGGTCTTATGTTGACCGTAGTGGTCGCAGACTTGAGTTCGTAATGGGAGATCATGTATTCCTACGGGATTTTCCGATGAATGACATGTTGAGTTTGGGAAGTATCCCAGGATTGTATGTCCTTTTCAGATCCTTGAAGCGAGTTGGTTCCGTTGCCTATAATTTGGCACTTCCGCACAGATTTTGAGTATTCAACCCGTATTCCTTGTGTCGATACTTCGCAATTACCTTCATAACCTTTTTCACATGATTTAGCATCAGACTAATTAGCTTGGACGTGATCTTTCGTTCACTAGGAGCCGCTAGTTATAGTGGATCAGCAGGTGGAGGAACTTCGGTCAAGGGTCTTGCCGTCTGTGAGGGTTCTTTGGCGTAGCTGTATGGTGAGGTGATCACTTGGCAAGCTGGGAGCGAGATTTGGGAGTTTTGTACTCATCTTCTTGAAGGTACGCGTAGATGAATTTTAATTCGGGGACCGAATTTCTGTAAGGGGGGAAGATTGTAACGTTTCAGAAATCGTTTTGCGAATTTTTTCCGTTTTAGGGCGAAATTGTCGGTATTTTCCGTTTTAACCCGATTTCGATCAAACATCCGTAGAAACTTGCCGACACCTATTTTAGATAAAATAAAGCTTGTGTGCGAACTTTGGGGGTATTTGGGAGGTTTTGGTTCAGATAGAATTTTTCCCAAATAAAATATTATTTTAGCCGGTAAAATATGCACGTAAATCGGGAAATTTCTTCTAAATGAGAATTAGTGGAAATCATCACTACAATTATTTTAGAAGCTTCTTTTTAAATATCTAGATATTTTTTGGTCAATGGAATTAAAAGTTTAAAAGAAAAAGAAAAGAAAATGAATAAAAGGTTGCTTTTTGCATTAAATGTGCATTAATTGATTTCTTTTGCTAGAAACTTCCCCATTTTTCTTACACAAACACCCCTCCCTCACCTTGGCCGACCTATATTCACCCATTTCTGTCCCAAATTTTTTCATGTTCATTTCTTCACTTTCCAAGATCAAAAACTCATCAAAAATCCCAAAATAAATCCACAAAAATCCTAAATAAAAATAAAATCATCATTTCCTTCACTAATCCTTCTTGGATCTTCAACAAAGCATGTTTTTTTTGAGGCTACGATGATGGATCTAGTTTCATTTTGGTGATCTTGAGGAGGTTTAATTTCTAACACAAATCTTTAATTATTAGGTTTAAATCATTGATTTAGCTAATTATATGTTTAATATAGCTTTTAAATCATGATAAATTCATTATTCTTTTTTTTAGGAAATTCAAGTTAAGGTTAAATCTTGATTTAAGTGTTTAATGTTAATTAAAGTGTTAATTTGTGATTAGGAAAAGATTAACCTAGTAGAAAATGATAATTTTTGCTAATGAATACTTTGTTTAATTATACAATTTCGCTTACTAGGTTTTTGCTAAAACATAATTAGCAAGTGTTAAAAATATAGGAATGGTTTAGATAGCTTAGTTAAGCTATTATAAGGTGTTTGTAATCGCTAGATATGTGTTAGCTTGAAACTAGTGCGAAATATTGCGATAAGTTGCTTACTAGGTTTCGGGGTTTTTCCGACGTGGGTTCGATTGGTCGTTGCGAGGTTATATCTATTGTATTCCTCGTAATTGTTTGTGTTGTGTTGCGCGATCTGGACGGTTGGGGTCTAGACTTGGTGTTTTGTAGTTTAGCAACCCCAGTTAGGGTTTTTGGCCGATGTCGTGCGCGATAGATGCGCTAAGTGCACAGTACAATTTTCATGGCGTTATTCTTGCGTTTCGATGTCTTTTCGTCGATTTAGGATATTTGCTTATGTGACGTGTTTAAGAAATTTTAGGTTCGCAGGCGGGGAATTCGGACGCTACGACAATGGAAAACAGGTGGTAGGCTTCACTTAGCCAGGAGCGTTGGTGAGTAGATTTAACATCTACAGGGGAATCGCCCGCATGGCGTTATGCGTCTGGGCTAGAGATGTTATTTCTGTCGCATATTCTATGTCATATTTAGAATTGCGCATTTACCCTATTACTTAGATATTGTTGTACTTGGACTAGTATTCTTAGGACACTGCACATATTATTGACGATTCATGTTGCACGAGCACTGATTGTATGCTACACACACCGTCAATAATTGCCATGTCACGCACATCCTGTTAGTTATATGTATGCCCTAGAGGCCATTACTGTACATTGGATGTATATTGTAGTGGATGCTGGGACATATATAGGTAGGACTTTCTTGCTCGACATGATAGTACGCTATCTGGTTGCTCTTTATTTTAACATGTATACTTTCTGTCTCTCTGATTACATGTTGATAAAGCCCTTAGGATGTGTACTCGACTTCCAGGACTATGATGAAGATCATACTAGTGGGGCCTGGGTAGTCCAGGAGTACATCCTTCAATGTTCCTAGTCGTGGGAATATCGAGACGGGGCATCGATATTCCAGAGTAGACTAGCGTATATCTTCTCGACCCATGCGATGGGCGATGGATGATCCCATATCCATTGGTGTTTGACATCAGAGATAGTATGCGGGTGCTCAGTGGAGACTGGGTACACTGAACGTACTCGCCGAGAACTCCCAGATGGTATTATACCTCACGTCAGATGGCAGTTCTCTGGTGACACTGGTACAACTTAGTCTGTTGACCCGAGATCGTCATAGAGTCTTGTGTGTCTCCCACTGTGCTTTGATTTCCACCCTACCACGGCTCTACTGAGTCGTGCAAACAGGTGGTTTTTGGGTACAGTCCCGATTCACATGGAGGCAATGAGCGATAGGAGGGGATTCGTCTCTCCCGGTATTGGGGGTTGATGTTGCGCAATGCACGACTGGCCATAACAGGAAATACCTGGCCAGGATTGCAGTGATATACTGGTAAGAGTTATCAGTAGTTTCACGATTGTTATGGACCTCACGTCGGCATGACTTATCGAGCTATTGGGGTCTGACGTTTACCACCCCTAGGCGAGATATATGCGACATATCAGACGAACAGACCGGACTGTACGGTAAGTGTTACTGGTTGGATTCACAGGAGTGTGAGCGGGCTTGCTCGTCGATCTTCTGATCGCTCAATACCCGGGTGGCCGTTACGTTTAGCAGACCGCTTGCGGCTTGTGGGTGTTTGATATGATCAGCATCTGCTGCCGGCGTATTGACGAGTCTTTAGAGTCCTACACAGAGGTTCCCTGGCTCAAGCGAAACGAAATAGGAGCGCATATGAGATATGTGCGGGACCGAGAATAATGCGTGTATGTGATACCGTATTCCATTCTCGCGATGAATGTATCGAATGGTTGTATGTGATATAACCTAGTTATCGAATCAAGGATTGATTCGATAAGTCGATACATTGGATACTAGTCGGTTATATACGACATGACCGGATCATTGAATCAAGTGTTGATTTAATGATTTAATGTATAATTATATATTTGATATATTACTTTGCATTAACTAGTATTGGTTCACTTTAAATGGATTTTCTCACTTGAAATGCATATTGTATAT
Source organism: Agapanthus africanus (assembly GCA_030015575.1). Lineage (NCBI taxonomy): Eukaryota > Viridiplantae > Streptophyta > Magnoliopsida > Asparagales > Amaryllidaceae > Agapanthus > Agapanthus africanus. The sequence goes on along the minus strand of JASDDO010000026.1, from coordinate 395,934,100 downwards.
GTGATATATTTTTTGTGCACAAGATTGCATCATGTTTGATGATACATGCTAACTTGGGTTGGTGTAAAGAATTAAACCATTGTTAGTTAATGGTTAGGGTTTCATTTGATTTACTTATTCATTTATTTATTTTGTTTATTTATTTTGGAAAAGATAAATAAGAAATGGTGGCTTTCTTTGTTTGCTTGTTGAAGCTTCATGAAGCTTTGAACAAGTCCACCATATTTGTCTCATGCTTAACCCTAACCATTCCACCTAACCATAGTCTATTCTCTACACCTAACCATGGTTAGTATATAATAAGTATTGATATTATTTTCTTTTTGAAATAGACTTATCATATTCTTTCTTCATCTTCTTCTTCATCAACAAGAAGAAAAGCTTGCCTCCATCAATGGCAACTTGAGAAAAAGAGTGAGAAATCCAATTCTAAAGTGAACCCACTTCCTATTTCTTCATTCTCTACCACTTGCCAAGTAGTATAGGGTGTTTTCTTCGCAAGTTTCATGACTTGGTGAAGTTGGAGCTTGATCTTGAGTTGCCTCGACGTAGATCATCTTCGGCATCGAAGTCGACGACCTAGCCCGATCAATTCTCCGATGAAGCCGATGCTAGAGTCCTGGATTCGATTTGGACAGTGGAGGGACGTCATCACGGAGCCTAGGAGGTGGAGGACCGGATCTACAAAGGTTGTAGCTTCTTTCCTTTAAGTTAAAGTTGTTTACTTGCATCGCATCACCTATAAATCTAGTTAACGATCCGTATTAGGGTTTGTAGGCACATGGAAAATTTTGAATTAGCCATGTTTGATCACTTGTGAGACCTCATTAGTGTGCCTAGGAACCCTACAGTGGTATCAGAGCCTAGCTAGAGCCTTAGGCGATGCACAGACGGAGTTTGAAGTCCGATCGAACCGAAACCCTAAATCCAAAAACTCTCTGGACATTTTTCAAAAACTGGGTTTTTTCCAGATTAAAAATTCTTAAAAAATTCAGCAGGAAGATATAAGAATTATGGTGCAAAACGAGCTCCTGATTCATCTAAATCGCCGCGGAACAGCGGCAGAAGCATGGCTTCTGCGGCGGTTCCGCGGCCGTATTGTCACATTGCCCAATAATTTTTGCACAGTAATTCCTATATTTTGGTTCTGGATTTTCTAGGATTTTTTAAATATCACTCAAGAATTGAGTTTTCTGGGTTGTATTGGGGACTCGGTGTTTCGATCGGATTGTCTAATTTTGTCAGTGTGTTTTTCCGGGTAATTTTAGAATATGTTAAAAAGTTCGACCGGATATAAATACCCATTTTTCCCCCTGCCAGGAAATTTCCAGTTGTTGGACTTTTCCGTAGTTTAATGACGTTCTAAGTAGTGCAAGTAATGCGATGGTCCCTCTAGAAGACAACAAACCTTAACTCGATTATGTGACCGTCTTGAACTGCCCTTTGAACCTTAGGGTTTGGGGCAGTACGGCGTGCCACATGTGAGGCGTTGGCTTGACCCTTCTACGGCTGGACCGTTGGTACTGAGGCATGAAGTGAATGTCTTTGAACTTATTTCATGTGTTGAGCTGTTTCGGGAAAACTTGGGTGTTCGATTGTTTGATCGGAAAGTTTAACATCTTCTATTTATCCGAAATGTGATACAATATTTGGAATTCACAAGTAGTTATGAGATAACTGAATGAATGTTATAAACATAGCAGTTTAGTCTTACTTGATCGGTTGCCATGGAATTTTGATGTGATCAAAAGTCCGTCGCAATCACGTAGCGTACGCGGATACTCGCCGGGTAAACTTTGTTAGTTATATGTATGCCCTAGAGGCCATTACTATACATTGGATATATATTGTAGTGGATGCTGGGACATATATAGGGAGGACTTTCTTGCTCGACATGATAGTATGCTATCTGGTTGAACTTTACCTTAACGTGTATACTGATTGTCTCTCTGTTACATGTTGGTAAAGCCCTTAGGATGTGTACTTGACTACCTGGACTGTGATGCGGATCATACTAGTGGGGACATGGTAGTCCATAAGTACATCCTTCAAAGTCCCTAGTCGTAGGTATATCGAGACGGGGCATCGATATACCAGAGTAGACTAGCGTATACCTTCTCGACCCATACAGATGGGCGATGGATGATCCCATATCCATTGGTGTTTGACATCAGAGATGATATACGGGTGCTCAGTGGAGACTGGGTACACTGGACGGACTCGCCGAGAACTCCCAGATGGTATTATACCTTACGTCAGATGGCAGTTCTCTGGTGATACTGGTACAGAGTAGTCTGTTGACCCGAGATCGTCATAAAGTCTTGTGTGGTTCCCACTGTGCTTTGATTTCCACCTTACCACGTCCAAGAGGGCGTGCAAAACGGTGGTTTTTGGGTACAGTCCCGAATCACATGGAGGCAATGAGCGATAGGAGGGGATTCGTCTCTCCCGGTATAGGCGGTTGATGTTGCGCTGTGTCCGATTGGCTATAACCGGAAATCCCTGGCCAGGGTTGCTGAGGTTTACTGGTAAATGTTACCGGTAGTATCTCGAATTGTTATAGACCTCATATCGACACGACTTATCAAGCTATTGGGGTCTAACATTTACCACCCCTAGGCGAGATATGCGACATATTAGACGATCAGACCGGACTGTACGGTAAGTGTTACTGGTTGGATTCACAGGAGTGTGAGCGGGCTTGCTCGTCGATCTTCTGATCGCTCAATACCCGGGTGGCCGTTACGTTTAGCAGACCGCTTGCGGCTTGCGGGTGTTTGATATGATCATCACCTGCTGCCGGCGTATTGACGAGTCTTTAGAGTCCTACACAGAGGTTTCCTGGCTCAAGCGAAACGAAATAGGAGCGCATATGAGATATGTGCGGGACCGAGAATAATGCGTGTATATGATACCGTATTCTATCCTCGCGATGAATGTATCGAATGGTTGTATGCGATATAACCTAGTTATCGAATCAAGGATTGATTAGATAAGCCGATACATTGAATATTAGTCGGTTATATGCGATATGACCGGGTCGTTAAATCAAGTGTTGATTTAATGATTTAATGAATAATTATATATTTGATATATTACTTTGCATTAACTAGTATTGGTTCACTTTAAATGGGTTTTCTCACTTGTAGTTCACAAGTTGTATATGTGATATACTTTTGTGCACTTCATTATATCATGTTTGATGATACATGCTTATTTGGTTAAGTGTAAAGAATTAAACCATGGTTAAGTTGTTGATTAGGGTTTTACTTATTCATTTATCTTATTTATTTATTCATTTTGAATAAATTGAAAGATAAATGAATGGTGGCTTGATTTGTTTTTAGTTGAAGCTTCATGAAGCTTTGACTAAATGACCTTTTTGTTCTCATCCTTAACCCTAACCATTTAAACTAACCCTGGTCTATTCTCTACACTTAACTAAGGTTAGAATATGATAAGTATCAATTCTTTTTTAGTTATTCTTTAACACTTATCATATTCTTTCTTCATCTTCTTCTTCATGAGCAAGAAAGAAAAGCTTGCTTCATCAATGGTGACTTGATGAAAAGAGTGAGAAATCCAATTCTAAACTGAACCCACTTCCTATTTCTTCATCCTCTACCTCTTGCCAAGTAGTATAGGGTGTTTTCTTCACAAGTTTCATGACTTGGTGAAGTGGGAGCTTGATCTAGTGATGCCTCGACGTAGATCATCTTCGGCATCGAAGCCGACGACCAAGCCCGCCCAATTCTCCGATGAAGCCGATGCTAGAGTCCGGGATGTGATTTGTACAGCGAGGGGACTTCATCACGGAGCTATGGAGGTGGAGAACCGGATCTACAAAGGTTGTATTTCCGTTCACTTAGTTAAGTTGTTAACTAGTTGCATCTTTCGCCTAAAATTCTAGTTAACGATCCGTATTAGGGTTTCTCGGCACTTGTAAAATTTGAAATTGGCATGGTTGATACCTTGTGAGACCTCCTTAGTGTGCCTAGGAACCCTACAGTGGTATCAGAGCCTAGCTAGAGCCTTAGGCGATGCGTAGACGGAGTTAGAAGTCCGATTAAACCGAAACCCTAACACAAATTTGCTCTCTGGACTTTTTCCAAAAATTGGGTTTTTTCCAGATTAAAAATATGCAGAAAATTCAGCAGGAAATTCTAAGAATTACGGTGCAAAAATTACCTAATGATCTGTCTAAAGTGCGGCGGAACCGCGGCATTAGCGTGCTAATGCGGCGGTTCCGCGGCCATTTTGTCTCTTCTCCCATTGAATTTTGCACAGTAATTCCTATTTTGCAGTGCTGGTTTTCCTGGGATATTTTTTTTCTGAACTCAAGAGTTGAGTTTTCAAGGTTGTATTGGGGACTCGGTGTTTCGATCGGATTGTCTAATTTTGTCTATGTGGCTTTCCGGATATTTTAGAATATGTTAAAAAGTTCGACCGGATATAAATACCCAACTTTTCCCCTGTCGGGAAATTTCCAAGTGTTGGATCTTTCCGTGGTTTAATAACGTTCTAAGTAGTGCAAGTAACGCGATGGTCCCTCTAGAAGACAACAAACCTTAACTCGATTATGTGACCGTCTTGAACTGCCTTTGAACCTTAGGGTTTGGGGCAGTACGGCGTGCCACATTTGAGGCGTTGGCTTGACCCTTCTACGGCTGGACCGTTGGTACTGAGGCACGAACTGAATGTTTTTAGACTTGTTTCATGTGTTGAGCTGTATCGGGAAAACTTGGGTGTTCGATTGTTTGATCGAAAAGTTTAACATTTTCTATTTATCCGGAATGTGATACAATACTTGGAATTCACAAATAGTTATGAGATAACTGAATGAATATTATAAACATAGCAGTTTAGTCTCACTTGATCGGTTGCCACGGAATTTTGATGCGATCAAAAGTCCGTCGCAATCACGTAGCGTACACGGATACTCGCCGGGTAAACTTAATAGACAGCCTCGCTCCATAGCCCTGACCAAGTGACTGTAGGAGAACCCCGTCGCCGAAAGCATCCGTTCGGGTGCTCGCAGCAGCGGTGTTCCGCCTTGGTGCACTTTGTCGACGGCGTTGGGGGTGCGGCCGCCTACTAAAGTTTGCGATGAGCATTCGATCAGGATATCGGGAATCTTGTTGAATTGCCCGACTTGATATTGAAAAGTGTTTTCGATTTTGAGACTAAAATGCGGGGTTTATAATTGTTAGGCATGCGATGTCTAAGGAATTCATTTGATTAGGCATGCGATGTCTATGGAGGTTGCGGATTCCAACTGTTGTAGTTTTACACTTTCTTTTCTGTGACCGTAAGTGTAATATGTGATATCGCCGGTTTCGTTGCTATATGTCAACGACAATTGGGATGCGCATATTTACTTACGTTGATGACATGTGATGTTATGTGTTGCTGGATATGTTATATTGGATCGTCGTGTTTGAATAGCCGGGGGTTTTTATGTGAGATGAGTGTTTTTCATTTTCATTCATGTAAAAACTTGTATGTAATATTCTTTTATTTGGGGCACTTCCAGGTTGCGGAAGATGTCACCCTTTGTATATTATTTACTTTTCCGCACTAGGATAGACCCAAGGAGGGGAGCACAAGTAACCGGGTTCTGGAGTCCAGTGGGAGACCAACTCGAGGAGTCGAGTCCGGGTCTCCTAACTCTAGAATTGGTAGGGTTGCTTGCCGCTCTCGTAGGGGTCTAGGGGTGTGGGTTTGGCTATTCATCACGACCGTGGAATCCGTGTTTTATACTGGCTCGTATTGAAAACACGGACGTTCTAGTATATCCAATATTTCATATGATTCTTCTGCTGCGATATCTGTGATGTGATCATGTGATGTTCTGTGATAGATAGAGTATATAGTATATATGATATATTATATAGACGTTACTTATGTTTTGCACCCGCACTAGCCCTGCCCTGCTCTGTCGTTAGTTACCTAACCTAACGGTGCACGAGGGGACATCCAGGCGAATGCGGATGGCATAAGTGTACGTCGTATTTATCTGTGATGTTTAAGTATTTAAATGATGGGACTTCATTAATGAGCTTAATGATATAAAAGAAACCTAATATGTTGTAGAATTGAATTTCAAAATAAAACAGGTAGCTACAGTTCTTGCTTTGCACAGCGGTATATATGATATATCCTGCACCTTATTCGATGAGGAAAGGACCGAGATCCCTTCACCGGGAGTGACTCCTTTAGCAATAACTGGCAGATGCTACACACTCGGTTTGTCTTTTGATTGCTTTTAAGTGTTTTTGCTTTGCACAGTGATATATATGATATATCCCGCACCTCATTCGACGAGGAAAGGACCGATGATCCCTTCACCGGGAGTGACTCCTTTAGCAAAACTAGAAAAGCCTCAAAGACACTCTATTTCAAAATTCATTCGATCCTACAACGATATCAAGTTCATTACGCAATAGGTTTTCAGAAAAACCTATCGTAGCCCTCCGTCATTTCAGATAAGTCCTATTTAGTATTCGTGCTACGTTTGTTGACCTCCGTTAAGGCGTAGTGTGCGGTAGCTAACTAGTATTTATTTGTTTATGCATATGATGCAGATTGGATTAGGGTAGTCGTGCGGCCTTGTTGACCTCCGTCAAGGGTCGTGCGGGTGGGTTTAATTCGATCAAGAAATGACGGGTTGAACTTGACTAGTGGCCTATGGTTTGTTGACCTCCGTCAAGGTCATAGGGTGCTAGGGGCAAAATTATCGGGAATTTCAAGTGTTGAAATTTGCAATGAGATTGCATACCTTCTATGAGATAGTTGGATCCCGATACCCGCTGTGAGTAAGAGTTACTCCTGGGAGAGTTTTACACATTACAATTAGCCGATCAAGTAGGTGTCTAGAAAGGTGTCAACGAGGTTATGCCTCTAGGAAAACGAGGTTTACATTAATTAGGTTCGTGCGAAAGCACGGGGGACCTCCCTCAAAGTACCGACACTGGCCTGGCTGAAAGATTGGCGAACTTGTAGTGTGTAATTAATCCCCGCTAGTCTTTCCTTTTAGGGTTTGAAGGAAGATTTGATAAAAAGCAGTGGGAGCCATCCTGATTAGATAAAATAATAACCAATCTATTCTTGCAAGAGCGCACGCTGAGTGTTTTCTTTTCTCTCTCTCCTGGTAGCGACCATATCACGCTTTAATCAAGATAATAATACGGATGTATTGAGCGAACCCGCTTGTTATACTGAGCTGGGGAACGTTGGTCCCGCTCCAACTTATAATAGTTATAAGACAGAGCAGGAAATTGGGGGTTACCAGAATTCCCGTGCCGCCCAAACGAAGAGAGTGCATGCTGATGCATCATCTTCGGGTGTGTTCGTTACAGAGAACTGTTTCTCAGTATCCTTTACGTCCTGAGTATATGATACCAGATCAGGATCCCAGATATGTAATCTGTTACATAGGGCTACAGAAAGGTAGAAGACTGAGAACGGGTGATAAGTTTCATGAGACAGAAAACGGGGCAAGAGTTGCAGCCAAGTCTGTTGGTCACTGTCACCCTGTATTACAAATACAATGATTCTGAACGAATGTTATTAGATACCGAACCTGATATACAAAATCATATCAGTCTCTTTATCAGTAAAGAAATGATAAAATTTTGTATTGTTGGATAATGTTTTGAACATTTCCTATATCAAAAATTGATCGGATCAGGCACGTTATCTAAAAGCATTGATGTTCTAAATCAAACTCAGTTCTTAGTATACAGAACACACACAAGAGGAAGAGTTCAGAAATGAACGAATCCTTTTTGAGGTATTGTAGACTAGGTCATATCAATGCGACCTGACTAGCTGAAGTTACATTTAGATGCATATTTAAAATCTGTTTGAATTTACATCATATGAAACTTGCCAGTCATGTCATAAAGAGTAGATGACCATAGCTCTGTTTATTGGAAACAGAGAAAGAGTTAGTAAACTCTTGGGACTGATACATGATGATGTATGTAAGGTCCCCTGTCTACACATGCCAGGATCGGTTCTTTGTACTTCATTACATTCTCTGATGATCTCTCAAGATTCAGACATATGTTCCTGTTGAAACACAAGTCCGAACCATTTGAGATATTCACAGAATATGATTTAGAAGTAGAGAACCAAAACACGGGTATAAGTATTATGTCCTTAGATGAGATCGAGGAGGAGAATACTTGAGCACGGAAATCCTGGACTTTTCTAAAGGAGAATGAGATTCTCTCTCAGCATTACTCCTCCGTATACACCATAGCACGATGGAATATCGAGGCAGAGCAATAACACCCTATGTGATAAGGTGTTCTCTATGATGAGTACTACTGAGTTACCTATCTCCTTTTGGGAGTTATGCACTTGAGAAGCTGCATACCAATTGAATTGGGTTCCAATCAAATCAGTTGCCTACCGCTTCATATGTGATATGGAAAGGGAAGAGCCCATATCTTAAGTTGGATAAGATTTGGGGTTGTCCGGGCTATGTCTAAAAGCATAATCCGGACAAGCTCGAGGCAAGATCAGTTATGTAGAACTGGAATGGTTTCAGCTATACAAACTGCAGCTGATGATTTGGTAGAACCAAAGGATTCAATAGTTTCCAATGAACCTCAGCCTCTCTGCCGATCTAGTAGGGTTTCTCACCCACCTGAGAGATACTTCGGTTCCTCTATGACAGTGGGAGCGAGGACTGCATCATGAGATGATGACCCAACCAGTTTCGAGCTGGCCATCAGGAGTGAGACTCTGTAAGAATGACTGGATGCTTAGCGATCTGAGATGGAATCCATGTACACCAACAAAGTATGGAATTTGGTTGCTATATCTGAAGGGTTAAATCCCCATCAGGAGCAAGTATATCTTGAGAAGATTACTTGGTGTACATGTAAAAGTTAAGACTTTCAAAGCTAGACTTGTTAAAGGTTTTCGTCATTGACCAGGCGTGGATAATGATGAATCCTTTTTCAGTGCCTATGCTTAAGTCCATCCAGATCCTACTTGCCACGGCTACATACCATGACTACGATATCTGGTGGTTGGGTGTCATAACTGCTTTTCTAAATGATGTTTTAGAAAAGGGCGTCTATAAGTACACAGCCAGAGGGCTTCGTAGACAGTGGGAGCAGCGGAAACATGAGCAAGATGCTTTATAGGATAAAGCAGGCATCGCGGGGTTGGAACATCTGTTTTGATGTAGTAGTCAAATAGTTTGACATCATCAAAATGGTAGATGAACCTTGTATATACAAAAAAGGTAGTAAGGAGTATGGTGGTGATCCTCGTAGAGTACGTGGATTTACGGGTGCCGAGAAACCCTAATACGGATCGTTAACTAGATATATAGGCGAAACAATGAAACTAGTTTACAACTAAACTAAAAGAACGGAAATACAACATTTGTAGATCCGGTCCTCCACCTCCATAGCTCCGCAATGAAGTCTCCTCGCTGTCCAAATGGAAACCCGGGCTCTAGCGTCGGCTTCATCGGAGAAATGGGCGGGCAAGGTCGTCGGCTTCGTGCCGAAGATGATCTACGTCGAGGCATCGCAAGATCAAGCTCCCACTTCACCAAGTCATGAAACTTGTGAAGAAAACACACTCTACTACTTGGCAAGAGGTAGAGGATGAAGAAATAGGAAGTGGGTTCACTTTAGAATTGGATTTCTCACTCATTTCATCAATCCACCATTGATGAAGCAAGGTTCTTCATCTTGAAGATGAAGAAGAAGAAGATAGAAATCTTATGATAAGTTTTTCCAAAAAAGGAAAAGAAAATGAATTCTTATCATAATAGAACCATGGTTAGGTGTAGAGAATTAATTAGGGTTAAGTGGAATGGTTAGGGTTAAGGATGAGACAAAGTGGTCATAAAGTCAAAGTATTCATGAAGCTTCATGAAAGAACAAAGAATGCCACCATTTTATCATTTCCTTTTCTTTTTCCAAAAGAATAAATAAATGAATAAAATGAATAAGCAAATAATAAACCCTAACCATTTCATTAACCAAGGTTTAATTCTTTATACTTAACCAATTAAACATGTATCATCAAACATGATACAATCATTTGCACAAAAAGTATATCACATATACAACTTGTACATCCAAGTGAGAAAATCCTTTAAAGTGAACCAATACTAGTTAATGCAAAGTAATATATCAAATATATAATTATGCATTAAATCATTAAATCAACACTTGATTCAATGATCCGGTCATGTCGCACACAACCGACTAGTATACAATGTATCGATTTATCGAATCAATCCTTGATTCGATAACTAGGTTATATCGCATACAACCATTCGACACATTCATCGCGAGAATATAACACGGTATCACATACACGCATTATCCTCGGTCCCGTACATATCTCATATGCGCTCCTATTTCGTTTCGCTTGAGCCAGGAAACCTCTGTGTAGGACTCTAAAGACTCGTCAATACGCCGGCAGCAGGCGATGATCATATCAAACACCCACAAGCCGCAAGCGGTCTGCTAAACGTAACGGCCACCCGGGTATTGAGCGATCTGAAGATCGACGAGCAAGCCCGCTCACACTCCAGTGAATCCAACTAGTAACACTTACCGTACAGTCCGGTCTGATCGTCTGATATGTCGCATATCTCGCCTAGGGGTGGTAAACGTCAGACCCCAATAGCTCGATAAGTCGTGTCGATATGAGGTCTATAACAATTCGAGAAACTACTGGTAACACTTACCAGTAAATCTCAGCAACCCTGGCCAGGGATTTCCTGTTATAGCCAATCAACACAGCGCAACATCAACCCCCTATACCGGGAGAGACGAATCCCCTCCTATCGCTCATTGCCTCCATGTGACTCGGGACTGTACCCAAAAACCACCATTTTGCACGCCCTCTTGGACGTGATAAGGTGGAAATCAAAGCACAGTAGGAACCACACAAGACTCTATGACGATCTCGGGTCAACAGACTACTCTGTACCAGTGTCACCAGAGAACTGCCATTTGACGTAAGGTATAATATCATCTGGGAGTTCTCGGCGAGTCCGTCCAGTGTACCCAGTCTCCACTGAGCACCCGTATATCATCTCTGATGTCAAACACCAATGGATATGGGATCATCCATCGCCCATCTGTATGGGTCGAGAAGGTACACGCTAGTCTACTCTGGTATATCGATGCCCCGTCTCGATACACCCACGACTAGGGACTTTGAAGGATGTACTTATGGACTACCATGTTCCCACTAGTATGATCCGCATCATAGTCCAGGTAGTCAAGTACACATCCTAAGGGCTTTACCAACATGTAACAGAGAGACAATCAGTATACACGTTAAGGTAAAGAGCAACCAGATAGCATACTATCATGTCGAGCAAGAAAGTCCTCCCTATATATGTCCCAGCATCCACTACAATATACATCCTATATACAGTAATGGCCTCTAGGGCATACATATAACTAACATGGATGACATACTCTTGATAGGGAAGGAGTTTCCTATGCTACGCTCGATCAATCTCCGCTTATCATAAGGATTCTCCATATAGGATCAAAGTGATACCTCCTAAATCCTGGGTTTTGGATCTATGAGATAGATCTAAATGGATGTTAGGATACTCACTAGTTGTAGTGAGATGGTATCAATCGATCTTGGGGAGAATCACTGGAAGTGTTCCAGGGTGATAAGGACGACTGAATGTCAGTCACAGGCATTGTCTTTACCCTCAGTAAAGGGACGGTATGTTGGAAGAGTTCCAAGCTAAATACCGTGACATACTAGACGATAAAGGCAGGATACATCGCTACTTAAGATGCTACCAAAGAGGCAGTATGGATGTATATTGGTTCATGAGATGAACTTTGTTCCTCCCATTGTGTGACAATGGAGTTGTGGCTTATGCCAAGGAAGGCCCGTCCCATTAGTGATCCAGACATATTCTAAGGCAGTGTCACCTGATCATGGAGATGGTTGATCTCCAGGGTGATCGAGGTTAGGAGAGAAAAATCAGAGGATAACACGGCGGATCCACTCACGAAGGCCTATTCCCAGAGAGAGACTTTTAAGGGATGGTTGAGTATGAGATACTACAACCACTGCTACAGATGGCCCTAGTGCAAGTGGGAGATTGTTAGTTATATGTATGCCCTAGAGGCCATTACTATACATTGGATGTATATTGTAGTGGATGCTGGGACATATATAGGGAGGACTTTCTTGCTCGACATGATAGTATGCTATCTGGTTGAACTTTACCTTAACGTGTATACTGAGTGTCTCTCTGTTACATGTTGGTAAAGCCCTTAGGATGTGTACTTGACTACCTGGACTGTGATGCGGATCATACTAGTGGGGACATGGTAGTCCATAAATACATCCTTCAAAGTCCCTAGTCGTAGGTATATCGAGACGGGGCATCGATATACCAGAGTAGACTAGCGTATACCTTCTCGACCCATACAGATGGGCGATGGATAATCCCATATCCATTGGTGTTTGACATCAGAGATGATATACGGGTGCTCAGTGGAGACTGGGTACACTGGACGGACTCGCCGAGAACTCCCAGATGGTATTATACCTTACGTCAGATGGCAGTTCTCTGGTGACACTGGTACAGAGTAGTCTGTTGACCCGAGATCGTCATAGAGTCTTGTGTGGTTCCCACTGTGCTTTGATTTCCACCTTACCACGTCCAAGAGGGCGTGCAAAACGGTGGTTTTTGGGTACAGTCCTGATTCATATGGAAGCAATGAGCGATAGGAGGGGATTCGTCTCTCCCGGTATAGGGGGTTGATGTTGCGCTGTGTCCGATTGGCTATAACCGGAAATCCCTGGCCAGGGTTGCTGAGATTTACTGGTAAATGTTACCAGTAGTATCTCAAATTGTTATAGACCTCATATCGACACGATTTATCAAGCTATTGGGGTCTGACGTTTACCACCCCTAGGCGAGATATGCGACATATCAGACGATCAGACCGGACTATACGGTAAGTGTTACTGGTTGGATTCACAGGAGTGTGAGCGGGCTTGCTCGTCGATCTTCTGATCGCTCAATACCCGGGTGGCCGTTACGTTTAGCAGACCGCTTGCGGCTTGCGGGTGTTTGATATGATCATCACCTGCTGCCGGCGTATTGACGAGTCTTTAGAGTCCTACACAGAGGTTTCCTGGCTCAAGCGAAACGAAATAGGAGCGCATATGAGATATGTGCGGGACCGAGAATAATGCGTGTATATGATACCGTATTCTATCCTCGCGATGAATGTATCGAATGGTTGTATGCGATATAACATAGTTATCGAATCAAGGATTGATTCGATAAGCCGATACATTGAATATTAGTTGGTTATATGCGATATGACCGGCTCGTTAAATCAAGTGTTGATTTAATGATTTAATGCATAATTATATATTTGATATATTACTTTGCATTAACTAGTATTGGTTCACTTTAAATGGGTTTTCTCACTTGTAGTTCACAAGTTGTATATGTGATATACTTTTGTGCACTTCATTATATCATGTTTGATGATACATGCTTATTTGGTTAAGTGTAAAGAATTAAGCCATGGTTAAGTTGTTGATTAGGGTTTTACTTATTCATTTATCTTATTTATTTATTCATTTTGAATAAATTGAAAGATAAATGAATGGTGGCTTGATTTGTTTTTAGTTGAAGCTTCATGAAGCTTTGACTAAATGACCTTTTTGTTCTCATCCTTAACCCTAACCATTTAAACTAACCCTAGTCTATTCTCTACACTTAACTAAGGTTAGAATATGATAAGTATCAATTCTTTTTTAGTTATTCTTTAACACTTATCATATTCTTTCTTCATCTTCTTCTTCATGAGCAAGAAAGAAAAGCTTGCTTCATCAATGGTGACTTGATGAAAAGAGTGAGAAATCCAATTCTAAACTGAACCCACTTCCTATTTCTTCATCCTCTACCTCTTGCCAAGTAGTATAGGGTGTTTTCTTCATAAGTTTCATGACTTGGTGAAGTGGGAGCTTGATCTAGTGATGCCTCGACGTAGATCATCTTCGGCATCGAAGCCGACGACCATGCCCGCCCAATTCTCCGATGAAGCCGATGCTAGAGTCCGGGATGCGATTTGTACAGCGATGGGACTTCATCACGGAGCTATGGAGGTGGAGAACCGGATCTACAAAGGTTGTATTTCCGTTCACTTAGTTAAGTTGTTAACTAGTTGCATCTTTCGCCTAAAATTCTAGTTAACGATCCGTATTAGGGTTTCTCGGCACTTGTAAAATTTGAAATTGGCATGGTTGATGCCTTGTGAGACCTCCTTAGTGTGCCTAGGAACCCTACAAACTTAATAGACAGCCTCACTCCATAGCCCCGACCAAGTGACTGTAGGAGAACCCCGTCGCCGAAAGCATCCGTTCGGGTGCTCGCGGCAGCGGTGTTCTGCCTTGGTGCACTTTGTCGACGGCGTCGGGGGTGCGGCCGCCTACTGAAGTTTGCGACGAGCATTCGATCAGGATGTCGAGAATCTTGTTGAATTGCCCGACTTTATATTGAAAATTGTTTTCGATAATGAGACTAAAATGCGGGGCTTATAATTGTTAGGCATGCGATGTCTAAGGAATTCATTTGATTAGGCATGCGATATCTAAAGAGATTGCGGATTCCAACTGTTGTAGTTTTACACTTTCTTTTCTGTGACCATAAGTGTAATATGTGATATCGCCGGTTTCGTTGCTATATGTCAACGACAATTGGGATGCGCATATTTACTTACGTTGATGACATGTGATGTTATGTGTTGCTGGGTATGTTATATTGGATCGTCGTGTTTGAATAGCCGGGGGTTTTTATGTGAGATGAGTGTTTTTCATTTTCATTCATGTAAAAACTTGTATGTAATATTCTTTTATTGGGGCACTTCCAGGTTGCGGATGATGTCACCATTTGTATATTATTTACTTTTCCGCATTAGGATAGACCCAAGGAGGGGAGCACAAGTAACCGGGTTCTGGGGTCCAGTAGGAGACCATCTCGAGGAGTCGAGTCCGGGTCTCCTAACCCTAGAAATGGTAGGGTTGCTTGCCGCTCTCGTAGGGGTCTAGGGTGTGGGATTGGCTATTCATCACGACCGTGGAATCCGTGTTTTATACTGGCTCGTATTAAAAACATGGACGTCCTAGTACATCCAATATTTCATATGATATTTTCTGCTGCGTTATCTGTGATGTGATCATGTGATTTGCTCAGATAGATATTATATATAGTATATATGATATATTATATAGACGTTGCTTATATTTTACACCCGCGCTAGCCCTGCCTCGTTCTGGCGTTAGTTACCTACCCTAACGGTGCAGACATGACATCGAGGCGAATGCGGATGGCATAAGCGTACGTTATATTTATATGTGATGGTTAGGTGGACTTAAATGATGGGATATTCATTAATGAGATTAATGAAAGAAAATAAATCTAATTGATGTTGTGGAATCGAATTTCAAAATAAAACAGGTAGCTACAGTTCTTGCTTTGCATCGCGGTGTTCCTTATAGAACATCATGCACCTTATTCGATAAGGAAAGGACCGAGATCCCTTCACCGGGAGTGACTCCTTTAGCAATAACTGGCAGATGTTACAACTCTCGGTTTGTCTTTTGATCGCTTCTAAAGTTTCTGCTTTGCACAGTGATATATATGATATATCCCGCACCTCATTAGACGAAGAAAGGGCCGACGATCCTTTCACCGGGAGTGACCCCTTTAGCAAAACTAGAAAAGCCTCAAAAGCATTCCATTTAAAAACCATTTGATTCCGCAACGAGATCAAGTTCAAAGCGTTAAAGGTTTTCATAAAAACTATTCGCAACCCTCCATCATTTTAGGAAGTAGAGTACTTAGTATTCGTGCTGTGTTTGTTGACCTCAGTTAAGACACAGTGTACGGTAGCTAAGTGATGTCTTCCTACACCGCATATGATGCGATTAGTTAGGACAGTCGCGTGACTTTGTTGACCTTAGTTAAGGGTCATGTGGGTAGGTCTAATTAATCACGAAATGACGTGTAGAACTTGACTAGTACTTATGATTTGTTGACCATAGTTAAGGTCATAAGTGCTAGGGGTAAAAACCTTTATTGGGAGTTTCAAGTGTTGAAATTTGCAATGAGATTGCATACCTTCTATATGATAGTTGGATCCCGATACCCACTGCGAGTAATTGTTACTCCTGGGAGAGTTTTGCACTTTGCAATTAGCCGATCAAGTAGGTGTCTAGAAAGGTGTCAACGGGGTTACGCCTCTGGGAAAACGAGGTTTACTGTAATTAGGTCCATGTGAAAGCACGGGGAACCTCTCTCAAAGTACCGACACTGGCCTGGCTGAAAGATTGGCGAACTTGTAGAGTGTAATTAATCCCGGCCAGTCTTTCCTTTTAGGGTTTGAAGGAAGATTTGATAAAAACAGTGGGAGCCATCCTGATTAGATAAAATAAATAACCAATCTAATCTTGCAAGAGCGCACGCAGAGTGTTTTCTTCTCTCTCTCTCCAGGTAGCGACCATATCACGCCTTAATCAAGATAATAATATGGATGTATTGACCGAACCCGCTTGTTATACTGAGCTGGGGCAAGTTGGTCCCGCTCCAACTTATAATTGTTATAAGACAGAGCAGGAAATATGGGAATACCAGAATTCCTATACCGCCCAAACGAAGAAAGTGCATGAGATGCATCTCCTTCGGGTGTGCTCATTATAAAGAACTGTTTCTCAGTATCCTCTGAATCCTGGGTATTTGATACCGGATCAGGATCCCAGATATGTAATCTGTTGCATAGGGCTACAAAAAGGTAGAAAACTGAGAACGGGTGATAAGTTTCATGAGACAGAAAACGGGGCAAGTGTTGCAGCCAAGTCTGTTGGTCACTGTCACCCTGTATTACCAATACATTGATTCTGAACGAATGTTATTAGATACCGAACCTGATATACAAAATCATATCGGTCTCTTTACAAGTAAAGAAATGATAAAATTTTGTATTGTTGGATATTGTTTTGAACATTTCCTATTTCAAAAGTTGATCAGTTCAGGCACGTTATCTAAAAGCATTGACGTTCTAAATCAAACTACAGTTCCTAGTATATAGAACACACACAAGAGGAAGAGTACAGAAATGAACGAATCCTTCTTAAGGCATTGTAGACTAGGTCATATCAATGCGACCCGACTGGCTGAAGTTACATTTTAGATGTATATTTAAATCAGTTTGAATTTACATCTTGTGAAACTTGCCAGTCATGTCACAAAGATTAGATGACCATAGCTCTGTTTATTGGAAACAGAGAAAGAGTTAGTAAACTCTTGGGACTGATATATGATGATGTATGTAAGGTCTCCTGTCTACACATGCTAGGACTGGTTCTTTATACTTCATTATATTCTCTGATAATCTCTCAAGATTCAGTCATATGTTCCTGTTGAAACACAAGTCCGAACCTTTTGAGATATTCACAGAATATAAGTTAGAAGTAGAGAACCAATAACCGGGTATAAGTATTATGTCATATGATAAGATCAGGGAGGAGAATACTTGTGCATGGAATCCTTGGACTATTCTAAAGGAAAATGAGATTCTCTCTCAGCATTACTCCTCCGAATACACCATAACACGATGGTATATCGGGGCGGAGCAATTGCACCCTATTCGATATGGTGCGCTCTATGATGAGTAATACTGAGTTACCTGTTTCCTTTTGGGGTTGTGCACTTGAGAAGCTGCATACCTATTGAATTAGGTTCGAATCAAATAAGTGCCTACCACTCCATATAAGATATGGTATGGGAAGAGCCTATCTCTTAAGTAAGTTAAGATTTAGGATTGTCCGGCCTATGTCAAAAGCAAAATCTGGACAAGATCGAGGCAAGGTCAGTTCTGTAGAACTGGAAAGGTTCCAGCTATACAAACTACAACAAATGATTTGATAAAGCCAAAGGATTCAATAGTTACTAACGAACCTCAGCCTCTCCGCCGATCTGGTAAGGTTCCTCACCTGCATGAGAGACACTTCGGTTTCTCGATGACAGTGGGAGCGAGGATTACATCATGAGATGATGACCTAACTAGTTTCGAGCAGGCTATCGAGAGTAAGGACTCTGTAAGAATGGCTGGATGCTTAGCAATCTGAGATGGAATCCATGTACACCAGCAAAGTATGGACTTTGGCTGCTATATCTGAAGGGTTAAATTCCCATCAGGAGCAAGTATATCTTGAGAAGATTACTTGGTGTAGATGGAAAGGTTGAGACTTTCAAAGCTAGACTTGTTAAAGGTTTTCGTTATCGACCAGGCGTGGATAATGATGAAATCTTTTCAGGGGACTATGCTTAAGTCCATCCAGATCCTACTTGCCATTGCTACATACCATGACTACGATATCTGGTGGTTGGGTGCCATGACTACTTTTCTAAATAGTGATTTAGAAGAGAACGTCTATAAGAACACAGCCAGAGGGCTTCGTAAACAGTGGGAGCAGCGGAAATGTGTGCATGTTGCTTTATAGAATAAAGCAGGCATCGTGGAGTTGGAACGTCTGTTTTGATGTGATAGTCAAAGTGTTTGACTTCATCAAAAATAGTAGATGAACCTTGTATATACAAAACGGTAGTAGAGAGTAAGATAGTCATCCTCGTATTGTACGTGGACAACATACTCTTGATAGGAAAAGAGTTTCCTATACTACGCTCGGTCAATCTCCGCTTATCACAAGGATTCTCCAAAAGGATCAAAATGATACCTCCTAAAACCTGAGTTTTCATCTATGAGATAGATGTAACTGGATGCTAGGATTCTCACTAGATGTAGTGAGATGGTATCAATCGATCCTGGGAAGAATCACTGGAAGTGTTCCAGGGTGACAAAGACGACTGAATGTCAGTCACATGCATTGTCTTTACCCTCAGTGAAGGGACGGTATGTTGGAAGAGTTCCAAGCTAGACACCGTGGCAAACTAGACGATAAAGGCTGGTAACATCGCTATTAAAGATACTACCAAAGAGGAAGTTTGGGTGTATATTGGTTCATAAGATGAACTAGGTTCCTACCATTGTGTGACAATGGAAGTGTGGCTTTGGCCCAGGAACCCTGGTCCCATCAGTGACCCAAACATATTCTGAGGCAGTATCACCTGATCATGGAGATAGTTGATCTCCAGGGTGATCGAGGTTAGGAGAGTAGACTCAGAGGATAACACGGCGGATCCACTCACGAAGGCCTTTTCCCAAAGAGAGACTTTTAGGGGATGGTTGAGTATTAGATACTACAACTACTGCTACAGATGGCCCTAGTGCAAGTGGGAGATTATTAGTTATATGTATGCCGTAGAGGCCATTACTGTACATTGGATGTATATTGTAGTGGATGCTGGGACATATATAGGTAGGACTTTCTTGCTCGACATGATAGTACGCTATCTGGTTGCTCTTTATCTTAACATGTATACTTTCTGTCTCTCTGATTACATGTTGATAAAGCCCTTAGGATGTGTACTCGACTTCCAGGACTATGATGAAGATCATACTAGTGGGGCCTGGGTAGTCCATGAGTACATCCTTCAATGTTCCTAGTCGTGGGAATATCGAGACGGGGCATCGATATTCCAGAGTAGACAAGCGTATATCTTCTCGACCCATGCGATGGGCGATGGATGATCCCATATGTGCAGCCCTATTAGTCGAGGAGCGTCTTTCCGAGACGTCGGCCGTTCCGGAACCGAAGAGGGTTCGTATGGGTATATCAGCACGGAGACAGATGTTTAGACGCTGCGACAGATTTCGTTCAGGTACGAAGAGTAGCAGAGGCTCGGGGCGAGGCCAGTTATTTAGCTCTTATCCCCATGAGGGTCAGCAATCGCTGTATGGGTGCTTTGGGTGTGGCAGTCTACTTCACCTCGTTAGGGATTGTGACGCGATACGCCAGAGAGAGGCAGCCGTACCACAGGTTACCTTACCATCTTCTCCACCTCAGAGAGCGTTTCCTCTTGCGCCTGTTGCAGCTCCACGTCAGACTTATGTTCAGAGAGGTCGTGGTTGCGAAGGATTCGTTCAGAGAGGACGGGGTGACGGAGGCAGAGGACAGCCAGTTGGCGGTAGAGGGCAGGCATGAGTATTTTCTTTGACTCAGCAGGACGCGCAGGCATCCAATGCAGTGGTTTCAGGTACTCTTTCAGTATGTTCTTTGATGCACACGTGTTGTTTGATCCGGGATCTACGCACTCGTATGTTTCTACACACTTCGTGCCGAGATTGGGAAGAGAGTCGTGTTTGCTAGATCAGCCGCTTGTTGTGACTACTCCTGTTGGCAAGTCGTTTGTTGCGCGACACGTGTTTCGGTTGTGTGTTGTCCGTATAGGAGATAGAGAGTCGTCCGTCGACTTGATCCTTCTTGAGATGTTGGACTTCGACGTTCTCCTGGGCATAGACTGGTTAGCTACGTGCTATGCATCCGTGGACTGCCGCGAGAAGACAATTAGGTTTTGTTTTCCCGGCGAGTCGGTTCTTGTTGTGCAGGGGGACCGTGGTGCCGCCCCTCACAGTTTGGTTTCAGCCCTTTGTGCTTGTCGGCATTTGAGGAGGGGATGTCTGGGATTCTTAGCTTTCATTCGTGATACCGGAGCCACAGTAGATTCGTTGGACTGGGTTCCTATCGTGCGAGAGTTTCCTAACGTCTTTCTCGATGAGTTGCCTGGATTGCCGCCAGAGCGTGAGATAGAGTTTTGCATTGATCTGGTTCCCGGCACGGGGTCTATTTCTATACCGCCTTACCGGATGGCCCCGGCGGAGCTTAGGGAGCTTAAGGATCAGCTGCAAGAGTTTCTTGATAGGGGACTTGTACGTCCGAGTGTTTCGCCGTGGGGAGCTCCTGTTCTATTCGTCAAGAAGAAGGACGGCAGCTTGAGATTGTGCATTGATTATCGTCAATTGAACCGAGTTACGGTGCGGAATAGGTATCCTTTACCTCGCATTGACGATTTGTTTGATCAGCTCCAGGGTGCGGGACATTTTTCTAAGATTGATTTGAGATCAGGGTATCATCAGTTGCGGGTTCGGAATGATGACGTTCCGAAGACTGCTTTCCGTACGCGCTACGGGCATTATCAGTTTTTGGTGATGTCGTTCGGACTCACCAATGCCCCAGTAGCATTCATGGATTTGATGAACTGGATTTTCATGCCGTTCCTCGACCAGTTTATTATCGTGTTTATTGATGACATTCTGGTTTATTCCAAGAGTCGTGAGGAGCATGAGCAGCACTTGAGGATTGCGTTGCAGACATTGAGAGAGCACCAGCTATTTGCTAAATTTTCGAAGTGTGCCTTCTGGCTTGATAGTGTTGACTTCCTTGGTCATGTGGTTACGGGAGCTGGTATTCGTGTGGTCCCGAGGAAGATCGAGGCCGTACAGCTTTGGCCCAGACCTGTATCAGTGACAGAGGTCCGCAGCTTTTTGGGCTTAGCCGGTTACTACCGCCGTTTCGTGAAGGACTTCTCGAGTATCGCTGCACCACTGACCGGACTGACCAGGAAGGGGGCTCCTTTTCTTTGGACTGAGGCATGTGAGCAGAGTTTTCAGCAGTTGAAGACTCGGTTGATGACTGCACCAGTTTTATCTTTGCCTTCTGGATCGGGCAGCTTTGTTGTTTACTGTGATGCTTCGCGAGTGGGGCTTGGTTGTGTTTTGATGCAGCATGATAGAGTTATCGCTTATTCTTCCCGGTAGTTGAAGAAGCACGAGCAGAATTATCCCACTCATGATCTTGAGATGGCCGCGGTGGTCTTTGCGCTTAAGATTTAGAGACACTGCTTGTACGGAGAGTCGTGTCAGATTTTCACAGACCACCAGAGCTTAAAGTATATCTTCCAGCAGCGGGATCTGAATTTGAGGCAGCACTGTTGGATAGAGCTTGTGAAGGATTATGATTGTGAGATCTTTTATCACCCGGGCAAGGCGAATGTGGTAGCCGATGCTTTGAGTCGTAGGCCCGGGGGTAGCTTGTCCCAGTTAAGCGCAGTTCAGATACAGTCTTCTGCAGATTAGCAGGTCTTGTGCGACAGCAGAGTACAGTTTGAGTTCACTTCCACTGGGGGACAGCTTGCTCATGTCCGCGTCCGTCCAATTCTATTAGATTGTATTCGTGAGGCACAGCCCGCCGATGCCCGTTTGTCTGATATTCGTGAGCATGTTCGGCAGGGTAGAGATTCGGGGTTCTTGATTGATGACCAGGGTGTGCTGCGTTTTGGGACTCGTTTGTGTTTATCTAATACCGATGGGTTGAGGCGCGAGATCCTAGAGCAGGCACATCAGTCAGCTTTTAGTGTTCACCCGGGTTCCACCAAGATGTATCGTGACTTGAGAGATATCTACTGGTGGGCCAGAATGAAGAGCGATGTTTCAGATTTTGTTTCGAGGTGCATGACTTGTCAGCGAGTCAAAGCTGAGCATCAGAGACCGGCCGGAGAGTTGCAGCCTTTACCTGTTCCGGAGTGGAAATGGGAGCAGATTTCTATGGACTTCATTGTGGGTCTACCCAGGTCTAGTCGAGGGTATGACTCCATTTGAGTGATTGTAGACCGGTTGACGAAAGCGGCTCACTTCCTTCCAGTGAAGACCACTTTCGATTATGCTCAGTATGCCCAGTTGTACATT
This sequence comes from Agapanthus africanus, assembly GCA_030015575.1. Classification (NCBI taxonomy): domain Eukaryota; kingdom Viridiplantae; phylum Streptophyta; class Magnoliopsida; order Asparagales; family Amaryllidaceae; genus Agapanthus; species Agapanthus africanus. Next base: position 395,911,412 of record JASDDO010000026.1, on the reverse strand, counting down.
GATGAGATTATGCGTTTGCATGGAGTCCCTTCATGTATTGTATCCGATAGAGGCACCCAGTTCACCAGCCGTCTTTGGAAGAAGCTTCAGAAAGCCTTGGGTACCCGTTTGAGCTTTAGCACCGCTTTCCATCCGCAGACCGATGGTCAGTCAGAGCGGACTATACAGACTCTGGAGGATATGCTTCGCGCGTGCGTGCTTGATTTTAGGGGCAGTTGGGATCGTCACTTGCCGTTGATAGAGTTCTCCTACAATAACAATTATCAGGAGATGATTCAGATGGCACCTTTTAAGGCTTTGTATGGTAGGAAGTGTCGATTGCTAGTCTGTTGGACCGAACTCAGCGAGAGCAGGATTTTGGGACTCCAGCTAGTTCAAGAGACTACGGAGAAGATCCAGTTGATTCAGGATAGGATGAGAGCAGCCCAGTGCAGACATAAGTCTTATGCCGACCGTCGTTGTCGCAGGCTCGAGTTCGCAGTGGGGGATCATGTATCCCTACGGATTTCTCCGATGAAGGGCGTGATGAGATTTGGGAAGAAAGGAAAGATCAGTCCCAGATTTGTAGGTCCTTTCGAGATCCTTGAGTGAGTTGGTATCGTTGCCTATCGTTTGGCTCTTCCACCCAGTTTTCCGGATGTTCACCCCGTATTCCATGTGTCGATGCTTCGCAGATACCTTCATGACCCTTCTCACATGATTTAGCACCAGACCGTTTAGCTTGAGCGCGATCTTTCGTTCACCGAGGAGCCGGTAGTCATATTGGATCGGCAGGTGAAGAAACTTCGGTCAAAGGTCTTGCCATCTGTGAAGGTTCTTTGGCGTAGCCCGAATGGTGAGGAAGTCACTTGGGAGGCCGAGAGCGAGATGCAGAAGAAATTCCTTCATCCCTTTGAAGGTACGCATAGTAAGATTTTTAAATTCGGGGACGAATTTCTTTAAGGGGGGAGATTGTAACACCTAAGAATGCGATTAGTGTTAATTGCGCGATAATGCGGGTTTTTAGTAAAAAGTTTACCAAAATAGTTTTCAAATATTTTATAAAAATTAATGAATATTTTATTAATATTTATTTTGGGCTTGCACACACATGTGCATGTTAACCTGGGGTTAATTAGGTGTTAAACCATGCTTAAGTAGCCATGACATCTAACCCCATTTTAATTAAGTTGTAATATGTATTTATTTAAAGTATTTAGTTTTGAAAATATTAGGGTTTGAATTATGTTGACTTGGGAGAGAGAAACAGGGGGTTGACCTTTGCATCATGAGGCATGGCAAGTATGCCATGCATTTATTAAGGTGAGAGAGGGGCATGGTTATTCTCATATCCTCATTCCCTCACTCACACACATACACCCTCACACTCTCATCTCATTCTGTCATTCTTATTTTTCTTCATCTCTTTTTCTCACTCCCTCACCTCCCTCAACTGAAACCCTAACCCCACCCTCACAAACCCATACAAATCTCCACTAAACTCCATCAAAACCCTTCTCAAGCCAAGATCAAGCCACTAAAATCACTTGGGGCATGGAAAGCTAATGTTTTGGAGCAAGTTTGGTTAGGCAATGACTCTCTACTGTTAATTAGGTTCTTATTATGTAGTGTTGCTTTGTAGTTTCAGTTTAGAACACTAAAAGTATAGTTTTGTGCACGATATCATATTTTAGTGTCGTTTTAGGATATCTGCAACCTGCTGTGACCCCGAGTGTGCACTGTGAAAACAAGCAATGTAGTAGTGTAGTGCTAGTTACCATGAGTGTACACCTGAAGTACGAGTCCAATCTGGTTCCATAAGATTTACAGGATATGAGGGCCGGTCAGAGTGACGGCGCCTGAGGTATTGGGATTTGGGGTGTATTTGATGAACACCGGGTTTTTCCACGATGATGTTTCATTGATGATGACATGTTTTATCCCATACTCAGCATTCACTGATATGCACCGTTTTATGTATTTGTAGTACCTGATAGAGTATCTTTCATGATTATTGCATATCCATATTAGTTTATGACACTACCAGATTATATGTGATAGGGTATCACAGTACGTGCATAACTGTGATTACCTGTATGATGTTACTTACTACTCACGAGTTGGCAACTCACCCCCGTTGTGCCACAGTGTTGTGCAGGTTGACGCTCCGAGTAGTCGTGGCAGGCAGCTTTTCATCTCTATTTTGCGGATACCGCTACAGTTGGTTGTGAGCCGTTTGCTATAGGTGGGTTGCGGTTATCCGACTTTATATTTCATTGTACATCTTATTATATCTAGTACTCTCTATCTACCATTTATATATTGACTTAGAGACCGGTTGTGAGGACGATATTATATATTATTTTGTGACTCTGAGTGTCGAGCTCGTGTGGGCCGACTTTCATTATGCCGTTTTATCTTTTTATGCTGTTTTTCACTATATTGTCCATTTCTTCGCTACAGCGTCGTATATTATTCTTGTGGTGGTTGTTTTCGCCGTTGGGCGTGATTGCTTCCGTTTGGGGATGTTTTATTTATATCATATGTTGATTTACTTATATCTTATGTTTGTACCCGTTTCGGGGCTAGTGTTTACAAAGGAGGTGCTGCCGAAATTTTTAAGAAAATAGTTTAAACTTTAAAGATTTTACTTGAGATTTCCAAATATTTTTAACAAATGTTTTTATTACTTACTACTTTTGATGGTTTAGATTTCTGGGTTTCGGCTTACTTAAATCGCGATATGCCTGTAGACGTCGCATGGTTTAAGTGCCGGTCACGTACCAAATATTGGGTCGTGACAACTGCTATCTGACAATAGGTATAATACCATAAAGCCGTGGTAGGGTAGTAATCAAAGTACAGTGGAAACACACAAGACACTATGGCGATCTCAGATCAAAAGACTACCATGTACTCATGTCACCAAAGAACTGCTATTTGACAATATGTATAATACCATCCAGGAGTTCTGGGTGAGTCCATCCAGTGTAACTCATTCTTCAATGAGCACATGTATACAATCTTCGGTGTCAAACACCAATGGCTATGGGATCAACCATCGTCCCGGTTGGGGTCAAGAAATGTATACACTAGTCTAAACTGGAGTACCGATACCCAGTCTCGATACTCCTACGACTATGGATATTTAAGGATGTGTTTATGGACTATCCATGCCTCACTAGTACGATCCCTATCATAATCTTGATAATCAAGCAAATATCTTATGGGCTTTATCTTTATGTATTTACGATGCGTAATAACAAGTAAAACGTATACACATGAATGATAAAGACAAATCAGATAGCATATTATTATCTCGAGCAAGATTTGTTCTATCCATATAGGTTTTTCTACAATTACATTAATTGCCTTTAAGTTACCTATATCCAACATCTAGCTCATGTTTGGTTGACTTACTAAAGGAACCAAACTCGAACGATCTCTTACCGAACGAACTCGAGTTGAACTTGAGCTGGCTCGGTTAGTTTAGCACCCCTACTTGAGAGTTGAGAGGTTGTAAGTTCTTTAGGTGCAATTAAACCTGAATAAAATCTAAAATTTAACTATTTAAATATGAAAACATATACCGGTGAGGAAGCATGAAAGCTTAAGTTGATCCCTGAAACCGTCCAACCCAACTTAAGCCATGTTTAGATATTGTGGAAAATAATTCTAGGATTTCATTTTGGATGAATATATCTTGGATTTTACATGTATTTTATTAAATGAAATTTTTACGGAATTTTATAATTTGTACATATTTGGATAGTTTGGGATAAGAAAATGCATTTAATACTTACCTTTTCTTTTCATGGTTGAGTTAATTTATTCTTTTTTTGAAAAAGAAAGAAAGATAACAACACAGTTTTCAAAAGACAAAAAGAGTGAAAAGGTTTGGGAAAAAAATAATTAGGCCTTAGCTAAATTTTTTTTGTCTCATAGAATGGACCTGTTTGGGGTATTTTTTCACCTTGGATTTACCATTGAAAATATCATCCAAATAACCATTTTTAAACAATTACGCTAATATGTTGTAAAAATGGAATATAGTATTCTGATTCCATCCCATGGATTACATACCAGCGATCTCTTAATCACATGGCCACACCACACTCCACCTCTCATCTGATCTCTTATATTCCTTGTTCCCTTTCTCTTCCCCAAAATTTATTTTTCTTATATAAAAGGTTTTTGAAAAATTTCACCAAATATCTCGCTCGTTATCAACACAGCGACGCTACCTGCTCCCATGACCGCCGTGGTCCCCACCTTCTGCTCCGCCCCCTTCCCAGTTTGTTTCCGGCCACGGCCCCGCCGCCTGATCCTCGACGGGATGGGCGATGTTCGGACTCCGACGAGGTCGCTGACGGCGTGCTCAACATCGTTCCCTTTCGAAGGGAGGAGGCTGCGGAATTTCTCAACTCTGTCCTTTGGGGTGAACCCTGCTGCGGATAAGGCGGCAGACGGGGGCGGCGTTGGTGGTGATGCCGACGCTTCGTCTAAGGCGCTCTCAGGGATGCTTCCATTTGTTGTGGCGGCGACTGCGGTTGCCGCGCTTGCGAATCCTTCTACATTTTCTTGGTTAGTTGTTGTGGTTTTAAATCTTTCTGTTTTATATGTATTAGGCTAAATTGTATGAATGTGTGTTTTAAAAAGAACATGACCATAAAACTGAGTGTCGTGAAAAATGAGAATGTTGAGATGGATGAGTACTAATACTCGAAAAGAGAGGGCAAGGAATTATGTAGTCGCAATAAGTTGGAGGTTGCTTCTATGTATAATAAGATGAAGGAGAACCAATTGACATAGTTTGGACATATGCAATGTATACCAACAAATGCTTGAGTTAGAAGAAGTGACAAAATTGTAGTCAACGGTGCAGCGAGGGCAAGAGCTACATCTGAACGGACATGGATAAAAAGTTGACCAGACACGATCTAATGGTTTTCAATTTGACTCAGGAAACTGTCTATAACAAAGCAGAATGGGAAAAGATGTATTCATGTGGCCAACTCCAAAAATTTGGGATAAAGGCTTGTTGTTTGTGATGGTGGTTGTATGTTAAATTACATGAAACTTAAAGCTACAATTTTCAAATCTGGGGCTAACTATTTTTTCTGTTTCAACCAGAAATTAGGAATACTCGAATTCAATGAAAACATAATGTGTAAAGTATATGAAAGTATATCCCTATATAGTTTCATTAAGTTTGAATAGCTTAAAGTTTCAGAACTTGTTGCGAACAAGATGTTAACTTAAGAAAAAACGAGTTTTCAGGAATTGGGATTTGCATATATAAAAGGCTAAATTGCACAAATGAACCAATTAACTTTCACGTTTTATGCGAATGATACCATGATCTAATTTAATTACAAACAAGTATCATGAACTATCATCCTGCTTGCAACTAAATACCATCGACTTTTCTTTCGTTTGCAAACATTATATTTAACTGCCACGTCATCAATATTTGACCTGTTTCCCTCATTTTACCATTATGTTCTTAGTCAACCCCTAAAAATTCGAGGGGTATAATGGTTCATTAAGACACGAAAGTTAACGTTGTACTGTAGTTGTTGGAATAGTTTAGAATTGTTGGCTATAATGTCCTCAAGGCAATTATTGTAATCGCAGGCAGGCGATTATGATAATTGAGAGAGAACCTATACAGGTAGAATAATCTTACTTGAGATAATAGTATGCTATCTAGTTTGACTTTATCATCATGTACATGTATTATATGGTTTACGGATCACTATTTCATGTTGATTGAGCCTATAAAATTCATGCTTGACTACCGGGGTTATTGTGACGATCACACTTATGAGAACTGGGTAGTCTATAAACATATCGTTAAATGTCCCTGGTCGTGGGAATATCGAGACTGGGCATCGATTTTTTAGAGTAGACTCGTGTATACGTTTCTTGACCCCGATGAAGGGCGATGGCCGGTCTCACAGCCATTGGTGTTAGTCACCAAAGATTGTATTCATGTGCTCATTGGGTTATGTGTTACACTGGAAGGACTCGCCGGGAACATGCTAGAGAATATTATACCTATTACCAGATAACAGTTCTCAGGTGACATGAGTACTGGTTAGTCTGTCGATCTGAGATTGTCATTTTTCTCGTGTTAGTTCCCACCGTGCTTTGATTATTACCCTACCAAAGCTCTATTGAGTCATGCAAACTGTTGGAGATAGTGCCCTCAGAGTCAATTATTGGATCGCAGGTACGTGATTGCAATGATTGCGGAGGACCTATACCGGTAGGACAGTCTTACTTGAGATGATAGTATGCTATCTGGTTTGTCTTTATCAGTCGTGTACATGTTCAGGTGACTGATTACATGTTACACTTTGATAGAGCCCTTAGGATCTTGCTTTACTACCAACAGTATGATGGCGATCATATACGTGAGAGTTGGGTGGTTTATATGCATATCCTTAATTGTGGTCCCTAGTCGTGGGAGTTTCGAGACAGGGTATCGATACTCCGGAGTAGACTAGTGTATACAGTCGAGACCCCGACGAGGGGCGGTGGCCGGTCTCACAAGCCACTGGTGTCAGTTGGATCACTTAAGATGTATACATGTGCTCATTGGGTTATGAGTACACTGGACAGGACTCGCCGGGAACCTGCTAGTTGGTATTATACATATCGTCAGATAGCAGTTCCCTGGTGACATGTGTACAGGTTAGTTCATCGACCTGAGGTCGTCATTTGTCTCGTGTGAGTTCCCACTATGCTTTGATTTCTACCCTACCACGGCTAAAAGGAGTCGTGCAAACAGGTAGTTTTTGGGTACAGTCCCGAGCCACATGGAGGCACGTGAGCGGATCGGCAGGGGATTCGTCTCTCCCGGTATTGGGGGCGAGATCGTGCTGTGTCTAGGAGAGCCATTACACAGCCCACGGCCGTGGCAGGAGATTTACTGGTAGATACTCCAGTAGTATTTCAGGGTGTTATTGGGCTACACTCCGACACGACTTATACTGCTATTGGGGGTCTGACGTTACTAGCCCCCTAGACAGATATGCGATACTCATTGACGAACGGACCAGACTGTATATATATTGTCACTGTTAGGCTCAGTAGGGTTTCCGGATGAGTTCGCTCATCGGCCTCCCTTGAGGTCAGTCCATGGGCAGCCGTTACGCATAGCTAGTGCCGCTGACGGTTTGTGGTTAAACACACTGCCAGGAAACTGACGAGTCATTAGAGTCCCCCACAGACAGTTTCCTAAGTTCGGGCGAAACGTTGTAGAGGCCGTATGGTTTTATGGCAGGGTTCGGAAAATGCACGTGCGTTTATGCACGTGTCATATTTCGGACAGATAATACTGGTGGGCTTTGGTTTAAGCCGGATCCGAGTATTATATTGAATAGATATAATATCTTTGTCTCAGTTGCATTTGTATTCGGTCGTAATACAAATGCGGGTATATTTATACAGTTACGGGGTTGTCCTGAAATTCATTTCGGGATCACTTTTGGAAGTTTCCAGTTTTCAGTTTTCTATCAGCCGTCTTTTAACATTCGGTTAAAGACGGATTTATCTTTTCTTGGATGAGGGTGAGTCATGCTTCTAGAAGGTTCTAGAAGAGGTGACTAGGTTAGAATGGTGTTGAGTTTTCATTGGTTGCTTTCTTTGTGTTCACACTTTGTGTTCACACATGATAATTGTTCTTATGGTCACTCTCCTCTCTCCTACACTCACCCCCACCTCCTTATATAGTGGCCGGCCCCCCCTCTCACTCTCATTTGATCGTTTCATTTGTTGTAAAAGATTATGATAGATTTTGGGGTGTATGGAAATTTCATTGCTCATTTCATTCCATCACCCGACTTATTGGCAACTTCATTAACCGACCGTCCACGGCTTTGGACGAAGTGAGACAAAGTCTTCTACTCATTCTCTACATCATTCTTGGTCGTCTCTTTAAGCAAACTTAACGACCGAGTTGCCTCGAGTCAGAGGCGGGAGCCCGTTTAAAGAATCGTTGACGTGGTGCCACCTGGACGAGCAGATCGGAGATCGACGAGATCGGAGCAGCCGCAACGGAGCGTGGGATGATGGTTAAAGAAAGAAGGACTCGGATCGTTTGGTATAACCTTTCTACACTCTTTATAGTTTGTTAGTTTAGCAATAATGGCAGATCCGGATGAAAGTATACGATAGCGCCAGTTAAAAAGTTTTTGTTCCGCATTTGGCGTCTGTAGACGGCCGGGGCGCTACCGTAGACTTACAGTGGTATCAGAGTCTCACCATTTTGCTTTACTAACTTGTGCTAACGCGTTTAAAACATCGATCGAACCGGATATCGAAAACTGCAAAATCTCCTTTCACAGTTTCTGTCGATTTTAAATGAGGTCCTAAAATTATTCTACATATCACAGAAATCTGTGCAGGGTTTTCTAAGCACACCGACCAAATTTGAGCACGTGATTCCACCAAACTGCCGCGGAATCGCGGCCATTCTATTGAATCACTGCACCAAATTTGCACAGTGTCTTTTCTGTTGGAATTTGGGGTTTTTGGTATATATCTTTTGGGCCCAGATTTTGTTACTGTTCAACAGATGTTCGTGGGGCCCACTTCATGATATTTAGTCGATCGAAATTTAAACATGTTAGTTTTCAGTACTTACATTATATCTCCGACCGGGAATGTCATTTGATCGGTAAACCGCGTCTGATTGCTATAGTTCTTTTAGACGGGTTTGCGAACGTGACATTCGCGTTGATGTTCTGTGTTGTGCTGTGATGTTGCGGATTTGTCGTGGTGGATAGCAGTGTGCAATGGTAGTGCAGTTTGGATTTATTTGTACATTTGATATTGCGGGGCGAGCGTCCAACATGTGGACTGCCGTCACTGCCTGTTGTATAATATTCTTTTGAGGCACGACCAGGTTGCGGTCGATGTACTTGTTGTACTATTTTTCCATTTCTGTACTAGGTTTTACCCCGCGACGGAGTGCACGGATAGCCGGATTCTGGGGGGCAACGGGTCCGCAACTCATGGCTTTGAGAGGCAGAGGGGCCTCACTCTAGAATTGGCAGACTATTCGCCGCACTCGTAGGGGGTACAGGTTGACCCAAGGAGGGGTGCTCAAGCTACCGGATTCCGTGAAGTGCAGGGTGGTCCATTCACTTTGCTGTAGGGGGCTGCCTCGCTTCAGGTTTTAGCGGGTAACTTGCCGCACCCGTAGGGGTCTAGGTTTCATTGCACAGGCTATCCACACGACCAGGAGAACGTCGGGTTTCAGCAGCGGCTCTGTGAAACCCGGGGATCCCAGATTATCTGTATTGTTCTGTGATGCTTATTACTTTTCTGTAATGTTGCATATTATCACGCCTGGAGCGATTATTGAATATTGGTTTATATACTATTAGATGTTGTATATGTTTTACACCCGCGCTAGTCCAGTCCCCGCTCTGTCGTTAGTTAAGTAACCTAACGGGTGATGACGGGACCCAGTGACGAATGCGGATGGCATATACGTACATTTTATTTTCGTTCTTTTCTGGTGTGATTGATTGATGGGACTGCGTTGATTCTGATCAATGCAAAGTAAAACAAACCTGTTTGCAGTTGTTGGAACAAATTTAAAAAGTGTTATTGCAGAGACGTTTCCTTTAGTTTTGCATAGCGGTATTCAGTAGAATATCTTGCACCTCATTCGACGGGGCAAGGGCCGATATCCCTTCACCGGGACTGACCCCTTGGGCAGAAGTTTGCGTCAGGGTAATAACTTTACTATAGTCGATTACAAGTTGCTTTGCATCGCGGTATTCAGTGGAATATCCTGCACCTCATTCCACGAGGAAAGAGCCGAGATCCCTTCACCGGGAGTGACCTCTTTAGCAAAAGGTTTTCGCCACTATATTTTAAAAAGCTATCAGGTTCCTTCAGCGATATCAAGTTCGTTACGTTAAAGGTTTTTCGCCAAAAACCAGCCGTAGCCCTCCGTCGTTTCTTTTGGGTATTCAGTAGTATTCAAGCTATGTATTTTGACCAACGCCAAGGCATAGTGTTTGGTAGCTGCTGGGTATTCATTTGTTGCATAGATAGATAAGTTGGTTTGGGACAGTCGTTCTGCCATTTTGGCCAACGTCAAGGGCATGTGCGGGTGGGTTCAAATTGACAAGATAGTGACGGGTAGAACTTGGCATGTGACTTATGACATTTTGACCAACGCCAAGGTCATAAGAGCATGGGGCAAAAATCTTATCGGGAGTTTCAAAAGAAACTGAAACTTGCCAAGTATGCGCATACCTTCTGGAGTATGAGTAACGTGGATGCATTCCATCACGTTATCATGCGATAAGAGTTGGATCCCGATTCCCACTGATGAGTTGGTTTACTCTTCGGGTGATCCCGATTGATTCTTTTTTTAGGTTTGGAGGAGAATTTGACAGGACAGTGGGAGGTTTCCGGATTAGATAAAGTGATAACCATTCTGATCTAGGTTAGAGTGCACGCAGAGTGTTTCTTTCTCTCTCTCTTTGGCAGCGACCTTTGACCGACCCTAGACTATGACTCGGTGACCAAGTTGACCGAACCTTCTTAAAATACTGGCTTTTGGATTGTCTGAGTTGCATAAGTCATTGCCACTCATTCTTTTACCCTTTGAATTTCTCAGAACACCCCGTATTACTATGGACATCCACTTCCATTGGATAGATCCATCGTATGGTTATATACGAACTCGAAGGGATTTCTTCGAGGATGGATCAAGGTTCAGGAGAAATAGAATTGGTTTATTCAGTTGTCTTTTATTATCACCTTCTCTCAGGTTGCGAGGGCTCCTTGGTTTAGGAGAGTACACCTATTACGCTTATTGGATAGTCTTATTCCAAACCATAGGCTGATGCCGAAAGGTAGGGAATGAAGAAAACCAATTAGCCTAAGTAGGGTGTGCAGAAGGTAATATGTAAAGACAAAATAAAGGGATTAGAAAGAGGGCAAAGTAAATTACGACTGTTATCATTCACGACCAAACCGGCGTACTTCATCGCCACTCCTATTTCACCTTTAAAAGAATAAGGTATTATTCAGTTGTCTTTTATCATCACCTTCTCTCAAGATGTGAGTACTCCTTGGTTTAGGAGGGTACACCTATTATGCTTACTGGATAGTCTTCTTCCAAACTATAGGCTGGTGCCGAACGGTAAGGAAGGAAGAAAACCATTTAGTCTAACGATGGTGTACAGGAGATAACGACTAAAGACAAATAAAGAGATTTGGAGAGATGACAATAAAATATACGGTTGAAGTCTGAATTGGATTATGGAAGAGACATTGCTATGAATACCAGGATACCCCTACGAAACATTTTCATGTTTCAGTGCATTGTTAAAAGAAAACTGTTTTCCCGATTAGATACTTACTCCAAGGGTATGTATTTACCAGGTTTCATTCTCATATCTGTATGGTTTTACAGATGATGAGTAGGAGTAAGTTATTGGGAATCAGGTAATTATCCTCATTATATCGGAATTCATTGTAATTGGTGATATTTGAGGAAATCGCCAGGATACAGTTTTCCACCTACGACGCACAGGTTTTGAGTTATTCAACTCAACGGACATATACAGAGTATTGTATGTTGTCCAAGTGTCCATCAGGACAAAGGGGTAGGTCCTCGTACTATGTTCTGTTTACTTATAACTTCTCTAGTATTTAGACAAGTGTTTCGTAAAAATACAAGGTCTATGTTTTGAGAAGTTGTGGGTATAAGAATAAAGTAGAGAACCAGGTGTCACAAGTATCGGGATTCTTCAAAGAGATCGAAGATGTAGATTCTTGTGATTGGTATTCAGATGATAGTAATGGTTTTGAGAAACTTGTTTCTTTTTCAGGTTACTCATAATTGGATGGATTCCTAAGTTGAGTAATGCTGATTAACCTTTTTTCCATTAAGTTGATATGCACTGGAGACAGCTGTATGATTTGAATATGGTTCCAATTAAATAAGTGCCAAAGTTTCTATATTGGATATAGAATGGTTCATACCTTAACGATGTTAAGGTACGGGGAGTTGTCCAGCTTATGCTTAAAACCAGACTCTGGATGACTCAGGGCACGTTTCTGTAATGGCTGTTTGTGGATTGACCCTGGCTATGACGAGGGTTGATATTCTACCATTTGGAAGATCAATAGTGATATTGTTCTTGACTCACCACAGTTTTAGTAAAATGGATTTTTTCAGAAAACAGTAGTAGGAGTATGGTAGAACTGGAAGTGATTCCAGAACCGCGAACGATTGCGGAAAATTTAATAGGACCTATATATTCAATCAGGTTTGACATTCCATTAGCCACTCTGCAGATATGGTGGGTAACCTCAGACACCCGAGAGGTACTCCGGTAGCCTCAAGGACGGTGATAGAGAGGTTCTTATCTATCCAGACTTGACACTACTGTTGTTCCAGGCTATGAGACCCGGTAGGAGGGTTGTCGTAGTCAGTGGGAGCATCGGAAGTATAGTGGGCAAGTAGCTTATGTCTATTTATAGACTTGAGCAGTTATAGCGGAGATAGATCATCTAATTTTGATATGACAGTCATATGTTTGACTTCATCAGAATAGGGGATGGATCTGTTAAGAAGGTAGTAGGGTGTGATGTCATGGTATCTGGATGACATACACAGAGTAGGAAGTAAAATTCCTATACTACGATCGGTTGTACTGTGGTCGTCACACAGTTGTTTCTCCAGACAGGATATGGATATAATATTTGACATTCTGGTTTCTGGATCTATGGTTTTAGATCTGGATTTTGGTAGTTTCCCAATGTGGGTACTTTGACAGTATTCTAATGGTTTTTAGAATAGATGACTCCTAGTATGGTGGTGTACCTGCAGGTGATGGAGTCACCCTCTCTAAAGGTGTCTTACAGACTAAAGGGGAGAGAGATGTGCATGATTGGCAGATCGCTTGCTTAGGCAATTGTGTCAATCATGAGATGTCAAGTACCACACCAGATGTTTTTGCACTAGATGCAATAAGTTTGTATTAATCCAATCCTGGAGAAACATAAGGAAGCAGTTTTAGAACATAAGTACATGTTCTACGGATTTGATGACGGCAGCCTCTTTCGGGAGACGATTATCATTCCAGGCTTCAAAGGTGACATGGTTGACAGAGTGATTGTCAGAGTTATAGTTTTCCCTCTGACGAAGGGGGCAGTATTATGGACAGGTGGTCCAAGAGGATACTGTGGGTGGCATGGTGCCGGATACTGATTAGGTTCAGTGATCGATACAGTCTAAAAAGTTTGGATTTGGAGTTCATTTATGAACTAGGTCCCATCAGATATCCAGACATATTCTAAGACAGGTATTACTCGATTCGGGAGATGGTTTTCTCCGCGAATTTGAGATTAAGAGAGATATAGAAAGAAACATCTAGGCGGATCCACTCACTGAGGCTATTTCTCGAACACAATAGTTTTACAAACAGGCTTTGTGAAACTGATTAGTAGAGGAGTTGGATGTTCGGTTTCACACGGGCTGTGAGTAGTCGACATCGCAATAATTAGCCTTAAGTGCAAGTGGGAGATTGTTGGAGATAGTGCCCTCAGAGTCAATTATTGGATCGCAGGTACGTGATTGCAATGATTGCGGAGGACCTATACCGGTAGGACAGTCTTACTTGAGATGATAGTATGCTATCTGGTTTGCCTTTATTAGTCGTGTACATGTTCAGGTGACTGATTACATGTTACACTTTGATAGAGCCCTTAGGATCTTGCTTTACTACCAACAGTATGATGGCGATCATATCCGTGAGAGTTGGGTGGTTTATATGCATATCCTTAATTGTGGTCCCTAGTCGTGGGAGTTTCGAGACAGGGCATCGATATTCCGGAGTAGACTAGTATATACAGTCGAGATCCCGATGAGGGGCGGTGGCCGGTCTCACAAGCCACTGGTGTCAGTTGGATCACCTAAGATGTATACAGGTGCTCATTGGGTTATGAGTACACCGGACAGGACTCGCCGGGAACCTGCTAGTTGGTATTATACATATCGTCAAATAGCAGTTCCCTGGTGACATGTGTACAGGTTAGTTCATCGACCTGAGGTCGTCATTTGTCTCGTGTGAGTTCCCACTATGCTTTGATTTCTACCCTACCACGGCTCAAAGGAGTCGTGCAAACATGTAGTTTTTAGGTACAGTCCCGAGCCACATGGAGGCACGTGAGCGGATTGGCAGGGGATTCGTCTCTCCCGGTATTGGGGGCGAGATCGTGCTGTGTCTAGGAGAGCCATTACACATAGCCCACGGCCGTGGCAGGAGATTTACTGGTAAGTACTCCAGTAGTATTTCAGGGTGTTATTGGGCTACATTCCGACACGACTTATACTGCTATTGGGGGTCTGACGTTACTAACCCCCTAGGCAGATATGCGATACTCATTGACGAACGGACCGGACTGTATATATATTGTCACTGTTAGGCTCAGTAGGGTTTCCGGATGAGTTCGCTCATCGGCCTCCCTTGAGGTCAGTCCATGGGCAGCCGTTACGCATAGGTAGTGCCGCTGACGGTTTGTGGTTAAACCCACTGCCAGGGAACTGACGAGTCATTAGAGTCCCCCACAGACAGTTTCCCAAGTTCGGGCGAAACGTTGTAGAGGCCGTATGGTTTTATAGCAGGGTTCGGAAAATGCACGTGCGTTTACGCACGTGTCATATTTCGGACAGATAATACTGGTGGGCTTTGGTTTAAGCCGGATCCGAGTATTATATTGAATAGATATAATATCTTTGTCTCAGTTGCATTTGTATTCGGTCGTAATACAAATGCGGGTATATTTATACAGTTACGGGGTTGTCCTGAAATTCGTTTCGGGATCACTTTTGGAAGTTGCCAGTTTTCTATCAGCCGTCTTTTAACATTCGGTTAAAGACGGATTTATCTTTTCTTGGATGAGGGTGCGTCATTCTTCTAGAAGGTTCTAGAAGAGGTGACTAGGTTAGAATGGTGTTGAGTTTTCATTGGTTGCTTTCTTTGTGTTCACACTATGTGTTCACACTTTGTGTTCACACATGATATTTGTTCTTATGGTCACTCTCCTCTCTCCTACACTCACCCCCACCTCCTTATATAGTGGCCGGCCCCTCCCCTCTCACTCTCACTTGATCGTTTCATTTGTTGTAAAAGATTATGATAGATTTTGGGGTGTATGGAAATTTCATTGCTCATTTCATTCCATCACCCGACTTATTGGCAACTTCATTAACCGATCGTCCACGGCTTTGGACGAAGTGAGACAAAGTCTTCTACTCATTCTCTACATCATTCTTGGTCGTCTCTTTAAGCAAACTTGACGACCGAGTTGCCTCGAGTCAGAGGCGGGAGCCCGTTTAAAGAATCGTTGACGTGGTGCCACCTGGACGAGCAGATCGGAGATCGACGAGATCGGAGCAGCCGCAACGGAGCGTGGGATGATGTTTAAAGAACGAAGGACTCGGATCGTTCGGTATAACCTTTCTACACTCTTTACAGTTTGTTAGTTTAGCAATAATGGCAGATCCGGGTGAAAGTATACGATAGCGCCAGTTAAAAAGTTTTTGTTCCGCATTTGGCGTCTGTAGACGGCCGGGGCGCTACCGTAGACTTACACAAACATGTTTTAGTTGGGTACGGTCCTGAGCCACATGGAGGCAGTGAGCGGATCATCAGGGATTCGTCTCTTCCGGTATTTAGGGTAGATGTCGCGCTGTGCACTGGTGGCCATCACTAGAAATCCTTGGCCAAGCTGGACTAGATTTACTGATTTGGATTAGTAGTTTCTCAGTGGGTGATGGGCTTCACACCGACATGACTTATCGCATTATTAGGGGTCTGACTTTATCCATCCCCTAAACTTGATATGCGATACTCTTAGATGAACAGACCGGACTGTATGGAGACTTGTCGCTTATAGACTCAGTAGGGGTTTGGAGGAGCTTGCTTATCGACCTTCCATTCGCTCAATACCTGGATAGCCGTTACGTACAGTTAGTGCCGCTGACGTGTTTGTGGTTAAACCCACTGCCAGCGTATTGTTGAGTCTTTAGAGTCCCACACCGAGGGTTTTCTGGCCTTGGCGAGATGATGTAGTGGCCGTACTGGGTATGTGCAGGAGTTCGATTAAAACTAGTGTACTATGTACACTGACGGTAATCGGACATTGGTAATGCTAACCGGTGTTTTTTGAAAGACATATATTAAATAAGATATGGATTTAATATATGATACACACACTAGCATTATGTCACTATTTATTTAGTCTCACTTTATGTAATTATTAAATACATATGTATATAATTACTAGTATATACATTGTATATGTTATGATACATATAAATGTTTATATAGTTATTATTTCTTTTCTTTAGCTCACTATTACTTATCTTGTGTCTTAGAGAGAGCACATTCATAGCCACTTTCTCATGGGAGACATGTGGTGGAGTGAGAAGATTGACACTTGGTATTGTGATGGAATCCTATGGTTGAGATCTTTTTGAGATATGATAAAAGATCACAACCATTTCTTTTTCCATAATAATGTTAGCCTTCTCTCTCTTTACTTAGAGCTCTCATCTCCTTCCTCTAGAAAAATATCAGGCGCTTAAGAAAAGGGTTTTGAGTGAGATTAAAAATATTTAGTAAGCTATACTACATTCTTAGTTCACTAACCTAGCAAATTAGAGATCTAAGTTAGCTTTTAGTTTGACGCTTGGAGCCATTGTCAAGAGCATTCAAGGTGGATCTTATTTGATGGAGGAGGGTCTTCACCAAGGTTGTTCTAATCTCCTAGGGGCATAGCTAGAGTCCAACTCAATTGAAGCAAATGAAAATGCTAAATACATTGTATATGTTATGATACATATAAATGTTTATATAGTTATTATTTCTTTTCTTTAGCTCACTATTACTTATCTTGTGTCTTAGAGAGAGCACATTCATAGCCACTTTCTCATGGGAGACATGTGGTGGAGTGAGAAGATGGACACTTGGTATTGTGATGGAATCCTATGGTTGAGATCTTTTTGAGATATGATAAAAGATCACAACCATTTCTTTTTCCATAATAATAATGTTAGCCTTCTCTCTCTTTACTTAGAGCTCTCATCTCCTTCCTCTAGAAAAATATTAGGAGCTTAAGAAAAGGGTTTTGAGTGAGATTAAAAATATTTAGTAAGCTATACTACATTCTTAGTTCACTAACCTAGCAAATTAGAGATCTAAGTTAGCTTTTAGTTTGACGCTTGGAGCCATTGTCAAGAGCATTCAAGGTGGATCTTCTTTGACGGAGGAGGGTCTTCACCAAGGTTGTTCTAATCTCCTAGGGGCATAGCTAGAGTCCAACTCAATTGAAGCAAATGAAAATGCTAAAAAAGTTGTAATTTCAACCTTGTATGGTTTTTAGTGTTCTAGTTTGATATTCTAGCATTGGTCCTATGTTCTTTGACTTGGATCTCTCTAATTTTTGAAATTTTTATGCATGCTTTCTTATAAAATACGGTAGAGAGCCTTAGGTCTAACAACTTGGTATCAAAGCCAGGTTAGCAGCTCAAACTAGATAGTTACGACTCCCAAATCCCGCAGGTTTTTGCTCCGCAAAAATTGTTGTAAAACCAGTGAGAAATTCCAAGCTAATTTGATATTTTGACTCCCCGCGGGCTCTCGGTTTGGACCGAGAAGCCGTGGGGAGGTGCGCGGAGACACCGGGATGCCCCGAGGGAACCTAGTGAGGGCTCACCCCCAAACCATCCTAAGGTAGCCTTGGAGGGGTGGGGACCCGAGCCGTGCCCATGAGCTAGGCTCGGGTTTGCCTACCCCTTTGGCCACTTTAGGGTGGCCTAGGGGGTGGGTACCCCTAAGAGACATTCGAGTCGTCGTTAATTTTATGCCGGGACCCTTCGGCAAGTTTCGGCTCAACCCGAGCTCATTTCAGACTCCCGGAGTGGGTTTTAGCATGGAATTTTCACGGGATTTTAGCACACTTGATTTTCGGTGTTTTTGAAAATTGAAGTGTTGGCTATTTGTATGCGGTATTCGAATGTCGCAGGCTTTATGATGGTTGCATGTATCATAACATTTGGTAAAACGTCGTCTAATTGCTATATGTATTAATTAGACGGGGTTACGGAATTGATTCTCGCAAGTTTGCATGTTTTGTGATGGACGTTGCTATGTAGATTATGGTTGTGTTGGATTGTCGTGATGGATAGACCGGTGTATGTAGTATTAGATGTAATTCTCTGTGATGTAATGTATATTCATTATTGCGTGACGAACGTCCGACTTATGGACTGCCGTCCCAGCGGCTTGTATATTATTCTTTGGGTGCGTACTTCTTGCGGACATAGTCACCGTTGTATATTTAGGTATTCATTACATGCACTAGGATTGCCGCGCAGTGGAGTGCTCGAGTAGCCGGGTTCTAGAAGGCAATGGGCCACCATCTCATGGCGCTGAGACCGCGGTGCCTTCCTCTAGAATTGGCGTGCTATTCGTTGCACTCGTAGGGGTATAGGATTGACCCGCGGAGGGGTGCTCAAGTCGCCAGATTTTAGAAGTGCTAGGTGGCCCACTCACTTCGTTGATTGGGGCTGTCTCGCTTCTGCGATTGGCGGGTGGCTTGCCGCACACGTAGGGGTCTAAGATCCGATAATACGGTCTATCTACACGAACGGGAAAATTGCATTTTATATTTGGCTCTTTTGAAATGTACTTTTCCTAGTTTGTCCGTATTTCCATATTGTGTTTGTTTCTGCTGCGATTCTGTGTTTGAGCTATTATCATACCCGAGACGAATGTTTCTATATATATTATATATATTAGACGTTATATATGTTTTGCATTCGCGCTAGTCCTGTCCCTGTCCTGCCGTAAGTTAAGTAACCTTACGGTGAAGACCCGGGACCCTGTGGCGAATGCTGATGGCATATATGTACGTGATTATTTTCGTTTCTTCTGTGTGATGATATAATTGAAGGGACCGTATTAATCCTAATTAATGCAAGTAAAAAAAACCTATAATGATGTCGGAATCTCAGCTTTTAAAAATCATTGTCGTAGTCTATTGTTTTGCACAGCGGTATTCGGTCATGAATATCCTACACTTCATTCGACGAAGCAAGAGCCTAGATCCCTTCATAGGGAGTGACTTCTTGGCCAAAAGTTTGCGTCACTGTAATAATTTCACTATAGTCGATTCTTTTGCTTTGCATAGAGATATTCGGTTAGGAATATCCAGCATCTCATTCGATGAGGAAAGTGCCTAGATCCCTTCACAGGGAATGATCTCTTTGGCAAAAGTTTACACTACTATATATTTGCAAATTTATATGATTTCTTCAACGATATCAAGTTCATTACATTAAAGGTTTTTCTCCAAATACCAGCCGTAACCCTCCGTCATTTCAGATTAGTAGTATTTAGTATTCGTGCCGCGTTTGTTGACCTAGTCAAGACGTAGTATACGGTAGTTAAGCGGTACTTTTCTGTGCATAAAGATGTGATTGGTTAGGACATTCGTACGGCCTTGTTGACATAGTCAAGGGCCGGTGCTAGTGGGTTTAATGCAATCAAGAAAATGACGGGTTGAACTTGACTAACGGTTTTTAGTTTGTTGACCTAGTCAAGGTCATAAGCTTTTATAGGTAAAAACTATATCGGAAGTTTCAAATATAAGGGAAACTTACCAAGTATACGCATACCTTTTATAGTGGTGATTTTGGTTGGCTTCCGGCAAACTTATCACGCGATGATAGTTGGGTCCCGATTCCCACTGATGAGTAGACATTACTCCTCGGGTTATCCCAATTAGTTCTCCTTTTAGGGTTTGAAGAAGAATTTGAGAAAACAGTGGGAGCCATCTATATTAGATAAAGTGATTAACCAATTTGATCTAGCTTAGAGCGCACACTGAGTATTTCTTTTTTCTCTCTGATAGCGACCATGACCCGCCTTAAACTATAACTCAACACGTAGTTGATCGATCTTTTTACCATTCGGTTTTTGGATTGTCATGATTCACGACAAAATCGCAGATATCCATACCGCTCATACTTTACCCTTTGCTTTCTTCATAACATTCCGTATCACTACGAAGATCCATATGGAATGGATAAAACATATCGTATAGTTATATACGAACTTTTAGAAATTTATTTTAGTTCGAACATGAATTCCGGTTCTGGGGAAATTGAATAGGATTATTCGGTTGTCTTTTTTCGTTACATTCTCTCAGATTGCGAGAGCTCCTAGTATTAGGAGAGTATACCTATTACGCTTATTGGATAATTTTCTTCCAAACCTTAGGCTGGTGTCGATAGGTAAGGAAAGAAAAAAACCAATTAGCCTAAGCATGGTGTACAGAAGGTAATAAGTAAAGACATATAAAGAGATTTGAGTAATGACAATGGAAATTGCAACTAATGTCATGAGTAGTATTGGAAGTGATATTACTAGGAATATCTAGCCACCCCCTCAAAACATTTTCATGTTTCAGTTTTCCTTTATGGTGTTAATTGAAAACTGCTTTCCTAATTAGATTTTGACTCTAGGCTATGTATTTACCGGACATGATTCTCACATCTGTATGGCGTTACAGATACTGAGTGGGAGTAGAATAATGGGAATTGGATCATTAGATTTTCAATATCAGAATTCTTTGTAACGGGTAATTTTTGAGGAAATCATCCGAGTTTTGCCTAACGACAAATATTTGGTTTTAAATATTCGTTGTTATGCACCAATTTCAAACTGATATATCTGTACGTTTTTTATAAAGTGAGATACAACCTTTCAAAATTATGTTTATAACATTTATCTTTATCAGTTGATGATTAGCTAATGTGCATTCAATAACGGTGTAATTCTTCTTAACCATAATACGGTTTTCAATCTACGACACACATGGTTTGAGTTATTAAACTCAGAGGACTTATACAAAATACTATATGTTGTCCTATGTCCATTAGGATAAGGGGTTGGTACTCATACTATATTCCGTTTACTTATGACTTCTCTAGTTTTAGACACATATTTCATTGAAATACAATGTCCAAATTTTAAGAAGTTATAAGTATAAGAATAAAGTAGAGAACCATGCGTTGGAAGTATCAAGATTTTTCGAGGTGATCAAAGATATATATACTTATACTAGGTATTCCGTCATAATTAATATATTTGAGAACATGCTTCTCTCTCAGGTTGCTCATCCGTGGGTGCGCTCCTTGATGAGTAATGCTGTATGGCCTTCTCCCATTTAGTCGATATGCACAAGAAACAGCTGCATGATTTTTGAATCCGGTTTTAATTAAATTAGTGCATTTGTTTCTATATTAGATATAGAATGGATTCATATCTTAACGATGTTAAGGTATATGGAGTTGTTTGGCTTATGTTTAAAACCAGAATCCGGATAAACTCAAGACACGTTTCAGTAATGGCAGTTTGTGGGGTATCTCGGGTTTTGATGAGGATTAATTTTCTACCATTTGCAGGATCAATAGTTATATTGTTCTTGACTCGCCACCCGTTTTAGTAAAATAAATTCTTTTCAGAAAATAAAGTGGGAGTATTATTTGGAAGTGATTCCAAAATCACAAACGGTTACACTGAATATTTAGTAGAATCTAAGAATTCAATTGGATTCGACAATCCATCAGGCACTCCGCAGATTTGGTGGGTAATCTCAGCCATCCAAGAGGTACTTCGGTCTCTTCAAAGACGGTGACAAGGAGGTTTTGATGACTTAAATTTGTCACTACTGCTGTCTTAGACGGGTTCCAATTAAATTAGTGCCATCGTTTCTATATTAGATATAAAATGAATTCATATCTTAACGATGCTAAAGGTATATGGGGTTGTTTGGTTTATGCTTAAAAGCAGAATCCGGATAAACTCAAGGTACGTTTCAGTAATGGCAGATTGTGGATTATCTCGGGTTTTGACAAGGGTTAACATTTTACCATCTGCAGGATCAATAGTTATATTGTTATTGACTCGTCATCTTTTTTTAGTAAAATGAATTCTTTTCAGTAAACATCAGTGGGAGTATGGTAAAACCGGATGTGATTCACAAACGCGCGAAACACATTGAAGTAGATTGCCACTTTTTCCGGGAGAAAATTGTTGAAAAGAAAATCAATCTTCATTATATTTCTACTCATATACAGATTGCAGATGTTTTGACGAAATCTCTTTCAAGACCCGTATTCGTTCATCTTTTGTCTAAGCTATACATCATTGATATCTATACTCCAGCTTGAGAGGGAGTGTTGGAATAGTTTAGAATATATTGTTATTAGGGTACACCGTATCATGATACTTGAGCATCAAGTAATTGTAATTCCTAAATAAAGAGACCATTGGTCACATAATAAAGTATCTCTTTCTTCTCTATTTTAACCTTTAATAGTAGTTATGTCAAAAAAAATAGTTTATGGTACTTATCTCTAATTATTAAAGTTCATGGTATCAATCGCAAAAAATGTGAAAGTTGATGGGTACATTTGTGCAATTTAGCCTATATAAAATCCATTTCAGTTTGTTAGCGATTTATACACGAACATTTCATAGTGCATACTTAATACTTGCTTTGAGAATAGGAAAATTACAGGAGAGGAAAAGTATTTATGGTAGAGGGAAATATGCAGTTTCTTAAAAGAGAGGGTGTATTATGCTATAACGGAAAATGAGAAAAGAGTTCCTATGGGCTTTTCATTGTTTTATGTTGGATGGTACATAAAACAAATTGCAGCTCACCAATCTATAGCTTAGAGCCATTTGGATGACCGGAAATACTGAAAGAACCGGAAGTACTCTTGAGATAACTTCTATAGTGTCATGGAACAAGTCCTAGAAGTTATTTATAGTATTTATGTGCATGTTTTTGGAAGAGAGATATAATTATGAAGTAATTTCTTGAATGGGCAAAACTAACAAAAAGGTTGCTTCATATGAGTAATAGGTTTCTTCTTTTGGAAGTAATAGTGAAGTAGAATTAAAAAATCATTTGATGTCTTGTTCTGCATGCTCCCTACTCACTTCCAACTCAAAATAAAAGATAATTTTGGAAGAACGCTTGCTACAAAGGATCCATCTCATCATCCAGATGTAACTTCTTAATCCTTTCTTGTCGATCCAAACATTTGAGGTTCATGAAGTAACCTTTCTTTCTTGTACTTCCATGGATCTTCATGTCAAACAAACATGCTCTTAAGCTTTTGGGTAAAGTGGTTACCGACATGATAATATAGCTGTAGGAAGTAAATGGTTCTGGGATTAGATCCACCACCAACATTAATATGGAAGAAAATGTATACTTTCTTCTCTATGTAAATTTCCTTTCCCACATGAGGGACGATGTTGGATGGTATTAAATGATTGTTGGCCATGTTGTCGATGGGTTGGGAGTACCTATTGATGGAAAAGGGGTTGTAAGCAATCACGAACGAAGACGTATCGAAGTGAAAACCCCATGGATTATTGAACGTAAATTTGTGCACGAACCCATGCAAATAAGGTTAAAAGCAGTAGACATGGTTCCTGTGTGTGTGTGTGTGTGAGAGAGAGAGAGAGAGAGAGAGAGAGACCCGACGCTTCAGCAATTTATTGCACAGAGAGAGAGAGACCCGACGCTTCAGCAATTTATTGCAGAGAGAGAGAGAGAGAGACCCGACGCTTCAGCAATTTATTGCTATGCGAGAGTTATTTGCCACCTGTCCTGAGGATTCAAAAGATCCGGAAGTAATCCATCTCAAGTTGACAGCCAGGGAGACGGAGACGGACGACGAGTTTCTATGAAGAGATCAAAAATAAGGTGACTTCTTTACTTCAAGATCAAATCAAGGAAATGGGCCTGTTTAACGCGGAAGGTCTTCCCTCCACGGAGGCTCCGGTTGATCAGATCATAGAGGAAGATCATCGTGCAAGTCAATGTAAACGTCGGAAGAACTATCACTCACTGGCTTGCTCTTCAGATGAATTCTGGTGTTGAATGCCAAGCTTATGCATTTATTGCTGAGATATGGGCACATGATTTAAAAATATCGAGGAATTTCAGTTGCAGGTGCTCATGTATGCTGCCATGCTGCAACTTAGCCGTGCAATTTTGTATCGCAATCAATTTAAGAAGGAATTATGTGTCTCTAAGATGGTTTGCAATGTTTATATTATGTGTTTTGGGAACGTTATAAATAATTGTGGATTACCAATTTAAGTTGAATTTTAGCAATTAATTTTAGGTCAGTTTTTTATGTTTTTATTTCTACGAGGAAATTGTTCAATTGAAGTGAAAATGCAGAGGATTGTAGTATATGAATTTCTGTGGACTGCTCCACTTGTACTGCTTGTGTGTTGTTCTGATGCAGTCTAGGTATATGTAGGCTCCTAAAAGAGAATTTCAGCAATTTTTGAGTATTTCCACCTACTCTTGGTTAGACTTTGATTCTAAATTCTAAATCTCTACTTATTTTGTTGTTATTATTGTTTTTTAATGGAATTTTGTGTTGAAAGCCCTGTATTGCATTTATGTTGAGGTTATGGGCACATGGTTTATAATCGGGTAGGTTTTCAGTTGTATGTGCTACCATGCTACTATTTCTCTTAAAAATACCAAAAAACTTAAACTCTGATCAAAGAAACACTTTGCGATCATTGTGGATCAATTGGAATAATAGAAACATGGAGAAATTAGTATAAGAATAAGACCCTGTGTTGAAGATCTAGTTGTGTTTTTAGAGTATATAGTTTATTGAGTAATGCCACGATGGAATGTGGAGAAATATTATTCAATCTCTTCACCTTGTTAAAAATGTAAAAACAATCCTAGAAACCTGCACAGATAGAGAAAACCAGATAACCAACTGAAAATCAGCTACAGACAAACATAACCTTTCTTCCACAGATTTCAAAACTATAGTAATTCTCTTTATTACACAACCGCATAATAAAGGTTGGCAAAAAGAACTCATAATATTGGTAATCTGAAATTGTTTGTGTTGGATCTATGATATATGAACTGCTCAATTATTCACTATGATCTAACGAGATGATTAAATTGCTTTTTATATACTAATTTTCATCTACTTTTAATTCTTTTAGAAATTGAAGATACCGACCTGTTACTATATCTGAAGTTGCATGAAGTAATGTGCTCCTTTATAATGAATTTGAGAATTTCATGTTTACAAATTAAGAGAATTTTGATTTAAACAGGAACATGAGCATTAACTAAACACTTTCTTTTGTCTTGTTTTCTAGGGTTTCTAAAGACTATTACGCTCCTGCGCTTGGAGGGATAATGCTATCCATTGGCATAAGGCTATCCATTGATGATTTTGCCCTTGCCTTCCAAAGGTCCTTCCTTTTTTCTTTCTTCCTTGATGTGCATTCAACTCGGTTACATTTTTTGCTCATTTACTGCATATCTGTTGCAGACCTTTACCACTATCTATTGGGTATATTGCACAATATGTGCTTAAGCCTCTTCTGGGCTTGTTGATCGCAAAGGCATTCAGAATGCCTCCTATATTCTATGCCGGTTTCGTTCTTACTAGTAGTGTTGCGGGGGCGCAACTCTCTAGTTATGCCAGTTACTTGAGCAAAGGAGACGTGGCACTAAGTATTTTACTAACCAGCTCGACAACAATTTCTTCTGTGCTTGTTACCCCTCTTCTTACTGGCCTTCTAATTGGTTCTGTAGTTCCTGTTGATGCAGTTGCCATGTCAAAGTCAATTTTACAGGTAAATATTCTCCAGTTGCAAATCATGATGTATCCGTATGATTAACTTTCTCTGGATTTGTTTAATATGCAGTGTTTCTTGTTTCTGAACCTGTGACTTTTCCCTGGTTTAACATGCATTTGGATGATTGCATGTGAAATAGTCTTGGAACTTTGCCACATGAGGGCATGAACATATTAGTAATGCATTACCTGTTGCTTGGATTATTTTTAAAGCCAACTGCATATTTTTTGTAAGTTTGTGCTGTTACACTCTAAAACTAAATGGAATCTGAAGATTTATAGGCAATATTTTTATGCCAGTGCCTCCCTTTTTTTCATTATAAAGCGATATACTCGGTAATTATTGTATTAACTTGCAGTTGAACTGGAAAATAACATCACAACAGGAATTCTGAAGCTGAATTTTTTCTCTACACTACCGAAACCTTGGTCTTTATTTTTTATGTTTTTTTCTTCTATATTACCTGAAGCAACTATCTACTGCCATCAACCTTACTTGGGGTGGGTATATTGGTGTATAAAACACTGAAAGTCTCAAACATAGTGTAGTTGATATGAATTTTTTTGAAGATAGATTAATATTAATAAGCTTGTATTAGGAGAATAGGTAATTAATATTGTTTGCGCTTATGCCAAATAAGATTATTGGAGAGCATTAAAATTTTTTTTGGGAAAATATGGGTGACTTAAATCAGGAAACCCCCTGGAAATGAAAAGTTGTTTATAAGAGGAGACAAATGTTTATGTTGGTAAAGATGATGCTAAATATGAGAGTCGATGGAGGGCATGATTATAGAGTAAAGAATGGTATGAGATATGATATTAGAATTTGCAGTATCGTATAATCTTGTAATATGCAATACATTTTTTAAAGAATAGAAATGAACATTTGATGTCATTTAAAAGTTGATTAAATTGTTAGAATGTGCTATTATAATATTTCATATAAATTAATTAATTGTAGCTAAAGAGGGGTGAATTTGTAAAGTATCACATCTATATAAAGGAGGTTAGAGAGAGATCTTTATCTATCCAATTTCATTTCCTCTCTCTCCCCCCTTAAACCGCAACTCTAATCTATGGTATCAGAGACTACCCTTTAGCCACCGCCACTGCTAACTCAAACTTTTACCGCTAAGTCACCTCTATCAATACAACTCTTCTAGCCGCCGACTAATCTCTTTGGCTTTGATCCCTCTTGCCGTCACCTCAAGTCACCAATCTCCCTCTCTAAGAAGATCCTCTCGGCTCAAGTTTCTGACCCCCTTCTCCAAGCCAAGTCGCCCTATTTAGGATCTTCCTTTTCAAGATCTTGCCAAGCCGTGCTAACCTTTTTCAAGATCTTGTCGATCTCATCTCCAAGCCGAGCCTTTGTCTTTGATC
This sequence comes from Agapanthus africanus, assembly GCA_030015575.1. NCBI lineage: Eukaryota > Viridiplantae > Streptophyta > Magnoliopsida > Asparagales > Amaryllidaceae > Agapanthus > Agapanthus africanus. The sequence continues at coordinate 395,884,285 of JASDDO010000026.1, read as the reverse complement.
CTCTCTTTAAGAGATCGATCCCAAATTTGATCCAATCCTCTATCATGTTTACTCTAGATCTTGATCTCTCATCCTCTCTCTCCATTAGTTCTAATCTCACCTATGATCAATATGAATCAAGGTAGTGTCTTTATGAGATCTATGCTATGGCTTGTTTATTGTAGTGATTGAGTTGTCAAATGTTGACTTTGGGTCCGTTTTTATGTTTTGAGAAGAGTAGTTGTTTGATTCGTGATTGGATCTTGGATCAATCACAATCCTTGTTGATGGTGGATCTTGAAAGATCCCTTTCTTTGCTCTGTATGGCCGTTGATCGGATATCAAAGGAGATCGATCTTTCAATACTAGTTATTTAAGGTGTTTAAACAGGTGATTTGAGAAGATGAAGAGCAATCTATTGTGTCAACAGGGATGGTTTCTACGAAAATGGTTGATTTCAAGTTAAATAAGGAAAACTTTCATAGCTGGAATAGGATGACCGAGTTTATATTTATGGGAGAGACGAAGGAGATCATCTAACAAACCCATCTCTTTATCCTGTGACCCTTGAATAGAAGAAAGGTGATGCCCCGCTTTGTCATTTGATGTTGAGCTCATGGAGAGATCCATAATTGAGCTGATGAATTTGAAAACAGTGAAGGAGGTCAAGGATTGCTTAGCATATCTATACTCAAGGCAATAGAATATATCGTGCTTTTGACTTAGTACAAACTGTATAAGATTCGGCAGAATACCCGCTCCCTTCATCAATATTACTTCGATTTTAAAAAGATAGCTGAAGAGTTTTTTGAGATATTTCCTACTAATGTGGATATCATGGAGATGAAGAGTGGACATAAGGCCTTGCTTGAGACCGTGTTTTTTTGGAGGATTAAGACTAGAGTTTAAGATTGCATGACCATTGCTTTTAGGGGATGCAACTATGATTTCCCTTTCTTCTACCTATGATATCATGATGAGGATTTTCCATACTCGGGAACAAAGAGATACTGGAAAGAGCTCGGCCCTTAGATTGGAGCATACACAGATGTATCAACCAAAAGGAGGCCATGGAGGTCGAGGGGGAGACTCTCGCTTAGCCAGCGTAGGAGGTGGTAGAGGCCGAGGAGAGAAGCACTTTTATGATTATTGCCGTCCAGAGGGGCATATCTGAGATAAATGTTGGAAGTTGCATGGGAAACCACCGTAGCCACCTCGTGGAGCATTTGTTGCTTCAGCACTTCCTACTCCTGCATCAACATTAGTTACCTCTGGTGACAATGTACTTTTTGACGGAGGATAAGATATCGAGATAACGCCTCCTTCTGATCTTACCTAGCCCTACAACTTCCTCATCATCTACACCTAGGATGTCACTATTGTTAAAGTTAACCACATAGCATTTCACTCGTTTGCACCTGCTTTGTGCCCAAAGGTTATTGACTCAGGCGCCGCCAATGTTCTAAATATTGCCGACATATCTCCTATATCGGCTGATATATCGGTTTTGAAGAGAAAACGGTATGATATAATGAATTAATATCTTTTTGTAGTTTTGGATAAATATCGGCCAATATATCATAATATCGCCCAATATATCGGGTCCGGTATATATGTCGAAGTATCGTGATATTTTATTAATTTATTTGGGTTGGTTTGCAAGTAAGATTGCTAACGGACCCTACCCGACCCGTTATAAAGGATAAGTTGAGATGAAAACTGATGAAAAAGCCCAAATCAAGCTCTAACTTTACTTCTCTGTGGGACTCGAAAAAATCCTACATATGGGTTTTTGAAGCACATCCCTCTTTGTCATCGAAACTCCTTCCTCTTCGCCGCCTCTTCATCACCGACGCTCCTCTCCATCGTCTCTCCGTCGACCAAGCTCGTCCTTCCGCGTTGCCGAAGCTCGTTACTTTTCGTTGTTTAAGATCTTTCTATCGTTCGAATATGCAAGACTTTCTTGGTCTCAGTTTTTTTGGTAGACAGATTTATCAGCGAAGGAGAAATTCAGCCATTAACTTCTCAAGAACTCATGTATGAATTTTTAGAAATTTAGATCCTGAATTTTGGGCTAAATTTTAGCGAGACTTAGCCACGAGTTTCTTAGAAATTCGAAACCGAATATCACAAAAGTTTAGCGTTGAATTTTTTAGAAATTCATGGCTTAATTTTCAGAGAAGTTCATGACTGAATTAGAAATTCATAGCTGAATTTTCAGAGAAATTCATGGCTGATCTTTTAGAAATCTAGTAACATTTGAGAACTTTTAGAAATTCAGCAACATTCGAGAAATTCAAGTAGGATTTGAACCTACGACCAGTTATTATATATTGTTGGTTTACACTAGCGCTCCGGCCATCTACCGTGGGCGTTTGCGGAACAATTTTTTTCTATGTTTAAAAACTGGCTCTAGAATAACCCTATAACCGAATCTACCATAAACCTAAACTAGCTATACTAGAGGAGCTATCTACTATGAAAGAGAATCTCACCAAAAGATCCGTGTCCTTCGGTTTTCTGTACTCTTCGTATGCTCCTAGCGGTCTCTATGATCGAGCTTGATCGTCCGTCTCCCTCCATCGAAGTTGATCCATCCGAGAGTTGTGATCCATGGCCCTAGCTCCAAATTAAATATCAAATGGAGCAACTAGAGAACTTGGATTGCTAATCTAAGAACTCTAGGATGCAGTCTAGGGTTCTAAGTGTGTTTCTATCTCACATCCTCTCTTGATTCTCAACTCATGAGAAGGTAGAGAGAAGGTTTAACTTGAAGGTGGAGGAGCTCAAGAACAAAGGGTAGGGAGCAAAGCAAATGGTAAACTCAAGAATGAAGCATAGCATGTGAGAGAAAATCAATCACAATGGTTTTGTAAAACCATTTCAATGAATAAAAAAGTATCAACCATGCTTCAATAGTTGCCACAAATGAATTAATAATTCATTTGTCAACTATTGAGGCATGGTCCTCACAATTCTCCCATCGCCTTTATTTTACACCTCATTTCCATTTAAAAATAAAAGGAAAAAGCCATGATGATGTGTCCACCTTCTAAAATGTTTTTCGTAAAAAATACGGATAACAGTCTACTATATATACATACCTGCATTCGCATAAAAACACGAATATCCGACGATATAGAATAACACAAAGAACATAATACTAGAATATACATATCAAAATATATATATGTAAATTATTAAATCAAAATCTGATTTAATAATCCGGCTCAAAACCCTAGCCGGCTAGTATTATCAACTGTCTGATCGAAAGTCCGAGTACATAGTACCATCAATCAATTGGAACTCTGTACGTATCCAATACGGTTACTATATCATTTTTCCTGAATCAGGGAAAACCCTCCGTGTGGGACTCTAAAGACTCGATAGTACGCCGGCAGTGAGTTACTGGATAAATCTATAACCACAAGCACGTCAGCGGAACTAGCTGTACGTAACGGCTATCCGGGTACCTGTCAAAAAGAAAGGCCGACATGCAAACTCATCTGGATCCCTCTGAGCCTATCCGTGACAATCTCCGTACAGTCCGGTCTCTTTGTCTGAGAGTATCGTATACCGGGTCTAAGGGTGGTAAACGTCAGACCATAATAACCCGATAATTTGTGCTGATTTGGCTCAGGACCAATTCAGGAAACTACTGATCAACCTATTAGTAAATCCCAACTACCTTGGCCAAGGTCTTATGGTCCTGACCAATCGAACACAGTGCGATATCGACTCTTTATACCGGGAGAGACGAATCCCCAAGTGATCAAGTATGAACCATGGGTGAGAAAATATCATATATCCTCTCATGTAGAGACTAAACCATGGCTAAAGATAATGGTTAGGTTAATACATATCTAGAGTAAAACAAAATTAGTGGACCAAGTCAATGATTCTACATGCTTCCATAAGTATCTCAAGCCATGACTAATTTCCACCTAATTTTGATTTTCCTTTAATAATTAAATCCCCACATTATTTTAAGTATGGTATGAGTCTCATACACCCATGTCCAATGTATCATCAAGCATGACACAAATAAATAATACATTAATATATATCATATATATATTAAATGTACAATGAGAAGAAATTCTTAAGTGGGCTAAAATTAGTTAATGTATATTAATGTATCAAGTATATAATCATACATTAAATTATTAAATTAACACTTGATTTAATAACCCGGCTGTATCACATACAACCGACTAATATCATTTATATGTATATCACATATACATATAACATATCATTGAATCAACACTTGATTCAACAATCCAGTTATATCACATATAACCTGTATCGCGAGATTAAAATACGGTATCATATACACGTATTAATCTCGGTCCTGCACATATCACATATGTGCCCTACTTCGTTTCGCATGAGCTAGGAAACCTCTGTGTAGGACTCTAAAGACTCGTCAATATGCCAGCAGTAGGTGATGATCATATCAGTCATCCACAAGCCGTCAGCGGTACTAGCTGGACGTAACGGCTATCTGGTATTGAGCGATCAGAAGACCAAGCTGTACCGGTGTCACCAGAGAACCACTATCTGACGATAGGTATAATACCATCTAAGAGTTCTCGGCGAGTCCTCTTCAGTGTACCATCTAAGAGTTCTCGGCGAGTCCTCTTCAGTGTACCCAGTCTCCACTGAGCACCCGTATACCATCTTTGATGTCAAACACCAATGTATATGAGATCATCTATCGCCCATCAAATGGGTCAAGAACCGTATACGCTAGTCTACTCTGGAATATCGATGTCCCGTCTCGATACACCCCCGACTAGGAACAATTAAAGGATGGACTTATGGACTACCCTGGCCCCACTAGTATGATCTCCATCATAGTCTTGGTAGTCAAGTCCACATCCTAAGGGCTTTATCAACATGTAACAGAGAGACAATACAAGTATACATGTTAAGATAAAGAGTAACCAGATAGCATACTATTATGTCGAGTAAGAAAGTCCTCCCTATATATGTCCAAGCATCCACTATAATATACAATCATGTACAATAATAGCCTTTAGGGCATACATACAACTAACAATCTCCCACTTGCACTAAGGCCTGTTGTAGTATCTCATACCCAACATCCCTTAAAGTCTCTCTAGGGAAAGGGTTTCGTGAGTGGATCCGCCATGTTATTCTTCCTATCAACTCTCCTGGTCTCGATCTTCCAGAGATCCACCATCTTTCTGATCATGTGATACTGCCTAAGAATATATCTGGATCACTGAGGCCAAAGCCATAACTTCATTGTCACCACAATGGTAGGAACCAAGTTCATCTCATGAACATCTATACCCAGACAACCTCTTTGGTAGCATCGTTGGTAGCGATGTATTCACCCTTCATCGTCGAGTCTGCCACGGTATCTAGCTTGGAACTCTTTCAACATACTGTCCCTCCACCGAGGGTAAAGACAAAAACCCACGACCGTCTTACAGTCGACCTTATCATCCTGAAAGCTCGAATCGGTAAAGGACTCAACATGGAGTTCACTTTTACCAAACACCAAGAACATTTCTTTAGTGCTTCTCAAGTACTTAAGAATGTTCTTCACAGCTATCCAGCATTTCTCCCCAGAATCTGATTGATACCTAGTCACTACACCTAGTGAGTATGATACATCCTCTTAGATCTATCTCTATAGATCTTAATCACTGGATATAGGAGGCATCACCCAGATCCTTCATGGAGAAACATTGTGATAAGAGGAGCTTGACCGAGTGTAGCATAGGAACACCATTTCCTATCAAGAGTATGTCATCCACGTACAATACGAGGAAGACAACCTTACTCTCTACAACCTTCTTGTATATACAAGATTCATCTACCTTTTTGATGAAGTCAAACTTTTTGACTGTCACATCAAAACAGATGTTCCAACTCCGTGATGCCTGCTTTAATCCGTAAATTGATTTAAGCAACTTATACACCTTTCCGTTGCTCCCACTGTCTACGAAGCCCTCTGGCAGTGTCATGCACACGCTCTCTTCTAAATCACCATTTAGAAAAGCGCTCTTGACATCAATCTGCCATATTTCATAGTCATAGTATGCAGCGATGACAAGTAGGATCCGGATGGACGTATAGCCACTGGAGAAAAGGTTTCATTATAATTCACACCTGGTTGTTGACGAAAACCTTTTGCTTCAAGTGTAGCTCCGAAAGTCTCAACTTTTCCATCTACACCAAGAATCTTTTCAAGATCCACTTGCTCTCGATGGGTTTTACCCCTTCAGGTGCAACTTCCAAAGTCATATTTTGTTGGTGTACATAGATTCCATCTCAGATCGCATATCATCCAGCCATTTCATAGAGTTCCTACTCGTGATGGCCTGCTCGAAACTAGTTGGGTCATCATCTTCCATGATGCAATCCTCACTCCCACTGTCATTGAGAAAACCATAGGATCTCTCAGACGGATGAAGAACCCTACCAGATCGGCGGAGAGGCTGAGGTTCGTCGGAAACTATCGAATCCTCTGGTTCCATCAAATCGTCAGTTGTAGTTTGTATAGATGGAACTTCTTCCAGTTTTATCTCATAACCACCAATTTGTTTTTCAAGAAATTCCTTTTTCTAAAAAAGGTGGCATGCCGAGAAACAAAACACCTTTTGTTCCTCAGTGTGGTAGAAGATATACCCTTGCGAATGTTGCGAATGTTTGGGATATCCAACAAACTTACACAGAACCGACCTTGCCTCGAGCTTTTCCGGATTTTGCCTTTCAACATAGGCCGGACAACCCCATATCTTAACTCGTTTAAGACATGGTCTCTTCCCATGTCATATCGCATATGGAGTGGTAGGCGCTGATTTGGTCGGAACCCTATTCAATAGGTATGCGGCTTCTCAAGTGCATAACTCCAAAAGGAAATAGGTAACTCAGCAGTACTTATCATAGAGCGCACCATATCCAATATGGTGCGATTCCTCCGCTCCGATACACCGTTGTGCTGTGGTGTATACGGAGGAGTAAGCTGAGAGAGAATCCCATTCTCTTTTAAATAGTCCAGAAACTCCGTGCTTAAGTATTCTCCTCCCCGATCGGATCGAAGGATTTTAATACTTCTATCCGTTTGGTTCTCTACTTCGTACTTATATTTCTTGAATTTCTCAAAATCTTCAGACTTGTGTTTCAACAGGAACACATGTCCGAATCTTGAGAGATCATCGTTGAATGTAATAAAGTACGAGAAACCATTCCTGGCATGTGTAGATATGGGACCGCATACATCACTATGTATCAATCCCAAGAGTTCAGTAACTCTTTCTCCGTGTCCAGTAAACGGAGTTTTGGTCATTTTACCTTTTAGACATGACTGGTAAGTTTCATAAGATGTAAATTCGAACGGATTCAAATATCCATTCTTATGTAACTTAGCTAGTCGTGTTGATTGATATGACCTATTCTACAATGTCACAAGAAAGATTCGTTCATTTCTGAACCTTTCCTCTTGTGTGTGTTCTGTACGTTAAGAACTGTAGTTTGATTTAGAACGTATATGCCATTATATAACGTGCCTGATCCAATCAACTTTTGATTTAGGAAAATGTTCATAACATTATCCTGCAATACAAAGTTATATCCTTCTTTACTCAATAAAGAAACTGATACAATATTGCATATCAGGTTCGGTATGTAATAACATTTGTTCAGAATCAATGTATTACCAGTTGGTAATACAAGGTGATATTCGCCAACTGTTTTGGCTGCAACATTTGCACCATTCCTTACTCTTAGAGAATGATCACCCTTTCTCAGTTGTCTACCTTTCTTTAGCCCATGTAACATGTTACATATGTGGGATCTTGATCCGGTATATAATTCCCAGGACGTAGAGTTATTGAGAAACAGTTCTTGGTGACAAACACCTGAAGAAGATGCATCAACATGCTCATTCCTCGTTTGGGTTGCGTGGAAATCCGGATATTCCCCTATTTCCTGCTCGGACTTATAACAATTATAAGATAGAGCGGAACCAACGTTCCCCAGTTCAGTATAACAAGCGGGTTCGGTCAATATATCCATATTATTATCTTGATTAAGGTGTGGCATGGTCGCTACCTGGAGAGAGAGAAGAAAACACTCGCGTGCGCTCTTGCAAAATTAGATTGGTTATTATTTTATCTAATCAGGATGGCTTCCACTGTTTTTATCAAATCTTCTTTCAAACCCTAAAAGGTAAGACTAGCCGTGATTAATTACACCCTACAAGTTCGCCAATCTTTCAGCTAGGCCAGTGTCGGTACTTTGAGGGAGGTTTCCCGTGCTTTCGCACGGACCTAATTAAAATAAATCTCGTTTTCCCAGAGGCATAACCCCATTGACACCTTTCTAGTGACCTACTTGATCGGATAATTGTAAAGTGCAAAATCTCTCAGGAGTAACTCTTACTCGCAGTGGGTATCGGGATACAACTATCTCATAGAAGGTATGCAATCTCATTGCAAATTTCAACACTTGAAATTCCCGATAATGTTTTTCTCCTGGCGTCCTATGACCTTGACGGAGGCCAACAAACCATAGGCTGCTAGTCAAGTTCATCCCGTACATTTCAAGATTGAATTAAACCACCCGCACGATTCTTGACAGAGGCTAACAAAGTTGCACGACTACCATAACCCAATCGCATCATATGCTGCAGATAAATACTAGTTAGCTACCGCACACTACGCATTGACGGAGGCCAACAAACGTAGCACGAATACTAAGTAGTACTTATCTGAAATGACGGAGGGCCACGACAGGTTTTTAAGAAAACCTTGTGTAATGAACTTGATATCGTTGTAGAATCGAGTGATTTTGAAAAGGAGTGTTTTTGAGGCTTTTACTAGTTTCGCTAAAGAGGTCACTCCCGGTGAAGAGATCTCGACTCTTTACTCATCGAATGAGATGCTGGATATTCATCAAGGAATACCACTATGCAAAACAAGAACTAAAAGAGCAATCAAAAGACAAAACCGAGTGGGTTGTAGTATCTGCTAGCTTTTGCTAAAGAGGTCACTCCCGATGAAGGGATCTCGGCTCTTTCCTCATCGAATGAGGTGCTGAATGTTCTACAAGGAATACCGCTATGTAAAGCAAGAACTAGAGCTACTCTTTTTGAAAATTTGATTCCACAACATCATTAGGTTTTTTTCATTTTCATTAATCTCATTAACGAAGTCCCATCATTTATGCTTCCTAAGCATCATAAATAAAGAAACGAAAATACTTATACAACGTACGCTTATGCCATCCGCATACGCCACGGGGTCCCGTCATGCACCGTTAGATTAGATAACTAACGGTAGAGCGGGGGCAGGACGAGCGCGGATGCAAAACATAAGCAACGTTTATTATATATCATATATATAATATAAAGCATTCGTTTCAGGCAGTCATATGATCTCATCACAGAACATTACAGCAGAAGTCAACATATGAAATATTGGATATACTACGAGGTCCGTATTTTAAATTAAGCCAGTAATAAAAAACACGGATTCCACGGTCGTGATGAATATCCAAACCCACATCCCTAGATCCCTACGAAAGCGGCAAGCAACCCTATCAATTCTAGAGTTACGAGACCCGGTCTCGACTCCTCGAGATGGTCTCCTACTGGACTCTAGAACCCGGTTACTTGTGCTCCCCGCCTTTGGTCTATCCTAATGCAGAAAAGTACATAATATACATCAATGGTGACATCATCCTCAACCCGGAAGTGCTCTAATAAAAGAATATTACATACAAGTTTTTACATGAATGAAAATGAAAAACTCTCATCTCACGCAAAAACCTCCGGCTATTCAAACACGACGATCCAATATAACATATCACAGCAATACATAACATCACATGTCATCAACGTAAGTAAATATGCGTATCCCAATTGTCGTTGACATATAGCAACGAAACCGGCGATACACCACATATTACACTTACGGTCGCAGAAAAGAAAGTGAAAACTACAACAATTGGAATCCGCAACCACCTTAGAAATCATAAACCTGAAATATCACATACTTCGGATTTCATGTTTAACCATATGAATTCCATAGACATCATAAACCCGGAATATCTCATATTCCGAATTTCATGCCTAACCTTATAAACCCCGCATTTTAGTCTCAAAATTGAAAACACTTTTCAATAACCAGTCGGGTAATTCAACAAGATTCCCGACAACCTAATCGAATGCTCGTCGGAAACTTTAATAGACGGCCGCACCCCCCGATGCCGTCGACAAAGTGCACTTAGGCGGAACACCGCGGCCGCAAGCATCCGGGAGGATACTTTTGGCAACGTGGTTCTCCTACAGTCACTTGGTCGGGGGTTTGGGACGTGGCTATCTAGTAATGTTACCCGGCGAGTATCCGCGTACACTACGTGATTGCGACAGAGTTTTGATCCATATCAAAACCCCGTGGCAACCGATCAAATGAGACTAAATTGCTAGGTTTACAAAATTCAAACTGGTTTTCACAAAACTAATTATTGTGGATTCCAAATATTGTATCACATATCAATATGAAACCTGAAACGATGTTAAAATACGACTACGAAACACTCCGTCTTGCCACTACAGAAAGATAACATCAAATGCAATCTTGGCAAAAACAAACATAACCTGAAACCCTAAAACCAAGAGAACATAACACCACAAAAATTTCAAGATTTTTTGCTACAGGAAAAAAGGTTTGATAGTTCTTTTGACAATATGGCCGGCCATTTTTTAGTGTTTTGCCTCAAATTTTTCTGGTGTTCTAGATACATCATAACTAGCTTTCTGCACTTGTTTAAAAATTTTTTAGAGGACTTAAAAATTTCGACAGAAACTAGGGTTTCGGATTCCAGTTTCCGGAGTTGTTTCAGTTTCGTAATTCAAACACATCGTATAGTTCTCTAGCTTGGCTCTGATACCACTGCTGGGTTCCTTAGCACTCTCACTAGGTTTTATAAGACATCAGGTATGCAATTTTAAAAAATCTAGAGAGCAAAGCAACCCAAACCAATGATCTAACTAGAGAATTAGGGTTAAACTAAGCAAGTAAACAACTTTACTCTAAGTGAACAAGGAATACAACCTTTGTAGACCGGTCCTTTACTTCTAAAGCTCAGTGTAGTAGTCCCTTTGCTCCAAGTAGTGGTGTGCCGGACTCTCCTTTGGCTCGACTAGGTGAAATGAATGAGCTTGCTCAAGGATCTTCGAGACCGAAGATGATCTACGTCGAAGAATCTCTAACTCAAGCTACCTCTTTACTAATTGATGAACTAGTGAAGAAACAACCTATACTAAATGGCTAGTTTGGTATAGATTGGTGAAGTAGGAATTTTGCTCACTTTAGAATAATTTTTCTCTTTCTTTTCTTCACTCACTCAAAGCTAGAGAGCAAGAAAGGAGATGAAGAAAATGATTTCAAGTGATCAAGTATGAGCCATGTGAGAAAATATCATATATCATTTCATGTAGAGACTAAACCATGGCTAAAAATAATGGTTAGGTTAATAAATATCTAAAGTAAAACAAAATTAGTGGACTAAGTCAATGGTTCTACATGCTTCCATAAGCATCTCAAGTCATGACTAATTTCCACCTAATTTTGATTTTCCCTTAATAATTAAATCCCCACATTATCTTAAGTATGGTATGAGTCTCATACACCCATATCCAATGTATCATCAAGCATGACACAAAGAAATAATACATTAATATATATCACATATATATTAAATGTATAATGAGAAAAGAAATTCTTAAGTGAGCTAAAATTAGTTAATGTATATTAATATATCAAATATATAATCATACATTAAATTATTAAATCAACACTTGATTTAATAACCCGGCTGTATCACGCACAACCGACTAATATCATTTATGAAGGGTTTTCTACAGCACCACTACAAGGGTTTGGTAGCATTACACATGCCATATTAAAAAAAAATAGGGTGCTAAAGAAAACATTCTAAGGATCATACTAGAAAAGCTAGGGTAACACAAAACTTTATCACAATCCACAAGAAGTAAAAGCCTAGGGTTTGAGAATACAACCTTTGTAGCTCCCTACGCTAGACTCCTTGGCCACTTGAGGGTTGAAAGAAGCTTGCTTGAGATCCTCCAAGTCCACGACGATCCACCCGGAGTCCTCTTTGTCCAAGCTTAAGGCTTCACTTTATCAAGAGAAGAAATAGAAGCCAACATTCTAAACTAATGGGCAAGAGTAGTATAGAATGGTGATGTGGTTTGTTTTCTCACTTCAAAACCCTAACTTGATCAATATCTTGGTCACTAATGGAAGCTAGAGAGCAAGAGAGAGGAGGAAGAAGATGATGGTAAATGAAGAGCTAAGGATAATGATAAAAGATAAGATAAGAATGAGAAAATAAAATATATATATTTTCTTCTTCTCACTCTTAACTCAAGTTAATAAATATCTAGATATTTTCTTTTGGATGAAAAATGGCCATGGAAATTAACTCAAGGTTAATGCAAAGGTTAGTGGGTGAATAAAATAATCAAGCATGATAGAATTTCCATTTCCATTTTCTTTTCCAAATATAAATATCAACATATTTAATAAGGTGTGAGTCTTATGTTGCCACCATCCACTATATCAACAACCATGATAGAATTGTGTATGCATGTATGTGTGCATGCACATCCATATGTGCATCAAAGAGAATAAATGCATACATGCATGCATACAACAAAAGACAAGAAGGGTTTAAAGTGAAAAAGCTAATGGTCAATGATAAATCAACACTTGATTTAGCAAACCGGTTATATCACATACGACCTGACCAATAGCAAACCGCCCGATTAATATACGGTATCACATACGCGCATTTAATCGGGTCCCCGCGTATATCCCATATGCACACCATATCGTTTCGCCTGGACTAGGTAACTTCATTGTGGGACTCTAAGACTCGTCAATACGCCGGCAGTGGGTGATGATCATTTCAAGCACCCCCAAGCCGCAAGAGATCAGCTAAACGTAACGGCCACCCGGGTATTGAGCGATCAGAAGAAAACAAGCGAACCTGTCACAACTCCCGTCGAGCCAACCGGCAACACTACCGTACAATCCGGTCTCTTCGTCAGATATGCTGCATATCGAGTCTAGGGATGGTAACATCGACCCCAATAACTCAATAAGTCGTGCCGATGAATGGTCTATAACAGATCGAGAAACTACTGATAACTCTTATCAGTAAATCTCAACAGCCCTGGCCAGGGACTTACTGATATAGTCAATCGTGCACAGTACAGTATCAACCCCCAATACCGGGAGAGACGAAACCCCTCCTATCGCTCATCGCCTTCGTGTGTCTCGGGACTGTACCCCAAAGCCACCTGTTTGCACGACTCAGTAGAGCCGTGGTAGGGTGGTAATCAAAGTACAGTGGGAGAACACACAAGACTCTTTGAAGATCTCGGGTCTACAGACTAACCTGTACCAGTGTCACCTGAGAACTGCTATCCGACGATAGATATAATACCATATAGGAGTTCTCGGCGAGTCCGTCCAGTGTACCCAGTCACCACTGAGCACCCGTATACGATCTTGATGTCAAACATCAATAGATGTGGGAACATCCATCGCCCATCATATGGGTCTAGTATCATATATGCTAGTCTACTCTGGTATATCGATACCCTATCTCGATACACCTACGACTAGGGACATTTCAGGATATGTTTATAAACTACAGACGTCCCACTAATATGATCTCCATCATAATCATAATAGTCAAGCAAATATCCTCAGGGCTTTATCAACACGTGTAAATGAATAATAGCATGATCAAGTCAGCATGTCAGATAAAGAAGAACCAGATAGTATACTATCATGTCGAGCAAGAATGTACACTGAATATATATATACATGTATAAATACATCCACTATCATATAATGGCCTCTAGGGCATACATATATCCAACAATCTCCCACTTGCACCAAGGTCAGTTATTGGCGTATCTCATACTCAACATCTCAAAAAGTCGCTCATGCTGCGGCTGAGGGAGGGCCTTGGTGAGTGGATCCGCAGTGTTATTCTTTGTGTCTACTCTCCTAATTACGATCTCGCGGCGATCTACAATCTTCCGGATCAAATGAAAGCGCCTCAGGATGTGACTGGACCGCTGATGGGACCTGGGCTCCTTGGCTAACGCCATAGCCCCATTATTATCACAATACAATGGTATTGGATCAATAATGGTTGGAACTACTCCTAGCTCCTAGACGAACTTCTTCATCTAGACGGCTTCCTTGGCGGCATCATTCGCAGCAATGTACTCAGCTTCCATCGTAGAGTCTGCAACGATATCCTGTTTAGAACTCTTCCAACTTACCGTCCCTCCATTGAGGGTAAATACAAACCCAGAGATAGATTTGCTGTCGTCCTTATCACTCTGGAAGCTCGAATCGGTAAAGGCCTTCATTTGGAGATCTCCATTACCATACACCAAGAACAATTCCTTAGTCCTTCGCAAGTACTTAAGAATGTTCTTCACAGCTATCCAGTGATTCTCCCCTGGGTTGGATTGATACCTACTTACTACACTAAGTGCATAAGCTATATTTGGGCGTGTACATAACATTGCATACATTATAGATCCTACTGCCGAAGCATAGGGTATAATGCTCATGCGAGCTCTTTCTTCATCGGTCTTTGGGTAAGAGTCCTTAGAGAGAGTGACCCCATGGCAAGCGGGTAAGGCACCCCGCTTGGAGTCTTCCATACTAAACCTTTTTAGGATGGTGTTGATGTACCTGGTTTGGGACAATCCCAATAACCTTTTGGATCTATCCTTATAAATCCGAATGCCCAGAATGTATGTGGCATCACCCAGGTCCTTCATGGAGAACCTTAGTGACAAGAAAGATTTGACCGACTGTAGCATAGGAATATCATTTCCTATCAGAAGAATGTCATCCACGTACAATACGAGGAATGCGACAGCTCTTCCTACAGCCTTCTTATAAACACAAGGTTCATCTGGATTTTTGATGAAATCAAACTCTTTGATAACATCATCGAAACAGATGTTCCAACTCCGTGATGTCTGCTTTAATTCATAAATTGATTTAAGCAATCTACATGCTTTCCCGCTGCTCCCACTGTTAATGAAGCCCTCTAGCTGATCCATATAAACACATTCTTCTAAATCTCCATTTAGAAATGCTGTTTTAACGTCTATCTGCCAGATTTCATAATCGTAGTGAGCAGCAATAGCAAGTAGGATCCGAGTGGATTTAAGCATGGCTACGGGAGAAAAAGTTTCGTCATAGTCCAAACCCGGTCTTTGACGAAAACCTTTCGCCATAAGTCTTGCCTTATAGGTCTCTATCTGCCTATCTACACCAATCTTTCTTTTAAAGATCCATTTGCACCCCACAGGTTTTACCCCAGGGGGTACAACGTCCAAAGTCCATACTTTGTTGGTGTACATATACTCCATTTCAGATCTCATGGTATCCAGCCACTTCACAGAGTCTTCACTCGTGATAGCTTGCTGAAAACTGGTAGAATCATCATCCTCCATGATGCAGTCTTCTCTGTCACCATCCATGAGGAAACCATAGTACCTCTCCGGTAGGCGAGAAGTCCTACCAGATTTACGGAGTGGCCGAGGTTCTTCAGTTTCTGTTGCAACAGCCGGTTCAACCAAGTCGTCATTCGTAATTTGTGTTTCTAGAACTTCTTCTAGGTCTACCACATTGCCATTTGTCATTTGTAAAAAATTCATTTTCTAAAAATGTGGCATGCTGAGAAACAAACACTTTTTGTTCCTCCTTGTGGTAGAATAGATATCCATAAGAATTCTTTGGATATCCCACAAAATTACACATGACTGATCGTGTCTCGAGTTTGTCCGGATTTTGCTTTTTAACATAGGCCGGACAACTCGAAATCTTAATTCGTTTAAGAGATGGTCTCTTCCCATGCCATATCTCATATGGCATGGTAGACACGGTTTTGGTTGGGACCCTGTTCAATAGAAACGCTGCAGTCTCCAATGCATGCCCCCAAAATGAGACGGGTAACTCAGCATCACTCATCATGGAACGAACCATATCTAATAGGGTCCGATTTCGTCGTTCTGAAACACCGTTATGCTGTGGTGTGTAAGGAGGAGTGAGCTGAGAGAGAATCCCATTCTCTTTTAGGAAGTCTGCAAACTCTGTACTGAGATACTCCCCACCTCGATCTGATCGAAGCATTTTGATGCTCAAGCCAGTTTGTTTTTCTACTTCGAGTTTATATTCAGTGAATTTCTCGAAAGCTTCGGATTTGTGTTTTAATAAAAATACATTATCGAATCTTGAGAAATCATCAGTGAAAGTAATGAAATATGAAAAACCGCCTCTTGCCTGTGTAGACATTGGCCCACATACATCGCTATGTATGAGGCTTAAGAGCTCAGTAGCTCTTTCTCCGTGTCCGGTAAACGGAGTTTTGGTCATTTTACCCTTGATGTAAGACTGGCAAGTCGCATAAGATTTATATTCAAAAGAGTTTAAATATCCATTTTTGTGTAACTTGTTTAGTCTTGTTTCGTTAATATGACCAAGCCTACAGTGCCAAAGAAAAGCTTCATTTATTTCTGAATGTTTTCTTTTATTAGTGTGTTGTATGCTGAAAACCGTGTGTTGATTTAGGACGTATATCCCGTTATTAAGTGTACCATACCCAACCAACAATTGATTCAAGTGAATGTTCATAACATTGTTCTGCAATACAAAATTATTCCTTCATTGTCTAATAAAGAAACGGATATTATATTACAAAGCATACTAGGTACATAATAACATGGGTTCAAAACCAATATACACCCAGACGACAACCCCAAGTGATACTCTCCCACTGCAACTGTATGTACATTGGAATCATTTCCAACGCGGATAGTATGGTCACCTGTCTTCAAAACCTTGCTATTTCTCAGCCCCTGCATAGAATTGCAAATGTGAGAACCTGAACCGGTATCTAATACCCAGGAAGCAGAGTTTATTGAAAAACAGTTTTCTGTCACAAACACACCTGAAGCGGAAGCATCCCCATACTTCTTCTTGAGAACCAAGTACTCGGTGCAGTTGCGCTTCGAGTGTCTTGTTTTGTGTCAGTGATAACATTCCCCTTTCCCCGATTCCCCAGCTTTGGACTTGTCTTTCCGCTTAACCTTTTTGACTCCACCCTTAGGTTTGGTGGGTTTCTTCTTCATCTTTCCCTTGGCTTTAGCCTTTGGGTGAGAAGAGGAAGATTTCTCAACACTCAAAACGGGAGTTTTCACTGATTTCAGCGTGCTCTCTGCACTCCTTAACATATTAAGGAGTTCAGGTTGTTCCTTCTCCATGTTGTGCATGTTGAAGTTAACTATAAATTGAGTAAAGGTGGAGGGAAGAGACTGCAGAATAATATCCGTATATTGCTCATTGTCCATTGTCCATCCAAGGTCCTCAAGCTCTTCTATGAGAGCTATCATCTTCAGAACATGGTCTCCTACTGGTGTGCCAGGGGCCATTCGCATCTGAAACAGCTTTCTGGATGCTTCGTATCGTAATACGCGGGATTGCTCTCCATACAACTCCTTTGTATGGAGAAATATGGCTTGTACGCCCATATTCTCGTCCTGCTTCTGATGTGTGTTATCCATCGATGCAAGCGCGAGGCACTTGGCCGTGGCACAGTCCCATGTCTTGCGGACTTCTTTATCCGCAACCGAAGATTTAGGACCTGGGACGGGCGGGGCTGGAGCCGTGAGGACATATGATACCTTATCACAAGTCAAGGCAATGTTAAGATTTCTCATCTAGTCTTTATAATTGGTCCCATTCAGTTTATTTTTATCTAGTAGAAGCTTGAGTCCTGTCATTGGTATCTGCCATTAAGAGAGAGAAAAGAATACACTGAGCGAAAGTTCTTGCAAAGATCAGATTGGTTATTATCTTATCTAATCGATGTCTCCCACTGCTTTAATCAAGTTTTTCTTTCAAACCTTAAAAAGAAAACTAGCCAGGATTAATTACAGTCTACAACTTTGCTAACCGTTCAGCCAGGCCAGTGTCGGTATTTCAGGGAGGTTCCCTGTGCTTTCGCATGGACCTAATTAATATAAACCTCGTCTTCCCAGATGCGTAGCCCTGTTAACACCTTTCTAGACACCTAATGGGTTAGCTAATTGTAAACTGCAAAACTCTCCTGGGAACAACTATTGCCCATAGTGGAATCGGGATCCAACCATCATATGGAAGGTATGCAATCTCATTGCAAATTTCAACTCTTGAAATTCCCGATGTGGTTTTTACCCTTAGTACCCATGACCTTAACTATGGTCAACAAATCATAAGCACTAGTCAAGTTCTACCCGTCATTTCTTGATTAATTAGACCTACTCATATGACCCTTAACCATGGTCAACAAAGTCGCATGAATGTCCTAATTAATCTGCATCATATGCAGTGTAGGAAGACATCACTTAGCTACCGTACACTACGTCTTAACTATAGTCAACAAACGTAGCACGAATACTAAGTACTCTACTTTCTAAAATGACGGAGGGTCGCGGATGGTTTTTAAGAAAACCTTCAACGCTTTGAACTTGATATCGTCGTAGAATCAAGCGGTTTTCAAAAGGAGTGGTTTAAGCTCCGCAGTTTTGAAATGTAGTTTTTTCTTAAAAAGTCGAGTGGTTTTCAAATCCGATTCTACAACATCTTTTTAGGTTTATTTTTCTTCACATTAATCATATTAATGTTGTCCCCATCATTTAAGTTCTTAAGCCATCACAGAAAAGAAACGAAAATACAACGTACGCTTATGCCATCCGCATTTGCCGCAATGTTCCGTTATGCACCGTTAGGTTACTTAACTAACGGCATACCGGGACGGGACTAGCGCGGGTGTAAAACATAAGCAACGTCTATTATATATCTCATATATAATATAGCATTCGTCTCAGATATATTAAGCGATCACATCATAGAATATAGGCAGCAGAAACACAGATATGATAATATAGGATATACTAGGACGTCCGTATTTAGTATTTAGCCAACAATAGAAAATACGGATTCCACAGTCGTGATGAATAACCAATCCCACACCCTAGACTCCTACGAAAGCGGCAAGCGACCCTACCAATTCTAGAGTTAGGAGACCCGGTCTCGACTCCTCGAGATGGTCTCCCACTGGACTCTAGAACCCGGTCACTTGTGCTCTCCTCCTTGGGTCTATCCTAATGCGGAAAAGTAAATAATATACAATAATGGTGACATCATCCTCAACCCGGAAGTGCCCCAAATAAAAGATATTACATTACAAATGAATTTTACATGAATGAAAAGTAAAACTCTCATCTCACATAAAACCCCCTCGGCTATTCAATCACGACAATCCAATACATCACAACACAGCAACACATAACATCACATGTCATCAACGTAAGCAAGTGTGCATACCCCAATTGCCGTTGACATATAGCAACGAAACCGGCGATACGCACACTACGCTTACGGTCACAGAAACTAGTATCACATACTACTAGGCGATGTTAAACCCTTCGATCGAATTAACGAACACCCGCATTCCCCAGCATGCTCAACACTTGTGCGCCGTTAAACAATACCCAAAATCTATGCCGCAGTATTTAATGGACCAACCGTAGAAGGGCAGACCCAAGCCTCATTTGTGGCGCCACTAACTACGGTAAACCCTAAGATTTAGTCGCAGTTTGGTGGTCACATCTCGAGTTAGGGTTACTTTCTTCTAGAGGGTCCATAAGAATACCTGCATTATATATCGAGTACGTTCAACCTGGAAAAATACGAGTGTTTGATAATTTGTTCGACCCGTTTAACGTCGCCAAAGTTACCAATACGATGCTATAAATATACGAATACGAGCTATTCCGCAAAGAGCCTAATACCAAACTTACATCACATGTAATTCTGGACAACTAAACAATACTAGAAACCCAGATCATAATGTACAGAACACTGGAGCAAAACGAGCCAGAGGGGAGCACCAACGGCCGGCGTCGCCGGAAAATCCTCAAGGGTCGCCGGATTTTTCCGAGCCCCCCAATCTCGTTTTGCACCAGTTTTCTTATATCATTTTAAATGCCTCTCTGCAGTTGTTTAAATAATTTTCAGGTCACTTTTTAAAATTTTTACAGAGAGCATTTCTTGGGTTTTCTAATTTCGTATTTTTGCGGAAGTTTTCGTTTTCATATTGTCGTAACGTCGTCTAGGCTTCTAGTTAGGCTCTGATACCATGAAGGGTTTTCTACAGCACCACTACAAGGGTTTGGTAGCATCACACATGCCATATTAAAAAAAATTAGGGTGCTAAAGAAAACATTCTAAGGATCATACTAGAAAAGCTAGGGTAACACAAAACTTTATCACAATCCACAAGAAGTAAAAGCCTAGGGTTTGAGAATACAACCTTTGTAGCTCCCTACGCTAGACTCCTTGGCCACTTGAGGGTTGAAAGAAGCTTGCTTGAGATCCTCCAAGTCCACGACGATCCACTCGGAGTCCTCTTTGTCCAAGCTCAAGGCTTCACTTTATCAAGAGAAGAAATAGAAGCCAACACTCTAAACTAATGGGCAAGAGTAGTATAGAATGGTGATGTGGTTTGTTTTCTCACTTCAAAACCTTAACTTGATCAATATCTTGCTCACTAATGGAAGCTAGAGAGCAAGAGAGAGGAGGAAGAAGATGATGGGAAATGAAGAGCTCAAGGATAATGATAAAAGATAAGATAAGAATGAGAAAATAAAATATATATATTTTCTTCTTCTCACTCTTAAGTCAAGTTAATAAATATCTAAATATTTTCTTTTGGATGAAAAATGGCCATGGAAATTAACTCAAGGTTAATGCAAAGGTTAGTGGGTGAATAAAATAATCAAGCATGATAGAATTTCCATTTCCATTTTCTTTTCCAAATATAAATATCAACATATTTATTAAGGTGTGAGTCTTATGTTGCCACCATCCACTATATCAACAACCATGATCGAATTGTGTATGCATGTATGTGTGCATGCACATCCATATGCGTATCAAAGAGAATAAATGCATACATGCATGCATACAACAAAAGACAAGAAGGGTTTAAAGTGAAAAAGCTAATGGTCAATGATAAATCAACACTTGATTTAGCAAACCGGTCATATCACATACGACCTGACCAATAGCAAACCGCCCGATTAATATACGGTATCACATACACGCATTTAATCGGGTCCCCGCGCATATCCCATATGCATACCATATCGTTTCGTCTGGACTAGGTAACTCCATTGTGGGACTCTAAGACTCGTCAATACGCCGGCAGTGGGTGATGATCATTTCAAGCACCCCCAAGCCGCAAGAGATCAGCTAAACGTAACGGCCACCCGGGTATTGAGCGATCAGAAGAAAACAAGCGAACCTGTCACAACTCCCGTCGAGCCAATCGGCAACACTACCGTACAATCCGGTCTCTTCGTCAGATATGCTGCATATCGAGTCTAGGGATGGTAACATCGACCCCAATAACTCAATAAGTCGTGCCGATGAATGGTCTATAACAGATTGAGAAACTACTGATAACTCTTATCAGTAAATCTCAACAGCCCTGGCCAGGGACTTACTAATATAGCCAATCATGCACAACACAACATCAACCCCCAATACCGGGTGAGACGAAACCCTCCTATCGCTCATCGTCTTCGTGTGTCTCGGGACTGTACCTAAAAGCCACCTATTTGCACGACTCAGTAGAGCCGTGGTAGGGTGGTAATCAAAGTACAGTGGGAGAACACATAAGACTCTATGACGATCTCGGGTCTACAGACTAACCTGTACCAGTGTCACCTGAGAACTGCTATCCGACGATAGATATAATACCATATAGGAGTTCTCGGCGAGTCCGTCCAGTGTACCCAGTCACCACTGAGCACCCATATACGATCTTGATGTCAAACATCAATAGATGTGGGAACATCCATCGCCCATCATATGGGTCTAGTATCATATACGCTAGTCTACTCTGGTATATCGATGTCCTATCTCGATACACCTACGACTAGGGACATTTCAGGATATGCTTATAAACTACAGACGTCCTACTAGTATGATCTCCATCATAATCACAGTAGTCAAGCAAATATCCTCAGGACTTTATCAACATGTGTAAATGAATAATAGCATGATCAAGTCAGCATGTCAGATAAAGAAGAATCAGATAGCATACTATCATGTCGAGCAAGAATGTACACTGAATATATATGTACATGTATAAATACATCCACTATCATATAATGGCCTCTAGGGCATACATATATCCAACAATTTATATGTATATCATACATATATATAACATATCATTGAATCACACTTGATTCAACAATCCAGTTATATCACATATAACCTGTATCTCGAGATTAGAATACGGTATCACATACACGTATTAATTTCGGTCCCGCACATATCACATATGTGCCCTATTTCGTTTCGCATGAGCTAGGAAACCTCTGTGTAGGACTCTAAAGACTCGTCAATATGCCAGCAGTAGGTGATGATCATATCAGTCATCCACAAGCCGTCAGCGGTACTAGCTGGACGTAACGGCTACCCGGGTATTGAGCGATCAGAAGATCAACAAGCAAGCTTGTCCATACTCCCGTGATCCAATTAGTAACACTACCGTACAGTCCGGTCCCTTCGTCTGATATGTCGCATATCTAGTCTGGGGATGGTAAACGTCAGACCCTAATAACTTGATAAGTCATGCCGATGTGAGGCTCATAACGGGTCGAGAAACTACTGATAACACTTACTAGTAAATCTCAGTATGAGCCCTGGCCAGGGGCTTCCTGTTATGGCCAATCGAGCACAGCGCAAAATCAACCCCCAATACCGGGAGAGACGAAACCCCTCATATCGCTCATTGCCTCCATATTACTCGGGACTGTACCCAAAAACCACCGTTTTGCACACTCTCTTGAACGTGGTAAGGTGGAAATCAGAGCACAGTGAGATCACACAAGACTCTATGACGACTCGGATCTACAGACTAACCTGTACCAGTATCACCAGAGAACCGCTATCTGACGATAGGTATAATACCATCTAGGAGTTCTCGGCGAGTCTTGTTCAGTGTACTGAGTCTCCACTGAGCACCCGTATACCATCTTTGATGTCAAACACCAATGGATATGTGATCATCCATCGCCCATCAAATGGGTCAAGAAGCGTATACGCTAGTCTACTCTGGAATATCGATGCCCCGTCTCGATACACCCTCGACTAGGAACAATTAAAGGATGAACTTATGGACTACCCTGGCTCCACTAGTATGATCTCCATCATAGTCCTGGTAGTCAAGTCCACATCCTAAAGGCTTTATCAACATGTAACAGAGAGACAATACAAGTATACATGTTAGGATAAAGAGTAACCAGATAGCATACTATGATGTCGAGCAAGAAAGTCCTTCCTATATATGTCCAAGCATCCACTATAATATACAGTCATGTACAATAATGGCCTCTAGGGCATACATACAACTAAGAGGATATTCATGACCGAATACCACTTTGCAAAGCGAAAGAATATAACTATAGTTTTTAGAAATTTGTTCCAACATCTTTTAGGTTTCTTATCTTCCATTAATCAAAATTAATGCGGTCCCATCAATTAATTCTTATCACACCAGAAAAGAACGAAAATACAATGTACGTATATACCATCCGCATTCGCCACGGGGCCCCGTCATGCACCGTTAGGTTATTTTAACTAATGGCAGAGTGGGGCTGGACTAGCGCGGGTGCAAAATATCTACTAGTATATATATATATATATATAAATATATAACATTCGTCCCATGCATGATATAAGCAACATCACAGAATCTTAGCAAGCAACACAGAATGATGGTAATCTTGGAGCCTCGGGTTTCACTTGAGCCGCAAATAAAACCCGACGTTCTCGGTCGTGTGGTTAACCCGTGCAATGAAAACCTGGACCCCAATCAAGTGCGGCAAGTTACCCGCCAATCCTAGAAGTAAGGCAACCCCAATCAACAACGTGAATGTGCCACCCAGCATTTCACGGGATCCGGTAACTTGAGTGCCCCTCCGTGGATCATCCTATACCCCCTACAAGTGCGGCGAATAGCCCGCCAATTCTAGAGTGAAGTCCCCTCAGTCTCAACGCCATGAGATGCGGGCTTGTTGCCCTCTAGAACTCGGCTATTCGAGCACTCCACCGTGGGGTAATCCTAGTACAGAAAAGGAAAATATATGTACAAATGTGACATTGACCTCAACCCGGTCGTGCCCCAATCAAATAATATACAACACGGCAGCGACGGCTGTCCACGTGTCGGACGCTCGTCCCGCAATAACAAATATACAAATGAATGTTAACTGTACTACTACCATTACACCACCGGCTATCCACCACGACAATCCAACCAAAATATCAGCACAAACACAGAACATCAACGTGAATGTCCTGTTTGCAAACCCGTCTAAAAGAACATATAGCAGTTAGACGGGTTATACCGCTCTAATGACATTCACAGTCCCAGATAGTAATGTATGTACTGATAAACACGCAGTTAAAATTTCGATCGACAAAAACTTTTCCGTATTGGCCCAAAGTGCTAACCAGTACTCAAACAAATCTGGGCCAAAAATATACATCCAAAAAATCACAATTCCATACATTAGAGCACCTGAAGAATTTTTGAGCACAGAGGCCCCACTTCAACAGTGGAACCGCCGCAAACAAGCTTGTTCTGCGGCGGTTCCGCGGCCGTCTTATGGGATTATGTGTTCAAATTTCTTCTGGGGTCCTAAAATACCCTGCACGCATTTTTAAGACACTGGAAATAATTTTTTGAACACTTTTTAAAATCGGCTGAAAATATGAAAAATGGAATTGCGGTTTTGTAAATTTTCGTCGATCGATATTTTGAACACGTCTAAACTAGCTAGTGTGGGTTTATTGGGTGGTTCTGATACCATGTTGGGTTACTCTAGCGTCTCGGCCATCTACCGTAGCCGTTTGCGGAATAATTTTTTTTCTACGTTTAAAAACTGGCGCTAGAATAACCCTATAACCTGATCTACCATAAACCTAAACTAGCTATACTAGAGGAGCTATCTACTATGAAAGAGAATCTCACCAAAAGATCCGTGTCTTTCGGTCTTCTATTCTCTTCGTATGCTCCTAATGGTCTCCATGATTGAGCTTGATCGTCCGTCTCCCTCCATCGAAGATTTTCCACCCGAGGGTTGTGATCCATGGCTCTAGCTCCAAACTGAATATCAAATAGAGTAACTAGAGAACTTGGATTGCCAATCTAAGAACTCTAGGATATAGTCTAGGGTTCTAAGTGTGTTTCTATCTCACCTCCTCTATTGATTCTCAACTCATGAGAAGGTGGCAGAGAAGGTTTAACTTGAAGGTGGAGGAGCTCAAGAACAAAGGAGAGGGAGCAAAGCAAATGGTGAACTCAAGAATGAAGCATAGCATGTGAGAGAAAATCAATCACAATGGTTTTGTAAAACCATTTCAATGAATAAAAAAGTATCAACCATGCTTAATAGTTGCCACAAATGAATTAATAATTCATTTGTCAACTATTGAGGCATGGTCCTCACCATGCTCCCTTCTCCTTTATTTTACATCTCATTTCCATTTAAAAATAAAAGAAAAAAGCCATGATGATGTGTCCACCTTCTAGAATGTTTTCCGTAAAAAATACGGATAACAGTCTACTGTATATACATACCTGCATTCGCATAAAAACATGAATACCCGACGAGATAGAATAACACAAAGAACATAATATAAGAATATACATATAGAAATATATATTTTTAAATTATTAAATCAAAATCTGATTTAATAATCCGGCTCAAAACCCTAGCCAGCTAGTATTATCAACTGTTCGATCGAAAGTCCGGGGACATAATACCATCAATCAATCGGAATCCTGCACGTATCCAATACGGCTACATCATTTCGTCTGAATCAGGGAAAACCCTCTGTGTGGGACTTTAAAGATCCGACAGTACGCCGCCAGTGAGTTACTGGATAAATCCATAACCACAAGCACGTCAACAGCACTAGTTGTACGAACGGCTATGCAGGTACCTGTCGAAAAGAAAGGTCGACAAGCAAACTCTTCTGGATCCCCACTGAGCCTATCCGTGACAATCTCCGTACAGTCCGGTCTCTTCGTCTGAGAGTATCACACACCGGGTCTAGGGTGTGGTACACGTCAGACCCTAATAACCCGATAATTCGTGCTGATGTGGCTCAACACCAATCCGAGAAACTACTGATCAACCTATCAGTAAATTTCAACTGCCTTAGCCAAGGTCTTATGGTCCTGACCAATCGAACAAAGTGCGATATCGACTCCTTATACCGGGAGAGACGAATCTCTAACAATCACTCACTGCCTCCATGTGGCTCGGGACTGTACCCCAACCAAAACTTGTTTGCATGATTCAGTAGAGCCGTGGTAGGGTAGTGATCAAAGCATAGCGGGAACTCACACGAGACAAATGACGATCTCAGGTCTGAAGACTAACCTGTACTCATGTCACCTGAGAACTTCCATTTGACGATAGGTATGGTACCATGTAGAAGTTCTCGGCGAGTTCGTCCAGTGTACTCACCCCCAGTGAGCACCTCTATACAATCTTAGGTGATCACACCAATGGTTGTAGGACCAACCATCGTCTCTCGTCGGGGTCTAGAAACGTATACACAAGTCTATTCTGGAGTATCAATGCCCGATCTCAATACTCCTACGACTTGGGACCTTTAAGGATGTACTTATGGATTACCCAGCTCCCACAAGTATGATCGCCATCATAACACTGGTAGTTAAGCAAGATCCTACGAGCTTTATCAACATGTATAAATGATACGTAATAACAAGTAAAACATATGCACATGTTAAGATAAAAACAAAGAAGATAGCATACTATCATATTGAGCAAGACTGTCCTGTACATATATATGTCCAAGCAGCCACATGTTTACATATACAATAATAGCCTCTAGGGCATACATATCTAACATATATGACCGCCCTATCACTATACTATTGAGGAAAAACTCATTTAAAAGAGACAACTTCATTTTGAATCCTATTTATGACATTTATGATATAAAAAATATTTTAGAAATTATCTCTCAATATATCACGATATCTGCTATCCGATATTAAAATCTTCAGGCCGATACGATACTGATATCCGATATTTAGAACATTGGGCGCCGCAGATCATATGAATGGGGAGTCGCATATTCTTTCTTTTCTTCGCTATTTTTGACTTTTATTGATAACTTTTCTCGCATGATTGGTTGTTTTTAATGAAATCTTGTAACAATCTTTTCTATGTTCCAAGTATTTTGTGCTGAAATAAAGAATCAATTTAGAGTTTCCGTTAGCTGCTTGTGTAGCGACAATGCCAAAAAGTACTTTAGTTCATTCCTTAGGGAGTACATGGAGAAATCCGACATTGTCCATGAATCTTTATGCCCTTACATACCTCAACAAAATGAGGCAGCGAAAAGGAAAAATAAACATCTATTAAATATTACATGTACCTTTCTTATTCACATGCGAGTTCCTAAGTTTTATTTGGGAGATGCAGCTCTTATTGAATGTCATTTGATTGATCATCTTACTTCTTCGCATTGGATGGTTAGGTTTCTTCTGCCATTTTATATTCTTATAGCCCTGCTTTTCAATTATCCTATGTGCGATTGGGTGTTTTGTTTTGTTCATAATCACCAACATAAGGCATCTAAACTAGACTCGAAAGCGAGTAGGTGTTTTTCTTAGATAGTCACATACTTTAGATGTTATAGTTCAGCATTGCGATGACGATTCGTTTCTGCAGATGTTGCCGTTTATGAGTCGTCGTCTAACTTTTCGAAGTCTTGCACCTTTCCTATAATGTGAGGATTTTCCTTTAGATATTCTCAATCTTCAGATCATACCAGAGCCTTCTTTTGATTTACCTACAACAACAACTCCTTCCATCGTCATAGCTGGCCGTTTTACTAAATCAGATGAGATCTCATTGTAGACGTTTCTCCTATTATGACTAGGGTGTGTGCTTGGCAACGTGTCCTACTATAGGGTCTCAAGTGCTTGTGCTTGTCAGCCCACCGTCTCAAGATCCACCCATCTGATTTCAATGTTCCCAGTGCTTTGAGAAAAAGAGGTCGGAGTTGCACCACTTCTCATACCATTGCTAATCATGTAACCTTTGAATATTTGTTTCATTCTTATTGAATATTTATCTCTTTGATCGATTTTCATCCTCTCCTTGAGTCATTCTTCGAGGCACAGACTGGGACATGATGGACAGCGGCTATGAAAGATATGTTAGCTCTTGAGCAGAATTAGAAGTGGGACTTGGTCCCTTTTCTTGTTAGGAAGAAGATTGTGGTCGATGGGTTTATGCAGTAAAACTCAATTATGATAGTTCTCTTGCATGCTTTAAAGTTCATTTGGTAGCTAAAGGATATTCACGGCCTTATAAGATTGATTATCACGAAACTTTCTCTTCGGTTGCTAAAATGAGCTCGATTCGCTTGCTTATATCTCTAGGAGCTACTCATCATTGACCTTTACACCGCTAGATGTGAGAATTGCATTCCTCCGTGGGAACTTGATCGAGAAGGTTTAAATGGAGCAACAACTTGATTTTGTTGCTCATGGAGAGTGTCTAAGTTTGTCACCTTAAGAAGTCATGGCTTGAAGCTCCCAAGCATGGCTGGCGATTTAAGGAGGTGATCACTTCTTTTGGCCTTAGTCGTTGCGTTCGTTATGCCTATATTTTTATCGCTCCCACCATGATTTATGAATTTTGTTGTTAGTATATGTTGATGATATTGTGATAATTGGTGATGACAGAGCCGGTACTGCAGAGCTGACGCTCTACCTATAAACTCATTTTCAAATTAAGAACCATGGGAGTCTGATATTTCTTAGACATTGAAGTTGCTCGATATAAAATAACATCTATATTTCTTAGCAGAAGTATATGATTGACATGCTATTTAAGGCCAAAATATTGAAATGTAAACTCGCAGACTCATATGGATCCGAATATCAAGGTGCTCCATTGGAAGATTCCGGTATATATCGACGACTGGTTGGCAAATTGAATTATCCTACAGTTACTTGACCTGATAGCGTTTATCCGACCAGTGTTGTAAGCCAATTTATCAATGTTGTGGAAAGCGAAAACTGTAGCAAAGCAGAAGTATAGCGTTTATTCTTTAGCGACATAATGCACCAATATTTTTTTCTATATAATAAATAAATATAATGATAGAAACATTAGATGAATACAAATATTTAGAAACAATAAATATTAAAATAATAGAGGTCTTTTTTTCTCAAAAGTTTATGCACAATGATAATTATTTATTGACGTTGTCATAATATAACACCTAATAAGATTTCTTTATAACTTGGAGACGACAATTAGATTCAATCCTTCTATCATTTAATATGATAATTCACTATATTATTATAGATATGGGCTTTATCTTACTTTCATTTGTTTAAAAGCGAGACTAAGAGGGGCTTAAAACCAAGATTCGAGGTTTCGTCCGAAACGCACCGATACGTGATCGTTTCATATAGGTTTCGGTGGAGACCGATACGAAATCAACCATACAATTAGGTTTCGGCCAGCCGAAACCTGAAATAACTATTTTTTGCCGTTTTCACTATTATCGTGATCACTATAGGCCTTATCGTTAGATCTGAGATGTTTTCGTGGTGAGTAGTCGCTACTTGCTCACCAAAGACGGTTGATTTTGACTATTGAGAAAGTTATATGAAAAAGGAAAATTTTGAGCTCATAGAGATAGAGGAAGAGATGTGAGAGAGAGGGGATTGAAAAACAACCTGTCAGGTTTATCTTTTTAGCTTTCATGGCTGCCTAATTATTTTTTGTGGATCAAGTGCAGAACCAAGATTGAGATCATAGTTTTTATTTGTGGTACAACTGGTTTGGTTATTTTCATCCTAAGAAGGCCACAAAAGTCGACCAAAACCATATATTAATACTTATCTAAGTACACTTTTCAATATATTTTGCATTAGTTCTTGTTTTAGCTGAATTTTTAAACACTAAGATCATTGTCTTGTGATATACAACCATAAATTTAATATATATATATATATATATATATATATATATATTATACCGTCAAAACCGAAACCGAAACCTGAACCGAGATTAGAGAAACTAACCAAAACCCATCAAAACTAATAAAATTTTGAGAGGCCGAAACCGAATCTGAAACCGAGTTTCTCGAACCTTGCCTAAAACATATAAAGCAGAAGAAAGCTGCACAAGGGCTTTATACTACTGATTTATGTAAAAGCAAAGTGACCCATAGCCGCTTTTTGCTGAAGTAGAGCTTTAACGATGCTTTATAGGGGTACAACAGTGAAGTTTATGGTGGAACGTAGGTTACTCATTGGGATGCTGCAGTTCGAATTCTGTAATACTTGAACTCAAGTTGTAGACGCTCTCGAGCAGTAGGATTTACCGATGTAGATTGTGCAGAATCTTCTTATGATCGGAAATCCACCAGAGAATATTGTATTTTCGTTGGCAGTAACTTGGGATCCTGATAAAGAAAGAAGCAGTGTAGTATATCGCTTAGTACAGAGTACGAATATAGAGCCATGACAAGTACCGCTTGTGAGTTAGTATGGATTAGCTTCTTATTTGTAGGGATTAGCTTTGGACCTACTTCTATGTGACTACTGTGACGAAAAAACTGTAATTTATATTGTTTTTTGGTAGTTTAATGGAAGGATCAAACGTATTGAGGTTGATTGTCATTTTGTTCATGAGAGGTTAGAAATGGGACAATTGACACATACTATGCAAAATTTGCTAATCAATTAACATACTTTTTCATCAAATCTTTAGGAACGTCGAGAGTGAAGTTTATTTATGATGAGTTGGGTATGTATAATATATATGCTCCAGGTTGAGAGGGGTGTTAAATATGCTATTAGAATATTCAATATGTAATTACTTAAATGTAATTTGAAACAGGTGAATATGTAAAAGTGGTCACATCTATAAAAAGAAGATTAGAGATATCTTAATTTATCTAAATTCATTAACTTAAAATTTTCTCTCCTCTAAACCCTTACTCTAATCTCATAAACAATAGTTTGATATTTTTTTTCATATTACAAGGTTCGATAAATTAATATATAAAGATTGTTAAGTCATTCCAGGTTAGAGTTTGATCGTCAATATAGATTGATAGTATTAGATAGTTGCATTAAAATATGGATAGAAATGCTGACATAGTCTAGAATTAGTTGATGGAATTTAAAAATGAGAATTTGAGATTATTTAAACATTGAATGTAAATGTAGGCAGCTGAATCCAAAGATAAAACTAATATTATATAGAAAAATATGACTAGTAGCATTAGAAAAGTTTAAAGAAATTCTTGGTGAATCTAAAAGTTTTATAATGTCTAATAAAGAGAGTAGTAGTTGAATAAATAGGTACAAAAAGTAATTTAAGTGAAAACAGAATCTTATAAATATTGACAAAAATGTAAAAACGAAGAAAATTTTAAGAAATATGAATTAGCAAATAAAGAAACTAAATAGTGAAGTTAGATCTAAAGTTTATGATAATTAATATATAAGTCTAATAACAAAAGAATAAGAAAAAGATATATATAAAATGACTAGGATGAGAAAATGATGAGAGAAAAGGGTATAAATCTAGAAAATGTCAAGTGTTCCAACAGTGAGGATAAAAGAATTTAGTTAACGTCGGTGAAATTAAAGAAAAATGGAGATATTTTCATTAATTGTTTAGTGAAAATAATAATAATGAACTTAAGATCGAAACAAACAATTTAGGTAATAATAAGAACATTACGTATAGCTGCAAAATCAGGTTTAATGAAATTAAGTATGACTTAACAAAGATGAAAACGAAAAACACAGTAGGTCCTGATAATAATACTATCGAAGTTTGAAAATGTTTTGGAAATACAGGTCTTATGTAGTAAACTAAGATATTTAATAAAGGCTTAATTCCAAAAAACTACAAATACTTTGGCCCAATTATGAGAAACTATCATACTTTGAAAATTTTGTGGTAGTTTCTTGTAATTATTGTCGACATAACACAATTTATTATAGTTTTTCGTAGTTTCATGTAGTTTTTGAAAAGTTGTGGTAGTTTCTTCAGTATTTAAGAAGAATTTGGTAGTTTCTCGTAATTAATCCAAAGTATCTGGTGGCGTTTTTTGGAATTAAGCCTTTAGTAAAATTTTTATAAACAATAAAGTCTGATGAATGGAAGACTAGCATTTTGATACCTATTTATAAGAATAACAAAGATATAAAATTGCTTAAATTATCATGGAATTAAGCTTATGAGTCCATTGAAAATATAGGAGAGAGTAATCGATTAGGGAAAAAACATCCAAATATGATAATCTATTTATTTTTATGTCAAAGCGATTTATTAATCAAGGTCGTTGATGGAGAATTATAAAGAAAATAGAGGAGACTTACTTTTTTATTGATTTTAGACCCCTAAAACTTTGGTATTTTCAAAAAAGACGTCCAAAACTTGATATTTTTTAAAAAAGCACCCAATTCTTCAAATCAAATTAAATTAGCTCCCTTGTTGACTTCATCCAATTAACATCCAGTTTTCATTAATTAGGCATAAATTAGTAATTAAAATTAGCAAATGGCTAATTACCCACCTAATTGTTAGTCATGCTTACGGTCAGCATTTCTTATAGCTATCAGAGAGGATGATGAACAAGTTGAAGATGCGGAGAGGTCAGGGTGGGGAGGTAAGAGTGGAGGAAGAGAGTGATGGTGAGATTTGTGTTTGGGTTTGAGAAAGGAACAACATAAGAAGATGTGAGATTTGGGTTTGAGTTTGACAGTGTATTTAGTTTGGGATAGGAGTTGTGTAGGAAGAGGGGTAAGATTTGGGTTTGGATTTGTGAGAGGAGCAGTGGAGGAAGAATGGCGAGATTTGGGTTTGGTTTGAGAGAGGATTGAGTTAGAGAGATGCAATGGAGGAAGAGGGTGATGGTGCAATTTGGGTTTGGGTTTGAGACGAGAAATGGAAATAGGAAAGGATTTGAGAAAAATATGGGAAGATGGGAAGATGGAAGAAAGATTGAGAAGAAGAAGAGTCATGGAGATGAGCAAAAGGAGGAGATAAAATTTCATTTGCTTATGTCTATTTAGTGATTATAAGAGATGGTGAGGAGGAGATGAAGGAACAGATGGGTAAAGGGTGAGAAAGTAATTAAGCTATTAATTTAAGTTTAGTTTACTTAACTAACCTATTAAACTAATAACGGACGGACTTTTTTTAGTTAACAGAGAAGAATTGGATGTCTTTTTTTAGAAGGCTTAACTCCAAAAAAACTAGTAGAGATTGTGGCCTAATTACGAGAAACTACCAAATCCTTATTAAATACACAAGAAACTACCGCAAAACTTTCAAAAGCTACATGAAACTACCACAAAATTTTCACTACAGAAACACTACTGTAAAAAAGGAGCTACATCATCAATAATTGTAAGAAACCACCACACAACTTTCAAAGCATGGTAGTCTTTCGTAATTTTGAGAGAATTTGTTAGTTTCTCGTACTTGAGACAAATGATTTGGTAGTTTTTTTGGAATTAAGCCCTTTTAGAAATATCAAGTTTTGGGTGTCTTTTTTGAAAATATCTAGTTTTGGTGGTCCAATATAAAAAGAACACTTTATTTATTTAGAAGATAGAATCCCTAGGAGATAATATGGATTTAGAAAAAAATCAGAGACTCGTGTGTATAGTATATGATAGAATTACTACAGTGAGGACAATTGGAGGAGAGATAAAATCATATCTAAGCACCATAGATTTACAGGAAGGATCAGTTTTAAGTCCTTATCTTTTTTTTAATCATTAATGATCTTAATATATATTTTTAGGATGACGTGACATGGTGTGTGTTGTTTGCTGATATTGTTGTAGTCTAAAGAAACATAATTTCTACAGCAGAGATATGGAGAGGTCTTAGAATCTAAAGGATTTAGATATAGCAGAACAAAAACATCTTATATGGAATATAATTTCAACAATACAGTATGAAGAAATATATGTATGCTACATATTAATGGTAGAAAAATGGCTAGAAATAACCAATTTCGTTACTTAGGATTTATAATTAATAATGATGGGGATATCGAGGAGGATGTAGGTCATAGAATCAAAGCTGGGTGGTTGAAGAGGAGAAATATTTAGGAGTGCTATGTAATCGCATGATACCTTTGAAAATTAGAAAGAAATTTTTATAAGATGACAGGAAGGTCAGCGCTTCTGTATGAGTAGAATGTTGAGCAATTACATGACAACATGGCTAAAAATTGAGTGTGTTTGAAATGAGAATGTTAAGATGGGTGAATGATAATACACGAAAAGATATGATAAGAAATAAGCGTATACGTAATAAGTGATAAGTAACTTTCATAGAAGATAAGATAAGCGAAAACTGGTTGAGTGGTTTGGTAGTATGTAATGGAGGTCAATCAATGCCCCGGTTAGGAGTAGTGATAAAATTGTAGTTAATGGTGCAACTAGGGGTAGGGATAGACCTAAACAGACACGGATAGAGAATATTAAGAATGATATGTTAATTGTTAATTTAGCATAGCAAAATGAAAGAATAAGATCCATATAACCGACCCAATTTTTTTTGGATAAAGACCTGTTTTTGTTATTGTCACACTTTTCATATTCACTTGGTATAGCACTCAGAATAATGCCATCTCTCACCCAGAATTTTATCTCTTAAGCTGGTCTTCAATTGTCATTTCATTCAAGGAGCATGCCGTCTAGTTGTCAAGTTCACAATCTAATATTAAGATTGATATAATTTCTATGTTGTCTAGGGATTATGTTGGCTGCATTTAACTGATTGTGTATAATGCTGAAGGGTAGGCTGTGCCAATTATTAACACTAATCTGGAACGACTGAATTGTTCATTGATGAATGGACACAATAAAAGATCAGAGATACGTCAAAGGAATTTTGTTGGCAGTATGGATTGTTTAAATTATCTCACAACAACTTATCATAGTCTCATAGATAAACAAAGGGACATAGAGGGGATAATTGTATCGTGATAACTTGGACTTTGGAGCCTACTAATGCAGGTTTCGAGTTCTCAATAAAAGCTTAAAAGGTTTCTGGTAGAGATTTGTGAAAGAATATGTTGTGATTCCAGAGGATCTCATTTCTACTTCGGTACTACTTTGACACTAAAAACATTCCCAAGCAATTCATTATTCATTGGCCGTGATCGGGCTTTTTAGATATCTAACTATTGTTCCCATCTTTAAGCAATGTTTTTTGTTTCTTTTATTACTTCCTGATAGATGTATTATTGTGTCCGGAAAATAGTTTACTTTTCATGTCTTCTTAATTGAATAATACATGTGCTCTGCTTGATCAAATGATCTGTTCTGGGCATTCTTTTTAATTTCATATTTGATCTTTCTCTTTCCGGCATTATTCTTGTTGTGTATCTGATTGGTGCACATTGCTATAGAGGCATGCATCAGTTTATTGAGATCTAAAACTAATTTCACATATCTTGCGTAAATAAGCTGGGTGATTATGTAAGTGCCACTATAGCATATAATACAGTTTCTTGCCATCAAGTAAGAGACCTTGGTTCAAATCATGCTTGCATCTGGATGCGAGCTACTATTAAAATAAAGGAAAAGCAGAGGGTAACCTTAATTCTAAACTACACACATATGATTGTAACTGTTAGACATCATCTCTTTCCAGAATACTAATAAATTTGTATGATTTTTGAGTGACATACTTATAATATAAATTTTTTATTAAATGTATATTTTATTCTTATAGGTTGTACTTTTTCCTGTAACTGTGGGCCTTGTTCTCAATACTTATGCCAAAGGCGTCGTGAATGTTATCCAACCTATAATGCCCTTTGTTGCTATGATTTGCACCTCGATATGTATTGGAAGCCCTCTTGCTATTAACAGGAGACAGATTCTATCATCAGACGGCCTCTTTTTGCTTCTTCCTATACTGACATTTCATCTTCTAGCCTTCGCTCTTGGTTATTGGTTGTCCAAATTGCCGTTTTTAAGGTATGACTTATCTGCCCTTTATAATTACCATTTTTTTGCTTTCAATTCTTAACCTATTTTCTGAATTGTCATTTTAATTTGAGATGGTAATTGGAACAATCAATGTCATAAAATACGGTCTATGCGCCCACATATGCGTATTCGCCTACTTGATGCATAGGAATGGGGTAATTTTGCAATTTGCGGAGCATAATCAAGCTTTGATGCATAAAAATCATTATGCGGCCGCATAATGCAATATACGGTCGATATACGGCCGTATAAAATGCATAATAGCTTAAGAATTGGGTTGGGTTAATAAAATGGGTTTAAGCTTTTAAGATAGCTGTATCTGTAGATGATGACTTGAAGGCCTTTTACAAAGCAAAAAAATTCTGTCTATTCATTTGTCCTTTTTCTTTCCTTTCTCATATCAAATTAGGGTTTGCTTCTAACAATTTCTCCTCTCTCCGGTGAAAACTCAGACAAGATAACGTTTTTTAGGCAAACAGCTATAGAGAAAGCTTTTTGGCTTCTATTTCTCTGCATAATATGTTTTTTTTTTTATCGTTCATGTTAAATCATTCATCAACTCTATAGTTTATGTATTTTTAATCTCATCAGCTCCTTGTTTAATTTTTTTTTATCTCCTTCACTCTTTCTTTATTTTTGTTTTTGTTTAACCATGTTAGTTTTTCTTTTATGTGCTTGTAAAAATGTATATGTTTTTATTTGTCTCCAGAAATTACCTAATTCTATTTATTTGTACCGTGTCCGGAAAACTTTGTAACATTTTGACGACACCGAAGATATGTGATTGCTTGGATCATTTGATGACATTGATTTTAATTATGTGTTTTGCTAATTTATGACAATGCCAATGCTTTAATTGTTGCTTTCAAACTATGTGCTACCTATGATCTTGATGAAATTTTGGTCATGAAATTATTCCCATTTTGATTTTTCAATCCTGAAGATTAATTTGGTTATTCTATGAATCTCCGTTGAAATAGCACTAATTCACATATATAATTATGGTACACACTTTATGTTAATATTGCATTATTATCAATGTAATTATGTAATATGATATGATTGCTTATTTTTGCATTTTTAATTATAAATTCTTGTCTCAAAATTCATTAATAATTCATTATGAACACTATATCTTTTATACTCATTTTTATATTTTCTCATTTCTCTCTCTCTCTCTCACACACACACACACATTTGAATTTATTACCTTAAAAAATACAAATCACTTATGCGTCACATAATCGGCTTATGCGCTATGTAGTTCTCAAGCGTATGAAATCGCATATCGTATTTCATAACATTGGAAACAATCTCGAGTCCTTTCATGTTTTTCCTTTGAGCTCAAATATTTCTTCGACTAGCATGATTCATCAAGTGAATGTTGCATTATTTTTTGAACAAGTTTTCTGGGGCTTATCCAACTATTCTTATATGAGATTTCAGTTCAAAGTTATGCATCACAAACCTCTCCTTGTAGCCTTTCACTGGCTTCTAGCCTTAGTGTTCTCCTGCATGTTTAGTAATTATATGAATGACAATATATTCGTATAGATAGTTGACTTTCGATGCTTAATGTCTCCAAGCAGAAGTAACTTGATGCAGACTTCCACAGCGAGTATCATAATTTTAGAAGCAGGAGAAACCTTCACCAGTTTGCTTGCAACTTCTCACCCTTTGACTCGGTGTGAACATCAAATAACCCAAACTCTCTCCTTCCTTTTATGATTCTATCCCTTCAATCTCAGGAAATTTTGTTACTCATGCCTTATCAAATTATTTCGACTGCTTAAGTTGATAGTTTGTGGTCTAACAACTCACATGCTTCAAACTTAACAGTTAACACTCCTTCCATAGGCCATAGGGCCAAGTAGAAACTTGAATAAATATATATTTTTTAAATCGACCATATCGAGTTTTGGACCAAATACTTGTTGAGTTGAGTGCTCCCGTTATTTTTGTGCACTGGTAATTTTCATGTAAGAGTCTGCTTCAAATACCAACCTAACTGGATTTGAATCTGGATGGTTCAGGTACCCTTTTTACCAAAGCTTTGCAGTGACGTTTGAGGGAATTTTATAATCTGATAGAGAATTCTATATACCAAAAATATTTATCCTCCCATTTCTCTTCATGTGATCTAAACCAATCCAATATTTCATAACATTTTTCCTCTACAGGCAAGAAGAGCCGGTTTGCAGAACCATATCACTATGCACAGGAATGCAGAGCTCAACTCTAGCTGGGCTCCTCGCCACACAGTTCCTAGGGACCAGCCACGCGGTCCCTGCCGCATGCTCTGTTGTAGCTATGGCAATCATGGGTCTTAGTCTCGCTTCGTTCTGGGGCAATGGGTCACGGATCAGAGACATTGCCTCATTGATTTCCTTTCAAGCTTAGTTAAAGGTGATGAACATAGTATTCATACCGATAGTATAATAGTATCCGATTAATTCATATTTGGATAGAAGCTGAGCATGTAAGGCTTGCCCTACCTTTGCTAATTAGATGTACAGAAAGGATTAATTTTAGGGAAGAATGGAAGATGGTTATATGCCTTCTGTATCTATTTTTGAATAATAAGTAAGGTGCCATCTCGTATTATTAAGTTGTGAGTTGAGGGCTTTTTGCATGTTTTGTTATGTGTATGGAAAGAGAATACTGCAGGTCCTAATATGCAATGCCTGGACTCATGGGCTGGTGGGGCCCAACCCCATCCGCTCCGCCCCACTGCAGTTTGGGGCCTGCAATGAAACTGAAGGCCCTGTTTTCTTGTATGGAAACTCTCACTAAGACGGTGGGGAATATTTAAAAAGCATATCTTTTTTCACGAGGCCAACTCCTGATAAGAAAGGGTGAGTTGTGGTAGGTTTGTGATAGCCAGTATAAAACTGTCACATTTTATGACATAAACCGCTATAAGAATATCGTTGGGGCGTCTTCTACTCAATGACGCGATACATCAGATTCCAACTGTAGTGTTAAATATGCAAGGGCTTTTAGGTCGTCGTTCAGAAACGGGGCGCTATATCAGATTCCAGATGTATTGTCAAATAAGCATGGCTTTCATAGGATTTGTCTAGGCTCTTGGAACATAGGTTTCCTTACGGGTAGATGCACAGAATTTGTGGAGGCGATGGCTATGAGGAGAGTTAGTATTATGTGTTTGCAAGAAACTAAATGGATATGTAAAAAAGGTAGAGATATAGAGTCCTGATGTTATAAGCTTTGGTATATGGGTAGAGATAAAAATCGTAATGGAATAGGCATAATCATAGATAGACAGTTGCTTGAGAATATAGTTGAGATTAAGAGAAAATGTGATATGATTTTACTTATTTTAGTTATTTTAGTTGGGGAGATCTTTAATATTATTAATGCTTATACACCACAAACGAGGAGGAAAAAGGAATTAGCCATTCATTCCCTCTCATACATCATATAAATGAGAAAGGGAGGCATGAGAAAAATCTATATATATTTCTCAAGTGGTTCACACAAACCCACATGCCTCACATGTCACTAAATGATAAACATATAGTATATGTATCATATACACTACTATATACTGGTGAGAGAGATACCGTATAATACTAGTAACCATATCATATATAGATATATTAAGTCAATACTTAATGAAATCATCCGGCTCTAAAAATAAACCGGCTAGTATATCAAACGTTTGATTAATGTACGCATATCACATACACGTTTTTAATCGAACTCCCGCACGTGTCTAACTATACACACTATACATATACACATCATCATTTCACTTGAGCTGATGCTTTCGGCGTGAGTCTCTAAAGACTTGACAATACACTGGCCGTGAGTTAATAGGATAATATCCGATTGAACCTGAAACAGTTTTAGATCAATCTCCAGAACAGGTTAAATCACAAACACATTAGTGACACTAGCTGTTAGTGTTTATGCCTTAGAAGGCCATTACTGTATCATACTAGTTTGTATATTATTTAATGGAAGCTTGGGATATTCACATGTATATAACAGTCTTGCTAAATATGGTAGTATGCTACTTGGTTTTTCTATCTTAATATGTGAGTATACGTATTGATAGAGCTCTTAGGATCTTGCTTGACTACCAGCGTTGTGATGGCAGTCACACTAGTGGGGGCTGGGTAGTCTACAAGCACATCCTTATTCAGGTCCTTAGTCGTTGGATTATAGAGACAGGGCATCGATACTCCGGAGTAGACTAGTGTGTACGCTTCTCATCCCAGTTGGGGAGATGGTCTGTCCCACAGCCGTCAGTACGTCGTGCTGGAGATAGTATGCAGGTGCTCGTTAGGTTACGGGTACACCGGACAGGACTCACAGGGAACTGTTGGTTGGTTTTATACCAGTCGTCAGTGAGCAGTTCCCAGGTGACATAAGTACAGCATAGTCCGCAGACTTGACACTGCTACTTCGCCTCGAGTGTGTCCCACTGTTCTTAGATTGCTACCCTACCACGGCTCAAAGGAGTCGTGCAAACAGGTAGCAGTTGGGTGCAGTCCCGAGCACTTAGAGGCAGTGGCGGTTAGACAGGATTCGTCTCTCCCGGTATTGGTGGTTGATATCGCGCTGTGTCAGAGAGCCATTACGCAAAGTCTCTGGCCAGGGCAAGCGAGATTTGCTGGTAGGTTCCAGTAGTTTCTCAGGATGTAATGGGCTTCGCTCCGACACGACTTATACCGCTATTAGGGGACTGACGCTTGCCGCCCCCTAGGCCCGATATGCGATAGTCTTAGACGAACGGACCGGACTGTATGGAGATTGTCACATCAGACTCAGTAGGAGTCGGATGGGTTTCCTCATCGGCCTTCTTATCGACATCTACCTGGGGACCGTTACGTACAGCTAGTGCCGCTTGCGGTTTGTGGTTAAACCCACTGCCAGCGCAGTAGTCGAGTCTCTAGAGTCCCACACAGAGAGTTTCCCTACTCCAGGCGAAACGATATAGAGGTCGTATGGTTTTACGACAAGGGTTTGGACGCATACGTGTGTTTACGCACGTACGACTTTCGGACAGATTTTACTAGTCGGCTTTGGTTTAAGCCAGTTACTAGTATCCGGTTATTGGATTTATACAGTCTAAAGTTTTTCCGTGTTTTCGCGGATAGGAGGGACGTTCTCGTAATTGCGCGAGAAGCTTCTAGAAGATGGTGACTAAGAAGGTTAAGGTGGCATATACATTGAATGAGATTAGTGAGTCATATGAGTGATTCATCCATGTCATTAATGCATCATAAATGCTTAATGACTCATGGTAATGAATCATTATTAGATATTTATGAAGCATGATTATTCATCAATTGTTTTTCTTTTATTGATAAATCTTAATGCTTCATATATATTATGATAACTCATTTTTTCATATCAATTATTCTTCTCACCTTCTCTCTCCTTAAGCTTCCTCTCTTCAAACCCTAATCCTCCCCTCTCATGTATTGAGTACAAGGATTAGTTAGACTACTTAATCCATAACCCTCACTCTATATCATCTAGGTATTTTGATTAGCACTTAAAGAAACCTAGTTGCCTCAAGTTTAGAGGCAAAGCTTGGAGTAAAGCTCTCGTGGTGGATCGTCTACTACTTGGAGAAGGTCGAGGAGGAGGTGGAGTTCGTAAAGACGAAGGACACGGTTCTATAGGTATAATCACTTCACATAGTAGTTTAGAACTCCTATGTTAGTTGTTAGTTATCGTTTAGCTTCGATTCATGCGGTTAGTCGATGT
This sequence comes from Agapanthus africanus, assembly GCA_030015575.1. Taxonomy (NCBI): domain Eukaryota; kingdom Viridiplantae; phylum Streptophyta; class Magnoliopsida; order Asparagales; family Amaryllidaceae; genus Agapanthus; species Agapanthus africanus. The sequence continues at coordinate 395,842,294 of JASDDO010000026.1, read as the reverse complement.
TTAAGCAAACAACAAGATCGTTTTTCATATTTCCGCCTCCCCGCTAGTCGTGGGGTGTTGTACATCGACTTACAGTGGTATCAGAACCTCGCTAAACAATAATTAACTCATTAGTAAAGTCGTAAGTATTTCGAATGCAAAAAGGAACCGGAAAGATCATCGTTTTACACAGTTTCTGTCGAAATTTAAACAGGCCCTAAAAATTTTTCAGGGACCTGCAGAATAACAAGCAGGAAATTATAGGGGTACTCAAGAAATTTGGTCGCGTAACTCGGCTAACGTGCCGCGGAACCGCGGCGGATCCATGCGATCCGCCGCGGATCCGCGGCCGAGTTAGGGCCGAGTCGGCCCAAATTTCTTCAGTGACTTTCTGGTGTTAGCAGTGATATTTCTGGATGTTTAGTTTTCTGCTCAAGTCTCAGGTGCACAGAGAAGTATTGGAGTAGAATCTATAGTGTTTTGCTCGATCGAAATTTTGCGATGTTTGCTAATTTGATTATATCTTTGTTTGTATAATGTGTTCGTAAACCTCTCCTAACTGCTAGTATGTCGGTTGGCAGAGGGTTGCACATTTCTGTAATGGATTTTATCTGTTTGTGTATATGAACTGTGTTGGACTGTTGTGATGTATAGCCGGGGTTATGTGATGGGTTATTATTTAATTCATTTGATGTAAATGTAATTTGTTGTAATATTATTTTGTGGGGCACATCCAAGTTGCGGTTGTAGCCACCGTTGTATTATTTCATTTTACTGTTTTTGCTCCTAGGACAGACCCAAGATGGGGTGCACAAACTGCCGGGCGGGTAGTTTGCCGTACCCGTTGGGATCTTGGGTGGGGTAAAGGCTATTCATCACAACTGTGTAATCCGTCTTTTGTTGCAGGCTTAAAACAAACACGGATTGCTTGCAAATCCAATAAAGTTCATCTGTGATCTGGAATGCCTATTATTGCGTCTGACGAATGTACAATATCTATATATGATAGTTATTTAGACGTCACTTATGTTTTACACCCGCGCTAGCCCAGCCCCCGCTCTGCCGTTAGTTAAGTAACCTAACGGGTGATGACGGGACCCCGTGGCGAATGCGGATGGCATAAGAGGACGTTGTATTTTCGTTGTTTTCTGCAATGATAGGTTAATGATGGGACGCATTATTTATAATGCAAAGAAATAAACCAAAAAGTTGAATCGTTGGAACAATTTAAAAGAAACCATTCGGTTATTTTAAAAGAGCAAAATTTTTAATTGCGGAGCTTTAACCACTCCTTTTAAAAAGCTATCAGGTTCCTTCGATTATATCAAGTTCACTACGTTCACGGTTTCGCCAAAACCAGTCGTAGCCCTCCGTCATTTCTTATGGATGGTCAGTAGTATTCAAGCTATGTTTGTTGGCTTTCGTCAAGGCATAGTGTTTGGTAGCTGCTGGGGTATTCATTTGTTGCATAGATAGATGAGTTGGTTTGGGACAGTCGTATAACCTTGTTGGCTTTCGTCAAGGGTATATACAGGTGGGTTCAAATTAATAAGATAATGATGGGCAGAACTTGACATGTGTTTTATGATTTGTTGGCTTTCGTCAAGGTCATAAGAACATGGGGCAAAAATCTATATCGGGAATTTCTAAAGAAACTGAAATTTGCAAAGAGATGCATACCATTTGGAGTTTGATGAATGTTGGTAGGATTCCTTCAACATTATCATACGATGATATTTGGATCCCGATCCTACTGTGGGTATATGCTACTTATCAGGAGATTCATCACTTAACGATCAATGCTATAAACCAAGTAGGTGTCAAGAAAGGTGTCAGCGGGGTTACGCCCCCAGAGAAAAGAGGTTATTTAATTAAGGAACTTCGCGAAAGCGTTGGAAAACCTCCCTCGAAGTACCGACACTAGCCTGGCTGAACGGTTAAGCAAGTATTGTACAGTGAGAATAGTCCTGGCTAATTCTTCTTTTATGGTTTGAGGAAGGATTCGAAAAACAGTGGGAGTAGATAAATTAAAAACCAATCTAAACTTGCAAGAGCATCATGCTAAAGTGTTTTCTTCTCTCTCTCTCATTGCAGCGACCTTGTGACCATGACTAGGTTACATCTAGATAACAAGTTGACTGAATCTAACTTATATGACTGGCAAAGGTCTGTCCAGATGACCATTGCCTATGACAAGCTGGACCACCCTATTACTACTCAAGATCCCGCCGTCCCAGGTCCAGTTTCCACCGTCGCGGATATGGATATCCGTCAGACAAAGGAAAAGAATAAAGCGAAAGCCAAGTGCCTCGTGTTGGCTTCAGTTGATGGTATAAACCAGAAGCAGCACGAGAAGATGGACTCAGTTTCCATCTTTCTCCATAACAAAGATTTATATAGAGAGCAATCTCATATCACAACATATGAGGCCTCGAACGAATTAATTCAAGCGAGGTCGGCTGACGGGTCATCAGTAAGGGACGACGTCCTTACGATGACTAGCTATATTGATGAGCTCAAGGACCTGGAGTCCACGTTGGGAAACAGGTCATATGCTGACTTATTTCCACAGTCTCTACCCTCTACTTATACCCTGAAAGAAATCAGGGAGACACAAGCTCTGCTTAATGGGGGACCTTCTTCTTCTACATCCAGGGCGAAAGCAAAGGATGAAAAGAAGAAGACCTCTATAAAGCCGTTATACATTGTCAGTAAAGTAGAAGGAAAGGAAAGAGCAAAAGTTTCGGGACTTGGTGTAGGCAAGGAGGGATGTTCCTATTGTTATGGGAACGGACATTGGCAGAAAGATTGCAAGGCTTTGGAAGCCAGTAGCCAGGATACGAAGTATGTTGTGGCTTCAGCCTCAAGTGTATTTGTAATTGAGAACTGTTTGTCAATTAACTCTACTTCCTGGGTACTAGATACCGGAGCAGGATCTCATATCTGTAATTCGTTACATGCTTTGAGAAACCGTAAAGTTATAAGGATAGGTGATTTGTCTCTCAGAGTAGCAAACGGAATGAGCGTGGACGCTGAATCCGTGGGAGAATATCGCCTAGGTTTGACAAGTGGGCAGATATTGATTCTGCGTAACTGTCTGTATGTATCTAGTTTGACTTGTAATATCATACCAGTGTCCTCACTTTCAAGAGAGGGATATGACTTTACATTCGTAAGCGATGTAGTTCACATTCACCTAAATCAAGTTCTGATTGGGTCCGGTACATTAGATGACGGTATATACGTATTGAATCAAGCTCAGGTTTTCAATGTCCAGAACACACTTAAAAGAAAGTCTCCAGAAATGAATCAGGCTTTCTTATGGCATTGTAGACTAGGTCACATCAATGAAACACGATTAACGAAGTTACATAGAGAAGGGTATTTGAATCCATTTGAATATCAATCTTATGCCACTTGTGAATCTTGTCTCATGGGAAAGATGACAAAGACTCCGTTTACTGGACACGGAGTAAGAGCGAGCGAGCTCTTAGGACTCGTACACAGTGACGTGTGCGGTCCGATGTCTACACATGCGCGAGGTGGTTATTCCTACTTCATTACTTTTACGGATGATTTCTCTAGGTATGGACATATCTTCTTGATGAAGCATAAATCCGAGGCCTTTGAGAAATTCCAAGAATACAAGAATGAAGTGGAAAACCAAACAGGCAAAAGTATTAAGAAACTGAGATCTGATCGAGGTGGTGAATACTTAAGTGCCGAGTTCTTGGGTTACTTAAAAGAGAAAGGAATTCTCTCTCAGCTTACTCCTCCATACACACCACAACACAACGGTGTATCGGAAAGGAGGAATCGAACCCTATTAGATATGGTCCGTTCCATGATGAGTAAGGCTGAGTTACCGCGATCATTCTGGGGTTATGCGCTAGAATCAGCGGCATATCTTTTGAACAAGGTTCCAACCAAGACTGTGCCTACCACGCCATATCAGATGTGGAGTGGGAAGAAACCCTATCTTTAGTACCTGAAGACATGGGGATGTCCAGCTTTTGTAAAAAAGCAGCATCCGGACAAGCTCGAGGCACGCTCAGTAGAGTGTAAGTTTGTGGGATATCCAAAGAACTCCATGGGATATTGCTTCTACTACACAGAGGAACAAAAGGTTTTTGTTTCTCGTTATGCCCGCTTCTTAGAAACTGAATTTTTAGAAAATCAGAAGAGTGGGAGCGCAGTAGAACTGGAAGAAATTCCAGAACCACAAGCTGTTACTGAAAGTTTGGTAGAACAAGAAGTTTCAGAAGAAAGGGACATACCAGCGCCTATCCGCAGAAGTAGTAGGCAGTCTCATCCGCCCGAGAGATACTACGGTTTTCTCATAGACGGGGATCGAGAAGATTGCGTCATTGATAATGACGACCCTACTAGCTTCCAACAAGCCATTCAGAGTGGCGACTCGGTAAAATGGCTGGATGCAATGCGGACCGAAATGGAGTCCATGTACACTAACAAAGTATGGACTTTGGATACTGCTCCAGATGGGGTAAAACCCGTAGGATGCAAGTGGATCTTCAGAAAGAAGATTGGTGTAGATGGACAGGTTGAAACCTATAAGGCTAGACTTGTTGCAAAGGGTTTCCGTCAAAGACCTGGTTTGGACTATGACGAAACCTTTTCTCCAGTGGCTATACTGAAATCCATTCGGGTCCTTCTTGCTATTGCTGCCTTCCACGATTATGAGATCTGGCAGATGGACGTAAAGACGGCCTTTCTAAATGGAAATTTAGAAGAGAGCGTCTATATGGATCAGCCAGAGGGATTCATTCAGAGTGGGAGCAGCGGTAAAGTATGCAAGCTGCTTAAGTCCATTTATGGACTAAAGCAGGCATCGCGGAGTTGGAACATCTGTTTTGATGATACTGTCAAAGAATTCGACTTTATCAAAAATCCAGATGAACCATGCATATACAGTAAGATTGTAGGGAGAGTTGTTGTATTCCTCGTCTTGTACGTGGATGACATTCTCCTAATAGGAAATGATATTCCTATGCTACAGTAAGTCAAAAGATTCTTGTCACAGAAATTCTCCATGAAGGACCTGGGTGATGCCACCTACATTCTGGGGATCTAGATCTATCGTGATAGATCAAAGAGGATGTTGGGACTTTCACAGTCCAGATACATAGACACCATATTGAAAAGATTCAGTATGGAAGATTCTAAGCGCGGTAACCTACCGGCTTGTCACGGAATCACCCTCTCCAAAGAGATGTCTCCCAAGACTGATTTGGAAAGGGAACGCATGTCGATTATACCCTACGCTTCTGCGGTAGGCTCTATAATGTATGCGATGTTATGTACCAGACCAGATGTAGCATACGCATTGAGCGTTGTAAGCCGGTATCAGGCAAACCCAGGGGAGAATCACTGGATAGCAGTAAAGAACATTCTCAAGTACCTGAGGAGGACTAAGGAGATGTTCTTGGTTTACGGCGGAAAGGACCTCAAGATGGAGGCCTATGCTGATTCCGGCTTCCAGAGTGACAAGGATGACTCCAAGTCCATGTCGGGTTATGTCTTTACCCTCAATGGAGGGGCGGTCTGTTGGAAGAGTTCCAAGCAGGACACCGTTGCTGACTCAACGATGGAAGCGGAGTACATAGCTGCTTGCGATGCCGCAAAAGAAGCTGCCTGGATGAAGAAGTTCCTCACAGAACTTCAGGTGGTTCCTACCAGTGTTGGTCCAATACCTCTGTATTGCGACAACAACGGCGCTATAGCTTTAGCGAAGGAACCCAGGTCCCATCAGAAGTCCAGACATATCTTAAGGCGGTATCACCTGATCAGGGAGATCGTAGATCGCCGGGAGATCGAGGTAAAGAGAGTAAATACAGAGGATAACATTGCTGATCCATTCACTAAGGCCCTACCTCAGATTCAGTTCGAGAGGCTACTCGAGATCATCGGTCTTCGATACGCCAGTACATGGCCCTAATGCAAGTGGGAGATTGTTAGTGTTTATGCCCTAGAAGGCCATTACTGTATCATACTAGTTTGTATATTACTTAATGGAAGCTTGGGATATTCACATGTATATAACAGTCTTGCTAAACATGGTAGTATGCTACTTGGTTTTTCTATCTTAATATGTGAGTATACGTATTGATAGAGCTCTTAGGATCTTGCTTGACTACCAGCGTTGTGATGGAAGTCATACTAGTGGGGGCTGGGTAGTCTACAAGCACATCCTTATTTAGGTCCCTAGTCGTTGGATTATCGAGACAGGGCATCGATACTCCGGAGTAGACTAGTGTGTACGCTTCTCATCCCAGTTGGGGAGATGGTCTGTCCCACAGCCGTCAGTACGTCGTGCTGGAGATAGTATGCAGGTGCTCGTTAGGTTACGGGTACACCGGACAGGACTCACAGGGAACTGTTGGTTGGTTTTATACCAGTCGTCAGTGAGCAGTTCCCAGGTGACATGAGTACAGCATAGTCTGCAGACTTGACACTGCTACTTCGCCTCGAGTGTGTCCCACTGTTCTTAGATTGCTACCCTATCACGGCTCAAAGGAGTCGTGCAAACAGGTAGCAGTTGGGTGCAGTCCCGAGCACTTGGAGGCAGTGGCGGTTAGACAGGATTCGTCTCTCCCGGTATTGCGGGTTGATATCGCGCTGTGTCAGAGAGCCATTACGCAAAGTCCCTGGCCAGGGCAAGCGAGATTTGCTGGTAGGTTCCAGTAGTTTCTCAGGGTGTAATGGGCTTCGCTCCGACACGACTTATACCGCAATTAGGGGACTGACGCTTGCCGCCCCCTAGGTCCGATATGCGATAGTCTTTAGACGAACGGACCGGACTGTATGGAGATTGTCACATCAGACTCAGTAGGAGTTCGGATGGGTTTCCTCATCGGCCTTCTTATCGACATCTACCCGGGGACCGTTACGTACAGCTAGTGCCGCTTGCGGTCTGTGGTTAAACCCACTGCCAGCGTAGTAGTCGAGTCTCTAGAGTCCCACACAGATAGTTTCCCTACTCCAGGCGAAACGATATAGAGGTCGTATGGTTTTACGACAAGGGTTCGGACGCATACGTGTGTTTACGCACGTACGACTTTCGGACAGATTTTACTAGTCGGCTTTGGTTTAAGCCAGTTACTAGTATCCGGTTATTGGATTTATACAGTCTAAAGTTTTTCCGTGTTTTCGCGGATAGGAGGGGCGTTCTCGTAATTGCACGAGAAGCTTCTAGAAGATGGTGACTAAGGAGGTTAAGGTGGCATATACATTGAATGAGATTAGTGAGTCATATGAGTGATTCATCCATGTCATTAATGCATCATAAATGCTTAATGACTCATGGTATTGTATCACCATTAGATATTTATGAAGCATGATTATTCATCATTTGTTTTTCTTTTATTGATAAATCTTAATGCTTCATATATATTATGATAACTCATTTTCTCATATCAATTATTCTTCTCACCTTCTCTCTCCTCATGCTTCCTCTCTTCAAACCCTAATCCTCCCCTCTCATGTGTTGAGTACAAGAATTAGTTAGACTACTTAATCCATAACCCTCATTCTATATCATCTAGGTACTTTGATTAGCACTTAAAGAAACCTAGTTGCCTCAAGTTTAGAGGCAAAGCTTGGAGTAAAGCTCTCGTGGTGGATCGTCTACTACTTGGAGAAGGTCGAGGAGGAGGTGGAGTTCGTAAAGACGAAGGACACGGTTCTACAGGTATAATCACTTCACATAGTAGTTCAGAACTCCTATGTTAGTTGTTAGTTATCGTTTAGCTTCGATTCATGCGGTTAGTCGATGTTTAAGCAAACAACAAGATCGTTTTTCATATTTCCGCCTCCCCGCTAGTCGTGGGGTGTTGTACATCGACTTACACTAGCTGCATGTAACGGTTACCCAGATATATGTTAAAAAGTTGGTCGACAAGAAAACTAATCTGAACCCAACAAAGCCTATCAGTGACAACTACTATACAGTTCGGTCTCTTTATCAAAAAGTGTCGCATACCGGATCTGGGGGGTGGATACTGTCAGCCCTCAATAACCCAATAAGTCATGCTGATATCAAACTTATAACCATCCGAGATACAATTGATAGTACTTATCAGTTTATCTCAACCGTCCTGGCCAGAGATTTCCGGTTATAGTTATATCACGCAGAGCACAACATCAAGTCCTTATATCGGGAGAGGCGAATCCCATCTCGACCACTCACTGCCTCCACGTGTTTCGGGACTATACCCAACAAAAACCTGTATGCACGACTCTTTAAAACCGTGATTGGGCACACAAGACACTATGACGATCTCAGGTCAAAAGACTATCTAATACCATTTTCACCAGAGAACTACTATCTGACAATAGGTATAATACCATGTAGGAGTTCTCAGCGAGTCCGTTCAGTATATTCATTCTTCAATGAGCACCAGTACACAAATTTCGGTGTCAAATACCAATAGCTGTGGGACCATCTGTCGTCCCGGTTGGGGTCAAGAAACGCATACACTAGTCTACTCTGAAGTACCGATACCCCATCTCAATACTCTCTCGGCTAAGAATTTTTAAGGATGTGTTTACTAACCATGCCCCACTAGTATGATCACATCATAATCTTGATAGTCAAGAAAAAATTCTAAGGGCTTTATCAACATGTATTACCGATATGTAAAAGCAAGTAAAACATATACACATGAAAGTTAAAGCAAAGTAGATAGCATACTATAATCTCGAGCAAAAATGTTCTATCCATATAGGTCCATGTATAATTACAATAATTGCCTTCATGGCACCTATATCTAACAGTGCAAATTGAAACAAAGAACAATAGATGGCATCATACAGACCCGAGGACCTTAATCTCTTGTATTCGAACATCAGAGCATACTTAGCCCAATCCACGTATCCTGACAAACTGGGAGGTTTACCGTTAAATTGAAATCCAGGACCCCAACTTTCTTGAGCCCCACTAACGATTGCAACACCTAGCGGAGGAGAATATTTACGAAGAGGTTGTACTTCGACATCACCTATAGCTTTAAAATTCCGAGGATACGAGAAACTTGCCATCAAACCATTAGCATGATCAAACTTGCAAGAATAATCGTTGACGAAAGGGCACAAGTCAATATCATCCTGAACATAACGATCTTTAGGAGCCACTGGAGCTTCGTATAACTTTAAAATGTCATGACGTTCAAAGCACGACCTTTAAGTTTTACGCCCGATAAAGAAAAGGTTATGAAGAGCGGCTCTCTCTATCGATTCCTCAGGATATGCACTGAGACAATATTCCTGTAATAAAGTCTTATTAGGCTGATCAACAGGAGTTGCACTGGTGCGGACCCAATATCGAGCGACATAAGGTATGACAGACTCCCTAGGCCTAGACACAGTTGAATGTACTTGTTGTTACTACTGGATTCATCCCAGAAGTATCCGGATTAGCTAATGATTCCTCTACGGGGTTAGTAGCTGTTGATCCTTCAGCTTTAACTTGAGCCTTGGAATTAGTCCTGAGCTCAAAGTCTAAAATGGCAGCCAAAGTCGTAGGTCCAGCCAGGAAGCCTTATCAGATGCCCGTTTATAAATGGAATCTGTCTTATCAATCACAATATTTTCATCCTGTTAGGTTGTTTTAAAGTTTTGATTATACCGCAAGTGCACGGTTTATCGGTCGTAGCACTTGTCGGTCGATCCACAGAGAAGAGCGCAACTTTTAGTTAAATCCAACGAATTTAAAAATATGTTTTTTATTTATTAACTATTAATAATTTAAATGCATAAATTAAAATGAAATAAAGTGCAATGCAATAAATAAAGGTAAGCAATTTTAAATGCGGTAAATTTAAACGCGGTAATTAAAAAGCAATAATTAAAAGCAAATAAAAATAAAAATCTTTAAGTAAATATGATAAAAGGAAAATATCCAGGGATTCGAATCCACTAGATTTATTCATGGTGATTTCGAATAATCTATTTCCTTTTCTTTAATTCCACCTTTAAAACAAAAATCTAATCAAAAGAAAAGATGTTTATTTTAAAGATTAATTGCTGATTAATTAAGAAACAAGTTGATCTAAACCTTCTACTATTTAGAACTAATAGTTGTCAGACATTTATCTACATTGCTTTATCGATTAGCCAAAATAAACCCTAATTAATTAGGTCGACTATAAACAATAAAAATACAATTTTTACTTTCCCTAGATAAGTCTAAAGGTTGTCAATATCTTATTGTTCTACCTAGTTTATCAGCAATGCAAATCTTTTCCCTAAATACATCTCAAGGTCGTCAATCTATTATGAATTTACCTTGTTTATCAGAATTACATAAAAGAAACTATTTTTATTATTTTAGTACGTGCCATTAAGCGTTGTATATATATGCCCTAGAGGCCTGTATTGTATAGGATGCTAGGGATATGCATGTACATGACAATCTTACTTAGTTTTATAGTATACTATTTGAGTTGTTTTTATCTAAACATTTGTATTTGTTTTTCTTATTGTTTAATATTGCTTATACATGTTGATAAAGTCTCGATACAGTAGTATACTATTTTGGTTTGTTTTTATCTTAACGTGTGCATATGTTTCACATGATATCACATATCGCGGATACATGTTGATAAAGCCTATAGGATTTTGCTTGACTACCAGTATTATGATGGCGATCATATTTGTGGAAGCTGGGTAGCCCATAAGCACATCCTTAAATGTCCCAAGTCGCATGAGTATCGAGACTGGGCGTCGATATTCCAGAGTAGACCCGTGTATACGTTTCTAGACCTTGACAAAGGGCGGTGGTTGGTCTCACAGCCATTGGTGTGATCACCTAAGATTGTATACAGATGCTCACCGAGGATGAGTACACTGGACAGACTCGCCGAGAACTTCTAGATGGTATTATACCTATCGTCAGATAGCGGTTCTCAGGTGGCATGAGTACAGATTAGTCTTTAGACTTGAGATCGTCATTTGTCTCGTGTGAGTTCCCACTGTACTTAGATCACTACCCTACTACGGCTTTACTGAGTGGTGCAAACATGTTTTGGTTGGGTACAGTTTCGAGCCACATGGAGGCAGTAAACGATTGTCATAGATTCGTCTCTCCCGGTATTAGGAGTCGATATCGCATTGTATCCGGTTGGCCAGAACCATAAGACCTTGGCCAAGGCAGATGAGATTTACTGATGGTTAGATCGGTCGTTTCTCAAATCGGACTTGAGCCACATCGACACGACTTATCGGGTTATTAGGGGTCTGACGTTTATCCACTCCCTAGGCTCGGTATGCGATACTCTTAGACGAAGAGAATAGACTGCACGGAGATTATCACGGATAGGCTCAGTAGGGGTTTGGATGAGGTTACTCGTTGTTGGAGATTCACGATGTCGTGCTTTTGAAAAGGATATGGTCAATATCGGATATGTCGATTTTTTGATTAAAAGTAGTGCACGACGTGATTCTCGAGTTATAAAATGCCGCAAGTGCACGGTGCGTTGATGCAATCCGGCAAGTACGGATCGATCCACAGGGAGTGGATATCACGACATTCTTTTTAGTTAGAAACAATGGTTTTGAGGTTGAGCTTGTCACATTTTTTTATACAAATGAAGCAATGTAAGAGTAAAGTGATATGTACGAAAAACTTAAGCTATGCTTTGGTAAATTGACATACGGCTTTATCCCAAACTTTCAATCTTGATTCAATGTCCATTTCTAGTTTCTAATTGACTTAAAAAGCATGCTGCATCTAAACCGATAACAAAGTATCGTTTTAGGATACGATATCAACATAGGTACAAAAGCAAACTACAAATTTAAAGTTTTTAGATGAAATAAGGATAAAATGAGCTAAGTGAAGTTTTAGAAAGTATAGAACATATGCTTGTATGGCTACATGTTCTATCTAGCTAGTTTACTACAGTTGGCTAAATTTTACACTCCTTTCAACTTCAATTCTTAATGCAAAAAAAATATGTAAAGAAAGAATAGGATATGTGTTAAAGATTGATTTGCAACCATTCAAAACAACATATCTTATCAAGCAATATCACAATAAGATTGCATACATTAAGAAAAAAGTGCAAAAAATGTTAAGAATCAAGAATGAGAAGTTGAAAGTCAGGCCATTCATCAACCTACCTCACCATTGCCTAAGTGAAATACTACTCACACATCATGTAATAAGAAACAGAAATGAGCAAATAAAAAAGAATGCAAGAAAAGAAATAAAGGAAAGATACAAGAACCACAATTTTGAACTTAATGAAGCCTTTATGGAAATGGTATCCAAGTACAAGCAAAATAAGTTTAATTACCAAAATCTAATCTTAATAGTTCAAAATTATAAGTTGCAAGACCAGAAGAAGGCAAAGAACTCAATTCAATCAAAAGAACTACACAATTTTATCCAAAGTGATTACAAGTAGTAAAAATTGCACCCCTTTTCTCACAAACTGATCTGCTATTTATAGAACTTAAAGAAGCAGAAGTTGCATATACCAATGAACTGACAAAACCACCAGGAGCCCACAAAAGTTGCACGAGCCAATTTGGCATTGACATGGCCGCAATTTGCGGCCATATTGAATAAATCTGCGGCCATAATTTGGAGACTGGGGCCTACTTTTGGTCTGTAGTATTCTGGTCACTTGATCATCTCTCTGTAGTTGCAACTTGTTGTAATTCACACATGGGTGAATTCTAGAGTGATGAACAGAGAAGACACTTGATCAAGTTGCAATGGTTCACAACACATCAACTCTTTTTCAATTACTCATTGCCATGCCCACTTATGCACCCACTTGCAAAACACCATGATGGTGTCGGCCCATTTGTGTACTTAGTCAAGTCCATGTTCATACTTGTTCACATATGACCATGTTGGACCAAAACAAGAATTATTTTTGTACACAACTTTTTATTTGTTGCAAACTCATTCAATCTAATATGTATTCTGTCTCGTTTGCAGTTCCGGCTAAAAATCGTCGTTTTTGTGTATGTTGTGTACCGTCTCCAGTGTGTTTGCTTATGTACCTGTAATCTGTACTAATGAGCAGACACAGATTAGATAGCACTGTTTATTGACAAAATGATGAAAAATGGGTGGTATTAAAATGTAATAAATCGTGTCGAACAAATACTCCAAAACTTACCTTTTTGTTTGTTTCTAGCAAAACAAAAATTCCTAACCTCACTTTCGTAGGGAACGCGATTGCACTAAGCCCGTGCAACAAGCCGTTAAACCTTTAGATGCCCCTAGTAGGAGGAGTTTTGTCTCCGGAGGGTTTTCAGCGGATTATACCCATAAAATCTCGTCAAGCTAGTTTTCGTAGGTTAACTGTTGTTTCTAATACTAAGGTGTAGCATCTAATATTAGAAATTCTATTATCCCAAGTCAAAAATATCGAACCCTCTGTTTCACTCCTCGCTTTGTATTTAACCAAGATCCTATACGTCTTTTTGTGCTTTGTGCGTATAGCGTCGTTATGTTTCAAGAAACTTTGATTTAGAGTTTATGTCAAAGATGGACTAAAAACTTCAGAAGGATCACCGGTTGTTTAAGACTTAAATTTTTCTTCAAGTTTCGTTCTCCAGTTTGGTTTCAAATTAGAGTTTCTATTAACTTCAACAGAGGACTAAGCTTTGTTCTTCACTCCACTTAGTACCTGATTTTGTATCATACACACCCTCGTGAACGTGCAAATAGTCTTTTATCTGTATATCTCCGTTAAAAAGTAATTTTATAGTAAAACCTGTCTTAAACCAAGATTATTCTCACACAAAGAACCGTGAGGAATTTTAACTCGGAGAGAATACTTGCTTGACTTTGTTTTAAAACGGACTTTCTAGGTTTCTTAGCGAGCTTTGGGTCAATGTACCAAAACCAGATGGTTTTAGGACATTAGGTGTAAAAACACCCCGGCGGATTTAATTGCCCAAGTCACCTATGCCCTAAAAAAAAAAAAGTCTCATTTTATACGTAAAAATCTCAAAGTAATGCGAACGGAGATACAATTTCATTTTTCTCTTCATTTTTCTCTTTTTTGATTTTTAGATCAAAAGACGTGTTTTGTGTAGATATAGGTGTGTAATCACTCAAGGATCAAGATGGGTTGTTTTTCCGACTTAGTCTCTATTATAGCTTCAATAATACTCTTTCATATTCACCTTATTTTATGAAATATTCTTGATATTACTTATTTCCAAACAACTTGTTTGATCTTAAAGAGGTTTATCGATTTTTAAAAGTTTTGATGACATGTCAAAAACTCGTTCTTTCGTTTCTCAAAACTTACGATACGCGTATGGTGATGTGAAAAGACGTATTTAATCTATAGTTAATTTCAAAGAAGGGTTATCGTTTTAGGTTTTCAATTTCTAAAATATGATCTAGTTATTTCAAACTCATCAAACACAAACCGTCGATATATCGAAACTAGGTTTTTCTCACTTAGCTAACTTGACGACAAAGTTTTTATGTTTTTTAGAATTTTTCTCTCCATATTTTATGGTTTTTTTATATACAAAAAATGAAAAAACCAACACTAATTTTTATTTTCATTTTAATTTTTTTCGGTACAATAAGCAAAATGCAGTACAAAAGCAAATATGCAATGCAAACTACATGAAAATAAAGGAAAAATACATGAATGAAAGTGCGAAAATGCAGGAAACGTGCAAATGCAACTACATGCTATATACATGAACCAACTCATCTTATTACCCCCAAACTTGAACTAGGCAATGTCTTCATTTCCTTCTCGATTTCCCTTTTCCCTTTCTACTGTCACTTGCTTCTTCCTGAGCCGCTTCAATTCTGTCTAACTGTTCCTGCATCTTTTGTTGCTTTTTCAGCATATGGCGGATGCTTCGAAATGTCAAGCGCTGCAGGTCCTTCTCATTATCTGGTTCAGGCTCATGAAGAAGTGCCTCCGTAGAATCCTCAGGACCGGGATGCTCGCTCGGGTCCTCCCTTGTCCAATTCTTTTACTCGTAATGGCGGCCTGTATATCCCTGTGAAATCTGCTTTGTCTCAATTGGCCAATGAGCATAAGAAGCCGCATATCCATCGAACTCTTCTGTCGCCATGTAGTACTTGGAAATGAGGGTCACTGGGACTGGCAGTAGGGGTTTCTTCTGAGCCAGCCCTCCATGATCGTGCTAAACAATTGGGTCACAATATAAAAGTGGTGATCCTTTTCCATTAAACAATGAACGATGTGCCCTACTCCAGCAGGAAAAGAGGAACCACAGCTAATACCCCTGATGTTGTAGTTTGCCCATCGACAAACCGCAAGCACATTCTGATACATCTGTGCGGGGTTTAACCCTTTGTCTTTCAATTCTACAAACTCCCCCAATAGAGATCGATAAACAGCTAACTCGCGTGCCTGTTGATTTCCAGGCCTCATCGGAATGTTGGTTACACTCTAGATCGTTTCTGGTTGAAAAATTCTGCGTCTTCCTCGAAAGAAAAACTCAACATATCATGACCCGGGCTCACCATTTCTCAAAACCTCATAGAAATCTTCAACCAATTCTCTTATTGCAAAGAGATCATCGCTGTTACTGTTATAGATTAGGAAATCCCATCATCTTTGACGAATTTCATCGTAAAAATACTCCCCGTAAGTTTCATCGGAAAAGATTTCAAAAAAATTCTTCTCACACTTGAAAGCCACCATATTTAGATTTGACAGATTTTGCATATAATTTAGACCAGAAAAGAAGATGATCTTACAGTGGAAAAAATTTTGTCGAGGGAGGAGTTAATCTGGCTACTATTTGCGGCCCTGGTGAATATTCCGACGGCCGAGAAGAGGAATTGGTGGTGGATCTTGGGAGAGGAGGTAGGGAAGAAAGAGAGAGTTGTGAGGTTTGGGGAAAATCTGAGATGGGTTCTCGGGCTAGGTGTGGGGATGTTTTTAAAGGCAGTTTTCATATAAACCCCCCTCCCAAATAATTTAAAAATATCAAATATTTACATAAAGACTCAAAAGAGGCAAAATTTGTATATACAAGATGTGGGGATGTGATTAATCGAGATAACGCGGCTCATGCAAAAACAAGAGCTCCCCCGTTTCCGCCGGCATTTCTAAGAATGGTTTCAGACGTTGGCCATTAACTTTAAAGGTGTTTCCAGAGTGCGGATCTTCGCTGTTGATTGCAACATACGGAAAAATGGTGCGCAAAAGAAACATACCAGTCCATCGTGACTTCAATTTTCCTGAAAATAGATGAAATCTGGAATCGTATAGTAGAACCTTTTGGCCCACCGTGAAAGTTTTTCGGAGAATCGGCCTGTCATGAAAGACTTTCTTCTTATCCTTGTATGGTTTGGCGTTCTCATACGCATCATTGCGTATTTCTTCAATCTCATTCAGTTGAAGTTTTCGTGCCTCACCGGCATTTTTTAGGTTGACATTGAGCTGTTAATTGCTCAGAATGCGCGGTGTTCTAATTCGACAGGCAGATGACACGCTTTGTCGAAGATGAGTCGGTATGGAGACATACTTAAATTTGTTTTGAAGGCGGTGCGAAACGCCCAAAGCGCGTCATTTAACTTCAACAACCAATCCTTGCGGTTGTAGCTGACAGTCTTTCCAGAATCTGTTTAATCTGTCTATTGGAGACTTCAACCTGGCCGTAAGTTTAAGAATGGTAGGGCGTTGACAATTTATGGCTTATGGAGTATTTTTTCATCAGCGATTCAAAAGATCGGTTGCAAAAATGCGTTCTATTATCGTTGATGATGGTGCGAGGTGTGCCGAACCGAGAAAAGATGTTCTCTTTTAAGAATTTTACGTTAACCTTGTTATCGTTGGTTCGACAAGGGACTGCCTTCACCCATTTGGACACATTGTCCACAGCCAACAAAATGTACAAATTCCCGAAAGAGTTTGGGAACTGCCCTTTGAAATCGATACTCCAGACATCGAAAATCTCTACAATCAGAATGGAATTTAGGGGCATCTGATTTCGTTTTCCAATTTTTCCCATGTGTTGACATCGGCTACAAGTTTTGCAATATTCGAAAGCATTGAAAGTATGTCTTAGCACCTCTACTAGGTTTATACAAGTATCAAGTATGCAATTTTAAAAAATATAGAGTGCTAAGTTATACTAACCTAGAATCGAACTAGAGAATTAGGGTTTTAAAGATAGCAAACAAGTTCTACACTAAGTGAAAAGGGTTTACAACCTTTGTAGACCGGTCCTTCACTTCTAAACCTCCAAGTAGTAGTCCCTAGAGCTCTTCCTTGACTCCACTTGATGAAAGGAACGGGCTTGCTTGTTGTTTTCGAGGCCGAAGATGATACATCTTGAAGTCTCTCTAACTCAAGCTCACTCTTCACTAATCAAGGTATTAGTGAAGCAAACAACCTAAACTAATGGGCTAGAAAAGTGTACGTTGATGAAGTAGGATTTTTTCTCACTTATTTTTCTTCTTTCTCTTTTCTTTCTCACCTCAAGAAAATCTAGAGAGGAGAAGTGAAGAAAAATGAGGGGGATGAACTTGGAATGAGGGAGAATGAACCATGAGGTGAAGTGATTAGATGAGATGAGATGAGATGGTGATAAATATCAATGAATAATCCAACAAGTGAAATGATGAGTCATGGCTTCTCAAGGCTTCTACAAGCATATTTGAAAATGACTCATTTCCTTTTCTTTTTAATCCATTAATCAAATCATTATCTACCCATCTCACTTCAAGTGTGATTCTCATACATATATATATATATATATATACATATATATATATATATATACATATATACATACATATATATGTATGTATATCACATTATTAAATCAACACTTGATTCAATAATCCGGTTATATCATATACACCTGACTAATATCATATATATATGTATATCACATTATTAAATCAACACTTGATTCAATAATCCGGTTATATCATATACAACTGACTAATATCATATATATATGTATATCACATTATTAAATCAACACTTGATTCAATAATCCGGTTATATCATATACAACTGATTAATATTATATATATATATATATGTATATCACATTATTAAATCAACACTTGATTCAATAATTCGGTCATATCACATACAACCAGCTTATATTCAATATTAGTTTATATATATATATATATATATCAAATTATTAAATCAACACTTGATTCAATAATCCGGCTATATCAAATATAATCTGGTTAATATCAAATACATATAAACAATATATACATAAATTATTGAATCAACACTTGATTCAATAATCCGGTTATATCACATATACCCTGACTGATATCAAATATCGCTAGATTAGAATACGGTATCACATACTCGTGTTTAATCAAGCTCCCGCACATATCTCCATATGTGCCCTACTTTGTTTCGCTTGAGCTAGGAAACCTCTGTGTGGGAATCTAAAGACTCGTCAATACGCCAGCAGTAGGTAATGATCACATCAGATACCCACAAGCCGTCAGTGGTACTAGCTGGATGTAACGACTACCCATGTATTGAACGAATAGAAGATCAACAAGCAAACTTGTCCAATCTCTCGTAGAGCCTATAAGCAACACTTACCGTACAGTCCGGTCTCTTCATCTGATATGTCGCATATCGAGTCTGGGGGTAGAATTGTCATACCCCAATAACTTGATAAGTCATGCCGATGTGTGGCCTATAAACTTTCGAGAAACTACTAATAACACTTACCAGTAAATCTCGTCAGCCCTGACCAGGGACTTGCTGTTATAGCCAATCGAGTATAGCGCAACATCAACTCCCAATACCGGGAGAGACGAAACCCCTCCTATCGCTCACTGCCTCCTTGTGACTCGGGACTGTACCCAAAATCCACCTGTTTTCATGACTATTTTAAGCCATGGTAGGGAAGAAATCAAAGCATAGTGGGAACCACACAAGACACTATAACGATCTCGGGTCTACAGACTGACCTTTATAAGTGTCTCCAGAGAACTGCTATCTGACGATAGGTATGGTACCGTCTAGGAGTTCTCGGCGAGTCCTGTTCGGTGTACCCATTCTCTAATGAGCACCTGTGTACAATCTTTGATGTCAAACACCAGTGGTTGTGGGATCAACCATCGCCCCATACATGGTCAAGAAACATACACACTAGTCTACTCTGGAATATCGATGCCCTATCTCGATACTTCCTCTATTGGATATAGTGCCCTCAAGTCAATTATTGTAATCACAGGCACGCGATTGTGATGATTGAGGGAGGACCTATACGGGTAGAACAGTCATACTCAAAATGATAGTGTGCTATCTGGTTTGTCTCTATCATCATGTACATGCATTATGTGGTATTACATATCACTATTACATGTTGATAGAGCCCATAGGATTCTTGATTGACTACCGGCATTATGATGACGATCATATACGTGGGAGCTGGGTGGTCTATAAGCACATCCTTAAATGTCCCTAGTCGAGGGAGTATCGAGACTGTGCATCGATACTTCGGAGTAGACTAGTGTATACTTTTCGAGACCCCGACGAGGGGCGGTGGCCGGTCTCACAAGCCATTGGTGTCAGTTAGTCACCTAAGATAGTATACATGTGCTTATTGGGTTATGAGTTACACTGGACGGACTCGCCAGGAACATGTTAGATGGTATTATACGTATTTTCAGATAGCAGTTCTCAGGTGACATGAGTGCAGGTTAGTCTGTCGATCTGAGATCGTTATTTGTCTCGTGTGAGTTCCCATTGTTCTTTGATTACTACCCTACCACGGCTCAAAGGAGTCGTGCAAACAGGTTTTAGTTGGGTACAGTCCCGAGCCACATGGAGGCAGTGAGCGGATCGTCGGGGATTTGTCTCTCCCGGTATTGGGGGTTGATGTCGCGCGGTGCACGGGTGGCCATCACCAGAAATGCTTGGCCAAGATAGACGAGAGTTACTGATTTGGATCAGTAGTTTCTCAGATGGTGATGGGCTTCATACCGACACGAAATATCGCATTATTAGGGGTCTGATTTTATCCACCTCCTAGACTCGATATGCGATACTCTCAGACGTAGAGACTGGACTGTACGGAGATTGTCACAGACAGGCTCAGTAGGGGTTCAGATGCGTTTGCTCGTCGGCCATCCTTTCGCTCAATACCTGGGTAGCCGTTACGTACAACTAGTGCCGCTGACGTGTTTGTGGTTAAACCCACTGCCAGCATATTGACGAGTCTTTAGAGTCCCACACAAAGGGTTTCCCTGGTTCAGGCGAAATGATGTAGTAGCCGTATTTTGATACGTGTAGGGCTCTGATCGAATGATTGTACTAGTTACCCGGACTTTTGATCGGACGGTTGATAATACTAGCCGGCTCGGGATTGAGCCGGATTATTAAATCAGGTATTATTGATTTAATAATTTATGTGTATATATTTCGATATGTATATTCTAGTATTATGTGCTTTGTGTTATTCTATTTCTTTGTGTATTCGTATTTTGGTACGAATACAGGTATGCATATACAGTTGAATGTAATCTGTATTTATACGGAAAACATTCTAGAAGGCGGACACCTCATTTTTTTATTCATTTATTAAATTAAATGGAAATGAGGTGTAAAGGTAAAGAAGAGAGTATGGTGAGACCCATGCTTGAATAGTGTTGACAAATGAATTATTTATTCATTTGTGCTCACTATTCAAGTATGGTTGCTTTATTATATTTGAAAATTGGTTTTTACAAAACCTTACTTGAGATTTTCTTTCACTTGAATGGTTCATTATTTTTGAGATGAGTTTCACTCTCACCATTTGCTTGCTTTCTTCACTACCTTTCTTGAGCTCCTCCACCTTCTTCTTGAACCCCCTCTCTACAATCTCATGTGTTGAGAATCAAGAGAGTATGTGAGATAGATACTCACTACATCTCTAGGCACTCTAGATTAGCAACCTAGAGTCCCTAGTTGCTTCACTTGATTCTTAGTGTGAAGATAGAGCCATGAGCTACATTTCTCGGGTGGATCATCTTCGATGGAGGAAGACCGGCGGCCAAGCATGATCGAGAAAACCTCTAGAAGCTAAGGAAGATGGTAGAAGACCGAAAGACACGGTTCATTCGGTATAACGCTTCTAACCTTTTAGCTAGAATATCTTTTGTAGCTAGTGTAGGTTTATGGTTCGATTCTAGACGGGTTTCTTAGAGCCATGTTTTGTTAAACGCCATTTTTTGTTCCGCACCGGCCACGGTAGATGGTCTGGGCGCTAGCAAACCCAACACTATCTACTAGGAACTGTTAAAGGATGTGCTTACGGACTACACAAGCCCTACTAGTATGATCTGCATCATAATCCTGGTAGTCAAGCTTACATCTTAAGGGCTTTATCAACATGTAACAGAGAGACAGTATAATAAAACAAGTGTATATGTTAAGATAAAGAGAAACCAGATATTATACTATCATGTCGAGCAAGAAAGTTCTCTATATATATGTCCAAGCATCCACTATATCATACAATAATGCACTCTAGAACCCGGTTACTTGTGCTCCCTGCTTTGGGTCTGTCCTAATTCAGAAAAGTAAGTAATATACATCAAATGGTGACAACAACCTCAACCCGGAAGTGTCCTAATAAAAGAATATTACATACAAATTTTTACATGAATGAAAATTGAAATACTCTTATCTCACGCAAAACCCTCCGGCTATTCAATCACGACGATCCAGTATAACATATCAACCAGCAACACAATAACATCACGTGTCATCAACGTAAGTAAATATGCGTATCCTTAATGTCATTGACGTATAGCAACGAGATCGGGAATACTGCCACATATTACACTTACGGTCGCAGAAAAGAAATAAAAACTATAATAATTAGAATCCACATCATTCTTAGACATCATAAACCCGGAATATCACATATTCCGGATTTCATGCCTAACCCTATATATTTGCATTTAAGTCTCGAATTGAAAACACTTTTCAAAAAATAAATCGGGCAATTCAACAAGATTCCCGATTAATGATTGAATGCTCGTTGGGAACTTTAGTAGATGGCCGCACCCCCGAGGCCGTCAATGAAGTGTACTTGGGCCGAACACCGCGACCGCGAGCAACCGAGTGGATGCTTTGGGCCACGGGGTTCTCCTATAGTCACTTGGTCGGGGTTATGGGGCGTGGCTGTCTACTAGTGTCTCCTGGCAAGTGTTCGCGTACAATACGAGATTGCGCCGGAGTTTTGATCCGAATCGAAACTACATGGCAATCCATCACTTGTGACTAAAAAGCAAGATTTACAAAACGATAACTGGTTTTCACAAAACTAATCAATGTGGATTCAAAAAATTGTATCACATATCCAAACCATCTAGACGATGTTAAACATTTCGATCGGTATTTCAAACACCACCAATTCATAGAGAGCTCAACCACTTGAGTCTCATCAAAAATACCTAGAAAGTCCAGAATGTTAAAATGAAGCAGTATAAGAAATAACGACTCATAACTCTACCAATGAACCGCGGAACCGTGGCCAATATAAGGTAAAGGCGGTGGTTCCGCGGCCATCTAGTGGAGTTAGAGTGTCACGACCCGGAATTTGGCACGTGACCGACACTTGAATCACGCAACGTCTAAAGGCGTAACGTAATTCAAATAAGCCGAAACCCAGAAATCTAAACCTTTTTACGGAAAATAGTGGAGGTGCAGTTTTGAAAACCTCGGCATAATGAAATTCAAGCCATCCCTTTTTAAAATATAAGCCATATCAGATGAAAATGCAACAGTTTACTATCCTTGAAAACATTTTCGTCTTTGAAATTTGGGCAGCACCTTCCTTGTATTTTTTGATCTAAAACCAAATACATGCTATTAAAGGCATTCCCAAGAGGGAGCTAGCTCTTTGCCAATTGGCGGAATCACAACCACGCAATAAGCATATATACGACGCCTTACAGCGAAGATCAAGCACAAAAAGAGAATATGTAAAGCAAGACATCATCCGGCTCAAATAGCGAACATACACCCATCTCGCTCTAAGTCTCGCGAATATATAAGTCTGTCTAGGTCTACTAATATACAAAGTCTAGTTTCTGATTGATGGAGCTTATCTAGATACAATAGAAATAATAGGTATAAAAGTGGTCACGATTCAAATGTGTATCTCACCTACCAAAGCAAAACACCCTAAAGAAAGCTGTGTGCCAGCGATACCGCTACTGATCCAAGCGGTCGAACCTGCAAGAAAACTGTGGCACAACGGGGGTGAGTTGCCAATTCGTGAGTAGAAAATATCAGCAGGTAGAAATCGAATAGACAACGATCCTTAGGTCATACTGTATCATGAAGGTAAGACTATGGTATTTAGGGTGACCATGTATGCATATGTATCAACAATAGAGTCGTGCCAATAACATGTAATGATAGTCATCTGAATCATATGCCTGTATGTATGTGAATATCAACTAACGTGTGTCCATCAACGACACATCAACATCACGAAACCTAAGTGTCCAACATCGACACTCGAAACATCATGAAACCCGTGTCCAGCATCGATACGTAAATCTTTATATCTCAGGCGTCGCATCATCGGATCGGTCCTCATATCCATCTCACGACTCCGGTCGGTATCCTCCGGATAACCCCCGGGTCCAAACTATCACCGGTAGGTAGTGCATCACCTGCCAGGCTCATCGTCTACTCCACGATCTTGCCCCGGGTACCTTACCGGGTCCAAACTATCACCGGTAGGTAGTGCATCACCTGCCAGGCTCATCGTCTACTCCACGATCTTGCCTCGGGTACCTTACCGGGTCCACCATGTACCGGCAGTAACCGCAGACGGTTCCTCCTCACTCCTCTAATCGGGTATCACATAGCTCAGAACCGAGAAAACTCATGGTGGACACGAAATATCATATCACGAGAAACCGTGTTTTTAAAACAATACATAATTTCTTTTGAAATATAACTGCGGTTCTCAAATCCAGAGATCTCATGAAAACAATATCTCAATGCATGTAACCATAAAGTACAATATATGCAAACATAAGACAGTAATATAAGCATCTCAAGTATTATCATGTAAACATGCCATGTGATAATTACTGAACAATGAATGCACCTTACAATTAAGAATAATACCGTGATATATCAGTTCTACTGTATAAGTGGCATGACAATTATCGATGATGAATGTGTGAGCCGACAAATCCGTGTAAGTGTAGCATGCGCATAATCGGTAATAGTGCAGGTGTACTAGCAGACTATGTCATATAACGGTAAATACCGGGAACATAGTACGTATGTTACGAGGAATAACTTAACATAAACATGAACGATAATAAGGTATGTAACTACATATGAACCATACGGTTAGTTTAAATGATACGAATCGTAATTTTGAAATTGGGGCTACGGTGTTTTTGAGAGAAAGACACCATTTAGAAATTCGTAGCGTCCCTTGAGGTTTCCATGTAAAAGTGCATACGATTCATCAGTTTTGGAATTAAGTATGGTTCACGTGTAACCTTTACGTCGGCAATCCATCCTCAGTATCAGATGTGGCGATATTCTCGATCATCATCCTCAAATCACGTGCGCGGATCAATCATCCGGTATATCTTATCGCGTACGATAATCCATCATACGGTGTCATCAAACAAAATAAGGATTCTATCGTCCTATTCATCAACAAAGGTACGGATTTAAGGTCTCGCACTTCATATCACCTTTCATTCTCATCCATATATATAACATCAATCTCATGTCATATCCTTATCATTCTCATATCATATTTATCTCAATCTCACATCATCGCTATATTAATCTCATAACATATCTTGGCGCACGTATTTGTGTATTTATATCGCCACCGTCCTCATATCAAGCATATCCACTCATATCATCTTATATCGGCATAATCTCATGTCATATCTTTTGATCATATCCGTAAGTTCATAACATAGGTTTCTCCAAATTAGATTCTATATATTGATTTTTCCATTAAAATGGTTGCGGGGGTGCTATACGCCGTCCACCAGACTTCCCCCGTAGATATAGATGTAACGTTTTAAAAATCGTTTAGGTTAATTGTCCGATAATCAGTAATATGACTTCTGTTTTCCGTAAAACTTAATTATAATTATTTTTCAACATAGACTTAATTATACCAATTTTAGCTATGTAATTGCTAGTAATTGGTATTTAATTGGTCACTTCTAAATTGTTAGTTTAATTAAATATTTTTCTTAATTAATTATTTTAAATATTATTTTAAGCTTTTACTTATACACTAAATTAGTGATAATTACAAATTAGAATTGGTTAATTAAACATTAGTGCACCATGACAACTTAATACCAAGTTTGCAACATATCATTTCTTTTTAAATTTCCTCCAAAGTTCTAGAGGATTCTAGGATTAATTAGAAAATAAAACAATTAAGAAATGAAATAATTAAAGAGAAAAGAATGATAAGATGTTGAAGTATATGTGGGGATATGGTCACCTCTTTCTTTCACTCACCCCACTCTCCTCCTCACTCTCATTTTCGTTTCCAGCATCCTTCCCCCAATTCTCCATCTCATTTCCCACTTCAAAAATCATCAAATTCAATTAAAAG
The DNA here is from genome assembly GCA_030015575.1 of Agapanthus africanus. NCBI lineage: Eukaryota > Viridiplantae > Streptophyta > Magnoliopsida > Asparagales > Amaryllidaceae > Agapanthus > Agapanthus africanus. Next base: position 395,816,719 of record JASDDO010000026.1, on the reverse strand, counting down.
TCCACACAAATTCTCACTATCATTAAACCTTCACCCATTTTTTCTTTGGCCCAAGCTAGCTTGGATCTAGGAGCAAGAGAGCGATTTGGGAGGCCAAGTTTGCATGCTAGATCTCAAAATTTGTGAGGTATAAATCTTAACCCTATAGTTAATTTGTTGTTTAATTACTTTAAATCAAACTTATTTAGGTAGTAATATGGTTTTAATTTCAAGCTTGAAATTTCAAGAGAAGGGTTTGAATTGGAAGTTAGGGTTTTTATCACTTGATCATGGTTATAATGTGTAGTTTAACATTTTAAGACATGCAAAATCTAATCTAGTTGTTAAGTTTACTAACTGTTGCTTCTAAATTGTCTTAATTAGGTAATCTTGCAAACTAAATTTTTAGGATTAATATAAATAGGTGAGATTAAATTTTAGTAAATAATTGTGTGACCTAAATAAGATATTAAGTGAATATTGTGGCCACTAGATTTGTGAAACATCTAGATTTGAACTAAAATGGTAATTGTTGCTTACTAGGTTTTAGGAATAAATAGCTTTTAATTGAGTTTGAGGTTTTGATGGTTTACAACCTTTTTCATATAATATTTAGTTTGTTGTGAATGCGCGATTGATACAATTGGGTTTTAGGCTTGGTGTTGTGGTCACGTATAGCGACCCTAGTGGTGGTTTTGACGTTGTTGCGAGCGCGTCTTGTGCACAAGTGCGTGCATGTTTAATTAGTGCGCGTTGATTGTCTTGTTTCGTTTTGTCCGCGGCCATTTATATATCTATTCTCTTATTTGCTTGTGTGCGATTCTAGGATCGGGTGCAGAGGCGTCGGATGTGGCGCGAAAAGACAAGGCTGAGATCAGATCAGATTAGCCGAGGCGTCCCGGTGAGTAGATGTATACATCTATGGGGGGATCGTGTGGATGGCGCGAGGCGCCCGATGGTTTCGGATTACTTGTCGTACTTGCATTTTATAGGCGTAGTTTCCTAGTTATTCATCTCATTGCATCGCACCATTATATATATATATATATATATATATATATATATATATATATATATATATACACGTGTGATATCATCTCATAGGACACTTGCACCATTACCGTTGGTTCATGCCGCACGTGCACTACTCATGCGAACACACACGCCTTTGGTAATTGCTATGTCATGAAAACTATAGAACTTGCTTAGAATCGGTAATTGTGCATTTGCATCATATATGATCCGTAGACTTATAGTTGTATATTCATTTCATTAAAAATGGATACGTAAGATTGTTAAGTCATATATACATACCTCATTGCATCATGATTCATGCATAGCTTCTGGCCGTACTTCGCATGGTATATACTATCGTATCATAGATTTCCATCATCACCGGCATGTTTATATATTGTGATTCTTCTCGAGCATTTCAGTATTTATGAGATTTCTTGATTTTTAGGAAAACCGCTAGAATTTTTATAAACTTGTTATCATTTTAAAAATGCAAGTTGCGGTTTTCTCGTGATATGATGTGTGTGGTGTCTATCATGAGTTTTCTCGATTCTTGAGCTGTATCATATACCCGATTCGAGGTGGGGGATGTACCGTCTGCGGGTACATGGTGGACTCGGTACGGTACCCCGGGACAAGAGGATCGCAGATGATGGCGTTGAGCCCGGCAGGGGAGCATTACCTACCGGTTATTTATGGCGCGGCGGATATCCGGAGGATACCGACCGTAGTCGTGAGATTTGATGATATGGCCCGATCCGGACTGACGGAGCCCGAGATATTGAGATATTGATACATTGAGACATTGAGATATTAAGACATCGAGATATCGAGATATTGAGACATTGAGACATACATTATTTGTGTCGATGCTCGACACGGATTTCTGTTGATTTCATGGATGAAACTTCAGTTATTTCTGTAAGTCCATGTCACGCACCCCACGAACTTGCGGGGAGGCGGAATATATGAAAAACGATTATCAAAGCTTCGTAACACGAACTTGAGCGCATGAATCGTTATCTAAACCATTACTAACAAAAAGCTAGAGGTTTAACTACTTGGATACGAAGTTATACCTCATGTTATTTGTCCTTCGGATCTTCATCGCGGTCCTCCACTCCTCGTAAGCTCCTTGGAACATCGGCACCTCAACGGCCTCCTCGAATCAAAGACGATCCACCCGAAAGCTCCTACGCCAAGCTTAATCTCAAACTTGAGATAACTAGGTTGCTTAAAGTGCTAATCTAAGCTACCTAGGGGATATAGAGTGAGGTTATGGATGTATTAGTCTAGCTAACCCTTGATCTCAACTCATGAGAGGTTAGGGTTAGGGTTTGAAGAGAGTGGGCTTGAGGAGAGAGAATGTGAGAATAATAATGAAATGAGATAATGATCTTATCATGATATATATGAAGCATTATTATTTATCCAAAAATCAAATAATAGAATTAACAACCATGCTTCACAAATATCTATGAGTGATTCATCTCCATGAGTCATTAAGCATTTATGATGCATTAATGACTTGGATGAATCACACAAATGAGTCACTAATCTCATTTAATGCAATGCCACCTTAACCCCTTAGTCACCACTCTTCTAGAAGCTTCCCGACAAATTACGAGAACGCCCTCCAATCCGTGAAAACACGGAAAAACTTTAGACTGTATAAATCCAGTAACCCGATACTAGAATCTGGCTTAAACCAAAGCCGACTAGTAAAAACTGTCCGAAAAGTCGTACGTGCGTAAACACACGTACGCATCCGAACCCTTATCGTAAAACCATACGACCTCTATATCATTTCGCCTGGAGCAGGGAAACTCTCTGTGTGGGACTCTAAAGACTCGACACTACGCTGGCAGTGGGTTTAACCACAGACCGCAAGCGGCACTAGCTGTACGTAACGGTCCCCAGGTAGATGTCGATAAGAAGGTCGATGAGGAAAACCATCCGAACCCCTACTGAGCCTGATGTGACAATCTCCGTACAGTCCGGTCTGTTCGTCTAAGACTATCGCATATCAATCCTAGGGGGCGGCAAGCGTCAGTCCCCTAATAGCTGTATAAGTCGTGTCGGAGCGAAGTCTATTACACCCTGAGAAGCTACTAGAACCTACCAGTATATCTCGCTTGCCCTAGCCAGGGACTTTGCGTAATGGCTCTCTGACACAGTGCGATATCAACTCCCAATACCGGGAGAGACGAATCCTATCTAACCGCCACTGCCTCCAAGTGTTCGGGACTGCACCCAACTGCTACCTGTTTGCACGACACCTTTGAGCCGTGGTAGGGTAGCAATCTAAGAACAGTGGGATACACTTGAGGCGAAGTAGCAGTGTCAAGTCTGCGGACTATGCTGTACTCATGTCACCTGGGAACTGTTAACTGACGATGGGTATAACACCAACCAATCAGTTCCCCGACGAGTCCTGTCCGGTGTACCCGTAACCTAACGAGCACCTGTATACTATCTCTAGTACGGCATACTGATGGCTGTGGGACAGACCATCTCCCCAACTGGGATGAGAAGCGTATACACTTAGTCTACTCCGGAAATATCGATGCCCTATCTCGATAATCTAACGACCAGGGACTTGTATAGGATGTTGCTTACAGACTACCCAGCCCCCACTAGTGTGACTGCCATCACAACGCTGGTAATCAAGCAAAGATCCTATGGGCTATACTAATATGTATAAGTGATACGTTACAAGAAACATATGCACATATTAAAGTAGACACAAACCAAGTAGCATACTACCATTTTTAGCAAGACTGTTATATATACAACTGTGAATATCCCAAGCTTCCATTAAGTAATATACAACCTAGTATGATACAATAATGGCCCCTAAGGCATATACACTAACAATCTCCCACTTGCACTAGGGCCATGAGCTGGCATATCGTAGACCTATCATCTCGAATAGCCTCTCGAACTGCGTCTGAGGAAGGGCCTTTGTGAATGGATCAGCAATGTTATTCTCTGTCTCTACTCTCTTCACCTCGATCTCCCGGCGATCTACGATCTCCCTGATCAGGTGATACCGCTCTGGACTTCTGATGGGACCTGGGTTCCTTCGCTAAAGCTATAGCGCCGTTGTTGTCACAATACAGAGGTATTGGACCAACACTGGTAGGAACCACCTGAAGTTCTGTGAGGAACTTCTTCATCCAGACTGCTTCTTTTGCGGCATCGCAAGCAGCTATGTACTCCGCTTCCATCGTTGAGTCTGCAACGGTCTCCTGTTTGGAACTCTTCCAACAGACCGCCCCTCCATTAAGGGTAAAGACATAACCCGACATGGATTTGGAGTCATCTTTGTCACTCTGGAAGCCGGAGTCGGCAAAGGCCTCCAACTGGAGGTCTTTTCCGCCATACATCAAGAATATCTCCTTAGTCCTTCTTAGGTACTTGAGAATGTTCTTTACTGCTATCCAGTGCTTCTCCCCTGGGTTTTCTTGATACCGGCTTACTACGCTCAATGCGTATGCTACATCTGGTCTGGTACATAACATTGCATACATTATAGAGCCTACCGCAGAAGCGTATGGTATAATCGACATGCGATCCCTTTCCAAATCAGTCTTGGGAGACATCTCTTTCGAGAGGGTGATTCTGTAACAAGCCGGTAGGTTACCGCGCTTAGAATCATCCATACTGAATCTTTTCACTATGGTGTTTATGTACCTGGACTGTGAAAGTCCCAACATCCTATTTGATCTATCACGATAGATCCGGATCCCCAGAATGTAGGTGGCATCACCCAAGTCTTTCATGGAGAATTTATGTGACAAGAATCTTTTGACTGACTGTAACATAGAAATATCATTTCCTATTAGGAGAATGTCATCCACGTACAAGACGAGAAATACTACAGCTCTCCCTACAATCTTACTGTATATGCAAGGTTCATCTGGATTTTTGATAAAGTCGAATTCTTTGACAGCATCATCAAAACAGATGTTCCAACTCCGCGATGCCTGCTTTAGTCCATAAATGGACTTAAGCAGCTTGCATACTTTACCGCTGCTCCCACTCTGAATGAATCCCTCTGGCTGATCCATATAGAAGCTCTCTTCTAAATTTCCATTTAGAAAGGCCGTCTTTACGTCCATCTGCCAGATCTCATAATCGTGGAAGGCAGCAATAGCAAGAAGGACCCGAATGGATTTCAGTATAGCCACTGGAGAAAAGGTTTCGTCATAGTCCAAACCAGGTCTTTGCGTGAAACCCTTTGCAACAAGTCTAGCTTTATAGGTTTCAACCTGTCTATCTACACCAATCTTCTTTTTGAAGATCCATTTGCATCCTACGGGTTTTACCCCATCTGGAGCAACGTCCAAAGTCCATACTTTGTTAGTGTACATGGACTCCATTTCGGTCCGCATTGCTTCCATCCATTTTACCGAGTCACCGCTCTGAATGGCTTGCTGGAAGCTAGTAGGGTCATCTTCATCAATGACACAATCCTCTCTATCCCCATCTATGAGAAAACCGTAGTATCTCTCAGGCGGATGAGACGGCCTACTACTCCTGCGGAGTGGCGTCGGGATGTCCTGTTCTCCTGAACCTTCTTGTTCTACCAAGGTTTCAGTAATAGCTTGTGGCTCTGAAATTTCTTCCAGTTCTATTGCGCTCCCACTCTTCTGATTTTCCAAAAATTCAGTTTCCAAGAAGCGGGCATGTTGAGAAACAAAGACCTTTTGTTCCTCTGCGTAATAGAAACAATATCCCATGGAGTTCTTTAGATATCCCACAAACTTACACTGTACTGAGCGTGCCTCGAGCTTATCCGCATGCTGCTTCTTTACAAAAGCTGGACATCCCCATGTCTTAATATACTTAAGACAGGGTTTCTTCCCACTCCACATCTGATTTGGTGTGGTAGGCACAGTCTTGGTTGGAACTTGGTTTAAAAGATATGCAGCTGATTCTAGTGCATATCCCCAGAATGATCGCGGTAACTCAGCGTTACTCATCATGGAACGAACCATATCCAATAGGGTTCGATTTCTCCTTTCTGATACACCGTTGTGTTGTGGTGTATATGGAGGAGTAAGCTGAGAGAGAATTCCATTCTCTTTTAAGTAACCCAGGAACTCGGCACTTAAGTATTCACCACCTCGATCAGATCTCAGTGTTTTTATACTCTTGCCTGTTTGTTTTTCCACTTCATTCTTGTATTCTTGGAATTTCTCAATAGCCTCGGATTTATGCTTCATTAAGAAGATATATCCATACCTAGAGAAATCATCCGTAAAAGTAATGAAGTAGGAATAACCACCTCGCGCATGTGTAGATATTGGACCGCACACGTCACTGTGTACGAGTCCCAAGAGCTCGCTTGCTCTTACCCCGTGTCCAGTAAACGGAGTCTTTGTCATCTTTCCTATGAGACAAGATTCACAAGTAGTATAAGATTGATATTCGAACGGATTCAAATATCCTTCTCTATGTAACTTAGTCAACCTTCTCTCATTGATGTGACCAAGTCTACAATGCCATAAGAAAGCCTGATTTAATTCCGGAGACTTTCTTTTAAGTGTATTCTGGACATTGAAAACCTGAGCTTGACTTAATACGTATATACCGTTATCTAATGTACTTGACCCAATCAGAACTTGATTTAGGTGGATGTATACTACATCGCTTTCGAATGTAAAATTATATCCCTCTCTGGAAAGTGAGGACACCGATATGATATTACAAGTCATACTAGGTACATATAGACAGTTACGTAAAATCAATATCTGCCCACTTGTCAAACCTAGGCGATATTCTCCCACGGATTCAGCGTCCACGCTCATTCCGTTTGCAACTCTGAGAGACCAATCACCTACCTTTATAACTCTACGGTTTCTCAAAGCATGTAATGAATTACAGATATGAGATCCTACTCCGGTATCTAGTATCCAGGAAGTAGAGTTAATTGACAAACAGTTCTCTATTACTAATACACTTGAGGCTGAAGCCACAACACGCTTCGTATCCTGGCTACTGGCTTCTAAAGCCCTGCAATCTTTCTGCCTATGCCCAATCCCATAACAATAGGAACGTCCCTCTTTTACTATATCCAGTCCCGAAACTTTTGCCCTTCTCTTTCCTTCTACTTCCCTGGTTTCCTTCAGGGTAGAAGGTAAAGACTGTAGAATCAAGTCAGTATCTGACTCGTTTCCCAACGCAGTCTCCAGGACTTGGAGCTTATCAATACAGCTAGTCATTGTAAGGACGTTGTCCCCTACAGATGACCCGTCAGCCAACCTCGCTTGAATTAATTCGTTCGAGGTCTCATATCTTGCGATATGAGATTGCTCTCCATATAAATCTTTGTTATGGAGAAAGATGGAGACTAGGTCCATCTTCTCTTGCTGCTTCTGGTATACACCATCAACTGAAGCTAACACGAGTCACTTAGCTTTCGCTTTATCTTTTTCCCTTGTCTGACGGATATCCATATCCGGGACAGTGGAAACTGGACCTGGGACGGCGGGATCTTGAGTAGTAATAGGGTGGTCCAGCTTGTTACAGGCAATGGACATCAGGACATGTAGGGTTGCTATGCACGCGCACAAGGGTCCACGAGGCATCAACCATGCCCGATTAAAAATTTAGCCGTGCCGAACAACCCGAATACGGATCTATAAACTAGAGATTAGGCGAAAACTAACATGCTAAACACTTTAACACTAAGTGAGAGGGATTACAACCTTTGTAGATCCGGTCCTTCACTTCATAAGCTCCGTGTTGTGGTCCCTTCGCTACGATCATCGGGTTCCGGACTCTCGAGAGGTTCCACGAAGAGAAAGATGCAGTCTTGCTTCCGATCTTCGATACAAAGATGATCTACCTTGAAGTTTCATTAACACAAGCTAACACTCACTAAAATTGAGTGAACACTCTCATCTAAAGGGCAAGGGAAGATGAGGATGATGAAGTAGGATTTTTGCTCTCTTTATTTATCTTTTTCTCACATTTATTCATCACTTGGAAGAAATCTAGAAAGCTTTTTCATGAAAGAATGAAGGAAGAAGAAGATGAATATTGATAGAATTTCTTTTTGCGATGAATAATGCAAAGGAGATAATGATGAATAATGCAACCATGGTTGACTAAATCTTTGTAGAGAATTAACCAAGGCTAGGGTTTGGGTTAGGTTAAGAATGAGTCACTTGAAAATATCTTTCACAAAACAAAACCAAAACCTTCTAGAATCATCTAGAAAGCTTAACCCTAATCCAAACCCTAATCATGTTTAAACTCCACTAAACATGTTGCATTAGTTATCATATCATGTTACAATATTATATATCACATATATAATATTTATCGTAACAAAATAAAATAATACAATTAACATATATCGCATATATATCAATGTATTACCCGAGTGAGAAAAAGAATCTTTTAGTGAGCTAATATTAGATAATGTAATTTAATATATCATATATATTATTATACATTAAATTATCGAATCAACACTTGATCCGACAATCCGGCTATATCGCATATAACCGACTAATATTTATCCGTACCGATTCATCGAATCAACACTTGATCCGATGACCCGGCTGATATCAAATATCGCGAGAATAGAATACGGTATCTCATATCGTATTATCCTCGGTCCCGCACATATCACATATGTGCCCCTACTCCGTTTTGCCTGAGCCAAGAAACCTCTGTGTAGGACTCTAAAGAATCGTCAATACGCGGGCAGTAGGTGATGATCATATCAAACACCCACAAGCTGCAAGCGGTCAGCTAAACGTAACAGCTACCCAGGTATTGAGCGCTCAGAAGATCAACAAGCAAGCCTGTACATTCTCCTGTGAATCCAAACAGTAACACTCCCGTACAGTCCGGTCTCGTCGTCTGATATGTTGCATATCTCGCCTAGGGGTGGTAAACGTCAGACCCCAGTAGCTTGATAAGTCGTGTCGATTTGAGGTCTATAACAGTTCGAGAAACTACTGATAACACTTACCAGTAAATCGCAGTAACCCTGGCCAGGGATTTCCGGTTATAGCCAATCGAACACAGCACAACATCAACTCCCTATACCGGGAGAGATGAATCCCCTCCTATCGCTCATTGCCTCCATGTGATTCGGGACTGTACCCAAAAGCCACCTTTTTGCACGCCCTCTTGGACGTGGTATGATGGAAATCAAAGCACAGTGGGAATCACACAAGACTCTATGACGATCTCGGGTCAACAGACTATTCTGTACCAGTGTCACCGGAGAACTGCTATCTGACGTGAGGTATAATACCATCTGGGAGTTCTCGGCGAGTCCGTCCAGTGTACCCAGTCTCTATTGAGCACCCGTACACCATCCTTGATGTCAAACACCGATGGATATGGGATCATCCATCGCCCATCATATGGGTCAAGATGCGTATACGCTAGTCTACTCTGGTGTATCGATGCCCTGTCTCGATACACCCTCGACTAGGAACAGTTATAGGATGTACTCGTCGACTACCGTGGCCCCACTAGTATGATCTCATCATAGTCCCAGTAGTCGAGTACACATCCTAAGGGCTTTATCAACATGTAACATAGAGACAATCAGAGTACATGTTAAGATAAAGTACAACCAGATAGCATACTATCATGTCGAGCAAGAAAGTCCTCCCTATATATATCCAAGCATCCATTACAATATACATCGTATGTACAGTAATGGCCTCTAGGGCATACATATAACTAACAATCTCCCACTTGCACTAGGGCCATCTGTTGTGGTATCACATACCCAACAATTAGCTGCGGTTGAAGTATCTCATACTCAACCATCCCATAAAAGTCTCTACTGGGAAAAAGGCTTTTGTGAGTGGATCCGCGCTGTTGTCCTCTGTGTCTACTCTCCTAACCTCGATCTCACTGGAGATCAACCATCTCCTATGATCAGGTGATACTGCCTAAGAATTATATCTGGATTTCAGATGGACGGTAGTTCCTTGGCTAAAGCCACAACTCCATTGTCACACAATGGTAGGAACGAAGTTCATCTCATGAACTTATAAATCCAGACTGCCTCTTTGGTAGTATCCTTGGTAACGATGTATCTTGCCTCTAATCGTCTAGTAAGTCACGGTATCTAGCTTGGAACTCTTCCAACATACCGTCCCTCCACTGAGGGTATAGACAATACCTGCGACTGTGTCACGACCCGAAAGTACGGAACATGACCGGCACTTAAACTACGAACGTCTCGAGGCGTACGTAATCTAAGTAAACCGAAAGCATGTCTCGTCGACGATCCTGAACTCTGGCCTGCCGGTGTGCATAACATGACCACTACAGGGTACAAGTCTTCTCGTAATTTATTCCAGAAAGGTCCTATCGAGATCTCTCCCAAATCTCGTCTCTGCCGAACTGTCCGGAAGTCATCGTCCCTTACTAGATCTGTACTCGTTCTGGAATGGCTGCATACTCAACGCGACTCCTTCTGGAAGGTATATCCAAGTACAATGCCTCGGCATACGTATCGCATCTCTGATGTCGGCGGAGTGGAACGTCATCTCATCTAGATCTGGTACGAACCTCTTACTTCACTTTTCTCTAATGTCGTCTGCTTTGGACTCGTCTCGTTGCGGCTGCATGGACTGAGCTCCCACGGCTATCCTCGTATCGGGAGTCTCCCAAGAAATGGATCTCACCACCTAGCATCCGAATTAAGTCGAGCCATCCGATCGAGTCGTCAAAACCTCATAATCCCCCAAGAGCTCAACATCTTGGGCACAGTTTAATAGTATCGAGTACATACCACAGCATCGGTGGTCCAGCCGTAGAAGGGCAAACCCAAGCCTCACTAATGGCGCCGTAGAACTGCCGCAAACCCGAAGGTTCAAAGGCTTTCACACGGTCATTAAGTCGAGTTAGGGTTTCATTCTTCTAGAGGGACCATAGAATTGCCTGCATGTCTTTCCGACTACTTTAAACTTAGAATAATAGGTTTCTGACATTCGATCGTCTCTGTCGACTCCCAACGTCTCCGCGTGAAGTCGTCTCTAGCTGGAATCAATCTATCTGATGACCTCGCATCGGGGTAGGCCAACGAACCACATGTCCTAGTCATTCATCCTCGGGTGACTAGCGACCTTCTATCATCTCTTAGTACAACCTGTACTGCAATAGCTCCAACATATGGGGCGATATCTCGTCGCTCGCAGCAATAACTGGCTCACTCGTCTGCACGCTGAACAGTGCCTCAATCATCATGAGTAAGCAATACACCAACGGTCATCAAAATCTGGCCGGCCTCTGTCAGTGGCTTAATTCTCTAGTGCTGATCGGCATGTCCAAGTAATCTCATACAGCGATCCATCAAACGCTCGGGGCGTGAATACACAATAAAAAGACACATCTCCGCAATCTTGTGTCGCCGGAATTTCGCCCTGGTCAGTCCTCGTTCGTGACGAGCTCGTGCTGATCGCAACGCTAGCCGTAGCTCTCCCTGCTCGTAATCGTGGCAGCAAAACCATACTGGTACTGATGAGGCTAGATCGGAATGAATATAATACTGAGCAAAGAAATGTACATCCTAAGGCTTCTTAAGTGGAATAGCATATCGTAAATATGCCGCGGAACATACCTACGGTACGTCACTCTACTTTAGTCACCTATTCCATCAACCAAGGGTCATCCTACGCTCCGAAGGTAAAACCTAACGCTCTGATACCAACTTTGTCACGACCCGAAAGTACGGAACATGACCGGCACTTAAACTACGAACGTCTCGAGGCGTACGTAATCTAAGTAAACCGAAAGCCCAGAAATCCAAACCAAGAAAAGATGTAGAGTGCAGGAAAAACCAACTTAAAGCAAGTAGTTTCAATAGCATAAGTCGAATTATGCGGTTTTTAAGAAAATCAAAATTTACTGAAAATTTCGGCAGAGTCTCCTTTGTAAATACTGGCCCCCAAACGGGATACAACATGAATAGTATACGAAATCAAAAAAAAAGGGCATCCCCAAGCGGGAGCTAGCTCTTCGTCAATCGACGGCCACAACCACACAAGCAATATAATATACAACGCCAACGGCGAGGATCAAAACTCAAAAGGAAACTCAAACCACAAGAAAACCACAGAAAAATAACGCGCGACTCTAAGGTCGAAGGAATAACATCACTGGTCTCTATCTCAAAATAAATACATGTTTGGTTGATGGAACTTCTAGATACAACAGAATAATGATATACAAGATATATAATGGGGGTACGATACAAGTAAACCCACCTACTAGCAATCACCCGAAGGAAACTATGCCCGCAAAGCCGTAATGAACCTGTACGGCAAACCTGCAAGAAACTGGGGCACAACGGGGGTGAGTTGCCAACTCGTGAATAGAAAAAACATCTACGCATAGAAATTGCATAAATAACGCAACCTAGGTCAATGATCATAATATATCCTCAAATATATGTAAAACATGCAGCCTATAATAATGGCTAGGGTAATATCTAACCCGAGTGTAATCTCATGTGCCCGTGTCAGTGCCTCAGGTAGCAATATATCATATGAATGAGGTATGAATGCATGAAAACAGAATACATGTAAATGAAGAACTGTTTTCATAATTTAGTGAGATTTCCTTTGCATTTTTAAAATGAGGTATCATAATGAAATCAGCATAAAACAGTGCCTAGCATCGGCACAAAACGTAATCCCAATATCTCGATATCTCTGTATCACAGTCTCTGTACCTCAATATCTCGAAATCTCAATGTCTCAATCACAATATCTAGGGCGCCGTCAGTCCAGACCGGCCCCTACCATCCATCTCAAGACCACGACGGTATCCTCCGGATATCCGACGCGTCGGGTAAAATCACCAGTAGGTAGTGCTCCCCTGCCAGGCTCACATCGTCATCATCACGCGCTTCTTGCCCCGGGGTACCTTACCGGGTCCACCATGTACCCGAAACGGTTCATCCGTCTCCTCGAATCGGGTCTCGAAATCCATCAGCAAACTCATGGTGGACGACTCATACATCATGGGAAAAACCGTACTTTTTATTTTAAAAGAGAGAAAAGGGTTATTTATGTTTTTGCGGTTTTCCTCCAAATCCAGAAAATCTCATGAAAATCCGAATCCAAAACCTCAATAACACGTAAAATAGTGAATATATGCATGAGAATCCATGAATGCGGCATAACAATGAATAACAGCATGCATGAAGTAGCAGGTAATAACTACAATGTCTAAACTAACATATAAGGCAAGTACGCTATGTCAAGCAATAATATTTTCTAAGGTGTACGTGACATGGCAATTACCGATGAAGATGTGTGTGAGCCGGCAAGTAAGTGTATGTGGTATATACGCATCATCGGTAATGGTGCTGGTGTCCTAACAATATGATATCAACATTGCAATAAGAAATTATAACATAAGTATGCGATGCGAAGCGAACCACAATAATAAGCGGGAGCTGAATACTAGACGCAACTGTAACTAACCTGCATTAATTTAATATAAGTCCTACAAATGGTGCCTTTTGAAATAACACGAATCATGGGGTTTTGAAAATAGGGGCTACGGTGTTTTTATGAAAAGATACGTCTTTTGAAATATCCGTAGGATCCCTTGGGCTGTCTTTTAAAATACCCACGATTCGTTAGTTTTTGAAATAGGTAAGAATCGAATCTAATCTAACAACTAAACTAAACTAAAGGGCTAAGCTAACAAGCTGGACTACAGGTAAGGAAACCGCCTAACATCTGAGTCGATCCATATACATACCTGTATATATATTAGTCGGTGATCCAGCCTCAATAATATCATATCCGATACCATATCTACAATCAGACATCCCAAGTCAAGAGTGCGAATCAATCATCAAGATATAGCTCGTACGTAAATCCGTCGTACGGCATCCCCAAATCTGGGTACGGGTCAATATCATATTCCTCACACCATTCCTCTGGTATTCTCTTTATTCAAGATCATAGTCTAAGGTACTGACCTATGTCTAGTACAATACTAATATCATCAAAATAGTCATGATCTGACTACTGATCGACAGTCTCGTACAAACCGATATCATCAGCACATATCATCATCAAGGGGGGTATACATCGCCCTATACGGCCTAATATCAATATCCTAGCATATCATGCCTCATACCACGATCACATGACGACCATTTATTTATAACACTATTCACCCGTATCGTCGTCCCAAGATCCGCTATAACACTAGGACGTATCTCAAATACGAATCCTGCCATATCACCGATATCACAACCAAAAAACAAAACTCCTCGACTCAGCTCAATCCCAAGTATCATCCTCAAATCCGTATGTGAACACATAGTCCCATACCCATGTGATCACATAACTATAAAGAATCCCATGAGCACATATAAATAGGAATGTATGCAAGTATGTATGTGTGTATGTGTAGTGCAACACTACCCTAGGGTTCGCGACACTAAAATAATCCAACACACCAATATCCATCCTAAACATCGTTATTAATCCCAAATAACATATAATAATTGTTGGTGTGTATACGCATCCGTATACACCACCACGGACTGCGGGGGTGCTATACGCCATCCACCCAACTTCTCCCCGTAGATATAAATCTACTCACCTGGTCCTCGCTCGCCGGTGCCGACGTCGCCACGCGCTTGCTTGTCGTCTCGAACTCCACATGGGGTACCTACATATCATAATGCACCGTATCGCATTAAAATCCGACTCATGACCAAAACGACGCACGAATCCCACATAGGTCAAAACCTATGGTTGCGTTCACAAATCGACCCAAAAACCCTCGACGTCGGCGTACAAACGCCAAACCATCGAGAAAACCCAAACACACTCATTTGTACAATTACAAGCACTAATTATAATATAAATTAGATTACAATTCACAAAAACCCCAATTTCACTTAAAAAGTCATTTTTCCGAAAATCTAGCAAGCACAAATTACCGTGTTTGTACAAAACATGATGTTTTAACAAATCTAGTGACCAAGATGATAACTTAATATCTTAATTATGCCATAGAAACCATTACGTAAATTTTAAACCCACAATTTAATTCGATTTAAAAAAACTAGTTTGCAATACTAACCAATTTTAACAATTTTATAGCAAAAATGCACAAACTACAATCTAGCTTGGATTTTCATGAACTAAAGTATTAAACTACACTTTAAAATGTTAATAATGCTATGAATACCCTAATTAGATTTTTAAACCCAATTATTAAACTAATTATAAAAACCTAGTTAGCAAATTAGCAAAGTTATCACAATTTTAAATTAACAAATTAGCAAATAGCAACTAACTTAGATTTTGCATACAATCTACATGTTAATCTCTCCTCATTACAACCATAAACAAATGATAAAAACCTCACTTGATCACAAACCCTAATCATAAATTCTCAAGTTATCAACTAGAATCAAATTAACACTTTAATATGCTAGGGTAAGCAATTTAAACAAAAATTTCATTATAGGCTTAAGATTTATACCTCCCAAATTCTTGAGATCAAACTTGAAAACTTGTCACCCAAAATGGACTCCATGCTCCTAAATCCATACTAGAGTAGCCAAAGAAAAATGGGTAAGAGTTGGATTTGGAGTTTGTGTGAGTTTCAACTTGATTTTTGGGGCAAATTGATGAAGTTTTTGATGATAAATGAGAGGATAAAATTGGGGGGGGGGGGGGGCTGCTGTTGAAGAGGGCTCGGCCAGCATTGGGGAAGGGGTGATGGTGAAGTGTGTGGGTGTGGGGAGAAAAGTCCAAGTCAAAGGAAACCCCATACTTTATATAATAACACCCATACCTCATTCTTTTCTTTTCATTTTGGCTTTGTGAGGCAAAAGAGAGGCCCAAATGGGGGTGGAGAGAATGGCAGCAGCCATTTTCGGCCATGAGAAAATGGGGATGATTTTATGTGGGTGTGGGTGTAGGTTTCCAAGTAAAGAAAGCCCAAAGTCAAACAACAAGCCCAAGTTCATATTCTTATCATTTCCTTTTTCATTTCTTTTCATTTCTTTTGCAAAACAAGTGGGGACAAGAGAGGGGGGCTGCTGAATTCAGCCAAGGGGGAGGGAAAATGGGGGTGTGTGAGTGTGGGTATGGGTGTGGGGTGAAGGAAAATGATAAATACTATACCCCCAAATATCCATTAACACTAAATTCACTATTTAAGCCTTTTTCTTCGATATTTTCTAAACCGTTTTGGCAACCCAATTCATTTCAAAAACCACATGATAAAATTTTGTTTAATGTGTTATGATGCACAAAATTTGTTTCAACTCATTCCAATTTGTAATTTTCCCTAATTTAATATATTAGTGACGGCTTAAAATACTATTAATATAATTAATTTCGGAAAATTTTTCAGAAAATTTGAAATTTCACCAGTGGTTCAATAAACACCAAATACTAGCAATTACATAGCTAGAATATGTATATTTAATTTTATAATAAAGATATTTGTATTTTGACTTTTTACAGAAAACCCTCTTATTTTACCGATTTTCCGAAATTTCACCGAAACGATTTTCAAAACGCTACAGACTGACATTCAGTCGTCCTTATCACCCTGGAACCTTTCCAGTGTTTCTCCCCAGGATCGGTTGATACCATCTCACTACAACTAGTGAGAGTCCTAACATCCAATTAGATCTATCTCATAGATCCAAAACACAGGATTTAGGAGGTATCTCTTTGATCCTATATGGAGAATCCTTGTGATAAGCGGAGATTGACCGAGCGTAGCATAGGAAACTCTTTCCCTATCAAGAGTATGTCATCCACGTACTCTACGAGGATCACCACCATACTCCCTACTACCTTTTTGTTTATACAAGGTTCATCTACCATTTTGATGAAGTCAAACTCTTTGACTACAACATCAAAACAGATGTTCCAACTCCGCGATGCCTGCTTTATCACATAAAACATCTTGCACACGTTTCCGCTGCTCCCACTGTCTACGAAGCCCTCTGGCTATGTACTTATAGACGTTCTTTTCTAAAACATCATTTTAGAAAAGTAGTCATGACACCCAACCACCAGATATCGTAGTCATGGTATGTAGCCGTGGCAAGTAGGATCTGGATGGACTTAAGCATAGCTTTGAAAGTCTCAACTTTTCCATGTACACCAAGTAATCTTCTTAAGATATACTCGCTCCTGACGGGGATTTAACCCTTCAGATAAAGCAACCCAAGTCCATACTTTGTTGGTGTATAAGGATTCCATCTCAGATCACTAAGCATCCAGCCATTCTTACAGAGTCCCACTCCTGATGGCCAGCTCGAAACTAGTTGGGTCATCATCTCATGATGCAATCATCGCTCCCACTGTCATAGAGAAACCGAAGTATCTCTCAGGTTGGTGAGGAACACTACTAGATCGGCAGAGAGGCTGAGGTTCGTTGGAAACTATTGAATCCACATTCAACAGGTATGCAGCTTCTCAAGTGCATTACTCCCAAAAGGAAATAGGAAACTTAGTAGTACTCATCATAGAGCACACCATATCACATAGGGTGTTGTTGCTCCGCCCCGATACACCGACGTGCTGTGGTGTATACGGAGGAGTAATGCTGAGAGAGAATGTCATTCTCCTTTAGAATAGTCCAGGAATCCCGTGCTCAAGTATTTTCCTCCTTGATCTCATCAAATGACATAATACTTATACCCATATTTTGGTTCTCTACTTCTAACTTATATTCTGTGAATATCTCAAAAGCTTCGGACTTGTGTTTCAACAGGAACATATGTCTGAATCTTGAGAGATTATTAGAGAATGGAATGAAATACAAAGAACCGGTCCTGGCATATGTAGACAGGGGACTTTCATACATCAGCATGTATCAATCCCAAGAGTTCACTAACTCTTTCTCTGTTTCCAATAAACAGGGCTATGGTCATCTTATCTTTGTGACATGACCGGCAAGTTTCACAAGATGTAAATTCAAACAGATTTAAATATGCATCTAAATGTAACTTAGCTAGTCGGGTCGCATTGATATGTCCTAGTCTGCAATGCCTCAAGAAGGATTCGTTAATTTCTGAACTCTTCCTCTTGTGTGTGTTATGTATACTAAGAACTGCAGTTTGATTTAGAACGTCAATGCTTTTAGATAACGTGCCTGAACCGATCAACTCTTGATATAGGAAATGTTCAAAACATTATCCAACAATACAAAATTATATCCTTTCTTTACTAATAAAGAGACTGATATGATGTTGTATATCAGGTTCGGTATCTAATAACATTCGTTCAGAATCAATGTATTCTGGTAATACAGGGTGATAGTGACCAACAGACTTGGCTGCAACACTTGCACCGTTTTCTGTCTCATGAAACCTATCACCCGTTCTCAGTTCTCTACCTATCTGTAGCCCATGTAACAGATTACATATGCGGGATCCTGATCCGGTATCACATACCCAGGATGTAAAGGATACTGAGAAACAATTCTCTGTAATGAACACACCCGAAGAAGATGCATCAGCATGCACTTTCTTCGTTTGGGCGGCACGGGAAATCTGGTATTCCCTAATTTCCTGCTCTGTCTTATAACAATTATAAGTTGGAGCAGGACCAACGTTCCCCAGCTCAGTATAACAAGCGGGTTCGGTCAATATATCCGTATTATTATCTTGATTAAGGCATGATATGGTCGCTACCTGGAGAGAGAGAGAGAAGAAAACACTCAGCGTATGCTCTTGCAAGATTAGATTGGTTATCTAATATATCTAATCAGGATGTCTCCCACTGTTTTAATCAAATCTTCCTTCAAACCCTAAAAGGAAAGACTAGCCGGGATTAATTACACGCTACAAGTTCGCCAATCTTTCAGCCAGGCCAGTGTCGGAACTTTGAGGGAGGTTCCCCGTGCTTTCGCACGAACCTAATTAAAGTAAACCTCGTTTTCCCAGGGGCGTAACCCCGTTAACACCTTTCTAGACACCTACTTGATCGGCTAATTGTAATGTGTAAAACTCTCCCAGGAGTAACTCTTACTCGCAGCGGGTATCGGGATCCAACTATCTCATAGAAGATATGCAATCTCATTGCAAATTTCAACACTTGAAATTCTCGATAATATTTTGCCCCTAGTGATTATGACCTTAACTATGGTCAACAAATCATAAGCACTAGTCAAGTTCTACCCATCATTTCTTGATTAATTAGACCCACCCACATGACCCTTAACTAAGGTCAACAAAGTCATATGACTGTCCTAACTAATCGCATCATATGCTATATAGGAAGACATCACTCAGCTACCGTACATTGTGCCTTAACTATGGTCAACAAACACAGCACGAATACTAAGTACTCTACTTCCTAAAATGACGGAGGGTTACGACAGGTTTTTAAGAAAACCTATTGCGTAATGAACTTGATATCGTCGTAGAATCGAGTGATTTTAAATGGAGTGTTTTTGAGGCTTTTCTAGTTTTGCTAAAGGGGTCACTCCCGGTGAAGAGATCGTCGGCCCTTTTCTCATCGAATAAGGTGCAGGGTATATCATATATACCACTATGCAAAGCAAAAACTATAGAAGCAATCAAAAGACAAACCGAGTTTGTAGCATCTGCCAGTTATTGCTAAAGGAGTCACTCCCGGTGAAGGGATCTCGGTCCTTTTCTTATCGAATAAGGTGCAGGATGTTCTACAAGGAACACCGCGATGCAAAGCAAGAACTAGAGCTACCAGTTTTTAAACAAGTTTCTACAACATCTTTAGGTTTCTTTTAGTTTCATTAATCTCATTAATGAAGTCCCATTTTATTTTGCTTCGCAAGCATCCCTTTTGAAACGAAATCTGCAATATAACATATATCTCATATATATAATATAAACATTCATCTCAGGCAGTAATATGATCTCATCACAGAACATTGCAGCAGAAGAACATATATGAAATATTGGATATACTAGGACGTCCGTGTTTTTAATACGAGCCTGTATAAAACACGGATTCCACGGTCGCGATGAATAGCCAAACCCACATCCCTAGACCCCTACGAGAACGGCAAGTAACACTGCCAATTCTAGGGTTAGGAGACCCGGTCTCGACTCCTCGAGATGGTCTCCCACTGGACCCTAGAACCCTGTTACTTGTGCTCCCCTCCTTGGGTCTACCTAATGCGGAAAAGTAAATAATATACACCGGTGACATCTTCCGCAACCTGGAAGTGCCCCAATAAAAGAATATTACATACAAATGAATTTGATATGAATGAAAAAAAAACTCTCATCTCACATAAAACCCCCGGCTATTCAAAACGCGATGATCCAATATAACATATCACAACAACACATAATATCACATATCATCAATGTAAGCAAGTATGCGTATCCCGATTGTCGTTGATGTATAGCAACGAAGCCGGCGATACATCACATACTACGCTTACGGTCACAGAAAAGAAAGTGTAAAACTACAACAGTTGGAATCCGCAACCTCTTTAGACATCGCATGCCTAACCAAATGAATTCCTTAGACATCGTATGCCTAACAATTATAAACCCCGCATTTTAGTCTCTTTATCGAAAACTCTTTTCAATGTCAAGCCGGAAATTCAACAAGATTCCCGATATTCTGATCGAATGCTCGTCGCAAACTTTAGTAGACGGCCGCACCCCCAGATGCCGTCGACGAAGTGCACTAAGGCGGAACACCACTGCCGCGAGCAACCGAACGGATGCTTTCGGCGACGGGGTTCTCCTACAGTCACTTGGTCGGGGCTATGGGGCGTAGCTGTCTATTAAGTTTACCCGGCGAGAATCCGCGTACGCTACGTGATTGCGACGGACTTTTGATCACATCAAAATTCCGTAGCAACCGATCAACTGAGACTGAACTGCTAGATTTATAACATTCAAATTAGTTATCTCATAACTTCTTGTGGATTCCAAATATTGTATCACATTCCAGATAAATAGACAATGTTAAACTTTCCGATCGAATAATCAAACACCCAAGATTTTCCCAATATATCTCAATACTTGAAATCAGTTTAAGAACATCCATCACATGCCACAGTACCAATGATCCAGCCGTAGAAGGGTCAAGCCAACGCCTCACATGTGGCACGCCGTACTGCCCCAAACCCTAAGGTTCAAAAGGCAGTTCAAGACGGTCACATAATCGAGTTAAGGTTTGTTGTCTTCTAGAGGGTCCATCGTGTTACTTGCACGACTTAGAACGTTCTTAAACACGAGGAAAAATCCAACTTTTGAAAAATTTTCCGACAGGGGAAAAAGTGAGTTATTGATATCCTTTTGAACTTTTTAACAGTTTCTAAAAATTATCCGGTCAAAACTAAACAAAGTTAAATTATCTGATCGAATCAACGATTCCCCAATACAACCCTAGAAAACTCAACACTTGAGTGGAATTAAAATATTTCCAGAAAAAATTGCCAAGAAAGGACCTAAGAATAATTAAGTGAAATTCCAGGGACTAAGTCCAAATTTTGGCCGCGGAACCGCCGCAAAACCCATGGTTTGGCCGCGGTTCCGCGGTCAAATTATTGAATTAGAGGTCCGTACTTCACAGTAATTCTTATTTTTCCTGCTTGTTTTTCTGAGAATTTTTAATTCAGAAAAAATCAACTTTTTGAAAATTGTTCAGAGAGGGTTCCGTATCGGGGTTTCGGCGTTCGATCGGACTTTAAACTTCGTCTAGACTTAGCCTAAACCTCTAGCTTGGCTTTGATACCACTGTAGGGTTGCTATGCACGCGCACAAGGGTCCACGAGGCATCAACCATGCCCGATTAAAAATTTAGCCGTGCCGAACAACCCGAATACGGATCTTTAAACTAGAGATTAGGCGAAAACTAACATGCTAAACACTTTAACACTAAGTGAGAGGGATTACAACCTTTGTAGATCCGGTCCTTCACTTCATAAGCTCCGTGTTGTGGTCCCTTCGCTGCGATCATCGGGTTCCGGACTCTCGAGAGGTTCCACGAAGAGAAAGATGCAGTCTTGCTTCCGATCTTCGATACAAAGATGATCTACCTTGAAGTTTCATTAACACAAGCTAACACTCACTAAAATTGAGTGAACACTCTCATCTAAAGGGCAAGGGAAGATGAGGATGATGAAGTAGGATTTTTGCTCTCTTTATTTATCTTTTTCTCACATTTATTCATCACTTGGAAAAAATCTAGAAAGCTTTTTCATGAAAGAATGAAGGAAGAAGAAGATGAATATTGATAGAATTTCTTTTTGTGATGAATAATGCAAAGGAGATAATGATGAATAATGCAACCATGGTTGACTATACCTTTGTAGAGAATTAACCAAGGTTAGGGTTTGGGTTAGGTTAAGAATGAGTCACTTGAAAATATCTTTCACAAAACAAAACCAAAACCTTCTAGAATCATCTAGAAAGCTTAACCCTAATCCAAACCCTAATCATGTTTAAACTCCACTAAACATGTTGCATTAGTTATCATATCATGTTACAATATTATATATCACATATATAATATTTATCGTAACAAAATAAAATAATACAATTAACATATATCGCATATATATCAATGTATTACCCGAGTGAGAAAAAGAATCTTTTAGTGAGCTAATATTAGATAATGTAATTTAATATATCATATATATTATTATACATTAAATTATCGAATCAACACTTGATCCGACAATCCGGCTATATCGCATATAACCGACTAATATTTATCCGTACCGATTCATCGAATCAACACTTGATCCGATGACCCGGCTGATATCAAATATCGCGAGAATAGAATATGGTATCTCATATCGTATTATCCTCGGTCCCGCACATATCACATATGTGCCCCTACTCCGTTTTGCCTGAGCCAAGAAACCTCTGTGTAGGACTCTAAAGAATCGTCAATACGCGGGCAGTAGGTGATGATCATATCAAACACCCACAAGCTGCAAGCGGTCAGCTAAACGTAACAGCTACCCAGGTATTGAGCGCTCAGAAGATCAACAAGCAAGCCTGTACATTCTCCTGTGAATCCAAACAGTAACACTCCCGTACAGTCCGGTCTCGTCGTCTGATATGTTGCATATCTCGTTTAGGGGTGGTAAACGTCAGACCCCAGTAGCTTGATAAGTCGTGTCGATTTGAGGTCTATAACAGTTCGAGAAACTACTGATAACACTTACCAGTAAATCTCAGTAACCCTGGTCAGGGATTTCCGGTTATAGCCAATCGAACACAGCACAACATCAACTCCTTATACCGGGAGAGACGAATCCCCTCCTATCGCTCATTGCCTCCATGTGATTCGGGACTGTACCCAAAAGCCACCTTTTTGCACGCCCTCTTGGACGTGGTATGATGAAAATCAAAGCACAGTGGGAATCATACAAGACTCTATGACGATCTCGGGTCAACAGACTACTCTGTACCAGTGTCACCGGAGAACTGCCATCTGACGTGAGGTATAATACCATCTGGGAGTTCTCGGCGAGTCCGTCCAGTGTACCCAGTCTCTACTGAGCACCCGTACACCATCCTTGATGTCAAACACCGATGGATATGGGATCATCCATCGCCCATTATATGGGTCAAGATGCGTATACGCTAGTCTACTCTCGTGTATCGATGCCCTATCTCGATACACCCTCGACTAAGAACAGTTATAGGATGTACTCGTCGACTACCGTGGCCCCACTAGTATGATCTCATCATAGTCCCAGTAGTCGAGTACACATCCTAAGGGCTTTATCAACATGTAACATAGAGACAATCAAAGTACATGTTAAGATAAAGTACAACCAGATAGCATACTATCATGTCGAGCAAGAAAGTCCTCCCTATATATATCCAAGCATCCATTACAATATACATCGTATGTACAGTAATGGCCTCTAGGGCATACATATAACTAACAGGACCGACCTTTGCCGGTCATATAAGTCAGATTCAGTCAATTTGTTATCTACATGTAACCTATGTGTGGTCACAGGGTCGCTGCAATTTTAAGAGAGAGAAGAAAATACTATTAGCTTGATGCTCTTGCAAGTTTAGAGTGGTTTAATTTATCTAAACAGGATGGCTCCCACTGTTTCTCGAATCCCTCTTCAAACCATAAAAGAAGAATTAGCCAGGACTATTCTCACCGTACAATTCTTGCTTAACCGTTCAGCCAGGTCAGTGTCGATACTTCGAGGGAGGTTTTCCAACGCTTTCGCGAAGTTCCTTAATTAAATAACCTCTTTTCTCTGGGGGCGTAATCCCGCTGACACCTTTCTAGGCACCTACTTGGTTTATAGCATTGATCGTTAAGTGACGAATCTCCTGATAAGTAGCTTGTACTCACAGTTGGATCGGGATCCAAAATATCATCGTATGATTATGTTGAAGGTATCCTACCAACATTCATCAAACTCCAAAATGGTATGCTCTCTCTGCAAATTTCAGTTTCTTTAGAAATTCCCGATATGGATTTTTGCCCCATGCTCTTATGACCTTGACTTTAGTCAACAAATCTTAAGTCACATGTCAAGTTCTACCTGTCATCATCCAGGTTAATTTGAACCCACCCGTACATACCCTTAACTTTAGTCAACAAGGTAATACGACTGTCTCAAACCAACGCATCTATCTATGCTGCATATAAATATCCAACAGCTACCAAACACTGTGCCTTGACTTTAGTCAACAAACACAGCTTGATTACTATTGACTATTTATATGAAATGACGGAGGGCTACGAATGGTTTTGGCAAAACCGTGAACGTAGTGAACTTTGTTAGTGTTTATGCCCTAGAAGGCCATTACTGTATCATACTAGCTTGTATATTACTTAATGTAAGCTTGGGATATTCACATGTATATAACAGTCTTGCTAAACATGGTAGTATGCTACTTGGTTTTTCTATCTTAATATGTGAGTGTACGTATTGATAGAGCTCTTAGGATCTTGCTTGTCTACCAGCGTTGTGATGGCAGTCACACTAGTGGGGGCTGGGTAGTCTACAAGCACATCCTTATTCAGGTCCCTGGTCGTTGGATTATCGAGACAGAGCATCGATACTCCGGAGTAGACTGGTGTGTACGCTTCTCATCCCAGTTGGGGAGATGGTCTGTCCCACAGCCGTCAGTACGTCGTACTGGAGATAGTATGCAGGTGCTCGTTAGGTTACGGGTACACCGGACAGGACTCACAGGGAACTGTTGGTTGGTTTGATACCAGTCGTCAGTGAGCAGTTCCCAGGTGACATGAGTACAGCATAGTCCGCAGACTTGACACTGCTGCTTCGCCTCGAGTGTGTCCCACTGTTCTTAGATTGCTACCCTACCACGGCTCAAAGGAGTCGTGCAAACAGGTAGCAGTTGGGTGCAGTCCCGAGCACTTGGAGGCAGTGGCGGTTAGACAGGATTCGTCCCTCCCGGTATTGGGAGTAGATATCGCGCTGTGTCAGAGAGCCATTACGCAAAGTCCCTGGCCAGGGCAAGCGAGATTTGCTGGTAGGTTCCAGTAGTTTCTCAGGGTGTAATGGGCTTCCCTCCGACACGACTTATACCGCTATTAGGGGACTGACGCTTGCCGCCCCCCTAGGCCCGATATGCGATAGTCTTGGACGAACGGACCGGACTGTATGGAGATTGTCACATCAGACTCAGTAGGAGTTCGGATGGGTTTCCTCATCGGCCTTCTTATCGACAACTACCTGGGGACCGTTACGTACAGCTAGTGCCGCTTGCGGTCTGTGGTTAAACCCACTGCCAGCGTAGTAGTCGAGTCTCTAGAGTCCCACACAGAGAGTTTCCTATTCCAGGCGAAACGATATAGAGGTCGTATGGTTTTACGACAAGGGTTCGGACGCATACGTGCATTTACGCGCGTACGACTTTCGGACAGTTTTTACCAGTCGGCTTTGGTTTAAGCCAGTTACTGGTATCCGGTTATTGGATTTTTACAGTCTAAAGTTTTTCCGTATTTTTGCGGATCGGAGGGGCGTTCTCGTAATTGTACGAGAAGCTTCTAGAAGATGGTGACTAAGGAGGGTTATGTGTCATATTCATTGAATGAGTTATATGAGTCATGGTGGTGATTCATTCATTTCATTAATGCACATTTATTGCTTAATGACTCATGCTAATGAATCACCACTAGATATTTTATGAAGCATGATTATTCATCACTCTTTATTCTTTTCTTCTTATTAGATAATGCTTCATATATATTATGATACTCATAACTTATTCATCATAATATTATTCACATTCTCTCTCCTCAAGCTCACTCTCTTCAAAAGACTAATCATCACCCTCATGTGTTGAGATCTAGGATTAGTTAGACTAATCAATCCATAACCACCACTCTATTTCATCTATCTTCTTTGATTAGCAATCCAAGAAGGTTAGTTGCCTCAAGTTTAGAGGTTTAGCTTGGAGTTTTGCTCTCGGGTGGATCATCTACTACAAAGAGAAGGCCGAGGAGGACGAGGAGATCGTAAAGACGAAGGACTTGGTTCGATAGGTATAATCCCTAAGCATAGTAGTTTAGAACAACTATATGTTTGGTTAGTTATCGTTTAGCTTCGATTCAAGCGGTTAGTCGATGTTCGTTCACTTAACAAGTTTGTTTTTGAAAATTCCGCCTCCCCACAAGTATTGGGGTGTAGTACATCGACTTACAGTGGTATCAGAGCCTCGCTAAACAATAAATAACTTAATTGCGAATTTGTACGAATTTCGAACGGAAAAACGAAGCCGGAAAACCCTAAAAAATTCAAGTTTCTGTCGAATTTAAAATGATGTCCTAAAATTTTTCAGGTGAGCTCAGAAAGCTTGTAAAGAGTCCAGGAGAACACCCATGAAATTTGAGCCCATGAATCGACTAAAGCGCCGCGGAAGCGCGGCGGATCCCACCGATCCGCCGCGGTTCCGCGGCCGAGTTGCCGAGTCATGGACTCATCTTTCATGTGTGGGTCCTCTCTGGTATTTGGGGTTTTCTGGAATATTTTAATTTTGCTCAGGTTTCCAGTTTACAGAGCAGTTTTTGGAGCAATATTAAAGATGTTTAATCGATCGAAATTGTACAGTATTTGCATGTTGGATTATATCTGTGATTGATAAATGTGTTCGTAAACCTCCCCTAACTGCTAGTATGTCGGTTGGCAGGGGGTTGCACATTTCTGTAATGGTTATATCTGTTTGTGCATATAAACTGTATTGGACTGTTGTGGTGTATAGCCGGGGTTTGCAATTGGTTATTGTTTAATTCATTTGTTGTAAATGTAATTTGTTGTAATATTATTTTTGCGGGGCACATCCAGGTTGCGGTTGTAGCCACCGTTGTATTATTTCATTTTACTGTTTTTGCTCCTAGGACTGACCCAAGGTGGGGTACACAAACTGCCGGGCGGGTAGTTTGCCGTACCCGTAGGGGTCGAGGGTGGGGTAACGGCTATTCATCACAACTGTGTAATCTGTCTTTTCTTGCAGGCTCAAAAGAAATACAGATTGCTTGCAAATCCAATATTGTTTATCTGTGTTCTGGAATGTATATCATTGCGTCAGACGAATGTAAAATATCTATATATATGATAGCTATTTAGACGTCACTTATGTTTTACACCCGCGCTAGCCCAGCCCCCGCTCTGTCGTTAGTTAAGTAACCTAACGGATGATGACGGGACCCCGTGGCGAATGCGGATGGCATAAGAGGACGTTGCATTTTCGTTGTTTTCTGCAATGATAGGTTAATGATGGGACGCATTATCTGTAATGCAAAGAAAATAAACCAAGTTTAAATCGTTGGAACAATTTAAAAGAAACCACTCGGTTATTTTTAAAAACAGATATTTTTAAATGCGGAGCTTTAACCACTCCTTTTAAAAGCTATCAGGTTCCTTCGATTATATCAAGTTCACTACGTTCACGGTTTCGCCAAAACCAGTCGTAGCCCTCCGTCATTTCTTATGGATATTCAGTAGTATTCAAGCTATGCATTTTGGCCAAAGTCAAGGATAGTGTTTGGTAGCTGCTGGGTTTTCATTTGTTGCATAAGATAGATGAGTTGGTTTGGGACAGTCGTATTACCATTTGGCCAAAGTCAGGGGTAAATACGGATGGGTTCAAATTGACAAGATAATGACGGGTAGAACTTGACATGTGACTTATGACATTTTGACCAAAGCCAAGGTCATAAGAGCATGGGGCAAAAACTTATATCGGGAATTTCTAAAGAAACTGAAATTTGCAAAGAGATGCATACCATTTTGAGTTTGATGAATGTTGGTAGCATTCCTACAACATTATCAGACGATGATATTTGGATCCCGATCCTACTGTGAGTATATGCTACTTATCAGGATATTCGTCACTTAACGATCAATGCTATAAACCTAGTAGGTGTCCAGAAAGGTGTCAGCGGGGTTACGCCCCCAGAGAAAAGAGGTTATTTAATTAAGGAACTTCGCGAAAGCGTTGGAAAACCTCCCTCGAAGTATCGACACTGGCCTGGCTGAACGGTTAAGCAAGTATTGTACGGTGAGAATAGTCCTGGCTAATTCTTCTTTTATGGTTTGAGGAAGGATTCGAGAAACAGTGGGAGCCATCCAGTTTAGATAAACTAAAAACCACTCTAAACTTGCAAGAGCATCATGCTAAAGTGTTTTCTTCTCTCTCTCCTAATTGCAGCGACCCTGAAAATGACTGGACTTAAGTTACTTTTAGAAAAAAATATACTGACGGGGCCAAACTATAAAGATTGGCTGCGGAATGTCAAAATGGCTTTGACCTATGACAAACTGGGGTACGTCCTCACCGCTACGGCACCTGCTGTCCCTGGTCCCAAATCCAGCAATGCGGATAAGGAAATCCGCAAAACCTGGGATTTAGATTGCGCGAGAGCCAAGTGCATCGTGCTTGCCTCAATGAACAATGAGCATCAGAGGAGGCACGAGGATATGTCCCTAGATGGCATATTTCTCCATACAAAGGAACTTTATGGAGAGCAATCTCGTATAGCAAGATACGAGACCTCTAAAAACTTGTTTCGAGCGAAGTTGGCTGTCGGGTCATCGGTAGGTGAACATGTCCTACAGATGATCGGCTATATTGAAGAGCTCGCAGACCTTGGGACGACTTTGGATAATGAGCTGTATACAGACCTTATTCTCCAGTCCCTTCCTCCCACCTACGCCCAGTTTATCCTCAACTTCAACATTCAAGGAAAAGAAGTTGAACTTGCGGAACTCCTGAACATGTTAAGGAGTGCAGAGGGCACCTTGAAGAAAGCAAGGGAAACACCCGCTATGTTTGTTGGCGGTGCATCTTCTTCCGGGTCCAAGGCTAGGGCCAAAGGAAGGAAGAAGAAGGCCGCACCCAAACCTAGAGGAGGTGTTAGTAAGGTGGGAAAGAAGGGAAAGAAAAGGATAGCAGTACCGATAGTTGGCCCGGATGAGTGCTTCCATTGTCACAGGAAAGGGCACTAGAAGAAGGATTGCAAGGCATGGAACGCCAAGAACCAGGAACCGAAGCAAGCTGTGGCTTCGACTTCACGTGTGTTTGTAATTGAGAATTGTCTGTCGATCAACTCTACTTCCTGGGTATTGGATACCGGATCAGGATCTCATATTTGCAATTCATTGCAGGCACTGAGAAACCGTAGAGTGCTGAAGGAAGGTGATATGATCCTCAGGGTTGCTAACGGAGCTAGCGTGGGAGCTGCGTCCGTCGGGGATTATCACCTAGGATTGACGAGTGGACATATTTTGGTTTTACATAACTGTTATTTTGTACCAAGCTTAACGTGTAATATCATATCAGTTTCCTTGTTATCAAATAAAGGTTATGATTTCACGTTTGTAAGAGATGTTGTTAACATCCACCTTAATCATGGTTTGATTGGGTCCGGTATTCTAAATAACGGCATATATGTTTTAAACCAACTCCAAATTTTCAATGTCCAGAACACACTAAAAAGAAAGTCTCCAGATTTAAATAAAGCTTTCTTATGGCATTGTAGACTGGGTCACATCAATGAGAGAAGGTTGACTAAGTTGCATAGAGAAGGATATTTGGACTCGTTCGAATATAAAACTTATGACACTTGTCAATCTTGTCTCAAAGGAAAGATGACAAAGACTCCATTTACTGGACAAGGAGTAAGAGCGAGCGAGCTCTTAGGACTCATACACAGCGATGTATGTGGTCCAATGTCTACACATGCAAGATGTGGTTTTTCCTATTTCATTACTTTCACGGATGATTACTCAAGATACGGATTCATTTATCTGATGAAACATAAATCCGAAGCTTTTGAGAAATTCCAAGAGTATAAGAATGAAGTAGAAAACCAAACAGGCAAAAGTATTAAAACACTGAGATCTGATCGAGGTGGAGAATACTTAAGTGCCGAGTTCCTAGGTTACCTAAAAGAGAAAGGAATTCTCTCTCAGCTTACTCCTCCATACACTCCACAGCATAACGGTGTATCGGAGAGACGGAATCGAACCCTATTGGATATGGTACGATCCATGATGAGTAATGCTGAGTTACCGCGATCTTTCTGGGGTTATGCGCTAGAATCAGCGGCATATCTTCTGAACAGGGCTCCTACCAAGACTGTGCCTACCACTCCATATCAGATGTGGACTGGGAAGAAACCCCATCTTCAGCATATGAAGATTTGGGGATGTCCAGCTTTTGTTAAAAAGCAGCATGTGGACAAGCTCGAGGCACGATCAGTAAAATGTTTGTTTGTAGGATATCCAAAGAACTCCAAGGGATATTATTTCTATTACGCAGAGGAACAAAAGGTATTTGTTTCTCGTAATGCCCATTTTCTATAACATCAGTTTTTAGAAAAGGAATCAAGTGGGAGCGAAATAGAACTGGAAGAAATTCCAGAACCACAAACTAATACTGAAAGTTTGGTAGAACAGGAGGTTCAAGAAGAACAGAACATTCCCGCACCCCTCCGCAGGAGTAGTAGGCCGTCTCATCCGCCTGAGAGATACTACGGTTTTCTCATAGACGGGGATAGAGAGGATTGCATCATAGATGATGATGAACCTACTGACTTCCAGCAGGCCATCCAGAGCGGCGACTCGGTACGATGGCTAGATGCAATGCGGACCGAGATGGAGTCCATGTACACCAACAAAGTATGGACTTTGGACTTTGCTCCAGATGGGGTAAAACCCATAGGATGCAAATGGATCTTCAAGAAAAAGATTGGTGTAGATGGACAGGTGGAAACCTATAAGGCTAGACTTGTTGCAAAGGGTTTTCGTCAAAGACCTGATTTGGACTATGACGAAACTTTTTCTCCAGTGGCTATGCTCAAATCCATTCGGGTCCTTCTTGCTATTGCTGCCTTCCATGATTATGAAATCTGGCAGATGGACGTAAAGACGGCTTTTCTGAATGGAAATTTAGAAGAGAGCGTCTATATGGATCAGCCAGAGGGTTTCAATCAGAGTGGGAGCAGCGGGAAAGTATGCAAGCTGCTTAAGTCCATTTATGGACTAAAGCAGGCGTCGCGAAGTTGGAACATTTGTTTTGATGAGACAGTCAAAGAATATGACTTTATCAAAAATCCAGATGAACCGTGCATATATAGTAAAGTTGTGGCCAGAAGTGTCGCATTCCTCGTCTTGTACGTGGATGACATTCTATTGATAGGAAATGACATTCCTATGCTACAATCTGTCAAAAGATTCTTGTCACACAGGTTCTCCATGAAAGACCTGGGTGATGCCTCTTACATTCTGGGGATCCGGATCTATCGTGATAGATCCAAGAGGATGTTGGGACTTTCGCAGTCCAGGTATATCGACACTGTACTGAAAAGATTCAGTATGGAAGATTTTAAGCGCGGTAATTTACCGGCTTGTCACGGAATCACCCTCTCCAAAGAGATGTCTCCCAAGACTGATTTGGAAAGGGAACGCATGTCTATTATACCCTACGCTTCTGCGGTAGGCTCTATAATGTATGCGATGTTGTGTACCAGACCAGATGTTGCTTACGCACTGAGCGTGGTAAGCCGGTATCAGTCAGACCCAGGGGAGAAACACTGGATAGCAGTAAAGAACATTCTCAAGTACCTGAGGAGGACTAAGGAGATGTTCTTGGTTTACGGCGGAAAAGACCTCAGGTTGGAGGCCTTTGCTGATTCCGGCTTCCAGAGTGATAAGGACGATTCCAAGTCCATGTCGGGTTATGTCTTTACCCTCAATGGAGGGGCGGTGTGCTGGAAGAGCTCCAAGCAGGACACCGTTGCTGACTCGACGATGGAAGCGGAGTATATAGCTGCTTGCGATGCCGCAAAAGAAGCAGTCTGGATGAAGAAGTTCCTAACAGAACTTCAGGTGGTTCCTACCATTGTTGATCCAATACCTCTGTATTGCGACAACAACGGAGCTATAGCTTTAGCGAAGGAACCAAGGTCCCATCAGAAGTCCAGACACATCTTGAGGCGGTATCACCTGATCAGGGAGATCATTGATCGTCAGGAGATCGAGGTTCGGAGAGTTGCTTCTGAAGAGAACATTGCTGATCCATTCACGAAGGCCCTACCTCAGATTCAGTTCGAGAGGCTACTCGAGATCATCGGTCTACGATATGCCAGTACATGGCCCTAGTGCAAGTGGGAGATTGTTAGTGTTTATGCCCTAGAAGGCCATTACTGTATCATACTAGCTTGTATATTACTTAATGGAAGCTTGGGATATTCACATGTATATAACAGTCTTGCTAAACATGGTAGTATGCTACTTGGTTTTTCTATCTTAATATGTGAGTGTACGTATTGATAGAGCTCTTAGGATCTTGCTTGTCTACCAGCGTTGTGATGGCAGTCACACTAGTGGGGGCTGGGTAGTCTACAAGCACATCCTTATTCAGGTCCCTGGTCGTTGGATTATCGAGACAGAGCATCGATACTCCGGAGTAGACTGGTGTGTACGCTTCTCATCCCAGTTGGGGAGATGGTCTGTCCCACAGCCGTCAGTACGTCGTACTGGAGATAGTATGCAGGTGCTCGTTAGGTTACGGGTACACC
Source organism: Agapanthus africanus (assembly GCA_030015575.1). NCBI lineage: Eukaryota > Viridiplantae > Streptophyta > Magnoliopsida > Asparagales > Amaryllidaceae > Agapanthus > Agapanthus africanus. The sequence goes on along the minus strand of JASDDO010000026.1, from coordinate 395,783,690 downwards.
GGACAGGACTCACAGGGAACTGTTGGTTGGTTTGATACCAGTCGTCAGTGAGCAGTTCCCAGGTGACATGAGTACAGCATAGTCCGCAGACTTGATACTGCTGCTTCGCCTCGAGTGTGTCCCACTGTTCTTAGATTGCTACCCTACCACGGCTCAAAGGAGTCGTGCAAACAGGTAGCAGTTGGGTGCAGTCCCGAGCACTTGGAGGCAGTGGCGGTTAGACAGGATTCGTCCCTCCCGGTATTGGGAGTAGATATCGCGCTGTGTCAGAGAGCCATTACGCAAAGTCCCTGGCCAGGGCAAGCGAGATTTGCTGGTAGGTTCCAGTAGTTTCTCAGGGTGTAATGGGCTTCCCTCCGACACGACTTATACCGCTATTAGGGGACTGACGCTTGCCGCCCCCTAGGCCCGATATGCGATAGTCTTGGACGAACGGACCGGACTGTATGGAGATTGTCACATCAGACTCAGTAGGAGTTCGGATGGGTTTCCTCATCGGCCTTCTTATCGACAACTACCTGGGGACCGTTACGTACAGCTAGTGCCGCTTGCGGTCTGTGGTTAAACCCACTGCCAGCGTAGTAGTCGAGTCTCTAGAGTCTCACACAGAGAGTTTCCTATTCCAGGCGAAACGATATAGAGGTCGTATGGTTTTACGACAAGGGTTCGGACGCATACGTGCGTTTACGCGCGTACGACTTTCGGACAGTTTTTACCAGTCGGCTTTGGTTTAAGCCAGTTACTGGTATCCGGTTATTGGATTTTTACAGTCTAAAGTTTTTCCGTATTTTTGCGGATCGGAGGGGCGTTCTCGTAATTGTACGAGAAGCTTCTAGAAGATGGTGACTAAGGAGGGTTATGTATCATATTCATTGAATGAGTTATATGTGTCATGGTGGTGATTCATTCATTTCATTAATGCACATTTATTGCTTAATGACTCATGCTAATGAATCACCACTAGATATTTTATGAAGCATGATTATTCATCACTCTTTATTCTTTTCTTCTTATTAGATAATGCTTCATATATATTATGATACTCATAACTTATTCATCATAATATTATTCACATTCTCTCTCCTCAAGCTCACTCTCTTCAAAAGACTAATCCTCACCCTCATGTGTTGAGATCTAGGTTAGTTAGACTAATCAATCCATAACCATCACTCTATTTCATCTATCTTCTTTGATTAGCAATCCAAGAAGGTTAGTTGCCTCAAGTTTAGAGGTTTAGCTTGGAGTTTTGCTCTCGGGTGGATCATCTACTACAAAGAGAAGGCCGAGGAGGACGAGGAGATCGTAAAGACGAAGGACTTGGTTCGATAGGTATAATCTCTAAGCATAGTAGTTTAGAACAACTATATGTTTGGTTAGTTATCGTTTAGCTTCGATTCAAGCGGTTAGTCGATGTTCGTTCACTTAACAAGTTTGTTTTTGAAAATTCCGCCTCCCCACAAGTATTGGGGTGTAGTACATCGACTTACAAACTTGATATAATCGAAGGAACCTGATACTTTCTAAAAAAGGAGTGGTTAAAGCTCCGCAATTAAAAAACTGATCTTTTAAAATAACCGAGTGGTTTCTTTTAAATTTGTTCCAACGAATAAACTATGGTTTATTTTCTTTGCATTATAATAATGCGTCCCATCATTTATCTTATCATTGCAAAAAACAACGAAAATACCACGTCCTCTTATGCCATCCGCATTCGCCACGAGGTCCCGTCATCACCCGTTAGGTTACTTAACTAACGACAGAGCGGGGGCTGGGCTAGCGCGGGTGTAAAACATAAGTGACATCTGATAGCTATCATATATAGATATTGTACATTCGTCAGACGCAATAATAAGCATTTCAGATCACAGATGAACTTTATTGGATTTATTAGCAATCCGCATTTTCTTTCAGCCTTCAATAAAAGATGGATTACACAGTTGTGATGAATAGCCATTACCCCACCCGAGACCCCTACGCGTACGACAAACTACCCGCCAAGTACCCGAAGTGAAGCGGTCTCCCTCAACAAAGTGAGTAGGCCACTAAACACTTCAAAGTACCCGGTAGTTTGTGTACCCCACCTTGGGTCTATCATAGGAGCAAAAACAGTAAAAAGAAATAATACAATGGTGGCTACAACCGCAACCTGGATGTGCCCCGCAAAAGAATATTACATCAAATTACATTTACATCGAATGAATGAATATTAAACCCATCTCAAACCCCGGCTAATCATCACAACAGTCCAACACAGTTCATATACACAAACAGTAAACATTTCAGAAATGTGCAACCCCTTGCCAACCGACATACTAGCAGTTAGGGGAGGTTTACGAAAACATTAAACATTACAGATAAAGACCCAATTAGCAAATATCTTAGAACATTGATCGAATACCAAATTCCGTGTCTACCCCAAAAGCAAACCTGTACTGAAGAAACCTGGGTACACAACAGAACATACTGGAAAACAGAAAACCACATAATATGAATTACAGAGGAAATCCGAGTCAACTCGGAGTTGACTCGGCGGCGGATCCGCGGCCAAAAGCACCTTTGTGCCGCGGTTCCGCAGCCGAGTTAGGGTCTCGTATTTTCTCAGTTTTCATTAAAATCCCTGCTGTGAATTTTAAGGTATGTCAAATATTTTTTCTGACAGTTTTAAAATTAACAGAAACTTAGGGTTTTGGTTTTTCGTTTTTCGTATTTTTCGTCGATCGAACTTCTAATCAGTTGCTAATAAGCTAGTAATGGTTTAGTTGGCTCTGATACCACTGTAAGTCCATGTCATGCACCCCACGAACTTGCGGGGAGGCGGAATATATGAAAAACGATTATCAAAGCTTCGTAACACGGACTTGAGCGCATGAATCGTTATCTAAACCATTACTAACAAAAAGCTAGAGGTTTAACTACTCGGATACAAAATTATACCTCACGTTATTTGTCCTTCGGGTCTTCATCGCGGTCTTCCACTCCTCGTAGGCTCCTTGGAACATCGGCACCTCAACGGCCTCCTCGAATCAAAGACGATCCCCTCGAAAGCTCCTACGCCAAGCTTAATCTCAAACTTGAGATAACTAGGTTGCTTAAAGTGCTAATCTAAGCTACCTAGGGGATATAGAGTGAGGTTATGGATGTATTAGTCTAGCTAACCCTTGATCTCAACTCATGAGAGGTTAGGGTTAGGGTTTGAAGAGAGTGAGCTTGAGGAGAGAGAATGTGAGAATAATAATGAAATGAGATAATGATCTTATCATGATATATAAGAAGCATTATTATTTATCCAAAAATCAAATAATAGAATTAACAACCATGCTTCACAAATATCTATGAGTGATTCATCTCCATGAGTCATTAAGCATTTATGATGCATTAATGACTTGGATGAATCACACAAATGAGTCACTAATCTCATTTAATGCAATGCCACCTTAACCCCTTAGTCACCACTTTTCTAGAAGCTTCCTGACAAATTACAAGAACTCCCCTCCAATCCGTGAAAACACGGAAAAACTTTAGACTGTATAAATCCAGTAACCCGATACTAGAATCTGGCTTAAACTAAAGCCGACTAGTAAAAACTGTCCGAAAAGTTGTACGTGCGTAAACACACGTACGCATCCGAACCCTTGTCGTAAAACCATACGACCTCTATATCGTTTCGCCTGGAGCAGGTAAACTCTCTGTGTGGGACTCTAAAGACTCGACACTACGCTGGTAGTGGGTTTAACCACAGACCGCAAGCGATACTAGCTGTACGTAACGGTCCCCAGGTAGATGTCGATAAGAAGGCCGATGAGGAAAACCATCCGAACCCCTACTGAGCCTGATGTGACAATCTCCGTTCAGTCCGGTCTGTTCGTCTAAGACTATCGCATATCAATCTTAGGGGGCGGCAAGCGTCAGTCCCCTAATAGCTGTATAAGTCGTGTCGGAGCGAAGTCCATTACACCCTGAGAAGCTATTGGAACCTACCAGTATATCTCGCTTGCCCTGGCCAGGGACTTTGCGTAATGGCTCTCTGACACAGTGCGATATCAACTCCCAATACCGGGAGAGACGAATCCTATCTAACCGCCACTGTCTCCAAGTGCTCGGGACTGCACCCAACTGCTACCTGTTTGCACGACACCTTTGAGCCGTGGTAGGGTAGCAATCTAAGAACAGTGGGACACACTCGAGGCGAAGTAGCAGTGTCAAGTCTGCGGACTATGCTGTACTCATGTCACCTGGGAACTGTTAACTGACGATGGGTATAACACCAACCAATCAGTTCCCCGGCGAGTCCTGTCCGGTGTACCCGTAACCTAACGAGCACCTGTATACTAACTCTAGTACGACGTACTGATGGCTGTGGGACAGACCATCTCCCCAACTGGGATGAGAAGCGTATACACTTAGTCTACTCCGGAAATATCGATGCCCTATCTCGATAATCCAACGACCAGGGATCTGTATAGGATGTTGCTTACAGACTACCCAGCCCCCACTAGTGTGACTGCCATCACAACGCTGGTAATCAAGCAAAGATCCTATGGGCTCCACTAATATGTATAAGTAATACGTTACAAGAAACATATGCACATATTAAAGTAGACACAAACGAAGTAGCATACTACCATTTTTAGCAAGACTGTTATATATACAACTGTGAATATCCCAAGCTTCTATTAAGTAATAAACATCCTAGTATGATACAATAATGGCCCCTAGGGCATATACACTAACAATTTCACAGGAATTTTACTGAGATAAAAATACAGATTTTTCTCGTACCAAACATATTCAGGATTCATGTTGATTATGCATTCATGTTGCACACATACTAGTGCATCGCATCATATCGGTATTTGTAGGTTGTGACGCATTTGCGTGCATGCTTACGATAGCCTTGTTAGATGTTACTTACTACTCACGAGTTGAAAACTCACCCCCGTTGTGCCACAGTATCTTGCAGGCTTGACCCTTCAGCACAGTAGCGGCGGGCGTACTTATTCTTTTTGGTTTCATTTGCTTGATTTGCAGCTTGCTCGTAGGTGGGTTGCGAAGACACCTTAGTTCCATTTTGTACTGTTTTTGTATCTAGTATACTCCATCTACCCTTGTATATTGGACTAGACGGTGAGACTTGTATTTGTGGTATTGGTGTCGACGCTCATTTGAGCCGACGTGGTGTTTCTCATTTCTTTATTTCATATGCTTATTTTGCACTAATATGATATACATGTTTCTTGTGGTTGTGATTCCTCCTTTGGCGCAGAGCTAGCTCCCGTTTGGGGATGCCTTTATTCATTATTATATGTATTTTCTTGTGTTGTACCCATTTGGGGGCCAGTTTTTACAAACGTAACTCTGCCGAAATTTTCGGAAATTTTGAAGTTTATAAAATGTTTTAGTGCGACTCATTTTGTTTAAAATCGCTTTCTTTAACTAAGTTTTCCTTCACTCTAATTTGTTTAATTGGTTTAGAATTCTGGGCTTTGGCTTACTTAGATTACGTTCGCATTGAGACGTTTCGTAATTTAAATGCCAGTCACGTTCCGTACCTTCGGGTCGTGACAAAGTTGGTATCAGAGCGATAGGTTTTACTTTTCTGAGTATAGAATGACCCTTGGTAGATGGAGTAGGTGACTTAAGTAGAGTGACGTAGCGTGTGTATATTTCGCGGCATACTTATGATACGGTACTCCGCCTAAATGACCTTAGGATATATATTTATTGTATTTCCTTTCTTGATTCCGGAAATCCTTTGATTTGATTGCAATGTTCCTATCAATCCTGTTCTTTCTTCGGCCACTATGCCGCTGGAGACTACGAGGGCCAGAGGAATGCCGCCAGGGAAGAGATTAGAGCAGTCTCGTTTGAGACGAGGACCGATCAGGGTGGTACGCCTACTCTTCATGGACATAGTGATCCTCCTTTTCCAGGACGGATGGCTAGACTAGAGTTGAGTATTCAGGACTTGTGAAAGATGGTTGGATTGTTAGTTGAGGTTAGCCGAGCTCCGAGAGCCGATGATGTCCCTCCTACTGCAGGGATTGTGATTGTACCTGCTGCACAGGCAGCTGTTTCTGTTGTTACCAAGATTATTTCCGTATCCTTATAGAAGTTTTTGAGGCTGAAGCCTCTAGTTTTTTACAGGCACAGATGTAGTGAAGGATCCGTAGACAATCCTTGACGGGATGGCTAGGAATTGTTGTTCACAGAGATGTTCTGACGAGATATGGATTGAGCTTGCGAGTTTTCGTCTAGAGCGGTCTTGCTCAGACGTGGTGCGAGTCAATTGAGAGAGGCCGAGCTGCAGATCTACTTCCTATGACTTGGGATGTGTTCACAGCTGTATTTTTTGCTCGTTTCCTTCCGAAGAGCGTTCGAGATGTCCGAGCTCATAGCTTTGAGTCTTTGCGCAAGACTCCAGGGATGACATTGTCCGAGTACGACATTTAGTTTACTCAGCGGCCCGATATGCTCCTTACCTGGTCGACACTGAAGAGAAACAGATAAAGAGGTTCATGTGGAGATTGGACATGCAGTTATTTCTTGCTATTGGTGCCCAACATTTTGACACTTACGCCTCTGCTATGAACGCAGCCTTACTGTTGGAGGAGCACATTGTGAGACTTCAGTCATTTTTGGACCGAAGCGGAATTGTACCGGTATGTCAGCTCAAAGGCGGTTAGACAGACGCCGTTGTGACGAATATTCTTTCTGGTGTCGTTTGAAATGGTATCCACATATTTTGTATCGAAGTTTTGCCGATAGTAGTCCTTACTAAATCAGCCGCTTGTTGTGATTTCTTCCGTAGGCTAATCTTTTGTTGCTCGAAACGTTTTCATTCGTGTTTGTTTGTTCATATCGGAGATAGGGATTCTTCTGTCAATTTGATTCTTCTCGATATGTTAGTCCCTAAAGTTCTTCTGGGCATGGATTGGATATTCACTTGTTATGTATCCGTGGACTGCCGCGAGAAGGCAGTCAGATTTAGTTTTCCGGGTGAGCCAGTTCTTATCTTTCAGGGAGACCGTAGCGTCGCCTTTCCCAGTTTGATTTCTTCTCTTTGCGCTACTCCGTTCTTAAGGAAAGGATGCTAGGGATTCTTGGCTTATGGTTGTGATGTAGAGATGCAGAGGTCCCGTTGGACCAGGTCCTGATTGTGAGGGAATTTCAAGATGTCTTTCCCGACAAGTTGCTTGGTTTATCGCCAGAGCGCGATATTGATTCTGCTTTGACTTGATTCCCGGCGGAGCTGAAAGAACTAAAGGACCAGTTATAAGATTTGTTGGCTAAGGGGTTGTTTGTCCGAGTGCGTCACTTTGGGGAGCTCCTGTCCTGTTCGTCAAGAATAAAGACGGCAGTTTTTGTTGGTGCATCGATTATCGTCAGTTGAATCGGGTTACTGTGCGGAACATATATCCTGTAGGGTTCCTAGGCACTCTTGTAAAGGTTCATAAGGCATCAAACATGCCCGGCTAAAAATTTAGACGTGCCGAACAACCCAAAGCCGGGATCTTTGCTAGATTATTAGGGTTAAACATGCAAGATAGGGTTAAACATGCAAGATGATAACTTTTATCGAAGTGTGAGGGATTACAACCTTTGTAGTCCGCTCCTTCGCTTCACAAGCTCCGAGTAGAAGTCTCTTTGCCGCGATCCACGATCTCCCGGACTCATGAGAGGCTCCACGACTCGAACGATCCATGCTAGCTTGAAGTGTTCCAAATCTCTGATGATCTACGTCGAAGTTGCAAAGACTCAAGCTTTCTCACTCTAAAGAGATGAACACACTAATCTCATGGGCTAGATGAGATGAGGATGAGAGAGTAGTATTTATGCTTTCTTTTTATATCATTTTCTCATATTTATTCATCACATAATGAATTTATAGTGAGCTTTTTCAAGAGAGAAGAAGATGATAATGGAAATGATAATCATCATAATAATCCTTTTGTGATGAATAGAAAACAAAGCTATATGATTGATATATTAACCATGGTCAAGGATGAGTGCTAATAATGTGTAGAGAAATAACTAGAGTAGGGTTTGGTTTGGTTAGGAATGTGTCATCAACAAATATCTTAACCATGACAAAAGAAAATGCTTCTAGAAGGTGCATGAAGCAACTAACCCTAATCAAACCCTAACCTCATTTAATCATCCTTAAACATGTTTAATAATAAATCATATCATGTCACAATAATATATATCACATATATATTATATATTTGCAACAAAAGAAAATAATACAATTAACATATATCGCATATATATCAATGTATCATCCAGTGAGAAAATGAAATAATAAAGCGAGCCAATATTAGATAATGTAATACAATATATCATATATATTATTATACATTAAATCATCGAATCAACACTTGATCCGACGATCCGGCTATATCGAATATTACCGACTAATATATCATGTACCGATTCATCGAATCAACACTTGATCCGATGACCCGGTTCATATCTAAATATCGCGAGAATATAATACGGTATCTCATATCGCATTATTCTCGGTCCTGCACATATCACATATGTGCCTCTACTCCATTTCTCCTGAGCCAAGAAACCTCTGTGTAGGACTCTAAAGAATCGTCAATACGCCGGTAGCAGATGATGATCATATCAAACACCCACAAGCTGCAAGCGGTCAGCTAAATGTAACAGCCACCCTGGTATTGAGCGATCAGAAGATCAACAAGCTAGCCTGTGCGTTCTCCTGTGAATCCAATCAGTAACACTCCCGTACAGTCCGGTCTGTTCGTCTGATATGTCGCATATCAAGTCTAGGGGTGGTATACGTCAGACCCCAGTAACCGATAAGTCGTGTCGATGTGTGGCTCATAACGGGTCGAGAAACTACTAGTAACACTTACCAGTAAATCTCTATATCAGCCCTGGCCAGGGACTTCCAGTTATAGCCAATCGAACACAGCACAACATCAACTCCCTATACCGGGAGAGAAGAATCCCCTCCTATCGCTCATTGCCTCCATGTGATTCGGGACTGTACCCAAAAGCCACCATTTTGCACGCCCTCTTGGACGTGGTAAGGTGGAAATCAAAGCACAGTGGGAATCACACAAGACTCTATGACGATCTCGGGTCTACAGACTACCCTGTACCAGTGTCACCGGAGAACTGCCATCTGACGTGTGGTATATCACCATCTGGGAGTTCTCGGCGAGTCCGTCCAGTGTACCCAGTCTCCACTGAGCACCCGTACACCATCTCTGATGTCAAACACCGATGGATGTGGGATCATCCATCGCCCATCATATGGGTCAAGATGCGTATACGCTAGTCTACTCTGGTGTATCGATGCCCTGTCTCGATATACCCTCGACTAGGAACTGTTATAGGATGTACTCATCGACTACCAAGGCCCCACTAGTATGATCTCATCATAGTCCCAGTAGTCGAGTACAGATCCTAAGGGCTTTATCAATATGTGAGAGTAAAACAGTAAACCAATACAAGTCAACATGTTAAGATAAAGTGAAACCAAATAGCATACTATCATGACGAGCAAGAAAGTCATCTCTATATATATCCAAGCATCCATTATAATATACATCATATGTACAACAATGGCCTCTAGGGCATATACATAACTAACAATCTCCCACTTGCACTAAGGCCAGCTGCTGTAGTATCTCATACCTAGCATCCCGAATAATCTCTCAAACTGTATCTGGGGAATAGCCTTCGTGAATGGATCTGCAGTGTTGTCCTTCGTATCTACTCTCCTGACATCGATCTCCCGGCGATCAACTATCTCCCTGATCAGGTGATACCGCCTCAGAATATGTCTGGACTTCTGATGGGATCTGGGTTCCTTGGCCAAAGCCACAGCTCCATTGTTATCGCAATACAGAGGTATTGGATGCTCAATGGATGGAACCACACCAAGTTCACTGATGAACTTCTTTATCCAGACAGCCTCCTTGGCAGCATCGTTGGCAGCGATGTATTCAGCCTCCATCGTCGAGTCTTCAACGGTATCCTGTTTGGAACTCTTCCAACATACCGCCCCTCCATTGAGGGTAAAGACAAAACCCGAATGCGACTTAGAGTCGTCCTTATCACTTTGGAAGCTGGAATCGGTAAAGGACTCCACCTGGAGTTCTCTGTTACCATACACCAAGAACATCTCCTTAGTCCTTCGCAAGTACTTGAGAATGTTCTTCACAGCTGTCCAATGACTCTCTCCAGGATCTGCTTGATACCGACTCACTACACTTAGTGAGTATGCTACATCGGGTCTGGTACATAGCATCGCATACATGATAGAGCCTACTGCCGAAGCATAGGGTATCCCTTGCATGCGAGCTCTCTCCAAATCAGTCTTGGGAGACATCTCTTTGGAGAGAGTGAGTCCAGAGATCGTGGGTTGGTTTCCACGCTTGGATTCTTCCATACTAAACCTTTTTAGTATGGTGTCAATGTACCTGGATTGGGACAATCCCAGTATCCTCTTAGATCTATCTCTATAGATCATGATTCCCAATATGCAGGAGGCATCACCTAGATCTTTCATTGAGAATCTCTGTGATAAGAAGAGCTTGACTGATTGCAGCATAGGAATATCATTTCCTATCAAGAGTATATCATCCACGTACAACACGAGGAAGACAATCTTACCCTCTGCTACCTTCTTATAGATACAAGGTTCATCTATATTTTTGATGAAGTCAAACTCTTTGACTACAACATCAAAACAGATGTTCCAACTCCGCGATGCTTGCTTTAACCCATAAATGGATTTAAGCAGCTTGCACACCTTTCCGCTGCTCCCACTATCTACGAAGCCTTCTGGCTGAGTCATGTACACGCTCTCTTCTAAATCACCGTTTAGAAAGGCGGTCTTAACATCCATTTGCCAGATTTCATAGTCATGGTATGCAGCAATGGCAAGTAAGATCCGGATGGACTTAAGCATAGCCACTGGAGAAAAGGTTTCGTCATAATCCACACCTGGTCGTTGACGAAAACCCTTTGCTACAAGTCTAGCTTTGAAAGTCTCAACTTTTCCATCTACACCAAATTTCTTTTTAAAGATCCACTTGCTCCCTATGGGTTTTACCCCTTCAGGAGCATTTTCCAAAGTCCATACTTTGTTGGTGTACATGGATTCCATCTCAGATCGCATTGCATCCAGCCATTTCACAGAGTCACTACTCGTGATGGCCTGCTCGAAACTAGTCGGGTCATCATCATCCATGATGCAATCCTCGCTTCCACCATCAATGAGAAAACCATAGTATCTCTCAGGTGGACGAGAAACCCTATTAGATCGGCGGAGAGGCTGGGGTTCGTCGGGTACTACTGAATCCTCTGGTTCCAATAAATCATCAGTTGTAGTCTGTGGTGCTGGAACCTCTTCCAGCTCTACCTCTTTGCCACTAATTTCTTTTGCAAGAAATTCCTTTTCTAAAAAGGTGGCATGTTGAGCAACAAACACTTTTTGTTGTTCACTGTGGTAAAATAGATATCCATACGAATTGCTTGGATATCCTACAAACTTACAAAGAACTGATCGTGCCTCGAGTTTGTCCGGATTTTTCTTTTTAACATAGGCCGGACAACCCCATATCTTAACTCTTTTAAGAGATAGTCTCTTCCCATTCCATATCTCATATGGAGTGGTAGGCACTGATTTAGTTGGAACTCTATTCAATAGCTATATGGCTGTCTCCAGCGCATACCCCCAAAAGGAAATAGGTAACTCAGCATTACTCATCATAGAGCGCACCATATCTAATAGGGTGCGATTCCTCCGCTCCGATACATCGTTGTGCTGTGGTGTATAAGGAGGAGTAAGCTGAGAGAGAATCCCATTCTCTTTTAAATAATCTAGGAACTCACTGCTTAAGTATTCACCTCCTCGATCAGATCGAAGAATCTTAATACTTTTGCCCGTTAGGTTCTCTACTTCGTGCTTATATTCTCTGAATTTCTTAAAAGCTTCAGACTTGTGTTTCATCAGAAACATATGTCCGTATCTAGAGAGATCGTCAGTGAATGTAATGAAGTAGGAAGAACCGTTCCTGGCATGCGTAGACATGGGACCACATACATCACTATGTATTAGTCCTAAGAGTTCAGTAACTCTTTCTCCGTGTCCACTAAACGGAGCTTTGGTCATTTTTCCTTTGAGACATGAATGGCAAGTATCATAAGATGATAATTCGAACGGATTCAAATAACCATCCTTATGTAACTTAGCCAGTCGTGTCGCATTGATATGACCAAGTCTACAATGCCACAAGTAGGATTCATTCATATCTGAACTTTTCCTCTTGTGTGTGTTTTGTATAGTCAGGACTGTATTCTGATTCAGAATGAATATGCCATTATGTAACGAGCCTGATGCAATCAACTTTTGATCTAGGAATATGTTCATAACATTATCCTTTACTACAAAATTATATCCTTCTTTACTTAATAAAGAAACTGATATAATATTGCACATCATGTTCGGTATATAATAGCACTCATTTAGAATCAGTGTATTACGACTTGGTAATACTAGGTGATATTCGCCAACTGCTTTGGCTGCAACATTTGCACCGTTCCCTACTTGAACGGAATGATCACCTTTTCCCAGTTCTCTACCTTTACGTAGCCCATGTAACTGTTTACATATGTGGGATCCTGATCCGGTATCTAATACCCAGGACGTAGGGTGAACTGAGAAACAGTTCTCAATAACTAACACACCCGAAGAAGATGCATCAACATGCATGTTCTTTTGGGCGGCTTGAGAATCCAGATATTCTCCTGTTTCCTGTTCTGACTTATAACTCTTATAAGAAAGAACGGGTCCAACGTTCCCTTGCTCAGTACAATAATCGGGTTCAGTCAATACATCCATATTATTATCTTGATTATGGCCTGACATGGTCGCTACCTGGAGAGAGAGAGAAGAAAACACTTTAGCGTACGCTCTTGCAAGATTAGATTGGTTATTATCTTATCTAATCAGGATGTCTTCCACTGTTTTTATCAAATCTACCTTAAAACCCTAAAAGGTAAGATTAGCCGGGATTAATTACACCCTACAATTTCGTCAATCTTTCAGCCAGATCAGTGTCGGTACTTTGAGGGAGGTTCCCCGTGCTTTCGCACGGACCTAATTAAAGTAAACCTCGTTTTCCCAGAGGCGTAACCCCGTTAACACTTTTCTAGACACCTACTTGATCGGCTAATTGTCTTTTGTAAAACTCTCCCAGGAGTAACACTTACTCGCAGTGGGTATCGGGATCCAACTATCTTATAGGAGGTATGCAATCTCATTGCAAATTTCAACACTTGAAATTCCCGATAATGCTTTTACCCCTAGCAACTTATGACCTTGGCTAAGGTCAACAAATCATAAGCGCTAGTCAAGTTCAACCCGTCATTTCTTGATTGAATTAAACCCACCCGTACGACCCTTGGCTAAGGTCAACAAAGTCGCACGACTATCCTAACTCAATCACATCTCACGTTTTAGCAGATAAATACTAATTAGCTACCGTACACCACGCCTTGGCTAAGGTCAACAAACGCAGCACGAATACTAACTAGTCTCTATCTGAAATGACGGAGGGCTACGCAGGTTTTTCAGAAAAACCCTGAGCGTAATGAACTTGATATCGTCGTAGAATCATGTAGTTTTTGAAAAGGAGTGTTTTTGAGGCTTTTCTTAGTTTCGCTAAAGGGGTCACTCCCGGTGAAGGGATCGTCGGCCCTTTCCTCATCGAATAAGGTGCAGGATATATCATATATACCGCTGTGCAAAGAAAAACTCTAAAAGCAATCAAAAGACAAACCGCGTTTTGTAGCATCTGTCAGTTTCGCTAAAGAGGTCACTCCCGGTGAAGGGATCGTCGGCTCTTTCCCCATCGAATAAGGTGCAGGATATATCATATATATCACTGTGCAAAGCAAAACTGTAGCTACCCTTTTTATAAAGTTTTGATTCTACAACATCTTTAGGTTTCTTTTCTTTTATTAATCTCATTAATAAAAATCCCATCAGCTTATGCTTCCTAAGCATCACAGAAGAAACGAAAGCAGTAATATTTATATATCAGCATATATATATAGTATAAGCATTCGTCTCAGACAGTAATATGATCTCATAACAGAACATTGCAGCAGAAGAACATATATGAAATATTGGATATACTAGAACGTCCGTGTTTTCAATACGAGCCTGTATAAAACACGGATTCCACGGTCGCGACGAATAGCCAAACCCACATCCCAAGACCCCTACGAGAGCGGCAAGTAACACTGCCAATTCTAGGGTTAGGAGACCCGGTCTCGACTCCTTGAAATGGCCTCCCACTGGACCCTAGAACCCGGTTACTTGTGCTCCCCTCCTTAGGTCTACCTAATGCGGAAAAGTAAATAATATACAAGGGTGACATCATCCGCAACCTGGAAGTGCCCCAAATAAAAGAATATTACATTACAAATGAATTTTACATGAATGAAAATAAAAACCCTCATCTCACATAAAACTCCCGGCTATTCAGAACGCGACGATCCAATATAACATATCACAGCAACACATAATATCACATATCATCAACGTAAGTAAATATGCGCATCCCAATTGTCGTTGACATATAGCAACGAAACCGGCGATATCACATATTACACTTACGGTCACAGAAAAGAAAGTGCAAATCTACAACATTTGGAATCCACAATCTCTTTAGACATCGTAAATCCGAAATATCACATACTTCGCATTTCATGCCTAACTCTATGAATTCCACATATTGTATCACATTCCAGATAAGTAGACAGTATTAAACTTTCCGAACAGATAATCAAATACCAAAAATTTCCTAAATTGCTCAACACTTGAGCGGAGTTCAAATAATCCCAGAATATGTCACAGTATCGGTGATCCAGCCGTAGAAGGGTCAAGCCAACGCCTCACATGTGGCACGCCGTACTGCCCCAAACCCGAAGGTTCAAAAGGCAGTTCAAGACTGTCACATAATCGAGTTAAGGTTTGTTGTCTTCTAGAGGGTCCACCGCTTAACTTGTACAACTTTTTCGAAAGATTTAAACCCGATAAAAATTCAACACTTGAAAGTTTTACGTGCCGGGAAAAAGTGAGTTAATGATATCCGTTCGAACTTTTTAACAATTTCTAAATATCTGGAAAGAAATACGAATTTAAATATTCCGATCGAATCTACTATTACAAAACAAACCCCAGAAGTCTTAACACTTAAAACAGTTTAAAAATACCCAGAAGCATCAACAAGCAACTACAGATAATACCATGAAGCCACGTGTCACAATTCCACAAAACGGCTGCGGAACCGCCGCGGGAAGCATGTTTCCGCCGCGGTTCCGCCGCGTTTTGGTGGAGTTGGGGGCCCGTATTTCATGGTAATTCTTAGAATTCCATGCTGATTTTTTTACATATTTTTAATTCAGAAAAATCCCAAATTTTGAAAAATTTCCAGAGAGGGGGTTAAATTCGTCGGTTCGGGTTCGATCGGAGTTTTAACTTCGTAAACACGTCGCCTAATGCTCTAGCTTGGCTCTGATACCACTGTAGGGTTCCTAGGCACTCTTGTAAAGGTTCATAAGGCATCAAACATGCCCGGATAAAAATTTAGACGTGCCAAACAACCCAAAGCCGGGATCTTTGCTAGATTATTAGGGTTAAACATGCAAGATGATAACTTTTATCTAAGTGTGAGGGATTACAACCTTTGTAGTCCGCTCCTTCGCTTCACAAGCTCCGAGTAGAAGTCCCTTTGCCGCGATCCACGATCTCCCGGACTCATGAGAGGCTCCACGACTCGAACGATCCATGCTAGCTTGAAGTGTTCCAAATCTCCGATGATCTACGTCGAAGTTGCAAAGACTCAAGCTTTCTCACTCTAAAGAGATGAACACACTAATCTCATGGGCTAGATGAGATGAGGATGAGAGAGTAGTATTTATGCTTTCTTTTTATATCATTTTCTCATATTTATTCATCACATAATGAATTTCTAGTGAGCTTTTTCAAGAGAGAAGAAGATGATAATGGAAATGATAATCATCATAATAATCCTTTTGTGATGAATAGAAAACAAAGCTATATGATTGATATATTAACCATGGTCAAGGATGAGTGGCTAATAATGTGTAGAGAAATAACTAGAGTTAGGGTTTGGTTTGGTTAGGAATGTGTCATCAACAAATATCTTAACCATGACAAAAGAAAATGCTTCTAGAAGGTGCATGAAGCAACTAACCCTAATCAAACCCTAACCTCATTTAATCATCCTTAAACATGTTTAATAATAAATCATATCATGTCACAATAATATATATCACATATATATTATATATTTGCAACAAAAGAAAATAATACAATTAACATATATCGTATATATATCAATGTATCATCCAGTGAGAAAATGAAATAATAAAGCGAGCCAATATTAGATAATGTAATACAATATTGTAGGGTTCCTAGGCATCCTATTGAGGTCTCACAAGGTATCAACCATGCCAATTTCAAAAAATCTAGGTGCCGAGAAACCCGACTACGGATCGTTGGCTAGAAATCTAGGCGAATAAATGAATTAGTTAACACTTAACTAAGAGATACGGAAATACAACCTTTGTAGATCCGGTTCTTCACCTCCATAGCTCAGCAATGAAGTCTCATCGCTGTCCATAACAAGTCCCGGGCTCTAGCGTCGGCTTCATCGGAGAAGAAGCGGGCTAGGTCATCGACGACGTGCCGAAGATGATCTACGTCGAGGCATCGCTAAATCAAGCTCCAACTTCACCAAGTCCAAAAACTTGTGAAGAGAACACACTCTACTACTTGGCAAGAAGTAGAGGATGAAGAAATAGGAAGTGGGTAAACTTTAGAATTGGATTTCTCACTCATTTTCACATTCCACCATTGTTGGTAGAAAGCTTTCTTCAAGGTTGAAGATGAAGAAGAAGAAGATAATGATATGATAAGTTAATTAAAAAGAAAAGAATAATCCATTCTTATCATAATGTTAACTATGGTAATGTGTAGAGAATCAATCATGGTTAAAGGAAATGGTTAGGGTTAAGCATGAGACAAAATTGGTGACAAAGTCAAACATTCATGAAAGTTCATGAAAGAATAAAAGAAAGCCACCAATTCTTCTTATGCAAAATAATTTCCAAAAAGGAATAAATGAATAAAAACCTTAACCATTTATTTAACCAAGGTATTAACTCTTTACACAAACCCTAGCTATCATATATCATCATACATGATACAAGCATGTGCACAAAACTATATCGAATATACAATGTGCACATCCGAGTGAGAAAATCCATTCAAAGTGGACCGATACTAGTTAATGCAAAGTAATATATCAAATATATATAATTATACATTAAATCATTAAATCAACACTTGATTCAATGATCCGGTCATGTCGCACATAACCGACTGGTATCAATAGTAACAACTTATCGAATCAACACTTGATCCGATAACTCGGCTATATCGCATATAACCGATCAATGTCACATCGCGAGAATCGAATATAGTATCACATACTGGTATTATTCTCGGTCCCGCACATATCTCATATGCGCTCCTATTTCGTTTCGCTTGAGCCAGGAAATCTCTGTGTAGGACTCTAAAGACTCGTCAATACACCGGCAGCAGGTGATGATCATATCAAGCACCCACAAGCCGCAAGCGGTCTGCTAAACGTAACGGCCACCCGGGTATTGAGCGATCAGAAGATCGACGAGCAAGCCCGCTCATACTCCTGTGAATCCAACCAGTAACACTACCGTACAGTCCGGTCTGATCGTCTGATATGTCGCATATCTCGCCTAGGGGTGGTGAACGTCAGACCCCAATAGCTTGATAAGTCGTGTCGATATGAGGTCTATAACAATTCGAGAAACTACTGGTAACACTTACCAGTAAATCTCAGCAACCCTGGCCAGGGATTTCCTATTATAGCCAATCGAACACAGCGCAACATCAACTCCCTATACCGGGAGAGACGAATCCCCTCCTATCGCTCATTGCCTCCATGTGACTCGGGACTGTACCCAAAAACCATTGTTTTGCAAGCCCTCTTGGACGTGGTAAGATGGAAATCAAAGCACAGTGGGAACCACATAAGACTCTATGACGATCTCGGGTCAACAGACTACTCTGTACCAGTGTCACCAGAGAACTGCCATCTGACGTATGGTATAATACCATCTGGGAGTTCTCGGCGAGTCTGTCCAGTGTACCCAGTCTCCACTGAGCACCCGTATATCATCTCTGATGTCAAACACCGATGGATATGGGATCATCCATCGCCCATCTGTATGGGTCGAGAAGGTATACGCTAGTCTACTCTGGTATATCGATGCCCCATCTCGATACACCCACGACTAGGGACTGTGAAGGATGTACTTATGGACTACCATGTCCCCACTAGTATGATCCGCATCATAGTCCAGGTAGTCAAGTACACATCCTAAGGGCTTTACCAACATGTAACAGAGAGACAATCAGTATACACGTTAAGGTAAAGAGCAACCAGATAGCATACTATCATGTCGAGCAAGAAAGTCCTCCCTATATATGTCCCAGCATCCACTACAATATACATCCTATGTACAGTAATGGCCTCTAGGGCATACATATAACTAACAATCTCCCACTTGCACTAGGGCCATCTGTAGCAGTGGTTGCAGTATCTCATACTCAACCATCCCATAAAAGTCTCTCTCTGGGAAAAGGCCTTTCGTGAGTGGATCCGCTGTGTTTGTCCTCTGAGTCTACTCTCCTAACCTCGATCCCTTGGAGATCAACCATCTCCATGATCAGGTGATACTGCCTTAGAATATGTCTGGATCACTGATGGGACGGACGTTCCTTGGCATAAGCCACAACTCCATTGTCACACAATGGGAGGAACATGGTTCATCTTATGAACCAATATATACCCAAACAGCCTCTTTGGTAGCATCTTAAATAGCGATGTATCAAGCCTTTACCGTCTAGTATGCCACGGTATCTAGCTTGGAACTCTTCCAACATACCGTCCCTTTACTGAGGGTAAAGACAATGCCCGTGACTGACACTCAGTCGTCTTTATCACCCTGGAACCATTCCAGTGATTCTCCCCAGGGTCGATTGATACCGTCTCACTACAGCTAGTGAGTATCCTAACATCCATTTAGATCTATCTCATAGATCCACAAACCCAGGATTTAGGAGGTATCACTTTGATCCTATATGGAGAATCATTGTGATAAGCGGAGATTGACCGAGCGTAGCATAGGAAACTCCTTCCCTATCAAGAGTATGTTATCCACGTACTCTACGAGGATCATCACCATACTCCCTACTACCTTTTTGTATATACAAGGTTCATCTACCATTTTGATGATGTCAAACTCTTTGACTAATCCATCAAAACAGATGTTCCAACTCCGCGATGCCTGCTTTATCACATAAAACATCTTGCACACGTTTCCGCTGCTCCCACTGTCTACGAAGCCCTCTGGCTGTGTACTTATAGACGTTCTCTTCTAAAACATCATTTAGAAAAGCTGTCATGACACCCAACCACCAGATATCGTAGTCATGGTATGTAGCCGTGGCAAGTAGGATCTGGATGGACTTAAGCATAGTCACTTGAAAAGGTTTCATCATAATCCACGCCTGGTCGATGACGAAAAGCTTTAACAAGTCTAGCTTTAAAAGTCTCAACTTTTCCATCTACACCAAGTAATCTTCTCAAGATATACTTGCTCCTGATGGGGATTTAACCCTTCAGATATTGCAACCAAAGTCCATACTTTGTTGGTGTACATAGATTCCATCTCAGATCGCTAAACATCCAGCCATTCTTACAGAGTCTTACTCTCGATGGCCAGCTCGAAGCTAGTTGGGTCATCATCTCATGATGCAATCCTCGCTCCCACTGTCATAGAGAAACCGAAGTATCTCTCAGGTGGGTAAGGAACCCTACTAGATCGGCGGAGAGGCTGAGATTCGTTGGTAACTATTGAATCCTTCGGTTCTACCAAATCATCAGCTGCAGTTTGTATAGTTGGAACCTTTCCAGTTCTACATAACTTACATTGCCTCGAGCTTGTCCGGATTTTGCTTTCAGACATAGGCCGGACAACCCCAAATCTTAACTAACTTAAGAGATGGGCTCTTCCCTTATCATATCAAATATGAAGTGGTAGGCAACTGATTTGATTTGAACCCTATTCAATAGGTATGCAGCTTCTCAAGTGCATAACTCCCATAAGGAAATAGGTAACTCAGTAGTACTCATCATAGAGCACACCTTATCATATAGGGTGTGATTGCTCCGCCCCGATATACCATCGTGCCATGGTGTATACGGAGGAGTAATGCCGAGAGAGAATCTCATTCTCCTTTAGAATAATTCAGGATTTCCGTGCTCAAGTATTCTCCTCCTTGATCTCATCAAAGGACATAATACTTATACCCGTTTTGGTTCTCTACTTCTAAATCATATTCTGTGAATATCTCAAAAGGTTCTGACTTGTGTTTCAACAGGAATATATGTCTGAATCTTGAGAGATTATCAGAGAATGTAATGAAGTACAAAGAACCGGTCTTGGCATGTGTAGACAGGGGACCTACATACATCAACATGTATCATCCCAAGAGTTCACTAACTCTTTCTCTGTTTCCAGTAAACGGAGCTATGGTCATCTTATCTTTGTGACATGACTCGCAAGTTTCATAAGATGTAAATTCAAACTGATTTAAATATGCATCTACATGTAACTTCAGCTAGTCGGGTCATATTGATATGACCTAGTCTACAATGCCTCAAGAAGGATCCGTTCATTTCTGAACTCTTCCTCTTGTGTGTGATCCATATACTAAGAACTATAGTTTGATTTAGAACATCAATGCTTTTAGATAACGTGCCTGAACCGATCAACTTTTGATATAGGAAATGTTCAAAACATTATCCAACTATACAAAATTTTATCATTTCTTTACTAATAAAGAGATGGATATGATTTTGTATATCAGGTTCGGTATCTAATAACATTCGTTCAGAATCAATGTATTGGTAATACAGGGTGACAGTGACCAACAGACTTGGCTGCAACACTTGCCCCGTTTTCTGCCTCATGAAACTTATCATCCGTTCTCAGTTCTCTACCTTTCTGTAGCCCTATGTAACAGATTACATAAGCGGGATCCTGATCCGGTATCACATACCCAGGACGTAAAGGACACTGAGAAACAGTTCTTTGTAATGAACATACCCGAAGATGATGCATCAGCATGCACTCTCTTCGTTTGGGCGGCACGGGAATTCTGGTAATCCCCAATTTCCTGCTCTGTCTTATAACAATTATAAGTTGGAGCGGGACCAACGTTCCCCAGCTCAGTATAACAAGCGGGTTCGGTCAATAATCCGTATTATTATCTTGATTATGGCGTGATATGGTCGCTACCTGGAGAGAGAGAGAAGAAAACACTCAGCGTGCGCTCTTGCAAGAATAGATTGGTTATTATTTTATCTAATCAGGATGGCTCCCACTGCTTTTTATCAAATCTTCCTTCAAACCATAAAATTAAAGACTAGCCGGGATTAATTACACACTACAAGTTCGCCAATCTTTCAGCCAGGCCAGTGTCGGTACTTTGAGGGAGGTCCCCCGTGCTTTCGCACGAACCTAATTACAGTAAACCTCGTTTTTCCAGAGGCGTAACCCCGTTGACACCTTTCTAGACACCTACTTGATCGGCTAATTGTAATGTATAAAACTCTCCCAGGAGTAACTCTTACTCGCAGCGGGTATCGGGATCCAACTATCTCATAGAAGGTATGCAATCTCATTGCAAATTTCAACACTTGAAATTCCCGATAATATTTTGCCCCTAACCTCCTATGACCTTGACAAAGGCCAACAAACCATAGGATGCTAGTCAAGTTCAACCCGTCATTTCCTGATTGAATTAAACCCACCCGCACGGCCCTTGACAAAGGCCAACAAGGTCGCACGACTACCCTAACTCAATCTGCATCATATGCATAAGCAGATAAGCACCAGTTAGCTACCGCACACTGCGCCTTGACAAAGGCCAACAAACGGAGCACGAATACTAACTACTACTTATCTGAAATGACGGAGGGCTACGACAGGTTTTTCTGAAAACCTATTGCGTAATGAACTTGATATCGTTGTAGGATCGAATGATTTTAAAATGGAGTGCTTTTGAGGCTTTTCTAGTTTTGCTAAAGGAGTCACTCCCGGTGAAGGGATCGTCGGTCCTTTCCTCGTCGAATGAGGTGCGGGATATATCATATATATCACTGTGCAAAGCAAAAACTCTTAAAAGCAATCAAAAGACAAACCGAGTGTGTAGCATCTGCCAGTTATTGCTAAAGGAGTCACTCCCGGTGAAGGGATCTCGGTACTTTCCTCATCGAATAAGGTGCAGGATATATCACATATACCGCTGTGCAAAGCAAGAACTGTAGCTACCTGTTTTTATTTTGAAATTCGATTCTACAACATCTTAGGTTTCTTTTACTTTCATTAATCACATTAATGAAGTCCCATCATTTAAGTACCTAAACATCACAGATAAATACGACGTACAATTATGCCATCCGCATTCGCCTCGATGTCCCCTCGTGCACCGTTAGGTTAGGTAACTAACGGCAGAGCGGGGCAGGGCTAGCGCGGGTGTAAAACATAAGTAACGCCTATATAATATATCATATATACTATATACTGTATCTATCAAAGAACATCACATGATCACATCACAGATATCGCAGCAGAAGAAACATATGAAATATTGGATATACTAGGAAGTCCGTGTTTTCAATACGAGCCACTATAAAACACGGATTCCACGGTCGTGATGAATAGACAAACCCACACCCCTAGACCCCTACGAGAGCGGCAAGCAACCCTACCAATTCTGGAGTTAGGAGACCCGGACTCGACTCCTCGAGTTGGTCTCCCACTGGACTCCAGAACCCGGTTACTTGTGCTCCCCTCCTTGGGTCTATCCTAGTGCGGAAAAGGAAATAATATACAAACGGTGACAACTTCCGCAACCTGGAAGTTCCCCAATAAAAGAATATTACATACAAGTTTTTACATGAATGAAAATGGAAAAACACTCATCTCACATAAAAACCCCCGGCTATTCAAACACGACGATCCAATATAACATATCCAGCAACACATAACATCACATGTCATCAACGTAAGTAAATATGCCCATCCCAATTGTCGTTGACATATAGCAACGAAACCGGCGATATCACATATTACACTTACGGTCACAGAAAAGAAAGTGTAAAACTACAACAGTTGGAATCCGCAACCTGTTTAGACATCGCATGCCTAATCAAATGAATTACTTAGACATCGCATGCCTAACAATTATAAACCCCGCATTTTAGTCTCAATATCGAAAACACTTTTCAATGTCAAGTCGGGCAATTCAACAAGATTCCCGAAAAACTGATCGAATGCTCGTCGCAAACTTTAGTAGGCGGCTGCACCCCTGATACCGTCGACGAAGTGCACCAAGGCGGAACACCGCTACCGCGAGCACCCGAACGGATGCTTTCGGCGACGGGGTTCTCCTACAGTCACTTGGTCGGGGCTATGGAGTGAGGCTGTCTATTAAGTTTACCCGGCGAGTATCCGCGTACGCTACGTGATTGCGACGGACTTTTGATCACATCAAAATTCCGTGGCAACCGATCAACTGAGACTAAAGTGCTATGTTTATAACATTCATTCAGTTATCTCATAACTTATTGTGAATTCCAATTATTGTATCACATTCCGGATAAATAGAAAATGTTAAACTTTCCGATCGAACAATTGAACACCCAAGTTTTCCCGAAACAGGTCAACACATGAAATAAGTCTAACAACATTCAGTTCGTTCCTCAGTACCAACGGTCCAGCCGTAGAAGGGTCAAGCCAACGCCTCACATGTGGCACGCCGTACTGCCCCAAACCCGAAGGTTCAAAGGGCAGTTCAAGACGGTCACATAATCGAGTTAAGGTTTGTTGTCTTTTAGAGGGTCCATCGAGTTACTTGCACTACTTAGAACGTCGTTAAACTACGGAAAAATCCAACACTTGGAAATTTCCCGACAGGGGAAAAATTGGGTATTTATATCCGGTCGAACTTTTTAACATATTCTAAAATTTATCCGGAAAGCCACACAGACAAAATCTGATATCCCGATCGAAACACCGAATCCCCAAAACAACAGCAGAAAATTCAACTCTTGAATAAATTTTAAAAATACCCAGAGAACTCAGCACCTGAAACAATTAATTACTGTGCAAAAAGGGGAGGATGACGTCACCATCTTGCCGCGGAACCGCCGCAGAAGCCAGGCTTCTGCCGCGGTTCCGCCGCCGTTTACACTGTTCATTCAAAACTTTTTGCGCCGTAATTCTTAGATTTCCATGCTGGGTTTTCTGCATATTTTTAATTTGGAAAAATCCCAGTTTTTGAAAAAAGGACAGAGAGCAATTTTGGTTTGGGGTTTCGGGTTCGTTCGGATTTCAAATTCCGTCTGGATTTCGCCTAAGGCTCTAGCTAGGCTCTGATACCACTGTAGGGTTCCTAGGCATCCTATTGAGGTCTCACAAGGCATCAACCATGCCAATTTCAAAAAATCTAGGTGCCGAGAAACCCGACTACGGATCGTTGGCTAGAAATCTAGGCGAATAAATGAACTAGTTAACACTTAACTAAGAGATACGGAAATACAACCTTTGTAGATCCGGTTCTCCACCTCCATAGCTCCGCAATGAAGTCTCCTCGCTGTCCATAACAAGTCCCGGGCTCTAGCGTCGGCTTCATCGGAGAAGAAGCGGGCTAGGTCATCGACGACGTACCGAAGATGATCTACGTCGAGGCATCGCTAAATCAAGCTCCAACTTCACCAAGTCCAAAAACTTGTGAAGAGAACACACTCTACTACTTGGCAAGAAGTAGAGGATGAAGAAATAGGAAGTGGGTAAACTTTAGAATTGGATTTCTCACTCATTTTCACATTCCACCATTGTTGGTAGAAAGCTTTCTTCAAGGTTGAAGATGAAGAAGAAGAAGATAATGATATGATAAGTTAATTAAAAAGAAAAGAATAATCCATTCTTATCATAATGTTAACTATGGTAATGTGTAGAGAATTAATCATGGTTAAAGGAAATGGTTAGGGTTAAGCATAAGACAAAATTGGTGACAAAGTCAAACATTCATGAAAGTTCATGAAAGAATAAAAGAAAGCCACCAATTCTTCTTATGCAAAATAATTTCCAAAAAGGAATAAATGAATAAAAACCTTAACCATTTATTTAACCAAGGTATTAACTCTTTACACAAACCCTAGCTATCATATATCATCATACATGATACAAGCATGTGCACAAAACTTTATCAAATATACAATGTGCACATCCGAGTGAGAAAATCCATTCAAAGTGAACCGATACTAGTTAATGCAAAGTAATATATCAAATATATATAATTATACATTAAATCATTAAATCAACACTTGATTCAATGATCCGGTCATGTCGCACATAACCGACTGGTATCAATAGTAACAACTTATCGAATCAACACTTGATCCGATAACTCGGCTATATCGCATATAACCGATCAATGTCACATCGCGAGAATCGAATACAGTATCACATACTGGTATTATTCTCGGTCCCGCACATATCTTATATGCGCTCCTATTTCGTTTCGCTTGAGCCAGGAAACCTCTGTGTAGGACTCTAAAGACTCGTCAATACGCCGGCAGCAGGTGATGATCATATCAAGCACCCACAAGCCGCAAGCGGTCTGCTAAACGTAACGGCCACCCGGGTATTGAGCGATCAGAAGATCGACGAGCAAGCCCGCTCATACTCCTGTGAATCCAACCAGTAACACTACCGTACAGTCCGGTCTGATCGTCTGATATGTCGCATATCTCGCCTAGGGGTGGTGAACGTCAGACCCCAATAGCTTGATAAGTCGTGTCGATATGAGGTCTATAACAATTCGAGAAACTACTGGTAACACTTACCAGTAAATCTCAGCAACCCTGGCCAGGGATTTCCTGTTATAGCCAATCGAACACAGCGCAACATTAACTCCCTATACCGGGAGAGACGAATCCCCTCCTATCGCTCATTGCCTCCATATGACTCGGGACTGTACCCAAAAACCACCGTTTTGCATGCCCTCTTGGACGTGGTAAGATGGAAATCAAAGCACAGTGGGAACCACATAAGACTCTATGACGATCTCGGGTCAACAGACTACTCTGTACCAGTGTCACCAGAGAACTGCCATCTGACGTAAGGTATAATACCATCTGGGAGTTCTCGGCGAGTCCGTCCAGTGTACCCAGTCTCCACTGAGCACCCGTATATCATCTCTGATGTCAAACACCGATGGATATGGGATCATCCATCGCCCATCTGTATGGGTCGAGAAGGTATACGCTAGTCTACTCTGGTATATCGATGCCCCGTCTCGATACACCCACGACTAGGGACTGTGAAGGATGTACTTATGGACTACCATGTCCCCACTAGTATGATCCGCATCATAGTCCAGGTAGTCAAGTACACATCCTAAGGGCTTTACCAACATGTAACAGAGAGACAATCAGTATACACGTTAAGGTAAAGAGCAACCAGATAGCATACTATCATGTCGAGCAAGAAAGTCCTCCCTATATATGTCCCAGCATCCACTACAATATACATCCTATGTACAGTAATGGCCTCTAGGGCATACATATAACTAACAAATATATCATATATATTATTATACATTAAATCATCGAATCAACACTTGATCCGACGATCCGGCTATATCGAATATTACCGACTAATATATCATGTACCGATTCATCGAATCAACACTTGATCCGATGACCCGGTTCATATCTAAATATCGCGAGAATATAATACGGTATCTCATATCGCATTATTCTCGGTCCTGCACATATCACATAAGTGCCTCTACTCCGTTTTGCCTGAGCCAAGAAACCTCTGTGTAGGACTCTAAAGAATCGTCAATACGCCGGTAGCAGGTGATGATCATATCAAACACCCACAAGCTGCAAGCGGTCAGCTAAACGTAACAGCCACCCAGGTATTGAGCGATCAGAAGATCAACAAGCTAGCCTGTGCGTTCTCCTGTGAATCCAATCAGTAACACTCCCGTACAGTCCGGTCTGTTCGTCTGATATGTCGCATATCAAGTCTAGGGGTGGTATACGTCAGACCCCAGTAACCGATAAGTCGTGTCGATGTGTGGCTCATAACGGGTCGAGAAACTACTAGTAACACTTACCAGTAAATCTCTATATCAGCCCTGGCCAGGGACTTCCAGTTATAGCCAATCGAACACAACACAACATCAACTCCCTAAACCGGGAGAGACGAATCCCCTCCTATCGCTCATTGCCTCCATGTGATTCGGGACTGTACCCAAAAGCCACCGTTTTGCACGCCCTCTTGGACGTGGTAAGGTGGAAATCAAAGCACAGTGGGAATCACACAAGACTCTATGACGATCTCGGGTCTACAGACTACCCTGTACCAGTGTCACCGGAGAACTGCCATCTGACGTGTGGTATATCACCATCTAGGAGTTCTCGGCGAGTCCGTCCAGTGTACCCAGTCTCCACTGAGCACCCGTACACCATCTCTGATGTCAAACACCGATGGATGTGGGATCATCCATCGCCCATCATATGGGTCAAGATGCGTATACACTAGTCTACTCTGGTCTATCGATGCCCTCTCTCGATATACCCTCGACTAGGAACTGTTATAGGATGTACTCATCGACTACCAAGGCCCCACTAGTATGATCTCATCATAGTCCCAGTAGTCGAGTACAGATCCTAAGGGCTTTATCAACATGTGAGAGTAAAACAGTAAACCGATACAAGTCAACATGTTAAGATAAAGTGAAACCAAATAGCATACTATCATGACGAGCAAGAAAGTCATCTCTATATATATCCAAGCATCCATTATAATATACATCATATGTACAACAATGGCCTCTAGGGCATATACATAACTAACATATCCCTTACCTCATATTGAAGATTTATTCGATTAGCTTCAGGGTGCGGGACATTTCTCGAAAATGGACTTGCGATCAGGTTACCATCAGTTGCGGGTTCGAGAGGATGATATTCCGAAGATTGCTTTTCGCACACGTTACGGGCATTATGAGTTCTTGGTGATGTCGTTTGAGCTCACCAATGCCCCAACAGCGTTTATGGATTGGATGAACCGCATATTCAGGCCGTTTCTTGATCAGTCTATCATCGTGTTCATTGAGGACGTCTTAGTGTACTTTTGGAGCCGAGTGGAGCCTGGGCAGTAATTGTGGATTTCATTGCAGACTTTGAGGGAGCACCAGCTATTTGCTAAATTATCCAAGTGTGTTTTCTGGATGGATGGTGTTGACTTTTTGGGTCACGTAGTTACAAGAGATGGTATGTATGGAACCAAAGAAGATCGAGGCCATTCAGCACTGGTCCAGACCTGTACCAGTGAAGAGAGTTCGCAGCATTTTGGGTTTGGACGGATACTATCGACGTTTCGTACAGGACTTTTTTTCATATAGCTTTAACGTTGCCCGGGTTGACCTGGAAGGGAGTTTCCTTTTCTATGGACCGAGGCATGCGAGCAGAGCTTTTAGCGGTTGAAGATTCGTTGACGACTGCACCAGTATTATTTTTTTCCTTCAGGATCAGGCGGTTTCGTTGTTTAGTGCGATGCTTCTCGACAGTTGAAGAAGCACGAGCAGAACTATTCCATACATGACTTAGAGATGGCTGCGGTGATTTTTACACTTAAGTTTTGGAGACACTAATTATACGACGAGTCGTGCTAGATATTTACGGACCACAAGAAGCTTAAAGTACATCTTTCAGCAGTGAGAATTGAAATTGAGATAGCGCCGTTGGATGGAGCTAGTGAAAGCTTATGACTGCGTGATTCTTTATCATCCGGGCAAGGCGAATGTTGTGGCAGATGCTTTGAGTCGGAGGCCGGAGATAGCTTTTCATGGTTGAGCACAGTTCAGAGACAGTCGACAACGGATTAGCAGATTCTTTGTAACAGCCGAGTACAGTTCGAGTTAAGTCGACCGGGGGACAACTTGCCCGTGTCCGTGCACAACCACAGTTATTTGATCATATCCGTGAGGCACAGTCCGATGACGTTCGTTTGTTAGAAACCATGGAGCAGGTTCGATGGGGCAGAGATTCAGAGTTCGTGATTGATGATCAGGGAGTACTATGATTTGGGACTTGACTATGTGTGCCAAATTCCGAGGGACTGAGACGCGAGATTTTTAAGGAGGCGCATCAGTCAGCATATAGTGTTCATCCGGGTTCCACCAAGATGTATTGTGATTTGAGAGAAGTCTACTAGTGTGAAGGTATGAAGAGAGATGTCACAGACCTTGTTTCGAGATGCCTGACTTGTTAGCAAGTCAAGGCCGAGCATCAGAGGCCAGCAGGAGAATTACAACCTTTGCCCATTCCGGAGTGAAAGTGGGAACAGATTTCTATGGATTTTATCGTGGGTCTACCTAGGACCAGTCGAGAGTATGGTTTTATCTAAGTGATTGTAGACCGATTGACGAAAGCAGCTCACTTTCTTCCAGTGAAGACCCCTCTCGGATCGTTCAGTATGCTCAGATGTATGTTGATGAGATTGTATGATTACATGGAGTTCCGACTTGTTTCATGTCCGACAGAGGCGCCCAGTTCACCAGCAGACTATGGCAGAAACTTCAGGAGACCTTGGACACCAGATTGAGTTTCAGTACAGTTTTCTATCCGCAGACCGACGGTCAATCAGATAGGACCATTCAGATTCTTGAGGACATGCTCCGTGTTTGCGTTCTAGATTTCGTGGCAGTTGGGATCGCCACTTGCCCTTGATAGAGTTTTCCTATAATAACAGCTTCCAGGAGGAGATTCAGATGGCACCCTTCGAGGTATTATATAGGAGGAAATGTCGATCACCCGTATGTTGGACATAGCTCAGTGAGAGCAGTATTTTGGGGCCACAGATTGTACATGAAACGGCCGAAAAGATTCAGTTGATTTAGGATACGCTGAGAGCGGCCCAAAGCAGGCAGAAATCTAATCCAGACCGACGTCGGCGCAGACTTGAGTTTACAGTAGGCGATCGTGTTTTCTTGAGGATTTCGCCAATAAAGGGCATGTTGAGATTCGGAAAGGAAGGAAGGCTTAGTTCCAAATATGTGGGTTCTTTTGAGATTCTCGAGCGTATCGGCACAGTTGCGTATCGTTTGGCTCTTCTACCCAGCTTTCAGGTATTCACCCCGTGTTTCATGTATCGATGCTCCGCAAGTACCTTCATGACCCCTCTCACGTGATACATCATCAGACGATCCAGTTGGAGTGCAATCTTTGTTTCACCAAGCAGCCGACAGTCATTCTAGGTCGGCAAGTGAAGAAACCGAGGTCCGAGGACATACCGACGGTAATGGTTCTTTGGAGTGGTCCGAGCGGCGAAGAGGTCACGTGGGAAGCCGAGGACGAGATGAGGGAGAACTATTCCCATATCTTCGAGGATAAGCGTAGCTAGATTTTAAATTCGGGGACCGAATTTCTTTAAGGAGGGAAGATTGTAACGTTTTAAAAATCGTTTAGGTTAATTGTTCGATAATCGGTAATATGACTTGTGTTTTCCGTAAAACTTAATTATAATTATTTTTCAACATAGACTTAATTATACCCATTTTAGCTATGTAATTTCTAGTAATCGGTATTTAATTGGTCACTTATAAATTGCTAGTTTAATTAATTATTTTTCTTAATTAATTATTTTAAGTTTTCACTTATACACTAAATTAGTGATAATTACAAATTAGAATGAGTTAAGTAGACATTAGTGCACCATGACAACTTAATACCAAGTTTGCAGCATATCCTTTCTTTTTAAATTTCCTCCATGGTTCTAGAGGATTCTAGGATTAATTAGAAAATAAAACAGTTAAGAAATGAAATAATTAAAGAGAAAAGAATGATAAGATGTTGATGTATGTGTGGGGATATGGTCACCTCTTTCTTTCACTCACCCCACTCTCCTCCTCACTCCATTTTCGTTTCCAACAGCCTCCCCCTAATTGTCCATCTCATTTCCCACTTCAAAAATCATCAAATTCCATTAAAAGTCCACACAAATTCTCACTAATTCATCATTAAACCTTCACCCATTTTTTCTTTGGCCCAAACTAGCTTGGATCTAGGAGCAAGAGAGCAATTTGGGAGGCTAAGTTTGCATGCTAGATCTCAAAATTTGTGAGGTATAAATCATAACCCTATAGTTAATTTGTTGTTTAATTACTTTAAATCAAACTTATTTAGGTAGTAATATGGTTTTAATTTCAAGTTTGAAATTTCAAGAGAAGGGTTTGAATTGGAAGTTAGGGTTTTTATCACTCGATCATGGTTATAATGTGTAGTTTAACATTTTAAGACATGCAAAATCTAATCTAGTTGTTAGGTTTACTAATTTTTGCTTCTAAATTGTCTTAATTAGGTAATCTTGCAAACTAAATTTTTAGGATTAATATAAATAGGTGAGATTAAATTTTAGTAAATAATTATGTGACCTAATTTAGATATTAAGTGAATATTGTGGCCACTAGATTTGCTGAAACATCTAGATTTGAACTAAAATGGTAATTGTTGCTTACTAGGTTTTAGGAATAAATAGCTTTTAATTGAGTTTGAGGTTTTGATGGTTTACAACCTTTTTCATATAATATTTAGTTTGTTGTGAATGCGCGATTGGTACGATTGGGTTTTAGGCTTGGTTGTGGTCACGTATAGCGACCCTAGTGGTGGTTTTGACGTTGTTGCGAGCGCGTTTAATTAGTGCGCGTTGATTGTCTTGTTTCGTTGTTTCCGCGACCATTTATATATCCATCCTCTTATTTGCTTGTGTGCGATTCTAGGATCGGGTGCAGAGGCGTCGGATGTGGCGCGGAAAAACAAGGCTGAGATCAGATTAGATTAGCCGAGGCGTCCCGGTGAGTAGATGTATACATCTATGGGGGGATTGTCTGGATGGCGCGAGGCGCCCGATGGTTTCGGATTACTTATAGTACTTGCATTTTATAGGCGTAGTTTCCTAGTTATTCATCTCATTGCATCGCACCATCATACACACACACACGTGTGATATCATCTCATAGGACACTTGCACCATTACCATTAGTTCATGCCGCACGTGCACTACTCATACGAACACAAACGCCTTTGGTAATTTCTATGTCACGAACACTATAGAACTTGCTTAGAATCGGTAATTGTGCATTTGCATCATATATGATCCGTAGACTTATAGTTGTATATTCATTTCATTAAAAATGGATACGTAAGATTGTTAAGTCATATATACATACCTCATTGCATCATGATTCTTGCATAACTTCTGGCCGTACTTCGCATGGTATATACCAACGTATCATAGATTTCCATCATCACTGGTATGTTTATATATTGTGATTCTTCTCGAGAATTTCAGTATTTATGAGATTTCTTGATTTTTAGGAAAACCGCAAGAATTTTTACAAACCTGTTATCATTTTAAAAATGTAAGTTGCGGTTTTCTCGTGATATGATGTGTGTGGTGTCCACCATGAGTTTTCTCAGTTCTTGAGCTGTATCATATACCCGATTCGAGGTGGGGGATGTACCGTCTACGGGTACATGGTGGACCCGGTACGGTATCCCGGGGTAAGAGGATCGCAGATGATGGCGTTGAGCCCGGCAGGAGAGCATTACCTACCGGTTATTTGTGGTGCGGCGGATATCCTGAGGATACCGACCGTAGTCGTGAGATTTGATGATATGGGCCGATCCAGACTGACGGAGCCCGAGATATTGAGATATTGAGATATTGATACATTGAGACATTGAGATATTGAGACATCGAGATATCGAGATATTGAGACATACATTATTTGTGTCGATACTTGACATGGATTTCTGTTGATTTCATGGATGAAACTTATTTCACAGGAATTTTACTGAGATAAGAATACCGATTTTTCTCATACCAAACATATTCAGGATTCGTGTTGATTATGCATTCATCTTGCACACATACTAGTGCATCGCATCATATCGGTATATGTAGGTTGTGACGCATTTGCGTGCATACTTACGATAGCCTTGTTAGTTGTTACTTACTACTCACGAGTTGACAACTCATCCCCGTTGTGCCATAGTATCTTGCAGGTTTGACCCGTCAGCACAGTAGCGGCGGGCGTACTTATTCTTTTTGGCTTCATTTGCTTGATTTGCAGCTTGCTCGTAGGTGGGTTGCGAAGATACCTTAGTTCCATTTTGTACTATTTTTGTATCCAGTATACTCCATCTACCCTTGTATATTGGACTAGACGGTGAGCCTCGTGAGACTTGTATTTGTGGTATTGGTGTCGAAGCTCATTTGAGCCGACGTGGTGTTTCTCATTTCTTGATTTCATATGCTTATTTTGCACTAATATGATATACATGTTGCTTGTGGTTGTGATTCCTCCTTTAGCGTAGAGCTAGCTCTCGTTTGGGAATGCCTTTATGTTAGTTATATGTATGCCCTAGAGGCCATTACTGTACATTGGATGTATATTGTAGTGGATGCTGGGTCATATATAGGTAGGACTTTCTTGCTCGACATGATAGTACGCTATCTGGTTGCTCTTTATCTTAACATGTATACTTTCTGTCTCTCTGTTACATGTTGATAAAGCCCTTAGGATGTGTACTCGACTTCCAGGACTATGATGAAGATCATACTAGTGGGGCCTGGGTAGTCCATGAGTACATCCTTCAATGTTCCTAGTCGTGGGAATATCGAGACGGGGCATCGATATTCCAGAATAGACTAGCGTATATCTTCTCGACCCATGTGATGGGCGATGGATGATCCCATATCCATTGGTGTTTGACATCAGAGATGGTATGCGGGTGCTCAGTGGAGACTGGGTACACTGAATGGACTCGCCGAGAACTCCCAGATGGTATTATACCTCACGTCAGATGGCAGTTCTCTGGTGACACTGGTGCAGCTTAGTCTGTTGACCCGAGATCGTCATAGAGTCTTGTGTGTCTCCCACTGTGCTTTGATTTCCACCCTACCACGGCTCTACTGAGTCGTGCAAACAGGTGGTTTTTGGGTACAGTCCCGATTCACATGGAGGCAATGAGCGATAGGAGGGGATTCGTCTCTCCCGGTATTGGGGGTTGATGTTGAGCTATGCACGACTGGCCATAACAGGAAATCCCTGGCCAGGGTTGCAGTGATATAATGGTAAGAGTTATCAGTAGTTTCACGAATGTTATGGACCCTATGTCGGCATGACTTATCAGCTACTGGGGTCTGACGTTTACCACCCCTAGGCGAGATATGCGACATATCAGACGAACAGACCGGACTGTACGGTAAGTGTTACTGGTTGGATTCACAGGAGTGTGAGCGGGCTTGCTCGTCGATCTTCTGATCGCTCAATACCCGGGTGACCGTTACGTTTAGCAGACCGCTTGCAGCTTGTGGGTGTTTGATATGATCATCATCTGCTGCCGGCGTATTGACGAGTCTTTAGAGTCCTACACAGAGCTTTCCTGGCTCAAGCGAAACGAAATAGGAGCGCATATGAGATATGTGCGGGACCGAGAATAATGCGTGTATGTGATACCGTATTCTATTCTCGCGATGAATGTATCGAATGGTTGTATGCGATATAACCTAGTCATCGAATCAAGGATTGATTCGATAAGTCGATACATTGGATACTAGTCGGTTATATGCGACATGAACGGATCATTGAATCAAGTGTTGATTTAATGATTTAATGTATAATTATATATTTGATATATTACTTTGTATTAACTAGTATTGGTTCACTTTAAATGGATTTTCTCACTTGAAATGCACATTGTATATGTGATATATTTTTTGTGCACAAGATTGTATCATGTTTGATGGTACATGCTAACTTGGGTTTGTGTAAAGAATTAAACCATGGTTAGTTAATGGTTAGGGTTTCATTTGATTTACTTATTCATTTATTTATTTATTTTGGCAAAAGAAAAATGATATGGTGGCTTTCTTTGTTTGCTTGTTGAAGCTTCATGAAGCTTTGAACAAGTCCACCATATTTGTCTCATGCTTAACCCTAACCATTCCACCTAACCATAGTCTATTCTCTACACCTAACCATGGTTAGTATATGATAAGTATTCATATTATTTTCCTTTTTGAAAATTACTTATCATATTCTTTTTCTTCTTCTTCTTCTTCAACAAAAGAAAAAGCTTGCCTCCATCAATGGCAACTTGAGAAAAAGAGTGAGAAATCCAATTCTAAAGTGAACCCACTTCTTATTTCTTCATCCTCTACCACTTGCCAAATAGTATAGGGTGTTTTCTTCACAAGTTTCATGACTTGGTGAAGTTGGAGTTTGATCTTGAGTTGCCTCGACGTAGATCATCTTCGGCATCGAAGTCGACGACCTAGCCCGCCCATTTCTCCGATGAAGCCGATGCTAGAGTCCGGGATTCGATTTGGACAGCGGAGGGACGTCATCATGGAGCCTAGGAGGTGGAGGACCGGATCTACAAAGGTTGTAGCCTCTTTCCTTTTAGTTAAAGTTGTTTACTTGCATCGCATCACCTATACATCTAGTTAACTATCCGTATTAGGGTTTGTAGGCACATGGAAAATTTTGAATTAGCCATGTTTGAGCACTTGTGAGACCTCATTAGTGTGTCTAGGATCCCTACAGTGGTATCAGAGCCTAGCTAGAGCCTTAGGCGATGCGTAGACGGAGTTAGAAGTCCGATCGAACCGAAACCCTAACACAAATTTGCTCTCTGTACATTTTTTGAAAACGGGGACTTTTTAGAATTAAAAATATGCAGAAAAACCAGCAGGAGATTCTAAGAATTACTGAGAAGCCCGAGCACCTGAATCGATAAAAGCGCGGCGGAACCGCGGCAATAGCATGCCTATTGCGGCGGTTCCGCGACCACTTAGTCTCTTCAGACAATTATTTTTACACAGTAATTCCTATTTTGAAGTGCTGGTTTTCCTGGGAATTTTTAATCTGAACTCAAGAGTTGAGTTTTCTGGGTTGTATTGGGGACTCGGTGTTTCGATCGGATTGTCTAATTTTGTCTGTGTGCTTTTCCAGATAATTTTAGAATATGTTAAAAAGTTCGACCGGATATAAATACTCACTTTTTCCCCTGCTGGGAAATTTCCAATTGTTGGATTTTTCCGTAGTTTAATGACGTTCCGAGTAGTGCAAGTAACGCGATGGTCCCTCTAGAAGACAACAAACCTTAACTCGATTATGTGACCGTCTTGAACTACCCTTTGAACCTTAGGGTTTGGGGCAGTACGGCATGCCACATGTGAGGCGTTGGCTTGACCCTTCTACGGCTGGACCGTTGGTACTGAGGCACGAAATGAATGTTTTTTAAACTTATTTCATGTGTTGAGCTGTTTCGGAAAAACTTGGGTGTTCGAATGTTCGATCGGAAAGTTTAACATTTTCTATTTATCCGGAATGTGATACAATAATTGGAATTCACAAGTAGTTATGAGATAACTGAATGAATGTTGTAAATCTAGCGGTTTAGTCTCACTTGATCGGTTGCCACGGAATTTTGATGTGATCAAAAGTCCGTCGCAATCACGTAGCGTACGCGGATACTCGCCGGGTAAACTTAATAGACAGCCTCACTCCATAGTCCCGACCAAGTGACTATAGGAGAACCCCGTCGCCGAAAGCATCCGTTCGGGTGCTCGCGGCAGCGGTGTTCCGCCTTGGTGCACTTTGTCGACGGCGTCGGGGGTGCGGCCGCCTACTGAAGTTTGCGACGAGCATTCGATCAGAATGTCGAGAATCCTGTTGAATTGCCCGACTTTATATTGAAAAGTGTTTTTTTGAGACTAAAATGCGGGGTTTATAATTGTTAGGCATGCGATGTCTAAGTATTTCATCTGATTAGGCATGCGATGTCTAAAGAGGTTGCGGATTCCAACTGTTGTAGTTTTACACTTTCTTTTCTGTGACCGTAAGTGTAATATGTTATATCGCCGGTTTCGTTGCTATATGTCAACGACAATTGGGATGCGCATATTTACTTACGTTGATGACATGTGATGTTATGTGTTGCTGGATATATTATATTGGATCGTCGTGTTTGAATAGCCGGGTTTTTTTTATGTGAGATGAGTGTTTTTTCATTTACATTCATGTAAAAACTTGTATGTAATATTCTTTTATTGGGGCACTTCCAAGTTGCGGAAGATGTCACCATTTATATATTATTTACTTTTCCGCATTAGGATAGACCCAAGGAGGGGAGCACAAGTAATCGGGTTCTGGGGTCCAGTGGGAGACCATCTCGAGGAGTCGAGTCCGGGTATCCTAACCCTAGAATAGGTAGGGTCGCTTGCCGCTCTCGTAGGGGTCTAAGGGTGTGGGATTGGCTATTCATCACGACCGTGGAATCCGTGTTTTATACTGGCTCGTATTAAAAACACGGACGTCCTAGTATATCCAATATTTCATATGATATTTTCTGCTGCGTTATCTGTGATGTGATCATGTGATTTGTTCAGATAAATATTATATATCGTATATATGATATATTATATAGACGTTGCTTATGTTTTACATCCGCGCTAGCCCTGCCTCGTTCTGGCGTTAGTTACCAACCTAACGGTGCAGACGGGACATCGAGGCGAATGCGGATGGCATAAGCGTACGTTATATTTATCTGTGATGTTTAGGTGGACTTAAATGATGGGATATTCATTAATGAGATTAATGAAAGAAAATAAACCTAATTGATGTTGTGGAATCGAATTTCAAAATAAAGTTGCATCGCGGTGTTTCTTATAGAACATCCTGCACCTTATTCGATGAGGAAAGGACTGAGATCCCTTCACTGGGAGTGACTCCTTTAGCAATGACTGGGAGATGCTACACACTCGGTGTCACGACCCGAAAGTATGGAACGTGACTGGCACTTAGATTACGAGACGTCTAAAGGCGTACCGTAACCTAAGTCAGCCAAAGCCCAGAAAAATCTAAACCAAAATCAAAAGAGAGTGAAAGAAAACCTTACATGAAAACGATTTTTAAATCAATTAAGTTGCATAGAATCCCTTTTTAAAAAAAACATCAAAAATTTCTGAAAATTTCGGCAGAGTCTCCCCTGTAAATTCTATCCCCCAAAATGGGTACAACAAGATATATATAACCTGTAATCATAAAATGGCATCCCCAAGCGGGAGCTAGCTCTTCGCCCAAGGCGGATCACAACCACACGCAATATATAAGTAATATCAAGAAAAGAGCATAAAAGAAATGCAAAATATCAGAAAACACAACGTCGGCTCAAGTGAGCTCGATCCAAAATAAACCACATATATACAAATCTCTCAGTCTCATCACTAGGTCGCATATACAAATAGAAAGTGGTAGATGGAGAATACTAGATACAATGATGGAGCAAAAAGAAATAAAGTGTGCTCGCAACCCACCTATGTGTTAGTGTTTATGCCCTAGAAGGCCATTACTGTATCATACTAGTTTGTATATTACTTAATGGAAGCTTGGGATATTCACATGTATATAACAGTCTTGATAAACATGGTAGTATGCTACTTGGTTTTTCTATCTTAATATGTGGGTATACGTATTGATAGAGCTCTTAGGATCTTGCATGACTACCGGCGTTGTGATGGCAGTCACACTAGTGGGGGCTGGGTAGTCTACAAGCACATCCTTATTTAGGTCCCTAGTCGTTGGATTATCGAGACAGGGCATCGATACTCCGGAGTAGACTAGTGTGTACGCTTCTCATCCCAGTTGGGGAGATGGTCTGTCCCACAGCCGTCAGTACGTCGTACTGGAGATAGTATGCAGGTGCTCGTTAGGTTACGGGTACACCGGACAGGACTCACAGGGAACTGTTGGTTGGTTTTATACCAGTCGTCAGTGAACAGTTCCCAGGTGACATGAGTACAGCATAGTCCGCAGACTTGACATTGCTACTTCGCCTCGAGTGTGTCCCACTGTTCTTAGATTGCTACCCTACCACGGCTCAAAGGAGTCGTGCAAACAGGTAGCAGTTGGGTGCAGTCCCGAGCACTTGGAGGCAGTGGCGGTTAGACAGGATTCGTCTCTCCCGGTATTGGGGGTTGATATCGCGCTGTGTCAGAGAGCCATTACGCAAAGTCCCTGGCCAGGGTAAGCGAGATTTGCTGGTAGGTTCCAGTAGTTTCTCAGGGTGTAATGGGCTTCGCTCCGACACGACTTATACCGCTATTAGGGGACTGACGCTTGCCGCCCCCTAGGCCCGATATGCGATAGTCTTAGACGAACGGACCGGACTGTATGGAGATTGTCACATCAGACTCAGTAGGAGTTCGGATGGGTTCCCTCATCGGCCTTCTTATCGACATCTACCTGGGGACCGTTACGTACAGCTAGTGCCGCTTGCGATCTGTGGTTAAACCCACTGCTAGCGTAGTAGTCGAGTCTCTAGAGTCCCACACAGAGAGTTTCCCTACTCCAGGCGAAACGATATAGAGGTCGTATGGTTTTACGACAAGGGTTCGGACGCATACGTGTGTTTACGCACCTACGACTTTCGGACAGTTTTTACCAGTCGGCTTTGGTTTAAGCCAGTTACTGGTATCCGGTTATTGGATTTATACAGTCTAAAGTTTTTCCGTATTTTTGCGGAAAGGAGGGGCGTTCTCGTAATTGCGTGAGAAGCTTCTAGAAGATGGTGACTAAGGAGGTTTAGGTGGCATATACATTGAATGAGATTAGTGAGTCATATGGATGATTCATCCATGTCATTAATGCTTCATAATTACTTAATGACTCATGGAGATGAATCACCACAAGATATTTATCAAGCATGGTTGTAAAATGATTTCTTTTCTTTTCTTGATAAAAAGAAATGCTTGATATATATTATGATAACTCATTATTCTCACTTCACTATTATCCTCACCTTCTCTCTCCTCAAGCTCTCCCTCTTCAAACCCTAATCCTCCCCTCTCATGTGTTGAGTACAAGGATTAGTTAGACTACTTAATCCATAACCCTCTTTATATTTCACCTAGCTTCTTTGATTAGCACTTAGAGAAGTTTATTTGCCTCAAGTTTAGAGGCTAAGCTTGGAGTAAAGCTCTCGGGTGGATCGTCTACTACTTCGAGAAGGCCGAGGAGGAGGTGGAGTTCGTAAAGACGAAGGACACGATTCGTTAGGTATAATCCCTAAACATAGTAGCATAGAAACTCTATGTTTTAAGTTAGTTATCGTTTAGCTTCGATTCAAGCGGTTAGTCGATGTTTGTTCACTAAACAAGTTCGTTTTTGAAAATTCCGCCTCCCCACAAGTACTGGGGTGTTGTACATCGACTTACAGTGGTATCAGAGCCTCGCTAAACAATAAATAACTTACTTGCAAATTTGTATGAATTTCGAACAGAAAAAACGAAACCGGAAAAACCCGAAATCACAAGTTTCTGTCGATTTTTAAATGAAGTCCAAAAATTTTTCAGGGAGGTTCAGAAAGCTTAAAAAGACAGTAGAAGAACACCCAAGAAATTTGGGCCCCTGAATCGCCTAAAACGCCGCGGAACCGCGGCGGATCGCACCAATCCGCCGCGCTTCCGCCGCCGAGTTGGCGATTCAGGAACCCAAATTTCCTGTGTTGCTTCTCTGTGATATTTGGTATTTTCTGGAATATTTTATTTTTGCTCAGGTTTCAGGTTTACAGAGAAGTATTGGAGCAAAATTAAAAGTGTTTAATCGATCGAAATTATACAGTATTTGCTTGATGGATTATATCTGTGTTTGTATAATATGTTCGTAAACCTCCCCTAACTGCTAGTATGTCGGTTGGCAGGGGGTTGCACATTTCTGTAATGGTTTTTTACTGTTTGTGGATATGAACTGTGTTGGACTGTTGTGATGTATAGCCGGGGTTTTGTGATGGGTTATTATTTAATTCATTTGATGTAAATGTAATTTGTTGTAATATTATTTTGCGGGGCACATCCAGGTTGCGGTTGTAGCCACCGTTGTATTATTTCATTTTACTGTTTTTGCTCCTAGGACAGACCCAAGGTGGGGTGCACAAACTGCCGGGCGGGTAGTTTGCCGTACCCGTTGGGGTCTTGGGTGGGGTAATGGCTATTCATCACAACTATGTAATCCGTCTTTTGTTGCAGGCTCGAAACAAACACGGATTACTTGCAAATCCAATAAAGTTCATCTGTGATCTGGAATGCCTATTATTGCGTCTGACGAATGTACAATATCTATATATGATAGCTATTTAGACGTCACTTATGTTTTACACCCGCGCTAGCCCAGCCCCCGCTCTGTCGTTAATTAAGTAACCTAACGGGTGATGACGGGACCCCGTGGCGAATGCGGATGGCATAAGAGGACGTTGTATTTTCGTTGTTTTCTGCAATGATAGGTTAATGATGGGACGCATTATCTATAATGCAAAGAAAATAAACCAAAAGTTTAATCATTGGAACAATTTAAAAGAAACCACTCGGTTAATTTTAAAAACAGATATTTTTAAATGCGGAGCTTTAACCACTCCTTTTAAAAGCTATCAGGTTCCTTCGGTTATATCAAGTTCACTACGTTCACGGTTTCGCCAAAACCATTCGTAGCCCTCCGTCATTTCATCTGGGTATTCAGTAGTATTCAAGCTATGTATTTTGACCAACGCCAAGGCATAGTGTTTGGTAGCTGCTGGGTATTCATTTGTTGCATAGATAGATGAGTTAGTTTGGGACAGTCATATGATCATTTTGGCCAACGTCAAGGATATGTACGGATGGGTTCAAATTAACAAGATAATGATGGGTAGAACTTGACATGTGACTTATGATATTTTGACCAACGCCAAGGTCATAAGAGCATGGGGCAAAAATATATATCGGGAATTTCTAAAGAAACTGAAATTTGCAAAGAGATGCATACCATTTGGAGTTTGATGAATGTTGGTAGGATTCCTTCAACATTATCATACGATGATATTTGGATCCCGATCCTACTGT
Organism: Agapanthus africanus; assembly: GCA_030015575.1. Taxonomy (NCBI): domain Eukaryota; kingdom Viridiplantae; phylum Streptophyta; class Magnoliopsida; order Asparagales; family Amaryllidaceae; genus Agapanthus; species Agapanthus africanus. Next base: position 395,741,477 of record JASDDO010000026.1, on the reverse strand, counting down.
GAGTATATGCTACTTATCAGGATATTCGTCACTTAACGATCAATGCTATAAACCAAGTAGGTGTCCAGAAAAGTGTCAGCGGGGTTACGCCCCCAGAGAAAAGAGGTTATTTAATTAAGGAACTTCGCGAAAGCGTTGGAAAACCTCCCTCGAAGTATCGACACTGGCCTGGCTGAACGGTTAAGCAAGTATTGTATGGTGAGAATAGTCCTGGCTAATTCTTCTTTTATGGTTTGAGGAAGGATTCGAGAAACAGTGGGAGCCATCCAGTTTAGATAAACTAAAAACCACTCTAAACTTGCAAAAGCATCATGCTAAAGAGTTTTCTTCTCTCTCTCCTAATTGCAGCGACCCTGAAAATGACTGGACTTAAGTTACTTTTAGAGAAAAATATACTGACAGGGCCAAACTATAAAGATTGGCTGCGGAATGTCAAAATGGCTTTGACCTATGACAAACTGGAGTACGTCCTCACCGCTACGGCACCTGCTGTCCCTGGTCCCAAATCCAGCAATGCGGATAAGGAAATCCGCAAAACCTGGGATTTAGATTGCGCGAAAGCCAAGTGCATCGTTCTTGCCTCAATGAACAATGAACATCAGAGGAGGCACGAGGATATGACCCTAGATGGCATATTTCTCCATACAAAGGAACTTTATGGAGAGCAATCTCGTATAGCAAGATACGAGACCTTTAAGAACTTGTTTCGAGCGAGGTTGGCTGTCGGGTCATCGGTAGGAGAACATGTCCTAAAGATGATCGGCTATATTGAAGAGCTCGCAGACCTTGGGACGACTTTGGATAATGAGCTCTATACAGACCTTATTCTCCAGTCCCTTCCTCACACCTACGCCCAGTTTATCCTGAACTTCAACCTTCAAAGAAAAGAAGTTGAACTTCCGGAACTCCTGAACATGTTAAGGAGTGCAGAGGGCACCTTGCAGAAAACAAGGGAAACACCCGCTATGTTTGTTAGCGGTGCATCTTCTTCCGGGTCCAAGGCTAAGGCCAAAGGAAGGAAGAAGAAGGCCGCCACCAAACCTAGAGGAGGTGTTAGTAAGGTGGGAGGGAAGGGAAAGAAAAAGTTTGCGGTACCGGTAGTTGCCCAGAATGAGTGCTTCCATTGTCACAGGAAAGGGCACTGGAAGAAGGATTGCAAGGCGTGGAACGCCAAGAACCAGGAACCGAAGCAAGCTGTGGTTTCGACTTCAGGTGTGTTTGTAATTGAGAATTGTCTGTCGATCAACTCTACTTCCTGGGTATTGGATACCGGATCAGGATCTTATATTTGCAATTCATTGCAGGCACTGAGAAACCGTAGAGTGCTGAAGGAAGGTGATATGACCCTAAAGGTTGCTAACGGAGCTAGCGTGGGAGCTGCGTCCGTCGGGGATTATCACCTAGGATTGACGAGTGGACACATTTTGGTTTTACATAACTGTTATTTTGTACCAAGCTTAACGTGTAATATCATATCAGTTTCCTTGTTATCAAATAAAGGTTATGATTTCACGTTTGTAAGAGATGTTGTTAACATCCACCTTAATCATAGTTTGATTGGGTCCGGTACACTAAATAACGGTATATATGTTTTAAACCAACTCCAAATTTTCAATGTCCAGAACACACTTAAAAGAAAGTCTCCAGATTTAAATAAAGTTTTCTTATGGTATTGTAGACTGGGTCACATCAATGAGAGAAGGTTGACTAAGTTGCATAGAGAAGGATATTTGGACTCGTTCAAATATCAAACTTATGACACTTGTCAATCTTGTCTCAAAGGAAAGATGACAAAGACTCCATTTACTGGACAAGGAGTAAGAGCGAGCGAGCTCTTAGGACTCATACACAGCGATGTATGCGGTCCAATATCTACACATGCAAGAGGTGGTTTTTCCTATTTCATTACTTTCACGGATGATTACTCAAGATACGGATTCATTTATCTGATGAAACATAAATCCGAGGCTTTTGAGAAATTCCAAGAGTATAAGAATGAAGTAGAAAACCAAACAGGCAAAAGTATTAAGACACTGAGATCTGATCGAGGTGGAGAATACTTAAGTGCCGAGTTCCTAGGTTACTTTAAAGAGAAAGGAATTCTCTCTCAGTTTACTCCTCCATACACTCCACAGCATAACGGTGTATCGGAGAGACGGAATCGAACCCTATTGGATATGGTACGATCCATGATGAGTAATGCTGAGTTACCGCGATCTTTCTGGAGTTATGCGCTAGAATCAGCGGCATATCTTTTGAACATGGTTCCTACCAAGACTGTGCCTACCACACCATATATGATGTGGAGTGGGAAGAAACCCTATCTTCAGTATCTGAAAATATGGGGATGTCCAGCTTTTGTTAAAATGCAGCATGTGGACAAGCTCGAGGCACGATCAGTAAAGTGTCAGTTTGTGGGATATCCAAAGAACTCCAAGGGGTATCTATTCTATTACGCAGAGGAACAAAAGGTGTTTGTTTCTCATAATGCCCATTTTCTAGAATATCAGTTTTTAGAAAAGGAATCAAGTGGGAGCGAAACAGAACTGGAAGAAATTCCAGAACCACAAACTAATACTGAAAGTTTGGTAGAACCGGTAGTTCAAGAAGAACAGGACATTCCCGCACCCCTCCGCAGGAGTAGTAGGCCGTCTCATCCGCCTGAGAGATACTACGGTTTTCTCATAGATGGGGATAGAGAAGATTGCATCATAGATGATGATGAACCTACTGACTTCCAGCAGGCCATCCAGAGCGGCGACTCGGTACGATGGCTAGATGCAATGCGGACCGAAATGGAGTCCATGTACACCAACAAAGTATGGACTTTGGACTTTGCTCCAGATGGGGTAAAACCCATAGGATGCAAATGGATCTTCAAGAAAAAGATTGGTGTAGATGGACAGGTGGAAACCTATAAGGCTAGACTTGTTGCAAAGGGTTTTCGTCAAAGACCTGGTTTGGACTATGACGAAACTTTTTCTCCAGTGGCTATGCTCAAATCCATTCGGGTCCTTCTTGCTATTGCTGCCTTCCATGATTATGAAATCTGGCAGATGGACGTAAAGACGGCTTTTCTGAATGGAAATTTAGAAGAGAGCGTCTATATGGATCAGCCAGAGGGTTTCAATCAGAGTGGGAGCAGCGGGAAAGTATGCAAGCTGCTTAAGTCCATTTATGGACTAAAGCAGGCATCGCGGAGTTGGAACATCTGTTTTGATGAGACAGTCAAAGAATATGACTTTATCAAAAATCCAGATGAACCGTGCATATATAGTAAAGTTATAGCCAGAAGTGTCGTATTCCTCGTCTTGTACGTGGATGACATTCTATTGATAGGAAATGACATTCCTATGCTACAATCTGTCAAAGGATTCTTGTCACACAGGTTCTCCATGAAAGACCTGGGTGATGCCTCTTACATTCTGGGGATCCGGATCTATCGTGATAGATCCAAGAGGATGCTGGGACTTTCGCAGTCCAGGTATATCGACACTGTACTGAAAAGATTCAGTATGGAAGATTCTAAGCGCGGTAATCTACCGGCTTGTCACGGAATCACCCTCTCTAAAGAGATGTCTCCCAAGACTGATTTGGAAAGGGAACGCATGTCTATTATACCCTACGCTTCTGCGGTAGGCTCTATAATGTATGCGATGTTGTGCACCAGACCAGATGTAGCTTACACACTGAGCGTGGTAAGCCGGTATCAGTCAGACCCAGGGGAGAAGCACTGGATAGCAGTAAAGAACATTCTCAAGTACCTGAGAAGGACTACGGAGATGTTCTTGGTTTACGGCGGAAAAGACCTCAGGTTGGAGGCCTTTGCTGATTCCGGCTTCCAGAGTGATAAGGACGATTCCAAGTCCATGTCGGGTTATGTCTTTACCCTCAATAGAGGGACGGTGTGCTGGAAGAGCTCCAAGCAGGACACCGTTGCTGACTCAACGATGGAAGCGGAGTATATAGCTGCTTGCGATGCCGCAAAAGAAGCAGTCTGGATGAAGAAGTTCCTAACAGAACTTCAGGTGGTTCCTACCATAGTTGATCCAATACCTCTGTATTGCGACAACAACGGAGCTATAGATTTAGCGAAGGAACCAAGGTCCCATCAGAAATCCAGACACATCTTAACGCGGTATCACCTGATCAGGGAGATCATTGATCGTCAGGAGATCGAGGTTCGGAGAGTTGCTTCTGAAGAGAACATTGCTGATCCATTCACGAAGGCCCTACCTCAGATTCAGTTCGAGAGGCTACTCGAGATCATCGGTCTACGATACGCCAGTACATGGCCCTAGTGCAAGTGGGAGATTGTTAGTGTTTATGCCCTAGAAGGCCATTACTGTATCATACTAGTTTGTATATTACTTAATGGAAGCTTGGGATATTCACATGTATATAACAGTCTTGCTAAACATGGTAGTATGCTACTTGGTTTTTCTATCTTAATATGTGAGTATACGTATTGATAGAGCTCTTAGGATCTTGCTTGACTACCGGCGTTGTGATGGCAGTCACACTAGTGGGGGCTGGGTAGTCTACAAGCACATCCTTATTTAGGTCCCTAGTCGTTGGATTATTGAGACAGGGCATCGATACTCCGGAGTAGACTAGTGTGTACGCTTCTCATCCCAGTTGGGGAGATGGTCTGTCCCACAGCCGTCAGTACGTCGTACTGGAGATAGTATACAGGTGCTCGTTAAGTTACGGGTACACCGGACAGGACTCACAGGGAACTGTTGGTTGGTTTTATACCAGTCGTCAGTGAACAGTTCCCAGGTGACATGAGTACAGCATAGTCCGCAGACTTGACATTGCTACTTCGCCTCGAGTGTGTCCCACTGTTCTTAGATTGCTACCCTACCACGGCTCAAAGGAGCCGTGCAAACAGGTAGCAGTTGGGTGCAGTCCCGAGCACTTGGAGGCAGTGGCGGTTAGACAGGATTCGTCTCTCCCGGTATTGGGGGTTGATATCGCGCTGTGTCAGAGAGCCATTACGCAAAGTCCCTGGCCAGGGCAAGCGAGATTTGCTGGTAGGTTCCAGTAGTTTCTCAGGGTGTAATGGGCTTCGCTCCGACACGACTTATACCGCTATTAGGGGACTGACGCTTGCCTCCCCCTAGGCCCGATATGCGATAGTCTTAGACGAACGGACCGGACTGTATGGAGATTGTCACATCAGACTCAGTAGGAGTTCGGATGGGTTCCCTCATCGGCCTTCTTATCGACATCTACCTGGGGACCGTTACGTACAGCTAGTGCCGCTTGCGGTCTGTGGTTAAACCCACTGCCAACGTAGTAGTCGAGTCTCTAGAGTCCCACACAGAGAGTTTCCCTACTCCAGGCGAAACGATATAGAGGTCGTATGGTTTTACGACAAGGGTTCGGACGCATACGTGTGTTTACGCACGTACGACTTTTGGACAGTTTTTACCAGTCGGCTTTGGTTTAAGCCAGTTACTGGTATCCGGTTATTGGATTTATACAGTCTAAAGTTTTTCCGTATTTTTGCGGAAAGGAGGGGCGTTCTCGTAATTGCGCGAGAAGCTTCTAGAAGATGGTGACTAAGGAGGTTTAGGTGGCATATACATTGAATGAGATTGTGAGTCATATAGATGATTCATCAATGTCATTAATGCTTCATAATTGCTTAATGACTCATGGAGATGAATCACCACAAGATATTTATCAAGCATGGTTGTAAAATGATTTCTTTTCTTTTCTTGATAAAAAGAAATGCTTGATATATATTATGATAACTCATTATTCTCACTTCACTATTATCCTCACCTTCTCTCTCCTCAAGCTCTCCCTCTTCAAACCCTAATCCTCCCCTCTCATGTGTTGAGTACAAGGATTAGTTAGACTACTTAATCCATAACCCTCTCTATATTTCACCTAGCTTCTTTGATTAGCACTTAGAGAAGTTTAGTTGCCTCAAGTTTAGAGGCTAAGCTTGGAGTAAAGCTCTCGGGTGGATCGTCTACTACTTCGAGAAGGCCGAGGAGGAGGTGGAGTTCGCAAAGACGAAGGACACGATTCGTTAGGTATAATCCCTAAACATAGTAGCATAGAAACTCTATGTTTTAAGTTAGTTATCGTTTAGCTTCGATTCAAGCGGTTAGTCGATGTTTGTTCACTAAACAAGTTCGTTTTTGAAAATTCCGCCTCCCCACAAGTACTGGGGTGTTGTACATCGACTTACACTATGAGCGATGTCGTGAGTCTGAGCAAAAGGAGCTGATGATAAGATAGCCCGCTGCTACAAGGATGACGGGTCCGACCTGCAACACACTGTGGCACAACGGGGGTGAGTTGCCAGCTCGTGAGTAGAATATAACATCTAATAAGGCAATCGTAAGAATGCACGCAAATGCGTCACAACATGTATGTTCAGATGGGATATAATACCTCTAGTATGCATGCACATGTATGCCATGTCATTACTAAAGCTTTAAGTGTCTTAAATGTTAAGAGTTCTGCATTCTTAACTTTAGAAAAAGGAATATCTGTATAATAGCTAAATACCATCAAGAAATCATCTGAAAACCGTGTCAAGCATCGCCACCAAATATGAAATCACCTCTGTCTCAATGTCTCACTGTATCAATGTCTCAAAATATCGGGCTCCGTCAGTCTGGATCGGCCCATGTCATCAACGGTCGGTATCCTCCGGATATCCGCCGTGCCAGACATCACCGGTAGGTAGTCTTCCCCTGCCAGGCTCATCGTCTATAACTCGATCTTCTTGCCCCGGGGTACCATACCGGGCCCACCATGTACCCGAGATGGTTCATCCACTCCTCGAATCGGGTCTCGAAATCCAATAGAAAACATGAAAACTCATGGTGGACGACACATACATCACGAGAAAATTGCAACTTTGTTTTAAAAATGATAAATAAAAGCTTTTGTTAAATTCTTGCGTTTTTTCCCAAAATCCAGAAATCGCAGCAATACTGAAATCCTCAAGAAAATCATAATGTCCAACATGTTGTATATGATAAATGTCTATGATATCAAGGTATGCGATGTGAATTGTGGCTAGGAATCTATGTAAGTATGATGATGATGCGAGGTATATACATGCTATGCAATTTCATATATCATGTATGATGCAAGTGGCGATACTAGGCTAAACAGGTGCTATGGTGCACGTGGCATGGCAATTACCAAAGGCGTGTGTGTCACATGAATAGTGCGCGTGCAACAGATGCCAATGGTAATGGTGTTCGTGTCCTACGAGGTGATATCGCATATGTGTATATGAATGTCCATGCAATCTAGTATACGGTTAGCTGTAAGGGTATGCAATGTAAATAAAGGAGTAAGCTAACTAGCAGTACAAGTCTTGCAAGAAATAAGGTAATCCTAACTACGGGGCGCCTCGCGCCATCCAGACGATTTCCCCCATAGATGAATACATCTACTCACCTGAATGCCTCGCTAATCCGATCCGACCACCGCCTTGCCTTTACGCGCCGTGTCCGATGTTTCCCCGACCGATCCTAGCATTGCATAACTGTCACGACCCAAAGTTTGGCCCGTGACCGGCACTTAACCACGTAACGTCTACAGGCATAACACGACTAAGTAAGCCGAAAACCCAGAAATCAAACCAGTAAAAGTATAGAGTGTTTTAAGCTTTGATAGAATCAATTACCAAGATGTCAAGAAACACTAAGTAGACAATCACCAAGATAACAATATACGACGCCGTAGCGAAGAAAATGAGCAACAAGTGGGAAACATCACAGATAGAATAAACTGCATAAGTAAAGTCGGCTCACAACGAGCTCGATGCCAGAATACAAAATAATATACATCGTCCTCACAACTGGTCTCTAAGTCAATACATAAGTGGTAGATGGAGAGTACTAGATATAACAAGGTACATAACTGAAAGATAACCAGATACCGCACAAAACCCACCTATCAGCAAAAGAGCTAGTATACCAACTGTAGGGGTATCTGTGTCAAAAGATGCAAGAACGCAGCCTGCCGCGATTACTCTGTAAGGCAACCTGCAAACACTGTGGCACAATGGGGGTGAGTTGCCAACTCGTGAATAGAAGATAACATATAAAGATAATCGCGAGTATGCACGTGCTGTTGGAGATAGTGCCCTCAGAGTCAATTATTAGGTCACAGGTACGTGATTGTAATGATTGAGGGAGGACCTATCCCGGTAGGACAGTCTTACTCGAGATGATAGTATGCTATCTGGTTTACCTTTATCATCGTGTACTGCTTTAGGTGACATGACACGTCGCTATTACACGTTGATAGAGCCCCTAGGATTCTTGCTTGACCACCAGCAGTATGAGGGCGATCATATAAGTGGAAGCTGGGGGTCTACAAGCTTATCCTTAAAAGGTCCCTAGTCGTGGGAGTTTCGAGACTGGGCATCGATACTCCATTAGTAGACTAGTGTATACAGTCGAGACCCCGACGAGGGGCGGTGGCCGGTCTCACAAGCCACTGGTGTCAGTTGGATCACCTAAGATGTATACAGGTGCTCATTGGGTTATGAGTACACCGGACAGGACTCGCCGGGAACCTGCTAGTTGGTCATATACCAGACGTCAGATGGCAGTTCCCTGGTGACATGTGTGCAGGTTAGTTCATCGACCTGGGGATCGTCATTTGTCTCGTGTGAGTTCCCACTGTACTTTGATTACTACCCTACCACGGCTCAAAGGAGTCGTGCAAACAGGTTTTAGTTGGGTACAGTCCCGAGCCACATGGAGGCAGTGAGCGTATCTTCAGGGGTTCGTCTCTCCCGGTATTGGGGGTGAGGTCGTGCTGTGTCTAGGAGAGCCATTACACAAAGTCCTTGGCCAAGGCAAGGAGATTTACTGGTAGGTATTCCAGTAGTATCTCAGGGTGTTCTGGGCTACACTCCGACACGACTTGTACCGCTTTTGGGGGTCTGACTTTTACCAACCCCCTAGGCCCGCCATGCGATACTCATAGACGAACGGACCGGACTGCACGGATATTGTCACTGACAGGCTCAGTTGGGTGTCGGGGTGAGCTTCCTCATCGACGTCCTTTTTGGTCAATAGCTGGTGGCCCGTCACGTATTGGCTAATACCTCTGACGTGCTAGTGGTTAAATCCACAGCCATAGTATTGACGAGTCTTTAGAGTCCACCACACTTTCAGTTACTCAGCTTTCGGGCGAAACGCTGTAGAGGCCGTATGGAGATATGGCAGGGTTCGATCAGATACGTGCGGTATTGCACGGATGGTGATCGGACGGTTTTTACTAGCCGGCTTTGGCTTAAGCCGGATCTTAGTATTTGATTGTGTAGTTTTGTCTCTTTACATTTGTATTTCGGTCGAGATACAAATGCGGGTGTGTATGCACAGTATCGGGGTTTTCCTGTAATTTATTACGGGACCAGTTTTCTGGGGCAAAAAAAAAAAAAAACATTTCTTGATTGATGCATTAATTTAATAAAGAAGGTGGCATTGAGATTGATAAAGAGGGTGCAGGGGCTGATTTGTGAGTGAGAGAGAAAGAAGCCCATGCTATTAACCCAAGCTCATTTCACAGCAAAGATTGATATAGCATGCTCCATTCCTTTTCCAGAAAGTATCTAAGCCTCCATGGATTTTTCCTTTTGCACCAATTCCTCCATCATCTTTATGGCAACATAACCCCAAAGAGACAAGTAGCCTCTACACTACACTTCCTACAGCATATCTTGGGCACGTCGAGTAGCCGGCTTCGTGCCCGAGTTGCCTCGGCATTGAGGTGGGAGCCCGTAAACGAAGAAGGCGATGTGGTGCCCTTTCCGATGAGGAGGAGACGGACGGAGATCCCGCGAGGAGATCGGAGTGGAGATGAAGACCGGAGGACTTGGATCGTCGGTATACATCTCTTCCCTTTCTTATTGTAGTTAGCTAGACTAGTTAATGGTCCGATCCGGTTAAAGTGCGCGGTGGTGCCGGTTTGCAAAGTCCGCAAAATTTAAGTTATTCACCGCTTCCGCATTCCGGCGTCGGATTGACGGCCGGGGCGCCGCCGTGCACTTACAGTGGTATCAGAGCCTCGCCATTAACTTAGTCTAGCTTTGTGTAATGTGTTTGCATTTCCGATCGATCAAAAAGTCCAAAAACCCGTATTTTGTCGCATCAGTTTTCTGTTGGAAATTTTTAGTGTCGAAAATTTTTTCAGGTTGTAAAATATTGATGTACTGAAAAATATAAGCACTCTGTAAAAATTTGATGAAGTGATACCATATTCTGAGCGCGGAAGCGCCGCGTTATCCCACTTTATGCCGCCCTTCCGCCGCATCCTGTAGCAATCACTGCACCATTTTTTTTCCAGAGGCTTTCTGGGCTTAAATTATGGGTTTTAGAATATTAAAATTGGGCCAATTGTTTCTGTGAGTGCTACAGTTTTCTTTGGGGCCCACTTGTTAATTGTTTGATGGATCGGAAAAATTTTAAACACATTTTTCACAGTATTTACATTATATCTGCGACCGTGAATGTCACTCGATCGGTAAATCCGGTCTAACTGCTATAGCCCGGTTAGACGGATTTGCGAACGTGACTTTCACGTTGATGTTCTGTTTTTGCTGTGATGTTGCGGATCGGTCGTGGGGATAGCCTGGATGCAATGCTAGTACAGTTTTGGTAGTATTATGTACATTTGATATTACGGGGCGAGCGTCCGACATGTGGACTGCCGTCACTGCCTGTTTGTATTATTCTTTTTGGGGCACGACCTGGTTGCGGTCGATGTACCCGGTGTATGTATATTTTACTTTCTGTACTAGGGTTACCCCGTGGAGGGGTGCACGGATAGCCGGGTTCTAGAGGGCAACGGGCCCGCATCTCAGGGCATTGAGACGGAGGGGCTTCAGTCTGGAATTGGCGGGCTATTCGCCGCACTCGTAGGGGGTACAGGTTGACCCAGGAGGGGTGCCCAAGTTACCGGATTCCGTGAAGTGCTGGGTGGTCCATTCACGGTGCTGAAGGGGGCTGCCTCGCTTCAGGTTTTGGCGGGTGACTTGCCGCGCCCGTAGGGGTCTAGGATTTCATTGCACAGGCTATCCACACGACCAGGGGAACGTCGGGTTTCAGCGGCTCTGTGAAACCCGGGGATCCCAGATATCTGTATTGTTTCTGTGATGCTGTACATTTCTGTGATGTTGCATTTTATTCACGCCTTGAGCGAATACTATATATTGGTATATATATTAGTAGATGTTGTATATGTTTTGCATCCGCGCTAGTCCAGTCCCCGCTCTGTCGTTAGTAAGCTAACCTAACGGGTAATGACGGGACCCAGTGGCGAATGCGGATGGCATATACGTACATCAGTATATTTTCGTTCTTTGTGGTGTGATCAATTGATGGGACTGCATTGATTCGGATCAATGCAAGTTAAAAAACAAACCTTATCTGATGTTGTTGGAACACTTTTCTAAAAGCTGTTATTGCAAGGACGTTCTCTTTTGTTTTGCATCGTGGTATTCATTTAGAATATCCTGCTCCTCAGTCGACGAGGCAAGGGCCGAGATCCCTTCACCGGGAGTGACCCCTTGGACAGAAGTTTGCGTCAGGGCATTAACTTCACTATAGCCGATTACTTTTGCTTTGCACCGTGGTATTCATTTGGAATATCCTGCACCTCATTCTACGGGGAAAGAGCCGAGATCCCTTCACCGGGAGTGACCTCTTTAGTAAAGGTTTTCGTCACTATATTTTCTAAAAAGCTATCCGTTCCTTCAACGATATCAAGTTCTTTACGTTAAAGGTTTTCGCCAGAAACCATTCGTAGCCCTCCGTCGTTTCATATGGGTGGTCAATAGTATTCAAGCTGTGTATGTTGGCCAAAGTCAAGGCACAGTGATTGGTAGCTATTGGGGTATTCATATGCAGCATAGATAGATGCGTTGGTTTGGGACAGTCGTGCTGCCATTTTGGCCAAAGTCAAGGGTATGTACGGGTGGATTCAAATTAACCTGGAGAATGACGGGTAGAACTTGACATGTGACTTATGATATGTTGGCCAAAGTCAAGGTCATAAGAGCATGGGGCAGAAATCACATCGGGAGTTTCAAAAGAACTGAAACTTGCCAGATATGCGCATACCTTCTGGAGTGTGATACCGTGAGCGGATTCCGTCACGTTATCATGCGATGAGAGTTGGATCCCGATTCCCACTGATGAGTTAGTTTACTCCTCGGGTGACCCCGACTAATTCTTCTTTTAGGTTTGGAGAAGAATTTGAGGTACAGTGGGAGGTTTCCAGATTAGATAAATTGGTAACCATTCTGATCTAGGTTAGAGTGCACGCTGAGTGTTTCTTTTCTCTCTCTCTTTGGCAGCGACCATTGACCCGACCCTAAGACTTTGACTCAGTGACCAAGTTGACCGAAGCTTCTTAACACAGGCTTTTGGATTGTCAGAATTGCAGACCTCATTGCCACTCCTACTTTTACCCTTTTCTCCAGGACACCCCGTATTACTGCGAACGTCCACTTCCATTGGACAAAACCATCGTATGGTTAGATACGAACTCGAAGGAATTCGAGGATGGTTTCTGGTTCTGGAGAAAACGGATAGGATTATTCAGTTGTCTTTTCCTTTTACCCTCTCTCAGGTTACGAGTACTCCTTGGTTTAGGGGTAGTACACCTATTACGCAAATTGGATTGTCTTCTTCCAAACCTTAGGCTGGTGCCGACCGGTAGGGAATGAAGAAAACCAATTAGCATAACGATGGTGTGCAGAAGGTATTAAGTTCAGACAAAGCAAGGGATTAGTAAGAAGGCAAAGTAAATTGCAACAGATATTCACGACCAAACCAAATATTTCGTTACCACTCCCACATCACCTTTGTATTTCTCCAGGACACTCCGTATCACTACGAAGATCCACAGTTTATTTGGATACTCCATCGTATGGTTATATACGAACTCGAATGGAACTTGTTCCAGTTCGGGGATGGATTCTGGTCCAGGAGAAATAGGAATAAAGTACATTCAGGTGTCTTTTATCTTCACCTTCTCTCGCGTTGCGAGTGCTCCTAGGATTAGGACAGTACACCCTTTATGCTTATTGGATAGTCTTCTTCCAAACCATAGGCTGGTGCCGAACGGTAGGGAAGGAAGAAAACCAATTGGCCTAAAGGGGTGTGCGGAAGGTAATGACTAAAGACATATGAAGGGATTTGGAGAGGTGGCAAAGAATTATACTGTTATAGTTGTGAATCTGGATAATGGAAGAGGCATTACTAAGAATACCGGGATACCCCACCGAAACATTTCAATGTTTCAGTTTCACTGTGTACTGTTAAAAGAAAACTGATTTCCCGATTAGATATTTACTCCAGGGTATGTATTTACCAGGTATGATTCTCACATCTGTATGGTTTTACAGATGATGAGTGGGAGTAGGTTATTGGGAATTGGGTGATCATCCTCATTATATCGGGATTCGTTGTAATCGGTGATATTTGAGGAAATCACCTGGGCTGTTTGCCGGTCGGCAAATATTTGGTTTTGAATATCCGCAGTTATGCACCAATTTCAAATTGATATATCTGTACGTCTATTTTCATAGAGTGAGATATACCTTTCTGAAATTATGTCTACGACATTTACCTATATCAGTGGATGGTTAGGTAAGGAGCATTAAACAGCGGTGTAATTCTTCTTAACCATAAGTACAGTTTTCAACCTACGACATACAGTGAATGAGTTATCAGACTCAAGGGACTTATACAGAGTATTGTATGTTGTCCAGGGTCCATCAGGACAGAGGGGTTGGTCCTCGTACTACATTCAGTTTACTTATGACTTCTCTAGTTTTTAGACAGGTGTTTCGTGGAAACACAGGGTCCGAATTTGGAGAAGTTATAGGTATTTGAATAGAGTAGAGAACCAGGTATAGCAAGTATCGGGATTCTTCAAAGAGATCGAAGATGTAGATACTTGTGTATGGTATTCAGTTGATAGTAATGATAAAGAGATCTTGCTTCTCTTTCAGGTTACTCATAATTGGAAGTATTCCTAAGTTGAGTAACGCTGATCGGCCTTTTTCCATTTAGTTGACATGCACTGGAGACAGCTGCATGATGTGAATCTGGTTCAAATAAATCAGTGCCTCTGATTCTATATTGGATATAGAACAGTTCATATCTTAACGATGTTAAGGTACGGGGAGTTGTCCGGTTTATGCTTAAAACCAGATATTGGACAACTCTAGGCACGTTTCTGTAATGGCTGTTTGTGGGTTGACCCAGGCTATGACGCGGGTTGACTTTCTACCATCTGGATGAACAATAGCAATATTGTTCTAGACTCGCCACAGTTTTATTAAAAATGGATTTTTTCAGAAAACAGTAGTGGGAGTATGGTAGAACTGGAAGTAATTCCAGAACCACAAACGATTACTGAAGATTTGATAAGGAACCTAAAGATTCAATCTGGATTGACATTCCATTGGCCACTCCGCAGATAAGGTGGGTAACTTCAGGCACCCGAGAGGCACTACGGTGGCCTCAAGGACGGTGACAGGGAAGTTCTTGTTTACCCACAATTGCCATTGCTGTTGTTCCAGGTTACGAGACCCGGCGGGAGGATGAGTATAGCGTCGTTCTAAAACTAGTTTTAGAAGTGTACGTGTATATGACTCTGCCAGAGGGTTGTCGTAGTCAGTGGGAGCAGCGGAAGCATTGGTGGACAGGTAGCTTATGTCTATTTATAGACTAAAGCAGATGTAGCGGAGATAGATCATCTATTTCTGACGTGACAGTCATGGGTTTGACTTCATCAGAATAGGGGATGGATCTGTTGAGAAGGTAGTAGGGTGTGATATCCTGGTATTTGGATGATATACACGCAGTAGGAAAAGAAACTCCTACACTACGATCGGTTATACTTTGGTCGTCACACAGTGGTTTCTCCACAAAGGACATGGATTTTATATCAGACACACTGGTTACTAGATCTATGGTTTTAGATCTAGATTTGGGTGGTTTCCCAATCAGGGTACTTGACAGCATTCTAAGAGTATTTAGGATGGACGACTCCTGGCATGGTAGTGTACCTGCAGGTAATGGAGTCACCCTCTCTAAAGGTGTCTTACAGACTAAAGGGGAGAGGGACGTGCATGATTGGCAGATCACTTGCTTAGGCAATTGAGTCAATCATGAGATGTCAAGTACCACACCAGATGTTGTTCTTGCACTAGATGCAATAAGTTGACATTAATCCAATCCTGGAGAAACAGTCGGAAGCAGTTTTAGAACATAAGTGGATGTTCTAGGGATATGATAACGACAGCCTCATTCAGGAGACGGTTATCATTCCAGGCTTCCAAGGTGACATGGACGACAAGGAGGTTGTCAGAGTTATAGTTTTCCCTCTGACGAGGGGCAGTATTTTGGACAGGTGATCCAAGGCAATACTGAGGGAGGCATGGCGCGCAGGATACTGATTAAGTTCAGTTGACGATACAGTCTAAGAAGTTTGGATTTGGAGTTCATTTATGAGCTATGTCCCATCAGACATCCAGACACATTCTAAGACAGGTATTGCTCATTTCGGGAGATGGGTTTCTCCGCGAACTTGAGATATAGAGAGACATAGAAAGAAACAACAAAGCGGATCCACTCACTGAGGCTATTCCTCGAACGCAATAGTTCCGCAAACGAGCTTTGTGAGACTGACTAGTAGAGGAGTTGGATGTTCGGTATCACACGGGCTGTGAGTATGCGACATCGCAATAATTTGCCTTGAGTGCAAGTGGGAGATTGTTGGAGATAGTGCCCTCAGAGTCAATTATTAGGTCACAGATACGTGATTGTAATGATTGAGGGAGGACCTATCCCGGTAGGACAGTCTTACTCGAGATGATAGTATGCTATCTGGTTTACCTTTATCATCGTGTACTGCTTTAGGTGACATGACACGTCGCTATTACACGTTGATAGAGCCCCTAGGATTCTTGCATGACCACCAGCAGTATGAGGGCGATCATATAAGTGGGAGCTGGGGGTCTACAAGCTTATCCTTAAAAGGTCCCTAGTCGTGGGAGTTTCGAGACTGGGCATCGATACTCCATTAGTAGACTAGTGTATACAGTCGAGACCCCGACGAGGGGCGGTGGCCGATCTCACAAGCCACTGGTGTCAGTTGGATCACCTAAGATGTATACAGGTGCTCATTGGGTTATGAGTACACCGGACAGGACTCGCCGGGAACCTGCTAGTTGGTCATATACCAGACGTCAGATGGCAGTTCCCTGGTGACATGTGTGCAGGTTAGTTCATCGACCTGGGGATCGTCATTTGTCTCGTGTGAGTTCCCACTGTACTTTGATTACTACCCTACCACGGCTCAAAGGAGTCGTGCAAACAAGTTTTAGTTGGGTACAGTCCCGAGCCACATGGAGGCAGTGAGCGTATCTTCAGGGGTTCGTCTCTCCCGGTATTGGGGGTGAGGTCGTGCTGTGTCTAGGAGAGCCATTACACAAAGTCCTTGGCCAAGGCAAGGAGATTTACTGGTAGGTATTCCAGTAGTATCTCAGGGTGTTCTGGGCTACACTCCGACACGACTTGTACCGCTTTTGGGGGTCTGACTTTTACCAACCCCCTAGGCCCGCCATGCGATACTCATAGACGAACGGAACGGACTGCACGAATATTGTCACTGACAGGCTCAGTTGGGTGTCGGGGTGAGCTTCCTCATCGACGTCCTTTTTGGTCAATAGCTGGTGGCCCGTCACGTATTGGCTAATACCTCTGACGTGCTAGTGGTTAAATCCACAGCCATAGTATTGACGAGTCTTTAGAGTCCACCACACTTTCAGTTACTCAGCTTTCGGGCGAAACGCTGTAGAGGCCGTATGGAGATATGGCAGGGTTCGATCAGATACGTGCGGTATTGCACGGATGGTGATCGGACGGTTTTTACTAGCCGGCTTTGGCTTAAGCCGGATCTTAGTATTTGATTGTGTAGTTTTGTCTCTTTACATTTGTATTTCGGTCGAGATACAAATGCGGGTGTGTATGCACAGTATCGGGGTTTTCCTGTAATTTATTACGGGACCAGTTTTCTGGGGCAAAAAAAAAAAAAACATTTCTTGATTGATGCATTAATTTAATAAAGAAGGTGGCATTGAGATTGATAAAGAGGGTGCAGGGGCTGATTTGTGAGTGAGAGAGAAAGAAGCCCATGCTATTAACCCAAGCTCATTTCACAGCAAAGATTGATATAGCATGCTCCATTCCTTTTCCAGAAAGTATCTAAGCCTCCATGGATTTTTCCTTTTGCACCAATTCCTCCATCATCTTTATGGCAACATAACCCCAAAGAGACAAGTAGCCTCTACACTACACTTCCTACAGCATATCTTGGGCACGTCGAGTAGCCGGCTTCGTGCCCGAGTTGCCTCGGCATTGAGGTGGGAGCCCGTAAACGAAGAAGGCGATGTGGTGCCCTTTCCGATGAGGAGGAGACGGACGGAGATCCCGCGAGGAGATCGGAGTGGAGATGAAGACCGGAGGACTTGGATCGTCGGTATACATCTCTTCCCTTTCTTATTGTAGTTAGCTAGACTAGTTAATGGTCCGATCCGGTTAAAGTGCGCGGTGGTGCCGGTTTGCAAAGTCCGCAAAATTTAAGTTATTCACCGCTTCCGCATTCCGGCGTCGGATTGACGGCCGGGGCGCCGCCGTGCACTTACACGTGCTACGATACTCTAACCTATATCAACAGATAACATCTATATGATGAACTGGATGCTCAAACATGCAACAAGTGCGATCTAATAACATCTCCATGTGATGAGCAAGAAATATGATGATCAGGTATAGCAATGCAATCTAACCACCCTATATAGAATGAACAGGGTATGCAATGATCAGGTATAGCAATGCAATCTAACAACCCTATATAGAATGAACAGGGTATGCAATGATCAGGTATAGCAATGTGTACTATATCAGGTATAATAGATACAGGATGAGATATCAATTACTACATACTGAGCATGGGAAATATAACATCTACACGGAATGTCATCGTGGAAGGTATAATCGGTACCCATCAATGTACCCAAATCCCAATACTACTCAGGCGTCGTCATCCTCCTCGGTCCTCCAATCCTGTAAATCTCATATAACCGTGAGTGCCCAACATCGGCACCCAAAATATCAAGAAATACTCGTGCCAAGCAGCGACATGCAAATCCTCATGTATAGGGCATCCGTCAGTCCGGATCAGCACACGGGCTCTGTCTGCGGTATCGGCCCTCGGCCCCGGCAGTACGAGTCGTCCCGTATCCATCCATCAACCCTGGCCGGTATCTTCCGGATAACCGCCAGGTTCAACCAATCACCGGTAGGTAGTAGTCCCTCTGCCAGGCTCACCGTCTACTACACAGCGAAACCGTTCTCGCCCCGGGGTACCATACCGGGTCCACCATGTACCCGTAATCGGCCTCATCCAACTCCTCGATTCGGGTTCACATATATCACTCTAGTACCGAGAAAACACATGGTGGACGCACCGAAATATCATATCAAGGGAAACCGGGTTTTTAAATAATTAACTATTCTCTTTGAAATATCCACGGTCCCCCATATCCAGAATTAACATGGAAACAACATATCTCAATGCGTAATCTAAGCAAGTATGAAGATATCAATATATGTGTGCACTGGCATGAATGTACAGTGTGCATGTGCGCAGGTATGAAGATATCAATATATGTGTGCACTGGCATGAATATACAGTGTGCATGTGCGCAGATATGAACATATCAATATGTGTGCACGTAGTACCAGTAGGGGTATGTGATGCATATGTGCCCAAATATGGATATAACATATGAGGTTATACGACAATTTATGACAACATCAATAAGGTAGAATCAGTATGATATATGATTTATAGCAATCCTATAATGTGAGTGTCATGGCAATCACTAACGGTGTGAGTGTGGCATATCAATCATGCTCGTGCGACTTGAACCGTTAGTGACAGTGCAGTGTCCTGTGCTATCATTTCTATATGCAACAATAAGGTATGCTACTACAGTCCATATGAACATCTACAATCTAATATCCTGACTCGCCCTGACGCTTAACGCCATACGGGCGATTTCCCCGTAGATGTTAAATCTACTCATCTGGTCGTGCGCTACTCGTAGCCGACCACCTGCTTCCCTTTCTTAGCTTCGTCCGACGTACCCGCCTGCGAACCTGGAATTACACAAGAATCCATATATAAGCAACTATCTCGCAAAACGCGATATCGAAGTCAAACGATACGCTCACGTCGCGAACTAAACGCGCGTGTGTACGATACGCTAAACGTGTGCACGCGTCTAAAACTAACCCGATACGCCGCGATATGCTGAATCATGGAACCCTCTCGCGTATCGCGCGTATCGCGCGAACCAAACGTACTAGGAATACGATATAACATCCCAGATTCTACTCAGGCTAACAACTTACAAAACTATACATACCACTGGCCTAGAAATAACAACAGACTCCTACCCAAGCAAACATCACCCAAAAATTCCCCTATCTGGCCGCAAATTGCGGCCAGAATGAATAAACTGGCGGCCTCGCTATGGGGTGGGGGTCTCGGGCTCTGGTGGTGTAGTCTATGCCTTGTATACAAGCTCCAGTTAACTCAATTTCAACCTGAACTACTCGGGCCTATAGCAGATCACAGACATCCAAAAAGTTCACTTAAAGACACTAATTTGCACAATTAGAAACCCTATGGTATTTTGGTGTAATCTGGGGTCTAACTAGGTTTACATGGCCTTAATAACACCTAATTAGGCTAGGTTAACCAATATTAACAGCACTAAACCATAAGTCCACACAAATCACCATTTCAAGCACAAAATCTCACTTTTTACACAAACCGAAGCTAAACTACACATACGTTAAACAAACAAGAAGTTGGGCTCAGATTCTATACCTTACGAGACCCTAGGTGCAAGGAGAAAGGAGGTGGAGAAGATGGGAAGTGCTGCTGCAGCTGCTGGGGGCTGCTGTTGGTATTGCTGCTGCCGCCACTGCCTGCTGCTGCTGTTGTTACTGCTTGCTGCTGCTGCTGATGCTGCCTCTCTCTCTCTCTCTCTCAGCTGAGTGTGTGTGTGTGAGAGAGTTGTGAGGAAAAATGAGGAAAGGAATGAGGCCCCAAGTCAAAACCCCCCTCTCTCTTTCCCTCTCTCTTCATTTAATAAGCATGGTTCAAGCCATGCCCATACTCCCTCTCTCATGCACCAAGTCAACAAAAGAAAAGAAGAGAAAAACAAATTAACAAAACACTCAAATAAATAAAACCCCATTAAAGCCCAAAACACTTAATACAAATATGTTAACCTACCATGGTTGTTAATTATGGTTTTAACCCCAAATCTAAACCCTAGTTTACATGCACAAGTGTGTGTGTGCGTAGAAAAGTCCTAATAAAATATTCATTAATTAGAATAAAATATCAGAAACTTAATTTGGTAAACTTTTTACCAAAAACTATCTATTAAAATATAATTAACCCCTAAACACGACCTAAGGTGTTACAATAACACACAATATAAGATTACATACCCCTAAAACGATGCAAGTCACAATATACAAATATCGACGCTCTCGAATTAAACATAACGTGCACTTGGTGCGCGGGAAAACACACAAAAATCGCTAAATCTTAACTAGAATCGTCATTTCGGGGCAATCGACAAAACTAAAACCCGACTAGACAAAACCACGCATTCGCGCACACTAAAAGTCGTATATGAAGCTAATTACATCGTCCAAATATCGCAATTAGATCGCCTCCTAATTTACATAAAAACCTAGAAAGCATTTGCATACCGATTCGATGCAAATATCGCAAATTATCGATCTAGCGAGCGCAACATCGCACAATTAACCATCCTAACCAATTAGATAACCAAAACCCTAACTTTAATCCATCAACCATGCTACAAACCCTAATCCACAATCAAATCCCTTACTTGAATTTCATGAACAAGCAATTACTACTAAATTAATACTTCAAAGTTCAATTTTAGCACATTCAAGCTACAATTTAACAACTAGTTTAGAATTTTCACCTCACAAGTTGAACCCTAGCATGCTCAAGCCACCAAAGATGCTTCCTTTCTTCAAGTTTTAAACTAAATTGGCTTGAGGAGAGATAGGATTTGGATTTTGCTTTGAATTGGAGAAGGAATTTGTGAATTTTTAATGGATTTTGGTAAGAAAATGAAGCAAAAAGAAGTGAGAAATGAGGGGATTAGCTGCAGTTTTTGCTCAGCCAGCAGGTGAGGAAAGGGAATGGGGGGTTTTGTGTAGATGATTCTAGGTCAAAAAGACCCCTTAAATCTCAATTAATGCATTTCACATCAACCTTTTTACAAAAAACCCCATTTTACTTCATTTTTTTCATTAATTTCCAACCACAAAACTAAAATCTTACAAGGTCATGATACAATTTATTAACACTCTATTTTAGTTTATAAAGATTCCTAATTATGAAATTTACCTAATTAAATTTGTATTTATCACTAATTTAATGTATTTTTAAAAGCTTAAAATAATATTAAAAATAATTAATTACGAATTTTTTTTTATTTAACTAGAAAATTTTAAGTAACATTTTAGTGACCAATTTATAGTAATATCTTATCTAAATTTTGTATAATTAGGTCTACAAAGAAAAATACCTATTTTGACTTTTTACGGAAAAAAGCTGACATTTTAGCCGATTACCGAAAAACCGCCTAAACGATTTCCGAAGGGTTACACTCGGTTTGTCTTTTGATTGCTTCTATAGTTTCTGCTTTGCACAGTGATATATATGATATATCCCGCACCTCATTCGACGAGGAAAGAGCCGACGATCCCTTCACCGGGAGTGACCCCTTTGGCAAAACTAAAAAAGGTTCAAAAACATTCCATTTAAAAACCATTTGATTCCGCAACGAGATCAAGTTCAAAGCGTTAAAGGTTTTCATAAAAACCATTCGCAACCCTCCGTCATTTTAGGAAGTAGAGTACTTAGTATTCGTGCTACGTTTGTCGACCATAGCCGAGGCGTAGTATGCGGTAGCTAAGTGGTGTCTTCCTACACAGCATATGATGCGATTAGTTAGGACAGTCATGTGGTTTTGTTGACCTTAGCCAAGGGTCATGTGGGTGGGTCTAATTAATCACGAAATGACGGGTAGAACTTGACTAGTACCCATGATTTGTTGACCTTAGCCAAGGTCATAGGTGCTAGGGATAAAAATCATTATCGGGAGTTTCAACTGTTGAAATTTGCAATAAGATTGCATACCTTCTATGTGATAGTTGGATCCCGATACCCACTGCGAGTAAT
Organism: Agapanthus africanus; assembly: GCA_030015575.1. NCBI lineage: Eukaryota > Viridiplantae > Streptophyta > Magnoliopsida > Asparagales > Amaryllidaceae > Agapanthus > Agapanthus africanus. Next base: position 395,719,097 of record JASDDO010000026.1, on the reverse strand, counting down.
TGTTACTCCTGGGAGAGTTTTGCACTTTACAATTAGCCGATCAAGTAGGTGTCTAGAAAGGTGTCAACGGGGTTACGTCTCTGGGAAAATGAGGTTTACTGTAATTAGGTCCGTGCGAAAACACGGGGAACCTCCCTCAAAGTACCGACACTGGCCTGGCTGAAAGATTGGCGAACTTGTAGAGTGTAATTAATCCCGGCTAGTCTTTCCTTTTAAGGTTTGAAGGAAGATTTGATAAAAACAGTGGGAGCCATCCTGATTACATAAAATAAATAACCAATCTAATCTTGCAAGAGCGCACGCAGAGTGTTTTCTTTTCTCTCTCTCCAGTTAGCGACCATATCACGCCTTAATCAAGATAATAATATGGATGTTTTGACCGAACCCGCTTGTTATACTGAGCTGGGGTAAGTTGGTCCCGCTCCAACTTATAATTGTTATAAGGCAGGGCAGGAAATAGGGGAATACCAGAATTCCTATGCCGCCCAAATGAAGAAAGTGCATATGATGCATCTCCTTCGGGTGTGTTCATTACAAAGAACCGTTTCTCAGTATCCTCTGCATCCTGGGTATTTGATACAGGATCAGGATCACAGATATGTAATCTGTTACATAGGGCTACAAAATGGATAGAAAACTGAGAACGGGTGATAAGTTTCATGAGACAGAAAACGGGGCAAGTGTTGCAGCCAAGTCTGTTGGTCACTGTCACCCTGTATTACCAATACATTGATTCAGAACAAACGCTATTAGATACCGAACCTGATATACAAAATCATATCAATCTCTTTATTTATTAAAGTAATGATAAAATTTTGTATTGATGGATAATGTTTTGAACATTTCCTATATCAAAAGTTGATCGGTTCAGGCACGTTATCTAAAAGCATTGACGTTCTAAATCAAACTACAGTTCCTAGTATACAGAACACACACAAGAGGAAGAGTTCAGAAATGAACGAATCCTTCTTGAGGCATTGTAGACTAGGTCATATCAATGCGACCCGACTGGCTGAAGTTGCATTTTAGATGCATATTTAAATCAGTTTGAATTTACATCTTGTGAAACTTGCCAGTCATGTCACAAAGATTAGATGACCACAGCCCTGTTTATTGGAAACAGAGAAAGAGTTAATGAACTCTTGGGACTGACACATGATGATGTATGTAAGGTCTCCTGTCTACACATGCCAGGACTGGTTCTTTATACTTCATTACGTTCTCTGATAATCTCTCAAGATTCAGACATATGTTCTTGTTGAAACACAAGTCCGAACCTTTTGAGATATTCACAGAATATAAGCTAGAAGTAGAGAACCAATACAGGTATAAGTATTATGTCCTATGATAAGATCAGGGAGGAGAATACTTGTGCATGGCATTCCTGAACTATTCTAAAGGAGAATGAGATTCTCTCTTAGTATTACTCCTCTAAATACACCACGGCACAACGGTGTATCGGGGCGGAGCAATCGCACAATATTAGATATGGTGTGCTCTATAATGAGTATTACTGAGTTACCTATTTCCTTTTAGAGGTTGTGCACTTGAGAAGCTGCATACCTATTGAATTAGGTTCGAATCAAATCGGTGCCTACCACTCCATATATGATATGGTATGGGAAGAGCCTATCTCTTAAGTAAGTTGAAATTTAGGATTGTTCGGCCTATGTCTAAAGCAAAATCTGGACAAGATCGAGGCAAGGACAGTTCTGTAGAACTGGAAAGGTTCCAGCTGTACAAAACTGCTAATGATTTGACAGAACCAAAGGATTCAATAATCCCCGACGAACCTTAGCCTCTCCGCCGATCTGGTAGGGTTCCTCACCTGCATGAGAGACACTTCGGTTTCTCGATGACAGTGGGAGCGAGGATTACATCATGAGATGATGACCTAACTAGTTTCGAGCAGGCCATCGAGAGTAGGGACTCTGTAAGAATGGCTGGATGCTTAGCAATCTGAGATGGAATCCATGTACACCAGCAAAGTATGGACTTTGGCTGCTATATCTGAAGGGTTAAATCCCCATCAGGAGCAAGTATATCTTAAGAAGATTACTTGGTGTAGATGGAAAGGTTGAGATTTTCAAAGCTAGACTTGTTAAAGGTTTTCGTCATCGACCAGGCGTGGATAATGATGAAATCTTTTCAGGGGACTATGCTTGAGTCCATCCAGATCCTACTTGCCATTGCTACATACCATGACTACGATATCTGGTGGTTGGGTGCCATGACTACTTCTCTAAATAATGATTTAGAAGAGAACGTCTATAAGAACACAGCCAGAGGGCTTCGTAAACAGTGGGAGCAGCGGAAACGTGTGCAAGTTGCTTTACATAATAAAGCAGGCATCGCGGAGTTGGAACGTCTGTTTTGATGTGATAGTCAAAGTGTTTGACTTCATCAAAATGGTAGATGAACCTTGTATATACAAAACGGTAGTAGAGAGTAAGGTGGTTATCCTCGTATTGTACGTGGACAACATACTCTTGATAAGAAAAGATTTTCCTATACTACGCTCAGTCAATCTCCGCTTATCACAAGGATTCTCCAATAGGATCAAAGTGATACCTCCTAAATACTGAGTTTTCATCTATGAGATAGATGTAATTGGATACTAGGATTCTCACTAGATGTAGTGAGATGGTATCAATCGATCCTGGGGAGAATCACTGGAAGGGATCCAGGGTGATAAAGACGACTGAATGTCAGTCACAGGCATTGTCTTTACCCTCAGTAAAGAGACGGTATGTTGGAAGATTTCCAAGTTAGATACCGTGGCAAACTAGATAATAAAGGCTGGTAACATCGCTATTAAAGATACTACCAAAGAGACAGTTTGGGTGTATATTGGTTCATAAGATGAACTAGGTTCCTACCATTGTATGACAATGGAAGTGTGGCTTTGGCCCAGGAACCCTGGTCCCATCAGTGACCCAGACATATTCTGAGGCAGCATCACCTGATCGTGGAGATAGATGATCTCCAGGGTGATCAAGGTTAGGAGAGTAGACTCAGAAGACAACACGGCGGATCCACTCACAAAGGCTTTTTCCCAGAGAGAGACTTATATAGGATGGTTGAGTATGTGATACTGCAACCACTGCTACAGATGGCCCTAGTGCAAGTGGGAGATTGTTAGTTATATGTATGCCCTAGAGGCCATTACTGTACATTGGATGTATATTGTAGTGGATGCTGGGTCATATATAGGTAGGACTTTCTTGCTCGACATGATAGTACGCTATCTGGTTGCTCTTTATCTTAACATGTATACTTTCTGTCTCTCTGTTACATGTTGATAAAGCCCTTAGGATGTGTACTCGACTTTCAGGACTATGATGAAGATCATATTAGTGGGGCCTGGGTAGTCCATGAGTACATCCTTCAATGTTCCTAGTCGTGGGAATATCGAGACGGGGCATCGATATTCCAGAATAGACTAGCGTATATCTTCTCGACCCATGTGATGGGCGATGGATGATCCCATATCCATTGGTGTTTGACATCAGAGATGGTATGCGGGTGCTCAGTGGAGACTGGGTACACTGAACGGACTCGCCGAGAACTCCCAGATGGTATTATTCCTCACGTCAGATGGCAGTCCTCTGGTGACACTAGTGCAGCTTAGTCTGTTGACCCGAGATCGTCATAGAGTCTTGTGTGTCTCCCACTGTGCTTTGATTTCCACCCTACCACGGCTCTACTGAGTCGTGCAAACATGTGGTTTTTGGGTACAGTCCCGATTCACATGGAGGCAATGAGCGATAGGAGGGGATTCGTCTCTCCCGGTATTGGGGGTTGATGTTGCGCTATGCACGACTGGCCATAACAGGAAATCCCTGGCCAGGGTTGCAGTGATATACTGGTAAGAGTTATCAATAGTTTCACGAATGTTATGGACCCTACGTCGGCATGACTTATCAAGCTACTGGGGTCTGACGTTTACCACCCCTAGGCGAGATATGCGACATATCAGACGAACAGACCGGACTGTACGGTAAGTGTTACTGGTTGGATTCACAGGAGTGTGAGCGGGCTTGCTCGTCGATCTTCTGATCGCTCAATACCCGGGTGACCGTTACGTTTAGCAGACCGCTTGCAGCTTGTGGGTGTTTGATATGATCATCATCTGCTGCCGGCGTATTGACGAGTCTTCAGAGTCCTACACAGAGGTTTCCTGGCTCAAGCGAAACGAAATAGGAGCGCATATGAGATATGTGCGGGACCGAGAATAATGCGTGTATGTGATACCGTATTCTATTCTCGCGATGAATGTATCGAATGGTTGTATGCGATATAACCTAGTCATCGAATCAAGGATTGATTCGATAAGTCGATACATTGGATACTAGTCGGTTATATGCGACATGACCGGATCGTTGAATCAAGTGTTGATTTAATGATTTAATGTATAATTATATATTTGATATATTACTTTGCATTAACTAGTATTGGTTCACTTTAAATGGATTTTCTCACTTGAAATGCACATTGTATATGTGATATATTTTTTGTGCACAAGATTGTATCTTGTTTGATGATACATGCTAACTTGGGTTTGTGTAAAGAATTAAACCATGGTTAGTTATTGGTTAGGGTTTCATTTGATTTACTTATTCATTTATTTATTTATTTTGGCAAAAGAAAAATGATATGGTGGCTTTCTTTGTTTGCTTGTTGAAGCTTCATGAAGCTTTGAACAAGTCCACCATATTTGTCTCATGCTTAACCCTAACCATTCCACCTAACCATAGTCTATTCTCTACACCTAACCATGGTTAGTATATGATAAGTATTCATATTATTTTCCTTTTTGAAAATTACTTATCATATTCTTTTTCTTCTTCTTCTTCTTCTTCAACAAAAGAAAAAGCTTGCCTCCATCAATGGCAACTTGAGAAAAAGAGTGAGAAATCCAATTCTAAAGTGAACCCACTTCCTATTTCTTCATCCTCTACCACTTTGCCAAGTAGTATAGGGTGTTTTCTTCACAAGTTTCATGACTTGGTGAAGTTGGAGTTTGATCTTGAGTTGCCTCGACATAGATCATCTTCGGCATCGAAGTCGACGACCTAGCCCGCTTATTTCTCCGATGAAGCCGATGCTAGAGTCCGTGATTCGATTTGGACAGCGGAGGGACGTCATCACGGAGCCTAGGAGGTGGAGGACCGGATCTACAAAGGTTGTAGCCTCTTTCCTTTTAGTTAAAGTTGTTTACTTGCATCGCATCACCTATATATCTACTTAACGATCCGTATTAGGGTTTGTAGGCACATGGAAAATTTTGAATTAGCCATGTTTGATCACTTGTGAGACCTCATTAGTGTGCCTAGGATCCCTACACTTTATTCATTATTATATGTGTTTTCTTGTGTTGTATCCGTTTGGGGGCCAGTTTTTAAAAAGGAGACGCTGCCGAAATTTTCGGAAATTTTGATGTTTTAAAAATGTTTTAGTGCGACCCATTTTGTTTAAAATCGCTTTCTTTAACTAAGTCTTCCTTCACTTTATTTCTTTAATTGGTTTAGATTTCTGGGTTTTGGCTTACTTAGATTACGTTCACCTTGAGACGTTCCGTACCTTAAGTGCCAGTCACGTTCCGTACCTTAAGTGCCAGTCACGTTCCGTACCTTCGGATCGTGACAATAGATCTACTCACTTGCAATATCCTTGCTTAGTCGAAGCCGATGAGCTTCATGATCTCCTTCATCATCTCGGAAGTCCACGCGAAGGTACCTACAATCAATACACATCATAACGCTATTAAAACCAAGCTCGGAAACCGATACGGCGCACGAAGTGCTCATAGGTTAGAACCTATAGCCTACGCATGCAAGAAAAACCAAGTAACCCTCATCATTGACGTACAAACGTCCAACGACTAAATCCAAACTCAAATACCAAAACCAAGTTTACAGAAATCGGAAACCCGAAATCAGCAACATAGAAAACCACTCCCAGATTCCACCCTAGGCCAAAATAGGACATTTTGCATATAGGGTAGGTCTAGATATCAGATAAGGGAACCATGAACTAAAAATCACACGAATCCATCAAGAGCAGGCCGCAATTTGCGGCCTGGGGGAATTTATCTGCAGCCTGCAAATGGAGTTGGTGTCTCGGTCTCTGGCGAAAAATTTAGGTGGCTTGCACGTCTCACTGTGATGGGAACTTATTTTATGGAGCTCTCGGGAGATTCCAGATTTCAATAACCCTCACAAACTGTCACAAACCGATATTGGGAAAATTCTAAGTTCATGTTTTGGGTTTCTAGTATCTAGTTTAGCCAGAAAATCATCGCTAAAAGCTTGGGGTTCACTAACTAACCCTCAATTACATCACTGCAAGTCTATTCATCCACTAAAACATTCTAGGAATATCCAAAGTCGCTAATCTAACTTAATCGAACGCTAAACATAATTAGGAGATGAAGAAACTAATTAACAAGATGAGAAGTGAAAGTTATACCTCTTGGAAGTAACTCAAGAAAAACCCTAGATGCTCCAAAGTGCTCAAAATCCAAAATTGAGTTCACTAGGGGGTGTAGGATGAGGTGGTGGTCATTTTTGATGAAGGTGGTGTGGGGTTTTGATGAGGATTTAGGGTATTTCTGGAGGAGGTAGTAGAGGTGGAGGATGAGGTGAAGAAGATGAAGAAGGAGTTGAAAGAAGAAATGAAGAATGAGATGTGTTAGTGTATATGCCCTAGGGGCCATTATTGTATCATACTAGCTTGTATATTACTTAATGGAAGCTTGGGATATTCAAAGTTGTATTAACAGTCTTGCTCAACATATTAGTATGCTACTTGGTTTATATCTATCTTAATATGTGTATATGTTTCTTTTAGCATATCGCGAATACATATTGATAGAGCCCTTATGATCTTGCTTGACTACCAGCGTTGTGATGGCAGTCACACTAGTGGGGGCTGGATAGTCTACAAGCACATCCTTTTTCAGGTCCTTAGTCGTAGGATTATCGAGACAGGGCATCGATACTCCGGAGTATACTAATGTATACGCTTCTCGTCCCAGCAGGGAAAATGGTCTGACCCACAGCCATTAGTACGTTGTACTGGAGATAGTATGCAGGTGCTCGTTGGATTACGGGTACACCGGACAGGACTCGCAGGGAACTGTTGGTTGGTATTATACCCGTCATCAGTTAACAGTTCCCAGGTGACATGAGTACAACATAGTCCGTAGACTTGACACTCTGCTTCGCCTCGAGTGTGTTCCCACTGTTCTTAGATTGCTACCCTACCACGGATCGACTGAGTCGTGCAAACATGTAGCAGTTGGGTGCAGTCCCGAAGCACTTGGAGGCAGTGGCGGTTAGATAGGATTCGTCTCTCCCGGTATTGGGAGTTGATATCGCGCTGTGTTTGGAGAGCCATTACGCAAGGTCCCTGGCCAGGGTAAGCGAGATTTACTGGTAGGTGTTCCAGTAGTTTCTCAAGATGTAATGGGCTTCACTCTGACATGAATTATACCGCTTTTAGGGGACTGACGCTTGCCGCCCCCTAGGCCCGATATACGATAGTCTTAGACGAACAGACCGGACTGTACGGAGATTGTTACATCAGGCTCAGTAGGAGTTCGGATGTGTTGCCTCATCGACCTTCTTATCGGCATCTACCTGGGGACCGTTACGTACAGCTAGTACCGCTTGCGGCCTGTGGTTAAACCCACTGCCAGCGTAGTGTCGAGTCTTTAGAGTCCCACACAAAGGATTTCCCTGCTTCAGGCGAAACGATATAGAGGTCATATGGTTTTACGACAGGGTTCAGACAAATACGTGTACTTGTGCACGTATGATGTTCGGACAGATTATACTAGCAGGCTTTGGTTTAATCCAGATTCTAGTATTGGCTTATTGGATTTATGCAGTCTCTGTATATCCGTGTTATTCGTAAATACGGATTGGAGGGGCATTCTCGTAATTAGTCGGGAAGTTTCTAAAAGAAAGGTGACTATTTAGTTTTAATTCATTTGTGAATTAAACTTAATGAGGTGAAGAGATGATGCGTTATTTTCATTAATTGCACCATGAGTCATGAGGTGATTCATCTCAAGGTAATTAATGAAGCATGGTTGATGATTTAATATATTATTGCTTAGATATTTTCATGCTTCATAAGATTATCCAAATGACTCAAGTTCAATTCATTATCACAAATACATTCTCTCTCCTCAAGCTCTCATCGTCTTCATCCTAACCCTAATCCTCTTTTGAGTTGAGAACCATTGGGTTAGCAAGACTAATAGATCCGTAATCAATCTTTATATCCTCTAGGTCACTTTGATTAGCAATCCTAGCCACTTAGTTACCTCAAGTTAGAGGTTAAAGCTTGAAGAAGGAACTCTCGGGTGGATCTTCTATTACATCGAGGAGGCCGACGGGGAGGTGAACAACAAGAACAAGAAGGACTAGTATCTTGAGGTATAATCATCTATCATAGTAGTTAACTACTTCTAGATAGTTTGTTAGTTAGGGTTTAGCAAAGATCCGTTTGATAGTCGATGTTACTTTGAACAAAATTATTGTTTTACCTATTCCGCCTCCCCGCATCTTGTGGGGTGTGTAACATTGACTTACAGTGGTATCAGAGCCTAGCTAAACCATAACTAACATGTTAGCAAAGTCTTTAGAAATTCGATCGTGATTTAATCTCGAAAACACAATATTTTCATCATGTTTCTGCCGATTTTAAATTGAGGTCTAAAAATTTTTCCAGGGACCTTAAAAATACAAGAAGGGTTTTTTAAGAATTGTGAAGAAATTTGGGATTGTGAATCGGTCAAACCGCCGCGGAACCGCGGCTGATCCATGCGATCCGCCGCGGATCCACGGCCGAGTTGACACCGAGCCAACCCAAATTTGCTCAGTTATTCTTCTGTGTTGATGTTGGGTTTTCTGGGATTTTTTGTTTCTGCTCAGGTTTTTTTGTGCACAGAGAAGTTTTTGGAGTAGATTCAAATGTTGTGATTGATCGAAATTCTAAGAACTTTGGCTAACTTGATTATATCTGTGTTGTGATTAATATGTTCGTAAACCTCCCCTAATTGCTATATGTCAGTTAGCAGGGGGTTGCACATTTCTGTATGTTTGGTTCCTAGGCACTCTTGTGAGGGTTCATATGGCATCAAACATGCCCGAATAAAATTTTAGACGTGCCGAACAACCCAAAGCCGGGATCTTTGCTAGATTATTAGGGTTAAACATGAAAGTAAACATCTTTACTACTAAGTGTGAGGGATTACAACCTTTGTAGTTCGCTCCTTCGCTTCATAAGCTCCGAGTAGAAGTCCCTTCGCCGCGATCCACGATCTCCCGGACTCAAGAGAGGCTCCACGACTCGAACGATCCATGCTAGCTTGTTGTGTTCCGCTTCTCTGATGATCTACGTCGAAGTTGCAATAGCTCAAGCTCTCTCACTCTAATGAGGCGAACACCCTAATCTAATGGGCTAGATTAGATGAGAATGATGGAGTAGTATTTATGCTTTCTTTTTATATCATAATCTCACATGAAATCATCACAAAAGGAATTTCTAGTAAGCTTTCTCAAAGCTAAGGAGAGAAGAAGATGATGAATGAAAAAGATAATCCTTTTGTGATGAATAGTAGTAAAGAATATATGATTGATTATGGAACCATGGTCAAGGATGAGAAGCTTAACCTTTGTAGAGAATAAACTAGAGCTAGGGTTTGGTTAGGTTAAGGAATGTGTCATGGATAAATATCAACCATAATATCTTAACCAAGACAAAAGGAAATCCTTCTAGAATGAACAAGAAGGAGCTAACCCTAATCAAACCCTAATCTCTTTTTATCATCACTAAACATGTTTCATAATAAATCATATCATGTTACTATAATATATATCACATATATATTATATTTGTAACAAAAGAAAATAATACAATTAATATATATCGCATATATATTAATGTATTATCCGGTGAGAAAATAAAATAATAAAGCGAGCCAATATTAGATAATGTAATACAATATATCATATATATTATTATACATTAAATCATCAAATCAAAACTTGATCCGACAATCCGGCTATATCGAATATAACCGACTAATATCTCATGTACCAATTCATCGAATCAACACTTGATCCGAAGATCCGGTTCATATCTAAATATCGCGAGAATATAATACGATATCTCATATCGTATTATCCTAGGTCCTGCACATATCACATATGTGCCTCTACTCCGTTTTGCCTGAGCCAAGAAACCTCTGTGTAGGACTCTGAAGAATCGTCAATATGCCGGTAGCAGGTGATGATCATATCAAACACCCACAAGCTGCAAGCGGTCATCTAAATGTAACAGTCATCCAGGTATTGAGCGATCAGAAGATCAACAAGCTAGCCTGTACGTTCTCTTGTGAATCCAATCAGTAACTCTCCCGTACAGTCCGGTCTGTTCGTCTGATATGTCGCATATCAAGTCTAGGGGTGGTATACGTCAGACCCCAGTAACCGATAAGTCGTGTTGATGTGAGGCTCATAACAGGTCAAGAAACTACTGGTAACACTTACCAGTATATCTCTATATCAGCCCTGGCCAGGGACTTCCAGTTATAGCCAATCGAACACAGCACAACATCAACTCCCTATACCGGGAGAGACGAATCCCCTCCTATCGCTCATTGCCTCCATGTGATTCGGGACTGTACCCAAAAGCCACCGTTTTGCACGCCTTCTTGGACGTGGTAAGGTGGAAATCAAAGCACAGTGGGAATCACACAAGACTCTATGACGATCTCGGGTCTACAGACTACCCTGTACCAGTGTCACCGGAGAACTGCCATCTGACGTGTGGTATATCACCATCTGGGAGTTCTCGGCGAGTCCGTCCACTGTACCCAGTCTCCACTGAGCACCCGTACACCATCCTTGATGTCAAACACCGATGGATATGGGATCATCCATCGCCCATCATATGGGTCAAGATGCGTATACGCTAGTCTACTCTGGTGTATCGATGCCCTGTCTCTATATACCCTCGACTAGGAACATTTATAGGATGTACTCATCGACTATCGTGGCCCCACTAGTGTGATCTCATCATAATCCCAGTAGTCGAGTACAGATCCTAAGGGCTTTATCAACATGTGAGAGAAAGATAGTAAACCAATACAAGTCAACATGTTAAGATAAAGTGAAACCAAATAGCATACTATCATGACGAGCAAGAAAGTCCTCTCTGTATATATCTAAGCATCCATCATAATATACATCATATGTACAACAATAGCCTCTAGGGCATATACATAACTAACACTGTAATGGTTACTTTATGTTTGTGAATATGAGCTTGTTGGATTGTCGTGAATGGATAGCCGGGGATGTGAGACGAGTGTTTCTTTCATTCATTTAAAAATTGTAAATTGTTGTAATATTCTTTTGCGGGGCACATCCGGGTTGAGGTTGTGGCCACCGTTGTATTAATTCATTTACTGTTTTCTGCTCCTAGGATAGACCCAAGGTGGGGTGCCCAAACTACCGGATACTTTGAAGTGCTTAGTGGCCTACTCACGTCGTTGAGGGAGACCACTTCACTTCGGGTACTTGACGGGTAGTTTGCCGTACCCGTAGGGGTCTAGGATGGGGTTGGCTATTCATCACGACTATATAATCCGTCTTTCATTGTAGGTTCAAAGGAAATGCGGATTCCTAGAATATCCAATATGTTCATCTGTGATCTGAAAAGCCTATTATTGCGTCTGACGAATGTACAATATCTATATATGATATCTTGTAGGCGTTGCTTATGTTTTGCATCCGCGCTAGCCCAGCCCCCGCTCTGTCGTTAGTTAAGTAACCTAACGGGTGAATGACGGGGCCCAGTGGCGAATGTGGATGGTATAAGCGGACGTTGTATTTTCGTTGTTTTCTGCAATGATAGGTTAATTGTTGGGACGCATTATATTAATGCAAAGAAAATAAACCAAAGTTGAATTGTTGGAACAATTTAAAAGAAACCACTCGGTTATTTTAAAACAACAGATTTTTAATTGTGGAGCTTAAACTACTCCTTTTAAAAGCTATCAGGTTCCTTCGATTATATCAAGTTCGCTACGTTCACGGTGTTAGTTATATGTATGCCCTAGAGGCCATTACTATACATAGGATGTATATTGTAGTGGATGCTGGGACATATATAGGGAGGACTTTCTTGCTCGACATGATAGTATGCTATCTGGTTAATCTTTACCTTAACGTGTACACTGATTGTCTCCCTGTTACATGTTGGTAAAGCCCTTAGGATCTGTACTTGACTACCTGGACTATGATGCGGATCATACTAGTGGGGACATGGTAGTCCATAAGTACATCCTTCAAAGTCCCTAGTCATGGGTGTATCGAGACGGGGCATCGATATACCAGAGTAGACTAGCGTATACCTTCTCGACCCATACAGATGGGCGATGGATGATCCCATATCCATTGGTGTTTGACATCAGAGATGATATACGGGTGCTCAGTGAAGACTGGGTACACTGGACGGACTCGCCGAGAACTCCCAGATGGTATTATACCTTACGTCAGATGGCAGTTCTCTGGTGACACTGGTACAGAGTAGTCTGTTGACCCGAGATCGTCATAGAGTCTTGTGTGGTTCCCACTGTGCTTTGATTTCCATCTTACCACGTCCAAGAGGGCGTGCAAAACGGTGGTTTTTGGGTACAGTCCCGAGTCACATGGAGGCAATGAGCGATAGGAGGGGATTCGTCTCTCCCGGTATAGGGGGTTGATGTTGCGCTGTGTTCGATTGGCTATAACAGGAAATCCCTGGCCAGGGTTGCTAAGATTTACTGGTAAGTGTTACCAGTAGTTTCTCGAATTGTTATAGACCTCATATCGACACGACTTATCAAGCTATTGGGGTCTGACGTTTACCACCCCTAGGCGAGATATGCGACATATCAGACGATCAGACCGGACTGTACGGTAGTGTTACTGGTTGGATTCACTGGAGTGTGAGCGGGCTTGCTCGTCGATCTTCTGATCGCTCAATACCCGGGTGGCCGTTACGTTTATCAGACCGCTTGCGGCTTGTGGGTGTTTGATATGATCATCACCTGCTGCCGGCGTATTGACGAGTCTTTAGAGTCCTACACAGAGGTTTCCTGGCTCAAGCGAAACGAAATAGGAGCGCATATGAGATATGTGCGGGACCGAGAGTAATGCGTGTATGTGATACCGTATTACATTCTCGCGATAAATGTATCGATTAGGTTATATGCGATATACCCTAATTATCGAATCAAGGATTGATTCAATAAACCGGTACATAGGATACTAGTCGGTTATATACGATATGACCGGATCGTTAAATCAAGTGTTGATTTAATGATTTAATGCATAATTATATATTTGATATATTACTTTGCATTAACTAGTATCGGTTCACTTTAAATGGATTTTCTCGCTCGGATGTGCGCATTGCATATGCGATATGATTTTGTGCACTTGCTTGTATCATGTTTGATGATGCATGCAAACTTGGGTTTGTGTAAAGATTGAACCATGGTTTTATGAGTGGTTAGGGTTTATTATTTTCTTATTCATTTATTCTTTTTAGTTATTCATTTGGAAAAAGAAAAAGGGTGAGAAAATGGTGGCTTTTCTTTGTTTGTATATGAAGCTTCATGAAGCTTTCATTAAGTCACCATTTTGTCTCATGTTAAAACCTAACCACTCCACTTAACTATAGTTCTCTCTCTACACTTAACCATGGTAAGAGTTATGATAAGAATGGATTTTATTTTCTATTTTCTAAATTCTTATCATAACAATATTCTTCTTCTTCTTCATTTCTTCATGTGAAGAAAGCTTGCCTCCATCAATGGCAAGTGATGATAAAGAGTGAGAAATCCAATTCTAAAGTGAACCCACTTCCTATTTCTTCATCCTCTACATCTTGCCAAGTAGTATAGAGTGTTTTCTTCACAAGTTTCATGACTTGGTGAAGTGGGAGCTTGATCTAGCGATGCCTCGACGTAGATCATCTTCGGCATGGACATCGACGACCTAGCCCGCCTATTCTCCGATGAAGCCGACGCTAGAGCCCGGGAATTCATTTGGACAGCAAGGGGACTTCGTTGCGGAGCTATGGAGGTGGAGCACCGGATCTACAAAGGTTGTATTTCCGTATAAACCTTAGTTAAGTTGTTAACTAGTTTTGTTTCGCCTAGTTTTCTAGCCAACGATCCGTAGTCGGGTTTCTCGGCACCGTTAAAATTTGAAATGGGCATGGTTAATGCCTTGTGAGACCTCATTATAGTGCCTAGGAACCCTACAGTGGTATCAGAGCCTAGCTAGAGCCTTAGGCGAAGTCTAGACGGAATTTGAAACCCGAACGAACCCGAAACCCAACTCAAAACTTGCTCTCTGTACTTTTTCTGAAATCGTGGATTTTTCGAAATTAAAAATATGCAGAAAATCAAGCAGGGTTTTGTAGGAATTACTGTAAATTTCGTGGACCTAATTCATCTAAACCGCCGCGGTTCCGCGGCATGAGCATGGCTCATGCGGCGGATCCGCGGCCGTACGGTCGATTCACACAGTAAAAGTTTCACAGTAATTCCTCCTTAGTTGTGCTGTATTTTCTGGGATATTTTAATATTTATTATAGAGTTGAATTTTCTGGGATTGTTTTGGGGATTCGGTGTTTCGATCGGAGTATCAGATTTTGTCTATGTGGCTTTCCGGATAAATTTTAGAATATGTTAAAAAGTTCGACCGGATATAAATACCCAATTTTTCCCTTGTCGGGAAATTTCCAAGTGTTGGATTTTTCCGTGGTTTAACGACGTTCTAAGTAGTGCAAGTAACGCGATGGACCCTCTAGAAGACAACAAACCTTAACTCGATTATGTGACCGTCTTGAACTGCCCTTTGAACCTTCGGGTTTGGGGCAGTACGGCGTGCCACATGTGAGGCGTTGGCTTGACCCTTCTACGGCTGGACCGTTGGTACTGAGGCACGAACTGAATGTTTTTAGACTTGTTTCATGCGTTGATCAGTATCGGGAAAACTTGGGTGTTTGAATGTTCGATCGAAAAGTTTAACATTTTCTATTTATCTGGAATGGGATACAATAATTGGAATTCACAAAAGTTATGAGATAACTGAATGAATGTTATAAACATAGCACTTTAGTCTCACTTGATCGGTTGCCACGGAATTTTGATGCGATCAAAAGTCCGTTGCAATCACGTAGCGTACGCGGATACTCGCCGGGTAAACTTAATAGACAGTCTCACTCCATAGCCCCGACCAAGTGACTGTAGGAGAACCCCCTCGCCGAAAGCATCCGTCCGGGTGCTCGCGGTGGCGATGTTCTGCCTTGGTGCATTTCGTCGACGGTATCGGGGGTGCGGCCGCCTACTAAAGTTTGCGACGAGCATTCGATCAAAATGTCGGGAATCCTGTTGAATTGCCCGACTTGGTATTGAAAAGTGTTTTCGATAAAGAGACTAAAATGCGGGGTTTATAATTGTTAGGCATGCGATGTCTAAGTAATTCACTTGGTCAGGCATGCGATGTCTGAGGAGGTTGCGGATTCCAACTGTTGTAGTTTTACACTTTCTTTTCTGTGACCGTAAGTGTAATATGTGATATCGCCGGTTTCGTTGCTATATGTCAACGACAATTGGGATGCGCATATTTACTTACGATGATGACATGTGATGTTATGTGTTGCTGGATATGTTATATTGGATCGTCGTGTTTGAATAGCCGGGGTTTTTTTATGTGAGATGAGTGTTTTTTCATTTTCATTCATGTAAAAACTTGTATGTAATATTCTTTTATTGGGGCACTTCCAGGTTGCGGAAGTTGTCACCTTTTGTATATTATTTACTTTTCCGCACTAGGATAGACCCAAGGAGGAGAGCACAAGTAACCGGGTTCTGGAGTCCAGTGGTAGACCAACTCGAGGAGTCGAGTCCGGGTCTCCTAACTCTAGAATTGGTAGGGTTGCTTGCCGCTCTCGTAGGGGTCTGGGGGTGTGGGTTTGGCTATTCATCACGACCGTGGAATCCGTGTTTTATACTGGCTCGTATTGAAAACACGGACGTCCTAGTATATCCAATATTTCATATGATTCTTCTGCTGCGATATCTGTGATGTGATCATGTGATGTTCTGTGATAGATACAGTATATAGTATATATGATATATTATATAGACGTTACTTATGTTTTACACCCGCGCTAGCCCTGCCCTGCTCTGCCGTTAGTTACCTAACCTAACGGTGCACGAGGGGACATCGAGGCGAATGCGGATGGCATAAGTGTACGTCGTATTTATCTGTGATGTTTAGGTACTTAAATGATGGGACTTCATTAATGTGATTAATGAAATAAAAGAAACCTAAGATGTTGTAGAATCGAATTTCAAAATAAAAAGGGTAGCTACAGTTCTTGCTTTGCACAGAGGTATATGTGATATATCCTGCACCTTATTCGTTGAGGAAAGGACCGAGATCCCTTCACCGGGAGTGACTCCTTTAGCAATAACTGGCAGATGCTGCACACTCGGTTTGTCTTTTGATTGCTTTTAATAGTTTTTGCTTTACATAGTGATATATATGATATATCCCGCACCTCATTCGACGAGGAAAGGACCGACGATCCCTTCACCGGGAGTGACTCCTTTAGCAAAACTAAAAAAGCCTCAAAAACACTCCATTTCAAAATTCATTCGATCCTACGACGATATCAAGTTCAATACGCAATAGATTTTCAGAAAAACCTGTCGTAGCCCTCCGTCATTTCAGATAAGTACTAGTTAGTATTCGTGCTACGTTTGTTGGCTATGTTAAGGCGTAGTGTGCGGTAGCTAATTAGTGCTTATCTGCATAAGCATATGATGTGATTGGATTAGGGTAGTCGTGCGACTTTGTTGACTATGTTAAGGGTCGTGCGGGTGGGTTTAATTCAATCGGGAAATGACGGGTTGAACTTGACTAGCACTTATGATTTGTTGACTATGTTAAGGTCATATAGCTGCTAGGGGCAAAATATTATCGGGAATTTCAAGTGTTGAAATTTGCAATGAGATTGCATACCTTCTATGAGATAGTTGGATCCCGATACCCGCTGTGAGTAATTGTTACTCCTGGGAGAGTTTTATACATTACAATTAGCCGATCAAGTAGGTGTCTAGAAAGGTGTCAACGGGGTTACGCCTCTGGGAAAACGAGGTTTACATTAATTAGGTTCGTACGAAAGCACGGGGGACCTCCCTCAAAGTACCGACACTGGCCTGGCTGAAAGATTGGCGAACTTGTAGTGTGTAATTAATCCCGGCTAGTCTTTCCTTTTAGGGTTTGAAGGAAGATTTGATAAAAAGCAGTGGGAGCCATCCTGATTAGATAAAATAATAACCAATCTATTCTTGACAGAGCGCACGCTGAGTGTTTTCTTCTCTCTCTCTCCAGGTAGCGACCATATCACGCCTTAATCAAGATAATAATACGGAATATTGACCGAACCCGCTTGTTATACTGAGCTGGGGAACGTTGGTCCCGCTCCAACTTATAATTGTTATAAGACAGAGCAGGAAATAGGGGATTGCCAGAATTCCCGTGCCGCCCAAACGAAAAGAGTGCATGCTGATGCATCATCTTCGGGTGTGTTCATTACAGAGAACTGTTTCTCAGTATCCTTTACGTCCTGGGTATGTGATACCAGATCAGGATCCCAGATATGTAATATGTTACATAGGGCTACAGAAAGGTAGAGAACTGAGAACGGGTGATAAGTTTCATGAGGCAGAACACGGGGCAAGAGTTGCAGCCAAGTCTGTTGGTCACTGTCATCCTGTATTACCAATACATTGATTCTGAACGAATGTTGTTAGATACCGAACCTGATATACAAAATCATATCAGTCTCTTTATTAGTAAAGAAATGATAAAATTCTGTACTGTTGGATAATGTTTTGGACATTTCCTATATCAAAAGTTGATCTGTTCAGGCACGTTATCTAAAAGCATTTATGTTCTAAATCAAACTACAGTTCTTTAGTATACAGAACACACACAAGAGGAAGAGTTCAGAAATGAATGAATCCTTCTTGAGGTATTGTAGACTAGGTCATATCAATGCGACCCGACTGGCTGAGTTACATTTAGATGCATATTTAAATCAGTTTGAATTTACATCTTGTGAAACTCGCCAGTCATGTCACAAAGATAAGATGACCACAGCTCTGTTTATTGGAAACAGAGAAAGAGTTAGTGAACTCTTGGGATGATACATGTTAATGTATGTAGGTCCCCAGTCTACAAATGCCAGGACTGATTCTTTATACTTCATTACATTCTCTGATGATCTCTTTAGATTCAGACATATGTTCCTGTTGAAACACAAGTCAGAACCTTTTGAGATATTCACGGAATATAAGTTAGAAGTAGAGAACCAATACGGGTATGAGTATTATGTCCTATGATGAGATCAGGGAGGAGAATACTTGAGCACGGAATTCCTGGACTATTCTAAAGGAGAATGAGATTCTCTCTCAGCATTACTCCTCCGTATACACCATAGCACGATGGTATATCGGGGCGGAGCAGATACACCCTATTTGATATGGTGTGCTCTATGATGAGTACTGCTGAGTTACCTATTTCCTTTTGGGAGTTATGCACTTGAGAAGATGCATACCTATTGAATTAGGTTCGAATCAAATCAATGCCTACCACTTCATATGTGATATGGAAAGGGAAGAGCCCATATCTTAAGTTAGTTAAGATTTGGGGTTGTCCGGCCTATGTCTAAAAGCAAAATTCGGACAAACTCGAGGCAAGGTTAGTCATGTAGAACTGGAAAGGTTCCAGCTATGCAAACTACAGCAGATGATTTGAAAGAACCAAAAGGATTCAATAGTTCCCGACGAACCTCAGCCTCTCCGCCGATCTAGTAGGGTTCCTCATCCGCCTGAGAGATACCTCAGTTTCTCTATGACAGTGGGAGCGAGGATTGTATCATGAGATGATGACCCAACTAGTTTCGAACTGGCCATCAGGAGTAAGACTCTGTAAGAATGGCTGGATGCTTAGTGATCTGAGATGGAATCCATATACACCAACAAAGTATGGACTTTGGTTGCTATATCTGAAGGGTTAAATCCCCATCAGGAGCAAGTATATCTTGAGAAGATTACTTGGTGTACATCGAAAAGTTGAGACTTTCAAAGCTAGACTTGTTAAAAGTTTGCATCATTGACAAGCTGTGGATAATGATAAAACCTTTTCAAGTATCTATGCTTAAGTCCATCCAGATCCTACTTACCACGGCTACATACCATGACTACGATATCTGGTGGTTGGGTGTCATGACTGCTTTTCTAAATGATATTTTGAAAGAGAGCGTCTATAAGTACACAGCCAGAGGGCTTCGTAGACAGTGGGAGCAGCGGAAACGTGTGCAAGATGCTTTATAGGATAAAGCAGGCATCGCGGAGTTGGAACATCTGTTTTGATGAATTAGTCAAAGAGTTTGACATCATCAAAATGGTAGATGAACCTTGTATAAACAAAAAGGTAGTAGGGAGTATGGTGACGATCCTCGTAGAGTACGTGGATGACATACTCTTGATGGGGAAGGAGTTTCCTATGCTACGCTCGGTCAATCTCCGCTTATCACCATAATTCTCCATATAGGATCAAAGTGATACCTCCTAAATCCTGGATTTTGGATCTATGAGATAGATCTAAATGGATGTTAGGATTCTCACTAGTTATAGTGAGAAGGTATCAATCGACCCTGGGGAGAATCACTGGAATGGTTCCAGGGTGATAAAGACGACTGAATGTCAGTCACAGGGATTGTCTTTGTTAGTGTATATGCTCTAGAGGCCATTACTGTATCATACTAGTTTGTATATTACTTAATGGAAGCTTGGGATATTCACAGTTGTATATACAATCTTGCTCGAAATGGTAGTATGCTACTTGGTTTGTCTCTGCTTTAATATGTGCATGTGTTTCTTTTAGCATATTGCGGGTATACATATTAGTAGAGCCCTTAGGATCTTTGCTTGATTACCAGCATTGTGATGGCGCTCGCACTCGTGGGAGCTGGGTAATCTATAAGCACATCCTTATACAGGTCCCTGGTCGTTGGACTATCGAGACAGGGCATCGATACTCCGGAGTAGACTAGCGTATGCGCTTCTCATCCCAGTGTGGGAGACGGTCTGTCCCACAGCCGTTAGTATGTCGTACTTGGGATAGTATGCGGGTGC
Organism: Agapanthus africanus; assembly: GCA_030015575.1. NCBI lineage: Eukaryota > Viridiplantae > Streptophyta > Magnoliopsida > Asparagales > Amaryllidaceae > Agapanthus > Agapanthus africanus. Next base: position 395,698,810 of record JASDDO010000026.1, on the reverse strand, counting down.
TCGTTAGGTTACGAGTACACTGGACAGGACTCGTCGGGAACTGTTGGTTGGTAATATACCTATCGTCAGTTATCAGTTCCCAGGTGACATGAGTACAGCTTAGTCCGCTGACTTGACACTGTCACTTCGCCTCGAGTGTGTTCCCACTGCACTTTGATTACTACCCTACCACGGCTCAAAGGAGTCGTGCAAACAGGTAGTTTTTGGGTGCAGTCCCGAAGCACTTGGAGGCAGTGACGGTTAGACAGGATTCGTCTCTCCCGGTATTGGGGGTTGACATCGCGCTGTGTCTAGGAGAGCCATTACACGAGTAGTCCCTGGCCAGGGCAAGCGAGATATGCTGGTAGGTTTCCAGTGTTATCTCAGGGTGTTCTGGGCTTCACTCCGGCACGACTTGTACCGCTATTAGGGGACTGACGTTTACCGCCCCCCTAGGCCCGCCATGCGATGTATCAGACGAACAGACCGGACTGTACGGAGATTGTCACATACAGGCTCAGTAGGAGTGCAGATGGGGTTCACCTCGTCAGTCTTCTTATCGACATCTACCTGGGGACCGTTACGTACAGCTAGTGCCGCTTGCGGTCTGTGGTTAAACCCACTGCCAGCGTAGTGTCGAGTCTTTAGAGTCCCACACAGAGAGCTATTCGCCTTTAGGCAAAACGAGTAGAGGTCGCATGGTTTTGCGACAGGGTTCGTTCGCATCCGCGCACTTGTGCACGTTTGCTGTCCGGACAGTTTATACTAGCGGGCTTTGGTTTAAGCCGGATCCTAGTATATGATTTGAGATTGGTTTTTCTCAGGGTATTCGTGTTCCTCGGATCACGAATGCGGGTGCGTATGCACAGTTGCTTGAGATTGGGGGAGAGGACCTTGTTTAGGGTTAATGGCTTTTGTCATTTTATTAACCCTATTGATTTTGTGTGGATTATTGTTAATTGATAATTAGCTTAATTATTGTGCATGGTTGTTGTTGACAATTTGACTTCATTGACTTGTTGACCATGTTGACAACTTGACCATAATCATTTCATTTGGAAGATGCTCTTTGATCTTTGCAAAATTGAAATGATAATGGTCAAGTCATGATTTATCATGACAATTTTCAAGCTAATTATCTAATTAAAATTATCCTCACATATTAGTGAGAATGGCTCACTATTATTTCATTCTATCATATCTTTTCTCTCTCTTGCTCATCCTCTCCCTCAAGCTCTCTCCCTCTCATGTGTTGAGAAACAAAAAGGGCTTGAGAAAAACCCTCTCTTGATCTTCTCTACTCACTTCTAGGGTTCAAGTCTTAGCATTTCTTGTACTCTAGTTACTCCTAGCTTGGAGTTGAAGCTAAAGGTGGTGGCTTTCAAGTGGATCCTTCTTTGACGGGAGAAGACAAGCAAGGTGATCCTTTTCTACCATACCTAGGAGCAAGGAGAGAAGGACTAAAGACCAAAGGTATAACCTTTCATCACTTAGCTACTTTGTAGTTAGGGTTAGCTAGTTTATGTTTAGCAAAGATCCTCACATGCATAGTCCATGTTGCCTAAGTCATTAAAAATCCGATTTTTAGGATATATTATGTTTTCCGCCTCCCCGTAAGCACCGGGGTGGGCAACACGGACTTACAGTGGTATCAGAGCCTAACTAAACCTAAACTAGTTAAGTAGTTAAGTGTAACGAAGTTCGGAACCGTAAAAATCACAAAACCAAACTTTAACAAAATCCAAGTTTCTGTTAAAATTATTTCTGCTCAAAATGAAAAACTGTATACATGTAAAATCGTCTCAGGGTTTTGTGAATACACCCAAGAAAAACGATACCCTAATTCCCTCAAGTCGCCGCCCTTCCGCCGCATTAAGTAGGTATATGCGGCGGAACCGCCGTGGATTGTCGTGATCGGCGCATCGTTTTTCGTGCAGAGTGTGTTTTTGTTGGTTTTGGGATTTTTAGGATATATTATATGTACCCAGATTTTCCAGAAAAGAAATTTCCTTTTGGGGTCCTATAATTCCGTATTTTTCCGAACTTCACTGCACTTTAACTATATCGGTTATATCTGTAATGCTTGCATGTATTGAACGTCGGCTAATCGCTATAAGACGATTAGTCGGGGTTATACATGATCTGTGATTGTTATTGGTTTGTGGATATGAATGGATTGGATCGTCGCGGGTGAATAGCCGGGTTGGATGTGAGATGAGCGTTTTTTTTCTTTCATTCATTTGTAACATGTAAATTGATGTAATAATATTCTTTGTATGGCCGCACAACCGGGTCGGGGTTGTAGCCGTCATTGTATAATTCTTTTTACTGTTTTTGCTCCTAGGATAGACCCATGGAGGGGGTGCACAAACTACCGGGTATCTCGAAGTGCCGAGTGGCCTACTCACGGTGGTGAGGGAGGTTGCTTCGCTTCGGGTGCTTGGCGGGTAGTTTGCCGCACCCGTAGGGGTCTTGGGTGGGGTATTGGCTATTCACCGCGACCGTGTAATCCGCTTTGCGTTGCAGGCTCGAACGCATTGCGGATTCCTAGTATATCCAATGTATTCATCTGAGATCTGTAATGTCTATCATTGCTATATATTTATATATAATAACTATTTAGGCGTTGCTTATGTTTTACAGCCGCGCTAGCCCAGCCCCCGCTCTGTCGTTAGTTAAGTAACCTAACGGGTGATGACGGGGCCCCGTGGCGAATGCGAATGGCATAAGCGTACGTCATATTTTGGTTGTTTTCTGCAATGGTAGGATTAAATGATGGGACGCATTAAAAGAACTAATGCAAGAAATAAACCAAGTAAAAGTCGATTGGAACACTTTGAAAACCACTCGGTTCTTTTTCAAAAACTAAACTTTTAAACGCGGAGCTTGAACCACTCCTTTTAAAAGCTATCTCGTTCCATCGATTAGATCAAGTTCACTACGTTCACGGTTTCGCCAAAACCATCCGTAGCCCTCCGTCGTTTCGTATGAATATTCAATAGTATTCAAGCTATGTTTGTTGACCTTCGTCAAGGCATAGTGATTGGTAGCTGTTGGGTGTTCATATGTAGCATAGATAGATGCGTTGGTTTGGGACAGTCGTACTACCTTGTTGACCTTCGTCAAGGGTATGTACGGGTGGGTTCAAATTAACCTGGATAATGACGGGTAGAACTTGACATGTGACTTATGATTTGTTGACCTTCGTCAAGGTCATAAGAGCATGGGGCAAAAATCCACATCGGGAGTTTCATAAGTACTGAAACTTGCTAGCGTTGCATACCATTTGGAGTGTGATGATTCTGGTAGGATTCCTTCGGTTTTATCACGCGATGATATTTGGATCCCGATCCTACTGTGAGTATATGCTACTCCTCGGGAAAACTCTCACTTAACGATCAATGCTATAAACCTAGTAGGTGCCTAGAAAGGTGTTAGCGGGGCTACGCCCACAGGGAAAAGAGGTTACTTAATTAAGGAACTTCGCGAAAGCGTTGGAAAACCTCCCTCGAAGTACCGACACTGGCCTGGCTGAACGGTTAAGTAAGTATTGTACGGTGAGATTGATCCTGACTAATCTTTTCTTTACGGTTTGAGAAGGGATTCGAGAGACAGTGGGAGCCATCCAGTTTAGACAAACTAAAAACCACTCTAAACTTGCAAGAGCATCATGCTAAGTGTTTTCTTCTCTCTCTCTCTTAATTGCAGCGACCCAGTGACCACACCTAGGTTACATCTAGATAATAAGATGACTGAATCTAACTGTTTTGACTGGCAAAGGTCTGTCCAGATGTCCATTGCCCAGGACAAGCTGGGACACCTCTTAACTGATCCAACCTCTGCCGTCTCAGGTCCAGTTTCCCCTGTCACGGATATTGATATTCGTAGGACATCGGAAGAAGTCTGTGCGAAAGCCAAGTGCCTCGTGTTAGCCTCAGTTGATGGTATATACCAGAGGCAGCACGAGAAGATGGACTCAGCTTCTATCTTCCTCCATAACAAAGTTTTATATGGAGAGCAATCTCGTATCGCAAGATATGAGACCTCGAACGAATTGCTTCCAGCAAGGTTGGCTATCGGGTCATCTGTAGGGGGCAACGTCCTTACAGAGACCGACTCTTTTGAGCTCTCGGACCTGAAGACCACGTTGAAGAACAGGTCAGATGCTGACTCAGTTCAACAGTCTCTGCCTACTACCCTAAAGGAAACTAGGGAAGTAGAAAGAAAGGGAAGGGCAGAAGTTTCAGGAGCAGATGTAGTAAAAGAAGGATGTTCCTATTGTTACGGGAATGAACATGGACAGAAGGATTGCAGGGCTTGTAAAGCCAGTAGCCAGAATTCGAAGCATGTTGTGGCTTCGGCTTCGGATGTGTTTGTGATTGAGAACTGTATGTCAGTTAACCCTACTTCCTGGGTATTGGATACCGGATCAGGATCTCATATCTGTAATTCATTACAGGCTTTGAGAAACCGTAGGGTTATCAGGAAAGGTGATATGACTCTCAGGGTTGCTAACGGAATGAGCATGTATGCTGAATCCGTAGGGGAATATCATCTAGGACTGACAACTGGGCAGATATTGATTCTGCGTAACTGTTTTTATGTTCCAGGTGCGACATGTAATATCATATCGGTATCCTTAATTTCTAAGGAAGGATATGATTTTACTTTTGTAAGCGATGTAGTTAACATCCACCTAAATCAAGTTCTGATTGGGTCAGGTACATTACAGAACGGTATATACGTACTGAATCAAGCTCAGATCTTCAGTGTCCAGAACACACTTAAAAGAAAGTCTCCGGAAACAAATCAGGCTTTCTTATGGCATTGTAGACTGGGTCACATTAATGAGACACGGTTAACAAAGTTACATAAAGAGGGATACTTGAATCCGTTTGAGTATCAGTCTTATGCCACTTGTGAATCTTGTCTCATGGGAAAGATGACAAAGACTCCGTTCACTGGACACGGAGAAAGAGCAAGCGAGCTCTTGGGACTCATACACAGTGATGTGTGTGGTCCAATGTCTACACATGCGCGAAGTGGTTATTCATACTTCATTACTTTCACCGATGATTTCTCTAGGTATGGGCATGTCTTCTTGATGAAGCACAAATCCGAGGCCTTTGAGAAATTTCAAGAATACAAGAATGAAGTTGAAAAACAAACAGGCAAAAGTATCAAGATCCTAAGATCGGATCGAGGAGGAGAATACTTAAGTGCCGAGTTTCTGGGCTTCTTAAAAGAGAATGGAATTCTCTCTCAACTTACTCCCCCATACACACCACAACACAACGGTGTATCGGAAAGGAGGAATCGAACCCTATTGGATATGGTTCGTTCCATGATGAGTAAGGCTGAGTTGCCGCGATCCTTCTGGAGTTATGCACTAGAAACAGCTGCATATCTCTTGAACAAGGCTCCAACCAAGACTGTGCCTACCACCCCATATCAGATATGGAGTGGGAAGAAACCCATTCTCAAGTACCTTAAGACATGGGGATGTCCAGCTTTTGTAAAAAAGCAGCATGCGGACAAGCTCGAGGCACGTTCAGTACTGTGTAAGTTTGTGGGATACCCGAAGAACTCCAGGGGGTATCTTTTCTATTCCGCAGAGGAACAAAAGGTTTTTGTTTCTCAGCATGCCCACTTCTTGGAAACTGAATTTTTAGAAAATCAGATAAGTGGGAGCGCAATAGAACTGGAAGAAATTCCAGAACCACAAGCTATTACTGAAAGCTTGGAAGAACCAGAAGTTTCAAGAGAACCGGATATCCCAGCGCCACTCCGCAGAAGTAGTAGGCAGTCTCATCCGCCCGAGAGATACTACGGTTTTCTCATAGACGGGGATAGAGAGGATTGCACCATGGATTATGGTGAGCCTACTAGCTTCCAGCAAGCCATCCAGAGCGGCGACTCGGTAAAATGGCTGGATGCAATGCGGGCCGAGATGGAGTCCATGTACACCAACAAAGTTTGGACTTTGGACTTTGCACCAGAAGGGGTAAAACCCGTAGGCTGCAAATGGATCTTCAGAAAGAAGATTGGTGTAGATGGGCAGGTTGAGACCTATAAAGCTAGACTTGTAGCAAAGGGTTTTCGTCAAAGACCTGGTTTGGACTATGACGAGACCTTTTCTCCAGTGGCTATGCTGAAATCCATTCGGATCCTTCTTGCCATTGCTGCCTTCCACGATTATGAAATCTGGCAGATGGACGTAAAGACGGCTTTCCTAAATGGAAATTTGGAAGAGTGCGTCTATATGGATCAGCCGGAGGGATTCAATCAGAGTGGGAGCAGCGGTAGAGTGTGCAAGTTGCTCAAGTCCATTTATGGACTTAAGCAGGCATCGCGGAGTTGGAACATCTGCTTTGATGATACTGTCAAAGAATTCGACTTTATCAAAAACCCAGATGAACCATGCATTTACAGTAAGATTGTAGGGAGAACTGTGGTATTCCTCGTCTTGTACGTGGATGACATTCTCCTAATAGGAAATGATATTCCTATGCTACAGTCAGTCAAAGGATTCTTGTCGCAGAGGTTCTCCATGAAGGACCTGGGTGATGCCAACTACATTCTGGGGATCCAGATCTATCGTGATAGATCTAAGAGGATGTTGGGACTTTCACAGTCAAGGTACATTGACACCATACTGAAAAGGTTCAGTATGGAAGATTCCAAGCGCGGTAATCTACCGGCTTGTCACGGGATCACCCTCTCCAAAGAGATGTCTCCTAAGACTGATTTGGAAAGGGATCGCATGTCTATTATACCCTACGCTTCTGCGGTAGGCTCTATAATGTATGCGATGTTGTGTACCAGACCAGATATAGCATACGCATTGAGCGTTGTAAGCCGGTATCAGTCAAACCCAGGGGAGAAACACTGGATAGCGGTAAAGAACATTCTCAAGTACCTGAGAAGGACTAAGGAGATGTTCTTGGTGTATGGCGGAAAAGTCCTCCAGCTCGAGGCCTTTGCTGACTCCAGCTTCCAGAGTGACAAGGATGACTCCAAGTCCATGTCGGGTTATGTCTTTACCCTCAATGGAGGGGCGGTTTGCTGGAAGAGTTCCAAGCAGGAGACCGTTGCAGACTCAACAATGGAAGCGGAGTACATAGCTGCTTGCGATGCCGCAAAGGAAGCTGTCTGGATGAAGAAGTTCCTCACGGAGCTTCAGGTGGTTCCTACCATTGTTGATCCAATACCGTTGTATTGCGACAACAACGGAGCTATAGCTTTAGCGAAGGAACCCAGGTCCCATCAGAAGTCCAGGCACATTTTGAGGCGGTACCACCTGATCAGGGAGATCATAGATCGCCAGGAGATCGAGGTAAAGAGAGTTAATACGGAGAACAACACTGCAGATCCACTCACGAAGGCCCTACCCCAGACTCAGTTCGAGCGGCTGATCGAGATGATAGGTCTTCGATACGCCAGTACATGGCCTTAGTGCAAGTGGGAGATTGTTAGTGTATATGCCCTAGAGGCCATTACTGTATCATACTAGTTTGTATATTACTTAATGGAAGCTTGGGATATTCACAGTTGTATATACAATCTTGCTCGAAATGGTAGTATGCTACTTGGTTTGTCTCTGCTTTAATATGTGCATGTGTTTCTTTTAGCATATTGCGGGTATACATATTAGTAGAGCCCTTAGGATCTTTGCTTGATTACCAGTATTGTGATGGCGCTCGCACTCGTGGGAGCTGGGTAATCTATAAGCACATCCTTATACAGGTCCCTGGTCGTTGGACTATCGAGACAGGGCATCGATACTCCGGAGTAGACTAGCGTATGCGCTTCTCATCCCAGTGTGGGAGACGGTCTGTCCCACAGCCGTTAGTACGTCGTACTTGGGATAGTATGCGGGTGCTCGTTAGGTTACGAGTACACTGGACAGGACTCGTCGGGAACTGTTGGTTGGTAATATACCTATCGTCAGTTATCAGTTCCCAGGTGATATGAGTACAGCTTAGTCCGCTGACTTGACACTGTCACTTCGCCTCGAGTGTGTTCCCACTGCACTTTGATTACTACCCTACCACGGCTCAAAGGAGTCGTGCAAACAGGTAGTTTTTGGGTGCAGTCCCGAAGCACTTGGAGGCAGTGACGGTTAGACAGGATTCGTCTCTCCCGGTATTGGGGGTTGACATCGCGCTGTGTCTAGGAGAGCCATTACACGAGTAGTCCCTGGCCAGGGCAAGCGAGATATGCTGGTAGGTTTCCAGTGTTATCTCAGGGTGTTCTGGGCTTCACTCCGGCACGACTTGTACCGCTATTAGGGGACTGACGTTTACCGCCCCCCTAGGCCCGCCATGCGATGTATCAGACGAACAGACCGGACTGTACGGAGATTGTCACATACAGGCTCAGTAGGAGTGCAGATGGGGTTCACCTCGTCAGTCTTCTTATCGACATCTACCTGGGGACCGTTACGTACAGCTAGTGCCGCTTGCGGTCTGTGGTTAAACCCACTGCCAGCGTAGTGTCGAGTCTTTAGAGTCCCACACAGAGAGCTATTCGCCTTTAGGCAAAACGAGTAGAGGTCGCATGGTTTTGCGACAGGGTTCGTTCGCATCCGCGCACTTGTGCACGTTTGCTGTCCGGACAGTTTATACTAGCGGGCTTTGGTTTAAGCCGGATCCTAGTATATGATTTGAGATTGGTTTTTCTCAGGGTATTCGTGTTCCTCGGATCACGAATGCGGGTGCGTATGCACAGTTGCTTGAGATTGGGGGAGAGGACCTTGTTTAGGGTTAATGGCTTTTGTCATTTTATTAACCCTATTGATTTTGTGTGGATTATTGTTAATTGATAATTAGCTTAATTATTGTGCATGGTTGTTGTTGACAATTTGACTTCATTGACTTGTTGACCATGTTGACAACTTGACCATAATCATTTCATTTGGAAGATGCTCTTTGATCTTTGCAAAATTGAAATGATAATGGTCAAGTCATGATTTATCATGACAATTTTCAAGCTAATTATCTAATTAAAATTATCCTCACATATTAGTGAGAATGGCTCACTATTATTTCATTCTATCATATCTTTTCTCTCTCTTGCTCATCCTCTCCCTCAAGCTCTCTCCCTCTCATGTGTTGAGAAACAAAAAGGGCTTGAGAAAAACCCTCTCTTGATCTTCTCTACTCACTTCTAGGGTTCAAGTCTTAGCATTTCTTGTACTCTAGTTACTCCTAGCTTGGAGTTGAAGCTAAAGGTGGTGGCTTTCAAGTGGATCCTTCTTTGACGGGAGAAGACAAGCAAGGTGATCCTTTTCTACCATACCTAGGAGCAAGGAGAGAAGGACTAAAGACCAAAGGTATAACCTTTCATCACTTAGCTACTTTGTAGTTAGGGTTAGCTAGTTTATGTTTAGCAAAGATCCTCACATGCATAGTCCATGTTGCCTAAGTCATTAAAAATCCGATTTTTAGGATATATTATGTTTTCCGCCTCCCCGTAAGCACCGGGGTGGGCAACACGGACTTACAGTCTTTACCCTCAGTAAAGGGACGGTATGTTGGAAGAGTTCCAAGCTAGATACCGTGACATACTAGATGATAAAGGCAGGATACATCGCTACTTAAGATGCTACCAAAGAAGCTGTTTGGGTGTATATTGGTTCATGAGATGAACTGTGTTCCTCCCATTGTGAGACAATGGAGTTGTGGCTTATGCCAAGGAACGTCCGTCCCATCAGTGATCCAGGCATATTCTAAGGCAGTGTCACCTGATCATGGAGATGGTTGATCTCCAGGGAGATCGAGGTTAGGAGAGTAGACTCAAAGGGCAACACGGCGGATCCACTCACAAAGGCCTGTTCCCAGAGAGAGACTTTTATGGGATGGTTGAGTATGAGATACTGCAACCACTGCTATCAGATGGCCCTAGTGCAAGTGAGAGATTGTTAGTTATATGTATGCCCTAGAGGCCATTACTATACATAGGATGTATATTGTAGTGGATGCTGGGACATATATAGGGAGGACTTTCTTGCTCGACATGATAGTATGCTATCTGGTTAATCTTTACCTTAACGTGTACACTGATTGTCTCCCTGTTACATGTTGGTAAAGCCCTTAGGATCTGTACTTGACTACCTGGGCTATGATGTGGATCATACTAGTGGGGACATGGTAGTCCATAAGTACATCCTTCAAAGTCCCTAGTCGTGGGTATATCGAGACGGGGCATCGATATACCAGAGTAGACTAGCGTATACCTTCTCGACCCATTCAGATGGGCGATGGATGATCCCATATCCATTGGTGTTTGACATCAGAGATGATATACGGGTTCTCAGTGAAGACTGGGTACACTGGACGGACTCGCCGAGAACTCCCAGATGGTATTATACCTTACGTCAGATGGCAGTTCTCTGGTGACACTGGTACAGAGTAGTCTGTTGACCCGAGATCGTCATAGAGTCTTGTGTGGTTCCCACTGTGCTTTGATTTCCATCTTACCACGTCCAAGAGGGCGTGCAAAACGGTGGTTTTTGGGTACAGTCCCGAGTCACATGGAGGCAATGAGCGATAGGAGGGGATTCGTCTCTCCCGGTATAGGGGGTTGATGTTGCGCTGTGTTCGATTGGCTATAACAGGAAATCCCTGGCCAGGGTTGCTGAGATTTACTGGTAAGTGTTACCAGTAGTTTCTCGAATTGTTATAGACCTCATATCGACACGACTTATCGAGCTATTGGGGTCTGACGTTTACCACCCCTAGGCGAGATATGCGACATATCAGACGATCAGACCGGACTGTACGGTAGTGTTACTGGTTGGATTCACTGGAGTGTGAGCGGGCTTGCTCGTCGATCTTCTGATCGCTCAATACCCGGGTGGCCGTTACGTTTAGCAGACCGCTTGCGGCTTGTGGGTGTTTGATATGATCATCACCTGCTGCCGGCGTATTGACGAGTCTTTAGAGTCCTACACAGAGGTTTCCTGGCTCAAGCGAAACGAAATAGGAGTGCATATGAGATATGTGCGGGACCGAGAGTAATGCGTGTATGTGATACCGTATTACATTCTCGCGATAAATGTATCGATTAGGTTATATGCGATATACCCTAATTATCGAATCAAGGATTGATTCAATAAACCGGCACATAGGATACTAGTCGGTTATATACGATATGACCGGATCGTTAAATCAAGTGTTGATTTAATGATTTAATGCATAATTATATATTTGATATATTACTTTGCATTAACTAGTATCGGTTCACTTTAAATGGATTTTCTCGCTCGGATGTGCGCATTGCATATGCGATATGATTTTGTGCACTTGCTTGTATCATGTTTGATGATGCATGCAAACTTGGGTTTGTGTAAAGATTGAACCATGGTTTTATGAGTGGTTAGGGTTTATTATTTTCTTATTCATTTATTCTTTTTAGTTATTCATTTGGAAAAAGAAAAAGGGTGAGAAAATGGTGGCTTTTCTTTGTTTGTATATGAAGCTTCATGAAGCTTTCATTAAGTCACCATTTTGTCTCATGTTAAAACCTAACCACTCCACTTAACTATAGTTCTCTCTCTACACTTAACCATGGTAAGAGTTATGATAAGAATGGATTTTATTTTCTATTTTCTAAATTCTTATCATAACAATATTCTTCTTCTTCTTCATTTCTTCATGTGAAGAAAGCTTGCCTCCATCAATGGCAAGTGATGATAAAGAGTGAGAAATCCAATTCTAAAGTGAACCCACTTCCTATTTCTTCATCCTCTACCTCTTGCCAAGTAGTATAGAGTGTTTTCTTCACAAGTTTCATGACTTGGTGAAGTGGGAGCTTGATCTAGCGATGCCTCGACGTAGATCATCTTCGGCATGGACATCGACGACCTAGCCCGCCTATTCTCCGATGAAGCCGACGCTAGAGCCCGGGAATTCATTTGGACAGCAAGGGGACTTCGTTGTGGAGCACCGGATCTACAAAGGTTGTATTTCCGTATAAACCTTAGTTAAGTTGTTAACTAGTTTTGTTTCGCCTAGTTTTCTAGCCAACGATCCGTAGTCGGGTTTCTCGGCACCGTTAAAATTTGAAATGGGCATGGTTGATGCCTTGTGAGACCTCATTATAGTGCCTAGGAACCCTACACACGGTTTCGCCAAAACCATTCGTAGCCCTCCGTCATTTCATTTGGGTATTCAGTAGTATTCAAGCTATGTATTTTGACCAACGCCAAGGCATAGTGTTTGGTAACTGCCGGGTATTCATTTGTTGTATAGATAGATGAGTTGGTTTGGAAAAGTCGTACTGCCATTTGGCCAACGTTAGGGGTATGTACGGGTGGGTTCAAATTAATAAGATAATGATGGGTAGAACTTGACATGTGACTTATGATATTTTAGCCAACGTCAAGGTCATAAGAGCATGGGGCAAAAATCAATATCGGGAGTTTCTAAAGAAACTGAAACTTGCTAGGGTTGCATACCATTTGGAGTGTGATAATTTTGGTAGGATTCCTTCAGCTTTATCACACGATGATATTTGGATCCCGATCCTACTGTGAGTATATGCTACTCATCGGGATATTCTTTCACTTAACGATCAATACTATAAACCAAGTAGGTGTCGAGAAAGGTGTCAGCGGGGCTACTCCCCCAGGGAAAAGAGGTTATTTAATTAAGGAACTTCGCGAAAGCGTCGTAAAACCTCCCTCGAAGTACCGACACTGGCCTAGCTGAACAGTTAAGCAAGTATTGTACGGTGAGAATAGTCCTGACTAGTTCTTCTTTTATGGTTTGAGGAAGGATTCGAGAAACAGTGGGAGACATCCTGTTTAGATAAACTAAAAACCGGTCTAAACTTGCAAGAGCATCATGCTAAAGTGTTTTCTTCTCTCTCTCCTAATTGCAGCGACCAAGAACATGACGGGCCTTAAGTTATTATTAGATAAAAATATTTTGACAGGGCCAAACTATAAAGTTTGGTTAATGAATGTCAAGATGGCAATCACTTATGACAAATTGGGGTATGTCCTTACTACTAAAGCCCCTGCCGTCCCAGGACCAGAATCCAGTGTCGCGGATAAGGAAATCAGCAAGACCTGGGAGATAGACTGCGCGAAGGCCAAATTCATCGTGCTTGCCTCTATGGATAATGAACATCAGAGGAGGCATGAGAATATGGATCTTGAATCCATATTTCTCCACACCAAGGAACTGTATAGAGAGCAATCTCGTATAGCTAGATACGAAACCTCGAAGAACTTGTTTCAGTCGAGACTGGCCGTCGGATCATCTGTAGGGGAGCATGTCCTTAAGATGATTGGCTACATTGAGGAGCTCGCGGACCTCGGGACAACATTAGAGAACGAGTTGTATACAGACTTGGTTCTCCAGTCCTTTCCGTCCACCTACGCCCAGTTTATCTTGAATTTCAATATTCAAGGTAAAGAAGTTGAACTTTCAGAACTCCTTAACATGTTGAGGAGTGCAGAGGGCACCTTGCAGAAAGCAAGGGAAACACCCGCTATATTTGTTCGTGGTGCTTCCTCTTCCAGGTCCAAGGCAAGGGCCAAAGGAAGGAAGAAGAAGGCCTCTACCAAACCGAGAGGTAGTGTTGGTAAGGTGGGAGTCAAGGGAAAGGCAAAGGTTGCGGTGCCAGTAGTAGCAAAGGACGAGTGCTTCCACTGTCGTAGGAAATGCCATTGGAAGAAGGATTGCAAAGCTTGGAATGCCAAGAACCAGGACCCGAGGCAAGTTGTGGCTTCGGCTTCAGGCGTGTTTATTGAAAATTGTCTGTCAATCAACTCTACTTCCTGAGTATTGGATACCGGATCAGGATCTCATATATGCAATTCATTGCAGGCACTGAGAAGCCGTAGAGTACTGAAGGCTGGTGTTATGACCCTCCATGTTGCTAACGGAGCGAGCACGAATGCTGTGTCCGTAAGGGATTATCACCTTGGATTGACGAGTGGACATATTTTGGTTTTGCGCAACTGTTTTTGTGTACCTAGTTTAACGTGTAATATCATATCAGTATCGTTGTTATCAAAAGAAGGTTATGATTTCACGTTTGTAAGCGATGTTGTTAACATCCACCTTAATCATGGTTTGATTGGGTCCGGTACACTAGATAACAGTACATATGTGTTAAACCAATTGCAGATTTTCAATGTCTAGAACACACTAAAAAGAAAGTCTCCAGATATGAACTAACCATAGTACATTCTCTACACTTAACCAAGGGTTAGTAAATGATAAGTATTGATTTATTTATCTATTTTACATAACTTATCTTCTTCTTCTTCATCTTCTTCTTCCATGAAGAAAGCTTGCTACATCAATGGTGATTGATGAAAAAGTGTGAGAAATCCAAAACTAAAGTCTACCCACTTCCTATTTCTTCATCCTCTACCTCTTGCCAAGTAGTATAGGGTGTTTCCTTCACAAGTTTTCTTGACTTGGTGAAGTTGGAGCTTGATCTAGCGATGCCTCGACGTAGATCATCTTCGGCATCGTTGTCGATGACCTAGCCCGCTTTTTCTCCGATGAAGCCGATGCTAGAGCCCAAGATCCGATTTGTACAGCAAGGATACTTCATCGCGGAGCCTAGAAGGTGGAGGACCGGATCTACAAAGGTTGTAGCCCCTTCCCTTTAGCTATATTTCCGTTTACTTGCTTGCATCGCCTTGATTTCTAGTTAACGATCCCTATTAGGGTTTGTAGGCACAAGGAATTTTTTGATTTGTGCATGTTTGATCACTTGTGAGACTCCATTAGAGTGCCTAGGAACCCTTCAGTGGTATCAGAGCCTAGCTAGAGCCTTAGGCGATGCGTAGACGGAACTAGAAGTCCGATCGAATCAAAACCCAAACCTAAACATGCTCTCTGGACTTTTTTGTAAAATGTGGATTTTTGCAGATTAAAAATATTCAGAAAAATCAGCAGGAAGATCTAAGGATTACTGTAAAATTCGAGCACCTGATTCCATAAAGGCGCCGCGGATCCGCGGCATGAGCATGCTCATGCGGCGGTTCCGCGGCCATTTTGTCGTTTTGTGCATCTAATTTTTCACAGTAATTCTTAGTTTTCTGTGCTGGTTTTCCTGGGAATTTTTAATAATGTTTTCCAGAGTTGCATTTTTGGGTTGTATTAGGGACTCGGTGTTTCGATAGGATTGTCTAATTTTGTCAGTGTGTTTTTCCGGGTATTTTAGAATATGTTAAAAAGTTCGACCGGATATAAATACCCACTTTTTCCCCTGCCGGGAAATTTCCAATTGTTGGATTTTTCCGTAGTTTAACGACGTTCTAAGTAGTGCAAGTAACGCGATGGACCCTCTAGAAGACAACAAACCTTAACTCGATTATGTGACCGTCTTGAACTGCCCTTTGAACCTTCGGGTTTGGGGCAGTACGGCGTGCCACATGTGAGGCGTTGGCTTGACCCTTCTACGGCTGGACCGTTGGTACTGAGGCACGAACTGAATGCTGTTAGACTTATTTCATGTGTTGAGCTGTATCGGGAAAACTTGGGCGTTTGATTGTTCGATCGGAAAGTTTAACATTTTCTATCTTATCCGGAATATGATACAACAATTGGAATTCATAAGAAGTTATGAGATAACTGAATGAATGTTATAAACATAGCAGTTTAGTCTCAATTGATCGGTTGCCACGGAATTTTGATGTGATCAAAAGTCCGTCGCAATCACGTAGCGTACGCGGATACTCGCCGGGTAAACTTAATAGACAGCCTCACTCCATAGCCCCGACCAAGTGACTGTAGGAGAACCCCGTCGCCGAAAGCATCCGTTCGGGTGCTCGCGGTAGCGGTGTTCCGTCTTGGTGCACTTCGTCGACGGTATCAGGGGTGCGGCCGTCTACTGAAGTTTGCGACGAGCATTCGATCAGGATGTCGGGAATCTTGTTGAATTTCCCGACTTGATATTGAAAAGTGTTTTCGATTTTGAGACTAAAATGCGGGGTTTATAATTGTTAGGCATGCGATGTCTAAAGAATTCACTTGGTTAGGCATGCGATGTCTAATGAGATTGCGGATTCCAACTGTTGTAGTTTTACACTTTCTTTTCTGTGACCGTAAGTGTAATATGTGATATCGCCGGTTTCGTTGCTATATGTCAACGACAATTGGGATGCGCATATTTACTTACGTTGATGACATGTGATGTTATGTGTTGCTGGATATGTTATATTGGATCGTCGTGTTTGAATAGCCGCGGGGTTTTTATGTGAGATGAGTGTTTTTCATTTTCATTCATGTAAAAACTTGTATGTAATATTCTTTTATTGGGGCACTTCCAGGTTGCGGAAGATGTCACCGTTGATGTATATTATTTACTTTTCTGCACTAGGATAGACCCAAGGAGGGGAGCACAAGTAACCGGGTTCTAGGGTCCAGTGGGAGACCATCTCGAGGAGTGGAGTCCGGGTCTCCTAACCCTAGAATTGGTAGGGTTGCTTGCCGCTCTCGTAGGGGTCTTGGGGTGTGGGACAGGCTATTCATCACGACCGTGGAATCCGTGTTTTATACTGGCTCGTATTGAAAACACGGACGTCCTAGTATATCCAATATTTCATATGTTTCTTCTGCTGTGATGTGATCATGTGATGTTCTGTGACAGATATTATATATAGTATATATGATATATTATATAGACGTTGCTTATATTTTACACCCGCGCTAGCCCTGCCTCACTCTGGCGTTAGTTACCTAACCTAACGGTGCAGACGGGACATCGAGGCGAATGCGGATGGCATAAGCGTACGTTATATTTATCTGTGATGTTTAGGTGGAATTAAATGATGGGATATTCATCAATGAGATTAATGAAAGAAAATAAACTTAATTGATGTTGTGGAATCGAATTTCAAAATAAAACAGGTAGCTACAGTTCTTGCTTTGCATCGCGGTGTTCATTATAGAACATCCTGCACCTTATTCGATGAGGAAAGGACCGAGATCCCTTCACCGGGAGTGACTCCTTTAGCAATAACTGCCAGATGCTACAACCCTCGGTTTGTCTTTTGATTGCTTCTATAGTTTCTGCTTTGCACAGTGATGTATATGATATATCCCGCACCTCATTCAACAAGGAAAGGGCCGACGATCCCTTCACCGGGAGTGACCCCTTTAGCAAAACTAGAAAAGCCTCAAAAACATTCCATTTAAAAACCATTTAATTCCGCAACGAGATCAAGTTCAAAGCGTTAAAGGTTTTCACAAAACCCATTCGCAACCCTCCGTCATTTTAGGAAGTAGAGTACTTAATATTCGTGCTGTGTTTGTTGACCATAGTCAAGGCACAGTGTACGGTAGCTAAGTGATGTCTTCCTACACCGCATATGATGCGATTAGTTAGGACAGTCGTGTGACTTTGTTGACCTTAGTTAAGGGTCATGTGGGTGGGTCTAATTAATCACGAAATGACGGGTAGAACTTGACTAGTACTTATGATTTGTTGACCATAGTTAAGGTCATAGGTGCTAGGGGTAAAAACCTTTATCGGGAGTTTCAAGTGTTGAAATTTGCAATGAGATTGCATACCTTCTATATGATAGTTGGATCCCGATACCCACTGCGAGTAATTGTTACTCCTGGGAGAGTTTTGCACTTTGCAATTAGCCGATCAAGTAGGTGTCGAGAAAGGTGTCAACAGGGTTACGCCTCTGGGAAAACGAGGTTTATAGTAATTAGGTCCGTGCGAAAACACGGGGAACCTCCCTCAAAGTACCGACACTGGCCTGGCTGAAAGATTGGCGAACTTGTAGAGTGTAATTAATCCCGGCTAGTCTTTCCTTTTAAGGTTTGAAGGAAGATTTGATAAAAACAGTGGGAGCCATCCTGATTAGATAAAATATATAACCAATCTGATCTTGCAAGAGCGCACGCTGAGTGTTTTCTTCTCTCTCTCTCCTGGTAGCGACCATATCACGCCTTAATCAAGATAATAAAATAGATGTATTGACCGAACCCACTTGTTATACTGAGCTGGGGAACGTTGGTCCCGCTCCAACTTATAATTGTTATAAGACAGAGCGGGAAATAGGGGAATACCAGAATTTCTATGCCGCCCAAACGAAGAAAGTGCATATAATGCATCTCCTTCGGGTGTGTTCATTATACAGAACTATTTCTCAGTATCCTCTGAATCCTGGGTATCTGATACCGGATCAGGATCCCAGATATGTAATCTGTTACATAGGGCTACAAAAAGGTAGAAAAACTGAGAACGGGTGATAAGTTTCATGAGGCAGAAAACGGGGCAAGTGTTGCAGCCAAGTCTGTTGGTCACTATCACCCTGTATTACGAATACATTGATTCTGAACAAATACTATTAGATACCGAACCTGATATACAAAATCATATCAGTCTCTTTATTAGTAAAGAAAGGATATAATTTTGTATTGATGGATAATGTTTTGAATATTTCCTATATCAAAAGTTGATCGGTTCAGGCACGTTATCTAAAAGCATTGACGTTCTAAATCAAACTACAGTTCCTAGTATACAGGACACACACAAGAGGAAAAGTTCAGAAATGAACGAATCATTCTTGAGGCATTGTAGACTAGGTCATATCAATGCGACCCGACTGGCTGAAGTTACATTTTAGATGCATATTTAAATCAGTTTGAATTTACATCTTGTGAAACTTGACAGTCGTGTCACAAAGATAAGATGACCATAGCTCTGTTTATTGGAAACAGAGGAAGAGTTAGTAAACTCTTGGGACTGATACATGATGATGTATGTAAGGTCTCCTGTCTGCACATGCCAGGACTGGTTCTTTATACTTCATTATATTCTCTGATAATCTCTCAAGATTCAGTCGTATGTTCCTGTTGAAACATAAGTCCGAAGCTTTTGAGGTATTCACAGAATATAAGTTGGAAGTAGAGAACCAAAATACGGGTATAAGTATTATGTCCTATGATAAGATCAGGGAGGAGAATACTTATGCATGGCATTCCTGGACTATTCTAAAAGAAAATGAGATTCTCTCTCAGCATTACTCCTCCGTATAAACCATAGCACGATGGTATATCGGGGCGGAGCAATGACACCCTATATGATAAGGTGTGCTCTATGATGAGTACTACTGAGTTACCTATTTCCTTTTTGGGAGTTATGCACTTATGAAGTTGCATACCTATTGAATAAGGTTCGATTCAAATCAGTGCCTACCACTCCATATGAGATATGGTAAAGGAAGAGCCCATGTCTTAAGCTAGTTAAGATTTGGGATTGTCCGGCCTATGTCTAAAAGCAAAATCCGGACAAGCTCGAGGCAAGGTCTGTAATGTAGAACTGGAAGTGTTCCAGCTATACAAATTACAGCAGATGATTTGATAGAACCGAAGGATTCAATAGTAACCAACGAACCTCAGCCTCTCTGCCGATCTAGTAGGGTTCCTACCCACCCGAGAGATACCTTGGTTTCTCGATGACAGTGGGAGCATGGAATGCATCATGAGATGATGACCCAACTAGATTCGAGCAGGCCATCAAGAGTAGGGACTCTGTAAGAATGGCTGGATGCTTAGCGGTCTGAGATGGAATCCATATACACCAACAAAGTATGGACTTTGATTGCTATATCTGAAGGGTTAAATCCCCATCAGGAGCAAGTAGATCTTGAGAAGATTACTTGGTGTAGATGGAAAAGTTGAGACTTTCAAAGCTAGACTTGTTAAAGGTTTTAGTCATCAACCAGGTGTGGATAATGATGAAACCTTTTCTAGGGACTTTGCTTGAGTCCATCCAGATCCTACTTACCACGGCTACATACCATAACTGCGATATCTGGTGATTGGGTGCCATGACTACTTTTCTAAATAATGATTTAGAAGAGTACGTCTATAAGAACACAGCCAGAGGGCTACGGAAACAGTGGGAGCAGCGGAAACGTGTGCAAGATGTTTTATGTGATGAAGCAGGCATCGCGGAGTTGGAACATCTGTTTTGATAAGTTAGTCAAACAGTTTGACATCATCAAAATGGTAGATGAACCTTGTATATACAAATCGGTAATAGAGAGTAAGGTGGTCATCCTCGTATTGTACGTGGACAACATACTCTTGATAGGAAAAGAGTTTCCTATACTACGATCGGTCGATCTCCTCTTATCACATAGATTCTCCATATAGGATCAAAGTGATACCTCCTAAATCCTGAGTTTTCATCTATGTGATAGATGTAATTGGATGCTAGGATTCTCACTAGATGTAGTGAGATGGTATCAATCGATCCTGGGGAGAATCACTGGAAGAGTTCCAGGGTGATAAAGACGACTGAATATCAGTCACAGGCACTGTCTTTACCCTCAGTAAAGGGACGGTATGTTGGAAGAGTTCCAAGCTAGATACCGTGGCAAACTAGACGATAAAGGCTGGTAACATCGCTATTTAAGATACTACCAAAGAAGCAGTTTGGGTGTATATTGGTTCATAAGATGAACTAGGTTCCTGCCATTGTATGACAATGGAAGTGTGGCTTCGGCCCTGGAACCCTGGTCCCATCAGTGACCCAGACATATTCTGAGGCAGCATCACCTGATCATGGAGATAGTTGATCTCCAGGGTGATCGAGGTTAGGAGAGTAGACTCAGAGGAGAACACGGCGGATCCACTCACGAAGGCATTTTCCCAGAGAGAGACTCATAGGGGATGGTTGAGTATGTGATACTGCAACCACTGCTACAGATGGCCCTAGTGCAAGTGGGAGATTGTTAGTTATATGTATGCCCTAGAGGCCATTACTGTACATTGGATGTATATTGTAGTGGATGCTGGGACATATATAGGTAGAACTTTCTTGCTCGACATGATAGTATTCTATCTGGTTGGTCTTTATCTTAACATGTATACTTTCTGTCTCTCTGATTACATGTTGATAAAGCCCTTAGGATGTGTACTCGACTTCCAGGACTATGGTGTAGATCATACTAGTGGGGCCTGGGTAGTCAATGAGTACATCCTTCATTGTTCCTAGTCGTGGGAGTATCGAGACGGGCATCGATATTCCAGAGTAGACTAGCGTATATCTTCTCGACCCATGTGATGGGTGATGGATGATCCCATATCCATTGGTGTTTGACATCAGAGATGGTATACGGGTGCTCAGTGGAGACTGGGTACACTGAACGGACTCGCCGAGAACTCCCAGATGGTATTATACCTCACGTCAGATGGCAGTTCTCTGGTGATACTGGTACAGTTTAGTCTGTTGACCCGAGATCGTCATAGAGTCTTGTGTGTCTCCCACTGTGCTTTGATTTTCACCCTACCACGGCTCTACTGAGTCGTGCAAACAGGTGGTTTTTGGGCACAGTCCTGATTCACATGGAGGCAATGAGCGATAGGAGGGGATTCGTCTCTCCCGGTATTGGGGGTTGATGTTGCGCTATGCTCGACTGGCCATAACAGGAAATCCCTGGCCAGGGTTGCAGTGATATACTGGTAAGAGTTATCAGTAGTTTCACACATGTCATGGACTTCACGTCGGCATGACTTATCGAGCTATTGGGGTCTGACGTTTACCACCCCTAGGCGAGATATGCGACATATCAGACGAACAGACCGGACTATACGGTAAGTGTTACTGGTTGGATTCACAGGAGTGTGAGCGGGCTTGCTCGTCGATCTTCTGATCGCTCAATACCCGGGTGGCCGTTACGTTTAGCAGACCGCTTACAGCTTGTGGGTGTTTGATATGATCATCATCTGCTGCCGGCGTATTGACGAGTCTTTAGAGTCCTACACAGAGGTTTCCTAGCTCAAGCGAAACGAAATAGGAGCGCATATGAGATATGTGCGGGACCGAGAATAATGCGTGTATGTGATACCGTATTTCATTCTCGCGATGAATGTGTCGAATGGTTGTATGCGATATAACCTAGTTATCGAATCAAGGATTGATTCGATAAGCCGATACATTGGATACTAGCCGGTTATATGCGATATGACCGGATCATTGAATCAAGTGTTGATTTAATGATTTAATGTATAATTATATATTTGATATATTACTTTGCATTAACTAGTATTGGTTCACTTTAAATGGATTTTCTCACTTGAAATGTGCAAGTTGTATATGTGATATACTTTTTTGCACAAGATTGTATCATGTTTGATGATACATGCAAGCTAGGGTTAGTGTAAAGAATTAAACCATGGTTAAACTAATGGTTAGGGTTTTGTTTTTTCATTTACTTATTTATCTATTTATTTATCTTGTTTATTTTGGGCAAAAGAAAAAGATGAGAAAAGAATGGTTGCTATTTTTGTTTTTAGTTGAACATTCATGAAACTTTGACTAAGTCACCATTCTTGTCTCATGCTTAACCCTAACCATATGAACTAACCATAGTACATTCTCTACACTTAACCAAGGGTTAGTAAATGATAAGTATTGATTTATTTATCTATTTTACATAACTTTTCTTCTTCTTCTTCATCTTCTTGTTCCATGAAGAAAGCTTGCTACATCAATGGTGATTGATGAAAAAGTGTGAGAAATCCAAAACTAAAGTCTACCCACTTCCTATTTCTTCATCCTCTACCTCTTGCCAAGTAGTATAGGGTGTTTCCTTCACAAGTTTTCTTGACTTGGTGAAGTTGGAGCTTGATCTAGCGATGCCTCGACGTAGATCATCTTCGGCATCGTCGTCGATGACCTAGCCCGCTTTTTCTCCGATGAAGCCGATG
Organism: Agapanthus africanus; assembly: GCA_030015575.1. NCBI lineage: Eukaryota > Viridiplantae > Streptophyta > Magnoliopsida > Asparagales > Amaryllidaceae > Agapanthus > Agapanthus africanus. The sequence goes on along the minus strand of JASDDO010000026.1, from coordinate 395,676,125 downwards.
CTAGAGCCCAAGATCCGATTTGTACAGCGAGGATACTTCATCGCGGAGCCTAGGAGGTGGAGGACCGGATCTACAAAGGTTGTATCCCCTTCCCTTTAGCTATATTTCCGTTTACTTGCTTGCATCGCCTTGATTTCTAGTTAACGATCCGTATTAGGGTTTGTAGGCACAAGGAATTTTTTGATTTGTGCATGTTTGATCACTTGTGAGACTCCATTAGAGTGCCTAGGAACCCTTCAAAGTTACATTTAGATGCATATTTAAATCAGTTTGAACTTACATCTTGTGAAACTTGCCAGTCATGTCACAAAGATAAGAGACCATAGCTCCGTTTATTGGAAACAGAGAAAGAGTAAGTGAACTTTTGGGATTGATACATGATGATGTATGTAGATCCCCTGTCTACACATGCCAGGACTGGTTCTTTGTACTTCATTACATTCACTGATGATCTCTCAAGATTCGGACATATGTTCCTATTGAAACATAAGTCCGAAGCTTTTGAGATATTCAAAGAATATAAGATAGAAGTAGAGAACCAAAACGGGTATAAGTATTATGTCCTTTGATGTGATCAAGGAGGAGAATACTTGAGCACGGAATTCCTGGACTATTCTAAAGGAGAATGAGATTCTCTCTCAGCATTACTCCTCCGTATACACCACAGTACGTTGGTATATCGGGGTGGAGCAATCGCACCCTATGTGATATGGTGTGCTCTATGATGAGTACTACTGAGATGCCTCTTTCCTTTTGGGGGTTATGTACTTGTGAAGCTGCATGCCTATTTAATATGGTTCCAACCAAATTAGGTTCCTACCACTCTATATGTTATATGGTATGGGAAGAGCCCATCTCTTAAGGATATTAAGATTTGGGTTGTCCGGCCTATGTCTAAAAGCAAAATCTGGACAAGCTCGAGGCAAGGTCAGTTCTGTGGATGTTTGTTGGATATCCCAAGCATTCGCAAGGGAATATCTTCTACCACACTGAGGAGAAAAAGGTGTTTTGTTTCTCAGCATGCCACCTTTGGGAAAGGGAATTTCTTGTGAAGAAATTTGTGGTCCTGAGGTAGAACTGGAAGGAGTTCCAGCTATACAAACTGCAGCTGATGATTTGGTAAACCCGGAGGATTCAATAGTTCCCAACGAACCTCAGCCTCTCCGCCGATCTAGTAGGGTTCCTCACCCACCTGAGAGATACTTCGGTTTTCTTTATGATAGTGGGAGCGAGGATTGCATCATGAGATGATGACCCAACTAGTTTCGAACAGGCCATTAAGAGTGGGGACTCTGTGAGAATGGCTGGATACTTAGCGATCTGAGATGGAATCCATATACACCAACAAAGTATGGACTTTGGTTGCTTTATCTGAAGGGTTAAATTCCCATCAGGAGCAAGTATATCTTGAGAAGATTACTTGGTGTAAATGGAAAAATTGAGACTTTCAAAGCTAAGACTAGTTGTAAATGGATCTCGTCATTGACCAGGTGTGGATAATGATGAAACCTTTTCTAGTGCCTATGCTTAAGTCCATCCAGATCCTACTTGCCATTGCTACATACCATGACTACGATATCTGGCGGTTGGGTATCATGACTGCTTTTCTGAATGATGATTTGAAAGAGAGCTCTATAAGTACACAGCCAGAGGGCTTCGTAGATAGTGGGAGCAGCGGAAACGTGTGCAAGGTGCTTTATGAGATAAAACAGGCATCGTGGAGTTGGAACGTCTGTTTTGATGTGGTAGTCAAAGAGTTTGACTTCATCAAAATGGTAGATGAACCTTGTATATACAAAAAGGTAGTAGGGAGTATGGTGATGATCCTCGTATTATACATGGATGACATACTCTTGATAGGAAAGAAGTTTCCTATGCTACGCTCGGTTAATCTCCTCTTATCACAAAGATTCTCCAGATAGGATCAAGATGATACCTCCTAAATCCTGGGTTTTGGATCTATGAGATAGATCTAATTGGATGTTAGGACTCTCACTAGGTGTAGTGAGATGGTATCAATCGATCCTGGGGAGAAACACTGGATAGCTTCCAGGGTGGTAAGGTCGACCGAATGTCAGTCACAGGCATTATCTTTACCCTCAGTAAAGGGATGGTATGTTGGAAGAGTTCCAAGATAGATACCGAGGCATACTAGACTGTAGGGTTGCTAGGCACGCGCACAAGGGTCTACGAGGCATCAACCATGCCCGATTAAAATTTTAGCCGTGCCGAACAACCCGAATACGGATCTTTAAACTAGAGATTAGGCGAAAACAACATGTTAAACACTTTAACACTAAGTGAGAGAGATTACAACCTTTGTAGATTCGGTCCTTCACTTCATAAGCTCCGTGTTGTGGTCCCTTCGCTGCGATCATCGGGTTCCGGACTCTCGAGAGGTTCCACGAAGAGAAAGATGCAGTCTTGCTTCCGATCTTCGATACAAAGATGATCTACCTTGAAGTTTCATTAACACAAGCTAACACTCACTAAAATTGAGTGAACACTCTCATCTAAAGGGCAAGGGAAGATGAGGATGATGAAGTAGGATTTTTGCTCTCTTTATTTATCTTTTTCTCACATTTATTCATCACTTGGAAAAAGCTAGTAAGCTTTTTCCATGAAGAAAGAAGAAGGAAGAAGATGAAGAATATGATAGAATTCCTTCTGTGATGAATAATGATAGACTTTGATAAGGTTAGAAATGCAACCATGGTTCAAGTAACCATTGTAGAGAATTAACTAGGGTTAGGGTTTAGGGTTGAGTTAAAGAAATATCTTGCAAAATATCTTTTCCAAAACAAAAAAAGAAAACCTTCTAGAAACTTCTAGAAATGATTAACCCTAATCAAACCCTAACCATATTTAATCTCCACTAAACATGTTGCATTAATAACCATATCATGTTACAATATTATATATCACATATATAATATTTATTGTAACAAAATAAAATAATACATTTAACATATATCGCATATATATCAATGTATTATCCGAGTGAGAAAAAGAATCTTTTAGTGAGCTAATATTAGTTAATGTCATTTAATATATTATATATATTATATATATTATTATACATTAAATTATCGAATCAACACTTGATCCGACAATCCGGCTATATCGCATATAACCGACTAATATTTATCCATACCGATTCATCGAATCAACACTTGATCCGATGACCCGGTTGATATCAAATATCGCGAGAATAGAATACGGTATCTCATATCGTATTATCCTCGGTCCCGCACATATCACATATGTTCCCCTACTCCGTTTTGCCTGAGCCAAGAAACCTCTGTGTAGGACTCTAAAGAATCGTCAATACGCCGGCAGTAGGTGATGATCATATCAAACACCCACAAGCTGCAAACGGTCAGCTAAACGTAACAGCTACCCAGGTATTGAGCGCTCAGAAGATCAACAAGCAAGCCTGTACATTCTCCTATGAATCCAAACAGTAACACTCTCGTACAGTCCGGTCTCGTCGTCAGATATGTCGCATATCTCGCCTAGGGGTGGTAAACGTCAGACCCCAGTAGCTCGATAAGTCGTGTCGATATGAGGTCTATAACAGTTCGAGAAACTAATAATAACACTTACCAGTAAATCTCAGCAACCCTGGCCAGGGATTTCCGGTTATATCCAATCGAACACAGCACAACATCAACTCCCTATACCGGGAGAGACGAATCCCCTCCTATCGCTCATTGCCTCCATGTGATTCGGGACTGTACCCAAAAGCCACCTTTTTGCACGCCTTCTTGGACGTGGTATGATGGAAATCAAAGCACAGTGGGAATCACACAAGACTCTATGACGATCTCGAGTCAACAGACTGCTCTGTACCAGTGTCACCGGAGAACTGCCATCTGACGTGTGGTATAATACCATCTGGGAGTTCTCGGCGAGTCCGTCCAGTGTACCCAGTCTCTACTGAGCACCCGTACACCATCCTTGATGTCAAACACCGATGGATATGGGATCATCCATCGCCCATCATATGGGTCAAGATGCGTATACGCTAGTCTACTCTGGTGTATCGATGCCCTGTCTCGATACACCCTCGACTAGGAACAGTTATAGGATGTACTCATCGACTACCGTGGCCCCACTAGTATGATCTCATCATAGTTCCAGTAGTCGAGTATATATCCTAAGGGCTTTATCAACATGTAACATAGAGACAATCTGAGTACATGTTAAGATAAAGTACAACCAGATAGCATACTATCATGTCGAGCAAGAAAGTCCTCCCTATATATGTCCTAGCATCCACTACAATATACATCGTATGTACAGTAATGGCCTCTAGGGCATACATATAACTAACAATCTCCCACTTGCACAAGGGCCATCTGTTGTGGTATCGCATACCCAACAATTAGCTGTGGTTGATGTATCTCATACTCAACCATCCCATAAAAGTCTCTACTGGGAAAAAGGCCTTTGTGAGTGGATCCGCGCTGTTGTCCTCTGTGTCTACTCTCCTAACCTCGATCTCCCTGCAGATCAACCATCTCCATGATCAGGTGATACTGCCTAAGAATTATATCTGGATTTCTGATGGGATGGTAGTTCCTTGGCTAAAGCCACAACTCCATTGTCACACAATGGTAGGAACGAAGTTCATCTCATGAACTTATATATCCAGACTGCCTCTTTGGTAGCATCCTTGGTAACGATGTATCTTGCCTCTAATCGTCTAGTATGTCACGGTATCTAGCTTGGAACTCTTCCAACATACCGTCCCTCTACTGAGGGTAAAGACAATGCCTGCGACTGACATTCAGTCGTCCTTATCACCCTGGAACCTTTCCAGTGATTCACCCCAGGATCGATTGATACCATCTCACTACAACTAGTGAGTATCCTAACATCCAATTAGAACTATCTCATAGATCCAAAACCCAGGATTTAAGAGGTATCATTTTGATCCTATATGGATAATCCTTGTGATAAGCGGAGATTAACCGAGCGTAGTATAGGAAACTCCTTCCCTATCAAGAGTTTGTCATCCACGTACTCTACGAGGATCACCACCATACTCTCTACTACCTTTTTGTATATACAAGGTTCATCTACCATTTTGATGAAGTCAAACTCTTTGACTACCACATCAAAACAGATGTTCCAACTCCGCGATGCCTGCTTTATCACATAAAACATCTTGCACACGTTTCCGCTGCTCCCACTTTCTACGAAGCCCTCTGGCTGTGTACTTATAGACACTCTCTTCTAAAACATCATTTCAGAAAAGCAGTCATGACACCCAATCACCAGATATCGTAGTCATGGTATGTAGCAGTGGCAAGTAGGATCTGGATGGACTTAAGCATAGCTTTGAAAGTCTCAACTTTTCTATGTACACCAAGTAATCTTCTCAAGATATACTTGCTCCTGATGGGGATTTAACCCTTCAGATAAAGCAACCAAAGTCCATACTTTGTCGGTGTATAAGGATTCCATCTCAGATCGCTAAGCATCCAGCCATTCTTACAGAGTCCCACTCCTGATGGCCTGCTCGAAACTAGTTGGGTCATCATCTCATGATGCAATCCTCGCTCCCACTGTCATAAAGAAACCGAAGTATCTCTCATATGGATGAGGAACCCTGCTAGATCGGCGGAGAGGCTGAGGTTCGTTGGAAACTATTGAATCCTTTGGTTCTACCAAATCATCAGTTGCAGTTTGTATAGCTGGAACCATTCCAGTTCTACATAACAGACCTTGCCTCGAGCTTGTCCGGATTTTCTTTTAAACATAGGCCGGACAACCCCAAATCTTAACTTACTTAAGATATGGGCTCTTCCCTTTCCATATCAAATATGAAATGGTAGGCAACTGATTTGATTTGAACCCTATTCAATAGGTATGCAGCTTCTCAAGTGCATAACTCTCAAAAGGAAATAAGAAACTCAGTAGTACTCATCACAGAGCACACCATATCACATAGGGTGCTATTGCTCTGCCCCGATACACCGACGTGCTATGGTGTATACGGAGGAGTAATGCTGAGAGAGAATCTCATTCTCCTTTAGAATAGTTCAGGAATTCCGTGCTCAAGTATTCTCCTCCTTGATCTCATCAAAGGATATAATACTTATACCCGTCGTTGGTTCTCTACTTCTAACTTATATTCTTTGAATATCTCAAAAGGTTCGGACTTATGTTTCAACAGGAACACATGTCTGAATCTTGAGAGATTATCAGAGAATGTAATGAAGTACAAAGAACCGGTCTTGGCATGTGTAGACAGGGGACTTTCATACATCAGCATATATCAATCCCAAGAGTTCACTAACTCTTTCTCTGTTTCCAATAAACAGAGCTATGGTCATCTTATCTTTGTGACATGACCAGCAAGTTTCACAAGATGTAAATTCAAACAAATTTAAATATGTATCTTAATGTAACTTCAGCTAGTCGGGTCGCATTGATATGACCTAGTCTACAATGCCTCAAGAAGGATTCGTTCATTTCTGAACTCTTCCTCTTGTGTGTGTTCTGTATACTAAGAACTGTAGTTTGATTTAGAACGTCAATGCTTTTAGATAACGTGTCTGAACCGATCAACTCTTGATATAGGAAATGTTCAAAACATTATCCAACAATACAAAATTATATCCTTCTTTACTAATAAAGAAAAAGATATGATGTTGTATATCAGGTTCGGTATCTATTAACATTCGTTCAGAATCAATGTATTCTAGTAATACAGGGTGATAGTGGCCAACAGACTTGGCTGCAACACTTGCATCGTTTTCTGTCTCATGAAACTTATCACCCGTTCTCAGTTCTCTACCTATCTGTAGCCCATGTAACAGATTACATATGCGGGATCTTGATCCGGTATCAAATACCCAGGATGTAAAGGATATTGAGAAACAGTTCTCTGTAATGAACACACCCGAAGATGATGCATCAGCTTGCACTTTCTTCGTTTGGGCGGCACGGGAATTCAGGTATTCCCCAATTTCCTGCTCTGTCTTATAACAATTATAAGTTGGAGCGGGACCAACGTTCCCCAGCTCTGTATAACAAACGGGTTCGGTCAATATATCCGTATTATTATCTTGATTAAGGCGTGATATGGTCGCTACCTGGAGAGAGAGAGAAGAAAACACTCAGCGTATGCTCTTGCAAGATTAGATTGGTTATCTAATATATCTAATCAGGATGTCTCCCACTGTTTTAGTCAAATCTTCCTTCAAACCCTAAAAGGAAAGACTAGCCGGGATTAATTACACGCTACAAGTTCGCCAATCTTTCAGCCAGGCCAGTGTCGGTACTTTTAGGGAGTTCCCCCGTGCTTTCGCACGAACCTAATTAAAGTAAACCTTGTTTTCCCATGGGCGTAACCCCGTTGACACCTTTCTAGACACCTACTTGATCGGATAATTGTAATGTGTAAAACTCTCCCAGGAGTAACTCTTACTCGCACCGGGTATCGGGATCCAACTATCTCATAGAAGGTATGCAATCTCATTGCAAATTTCAACACTTGAAATTCCCAATAATATTTTACCCTTAGCATCCTATGACCTTGACGAAAGCCAACAAACCATAGGCTACTAGTCAAGTCCAACCCATCATTTCCCGATTGAATTAAACCGACCCGCATGACCCTTGACGAAAGCCAACAAAGTCGCACGACTACCCTAACTCAATCGCATCATTTGCTAGCAGATAAGCATAAATAGCTACCGCACACTACGCCTTGACGAAAGCCAACAAACGCAGCACGAATACTATAAAGTACTTATCTGAAATGACGGAGGGCTACGACAGGTTTTTAAGAAAACCTTTTGTGTAATGAACTTGATATTGTTGTAGAATCGAGTGATTTGAAATGGAGTGTTTTTTAGGCTTTTCTAGTTTTGCTAAAGGGGTCAATCCCGGTGAAGGGATCGTCGGCCCTTTCCTCATCGAATAAGGTGCAGGATATATCACATATACCGCTGTGCAAAGCAAGAACTATAGAAGCAATCAAAAGAAAAACCGAGTTTGTAGCATCTGCTAGTTTCACTAAAGAGGTCACTCCCGGTGAAGGGATCTCGGCTCTTTCCTTATCGAATAAGGTGCTGGATGTTCTACAAGGAACACCGCTATGCAAAGCAAGAACTAGAACTACCAGTTTTTAAACAAGTTTCTACAACATCTTAGGTTTCTTTTATTTCATTAATCTCATTAATGAAGTCCCATTTTATTATGCTTCACAAGCATCTCTTTTGAAACGAAATCTGCAATATAACATATATCTCATATATATAAAATATAAACATTTGTCTCAGGCAGTAATATGATCTCATCACAGAACATTGCAGCAGAAGAACATATATGAAATATTGGATATACTAGAACGTCCGTGTTTTCAATACGAGCCTGTATAAAACACGGATTCCACGGCCGCGATGAATAGCCAAACCCACATCCCTAGACCCCTACGAGAGCGGCATGTAACACTGCCAATTCTAGGGTTAGGAGACCCGGTCTCGACTCCTCGAGATGGTCTCCCACTGGACCCTAGAACCCGGTTACTTGTGCTCCCCGCCTTGGGTCTACCTAATGCGGAAAAGTAAATAATATATATCAACGGTGACATCTTCCGCAACCTGGAAGTGCCCCTATAAAAGAATATTACATACAAATGAATTTTACATGAATGAAAAAGAAAAAAACTCTCATCTCACATAAAACCCCCGGCTATTCAGAACGCGACGATCCAATAGAACATAAGCAAGTATGCGTATCCCGATTGTCGTTGATGTATAGCAACAAAGCCGGCGATACACCACATACTACGCTTACGGTCACAGAAAAGAAAGTGTAAAACTACAACAGTTGGAATCTGCAACCTCTTTAGACATCGCATGCCTAACCAAATGAATTCCTTAGACATCGCATGCCTAACAATTATAAACCCCGCATTTTAGTCTCATTTATCGAAAACTCTTTTCAATATCAAGTCGTGGAATTCAACAAGATTCCCGATATTCTGATTGAATGCTTGTCGAAAACTTTAGTAGACGGCCGCACCCCCAAATGCCGTCGACGAAGTGCACTAAGGCGGAACACCGCTGCCGCGAGCACCAGAACGAATGCTTTCGGCGATGGGGTTCACCTACAGTCACTTGGTCGGGGCTATGGGGCGTAGCTGTCTATTAAGTTTACCCGGCGAATATCCGCGTACGCTACGTGATTGCGATGGACTTTTGATCACATCAAAATTCCGTGGCAACCGATCATCTGAGACTAAACTGCTATGTTTATAACATTCAAATCAGTTATCTCATAACAATTTGTGGATTCCAAATATTGTATCACAATCCAGATAAATAGACAATGTTAAACTTTTCGATCGAATAATCAAACACCCAAGATTTCCCCAATATATCTCAACACTTGAAATCAGTTTAAAAACATCCATCACATGCCACAGTACCAATGGTCCAGCCGTAGAAGGGTCAAGCCAACGCCTCACATGTAGCACGTCGTACTGCCACAAACCCTAAGGTTCGGAGGCAGTTCAAGACGGTCACATAATCGAGTTAAGGTTTGTTGTCTTCTAGAGGGTCCACCGCGTTACTTGCACGACTTAGAACGTTCTAAAACACGAGAAAAAAAATCCAACTTTTGAAAAAATTTCCGACAGGGGAAAAAGTGAGTTATTGATATCCGTTCGAACATTTTAACAGTTTCTAAAAATTATCCGGACAAAACTAAACGAAGTTATATTATTCGATCGAAACATCGAGTCCCCAATACAACCTTTGAAAACTCAACACTTGAGTGTAATTAAAATATTCCCAGAAAAAATTGCCAAGAATGGACCTAAGAATAAATACAAGAAATTCCAGGGACTAACTCGAAATTTTGGCCGCGGAACCGCCGCAAAACCCCTGGTTTGGCCGCGGTTCCGCGGTCATTTTAGCGAATTAGAAGTCCGTACTTCACAGTAATTCTTAGTTTTTCCTGCTTGTTTTTCTGAGAATTTTTAATTAATAAAAAACCACATTTTTGAAAAATGTATAGAGAAGGGTAAACATCGGGGTTTCGGGTTTCGATCGGACTTTAAACTTCATCTAGACTTCGTCTAAAGCTCTAGCTTGGCTCTGATACCACTGTAGAGTTGCTAGGCACGCGCACAAGGGTCTACGAGGCATCAACCATGCCCGATTAAAATTTTAGCCATGCCGAACAACCCGAATACGGATCTTTAAACTAGAGATTAGGCGAAAACAACATGTTAAACACTTTAACACTAAGTGAGAGAGATTACAACCTTTGTAGATCCGGTCCTTCACTTCATAAGCTCCGTATTGTGGTCCCTTCCCTGCGATCATCGGGTTCCGGACTCTCGAGAGGTTCCACGAAGAGAAAGATGCAGTCTTGCTTCCGATCTTCGATACAAAGATGATCTACCTTGAAGTTTCATTAACACAAGCTAACACTCACTAAAATTAAGTGAACACTCTCATCTAAAGGGCAAGGGAAGATGAGGATGATGAAGTAGGATTTTTTCTCTCTTTATTTATCTTTTTCTCATATTTATTCATCACTTGGAAAAAGCTAGTAAGCTTTTTCCATGAAGAAAGAAGAAGGAAGAAGATGAAAAATATGATAGAATTCCTTTTGTGATGAATAATGATAGACTTTGATAAGGTTAGAAATGCAACCATGGTTCAAGTAACCATTGTAGAGAATTAACTAGGGTTAGGGTTTAGGGTTGAGTTAAAGAAATATCTTGCAAAATATCTTTTCCAAAACAAAAAAGAAAACCATCTAGAAACTTCTAGAAATGATTAACCCTAATCAAACCCTAACCATATTTAATCTCCACTAAACATGTTGCATTAATAACCATATCATGTTACAATATTATATATCACATATATAATATTTATTGTAACAAAATAAAATAATACATTTAACATATATCGCATATATATTAATGTATTATCCGAGTGAGAAAAAGAATCTTTTAGTGAGCTAATATTAGTTAATGTCATTTAATATATTATATATATTATATATATTATTATACATTAAATTATCGAATCAACACTTGATCCGACAATCCGGCTATATCGCATATAACCGACTAATATTTATCCGTACCGATTCATCGAATCAAAACTTGATCCGATGACCCGGTTGATATCAAATATCGCGAGAATAGAATACGGTATCTCATATCGTATTATCCTCGGTCCCGCACATATCACATATGTGCCCCTACTCCGTTTTGCCTGAGCCAAGAAACCTCTGTGTAGGACTCTAAAGAATCGTCAATACGCCGGCAGTAGGTGATGATCATATCAAACACCCACAAGCTGCAAGCGGTCAGCTAAACGTAACAGCTACCCAGGTATTGAGCACTCAGAAAATCAACAAGCAAGCCTGTACATTCTCCTGTGAATCCAAACAGTAACACTCCCGTACAGTCCGGTCTCGTCGTCTGATATGTCGCATATCTCGCCTAGGGGTGGTAAACGTCAGACCCCAGTAGCTCGATAAGTCGTGTCGATATGATGTCTATAACAGTTCGAGAAACTACTGATAACACTTACCAGTAAATCTCAGCAACCCTAGCCAGGGATTTCCGGTTATAGCCAATCGAATACAGCACAACATCAACTCCCTATACCGGGAGAGACGAATCCCCTCCTATCGCTCATTGCCTCCATGTGATTCGGGACTGTACCCAAAAGCCACCTTTTTGCACGCCCTCTTGGACGTGGTATGATGGAAATCAAAGCACAGTTTGAATCACACAAGACTCTATGACGATCTCGGGTCAACAGACTACTCTGTACCAGTGTCACCGGAGAACTGCCATCTGACGTGTGGTATAATACCATCTGGGAGTTCTCGGCGAGTCCGTCCAGTGTACCCAGTCTCTACTGAGCACCCGTACACCATCCTTGATGTCAAACACCGATGGATATGGGATCATCCATCGCCCATCATATGGGTCAAGATGCGTATACGCTAGTCTACTCTGGTGTATCGATGCCCTGTCTCGATACACCCTCGACTAGGAACAGTTATAGGATGTACTCATCGACTACCGTGGCCCCACTAGTATGATCTCATCATAGTTCCAGTAGTCGAGTATATATCCTAAGGGCTTTATCAACATGTAACATAGAGACAATCTGAGTACATGTTAAGATAAAGTACAACCAGATAGCATACTATCATGTCGAGCAAGAAAGTCCTCCCTATATATGTCCTAGCATCCACTACAATATACATCGTATGTACAGTAATGGCCTCTAGGGCATACATATAACTAACATAGACGATAAGGGCTAATACATTTCTACCTACGACGCTACCAAAGAGGCAGTCTGGATGAATATTAGTTCATGAGATGAACTTTGTTCCTACCATTGTGTGACAATGGAGTTGTGGCTTTGGCCTAGGAACCCCCGTCCCATCAGTGATCCAGACATATTCTTAGGCAGTATCACCTGATCATGGAGATGGATGATCTCCAGGGAGATCGAGATTAGGAGAGTAGACACAGAAGAGAAAAGGGCAGATCCACTCACAAAGGCCTTTTCCCAGTAGAGACTTTTATGGGATGATTGAGTATGAGATACTTCAACCACTGCTGATTGTTGGGTATGAGATACTACAACAAATGGCCTAGTTCAAGTGGGAGATTGTTAGTTATATGTATGCCCTAGAGCTCATTACTGTACATACGATGTATATTGTAGTGGATGCTTGGACATATATAGGGAGGACTTTCTTGCTCGACATGATAGTATGCTATCTGGTTGCTCTTTAACTTAACATGTACTCTGATTGTCTCTATGTTACATGTTGATAAAGCCCTTAGGATGAGTACTTGACTACCAGGACTATGATGCAGATCATACTAGTAGGGACGGTGTAGTCGCTAAGTACATCCTTCAAATGTCCCAAGTCGTGGGTGTATCGAGACAGGGCATCGATATACCAGAGTAGACTAGCGTATAGCTTCTCGACCCATACAGATGGGCGATGGATGATCCCATATCCATTGGTGTTTGACATCAGATACAGTATACGGGTGCTCAGTGGAGACTGGGTACACTGGACGGACTCGCCGAGAACTCCCAGATGGTATTATACCTCACGTCAGATGGCAGTTCTCTGGTGACACTGGTACAGGTTAGTCTGTAGACCCGCGATCGTCATAGAGTCTTGTGTGATTCCCACTGTGCTTTGATTTCCACCTTACCACGTTCAAGAGAACGTGCAAAACGGTGCTTTTGGGTACAGTCCCGAGTCACATGGAGGCAATGAGTGATAGGAAGGGTTTCGTCTCTTCCGGTATTGGGAGTTGATGTTGCGCCGTGTTCGATTGGCTATAACAGGAAGTCCTTAGCCAAGGCAGCTTCAGAGATATACTGGTAAGTGTTATCAGTAGTTTCTCGACCCGTTATAACCCTCATATCGACACGACTTATCGAGTTACTGGGGTCTGACGTTTACCACCCCTAGACGAGATATGCGACATTTCAGACAAAGAGACCGGACTATACGGTAGTGTTACTGATTGGATTCGCAGGAGTGTGAGCAGGCTTGCTTGTTGATCTTCTGATCGCTCAATACCCGGGTGGCCATTACGTTTAGCAGACCGCTTGCGGATTGTGGGTGTTTGATATGATCATCACCTACTGCCGGCGTATTGACGAGTCTTTAGAGTCCTACACATGGGTTTCCTGGCTCAAGCGAAATGGAGTAGGAGCACATATGTGATATGTGCGGGACTGAGATTGATACGATATGAGATACCGTATTCTATTCTCGCGATTTGTGACATCGGTCGGTTATATGAGATATAACCAGGTTATCGGATCAAGTATTGATTCGATAAGTTGTTACTTTTGATATTAGTCAGTTATAACCGGATTATTAAATCAAGAGTTGATTTAATAATTTAATGTATAATTATATATTTGATATATTACATTGAATTAACTATTATTAGCTCACTTATGATTTGTTTTCTCACTTATGTGTGCACATTGTACATATGTGATATGTATATTTGTGTACATGTATTTTATCATGGTTGATGATACATACAAGATGGGTGTATGAGACTTATACCATGATTAGGTTAAATTAGGGTTTTGTTTATGTCTTAAGATTTAACAAAAGAGAATGACTTAGTCAAAGTTGTCAAGCTTGGAAGAAGCTTGTAGAAACATTGACAAAGTCCACTCTTTTGTCATTTCTTTAGATATTACTTAACCCAACCCTTAACTTTACACCTTGGTTTATTCTCTACATGAGTTAAGCATGAGAGCTTAACTCAACCATGAGTGATATAATTCATTTGGATGAATTATTCACTTGGAGTTCTTCTTCTTCTTCTTCCTCCTAAAAAGCTTTCTAGCACTAATGGAGTTATGAGAAAAAGTGTGAGAAAATCAATTCTAATGTGAGCCCACTTCCTACTTCATCATCCTCTACTACTTGCCATGTAGTATAGGGTGTTCTCTTCACAAAGTTCATGACCTAGTGAAGGAATAGATTGAGTTAGTGTCTTCTCGACGTAGATCATCTTCGGCCTCGAAGTTATCGAAGCAAGCACGTTCGTTTCTTCGTGGAGCCTCTCTAGAGTCCGGAGTTTGCGATCGCAGCAAAGGGGACTTCTACACGGAGCTATTGAAGTGAAGGACCGGTCTACAAAGGTTGTATTCCTTGCTCACTATTAGTTGCAAAGTTGTTTGCTTTAGATTCCGTATTATTCCTAGTAAACGATCTATGTTTAGGGTTAGCTAGAACGGAAAAATTTTAAATTGGCATGGACGATGCCTCCCGAAACCTTTCTGCCGTCGTAGGTAACCCTGCACATGTGATTTGGGACTGTACCCAAAATCCACCTGTTTGCACGACTCTTTTGAGCCGTGGTAGGGAGGAAATCAAAGCACAGTGGGAACTACACAAGATACTATGACGATCTCGGGTCTACATACTAACATGTACAAGTGTCACCGGAGAACTGCTATCTGACGATAGGTATGGTACCATCTAGGAGTTCTCGGCGAGTCCTGTTCGGTGTACCCATTCTTTAATGAGCACATGTGTACAATCTTTGATGTCAAACACCAATGGTTATGGGATCAACCATTGCCCCATACAGGGTCAAGAAACGTACACATTAGTCTACTCTGGAATATTGATGCTATGTTTCGATACTCTCTCGACTAGGAACTGTTAAAGGACGAGCTTGCGGACTACACAAGCTGTTACGCCCCGCTTCCCAGAGTGCGCTAAGATTGGCACGTGACAGAGCCAACCATGCTACCTGTGGCTAGGAAACATCTTTCCACAGTCACATTACGGCTGTTTAGAAGATATCAAGAACAGGAAAGTAAATAAACTATCTAGTACATGCCCATGAGCCAGAATAAATGAGTCAAGAAATAATATGCGGAAGCAATAAATCCAATGAGCAATAACATCTGGAAAGTAAACATAACTAAACTGGATACTAACAGGATCCTCACTACTCGGCCTGACGGCGGAAATACTCCTGATCAGCCTGCGACAAAGGTGGAGGGTTTGGGCCATGCAAAACCCAGACGTCAGTGCGTCATAATATCAATAATTCAAGGCAAGCAGGATGTAATGACATATGCAGGCATGGAGTATGAACAGTAACAAGTCCTCAGTAACAAGTAAACAGTAACATGAATATAGATCAGTGGACAGGATATAAACAGGTGAAGTGCAGTGAGTAGTCTAAACTGTGCTATAGGGTTATCTACTCTAAAGTTATTCAAAATCAATTAATGTAATCCTCATCGTAACCCATCGGCCTATGTCCCGTTCAACGCCACGGGACCACGGTAACAAGATATAATAGACTGTGAGTCTATGTCCCGTTCAACCCCACGGGACCACGGTAACATGATGTAATAGCCCTTTGAGTTACGTTCGGCTACATTCTTGATTTCCCCATATCCCCAAGTTATGTGTGTAAGTCAGGTATTGAATAATCTGGAGCTAATGCCAACACATGATCAAGCAGGTACAGGTTTGTCTGTATAGACAACAGGATATGTCCATAGGGACAAGTCAAGATTTGTCGGCATTAGTAACAAGATCAGGTATCAAGTCAAGTAGTGATATAATCAAGTCATATCAAGTAGTGCACATGTATCAAGTTATGTCAAGTTGTGTATTAGGTCATGTCAGGTAGTGCAAAAGTATCAAGCGGGTGCTCATAATCAAACTGTAATAAGTATGGGTGCACAAAATCAAGTATGGAGTACTAATATAACAATAAAACGAAATAATGTGACATGGTATGCAAATAGATATAAAATCAATGATATAGATGCGCAATTATCGATTAGGGTTACATTTATAGTTCCAATACTAATTAGGATGCACTTTATTAAACATGGGGTGTTAATATCACAGTATCATGAAATAATATGGTCTCGGCGTGCAACTAGATATGCAATAAACCGTACGGATACTATAAAACTGTAAATCGGTAAAATTTGTTGAATATTAAAACACAAGCACTATTATTTATTAAATAGATATTGATATAATAATATTAACATGGATAACATATTCAAACCGATTAATAACTATAAAAGTGGTATTGATTAACCATGCACAAAAAAGTTCCGTTCAGAAATTCAGCGCTACCCTGATTTGTAAAATAGCTTAAAAATAACAAACGTTCTCCAAAAGGGACGTGTCTTATACCAAAACAAAGATAATTCAATAAGGTTTTCATTTTTATAAGTTTAAGTATCTCAGGTTGTTCCTACAAAAAGCTATGAACATTCGAAGTTGAAAGTTTGCTGCTGGAATTTCCCTGGACAACAGTTTAAAGATATTTTCATTTGCATTTTACGTTATTTAAACAATTTATTTTGCAAACAAATATTTAATAGAGTTATATTATTCTGAGTTATCTTCGTAACGAACTAAAGAACGTATACTAATGATTTTTCTATGATTTATAATGAATTTTATAAGGTAAGGTGTACAGTAAATTTCAGATTTGTCGTATCCGCTTTGCAACGACGTTTCATGTGTAAACTATAATATTCTCAAACTATATTTTGTATAACATTATAAAAATGAAGATTATAAACTAATTAAAGATAATAATAAGAAATGTTACGACGATATATATTTTTATAGATATAATTATAGCATGTCGCAAGTTGTAAACTTTCATACATTTTATATTATAAAACCGATTAACGTTAAATAACTATGGTGTATAAATTATATAGATATAGATGTATGATGATGGTGATGATGATAATAATAATACGGAAACATATAAATAAATTACATAAAGCATAGCATGTAGCAAGTTGTAAACTTGCCTCGATCGAATCACGCGACGGATACGCACGGCACGTCCGACGTCGGTAAATCGTTGCAACGCACACGCGGCACACGGAACGGGTCCAGGCAAGGCAAGAGGGTGATCACACAGGCAAGGTACGTTCACTGGATCACTCGGATCGTCAGCGACGAGCACGGCTCCGGCGGTGATCACCGAAAGCAAGAAACAAGATCATGAAATAGAAAGAAGAAAGAAGAAGAAGTAAGAAGAAGAGGCTGTGTATTAAATAAGGAAATAAATAAATAAATAAAATATATATAAATATATATATGCAGAGGAGAGAGAGGGGGGGTTAGTTTGTTAGGAAATTAGTTTAGATTTAAATTTAAAAAGATATGTGTAGTTATTTAAATTTTAATTCGTACCAGTTTATTAAAAAAATAATATTATACTAATAAAATTTGATATTCTGGTAAATACAAACATAGTCCAAAACATGCCCGGGTCGGGTCTAAAAATTCAGTTTCAAAATACGAAAAATATATGTGTCGAATAAAATTAAAATTGGAAATCCGGGTAACGAAAAATTCATACCCTCAAGAACGGATGCACGTACGTGCGCATAGCCATCCAAACAAGTCTGTTTCACTGAACGGGACGAGAACAAGATGCGCGGATACTACCACGGGGTTAGGGGTATCATGCAGGCCATGCAATGTATTTCTAAAATATTTTATGTGACTTAAAATGTTATATTGTAAAATGTAAATGCCAGATAAAATACCAGTATGCAATATACAAGAAAGTGCACAAGTCTATGTAACAAGTCAGGATAAATCACGAACATGAATCAAGACGGGTTTCAAGTAAGCGGGTCGGGTAGAATACAAATACATATGTCAAATACACTATTCGCACCCAAAACACAACAAACCAGGAAAATACCATAAATAAAGAAATACATGAACTAGAACTGGTATAAATGAACTAGGGTGTTACACAAGCCCTACTAGTATGATCTGCATCATAGTCCTGATAGTCAAGCCAACATCCTAAGGGCTTTATCAACATGTATCTATGAGATAGTAAACTAAAACAAGTGCACATGTTAAGATAAAGAGCAACCAGATAACATACTATCATGTCGAGCAAGAAAGTCCTCTATATATATGTCCAAGCATCCACTACTACTACAAATAAGGGTTGCCCCTACGGATTTATCGGTAGGGGCAACCCACTGCCCCTACGGATATATACGTAGGGGCGAAAAAAGACCCCGTAGGTGCAAAGGCCGCAGGTGCAAGTTGAGGCCCTGAACTAGCCCCTACGGACAAATTCATGCCCCTACGGATATCTCGGTAGGTGTTATAGCCCCTACGGAGTACCCCCGTAGGGGTAATAAAAGCATATATTTAATTTTTTTTTTGAATATATTGTATATACCTACGGATACCTCCGTAGGGGATATAAAGTAGCCCCTACGGATAAGTCCGTAGGGGCCACTCCCAACACCCTGCACTGAGATCGGGGGAAAAATATCAGGAAAACTGATATTTTGCCCCTACGAATTTATCCGTAGGGGATAAACAGTGGCCCCTACGGACATATCCGTAGGGGCACCGCCAACACCCTGCACTGATATCAGGTAGGAAAATATCAGGTTTCCTGATAGTTTGCCCCTACGGATAACTCCGTAGGGGCAACATATGTACCTACGGCTTAATCCGTAGGTACATATTGTCTGTATTTTTTTTTAAAAAATAGGCTGCTAGATTTTTTCCCGCCCTGTGCACAATACTATATACATCAATCAAATCATATATTGCAGTATTCATAATCACATCTCACGCATATATATAATATACAAAAGAAACCCAAAAACTGAATATGATATAAATACAAACCAATATCAATATCGTTTCAAAATGTAGTACAATGTGATATAAATATATGTTTCAAAAAATAAGAACCAAAAAGCTACCCTAGTTCGGTCCAGCTCCACCTCCGAATAACGTTAGAATAACGCGCGCCTGCTCCTCGGTCAATACACTCTGCAATGCTACATATAAGGGAGTCTGAGCGGCATGTGGAGCTGGCGATGTGGTCTGCGCAGCCGCCGTCGAGGTAGTCGCTTGCGGAGCCGCGGCTGTGGGAGTCTGAGTGGGCGGTGGAGCTACAGGAGCTGTCTGCGGAACCGCAGCCGATGTAGTAGCTTGCGGAGCCGCAGCCGAAGGAGATGCATGTGGAGGCTCGGCCGATCTACCCTGTCGCGTCTGGACATAACGTGTGTAAGAAGCGTGTAAGAACTGTGTATTATTCGAATTCGTTTCATTATTAAGTTATTTCAAAACCCTGTTTGGATATCTAGTTTGGAAAAGCGTTGTTTATTTTAATTACATATGTATGTATGATTAATCAAACTTAAGTCTAAAACCAAATAAGCTCAAGCTACGTACTAATTATGGATATGTTGATATGTATATAATATGAAATGATATTTTACTATAAAGTAGTATACATACCAGCATCTCCTTCAACTCCTGAACGGTGGCCCTCAAGCTATCCAGTTCCTGATGGACATGCCGGTCACTGGAGACGGAGGAAGTAACCGCCGGGGTGGAGTCCAACCTCATATGGGCCCTGTTAGGGCCCAATCCCCGGCCTCTCTCCCAACCTCCGTGGTGCCCTCCGTGTGCGGCGTCCAGAACTGGGGTCAGCAGCCTCGGATCGTTCTGTCCGGTAAAATCGATCCCCGAGGCCTGGGCCTGCTCAACCACCCGCTCCTACACCCACATTAAGCAGTAAAGTATAAGTATAAAATTTAAACTTGAACCTTCCAAAACTAAAATTTCAAATTTGGGTAGAAAAAATATTAACACTTACGCAGTACTCCTGGGTAGCGACGTCGGGACATCGAAGCTCGCCCGTGGCGGGATCTGTCGAGGTGCCGTGGACGGCAAGATATGCGGACAGCACGCTCGGTGTACCACCTGACGCCACGGTCCGAGATGTCTGCAATATTAGAAAGTAACTCTTAATATTAGAAATATTAGAGAATAACTCTTAATATTGCAGAATATTAGAGAATAACTCTTAATTTACCGATAACTCCATGGCTCGAGTAATGTTCCTCGAGCCACCTGTGTAAGTGGGGCGACCCCTCTTCGCCGACTTCCTGTTCTCCATATTCTGAGCGGCCTGTTTCTGCACAACGCATTAACATTTAGTTTTCTAATTAAGAAACACAAAGAAATAAATTATATCATAAATAATGAATTAAATTTAAAATACATACTTGTTTGCGTTCGGAGTCGAAATAAGCGCACAATAGAGGCCATGTCTCTACGTCGACTCTCGCAAACGCCGGAGTAGATAGGAGGGCCGCTCTCTCTGCCTCGGGGGTCGCTATCCACAGGGAGTAGCAGTCGGCCTTCAGCTCATTCCTGTTGTATCGGACCTTGGCCTGCATGTTCTTCATCAGGCCATTGTACAGAGCATGAAGGTCGAGCACCCTCCCCGAGTGATCAGGGTCGGCTACAGGCTGAAAATCGTAATCCAACTGAAAATACAAAAAAAAACATTGTTATTAGATTGCAAGTGTTAATAATAAATATATTGGATAGATCAAATGAAAATATATATTAATACATACCCGAGCCTGATCAAAGAAGAGGGCGAATGAGCGCTGGTGCTGCTCGCCCCACTCAACGTGAAGTGGATAGTTCTTCACGATCCGGCTCTCGTCCCCCAAATACCGGCCGAACCTCTCGGCATGAGGACCGGTATAGCGATAGTCAAGGGTAAAAAATAGGGGGAATGCTGCCTCCCCCCTAGCTCTATCAGGCCTCAGCCTATGGGACTGATTCGGGCCTCGAGTCCCCCTCTGGGGATGGAGAGGCCCTGCGTCTGCACGAAATATCAAGACAATCAATAATAAGACAAAGTTGTATTAAGAAATCAAGGTTAAACAAAAATTCAAGTGTGATATATACCTCCGGTGATTAGCGCACGAGCCTGGGCCCGAGCAGCAGCACGAGCGGGACGATAGTTCCTCCGGTGAGGAACAACCGGGGTCCCGGATCCGGACGCATCCCCTCCAACTATAAAATAAACATCGACGCTAAATCTCCATGAAGTTCATATTTATTCTATATAGCATATGTAAAATAAATAAATATTTTAAATTTATTCATACTAACCTGCAGACGATGCGGAGGGTATGGAAGCGGCAGGAGTGGCCCCTGTGGAAGGTGTGGACGCACCACCTATAATTAGACAATTAAAAATAGATTTTATAAGTAATTGCAAAAAGAATGTGTAGATCAATAATATAACGTTCTAAATCAATATGCATGAACTATAGGACATATAAACATACCCGCAGGTGCGGTGGTGTCACCACCTACAGCTAGACAATAATAAAAATTGCTAAGTAAGAGCAAAAGGAATGTGTATATTTATGATATAGCATTCTAAATCAATATACATACACTATATGATATATAAACATACCTGGAGGAGCGGAGGTGGCCTCTGTCCCAGATGTGGACGCAGGACCAACAACTAGACAATTAAAAATAGATTTTATAAGTAATTGCAAAAAGAATGTGTAGATCAATAATATAACGTTCTAAATCAATATGCATGCACTATAGGACATATAAACATACCCGCAGGTGCGGTGGTGTCACCACCTACAGCTAGACAATAATAAAAATTGCTAAGTAAGAGCAAAAGGAATGTGTATATTTATGATATAGCATTCTAAATCAATATACATACACTATATGATATATAAACATACCTGGAGGAGCGGGGGTGGCCTCTGTCCCAGATGTGGACGCAGGACCAACAACTAGACAATCAAACATTGACAATATAAGTAATTTTGACATAAACATGCATGAATATCTGTAATATTACATTGAAAATGGATATGCGTGCAGTATACCTGGAGGTGTGGCAAAATCCACACGGAAGGAGGCATCCGAAGGGGTCTCCGATCTGGGTGCAAGACCGGCCCTCTGAAGCTCCCTACGGAGCTCTCCGGGCGGCAGAACCGCTCTGCCTCTGCCTCTGCCTCTGCCGCGGCTGGAGCTCCTGCCGCCCCTCGCTGCTCCCTACATCGTCATCAAATCTAGATAAACGGTTCGTGGACGCATTAGACAATCATTAAAAGTATTGACTATATATGATCTAGAGCGTAAAATGTGAAGTAATAATATAACATTACTGATAACCTTTTTCGTTTCGTGGGCGCATCATACATATCTACTTGGATTTCATCGTCGATGTCATTTCTAACCCACGTAACTTCATGATCGGTCGAAGACAACCCGTCCTTCGAAACAGACGGTCGGAGCACTTTAAGCCTTCTCTCTTCTTCGTCCTCATCGCTGTCCTCGTATTCTGGGACATCGTAGACATCTCTAGGTTTCCATCGGCATACAACACTCCACCCCGGATGCTTCAAACACTGTGAGTAGTATACTTGGAACGCTTGGTTCGGAAAGATAAACGGATCGTCCTGACTGTAAAATCGAAGTGTGTTCACACTGGTCAATCCATATTCATCTTTCCAAGTCCCAAGACTGCTTCTCCACCTGTCTGTATCGGTTCGCGGATCGTACCAAGTACAGTGGAATATATAAAAGGGTTCTGATCGTCCGGGATAGTGGATGCCGAGTATACAATTTAAGTACCCATAGTAAATCACACCGTCCGATCCTACCGTCGCAATCCCACTATTCTGAGTGATTCTAGATGTTTCTATGTCCTTAACTTCGAATTTGTATCCAAGGACACCAAATCCTTTGTAATGTGCAACCTCCATACTAGGAAATTGAGCTAAACATCTTGAATCACTCTCAAATGATGCAGACAAGTTCGGATCGTGGATCTAACAAAACAAATTTTACGATAAATACATAACGATACAAGTTTAGATTAAAACTGATAGCAATAAAATGTAATTCGAATAACTTACATGCTCTGTGACCCAATCACAAAAATTATCCTGATGGTATTTTTCCAAACGCTCTTCGTTCCAATCAGGATGCCCCTCACGTACCTCGTTAAAATGAGTTCTGTTTTCGACAAATAATTGTGACATTAATATTATGTCATTTCATACACACAAACACAGATATAACAATTAATCCAAAAGAACTTACTCTCTAATTTGTTCAAGACATACGCAATTAAGCAAGATAAACCGGTATATCTTGTTGATAAACATAGTGTCTACCCTCTTATACTCGGCTTTACCATATGGCCCGTCTTGAATTCTTCGTGGTCGGTTAAGCCTTGTCTCAATGTTCTCGTCCAGATAGCGGGAACAAAATGTGGTTGCTTCATCAAGAAGATAACCTTGCATGATAGAACCCTCTGGTCGATTTTTATTGCGTATATACTTCTTAAGAGTGTAAAGGTACCTAATGAGAATATGTTGAATAAATAAACACGGGCATACATGACAAAAATAAATTTATAAATTGCGCGAAACGAAAAATTACACGTACCTCTCGACGGGATACATCCATCGATATTGTACCGGTCCGGCTAACTTCGCCTCAGTTGCAAGATGAACCGTCAAGTGTATTATGATATCGAAGAATGACGGTGGGAAAATACGCTCAAACTTGCAAAGTATCAACGCAATAGAATTTTCTAGTTTATCCAGCGTCGCAACCTCCAGCGTTTTAGCACACAACTCCCTGAAAAAACAACATAGGTCGTTGATTACTAGACCAACCGAGTCGGGGAGAGAAGTCCTGAGGGCTAATGGAAGAAGGTGCTCCACGATAACATGGTGGTCATGACTTTTCAGCCCATCGATCTTGCCCTTCACAATTTTTATTTTCTTGCTGAATGATCCTGAGAAACCTGTGGGGACTTTCAAATCATGCAACACCTGCAGGAATCTTTTCTTCTCCGGTTGTGACATATGATAAGCGGCATTGGGAAGTACAAACTTTCCCGGTTTACCCGCTACCGGTTTAGGGTGCAGTTCACTTCTTATTCCCCACTCTTGTAGATCCATCCGGGCATTCATGTTGTCTTTCGATTTCCCGTCTTTACACAGAAGCAAGTTAAGTATGTGCTCTGATACTCCCTTCTCTATATGCATGACGTCCAGACAATGACGCACTGAATTTGTAGACCAGTACGGAAGCTCGAAGAAAATGCTTAACTTGTTCCAATATTGTGGTTTGACCTGTCTCGTCGGATCCATCCCGAAGGTCACGTTATTGTAACCATCCCATTTAGCAGTCACGTCCTCTCCGGACAATAGGGATGGAGGCCCAAGAAGCTCCTGATGACCATCAAAGTGAACCGTGTCTAACCTATAGGGGTGGTCTAGAGGCAGAAAACGTCGATGGCCGCAATAACAAACCTTCCTGCTAAAATTCAAAAATTTTGATGTTGTGTGTTCATGGCAATGAGGACATGTTTTGTGACCATGTACGGACCAACCTGAAAGCATTCCATACGCAGGAAAGTCATTAATTGTCCACATTAAAGCCGCACGCAGTATGAAGGTTGTATTTGTGTTTGAATCATATGTCTCTACACCATCAATGAACAAAGTTTTCAGCTCCTCAATCAGAGGTCGGAGATAGACGTCGATATTGTTCCCCGGTGAGTTTGGTCCGTCGATAAGAAGAGGCATCATAAAGTATGATTGGTCCATAGCCAACCAAGGCGACAGATTATAAATTATCATTACAACGGGCCATGTACTGTGACTTCCATCCATATAGTTGAATGGGCAGAAGCCATCGGCAGCCAGTCCGAGCCGGACATTGCGAGGATCGCTACTGAATATTGCGTGCCTCCTATCGAAATCCTTCCATGCCGGTGAATCTCTTGGATGGCTCATTTTTCCATTTTCGCTTGGAGGAGCACGGTGATGCCAAATCATTGCCTCGGCTGTTTTCTTGCACCTGAATAGCCTCTGTAGCCTCTGTGTTATGGGAAAATATCGTGCTATCTTCACAGGTATATCAGGCTTCTTATCAGAATCTTTCGGCTTATACCTGGCCTCTCCGCATGTTGGACACTCTTTCAAATCTGAATTCTCTTTCCGGTACAACACGCAATTTTTAGGACATGCTTGAATCTTCTCGCACTTTAGACCCAAATCAGACATCATTTTCTGGGCTTCGTACCAGCTTTCGGGCACATTATTTCCCGGAGGCATAGAATCTTTCAAGAACGAAAGAAGCATTGTGAATGACTTGTTGCTCCATCCATTTAGGCACTTAATTTGGAAAAGTTGGACGAACCATGAGAGGGTGGAATACTTCGCATTCTCATAAATTGGTTTCCTAGCATCATTCATGAAATTTTCATATTTATCCGCACGCGGTCCTTGACCGGAAGGAATGTCATCTTCGGTACGAATAGATTCACCTAGGGCAGCCTCTACCATATCCTCCATTTCTTCTGATGGAAATAAATTTCCGTATCCTGCCGTATTACCGAATTCTTCTTCTTCTCCTGCCGCATTATCGTGTTCTCCTTCTTCTACCGCAGTACTGCATTCTTCTCCTTCCCCGTGATATTTCCAAGTTGAATAAAGTCTAGTAAACCCATGTTTTACAATATGAAGCTCTGCCAATTCTACCTTCTGCCAGTACTTATTGCCACATCTATCGCACGGACAGAGAATCTTCTCTATTATGATCTTATTATGTGCTCGTACAAATTCAAGGAAAGCAGCAACTCCTGCGACAAACTTAGGTTGCATACGTTGTTTCCAATCCACATACATCCAGTCCTTAACTCTGACGTACTCATGGGCCATGTTAGACTGAATAACATATAAATTGTAGGTTATGCTGACTATATTGAGAAATATAAGAACGGGATAGTTACTGACAAAGGAGAAAATCCATGTATATGCTTTGTGTGTGCGTTTGTCGTTGAAAAGAATAAATTATCGCACGTTATGTTGACCGATAGACGGGGACTAAGTGGCGCTTTTAGTTTCATATATGGGTATCGATGGGAATATGAAGGTTTCATATTATCATATATTGGTTTTAACCCGAACATCTCGAATCGCTCTCTGATTATGCGTTTGTATGTATGTGTTCCGGCTGTCGGGGGTAGTCTTCTATCCCATTAAGAATGTATAGAGCGAACGCCCATCACTTGTGCTTTCAACCGTTTCGAGTAAATTTCGGCAGCACCTCCCCGCTGTTCTCCGAGTATACTGTAATAGAATAGATAATCATTTCAAAGCTGTGAAACAACGTTGAAATGAACATCTAATCTATCTTTGTACACGGAGAACCAGCGGAAAGATACCGACGAAATATCTCAAAACGGATGAAAACACAAGTGAATGAAGGCGTTTGCTTTATACATTCTTAACTTGTCCACACGGGACAAATCTATGGGTTACCATACGATTGAATTTTCTCGTCGCGTAGACTATACGACGGTTGTTAGTATCGAGCTATACTGTCCGATATTTAACAACCTTCGTATAGTTCTAGGTCACGACGAGCATCGCACGTATGTTAACCGATAGACGGGGACTAAATGGCGCTTTTAGTTTCATATATGGGTATCGATGGGAATATGAAGGTTTCATATTATCATCGAGTATCATATATTGGTTTTAACCCGAACATCTCGAATCGCTCTCTAATTATGCGTTTGTATGTATGTGTTCCGGCTGTCGGGGGTAGGCTTCTATCCCATTAAGAATGTATAGAGCGAACGCCCATCACTTGTGCTTTCAACCGTTTCGAGTAAATTTCGGCAGCACCTCCCCGCTGTTCTCCGAGTACACTGTAATAGAATAGATAATCATTTCAAAGCTGTGAAACAACGTTGAAATGAACATCTAATCTATCTTTGTACACGGAGAACCAGCGGAAAGGTACCGACGAAATATCTCGAAACGGATGAAAACACAAGTGAATGAAGGCGTTTGCTTTATACATTCTTAACTTGTCCACACGGGACAAATCTATGGGTTACCATACGATTGAATTTTCTCGTCGCGTAGACTATACGACGGTTGTTAGTATCGAGCTATACTGTCCGATATTTAACAACCTTCGTATAGTTCTAGGTCACGACGAGCATCGCACGTATGTTAACCGATAGACGGGGACTAAGTGGCGCTTTTAGTTTCATATACGGGTATCGATGGGAATATGAAGGTTTCATATCATCATCGAGTATCATATATTGGTTTTAACCCGAATATCTCGAGTCGCTCTCTAATTATGCGTTTGTTGTGCATTCGTGTTGTATGTGTAACATGATTTTAAACCATTGAGATCAAGATTGATAGAACTGATCATCCTACATTGCAATAGCATTCATCAACCAAAAACTATTATTGCAATGGTATACATCTATAACAATCAACAATTAAAACTATAAATATAGGATACTGATATCATAAAGCGTTATGAGACACCTCATCTGCCACGTGTCGTGATCATGGAAATCGCTAATATTGAGTTATGAGACACCTCATCTGCCATGTGTCATGGTTACATATTAGTTAGGGACACGGCTATTTGTGTGCGGCTGCACGCTTGTGCAAAGATTTGTAATGTTAAAAAAATGTGATTTTTTTTATACATTGGAAAGAATGAATAGGAATTGATCTTTACATTGTTAACCTCTTTTAGTTTTTCTTTAGGAGCGGTCTCTCATATCTTAGTTGAAATATTTTCTATGTTTGTTATGGTCTTACTCTCACATAAACTATCAATATCATGCCACAAGAGAGTGAAAGAAATAGCATGCATGGTGTGTTCAATGTATGATAAACAAGTACACTTCTAATAGTTTTTAAATTTGAGAAGTCCAGAGTGTATGGAAGGAGTTGAATAACAGAAGCATAAGGGGCACAACATTTTTTTCTTAAATTCTGGATACATTCTAAAATCTTCAACAGCAATTGGAGTGTATTTCGCTGTGAGAGACTCTTCAAAGAAATGGAGGAAGAAGCACTAAAGAAAAAAGAGAGAAAAATAAGAATATAAAGTTGAAACTAAACTTGAGCTATCCGCTGAAATCATAAAGCATAGGAATGTTGATTGAGTCTTGATCTATTGCTCTTTCTTTGCATTATCTCGTATGTCCATTTATAGATTTTAATGCCACATGAGATGTATAATCTGTCAGCTCCCTATGGTTGTATTAATGTCAGCTCTTACACAATATGGGTATCTGCCTTACCATTAAGACAACTATGGAATATGTTAATTTAAAATGTAAGGCTAGCTATCTATGTATTCTGAGGGACTGCTTGCATAGAACTTAGCTTGATCCTCTCAATTATTACACATAAATATGCTGACATGCCTCTCATAACCCTAACCTCAGCCCCACAGTAACCCTAACCCCAGCCCCAACCCTAACCCCAGCCCACCGTAACCCTACCCCAGCCCCACAGTAACCCTAACCCCAGCCCCACCGTAACCCTAACCCCAGCCCCACCCCAGCAGCAGCCGAACCCCAACCCTAACCCTACCCCGACCCCGACCCCGACCCGACCCCGACCGCCACCGCGCCCCTGCCCAAACCCAACTCTCACGCGCGCAACCCAGACCCAGCCATGAATAATCCAAAAATGCTTTAATTTACCTCGAGATTTATACCTGAACGGGTGCGCTGGTGGGCTGGAGCGACGACGGTGGCGAATTGGCGAAGAAACCGGCGGTGGCGACGACGGTGGCGACGAAACCGGCGGTGGCGACGACGGTGGCGACGAAATCGGCGGTGGCGACGACGGTGGCGACTCTGCCCAACGACGGTGGCGACGCGACGGTGGCGATTTGGGGTTTTTCGCGCGCGTTTGAGGGAGAGAGAGAAAATGAGCGTAGGCTTTTCGATCTGGCTTTATTTTAAAGCGATATTTACTTGCCCCAACGGATATATCCGTAGGTCCTTTGTTTGCGGCTCCGTAGGGGCAAACACCAAATTAAGAATTAATATTTTTATTCTTGGACGTCTGTGCCCATAGGGGCAACCTTTTAGCCCGACGGATTAATCCGTAGGGCCAAGTTAAATATGCCCCTACGGATATTTCCATCCGTAGGGGCAACCCCCTATTTTACTAGTGTATACAATAATAGTCTCTAGGGCATACGTATTCCTAACAACAGGTAGAGAAGCGGAGGTCTATGAGAGCCAGATGCATGCTGATCAGATTTGATTTTGGAAGACATGACCACAGTTTGTTTCGATGACATGGCATCATACACATTGACCATTGAGCACGAGGAACCATCTAGTTATAGAGAGGCCGTGTAGTTAGGCGACTTTCCTATTCGGAGGGTCGTGATGGAAGAGGAGATGGAGTCTCTTCACCGGAATGATACGTAAGATCTTATTGCTCTACCAGAGAGCAAACACGCTATCGGCTGCAAGTGGTCTTCAAGGTTAAGGAAGGTAACTCAGAGGCTGAATGCATTAGGCACAAGGCAAGATTGGTGGTTAAGGGGTTTGCACAGAGAAAGGGTGATGACTACAATGAGATATTTTCTCCTGTTGTTTAATACATTTTGATCCGCATATTGGTTATGGTCGCGAGTTATGCCATGGAGCTAGAGCAGCCAGACGTCAAGACCATATTCTTGCACGGTGATATAGAGGAAGA
The DNA here is from genome assembly GCA_030015575.1 of Agapanthus africanus. Taxonomy (NCBI): domain Eukaryota; kingdom Viridiplantae; phylum Streptophyta; class Magnoliopsida; order Asparagales; family Amaryllidaceae; genus Agapanthus; species Agapanthus africanus. The sequence continues at coordinate 395,646,153 of JASDDO010000026.1, read as the reverse complement.
GATTTATATCCATAAGCCAGAGGGGTTCATGGTCGAGGGTAAAGAAGGCTGTGTTTGTAAACTGAAGAAGTCGCTTTACAGTTTGAAGCAGTCTTCAAGGCAATGGTACAAGCGATTCGATCAGTTTATGTTGGCTATTGGGTATACGAGGAGCATAAAGGATCAGTGTGTTTATGTCAGGCTACTTGATAGTGGATCGATGATTTATCTTCTCTTGTATGTTGATATGTCGGTGGCTTCATGCAACATATCAGAGGTCAACAAGTTGTAATCGGGAGTTTGATATGAATGACTTGGGGCTGCGAAGAAAATCCTTGGCATGTAAATTGTCAGGGACAAGAAGTGTGGGGAGTTGCGTCTACGGCATAAACAATATATTGAGAGGGTTCTCTTGATATGTAATGGAGAAGGCGAAGCCCGTGTCTACTTCTTTAGGAGCGCACTTCATACTTTCAGCGAAATTATCACCAGGGATAAATGCAGACAGAGAGTACATGTCTTGAGTGCCGTATGCGAGTGCAGTGGGCGGTTTGATGCATGCGATGGTATGCACGAGGCCGAATATTGCACAGGTGGTCGGAATAGTTAGATATGGCTAATCCAGGCAAAAAGCATTGACAGGCTGTGATGTGGATCTTGAGATACTTGAGGGGTAATTTAGGGTTTGACTTATTATTCAGCAAGGGTATTAGTGATGGATGCATCGTTACCTTTTATTGTGATTCGGATTTTGCTGGTGATAGGGATATGCGACTATAGACTTCGGGCTATATATTTACATTTGGCACTGGCGCAGTGTCATGGAGGTCGTCGTTACAGTCCGTCGTCGCGTTATCAATGACAAGGTAGAGTTGATAGCTGCTGCAGAGATGGCTAAAGAAGCTATCTATTTGCGTAGGTTAATGGGCAATCTTAGTGTTCCGCAGGAGGTGACCGAGGTATTTTGTCAGAGTGCCATTCACAAAACCGAGCACCAGGCTTATAGTTTGAGGACTAAGCACATCGAGCTGAAAGATTTCTTCATAAAGCATGAGAAGAAGGTTGTTTCTCTCACCAAGATAGATATCCATGTGAACCTAGCAGACAAATTCATGAAGGTGGTTCCCATTTCGAAGTTCAAGCTTTGTTTGGACTCGATTTGTCTAGTTGATTGTTGAGAGGCAAACCGCGATGAGAATCAAGTTCCAAGGTTGATCAAATGACGAGATGTTTTAGGGATTTAGCACCAAGGCGGAGATTGTTGATTTTGGTGTTTAAATCCACAATTTATTTAACCCTAGGTGATGCCCTCAGCACAGCCTAAAGAAGAAAGAAGAATGACGTAGCAGCACCCTAAATTTCTGGCCCAGCAAGGAAATGCCCAACAGTAGCAACAACAGACATTGAGCTCAAGCACGCACGTGAGGCGCATGAACCTCAGAGCTCCTATTCATGCTCAGAACACATGTCACCTCACGATTGGAGGAAGCAACGTGTTCGAGCTCTTGCGAGAGGTGGTTGCGGGCACGAGTGGAGCCATTCATCTCTCCACATGGCAAAAATCTAGCTGCTCTGATTTGTGAAAATTGGTTTCGGGTTTCGGCAGAGGGAATCCGGGTTGGGTTCTATTGTTTTTGCTCCAAATTGGTTAATTCTTATCCAAGTAATCTCTAAACTATATATAGCTATGTTTAGCTAGGGTTTGTGTATGCCTAATATTTTAGATTCCATCAAAAGGGAAGGCAACCATATACCTAGAGAGTTTGAGGAGAAAGATGAGAGCTTTGTTAGTAGAAAGGTGAGAGCTTTGTGAGTGATCTTGTATTTGGGCAAAAGGTGGTTGACTTGTACCTCGTCTAATACTTATCTAGTGGAGATTCTCATCGGCGAAGGCAGGACTAGGTGCAGTTTGGCACCGAACCTGATTATAACAAGTGTTGTGCTTGTTAGTGCATTTTCTATTCTTGTGATTGCTAGGTACTCGTTTGCGAATTCTTTTTATTATCTCTCGATCCCGACGACTTGGTTATTTCGCTGCGCATGCATCGTTTTTTTTGCTTTGGGCTTGAGTGTATCCTTCAAGATACACCGCGTCGGGTCTGAGGTTGATTTTATAACATTGAACTCTCATTCGAGCCTCTGTGCTCTTGACCTTCGAGCTCTTTATGGTATTCCAAACATAATTTGGGTACAATATTATTATTATTATTGATTGATTCAATCTCATAATTTAATACTCCTATATATGTACAATAGTAGAGACATATCCCTGTGGGATAAGAAGGAATCAATCCATGTTTATCCATAAGGATAATGACAAAATAAGAAAATGACAAAAACAGTATACACAAATATACAATACGCATACACAATACTAAACACCTGAAAACATAGTTGCAGAAAGAAAAGCTAATAATAGTTTCAGTAAGCATCAAGGGTCTGATGGATGGCTATAGGCATGAACAAACTAGGATAAAGTGCCATGGCTGGATGATAGTTACAACTCCTTTGGCCAACAAGTTCAAGGTATATAGAGAATGTGTGCCTGGAGGAGAGGAGATTTAGAATCTAAAGACTCAAACTTAACTCAACGCAGGGAATATATGAAAATGAAAGTGTAACTCTAGCAAAACTATAAGCAGAAATAAGTATGCAGTGCATATTATATCTAAGAAATACCTAGAAGTGAGAATTTAAATTACTTAGGGTTAGTCATTCATTGTGATGGAGGGATAAGGAAGTATAAGCTTTTTTGAATTGAATCAAATGGAGATGATTAATGTGGAAACCGTTTGTAGAGTTGTATGTGATAATAAAATGTTTTTTAAATTATAGGTAAAGTTTTCATAAAGATGAATGTATGACCAAGATTATTTATGTGTTGAAATTTTTTAAAATTGATTGTACCTAAAATGAAAAGGTTGAGATGGATGAGTGGTAGGATTCCTGAAAACTAGGATAAGAAATGAGTGCATATGAAGAAGTTGGGAGTAGTTCCATTAAAATAAAAACCGAGAGCCTCATGAGATGTTTGGGATGTGACAACTGAAATTGTGTACATTACGAGTGATGTAACTGCAGTTAATGGTGCAATGAAAACTGGATGTAGTCATAAGTAGTTAAACACACTTAGACGGAGAAAGTTAAAAAGACAATACTTACAAATCTAATAACAAAAGATAACTCGTAATATTAGCCAAATGGAAGAAAATGATTCATAAAGGCTGAAGCTTACCTTAAGTTTTAGGATAAACGCTTTCTTGTTGTAAATAGTTTCATGGTAGTTTGAATAGTTATTTTTGTTACTTTGTCATGAGTGTGTGTTTACACCAAATGTTGGCTGCGTTGGTCGATGAATCCTTTCTAGGTCGACCGGCCCAGCGGCTAAGAAATATATATAGGTAGCCGAGTGCCGAGTTGGCTGAAGTGGAAACTAGATTGAGAAGACGTGCACAGAAATGTGGGAAACTGTGGCATGCAGTTAGGGCGACGCATCCACGATTACGATGGACAATACGGAGTTGCAGCAATAATTGCGGACATAATTGCTATTCAACAAGGCTATAATATTAGTAAAAATCGAAGATAAAGGGTCCTGTTAACTGATCAACAAAATACCCTCTTTTATCATATTTATGTCTTATTTAACTTTATGAGTAGTTGTTGTACACAACCGTGTTGTTGGAGGCCCTGCCGGAGTAGTGTGCGAGTCCTTCGCCGTAAGCAAAACCCCATCAACACCATAACGTCGGCCATGAGCAGGATCTTCATTGAGAAAAAGCACATGCCCTCGGCCAGGGGAGCTCTATCGGTGGCCGGCCCTAACGTTGCAGGGTCGGGATGTACGGTGCACATCCCGAGTCCCTCTTAAGGCAGGGTCGGGCTGCAAGTTGTTGCATCTTTAGACATGTCAAATATAAGGCCGGGGCATCGGTCTACGGTCGTGCTCGAAAACTCATCCGTGGCGCAACCGCCATATAAGATGAAAAGCTGTAAACCGGCCTCCAAATCGATGTATCCACAGTTCAACTGTTGCATTCGGTCGAAACACGACTGAAGCATGCATGTACCATGACTCGTTTGTGAATGTGTATTATTGTAAATGGTTGCCATTTTGGCTGATTGTTAACTATGAACAATAATAATCAATGTTATTTTGGGTCATCATGTCGTTTTTGTTCTATTCTCTGTAGGGTTCCTAAGCACACCCATGAGGTTCTACAAGTGATCAAACATGGCCAATTCAAAAATTTCCTATGTGCCAAGTAACCCTAAGCAAGATCGTAACTAGAGGATAAGCGATGCAAACAAGTAAACAACTTTATTGCTAAAGAAAAGTGACTACAACCTTTGTAGATCCGGTGCTCCACTTCCTTGGCTCCGTGATGACATCCCTCCGCTGTACCCATCAGAATCCTAGACTCTCGCGGTGGTTTCATCGGAGAAAAGATCGGGCTAGGTCGTCGACTTCGATGCCGAAGATGATCTACGTCGAGGCAACTCAAGATCAAGCCCCAACTTCACCAAGTCATGAAACTTGTGAAGAAAACACCCTATACTACATGGCAAGTGGTAGAGGATGAAGAAATAGGAAGTGAGTTCACTTTGGATTTGGATTTCTCACTCTTTTTCTCAAGTCACCATTGAAGGTAGCAAAGATTTTCTTCATCTTGAAGAAGAAGAAGAAGAAAAGAATATGATAAGAATATTGAAAATAGAAAATAAAGTGATTCTTATCATATAGCAACCTGGTTTAGTGTAGAGAATAAACTAGGGTTAGGTTTAATGGTTAGGTTAAGGCTAAGAAACAAAATGGTCAAAGCTTCATGAAGTTTCAAGAAAGAAACAAAGTTAGCCACCATTTTATTCTTGCCAAAATAAATGAATAAAAGAATAAATAAATAAGTAAAGATTACAAAACCCTAATCATTAACCTAAACAAGGTTTAAAGCATACACATACCCAAGTTTGCATGTATCATCAAACATGATACAAACTAGTGCACAAAACTATATCATATATACAATATGCACTTCAAGTGAGAAAATGTAAGTCCATGCTACCTCCCCCGGTACTTTCGGGCATGCGGAATTTGGTGAAAACGATTTTCTAGAGACGCTAACATGGACTCAAAACCGGATCTTTGTTAAACTATCTACCTAACAACCTAACTACGAGTTGTTAACTACTCGGTTAGGGGGTTATACCTTTCTTTCTTGAACTCCTTCTTCTTCATCTCTTGATGGTGTACGGATTGGCTTCACCCCGTCGTCTCCTTGCGCCGAAGATCGATCCACCCGAAAGCTTCTACCTTTGGCTTCTTCTTCGAACTTTGAAGAAACTAGTTCACTTGGTTTGCTAAACCTTGTGAACTAGAGTGAGTAGAGGAGAGTGTGATGGGATTTTCTCTATGGTTCTTGCTTCTCAACACATGAGACAAGTGAACCATATACAAGAGAGAGAGCAAGAGGAAGAGGGTGAGAGCAAGAGAATGGGAGAGCTCAAAAACAAGAGAAAGAAAGATCATGAAAGAATGAGCCTCTCTTTTCTCTTTCACCCTCTCATAATCCAAAAGCATCATGAGCCATAATGTTAATCAAGTATTATTATGTGATGGTTCATATCATGTCAAAGGCAATATCATTTCCATGCACTCATTTTGCAAACCACAACAAGCAAGCAAAAGTCTTTGCATGAAAATGACAACCATTGTGATGATGATGGTCAACTAGTCCAACCTAGTCAACCGGTCAACAAAGTCAACAAGTCAACAAAGTCAACCCCTCAACAACCATGTCACTATAATACTTAATTAATATTATTGCTAATTATATATCATATTCTCATTAGGGTTGAGCAAAAAGTCAATAGTCAACAGTCAACGGTCAACAACCCTAATAAGAATCCTCTGCCTCTGTCTCTCCGTCAACTGTGCATACACACCCGCATCCGCGTTCCGAGGAACACGAATACATACTGGATAAAACCAATCCCAAAATGTACACTAGGATCTGGCTTAAACCAAAGCCTGCTAGTGTTAACTGTCCGGACACTGTACGTGCACAAGTGCACGGATGTGACCGGACCCTGTCGCAAAACCATGCGATCGTCGCAAAACCATGCGACCTCTACTCTTTTGCCTAAAGGCGAATAGCTTTCTGTGTGGGACTCTAAACACTCGACACTACGCTGGCAGTGGGTTTAACCACAGACCGCAAGCGGCACTAGCTATGCGTAACGGTCCCTAGGTAGATGCCGACAAGAAGACTGACGAGGTGAAACCCATCTGAACTCCTACTGAGCCTGAATGTGACAATCTCCGTACAGTCCGGTCTGTTCGTCTGATACATCGCATGGCGGACCTAGGGGGGCGGTAAACGTCAGTCCCCTAATAGCGGTACAAGTCGTGTCGGAGTGAAGCCCAATATACCCTGAGATAGCACTGGAAGCCTACCAATATATCTCGCTTTCCCTGGCCAGGGGCTACTCGTGTAATGGCTCTCCTAGACACAGCGCGATGTCAACCCCAATATCGGGAGAGACGAATCCTGTCTAACCGTCACTGCCTCTAAGTGCTTCGGGACTGCACCCAACTACTACCTGTTTGCACGACTCCTTTGAGCCGTGGTAGGGTAGTAACCAAAGTACAGTGGGAACACACTCGAGGCGAAGTGACAGTGTCAAGTCAGCGGACTAAGCTGTACTCATGTCACCTGGGAACTGATAACTGACGATAGGTATAATACCAACCGTTCAGTTCTCGACAAGTCCTGTCCAGTGTACTCGTAACCTAACGAGCACCCGCATACTATCTCCAGTACGACGTACTGATGGCTGTGGGACAGACCATCTCCCACTCTGGGATGAGAAGTGCATGCGCCAGTCTACTCCGGAGTATCGATGCCCTGTCTCGATAGTCCTGTGACTAGGGACCTGCATAAGGATGTGCTTATAGATTACCCAGCCCCCACTAGTGTGACTGCCATCACAACGCTGGTAATCAAGCAAAGATCCTAAGGGCTCCACTAATGTGTATAGGTGATATACTAAAATAAACACATGTACACATTGAAGCAGAAACAAAGCAAGTAGCATACTACTATTTTGAGCAAGATTGTCAATATAAGGTGAATATCCCAAGCTTCCATTAAGTAATATACATACTAGTATGATACAGTAATGGCCTCTAGGGCATATACACTAACAATCTCCCACTTGCACTAAGGCCATGTACTGGCGTATCGAAGACCTATCATCTCGATCAGCCGCTCGAACTGAGTCTGGGGTAGGGCCTTCGTGAGTGGATCTGCAGTGTTATCTTCTGAATTTACTCTCTTTACCTCGATCTCCCGGCGATCAATGATCTCCCTGATCAGGTGGAACCGCCTCAAAATGTGCCTGGACTTCTGATGGGACCTGGGTTCCTTCGCTAAAGCTATAGCGCCATTGTTGTCACAATACAACGGTATTGGATCAACACTGGTAGGAATCACCTGAAGTTCCGTGAGGAACTTCTTCATCCAGACAGCTTCCTTTGCGGCATCGCAAGCAGCTTTGTACTCCGCTTCCATAGTTGAGTCAGCAACGGTTTCCTGCTTGGAACTCTTCCAGCAAACCGCCCCTCCATTGAGGGTAAAGACTAACCCGACATGGACTTGGAGTCATCCTTGTCACTCTGGAAGCTGGAGTCAGCAAAGGCCTCAATCTGGAGGTCTTTTCCGCCATACACCAAGAACATCTTCTTAGTCCTTCTCAGATACTTGAGAATGTTCTTTACTGCTATCCAGTGTTTCTCCCCTGGGTTCGACTGATACCAGCTTACAACGCTCAATGCGTATGCTACATCTGGTCTGGTACATAACATCGCATACATAATAGAGCCTATCGCAGATGCGTAGGGTATTGATGACATGCGAGCCCTTTCCAAATCAGTCTTGGGAGACATCTCTTTAGAGAGGGTGATTCCGTGACAAGCCGGTAGATTACAGCGCTTGGAATCTTCCATACTGAATCGTTTCAGTATGGTGTCGATGTACCTTGACTGTGAAAGTCCCAACATCCTCTTAGATCTATCACGATAGATCTGGATCCCCAGAATGTAGTTGGCATCTCCCAGGTCCTTCATGGAGAACCTCTGCGACAAGAATCCTTTAACTGACTGTAGCATAGGAATATCATTTCCTATTAGGAGAATGTCATCGACGTACAAGACGAGGAATACCACATTTCTCCCTACAATCTTACTGTAAATGCATGGTTCATCTGGGTTTTTGACAAAGTCGAATTCTTTGACAGTATCATCAAAGCAGATGTTCCAACTCCGCGATGCCTGCTTAAGTCCATAGATGGACTTGAGTAACTTGCACACTTTACCGCTGCTCCCACTCTGAATGAATCCGTCTGGCTGATCCATATAGACGCACTCTTCCAAATTTCCATTTAGGAAAGCCGTCTTTACGTCCATCTGCCAGATCTCATAATCGTGGAAGGCAGCAATGGCAAGAAGGATCCGAATGGATTTAAGCATGGCTACCGGAGAAAAGGTCTCGTCATAGTCCAAACCAGGTCTTTGACGAAAACCCTTTACAACGAGCCTAGCTTTATAGGTTTCAACCTGCCCATCTACACCAATCTTCTTTCTGAAGGTCCATTTGCAGCCTACGGGTTTTACCCCTTCTGGAGCAAAGTCAAAAGTCCAAACTTTGTTGGTGTACATGGACTCCATCTCGGTCCGCATTGCATCCAGCCATTTTACCGAGTCACCGCTCTGAATGGCTTGTTGGAAGCTAGTAGGCTCATCATAATTAACTGTACAATCCTCTCTATCCCCGTCTATGAGAAAACCGAAGTATCTCTCGGGCGGATGAGACTGCCTACTACTTCTGCGGAGCGGCGTAGGAATGTCTAGTTCTCCTGAAACGTCTGGTTCATCCAATCTTTCAGTAACAGCTTATGGTTCTGGAATTTCTTCCAGTTCTATTGCGCCCCCACTTATCTGATTTTCTAAAAATTCAGTTTCCAAGAAGTGGGCGTGCGGAGAAACAAAAACTTTTTGTTCTTCTGCGGAATAGAAAAGATACCCCATGGAGTTCTTTGGGTATCCCACAAACTTACACAGTACTGAGCGTGCCTCGAGCTTGTCCGCATGCCGCTTTTTTACAAAAGCTGGACATCCCCATACCTTAAGATACTTAAGACAGGGTTTCTTCCCACTCCACATCTGATATGAGGTGGTAGGCACAGTCTTGGTTGGAGCCTTGTTCAAGAGATATGCAGCTGCTTCTAGTGCATAACCCTAGAAAGACCGCGGTAACTCAGCCTTACTCATCATAGAACGAACCATATCCAGTAGGGTCCGATTCCGCCTTTCCGATACACCGTTGTGTTGTGGTGTGTATGGAGGAGTAAGTTGAGAGAGAATTCCATTCTCTTTTAAGTAGTCCAGAAACTCGGCACTCAAGTATTCTCCACCTCGATCCGATCTTAGAATCTTGATACTTTTGCCGGTTTGTTTTTCAACTTCATTCTTGTATTCTTGAAATTTCCCAAAGGCCTCGGATTTGTGCTTCATTAAGAAGACATGTCCATACCTAGAGAAATCATCTGTGAAAGTAATGAAGTATGAATAACCACTTCGCGCATGTGTAGACATTGGACCACACACATCACTGTGTATGAGTCCCAAGAGCTTGCTCGCTCTTTCTCCGCGTCCAGTGAGCGGAGTCTTTGTCATCTTTCCCATGAGACAAGATTCACAAGTGGCATAAGACTGATACTCGAACGGATTCAAGTACCCTTCTTTATGTAACTTAGTTAATCGTGTCTCATTAATGTGACCCAGTCTACAATGCCATAAGAAAGCCTGATTTGTTTCCGGAGACTTTCTTTTAAGTGTGTTCTGGACACTGAAAATCTGAGCTTGATTTAACACGTATATTCCGTTCTGTAATGTACCTGACCCAATCATAACTTGATTTAGGTGGATGTGTACTACATCGCTTACAAAAGTAAATTCATATCCTTCCTTAGAAAATAAGGATACAGATATGATATTACAAGTCGCACCTGGTACATACAAACAGTTACGCAAAATCAATATCTGCCCAGTTGTCAGTGCAAGATGATATTCACCTACGGATTCAGCATCCATGCTCATTCCGTTAGCAACCCTGAGGGTCATATCACCTTTCCTGATAACCCTACGGTTTCTCAGAGCCTGTAACGAATTACAGATATGAGATCCTGATCCGGTATCCAATACCCAGAAAGTAGGGTTAACTGACATACAGTTCGCAATTACAAACACACTCGAAGCCGAAGCCACAACATGCTTCGAATTCTGGCTACTGGCTTTGCAAGCCCTGCAATCCTTCTTCCAATGTTCATTCCCGTTACAATAGGAACGTCCCTCTTTTACTACATCCAGTCCTGAAACTTTTGCCCTTGCTTTTCCTTTTTCTTCCCTGGTTTCCTTCAGGGTATAAGCAGAGGGCAGGGACTGTAGAATTAAGTCAGTACTTGACCTATTCTCCAACGTGGTCTCCAGGTCCGTGAGCTCAAAATAGCTGGCCTCTGTAAGGACGTTGTCCCCTACAGATGACCCGACAGCCAACCTCGCTTGAAGTAATTCGTTCGAGGTCTCATATCTTGCGATACGAGATTGCTCTCCATATAAATCTTTGTTATGGAGGAAGATAGAAACTGAGTCCATCTTCTCGTGCTGCCTCTGGTTTGCACCATTAACTGAGGCTAACACGAGGCACTTGGCTTTCGCACAATCCTTTTCCGATGTCCTACGGATGTAAATATCCGTGACAGGGGAAACTGGACCTGAGACGGTAGGGGTATGATCAGTTAAGAGGTGTCCCAACTTGTTATGGGCAATGGACATCTGGACAGACCTTTGCCAGTCATAACAGTCAGGTTCAGTCATTTTATTATCTAGATGTAACCTAGGTGTGGTCACTGGGTCGCTGCAATTAAGAGAGAGAGAAGAAAACACTCAGCATGATGCTCTTGCAAGTTTAGATTGGTTTTTAATTTATCTAAACAGGATGGCTCCCACTGTCTCTCGAATCCCTCCTCAAATCATAAAGGAAGAATTAGTCGGGATCAATCTCACCGTACAATACTTGCTTAACCGTTCAGCCAGGCAAGTGTCGGTACTTCGAGGGAGGTTTTCCAACGCTTTCGCGAAGTTCCTTAATTAAATAACCTCTTTTCCCTGTGGGCATAGCCCCGCTAACACCTTTCTAGACACCTACTTGGTTTATAGCATTGATCGTTAAGTGAGAAATTTCCCGAGGAGTAGCATATACCCACAGTAGGATCGGGATCCAAATATCATTGCGTGACAAAACTGAAGGAATCCTACCAGAATCATCACACTCCAAATGGTATGCAGCGCTAGCAAGTTTCAGTTCTTTTGAAACTCCCGATGTGGATTTTTGCCCCATGCTCTTATGACCTTGACGAAGGTCAACAAATCATAAGTCACATGTCAAGTTCTACCCGTCATTATCAAGGTTAATTTGAACCCACCCGTATATACCCTTGACGAAGGTCAACAAGGTAATACGACTGTCCCAAACCAACGCATCTATCTATGCTACATATGAACACCCAACAGCTACCAATCACTATGCCTTGACGAAGGTCAACAAACATAGCTTGAATACTATTGAATATTCATACGAAAAGACGGGGGCTACGAATGGTTTTGGCGAAACCTTGAACGTAGTGAACTTGATATAATCGAAGGAACGAGATAGCTTTTAGAAGGAGTGGCTCAAGCTCCGCATTTAAAAGTTAGTTTTGAAAAGAACCGAGTGGTTTTTCGAAAGTGTTCCAACGATTTTTACTTGGTTTATTTTCTTGCATTAGTTCTTTTAATGCGTGATATTCTTGCATTAGTTCTTTTAATGCGTCCCATCATTTAATCCTACCATTGCAGAAAACAACCAAAATATGACGTACGCTTATGCCATTCGCATTCGCCACGGGGCCCCGTCATTACCCGTTAGGTTACTTAACTAACGACAGAGCGGGGACTGGGCTAGCGCGGCTGTAAAACATAAGCAACGCCTAAATAATATCATATATAGATATATTGCAATGATAGCCATTTCAGATCACAGATGAACACATTGGATATACTAGGAACCCGCAATTCGTACGAGCCTGTAACGAAAAGCAGATTACACGGTCGCGGGGAATAGCCAATACCCCACTCAAGACCCCTACGGGTGCGGCAAACTACCCGCCAAGTACCCGAAGCGAAGCAACCTCCCTCAACCCCGTGAGTAGGCCACTGGGCACTTCGGCATACCCGGTAGTTTGTGCACCCCCTCCATGGGTCTATCCTAGGAGCAAAAACAGTAAAAAGAAATTATACAATGACGGCTACAACCCCGACACGGTTGTGCGGCCATACAAATAATTATTATATCAATTTACAAATTTACATGAATTGAAAGAAAAGAAAACTCTCGTCTCACAACCCCCGGATATTCACCCGCGACAATCCAATGAATTCATATACACATTCCAGCAACATTACAGATCACAGATTTGTATAACCCCTACTAATCGACATATAGCGATTAGCAGACGTTCAATACAAATATCACATCACAGAAATACCCGTCAGCTTAAGTCTTTAGAAACTCGATCAAAATACGGTTTTTAGAGCCCCAAAAACAAATTTTTCTTTCTGGAAAATCTGGGCTGAAAAAACATATACCAAAATTCCCAAAATACCCCACTAATTATACTGCAGTGAAGAAAATTCACAGAGGAGTTAAAGTGGCCGCGGAACCGCGGCAATAGCAAGCTATTGCCGCGTTTCCGCGGCGCTTTGAGGAGATCACTTGACCGTTTTTCTTCAGTGCAATATAAAAACCCTGAGTCGATTTTTGAAGCATGATTTATTACTTTTACAGAATTTTGAAAATTGACAGCAAGTTTGAAATCCGGGTTCATTTCGGGATTTTTCTCCGATCGAATTTCTAGCTACTATGCTAACATGTTAGATAGAGTTTAACTAGGCTCTGATACCACTGTAAGTCCATGCTACCTCCCCCGGTACTTTCGGGCATGCGGAATTTGGTGAAAAACGATTTTCTAGAGACGGTAACATGGACTCAAAACCGGATCTTTGTTAAACTATCTACCTAACAACCTAACTACGAGTTGTTAACTACTCGGTTAGGGGGTTATACCTTTCTTTCTTGAACTCCTTCTTCTTCATCTCTTGATGGTGTACGGATTGGCTTCACCCCGTCGTCTCCTTGCGCCGAAGATCGATCCACCCGAAAGCTTCTACCTTTGGCTTCTTCTTCGAACTTTGAAGAAACTAGTTCACTTGGTTTGCTAAACCTTGTGAACTAGAGTGAGTAGAGAAGAGTGTGATGGGATTTTCTCTATGGTTCTTGCTTCTCAATACATGAGACAAGTGAACCATAGACAAGAGAGAGAGCAAGAGGAAGAGGGTGAGAGCAAGAGAATGGGAGAACTCAAAAACAAGAGAGAGAAAGATCATGAAAGAATGAGCCTCTCTTTTCTCTTTCACCCTCTCATAATCCAAAAGCATCATGAGCCATAATATTAATCAAGTATTATTATGTGATGGTTCATATCATGTCAAAGGCAATATCATTTCCATGCACTCATTTTGCAAACCACAACAAGCAAGCAAAAGTCTTTGCATGAAAATGACAACCATTGTGATGATGATGGTCAACTAGTCCAACCTAGTCAACCGGTCAACAAAGTCAACAAGTCAACAAAGTCAACCCCTCAACAACCATGTCACTATAATACTTAATTAATATTATTGCTAATTATATATCATATTCTCATTAGGGTTGAACAAAAAGTCAATAGTCAACAGTCAACGGTCAACAACCCTAATAAGAATCCTCTGCCTCTGTCTCTCCGTCAACTGTGCATACACACCCGCATCCGCGTTCCGAGGAACACGAATACATACTAGATAAAACCAATCCCAAAATGTACACTAGGATCTGGCTTAAACCAAAGCCCGCTAGTGTTAACTGTCCGGACACTGTACGTGCACAAGTGCACGGATGTGACCGGACCCTGTCGCAAAACCATGCGACCTCTGCTTTTTTGCCTAAAGGCGAATAGCTTTCTGTGTGGGACTCTAAACACTCGACACTACGCTGGCAGTGGGTTTAACCACAGACCGCAAGCGGCACTAGCTGTGCGTAACGGTCCCCAGGTAGATGCCGACAAGAAGACTAACGAGGTGAAACCCATCTGAACTCCTACTGAGCCTGAATGTGACAATCTCCGTACAGTCTGGTCTGTTCGTCTGATACATCGCATGGCGGGCCTAGAGGGCGGTAAACGTCAGTCCCCTAATAGCGGTACAAGTCGTGTCGGGGTGAAGCCCAATACACCCTGAGATAGCACTGGAAGCCTACTAGTATATCTCGCTTTCCCTGGCCAGGGGCTACTCGTGTAATGGCTCTTCTAGACACAGCGCGATGTCAACCCCCAATACCGGGAGAGACGAATCCTGTCTAACCGTCACTGCCTCCAAGTGCTTCGGGACTGCACCCAACTACTACCTGTTTGCACGACTCCTTTGAGCCGTGGTAGGATAGTAACCAAAATACAGTGGGAACACACTCGAGGCGAAGTGACAGTGTCAAGTCAGCGGACTAAGCTGTACTCATGTCACCTGGGAACTGATAACTGACGATAGGTATAATACCAACCGGTCAGTTCCCGACGAGTCCTGTCCAGTGTACTCGTAACCTAACGAGCACCCGCATACTATCTCCAGTACGACGTACTGATGGCTGTGGGACAGACCATCTCCCACTCTGGGATGAGAAGCGCATGCGCCAGTCTACTCCGGAGTATCGATGCCCTGTCTCGATAGTCCTGCGACTAGGGACCTACATAAGGATGTGCTTATAGGTTACCCAGCCCCCACTAGTGTGACTGCCATCACAACGCTGGTAATCAAGCAAAGATCCTAAGGGCTCCACTAATGTGTATAGGTGATATAATAAAATAAACACATGTACACATTGAAGCAGAAACAAACCAAGTAGCATTCTACTATTTTGAGCAAGATTGTCAATACAAGGTGAATATCCCAAGCTTCCATTAAGTAATACACATACTAGTATGATACAGTAATGGCCTCTAGGGCATATACACTAATAGAAAATCCATCTAAAGTGAACAAATATTAGTTAATGCAAACTAATATATCAAATATATAATTATACATTAAATCAATAAATCAACACTTGATTTAACGATCCGGTCATATCGCATATGACCGACTAATATCCAATGTATCGACTTATCGAATCAATCCTCGATTCGATAACTAGGTTCTATCACATACAACCATTCGATACATTCATCGCGAGAATAGAATACGGTATCACATACACGCATTATTCTCGGTCCCGCACATATCTCATATGCGCTCCTATTTCATTTCGCTTGAGCTAGGAAACCTCTGTGTTGGACTCTAAAGACTCGTCAATACGCCGGCAGCAGATAATGATCATATCAAACACCCACAAGCCGCAAGCGGTCTGCTAAACGTAACGGCCACCCGGGTATTAAGCGATCAGAAGATTGACGAGCAAGCCCGCTCACACTCCTGTGAATCCAACCAGTAACACTTACCGTACAGTCCGGTCTGTTCATCTGATATGTCGCATATCTCGCCTAGGGGTGGTAAACGCCAGACCCCAATAGCTTGATAAGTCATGCCGACGTGAGGTCCATAACAATCGTGAAACTACTGATAACACATACCAGTAGATCACAGCAACCCTGGCCAGGGATTTCCTGTTATGGCCAGTCGAGCATAGCACAACATCAACCCCCAATACCGGGAGAGACGAATCCCCTCCTATCGCTCATTGCCTCCATGTGAATCGGGACTGTACCCAAAAACCACCTGTTTGCACGACTCAGTAGAGCCATGGTAGGGTGGAAATCAAAGTACAGTGGGAGACACACAAGACTCTATGATGATCTCGGGTCAACAGACTAAGCTGTACCAGTGTCACCAGAGAACTGCCATCTGACGTGAGGTATAATACCATCTGGGAGTTCTCAGCGAGTCCGTTCAGTGTACCCAGTCTCCACTGAGCACCCGCATACCATCTCTGATGTCAAACACCAATGGATATGGGATCATCCATCGCCCATCACATGGGTCGAGAAAATATACGCTAATCTACTCTAGAATATCGATGCCCCGTCTCGATATTCCTACGACTAGGAATATTGAAGGATGTACTCATGGACTATCCAGGCCCCACTAGTATAATCTGCATCATAGTCCTGGAAGTCGAGTACACATCCTAAGGGCTTTATCAACATTTAACAGAGAGACTGAAAGTATACATGTTAAGATAAAAAGCAACCAGATAGCGTACTATCATGTCGAGCAAGAAAGTCCTACCTATATATGTCCCAGCATTCATTACAATATACATCCAATGTACAGTAATGGCCTCTAGGGCATACATATAACTAACATTCTCTACCGATAAATCCTAGGCCATGATAAGCGCATTCGGTTAACAACTAAACGAAACACTCATAACTGGCTGGTAATAGGCCTTTGTGAGTGACACTAACCAAGAGAAGATTGTTCTTCCCTTCTTTTAAAAATACACTTGATAGGGAGACATGTGTTGGTTTAAATATACACATTTTGGTTTGTGGGTGCTGACCGTTATATTGTATAGAAATATTTAAAGACATCATTCAATTGGCACGCTCGATGGGACCCACTACCGTTTATGCCAGCTGTGACCAGAAGCAGAAGAGTGAAGCCGATAGTAGTAGCGAAGTCTATATAGAAACAAATCCCACTTTCAAGAAGGATCCATGACTTTTGAAAGGGATCCAGGGTTCCTACTCTCGAAATGCGGCTTATAATGACATACTTGACTCAGGATTTGCTTAGAACAAATCCCGAGGCCATGAAGCCCGTGTTAAAGCCAATTGCCGAGACCGGGTAATCCATCTTGAAGATTCTTCATATTTAGACAATGGCTAGAGAGAGCCTCCATGAATAGGGTGCCAAGAGAGCCTGCTCCAATGTAAAGGGCTAGGCGGATGCCTCAAAGAGGTGTTAATATTGCACCGCGACCGAGCGGTGATAATAGTGCTGCTGGAGGGCATAGCATCGGCAAATTATTCTTTTAGAGTAATGCAGTCGGAGGATTTGGAACCCATGCTTAAAATTATGGTGGGGGCAGTTTCTCGGCTCAAGGTCTGAATTTCTATTAGGAAACTTATTCGTTCAATATGCAAAATGCATATTACAAACCACCGTCGGCTGCAAATGCAAGTTATGTTCCGCAAAATCAAGTAGCACGGAATCCGGGTTCAACCTAAAAAGACCATAATAGGCCAATTACAATCCAGGCGGCTTCAAGAGACCGCAGTACAATGAGCCGAAGAATATGACTCTGGAAACAATTATATACAAAGCTTAAAGCCAAGGACAACGTACACACGATAGATACTATTAAACATGGTGATGGAGGAGGATAATAAGAGACCACAATGTATGGATAGCAAAATAATTTTATTATTAAGAGGAAAACTACATGAGATGAGAGAAGTCTTTCTATTTCTATATA
Source organism: Agapanthus africanus (assembly GCA_030015575.1). Classification (NCBI taxonomy): domain Eukaryota; kingdom Viridiplantae; phylum Streptophyta; class Magnoliopsida; order Asparagales; family Amaryllidaceae; genus Agapanthus; species Agapanthus africanus. The sequence continues at coordinate 395,628,517 of JASDDO010000026.1, read as the reverse complement.
TAATAACCAAACTAAGGTTTACATGAATTTAAACAAATCTAGATAAATCTAAATTACTTGATTACCAAGCAGTCCTTTATTCTTAACCCCTAAGTAATATCTTGATTATTAACCAAACTAATTTAGATATCTTAACATCCCCCTCAAGCCGGAGCGTATAAATGATGCGCTCTCAGTTTGTTACAAATGAATTTCTCACTCTAGAAAATGCAACTTTGTTGAATCTTCTTGGTACTTCCGTGCTGTCTTGAAAACTTAACTTTCGTGTTGTTTTGAAAACTTTCTTCAACACTTGGAATTTGACTTGAGATTAGGTGAACTTTTATGAACTACTTTTAATGAAAACTTGTGGCTTTCGTGAAGTGAACTTGCAACTATATTGGACTGAGGTGAAAACTTTTCTCTTGAAAACTTCTTTTGGAAACTGAACTTGTGATCGAACTTAACTTGTGAACCGTCTTCAACTAAACTTTCAAATTTTGTGAACTGCAGTTATTAGCTTCTTTAAACATTTTTATAAACTTGTAATATCGTGGAACTTGCGACTTCTTCATCACTCCTGCCGAGCAATTTACTCCGAAGACTGCCTTCATGTTGACCTGATTTCTACCAACGTTCTTGGTGTCTTTAACATTCTTGACAACTCGTTTGATCTTCCTTTGGGCAATTTACCCAGGAAGCTACGACTCCGTACTCAATGGACATGGGCGCGCTATGCCAAACAACGGTCACACAAACAATATACTCCAACGAACAAGAACCGGCTTCAACACCTAAGCTATTTAACGATCGAACGATCTTCAAATGAATAATTTTATTAACTTATACCAGAAGCTTCAACGAACAATATCACGAACTTCAACAGACAATTTTTTCAATGATCTTAAACATTCAACGACGATAACTTGAGTAAATTTCAACCAATTAGGTTCAATAGACAATTTTTATGACGAACCTCAACAACAAACTTCAACTTCCACAGATCTCAATGAGCCAAACAATGAATTTTGATCTCTTTGCATGCCTGTTCAGTTAGGCTTGTCCTATTGTTTACGTCCTATGCAGATTTGGCATTAGCGCTTAGGTTCACATATGTCATATCGTAGTAGGGAATGTAGGGTTATTGCTCAAAGCGCAAATTTTCTAATTCCTGAGATTATCATTTTAGTGCTCAAAGTGCGCTTATTGAGCATTTTCCAAGTGATCGTTATTGGCAAAAGGGATATTCATCCTAATTCTTAGGGTGATTGTTTTTTGTTACGATTCCCTTCATCGAGAGTCATATTAGTAGGAACAACTATGAATTAAAAAGATATAGTCGTAGAGTTAAGCCTGTTGAACTTCTTGAATTTATGGCAAAAAGGATTCTTAGTATATAATAGATTAGTTATTCGAATTGGATGCATGTTTTGACCATTATAACTTTTCTAATTATCGTAAAATTGATTTTTCTTAATGGTAATAAAAAGGAGAATTAATGATTTATTGGAGAAAATTAGAACGCAAATAAAGTTTATGATCTTGAGCGTATAGAATATTAGGAAGACATGAAAGATAAATTAATAGTATATTATTTGTTATACTCAAACAAGTCTAGGGTTGTTCCATATCACGATAAATTTAGGGTCAATGCATGTTGTCTATGATTATGACGATGATATCTGTATTGTCGCAGTATGATCGTTACGAGTATTTTGAGGATTGCAAATATTATGTGACAAGATCAAAATAGAAACTTAATGTCTCTCCTTCTTTGCTGCTTAAGACGATGTCATCTCATAGGTCTATACAACCATCTTTAGTGAGTGTCGTGGATTCTATGGATTATCTTGTGAAAGTTCATCAGATTTTAGTCGAGTCTAAGAATTTAGCTTCTGTTGACACTTCACACATTTCTTTTAGTAATGAGCTTTTTATATAGACCCCATAGTTTACTATTAATTTTTATTGATACTCCTTGTGCTGAGTTGCTTGTTGATCTGTCATCACTTACCGATAGTCTTTTCGAGAGTAGAACCTGATTGGACTTCTCTTATTAGTCATTCCATATTTTTTGGTGAATTCTATGGATGTTGATTCTATTAGTCGATATGTCAATAAATTAGTGTTGTCACATGTTGCTAGGTTTAGACTTCAATTCATCATAGCTGCGCTAGTTTCAACATTTGAGATAGAACCTCTATTTTGTTCACCCTCACCTAGACATGATACCACATCAATATATGTTACGCTGGTGTGTTTGCTGAGTATCATTGTTGTAGCATGTTTCGCCATTTTTACATGTACATAGATGACTGTTTGAATGGTTGGTACTATCCTTGGCTTATCTAATGTGTTTAGCACACATCATTTTGGTCTGGTTTCAGGGTTCGTGTATATAGAGCGAGTCTGCATTTCTATTTACAGTTTCCATATCTTTGCATTTTGACCAACGTTAGATAGCTGTTAAATAGTTGTGGTTAATAAATTTTTATAAAAATGCAGCTAATATTTACAGGAGAACTAAGGATTTAAAGCATTAGAGGAGTGCTAATAAAATTGTGTCCAAAAAGAATAATTAAACTAACACTCACGTCTATATCAATTCTATACCTAGTCTAGACATTTCAGTTGTGTTTGGATACCCATATTCCAATGGAAAAAAGGTAATCTCTTTTTTCCATTGGACCGAGCCAATTCTAGAAAATTGGTTGTTTGGATAATTTTTTTTATGAAGAATACCAGTGGAAAAGACCCAAAAATATGCCTTATCCATTGGAATATAAAAATGACAAAGACACAAATTTTCTAATCTCTTTCTCCCCCCTATCTCTAAATGACACATCATTATATCAATCTCTCTTTCTCTCTTTCTCTCTTTCACTCACTTTAACACTATCCTTATCATAACCATCTAAACATGCATTATGTTATCAAAATCCATTAGAATTTTACTTTTGGAATACAGTTCATTCCAAAATATTTTAATCCTAAAGACAATCCTATGGATCTTAACCCTAATTATCCAAACATGATCTTAAGGAGTTGATTCCGACTATTATTCCAATTACAATTCATCCTGTACCACCTTAAGTAGTTTGCATATTGGAGCTTCAGCACACCTTATATTCTGATAGAGCAGATTGAATATTTGACCCAGCTATATGTACCGTCAATGTTTCACCATTTTTATCATTCACCAGGTTATAATTTTTTTGAAGCAAGTAGATTGATGATGGGTCATATTTTCCGAGTAGATTTACGATTCTATCACATAATTTTATTTTTTGATATTTTGTTTTTTCTCTATATTTTTAGTTCTTTTGGATTTAGCAAATATGTTATTTAGGAAAATAAAGGTCGTTGAGATTTTAGTTATTTGTAGCTATTTTAGATATATTTGATCTTATCCCAAAAGATTGTAATCAGCTTGGCTTATCTATATAAGGAGGCCTGATTGATGTATTTCATATAGAATAATGAAAAGTTGATTGTGTATAATTGCAATTTGGCTTTGATCATTGTCAAGTGTGAGGCCTGAAGTGGGGGAGCGATGCCCTTTCCATTCAAAAATCTCAAGCTCCACATATCTCAGCCTTCAACATCCACAAATAAATCACAAGCCCTTCAAATACAAAATTCTAACCATTCGTTGCCGTTGAAAGTAAAAACAAATGATAGGATTTTAAAGATAGTCTCATATTGGAAATAACAAACGAAACACATGTTTATAAGATATAAGATGAGTCAAACCTCAACAAGACTTGAGTCCTATTGTTGGAGTCCACTTATATCAAAGGCCCATATGTACCTATAAAAAAAAACCACCACCCTCTCAAATTTAAATAAACTTTAAAACTTTAACATGGTATCAGAGCAAATAGCTTGATCCTCCACGTGAAAACCAACCAAGAAAAAGTGATGGTTGGACATAATTCTGCACACAACTCTACTCGTATTTTGCACGTAATAACCACACCAAGAAAAAATGATGGTTGCACGTGAGGGGGTGTTGAAAGTAAAAACAAATGATGTGACTTTAAAGTTAGTCTCACATTGGAAATAACAAAAGAAACATATCGGTATAATATATAAGATGAGTCGAATCTCAACAAGGCTTGATGCTTATTGTTGGAGCCCACTTATATCAAAGAGCCATGTGTATTTATAAAAAAAAGTCCATCGCTCTCTCAACTTTAAATAAACTTTAAAGCTTTAACATGGTATTAGAGCAAATGGCTCGATTCTCCACGTGACAACTACAACAAGAAAAAGTGATGGTTGCACGTAACTCTACTCGTACCTTAGACGTGACAACCATAGGAAGAAAAGATGATGGTTGCACATGAGGATAGTTGCAAAACCTAGTCTCCATCTACTGGTCAATTTCTGATCAGAGAGAAGGGCAGCTGCCTTGCTGCCCAAAACAGCCACCACGCGAACAACACCTCGCCGCTGCCTCCCTGCATCCATCGCCATCGGTTCAAGGTTAACGTCCATGTTTACTCTCGACAAATAAGATAACATCGTATTCAGACAAAGAAAATAACATCATATTCGAGATCTGATCTTGGAGCCACTCCTCTTCACCACGAGATCGCTGTAAGGTTTTGATGGTTAATTACCTCATCTCATTTCGAAGCTGCAGAAATCATTGACCCTTACATCCAGCCTCCTGTTGATGACCCAAAGGCTCTATTCCAGCTCTCTGTTGGGAATTCATTAAAGTCTCCTTTGTGAACTTGTGTGTGCTTCATCCAACATCAAGCTTTAGATGCATCAGCACTCATTTAGAGTCGTAGTTGATCTCTGATTGGTAGCGATTTCGCGTGTCGTATCTAGTTCTAAAGTTAACCGCAATCAAGACGCGTCGCGAGTAGCTAGCCGTGATGAGTACGGATCGTCCGCAGGGAGATAAAGCGTTTTACGTTCTTATTATCACGAGTTAAGCAAGGATCGGAACGGTTTGATTCTAACCTAAGTGTTTGAATATGCAAAGTATAAGTTTTTTTAGGAATAAAGATAGGTTCGTGTAACTTAGGGAAGCTAGAGTAATCGGCAGCAACGTGAATTATGGTGTTTAAGCACGGTTGTAGGGTGTTTTTCGTCACCCCATTGAGATGGAAATACGCGCGCGCTTGTCAGGCGTATTACAGATCCCCTTGCTTAGGGTAGGCTAGGGTTTATTGATTGTGGGGATCCGAATCTCCGGCAGCCGCGTACTAAGCTGTCGTTAATTACCCCTTGCCTTAGCAGCGAGAGAACCTCCGATTGACGGGTCAAACAGGTCATACGAACTCAATGTGCAGTGTTGTGTTTTGAAAGGGTTTTGAATATATCGGGGGCTCCGCAGAGGTTTTACGAGGGTCCCGCTACCCGGATAGCTGGCTGGGGGTCAGCAGCCCCCTTACGGGGTGCGGGGCAGCGCCCCGTTAGAAATTTTTTCTAACTGGGGAGGTATTTTTAGTGTGGAGTACATGTAAAATGAGGAGAAAAAAGACGTCCAAAGGACGTGTGAGCGCCAGCGCTTGGGTTAGCGCTGGCGCTTTGGGCGCGAGCGCCTCACGTGCCCGGCACGTGGACGCGAGGACGCTAGCGCTTCACGTGCCCGGCATGTGGGCGCTTGAGCGCTGTAACAACCGAGTTCAGTTATACCAATTTCTGTTTCCGTATTCATTTATTTGTGGTATTTTATTTATTTATCATGTTTGGGTGCGGATGGTAGTTTACATTTTGCATTGCATTCGATCCGACCCGCTTGCTTGAATTTGTTGATTCATATTTATAGATTACCCTGGCTTGTTATATAGACACGTGCATATAGTGTAAATTGCATATTGGCATTTCATCTAGCATCGCATATCTTACATATAACATTTTTAGGTCATGTATAATAAATTAAAATTGCATTTCTTAGCCTGTGTGATACCCCCAACCCCGTGGTAGCGTCCGTGCATCTTGTTCTCGTCCCGTTCAGTGAAACAGACGTGTTTGGATAGTTACGCGCACGTACGTGCATCCATTCTTGGGGGTATGCTTTTTCATTACCTAATCATTAATTTTAAAATTTGGAAGTCACATTTATTTTTCATATTTTAAATCTAAATTTTTTGACCCGACCCGGGCGCATTTTGACATATTTTATATCCCGCCTAAATTCAAATTTAATTAATATTTTATTTTAATTTTACCTTTAAATTTTCGTTAACTAATATTTTTTTAATCAGTTCACAATTTTCTCGTTAACTATAAAATCTTTTTAAAATTTTCTAAATCCCTTCTTTAACCAATTCCAGCCTCATCACTTTCACCGGGCCCCACTTCCTTTTCTCTCTCTCCTCTTTCTCTCTCCCCTCATAATCTTTTTCTCTCTTTTATCTCTTTCTCTCTCCGCTAATACTGCCAATTTTCTTTCTCCTCAACTCTCTCTCTCCTCTCGCTCTCTCCCTATTTCTCTCATGTCGCAACTCTTTCTCTCCCATCTCACGATCTCTGTTGAGATCCCGCCACCGCCCTCGAATCCCGTCACCTCCCTCCTTCTAATTCTCTTCTTCTTCTTCTTTTAACCCGAGCCCTGATTTAGACAGATTTTATCGATCAAAAATATAATTACCGCAATCAAGAACGGCGTCGCTTTGCAGCTAGCCGGTGAGTACGCGTCGGTCCACAAGGATGTTGTGATTTTCCTAATCGCTCTTACGAGTTAATTCCAAACGGTGTGAATGGATCAATTAAATCTAAAAACTAAATTAATCTAAATCTAAATCTTGCTAGGGTTAGCTTTAGGTTAAGTTTGGAAAGTCAATAAATCTCACTGCTTTCTATACCCATATTAAGATCTTATTAGGAGTTGTGGTAATTATTAATAAAGGGGATTAGAATCATTTGGAAAGATGTTTTCTTTCTCTAGGTTTTTGTCCTTTCTTTATCAATCCTTACCCTAACCTCCATGGAAAACAATCACAACCGGGCCTTTATACTACGGTATCATCGCTACCTCGAGGAATAGGGTGCCGTAGGGAGCGGTATGCGCATGTATGCATAGAGTCCTATTAATTATATATGATGGGCAAGAAAGGGGTAAGAGATCTTCATCTCTCAAACCTTCTCCAAATCTAACCCTAACAAGCGAGGAGACCACTCGCTCATTAGGGAATTGAAGAACATTTATTTAGGGCAAAGAATGAAAAATTACCTAGGGCAAGAATTGAAATTACCTACTTACTTTACAGACGGCTCTCTCCAAACATCAACACGGGGTTGTCAGATCTGAATTCATGATATGAAAAGAGGCATCGATGCTCTCCAAAAGAATTCTAAATTTTATTCATAGAAAGAGGCATAGGGAGGCATAGCCTTTACAATGATTTAGAGTTCCTATTTATAGAGGATAGGAAACCTTAGGTTACAATTGATTCGCATGTCTACATTTACCAAAATATCCTTAGAAAGACCTAGTCAAAGTAGACTCCAAGCTTTAGTAAAATTTTATGTCTCTGTCTCTTTAAAAGGAAGTATTGGGCCTTGAAATTTTCCTTTATTGGCTTTTCTGTCTTTGGGCTTCCATATTATTTGGTTCTTTTATTAAAATAGCTTCTATGTTTCTTCCAGATCTCCAGTGAATAATTACGGTGGACTTTTAACCGTTCACTTTGTAATCTTGGACCTTGCATTGCCTTGTACTTTGTGAATTTTATCTTTGATGTAGGCTTGATCAAGAGTCTTCTGTTTGTTGGTCAAAGTCCACTTTTGCATCGTCTTTTCATCGTTTTCACTATTTTCACTGTTTTCTGTCCAAGAACCTGTAACCTGCAATATGTAGCAGACATGCGTCAAAAGCACATGTTTATTTATAAAACGAATAAGAGTGGGGAATATAATAATACAATATTATGGTGTGAACAAATACCCCCAAACTTATCTTTTGCTCGTCCTCGAGCAAACTTATTTTTATTCTCTACAAAAAACCTAACTGCACTTTCGCAGGGAAACGCGATTGCACTGAGCTCGTGCAACAAGGCGTTAAACCTCTAGGTGTCCCTAGTAGGAGGAGTGTTGTCTCCTGAGGGTTTTCAGCGGATACTACCCACAAAATCCTATCAATTCGGCCCATTAACTTTAATTCTCCAATTTGGTCTTCTAACAAGGAATTCTATTATCGTCGACTCGTAAATTATCCACCCATATTCTTCACACTTCCTCATTATTTAACTTAAGATTATATATGTTCTATAGACTTACTTAGCTTTCGGCATATCTTAAGTTTTCCTTCTAGGGTTCCATCTCCACTTAGGAATTTTTATCAACTCTATTAAAGATACAAGTTCTATTCTTCACTCCTTTCTCTCATCTAAACTCTAATCACATATCCCCACGTGTGTGTATAAATCACCCCTACACTTAGAAATTCAAATCAAGCAATCATACCCTTGTCCGTTGTTCAAAGCACTTCTTAATTGGTGAATTTTTAAATGAATTTTGCTTACACATCCTTCATGCGACCGTTAATACTTCTTGAGATACCAACGACCGATTACAAAATGCGTTTGCATTTTAAAGCGTACTTCCTAGTCTTGCAATACCCATGGCATTAGCAGTGACTCCCAAACCAGTTGGTCTAAGGCACTAGGTGATGAAGCTGTTGGAGATAGTGCCCTCAGAGTCAATTATTGGATCGCAGGTACGTGATTGCAATGATTGCGGAGGACCTATACCGGTAGGACAGTCTTACTCAAGATGATAGTATGCTATCTGGTTTGCCTTTATCAGTCGTGTACAGGTTCAGGTGACTGATCACTGTTATACTTTGATAGAGCCCTTAGGATCTTGCTTTACTACCAACAGTATGATGGCGATCATATACGTGAGAGTTGGGTGGTTTATAAGCATATCCTTAATTGTGGTCTCTAGTCGTGGGAGTTTCGAGACAGGGCATCGATACTCCGGAGTAGACTAGTGTATACAGTCGAGACCCCGACGAGGGGCGGTGGCCGGTCTCACAAGCCACTGGTGTCAGTTGGATCACCTAAGATGTATACAGGTGCTCATTGGGTTATGAGTACACCGGACAGGACTCGCCGGGAACCTGCTAGTTGGTATTATACATATCGTCAGATAGCAGTTCCCTGGTGACATGTGTACAGGTTAGTTCATCGACCTGAGGTCGTCATTTGTCTCGTGTGAGTTCCCACTGTGCTTTGATTTCTACCCTACCACGGCTCAAAGGAGTCGTGCAAACAGGTAGCTTTTGGGTACAGTCCCGAGCCACATGGAGGCACGTGAGCGGATCGGCAGGGGGTTCGTCTCTCCCGGTATTGGGGGTGAGATCGTGCTGTGTCTAGGAGAGCCATTACACAAAGCCCACGGCCGTGGTAGGAGATTTACTGGTAGGTACTCCAGTAGTATCTCAGGGTGTTATTAGGCTTCACTCCGACACGACTTATACTGCTATTGGGGGTCTGACGTTACTAGCCCCCTAGGCAGATATGCGATACTCATAGAAGAACGGACCGGACTGTATATACATTGTCACTGTTAGGCTCAGTAAGGTTTCCGGATGAGTTCGCTCATCGGCCTCCCTTAATGTCAGTCCAAGGGCAGCCGTTGCACATAGCTAGTGCCGCTGACGGCTTGTGGCTAAACCCACTGCCAGGGTACTGACGAGTCATTAGAGTCCCCCACAAACAGTTTCCCAAGTTCGGGCGAAACGTTGTAGAGGCCGTATGGTTTTATGGCAGGGTTCGGAAAATGCACGTGCGTTTACGCACGTGTCATATTTCGGGCAGATAATACTGGTGGGCTTTGGTTTAAGCCGGATCCGAGTATTATATTGAGTAGATATAATATCTTTGTTGTATTTGTATTCGGTCGTAATACAAATGCGGGTATATTTATACAGTTACGGGGTTATCCTGAAATTCGTTTCAGGATAACTTTTGGAAGTTGCCAGTTTCCAGTTTTCTATCGCCCATCTTTTAACATTCGGTTAAAGACGGATTTATCTTTTCTTGGATGAGGGTGAGTCATGCTTCTAGAAGGTTCTAGAAGTGATGATAAGATTAGTGACTCATGGGTGCTTTTAATGATTCAATTAATGCAAGGTGACTAAGGGTAGTGATTCATTTGTTTCATTCATTGTGTTCATACTAAGTGTTCTATGACTCATGCTTTTTTCTTTGTGCTAATGGTCACCACTTCCCTCCTACACTCACCCCCCCACCTCCTTAAAGTGGCCGGCCCTTCCCCTCTCCCTGCTTCACTTGATGAGAATGGTTCTTGGAAAAAAGATAGAGTTTTGGATGTATGGAAATTAACATATTCATATCTCATTTTCATATCGATCCAAAAGGCAACTTCATTAACCGTTCGTCCATAACTTTGGACGTAACAAGACAAAGTATTCTACTCATTCTCTACATCAATCTTGGTCGTCTCTTTTAGCAAACTAGACGACCGAGTTGCCTCGAGTCAGAGGCGGGAGCCCGTTTAATGAATCGTTGACGTGGTGCCACCTGGACGAGCAGATCGGAGATCGACAAGATCGGAGCAGCCGCAACGGAGCGTGGGATGATGGTTAAAGAACGAAGGGCTCGGATCGTTCGGTATAACCTTTCTACCCTCTTTACAGTTTGTTAATTTAGCAATAATGGCAGATCCGGGTTATAGTATACGATAGCGCCAGTTAAAAAGTTTTTGTTCCGCATTTGGCGTCTGTAGACGGCCGGGGCGCTACCGTAGACTTACAGTGGTATCAGAGACTCACCATTTTGCTTTACTAACTTGTGCTAACGTGTTTAAAACATCGATCGGACCGAATATCAAAAACTACAATTTTCTAGTTCTGAGTTTCTGTCGATTTTAAAAGGGTTCTAAAAATAATTTTACACATCACAGAAAATTCAGCAGGCTTTTCTAAGCACGTGGTACAAATTTGGGCACGTGATCAATCAAGACCGCCGCGGAATCGCGGTCAAACCTAAGGTTTGACCGCGCATCCGCGGCCATTCTATTAGATCACTGCTCCAAATTTGCACAGTGACTTCTTGACTGGAAATTGTGGTTTTTGGGATATATGTTTTGGGCTTCGTGGGGCCCACTTCGTGATATTTAGTCGATCGAAATTTAAACATGTTAGTTTACAGTGCTTACATTATATCTCCGACCGGGAATGTCATTTGATCGGTAAACCGTGTCTGATTGCTATAGTTCTTTTAGACGGGTTTGCGAACGTGACATTCGCGTTGATGTTCTGTGTTGTGCTGCGTTGTTGCGGATTTGTCGTGGTGGATAGCAGTGTGCAATGGTAGTGCAGTTTGGATTTATTTGTACATTTGATATTGTGGGGCGAGCGTCCAACATGTGGACTGCCGTCACCGCCTGTTGTATAATATTCTTTTGGGACACGACCGGATTGAGGTCGATGTACCCGTTGTACATATTTTTCATTTCTGTACTAGGTTTTACCCCGCGACGGAGTGCACGGATAGCCGGGTTCTGGAGGGCAACGGGTCCCCATCTCATGGCTTTGAGAGGTAGAGGGGCCTCACTCTAAAATTGGCAGACTATTCGCCGCACTCGTAGGGGGTACAGGTTGACCTAAGGAGGGGTGCTCAAGCTACCGGATTCCGTGAAGTGCAGGGTGGTCCATTCACTTTGCTGTAGGGGGCTGCCTCGCTTCAGGTTTTGGCGGGTAACTTGCCGCACCCGTAGGGGTCTAGGTTTCATTGCACAGCTATCCACACGACCAGGGGAACGTCGGGTTTCAGCAGCGGCTCTGTGAAACTCGGGGATCCCAGATTATCTGTATTGTTCTGTGATGCTTATTACTTTTCTGTAATGTTGCATATTATCACGCCTGGAGCGATTATTGTATATTGGTTTATATACTATTAGATGTTGTATATGTTTTACACCCGCGCTAGTTCAGTCCCCACTTTGTCGTTAGTTAAGTAACCTAACGGGTGATGACGGGACCCAGTGACGAATGCGGATGGCATATACGTACATTTTATTTTCGTTCTTTTCTTGTGTGATTAATGATGGGACTGCGTTGATTCTGATCAATGCAAAGTAAAGCAAACCTGTTTGCAGTTGTTGGAACAAATTTAAAAAGTGTTATTGCAAAGACGTTTCCTTTTGTTTTGCATAGCGGTATTCGGTGGAATATCCTGCACCTCATTCGACGGGGCAAGGGCCGATATCCCTTCACCGGGACTGACCCCTTGGGCAGAAGTTTGAGTCAGGGTAATAACTTCACTATAGTCGATTACATGTTGCTTTGCATCATGGTATTCAGTGGAATATCCTGCACCTCATTCCACGAGGAAAGAGCCGAGATCCCTTCACCGGGAGTGACCTCTTTAGCAAAGGTTTTCGCCACTATATTTTTATAAAAAGTTATCAGGTTCCTTCAGCGATATCAAGTTCGTTACGTTAAAGGTTTTTCGCCAAAAACCAGCCGTAGCCCTCCGTCATTTCTTTTGGGTATTCAGTAGTATTCAAGCTATGCATTTTAGCCAAAGTTAAGGCATAGTGTTTGGTAGCTGCTGAGTATTCATTTGGTGCATAGATAGATGAGTTGGTTTGGGACAGTCGTTCTGCCGATTGGCCAAAATCAGGGGCATGTGCGGGTGGGTTCAAATTGACAAGATAGTGACGGGTAGAACTTGGCATGTGACTTATGACATTTTGACCAAAGCCAAGGTCATAAGAGCATGGGGAAAAAATCATATCGGGAGTTTCTAAAGAAACTGAAACTTGCTAAGTATGCGCATACCTTCTGGAGTGTGAGTAACGTGAGTGGATTCCGTCACGTTATCATGCGATGAGAGTTGGATCCCGATTCCCACTGATGAGTTGGTTTACTCTTCAGGTGATCCCGATTGATTCTTCTTTCAGATTTGGAGGAGAATTTGACAGTACAGTGGGAGGTTTCCGGATTAGATAAAGTGATAACCATTCTGATCTAGGTTAGAGTGCACGCAGAGTGTTTCTTTTCTCTCTCTCTTTGGCAGCGACCTTTGACCGACCCTAGACTATGACTCAGTGACCAAGTTGACCGAACCTTCTTAAAACACTGGATTTTGGATTGTCTGAGTTGCATAAGTCATTGTCACTCCTTCTTTTACCCTTTGAATTTCTCAGAACACCCCGTATTACTACGGGCATCCACTTCCATTGGATAGATCCATCGTATGGTTATATACGAACTCGGAGGGATTTCTTCGAGGATGGATCAAGGTTCAGGAGAAATAGAATTGGTTTATTCAGTTGTCTTTTATTATCACCTTCTCTCAGGTTGCGAGGGCTCCTTGGTTTAGGAGAGTACACCTATTACGCTTATTGGATAGTCTTATTCCAAACCATAGGCAGGTGCCGAAAGGTAGGGAATGAAGAAAACCAATTAGCCTAAGTAGGGTGTGCAGAAGGTAATATGTAAAGACAAAATAAAGGGATTAGAAAGTGGGCAAAGTAAATTGCGACTGATATCATTCACGACCAAAACCGCGCAATTCATCGCCACTCCTATTTCATCTTTAAAGGAATAATGTATTATTCAGTTGTCTTTTATCATCACCTTCTCTCAAGTTGCGAGTACTCCTTGGTTTAGGAGGGTACACCTATTATGCTTACTGGATAGTCTTCTTCCAAACCATAGGCTGGTGCCGAACGGTAAGGAAGGAAGAAAACCATTTAGCCTAACGATGGTGTACAGAAGGTAATGACTAAAGACAAATAAAGGGATTTGGATAGATGGCAATAAAATATACGGTTAAAGTCATGAATTGGATTATGAAAGAGGCATTACTAGGAATACTAAGATACCCCTACGAAACATTTTCATGTTTCTGTGCATTGTTAAAGGAAAACTGTTTTCCCGATTAGATACTTACTCCAAGGGTATGTATTTACCAGGTTTCATTCTCATATTTGTATGGTTTTACAGATGATGAGTGGGAGTAAGTTATTGGGAATTAGGTGATTATCCTCATTATATCGGAATTCGTTGTAATTGGTGATATTTGAAGAAATCGCCAGGGTACAGTTTTCAACCTACGATGCACAAGTTTTGAGTTATTCAACTCAGCGGACTTATACAGAGTATTGTATGTTGTCCAGTGTCCATCAGGACAAAGGGGTAGGTCCTCGTACTATGTTCTGTTTACTTATGACTTCTCTAGTTTTTAGACAAGTGTTTCGTAAATTCAAGGTCTAAGTTTTGAGAAGTAGTGAGTATAAGAATAAAGTAGAGAACCAGGTGTCACAAGTATCGGGATTCTTCAAAAAGATCGACGATGTAGATTCTTATGATTGGTATTCAGATGATAGTAATAGTTTTGAGAAACTTGTTTCTCTTTCAGGTTACTCATAATTGGATGGATTCCTAAGTTGAGTAATGCTGATTAGCCTCTTTCCATTAAGTTGATATGCACTCGAGACAGCTGCATGATTGAATCTGGTTCCAATTAAATAAGTGCCAAAGTTTCTATATTGGATATAGAATGGATCATACCTTAAAAGATGTTAAGGTACGGGGAGTTGTCCAGCTTATGCTTAAAACCAGACTCTGGATAACTCAGGGCACGTTTCTGTAATGGCTGTTTGTGGGTTGACCCTGGCTATGACGAGGGTTGATATTCTACCATTTGGAAGATCAATAGTGATATTGTTCTTGACTCGCCACAGTTTTAGTAAAATGGATTTTTTTCAGAAAACAGTAGTGGGAGTATGGTAGAACCGGAAGTGATTCCAGAACCGCGAACGATTACGGAAAATTTAATAAGACCTATATATTCAATCAGGTTTGACATTCCAATAGCCACTCCGCAGATATGGTGGGTAACCTCAGACACCCGAGAGATACTCCGGTAGCCTCAAAGACAGTGACATGGAGGTTCTTGTTTACCCAGACTTGACACTACTGTTGTTCCAGACTGTGAGACCCGGCAGGAGGTTAAGTATAGCGTCATTCTAAACTAGCTTTATAAGTGCACATATATATTATTCTGCCAGAGGGTTGTCGTAGTCAGTGGGAGCAGCGGAGGTTTAGTGGGCAAGTAGCTTATGTCTATTTATAGACTTGAGCAGTTATAGCGGAGATAGATCATCTAATTTTGATGTGACAGTCATGGGTTTGACTTCATCAGAATAGGGGATGGATCTGTTAAGAAGGTAGTAGGGTGTGATGTCCTGGTATTTGGATATCATACACAGAGTAGGAAGTAAAATTCCTATACTACGATCGGTTGTACTGTGGTCGTCACACAGTTGTTTCTCCAGACAGGATATGGATACAATATTTGACATTCTGGTTTCTAGATCTATGGTTTTAGATCTGGATTTGGGTAGTTTCCTAATGTGGGTACTTTGACAATATTCTAATGGTTTTTAGAATAGATGACTCCTGGCATGGTGGTGTACCTGCAGGTGATGGAGTCACCCTCTCTAAAGGTGTCTTATAGACTAAAGGGGAGAGGGATGTGCATGATTGGCAGATCACTTGCTTAGGCAATTGAGTCAATCATGAGATGTCAAGTACCACACCAAATGTTGTTTTTGCAAGAGATGCAATAAGTTTGTATTAATCCAATCCTGGAGAAATATAAGGAAGCAGTTTTAGAACATAAGTACATGTTTTACGGATTTGATGACGGCAGCCTCCTTCGGGAGACGGTTATCATTCCAGGCTTCAAAGGTGACATGGTCGACAGAGTGATTGTCAGAGTTATTGTTTTCCCTCTGACGAGGGATAGTATTATGGACAGGTGGTCCAAGAGGATACTGTGGGTGGCATGGTGCCGGATACTGATTAGGTTCAGTGATAGATACAGTCTAAGAAGTTTGGATTTGGAGTTCATTTATGAACTAGGTCCCATCAGATATCCAGACATATTCTAAGACAAGTATTACTCAATTCGGGAGATGGCTTTCTCCGCGAACTTGAGTTTAAGAGAGATATAGAAAGAAATATCTAGGCGGATCCACTTACTGAGGCTATTTCTCGAACACAATAGTTTTACAAACGGGCTTTGTGAAACTGATTAGTAGAGGAGTTGGACGTTCGTTTTCATACGGGCTGTGAGTAGTCGACATCGCAATAATTAGACTTAAGTGCAAGTGGGAGATTGTTGGAGATAGTGCCTTCAGAGTCAATTATTGGATCGCAGGTACGTGATTGCAATGATTGCGGAGGACCTATACCGGTAGGACAGTCTTACTCAAGATGATAGTATGCTATCTGGTTTGCCTTTATCAGTCGTGTACAGGTTCAGGTGACAGATCACTGTTATACTTTGATAGAGCCCTTAGGATCTTGCTTTACTACCAACAGTATGATGGCGATCATATACGTGAGAGTTGGGTGGTTTATAAGCATATCCTTAATTGTGGTCCCTAGTCGTGGGAGTTTCGAGACAGGGCATCGATACTCCGGAGTAGACTAGTGTATACAGTCGAGACCCTGACGAGGGGCGGTGGCCGGTCTCACAAGCCACTGGTGTCAGTTGGATCACCTAAGATGTATACAAGTGCTCATTGGGTTATGAGTACACCGGACAGGACTCGCCGGGAACCTGCTAGTTGGTATTATACATATCGTCAGATAGCAGTTCCCTGGTGACATGTGTACAGGTTAGTTCATCGACCTGAGGTCATCATTTGTCTGGTGTGAGTTCCCACTGTGCTTTGATTTCTACCCTACCACGGCTCAAAGGAGTCGTGCAAACAGGTAGCTTTTGGGTACAGTCCCGAGCCACATGGAGGCACGTGAGCGGATCGGCAGGGGATTCGTCTCTCCCGGTATTGGGGGTGAGATCGTGCTGTGTCTAGGAGAGCCATTACACAAAGCCCACGGCCGTGGCAGGAGATTTACTGGTAGGTACTCCAGTAGTATCTCAGGGTGTTATTGGGCTTCACTCCGACACGACTTATACTGCTATTTGGGGTCTGACGTTACTAGCCCCCTAGGCAGATATGCGATACTCATAGACGAACGGACCGGACTGTATATACATTGTCACTGTTAGGCTCAGTAGGGTTTCCGGATGAGTTCGCTCATCGGCCTCCCTTGAGGTCAGTCCATGGGCAGCCGTTACGCATAGCTAGTGCCGCTGACGGCTTGTGGTTAAACCCACTGCCAGGGTACTGACGAGTCATTAGAGTCCCCCACAGACAGTTTCCCAAGTTCGGGCGAAACGTTGTAGAGGCCGTATGGTTTTATGGCAGGGTTCGGAAAATGCACGTGCGTTTACGCACATGTCATATTTCGGGCAGATAATACTGGTGGGCTTTGGTTTAAGCCGGATCCGAGTATTATATTGAGTAGATATAATATCTTTGTTTCAGTTGCATTTGTATTCGGTCGTAATACAAATGCGGGTATATTTATACAGTTACGGGGTTATCCTGAAATTCGTTTCAGGATCGCTTTTGGAAGTTGCCAGTTTCCAGTTTTCTATCGCCCGTCTTTTAACATTCGGTTAAAGACGGATTTATCTTTTCTTGGATGAGAGTGAGTCATGCTTCTAGAAGGTTCTAGAAGTGATGATAAGATTAGTGACTCATGGGTGCTTTTAATGATTCAATTAATGCAAGGTGACTAAGGGTAGTGATTCATTTGTTTCATTCATTGTGTTCATACTAAGTGTTCTATGACTCATGCTTTTTTCTTTGTGCTAATGGTCACCACTTCCCTCCTACACTCACCCCCCCACCTCCTTAAAGTGGCCGGCCCTTCCCCTCTCACTGATTCACTTGATGAGAATGGTTCTTGGAAAAAAAGATAGAGTTTTGGATGTATGGAAATTAACATATTCATGTCTCATTTTCATATCGATCCAAAAGGCAACTTCATTAACCGTTCGTCCATAACTTTGGACGTAACGAGACAAAGTATTCTACTCATTCTCTACATCAATCTTGGTCGTCTCTTTTAGCAAACTAGACGACCGAGTTGCCTCGAGTCAGAGGCGGGAGCCCGTTTAAAGAATCGTTGACGTGGTGCCGCCTGGACGACGAGATCGGAGCAGCCGCAATGGAGCGTGGGATGATGGTTAAAAAACGAAGGACTCGGATCGTTCGGTATAACCTTTCTACCCTCTTTACAATTTGTTAGTTTAGCAATAATGGCAGATCCAGGTTATAGTATACGATAGCGCCAGTTAAAAAGTTTTTGTTCCGCATTTGGCGTCTGTAGACGGCCGGGGCGCTACCGTAGACTTACAGAAGCACCCTCGCTAAATATTTTTTCTATTTTTGCAGCCTTAAGTAATCACAAAAACCAGTGTTCATTTTTTTTCTTTATTCACACTTGTATTTTCATTGTACTTAGGACTTTAGACAAGAGCATTTCAAGGTCTCCTCTACTATTCCAAGTTTCAAGGTGCGTGTTTGTGCAATTTGTGGAGTATGCATTTTCAGAATCTAGACTTAAGCTAGGAATTATTTTTCAATTTTATACTCTAATAAAATATCAATACTTTTCCTTTGTTTCGACTTAGCCCAAAAAGTTAACTCAAAATTTGCCTATTTCTAAATAAACTACAAATACATATACTTTCTACCGTTAAAGTTTAAGGAAAGTTATTTTTAGGGTTTTTAATTTACTAAGTCTAAGATCTAGTTGTTCCTAACTAGTTAACCTATTTGTCAAACTTAAGTCAAATACAGCCAAAATTGAATACATTAATTTTTATAATTTTTCAAAAATTTTCAATTTTTATGGGTTTTCAAATAAAAAAAAATGTACATATGAATGCGAAGGAAGAAGACGTACCGAGCATACCCCCAAACTTAAACTTGACAGTGTCCTCACTGTCATGCTGCACCAAGAGGGTCAAAATTGTCGGCACTCCCCTGTTTATTTATTTATAATTTTTTTTTTCATTTTTAATTTTTTTTATTTTGTTATTTTTATTGTTAAAAGAAAAACAAAAATATATATACAACAAGGTCCCCCCAAACTTAAACTTGGCCTTACACAAGCTAAAGGTGAACACCAACCATTTCAAAAATCTTATCGTGGTAATGGTAGAGTTGGTGAAAGAATAGAGTGGAAAGAAAGGAAATGAGAAGCACACGAGACCGTGTGGGAAGAAAGGTAGAATATGGTCTCGGTGGGGGAGAAGAATGGCGGAAATGAGAAAGAAGTGGAGTACGATCGTGAGGGTGTAAATCGAGTGAATAAATTAGCGCAATTTGTGATGACCGATGTGTTAAAAGCGATTGTGCTAACCTATCAACCCGTCGAGAAATGGGGTCAAATCCCTCAAGATTCGCAAGAAAACATGGGTCCGTCGAACTTGGTATTGGAGATGAAAGCGTAACGGTCTCGTGTACGGTCGGAACGATAGGACTGACGAAAGGAAGTGAATTCGGGATAGTCTCATTTTCACCGTAGTAAACTGTCTCGAACTTGAAATATTCCATTAATGGTTCGAAACGACTGTAAGCAACCGAGTCTGATGGTTCAACTGACTCATCTGAAAATTCAAAAGATTCAAACTCGGGCGGTGATTCTTTAATATCGTCCGAAAACGTGAAACACTCGTAAGTGTTATCGGCTGTGAGAACTGTGTAAGATTCAAAGGAAAATTTTTCAAGCTCACGGTCTTCAAGCGTGATCTTTTGCATGGTCGGAACGGTGGAAAGGAGGGAGGGTGATATAACAGTTAAAGGTTCAGGAGGATGAATTGGAAAATCCGACACATCAAACAAAAATTGTTCAACCTCAATATTATCCTCGATACTCTTCTCAATACTATCCTCATAATTCTCCTCAAAATTTAGCCTATCCATGCCATTATCATCAAAATCAAGACGCATATGAAGTTCGGGAGAAACATCTAATGACTCGGGATGATGAATTGAACATAAAATTTCAATCAAATCTACTGGTTCATCATCCGAAATATTCCCGGCGTCTATATCCTCAATCAAGTGAAAATCAAGTTTTTCTGACAGCTCATCAAAAGCATGGATATTTATCAATTCAGGTTCTAGATTGGAGGTGTAAAGATCAAAAGTAGTTTCACTCGAAAGGGGTTCTTCACAATCTGGCAAATCAAGCACTACAAAGTCACACAACTCGTTTTTATTTTCAACTTGTGAATCGTTTGGGACATTCGATGGAATACCGGAGTTATGGGTTTCAAGTGGGTATGGGTAGGTCTGATTTGGGAATGTATAGAACTCACTCGCTCTTCTCAAATTCTCACTCTGTCCAACCGCCTTCTCATACATTGAAAAATTTGGAGCTAGTTGGAAACTAGATGCCTGTTCAGCAGGTTGCATAAGGGCGGCCATGGACGCTTCCACATTCCTAGTCATTTTGTTTGTTGCTGTAATATAAGCTTCCAACGACTTTTCCAAACTAGACATAGGTTGTGAAGGGCTTTCGGTAAAATAGTCGAAATTTTTTGAATATGTGAAACTCCCAAATGGCTGTGTAGAAACAGTGTCTAGTGAAGGTGGGAAAGTAGGGTAGGACTGGTAGGAATTGGATGGTTGGACAGGAGTAGGGTCAACATATGGATAAAAAGGTGAATGGACTTGTGGATCCCTAGAACTAGATGTGTGGAGAGGGGTGAAAGATCGGCTACGAGATTGAGCAATATGCTCAGCAATGGACATCGGTTTAGGAGTTACAGCAGGACTCGAAAAAGTGGTATCAACATACGAAGGTGGTGAAGGTTGACAAGGTTGACACAAAGTGGGTTGTAAAGTCGAACTGTTTCTCCTAGACGCTTCTATTTGATCTTTCAAAGAAATTTTAGGCACGGAGGGATCTTCCTTAAATCGACCGAAATAATTGACGTACGAGGCAAAGTTAGGTTCGGGATACCAAAGTTCGGCAAGAGATTTATAAGGTGGGGTACCCATGATGTAAGAGGGAGAAGAGAAAGAAGATTGGGGTGCACGGATTTCTCAGCGACAAAAGTTGCAAGTCTTTTTATAAAAACATTTTTCAAAAATTTTCGATAAAGGGCTTAGACACAAATGCAATCAACCAGAAATGCACAATCAGGCCTAGATCTAGGGTCACCTAGGTCAGCTAGACAGCTCCTAACTGTTCCAAAGGGCTAGAAATAGGACCTCAAACCGCCTCTTCACCGCCAATTGCGGCCAGGTAAGTGCCAGGTGAGTGGGAGGCTCCCCGCTACACGTAGCGGTCCTAATTAAGTAACCACTCTCCTTGGACACACTTGCCTAGACACCGCAAAGTCAGGTTAGGATTAACGGCCGATGCCTATAACTAGTCATCTGTCCTATTGAGCTTGAAGTCCTTAGGGCTGATTCTAATATTTTTTAATTAAGATATGGTCAATGCAAATGCCTTATGTGATTTCTGGGGTCCTGGGAAGGGTGATGAAATCCCCACCCAATTTGAATTGGTCAAAAACCCCTTAAAGTCAGTTTTAAAGATATGCAAAACAGAAAAATCACTTGCAATCAAATCTTTTTATTTTATGCGCGGCGCAAAGAATCCTGCACAAGATTGTTATTTGGAAGGGAAAAGATTTTTTTAAGCGCAAAGAATCCTGCAGGAGATTTTTCAGAAGATATATCGGAGATTTGCAGAGGAGGAGATCAGAAGACTTAAAGGGTTTTTTTTTTAAACGCACTTCAGACTTTTTTTTTGGGGAACCGATCCGTCACCTCCACCGCGGAACCGCCGCGAATAGCCCCTACGACAGTGGATCCGCCGCCGGTTGGTCGCTTCGGCAGGTTTTATTTTTTGTCACCAGAACTCCCCGGTTCTTCTTGTTGACTCGGTTCTTCTTGTTGACTCGGTCCTCCAAATTTCTTCTGTTATCTGTTGTGATATTCCTCTGTTTGTTCGGATTTGATATTTGCTGTTTTGATCTCTGGAGATTTCCAGATCCGAACTTGATTGTAGATCCTGCAAAATTCAAACAAAGATACCCTTCACAAAATAACAAAATGATAATTTTTTTCCAGTTTTTATGATTTTTTTAATTTAGATTAACCCGAAATTGCAAAAAGGAAATACTACGCCATCTCCGGCAACGGCTCCATTTGATTTAGACAGATTTTACCGATCAAAAATATAATTACCGCAATCAAGAACGGCGTCGCTTTGCAGCTAGCCGGTGAGTACGGGTCGGTCCACAGGGATGTTGTGATTTTCCTAATCGCTCTTACGAGTTAATTCCAAATGGTGTGAATGGATCAATTAAAACTAAAAACTAAATTAATCTAAATCTAAATCTTGCTAGGGTTAGGTTTAGGTTAACTTTGGAAAGTCAATAAATATCACCGCTTTCTATACCCATATTAAGATCTTATTAGGAGTTATGGTAATTATTAATAAAAGGGATTAGAATCATTTGGAAAGATGTTTTCTTCCTCTAGGTTCTTGTCCTTCCTTTATCAATCCTTACCCCAACCTCCATGGAAAACAATCACAACCAGGCCTTTATACTACGGTATCATCGTTACCTCGAGGGATAGGGTGCCGTAGGGAGCGGTATGTGCATGTATGCATAGAGTCCTATTAATTATATATGATGGGCAAGAAAGGGGTAAGAGATCTTCATCTCTCAAACCTTCCCCAAATCTAACCCTAACAAGTAAGGAGACTACTCGCTCATTAGGGAATTGAAGAACAATTATTTAGGGCAGAGAATGAAAAATTATCTAGGACAAGAATTGAAATTACCTACTTACTTTACAGATGGCTCTCTCCAAACATCAACACAGGGTTGTCAGATCTGAATTCATGATATGAAAAGAGGCATCGATGCTCTCCAAAAGAATTCTAAATTTTATTCATAGAAAGAGGCATAGGGAGGCATAGCCTTTACAATGATTTAGAGTTCCTATTTATAGAGGATAGGAAACCCTAGGTTACAATTGATTCGCATGTCTACATTTACCAAAATATCCTTAGGAAGACCCAGTCAAAGTAGACTCCAAGCTTTGGTAAAATTTTATATCTTTGTCTCTTTAAAAGGAAGTATTGGACCTTGAAATTTCCTTTGTTGGCTCTTCTGTCTTTGGGCTTTCTTATTATTTGGTTCTTTTATTAAAATAGCTTCTATGTTTCTTCCAGATCTACAGTGAATAATTGCGGTGGACTTTTAACCGTTCGCTTTGTAATCTTGGACCTTGCATTGCCTTGTACTTTGTGAATTTTATCTTTGATGTAGGCTTGATCAAGAGTCTTCTGTTTGTTGGTCAAAGTCCACTTTTGCATCGTCTTTTCATCGTTTTCACCGTTTTCTGTCCAAGAACCTGTAACCTGTAATATGTAGCAGACATGCGTAAAAAGCACCTGTTTATTTATAAAACGAATAAGAATGGGGAATACAATAATACAATATTATGGTGTGAACAAGCCCCCCACGAGAACCCATACAACAAAACCCTAGCTCCTCAACTCCAACCAACCGCCGACAACCCACATCTCCTCGTCGCCTCACACCACCTTCCTCCTTCTCCTTCTTTCTTCAGATTATTAATCCTGTGTTGGCATTAGCTTCAGATTATTAATCCCTGACTTAAACATATAACCTGGGGGTATGGGGAAATCAATGATGAAACCTGACTTGTAACTCGACAGTTCGATACCTTTACTGATCAGTCTTACGGGCTAGGCCAGCCCCGGGATGATGCTGCTGACATCACTCATCGTTACATACCACCTTTTACTGCCTAGCGGCACGTCTCGGATTCAGCCCGAGAATCTTCACCGTGATCTCGGGCACGCACGGGATACTTTTGAGTTACATCGATGATTCATCAAATTGATTTCAAAGACTTGAGAGTAGTTAACCTAATAGACCAGTCTAGATTACTCACTACACATTACCCTCACCGTTCTCATTTATATTACTGTTATACCTGTTTTACTGTTAATACACATACCTGTATGTCTTGCTACCCCTGTTTATTTTTATTGCTTGATATTGTGATGCACTGACGTCTGGGTTTTGCATGGCCTAGATCCTCTACCTTTGTTGCAGACTGATTAGGAGTACTGCCGCTGTTAGACCGAGCGGTGAGGATCCTGTTGGTATCCAGTTTTACTTTCCAGGTGTTTTATTTATTGGATCTCTTGCTTCCGCATATTATATTATTTCTTGACTCATTTATTCTGGCTCATGGACATGTACTAGATAGTTTAGTTTACTTTCCTGTTCTTGATATCCCTACAACCGTAATGTGACTGTGGATGGATTTTTCCTATCCACAGGTAGCATGGTTGGCTATGTCACGTGCCTATCTTAGCGTACTCTGGGAAGCAGGGCGTGACATGGTTCTTTTGGTATCAGAGCCATAGGATTTAAGTTAATCGGGTTTGATTCTTTTGTAGTTGGATATTGGACCCAATACACGAATCAGAATACTCGTGATTAGGAAACATGTCCTGCCACCTTACCGTCTTACCATTTTTGAATCTTAACCTCCTCCTGATTCTACTTTTACGATATGCAAACCTCCTTTGCATATCAACTTGAAAACCTGGTTTCCTTTGTTTATCTTTAGAACTTAGGCGACTTGGGTGGAGTTATGTGATTGTAGCTATGATACCGCGACATGGTTACAATGCGGTACTCTATTTAAGTAACTTGGAGTTCTAGCCTTGATTCATATCCTTGATCTATATTTTGAATCTGTTATCATACTAATCCTTTGGGTGCTTTGATTTCAGGAACATGGCAGACAAGAATCTGAAAACGTACCAAAGGCGTGTTGACGAAGCCGCTATGCTTGGGGTAATCCGTGGGATGTTAGAGAACCAAAAGCGACAGACCGAGCTGAACCAGCAGCAAGCTGAAGCTTTTTAGGAAGGTTTGTGGACCGTTCAGCAGTCCGTGAACAATGTGGTGGCCAGACCAGTTGATCGTGTGGATACCGTAGCGGATTTCAGGAGACTGGGTCCGTCTGTCTTTACTTCCTGGAAGAGCCGTTTCCAGTGGAGCAGTGGCTGGTTGACACGGAGAACTTACTCGTTGCGGCACAAATTCCAGAGGATAAGAGGGTGGATGTGGTACGCATCCAGTTGGTGGATTATGCCCATGAATGGTGGCTTGTGGAAGAGACCCGCTTGCCCAAGCCGATCAGTTGGACGGTTTTTTCGAAGAGTTTCTTGGAGAAGTTCTTCCCGTGGACTGCACGGGAGGAAATGGAAGAAAAGTTCATCAGTTTGAAGCAGAACGACGCACCTGTAGATGTACATGCAGCTGAGTGGACGCGGCTCAGTAGAATCGCTGGACCTTTGGTTGTCAATGATGCTGATAGGGCAAGGAGGTTCATGCGAAGTTTGGATGTGGACATCCAGAGGCAGATTGTCTCCCTGGGTTTGACCACTTTCTCACAAATACTTACAGCGGCCTGAGAGCAGCAAAGCCTATCTGTAGGGATCCTAGGCACACTCAAGAGGTTACACAAGGCATCAACCATGCCAAAATCAAATTTTTCTATGTGCCGAGAAACCCTAATGCAAGATCGTTACTAGAGGTAAGGCGAAAGCAAGCAAGTTAACTACTTTAACTACAAGTGAATAGGAATACAACCTTTGTAGATCCGATCATCCACTTCCATAGCTTCGTGTTGACGTCCTTCCGCTGCGATCATCGGGATCCCGGACTCTAGCGTTGGTTTCGACGGAGAAATAAGCGGACTAGGTCGTTGACTTCGATGCCGAAGATGATCTACGTCGAGGCGACTCAAACTCAAGCTCCATCTTCACTAGGTCATGAAACTTGTGAAGATAACACACTCTACTACATGGCAAGTTGTAGAGGATGAAGAAATAGGAAGTGGGTTCACTTTGGATTTGGATTTCTCACTTGATTTTTTCACTTGGAATTTTCAAGAAAGCTTTCTTCTTCATGAAGAAGAAGAAGAAGAAGGAAAATAAAAAAGGATTATTAAAAAATAATAAATCAAGTGAAGACTTATCATAATGCAACCATGGGTGAAGTTAACTCATGTAGAGAGCAAACCATAGTTTAGATAAATGGTTAGGTCAAAGGATAAAAATAAAATGGTTAAGACTTTGTCAAAGTTTCTTGAAGTATCATGAAACTTCTAGCAAAGAAAGAAAAAGCCACCATTTAGTTTTTTTTAACTAAAATAAATAAATAAATAAGTTAAAACCCTAACCATTAACCTAAACATGGTTTAAAGCATACACACACCCAAGTTTGCATGTATCATCAAACATGATACAAACTAGTGCACAAACATATATCATATATACAATGTGCACAATCTAGTGAGAAAAATAATCTTAAGTGAACCAATACTAGTTAATGTAAAGTAATATATCAAATATATAATTATACATTAAATCATTAAATCAACACTTGATTTAATGATCCGGTCATACTGCATATAACCGACTAATATCAAGTGTATCAATATATCGAATCAACATTTGATTCGGTAACCCGGCTATATCTCATATAACTGTTCGATGATACAAATCGCGAGAATAGAATTCAGTATCACATACTGGTATTATTCTCGGTCCTGCACATATCTCATATGCACTCCTATTTCTTTTCGCTTGAGCCAGGAAACCTCTGTGTAGGACTCTAAAGACTCGTCAATACGCCGGCAGTAGGTGATGATCATATCAAACATCTACAAGCCGCAAGCGGTCTGCTAAACGTAACGGCCACCCGGGTATTGAGCGATCAGAAGATCAACGAGCAAGCCCGCTCACAATCCTGTGAATCCTACCAGTAACACTTACCGCACAGTCCGGTCTGTTCGTCTGATATGTCGCATATCTCGCCTAGGGGTGGTAAACGTCAGACCCCAGTAGCTTGATAAGTCATGCCGATGTAAGGTCCATAACAAGTATGAAACTACTGATAACACTTACCAGTAAATCAGTGCAACCCTGGCCAGAGATTTCCAGTTATGGCCAGTCGAGCATAGCGCAACATCAACCCCCAATACCGGGAGAGACGAATCCCCTCCTATCGCTCATTGCGTCTATATGAATCGGGACAGTACCCAAAAACCACCTGTTTGCATGACTCAGTAGAGCCGTGGTAGGGTGCAAATCAAAGCACAGTGGGATACACACAAGACTCTATGACGATCTCGGGTCAACAGACTAAGCTGTACCAGTGTCACCAGAGAACTGCCATCTGACGTGAGGTATAATACCATCTGGGAGTTCTCGGCGAGTCCGTTCAGTGTACCCAGTCACCACTGAGCACCCGCATACCATCTCTGATGTCAAACACCAATGGATATGGGATCATCCATCGCCCATCACATGGATCGAGAAGATATACGCTAGTCTACTCTAGAATATCGATGCCCCATCTCGATATTCCCACGACTAGGAACATTGAAGGATGTACTCATTGACTACCCAGGCCCCACTAGTATGATCTGCATCATAGTCCTGGAAGTCGAGTACACATCCTAAGGGCTTTATCAACATGTAACAGAGAGACAGAAAGTATACATGTTAAGATAAAGAGCAACCAGATAGCGTACTATCATGTCGAGCAAGAAAGTCCTACCTATATATGTCCCAGCATCTACTACAACATACATCCTATGTACAGTAACGGCCTCTAGGGCATACATATAACTAACAATCTCCCACTTGCACTAGGGCCATCTGTAGCAGTGGTTGCAATATCACATACTCAACCATCCCATATAAGTCTCTTTCTGGGAAAAGGCCTTTGTGAGTGGATCCGCCGTGTTGTCCTCTGAGTCTACTCTCCTAACCTTGGTCACCCTGGAGATCAACTATCTCCATGATCAGGTGCTGCTGCCTCAGAATATGTCTGGGTCACTGATGGGACCAGGGTTCCTGGGCCAAAGCCACACTTCCATTGTCACACAATGGTAGGAACCTAGTTCATCTCATGAACCAATATACACCCAAAAAATGCCTCTTTGGTAGTATCTTTGATAGCGATGTCACCAGCCTTTATCGTCTAGTTTGTCACGGTATCTCGCTTGGAACTCTTCCAACATACCGTTCCTCCATTGAGGGTAAAGACAATGCTTGCGACTGACATTCAGTCGACCTTATCACCCTGGAACCTTTCCAATGATTCTCCCCAGGATCAACTGATACCATCTCACTACAACTAGTGAGAATCCTAACATCCATTTAGATCTATCTCATAGATCCAAAACCCAGGATTTAGGAGGTATCATTTTGATCCTATATGGAGAATCCATGTGATAAGAGGAGATTGACCGATTGTAGTATAGGAAACTCTTTTCCTATCAAGAGTATGTTGTCCACGTACAATACGAGGACGACCACCTTACTCTCTACTACCCTTTTGTATGTACAAGGTTCATCTACCATTTTGATGAAGTCAAACTCTTTGACTACGACATCAAAACAAACGTTCCAACTCCGCGATGCCTGCTTTATCCTGTAAAGCAACTTGCACACTTTTCCGCTGCTCCCACTGTTTACGAAGCCCTCTGGCTGTGTACTTATAGACTTTCTCTTCTAAATCAGTATTTAGAAAAGCAGTCATGACACCCAACCACTAGATATCGTAGTCATGGTATGTAGCAATGTTAAGTAGGATCCGGATGGACTTAAGCATAGCTACTGGAAAAAGGTTTCATCATTATCCACGCCTGGTCGATGATGAAAACCATTAACAAGTCTAGCTTTGAAAGTCTCAACTTTTCCATCTACACCAAGTAATCTTCTCAAGATATACTTGCTCGTGATGGGGATTTAACCCTTCAGATATTGCAACCAAAGTCCATACTTCGTTGGTGTACATGGATTCCATCTCAGATCGCTTAGCATCCAGCCATTCTTACAGAGTCCCTACTCTTGATGGCCTGCTCGAAACTAGTTGGGTCATCATCTCATGATGCATTCCTCGCTCCCACTGTCATCGAGAAACCAGAGTATCTCTCAGGCGGATGAGGAACCCTGCTAGATCGGCGGAGAGGCTGAGGTTCGTTGGGGACTATTGAATCCTTTGGTTCTATCAAATCATCAGCTGTAGTTTGTACAACTGGAACTCCTTCCAGTTCTACAGAGCTGACCTTGCCTCGATCTTTTCCGGATTTTGCTTTTGACATAGGCCGGACAATCCCAAATCTTAATTTACTTAAGAGATGGGCTCTTCCCATACCATATGTCATATGGAGTGGTAGGCAGTGATCTGATTCGAACCTAATTCAAATAGGTATGCAGCTTCTTAAGTGCATAACCCCAAAAGGAAACAGGTAACTCAGTAGTACTCATCATAGAGTGCACCATATCATATAGGGTGTGACTGCTCCGCCCCGATACACCGTTGTGCTGTGGTGTATACAGAGGAGTAATGCTGAGAGAGAATCTCATTCTCCTTTAGAATAGTCCAAGAATTCCATGCCCAAGTATTCTCCTCCCTGATCTCATCATAGGACATAATACTTATACCTGTATTGGTTCTCTACTTCTAACTTATATTCATTGAATTTCTTAAAAGCTTCAGACATGTGTTTCAACAGGAACATGTGTCCGAATCTTGAGAGATCATCAGTGAATGTAAGGAAGTACAAAGGACCAGTCCTGGCATGTGTAGACAGGGGACCTTACATACATCATCATGTATCAATCTCTAGAGTTCACTAACTCTTTCTCTGTTTCCAGTAAACGGAGCTATAGTCATCTTATCTTTGTGACATGACTGGCAAGTTTCACAAGATGTAAATTCAAACTGATTTAAATATGCATCTAAATGTAACTTTAGCTAGTCGGGTCACATTGATATGACCTAGACTATAATACCTCAAGAAGGAATCGTTCAATTCTGAACTCTTCCTCTTGTGTGTGTTTTATACACTAAGAACTGTGGTCTGATTTAGAATGTATATGCTTTTAGATAACGTGCCTGAACCGATCAACTATTGATATAGGAAATGTTCAAAACATTATCCAACAATACAAAATTATATCCTTTCTTCACTAATAAAGAGACTGATATGATTTTGTATATCAGGTTCGGTATCTAATAACATTCGTTCAGAATCAGTGTATTTTGGTAATACAGGGTGACAGTGACCAACAGACTTGGTTGCAACACTTGCACCATTTTCTGTCTCATAAAACTTATCATCCGTTCTCAGTTCTTTACCTTTCTGTAGCCCTATGTAACAGATTACATATCTGGAAACCTGATTCGGTATCAAATACCCAGGACGCAAAGGATACTGAGAAACAGTTCTTTGTAATGAACGCACCCGAAGAAGATGCATCATAATGCACTTTCTTCGTTTGGGCGGCATGGGAATTCTGGTAATCCCTAATTTCCTGCTCGGTCTTATAACAATTATAAGTTGGAGCGGGACCAACGTTCCCCAGCTCAGTATAACAAGCGGGTTCGGTCAATACATCCATATTATTATCTTGATTAAGGCGTGACATGGTCGCTACCTGGAGAGAGAGAGAAGAAAACACTCTGCGTGCGCTCTTGTAAGATTAGATTGGTTATTTATTTTATCTAATCAGGATGGCTCCCACTGTTTTTATCAAATCTTCCTTCAAACCCTAAAAGGAATGACTAGCCGGGATTAATTACACTCTACAAGTTCGCCAATCTTTCAGCCAGGCCAGTGCCGGTACTTTGAGGGAGGTTCCTCGTGCTTTCGCACGGACCTAATTAAAGTAAACCTCGTTTTTCCAGGGGCGTAACCCCGTTGACACCTTTCTAGACACCTACTTGATCGACTAATTATAAAGTGCAAAACTCTCTCAGGAGTAACAATTACTCGCAGTGGGTATCGGGATCCAACTATCATATAGAAGGTATGCAATCTCATTGCAAATTTCAACACTTGAAACTCTCGATAAAGGTTTTTACACCTAGCACTTATGACCTTAACTATGGTCAACAAATCATAAGCACTAGTCAAGTTCTACTCGTCATTTCGTGATTAATTAGACCCACCCACATGACCCTTAACTAAGGTCAACAAAGTCATGCGACTGTCCTAACTAATCGCATCATATGCGGTGTAGGAAGACATCACTTAGCTACCGTACACTGTGCCTTGACTATGGTCAACAAACACAGCACGAATACAAAGTACTCTACTTCCTAAAATGATGGAGGGTTGCTGATGGTTTTTAATAAAACCTATAACGCTTTGAACTTGATCTCGCTGCAGAATCAAATGGTTTTTAAATGGAGTGTTTTTGAGGCCTTTCTAGTTTTGCTAAAGGGGTCACTCCCGGTGAAGGGATCGTCGGCCCTTTCCTCATCGAATAAGATGCAGGATATATCACATATACCGCTGTGCAAAGCAAAAACTATAGAAGCAATCAAAAGACATATCGAGGGTTGTAGCATCTTCCAGTTATTGCTAAAGGGGTCACTCCCGGTGAAGGGATCTCGGCCCTTTCCTTATCGAATAAGGTGCAGGATGTTCTACAAGGAACACCGCGATGCAAAGCAAGAACTGTAGCTACCTGTTTTATTTTTGAAATTCGATTCCACAACATCTTTTAGGTTTATTTTCTTTCATTAATCTCATTAATGAATGTCCTATTATTTAAGTCCACCTAAACATCACAGCTAAATACAACGTACGCTTATGCCATCCGCATTCGCCTCGATGTCCCGTCTGCACCGTTAGGTTAGGTAACTAACGGCAGAGCGGGGCAGGGCTAGCGCGGATGTAAAACATAAGCAACGTTTATATAATATATCATATATAGTATATACAGTATCCATCTGAACAAATCACATGATCACATCACAGATAACGCAGCAGAAAAAAAAAATATGAAATATTGGATATACTAGGACGTCCGTGTTTTATTCTGAGCCTGTATAAAACACGGATTCCACGGTCGTGATGAATAGCCAATCCCATACCCCTAGACTCCTACGAGAGAGACAAGCAACCCTACCAATTCTAGAGTTAGGAGACCCGGACTCGACTCCTCGAGATGGTCTCCCACTGGACCTTAGAATCCGGTTACTTGTGCTCCCCTCCTTGGGTCTATCCTAATGCGGAAAAGTAAATAATATACAATGGTGACATCATCCTCAACCCGAAAGTGCCCCA
Organism: Agapanthus africanus; assembly: GCA_030015575.1. Taxonomy (NCBI): domain Eukaryota; kingdom Viridiplantae; phylum Streptophyta; class Magnoliopsida; order Asparagales; family Amaryllidaceae; genus Agapanthus; species Agapanthus africanus. The sequence continues at coordinate 395,596,498 of JASDDO010000026.1, read as the reverse complement.
ATAAAAGAATATTACATACAAGTTTTTACATGAATGAAAAAGAAAAATACTCATCTCACATAAAAAAAACCCGGCCATTCAAACACGACGTTCCAATATAACATATCCAGCAGCACATAACATCACATGTCATCAACGTAAGTAAATATGCCCATCCCAATTGTCGTTGACATACAGCAACGAAACCGGCGATATCACATATTACACTTACGGTCGCAGAAAAGAAAGTGTAAAACTACAACAGTTGGAATCCACAACCTCTTTAGACATCGCATGCCTAACCAAATGAATTCCTTAGACATCGCATGCCTAACAATTATAAACCCCGCATTTTAGTCTCATTGTCGAAAACTCTTTTCAATATCAAGTCGGGCAATTCAACAAGATTCCCGACATCCTGAACGAATGCTCGCCGCAAACTTTAGTAAACGGCCGCACCCCCGGATGCCGTCGACGAAGTGCACTAAGGCGGAACACCGCTGCCGCGAGCACCTGAACGGATGCTTTTGGCGACGGGGTTCTCCTACAGTCACTTGGTCGGGGCTATGGGGCGTGGCTGTCTATTAAGTTTACCGGCGAGTATCGCGTACGCAACGTGATTGCGACGAACTTTTGATCACATCAAAATTCCGTCGCAACCGATCAAGTGAGACTAAATTGCTAGATTTATAACATTCAAATCAGTTATCTCATAACAATTTGTGGATTCCAAATATTGTATCACATTCCAGACAAATAGACAATGTTAAACTTTCCGATCGAACAATCAAACACCCAAGTTTTCCCGAAAGACTCAACAAATGAAATAAGTTCAAAAACATCCACTTCATGCCACAGTACCAACGGTCCAGCCGTAGAAGGGTCAAGCCAACGCCTCATATGTGGCACGCCGTACTGCCCCAAACCCTAAGGTTCAAAGGGCAGTTCAAGACGGTCACATAATCGAGTTAAGGTTTGTTGTCTTCTAGAGGGTCCATCGAGTTACTTGCACTACATAGAACATTCTTAAACTTCGGAAAAATCCAACACATGGAAATTTCCCGGCAGAGGAAAAAGTGGGTATTTATATCCGGTCGAACTTTTTAACATGTTCTAAAATTACCCGGAAAAACACAATAAACAAAGTTAAATAATCCGATCGAATCATCGAGTCCCCAAAACAACCCAGAAAACTCAACTGTTGAGTAGAAGTTAAAAATTCCCAGAAAACACAGCACTTACAGAAAGAAATTACTGTGCAAACCACGTGGCAAGATTCGTCATTATGGCCGTGGAACCGCCGCGCAAGCCAGGGTGGGGCCGCGGTTCCGCGGCGCATTAGTCGAGTTGAGGTCACGTGCTGCACAGTAACTCCTACAAAACCCTGCTGAATTTTTTGACAATTTTTAATTCACAAAAATCCACAATTTCAGAAAATGTACAGAAAGGTGTCAAATTTAGGGTTTCGGGGTTCGATCGGATTTCTAACATCGTCTACACTTCGCCTAAAGCTCTAGCTAGGCTCTGATACCACTGTAGGGATCCTAGGCACACTCAAGAGGTTACACAAGGCATCAACCATGCCAAAATCAAATTTTTCTATGTGCCGAGAAACCCTAATGCAAGATCGTTACTAGAGGTAAGGCGAAAGCAAGCAAGTTAACTACTTTAACTACAAGTGAATAGGAATACAACCTTTGTAGATCCGGTCATCCACTTCCATAGCTCCGTGTTGACGTCCCTCCGCTGCGATCATTGGGATCCCGGACTCTAGCGTTGGTTTCGTCGGAGAAATAAGCGGACTAGGTCGTTGACTTCGATGCCGAAGACGATCTACGTCGAGGCGACTCAAACTCAAGCTCTATCTTCATATGCCCTCCTATTTCGTTTCACTTGAGCCAGGAAACCTCTGTGTAGGACTCTAAAGACTCGTCAATACGCCGGCAGTAGGTGATGATCATATCAAACACCCACAAGCCACAAGCGGTCTGCTAAACGTAACGGCCACCCGGGTATTGAGCGATCAGAAGATCAACGAGCAAGCCCGCTCACTCATGTGAATCCAACCAGTAACACTTACCGCACAGTCCGGTCGGTTCGTCTGATATGTTGCATATCTCGCCTAGGGGTGGTAAACGTCAGACCCCAGTAGCTTGATAAGTCATGCCGATGTAAGGTCCATAACAAGTATGAAACTACTGATAACACTTACCAGTAAATCAGTGCAACCCTGGCCAGGGATTTCCAGTTATGGCCAGTCGAGCATAGCGCAACATCAACCCCCAATACCGGGAGAGACGAATCCCCTCCTATCGCTCATTGCCTCCATGTGAATCGGGACTTTACCCAAAAACCACCTGTTTGCACGAATCCGTAGAGCCGTGGTAGGGTGGAAATCAAAGCACAGTGGGATACACACAAGACTCTATGACGATCTCGGGCCAACAGACTAAGCTGTACCAGTGTCACCAGAGAACTGCCATCTGACGTGAGGTATAATACCATCTGGGAGTTCTCGGCGAGTCCGTTCAGTGTACCCAGTCACCACTGAGCACCCGCATACCATCTCTGATGTCAAACACCAATGGATAGGGGATCATCCATTGCCCATCACATGGATCGAGAAGATATACGCTAGTCTACTCTAGAATATCGATGCCCCGTCTCGATATTCCCATGACTAGGAACATTGAAGGATGTACTCATTGACTACCCAGGCCCCACTAGTATGATCTGCATCATAGTCCTGGAAGTCGAGTACACATCCTAAGGGCTTTATCAACATGTAACAGAGCGACAGAAAGTATACATGTTAAGATAAAGAGCAACCAGATAGCGTACTATCATGTCGAGCAAGAAAGTCCTACCTATATATGTCCCAGCATCCACTACAATATACATCCTATGTACAGTAATGGCTTCTAGGGCATACATATAACTAACACTATCTATGAAGACTGGGAGTACACAGCAGCCAGCAGTTACAGTACGGAAGCCGGCATTTGCACCGAACCGAGCACATGGACGCAGAGGTTTTCCAGTGAACCGTCGTGGCGTGACACCGATGAAGAAGCCTGTTGTTGTTGATCAGTGGAGGACCGTGATTTGTGACTACTACCATTTACCTGGGCACGTGCAAAGGGAATGTCGAAGGTGGCAGGGACTCTGTTTGGTTTGTGGATCGGCGGATCATACTATCAACGCTTGTCCGTCGAAGCTTCGCACGAAGGATGATGTTCAGAAGCCACCGCAGAAACCGTTTCAGGGACAGAAGCAGCTGACTCAGGGGCCCAATCAAGCTCGAGCATTTACACTGACGGCTGAGGAAGCTAAGGCTTCATGAGAAGTTGTTTCAGGTATTCTACTTGTTCATGGTTTTCCCGCATTAGCGTTATTCGATTCTGGTGCGTCCCATTGTTTTATGTCATCCAAGTTTATTGCTACACACTCGATTGCTTGCACGACCCTGTCTTGTTTCTGGGACATACACAATGGGAATGAGAAGATCATATCTAGTAGAGAATGTAAGGATTGTGTAGTTGTTGTTTGTGGACGGGAGCTGTTTGCAGATTTCTTGGTGATTGATACAGGCAACTATGAAATCGTCTTGGGAATGGATTTTCTCGGTACTTTCCACGCTCACATCGATTGTAGGGCAAAGAAAGTAATTTTCCTGATTCCCGGACATCCAGAGTTTATCTTCACTGGAGGAAGCAGTTCTGTCGGGCCAGTCGAGTTTAGGGCTAGGCCGACAGCTAATGTTCTTTCGTCGATGGAAGTTGGTAGAGATGAAGCGCCAGCTGTTGTTCGAGATTTCATGGACGTGTTCGAGGGCATATCAGGTTTACCGCCGAAGCGAGACGTGGAGTTCGCGATTGATCTTGTTCCTGGTGCAGTGCCAGTTTCTAAAGCGTACTATCCAATGGCACCAATGGAGTTGGAAGAAGTCAAGAAGCAGGTTACTGAATTACTTGAGAAGGGTTGGATTTGAAGCAGTAACTCACCTTGGGGAGCTCCAGTTCTTCTAGTCAAGAAGAAAGATGGCACAAGGAGAATGTGCATCGATTATCGAGAATTAAACCGGGTGACTATTAAGAACAAGTACCCGATCCCTCGCATTGGCGAATTATTTGAGCAGCTGAGTGGCGCGAGGGTATTCTCGAAGCTGGATTTGCGATCTGGATATCATCAGGTCTGAGTTAAAACCGAAGATATTTACAAGACGGCGTTCCAAACTCGGTATGGACATTACGAGTATTTAGTGATGCCCTTCGGAGTAACGAATGCACCGGCGATATTCATGGACTTGATGAACCGAATCTTTTCACCATTTTTGGAACAGTTTATAGTGGTGTTCATTGATGATATTCTGGTCTACTCGAAGAGTATTGAAGAGCATGCAGAACATTTGAAGATCGCACTGCAGACGTTGAGGCAAGAAAAATTGTATGCAAAGATGAGTAAGTGCGAGTTTTGGCTTCAAGAAGTGAAGTTTTTGGGACATGTCGTGTCCGGAGATGGAATCGCCGTTGATCCCGAAAAGATTGCAGCAATTCAAGATCGGCCGATTCCGAAGAACGTTGCAGAGATCAGAAGCTTTCTTGGACTTGCTGGGTATTACAGAAGGTTCGTGGAGAATTTTGCTCGTTTGGCAGAGCCTTTGACCAAGCTTACACGCAAAGAAGTACCATTTATGTGGACGAATAAGTGTGCGTCAGCCTTTGAGGCATTGAAACAGAGGTTGATAACCGCTCCTATTCTGACCGTACCAGACAGTTCCGGAGGATTGGTGATTCACAGCGACGCATCTGGGAAAGGATTAGGATGTGTTTTGATGCAGCATGGGAAGGTTATAGCTTACGCATCGAGACAGTTGAAGACCCACGAGAAGAATTACCCAACTCATGACTTGGAGCTAGCAGCTGTGATTTTCGCTTTGAAGATTTGGAGACACTACTTATTGGGCGAAAGGGTCGAGGTTTTCACCGATCATAAAAGCTTGAAGTATGTGTTCACGCAGAAGGAATTTAATATGAGGCAGCGTAGATGGTTGGAGCTGATGGCTGATTACGATCTTGATCTTAAATACCATCCGGGGAAAGTTAATGTTGTACCGGATGCGCTTAGTCGGTTGCCAGCAATTCACATGTTGACCGCATAGAAGAAACTTATTGAAGACTTTCGAAGATTTGATTTGGAGGTTGTGCTACCGCATTCTTCAGGACAGTTGATGCAACTGCAAGTACAGTTGTCGTTGATCGAGAATACTAAAGCAGCGCAATTGCAGGACCCAAGATTGCAGAAGTTTCGAGAACAGGTTGAAGCTGGACTTCGAACAGACTTACTGATCCATGAAGATGGTTCGTTGCGTTACGGTAGCCGTTTGTGTGTGCCAAAAGGAGATATTCACGAAGAACTTATGAAGGAGGCGCACAGTTCAGCATATTCTGTGCATCCAGGAGGCACGAAGAAGTACCGAGATATACGACAACATTTCTGGTGGGAAGGCATGAAACGGGAGATTGCCCGCTTTGTAGCGAAGTGCTTGGTGGGTCAGCAAGTTAAGGCTGAACATCAAAGGGTTGCTGGTTTATTGCAACCACTTCCGATTCCTCAGTGGAAGTGGGAACATATAACCATGGATTTCATGACGGCTTTACCGCGGAGTCCGAAAGGCAACAATGCAGTTTGGGTGATTGTTGATCGATTGACCAAGGCAGCTCATTTCATCCCTTTTCGAGTTGGTCAATCAATATAAACTTTGGCAGAGCGGTACATGCAGGAGATTGTAAGATTGCATGGAGTACCGGTGAGTATCGTGTCCGACCGTGACACTCGTTTCTTATCACACTTTTGGAGGAGCTTACAAGAAAGTTTGGGGACTCGATTGAAGTTTAGCACAACTTATCATCCTCAGACAGATGGCCAGTCGGAGAGAACGATCCAAACTCTTGAAGACATGTTGAGATCTTGCATGTTAGACTTCAAGGGTTCATGGGAGGATCATATACACTTAGTGGAGTTTTCTTACAATAACAGTTTCCAGGCGACTGTTCAGATGGCTCCTTTCGAAGCTTTATATGGTCGCAAGTGTCGTTCACCTGTTTGTTGGGACGATGTTGGTGAACGAAGATTGTTGGGACCGGATTTGGTCGTGCAAACAGTTGAGAAGGTTAATACTATCCGGAATCATATGAAAGCAGCACAAGACCGACACAAGAGTTGGGTATATACATCGAGAAGACCTCTAGAGTTCGCCGTTGGTGATTTGGTATTCTTGAAGATATCACCGACTAGAGGGGTGATCCGTTTCGGAAGTCGAGGAAAGCTCGGTCCTCGATTCGTTGGACCTTTTGAGATTTTGGAGCGTGTTGGAGAAGTGGCGTATCGATTGGCGTTACCGCAATCCTTGGCGAATGTTCATGACGTGTTTCATGTATCTCAACTCCGTAAATATGTTCGACATGAAACACACGTGCTGGATCATTCGGAGCTGACTGTCCGAGAAGATTTGACTTTTGAGGAGCGACCGATGTCGATTGTCGATCGAAGAGAAAAGGTTCTTAAGAACAAAATTATCCCTCTTGTACTTGTTTCTTGGGGAAACCGCTCACATGGAGAATCAACTTGGGAACGAGAAGATGAAATCTGGCAGAAGTTTCCACATCTATTTTTGTAGTTTGTTGATTGTTTATCCTTTCTTGTTCTTGGAATTTCGAGGACGAAATTCATTTTGTAGTTGGGTATAATGTAACAACCGATTTCAGTTATACCAATTTATGTTTCCGTATTCATTTATTACTGGTATTTTATTTATTTATCATGTTTGGGTGCGAATGGTAGTTTACATTTTGCATTGCATTCGACCCGACCCGCTTGCTTGAACTTGTTGATTCATATTTATAGATTACCCTGGCTTGTTACATAGACACGTGCATCTAGTGTAAATTGCATATTGGCATTTCATCTAGTATCGCATATCTTACATATAACATTTTTAGGTCATGTATAATAAATTAAAGTTGCATTTCTTGGCCTGCGTGATACCCCAACCCCGTGGTAGCGTCCGCGCATCTTGTTCTCGTCCCGTTCAGTCAAACGGACGTGTTTGGATAGTTACGCGTAAGTACGTGCATCCATTCTTGGGGGTATGCTTTTTCATTACCTAATCATTCATTTTAAAATTTGGAAGTCGTATTTATTTTTCGTATTTTAAATCTAAATTTTTGGACCCGACCCGGGTTCATTTTGAAATATTTTATATCCCGCCTAAATTCAAATTTAATTAATATTTTATTTTAATTTTACCTTTAAATTTTCGTATTTTAAATCTAAAATCCTCAGGCACTGCATCCACAGATCGGCCCTCACATCCTGTAAGTCTCATGGAACCTGAGTGTCTATCATCGACACCCGAAACATCATGAAAACTTATACCTGAAAGTATATATATAAGGATATCAACCACGTATGTCCACCGACGATACGTAAAAATCATGAAAACCTGAGTGTCTAACACCGACACTCGAAACATCATGAAACCCGTGTCTAATATCGACACGTAAATCCTCATAATTCAGGCGCTGTCACCATGACTGGCCCTGACGATATGTCATACTTCACTCCGGTCGGTATCCCCACGATATCCGCCGAGTCCAAATACAATCACCGGTAGGTAGTGGTCCCACCGCCAGGCTTATCGTTCACACCACGAAATCACCACACTCCCCGGGGTACCATACCGGATCCACCATGTACCCGCAGACGGTGCCTCCCGCTCCTCGAATCGGGCATCACAAGCCAAATCTCAGAACCGAGAAATGACATGGTGGACGCACTGAAATATCATATCAAGAGAAACCGGGTTTTCAAACAATACAGTTTCTTGAAAATACCTCCACGGTTCTCAAATTCATAAATCATATGAAATCCATATCTCTGTTAGTTATATGTATGCCCTAGAGGCCATTACTATACATGGGATGTATATTGTAGTGGATGCTGGGACATATATAGGGAGGACTTTCTTGCTCGACATGATAGTATGCTATCTGGTTGAACTTTACCTTAACGTGTATACTGATTGTCTCTCTGTTACATGTTGGTAAAGCCCTTAGGATCTGTACTTGACTACCTGGACTATGATGCGGATCATACTAGTGGGGACATGGTAGTCCATAAGTACATCCTTCAAAGTCCCTAGTCGTGGGTGTATCGAGACGGGGCATCGATATACCAGAGTAGACTAGCGTGTACCTTCTCGACCCATACAGATGGGCGATGGATGATCCCATATCCATCGATGTTTGACATCAGAGATGATATACGGGTGCTCAGTAGAGACTGGGTACACTGGACGGACTCGCCGAGAACTCCCAGATGGTATTATACCTCACGTCAGATGGCAGTTCTCTGGTGACACTGGTACAGAGTAGTCTGTTGACCCAAGATCGTCATAGAGTCTTGTGTGGTTCCCACTGTGCTTTGATTTCCATCTTACCACGTCCAAGAGGGCGTGCAAAACGGTGGTTTTTGGGTACAGTCCCGAGTCACATGGAGGCAATGAGCGATAGGAGGGGATTCGTCTCTCCCGGTATATGGGGGTTGATGTTGCGCTGTGTTCGATTGGCTATAACAGGAAATCCCTGGCCAGGGTTGCTGAGATTTACTGGTAAGTGTTACCAGTAGTTTCTCGAACAGTTATAGACCTCATATCGACACGACTTATCGAGCGATTGGGGTCTGACGTTTACCACCCCTAGGCGAGATATGCGACAGATCAGACGATCAGACCGGACTGTACGGTAGTGTTACTGGTCGGATTCACTGGAGTGTGAGCGGGCTTGCTCGTCGATCTTCAGATCGCTCAATACCCGGGTGGCCGTTACGTTTAGCAGACCGCTTGCGGCTTGTGGATGTTTGATATGATCATCATCCGCTGCCGGCGTATTGACGAGTCTTTAGAGTCCTACACAGAGGTTTCCTGGCTCAAGCGAAACGAAATAGGAGCGCATATGAGATATGTGCGGGACCGAGAATAATGCGTGTATGTGATACCGTATTCTATTCTCGCGATAAATATATCGAATGGTTGTATGAGATATAACCTAGTTATCGATTCAAGCGTTGATTCGATAAGCCGATATATTTGATACCAGTCGGTTATGTGCGCATGACCGGATCATTGAATCAAGTGTTGATTTAATGATTTAATGCATATTTATATATTTGATATATTGCTTTGCATCAACTAGTATCGGTTTACTTAAGATGGATTTTCTCGCTCGGGTGTGCACATTACATATGCGATATGATTTTGTGCACTTGATTGTATCATGTTTGATGATGCAAGTTTACTTGGTTAAGTGCAAAGAATAAACCATGGTTAAAAGAATGGTTAGGGTTTTATTTTCCATTACTTATTTATTCATTTGTTTATTTGTTTATTTACTTTGGAAAATAAAAAGAAAAGAGAAAAGAATGGTTGCTAGATTTGGAGTTTAGTTGAAGCTTCATGAAGCTTTGATAAAGTCAACCATACTTATCTCATCCTTAACCCTAACCATTCACACTAACCATGATTCATTCTCTACACTTGACCATGGTTAGAATTATGATAAGAATTCATTTTCTTTTCTTTTTCTATTAACTTATCATATGATTTTCCTTCTTCTTCTTCATGCTTCAAGTGAAGAAGCTTGAAGTCCATCAATGGTGATTGATGCATATGAGTGAGAAATCCAATTCTAAAGTCTACCCACTTCCTATTTCTTCATCCTCTACCTCTTGCCAAGTAGTAGAGTGTGTTTCCTTCACAACTTTTTACGGTTTGGTGAAGGTGGAGCTTGATTCATCGATGCCTCGACGTAGATCATCTTCGGCATGGACATCGACGACCTGGCTTGCCCATTCTCCGACGAAGCCGACTCTAGAGCCCGGATTTGATTTGGACAGCGGAGACGACATCGTTGCGGAGCCGTGGAGGTGGATAACCGGATCTACAAAGGTTGTATTTCCGTATTATCTTGTAGTTAATTGTTAACTAGTTCATTGTTCGCCTAGAAATCTAGCAAACGATCCGTACTTTAGGGTTTGTAGGCACCATAATATTTGAAATTGCCATGGTTGATGGCTTGGGAGACCTCACTAGTGTGCCTAGGAACCTTACAGTGGTATCAGAGCCTAGCTAGAGCCTTAGGCGAAGTCCAGACGGAAATTGAAGTCCGAACGAACCCGAAACCCCGCATCGATATTGCTCTCTGTACAAATTTTAAAAACTGGGATTTTTCAACATTAAAAATATTCAGAAAAACATGCAGGAAAATATAAGAGTAACTGTACAACCCGTAGCCCTAATTCCCTTAGAACGCCGCGCTTCCGCGGCACGAGCCTGCCTCGTGCGGCGGAAGGGTGGCCGTTTTGTCGTTTTATGTGGGGTTGTTTGCACAGTAACTCCTATTTAACTGTGCTGAGTTCTCTGGATATTTTTAAAATTTTATTCAAGTGTTGAATAATCTGAGTTGATTTGGGGATTCGGTATTTCGATCGGGTATCAAATTTTGTCTGTGTGGCTTTCCGGATAAATTTTAGAATATGTTAAAAAGTTAGAACGGATATAAATACCCAACTTTTCCCCCGTCGGGAAATTTCCAAGTGTTGGATTTTTCCGTAGTTTAACGACGTTCTAAGTAGTGCAAGTAACGCGATGGTCCCTCTAGAAGACACAAACCTTAACTCGATTATGTGACCGTCTTGAACTGCCCTTTGAACCTTCGGGTTTGGGGGAGTACGGCGTGCCACATGTGAGGCGTTGGCTTGACCATTCTACGGCTGGATCGTTGGTACTGAGGCACGAACGGAATGTTGTTATACTTGTTTCATGTGTTGATCAGTTTCGGGAAAACTTGGGTGTTCGATTGTTCGATCGGAAAGTTTAACATTTTCTGTTTATCTGGAATGTGATACAATAATTGGAATTCACAATAAGTTATATGATAACTGAATGAATGTTATAAATCTAGCAATTTAGTCTCACTTAATCGGTTGCCACGGAATTTTGATGTGATCAAAAGTCCGTCGCAATCACGTAGCGTACGCGGATACTCGCCGGGTAAACTTAATAGACAGCCTAACTCCATAGCCCCGACCAAGTGACTGTAGGAGAACCCCGTCGCCGAAAGCATCCGTCCGGGTGCTCGCGGTAGCGGTGTTCCGCCTTGGTGCACTTCGTCGACGGTAACGGGGGTGCGGCCGTCTACTGAAGTTTGCGACGAGCATTCGATCAGGATGTCGGGAATCTTGTTGAATTCCCCGACTAGATATTGAAAAGAGTTTTCGATAATGAGACTAAAATGCGGGGTTTATAATTGTTAGGCATGCGATGTCTAAGTAATTCATTTGGTCAGGCATGCGATGTCTGAGGTGATTGCGGATTCCAACTGTTGTAGTTTTACACTTTCTTTTCTGTGACCGTAAGTGTAATATGTGAAATCGCCGGTTTCGTTGCTATATGTCAACGACAATTGGGATGGACATATTTACTTACGTTGATGACATGTGATGTTATGTGTTGCTGGATATGTTATATTGGATCGTCGTGTTTGAATAGCCGGGGGTTTTTATGTGAGATGAGTGTTTTTCATTTTCATTCATGTAAAAACTTGTATGTAATATTCTTTTATTGGGGCGCTTCCAGGTTGCGGGAGTTGTCACCTGTTGTATATTATTTACTTTTCCGCACTAGGATAGACCCAAGGAGGAGGGCACAAGTAACCGGGTTCTGGAGTCCAGTGGGAGACCAACTCGAGGAGTCGAGTCCGGGTCTCCTAACTCCAGAATTGGTAGGGTTGCTTGCCGCTCTCGTAGGGGTCTAGGGGTGTGGGTTTGGCTATTCATCACGACCGTGGAATCCGTGTTTTATACTGGCTCGTATTGAAAACACGGACGTCCTAGTATATCCAATATTTCATATGATTCTTCTGCTGCGATATCTGTGATGAGATCATGTGATGTTTCTGTGATGGATATAGTATATAGTATATATGATATATTATATAGACGTTACTTATGTTTTACACCCGCGCTAGCCCTGCCCTGCTCTGCCGTTAGTTACCTAACCTAACGGTGCATGAGGGGACATCGAGGCGAATGCGGATGGCATAAGTGTACGTCATATCTATCTGTGATGTTTAGGTATTTAAATGATGGGACTTCATTAATGCGATTAATGAAAATAAAAGAAACCTAAGATGTTGTAGAATCGAATTTCAAAACAAAACAGGTAGCTACAGTTCTTGCTTTGCACAGAGGTATATATGATATATCCTGCACCTTATTCGATGAGGAAAGGACCGAGATCCCTTCACCGGGAGTGACTCCTTTAGCAATAACTGGCAGATGCTACAACCTTCGGTTTGTCTTTTGATTGCTTTTAAGAGTTTTTGCTTTGCACAGTGATATATGTGATATATCCCGCACCTCATTCGACGAGGAAAGGACCGACGATCCCTTCACCGGGAGTGACTCCTTTAGCAAAACTAGAAAAGCCTCAAAAGCACTCCATTTCAAAATTCATTCGATCCTATAACGATATCAAGTTCATTATGCAATAGGTTTTTAGAAAAACCTGTCGTAGCCCTCCGTCATTTCAGATAAGTGCTGTTTAGTATTCGTGCTGCGTTTGTTGACCTCCGTCAAGGCGCAGTGTGCGGTAGCTAACCAGTATTTATCTGCTAATGCATATGATGCAGATTGAGTTAGGGTAGTCGTGCGGCCTTGTTGACCTCCGTCAAGGGTCGTGCGGGTGGGTTTAATTCGATCAAGAAATGGCGGGTTGAACTTGACTTGCACCCTGTGGTTTGTTGACCTCCGTCAAGGTCATAGGATGCTTGGGGCAAAACATTATCGGGAATTTCAAGTGTTGAAATTTGCAATGAGATTGCATACCTTCTATGAGATAGTTGGATCCCGATACCCGCTGCGAGTAAGAGTTACTCCTGGGAGAGTTTTATACATTACAATTAGCCGATCAAGTAGGTGTCTAGAAAGGTGTCAACGGGGTTAAGCCTCTGGGAAAACGAGGTTTACATTAATTAGGTTCGTGCGAAAGCACGGGGGACCTCCCTTAAAGTACCGACACTGGCCTGGCTGAAAGATTGGCGAACTTGTAGTGTGTAATTAATCCCGGCTAGTCTTTCCTTTTAGGGTTTGAAGGAAGATTTGATAAAAAGCAGTGGGAGCCATCCTGATTAGATAAAATAATAACCAATCTATTCTTGACAGAGCGCACGCTGAGTGTTTTCTTCTCTCTCTCTCCTGGTAGCGACCATATCACGCCTTAATCAAGATAATAATACGGATTATTGACCGAACCCGCTTGTTATACTGTGCTGGGGAACGTTGGTCCCGCTCCAACTTATAATTGTTATAAGACAGAGCAGGAAATTGGGGAATACCAGATTTCCCGTGCCACCCAAACGAAGAGAGTGCATGCTGATGCATCATCTTCGGGTGTGTTCATTATAAAGAACTGTTTCTCTGTATCCTCTACATCCTGGGTATGTGATACCAGATCAGGATCCCAGATATGTAATCTGTTACATAGGGCTACAGATAGGTAGAGAACTGAGAACGGGTGATAAGTTTCATGAGGCAGAAAACGGGGCAAGAGTTGCAGCCAAGTCTGTCGGTCACTGTCACCCTGTATTACAATACATTAATTCTGAACGAATGTTATTAGATACCGAACCTGATATACAAAATCGTATCTATCTCTTTATTAGTAAAGAAATGATAAAATTTTGTATTGTTGGATAATGTTTTGAACATTTCCTATATCAAAAGTTGATCGGTTCAGGCACGTTATCTAAAAGCATTGATGTTCTAAATCAAACTACAGTTCTTGGTATACAGAACACACACAAGAGGAAGAGTTCAGAAATGAACGAATTCTTCTTGAGGCATTGTAGACTAGGTCAGATCAATGTGACCCGACTAGCTAGAGTTACATATAGATGTATATTTAAATCAGTTTGAATTTATATCTTGTGAAACTCGCCAGTCATGTCACAAAGATAAGATGACCACAGCTCTGTTTATTGGAAACAGAGAAAGAGTTAGTAAACTCTTGGGATTGATACATGTTGATGTATGTAAGGTCCCCTGTCTACACATGCCAGGACTGGTTCTTTATACTTCATTATATTCTCTGATAATCTCTCAAGATTCAGTCATATGTTCCTGTTGAAACATGAGTCCGAACCTTTTGAGATATTCACAGAATATAAGTTAGAAGTAGAGAACCATAATACGGGTATAAGTATTATGTCCTTTGATGAGATCAAGGAAGAGAATACTTGAGCACGGAAATCCTGGACTATTTTAAAGGAGAATGAGATTCTCTCTCAGCATTACTCCTCCGTATACACCATAGCACGATGGTATATCGGGGCGGAGCAATCACACCCTATATGATAAGGTGTGCTCTATGATGAGTACTATTGAGTTACCTATTTCCTTTTGGGAGTTATGCACTTAAGAAGCTGCATAACTATTGAATAGGGTTCGAATCAAATCAGTTACCTACCATTTCATGTATGATATGGAAAGGGAAGAGCCCATGTCTTAAGTTAGTTAAGATTTGGGGTTGTCCGGCCTATGTCTAAAAGCAAAATCCGGACAAACTCGAGGCAAGGTTAGTTATGTAGAACTGGAAAGGTTCCAGCTATACAAACTACAGCTGATGATTTGATAGAACCAAAGTATTCAGTAGAAACCAACGAACCTCAGCCTCTCCGCCGATCTAGTAGGGTTCCTCACCCACCAGAGAGATACTTCGGTTTCTCTATGACAGTGGGAGCGAGGATTGCATCATGAGATGATGACCCAACTAGTTTCGAGCTGGCCATCAGGAGTAAGACTCTGTAAGAATGGCTGGATGTTTATCGATCTGAGATGGAATCCTTATACACCAACAAAGTATGGACTTTGGTTGCAATATCTGAAGGGTTAAATCCCCATCAGGAGCAAGTATATCTTGAGAAGATTACTTGGTGTAGATGGAAAAGTTGAGACTTTCAAAGCTAGACTTGTTAAAGGTTTTCGTCATCGACCAGGCGTGGATCATGATGAAACCTTTTCAAGTGACTATGCTTAAGTCTATCCAGATCCTACTTGCCATGGCTACATACCATAACTACGATATCTGGCGGTTGGGTGTCTTGACTGCTTTTCTAAATGATGATTTAGAAGAGAGCGTCTATAAGTACACAGCCAGAGGGCTTCGTAGACAGTGGGAGCAGCGGAAACGTGTGCAAGATGTTTTATATGATAAAGCATGCATCGCGGAGATGGAACATCTGTTTTGATGAAGCAGTCAAAGAGTTTGACATCATCAAAATGGTAGATGAACCTTGTATATACAAAAAGGTAGTAGGGAGTATGGTGACGATCCTCGTAGAGTACGTGGATGACATACTCTTGATAGGGAAGGAGTTTCCTATGCTACGCTCGATCAATCTCCGCTTATCACAATGATTCTCCATATAGGATCAAAGTGATACCTCCTAAATCCTGGATTTTGGATCTATGAGATAGATCTAAATGGATGTTAGGATACTCACTAGATGTAGTGAGACGGTATCAAACGATCCTGGGGAGAATCACTGGAAGGGTTCCAGGGTGATAAAGACGACTGAATGTCAGTCACAGGCATTGTCTTTACCCTCAGTAAAGGGACGGTATGTTGGAAGAGTTCCAAGCTAGATACCGTGACATACTAGACGATAAAGGCAGGATACATCGCTACTTAAGATGCTACCAAAGAGGCTGTCTGGGTGTAAAATGGTTCATGAGATGAACTATGTTCCTACCATTGTGAGACAATGGAGTTGTGGCTTAAGCCAAGGAACGCCAGTCCCATCAGTGATCCAGACATATTCTATGGCAGTATCACTTGATCATGGAGATAGTTGATCTCCAGGGTGATCGAGGTTAGGAGAGTAGATTCAGAGGACAACACAGCGGATCCACTCACAAAGGCCTGTTCCCAGAGAGAGACTTTCATGGGATGGTTGAGTATGAGATACTGCAACCACTGCTACAGATGGCCCTAGTGCAAGTGGGAGATTGTTAGTTATATGTATGCCCTAGAGGCCATTACTATACATGGGATGTATATTGTAGTGGATGCTGGGACATATATAGGGAGGACTTTCTTGCTCGACATGATAGTATGCTATCTGGTTGAACTTTACCTTAACGTGTATACTGATTGTCTCTCTGTTACATGTTGGTAAAGCCCTTAGGATCTGTACTTGACTACCTGGACTATGATGCGGATCATACTAGTGGGGACATGGTAGTCCATAAGTACATCCTTCAAAGTCCCTAGTCGTGGGTGTATCGAGACGGGGCATCGATATACCAGAGTAGACTAGCGTGTACCTTCTCGACCCATACAGATGGGCGATGGATGATCCCATATCCATCGATGTTTGACATCAGAGATGATATACGGGTGCTCAGTAGAGACTGGGTACACTGGACGGACTCGCCGAGAACTCCCAGATGGTATTATACCTCACGTCAGATGGCAGTTCTCTGGTGACACTGGTACAGAGTAGTCTGTTGACCCAAGATCGTCATAGAGTCTTGTGTGGTTCCCACTGTGCTTTGATTTTCATCTTACCACGTCCAAGAGGGCGTGCAAAACGGTGGTTTTTGGGTACAGTCCCGAGTCACATGGAGGCAATGAGCGATAGGAGGGGATTCGTCTCTCCCGGTATATGGGGGTTGATGTTGCGCTGTGTTCGATTGGCTATAACAGGAAATCCCTGGCCAGGGTTGCTGAGATTTACTGGTAAGTGTTACCAGTAGTTTCTCGAACAGTTATAGACCTCATATCGACACGACTTATCGAGCTATTGGGGTCTGACGTTTACCACCCCTAGGCGAGATATGCGACAGATCAGACGATCAGACCGGACTGTACGGTAGTGTTACTGGTCGGATTCACTGGAGTGTGAGCGGGCTTGCTCGTCGATCTTCAGATCGCTCAATACCCGGGTGGCCGTTACGTTTAGCAGACCGCTTGCGGCTTGTGGATGTTTGATATGATCATCATCCGCTGCCGGCGTATTGACGAGTCTTTAGAGTCCTACACAGAGGTTTCCTGGCTCAAGCGAAACGAAATAGGAGCGCATATGAGATATGTGCGGGACCGAGAATAATGCGTGTATGTGATACCGTATTCTATTCTCGCGATAAATATATCGAATGGTTGTATGAGATATAACCTAGTTATCGATTCAAGCGTTGATTCGATAAGCCGATATATTTGATACCAGTCGGTTATGTGCGCATGACCGGATCATTGAATCAAGTGTTGATTTAATGATTTAATGCATATTTATATATTTGATATATTGCTTTGCATCAACTAGTATCGGTTTACTTAAGATGGATTTTCTCGCTCGGGTGTGCACATTACATATGCGATATGATTTTGTGCACTTGATTGTATCATGTTTGATGATGCAAGTTTACTTGGTTAAGTGCAAAGAATAAACCATGGTTAAAAGAATGGTTAGGGTTTTATTTTCCATTACTTATTTATTCATTTGTTTATTTGTTTATTTACTTTGGAAAATAAAAAGAAAAGAGAAAAGAATGGTTGCTAGATTTGGAGTTTAGTTGAAGCTTCATGAAGCTTTGATAAAGTCAACCATACTTATCTCATCCTTAACCCTAACCATTCACACTAACCATGATTCATTCTCTACACTTGACCATGGTTAGAATTATGATAAGAATTCATTTTCTTTTCTTTTTCTATTAACTTATCATATGATTTTCCTTCTTCTTCTTCATGCTTCAAGTGAAGAAGCTTGAAGTCCATCAATGGTGATTGATGCATATGAGTGAGAAATCCAATTCTAAAGTCTACCCACTTCCTATTTCTTCATCCTCTACCTCTTGCCAAGTAGTAGAGTGTGTTTCCTTCACAACTTTTTACGGTTTGGTGAAGGTGGAGCTTGATTCATCGATGCCTCGACGTAGATCATCTTCGGCATGGACATCGACGACCTGGCTTGCCCATTCTCCGACGAAGCCGACTCTAGAGCCCGGATTTGATTTGGACAGCGGAGACGACATCGTTGCGGAGCCGTGGAGGTGGATAACCGGATCTACAAAGGTTGTATTTCCGTATTATCTTGTAGTTAATTGTTAACTAGTTCATTGTTCGCCTAGAAATCTAGCAAACGATCCGTACTTTAGGGTTTGTAGGCACCATAATATTTGAAATTGCCATGGTTGATGGCTTGGGAGACCTCACTAGTGTGCCTAGGAACCTTACAATCTCAATGCGTAAAACCCATATAAAACTGATATATGCAACATAAAACATCAATATGAGCATATAAAGGAAAAACCTCTCTTTAAATGAATCCAGCTTTTAAAATATATCTTGCGGTTCCCAAAATCCTCCGAAAACAAATGCAGCATCATATGTGGTGTACATGTAAGTGTAGCAAGGTTTAAGTATCTACATGTAAGCAAGTGAGTTTGATGCATTTCATAAGCACAATGATCAACAACTCAATATCACATATAAAAACAATACCACTAAGGGTGTATACAACTATAGCAAGCATATGCTGTAGGGTTGCTAGGCACGCTCACAAGGTTCTACGAGGCATCGACCATGCCCGATTAAAATTTTAGCCGTGCCAAACAACCCGAATACGGATCTTTAGACTAGGGTTTAGGCGAAAACTTGCATGTTAACAACTTTAACACTAAGTGAGAGGGATTACAACCTTTGTAGATTCGGTCCTTCACTTCATATGCTCTGTGTTGAGGTCTCTTCGCTGCGATCATCGTACTACGGACTCTCGAGAGGTTCCATGTGGAGAAAGATGCAGTCTTGCTTCCGATCTTCGATACAAAGATGATCTACCTTGAAGTTTCATTAACACAAGCTAACACTCACTAAAATTGAGTGAACACTCTCATCTAAAGGGCAAGGGAAGATGAGGATGATGAAGTAGGATTTTTGCTCTCTTTATTTATCTTTTTCTCACATTTATTCATCACTTGGAAAAAAGCTAGTAAGCTTTTTCCATGAAGAAAGAAGAAGGAAGAAGATGGAGAATCATGATAAGAATCCTTTTGTAATGAATAATGCAAAGGAGATAATGATGAATTATGCAACCATGGTGGACTAAACCTTTGTAGAGAATTAACCAAGGCTAGGCTTTGGGTTAGGTTAAGAATGAGTCACTTGAAAATATCTTTTCCAAAACAAAAAGGAAAACCTTTTAGAATCTACTAGAAGTCATTAACCCAAATCAAACCCTAATCTTGATTAATCTTTACAAAACATGTTGCATTAGTTATCATATCATGTTACAATATTATATATCACATATATAATATTTATTGTAACCAAATAAAATAATACAATTAACATATATCGCATATATACCA
Source organism: Agapanthus africanus (assembly GCA_030015575.1). Lineage (NCBI taxonomy): Eukaryota > Viridiplantae > Streptophyta > Magnoliopsida > Asparagales > Amaryllidaceae > Agapanthus > Agapanthus africanus. Next base: position 395,577,031 of record JASDDO010000026.1, on the reverse strand, counting down.
ATGTATTACCCGAGTGAGAAAAAGAATCTTTTAGTGAGCTAATATTAGATAATGTAATTTAATATATCATATATATTATTATACATTAAATTATCGAATCAACACTTGATCCGACAATCCGGCTATATCGCATATAACGGACTAATATTTATTCGTACCGATTCATCGAATCAACACTTGATCCGATGACCCGGCTGATATCAAATATCGCGAGAATAGAATACGGTATCTCATATCGCATTATCCTCGGTCCCGCACATATCACATACGTGCCCCTACTCCGTTTTTCCTGAGTCAAGAAACCTCTGTGTAGGACTCTAAAGAATCGTCAATACGCCGGCAGTAGGTGATGATCATATCAAACACCCACAAGCTGCAAGCGGTCAGCTAAACGTAACAGCCACCCAGGTATTGAGCACTCAGAAGATCAACAAGCAAGCCTGTAACTTCTCCTGTGAATCCAAACAGTAACACTCCCGTACAGTCCGGTCTCGTCGTCTGATATGTCGCATATCTCGCCTAGGGGTGGTATACGTCAGACCCCAGTAGCTCGATAAGTCGTGTCGATATGAGGTCTATAACAGTTTGAGAAACTACTGATAACGCTTACCAGTAAATCTCAGCAACCCTGGCCAGGGATTTCCGGTTATAGCCAATCGAACACAGCACAACATCAACTCCCTATACCGGGAGAGACGAATCCCCTCCTATCGCTCATTGTCTCCATGTGATTCGGGACTGTACCCAAAAGCCACCTTTTTGCACGCCCTCTTGGACGTGGTATGATGGAAATCAAAGCACAGTGGGTGTCACGACCCGAAAGAGCACGTGACTGGCCCTTGAACCATATGAAGTCTATAGGACTCCATCTGATCCAAGTAAGCCAAAAGCCCAGAAATCTAAAACCATTTTTAAGAATAAGTAAAGAAACTGGTTTAAAGAAGTGAAGAAAAACATGTTTGAAATCAAGGTTTTTAAATAACTAAGCCGAATGTACATTTTGAAAACAGTAAAGTCTTTTCTAAAAATTTCGGCAGAGTCTCTTTTGTAAAACTGGCCCCGAATGGGGTACAACAAGAATAACAATATATGCAATGATAAAAGGCATCCCCAAGCGGGAGCTAGCTCTTCGTCAATTGACGGCCACAACCACACAAGCAATAATAAAATACAACGCCGAATGGCGAGGATCAAACTCAAAAGAAAGCTCCAAAAGCAAGAGAAAACCACAATACTACTAAGCGCGACTCTAAGGTCAAATAATACATCACTAAAGTCTAAGTCTGAAACAATATACAGTTTTGGTTGACGGAAATTCTAGATACAATGAATAAAATAAATACAATGGTGGTTCTTGATGCAAAAGAATCCACCTACCAAAAGCAATTCACCCGCAAGGAAGTAGTGTGCCAGAAATGCCGCAAAGGAACTTGTACGGCAAAACCTGCAAGAACTGTGGCACAACGGGGGTGAGTTGCCAACTCGTGAATAGAAATATCTACAAGCAAAAACCGAATGCAAGACATAAACCTAGGTCAACAACCAGTAATATAACCATAAGAGTACATCTGAAGTAAGGTAAGGTGGCAAGGTAATATCTAAATATGTATGTAGTGCCAGGTACTCAGGTAATAACATGTCATCAGTATAAGGTATGTCTGCATGAAGTAAATATGAAGAAGTATCAAATGGATATCAATACACATATATTAGCGTCCCATACCACTAATATTGGTGTAATGGTATATATATAACAGCGCCCTCATACCCTGTTATATATATGTATAAAGTATGATCAAAGTAAATCCAATCTGTATGTATGTGGACCCCGTCCACCTGTCACCCAAATGACAATAAGCATTATGCATGTAAATGTCATAAAGCATATGCACGGAAAATACGAGGATATAACCAAAAGCATGGAACCTGAGTGCCTAGCATCGACACTCGAAAACATCATGAAAACCTGTGCCTAGCATCGGCACGTAAATCCTCATATACCGGGCATCCGTCAGTCCGGGTCAGCCCACTCTCTCAATATATCGGGCATCCGTCAGTCCGGGTCAGCCCTCTCTCAATATATCGGGAATCCGTCAGTCCGGGTCATCCCTCTCTCTCATATATCGGGCATCCGTCAGTCCGGGTCAGCCCTCTCTCAATATATCGGGAATCCGTCAGTCCGGGTCATCCCTCTCTCAATATATCGGGCATCCGTCAGTCCGGGTCAGCCCTCTCTCAATATATCGGGAATCCGTCAGTCCGGGTCATCCCTCTCTCTCATATATCGGGCATCCGTCAGTCCGGGTCAGCCCTCTCTCAATATATCGGGAATCCGTCAGTCCGGGTCATCCCTCTCTCAATATATCGGGCATCCGTCAGTCCGGGTCAGCCCTCTCTCAATATATCGGGAATCCGTCAGTCCGGGTCATCCCTCTCTCAAAGCCAGAAATATCATAGAAATAACATATCTCAATGCGTATAATCAGAACATGATATATGCGACATGTAAATAAAGGTGAGCGTATCAGAAGTCATGTAACATATAGATGAGCCACAATGTAATGATCCGATGTGATATATGCATCAAGTATGGATATCAAGTCATGTCACATCTCAAGTCAGAATCATCTATTTTATGCACAGGTATAAGTGTACAATATGCCATGCAAGAATCATATCATGAATGAAACAGTACTACAGTGTAGTGGCATGACAATTATCGATGATGAAGTGTGTGAGCCGGCAAATAGTGTATGTGGAACATACGCATCATCGATAATGGTGCTGGTGTCCTAACAGCATGATAACAGTTTAGCAATGAACATATGCAAGCAATGCGAATAGCATGCAAATGCGGAAATTAAATAATCAACACCACAGTGAAGAAACTACATCAATATTTATATGTCATGCAATTATGCCTTTTGAAATAAGACGAATCAGGGTTTTAGTAAAATAAGGGGTACGGTGTTTTACGAAACATATGCCTTTTTAAGGTATCCGTAGAATCCCTTTTTGTCTTTAAGATATTCCTGATTCGTAGTTTTTGAAATAGGTATGACTCGGGTCTAGTCTAACATCTACTATGTAAACTACTGATCTAAGTATCAAGCCAAACGGGAGGGGTATGGAAACCACCTAAATCTGAGTCGATAATATATAGATATATAGTCGGTGATCCCGCCTCAATAATATGTCGTAGGACATCCTCAAGTTATGAGTGCGGATCTATCATCCATATCGGCTCGTACGGTAAATCGTCGTACGGCATCCCAATAGCTGGGTACGGGTCAATATCACATTCCTCTCATCAAATATCAGGTATCACTATCATCATATCACATAATCTGGGGTACTACTCTAAGTCTAGTACAACTGATACCGTCTATAAGTATGAATGCGGGGGTAAACACACATCCCAAGCCCGCAAGAATCACATGTCATATCCCAAATATGAATCCTATCAAATCACCGATCTCGCGGCCCAAGGCCCAATATAAACGACTCATCACCAACGTCGTCCAATATCATCAAACACAGTGCAAGTATAAGGAATATACAAGTGTAGGCGTGTGGGTGCAAATCTATCCTAGGGCTCGCAACCAGGAACTACGCTAGTTACTTCTACCCCTAACTAACCATATCACACTATAACTAATACATATATAATCTACATAGTATACTAACTACGGACTGCGGGGGTGCTATACGCCATCCACCCGACTTCCCCCTGTAGATATAATCTACTCACCTTGCGTCTCATTTGCGGATGTCACCACGCATTTGCTTGTCATCCCGAAGTCTTCATGGGTACCTACATTAAAGTATCGTATATACGCATTAACACCAATTCCAAGCTAAAACGGCACATGAAATCCACAACGATACGATAAGGGGCTTATAGGTTAGAACCTATGGCACGCCTTCAAAACCATCAATAAATCCTCTATATCGTCGTATAAACGCCAAATAGTCGAGGCAAAACAAAATCCACAATTTCAGAATTAGAAATACGGAATACGGAAACACGAATCCAAAACAGCAACTTAGGAAATATGTCCCAGATTTCACCCTAGGTCACTTTATACAAATCTATATATACCAGGGGCCTAACACAAACATGTGGGAGCTACAGAACAAACACGAGACCAAATGGTAAGACCCAGGCCGCAATTTGCGGCCAATGGGAATAAATTGGCGGCCGGGAAGAAGAAGTGGGGGCTGGGGTCTTGGGGTTAGCTTCCTGGGTGCCTGCACAAGTCACTATCCACTCAATTTTATTATCAGAGTCTCGGGGTAAAAGCAGATTCAATAAACACTACACAGATTTCACAAATTCCCTGATATCGGTTTCTAAAATCCGTATTCTGGTTTAAGCTTCAGGTTTTGGGTTCCAATTCATACACTAGGGTGATGGTATAACCTCTACTGACCTCAATTTCATATTACAACCCATAATTCATCACAACCCTAACTAGGTTATCCTCAAGTCCATAATATCACACAATATCGATTCAATCTTGACATGGGGGTAAAGGAAATGCTATAACTAAGCTAATGGTTCAGAAAAATACCTCATTTGGAAACTCAAGAAAATTCTTGAGTTGCCCCTAGTGGCCAAAATCCTTGCTTCTTTAGCTCCAAGTGTAGATCTAGGGATTGTGCACACATTTAATGAAATGAGAGTGGGGTTTTGGAGTTGTTTTAGAGGTGAAGTGAGGAGTTGAAGAGGGGAGGGAGATGAAGGAGGAGCAGCAGCAGGAGAGAGGAGAAGAGGGAGGGAAATGAAGGGGAGAAAATGGCTAAGTCTTTAGTCAATGAAGCCCATACCTCTCTCTCTCACCAACTACCCATTCTTTATTCTTTTCTCTTTTCTTTTCTTTTTCCTTAAAACCCTTCTCACTCAAATAGTAACCCCAAAACAAACCATGGTAATAAAAATGTAACACAAGTGTGAAAAAGTGATATGTGCATGTTTTGCACAAAAAAGCTAAAAACCGATTAGCAATTTTTTAATCGCGATTAGCACTAATTAAGCATATAACTAATCAATTAAACTTAGAAATGGCATAATTCTCTAATTTACCCTATTTTAGAATTTTCCATAATTTTTCTCAAATTTTTCCTATTTATTTGCATTTAATAATACCAAAATATTAAAATATTCAATAAGATAATATTAAATTATAAAATTTCCCAAAAATAATATTTTATTATTTTGAAACGTTACAGTGGGAATCACACAAGACTCTATGACGATCTCGGGTCAACAGACTACTCTGTACCAGTGTCACCGGAGAACTGCCATCTGACGTGAGGTATAATACCATCTGGGAGTTCTCGGTGAGTCCGTCCAGTGTACCCAGTCTCCACTGAGCACCCGTACACCATCCTTGATGTCAAACACCGATGGATATGGGATCATCCATCGCCCATCATATGGGTCAAGATGCGTATACGCTAGTCTACTCTGGTGTATCGATATCCTGTCTCGATACACCCTCGACTAGGAACAGTTATAGGATGTACTCATCGACTACCGTGGCCCCACTAGTATGATCTCATCATAGTCCCAGTAGTCGAGTACATATCCTAAGGGCTTTATCAACATGTAACATAGAGACAATCAGAGTACATGTTAAGATAAAGAGCAACCAGATAGCGTACTATCATGTCGAGCAAGAAAGACCTCCCTATATATGTCCTAGCATCCACTACAATATACATCGTATGTACAGTAATGGCCTCTATGGCATGCATATAACTAACAATTTCCCACTTGCACTAGGGCCATCTGTTGTGGTATCGCATACCCAACAATTAGCCGCGGTTGAAGTATCTCATACTCAACCATACCATAAAAGTCTCTACTGGGAAAAAGGCCTTCGTGAGTAGATCCGCGCTGTTGTCCTCCGTGTCTACTCCCCTAACCTCGATCTCCCTGGAGATCAACCATCTCCATGATCAGGTGATGCTGCCTAAGAATTATATCTGGATTTCTGATGGGACGGGGGTTCCTTGGCATAAGCCACAACTCCATTGTCACACAATGGTAGGAACGAGGTTCATCTTATGAACTTATATGTATCCAGACTGCCTCTTTGGTAGCATCTTTGGTAACGATGTATCTTGCCTTTAATCGTCTAGTAAGTCACGGTATCTAGATTGGAACTATTCCAACATACCGTTCCTCCACTGAGGGTAAAGACTATGCCTGCGACTGACATTCAGTCGTCCTTATCACCCTGGAACCTTTCCAGTGATTCACCCCAGGATCGATTGATACCATCTCACTACAACTAGTGAGTATCCTAACATCCAATTAGATCTATCTCATAGATCCAAAACCCAGGATTTAGGAGGTATCACTTTAATCCTATATGGAGAATCCTTGTGATAAGCGGAGATTAACCGAGCGTAGTATAGGAAACTCCTTCCCTATCAAGAGTATGTCATCCACGTACTCTACGAGGATCACCACCATACTCTCTACTACCTTTTCGTATATACAAGGCTCATCTACCATTTTGATGAAGTCAAACTCTTTGACTACCACATCAAAACAGATGTTCCAACTCCACGATGCCTGTTTTATTATATAAAACATCTTGCACATGTTTCCGCTGCTCCCACTGTCTACGAAGCCCTCTGGCTTTGTACTTATAGACGCACTTTTCTAAAACATCATTTAGAAAAACAGTCATGACACCCAACCGCCAGATATCGTAGTCATGGTATGTAGCCGTGGAAAGTAGGATCTGGATGGACTTAAGCATAGTTTTGAAAGTCTCAACTTTTCCATGTACACCTAGTAATCTTCTCAAGATATACTTGCTCCTGATGGGGATTTAACCCTTCAGATAGAGCAACCAAAGTCCATACTTTGTTGGTGTATAAAGATTCCATCTCAGATCGATAAGCATCCAGCCATTCTTACAGAGTCTCACTCCTGATGGCCAGCTCGAAACTAGTTGGGTCATCATCTCATGATGTAATCCTCGCTCCCACTGTCATAGAGAAACTGAAGTATCTCTCAGGTGGGTGCGGAACCCTACTAGATCGACGGAGAGGCTGAGATTCGTTAGTTACTATTGAATCCTTTGGTTCTACCAAATCATTAGCTTCAGTTTGTATAGCTGGAACCTTTCCAGTTCTACAAAACAGACCTTGTCTCGAGCTTGTCCGGATTTTGCTTTTAGACATAGGCTGGACAACCCCAAATCTTAACAAACTTAAGATATGGGCTCTTCCCTTTCCATATCACATATGAAGTGGTAGGCAACTGATTTGATTTGAACCATATTCAATAGGTATGCAGCTTCTCAAGTGCATAACTCCCAAAAGGAAATAGGCAACTCAGTAGTACTCATCATAGAGCACACCATATCACATAGGGTGCTTCTGCTCCGCCCCGATAAACCATCGTGCTATGGTGTATACGAAGGAGTAATGCTGAGCGAGAATCTCATTCTCCTTTAGAATAGTCCAGGAATCACCGTGCTTAAGTATTCTCCTCCTTGATCTCATCAAAGGACATAATACTTATACCCGTATTTTGGTTCTCTACTTCTAACTTATATTCTGTGAATATCTCAAAAGCTTCGGACTTATGTTTCAACAGGAACACATGTCTGAATCTTGAGAGATTATCAGAGAATGTAATGAAGTACAAAGAACCGGTCCTGGCATATGTAGACAGGGGACTTTCATACATCAACATGTATCAATCCCAAAAGTTCACTAACTCTTTCTCTGTTTCCAATAAACAGAGCTGTGGTCATCTTTTCTTTGTGACATGACTGGCAAGTTTCACAAGATGTAAATTCAAACAAATTTAAATATGCATCTTAATGTAACTTCATCTAGTCGGGTCGCATTGATATGACCTAGTCGACAATGCCTCAAGAAAGATTCGTTCATTTCTGAACTCTTCCTCTTGTGCGTGTTCTGTATACTAAGAACTGTATTTTGATTTAGAACATCAATGCTTTTAGATAACGTGCCTGAACTGATCAACTCTTGATATAGGAAATGTTCAAAACATTATCCAACAATACAAAATTATATCTTTCTTTACTAATAAAGAGACCGATATGATTTTGTATATCAGGTTCGGTATCTAATAACATTCGTTCAGAATCAATGTATTCTGGTAATACAGGGTGACAGTGACCAACAGACTTGGCTGCAACACTTGCACTGTTTTCTGTCTCATGAAACTTATCACCCGTTCTCAGTTCTCTACCTTTCTGTAGCCCATGTAACAGATTACATATGTGGGATCCTGATCCGGTATCTCATACCCAGGACGTAAAGGATACTGAGAAACAGTTCTCTGTAATGAACACACCCGAAGATGATGCATCAACATGCACTTTCTTCGTTTGGGCGGCACGGGAAATCTGGTATTCCCCAATTTCCTGCTCTGTCTTATAACAATTATACGTTGGAGCGGGACCAACGTTCCCCAGCTCAGTATAACAAGCGGGTTCAGTCAATATATCCGTTTTATTATCTTGATTAAGGCGTGATATGGTCGCTACCTGGAGAGAGAGAGAGAAGAAAACACTCAGCGTATGCTCTTGCAAGATTAGATTGGTTATCTGATATATCTAATCAGGATGTCTCCCACTGTTTTAGTCAAATCGTCCTTCAAACCCTAAAAGGAAAGACTAGCCAGGATTAATTATACGCTACAAGTTCGCCAATCTTTCAGCCAGGCCAGTGTCGGTACTTTGAGGGAGGTCCCCCGTGCTTTCGCACGAACCTAATTAAAGTAAACCTCGTTTTCCCAGGGGCGTAACCCTGTTAACACCTTTCTAGACACCTACTTGATCGGCTAATTGTAATGTGTAAAACTCTCCCTGGAGTAACTCTTACTCGCAGCGGGTATCGGGATCCAACTATCTCATAGAAGGTATGCAATCTCATTGCAAATTTCAACACTTGAAATTCCCAATAATATTTTACCCCTAGCGTCCTATGACCTTGACGAAGGCCAAACTACCCATAGTCCGCTAGTCAAGTTCAACCCGTTCATTTCTTGATTGAATTAAACCCACCCGCACGACCCTTGACGAAGGCCAAACTACGCCGTATGAATACCCTAATCCAATCGCATCGTATGCGAGCAGATAAGCACTAGTTAGCTACCGTACACTACGCCTTGACGAAGGCCAAACTACCGCAACACGAATACTAACTAGTACTTATCTGAAATGACGGAGGGCTACGACAGGTTTTTAAGAAAACCCTTTGCGTAATGAACTTGATATCGTTGTAGAATCGAGTGATTTGAAATGGAGTGTTTTTTAGGCTTTTCTAGTTTTGCTAAAGGGGTTACTCCCGGTGAAGGGATCGTCAGCCCTTTCCTCATCGAATAAGGTGCAGGATATATCACATATACCGCTGTGCAAAGCATGAACTATAGAAGCAATCAAAAGACAAACCGAGTTTGTAGCATCTGCTAGTTTCACTAAAGAGGTCACTCTCGGTGAAGGGATCTCGGCTCTTTCCTTATCGAATAAGGTGCTGGATGTTCTACAAGGAACACCGCTATGCAAAGCAAGAACTAGAGCTACCAGTTTTTAAACAAGTTTCTACAACATCTTAGGTTTCTTTTATTTCATTAATCTCATTAATGAAGTCCCATTTTATTATGCTTCACAAGCATCTCTTTTGAAACGAAATCTGCAATATAACATATATCTCATATATATATAAAATATAAACATTCGTCTCAGGCAGTAATATGATCTCATCACAGAACATTGCAGCAGAAGAACATATATGAAGTTTTGGATATACTAGGACGTCCGCGTTTTCAATACGAGCCTGTATAAAACACGGATTCCACGGTCGCGATGAATAGCCAAACCCACATCCCTAGACCCCTACGAGAGCGGCAAGTAACACTGCCAACTCTAGGGTTAGGAGACCCGGTCTCGACTCCTCGAGATGGTCTCCCACTGGACCCTAGAACTCAGTTACTTGTGCTTCCCTCCTTGGGTCTACTTAATGCGGAAAAGTAAATAATATACAACAGTGACATCTTCCGCAACCTGGAAGTGCCCCAATAAAAGAATATTACATACAAATGAATTTTACATGAATGAAAAAGAAAAACTCTCATCTCACATAAAACTCCCGGCTATTCAAAACGCGACGATCCAATATAACATATCACAGCAACACATAATATCTCATATCATCAACGTAAGCAAGTATGCGTATCCCGATTGTCGTTGATGTATAGCAACGAAGCCGGCGATACACCACATACTACGCTTACGGTCACAGAAAAGAAAGTGTAAAACTACAACAGTTGGAATCCGCAACCTCTTTAGACATCGCATGCCTAACCAAATGAATTCCTTAGACATCTCATGCCTAACAATTATAAACCCCGCATTTTAGTCTCATTATCGAAAACTCTTTTCAATATCAAGTCGGGCAATTCAACAAGATTCCCGACATTATGATCGAATGCTCGTCGTAAACTTTAGTAGACGGCCGCACCCCCGGATGCCGTCGACAAAGTGCACTAAGGCGGAACACCGCTGCCGCAAGCACCCGAACGGATGCTTTTGGCGACGGGGTTCTCCTACAGCCACTTGGTCGGGGCTATGGGGCGTAGCTGTCTATTACGTTTACCCGGCGAGTATCCGCGTACGCTACGTGATTGTGACGGACTTTTGATCACATCAAAATTCCGTGGCAACCGATCATCTGAGACTAAACTGCTATGTTTATAATATTCAAATTAGTTATCTCATAACTACCTGTGGATTCCAAATATTGTATCACATTCCAGATAAATAGACAATGTTAAACTTTCCGATCGAATAATCAAACACCCAAGATTTCCCCAATATATCTCAACACTTGAAATCAGTTTAAAAACATCCATCACATGCCACAGTACCAATGGTCCAGCCGCAGAAGGGTCAAGCCAACGCCTCACATGTGGTACGCCGTACTGCCACAAACCCTAAGGTTCAGAGGCAGTTCAAGACGGTCACATAATCGAGTTAAGGTTTGTTGTCTTCTAGAGGGTCCACCGCGTTACTTGCACGACTTAGAACGTTCTTAAACATGAGAAAAAATCCAATTTTTGAAAAATTTTCTGACAGGGGAAAAAGTGAGTTATTGATATCCGTTCGAACTTTTTAACAGTTTCTAAAAATTATCCGGACAAAACTAAACGAAGTTAAATTATTCGATCGAAACATCGAGTCCCCAATACAACCCTTGAAAACTCAACACTTGAGTGGAATTAAAATATTCGCAGAAATAATTGCCAAGAAAGGTCCTAAGAATAAATACAAGAAATTCCAGGGACTAACTCGAAATTTTGGACGTGGAACCGCCGCAAAACCCCTGGTTTGGCCGCGGTTGTGCGGTCATATTAGCGAATTAGAAGTCCGTACTTCATAGTAATTCTTAGTTTTTCCTGCTTATTTTTCTGAGAATTTTTAATTAATAAAAAACCACATTTTTGAAAAATGTACAGAGAAGGGTAAACATCGGGGTTTCGGCTTTCGATCGGACTTTAAACTTCGTCTAGACTTCGCCTAAAGCTCTAGCTTGGCTCTGATACCACTGTAGGGTTGCTAGGCACGCTCACAAGGTTCTACGAGGCATCAACCATGCCCGATTAAAATTTTAGCCGTGCCGGACAACCCGAATACGGATCTTTAGACTAGGGTTTAGGTGAAAACTTGCATGTTAACAACTTTAACACTAAGTGAGAGGGATTACAACCTTTGTAGATCTGGTCCTTCACTTCATATGCTCCGTGTTGAGGTCCCTTCGCTGCGATCATCGTACTCCGGACTCTCGAGAGGTTCCACGAAGAGAAAGATGCAGTCTTGCTTCCGATCTTCGATACAAAGATGATCTACCTTGAAGTTTCATTAACACAAGCTAACACTCACTAAAATTGAGTGAACACTCTCATCTAAAGGGCAAGGGAAGATGAGGATGATGAAGTAGGATTTTTGCTCTCTTTATTTATCTTTTTCTCACATTTATTCATCACTTGGAAAAAAGCTAGTAAGCTTTTTCCATGAAGAAAGAAGAAGGAAGAAGATGGAGAATCATGATAAGAATCCTTTTGTGATGAATAATGCAAAGGAGATAATGATGAATTATGCAACCATGGTGGACTAAACCTTTGTAGAGAATTAACCAAGGCTAGGCTTTGGGTTAGGTTAAGAATGAGTCACTTGAAAATATCTTTTCCAAAACAAAAAAGAAAACCTTCTAGAATATACTAGAAGTCATTAACCCAAATCAAACCCTAATCTTGATTAATCTTTACAAAACATGTTGCATTAGTTATCATATCATGTTACAATATTATATATCACATATATAATATTTATTGTAACCAAATAAAATAATACAATTAACATATATCGCATATATACCAATGTATTACCCGAGTGAGAAAAAGAATCTTTTAGCGAGCTAATATTAGATAATGTAATTTAATATATCATATATATTATTATACATTAAATTATCGAATCAACACTTGATCCGACAATCCGGCTATATCGCATATAACCGACTAATATTTATTCGTACCGATTCATCGAATCAACACTTGATCCGATGACCCGGCTGATATCAAATATCGCGAGAATAGAATACGGTATCTTATATCACATTATCCTCGGTCCCGCACATATCACATACGTGCCCCTACTCCGTTTTGCCTGAGTCAAGAAACCTCTGTGTAGGACTCTAAAGAATCGTCAATACGCCGGCAGTAGGTGATGATCATATCAAACACCCACAAGCTGCAAGCGGTCAGCTAAACGTAACAGCCACCCAGGTATTGAGCACTCAGAAGATCAACAAGCAAGCCTGTAACTTCTCCTGTGAATCCAAACAGTAACACTCCCGTACAGTCCGGTCTCGTCGTCTGATATGTCGCATATCTCGCTTAGGGGTGGTATACGTCAGACCCCAGTAGCTCGATAAGTCATGTCGATATGAGGTCTATAACAGTTCGAGAAACTACTAATAACACTTACCAGTAAATCTCAGCAACCCTGGCCAGGGATTTCCGGTTATAGCCAATCGAACACAGCACAACATCAACTCCCTATACCGGGAGAGACGAATCCCCTCCTATCGCTCATTGCCTCCATGTGATTCGGGACTGTACCCAAAAGCCACCTTTTTCCATGCCCTCTTGGACGTGGTATGATGGAAATCAAAGCACAGTAGGAATCACACAAGACTCTATGACGATCTCGGGTCAACAGACTACTCTGTACCAGTGTCACCGGAGAACTGCCATCTGACGTGAGGTATAATACCATCTGGGAGTTCTCGGCGAGTCCGTCCAGTGTACCCAGTCTCCACTGAGCACCCGTACACCATCCTTGATGTCAAACACCGATGGATATGGGATCATCCATCGCCCATCATATGGGTCAAGATGCGTATACGCTAGTCTACTCTGGTGTATCGATGCCCTGTCTCGATACACCCTCGACTAGGAACAGTTATAGGATGTACTCATCGACTACCATGGCCCCACTAGTATGATCTCATCATAGTCCCAGTAGTCGAGTACATATCCTAAGGGATTTATCAACATGTAACATAGAGACAATCAGAGTACATGTTAAGATAAAGAGCAACCAGATAGCGTACTATCATGTCGAGCAAGAAAGACCTCCCCATATATGTCCTAGCATCCACTACAATATACATCGTTTGTACAGTAATGGCCTCTAAGGCATACATATAACTAACATATGCGGTATACATGTCAGTATGTGTGCATGATGTACATGTAACTGTAATAGACTATGTGGGTGTCCATGTCAATATGTATGGATGATGTACAAGTAACTGAAATCGAGTATGTGGTGTACATGTCAATATGTATGCATTATGTACAAGTATCTATAGTAAGGTATACGTGAAATGGAATAAGGGTCACTACCTCAACTATTCCTGCCCAATGCAACATCGCGTATGTAGGTGTCAACAATATCTCATATGCACAATGGGATAAGGGCTACTATCTCAACTATCCCTATCCACTACCGTATCACGTATGTAGGTGTCAACAATATCTCATATGCACAATGGGATAAGGGCTACGACCTCAACTATCCCTATCCACTACCGTATCACGTATGTAGGTGGTTTATGCGTGTAATGACAATTACTGACGATGTGGGTGTAGCATAATATTTAGTGCTCATGCAACATGAACCGTCAGTAATGTGTTATATCTAAAGGTACGAGTCAGGTACAACAGATAATGCTATGCAATGACATTCATATGAAAGTAACTAATATGCAAATACTATGCAGCTAACATATCATATTCGCCCCGATGCATAACGCCATACGGGCGATTTCCCCGTAGATGTTAAATCTACTCACCAATGATCTCCAGCTATGAAAATCCGACCACCTACTTCCCCTTGTTCGCAGCGTCCGAAGTCCCCGCTTGCGATGCTATATTTCCACAAACACAAGAAATAATGCGAACATCTTAGAATTGATCAATATAACGTAAAACTACGTATTAAATAACGCACCAACACACTAAACTAACTCGCGAGTGTGCGTCAAGTGGCTAACGTGCGTCACGATACCACAAAACCAACCCAAACACAGCAGCTGCACCAGATCACGAATCGTGTCGCAACACGTAACACGCGGACTCAAAACACTAGATTATAGGTAATCGATCCCAGATTTTGCATACTGAATTTACTAAAAAAGTAAACAGTACCAAACACCCCTAACCAACAACAGACAACAACCCACAAAAGACAAACCCAAGCAGCTCCCTGCATCGCTGGCATCGCCGGACTTCGCCTTAGGGGTCGCCAGCCCCGGCCGGTGGGGCGGTCCCCGTCTCTCAGGTGGTATCTCAGGTTCACTAGTACATCTTCATAATTTTGTTTGGTCAAACACTAAATTCTCCAGATCACAGCAGGTATAAAAGTTCTAAAAAGACTTTAAAAACCCGATATCGCACTAATCGATATAAAAAGCGTTCTACGCTACAACCAACGAGCAAAACAACATACAAACTCCTAATTAACATTGTAGGGATTATACCTAACAATCTTGCTCACAAGATCCAAGCTTTCCCTAGCTCCAAGTGATCCAAGAAGGCAAAAACAAGACTTGGTGCATATTTTGTGATATAATTGGAATTTTTGGAGATTTTTTAGTTAGGATTGATGAAATATGAAAGGGAAATGAGCAAGGGCAATAGGAAATTAAGGGATCTCGGCCAAGAGAGGAGGTGAGTGTTTTGTGAGGGTTTCCTAGCAATTTCAAGCATTTAATGCAATAAATGCATTCATACACACATAAATACACATGCATGCACCTCTTCATTTCTTTTCTTTTTCTTTAAATCTTAATCCCTAAAACCCAACAAATAACTACATATGAAGATAAGGGTGAATTACTCAAACATAATCGATGAAAAGATCGCTTTATAGAAATTTCCCAAAATGTGAATACCGCATTAAAATATATTAAAATTGGGAAAAATTCAAATTGAACCAAAACGTCCCATATACCCCCAAAGCTTGCACACTAGCTTTATTTTAGCTAAACTATGTGCCGGCAAGTCTATATGGTCGTTCGTTCACAGTCGGGTTAAAACGGAGAATACCGACAAACTTACCCTAAAATGGACAAATTCGCATAACGATTTCTAAAACGTTACACTAGCATCACACCACCATCATTACCATCTCCTTTCTCTCCATAACTACTTTGTTACTCCTCCTACAACCCAGCAAGACCCCAGATAACAAAACCCAAACCCTAACCGAAACCCTAACACCAAACCCTAGCTTCGCCGGAGCTCGTTCACGGCCGTCGACACCCTCGCGACACCTCTCTGCAACCGCAGTAAGCTTTCTTTTCTTCTCATGCTTCTTCTTCCTCCTTCCTTTCTTCTCTTTCTTTCTTTCATTTCTTTTCTTTTCTATAATTCTTGATCTCTGTAGATCGCCGGAGCCGTGACGACGTCGACGATCCCGAAGACCCAGCGAGCGTACCTGACCCGTGTGATCACTTTGTCCGTTGTTTGGATCCGTTCCGTGTCCCGTGCGCGCGTCGCGACTTTTTCCGCCGACGTGTGACGTTCTGTATACCCGTTTCTTGATCCGTAGGAAAGTAAAACTTGCTACATGCTATTCATATTATTTTTATACTTATTTAATTGCATATTAAACTTGTAGATTAAATCTAAGGTCACATGTTCCATTTTAACATTTCGATGTTCCATTATATCATTTTAGATCTAGAACTTGAAACATATCATGTTGCATTTTAGTTTACAATACGTGGTACCCACGTCCATATTTATATCACATAGTGCTTGGTTGTATAGCCCATAGTACCTTTTTAATAGTTTATACCCTATCGGACACCCGTTTGCATACATCTAGCCTAATATATATTCAATTGCATCCCTAGATCATTTAATACATATTAATGGGATTTTAACATTCTATATTTGATAAAGTGTATTTAATTAGTGTTGGAACCATAACCCTAACTCAAATCGATAACCGTGCATCCATATGTTTTAATCTGTACCTATTTGCATACCACATCACAATGTTCCATTTTTATTGTTCCATTAGTACCCCATACTTGTTTTGTATACCCATGCTTATTTTAGTTTGATTATGAGCAACCACATGACATTTTGTGTACCCATGACATGACTTGATACACCTACTACTTGACACGACATGGTACCGTGCACTTCTTAACATGACATGATACCTATATACTACCTGACTTGACCTGATGTACCATGGCTTTACCTGTTACTTGATCTTTTTACTAATGCCAACAAACTTGACCTGTTGTCCCTACGGACATTTCCCGTTGTCTATCCAGACAAACCTGTACCTGTTTGATCCTGTGTTGGCATTAGCTTCAGATTATTAATCGCTGACTTAAACATATAACCTGGGGGTATGAGGAAATCAATGATGAAACCTGATTTGTAACTCGACAGTTCGATACCTTTACTGATCAGTCTTACGGGCTAGGCCAGCCCCGGGGTGATGCTGCTGACATCACTCATCGTTATATACCACCTTTTACTGCCTAGCGGCACGTCTCGGATTCAGCCCGAGAATCTTCACCGTGATCCCGGGCACGCACGGGATACTATTGAGTTACATCAATGATTCATCAAATTGATTTCAAAGACTTGAGAGTAGTTAACCCAATAGACCAGTCTAGATTACTCACTACACATTACCCTCACTGTCCTCATTTATATTACTGCAATACATGTTTTACTGTTCATACACATACCTGTATGTCTTGTTACCCCTGTTTATTTTTATTGCTTGATATTATGACGCACTGACGTCTGGGTTTTGCATGGCCCAGATCCTCTACCTTTGTTGCACACTGATCAGGAGTACTGCCGCTGTTAAACCGAGCGGTGAGGATCCTGTTGGTATCCAGTTTTACTTTCCAGGTGTTTTATTTATTGGATCTCTTGCTTCCGCATATTATATTATTTCTTGACTCATTTATTCTGGCTCATGGACATGTACTAGATAGTTTAGTTTACTTTCCTGTTCTTGATATCCCTACAACCGTAATGTGACTATGGATGGATTTTTCCTATCCATAGGTAGCATGGTTGGCTATGTCACGTGCCTATCTTAGCGTACTCTGGGAAGCGGGGCATGACAAGCGCTAGGCGCTAGCTAAAGGAAGGGGTTTTTACCCCCAGAAATAGGAGTTAAACTCGAAAAGAGGGTTTTGAGTGGAGTTGAACTCCAAAAGATCTGGATTAGGAGTTAAACTCCTTTGAGGATTTGGATCTTGGAGTTGAACTCCCTAAAAATCTTCAGAGTTCTTCTCTCTTAAGCCTGGAATCTTCTCTTGAGCCTTGGATCTTTTCTAAGGTGGGATTTTCGGAGATGGGTCTCCTTCTTCTTTCTCTTTGTTGGCCGAATCTTGAAGAACAAGAGGGGTGAGATTTTAAAAATCTCCCATTTTGAGATCTAATGGAAGATCTGAGCTCCCCTTTGTAGGTTTTGTGGTGAAAAACTATTTAGTTTTGGAAAAGGAAGAGTAAAACTCATGATTTAATTCAAAAGAAAAAAAGGTTTAGAACCTTGAGGAAGGAGAAGGAGGCACAGACCTTGATTTTTTTAGAGAGAGAAAAAGATCCTTAGATATTTTCATCATGTTTGTCTTTATAGGCTACATACTTTACATATAGCCCATTGGGCTTTACAAAATGGCATTTTGCCCATCCCATGTCTCATGTGCTCATTTCTTTTGCACATAAGCCATGGGCTTTACAGAAATTTGGCTTTAAACCCATTTTCTTACATTCATTCATAAAAAATTACATCAAAATTACTTATTACATGATTTTTTTATTTCGGCATGGGGGCCCGGCCGCTTCATGTTTGGGCTCGACTCGGGCATGAGCCCAATTGATCTGGACTTAGGCCCACCTGGCTTAGGGTTGACCTTGACTTTGACTTAGTCAACCGGGGTACAATTTTCGACCTCAACACGGTATTTGTGAAATTCGGCTTATTGACCTTTGTCTGTCCGTCCTTGTCTCTTGATTTTCGCCTCCGGCCAAACTGAACGCAACCGGTCACGGTTAGGGATCACCGATACCTTGGTAGGGTAGTGTGTCTACGGAGCGCCTGCGTAAGGTTTGGGTAGAGTTCAATGGGAAAATATCGGGTAAAAGAAATGAGCAAAGAAAACCTTAATTTACATAACCACTCTTTTTTCCTAACAATACCACTATTCACAAACCATCAAAACAACAAAAGAAAGTGCAAATGAAATGACATAAAATGAATAACACAACATTGCAAGTAAGTAAATGGCAAGAAATTAAATCGCAAGTAAAAGAGATAGAAAAGGAATACTAAGAACCCAAGTGCAAAATGAAAGTTTTATTAATTCCAAGTGATGATAAAACAAACAATATAATAAGGATGTGACAACAAGGGACAGCCAGAAGAAAAATGGGGCGCATTGGGCATGATAGGACCGGCGACGTCAGATATTTAGACCTTTTTGCCGGTCTTCTTTTGGGCAATTGGGCTCGTGTTTGTTTTGTGATGTTGTGTGCTCTCCATAATCCCACTGGTGTTATTTGATCTTTTTGTAAAAGCCCGGGTTGTACTCAGTAGTTTTTGGAAGGAAATCAAACCTTTAAATCACATCACAACATTTCATATTACTCATTACCTACACCCACTTGCCACACCACTTGCACAAGTCATGAGTAGTGTTGTGCCCACTTGTGTAAGGCAGCTCCCAAGGTTCATACATCTCAAAAAGTGTTCACACTTATAATGTGTTGGACCGTTTTTCATAAAAAGTGTGTACACTTGCATGTTGCAAAAAGAAACTCTTTAAATATAGATCGGTTTGCAGTTCCGGTTGCAGTGACGGCTCACAAATGTCATATCCGTGTATTTGAGTGTCTTTCCAGTGTTTTGTCATGAATACCTGTATTCTGTATTTATTGAGCAGACACGAATTAATAGTACCGATAGAATACAAAAATGATAATGAATGAGCGGTATTGAAATGCAGTTTTCTGTGATGAACAAATACCCCCAAACTTATCTTTTGCTCATCCCGAGTAAAATAAAATCCTAACCTCACATTCACAAGGAAAGCGATTGCACTGAGCTCGTGCAACAAGCCGTTAAACCTCTAGGTGTCCCTAGTAGGAGTGTTGTCTCCTGAGGGTTTTCAGCGGACTACACCCACAAAATCCCGTCAAACTAGCTTTGTGAAAATAACTGTTGAGTCTAACCCTTTGGTTTAGCTTCAAAGCTAGAAATTCTATTATCCTAGGTTAGAAATATCGAACCTTTATTTTTCACACCTCACTTCTTATTGAACATAAGATCCTATACGTCTTTACTTGCGGTGCAAATAGTGTCGTTAAGTTTCAAAAGGATCGATTAAAGTAATCATGTTCCAAAATAAAGCCCGGATAAAAACTTAAAAAGGATCACACAAGTTTTATAAAGAGTTAGGTTTTTCTCAAGTTTCGTTTTCCAGCTAAATTTCAAATTCAGAATTTCTATCTTCTTTAACAGGAAACTAGGTTTTATTCTTCATTCCATATTTTACTTGTTTTCGTTTCATACACACCTTTGTGAACGTGCAATAGTCTTTATCATAAAATAAAACCTTCATATCTCCGTTTAAAAATATTTTTATAAAACTTGTCTTTTGTCAAGATTATTCTCACACAAAGAACCGTTAGGAATTTTAATTTGGAGAGAACACTTGCTTGACTTTGTTTTAATTTGGACTTTCTAGGCTTCTTAGCGAGCTTTGGGCCAATGCACCCAAACCAGTTGGTTTTAGGGCATTAGGTGTAGAGACACCCCGACGAACTTAATTGCTCAAGTTAGCTAGGCTCTAAAACAAAAGGACTCATTTTGGCGTGAAAATCATAACGATTCAATGCGAACGGAGATATAACCAGTTCAATTTTTTTTAGGAAAAAGACGTGTTTGTGGATAAGGTGTGTAATAACTCCAATCAAGTTCCAGATGAGTTATTCTTCAGACTTGGTTTCTATTAAAAGCATCAATAATACCCTTTATATCCACTTCACTTTATAAACTATTCTTAATATTACTTATTTCAAAACAAACCTGTTTGATCCTAAAAAAATAGTTTATCAATTAAAAAGTTTTAAGACATATCATACTTGTCATCTAATTTTCAAAACTTACGACACGTGTAGTGTGATGCAAAGACGTACATTAGCTACGGTAAAACTCAAAGGAGGGTTATCTTTCATGTTTTTAAAATCTAAAAATAGGATTTATTTGTTCCTATCTAATCAAACAAAACCGTCGAAATATCGAATCTAAGTTCTTCCACTAGCTAATTTGAAGACAAAGTTTTTATGTTTTTTAGGAAAATTTTCTGATCTTTATGGGTTTTTGAATATGTATGCAAATGCAGAATATACAAATGAATGCGAAGGATAGAGATACTTACCGAGCACACCCCCAAACTTAAACTTGACAGTGCCATCACCGTCATGCTATACAACGATGGTCAAAATTGTCCGGGGGTCAAAATAGTCGGTTCTCCCCTTTTTTTATTATTATTTCTTTTAATAACAGAAAAAAGAAAACAAAATATATATACACAAAAAGCCCCCCAAGCTTAAGTGAAACAGTGTTTCTACTGTTAAGCTTTGAAGTTCAAAGTTGAGAGTGGGAACAGTTTCAATCTATACAAGGCCTTACATAGACCAAAAGTTAATACCAACCATTCAAAATGTTATCGTGATATGACCACGGTTGGTAGAAGAATGCGTATAGAAAAGAAATGAAGGATACGCGAGACCGTACGTGGACAGAAGTGGTATACGGTCCCGGTATATGAGGAGATGAACGGACGGGAAAGAGAAACGGAATGCGAACTTGAGGGTGAAAATTGATTGAATAAATTAGTACAATCTGTAATGATCGCAATGAAAAAATGGATTGTACTAATCTATCAATATGTAGAGAAATTGGGTTAAACCTCTCAAGATTCGCGAGAAAACATGGGCCTGAATTTAGTGAACCGGATGACGGAAGTGACCAACTTAAATAGTTATGATTTTCATGAACTTCAAACCGATTGAAAATTGAATTGGTTATATCTCCGTTCACATTGAATCGTTATGATTTTCACGCCAAAATGAGTCCTTTTGTTTTAGAGCCTAGCTAGCTTGAGCAATTAAGTTCGCCGGGGTGTCTCTACACCTAATGCCCTAAAATCAACTGGTTTGGGTGCATTGGCTATATCTCCGTTCGCATTGAATCGTTATGATATGGCATTGTGCCCTATAACGGGGTTATTGTTGCATTGTGCAAAATATGGAACATGAGGACCACCCTACCGGTCGGATTTTCATAGCTGGAGACCATTGGTGAGTAGATTTAACATCTACGGGGAAATCGCCCGTATGGCATTATGCGTCGGGGCGAATATGATATGTTAGCTGCATAGTATTTGCATATTAGTTACTTTCATATGAATGTCATTGCATAGCATTATCTGTTGTACCTGACTCGTACCTTTAGATATAACACATTACTGACGGTTCATGTTGCACGAGCACTAAATATTATGCTACACCCACATCGTCAGTAATTGTCATTACACGCATAAACCACCTACATACGTGATACGGTAGTGGATAGGGATAGTTGAGGTAGTAGCCCTTATCCCATTGTGCATATGAGATATTGTTGACACCTACATACGTAATACGGTAGTAGATAGGGATAGTTGAGGTAGTAGCCCTTATCCTATTGTGCATATGAGATATTGTTGACACCTACATACGCGATGTTGCATTGGGCAGGAATAGTCGAGGTAGTGACCCTTATTCCATTTCACGTATACCTTACTATAGCTACTTGTACATCATGCATACATATTGACATGTACACCACATACTCAATTTCAGTTACTTGTACATCATCCATACATATTGACATGTACACCCACATAGTCTATTACAGCTACATGTACATCATGCACACATACTGACATGTATACCGCATATGCTTGCTATAGTTGCTTACACCCTTAGTGGTATTGTTTTTATATGTGATATTGAGTTGTTGATCATTGTGCTTATGAAATGCATCAAACTCACTTGCTTACATGTAGATACTTAAACCTTGCTACACTTACATGTACACCACATATGATGCTGCATTTGTTTTCGGAGGATTTTGGGAACCGCAAGATATATTTTAAAAGCTGGATTCATTTAAAGAGCGGTTTTTCCTTTATATGCTCATATTGATGTTTTATGTTGCATATATCAGTTTTATATGGGTTTTACGCATTGAGATATGGATTGCATATGATTTATGGATTTGAGAACCGTAGGGGTATTTTCAAGAAACTGTATTGTTTGAAAACCCGGTTTCTCTTGATATGATATTTCAGTGCGTCCACCATGTCATTTCCCGGCCGGTAGGGTGGTCCTCATGTTTCCATTGTTAAGCTTTGAAGTTCAAAGTTGAGAGTGGGAACAGTTTCAATCTATACAAGGCCTTACATAGACCAAAAGTTAATACCAACCATTCAAAATGTTATCGTGATATGACCACAGTGGGTAGAAGAATGCGTATAGAAAAGAAATGAAGGATACGCGAGACCGTACGTGGACAGAAGTGGTATACGGTCCCGGTATATGAGGAGATGAACGGACGGGAAAGAGAAACGGAATGCGAACTTGAGGGTGAAAATTGATTGAATAAATTAGTACAATCTGTAATGATCGCAATGAAAAAATGGATTGTACTAATCTATCAATATGTCGAGAAATTGGGTTAAACCTCTCAAGATTCGCGAGAAAACATGGGCCCGAATTTAGTGAACCGGATGACGAAAGTGACCATATCAAATGGCCTTATGGTAGGAAAACGATGGAGGGAAGTAACTGAGGAATGGACTCGATCATAAGCTCAGGAGGATATTCACAGTCAACGGAGGGGACATGATGAATCGGAAAATCTGACCCATCCAATAAAACATGTTTATCCTAAAAAATGTCCTCAAAATTCTCCACAAAATCAAAATCATCCTTGCATTCGTCCAAATCTTCATTAATAAACTCAAGATGTAAATGGGGTTCAGGAGAAACAGTTAAAGGTTCAGGATGATGTCCACATAATTATGAAAGAATTAGCTGCAATGGTGAGACAATCTCACCCAAATTTTTGGGTTCATCATCAAAATCATCCCCAATATCGATATCCTCAATCAAGTCAATCGTAAAGTTCTCAAAAACCTTAAGAAAAGCACGGTTTTCAATTGGTTGGATTTCTAGAGTTGAGGTGTAGAGATCCACAGGATTGGCAATGGTTTCACTTGACAGAGTCCATTCACAATCAGGTAATTCAAACACTTCAAGTCGCACAGCTCATCAATCGTTCTATCTTCAATTGGTGATTCATTTAGGGTACTCGATAGACTTTCGAAAATGCAATTGTGGAATTCAATTTGGGAAGGGTAGGTGTTACGACCCGTAATTTAGCACGTGACCGGCACTTAAATTACGCAACGTCTAAAAGCGTAACGTAAATCAAGTAAGCCGAAGCCCAGAAAATCTAAACCATTTTGCGGAAAATAGTGGGGGTGCAGTTTGAAATAAAGGTATAATGAATCATGTTTTTCTTTAAATGCATAGAGAATGAAATATGAAAATGCAAGTGGATTATACTACAGTTGAAAACATGTTTCGTCTTTAAAAATTTGGGTAGCACCTCCCTTGTATATTTTGATCCAAAAACATATACACAACAATATATAAGCATCCCAAGCGGGAGTTAGCTCTTCGCCAACTGGCGGAATCACAACCACGCAATAACATATATACGACGCCCAACGACGAATATCAACCCAGAAAGAACAATAAATAAGCAAGACATCAAAACTCAAGAAGCGAACATAAACCCATCGCTCTAAGTCTCGCACAATACCCAAGTCTCACTAGGTCTACCAATATAAAAATTCTAGTTCTCTGATTTGATTTGATGGAGTTTATCTAGATACAACGGAATATAACAATACAGGAGTGGGTGTCACGACCCATATTTTGGCCCGTAACCGGCACTTAAACTACGTAACGTCTACAGGCGTACGCAGCTTAAATAAGCCGAAACCCAGAAATCTAAACCACCCAAAACTGGATCAACGGAGAAAAACATAGTTTTTTAAGCGTTTGGAAAATCACAAGCAAAATCTCTAACTCTAGTTTTCTTTCTTGAAAATTTCGGCAGCACCTCCTTTGTAAAAACTAGCCCCGAAAATGGGTACAATATAGATAATAATAAAAGCATCCCAAACGGGAGCAAAATCACGCCCAACGGCGGAAACAATCACCACAACATGTATACGACGCCGAAGCGAAGAAATAACAAAGGAAAGACTGCAATAAGAAGTAAACTTTCCAACATAACCGGCTCCCACGAGCACGGCACCCAAAGTCACCAAAATATATAACACAGAATCCTCACAAGTCGTCTCTAAGTCATATACAAACAGTGGTAGATGGAGAATACTAGATCCAACAAAAGATATACAATGTACAAGCAGATAACCGCAAACCCACCTAAAAGCAAAAGCCGCACTGCCTAACGTAGCGGTATCCGCAAAAGTATAGATGATAAGACGCCCTGCCGCGACTACTCTGAGGGTAAGTCCTGCAAAAAACTGTGGCACAACGGGGGTGAGTTTCCAACTCGTGAATAGTAATTAACATCATACTGTAATCGCGAGTATGCACGAACAGCGATCTATCTATCACATGTAATCCGATAGCATAAGTATGATAAGTGAATATGCAGCAATCATGTAAAGGTACATCATCATGGTACTACAACTACATGAAACAATGCATAACAACAATAATCCTGAGTGTGTGGGATGATACAATAAAATCTCATGCAAAATCATCAGCATGGAAATACACCAGTGTCCCTCACTGACACATCAAATCACAAATCCTCAAGCACCGCATCCACAGATCGGCCCTCACATCCTGTAAGTCTCATGGAACCTGAGTGTCAAACATCGACACCCAAAACATCATGAAAACATGTCCCTATGTGTATATATATACGTATATAAGTATGAGGATATCAACCCCGTATGTCCACCGACGATACATAAAAATCATGGAAAACCTGAGTATCCAACACCGACACTCGAAACATCATGAAACTCGTGTCTAGCATCGACACGTAAATCCTCATAACTTAGGCGCTGTCACCACGAATGGCCCTGATGATATGTCGTACATCACTCCGGCCGGTATCCCCACGATAACCGCCGAGTCCAAATACAGTCATTGGTAGGTACTTGCCCACCTTCCAGGCTCATCGTCTGTACCACGAACATCTTGCCGAGGGGAACCATACCGGGCCCCACCATATACCCGCACACGGCCCACTCACTCCTCGTGTTAGTTATATGTATGCCCTAGAGGCCATTACTGTACATGAGATGTATATTGTAGTGGATGCTGGGACATATATAGGTAGGACTTTCTTGCTCGACATGATAGTACGCTATCTGGTTGCTCTTTATCTTAACATGTATACTTATTGTCTCTCTGTTACATGTTGATAAAGCCCTTAGGATGTGTACCCGACTTCCAAGACTATGATGTAGATCATACTAGTGGGGCCTGGGTAGTCCATGAGTACATCCTTCAATGTTCCTAGTCATGGGAATATCGAGACGGGGCATTGATATTCCAGAGTAGACTAGCGTATATCTTCTCGACCCATGTAATGGGCGATGAATGATCCCATATCCATTGGTGTTTGACATCAGAGATGGTATGCGGGTGCTCAGTGGAGACTGGGTACACTGAACGGACTCGCCGAGAACTCTCAGATGGTATTATACCTTACGTCAGATGGCAGTTCTCTGGTGACACTGGTACAGCTTAGTCTGTTGACCCGAGATCGTCATAGAGTCTTGTGTGTCTCCCATTGTGCTTTGATTTCCACCCTACCACGGCTCTACTGAGTCGTACAAACAGGTGGTTTTTGGGTACAGTCCCGATTCACATGGAGGTAATGAGCGATAGGAGGGGATTCGTCTCTCCCGGTATTGGGGGTTGATGTTGCGCTATGCTCGACTGGCTATAACTGGAAATCCCTGGCCAGGGTTGCAGTGATTTACTGGTAAGTGTTATCAGTAGTTTCACGCTTGTTCTGGACCTTACATCGGCATGACTTATCAAGCTGCTGGGGTCTGATGTTTACCACCCCTAGGCGAGATATGCGACATATCAGACGAACAGACCGGACTGTGCGGTAAGTGTTACTGATTGGATTCGCAGGAGTGTGAGCAGGCTTGCTCGTTGATCCTCTGATCGCTCAATACCCGGGTGGCCATTACGTTTAGCAGACCGCTTGCGGCTTGTGGGTGATTGATATGATCACCACCTACTGCCGGCGTATTGATGAGTCTTTAAAGTCCTACACAGGGGTTTCCTGGCTCAAGCGAAATGGAGTAGGAGCGCATATGTGATATGTGCGGGAACGAGATTGATACGATATGAGATACCGTATTCTATTCTCGCGATTTGTAACATTGATCGGTTGTATGCGATATAGCCGGGTTATCGGATCAAGTGTTGATTCGATAAGTTGTTACTTTTGATATTAGTCGGTTAAAGCCTGTCACGACCCGAGAATTTCGACTCGTGACCGGCACTTAACCACGTAACGTCTACAGGCGTAACGCGGCTAAGTAAGCCGAACCCAGAAATCAAAACCAATAAATAAAGAGTGATTGAAACATTTTTATAAAAACAGTCATACATGTCTGAGAAACTTCCATTTAATTAGTAGAAATCCTTGTTAGTTCAAGAGTTATAATTTTTATAATTTTGGCAACATTTCCCCTTAAAAACATTTGTCCCGCAAGTCGGGTAAAAGCAAGGTGTCGCAGAAATAACAAGTGAAATGAATAAGCATCACAATATGATATACGACGCCGTAGCGAAGAATACACAGTAAAGCAAGGACAAATATCACAAAGATAAGACTGCATAAAATAAAGTCGGCTCACATGCGAGCTCGACACCAGAGTATAAAATCATACACAACGTCCTCAAAACTGTCTCTAAGTCAATACAGAAAGGTAGATGGAGAGTACTAAATACATCAATATACAACTGAAAGATAACAGATACCGTACAAAACCCACCTATCAGCAAAAGGCTATCTCGCCTCAAAAGGGTATCTGTGCCAAAAGATGCGGTAAACAGCCAGCCGTGACTACTCCCAAGGGCAACCTGCAAATACTGTGGCACAACGGGGGTGAGTTGCCAACTCGTGAATAGAGATAACATATAAAGGTGATCGCGAGCATGCACATATAGCGTGGCTCTACTAATGCCATCAGATGATATCAATGCATGCCAAACAGTGGATGCAATAGTAATGCAAGTACTTTATCAGGTAAATGGTACAGGATGAGATATATAGTAGTCAATACTGAGTATGGGATAAATAACATCTATATGGACTGTGTCAACATGGAAAACAATAAGCGATGCCTCAGACTGCACCCAATCCCAAATACACTCAGGCGCCGGCACACCCATCGGCCCTCAAATCCTGTATATCTCAGAGGAATCACGAGTGCCCAACATCGGCACCCAAAATATCATAAAATACTCGTGTCCAGCATCGACACGCAAATCCTCGTATCTCGGGCTCCGTCAGTCCGGATCGGCCCATGGGGTCCGTCTGCGGTATCGGCCCTCGGCCCCGGCAGTACGGATCATCCCGCATCCATCTCTCGACTCTGGTCAGTATCCTCCAGACAACTGCCAGGTCCAACCAATCACCGGTAGGTACTCGCCCGCCTCCAGGCTCAATCGGCAAACCCATCGATCATCTCGCCGAGGGAAACCATACCGGGCCCACCACGAACCCGCAGACGGATCATCCACTCCTCGAATCGGGTTTCAAGCATACGTCTCAGCACCGAGAAAACGCGTGGTGGACACACCAAAATATCATATCACGAGGTACCGGGTTTTTCAAATAGTGCATCTTTTCTTAAATACTTCCACGGTCCTCAAAAACCAGAAATCACATGAAAATCCATCACCAATAAGTAAATCCAATACGAGGTACAATGTAAATCAATTCATGGTATGAGCATAAGGGGAAAACCGCTTTTAAAAATAGTTTCCGTCTTTAAAGATGTCATGCGGCTCCCAAATTTCCAGGAAATCACCACCAATCATATGTAAGATAAACTACAGCAATATAATCATGGCAGTTCTACAGTGGGTGTGGCATGGCAATTATTAACGGTGTGTGTGTAGCATGCAAATTAGTGCCCGTGCAACATAAACCGTTAGTAATAGTGCAGTGTTCTATCAGTTCTAAGCATATGTATATGTAGCAGGGAATGCAATATGCGATGACAGTCTATGGGGTACATGCAACATATAATAATAAAGTCCTATCAGCCCTGACGCATAACGCCATGCGGGCGATATCCCCGTAGATGTGAAATCTACTCACCGTGTCTCGCGCTAAGTGTATCCAATAACTTGCTTGCCCTTCTTCGCAGCGTCCGTCTCACTGGCCTGCGAACCTAGAATCACATAACAGATATCACACATAAGCTCAATTTCACAGAAACGCGACATTACGGTCCAACTAGAGACCCGTGTCGCGAACCAATCGCACGTGTGCGCGATACGCTAAAACGTGTGATCACGCGCCTGAAACTACCCCGACGCGTCGCGATACGCAAAAGCCCCAAACCTACTCACGTATCACGCGTGTCGCGAAGGTTTAGAAAAACGGAAAAATAGGTATTTAGTCCCAGATTTCTATACAGAACTAGATTTACAAAACTATATATATAACAACACCCTACACACTAGCAGACACCTACAGGACCAAACACCACCCCAAACCCTACCCATCTGGCCGCAATTTGCGGCCAGAAAGAGAAAATCGGCGGCCTACTGTAGCAATTAGGGGGTCGGGTTCAAGCTATGGTATCAGCACATCTCCACTACACTGCAGTCTTCCCAATTTCACTCAGATCTCATCGGGTCAAAAGCAGATCCAGAAAACCTAAAATTTGCTTAAAAACGACAATTTGCATCAAATAGGGAAACTGGTGGTATTTTAGTGTAATAGGGGTTAAGCTAAGCTAATAGGGTCTCAACAAACCTCAATTATCCTACTGAAACCAATTTACACCTCATTAGCACAAGGTTCCCACTAAACACTCCATATCACACTAAAACGCACTAAAAACCATTAACCGATGCAAATCTACGCCAACCAAGCAAACTAGGGAAGCAAGTTAGGAAATATACCTCACACTTAACCCTAGGGAGCTGCAGGAAGATGAAGAAGTGAAGGGAAGGGGCTGCACTTGCTGTTGTTGATGTTGGTGCTCACTGCTGCTGAACTTTGCTGCTGCTGCTACTGCTTCTTGCTGCCACTGCTGCTGTGCTTGGTGCTGCTGCTGTGCTTGCTGCTGCTGGTGGTTCTGCTGAGGTTGGAGAGGTAAGTGTTTGTGTGTGTGTGTGTGAGAGAGAGTTAAGAGAGAAACAAAGAAATGAGGGGAAAAACAACCATCACTCAAGTGTCAACCCTCCTCTCTCTCTCTTCATTTAATGCAAGCATGGCTTGAGCCATGATGCCCCCTCTCTCTCTCACAAGTCAACACCTACAACAATTCAAATTAAAGTAACTTTTAATTAGCTAATTAAACCCTACTTAAAAACCCAAAAGACTTAATTCTATGATTAACCCACCATGGTTAATAATTATGGTAATAACTCATTTTAAAAACCCTAGTTTACATGCACATGTGTGTGCAAGCCTAGGAAAATTTTGGAAAAATATTTATTAAATTAGGAAAAATATTTAAAACAAAATTTGGTAAACTTTTTGTTAAAAACCATTATTTAAATATAACTATTCACTAACCATTATCCTAAGGTGTTACAATCTCTCCCCCTTAAAGAAATTCGTCCCCGAATTTCAAAAATCTAACTACACGTACCTTCAAAAAGATGGGGATACGTCTTCATCATCTCGCTTTCGGTCTCCCAAGTGACCTCCTCACGGTTCTGGCCACGCCAAAGTACCTTGACTGATGGAATGTCCTTCGATCTTAATTTCTTCACTTGCCGATCCAAGATCATCACCGGCTGCTCTGCATAGGAAAGGTCACGCTCAAGCTGGATCGTCGGATGCTGAATCGCATGCGAAGGATCATGAAGATATCTGTGGAGCATCGAGACATGAAATACAGGGTGCACGTCTGGAAAGCTGGGCGGAAGGGCTAAACGGTAGGCTACTGCACCAATACGCTCGAGGATCTCGAAGGGGCCCACATACCTGGGACTGAGCTTCCCCTTCTTCCCAAACCTCATCACACCTTTCATTGGGGAGACCCTCAAGAAAACATGATCACCAACAGAAAACTCAAGTCTGCGTCGCCGACGGTCCGCATAAGATCTCTGCCTACTCTGGGCTGCTCTCATCCTATCGCGAATCAACTGGATCTTCGCTGTCGTCTCCTCAACGATCTGTGGCCCTAAGATACTGCTCTCACTGAGCTCTGTCCAACAAGTGGGTGACCTGCATCTCCTCCCATAAAGAGCCTCAAATGGTGCCATCTGTATGGTCTCCTGGTAGCTGTTATTGTAGGAGAACTCTACTAAGGGCAAATGGTGATCCCAGCTACCTCCGAAATCCAATACACAAGATCTGAGCATGTCCTCGAGAGTCTGAATGGTCCGCTCTGACTGTCCGTCGGTCTGCGGATGAAAAGCCGTGCTGAAACTCAAGCGAGTGCCCAAAGCCTCCTGAAGCCTCTGCCATAGTCTACTGGTAAATTGGGTGCCTCTGTCAGACACAATACATGTCGGGACTCCGTGTAGTCGCACTATCTCGTCAATGTAGATCTGGGCATACTGAGTAAATCCGAAAGTCGTCTTCACTGGTAGGAAGTGAGCCGCCTTCGTCAAGCGATCCATGATCACCCAGATGGAGTCATACCCTCGACTAGTCCTGGGTAGACCCACAACGAAATCCATCGAAATCTGCTCCCATTTCCACTCTGGAATGGGTAACGGCTGTAGCTCTCCCGCGGGCCTCTGGTGTTCAGCCTTGACTTGCTGACAAGTCAGGCATCTCGACACAAAATCTGCGATGTCCCTCTTCATCCGTCCCACCAGTAAACACCTCTCATATCATGATACATCTTGGTGGAACCGGGATGGACGCTGTACACCGATCGATGTGCCTCCTCAAGAATCTCGCGCCTCAGTCCTTCAGCATCTGGTACGCACAGTCTAGTCCTAAATCGTAGTATTCCCTGACCATCGATCACGAACTCGGAAAATCTGTCCTGTCCAATCTGTGCCATGATCTCTGAACATCGGTCATCACTGAGCTGTGCCTCACGTATACGATCGATCAATTGTGGGCGTGCACGGACATGCGCTATCTGTCCTCCAATCGGCGTGAACTCGAACTGTATCCGGCTGTCGTATAATATCTGCCAGTCCGCGGATGACTGCTCCTGTACTGTGCTCAAACAAGATAAACTACCCCCGGGCCTCCTACTCAAAGCATCCGCCACCACATTTGCCTTGCCCGGGTGATATAAGATCTCGCAGTCATAATCCTTCACGAACTCCATCCATCGGCGCTGTCGAAGGTTCAGATCCCGCTGCTGGAATATGTATTTCAGACTCTTGTGATCCGTAAATATCTGGCATGACTCGCCGTATAGGTAATGTCGCCAGATCTTAAGTGCGAAGACCACTGCAGCCATCTCCAAATCGTGAGTGGGGTAGTTCTGCTCATGTTTCTTCAATTGTCGCGAGGCATACGCGATCACCCTGTCGTGCTGCATCAGTACGCACCCTAACCCCACTCGAGAAGCATCACAATAGACCACAAATCCGCCCGATCCGGAAGGCAAAGATAACACCGGTGCCGTCATCAGCCGAGTCCGTAACTGCTGAAAACTGTTCTCGCACTCCTCCGTCCAATCGAAAGGAACTCCCTTCCGGGTCAACCCGGTCAACGGTGTAGCAATACGGGAGAAGTCCTGCACAAAACGCCTGTAGTAACCGGCCAACCCCAAAAAGCTGCGAATCTCCGTCACCGATGTGGGTCTGGGCCAACGCTGAACGGCCTCTATCTTCCTCGGATCTACACATATACCGTCTCGTGAAATCACATGTCCCAAGAAGTCCACGCTGTCCAGCCAAAAAGCACACTTGGAGAATTTTGCATAAAGCTGGTGCTCCCTCAAAATCTGCAATGTAATCCGCAGGTGCTGCTCGTGCTCCTCACTACTCCGGGAATACACCAAGATATCGTCAATGAAGACTATGATGAACAGATCCAAATATGGCCGGAAAATACGGTTCATCAAGTCCATGAAGGCTGCTGGCGCATTGGTGAGTCCGAACGACATCACCAAAAACTCGTAATGGCCGTAGCGCGTACGGAAAGCTGTCCTGGGAATGTCCTCCTGTCGAACCCGTAGCTGATGATAGTCCGATCGTAAATCGATCCTCGAAAAGTACCCTGCCCTCTGAAGCTGGTCGAACAAATCGTCGATACGCGGCAGAGGATACCTGTTCCGCACTGTCACCCTGTTCAGCTGGCGGTAGTCGATACACAGACGCAAACTGCCATCTTTCTTCTTGACGAACAGGACTGGAGCACCCCAAGGAGAAACACTGGGTCGAATAAGTCCCTTATCTAGCAAATCTTGCAACTGACCCTTCAATTCCCTAAGTTCCGCCGGGGCCATCCGATAAGGCGGTATGGAAATAGGCCCCGAGCCAGGAACCAAATCAATACAGAAAGAAATGTCGCGCTCGGGCGGCAACCCTGGAAGCTCGGCAGGGAACACATCAGGAAACTCGCTAACAACCGGAACCTGATCCAATGGAACCTCTGTAGCGCGAGCATTGCATACATAGGCGAGAAATCCCTGACATCCCTTCCTCAAAAGCTGTCCAGCGCGAAAAGAAG
Organism: Agapanthus africanus; assembly: GCA_030015575.1. Taxonomy (NCBI): domain Eukaryota; kingdom Viridiplantae; phylum Streptophyta; class Magnoliopsida; order Asparagales; family Amaryllidaceae; genus Agapanthus; species Agapanthus africanus. Next base: position 395,543,402 of record JASDDO010000026.1, on the reverse strand, counting down.
AAATCACACTGTGAGGGGCGGCACCACGGTCCCCCAACACAACAAAAACCGACTCGCCGGGAAAGCAGAATCTAACTGTCTTCTCGCGGCAGTCCACAGAAGCATAGCACGTGGCTAACCAATCCATGCCCAAAAGAACGTTGAAGTCCAACATCTCCAGAAGGATCAAGTCGACAGGCAACTCTCTCTCGCCAATACAGACGATACAGGATCGGAACACGTGCCTAGCAACAAACGACTCTCCCACAGGAGTGGTCACCACAAGCGACTGATCAAGCAAGCCGGACTCTCTACCCAAACTCGGCACAAAGTGTGTGGATACGTACGAGTGTGTGGATCCGGGATCGAACAACACGTGTGCATCAACTGAACATACAGGAAGGATACCTGAAACCACCGCATTGGACGCCTGCGCGTCCTGATGTGTCAAAGCAAAAACCCGTGCCTGTCCACCACCTACGACTGACTGTCCTCTGCCTCGGTCATCTCGTCCTCTCTGAGCAACTCCTCCACGCCCACGACCTCTCTGTGCGTGAGTCTGGCACGGAGCAACGGTAGGTACAACGGGCAACGCCCTCTGGGGTGGTGAAGGTGGTAAAGTAACATGCGGTGCTGCCGCCTCCCTCCGGTGTGTCTCTGGACAATCTCGAACGAGGTGAAGTAGGCTGCCACATCTGAAGCAACCCCGCGGCGACTGCTGACTTTCCTGGGGATACGAACTAAACATCCGTCCTCGTCCCGAATCTCTGCTACTCCTCGTACCAGAACGATACCTGTCGCGGCGTCTAAATGACCGCCTCCGTGCGGAAATACTGGTACGAACTCTCTTCGGCTCTGGAACTACCGAAGTCTCAGCAAGGTGCTCCTCCACTACTAGGGCTGCGTCCACAGCTGCTGCATAGGTCTCGTAGTGCTGCGCGCTGATCGCGAGGAACAGTGGTGTAAGCAAGCCTCGAACAAATCTCCTGACTCGCAACTCCTCGGTAGCCACTAAATATGGGGCGTAGACTGCTAGCTCTGTAAACAGCACGTCATACTCTGCCACTGTCATCCCTGGCGTCTGGCGCAAGGACTCAAATCTGCGTGCTCGGGCATCCCTAACACTCTGGGGAAGGAAACGGGCTAGAAATATGGTCACGAACTCCGTCCAGGTCATAGGAGGAAGACCAGCTGCTCTGCCCTTCTCAACTGAATCACACCACTTCTGCGCAAGACCTTCTAGGTGAAAGCTCGCGAACTCGACCCATCTCGTATCCGCGCATCTGAGGGAACGGCATATCCTGGCCATCCTGTCGATGAAAGACTGTGGGTCCTCGGCTGTATCGGTGCCTGTGAAGACCGGAGGCTTCAGCCTCATGAATTCTGATAGCGATACTGTAATCACCTCCGTGGCTGCAGGGGCAACTGGCTGTGCGGTAGGTACCATCGCGGTCGCTGGGACAGGTGGAGCTACCTCTGGTCGCTGGGCTCGAAGCGTCTCAACTAGCGATCCTATCATCTGGCGCATCTCCTGCATGCTAGATCCCACCGTCTGGCGCATCTCCTGCATACCAGCCCCTAGCGTGGCGATCTGATCTATCACGGCAGGAACAGCTTGCTCGGGTACAACGGGTGCACTGCCCGGATCAGTCCTCGTCTCGGACGAGTCAACACGAATCTCGGCCCTCGCGGCCGCTCTCTGTGCCCTCGTAGTCTTAGGCGGCATAATGGCTGAAAGAAAATTTGGATTCGATAAGAACACGGAAATCGAATCGCAAGAACATATGTAATCAAGGAGGAATTTAAATCAAGAAGTCCTAAGGTCGCGTAGGCGGAGTACCGTGTCGTGAGTATGCCGTGGAACATACACACGCTACGCTACCCTGCTGCAGCTACCTACTCCATCATACCAGGGTCATCCTACACTCCGAAGGTAAAACCTACGCTCTGATACCAACTTTGTCACGACCCGAGAATTTCGACTCGTGACCGGCACTTAACCACGCAACGTCTGCAGGCGTAACGCGGCTAAGTAAGCCGAACCCAGAAATCAAAACCAATAAATAAAGAGTGATTGAAACATTTTTATAAAAACAGTCATACATGTCTGAGAAACTTCCATTTATTTAGTAGAAATCCTTTTTAGTTCAAGAGTTATAATTTTTATAATTTTGGCAACATTTCCCCTTAAAAACATTTGTCCCGCAAGTCGGGTAAAAGCAAGGTGTCGCAGAAATAACAAGTGAAATGAATAAGCATCACAATATGATATACGATGCCGTAGCGAAGAATACACAGTAAAGCAAGGACAAATATCATAAAGATAAGACTGCATAAAATAAAGTCGGCTCACATGCGAGCTCGACACCAGAGTATAAAATCATACACAACGTCCTCACAACTGTCTCTAAGTCAATACAGAAAGGTAGATGGAGAGTACTAGATACATCAATATACAACTGAAAGATAACAGATACCGTACAAAACCCACCTATCAGCAAAAGGCTATCTCGCCTCAAAAGGGTATCTGTGCCAAAAGATGCGGTAAACAGCCAGCCGTGACTACTCCCAAGGGCAACCTGCAAATACTGTGGCACAACGGGGGTGAGTTGCCAACTCGTGAATAGAGATAACATATAAAGGTGATCGCGAGCATGCACATATAGTGTGGCTCTACTAATGCCATCAGATGATATCAATGTATGCCAAACAGTGGATGCAATAGTAATGCAAGTACTTTATCAGGTAAATGGTACAGGATGAGATATATAGTAGTCAATACTGAGTATGGGATAAATAACATCTACATGGACTGTGTCAACATGGAAAACAATAAGCGATGCCTCAGACTGCACCCAATCCCAAATACACTCAGGCGCCGGCACACCCATCGGCCCTCAAATCCTGTATATCTCAGAGGAATCACGAGTGCCCAACATCGGCACCCAAAATATCATAAAATACTCGTGTCCAGCATCGACACGCAAATCCTTGTATCTCGGGCTCCGTCAGTCCGGATCGGCCAACGGGGTCCGTCTGCGGTATCGGCCCTCGGCCCCGGCAGTACGGATCATCCCGCATCCATCTCTCGACTCTGGTCAGTATCCTCCGGACAACTGCCAGGTCCAACCAATCACCGGTAGGTACTCGCCCGCCTCCAGGCTCAATCGGCAAACCCATCGATCATCTCGCCGAGGGGAACCATACCGGGCCCACCACGAACCCGTAGACGGATCATCCACTCCTCGAATCGGGTTTCAAGCACACGTCTCAGCACCGAGAAAACGCGTGGTGGACACACCAAAATATCATATCACGAGGTACCGGGTTTTTCAAATAGTGCATCTTTTCTTAAATACTTCCACGGTCCTCAAAAACCAGAAATCACATGAAAATCCATCACCAATAAGTAAATCCAATACGAGGTACAATGTAAATCAATCCATGGTATGAGCATAAGGGGAAAACCGCTTTTAAAAATAGTTTCCGTTTTTAAAGATGTCATGCGGCTCCCAAATTTCCAGGAAATCACCACCAATCATATGTAAGATAAACTACAGCAATATAATCATGGCAGTTCTACAGTGGGTGTGGCATGGCAATTACTAACGGTGTGTGTGTAGCATGCAAATTAGTGCCCGTGCAACATAAACCGTTAGTAATAGTGCAGTGTTCTATCAGTTCTAAGCATATGTATATGTAGCAGGGAATGCAATATGTGATGACAGTCTATGGGGTACATGCAACATATAATAATAAAGTCCTATCAGCCCTGACGCATAACGCCATGCGGGCGATATCCCCGTAGATGTGAAATCTACTCACCGTGTCTCGCGCTAAGTGTATCCAACAACTTGCTTGCCCTTCTTCGCAGCGTCCGTCTCACTGGCCTGCGAACCTAGAATCACATAACAGATATCACACATAAGCTCAATTTCACAGAAACGCGACATTACGGTCCAGCTAGAGACCCGTGTCGCGAACCAATCGCACGTGTGCGCGATACGCTAAAACGTGTGATCACGCGCCTGAAACTACCCCGACGCGTCGCGATACGCAAAAGCCCCAAACCTACTCACGTATCACGCGTGTCGCGAAGGTTTAGAAAAACGGCAAAATAGGTATTTGGTCCCAGATTTCTATACAGAACTAGATTTACAAAACTATATATATAACAACACCCTACACACTAGCAGATGTTAGTGTATATGCCCTAGAGGCCATTACTGTATCATACTGGTTTGTATATTACTTAATGGAAGCTTGGGATATTCACCTTGTATATACAATCTTGCTCAAAATAGTAGTATGCTACTTGGTTTGTTTCTACTTCAATGTGTACATGTGTTTATTTTTGTATATCGCCTATACACATTAGTAGAGCCCTTAGGATCTTTGCTTGATTACCAGCGATGTGATGGCCGTCACACTAGTGGGGCTGGGTAATCTATAAGCACATCCTTATGCAGGTCCCTGGTCGCAGGACTATCGAGACAGGGCATCGATACTCCGGAGTAGACCAGCGCATGCGCTTCTCATCCCAGTGTGGGAGATGGTCTGTCCCACAGCCGTCAGTATGTCGTACTTGAGATAGTATGCGGGTGCTCGTTAGGTTACGGGTACACTGGACAGGACTCGTCGGGAACTGACTAGTTGGTATTATACCTATCGTCAGTTATCAGTTCCCAGGTGACATGAGTACAGCTTAGTCCGCTGACTTGACACTGTCACTTCGCCTCAAGTGTGTTCCCACTGTACTTTGATCACTACCCTACCACGGCTCAAAGGAGTCGTGCAAACAGGTAGTGGTTGGGTGCAGTCCCGAAGCACTTGGAGGCAGTGACGGTTAGACAGGATTCATCTCTCCCGGTATTGGGGGTTGACATCGCGCTGTGTCTAGGAGAGCCATTACACGAGTAGTCCCTGGCCAGGGCAAACGAGATATACTGGTAGGTTTCCAGTGTTATCTCAGGGTGTTTTGGGCTTCGCTCCGGCACGACTTGTACCGCTATTGGGGGACTGACGTATACCACCCCCTAGGCCTGCCATGCGATGTATCAGACGAACAGACCGGACTGTACGGAGAATGTCACACTCAGGCTCAGTAGGAGTTCAGATGGGTTTCGTCTCGTCGGTCTTCTTGTCGGCATTACCTGGGGACCGTTACGCACAGCTAGTGCCGCTTGCGGTCTGTGGTTAAACCCGCTGCCAGCGTAGTGTCGAGTCTTTAGAGTCCCACACAGAAAGCTTTTCGCCTTTAGGCAAAAGAGTAGAGGTCGCATGGTATTGCGACAGGTCGCATGGTTTTGCGACAGGGTTCGGTCACATCCGTGCACTTGTGCTCGTACAGTGTCCGGACAGTTTACACTAGCGGGCTTTAGTTTAAGCCAGATCCTAGTGTACCTTATGGGATTGGATTTATCCAGTTTGCATTCGTGTTCCTCGGAACGCGGATGCGGGTGTGTATGCACAGTTGACAGGGAGGCAGAGGCAGCGGATTCTCATTAGGGTTGTTGACAGTTGACCGTTGACTATTTGACTTTTTGCTCAACCCTAATGAGAATATGATATGTGATTAACTATTATATTAATTAAGTATTATGGTGACATGGTTGTTGACTTTTGTTGACTTTATTGACTTGTTGACTTTTGTTGACTTGTTGACTTTGTTGACCGGTTGACTAGGCTTGACTAGTTGACCATCATGATAACCATAGCCATCATTTCATGGCAAAGACTTTTGTTTACTTGCTCATTTGTGTAAAATGAGTGCATGAAATGATATGGTTATGGTTGCTTCAACCATCACATAAGACTTTTTTTGATATGATGAGTTATGATCACTTTGGATTATGAGAGGGTGAAAGACAAAAGAGAGCCTCATTCTTTCTTGCTCATTCTCTCTCTTGTTCTTGAGCTCTCCTTTTGCTCTCACCCTCAACCTCTTGCTCCCTCTCTTGATCCTATGGTTCTATTGTCTCATGAGTTGAGAATCAAGAACCATAGATAAAATCCCATTCTAATTCTTCTCTACTCATTCTAGTTCACTAGGTTTAGCAAACCAAGTGAACTAGTTTCTTCAAAGAACGAAGAAGGAGCTAAAGGTTGGAGCTTTCAGGTGGATCTATCTTCGGCGTACGGAGACGACGAGAAGAAGCCAATCGGACCACCATCGGAGTTTGAAGACGAAGGAGTTCAAGACAAGCAAGGTATAACCCCCTAACCGAGTAGCTAGAAACTCATAGTTAGGATGTTAGATAGAAGTTTAACCAAGATCCGGGTTATAGGTCCATGTTACCACCTCCGTAAAAATTGTTTTTTACCAAATTCCGCATTCCCGAAAGTACCGGGAGAGGTAGCATCGACTTACAGTGGTATCAGAGCCTAGTTAAACTCTATCTAACATGTTAGCAAGTAACTAGAAGATCGATCAAAGAAAAGGTCCCGAAAACGAACCCCAAGATTTTCAAGTTTCTGTCGATTTTAAAAGTGCTGGAAAACTTTTTTGAAATACACCTAAAATCGACTCAGGCTTTTTTAAAGAATCTGCAAAAAATTGGGCCCCTGACTCGATCAAAGCGCCGCGTTTCCGCGGCGGGAGCACTCTCCCGCCGCGGAACCGCGGCCGAGTTGACTCGGTCAAGGGTTTTCTTTTTTGCAGTTTACTCACTGGGGTATTTTGGGATTTTTGGTATATATATTTTCAACCCAGATTTTCCAGAACGAAAATTTTATTTTGGGGTCCCGAAAATCCGTATTTTTGATCGAACTTCTAAAAGACTTGAGCTAACGGGTTTTCTGTAATGTGATATTTGTATTGAACGTCTACTAATCGCTATATGTCGATTAGTGGGGGTTATACAAATCTGTGATCTGTAATGTTGCTGGAATGTGTATATGAATATGTTGGATTGTCGCGGGTGAATAGCCGGGGGTTGTGAGACGAGAGTTTTCTTTTCTTTCAATTCATGTAAATTTGTAAATTGATGTAATAATTATTTGTATGGCCGCACAACCGGGTCGGGGTTGTAGCCGTCATTGTATAATTTCTTTTTACTGTTTTTGCTCCTAGGATAGACCCATGGAGGGGGTGCACAAACTACCGGGTATGCCGAAGTGTCGAGTGGCCTACTCATGGAGATGAGGGAGGTTACTACGCTTCGGGTACTTGGCGGGTAGTTTGCCGCACCCGTAGGGGTCTTGGGTGGGGTTTTGGCTATTCACCGCGACCGTGTAATCTGTCTTTCGTTACAGGCTCGTACGAATTACAGATTCCTAGTATATCCAATGTATTCATCTGTGATCTGAAATGTTTATCATTGCAGTATATCTATATATGATATTATTTAGGCGTTGCTTATGTTTTACAGACGCGCTAGCCCAGCCCCCGCTCTGTCGTTAGTTAAGTAACCTAACGGGTAATGACGGGGCCCCGTGGCGAATGCGAATGGCATAAGCGTACGTCATATTTTGGTTGTTTTCTGCAATGGTAGGATTAAATGATGGGACGCATTAAAAGAACTAATGCAAGAATATCACGCATTAAAAGAACTAATGCAAGATAATAAACCAAGTTAAAGTCGTTGGAACACTTTCGAAAAACCACTCGGTTCTTTTCAAAAACAACTTTTAAATGCGGAGCTTGAGCCACTCCTTTTAAAAGCTATCTCGTTCCATCGACCATATCAAGTTCACTACGTTCACGGTTTTGCCAAAACCATCCGTAGCCCTCCGTCGTTTCACATGAATAGTCAATAGTATTCAAGCTGTGTATGTTGGCCAAAGTCAAGGCACAGTGATTGGTAGCTATTGGGTATTCATGTGTAGCATAGATAGATGCGTTGGTTTGGGACAGTCGTACTGCCATTTTGGCCAAAGTCAAGGGTAGGTACGGATGGATCCAAATTAACCTGGATAATGACGGGTAGAACTTGACATGTGACTTATGATATTTTGGCCAAAGTCAAGGTCATAAGAGCATGGGGAAAAAATCCACATCGGGAGTTTCATAAGCACTGAAACTTGCTAGATTTGCATACCATTTGGAGTGTGATGATTCTGGTAGGATTCCTTCAGTTTCGTCACGCGATGATATTTGGATCCCGATCCTACTGTGAGTATATGCTACTCCTCGGGAAATTTCTCACTAATCGATCAATGCTATAAACCTAGTAGGTGCCTAGAAAGGTGTTAGCGGGGCTACGCCCCCAGGGAAAAGAGGTTCTCTAATTAAGGAACTTCGCGAAAGCGTTGGAAAACCTCCCTCGAAGTACCGACACCGGCCTGGCTGAACGGTTAAGCAAGTATTGTGCGGTGGGATTGATCCCGGCTAATTCTTCCTTTATGGTTTGAGGAGGGATTCGAGAAACAGTGGGAGCCATCCTGTTTAGACAAACTAAAAACCACTCTAAACTTGCAAGAGCATCATGCTGAGTGTTTCTTCTTCTCTCTCCTAATTGCAGCGACCAAATCGACATGACTGGACTTAAGTTACTCCTAGATAAAAACAAACTGACAGGGCCAAACTACAAAGATTGGCTCAGGAATGTCAAGATAGCAATCACTTACGACAAGCTGGGGTATCTTCTTACCACCAAAGCTCCCCCTGTCCCTGGTCCAACTTCCAGCGTCGCGGATAAGGAAATCCGCAAGACTTGGGAGATTGATAGCGCGAAGGCCAAATGCCTCCTGCTTGCCTCGATGGACAACGAACATCAGAGGAGGCACGAGAATATGGACATGGAATCCATATTGCTTCATACAAAAGAACTGTATGGAGAGCAATCTCGTATCGCAAGATATGAAGCGTCGAAAAAGTTATTTTCGACAAGAATGGCCGTCGGATCATCAGTAGCCGAGCACGTGCTAAAGATGATCGGCTACATTGAGGAGCTCGCTGACCTAGGGATCACATTGGAGAGTGAGCTATATACGGATATAGTTCTCCAGTCCCTTCCTTCCACTTACGCCCAGTTTATACTGAACTTCAACTTACAAGAAAAAGAGGTTGAACTTTCAGAGCTCCTCAACATGCTGAGGAGCGCAGAGGGCACCCTACAGAAAGGTAGGGATACATTCACTTTGTTTGTAGGAGGATCATCTTCTTCTAGGTCCAAGGCGAAAGCCAAGGGAAAGAAGAAGAAGGCCCCCGCCAAACCAAGGGGCTGTGTTAGTAAAGTGGATACGAAGGGAAAAGGTAAAGCAACAAAGATAGCGGGGAAGCTTGTGGATAAGGAAGAATGCTTCTATTGTCATAAGAAAGGACACTGGAAGAATGATTGCAGGGCCTGGAAGGCCAGAACACAGGAATTGAAGCAGGTTGCAGCTTCAGCTTCAGGTGTGTATGTTATTGAAAACTGTCTTTCAATAAACTCTACTTCCTGGGTATTGGATACCGGATCAGGATCTCATATCTGTAATTCTTTGCAGGCGTTGAGAAACCGTAGGGTTTTGAAGGCAGGTGACATGACCCTCAGAGTTGCGAACGGAGCTAGCATGGATGCTAAAGCCGTGGGGGACTATCACCTGGGAATATCAGATGGACATGTTTTGGTTTTGCGTAATTGCTTTTTTGTACCCAACGCAACTTGTAATATCATTTCTGTATCTTTAGTTTCTAAAGAAGGTTATGAATTTGCGTTTGTAAGTAATGTTGTAAACATTCACCTTAATCAAGTTCTGATTGGGTCAGGTACATTGAGTAATGGTATATACGTGTTAAACCAACCACAGATTTTTAATGTCCAGAATACACACAAAAGAAAGTCTCCAGAAATAAATCAGACTTTCTTGTGGCATTGTAGACTGGGTCACATCAATGAGAGAAGGTTGACTAAGTTACATACAGAAGGATATTTGAATGCGTTCGAATATCAATCGTATGCCACTTGTCAATCTTGTCTCAAAGGAAAGATGACAAAGACTCCGTTTACTGGACATGGAGTAAGAGCGAGCGAGCTCTTGGGACTCGTACACAGTGACGTGTGCGGTCCAATGTCTACACATGCCCGAAGCGGACATTCTTACTTCATTACTTTTACGGATGACTTCTCAAGGTACGGTTATGTCTTCTTAATGAAACATAAGTCCGAGGCCTTTGGAAAATTCCAGGAGTATAAGAATGAAGTAGAGAAACAGACCGGCAAAAGTATTAAGATTCTAAGATCGGATCGAGGTGGAGAATACTTAAGTGCCGAGTTCCTGGACTATTTAAAAGAGAACGGAATTCTCTCTCAGCTTACTCCTCCATACACCCCACAACATAACGGTGTATCGGAGAGACGGAACCGCACCCTATTGGATATGGTGCGGTCCATGATGAGTAACGCTGAGTTGCCGCGATCATTCTGGGGATATGCGCTAGAATCAGCCGCATACCTTTTGAACCGAGTTCCCACTAAGACTGTGCCTACCACGCCATTTGAGATGTGGTTTGGGAAGAGACCCCATCTTAATCACATTAAGACATGGGGAAGCCCAGCTTTTGTCAAAAAGCAGCATGCGGACAAGCTCGAGGCACGCTCAGTACTGTGCAAGTTTGTGGGATATCCAAAGAATTCCAAGGGATATTTCTTCTACTGTGAAGAGGAACAAAAAGTTCTTGTTTCTCGTCATGCCCACTTTCTAGAACACCAGTTCATAGAAAAAGAAATAAGTGGGAGCGCAGTAGAACTGGAAGAAATTCCAGAACCACGGACTATTACTGAAAGTTTAGTGGAACCAGAGGGTTCGGAAGAACAGGACATTCCTACGCCGCTCCGCAGGAGTAGTAGGCAGTCTCATCCGCCCGAGAGATACTACGGTTTTCTCATAGACGGGGATAGAGAGGATTGCATCATAGAATATGATGAGCCTACTAGCTTCCAGCAGGCCGTTCAGAGCGTTGACTCAGTGAAATGGCTGGATGCAATGCGGACCGAAATGGAGTCCATGTACACCAACAAGGTATGGACGTTGGACATTGCTCCAGACGGGGTAAAACCCGTAGGATGCAAGTGGATCTTCAAAAGGAAGATTGGTGTAGATGGACAGGTTGAGACCTATAAAGCTAGGCTGGTAGCAAAGGGTTTTCGTCAAAGACCTGGCTTGGACTATGACGAAACCTTTTCTCCAGTAGCCATGCTGAAATCCATTCGGATCCTTCTTGCCATTGCTGCCTTCCACGATTATGAGATCTGGCAAATGGACGTAAAGACCGCTTTTCTAAATGGAAATTTAGAGGAGTGTGTCTATATGGACCAGCCAGAGGGTTTCATTCAGAGTGGGAGCAGCGGAAAGGTGTGCAAGTTGCTTAAGTCCATCTATGGACTAAAGCAGGCATCGCGGAGTTGGAACATCTGCTTTGATGAGACGGTCAAAGAATTTGGCTTTATCAAAAATCCAGATGAACCATGCATCTATAGTAGATTTGTAGCGAGAACTGTAGTATTCCTCGTTTTATACGTGGATGACATTCTCTTAATAGGAAATGACATTCCTATGCTACAATCTGTCAAGGGGTTCTTGTCACACAGGTTCTCCATGAAAGACCTGGGTGATGCCTCGTACATTCTGGGTATCCGGATCTACCGTGACAGATCCAAGAGGATATTAGGACTTTCATAGTCCAGGTACATCGACACCATACTGAAGAGATTCAGTATGGAAGATTCCAAGCGCGGTAACCTACCGGCTTGTCACGGGATCACCCTCTCTAAAGAGATGTCTCCCAAGACTGATTTGGAGAGGGATCGCATGTCTATTATACCCTACGCTTCTGCGGTAGGCTCTATAATGTATGCGATGTTGTGTACCAGACCGGATGTAGCTTATGCACTGAGTGTGGTAAGCCGGTATCAGTCAAACCCTGGGGAGAAACACTGGATAGCGGTAAAGAACATTCTCAAATACCTGAGAAGGACTAAGGAGATGTTCTTGGTGTATGGCGGAAAAGACCTCCAGATCGAGGCCTTTGCTGACTCCAGCTTCCAGAGTGACAAGGATGATTCCAAGCCCATGTTGGGTTTTGTCTTTACCCTCAATGGAGGGGCGGTGTGTTGGAAGAGTTCCAAACAAGAAACCGTTGCAGACTCGACGATGGAAGCGGAATACATCGCTGCATCTGATACCGCAAAAGAAGCTGTCTGGATGAGGAAGTTCTTGAAAGAACTTCAGGTGGTTCCGACCATTGTTGATCCAATACCTCTGTATTGCGACAACAACGGGGCTATAGCTTTAGCGAAGGAACCCAGGTCCCATCAGAGATCCAGGCACATCTTAAGGCGGTATCACCTGATCAGGGAGATCGTAGATCGCCAGGAGATCGAGGTTCGGAGAGTCGCTTCAGAAGATAACACTGCAGATCCATTCACCAAGGCCCTACCCCAGACTCAGTTCGAGCGGCTGATCGAGATGATAGGTCTTCGATACGCCAGTACATGGCCTTAGTTCAAGTGGGAGATTGTTAGTGTATATGCCCTAGAGGCCATTACTGTATCATACTGGTTTGTATATTACTTAATGGAAGCTTGGGATATTCACCTTGTATATACAATCTTGCTCAAAATAGTAGTATGCTACTTGGTTTGTTTCTACTTCAATGTGTACATGTGTTTATTTTTGTATATCGCCTATACACATTAGTAGAGCCCTTAGGATCTTTGCTTGATTACCAGCGATGTGATGGCCGTCACACTAGTGGGGCTGGGTAATCTATAAGCACATCCTTATGCAGGTCCCTGGTCGCAGGACTATCGAGACAGGGCATCGATACTCCGGAGTAGACCAGCGCATGCGCTTCTCATCCCAGTGTGGGAGACGGTCTGTCCCACAGCCGTCAGTACGTCGTACTTGAGATAGTATGCGGGTGCTCGTTAGGTTACGGGTACACTGGACAGGACTCGTCGGGAACTGACTAGTTGGTATTATACCTATCGTCAGTTATCAGTTCCCAGGTGACATGAGTACAGCTTAGTCCGCTGACTTGACACTGTCACTTCGCCTCAAGTGTGTTCCCACTGTACTTTGATCACTACCCTACCACGGCTCAAAGGAGTCGTGCAAACAGGTAGTGGTTGGGTGCAGTCCCAAAGCACTTGGAGGCAGTGACGGTTAGACAGGATTCGTCTCTCCCGGTATTGGGGGTTGACATCGTGCTGTGTCTAGGAGAGCCATTACACGAGTAGTCCCTGGCCAGGGCAAACGAGATATACTGGTAGGTTTCCAGTGTTATCTCAGGGTGTTTTGGGCTTCGCTCCGGCACGACTTGTACCGCTATTGGGGGACTGACGTATACCACCCCCTAGGCCCGCCATGCGATGTATCAGACGAACAGACCGGACTGTACGGAGAATGTCACACTCAGGCTCAGTAGGAGTTCAGATGGGTTTCGCCTCGTCGGTCTTCTTGTCGGCATTACCTGGGGACCGTTACGCACAGCTAGTGCCGCTTGCGGTCTGTGGTTAAACCCACTGCCAGCGTAGTGTCGAGTCTTTAGAGTCCCACACAGAAAGCTTTTCGCCTTTAGGCAAAAGAGTAGAGGTCGCATGGTATTGCGACAGGTCGCATGGTTTTGCGACAGGGTTCGGTCACATCCGTGCACTTGTGCACGTACAGTGTCCGGACAGTTTACACTAGCGGGCTTTGGTTTAAGCCAGATCCTAGTGTACCTTATGGGATTGGATTTATCCAGTTTGCATTCGTGTTCCTCGGAACGCGGATGCGGGTGTGTATGCACAGTTGACAGGGAGGCAGAGGCAGCGGATTCTCATTAGGGTTGTTGACAGTTGACCGTTGACTATTTGACTTTTTGCTCAACCCTAATGAGAATATGATATGTGATTAACTATTATATTAATTAAGTATTATGGTGACATGGTTGTTGACTTTTGTTGACTTTGTTGACTTGTTGACTTTTGTTGACTTGTTGACTTTGTTGACCGGTTGACTAGGCTTGACTAGTTGACCATCATGATAACCATAGCCATCATTTCATGGCAAAGACTTTTGTTTACTTGCTCATTTGTGTAAAATGAGTGCATAAAATGATATGGTTATGGTTGCTTCAACCATCACATAAGACTTTTTTTGATATGATGAGTTATGATCACTTTGGATTATGAGAGGGTGAAAGACAAAAGAGAGCCTCATTCTTTCTTGCTCATTCTCTCTCTTGTTCTTGAGCTCTCCTTTTGCTCTCACCCTCAACCTCTTGCTCCCTCTCTTGATCCTATGGTTCTATTGTCTCATGAGTTGAGAATCAAGAACCATAGATAAAATCCCATTCTAATTCTTCTCTACTCATTCTAGTTCACTAGGTTTAGCAAACCAAGTGAACTAGTTTCTTCAAAGAACGAAGAAGGAGCTAAAGGTTGGAGCTTTCAGGTGGATCTATCTTCGGCGTACGGAGACGACGAGAAGAAGCCAATCGGACCACCATCGGAGTTTGAAGACGAAGGAGTTCAAGACAAGCAAGGTATAACCCCCTAACCGAGTAGCTAGAAACTCATAGTTAGGATGTTAGATAGAAGTTTAACCAAGATCCGGGTTATAGGTCCATGTTACCACCTCCGTAAAAATTGTTTTTTACCAAATTCCGCATTCCCGAAAGTACCGGGAGAGGTAGCATCGACTTACAGCAGACACCTACAGGACCAAACACCACCCCAAACCCTACCCATCTGGCCGCAATTTGCGGCCAGAAAGAGAAAATCGGCGGCCTACTGTAGCAATTAAGGGGTCGGGTTCAAGCTATGGTATCAGCACATCTCCACTACACTGCAGTCTTCCCAATTTCACTCAGATCTCATCGGGTCAAAAGCAGATCCAGAAAACCTAAAATTTGCTTAAAAACGACAATTTGCATCAAATAGGGAAACTGGTGGTATTTTAGTATAATAGGGGTTAAGCTAAGCTAATAGGGTCTCAACAAACCTCAATTATCCCACTGAAACCAATTTACACCTCATTAGCACAAGGTTCCCACTAAACACTCCATATCACACTAAAACGCACTAAAAACCATTAACCGATGCAAATCTAAGCCAACCAAGCAAACTAGGGAAGCAAGTTAGGAAATATACCTCACACTTAACCCTAGGGAGCTGCAGGAAGATGAAGAAGTGAAGGGAAGGGGCTGCACTTGCTGTTGTTGCTGTTGGTGCTCACTGCTGCTGCTGCTGAACTTTGCTGCTGCTGCTACTGCTACTGCTTCTTGCTGCCACTGCTGCTGTGCTTGGTGCTGCTGGGGGTTCTGCTGAGGTTGGAGAGGTAAGTGTTTGTGTGTGTGTGTGTGAGAGAGTTAAGAGAGAAACAAAGAAATGAGGGGAAAAACAACCATCACTCAAGTGTCAACCCTCCTCTCTCTCTCTTCATTTAATGCAAGCATGGCTTGAGCCATGATGCCCCCCCTCTCTCTCACAAGTCAACACCTACAACAATTCAAATTAAAGTAACTTTTAATTAGCTAATTAAACCCTACTTAAAAACCCAAAAGACTTAATTCTATGATTAACCCACCATGGTTAATAATTATGGTAATAACTCATTTTAAAAACCCTAGTTTACATGCACATGTGTGTGCAAGCCTAGGAAAATTTTGGAAAAATATTTATTAAATTAGGAAAAATATTTAAAACACAATTTGGTAAACTTTTTGTTAAAAACCATTATTTAAATATAACTATTCACTAATCATTATCCTAAGGTGTTACAAAGCCGGATTATTAAATCAAGAGTTGATTTAATGATTTAATGTATAATTATATATTTGATATATTACTTTACATTAACTAGTATTGGTTCACTTAAGATTGATTTTTCTCACTAGATTGTGCACATTGTTTATATGTGATATATGCAAGTGTACATGTTTGTATCATGCTTGATGATACATACAAGTTGGGTGTATGAGACTTAAACCAAATCAAGGTTTAATAAGGGTTTACTTATTTCCTAACAAATAACAAAAGAGATGAGACTTTTGTCAAAGTTATCAAGCTTCATGAAGCTTGAAGAAACATTGACAAAGTCAACTCTTTTGTCATTCCTTAGGATATTAGTTAACCCAACCCTTAACCTCATACCTTGGTTAATTCTCTACATGAGTTAAGCATGAGGGCTTAACTCAACCATGGTGCAATAATTCATTGGATAAGTTTTCATTTGGATGATTTATTCTTTCTTCTTCTTCTTCTTCATCAAGCTCCATGAAAAGCTTGCTAGCTCCAATGGTGCCATGAGAAAAAGTGTGAGAAAATCAATTCTAAAGTGAGCCCACTTCCTACTTCTTCATCCTCTACTACTTGCCATGTAGTATAGGGTGTTCTCTTCACAAAGTTCATGACCAAGTGAAGGAATAGCTTGAGTTTGAGTCTCCCCGACGTAGATCATCTTCAGCCTTGAAGTGAACGACCTAGCCCGCTCATTTCTCCGAAGAAACCATCGCTAGAGTCTGGGATCCCGATGATCGCAGCGAAAGGACATCAACACGGAGCTTTAGAAGTGAAGGACCGGATCTACAAAGGTTGTAATCCCTTTCACTTGTACTTAAAGTTGTTAACTTGCTTGTTTTCGCATAATCTCTAGTTTACGATCTTGGTTAGGGTTGTTCGGCACGGCTATTTTTTTTTGAAACGGGCATGGTTGATGCCTTATAGAACCTTATTAGAGTGCCTAGGAACCCTACAGTGGTATCAGAGCCAAGCTAGAGCTTTAGGCGAAGTCTAGACGAAGTTTAAAGTCCGATCGAACCCGAGAACCCAGATAAAACCTCTTCTCTGGAAATTTTTCAAAATTGTGATTTTTTGTGAATTAAAAATGCTCAGAAAAACAAGCAGGAAAAACTAAGAATTACAGTGAAGTACGGTCCACTAAGTCGCTCACGTGACCGCGGAACCGCGGCGAAACCAAGGGTTTGGCGGCGGTTCCGCGGCCAAAATTTGGTCTTAGTCCCTCATATTTCATATAATTATTCTTAGGTCCTTTCTTGTCATTTTTTTCTGGGAATTTTTTAATTCCAATCAAGTGTTGAGTTTTCTAGGGTTGTATTGGGGACTCGTTGATTCGATCGGATATTTTTAACTTTGTTTAGTTTGTCCGGATAATTTTTAGAAACTGTTAAAAAGTTCGATCGGATATCAATAACTCACTTTTTCCCCTGTCGGAATTTTTTTCAAAAGTTGGATTTTTTCTCGAGTTTAAGAACGTTCTAAGTCGTGCAAGTAACGCGGTGGACCCTCTAGAAGACAACAAACCTTAACTCGATTATGTGACCGTCTTGAACTGCCTCTAAACCTGAGGGTTTGGGGCAGTACGGCGTGCCTCATGTGAGGCGTTGGCTTGACCCTTCTACGGCTGGACCATTGGTACTGTGGCATGTGATGGATGTTTTTAAACTGATTTCAAGTGTTGAGAACTATTTGGGAAAACTTGGGTGTTTGATTATTCGATCGGAAAGTTTAACATTGTCTATTTATCTGGAATGTGATACAATATTTGGAATCCACATATAGTTATAAGATAACTAATTTGAATGTTATAAATCTAGCAGTTTAGTCTCAATTGATCGGTTGCCATGGAATTTTGATGTGATCAAAAGTCCGTCGCAATCACGTAGCGTACGCGGATACTCGCTGGGTAAACTTAATAGACAGCAATGCCCCATAGCCCCGACTAAGTGACTGTAGGAGAACCCCGTCGCCAAAAGCATCCGTTCGGGTGCTCGCGGCAGCGGTGTTCCGCCTTAGTGCACTTCATCGACGGCATCAGGGGTGCGGCCGTCTACTAAAGTTTGCGACGAGCATTCGATCAGGTTGTCGAGAATTTTGTTGAATTGCCCGACTAGATATTGAAAAGAGTTTTCGATAACGAGACTAAAATGCGGAGTTTATAATTGTTAGGCATGTGATGTCTAAGGAATTCATTTGGTTAGGCATGCGATGTCTAAGGAGGTTGCGGATTCCAACTGTTGTAGTTTTACACTTTCTTTTCTGTGACCGTAAGCGTAGTATGTGGTGTATCGCCGTCTTCGTTGCTATACATCAACGACAATCGGGATACACATACTTGCTTATGTTGATGATATGAGATATTATGTGTTGCTGTGATATGTTATATTGGATCGTCGTGTTCTGAATAGCCGGGGGTTTTATGTGAGATGAGAGTTTTTCTTTTTCATTCATGTAAAATTCATTTGTATGTAATATTCTTTTATTGGGGCACTTCCGGGCTGAGGATGATGTCACCATTGTATATTATTTACTTTTCCGCATTAGGTAGACCCAAGGCGGGGAGCACAAGTAACCGGGTTCTAGGGTCCAGTGGGAGACCATCTCGAGGAGTCGAGACCGGGTCTCCTAACCCTAGAATTGGCAGTGTTGCTTGCCGCTCTCGTAGGGGTCTAGGGATGTGGGTTTGGCTATTCATCACGACCGTGGAATCCGTGTTTTATACAGGCTCGTATTAAAACACAGACGTCCTAGTATATCCAATATTTCATATATGTTTCTTCTGCTGCAATGTTCTGTGATGAGATCATATTACTGCCTGAGACGAATGTTTATATTATATATATGAGATATATGTTATATTGCAGATTTCGTTTCAAAAGAGATGCTTGTGAAGCATAATAAAAAGGGACTTCATTAATGAGATTAATGAAACTAAAAGAAACCTAAAGATGTTGTAGAAACTTGTCTCAAAAACTGGTAGCTCTAGTTCTTGCTTTGCATAGCGGTGTTCCTTGTAGAACATCCATCACCATATTCGATAAGGAAAGAGCCGAGATCCCTTCACCGGGAGTGACCTCTTTAGTGAAACTAGTAGATGCTACAAACTCGGTTTGTCTTTTGATTGCTTCTATAGTTCTTGCTTTGCATAGTGGTATATATGATATATCCTGCACCTTATTCGATGAGGAAAGGGCCGACGATCCCTTCACCGGGAGTGACCCCTTTAGCAAAACTAGAAAAGCCTAAAAAACACTCCATTTAAAATCACTCGATTCTACGACGATATCAAGTTCATTACGCAAAAGGTTTTCTTAAAAACCTGTCGTAGCCCTCCGTCATTTTAGGAAGTAGAGTACTTAGTATTCGTGCTGTGTTTGTTGACCTTAGTTAAGGCACAGTGTATGGTAGCTAAGTGATGTCTTCCTATATAGCATATGATGCGATTAGTTAGGACAGTGATATGACTTTTTTGACCTTAGTTAAGGGTCATGTGGGTGGGTCTATTTAATCAAGAAATGACGGGTAGAACTTGACTAGTGCTTATGATTTGTTGACCACAGTTAAGGTTATAAGACGCTAGGGGTAAAATATTATTGGGAATTTCAAGTGTTGAAATTTGCAACGAGATTGCATACCTTCTATGAGATAGTTGGATCCCGATACCCGCTGCGAGTAAGAGTTACTCCTGGGAGAGTTTTACACATTACAATTAGCCGATCAAGTAGGTGTCTAGAAAGGTGTTAACGGGGTTACACCTCTGGAAAAACGAGGTTTACTTTAATTAGGTCCATGCGAAAGCATGGGGAACCTCCCTAAAACTACCGACACTGGCCTGGCTGAAAGATTGGCGAACTTGTAGCGTGTAATTAATCCCGGCTAGTCTTTCCTTTTAGGGTTTGAAGGAAGATTTGATTAAAACAGTGAGAGACATCCTGATTAGATATATTAGATAACCAATCTAATCTTGCAAGAGCATACGCTGAGTGTTTTCTTCTCTCTCTCTCCAGGTAGCGACCATATCACGCCTTAATCAAGATAATAATACGGATGTATTGTTAGTGTATATGCCCTAGAGGCCATTACTGTATCATACTAGTTTGTATATTACTTAATGGAAGCTTGGGATATTCACCTTGTATAGACAATCTTGCTCAAAATAGTAGTATGCTACTTGGTTTGTTTCTACTTTAATGTGTACGTGTGTTTATTTTAGTATATCACCTATACACATTAGTGGAGCCTTTAGGATCTTTGCTTGATTACCAGCGTTGTGATGGCAGTCACACTCGTGGGGGCTGGGTAATCCATAAGCACATCCTTATGCAGGTCCCTAGTCGTAGGACTATTGAGACAGGGCATCGATACTCCGGAGTAGACTAGCGTATGCGCTTCTCATCCCAGTGTGGGAGACCGTCTGTCCCACAGCCGTCAGTACGTCGTACTTGAGATAGTATGCGGGTGCTCGTTAGGTTACGAGTACACTCGATAGGACTCGTTGGGAACTGTTGGTTGGTACTATACCTATCGTCAGTTATCAGTTTCCAGGTGACATGAGTATAGCTTAGTCCGCTGACTTGACACTATCACTTCGCCTCGAGTGTGTTCCCACTGTACTTAGATTACTACCCTACTACGGCTCAAAGGAGTCGTGCAAACAGGTAGTAGTTGGGTGCAGTCCCGAAGCACTTGGAGGCAGTGACGATTAGACAGGATTCGTCTCTCCCGGTACTGGGGGTTGATATCGCGCTGTGTCTAGGAGAGCCATTACACAAAGTCCCTGGCCAGGGCAAGCGAGATATACTGGTAGGTTTCCAGTGTTATCTCAGGGTGTTCTGGGCTACACTCCGACACGACTTGTACCGCTATTAGGGGACTGACGTTTACCGCCCCCTAGGCCCGCCATGCAATATTCTCAGACGAACAGACCGGACTGTACACAGATTGTCATATTCAGGCTCAGTAGGAGTTCAGATGGGTTTCACCTCGTCCGTCTTCTTCTCGGCATCTACCTGGGGACCGTTACGCACAGCTAGTGCCGCCTGCGGTCTGTAGTTAAACCTACTGCCAGCGTAGTGTCGAGTCTTTAGAGTCCCACACAGAAAGCTATTCGCCTTTAGGAAAAAGAGTAGAGGTCGCATGGTTTTGCGACAGGGTTCGGTCACATCCGTGCACTTGTGCACGTTTAGTGTCCAGGAAGTTAACACTAGCGGGCTTTGGTTTAAGCCAGATCCTAGTGTACGTTTTGGAATTGGTTTTATCTCGTTTGTATCATGTTCCTCGGAACGCGGATGCGGGTGTGTATGCACAGTTGACAGAGAGACAGAGGCAGAGGATTCTCATTAGGGTTGTTGACTGTTGACTTTTTGCTAAACCCTAATGAGAATAAGAAATATGATTAACAATAATATTAATTAAGTATTATTGTGACATGGTTGTTGATGGTTGACTTTGTTGACTTGTTGACTCAGTTGACCGGTTGACTAGGTTGGACTTGTTGACCTTCATCATTACAATGGCTATCATTTCATGGCAAAGATTTTTGCTTGCTTGTTTCTTTTTGCAAAATGAGTGCATGAAATGATATGGCCATTTTGACTTGAACCATCACATAATACTCAATTACTATTATTTGTTGTGATGATTTTGGATTATGAGAGCTTGGATGGCAAAAGTCTTGCTCATTCTTTCATTTCCTTTCTCTCTCATACTTGAGCTCTCCCTCTTCCTCTTTGTCACGACCTGAAGGTACGGAACGTGACCCGCACTTAGGTTACGAAGCGTCTAGAGGCGCAACGTAACCTAAGTATGCCAAAGCCCAGAAATCTAAACCGTAAAAGAAGAAGTAAAGGAAAACATGTAGAAAACAAGTTTAAAAGCAACATCCAATTTTCTCAAAAATTTCGGCAGAGTCTCCTTTGTAAAAACTGGCCCCAAACAGGTACAAACAAGAATAATATATATACAAACAATAAAAAAAAACATCCCCAAACGGGAGCTAGCTCTACGCCAAAGGCGGAAACAACCACACCAATGCACAATAGTATACAACGCCAAAGGGCGAGGCTCAAAACTTAAAAAAAACAAATCCACCAGATACCATAATAATACAAGCGCGACTCTAAGGTCGAAATAATTAACCGGTCCAGTAAACTATCAAGTAATACAAGTTTGGTTGATGGAGCTTACTAGATACAAATGAATTAATAAAAATAAAACGGCAGTCCAGATACAAATTAACCAACCTACCATGCAAATCACCCGGAATGAAATGATGTGCCAGCAAGCTGCCAGGGAAACCTGTACATCGAACCTGTAATAAAATTTGGCACAACGGTGGTGAGTTGCCAACTCGTGAGTAGAAGATATCTACGAAAAGAAATCGAATGCACGATGCTATCCTAGGGCATATTAATATACTAATATACTACTAGTCATCAAGTAAAGACAGGATAATAAGCTACGTGTAAGTGCAAATGCTCCGTGCTCGTGTCAGTGCCTCATATAGTACTATGTCATGTAAATGAGTATGCATGCACCATGAATGTAAAATAACCAATCCTGAAATCTAGATATATCTGTATAAGAAATCTTTAGCTTTTATCATGGTAAAATGTGTATAGAAATCTGAAATATCAACGATGAAATCCATGGAAATCCGTGTCAAGTATCGACACAAAACATGTAAATCTCAAGTCTCAATATCTCAAAATCTCAATGTTTCATAGTCTCAATATCTCGGGCTCCGTCAGTCCGGATCGGCCCATATCATCAAATCTCACGACAACGGTCAGTATCCACCGGATATCCGCCGTGCCAGACATCACTGGTAGGTAGTCCTCCCCTGCCAGGCTCATCGTCTACAACTCGATCTTCTTGCCCCGGGGTACCATACCGGGCCCACCATGTACCCAAGACGGTTCATCCACTCCTCGAATCGGGTCTCGAAATCCAACAGAAAACATGAAATCTCATGGTGGACGACACATACATCACGAGAAAGCCGCACCTTATGTTTTAAAAAGAGAGAAGGAGAGAGAGAGAGAAGTTTTTATATATTCTTGCGGTTTTCCCCAAAAATCCAGAAATCTCATAAAAATCCAAAATCCCAAAATCATGAGTAAGTATATGATAAGTGTCGGCATATGCCCCATAATACTGCATGATAAAATAAAAATGTGAATGCATGAAATGTCTAAGTAATAAATACCATATCTATACTAACACCAGAGAGTAATCACACTATTATATCGATCTAGCTGTTAGCTGATTGTATCAATAAAAGATAATATGATCTAAAGTGTACGTGACATAGCAATTACCGATGATGATGTGTGTGAGCCGGCAAATAAGTGTGCGTGGAATATGCACATCATCGGTAATGGTGCTGGTGTCCTAACAGGCAAAGTTTTATTCTGATTATAGAAACATATGAATGAACATGCACCATTATGATTACGGTATGAATGTAAAGACGGATGTATAATAACCACTCATCTGTGATATACAAGTATAACTAAAACTATATGACTCGAGCCTAAACTAGTGTTCATCTAACTTCCTAAGAAACTAAACCTAAGAAACTAATCAATAAGAATTAAGAGTCCACCTAAGGTCTGAATCCATATCTCTAATAGTCGGCGATCCAGCCTCAATAGCGTCACGTACGTAGTATGGCTTCCTCGAATCAAGAGTGCGGATCAATCATCATATGTATGCCTCGTACAGTAAAATCCATCGTACGACATCCCAATATCGGGGTATGGGTCAAGTATCACCTACGTGTCTCATCATTCATATAATATCATCATCAACACAATTCAAGATTAAGGTGCTATAATGTAATCGCATATATCAATCATATATCATTGACAACATAAATGTACATCGTTAATTTTATCCTCAGAAATATCATGTCACATGTATCATATTGTGATTAAGTCACACCTATAAGATATCGTAATCAAGTTACACCTTTATGATATCAAAATCAAGTACACCTATATGATGTCGTAATCAAGTCACACATAAATCATATTGTGATTCAGTCACAGGTTGCAGTCCGGGTTCTCTTTTAGAGTCCCATATACCTCAATATCATCACTACCCATTATAATTTATGTATACCTATTCATCATCTCCGTTTCTAATTATCCGCTAACATTATAATACGACTGTATTGCCAAGAATCACGGCATCAAGCCCAGTTATATTGTTTCATTCCCGTGTATCATATCACATCCTTGTATCACATATACGTATTGTGTATATATATATACCTACACCTAGTCCTATATATATATACATACACGTATACACCACGTTGAGTCTCAGTGTGTGCGTGTGTGTGTATCTACCTGAAACCTACGAATCTTTTCCAAGGTATTCATCCTCTGGTATGGTCTTTGTAAATCAGTCTAGTCCAAGCTAGGGTCATTACTAGGGTCATACTCATCAAGAATCTAAGGTCACGTCTGGCTTCCTAATGACAATAAGTACTATCCCTATTCTATGTTTGCGGGGGTGCTAAACGCCATCCACCCGACTTCCCCCCGTAGATATACATCTACTCACCTGGTCCTTGTCTGCCGTAAACGATGCCGCCCTCCTCTTCTTCCTCGTCCGAAGTCCACGTGAGGGGTACCTATATGCAAACACATATAATATCGTAAACTAAATCACGGACAAAACCAATACGACGCACGAAACGCGCATAGGTTAAAACCTATGTCCCGCTCATGCAAAAGAACCAAAAACCGCTCGATGTCGGCGTACAAACGCCGATTGATCGAGATAAACATCAACAAACAACTTGTAGTTTAAAAACTCATTACTTATAATATAAAACATGATTTAATCCATCGAAACCCAAAAAATCGATCAAATCGTCCGATTTCGAAAAACCCGAAAACGCCAATTCACCGTTTTACTTCAAAGCTTACTGTATAAATGAAACTAATGGTTATAATACTCATTAATTAACCTAACTAGATTATAGAAACCATTACCATATTTTTAACATCCTAATTTACATTAGTTTGAAAATTCTAGTTTGCAAACTTGCCCGATTTCGATACTTTTAAGCAAAATTTCACAATATCACAACTAGACATGATTTTACATGAATTAACTTACTAAACTACAATTCATGATGATAATAGTATAATGAAACCATAAATTAGATTTTAACTCTCATTTATTTAAGAATTCCCAAAAACTAGTTAGCAAAAATAGCATTTTTATTAGTATTTTTCAATTATCAAAATAAACTAGTAACCAAATTAAGTTTTTCATTCCACCAACAAGTTAATATCCTCTTTAAAACCACACTCTAGTGTTATAAACATTAATTTAAATTTTATCTCACCAATAAATATAATATACATAAATCTAGTTTGCAAATTTACTTAATTTAAACAATTTGAATGAACAAATTACAATATATCAACCATGCATGATTTTTCCCATTTCTAAAATGTTAAACTAGTTATTATAACCCTACTTAATTAATAAAAACCATAACATAATTTTATAAACCCTAACTTGAGTTTTACAACTTGTAGATAGAAATTATTTATTAAATCTAATTATGCTTAAATGAAACATCTAATAAGAATAAATCAAAACAATAAGATTTATACCTCCACAAGAAGCAATCCAAACAAGAAAATAAGCCTCCAAAATGACTGCTTTCCATCTCCAAAATCCATGTAAAGATGAGTAAAGAATAGAGGGTAGGAATTTATTAGGATTTTGTGGATTTTTTATTGAATTTTTGATGAATTTTGATGATTTTTAATGCAAAAATGATGGGGGAAAATTTTTGGGGCTGCCCATGGAGGTGAGGCCGGCCATGAGGTGAGGAAAAGAGAGGAGAGTGAGAAAAGGTGAAGAAAAGTGTAGAAGGTTTCATAAAAATATCATTCCATTAAGTCTTTTCATGATTTTATTTAAAAATTCTTTATTTTCTTCACTCCATTTGACCTAGAATGGTCTAGAACCATTGTAAAATTTTGAAAATAAATTTTGCATGAAAAACACTTGATTCTAATTTGTAATGGTTCACTTTTGCTAATTAAACCCATTCAAATTTGTAATTTACACTAATTTAGTGTATAAATAAAGCTTATGTTAATATTAAAAATAATTAATTTAGGAAAAATATTTAATTAAACTAAAAATTTATAAGTGACTAAATAAACACCATTTACTAGTAATTACATAATTAAAATAGGTATTTTTAAATTTATAGTGAAAAATAATTACGGTTTAATTTTACGAAAAATACGTTTTACTTTACCGAAAATCATAAAATTCACTTAAAGAATTTTATTTATTTATTTATTTTGAAACGTTACACTCTTCCCCCCTTTAAGAAATTTGGTCCCCGAATTTAAATTAAAACTCCCCGCAATTACTAAAACATTCAGCCAAAACACTCAAATCGTCGGGGCTCCGAAATCATCAATACATAACTAAAATCAACTCCGTCAAGCATAACGCAATCATCGGAGTTATGGCGAAAATAAAATATCAAAACCCAATACGAAAACCAACATAATATACAACAAAACTATAACTTATATATAGTGCACATCGTAGTAAAATCGTCTAAACATCTTAATAAAGAAGCATACAAAAAAACCCTTTTGAAAATCGCCGTGCGATGCACGTGTCACGGTATAAGTAGCGGACGTTTATTTTAAAAAAATAACTATACAAATATATATCCTTTATTTAACATACACGTCCCGCCTGGTTACCAAATCAATAGTAATGATTATAAAAACATACTGATCAAACTGAAATCAATCCCAATCACATCATAAAAATATCATGTGCGTCCGGTGCGCACTGATATCGAAACCAAATACAGATACCATGAATACACACAAAAACAAAACTAAGTGCAACAGGTGTGCACCAAAACATCTGTCAAGTGCAACGGGCGTGCACGACTCAATATCAGGTGCATCTAATTTGCACAAAACCCCGATTTAGGGCATCTGGTGTGCACAAAATCGCATCAAGTGAGCCAAGTGTGCGCAAGAATCTCAATCAGGTGCACATGGTGCACGAAATCATACACATAATATCAAAATTGAAATCATAGTACAAAAGTGCATGAAAGCTAGGTCGAAGCATAAGTCAAAATCATGTGTAACCCATATGCACGAAATCAAATCAAAATCTCAAAATGTATAAAACCAAATCGAGTGTACTGGGTATGTACAAAAAAACATCAATACAACTGATATATGAAACACGAATAGAATATAAAGGATGTACACATAAGAAATACCAATCGTAGAACAAAACCCTCAAAATACCAAAATCCAACAACAGAAATATGAAATTCAAATCACCAAATCACAATCGTAAACACTATCGTCAATGTACGCCTCTTTCCTCTGATGTCGATTGCTTCGAACTCGTCTCTTCGTAGCTGTGCTGACTGCGCTACCAACGGCAATACTCATATCTAGAGTCTCCCACGTAGTCGATCCCTTCACCTGATATCCGGACTACATTAAACTTTTTGATCGATCCATCAAAATCCCATAATTCCCCGAGAGCTCAACACTCAAGTACAGTTTAAAAAATATTCGGTACATACCCCAGCATCGATGGTCCAGCCGTAGAAGGACAAACCCAAGCCTCACTAATGGCACCGCGGAACTTCCGTAAATTCTAAGGTTCAAAGGCGTTCTCGTAGTCATTATGTCGAGTTAGGGTTTCATTCTTCTAGAGGGTCCATCGAAATACCTGCATGTTCTTCCGAATACCTTAAACTTGGGAAAATGGGTTTTCTGATAATCGTTCGAACCCTTTAACTTCGCCGGGACACCATGTGTATACCCTTCGTCCGCACGCTAAACAATACTTCAATCCTCAAGAATAACCAATACCTTGATGGTTATCGCATTCGAGTCGCAGCTCCCTCTGCCCGTGCGACCGTGGTAACAGAAACATCATCCGATATTGACGAAGATAGATCAAAAGAATGGATGAAATACGGTGCAAAGAAATGTAAATCCTAAGGCTTCTTAAGCAGAGTCGCGTATCGTAAGTATGCCGCGGACCATACCCACGGTACGTTACTCTACCTAAGTCGCCTACTCCATCAACCAAGGGTCACCTAGACTTATACAAGGTTAAACCTAGCGTTCTGATACCAACTTTGTGTTAGTTGTATGTATGCCCTAGAGGCCAGTATTGTACAGATGATGTATATTATATTGGATGCTTGGACATATATAGAGATGATTTTCTTGCTCGATATGATAGTATGCTATCTGGTTACTCTTTATCTTAACATGTACACTTGTCTCTTTAAACTGTCTTATAGTTACATGTTGGTAAAGCCCTTAGGATGTGTACTTGACTACCTGGACTATGATGCAGATCATACTAGTGGGGACATGGTAGTCCATAAGTACATCCTTCAAGGTCCCTAGTCATGGGTGTATCGAGACGGGGCATCGATATACCAGAGTAGACTAGCGTATACGCCTCTCGACCCATGAGATGGGCGATGGATGATCCCATATCCATTGGTGTTTGACATCAGAGATGGTATACGGGTGCTCAGTGGAGACTGGGTACACTGGACGGACTCGCCGAGAACTCCCAGATGGTATTATACCTCACGTCAGATGGTAGTTCTCAGGTGACACTTGTACAGGTTAGTCTGTAGACCCGAGATCGTCATAGAGTCTTGTGTGATTCCCACTGTGCTTTGATCTCCACCTTACCACGTCCATGAGGGCGTGCAAAATGGTGGTCTTTGGGTACAGTCCCGAGTCACATGGAGGCAATGAGCGATAGGAGGGGTTTCGTCTCTCCCGGTATTGGGGGTTGATGTTGCGCTGTGCTCGATTGGCCGTAACAGGGAAGTCCCTGGCCAGGGCTGATCAGAGATTTGCTGGTAAGTGTTACCAGTAGTTTCTCAAACCGTTAAGAGCCTCACATCGGCATGACTTATCGGTTATTGGGGTCTGACGTTTACCACCCCTAGACTTGATATGCGACGTATCAGACGAACAGACCGGACTATACGGTAAGTGTTACTGGTTGGATTCACAGGAGTGTGAGCGGGCTAGCTCGTCGATCTTCTGATTGCTCAATACCCGAATGGCCGTTACGTTTAGCAGACCGCTTGCGGCTTGTAGGTGCTTGATATGATCATCATCTGCTACCGGCGTATTGACGAGTCTTTAGAGTCCTACACAGAGGTTTCCTGGCTCAAGCGAAACGAAATAGGAGCGCATATGAGATATGTGCGGGAGCGAGAATAATGCGTGTATGTGATACCGCATTTCATTCTCGCGATAAATGTTTCGATAGGTTATATTCGATATGACCCAGTTATCGAATCGTAGATTGATTCGATAAGTCGATACATTGGATACTAGTCGGTTATGTGCGACATGACCGGATCATTGAATCAAGTATTGATTTAATGATTTAATGTATAATTATATATTTGATATATTACTTTGCATTAACTGGTATTGGTTCACTTTATATGGATTTTCTCACTCGATGTGCAAGAAGTATATATGATGTACTTTTGTGCACATATTTGTATCATGTTTGATGATACTTGATAATTTAGTTAAGTATATAGAATTAAACCATGGTTAATTTGATAATTAGGGTTTTGCATATTCATTTATTTATTTATTTGTTCATTTATTTATTTAGAAAGGATTGAGATAAGAATGGTGGAGAAGTTTGTTTTTAGTTGAAGCTTCATGAAGCTTTGACTTCTTAACCATTCTTGTCTTCATGCTTAACCCTAACCTATCCAACTAACCATGGTCTATTCTCTACACTCAACTATGGTTTGCTTATGATAAGTATTGAATTATTTTCATTTTAATTCAACACTTATCATATTCTTTCTTCTTCTTGACCTTCTTCTTCAAGAGAGAAAACTTGATGCCATCAATGGCAACTTGAGATCTAAAGTGAGAAATCCAATTCTAAAGTGAACCCACCTCCTATTTCTTCACCCTCTACCTCTTGCCAAGTTGTTTTGGGTGTTTTCTTCACAAGTTTCACAACTTGGTGAAGTTGGAGCTTGAACTTGTGTAACCTCGACGTAGATCATCTTCGGCACGAAGCCGACGACATTGCCCGCTCGTTTTCCCGATGAAGCCGACGATTGAGTCTAGGATTCGAGATGGACAGCGAGAGGACACCTACGTGGAGCCAAGGAAGAGGGTAACCGGATCTACAAAGGTTGTAGCCTCTCGCCTTTAGTTAATATGTTAACTAGATTTGTTTTTCGCCTAGAATTCTAGCCGACGATCCGTGTTAGGGTTTCTCGACACCCATAATTTTTGAAAATGGCATGGTTGATGCCTTGTGAGACCTCTATAGGGTGCCTAGGAACCTTACAGTGGTATCAGAGCCTAGCTAGAGGCTTAGGCGAAGTCTAGACGGAGTTTGAAGTCCGAACGAACCCGAAACCCTAACCCGATAATGCTCTCTGGACTTTTTCCAAATTTGTGGTTTTTTGTCAATTAAAAATGCTTAAAAAATTCAGCAATGAAATCTAAGAATTACTGTGCAAAAAGTTTCCCATGAACAGTACTTTGTGCGGCGGAACCGCGGCAGAAGCCTAGCTTCCACGGCGGTTCCGCGGCTATTTGGTGACGTCAGCCCTAAGTGTTTGCACAGTAATTCCTGATTAATTATTCTGAGTTTTCTGGGAATTTTTAAATTGGCTCTTAAGTTGTGTGTTCTGGGGTTAAATTGGGAAACGATGTTTCGATCGGATTATCGAACCTTGTCTAAGTGTTTTTCCGGATATTTTAAGAATATGTTAGAAAAAGTTCGACCGGATATAAATACCCAACTTTTCCCCTGTCGGGAAATTTCCAAGTGTTGGATTTTTCCGTAGTTTAACGACGTTCTAAGTAGTGCAAGTAACGCGATGGACCCTCTAGAAGACAACAAACCTTAACTCGATTATGTGACCGTCTTGAACTGCCCTTTGAACCTTCGGGTTTGGGGCAGTACGGCGTGCCACATGTGAGGCGTTGGCTTGACCCTTCTACGGCTGGACCGTTGGTACTGAGGCACGAACTGAATGTTATTAGACTTATTTCATGTGTTGAGTTGTATCGGGAAAACTTGGGTATTCGAATGTTCGATCGGAAAGTTTAACATTTTCTGTTTATCTGGAATGTGATACAATAATTGGAATTCACAAACAGTTATGTGATAACTGAATGAATGTTATAAATCTAGCAATTTAGTCCCACATGATATTGAAAAGAGTTTTCGATAATGAGACTAAAATGCGGGATTTATATCTCTTAGGCATGTGATGTCTAAGTATTTCATCTGATTAGGCATGTGATGTCTAAAGAGGTTGCGGATTCCAACTGTTGTAGTTTTACACTTTCTTTTCTGTGACCGTAAGTGTAGTATGTTCATATCGCCGGTTTCGTTGCTATACGTCAACGACAATTGGGGTATGCATACTTACTTACGTTGATGACATGTGATGTTATGTGTTGCTGGATATGTTATATTGGATCGTCGTGTTTGAATAGCCGGGGGTTTTTATGTGAGATGAGTGTTTTTCATTTTCATTCATGTAAAAACTTGTATGTAATATTCTTTTTATTTGGGGCACTTCCAGGTTGCGGAAGATGTCACCTTTTGTATATTATTTACTTTTCCGCATTAGGATAGAACCAAGGAGGGGAGCACAAGTAACCGGGTTCTGGGGTCCAGTGGGAGACCAACTCGAGGAGTCGAGTCCGGGTCTCCTAACCCTAGAATTGGCAGGGTTGCTTGCCGCTCTCGTAGGGGTCTAGGGGTGTGGGATTGGCTATTCATCACGACCGTGGAATCCGTGTTTTATACTGGCTCGTATTGAAAACACGGATGTCCTAGTATATCCAATGTTTCATATGTTTCTTCTGCTGCGATATCTGTGATGTGATCATGTGATGTTCTGTGATGGATATAGTATATAGTATATATGATATATTATATAGACGTTACTTATGTTTTACACCCGCGCTAGCCCTGTCCTGCTCTGTCGTTAGTTACCTAACCTAACGGTGCACGAGGGGACATCGAGGTGAATGCGGATGGCATAAGTGTACGTCATATCTATCTGTGATGTTTAGGTACTTAAATGATGGGACTTCATTAATGTGATTAATGAAAGAAAAGAAACCTAAGATGTTGTGGAATCGAATTTCAAAATAAAAACAGGTAGCTACAGTTTTTGCTTTGCACAGCGATATATATGATATATCCCGCACCTCATTCGACGAGGAAAGGACCGAGATCCCTTCACTGGGAGTGACTCCTTTAGCAATAACTGGCAGATGCTACACACTCGGTTTGCTTTTGACTGCTTTTGGGTTTTTGCTTTGCACAGCGATATATATGATATATCCCGCACCTCATTCAACGAGGAAAGGACCGAGATCCCTTCATCGGGAGTGACTCCTTTAGCAAAACTAGAAAAGCCTCAAAATCACTCCATTTCAAAACTTCATTTGATTCTACAACGATATCAAATTCATTACGCTCATGGTTTTCAGAAAAACCTGGCGTAGCCCTCCGTCATTTCAGATGAGTAGTAGTTAGTATTCGTGCTACGTTTGTTGGCCTGCGTCAAGGCGTAGTGTGCGGTAGCTAACTAGTATTTATCTGCTTATGCATATGATGCAGATTGGATTAGGGTAGTCGTGCGACTTTGTTGGCCTGCGTCAAGGGTCGTACGGGTGGGTTTAATTCGATCAGGAAATGACGGGTTGAACTTGACTAGCGCACTATGGTTTGTTGGCCTGTGTCAAGGTCATAGGACGCTAGGGGCAAAATATTATCGGGAATTTCAAGTGTTGAAATTTGCAATGAGATTGCATACCTTCTATGAGATAGTTGGATCCCGATACCCACTGCGAGTAAGAGTTACTCCTGGGAGAGTTTTACACATTGCAACTAGCTGATCAAGTAGGTGTCTAGAAAGGTGTTAACGAGGTTACGCCTCTGGGAAAACGAGGTTTACATTAATTAGGTTCGTGCGAAAGCACGGGGGACCTCCCTCAAAGTACCGACACTGGCCTGGCTGAAAGATTGGCGAACTTGTAGTGTGTAATTAATCCCGGCTAGTCTTTCCTTTTAGGGTTTGAAGGAAGATTTGATAAAAAGCAGCGGGAGCCATCCTGATTAGATAAGATAATAACCAATCTGATCTTGCACGAGCATACGCTAAAGTGTTTTCTTCTCTCTCTCTCCAGGTAGCGACCATTTCATGCCTTAATCAAGATAATAATATGGATGTATTGACCGAACCCGCATGTTATACTGTGCTGGGGAACGTTGGTTCTGTTCTTTCTTATAAGAGTTATAGGAATGAACAGGATATAGGGGAATACCAGGATTCCCATGCCACCCGATTGAAGAAAGTACATGTTGATGCATTTTCTTCGGGTGTGTTCATTACTGAGAACTGTTTCTCCATTTGCTCTACGTCCTGGGTATTAGATACCGGATCAGGATCCCATATATGTAATCAGTTACATGGGCTTAGAAAAGGTAGAGAACTTGGAGAAGGTGATAAAGACATTAGAGTTGGAAATGGTGCAATTGTTGCAGCTAAGACTGTCGGGGAATATCACCTTGCATTACCAACTGGTAATACATTGGTTCTGAACGAATGCTATTACATGCCGAACCTGATATGCAACATTATATCGGTTTCTTCGTTGAGTAAAGAGGGATATAATTTTGTATTACAGGACAATGTTATGAACATTTTCCATAACCAAAAGTTGGTTGGATCAGGCACGTTGTGCAATGGCATTTATGTTCTAAACCAATCAACGGTTCTGAGCATAACAAACACACACAAGAGGAAGAGTTCTAAACTGAACGAATCCTTCTTGTGGCATTGTAGACTGGGTCACATCAATGCGACACGACTGGCTAAGTTGCATAAGGATGGGTATTTGAAACCATTCGAATTTTCATCTTATGACACTTGCCAATCATGTCTCAAAGGCAAGATGACCAAAACTCCGTTTACGGGACACGGAGAAAGAGTTACTGAACTCCTGGGACTGATACATACTGATGTATGCGGTCCCATGTCTACACATGCCAGGGATGGTTCTTCGTACTTCATTACATTCACTGACGATCTCTTAAGATACGGACATGTGTACTTGATAAGACACAAGTCTGAAGCTTTTGAGAAATTTAGAGAATATAAACAAGAAGTCGAGAAACAAACCGAAAAAAGTATTAAAATCCTTCGATCTGATCGAGGAGGTGAATACTTGAGCAATGAATTCCTGGACTTCCTAAAAGAGAATGGGATTCTCTCTCAGCTTACTCCTCCTTATACACCACAGCACAACGGTGTATCGGAGCGGAGGAATCGCACCCTATTAGATATGGTGCGCTCTATGATGAGTACAGCTGAGTTACCTATTTCCTTCTGGGGGTATGCGCTTGAGACAGCGGCATACCTATTGAATCAAGTTCCAACTAAATCTGTACCTACCACACCATATGAGATATGGAGTGGGAAGAGACCATGTCTTAAACGAGTTAAGATATGGGGTTGTCTGGCCTATGTCAAAAGGAAAAATCCAGACAAACTCGAGGCACGGTCAGTTCTATGTAAGTTTGTGGGATATCCTAAACATTCAAATGGATATTTCTTCTACCACAGTGAACAACAAAAGTGTTTATTGCTCAACATGCCACCTTTTTAGAAAAGGAATTTCTTGAAAAAGAGATTAGTGGCAAGGAGGTAGAACTGGAAGAGGTTCCAGCAATACAGACTACAACAGAAGATTTGGTTGAACCAGAGGATTCAGTAGCTCCCGATGAACCTCAGCCTCTCCGCCGATCTAGTAGGGTTCCTCGCCCACCTGAGAGATACTACGGTTTTCTCATGGATGGTGGGAGCGAGGATTGCATCATGGAGGATGATGACCCAACTAGCTTCGAGCAGGCCATCACGAGTGGGGACTCAGTGAAATGGCTGGATGCTATGCGATCTGAGATGGATTCCATGTACACCAACAAAGTATGGACTTTGGAAGTTGCTCCTGAAGGGGTAAAACCCATTGGAAGCAAGTGGATCTTCAAGAAAAAACTTGGTGTAGATGGGAAAGTGGAGACTTTCAAAGCTAGACTTGTAGCAAAGGGTTTTCGTCAAAGACCAGGTGTGGACTATGACGAAACCTTTTCTCCAGTGGCTATGCCTAAATCCATCCGGATCATGCTTGCCATCGCTGCATATCATGATTACGAAATCTGGCAAATGGATGTTAATGTAAGTCCACGTTGCGACCCCCGGTTCTTACGGGGAGGCGGAAACGGTATAAAAATCAAATTTTTAGCGCATAGGGCAACATGGACTAACAAAGTCGGGATCTTTTCCTAAACTAAAACTAGCAAACTTGCTAAAGAGAGTTAGCTACTCGGAAAGATGGTTATACCTAAACTTGAACTCCTTCCTCTTCAAACTTTGTAGAGGTTGATGGTTCTTTCCTCGTCGCCTTCTTCCGTCAATAATGGATCCACCTGAGGGTTCAACCTTCGGGCTCTTTCTCGAACTTTGAGTGAACTAGAATCTCCGGCTTGCTAAACCCTTGATCCTAGAGTGAGTAGAGAGTGTCTAGGGGTTGTTTTCTTTTCAAGGAGAGGGATTCTCAACACATGAGAAGGATTCTCCTTGAGCTTGAGGAAGAAGAAGATGAAGTGAGGAGAGAGAATGATTATGAAAGAATGAGCTCTTTTCTTTTGCAACCATAACTAAAAGAAAAGGAATTATCTAATTAATACTAATAAATCAAAAATGAAATAGTTGATGGTTGTATTTGGAATGACCACTATCATAACTTTCAATAAATGAGTGTAAGCATGAATCAAGGAGAATCCTTTCAAAGCATGATGGTGGTCAACATTCAACCATGGTCAATAAGTCAACCATGGTCAACAAGTCAACAAAATCAACCATAACAATATTTCATTTAATTACTATTATTAATTGATATTTCATAAATCTATTAGGGTTTGGAAAAAGACGACTGTCAACTGTGCATACGCACCCGTTCCGAAACCCTAATGAAAAACCTCATCCTCCGCCTCAAGCAACTGTGCATACACACCTGTATTCTCGTTCCGAAGAACAAGAATACCGAGAAATAAAAGCAACCCCAAAACATATACCAGTATCTGGCTCAAACCAGAGCCTGCCAGTATAATCCGTCCGGACTCCAAACGTGCACAAGTGCGCGGATGAGAACGAACCCTGCCGCAAAACCATGCGACCTCTACTCTATTTTGCCCAGAGGCGAATACCCTCTGTGTGGGACTCTAAAGACTCGACACTACGCTGGCAGTGGGTTTAACCACAGACCGCAAGCGGCACTAGCTGTGCGTAACGGTCCCCAGGTAGATGCCGACAAGAAGGCTGACGAGGTGAACCCCATCTGAACTCCTACTGAGTCTGAATGTGACATTCTCCGTACAGTCCAGTCTGTTCGTCTGATACATCGCATGTCGGGCCTAGGGGGCGGTAAAACGTCAGTCCCCCAATAGCGGTACAAGTCGTGTCGGAGTGAAGCCCAAAACACCCTGAGATAACACTGGAAGCCTACCAGTATATCTCGCTTGCCCTGGCCAGGGACTACTCGTGTAATGGCTCTCCTAGACACAGCGCGATGTCAACCCCCAATACCGGGAGAGACGAATCCTGTCTAACCGTCACTGCCTCCAAGTGCTTCGGGACTGCACCCAACCACTACCTGTTTGCACGACTCCTTTGAGCCGTGGTAGGGTAGTGATCAAAGTGCAGTGGGAACACACTCGAGGCAAAGTGCCAGTGTCAAGTCAGTGGACTAAGCTGTACTCATGTCACCTGGGAACTGATAACTGACGATAGGTATAATACCAACCTGTCAGTTCCCGACGAGTCCTGTCCAGTGTACTCGTAACCTAACGAGCACCCGTATACTATCTCCAGTACGACGTACTGATGGCTGTGGGACAGACCATCTCCCACACTGGGATGAGAAGCGCATACGCTAGTCTACTCCGGAGTATCGATGCCCTGTCTCGATAGTCCTTCGACTAGGGACCTGTATAAGGATGTGCTTATAGATTACCCAGCCCCCACTAGTGTGACTGCCATCACAACGCTGGTAATCAAGCAAAGATCCTAAGGGCTCCACTAATGCGTATAGGTGATATCGCACATGTACACATTGAAGTAGAAACAAACCAAGTAGCATACTACTATATTGAGCAAGATTGTTTATACAAGGTGAATATCCCAAGCTTCCATTAAGTAATATACAAACTAGTATGATACAGTAATGGCCTCTAGGGCATATACACTAACAATCTCCCACTTGCACTAAGGCCATGTACTGGCGTATCGAAGACCTATCATCTCGATCAGCCGCTCGAACTGAGTCTGGGGTAGGGCCTTGGTGAATGGATCTGCAGTGTTTTCTTCTGAAGCAACCCTCCGAACCTCGATCTCCTTGCGATCCACGATCTCCCTGATCAGGTGATACCGCCTCAAGATGTGCCTGGATCTCTGATGGGACCTGGGTTCCTTTGCTAAAGCTATAGCCCCGTTGTTGTCGCAATACAGAGGTATTGGGTCAACAATGGACGGAACCACCTGAAGTTCTTTTAAGAACTTCTTCATCCAGACAGCTTCTTTTGCGGCATCAGATGCCGCGATGTATTCCGCTTCCATCGTCGAGTCTGCAACGGTTTCCTGTTTGGAACTCTTCCAACACACCGCCCCTCCATTGAGGGTAAAGACAAAACCCGACATGGACTTGGAATCATCCTTGTCACTCTGGAAGCTAGAGTCAGCAAAGGCCTCGATCTGGAGGTCTTTTCCGCCATACACCAAGAACATCTCCTTAGTCCTTCTCAGGTACTTGAGAATGTTCTTTACCGCTATCCAGTGTTTCTCCCTAGGGTTTGACTGATACCTGCTTACCACACTCAGTGCATAAGCTACATCCGGTCTGGTACACAACATCGCATACATTATAGAGCCTACCGCAGAAGCGTAGGGTATAATAGACATGCGATCCCTCTCCAAATCAGTCTTGGGAGACATCTCTTTAGAGAGGGTGATCCCGTGACAAGCCGGTAGGTTACCGCGCTTGGAATCTTCCATACTGAATCTTTTCAGTACAGTGTCGATGTACCAGGACTGTGAAAGTCCTAATATCCTCTTGGATCTATCACGATAGATCCGGATCCCCAGGATGTATGAGGCATCACCCAGGTCTTTCATGGAGAACCTGTGTGACAAGAACCCCTTGACAGATTGTAGCATAGGAATGTCATTTCCTATTAAGAGAATGTCATCCACGTATAAAACGAGGAATACTACAGTTCTCGCTACAAATCTACTATAGATGCATGGTTCATCTGGATTTTTGATAAAGCCAAATTCCTTGACCGTCTCATCAAAACAGATGTTCCAACTCCGCGATGCCTGCTTTAGTCCATAGATGGACTTAAGCAACTTGCACACCTTTCCGCTGCTCCCACTCTGAATGAAACCCTCTGGCTGATCCATATAGACACACTCCTCTAAATTTCCATTTAGAAAAGCGGTTTTTACGTCCATCTGCCAAATCTCATAATCGTGGAAGGCAGCAATGGCAAGAAGGATCCGAATGGATTTCAGCATAGCCACTGGAGAAAAGGTTTCGTCATAGTCCAAGCCAGGTCTTTAACGGAAACCCTTTGCTACAAGTCTAGCTTTATAGGTCTCAACCTGTCCATCTACACCAATCTTCCTTTTGAAGATCCACTTGCATCCTACGGGTTTTACCCCGTCTGGAGCAATGTCCAACGTCCATACTTTGTTGGTGTACATGGACTCCATTTCGGTACGCATTGCATCCAGCCATTTTACCGAGTCAACGCTCTGAACGGCCTGCTGGAAGCTACTAGGCTCATCATAGTCTATGATGCAATCCTCTCTATCCCCGTCTATGAGAAAACCGTAGTATCTCTCGGGCGGATGAGACTGCCTACTACTTCTGCGGAGCGGCATAGGAATGTCCTGTTCTTTTGAACCCTCTGGTTCCACTAAGCTTTCAGTAATAGTCTGTGGTTCTGGAATTTCTTCCAGTTCTACTGCGCTCCCACTTAATTCTTTTTCTAAGAACTGGTGTTCTAGAAAGTGGGCATGACGAGAAACAAGAACTTTTTGTTCCTCTTCGTAGTAGAAGAGATATCCCTTGGAATTCTTTGGATATCCCACAAACTTACACAGTACTGAGCGCGCCTCGAGCTTGTCCGCATGCTGCTTTTTAACAAAAGCTGGACTTCCCCAAGTCTTAATGTGACTGAGATGGGGCTTCTTCCCACACCACATCTCATATGGTGTAGTAGGCACAGTCTTAGTAGGAACTCGGTTCAAAAGGTACGCAGCTGATTCTAGTGCATACCCCCAGAAAGATCGCGGTAACTCAGCGTTACTCATCATGGACTGTACCATATCCAATAGGGTTCGGTTCCGTCTCTCCGATACACCGTTGTGTTGCGGAGTGTATGGAGGAGTAAGCTGAGAGAGAATCCCGTTCTCTTTTAAATAATTCAGGAACTCGGCACTTAAGTATTCTCCACCTCGATCCGATCTTAGAATCTTGATACTTTTGCCGGTTTGTTTTTCTACTTCATTCTTAAATTCCTGGAATTTTTCAAAAGCTTCGGACTTATGTTTCATTAAGAAGACATAACCGTATCTTGAAAAATCATCCGTAAAAGTAATGAAGTAAGAATAACCGCTTCGCGCATGTGTAGACATTGGACCGCACACGTCGCTGTGTACGAGTCCCAAGAGCTCGCTCGCTCTTACTCCGTGTCCAGTGAACGGAGTTTTTGTCATCTTTCCTTTGAGACAGGATTGACAAGTGGCATACGATTGATATTCGAACGGATCCAAATATCCTTCTGTATGTAACTTAGTCAACCTTCTCTCATTGATGTGACCCAGTCTACAATGCCATAAGAAAGTCTGATTGATATCTGGAGACTTTCTTTTGTGTGTATTCTGGACATTGAAAATCTGTGGTTGGTTTAATACGTATATACCATTGCTCAGTGTACCTGACCCAATCAGAACTTGATTAAGGTGAATGTTTACAACATTACTTACAAACGCAAATTCATAACCTTCTTTAGAAACCAAAGATACAGAAATGATATTACAAGTTGCGTTGGGTACAAAAAAGCAATTACGCAAAACCAAAACATGCCCATCTGACATTCCCAGGTGATAGTCCCCCACGGCTTTAGCATCCATGCTGGCTCCGTTCGCAACTCTGAGGGTCATGTCACCTGCCTTCAAAACCCTACGGTTTCTCAACGCCTGCAAAGAATTACAGATATGAGATCCTGATCCGGTATCCAATACCCAGGAAGTAGAGTTTATAGAAAGACAGTTTTCAATAACATACACACCTGAAGCTGAAGCCGCAACCTTCTTCAGTTCCTGTGTCCTGGCCTTCCAAGCCCTGCAATCTTTCTTCCAGTGTCCACTCTTGTGATAATAGAAGCATTCCTCTTTACCAACAAGCTTCCCCGCAATCTTTGTTGCCTTTTCCTTTCCCTTCGTACCCACTTTACTAACACCGCCTCTTGGTTTGGCGGGGGCTTTCTTCCTCTTTCCCTTGGCTTTCGCCTTGGACCTAGAGGAAGAAGATCCTCCTACAAACAAAGCGGGTGTTTCCCTACCCTTCTGTAGGGTGC
Source organism: Agapanthus africanus (assembly GCA_030015575.1). Taxonomy (NCBI): domain Eukaryota; kingdom Viridiplantae; phylum Streptophyta; class Magnoliopsida; order Asparagales; family Amaryllidaceae; genus Agapanthus; species Agapanthus africanus. The sequence goes on along the minus strand of JASDDO010000026.1, from coordinate 395,502,930 downwards.
CCTCTGCGCTCCTCAGCATGTTGAGGAGTTCTGAAAGTTCAACTTCCTTTTCTTGCAAGTTGAAATTCAGTATGAACTGGGCGTAAGTGGATGGAAGGGACTGGAGAATTAAATCTGTATAAAGTTCACTGTCCAACGTGGTCCCAAGTTCTGCGAGCTCTTCAGTGTAGCCAATCATCTTAAGCACGTGGTCCGCTACCGATGATCCGACGGCCAACTTTGTCGAAAATAACTTCTTCGACACTTCGTATCTTGCGATACGAGATTGCTCTCCATACAGTTCTTTTGTATGGAGAAATATGGACTCGAGGTCCATATTCTCATGCCTCCTCTGATGTTCGTTGTCCATAGAGGCAAGCACGAGGCACCTGGCCTTCGCGCAATCAATCTCCCAAGTCTTACGGATTTCCTTATCCGCGACACTGGAGGTGGGACCTGGGACGGGGGGAGCTTTGGTGGTAAGAAGATACCCCAGCTTGTCGTAAGTGATTGCCAATTTGACATTCCTGAGCCAATCTTTGTAGTTTGGCCCTGTCAGTATGTTTTTATCTAGAAGTAACTTAAGTCCAGTCATTTCGAATTTGGTCGCTGCAGGGGGGAGAGAAGAAACACTTTAGCACGATGCTCTTGCAAGTTTAGAATGGTTTTTAATTTGTCTAAACAGGATGGCTCCCACTGTCTCTCGAATCCCTCCTCAAACCACAAAGGAAGAATTAGCCGGGATCAATCCCACCGTACAATACTTGCTTAACCGTTCAGCCAGGCCAGTGTCGGTACTTCGAGGGAGGTTTTCCAACGCTTTCGTGAAGTTCCTTAATTTAAGAACCTCTTTTCCCTGGGGGCGTAGCCCCGCTAACACCTTTCTAGGCACCTACTAGGTTTATAGCATTGATCGTTTAGTGAGAAATTTCCCGAGGAGTAGCATATACTCACAGTAGGATCGGGATCCAAATATCATCGCGTGACGAAACTGAAGGAATCCTACCAGAATCATCACACTCTAAATGGTATGCAAATCTAGCAAGTTTCAGTACTTATGAAACTCCCGATGTGGATTTTTGCCCCATGCTCTTATGACCTTGACTTTGGCCAAAATATCATAAGTCACATGTCAAGTTCTGCCCGTCACTATCCAGGTTAATTTGGATCCATCCGTGCCTACCCTTGACTTTGGCCAAAATGGCAGTACGACTGTCCCAAATCAACGCATCTATCTATGCTACACATGAATACCCAATAGCTACCAATCACTATGCCTTGATTTTGGCCAAAATACATAGCTTGAATACTATTGACTATTTATGTGAAACGACGGAGGGCTACGAATGGTTTTGGTAAAACCGTGAACGTAGTGAACTTGATATAATCGATGGAACGAGATAGCTTTTAGAAGGAGTGGCTCAAGCTCCGCATTTAAAAGTTAGTTTTGAAAAGAACCGAGTGGTTTTTCGAAAGTGTTCCAACGACTTTAACTTGGTTTATTATCTTGCATTAGTTCTTTTAATGCGTGATATTCTTGCATTAGTTCTTTTAATGCGTCCCATCATTTAATCCTACCATTGCAGAAAACAACCAAAATATGACGTACGCTTATGCCATTCGTATTCGCCACGGGGTCCCGTCATCACCCGTTAGGTTACTTAACTAACGACAGAGCGGGGGCTGGGCTAGCGCGGCTGTAAAACATAAGCAACGCCTAAATAGAAAGCAATGATAGACATTACAGATCACAGATGAATACATTGGATATACTAGCAATCCGCAATCCTTTCGAGCCTGCAACGAAAAGCGGATTACACGGTCGCGGTGAATAGCCAATACCCCACCCAAGACCCCTACGGGTGCGGCAAACTACCCGCCAAGTACCCGGTAGTTTGTGCACCCCTCCATGGGTCTATCCTAGGAGCAAAAACAGTAAAAAGAATTATACAATGACGGCTACAACCCCGACCCGGTTGTGCGGCCATACAAATAATATTATTACATCAATTTACATTTACAAATGAATGAAAGAAAAACAAAAGCTCATCTCACATCCACCCCGGCTATTCACCCGCGACAGTCCAACACATTCATATACACATTCCAATATCAAACACAGATCACAGAGATGTATAATCCCGACTAATCGACTTATAGCGATTAGCCGACGTTCAATACATACAAACATCACAGATATAACCATCATAGTCAAAGTGCAGTGAAGTTCGGAAAAAATACGGAATTATAGGACCCCAAAAGTAAATTTCTGTTCTGGAAAAACTGGGCACATATAACATATTTGAAAAATCCCAAAACCCTACCAGAAGAACACTGCACGAAACCCGATCACGAGAGGACCCCACACGGCGGCGGTTCCGCGGCAAATGCCTACCTCATGCCGCGGAAACGCGGCGGTTTGAAGGAATCAGGGGATCGTTTTTCTTGGGTGTTCACACAAAACCCTGAGCCGAATTTAGGTGTATAACAAATCTTGTTTTGACCAGAAAAAATTTTAACAGAAACTAGGGTTTTGTAAAAGTTTGGATTTTGGATTTTTCGGTTCCGAACTTCGTTACACTTCGCTACCAAGCTAGTTTAAGTTTAGTTAGGCTCTGATACCAATGTAAGTCCACGTTGCGACCCCCGGTTCTTACGGGGAGGCGGAAACGGTATAAAAATCAAATTTTTAGCGCATGGGGCAACATGGACTAACAAAGTCGGGATCTTTTCCTAAACTAAAACTAGCAAACTTGCTAAAGAGAGTTAGCTACTCGGAAAGATGGTTATACCTAAACTTGAACTCCTTCTTCTTCAAACTTTGTAGAGGTTGATGGTTCTTTCCTCGTCGCCTTCTTCCGTCAAAGATGGATCCACCTGAGGGTTCAACCTTCGGGCTCTTTCTCGAACTTTGAGTGAACTAGAATCTCCGGCTTGCTAAACCCTTGATCCTAGAGTGAGTAGAGAGTGTCTAGGGGTTGTTTTCTTTTCAAGAAGAGGGATTCTCAACACATGAGAAGGATTCTCCTTGAGCTTGAGAAAGAAGAAGATGAAGTGAGGAGAGAGAATGATTATGAAAGAATGAGCTCCTTTCTTTTGCAACCATAACTAAAAGAAAAGGAATTATCTAATTAATAATAATAAATCAAAAATGAAATAGTTGATGGTTGTATTTGGAATGACCACTATCATAACTTTCAATAAATGAGTGTAAGCATGAATCAAGGAGAATCCTTTCAAAGCATGATGGTGGTCAACATTCAACCATGGTCAACAAGTCAACCATGGTCAACAAGTCAACAAAATCAACCATAACAATATTTCATTTAATTACTATTATTAATTGATATTTCATAAATCTATTAGGGTTTGGAAAAAGACGACTGTCAACTGTGCATACGCACCCGTTCCGAAACCCTAATGAAAAACCTCATCCTCCGCCTCAAGCAACTGTGCATACACACCTGTATTCTCGTTCCGAAGAACAAGAATACCGAGAAATAAAAGCAACCCCAAAACATATACCAGTATCTGGCTCAAACCAGAGCCTGCCAGTATAATCCGTCCGGACTCCAAACGTGCACAAGTGCGTGGATGAGAACGAACCCTGCCGCAAAACCATGCGACCTATACTCTGTTTTGCCCAGAGGCGAATACCCTCTGTGTGGGACTCTAAAGACTCGACACTACGCTGGCAGTGGGTTTAACCACAGACCGCAAGCGGCACTAGCTGTGCATAACGGTCCCCAGGTAGATGCCGACAAGAAGGCTGACGAGGTGAACCCCATCTGAACTCCTACTGAGTCTGAATGTGACATTCTCCGTACAGTCCGGTCTGTTCGTCTGATACATCGCATGTCGGGCCTAGGGGGCGGTAAAACGTCAGTCCCCCAATAGCGGTACAAGTCGTGTCGGAGTGAAGCCCAAAACACCCTGAGATAACACTGGAAGCCTACCAGTATATCTCGCTTGCCCTGGCCAGGGACTACTCGTGTAATGGCTCTCCTAGACACAGCGCGATGTCAACCCCCAATACCGGGAGAGACGAATCCTGTCTAACCGTCACTGCCTCCAAGTGCTTCGGGACTGCACCCAACCACTACCTGTTTGCACGACTCCTTTGAGCCGTGGTAGGGTAGTGATCAAAGTGCAGTGGGAACACACTCGAGGCGAAGTGCCAGTGTCAAGTCAGCGGACTAAACTGTACTCATGTCTCCTGGGAACTGATAACTGACGATAGGTATAATACCAACCTGTCAGTTCCCGACGAGTCCTGTCCAGTGTACTCGTAACCTAACGAGCACCCGTATACTATCTCCAGTACGACGTACTGATGGCTGTGGGACAGACCATCTCCCACACTGGGATGAGAAGCGCATACGCTAGTCTACTCCGGAGTATCGATGCCCTGTCTCGATAGTCCTTCGACTAGGGACCTGTATAAGGATGTGCTTATAGATTACCCAGCCCCCACTAGTGTGACTGCCATCACAACGCTGGTAATCAAGCAAAGATCCTAAGGGCTCCACTAATGCGTATAGGTGATATCGCACATGTACACATTGAAGTAGAAACAAACCAAGTAGCATACTACTATATTGAGCAAGATTGTTTATACAAGGTGAATATCCCAAGCTTCCATTAAGTAATATACAAACTAGTATGATACAGTAATGGCCTCTAGGGCATATACACTAACAGTTAAGACCGCCTTTCTAAATGGTGATTTAGAAGAGTGCGTGTACATGACTCAGCCAGAGGGCTTCGTAGACAGTGGGAGCAGCGGGAAGGTGTGTAAGCTGCTTAAATCCATTTATGGATTAAAGCAAGCATCGCGGAGTTGGACCATCTGCTTTGACGTCGTTATCAAAGAGTTTGATTTCGTCAAAAATCCACATGAACCTTGTATCTACAAGAAGGTGGCAGAGAGTAAGGTTGTCTTCCTCGTATTGTACGTGGACGACATACTCTTGATAGGAAATGATATTCCTATGCTGCAATCGGTCAAGCTCTTCTTATCACAAAGATTCTCAATGAAAGATCTTGGTGATGCCTCCTGCATATTGGGGATAAGGATCTATAGAGATAGATCCAAACGGATTTTGGGATTGTCCCAATCCAGGTACATTGACACCATACTAAAGAGGTTTAGTATGGAAGAATCCAAGCGTGGGAACTTGCCCACGATCTCTGGACTCACTCTCTCCAAAGAGATGTCTCCCAAGACTGATTTGGAGAGAGCTCGCATGCAAGGGATACCCTATGCTTCGGCAGTAGGCTCTATCATGTATGCGATGCTATGTACCAGACCCGATATTGCATACTCACTAAGTGTAGTGAGTCGGTATCAAGCAGATCCTGGAGAGAGTCACTGGACAGCTGTGAAGAACATTCTCAAGTACTTGCGAAGGACTAGAGATATGTTCTTGGTGTATGGTAACGGAGAACTCCAAGTGGAGTCCTTTACCGATTCGAGCTTCCAGAGTGATAAGGACGACTCTAAGTCGCAGTCGGGTTTTGTCTTTACCCTTTACGGAGGGGCGGTTAGCTGGAAGAGTTCCAAGCAGGAAACCGTGGCAGACTCGACGATGGAGGCTGAATACATCGCTGCCAACGATGCTGCTAAAGAAGCTGTCTGGATCAAGAAGTTCATTATTGAACTTGGAGTGGTTCCATCCATTGAGCATCCAATACCTTTGTATTGCGATAACAATGGAGCGGTGGCTTTGGCCAAGGAACCAAGGTCCCATCAGCGGTCCAGGCATATTCTGAGGCGGTATTACCTGATCCGGGAGATAGTTGATCACCGGGAGATCGAGGTCAGGAGGGTTGACACGAAGAACAACACGGCGGATCCACTCACGAAGGCCATTCCCCAGATACAGTTTGAGAGACTCTTCGGGATGCTCGGTATGCGATACTACAGCAGCTGGCCCTAGTGCAAGTGGGAGATTGTTAGTTGTATGTATGCCCTAGAGGCCAGTATTGTACAGATGATGTATATTATATTGGATGCTTGGACATATATAGAGATGACTTTCTTGCTCGATATGATAGTATGCTATCTGGTTACTCTTTATCTTAACATGTACACTTGTCTCTTTAAACTGTCTTATAGTTACATGTTGGTAAAGCCCTTAGGATGTGTACTTGACTACCTGGACTATGATGCAGATCATACTAGTGGGGACATGGTAGTCCATAAGTACATCCTTCAAGGTCCCTAGTCGTGGGTGTATCGAGACGGGGCATCGATATACCAGAGTAGACTAGCGTATACGCCTCTCGACCCATGAGATGGGCGATGGATGATCCCATATCCATTGGTGTTTGACATCAGAGATGGTATACGGGTGCTCAGTGGAGACTGGGTACACTGGACGGACTCGCCGAGAACTCCCAGATGGTATTATACCTCACGTCAGATGGTAGTTCTCAGGTGACACTTGTACAGGTTAGTCTGTAGACCCGAGATCGTCATAGAGTCTTGTGTGATTCCCACTGTGCTTTGATCTCCACCTTACCACGTCCATGAGGGCGTGCAAAACGGTGGTCTTTGGGTACAGTCCCGAGTCACATGGAGGCAATGAGCGATAGGAGGGGTTTCGTCTCTCCCGGTATTGGGGGTTGATGTTGCGCTGTGCTCGATTGGCCGTAACAGGGAAGTCCCTGGCCAGGGCTGATCAGAGATTTGCTGGTAAGTGTTACCAGTAGTTTCTCGACCCGTTATGAGCCTCACATCGGCACGACTTATCGGTTATTGGGGTCTGACGTTTACCACCCCTAGACTTGATATGCGACGTATCAGACGAACAGACCGGACTATACGGTAAGTGTTACTGGTTGGATTCACAGGAGTGTGAGCGGGCTAGCTCGTCGATCTTCTGATCGCTCAATACTCGGATGGCCGTTACGTTTAGCAGACCGCTTGCGGCTTGTAGGTGCTTGATATGATCATCATCTGCTACCGGCGTATTGACGAGTCTTTAGAGTCCTACACAGAGGTTTCCTGGCTCAAGCGAAACGAAATAGGAGCGCATATGAGATATGTGCGGGAGCGAGAATAATGCGTGTATGTGATACCGCATTTCATTCTCGCGATAAATGTTTCGATAGGTTATATTCGATATGACCTAGTTATCGAATCGTAGATTGATTCGATAAGTCGATACATTGGATACTAGTCGGTTATGTGCGACATAACCGGATCATTGAATCATGTGTTGATTTAATGATTTAATGTATAATTATATATTTATTATATTACTTTGCATTAACTGGTATTGGTTCACTTTATATGGATTTTCTCACTCGATGTGCAAGAAGTATATATGATGTACTTTTGTGCACATATTTGTATCATGTTTGATGATACTTGATAATTTAGTTAAGTATATAGAATTAAACCATGGTTAATTTGATAATTAGGGTTTTGCATATTCATTTATTTATTTATTTGTTCATTTATTTATTTAGAAAGGATTGAGATAAGAATGGTGGAGAAGTTTGTTTTTAGTTGAAGCTTCATGAAGCTTTGACTTCTTAACCATTCTTGTCTTCATGCTTAACCCTAACCTATCCAACTAACCATGGTCTATTCTCTACACTCAACTATGGTTTGCTTATGATAAGTATTGAATTATTTTCATTTTAATTCAACACTTATCATATTCTTTCTTCTTCTTGACCTTCTTCTTCAAGAGAGAAAACTTGATGCCATCAATGGCAACTTGAGATCTAAAGTGAGAAATCCAATTCTAAAGTGAACCCACCTCCTATTTCTTCACCCTCTACCTCTTGCCAAGTTGTTTTGGGTGTTTTCTTCACAAGTTTCACAACTTGGTGAAGTTGGAGCTTGAACTTGTGCAACCTCGACGTAGATCATCTTCAGCACGAAGCCGACGACATTGCCCGCTCGTTTTCCCGATGAAGCCGACGATTGAGTCTAGGATTCGAGATGGACAGCGAGAGGACACCTACGTGGAGCCAAGGAAGAGGGTAACCGGATCTACAAAGGTTGTACCCTCTCTCCTTTAGTTAATATGTTAACTAGATTTGTTTTTCGCCTAGAATTCTAGCCGACGATCCGTGTTAGGGTTTCTCGACACCCATAATTTTTGAAAATGGCATGGTTGATGCCTTGTGAGACCTCTATAAGGTGCCTAGGAACCTTTCACTCTGTCATGACCTGAAGGTACGGAACGCGACCGGCACTTAGCTTACGAAGCGTCTAGAGGCGCAGCGTAACCTAAGTAAGCCAAAGCCCAGAAATCTAAACTGTAAAAGAAGAAGAAGTAAAGGAAAACATGTAGAAAATAAGTTTAAAAGCAACATCCAATTTTCTCAAAAATTTCGGCAGAGCCTCCTTTGTAAAAACTAGCCCCAAACATGTACAAACAAGAATAATATATATACAAACAATAAAAAAACATCCCTAAACGGGAGCTAGCTCTACGCCAAAGGCGGAAACAACCACACCAATGCACAATAGTATACAACGCCAAAGGGCGAGGCTCAAAACTTAAAAAAAAAACAAATCCACCAGATACCATAATAATACAAGCGCGACACTAAGGTCGAAATAAATAACTGGTCCAGTAAACTATCAAGTAATACAAGTTTGGTTGATGGAGCTTACTAGATACAAATGAATTAATAAAAATACAACGGTGGTCCAGATAAAAATGAACCAACCTACCGTGCAAATCACCCGGAATGAAATGATGTGCCAGCAAGCTGCCAGGGAAACCTGTACATCGAACCTGTAATAAAATTTGGCACAACGGTGGTGAGTTGCCAACTCGTGAGTAGAAGATATCTGCGAAAAGAAATCGAATGCACGATGCTATCCTAGGTCATATTAATATACGAATATACTACTAGTCGTCAAGTAAAGACAGGATAATAAGCTACGTGTAAGTGCAAATGCTCCGTGCTCGTGTCAGTGCCTCATATAGTATTATGTCATGTAAATGAGTATGCATGCACCATGAATGTAAAATAACCAATCCTGAAATCTAGATATATCTGTATAAGAAATCTTTAGCTTTTATCATGGTAAAATGTGTATAGAAATCTGAAATATCAACGATGAAATCCATGGAAATCCATGTCAAACATCGACACAAAACATGTAAATCTCAAGTCTCAATACCTCATAATCTCAATGTTTCATAGTCTCAATATCTCGGGCTCCGTCAGTCCGGATCGGCCCATATCATCAAATCTCATGACAACGGTCAGTATCCTCCGGATATCCGCCGTGCCAGACATCACCGGTATGTAGTCCTCCCCTGCCAGGCTCATCGTCTACAACTCGATCTTCTTGCCCCGGGGTACCATACCGGGCCCACCATGTACCCGGGATGGTTCATCCACTCCTCGAATCGGGTCTCGAAATCCAACAGAAAACATGAAATCTCATGGTGGACGACACATACATCACGAGAAAGCCGCACCTTATGTTTTAAAAAGAGAGAAGGAGAGAGAGAGAGAAGTTTTTATATATTCTTGCGGTTTTCCCCAAAAATCCAGAAATCTCATAGAAATCCAAAATCCCAAAATCATGAGTAAGTATATGATAAGTGTCGGCATATGCCCCATAATACTGCATGATAAAATGAAAATGTGAATGCATGAAATGTCTAAGTAATAAATACCATATCTATACTAACACCAGAGAGTAATCACAATATTATATCGATCTAGCTGTTAGCTGATTGTATCAATAAAAGATAATATGATCTAAAGTGTACGTGACATAGCAATTACCGATGATGATGTGTGTGAGCCGGCAAATAAGTGTGCGTGGAATATGCACATCATCGGTAATGGTGCTGGTGTCCTAACAGGCAAAGTTTTATTCTGATTATAGAAACATATGAATGAACATGCACCATTATGATTACGGTATGAATGTAAAGACGGATGTATAATAACCACTCATCTGTGATATACAAGTATAACTAAAACTATATGACTCGAGCCTAAACTAGTTTTCATCTAACTTCCTAAGAAACTAAACCTAAGAAACTAATCAATAAGAATTAAGAGTCCACCTAAGGTCTGAATCCATATCTCTAATAGTCGGCGATCCAGCCTCAATAGCGTCACGTACGTAGTACGGCTTCCTCGAATTAAGAGTGCGGATCAATCATCATATGTATGCCTCGTACAGTAAAATCCATCGTACGGCATCCCAATAACGGGGTACGGGTCAAGTATCACCTACGTGTCTCATCATTCGTATAATATCATCATCAACACATGTCAAGATTAAGGTGCTATAATGTAATCGCATATATCAATCATATATCATTGCCAACATAAATGTACATCGTTAATTTTATCCTCAGAAATATCATGTCACATGTATCATATTGTGATTAAGTCACACCTATAAGATATCGTAATCAAGTTACACCTTTATGATATCAAAATCAAGTACACCTATATGATGTCGTAATCAAGTCACACATAAATCATATTGTGATTCAGTCACAAGTTGCAGTCCGGGTTCTCTTTTAGAGTCCCATATACCTCAATATCATCACTACCCATTATAATTTATGTATACCTATTCATCATCTCCGTTTCTAATGATCCGCTAACATTATAATACGACTGTATTGCCAAGAATCACGGCATCAAGCCCAGTTATATTGTTTCATTCCCGTATATCATATCACATATACGTATTGTGTATATATATATACCTACACCTAGTCCTATATATATATATATACATACACGTATACACCACGTTGAGTCTCAGTGTGTACGTGTGTGTATCTACCTGAAACCTACGAATCTTTTCCAAGGTATTCATCCTCTGGTATGGTCTTTCTAAATCAGTCTAGTCCAAGCTAGGGTCATTACTAGGGTCATACTCATCAAGAATCTAAGGTCACGTCTGGCTTCCTAATGACAATAAGTACTATCCCTATTCTACGTTTGCGGGGGTGCTAAACGCCATCCACCCGACTTCCCCCCGTAGATATACATCTACTCACCTGGTCCTTGTCTGCCGAAAACGATGCCGCCCTCCTCTTCTTCCTCGTCCGAAGTCCACGTGAGGGGTACCTATATGCAAACACATATAATATCGTAAACTAAATCACGGACAAAACCAATACGACGCACAAAACGCGCATAGGTTAAAACCTATGTCCCGCTCATGCAAAAGAACCAAAAACCGCTCGATGTCGGCGTACAAACGCCGATTGATCGAGATAAACATCAACAAACAACTTGTAGTTTAAAAACTCATTACTTATAATATAAAACATGATTTAATCGATCGAAACCCTAAAAATCGATCAAATCGTCCGATTTCGAAAAACCCGAAAACGCCAATTCACCGTTTTACTTCAAAGCTTACTGTATAAATGAAACTAATGATTATAATACTCATTAATTAACCTAACTAGATTATAGAAACCATTACCATATTTTTAACACCCTAATTTACATTAGTTTGAAAATTCTAGTTTGCAAACTTGCCCGATTTCGATACTTTTAAGCAAAATTTCACAATACTAGTTAGCAAAAATAGCATTTTTATTAGTATTTTTCAATTATCAAAATAAACTAGTAACCAAATTAAGTTTTTCATTCCACCAACAAGTTAATATCCTCTTTAAAACCACACTCTAGTGTTATAAATATTAATTGAAATTTTATCTCACCAATAAATATAATATACATAAATCTAGTTTGCAAATTTACTTAATTTAAACAATTTGAATGAACAAATTACAATATATCAACCATGCATGATTTTTCCCATTTCTAAAAATGTTAATCTAGTTATTATAACCCTACTTAATTAATAAAAACCGTAACATAATTTTATAAACCCTAACTTGAGTTTTAAAACTTGTAGATTGAAATTATTTATTAAATCTAATTATGCTTAAATGAAATATCTAATAAGAATAAATCAAAAGAATAAGATTTATACCTCCACAACAAGTAATCCAAACATGAAAATAAGCCTCCAAAATGAATGCTTTCCATCTCCAAAATCCATGTAAAGATGAGCAAAGAATAGAGGGTAGGAATTTATTAGGATTTTGTGGATTTTTTATTGAATTTTTGATGAATTTTGATGATTTTTAATGCAAAAATGATGGGGGAAAAATTTTGGGGCTGCCCATGGAGGTGAGGCCGGCCATGAGGTGAGGAAAAGAGAGGAGAGTGAGAAATGGTGAAGAAAAGTGTAGAAGGTTTCATAAAAATATCATTCCATTAAGTCTTTTCATGATTTTATTTAAAAATTCTTTATTTTCTTCACTCCATTTGACCTAGAATGGTCTAGAACCATTGTAAAATTTTGAAAATAAATTTTGCATGAAAAACACTTGATTCTAATATGTAATGGTTCACTTTTTCTAATTAAACCCATTCAAATTTGTAATTTACACTAATTTAGTGTATAAATAAAGCTTATGTTAATATTTAAAATAATTAATTTAGGAAAAATATTTAATTAAACTAAAAATTTATAAGTGACTAAATAAACAGCATTTACTAGTAATTACATTAATTAAAATAGGTATTTTTAAATTTATAGTGAAAAATAATTACGGTTTAATTTTACGAAAAATACGTTTTACTTTACCGAAAATCATAAAATTCACTTAAAGAATTTTATTTATTTGTTTATTTATTTATTTTGAAACGTTACACTCTTCCCCCCTTTAAGAAATTTGGTCCCCGAATTTAAATTAAAACTCCCCCCAATTACTAAAACATTCAGCCAAAACACTCAAATCGTTGGGGCTCCGGAATCATCAATACATAACTAAAATCAACTCCGTCAAGCATAACGCAATCATCGGAGTTATGGCGAAAATAAAATATCAAAACCCAATACGAAAACCAACATAATATACAACAAAACTATAACTTATATATAGTGTGCATCGTAGTAAAATCGTCTAAACATCTTAATAACGAAGCATACAAAAAAAACCTTTTGAAAATCGCCGTGCAATGCACGTGTCACGGCATAAGTAGCGGACGTTTATTTTAAAAAAATAACTATACAAATATATATCCTTTATTTAACATACACGTCCCGCCTGGTTACCAAATCAATAGTAATGATTATAAAAACATACTGATCAAACTGAAATCAATCCCAATCACATCATAAAAATATCATGTGCGTCCGGTGCGCACTGAAATCGAAACAAAATACAGATACCACGAATACACACAAAAACAAAACTAAGTGCAACAGGTGTGCACCAAAACATCTGTCAAGTGCAACGGGCGTGCACGACTCAATATCAGGTGCATCTAATTTGCACAAAACCCCGATTTAGTGCATCAGGTGTGCACAAAATCGCATCAAGTGAGCCAAGTATGCGCAAGAATCTCAATCAGGTGCACATGGTGCACGAAATCATACACATAATATCAAAATTGAAATCATAGTACGAAAGTGCATGAAAGCTAGGTCGAAGCATAAGTCAAAATCATGTGTAACCCATATGCATGAAGTCAAATCAAAATCTCAAAATGTATAAAACCAAATCGAGTGTACTGGGTATGTACAAAACAACATCAATACAACAGATATATGAAACACGAATAGAATATAAAGGATGTACACATAAGAAATACTAATCGTAGAACAAAATTCTCAAAATACCAAAATCCAACAACAGAAATATGAAATTCAAATCACCAAATCACAATCGTAAACACTATCGTCAATGTACGCCTCTTTCCTCTGATGTCGATTGCTTTGAACTCGTCTCTTCGTAGCTGTGCTGACTGCGCTACAAACGTCAATACTCATATCTAGAGTCTCCCACGTAGTCGATCCCTTCACTTGATATCCGGACTACATTAAACTTTTCGATCGATCCATCAAAATCCCATAATTCCCAGAGAGCTTAACACTCAAGTACAGTTTAAAAAATATCCGGTACATACCCCAGCATCGATGGTCCAGCCGTAGAAGGGCAAACCCAAGCCTCACTAATGGCACCGCGGAACTGCCGTAAATCCTAAGGTTCAAAGGCGTTCTCGTAGTCATTATGTCCAGTTAGGGTTTCATTCTTCTAGAGGGTCCATCGAAATACCTGCATGTTCTTCCGAATACCTTAAACTTGGGAAAATGGGTTTTCTGATAATCGTTCGAACCCTTTAACTTCGCCTGGACACCATGTGTATACCTTTCGTCCGCACGCTAAACAATACTTCAATCCTCACGAATAACCAATACCCTAATGGTTATCGCATTCGAGTCGCAGCTCCCTCTGCCCGTGCGACTGTGGTAACAGAAACATCATCCGATATTGACGAAGATAGATCAAAGGAATGGATGAAATACGGTGCAAAGAAATGTAAATCCTAAGGCTTCTTAAGCAGAGTCGCGTATCGTAAGTATGCCGCGGACCATACCCACGGTACGTTACTCTAACTAAGTCGCCTACTCCATCAACCAAGGGTCACCTAGACTTATACAAGGTTAAACCTAGCGCTCTGATACCAACTTTGTCATGACCTGAAGGTACGGAACGGGACCGGCACTTAGCTTACGAAGCGTCTAGAGGCGCAACGTAACCTAAGTAAGCCAAAGCCCAGAAATCTAAACTGTAAAAGAAGAAGAAGTAAAGGAAAACATGTAGAAAACAAGTTTAAAAGCAACATCCAATTTTCTCAAAAATTTCGGCAGAGTCTCCTTTGTAAAAACTGGCCCCAAACAGGTACAAACAAGAATAATATATATACAAACAATAAAAAAAAACATCCCCAAACGGGAGCTAGCTCTACGCCAAAGGCGGAAACAACCACACCAATGCACAATAGTATACAACGCCAAAGGGCGAGGCTCAAAACTTAAAAAAAAAAAAAAAATCCACCAGATACCATAATAATACAAGCGCGACTTTAAGGTCGAAATAAATAACTGGTCCAGTAAACTATCATGTAATACAAGTTTGGTTGATGGAGCTTACTAGATACAAATGAATTAATAAAAATACAACGGCGGTCCAGATACAAATGAACTAACCTACCGTGCAAATCACCCGGAATGAAATGATGTGCCAGCAAGCTGCCAGGGAAACCTGTACATCGAACCTGTAATAAAATTTGGCACAACGGTGGTGAGTTGCCAACTCGTGAGTAGAAGATATCTGCGAAAAGAAATCGAATGCACGACGCTATCCTAGGTCATATTAATATACTAATATACTACTAGTCATCAAGTAAAGACAGGATAATAAGCTACGTGTAAGTGCAAATGCTCCGTGCTCGTGTCAGTGCCTCATATAGTACTATGTCATGTAAATGAGTATGCATGCACCATGAATGTAAAATAACCAATCCTGAAATCTAGATATATCTGTATAAGAAATCTTTAGCTTTTATCATGGTAAAATGTGTATAGAAATCTGAAATATCAACGATGAAATCCATGGAAATCTGTGTCAAGCATCGACACAAAACATGTAAATCTCAAGTCTCAATACCTCATAATCTCAATGTTTCATAGTCTCAATATCTCGGGCTCCGTCAGTCCGGATCGCCCCATATCATCAAATCTCATGACAACGGTCAGTATCCTCCAGATATCCGCCGCGCCAGACATCACCGGTAGGTAGTCCTCCCCTGCCAGGCTCATCGTCTACAACTCGATCTTCTTGCCCCGGGGTACCATACCGGGCCCACCATGTACCCGAGACGGTTCATCCACTCCTTGAATCGGGTCTCGAAATCCAACAGAAAACATGAAATCTCATGGTGGACGACACATACATCACGAGAAAACCGCACCTTATGTTTTAAAAAGAGAGGAGAGAGAGAGAAGTTTTTGTATATTCTTGCGGTTTTCCCCAAAAATCCAGAAATCTCATAGAAATCCAAAATCCCAAAATCATGAGTAAGTATATGATAAGTGTCGGCATATGCCCCATAATACTGCATGATAACATAAAAATGTGAATGCTTGAAATGTCTAAGTAATAAATACCATATCTATATTAACACCAGAGAGTAATCACAATATTATATAGATCTAGCTGTTAGCTGATTGTATCAATAAAAGATAATATGATCTAAAGTGTACGAGACATAGCAATTACCGATGATGATGTGTGTGAGCCGGAAAATAAGTGTGCGTGGAATATGCGCATCATCGGTAATGGTGCTGGTGTCCTAACAGGCAAAGTTTTATTCTGATTATAGAAACATATGAATGAACATGCACCATTATGATTACGGTATGAATGTAAAGACGGGTGTATAATAACCACTCATCTGTGATATACAAGTATAACTAAAACTATATGACTCAAGCCTAAACTAGTGTTCATCTAACCTCCTAAGGAACTAAACCTAAGAAACTAATCAATAAGAATTAAGAGTCCACCTAAGGTTTGAATCCATATCTCTAATAGAAGGCGATTCAGCCTCAATAGCGTCACGTACGTAGTACGGCTTCCTCGAATTAAGAGTGCGGATCAATCATCATATGTATGCCTCGTACAGTAAAATCCATCGTACGGCATCCCAATATCGGGGTACGGGTCAAGTATCACCTACGTGTCTCATCATTCATATAATACCATCATCAACACATGTCAAGATCAAGGTGCTATATTGTAATCGCATATATCAATCATATATCATTGCCAACATAAATGTACATCGTTAATTTTATCCTCAGAAATATCATGTCACATGTATCATATTGTGATTAAGTCACACCTATAAGATATCGTAATCAAGTTACACCTTTATGATATCAAAATCAAGTACACCTATATGATGTCGTAATCAAGTCACACATAAATCATATTGTGATTCAGTCACAGGTTGCAGTCCGGGTTCTCTTTTAGAGTCCCATATACCTCAATATCATCACTACCCATTATAATTTATGTATACCTATTCATCATCTCCGTTTATAATGATCCGCTAACATTATAATACGACTGTATAGCCAAGAATCATGGCATCAAGCCCAGTTATATTGTTTCATTCCCGTGTATCATATCACATCCTTGTATCACATATATGTATTGTGTATATATATATACCTACACCTAGTCCTATATATATATATATATATATATATATATACATACACGTATACACCACGTTGAGTCTCAGTGTGTGCGTGTGTGTATCTACCTGAAACCTACGAATCTTTTCCAAGGTTTTCATCCTCCGGTATGGTCTTTCTAAATCAGTCTAGTCCAAGCTAGGATCATTACTAGGGTCCTACTCATCAAGAATCTAAGGTCACGTCTGGCTTCCTAATGACAATAAGTACTATCCCTATTCTACGTTTGCGGGGGTGCTAAACGCCATCCATCCGACTTCCCCCCGTAGATATACATCTACTCACCTGGTCCTTGTCTGCCGAAAACGATGTCGCCCTCCTCTTCTTCCTCTTCCGAAGTCCACGTGAGGGGTACCTATATGCAAACACATAGAATATCGTAAACTAAATTACGGACAAAACCAATACGACGCACGAAACGCGCATAGGTTAAAACCTATGTCCCGCTCATGCAAAAGAACCAAAAACCACTCGATGTCGGCGTACAAATGCCGATTGATCCAGATAAACATCAACAAACAACTTGTAGTTTAAAAACTCATTACTTATAATATAAAACATGATTTAATCCATCGAAACCCTAAAAATCAATCAAATCGTCTGATTTCGAAAAACCCGAAAACGCCAATTCACCGTTTTACTTCAAAGCTTACTGTATAAATGAAACTAATGGTCATAATACTCATTAATTAACCTAACTAGAATATAGAAACCATTACCATATTTTTAACACCCTAATTTACATTAGTTTGAAAATTCTAGTTTGCAAACTTGCCCGATTTCGATACTTTTAAGCAAAATTTCACAATATCACAACTAAACATGATTTTACATGAATTAACTTACTAAACTACAATTCATGATGATAATAGTATAATGAAACCATAAATTAGATTTTAACTCTCATTTATTTAAGAATTCCCAAAAACTAGTTAGCAAAAATAGCATTTTTATTAGTATTTTTCAATTATCAAAATAAACTAGTGACCAAATTAAGTTTTTCATTCCACCAACAAGTTAATATTCTCTTTAAAACCACACTCTAGTGTTATAAACATTAATTGAAATTTTATCTCACCAATAAATATAATATACATAAATCTAGTTTGCAAATTTACTTAATTTAAACAATTTGAATGAACAAATTACAATATATCAACCATGAATGATTTTTCCCATTTCTAAAAATGTTAAACTAGTTATTATAACCCTACTTAATTAATAAAAACCGTAACATAATTTTATAAACCCTAACTTGAGTTTTAAAACTTGTAGATTGAAATTATTTATTAAATCTAATTATGCTTAAATGAAATATCTAATAAGAATAAATCAAAAGAATAAGATTTATACCTCCACAACAAGCAATCCAAACATGAAAATAAGCCTCCAAAATGAATTCTTTCCATCTCCAAAATCCATGTAAAGATGAGCAAAGAATAGAGGGTAGGAATTTATTAGGATTTTGTGGATTTTTTATTGAATTTTTGATGAATTTTGATGATTTTTAATGCAAAAATGATGGGGGAAAAATTTTGGGGCTGCCCATGGAGGTGAGGCCAGCCATGAGGTGAGGAAAAGAGAGGAGAGTGAGAAAAGGTGAAGAAAAGTGTAGAAGGTTTCATAAAAATATCATTCCATTAAGTCTTTTCATGATTTTATTTAAAAATTCTTTATTTTCTTCACTCCATTTGACCTAGAATGGTCTAGAACCATTGTAAAATTTTGAAAATAAATTTTGCATGAAAAACACTTGATTCTAATATGTAATGGTTCACTTTTGCTAATTAAACCCATTCAAATTTGTAATTTACACTAATTTAGTGTATAAATAAAGCTTATGTTAATATTTAAAATAATTAATTTAGGAAAAATATTTAATTAAACTAAAAATTTATAAGTGACTAAATAAACACCATTTACTAGTAATTACATAATTAAAATAGGTATTTTTAAATTTATAGTGAAAAATAATTACGGTTTAATTTTACGAAAAATACGTTTTACTTTACCGAAAATCATAAAATTCACTTAAAGAATTTTATTTATTTATTTATTTATTTATTTTGAAACGTTACACTCTTGCTCTCTCTCTAGTTCATGGTTCACTTGTCTCTTGTGTTGAGAAGCAAGAACCATTGAGATAAAACCCAACACACTCCTCTACTCATCCTAGTTCACAAGGTTTAGCAAACCAAGTGTTCTAGTTTCTTCTAGTTTGAAGTGAAGCCTAAGGTAGAAGCTTTCAAGTGGATCCATCTTCGGCACAAAGAGACGACGAGGTGAGGCCGATCCGACCACCGCAAGGAGACCAAGAGAAGGAGTTCAAGTTAAGGTATAACCCCTAACCGAGTAGGTAAAACTCTTGTTAGGTTGTTAAATAGTTGTTTAACAAAGATCCGTATTTTGAGTCCATGTTGCCACCAAAAGAAAAATCGTTTTTCATCATTTCCGCAAACCCGTAAGTACCGGGAGAGGTAACGTGGACTTACAGTGGTATCAGAGCCTATTTAAACACTATCTAACATGTTAGCAAAGTAACTAGAAGTTCGATTGAAGAAAAAGTCGCGAAACATGCCCGAAAAATCAAGTTTCTGCCGATTCTGTTTTCTGTTCAAAATATAATAAATCTGACACTAAAAATCGTCTCAGGATTTTTAAAACCCACACAAGAAATTTAGTCCACCGACTCGGTCAAAGCGCCGCGGAAACGCGGCGGGAGCATGCTCCCGCCGCGGTTCCGCGGCCGAGTTGACTCGGTCGTGGAACAAGTTTCCTGCAGTGTTTTTCTGCGGCTGTTTTGGGATTTTTGGGATATGTTTTTTCTGCCCAGATTTTACAGAAAGAAAAATTTGTTTTTGGGGTCTAAAAATCCGTATTTTGATCGAACTTCTAAAAGACTTAAGCTAACGGGTTATATCTGTGATGTGATATATGTATTGAACGTCTGCTAATCGCTATACGTCGATTAGTGGGGTTTATACATATCTGTGATCTGTAATGTTGATGGTATGTGTATATGAATTCATTGGATTGTCGCGGATGAATAGCCGGGGGGTTGTGAGATGGGAGTTTTCTTTTTCTTTCAATTCATGTAATTTGTAATTGATGTAATATTATTTATGTGGCCGCACAACCGGGATGGGGTTGTAGCCGTCATTGTATAATTTCTTTTACTGTTTTTGCTCATAGGATAGACCCAAGGTGTGGTGCACAAACTACCGGGTATCTTGAAGTGCCGAGTGGCCTACTCACGGTGTTGAGGGAGGTTGCTTCGCTTCGGGTACTTGGCTGGTAGTTTGCCGCACTCGTAGGGGTCTAGGGTGGGGTCTTGGCTATTCATCGCGACCGTGTAATCCGCTCTTTGTTATAGGCTCGTACGGATTGCGGATTCCTAGTATATCCAATGTGTTCATCTGTGATCTGGAATGGCTATCATTGCATGTGACGAATGTGTATATCTATATATGATATCTATTTAGGCGTTGTTTATGTTTTGCATCCGCGCTAGTCCAGCCCCCGCTCTGTCGTTAGTTAAGTAACCTAACGGGTAATGACGGGGCCCCGTGGCGAATGCGGATGGCATAAGCGTACGTCATATTTTCGTTATTTTCTGCAATGGTAGGATTAAATGATGGGACGCATTAAATTAATGCAAGAAAATAAACCAAAGTTGAGTCGTTGGAACACTTTCAAAACCACTCGGTTTCTTTTCAAAAACAACTTTTAAACGCGGAGCTTAAGCCACTCCTTTTAAAAGCTATCTCGTTCCATCGATTATATCAAGTTCACTACGTTCACGGTTTCTCCAAAACCATTCGTAGCCCTCCGTCGTTTTACATGGATAGTCAATAGTATTCAAGCTATGTTTGTTGGCCAAAGTCAAGGCATAGTGATTGGTAGCTATTGGGTATTCATGTGCAGCATAGATAGATGTGTTGGTTTGGGACAGTCGTACTGCCTTGTTAGCCAAAGTCAAGGGTAGGTGCGGGTGGGTTCAAATTAACCTGGAGAATGACGGGTAGAACTTGACATGTGACTTATGATTTGTTGGCCAAAGTCAAGGTCATAAGAGCATAGGGCAAAAATCCACATCGGGAGTTTCAAAAGAACTGAAACTTGCTAGCGCTGCATACCATTTGGAGTGTGATGATTCTGGTAGGATTCCTTCAGTTTTGTCATGCAATGATATTTGGATCCCGATCCTACTGTGAGTATATGCTACTCCTCGGGAAATTTCTCACTTAACGATCAATGCTATAAACCAAGTAGGTGTCTAGAAAGGTGTTAGCGGGGCTACGCCCACAGGGAAAAGAGGTTATTTAATTAAGGAACTTCGCGAAAGCGTTGGAAAACCTCCCTCGAAGTACCGACACTAGCCTGGCTGAACGGTTAAGCAAGTATTGTACGGTGAGATTGATCCTGACTAAATCTTCCTTTTTGGTTTGAGGAGGGATACGAGAGATAGTGGGAGCCATCCTATTTAGACAAATTAAAAACCACTCTAAACTTGCAAGAGCATCATGCTAAAGTGTTTCTTCTCTCTCTCCTAATTGCAGCGACCAAACATCATGACTGGACTTAAGTTACTACTAGATAAAAACATACTGACAGGCTAAACTACAATGATTGGCTCAGGAATGTCAAAATGGCAATCACTTATGACAAGTTGGGGTATCTCCTTACCACCAAAGCTCCCCCTGTCCCAGGTCCCAAAACTAGCGTCGCGGATAGGGAAATCTGTAAGACCTAGGAAATCGATTGCGCGAAGGCTAAGTGCCTCGTGCTTGCCTCTATGGACAATGAACATCAGAGGAGGCACGAGAATATGGACCTTGAATCTATATTTCTCTATACAAAAGAACTGAATGGAGAGCAATCTCGTATCGCCAGATACGAAGTCTCGAAAAAGCTGTTTTCGGCGAGATTGGCCGTCGGATCATCGTTAGCGGAACACGTGCTTAAGATGATTGGCTTCATTGAGGAGTTTGCGGACCTTAGGACCACGTTAGAGAACGAGCTCTACACGGACTTGATTCTCCAGTCCCTTCCTTCCACTTACGCCCAGTTTATCCTGAACTTCAACTTGCAAGAAAAAGAAGTTGAACTTTCAGAACTCCTCAACATACTGAGGAGTGCAGAAGGCACCCTACAGAAAGGTAGGGAAACATCCACTTTGTTTGTAGGAGGATCTTCCTCTTCTAGGTCCAAGGCGAAAGCCAAGGGAAAGAAGAAGAAAGCTCCGCCAAACGAAGGGGCGGTGTTAGTAAAGTGGATACGAAGGGAAAGACAAAAGCAACAAAGGTAGCGGGAAAGCTTGTGGGAAAGGAAGAATGCTTTTACTGTCACAATAGTGGACACTGGAAAAAGGATTGCAGGGCTTGGAAGGCCAGAACCCAGGATCTGAAGCAAGTTGCGGCTTCAGCTTCAGATGTGTATGTTATTGAAAACTGTCTATCAATAAACTCTACATCCTGGGTATTGGATACCGGATCAGGATCTCATATCTGTAATTCTTTACAGGCACTGAGAAGGCGTAGGGTTTTGAAGGCAGGTGATATGACCCTCAGAGTTGCAAACGGAGCTGGCATGGATGCTGAGTCCGTGGGGGACTATCACCTCGGGTTGTCAGATGGACACGTTTTGGTTTTACGTGATTGTTATTTTGTACCCAATGCAACCTGTAATATCATATCTGTATCTTTATTATCTAAAGAAGGTTATGAATTTGCATTTGTAAGCAATGTTGTAAACATTCACTTTAATCAAGTTCTGATTGGGTCAGGTACATTAAGCAATGGTATATACGTATTAAACCAACCACAGATTTTCAATGTCCAGAATACACACAAAAGAAAGTCTCCGGAAACAAACCAGGCTTTCTTATGGCATTGTAAACTGGGTCACATCAATGAGAGAAGGTTGATGAAGTTACATACAGAAGGATATTTGGATTCGTTCGAATATCAATCGTATGCCACTTGTCAATCCTGTCTCAAATGAAAGATGACAAAGACTCCGTTCACTGGACACGGAGTAAGAGCGAGCGAGCTCTTGGGACTCGTACACAGCGACATGTGCGGTCCAATGTCTACACATGCGCGAAGCAGTTATTCTTACTTCATTACTTTTACGGATGACTTTTCAAGGTACGGATATGTCTTCTTAATGAAACATAAATCTGAAGCCTTTGGAAAATTCCAGGAATATAAGAATGACGTAGAAAAACAAACATGCAAAAGTATCAAGACACTAAGATCTGATCGAGGTGGTGAATACTTATGTGCCGAGTTCCTGGATTACCTAAAAGAGAATGGAATTCTCTCTCAGCTTACTCCTCCATACACTCCGCAACATAACGGTGTATCGGAGAGACGGAACCGAACCCTATTGGATATGGTACGGTCCATGATGAGTAACGCTGAGTTACCGCGATAATTCTGGGGATATGCACTAGAATCAACTGCATACCTTTTGAACCGAGTTCCAACTATGACTGTGCCTACCACACCATATCAGATGTGGTGTGGGAAGAAACCCTATCTTAAGCACATTAAGACATGAGGATGTCCAGCTTTTGTCAAAGAGCAGCATGCGGACAAACTCGAGGCACGCTCAGTACAGTGCAAGTTTGTGGGATATCCAAAGAACTCCAAGGGATATTTCTTCTATTGCGAAGAGGAACAAAAGGTTTTTGTTTCTCGTCATGCCTACTTCTTGGAAACAGAGTTTTTGGAAAATCAGATAAGTGGGAGCGCAATAGAACTGGAAAAAATTCCAGAACCACGAGCTATTACTGAAAGCTTAGTAGAACCAGAGGGTTCGAAAGATCAGGACATTCCTGCGCCGCTCCGCAGGAGTAGTAGGCAGTCTCATCCGCCCGAGAGATACTACGGTTTTCTCATAGACGGGGATAGAGAGGATTGCATCATTGATAGTAATGAGCCGACTAGCTTCCAGCAGGCCATTCAGAGCGTTGACTCGGTAAAATGGCTGGATGCAATGCGGACCTAAATGGAGTCCATGTACACCAACAAAGTATGGACGTTGGACGTTGCTCCAGATGGGGTAAAACCCGTAGAATGCAAGTGGATCTTCAAAAGGAAGATTGGTGTAGATGGACAGGTTGAGACCTATAAGGCTAGACTTGTTGCAAAGGGTTTTCGTCAAAGACCTGGTTTGGACTATGACGAGACCTTTTCTCCAGTGGCTATGCTGAAATCCATTCGGATCCTTCTTGCCATTGCTGCCTTCCACGATTATGAGATTTGGCAGATAGACGTAAAGACCGCTTTTCTGAATGGAAATTTAGAGGAGTGTGTCTATATGGACCAGCCAGAGGGTTTCATTCAGAGTGGGAGCAGCGGAAAGGTGTGCAAGTTGCTTAAGTCCATCTATGGACTAAAGCAGGCATCGCGGAGTTGGAACATCTGTTTTGATGAGACGGTCAAAGAATTTGGCTTTATCAAAAATCCAGATGAACCATGCATCTATAGTAGATTTGTAGCAAGAACTGTCGTATTCCTCGTATTGTACGTGGATGACATTCTTTTGATAGGAAATGACATTCCTATGCTACAATCTGTCAAGGGATTCTTGTCACACAGGTTCTCCATGAAAGACCTGGGTGATGCCTCTTACATTCTGGGTATCCGGATCTATCGTGACAGATCCAAGAGGATATTAGGACTTTCACAGTCCAGGTACATCGACACCATACTAAGAAGATTCAGTATGGAAGATTCGAAGCGCGGTAATTTACCGGCTTGTCACGGGATCACCCTCTCCAAAGAGATGTCTCCCAAGACTGATTTGGAAAGGGATCGCATGTCTATTATACCCTACGCTTCTGCGGTAGGCTCTATAATGTATGCGATGTTGTGTACCAGACCAGATTTAGCTTATGCACTGAGTGTAGTAAGCCGGTATCAGTCAAACCCTGGGGAGAAACACTGGATAGCGGTAAAGAACATTCTCAAGTACTTGAGAAGGACTACGGAGATGTTCTTGGTGTATGGCGGAAAAGACCTCCAGATCGAGGCCTTTGCTGACTCCAGCTTCCAGAGTGACAAGGATGATTCCAAGTCAATGTCGGGTTATGTCTTTACCCTCAATGGAGGGGCGGTGTGTTGGAAGAGTTCCAAACTGGAAACCGTTGCTGACTCGACAATGGAAGCGGAATATATCGCTGCTGCAGATGCCGCAAAAGAAGCCGTCTGGATAAGGAAGTTCTTAACAGAACTTCAGGTGGTTCCGTCCATTGTTGATCCAATACCTCTGTATTGCGACAACAACGGGGCTATAGCTTTAGCAAAGGAACCCAGGTCCTATCAGAGATCTAAACACATCTTGAGGTGGTATCACCTGATCAGGGAGATCGTGGGTCGCCAGGAGATCGAGGTTCGGAGAGTTGCTACGGAAGATAACACTGTTGATCCACTCACGAAGGCCTTACCCCAGACTCAGTTCGAGAGGCTGATCGAGATGATAGGTCTTCGATACGCCAGTACATGGCCTTAGTGCAAGTGGGAGATTGTTAGTGTATATGCCCTAGAGGCCATTATTGTATCATACTAGTTTGTATATTACTTAATGGAAGCTTGGGATATTCACCTTGTATAGACAATCTTGCTCAAAATAGTAGTATGCTAATTCGTTTGTTTCTACTTTAATGTGTACGTGTGGTTATTTTAGTATATCACCTATACACATTAGTGGAGCCCTTAGGATCCTTGCTTGATTACCAGCGTTGTGATGGCAGTCACACTCATGGGGGCTGGGTAATCCATAAGCACATCCTTATGCAGGTCCCTAGTCGTAGAACTATCGAGACAGGGCATCGATACTCCGGAGTAGACTAGCGTATGCGCATCCCAGTGTGGGAGACGGTCTGTCCCACAGCCGTCAGTACGTCGTACTTGAGATAGTATGCGGGTGCTCGTTAGGTTACGGGTACACTGGACAGGACTCGTCGGGAACTGTTGGTTGGTACTATACCTATCGTCAGTTATCAAATCCCAGGTGACATGAGTACATCTTAGTCCGCTGACTTGACACTATCACTTCGCCTCGAGTGTGTTCCCACTGTACTTAGATTACTACCCTACCATGGCTCAAAGGAGTCGTGCAAACAGGTAGTAGTTGGGTGCAGTCCCGAAGCACTTGGAGGCAGTGACGGTTAGACAGGATTCGTCTCTCTCTGTATTGGGGGTTGATATCGCGCTGTGTCTAGGAGAGCCATTACACAAAGTCCCTGGCCAGGGTAAGCGAGATATACTGGTAGGTTTCCAGTGTTATCTCAGGGTGTTCTGGGCTACACTCCGATACGAATTGTACCGCTATTAGGGGACTGGCGTTTACCGCCCCCTAGGCCCGCCATGCGATATTCTCAGATGAACAGACCGGACTGTACGCAGATTGTCACATTCAGGCTCAGTAGGAGTTCAGATGGGTTTCATCTCGTCCGTCTTCTTTTCGGCATCTACCTAGGGACCGTTACGCACAGCTAGTGCCGCTTGCGGTCTGTGGTTAAACCCACTGCCAGCGTAGTGTAGAGTCTTTAGAGTCCCACAAAGAAAGCTATTCGCCTTTAGGCAAAAGAGTAGAGGTCGCATGGTTTTGCGACAGGGTTCGGTCACATCCGTGCACTTGTGCACGTTTAGTGTCCAGGCAGTTAACACTAGCGGGCTTTGGTTTAAGTCAGATCCTAGTGTACGTTTTGGGATTGGTTTTATCTCGTTTGTATTCGTGTTCCTTGGAACGCGGATGCGGGTGTGTATGCACAGTTGACAGAGAGACAGAGGCAGAGGATTCTCATTAGGGTTGTTGACTGTTGACTTTTTGCTAAACCCTAATAAGAATAAGAAATATGATTAACAATAATATTAATTAAGTATTATTATGACATGGTTGTTGATGGTTAACTTTGTTAACTTGTTGACTTAGTTGACCGGTTGACTAGGTTGGACTTGTTGACCTTCATCATTACAATGGCTATCATTTCATGGCAAAGACTTTTGCTTGCTTGTTTCTTTTTGCAAAATGAGTGCATGAAATGATATGGCCATTTTGACTTGACCCATCACATAATACTCAATTACTATTATTTGTTATGATGATTTTGGATTATGAGAGCTTGGATGGCAAAAGTCTTGCTCATTCTTTCATTTCCTTTCTCTCTCATGCTTGAGCTCTCCCTCTTCCTCTTGCTCTCTCTCTAGTTCATGGTTCACTTGTCTCATGTGTTGAGAAGCAAGAACCATTGAGATAAAACCCAACACACTCCTCTACTCATCCTAGTTCACAAGGTTTAGCAAACCAAGTGTTCTAGTTTCTTCTAGTTTGAAGTGAAGCCAAAGGTAGAAGCTTTCAGGTGGATCCATCTTCGGCACAAAGAGACAACGAGGTGAAGCCGATCCGACCACCGCAAGGAGACCAAGAGAAGGAGTTCAAGTTAAGGTATAACCCCTAACCGAGTAGGTAAAACTCTTGTTAGGTTGTTAGATAGTTGTTTAACAAAGATCCGTATTTTGAGTCTATGTTACCACCAAAAGAAAAATCGTTTTTCATCATTTCTGCAAGCCCGTAAGTACCGGGAGAGGTAACGTGGACTTACATGTATTGACCGAACCCGCTTGTTATACTGAGCTGGGGAACGTTGGTCCCGCTCCAACTTATAATTGTTATAAGACAGAGCAGGAAATTAGGGAATACCAGATTTCCCGTGCCGCCTAAACGAAGAAAGTGCATGCTGATGCATCTTCTTTGAGTGTGTTCATTACAGAGAACTGTTTCTCATTATCCTTTACTTCCTGGGTATGAGATACCGGATCAGGATCCCGCATATGTAATCTGTTACATAGGCTATAGAAAGGTAGAGAACTGAGAACGGGTGATAAGTTTCATGAGAAAGAAAACGGTGCAAGTGTTGCAGCCAAGTCTGTTGGTCACTATCACCCTGTATTACCAAAATACATTGATTCTGAAAGAATGTTATTAGATACCGAACCTGATATACAACATCATATCAGTCTCTTTATTAGTAAAGCAAGGATATAATTTTGTATTGTTGGATAATGTTTTGAACATTTCCTATATCAAGAGTTGATCGGTTCAGTCACGTTATCTAAAATCATTGACGTTCTAAATCAAACCACAGTTCTTAACGTATAGAACACACACAAGAGGAAGAGTTCAGAAATGAACGAATCCTTCTTGAGGTATTGTAGACTAGGTCATATCAATGCGACCCGACTAGCCAAGTTACATAAAGATGCATATTTAAATTAGTTTGAATTTACATCTTGTGAAACTTGCTGGTCATGTCACAGAGATAAGATGACCACAGCTCCGTTTATTGGAAACAGAGAAAGAGTTAGTGAACTCTTGGGATTGATACATGTTGATGTATGAAAGTCCCCTGTCTACACATGCCAAGACCGGTTCTTTGTACTTCATTACATTCTCTGATGATCTCTCAAGATTCAGACATATGTTCCTGTTAAAACACAATTCCGAAGCTTTTGAGATATTCACAGAATATAAATTAGAAGTAGAGAACCAACAACGGGTATAAGTATTATGTCCTTTGATGAGATCAAGGAGGAGAATACTTGAGCACGGAATTTCTGGACTATTCTAAAGGAGAATGAGATTCTCTCTCGGCATTACTCCTCCGTATACACCATAGCATGATGGTATATCGGGGCGGAGCAATAGCACCCTATGTGATATGGTGTGCTCTATGATGAGTACTACTGAGTTCCTATTTCCTTTTGGGAGTTATGCACTTGAGAAGTTGCATACCTATTGAATAGGGTTCCAAACCAAATTAGATGCCTACCACTTCATATGTGATATGGAAAGGGAAGAGCCCATATCTTAAGTTTGTTAAGATTTGGGGTTGTCCGGCCTATGTCTAAAAGCAAAATCTAGACAAGCTCGAGGCAAGGTCTGTTATGTAGAACTGAAATGGTTCCAGCTATAGAAACTGCAGCTGATGATTTGGTAGAACCAAAGGATTCAATAGTTTCCAACGAACGTCAGCCTCTCCACCGATCTAGTAGGGTTCCTCACCCACCTGAGAGATACTTCGGTTTTCTCTATGACAGTGGGAGCGAGGATTGGATCATGAGATGATGACCCAACTAGTTTCGAGCTGGCCATCAGGAGTGGGACTCTGTAAGAATGGCTGGATGCTTAGTGATCTGAGATGGAATCCTTATACATCAACAAAGTATGGACTTTGGTTGCTTTATCTGAAGGGTTAAATCCCCATCAGGAGCAAGTATATCTTGAGAAGATTACTTGGTGTACATGGAAAAGTTAAAACTTTCAAAGCTATGCTTAACTCCATCCAGATCTTACTTGTCACGGCTGTATACCATGACTACGATATCTGGTGGTTGGGTGTCATGACTGCTTTTCTAAATGTTGATTTGGAAGAGAGCGTCTATAAGTACACAGCCAGAGGGCTTCGTAGACAGTGGGAGCAGCGGAAACGTGTGCAAGATATTTTATGTTGATAAAGCAGGCATCGCGGAGTTGGAACATCTGTTTTGATGTGGTAGTCAAAGAGTTTGACTTCATCAAAATGGTAGATGAACCTTGTATATACAAAAAGGTAGTAGGGAGTATGGTGGTGATCCTCGTAGAGTACGTGGATGACATACTCTTGATAGGGAAGGAGTTTCCTATGCTACGCTCGGTCAATCTCCGCTTATCACAAGGATTCTCCATATAGGATCAAAATGATACCTCCTAAATCCTGGGTTTTGGATCTATGAGATATATCTAACACTAGTTGTAGTGAGATGGTATCAATCGATCCTGGGGTGAATCACTGGAAAGGTTCCAGGGTGATAAGGACGACTGAATGTCAGTCGCAGGCATTGTCTTTACCCTCAGTGGAGGGACGGTATGTTGGAAGAGTTCCAAGCTAGATACCGTGACTTACTAGACGATTAAAGGCAAGATACATCGTTACTAAGGATGCTACCAAAGAGACAGTCTGGATATATATATAGGTTCATGAGATGAACTTCATTCCTACCATTGTGTGACAATGGAGTTGTGGATTTAGCCAAGGAACTACTGTTCCATCTAAAATCCAGATATTCTTCTTAGGCAGTATCACCTGATCATGGAGATACTTGATCTCTAGGGAGATCGAGGTAAGGAGAGTAGACTCAGAGGACAACACGGCGGATCCACTCACAAAGGCCTTTTCCCAGAGAGGGACTTTTATGGGATGATTGAGTATGGGATACTACAACCACTGCTACAGATGGCCCTAGTGCAAGTGGGAGATTGTTAGTTATATGTATGCCCTAGAGGCCATTACTGTACATGAGATGTATATTGTAGTGGATGCTGGGACATATATAGGTAGGACTTTCTTGCTCGACATGATAGTACGCTATCTGGTTGCTCTTTATCTTAACATGTATACTTATTGTCTCTCTGTTAGATGTTGATAAAACCCTTAGGATGTGTACTCGACTTCCTGGACTATGATGTAGATCATACTAGTGGGGCCTGGGTAGTCCATGAGTACATCCTTCAATGTTCCTAGTCGTGGGAATATCGAGACGGGGCATCGATATTCTAGAGTAGACTAGCGCATATCTTCTCGACCCATGTGATGGGCGATGGATGATCCTATATACATTGGTGTTTGACATCTGGTATTATACCTTACGTCAGATGGCAGTTCTCTGGTGACACTGGTACAGCTCAGTCTGTTGACCCGAGATCGTCATAGAGTCTTGTGTGTCTCCCACTGTGCTTTGATTTCCACCCTACCACGGCTCTACTGAGTCGTGCAAACAGGTGGTTTTTGGGTACAGTCCCGATTCACATGTAGGCAATGAGCGATAGGAGGGGATTCGTCTCTCTCGGTATTGGGGGTTGATGTTGCGCTGCTCGACTGGCCATAACTGGAAATCCCTGGCCAGGGTTGCAGTGATTTACTGGTAAGTGTTATCAGTAGTTTCACGCTTGTTGTGGACCTTACATCGGCATGACTTATCAAGCTGCTGGGGTCTGACGTTTACCACCCCTAGGCGAGATATGCGACATATCAGACGAACAGACCGGACTGTGCGGTAAGTGTTACTGATTGGATTTGCAGGAGTATGAGCAGGCTTGCTCGTTGATTTTCTGATCGCTCAATACCCGGGTGACCGTTACGTTTAGCAGACCGCTTGCGGCTTGTGAACGATTGATATGATCACCACCTACTGCCGGCGTATTGACGAGTCTTTAGAGTCCTACACAAGGGTTTCCTGGCTCAAGCGAAACGGAGTAGGAGCGCATATGTGATATGTGCGGGACCGAGATTGATATGATATGAGATACCGTATTCCATTCTCGCGATTTATGACATTGATCGGTTGTATGTGATATAGCCGGGTTATCGGATCAAGTGTTGATTCGATAAGTTGTTACTTTTGATATTAGTCGGTTAAAGACGGATTATTAAATCAAGAGTTGATTTAATGATTTAATGTATAATTATATATTTGATATATTACTTTACATTAACTAGTATTGGTTCACTTAAGATTGATTTTTCTCACTAGATTGTGCACATTGTTTATATGTGATATATGCAAGTGTACATGTTTGTATCATGCTTGATGATACATACAAGTTGGGTGTATGAGACTTAAACCAAATCAAGGTTAAATAAGGGTTTACTTATTTCTTAACAAATAACAAAAGAGATAAGACTTTGGTCAAAGTTATCAAGCTTCATGAAGCTTGAAGAAACATTGACAAAATAAACTCTTTTGTCATTCCTTAGGATATTAGTTAACCCAACCCTTAACCTCATACCTTGGTTAATTCTCTACATGAGTTCAGCATGAGGGCTTAACTCAACCATGGTGCAATAATTCATTGGATAAGTTTTCATTTGGATGATTTATTCTTTCTTCTTCTTCTTCTTCATCAAGCTCCATGAAAAGCTTGCTAGCTCCAATGGTGCCATGAGAAAAAGTGTGAGAAAATCAATTCTAAAGTGAACCCACTTCCTACTTCTTCATCCTCTACTACTTGCCATGTAGTATAGGGTGTTCTCTTCACAAAGTTCATGACCAAGTGAAGGAATAGCTTGAGTTTGAGTCTCCCCGACGTAGATCATCTTCAGTTTCGAAGTCAACGACCTAGCCCGCTCATTTCTCCGAAGAAACCATCGCTAGAGTCCGGGATCCCGATGATCGCAACGAAGGGACGTCAACACGGAGCTTTAGAAGTGAAGGACCGGATCTACAAAGGTTGTAATCCCTTTCACTTGTAGTTAAAGTTGTTAACTTACTTGTTTTCGCATAATCTCTAGTATACGATCTTGGTTAGGGTTGTTCGGCACGGCTATTTTTTTTTGAAACGGGCATGGTTGATGCCTTGTAGAACCTTGTTAGAGTGCCTAGGAACCCTACACCTCGCATCGGGTATATATCACAAATCTCAGAACCGAGAAATCTCATGGTGGACGCATTAAATATCATATCAAGAGAAACCGGGTTTTCAAACAATACATAGTTTTCTTGAAATACGCCCACGGTTCTCAAATCCATAAATCATATGAAATCCATATCTCAATGCGTAAATCCATGAAAACTGATATATGCAACATAAAACAACAGTATGAGTATATCAAGGGAAATCCGCTCTTTTAAATGAATCCATCTTTGAAATATATCTTGCGGTTCCCAAAATCCTCCGAAAAACAAGTGCAGCATCATATGTGGTGTACATGTAAGTGTAGCAAGGTTTAAGTATCTACATGTAAGCAAGTATGTATGATGCATTTCATAATCGCAATGATCAACAACTCAATATCACATATCAAAACAATACCACTTGGGGTACATACAACTATAGCGAAAATATGCGGTGTATATGTCAATATGTGTGCATGATATACATGTAGCTGTAATAGACTATATGGGTGTACATGTCAATATGTGTGCATGATATACATGTAGCTGTAATAGACTATGTGGGTGTACATGTCAATATGTATGCAAGATGTACAAGGAGCTATAGTAAAGTATACGTGAAATGGATTAAGAGTCACTATCTTAACTATCCATGTCAAATACAACATCACGTATGTAGGTGTCAACAATATCTCATATGCACAATGGGATAAGGGCTACCACCTCAACTATCCCTATCCACTACCATATCACGTATGTACGTGGTTTGTGCGTGTCATGGCAATTACTGACGATGTGGGTGTATCATACAATTTAGTGCTCGTGCAACATGAACCGTCAGTAATGTGTTATAACTAAAGGTACAACAGATACTACTATGCAATGACATTCATATGAAATTAATAATATGCAATAACATGCAGCTATGCTATCATATCAGCCCCGACGCATAACGCCATACGGACGATTTCCCCGTAGATGTTTAATCTACTCACCAAAGGTCTCCAGCAATGAAAGTCCGACCACCTGCTTCCCCTTGTTCGCAGCATCCGAAGTCCCCGCTTGCGACGCTATATTTCCACAAACACAAGAAATAGTGCAAACATCTCAGAAATCGACCAATATAACGTAAAACTACGTATTAAATAACGCACCAACACTAAACTAACTCGCGAGTGTACGTCTAGTGGCTAACGTGCGTAACGATACCACAAAACCTACCCAAGTACAGCAGCTGCACAAGATCACGATTCGTGTCGCAACACGTAACACGCGGACTCAAAACACTAGATTATAGGTAAACGATCCTAGATTCTGCATACTGCAATTACTAAAAAAAATAAACAGTACCAAACACCCCTAACCAACAGCAGACAACTACCCACAAAAAACCAACACCCAACTCTCCTCTACAGCCGACGTCGCCGGATTTCTCCAAAGGGGTCGCCGGCCCCGGCCAGTGGGGTGGTCCTCATGTCTCAGGTGGTGCTCCAGGGTCACTAGTACATCACTACAATTTTGTTTGATTTTTCTGTAAAAAACCCAGGTCGCAGCAGTTCACAGAGGCTCTAAAAGACACTAAAAAAACGATATTGCACTAATCGATATCTAACGTGTTCTAATCAATATCCAACGAACTACACATCATAAAAACTTCATTTTAACAGATTAGGGATTATACCTATCAACTTTAGCTCACAAGATCCAAGCTTTCCTAGCTCCAAGTGATCCAAGAGCAAAAATCAAGACTTTTGGTATTTTTGTGATATATTTGGGAATTTTGGAGATTTATTGAGCTTGGATTGAT
The DNA here is from genome assembly GCA_030015575.1 of Agapanthus africanus. Classification (NCBI taxonomy): domain Eukaryota; kingdom Viridiplantae; phylum Streptophyta; class Magnoliopsida; order Asparagales; family Amaryllidaceae; genus Agapanthus; species Agapanthus africanus. The sequence goes on along the minus strand of JASDDO010000026.1, from coordinate 395,468,615 downwards.
GCAAAAGGAGAAAGAATGGATCAAGAGCAGAAGAGAGAGGGAGGGATTCGGCCAAGGGAGAAGAATGGAGTTTTGTGGAGTGTTCTAGCTATTGCAAGTGATAAATGCACATAAATGCATTCACACACACATGCATGCACCTCTTGCATTCATTTCTTTTCCTTTCTCTAACTTTAAACTTAATCCCTAGTCCACACAATTAATCTAGATATTATGTGGGTTTTTGGTTAACTCAAGTTTGATTTAAGGAAAAGATTACAAAAGAGAAATTTCCCAAAAAGCGAATACCGCATTAAAATAACATTAAAATTGGGAAAAATTCTAATTGAACCAAAACGTCCCATATACCCCCAAATCTTTCGCACTAGCTTTATTTTAGCTAAACTAGGTGCTGGCAAGTCTATATGGTCGTTTGATCACAGTCGGATTAAAGCGGAAAATACCGACAATTTAACCCTAAAACGGAAAAATTCGCATAACGGTTTCTAAAACGTTACAGTGGGCACGATCAAATATGTGTCCTACCTACCAAAGCAAAACACCCCGGAAGAAGCCGTGTTTCAGCGATACTGCAACTGATCCCAAACGGTCAAACCTGGAAGAACTGTGCCACAACGGGGGTGAGTTGCCAACTCATGAGAAGAAAATATCTGCAGGTAGATATCGAATAAAACAACAATTTCCTAGGTCATTATATCCTGAAGGTAATACTATGATATCTAGGGTGACCACATATGTATATATGTTCACAATTGTTCAATGCAATGAAATATATAAATAAACATCGGACATCATATGCCTGTATGCATGTGGATATCATCCACGTGTCTACCAAGAGAGGTGCTATCCTATGCGAGGTCCTCTTTCGACCTGTCTATCCATTCCACCAGCCAACGGGGATAATTTTGAAATAAAACCCCAATACATCAACCTTCTACCAAAATATCACGGTCTCGAGTCTGAAGACGCATATGTCTTTATTACAAAATTTGAAAATGTATGCGCAGTGATGGGAACCTCACAGTTTTCTGTGGATGCTATGCGTCTACGTCTTCTTCCATTTACCTTGTGCGATATAACCGAGAAGTGGCTGTATAATACAACCGCACATTCCATTTCGAATTAGGAAGAATTCGTCCAGCATTTCTTAAGAAATTCTACCCTAATCACAAGACAGCTCGAGTCCGTAGCGAACTAAATCAATTCACCCAGCTTCCGAATGAACCATTCTCGAAGTGTTTTGAACGCTTCAAGGATCTGTTGGTTCAATGTCCACATCACGGAATCCCGAGATGGGATCTGTGCAGAATCATATATGAGGGAATTAACCCTACCACTAAACAGAACCTTGAATCTATGTGTCAAGGCACTTTTATGACCAAAGATGATGGCGAAGCTTGGAAATTTTTAGAAGAGTTCGCTGAAAAATCCTTACAGTGGGAGAGTGTAAACCAGTCATCATCTAGGGATGGCATACACCAAATTGATGTTTCCATAGGTGTTCGAGCTGAAATTGCAGCAATGCAAAAGAAGCTCGAGGCTATGGAATATAAATTTTTAGCAGCCTCCCTAAATCCGATGTCGCTCCCCAAAACTGTATGTGGATGCTGTTCTGATCCTTCTCATTTGACGGAAGAATGTCCATTGAATTCTCCGTTTCAAGGTCAAGAGCATACCAATGCCGCTTTTCAAAGACCTAGAAACGATCCATATTCTTCCACATAAAATCAGGGTTGGAGGAATCACCCTAACTTTGCTTGGAACCAACAACAAAATCAAAACACGGTTCCAAACCAAAATAATTTTCAAAGGGCTCTTCCACCACAACAGCAACCACTTCAACTCACTCAGCGCCCCTACCAGTCACAAAATTTTCAAAACCAGGTCAACACTCCTGCACCCTCTAATCCTTTGCAGTTGACCTGTTCTGATGAGTTCTCTGCATTCACACAAACCATGAAGTCACTCTTGTCAAATTTCATGGAAGTGTCGGCTGAGGTTAGGTCTTCCGTCAATGATATAAAGAAAAACTCAGCTTCCCAAGCTGAAAGTATAAGATCGATGGAAGCAGAAATTGCACGACTAAAAGCCGAAATGAGTGCGAGAGAAAAAGGGAAACTTCCATCTCAACCCCTACCGAATCCTGGGCATTACAATGTAAATGCCATCACAACGTTGAGATCAAGAAGAGTGCTGAATAATCACGTTGGGGAAGTGATTGATGATACTGAAAGATCTATCAATAACACCCCGGCTGAGACCTTTCCTTACACACACATTTCTACTTCTGATCCTTGTTATTCTACCCCACCGTCTTCTCGCGAGCCTATTCTCCGTTTCCCTCTAGGCTCGACACCTCAGCCCACCTCTTGTATTCATCCACAGACGATCCCCACTCCTATTCTGGGATCACTTCCACCCACACCACCTTCTCCTATGATGAACCCAGCTCTTATTGCTAAAGCACCTTATCTGAATCGGTTAAGGGGTAACAAATCGAGTCCACATATGGAGAAGATTATAGAAATGTTCAAACAGGTTAACATCAACATCCCTCTCCTAGATGCTATTCAAAAAGTCCCTGCTTATGCGAAAATTCTTAAAGACTTGTGCACTAGGAAGAAGAAGACTCAAGTGCCCAAAAAGGTCTTCATGACAAATAATGTTAGCATTGCTTTTACCCCACAACTACCAAAGAAACGTAAGGACCCAGGATGTCCTACAATATCGATTTCTATTGGGGGTAAGAACATCAACCGTGCTCTTCTAGACCTTGGCGCAAGTGTTAACCTGCTTCCATACTCTGTTTATGAGCAGCTAGGGATTGGAGAGTTGAAACCAGCTCACTGCACTCTCCAAATGGCAGACCGTTCAATCACCAAACCTGGGGGTGAACTGGAGGATGTGTTGATAAAAGTCGGGGAATTTGTATTCCCTGTGGACTTCATTGTTCTCGATACACAACCTGTAGCAAACCCATGGAGCCAAATTCCGGTGATTTTGGGTCGACCATTCCTTGCCACTTCCAATGCTGTCATTAACTGTAGAAATGGTTCAATGAACCTATCTTTTAGAAAAATGACAATTGAACTGAACATCTACAAAATTGGAAGTCAGCCATCTGAACCCTCTGCTCATATACTTGATGTGTGCTCTGTCCACGAGATTGCTCCCGAAAGTTGCGAAGTTGATGAACTTTGCTTTGATGATCTCGACGACACTACCACATCAATATTTGATCTTGCACATCCTAGTGAGGACACTCTTTCCACGCTTGAGTCCGACACTCTTGACTCATCACCATCCGAGTCTGTATCCTTTACAGGCTATGAGCTTCTTTTTGACTCCGAAAATCATTCGATGATCCCACCTTATATTATTTCTCCGCCAGCATTAGATCTCAAACTTTTACCTTCTCATCTTAAATATGCATATTTAGGTGAGAATGAGTCTTTACCGGTCATCATATCCGCTGCTCTAGCATCAGAGCAAGAGAATGCGCTTTTGACGGTACTGAGATCTAATAGGCAGGCGTTTGGTTGGACCATGGCGGACATCAAAGGGATTTGTCCCTTGATTGTTGAACATCATATACATTTGATGGATGAAGCCAAACCAACCCGAGAACCACAGATACGGTTGAACCCCGTCATGAAGGATGTGGTGAAGAAAGAAATCGTCAAATTCCTAGACAATGGTATCATTTACCCAATCTCCGATAGCCAATGGGTAAGTCCAATTCATGTCGTCCCTAAGAAATCTGGCATCACAGTCATTACCAATGAGGCAAATGAGTTAATTCAGACACGCACTCAAACTGGGTGGCGTGTATGTATTGATTACAGGAAACTCAATGCCGCAACAAGGAAAGACCACTTTCCTTTACCCTTCATTGACCAGATGCTGGAACGCTTAGCTGGACGTGAGTATTATTGTTTTATGGACGGATACTCTGGCTATAATCAGGTCCCCATTGCCAAAAAGGATCAAGATAAAACCACATTTACTTGTCCTTTTGGTACCTTTGCTTATAGACGCACGCCCTTTGGGTTATGCAATGCTCTCGCTACATTTCAGCGGTGTATGATGGGGATATTCTCTGACATGGTCGAGAATTTTTTGGAGATTTTCATGGACGATTTCTCGATTTTCGGAGACTCTTTTTCTGACTGACTATCGAATCTTGACGCGGTTCTTACTCGTTGCAAAGAGAAGAACTTAACCTTGAATTGGGAAAAATGCCATTTCATGGTCCAAGAGGGAATTGTGCTTGGACATGTTATTTCACGAAAAGGCATTGAGGTTGACAAAGCTAAGATAGATGTAATTCAAAACCTTCCTCATCCCAAAAGAATCAAGGATATCCGATCTTTTCTTGGCCATGCAGGCTTTTACAGGAGATTCATTAAGGATTTTAGCAAAATTGCTAGACCTTTAACTCTTCTCTTGGCCAAGGATACTGTTGGAGATAGTGCCCTCAGAGTCAATTATTGGATCACAGGCACGTGATTGCAATGATTGAGGGAAGACCTATCCCGGTAGGACAGTCTTACTCGAGATGATAGTATGCTATCAGGTTTATCTTTATCTTCGTGTACTGTTTTAGGTGACCTGACATGTCGCTATAACACGTTGATAGAGCCCCTAGGATTCTTGCTTGACCACCAGCAGTATGAGGGCGATCATATAAGTGGGAGCTGGGGTCTATAAGCACATCCTTAAAAGGTCCCTAGTCATGGGAGTTTCGAGACAGGGCATCGATACTCCAGAGTAGACTAGTGTATACAGTAGAGACCCCGACGAGGGGCGGTGGCCGGTCTCACAAGCCATTGGTGTCAGTTCGATCACCTAAGATGTATACAGGTGCTCATTGGGTTATGAGTACACCGGACAGGACTGGCCGGGAACATGCTAGTTGGTCTTATACCTGACGTCAGATGGCAGTTCCCTGGTGACATGTGTACAGGTTAGTTCATCGACCTGAGGATCGTCATTTGTCTCGTGTGAGTTCCCACTGTACTTTGATTACTACCCTACCACGCTCAAAGGAGACGTGCAAACAGGTTTTAGTTGGGTACAGTCCCGAGCCACATGGAGGCAGTGAGCGGATCTTCAGGGGTTCGTCTCTCCCGGTATTGGGGGTGAGGTCGTGCTGTGCCTGGGAGAGCCATTACACGAAGCCCTCGGCCGAGGTAGGAGATTTACTGGTAGGTATTCCAGTAGTATCTCAGGGTGTTCTGGGCTACACTCCGACACGACTTGTACCGCTTTTGTGGGTCTAACTTTTACCAACCCCCTAGGCCCGCCATGCGATGCTCATAAACGAACGGACCGGACTGTACGGATATTGTCACTGACAGGCTCAGTAGGGTGTCAGGATGAGTTCGCTCATCGACGTCCCTTTTGGTCAATACCTGGTAGCCTGTTACGTATTGGCTTATACCTCTGACGTGCTAGTGGTTAAATCCACAACCAAGGTGTTGACGAGTCTTTAGAGTTCCCCACATTCAGTTGCTCAAGTTTTCGGGCGAAAAGCTGTAGAGGCCGTATGGAGATATGGCAGGGTTCGATCAGATACGTACGGTATTGCACGGATCAGGATCGAACGGATAATACTAGCCGGCTTTGGTTTAAGCCGGATCCTAGTATAGTACAGTGTAGATTTTGTCTCATTGCATTTGTATTTCGGTCGGAATACAGATGCGGGTGTGTATACACAGTATCGGGGTTTTCCTGTAATTTATTACGGGACCAGTTTTCTGGAGTTGCCAGTTTGCTTTTCGTTTCGGCCATATTTCTTTGTATCCTTCATTGGCCGAAGATTGGTGGAGGAGGGCTTATTTGCATTTGTGCAAATAAGCAATATGGAGGGTGTTCTTTGCATACTTTTGTGTCATGATGGTTTCATGATGGAGCCCCATCCTTTGACCTTCCATGGTTCATGATTGCTTGACTTTTTGTAGCAATCATGGTTGTTGATTAGTTGGTGGAGTGTGGTTTTGTTAGTGATCATTGCTTGACTTTGGAGTCATCATGCTTTTGGTGATGGTTGAATATGATAACCATTTTCCTTTCACTTGATTATTCTTGTGGCTATCCTTTTTCACTCTCTCCCTCTCTCATTCTCACTCTCCCCATTCACCATGGCCGGCCATCATATGGTAGGGGCTGTCCCAATATTTCATGGGGGGATTTTTGGTCTTTTAGCTTCACAAAAATCCCATAGTTCCACCTCCAAAGTATAGTTCATTCCTCCACCAAATGGCAAACTCCATAACCCCAAATGAGACATGGTTCTACACCATTCTACAGCAAACCTTGGGCACGTCGGCTTGCCAACTTCGTGCCCGAGTTGCCTCGGTATAGAGGTGGGAGCCCGTAAAAGAAGCCGGCGACGTGGTGCCCTTCCGGCGACGAGGTGGAGACCGGAGCTTCCGCGGGAGATCGGGACGACGACGAGAAGACCGGAGGACACGGATCAGTAGGTATATCTCTCTTTCCCATCTTGTAGTTAGCTAGGACTAGTTAATGGCCCGATCCGGGTTTTAGTGCGCGGTGGTGCCGGTTTGAAAAATTATAGTTAACCATCGCTTCCGTATTTGGCCTCGGGATGGAGGCCGGGGCGCCGTCGTGCACTTACAGTGGTATCAGAGACTCGCCATTAACATAGTCTAGCTTTGTCTAATGTGTTTTACATTTCCGATCGAAAATTTTTCCGAAAACCGTATTTTTCTTCACATCAGTTTCTGTCGAAATTTTTTGAAGTCCAAAAATTTTCAGGTTGTTTCAGAATGATGTGTAGGACAATCTAAGAGTTCTGGAAAAATTTGGTCTCGTGAACAGTCTAAACGACCGCGGAACCACGGCCAAACCCTTGCTTGGGCCGCGGTTCCGCCGCGACATGAACTGATCAGTGTACCAAAATTTTCCAGAAAGCTCCTGGGTTGAAAATATGGGTTTTGGAATATTAATTTTGGGCCCAGAATTTCTTGATGTGCTACAGCAGTACTTGGGGCCCACTTGTTATAATTTTGATCGATCGGATATTATAAACACATTTTTTCACAGTATTTACATTATATCTGCGACCGTGAATGTCACTTGATCGGTAAATCCAGTCTAACTGCTATAACCCGGTTAGACGGATTTGCGAACGTGACTTTCACGTTGATGTTCTGTGTTATGCTGTGATGTTGCGGAATGGTCGTGGGGGATAGCCTGGATGCAATGCTAGTACAGTTTTTGTTGTATTATCTACATGTGATATTGCGGGGTGAGCGTCCGACATGTGGACTGCCGTCACTACCTGTTTGTATTATTCTTTTGGGGCACGACCAGGTTGCGGTCGATGTACCCGTTGGTTGTATATTTTACTTTCTGTACTAGGATTGCCCCGCAGAGGTGTGCACGGATAGCCGGGTTCTAGAGGGCAACAAGCCCGCATCTCATAGCATTGAGACGGAGGGGGCTTCACTCTAGAATTGGTGGGCTATTCGCCGCACTCGTAGAGGGTACAGGTTGACCCAGGAGGGGTGCCCGAGTTGCCGGATTCCGTGAAGTGCCGGGTGGTCCATTCACGTCGCTGAAGGGGGCTGCCTCGCTTCAGGTTTTGGCGGGTAACTTGCCGCGCCCGTAGGCGTCTAGGATCTCATTGCACAGGCTATCCACACGACCAGGGGAACGTCGGGTTTCAGTAGTGGCTCTGTGAAACCCGGGGATCCCAGATATCTGTATTGTTCTGTGATGCTGTACATTTCTGTGATGTTGCATTTTATCACGCCTTGAGTGAATATAATATATTGGTATGTATATTAGTAGATGTTGTATATGTTTTGCATCCGCGCTAGTCCAGTCCCCGCTCTGTCATTAGTTAGCTAACCTAACGGGTAATGACGGGACCCAGTGGCGAATGCGGATGGCATATACGTACATCAGTATATTTTCGTTCTTTGTGGTGTGATCAATTGATGGGACTGCATTGATTCGGATCAATGCAAGTTAAAAACAAACCTAATCTGATGTTGTTGGAACACTTTTCAAAAAAAAGCTGTTATTGCAAGGACGTTCACTTTTGTTTTGCATCGTGGTATTCAGTTGGAATATCCTGCTCCTCAGTCGACGAGGCAAGGGCCGAGATCCCTTCACCGGGAGTGACCCCTTGGACAGAAGTTTGCGTCAGGGCAATAACTTCACTATAGCCGATTACTTTTGCTTTGCATCGTGGTATTCAGTTAGAATATCCTGCACCTCATTCTACGGGGAAAGAGCCGAGATCCCTTCACCGGGAGTGACCTCTTTAGCAAAGGTTTTCGTCACTATATTTTTAAAAGCTATCCGTTCCTTCAACGATATCAAGTTCTTTACGTTAAAGGTTTTCGCCAGAAACCATTCGTAGCCCTCCGTCGTTTCATATGGGTGGTCAATAGTATTCAAGCTGTGTTTGTTGGCCAAAGTCAAGGCACAGTGTTTGGTAGCTATTGGGGTATTCATATGCAGCATAGATAGATGCGTTGGTTTGGGGCAGTCGTATAGCCTTGTTGGCTAAAGTCAAGGGCTTGTACGGGTGGGCTCAAATTAATCTGGAGAATGACGGGTAGAACTTGACATGTGACTTATGATTTGTTGGCCAAAGTCAAGGTCATAAGAGCATGGGGCAAAAATCACATCGGGAGTTTCAAAAGAACTGAAACTTGCCAGATATGCGCATACCTTCTGGAGTGTGACACCGTGAGCGGATTCCGTCACGTTATCATGCGATGATAGTTGGATCCTGATTCCCACTGATGAGTTAGTTTACTCCTCGGGTGACCCCGACTAATTCTTCTTTCAGGTTTGGAGGAGAATTTGACGGTACAGTGGGAGGTTTCCAGATTAGATAAATTGGTAACCATCCTGATCTTAGTTAGAGTGCACGCTGAGTATTTCTTTTCTCTCTCTCTTTGGCAGCAACCATTGACCCGACCCTAAGACTATGACTCAGTGACCAAGTTGACCGAACCTTCTTAAACACTGGCTTTTGGATTGTCAGAGTTGCACACCTAATTGCCACTCCTACTTTTACCCTTTTCTCCAGGATACCCCGTATTACTACGAACGTCCACTTCCATTGGACAAAACCATCGTATGGTTATATACGAACTCGAAGGGATTTATTCAAGAATGGTTTCCGGTTCTGGAGAAAACGGATAGGATTATTTAGTTGTCTTTTCGTTTTACCTTCTCTCAAGTTGTGAGTACTCCTTGGTTTAGGAGATAGTACACCTATTACGCAAATTGGATAGTCTTCTTCCAAACCATAGGCAGGTGCCGACCGGTAGGGAATGAAGAAAACCAATTAGCCTAGCGATGGTGTACAGAAGGTATTAAGTTAAGACAAAGCAAGGGATTAGTAAGAGGGCAAAGTAAATTGCGACTGATATTCACGACCAAACCAAGTATTTCTTCGCCAATCCTAAATCACCTTTGTATTTCTCCAGGACACTCCGTATCACTACGAAGATCCACAGTTTATTGGATACTCCATCGTATGGTTATATACGAACTCGAAAGGAACTTGTTCCAGTTCGGGGATGGATTCTGGTTCAGGAGAAATAGGAATAAGGTTTATTCGGTTGTCTTTTATCTTCACCTTCTCTCGCATTGCGAGTGCTCCTAGGATTAGGACAGTACACCCATTACGCTTATTGGATAGTCTTCTTCCAAACCATAGGCTGGTGCCGAACGGTAGGGAAGGAAGAAAACCATTTGGCCTAAAGGGGTGTGCTGAAGGTAATGACTAAAGACATAAAAAGGGATTTGGAGAGGTGGCAAAGAATTATACGGTTACAGTCGTGAATCTGGAAGAGGCATTACTAAGAATACCGGATACCCCATCGAAATATTTCAATGTTTCAGTTTCACTGTGTACTGTTAAAGGAAAACTGATTTCCCAATTAGTCCTTACTCCAGGGTATGTATTTACCAGGTATGATTCTCACATCTGTATGGTTTTACAGATGATGAGTGGGAGTAGGTTAGTGGGAATTAGGTGATCATCCTCATTATATCGGGATTCTTTGTAATCGGTGATATTTGAGGAAGTCACCTGGGTTGTTTGCCGGTCGGCAAATATTTGGTTTTGAATATCCGCTGTTGTGCACCAATTTCAAATTGATATATCTGTACGTCTATTTTCATAGAGTGAGATATATCTTTTTGAAATTATGTCTATGACATTTATCTATATCAGTGGATGGTTAGGTAAGGAGCGTTGAACAGCGGAGTAATTCTTCTTAACCATAAGTACAGTTTTCAACCTACGACACACAGTGAATAAGTTATCAGACTCAAGGGACTTATACAGAGTATTGTATGTTGTCCAGGAGGACAGAGGGGTTGGTCCTCGTACTATATTCAGTTTATTTATGACTTCTCTAGTTTTTAGACAAGTGTTTCGTGGAAACACAGGATCCGAATTTTGAGAAGTTATAGGTATATGGATAAAGTAGAGAACCAGGTACTACAAGTATCGGGATTCTTCAGAGTGATCGAAGATGTAGATACTTGTCTATGGTATTCAGTTGATAGTAGTGAATAAGAGAACTTGCTTCTTTTTCAGGTTACTCATAATTGGAAGCATTCCTAAGTTGAGTAACGCTGATCGGCCTCCTTCCATTTAGTTGACATGCACTGGAGACAGCTGCATGTTTTGAATCTGGTTCAATTAAATCAGTGCCTCTGGTTCTATATTGGATATAGAACAATTCATATCTTAACGATGTTAAGGTATGGGGAGTTGTCCGGCTTATGATTAAAACCAGACTCTGGATAACTCAAGGCACATTTCTGTAATGACTGTTTGTGGGTTGACCCAGGCTATGACGAGGGTTGACTTTCTACCATCTGGAAGATCAATAGTGATATTGTTCTTAACTCGCCACAGTTTTAAATAAAAATGGATTTTTTCAGAAAACAGTAGTGGGAGTATGGTAGAACTGGAAGTGATTCCAGAACCACAAACAATTACTGAAGATTTGATAGGAACCTAAAGATTCAATCTGGTTTGACATTCCATTGGCCACTCCGCAGATAAGGTGGGTAACTTCAGGCACCCGAGAGGTACTCCGGTAGCCTCAAGGACGGTGACAGGGAAGTTCTTGTTTACCCAGACTTGCCATTGCTGTTGTTCCAGGCTGTGAGACCCGGCAGGAGGATGAGTATAGCGTCGTTCTAAACTAGTTTTAGAAGTGAACGTGTATATGACTTTGCCAAAGGGTTGTCGTAGTCAGTGGGAGAAGCGGAAGCATTGGTGGACATGTGACTTATGTCTATTTATAGACTAAAGCAGATATAGCGGAGATAGATCATCAATTTCTGATGTGACAGTCATAGGTTTGACTTCAGCAGAATATGGGATGGATCTGTTGAGAAGGTAGTAGGGTGTGGTGTCATGGTATTTGGATGACATACACAGAGTAGGAAGTGATATTCCTATGCTACAATCGGTTATGCTTTGGTCGTCACACAGTGGTTTCTCCACATGGGACTTGGACATTATATCAGACATACTGGTTACTAGATCTATGGTTTTAGATCTAGATTTGGGTGGTTTCCCAATTAAGGGTACTTAGACAGCATTCTAAGAGTATTTAGAATGGACGACTCCTGGCACGGTAGTGTACCTGCAGGTAATGGAGTCACCCTCTCTAAAGGAGTCTTACAGACTAAAGGGGAGAGGGATGTGCATGATTGGCAGATCACTTGCTCAGGCAATTGAGTCAATCATGAGATGTCAAGTAACACACCAGATGTTGTTCTTGCACTAGATGCAATAAGTTGACATTGATCCTATCCTAGAGAAACAGTCGGAAGCAGTTTTAGAACATAAGTGGATGTTCTAGGGATATGATAACGACAGCCTCATTCGGGAGACGGTTATCATTCCAGGCTTCCAAGGTGACATGGACGACAAGGAGGTTGTCAGAGTTATAGTTTTTCCTTCTGACGAGGGGCAGTATTTTGGACAGGTGGTCCAAGGCAATACCGAGGGAGGCATGGCGCAGGATACTGATTAAGTTCAGTTGTCGATACAGTCTAAGAAGTTTGGATTTGGAGTTCATTTATGAGATAGGTCCCATCAGACATCCAGACACATTCTAAGACAGGTATTGCTCATTTCGGGAGATGGTTTTCTCCGCGAACTTGAGATATAGAGAGACATAGAAAGAAACATCAAAGTGCATCCACTCACTGAGGCTATTCCTCGAACGCAATAGTTTCGCAACGAGCTTTGTGAGACTGACTAGTAGAGGAGTTGGGTGTTCGGTATCACACGGGCTGTGAGTATGCGATATCGCAATAATTAGCCTTGAGTGCAAGTGGGAGATTGTTGGAGATAGTGCCCTCAGAGTCAATTATTGGATCACAGGCACGTGATTGCAATGATTGAGGGAGGACCTATCCCGGTAGGACAGTCTTACTCGAGATGATAGTATGCTATCTGGTTTATCTTTATCTTCGTGTACTGTTTTAGGTGACCTGACATGTCGCTATTACACGTTGATAGAGCCCTTAGGATTCTTGCTTGACCACCAGCAGTATAAGGGCGATCATATAAGTGGGAGCTGGGGTTTATAAGCACATCCTTAAAAGGTCCCTAGTCGTGGGAGTTTCGAGACAGGGCATCGATACTCCAGAGTAGACTAGTGTATACAGTCGAGACCCCGACGAGGGGCGGTGGCCGGTCTCACAAGCCATTGGTGTCAGTTGGATCACCTAAGATGTATACAGGTGCTCATTGGGTTATGAGTACACCGGACAGGACTCGCCGGGAACATACTAGTTGGTCTTATACCTGACGTCAGATGGCAGTTCCCTGGTGACATGTGTACAGGTTAGTTCATCGACCTGAGGATCGTCATTTGTCTCGTGTGAGTTCCTACTGTACTTTGATTACTACCCTACCACGCTCAAAGGAGACGTGCAAACAGGTTTTAGTTGGGTACAGTCCCGAGCCACATGGAGGCAGTGAGCGGATCTTCAGGGGTTCGTCTCTCCCGGTATTGGGGGTGAGGCCGCGCTGTTTCTGGGAGAGCCATTACACGAAGCCCTCGGCCGAGGCAGGAGATTTACTGGTAGGTATTCCAGTAGTATCTCAGGGTGTTCTGGGATACACTCCGACAAGACTTGTACCACTTTTGGGGTCTGACTTTTACCAACCCCCTAGGCCCGCCATGCGATGCTCATAGACGAACGGACCGGACTGTACGGATATTGTCACTGACAGGCTCAGTAGGTTGTCAGGATGAGTTCGCTCATCGACGTCCCTTTTGGTCAATACCTGGTAGCCTGTTACGTATTGGCTTATACCTCTGACGTGCTAGTGGTTAAATCCACAACCAAGTTGTTGGCGAGTCTTTAGAGTTCCCCACATTCAGTTGCTCAAGTTTTCGGGCGAAAAGCTGTAGAGGCCGTATGGAGATATGGCAGGGTTCGATCAGATACGTGCGTTATTGCACGGATCAAGATCGAACGGATAATACTAGCCGGCTTTGGTTTAAGCCGGATCCTAGTATAGTACAGTGTAGATTTTGTCTCATTGCATTTGTATTTCGGTCGGAATACAGATGCGGGTGTGTATACACAGTATCGGGGTTTTCCTGTAATTTATTACGGGACCAGTTTTCTGGAGTTGCCAGTTTGCTTTTCGTTTCGGCCATATTTCTTTGTATCCTTCATTGGCCGAAGATTGGTGGAGGAGGGCTTATTTGCATTTGTGCAAATAAGCAATATGGAGGGTGTTCTTTGCATACTTTTGTGTCATGATGGTTTCATGATGGAGCCCCGTCCTTTGACCTTCCATGGTTCATGATTGCTTGACTTTTTGTAGCAATCATGGTTGTTGATTAGTTGGTGGAGTATGGTTTTGTTAGTGATCATTGCTTGACTTTGGAGTCATCATGCTTTTGGTGATGGTTGAATATGATAACCATTTTCCTTTCACTTGATTATTCTTGTGGCTATCCTTTTTCACTCTCTCCCTCTCTCATTCTCACTCTCCCCATTCACCATGGCCGGCCATCATATGGTAGGGGCTGTCCCAATATTTCATGGGGGGATTTTTGGTCTTTTAGCTTCACAAAATCCCATAGTTCCACCTCCAAAGTATAGTTCATTCCTCCACCAAATGGCAAACTCCATAACCCCAAATGAGACATGGTTCTACACCATTCTACAGCAAACCTTGGGCACGTCGGCTCGCCAACTTCGTGCCCGAGTTGCCTCGGTATAGAGGTGGGAGCCCGTAAAAGAAGCCGGCGACGTGGTGCCCTTCCGGCGACGAGGTGGAGACCGGAGCTTCCGCGGGAGATCGGGACGACGACGAGAAGACCGGAGGACATGGATCAGTCGGTATATCTCTCTTTCCAATCTTGTAGTTAGCTAGGACTAGTTAATGGCCCGATCCGGATTTTAGTGCGCCGTGGTGCCAGTTTGAAAAATTAAAGTTAACCATCGCTTCCGTATTTGGCCTCGGGATGGAGGCCGGGGCGCCGCCGTGCACTTACAGATACGACCTTCCATTTTGACTCGGATTGTGAGGCAGCATTCGACTCACTCAAACACTCTCTCACTACAGCCCCCGTTCTATCTTCTCTAGACTGGAACTACCCTTTTGAGCTTATGTGTGATGCATCAGATTTTGCAGTTGGTGCAGTCTTAGGACATCACATTGAAAAGATGCCACACGTGATCTATTATGCAAGTAAGACCCTAAACGATTCTCAAATTAACTATACAACTACCGAAAAGGAACTTTTGGCGGTTGTATTTGCATTAGAAAAATTCAGGCCTTACTTGATTGGCTCACCGATTGTTGTGTACACTGACCACTCCGTCTTGAAACATCTTGTGGCTAATACGTTGGATCCTTCTATTACAAGAATTTGATCTTGTTATTAAAGATAAGAAAGGATATGAAAACGTTGTAGCCGACCATCTTTCACGCATCTCTTCTTCACCTGTGACCCTTCCGATCAATGATTCTTTTCCAGACGAACAACTCTTGAATGTATCCGATGAACCAAGGTTCAGGGATATTGTGAACTATCTTGCTACGGGACTGATACCCAGCGATTGGTCAAAACAGGACAAACATCGTTTTCTATCCCAAGTAAAAAACTTTTACTGGGATGAACCATATCTGTTTAAGTATTGTCCTGACCAGATCATTCGCCGGTGTGTCCCGAATGAGGAATTCAAGAGTGTTCTATCTTTTAGTCATGATCAGCCATGTGGGGGTCACTTCGGTCCTAAAAAGACGGCAGAGAAGGTTTTGCAATGCGGTTTTTATTGGCCGGCCTTGTTCAAAGGCGCATTTGATCATTGCAAAACCTGTACACAGTGTCAACACACGGGTTGGATTTCCCGGATAAATGAGATGCCACAGCAACCCATCTTAGTGGTTGAAATTTTCGATGTTTGGGGCATTGACTTTATGGGTCCCTTTCCCAACTCCTTTGGGAATCTGTACATACTGCTTGTGGTTGATTATGTCTCAAAGTGGGTTGAAGCTATTCCTTGTCGCACTAATGACAAAAAGGTTGTCATTAAGTTCTTAAAAGAAAACATCTTTTCGTGATTTGGACACCCACGCGCTATCATTAGCGATAACGGGACGCATTTCTGCAACAGGTCTTTCGAGGCTTTGATCCGGAAATACGCAATCAACCACAAACTTTCCACACCCTATCATCCCCAAACGAGCGGGCAGGCTGAGATTTAAAATAGACAGATCAAACAAATCCTGGAGAAGACTGTTGTGAAGAATAGAAAAGATTGGTCGTCTAAATTGACGGATGCTCTTTGGGCATTCCGAACTGCATATAAAACCGATCTAGGGATGTCTCCTTATAGGTTAGTGTTTGGGAAGGCTTGTCACTTTCCAGTCGAGATTGAGCACAAAGCAATGTGGGCTATTAAAGAAATCAACTTTGACTTAAATCAAGCCTGCAACTTTCGGAAGCTGCAATTAAATGAGCTAAGCGAACTCCGCGATGAAGCTTATGATAATGCTGTAATTGTAAAGAACCGGACTAAGGTATTTCACGATAAAAACATTTTGAGGAAAACATTTACACCTGTTCAACAAGTCCTTCTTTATGATTCACGACTACACCTTTACGCGGGTAAGCTACGATCTCGGTGGAAGGGACCTTTTATTGTGCGGTCTGTATACCCGCACGGGGCAGTTGATGTAGAAAATGTTAAAAACGGTACATTTTTCAAAATGAACGGACATAGATTAAAGCCGTATTTTTCCACTGACCCTACGGAGGAGCTCCTGTTCTTACAGGAGCCATTTTATTTTGATTAAAATTCCTCCGTCTCACCTCCATGTCCTGTAAATTATTGTATCATCTTTTGAATGGAGGTGAGTAAAAAGAATAAGTTTGGGGGTGGATTTTCACGATCATATTTATTGCCCCCATTAATAAAGTTCCTCCCAGGCTTACAGCTTTTTGAGATTTAGCAGATGGCAACAGTGAGGACACTGTTGAAAACAAGTTTGGGGGAGGTTTGTGCTTATTTTCGCATCATTTGCATATCACTTTGCATAAGCACAAAACATTTAAAACCTATAAAAAATTTAAAAAAATCAAAAGATAAAATATTTAATATTTAATTTTTTTTGCATAAATAAGATAATAAAAGATTAGATAGTGAAAAATTACATCCAAAAGATTAGAAAAATTTAAGAAAACCAAGAAAATTAGAAGTTTTCTTAAACGAACTAGTAATAAGTAGTTATGAGCCGTTGTCCCAAGGGTTAGTAAGATGAAGGAAGTCACTAATCTGAGGATAAAAATAAGTCTGAAAAATAGTTTCTATTCTGGAAGCCAAACATTTGAACGTTGATACCCTACTATACGCACTTACACACGTCTTGAAACTCGGGATAGTAGAGGATACCTTGAAATGCTCTTGTCTAAAAACCAAGGTATGAAGGAAATAAAAAAATGAATAAAATATAAAATGGTGAAGAAAAATGAACACTGGTTTTGTTATTGCCAAAGAAGCAATAAAAAAATATAGCGAGGGTGCCTCTTCACCTATTGCCTTAGACCAACTGGTCTGGGAGTCACTGCTAAGCCTTAGATGGTGCAAGACGAGGAAAAAAATACACCGTATAAGCAAGCACATGAGTAATCGGTCGGTTAGTACCTCAAGAAGTATTAACGGTCGCATGAAAATGTATGAGCAAATCCATCTAAATATTCATTAATTAAAAAGTACTGAGGCAGATGGACAAGAGTATGATAGCTTGAATTGAATTCTCCGGGTGCAGGGATGTTCTTTACACACACGTAGGGTTATATGATCGATGTTTGGAAGAAAGATAGGAATGAAGAATAAAGACGATGTTTTATTGAGGGATGATGTGATTTCTAACATCTTTTCATGACTATTAAGATAGGGCCCATGACAACCGAAAAGCTAGTGTAGTTGGAAACTCTAATTTTCAAAGTCTTTCTTTTAAAATTTTTATCTTTATATGTAACTTTCACGGTCTTCCTTTTATTATTGGATTTTGTGGGTGCAATCCGCTGAAAACTCTCAGGAGACAACACTCCTCCTACTAGGTACACCTAGAGGTTTAAAGGCTTGTTGCACGTGCTCAGTGCAATCGTGTTGCCTACGAAAGTGTGCTAGTTAGTTTTTCTTTTTCTTATATTTTCTCCTTCTCTTTTTAATAAAACAGTTCGCTCGAGACGACCGAAAATAAGTTTGGGGGAATTTGATCAGTCGAAAATATTGCATTTTTAACACATCAATTTCCTTACCATTTGCAATCATCTAAAGGTGTTTGGTATGAATATAGCACATATTAGCAAAACAGCTGTAAAAATACCAAATAACATGTGTTATCTATTATAACCGGCATTTCTGAGGGAAATTGAGTGTTTATCATTGCATCGCATAATCTTTGTATAGCACATCACTTGTCTCGAGAATCTGTGCAGGAAATTCCAGGAACAGAGCCGAAATTGTCAAAAGTGCTGATAAAAATACGCCAAGTCCAAGACTTGTGATCTGACAGTGATATAGAAATAAAGATGAAATTCCACACATCAGAAACATACCATGAAGTCAGCACCAAGCATCACCAGAATTTCCATGCAGTGAAGCTTCTGATGGGCCGCGGATCCGCGGCCAGAGCCCCATTAGCGCGGCGGATCCGCGGCCACGTCATGGTGACGTTAGCACTGCTTTGCTTCAGAATTCTCTTCTCAGCTTCAGAACCCCTTTAAGCCACTGCAAATTCCAGAATTCTCCAGAAGTTTCTGTTAGAACAGAAAGGCTCCTTGTTTAAGCTAAACATCTTCAAGCTTCCAAAGCAAGCTACTTAACTACCTAAGCCTAGAAGCTTCTCCCTAACCTCCAAACTTATGAAGGAAGCTAACCCTAACTAACTAACTCTAGAACCTTTTACCTAACTACCAAGCTTACAAGGGAAGCTAAACTAAACCTAGCTTCTAAAGGAAGCTAATCCTAATCAAGGCTATAAAAGAGACCCTAAGGCTTCACACTCAAGGTTGTTCAATAATTCACCCACAAGTTGAGTGACACGACTTGTGCATTCAAACCCTAACCCTAATCTAATCATCAAAGCCAAATTCAAGATCCCCGAGTACAATTCAAGCAAGAAGCCTTCAACCTTTTAGGAGCGAAGCCGATCTTCATCCGAGCAAGTGGTCCAAGACGATCCACGACTCACGAAGACGAGCGAAGCCAAATCGACGATCGATTTCTTTCCTCATTGTAGATCTTGAGAGAATTGTAACAAAATTGTTGATAAATAAAAGGTGAAATTCTTTATCTTGCTTTCTTTACATTCTTGCATCATGATTAGATCTCGATTCTTGATTGTGTTCTTTGATATGATGTTTGAGTAAAAACTCCGCTCGTGGAGGAATCGAGACAATCAATAGATGATGATGTTACAAATCTTCAAACGATTCTTAAGTCCTGTGAGTTTTGTAAACTTTAGTAAATTGAAGAATCGACAACCTAGTTTCGAGCGATACTTTCTTGATTGTGTTCGCTCTTAATTAGTGATCCACGATCGATTCTTGAATTTACTAGAGGCTAGAATGTGAATGAAATCAACGAAAGGACAAGGGATAGATGATGAAACCCTAGTTTCCGCAAGAAATCCCTAATTCTCGTTGATCGTCATCGATCTAGCATCAAATCATCGATGGATAAGAAAACATAATCAATAGTTTTCATCACGTCTATAGATTCGATCGATTCCTATGAGCCTCACTTCGATTCTTGATTACTAATAGGATTGGATATCATCAATTCTTGATTCTTGATTTTTAATGTTTTCTTGATAATTAGATTTAGATCTGGATAATTCCTGAATTCACTTTTATGAATCTTGAATTGAATTGTCTTTTCTTTTCTCTTCAAATTTCGACTCATCTAATTCAATTACAAGCAAATCTCACTTTCCCTGTGGACAATCTGCATTCGCTAACGCCCTACAATTGACACTGTTATTGATTGCGGTCAAAAAATTTCTTTGGTTGTGATTTCTTACACTTTTCTTATTTACACACCGGAAAAACATTCAATCAGTTCCGAAAATCCTCCGAAAAACAAGTGCAGCATCATATATGGTGTACATGTAAGTGTAGCAAGTTTTAAGTATCTACATATAAGCAAGTATGTATGATGCATTTCATAATCGCAATGATCAACAACTCAATATCACATATCAAAACAATACCACTTGGGGTACATACAACTATAGCGAAAATATGTGGTGTACATGTCAATATGTGTGAAATGATATACATGTAGCTGTAATAGACTATGTGGGTGTACATGTCAATATGTGTGCATGATATACATGTAGCTGTAATAGACTATGTGGGGGTACATGCAAGATGTACAAGGAGCTATAGTAAGGTATACGTGAAATGGATTAAGAGTCAGTATCTTAACTATCCATGTCCAATACAACATCACGTATGTAAATGTCAACAATATCTCATATGCACAATGGGATAAGGGCTACTATCTCAACTATCCCTATCCACTACCATATCACGTATGTAGGTGGTTTGTGCATGTTATGGAAATTACTGACGATGTGGGTGTAGCATACAATTTAGTGCTCGTGCAACATGAACCGTCAATAATCTGTTATATCTAAAGGTACAACAGATACTAATATGCAATGAAATTCATATGAAATTAACCAATATGCAATAACATGCAGCTATCCTATCATATCAGTCCCGACGCATAATGCCATACGGGCGATTTCCCCATAGATCTTAAATCTACTCACCAAAGGTCTCCAGCTATGAAAGTTCGACCACCTGCTTCCCCTTGTTCGCAGCGTCCGAAGTCCCCGCTTGCGACGCTATATTTCCACAAACACAAGAAATAGTGCAAATATTTCAGAAATCGACCAATATAACGTAAAACTACGTATTAAATAACGCACCAACACTAAACTAACTCGCGAGTATACGTCTAGTGGCTAACGTGCGTAACGATACCACAAAACCTACCCAAGTACAACAGCTGCACAAGATCACGATTCGTGTTGCAACACGTAACACGCGGACTCAAAACACTAGATTATAGGTAAACGATCCCAGATTTTGCATACTGCAATTACTAAAAAAGTAAACAGTACCAAACACCCCTAACCAACAGCAGACAACTACCCACAAAAAACCAACACCCAACTCTCCTCTACAGCCGACGTCGCCGGATTTCTCCAAAGGGGTCGTCTGTCCCGGCCGGTGGGGTGGTCCTCGTGTCTCAAGTGGTGCTCCAGGGTCACTAGTACATCACTACAATTTTGTTTGATTTTTCTATAAAAAACCCAGGTCGCAGCAATTCACAGAGGCTCTAAAAGACACTAAAAAAACGATATTGCACTAATCGATATCTAACCTGTTCTAATCAATATCTAACGAAATACACATCATAAAAACTTCATTTTAACAGATTAGGGATTATACCTATCAACTTTAGCTCACAAGATCCAAGTTTTCCTAGCTCCAAGTGATCCAAGAGCAAAAATCAAGACTTTTGGTATTTTTGTGATATATTTGGGAATTTTGGAGATTTATTGAGTTTGGATTGATGCAAAAAGGGAAAGAATGGATCAAGAGTAGAAGAGAGAGGGAGGGATTCGGCCAAGGGAGAAGAATGGAGTTTTGTGGAGTGTTCTAGCTATTGCAAGTGATAAATGCACATAAATGCGTTCACACACACATGCATACACCTCTTGCATTCATTTCTTTTCTTTTCTTTAACTTTAAACTTAATCCCTAGTCCACACAATGAATCTAGATATTATGTGGGTTTTTGGTTAACTCAAGTTTGATTTAAGGAAAAGATTAAAAAAGAGAAATTTCCCAAATAGCGAATACCGCATTAAAATAACATTAAAATTGGGGAAAATTCTAATTGAACCAAAACGTCTCATATACCCCCAAAGCTTGCGCACTAGCTTTATTTTAGCTAAACTAGGTGCTGGCAAGTCTATATAGTCGTTTGATCACAGTCGGGTTAAAACGGAAAATACCGACAATTTAACCCTAAAAAGCAAAAATTCGCATAACGATTTCTAAAACGTTACAGTGGGCACGATCAAATATGTGTCCCACATACCAAAGCAAAATACCCTGGAAGAAGCCGTGTTCCAGCGATACCGCAACTGATCCCAAACGGTCAAACATGCAAGAACTGTACCACAACGGAGGTGAGTTGCCAACTCGTGAGTAGAAAACATCAGCAGGTAGATATTGAATAAAACAACAATTTCCTAGGTCATTATATCCTGAAGGTAATACTATGATATCTAGGGTGACCACATATGTATATATGTCCACAATCGATCAATGCAATGAAATATATAAATAAACATCGGACATCATATGCCTGTATGCATGTGGATATCATCCACGTGTCTATCAACGACACAAACAATATCATAGAACCTGAGTGTCCCATACCGACACTCGAACATCATGAAAACATATGCCTGTATATATATATGAGGATATCAACCATGTGTATCAATGACACAAACAATATCATGGAACCTGAGTGTCCCACACCGACACTCGAAATATCATGAAAACATATGCCTGTATAAATATAGATGAGGATATCAACCATGTGTGTCCATCAACGACACATCAAAATCATGGAACCTGTGTATCCAACACCGACACTCGAAACATCATGAAACCCGTGTCCAGCATCGACACGTAAATCCTCATATCTCAGGCGCCGCATACTTAGATCGGCCCTCATATCTATCTCATCTCATGCGCCGCATCCTCAGATCAGCCCTCATATCCGTTTCATATCTTAACTCCAAAAAGGTATCCTCTGGATATCCGCCGAGTTCTATACAATCACCGGTAGGTAGTGTTCCCTCTGTCAGGCTCAACGTCTAAATCACAAAAATCATTTCTTTTTCCGGGGTACCATACCGGGTCCACCATGTACCCGCAAACGGCATTCACCAACTCCTCGAATCGGGTCTCGAAAACAAATCTCAGAACCGAGAAAACTCATGGTGGACGTCTCGAAATATCATATCTAGAGAAACCGCGTTTTTAAAACGATACATAATTTCCTTTGAAATATAACTGTGGTTCTCAAATCTAGAGATCTCATGAAAACATCTCAAGAATATAACCATAAAGTACGATGTATGCAACATAGAGTAGTAATATGAGCATATCGAGTATATCATGTAAGCATGTCAAATGATAGTACTGAACAATGAATGTACTATACAGTTAAGAATAATATCATGATACGACAGTTCTACTGTATAAGTGGCTTGACAATTACCGATGAAGAATGTGTGTGAGCCGACAAATTTGTGTATGTGTAACATTCGCATCAACGGTAATTGTGCAGGTATACTAGCAAATGATATCATATAACATTAAATACTGGAAACATGATAGATATCATACGAGGAATAATCCAACATAAACATGAACTATAATAAGGTAGCCTCTTTATGTCGACAATCCCGCCTCATAGTATCAAGTGTCACAATATCCTCGATCATCATCCTCAATTCATGAGCGCGGATCAAACATTCAGTAAATGCATCACGTACGGTAACCCATCGTACGGTGTCACAAACAGAATAGGGAATCTATCGTCCTATTCACCAATAAATGTACGGATCTAAAGTCTCGTATGACATATCTTATCAATCACATAACACATCTATATCAATCTTATATCATGTCATCTTGCATATATGTCATATCTTGTTAATCTCAAGTCATATCTATCTCGATCTCATATCGTACTGTTATCAACTCATACTTCTGCCCTTTCAATTCATACTTATCATGATTCACTTTCTCATTTCATATTCTCATATATCAATCATCTTAATATCCCACATCATGTTATCTTATATACCTATATCATATTCTCATATATCAATCCGAGTCATCTATATCTATTTTCTCAATATCCCACATTATGTTATCTTATATACCTATATCATATTCTCAATCCAATATATCCATTAGTGTCAACTTTTATCATATCATCTTTCACTAAATCCTATAATCATGTCCGTAAGTTCGTAGTATATCATTTATCAAAATTATAAGTTATATAACAATCTTTCCATATCAAAGGTTGCGGGGGTGCTATACGCCATCCACCTGACCTCCCCCATAGATATAAATCAACTCACCTGCCAAACTCCTCGCTTAGCCGAA
This sequence comes from Agapanthus africanus, assembly GCA_030015575.1. Classification (NCBI taxonomy): domain Eukaryota; kingdom Viridiplantae; phylum Streptophyta; class Magnoliopsida; order Asparagales; family Amaryllidaceae; genus Agapanthus; species Agapanthus africanus. The sequence continues at coordinate 395,444,838 of JASDDO010000026.1, read as the reverse complement.
GTCGATGTGCTTCGTCGTCTTGGAAGTCCACGCGAAGGTACCTACAATCAATACACATCGAAATGCAATTAAAACATATATCCGAAAACCGATACGGCATACGGATTGCTTATAGGTTAGAACCTATAGCCTACGCATGCAAAATCAACCAAATAGCCCTCGTCTGTTGATGTACGAACGTCCAACGACGGAAATCCAAAATCAAATACCAAAACCAAGTTTCACAAATCGCATAACACGAAATCAGCAACTAAGGAAATCTATCCCAGATTTTGACTCAGGTAAAATTACCCAATTTTGCACATGGGGTTGCTCTAGATATCAGATAAGTGAGCCACAGACCAAGAATCATCGCATTCCATCCTTATGTGGACGCAATTTGCGGCCACAACCAATAAATCTGTGGCCATAACAATAGGGAATGTGCTCGGGTTTCTAGGGTAGGTTCCTGGTTGCCTGCACGACTCTCTGTGTTCGCTAAATAATTTTTTGGGTCTCCGGGTTATAGTAGATCTCAGTATCCCATCACAAATTCCACAAAATACGATATCGAGGAAATTCTAACTCCGTGTTTTGGGTTCTAGTCTCAGGTCTTGGTCCAGAAATCATCACTCAAGTCTTGTAAACACTCACTACACCTCACTTTACCACTTAACAGCAACTTGCAAATTTTCAATATCACATAACTCACTAAATCGTATTCTAAACTAAACTAGGATATATAAACACACACTAATCTAAAAGTGAAGGGATTACCTGATTTGGCAACTTAGGAAAATTCTTGAGTTGCCCAAAGTCTTCAAAATCCAAACTTGAAAGGTCTAAAGGGTTTAGGATAGGCTTATACATCTTTATTGTGAAGGTGGCATGGGGTTTTGGAAAGGATTTGGAGATGAGGCATGGAGGTAAAGAGGGATGAAGGAGGCATGAAGAAAGAGATGAAGAAAACAATGGGGATGAAGGAGGCAACCAAGTCTCACTCTTTCTCTCTCTTATGCTCACTCTCTCACTAAAATATCTCCTACACTCACTCTCCCAAATATCTCTTTTGTTTCATTCTCATTTTGTCTTTCCCTAATTACTTCTCTTTTCTTTTTCTTTTCTCTTCTCACAATTCACAAACACAATAGCAACATGCACATGACATGGTGCACTAGCCATGAAAAAATGTAAAAATACGGATTTGGCTTAATCGCGATTAGTAGTACACTAATCAAGTTTAATTTAAATTTGCATATCATCAATTATAAAAAGGTCAAAATCCGATAAATATCATTAACATAAATAAATCATTTTAATCTCCGATTATTTTCCAATTATTGGTATATACTATACCATTTTTCGAAAAACCCCTATTCGCAAATCGAATAGTTTTCGCGAAATATATTATTTTAATATTAAATTTCCAAAAATAATATTTTATATTTCTGAAATGTTACTCTTCCCCCCTTAAATAAATTCGATCTCCGAATTTAAATTTAAATTCCCAACTATTAAAACATTTTAATAATCAGCTCAAATCAACGGTGCACCGAAATCACGGAAGATACAGAAATACCACAGCGCATCGTGTGTGCCTGAAAACGAGTGCGAAACTCAAAATCAAACTCCGTCAAGTATCACGCAATCACTGGAGTTATAATAAAGATGCCAAATCTCGAAATCCACTGCTGAAATTCAACTGTACCATAGTCAAATCATAATACGTAAATAGTACGCATACTCGTAAAATCCTCTAAAACTGAAATAAACACATGCAAAATCTTGTCCAAATCTCCGTGCTATGCGTAGCTTACGGCACAAGTGGTGGACGATCATTTGTAAAGTAGTAAATATATACTTATATTTGTTTTGCTCAATTTATACGTCCTGCCTTTTTAAAATATCCCAGGAGGTTTTCTTTGTAAAATTTCGTGTCACTCCCGGATACGTAGGAAATAATGAGACTATAGCTCCTTTTTGAAAACCATTTGGTAACTTTTTCATGCATGCAAAAGTACTCGGGTACTGTCCTCAGACCAGTCCTGCTCGGCTACAATACAATATAGTATCTATCATCAAAACGCGATACTCATAAATAAAATCAGCCTCAAAAGGCGTATCCAACATCACGTGTGTCTGGTGTGCACAGAAAACCAATTCCAATACGAGTGCCACGAATGTACACAAAAGAAAAACTAAGTGCAACGGGTGTGCACGAAAGCATCTGTCAAGTGCAACGGATGTGCACGACAACATTGTCAAGTGCATTTATAGTGCACGAAAATCTCAACCCAGTGCAACTAACATGCACGAATGAAAATCCCAATCAAGTGCATCCAATCATGCACAAATAAAAATCCCAATCAAGTGCATCCAATCATGCACGAATAAAAATCAAGTGTATATAAGCACATATAAGCTATACCGTTGATTTGCTATACCGAGTGCATAAATAAAGGCAAGTGTATACAACATGCACGAAATCAAATCGACGGTATCGAATCCACGAAACCAAAAATACGTGCAACGAAGGCACTAATCGATACCAAGTGCAATAGATATGCACAAAGCATAACCCAATGTAGCGGTGTATAAAACATAAATCAAGTGCAATAACTGTGCACAAAATATAAATCTCCAGTAGGTGCAGCCATGGTGCACGAAAACATAAATCACGAAATCCAATCATCGAAACTCAAGTCCAAGCGATAAAAGTGTGATACTCAGATCACAAAACACAAATCGCAATAAATGACATTGAGGTACACCTCCTGCTATGTCGAAAAATATGCCGGTGCGCCCAAAGCTGGCAGAGCAAGATCATCTACTTCCCTCCTGCTCACGATCTGGCGTCCCCGGTCTCTGGGTCCTCGTTTCTCTGTGGATTACCAATCTCACGATCCTTCTGCTCGTCGGTCCGGTCAGGTGTACTAATGGAACAGTTCCGCTCTGGCACTCCTCTGATCACCGTTTGGCCAATCAACATGACCACTCTCAACGACACATTATTGACGACGGCATCTGGCCTTCCGAATACGCACGATACAACTGATCCTGGTGCAAATCCTTATCGCTGCGGTGTCCTGGAAAGAACCTGCTTATGGCTTCTTCCGATCTCACCTATGCCGAACTATATGAAGGTTGGCACTCTTGCTCAACTCTTTTCTCATAACCGGATAGTTGTGTCCTCAGCACGACTTTCATTTGGAATTTGGCTGTATCTAACGCCTCTGCACACATATCAATCCTATGGCATCAACGGAGAGTAACAATCGTTCGTTAACATCTCGCACGAACCTCTTGTTCCACTCGTCTTTATTATCATCCATTTCGACGTCATCTCTTACTGTCTGCATATTGCAATTCATTCTCGGCTACGGTCAATCCAGAGTCTCTCACACGGACTCGAAATTACGAACTCGGTATCTTCATCACTCTATAGTGTAAGTCCACGTTGCCCACCCCGGTGCTTACGGGGAGGCGGAAAAGTTATGAAAAATTCGATTTTTACAACACTAGGAAACATGGACTATACCAAATGAGGGATCTTTGCTAAACATAAACTAACTACCAAGCTAAAAGAGTTAGCTACTTGGTTAAGGGGTTATACCTAAGTCTTGAAGTCCTTCTCTTCTTGCTCCTTGGAGTGGGATGAACGGGTTCTCCTCGTCGCCTTCTCTTGCCAAAGAAAGATCCACCCGAGGGCCTCTACCTTTGGCTCCAACCTCAAACTAGAAGTAACTAAGGTGCTTGGTGTGCTAAACCTAGAACCTTAGAAAGAGTAGAGAGTAATTTTGAAGGTTTTATCTCAAGCTCATTGGTTCTCAACTCATGAGAGGGGAGAGCTTTGAGAGAGAGGAAGAGGATGAGAGAGAATGAGAATGATAGAATGAGAAGATTAAGCCAACCTTCTCAGATATATGTGAATTATGATAAATAAATAATTAGCTAAAGATAATTGTGATGGATAATCTTGAAATGACCATTATCATTTCACATTAATTACTTTTGCAAGAATCAAAGAGCATCTTTCATATGAAATGATGATGGTCAATATGTCAACATAGGTCCACAAGTCAACCATGGTCAAATGGTCAACAACCGTAACCATAACACAATTATAATTAACTAATATTAATAATCATATTTCACCCATAAACATTAGGGTTAAGAAAATGACAACGATCATCAACCCTAATGAAAGTCCTCTGTCTCTGCCTTTGCCTCAGTCAACTGTGCATACACACCCGTATCCGTGTTCCGAGGAACACGAATACAAAGAGATAAAACCAATCCCAAAACATATACTAGGATCCGGCTTAAACAAAAGCCCGCTAGTATAAGCTGTCCGGACACCAAACGTGCACAAGTGTGTGGATGTGAACGAACCCCGTCGCAAAACCATGCGACCTCTACTCGTTTTGCCTAAAAGCGAATAACCCTCTGTGTGGGACTCTAAAGACTCGACACTACGCTGGCAGTGGGTTTAACCACAGACCGCAAGCGGCACTAGCTGTACGTAACAGTCCCCAGGTAGATGCCGATAAGAAGACTGACGAGGTAAACCCATCTGAACTCCTACTGAGCCTGAACGTGACAGTCTCCGTACAGTCCGGTCTGTTCGTCTAAGAGTATCGCATGGCGGGCCTACGGGGCGGTAAATGTCAGTCCCCTGATAACGGTACAAGTCATGTCGGAGTGTAGCCTAGAACACCCTGAGATAACACTGGAAACCTACCAGTCTATCTCGCTTGCCCTGGCCAGGGACTTTCTGTAATGGCTCTCCTAGACACAGCGCGATATCAACCCTCAATACCGGGAGAGAGGATCCTGTCTAACCGTCACTGCCTCCAAGTGCTTCGGGACTGCACCAAACTGCTACCTGTTTGCACGACTCCTTTGAGCCGTGGTAGGGTAGCAATATAAGAACAGTGGGAACACACTCGAGGCGAAGTGACAGTATCAAGTCAACGGACTAAGCTGTACTCATGTCACCTGGGAAATCATAACTGATGATAGGTATAATACCAACCAACAGTTCCCGACGAGTCCTGTCCAGTGTACTCGTAACCTAACGAGCACCCACATACTATCTCAAGTACGACGTACTGATGGCTGTGGGATAGACCGTCTCCCAAGCTGGGATGAGAAGAGCATACGCTAGTCTGCTCCGGAGTATCGATACCCTGTCTCGATAGTCCTATGACTAGGGACCTGCATAAGGATGTGCTTGTGGATTACCCAGCCCCCACGAGTGTGATTGCCATCACAACGCTGGTAATCAAGCAAAGATCCTAAGGGCTCCACTAATGTGTAAAGGCGATATGCTATAAGAAACACATGTACACATTAAAATATAAACAAACCAAGTAGCATACTACTATTTTGAGCAAGATTGTCAATACAAGGTGAATATCCCAAGCTTCCATCAAGTAATATACAAACTAGTATGATACAGTAATGGCCTCTAGGGCATATACACTAACAATCTCCCACTTGCACTAAGGCCATGTACTGGCATATCGAAGACCTATCATCTCGATCAGCCGCTCGAACTGAGTCTGGGGTAAGGCCTTCATGAATGGATCAACAGTGTTATCTTCCGTAGCAACTCTTCGAACCTCGATCTCCTGGTGACCCACGATCTCCCTGATCAGGTGATACCGCCTCAAGATGTGAATGGACTTCTGATGGGACCTGGGTTCCTTCGCTAAAGCTATAGCCCCGTTGTTGTCGCAATACAGAGGTATTGGATCAACAATGGATGGAACCACCTGAAGTTCTGTCAAGAACTTCTTTATCCAGACGGCTTCTTTTGCGGCATCTCCAGCAGCGATATATTCTGCTTCCATCGTCGAGTCAGCAACGGTTTCCTGTTTGGAACTCTTCCAACACACCGCCCCTCCATAGAGGGTAAAGACATAACCCGACATGGACTTAGAATAATCCTTGTCACTCTGGAAGCTGGAGTCAGCAAAGGCCTCGATCTGGAGGTCTTTTCCGCCATAAACCAAGAAAATCTCCTTAGTCCTTCTCAGATACTTGAGAATGTTCTTTACCGCTATCCAGTGTTTCTCCCCAGGGTTTGACAGATACCGGCTTACCACACTCAGTGCATAAGCTACATTTGGTCTGGTACACAATATCGCATACATTATAGAGCCTACCGCAGAAGCGTAGGGTATAATAGACATGCGATCCCTTTCCAAATCAGTCTAGGGAGACATCTCTTTGGAGAGGGTGATCCCGTGACAAGCCGGTAGATTACCGCGCTTGGAATCTTCCATACTGAATCTTTTCAGTATGGTATCGATGTACCTGGACTGTGAAAGTCCTAATATCCTCTTGGATCTGTCACGATAGATCCGGATCCCCAGAATGTAAGAGGCATCACCCAGGTCTTTCATGGAGAACCTGTGTGACAAGAACCCTTTGACAGATTGTAGCATAGGAAAGTCATTTCCTATCAAAAGAATGTCATCCACGTATAAAACGAGGAATACTACAGTTCTTGCTACAAATCTACTATAGATGCATGGTTCATCTGGATTTTTGATAAAGCCAAATTCTTTGACCATCTCATCAAAACAGATGTTCCAACTCCGCGATGCATGCTTTAGTCCATAGATGGGCTTAAGCAACTTGCACACCTTTCCGCTGCTCCCACTCTGAATGAAACCCTCTGGCTGGTCCATATAGACACACTCCTCTAAATTTCCATTTAGAAAAGCGGCCTTTACGTCCATCTGCCAAATCTCATAATCATGGAAGGCAGCAATGGCAAGAAGGATCCGAATGGATTTCAGCATAGCCACTGGAGAAAAGGTTTTGTCATAGTCCAAACCAGGTCTTTGACGAAAACCCTTTGCAACAAGTCTAGCTTTATAAGTCTCAACCTGTCTATTTACACCAATCTTCCTTTTGAAGATCCACTTGCATCCTACGGGTTTTACCCCATCTGGAGTAACGTCCAACGTCCATACTTTGTTGGTGTACATGGACTCCATCTCGGTCCGCATTTCATCCAGCCATTTTACCGAGTCAACGCTCTGAATGGCCTGCTGGAAGCTAGTCGGCTCATCACTATCAATGATGCAATCCTCTCTATCCCCGTCTATGAGAAAACCGTAGTATCTCTCGGGCGGATGAGACTGCCTACTACTTCTGCGGAGCGGCGTAGGAATGTCGTGATCTTTCGAACCCTCTGGTTCTACTAAGCTTTCAGTAATAGCTCGTGGTTCTGGAATTTCTTCCAGTTCTATTGCGCTCCTACTTATCTGATTTTCCAAAAAATGAGTTTCCAAGAAGTGGGCATGACGAGAAACAAAAACATTTTGTTCCTCTTCGTAATAGAAGAAACATCCCTTGGAGTTCTTTGGATATCCCACAAACTTGCACTGTACTGAGCGTGCCTCGAGTTTGTCCGCATGCTGCTTTTTGACAAAAGCTGGACATCCCCATGTCTTAATGTGATTAAGATAGGGTCTCTTCCCACACCACATCTGATATGGTGTAGTAGGCACAGTCTTAGTTGGAACTCGGTTTAAAAGGTATGCAGCTGATTCTAGTGCATATCCCCAGAATGATCGCGGTAACTCAGTGTTACTCATCATGGACCGTACCATATCCAATAGGGTTCAGTTCCGTCTCTCCGAGACACCGTTATGTTGCAGAGTGTATGGAGGAGTAAGCTGAGAGAGAACTCCATTCTCTTTTAAGTAATCCAGGAACTCGGCACTCAAGTATTCACCACCTCGATCAGATCTCAGTGTCTTGATACTTTTGCCTGTTTTTTTTCTACTTCATTCTTATATTCCTGGAATTTTCCAAAGGCTTCGGATTTATGTTTCATTAAGAAGACATATCCGTACCTTGAAAAGTCATCCATAAAAGTAATGAAGTAAGAATAACCGCTTCGTGCATGCGTAGACATTGGACCGCGCATGTCACTGTGTACGAGTCCTAAGAGCTCGCTCGCTCTAACTCCGTGTCGAGTGAACGGAGTCTTTGTCATCTTTCCTTTGAGACAGGATTGACAAGTTGCATATGATTGATATTCGAACGGATCCAAATATCCTTCTGAATGTAACTTCGTCAACCTTCTCTCATTGATGTGACCCAGTCTACAATGCCATAAGAAAGCCTGATTTGTTTCCGGAGACTTTCTTTTGTGTGTATTCTGGACATTGAAAATCTGTGGTTGGTTTAATACGTATATACCATTGCTTAATGTACCTGACCCAATCAGAACTTGATTAAGGTGAATGTTTACAACATTACTTACAAACGCAAATTCATAACCTTCTTTAGATATTAAAGATACAGAAATGATATTACAAGTTGCATTGGGTACAAAAAAGCAATTATGTAAAACCAAAACATGTCCATCTAACATTCCCAGGTGATAGTCCCCCATGGCCTCAGCATCCATGCTAGCTCCGTTTGCAACTCTGAGGGTCATATCACCTGCCCTCAAAACCCTACACTTTCTCAATGCCTGCAAAGAATTACAGATATGAGATCCTGATCCGGTATCCAATATCCAGAAAGTAGAGTTTATTGATAGACAGTTTTCAATAACATACACACCTGAAGCTGAAGCCGCAACTTGCTTCAGATCCTGGTTTCTGGCCTTCCAAGCCCTGCAATCTTTCTTCCAGTGTCCACTCTTGTGACAGTAAAAACACTCTTCCTTATCCACAAGCTTTCCCTCTACCTTTGTTGCCTTTGCCTTTCCTTTCGTATCCACTTTACTAACACCGCCCCTTCGTTTGGCGGGGGTTTTCTTCTTCTTTCCCTTGGCTTTCGCCTTGGACCTAGAAGAGGAAGATCCTCCTACAAACAAAGTGGATGTTTCCCTACCTTTCTGTAGGGTGCCATCTGCACTCCTCAGCATGTTGAGGAGTTCTGAAAGTTCAACTTCCTTTTCTTGCAAGTTGAAGTTCAGGATAAACTGGGCGTAAGTGGAAGGAAGGGACTGGAGAATCAAGTCCGTATAGAGCTCATTCTCCAACGTGGTCCCAAGGTCCGCGAGCTCCTCTATGTAGCCAATCATCTTAAGCACGTGTTCCGCTACCGATGGTCCGACGGCCAATCTCGCCGAAAACAGCTTTTTCGACACTTCGTATCTGGCTATACGGGATTGCTCTCCATACAGTTCTTTTGTATGGAGAAATATGGATTTGAGGTCCATATTCTCGTGCCTCCTCTGATGTTCATTGTCCATAGAGGCAAGCACGAGGCACTTGGCCTTCGCGCAGTCGATTTCCCAGGTCTTACGGATTTCCCTATCTGCGACGCTGGTTTTGGGACCTGGGACAGGGGGAGCTTTGGTGGTAAGGAGATACCCCAACTTGTCATAAGTGATTGCCATTTTGACATTCCTGAGCCAATCTTTGTAGTTTGGTCCTGTCAGTATGTTTTTATCTAGTAGTAACTTAAGTCCAGTCATGATATTTGGTCGTTGCAATTAGGAGAGAGAGAAGAAACACTTTAGCATGATGCACTTGCAAGTTTAGAGTGGTTTTTAATTTGTCTAAACAGGATGGCTCCCACTGTCTCTCGAATCCCTCCTCAAACCATAAAGGAAGAATTAGTCGGGATCAATCTCACCGTACAATTCTTGCTTAACCGTTCAGCCAGGCCAGTGTCGGTACTTCGAGGGAGGTTTTCCAACGCTTTCGCGAAGTTCCTTAATTAAATAACCTCTTTTCCCTGTGGGCGCAGCCCCGCTAACACCTTTCTAGACACCTACTTGGTTTATAGTATTGATCGTTAAGTGAGAAAGTTCCGGAGGAGTAGCATATACTCACAGTAGGATCGGGATCCAAATATCATCGTGTGACAAAACTGAAGGAATCCTACCAGAATCATCACACTCCAAATGGTATGCAGCGCTAGCAAGTTTCAGTTTCTTTTGAAACTCCCGATGTGGATTTTTGCCCCATGCTTTTATGACCATGACTTTGGCCAACATATCATAAGTCACATGTCAAGTTCTACCCGTCATTCTCCAGGTTAATTTGAACCCACCCGTACCTACCCTTGACTTTGGCCAACATGGCAGTACGACTGTCCCAAACCAACACATCTATCTATGCTGCACATGAATACCCAATAGCTACCAATCACTATGCCTTGACTTTGGCCAACATACATAGCTTGAATACTATTGACCATTCATATGAAACGATGGAGGGCTACGAATGGTTTTGGCGAAACCGTGAACGTAGTGAACTTGATATAATCGAAGGAACGAGATAGCTTTCAAAAGGAGTGGTTCAAGCTCCGCATTTAAAATTTGGTTCTGAAAGAACCGAGTGGTTTTGAAAGTGTTCCAACGACTTTAACTTGGTTTATTTTTCTTGCATTAATTTTAATGCGTCCCATCAATTAATCCCACCATTGCAGAAAACAACGAAAATATGACGTACGCTTATGCCATCCGCATTCGCCACAGGGTCCCGTCATCACCCGTTAGGTTGCTTAACTAACGAAAGAGCGGGGGCTGGACTAGCGCGGATGCAAAACATAAGCAATGCCTAAATAGGTATCATATATAGATATATACATTCGTCACATGCAATGACAGCCATTCCAGATCACAGATGAACACATTAGATATACTAGTAATCCGCATTTCGTACGAGCCTGTAACGAAGAGCGGATTACACGGTCGTGATGAATAGCCAAACCCCACCCTAGACCCCTACGGGTGCGGCAAACTACCCGCCAAGTAACCGAAGTGAAGTATCCTCCCTCAACAACGTGAATAGGCCACTCGGCACTTCGAGATACCCGGTAGTTTGTGCACCCCACCTTGGGTCTATCCTGGGAGCAAAAAACAGTAAAATAAATTATACAATGACGGCTACAACCCTATCCCGGTTGTGCGGCCATATAAATAATATTACATCAAATTACATATTACATGAATTGAAAGAATAAGAAACTCTCATCTCACAACCCCCCGGCTATTCATCCGCGACAATCCAATGAATTCATATACACAAACCATCAACATTACAGATCACAGATATGTATAACCCCCACTAATCGACGTATAGCGATTAGCAGACGTTCAATACATATATCACATCACAGATATAACCCATTAGCCAAAGTGTAAAGAAGTTCGATCAAAATGCAGATTTGTGACCACCCCAAAAATGAACTTGTTCTCTGGAAATTCTGGACAGAAACAAACCATCTCAAAAATCAGAAAGCACCAACAGAAGAAAACTGCAGGAGAAACGATCCACAGCCGAGTCAACTCGGCCGCGGATCCGCGGCAGGATCAAGCTTGTGCCGCGGAACCGCGGTGAGTTGGTCGACTCACTGGATCATTTTTCTTGCCTTTTCTAACAAAAGCCTGAGCCGATTTTTAGTACATGATTTATTATTTTTGAGCAGAAATAAAAATCGGAAGAAACTTAGGTTTTACGGGGAGTTTTGCGGTTTTTTGTCCGATCGAAGTTCTAGATACTTTGCTAACTTGCTAGTTTGTGTTTAGCTAGGCTCTGATACCACTGTAAGTCCACGTTGCCCACCCCGGTGCTTACGGGGAGGCGGAAAAGTTATGAAAAATTCGATTTTTACAACACTAGGCAACATGGACTATACCAAATGAGGGATCTTTGCTAAACATAAACTAACTACCAAGCTAAAAGAGTTAGCTACTCGGTTAAGGGGTTATACCTAAGTCTTGAAGTCCTTCTCTTCTTGCTCCTTGGAGTGGGATGAACGGGTTCTCCTCGTCGTCTTCTCTTGCCGAAGAAAGATCCACCCGAGGGCCTCTACCTTTGGCTCCAATCTCAAACTAGAAGTAACTAAGGTGCTTGGTGTGCTAAACCTAGAACCTTAGAAAGAGTAGAGAGTAATTTTGAAGGTTTTATCTCAAGCTCAATGGTTCTCAACTCATGAGAGGGGAGAGCTTTAAGAGAGAGGAAGAGGATGAGAGAGAATGAGAATGATAGAATGAGAAGATTAAGCCAACCTTCTCAGATATATGTGAATTATGATAAATAAATAATTAGCTAAAGATAATTATGATGGATAATCTTGAAATGACCATTATCATTTCACATTAATTACTTTTGCAAGAATCAAAGAGCATCTTTCATATGAAATGATGATGGTCAATATGTCAACATAGGTCAACAAGTCAACCATGGTCAAATGGTCAACAACCCTAACCATAACACAATTATAATTAACTAATATTAATAATCATATTTCACACATAAACATTAGGGTTAAGAAAATGACAACGGTCATCAACCCTAATGAAAGTCCTCTGCCTTTGCCTCAGTCAACTGTGCATACACACCCGTATCCGTGTTCCGAGGAAAACGAATACAAAGAGATAAAACCAATCCCAAAACATATACTAGGATCCGGCTTAAACCAAAGACCGCTAGTATAAGCTGTCCGGACACCAAACGTGCACAAGTGCGCGGATGTGAACGAACCCCGTCGCAAAACCATGCGACCTCTACTCGTTTTGCCTAAAGGAGAATAACCCTCTGTGTGGGACTCTAAAGACTCGACACTACGCTGGCAGTGGGTTTAACCACAGACCGCAAGCGGCACTAGCTGTACGTAACGGTCCCCATATAGATGCCGATAAGAAGACTGACGAGGTAAACCCATCTGAACTCCTACTGAGCCTGAACGTGACAGTCTCCGTACAGTCCGGTATGTTCGTCTAAGAGTATCGCATGGCGGGCCTAGGGGGCGGTAAACGTCAGTCTCCTAATAGCGGTAAAAGTCGTGTCGGAGTGTAGCCCAGAACACCCTGAGATAACACTGGAAACCTACCAGTCTATCTCGCTTGCCCTGGCCAGGGACTTTGAGTAATGGCTCTCCTAGACACAGCGCGATATCAACCCCCAATACCGGGAGAGACGAATCCTGTCTAACCGTCACTGCCTCCAAGTGCTTCGGGACTGCACCCAACTGCTACCTGTTTGCACGACTCCTTTGAGCCGTGGTAGGATAGCAATCTAGGAACAGTGGGAACACACTCGAGGCGAAGTGACAGTGGCAAGTCAACGGACTAAGCTGTACTCATGTCACCTGAGAACTGATAACTGACGATAGGTATAATACCAACCAAGAGTTCCCGACGAGGCCTGTCCAGTGTACTCGTAACCTAACGAGCACCCGCATACTATCTCAAGTACGACATACTGGCGGCTGTGGGACAGACCGTCTCCCAAGCTGGGATGAGAAGCGCATACGCTAGTCTACTCTGGAGTATCGATGCCCTGTCTCGATAGTCCTACGACTAGGGACCTGCATAAGGATGTGCTTGTGGATTACCCAGCCCCCACGAGTGTGACTGCCATCACAACGCTGGTAATCAAGCAAAGATCCTAAGGGCTCCACTAATGTGTAAAGGCGATATGCTATAAGAAACACATATACACATTAAAGTAGAAACAAACCAAGTAGCATACTACTATTTTGAGCAAGATTGTCAATACAAGGTGAATATCCCAAGCTTCCATCAAGTAATATACAAACTAGTATGATAGAGTAATGGCCTCTAGGGCATATACACTAACATATAGAAGATATCTAGCCGAACACGTCCTCGGGAACTCGTCCAAATCATCGGAGGAATACACTTTATCCGTCCATTCTCGATTAACTCACAATGCATCTGGGTGAGGTCCTTCTATCCGAAACTGGTCAACTTACCGATCTCGTATTGGAGCATCCGATGAACAATGTCCTCTCTTGATCGATTTACTCTAAATCCAAGTAAGATCCTTCAACTGGAATTCTTCGACTCAACTGAGCCTGCATCGGCAGATCAAATCTGACGAATCATATCAGTCGCTCAACTCAAGATAGACTATCTCTCTCCTGTCACATCTCTGTCTGAAAGCTCCAGCGGTTTCAGCTCATAGACTCTGGAAACGACATCCCATCAATCTCAGCAACAGCTGGGTCATCTGTGTGCACGGTAGACAACATCACGATCTTTGAGGTAGGACAGTTCTCTCAATCTGGCAGGCTCTATCAATGGCCCGATCATCCGGTGCAAAACCGAACACTCGCCTCAAACGAGAGGATACGATACAAACACTATACCTACACGTCCCTATGTCACCAGAAAACATCATGGTCAGCCCTCGTCCGCGACGAGCTCGCTCTGACCGCATCCCTAGCAGCAGCTCTCTTTGTGCTCAAACCATGGTGACGGGAATCTCAAGCAGGTATCGATGAAGATATATCAAATGAATGAAAGAAATCAACAGATCCCAAATGGATATATGATCATAGGAACGAATAATATCACAGATCTCAAGATAAGTACATCCTAAGGTTTCTTAAGTGGAGTATCGTATCGTAAGTATACCGCGGAACATACGTACAGTACGCCACTCTACTCAAGCTACCTACTCCATCAATCATGGTCAACCTATGAAACGAAAGTTCAGGTCTAATACCCCCATTAAGTCTAAGTTCCGTAAGGTCAAGCCTAGGTTCCGAAATATAAACGCCTTAGACTCCGCATAGTCAAACCCAGACTCAAACCAAGGTGAAACCTAACGCCCCGGTACCAACTTTGTCACGACCCGTAATTTAGCACGTGACCGGCACTTAAATTACGCAACGTCTAAAGGCGTAACATAAATCAAGTAAGCCGAAGCCCAGAAAATCTAACCATTTTGCGGAAAATAGTGGGGGTGCAGTTTGAAATAAAGGTATAATGAATCAAGTTTTTCTTTAAATGCATAGAGAATGAAACGTGAAAATGCAAGTGGATTATACTACAGTTGAAAACATGTTTCGTCTTTAAAAATTTGGGCAGCATCTTCTTTGTATATTTTGATCCAAAAACATATACACAACAATATATAGGCATCCCCAAGCGGGAGCTAACTCTTCGCCAACCGGCGGAATCACAACCGCGCAATAACATATATACAACGCCCAACAGCGAAGATCAACCCAGAAAGAACAATAAATAAGCAAGACATCAAAACTCAAGAAGCGAACGTAAACCCATCGCTCTAAGTCTCGCACAATATCCAAGTCTGACTAGGTCTACCAATATACAAATTCTAGTTCTCTGATTTGATTTGATGGAGTTTATCTAGATACAACGGAATATAACAGTACAAGAGTGGGCACAATCAAATATGTGTCCCACCTACCAAAGCAAAACACCCTGGAAGAAGCTGTGTGCCAGCGATACCGCAACTGATCCCAAGCGGTCAAACCTGCAAGAACTGTGTCACAACGGGGTGAGTTGCCAACTCATCAGTAGAAAACATCAGCAGGTAGAAATCAAATAAAACAACGATTTCCTAAGTCACTATATCCTGAAGGTAGTACTATGATATCTAGGGTGACCACATATGTATATATGTCCATAATCGATCAATGCAATGAAATATATAAATAAACATCCGACATCATATGCATGTATGCATGCGGATATCATCCACGTGTCTATCAACGACACAAACAATATCATGGAACCTGAGTGTCCCACACCGACACTCGAACATCATGAAAACATATGCCTTTATATATATATATATATATATATATATGAGGATATCAACCACGTATGTCCATCAACGACACAAAAAATATCATGGAACCTGAGTGTCCAACACCGACACTCGAAACTGAAGGGTCTCGGCAGCGCCCCGGCCGTCAAAACGCGGCCAAAATGCGGAACAAAATTTTTTAAAACCGGCGCTACCGTTACCCGATTTCTGGATCGACCTTAAACCCTATACTAGCGAGCTAACTAAGAGTCAGAAAGGTTATACCGAGATGATCCTAGTCATTCGGTCTTCATTCCAAGATCCTAGTGATCCTTTGATGAAGTTTGGTTGCCGATCTTCCTCCATCTCCGATTATCCACCCGAGGGAAATGGCGCAAGCTCCAACCTCTACAAACGAGGTAACCGACGCTCCAAAGTCGCTAGCTATGGAGAGTGGGGGTGTATGAAAATGTCACTACAATTTTCTCTCAACCATGAGCTCAATGAGAAACGCAAGAAGAAGAATGGAGGTGATGAAGCATTTGTAAGTCCACGATAGTGCCCCGGCCGTCTAACAGACGCCAAATGCGGAACAAAAACTTTTTACAACTGGTGCTATCGCGTACTGTAACCCGGATCTGCCATTAAAGCTGAACTAACAAACTAAAAAGTGGGTAGAAAGGTTATACCGAACGATCCGAGTCCTTCGGTCTTCAACCATCATCCCACGCTTGTTGCGGCTGCTCCGATCTCCTGAATCTCCAGTCTTCTCGTCCAGGTGGCACCACGTCGATGGATCTTTAAACGGGCTCCCGCCTCTGAACCGAGGCAACTCGATCGTCAAGTTTGCTAAAAGAAACGACCAAGATGAAGTAGAGAATGAGTAGAACACTTTGTCTCGTTACTTCCAAGGCTATGGACGAACGGTAAATGAAGTTGCCTTTTGGATCGGGTGAAAAGAGAAATGAGGCTTATCTAATTTCCATGAGTCCAAAACAATACCAATCTTTTTCTAGCAACCATATATCTCTCCACCAAGGGGGCCGACCACTTTATAAGGAGGTGGGGGTGAGTGTAGGAGAGGGGGTGGTGACCATAAGCTCAATACTTATCATAACACCTAGTATGAATGCATTAAAGAAAGTGATGAATCACCTTAAGCTAGTCATCAAAGCATTTAATGCATCATTAAAACACAAATGAGTCACAAGCCTTGTCACCCTCTCTAGAACCTTCTAGAACACTAACTCACCTCATCAAGAAAAGATAAATCCGCATTTAACCAAATGTTAAATACGGCTGATAGAAAACTGGAAACTGGCAACTTCCAAAAGTGATCCTGAAACGAATTTCAGGATAACCCCGTAATGGTATAAACATACCCGCATTTGTATTACGACCGAATACAAATGCATCTGAGACAAAGATATTATATCTACACAGTATAATACTCGGATCCGGCTTAAACCAAAGCCGACCAGTATTATCTGCCCGAAAAATGACACGTGCGAAAACGCACGTGCTTTTTCCGAACCTTGCCATAAACCCATACGGCCTCTACAACGTTTCGCCCGAACTTGGTAAAGTGTCTGTGGGGGACTCTAATGACTCATCAACACACTGGCACTGGGTATAACCCCTAGCACGTCAGAGGTACTAGCTGTACGTAACGGTTTGCTTATGTATTGATTGGAGGGAAGCTGTCGAGCGAACTCATCTCATAAACCCTACTGAGCCTAACAGTGACAATATACATACAGTCCGGTCCGTTCTTCTATGAGTATCGCATATCTGGCCTAGAGGGCTAGTAACGTCAGACCCCAATAGCGGTATAAGTCGTGTCAGAGAGCAGCCCAGAACACCCTGAGATACTACTGGAGTACCTACCAGTAAATCTCCTGCCTCGGCCGAGGGCTTTGTGTAATGGCTCTCCTAGACACAGCGCGATCTCACCCCCAATACCGGGAGAGACGAATCCCCTGCTGATCCGCTCACTTGCCTCCAATGTGGCTCGGGACTGTACCCAACTAAAACCTGTTTGCACAACTCCTTTGAGCGTGGTAGGGTAGTAATCTAAGCACGGTGGGAACTCACATGAGACAAATGACGATCTCAGGTCGATGAACTAACCTGTACACATGTCACCAGGGAACTGCTATCTGACGATATGTATAATACCAACTAGCAGGTTCCCGGCGAGTCATGTCCGGTGTACTCATAACCCAATGAGCACATGTATACATCTTCGGTGATCAAACTGACACCAGTGGCTTGTGAGACCGGCCACCGCCCCTCGTCGGGGTCTCGACTGTATACACTTGTCTACTCTGGAGTATCGATGCCCTGTCTCGAAACTCCCACGACTAGGGACACTTTAACGATGTGCTTACAGAACCCAGCTCCCACGTATATGATCGCCATCATACTGCTGGTAGTCAAGCAAGAATCATATGGGCTCTATCATCATGCAATAGTGAACTAAAGCATGTATACGACGATGAAGACAAACCAGATAGCATACTATCATCTCGAGCAAGACTGTCATATCGGTATAGGTCCTGCCTCAATCATTGCAATCACGTACCTGCGATCCAATAATTGACTTTGAGGGCACTATCTCCAACAATCTCCCACTTGCACTCAAGGCTAATTATTGCGATGTCGCATACTCACAGCCCTTGTGATACCGAACATCCAACTCCTCTACTAATCAGTTTTACAAAGCTAGTTTGTAAAACTCTTGTGTTCGAGAAATAGCCTCAGTGAGTAGATCCGCCCTGATGTTTCTTTCTATGTCTCTCTTAATCTCAAGTTCGCGGAGAAAGCCATCTCCCGAATCGAGTAATACTTGTCTTAGAATATGTCTGAATATCTGATGGGACCTAGTTCATAAATGAACTCCAAATCCAAACTTCTTAGACTGTATTGATAACTGAACCTAATCAGTTTCCAGCACCATGCCTCCCACAGTATCCTCTTGGACCACTTGTCCATAATACTGTCTCTCATCATAGGGAAAATTATAACTCTGACAATCACTATGTCAACCATGTCACTTTTGAAGCCTGAAATGATAACCGTCTCCCAAAGGAGGCTGCCGTCATCAATTCCGTAGAACATGCACTTATGTTCTAAAACTGCTTCCTTATGTTTCTTCAGGATTGGATTAATATAAACTTATAGCATCAAGTGCAAAACTACATCTGGTGTGGTACTTGACATCTCATGATTGACTCAATTGCCTAAGCAAGTGATCTGCCAATCATGCACATCCCTCTCTCCTTTAGTCTCTAAGACACCTTTAGTGAAGGTGACTCCATCACCTGCAGGTACACCACCATGCCAGGAGTCATCTATTCTAAATACCATTAGAATACTGTCAAAGTACCCAGATTGGGAAAGTACCCAAATCTAGATCTAATACCATAGATCTAGTAACCAGAATGTCTGATATTATATTCATGTCCTTTCTGGAGAAACAACTGTGTAACAACCATAGTACAACCGATCGTAGTATAGGAATTTTACTTCCTACTCCGTGTATGTCATCCAAATACCAGGACATCACACCCTACTACCTTCTTAACAGATCCATCCCCTATTCTGATGAAGTCAAACCTATGACTTTCACATCAAAATTAGATGATCTTATCTCCGCTATATCTGCTTAAGTCTATAAATAGACATAAGCTACTTGCCCACTATGCTTCCGCTGCTCCCACTGACTACGACAACCCTCTGGCAGAATAATATCTACGTACACTTCTAAAGCATGTTTAGAACGACGTTATACTTATCCTCTTGCCGGGTCTTATAGTCTGGAACACCAGTAGTGTCAAGTCTGGGTAAACAAGAACCTCACTGTCACCGTCCTTGAGACTACCTGAGTATCTCTCGGGTGTCTGAGGTTACCCACCATATCTGCGGAGTGGCTATTGGAATGTCAAACCTGATTGAATATATAGGTCCTATTAAATTTTCCGTAATCGTTTGCGGTTCTGGAATCACTTCCAGTTCTACCATATTCCCACTACTGTTTTCTGAAAAAATCCATTTTTACTAAAACTGTGGCGAGTCAAGAACAATATCACTATTGATCTTCCAGATGGTAGAAAAGTCAACCCTCGTCGAAGCCAGGGTCAACCCACAAACTGCCATTTACAGAAACGTGCCTTGAGTTATCCAGTGTCTGGTTTTAAGCATAAGCTGGACAACTTCGCGTATCTTTAACATCGTTAAGATATGAACCATTCTATATACAATATAGAAATAGAGGCACTAATTTAATTGGAACCAAATTCAAATCATGCAACTGTCTCCAGTTCATATCAACTTAATGGAGAGAGGCTAATCAGCATTACTCAACTTAGGAATCCATCCAATTATGAGTAACCTGAAAGAGAAACAAGTTTCTCAAAACCATTACTATCATCTGAATACCAATCATAAGAATCTACATCTTCGTTCTCTTTGAAGAATCCCGATACTTGCGATACCTGGTTCTCTACTTTATTCTTATACCCACAACTTCTCAAAACTTAGACATTGTATTTCTACGAAACACTTGTCTAAAACTAGAGAAGTCACAAGTAAACAGAACACGGTACGAGGACCTACCCCTTTGTCTTGACGGACACTGGACAACATACAATACTCTGTATAAGTCCCCTGAGTTTGAATAACTCATAACTTGTGTATCGTAGGTTGAAAACTGTACCCAGGCGATTTCCTCAAATATCACCAATTACAACGAATTCCGATATAATGAGGATGATCACCTTAATTCCCAATAACTTACTCCCACTCATCATCTGTAAAAACCATACAGATATGAGAATGAAACCTAGTAAATACATACCCTGGAGTAAGTATCTAATCTGGAAAACAGTTTTCTTTTAACAATGCGTAGTGAAACTGAAACATTAAAATGTCTCGTAGGAGTATCATGGTATTCCTAGTAATGCCTCTTCCATAATCCAATTTATGGCTGTAACCGTATAATTCTTTGCCATCTTTTCAAATCCCTTTATTTGTCTTTAGTCATTTCCTTCTGTACACCATCGTTAGGCTAAATGGTTTTCTTCCTTCCCTACCGTTCGGCACCAGCCTATGGTTTGGAAGAAGACTATCCAGTAAGCATAATAGGTGTACTCTCCTAATCCTAGGAGTACACGCAACTTGAGAGAAGGTGATGATAAAAGACTACTGAATAAAACCTTATTCTATTTCTCCCAAACTGGGGAAAAAAGCAAAGGTGAAATAGGAGTGGCGATGAAGTACGCGGTTTGGTCGTGAATGATAACAGTCGCAATTTACTTTGCCCTCTTTCTAATCCCTTTATCTTGTCTTTACATATTACCTTCTGCACACCTTACTTAGGCTAATCGGTTTTCTTCATTCCCTACCTTTCGGCACCAGCCTATGGTTTGGAATAAGACTATCCAATAAGCGTAATAGGTGTATTCTCCTAAACTAAGGAGCCCTCGCAACCTGAGAGAAGGTGATAATAAAAGACATATGAATAAACCAATTCCTATTTCTCCTGAACTTGGATCCATCCTCGAAGAAGTCCCTTCGAGTTCGTATATAACCATACGATGGATCTATCCAATGGAAGTGGATGTCTGTAGTAATACGGGGTGTTCTGAGAAATACAAAGGGTAAAAGAAGGAGCGGCAATGACTTATGCAACTTTTGACAATCCAAAAGTCAATATTTTAAGAAAGTTCAGTCAACTTGGTCACTGAGTTATAGTCTAGGGTCGGTCAAAGGTCGCTGCCAAAGAGAGAGAGAAAAGAAACACTCTGCGTGCACTCTAACCTAGATCAGAATGGTTATCAATTTATCTAATCAGGAAACCTCCTACTGTAATCTCAAATTATCCTCCAAACCTGAAAGAAGAATTAGTCGGGATCACCCGAAGAGTAAACTAACTCATCAGTGAGAATCGGGATCCAACTATCATCGCATGATAACTTGATGGAAGCCACTCAAGTTATCACACTCCAGAAGGTATGCGCATGCCTGGCAAGTTTACTTTATGTTTGAAACTCCCGATGTGATTTTTGCCTCATGCTCTTATGACCTTGACTTTAGTCAACAAATCATAAGTCACATGTCAAGTTCTACCCGTCATTGTCCAGGTTGATTTGAACCCACCCGTACATACCCTTGACTTTAGTCAATAAGGTAATACGACTGTCCCAAACCAACGCATCTAGCTATGCAACAGATGAATACCCAGCGGCTACCAAACACTATGCCTTGACTTTAGTCAACAAACATAGCTTGAATACTACTGACCATCCATAAGAAATGACGGAGGGCTACGGCTGGTTTTCGGCGAAAAACCTTTAACGTAATGAACTTGATCTCGTTGAAGGAAACTGATAGCTTTTTATAAAAATATAGTGGTGAAAACTTTTTGCTAAAGAGGTCACTCCCGGTGAAGGGATCTCGGCTCTTTTCTCGTGGAATGAGGTGCAGGATATTCCAACTGAATACCGATGCAAAGAAACTTGTAATCGACTATATTAAAATTACTACCCTGACGTAAACTTCTGCCCAAGGGGTTTTTCCCGGTGAAGGGATATCAGCCCTTGCCTCGTGGAATGAGGTGCGGGATATTCCAACTAAATATCACTATGCAAAACAAAAGGAAACATCTTTGTAATAACATCTTTTAAAATTTGTTCCAACAACATCAAATATAGGTTTGTTTTAACTTTGCATTTGATAAGAATCAACGCAGTCCCATCAATCAATCACACCAGAAAAGAACGAAAATATGATGTACGTATATGCCATCCGCATTCGCCACTGGGTCCCATCATCACCCGTTAGGTTACTTAATTAACGACAGAGCGGGGGCTGGACTAGCGCGGGTGTAAAACATATACAACATCTAATAGTATATATGCCAATATACAATAATCTCCAGGAATGATAATATGCAACATTACAGAAAAGTAATAAGCATCACAGAACAATACAGATAATCTGGGATCCCCGGGTTTCACAGAGCCGCTGCTGAAACCTGACGTTCCCCTGGTCGTGTGGATAGCCTGTGCAATGAAACCTAGACCCCTACGGGTGCGGAAAGTTACCCGCCAAAACCTGAAGTGAGGTAGTCCCCACAACAGAGTGAATAGAACACCCGGCACTTCACGGAATCCGGTAAATTGAGCACCCCTCCTTGGGTCAACCTGTACCCCCTACGAGTGCGGCGAATAGTCTGCCAATTCTAGAGTAAGGTCCCTTTGCCTCTCAAAGCCGTGAGATACGGACCCTTTGCCCTCCAGAACCCGGCTATCCGTGAACTCCTTCGCGGGATAAACCTAGTACAGAAATAAAAATATGTACAACGGGTACATCGACCTCGACCCGGTCGTGCCCTAAAAGAATATTATACAAACAGGCAGTAACGGCAGTCGACATGTTGGACGCTCGCCCCGCAATATCAAATGTACAAATAAATCCAAACTGCACTATCATTGCACCCTGCTAACCACCACGACATATCCGCAACAATACAGCACAACACAGAACATCAACGCGAATGTCATGTTCGCAAACCCGTCTAAAAGAACTATAGCAATCAGACGCAGTTTACCGATCAAATGACATTCCCGGTCGGAGATATAATGTAAATACTGCATACTAACAAATTTAAAAATTTGATCGACAAAATTTCCCAAAGTGGGCCCCACGAATATCTATTGTACAGTAACAAAATCTGGGCCCAAAACAAATATCCCAAAAACCACAATTTCCAGTCAAGAAGACACTGTGCAAATTTGGAGCAGTGATCCAATAGAATGGCCGCGGATGCGCGGTCAAACCCTAGGTTTGACAGCGATTCCGCGGCGCTCTTGAATGATCACGTGCCCAAATTTGTACCACGTACTTAGAAAAGCCTGCTGAATTTTCTGTGATGTGAAAAATTAATTTTAGAACCATTTTAAAATCGACAGAAACTCAGAACCTAGAAAATTGTAGTTTTTGATATTCGGTCTGATCGATGTTTTAAACGCGTTAGCTCAAGTTAGTAAAACTTAATGGTGAGGCTCTGATACCACTGTAAGTCCACGGTAGCGCCCCGGCCGTCTAACAGATGCCAAATGCGGAACAAAAACATTTTACATCTGGCGCTATCGCGTACTATAACCCGGATCTGCCATTAAAGCTGAACTAACAAACTACAAAGTGGGTAGAAAGGTTATACCGAACGATCCGAGTCCTTCGGTCTTCAACCATCATCCCACGCTTGTTGCGGCTGCTCCGATCTCCTGAATCTCCAGTCTTCTCGTCCAGGTGGCACCACGTCGATGGATCTTTAAACGGGCTCCCGCCTCTGAACCGAGGAAACTCGATCGTCAAGTTTGCTAAAAGAGACGACCAAGATGAAGTAGAGAATGAGTAGAACACTTTGTCTCGTTACGTCCAAGGCTATGGACGAACGGTTAATGAAGTTGCCTTTTGGATCGGGTGAAAAGAGAAATGAGGCTTATCTAATTTCCATGAGTCCAAAACAATACCAATCTTTTTCTAGAACCATATATCTCTCCACCAAGGGGGCCGGCCACTTTATAAGGAGGTGGGGGTGAGTGTAGGAGAGGGGTGGTGACCATAAGCTCAATACTTATCATAACACCTAGTATGAATGCATTAAAGAAAGTGATGAATCACTTTAAGCTAGTCATCAAAGCATTTAATGCATTATTAAAACACAAATGAGTCACAAGCCTTGTCACCCTCTCTAGAACCTTCTAGAACACTGACTCACCTCATCAAGAAAAGATAAATCCGCATTTAACCAAATGTTAAATACGGCTGATAGAAAAATGGAAACTGGCAACTTCCAAAAGTGATCCTGAAACGTATTTCAGGATAACCCCGTAATGGTATAAACATACCCGCATTTGTATTACGACCGAATACAAATGCATCTGAGACAAAGATATTATATCTACACAGTATAATACTCGGATCCGGCTTAAACCAAAGCCGACCAGTATTATCTGCCCGAAAAATAACACGTGCAAAAACGCACGTGCTTTTTCCGAACCTTGCCATAAACCCATACGGCCTCTACAACGTTTCGCCCGAACTTGGTAAAGTGTCTATGGGGGACTCTAATGACTCATCAACACACTGACACTGGGTATAACCCCTAGCACGTCTGAGGTACTAGCTGTACGCAACGGTTTGCCTATGTATTGATTGGAGGGAAGCTGTCGAGCGAACTCATCTCATAAACGTTACTGAGCCTAACAGTGACAATATACATACAGTCCGGTCCGTTCGTCTATGAGTATCGCATATCTGGCCTAGGGGGCTAATAACGTCAGACCCCAATAGCGGTATAAGTCGTGTCAGAGAATAGCCCAGAACACCCTGAGATACTACTGGAGTACCTACCAGTAAATCTCCTGCCTCGGCCGAGAGCTTTATGTAATGGCTCTCCTAGACACAGCGCAATCTCACCCCCGATACCGGGAGAGAAGAATCCCCTGCCGATCCGCTCACTTGCCTCCAATGTGGCTCGGGACTGTACCCAACTAAAACCTGTTTTCACAACTCCTTTGAGCGTGGTAGGGTAGTAATCTAAGCACAGTGGGAACTCACATGAGACAAATGACGACCTCAGGTCGATGAACTAACCTGTACACATGTCACCAGGGAACTGCTATCTGACGATATGTATAATACCAACTAGCAGGTTCCCGGCGAGTCCTGTCCAGTGTACTCATAACCCAATGAGCACCTGTATACATCTTAGATGATCAAACTGACACCAGTGGCTTGTGAGACCGGCCACCGCCCCTCGTCGGGGTCTCGACTGTATACACTAGTCTACTCTGGAGTATCGATGCCCTGTCTCGAAACTCCCATGACTAGGGACACTTTAAGGATGTGCTTACAGACCCCAGCTCCCATGTATATGATCGCCATCATACTGCTGGTAGTCAAGCAAGAATCATATGGGCTCTATCATCATGCAATAGTGAACTAAAGCATGCATACGATGATGAAGAAAAACCAGATAGCATACTATCATCTCGAGCAAGACTGTCATATCGGTATAGGTCCTGCCTCAATCATTGCAATCACATACCTGCGATCCAATAATTGACTTTGAGGGCACTATCTCCAACAGCATTTGCATAAACAAAAATGGTTAACTGTTTTGTGGTGAACTTGAGAGAGTGAGAGAGTGGGCTAATGTAAAATCCATCATAAAATGAAATGAGCACCCTCCCTCAAAATATTGGCCTCCCCCTCCCCTTTCTCATCAAAAAAAAAACTCCACCACATTTCATTAAACAAATAAAATATACACAACCATACCATGCACTATGCTTGACTTATGCCCATGCCTTTGCCTTGTCACCCTCCGCCTCATCATTAAACAAAATGAATTTTCATAAATGAAATATTAAATAATGAGGTGGCAAAACTTCTAGAAGCTATTCCGTATAAAATACGGAATACTTC
Organism: Agapanthus africanus; assembly: GCA_030015575.1. NCBI lineage: Eukaryota > Viridiplantae > Streptophyta > Magnoliopsida > Asparagales > Amaryllidaceae > Agapanthus > Agapanthus africanus. Next base: position 395,418,847 of record JASDDO010000026.1, on the reverse strand, counting down.
CTTGTACATGTACCAAAATACATATACGCGTATTCGTTCCAAAATACGAATAGCCGAGAGAGAAAACGAATAGTGAACAATAATACTAGAATACGTATATACAAATACATATATAAATTATTAAATCAAAACCTGATTTAATAAACTGGCTTAATCCTAAGCCGCTAGTATTATCAACCATCCAATTAAAGTCTGCGCGGCAAGTGCACATATTTAATCGGACATCTGTATGTATCAACATACCTCATGTACACCATATCGCCTGAACCGTGAAAACCCTTTGTGTGAGACTCTAAAGACTCATCAATACGCTGGCAGTGGGTTTAACCACAAGCACGTCAGCGGCACTAGCTGTACGTAACGGCTACCTAGGTATTGAGCGAAAGGGAGGCCGACAAGCAAACTCATCCTGAACCCCTACTGAGCCTGTCAGTGACAATATCCGCACAGTCCGGTCTGTTCGTCTAAGAGTATCTCATATCGAGTCTAAAGGGGTGGATAAAGTCAGACCCCTAACAACGCGACATTTAGTGTCGGTATGAAACCCATCACCACCTGAGAAATTATCGATCCTGGATCGATAATTCTCGTCCACCGTGGCCATGGATTTATGGTGATGGACATCCGTACACTACGCGACATCAACCCCCAATACCGGGAGAGACGAATCCCCGACGATCCGATCACTGCCTCCATGTGGCTCGGGACTATACCCAACTAAAACCTGTTTGCACGACTCATTTGAGCCGTGGTAGGGTAGTAATCAAAGCACAGTGGGAACTCACACGAGACAAATGACGATCTCAGGTCGATAGACTAACCTGTACACATGTCACCTGGAAACTGCCATCTGACAATAGGTATAATACAAACTAGCAGGTTCCCGGTGAGTCCGTTCAGTGTACTCATAACCCAATGAGTACCTGCATACTATCTTAGGTGAACAAACTAACACCAATGGCTTGTGAGACCTGGCCACCGCCCCTCGTCGGGGTCTCGATCAGTATACACTAGTCTACACTGGAGTATCGATGCCCGGTCTCGATACTCACACGACTAGGGACATTTAAGGATGTGCTTATAGACCCCCAGCTCCCACGTATGTGATCGCCATCACAATGCTGGCAATAAAGCAAGAATCCTATGGGCTCTATCAACATGTATATGATGATAAAGAGAAACCAGATAGCATACTATCATCTTGAGTAAGACTGCTTTATCGGTATAGGTCCTCACTCAATCATCATAATCACAAGTCCGCGACTATGATAATTGCCTTGAGGGCACTATAGCCAACAATCCGCCACTTGCACTTAAGGCCAATTATTGCGATGTCGCATACTCACAGCCCGTGTAATACCGAACATCCAACTTCTCTACTAATCAGTTTCGCAAAGTCGGTTTGCGAAAATGATTGCGTTCGAGAAATACCCTCAGTGAGTGGATCCGCTCCAATGTTTCTTTCTGTATCTCTCAATATCTCAACTTCGCGGAGAAAGCTATCTCCCGAAATGAGCAATACCTCTCTTAGAATTTGTCTGGATATCTGATGGGACCCAGTTCACAAATGAACTCCAAATCCAGCAAACTACTTAGACTGTATCATCCACTGAATTTAATCAATATCCTGTGCCTTGCCTTCCCTCAGTATCCGCTTGGACCACCTGTCCAACATACTGTCCCTCAAAAGAGGAAAAACTATAACTCTGACAGCCACTCTGTCATCCAGGTCACCTTGGAAGCCTGATATGATAACCGTCTCCAGAAGGAGGCTGCCGTTACCATATCCCAACAACTTTCACTTATGTTCATAAACTGCTTTCCAATATTTCTCCAGAGTTAGAATAATATATCTGCTTATTGCATCTAGTGCAAAAGCAATATCTGGTGTGGTACTTAACATTTCATGATTAACTTAATTGCCTAAGCAAATGATATGTTAATCATGTAGATTCCTCTCCCCTTTAGTCTGTAAGACACCTTTAGAGAGATTGACTCCATCACCTGCAGGTTCACCACCATGCCAGGAGTCGTCCATTTAATGTCAAAGTATCCAGATTAGGATACTTCCCAAATCTAGATCTAAAACCATAGATCTAGTAACCAGAAAACCTGATATTATTTCCATATCCTGTGTGGAGAAACAACTTTGTGACAACCACAATATAACCGATCGTAATATAGGAATGTCCCTTCCTATCAAGTGCATGTCATCCCAATACCTGGACATCACTCTCTACTACCCTCTTAGCAGATCCATCTCTTATTCTGATGAAGTCAAAACCTATGACTGTCACATCAAAATTAGATGATCTATTTCCGTTATACCTGCTTTAGTCTGTAAATAGACATAAGCTGCTTGCCTACTATGCTTCCGCTGCTCCCACTGACTACAACAACCCTCTGGCAGAGTCATACACACGTGAACCTATAAAGCTAATTTAGAATGACGGTATACTCATCCTCCTGTCGGATCTTATAGTCTAGAACAGCAGCAATGGTAAGTCTGGGTAAACAAGAACCTCCCTATCACCGTCTCTGAGAAGACCGAAGTACCTCTCGGGTGCCTGAGGTTACCCACCAAATCTACGGAGTGGCTAATGGAACGTCGAAACTAATTGAATCGTTAGGTTCTATTAAATCATCAGTGATCGTTTGTGGTTCTGGAATCACTTCCAGTTCTACCATACTCCCACTTATATTTTCTGAAAAAGTCCATTTCACTAAAACTGTGGCGAGTCAAGAACAATATAAATATTGATCTTCCTGATGGTAGAAAGTTAACCCTCGTCAAAGCCCGGGATAACCCATAAACAGTCATTACTAAAACGTGCTTTGAATTTATCCGGATTCTGGTTTTAAGCATCAGCCGGACAACTCCCTATATCTTAACATCGTTAAGACATAAATTGATTCTATATAAATCTAATATATAAACAAAAGCACTAATTTAATTTGAACCAAATTCAAAATCATGCAGTTGTCTCCAGTGCATATCAACCAGATGGAAAAAGGACAATCAGCATTACTCATCTAGGAGTGCATCCACATATGAGTAACCTGAAAAGGAAGCAAGTTCTCAAAACCATTACTATTAACTGAATACCAAACACAAGTATCTACATCTTCGACTTCCTCGAAGAATTCTGATACTTACAATAAATGGTCCTCTACTTTATTCTTATACCTATAACTTCTGAATATCTGGACCTTGCATTTCAACGAAATACATGTCCAGGACTGGAGAAGTCATAAGTAAACAGAATATAGTACGAGTACCAACCCCTTTGTCTTAATGGACACTGGACAACATACATTACTTTGTATAAATCCCCTGAGTTCAATAACTCAAACCATGTGCGTCGTAGGTTGAAAAACTGTATTTTGGTTAAGAAGAGTCACACCGCTGTTGAATGCACCTTACCTAATCACCAACCGATATAGGTAAATGGCACAGACATAATATCAAAAAGATATATCTCACTTTATAAAATAAACGTACAGATATATCGGTTTGAAATTGGTGCATGACAACGGATATTCAAATCCATATATTTGCCATCCGGCAAAATCCAGATAATTTCCTCAAATATCACCAATTGCAACGAATTCCAATATAATGAGGACCTAATCACCCAATTTCCAATATCTTACTCCCACTCACCATCTGCAATAACATGCAGATGTGAGAAAACCGATCTGGTAAATACATACCCTGGAGTTGGATTCCAATTGGGAAAACAGTTATCAATTAACATCGCACAGTGAAACTGAAACATGAAAATATTTCGAAGGGGTTTACTGGTATTCCTAGTAACGCCTCTTCCACTATCCTGATTCACGACAGTAACCATATACTATACCTGCCCTCACTGCAATCTTTTTATTATGTCTTTACTTATTACCTTCTGTACACCTTCTTTAGGCTAACTGGTTTTCTTCTTTCCCTACCCTTCGGCACCAGCCTAAGGTTTGGAAGAGGACTATCCAATAAGCGTAATAGGTGTATGTTGGAGATAGTGCCCTCAGAGTCAATTATTGGATCACAGGCATGTGATTGCAATGATTGAGGGAGGACCTTTCCCGGTAGGACAGTCTTACTCAAGATGATAGTATGCTATCTGGTTTACCTTTATCATCGTGTACTGCTTTAGGTGACCTTACAGGTCACTATTGCACGTTGATAGAGCCCCTAGGATTCTTGCTTGATTGCCAGTAGTATGAGGGCGATCATATATGTGGGAGCTGGTAGTCTATAAGCACATCCTTAAAAGGTCCGTAGTCGTGGGAGTTTCGAGACAGGGCATCGATACTCCAGAGTAGACTAGTGTATACAGTCGAGACCCCGACGAGGGGCGGTGGCCGGTCTTACAAGCCACTGGTGTCAGTTAGTTCACCTAAGATGTATACAGGTGCTCATTGGGTTATGAGTACACCGGACAGGACTCGTCGGGAACATGCTAGTTGGTCTTATACCTGACGTCAGATAGCAGTTCCCTGGTGACATGTGTACAGGTTAGTTCATTGACCTGAGGATCGTCATTTGTCTCGTGTGAATTCCCACTGTACTTTGATTACTACTCTACCACGCTCAAAGGAGACGTGCAAACAGGTTTTAGTTGGGTACAGTCCTGAGCCACATGGAGGCAGTGAGCGGATCTACAGGGGTTCGTCTCTCCCGGTATTGGGGGTGAGGTCGCGCTGTGTCTAGGAGAGCCATTACACGAAGTCCTTGGCCAAGGCATGAGATTTACTGGTAGGTATTCCAGTAGTATCTCAGGGTGTTCTGGGCTACACTCCGACACGACTTGTACCTCTTTTGGGGGTCTGACTTTTACCAACCTCTTAGGCCCGCCATTCGATGCTCATAGACGAACGGACCGGACTGTACGGATATTGTCACTGACAGGCTCAGTAGGGTGTCAGGATGAGTTTGCTCATCGACGTCCCTTTTGGTCAATAGCTGGTAGCCCGTCACGTATGGCTAATACCTCTGACGTGCTAGTGGTTAAATCCACAGCCATAGTATTGACGAGTCTTTAGAGTCCCCCACAGACAGTTGCTCAAGTTTCGGGAGAAACACTGTAGAGGCCGTATGGAGATATGGCAGGGTTCGATCAGATACGTACGGTATTGCACGGATCAGGATCGGACGGTTAATACTAGCGGGCTTTGGTTTAAGCCGGATCCTAGTATTGTACAGTGTAGATTTTGTCTCATTGCATTTGTATTTCGGTCGGAATACAAATGCGGGTATGTATATACAGTAGCGGGGTTTTACTGTAATTTATTACGGGATCAGTTTTTTGGAGTTGCCAGTTTGTTTTCCGTTTCGGCCATATTTCTTTGTATCTTTCATTGGCTGAAGATTGGTGGAGGAGGGCTTATTTGCATTTGTGCAAATAAGCATTTTGGAGGGTGGTCTTTGTATGTTATTGCTTCATGATGGTTGCACCCTCATTTGACTTCATTTGACTTCTTCTTCTTTTCATCATGGCTTGACTTTTTGAGTCATCATGGTTGTTGATGATTAGGTTGTTGGAGTGTTGGTTTTGGAGCAATCATGGTTGTTGATGATTGGGTTTTGGAGTGAGGTTCTTTGATTGTGATCATTGCCTATTATCATGACCCTTTCTCTCTCTTGGATTATGCTTGTGGTTACCTCATTTCATACTCTCTCCTCTCATTCTCTCTTGTATGAAAAAGTGGCCGGCCAAGATAGATGGGGGCTGCCAAAATTTTGAGTGGGGATTTTTTCTCTTCATGCTTGCTAAAAATCCCCAAGTTCACCACAAAAATCGATCATCTCAATTTTCTTCCACCAAATGGCAACTTCCACTACCGTGAAATGAGACATGAGTTCTACACTATTCTACAGCAACTCTTGGGTACGTCGACTCGCCAACTTCGTGCCCGAGTTGCCTCGGTCTAGAGGTGGGAGACCGTAAAAGAAGCCGGCGACGTGGTGCACTTCCGACGAGGTGGAGACCGGAGATTCCGCTGGGAGATCGGGACGACGACGAGAAGACCAAAGGACACGGATCGCTCGGTATATCTCTCTACCCCTTCTCTAGTTAGCTAGGACTAGATTAATGGCACGATCCGGGTTTTTAGTGCGCGGTGGTGCCGGTTTACAAGTACGTAAAAAGTTTCATTTCCGCATTCCGGCGTCGGATTGACGTCCGGGGCGCCGCCGTGCACTTACAGTGGTATCAGAGCCTCGCCATTAACCTAGTCTAGCTTTGTCTAATGTGTTTACATTTCCGATCGAACAAAATTCCAAAAACCGCGTTTTCATGTGCATCAGTTTCTGTCGAATTTTTTTTGGCTCTAAAATTTTTTCAGGTTGTTGCAGAATGATGTGCAGGGAATTATAAGACTTCTGTAGAAATTTGATCACGTGAACACACTATACGACCACGGAACCGCAGCCAAACCCATGCTTGGGCCGCGGTTCCGCCGCAGTCTTTACTGTTCAGTGTATCAAATTTGTACAGAGAGTATCTGTGTTGAAAATAAGGGTTTTGGAACATTCTTTTTGGGCCCAGAATTTCTTTAAGTGCTGCAGTAGTGCTTGGGGGCCCACATAGGTAAATTTGATCGATCGAAAATTTTAAACACATTAGTTCACAGTTTTTACATTATATCTGCGACCGTGAATGTCACTTGATCGGTAAATCCTATCTAACTGCTATACCCCGGTTAGACGGATTTGCGAACGTGACATTCACGTTGATGTTCTGTGATTGAGCTGTGATGTTGCGGATTGGTCGTGGGGGATAGCCTGGATGCAATGCTAGTACAGTTATGTTGTATTATGTACATTTGATATTGCGGGGCGAGCGTCCGACATGTAGACTGCCGTCACTGCCTGTTTGTATATTATTCTTTTGGGGCACGACCAGGTTGAGGTCGATGTACCCATTGTATGTATATTTTACTTTCTGTACTAGGATTACCCCAAGGAGGGGTGCACGGATAGCCGGGTTCTAGAGGGCAACGGGCCCGCATCTCATGGCATTGAGACGGAGGGGGCTTCACTCTAGAATTGGCAGGCTATTCGCTGCACTCGTAGGGGGTACAGGTTGACCCAGGAGGGATGCCCAAGTTACCGGATTCCGTGAAGTGCTGGGTGGTCCATTCACGTTGCTGAAGGGGGCTGCCTCGCTTCAGGTTTTGGCAGGTAACTTGCCGCGCCCGTAGGGGTCTAGGATTTCATTGCACATGCTATCCACACGACCAGGGGAACGTCGGGTTTCAGTAGCGGCTCTGTGAAACCCGGGGATCCCAGATATCTGTATTATTCTGTGATGCTTATTACATTTCTGTGATGTTGCATTTTATCATGCCTTGAGCGAAATATTATATATTGATATATATACTAGTAGATGTTGTATATGTTTTGCATCCGCGCTAGTCCAGTCCCCGCTCTGTCGTTAGTTAAGTAACCTAACGGGTAATGACGGGACCCAGTGGCGAATGCAGATGGCATATACGTACATCATTATTTTCGTTCTTTATTGGTGTGATCAATTGATGGGACTGCGTTGATTCGGATCAATGCAAGCTAAACAAACCTATTCTGATGTTGTTGGAACACTTTTCAAAAAGCTGTTATTGCAAGGACGTTCACTTTTGTTTTGCACAGTGATATTCAGTTGGAATATCCTGCTCCTCAGTCGACGAGGCAAGGGCCGAGATCCCTTCACCGGGAGTGACCCCTTGGACAGAAGTTTGCGTCAGGGTAATAACTTCACTATAGCCGATCGCCTGCTTTGCATCATGGTATTTAGTTGGAATATCCTGCACCTCATTCTACGGGGAAAGAGCCGAGATCCCTTCACCGGGAGTGACCTCTTTAGCAAAGGTTTTCGCCACTATATTTTCATAAAAGCTATCCAGTTCCTTCAACGATATCAAGTTCTTTACGTTAAACGTTTTTCGCCAGAAACCATTCGTAGCCCTCCGTCGTTTCAGACGGGTAGCACGTAGTATTCATGCTATGTTTGTTGGCCTTCGTCAAGGCATAGTGCATGGTAGCTGCTTGTTGCCTTTCTGCTGCATAGATAGATGCGTTAGTTTGGGACAGTCGTATAGTCTTGTTGGCCTTCGTCAAGGGCTTGTACGGGTGGGTTCAAATTAACCTGGACAATGACGGGTAGAACTTGACATGTGACTTATGATTTGTTGGCCTTCGTCAAGGTCATAAGAGCATGGGGAAAAAATCACATCGGGAGTTTCTAAAGAAACTGAAACTTGCCAGATATGCGCATACCTTCTGGAGTGTGATAACATGAGCGTAGTCCGTCATGTTATCATGCGATGATAGTTGGATCCCGATTCCCACTGATGAGTTGGTTTACTCCTCGGGTGATCCCGACTAATTCTTCTTTCAGGTTTGGAGGAGAATTTGACGGTACAGTGGGAGGTTTCCAGATTAGATAAATTGGTAACCATTCTGATCTAGGTTAGAGTGCACGCTGAGTGTTTCTTTTCTCTCTCTCTTTGGCAACAACCATTGACCCGACCCTAAGACCATGACTCAGTGACCAAAATTAACCGAACCTTCTTAAACACTGGCTTTTGGATTGTCAGAGTTGCAAACCTCATTGCCACTCCTACTTTTACCCTTTTCTCCAGGACACCCCGTATTACTACGAACGTCCACTTCCATTGGACAAAACCATCGTATGGTTATATACGAACTCGAAGGGATTTATTCGAGGATGGTTTCCGGTTCTGGAGAAAACGAATAGGACTATTCAGTTGTCTTTTCCTTTTACCTTCTTTCAGGTTGCGAGTACTCCTTGGTTTAGGAGATAGTACACCTATTACGCAAATTGGATAGTCTTCTTCCAAACCATAGGCAGGTGCCGACCGGTAGGGAATGAAGAAAACCAATTAGCATAACGACGGTGTATAGAAGGTATTAAGTAAAGACATAACAAGGGATTAGTAAGAGGGCAAACTAAATTGCGACTGCTATTCACGACCAAACCAAGTATTTATTCGCCAATCCTAAATCACCTTTGTATTTCTCCAGAACACTCCGTATCACTACGAAGATCCACAGTTTATTGGATACTCCATCGTATGGTTATATACGAACTCGAAAGGAACTTGTTCCAGTTCGGGGATGGATTCTGGTTCAGGAGAAATAGGAATAAAGTTTATTCGGTTGTCTTTTATCTTCACCTTCTCTCGCATTGCGAGTGCTCCTAGGATTAGGATAGTACACCCATTGTGCTTATTGGATAGTCTTCTTCCAAACCATAGGCTGGTGCCGAACGGTAGGGAAGAAAGAAAACCATTTGGCCTAAAGGGGTGTATAGAAGGTAATGACTAAAGACATATAAAGTGATTTAGAAAGATGGCAAAGAATTACACGGTTACAGTTGTGAATCTGGATAATGGAAGAGGCATTACTAGGAATACCGGGATACCCCATCGAAACATTTCAATGTTTCAGTTTCGCTGTGTACTGTTAAAAGAAAACTGATTTCCCAATCAGATCTTGCTCCAGGGTATGTATTTACCAGGTATGATTCTCACATCTGTATGGTTTTACAGATGATGAGTGGGAGTAAGTTATTGGGAATTAGGTGATTGTACTCAAGATATCGGAATTTGTTGTAATTGGTGATATTTGAGGAAATCACCTGGGCCGTTTGCCGGTCGGCAAATATTTGGTTTTGAATATCCGCTGTTATGCACCAATTTCAAATCGATATATCTGTACGTCTATTTTCATAGAGTGAGATATACCTTTTTGAAATTATGTCTATAACATTTACCTATATCAGTGGATGGTTAGGTAAGGAGCATTAAACAGCGGTATAATTCTTCATAACCATAGTACAGTTTTCAACCTACGACACACAGGGAATGAGTTATTAAACTCAAGGGACTTATACAGAGTATTGTATGTTGTCCAGTGTCCATTAGGACAGAGGGGTCGGTCCTCGTACTATATTCGGTTTACTTATGACTTCTCTAGTTTTTAGACAGGTGTTTCGTGGAAACACAGGGTCCGAATTTTGAGAAGTTATAGGTATATGAATAAAGTAGAGAACCAGGTATTGCAAGTATCGGGATTCCTCAATGTGATCGAAGATGTAGATACTTGTGTATGGTATTCAGTTGATAGTAATGATTAAGAGAACTGGCTTCTCTTTCAGGTTACTCATAATTGGAAGCATTCCTAAGTTGAGTAACGCTGATCGGCCTCCTTCCATTTAGTAGACATGCACTGGAGAAAGCTGCATGATTTGAATCTAGTTCAATTAAATCAGTGCCTCTGGTTCTATATTGGATATAGAACAGTTCATATCTTAACGATGTTAAGGTACGGGGAGTTGTCCGGCTTATGCTTAAAACCAGACTCTGGATAACTCAAGGCACGTTTCTGTAATGGCTGTTTGTGGGTTGACCCAGGCTATGACGAGGGTTGATTTTCTACCATCAAGATGATAAATAGTGATGTTGTTCTAGACTCGCCACAGTTTTAATAAAAATGGATTTTTTTTCAGAAAACAGTAGTGGGAGTATGGTAGAACTGGAAGTGATTCCAGAACCACAAACGATTACTGAAGATTTGATAGGAACCTAAAGATTCAATCTGGTTTGACATTCCATTGGCCACTCCGCAGATAAAGTGGGTAACTTCAGGCACCCGAGAGGTACTCCGGTAGCCTCAAAGACGGTGACAGGGAAGTTCTTGTTTACCCAGACTTGCCATTACTGTTGTTCCAGACTGTGAGACCCGGCAGGAGGATGAGTATAGCGTCGTTCTAAACTGGCTTTAGAAGTGTACATCTATATGACTCTGCCAGAGGGTGGTCGTGGTCAGTGGGAGCAGTGGAAGCATGGTGGACAAGTGGCTTATGTCTATTTATAGACTAAAGCAGATATAGCGGAGATAGATCATCAATTTCTGATGTGACAATCATAGGTTTGACTTCATCAGAATAGGGGATGGATCTGTTGAGAAGGTAGTAGGGTGTGATGTTATGGTATTTGGATGACATACACAGAGTAGGAAGTGATATTCCTATACTACGATCGGTTATACTTTGGTCGTCACACAGTGGTTTCTCCACAAAAGAAATGGATTTCATATCAAACATTCTGGTTACTGGATCTATGGTTTTAGATCTAGATTTGGGTAGTTTCCCAATCTGGGTACTTAGACAGCATTCTAAGAGTATTTAGAATGGACGACTCCTGGCACGGTAGTATACCTGCAGGTGATGGAGTCACCCTCTCTAAAGGTGTCTTACAGACTAAAGGGGAGAGGGATGTGCATGATTGGCAGATCACTTGCTTAGGCAATTGAGTCAATCATGAGATGTCAAGTACCACACCAGATGTTGTTTTTTTTTGCAGTAGATGCAATAAGTTGATATTGATCCAATCCTGAAGAGACGGTCGGAAGCAGTTTTAGAACATAAGTGGATGTTCTAGGGATATGATAACGACAACCTCATTCGGGAGACAGTTATCATTCCAGGCTTCCAAGGTGACCTGGACGATAAGGTGGTTGTCAGAGTTAATGTTTTTCCCTCTGACAAGGGGCGGTATTATGGACAGGTGGTCCAGGAGGATACCGAGGGAGGCATGGCGCATGTACTGATTGAGTTCAGTTGACGATACAGTCTAAGAAGTTTGGATTTGGAGTTCATTTATGAGCTAGGTCCCATCAGACATCCAGATACATTCTAAGACAGGTATTGCTCATTTCGGGAGATGGCTTTCTCCGCGAACTTGAGATATAGAGAGACATAGAAAGAAACATCAAAGCGGATCCACTCAATGAGGCTATTGCTCGAACGCAATAGTTTCGCAAACAAGCTTTGTGAGACTGACTAGTAGAGGAGTTGGGTGCTCAGTATCACACGGGCTATGAGTATGCGACATCGCAATAATTAGCCTTGAGTGCAAGTAGGAGATTGTTGGAGATAGTGCCCTCAGAGTCAATTATTGGATCACAGGCACGTGATTGCAATGATTGAAGGAGGACCTATCCCGGTAGGACAGTCTTACTCAAGATGATAGTATGCTATCTCGTTTACCTTTATCATCGTGTACTGCTTTAGGTGACCTTATAGGTCACTATTGCACGTTGATAGAGCCCCTAGGATTCTTGCTTGACTGCCAGCAGTATGAGGGCGATCATATACATGAGAGCTGGTAGTCTATAAGCACATCTTTAAAAGGTCCGTAGTCGTGGGAGTTTCGAGACAGGGCATCGATACTCCAGAGTAGACTAGTGTATACAGTCGAGACCCCGACGAGGGGCGGTGGCCGGTCTTACAAGACACTGGTGTCAGTTCGTTCACCTAAGATGTATACATGTGCTCATTGGGTTATGAGTACACCGGACAGGACTCGCCGGGAACATGCTAGTTGGTCTTATACCTGACGTCAGATAGCAGTTCCCTGGTGATATGTGTACAGGTTAGTTCATCGACCTGAGAATCGTCATTTGTCTTGTGTGAGTTCCCACTGTACTTTGATTACTACCCTACCATGCTCAAAGGAGACGTGCAAACAGGTTTTAGTTGGGTACAGTCCCGAGCCACATGGAGGCAGTGAGCGGATCTGCAGGGGTTCGTCTCTCCCGGTATTGGGGGTGAGGTCGCGCTGTGTCTAGGAGAGCCATTACATGAAGTCCTTGGCCAAGGCAGGAGATTTACTGGTAGGTATTCTAGTAGTATCTCAGGGTGTTCTGGGCTACACTCCGACACGACTTGTACCGCTTTTGGGGGTCTGACTTTTACCAACCCCTAGGCCCGCCATACGATGCTCATAGACGAACGGACCGGACTGTACGGATATTGTCACTGACAGGCTCAGTAGGGTGTCAGGATGAGTTCGCTCATCGACGTCCCTTTTGGTCAATAGCTGGTAGCCCGTCACGTATGGCTAATACCTCTGACGTGCTAGAGGTTAAATCCACAGCCATAGTATTGACGAGTCTTTAGAGTCCCCCGCAGACAGTTGCTCAAGTTACAGGCAAAATGCTGTAGAGGCCGTATGGAGATATGGCAGGGTTCGATCAGATACGTGCGGTATTGCACGGATCAGGATCGGACGGTTAATACTAGCGGGCTTTGGTTTAAGCCGGATCCTAGTATTGTACAGTGTAGATTTTGTCTCATTGCATTTTTATTTCGGTCGAAATACAAATGCGGGTATGTATATACAGTAGCGGGGTTTTCCTGTAATTTATTACGGGATCAGTTTTTTGGAGTTGCCAGTTTGTTTTCCGTTTCGGCCATAGTTCTTTGTATCTTTCATTGGCTGAAGATTGGTGGAGAAGGGCTTATTTGCATTTGTGCAAATAAGCATTTTGGAGGGTGGTCTTTGTATGTTATTGCTTCATGATGGTTGCACCCTCATTTGACTTCATTTGACTTCTTCTTCTTTTCATCATGGCTTGACTTTTGGAGTCATCATGGTTGTTGATGATTAGGTTGTTGGAGTGTTGGTTTTGGAGCAATCATGGTTGTTGATGATTGGGTTTTGGAGTGAGGTTCTTTGATTGTGATCATTGCCTATTATCATGACCCTTTCTCTCTCTTAGATTATTCTTATGGCTACCTCATTTCATACTCTCTCCTCTCATTCTCTCTTGTATGAAAAAGTGGCCGGCCAAGATAGATGGGGGCTGCCAAAATTTTGTGTGGGGATTTTTTCTCTTCATGCTTGCTAAAAATCCCCAAGTTCACCACAAAATTCGATCATCTCATTTTTCTTCCACCAAATGGCAACTTCCACTACCCCGAAATGAGACATGAGTTCTACACTATTCTACAGCAACCCTTGGGCACGTCGACTCGCCAACTTCGTGCCCGAGTTGCCTCGGTCCAGAGGTGGGAGCCCGTAAAAGAAGCCGGCGACGTGGTGCACTTCCGACGAGGTGGAGACCGGAGATTCCGCGGGGAGATCGGGACGACGACGAGAAGACCGAAGGACACGGATCGCTCGGTATATCTCTCTACCCCTTCTCTAGTTAGCTAGGACTAGATTAATGGCACGATCCGGGTTTTTAGTGCGCGGTGGTGCCGGTTTACAAGTACGTAAAAAGTTTCGTTTCCGCATTCCGGCGTCGGATTGACGGCCGGGGCGCCGCCGTGCACTTACAGTGTACTCTCCTAATCCTAGGAGCCCTCGCAACCTGAGAGAAGGTAAAGAGAAAAGACATCTGAATATTCCTATTCGTTTTTCTCGTGAACCAGAATCCATCCTCGAAAAAGTTCCTTCGAGTTCGTATATAACCATACGATGGATTTATCCAATGGAAGTGGATATCCGTAGTGATATGGAGTGTCCTAGAGAAAAGCAAAGTGGATGTAGGAGTGGCAGGGGTATACACGGTTTTTGTCGTGAATGATGGTGGTCGCAATTTCCTTTGCCATTATTCTAATCCCTTTATTTATCTTTACTTATTACCTTCTGTACACCACACTTAAGCTTAATTGGTTTTCTTCCTTCCCTACCGTTTGGCACCGGCTTATGGTTTGGAAGAAGACTATCCAATAAGCTCAATAGGTGTACCCTCTCCTAATCCTCGGAGCCCTCACAACCTGAGAGAAGGTAAAGAGAAAAGACAACCGAATAAACCTATTCATTCTCTCCAGAACCAGAATCCATCCTCGAAAAAGTTCCTTCGAGTTCGTATATAACCATACGATGGATTTATCCAATGGAAGTGGATGTTCGTAGTGATACGAGGTGTTCTGGCGAAATGTAAAGGTGATACAGAAGTGGCAATGATGTATGCGACACCGTGACATTCCAAAAGCCAAAGTGTTTTAAGAAGGTTCGGTCAACTTGGTTTATGAGTTTTAGTCAAGGGTCGGGTCATAGTCGTAGCCAGAGAGAGAGAACAGAAACACTCAGCGTGCACTCTAACCTAGATCAGAATGGTTAATCATTTTGTCTAATCTGGATGGCACCCACTGTACCCTCGAATTCTCCTCCAAACCCTAAAGGAGAATTAGTCGGAATCACCGGAGGAGTAATCCTACTCATCAGTGGGAATCGGGATCCAACTATCATCGCATGATAACTTGATGAAAGCCACTCAAGTCACCACACTCCAGAAGGTATGCTCAAGCCTAGCAAGTTTCCTGTATGTTTGAAACTCGCGATGTGATTTTTACCCCTAACGACCTATAACATTGACGCTTGCCAAAAAATTATAGGTCACTAGTCAAGTTTAACCCGTCATTGTCCTGGATTAACTCGAACCCACCCGCACAAGACCTTGACGCTTGCCAACAAAGCTGTACGACTGTCCCGATCAATCGCATATCCATGCTACAAATAAGTATTATTCAGCTACCGCACACTATTGTTAGTTATATGTATGCCCTAGAGGTCATTACTGTACATATGATGTATATTGTAGTGGATGCTGGGACATATATAGGTAGGACTTTCTTGCTCGACATGATAGTACGCTATCTGGTTGCTCTTTATCTTAACATGTATACTTGCAGTCTCTCTATTACATGTTGAGAAAGCCTTTAGGATGTGTGCTCGACTTCCAGTACTATGATGTAGATCATACTAGTGGGGCCTGGATAGTCCATGAGTACATCCTTCAATGTTCCTAGTCGTGGGAATATCGAGACGGGGCAGCGATATTCCAGAGTAGATTAGCATATATCTTCTCGACCCATGTGATGGGCGATGGATGATCCCATATCCATTGATGTTTGACATCAGAGATGATGTGCGGGTGCTCAGTGATGACTGGATACACTGAACGGACTCGCCGAGAACTCCCAGATGGTATTATACCTAACGTCAGATGGCAGTTCTCTGGTGGCACTGGTACAGCTTAGTCTGTTGACCCGAGATCGTCATAGAGTCTTGTGTGTCTCCCACTGTGCTTTGATTTCCACCCTACCACGGCTCTACTGAGTTGTGCAAACAGGTGGTCTTTGGGTACAGTCCCGATTCACATGGAGGCAATGAGCGATAGGAGGGGATTCGTCTCTCCCGGTATTGGGGGTTGATGTTGCGCTATGCTCGACTGGCTATAACCGGAAATCCCTGGCCAGGGTTGCTGTGATTTACTGGTAAGAGTTATCAGTAGTATCACGCTTGTTATGGACCTTACGTCGACATGACTTATCAAGCTACCGGGGTCTGACGTTTACCACCCCTAGGCGAGATATGCGACATATCAGACGAACAGACCGGACTGTACGGTAAGTGTTACTGGTTGGATTCACAGGAGTGTGAGCGGGCTTGCTCGTTGATCTTCTGATCGCTCAATACCCGGGTAGCCGTTACGTTTAGCAGACCGCTTGCGGCTTGTGGGTGTTTGATATAATCATCACCTGCTGCCGGCGTATTGACGAGTCTTTAGAGTCCTACACAGAGGTTTCCTGGCTCAAGCGAAACGAAATAGGAGAGCATATGAGATATGTACGGGACCGAGAATAATTCCAGTATATGATACTATATTCTATTCTCACGATTTGTATCATTGGACGGTTATATATGATATAGCCGGGTTACCGAATCAAGTGTTGATTCGATACATTGATACACTTGATATTAGTCGGTTATATGCGATATGCCCGGATCATTAAATCAAGTGTTGATTTAATGATTTGATGTATAATTATATATTTGATATATTACTTTACATTAACTAGTATTTGTTCACTTAAGATGGATTTTCTCACTTGATGTGCACAAGTAGTATATGTGATATATTTTTGTGCACTAGATTGTATCATGTTTGATGATACATGCAAACTTGGGTGTATGTTTACTTTAAACCATCTTTAGGTTAATGGTTAGGTTTTAATTTGTTTTTATTTATTTTCTTTATTCATTTTGGCAAAAACAAATATGGTGGCTTTCTTTGTTTTATTCTTGAAGCTTCTTGAAGCTTTGATAAGTCTAGCCATTTTGTCTTTTGCCTTAACCTAACCATTAAACCTAAACCCTAGTTTATTCTCTACATGTGTTAGCCTCACCCATGGTTGCATTATGATAAGATCACTTGATTTATTATTTTGCATTAATTCTCTTTCTATTCTTTTCTTCTTCTTCTTCTTCTTGATGAAGAAAAAGAAAGCTTGCTTGAAAATTATCAAATGATGAATCCAAGTGAGAAATCCAATTCCAAAATGAACCCACTTCCTATTTCTTCATCCTCTACCACTTGCCATGTAGTAGAGTGTGTTATCTTCACAAGTTTTATGACCAAGTGAAGATGGAGCTTGATCTTGAGTTGCCTCGACGTAGATCATCTTCGGCATCGAAGTCAACGACCTAGCCCGCTCGTTTCTCCGACGAAACCATCGCTAGAGTCCGGGATCCGATGATCGCAGCGGAGGGACGTCATCACGGAGCTAAAGAAGTAGAGGACCAGATCTACAAAGGTTGTATTTACATTCACTTAGTAGCAAAGTAGTTTGCTTGCATGTTGTTTCGCCTATCCTCTAGTTAACGATCTAGTTTAGGGTTTCTCGGCACATAAAAATTTAAATTGGACATGGTTGATCAATTGTAGAACCTCACGGGTGTGCCTAGGAACCCTACAGTGGTATCAGAGCCTAGCTAGAGCTTTAGGCGAAGTGTAGACGAAGTTAGAAATCCGATCGAACCCGAAACCCTAATCAAAAACCCTTCTCTGTACAATTTTTCAAAACTGTGATTTTTGTGAATTAAAAATATGCAGAAAAATTAGCAGGGTTTTCTAAGAAATACTGTGCAGCACATGCGCCTGAGTCGACTAAAGTGCCGCGGAACCGCGGCACGAGCATGGCTCGTGCGGCTGTTCCGCGGCCATACAGTCACAAACTTCTTTGATTTTTGCACAGTAATTTCTTTCTTTTATTGCTGTGTTTTCTGGGAATTTTTAATGTTTACTCAAGAGTTGAGTTTTCTGGGTTGTATTGGGGACTCGGTGTTTCAATCGGGAAGTCTAATTTCGTCTAAGTGTTTTTCCGGATAATTTAGAATATGTTAAAAGGTTCGACCGGATATAAATACCCAATTTTTCCCTGCCGGAAAATTTCCAAGTGTTGGATTTTTCCGTGGTTTAAGAACGTTCTAAGTAGTGCAAGTAACGCGATGGACCCTCTAGAAGACAACAAACATTAACTCGATTATGTGACCGTCTTGAACTGCCCTTTGAACCTTAGGGTTTGGGGCAGTACGGCGTGCCACATGTGAGGCGTCGGCTTGACCCTTCTACGGCTGGACCGTTGGTACTGTGGCATGAAATGGATGTTTTTGAACTTATTTCATGTGTTGAGCTGTTTCAGGAAAACTTGGGTGTTTGATTGTTCGATCGGAAAGTTTAACATTTTCTATTTATCTGGAATGCGATACAATATTTGGAATCCACAAGTAGTTATGAGATAACTGATTTGAATATTATAAATCTAGCAGTTTAGTCTCACTTGATCGGTTGCCATGGAATTTTGATGTGATCAAAAGTCCGTCGCAATCACGTAGCGTACGCGGATACTCGCCGGGTAAACTTAATAGACAGCTACACCCCATAGCCCCGACCAAGTGACTGTAGGAGAACCCCGTCGCCGAAAGCATCTGTTCGGGTGCTCGCGGCAGCGGTGTTCCGCCTTGGTGCACTTCGTCGACGGCATCGGGGGTGCGGCCGCCTACTAAAGTTTGCGACGAGCATTTGTTCAGGATGTCGGGAATCTTGTTGAATTGCCCGACTTGATATTGAAAAGAGTTTTCGATAATGAGACTAAAATGCGGGGTTTATAATTGTTAGGCATGTGATGTCTAAGGAATTCGATGGTTAGGCATGTGATGTCTAAGTAGGTTGCGGATTCCAACTGTTGTAGTTTTACACTTTCTTTTCTGTGACCGTAAGTGTAATATGTGATATCGCCGGTTTCGTTGCTATATGTCAACGACAATTGGGATGGGCATATTTACTTACGTTGATGACATGTGATGTTATGTGTTGCTGGATATGTCATATTGGATCGTCGTGTTTGAATAGCCGGGGGGTTTTTATATGAGATGAGTGTTTTTCTTTTTCATTCATGTAAAAACTTGTATGTAATATTCTTTTATTGGGGCACTTCCAGGTTGCGGAAGATGTCACCGTTGATGTATATTATTTACTTTTCCGCATTAGGATAGACCCAAGGCGCGGAGCACAAGTAACCGGGTTCTAGGGTCCAGTGGGAGACCATCTCGAGGAGTCGAGCCAGGTTCTCCTAACTCTAGAATTGGTAGGGTTACTTGCCTCTCTCGTAGGGGTCTAGGGGTGTGGGATTGGCTATTCATCACGACCGTGGAATCCGTGTTTTATACTGGCTTGTATTGAAAACACGGACGTCCTAGTATATCCAATATTTCATATGATATTTTCTGCTGCGTTATCTGTGATGTGATCATGTGATTTGTTCAGATGGATACTGTATATACTATATATGATATATTATATAGACGTTGCTTATGTTTTACACCCGCGCTAGCCCTGCCCCGCTCTGCCATTAGTTACCTAACCTAACGATGCAGACGGGACATCGAGACGAATGCGGATGGCATAAGCGTACGTTGTATTTATCTGTGATGTTTAGGTGGACTTAATTGATGGGACATTCATTAATGAGATTAATGAAAGAAAATAAACCTAAAAGTTGTTGTGGAATCGAATTTCAAAATAAAAACAGGTAGCTACAGTTCTTGCTTTGCATCGCGGTGTTCCTTGTAGAACATCATGCACCTTATTCGATAAGGAAAGGGCCGAGATCCCTTCACCGGGAGTGACCCCTTTAGCAATAACTGGCAGATGCTACAACCCTCGGTATGTGTTTTGATTGCTTCTATAGTTTTTGCTTTGCACAGCGGTATATGTGATATATCCTGCACCTTATTCGATGAGGAAAGGGCCGACGATCCCTTCACCGGGAGTGACCCCTTTAGCAAAAATAGAAAAGCCTCAAAAACACTCCATTTAAAAACCATTTGATTCCACAACGAGATCAAGTTCAAAGCGTTAAAGGTTTTCATAAAAACCATTTGCAACCCTCCGTCATTTTAGGAAGTAGAGTACTTAGTATTCGTGCTGTGTTTGTTGACCATAGTCAAGGCACAGTGTACGGTAGCTAAGTGATGCCTTCCTACACCGCATATGATGCGATTAGTTAGGACAGTCATGTGGCTTTGTTGACCTTAGCCAAGGGTCATGTGGGTGGGTCTAATTAATCACGAAATGACGAGTAGAACTTGACTAGTGCTTATGATTCGTTGACCTTAGCCAAGGTCATAGGTGCTAGGGGTAAAAACCTTTATCGGGAGTTTCAAGTGTTGAAATTTGCAATGAGATTGCATACCTTCTATATGATAGTTGGATCCCGATACCCACTGCGAGTAATTGTTACTCCTGGGAGAGTTTTGCACTTTACAATTAGCCGATCAAGTAGGTGTATAGAAAGGTGTCAACGGGGTTACGCCTCTGGGAAAACGAGGTTTACTGTAATTAGGTCCGTGCGAAAGCACGGGGAACCTCCCTCAAAGTACCGACACTGGCCTGGCTGAAAGATTGGCGAACTTGTAGAGTGTAATTAATCCCGGCTAGTCTTTCCTTTTAAGGTTTGAAGGAAGATTTGATAAAACCAGGGGGAGCCATCCTGATTAGATAAAATAAATAACCATTCTAATCTTGCAAGAGCGCATGCAGAGTGTTTTCTTCTCTCTCTCTCCAGGTAGCGACCATATCACGCCTTAATCAAGATAATAATATGGATGTATTGACCGAACCCGCTTGTTATACTGAGCTAGGGAACGTTGGACCCGCTTCAACTTATAATTGTTATAAGACCGAGCAGCAAAATCGGGGAATACCAGGATTCCCATGCCGCCCAAACGAAGAAAGTGCATGTGATGCATCTCCTTCGGGTGTGTTCATTATAAAGAACTGTTTCTCAGTATCCTCTGCATCCTGGGTATTTGATACCGGATCAGGATCCCAGATATGTAATCCGTTACATAGGCTACAGAAAGGTAGAGAACTGAGAACGAGTGATAAGTTTCATGAGACAGAAAACGGGGCAAGTGTTGCATCCATGTCTGTTGGTCACTGTCACCCTGTATTACCAATACATTGATTCTGAACAAATGCTATTAGATACCGAACCTGATGTACAAAATCATATCGATCTCTTTATTAGTAAAGAAGGATATAATTTTGTATTGATGGATAATGTTTTGAACATTTCCTATTTCAAAAGTTGATCGGTTCAGGCACGTTATCTAAAAGCATCGACGTTCTAAATCAAACTACACTTCCTAGTATACAGAACACACACAAGAGGAAGAGTTTAGAAATAAACGAATTCTTCTTGAGGCATTGTAGACTAGGTCATATCAATGTGACCCGACTAGCTGAAGTCACATTTTAGATGCATATTTAAATAAGTTTGAATTTGCATCTTGTGAAACTTGCCAGTCATGTCACAAAGATTAGATGACCATAGCTCTGTTTATTGGAAACAGAGAAAGAGTTAGTAAACTCTTAGGACTGATACATGATGATGTATGTAAGGTCCCCTGTCTACACATGCTAGGACCGGTTCTTTGTACTTCATTGCATTCTCTGATGATCTCTCAAGATTCAGTTATATGTTCCTGTTGAAACATAAGTCCGAAGCTTTTGAGATATTCACAGAATATAAGTTAGAAGTAGAGAACCAAAAACCGGGTATAAGTATTATGTCCTTTGATAAGATCAGGGAGGAGAATATTTGTGCATAGAATTTCTGGACTATTCTAAAGGAGAATGAGATTCTCTCTCGGTGTTACTCCTCTGATTATACCATAGCACAACGGTGTATCAGGGTGGAGCAATCGCACCCTATGAGATATGGTGCGCTCTATGATGAGTACTACTGAGTTACCTATTTCTTTTTAGGGGTTATGCACTTGAGTAGCTGCATACCTATTGAATTAGGTTCGAATCAAATCTATGCCTACCACTCCATATAAGATATGGTATGGGAAGAGCCCATCTCTTAAGTAAGTTAAGATTTGGGAATGTCCGGCCTATGTCAAAAGCAAAATCCGGACAAGATCGAGGCAAGGTCAGTTCTGTAGAACTGGAAAAGTTCCAGCTATACAAACTACAGCTGATGATTTGATAGAACCAAAGGATTCAATAGTCCCCGACGAACCTCAACCTCTCCGCCGAACTAGCAGGGTTCCTCATCCGCCTGAGAGATACTTCGGTTTCTCGATGACAGTGGGAGCGAGGATTGCATCATGAGATGATGACCTAACTAGTTTCGAGCAGGCCATCGAGAGTAGGGACTCTGTAAGAATGGCTGGATGCTTAGCAATCTGAGATGGAATCCATATACACAACCAAAGTATGGACTTTGGTTGCTATATCTGAAGGGTTAAATCCCCATCAGGAGCAAGCATATCTTGAGAAGATTACTTGGTGTAGATGGAAAAGTTGAGACTTTCAAAGCTAGACTTGTTGAAGGTTTTCGTCATCGACCAGGCGTGGATAATGATGAAACCTTTTTCAAGTGACTATGCTTAAGTCCATCCGGATCCTACTTAATATTGCTACATACCATGACTACGATATCTGATCGTTGGGTGTCATGACTGCTTTTCTAAATAATGATTTAGAAGAGAATGTCTATAAGTACACAGCCAGAGGGCTTCGTAAACAGTGGGAGCAGCGGAAACTTGTGCAAGTTGCTTTACAGGTTGAAGCAGGCATCGCGGAGTTGGAACATCTGTTTTGATGTGGTAGTCAAAGTGTTTGACTTCATCAAAATGGTAGATGAACCTTGTATATACAAAAAGGTAGTAGAGAGTAAGGTGGCCGTCCTCGTATTGTACGTGGACAACATACTCTTGATAGGAAAAGAGTTTCCTATACTACGATCGGTCAATCTCCTCTTATCACATAGATTCTCCATATAGGATCAAAATGATACCTCCTAAATCCTGGGTTTTGGATCTATGAGATATATCTAAATGGATGTTAGGATTCTCACTAGTTGTAGTGAGATGGTATCGGTTGATCCTGGGGAGAATCACTGGAAAGGTTCTAGGGTGATAAGGACGACTGAATGTCAATCGCAGGCATTGTCTTTACCCTCAGTGGAGGGACGGTATGTTGGAAGAGTTCCAAGCTAGATACCGTGGCAGACTAGACGATAAAGGCTGGTGACATCGCTATCAAAGATACTACCAAAGAAGCAGTTTGGGTGTATATTGGTTCATAAGATGAACTAGGTTCCAACCATTGTGTGACAATGGAAGTGTGGCTTTGGCCCAGGAACCCCGGTCCCATCAGTGACCCAGACATATTCTGAGGCAGCATCACCTGATCATGGAGATAGTTGATCTCCAGGGTGATCGAGGTTAGGAGAGTAGACTCAGAGGACAACACGGCGGATCCACTCACAAAGGCATTTTCCCAGAGAGAGACTTATATGGGATGGTTGAGTATGTGATACTGCAACCACTGCTACAGATGGCCCTAGTGCAAGTGGGAGATTGTTAGTTATATGTATGCCCTAGAGGCCATTACTGTACATAGGATGTATATTGTAGTGGATGCTGGGACATATATAGGTAGGACTTTCTTGCTCGACATGATAGTACGCTATCTGGTTGCTCTTTATCTTAACATGTATACTTGCAGTCTCTCTATTACATGTTGATAAAGCCCTTAGGATGTGTGCTCGACTTCCAGGACTATGATGTAGATCATACTAGTGGGGCCTGGGTAGTCCATGAGTACATCCTTCAATGTTCCTAGTCGTAGGAATATCGAGACGGGGCATCGATATTCCAGAGTAGACTAGCGTATATCTTCTCGACCCATGTGATGGGCGATGGATGATCCCATATCCATTGGTGTTTGACATCAGAGATAGTATGCGGGTGCTCAGTGATGACTGGGTACACTGAACGGACTCGCCGAGAACTCCCAGATGGTATTATACCTCACGTCAGATGGCAGTTCCCTGGTGGCACTGGTACAGCTTAGTCTGTTGACCCGAGATCGTCATAGAGTCTTGTGTGTCTCCCACCATGCTTTGATTTCCACCCTACCTCGGCTCTACTGAGTTGTGCAAACAGGTGGTTTTTGGGTACAGTCCCGATTCACATGGAGGCAATGAGCGATAGGAGGGGATTCGTCTCTCCCGGTATTGGGGGTTGATGTTGCGCTATGCTCGACTGGCCATAACCGGAAATCCCTGGCCAGGGTTGCTATAATTTACTGGTAAGAGTTATCAGTAGTATCACGCTTGTTATGGACCTTACGTCGGCATGACTTATCAAGCTACTGGGGTCTGACGTTTACCACCCCTAGGCGAGATATGCGACATATCAGACGAACAGACCGGACTGTACGGTAAGTGTTACTAGTTGGATTCACAGGAGTATGAGTGGGCTTGCTCGTTGATCTTCTGATCGCTCAATACCCGGGTGGCCGTTACGTTTAGCAGACCCTTGCGACTTGTGGGTGTTTGATATGATCATCACCTGCTGCCGGCGTATTGACGAGTCTTTAGAGTCCTACACAGAGGTTTCCTGGCTCAAGCGAAACGAAATAGGAGCGCATATGAGATATGTGCGGGACCGAGAATAATACCAGTATGTGATACTGTATTCTATTCTCGCGATTTGTATCATTGGACAGTTATATATGATATAGCCGGGTTACCGAATCAAGTGTTGATTCGATACATTGATACACATGATATTAGTCCGTTATATGCGATATGACCGGATCATTAAATCAAGTGTTGATTTAATGATTTGATGTATAATTATATATTTGATATATTACTTTACATTAACTAGTATTTATTCACTTAAGATGGATTTTCTCACTTGATGTGCACAAGTAGTATATGTGATATATTTTTGTGCACTAGATTGTATCATGTTTGATGATACATGCAAACTTAGGTGTATGTTTACTTTAAACCATCTTTAGGTTAATGGTTAGGTTTTAATTTGTTTTTATTTATTTTCTTTATTCATTTTGGCAAAAACAAATATGGTGGCTTTCTTTGTTTTATTCTTGAAGCTTCTTGAAGCTTTGATAAGTCTAGCCATTTTGTCTTTGCCTTAACCTAACCATTAAACCTAAACCCTAGTTTATTCTCTAGATGTGTTAGCCTCACCCATGGTTGCATTATGATAAGATCACTTGATTTATTATTTTTCGTTAATTCTTTTTCTATTCTTTTCTTCTTCTTCTTCTTCTTGATGAAGAAAAAGAAAGCTTGCTTGAAAATTATCAAGTGATGAATCCAAGTGAGAAATCCAATTCCAAAGTGAACCCACTTCCTATTTCTTCATCCTCTACCACTTGCCATGTAGTAGAGTGTGTTATCTTCACAAGTTTTATGACCAAGTGAAGATGGAGCTTGATCTTGAGTTGTCTCGACGTAGATCATCTTCGGCATCGAAGTCAACGACCTAGACCGCTCGTTTCTCCGACGAAACCATCGCTAGAGTCCGGGATCCGATGATCGCAGCGGAGGGACGTCATCACGGAGCTAAAGAAGTGGAGGACCGGATCTACAAAGGTTATATTTCCATTCACTTAGTAGCAAAGTAGTTTGCTTGCATGTTGTTTCGCCTATCCTCTAGTTAACGATCTAGTTTAGGGTTTCTCGGCACATAAAAATTTAAATTGGACATGGTTGATCAGTTGTAGAATCTCACGGGTGTGCCTAGGAACCCTACAACTATGCCTTGACGCTTGCCAACAAACATAGCATGAATACCAAATAGTACTTATAAGAAATGACGGAGGGCTACGGCTGGTTTTTGGCGAAAAACCTTTAACGTAATGAACTTGATCTCGTTGAAGGAATCCAAGTGGTTTTATAAATATATAGTGGCGAAAACTCTTGCTAAAGAGGTCACTCCCGGTGAAGGGATCTCGGCTCTTTCCCTGTAGAATAAGGTGCAGGATATCCCAAACTGAATACCACGATGCAAAGCAAAAGGAAATGACTATAGTGAAGTTATTACGTTGACGCAAACTTTTACTCAAGGGGTCACTCCCGATGAAGGGATCTCGGCCCTTGCCTCATCGAATGAGGTGCAGGATATTCCAAATGAATACCACGATGCAAAGCAAAAGTGTACGTCTGTAATGTCAGTTTTTAAAAACTTGGTTCCAACAACATCATATATATAGGTTTGTTTTATCCTTGCATTGATAAGAATCTATGTAGTCCTATCAATTAATCACACCAGAAAAGAACGAAAATAAAATGTATGTATATGCCATCCGTATTCTCCACTGGGTCCCGTCATCACCCGTTAGGTTACTTAACTAACGACAGAGCGGGGACTGGGCTAGCGTGGGTGCAAAACATACACAACATCTACTAGTATATATAACATTTGTCCCAAGTATGATATAAAGCAATATCACAGAAGCAATACAGAATGGTTGATAATCTGGAGCCCCGAATTTCACTTGAGCTGCAAGTGAGACCCGACGTTCCCCGTCGTGTGGATAGCATGTGCAATGAAACCTAGACCCCTACGAGCGTGGCAAGTTACCCGCCAAAACCAGAAGTGAGGCAGCCCCCTTCAGCAACGTGAATGGACCACCCAGCACTTCACGGAATCCGGTAACTTGAGCACCCCTCCTGGGTCACCTATACCCCCTACGAGTGCGGCGAATAGCCCGCCAATTCTAGAGTAAGGTCCCCTCCGTCCCAACGCCATGAGATGCGGACCTGCTACCCTCTAGAACCCGGCTATTCGTGCACTCCACCTTGGGGTAATCCTAGTACAGAAAATAAAATAATATATAAGGGTGACATCGACCTCAGCCCGGTCGTGCCCCAAAAGAATAATATACAAACTGGCAGTGACGGCAGTCCACATGTCGGACGCTCGCCCCGCAATATCAAATGTACAAATGAAACAAAACTGTACTAACATTGCACCATTGCTATCCACCACGATGATCCAACCAACATCACAACACAACATAGAACATCAACGTGAATGTCACGTTCGCAAACCCGTCTAAAAGAAGATATAGCAGTTAGACGGGTTTAACGATCAAATGACATTCACGGTCGCAGATAGAAATGTATGTACTGTTAAACGCACACTTAAAATATCGATCGACTAAGTTCCAAATTGGCCCCAATAGCAAAACAATACTTCACTGAAACCTGGGCCAAAACAGAATATCACAAAAATCACAATTTCACATCAGGGGCTACAGTAAAAATTTGGAAGCCCGTCGCCGCTAAATGGCCTCGGATCCACCGCCAATGGGGGGTAAGTGCGGCTGTTCCGCGGCGCCATGGAGGAATCAGAGGCCCAAATTTTTTCTACACCCATAGAATCGCCTGCACGGATTTTTAAGCTACTGCAAATAATTTTTTGAACACTTTTGAAAAACGACAGCAAACAGAAAAATGAAACCGTGATTTTGGAAATTTCCGTCGATCGATCTTTCAAGCACGTTTAAACAAGCTAGTAAGGATTTTAAAGGGTGGCACTAATACCATGAAGGGTCCCGGCAGCGCCCCGGCCGTCAAAACGCGGCCAAATTGCGGAACAAAAATTTCTAAAACCGGTGCTACCGTTACCCGATTTCCGGATCGACCTTAAACTCTATACTAGCGAGCTAACTAAGAGTTAGAAAGGTTATACCGAGATGATCCGAGTCCTTCGGTCTTCATTCCAAGCTCCTAGCGATCCTTGATGATGTTTGGTTGCCGGTCTTCCTCCATCTCCGATGATCCACCCGAGGGAAACGGCGCAAGCTCCAACATCGACAAACGAGGTAACTGACGCTCCAAAGTCGCTAGCTATGGAGAGTGGGGGTGTATGAAAATGTCACTACAATTTTCTCTCAACCATGAGCTCAATGAGAAACTCAAGAAGAAGAATGGAGGTGATGAAGCATTTGCATGAACAAAAATGGTTAAGTGTTTTGTAGTGAACTTGAGAGAGTAAGAGAGTGGGCTAATGTAAAATCTATCATCAAATGAAATGAGAACCCTCCCTCAAAATATTGCCCCCCCTCTCTCTCATCAAAAAAAACTCCACCACATTTCATTAAACAAATAAAATATACACAACCATACCATGCACTATGCTTGACTCATGCCCATGCCTTTGCCTTGTCACCCTCCACCTCATCATTAAACAAAATGAATTTTCATAAATGAAAAACCAAATAATGAGGTGGCAAAATTTCTAGAAGCTATTCTGTATAAAATACAGAATACTTCCCGGTACATATACCGAAATACATATACGTGTATTCTAACCAAAATACGAATAGCCGAGAGAGAAAACGAATAGTGAACAATAATACTAGAATACGTAAATACAAATACATATATAAATTATTAAATCAAAACCTGATTTAATAAACTGGCTTAATCCTAAGCCGCTAGTATTATCAACCGTCCAATTAAAGTCTGCGCAGCAAGTGCACATATTTAATCGGACATCTGTATGTATAAACATACCTCATGTACACCATATCTCCTGAACCGTGAAAACCCTCTGTGTGGGACTCTAAAGACTCGTCAATACGCTGGCAGTGGGTTTAACCACAAGCACGTCAGCGGCACTAGCTGTACGTAACGGCTACCCAGGTATTGAGCGAAAGGGAGGTCGACGAGCAAACTCATCCTGAACCCCTACTGAGCCTGTCAGTGACAATATCCGCATAGTCCGGTCTGTCGTCTAAGAGTATCGCATATCGAGTCTAAGGGGGTGGATAAAGTCAGACCCCTAACAAAACGACATTTAGTGCCAGTATGAAACCCATCACCACCTGAGAAACTATCGATCCTGGATCGATAATTCTCGTCCACCGTGGCCACGGATTTATGGTGATGGCCATCCGTACACTACGCGACATTAACCCCCAATACCGGGAGAGACGAATCCCCGACGATCCGATCACTGCCTCCATGTGGCTCGGGACTGTACCCAACTAAAACCTGTTTGCACGACTCCTTTGAGCCGTGGTAGGGTAGTAATCAAAGCACAATGGGAACTCACACGAGAAAAATGGCGATCTCAGGTCGACAGACTAAACTGTACATATGTCACCTGAGAACTGCCATCTGACAATAGGTATAATACCAACTAGTAGGTTCCCGACGAGTCCGTCCAGTGTGTTGGAGATAGTGCCCTCAGAGTCAATTATTGGATCGTAGGCACGTGATTGCAATGATTGCGGAGGACCTATACCGGTAGGACAGTCTTACTCGAGATGATAGTATGCTATCTGGTTTGCCTTTATCAGTCGTGTACAGGTTCAGGTGACTGATCACTGTTGCACTTTGATAGAGCCCTTAGGATCTTGCTTTACTACCAACAGTATGATGGCGATCATATACGTGAGAGTTGGGTGGTTTATAAGCATATCCTTAATTGTTGTCCCTAGTCGTGGGAGTTTCGAGACAGGGCATCGATACTCCAGAGTAGAATAGTGTATACAGTCGAGACCCCGACGAAGGGCGGTGGCCAGTCTCACAAGCCACTGGTGTCAGTTGGATCACCTAAGATGTATACAGGTGCTCATTGGGTTATGAGTACACCGTACAGGACTCGCCGGGAACCTGCTAGTTGGTATTATACATATCGTCAGATAGCAGTTCCCTGGTGACATGTGTACAGGTTAGTTCATCGACCTGAGGTCGTCATTTGTCTCGTGTGAGTTCCCACTATGCTTTGATTTCTACCCTACCACGGCTCAAAGGAGTCGTGCAAACAGGTAGTTTTTGGGTACAGTCCCGAGCCACATGGAGGCACGTGAGCGGATCGGCAGGGGATTCGTCTCTCCCGGTATTGGGGGTGAGATCGTGCTGTGTCTAGGAGAGCCATTACACAAAGCCCACGGCCGTAGCAGGAGATTTACTGGTAGGTACTCCAGTAGTATCTCAGGGTGTTATTGGGCTTCACTCCGACACGACTTATACTGCTATTGGGGGTCTGACGTTACTAGCCCTCTAGGCAGATATGCGATACTCATAGATGAACGGACCGGAATATATATACATTGTCACTGTTAGGCTCAGTAGGGTTTCCGGATGAGTTCGCTCATCGGCCTCCCTTGAGGTCGGTCCATAGGCAGCCGTTATGCACAGCTAGTGCCGCTGACGGCTTATGGTTAAACCCACTGCCAGGATATTGACGAGTCATTAGAGTCCCCCACAGACAGTTTCCCAAGTTCAGGAGAAACGTTGTAGAGGCCGTATGGTTTTATGGCAGGGTTCGGAAAATGCACGTGCGTTTACGCACGTGTCATTTTTCGGGCAGATAATACTGGTGGGCTTTGGTTTAAGCCGGATCCGAGTATTATATTGAGTAGATATAATATCTTTATCTCAGTTGCATTTGTATTCGGTCGTAATACAAATGCGGGAATATTTATACTGTTACGAGGTTATCCTGAAATTCGTTTCGGGATCGGTTTTGGAAGTTGCCAGTTTCCAGTTTTCTATCGCCCGTATTTAACATTTGGTTAAATACGAATTTATCTTTTCTTGAGATGAGTGTGGAAGTTTCCAGAAGCATTTAGAAGGTGGTGACAAGGATTAGTGACTCATGGTTTCATTTAATGATTCAATTAATGCTAGGTGACTAATGGTAGTGATTCATTGTTTTCATTTATTGTGTTCATACTAGGTTTTGTGTGACTCATCCTCTTCATTGATCTTACACTCACCTCCCCCTCTCCTACACTCACCTCCCCCTTCTCATATATATGGCCGACCACTTCTAGTGAGAGGTTATAATGGTTGTTGGAAAAAAGATAGAGTTTTGGATGTATGGAAATTAACATATTCATATCTCATTTTCATATCGATCCAAAAGGCAACTTCATTAACCGTTCGTCCATAGCTTTGGACGTAACGAGACAAAGTATTCTACTCATTCTCTACATCATTCTTGGTCGTCTCTTTTAGCAAACTTGACGACCGAGTTACCTCGGGTCAGAGGCGGGAGCCCGTTTAAAGAACCGTTGACGTGGTGCCACCTGGACAAGCAGATCGGAGATCGATGTGATCGGAGCAGCCGCAACGGAGTGTGGGATGATGGTTAAAGAACGAAAGACTCGGATCGTTCGGTATAACCTTTCTACCCTCTTTACAGTTTGTTAATTTAGCAATAATGGCGGATCTGGGTTATAGTATACGATAGCGCCAGTTTAAAAGTTTTTGTTCCGCGTTTGGCGTCTATTAGACGGCCGGGGTGCTACCGTAGACTTACAGTGGTATAAGAGCCTCACCATTTTGCTTTACGAACTTGTGCTAACGCGTTTAAAACATCGATCGGACCGAATATCAAAAACTACAACTTTTCAGTTCTGAGTTTCTGTCGATTTTTAAATGGTTCTAAAAATAATTTTACACATCACAGAAAATGCAGCAAGCTTTTCTAAGCACGTGGTAGAAATTTGGTCACGTGACCCTTCAAGACCACCGCGGAATCGCGGTCCAACCTAGGGTTTGACCGCGCATCCGCGGCCAAACCTAGGGTTTGACCGCGCATCCGCGGCCAAACCTAGGGTTTGACCGCGCATCCGCGGCCAATCTTTGGGATCAGTGATCCAAATTTTTACAGTTGCTTCTTTAGGGCAAATTGTGGTTTTTGGTATATATCTTTTGGGCCCAGATTTTGTTATTGTACAGCAGATGTACGTGGGGCCCAATTCGTGATATTTCGTCGGTCGGAATTTAAACATGTTAGTTTACAGTACTTACATTATATCTCCGACCGTGAATGTCATTTGATCGGTAAACCACGTCTGATTGCTATAGTTCTTTTAGACGGGTTTGCGAACGTGACATTCGTGTTGATGTTCTGTGTTGTGCTGTGATGTTGCGGATTTGTCGTGGTGGATAGAAGTGTGCAATGGTAGTGCAGTTTGGATTTATTTGTACATTTGATATTGCAGGGCGAGCGTCCAACATGTGGACTGCCGTCACTGCCTGTTGTATAATATTCTTTTGGGGCACGACCGGGTTGAGGTCGATGTACCCGTTGTACATATTTTTCATTTCTGTACTAGGTTTTACCCCGCGACGGAGTGCACAGATAAATGGGTTCTGGAGGGCAACGGGTCCGCATCTCATGGCTTTGAGAGGCAGAGGGGCCTCACTCTGGAATTGGCAGACTATTCGCCGCACTCGTAGGGGGTACAGGTTGACCCAAGGAGGGGTGCTCAAGCTACCAGATTCCGTGAAGTGAAGGTGGTCCATTCACTTTGCTGTAAGGGGCTGCCTCGCTTCAGGTTTTGGCGGGGTAACTTGCCGCACCCGTAGGGGTCTAGGTTTCATTGCACAGGCTATCCACACGACAAGGGGAACGTCGGGTTTCAGCAGCGGCACTGTGAAACTCGGGGATCCCAAATTATCTGTTTTGTTCTGTGATGCTTATTACTTTTCTGTAATGTTTCATATTATCACGCCTGGAGCGATTATTGTATATTGGTATATATACTAGTAGATGTTGTATATGTTTTGCACCCGCGCTAGTTCAGTCCCCGCTCTGTTGTTAGTTATGATGACGGGACTGTAAGTGCACGGCGGCGCCCCGGCCTCCATCCCGAGGCCAAATGCGGAAGCGATGGTTAACTTTAATTTTGCAAACTAGCAAACCGGCACCACCGCGCACTAAAACCCGGATCGAACCATTAACTAGTCCTAGCTAACTACAAGAAGGGGAATAGAGATATACCGATAGATCCGAGTCCTTCGGTCTTCTCGTCGTCATCCCGATCTCCCGCGGAATGTCCTGGCTCCACCTCGTCGCCGGAAGTGCACCACATCGCCTACATCTTTTACGGGCTCCCACCTCAATACCGAGGCAACTCGGGCACGAAGTTGGCTCGTCGACGTGCCCAAGATTTGCTGTAGAATGTGCAGTGCTCAAGTCTCATTTTGGGGTTTATGGAATTTGCCATTTTGGTGGAGGGATGATACAAGAGCTAGGTGGAGGGACTTGGGGATTTTTGGAGCATGAAATGAAGCAAAAATCCACACATACAAAATTGGGCAGCCCTCCCCTTAAGTGGCCGGCCCTTGCAATAGCAAGAGAGTGAGAGAGTGGAGAGTGTATCAAAAGAATGAGAGAGCCATCCAATCATCCAAAAGGATAGAGAGAGAAGGCTATCATGCAAAGGAATGATAGCTAGGAAAGTCCAACACTCAAACAACAATCATCACTTCCAAAAGTCATGCCATCATCAACAACCATATCATATAAAAGTCAAGCCATCATGAAGAAGGAAAGTCAAGTGATGGTGAGCCATCATGATCCAACAAAATGCAAAGAACACCCTCCACAAATACTTATTTGCAACAATGCAAATAAGCCCTCCTCCACCAATCTTCGGCCAATGAACGATACAAAGGAAATTGGCCGAAACGGAAAGCAAACTGGCAACTCCAGAAAACTGGTCCCGTAATAAATTACAGGAAAACCCCGAAACTGTGCATACACACCCGCATTTGTATTCCGACCGAAATACAAATGTAATGAGACAAAATCTACACTGTACTATACTAGGATCCGGCTTAAACCAAAGCCGACTAGTATTATCCGTTCGATCCTGATCCGTGCAATACCGCACGTATCTGATTGAACCCTGCCATATATCCATACGGCCTCTAGTACTAACTGTCCGATCCTGATCCGTGCAATACCACACGTATCTGATCGGACCTTGCCATATCTCCATACGGCCTCTACAGCTTTTCGCCCGAAAGCTTGAGTAATTGAATGTGGGGGACTCTAAAGACTCATCAACACCTTGGTTGTGGATTTAACCACTAGTACGTCAGAGGTATAAGCCAATACGTAACGGGCTACCAGGTATTGACAAAAAGGGACGTCTGTGAGCGAACTCAGCCTGACACCCTACTGAGCCTGTCAGTGACAATATCCGTACAGTCCGGTCCGTTCGCCTATGAGCATCGCATGGCGGGCCTAGGGGGTTGGTAAAAGTCAGACCCCCAAAAGCGGTACAAGTCGTGTCGGAGTGTAGCCCAGAACACCCTGAGATACTACTGGAATACCTACCAGTAAATCTCCTGCCTTGGCCAAGGACTTCGTGTAATGGCTCTCCTAGACACAGCGCGACCTCCCCCCCAATACCGGGAGAGATGAACCACTGAAGATACGATCACTGCCTCCATGTGGCTCGGGACTGTACCCAACTAAAACCTGTTTGCACGTCTCCTTTGAGCGTGGTAGAGTAGTAATCAAAGTACAGTGGGAACTCACACGAGACAAATGACGATCCTCAGGTCGATAAACTAACCTGTACACATGTCACAAGGGAACTGCCATCTGACGTCTGGTATATGACCAACTAGCATGTTCCTTTCGAGTCCTGTCAAGTGTACTCATAACCCAATGAGCACCTGTATACATCTTAGGTGATCCAACTGACACCAATGGCTTGTGAGACCGGCCACCGCCCCTCGTCGGGGTCTCGACTGTATACACTAGTCTACTCTGGAGTATCGATGCCCTGTCTCGAAACTCGCACGACTAGGGACCTTTTAAGGATGTGCTTATAGACCCCAGCTCCCACTTATATGATCGCCCTCATACTGCTGGTGGTCAAGCAAGAATCCTAGGGGCTCTATCAACGTGTAATAGCGACCTGTCAGGTCACCTAAGCAGTACACGATGATAAAGATAAACCAGATAGCATATTATCATCTCGAGTAAGACTGTCCTACCGGGATAGGTCCTGCCTCAATCATTGCAATCACGTACCTGTGATCCAATAATTGACTCTGAGGGCACTATCTCCAACAATCTCCCATTTGCACTCAAGGCTAATTATTGCGATGTCGCATACTCACAGCCCGTGTGATACCGAACACCCAACTCCTCTATTAGTCAGTCTCACAAAGCTTGTTTGCGAAACTAATGTGTTCGAGGAATAGCCTTAGTGAGTGGATCCGCTTTGATGTTTCTTTCTATGTCTCTCTATATCTCATGTTCGCGGAGAAAGCCATCTCCCGAAATGAGCAATACCTGTCTTAGAATGTGTCTGGATGTCTGATGGGACCTAGCTCATAAATGAACTCCAAATCCAAATTTCTTAGACTGTATCGTCAACTGAACTTAATCAGTATCCTGCGCCATGCTTCCCTCAGTATCGCCTTGGACCACCTGTCCAAAATACTGCCCCTCGTCAGAAGGAAAACTATAACTCTGACAACCTCCTTGTCGTCGAGGTCACCTTGGAAGCCTAGAATGATAACTGTCTCTCGAATGAGGCTGTCGTTATCATATCCCTAGAACATCCACTTATGTTCTAAAGCTGCTTCCGATTGTTTCTCCACGATTGGATCAATATCAACTTATTGCATCTACTGCAAGAAAAACATCTGGTGTGGTACTTGACATCTCATGATTGACTCAATTGCCTAAGCAAGTGATCTGCCAATCATGCACATCCCTCTCCCCTTTAGTCTGTAAGACACCTTTAGAGAGGGTGACTCCATCACCTGTAGGTACATTACCGTGCCAGGAGTCGTCCATTCTAAATGCTCTTAGAATGCTGTCTAAGTACCCTGATTGGGAAACCTCCCAAATCTAGATCTAAAACCATAGATCTAGTAACCAGTATGTCTGATATAATGTCCAAGTCCCATGTGGAGAAACTACTGTGTGACGACCAAAGTATAACCGATCGTAGTATAGGAATATCACTTCCTACTCTGTGTATGTCATCCAAATACCATAACATCACACCCTACTACCTTCTCAACAGATCCATCCCCTATTCTGATGAAGTCAAACCTATGACTGTCACATCAGAAATTGATGATCTATCTCCGCTATATCTGCTTTAGTCTATAAATAGACATAAGCCACCTGTCCACCAATGCTTCCGCTGCTCCCACTGACTACGACAACCCTCTGGTAGAGTCATATAGACGTACACTTCTAAAGCCAGTTTAGAACGACGCTATACTCATCCTCCTGCCGGGTCTCGCAGCCTGGAACAACAGCAATGGCAAGTGTGGGTAAACAAGAACCTCCCTGTCACCGTCCTTGAGGCTACCAGAGTACCTCTCGGGTGCCTGAGGTTACCCACCGTATCTGCGGAGTGGCCAATGGAATGTCAAACCAGATTGAATCTTTAGGTTCCTATTAAAATCTTAAGTAATCGTTTGCGGTTCTGGAATCACTTCCAGTTCTACCATACTCCCACTACTGTTTTCTGAAAAAATCCATTTTTATTAAAACTGTGGCGAGTTAAGAACAATATCACTATTGATCTTCCAGATGGTAGAAAGTCAACCCTCGTCATAGCCTGGGTCAACCCACAAACAGCCATTACAGAAACATGCCTTAAGTTGTCTAGTGTCTGGTTTTAATCATAAGCCGGACAACTCCCCGTACCTTAACATCGTTAAGATACGAACTGTTCTATATCCAATATAGGACCAGAGGCACTGATTTAATTGAACCAGATTCAAATCATGCAGCTGTCTCCAGTGCATGTCAACTAAATGGAAAGAGGCCGATCAGCGTTACTCAACTTAGGAATACTTCCAATTATGAGTAACCTGAAAGAGAAGCAAGTTCTCTTAACCATTACTATCAACTGAATACCATATACAAGTATCTACATCTTCGATCACTTTGAAGAATCCCGATACTTGCTACACCTGGTTCTCTATTCTATTCAAATACCTAAAACTTCTTAAAATTCGGACCCTGTGTTTCCACGAAACACCTGTCTAAAAACTAGAGAAGTTATAAGTAAACCGAATATAGTACGAGGACCAGCCCCTCTGTCCTGATAGACCCTGGACAACATACAATACCCTGTATAAGTCCTTTGAGTCTGATAACTCATTCACTGTGTGTCGTAGGTTGAAAACTGTACTTATGGTTAAGAAGAATTACACCGCTGTTTAATGCTCCTTACCTAACCATCCACTGATATAGGTAAATGTGATAGACATAATTTCAAAAGGTATATCTCACTCTATGAAAATAGACGTACAGATATATCAATTTGAAATTGGTGCACAACAGCGGATATTCAAAACCAAATATTTGCCGTCTGGCAAACAACCCAGGTGACTTCCTCAAATATCACCGATTACAATGAATCCCGATATAATGAGGACAATCACCTAATTCCCAATAGTTTACTCCCACTCATCATCTGTAAAACCATACAGATGTGAGAATCATACCTGGTAAATACATACCCTGGAGCAAGTGTCTAATTGGGAAATCAGTTTTCCATTAACAGTACACAGTGAAACTGAAACATTGAAATATTTCGATGGGGTATCCCGGTATTCGTAGTAATGCCTCTTCCAGATTCACGACTGTAACCATATACTTCTTTGCCACCTCTCCAAATCCCTTTATATGTCTTTAGTCATTACCTTCTGCACACCCCTTAGGCCAAATGGTTTTCTTCCTTCCCTACCGTTCGGCACCAGCCTATGGTTTGGAAGAAGACTATCCAATAAGCATAATGGGTGTACTGTCCTAATCCAAGGAGCACTCGCAATGCGAGAGAAGGTGAAGATAAAAGACAACCGAATAAACCTTATTCCTATTTCTCCTGAACCAGAATCCATCCCCGAACTGGAACAAGTTCCTTTCGAGTTCGTATATAACCATACGATGGATTATCCAATAAACTTGGGATCTTCGTAGTGATACGGAGTGTCCTGGAGAAATACAAAGGTGATTTAGGATTGGCAAAGAAATACTTGGTTTGGTCGTGAATATCATTCACAATTTACTTTGCCCTCTTACTAATCCCTTGATATGTCTTTACTTAATACCTTCTGTACACCACTGTTAGGCTAATTGGTTTTCTTCATTCCCTACCGGTCGGCACCTGCCTATGGTTTGGAAGAAGACTATACAATTTGCGTAATAGGTGTACTATCTCCTAAACCAAGGAGTACTCGCAACCTGAGAGAAGGTAAAAGGAAAAGACAACTGAATAGTCCTATCCGTTTTCTCCAGAACCGGAAACCATCCTCGAATAAATCCCTTCGAGTTCGTATATAACCATACGATGGTTTTGTCCAATGGAAGTGGACGTTCGTAGTAATACGGGGTGTCCTGGAGAAAAGGGTAAAAGTAGGAGTGGCAATGAGGTTTGCAACTCTGACAATCCAAAAGCCAGTGTTTAAGAAGGTTCGGTTAATTTTGGTTTCTGAGTCATAGTCTTAGGGTCGGGTCAATGGTCGCTGCCAAAGAGAGAGAGAAAAGAAACACTCAGCGTGCACTCTAACCTAGATCAGAATGGTTACCAATTTATCTAATCTGGAAACCTCCCACTGTACCGTCAAATTCTCCTCCAAACCTGAAAGAAGAATTAGTCGGGGTCACCCGAGGAGTAAACTAACTCATCAGTGGGAATCGGGATCCAACTATCACCGCATGATAACGTGACGGAATCTGCTCACGTCATCACACTCCAGAAGGTATGCGCCTATCTGGCAAGTTTCAGTTCTTTTGAAACTCCCGATGTGGATTTTTGCCCCATGCTCTTATGACCTTGACTAAGGCCAACAAATCATAAGTCACATGTCAAGTTCTACCCGTCATTGTCCAGGTTGATTTGAACCCACCCGTACAAGCCCTTGACTAGGGCCAACAAGGCTATACGATTGTCCCAAACCAACGCATCTATCTATGCTACATATGAACACCCAACAGCTACCAAACATTGTGCCTTGACTATGGCCAACAAACACAGCTTGAATACTATTGACTATCCATATGAAACGACGGAGGGCTACGAATGGTTTCTGGCGAAAACCTTTAACGTAATGAACTTGATATCGTTGAAGGAACCGGATAGCTTTTTGAAAATATAGTGACGAAAACCTTTGCTAAAGAGGTCACTCCCGGTGAAGGGATCTCAGCTCTTTCCCCGTAGAATGAGGTGCAGGATATTCCAACTGAATACCATGATGCAAAGAAAAAGTAATCGGCTATAGTGAAGTTATTGCCCTGACGCAAACTTCTGTCCAAGGGGTCACTCCCGGTGAAGGGATCTCGGCCCTTGCCTCGTCGACTGAGGAGCAGGATATTCCAACTGAATACCACGATGCAAAACAAAAGTGAACGTCCTTGCTATAACAGCTTTTTGAAAAGTGTTCCAACAACATCAGATTAGGTTTGTTTTTAACTTGCATTGATCCGAATCAACGCAGTCCCATCAAATGATCACACCACAAAGAACGAAAATAATATGACGTACGTATATGCCATCCGCATTCGCCACTGGGTCCCGTCATTACCCGTTAGGTTAGCTAACTAACGACAGAGCGGGGACTGGACTAGCGCGGATGCAAAACATATACAACATCTACTAATATATATACCAATATATTATGTTCGCTCAAGGCGTGATAATATGCAACATCAAAGAAATGTACAGCATCACAGAACAATACAGATATCTGGGATCCCCGGGTTTCACAGAGCCGCTGAAACCCGACGTTCCCCTGGTCGTGTGGATAGCCTGTGCAATGAAATCCTAGACCCCTACGGGTGCGGCAAGTTACCCGCCAAAACCTGAAGCGAGGCAGCCCCCTTCAGCAACGTGAATGGACCACCCAGCACTTCACGGAATCCGGTAACTTGGGCACCCCTCCTGGGTCAACCTGTACCCCCTACGAGTGCGGCGAATAGCCCGCCAATTCTAGAGTAACGCCCCTTCCGCCTCAATGCCATGAGATGCGGGCTTGTTGCCTTCTAGAACCCGGCTATCCGTGCACCCCTCCGCGGGGCAATCCTAGTACAGAAAGTAAAATATACATACAACGGGTACATCGACCGCAACCTGGCCGTGCCACCAAAATAATAATACAAACAGGCAGTGACGGCAGTCCACATGTCGGACGCTCGCCCCGCAATATCAAATGTACATAATACAACAAAACTGTACTACCACTGCAACCAGGCTATCCCCACGACCAATCCGCAACATCACAGCAAAATCACAGAACATCAACGTGAAAGTCACGTTCGCAAATCCGTCTAACCGGGCTATAGCAGTTAGACTGGATTTACCGATCAAGTGACATTCACGGTCGCAGATATAATGTAAATACTGTGAAATAATGTGTTTAAAATATCCGATCGATCAAATTTTAACAAGTGGGCCCTAAGTACTACTGTAGCACATCAAGAAATTCTGGACCCAAAATTAATATTCCAAAAATCCTAATTTTAACCCAGAAAGCAACTGCTGAAATTTGATGCAGTGATCTCAACATAGTGCGGCGGAACCGCGGCCTAAAGGGGGGTTTGGCCGCGGTTCCGCGCTCCCATTGTGGAGTCACTGTATCGAATTTCTACAGTGTTCTTAGAGTTTCAAGTACATCACTTTTCTACAACCTGAAAAAATTTTCGAATCCAGAAAATTTCAACAGAAAACTGATGCAAGTGAAAAACGCGGATTTTGGAATTTTGGTCGATCGGAAATGTAAACACAGTAAACAAAGCTAGACTATGTTAATGGCGAGGCTCTGATACCACTGTAAGTGCACGGCGGCGCCCCGGCCTCCATCCCGAGGCCAAATGCGGAAGCGATGGTTAACTTTAATTTTACAAACTAGCAAACCGGCACCACCGCGCACTAAAACCCGGATCGAACCATTAACTAGTCCTAGCTAACTACAAGAAGGGGAATAGAGATATACCGACAGATCCGAGTCCTCCGGTCTTCTCGTCGTCGTCCCGATCTCCCGCGGAATGTCCTGGCTCCACCTCGACCCCGGAAGTGCACCACATCGCCTACATCTTTTACGGGCTCCCACCTCAATACCGAGACAACTCGGGCATGAAGCTGGCTAGTCGACATGCCCAAGATTTGCTGTAGAATGTGCAGTGCTCAAGTCTCATTTTGGGGTTTATGGAATTTGCCATTTTGGTGGAGGGATGATACAAGAGCTATGTGGAGGGACTTGGGGATTTTTGGAGCATGAAATGAAGCAAAAACCCACACATACAAAATTGGGCAGCCCTCCCCTTAAGTGGCCGGCCCTTGCAATAGTAAGAGAGTGAGAGAGTGGAGAGTGTATCAAAAGAATGAGAGAGCCATCCAATCATCCAAAAGGATAGAGAGAGAAGGCTATCATGCAAAGGAATGATAGCTAGGAAAGTCCAACGCTCAAATAACAATCATCACTTCCAAAAGTCATGCCATCATCAACAACCATATCATATAAAAGTCAAGCCATCATGAAGAAGGAAAGTCAAGTGATGGTGAGCCATCATGATCCAACAAAATGCAAAGAACACCCTCCACAAATACTTATTTGCAACAATGCAAATAAGCCCTCCTCCACCAATCTTCGGCCAATGAACGATACAAAGGAAATTGGCCGAAACGGAAAGCAAACTGGCAACTCCAGAAAACTGGTCCCGTAATAAATTACAGGAAAACCCCGAAACTGTGCATACACACCCGCATTTGTATTCCGACCGAAATACAAATGCAATGAGACAAAATATACACTGTACTATACTAGGATCCGGCTTAAACCAAAGCCGACTAGTATTATCCGTTCGATCCTGATCCGTGCAATACCGCACGTATCTGATTGAACCCTGCCATATATCCATACGGCCTCTAGTACTAACTGTCCGATCCTGATCCGTGCAATACCACACGTATCTGATCGGACCTTGCCATATCTCTATACGGCCTCTACAGCTTTTCGCCCGAAAGCTTGAGTAACTGAATGTGGGGGACTCTAAAGACTCATCAACACCTTGGTTGTGGATTTAACCACTAGTACGTCAGAGGTATAAGCCAATACGTAACGGGCTACCAGGTATTGACAAAAAGGGACGTCTGTGAGCGAACTCAGCCTGACACCCTACTGAGCCTGTCAGTGACAATATCCGTACATTCCGGTCCGTTCTTCTATGAGCATCGCATGGCGGGCCTAGGGGGTTGGTAAAAGTCAGACCCCTAAAAGCGGTACAAGTCATGTCGGAGTGTAGCCCAGAACACCCTGAGATACTACTGGAATACCTACCAGTAAATCTCCTGCCTTGGCCAAGGACTTCGTGTAATGGCTCTCCTAGACACAGCGCGACCTCACCCCCAATACCGGGAGAGACGAACCCCTGAAGATACGCTCACTGCCTCCATGTGGCTCGGGACTGTACCCAACTAAAACCTGTTTGCATGTCTCTTTTGAGCGTGGTAGGGTACTAATCAAAGTACAGTGGGAACTCACACGAGACAAATGACGATCCTCGGGTCGATGAACTAACCTGTACACATGTCACAAGGGAACTGCCATCTGACGTCTGGTATATGACCAACTAGCATGTTCCCGGCGAGTCCTGTCCGATGTACTCATAACCCAATGAGCACCTGTATACATCTTAGGTGATCCAACTGACACCAATGGCTTGTGAGACCGGCCACCGCCCCTCGTCGGGGTCTCGACTGTATACACTAGTCTACTCTGGAGTATCGATGCCCTGTCTCGAAACTAGCACGACTAGGGACCTTTTAAGGATGTGCTTATAGACCCCAGCTCCCACTTATATGATCGCCCTCATACTGCTGGTGGTCAAGCAAGAATCCTAGGGGCTCTATCAACGTGTAATAGCGACCTGTCAGGTCACCTAAGCAGTACACGATGATAAAGATAAACCAGATAGCATACTATCATCTCGAGTAAGACTGTCCTACCAGGATAGGTCCTCCCTCAATCATTGCAATCACGTACCTGTGATCCAATAATTGACTCTGAGGGCACTATCTCCAACAGGGACCCAGTGACGAATGCGGATGGCATATACGTACATTTTATTTTCGTTCTTTTCTGGTGTGATTGATTGATGGGACTGCGTTGATTCTGATCAATGCAAAGTAAAACAAACCTATTTGGAAGTTGTTGGAACAAATTTAAAAAGTGCTATTACAAAGACGTTTCCTTTTGTTTTGCATAGTGATATTCGGTTGGAATATCCTGCACCTCATTCGACGGGGCAAGGGCCGATATCCCTTCACCGGGACTGACCCCTTGGGCAGACGTTTGCGTCAGGGTAATAACTTCACTATAGTTGATTACATGTTGCTTTGCATCGCGGTATTCAGTGGAATATCCTGCACCTCATTCCAGGAGGAAAGAGCCGAGATCCCTTCACTGGGAGTGACCTCTTTAGCAATGGTTTTCGCCACTATATTTTTATAAAAAGCTATCAGGTTCCTTCAGCGATATCAAGTTCGTTACGTTAAAGGTTTTTTCGCCAAAAACCAGCCGTAGCCCTCCGTCATTTCTTTTGGGTATTCAGTAGT
Source organism: Agapanthus africanus (assembly GCA_030015575.1). Classification (NCBI taxonomy): domain Eukaryota; kingdom Viridiplantae; phylum Streptophyta; class Magnoliopsida; order Asparagales; family Amaryllidaceae; genus Agapanthus; species Agapanthus africanus. The sequence goes on along the minus strand of JASDDO010000026.1, from coordinate 395,375,502 downwards.
ATTCAAGCTATGCATTTTAGCCAAAGTTAAGGCATAGTGTTTGGTAGCTGCTGGGTATTCATTTGTTGCATAGATAGGTGAGTTGGTTTGGGACAGTCGTTCTGCCGATTGGCCAAAGTCAGGGGCATGTGCGGGTGGGTTCAAATTGACTAGATAATGATGGGTAGAACTTGGCATGCCACTTATGGCATTTTGGCCAAAGTCAAGGTCATAAGAGCATGGGGCAAAAATCATATCGGGAGTTTCTAAAGAAACTGAAACTTGCCAAGTATGCGCATACTTTCTAGAGTGTGATAACGTGAGTGGATTCCGTCACGTTATCATGCGATGAGAGTTGGATCTTGATTCCCACTGATGAGTTGGTTTACTCTTCGGGTGATTCCGATTGATTATTCTTTCAGGTTTAGAGGAGAATTTGATAGTACAGTGGGAGGTTTCCTGATTAGATAAAGTGATAACCATTCTGATCTAGGTTAGAGTGCACTTATAGTGTTTCTTTTCTCTCTCTCTTTGGCAGCGACCTATGATCGACCCTAGACTATGACTCGGTGACCAAGTTGACCGAACCTTCTTAAAATACTGGCTTTGGATTGTCCGAGTTGCATAAGTCATTGCCACTCCTTCTTCTACCCTTTGCATTTCTCAGAACACCCCGTATTACTACGGACATCCATTTCCATTGGATAGATCCATCGTACGGTTATATACTAACTCGAAGGGACTTGTTCGAGGATGGATCCAGGTTCAGGAGAAATAGAATTAGTTTATTCAGTTGTCTTTTATTATCACCTTCTCTCAGGTTGCGAGGGCTCCTTAGTTTAGGAGAGTACACCTATTACGCTTATTGGATAGTCTTATTCCAAACCATAGGCAGGTGCCGAAAGGTAGGGAATGAAGAAAACCAATTAGCCTAAGTAGGGTGTACAGAAAGAAATAACTAAAGACAAAATAAAGGGATTAGAAAGAGGGCAAAGTAAATTGCGACTGATATCATTCACGACCAAACCGCGTACTTCATCGCCACTCCTATTTTCACCTTTAAAAGAATAAGGTATTATTCAGTTGTCTTTTATCATCACCTTCTCTCAAGATACGAGTACTCCTTGGTTTAGGAGGGTACACCTATTATGCTTATTGGATAGTCTTCTTCCAAACCATAGGCTGGTGCCGAACGGTAGGGAAGGAAGAAAACCATTTAGCCTAACGATGGTATACAGAGGGTAACGACTAAAGACAAATAAAGGGATTTGGAGAGATGGTAATAAAATATACGGTTATAGTCATGAATTGGATTATGGAAGAGAAATTACTATAAATACCAGGATACACCTACGAAACATTTTCATGTTTCAGTGCATTGTTGAAGCAAAACTGTTTTCCCGATTAGATACTTACTCCAGGGTATGTATTTACCAGGTATGATTCTCATATCTGTATTGTTTTACAGATGATGAGTAGGAGTAAGTTATTGGGAATTAGGTGATCATCCTCATTATATAGGAATTCGTTGTAATTGGTGATATTTGAGGAAATCGCCTGGGTACAGTTTTCCACCTACGACGCACAGGTTTTGAGTTGATCAACTCAGCGGACTTATACAGAGTATTGTATAGTCCAAGTGTCCATCAGGATAAAGGGGTAGGTCCTCGTATTATGTTCTGTTTACTTATGACTTCTCTAGTTTTTAGACAAGTATTTCGTAGAAATACAAGGTCTAAGTTTTGAGAAGTTGTGGGTATAAGAATAAAGTAGAGAATCAGGTATTACAAGTATCGGGATTTTTCAAAGAGATGGAAAATGTAGATTCTTGTGATTGGTATTCAGATGATAGTAATGGTTTTGAGAAACTTGTTTCTCTTTCAGGTTACTCATAATTGGATGGATTCCTAAGTTGAGTAATGCTGATTAGCCTCTTTTCCATTAAGTTGATATGCACTGGAGACAGTTGCATGATTTGAATATGGTTCCAATTAAATAAAGTGCCAAAGTTTCTATATTGGATATAGAATGGTTCATATCTTAACGTTGTTAAGGTACGGGGAGTTGTCCAGCTTTTGCTTAAAACCAGACTCTGGATAACACAGGGCACGTTTCTGTAATGGCTGTTTGTAGGTTGACCCTGGCTATGACGATGGTTGATTTTCTACCATTTGGAAGATCAATAGTGATATTGTTCTTGACTCGCCACAGTTTTAGTAAAATGGATTTTTTCAGAAAACAGTAGTGGGAGTATGGTAGAACTGGAAGTGATTCCAGAACCGCGAACGATTACGGAAAATTTAATAGGACCTATATATTCAATCAGGTTTGACATTGCAATAGCCACTCCGCAGATATGATGGGTAACCTCAGACACCCGAGAGGTACTCCGGTAGACTCAAGGACGGTGACAGGGAGGTTCTTGCTTACCCAGACTTGACACTACTGTTGTTCCAGACTATGAGACCCGGTAGGAGGTTAAGTATAGCGTCGTTCTAAACTAGCTTTAGAAGTGCACGTATATATTATTCTGCCAGAGGGTTATTGTGGTCAGTGGGAGCAGCGGAAGTATAGTGGGCAAGATACTTATGTCTATTTATAGACTTGAGCAGTTATAGCGGAGATAGATCATCTAATTTTGATGTAACAGTCATAGGTTTGACTTCATCAGAATAGGGGATGAATCTGTTAAAGAAGGTAGTAGGGTGTGATGTCATGGTATTTGGATGACATACACAGAGTAGGAAGTAAAATTCCTATACTACGATCGGTTGTACTGTGGTCGTCACACAGTTGTTTCTCCAGACAGGATATGGATATAATATCAGACATTCTGGTTTCTAGATCTATGGTTTTAGATCTGGATTTGGGTAGTTTCCCAATGTGGGTACTTTGACAGTATTCTGATGGTATTTAGAATAGATGACTCCTGGCATGGTGGTGTACCTGCAGATGATGGAGTCACCCTCTCTAAAGGTGTCTTACAGACTAAAGGGGAGAGGGATGTGCATGATTGGCAGATCACTTGCTTAGGCAATTAAGTCAATCATGAGATGTCAAGTACCACACCAGATATTGTTTTTGCACTAGATGCGATAAGCTTGTATTAATCCAATCCTGGAGAAACATAAGGAAGCAGTTTTCAGAACATAAGTGCATGTTCTACGGATTTGATGACGGCAGCCTCCTTCGGGAGACGATTATCATTCCAGGCTTCAAAGGTGACATGGTTGACAGAGTGATTGTCAGAGTTACAGTTTTTCCTCTGACGAGGGACAGTATTTTGGACAGGTGGTCCAAGAGGATACTGTGGGAGGCATGGTGCTTGATACTGATTAGGTTCAGTGATCGATACAGTCTAAGAAGTTTGGATTTGGAGTTCATTTATGAACTAGGTCCCATCAGATATCCAGACATATTCTAAGACAGGTATTACTCGATTCGGGAGATGGATTTCTCCGCGAACTTGATATTAAGAGATATATAGAAAGAAACATTTAGGCGGATCCACTCACTGAGGCTATTTCTCGAACACAATAGTTTTACAAACGGGCTTTGTGAAACTGATTAGTAGAGGAGTTGGATGCTCGGTTTCACACGGGCTGTGAGTAGTCGACATCGCAATAATTAGCCTTAAGTGCAAGTGGGAGATTGTTGGAGATAGTGCCCTCAGAATCAATTATTGGATCGCAGGCACGTGATTGCAATGATTGCGGAGGACCTATACCGGTAGGACAGTCTTACTTGAGATGATAGTATGCTATCTGGTTTGCCTTTATCAGTCGTGTACAGGTTCAGGTGACTGATCACTGTTCCACTTTGATAGAGCCCTTAGGATCTTGCTTTACTACCAATAGTATGATGGCGATCATATACGTGAGAGTTGGGTGGTTTATAAGCATATCCTTAATTGTGGTCCCTAGTCGTGGGAGTTTCGAGACAGGGCATTGATACTCCAGAGTAGACTAGTGTATACAGTCGAGACCCCGACGAGGGGCGGTGGCCGGTCTCACAAGCCACTGGTGTCAGTTGGATCACCTAAGATGTATACAGGTGCTCATTGGGTTATGAGTACACCGGACAGGACTGGCCGGGAACCTGCTAGTTGGTATTATACATATCGTCAGATAGCAGTTCGCTGGTGACATATGTACAGGTTAGTTCATCGACCTGAGGTCGTCATTTGTCTCGTGTGAGTTCCCACTGTGCTTTGATTTCTACCCTACCACGGCTCAAAGGAGTCGTGCAAACAGGTAGTTTTTGGATACAGTCCTGAGCCACATGGAGGCACGTGAGCGGATCGGCAGGGGATTCGTCTCTCCCGGTATTGGGGGTGAGATCGTGCTGTGTCTAGGAGAGCCATTACACAAAGCCCACGGCCGTGGCAGGAGATTTACTGGTAGGTATTCTAGTAGTATCTCCGGGTGTTATTGGGCTTCACTCCGACACGACTTATACTGCTATTGGGGGTCTGACGTTACTAGCCCCCTAGGCAGATATGCGATACTCATAGACGAACGGACCGGACTGTATATATACATTGTCACTGTTAGGCTCAGTAGGGTTTCCGGATGAGTTCGCTCATTGGCCTCCCTTGAGATCAATCCATGGGCAGCCGTTGCGCACAGCTGGTGCCGCTGACGGCTTATGGTTAAACCCACTGCCAGGTTACTGACGAGTCATTAGAGTCCCCCACAGACAGTTTCCCAAGTTCGGGCGAAACGTTGTAGAGGCCGTATGGTTTTATGGCAGGGTTCGGAAAATGCACGTGCGTTTACGCACGTGTCATTTTTCGGGCAGATAATACTGGTGGGCTTTGGTTTAAGCCGGATCCGAGTATTATATTAAGTAGATATAATATTTTTGTCTCAGTTGCATTTGTATTCGGTCGTAATACAAATGCGGGAATATTTATACTGTTACGGGGTTATCCTGAAATTCGTTTCGGGATCGCTTTTCGAAGTTGCCAGTTTCTAGTTTTCTATCGCCCGTATTTAACCTTTGGTTAAATACAGATTTATCTTTTTTTGAGATGAGTGTGGAAGTTTCTAGAAGCATCTAGAAGGTGGTGACAAGGATTAGTGACTCATGGTTGCATTTAATGATTCAATTAATGCTAGGTGACTAATGGTAGTGATTCATTGTTTTCATTTATTGTGTTCATACTAGGTTATGTGTGACTCATCCTCTTCATTGATCTTACACTCACCTCCCCCTCTCCTACACTCACCTCCCCCCTCTCCTATATATAGCCGGCCACTTCTAGTGGGAGGTTATAATGGTTGTTGGAAAAAAAATAGAGTTTTGGATGTATGGAAATTAACATATTCATATCTCATTTTCATATCGATCCAAAAGGAAACTTCATTAACCGTTCGTCCATAGCTTTGGACGTAACGAAACAAAGTATTCTACTCATTCTCTACATCATTCTTGGTCGTATCTTTTAGCAAACTTGACGACCGAGTTGCCTCGGGTCAGAGGCGGGAGCCCGTTTAAAGAACCGTTGACGTGGTGCCACCTGGACGAGCAGATCGGAGATCGACGTGATCAGAGCAGCCGCAACGGAGCGTGGGATGATGGTTAAAGAACGAAGGACTCGGATCGTTCGGTATAATCTTTCTACCCTCTTTACAGTTTGTTAGTTTATCAATAATGGCAGATTCGGGTTATAATATACGATAGCGCCAGTTTAAAAGTTTTTGTTCCGCGTTTGGCGTCTGTTAGACGGCCGGGGCGCTACCGTAGACTTACACAGTGTACTCATAACCCAATGAGCACCTGCATACTATCTTAGGTGAACAAACTAACACCAATAGCTTGTGAGACCTGGCCACCGCCCCTCGTCGGGGTTGTTTCCCCCTATCAGAGCAAAGCTCTGTTCAAATTCCAAGACTGGAAATGAAGCGACGCTTCTACGTCCCCGAATCAGAGCAAAGATCTGTTCAAATTCCAAGACTGGAAATGAAGCGACACTTCTGCTCCCCCTAATCAGAGCAAAGCTCTATTTTAGAAATTTAAGGGCCATAATTGAAGCAACGCTTCAGGTTCTGCGCCAGGCGCTGTGCGCCACGTGTCTAACAAAGGTGCGCTGGCATAGTTGCCCTGCGCGCTGCGCTGCTCGCCACGTGTCTAACACTGGTGCGCTGGCACAGTTACGCTGCGCTCTGCGCTGGCAAAGTTGCGATGCGCGCCACGTGTCGATGCGCGCCACGTGTCAAAACACGAATACGCTAGCGCAATTGCGCTGCGCACCCCAAGTTAGAGTAAATCTCTGTTTCCAAGATTGAAAAGCGAAGCGACGCTTCATGATTATGCAGCGCATAAGCATCTTACAGAGGAATAACAAAGAATTAAAAACAAGAGAACACTTAACAGATAATGAAATACTGAATTAAAACATCTTTTTATTATTATTATTATTATTATTATTATTATTATTATTATTATTACATTTAAAAAAGATCATCAAACAAAGGATCAGTAGCACAAGGGTGAACAAAGCAATAAACAAAATTTTCTAACTCCCTCGCCGCCTTCTCCAGCACATCAAAACGGTGATTTTCACGAGGAGTGGCTCCCTACCGATTGGCACCGTGCTCATCCGCAAAAGCAGACATGATTGCCCGCCGGGCTCTTATTTGGCTCAACAGGTGAACCGAGCAATCTTTCAGAGCCTGAGTAATCAGGCACGCCTCATGGAAACACTCGAGCTTGTCTTCAGCCGCATCGAGCAATGCCAAGTGTTAGTGTATATGCCCTAGAGGCCATTACTGTATCATACTAGTTTGTATATTACTTGATGGAAGCTTGGGATATTCACCTTGTATAGACAATCTTGCTCAATATAGTAGTATGCTACTTGGTTTGTTTCTGTTTTAATGTGTGCATGTGTTTCTTTTAGCATATCGCCTTTACACATTAGTGGAGCCCTTAGGATCTTTGCTTGATTACCAGCGTTGTGATGGCAGTCACACTCATGGGGGCTGGGTAATCCACAAGCACATCCTTATGCCGGTCCCTAATCGTAGGACTATCGAGACAGGGCATCGATACTCCGGAGTAGACTAGCGTATACGCTTCTCATCCCAGCTTGGGAGACGGTCTGTCCCACAGCCGTCAGTACGCCGTACTTGAGATAGTATTCGGGTGCTCGTTAGGTTATGAGTACACCGGACAGGACTCGTCGGGAACTGTTGGTTGGTACTATACCTATCGTCAGTTATCAGTTCCCAGGTGACATGAGTACAGCTTAGTCCGTTGACTTGACACTGTCACTTCGCCTCGAGTGTGTTCCCACTGTACTTTGATTACTACCCTACCACGGCTCAAAGGAGTCGTGCAAACATGTAGTTTTTAGGTGCAGTCCCGAAGCACTTGGAGGCAGTGACGGTTAGACAGGATTCGTCTCTCCCGGTATTGGGGGTTGATATCGCGCTGTGTCTAGGAGAGCCATTACACAAAGTCCCTGGCCAGGGCAAGCGAGATAGACTGGTAGGTTTCTAGTGTTATCTCAGGTGTTCCGGGCTACACTCCGACACGACTTGTACCGCTAGTAGGGGACTAACGTTTACCGCCCCCCTAGGCCCGCCATGTGATGTTCTCAGACGAACAGACCAGACTGTACGGAGATTGTCACATTCAGGCTCAGTAGGAGTTCAGATGGGTTTCACCTTGTCCGTCTTCTTATCGGCATCTACATGGGGACCGTTACGTACAGCTAGTGCCGCTTGCGGTCTGTGGTTAAACCCACTGCCAGCGTAGTGTCAAGTCTTTAGAGTCCTACACAGAGGGTTATTCGCCTTTGTGCAAAACAGAGTAGAGGTCGCATGGTTTTGCAACAGGGTTCGTTCACATCCGCGCACTTGTGCACGTTTGGCGTCCGGACAGACATTACTAGCGGGCTCTGGTTTGAGCCAGATCCTAGTATATGCTTTGGGGTTAGTTTTATCTCATTGTATTCATGTTCCTTGGAACACGAATGCGGGTGTGTATGCACAGTTGATTGAGGCGGAGGAAGAGATTTTTCATTAGGGTTTTGGAACGGGTGCGTTTGCACAGTTGACAGTCGTCTTTTTCCAAAGCCTAATGAATTTGTGATATATCAATTAATAATGTTATTTAAATGAAATTGTGTCATGGTTGGGTTTGTTGACTTGTTGACCAAGGTTGACTAGTTGACCATGGTTGAAACTTTGACCATCATCATTTCTTTTCTAAATTCTCTTTGATCTTTGCAAAATCATTTAATGTGAAATGATAATGGTCTTATCAAACCAACCATCACCTTTTTCATTTTGGATTAATATTATTAATTTGATAATTCACATATATTGTTATGGTTGTAAAACTATTCTCAATCTATCATAACCATTCTCTCTCCTCTCTTCATCTTCCTCCCCCTCTAGTTCAAGGAGAATCATTCTCATGAGTTGAGAAACCTCTCCTTGGAGATAAAACGCCCTAAGCCACTCTCTACTCTTCCTAAGGTTGAAGGTCTAGCAAGCCGGAGACTTTAGTTTTCTCAAAGTTCGAGAAAGGAGCTCAAGGAAGAAACCCTCAGGTGGATCCATCTTCGACAAGAGAAGGCAACGAGGAAAGCATCATCCGACCACCATCAAGAGTCAAAGAGAAGGAGTTCAAGTTTAGATATAACCCCTAACCGAGTAGATAACTCTCTTGTTGTTGCTAGTGTGTAGTTTAGCCAAGATCCGTTTTCGAAGTCCATGTTACCTAAACCCTAAAAATCGTTTTTCACCATTTCCGCAAGCCCGAAAGAACCGGGAGAGGTAACGTGGACTTACAGTGGTATCAGAGCCAAACTAAACACACCCTAGCATGTTAGCAAAGTATCTAGAATTTTGACCGGACAAAAAACCGCGAAACACCCCGGAAAATCCTAGTTTCTGCCGATTTTTATTTCTGCTCCAAAAATAATAAATCATGTCTTAAAAATCGGCTCAGTCTTTTTAATGAACATGCAAGAAAAACGATCCAGCGAACCGACCAACTCACCGCGGTTCCGCGGCAGAAGCTTGCTTCTGCCGCGGATCCGCGGCCGAGTTGACTCGGCCGTGGATCGTTTCTCCTGCAGTTTGTTTCTGCGGGTATTTTATGATTTTTGAGATGGTGTGTTTCTGCCCAGAATTTCCAGAGAACAAATTTGTTTTTGGGGTGGTTACAAATCCGTATTTTGGTCGATTTTCTGTAGACTTTGGCTAATGGGTTATATCTGTAATGTTATATATGTATTGAACGTCTGCTAATCGCTATACGTCGATTAGTGGGGGTTATACATATCTGTGATCTGTAATGTTGATGGATTGTGTATATGAATTCGTTGGATTGTCGCGGATGAATAGCCGGGAGGAATTGTGAGATGAGAGTTTTGTTTATCTTTCAATTCTTATAATATGTAAATTGATGTAATATTATTTGTATGGCCGCACAACCGGGTCGGGGTTGTAGTCGTCATTGTATAATTTCTTTTTACTGTTTTTGCTCCTAGGATAGACCCAAGGTGGGGTGCACAAACTACCGGGTACCTCGAAGTGCCGAGTGGCCTACTCACGTCGTTGAGGGAGGTTGCTTCACTTCGGATACTTGGCGGGTAGTTTGCCGCACCCGTAGGGGTCTAGGGTGGGGTTTGGCTATTCATCGCGACCGTGTAATCCGCTCTTCATTACAGGCTCGTACGAATTGCGGATTCCTAGTATATCCAATGTATTCATCTATGATCTGGAATGGCTATCATTGCATGTGACGAATGTTTATATATATCTATATGATATCTATTTAGGCGTTGCTTATGATTTGCATCCGCGCTAGTCCAGCCCCCGCTCTGTCGTTAGTTAAGTAACCTAACGGGTGATGACGGGACCCCATGGCGAATGCGGATGGCATAAGCGTACGCCATATTTTCGTTGTTTTCTGCAATAGTAGGATTAATTGATGGGACGCATTAAAATTAATGCAAGAAAAATAAACCAAAGTAAAAGTCATTGGAACACTTTCAAAAACCACTCGGTTTCTTTTCAAAATAACTTTTAAACGCGGAGCTTAAACCACTCCTTTTAAAAGCTATCTCGTTCCATCAATTATATCAAGTTCACTACGTTCACGGTTTCGCCAAAACCATTCGTAGCCCTCCGTCGTTTCACATGGATGGTCAATAGTATTCAAGCTATGTTTGTTGGCCAAAGTCAAGGCATAGTGATTGGTAGCTATTAGGTATTCATGTACAGCATAGATAGATGTGTTGGTTTGGGACAGTCGTACTGCCTTGTTGGCCAAAGTCAAGGGTAGGTGCGGGTGGGTTCAAATTAACCTGGAGAATGATGGGTAGAACTTGACATGTGACTTATGATTTGTAGGCCAAAGTCATGGTCATAAGAGCATGGGGCAAAAATCCACATCGGGAGTTTCAAAAGAACTGAAACTTGCTAGCGCTGCATACCATTTGGAGTGTGATGATTCTGGTAGGATTCCTTCAGTTTTGTCACGCAATGATATTTGGATCCCGATCCTAATGTAACTATATGCTACTCTTCGGGAAAATTCTCGCTTAACGATCAATGCTATAAACCTAGTAGGTGTTAGCGGGGCTGCGCCCCCAGGGAAAAGAGGTTATTTAATTAAGGAACTTCGCGAAAGCGTTGGAAAACCTCCCTCGAGGTACCAACACTAGCCTGGCTGAACGGTTATGCAAGTATTGTACGGTGAGATTGATCCTGACTAATTCTTCCTTTTCGGTTTGAGGAGGGATTCGAGAGACAGTGGGAGCCATCCTGTTTAGACAAATTAAAAACCACTCTAAACTTGCAAGAGCATCATGCTAAAGTGTTTCTTCTCTCTCTCCTAATTGCAGCAACCAAACAACATGACTGGACTTAAGTTACTACTTGATAAAAACATACTGACAGGGCCAAACTACAATGATTGGCTCAGGAATGTCAAAATGGCAATCACTTACGACAAGTTGGGGTATCTCCTTACCACCAAAGCTCCCCCTGCCCCAGGTCCCACCTCCAGCGTCGCGGATAAAGAAATCCATAAGACTTGGGAGATTGATTGCGCGAAGGCCAAGTGCCTCGTGCTTGCCTCTATGGACAATGAACACCAGAGGAGGCATGAGAATATGGACCTTGAATTCATATTTCTTCATACAAAAGAACTGTATGGGGAGCAATCCCGTATCGCCAGATACGAAGTCTCGAAAAAGTTGTTTTCGGCGAGATTGGCCATCGGATCACCGGTAGCGGAACACGTGCTTAAGATGATTGGCTTCATTGAGGAGCTCGCGGACCTTTGGACTACGTTAGAGAATGAGCTCTATACGGACTTGATTCTCCAGTCCCTTTCTTCCACTTACGCCCAGTTCATCCTGAACTTCAACTTACAGGAGAACGAAGTTGAACTTTCAGAACTCCTCAACATGCTCAGGAGTGCAAAGGGCACCCTACAGAAAGGTAGGGAAACATCCACTTTGTTTGTAGGAGGATCTTCATCTTCTAGGTCCAAGGCGAAAGCCAAGGAAAAGAAGAAGAAAACCCCCGCCAAACCGAGGGGCGGTGTTAGTTAGGTGGATACGAAGGGAAAGGCAAAAGCAACAGAGGAAGCGGGAAAACTTGTGGGAAAGGAAGAATGTTTTTACTGTCACAAGAGTGGACACTGGAAGAAAGATTGCAGGGCTTGGAAGGCCAGAACACAGGATCTGAAGCGTGTTGCGGCTTCAGCTTCAGGTGTGTATGTTATTGAAAACTATCTATCAATAAACTCTACTTCCTGGGTATTGGATACCAGATCAGGATCTCATATCTGTAATTCTTTGAAGGCGTTGAGAAACCGTAGGGTTTTGAAGGCAGGTGATATGACCCTCAGAGTTGCAAACGGAGCTGGCATGGATGCTGAGTCCGTGGGGGACTATCACCTGGGGTTGTCAGATGGACACGTTTTGGTTTTGCGTAATTGTTATTTTGTACCCAATGCAACTTGTAATATCATTTCTGTATCTTTAGTTTCTAAAGAAGGTTATGAATTTGCGTTTGTAAGTAATGTTGTAAACATTCGCCTTAATCAAGTTCTGATTGGGTCAGGTACATTAAACAATGGAATATATGTATTAAACCAACCACAGATTTTCAATATCCAGAATACACACAAAAGAAAGTCTCCGGAATCAAATCAGGCTTACTTATGGCATTGTAGACTGGGTCACATCAATGAGAGAAGGTTGACGAAGTTACATACAGAAGGATATTTGGATCCGTTCGAATATCAATCATATGCAACTTGTCAATCCTGTCTCAAAGGAAAGATGACAAAGACTCTGTTCACTGGACACGGAGTAAGAGCGAGCGAGCTCTTGGGACTCGTACACAGCGACGTGTGCGGTCCAATATCTACGCATGCACGAAGCGGTTATTCTTACTTCATTACTTTTACGGATGACTTTTCAAGGTACGGTTATGTCTTCTTAATGAAACATAAATCCGAAGCCTTTGGAAAATTCCAGGAATATAAGAATGAAGTGGAAAAACAAACATGCAAAAGTATCAAGACACTAAGATCTGATCGAGGTGGTGAATACTTAAGTGCTGAGTTCCTGGATTATTTAAAAGAGAATGGAATTCTCTCTCAGCTTACTCCTCCATACACTCCGCAACATAACGGTGTATCGGAGAGACGGAACCGAACCCTATTGGATATGGTGCGTTCCATGATGAGAAACGCTGAGTTACCGCGATCATTCTGGGGATATGCACTAGAATCAGCTGCATACCTTTTGAACCGAGTTCCAACTAAGACTGTGCCTACTACACCATATCAGATGTGGTGTGGGAAGAAACCCTATCTTAAACACATTAAGACATGGGGATGTCCAGCTTTTGTCAAAAAGCAGCATGCGGACAAACTCGAGGCACGCTCAGTACAGTGCAAGTTTGTGGGATATCCAAAGAACTCCAAGGGATATTTCTTCTATTGCGAAGAGGAACAAAAGGTTTTTGTTTCTCGTCATGCCCACTTCTTGGAAACTGAGTTTTTGGAAAATCAGATAAGTGGGAGCGCAATAGAACTGGAAGAAATTCCAGAACCACGAGCTATTACTGAAAGCTTAGTAGAACCAGAGGGTTCGAAAGATCAGGACATTCCTACGCCGCTCCGCAGGAGTAGTAGGCAGTCTCATCCGCCCGAGAGATACGGTTTTCTCATAGACGGGGATAGAGAGGATTGCATCATTGATAGTGATGAGCCGACTAGCTTCCAGCAGGCCATTCAAAGCGTTGACTCGGTAAAATGGCTGGATGCAATGCGGACCGAAATGGAGTCCATGTACACCAACAAAGTATGGACGTTGGACGTTGCTCCAGATGGGCTAAAACCCGTAGGATGCAAGTGGGAGCAGCGGGAAGGTGTTCAAGTTGCTTAAGTCCATCTATGGACTAAAGCAGGCATCGCGGAGTTGGAACATCTGTTTGATGAGACGGTCAAAGATTTTGGCTTTATCAAAAATCCAGATGAACCATACATCTATAGTAGATTTGTAGAAAGAACTGTCGTATTCCTCGTTTTATACGTGGATGACATTCTCTTGATAGGAAATGACATTCCTATGCTACAATCTGTCAAAGGGTTCTTGTCACACAGGTTCTCCATGAAAGACCTGGGTGATGCCTCTTACATTCTGGGGATCCGGATCTATCGTGATAGATCCAAGAGGATATTAGGACTTTCACAGTCCAGGTACATCGACACCATACTGAAAAGATTCAGTATGGAAGATTCCAAGCGCGGTAATCTACCGGCTTGTCACGGGATCACCCTCTCCAAAGAGATGTCTCCCAAGACTGATTTGGAAAGGGATCGCATGTCTTTTATACCCTACGCTTCTGCGGTAGGCTCTATAATGTATGTGATGTTGTGTACCAAACCAGAAGTAGCTTTTGTACTGAGTGTGGTAAGCAGGTATCAGTCAAACCCTAGGGAGAAACACTGGATAGCGGTAAAGAACATTCTCAAGTACCTGAGAAGGACTAAGGGGATGATCTTGGTGTATGGCGGAAAAGACCTCCAGATCGAGGCCTTTGCTGACTCCAGCTTCCAGAGTGACAAGGATGATTCTAAGTCCATGTCGGGTTATGTCTTTACCCTCAATGGAGGGGCGGTGTGTTGAAAGAGTTCCAAACAGGAAACCGTTGCTGACTCGACGACGGAAGCGGAATATATCGCTGCATCTGATGCCGCAAAAGAAGCCGTCTGGATGAGGAAGTTCTTGATAGAACTTCTGGTGGTTCCGTCCATTGTTGATCCAGTACCTCTGTATTGCGACAACAATGGGGCTATAGCTTTAGCGAAGGAACCCAGGTCCCATCAGAAGTCAAGGCAAATCTTGAGGCGGTATCACCTGATCAGGGAGATCGTGGGTCGCCAGGAGATCGAGGTTCGGAGAGTTGCTATGGAAGATAACACTGCAGATCCATTCACAAAGGCCTTACCCCAGACTTAGTTCGAGCGGCTGATCGAGATGATAGGTCTTCGATACGCCAGTACATGGCCTTAGTGCAAGTGGGAGATTGTTAGTGTATATGCCCCAGAGGCCATGACTGTATCATACTAGTTTGTATATTACTTGATGGAAGCATGGGATATTCACCTTGTATAGACAATCTTGCTCAATATGGTAGTATGCTACTTGGTTTGTTTCTGCTTTAATGTGTGCATGTGTTTCTTTTAGCATATCGCCTTTACACATTAGTGGAGCCCTTAGGATCTTTGCTTGATTACCAGCGTTGTGATGGCAGTCACACTCATGGGGGCTGGGTAATCCACAAGCACATCCTTATGCAGGTCCCTAGTCGTAGGACTATCGAGACAGGGCATCGATACTCCGGAGTACACTAGCGTATACGCTTCTCATCCCAACTTGGGAGACGGTCTGTGTTAGGTCCACGTTACCTCTCCCGGTACTTTCGGGGTTGCGGAAACGGTAAAACAATAATTTTTCTTGACTTGGTAACATGGACCGTAAAAGCCGGATCTTTACTAAACAACATACTAGCATCCTAACTAGAGATTTATCTACTCGGTTAGGGGTTATACCTAAACATGATCTCCTTCTCTTCTTGTTGTTCTTCTCCTTGCTTGCTCCGAGGGTTGATCCGAACTTTGGTCACCTCCGCGGCCTCCTTGAGTCGAAGACGATCCACCCGAGAGATGTACACCGAGCTCCACCTCGAGCCGAGGTAACTAGGGCAAAGAGATTGCTAGTCTAGAAGCCCTAGGTTGTATAGAGGAGATGTATGGATGTGTTTGTCTTTGTGGGATCTTTTTCTCTCAACACATGAGATCAAAAGATGAGATCAAGAGGAGGAAGAAGAAGGAGAAACTTATCACCATGGACCTTTTCTTTTTCTTCTCACTTTTTGGAGAGAGAATGAGAAGAGAATAATGAAAAGATTAAGCCAAAAGAAATGAACCATGGTTCCAATAATACACAAAATCATCATTACTAATCCTATCATGATAGAAGTTGATGGCACATTGAATTGACCATTATCACAACACAAGAAATAAAAAGAAAATGAAAGAAGAGTGTGGATCTCTCTTGAAGGTCAATGGTCAACACGGTCAATGGGTCAACAAAGTCAAGAGAGATCTAAGTGGTCAAATGGTCAGTGCAATTAGCCATCACTAATCTATCACTAAAAGGATCAGTAAACAATGTCTCCGGCTCAAAACGGTTTTGACCAAACGAATTGTCAAAACCCTAATGAGTGTGCCACATTACGGTTTTGGCCGAACCAACTGCCAAAACCCTAATGGGGCACCTCCTCCTTCATCTCTCCTCAAAACTGTGCATACACACCCGCATCCGCTTTCCGTAGAATGCGGATGCACAGAAGACAAAACAAATCCATCTGTGCAATACTAGGATATGGCTTAAACCAAAGCCCACTAGTATTGCCTGCCCGAACAGCATACGCACACAAGTGTACGTAAGTGATCGTAGCCCTGCCGTAAAACCATACGGCCTCTACACGTTTCGCTCAATGCAGGGAAACTCTCTGTGTGGGACTCTAAAGACTCGACACTACGCTGGCAGTGGGTTTAACCACAGACCGCAAGCGGCACTAGCTGTACGTAACGGTCCCCAGGTAGATGTCGATAAGAAGGCTGATGAGGTAAACCCATCCGAACTTCTACTGAGCCTGTATGTGAAAATCTCCGTACAGTCTGGTCTGTTCGTCTGATACATCGCATGACGGGTCTAGGGGGCGGTGAACGTCAGTCCCCTAATAGCGGTACAAGTCGTGTCGGAGTGAAGCCCATTACACCCTGAGATAACACTGGAATCCTACCAGTATATCTCGCTTGCCCTGGCCAGGGACTACTTGTGTAATGGCTCTCCTAGACACAGCGCGATGTCAACCCCCAATACCGGGAGAGACGAATCCTGTCTAACCGTCACTGCCTCCAAGTGCTTCGGGACTGCACCCAACTACTACCTGTTTGCACGACTCAGTAGAGCCGTGGTAGGGTAGTAATCAAAGAACAGTGGGAACACACTCGAGGCGAAGTGACAGTGTCAAGTCAGCGGACTAAGCTGTACTCATGTCACCTGGGAACTGATAACTGACGATAGGTATAATACCAACCATCAGTTCCCGACGAGTCCTGTCCAGTGTACTCGTAACCTAACGAGCACCCGCATACTATCTCAAGTACGACGTACTGACGGCTGTGGGACAAACCGTCTCCCGTGCTGGGATGAGAAGCGCATACGCTAGTCTACTCCGGAGTATCGATGCCCTGTCTCGATAATCCCACGACTAGGGACGTGTATAAGGATGTGCTTGTGGATTACCCAGCCCCCACGAGTGTGATCGCCATCACAACGCCGGTAATCAAGCAAAGATCCTAAGCGCTCTACTAATGCGTATAGGTGACATAATAAAGAAACACATGTACACATTAAAGCAGAAACAAACCAAGTAGCATACTACTATTTCGAGCAAGATTGTCTATACAACTGTGAATATCCCAAGCTTCCATCAAGTAATATACATACTAGTATGATACAGTAATGGCCTCTAGGGCATATACACTAACAATCTCCCACTTGCACTAAGGCCATGTACTGGCGTATCGAAGACCTATCATCTCGATCAGCCGCTCGAACTTAGTCTGGGGCAAGGCCTTCGTGAATGGGTCCGCTGTGTTGTCCTTTCTGTCCACTCTCCACACCTCGATCTCCTGGCGATCAATGATCTCCCTGATCAGGTGATACCGCCTTAAGATGTGCCTGGATTTCTGATGGGACCTTGGTTCCTTTGCTAAAGCTATAGCCCCATTGTTATCGCAATATAAAGGTATTGGGTCAATAATGGACGGAACCACCTGAAGTTCACTAATGAACTTCTTCATCCAGACCGCCTCTTTTGCGGCATCGCTTGCAGCAATGTATTCATCCTCCATCGTCGAGTCTACGACGGTATCCTGTTTGGAACTCCTCCAACATACCGTCCCTCCGTTGAGAGTAAACACAAAACCCGAGACAGACTTACTGTCATCTTTGTCACTCTGGAAGCTTGAATCGGTAAAGGACTCGACCCTAAGGTCTCCATTACCGTAAACCAGGAACATCTCCTTAGTCCTTCTTAGGTACTTGAGAATGTTCTTCACTGCTGTCCAGTGGTCCTCACCTGGGTCTGACTGATACCGGCTTACCGTGCTCAGCGCGTAAGCTACATCTGGTCTTGTACATAGCATCGCATACATTATAGATCCTACCGCCGAAGCGTAGGGTATAGTGCTCATGCGAACCCTCTCCTCGTCAGTCTTAGAAGACATCTTCTTGGAGAGGGTAATTCCGTGCAATGCGGGTATGTTACCGCGCTTGGAATCCTCCATACTAAATCTCTTTAGTACGGTCTCTATGTACCTGGACTGCGAAAGTCCCAGTAGTCTCTTGGATCTATCTCTATAGATCTTGATCCCCAGAATGTACGAGGCATCACCCAGGTCCTTCATGGATAACCGTTGTGACAAAAATAGCTTGACCGATTGTAGCATAGGAATGTCATTTCCTATCAAAAGAATGTCGTCCACGTACAAGACTAGGAATACGACAGTTCGTCCTACAATCTTCTTATAGACACAGGGTTCATCTTCGTTCTTGATGAAATCAAATTCCTTGATTGCCTCATCAAAACAGATGTTCCAGCTCCGCGATGCCTGCTTTAATCCATAAATGGATTTAAGCAACTTGCACACCTTCCCGCTGCTCCCACTGTCTACGAAACCTTCTGGCTGATCCATGTAAACACACTCTTCCAAACAAACGTTTAGGAAAGCCGTTTTAACATCCATCTGCCAGATTTCATAGTCATGGAAGGCAGCAATGGTAAGTAGGATCCGAATGGATTTGAGCATAGCCACCGGAGAAAAAGTTTCGTCATAGTCCAAACCAGGTCTTTGACGAAAACCTTTTGGAACGAGTCTAGCCTTATAGGTTTCCACCAGCCCATCTACACCAAGTTTCCTTTTGTAGATCCATTTGCATCCAACGGGTTTTACCCCAGGTGGAGCAATATCCAAGGTCTACACTTTATTGGCGTACATGGACTCCATTTCGGATTGCATTGCTTCATGCCACTTATCAGAGTCCCTACTGATAATGGCCTGCCTGAAACTGGTAGGGTCATCTTCTTCCAAGATGCAATCCTCTCGATCCCCGTCTATGAGAAAACCGTAGTATCTCTCGGGCGGATGAGAAATCCTACCAGATCTGCGGAGTGGCTGAGGTTCGTTTGGGGTTATTGAATTCAGTGGTTCCACCAAATTTTCAGTTACATTTTGTGGTCGCTGAATTTCTTCCAGTTCTACCGAACTCCCACTAGTTTCTTTTGCAAGAAACTCCCTTTCTAAAAAGGTAGCGTGGCGAGATACAAACACCTTCTGTTCCTCAGTGTGGTAGAACAGATATCCTAGTGAGTCTTTAGGATATCCCACAAATTTACACAGAACTGACCGTGCCTCTAGCTTGTCCGGTTTCTGTGTTTTCACATAGGCTGGACAACCCCATATCTTAAATCACTTAAGATACGGATTTCTTCCACTCCATATTTCATATGGAGTCTTAGGCACTGATTTGGATGGAACGTAATTCAATAGGTATGCCGCTGTCTGAAGCGCATGTCCCCAAAATGAAAGAGGCAACTCAGCACTACTCATCATGGAGCGAACCATATCCAATAGGGTACGATTCATCCGCTCCGATACACCATTGTGCTGTGGTGTATAAGGAGGAGTAAGCTGAAAGAGAATACAATTCTCTTTTAAGTAATCCAGGAATTCCGTGCTTAAGTACTCCCCTCCTCTATCAGACCGGAGGATCTTGATACTTTTGCCAGTCTGATTCTCTACTTCCTTTCTAAATTCCTTGAATTTCACAAAAGCTTCAGATTTGTGTTTCATAAGATACACATATCCGAATCTAGAGAGATCGTCAGTGAATGTGATGAAGTACGAGAACCCAACCCTTGCATGTATAGACATCGGACCACATACATCACTATGTATGAGTCCCAAGAGCTCTGCTGCCCTCTCTCCATGTCCGGTGAATGGAGATTTGGTCATCTTCCCTTTGAGACAAGACTGACAAGTTTCATAGGATGAAAACTCGAACGTATTCAAGAGTCCATCTTTATGCAACTTACTCAGTCTTTTCTTTCTGACATGACCAAGTCTACAATGCCATAAGTAGGATTCATTCGTATCTGAATTCTTCCTCTTGCGTGTGTTTTGTACATTGAGAACTGTATTCTGATTTAGAACGTAGATACCAATACATAGTGTACCTTCTGCAACCAGTACCTTATGAAGGTAAATGTTCATGATATTTCTATCAAGAACAAAGTTATATCCATCTTTATCGAGTAAAGAAACTGATATGATGTTGCAAACCATGGAAGGTACATAGTAGCAATCGTTCAAAATCATAGTCTTGCCATTTGGCAATACTAGGTGATATTCACCGACGGCTGCCGCATTAACTTGTGCTCCGTTCGCTACTCTGAGCGACATATAACCCGGTGCAACTTTCCTACTTTTTCTCAGTCCCTGCAATAAATTACAGATATGAGATCCTGATCCGGTATCAAGTACCCAGGAAGTAGGGCTGACCGTAAAACAGTTCTCAATTACAAAAACACCTGAAGTAGATGCAAAACCATGCTTCTTCTTCAACTGGGTATCCTTGGAATCCATACAATCCCCTTTCCCTTGCTCATACTTATGACTGTTGTCACAAGTTAGAGCCGAACCAATGTTCCCCAGCCCCGAATAAGAATTCAGATCGGTCAAGCGATACATTTTATTATCTTGATTAGGGCGTGAAATGGTTGCTACCTGGAGAGAGAGAAAAGAAACACTTAGCGTGCGCTCTTGCAAGTTTAGATTGGTTTTTAATTTATCTAAACAGGATGGCTCCCACTGTCTCTCGAATCCCTCCTCAAACCATAAAGGAGGAATTAGTCGGGATCAATCTCACCATACAATACTTGCTTAACCGTTCAGCCAGGCCAGTGTCGGTACTTTGAGGGAGGTTTTCCAACGCTTTCGCGAAGTTCCTTAATTAAGTAACCTCTTTTCCCTGTGGACGTAGCCCCGCTAACACCTTTCTAGACACCTACTTGGTTTATAGCATTGATCGTTAAGCGAGAAAATTCCCGAGGAGTAGCATATACTCACAGTAGGATCGGGATCCAAATATCATCGCGTGACAAAACTAAAGGAATCCTACCAGAATCATCACACTCCAAATGGTATGCAACACTAGCAAGTTTCAGTACTTTTGAAACTCCGGATGTGGTTTTTGCCCCTAGGACCCAAGTGACCTTGACACAGTCAACAAATCAAAGGGTCCTACTCAAGTTCAACCCGTCATTATCTTGATTGCATTAAACCCACCCGCATAACCCTTGACACAGTCAACAAGGTTATACGACTGTCCTAACCAATCACATTGTATCCAGCAGATAAGCAATACTTAGCTACCGTTCACTACGCCTTGACACAGTCAACAAACGCAGCATGAATACTAAGTATAACTTATAAGATATGACGGAGGGCTACGGCTGGATTTTGGCGAAAACCCGTTAACGTAATGAACTTGATATCGTTGAAGGAACGTGATACGCTTTTTGAAAATATAGTGGCGCAAAACTTTTGCTAAAGAGGTCACTCCCTGTGAAGGGATGTCGGCTCTTTCCTCGTCGAATGAGGTGCAGGATATTCCAAACTGAATACCTCGATGCAAAACAAGAATTAATTGACTATAGTGAAGTTATTACCCTGACGCAAACTTTTGTCCAAGGGGTCACTCCCGATGAGGGGATCTCGGCCCTTGCCTCGTCGAATGAGGTACTGGGCATTCATAACCGAATACCTCGATGCAAAACAAAAATGAACGTCCTTGTAATAACAGCTTTTTGAAAAATTGTTCCAACAACGTCTTTTAGGTTTATTTTCTTGCATTAGTTCTTTTAATGCGTCCCATCATTTAAATCATACCATTGCCAGAAAACAACCAAAATATGACATACGCTTATGCCATTCGCATTCGCCACGTGGCCCCGTCATCACCCGTTAGGTTACTTAACTAACGACAGAGCGGGGGCTGGGCTAGCACGGCTGTAAAACATAAGCAACGCCTAAATAGTTATTATATATAGATATATAGCAATGATAGCCAATCCAGATCACAGATGAACACTTTGGATATACTAGGAACCCGCGATTCGTTCGAGCCTGCAACGAAAAACGGATTACACGGTCGCGATGAATAGCCAAAACCCCACCCAAGACCCCTACGGGTGCGGCAAACTACCCGCCAAGTACCCGAAGCGAAGCAACCTCCCTCAACGCCGTGAGTAGGCCACTCGGCACTTCGAGATACCCGGTAGTTTGTGCACCCCCTCCATGGGTCTATCCTAGGAGCAAAAACAGTAAAAAGAATTATACAATGACGGCTACAACCCCGACCCGGTTGTGCGGCCATACAAATAATATTACATCAATTTACAAATTTATTACATGAATGAAAGAAAAAGAAACTCTCATCTCACATCCACCCCGGCTATTCATCCGCGATAATCCGAGTTCATATACACATACCATCAATAACACAGATCACAGATATGTATAACCCCCACTAATCGACGTATAGCGATTAGTAGACGTTCAATACACATATAACATTACAGATATAACCATTAGCCAAAGTCTACAGAACATCGACCAAACATACGGATTTTTAAGCCCCAAAAACAAATTTTGCTTTCTGGAAAATCTGGGCAGAAAAGTCATATTGTAAAAATCCCAAAATACCCATCTAAGAAAACTGCAGAAAAGAAAATCACCAACCGAGTTAAATCGGCCGCGGTTCCGCGGCATAAGCAAGCTTATGCCGCGGAACCGCGGCGCTTTAACTGAGTTAGGTGATCATTTTTCTTCAGTATTCTATAAAAAGCCTGAGCCGATTTTTAGTGTATGATTTATTAATTTTGGAGCAGATCTGAAAATCGGCAGAAACTGAATTTTTCAGGGTGATTTTGCGGTTTTTCATCCGGTCGATATTCTAAATGCTTTGCTAACATGCTAGGGTGTATTTAGTTAGGCTCTGATACCACTGTTAGGTCCACGTTACCTCTCCCGGTACTTTCGGGGTTGCGGAAACGGTAAAACAATAATTTTTCTTGACTTGGTAACATGGACCGTAAAAGCCGGATCTTTACTAAACAACATACTAGCATCCTAACTAGAGATTTATCTATTCGGTTAGGGGTTATACTTAAACTTGATCTCCTTCTCTTCTTGTTGTTCTTCTCCTTGCTTGCTCCGAGGGTTGATCCAAACTTTGGTCACCTCCGCGGCGTCCTTGAGTCGAAGACGATCCACCCGAGAGATGTACACCGAGCTCCACCTCGAGCCGAGGTAACTAGGGCAAAGAGATTGCTAGTCTAGAAGCCCTAGGTTGTGTAGAGGAGATGTATGGATGTGTTTGTCTTTGTGGGATCTTTTTCTCTCAACACATGAGATCAAAAGATGAGATCAAGAGGAGGAAGAAGAAGGAGAAACTTAGCACAATGGACCTTTTCTTTTTCTTCTCACTTTTTGGAGAGAGAATGAGAAGAGAATAATGAAAAGATTAAGCCAAAAGAAATGAACCATGGTTCCAATAATACACAAAATCATCATTACTAATCCTATCATGATAGAAGTTGATGGCACATTGAATTGACCATTATCATAACACAAGAAATAAAAAGAAAATGAAAGAAGAGTGTGGATCTCTCTTCAAGGTCAATGGTCAACACGGTCAACGGGTCAACAATGTCAAAAGAGATCTAAGTGGTCAAATGGTCAATGCAATTAGCCATCACTAATCTATCACTAAAAGGATCAGTAAACAATGTCTCCGGCTCATAACGGTTTTGACCAAACGAATTTTCAAAACCTTAATGAGTGTGCCACATTACGGTTTTGGCCGAACCAACTGCCAAAACCCTAATGGGGCACCTCCTCCTTCATCTCTCCTCAAAACTGTGCATACACACACGCATCCGCTTTCCGTAGAATGCGGATGCACAGAAGACAAAACAAATTCATCTGTGCAATACTAAGATCTGGCTTAAACCAAAGCCCACTAGTATTGCCTGTCCGAACAGCATACGCACACAAGTGTACGTAAGTGATCGTAGCCCTGCCGTAAAACAATACGGCCTCTACACGTTTTGCTCAATGCAGGGAAACTCTCTGTGTGGGACTCAAAAGACTCGACACTACGCTGGCAGTGGGTTTAACCACAGACCGCAAGCGGCACTAGCTGTACGTAACGGTCCCCAGGTAGATGTCGATAAGAAGGCCGATGAGGTAAACACATCCGAACTCCTACTGAGCCTGTATGTGACAATCTCCGTACAGTTCGGTCTGTTCGTCTGATACATCGCATGGCGGGCCTAGGGGGGGCGGTGAATGTCAGTCCCCTAATAGCGGTACAAGTCGTGTCGGAGTGAAGCCCATTACACCCTGAGATAACACTGGAATCCTACCAGTATATCTCGCTTGCCCTGGCCAGGGACTGTAAGTCGATGTACTACACCCCAATACTTGTGGGGAGGCGGAATTTTCAAAAACGAACTTGTTTAGTGAACGAACATCGACTAACCGCTTGAATCAAAGCTAAACTATAAATAACCAAACACAAAGTGTTTCTAAACTACTATGTTTAGGGATTATACCTAATGAACCAACTCCTTCGTCTTTAGGATCTCCTTGTACTCCTCGGCCTTCTCTAGGTAGTAGACGATCCACCCGAGAGCAAAACTCCAAGCTAAACCTCTAAACTTGAGGCAACTAACCTTCTTGGATTGCTAATCAAAGAAGATAGAATGAAATAGAGTGATGGTTATGGATTGATTAGTCTTTCTAATCCTTGATCTCAACTCATGAGAGGGGAGGATTAGTCTTTGAAGAGGGAGAGCTTGAGGAGAGAGAAGGTGAGAATGAATTACAAATGAGAATAGTAAGTTATCATAATAAATATGAAGCATTCTTATTTATGAGAAAAAGAATAATACATAATGAATAAGCATGCTTCACAAATATCTAATGGTGATTCATTGTCATGACTCACTAAGCATTTATCATGCATTAATGATATGCATGAATCACCCTCATGACTCACTAAACTCATTTAATGCAAATGACACCTAAACCTCCTTAGTCACCACCTTCTAGAAGCTTCTCGCGCAATTACGAGAACGCCCCTCCTTTCCGCAAAAATACGGAAAAACTTTAGACTGTATAAATCCAATAACCGGATACCAGTAACTGGCTTAAACCAAAGCCGACTGGTAAAAACTGTCCGAAAGTCGTACGCGCGTACACGCACGTATGCGTCCGAACCCTTGTCGTAAAACCATACGACCTCTATATCGTTTCGCCTGGAATAGGAAACTCTCTGTGTGGGACTCTAGAGACTCGACTACTACGCTGGCAGTGGGTTTAACCACAGACCGCAAGCGGCACTAGCTGTACGTAACGGTCCCCAGGTAGTTGTCGATAAGAAGGCCGATGAGGAAACCCATCCGAACTCCTACTACGACCTCTATATCGTTTCGCCTGGAATAGGAAACTCTCTGTGTGGGACTCTAGAGACTCGACTACTACGCTGGCAGTGGGTTTAACCACAGACCGCAAGCGGCACTAGCTGTACGTAACGGTCCCCAGGTAGTTGTCGATAAGAAGGCCGATGAGGAAACCCATCCGAACTCCTACTAAGTCTGATGTGACAATCTCCATACAGTCCGGTCCGTTCGTCCAAGACTATCGCATATCGGGCCTAGGGGGGCGGCAAGCGTCAGTCCCCTAATAGCGGTATAAGTCGTGTCGGAGGGAAGCCCATTACACCCTGAGAAACTACTGGAACCTACCAGCAAATCTCGCTTGCCCTGGCCAGGGACTTTGCGTAATGGCTCTCTGACACAGCGCGATATCTACTCCCAATACCGGGAGGGACGAATCCTGTCTAACCGCCACTGCCTCCAAGTGCTCGGGACTGCACCCAACTGCTACCTGTTTGCACGACTCCTCTGAGCCGTTGTAGGGTAGCAATCTAAGAACAGTGGGACACACTCGAGGCGAAGTAGCAGTGTCAAGTCTGCGGACTATGCTGTACTCATGTCACCTGGGAACTGCTCACTGACGACTGGTATCAAACCAACCAACAGTTCCCTGTGAGTCCTGTCCGGTGTACCCGTAACCTAACGAGCACCTGCATACTATCTCCAGTACGACGTACTGACGGCTGTGGGACAGACCATCTCCCCAACTGGGATGAGAAGCGTAAACACCAGTCTACTCCGGAGTATCGATGCTCTGTCTCGATAATCCAACGACCAGGGACCTGAATAAGGATGTGCTTGTAGACTACCCAGCCCCTACTAGTGTGACTGCCATCACAACGCTGGTAGACAAGCAAGATCCTAAGAGCTCTATCAATACGTACACTCACATATTAAGATAGAAAAACCAAGTAGTATACTACCATGTTTAGCAAGACTGTTATATACATGTGAATATCCCAAGCTTCCATTAAGTAATATACAAACTAGTATGATACAGTAATGGCCTTCTAGGGCATAAACACTAACAATCTCCCACTTGCACTAGGGCCATGTACTGGCATATCGTAGACCGATGATCTCGAGTAGCCTCTTGAACTGAATCTGAGGTAGGGCCTTTGTGAATGGATCAGCAATGTTCTCTTCAGAAGCAACTCTCCGAACCTCGATCTCCTGACGATCAATGATCTCCCTGATCAGGTGATACCGCCTCAAGATGTGTCTGGACTTCTGATGGGACCTTGGTTCCTTTGCTAAAGCTATAGCTCCGTTGTTGTCGCAATACAGAGGTATTGGATCAACTATGGTAGGAACCACCTGAAGTTCTGTTAGGAACTTCTTCATCCAGACTGCTTCTTTTGCGGCATCGCAAGCAGCTATATACTCCGCTTCCATCGTCGAGTCAGCAACGGTGTCCTGCTTGGAGCTCTTCCAGCACACCGCCCCTCCATTGAGGGTAAAGACATATCCCGACATGGACTTGGAATCGTCCTTATCACTCTGGAAGCCGGAATCAGCAAAGGCCTCCAACCTGAGGTCTTTTCCGCCATAAACCAAGAACATCTCCTTAGTCCTTCTCAGATACTTGAGAATGTTCTTTACTGCTTTCCAGTGCATCTCCCCTGGGTCTGACTGATACCGGCTTACCACGCTCAGTGCGTAAGCTACATCTGGTCTGGTACACAACATCGCATACATTATAGAGCCTACCGCAGAAGCGTAGGGTATAATAGACATGCGTTCCCTTTCCAAATCAGTCTTGGGAGACATCTCTTTGGAGAGAGTGATTCCGTGACAAGCCGGTAGGTTACCGCGCTTAGAATCTTCCATACTGAATCTTTTCAGTACAGTGTCGATATACCTGGACTGCGAAAGTCCCAACATCCTCTTGGATCTATCACGATAGATCCGGATCCCCAGAATGTAAAAGGCATCACCCAGGTCTTTCATGGAGAACCTGTGTGACAAGAATCCTTTGACAGATTGTAGCATAGGAATGTCATTTCCTATCAATAGAATGTCATCCACGTACAAGACGAGGAATACGACACTTCTGGCTACAACTTTACTATATATACACGGTTCATCTGGATTTTTGATAAAGTCATATTCTTTGACTGTCTCATCAAAACAGATGTTCCAACTCCGCGATGCCTGCTTTAGTCCATAAATGGATTTAAGCAGCTTGCATACTTTCCCGCTGCTCCCACTCTGATTGAAACCCTCTGGCTGATCCATATAGACGCTCTCTTCTAAATTTCCATTCAGAAAAGCCGTCGTTACGTCCATCTGCCAGATTTCATAATCATGGAAGGCAGCAATAGCAAGAAGGACCCGAATGGATTTGAGCATAGCCACTGGAGAAAAAGTTTCGTCATA
Source organism: Agapanthus africanus (assembly GCA_030015575.1). Taxonomy (NCBI): domain Eukaryota; kingdom Viridiplantae; phylum Streptophyta; class Magnoliopsida; order Asparagales; family Amaryllidaceae; genus Agapanthus; species Agapanthus africanus. The sequence goes on along the minus strand of JASDDO010000026.1, from coordinate 395,347,957 downwards.
GTCCAAACCAGGTCTTTGACGAAAACCCTTTGCAACAAGTCTAGCCTTATAGGTTTCCACCTGTCCATCTACACCAATCTTTTTCTTGAAGATCCATTTGCATCCTATGGGTTTTACCCCATCTGGAGCAAAGTCCAAAGTCCATACTTTGTTGGTGTACATGGACTCCATTTCGGTCCGTATTGCATCTAGCCATCGTACCGAGTCGCCGCTCTGGATGGCCTGCTGGAAGTCAGTAGGTTCATCATCATCTATGATGCAATCCTCTCTATCCCCATCTATGAGAAAACCGTAGTATCTCTCAGGCGGATGAGACGGCCTACTACTCCTGCGGAGGGGTGCGGGAATGTTCTGTCTTCTTGAACCTCTGGTTCTACCAAACTTTCAGTAACAGTTTGTGGTTCTGGAATTTCTTCCAGTTCTACTGCGCTCCCACTCTTCTGATTTTCTAAAAATTCAGTTTCTAAGAAGTGGGCATGACGAGAAACAAAAACCTTTTGTTCCTCTGCGTAGTAGAAATAATATCCCTTGGAGTTCTTTGGATATCCCACAAGCTTACACAGTACTGAGCGTGCCTCGAGCTTGTCCACATGCTGCTTTTTTACAAAAGCTGGACACCCCCATGTCCTAAAATGTTTTAGACAGGGTTTCTTCCCACTCCATATCTGATATGGTGTGGTAGGCACAGTCTTGGTTGGAACCTGGTTCAAAAGATATGCCGCTGATTCTAGCGCATAACCCCAGAAAGATCGCGGTAACTCAGCATTACTCATCATGGATCGTACCATATCTAATAGGGTTCGATTCCGTCTCTCCGATACACCGTTGTGCTGTGGAGTGTATGGAGGAGTAAGCTGAGAGAGAATCCCTTTCTCTTTTAGGTAACCTAGGAACTCGGCACTTAAGTATTCTCCACCTCGATCAGATCTCAGTGTCTTAATACTTTTGCCTGTTTGGTTTTCCGCTTCACTCTTGTATTCCAGGAATTTCTCAAAGGCTTCGGATTTATGCTTCATTAAAAAGACATGTCCAAACCTAGAGAAATCATCTGTAAAAGTAATGAAGTAGGAATAACCACCTCTTGCATGTGTAGACATCGGACCGCATACATCGCTGTGTATGAGTCCTAAGAGCTCGCTCGCTCTTACTCCTTGTCCAGTAAATGGAGTCTTTGTCATCTTTCCTTTGAGACAAGATTGACAAGTGTCATAAGTTTGATATTCGAACGAGTCCAAATATCCTTCTCTATGCAACTTAGTCAACCTTCTCTCATTGATGTGACCCAGTCTACAATGCCATAAGAAAGCTTTATTTAAATCTGGAGACTTTCTTTTTAGTGTATTCTGGACATTGAAAATTTGGAGTTGGTTTAAAACATATATGCCGTTATTTAGTGTACCGGACCCAATCAAACCATGATTAAGGTGGATGTTAACAACATCTCTTACAAACGTGAAATCATAACCTTTATTTGATAACAAGGAAACTGATATGATATTACACGTTAAGCTTGGTACAAAATAACAGTTATGTAAAACCAAAATATGTCCACTCGTCAATCCTAGGTGATAATCCCCGACGGACGCAGCTCCCACGCTAGCTCCGTTAGCAATCCTGAGGATCATATCACCTTCCTTCAGCACTCTACGGTTTCTCAGTTCCTGCAATGAATTGCAAATATGAGATCCTGATCCGGTATCCAATACCCAGGAAGTAGAGTTGATCGACAGACAATTCTCAATTACAAACACACCAGAAGTCGAAGCCACAGCTTGCTTCGGTTCCTGGTTCTTGGCGTTCCACGCCTTGCAATCCTTCTTCCAGTGCCCTTTCCTGTGACAATGGAAGCACTCATCCAGGACAACTACCGGTGCTGCAAACTTTTTCTTTCCCTTCTTTCCCACCTTACTAACACCTCCTCTAGGTTTGGGTGCGGGCTTCTTCTTCCTTTCTTTGGCCCTAGCCTTGGACCCGGAAGAAGATGCACTGCCAACAAACATAGCGGGTGTTTCCCTTGCCTTCTGCAAGGTGCCCTCTGCACTCCTTAACATGTTCAGGAGTTCCGCAAGTTCAACTTCTTTTCCTTGAAGATTGAAGTTGAGGATAAACTGGGCGTAGGTGGGAGGAAGGGACTGGAGAATAAGGTCTGTATAGAGCTCATTATCCAAAGTCGTCCCAAGGTCTGCGAGCTCTTCAATATAGCCGATCATCTTTAGGACATGTTCACCTACCGATGACCCGACAGCCAACCTCGCTCGAAACAAGTTCTTAGAGGTCTCGTATCTTGCTATACGAGATTGCTCTCCATAAAGTTCCTTTGTATGGAGAAATATGCCATCTAAGGACATATCCTCGTGCCTCCTCTGATGTTCATTGTTCATTGAGGCAAGCACGATGCACTTGGCTCTCGCGCAATCTAAATCCCAGGTTTTGCGGATTTCCTTATCCGCATTGCTGGATTTGGGACCAGGGATAGCAGGTGCCGTAGCGGTGAGGATGTACCCCAATTTGTCATAGGTCAAAGCCATTTTGACATTCCGCAGCCAATCTTTATAGTTTGGCCCTGTCAGTATATTTTTCTCTAAAAGTAACTTAAGTCCAGTCATTTTCAGGGTCGCTGCAATTAGGAGAGAGAGAAGAAAACTCTTTAGCATGATGCTCTTGCAAGTTTAGAGTGGTTTTTAGTTTATCTAAACTGGATGGCTCCCACTGTTTCTCGAATCCTTCCTCAAACCATAAAAGAAGAATTAGCCAGGACTATTCTCACCGTACAATACTTGCTTAACCGTTCAGCCAGGCCAGTGTCGATACTTCGAGGGAGGTTTTCCAACGCTTTCGCGAAGTTCCTTAATTAAATAACCTCTTTTCTCTGGGGGCGTAACCCCGCTGACACCTTTCTGGACACCTACTAGGTTTATAGCATTGATCGTTAAGTGACGAATATCCTGATAAGTAGCATATACTCACAGTAGGATCGGGATCCAAATATCATCGTCTGATAATGTTGTAGGAATGCTACCAACATTCATCAAACTCAAAATGGTATGCATCTCTTTGCAAATTTCAGTTTCTTTAGAAATTCCCGATATTGATTTTTGCCCCATGTTCTTATGATCTTGACTAAGGGCCAACAAATCATAAGTCACATGTCAAGTTCTGCCCATCATTATCCTGTTGATTTGAACCCATCCGTATATACTCTTGACTAAGGGCCAAACAAAGTAATACGACTGTCCCAAACCAACTCATCTATCTATGCAACAAATGATACCCCAGCAGCTACCAATCACTATGTCTTGACTAAAGGCCAAACAAACATAGCTTGAATACTACTGACCATTCATAAGAAATGACGGAGGGCTACGACTGGTTTTGGCGAAACCGTGAACGTAGTGAACTTGATATAACCGAAGGAACCTGATAGCTTTTAAAAGGAGTGGTTAAATCTCCGCATTTAAAAATATCTGTTTTAAAAATAACCGAGTGGTTTCTTTTAAATTGTTCCAACGATTTAAACTTGGTTTATTTTCTTTGCATTATAGATAATGCGTCCCATCATTAACCTATCATTGCAGAAAACAACGAAAATACAACGTCCTCTTATGCCATCCGCATTCGCCACGGGGTCCCGTCATTACCCGTTAGGTTACTTAACTAACGACAGAGCGGGGGCTGGGCTAGCGCGGGTGTAAAACATAAGTGACGTCTAAATAGCTATCATATATATAGATATTTACATTCGTCTGACGCAATGATATACATTCCAGATTCACAGATGAACTTAATTGGATTTGCAAGCAATCTGTATTTTTTTTGAGCCTGCAAGAAAAGACAGATTACACAGTTGTGATGAATAGCCATTACCCCACCCTCGACCCCTACGGGTACGGCAAACTACCCACCCGGCAGTTTGTGTACCCCACCTTGGGTCAGTCCTAGGAGCAAAAACAGTAAAATGAAATAATACAACGGTGGCTACAACCGCAACCTGGATGTGCCCCGCAAAAATAATATTACAACAAATTACATTTACAACAAATGAATTAAATAATAACCCATTGCAAAACCCCGGCTATACACCACAACAGTCCAATCACAGTTCATATGCACAAACAGATAAAACCATTACAGAAATGTGCAACCCCCTGCCAACCGACATACTAGCAGTTAGGGGAGGTTTACGAACACATTTATCAATCACAGATATAATCCAATATGCAAATACTGTACAATTTCGATCGATTAAACATCTTTAATATTGCTCCAAAAACTGCTCTGTAAACTGGAAACCTGAGCAAAATTAAAATATTCCAGAAAACACCAAATACCAGAGGGGACCCACACATGAAAGATGAGTCCATGACTCGGCAACTCGGCAGCGGAACCGCGGCGGATCGGTGGGATCCGCCGCGCTTCCGCGGCGCTTTAGCCGATTCATGGGCTCAAATTTCATAGGTGTTCTCCTGGACCCTTTTCAAGCTTTCTGAGCAACCCTGAAAAATTTTTGGACTTCATTTAAATTTCGACAGAAACTTGACATTTTTAGGGTTTTCCGGCTTTGTTTTTCCGTTCGAAATTCGTACAAATTTGCAATAAAGTTATTTATTGTTTAGCGAGGCTCTGATACCACTGTAAGTCGATGTACTACACCCCAATACTTGTGGGGAGGCGGAATTTTCAAAAACGAACTTGTTTAGTGAACGAACATCGACTAACCGCTTGAATCGAAGCTAAACTATAAATAACCAAACACAAAGTGTTTCTAAACAACTATGTTTAGGGATTATACCTAATGAACCAACTCCTTCGTCTTTACGATCTCCTTGTACTCCTCGGCCTTCTCTAGGTAGTAGACGATCCACCCGAGAGCAAAACTCCAAGCTAAACCTCTAAACTTGAGGCAACTAACCTTCTTGGATTGCTAATCAAAGAAGATAGAATGAAATAGAGTGATGGTTATGGATTGATTAGTCTTTCTAATCCTTGATCTCAACTCATGAGAGGGGAGGATTAGTCTTTGAAGAGGGAGAGCTTGAGGAGAGAGAAGGTGAGAATGAATTACAAATGAGAATAGTAAGTTATCATAATAAATATGAAGCATTCTTATTTATGAGAAAAAGAATAATACATAATGAATAAGCATGCTTCACAAATATCTAATGGTGATTCATTGTCATGACTCACTAAGCATTTATCATGCATTAATGATATGCATGAATCACCCTCATGACTCACTAAACTCATTTAATGCAAATGACACCTAAACCTCCTTAGTCACCACCTTCTAGAAGCTTCTCGCGCAATTACGAGAACGCCCCTCCTTTCCGCAAAAATACGGAAAAACTTTAGACTGTATAAATCCAATAACCGGATACCAGTAACTGGCTTAAACCAAAGCCGACTGGTAAAAACTGTCCGAAAGTCGTACGCGCGTAAACGATCGTATGCGTCCGAACCCTTGTCGTAAAACCATACGACCTCTATATCGTTTCGCCTGGAATAGGAAACTCTCTGTGTGGGACTCTAGAGACTCGACTACTACGCTGGCAGTGGGTTTAACCACAGACCGCAAGCTGCACTAGCTGTACGTAACGGTCCCCAGGTAGTTGTCGATAAGAAGGCCGATGAGGAAACCCATCCGAACTCCTACTGAGTCTGATGTGACAATCTCCATACAGTCCGGTCCGTTCGTCCAAGACTATCGCATATCGGGCCTAGGGGGCGGCAAGCGTCAGTCCCCTAATAGCGGTATAAGTCGTGTCGGAGGGAAGCCCATTACACCCTGAGAAACTACTGGAACCTACCAGCAAATCTCGCTTGCCCTGGCCAGGGACTTTGCGTAATGGCTCTCTGATACAGCGCGATATCTACTCCCAATACCGGGAGGGACGAATCCTGTCTAACCGCCACTGCCTCCAAGTGCTCGGGACTGCACCCAACTGCTACCTGTTTGCACGACTCCTCTGAGCCGTAGTAGGGTAGCAATCTAAGAACAGTGGGACACACTCGAGGCGAAGTAGCAGTGTCAAGTCTGCGGACTATGCTGTACTCATGTCACCTGGAAACTGCTCACTGACGACTGGTATCAAACCAACCAACAGTTCCCTGTGAGTCATGTCCGGTGTACCCGTAACCTAACGAGCACCTGCATACTATCTCCAGTACGACGTACTGACGGCTGTGGGACAGACCATCTCCCCAACTGGGATGAGAAGCGTACACACCAGTCTACTCCGGAGTATCGATGCTCTGTCTCGATAATCCAATGACCAGGGACCTGAATAAGGATGTGCTTGTAGACTACCCAGCCCCCACTAGTGTGACTGCCATCACAACGCTGGTAGACAAGCAAGATCCTAAGAGCTCTATCAATACGTACAATCACATATTAAGATAGAAAAACCAAGTAGCATACTACCATGTTTAGCAAGACTATTATATACATGTGAATATCCCAAGCTTCCATTAAGTAATATACAAACTAGTATGATACAGTAATGGCCTTCTAGGGCATAAACACTAACAGGGACTACTCGTGTAATGGCTCTCCTAGACACAGCGCGATGTCAACCCCCAATACCGGGAGAGACGAATCCTGTCTAACCGTCACTGCCTCCAAGTGCTTCGGGACTGCACCCAACTACTACCTGTTTGCACGACTCAGTAGAGCCGTGGTAGGGTAGTAATCAAAGAACAGTGGGAACACACTCGAGGCGAAGTGACAGTGTCAAGCCAGCGAACTAAGCTATACTCATGTCACCTGGGAACTGATAACTGACGATAGGTATAATACCAACCATCAGTTCCCGACGAGTCCTGTCCAGTGTACTCGTAACCTAACGAGCACCCGCATACTATCTCAAGTACGACGTACTGACGGCTGTGGGACAGACCGTCTCCCGTGCTAGGATGAGAAGCGCATACGCTCGTCTACTCCGGAGTATCGATGCCCTGTCTCGATAATCCCACGACTAGGGACATGTATAAGGATGTGCTTGTGGATTACCAGCCCCCACGAGTGTGATCGCCATCACAACGCCGGTAATCAAGCAAAGATCCTAAGGGCTCTACTAATGCGTATAGGTGATATAATAAAGAAACACATGTACACATTAAAGAAGAGACAAACCAAGTAGCATACTACTATTTTGAGCAAGATTGTCTATACAACTGTGAATATCCCAAGCTTCTATCAAGTAATATACATACTAGTATGATACAGTAATGGCCTCTAGGGCATATACACTAACAGTCTGTCCCACAGCCGTCAGTACGCCGTACTTGAGATAGTATGCGGGTGCTCGTTAGGTTACGAGTACACTGGACAGGACTCGTCGGGAACTGTTGGTTGGTACTATACCTATCGTCAGTTATCAGTTCCCAGGTGACATGAGTACAGCTTAGTCCGTTGACTTGACACTGTCACTTCGCCTCGAGTGTGTTCCCACTGTAATTTGATTACTACCCTACCACGGCTCAAAGGAGTCATGCAAATAGATAGTTTTTGGGTGCATTCCCGAAGCACTTGGAGGAAGTGACGGTTAGACAGGATTCGTCTCTCTCGGTATTGGGGGTTGATATCGCGCTGTGTCTAGGAGAGCCATTACACAAAGTCCCTGGCCAGGGTAAGCGAGATAAACTGGTAGGTTTCCAGTGTTATCTCAGGTGTTCCGGGCTACACTCCGACATGACTTGTATCGCTAGTAGGGGACTGACGTTTACCGCCCCCTAGGCCCGCCATGCGATGTTCTCAGACGAACAGACCGGACTGTACGGAGATTGTCTCATTCAGGCTCAGTAGGAGTTCAGATGGGTTTCACCTCGTCCGTCTTATTATCGGCATCTACCTGGGGACCGTTACGTACAGCTAGTGCCGCTTGCGGTCTGTGGTTAAACCCACTTCCAGTATAGTGTCGAGTCTTTAGAGTCCCACACAGAGGGTTATTCGCCTTTGGGCAAAACAGAGTAGAGGTCGCATGGTTTTGCGACAGGGTTCGTTCACATCCGCGCACTTGTGCACGTTTGGCGTCCGGACAGACATTACTAGCGGGCTCTGGTTTGAGCCAGATCCTAGTATATGCTTTGGGGTTAGTTTTATCTCATTGTATTCATGTTCCTCGGAACACGAATGGGGGTGTGTATGCACAGTTGATTGAGGCGGAGGAAGAGGTTTTTCATTAGGGTTTTGGAACGGGTGCGTATGCACAGTTGACAGTCGTCTTTTTCCAAACCCTAATGAATTTGTGATATATCAATTAATAATGTTATTTAAATGAAATTGTGTCATGGTTGGGTTTGTTGACTTGTTGACCAAGGTTGACTAGTTGACCATGGTTGAAACTTTGACCATCATCATTTCTTTTCTAGATGCTCTTTGATCTTTGCAAAATCAGTTAATGTGAAATGATAATGGTCTTATCAAACCAACCATCACCTTTTTCATTTTGGATTAATATTATTAATTTGATAATTCACATATATTGTTATGGTTGTAAAACTATTCTCAATCTATCATAACCATTCTCTCTCCTCTCTTCATCTTCCTCCTCCTCTAGTTCAAGGAGAATCATTCTCATGAGTTGAGAAACCTCTCCTTGGAGATAAAACTCCCTAAGCCACTCTCTACTCTTCCTAAGGTTGAAGGTCTAGCAAGCCGGAGACTTTAGTTTTCTCAAAGTTCGAGAAAGGAGCTCAAGGAAGAAACCCTCAGGTGGATCCATCTTAGACAAGAGAAGGCAATGAGGAAAGCATCATCCGACCACCATCAAGAGTCAAAGAGAAGGAGTTCAAGTTTAGGTATAACCCCTAACCGAGTAGATAACTCTCTTGTTGTTGCTAGTGTGTAGTTTAGCCAAGATCCGTTTTCGAAGTCCATGTTACCTAAACCCTAAAAATCGTTTTTCACCATTTCCGCAAGCCCGAAAAAACCGGGAGAGGTAACGTGGACTCACACCAAGGTCATCTCCGCTGGGTGAGGGGGGATGTCATCAAGCACCGACGCAAGGATCATCCAAAGCCAGATAGAGTGTGGGGGAAGAGGGGACCCCACACGAGTCAAAAGATCGTGCAGCGCAGCGTCGCATTGCTCATCCGTAAAAGAAGGATCCACCAAGCGCGCAGTAAAGCGAGGAACGAGGTCCTGAATAGGCACTTCCCACGGCTGTCTACGAGTATGGGGGCGGTTACAAGCCATAATTGAGAAAAGTTCTTTGGAGATGAGAAAAAGAAGAAGCTTTGCTTCGAGTTATAAAGACGAAGCACAGAAGATTTTGTGCACAATTCCCAAGACTGGGAAATGAAAGATTCTCGGGAATATAAGTTTGACTTAAAAAGGAAGGTGAAAAGACACCTCTGTTGAAGCAACGCTTCAGATCCAGCGCTCTGCTGAAGCAACGCTTCAGATCCAGCGCTCTGCGCGCTGCGCGCCACATGGCAAGCACGAGCGCGCTAGCGCAGTTGCGCTGCGCTCTGCGCTGCGCGCCACGTGTCCAACGTAGGTGCGCCGGCGCTGGAATTAAAATCCCCACCGTTAGATCAAAGGATCTAATAATAATAAATCAATTATTAACCAGAATTAAACTCTGTTAAGGAAAGATTTCTCAAAATCTTTCCAAACAGCAAGATTGTGCTTTAAGCACCGCTGGATCAATGATCCAATGGTAAATAATGAATTACCAAAACAGAACAAATTCTGCATAGAATGATTTCTCCATCTTATTGAAAAACAAGAAGATTATCTTCTGTCAAACAGAAGCCTTGGGATCAAAGATCCAATGGTGGGAAATATTCCCAAATCAATCAGAAAAAGCTCTCTTCAACTGATTTAACAAATCATTTGGCCCTATATAAAGGACCCTAGACTTCAAGTCTAAAAGATACAGAAGAGGAAGAGAAAAACCCTCTGCCAAAAAAAAAAGAGCAAGCTCTTAAGAAAAGAAGAGTTTTCTTCATACTCAAGGTAAAAGAAAAGAGAGAACTATATTCTTAAAAAGAACAGAGATGAAAACATCTCATAAAAGAAGAACTCTCTTCTAAAAAGATCTTAGATCTATAGAAAAAAAGACCAAGGTCTTTGAATAAAAAGAAAGGATCAAGATCTAATCATAAAAAGAAGTATTTTTACTTCAACAGATCTTCTGATTTATAAAGGCAGAGCCTTTTATAAGAATGAGAACTTAGTTCTTGAATCTTGAGGCAAAGCCTCTTTTAAGAAAAACATAAGCTTGTTCATTAATCTTAAATTGATCAAAATGCGCTTTGCGCTATTGGACAGTGCTTTGCACTCTTGAACTGCGCCTTTGCGCTCTTTGGACCGGCGCTCAGCGCCAAAACATGCCATGTGTCAACTACAGACACAGCTTGCGCTTTGCGCTCCTGAAAACAGCGCACTGCGCTCTTGAGTTGGCGCTCAGCGCCAAGCGCGCAACGTGTCACTCGCTGGCGCGCCAACAGACTAGCGCAACGCGCTCATAAATCTAAGGCGCAGTGCGCTAACAAACTAGCGCTAAGCGACACGTGTCACCCTCATGTGCGCCAGCGCAATGCGCTCTTTAATTGGCGCAAAGCGCCTGATGCGCTACGTGGCGCGCTGTCAGAACATACTTCATTCTGATAAATGCTATGCAATACCAGAAAAAATTCAGAGCCCAATGCTTGGCATTATTAAAAAAGCATAGCCCAAATAAAGGCCTAACAGGCAGAATAACAATGAAATGTTAAACATTTTTTTTAACTGAACTTAGCCCAATTCTGGCCATAAGTCCTCAATTTAAATTGAACTGAGCTTATCTGCTCTTCTAATCAATTTACACCCGGTTCGAGGGTACATCTATTCACTCCTTTGATATTTGTCGTTGTAATTCCTCAACGTCTTCAAAAAGGTGACGGGTCCCGACAACCACACATTTTACGGACTGTGAGGTCCTTAAACTCATGGACTATGACGTCCTTAACCTCGACCGTGATGTCCTTAAACTAACATCGGACTGTGAGGTCCTTAAACTCATGGACTATGATGTCCCTAACCTCGACCGTGATGTCTTTAAACTAACATTGGACTATGGGGTCTTTAAACTCATGGACTATGATGTCCTTAACCTCGACCGTGATGTCTTAAAACTAACATCGGACTGTGAGGTCCTTAAACTCATGGACTATGATGTCCTTAACCTCGATCGTGATATCTTAAAACTAATATCGGACTATGAGGTCCTTAAACTCACGGACTATGATGTCCTTAACCTCGACCGTGATGTCTTAAAACTAACACCAAACTGTGAGGTCCTTAACTCATGGACTATGATATCCTTAACCTCGACCGCGATGTCTTAAAACTAACATTGGACCGCAATGTCCTTAAACTAATTATCGACCGCAACGTCATTAAACTAAACAACAGAGCCCGATTGCTTTTTTGTCGGATCTAAACGATCCCGTTAAGTCGATCTTAGTCTGAAATTAGACTAACGTATCCTTAACAAAAGTTTAAGTTGATCTTAGCCTCAAAATGAGGCTAACGTATCCTTAAACCCAAACCCCCCAAACCCAAATCTAAGAAAGATACGGATTTGGACTAGTCCATGCCCTACGGGCGACAACATAACCTAGTCTCCGTATACAATCCACGGGCAACCAAACACAAAACAAACACCCACGACACGAAGTGACCATATGGAGAACGAGAAAGTTGTTACCGCGATGCGGTAGCGTAATTAACTTCAGGGGCTTGCGCCTGCAGGGAAGAGCGTCCCCACAATCAAAAACCCCTCAAGCGAGGAGGAATCTGACGAAGTCTGCTACATCGGCTGCATCCGTTTAAACCTTCGATACATGGAGCCATAAATCAACTTGGCATCTTCGGAGAGGTAGACGGATAGCACCAATTAGCATCTGCCCCCAGATTCAGGCAAGACGTCCAGCCTTCTCGGCTTCCGGCGGTAAACAGATTCTGGCACGCCCGGTAGGACCTTTTCCTCTTTCCACTCCACACTTCGTGTGTCGTGATCGCAAACGAAACGCGGTTTGCTAATGGTTGCCTTTGGATTTCGAGGTACTAAGATTTGGCGTTTTTCTTGGTGCAAGAAAGCAAAACAGCAATGGCATCTACTTGCGTAAAGTGTTCCACATGCAACTGCAACTCGCGTCCTGCCTCAACTGGGGGCATAGCCTACGGGCCCCAAGCTGCTTCCCTGTTCACGATGCCCGTGGAACAGGTCACTCAAGCCACTACAGGTTGTTTTTCGGGACCATGCTCCCGCCAACGAGCTTCACCGCTCCCGTGCCCGTACCAGAAGCTCCCAAGAAGTCGGTCTTCGATCGACTTACAGCTACTGTGGCCCCTCTCAACGGGTCGTCCAGCACCGGCGCCTCGGTCTTCTCCAGATTGGGCCAAAATTCCTGTGGGCCCACAATGAAGCCTGCAATCCCAAAGAAGGTTATTCCGAAGAGAGTGACCAACCCTGCTCCTGAAGTCGTCAAGACGGCTTCTCCTACCAAGGGGTCGGTCTTTACAAGACTGACTGTCCCAACTCCTGCTCCTACTACTCAAAGGACATCAGTCTTCAACAGGCTGACGCCAGCAGCAGCCCCTCACCTGAACAGGGGGCCAGACAAAGCCATCCTCATCACCAAACCAACTCCATCAGCTCAACACGCTTGACGTCGCCACTAGCGCCGAGTAAGGAAGGCCGGGGGCAACTCCCCCTCTGGGCTAACTCCACCAGCCCCAACGGTGGAAATCAATGTTGCTGTTCCAACTGGGAATAGCTTCGAGTTGCTGAACAAGGTGCGCAGGAATTCTCCTACCACCGTACTGAAAAGATCTTCTCCATCCATGGAGAATGTTGCAGAAGCAAAGCCAGAGCAGTCCCCTCAGCGGTTATCTTCCAAAATCTATAAAGTCTGGCGTCAAGTCCAAGACTCGGTGATTGATCCAAATTTCTCCCGCCAACAGAAAATGGTAAAGGTTCAACAAGAAGGAAGCCATCCTGCCAAGCCAAGAAAAGCTATCTGGGTGCCCACCGCGATGGCCCCCTCAACTTCGACCGCTCATAAGAAAAGAAAGCCGGAGAAGATCCCCGTGCCTGCGACAAATGTCAAAGGCACTGAGCCCAAACGCCCTAAGTCTGGGGGCATGGTGGTGCATACCGTCTACATGGCATCCGGGAAGAAAGATAACCGCGCTTCTACGGGCCACCGACCATTCACCCGATCCATCACAAGAGCTCAAGAACAGCAATAGCAGAAGCTTCAGGAGTTGCTGACTGCCATGGCCGCAATCACCGGGCCAAAAGAAAGCCCGGAGGCATCATCGGAACAACGTCGCGAACACGAGACTGATGCTGAATTTCTTCGGAGAATGCTCGAAAAGAAGGACAAGGAGGCTGCAGAACAAGCGGCCAATATAAAGCAAATGGCTCTTCTGTTCCAAGACGTGGTGGGTATGATGATCCAGCAGGACCCTCCAGCTGAAGATCCTCCGATTATCTTCGAAGACAACAGAGGAGAAACATCAAATCCACCTCTGACTCTTTCAACAGCCAAAGAGGAAACTATCTCCAAGGTGGCCCTGGATGACTATATTGCTCAGCAAATAAGAGTTCACCAGGCAAATTAGGCAGCCGGCCAAGTTGTCAAAACAGGGCGACCGTATCCAGGCTGGTATGATCAGATAAAGTACCCGCCGGGCTACACAATCCCGAAATTTCATGTCTACAAAGGGACAGGCAATCCCCATCAACATGTCGCCCAGTTCGGGGCTCTTTGTGGCAACACCGGTGGTGATGACAAGCTTTTGCTCCGTCAGTTCGTCGGCAGCTTGTCGGAAACGGCGTTTGAGTGATACTCCGAACTTCCAAATGACTCCGTCAAAACTTTCGCAGAAATGGAGTTATTGTTCACCCAGCGATTCGCGAGCGCAAGTGAACGTACCCCGATAACAGCATTGATCAATGCGAGAGTAATGCCGGGCGAAACTTGGGTTCAATACGCAATCCGATGGCGAAATCTGTGGTCAAAGTGCAAATAGCTCATCGAAGAAGCACCAGCAATGGGCATGTTCATGGGCACCCTAGACCCCCATGAAACTATTTCACAGTTCATGATGTTCTTCAAACCGACCACGTTCCAGGAATTGATCGACAAGCTAGCCCAGATGGATCAGATGGGTCATAGACCATCCCCCCCGAAGCCAGAACCGCGGAACGAAAAGGGTAAAGGGAAGGCGATCTTCGTTGCAAACACCCAACAGCAGCCCAGTGCTCCAAAGCTAGCTGATCAACTGGAAGAGAGACGGCGCTATTACAATGAGAAAATGAAGCGTTCTTACTCATTCCCACGAGACAAAACGAAGAGGCTGTTCGAGCTGGCGGTGCGCAACAGGCTTATCAACTTGCCAAATCCAAGGCGACCACCGCAACCCAGCGAAGTGAATAATCCCAATTATTGCCCTTACCACCAAACGGTAAGCCATCCGATCGAAGATTGCTTCGTCTTTAAAGGATGGATCGAAGATCAGTACCTACAAGACAAGTTTGCGCTGTCTGAGAAGTGAAAAATAAACCCACCACAACCGCACACTCCTAAGAAGACGGACACACCGGGGGCAATGTGCTCTTTTGTTGAAGAAGCTCCATGGTCGATGGCTCTTTCGGCCAAAACCAAAAGGATGCTGAATGATCTCCAGACAAGTCCAGCAATCAGGTAGAAGTATCCGCTGGAACCCCAGATCATCGAAGGAATGCTGAAGCCGCGCCCAACTCCAAAGATTGGTGGTGATAGCAAAAATGTTCACACCCAGCCGTCGAAATCTTCGAAAAAGAAGAAGAAATCCAAGAAACTCATGAAGCCCGGTGACAAGCGCATGGACTTGCAAAAACAGATTGACGCGCTGGAAGAGTATAATTTGTTAGTGTATATGCCCTAGGGGCCATTATTGTATCATACTAGTTTGTATATTACTTAATGGAAGCTTGGGATATTCACAGTTATATAACAGTCTTGCTAAACATGGTAGTATGCTACTTGGTTTTATCTATCTTAATATGTGAGTATACGTATTGATAGAGCTCTTAGGATCTTGCTTGACTACCAGCGTTGTGATGGCAGTCACACTAGTGGGGGTTGGGTAATCTACAAGCACATCCTTTTTCAGGTCCCTAGTCGTAGGATTATCGAGACAGGGCATCGATACTCCGGAGTAGACTAGTGTGTACGCTTCTCATCCCAGTTGGGGAGATGGTCTGTCCCACAGCCGTCAGTACGTCGTACTGGAGATAGTATACAGGTGCTCGTTGGGTTACGGGTACACCGGACAGGACTCACGGGGAACTGTTGGTTGGTATTATACCCGTCGTCAGTTAACAGTTCCCAGGTGACATAAGTACAGCATAGTCCGCAGACTTGACACTGCTGTTAGTTATGTATATGCCCTAGAGGCCATTGTTGTACATATGATGTATATTATAATGGATGCTTGGTTATATATAGAGATGACTTTCTTGCTCGTCATGATAGTATGCTATTTGGTTTCACTTTATCTTAACATGTTGACTTGTATTGGTTTACTGTTTTACTCTCACATGTTGATAAAGCCCTTAGGATCTGTACTCGACTACTGGGACTGTGATGAGATCATACTAGTGGGGCCGCGGTAGTCGATGAGTACATCCTATAACTGTTCCTAGTCGAGGGTATATCGAGACAGGGCATCGATACACTAGAGTAGACTAGCGTATACGCATCTTGACCCATATGATGGGCGATGGATGATCCCATATCCATCGGTGTTAGACATCAGAGATGGTGTACGGGTGCTCAGTGGAGACAGGGTACACTGGACGGACTCGCCGAGAACTCCCAGATGGTGATATACCACACGTCAGATGGCAGTTCTCCGGTGACACTGGTACAGGGTAGTCTGTAGACCCGAGATCGTCATAGAGTCTTGTGTGATTCCCACTGTGCTTTGATTTCCACCTTACCACGTCCAAGAGGGCGTGCAAAACGGTGGCTTTTGGGTACAGTCCCGAATCACATGGAGGCAATGAGCGATAGGAGGGGATTCGTCTCTCCCGGTATAGGGAGTTGATGTTGTGCTGTGTTCGATTGGCTATAACTGGAAGTCCCTGGCCAGGGCTGATATAGAGATTTACTGGTAAGTGTTACCAGTAGTTTCTCGACCCGTTATGAGCCACACATCTACACGACTTATCGGTTACTGGGGTCTGACGTATACCACCCCTAGACTTGATATGCGACATATCAGACGAACAGACCGGACTGTACGGGAGTGTTACTGGTTGGATTCACAGGAGAACGCACAGGCTAGCTTGTTGATCTTCTGATCGCTCAATACCTGGGTGGCTGTTACGTTTAGCTGACCGCTTGCAGCTTGTGGGTGTTTGATATGATCATCACCTGCTACCGGCGTATTGACGATTCTTCAGAGTCCTACACAGAGGTTTCTTGGCTCAGGCGAAACGGAGTAGTGGCACATATGTGATATGCGCAGGAACGAGAATAATGCGATATGGGATACCGTATTATATTCTCAGGATATTTAGATATGAACCGGGTCATCGGATCAAGTGTTGATTCGATGAATCGGTACATGATATATTAGTCGGTAATATTCGATATAGCCGGATCGTCGAATCAAGTGTTGATTCGATGATTTAATGTATTATAATATATATGATATATTGTATTACATTATCTAATATTGGCTCGCTTTATTATTTCATTTTCTCAGTGGATGATACATTGATATATATGCGATATATGTTAATTGTATTATTTTCTTTTGTTGCAAATATATAATATATATGTGATATATATTATTGTGACATGATATGATTAATTGTTAAACATGTTTAAGGATGATTAATTGAGGTTAGGGTTTGATTAGGGTTAGATGCTTCAAGTTCCTTCTAGAAGCATTTTTTCTTTTGTCATTGCAAAGATATTTTGGATGACACATTTCTAACTTAACCAAACCCTAACTCTAGTTGTTTCTCTACTTATTCTTATCCAATCATCCTTGACCATGGTTAATAATCAATCATATAGGTTTTATTCTATTCATCACAAAAGAAAGATAATTCATTTTATCTTTTCATGATCATCTTCTTCCTTCTTCAAGAAAGCTTGCTAGTTTTTCTTAAGTGATGAAAATAAAATGAGAAAATGATATTAAAAGAAAGCAAAATTACTACTCTCTCATCCTCATCTCATCTAGCCCATGGGATTAGTGTGTTCTTCTCTTTTGAGTGAGAAAGCTTGAGTCGAAGCAACTTCAAGGTAGATCATCGGAGATTTGGAATACGACAAGCTAGAATGGATCGTTCGAGTCGTGGAGCCTCTCATGAGTCCGGGAGATCGTGGATCGCGGCAAAGGGACTTCTACTCGGAGCTTGTGAAGTGAAAGAGCGGACTACAAAGGTTGTAATCCCTCACACTTAGATAAAAGTTATCATCTTGCATGTTAAACCCTAATAATCTAGCAAAGATCCCGGCTTTGGGTTGTTCGGCACGTCTAAAATTTTATCCGGGCATGTTTGATGCCTTTAGAACCTTCACAAGAGTGCCTAGGAACCCTACAGTGGTATCAGAGCCTAGCTAGAGCATTAGGCGATGTGTTTACGAAGTTAAAACTCCGATCGAACCCGAAACGACGCAAAAAGACCCCTCTCTGGAAATTTTTTAAATTTTGGGATTTTTCAGAATTAAAAATATGTAAAAAAATCAGCAGGGAATTCTAAGAATTACCATGAAACACGTGCCCATAATTCCACCAACTCAGCGTGGAACCGCGGCAGAAACATGGTTCTCGCGGCGGTTCCGCGGCTGAATTGTAGGATTGTGACACGTGGCTTCATGGTATAGTCCGTAGGTACTTGCTGACTTTTCTGGGTATTTTTAATCTGTTTCAGGTGTTTAAAAATCTGGGGTTTATTTGGTAATAGTAGATTCGATCGGAATATTTAAGTTCGTATTTCTTTCCGGATATTTAGAAACTGTTAAACTATTTGAACGGATATCATTAACTTACTGTTTCCCGGTACGGCAAATTTTCAAGTGTTGAAATTTATTCGGGTTTAAATCTTTTGGAAAATTGTACAAGTTAAGCGGTGGACCCTCTAGAAGACAACAAACCTTAACTCGATTATGTGACCGTCTTGAACTGCCTTTTGAACCTTCGGGTTTGGGGCAGTACGGCGTGCCACATGTGAGGCGTTGGCTTGACCCTTCTACGGCTGGATCACCGGTACTGTGACATATTCTGGGATTATTTGAACTCCGCTCAAGTGTTGAGCAGTTTGGGAAATTTTGGGTATTTGATTATCTGTTCGGAAAGTTTAATTCTGTCTATTTATCTGGAATGTGATACAATATGTGGAATTCATAGAGTTAGGCATGAAATGCGGAGTATGTGATATTTCGGATTTACGATGTCTAAAGTGATTGTGGATTCCAAATGTTGTAGTTTTACACTTTCTTTTCTGTGACCGTAAGTGTAATATGTGATATCGCCGGTTTCGTTGCTATATGATTCAACGACAATTGGGATGCGCATATTTACTTACGTTGATGATATGTGATATTATGTGTTGCTGTGATATGTTATATTGGATCGTCGCGTTCTGAATAGCCGGGGGTTTTATGTGAGATGAGGGTTTTTATTTTCATTCATGTAAAATTCATTTGTAATGTAATATTCTTTTATTTGGGGCACTTCCAGGTTGCGGTTGCTGTCACCAGTGTATATTATTTACTTTTCCGCATTAGGTAGACCCAAGGAGGGGAGCACAAGTAACCGGGTTCTAGGGTCCAGTGGGAGGCCATCTCGAGGAGTCGAGACCGGGTCTCCTAACCCTAGAATTGGCAGTGTTACTTGCCGCTCTCATAGGGGTCTTGGGATGTGGGTTTGGCTATTCGTCGCGACCGTGGAATCCGTGTTTTATACAGGCTAGTATTGAAAACACGGACGTCCTAGTATATCCAATATTTCATATATGTTCTTCTGCTGCAATGTTCTGTGATGAGATCATATTACTGCCTGAGACGAATGCTTATACTATATATATATGTTGATATATAAATATTACTGCTTTCGTTTCTTCTGTGATGCTTAGGAAGCATAAGCTGATGGGATTTTATTAATGAGATTAATAAAAGAAAAGAAACCTAAAGATGTTGTAGAATCAAAACTTTATAAAAAGGGTAGCTACAGTTTTGCTTTGCACAGTGATATATATGATATATCCTGCACCTTATTCGATGAGGAAAGGACCGAGATCCCTTCACCGGGAGTGACTCCTTTAGCAAAACTGGAAGATGCTACAAAACGCGATTTGTCTTTTGATTACTTTTAGTGTTTTGCTTTGCACAGCGGTATATATGATATATCCTGCACCTTATTCGATGAGGAAAGGGCCGACGATCCCTTCACCGGGAGTGACCCCTTTAGCGAAACTAAGAAAAGCCTCGAAAACACTCCTTTTCAAAACTTCACTCGATTCTACAACGATATCAAGTTCATTACGCTCAGGGTTTTTCTAAAAACCTGCGTAGCCCTCCGTCATTTCAGATAAGTACTGTTTAGTATTCGTGCCGCGTTTGTTGACCTTGTCAAGGCGCAGTGTGCGGTAGCTAACCAGTATTTATCTGCTTATGCATATGATGCAGATTGGGTTAGGGTAGTCGTGCGACCTTGTTGACCTTGTCAAGGGTCGTGCGGGTGGGTTTGATTCAATCAAGAAATGACGGGTTGAACTTGACTTGCGGTCTATGGTTTGTTGACCTTGTCAAGGTCATAGATCGTTTGGGGCAAAAACATTATCGGGAATTTCAAGTGTTGAAATTTGCAATGAGATTGCATACCTCCTATGAGATAGTTAGATCCCGATACCCACTGCGAGTAAGTGTTACTCCTGGGAGAGTTTTACACAGGACAATTAGTCATTCAAGTAGGTGTCTAGAAAAGTGTTAACGAGGTTACGCCTCCGGGAAAACGAGGTTTACTTTAATTAGGTCCGTGCGAGAGCACGGGGAACCTCCCTCAAAGTACCGACACTGATCTGGCTGAAAGATTGACGAAGTTGTAGGGTGTAATTAATCCCGGCTAATCTTACCTTTTAGGGTTTTAAGGTAGATTTGATAAAAACAGTGGGAGACATCCTGATTAGATAAGATAATAACCAATCTAATCTTGCAAGAGCATACGCTAAAGTGTTTTCTTCTCTCTCTCTCTCCAGGTAGCGACCATTTCAGGCCATAATCAAGATAATAATATGGATGTATTGACTGAACCTAATTATTGTACTGAGCAAGGGAACGTTGGACCCGTTCTTTCTTATAAGAGTTATAAGACTGAACAGGAAACAGGAGAATATCTGGATTCTCACGCCGCCCAAAAGAACATGCATGTTGATGCATCTTCTTCGGGTGTGTTAGTTATTGAGAACTGTTTCTCAGTTCACCCTACGTCCTGTGTATTAGATACCGGATCAGGATCCCACATATGTAAACAGTTACATGGGCTACGTAAAGGTAGAGAACTGGGAAAAGGTGATCATTCCGTTCAAGTAGGAAACGGTGCAAGTATTGTAGCCAAAGCAGTTGGCGAATATCACCTTGTATTACCAAGTCGTAATACACTGATTCTAAATGAGTGCTATTATATACCGAACATGATGTGCAACATTATATCAGTTTCTTTATTGAGTAAAGAGGGATATAATTTTGTAGTACAGGATAATGTTATGAACATATTCCTAGATCAAAAGTTGATTGCATCAGGCTCGTTACATAATGGCATATTCATTCTAAATCAGAATACAGTCCTGAATATACAAAACACACACAAGAGGAAAAGTTCAGATATGAACGAATCCTACTTGTGGCATTGTAAACTTGGTCATATCAATGCGACACGACTGGCTAAGTTACATAAGGATGGTTATTTGAATCCGTTCGAATTATCATCTTATGATACTTGCCATTCATGTCTCAAAGGAAAAATGACCAAAGCTCCATTTAGTGGACACGGAGAAAGAGTTACTGAACTCTTAGGACTGGTACATAGTGATGTATGCGGTCCCATGTCTACGCATGCCAGGAACGGTTCTTCCTACTTCATTACATTCACTGACGATCTCTCTAGATTCGAACATGTGTTCCTGATGAAACACAAGTCTGAAGCTTTTGAGAAATTCAGAGAATATAAGC
This sequence comes from Agapanthus africanus, assembly GCA_030015575.1. NCBI lineage: Eukaryota > Viridiplantae > Streptophyta > Magnoliopsida > Asparagales > Amaryllidaceae > Agapanthus > Agapanthus africanus. Next base: position 395,326,729 of record JASDDO010000026.1, on the reverse strand, counting down.
ACGAAGTAGAGAACCAAACGGGCAAAAGTATTAAGATTCTTCGATCAGATCGAGGAGGTGAATACTTAAGCAATGAGTTCCTAAATTATCTAAAAGAGAATGGGATTCTCTCTCAGCTTACTCCTCCTTATACACCACAGCACAACGGTGTATCGGAGCGTAGGAATCGCACCCTATTAGATATGGTGCGCTCTATGATGAGTACAGCTGAGTTACATATTTCCTTCTGGGGGTATGCGCTTGAGAAAGCAGCATACCTATTGAATCAAGTTCCAACTAAATCTGTACCTACCACACCATATGAGATATGGAGTGGGAAGAGACCGTATCTTAAACGAGTTAAGATATGGGGTTGTCCGGCCTATGTCAAAAGGCAAAATCCGGACAAACTCAAGGCACGGTCAGTTCTTTGCAAGTTTGTAGGATATCCGAAGAATTCTTATGGATATTTTTTCTATCACAGTCAAGAGCAAAAAGTGTTTGTTGCTCAACATGCCACCTTTTTAGAAAAGGAATTTCTTGCAAAAGAGATTAGTGGCTCTGAGGTAGAACTGGAAGAAGTTCCAGCAACACAAACTGCAACTGAAGATTTAGTGGAACCAGAGGATTCAGTAGTACCCGACGAACCCCAGCCTCTCCGCCGATCTAGTAGGGTTTCTCGTCCACCTGAGAGATACTACGGTTTTCTCATTGATGGTGGAAGCGAGGATTGCATCATGGATGATGATGACCCGACTAGTTTCGAGCAGGCCATCACGAGTGGTGACTCCGTGAAATGGCTGGATGCAATGCGATCTGAGATGGAATCCATGTACACCAATAAAGTATGGATTTTGGAAAATGCTCCTGAAGGGGTAAAACCCAATGGGAGCAAGTGGATTTTTAAAAAGAAATTTGGTGTAGATGGAAAAGTTGAGACTTTCAAAGCTAGACTTGTAGCAAAGGGTTTTCGTCAACGACCAGGTGTGGATTATGACGAAACCTTTTCTCCAGTGGCTATGCTTAAGTCCATCCGGATCTTACTTGCCATTGCTGCATACCATGACTACGAAATCTGGCAAATGGATGTTAAGACCGCCTTTCTAAACGGTGATTTAGAAAAGAGCGTGTACATGACTCAGCCAGAGGGCTTCGTAGATAGTGGGAGCAGCGGAAAGGTGTGCAAGCTGCTTAAATCCATTTATGGGTTAAAGCAAGCATCGCGGAGTTGGAACATCTGTTTTGATGTTGTAGTCTAAGAGTTTGACTTCATCAAAAATATAGATGAACCTTGTATCTATAAGAAGGAAGCAGAGGGTAAGATTGTCTTCCTCGTATTGTACGTGGATGACATACTCTTGATAGGAAATGATATTCCTATGCTGCAATCAGTCAAGCTCTTCTTATCACAGAGATTCTCGATGAAAGATCTAGGTGATGCCTCCTGCATATTGGGAATCATGATCTATAGAGATAGATCTAAACGGATACTGGGATTGTCCCAATCCAGGTACATTGACACCATACTAAAGAGGTTTAGTATGGAAGAATCCAAACGTGGGAATCAGCCCACGATCTCTGGACTCACTCTCTCCAAAGAGATGTCTCCCAAGACTGATTTGGAGAGAGCTCGCATGCAAGGGATACCCTATGCTTCGGCAGTAGGCTCTATCATGTATGCGATGCTATGTACCAGACCCGATGTAGCATACTCACTAAGTGTAGTGAGTCGGTATCAAGCAGATCCTGGAGAGAGTCACTGGACAGCTGTGAAGAACATTCTCAAGTACTTGCGAAGGACTAAGGAGATGTTCTTGGTGTATGGTAACGAAGACCTCCAGGTGGAGTCCTTTACCGATTCCAGCTTCCAAAGTGATAAGGACGACTCTAAGTCGCATTCGGGTTTTGTCTCTACCCTCAATGGAGGGGCGGTATGTTGGATGAGTTCCAAACAGGATACCGTTGCAGACTCAACGATGGAGGCTGAATACATCGCTGCCAACGATGCTGCCAAAGAGGCTGTCTGGATCAAGAAGTTCATTAGTGAACTTGGTGTGGTTCCATCCATTGAGCATCCAATACCTCTGTATTGCGATAACAATGGAGCTGTGGCGTTAGCCAAGGAACCCAGGTCCCATCAGAAGTCCAGACATATTCTGAGGCGGTATCACCTGATCAGGGAGATAGTTGATCGCCGGGAGATCGAGGTCAGGAGAGTAGATACGAAGGACAACACTGCGGATCCATTCACGAAGGCTATTCCCCAGATACAGTTTGAGAGATTATTCGGGATGCTAGGTATGAGATACTACAGCAGCTGGCCTTAGTGCAAGTATGAGATTGTTAGTTATGTATATGCCCTAGAGGCCATTGTTGTACATATGATGTATATTATAATGGATGCTTGGTTATATATAGAGATGACTTTCTTGCTCGTCATGATAGTATGCTATTTGGTTTCACTTTATCTTAACATGTTGACTTGTATTGGTTTACTGATTTACTCTCACATGTTGATAAAGCCCTTAGGATCTGTACTCGACTACTGGGACTGTGATGAGATCATACTAGTGGGGCCGCGGTAGTCGATGAGTACATCCTATAACTGTTCCTAGTCGAGGGTATATCGAGACAGGGCATCGATACACCAGAGTAGACTAGCGTATACGCATCTTGACCCATATGATGGGCGATGGATGATCCCATATCCATCGGTGTTAGACATCAGAGATGGTGTACGGGTGCTCAGTGGAGACTAGGTACACTGGACGGACTCGCCGAGAACTCCCAGATGGTGATATACCACACGTCAGATGGCAGTTCTCCGGTGACACTGGTACAGGGTAGTCTGTAGACCCAAGATCGTCATAGAGTCTTGTGTGATTCCCACTGTGCTTTGATTTCCACCTTACCACGTCCAAGAGGGCGTGCAAAACGGTGGCTTTTGGGTACAGTCCCGAATCACATGGAGGCAATGAGCGATAGGAGGGGATTCGTCTCTCCCGGTATAGGGAGTTGATGTTGTGCTGTGTTCGATTGGCTATAACTGGAAGTCCCTGGCCAGGGCTGATATAGAGATTTACTGGTAAGTGTTACCAGTAGTTTCTCGACCCGTTATGAGCCACACATCTACACGACTTATCGGTTACTGGGGTCTGACGTATACCACCCCTAGACTTGATATGCGACATATCAGACGAACAGACCGGACTGTACGGGAGTGTTACTGGTTGGATTCACAGGAGAACGCACAGGCTAGCTTGTTGATCTTCTGATCGCTCAATACCTGGGTGGCTGTTACGTTTAGCTGACCGCTTGCAGCTTGTGGGTGTTTGATATGATCATCACCTGCTACCGGCGTATTGACGATTCTTCAGAGTCCTACACAGAGGTTTCTTGGCTCAGGCGAAACGGAGTAGTGGCACATATGTGATATGCGCAGGAACGAGAATAATGCGATATGGGATACCGTATTATATTCTCAGGATATTTAGATATGAACCGGGTCATCGGATCAAGTGTTGATTCGATGAATCGGTACATGATATATTAGTCGGTAATATTCGATATAGCCGGATCGTCGAATCAAGTGTTGATTCGATGATTTAATGTATTATAATATATATGATATATTGTATTACATTATCTAATATTGGCTCGCTTTATTATTTCATTTTCTCAGTGGATGATACATTGATATATATGCGATATATGTTAATTGTATTATTTTCTTTTGTTGCAAATATATAATATATATGTGATATATATTATTGTGACATGATATGATTAATTGTTAAACATGTTTAAGGATGATTAATTGAGGTTAGGGTTTGATTAGGGTTAGATGCTTCAAGTTCCTTCTAGAAGCATTTTTTCTTTTGTCATTGCAAAGATATTTTGGATGACACATTTCTAACTTAACCAAACCCTAACTCTAGTTGTTTCTCTACTTATTCTTATCCAATCATCCTTGACCATGGTTAATAATCAATCATATAGGTTTTATTCTATTCATCACAAAAGAAAGATAATTCATTTTATCTTTTCATGATCATCTTCTTCCTTCTTCAAGAAAGCTTGCTAGTTTTTCTTAAGTGATGAAAATAAAATGAGAAAATGATATTAAAAGAAAGCAAAATTACTACTCTCTCATCCTCATCTCATCTAGCCCATGGGATTAGTGTGTTCTTCTCTTTTGAGTGAGAAAGCTTAAGTCGAAGCAACTTCAAGGTAGATCATCGGAGATTTGGAATACGACAAGCTAGAATGGATCGTTCGAGTCGTGGAGCCTCTCATGAGTCCGGGAGATCGTAGATCGCGGCAAAGGGACTTCTACTCGGAGCTTGTGAAGTGAAGGAGCGGACTACAAAGGTTGTAATCCCTCACACTTAGATAAAAGTTATCATCTTGCATGTTAAACCCTAATAATCTAGCAAAGATCCCGGCTTTGGGTTGTTCGGCACGTCTAAAATTTTATCCGGGCATGTTTGATGCCTTTAGAACCTTCACAAGAGTGCCTAGGAACCTTACAACTGCTACTTCGCCTCGAGTGTGTCCCACTGTTCTTAGATTGCTACCCTACCACGGCTCAAAGGAGTCGTGCAAACAGGTAGCAGTTGGGTGCAGTCCCAAGCACTTGGAGGCAGTGGCGGTTAGACAGGATTCGTCTCTCCCGGTATTGGGAGTTGATATCGCGCTGTGTCAGAGAGCCATTACGCAAAGTTCCTGGCCAAGACAAGCGAGATTTACTGGTAGGTTCCAGTTGTTTCTCAGGTGTAATGGGCTACGCTCCGACACGAGTTATACCGCTATTAGGGGACTGACGCTTGCCGCCCCCTAGGCCCGATATGCGATAGTCTTAGACGAAAAGACCGGACTATACGGAGATTGTCACATCAGACTCAGTAAGTGTTCGGATGGGTTTCCTCATCGGCCTTCTTATCGACATCTACCTGGGGACCGTTACATACAGCTAGTGCCGCTTGCGGTCTGTGGTTAAACCCACTGCCAGCATAGTAGTCGAGTCTTTAGAGTCCCACACAAAGAGTTTCCCTGCTCCAGGCGAAACGATATAGAGGTCGTATGGTTTTACGACAAAGGTTCGGACGCATACGTGTGTTTACGCGCATACGACATTCAGACAGTTTTTTACTAGCCGGCTTTGGTTTAAGCCAGTTTCTAGTATCAGGTTATTGGATTTATACAATCTAAAGTCTTTCCGTGTTTTAACGGATAGGAAGGGCATTCTCGTAATTTCGCGAGAAGCTTCTAGAAGGATGGTGACTTGAGGGTTAAGGTGGCATTTGCATTTATTATGTTAATGACTCATTTGTGTGATTCATCCATGGAGTTAATGCATCATTTATTGATCTAATGACTCATGAGATGAATCACTCATATGAATGAATGAAGCATGGTTGTTAAATGATTTAATTTATTTATTTCATAAAAAATTATGGTTCATATATATTCAAATGAGTTCATTATCTCTTCTCATTCTCTTGCTCACCTTCTCTCTCCTCAAGCTCTCTCTCTTCAAAACCTAATCCTCCCCTCTCATGTGTTGAGACCAAGGATTAGAAAAGACTATTTAATCCATAAAACTTCTCTATATCACCTAGATTACTTAGATTAGTACTTTAAGAAACCTAGTTGCCTCAAGTTAGAGGTGAAGCTTGGAGTATAGCTCTCGGGTGGATCATCTATTACGTGAAGGAGGCCGAGAAGGACGTGGATAACGAAAAGGAGAAGGACACGGTTCATTAGGTATAATCACTTATCATAGTAGTTCATAACTTCTATGTTTCTTGTTAATTATAGTTTAGCAAAGATTCTCGGTTAGTCGATGTTTATGCAAAGAACAAGATTGTCTTTCATTTTTCCGCCTCCCCACAAGTCGTGGGGTGTTGTACATCGACTTACAGTGGTATCAAAGCCTCGCTAAACAATAATTAACTCATTAGCAAAGTCGTATGAATTTCGAACGCAAAACGAACAGGAAAAAACATCGATATCACTAAGTTTCTGTCGATTTTAAAACAGGCCCTAAAATTTTTTCAGGGACCCCTAATATAACAAGGAAGAAATTATAAGGTTACTGGAGAAAAATAGGTTCCTGAATCGGCCATACAGCCACGGAACCGCGGCCGATCCCACCGATCCGCCGCGGATCCGCGGCCGAGTTGAAGCCGATTCAACCCAGTTTGCTCCAGTAACTCTTCTGTGATATTTTTGTGTTTTCTGGAATGTTTATTTTTCTGCTCAAGTCTCAGGTGCACAGAGAAGTTTTGGAGTAGAATCTAAAGTGTTTGCACGATCGAAATCTTACGATGTTTGCTAATTTGATTATATCTGTGATTGTATAATGTGTTCGTAAATCTCCCCTAACTGCTAGCATGTCGGTTGGCAGGGGGTTGCACATTTCTGTAATGGTTTTTACTGTTTGTGGTTGTGAACTGGCTTGGACTTGTGTGATGATTAGCCGGGGTTTGTGATGGGTTGTTATATTCATTCATTCAAAGAAATTGTAATATGTTGTAATATTATTTTGCAGGGCACATCCAGGTTGCGGTTGTAGCCACCGTTGTATTATTTCATTTTACTGTTTTTGCTCCTAGGATAGACCCAAGGTGGGGTGCACAAACTACCGGGTACTTTGAAGTGTTTAGTGGCCTACTCACGTTGTTGAGGGAGACCGCTTCACTTCGGGTATTTGGCGGGTAGTTTGTTAGTGTATATGCCCTAGAGGCCATTACTGTATCATACTAGTTTGTATATTACTTAATGGGAGCTTGGGATATTCACCTTGTATAAACATCTTGCTCAATATAGTAGTATGCTACTTGGTTTGTTTCTACTTCAATGTGTACATGTGTTTATTTTAGTATATCACCTATACACATTAGTGGAGCCCTTAGGATCTTTGCTTGATTACCGGCGTTGTGATGGCAGTCACACTCGTGGGGGCTGGGTAATCTATAAGCACATCCTTATGCAGGTCCCTAGTCGCAGGACTATCGAGACAGGGCATCGATACTCCGGAGTAGACTAGCGTATGCGCTTCTCATCCCAGTGTGGGAGATGGCCTGTCCCATAGCCATCAGTACGTCGTACTGGAGATAGTATGCGTGTGCTCGTTGGGTTACGAGTATACTGGACAGGACTCGTCGGGAACTGTTGGTTGGTACTATACCTATCGTCAGTTATCAGTTCCCAGGTGACATGAGTACAGCTTAGTCCGCTGATTTGACACTGTCACTTTGCCTCGAGTGTACTCCCACTGTACTTAGATTACTACCCTACCACGGCTCAAAGGAGTCGTGCAAACAGGTAGTAGTTGGGTGCAGTCCCGAAGCACTTGGAGGCAGTGACGGTTAGACAGGATTCGTCTCTCCCGGTATTGGGGGTTGACATCGCGCTGTGTCTAGGAGAGCCATTACACAAGTAGTCCCTGGCCAGAGCAAGCGAGATATACTGGTAGGTTTCCAGTGTTATCTCAGGGTGTTCTGGGCTTCACTCCGACACGACTTGTACCGCTATTGGGGGACTGACGTTTACCGCCCCCTAGGCCCGCCATGCGATGTATCAGACGAACAGACCGGACTGTATAGAGATTGTCACATTCAGACTCAGTAGGAGTTCAGATGGGTTTCACCTCGTCAGTCTTCTTGTCGGCATCTATCTGGGGACCGTTACGCACAGCTAGTGCCGCTTGCGGTCTGTGGTTAAACCCACTGCCAGCGTAGTGTCGAGTCTTTAGAGTCCCACACAGAAAGCTATTCGCTTTTAAGCAAAAGAGTAGAGGTCGCATGGTTTTGCGACAGGGTTCGGTCACATCCGTGCACTTGTGCACGTACAGTGTCCGGACAGTTAACACTAGCGGGCTTTGGTTTAAGCCAGATCCTAGTGTACGTTTTGGGATTGGTTTTATCTCGTTTGTATTCGTGTTCCTCGGAACGCGGATGCGGGTGTGTATGCACAGTTGACAGAGAGACAGAGGCAGAGTATTCTCATTGGGGTTGTTGACTGTTGACTATTGACAGTTGACTGTTGACCATTGACTTTTGCTTAACGCTAATGAGAATAAGATATATGATTAACATTAATATTAATTAAGTATTATAGTGACATGGTTGTTGAGGGGTTGACATTGTTGACTTGTTGACTTTGTTGACCGGTTGACTAGGTTGGACTAGTTGACCATCATCATGACAATGGCTATCATTCCATGGCAAAGACTTTTGCTTGCTTGTTTATTTATGAAAAATGAGTGCATGAAATGATATAGCCATTTTGACTTAAACCATTACACAATACTTGATTAATATTTTTGTTATGATGGCTTTTGGATTATGAGAGGTGAGAATGAGAAGAGTATGGTTCATTCTATCATTTGCTTTCTCTCTCTTAAGCTCTCTCATTCTCAAGCTCTCCCGCTTGCTCTTGCTCTCTCTACCTCAAGGCAAACCATTCTCATGTGTTGAGACTCATTGCCTTAGAGATAAAAAGACACCAAAACATTCCTCTGCTCATTCTAGTTCACAAGGCCTAGCAAGCCAAGTGATCTAGTTTCTTCAAAGTTCGAAGAAGAAGCCAAAGGTAGAAGCTTTCGGGTGGATCCATCTTCGGCGCAAGGAGACGACGAGGTGAGGCCGATCCGTACACCGGGAGGAGTTGAAGACGAAGGAGTTCAAGAAAGGTATAGCCCCCTAACCGAGTAGGTAAACTCTTGTTAGGTTGTTAGATAGATAGTTTAACAAAGATCCATATTGGTAGTCCATGTTACCACCCTCTTGAAAATCGTTTTTCACTAATTCCGCAACCCCGTAAGTACCGGGGAAGGGTAGCATGGACTTACAGTGGTATCAAAGCCTAGTTAAACACTATCTAACATGTTAGCAAAGTAAGTAGAAGTTCGATCGAAGAAAAAGTCGCGAAACGAACCCGGAAAATGAAGTTTCTGCCGAATTTTTATTTTGTCCAAAATTGATAAATCTTATCTTAAAAATCGGCTCAGGCTTTTTGTTAAGCACCCAAGAAATTTCGTCCAATGAATCGTCCAAAGCGCCGCGGAAACGCGGCGGGAGCATGCTCCCGCCGCGGTTCCGCGGCCGAGTTGAGTCGGTCGTGGGTAAAAGTTCTTGCAGTGTGTTTCTGGGGGTATTTTGGGATTTTTACAATATGTCTTTTCTGCCCAGATTTTCCAGAAAGAAAAATTAGTTTTTGGGGCTTGAAAATCCGTATTTTTATCGAACTTCTAAAGACTAAGGCTAACAGGTATATATCTGTGATGTGTTATATATATTGAACGTCCACTAATCGCTATACGTCGATTAGTGGGGGTTATACATATCTGTGATCTGTAATGATTGATGGTATGTGTATATGAATTCTTTTGATTGTCACGGATGAATAGCCGGGGGTTGTAAGATGAGAGTTTTTCCTTTTATCTTTCAATTCATGTAATATGTAAATTGATGTAATATTATTTTTGGCCGCACAACCGGGTCGGGGTTGTAGCCGTCATTGTATAATTTCTTTTTACTGTTTTTGCTCCTAGGATAGACCTATGGTGGGGTGCACAAACTACCGGGTATCTCGAAGTGCCGAGTGGCCTACTCACGTCGTTGAGGGAGGTTGCTCCGCTTCGGATATTTGGCGGGTAGTTTGCCGCACCCGTAGGGGTCTTGGATGGGGTATTGGCTATTCATCGCGACCGTGTAATCCGCTTTTCGTTACAGGCTCGTACGAATTGCGGATTCCTAGTATATCCAATGTATTCATCTGTGATCTGAAATGGCTATCATTGCAATATATCTATATATGATATTATTTAGGCGTTGCTTATGTTTTGCAGCCGCGCTAGCCTAGCCCCCGCTCTGTCGTTAGTTAAGTAACCTAACGGGTAATGACGGGGCCCCGTGGCGAATGCTAATGGCATAAGCGTACGTCATATTTTGGTTGTTTTCTGCAATGGTAGGATTAAATGATGGGACGCATTAAAAGAACTAATGCAACAAAAACACGCATTAAAAGAACTAATGCAAGAAAAAAAATAAACCAAGTAAAAGTCGTTGGAACACTTTCAAAACCACTCGGTTTCTTTTCAAAAGAACTTTTAAACGCGGAGCTTAAGCCACTCCTTTTAAAAGCTATCTCGTTCCATCGATCATATCAAGTTCACTACGTTCAAGGTTTTACCAAAACCATCCGTAGCCCTCCATCATTTCAGCTAAATATTCGGTAGTATTCAAGCTATGTATTTTGACCTCACGCCAAGGCATAGTGATTGGTAGCTGCGGAATATTTATCTGTTGCATAGATAGAATGCGTTGGTTTGAGACAGTCGTACTGCCATTTTGGCCTACGTCAAGGGTACGTACGGGTGGGTTCAAATTAACCTGGATAATGATGGGAAGAACTTGACATGTGACTTATGACATTTTGACCTCACGCCAAGGTCATAAGAGCATGGGACAAAAATCCACATCGGGAGTTTCAAAAGAACTGAAACTTGCTAACACTGCATACCATTTGGAGTGTGATGATTCTGGTAGGATTCCTTCAGTTTTGTCACGCGATGATATTTGGATCCCGATCCTACTGTGAGTATATGCTACTCCTCGGGAAATTTCTCACTTAACGATCAATGCTATAAACCAAGTAGGTGTCTAGAAAGGTGTTAGCGGAGCTACGCCCCCAGGGAAAAGAGGTTCTTAAATTAAGGAACTTCGCGAAAGCGTCGGAAAACCTCCCTCGAAGTACCGACACCAGCCTGGCCGAACGGTTAAGCAAGTATTGTACGGTGAGATTGATCCTGACTAATTCTTCCTTTTTGGTTCGAGGAGGGATTCGAGAGACAGTGGGATCCATCCTATTTAGACAAATTAAAAACCACTCTAAACTTGCAAGAGCATCATGCTAAAGTGTTTCTTCTCTCTCTCCTAATTGCAGCGACCAATCATCATGACCGGACGTAAGTTATTACTAGATAAAAACATATTGACAGGGCCAAACTACAAAGATTGGCTCAGGAATGTCAAAATAGTAATCACTTATGACAAGTTGGGGTATCTCCTTACCACCAAAGCTCCCCCTGTCCCAGGTCCCACCTCCAGCGTCGCGGATAAGGAAATCCGTAAGATTTGGGAGATCGATAGCGCGAAGGCCAAGTGCCTCGTGCTTGCCTCTATGGACAACGAACATCAGAGGAGGCACGATAATATGGACCTCGAATCCATATTTCTCCATACAAAAGAACTGTATGGAGAGCAATCTCGTATCGCAAGATACGAAGTGTCGAAGAAGTTATTTTCGGCAAGGTTGGCCATCGGATCATCGGTAGCGGAACACGTGCTTAAGATGATTGGCTTCATTGAGGAGCTCGCGGAACTTGGGACCACGTTAGAGAACGAGCTCTATACGGACTTGATTCTCCAGTCCCTTCCTTCCACTTACGCCCAGTTTATCCTGAACTTCAACTTACAAGAAAAAGAAGTTGAACTTTCAGAGCTCCTCAACATGCTGAGGAGTGCAGAGGGCACCCTACAAAAAGGTAGGGAAACATCCACTTTGTTTGTAGGAGGATCTTCATCTTCTAGGTCCAAGGTGAAAGCCAAGGGAAAGAAGAAGAAAGCCTCCGCCAAACCAAGGGGCGGTGTTAGTAAAGTGGATACGAAGGGAAAAGCAAAAGCAACAAAGATAGCGGGGAAGCTTATAGGGAAGGAAGAATGCTTTTTCTGTCATAAGAGTGGTCACTGGAAGAAAGATTGCAGGGCTTGGAAAGCCAGGACACAGGATCTGAAGCAAGTTGCGGCTTCAGCTTCAGGTGTGTATGTTATTGAAAACTGTCTATCAATAAACTCTACTTCCTGGGTATTGGATACCGGATCAGGATCTTATATCTTTAATTCTTTGCAGGCGTTGAGAAACCGTAGGGTTTTGAAAGCAGGTGACATGACCCTCAAAGTTGCAAACGGAGCTAGCATGGATGCTAAGGCCGTGGGGGACTATCACCTGGGGTTGTCAGATGGACACGTTTTGGTTTTGCGTAATTGCTATTTTGTACCCAACGCAACTTGTAATATCATTTCTGTATCTTTGACTTCTAAAGAAGGTTATGAATTTGCGTTTGTAAGTAATGTTGTAAACATTCACCTTAATCAAGTTCTGATTGGGTCGGGTACATTAAGCAATGGTATATACGTACTGAACCAACTACGGATTTTCAATGTCCAGAATACACACAAAAGAAAGTCTCCGGAAATAAATCAGACTTTCTTATGGCATTGTAGACTGGGTCACATCAATGAGAGAAGGTTGACGAAGTTACATACAGAAGGATATTTGAATCCGTTCGAATATCAATCGTATGCCACTTGTCAATCCTGTCTCAAAGGAAAGATGACAAAGACTCCGTTCACTGGACACGGAGTAAGAGCGAGCGAGCTTTTGGGACTCGTACACAGCGACGTGCACCGTCCAATGTCTACACATGCGCGAAGCGGTTATTCTTACTTCATTACCTTTACGGATGACTTTTCAAGGTACGGTTATGACTTCTTAATGAAACATAAGTCCGAAGCCTTTGGAAAATTCCAGGAATATAAGAATGAAGTAGAAAAACAAACCGGCAAAAGTATCAAGATTCTAAGATCGGATCGAGGTGGTGAATACTTGAGTGCCGAGTTCCTGGACTATTTAAAAGAAAATGGAATTCTCTCTCAGCTTACTCCTCCATACACTCCGCAACATAACGGTGTATCGAAAGACGGAACCGGACCCTATTGGATATGGTACGGTCCATGATGAGTAATGCTGAGTTACCGCGATCATTCTGGGAATATGTACTAAAATCAGCTGCATACCTTTTGAACCGAGTTCCAACTAAAACTGTGCCTACCACACCATATGAGATATGGAGTGGGAAGAAACCCTATCTTCAATATTTGAAGATCTGGGGATGTCCGGCTTTTGTCAAAAAGCAGCATGCGGACAAGCTCGAGGCACGCTCAGTACTGTGCAAGTTTGTGGGATACCCAAAGAACTCCAGGGGGTATCCCTTCTATTACGCAGAGGAACAAAAGATCATTCTTTCTCGTAATGCCCATTTTCTGGAACACCAGTTCTTAGAAAAGGAATCAAGTAGGAGCGAAATAGAACTGGAAGAAATTCCAAAACCACAGACTATTACTGAAAGCTTAGTAGAACCAGAGGGTTCAAAAGAAAATGACATTCCTACGGTGGTCTTTGGGCACAGTCCCGAGTCACATGGAGGCAATGAGCGATAGGAGGGGTTTCGTTTCTCCCGGTATTGGGGGTTGATGTTGCGCTGTGCTCGATTGGCCGTAACAGGGAAGTCCCTGGCCAGGGCTGATCAGAGATTTGCTGGTAAGTGTTACCAGTAGTTTCTCGACCCGTTATGAGCCTCACATCGGCACGACTTATCGGTTATAGGGGTCTGACGTTTACCACCCCTAGACTTGATATGCGACATATCAGACGAACGGACCGGACTGTACGGTAAGTGTTACTGGTTGGATTCACAGGAGTGTGAGCGGGCTAGCTCGTCGATCTTCTGATCGCTCAATACCCGGATGGCCGTTACGTTTAGCAGACCGCTTGCGGCTTGTGGGTGCTTGATATGATCATCATCTGCTACCGGCGTATTGACGAGTCTTTAAAGTCCTACACAGAGGTTTCCTGGCTCAAGCGAAACGAAATAGGAGCGCATATGAGATATGTGCAGGACCGAGAATAATGCGTGTATATGATACCGTATTCCATTCTCGCGATGAATATATCGATTGGTTATATTCGATATAACCTAGTTATCGAATCATTGATTCGATAAATCGATACATTGTATACTAGTCGGTTATGTGCGACATGACCGGATCATTGAATCAAGTGTTGATTTAATGATTTAATGTATAATTATATATTTGATATATTGTTTTGCATTAACTAGTATTGGTTCACTTTAAATGGATTTTCTCACTTGATGTGCAAGATGTATATGTGATATACTTTTGTGCACGTCTTTGTATCATGTTTGATGATGCTTGCTCATTTGGTTAAGTGTAAAGAATTAAACCTAGGTTAAGAAAGTGATTAGGGTTTTAATTATCCATTCTTTTATTTATTGATTTTGGAAAAAGAATGGGATAAGAATACAAAATGGTTGCTTTCATTCTTGAACCTTTGTGAAGCTTCATGAAGCTTTGACCAAAGTGACCAATTTGTCTTCATGCTTAACCCTAACCACTCTTCTAACCTTGGTCAATTCTCTACACCTAACCATGGTTCCTATTATGATAAGTATTCATTTCTTTTTCTTTTTTGAAAAACTTATCATAATATTTCCTTCTTCTTGATCTTCTTCTTCAAGAAAGAAAGCTTGATGCCATCAATGGCAACTTGAGTTCTAAAGTGAGAATTCCAATTCTAAAGTGAACCCACCTCCTATTTCTTCACCCTCTACCTCTTGCCAAATTGTTTTGGGTGTTTTCTTCACAAGTTTCACAAATTTGTGAAGTCGGAGCTTGAACTTGTGATGCCTCGACGTAGATCATCTTCGGCACGAAGCCGACGACCTAGTCCGCCCATTTCTCCGATCAAGCCGACGATTGAGTCCGGGATTCAAGATGGACGGCGAAAGGATGCCTACGTGGAGCCAAGGAAGTGGATGTCCGGATCTACAAAGGTTGTAACTTCTTATCTTTAGTTAAGTTGTTAACTAGATTCGTATTTCGCTTAAACTTCTAGCCAACGATCCGTATTAGGGTTTCTCGGCACCCGTAAAATTTGAAATTGGCATGGTTGATGCCTTGTGAGACCTCTTGAGAGTGCCTAGGAACCCTACAGTGGTATCAGAGCCTAGCTAGAGCCTTAGGCGGAGTCCTGACGGAGTTTGAAGTCCGATCGAACCGAAACCCTAATATCAAAGTTGCTCTCTGTACATTTTTTAAAAACTGGGTTTTTTCCAAATTAAAAATATGCAGAAAATTCAGCAGGACTTTCTAAGAATTACTGTGAAATACGATCACCCAATTCCTCCAAAGTGCGGCGGAACCGCGGCAGAAGCCTGGCTTCTGCGGTGGTTCCGCGGCCGTATGATGAAGTCACCCACCCAATTTTGCACAGTAACTTCTTTTATTCAGTGCTGAGTTCTCTGGGAATTTTTAATATTTATTCAAGAGTTGAGTATTCTGGGTTGTATTGGGGACTCGGTATTTCGATCGGATTATTGAACTTTGTCTAAGTGCTTTCCGGATAATTTTTTTGAATATGTTAAAAAGTCCGACCGGATATAAATACCCAACTTTTCCCCTGCAGGAAAATATCCAAGTGTTGGATTTTTGTGTGGTTTAAGGACGTTCTGAGTAGTGCAAGTAACGCGATGGTCTCTCTAGAAGACAACAAACCTTAACTCGATTATGTGACCGTCTTGAACTGCCCTTTGAACCTTCGGGTTTGGGGCAGTACGGCGTGCCACATGTAAGGCGTTGGCTTGACCCTTCTACGGCTGGACCGTTGGTACTGAGGCATGAAGTGAATGTCTTTGAACCTATTTCATGTGTTGGACGGTTTCGGGAAAACTTGGGTGTTCGAATGTTCGATCGGAAAGTTTAATATTTTCTATTTATCCGGAATGGGATACAATAATTGGAATTCACAAACAGTTATGAGATAACTGAATGAATGATATAAATCTAGCGGTTTAGTTTCATTTGATATTGAAAAGAGTTTTCGATAATGAGACTAAAATGCGGGGTTTATAACTGTTAGGCATGTGATGTCTAAGTATTTCATTTTGATTAGGCATGTGATGTCTAAAGAGGTTGCGGATTCCAATTGTTGTAGTTTTACACTTTCTATTCTGTGACCGTAAGTGTAATATGTGATATCGCTGGTTTCGTTGCTATATGTCAACGACAATTGGGATGCGCATATTTACTTACGTTGATGACATGTGATGTTATGTGTTGCTGGATATGTTATATTGGATCGTCGTGTTTGAATAGCCGGGGGTTTTTATGTGAGATGAGTGTTTTTCATTTTCATTCATGTAAAAACTTGTATGTAATATTCTTTTATTTTGGGGCACTTCCAGGTTGCGGAAGATGTCACCTTTTGTATATTATTTACTTTTCTGCACTAGGATAGACCCAAGGAGGGGAGCACAAGTAACCGGGTTCTGGGGTCCAGTGGGAGACCAACTCGAGGAGTCGAGTCCGGGTCTCCTAACCCTAGAATTGGCAGGGTTGCTTGCTGCTCTCGTAGGGGTCTAGGGGTGTGGGATTGGCTATTCATCACGACCGTGGAATCCGTGTTTTATACTGGCTCGTATTGAAAACACGGACGTCCTAGTATATCCAATGTTTCATATGTTTCTTCTGCTGCGATATCTGTGATGTGATCATGTGATGTTCTGTGATAGATACAGTATATAGTATATAAGATATATTATATAGACGTTACTTATGTTTTGCACCCGCACTAGCCCTGCCCTGCTCTGTCGTTAGTTACCTAACCTAATGGTGCACGAGGGGACATCGAGGCGAATGCGGATGGCATAAGTGTACGTCATATCTATCTGTGATGTTTAGGTATTTAAATGATGGGACTTCATTAATGTGATTAATGAAAGAAAAGAAACCTAAGATGTTGTAGAATCAAATTTTAAATAAAAAGGGGTAGCTACAGTTCTTGCTTTGCACAGCGGTATATGTGATATATCCTGCACCTTATTCGATGAGGAAAGGACCGAGATCCCTTCACCGGGAGTGACTCCTTTAGCAATAACTGGCAGATGATACACACTCGGTTTGACTTTTGATTGCTTCTATAGTTTCTGCTTTGCACAGTGATATATATGATATATCCCGCACCTCATTCGACGAGGAAAGGGCCGATGATCCCTTCACCGGGAGTGACCCCTTTAGCAAAACTAGAAAAGCCTCAAAATCACTCCATTTTCAAAACTTCATTTAATTCTACAACGATATCAAGTTCATTACGCTCATGGTTTTCAGAAAAACCTGCGTAGCCTTCCGTCATTTCAGATAAGTAGTAGTTAGTATTCGTGCTACGTTTGTTGGCCTACGTCAAGGCGTAGTGTGCGGTAGCTAACTACTATTTACCTGCTTATGCATATGATGCAGATTGGATTAGGGTAGTCGTGCGACTTTGTTGGCCTGCGTCAAGGGTCGTACGGGTGGGTTTAATTCAATCAGGAAATGACGGGTTGAACTTGACTAGCGCACTATGGTTTGTTGGCCTGCGTCAAGGTCATAAGACGCTAGGGGCAAAATATTATCGGGAATTTCAAGTGTTGAAATTTGCAATGAGATTGCATACCTTCTATGAGATAGTTGGATCCCGATACCCGCTGCGAGTAAGAGTTACTCCTGGGAGAGTTTTACACATTACAATTAGCCGATCAAGTAGGTGTCTAGAAAGGTGTTAACGAGGTTACGCCTCTGGGAAAATGAGGTTTACATTAATTAGGTTCGTGCGAAAGCACGGGGGACCTCCCTCAAAGTACCGACACTGGCCTGGCTAAAAGATTGGCGAACTTGTAGTGTGTAATTAATCCCGGCTAATCTTTCCTTTTAGGGTTTGAAGGAAGATTTGATAAAAAGCAGTGGGAGCCATCCTGATTAGATAAGATAATAACCAGTCTGATCTTGCACGAGCATACGCTAAAGTGTTTTCTTCTCTCTCTCTCCAGGTAGCGACCATTTCATGCCCTAATGAAGATAATAATATGGATGTATTGACCGAACCCGCATGTTATACTGTGCTGGGGAACGTTGGTTCCGTTCTTTCTTATAAGAGTTATAGGAATAAACAGGATATAGGGGAATACCAGGATTCCCATGCCACCCGAATGAAGAAAGTACATGTTGATGCATTTTCTTCGGGTGTGTTTGTTACAGAGAACTGTTTCTCCATTTGCTCTACGTCCTGGGTATTAGATATCGGGTCAGGATCCCATATATGTAATCAGTTACATGGGCTAAGAAAAGGTAAAGAACTTGGAGAAGGTGATAAAGACATTAGAGTTGGAAATGGTGCAATTGTTGCAGCTAAGACTGTCGGGGAATATCACCTTGTATTACCAACTGGTAATACATTGGTTCTGAACGAATGCTATTACATGCCGAACCTGATATGCAACATTATATCGGTTTCTTTGCTGAGTAAAGAGGGATATAATTTTGTATTACAGGACAATGTTATGAACATTTTCCGTAACCAAAAGTTGGTTGGATCAGGCACGTTGTGCAATGGCATTTATGTTCTAAATCAATCAACAGTTCTGAGCATAACAAACACACACAAGAGGAAGAGTTCAGAACTGAACGAATCATTCTTGTGGCATTATAGACTGGGTCACATCAATGCGACACGACTGGCTAAGTTGCATAAGGATGGATATTTAAATCCGTTTGAATTTTCATCTTACGACACTTGCCAGTCATGTCTCAAAGGCAAGATGACCAAAACTCCGTTTACGGGACACGGAGAAAGAGTTACTGAACTCTTAGGACTGATACATAGTGATGTATGCGGTCCTATGTCTACACATGCCAGGGATGGTTCTTCATACTTCATTACATTCACTGACGATCTCTCTCGGTTCGGGTATGTGTTCCTGATGAAACACAAATCAGAAGCTTTTGAGAAATTTAGAGAATATAAACAAGAAGTTGAGAACCAAACCGGAAAAAGTATTAAAATCCTACGATCTGATCGAGGAGGTGAATACTTGAGCAATGAATTCCTGGACTTCCTAAAAGAGAATGAGATTCTCTCTCAGCTGACTCCTCCATATACACCACAGCACAACGGTGTATCAGAACGGAGGAACCGCACCCTATTAGATATGGTGCGCTCTATGATGAGCACAGCTGAGTTACCTATTTCCTTCTGGGGATATGCACTTGAGACAGCCATGGACCTATTGAATAGAGTTCCTACCAAATCAGTGCCTACCACTCCATATGAGATATGGAAAGGGAAGAGACCACATCTTAATTATATTAAGATATGGGGTTGTCCAGCCTATGTCAAGAGACAAAATCTGGACAAACTCGAGGCAAGATCAGTCTTATGTAAGTTTATAGGATATCCCAGAAATTCACAAAGGTATATCTTCTACCATCCCGAGGAACAAAAGGTGTTTGTTTCTCGACATGCCACTTTCTTAGAAAAAAGTTTTCTTATGAAACAGATAAGTAGCATTGAGGTAGAACTGGAAGAGGTTCCAGCGACACAAACTATAACAGAAGAATTGGTAGAACCAGAGGATTCAGTAGTACCCGACGAACCTCAGCCTCTCCGCCGATCTAGTAGGGTTCCTCGCCAACCTGAGAGATACTACGGTTTTCTCATGGATGGTGGGAGCGATGATTGCATCATGGAGGATGATGACCCAACTAGCTTCGAGCAGGCCATCACGAGTAGGGACTCAGTGAAATGGCTGGATGCTATGCGGTCCGAGATGGAATCCATGTACACCAACAAAGTATGGACTTTGGAAGTTGCTCCTGAAGGGGTAAAACCCATCGGGAGCAAGTGGATCTTCAAGAAAAAACTTGGTGTAGATGGGAAAGTGGAGACTTTCAAAGCTAGACTTGTTGCAAAGGGTTTTCGTCAAAGACCAGGTGTGGACTATGACGAAACCTTTTCTCCAGTGGCTATGCTTAAATCCATCCGGATCATGCTTGCCATCGCTGCATATCATGACTACGAAATCTGGCAAATGGATGTTAAGACCGCCTTTCTAAATGGTGATTTAGAAGAGTGCGTGTACATGACTCAGCCAGAGGGCTTCGTAGACAGTGGGAGCAGCGGGAAGGTGTGCAAGCTGCTTAAATCCATTTATGGATTAAAGCAAGCATCGCGGAGTTGGAACATCTGCTTTGACGTCGTTATCAAAGAGTTTGATTTTGTCAAAAATCCAGATGAACCTTGTATCTACAAGAAGGTGGCAGAGAGTAAGGTTGTCTTCCTCGTATTGTACGTGGATGACATACTCTTGATAGGAAATGATATTCCTATGCTGCAATCGGTCAAGCTCTTCTTATCACAAAGATTCTCGATGAAAGATCTTGGTGATGCCTCCTGCATATTGGGAATCAGGATCTATAGAGATAGATCCAAACGGATATTGGGATTGTCCCAATCCAGGTACATTGACACCATACTAAAGAGGTTTAGTAAGGAAGAATCCAAGCGTGGGAACTTGCCCACGATCTCTGGAGTCACTCTCTCCAAAGAGATGTCTCCCAAGACTGATTTGGAGAGAGCTCGCATGCAAGGGATACCCTATGTTTCGGCTGTAGGCTTTATCATGTATGCGATGCTATGTACCAGACCCGATGTAGCATACTCACTAAGTGTAGTGAGCAGGTATCAAGCTGATCCTGGAGAGAGTCACTGGACAGCTGTGAAGAGCATTCTCAAGTACTTACGAAGGACTAAAGAGATGCTCTTGGTGTATGGTAACGGAGAACTCCAAGTGGAGTCCTTTACCGATTCGAGCTTCCAGAGTGATAAGGACGACTCTAAGTCGCAGTCGGGATTTGTCTTTACCCTTTACGGAGGGGCGGTTAGCTGGAAGAGTTCCAAGCAAGAAACCGTGGCAGACTCGACGATGGAGGCTGAATACATCGCTGCCAACGATGCTGCCAAAGAGGCTGTCTGGATCAAGAAGTTCATTACTGAACTTGGAGTGGTTCCATCCATTGAGCATCCAATACCTTTGTATTGCGATAACAATGGAGCGGTGGCTTTGGCCAAGGAACCCAGGTCCCATCAGCGATCCAGGCATATTCTGAGGCGGTATCACCTGATCCGGGAGATAGTTGATCGCAGGGAGATCGAGGTCAGGAGAGTTGACACGAAGAATAACACGGCGGATCCACTCACGAAGGCCATTCCCCAGATACAGTTTGAGAGACTCTTCGGGATGCTCGGTATGCGATACTACAGCAGCTGGCCCTAGTGCAAGTGGGAGATTGTTAGTTGTATGTATGCCCTAGAGGCCAGTATTGTACAGATGATGTATATTATATTGGATGCTTGGACATATATAGAGATGACTTTCTTGCTCGATATGATAGTATGCTATCCGGTTACTCTTTATCTTAACATGTACACTTGTCTCTTTAAACTGTCTTTTAGTTACATGTTGATAAAGCCCTTAGGATGTGTACTTGACTACCTGGACTATGATGCAGGTCATACTAGTGGGGACATGGTAGTCTATAAGTACATCCTTCAAGGTCCCTAGTCGTGGGTGTATCAAGACTGGGCATCGATATACCAGTGCAGACTAGCGTATATGCTTCTCGACCCATGAGATGGGCGATGGATGATCCCATATCCATTGGTGTTTGACATCAGAGATGGTATACGGGTGCTCAGTGGAGACTGGGTACACTGGACGGACTCGCCGAGAACTCCCAGATGGTATTATACCTCACGTCAGATGGCAGTTCTCAGGTGACACTTGTGCAGGTTAGTCTGTAGACCCGAGATCGTCAAAGAGTCTTGTGTGATTCCCACTGTGCTTTGATCTCCACCTTACCACGTCCATGAGGGCATGCAAAACGGTGGTCTTTGGGCACAGTCCTGAGTCACATGGAGGCAATGAGCGATAGGAGGGGTTTCGTCTCTCCCGGTATTGGGGGTTGATGTTGCGCTGTGCTCGATTGGCCGTAACAGGGAAGTCCCTGGCCAGGGCTGATCAGAGATTTGCTGGTAAGTGTTACCAGTAGTTTCTCGACCCGTTATGAGCCTCACATCGGCACGACTTATCGGTTATTGGGGTCTGACGTTTACCACCCCTAGACTTGATATGCGACATATCAGACGAACGGACCGGACTGTACGGTAAGTGTTACTGGTTAGATTCACAGGAGTGTGAGCGGGCTAGCTCGTCGATCTTCTGATCGCTCAATACCCGGATGGCCGTTACGTTTAGCAGACCGCTTGCGGCTTGTGGGTGCTTGATATGATCATCATCTGCTACCGGCGTATTGACGAGTCTTTAAAGTCCTACACAGAGGTTTCCTGGCTCAAGCGAAACGAAATAGGAGCGCATATGAGATATGTGCAGGACCGAGAATAATGCGTGTATATGATACCGTATTCCATTCTCGTGATGAATATATCGATTGGTTATATTCGTTATAACCTAGTTATCGAATCATTGATTCGATAAATCGATACATTGTATACTAGTCGGTTATGTGCGACATGACCGGATCATTGAATCAAGTGTTGATTTAATGATTTAATGTATAATTATATATTTGATATATTGTTTTGCATTAACTAGTATTGGTTCACTTTAAATGGATTTTCTCACTTGATGTGCAAGATGTATATGTGATATACTTTTGTGCACATCTTTGTATCATGTTTGATGATGCTTGCTCATTTGGTTAAGTGTAAAGAATTAAACCTAGGTTAAGAAAGTGATTAGGGTTTTAATTATCCATTCTTTTATTTATTGATTTTGGAAAAAGAATGGGATAAGAATACAGAATGGTTGCTTTCATTCTTGAACCTTTGTGAAGCTTCATGAAGCTTTGACCAAAGTGACCAATTTGTCTTCATGCTTAACCCTAACCACTCTTCTAACCTTGGTCAATTCTCTACACCTAACCATGGTTCCTATTATGATAAGTATTCATTTCTTTTTCTTTTTTGAAAAACTTATCATAATATTTCCTTCTTCTTGATCTTCTTCTTCAAGAAAGAAAGCTTGATGCCATCAATGGCAACTTGAGTTCTAAAGTGAGAAATCCAATTCTAAAGTGAACCCACCTCCTATTTCTTCACCCTCTACCTCTTTCCAAGTTGTTTTGGGTGTTTTCTTCAAAAGTTTCACAAATTTGTGAAGTCGGAGCTTGAACTTGTGATGCCTCGACGTAGATCATCTTCGGCACGAAGCCGACGACCTAGTCCGCCCATTTCTCCGATCAAGCCGACGATTGAGTCCGGGATTCGAGATGGACAGCGAGAGGACGCCTACGTGGAGCCAAGGAAGTGGATGTCCGGATCTACAAAGGTTGTAGCTTCTTATCTTTAGTTAAGTTGTTAACTAGATTCGTATTTCGCCTAAACTTCTAGCCAACGATCCGTATTAGGGTTTCTCGGCACCCGTAAAATTTAAAATTGGCATGGTTGATGCCTTGTGAGACCTCTTGAGAGTGCCTAGGAACCCTACAGTTTGGACTATGACGAGACCTTTTCTCCAGTAGCTATGCTGAAAACCATTCGGATCCTTCTTACCATTGCTGCCTTCCACGATTATGAGATCTGGCAGATGGACGTAAAGACCGCTTTTCTAAATGGAAATTTAGAGGAGTGTGTTTATATGGACCAGCCAGAGGGTTTCATTCAGAGTGGGAGCAGCGGAAAGGTGTGCAAGTTGCTTAAGTCCATCTACGGACTAAAGCAGGCATCGCGGAGTTGGAACATCTGTTTTGATGAGACGGTCAAAGAATTTGGCTTTATCAAAAATCCAGATGAACCATGCATCTATAGTAGATTTGTAGCGAGAACTGTAGTATTCCTCGTTTTATACGTGGATGACATTCTCTTAATAGAAAATGACATTCCTATGCTACAATCTGTCAAAGGGTTCTTGTCACACAGGTTCTCCATGAAAGACCTGGCTGATGCCTCATACATTCTGGGGATCCGAATCTATCGTGACAGATCCAAAAGGATACTGGGACTCTCACATTCCAGGTACATCGACACCATACTGAAAAGATTCAGTATGGATGATTCCAAGCGCGGTAATCTACCGGCTTGTCACGCGATCACCCTCTCCAAAGAGATGTCTCCCAAGACTGATTTGGAAAGGGATCGCATGTCTATTATACCCTACGCTTCTGTGGTAGGCTCTATAATGTATGCGATGTTATGTACCAGACCAGATGTAGCTTATGCACTGAGTGTGGTAAGCCGGTATCAGTCAAATCCTGGGGAGAAACATTGGATAGCAGTAAAGAACATTCTCAAGTACCTGAGAAGGACTAAGGAGATGTTCTTGGTGTATGGCGGAAAAGACCTCCAGATCGAGGCCTTTGCTGACTCCAGCTTCCAGAGTGACAAGGATGATTCCAAGTCCATGTCGGGTTATGTCTTTACCCTCAATGGAGGGGCGGTGTGTTGGAAGAGTTCCAAACAGGAAACCGTTGCAGACTCGATGGGGCTATAGCTTTAGCGAAGGAACCCAGGTCCCATAAGAAGTCCAGACACATCTTGAGGCGGTATCACCTGATCAGGGAGATCGTGGGTCTCCAGGAGATCGAGGTTCGGAGAGTTTCTACGGAAGACAACACTGCTGATCCACTCACAAAGGCCTTATCCCAGACTCAGTTCGAGCGGCTGATCGAGATGATAGGTCTTCGATACGCCAGTACATGGCCTTAGTGCAAGTGGAAGATTGTTAGTGTATATGCCCTAGAGGCCATTACTGTATCATACTAGTTTGTATATTACTTAATGGAAGCTTGGGATAATCACCTTGTATAAACAATCTTGCTCAATATAGTAGTATGCTACTTGGTTTGTTTCTACTTCAATGTGTACATGTGTTTATTTTAGTATATCACCTATACACATTAGTGGAGCCCTTAGGATCTTTGCTTGATTACCGGCGTTGTGATGGCAGTCACACTCGTGGGGGCTGGGTAATCTATAAGCACATCCTTATGCAGGTCCCTAGTCGCAGGACTATCGAGACAGGGCATCGATACTCTGGAGTAGACGAGCGTATGCGCTTCTCATCCCAGTGTGGGAGATGGCCTGTCCCATAGCCATCAGTACGTCATACTGGAGATAGTATGCGGGTGCTCGTTGGGTTACGAGTACACTGGACAGGACTCGTCGGGAACTGTTGGTTGGTACTATACCTATCGTTAGTTATCAGTTCCCAGGTGACATGAGTACAGCTTAGTCCGCTGACTTGACACTATCACTTCGCCTCGAGTGTGCTCCCACTGTACTTAGATTGCTACCCTACCACGGCTCAAAGGAGTCATGCAAACAGGTAGTAGTTGGGTGCAGTCCCGAAGCACTTGGAGGCAGTGACGGTTAGACAGGATTCGTCTCTCCCGGTATTGGGGGTTGACATCGCGCTGTGTCTAGGAGAGCCATTACACCAGTAGTCCCTGGCCAGGGCAAGCGAGATATACTGGTAGGTTTCCAGTGTCATCTCAGGGTGTTCTGGGCTTCACTCCGACACGACTTGTACCGCTATTGGGGGACTGACGTTTACTGCCCACTAGGCCCGCCATGCGATGTATCAGACGAACAGACCGGACTGTATAGAGATTGTCACATTCAGACTCAGTAGGAGTTCAGATGGGTTTCACCTCGCTAGTCTTCTTGTCGGCATCTACCTGGGGACCGTTACGCACAGCTAGTGCCGCTTGCGGTCTGTGGTTAAACCCACTGCCAGCGTAGTGTCGAGTCTTTAGAGTACCACACAGAAAGCTATTCGCCTTTAGGCAAAAGAGTAGAGGTCGCATGGTTTTGCGACAGGTCGCATGGTTTTGCGACAGGGTTCGGTCACATCCGTGCACTTGTGCACGTACAGTGTCCGGACAGTTAACACTAGCGGGCTTTGGTTTAAGCCAGATCCTACTGTACGTTTTGGGATTGGTTTTATCTCGTTTGTATTCGTGTTCCTTGGAACGCGGATGCGGGTGTGTATGCACAGTTGACAGAGAGACAGAGGCAGAGTATTCTCATTGGGGTTGTTGACTGTTGACTATTGACAGTTGACTGTTGACTGTTGACCATTGACTTTTGCTTAACCCTAATGAGAATAAGATATATGATTAACATTAATATTAATTAAGTATTATAGTGACATGGTTGTTGAGGGGTTGACATTGTTGACTTGTTGACTTTGTTGACCGGCTGACTAGGTTGGACTAGTTGACCATCATCATGACAATGGCTATCATTCCATGGCAAAGACTTTTGCTTGCTTGTTTATTTATGCAAAATGAGTGCATGAAATGATATAGCCATTTTGACTTAAACCATTACACAATACTTGATTACTATTTTTGTTATGATGGCTTTTGGATTATGAGAGGTGAGAATGAGAAGAGTATGGTTCATTCTATCATTTGCTTTCTCTCTCTTGAGCTCTCTCATTCTCAAGCTCTCCCTCTTCCTCTTGCTCTCTCTACCTCAAGGCAAACCATTCTCATGTGTTGAGACCCATTGCCTTAGAGATAAAAAGACACCAAAACATTCCTCTACTCATTCTAGTTCACAAGGCCTAGCAAGCCAAGTGATCTAGTTTCTTCAAAGTTCGAAGAAGAAGCCAAAGGTAGAAGCTTTCGGGTGGATCCATCTTCGGCGCAAGGAGACGACGAGGTGAGGCCGATCCGTACACCGGGAGGAGTTGAAGACGAAGGAGTTCAAGAAAGGTATAGCCCCCTAACCGAGTAGGTAAACTCTTGTTAGGTTGTTAGATAGATAGTTTAACAAAAATCCATATTGGTAGTCCATGTTACCACCCTCTTGAAAATCGTTTTTCACCAATTCCGCAACCCCGTAAGTACCGGGGAAGGGTAGCATGGACTTACATAGTTTGCCGTACCCGTAGGGGTCTAGGGTGGGGTAATGGCTATTCATCACAACTGTGTAATCCGTCTTTTGTTGCAGGCTCTAAACAAACGCGGATTGCTTGCAAATCCAATAATGTTCATATGTGATCTGGAATGCCTATTATTGCGTCTGACGAATGTACAATATCTATATATGATAGCTATTTAGATGTCACTTATGTTTTACACCCGCGCTAGCCCAGCCCCCGCTCTGTCGTTAGTTAAGTAACCTAACGGGTGATGACGGGACCCAGTGGCGAATACGGATGGCATAAGAGGACGTTGTATTTTCGTTGTTTTCTGCAATGATAGGTTAATGATGGGACGCATTATTTTTAATGCAAAGAAAATAAACCAAAAGATGAATCGTTGGAACAATTTAAAAGAAACCACTCGGTTATTTTAAAACAGATGATATTTTTTAATTGCGGAGCTTTAACCACTCCTTCTAAAAAGCTATCAGGTTCCTTCGGTCATATCAAGTTCACTACGTTCACGGTTTCGCCAAAACCATTTGTAGCCCTCCGTCATTTCATTTGGGTATTCAGTAGTATTCAAGCTATGTATTTTGACCAACGCCAAGGCATAGTGTTTGGTAGCTCTGGGTATTCATTTATTGCATAGATAGATGAGTTAGTTTGGGACAGTCGTATTATCATTTTGGCCAGCGTCAAGGATATGTACGGATGGGTTCAAATTAACAAGATAATGATGGGTAGAACTTGACATGTGACTTATGATATTTTGACCAACGCCAAGGTCATAAGAGCATGGGGCAAAAATATATATCGGGAATTTCTAAAGAAACTGAAATTTGCAAAGAGATGCATACCATTTGGAGTTTGATGAATGTTGGTAGGATTCCTTCAACATTATCATACGATGATATTTGGATCCCGATCCTACTATGAGTATATGCAACTCATCAGGAGATTCGTCACTTAACGATCAATGCTATAAACCAAGTAGGTGTCAAGAAAGGTGTCAGCGGGGTTACGCCCCCAGAGAAAAGAGGTTATTTAATTAAGGAACTTCGCGATAGCGTTGGAAAACCTCCCTCGAAGTACCGACACCAGCCTGGCTGAACGGTTAAGCAAGTATTGTACAGTGAGAATAGTCCTGGCTAATTCTTCTTTTATGGTTTGAGGAAGGATTCAAGAAACAGTGGGAGCCATCCAGTTTAGATAAATTAAAAACCACTCTAAACTTGCAAGAGCATCAAGCTAAAGTGTTTCTTCTCTCTCTCTCCTACTTGCAGCGACCCTGAAAATGACTGGACTTAAGTTACTTTTAGAGAAAAATATACTGACAGGGCCAAACTATAAAGATTGGCTGCGGAATGTCAAAATGGCTTTGACCTATGACAAATTGGGGTACGTCCTCACCGCTAAGTCACCTGCAGTCCCAAGTCCAAAATCCAGTAATGCGGATAAGGAAATCCGCAAAACCTGGGAGTATGATTGCGCGAAGACCAAGTGCATCGTGCTTGCCTCGATGAACAATGAACATCAGAGGAGGCACGAGGATATGGATCTTGATGCCATATTTCTCCATACAAAAGAACTTTTGGAAAGCAATCTCGTATAGCAAGATACGAGACCTCTAAGAACTTGTTTCGAGCGAGGTTGGCCGTCGGATCATCGGTAGGAGAACATGTCCTAAAGATGATTGGCTATATAGAAGAGCTCGCAGACCTTGGGACGACTTTGGATAATGAGCTCTATACAGACCTTATTCTCCGGTCCCTTCCTTCCACATACGCCCAGTTTATTCTGAACTTCAACATTCAAAGAAAAGAAGTTGAACTTCTGGAACTCCTTAACATGTTGAGGAGTGCAAAGGGCACCTTGCAGAAGGCAAGGGAAACACCCGCTATGTTTGTTAGCGGTGCTTCTTCGTCCGGGTCTAAGGCTAGGGCCAAAGGAAGGAAGAAGAAGGCCGCCACCAAACCCAGAGGAGGTGTAAGTAAGGTGGGAGCGAAGGGAAAGAAAAAGTTTGCGGTACCAGTAGTGGCCCAGGATGAGTGCTTCTATTGTCATAGGAAAGGGCACTGGAAGAAAGATTGCAAGGCGTGGAACGCCAAGAACCAGGAACCGAAGCAAGCTATGGCTTCGACTTCAGGTGTGTTTGTATTTGAGAATTGTCTGTCAATCAACTCTACTTCCTGGGTATTGGATACCGGATCAGGATCTCATATATGCAATTCATTGCAGGCACTGAGAAACCGTAGAGTTCTGAAGGATGGTGATATGACCCTGATGGTTGCTAACGGAGCTAGCGTGGGAGCTGTGTTCGTAGGGGATTATCACCTAGGATTGACGAGTGGACACATTTTGGTTTTACATAACTGTTTTTTTGTACCTAGCTTAACGTGTAATATCATATCAGTTTCCTTGTTATCAAATAAAGGTTATGATTTCACGTTTGTAAGTGATGTTGTTAACATCCACCTTAATCATAGTTTGATTGGGTCCGGTACACTGGATAACGGTATATATGTCTTAAACCAACTCTAAATTTTCAATGTCCAGAACACACTAAAAAGAAAGTCTCCAGATTTAAATAAAGCTTTCTTATGGTATTGTAGACTGGGTCACATCAATGAGAGAAGGTTGACTAAGTTACATAGAGAAGAATATTTGGACTCATTCGAATATCAAACTTATGCCACTTGTCAATCTTTTCTCAAAAGAAAGATGACAAAGACTCCATTTACTGGACATGGAGTAAGAGCGAGCGAGCTCTTAGGACTCATACACAGCGATGTATGTGGTCCAATGTCTACACATGCAAGAGGTGGTTTTACCTATTTCATTACTTTTACGGATGATTACTCAAGGTACGGATTCATTTATCTGATGAAACATAAATCCGAGGCTTTTGAGAAATTCCAAGAGTATAAGAATGAAGTAGAAAACCAAACCGGCTAAAGTATCAAGACACTAAGATCTGATCGAGGTGGTGAATACTTAAGTGCCGAGTTCCTTGGTTACCTAAAAGAGAAAGGAATTCTCTCTCAGCTTCCTCCTCCATACACTCCACAGCATAACGGTGTATCGGAGAGACGGAATCGAACCCTATTGGATATGGTACATTCCATGATGAGTAATGCTGAGTTACCGCGATCTTTCTGGGGTTATGCGCTAGAATCAGCGGCATATCTTTTGAACATGGTTCCTACAAAGACTGTTCTTACCACGCCATATCAGATGTGGAGTGGGAAGAAACCCTATCTTCAGTATCTGAAGATATGGGGATGTCCAGCTTTTGTTAAAAAGCAGCATGTGGACAAGCTCAAGGCACGATCAGTACTGTGTAAGTTTATGGGATATCCAAAGAACTCCAAGGGGTATCTATTCTATTACGCAAAGGAACAAAAGGTTTTTGTTTCTCGTAATGCCCATTTTCTAGAATATCAGTTTTTAGAAAAGGAAATAAGTGGGAGCGAAATAGAACTGGAAGAAATTCCAGAACCACAAACTACTACTGAAAGTTTGGTGGAACCGGTAGTTCAAGAAGAACAGGACATTCCCGCACCCCTCCGCAGGAATAGTAGGCCTTCTCATCCGCCTGAGAGATACTACGGTTTTCTCATAGATGGGGATAGAGAGGATTGCATCATAGATGATGATAAACCTACTTGCTTCCAGCAGGCCATCCAGAGCGGCAACTCGGTACGATGGCTAGATGCAATGCGGACCGAAATGGAGTCCATGTGCACCAACAAAGTATGGACTTTGGACTTTGCTCCAGATGGGGTAAAACCCATAGGATGCAAATGGATCTTCAAGAAAAAGATTGGTGTAGATGGACAGGTGAAAACCTATAAGGCTAGACTTGTTGCAAAGGGTTTTCGTCAAAGACCTGGTTTGGACTATGACGAAACTTTTTCTCCAGTGGCTATGCTCAAATCCATTCGGGTCCTTCTTGCTATTGCTGCCTTCCATGATTATGAAATCTGGCAGATGGACGTAAAGACGACTTTTCTGAATGGAAATTTAGAAGAGCGCGTCTATATAGATCGGCCAGAGGGTTTCAATCAGAGTGGGAGCAGCGGGAAAGTATGCAAGTTGCTTAAGTTCATTTATGGACTGAAGCAGGCATCGCGGAGTTGGAACATCTGTTTTGATGAAACGGTTAAAGAATATGACTTTATCAAAAATCCAGATGAACCATGCATATATAGTAAAGTTGTAGCACGAACTGTCGTATTCCTCGTCTTGTACGTGGATGGCATTCTATTGATAGGAAATGACATTCCTATGCTACAATCTGTCAAATGATTCTTGTCATACAGGTTCTCCATGAAAGACCTGGGTGATGCCTCTTACATTCTGGGGATCCGGATCTATCGTGATAGATCCAAGAGGATGTTGGGACTTTCGCAGTCCAGGTATATCGACACTATACTGAAAAGATTCAGTATGGAAGATTCTAACCGCGGTAATCTACCGGCTTGTCACGGAATCACCCTATCCAAAGAGATGTCTCCCAAGACTGATTTGGAAAGGGAACGCATGTTTATTATACCCTACGCTTCTGCGGTAAGCTCTATAATATATGCGATGTTGTGCACCAGACCAGATGTAGCTTACGCACTGAGCGTGGTAAGCTGGTATCAGTCAGACCCAGGGAAGAAGCACTGAATAGCAGTAAAGAACATTCTCAAGTACCTGAGGAGGACTAAGGAGATGTTCTTGGTTTACGGCGGAAAAGACCTCAAGATGGAGGCCTTTGCTGATTCCGGCTTCCAGAGTGATAAGGACGATTCCAAATCCATGTCAGGTTATGTCTTTACCCTCAATGGAGGGGCGGTGTGCTGGAAGAGTTCCAAGCAGGACACCGTTGCTGGCTCGACGATGGAAGCGGAGTATATTGCTGCTTGCGATGCCGCAAAAGAAGCGGTCTGGATGAAGAAGTTCCTAACAGAACTTCAGGTGGTTCCTACCATTGTTGATCCAATACCTCTGTATTGCGACAACAACGGAGCTATAGCTTTAGCGAAGGAACCAAGGTCCCATCAGAAGTCCAGACACATCTTAAGGCGGTATCGCCTGATCAGGGAGATCATTGATCATCGGGAGATCGAGGTCCGGAGAGTTGCTACTGAAGAGAACATTGCTGATCCATTCACGAAGGCCCTACCTCAGATTCAGTTCGAGAGGCTACTCGAGATCATCGGTCTTCGATATGCCAGTACATGGCCCTAGTGCAAGTGGGAGATTGTTAGTTTATATGCCCTAGGGGCCATTATTGTATCATACTAGTTTGTATATTACTTAACGAAAGCTTGGGATATTCACAGTTATATAATAGTCTTGCTAAACATGGTAGTATGCTACTTGGTTTTATCTATCTTAATATATAAGTATACGTATTGATAGAGCTCTTAGGATCTTGCTTGACTACCAGCGTTATGATGGCAGTCACACTAGTGGGGGCTGGGTAGTCTACAAGCACATCCTTTTTCAGGTCCCTAGTCGTAGGATTATCGAGACAGGGCATCGATACTCCGGAGTAGACTAGTGTGTACGCTTCTCATCCCAGTTGGGGAGATGGTCTGTCCCACAGCCGTCAGTACGTCGTACTGGAGATAGTATACAAGTGCTCGTTGGGTTACGGGTACACCGGACAGGACTCACGGGGAACTGTTGGTTGGTATTATACCCGTCGTCAGTTAACAATTCCCAAGTGACATGAGTACAGCATAGTCCGCAGACTTGACACTGCTACTTCGCCTCGAGTGTGTCCCACTGTTCTTAGATTGCTACCCTACCACGGCTCAAAGGAGTCGTGCAAACAGGTAGCAGTTGGGTGCAGTCCCGAGCACTTGGAGGCAGTGGCGGTTAGACAAGATTCGTCTCTCCCGGTATTGGGAGTTGATATCGCGCTGTGTCAGAGAGCCATTACGCAAAGTCCCTGGCCAGGGCAAGCGAGATTTACTGGTAGGTTCCAGTTGTTTCTCAGGGTGTAATAGGTTATGCTCCGACACGACTTATACCGTTATTAGGGAACTGACGCTTGCCGCTCCCCTAGGCCCGATATGCGATAGTCTTAGACGAAAAGACCGGACTGTACGGAGATTGTCACATCAGACTCAGTAGCAGTTCGGATGGGTTTCCTCATCGGCCTTCTTATCGACATCTACCTGGGGACCGTTACGTACAGCTAGTGCCGCTTGCGGTATGTGGTTAAACCTACTGCCAGCGTAGTAGTCGAGTCTTTAGAGTCCCACACAGAGAGTTTCCCTACTCCAGGCGAAACGATATAGAGGTCGTATGGTTTTACGACAAAGGTTCGGACGCATACATGTGTTTACGCACGTACGACATTCGGATAGTTTTTTACTAGCCGGCTTTGGTTTAAGCCAGTTTCTAGTATCAGGTTATTGGATTTATACAGTCTAAAGTTTTTCCGTGTTTTCACGGATAGGAGGGGCGTTCTCGTAATTTCGCGAGAAGCTTCTAGAAGGATGGTGACTTGAGGGTTAAGGTGGCATTTGCATTTATTATGTTAATGACTCATTTGTGTGATTCATCCATGGAGTTAATGCATCATTTATTGATCTAATGACTCATAAGATGAATCATTCATATGAATGAATGAAGCATGGTTGTTAAATGATTTAATTTATTTATTTCATAAAACATTATGCTTCATATATATTCAAATGAGTTCATAATCTCTTCTCATTCTCTTGCTCACCTTCTCTCTCCTCAAGCTCTCTCTCTTCAAACCCTAATACTCCCATCTCATGTGTTGAGACCAAGGATTAGAAAAGACTATTTAATCCATAACACTTCTCTATATCACCTAGGTTACTTAGATTAGCACTTTAAGAAACCTAGTTACCTCAAGTTAGAGGTGAAGCTTGGAGTATAGCTCTCGGGTGGATCATCTATTACCTGGAGGAGGCCGAGAAGGACGTGGATAACGAAAAGGAGAAGGACACGGTTCATTAGGTATAATCACTTATCATAGTAGTTCATAACTTCTATGTTTCTTGTTAGTTGTAGTTTAGGAAAGATTCTCGGTTAGTTGATGTTTATGCAAAGAACAAGATTGTTTTTCATTTTTCCGCCTCCCCGCAAGTCGTGGGGTGTTTGTACATCGACGTACATAATCAGAAGACGCGAACCCCAATCACGCTTCAAGAGTTCCTCAGCCACGTCTTTGAGGACGAAGATGATGGAGAAGGCTCGTCGGATGGATCTGAGGATTACGTAGCAAGTTGCCATGTGATCTCTCATTCATCGTTAGACAATGAAGAAGTTCCCAGCACGGAGAGACCGGGGGCAGGTCCCGAGCCGGAACTTCTATGACCGTCAGACGAAATGATCGACGCCTTCCTGAATGATATTCATTTGAAAAGTAAAGCCAATTGGGAGCGTGAGATGTCCATATTTGAAAGATCCAAACGCCGGCGCCTGGACGAAAGAGTCGAGGCACTCCCGCCGAATCAAGGAACATCCGTCGCAGATAAAAACAAGTTCAGGACGAGGAAAAGGTTTGCTAAAGCCATATCAATGGGAATGAAGCTACCACCCTCTGAAGGAAACACTCCCGATGAAGCAGGGATGCATCCTAGCTACTGCTCATATCATCGGAAGATTTCGCATCCTACCGAAGATTGCGACGCTTTTAAAAGATGGTGGCAGGGATATGTTGCTCACCGGCAACATTTTAAGCGGATGAAACGCAAAACTCGTCGGGAGCAAAGAAGTACGACCGAGGAGCATAAAAGAACTACCGGCAACTGTCACATGGTCAAAACCGGGGGATCGCAGGTTCTCACCTTCGGGAGCGACTCTGACGAGGAAATGGCTCTTGGCCCTCTCTTTAAGGAATCCACCTTGGGGAAGGAGGAAGAACCGAAGGCCTGTGAAAACATTCAGCTGCGCAATCGCACGCTTCCAGAAAATTATCTCGTACCCACGAATAGAAAGGATAAAGGAAAAGAAAAGGTCTCTGAGGATATCGCCTTAGATGACCAAGTTATGAAAGAGCTGACCGCCAAGGACTCGCCAAAGAAGAACAAGGTGGACTACAACGTCCTGGCACACTTGAGGAAGTTACCTTCGCAACTCAGCGTTCTCGACGCCCTTTTACTATCCAAAGAAGCGAGAGATTCATTGATCAAAGGCGCTACAAGAGCCAGAGAAATTCCAAGCCTTCCTTGCCGAAGAAAAGATGAAGGACGAGCTGGTGGAAGTACATACAGCCGATATCACCTTCGGCGACGAAGACCTCCTCCTTGGGACGTGCGAGCACAACCGTCCCCTCTACGTCTCAGGATACTGCCATGATATAAAGATAGGCAAAATCCTGGTCGACAATGGGTCTTCCGTTAATCTCCTCAACGTGCGAGTGTTGAAGGAAATCTGCAAGAGCGTCCAGCATCTCGCTCGTGATAAAATCACCATCTCTGGTTTCGACTCCCAGTCGTCATGGACTCTCGGATCTGTGATACTAATGCTGCGCTTCGGGCTGCTCGTCACAGACATTAAATTTCACGTCATTGACGCCAAGACATGCTATAACGCTTTGCTCGGCCGGCCCTTATTACACGAGTACAACATCATCCCTTCTACACAATATCAATGTATGAATACTTTAAGGATGATCTCGAGTATACCGTAACAGGATAGCTGAATCCATTCTCCGTAAACGAAGTCCGCAAGTATGAAGACGCAAAATACTTCTTGCCAGATTTCGAGGACACGGAGAGATGTCACAAACCGGAGAACAAAGCTATCCCCACCATTCCGGTCTTCGGGAGTGATACTGAGGAAGAGGAAGAGATAGTTTATTCAGGTCCGCTCCAGTGTAACAAGCCGGGACCGTCCGCTCCTATGTTGATCTTTGGCAGCGACTCAGAAGATGAGTTCCATGCTATATTCTCCGCTCGGCTACCAATACAAGCATTCGCTGGTGATAATCAGAGTTTGCAAATTACCATGATTCCGCGGGAGCATTACAAAGATCTCGACGCACTTGAAGCTTATAGCGTCCAAGAGCTACAAACATTTTACGTCCCTCCCAGGCGAAAAGGTGAACATGCAATCCTATTCTACCGATCCACGGAAACAAGAGTGGAGAAAGAAGTTTGGCATGACGCAGATTCTATACTCGACAGGCTCCAGCCCATCCGTCTGCCTAGATGTTACACGGAAGGCTTGAAAAGACTATTGAAGCGCCAAGGAATACCCTCCAAACAGACCGCTCGAAAAGCTAAGTTCTACGATAGGATTTGGAATGTTCCCGAAACTCAGCGCAAGTTGCCCAATGGGAGAATGGAAACGATTGGGCTTGGATATGTTCGGTCCAAGAAACGGGAGCTACTCCGCAACTGCTACGTCGTACATGACTTTGATGAAGAAGAGGATGCTCAATGGGAGAATGCTAACCCTGAACTAGAAAAAGCCCCCGACGTGAAAATGCTCAGCCCGTCGTTCGAAGAACAAATGGACAAGCTTATAAGGGAAGCTGGTCAAAAAGTTCGAGATGACCATAATCGAGAAATGGCCATCTACGAGCAGGCCAGGACGTAACGTCTTCTTCAACAGGCTGCGAAAGATGAAAATGCCCCTCCCTGTCAACCTGTTGTGCAAAAGGCCCAACGCAGAGGCAGAAACAAGTCAAAGAGCGGAAAAGGCGTTCGACAGCGACAAAGCGGAACCAAGAAGTCACGCAATCATAAATCGAGTGGTCCGGATTTGTCCTTATGAAGAAGATGAGTCGAGCATACTCTTTTCCTCAGTACAAGACAAAGAAAATACTTGATCTTGCCATAAGACATCAAATGCTTACACTTCCGGAGTCCAAACATCCCGAGCAAACAGGCGAAGTCTCTTACCCGGACTATTGCTCCTATCATAGGACAATAGGACATCCTATTGAAGACTGCTTCACCTTCAAGAACTGGGTTGAAGACCAATATCAGCTCGGCAAGTTCGCTCTATCCAACAGTTGTAGGGTAAACCCGCCACAGAAACATGAGCCGAAAGACACGCATACAGCGAGAATAGAACCGGATCAACATCGGTCTTGGAAACGAGCTCGTACTTGTCATATGATAACGCTATCAAAAGAAGAGCCCGAGAATATGGATGACCTCCCCTGGTGCTTCGAAAACGATAATGACGAGGTGATCTCAGAGTTTCCACTGGCACCAAAAGAGCTGGAAGATGGAATACATACCACTGCAGATAACCTCAAGAAAATTGATTTGGGGACGACAAGTGACCCGCGACCGACATTCGTTAGTGAGCTGCTATCTGAAGAAAGGGTGGTTGCGCTAGAAGACGTGCTTATGCAGCATAAAGATTGCTTTCCATGGAACTATTCCGAGATGCCAGGACTAGATCCAGAGATTAATGTCCACAAATTGGCAATATCCCCAGACGTCAAGCCAATCAAATAAGCACCGAGAAGAATGCGGCTCGAGCTTGAAATGAGCATCAACGCCGAGGTCAAGAAGTTAATCGACTCCGGCTTCATCCAAGAGGTTCAGTACCCTGATTGGATCGCCAACATCATCCCGGTGATGAAGAAAAATGGGACGGTGTGCATATGTGTAGACTTTCAGGATCTCAATAAAGCCTGCCCGAAAGACGACTTCCCAGTACCGGTCACCGAGTTGATGATAGACAACACGTCCACTCACGAAGTCTTCTCCTTCATGGACGGATTGTCAGGATACAATCAGATAAAGATGCATCCCGAGGACCAGAAGCACACCGCTTTCCGAACCCTCTTGGGCATATTCTGCTACAAAATGATGCCTTTCGGTCTAAAGAACGCCGGTGCCACCTATCAGAGGGCCATGACGATGATCTTCGATGACCTTATACATGAAATTGTCGAATGCTATATCGACGACCTCATGGTGAAAAGAAAGTCATATGAGGAACATCTAGAGCATCTAAAGATCGTGTTTCAACGCCTTCGGCAATACAACTTGAAGATGAACCCTCTCAAATGCGCATTCAGGGTGTCCTCGAGTAAATTCCTAGGATTCATCGTCCGACACCGAGGTATCAAGATAGATCCGTCAAAGATCAAGGCGATCATGGAAATGCCTCCGCCAAGGACTCTCAAACAATTGCGGTCTCTCCAAGGGAAGCTCGCGTATATCCGACGATTTATAGCCAATCTCTCTGGCAAGTGTCGTCCGTACAGTCACTTGATGAAGAAAGGGACCCCGTTCGTCTGGGATCACAAATGCCAAGGCGCATTGGATGAAATCAAGCAGTATATGCAGAACCCGCCAGTGCTGGCTGCTCCGGTCAAGGGAAAGCCTCTCATTCTGTATACAACCGCCCTCGAAGGTTCGTTAGGCGCATTATGGGCACAAGAGAACGACCAAGGGAAAGAAAGAGCTCACTATTACTTGAGTCGAGTTCTCCTGGGGGCAGAAAGCAATTATTCTCCCATCGAAAAACACTGCCTGGCGTTGATCTTCGCAATAACAAAACTCCGGCACTATGCATTGGCGCATGAAGTCCGTCTCATATCGAAGGTGGACCCTCTCAAATATTTGATGTCAAAGGCCATATTGACAGGACGGCTCGCTAAATAGGCCTTGTTCTTGATAGAATTCTCAATAACATATCAGCCTCTTAAAGCAGTGAAGGGACAGGGCATTGCCGACTTCCTCGTTGAGCATCCGATACCTGTCGATTCTCCCTTGAACTGCGAATCGCCAGACGAACATGCGTTTGACACGATCGACGGAAGTGATACCCGATAGGAACTTTACTTCGATGGAGCGTCTTCCATGAAGAAACGCAAGCAAAGCACCCCCATAATCAAATCAAAGGTAGGCCTTATCTTCGTGACCCCACAAGGAGGGATAATGCGCTTTGCTTTCTCCTTAACAGAGCCGAGGACAAACAATGAAGCCGAGTATGAAGCTTTGATAGCAAGACTCGAGATCGCCATCGACATGGGAATTGAAAACCACCTCATATATGGAGATTCCCAACTGGTCGTCAGTCAAGTAAATAGCGACTGCCAAACGTGCAAACTAGAACTGGTGAAATACGGCGCAAGAGTGCAGCAACTGCTGACTCAAATTCCTTCCTACACCTTGGAAAGCATACCGCGTGCGGAAAATAGCAAAGAAGATGCATTAGCCAAGCTTGCTAAAGAATTGGCCGATGAGAACCTCGATGACGTAAGAATCGTGGTACAAAGCCGTCGGGTTCTTGCACCGGTAGAAATATCTCTGGAATCATCCGAGGAAAAGGAAGTGACTGAGCAGACGGCCCTGCAAATAAAAGACCAAGAAACGATTGAGGATTGGAGAGAAGTCTTTATAGACTACTTCAAATCCCGTCGAACGCCTGAAAATGCGTCCTCAAAACATCAGCTCATGAAGCGAGCCCTATCTTTCGCCTTCGTCAATGATACTCTGTACAAGAGGTCATTTGATTCTTTATGGCTAAGATGCCTAGGACCTGAAGAGGCCAAAAGAGTCGTTCAAGAAGTTCATGACAGACTTTGCGGTTCTCACCAAGCATGCCCGAAGATGAAGTTGAAGATTAAACGGATGGGCTACTATTGGCCCACGATGATCCAGGACTGCCTCGAATATGCGAAGCAATGCCACTCATGCCAGATCCATGGGGACTTCATCCATCAGCACCCAAATCCATTACATCCGACGGTGGCTAGCTGGCCGTTCGAAATGTGGGGAACTGACATAATAGGCCCCATCGAACCCGCATCGGCCAGAAGACATCGATTCAATTTGGCGACGACTGATTACTTCTCCAAATGGGCAAAAGCAGCACCGTTGAGGTAAGTGAAGACGGAGAATATCCTCCATTTCTTCAAAACGCATGTTATTTATCGGTTCGGAACTCCGAGACGAATCATCTCCGATAACGGGCCAGCCTACAGAAGCCACAAGATCAGTCGCTTCGCACAACAGCACAACATAGACTGGAGATACTCCTCAGTTTATAATCCCTGAGCTAACGGTCTAGCTGAGGCTTTCAATAAGACCTTGACAAAGATCGTGAAGAAGACGGTGTCCCGAAATAAAAAGGACTGGCACGAGAGACTGCATGAAGCTCTCTGGGCATATCGAACTACGTTCAAGACGGCCACGAACACAACGCCGTACGCATTGGTATTCGGTACAGAAGCAGTACTTCCCCTCGAGATAGAGTTACCCTCTTTGCGAGTGGCAGTTCATTACGAGCTGACGGACGAGGAGAATGCTCACCTTCGGCTTGAGGAGCTCGACGCCCTTGACAAAACTCGGCTCTTGGCGCAGCAGAATCTGGAAGCTTATAAAGCAAAGATGACACGCTCATATGAAAGATTGACCAGGCCAAGGACATTCCACCAAGGCGAACTCGTACTAGTGGTCAAAAGACCTATGATCCCCAATCGCGCCAAGCGGGGAAAATTCAAGCCAAACTATGAAGGCCCATATATAATAGACAAGGTTTACCAGGGTGGAGCCTATCTACTCATGGACATGCATGGCGAAAGGCCCTTCAGGCCAATAAATAGTCGCTTCCTGAAGAAGTACTACGCCTAACGAGTCACGGCCTAGGTCAATGATGGATGACGACGACTATGTCCGCTCGCTATCTTCCTAAGCCCAAACTCTATAAGTAGTAACTGACTTTCTTTACTACGGACCGAAACGTCCTTAAAACTAACGACGGACAGAAATGTCCCTAAACTAACGACGGACCGAAATGTCCCTAAACTAACAGCGGACCAAAACGTCCTTAAAACTAATGACGGACCGAAATGTCCTTAAACTAACAGCGGACCGAAACGTCCCTAAACTAACAGCGGACCGAAACGTCCCTAAACTAACGAAGGACCGAAATGTCCCTAAACTAACAGCGGACCGAAACGTCCCTAAACTAACGACTGGCCGAAACTGTAACATTTTCAAAAATATAAAATATTAATTTTGGGAAATTTTATAATTTAATATTATTTTATTGATTATTTTAATATTAAATGCAAATAAATAGGAAAAATGTTAGAAAAAATTATGAAAAATTATGGAAAATTCTAAAATAGGGTAAATTAGTGGATTATGGCATTTTTAAGTTTTTGTGATTAGTTTGACAATAATTTAGTGCTAATCGCGATTAAAATCGCTAATCGGGTTTTTTGGCAATTTTGTGCAAAACTTGCACATATCACTTTTTCTACACTTGTGCATTTTTCTAGCCATGGTTTTCTTTTGGGATTACTATTGATGTGAGAAGGTTTGGATTTTAAAAGAAAAGGAAAAGAAAGGAAAATATAATGATGAGGGTAGGTGAGAGAGAGAGGTGGACTTTGACTTAGCATACTTAGCCATTCTCCTCGTTTTCTGTGCACAGCCCCTGTTCCTCTAGTGTTGACCCAGGGTACTTCTAGTTTTGACAGATTCTATCTAGGGTGAAATCTGGGACATATATCCTAAGTTGCTATTTTGGATTCGTGTTTCCGTATTCCGTATTTTTGATTCTGAAATGGTGGAATGTGTTTTGCCTCGACTAATTGTCGTTTATACGACGATGTAGAGGATTTATTGATGGTTTTGAAGGCGTGCCATAGGTTCTCACCTATAGGCCCCCTTATCGTATCGTTTTGGATTTCGTGCGCCGTTTTAGATTGGATTTGGTTTTAATGCGCATATACGATATTTTGATGTGTAGGTACCCATGAAGACTTCGGGACGACAAGCAAATACGTGGTGACGTCCGCAATTGGTGATGCAAGGTGAGTAGATTATATCTACAGGGGGAAGTCGGGTGGATGGCGTATAGCACCCCCGCAGTCCGTAGATAGATTACTATGTAGTTTATTGTGATATTAGGTGTATTGTGGATAATGTAGGGTTAGAAGTGACTAGTGTAGTTCATAGTCGCGAACCCTAGGGTAGAATTACACCTACACACACCCTTGCTTATCACTTGTACTTGCACTGTGATTGATGATATGTGATGACTTTGGAGATGAGTCGATGATGTGGGCTGGGTGCCTTGGGATCGGTGATTTTATACGATTCATATGTGGGATATGACTTGTGATTCTTGCGGGCTTGGGATATGTGTTTACCCCCGCATGCATACTTACTGAGGTTACCGTTTTGTACTAGACATAGAGTAGTACTCCAGACTATATGATCTGACGATGGTGATATCTGTTATGTGATGAGACAGTGAGATACTGACCCCTACCCAGCTATGGGGATGCCGTACGATGATTTACCGTACGAGCCGATATTGATGATAGATCCGCACTCATAACTCGAGGATATCTTATGATATG
Source organism: Agapanthus africanus (assembly GCA_030015575.1). Lineage (NCBI taxonomy): Eukaryota > Viridiplantae > Streptophyta > Magnoliopsida > Asparagales > Amaryllidaceae > Agapanthus > Agapanthus africanus. The sequence continues at coordinate 395,284,793 of JASDDO010000026.1, read as the reverse complement.
ACATTGAGGCGAGATCACCGACTATATACTTTTATACATGTATCGACTCAGATTTAGGTGGTTTCCACACCTACCCCTCCTGATTGACCGGATACTTAGATGTAGTTTGCATAGTAGATACTTCACTGTGGTGTTGACTACTAGATATCTGCATTTTCCTGCTATTCGCATTGCTGGCATATGTTCATTGTTATATTATTATCATGCTGTTAGGACACCAGCACCATTATCGATGATGCGTATGTTTCACGTACACTATTTGCCGGCTCACACACTTCATCATCGATAATTGCCATGCCACTACACTGTAGTACTGTTGCATTCATGATATGATTACTGCTTGGCATATTGTACACATGTACCTGTACACAAACATAGATGATTCTGACTTGATTGAGATTGAGGACCGCAAGATATTCTTTAAACTGATTCATTCTAAAGGAGCGGTTCCTCCCGACATATGTACATTACTATTCCATGTTGCATGATTTCCGATATGATTATCTCTCTTTACATGTCGCATACATCATGGATTGATTGCATAGCACATTGCATTGGATTTACTTCTTGATGTGGATTTTCATGTGATTTCTGATTTTGAGGACCGTGGGATTATTTAAGAAAAGATGTTCTTTTATGAAAACCCGGTACCTCGTGATATGATATTTGGGTGCGTCCACCACGCGTTTTCTCGGTGCTGAGACGTGTGCTTGAAACCCGATTCGAGGAGTGATGATCCGTTTGCGGGTTCGTGGTGGGCCCGGTATGGTTCCCCTCGGCGAGATGATCGATGGGTTATGCCGATTGAGCCTGGAGGCGGGCGAGTACCTACCGGTGATTGTATTTGAGCTCGGCGGATATCCGGGGGATACCGCCTGGAGCCGAGAGATGGGCGTACTGCCGGGGGCCGACGGGCCGCTACCGCAGACGGAGCCCAGAGATGGACATGGGTTGACTCGTGCTGCCGGGGCCGAGGGCCGATACCGCAGACGGAGCCCCATATGGATGAGGATTTACGTGTCGATGCTTGGCACGGGTTTCATGATGTTTTCCATGATATTGTTTATATCCTCATACTTGCATACATGATGCTTACTGTCAGTGGGTGACAGGTGGACGGGTTCCACATATATACAGACATGGATCATATACAGACTGGATTTACACTTGTCATACTTCATTTGTATATATAACAGGGTATGAGGGCGCTGTTATATATACCCTTACACCAATATTAGTGGTATGGGACGCTAATATATGTGTATTGATATCATTGATATTTCATCATACTTACCTCATGCAGGCATACCTTACACTGATGACATGTTATTACCTGAGTACCTGGCACTACATACATGATTAGATGTTACCTTGCCACCTTATTACACTCAGATGCACTCTTGTGGATTGTATTACTGATCGTTGACTTAGGTTTATGTCTTGCATTCGGTTTCTGCTTGTAGATATTTCTATTCACGAGTTGGCAACTCACCCCCGTTGTGCCACAGTCCTTGCAGGTTCTGCCGTACAGGTTTCATTGCGGCATTTCTGGCACACTACCTTCTTGCGGGTGATTTGCTTTGGTAGGTGGATTCTTTCGCATCAAGAATCACCATTTTATTCATGTATTTCATTGTATCTAGAAATTGTCCATCAACCAAAAACTTGTATATTCTTTCAGACTTAGAGACAGTGTGGTATTATTCGACCTTAGAGTCGCGCTTAGTAGTATTGCGGTTTTCTTGCTGCTTTTTGAGCTTTCCTTGATTTTGATCCTCGCCACTTGGCGTTGTATATTATCATATCATCGTGTGGTTGTGACCGTCGATTGACGAAGAGCTAGCTCCCGCTTGGGGATGCCTTTATCATTTTATATATTGTTATTCATGTTGTACCCCATTCGGAGCCAGTTTTACAAGAGAAACTCTGCCGAAAATTTTAGAAAAGACTGTACGGTTTTCAAATGCACATTCGGCTTAGTTATTTAAAAACCTTGATTTCAAACATGTTTTTCTTTACTTCTTTAAACCAGTTTTCTTTACTTATTCTCAAAAATGGTTTTAGATTTCTGGGCTTTTGGCTTACTTGGATCAGATGGAGTCCTATAGACTTCATATGGTTCAAGGGCCAGTCACGTGCTCTTTCGGGTCGTGACAAAGTTGGTATCAGAGCGCTAGGTTGACCTTGGTTCGAGTCTAAGTTTGACTATGTGGAGCCTAGGGAGTTGTTTATATACGGAACTTAGGCTTGACCTTACGGAACTTAGACTTGGTCGAGGGGGTGTAAACCCGAACTTTCGTCGTTTTAGGATGACCCTTGGTTGATGGATTTGGTGACTAAAGTAGAGTGACGTACCGTTGGTATGTTCCGCGGCATACTTACGACACGCCACTCCGCTTAAGGAACCTTAGGATGTACATACTTTCGAGATCAGTGATTCTTTTTATATCCAGGATTATTCATCCATTTGAGATCCCCGATTCTATTAGTTTCATGATCATACCTTCATTGATACTGTTCCTTCCTATGATCATGTATCCACTTTGGATCTGTTGTTTCCCTTCTTGCCACTGATGTGCTCTCTTTGATACTCGATTGAGATTCCTGTCACCGTGTTTGAGCGCAGTTTGGGCTGCTGCTAGGGTTACGGCCGGTGTGAGCTCGTTTGGTACGAGGGCCGACCTTTGTGTTTTCTGGTGACATGGGAACGTCTCGAGTTAGTGTTGGTGATTGTGACCTCTAGTGGAGGCGAGTGCTTGGTCTTGCACCGGATGATCGGGCCTTTGTTAGAGCTGCCAGTTGAGAGAGGACTGTTGATGTACAGCATACCTCAGAGATGGTGATGTCGCCTACCGTGCAGACAGATGGACCAGCTGTCGCTGAGATTGACAGGGTGTTGCTTTCGGAGCTTACGAGCTGAGATTGCCGGAGCTTTCAGGCAGTTATGCGACAGATGATAGCTAGTCTACCCGATTTGAGAGACGAAGGTGATTCGTCCGATTTTGCGCCAGAGCGGGCCCAGTTGAGTTGAAGATTTCCAGTGTGGAGAGTCTTACTCAGATCTAGAGCAGGCTGATTCAGAGATGACCGCTTATGTATTGCCTTTCCTGGAGGATTGAGGCGTTGTTCGGCGTACAGGCATATGAGCCAGTTGCTGCTGCAAATGATGAGATATCGCCCAGATGATTGGAGCTACTGCAGCATGAGCATGTTCTTAGAGAGATGATAGCGAGTTGCTAGTCACCGAGGATGGATGACTAGGACGCGTGGTGAGTTCGCTTACCCCGATGCGAGGTCATCAGGTGGATTGATTCCAGCTAGAGACGACTTCACGCAGATTCGTTGAGAGTCGATTGAGACGATCGAATGTCAGGAGCCTATTTTCCAAGTTTAAAGTATACGGAAAGACATGCAGGTGATTCTATGGACCCTCTAGAAGAATGAAACCCTAACTCGACTTAATGACCGTGTGACAGCCTTGGAACCTTAGGGTTTACGGCGGTTCCGCGGCGCCATTAGTGAGGCTTGGGTTTGCCCTTCTACGGCTGGACCACCGACGCTGTGGCATGTACTTGATACTATTAAACTGTACCCGAGATGTGAGCTCTTGGGGGATTATGAGGATCTGACGAGTCGATCGGATGGTTCGACATCTTTCGGATATCGTGATGGGACACTGCTTGGGAGACTCCAGGTGCGAGCATAGCCGTCGGAGCGCAGTTCGTGCAGCCATGATGAGACGAGTCCGAATCAGTCGACACTGATGCAGAGTGAAGAAAAGAGTTCGCAAGATATTTCGACGAGATGACGTCCCACTCCGCCGACATCAGAGATGTTATACGCACCCAGAGGCGTGGTATATGGATATACCTTCCAGAAAGAAGCGCGATAGGTATGCAGCCGTTCCGGAATAAGCTTTAGCTTCAGCTTTGGATGATGACTTCCGGGCATTTCGGCAGGATTGAGATTTGAGAAAGGAACCTCGGCAGGACCTTTCTGGAGTACGATACGAGAAGACCTAGACCAGGAGTGGTCGTGTTGCGCACACCCAGCAGGCCAGAGTTCGGCATTGTCGACGAGGTAGTTGACCAAGTTCGGATAAAGGAACTTACCCAGATGCGTTGCGAATGGATCAAGGACGGACGAGTGATGAGTATTCCTCCGATGGTTGGGACGTGTTTCCGAGGACCAGTTCGGCCTGACATCTGCTACAGAATGATGAAGCTACAGAGTACGCGATTTCGAGTCCGTGTGAGAGACTTCAGATTGACCGTGGCCGAGAGCAGTGCAGTGTATAGTAGCTTGGCGTGACGTCATAGTGGACGACGATGGAGACAAGTGGAACCAGAGGTTCGTGTGAGACACTGACGAGCTGTCATTGCTTCCCGTCGAAACTAGAGACCTGATATGCTTACAGAAACGTTGGGATGTGACCAATTTCCGAGAAATGTTGTGCTGAGGACACAGATATCTTTCCAGCGAGAAGAGATAGTACAAGAGAGCCAGCCTCTGTACAGATCGGCATAGGCATGATTGGAAGAGACCTTGAGCAGGATTCCTTCCAGGACATTGCTGCAATGATGTTTGCACCCAGGATCAGATGTGTGACGTGCATTCAGATAGCCAGAGACCGACGTCAGTGATATGCTGCCTTACGAGTGGTCGTGAGGTTTGACCGAGAGGTGACCAGAAAAGTGCCAGAACGGAATCGTCCCCGTTAGCACACCTGACAGGGCCGATGAGCCGATTGACCGCGTGATAGGTAATCCGCAGAGAAGATAAGGACCTAGAGAGTCAGAAGACGCCAGACCGTGAGCAAGAGGTAGGTAGATATCCTGCGCTGCTAGCAGTGGATTACACTGACTCCTCGACCTTGAAGGAGAAACTACCGAAGACGGTATTTATGATTTGTGATTTTGTGATTCGATTATCACGTATCCGTCATTTTGGATTTCGGTATTTTGGGCGTTCTATTTGCACGATCTAGTTTTGGTGACTGAGTTTCATGATATTGGTTTCATGCACCCACTGGATATTTATATATTTTGCGCAGAGTTTTCATGCATTTTAGTGTTAGGCTTTGATTCGTGCACGCTGATGCACATGGTTGTGAGATTTTCCTTGCGGTACCCTGATTTTGGTTTGAGCCGCATTATATCGTTGATTTTGACCCGGATTTTGATGGTTGATTTTTGCACTCCGTGCTGGCGATGTGCTTTACGCCTGTTCGGTGTTTGCTATTGGATTTCGTGATTTCCGTGCATGTTGAGTGCGCAGGGTTTAGATTTTCATTCGTGCACGATGGATGCACCGGTTTGGATTTTCGCGCATGTTGGGCGCATGCTTTTAGATACGATTTTGGTGCACGCCAGATGCGCTAAATCGGGATTCTTCGTGCATGTCACATGCACCTGATTTATTTTGCTGTCAGGCACATACGATGCCCATGACAGATGCTTCGTGCACACCCGTTGCACTTGGATGTTGTTTTGTGCACCTGTTTAGCACATATATGGATTTTTTTTTGATTTCAGTGCGCACCAGACGCACAGGATGGTGTTATGTTTAGATTGGATGTCTACATGTGTAGTTCCGATCCATATCATATCGGTTTTGTATTGGATTTGACATTGTGTTTTTTTTACATTGACTCCGATGATTGCGGGATGCTTGACGGAGTTTTGTTTTCGAGTTATCTGCTCAGTACCCTTGCGCATGCATTGCGCTGTGACGTTCTATGTGTTGATGATTTCGGAGCCCCGACGACTTTGGTTTATTACTGAGATGTTTTTGTATCTGGGGGTTTAAATTTAAAATTCGGGGACCGAATTTCTTTAAGTGGGGTAGATTGTAACATTTTCAAAAATATAAAATATTAATTTTGGGAAATTTTATAATTTAATATTATTTTATTGATTATTTTAATATTAAATGCAAATAAATAGGAAAAATGTTAGAAAAAATTATGAAAAATTATGGAAAATTCTAAAATAGGGTAAATTAGTGGATTATGGCATTTTTAAGTTTTTGTGATTAGTTTGACAATAATTTAGTGCTAATCGCGATTAAAATCGCTAATCGGGTTTTTTGGCAATTTTGTGCAAAACTTGCACATATCACTTTTTCTACACTTGTGCATTTTTCTAGCCATGGTTTTCTTTTGGGATTACTATTGATGTGAGAAGGTTTGGATTTTAAAAGAAAAGGAAAAGAAAGGAAAATATAATGATGAGGGTAGGTGAGAGAGAGAGGTGGACTTTGACTTAGCATACTTAGCCATTCTCCTCGTTTTCTGTGCACAGCCCCTGTTCCTCTAGTGTTGACCCAGGGTACTTCTAGTTTTGACAGATTCTATCTAGGGTGAAATCTGGGACATATATCCTAAGTTGCTATTTTGGATTCGTGTTTCCGTATTCCGTATTTTTGATTCTGAAATGGTGGAATGTGTTTTGCCTCGACTAATTGTCGTTTATACGACGATGTAGAGGATTTATTGATGGTTTTGAAGGCGTGCCATAGGTTCTCACCTATAGGCCCCCTTATCGTATCGTTTTGGATTTCGTGCGCCGTTTTAGATTGGATTTGGTTTTAATGCGCATATACGATATTTTGATGTGTAGGTACCCATGAAGACTTCGGGACGACAAGCAAATACGTGGTGACGTCCGCAATTGGTGATGCAAGGTGAGTAGATTATATCTACAGGGGGAAGTCGGGTGGATGGCGTATAGCACCCCCGCAGTCCGTAGATAGATTACTATGTAGTTTATTGTGATATTAGGTGTATTGTGGATAATGTAGGGTTAGAAGTGACTAGTGTAGTTCATAGTCGCGAACCCTAGGGTAGAATTACACCTACACACACCCTTGCTTATCACTTGTACTTGCACTGTGATTGATGATATGTGATGACTTTGGAGATGAGTCGATGATGTGGGCTGGGTGCCTTGGGATCGGTGATTTTATACGATTCATATGTGGGATATGACTTGTGATTCTTGCGGGCTTGGGATATGTGTTTACCCCCGCATGCATACTTACTGAGGTTACCGTTTTGTACTAGACATAGAGTAGTACTCCAGACTATATGATCTGACGATGGTGATATCTGTTATGTGATGAGACAGTGAGATACTGACCCCTACCCAGCTATGGGGATGCCGTACGATGATTTACCGTACGAGCCGATATTGATGATAGATCCGCACTCATAACTCGAGGATATCTTATGATATGACATTGAGGCGAGATCACCGACTATATACTTTTATACATGTATCGACTCAGATTTAGGTGGTTTCCACACCTACCCCTCCTGATTGACCGGATACTTAGATGTAGTTTGCATAGTAGATACTTCACTGTGGTGTTGACTACTAGATATCTGCATTTTCCTGCTATTCGCATTGCTGGCATATGTTCATTGTTATATTATTATCATGCTGTTAGGACACCAGCACCATTATCGATGATGCGTATGTTTCACGTACACTATTTGCCGGCTCACACACTTCATCATCGATAATTGCCATGCCACTACACTGTAGTACTGTTGCATTCATGATATGATTACTGCTTGGCATATTGTACACATGTACCTGTACACAAACATAGATGATTCTGACTTGATTGAGATTGAGGACCGCAAGATATTCTTTAAACTGATTCATTCTAAAGGAGCGGTTCCTCCCGACATATGTACATTACTATTCCATGTTGCATGATTTCCGATATGATTATCTCTCTTTACATGTCGCATACATCATGGATTGATTGCATAGCACATTGCATTGGATTTACTTCTTGATGTGGATTTTCATGTGATTTCTGATTTTGAGGACCGTGGGATTATTTAAGAAAAGATGTTCTTTTATGAAAACCCGGTACCTCGTGATATGATATTTGGGTGCGTCCACCACGCGTTTTCTCGGTGCTGAGACGTGTGCTTGAAACCCGATTCGAGGAGTGATGATCCGTTTGCGGGTTCGTGGTGGGCCCGGTATGGTTCCCCTCGGCGAGATGATCGATGGGTTATGCCGATTGAGCCTGGAGGCGGGCGAGTACCTACCGGTGATTGTATTTGAGCTCGGCGGATATCCGGGGGATACCGCCTGGAGCCGAGAGATGGGCGTACTGCCGGGGGCCGACGGGCCGCTACCGCAGACGGAGCCCAGAGATGGACATGGGTTGACTCGTGCTGCCGGGGCCGAGGGCCGATACCGCAGACGGAGCCCCATATGGATGAGGATTTACGTGTCGATGCTTGGCACGGGTTTCATGATGTTTTCCATGATATTGTTTATATCCTCATACTTGCATACATGATGCTTACTGTCAGTGGGTGACAGGTGGACGGGTTCCACATATATACAGACATGGATCATATACAGACTGGATTTACACTTGTCATACTTCATTTGTATATATAACAGGGTATGAGGGCGCTGTTATATATACCCTTACACCAATATTAGTGGTATGGGACGCTAATATATGTGTATTGATATCATTGATATTTCATCATACTTACCTCATGCAGGCATACCTTACACTGATGACATGTTATTACCTGAGTACCTGGCACTACATACATGATTAGATGTTACCTTGCCACCTTATTACACTCAGATGCACTCTTGTGGATTGTATTACTGATCGTTGACTTAGGTTTATGTCTTGCATTCGGTTTCTGCTTGTAGATATTTCTATTCACGAGTTGGCAACTCACCCCCGTTGTGCCACAGTCCTTGCAGGTTCTGCCGTACAGGTTTCATTGCGGCATTTCTGGCACACTACCTTCTTGCGGGTGATTTGCTTTGGTAGGTGGATTCTTTCGCATCAAGAATCACCATTTTATTCATGTATTTCATTGTATCTAGAAATTGTCCATCAACCAAAAACTTGTATATTCTTTCATACTTAGAGACAGTGTGGTATTATTCGACCTTAGAGTCGCGCTTAGTAGTATTGCGGTTTTCTTGCTGCTTTTTGAGCTTTCCTTGATTTTGATCCTCGCCACTTGGCGTTGTATATTATCATATCATCGTGTGGTTGTGACCGTCGATTGACGAAGAGCTAGCTCCCGCTTGGGGATGCCTTTATCATTTTATATATTGTTATTCATGTTGTACCCCATTCGGAGCCAGTTTTACAAGAGAAACTCTGCCGAAAATTTTAGAAAAGACTGTACGGTTTTCAAATGCACATTCGGCTTAGTTATTTAAAAACCTTGATTTCAAACATGTTTTTCTTTACTTCTTTAAACCAGTTTTCTTTACTTATTCTCAAAAATGGTTTTAGATTTCTGGGCTTTTGGCTTACTTGGATCAGATGGAGTCCTATAGACTTCATATGGTTCAAGGGCCAGTCACGTGCTCTTTCGGGTCGTGACAGAAACGTCCTTAAAACTAACGACGGACCACTATGTCCTAAAACTAGTTGTTGACCGAGATATCAAGAAACTACGATGGATTGCAGCATCCCAAAGCTGATACAAAAAAAAGAACATAAAAAAAAGAATTAAAAAAACGGTATGTCCATAACCAAAATGGGCACGGATGAAAACCCGAAAGGGCTCCGTGAGTAAAAACAGCAGGGCTAACGGCGAGTTTTGTGAAAACCCGAAAGGGCGCAACCTCGTTAGAATAGAAAAAAGAGAAAAACAAAAAAGGAAAACGGTATGTCCATAAGCAAAATGGGCACGGATGAAAACCCGAAAGGGATCCGTGAGTAAAAACAGCAGGGCTACCGGCGGGTGTTTGTGAAAACCCGAAAGGGCGCAACCTCGTTAAAAGACACTTGCAAGGTCCTCTCGACCTTGTGAGGAGAAATCACCCGCGTGAGATCCTTAAGACTCATAAGGGAGAAACACACTTAGGAATCCTCACGATTCCTAAGGAGAAATTACACTTGCGAGATCCTCACGACTCGTAAGGAGAATCCTCTTATGAGACCCTCACGTCTCACAAGATTTGAAAGTCTTAAGTTACAGAGACCTGAACCTGTTCTTAAGAAACCCCCACAACCTCCGATACTGCCCTACAAGTCTACCCGTGAATAGGGATATGTTCGCACAGTGAACAACCCTTCTGAGTCCTCTCGACTTATAAGGGGAAAACTCTCTTGTAAGATACTTACGACTTACGAGAAGCCATACACTTAGGAGTCCTCACGATTCCTAAGGAGAAAACACACCTACGAGATCCTCATGACTCGCAGGGAGAAATACCTTTATGAGACCCTTACGGCTCATGAAGTCAAAAGCCTTAGTCAACAGGATCTTAACCCTGTTTGCTAAGCCACCTTTGTTCGACATCGACATAGGCAAATGATGATTCGCTCCTGGCAATATTCCAGTTGTAGCGGTGCTGATGCCGAAATCGGTGTCTGATTCCAAGCCTGCAGCGAAAAGCAAGCAAGCCACACATGCATACGAAATAGCCAAAATGATGGGGCAACTTGCAATAAAAAGCAGCAAGTAAAAATTGTATGCATACAAAATAGCCGAAATGGTTGGGCAACTCGCAATAAAAAGCAGCGGTTAAAAATAAAAAAATATAGCCGAAATGATTGGGCACCGAGAAAATAGCCGAAATGATTGGGCAATCGCGACCTTCGTGATATAAAAGCTGAAATGATAGAGCATCGCGGAATAAAATTAAAAAAATAATATGAATGAAATTTATGCCCTACAGGTGATATCACATCGATCCCTGTATACAATCCAGGGGCGCAAACGAGGAGGGAGTCACACTCCTCCTCCCAAGGTCTCATCAGAAGAAGAAGCCAAATCTCGACGGGTCACAGATAGCCTAGAGATCATCTCGACGTTCGTCTCATTACAGCAGACACAACATCAAGCAAAACGGAACAGCGGCAACTCCCAGTTCCATAACTCGGCGGCATATAGATGACCGAGGGTCAAATTCTGACTCCGTGAAATGCGGATAAAGTCAACCCTTCCTGGCTACGTGGAACGCGGATTACGTCACTTCTAACCCCGTGGAAAACGTCCAGAGCGGAGCCTAGTCCTCGCCGAACACGGCAGTGAACCCATGGGAAGCATCTAGAGCAAAATTCCTGGTCACGTGGAATGCGGATAACGTCACTTCTGACCCCGTAGAAAATGTCCACAGCGGATCCTGGTCCTCGCAGAGCACGGCAGTGAACCCGTGTGAAGCATCCAGAGCGGAGCCTACTCCTCGCCGAACACGGCAGTGAACCCGTGGGAAGCATCTAGAGCAAAATTCCTGGCCATGTGGAACGCGGATAACGTCACTTCTGACCCCGTCGAGAACGTCCAGAGCGGAGCCTAATCCTCACCGAACATGGTAGTGAACCCGTGGGAATCATCTAGAGCAAAATTCCTGGTCACGTGGAACGCGGATAACGTCACTTCTGACCCCGTGGAAAACGTTCAGAGCGGAGCCTAGTCCTCGCCGAACACGGCAGTGAACCCGTGGGAAGCATCTAGAGCAAAATTCCTGGTCACGTGGAATGCAGATAAGGTCACTTCTGACCCCGTGGAAAACGTCCAGAGCGGATCCTGGCCCTCGCAGAGCACGGCAGTGAACCCGTGTGAAGCATCCAGAGCGGAGCCTAGTCCTCGCCGAACACGGCAGTGAACCCGTGGGAAGCATCTAGAGCAAAATTCCTTGCTATGTGGAACGCGAATTACTTCACTTCTGACCCCATGGAAAACGTCCAGAGCGGAGCCTGGTCCTCGCCGAACACGGCAGTGAACCCGTGGGAAGTATCTAGAGCAAAATTCCTGGTCACGTGGAACGCGGATAACGTCACTTCTGACCCCGTGGAAAATGTCCAGAGCGGATCCTGGTCCTCGCAGAGCATGGCAATGAACCCGTGTAAAGCATCCATAGCGGAGCCTAGTCCTCGCCGAACACGGCAGTGAACCCGTGGGAAGCATCTAGAGAAAAATTCCTGGCTACGTGGAACGCGGATTACGTCACTTCTGACCCCGTGGAAAACGTCCAGAGCGGAGCCTAGTCCTCGCCGAACACGGCAGTGAACCCGTGGGAAGCATCTAGAGCAAAATTCCTGGTCACGTGGAACACGGATAACATCACTTCTGACCCCATGGAGAACGTCCAGAGCGAAGCCTAGTCCTCGCCAAACACGGCAGTGAACCCGTGGGAAGCATCTAGAGCAAAATTCATGGTCACGTGGAACGCAGATAACGTCACTTCTAACCCCGTGGAAAACGTCCAGAACGGAGCCTAGTCCTCGCCGAACACGGCAGTGAACCCGTGGGAAGCATCTAGAGCAAAATTCCTGGTCGCATGGAACGCGGATAACGTCACTTCTGACCCCATGGAAAACGTCCAGAGCGGAGCCTAGTCCTCACTGAACACGGCAGTGAACCCGTGGGAAGCATCTAGAGCAAAATTCCTGGTCACGTGGAACGCGGATAACGTCACTTCTAACCCCGTGGAAAACGTCTAGAGCGGATCCTAGTCCTCGCAGAGCACGGCAGTGAACCCGTGTGAAGCATCCAGAGCGGAGCTGGTCACACGCCAAAAGCGTATCGGATATTTAAAAGTTCTAAAGTTTAACCGCGATCAGGACGGTGTCGCTTTGCAGCTAGCCGCGATGAGCACGGGTTGATCCACAGGGAGACGGAGCGTTTTATGTTCTTGTTCTTACGAGTTAACGCGCGTGGCGTATTTGTTCGTTATCTAACCTATGTGTTATATGCAAAGTATAAAGCTTGTTAGGAAACGATAGGATAGTGTAAGTTAATGGATTCCGTATTCAAGTACTTTGAGCCGAACTTAACCAATGAAGCTAGAACAATTGGCAACAACGTGGATTAGGGTACTTAAGCACGGTATTCATCGAATCTGGCTTATTGACCCTTGTCCGTCCGTTCTTGTCTCTTGCTTTCGCCTTCGGCCAAACCGAATGCAACCGGTCACGGTTAGGAATCACCTTTACCTTGGTAGGATAGGATGCCTAACGGAGCGCTTGCGTAGGGTTTGGGCGGAGTTTCAAATGGAAAAAGAGGGAAAAGGAAATGAGGAACGAAATGTTAACTTACAATATCTTTCTCTTTTCCTAACAACACATATTAACAACAATTCACAAAACAAACCAAAAAGAGCAAAAGAAAAGATAAGCAAAGAAAAGAAAAGATTACAAGCAAGTAATTAAAGTGCAAGGAATTTAAGTGAATGAAAGTAAAGCATGAATGTAAAAAGCAAGAAAGAAATAAGCAAGAAAGAGAACTAGGAACCATGGAACAAAACACAAGTCATGGGATCAATAACCAACCCTTAAACTTGCAAGCCCAATGAAGGGGTTGCAAGATCAAGAGAAGGGTAAAGAACTCATGTGAAATGAAGGCATAAAAGAGAAGAGCATTATTGATTCCATATGAAGATACAACCCCTTAAGATCAATGACCAAATCTTAAACTTGCAAGCTCAATGAAGAGGTTGCAAGATCAAGTTAAGGTAGAGAGCTCAAGGGGGAAGCTATTTACAAGAAAAGGGAAAAGAAAACTTAGACTAAAGAATGACAATCCAAGACTAAAGAATGACAACCCACTGCCTTCTATATATAGGCAGAAAAGAAAAGAAATAAACAATAAAATTAGGGCTACGTGGAAGCAAGGAGGTGTGTGTGAAGAACTGGGGCCCACTGGAGCATGTGGGGCCCGCCAGGCCGGTCCAAGAGGTGATGTGGCCGGTCCAAACCCGATGGAAGGGTCCACAATTTGGTGCGTTGTCTTTTGTTGTCCCCGGTGTCTCTTTGGTCCAGTTTATTTTCTCTGTTTCGACCTGGTTTGCACCCAGTGTTTGGAAGGAATTTTGAATCTTCAATTCAACACATAATATTCACCATTAAATGCTCATTACTTCATTCTCACATGTGGCTTGATTCATGGCTGCCCCATTATGGCTCATGCCGATTTGTTTAATTGACTTTGATTTGATTTCAGTTTTGGAAGGAAAAATCAACACATAATATTTAGTCTTGAATGCATATAATATTTTGCCTTGAATGCACATTATATCATATCCACATGTGCCTAAAAGTCTTGTGTACACATTTGTTGTGTTGGACCATTTAGATAAAAAAAATATGTACACAAACTTGTTGCAAAAGAAACTCATGAAGTATTGGTCGGTTTGCGGTTCTGGTTGCAGTGTCGGCTCTCAAATGATATATTCGTGCTTTTGAATGTATTTCCAGTATTTTGTCACGAATACCTGTAATCTGTATTACTGAGCAGACACTGGTTAATAGTACCGATAAATACAACAAATAGATAATGAATGAGCGGTATTAGAATGCAGTTTTCTGATATGAACAAATACCCCCAAACTTATCTTTTGCTCGTCCCGAGCAAAAACATTTATTCACAAAAGAAAATCCTAACCGCACTTTCGCAGGGAACGCGATTGCACTGAGCGTGTACAACAAGTCGTTAAATCTCTAGGTGTCCCTAGTAGGAGGAGTGTTGTCTCCTGAGGGTTTTCAGCGGATACTACCCACAAAATCCCGTCAAGCTAGTTTTGCGAAATACTATAATTCAAACCCTAAGGTTTTGTTTAAAAAATAGCAATTCTATTATCCTAAATTTAGAACTATCAAACTTTTATTTTTCACACATTGCTTCTCATTTAACTTAAGATTTTATATGTCTTTACGTGCAGTGCAAATAGTGTCGTTAATTTTCAAAAGGATCGATTAAAATCGTCATGTCACAAAATAAAGCCCAGATAAAAATTTAAAAAGGATCACATAAGTTTTATAAAGAGTTAAGTATTTCTCAAGTTTCGTTTTCCAGTAAGGTTTCAAATTCAGAATTTCTATCTTCCTTAACTGGAAACTAGGTCTTATTTTTCACTCCACATTTTTCTTGTTTTCATTTCATACACACCTTTGTGAACGTGCAATAGTATTTATCATAGAATGAAACCTTCATATCTCCGCTAGAAATACTTTTTTATAAAAATCTGTCTTTTGTTAAGATTATTCTCACACAAAGAACCGTTAGGAATTTTAACTCGGAGAAAACACTTGCTTGACTTTGTTTTAATTTGGACTTTCTAGGCTTCTTAGCGAGCTTTGGGCCAATGTTCCCAAACCAATTGGTTTTAGGGCATTAGGTGTAGAGACACCCCAGCGGACTTAATTACTCAAGTTACCTAGGCCCTAAAACAAAAGACCACTTTTAGCGTGAAAATCATGATGATTTTATGCGAACGGAGATATAATTGGTTGTTCAATTATTTTTTTGGATAAAAGACGTGTTTAGTGGGTTAGGTGTGTAATCATTCCAATCAAGTTCCAGATGGGTTATTTTTCAAAATTAGTTCCAATTAAGGCATCAATAACATCCCTTCATATCCACCTCTCTTTATAAACTAGTCTTGATATTACCTATTTCAGAACAAACCTATTTGATCCTCAGAAAATAATTTATCCATTTAAAGGTTTTCAGACATAATAGACTTGTCATCCAATTTTCAAAACTCACGAAACGTGTAGTGTGATGTAAAGACGTATATTAGCTATAGTTAACTTCAAAGGAGAGTTATCTTTCAAGTTTTCAAAATCTAAAAATAAGATTTAGTTATTCCTATCTTATCAAACAAAACCATCGAAATATTGAATCTAAGTTCTCCCACTAGCTAACTTGGCGACAAAGTTTTTATGTTTTTGGAAAATTTTCTGATTTTTATGGGTTTTTTAAATAAGTATGCAAATGCAGAATATACAAATGAATGCGAAGGTAGAAAGCTTACCGAGCATACCCCCAAACTTAAACTTGACAGTGCCCTCACTGTCAGGCTACACCAAGAGGGTCAAAATTGTCGGTGCCTCCCCAAAATCAAATTATATACAAAAATAAAAACAAAAAAAATATGTACATCAAAAGGTCCCCCCCAAACTTAAGTAAACAGTGTTTCTACTGTTAAGCGTTGAAGTTCACGATTAGGAGGGAAAGAGAACAGTATCAAGCTATACAAGGCCTTACACAGGCCAAAAGTGAGCACCAACCATTCAAAAATCTTATCGCTATTATGTGCAGGTTGGTGAAAGAATACGGTGAGGAAAGAAATGGAGAATACGCGAGACTGTATGGAGGTAGAAGTGGTATACGGTCTCGGTGGAGGAGAAGAACGGCGGAAAGGAGAAAGAAATAGAATACGAACTTGAGGGTGAAAATGGAGTGAATAAATTAGCACAATTTGTAATGACCGATGTGTAAGAAGCGTTTGTGCTAATGTATTAACCCGTCGAGAAATGGGATCAAATCCCTCAAGATTCGTGAGAAATGGGTACGCCGAACTTGGTAGGGATAGGATGAATTGGAAAATCCGACTCATCATCTAGAACTATTTCATCCTCAAAAATATCCTCAAAATTCTCCTCAAAGTTAAGCCTATCCATGCATATTTCATCAAAATCAAGACACATATGAAGTTCGGGAAAACAGTTAATGACTCGGGATGATGAATTGGAGAGAAAAACTCATCCAAATCTACAGGTTCATCATCCAAAATATTCCCAGCGTCAATATCCTCAATCAAGTGAAAATCAATATTCTCAGACACCTCATCAAAAGCATGGACTTCAATCAATTCTGGTTCTAAGATGGAGGTGTAGAGGTGATTGAAACATTTTCTGATGTGTCTATGTAAAAAGTAACGACAATCAAAAAATTATATTGACCGCAATCAAACTACGGTGTCGGATGTAGTTAATGAATGAGTGCGGATCGTCCACAAGGATTGCACAATTCAATTGTATTTTGATACGTTTGAAATGAAATGTTAAGCAACAATAAACGAAAACATGATTCAAGATGTGATTTGTATTCGAGTGTCACTATTCTTTACTCAAGAATCAAGAAACTATAAACAATCAAGAATCGGTAGTTTTGATAATATTTCCAATCAACAATCAAGAATATAAGTGAGGCTCGTAGGAATCGATCGGATCTTTAGACGTGATGTAATCTAAAGGGTTTTGTGTTCTTGTCCTTCGAAGAATTGATACTAGATCAATGGTGATCGACGAGAGTTAGGGTTTTCTTGATGAAATTAGGGTTTCATCTCTTAACCCTTGTTCTTTCGAGGATACCATTTATATTCTAGCCTCTAGCAATTTCAAGAAACGATCGGAACTCCCCAATCTCGAGCGATGTCGATCAAGAAAGCATCGCAACGAATTGGGTCGTCGATTCTTGAACTTGCTAGGGTTTACAAACTCGTGGGATTCAAGAATCGATTACAAATTTGTTACATCATCATACTAAAGATCGTCTCGACTCCTCGACGAGCGGAGTTTTATACACACATCACCACACAGATAATATTCAAGAATTGTAAAGATAACATGATGCGGAATTTAAAGAAAACAAGATAAAAGAATATCACCTTTTATTTAATCAACAATTTCAATACATTCTTTCAAGAATCTACAAGAAGAAGAAATCGATCGTTGACTCGGCTTCGCTCGTCTCCGTAGATCGTGGATCTACTTTGATCTCTTGCCCGATTGAAGATCGGCTCGGCTCATAAAAGGGTTGAAGGCATCTTGCTTGGCTTGCACTCAAGATCTTGAATTGTGGTTGGATTTAGGGTTAGGGTTTCCTACAAGCTCTCTCACTAAACTTGAGGAAGAGGGGATGAAGAAAGGGATTGATTCACTAATTGGATGAATAATTCCCAAGGTTGAATAATGTCCAAATGATGAGCCTAGGGTCTTATTTATAGAACTCCCAAACTCTAGGTTTAGGTTTGAATTAGAACTTTCCCTCCCAAATTTTGTTGAAGAGTTTCTAGAAGGAGTTTGTTAGGAGTTAGCTTAGGGTTTAAGCTAGGGTTTAGGGAAAGTTCTAGAAGTATTAGGCTAGTTTAGGTGTTTGCTGATCTGGAGGAAGTATCTGGAATATTCTGGAAGTTTGTGAGCATAATTGAGCTGTAGCCACTGAAACAGGAGTTGTGCACTGAAATTGGGGAACTGATTCCCTGTAGCCGCCGCGCAACCGCCGCAAGAACCAGGTATTGGCCGCGCTTCCGCGGCTTGTTGGTAAGCTTGGGCCTTTGACTTTCTTCTGTGGTCTTGGGCTGCTGTTTTTAGCTTCCTTTGATGTTTAGATTTGTATTTCCTCTTCTGTGTTGATACCATATTTGATTTTAGTTAGTTTACGAGCAATGTAATGATCGAGCAATGTAATGATCGAGCAAGCTTCTCTTTTCCTGCATAGACTTCGAAACACGGGTTGCAAGATATAGAAAATATGCTATGTAATGCAATGCAGTCAATTTCCCTAGAAATGCCGGTTTTAAGGTCGAATACATGTAATCTGATATTTTGCGACCGATTTGCTAATATGTGAATTATGAATACCGTACACTTCTATATGGATGCAAATGATAAGGAAATTGCCGGTTAAAATATGCAATATTTTCGACTGATCAAATACCCCCAAACTTAATTTCGATCGTCTCGAGCGAATGTTTTATTAAAAAGAGAAGGAGAAAATAAAGAGAAAAACTAACTAGCACACTTTCGTAGGCAACACGATTGCACTGAGCATGTGCAACAAGCCTTTAAACCTCTAGGTGTCCCTAGTAGGAGGAGTGTTGTCTCCTGAGGGTTTTCAGCGGATTGCACCCACAAAATCCAATAATAAAAGCAAGATCATGAATATTACATTTAAAGAAAAGAATTGTAAAAGAAAAGCCTTGAAAATTAGGGTTTCCAACTAAGCTAGCTTTTCGGTTGTCATGAGCCCTATCATAATGGTCATGAAAAGATGTCAGAAATCACGTCCTCCCTCAATAAAACATCGTCTTATTCTTCATTCCTATCTTTATTCCAAACATCGATCATATCACCCTGCGTGTGTGTAAAGACATCCCTACACCCGGAGAATTCAATTCAAGCTATCATACCCTTGCCCATCGGCCTCAGTACTTCTTGGCAAACGAGATTGCTTACACACTTTCATGCGACCGTTAATACTTCTTGAGGTACTAACCGACCGATTACTAATGTGCTTGCATGCTTGGTGTATTTTCCTCGTCTTGCACCACCTCAGGCATAGCAGTGACTCCCAGACCAGTTGACCTTGGGGCACTAGGTGAAGAAGCACCCTTTTGCTATATATTTTTATTGCCCTCGGTGATAACAAAACCAGTATCCATTTTTCTCACCACTTTAAAACACATAATTTTTTTTTCCATACTTTTGGCTTTAAGACAAGAGCATTTCAAGGTATCCTCTACTATCCCAGGCTTCAAGACGTGTGTAAGTGCGAATAGCAGGGTAGCAACGTTCAAAATGTTTGGCTTCCACAATAGAAACTATTTTTCAGACTTATTTTTATCCTCAGATTAGTGACGTCCTTCATCTTACTAACCCTTGGGACAACGGCTCATAACTACTTATTACTAGTTCGTATAAGAAAACTTCTAATTTTCTTGGTTTTCTTAAATTTTTCTAATCTCATGGATGTAACTTTTCACTTTCTAAACTTTCATTATCTTATTTATATACAAAAAAGTGTAAATATTAAAATTATTTTTATATTTGAAAATTTTTAAATTTTTATGGGTTTTGAAAATTTTTCAATTTTTATAGATTTTTAAAAGAAATGTTTTGTGCTTATGCAGATGATATGCAAATGATGCAAAAATAAGCACAAACCTCCCCCAAACTTGTTTTCAACAGTGTCCTCACTGTTGCCGACAGCTATACCTACAAAAATCTGTAAATCTGGGGGGAATTATTAGTGGGGGCAAAATATATAAGTGAAGAACTTCCCCCAAACTTATCTTTCACTCACCTTCATTCAAAAGATGATGCAATGATATACAGGATATGAAGGTAAGACGGAGGAATTTTAATCCAAATAAACTGGCTCTTGTAAGAACAAGAGCTCTTCCGTGGGGTCAGTGGAAAAATACGGCTTTAATCTATGTCCATTTACTTTGAAAACTGTGCCGTTTTTAACATTTTCTACTTCTACTGCCCCATGCGGGTATACAGACCGCACAACAAAAGGTCCCTTCCAACGAGATCGGAGCTTACCCGCGTGAAGGTGTAATCGTGAATCATAAAGAAGGACTTGTTGACCAGGTAAAAATGTTTTCCTTAAAATGCTTTTATCGTGAAAAACCTTAGTCCTATTCTTTGTGATTACAGCATTATCATAAGCTTTATCGCGGAGTTCGCTTAGCTCGTTAAGTTGCAGCTTCCGAAAGTTGCAAGCAAGGTTTAAATCAAAATTTATTTCCTTTATAGCCCACAATGCTTTATGTTCTATCTCAACAGGTAGATGACATGCTTTACCAAAAACTATCCTATATGGAGACATTCCTAGGTCGGTCTTATATGCAGTCCTGAATGCCCAAAGAGCATCCGTCAATTTGGTCGACCAGTCTTTCCTATTCTTAGCAACAGTTTTCTCCAGGATAAGTTTGATTTGTCTGTTTGAGATCTCAGCCTGCCCGCTTGTTTGGGGATGATAGGGTGTAGAAAGACGGTGGTTGATTGAGTATTTTCGCATCAGAGTCTCGAAAGACCTGTTGCAGAAATGTGTCCCATTATCGCTAATAATAGCGCGTGGGTGTCCAAATCGCGAAAAGATATTCTCTTTTAAGAACTTAATGACAACTTTCCTGTCATTAGTGCGACATGGAATGGCTTCTACCCACTTTGAGACATAATCAACCGCCAGCAATATGTACAGATTCCCAAAGGAGTTGGGAAAATGACCCATAAAATCAATGCCCCAAACATCAAACATTTCAACAACCAGAATGGGTTGCTGAGGCATTTCATTCCTCTGGGATATTCTACCCGTATACTGACATTGTGTACAGGTTTTGCAATATTCAAATGCGTCCTTGAATAAGGTCGGCCAATAAAATCCACATTGCAAAACTTTTTCCGCTGTCTTTCTAGGACCAAAGTGACCCCCACAGGCCTGATCATGACAAAATGAAAGAACACTCTTGAACTCTTCATTCGGGACGCACCGGCGAATGATCTGATCAGGACAATATTTAAACAAATAGGGCTCGTCCCAGTAAAAGTGTTTTACTTGGGAAAGAAAACGGTATTTGTCCTGTTTTGACCAATCGCTCGGTATAAGTCCCGTGGCATGATAGTTCACAATATCCCTGAACCATGGTTCAGCGGATATGCTCAAGAGTTGTTCATCAGGGAATGAGTCATTGATCGGCAGGGTCACAGGGGAAGAAACGATGCGTGAAAGGTGGTCAGCTACTACGTTTTCACATCCTTTCTTATCTTTGATAACAAGATCAAATTCTTGTAACAGTAGGATCCAACGTATTAGTCGACCTTTTGCATCTTTCTTCGCCAGAAGATGTTTTAAAGCGGAATGGTCAGTATATACAACTATAGGTGAGCCGATTAAGTAAGGCCTGAATTTTTCTAACGCAAATACAACCGCTAAAAGCTCTTTCTCGGTGGTTGTATAATTGATTTGCGCATCATTCAGGGTCTTACTGGCATAGTAAATCACGTGTGGCATCTTTTCGATGTGCTGTCCTAAGACTGCACCTACTGCAAAATCAGATGCGTCACACATCAGCTCAAAGGGGTAGTCCCAATTTGGTGATGATAAAACGGGGGCTGAAGTGAGTGAGTGTTTAAGTGAGTCGAAAGCTGTCTCGCAATCCGAGTCAAAATGGAAGGTCGTATCCTTGGCCAGGAGTAGTGTTAAAGGTCTAGCAATTTTGCTAAAATCCTTAATGAATCTCCTATAAAAGCCCGCATGGCCAAGGAAAGAGCGAATATCTTTGACGCTTTTGGGATGAGGCAGGTTTTGAATGACATCTACTTTAGCTCTGTCAACCTCAATGCCTTTCTGTGAAATGACATGTCCAAGTACTATTCCTTCTTGGACCATAAAGTGGCATTTTTCCCAGTTTAATGTCAAGTTCTTCTCTTTGCAACGAGTAAGAACAGCGTCTAGATTCGCAAGGCAATCAGAGAAAGAGTCTCCAAAAATCGAGAAGTCGTCCATAAAGATCTCCAGAAAATTCTCTACCATATCAGAGAATATCCCCATCATACACCGCTGAAAGGTAGCGGGAGCATTGCATAACCCAAAGGGCATGCGACTGTAAGCAAAGGTACCAAAAGGACAAGTAAAAGTGGTTTTATCTTGATCCTTTTTGGCGATGGGGACCTGATTGTAGCCTGAGTAGCCGTCCATAAAACAATAAAACTCTCGTCCCGCTAAGCGTTCCAGCATTTGATCAATAAATGGTAGAGGAAAATGATCTTTCCTCGTAGCAGCGTTGAGTTTTCTATAATCGATGCATACACGCCACCCAGTTTGGGCGCGTGTCTGAATCAACTCATTCGCCTCATTTGTGATAACTGTGATGCCGGATTTCTTAGGAACGACATGTATAGGACTCACCCACTGGCTATCGGAGATGGGGTATATAATACCACTATCTAAGCATTTGACGATCTCTTTCATGACAGCTTCCTTCATGACGGGATTCAACCGTCTCTGTGGTTCTCGGGTCGGTCTGGCATCATCCATCACATGTATATGATGTTCAACTATCAAGGGACTAATCCCTTTGATGTCCGCCATACTCCAACCAAACGCCTCTTTGTTAGATCTCAATACCGATAAAAGGGCATTCTCTTGCTCTGATGCAAGAGAAGCGGAAATGATAACCGGTAATGACTCGTTCTCACCTAGATATGCATATTTCAGGTGAGAAGGTAAAATTTTGAGATCTAACTCAGGCGGAGAAATGATAGAAGGAAGGGTCACAGATTGATTTTTGGATCTACAAAGAAGCTCAGAGCCTGTGAAAGATACAGACTCGGGTGGAGAAAAGTCAGAAGTGCAGGACTCATGTGTAGCTAAAGTGTCCTCACTAAGATCTAGTGCAAAGTCAAGCAGAGATGTGCTAATGTCATCGAGATCAGTAAAGCAAGATCCTCAACTCCACAACTATCGGGAGCGATCTCATGGACAGAGCACACATCTAAAATATGAGCACTAGGTTCTGATGGCTGACTTCCAACTTTATAGATGTTTAGTTCAATGGTCATATTTCCAAATGATAAATTCATTGAACCATTTCTACAGTTTATAACAGCGTTGGAAGTGGCAAGGAAAGGACGACCTAGAATCACCGGAATTTGGCCCCGGGGGTTTGCTACAGGATGTGTGTCGAGTACAATGAAGTCGACAGGGAAAACAAATTCCCCGACCTTTATCAATACATCCTCTAATTCACCCCTTGGTTTGGTGATAGATCGGTCCGCCATCTGGAGAGTGCAATGAGCAGGTTTCAGCTCTCCAATCCCTAATTGCTCATAGACAGAATAAGGTAACAGGTTAACACTCGCGCCAAGGTCTAAAAGAGCACGATTTATGTTTTTACCCCCAATCGAAATCGAAATTGTAGGACAACCTGGGTCCTTTCTTTTCTTTGGAAGCTGGGGTATAAAAGCAGTGCTGATATTATTAGACATAAAGACCTTCTTCGGCACTTGGGTCTTCCTCTTCCTAGTGCACAAGTCCTTAAGAATTTTCGCATAAGCGGGGACTTGCTGAATCGCATCTAAGAGAGGGATATTGATGTTAACCTGTTTGAACATCTCTATAATTTTCTCCATATGAGGACTCGTTCTATTAGCCCTTAGCCGATTCGGGTAAAGTGCTTTCGCAATAAGCGCGGGGTCCATCATAGGAGAAGGAAAGAGGGGTAGACGAGGTCCCAAAGGAGGTGTGGGGACCGTCTGTGGAGAACTATAAGGGTTGGGTGAAGGTGTTGAGCCTAAAGGGAAATGGAGAATAGGCTCGTGCGAAGGTGGTTTGGTAGAAGGATCAGAAGGTGAAGTGTGTGTATGTGGGAAAGACTTAGCCGGGGTGTTGATATGATTTTCAGTATTATCAATCTCTTCCCCGACATGATTGTTCAGCACTCTTCCCGATCTCAACGTTGTGATGGCATTTACATTGTAATGCCCAGGATTCTGTAGGGGTTGAGAGGGAAGTTTCCCTTTTTCTCTCGCACTCATTTCGGCTTTTAAACGTGCGATTTCAGCTTCCATCGTGCGAATACTCTCAGCTTGGGACGCTGAGTTTTTCTTTATTTCACTGACGGAAGATCTAACCTCAGTCGAAACATCCATGAAATTTGATAAAAGTGATTTCATGGTTTGAGTGAATTGAGAGAACTCGTCAGAACAGGACTGCATAGGATTAGACTGCGCAGGAGTGTTGCCCTGGTTTTGGAAATTTTGTGACTGATAGGGGTGCTGAGTGAGTTGTAGGGGTTACTGTTGTGGTGGAGGAAGAGCCCTTTGAAATTGATTCGTGTTTGGAACCGTGTTTTGAGATTGGTTTTGGTTCCAAGCAAAATTCGGGTGGTTCCTCCAACCCTGATTGTAACTGGAAGAATATGGATCGTTTCGAGGTCTTTGAAATGCGGCATTAGAATGCTCGTGACCTTGAAACGCAGAGTTTAATGGACATTCTTCCGTTAAATGTGACGGATCAGAACAGCACCCACAAACAGTTTTGGGGAGCGACATTGGGTTTAGGGAGGCTGCTGCAAATTTGTGTTCCATAGCGTCGAGCTTCTTTTGCATTGCTGCCATTTCAGCTCGAACACCTATGGACACATCTATTTGGTGTACGCCACCCCTATTCAATGGTTGTGTTCCACTCTCCCAAATTAGTGATTTTTCAGCGAACTCTTCTAAGTATCGCCAGGCTTCCCCGTCATCTTTAGTCATAAATGTACCTTGACACATGTTTTCAAGGCTCTGTTTAGTGCTAGGGTTACTGCCCTCATATATGATTCGGCAAAGCTCCCATCTCGGGATGCCGTGATGAGGACATTGAACCAATAGATCCTTGAAACGTTCAAAGTATTTTGAAAATGGTTCGGCAGGGAGCTGGGCAAATTGGTTCAGTTCGCTACGGATTCGAGCCGTCTTTTGGACTGGGTAAAATTTCTTAAGGAATGCAGCGACGAATTCTTCCCAATTCGTAATAGAGTGTGCGGTAGTGTTGTATAGCCACTTCTCGGCTATATCGCACAAAGTAAATGGAAGAAGTCGTAGACGCATCGCATCCACTGAAAGTTGTGACGTACCCATCATTGCGCATACGTTTTCAAATTTGGTAATGAAAACGTAAGCGTCCTCGGTCTCGAGTCCGTGGTATTTGGGTAAAAGATTTATATACTGGGGCTTAATCTCAAAGTTATCCCCATTGGCTGGTGGTGTGGATAAGCAGGTCGAAAGAGGACCTCTATGTGGATAGCATCTTTCCTGGAGAGAAATGTGGGGTGGAGTAGGATTCTGCGCACCAACGGATGGTGGCAGATTAGGGTTAAAGAAGTTCGATGGATTCGGATCCATCGGCGTGGGTATGGTAGTGGGTAAAGAAAAGGTAAATGGAGAATTATCGACTTCGGAGTCGATAAAAGGTACGCGGACTAAACGGGCACTAGAATCCCGTGTCCAGCCTATCTTGTACTAAAAAGGGTTAGTACAAGTGGCAGCGTTGACTTATAATTATGGGTAAATGAATGCGGTGCTTGCTTTAAAAAGGGACGGATTTTGAAAAAAAAATGATGCGACAAAACAAATGCAGCACACAAACCCTAGAATCTAATGGTCACCTAGGTCCGATCTCTAGACCGCTCCTAACTGCCAAAAGACAAGTCGCAGGATAGAATCCTCCACTGCCTCTTTGTCCCCCTGTGGCCGGATAAGTGCCAGGTAAGTGGGAAGGAACCACCACTACAGTGGACCTAATTAATAACCACTAGCCTTAGACACACTCGCCTTAGGCACCACAAGAAAACGCGGATAAGCAATGAATTACCCACGACCTTCTCTTGTCCTATTGAGCGCGACAGTCCTTAGAGTCTTCTCTAGATTTCTTTTAGTTAATGGGGGTAATGCGGATGCAAGTTTGACGATTTTCGGGGCCTAGGAAGGGTAATGAAATCCCCACCTAATTTGGATTTGGCCGTGCCCCTTAAATTTCCGTATTAGAATGCAAACAACCAAGAAATCAAAAATCACACACAATTTTAATTTTAATTTTGCTTTTGCGCGCTGCGATTTATTTGCAAAGAATCCTGCAGAAAAAGGTTAATTGGAGCTAAAAAGAGAGAGGGGAGAGAGCAAGAAATCACCTGCACTGAAAATTTTTCAGTGATCCCTCAATACAGCCGCGTTTCCGCCGCTATTCCTGTGTATACGCCGCACTTCCGCGGTTAGGTATTGGGAACAGTGTACCAAACTTCTTCAGCTGCTTTCTGTTTCTATCTCCAGCTCTCTGGTATATCCCAAATAATTTTTTCACAGCACAGAATGCTCCAGATCACCTTGCAATCAAATCACAACACACGTGTAAGAGTTTGTACGAATTTTGATTTCAAGAAGTAAAACGTAATAATTCTTTCACTTCAAACTAAAAATGTAAATGAATTAGCGCGATCCCCGGCAACGGCGCCATTTTGATTGATGTATTTTCTGATGTGTATATGTAAAAAGTAACGACAATCAAAAAATTATATTGACCGCAATCAAACTACGGTGTCGGATGTAGTTAATGAATGAGTGCGGATCGTCCACAGGGATTGCACAATTCAATTGTATTTTGATACGTTTGAAATGAAATGTTAAGCAACAATAAACGAAAACATGATTCAAGATGTGATTTGTATTCGAGTGTCACTATTCTTTACTCAAGAATCAAGAAACTATAAACAATCAAGAATCGGTAGTTTTGATAATATTTCCAATCAACAATCAAGAATATAAGTGAGGCTCGTAGGAATCGATCGGATCTTTAGACGTGATGTAATCTAAAGGGTTTTGTGTTCTTGTCCTTCGAAGAATTGATACTAGATCAATGGTGATCGACGAGAGTTAGGGTTTTCTTGATGAAATTAGGGTTTCATCTCTTAACCCTTGTTCTTTCGAGGATACCATTTATATTCTAGCCTCTAGCAATTTCAAGAAACGATCGGAACTCCCCAATCTCGAGCGATGTCGATCAAGAAAGCATCGCAACGAATTGGGTCGTCGATTCTTGAACTTGCTAGGGTTTACAAACTCGTGGGATTCAAGAATCGATTACAAATTTGTTACATCATCATACTAAAGATCGTCTCGACTCCTCGACGAGCGGAGTTTTATACACACATCACCACACAGATAATATTCAAGAATTGTAAAGATAACATGATGCGGAATTTAAAGAAAACAAGATAAAAGAATATCACCTTTTATTTAATCAACAATTTCAATACATTCTTTCAAGAATCTACAAGAAGAAGAAATCGATCGTTGACTCGGCTTCGCTCGTCTCCGTGGATCGTGGATCTACTTTGATCTCTTGCCCGATTGAAGATCGGCTCGGCTCATAAAAGGGTTGAAGGCATCTTGCTTGGCTTGCACTCAAGATCTTGAATTGTGGTTGGATTTAGGGTTAGGGTTTCCTACAAGCTCTCTCACTAAACTTGAGGAAGAGGGGATGAAGAAAGGGATTGATTCACTAATTGGATGAATAATTCCCAAGGTTGAATAATGTCCAAATGATGAGCCTAGGGTCTTATTTATAGAACTCCCAAACCCTAGGTTTAGGTTTGAATTAGAACTTTCCCTCCCAAAGTTTGTTGAAGAGTTTCTAGAAAGAGTTTGTTAGGAGTTAGCTTAGGGTTTAAGCTAGGGTTTAGGGAAAGTTCTAGAAGTATTAGGCTAGTTTAGGTGTTTGCTGATCTGGAGGAAGTATCTGGAATATTCTGGAAGTTTGTGAGCATAATTGAGCTGTAGCCACTGAAACAGGAGTTGTGCACTGAAATTGGGGAACTGATTCCCTGTAGCCGCCGCGCAACCGCCGCAAGAACCAGGTATTGGCCGCGCTTCCGCGGCTTGTTGGTAAGCTTGGGCCTTTGACTTTCTTCTGTGGTCTTGGGCTGCTGTTTTTAGCTTCCTTTGATGTTTAGATTTGTATTTCCTCTTCTGTGTTGATACCAGATTTGATTTTAGTGAGTTTACGAGCAATGTAATGATCGAGCAATGTAATGATCGAGCAAGCTTCTCTTTTCCTGCATAGACTTCGAAACACGGGTTGCAAGATATAGAAAATATGCTATGTAATGCAATGCAGTCAATTTCCCTAGAAATGCCGGTTTTAAGGTCGAATACATGTAATCTGATATTTTGCGACCGATTTGCTAATATGTGAATTATGAATACCGTACACTTCTATATGGATGCAAATGATAAGGAAATTGCCGGTTAAAATATGCAATATTTTCGACTGATCAAGAGGTCAAAAGGTTTAGGACTGGTTTCACTTAGAAGAGACCCTTCACAATCGGGTAAATCAAATACTACAAAGTCGCACAACTCATTAACCCTTCTATCTTCAATTGGTGAATCGTTTGGAACATTAGATAGACATTCAAAACCGGAGTCGTGTGATTCAAGTTGATATGGGTAGGTTCGATTTGGAAGGGTATACAACTCACTCTCTCCACTCAAATTCTCAACCTGTCCAACCACCTCTTCATACATTTGAAAATTTGGAGCTAGTTGGAAACTAGCTACCGGGTCACTAGGTTGTATGAGAGCAGCCATGGACGCATTCAAATCCATCATTTGTTGGCAAGACGCTACCCTAAAGTCTTCCAACGACTGTTCTAGACTAGACATAGGTGGTGAAGGGGTTTCAGTAAAAGATTCAAAGTAGTTTGGATACTGAAAATTCCCAAATGGCGGTTTAGAAGCAGTGTCTAGGGAAGGCGCAAACGTTGGGTAGGACTGGTAGGAA
The DNA here is from genome assembly GCA_030015575.1 of Agapanthus africanus. Classification (NCBI taxonomy): domain Eukaryota; kingdom Viridiplantae; phylum Streptophyta; class Magnoliopsida; order Asparagales; family Amaryllidaceae; genus Agapanthus; species Agapanthus africanus. Next base: position 395,255,941 of record JASDDO010000026.1, on the reverse strand, counting down.
TTGAATGGTTGGACACGGGTAGGATCATCATACGAATAAGAAGGTGAATGGAATTGTTGATCCAAAGAATTTGTAGTGGTGAAAGGATTGAAAGATCGGCTACGGGATTGTTCAATATGTTCAGCGATGGAAAAAGGACGACTTGCAAAAGGGGTATCAACATAAGTGGGTGGTGAAGGTTGAAACGGTTGATACAAAGTGGATTGCGGAGTACAAGTGTTTGTCCTAGACGCGTCTATGCGATCTTTCAATGAAATTTTGGGCATGGAGGGGTCGTTCGAAATTCGACCAAAGCAAGAACCGTAGGAAGTTATGTCTGGTTGTGGGTACCAAAGTTCGGCAAGGGTTTTTCGAGGTGGGGTACCCATGATATGAAGAGAGAAAGAAAGAAAGGAAGAGAAAAGGAGGGAAAAATGAATGTGATTTTTTTTTTGTAAATTTTTTAGTTAGTTATTAACAAAAGAATGAAATATATACACAAAAAGAATCTGGACCAAAAACAATCACGACACAAAAATACCACACACCTAATCGTTCTAGGGCTCACCTAGGTCAATTAGACCTGCTCAAGAACTTGGTTGTCGATGTAAAACTGTGTCGAGAAACAGGCTCAAAATATACTGATCACGAGGCCAGGTAAGTGCAGAGATAAGGGGAGGTTTTCCGACGCTTTCGCGAAGGTCCTTAATTAAATAACCCTTTCTCTTTTGGCGGTTTCACCGTGAACACTTTCCTAGACACCCCGAGAATGATATACCGTTAAGCGGTGTTCTAAACACAATTAACCTCTCCTAGTGAGCGCGAAGTCCTTAAGGCTTAAAGTCTAATATCTTTTAAAATTTGTGCGGGTAAGCGTTATGTTCAAGTTCGTGATTTGTGGGCCACGGAAAAGGTGATGAAATCCTTTACCGTATGTTGTGGGGTTCGCTTGCCCTTAAGTCCGTATTAATATATGCAATGCGCAAATCAATGAAAAAATTTGTTCAAAATTTCAAACAATCTTTTTTGTTAAGCGCGGCACTGCAACAAATACGGGTTAGTTAATTTGAGCGTTTGGAAGCGAACTTGCAAAGAATCTTGCAAAGATAGACAGTGGATGCGTCGGATTTGAGAAGAAGGTGTTAGTAAAGTACGTACCGTTAAGTTGTGGGTTGAGAAACCCCCGTTGAATCGAATCCAAGTAGCTTGAAAAGTTCGCTTGCGCAGGTCAAACTACCCGGATCTTTGGCACTGTACTTCGTAACCACCTTAACTTTGAATGTGCACTTTGCTCCCCACAATAGCCGTTCGCAATTCCGTAAAAATCTGAAATGTCGGAAAAACGGATATTAGTGCGAAAAGGCGATACGAATGCCCAAATACCTGCACACTAAAATTTAAAACAAGTAAACAATATAAATGGGGCAAAACCAGAACAATAGAGCACATGGAAAAAAATTTGGAGCAAAAATGAGGTGGTACGCCCGGCGTCGCCGGAAATGTAGGGGATGTCGCCGGTTTTCTCTTGGAGATAGGGCTCCAAATTTCTTCTGTGAATACAGTGTTCTAATAGTATCACACTGGTATTATTTGGAGTTTTAGTTCAGAGCCAGAGTGCAAGCAAGTACAAAATCCAGAGAGCAAAATGAGTTAAGAATGTTAGTTTTTTTTGTTTGGTTTTGAAAATCTTTTGATTTTTATGTTTGTTTTTAGAAAATAGGGTTAGTTGTATAGATGAATATTAACAAGATTAACCCGAAATAACAAAAACTAAAAACGTTACCGTCTCCCCGGCAACGGCGCCATTTGGTCGCACGCTAAAAGCGTGTCGGATATTTAAAAGTTCTAAAGTTTAACCGCGATCAGGACGGTGTCGCTTTGCAGCTAGCCGCGATGAGCACGGGTCGATCCACAGGGAGACGGAGCGTTTTATGTTCTTATTCTTACGAGTTAACGCGCGTGGCATATTTGTTCGTTATCTAACCTATGTGTTATATGCAAAGTATAAAGCTTGTTAGGAAACGGTAGGATAGTGTAAGTTAATGGATTCCGTATTCAAGTACTTTGAGCCGAACTTAACCAATGAGGCTAGGACAATCGGCAACAACGTTGATTAGGGGACTTAAGCACGGTATTCATGGAATTCGGCTTATTGACCCTTGTCCGTCCGTTCTTGTCTCTTGCTTTCACCTCCGGCCAAACCGAATGCAACCGGTCACGGTTAGGAATCACCTTTACCTTGGTAGGGTAGGATGCCTAACGGAGCGCTTGCGTAGGGTTTGGGCGGCGTTTCAAATGGAAAAGGAGGGAAAAGGAAATGAGGAACGAAATGTTAACTTACAATATCTTTCTCTTTTCCTAACAACACATATTAACAACCATTCACAAAACAAACCAAAAAGAGCAAAAGAAAAGATAAGCAAAGAAAAGAAAAGATTACAAGCAAGTAATTAAAGTGCATGAAATTTAAGTGCATGAAAGTAAAGCATGAATATAAAAATCAAGAAAGAAATAAGCAAGAAAGAGAACTAGGAACCATGGAACAAAACACAAGTCATGGGATCAATAACCAACCCTTAAACTTGCAAGCCCAATGAAGGGGTTGCAAGATCAAGAGAAGGGTAAAGAAATCATGTGAAATGAAGGCACAAAAGAGAAGAGCTTTATTGATTCCATATGAAGATACAACCCCTTGAGATCAATAACCAAAGCTTAAACCTGCAAGCTCAATGAAGATATTGCAAGATCAAGTTAAGGTAGAGAGCTCAAGGGGGAAGCTGTTTACAAGAAAAGAGAAAAGAAAACTTGGACTAAAGAATGACAATCCAAGACAAAAGAATGACAACCCACTGCCTGCTATATATAGGCAGAAAAGAAAAGAAATAAACAATAAAATTAGGGCTACGTGGAAGCAAGGAGGTGTGTGTGAAGAACTGGGGCCCACTGGAGCATGTGGGGCCGGCCAGGCCGGTCCAAGAGGTGATATGGCCGGTCCAAACCCGATGGAAGGGTCCACAATTTGGTGCATTGTCTTTGTTGTCCCCGGTGTCTCTTTGGTCCAGTTTATTTTTTCTGTTTCGACCTGGTTTGCACCCAGTATTTAGAGGGAATTTTGAATCTTCAATTCAACACATAATATTCACCATTAAATGCTCATTACTTCATTCCTACATGTGGCTTGATTCATGGCTGCCACCATTATGGCTCATGCTGATTTGTTTAATTGAATTTGATTTGATTTCAGTTTTGGAAGGAAAAATCAACACATAATATTTAGCCTTGAATGCATACAATATTTTGCCTTGAATGCACATTATATCATATCCACATGTGCCTAAAAGTCTTGTGTACACATTTGTTGTGTTGGACCATTTAGATAAAAAAAAATGTGTACACAAACTTGTTGCAAAAGAAACTCATGAAGTATTGGTCGGTTTGCGATTCTGGTTGCAGTGTCGGCTCTCAAATGATATATCCGTGCTTTTGAATGTATTTCCAGTATTTTGTCATGAATACATGTAATCTGTATTACTGAGCAGACACTGGTTAATAGTACCGATAAATACAACAAATAGATAATGAATGAGCGGTATTCGAATGCAGTTTTCTGATATGAACAGGAGCCTAGTCCCCGCCAAACACGGCAATGAACCCGTGGGAAGCATCTAGAGCAAAATTCCTGGTCACGTGGAACACGGATAACGTCACTTTTGACCCCGTGGAAAACGTCCAGCGGATCCTGGTCCTCGCAGAGCACGACAGTGAACCCGTGTGAAGAATCTAGAGCGGAGCCTGGTCCTCGCCGAGCACGGCAGTGAACCCGTGTGAAGCATCCAGAGCAAGCATTGGACTGTGGAGTCCTTAAATCCACGGACTATGATGTCCTTAACCTCGACCGTGATGTCTTAAAACTAACATCGCACTGTGGAGTCCCTAAATCCACGGACTATGATGTCCTTAACCTCGACCGTGATGTCTTAAAACTAACATCGGACTGTGGAGTCCCTAAATCCACGGACTATGATGTCCTTAACCTCGACCGTGATGTCTTAAAACTAACATCGGACTGTGGAGTCCTTAAAACCACGGACTATGATGTCCTTAACCTCGACCGTGATGTCTTAAAACTAACAACGGACTGTGGAGTCCTTAAAACCACGGACTATGACGTCCTTAACCTCGACCGTGATGTCTTAAAACTAATAATAGACCGTAATGTCCTTAAACTAATTTTACCTTGGTTCAAGGGTACACCTCTTCACTCCTTTAATATTTGTCATTATAATTCTTCAACGTCTTCAAAGAGGTAATGGGTCCCGACGACCACACATAATATTGGACTGTGGAGTCCTTAAATCCACGGACTATGATGTCCTTAATCTCGACCGTGATGTCTTAAAACTAACATTGGACTGTGAGGTCCTTAAACTCATGGACTATGACGTCCTTAACCTCAACCGTGATGTCTTAAAACTAACAACAGACTGTGGAGTCCTTAAAACCACGGACTATGATGTCCTTGACCTCGACCGTGATGTCTTAAAACTAACAACGGACTGTGGAGTCCTTAAAACCACGGACTATGATGTCCTTAACCTCGACCGTGATGTCTTAAAACTAACAATGGACCGTAATGTCCTTAAACTAATTTTACCTTGGTTTAAGGGTACATCTCTTCACTCCTTTGATATTTGTCGTTGTAATTCTTCAATGTCTTCAAAGAGGTGGCGGGTCCCGATGACCACACATAATATTGGACTGTGGAGTCCTTAAATCCACGGACTATGATGTCCTTAACCTCGACCGTGATTTCTTAAAACTAACATTGGACTATGAGGTCCTTAAACTCATGGACTATGACGTCCTTAACCTCGACCGTGACGTCTTAAAACTAACATCGGACTGTGGAGTCCTTAAATCCACGGACTATGACATCCTTAACCTCGACCGTGATGTCTTAAAACTAACATCGGACTGTGAGGTCCTTAAACTCTTGGACTATGATGTCCTTAACCTCGACCGTGATGTCTTAAAACTAACAACGGACTGTGGAGTCCTTAAAACCACGGACTATGATGTCCTTAACCTCGACCGCGATGTCTTTAAACTACGGTATCCTGGAAAACGTCCAGAGCGGAGCCTGGTCCTCGCCAAACACGACAGTGAACCCATGGGAAGCATCCATAGCAACCCTTAACTCTGTGAAATGCGGATAAGGACAATTTTACCCATCACTTACGGATCCTCACGACTTGCAAGGAAGTAAATTCTCTTGTGAGCTCCTTACGACTTTCAAGAGAAAACGCACTTAGGAATTCTCACGATTCTTAAGGAGAAATTACACCTACGGGATCCTCTCGACCGGTAGGGAGAAAATTCTTTATGAGACCCTCACGGCTCATAAAGTGGAAAAGTCTTAGGTGACAGATCCTAACTCTATTTTCTAATCCATTGCCTCCCTACAAAGAATCCAAGATTGACAGCTATATGCTACCTACAGATCTCACTGGCTAAAATCACATGACAGCAACACAGCAAGGAGAAGAAAGCGACAGAAAGAATATCTGATTTGCATTTAATTAAGCGTCCGAGGCATACTCATTCAGGCATGTGCAAAAGATTTAATACATAAAATAAAACACGCTGAAATGAAAAATTTGCCATTCATACTGCGAAAAAGTTCTTACAGTTATAAAAACAGTAAACAAAAACATTATCGAGATGGTTACAATGGCAAAACCTCAGACCCAGGGCTTGGATTGAGGAACTCAAAAGTGACTTTGTCCAGAGTTTTCCAGGCCTGGCGAACCATCCTGGTGTGCTTTCTTTCGCGATCACGAGCGTCAGGATCCCCACGGATGTCCTCCACCCTCCGATAGGCAGCAAGTATGGCGGACTGTTGAAAAGCCTGGTACAGGAGATCGACAAGATTGTCTCGCCGTCTCTTCGAGATTAGGTTCATCAGATACACCGAGTGCACCTTGTCTTCGGCGGCATCCAATGCTTTAAGTGGCACGCCAGTACAGAATAGAGGGAGCACTTCCCAGATCGCTCCCACAATAAGCTTCAGAAGAGGGGAACGCCGAGGAAGCAGTTGACCATTATATGCGTCAAAGCGACTCATAATTTCGGCGCACTCGGCATTTGTAAATTCTCGATTCTGAGAACGTCCGAGTTGGCGGATTTCTCCATAAGAGATAATCTCTTCGAGATCATACATGTGAGCGTCCATTACTCCTGTAAAAGAAAATCAGCAAAAGTCAGCAGACAGACTGAATAAGAAATTTCTTGTTCAAAATAGGCACATGGAGTTAAACTCCTCGAGAGCAATGCTCTGCAGACAGGAGTGACACCTGTCAAAATCAGTATGAAGGGAAGTTAAAGAAGGCCCCCTAGAACATTGAGAGCCTTGCTCTAAGAAGACGATATAATTCATCAAAAAATAGAATTCCATCTTAAATCTTCAAGATCCATGAAAAACTTTCAAGAGTTCTTCTATATGATGTGAAAGGAGCAAAGCTCCGTTAATGATCACAAGAAAAATCCTTTTAGAGAGCAGAGCTCTATTAATAGAACCCTAATAGGGTTCTCTTTAGTTCCCTTTAGATCTCTTTAGACCTATGGAGCAAAGCTCTGCTAAATAAAACCCTAAATGGGTTTTCTTTAGATCAAAGATCTATAAAGAGCAAAGCTCTGTTAATGGGTAAAACCCTGGTTTATTAAAAGTTTTAAACTATACCTAAGTTTTGGAAGAGTTTTACTCTTGAAAAATTCTTAAAACTAAAGAGCAGTGCTCTGAATAAGAGAAAATTCTTAAGAAAGAGGATGAAAATCATCAAAGGGACCAAAGGTTCTATTTATAAGCATTGAGAGCTATTTCAACTCCCTAAAAGTTGATCCAACGACCGAGATGCTACCACCGCCGCACTCATGTTTGGAGCCACGTAAGAGCAACGGTGGGGGGGGCATTTGTTTCCCCCAATCAGAGCAAAGCTCTGTTCAAATTCCAAGACTGGAAATGAAGCGACGCTTCTGCGTCCCCGAATCAGAGCAAAGCTCTGTTCAAATTCCAAGACTGGAAATGAAGCGACACTTCTGCTCCCCTCAATCAAAGCAAAGCTCTGTTTTAGAAATTTAAGGGCCATAATTGAAGCAACGCTTCAGGTTCTGCGCCAGGCGCAGTGCGCCACGTGTCTAATAAAGATGCGCTGGCGCAGTTGCCCTGCGCGCTGCGCTACTCGCCACGTGTCTAACACTGGTGCGCTAGCACGGTTGCGCTGCGCGCCACGTGGCGAGCACGAGTGCGCTAGCGCTAGACGCGCTGCGCGCCACGTGTCAAAACACGAATGCGCTAGCGCTAGCGCAATTGCGCTACGCACCCCAAGTTAGAGCAAAGCTCTGTTTCCAAGATTGAAAAGTGAAGCGACGCTTCATGATTATGCAGCGCATAAACATCTTACAGAGGAATAACAAAGAATTAAAAACAAGAGAACACTTAACAGATAATGAAATACTGAATTAAAACATCTTTTTATTATTGTTGTTGTTGTTGTTGTTGTTGTTGTTGTTGTTGTTGTTACATTTAAAAAAGATCACCAAACAAGGGATCAGTAGCATAAGGGTGAACAAAGCAATAAACAAAATTTTCAAACTCCCTCGCCGCCTTCTCCAGCACATCAAAACGGCGATTTTCACGAGGAGTGGCTCCCCACCGATTGGCGCCGTGCTCATCCGCAAAAGCAGACATGATAGCCCGCCGGGCTCTTATTTGGCTCAACAGGTGAACCGAGCAATCTTTCAGAGCCTGAGTAATTAGGCACGCCTCATGGAAACACTCGAGTTTGTCTTCAGCCGCATCGAGCATTGCTAAGGTCATCTCCACTGGGTGAGGGGAGATGTCATCAAGCACCGACGCAAGGATCATCCGAAACCAGATAGAGTGTGGGGGAAGAGGGGACCCCACACGAGTCAAAAGATCGTGCAGCGCAGCGTCGTATTGCTCATCCGTAAAAGAAGGATCCACCAAGCGCGCAACAAAGCGAGGAACGAGGTCCTGAATGGGCACTTCCCACGGCTGTCTACGAGCATGGGGGCGGTTACAAGCCATAATTGAGAAAAGTTCTTTAGAGATGAGAAAAAGAAGAAGCTTTGCTTCGAGTTATAAAGACGAAGCACAGAAGATTTTGTGCACAATTCCCAAGACTGGGAAATGAAAGATTCTCGGGAATATAAGTTTGACTTAAAAAGGAAGGTGAAAAGACACCTCTGTTGAAGCAACGCTTCAGATCCAGCGCTCTGCTGAAGCAACGCTTCAGATCCAGCGCGCTGCGCGCCACATGGCAAGTACGAGCGCGCTAGCGCAGTTGCGCTGCGCTCTGCGCTGCGCGCCACGTGTCCAACGTAGGTGCGCCAGCGCTGGAATTAAAATCCCCACCGTTAGATCAAAGGATCTAATAATAATAAATCATTATTAACCAGAATTAAATTCTGTTAAGGAAAGATTTCTCAAAATCTTTCCAAACAGCAAGATTGTGCTTTAAGCACCGCTGGATCAATGATCCAATGGTAAATAATGAATTGCCAAAACAGAACAAATTCTGCATAGAAAGATTTCTCCATCTTATTGAAAAACAAGAAGATTATCTTCTGTCAAACAGAAGCCTTGGGATCAAAGATCCAATGGTGGGAAATATTCCCAAATCAATCAGAGAAAGATCTCTTCAACTGATTTAACAAATCATTTGGCCCTATATAAAGGACCCTAGACTTCAAGTCTAAAAGATACAGAAGAGGAAGAGAAAAACCCTCTGCCAAAAAAAAAGAGCGAGCTCTTAAAAAAAGAAGAGTTTTCTTCATACTCAAGCTAAAAGAAAAGAGAGAACTATATTCTTAAAAAAAACAGAGATGAAAACATCTCATAAAAGAAGAACCCTCTTCTAAAAAGATCTTAGATCTATAGAAAAAAAGACCAAGGTCTTTGAATAAAAAGAAAGGATCAAGATCTAATCATAAAAAGAAGTATTTTTACTTCAACAGATCTTCTGATCTATAAAGGCAGAGCCTTTTATAAGAATGAGAACTTAGTTCTTGAATCTTAAGGCAAAGCCTCTTTTAAGAAAACATAAGCTTGTTCTTTAATCTTAAATTGATCAAAATGCGCTTTGCGCTATTGGACAGTGCTTTGAACTCTTGAACTGCGCCTTTGCAATCCTTGGACCGGCGCTCAGCGCCAAAACATGCCACGTGTCAACCACAGACACAGCTTGCGCTTTGCGCTCCTGAAAACAGCGCACTGCGCTCTTGGATTGGCGCTCAGCGCCAAGCGCGCTACGTGTCACTCGCTGGTTCGCCAACAGACTAGCGCAACGCTCTCATAAATCTAAAGCGCAGTGCGCTAACAAACTAGCGCTAAGCGACACGTGTCACCCTCATGTGCGCCAGCGCAATGCGCTCTTTAATTAACGCAAAGCGCCTGATGCGCTACGTGGCGCGCTGTCAGAACATACTTCGTTCTGATAAATGCTATGCAATACCAGACAAAATGTCAGAGCCCAATGCTTGGCATTATTAAAAGAACAGAGCCCAAATAAAGGCCTAACAGGCAGAACAACAATGAAATGTTAAACATTTTTTTTAACTGGACTTAGCCCAATTCTGGCCATAAGTCCTCAATTTAAATTGAACTGAGCTTATCTGCTCTTCCAATCAATTTACACCCGGTTCGAAGGTACATCTCTTCACTCCTTTGATATTTGTCGCTATAATTCCTCAACGTCTTCAAAGAGGTGACGGGTCCCGACAACCACACATTTTACGGACTGTTGGGTCCTTAAACTCATGGACTATGATGTCCTTAACCTCGACCGTGATGTCTTTAAACTAACATCGGACTGTGAGGTCCTTAAACTCATGGACTATTATGTCCCTAACCTCGACCGTGATGTCTTTAAACTAACATTGGACTGTGGGGTCTTTAAACTGATGGACTATGATGTCCTTAACCTCGACCGTGATGTCTTAAAACTAAAATCGGACTGTGAGGTCCTTAAACTCATGGACTATGATGTCCTTAACCTCGACCGTGATGTCTTAAAACTAACATCGGACTGTGAGGTCCTTAAACTCACGAACTATGATGTCCTTAACCTCGACCGTGATGTCTTAAAACTAACACCGGACTATGAGGTCCTTAACTCATGGACTATGATGTCCTTAACCTCGACCGCGATGTCTTAAAACTAACATTGGACCGCAATGTCCTTAAACTAATTATCGACCGCAACGTCATTAAACTAAACAACAGAGCCCGATTGCTCTTTTATCGGATCTAAACGATCCCGTTAAGTCGACTTAGTCTGAAATTAGACTAACGTATCCTTAACAAACGTTTAAGTTGATCTTAGCCTCAAAATGAGGCTAACGTATCCTTAAACCTAAACCCCCCAAACCCAAATCTAAGAAAGATACGGATTTGGACTAGTCCACGCCCTACGGGCGACAACATAACTTAGTCTCCGTATACAATCCACGGGCACCCAAACACAAAACAAACACCCACGACACGAAGTGACCATATGGAGAAGGAGAAAGTTGTTACCGCGATGCGGTAGCATAATTAACTGCAGGGGCTTGCGCCTGCAAGGAAGAGCGTCCCCACAATCAAAAACCCCTCAAGCGAGGGGGAATCTGACGAAGTCTGCTACATCGGCCGCATCCGTTTAAACCTTCGATACATGGTGCCATAAATCAACTTGGCATCTTCAGAGAGGTGGACGGATAGCACACCAATTAGCATCTGCCCCCAGATTCAGGCAAGACGTCCAGTCTTCCCGGCTTCCGGCGGTAAACAGGGGTCTCGATCAGTATACACTAGTCTATACTGGAGTATCGATGCCCGGTCTCGATACTCTCACGACTAGGGACATTTAAGGATGTGCTTATAGACCCCCAGCTCCCACGTATGTGATCGCCATCATAATGCTGACAGTCAAGCAAGAATTCTATGGGCTCTATCAACATGTATATGATGATAAAGACAAACCAGATAGCATACTATCATCTTGAGTAAGACTGCTTTATCGGTATAGGTCATCACTCAATCATCATAATCACAAGTCCGTGACTATGATAATTGCCTTGAGGGCACTATAGCCAACAAAAACATTATGAAAACATATGCATGTATAAATATATATGAGGATATCAACCACGTGTGTCCATCGACACTTCAAAATCATGGAACCTGAGTATCCAACACCGACACTCGAAACATCATGAAACCCGTGTCCAGCATCGACACGTAAATCTTCATATCTCAGGCGCCGCATACTATGATCGGCCCTCATATCTATCTCATCTCAGGCGCCGCATCCTCAGATCGGCCCTCATATCCATCTCATATCATAACTCCAAAACGATATCCTCCGGATATCCGCCGAGTTCTATACAATCACCGGTAGGTAGTGTTCCCTCTGCCAGGCTCATCGTCTACACCACAAAAATCATTTCTTGCCCCAGGGTACCATACCGGGTCCACCATTTACCCGCAAACGGCATCCGCCAACTCCTCGAATCGGGTCTTGAAAACAAATCTCAGAACCGAGAAAACTCATGGTGGACGTCTCGAAATATCATATCAAGAGAAACCGCGTTTTTAAAACGATACATAATTTCCTTTGAAATATAACTGCGGTTCTCAAATCCAGATATCTCATGAAAACAGTATCTCAAGAATATAACCATAAAGTACGATGTATGCAATATAGAGTAGTAATATGAGCATATCGAGTATATCATGCAAGCATGTCAAGTGATAGTACTGAACAATGAATGTACTATACAGTTAAGAATAATATCATGATACGGCAGTTCTACTGTGTAAGTGGCATGGTAATTACCGATGAAGAATGTGTGAGAGCCGGCAAATCTATGTAAGTGTAACATGCACATCAACGGTAATTGTGCAGGTGTACTAGCAAATGATATCATATAACATTAAATACTGGAAACATGATAGGTATCACATGAGGAATAATCCAACATAAACATGAACTATAATAAGGTAGGCTCTTTATGTCGACAATCCCGCCTCATAGTATCAAGTTTCGCAGTATCCTCGATCATCATCCTCAATTCATGAGTGCAGATCAAACATTCGGTAAACGCATCGCGTACGGAAACCCATCGTACGGTGTCACAAACAGAATAGGGAATCTATCGTCCTATTCACCAACAAAGGTACGGATCTAAAGTCTCGTATGGTATATCTTATCAATCACATAACACATCTATATCAATCTTATATCATGTCATCTTGCATATACGTCATATCTTGTTAATCTCAAGTCATATCGATCTCGATCTCATATCCTACCATTGTCAACTCATACTTGTCCTCTTTCAATTCATACTTATCATGATTCACTTTCTCATTTCATATTCTCATATATCAATCCGAGTCATCTATATCTATCATCTCAATATCCGACATCATGTTATCTTATATACCTATATCATATTCTCAAATATCAATCCGAGTCATCTATATCTATTTTCTCAATATCCTACATTATGTTATCTTATATACTTATATCATATTCTCAATACAATATATTCATTAGTGTCAACTTTTATCATATCATCTTTTATTAAATCCTATAATCTTGTCCGTAAGTTCGTAGCATATCCTTTATCAAAATTATAAGTTATATAACAATCTATCCATATCAATGGCTGTGGGGGTGCTATACGCCATCCACCCGACTTTCCCCGTAGATATAAATCTACCCACCTGCTAAACTCCTCACTTAGCCGAATTCGATATGCTTCGTCGTCTCGGAAGTCCACGCGAAGGTACCTACAATCAACACACATCGAAATGCAATTAAAACCAATATCCGAAAACCGATATGGCACACGGATTGCTTATAGGTTAGAACCTATAGCCTACGCATGCAAAATCAACCAAATAACTCCCGTCCGTTGATGTACAAACGTCCAACGACAGAAATCCAAAATCAAATACCAAAACCAAATTTCACAAATCGCATAACACGAAATCAGCAACTAAGGAAATCTATCCCTGATTTTGACTCAGGTAAAATTAGCCAATTTTGCACATAAGGTTGCTCTAGATATCAGATAAGGGAGCCACAGACCAAGAATCATCGCATTCCACCCTGATGTGGACACAATTTGCGGCCACAACCAATAAATCTGTGGCCATAACAATAGGGAATGGGCTCGGGTTTCTAGGGTAGGTTCCTGATTTCCTGCACGACTCTGTGTGTTCGCTAAATAATTTGTTGGGTCTCCGGGTTATAGCAGATCTCAGTATCCCATCACAAATTCCACAAAATACGATATCGGGAAAATTCTAACTCCGTGTTTTGGGTTCTAGTCTCAGGTCTTGTTCCAGAAATCATCACTCAAGTCCTATAAACACTCACTACACCTCACTTTACCACTTAACAGCAACTTGCAAATTTCCAAGATCACATAACTCACTAAATCGAATTCTGAACTAAATTAGGATATATAAACAAAAACACTAATCTAAAAGTGAAGGGATTACCTCATTTGGCAACTTAGGAAAATTCTTAAGTTGCCCAAAGTCTTCAAAATCCAAACTTGAAAGGTCTAAAGGGTTTATGATAGGCTTGTGCATCTTTATTATGAAGGTGGCATGGGGTTTTGGAAAGGATTTGGAGATGAGGCATGGAGGTAGAGAAGGATGAAGGAGGCATGAAGAAAGAGATGAAGAAAACAATGGGGATGAAGGAGGCAGCCAAGTCCCACTCTCTCTCTTATGCTCACTCACTCACTAAAATATCTCCTACACCCATTCTCCCAAATATCTTTTTTGTTTCATTATCATTTTGTCTTTCCCTCATTACTTCTCTTTTCTTTTTCTTTTCTTTTCTCACAATTCACAAACACAATAACAACATGCACATGACATGGTGCACCAGCCATGGAAAAATATAAAAGTACGGATTTGGCTTAATTGCGATTAGTAGTGCACTAATCAAGTTTAATTTAAATTTGCATATCATTAATTATAAAAATGCCAAAATCCGATAAATATCATTAAAATAAATAAATCATTTTAATCTCCGATTATTTTCCAATTATTGGTATATACTTATACCATTTTTTGAAAAAACCCTATTCTATTCTCGCGATTTATGACATCGGTCGGTTATATGAGATATAGCCGGGTTATCGGATCAAGTGTTGATTCGATAAGTTGTTACTTTTGATATTAGTCGGTTATAGCCGAATTATTAAATCAAGAGTTGATTTAATAATTTAATTTATAATTATATATTTGATATATTACATTACATTAACTAGTATTAGCTCACTTATGATTTGTTTTCTCACTTATGTGTGCATATTGTACATATGTGATATGTATGTTTGTGTACATGTATTGTGTCATGGTTGATGATACATACAAGATAGATGTATGAGACTTATACCATGATTAGGTTAAATTAGGGTTTTGTTTATGTCTTAAGATTTAACAAAAGAGAATGACTTAGTCAAAGTTGTCAAGCTTGGAAGAAGCTTGTAGAAACATTGACAAAGTCCACTCTTTTGTCATTTCTTTAGATATTACTTAACCCAACCCTTAACCTTACACCTTGTTTTATTCTCCACATGAGTTAAGCATGAGGGCTTAACTCAACCATGGGTGATATAATTCATTTGGATGAATTATTCACTTGGAGTTCTTCTTCTTCTTATTCCTCCTAAAATGATTTCTCGCTCTAATGGAGTTATGAGAAAAAGTGTGAGAAAATCAATTCTAAAGTGAGCTCACTTCCTACTTCATCATCCTCTACTACTTGCCATGTAGTATAGAGTGTTCTCTTCACAAAGTTCATAACCTAGTGAAGGAATAGCTTGAGATAGTGTCTCCTCGACGTAGATCATCTTCGGCCTCGAAGTCATCGAAGCAAGCACGTTCGTTTCTTCGTGGAGCCTCTCTAGAGTCCGGAGTTTGCGATCGCAGCAAAGGGGACTTCTACACGGAGCTATTGAAGTGAAGGACCGGTATACAAAGGTTGTATTCTTTACTCACTATTAGTTGCAAAGTTGTTTGCTTTAAATTCCGTATTATTTCTAGTAAATGATCTATGTTTAGGGTTAGCTAGAACGGCAAAATTTTAATTTGGCACGAACGATGCGTCCCGAAACCTTGTTGCCGTCTTATGTAACCCTACACATGTGATTCGGGACTGTACCTAAAATCCACCTGTTTGCACGACTCTTTTGAGTCGTGGAAGGGAGGAAATCAAAGCACAGTGGGAACTACACAAGACACTATGACGATCTCGGGTCTACATACTAACATGTACAAGTGTCACCGGAGAACTGCTATCTGACGATAGGTATGGTACCATCTAGGAGTTCTCGGCGAGTCTTGTTCGGTGTACCCATTCTTTAATGAGCACCTGTGTACAATCTTTGATGTCAAACACCAATGGTTATGGGGATCAACCATCTCCCCATACAGGGTCAAGAAACGTACACACTAGTCTATTCTGGAATATCGATACCATGTTTCGATACTCCCTCGACTAGGAGCTGTTAAAGGACGAGCTTGCGGACTACACAAGCCCTACTAGTATGATCTGCGTCATAGTCCTGATAGTCAAGCCAACATCCTAAGGGTTTTATCAACATGTATCTATGAGATAGTAAACTAAAACAAGTGCACATGTTAAGATAAAGAGCAACCAGATAGCATACTATCATGTTGAGCAAGAAAGTCCTCTATATATATGTCCAAGCATCCACTATAATATACAATAATGGTCTCTAAGGCATACATATTCCTAACAACAGGTAGAGAAGCGGAGGTCTATGAGAGCCAGACACATGCTGATCAGATTTGGTTTCGAAGACATGACCACAGTTTGTTTCGATGACATGGCATCATACGCATTGACCATTGAGCACGAGGAACCACCTAGTTATAGAGAGGCTGTGTAGTTAGGCGACTTTCCTAGTCGGAGGGTCGTGATGGAGGAGGATATGGAGTCTCTTCACCGGAATGATACGTAAGATCTTATTGCTCTACCAGAGAGCAAACACGCTATCGGCTGCAAGTGGTCTTCAAGGTTAAAGAAGGTAACTCAGAGGCTGAATGCATTAGGCACAAGGCACGATTGGTGGTTAAGGGGTTTGCACAGAGAAAGGGTGATGACTACAATGAGATATTTTCTCTGGTTGTTTGATACATTTTGATCCGCATATTGGTTATGGTCGCGAGTTATGCCATGGAGCTAGAGCAGCCAGACGTCAAGACCACATTCTTGCACGGTGATATAGAGGAAGAGATTAATATGCATAAGCCGGAGGGGTTCATGGTCGAGGGTAAAGAAGGCTGTGTTTGTAAACTGAAGAAGTCGCTTTACGGTTTGAAGCAGTCTTCAAGGCAACGGTACAAGCTATTCGATCAGTTTATGTTGGCTATTGGGTATACGAGGAGCATAAAGGATCGGTGTGTTTATGTCAGGCTACTTGACAGTGGATCGATGATTTATCTTCTCTTGTATGTTGATATGTCGGTGGCTTCATGCAACGTATCAGAGGTCCACAAGTTGTAATCGGGAGTTTGAAATGAAAAACTTGGGGCTGCGAAGAAAATCCTTGGCATGTAAATTGTCAGGGACAAGAAGTGTGGGGAGTTGCGTCTACGGCATAAACAATATATTGAGAGGGTTCTCTTGATATGTAATGGAGAAGGCGAAGCCCTTGTCTACTTCTTTAGGATCGCACTTCATACTTTCAGCGAAATTATCACCAGGGATAAATGCAGACAGAGAGTGCATGTCTTGAGTGCCGTATGCGAGTGCAGTGGGCGGTTTGATGCATGCGATGGTATGCACGAGGCCGAATATTGCACAGGTGGTCGGAATAGTTAGATATGGATAATCCGGGCAAAAGGCATTGACAAGCTGTGATGTGGATCTTGAGATACTTGAGGGGTAATTCACGGTTTGACTTATTATTCAGCAAGAGCATTAGTGATGGATGCATCGTGACCCTTTATTGTGATTCGGATTTTGCTGGTGATAGAGATATGTGACTATAGACTTTGGGCTATATATTTACATTTGGCACTGGCGCAGTGTCATGGAGGTCGTCGTTACAGTCCGTCGTCGCATTATCAATGACAAGGTAGAGTTGATAGCTGCTGCAGAGATGGCTAAAGAAGCTATCTATTTGCGTAGGTTAATGGGCGATCTTAGTGTTCCGCAGGAGGTGACAGAGGTATTTTTTCAGAGTGCCATTCACAAAACCGAGCACCATGTTAGTTATATGTATGCCCTAGAGGCCATTACTGTACATACGATGTATATTGTAGTGGATGCTGGGACATATATAGGGAGGACTTTCTTGCTCGACATGATAGTACGCTATCTGGTTATACTTTATCTTAACATGTACTTTGATTGTCTCTATATTACATGTTGATAAAGCCCTTAGGATATGTACTCGACTACTAGGACTATGATGAGATCATACTAGTGGGGCCACGGTAGTCGATGAGTACATCCTATAACTGTTCCTAGTCGAGAGTATATCGAGACAGGGCATCGATACACCAGAGTAGACTAGCGTATACGCATCTTGACCCATATGATGGGCGATGGATGATCCCATATCCATCGGTGTTTGACATCAAGGATGGTGTACGGGTGCTCAGTGGAGACTGGGTACACTGGACGGACTCGCCGAGAACTCCCAGATGGTATTATACCATACGTCAGATGGCAGTTCTCTGATGACACTGGTACAAAGTAGTCTGTTGACCCGAGATCGTCATAGAGTCTTGTGTGGTTCCCACTGTGCTTTGATTTCCATCATACCACGTCCAAGAGGGCGTGCAAAAAGGTGGCTTTTGGGTACAGTCCCGAATCACATGGAGGCAATGAGCGATAGGAGGGGATTCGTCTCTCCCGGTATAGGGAGTTGATGTTGTGCTGTGTTCGATTGGCTATAACCGGAAATCCCTGGCCAGGGTTGCTGAGATTTACTGGTAAGTGTTATCAGTAGTTTCTCGAACTGTTATAGACCTCATATCGACACGACTTATCAAGCTACTGGGGTCTGACGTTTACCACCCCTAGGCGAGATATGCAACATATCAGACGACGAGACCGGACTGTACGGGAGTGTTACTGTTTGAATTCACAGGAGAATGTACATGCTTGCTTGTTGATCTTCTGAGCGCTCAATACCTGGGTAGCTGTTACGTTTAGCTGACCGCTTGCAGCTTGTGGGTGTTTGATATGATCATCACCTACTGCCGGCGTATTGACGATTCTTTAGAGTCCTACACAGAGGTTTCTTGACTCAGGCAAAACGGAGTAGGGGAACATATGTGATATGTGCGGGACCGAGGATAATGCGATATGTGATACCGTATTATATTCTCGCGATATTTGATATCAGCTGGGTCATCGGATCAAGTGTTGATTCGATGAATCGGTACGGATAAATATTAGTCGGTTATATGCGATATAGCCGGATTGTCGGATCAAGTGTTGATTCGATAATTTAATGTATAATAATATATATGATATATTAAATTACATTAACTAATATTAGCTCACTAAAAGATTCTTTTTCTCACTCGGGTAATACATTGATATATATGCGATATATGTTAATTGTATTATTTTATTTTGTTACGATAAATATTATATATGTGATATATAATATTGTAACATGATATGATAACTAATGCAACTTGTTTAGTGGAGTTTAAACATGATTAGGGTTTGGATTAGGGTTAAGCTTTCTAGATGTTTCTAGAAGCTTTTCTTTTTGTCATGATAAAGATATTTTCAAGTGAGTCATGCTTTAACCCAACCCAAACCCTAACCCTATTTAATTCTCTACAAAGGTTCACTTGACCATGGTTGCATAATTCTATCATATTATTCTTTTCCTATTCATCACAAAAGAATTCTAACATTATTCATCTTCTTCCTCCTTCATTCTTTCATGAAAAGCTTGCTTGTTTTTCAAAAAGTGATGAATAAATATGAGAAAAAGATAAATAAAGAGAGCAAAAATCCTACTTCATCATCCTCATCTTCCCTTACCATTTAGATGAGGGTGTTCACATCATTTCATGAGTGTTAGCTTGTGTTAAAGAAACTTCAAGGTAGATCATCTTAGTATCGAAGATCGGAAGCAAAGGTTGCGTCTTTCTCTTCGTGGAACCTCTCGAGAGTCCGGATCCCGATGATCACAGCGAAGGGACCACAACACGGAGCATATGAAGTGAAGGACCGGATCTACAAAGGTTGTAATCCCTCTCACTTAGTGTTAAAGTGTTTAGCATGCTTGTTTTCGCCTAATCTCTAGTTTAAAGTTCCGTATTCGGGTTGTTCGGCACGGCTAAATTTTTATTCGGGCATGGTTGATGCCTCGTAGACCCTTGTGCGCGTGTCTAGCAACCCAACACACCAGGCTTATAGTTTGAGGACTAAGCACATCGAGCTGAAAGATTTCTTCATAAAGCATGAGAAGAAGGTTGTTTCTCTCACCAAGATAGATATCCATGTGAACCTAGCAGACACATTCATGAAGGTGGTTCCCATTTCGAAGTTCAAGCTTTGTTTGGACTCGATTTGTCTAGTTGATTGTTGAGAAGCAAACCGTGATGAGAATCAAGTTCCAAGGTTGATCAAATGACGAGATGTTTTGGGGATTTAGCACCAAGGTAGAGATTGTTGATTTTGGTGTTTAAATCCACAATTTATTTAACCCCAGGTGATGCCCCCAGCATAGCCCAAAGAAGAAAGAAGAATGACGTAGCAGCACCCCAAATTTCTGGCCCAGTAAGGAATGCCCAATGGTAGCAACAACGGACATTGAGCTCAAGCACGCACGTGAGGCGCATGAGCCTCAGAGCTCCTATTCATGCTCAGAACACGTGTCACCTCACGATTGGAGGAAGCAACGTGTTCGAGCTCTTGCGAGAGGAGGTTGCGGGCGTGAGTGGAGCCATTCATCTCTCCACATGGCAAAAATCTAGCTGCTCTGATTTGTGAAAATTGGTTTCGGGTTTCGGCAGAGGGAATCCTGGTTGGGTTCTATTGTTTTTTCTCCAAATTGGTTAATTCTTGTCCAAGTAATCTCTAAACTATATATAGCTATGTTTAGCTAGGGTTTGTGTATGCCTAATATTTTGGATTCCATCAAAAGGGAAGGCAACCATATACCTAGAGAGTTTGAGGAGAAAGATGAGAGCTTTATTAGTAGAAAGGTGAGCGCTTTGTGAGTGATCTTGTATTTGGGCAAAAGGGGGTTGACTTGTACCTCGTCTAATGCTTATCTAGTGGAGATTCTCATCGGCGAATGCAGGACTAGGTGCAGTTTGGCACCGAACCTGATTATAACATGTGTTGTGCTTGTTAGTGCGTTTTCTATTCTTGTGATTGCTAGGTACTCGTTTGCGAATTCTTTTTATTATCTCTCGATCCCGACGACTTGGTTATTTCGCTGCGCATGTATCATTTTTTTTTGCTTTGGGCTTGAGTGTATCCTTCAAGATACACCGCGTCGGGTGTGAGGTTGATTTTATAACATTGAACTCTCATTCGAACCTCTGTGCTCTTGACCTTCGAGCTCTTTATGGTATTCCAAACATAATTTGGGTACAATATTATTATTATTATTATTGATTGATTCGATCTCATAATTTCAATACTCCTATATATGTACAATAGTAGAGACATATCCCTGTGGGATAAGAAGGAATCGATCCATGCTTATCCATAAGGATAATGACAAAATAAGAAAATGAAAAAAATACACAAATATACAATACGCATACACAATACTAAACCACCTAAAAACATAGTTGTAGAAAGAAAAGCAAGTAATAGTTTCTGTAAGTATCAAGGGTCTGATGGATGGCTATAGGCATGAACAAACTAGGATAAAATGCCATGGCTGGATAATAGTTACAACTCCTTTGGCCAACAAGTTCAAGGTATATAGAGAATGTGTGCCTGGAGGAGAGGAGATTTAAAATCTAAAGACTCAAACTTAACTCAACGCAGGGAATATATGAAAATGAAAGTGTAACTCTAGCAAAAATATAAGTAGAAATAAGTATGAAGTGCATATTATATCTAAGAAATACCTAGAAGTGAGAATTTAAATTACTTAGGGTTAGCCATTCATTGTGATGGAGGGATAAGGAAGTATAAGCTTTTTTGAATTGAATCAAATGGAGATGATTAATGTGGAAAACGTTTGTAGAGTTGTATGTGATAATAGAATGTTTTTTAAATTATAAGTAAAGTTTTCATAAAGATGAATGTATGACCAAGATTATTTATGTGTTGAAATTTTTTTAAATTGATTGTACCTAAAATGAAAAGGTTGAGATGGATGAGTGGTAGGATTCTTGAAAACTAGGATAAGAAATGAGTGCATATGAAGAAGTTGGGAGTAGTTCCATTAAAAAAAACCGAGAGCCTCATGAGATGTTTGGGATGTGACAAACTGAAATTGTGTACATTACGAGTGATGTAACTGCAGTTAATGGTGCAATGAAAACCGGATGCAGTCATAAGTAGTTAAACTCACTTAGACGAAGAAAGTTAAAAAGACAATACTTACAAATCTAATAACAAAAGATAACCCGTAATATTAGCCAAATGGAAGAAAATGATTCATAAAGGCTGAAGCTTACCTTAAGTTTTAGGATAAACGCTTTCTTGTTGTAAATAGTTTCATGGTAGTTTGAATAGTTATTTTTGTTACTTTGTCATGAGTGTGTGTTTACACCAAATGTTGGCTGCGTTGGTCGATGAATCCTTTCTAGGTCGACCGGCCCAGCGGCTAAGAAATAAATATAGGTAGCCGAGTGCCGAGTTGGCTGAAGTGGCAACTAGATTGAGAAGACGTGCACAGAAATGTGGGAAACTGTGGCATGCAGTTAGGGCGACGCATCCACGATTACGATGGATAATAGGGAGTTGCTGCAATAATTGCGAGCATAATTGCTATTCAACAAGGCTATAAATATTAGTAAAAATCGAAGATAAAGGGTCCTGTTAACTGATCAACAAAATACCCTCTTTTATCATATTTATGTCTTATTTAACTTTATGAGTAGTTGTTGTACACGACCATGTTGTTGGAGGCCCTGCCGGAGTAGAGTGTGGGTCCTTCGCCGTAAGAAAAACCCCATCAACACCATAACGTCGGCCATGAGCAGGATCTTCATTGAGACAAAGCACATACCCTCGGCCAGGGGAGCTCTATCGGTGGCCGGCCCTAACGTTGCAGGGTCGGGATGTACGGAGCACATCCCGAGTCCCTCTTAAGGCAGGGTCGGGATGTACTATGCAAGTTGTTGCATCTTTAGACATGTCAAATATAAGGCCGGGGCAACGGTCTACGGTCGTGCTCGAAAACTCATCTATGGAGCAACCCCCATATAAGATGAAAAGTTGTAAACCGGCCTCCAAATCAACGTATCCATAGGGCACCTGTTACATTCGGTCGAAACACGACTGAAGCATGCATGTACCACGACTCGTTTGTGAATGTGTATTATTGTAAATGGTTGCCATTTTGGCCGATTGTTAACTATGAACAATAATAATCAATGTTATTTTGGGTCATCATGTCGTTTTTGTTCTATTCGCTACCGATAAATCCTAGGCCATGATAAGCGCATTCGGCTAACAACTAAACGAAACACTCATAACTGGCTGGTAATAGGCCTTTTTGAGTGACACTAACCAAGAGAAGATTGTTCTTCCCTTCTCTTAAAAATACACTTGATAGGGAGACATGTGTTGGTTTAAATATACACATTTTGGTTTGTGGGTGCTGACCGTTATATCGTATAGAAATATTTAAAGACAACATTCAATTGGCACGCTCGATGGGACCCACTACCGTTTATGCCAGCTGTGACCAGAAGCAGAAGAGTGAAGCCGATAGTAGTAGCGAAGTCTATATGGAAAAAAATCCCACTTTCAATAAGGATCCATGACTTTTGAAAGGGATCTAGGGTTCCTACTCTCGAAATGCGGCTTATAATGACATACTTGACTCAGGATTTGCTTAGAACAAATCCCGAGGCCATGAAGCCCGTGTTAAAACCAATTGCCGAGACTGGGTAATCCATCTTGAAGATTCTTCATATTTAGACAATGGCTAGAGAAAGCCTCCATGAATGGGGTGCCAGGAGAGCCTGCTCCAATGTAAAGGGCTAGGCGGATGCCTCAAGGTGGTGTTAATATTGCACCGGCGACCGAGCGGTGAAAATAGTGCTGCTGGAGGGCATAGCATCGGCAAATTATTCTTTTGGAGTAATGCAGTCGGAGGATTTGGAACCCATGCTTAAAATTATGCTGGGGGCAGTTTCTCGTCTCAAGGTCTGAATTTCTATTAGGAAACTTATTCGTTCAATATGCAAAATGCATATTACCAACCACCGTCGGCTGCAAATGCAAGTTATATTCCGCAAAATCAAGTAGCACGGAATCCGGGTTCAACCTAAAAAGACCTTAATAGGACAATTACAATCCAGGCGGCTTCAAGAGACTGCAGTACAATGAGCCGAAGAATATGACTCTGGAAACAATTATATACAAAGATTAAAGCCAAGGACAACGTACACACAATAGATACTATTAAACATGGTGATGGGGAGGATAACAAGAGACCACAATGTATGGATAGCAAAATAATTTTATTATTAAGAGGAAAACTACATGAGATGAGAGAAGTCTCTCTATTTCTATTTATAATAACCAAACTAAGGTTTACATGAATTTAAACAAATCTAGATAAATCTAAATTACTTGATTACCAAGCAGTACTTTATTCTTAACCCCTAAGTAATATCTTGATTATTAACTAAACTAATTTAGATATCTTAACATCCCCCTCAAGCCGGAGCGTATAAATGATGCGCTCTCAGTTTGTTACAAATGAATTTCTCACTCTAGAAAATGCAACTTTGTTGAATCTTCTTGCTACTTCTGTGCTGTCTTGAAAACTTAACTTTCGTGTTGTTTTGAAAACTTTCTTCAACAATTGGAATTTGACTTGAGATGAGGTGAACTTTTATGAACTACTTTTAATGAAAACTTATGGCTTTCGTGAAGTGAACTTGCAACTATGTTGGACTGAGGTGAAAACTTTTCTCTTGAAAACTTCTTCTGTGAACTGAACTTGTGATCGAACTTAACTTGTGAACCGTCTTCAACTAAACTTTCAAATTTTGTGAACTGCAGTTAATAGCTTCTTTAAACATTTTTATAAACTTGTAATATCGTGGAACTTGCGACTTCTTCATCACTCCCGCCGAGCAATTTACTCCGAAGACTGCCTTCATGTTGACCTGATTTCTACCAACGTTCTTGGTGTCTTTAACATTCTTGACAACTCGTCTGATCTTCCTTTGGGCAATTTACCCAGGAAGCTACGACTCCGTACTCAATGGACATGGGCACGCTATGGTTTTCTTTTGGGTAAAATCTTTTTTGTTTCATTATCATTTTTTCTTTCCCTCATTACTTCTCTTTTCGTTTTCTTTTCTTTTCTCACAATTCACAAACACAATAAGAACATGCACATGACATGGTGCACCAGCCATGGAAAAATGTAAAAATACGGATTTGGCTTAATTACGATTAGTAGTGCACTAATCAAGTTTAATTTAAATTTGCATATCATTAATTATAAAAATGCCAAAATCCGATAAATATCATTAAAATAAATAAATCATTTTAATCTCAGATTATTTTCCAATTATTGGTATATACTTATACCATTTTTCGAAAACCCCTATTCGCAAATCGAATAGGTTTCGCGAAATATATTATTTTAATATTAAATTTCCAAAAATAATATTTTATATTTCTGAAATGTTACAGTAGGTTTGATTTTGAAGTGTGTACTGTTAGTTATATGTATGCCCTAGAGGCCATTACTATACATGAGATGTATATTGTAGTGGATGCTTGGACATATATAGAGAGGACTTTCTTGCTCGACATGATAGTATGCTATCTGGTAACTCTTTACCTTAACATGTACACTGATTATCTCTCTGTTACATGTTGGTAAAGCCCTTAAGATGTGTACTTGACTACCTGTACTATGATGCGGATCATACTAGTGGGAACATGTGTAAGTCCACGGTAGCGCCCCGGCCGTCTAACAGACGCCAAATGCGGAACAAAAACTTTTTATAAACTGGCGCTATCGTGTACCGTAACCCGGATCTGCCATTAAAGCTAAACTAACAAACTACAAAGTGGGTAGAAACGTTATACCGAATGATCCGAGTCCTTCGGTCTTCAACCATCATCCCACGCTTTGTTGCGGCTGCTCCAATCTCCAGTCTCGTCATCCAGGTGGCACCACGTCGACGGATCTTTAAACGGGCTCCCGCCTCTGAACCGAGGCAACTCGATCATCAAGTTTGCTAAAAGAGACGACCAAGATGAAGTAGAGAATGAGTAGAACACTTTGTCTTGTTACGCCCAAAGTCACGGACAAACGGTTATGGAAGTTGCCTTTTGGATCGGGTGAAATGAGAAAGAGGCTATCTAATTTTCATGAACCCGAATCTATCATAATCTTTTTCTAGTGAACAACAACCATGATATTCAAGAGGAGGGGAGGGGGCCGGCCACTTATAAAGAAGTGGGGGGTGAGTGTAGGAGAGGGGGAGGTGACAATAAGAGAAATATCTAGTGTGAACACAAAGTGTGAACACATAGTGTGAACACAAAGTATGAACACAATAAATACACCATTAATGAACAAGTGAGTCACAAGCCCAATCACCCTCTCTAGAACCTTCTAGAACACTGGCTCACCTCATCAAGAAAAGATAAATTCGTATTTAACCGAATGTTAAAATACGGCTGATAGAAAACTGGAAACTGGCAACTTCCAAAAGTGATCCTGAAACGAATTTCAGGATAACCCCGTATTAGTATAAACATACCCGCATTTGTATTACGACCGAATACAAATGCATCTGAGACAAAGATATTATATCTACAAAGTATAATACTCGGATCCGGCTTAAACCAAAGCCGACCAGTATTATCTGCCCGAAAAACGACACGTGCGAAAACGCACGTGCTTTTTCCGAACCTTGCCATAAACCCAAACGGCCTCTACAACGTTTCGCCCGAACTTGGGAATGTGTCTGTGGAGGACTTTAATGACTCATC
Organism: Agapanthus africanus; assembly: GCA_030015575.1. Classification (NCBI taxonomy): domain Eukaryota; kingdom Viridiplantae; phylum Streptophyta; class Magnoliopsida; order Asparagales; family Amaryllidaceae; genus Agapanthus; species Agapanthus africanus. The sequence goes on along the minus strand of JASDDO010000026.1, from coordinate 395,229,710 downwards.
AACACATCGGCACTGGGTATAACCACTAGCACGTCAGAGGTACAAGCTGTACGTAACGGTTTGCTTATGTGTTGATTGGAAGGGAAGCTGACGAGCGAACCCATCTATAAACCCTACTGAGCCTGACAGTGACAGTGACAATGTATATACAGTCCGGTCCATTCGTCTAAATAGTATCGCATATCGAGTCTAGGGGGTGGATAAAGTCAGACCCCTAATAACGCGATAAATCGTGTCGGCATGAAGCCCATCTCCACCTGAGAAACTACTGATCCAAATCAGTAATTCTCTACTACCTCGGCCAAGGATTCCTGGTGATGGCCACCCGTGCACTGCGCGACATCAACCCCTAATACTGGGAGAAACGAATCCCCGACGATCCGCTCATTTGCCTCCAATGTGGCTCGGGACTGTACCCAACTAAAACCTGTTTGCACAACTCCTTTGAGCGTGGTAGGGTAGTAATCTAAGCACAGTAGAAACTCACATGAGACAAACGACGATCTCAGGTCGATGAACTAACCTGTACACATGTCACCAGGGAATTGCTATCTGACGATATGTATAATATCAACTAGCAGATTCCCGGCGAGTCCTGTCCGGTGTACTCATAACTCAATAAGCACCTGTATACATCTTAGGTGATCAAACTGACACCAGTGGCTTGTGAGACCGGCCACCGCCCCTCATCGGGGTCTCGACTGTATACACTAGTCTACTCTGGAGTATCGATGCCCTGTCTCGAAACTCCCACGACTAGGGACACTTTTAAGGATGTGCTTACAGACCCCAGCTCCCACGTATATGATCGCCATCATACTGCTGGTAGTCAAGCAAGAATCCTATGGGCTCTATCATCATGCAATAGTGAACTAAAGCATGTATACGATGATAAAGACAAACCAGATAGCATATTATCATCTTGAGTAAGACTGTCATATCGGTATAGGTCCTGCCTCAATCATTGTAATCACGTACCTGCGATCCAATAATTGACTTTGAGGGCACTATCTCCAACAACATGGTAGTCCATAAGTACATCCTTCAAGGTCCCTAGTCGTGGGTGTATCGAGACGGGGCATCGATATACCAGAGTAGACTAGCGTATACCTTCTCGACCCATACAGATGGGCGATGGATGATCCCATATCCATTGGTAATTGACATCAAAGATGATATACGGGTGCTCAGTGGAGACTGGGTACACTGGACGGACTCGCCGAGAACTCCCAGATGGTATTATACCTTAAGTCAGATGGCAGTTCTCTGGTGACACTGGTACAGGTTAGTCTGTAGACCCGAGATCGTCATAAAGTCTTGTGTGATTCCCACTGTGCTTTGATTTCTACCATACCACGTCCAATAGGGCGTGCAAAACGGTGGTTTTTGGGTACAGTCCTGAGTCATATGGAGGCAATGAGCGATAGGAGGGGTTTCGTCTCTCCCGGTATTGGGGGTTGATGTTGCGCTATGCTCGATTGGCCATAACAGGGAAGTCCCTGGCCAGGGCTGGTTTAGACATTTACTGGTAAGTGTTACCAGTAGTTTCTCGACCCGTTATGAGCCTCAAATCGGCATGACTTATCGGTTATTGGGGTCTGGCATTTACCACCCCTAGACTTGATATGCGACATATCAGATGAGGAGACCGGACTGTACGGTAGTGTCACTGTCAGGCTTTTTGCAGGAGTTGGAGCGGGCTTGCTTGCTGATCTTCTGATCGCTCAATACCCGGGTAGCCGTTACGTCCAGCTAGTACCGCTGACGGCTTGTGGGTGCTTGATATGATCATCACCTACTGCCGGCGTATTGACGAGTCTTTAGAGTCCTACACAGAGCTTTTACTGGCTCAGGCAAAACGAAATAGGAGCGCATATGTGATATGTGCGGGTCCGAGAATAATGTGAGCATGTGATACCGTATTCTATTCTCGCGATGTTTTGTGTCGATAGGTTATATGTGATATAACCAGGTTATCGAATCAAGGGTTGATTCGATAAGTCGATACATTGGATGTTAGTCGGTTATATGAGATATAACCGGATTATTAAGTCAAGTATTGATTTAATAATTTAGTGTATAATTGTATATGTGATATACTAATTTACATTAACTAACATTGGTTCACTTAAGCATTTATTTTTCTCACTTGTGCACAACTTAATATATATGTGATATATATTTATTTGTGTTCATTTTGTATCATGGTTGTTGATACAACTTACATGGGTGTATGAGACATATACCATTATAATTATATTGGTGAGGTTTTAATATACAAAGTAAATACAAAATTAGTGGATAATTGTTCAAGAGCATGAAGCTTCATGAAGCTTGTGAGTGCATTGACCAAAGTCCACTAGTTTTGTTTTACTTAGCATATTTATAAACCTAACCACTATAATTAGCCATGGTTATGTCTCTACATGAGTCAGTATATGATACCCACTCACCCATGGTTAGCTCTCTCTCTCTCTCTTGATTAGTTTTCATTCTCATTTTTGAGCTCATCTTCTTCCTCCTTCAAATTCTTGCTAGGGTTTTGTAAGTGCACGGCGGCGCCCCGGCCGTCAATCCGACGCCGGAATGCGGAAGCGGTGAATAACTTTAAATTTTGCGGACTTTGCAAACCGGCACCACCGCGCACTTTAACCGGATCGAACCATTAACTAGTCTAAGCTATCTACAAGAATGGGAATAGAGATATACCGACGATCCAAGTCCTCCGGTCTTCTCGTCATGCTCCCGATCTCCTGCGGAAAAGTCCCGTCTCCTCCTCGTCGCCGGAAGTGCACCACATCGCCAACTTTGTTTACGGGCTCCCACCTCAATGCCGAGGCAACTCGGGCACGAAGCCGGCTACTCGACGTGCCCAAGAATCGCTGTAGAATGTGTAGTAGAAGAAGTCTCATTTTTGGGGTTGTGGAGTTGCCATTTGTGGAGGAGAAGAGAGCTTGGAGAGAAGTGGGAAAAATGTAGCATACAAAGAAAAATGAGAGTAACATCATTTTCTTCACAAATGAAAATGAACCCCTTGTCCATGGAATGGCCGGCCCCCACCCATTTTGGTGTGATTGGAGAGAGAGAGAGAGTGGCTTGAACAATAATGCAAAGAGAAATGATGGCTTGTAAAGTCCAACACTCAACAACCATCTCCTCTCCCATCATCACAACCAAAGTCAAGAAAGCAAGGTAAGGTGCAACCATGATGAAGTCAAAAAGTCAAGCCATGATCAACTAGAGAAAGTCAAGGTAAGGGGAGCCATCATGATACAAGGAAATATGCAAAGACCCCCCTCCACAAATGCCTATTTGCAACAATGCAAATAAGCCCTCCTCCACCAAACTTCGGCCAATGAACGGAACAAAGGAAATCGACCGAAACGGAAAGCAAACTGGCAACTCCAGAAAACTGGTCCCGTAATAAATTACAGGAAAACCCCGATACTGTGCATACACACCCGCATCTGTATTTCGACCGAAATACAAATGCAATGAGACAAAATCTCCACTGTACTATACTAGAATCCGGCTTATACCAAAACCGGCTAGTAATATCTGTTCGATCCTGATCCGTGCAATACCGCACGTATCTGATTGAACCCTGCCATATAACCATACGGCCTATAGTACAATCTGTCCGATCCTGATCCGTGCAATACCGCACGTATCTGATCGGACCTTGCCATATCTCCATACGGCCTCTACAACCTTTCGCCCGAAAGCTGAGTAACTGAATGTGGGGGACTCTAAAGACTCGTCAACACCTTGGTTGTGGATTTAACCACTAGCACGTTAGAGGTATAAGCCAATACGTAACGGGCTACCAGGTATTGACTAAAAGGGATGTCTGTGAGTGAACTCAGCCTGACAACCCTACTGAGCCTGTCAGTGACAATATCCGTGCAGTCCGGTCCGTTCGTCTATGAGTATCGCATGGCGGGCCTAGGGGGTTGGTAAAAGTCAGACCCCCAAAAGCGGTACAAGTCGTGTCGGAGTGTAGCCCAGAACACCCTGAGATACTACTGGAATACCTACCAGTAAATCTCCTTGCCTTGGCCAAGGACTTTGTGTAATGGCTCTCCTAGACACAGCACGACCTCACCCCCAATACCGGGAGAGACGAACCCCTGAAGATACGCTCACTGCCTCCATGTGGCTCGGGACTGTACCCAACTAAAACCTGTTTGCACGACTCCTTTGAGCCGTGGTAGGGTAGCAATCAAAGTACAGTGGGAACTCACACGAGACAAATGACGATCCCCAGGTCGATGAACTAACCTGCACACATGTCACCAGGGAACTGCCATCTGACGTCTGGTATATGACCAACTAGCATGTTCCCGGCGAGTCCTGTCCGGTGTACTCATAACCCAATGAGCACCTGTATACATCTTAGGTGATCCAACTGACACCAGTGGCTTGTGAGACCGGCCACCGCCCCTCGTCGGGGTCTCGACTGTATACACTAGTCTACTAATGGAGTATCGATGCCCAGTCTCGAAACTCCCACGACTAGGGACCTTTTAAGGATAAGCTTATAGACCCCCAGCTCCCACTTATATGATCGCCCTCATACTGCTGGTGGTCAAGCAAGAATCCTAGGGGCTCTATCAACGTGTAATAGCGACGTGTCATGTCACCTAAAGCAGTACACGATGATAAAGGTAAACCAGATAGCATACTATCATCTCGAGCAAGACTGTCCTACTGGGATAGGTCATCCCTCAATCATTACAATCACGTACCTGTGACCTAATAATTGACTCTGAGGGCACTATCTCCAACAATCTCCCACTTGCACTCAAGGCTAATTATTGCGATGTCGCATACTCACAGCCCGTGTGATACCGAACATCCAACTCCTCTACTAGTCAGTCTCACAAAGCTCGTTTGCGGAACTATTGCGTTCGAGGAATAGCCTCAGTGAGTGGATCCGCTTAGTTGTTTCTTTCTATGTCTCTCTATATCTCAAGTTCGCGGAGAAAGCCATCTCCCGAAAAGAGCAATACCTGTCTCAGAATATGTCTGGATGTCTGATGGGACCTAGCTCATAAATGAACTCCAAATCCAAACTTCTTAGACTGTATCGTCAACTGAACTTAATCAGTATCCTGCGCGCCATGCCTCCCTCAGTATTGCCTTGGACCACCTGTCCAAAATACTGCCCCTCATCGGAAGGAAAACTATAACTCTGACAACCTCCTTGTCGTCCATGTCACCTTGGAAGCCTGGAATGATAACTGTCTCCTGAATGAGGCTGTCGTTATCATCTCCCTAGAACATCCACTTATGTTCTAAAATTGCTTCCAACTGTTTCTCCAGGATTGGATTAATGTCAACTTATTGCATCAAGTGCAAGAACAATATCTGGTGTGGTACTTGACATCTCATGATTGACTCAATTGCCTAAGCAAGTGATCTGCCAATCATGCTCATCCCTCTCCCCTTTAGTCTGTAAGACACCTTTGGAGAGGGCGACTCCATTACCTGCAGGTACACTACCGTGCCAGGAGTCGTCCATCCTAAATACTCTTAGAATGCTGTCAAGTACCCTGATTGGGAAACCACCCAAATCTAGATCTAAAACCATAGATCTAGTAACCAGTATGTCTGATGTAAAATCCAAGTCCCAGGTAAAGAAACCACTGTGTGACGACCAAAGTATAACCGATTGTAGTATAGGAGTTTCTTTTCCTATTCTGTGTATATCATCCAAATACCAGGATATCACACCCTACTACCTTCTCAACAGATCCATCCCCTATTCTGATGAAGTCAAACCCATGACTGTCACGTCAGAAATAGATGATCTATCTCCGCTACATCTGCTCTAGTCTATAAATAGACATAAGCAACCTGTCCACCAATGCTTCCGCTGCTCCCACTGACTACGACAACCCTCTGGCAGAGTCATATAGACGTACACTTCTAAAACTGGTTTAGAACGACGCTATACTCATCCTCCCGCCGGGTCTCGTAACCTGGAACAACAGCAATGGCAATTGTGGGTAAACAAGAACTTCCCTGTCACCGTCCTTGAGGCTACCGGAGTACCTCTCGGGTGCCTGAAGTTACCCACCTTATCTGCGGAGTGGCCAATGGAATGTCAATTCAGATTGAATCTTTAGGTTCCTTATCAAATCTTCAGTAATCGTTTGTGGTTCTGGAATCACTTCCAGTTCTACCATACTCCCACTACTGTTTTTCTGAAAAAATCCATTTTTAATAAAACTGTGGCGAGTCTAGAACAATATCGCTATTGTTCGTCCAGATGGTAGAAAATCAACCCTCGTCATAGCCTGGGTCAACCCACAAACAGCTATTACAGAAACGTGCCTTGAGTTGTCCAGTGTCTGGTTTTAATCATAAACCGGACAACTCCCCGTACCTTAACATCGTTAAGATATGAACTGTTCTATATCATATATAGAACCAGAGGCACTGATTTAATTGAACCAGATTCAAATCATGCAACTGTCTCCAGTGCATGTCAACTAAATGGAAGGAGGCCGATCAGCGTTACTCAACTTAGGAATGCTTCCATTTATGAGTAACCTGAAAGAGAAGCAATTTCTCTTAATCACTACTATCAACTGAATACCATATACAAGTATCTACATCTTCGATCACATTGAAGAATCCCGATACTTGCTACACCTGGTTCTTTACTCTATTCAAATACCTATAACTTCTCCAAATTCGGACCCTGTGTTTCCACGAAACACTTGTCTAAAAACTAGAGAAGTCATAAGTAAACCGAATATAGTACGAGGACCAACCCCTCTGTCCTAATGGACACTGGACAACATACAATACTCTGTATAAGTCCCTTGAGTCTGATAACTCATTCACTGTGTGTCGTAGGTTGAAAACTGTACTTATGGTTAAGAAGAATTACACCGCTGTTTAATGCTCCTTACCTAACCATCCACTGATATAGGTAAATGTCGTAGACATAATTTCAGAAAGGTATATCTCACTCTATGAAAATAGACGTACAGATATATCAATTTGAAATTGGTGCATAACAGTGGATATTCAAAACCAAATATTTGCCGACCGGCAAACAGCCCAGGTGATTTCCTCAAATATCACCGATTACAACGAATCCCGATATAATGAGGATAATCACCCAATTCCCAACAACTTACTCCCACTCATCATCTGTAAAACCATACAGATGTGAGAATCGTACCTGGTAAATACATACCCTGGAGTAAGTATCTAATCGGGAAATCAGTTTTCCTTTAACATTACACAGTGAAACTGAAATATTGAAATGTTCCGATGGGGTATTCTGGTATTCCTAGTAATGCCTCTTCCAGATTCACGACTGTAACCGTATAGTTCTTTGCCACCTCTCCAAATCCCTTCATATGTCTTTAGTCTTTACCTTCTGCACACCCTTTTAAGCCAAATGGTTTTCTTCCTTCCCTACCGTTCGGCACCAGCCTATGGTTTGGAAGAAGACTATCCAATAAGCATAATGGGTGTACTGTCCGCATCCTAGGAACACTCGCAATGAGAGAGGGTGAAGATAAAAGACAACCGAATAAACCTTATTCCTATTTCTCCTGAACCAGAATCCATCCCCGAACTGGAATAAATTCCTTTCGAGTTCGTATATAACCATACGATGGAGTATCCAATAAACTGTGGATCTTCGTAGTGATACGGAGTGTCCTGGAGAAATACAAAGGTGATGTGGGAGTGGTAATGAAATATTTGGTTTGGTCGTGAATATCTGTTGCAATTTACTTTGCCCTCTTACTAATCCCTTGCTTTGTCTGAACTTAATACCTTCTGCACACCATCGTTATGCTAATTGGTTTTCTTCATTCCCTACCGGTCGGCACCAGCCTAAGGTTTGGAAGAAGACAATCCAATTTGCGTAATAGGTGTATTACCCCTAAACCAAGGAGTACTCGTAACCTGAGAGAGGGTAAAAGGAAAAGACAACTGAATAATCCTATCCGTTTTCTCCAGAACCGGAAACCATCCTCGAATAAATTCTTTCGAGTTCGTATCTAACCATACGATGGTTTTGTCCAATGGAAGTGGACGTTCGTAGTAATACGGGGTGTCCTGGAGAAAAGGGTTAAAGTAGGAGTGGCAATGAGGTCTGCAACTCTGACAATCCAAAAGCGAGTGTTAAGAAGGTTCGGTCAACTTGGTCACTGAGTCATAGTCTTAGGGTCGGGTCAATGGTCGCTGCCAAAGAGAGAGAGAAAAGAAACACTCAGCGTGCACTCTAACCTAGATCAGAATGGTTACCAATTTATCTAATCTGGAATCCTCCCACTGTTCCTCAAATTCTCCTCCAAACCTAAAAGAAGAATTAGTCGGGATCACCCGAGGAGTAAACCAACTCATCAGTGGGAATCGGGATCCAACTCTCATCGCATGACAACGTGACGGAATCCGCTCACGGTGTCACACTCCAGAAGGTATGCGCATATCTGGCAAGTTTCAGTTCTTTTGAAACTCTCGATGTGATTTCTGCCCCATGCTCTTATGACCTTGGCGTGAGGTCAAAATATCATAAGTCACATGTCAAGTTCTGCCCATCATTATCCAGGTTAATTTGAATCCACCCGTACATACCCTTGACGTAGGCCAAAATAGTAGTACGACTGTCCCAAACCAACGCATCTATCTATGCAACAGATAAATACCCGGCAGCTACCAAACACTATGCCTTGGCGTGAGGTCAAAATACATAGCTTGAATACTACCGAATATTTAACTGAAATGATGGAGGGCTACGAATGGTTTCTGGCGAAAACCTTTAACGTAATGAACTTGATATCGTTGAAGGAACGGATAGCTTTTTGAAAATATAGTGACGAAAGCCGTTGCTAAAGAGGTCACTCCCGGTGAAGGGATCTCGGCTCTTTCCCCGTAGAATGGGGTGCAGGATATTCCAACTGAATACCACGGTGCAAAGCAAAAGTAATCGGCTATAGTGAAGTTAATGCCCTGACGCAAACTTATTGTCCAAGGGGTCACTCCCGGTGAAGGGATCTCGGCCCTTGCCTCGTCGACTGAGGAGCAGGATATTCTAAATGAATACCACGATGCAAAACAAAAGTAAACGTCCTTGCAATAACAGCTTTTTGAAAAGTGTTCCAACAACATCAGATTAGGTTTGTTTTAACTTGCATTGATCCGAATCAATGCAGTCCCATCAATTGATCACACCAAAAAGAACGAAAATATACTGATGTACGTATATGCCATCCGCATTCGCCACTGGGTCCCGTCATCACCCGTTAGGTTAGCTAACTAACGGCAGAGCGGGGACTGGACTAGCGCGGATGAAAAACATATACAACATCTACTAATATATATACCAATATATTATATTTCGCTCAAGGCGTGAAAAGAAATGCAACATCACAGAAATGTACAGCATCACAGAACAATACAGATATCTGGGATCCCCGGGTTTCACAGAGCCACTACTGAAACCCGGCGTTCCCCTGGTCGTGTGGATAGCCTGTGCAATGGAATCCTAGACCCCTACGGGTGCGGCAAGTTACCCGCCAAAACCTGAAGCGAGGCAGCCCCCTTCAGCTCCGTGAATGGACCACCCAGCACTCCACGGAATCCGGCAACTTGGGCACCCATCCTGGGTCAACCTGTACCCCCTACGAGTGCGGCGAATAGCCCGCCAATCCCAGAGTGAAGCCCCCTCCGTCTCAATGCCATGAGATGCGGGCTTGTTGCCCTCTAGAACCCGGCTATCCGTGCACCCCTCCGCGGGGTAATCCTAGTACAGAAAGTAAAATATACATACACCGGGTACATCGACCGCAACCAGGTCGTGCCCCAAAAGAATAATACAATCCGGCAGTGACGGCAGTCCACAAGTCGGACGCTCGTCCCGCAATATCAAATGTACATAATACAACCACAACTGTACTAGCATTGCACCCAGGCTATCCCCCACGACCGATCCGCAACATCACAGCAAAAACAGAACATCAACGTGAAAGTCACGTTCGCAAATCCGTCTAACCGGGCTATAGCAGTTAGACCGGATTTACCGATCGAGTGACATTCACGGTCGCAGATATAATGTAAGTACTGTGAAAAATGTGTTTAAAATATCCGACCGATCGAATATTAACAAGTGGGCCCCAAAACAAAACTGTAGCAGTTACAGAAAATATGGGCCCAATTTTAATGTTCCAAAACCCCTGAAATAAACCCAGAAGGCATCTGTAAAAATTTGGTGATGTGACGTGCACAGTGCACCGCGGAAGGGCGGCAAGTATGGTGTTTCCGCGGCGGTTCCGCGCTCACACTGTAGCGTTACATCGTCGAATTTTTACAGAACTCTTATATTTTCTCGTACATCAATATTTTACAACCTGAAAAATTTTTGGAAACTGAAAAATTTCAACAGAAACTGTCGTGGGTGTATTTGGGTTTTCGGACATTTCGATCGATCGGAACTGAAAAACACATTACACAAAGCTAGACTAAGTTAATGGGGAGGCTCTGATACCACTGTAAGTGCACGGCGGCGCCCCGGCCGTCAATCCGACGCCGGAATGCGGAAGCGGTGAATAACTTTAAATTTTGCGGACTTTGCAAACCGGCACCACCGCGCACTTTAACCGGATCGAACCATTAACTAGTCTAAGCTATCTACAAGAATGGGAATAGAGATATACCGACGATCCAAGTCCTCCGGTCTTCTCGTCATGCTCCCGATCTCCTGCGGAAAAGTCCCGTCTCCTCCTCGTCGCCGGAAGTGCACCACATCGCCAACTTTGTTTATGGGCTCCCACCTCAATGCCGAGGCAACTCGGGCACGAAGCCGGCTACTCGACGTGCCCAAGAATCGCTGTAGAATGTGTAGTAGAAGAAGTCTCATTTTTGGGGTTGTGGAGTTGCCATTTGTGGAGGAGAAGAGAGCTTGGAGAGAAGTGGGAAAAATGTAGCATACAAAGAAAAATGAGAGTAACATTTTTTTCTTCACAAATGAAAATGAACCCCTTGTCCATGGAATGGCCGGCCCCCCCCATTTTGGTGTGATTGGAGAGAGAGAGAGAGTGGCTTGAACAATAATGCAAAGAGAAATGATGGCTTGTAAAGTCCAACACTCAACAACCATCTCCTCTCCCATCATCACAACCAAAGTCAAGAAAGCAAGGTAAGGTGCAACCATGATGAAGTCAAAAAGTCAAGCCATGATCAACTAGAGAAAGTCAAGGTAAGGGGAGCCATCATGATACAAGGAAATATGCAAAGACCCCCCTCCACAAATGCCTATTTGCAACAATGCAAATAAGCCCTCCTCCACCAAACTTCGGCCAATGAACGGAACAAAGGAAATCGACCGAAACGGAAAGCAAACTGGCAACTCCAGAAAACTGGTCCCGTAATAAATTACAGGAAAACCCCGATACTGTGCATACACACCCGCATCTGTATTTCGACCGAAATACAAATGCAATGAGACAAAATCTCCACTGTACTATACTAGAATCCGGCTTATACCAAAACCGGCTAGTAATATCTGTTCGATCCTGATCCGTGCAATACCGCACGTATCTGATTGAACCCTGCCATATAACCATACGGCCTATAGTACAATCTGTCCGATCCTGATCCGTGCAATACCGCACGTATCTGATCGGACCTTGCCATATCTCCATACGGCCTCTACAACCTTTCGCCCGAAAGCTGAGTAACTGAATGTGGGGGACTCTAAAGACTCGTCAACACCTTGGTTGTGGATTTAACCACTAGCACGTTAGAGGTATAAGCCAATACGTAACGGGCTACCAGGTATTGACTAAAAGGGATGTCTGTGAGTGAACTCAGCCTGACAACCCTACTGAGCCTGTCAGTGACAATATCCGTGCAGTCCGGTCCGTTCGTCTATGAGTATCGCATGGCGGGCCTAGGGGGTTGGTAAAAGTCAGACCCCCAAAAGCGGTACAAGTCGTGTCGGAGTGTAGCCCAGAACACCCTGAGATACTACTGGAATACCTACCAGTAAATCTCCTTGCCTTGGCCAAGGACTTTGTGTAATGGCTCTCCTAGACACAGCACGACCTCACCCCCAATACCGGGAGAGACGAACCCCTGAAGATACGCTCACTGCCTCCATGTGGCTCGGGACTGTACCCAACTAAAACCTGTTTGCACGACTCCTTTGAGCCGTGGTAGGGTAGTAATCAAAGTACAGTGGGAACTCACACGAGACAAATGACGATCCCCAGGTCGATGAACTAACCTGCACACATGTCACCAGGGAACTGCCATCTGACGTCTGGTATATGACCAACTAGCATGTTCCCGGCGAGTCCTGTCCGGTGTACTCATAACCCAATGAGCACCTGTATACATCTTAGGTGATCCAACTGACACCAGTGGCTTGTGAGACCGGCCACCGCCCCTCGTCGGGGTCTCGACTGTATACACTAGTCTACTAATGGAGTATCGATGCCCAGTCTCGAAACTCCCACGACTAGGGACCTTTTAAGGATAAGCTTATAGACCCCCAGCTCCCACTTATATGATCGCCCTCATACTGCTGGTGGTCAAGCAAGAATCCTAGGGGCTCTATCAACGTGTAATAGCGACGTGTCATGTCACCTAAAGCAGTACACGATGATAAAGGTAAACCAGATAGCATACTATCATCTCGAGCAAGACTGTCCTACTGGGATAGGTCATCCCTCAATCATTACAATCACGTACCTGTGACCTAATAATTGACTCTGAGGGCACTGTCTCCAACAGGTTTGATAAAAAGAGAGAAACATTGTGAGAAAAGAAATTCTAAAGTGTACCCATTTCCTATTTCATCATCCTCTACTAGACTAGCACTTTAGTTTAGGGTGTTTGCTTCACTAATTCTCTAGTTAGTGAAGTAGAAGCTTGAGTTCGTATTCCCTCGACGTAGATCATCTTCGGCCTCGAAGACTTCAAGCAATACCGTTGCTATCTTCTCATGGAGCCATCCGAGAGTCCAGGAGCACGATGATCGCAGCGAAGGGACTACTACAAGGAGCTTTAGAAGTGAAGGACAGGTCTACAAAGGTTGTATTTCGTATTCACTTAGTGTTAATGTGTTTAACATGCTAGTTTTCGCCTAATAGTCTAGCAAAGATCTTGTTTAGGGTTGTTCGGCACGGCTAAAATTTTAATCGGGCATGGTAGATGCCTTGTAGAACCTTCTTAGAGTGTCTAGTAACCCTACAGTGGTATCAGAGCCTAGCTAGAGCATTAGGCGACGTGTATACGAAGTTAAAACTCCGATCGAACCCCGATACGACAAAGTAGACCCCCTCTCTGGAAAATTTTTAAAACTGTGATATTTTCTGTATTAAAAATACTTTTAAAAAATCAGCAGGAAATTCTAAGAATTACCATGAAAAACAAGCCCCCAATTCATCTATATAGCCGCGGAACCGCGGCAATAAGCTACTTATGGCGGCGGTTCCGCGGCAGGAACAGAGTATTGGGGACGGTTCTTTATGCAGCAATATCCGTTTCTATTAGTGCTATTTTCTGGGTATTTTTAATCTGACTCAAGTGTTGAGTGTTCTGGGGATTATTTTGAATACGTTGATTCGATCGGAAAATTTAATTTCGTTATGTTTTTCCGGATAATTTAGAAAGTATTAAAAAGTTCGAACGGATATCAATAACTCACTTTTTCCCCTGCCGAAAAATTTCCAAGTGTTGGATTTTTCCGTAGTTTAAGAACGTCTAAATCGTGCAAGTTACGCAATGGACCCTCTAGAAGACAACAAACCTTAACTCAATTATGTGACCGTCTTGAACTGCCTTTTGAACCTTAGGGTTTGGGGCAGTACGGCATTGCCACATGTGAGGCATTGGCTTGACCCTTCTACGGCTGGACCATTGGTACTGTGGCATGTGATGGACATTTTTAAACTCCCATCAAGTGTTGAGAACTATTTGGGAAAACTTGGGTGTTTGATCATTCGATCGGAAAGTTTAACATTGTCTATTTATCTGGAATGTGATACAATATTTGGAATCCACAAGTAGTTATGAGATAACTAATTTGAATGTTATAAACATAGCAGTTTAGTCTCAAATGATCGGTAGCCACGGAATTTTGATGCGATCAAAAGTCCGTCGCAATCACGTAGCGTACGCGGATACTCCTCGGATAAACTTAATAAACAGCCATGCCCCATAGCCCCGACCAAGTGACTATAGGAGAACCCCGTCGCCAAAAGCATCCGTTCGGGTGCTCGCGGCAGCGGTGTTCCGCCTTAGTGCACTTCGTCGACGGCATCCGGGGGTGCGGCCGTCTACTAAAGTTTACGACAAGCATTCGATCAGGATGTCGGGAATCTTGTTGAATTGCCCGACTTGGTATTGAAAAGTGTTTTCAATAAAGAGACTAAAATACAGGGTTTATAATTGTTAGGCATGCGATGTCTAAGGACGTTGCGGATTCCAACTGTTGTAGTTTTACACTTTCTTTTTTGCGACCGTAAGTGTAATATGTGTTATCGCCGGTTTCGTTGCTATATGTCAACGACAATTGGGATGTGCATATTTACTTACGTTGAAGACATGTGATGTTTATGTTGCTGGATATGTTATATTGGATCGTCGCGTTCTGAATAGCCGGGGGTTTTATGTGAGATGAGGGTTTTTATTTTCATTCATGTAAAATTAAATGTATGTAATATTCTTTTATTGGGGCACTTCCGGTATGAGCTTGATGTCACCATTTGTATATTATTTACTTTTCCGCATTAGGTAGACCCAAGGAAGGAAGCACAAGTAACCGGGTTCTAGGGTCCAGTGGGAGACCAACTCGAGGAGTCGAGTCCGGGTCTTCAAACTCTAGAATTGGAAGGGTTGCTTGCTTCTCTCGTAGGGGTCTAGGGGTGTGGGTTTGGCTATTCATCGCGACCGTGGAATCCGTGTTTTATACAGGCTCGTATTAAAACACGGACGTCCTAGTATATCCAATGTTTCATATTCTTCTGCTGCGATATTTGTGATGTGATCATTTGATATGTTGAGATAGATACTGTATATAGTATATATGATATATTATATAGACGTTACTTATGTTTTACACCCGCGCTAGCCCTGTCCCGCTCTGCCGTTAGTTACCTAACCTAACGGTGCACGAGGGGACATCGAGGCAAATGCGGATGGCATAAGTGTACGTCGTATTTATCTGTGATGTTTAGGTAATTTAAATGATGGGACTTCATTAATATGATTAATGAAAGAAAAGAAACCTAAAAGATGTTGTTGAATCGAATTTTCAAAAACAGGTAGCTACAGTTCTTGCTTTGCATCGCGGTGTTCCTTGTAGAACATCCTGCACCTTATTCGATAAGGAAAGGGCCGAGATCCCTTCACCAGGAGTGACCCCTTTAGCAATGACTGGCAGATGCTACACCCCTCGGTTTTGTCTTTTGATTGCTTTTCTAGTTCTTGCTTTGCACAGTGATATGTATGATATATCCTGCACCTCATTCGACGAAGAAAGAGCCGAGATCCCTTCACCGGGAGTGACCTCTTTAGCGAAACTGACAAAAGCCTCAAAAACACTCCATTTTAAAATTATTTGATTCTACAACGATATCAAGTTCATTACGCAATAGGTTTTCAGAAAAACCTGTCGTAGCCCTCCGTCATTTCAGATAAGTCCTACTTAATATTCGTGCTACGTTTATTGGCCTGCGTCAAGGCGTAGTGTGCGGAAGCTAACTAGTATTTATCTGCTTATGCATATGATGCAGATTGGATTAGGGTAGTTGATCAGTCGAAAATACTGCATTTTTAACACGGCAATTTCCCTATCTTTTGCATTCATCTAGAAGTGTTCGGTATTCATATTGCACATATTAGCAAAACATCCGTGAAATACCAGATTACATGTGTTATACTCTAAAACCGGCATTTTTAGGGAAATTGACTGTTTATCATGGCATCGCATCATTCTTGTAGCGCAACACTTGTTTCGAAGTCTGTGCAGGAAATTCCATAAACCGAGCCAAATTGTCAAAAGTGCTGATCAAAATTACACCAAGTCTAAGTCTGGTGATCTGGTAGTAAACAATAAGGTGTAAACTATTCCAGAAATTTATTCAAGGCCAATAGGCGCTTCCCGCCGCGGATCCGCGGCATGTTGACGTCACCTGAGAAGAAGATTTTCCCCATGTGCTTATTTCTAACGGCAAAGCTTCCAGAACTCTCCAGAAACTCCACGTGGCTTCATCTAGAAGGCTCGGCCTAACAACCGAGTTCTAGAAGCCTCCCTCCAACAACCTTCTTCTAGAAGCCTCCTTATAACAACCTTCTTCTAGAAGCCTCCTTGTAACAACCTCATTCTAGAATATTCCCTCCAACAAACTTCTTCTAGAAGATTCTTTCTAACAACCTCATTTTGGAGGGAAAATTCAAATGAGGTAGTTCATTTTGGAGGGAAAATTCAAATTCAAATGAGGTAGTTCATTTTGGAGGGAAAATTCAAATGAGGTGGTTCATTTTGGAGGGAAAAGTTGTTCATTTTGGAGGGAAAAGTTGTTCATTTTGGAGGGAAATTTGAAATTTGAATTCTAGATCTAAGGTTGAGATGCTTATAAAAGGAAACCTAGATCTAGGGTTTTGGGTTGTTCATTATTCATTAACCATTACACACACAAGTTGAGTGACACAACTTGTGCATTCAAACCCTAACCCTAATTCAAAATCCAAGCCAAAATCAAGAACACCGAGTACAATTCAAGCAAGAAGCCTTCAACCTTTTAGGAGCGAAGCCGATCTTCATCCGAGCAAGTGATCCAAGACGATCCGCGACTCACGAAAATGAGCGAAGCCAAATCGACAATCGAGTTCTTTCCTCGTTGTAGATCTTGAGAGAATTGTAACAAAATTGTTGATAAATAAAAGGTGAAATTCTATATCTTTCTTTCTTTACATTCTTGCTTCATGATTAGATCTCGATTTGTGATTGTGTTCTTTGATGTGATGTTTGAGTAAAACTCCGCTCGTGAAGGAGTCGAGAGGATCAATAGATGATGATGTTACAAATCTTGAAACGATTCTTAAGTCCTATGAGTTTTGTAAACTCTTGTAAATTGAAGAATCGACGACCTAGTTTCGAGCGATACTTTCTTGATTGTGTTCGCTCTTAATTAGGGATCCACGATCGATTCTTGAATTTACTAGAGGCTAGAATATGAATGAAATCAACGAAAGGACAAGGGATAGATGATGAAACTTTAGTTTCCACAAGAAATCCCTAATTCTCGTTGATCATCATCGATCTAGTATCAAATCATCGATGGAT
The DNA here is from genome assembly GCA_030015575.1 of Agapanthus africanus. Taxonomy (NCBI): domain Eukaryota; kingdom Viridiplantae; phylum Streptophyta; class Magnoliopsida; order Asparagales; family Amaryllidaceae; genus Agapanthus; species Agapanthus africanus. Next base: position 395,212,387 of record JASDDO010000026.1, on the reverse strand, counting down.
AAGAAAACGTAATCAATAGATTTCATCACGTCTATAGATTCGATCGATTCCTACGAGCCTCACTTCGATTCTTGATTATTGGATTTGATATCATCAATTCATGATTCTTGATTTTAATGTTTTCTTGTTATTAGATCTAGATTTTGCTAATTCTTGAAATTCACTTTTAATCTTGAATTGAATTGTTTTCTCTTTTCTTTAATTTTCAATTCATCTAATTCAAATTCGAACAGATCTCACTTTCCCTGTGGACGATCCGCACTCGCTAACGCACTACAATCGACACCGTTATTGATTGCGGTCAAAAATTTCTTTGGTTATGATTTCTATACATTTTCTACATACACACCGGAAAACATTCAATCAAATGGCGCCGTTGCCGGGGATAGTGCGCTAATTGCTCGTTTTTGAAATTTGAGTTGAAAAGTTTATTCCATTATAATTTTTGAGATCAAAATTCGCGCAAACACTAAACGTGTTATTGTGATTTGTTGCGAGGAAATCTGGAACTTGTGGAGCTGTGGAAAAAAATTTCTGAAAATTCCAGAGAGCTTAGAAGGTGAAAGGAGGCAAACTGTAAAATTTTGGTGCAGAGATCTTTCAAAACTGCGGCGGATCAGCGGCATTAGGCGCTTATTGCGGCTAAACCGCGGCGCTACAGTAGTGTTACAGTACAAAAATTCTCAGGTAACTCCTATACTTTCTTATCTCCTCCAAAATCTGCTCCAATTAACAATTTGCTGCAGGTTTCTTTGCAAATAATTCGCAGTGCCGCAAAAAGCAATAAAAAATTGTGCGTGTTTTTGGTTTTTGGTTGTTTGCATATTAATACGGAATTTAAGGGGCACGGCCAAATCCAGATTAGGTGGGGAGTTCATTACCCTTCCTAAGCCCCAAAAATCACAAACTTGCATCTGCATTACCCTCATTAACTAAAAAATATCAAGAGATGACTCTAAAGACCGTCGCGCTCACCTAGGACAAGAGAAGGCCGTGGGTAATTCATTGCTAATCCGCGTTTCTTTTGTGGTGTCTAAGGCAAGTGTGTCGAAGGCTAATGGTTACTTAATTAGGCCCACTACTTACGTAATGGAGAACCTCCCACTTACCTGGCACTTACCTGGCCACAGAAGAGACAAAGAGGCAGTGGAGGATTTATCCTGCGACTTGTCTTTTGGCAGTTAGGAGCGGTCTATAGCTTTGACCTAGATGACCACTAGATTTTAGGGTTTTGCTTGTTGCATTTGTTGTGATCGCATCATAATTTCAAAAATCCGTATATTTTCAAAACAAACACCAATCATATCATTTCCCCTAATTATATTTACGCTGCCACTTGTACTAAACCCTTTTAGTACAAGATAGGCTGGACACGGGATTCTAGTACCCGTTTAGTCCGTGTTCCCCCAATCGACTCCGAAGTCGGTATTTCTACATTTACCTCTTCTTTACCCACCACCACACCCACATCGATGGATCCTTCTCCATCAAACTTCTTTACCACTACTCTGCCGCCGTCCGTTGGTGAGCAAAATCCACCCCGCATCTCTCTCCAAGAGATGTGCTATCCTACACGAGGTCCTCTTTCGACCTGTCTCTCCATTCCACCAACCAACAGGGAAAAATTTTTAAATAAAACCCCAATATATCAACCTTCTACCCAAATATCACGGTCTCGAGACTGAAGACGCATATGCCTTTATCACCAAATTTGAAAATGTATGCGCAATGATGGGTACCTCACAACTTTCTATGGATGCTATACGTCTACGTCTTCTCCCATTTACCTTGTGCGATATAGCCAAGAAGTGGCTTTACAACACAACCGCACATTTCATTTCAAATTGGGAAGAATTCGTCAAAGCATTCCTTAAGAAATTCTACCCAAATCATAAGACAGCTCGAGTCCGTAGTGAAATCAATCAATTCACCCAGCTTCCAAATGAAATATTTTCACAATGTCTTGAAAGCTTTAAGGATCTGTTAGTTCAATGTCCACATCACGGAATCCCCAGATGGGATCTGTGCCGAATCATTTATGAGGGCATTAATCCTAACACAAAACAGACCCTTGAATTAATGTGTCAAGGCAATTTCATGACCAAAGATGATGGGGAAGCCTGGAAATTTTTAGAAGATTTCGCTGAAAAGTCCTTAAAGTGGGAGGGTGTGAGTCCATCATTTAGGGGTGGCAATAACCAATCGGATGTTTCCATAGGAGTTAGAGCTGAAATTTCAGCTTTACACAAGAAATTCAACAATATGGAAAACAAATTTTTAGCTGCCGCCCTAAATCAAATGTCACTCTCCAAAACTGTATGAGGATGTTGTTCTGATCCTTCTCATTTGACGGAAGAATGTCCACTTAATTCTCCGTTTCAAGGTCAAGAGCATACCAATGCCGCATTTCAAAGACCTAGAAATGATCCTTATTCTTCCACATATAATCAGGGTTGGAGGAATCACCCTAATTTTGTTTGGAACCAATCACAATCTCAAAACACGGTTCCAACCCAAAACAATTTCCAAAGGGTCCCTCCACCACAACAACAACCACCACAATTGAGTCAGCACCCCTTCCAAGCACAAAACTTCCAAAATCCGGTCAACACACATGCACCGTCTAATTCTTTGCAGTTGACCGGTACTGATGATTCCTCTTCATTCATGAACTTGCTTTTAACAATAAAGACTTCCGTCGATGATATAAAGAAAAACTCTGCATCCCAAAGCGAGACTATTAAATCGATGGAAGAAGAAATTGCACGATTAAAAGCTGAAATGAGTGCAAGAGAGAAAGGGAAACTTCCAGCTCAACCTTTGCCCAATACTGGCTATTCACATCATGTGAATGCAATCACGTTGAGATCTGGAAGAGTGCTTGACAATCATGTTGGGGAAGAGATTGATGACACTGAAAAATCTATCGATGACCCGGCTGAGACCTTTCCTTCCACTTCTACTTCTAATTCTGACCCCAGTTCTTCTACCCCACCATTTTCTTCCGAGTCTATTCTCCGTTTCCCACAAGGCTCGACACCTCAGCCCACCTCTTCTAGGCCACCGAAAACGATCCCCACTCCTATTCTTAGATCGTTTCCACCCACACGATCTTCTCCAGTGTTGGACCCCGACCTTATTGCCCAAGTTCCTTACCCGAATCGGTTAAGAGGAAACAGACCAAGTCCACAAATGGAGAAGATCACTGAAATCCTGAAGCAAGTTAACATCAACATCCTTCTTCTAGATGCTATCCAACAAGTCCCCGCTTATGTGAAAACTCTTAAGGACTTGTGCACTAGAAAGAGGAAGACTCAAGTGCCCAAGAAGATATTCATGGCAAAGACAGTAGACACAGCCTTTCCCCAACAATTACCAAGGAAACGTAAGGATCCTGGATATCCTACTATTTCCATTTCTATCGGGGAAAAACACATCAACCGTGCTCTACTCGACCTTGGCGCAAGTGTTAACCTGCTTTCTTTCTCAGTCTATGAGCAGTTAGGGATCGGAGAGTTGAAACCAGCCCATTGCACTCTCCAGATGGCTGACCGATCAAGCACCAAACCTAGGGGTGAACTGGAGGATGTGTTAATAAAAATCGGGGAATTTGTATTCCCTGTGGACTTTATTGTAATTGATACACAGCCTGTAGCAAACCCACGGAATCAAATTCCGGTGATTTTAGGTCGCCCCTTTTTGGCCACTTCCAACGCTATCATCAACTGTAGAAATGGCTCTATGACCCTATCTTTCGGGAATAAGTCAATTGAGCTGAACATTTACAAGTTGGGAAGTTTACCCTCCGAACCTACTGCTCAGGTCTGTTCTGTCGAATTAATGGATGTCGGCAGCAGCGAAATTGATAATCCTCATGATACTGATCTTGACTCTTTTCATATGTTGTTGTTTGACCCAACTATGTATCTTACACATACTGACTCTTCCACCGAGATGTCCGGGTCAACAACTAACACCGATTATGAACTCTTTTAGAGTCTGAAGATCACCCCGTGCTTTATGATGACATTATTCTCCGGGGTATTGATGAGACTTTTGAGGAAATCTTCGCTGAAGAACTCGTACTTTTGAATGACACGGGTGTTGAGATGAATCATCTCCCAATCAATGAAATTGAACCTCCACCCCTTCTTCTGAACTGTAAAAAAAATGCTAGCAATCCATCACATTCACTTCATCATCTCTCCAAAATGAGACGCACACACATTCTATTCCACCACTTACCTTTTCCCCACTTCTTCTTCCACTAACCAGAGCACTGCATTGATAAAAAATTTGAATGGTTGGTGTTAACTTTCGGTCTTTGCAAAGCTTGGCATCGACCACTGATTTTTGACCCCCTCATGTGATTTTCAAAAGATTAACATTGCTTAACTCAAGTTTGGGGGGTATATTTTCTGGCTCTTGAAAAGAAAATTTTTACAAAATTTTGAGCCAAAAATAAGTTTGGGGGAGGATCTTCACTTAAATATTTTGCCCCCACTAATAAATTCCTCCCAGGCTTACAGATTTTTTTGAGATTTAGCAGATGGCAACAGTGAGGACACTGTTGAAAACAAGTTTGGGGGAGGTTTGTGCTTATTTTCGCATCATTTGCATCATACTTTGCATAAGCACAAAACATTTTTGAAACCCATAAAAATTTAAAAAAATTCAAAAAAATAAAAATATTTTTGTACATAAATAAGATAATAAAAGTTTAGATAGTGAAAAATTACATCCATGAGATTAGAAAAATTTAAGAAAACCAAGAAAATTAGAAGTTTTCTTAAACGAACTAGTAATAAGTAGTGATGAGCCGTTGTCCCAGGGGTTAGTAAGATGAAGGAAGTCACTAATCTGAGGATAAAAATAAGTATGAAAAATAGTTCCTATTCTGGAAGCCAAACATTTTGAACGTTGATACCCTGCTATTCGCACTTACACACGTCTTGAAGCTCGGGATAGTAGAGGATACCTTGAAATGCTCTTGTCTAAAATCCAAAAGTATGAAGGAAATAAAAAAATGAATAAAATATAAAATGGTGCAGAAAAATGGACACTGGTTTTGTTATCGCCAAGGCAGCAATAAAAAAATATAGCGAGGATGCCTCTTCACCTAGTGCCCTAAGGCCAACTGGTCTGGGAGTCACTGCTAAGCCTTAGGTGGTGCAAGACGAGGAAAATACACCAAATAAGCAAGCACATGAGTAATCGGTCGGTTAGTACCTCAAGAAGTATTAACGGGTGCATGAAAGTGTGTAAGCAATCTCATCTAATATTCATTAATTAAAAAGTACTGAGGCTGATGGACAAGAGTATGATAGCTTGAATTGAATTCTCCGGGTGTAGGGATGTTCTTTACACACACGTAGGGTTATATGATCGATGTTTGGAAGAAAGATAGGAATGAAGAATAAAGACGATGTATTATTGAGAGATGATGTGATTTCTAACATCTTTTCATGACTATTAAGATAGGGCTCATGACAACCGAAAAGCTAGCATAATTGGAAACTCTAATTTTCAAAGTCTTTCTTTTACGATTCTTGTCTTTATATGTAACTTTCATGGTCTTCCTTTTATTATTGGATTTTGTGGGTGCAATCCGCTGAAAACCCTCAGGAGACAACACTCCTCCTACTAAGGACACCTAGAGGTTTAAAGACTTGTTGCACGTGCTCAGTGCAATCGTGTTGCCTACGAAAGTGTGCTAGTTAGTTTTTCTCTTTCTTTATTTTCTCCTTCTCTTTTCAATAAAACAGTTCGCTCGAGACGACCGAAAATACGTTTGGGGGAATTTGATCAGTCGAAAATACTGCATTTTTAACACGGCAACTTCCCTATCTTTTGCATTCATCTAGAAGTGTTCGGTATTCATATTGCACATATTAGCAAAACATCCCTGAAATACCAGATTACATGTGTTATACTCTAAAACCGGCATTTTTAGGGAAATTGACTGTTTATCATGGCATCGCATCATTCTTGTAGCGCAACACTTGTTTCGAAGTCTGTGCAGGAAATTCCATAAACCGAGCCAAATTGTCAAAAGTGCTGATCAAAATTACACCAAGTCTAATTCTGGTGATCTGGCAGTAAACAATAAGGTGTAAAACTATTCCAGAAATTTATTCAAGGACAATGGGCGCTTCCCGCCGCGGATCCGCGGCATGATGACGTCAGCAGAGAAGCAGATTTTCCCCATGTGCTTATTTCTAACGGCAAAGCTTCCAGAACTCTCCAGAAACTCCACGTGGCTTCATCTAGAAGGCTCGGCCTAACAACCGAGTTCTAGAAGCCTCCCTCCAACAACCTTCTTCTAGAAGCCTCCTTATAACAACCTTCTTCTAGAAACCTCCTTGTAACAACCTCATTCTAGAATATTCTCTCCAACAAACTTCTTCTAGAAAATTCTTTCTAACAACCTCATTTTGGAGGGAAAATTCAAATGAGGTAGTTCATTTTGGAGGGAAAATTCAAATTCAAATGAGGTAGTTCATTTTGGAGGGAAAATTCAAATTCAAATGAGGTAGTTCATTTTGGAGGGAAAATTCAAATGAGGTGGTTCATTTTGGAGGGAAAAGTTGTTCATTTTGGAGGGAAAAGTGGTTCATTTTAGAGGAAAATTTGAAATTTGAATTCTAAATCTAAGGTTGAGATGCTTATAAAAGAAAACCTAGATCTAGGGTTTTGGGTTGTTCATTGTTCATTAACCATTACACACACAAGTTGAGTGACACAACTTGTGCATTCTGTAGGGTTCCTAGGCACTCTCAAGAGGTCTCACAAGGCATCAACCATGCCAATTTCAAATTTTATGGTGCCGGGAAACCCTAAACTACGGATCGTTGGCTAGATATCTAGGCGAAAAAGAAACTAGTTTACATCTAAACTAAAAGAACGGAAATACAACCTTTGTAGATCCGGTTCTCCACCTCCATAGCTCCGCAATGAAGTCTTCTCGCTGTCCTAGTCGAACCCCGGGCTCTAGCGTCGGCTTCATCGGAGAATGGACGGGCTAGGTCATCGACGACGTGCCGAAGATGATCTACGTCGAAGCATCACTAGATCAAGCTCCAACTTCACCAAGTCAAGAAAACTTGTGAAGGAAACACACTCTACTACTTGGCAAGAGGTAGAGGATGAAGAAATAGGAAGTGGGTAGACTTTAGAATTGGATTTCTCACTCTAATTCATCAATCACCATTGATGGATGCAAGCTTCTTTCGTGAAGTAAAGAAGAAGAAGAAGATGATAGAATATCATGAGTTATTTAAAAAATAGAAAAGAATATGATACTTATCATAATACTAACTATGGTTATGTGTAGAGAATTGACCATGGTTAAATCATTGGTTAAGGTTAAGGATGAGATAAGAATGGTGGTCAAGGTCAAAGCTTCATGAAGCTTCAACTAAACAACAAATTAAGCCACCATTCTTTTCTCTTTTCCATTTATTTTCCAAAATATATAAACAAATAAATAAATGAATAAATAAGTAATGGAAAATAAAACCCTAATTATATGTTTAACCATGGTTTAATTCTTTATACTTAACCAAGTAAACATGCATCATCAAACATGATACAATCATGTGTACAAAAGTATATCACATATACAATGTGCACAAACCGAGTGAGAAAATCCATTTAAAGTGAACCAATACTAGTTAACGCAAAGTAATATATCAAATATATATAATTATGAATTAAATCATTAAATCAACTCTTGATTTAACGATCCGGTCATGTCGCACATAACCGACTAGTATTCTATGCATCGGCTTATCGAACCAATCCTTGATTCGATAACTAGGTTATATCGTATATAACCAATCGATACATTCATCGCGAGAATGGAATACGGTATCACATACACGCATTATTCTCGGTCCCGCACATATCTCATATGCGCTCCTATTTCGTTTCGCTTGAGCCAGGAAACCTCTGTGTAGGACTCTAAAGACTCGTCAATACGCCGGCAGCGGATGATGATCATATCAAACATACACAAGCCGCAAGCGGTTTGCTAAACGTAACGGCCACCCGGGTATTGAGCGATCTGAAGATCGACAAGCAAGCCCGCTCACACTCCAGTGAATCCAACCAGTAACACTACCGTACAGTCCGGTCTGATCGTCTGATATGTCGCATATCTCGCCTAGGGGTGGTAAACGTCAGACCCCAATAGCTCAATAAGTCGTGTCGATATTGTTAGTGTATATGCCCTAGAGGCCATTACTGTATCATACTAGTTTGTATATTACTTAATGGAAGCTTGGGATATTCACCTTGTATAAACAATCTTGCTCAATATAGTAGTATGCTACTTGGTTTGTTTCCACTTCAATGTGTACTTGTGTTTATTTCAGTATATCACTTATACGCATTAGTGGAGCCCTTAGGATCTTTGCTTGATTACCAGCATTGTGATGGCAGTCACACTAGTGGGGGCTGGGTAATCTATAAGCACATCCTTATACAGGTCCCTAGTCGCAGGACTATCGAGACAGGGCATCGATACTCCGGAGTAGACTAGCGTATGCGCTTCTCATCCCAGTGTAGGAGATGGTCTGTCCCACAGCCATCAGTACGTCATACTGGAGACAGTATACGGGTGCTCGTTGGGTTACGAGTACACTGGACAGGACTCGTCGGGAACTGACAGGTTGGTATTATACCTATCGTCAGTTATCAGTTCCCAGGTGACATGAGTACAGCTTAGTCCGCTGACTTGACACTGGCACTTCGCCTCAAGTGTGTTCCCACTGCATTTTGATCACTACCCTACCACGGCTCAAAGGAGTCGTGCAAACAGGTGGTGGTTGGGTGCAGTCCCGAAGCACTTGGAGGCAGTGACGGTTAGACAGGATTCGTCTCTCCCGGTATTTGGGGTTGACATCGCGCTGTGTCTAGGAGAGCCATTACACGAGTAGTCCCTGGCCAGGGCAAACGAGATATACTGGTAGGTTTCCAGTGTTATCTCAGGGTGTTTTGGGCTTCGCTCCGGCACGACTTGTACCGCTATTGGGGGACTGACGTTTACCACCCCTAGGCCCGCCATGCGATGTATCAGACGAACAGACCGGACTGTACGGAGACTGTCACATTCAGACTCAGTAGGAGTTCAGATGGGGTTTCACCTCGTCAGCCTTCTTGTCGGCATCTACCTGGGGACCGTTACGCACAGCTAGTGCCGCTTGCGGTCTGTGGTTAAACCCACTGCCAGCGTAGTGTCGAGTCTTTAGAGTCCCACACAGAGGGTATTCGCCTCTGGGCAAAACAGAGTAGAGGTCGCATGGTTTTGCGACAGGGTTCGTTCTCATCCGCGCACTTGTGCACGTTTGGAGTCCGGACGGATTATACTGGCAGGCTCTGGTTTGAGCCAGATACTGGTATATGTTTTGGGGTTGCTTTTATATCTCGGTATTCTTGTTCCTCGGAACGAGAATGTAGGTGTGTATGCACAGTTGCTTGAGGCGGAGGATGAGTTTTTTCATTAGGGTTTCGGAACGGGTGCGTATGCACAGTTGACAGTTATCATTTTCCAAACCCTAATGGATTTATGGATTATCTATTTATAATAGTAATTAAATGAGAATTTTGTTATGGTTGATTTTGTTGACTTGTTGACCATGGTTGACTTGTTGACCATGGTTGAATGTTGACCACCATCATGCTTTAAAAAGTCCTCCTTGATTTATGCTTACATTTCATTAAATGAAGCATGGTAGTAGTCATTCCAAATTACCATCAACTATTCTCATTTTCAATTATTATTATTAGATAATTCTTTTTCTTTTGCATTATGGTTGCAAGAAAGAATAGGATAGCTCATTCTATCATATTCATTCTCTCTCCTCACTTCATCTTCTTCTTCCTCTAGCAAAAGAGAAACCTTCTCATGTGTTGAGAATCCTTCTCTTTAAAAACAAAAGCAAACCCTAGTCACTCTCTACTCATTCTAGGTTCATGGTTTAGCAAGCCGGAAGCCCTAGTTCACTCAAAGATCGAGGAAGAGCCCAAAGGTCGAACCTTCGAGGTGGATCCATCTTCGACGGAAGAAGGCGACGAAAAGAGAACCATCAACCTCTACAAGTTTTGAAGAAGAAGGAGTTCAAGTTTAGGTATAACCTTCATCCGAGTAGCTAACTCCCTTTAGCGTATTTGCTAGTTTAGTTTAGACACGATCCCGACCTTGTTTAGTCCATGTTGCCTCTTGCGATAAAAATTTGTTTTTTATACCGTTTCCGCCTCCCCGTAAGCACCGGGGGTCGCAATATGGACTTACAGTGGTATCAGAGCCTAACTAAACTTAAACTAGCTTGGTAGTGAAGTGTAACGAAGTTCGGAAACGAAAAATCACAAAACCGGATAAATTACAAAACCTGAGTTTCTGTTGAAATTTTTTTGGCTCAAAATGAAAAAATTTATACTTGTAAAATCGTCTCAGGGTTTTGTGAGTGCACTGATGAAAAACGATCCACTGTTGCGTTCAAAGCGCCGCCCTTCCGCGGCACGAGGTAGGAATGTGCCGCGGAACCGCCGCTCTTTGTCGTCTTCTCTGCATCGTTTTTCGTGCAGTGTGTGTCTGTGTTGGTTTTGGGATTTTTGAAATATATTATATGTGCCCAGATTTTGCAGAAAAGAAAATTCCTTTTGGGGTCCTATAATTCCGTATTTTTTCCGAACTTCACTACACTTTGACTATGATGGTTATATCTGTGATGTTTGCATGTATTGAACGTCGGCTAATCGCTATAAGACGATTAGTCGGGGTTATACATGATCTGTGTTTGATATTGGAATGTGTATATGAATGTGTTGGACTGTCGCGGGTGAATAGCCGGGGTAGATGTGAGATGAGCTTTTGTTTTTCTTTCATTCATTGTAAATGTAAATTGATGTAATAATTATTATTTGTTTGGCCGCACAACCGGGTCGGGGTTGTAGCCGTCATTGTATAATTCTTTTTACTGTTTTTGCTCCTAGGATAGACCCATGGAGGGGTGCACAAACTACCGAGGACTTGGCGGGTAGTTTGCCGCACCCGTAGGGGTCTTGGGTGGGGTATTTGGCTATTCACCGCGACCGTGTTATCCGCTTTTCGTTCCAGGCTCGAAAGGATTGCGGATTGCTAGTATATCCAATGTATTCATCTGTGATCTGTAATGTCTATCATTGCTTTCTATTTAGGCGTTGCTTATGTTTTACAGCCGCGCTAGCCCAGCCCCCGCTCTGTCGTTAGTTAAGTAACCTAACGGGTAATGACGGGGCCCCGTGGCGAATGCATATGGCATAAGCGTACGTCATATTTTGGTTGTTTTCTGCAATGGTAGGATTAAATGATGGGACGCATTAAAAGTACTAATGCAAGAATATCACGCATTAAAAGAACTAATGCAAGATAATAAACCAAGTTGAAGTCGTTGGAACACTTTCGAAAAACCACTCGGTTCTTTTCAAAACTAACTTTTAAATGCGGAGATTGAGCCACTCCTTCTAAAAGCTATCTCGTTCCATCGATTAAATCAAGTTCACTACGTTCACGGTTTCGCCAAAACCATTCGTAGCCCTCCGTCGCTTCGCATGAATAGGCAATAGTATTCAAGCTATGTATTTTGGCCAAAGTCAAGGCATAGTGATTGGTAGCTATTGGGTGTTCATGTGTAGCATAGATAGATGCGTTGGTTTGGGACAGTCGTGCTGCCATTTTAGCCAAAGTCAAGGGTAGGTACGGATGGATCCAAATTAACCTGGATAGTGACGGGCAGAACTTGACATGTGACTTATGATATTTTGGCCAAAGTCAAGGTCATAAGAGCATGGGGCAAAAATCCATATCGGGAGTTTCATAAGTACGGAAACTTGCTAGATTTGCATACCATTTGGAGTGTGGTGATTCTGGTAGGATTCCTTCAGTTTCGTCACGCGATGATATTTGGATCCCGATCCTACTGTGAGTATATGCTACTCCTCGGGAAATTTCTCACTAAACGATCAATGCTATAAACCTAGTAGGTGCCTAGAAAGGTGTTAGCGGGGTTACGCCCCCAGGGAAAAGAGGTTATTTAATTAAGGAACTTCGCGAAAGCGTTGGAAAACCTCCCTCGAAGTACCGACACTGGCCTGGCTGAACGGTTAAGCAAGTATTGTGCGGTGGGATTGATCCTGACTAATTCTTCCTTTATGGTTTGAGGAGGGATTCGAGAGACAGTGGGAGCCATCCTGTTTAGACAAATTAAAAACCATTCTAAACTTGCAAGAGCATCATGCTGAGTGTTTCTTCTTCTCTCTCCTAATTGCAGCGACCAAATCAACATGACTGGACTTAAGTTACTCCTAGATAAAAACAAACTGACAGGGCCAAACTACAAAGATTGGCTCAGGAATGTCAAGATAGCAATCACTTATGACAAGCTGGGGTATCTTCTTACCACCAAAGCTCCCCCTGTCCCTGGTCCAACTTCCAGTGTCGCGGATAAGGAAATCCGCAAGACTTGGGAGATTGATAGCGCGAAGGCCAAGTGCCTCCTGCTTGCCTCGATGGACAACGAACATCAGAGGAGGCATGAGAATATGGACATGGAATCCATATTGCTCCATACAAAAGAACTGTATGGAGAGCAATCTCGTATCGCAAGATACGAAGCGTCGAAAAAGTTATTTTCGACAAGAATGGCCGTCGGATCATCAGTAGCCGAGCATGTGCTAAAGATGATCGGCTACATTGAGGAGCTCGCTGACCTAGGGATCACATTGGAGAGTGAGCTATATACGGATATAGTTCTCCAGTCCCTTCCTTCCACTTACGCCCAGTTCATACTGAACTTCAACCTACAAGAAAAAGAGGTTGAACTTTCAGAGCTCCTCAACATGCTGAGGAGCGCAGAGGGCACCCTACAGAAAGGTAGGGAAACATCCACTTTGTTTGTAGGAGGATCATCTTCTTCTAGGTCCAAGGCGAAAGCCAAGGGAAAGAAGAAGAAAGCCCCCGCCAAACCAAGGGGCGGTGTTAGTAAAGTGGATACGAAGGGAAAAGGGAAAGCAACAAAGATAGCGGGGAAGCTTGTGGATAAGGAGGAATGCTTCTTTTGTCATAAGAAAGGACACTGGAAGAATGATTGCAGGGCCTGGAAGGCCAGAACACAGGAATTGAAGCAGGTTGCAGCTTCAGCTTCAGGTGTGTATGTTATTGAAAACTGTCTTTCAATAAACTCTACTTCCTGGATATTGGATACCGGATCAGGATCTCATATCTGTAATTCTTTGCAGGCGTTGAGAAACCGTAGGGATTTGAAGGCAGGTGACATGACCCTCAGAGTTGCGAATGGAGCTAGCATGGATGCTAAAGCCGTGGGGGACTATCACCTGGGAATGTCAGATGGACATGTTTTGGTTTTGCGTAATTGCTTTTTTGTACCCAACGCAACTTGTAATATCATTTCTGTATCTTTAGTCTCTAAAGAAGGTTATGAATTTGCGTTTGTAAGTAATGTTGTAAACATTCACCTTAATCAAGTTTTGATTGGGTCAGGTACTTTGAGTAATGGTATATACGTGTTAAACCAACCACAGATTTTTAATGTCCAGAATACACACAAAAGAAAGTCTCCAGAAATAAATCAGACTTTCTTATGGCATTGTAGATTGGGTCACATCAATAAGAGAAGGTTGACGAAGTTACATACAGAAGGGTATTTGAATGCGTTCGAATATCAGTCGTATGCCACTTGTCAATCCTGTCTCAAAGGAAAGATGACAAAGACTCCGTTTACTGGACATGGAGTAAGAGCGAGCGAGCTCTTGGGACTCGTACACAGTGACGTGTGCGGTCCAATGTCTACACATGCCCGAAGCGGACATTCTTACTTCATTACTTTTACGGATGACTTCTCAAGGTACGGTTATGTCTTCTTAATGAAACATAAGTCCGAGGCCTTTGAAAAATTCCAGGAGTATAAGAGTGAAGTAGAGAAACAGACCGGCAAAAGTATTAAGATTCTAAGATCGGATCGAGGTGGAGAATACTTAAGTGCCGAGTTCCTGGACTATTTAAAAGAGAACGGAATTCTCTCTCAGCTTACTCCTCCTTACACCCCGCAACATAACGGTGTATCGGAGAGACGGAACCGCACCCTATTGGATATGGTGCGGTCCATGATGAGTAACGCTGAGTTGCCGCGATCATTCTGGGGATATGCGCTAGAATCAGCCGCATACCTTTTGAACCGAGTTCCCACTAAGACTGTGCCTACCACGCCATTTGAGATATGGTGTGGGAAGAGACCCCATCTTAATCACATTAAGATATGGGGAAGTCCAGCTTTTGTCAAAAAGCAGCATGCGGACAAGCTCGAGGCACGATCAGTACTGTGCAAGTTTGTGGGATATCCGAAGAATTCCAAGGGATATTTCTTCTACTGTGAAGAGGAACAAAAAGTTCTTGTTTCTCGTCATGCCCACTTTCTAGAACACCAGTTCATAGAAAAGGAAATAAGTGGGAGCGCAGTAGAACTGGAAGAAATTCCAGAACCACGGACTATTACTGAAAGTTTAGTGGAACCAGAGGGTTCGGAAGAACAGGACATTCCTATGCCGCTCCGCAGGAGTAGTAGGCAGTCTCATCCGCCCGAGAGATACTACGGTTTTCTCATAGACGGGGATCGAGAGGATTGCATCATAGATTATGATGAGCCTACTAGCTTCCAGCAGGCCGTTCAGAGCATTGACTCGGTAAAATGGCTGGATGCAATGCGGACCGAAATGGAGTCCATGTACACCAACAAAGTATGGACGTTGGACATTGCTCCAGACGGGGTAAAACCCGTAGGATGCAAGTGGATCTTCAAAAGGAAGATTGGTGTAGATGGACAGGTTGAGACCTATAAAGCTAGGCTGGTAGCAAAGGGTTTTCGTCAAAGACCTGGCTTGGACTACGACGAAACCTTTTCTCCAGTAGCCATGCTGAAATCCATTCGGATCCTTCTTGCCATTGTTGCCTTCCACGATTATGAGATCTGGCAAATGGACGTAAAGACAGCTTTTCTAAATGGAAATTTAGAGGAGTGTGTCTATATGGACCAGCCAGAGGGTTTCATTCAGAGTGGGAGCAGCGGAAAGGTGTACAAGTTGCTTAATTCCATCTATGGACTAAAGCAGGCATCGCGGAGTTGGAACATCTGCTTTGATGAGACAGTCAAAGAATTTGGCTTTATCAAAAATCCAGATGAACCATGCATCTATAGTAGATTTGTAGCGAGAACTGTAGTATTCCTCGTTTTATACGTGGATGACATTCTCTTGATAGGAAATGACATTCCTATGCTACAATCTGTCAAGGGGTTCTTGTCACAAAGGTTCTCCATGAAAGACCTGGGTGATGCCTCATACATCCTGGGGATCCGGATCCATCGTGATAGATCCAAGAGGATATTGGGACTTTCTCAGTCCAGGTACATCGACACCATAGTGAAAAGATTCAGTATGGAAGATTCCAAGCGCGGTAACCTACCGGCTTGTCACGGGATCACCCTCTCTAAAGAGATGTCTCCCAAGACTGATTTGGAAAGGGATCGCATGTCTATTATACCCTACGCTTCTGCGGTAGGCTCTATAATGTATGCGATGTTGTGTACCAGACCGGATGTAGCTTATGCACTGAGTGTGGTAAGCCGGTATCAGTCTAACCCTGGGGAGAAACACTGGATAGCAGTAAAGAACATTCTCAAGTACCTGAGAAGGACTAAGGAGATGTTCTTGGTGTATGGCGGAAAAGACCTCCAGATCGAGGCCTTTGCTGACTCCAGCTTCCAGAGTGACAAGGATGATTCCAAGTCCATGTCGGGTTTTGTCTTCACCCTCAATGGAGGGGCGGTGTGTTGGAAGAGTTCCAAACAGGAAACCGTTGCAGACTCGACGATGGAAGCGGAATACATCGCTGCATCTGATGCCGCAAAAGAAGCTGTCTGGATGAAGAAGTTCTTGAAAGAACTTCAGGTGGTTCCGTCCATTGTTGACCCAATACCTCTGTATTGCGACAACAACGGGGCTATAGCTTTAGCGAAGGAACCCAGGTCCCATCAGAGATCCAGGCACATCTTGAGGCGGTATCACCTGATCAGGGAGATCGTGGATCGCAAGGAGATCGAGGTTCGGAGGGTTGCTTCAGAAGAGAACACTGCAGATCCATTCACCAAGGCCCTACCCCAGACTCAGTTCGAGCGGCTGATCGAGATGATAGGTCTTCGATACGCCAGTACATGGCCTTAGTGCAAGTGGGAGATTGTTAGTGTATATGCCCTAGAGGCCATTACTGTATCATACTAGTTTGTATATTACTTAATGGAAGCTTGGGATATTCACCTTGTATAAACAATCTTGCTCAATATAGTAGTATGCTACTTGGTTTGTTTCCACTTCAATGTGTACTTGTGTTTATTTCAGTATATCACTTATACGCATTAGTGGAGCCCTTAGGATCTTTGCTTGATTACCAGCATTGTGATGGCAGTCACACTAGTGGGGGCTGGGTAATCTATAAGCACATCCTTATACAGGTCCCTAGTCGCAGGACTATCGAGACAGGGCATCGATACTCCGGAGTAGACTAGCGTATGCGCTTCTCATCCCAGTGTGGGAGATGGTCTGTCCCACAGCCATCAGTACGTCGTACTGGAGATAGTATACGGGTGCTCGTTGGGTTACGAGTACACTGGACAGGACTCGTCGGGAACTGACAGGTTGGTATTATACCTATCGTCAGTTATCAGTTCCCAGGTGACATGAGTACAGCTTAGTCCGCTGACTTGACACTGGCACTTCGCCTCAAGTGTGTTCCCACTGCATTTTGATCACTACCCTACCACGGCTCAAAGGAGTCGTGCAAACAGGTGGTGGTTGGGTGCAGTCCCGAAGCACTTGGAGGCAGTGACGGTTAGACAGGATTCGTCTCTCCCGGTATTGGGGGTTGACATCGCGCTGTGTCTAGGAGAGCCATTACACGAGTAGTCCCTGGCCAGGGCAAACGAGATATACTGGTAGGTTTCCAGTGTTATCTCAGGGTGTTTTGGGCTTCGCTCCGGCACGACTTGTACCGCTATTGGGGGACTGACGTTTACCACCCCCTAGGCCCGCCATGCGATGTATCAGACGAACAGACCGGACTGTACGGAGACTGTCACATTCAGACTCAGTAGGAGTTCAGATGGGGTTTCACCTCGTCAGCCTTCTTGTCGGCATCTACCTGGGGACCGTTACGCACAGCTAGTGCCGCTTGCGGTCTGTGGTTAAACCCACTGCCAGCGTAGTGTCGAGTCTTTAGAGTCCCACACAGAGGGTATTCGCCTCTGGGCAAAACAGAGTAGAGGTCGCATGGTTTTGCGACAGGGTTCGTTCTTATCCGTGCACTTGTGCACGTTTGGAGTCCGGACGGATTATACTGGCAGGCTCTGGTTTGAGCCAGATACTGGTATATGTTTTGGGGTTGCTTTTATATCTCGGTATTCTTGTTCCTCGGAACGAGAATGTAGGTGTGTATGCACAGTTGCTTGAGGCGGAGGATGAGTTTTTTCATTAGGGTTTCGGAACGGGTGCGTATGCACAGTTGACAGTTATCATTTTCCAAACCCTAATGGATTTATGGATTATCTATTTATAATAGTAATTAAATGAGAATTTTGTTATGGTTGATTTTGTTGACTTGTTGACCATGGTTGACTTGTTGACCATGGTTGAATGTTGACCACCATCATGCTTTAAAAAGTCCTCCTTGATTTATGCTTACATTTCATTAAATGAAGCATGGTAGTGGTCATTCCAAATTACCATCAACTATTCTCATTTTCAATTATTATTATTAGATAATTCTTTTTCTTTTGCATTATGGTTGCAAGAAAGAATAGGATAGCTCATTCTATCATATTCATTCTCTCTCCTCACTTCATCTTCTTCTTCCTCTAGCAAAACAGAAACCTTCTCATGTGTTGAGAATCCTTCTCTTTAAAAACAAAAGCAAACCCTAGTCACTCTCTACTCATTCTAGGTTCATGGTTTAGCAAGCCGGAAGCCCTAGTTCACTCAAAGATCGAGGAAGAGCCCAAAGGTCGAACCTTCGAGGTGGATCCATCTTCGACGGAAGAAGGCGACGAAAAGAGAACCATCAACCTCTACAAGTTTTGAAGAAGAAGGAGTTCAAGTTTAGGTATAACCTTCATCCGAGTAGCTAACTCCCTTTAGCGTATTTGCTAGTTTAGTTTAGACACGATCCCGACCTTGTTTAGTCCATGTTGCCTCTTGCGATAAAAATTTGTTTTTTATACCGTTTCCGCCTCCCCGTAAGCACCGGGGGTCGCAATATGGACTTACAGATATGAGGTCTATAACAATTCGAGAAACTACTGGTAACACTTACCAGCAAATCTCAGCAACCCTGGCCAAGGATTTCCTGTTATAGCCAATCGAACACAGCGCAACATCAACTCCCTATACCGGGAGAGACGAATCCCCTCCTATCGCTCATTGCCTCCATGTGACTCGGGACTGTACCTAAAAACCACCGTTTTGCACGCCCTCTTGGACGTGGTAAGATGGAAATCAAAGCACAGTGGGAACCACACAAGACTCTATGACGATCTCGGGTCAACAGACTACTCTGTACCAGTGTCACCAGAGAACTGCCATCTGACGTGAGGTATAATACCATCTGGGAGTTCTCGGCGAGTCCGTCCAGTGTACCCAGTCTCTACTGAGCACCCGTATATCTCCTCTGATGTCAAACACCAATGGATATGGGATCATCCATCGCCCATCTGTATGGGTCGAGATGGTACACGCTAGTCTACTCTGGTATATCGATGCCCTGTCCCGATACACCCACGACTAGGGACTTTGAAGGATGTACTTATAGACTACCATGTCCCCACTAGTATGATCCGCATCATAGTCCAGGTAGTCAAGTACACATCCTAAGGGCTTTACCAACATGTAACAGAGAGACAATTAGTGTACACGTTAAGGTAAAGATCAACCAGATAGCATACTATCATGTCGAGCAAGAAAGTCCTCCCTATATATGTCTCAGCATCCACTACAATATACATCCAATGTACAGTAATGGCCTCTAGGGCATACATATAACTAACAATCTCCCACTTGCACTAGGGCCATCTGTAGCAGTGGTTGTAGTATCTCATACTCAACCATCCCATAAAAGTCTCTCTCTGGGAATAGGCCTTTGTGAGTGGATCCGCTGTGTTTTCCTCTGAGTCTACTCTCCTAACCTCGATCTCCCTGGAGATCGACCATCTCCATGATCAAGTGATACTGCCTTAGAATATGTCTGGATCACTGATGGGACCGGCGTTCCTTGGCATAAGCCACAACTCCATTGTCACACAATGGGAGGAACATAGTTCATCTCATGAACCAATATACACCCAAACAGCCTCTTTGGTAGCATCTTAAGTAGCGATGTATCCAGCCTTTATCGTCTAGTATGTCACGGTATCTAGCTTGGAACTCTTCCAACATACCGTCCCTTTACTGAGGGTATAGACAATGCCTGTGACTGACACTCAGTCGTCATTATCACCCTGGAACCATTCCAGTGATTCTCCCCAGGGTCGATTGATACCGTCTCACTACAACTAGTGAGAATCCTAACATCCATTTAGATCTATCTCATAGATCCAAAATCCAGGATTTAGGAGGTATCACTTTGATCCTATATGGAGAATCATTGTGATAAGCGGACATTGATCGAGCGTAGCATAGGAAACTCCTTCCCTATCAAGAGTATGTCATCCACGTACACTACGAGGATCGTCACCATACTCCCTACTACCTTCTTGTTTATACAAGGTTCATCTACCATTTTGATGATGTCAACTTCTTTGACTAATCCATCAAAACAGATGTTCCAACTCCGCGATGCCTGCTTTATCCTATAAAGCATCTTGCACACGTTTCCGCTGCTCCCATTGTCTACGAAGCCCTCTGGCTGTGTACTTATAGACGCTCTCTTCCAAAATATCATTTAGAAAAGCAGTCATGACACCCAACCACCAGATATCGTAGTCATGGTATGTAGCCGTGGTAAGTAGGATCTGGATGGACTTAAGCATAGGCACTGGAAAAGGTTTCATCATTATCCACGCCTGGTCGATGACAAAAACCCTTAACAAGTCTAGCTTTGAAAGTCTCAACTTTTCCATGTACACCAAGTAATCTTCTCAAGATATACTTGCTCCTGATGGGGATTTAACCCCTCAGATATAGCAACTAAAGTCCATACTTTGTTGGTGTATAAGGATTCCATCTCAGATCGCTAAGCATCCAGCCATTCTGACAGAGTCCCACTCCTGATGGCCAGCTCGAAACTAGTTGGGTCATCATCTCATGATGCAATCCTCGCTCCCACTGTCATAGAGAAACCGAAGTATCTCTCAGGTGGGTGAGGAACCCTACTAGATCGGCGGAGAGGCTGAGGTTCGTTGGTAACTATCGAATCCTTTGGTTCTTTCAAATCATCAGCTGCAGTTTGTATAGCTGGAACCTTTCCAGTTCTACATTACAGACCTTGCCTCGAGCTTGTCCGGATTTTGCTTTCAGACATAGGCCGGACAACTCCAAATCTTAACTAACTTAAGACATGGGTTCTTCCCATTCCATATCACATATGAAGCGGTAGGCAACTGATTTGATTAGAACCCTATTCAATAGGTATGCAACTTCATAAGTGCATAACTCCCAAAAGGAAAAAGGTAACTCGGTATTACTCATCATAGAGCACATCATATCAAATAGGGTGTATCTGCTCCGCCCCGATATACCATCGTGCTATGGTGTATACGGAGGAGTAATGCTGAGAGAGAATCTCATTCTCCTTTAGAATAATTCAGGATTTCCGTGCACAAGTATTCTCCTCCTTGATCTCATCATAGGACATAATACTTATACCCGTATTGGTTCTCTACTTCTAACTTATATTCTGTGAATATCTCAAAAGGTTCGGACTTGTGTTTCAACAGGAACATATGTCTGAATCTCGAGAGATTATCAGAGAATGTAATGAAGTACAAAGAACCGGTCTTGGCTTGTGTAGACTGGGGACCTACATACATCAACATGTATCATCCCAAGAGTTCACTTACTCTTTCTCTGTTTCCAATAAACAGAGCTGGTGTCATTATATCTTTGTGACATGACTGGCAAGTTTCACAAGATGTAGATTCAAACTGATTTAAATATGCATCTAAAATGTAACTTCAGCTAGTCGGGTCACATTGATATGACCTAGTCTATAATGCCTCAAGAAGGATTCGTTCATTTCTGAACTCTTCCTCTTGTGTGTGTTCCGTATACTAAGAACTATAGTTTGATTTAGAACATTAATGCTTTTAGATAATGTGCCTGAACCGATCAACTTTTGATATAGGAAATGTTCAAAACATTATCCAACTATACAAAATTTTATCATTTCTTTACTAATAAAGAGATAGATATGATTTTGTATATCAGGTTCGGTATCTAATAACATTCGTTCAGAATCAATGTACTGTAATACAGGGTGACAGTGACCAACAGACTTGGCTGCAACTCTTGCCCCGTTTTCTGCCTCATGAAACTTATCACCCGTTCTCAGTTCTCTACCTATCTGTAGCCTTATGTAACAGATTACATATCTGGGATCCTGATCCGGTATCATATACCCAGGACGTAAAGGATACTGAGAAACAGTTCTGTATAATGAACAAACCCGAAGATGATGCATCAGCATGCACTCTCTTCGTTTGGGCGGCACGGGAATTCTGGTAATCCCCAATTTCCTGCTCGGTCTTATAACAATTATAAGTTGGAGCGGGACCAACGTTCCCCAGCTCAGTATAATAAGCGGGTTCGGTCAATAATCCGTATTATTATCTTGATTAAGGCGTGACATGGTCGCTACCAGGAGAGAGAGAGAAGAAAACACTCAGCGTGCGCTCTTGCAAGAATAGATTGGTTATTATTTTATCTAATCAGGATGGCTCCCACTGCTTTTTATCAAATCTTCCTTCAAACCCTAAAAGGAAAGACTAGCCGGGATTAATTACACACTACAAGTTCGCCAATCTTTCAGCCAGGCCAGTGTCGGTACTTTGAGGGAGGTCCCCCGTGCTTTCGCACGAACCTAATTAATGTAAACCTCG
This sequence comes from Agapanthus africanus, assembly GCA_030015575.1. Taxonomy (NCBI): domain Eukaryota; kingdom Viridiplantae; phylum Streptophyta; class Magnoliopsida; order Asparagales; family Amaryllidaceae; genus Agapanthus; species Agapanthus africanus. Next base: position 395,190,194 of record JASDDO010000026.1, on the reverse strand, counting down.
TTTTCCCAGAGGCGTAACCCCGTTGACACCTTTCTAGACACCTACTTGATCGGCTAATTGCAATGTATAAAACTCTCCCAGGAGTAACTCTTACTCGCAGCGGGTATCGGGATCCAACTATCTCATAGAAGGTATGCAATCTCATTGCAAATTTCAACACTTGAAATTCCCGATAATTTTGCCCCTAGCAGCTATATGACCTTAACATAGTCAACAAATCATAAGTGCTAGTCAAGTTCAACCCGTCATTTCCCGATTGAATTAAACCCACCCGCACGACCCTTAACATAGTCAACAAAGTCGCACGACTACCCTAATCCAATCGCATCATATGCTTATGCAGATAAGCACTAATTAGCTACCGCACACTACGCCTTAACATAGTCAACAAACGTAGCACGAATACTAACTAGTACTTATCTGAAATGACGGAGGGCTACGACAGGTTTTTCTGAAAACCTATTGCGTAATGAACTTGATATCGTTGTAGAATCAAATGATTTTAAAATGGAATGCTTTTGAGGCTTTTCTAGTTTTGCTAAAGGAGTCACTCCCGGTGAAGGGATCGTCGGTCCTTTCCTCGTCGAATGAGGTGCGGGATATATCACATATATCACTGTGCAAAGCAAAAACTCTTAAAAGCAATCAAAAGACAAACCGAGTGTGTAGCATCTGCCAGTTATTGCTAAAGGAGCACTCCCGGTGAAGGGATCTCGGTCCTTTCCTCATCGAATAAGGTGCAGGATATATCACATATACCTCTGTGCAAAGCAAGAACTGTAGCTACCTGTTTTTATTTTGAAATTCGATTCTACAACATCTTAGGTTTCTTTTATTTCATTAATCATATTAATGAAGTCCCATCATTTAAATTACCTAAACATCACAGATAAATACGACGTACACTTATGCCATCCGCATTCGCCTCGATGTCCCCTCGTGCACCGTTAGGTTAGGTAACTAACGGCAGAGCGGGGCAGGGCTAGCGCGGGTGTAAAACATAAGTAACGCCTATATAATATATCATATATACTATATACTGTATCTATCACAGAACATCACATGATCACATCACAGATATCGCAGCAGAAGAATCATATGAAATATTGGATATACTAGGGCGTCCGTGTTTTCAATACGAGCCAGTATAAAACACGGATTCCACGGTCGCGATGAATAGCCAAACCCACACCCTAGACCCCTACTAGAGCGGCAAGCAACCCTACCAATTCTAGAGTTAGGAGACCCGGACTCGACTCCTCGAGTTGGTCTCCCACTGGACTCCAGAACCCGGTTACTTGTGCTCCCCTCCTTGGGTCTATCCTAGTGCGAAAAAGTAAATAATATACAAACGGTGACAACTTCCGCAACCTGGAAGCGCCCCAATAAAAGAATATTACATACAAGTTTTTACATGAATGAAAATGAAAAACACTCATCTCACATAAAAAACCCCGGCTATTCAAACACGACGATCCAATATAACATATCCAGCAACACATAACATCACATGTCATCAACGTAAGTAAACATGCGTATCCTAATTGTCGTTGACATGTAGCAACGAAACCGGCGATATCACATATTACACTTACGGTCACAGAAAAGAAAGTGTAAAACTACAACAGTTGGAATCCGCAATCACCTCAGACATCGCTTGCCTGACCAAATGAATTACTTAGACATCGCATGCCTAACAATTATAAACCCCGCATTTTAGTCTCAAAATCGAAAACTCTTTTCAATATCAAGTCGGGCAATTCAACAAGATTCCCGACATCCTGATCGAATGCTCGTCGCAAACTTTAGTAGGCGGCTGCACCCCCGATACCGTCGACGAAGTGCACCAAGGCGGAACACCGCTACCGCAAGCACCCGGACGGATGCTTTCGGCGACGGGGTTCTCCTACAGTCACTTGGTCGGGGCTATGGAGTGAGGCTGTCTATTAAGTTTGCCGGCGAATATCCGCGTACGCTACGTGATTGCGACGGACTTTTGATCACATCAAAATTCCGTGGCAACCGATCAAGTGAGACTAAACTGCTACGTTTATAATATTCATTCAGTTATCTCATAACTACTTGTGAATTCCAATTATTGTATCCCATTCCGGATAAACAGAAAATGTTAAACTTTCCGATTGAATATTCGAACACCCAAGTTTTCCCGAAACAGGTCAATACATGTAATAAGTCTAACAACATTGAGTTCGTGCCTCAGTACCAACGGTCCAGCCGTAGAAGGGTCAAGCCAACGCCTCACATGTGGCACGCCGTACTGCCCCAAACCCTAAGGTTCAAAGGGCAGTTCAAGACGGTCACATAATCGAGTTAAGGTTTGTTGTCTTCTAGAGGGACCATCGCATTACTTGCACTACTTAGAACGTCGTTAAACCACGGAAAAATCCAACACTTGGAAATTTCCCGACAGGGGAAAAATTGAGTATTTATATCCGGTCGAACGTTTTAACATATTCTAAAATTTATCCGGAAATACACAAAGACTAAATTTGATACCCCGATCGAAACACCGAATCCCCAAAACAACTCCAGAAAATTCAACTCTGTAGTCAGATTTAAAATATCCCATGAAAACCAACACAGAAAAATACGAATTACTGTGCAAACTTCAAGTGCTGATGTGACAAGGAGACCGTGGAACCGCCGCACAAGCCAAGCTTGTGCCGCGGTTCCGCCGCGTATTGGTGGAATCACGTTCTCGAATTTCACAGTAATTCATAGAAAAGCCTGCTGATTTTTCTGCATATTTTTATATTCGAAAAATCCCAGATTTTAGAAAAGGACAGTGAGCATTTTCCGGGTTGGGTTTTCGGTTCGTTCGGACTTCAAATTCCGTCTAGACTTCGCCTAAGGCTCTAGCTAGGCTCTGATACCACTGTAGGGTTCCTAGGCACTCTCAAGAGGTCTCACAAGGCATCAACCATGCCAATTTCAAATTTTATGGTGCCGGGAAACCCTAAACTACGGATCGTTGGCTAGATATCTAGGCGAAAAAGAAACTAGTTTACATCTAAACTAAAAGAACGGAAATACAACCTTTGTAGATCCGGTTCTCCACCTCCATAGCTCCGCAATGAAGTCTTCTCGCTGTCCTAGTCGAACCCCGGGCTCTAGCGTCGGCTTCATCGGAGAATGGACGGGCTAGGTCATCGACGACGTGCCGAAGATGATCTACGTCGAAGCATCACTAGATCAAGCTCCAACTTCACCAAGTCAAGAAAACTTGTGAAGGAAACACACTCTACTACTTGGCAAGAGGTAGAGGATGAAGAAATAGGAAGTGGGTAGACTTTAGAATTGGATTTCTCACTCTAATTCATCAATCACCATTGATGGATGCAAGCTTCTTTCTTGAAGTAAAGAAGAAGAAGAAGATGATAGAATATCATGAGTTATTTAAAAAATAGAAAAGAATATGATACTTATCATAATACTAACTATGGTTATGTGTAGAGAATTGACCATGGTTAAATCATTGGTTAGGGTTAAGGATGAGATAAGAATGGTGGTCAAGGTCAAAGCTTCATGAAGCTTCAACTAAACAACAAATTAAGCCACCATTCTTTTCTCTTTTCCATTTATTTTCCAAAATATATAAACAAATAAATAAATGAATAAATAAGTAATGGAAAATAAAACCCTAATTATATGTTTAACCATGGTTTAATTCTTTATACTTAACCAAGTAAACATGCATCATCAAACATGATACAATCATGTGTACAAAAGTATATCACATATACAATGTGCACAAACCGAGTGAGAAAATCCATTTAAAGTGAACCAATACTAGTTAACGCAAAGTAATATATCAAATATATATAATTATGAATTAAATCATTAAATCAACTCTTGATTTAACGATCCGGTCATGTCGCACATAACCGACTAGTATCCTATGCATCGGCTTATCGAACCAATCCTTGATTCGATAACTAGGTTATATCGTATATAACCAATCGATACATTCATCGCGAGAATGGAATACGGTATCACATACACGCATTATTCTCGGTCCCGCACATATCTCATATGCGCTCCTATTTCGTTTCGCTTGAGCCAGGAAACCTCTGTGTAGGACTCTAAAGACTCGTCAATACGCCGGCAGCGGATGATGATCATATCAAACATCCACAAGCCGCAAGCGGTCTGCTAAACGTAACGGCCACCCGGGTATTGAGCGATCTGAAGATCGACAAGCAAGCCCGCTCACACTCCAGTGAATCCAACCAGTAACACTACCGTACAGTCTGGTCTGATCGTCTGATATGTCGCATATCTCGCCTAGGGGTGGTAAACGTCAGACCCCAATAGCTCAATAAGTCGTGTCGATATGAGGTCTATAACAATTCGAGAAATTACTGGTAACACTTACCAGCAAATCTCAGCAACCCTGGCCAGGGATTTCCTGTTATAGCCAATCGAACACAGCGCAACATCAACTCCCTATACCGGGAGAGACGAATCCCCTCCTATCGCTCATTGCCTCCATGTGACTCGGGACTGTACCCAAAAACCACCGTTTTGCACGCCCTCTTGGACGTGGTAAGATGGAAATCAAAGCACAGTGGGAACCACACAAGACTCTATGACGATCTCGGGTCACCAGACTACTCTGTACCAGTGTCACCAGAGAACTGCCATCTGACGTGAGGTATAATACCATCTGGGAGTTCTCGGCGAGTCCGTCCAGTGTACCCAGTCTCTACTGAGCACCCGTATATCTCCTCTGATGTCAAACACCAATGGATATGGGATCATCCATCGCCCATCTGTATGGGTCGAGATGGTACACGCTAGTCTACTCTGGTATATCGATGCCCTGTCTCGATACACCCACGACTAGGGACTTTGAAGGATGTACTTATAGACTACCATGTCCCCACTAGTATGATCCGCATCATAGTCCAGGTAGTCAAGTACACATTCTAAGGGCTTTACCAACATGTAACAGAGAGACAATTAGTGTACACGTTAAGGTAAAGATCAACCAGATAGCATACTATCATGTCGAGCAAGAAAGTCCTCCCTATATATGTCCCAGCATCCACTACAATATACATCCAATGTACAGTAATGGCCTCTAGGGCATACATATAACTAACACATTCAAACCCTAACCCTAATTCAAAATCCAAGCCAAAATTAAGAACACCGAGTACAATTCAAGCAAGAAGCCTTCAAGCTTTTAGGAGCGAAGCCGATCTTCATCCAAGCAAGTGATCTAAGACGATCCGCGACTCACGAAGACGAGCGAAGCCAAATCGACGATCGAGTTCTTTCCTCGTTGTAGATCTTGAGAGAATTGTAACAAAATTGTTGATAAATAAAACGTGAAATTCTTTATCTTGCTTTCTTTACATTCTTGCATCATGATTAGATCTCGATTTGTGATTGTGTTCTTTGATGTGATGTTTAAGTAAAACTCCGCTCGTGAAGGAGTCGAGAGGATCAATAGATGATGATGTTACAAATCTTGAAACGATTCTTAAGTCCTATGAGTTTTGTAAACTCTTGTAAATTGAAGAATCGACGACCTAGTTTCGAGCGATGCTATCTTGATTGTGTTCGCTCTTAATTAGGGATCCACGATCGATTCTTGAATTTACTAGAGTCTAGAATATGAATGAAATCAACGAAAGGACAAGGGATAGATGATGAAACTTTAGTTTCCGCAAGAAATCCCTAATTCTCGTTGATCATCATCGATCTAGTATCAAATCATCGATGGATAAGAAAAGGTAATCAATAGATTTCATCACGTCTATAGATTCGATCGATTCCTACGAGCCTCACTTCGATTCTTGATTATTGGATTGGATATCATCAATTCTTGATTCTTGATTTTAATGTTTTCTTATTATTAGATCTAGATTTTGCTAATTCTTGAAATTCACTTTTAATCTTGAATTGAATTGTTTTCTCTTTTCTTTAATTTTCAATTCATCTAATTCAAATTCGAACGGATCTCACTTTCCCTGTGGATGATCCGCACTCGCAAACGTGCTACAATCGACACCGTTATTGATTGCAGTCAAAAATTTCTTTGGTTGTGATTTCTATACATTTTCTACATACACACCGGAAAACATTCAATCAGTAGTCATGCGACTTTGTTGGCCTGCGTCAAGGGTTGTGCGGGTGGGTTTAATTCAATCAAGAAATGACGGGTTGAACTTGACTAGCGCGCTATGGTTTGTTGGCCTGCGTCAAGGTCATGGGACGCTAGGGGCAAAATATTATCGGGAATTTCAAGTGTTGAAATTTGCAATGAGATTGCATACCTTCTATGAGATAGTTGGATCCCGATACCCGCTGCGAGTAATTGTTATTCCTGGGAGAGTTTTACACATTACAATTAGCAGATCAAGTAGGTGTGTAAAAAGGTATCAATCGGGTTACGCCCCTGGGAAAACGAGGTTTACTTTAATTAGGTCCGTGCGAAAGTACGGGGAACCTCCCTCAAAGTACCGACACTGGCCTGGCTGAAAGATTGGCGAAGTTGTAGGGTGTAATTAATCCCGGCTAGTCTTTCCTTTTAGGGTTTGAAGGAAGATTTGATAAAAAACAGTGGGAGCCATCCTGATTAGATAAAATAATAACCAATCTGATCTTGCAAGAGCGCACGCAGAGTGTTTTCTTCTCTCTCTCTCCAGGTAGCGACCATATCATGCCTTAATCAAGATAATAATACGGATGTATTGACCGAACCCACTTGTTATACTGTGCTGGGGAACGTTGGTCCCGCTCCAACTTATAAAAGTTGTAAGACAGAGCAAGAAATAGGGGATTACCAGAATTCCCGTGCCGCCCAAATGAAGAAAGTGCATGATGATGCATCTTCTTCGGGTGTGTTCATTACAGAGAACTGTTTCTCAGTATCCTTTACGTCCTGGGTGTGTGATACCGGATCAGGATCCCATATATGTAATTTGTTACAAGGGCTACAGATAGGTAGAGAACTGAGAACGGGTGATAAGTTTCATGAGATAGAAACGGTGCAAGTGTTGCAGCCAAGTAAGTTGGTAGTTATCACCCTGTATTACCAGAATACATTGATTCTGAATGAATGTTATTAGATACCAAACCTGATATACAAAATCATATCGGTCTCTTTATAAGTAAAGAAGGATATAATTTTGTATTGTTGGATAATGTTTTGAACATTTCCTATATCAAGAGTTGATCGGTTCAGGCACGTTATCTAAAAGCATAGACGTTCTAAATCAAACCACAGTTCTTAACGTTCAGAACACGCACAAGAGGAAGAGTTCAGAAATGAACGAATCCTTCTTGAGTTATTGTAGACTAGGTCATATCAATGCGACCCGACTAGCTGAAGTTACATATAGATGCATATTTAAATTAGTTTGAATTTACATCTTGTGAAACTTGTCGGTCATGTCACGGAGATAAGATGACCATAGCTCTGTTTATTGGAAACAGAGAAAGAGTTAATGAACTCTTGGGATGATACATAAAGGTCCCCAGTCTACACATGCCAAGACCGGTTCTTTGTACTTCATTACATTCTCTGATGATCTCTCAAGATTCAGACATATGTTCCTGTTGAAACACAAGTCCGAAGCTTTTGAGATATTCACAGAATATAAGTTAGAAAGTAGAGAACTAAAAACAGCTATAAGTATTATGTCCTTTGATGTGATCAGGGAGGAGAATACTTGAGCACGGGATTCCTGGACTATTCTAAGAATGAGATTCTCTCTCAGCATTATTCCTCCGCATACACCACAGCACGTCGGTGTATTGGGACGGAGCAATCACACCCTATTTGATATGGTGCGCTCTATGATGAGTACTACTGAGTTTCCTATTTCCTTTTAGGGAGTTATGCACTTATGAAGTTGCATACCTATTGAATAGGGTTCCGATCAAATCAGTTGCCTACCACTTCATATGAGATATGGAAAGGGAAGAGCCCATATCTTAAGTTTGTTAAGATTTGGGGTTGTCCAGCCTATGTCTAAAAGCATAATCCGGACAAGCTCGAGGCAAAGTCAGTTCTGTAGAAGTTTGTTGGATATCCCAAGCATACGCAAGGGAATATCTTCTACCAAACCGAGGAACAAAAGATGTTTTGTTTCTCAACATGCCACCTTTGTGAAAGGGAATTTCTTAAGAAGAAATTAATGGTCATGAGGTAGAACTAGAAAGAGTTCCAGCTATACAAACTTCAGCTGATAATTTGGTAGAACCAAAGGATTCAATTGCTCGCAACGAACCTCAGCCTCTCCGCCGATCTGGCAGGGTTCCTCACCCACCTGAGAGATACTTTGGTTTCTCTATGACAGTAGGAGCGAGGATTGCATCATGAGATGATGATCCATCTGGTTTCCAGCTGGCCATCAGGAGTGGGACTCTGTAAGAATGGCTGGATGCTTAAGTGATCTGAGATAGAATCCTTATACACCAACAAAGTATGGACTTTGGTTGCTTTATTTGAAGGGTTAAATCCCCATCAGGAGCAAGTATATCTTGAGAAGATTACTTGGCGTACATGGAAAAGTTGAGACTTTCAAAGATAGACTTGTTAAAAGGTTTGCATCATAGACCAGTTGTAGCTAATGATAAGACCTTTTCTGGGGCCTATGCTTAAGTCCATCCAGATCCTACTTGCCACGGCTACATACCATAACTTCAATATCTGGCGGTTGGGTGTCATCACTACTTTTCTAAATGATGTTTTAGAAAGAGAGTCTATAAGTACACAGTCAGAGGGCTTCGTAGACAGTGGGAGCAGCGGAAACGTGTGCAAGATGTTTTATGTGATAAAGCAGGCATCGCGGAGTTGGAACATCTGTTTTGATGAGTTAGTTTAAGAGTCTGACATCATCAAAATGGTAGATGAACCTGTAGGGTTCCTAGGCACTCTAACAAGGTTCTACAAGGCATCTACCATGCCCGATTCAAAAATTTAGCTGTGCCGAGCAACCCTAACCAATATCGTATACTAGAGATTATGCGAAAACTAGCAAGTAAAACACTTTAACACTAAGTGAAAGGGATTACAACCTTTGTAGATCCGGTCCTTCACTTCTAAAGCTCCGTGTTGACGTCCCTTCGCTACGATCATCGAGATCCCGGACTCAAGTGATGGTTTCCTCGGAGAAATGAGCGGGCTAGGTCGTTGACTTCGAGGCCGAAGATGATCTACGTCGAGGAGACTCAAACTCAAGCTCCATCTTCACTAGGTCATGAACTTTGTGAAGAGAACACCCTAAACTAAATGGCAAGTAGTAGAGAATGATGAAATAGGAAGTGGGTTCACTTTGGATTTGGATTTCTCACTCTATTTCTTCACTTGAAATTTTTCTAGCAAGCTTTTCTTCTTCTTGAAGAAGAAGAAGAAGAAAGAAAAGAATAATGAATTAGCTAAAAAGAATAATCAAGTGAAGTCTATCATAATGCAACCATGGATGAGTTAACCTTTGTAGAGACTAAATCATAGTTTGAGTTAATGGTTTGGTTAATAAAAATCTTATGCAAAACAAAATAAGTGGACTTTGTCAAAGATGCTTAAAAGCTTCATGAAGCTTTAAGCCAAGACAAAGAAAGCCACCATTTTGTTTTACCAAAATAAATAAAAACCCAAACCATTATCTTAAATATGGTGTAACTCATACACACACCCAAGTTTGCATGTATCATCAATCATGATACAAACTAGTGCACAAACATATATCACATATACAACTTGTGCACATCAAGTGAGAAAATCAATCTTAAGTGAACCAATACTAGTTAATGTAAAGTAATATATCAAATATATAATTATACATTAAATCATTAAATCAACACTTGATTTAATGATCCGGTCATATCACATATAACCGACTAATATCTAGTGTATCAATATATCGAATCAACACTTGATTCGGTAACCCGGCTATATCTCATTTAACCGTCCGATGATACAAATCGCGAGAATAGAATACAGTATCACATACTGGTATTATTCTCGGTCCCGCACATATCTCATATGTGCTCCTATTTCGTTTCGCTTGAGCCAGGAAACCTCTGTGTAGGACTCTAATGACTCGTCAATACGCCGGCAGTAGGTGGTGATCATATCAATCACCCACAAGCCGCAAGCGGTCTGCTAAACGTAAAGGCCACCCAGGTAATGAGCGATCAGAAGATCAACGAGCAAACCTGCTCACACTCCTGCGAATCCAATCAGTAACACTTACCGCACAGTCCAGTCTGTTCATCTGATATGTCGCCTATCTCGCCTAGGGATAGTAAACGTCAGACCCCAATAACTTGATAAGTCATAACGATGTAAGGTCCATAACAAGCATGAAACTACTGATAACACTTACCAGTAAATCACTACAACCCTGGCCAGGGATTTCCAGTTATAGCCAGTCGAGCATAGCGCAACATCAACCCTCAATACCAGGAGAGACGAATCCCCTCCTATCGCTCATTACCTCCAGGTGAATCGGGACTGTACCCAAAAATCACCTATTTGCACGACTCAGTAGAGCCGTGGTAGGATGGAAATCAGAGCACAGTGGGAGACACACAAGACTCTATGACGATCTCGGGTCAACAGACTAAGTTGTACCAGTGTCACCAGAGAACTGCCATCTGACGTGAGGTATAATACCATCTGGGAGTTCTCGGCGAGTCCGTTCAGTATACCCAGTCTCCACTGAGCACCCGCATACCGTCTCTGATGTCAAACACCAATGGATATGGGAACATCCATCGCCCATCACATGGGTCGAGAAGATATACGCTAGTCAACTCTGGAATATCGATGCCCCGTCTCGATATTCCCACGACTAGGAACATTGAAGGATGTACTCATGGACTACCCAGGCCCCACTAGTATGATCTGCATCATAGTCCTGCAAGTCGAGTACACATCCTAAAGGCTTTATCAACATGTAACAGAGAGACAATAAGTGTACATGTTAAGATAAAGAGCAACCAGATAGCGTACTATCATGTCGACCAAGAAAGTCCTACCTATATATGTCCCAGCATCCACTACAATATACATCTCATGTACAGTAATGGCCTCTAGGGCATACATATAACTAACAATCTCCCACTTGCACTAGGGCCATCTGTAGCAGTGGTTGCAGTATCTCATACTCAACCATCCCATATAAGTCTCTCTCTGGGAAAAAGCCTTTGTGAGTGGATCCGCCGTGTTGTCCTCTGAGTCTACTCTCCTAACCTCGATCACCCTGTAGTTCAACTATCTCCATGATCAGGTGATACTGCCTTGGAATATGTCTGGGTCACTGATGGGACCGTGGTTCCTGGGTCAAAACCACACTTCCATTGTCATACAATGGTAGGAACCTAATTCATCTCATGAACTAATATACACCCAAACTGCCTCTTTGGTAGTATCTTTGATAGCGATGTCACCAGCCTTTATCGTCTAGTCTGCCACGGTATCTAGCTTGGAACTCTTCCAACATACCGCCCATCCACTGAGGGTAAAGTCAATGCCTGTGACTGACATTCAGTCAACCTTACCACCTTGGAAGATGTCCAATGATTCTCCCCAGGATCGATTGATACCATCTCACTACACCTAGTGAGAATCCTAATATCCATTTAGATCTATCTCATAGATCCAAAACCCAGGATTTAGGAGGTATCACCTTTATCCTATTTGGAGAATCCTTGTGATAAGAGGAGATTGACCGTGCGTAGCATAGGAAACTCTTTTCCTATCAAGAGTATGTTGTCCACGTATAATACGAGGATGTCCACCTTACTCTCTACTACCTTTTTGTATGTACAAGGTTCTTCTACTATTTTGATGAAGTCAAACTCTTTGGCTACCACATCAAAACAGATGTTCCAACTCCGCTATGCCTGCTTTATCACACAAATCATCTTGCATACGTTTCCGCTGCTCCCACTGTTTACGAAGCCCTCTGGCTGTGTTCTTATAGACGTTCTCTTCTAAATCAATATTTAGAAAAGCAGTCATGACACCCAACCACCAGATATCGTAGTCATGGTATGTAGCAATGTCAAGTAGGATCCGGATGGACTTAAGCACAGGCACTGGAAAAAGGTTTCATCATTATCCACGCCTGGTCGATGACGAAAACCTTTACCAAGTCTAGCTTCGAAAGTCTCAACTTTTCCATCTACACCAAGTAATCTTCTCAAGATATACTTGCTCCTGATGGGGATTTAACCCTTCAGATGTAGCATCAAAAGTCCATACTTTGTTGGTGTACATGGATTCCATCTCAGATCGCTAAGCATCCAGCCATTCTTACAGAGTCATCACTCTCGATGGCCTGATCGAAACTAGTTGGGTCATCATCTCATGATGCAATCCTCGCTCCCACTGTCATCGAGAAACCGAAGTATCTCTCAGGCGGGTGAGGAACCCTGCTAGATCGGAGGAGAGGCTGAGGTTCGTCGGGGACTATTGAACCCTTTGGTTCTATCAAATCATCAGCGGTAGTTTGTATAGCTGGAACTCCTTCCAGATGTACAGAACTGACCTTGTTTCGAGCTTGTCCGGATTTTGCTTTTGACATAGGCCGGACAACCCCAAATCTTAACTTGCTTAAGAGATGGGCTCTTCCCATACCATATCTCACATGGAGTGGTAGGCATTGATTTGAATCGAACCCAATTCAATAGGTATGCTGCTTCTCAAGTGCATAACCCCCAAAAGGAAACAGGTAACTCAGTAATACTCATCATAGAGCACACCATATCTTATATGGTGCGATTGCTCCACCCCGATACACCTACGTGCCGTGGTGTATACGGAGGAGTAATGCTGAGAGAGAATCTCATTCTCGTTTGGAATAGTCCAGGAATTCCATGCACAAGTATTCTCCTCCCTGATCTCATCATATGACATAATACTTCTACCCGGTTTTGGTTCTCTACTTCTATCTTACATTCTTTGAATTTCTCAAAAGTTTCAGACATGTGTTTCAACAGGAACATGTGTCCGAATCTTGAGAGATTCTCATTGAATGTAAGGAAGTATAAAGAACCAGTCCTGGCATCTGCAGACAGGGGACCTTCATACATCACTATGTATCAGTCCCAAGAGTTCACAAACTCTTTCTCTATTTCCAATAAACGGAGCTGTGGTCATCTTATCTCTGTGACATGACCGGCAAGTTTCACAAGATGTAAATTCAAACTAATTTAAATATGCATCTAAATGTAACTTCAGCTAGTCGAGTCACATTGATATGACCTTGTCTACAATACCTCAAGAAGGAATCGTTCATTTCTGAACTCTTCCTCTTGTGTGTGTTCTGTACGTAAGGAACTGTGGTTTGATTTAGAACGTCTATGCTTTTAGATAACGTGCCTGAACCGATCAACTCTTGATATAGGAAATGTTCAAAACATTATCCAACAATACAAAATTATATCCTTCTTTAATAAAAAGAGACTGATATGATGTTGTATATCAGATTCGGTATCTAATAACATTCGTTCAGAATCAATTTGTTCTAGTAATACAGGGTGATAACTATCAACAGACTTGGCTGCAACACTTGCACCGTTTCTATCTCATGAAATTTATCACCCGTTCTCAGTTCTCTACCTATCTGTAGCCCATGTAACAGATTACATATATGGGATCCTGATCCGGTATCTAATACTCGGGACGTAGAGGATACTGAGAAACAGTTCTTTGTAATGAACACACCCGAAGAAGATGCATCATCATGCACTTTCTTCATTTGGGCGGCATGGGAATCCTGGTATTCCCCTAATTCTTGCTCGGTCTTATAACAATTATAAGTTGGAGCGGGACCAACGTTCCCCAGCTCTGTATAACAAGCGGGTTTGGTCAATACATCCATATTATTATCTTGATTAAAGTGTGACATGGTTGCTACCTGGAGAGAGAGAGAGAAGAAAACACTCTGCGTGCGCTTTTGCAAGATTAGATTGGTTATAAATTTTATCTAATCAGGATGGCTCCCACTGTTTCTATCAAATCTTCCTTCAAACCCTAAAAGGAAAGACTAGCCGGGATTAATTACACTCTACAAGTTCGCCAATCTTTCAGCCAGACCAGTGCCGGTACTTTGAGGGAGGTTTCCCGTGCTTTCGCACGGACATAATTAAAATAAACCTCGTTTTCCCAGGGGCGTAACCCCGTTGACACCTTTCTAGACACCTACTTGATCGGCTAATTGCAAAGTGCAAAACTCTCCCAGGAGTAACAATTACTCGCAGTGGGTATCGGGATCCAACTATCTCATAGAAGGTATGCAATCTCATTGCAAATTTCAACACTTGAAACTCCCGATAAAGGTTTTTACCCCTAGCACTTATGACCTTAACTATGGTCAACAAATCATAAGCACTAGTCAAGCTCTACCCGTCATTTCGTGATTAATTAGACCCACCCACATGACCCTTAACTAAGGTCAACAAAGTCACGTGACTGTCCTAACTAATCGCATCATATGCTGTGTAGGAAGATATCACTTAGCTACCGTACACTGTGCCTTAACTAAGGTCAACAAACACGGCACAAATACTAAGTACTATACTTCCTAAAATGACGGAGGGTTGCGAAAGGTTTTTAAGAAAACCTTTAACGCTTTGAACTTGATCTCGTTGTAGAATCAAATGGTTTTAAATGGAGTGTTTTTGAGGCTTCTGCTAGTTTCGCTAAAGAGGTCACTCCCGGTGAAGGGATCTCGGCTCTTTCCTCATCGAATGAGGTGCAGGATATTCACAATACCACTATGCAAATCAAGAACTAGAAAAGCAATCAAAAGACAAACCTAAGGTTGTAGCATCTGCTAGTTATTGCTAAAGAGGTCACTCCCGGTGAAGGGATCTCGGCTCTTTCCTTATCGAATAAGGTGCTGGATGTTCTACATGGAACTCCGCTATGCAAAGCAACAACTAGAGCTACCTAATTTATTTATTTTTTTGAAATTCGATTCCACAACATCTTTTAGGTTTATTTTTCTTTCATTAATCTCATTAATGAATGTCCCATCGTTTAAGTCCACCTAAACATCACGGATAAATACAACGTACACTTATGCCATCCGCATTCGCCTCGATGTCCCGTCTGCACCGTTAGGTTAGGTAACTAACGGCAGAGCAGGGCAGGGCTAGCGCGGGTGTAAAACATAAGCAACGTCTATATAATATATCATATATACTTTATACAATATCTATCTGAACATATCACATGATCACATCACAGATAACGCAGCAGAAAATATCATATGAAATATTGGATATACTAGGACGTCCGTGTTTTATTTTGAGCCTGTATAAAACACGGATTCCACGGTCATGATGAATAGCCAATCCCACACCCCTAGACCCCTACGAGAGCGGCAAGCAACCCTACCAATTCTAGAGTTAGGAGACCCGGACTCGACTCCTCGAGATGGTCTCCCATTGGACCCTAGAACCCGGTTACTTGTGCTCCCCTCCTGGGTCTATCCTAGTGCGGAAAAGTAAATAATATACAATGGTGACATCATCCTCAGCCCGGAAGTGCCCCAATAAAAGAATATTACATACAATGAATTTTACATGAATGAAAAAGAAAAACTCTCATCTCACATAAAAAAAACCCGGCTATTCAAACACGACGATCCAAT
Source organism: Agapanthus africanus (assembly GCA_030015575.1). Lineage (NCBI taxonomy): Eukaryota > Viridiplantae > Streptophyta > Magnoliopsida > Asparagales > Amaryllidaceae > Agapanthus > Agapanthus africanus. The sequence goes on along the minus strand of JASDDO010000026.1, from coordinate 395,174,550 downwards.
ATAACATATCCAGCAACACATAATATCACATATCATCAACGTAAGTAAATATGCGTATCCCAATTGTCGTTGATGTAAAGCAACGAAACCGGCGATACACTACATATTACACTTAAGGTCGCAGAAAAGAAAGTATAAAACTACAACAGTTGGAATCCGCAACCTCCTTAGACATCGCATGCCTAACCAAATGAATTCCTTAGACATCGCATGCCTAACTATTATAAACCCCGCATTTTAGTCTCATTATCGAAAACACTTTTCAATACCAAGTCGGGCAATTCAACAAGATTCCCGACATCCTGATCGAATGCTCGTCGCAAACATTAGTAGACGGCCGCACCCCCGGATGCCGTCGACAAAGTGCACTAAGGCGGAACACCGCTACCGCGAGCACCCGAACGGATGCTTTTGGCTACGGGGTTCTCCTACAGTCACTTGGTCGGGGCTATGGGGCGTGGCTGTCTATTAAGTTTTCCCGGCAAGTATCCGCGTACGCTACGTGATTGCGATGGACTTTTGATCACATCAAAATTCCCTGGCAATCGATCAATTGAGACTGAACTGCTAGATTTATAACATTCAAATTAGTTATCTCATAACTACATGTGGATTCCAAATATTGTATCACCTTCCAGATAAAAAGACAATGTTAAACTTTCCGATCGAATAATCAAAGACCCAAGTTTTCCCAAATAGTTCTCAACACTTGAGGGGAGTTTAAAAACATTCATCACATGCCACAGTACCAATGGTCCAGCCGTAGAAGGGTCAAGCCAACGCCTCACATGTGGCAACGCCGTACTGCCCTAAACCCTAAGGTTCAAAAGGCAGTTCAAGACGGTCACATAATCGAGTTAAGGTTTGTTGTCTTCTAGAGGGTCCATCGCGTTACTTGCACGACTTAGAACGTTCTTAAACTACGGAAAAATCCAACACTTGAAAATTTTCCGGTAGGGGAAAAAGTGAGTTATTGATATCCGGTCGAACTTTTTAACACGATCTAAAAATTACCCGGACAAACTAAACAAAGTTAAATTATCCGATCGAATCAACGAGTCCCCAATACAACCCTAAAAAAACTCAACACTTGAGTGGAATTAAAAATTCCCAGAAAAAATTGACAAGAAAGGACCTAAGAATAAATATATGAAGTATGAGGGACTAAGTCATAATTTGGGCCGCGGAACCGCCGCCAAACTCTTGGTTTGGCCACGGTTCCGCGGTCATATAGAAGAATCAGTGGGCCGTACTTCACGGTAATTCTTAGTTTTTCCTGCTTAATTTTCTGAGAATTTTTAATTCATAAAAAATCACATTTTAAAAAAATATCCAAAGAAGGGTATTCGTCGGGGTTTCCGGGTTCGATCGGACTTTAAACTTCGTCTAGACTTCGCCTAAAGCTCTAGCTTGGCTCTGATACCACTGTAGGGTTCCTAAGCACTCTAACAAGGTTCTACAAGGCATCTACCATGCCCGATTCAAAAATTTAGCCGTGCCGAACAACCCTAACCAAGATCGTATACTAGAGATTATGCGAAAACTAGCAAGTAAAACACTTTAACACTAAGTGAAAGGGATTACAACCTTTGTAGATCCGGTCCTTCACTTCTAAAGTTCTGTGTTGACGTCCCTTCGCTGCGATCATCGAGATCCCGGACTCGAGTGATGGTTTCTTCGAAGAAATGAGCGGGCTAGGTCGTTGACTTCGAGGCCGAAGATGATCTACGTCGAGGAGACTCAAACTCAAGCTCCATCTTCACTAGGTCATGAACTTTCAGAAGAGAACACCCTAAACTAAATGGCAAGTAGTAGAGGATGATGAAATAGGAAGTGGGTTCACTTTGGATTTGGATTTCTCACTCTATTTCTTCACTTGAAAATTTTCTAGCAAGCTTTTCTTCTTCTTGAAGAAGAAGAAGAAGAAAGAAAAGAATAATGAATTAGCTAAAAAGAATAATCAAGTGAAGTCTATCATAATGCAACCATAGATGAGTTAACCTTTGTAGTGACTAAACCATAGTTTGAGTTAATGGTTTGGTTAACAAAAATCTTATGCAAAACAAAATGAGTGGACTTTGTCAAAGATGCTTAAAAGCTTCATGAAGCTTTAAGCCAAGACAAAGAAAGCCACCATTTTGTTTTATCAAAATAAATAAAAACCCAAACCATTATCTTAAATATGGTGTAACTCATACACACACCCAAGTTTGCATGTATCATCAATCATGATACAAACTAGTGCACAAACATATATCACATATACAACTTGTGCACATCAAGTGAGAAAATCAATCTTAAGTGAACCAATACTAGTTAATATAAAGTAATATATCAAATATATAATTATACATTAAATCATTAAATCAACACTTGATTTAATGATCCGGTCATATCACATATAACCGACTAATATCTTGTGTATCAATATATCGAATCAATACTTGATTCGGTAACTCGGCTATATCTCATATAACCGTCCGATGATACAAATCGCGAGAATAGAATACAGTATCACATACTGGTATTATTCTCGGTCCCGCACATATCTCAAATGTGCTCCTATTTCGTTTCTCTTGAGCCAGGAAACCTCTGTGTAGGACTCTAAAGACTCGTCAATACGCCGGCAGTAGGTGGTGATCATATCAATCACCCACAAGCCGCAAGCGGTCTGCTAAACGTAACGGCCACCCGGGTATTGAGCGATCAGAAGATCAACGAGCAAGCCTGCTGACACTCCTGCGAATCCAATCAGTAACACTTACCGCACAGTCCGGTCTGTTCGTCTGATATGTCGCATATCTCGCCTAGGGGTGGTAAACGTCAGACCCCAATAACTTGATAAGTCATGCCGATGTAAGGTCCATAACAAGCATGAAACTACTGATAACACTTACCAGTAAATCACTGCAACCCTGGCCAGGGATTTCCAGTTATGGCCAGTCGAGCATAGCGCAACATCAACCCTTAATGCCGGGAGAGACGAATCCCCTCTTATCGCTTATTGCCTCCATGTGAATCGGGACTGTACCCAAAAACCATCTGTTTGCATGACTCAGTAGAGCCGTGGTAGGGTGGAAATCAATGCACAGTGGGAGACACACAAGACTCTATGACGATCTCGGGTCAACAGACTAAGCTGTACCAGTGTCACCAGAGAACTGCCATCTAACGTGAGGTATAATACCATCTGGGAGTTCTCGGCGAGTCCGTTCAGTATACCCAGTCTCCACTGAGCACCCGCATACCATCTCTGATGTCAAACACCAATGGATATGGGAACATCCATCGCCCATCACATGGGTCGAGAAGATATACGCTAGTCTACTCTGGAATATCGATGCCCCGTCTCGATATTCCCACGACTAGGAACATTGAAGGATGTACTCATGGACTACTCAGGCCCCGCTAGTATGATCTGCATCATAGTCTTGCAAGTCGAGTACACATCCTAAGGGCTTTATCAACATGTAACAGAGAGACAATAAGTGTACATGTTAAGATAAAGAGCAACCAGATAGCGTACTATCATGTCGACCAAGAAAGTCTTACCTATATATGTCCCAGCATCCACTACAATATACATCTCATGTACAGTAATGGCCTCTAGGGCATACATATAACTAACAGAACCTTGTATATACAAAAAGGTAGTAGAGAGTATGGTGGAGATCCTCGTAGAGTACGTGGATAACATACTCTTGATAGGGAAGGAGTTTCTTATGCTACGCTCGGTCAATCTCCGCTTATCACAAGGATTCTCCATATAGGATCAAAGTGATACCTCCTAAATCCTGGGTTTAGGATCTATGAGATAGATCTAATTGGATGTTAGGATACTCACTAGATGTAGTGAGATGGTATCAATTGATCCTGGAGAGAATCACTGGAAAGGTTCCAGAGTGATAAGGATGACTGAATGTCACTCACAGGCATTGTCTTTACCCTCATTAAAGGGACGGTATGTTGGAAGAGTTCCAAGACAGATCCCGTGGCATACTAGACGATAAAGGCTGGATAGATCGCTACCAAAGAGGCAGTCTGGGTGTATATTAGTTCATGAGATGAACTTCGTTCCTACCATTGTGTGACAATGGAGTTGTGGCTTATGCCTAGGAACGCCCGTCCCATTAGTGATCCAGACATATTCTAAGGCAGTGTCACCTGATCATGGAGATGGTAGATCTCCAGGGGATCGAGGTCAGGAGAGTAGACTCAGAGGACAACACGGCGGATCCACTCACAAAAGCCTTTTCCCAGAGAGAGACTATTATGGGATAGTTGAGTATGAGATACTACAACCACTGTTATCAGATGGCCCTAGTGCAAGTGGGAGATTGTTAGTTATATGTATGCCCTAGAGGCCATTACTATACATGAGATGTATATTGTAGTGGATGCTTGGACATATATAGAGAGGACTTTCTTGCTCGACATGATAGTATGCTATCTGGTAACTCTTTACCTTAACGTGTACACTAATTGTCTATCTGTTACATGTTGGAAAAGCCCTTAGGATGTGAACTTGACTACCTAGACTATGATGCGGATCATACTAGTGGGGACGTGGTAGTCCATAAGTACATCCTTCAAGATCCCTAGTCGTGGGTGTATCGAGACGGGGCATCGATATACCAGAGTAGACTAGCGTATACCTTCTCAACCCATACAGATGGGCGATGGATGATCCCATATCCATTGGTGTTTGACATCAGAGATGATATACGGGTGCTCAGTGGAGACTGGGTACACTGGACGGACTCGCCGAGAACTCCCAGATGGTATTATACCTTAAGTCAGATGGCAGTTCTCTGGTGACACTGGTACAGGTTAGTCTGTAGACCCGAGATCGTCATAGAGTCTTGTGTGATTCCCACTGTGCTTTGATTTCCACCTTACCACGTCCAATAGGGCATGCAAAATGGTGGGTTTTGGGTACAGTCCCGAGTCATATGGAGGCAATGAGCGATAGGAGGGGTTTCATCTCTCCCGGTATTGGGGGTTGATGTTGCGCTATGCTCGATTGGCCATAACAGGGAAGTCCCTGGCCAGGGCTGGTTTAGACATTTACTGGTAAGTGTTACCAGTAGTTTCTCGACCCGTTATGAGCCTCATATCGGCATGACTTATCGGTTATTGGGGTCTGACGTTTACCACCCCTAGACTTGATATGCGACATATCAGATGAGGAGACCGGACTGTATGGTAGTGTCACTGTCAGGCTTTTTGCAGGAGTTGGAGCGGGCTTGCTTGCTGATCTTCTGATCGCTCAATACCCAGGTAGCCGTTATGTCCAGCTAGTACCGCTGACGGCTTGTGGGTGCTTGATATGATCATCACCTACTGCCGGCGTATTGACGAGTCTTTAGAGTCCTACATAGAGCTTTTACTGGCTCAGGAAAAACGAAATAGGAGCGCATATGTGATATGTGCGAGACCGAGAATAATGCGAGTATGTGATACCATATTCTATTCTCGCGATGTTTTGTGTCGATAGGTTATATGTGATATAACCAGGTTATCGAATCAAGGGTTGATTCGATAAGTCGATATATTGGATGTTAGTCGATTATATGAGATATAACTGGATTATTAAGTCAAGTATTGATTTAATAATTTAGTGTATAATTGTATATGTGATATACTAATTTACATTAACTAACATTGGTTCACTTAAGCATTTATTTTTCTCACTTGTGCACAACTTAATATATATGTGATATATATTTATTTGTGTTCATTTTGTATCATGGTTGTTGATACAACTTACATGGGTGTATGAGACATATACCATTATAATTATATGGGTGAGGTTTTAATATACAAAGTAAATACAAAATTAGTGGATAATTGTTCAAGTGCATGAAGCTTCATGAAGCCTGTGAGTGCATTGACCAAAGTCCACTAGTTTTGTTTTACTTAGCATATTTATAAACCTAACCACTATAATTAGCCATGGTTATGTCTCTACATGAGTTAGTATATGATACCCACTCACCTATGGTTAGCTCTCTCTCTCTCTTGATTAGTTTTCATTCTCATTTTTGAGCTCATCTTCTTCCTCCTTCAAATTCTTGCTAGGGTTTGATAAAGAGAGAGAAACATTGTGAGAAAAGAAATTCTAAAGTGTACCCATTTCCTATTTCATCATCCTCTACTATACTAGCACTTTAGTTTAGGGTGTTTGCTTCACTAATTCTCTAGTTAGTGAAGTAGAAGCTTGAGTTCGTATTCCCTCGACGTAGATCATCTTCGGCCTCGAAGACTTCAAGCAATACCGTTTCTATCTTCTCATGGAGCCGTCCGAGAGTCCAGGAGCACGATGATCGCAGCGAAGGGACTACTACAAGGAGCTTTAGAAGTGAAGGACCGATCTACAAAGTTTGTATTTCGTATTCACTTAGTGTTAATGTGTTTAACATGCTAGTTTTCGCCTAATAGTCTAGCAAAGATCTTGTTTAGGGTTGTTCGGCACGGCTAAAATTTTAATCGGGCATGGTAGATGCCTTGTAGAACCTTCTTAGAGTGCCTAGTAACCCTACATGTACTGCTCACTCTCACGACTCAAATCCTCAAATTGTCCTATTGTCTTATCATACATGTGAAAATTTTTAGCTAGATGGGAACTGGTTGTTGGTTCATAAGGTTGTATGAGGGCAGCCATGGACACATTCAATTCCTCCAGTTGTTGGCATGAAGCTCCCCGAAACTCTTCTAACGACTGTTCAAGATTAGACAAGAGTGGTGAAGGGGTTTCAGTAAAAGATTCAAAGTTTTCTGAATACGTGAAACTCCCAAATGGTTGTTCTGAAGAAATATCGAGTGAAGGTGTAAAAGTTGGGTAGGATTGATAGGAATCGAATGGTTGTGTGAAAAAGGGAGGATTAGGATCAACATATGGATAAGGAGATGGTTGGAACTGTTGTCCTGAAGAATCCGGAGTGGTGAAATGCATGAAAGATCGGCTACGGGATTGCGCAATACGTTCAGCAATGGAAATCGGTTTAAGAGTCACCATGTTTCCCTCAGAAAGGGTATCAACATGAAGAGGGTTGAAAGTTTGAAAAGGTTGATATGATGTGGATTGTGGTGTCCAAGTGGTTTTCCTAGAAGTGTCTATCCGATCTTTCAAAGAGATTTTTGGCATGGATAGATCGTTTGACGTTCTACCAAAACAAGAATCGTATGAAGTAATATCTGGCTGAGGATACCAAAGTTCGGCAAGAGTTGGTCGATTTGGGATACCCATGATATGAAGAGAAGAAGAAGAAGAAAAGGAGATGCAAAAGAATGTGAGGTTTTTTTTATGTTAGTTATCAACAAAAGAATGAAACATACACACAAAAGATAAAGAAGAAAAACAATCACGACACAATACCACACACCTAATCGGTCTAGGGTTCACCTAGGTCAACTAGACCTGCTCAAGAACTTGATTGTTGAAGTAAAACTGTGTCGAGAAACGGGCTCAAGATATACTGATCACAAGGCCAGGTAAGTGCATAGATAAACGGAGGTTTTCCAACACTTTCGCGAAGTTCCTTAATTAGAATAACCCTTTCTCTTTTGGCGGTTTCGCCGTGAACACTTTTCTAGACACCCCGGGAACGATATACCGTTAAGCAGTGTTCTAAATACAGTTAATTTCTCCTAATGAGTGTGAAATCCTTAAAGGCTTAAAGTCTAGTTTCTTTTAAAATTTGTGCGGGTAAACGTTATGCTCAATTTCGTGATTTGTGGGCCACGGAAAAGGTGATGAAATCCATTACCGTATGTTGTGGGGTTCGCTTGCCCTTAAGTCCGTATTAATAGATGCGATGCGCAAATTAATGAAAAAAGTTCAAAACATCAAACAATCGTTTTTTCTGTTTAAACGTGGCGTTGTACCAAATACGGGTTAGTCACTATTAACGTTTGACAGCGAACTTGCAAAGAATCCTGTAAAGATAGAATAGTGGATGCGTCGAATTTGAGAAAGAAGGTGTTAGGATATACGTACCGACGTATTTTGGATTAAGAAACCCCTATTGAATTGAATCCGGTTAGCTTGAAAAGTTCGCTTGCGCGGGTCAAACTACCCGGATCTTGGGCACTGTACTTCGCAATCACCTTAGCTTTGAATGTACACTTTGCTCTACACAATCGCAGTTCGTAAATCCGTAAAATCTGCAAATATCGGAAAAACGGATATTTAGTGCGGATATGAATGCCCAAACTCCTACACACACAAAATTATAAAAATCAAACAATAATAATGGGATAATAATAGAACACTGGAGTAGAGAACAAAATTTTGGAGCAAACGGGGATGACTTGGCCGGCGGCGCCGGGTATATGGAGGAAGTCGCCGGTCTACTTTGGGAATTGGGGATCGAAATTTCTTCAGATGTCTTAGTGTTTTACTATTGTCTCAATGTTATTGTTTAACTTTTCTAATTAGTCATATAATGCCAGCAGGTCAAATTTCCAGAGAACAAAAAGTTAGAAATGTCATTTTTGTTTTGGTTTTTGAAATTTTCGATTTTTAGTTTTTGTTTTTAGAATAGTGTTAGATTTTATAAACAAGACAGTGATTAATCCGAAATAACAAGAATAAAAACGTTACCGTCTCCCCGGCAACGGTGCCATTTGATCGGTAGCGATTTCGCGTGTCATATCTAGTTCTAAAGTTAACCGCAATCAAGACGGCGTCACGAGTAGCTAGCCGCGATGAGTACGGGTCGTCCGCGGGGAGATAGAGCATTTTACGTTCTTGTTATCACAAGTTAAGCAAGGATCGGAACGGTTCGATTCTAACCTAAGTGTTTATATATGCAAAGTATAAGTTAGGAATAGAGATAAGTCCGTGTAAGTTAGGGAAATCCGTACTCAATCCTTTATGCCGAGCTTGACTATTGAAGCTAGAGTAATCGGCAACAACGTGGATTAGGGTGCTTAAGCACGGTATTTGTGAAATCTGGCTTATTGACCCTTGTCCGTCCGTTCTTGTCTCTTGACTTTCGTCTCTGGCCAAACCGAACGCAACCGGTCACGGTTAGGGATCACCGATACCTTGGTAGGGTAGGGTGCCTACGGAGCGCTTGCGTAAGGTTTGGGCGGAGTTCAATGGGAAAATATCGGGCAAATGAAATGAGCAAAGAAAACCTTAATTTACATAACCACTCTCTTTTCCTAACAATACCACTATTCACAAACCATCAAAACAACAAAAGAAAGTGCAAATGAAATGACATAAAAGGAATAACACAACATTGCAAGTAAGTAAATGGCAAGAAATTAAATCGCAAGTAAGTAAAAGAGATAGAAAAGGAATACTAAGAACCCATGTGCAGAATGAAAGCTTTATTAATTCCAAGTGATGATGCAAACCATGAGTTCAATAACCAAAACTTAAACTTGCAAGCTCAATAAAGAGGTTGCAAGATCAAGAGAAGGAAAAAAACTCAAGGTGAGCTAGCTACTATGTACAAAGCTTCAAAATGAAAATGAAACAAAGAGTAAAACTATAGCCCAAAGTATATCACATCCCCTGCTCACTGATCTGGTACTTATAGGCACAAAATAAGAATAAACAAACAATATAATAAGGATGGTGTGACAACAAGGGATAGCCAGAAGAAAAATGGGGTTGGGCATGATGGGATTGGCGGCGCCGGATATTTAGACCTTTTCGTCGGTCTTCTTATGGGCAATTGGGCTCGTGTTTGTTTTGTGATGTTGTGTGCTCTCCATAATCCCACTGATGTTGTTTGATCTCTTTGTAGAAACCTGAGTTGTACTCAGTAGTGTTTGGAGGGAAATCAAATATTTAAATCGCATCACAACATTTCATATTACTCATTATCTACACCCACTTGCCATACCACTTGCACAAGTCATAAGTAGTGTTGTTCCCACTTGTGCAAGGCAGCCCCCAAGGTTCATGCATCACAAAAAGTGTTCACACTTGTAATGTGTTGGACCATTTTTCATAAAAAGTGTGTACACTTGTATGTTGCAAAAAGAAACTCTTTAAATATAGATCGGTTTGCAGTTCCAGTTGCAGTGTCGGCTCACAAATGTCATATCCGTGTATTTGAGTGTGTTTCCAGTGTTTTGTCATGAATACCTGTATTCTGTATTTATTGAGCAGACACTGGTTAATAGTACCGATAGAATACAAAAATGATAATGAATTGGCGGTATTGAAATGCATTTTTCTATGATGAACAATCTCAAATCTGATCCAAAACAAGAAATCGAACATATAGACACTACTACAAATAAGGGTTGCCCTTACGGATTTACCCGTAGGGGCAAACCACTGCCCCTACGGATATATCCGTAGGGACAATAAAATGCCCTGTAGGTACAAACGCCATAGGTGCAAGTTGAAGCCCTGAACTTGCCCCTACGGACAAAAACTTGTCCCTACAGAGTTCTGTGTAGGTCCCATTTCACCTACGAAGTAGGCCGTAGTGGCAAAAAAATTATTTTATTTACGGTTTTTTAAAATATATTACTTGTACCTACGGATGAATCCGTAGGGCCAAGTAATAGCCCCTACGGATACATGCGTAGGTACATATCCTTAGGGGCAAAATATCAGAAATTCTGATATTTTGCCCCTACGGATAACTCCGTAGGGGCGTTTGTTTGCCCCTACGGATATATCCGTAGGGGCACTCCCAACCCCCTAATACTGAGATCAGGGGGGAAAATATCAATTATTCTGATATTTTGCCCCTACGGTTTAATCCGTAGGGGCAACATGTGTACCTACGGATTAATCCGTAGGTACATATTATCTTTTTTTATATAAAAAAAGGGCCGCCTGATTTTTTCTCGCCCTGTGCACAATAATATATACATCAATCAAATATAAAATTAATCATCACACAACATATATCGCAGTATTCATAATCACATCTCACGCATATAATATAAAAAAGAAACCAAAAAACTGAATATGATATAAATATAAACCAATATCAATATCGTCCAAAATGTTTCAAAATGTAGTACAATATGTATCATATAAATAAATACATGTTTCAAAAAATAAGAATCAAAAAGCTACCCTAGCTCGGTCCAGCTCTACCTCTGATAAACGCTAGAATCTGGCGCACCTGCTCCTCGGTCAATAAACCATGCAATTCGGTGCGTGCGGGAGTCTGAGCGGGCTGTGGAGCTGGCGATGTAGTCTGCGCAGCCGCCGTCGAGGTAGTGGCTTGCGGAGCCGCGGCTACGGGAGTCTGAGCGGGCGGTGGAGCTATAGGAGCTGTCTGCGGAACCGCAGCCGATGTAGTGGCTTGCGGATCCGCAGCCGAAGGAGATGCATGTGGAGGCTCGGCCGATGTACCCTGTCGCGTCTGGACCTAACATATGTAATAAGCGTGTAAGAACTGTGTATTATTCGAATTCGTATCATTATCAAGTTATTTCGAAACCTCATTTGGCTATCTAGTTTGGAAAACCGTAGTGTATTTTAATTATATATGTATGTATGATTAATCAAACCTAAGTCTACAACCAAATAAGCTCAGGCTACGTACTAATTATTGATATGTTGATATCTATAATATGAAATGATATTTTACTATAAAGTAGTATACATACCAGCATCTCCTTCAACTCCTGAACGGTGGCCTTCAAGCTCTCCAGTTCCTGCTGGACACATCGCTCACTGGAGACGGAGGAAGTAACCGCCGGGGTGGAGTCCAACCTCATATAGGCCCTGCTAGGGCCCGGTCCCCGGCCACTCTTCCAACCTCCGTGGTGCCCTCCGTGTGCGGCATCCAGGACTGGGGTCAGCAGCCTCGGATCACTCTGTCCGGTAAAATCGATCCCCGAGGCCTCGGCCTGCTCAACCACCCGCTCCTACACCCACATTAAGCAGTAAAGTATAAGTATAAAATTTATATTTGATCCTTCCAAAACTAAAATTTCAAATATGGGTAGAATAAATATTAAAACTTACGCAATACTCCTGGGCAGCGACGTCGGGATATCGAAACTCGCCCGTGGCGGGATCTGTCGAGGTGTCGTAGACGGCAAGATATGCGGACAGCACGCTCGGTGTACCACCTTGCGCCAGGGTCTGAGCTGTCTGCAATATTAGAAAATAACTCTTAATATTGCATAATATCACAAAAGGTCGGTCTATTTTAATTTACCGATAACTCCATGGCTCGAGTAATATTCCTCGAGCCACCTGTGTAAGTGGGGCGACCCCTCTTCGCCGACTTCCTGTTTTCTGTATTCTGAGCGGTCTGTTTCTGCACAACGCATTAACATTTAGTTTTCTAATTAAGGAACACAAAAAAATAAATTATATCCTAAACAATGAGTTACATTTAAAATACATACCTGTTTGCGTTGAGAGTCGAAATATTCGCACAATAGAGACCATGTCTCTACGTCGACTGATCAGTCGAAAATACTGCATCTTTAAACCGTTAATTTCCCTATCATTTGCACTCATCTAGAAGTGTTCGGCATTCATATAGCACATATTAGCAAAACAGTCGTAAAATATCAGATTGCATGTGTTAGACTTTAAAACCGGCACTATAAGGGAAATTGACTGTATTTCATAGCATCGCATCATTCTTGCATATCGCAACTTGTGTTTCGAAGTCTGTGCAGGAAAATCCAGAAGAATGATCAAATTTACAAAACAAAGACTGCTAAAAATACGCCAACTCAAGGAATTGGAATCTGGCAATGATCTAAATAGCATTCAGAGATTCAACATATCAGAATGTACACTGGAAGTCATAAGAAGTAAACAGAAGAAGTATGAAGCCCTAGCTCCACCACTTGGCCGCGGAACCGCGGCCGGAGCCGCCTTGCGCCGCGGTTCCGCGGCGGCTTGTCCACGTCAGCACCTCAACTCTGCTGCAGAATCTCTCTCTCTGGTCCTACACTTTATAAAGACATGACATTCTCCAGATTGCTCCAGAACATTCTGCCAGATCAGCAAGCCCTAGGGTTCCTAACTAAACACCCCAAGCTTCCACAACAAGCTTCACCTAAACTCCATTAAGAACCTAGAACCATCTCCCTAACCTCCTAGCTTAGGGTAGAAGCTAAACCCTAACTAACTACTTCTAGAAGCCTCTCCCTCTAACCAACTTTTGAAGGGAAATTCAAAATTCAAATTCCTAGAGCTAGAGTTTTGAAACCTATAAAAGGGACCCAAGGCTCACTTGAAATGGCTAATCCTTAGTTGTTCATTCTTCCTTAATCTTTGGTTTTTGAAAGCTAATCCTTCTTCTTCAACCCAACACCTACCACCTCCAAACCCTAACCCTAATCCAAATCAAGAACTCAAACTCAAGATCCTTTGAGTGCAAGGAAAGCAAGTCTTCAACGATCCTTTAGAAGCGGAACCGGACTTCAACAGAGCACGAGATCCAAGCCGATCCATGACTCAAGGAGCCGAGCGACGCAAGAATCGACGATCAAAGTTCCATCCTCTTGTAGTTCTTGAGAGTTGTAACTAATTGTTGATATAATAAAGGTGAAGATTCTTTAAACTTGCTTATTTTCAATTCGAGCATTATGATCCGTATTCAATTCTTGAATGTATTCTTCGTGATGATGCTTGAGTAAAACTCCGCTCGTGGAGGAATCGAAATGATTGTAGAATGATGATGTTGACGAATCTTTAAACGTTTTCTTAAGTCCTGTAACAATTGTAAATTCTTGAAATTCGAATGATCGATGATCTAGATCGATGCGAGTGTGTTCATGATTCCTTTCGCACGATCTAGAGATCAACAATTGATCATTCGATTTCCTAGAAGCTATCTAGTGAATGTGATTCATCGAAAGGACAAAGGATAGGATGAGGAACCCTAATTCTTCGCAAGATCCTTGATCCTCGATGAATCTACATCGATTTAGCATCAACTTGTTAATGGATAAGAAATCGTATTCTTGAATCTTCTTCACATCTACAATCTACTCGATTCCTACGAGCTTTACTTCAAATCTTGAAACCTGAATTGATTGGAATTCTATCTCTCTTGATTCTTGATGTTTATCATTTTCTTGATTCTTGATTAGAATAGTTGATTCTTGAAACTCATCGATAAAAATCTTGAATCGTTTTCTTTTCTTTTTCTATTAAATTTTTGATTCAAACAAAACAAAATACGAACGAATCGCGCAATCCCTGTGGACGATCCGCACTCGCTAACGCGCTACAATCCGACACCGTTATTGATTGCGGTCAAATATTTTTGGTTGTGATTCTATTCATTTTCTAAACCGACAACGGAAAATAAGATCAATCATCGACTCTCGCAAACGCCGGAGTAGATAGGAGGGCCGCTCTCTCTGCCTCGGGGGTCGCCATCCACAGGGAGTAGTAGTCGGCCTTCAGCTCATTCCTGTTGTATCGGACCTTGGTCTGCATGTTCTTCATCAGGCCATTGTACAGAGCATGAAGGTCGAGCACCCTCCCAGGGTGATCAGGGTCGGGTACAGGCTGAAAATCGTAATCCGGCTGAAAATACAAAAAAAACATTGTTATTAGATTGCAAGTGTTAATAATAAATATATTGGATAAATCAAATGAAAATATATATTAATACGTACCCGAGCCTGATCAAAGAAGAGGGCGAATGAGCGCCAGTGCTGCTCGCCCCACTCAACGTGAAGTGGATAGTTCTTCACGAGCCGGCTCTCGTCCCCCATATACCGGCCGAACCACTCGGCATGAGGACCGGTATAGCGATAGTCAAGGGTAAAAAAGAGGGGGAATGCTGCTTCCCCCCTAGCTCTGTCAGGCCTCAGCCTATGGGACTGATTCGGGCCTCGAGTCCCCCTCTGGGGATGGAGAGGCCCTGCGTCTGCAAAAAATATCAAGACAATCAATATTAAGACAAAGTTGTATTAAGAAATCAAGGTTAAACGAAAATTGAAGTGTGATATATACCTCCGGTGACTAAAGCATGAGCCTGGGCCCGGGCAGCAGCACGAGCGGGACAATAGTTCCTCCGGTGAGGAACAGCCGGGGTCCCGGATGCGGACGCATCCCCTCTAACTAGAAAATAAACATTGACGCTAAATTTCCATGAAGTTCATATTTATTCTATAGAGCATATGTAAAATAAATAAATATTTTATATTTATTCATACTAACCTGCAGACGATGCGGAGGGTATGGAAGTGGCAGGAGTGGCCCCTGCGTCAGATGTGGACGCACCACCTATAATTAGACAATTAAAAATAGATTATATAAGTAATTGCAAAAAGAATGTGTAGATTAATAATATAACGTTCTAAATCAATATGCATGCACTATAGGATATATAAACATACCCGCAGGTGCGGTGGTGTCACCACCTACAGCCAGACAATAATAAAAATTGCTAAGTAAGAGCAAAAGGAATGTGTGTATATTTATGATATAGCATTCTAAATCAATATACATGCACTATATGATATATAAACATACCTGAAGGAGCGGGAGTGGCCTCTGTCCCAGATGTGGATGCATCACCAACAACTAGACAATCAAACATTGACAATATAAGTAATTTTGACATAAACAGGCATGAATATCTGTAATATTACATTCAAAATGGATATGCGTGCAGTATACCTGGAGGTGTGGCAAAATCCACACGGAAGGAGGCATCCGAAGGGGTCTCCGATCTGGGTGCAAGACCGGCCCTCTGAAGCTCCCTACGGAGCTCTCCGGGCGGCAGAACTGCTCTGTCTTTGCCTCTGCCACGGATTGAGCTCCTGCCGCTCCTCGCTGCTCCCAACATCTTCATCAAATCTAGATAAACGGTTCGTGGACGCATTAGACAATCATTAAAAGTATTGACTATATATGTATAGATCGTAAAATGTGAAGTAATAATATAACATTACTGATAACCTTTTTCGTTTCGTGAGCGCATTATACATATCTACTTGGATTTCATCGTCGATGTCATTTCTAACCCACGCAACTTCATGATCGGCCGAAGACAACCCATCCTTCGAAACAGACGGTCGGAGCACTCTAAGCCTTCTCTCTTCTTCATCCTCATCGCTGTCCTCGAATTCTGGGACATCGTAGACATCTCTGGGTTTCCATCGGCATACAACACTCCATCCCGGATACTTCAAACACTGTGAGTAGTATACTTGGAACGCTTGGTTCGGAAAGATAAACGGATCTTCCTGACCGTAAAATCGAAGTGTGTTCACACTGGTCAATCCATATTCATCTTTCCAAGTCCCAAGATTGCTTCTCCACTTATCCGTATCGGTTCGCGTATCGTACCAAGTACACTGGAATATATAAAAGGGTTCTGATCGTCCAGGATAGTGGATGCCGAGTATACAATTTAAGTACCCATAATAAATCACACCGTCCGATCCTACCGTCGCAATCCCACTATTCTAAGTGGTTCTAGATGTTTCTATGTCCTTAACTTCGAATTTGTTTCCAAGAACACCAAATCCTTTGTAATATGCAACCTCCATACTAGGAAATTGAGCTAAACATCTTGAATCACTCTCAAATGATGCAAACAAGTTCGGATCGTGGATCTAACAAAATAAATTTTACGAAAAATACATAATGATACAGGTTTAGATTAAAACTGATAGCAATAAAATGTTATTCGAATAACTTACAAGATCTGTGGCCCAATCACAAAAATTATCCTGATGATATTTTTCCAATTGTTCTTCGTTCCAATCAGGATGCCCCTCACGTATCTCGTTAAAATGAATTCTGTTTTCGACAAATAATTGTGACATTAATATTATATCATTTCATACACACACAAACACAGATATAACAATTAATCCAAAAAAAATTTACTCTTTGATTTGTTCAAGACATGCGCAATTAAGCAAGATAAACTGGTATATCTTGTTGATAAACATAGTGTCTACCCTCTTATACTCGGCTTTACCATATGGCCCGTCTTGAATTCTTCGAGGCCGGTTAAGTCTTGTCTTAATGTTCTTGTCCAGATAGCGGGAACAAAATTTGGTTGCTTCATCAAGAAGATAACCTTGCATGATAGAACCCTCTGGTCGATTTTTATTGCGTATATACTTTTTAAGAGTGTAGAGGTACCTAATGAAAATATGTTGAATAAATAAATACGGGCATACAGGACAACAATAAATTTATAAATTGCGCGAAACGAAAAATTACACGTACCTCTCGACGGGATACATCCATCGATATTGTACCGGTCCGGCTAACTTAGCCTCAGTTGCAAGATGAACCGTCAAGTGTATTATGATATCGAAGAATGACGGTGGGAAAATACGCTCAAACTTGCAAAGTATCAACGTAATAGAATTTTCTAGTTTATCCAGCGTCACAGCCTCCGGTGTTTTAGCACACAACTCTCTGAAAAAACAACATAGGTCGTTGATTACTAGACCAACCGATTCGGGGAGAGAAGTCCTGAGGGATAATGGTGTTGGAGTTAGTGCCCTCAGAGTCAATTATTGGATCACAGGCACGTGATTGCAATGATTGAGGGAGGACCTATCCCGGTAGGACAGTCTTACTCGAGATGATAGTATGCTATCTGGTTTATCTTTATCATCGTGTACTGCTTTAGGTGACCTGACATGTCGCTATTACACGTTGATAGAGCCCCTAGGATTCTTGCTTGACTGCCAGCAGTATGATGGCGATCATATACGTGGGAGCTGGTGGTCTATAAGCACATCCTTAAAAGGTCCCTAGTCGTGGGAGTTTCGAGACTGGGCATCGATACTCCATTAGTAGACTAGTGTATACAGTCGAGACCCCGACGAGGGGCGGTGGCCGGTCTCACAAGCCACTGGTGTCAGTTGGTTCACCTAAGATGTATACAGGTGCTCATTGGGTTATGAGTACACCGGACAGGACTCGCCGGGAACCTGCTAGTTGGTCTTATACCAGACGTCAGATAGCAGTTCCCAGGTGACATGTGTACAGGTTAGTTCATCGACCTGAGATCGTCATTTGTCTCGTGTGAGTTCCCACTGTGCTTTGATTACTACCCTACCACGGCTCAAAGGAGTCGTGCAAACAGGTTTTAGTTGGGTACAGTCCCGAGCCACATGGAGGCAGTGAGCGGATCTTCAGGGGTTCGTCTCTCCCGGTATTGGGGGTGAGGTCGCGCTGTGTCTAGGAGAGCCATTACGCAAAGCCCTCGGCCGAGGCAGGAGATTTACTGGTAGGTATTCCAGTAGTATCTCAGGGCGTTCTGGGCTACACTCCGACACGACTTGTACCGCTTTTGGGGGTCTGACTTTTACCAACCCCCTAGGCCCGCCATGCGATACTCATAGACGAACGGACCGGACTGTACGGCTATTGTCACTGACAGGCTCAGTTGGGTGTCGGGGTGAGCTTCCTCATCGACGTCCCATTTGGTCAATACCTGGTGGCCCGTCACGTATTGGCTTATACCTCTGACGTGCTAGTGATTAAATCCACAGCCAAGGTATTGACGAGTCTTTAGAGTCCACCACACTCAGTTACTCAAGTTTCGGGCGAAACGCTGTAGAGGCCGTATGGAGATATGGCAGGGTTCGATCAGATACGTGCGGTATTGCACGGATCGTGATCGGACAGTTTTTACTAGCCGGCTTTGGCTTAAGCCGGATTCTAGTATTTGATAGTGTAGTTTTGTCTCTTTGCATTTGTGTTCAGTCGGAATACAGATGCGGGTGTGTATGCACAGTATTGGGGTTTTCCTGTAATTTATTACGGGACCAGTTTTCTGGAGTTGCCAGTTTGCATTCCGTCCCGGCCGGTTTTCCTTTGTTCTTTCCCGGCCGGACTTTTCCGATGGAGGGTGTTATTTGCAAGTTTGCAAATAACATTTTGTGGAGGTTTTTCTTGCAAAAGGATTTGTTATGATAACATCTTTAGATTCCATTCTTTTCCATCATCATTATATTCTTTTTCCATCACCTTTTCTTGGATTGATTGTGATTAGAATTGGATGTGAAGTTGATGTAAGATTGTTATCATGAAGCTTTGGATATGGTCACCTTTCTTTTGCTCCTACACTCACCTCCTTTTGCATTATGTTTTCTTTGCTCCACCATTCTCAATTCACACTTGATAATATGATAAGTTTTCATGAGAGAAAAAGAAAATGAGAGCTTCATCTTGAGAGTTTCTTCTTGATCTCATTTTCTTGCTAGAAAAATGCTAGCACCATTTTTCTATTCTTTGATTCCTCCACATCAAGGCAACTTCAAGAACCCTAAAGAGACAAGTTCACTACACTATTCTACAGCATCTCTTGGACGCGTCGGCTAGCCAACTTCGCGCCCGAGTTGCCTCGGTCAAGAGGCGGGAGCCCGTAAAAGATTCCGGCTACGTGGTGCCCTTTCCGACGAGCGAGGAGGTGACGGAGATTCCGCGGGAGATCGGAGTGGAGACGAAGACCGAAGGACACGGATCGCTTGGTATATCTTTCACCCCATCTCTAGTTAGCTAGTATAGCTTAATGGTTTACGATCCGGGTTTTCTTTGTCCGCGGTAACGCCGGTTTCCGGGTAAGGAAAAATTTTGATTCCGCATTTTGGCCTCGAGTACGAGGCCGGGGCGCTGCCGTGGCGCAACATGGTATCAGAGACACGCCATTAACCTTACCTAGCTTCGTTTGATGTGTTTGCGTTTCCGATCGACCGAAATTTCCAAAAACCGTATTTTTATTGCACATCAGTTTCTGTCGAAATTTTTTGAAGTCCAAAAATTTTTCAGGTGATCTCAGAATTATGTGCAGGGAGATATAAGACTACTGCAAAAATTTGATACAGTGATCCTTTCTTTTGACCGCGGAAGGGCGGCGTTAGCCCCACATTTGCCGCGCTTCCGCCGCGTGAACAGGAGATCACTTCATCATGTTTTTTCAGTGGGCTTGTGGGCTTAAAATATGGGTTTTGGGATATTAAAATTGGGCCCAGGTTTTCTGTGAGTGCTACAGTTTTGATTGGGGCCCACTTGTTAATTTTTGGTCAATCGGAAAATTTTAAACACATTATTTCACAGTATTTACATTATATCTGCGACCGTGAATGTCACTCGATCGGTAAATCCGGTCTAACTGCTATAGCCCGGTTAGACGGATTTGCGAACGTGACTTTCACGTTGATGTTCTATGTTTATGCTGTGTTGTTGCGGATCGGTCGGTGGGGATAGCCTGGATGCAATGCTAGTACAGTGCTGTTGTATTATGTACATTTGATTTTGCGGGGCGAGCGTCCGACATGTGGACTGCCGTCACTGCCTGTTTGTATTATTCTTTTGGGGCACGTCCTGGTTGCGGTCGATGTACCCGGTGTATGTATATTTTACTTTCTGTACTAGGATTACCCCGCGGAGGGGTGCACGGATAGCCGGGTTCTAGAGGGCAACAAGCCCGCATCTCATGGCATTGAGACGGAGGGGGCTTCACTCTAGGATTGGCGGGCTATTCGCCGCACTCGTAGGGGGTACAGGTTGACCCAGGAGGGGTGCCCAAGTTACCGGATTCCGTGAAGTGCTGGGTGGTCCATTCACGGAGCTGAAGGGGGCTGCCTCGCTTCAGGATTTGGCGGGTGACTTGCCGCGCCCGTAGGGGTCTAGGATTTCATTGCACAGGCTATCCACACGACCAGGGGAACGTCGGGTTTCAGCAGCGGCTCTGTGAAACCCGGGGTTTCCAGATATCTGTATTGTTCTGTGATGCTGTACATTTCTGTGATGTTGCATTTTATTCACGCCTTGAGCGAAATACTATATATTGGTATATATATTAGTAGATGTTGTATATGTTTTACATCCGCGCTAGTCCAGTCCCCGCTCTGCCGTTAGTTAGCTAACCTAACGGGTGATGACGGGACCCAGTGGCGAATGCGGATGGCATATACGTACGTCAGTATATTTTCGTTCTTTGTGGTGTGATCATTTGATGGGACTGCGTTGATTCGGATCAATGCAAGTTAAACAAACCTATTCTGATGTTGTTGGAACATTTTTCAAAAAGCTGTTATTGCAAGAACGTTCACTTTTGTTTTGCATCGTGGTATTCATTTGGAATATCCTGCTCCTCAGTCGACGAGGCAAGGGCCGAGATCCCTTCACCGGGAGTGACCCCTTGGACAGAAGTTTGCGTCAGGGCATTAACTTCACTATAGCCGATTACTTTTGCTTTGCATCGTGGTATTCAGTTGGAATATCCTGCACCTCATTCCACGGGGAAAGAGCCGAGATCCCTTCACAGGGAGTGACCTCTTTAGTAAAGGTTTTCGTCACTATATTTTTATAAAAGGCTATGCAGTTCCTTCGACGATATCAAGTTCATTACGTTAAAGGTTTTTCGCCAAAAACCAGCCGTAGCCCTCCGTCATTTCCTACAGGTATTATTTGGTATTCGTGCTGCGTTTGTTGACCTAGTCAAGACGTAGTGTTCGGTAGCTAAGTGGTACTTGTTTGTTGCATAAGTGGGATTGGTTGAGACAGTCGTGCGGCCTTGTTGACCTAGTCAAGGGCACGTACGGGTGGGTTTAATGCAATCCAGAAAAATGACGGGTTGAACTTGACTGGCGGTTTATGGTTTGTTGACCTAGTCAAGGTCATAAACCGCTTGGGGTAAAAATCTTATCGGGAGTTTCAAAAGAACTGAAACTTGCCAGGCATGCGCATACCTTCTGGAGTGTGGTGACTTGAGTGGATTCCGTCAAGTTATCATGCGATGATAGTTGGATCCCGATTCCCACTGATGAGTTAGTTTACTCCTCGGGTGATCCCGACTAATTCTTCTTTCAGGTTTGGAGGAGATTTTGAGGTACAGTGGGAGGTTTCCTGATTAGATAAAGTGGTAACCATTCTGATCTAGGTTAGAGTGCACGCTGAGTGTTTCTTTTCTCTCTCTCTGGCAGCGACCATTGACCCGACCCTGGACTTTGACTCAGTGACTAAGTTGACTGAACCTTCTTAACACTGGCTTTTTGGATTGTCAGAGTTGCAGACCTCATTGCCACTCCTGCTTTTACCCTTTTCTCCAGGACACCCCGTATTATTACGAACGTCCACTTCCATTGGATAAACCATCGTATGGTTAGATACGAACTCGAAGGACTTCGAGGATGGTTTCTGGTTCTGGAGAAAACGAATAGGATTATTCAGTTGTCTTTTCTTTTCACCTTCTCTCAGGTTGCGAGTACTCCTTGGTTTAGGAATAGTACACCTATTACGCAAATTGGATAGTCTTCTTCCAAACCATAGGCTGGTGCCGACGGGTAGGGAATGAAGAAAACCAATTAGCATAACGATGGTGTGCAGAAGGTATTAAGTTAAGACAAAGCAAGGGATTAGTAGGAGGGCAAAGTAAATTGCGACTGATATTCACGACCAAACCAAGTATTTCTTCGCCAATCCTAAATCACCTTTGTATTTCTCCAGGACACTCCGTATCACTACGAAGATCCCATTTTATTGGATAATCCATCGTATGGTTATATACGAACTCGAAAGGAACTTGTTCCAGTTCGGGGATGGATCCTGGTTCAGGAGAAATAGGAATAAAGTACATTCAGGTGTCTTTTATCTTCACCTTCTCTCGCATTGCGAGTGTTCCTAGGATTAGGACAGTACACCCTTTATGCTTTTTGGATAGTCTTCTTCCAAACCATAGGCTGGTGCCGAACGGTAGGGAAGGAAGAAAACCATTTGGCCTAAAGGGGTGTACAGAAGGTAATGACTAAAGACATATGAAGGGATTTGGAGAGGTGGCAAAGAATTATACGGTTATAGTTGTGAATCTGGATAATGGAAGAGGCATTACTAGGAATACCAGGATACCCCGACGAAACATTTCAATGTTTCAGTTTCACTGTGTACTGTTAATGGAAAACTGATTTCCCGATTAGACACTTACTCCAGGGTATGTATTTACCAAGTATGATTCTCACATCTGTATGGTTTTACAGATGATGAGTGGGAGTAAGTTATTGGGAATTGGGTGATCATCCTCATTATATCGGGATTCGTTGTAATCGGTGATATTTGAGGAAGTCACCTGGGTTGTTTGCCGGTCGGCAAATATTTGGTTTTGAATATCCGCTGTTGTGCACCAATTTCAAATTGATATATCTGTACGTCTATTTTCATAGAGTGAGATATGCCTTTTGATATTATGTCGATGACATTTACCTATATCAGTGGATGGTTAGGTAAGGAGCATTAAACAGCGGTGTAATTCTTCTTAACCATAAGTACAGTTTTCAACCTACGACACACAGTGAAAGAGTTGTTAGACTCAGCGGACTTATACAGAGTATTGTATGCTGTCCAGTGTCCATTAGGACAGAGGGGTTGGTTCTCATACTATATTCTGTTTACTTTTAACTTCTCTAGTTCTTAGACATGTGTTTCATGGAAACACAGGGTCTAAGTTTTGAGGAGTTATAGGTATTTGAATAAAGTAGAGAACCAGGTATACCAAGTATCGGGATTCTTCAAAGTGATCGAAGATGTAGATACTTGCGTATGGTATTCAGTTGATAGTAATGATAAAGAGAAATTGCTTCTTTTTCAGGTTACTCATAATTGGAAGCATTCCTAAGTTGAGTAACGCTGATCGGCCTCCTTCCATTTAGTTGACATGCACTGGAGACAGCTGCATGATTTGAATCTGGTTCAATTGAATCAGTGCCTCTGTTTCTATATTGGATATAGAACAGTTCATATCTTAACGATGTTAAGGTACGGGGAGTTGTCCGGCTTATGCTTAAAACCAGACTCCGGATAACTCAAGGCACGTTTCTGTAATGGCTGTTTGTGGGTTGACCCAGGCTATGACGAGGGTTGATTTTCTACCATCTGACAGATCAATAAAAATATTGTTCTAGACTCGCCACAGTTTTAATAAAAATTGGATTTTTCAGAAAAAGTAGTGGGAGTATGGTAGAACTGGAAGTGATTCCAGAACCACAAACGATTACTGAAGATTTGATAAGGAACCTAAAGATTCAATCTGGACTGACATTCCATTGGCTACTCCGCAGATACGGTGGGTAACTTCAGGCACCCGAGAGGTACTCCGGTAGCCTCAAGGACGGTGACAGGGAAGTTCTTGTTTACCCACACTTGCCATTGCTGTTGTTCCAGGCTGCGAGACCCGGTGAGAGGATGAGTATAGCGTCGTTCTAAACTAGCTTTAGAAGTGCGCGTCTATATGACTCCACCAGAGGGTTGTCGTAGTCAGTGGGAGCAGCGGAAGCATTGGTGGACATCAGGCTTATGTCTATTTATAGACTAAAGCAGATGTAGCGGAGATAGATCATCTGTTTCTGATGTGACAGTCATGGGTTTGACGTCATCAGAATAGGGGATGGATCTGTTGAGAAGGTAGTAGGAAGTGATATTCCTATACTACGATCGGTTATACTTTGGTCGTCACACAGTGTTTTCTCCACATGGGACTTGGACATTATATCAGACATACTGGTTACTAGATCTATGGTTTTAGATCTAGATTTGGGTGGTTTCCCAATCAGGGTATTTTGACAGCATTCTATGAGTATTTAGAATGGACGACTCCTGGCATGGTAGTATACCTGCAAATAATGGAGTCACCCTCTCTAAAGGTGTCTTACAGACTAAAGGGGAGAGGATGTGCATGATTGGCAGATCACTTGCTTAGGCATTTGAGTCAATCATGAGATGTCAAATACCACACCAGATGTTGTTCTTGCACTAGATGCAATAAGTTGATATTAATCCAATCCTGGAAAACCAGTCGGAAGCAGTTTTAGAACATAAGTGAATGTTCTAGGGATATGATAACGGCTGCCTCCTTTAGGAGACGGTTATCACTCCGGGCTTCCAAGGTGACATGGACGACAAGCAGGTTGTCAGAGTTATAGATTTTCCTTCTGACGAGGGGCAGTATTTTGGACAGGTGGTCCAAGGCAATACTGAGGGAGGCATGGCGCAGGATACTGATTAAGTTCAGTTGTTGATACAGTCTAAGAAGTTTGGATTTGGAGTTCATTTATGAGCTAGGTCCCATCAGACATCCAGACATTCTAAGACAGGTATTGCTCATTTCGGGAGATGGCTTTCTCCGCGAACTTGAGATATAGAGAGACATAGAAAGAAACATCACAGCGGATCCACTCACTGAGGCTATTCCTCGAACGCAATAGTTTCGCAAACGAGCTTTGTGAGACTGACTAGTAGAGGAGTTGGGTGTTCGGTATCACACGGGCTGTGAGTATGCGACATCGCAATAATTAGCCTTGAGTGCAAGTGGGAGATTGTTGGAGTTAGTGCCCTCAGAGTCAATTATTGGATCACAGGCACGTGATTGCAATGATTGAGGGAGGACCTATCCCGGTAGGACAGTCTTACTCGAGATGATAGTATGCTATCTGGTTTATCTTTATCATCGTGTACTGCTTTAGGTGACCTGACATGTCGCTATTACACGTTGATAGAGCCCCTAGGATTCTTGCTTGACTGCCAGCAGTATGATGGCGATCATATACGTGGGAGCTGGTGGTCTATAAGCACATCCTTAAAAGGTCCCTAGTCGTGGGAGTTTCGAGACTGGGCATCGATACTCCATTAGTAGACTAGTGTATACAGTCGAGACCCCGACGAGGGGCGGTGGCCGGTCTCACAAGCCACTGGTGTCAGTTGGTTCACCTAAGATGTATACAGGTGCTCATTGGGTTATGAGTACACCGGACAGGACTCGCCGGGAACCTGCTAGTTGGTCTTATACCAGACGTCAGATAGCAGTTCCCAGGTGACATGTGTACAGGTTAGTTCATCGACCTGAGATCGTCATTTGTCTCGTGTGAGTTCCCACTGTGCTTTGATTACTACCCTACCACGGCTCAAAGGAGTCGTGCAAACAGGTTTTAGTTGGGTACAGTCCCGAGCCACATGGAGGCAGTGAGCGGATCTTCAGGGGTTCGTCTCTCCCGGTATTGGGGGTGAGGTCGCGCTGTGTCTAGGAGAGCCATTACGCAAAGCCCTCGGCCGAGGCAGGAGATTTACTGGTAGGTATTCCAGTAGTATCTCAGGGCGTTCTGGGCTACACTCCGACACGACTTGTACCGCTTTTGGGGGTCTGACTTTTACCAACCCCCTAGGCCCGCCATGCGATACTCATAGACGAACGGACCGGACTGTACGGCTATTGTCACTGACAGGCTCAGTTGGGTGTCGGGGTGAGCTTCCTCATCGACGTCCCATTTGGTCAATACCTGGTGGCCCGTCACGTATTGGCTTATACCTCTGACGTGCTAGTGATTAAATCCACAGCCAAGGTATTGACGAGTCTTTAGAGTCCACCACACTCAGTTACTCAAGTTTCGGGCGAAACGCTGTAGAGGCCGTATGGAGATATGGCAGGGTTCGATCAGATACGTGCGGTATTGCACGGATCGTGATCGGACAGTTTTTACTAGCCGGCTTTGGCTTAAGCCGGATTCTAGTATTTGATAGTGTAGTTTTGTCTCTTTGCATTTGTGTTCAGTCGGAATACAGATGCGGGTGTGTATGCACAGTATTGGGGTTTTCCTGTAATTTATTACGGGACCAGTTTTCTGGAGTTGCCAGTTTGCATTCCGTCCCGGCCGGTTTTCCTTTGTTCTTTCCCGGCCGGACTTTTCCGATGGAGGGTGTTATTTGCAAGTTTGCAAATAACATTTTGTGGAGGTTTTTCTTGCAAAAGGATTTGTTATGATAACATCTTTAGATTCCATTCTTTTCCATCATCATTATATTCTTTTTCCATCACCTTTTCTTGGATTGATTGTGATTAGAATTGGATGTGAAGTTGATGTAAGATTGTTATCATGAAGCTTTGGATATGGTCACCTTTCTTTTGCTCCTACACTCACCTCCCTTTGCATTATGTTTTCTTTGCTCCACCATTCTCAATTCACACTTGATAATATGATAAGTTTTCATGAGAGAAAAAGAAAATGAGAGCTTCATCTTGAGAGTTTCTTCTTGATCTCATTTTCTTGCTAGAAAAATGCTAGCACCATTTTTCTATTCTTTGATTCCTCCACATCAAGGCAACTTCAAGAACCCTAAAGAGACAAGTTCACTACACTATTCTACAGCATCTCTTGGACGCGTCGGCTAGCCAACTTCGCGCCCGAGTTGCCTCGGTCAAGAGGCGGGAGCCCGTAAAAGATTCCGGCTACGTGGTGCCCTTTCCGACGAGCGAGGAGGTGACGGAGATTCCGCGGGAGATCGGAGTGGAGACGAAGACCGAAGGACACGGATCGCTTGGTATATCTTTCACCCCATCTCTAGTTAGCTAGTATAGCTTAATGGTTTACGATCCGGGTTTTCTTTGTCCGCGGTAACGCCGGTTTCCGGGTAAGGAAAAATTTTGATTCCGCATTTTGGCCTCGAGTACGAGGCCGGGGCGCTGCCGTGGCATTGGGAAGTACAAACTTGCTCGGTTTACCCGCTACCGGTCTAGGGTGCAATTCACTTCTTATTCCCCACTCTTGTAGATCCATCCGAGCATTCAGGTTGTCTTTCGATTTCCCGTCTTTACAAAGAAGCAAGTTAAGTATGTGCTCTGATACTCCCTTCTCTATATGCATGACGTCCAGACAATGACGCACTAAATTTGTTGACCAGTACGGAAGCTCGAAGAAAATGCTTAACTTGTTCCAAAATGGTAGTTTGACCTGTTTCGTCGGATCCATCCCGAAGGTCACATTATTGTAACCATCCCATTTAGCAGTCACGTCCTCTCCGGACAATGGGGATGGAGGTCCAAGAAGCTTCTGATGACCATCAAAGTGAACCGTGTCTAACCTATAGGGGTGGTCTGGAGGCAGGAAACGTCGATGGCCGTAATAACAAACCTTCCTGCTAAAATTCAAGAATTTCGATGTTGTGTGTTCATGGAAATGAGGACATGCTTTGTAACCATGTACGGACCAACCTGATAGCATTCCATACGCAGGAAAGTCATTAATTGTCCACATTAAAGCCGCACGCAGTATGAAGGTTGTATTTGTGTTCGCATCATATGTCTCTACACCATTAATGAACAAAGATTTCAACTCCTCGATCAGAGGTCGGAGATAGACGTCGATATTGTTCCCCGGTGAGTTTGGTCCGTCGATAAGAAGAGGCATCATAAAGTATGATTGATCCATAGCCAACCAAGGCGACAGATTATAAATTATCATTACAACGGGCCATGTGCTGTGACTTCCAGCCATATAGTTGAATGGGCAGAAGCCATCAGTAGCCAGTCCGAAACGGACATTGCGAGGATCGCTACTGAATATTGTGTGCCTCATATCGAAATCCTTCCATGCCGGTGAATCTCTTGGATGGCTCATTTTTCCATCTTCACTTGGAGGAGCACGGTGATACCAAATCATTGCCTCGGCTGTTTTCTTGCACCTGAATAGCCTCTATAGCCTCTGTGTTATGGGAAAGTATCGTGCTATCTTGATAGGTATATCAGGCTTCTTATCAGAATCTTTCGGCTTATACCTGGCTTCTCCGCATGTTGGACACTCTTTCAAATCTGAATTCTCTTTCCGGTACAACACGCAATTTTTAAGACATGCTTGAATCTTCTCGCACTTTAGACCCAAATCAAACATCATCTTCTGGGCTCCGTACCAGCTGTCGGGCACGTTATTTCCCGGGGGCATAGAATCTTTCAAGAACGAAAGAAGTATTGTGAATGACTTGTTGCTCCATCCATTTAGGCACTTAATCTGGAAAAGTTTGACGAACCATGAGAGGGTGGAATACTTCGCATTCTCATAAATTGGTTTTCTAGCATCATTCATGAAATTTTCATATTTATCCGCACGCGGTCCTTGACCGGAAGGAATGTCATCTTCGGTACGAATAGATTCACCTAGGGCAGCCTCTACTATATCCTCCATTTCTTCTAATGGAAATAAATTACCGTCTTCTCCTTCTGCCGTATTACCGAATTCTTCTTCTTCTCCTTCCGCATTATCGTGTTCTCCTTCTTCTTCTGCCGCAGTACTGCATTCTTCTCCTTCCCCGTGATATTTCCAAGTTGTATAAAGTCTAGTAAACATATATTTTACAACATGAAGCTCTGCCAATTCTACCTTCTGCCAGTACTTATTGCCACATCTATCGCACGGACAGAGAATCTTCTCCATTATGATCTTATTATGTGCGCGTGCAAATTCAATGAATGCAGCAACTCCTGCGACAAACTTAGGTTGCATACGTTGTTGCCAATCCACATACATCCAGTCCTTAACTCTGACGTACTCATGGGCCATGTTAGACTGTATAACATATAAATTGTAGGTTATGGTGACTATATTGAGAAATATAAGAACGGGATAGTTACTGACAAAGGAGAAAATCCGTGTATATGCTTTGTGTGTGCGTTTGTCGTTGAAAAGAATAAATTATCGAACGTATGTTAACCGATAGACGGCGACTAAGTGACGCTTTTAGTTTCATATATGAGTATCGATGAGAATATGAAGGTTTCATATTATCATCAATTATCATATATTGGTTTTAACTTGAACATCTCGAATCACTCTCTAATTATGCGTTTGTTGTGTATTCTTGTTGTATGTGTGTGTTCCGGCTGTCGGGGGTAAGGCTTCTATCCCATTAAGAATGTATAGAGCGAACACACATCACTTGTGCTTTCAACCGTTTCGAGTAAATTTCGGCAGCACCTCCCCGATGTTCTCCAAGTACACTGTAATAGAATAGATAATCATTTCAAAGCTGTGAAACAACGTTGAATTGAACATCTAATCTATCTTTGTACACGGAGAACCAGCGGAAAGGTACCGACGAAATATCTCGAAACGGATTAAAACACAAGTGAATGAAGGTGTTTGCTTTATACATTCCTAACTTGTCCACACGGGACAAATCTATCGGTTACCATACGATTGAATTTTCTCGTCGCATAGACTATACGATGGTTGTTAGTATCGAGCTATATCGTCCGATATTTAACAACCTTCGTATAGTTCTATGTCACGACGAACATCACACGTATGTTAAGCGATAGACGGGGACTAAGTGGCGCTTTTAGTTTCATATATGAGTATCGATGAGAATATGAAGGTTTCATATTATCATCGAGTATCATATATTGGTTTTAACCTGAACATCTCGAATCACTCTCTAATTATGCGTTTGTTGTGTATTCTTGTTGTATGTGTGTGTTCCGGCTGTCGGGGGTAAGGCTTCTATCCCATTAAGAATGTATAGAGCGAACACCCATCACTTGTACTTTCAACCGTTTCGAGTAAATTTCGGCAGCACCTCCCCGCTGTTCTCCGAGTACACTGTAATAGAATAGATAATCATTTCAAAGCTGTGAAACAACGTTGAAATGAACATCTAATCTATCTTTGTACACGGAGAACCAATGAAAAGGTACCGACGAAATATCTCGAAACGGATGAAAACACAAGTGAATGAAGGTGTTTGCTTTATACATTCTTAACTTGTCCACACGGGACAAATCTATCGGTTACCATACGATTGAATTTTCTCGTCGCATATACTATACGACTGTTGTTAGTATCGAGCTATATCGTCCGATATTTAACAACCTTCGTATAGTTCTATGTCACGACGAACATCGCACGTATGTTAACCGATAGACGGGGACTAAGTGACGCTTTTAGTTTCATATATGAGTATCGATGAGAATATGAAGGTTTCATATTATCATCGAGTATCATATATTGGTTTTAACTTGAACATCTCGAATCACTCTCTAATTATGCGATTGTTGTGTATTCTTGTTGTATGTGTGTGTTCCGGCTGTCGGGGGTAAGGCTTCTATCCCATTAAGAATGTATAGAGCAAACACCCATCACTTGTGCTTTCAACCGTTTCGAGTAAATTTCGGCAGCACCTCCCCGATGTTCTCCGAGTACACTGTAATAGAATAGATAATCATTTCAAAGCTGTGAAACAACGTTGAAATGAACATCTAATCTATCTTTGTACACGGAGAACCAACGGAAAGGTACCGATGAAATATCTCGAAATGGATGAAAACACAAGTGAATGAAGGTGTTTGCTTTATACATTCCTAACTTGTCCACACGGGACAAATCTATCGGTTACCATACGATTGAATTTTCTCGTCGCATAGACTATACGACGGTTGTTAGTATCGAGCTATACCGTCCGATATTTAACAACCTTCGTATAGTTCTATGTCACGACGAACATCGCACGTATGTTAACCGATAGACGGGGACTAAGTGGCGCTTTTAGTTTCATATATGAGTATCGATGAGAATATGAAGGTTTCATATTATCATCGAGTATCATATATTGGTTTTAACTTGAACATTTTGAATCACTCTCTAATTATGCGTTTGTTGTGCATTCGTGTTGTATGTGTAACATGATTTTAAACCATTGAGATCAAGATTGATAGAACTGATCATCCTACATTGCAATGGCATTCATCTACCAAAAACTATTATTGCAATGGCATTCATCTATAACAATCAACAATTAAAACTACAAATGTAGGATACTGATATCATAAAGCGTTATACGCAACATATGAATTCACATGACTGAAACATGCATCAAAAAAACATGTTCATCCAAAAGAAAGGCCACTGTCAACAAATATAGACGAATACGTCATAAAAACAGTAACCAATTAACAAGTTGATTAGCATCTGGATCAAGAAAATGATAGGAAAAACAATTGACTATGATCTATAATGACAAGTCTATTACCATGACTCTCGACTAACAAAGATGGCTTTTCGTCCTCGGTAGCTTGATAATTGATAGAGGATATAAACTTTTGACGACACCTAACGAAAAGTGGACCCTCTTTTCTTCATTAATTCACTCCCTGTGTGTGTGTTTGTTTTTTTTTGAATTAAAGGTCATTGCTTTTAGAAAGACCTGATGATATATATGTTGAATATATGTAGGGTGATATGCATGATCACAAGAGCTTGGTGGAGGCAATAAAGAAAGTTGATGTGGTGATCTCTATGCTGGGCTACAAATATCATGAGTAGTTGGTTGATCAAGTTAAAATCATAGAGGCTATTAAAGAAGCTGGAAATGTCAAGGTAATCAACAAATATATATTTATATTAGGATAAGAAAAACGAGAAATTTGGATTGGATAGTTGTAATATTACATATTGTTATTTTTTCACATCTTTCTTGTTTTCTGTTAATTGCACAAAACCCTCTTTTAGTTTATCCCAGATAGCAATATCCCCAGCCCAACCCCAACCGAACCCTAGCCCCAGCCCCAGCCCAGCCCCAACCCCAACCGAACCCTAGCCCCAGCCCCAGCTCCAGCCCAGCCCCAGCCCCAGCCCCACCCCAACCGAACCCTAGCCCTAGCCCAGCCCCGCCCCAGCCCCAAAGCCCCAGCCCAGCCCCAGCCCCAGCCCCAACCCCAACCCCAACCGAACCCCACAACCGAACCCTAACCCTAACCGAACCCGATGCCGACGCTGACGCCGATGCCAAACCCCCACCCCTATCCGAACCTGGCCTGAACCCTATACTACAATGTCAAAATTAAAATTTATTTGAGATTTACTTACAAACCGTGCGCGCGGTGGAGGAGATGGTAGAAATTGGAGGTCGACGACGATCAGCGAAGGTGACGACGAGGCGCGGGAAGTCGACGAAAGTGTGGGAACGACCGACGAAGCTGGCGACGAGGCGCGGGAGCAGACGATGAGAGGCGCGGGAGTGAGAGAGAGAAATTTTGGGAACGATGAATAATTTTTCTGTGCTTTTTTTTATTAATAACCTATTTAGATGCCCCTACGGACATAACCGTAGGTTCACGGTTTGCGGCTCCGTAGGACCAAACAGAAAATTATAACGTAAGGCACCGTAGGGACACGATGTAGCCCTACGGATAAATCCGTAGGGGCAAGAAATATTTGCCCCTACGGATTTCTGAGTCCGTAGGGCAACCCCATATTGTAGTAGTGAGAAGCTATTGGATTTGAGATCAGCCACTAAAAGGTTTGTACCAAACAGTGCACTTGAGGTAATAAAAGCTGAGCCTGTGTATTTGAATTAAATAACTATGATATTAATTTATTAATTGAATTGGGTTATTAAAATTATAATAGCACTTCTCTTAATTTTAGATCCAGATTTATTTGAATCTGATTTCCTATAGAGTATAATAATTGGATTCTGTTCAAGAGTTGTGTGATTAATTTACACTCGATAAATAATATTTAAGCATCGCAAATCGATTCTTTAGATCTTTTACTCAATTGCAAAGTATTTAGCTTGTTTATTTGTATATCTTATTGATCTTAATTAACAACTTTCGGATTCTTATTATAAATCTGAAATTCTTTTCTCATTATTTGCTTCCTACTATGCATTTATTATTAATTAAATATGCTTTTTCCATTTTGATATTAGGCACAGATGGACAGGTAGATATGAAGCCCACCTTTGGGTTAAGAGTACGTGGAATCAAAAACCAAAATAAGAAAGGAAAACAAGGTATAGTTGAAAGTGGAAAAACCTTTCCATTCACAACAATAATCATTTAGGGTTAAGCTCTTATCAAGGTAATATCAAAATAAATCTATTCCTATCCAGGAACAATTCCCACATTTTCAATTATGCCTATTTCAGAGCATGGTTTGGAATCTCGACTGATCCCGATTCGAGATGGTCAATTGTAATCCTAAAAATGACCATCCAACTTCCGATACCGAGATTTTAAACCACAGTATTTGGTTCGCCAATTGGTTATTGTGGCTTTTGTGTTAAGTTTATTAATGGGTTAGTGAAACGGGTTATTGGTTTATTTGACATCATTAATAACTAATAATATATCATAAAGTTTACGACTATCTTGACATCATACTCATTCTAGACATCATTAACTATTAATAAACGTGTCCAATTGTTTATAGTTAATATAACTATTTATTTTAAACTTCCACTAATTTTCCTTAAAATTAGTTTTACTCAAACGATGAAAAGTCCGATATTTTTTTGATCGAGACCGTCGATATTGCCGACATGGCCAATTCCAATCCCGATCGTCCAATACTGTTACCGACACTGAGATTTTAGACCTTATTCCAGAGTTCTTATATTCCACTAAATGCAGGCTCTTCAGTGAAACTTTTTTTTTATGTTGACTTTTTGTTCCATCTCATGCATGTATGCTGGTTGGCACGTGATCTTAATCCAGTATACTTAGGTATGAAATTTTAGCTTTCAGGTTGTGTAACATTAGTCTTCTTTCTTTTGTTCTTTCTATAATACATATGACATCATGCTGATTCGATCTAGGTGCTTATGATGAGGAGGAGGCTGCTGCTAGAGCATATGATCTTGCTGCTCTTAAGTACTAGGGTGCTGGAACTCTCATTAATTTTCCTGTAAGATATATAAGTACATATCATTATTATCATATTATTGTATTCACTGGTTTTGGTTTAAAAATCCTGTTCAGTAATATATCTTAAACCATCATTGAACACAAACACCCACGCATACTGTCTCACACATATACATGCCGGACACACACACACACTCTCTCTCTCTCTCTCTCTCTCTCTCTCTTAAGTAAAGGTTAAACAAGTAAAATTAATTTTTCCCATTCATATGTGTTATTTCTCGTGTGCTGGCTCAAATGATGGTTACTTCCACTTTGGGGGCCTTGTAATAATGAATAATAATTATAATTAAATGGCAGTTTTATCATGAAAGCCCTCATAATCCCCGACATCAAGTGGCAGCTGAGGGTTGCAGTGTGCATGAGGTAACTTTTGAAAACTTTAGTCGAGTGCAATCTGAACTACATATCTATTATTAAGCAGTAATTTTACATAAGAGCCATGATGACCCCCAGAGTTGCAGAAATAATTATTTTTTATTTTTATTATGTGTGCCTTTCAAAGATGCATTGAAACCCACTTCTTATGCATTGGCAGCTGAGGGTTGCAGTGTGCATGAGGTAACTTTGAAAACTTTAGTTGAGCGTAATCTGAACTACATAACTATTATTAAGCGGTAATTTACATAAGAGCCATGATGACTCCCAGCGTTGCAGAAATATGTTTTGTTTTATTACTTATGCTTTGCTAGGATGCATTGAAACCCACTTATGCTTTCCACTAGCCTTTTTTATTACCTTAAAATTCAAGCTGAATGGAACATGAGTGCATTCTTTTTCAATTTTAAGTTTTTGTGGCTAAGAATGCCAAAGAGCCCAGTCCTGTGTTAATCAATGAATACATATGGTCATGAATAGACCGAGCATTTTGTTTCTGGTTTCCTTTTGAAATGCATATGTGAATATTCCATGCAGAACATCTGCATTTAGGTTGAGCGACATATTTTATCCATTTGAAACTTACAATTACATATGTTGGACTT
Organism: Agapanthus africanus; assembly: GCA_030015575.1. Classification (NCBI taxonomy): domain Eukaryota; kingdom Viridiplantae; phylum Streptophyta; class Magnoliopsida; order Asparagales; family Amaryllidaceae; genus Agapanthus; species Agapanthus africanus. The sequence goes on along the minus strand of JASDDO010000026.1, from coordinate 395,139,158 downwards.
ACGTGTTAGCGGTACTGATTATGGGCAAATGTTTTTGGCTGTTTCCCCCATTTGTCCATCCTATTCACAACGCCTGTTGTCTGTTGCTAGTTGATTTTGTAACTGTGTGCAAATTCATTCACTCTTATATATATATATATATATATATATATATATATATATATATATATATATATATATGAGAATAATGGAGAAAAGATGCATATATATATATATATATATATATATATATATATATGAGAATAATGGAGAAAAGATGCCATATCCCTCCTATGGCGTCGAAAAAATACCCTCTCCCTAGTTTTTTCCGATGATCGGCACCCACCATCTTCATCGACATCATCTAAGATGTGGATACACCAAATTTCATGTGATTCTACAACTTTTTCACCGTTGATTTATCAATGTAAAAAGTTCTATTGTCGGTAAACCGTTAATTTTGAACCCACTAAATCAACGGTGAAAAAGTTGTAGAATCACATGAAATTTGGTATACCCACATCTTAGATGATGACGATGAAGATGGTGGGTGCCGATCGTCGGAAAAAACTAAGGAGGGAGCTTTTTTTCGACGCTATAGGAGGAAATCCTCTTCTATGGCCTCTTTCCTCTCTCTCTGTATATATATAGAGAGAGAGAGAGATGGAGAGAGAGAGAGAGTTATATATATATAGAGAGAGAGAGAGAGAGATATTAATGGAGGGAAGAGGCCATAGGAGGGGATACCCTCCTTTGGCGTCAAAAAAATACACCCTCCCTAGTTTTTTCCAACGATCGGCACCTACCATCTTCATCATCATCATCTAAGATGTGGGTACACCAAATTTCATGTGATTCTACAACATATTCACCATTGATTTAATGGGTTCAAAATTAACGATTTACCGACAATAGAACTTTTTACATTGCTAAATCAACGGTGAAAAAGTTGTAGAAACACATGAAATTTGATGTACCCACATCTTAGATGATGTCGATGAAGATGGTGGATGCGGATCGTCGGAAAAAACTAAGGTGGGGGTATTTTTTCGACGCCATAGGAAATTCCCTCCTATGGCATCTTTTCTCCATTATTCTATATACATCTTTTCTCCATTATTCTATATATATATATATATATATTGTAGGTGAGCGATTACTCGAGAGATGTTGAAGAGATGCAGATGGTTTCAAAAGAGGACTATCTTGTGTCTCTCAGAAGGCATGCATCCCTATCTAAAACCTTTATACTACTAGAAAGTAGAGCGAAGGGCTAGTGAATTTTTGAGAAAGGCAGTACTTCTCACTATTTACAGTTTTGCCATCAACTAAATTTTTTTTGATAAATTTAATATTGCCAGCAACTCAAAACCTCTCCATAACCATAGTTCTGCCAGCAACTCAACCTCCGCCAGCAACTCAAAACCTCTCAATAACTACAGTTATGCCATCAAGTCAAATTCCTACTATGTTTTCACTAAAATACCATGATACCATGAACTTTCAATATTTTTCAGATAATACCATGTCCTTTGTTTATCACAAATAAATACCATGAAGTTTAACGGTTTTTCACTTGATGCCATGGAATTTGTTTATTACAAATAAATAACATGAAATTTCAACGCCCTTCATATAAATAGCATGGACTTTGTTTATGATAAATGAATATAATGATTTTTCAATGTTTTTCAGATAAATATCATGGGCTTTGTTAATTCCAAATAAATACCATGTTATTTCAACGTTTTTAGATGGTTACCATGGACTTTATTTATTACAAATAAATACTATGAAATTTGAACATTTCTATAAGATAAATTCTAAGGACTTTGTTTATTTCTAATAGAAACCATGAGGATGTAATGATTATTAAAGAACGATGTGGAATAAATTTTTATTTATTGAACATTGACCTACCTCTATGGTATCACTTTCAAAATTCAGGGTTGTCCTTGGCAAAAAAATAATTAAAAAAAAATTCAGGGTTGCACAGACCATTAAAAAGTTTTATTTTCTAAAAACTCCAAATTGGTGCATCCTTTATTGTTGTTTATTCAGTTTAATTGAATGAAAATTATTGTTTAGTTCATTTGTATATATGATTTTGCATGTTTATCCATGTACTCTAAACAAACATGTACGGCCACTTAGTATTATGTATAGTTTTTCTATATGTTGCTCTGCTATACATTTCATTGTTCCCGCATACGTGCAGGCCCAGTATGAATACTAGATAGTAGAAACATAGATTATATAGACTGACATTTTGTAGTATTTGCAGAAAAAGCAGTGCTTTCTCTAGAGGTTTTCCTAAATATCGTGGAGTTTCTAGGTATGATTTTCTCATAAGAATTGTAGCATTCTTTTCTTTTTTCTTCGGCAATATATTAACTTTTTATAATTGTTAATTATTTCCTTACGTGTGATTTAGTTTTTATTTCTTATAACTATTAACAGATTATCTGTTTAATCCTTGTTGCATAATTCATTTTGTTCCAATATGCCTCCTTTAAAACCTTAAAATTTATACAATAATTTTTGGATAGATATTAGTTGCTTACATTTGTGTTAAATTGTTACTTCATATACGAGAGATTTGTTACATCTCCTAAGTAGCCCATGCCCTACCATATATTTTCTATATACGCGAATATTGCAATTTATTACGGCATCCGCAAGAATGGTACAATTACTAGAGATTCTGTGAGAGTTTTGATTCATTTCTGGCTTTAAATAACTTGTTTCAGTTTTCGGAGTCCGGGGTCTGCTAGATAAAATTGGTTTTTGTGTGTGTAAGAGGCATTGTAGGAAATTTCCAACGTTGGTGACTCTAAAAGTGCATTTGTTGATTGTTTCAGCGATCGGCACTTGCCATCTTGATCATCATGCCCTTAAATATATGTAATATAGCAAACCCTTGCATCAAAGGATGACAAAATAAACGGTTTATCGACAAAGCAACATTTTATGAACGGGCAATAAGTATTCAAACGATATGAAAATTAGTGTACCTATAGTTTAGGACATGAAGATTATCATGGTCGGAGCCGATTATCCAAAAAATCGATTGATTGTTGACTTTTCAAGCTGCCAATGTAGAATTTTTCTGATTTTTCACTTTATATCCTTTATATGAGAAACCAATTATAAAGTGAGGTGTGTGTGTTCATAAGAAAATTAGAAGGTGAGATAAGATCTTAAAGTGAGAGGTTGTTGGATCGATGAGCGGCTTCGCCAATATTATTCTACATGTCAAAGTATATACAACAAGCCTTCATCCTAGACTTTTGGGGTATTGATTAGTCTCCGTTGCACATGTCCAAACTATCTTGATCGGTTCTCTTGTATCTTATCCTTTATGGGAACTACATCATCCTTGTTATGAATACACTAATTTTTTATCCTATCTTTTAGTGCGTTACCACAATACCACTCATCCATCTTAATGTTCTCATTTTAGCCACACTTATTTATTTTGGATATGTTTGTTTCTTAATTGCGCAACATTATGATCCATAAAAGTGAGAGCTCTATTAATAAGACTCAAGCCTTATTGAGGTTTAACTCATCTTATGTTTTATACTCATGCACTTTTCATACTTTTTCCAATATGGGACTATTTTAATCTACACATCTCAACACCCCCCTTACGTGCAGCGTGGTTTTCACGTGAATCGTACAGAGCATGAAGGCTCAGAGTCCAGCACGAAGCCCGGATCACACACAAAGTATAAATCCACGAATGTTATCGATCTAGCTTTGATAACATATTAAATTTAATTATACACGAACGAGAGAAGCGATTATATATTTTATTTATACGAGCTTACACGGGCTTTTAACATAGACGGGCTCCATCTGTAAGACTCAAGTCTTATTGAGCTTTGGCTCATCTTATATTTTATACCCATGCACTTCTCATACTTTTTCCAATGTGGGACAATTTTAATCTACACATCTCAACAATTTCAAAGGTATCTTATAATCATATAGCACCCCTGAAACACTTCTCTATTTTAATCCTCACGCTTTGATCCTATGAGCTATATTCTCTTCAATCTCTCAATCATCATTAATTATATATCCTAAGTAAAGAAAATGGTTCTTCCCTTATATTTTATGGTCCTTAATTTGCACCAAAAGCTCAATTTTTCGTCCTGTTTTTTTTCTTCCTGAAATTACATTTTATGTATTTAATTTTTGTTTTGCTAATTCGAAATCCTGTAGATATTGAAGCCTCCATTTTTCTACTTTACTAATTATCTTTATTTTGGATTTATCAATTAAAACAATATCATCAGCAAAAAATATACACTGTGGCATGTCATCTTGAATATTTCTAGTAAGTCCATCCATAACCAACGCAAAAAGATAAGAACTTAATACCGATCCCTAATTCCTTAGTGTATACCTATGATAATAGGAAATGTCTATCTCTTCTCAAAACGTCCTCACTCTAGTAATTGCTCCATCATACATATAGTTAATCATGTCACTTTGAGACATTAGTTTTATTTCTAAAGCCTATCATAGTATCTTTCTAAGGACTCTATTATAAGCCTTTTGTATATCAATAAACCATATGTAGATTTTTTTTGAATAAAAAAAATATGTAGATCTATTTTCTTTTTTATATTTTTCCACCAATCGCCTTAATAAATAGATCTCTTCCATGGTATACCTTCCTGATATAAAACCATTTTTATTTTCAGACATGGATGTTTCTTATATTAATTCATGTTTAGTTACTATCTCACAATTTCATTGAGTGATTCATAAGCATAATTTTAATTTCACGATTGTTTGAATAATTTTCTATTTCTTTATTCTTATAAATACTTATCAAGATTCTTGTCCTCTATTACTAAGGCATTTCTTTATATCTATAATTTTATTTAATAACTTAGTTAGCCATATTAGATTTATATCTCGTAAATAATTCGAAATATTGATAGAAATATCATCAAGGCCTGCCGCTTTCCTATTTTCATCTTTTTTAAAGCGTCCTTTAATTCATTATTCCTAATCTTATGACAATAGAAAATGTCACTATTATTACCTAAATTGTTTGTTTGTATATTAAGTTGGTGATTATTATTTTCATTACAATTTATGGAAGTAACTTCCCAATCTTTCGTTAATCCGATCGTCTTTTACAAAAACTCTTTTATCTTCACTAAGTACACTTAACGTTACTCAAGTCTTTGCTCTTTTTTTCTCAAATCTTAGCCAGTATATATATATATATATATATTTCTCCTTTTGTTTCTATTTTTTTATGTAAATTATCATAAAATTTAAATTTAGCTTTAATTACCACCTTTTAAGCTTTTTTATTTGCTAATTTTTATTTCATAAAGTTAATACTCCGTTTTTTAACATTTTTGCCAAAATTTATAGAATTCTTTTTTCACTTTAATATCTTTTGAACCTCTTCATTCCACTGTCGGCTTTTATTATTAGGTACCTCATTACCATTCATCTAGATTTTTAACTACTTTTTTGATGCAGTCATATTTATCCAGATATTTTCATCCTCAGAATTCCAGTTGCCTCATTCATCATTTTATGCTTAAATAAAATTAAGTTCTCGTTTTTTATATGTCTCCATCTAATTCTATATCTAAGGGTAATGATATGGTGAGATGGCTAAGTTTAAAGTGAGATGAGAATTCTTGACCGTTGGATGAAGTTCAATGGCTAAGATTAGATCTCCTAACATTGTTCTCCTTCATTCTTGATGCTATCATTCTCATATTCCTTTCTTCCCATCTCCTCCACTCTCAGAACCCTCTTTCTCTATCAATTGACAAACGTGAATGGGAAATATGAGGCTCTTGTTATTTCTCTCTCATCTACTCAAACGCCACTCAATTAACCTCCTGTAATCGATTTGGTAGAGCTCCATGGCTGAGTCAAATACTATTAATTTCAATTGAGATGGTTAAATGTTTCTAATTTCAATTGATACAAATCTTAAGCTTAGACTATTAATTTCATTACAAGAAATGTGTTGGCATTCAAATTTGTACATCTACCATAGGAAATTTGGGAGCAAAATGGAGTTCTGAAGCTTTGGTGAAAAAAGCACTGAAAGAATGATCAAATTGGAAGCCTAAAATCTCTTATATTTCATTCAAAATCACACAATACATTCAGAAAACCTAAATAAAATCAGCTGGATTGGTTTAGTGTAAGTCGATGTACAACACCCCACGAGTTGCAGGGAGTCGGAAATATGAAAAACGATCTTGTTCTTTATGCAAACATTGACTAACCGAAGATCTTTACTAAACGATAATTAACAACAACCATAGAAGTTCTTAGCTACTATGAAAAGAGATTATACCTAGTGAATCGTGTCCTTCGTCTTTTCGTTCTCTTCGTTCTCCTCTACGTGATAGATGATCCACCCAAGAACCTTAATCCAAGCTTCACCTCTAGTCTTAAGGTAACTAAGTTTCTCTGGTTGCTAATCAAAGGAACTTAGGTGATATAGAGTTAGGTAATGGATTAATTAGTCTATTCTAATCCTTGATCTCAACTCATGAGTGGTAGGATTAGGGTTTGAAGAGAGAGTGAGCTTGAGGAGAGAGAAGGTGAACATGATAATTATAATGATATTGTTTCTCACTTGAATATATGAAGCATAATGAATAAAGAAATAAATGAATAAATGTGATTATTCATCATGCTACATTAATTCAATATGAGTGATTCACTATGTGAGTCATTAAGCATTTAATAATGCATTAATGACATGATGAATCACACAAAATGAGTCACAATTGCATTTAATGATAATGCCACCTAAACTCTCAAGTCACCATGCTTCTAGAAGCTTCCCGTAAAATTACGAGAACGCCCCTCCTATCCATGAAAACACGAAAAAGGTTTAGACTGTATAAATCCAATAACCTGATACTAGAATCTGGTTTAAACCAAAGCCGGCTAGTAAAAACTGTCCGAACGTCGTACGTGCGTTTAAACATGTATGCGTAAGAACCCTTGTCGTAAAACCGTACGACCTCTATGTCGTTTCGCCTGGAGTAGGGAAATCTCTGTGTGGGACTCTAAAGACTCAACTACTACGCTGGCAGTGGGTTTAACTACAGACCGCAAGCGGCACTAGCTGTACGTAACGGTCCCCAGGTAGATGTCGATAAGAAGGCCGATGAGGTAACCCATCCGAACTCCTACTGGCCTGTCCGTGACAATATCCGCGCAGTCCGGTCTGTTCGTCTAAGAGTATCGCATGTATGGTCTAGGGAGGTGGTAAACGTCAGACCCCTAATAACCGTACAAGTCGTGTCGGCATGGCTCAAGACCATCAGAGAATCTACTGATCAGTCCATCAGTAATTCTCAATCAGCCCTGGCCAGGGACTTATGGTAATGACCAACCGATCACCGTGCGATATCAACTCCCTATACCAGGAAAGACGAATCCCTAACAGTCGCTCACTGCCTCCACGTGGCTCGGGACTGTGCCCAACTAAAACCTGTTTGCACGACTCCTTTGAACCGTGGTAGGGTAGTAATCAAAGCACAGTGGGAACTCACACGAGACAAATGACGACCTTAAGTCAACGGACTATCTGCACACATGTCACCTGAGAACTGCTATCTGACGTTAGGTATAAATACCATCCAGTCAGTTCTCGGCGAGTCTTGTCCGGTGTACTCACACCTAGTGAGCATCTGTATACAATCTTAGGTGCACATCACCAATGGCTGCGGGACCAATCCATCGCCCTTCGTCAGGGTCTAGATATGTATACACTAGTCTACTTTGGAGTATCGATGCCCAGTCTCGATACTCCTGTGACCAGGGACATCTAAGGATGTGCCTATTGACTATCCATCTCCCACAAGTATGACTGTCATCACAACGCCGGTAGTCAGGCAAACACCCTATGGGCTTTATTAACATTTATATATAAATACAAAGTAAAATATATCATATGTTAAGATAAAGACAAACCAATGAGCGTACTATCATATTAAGCAAGATTGTCATGTACATACATATCCCTAGCATCCTATACAATGAAGGCCTCTAGGGCATATATATCCAACAATCTCCCACTTGCACTAAGGCCTATAATTGGCGCATTGAGTACCCACTGTCTGCACTAGATCCAGTTGCTGGCGTACCGCATGCCCAACATCTCAAACAGCCTCTCGAACTGGACTTGAGGGATGGCCTTGGTGAATGGATCTGCCGTGTTGTCTTTTGTGTCCACTCTCCGTACCTCGATCTCCCGACGATCCACCCTGATCAGGTGAAACCGCCTTAAGATATGCCTGGATTTCTGATGGGACCTTGGTTCTTTCGCTAATGCTACAGCCCCATTGTTATCACAATACAAAGGTATTGGATTGGCAATGGACGGAACCACCTGAAGTTCAGAGATGAACTTCCTCATCCAGACAGCCTCTTTTGCGGCTTCACTAGCAGCTATATACTCAGCCTCCATAGTTGAGTATGCGACGGTATCCTGTTTGGAACTCCTCCAACATACCGCCCCTCCATTGAGGGTAAACACAAAACCCGAAAAGGATTTAGAATCATCTTTGTCACTTTGGAAGCCGGAGTCGGTAAAAACCTCTACCTGGAGGTCCCCATTACCGTAAACTAAGAACATCTCCTTAGACCTTCTCAGGTACTTGAGAATGTTCTTTACCGCTATCCAATGCTTCTCACCTGGGTCAGATTGATACCTTCTTACCACACTAAGTGCGTAAGCTATATCTGGTCTGGTACATAACATCGCATACATTATAGATCCTATTGCCGAAGCGTAGGATATAATGCCCATGCGAGCCCTCTCTTCATCAGTCTTTGGAGGCATATCTTTGGAGAGGGTGATCCCGTGACAAGCGGGTAAATTACCGCGCTTGGAATCTTCCATACTAAATCTCTTTAGTATAGTGTCAATATACCCGGACTGTGAAAGTCCCAACATTCTATTAGATCTATCACGATAGATCTTAATGCCCAGAATATAGGTTGCATCTCCCAATTCTTTCATGGAGAATTTCTGTGACAAGAAGAGCTTTACTGATTGTAGCATAGGGACATCATTCCCTATCAGTAATATGTCGTCGACGTACAAAACGAGGAAGACTACTGCTCCTTCTACAATCTTCCTATAAATACATGGTTCATCTACATTTTTGATAAAGTCAAATTTTTTGACTGTCTCATCAAAGCAGATGTTCCAACTCCGCGATGCTTGCTTTAATCCATAGATGGATTTAAGCAACTTGCACACTCTTCCGCTGCTCCCACTGTCTAAGAAACCTTTTGGTTGATCCATGTAAACACTCTCTTCTAAATATCCATTTAGAAAAGCTGTTTTTACGTCCATCTGCCAGATTTCATAGTCATGGAAGGCAGCAATGGCAAGCAGGATCCGAATGGATTTAAGCTTAGCTACAGGTGAAAAGGTTTCATCATAGTCCAATCCTGGTCTTTGACGAAAACCTTTTGCAACGAGTCTAGCTTTGTAGGTTTCCACTTGTCCAAGTGCACCAATCTTCTTTTTGAAGATCCATTTGCATCCAACTGGTTTCACCCCAGGAGGAGCAACTTCTAAAGTCCATACTTTATTGGTGTACATGGATTCCATTTCGGATCTCATAGCATCCAGCCACTTCACCGAGTCTATACTAGTGATAGCCTGCTGAAAACTAGTAGGCTCATCATCATCGATGATGCAATCCTCTCGATCCCCATCTAGAAGAAAACCATAATATCTTTCAGGAGGATGAGAAAGCCTACTAGATCTGCATAGTGGCGTTGGTTCGTCGGGTTCTATTGAAACCCGAGGTTCTACTAAGTCCTCGGCAGCAGTTTGAGGTTCTGGAATTTCTTCCAACTCTACCGCGCTCCCACTAATTTCTTTCGCAAGAAATTCGCTCTCTAAGAAGACAATGTGGCGAGCGACAAACACCTTTTGTTCTTCAGTGTGGTAGACCATGTACCCCCTTGAATGTTTGGGGTATCCTACAAACTTGCACAAAACCAAGCGTGCCTCGAGCTTGTCCGGACTATGCTTTTTAACATATGTCGGACACCCCCATATCTTGATATACTTAAGATATGGTCTCTTCCCGCTCCATATTTCATATGGAGTGGTAGGCACAGACTTAGTCGGAACTCTATTCAATAAGTATGCTACTGATTCTAGAGCAAAACCCCAGAAGGAAAGTGGCAACTCAGCACTACTCATCATTGAACGCACCATATCTAATAGCGTGCGATTCCTCCTTTCTGATACACCATTATGCTGAGGTGTATAAGGTGGAGTAAGCTGAGAGAGAATTCCATTCTCTTTTAAGCATTCAAGGAAACTGGTACTCAAGTATTCTCCACCTCGATCAGATCGAAGTGTCTTGATGCTTTTACCAGTCTGTTTCTCTACTTCATTTTTATACTCCTTAAACTTTTCAAAGGCCTCGGATTTGTGTTTCATTAAGAACACATGTCCATACCTAGAGAAGTCATCAGTAAAAGTGATGAAGTAGGAGTGATCGCTTCTCGCATGCGTAGACATTGGACCACATACATCACTGTGTACAAGTCCCAAGAGTTCTGTGGCTCTTTCTCCGTGTCCGGTGAACGGAGATTTGGTCATTTTTCCTTTGATATATGATTGACAAGTTGCATATGATGAATATTCATACGGATCTAAATATCCATCTTTATGTAACTTAGTCAACCTTGTTTCGTTTATATGACCAAGTCTACAATGCCATAGAAAGGCTTGGTTTGAATCTGGAGCCTTTCTTTTAAGCGTGTTTTGAATATTGAAAATTCGAGGTTGATTAAGTATGTATATGCCGTTTTCCAGTGTGTCATACCCAATCAGTTCTTGATTTAGGAGAATGTTCATGACATTTCTTTCAAGCGCAAAATTATATCCTTCATTAGATAATAAAGATACTGATATAATATTACACAACATACTGGGAATACAAAAACAGCTGTACAACACCAAAATGTGCCCACTAGTCAACCCTAGGTGATATTTCCCTATTGCAATAGCATCTACATGCATTCCATTGCCCATCCGGAGAGTCATATCACCTGTCCACAGTACTCTACTATTTCTCAGATCCTGCAAAGAATTACAGATGTGAGAACCAGAACCGGTATCAAGTACCCATGATGTAGAGTTTACTAAAAGACAATTTTCGATTACGAACACACCTGAAGCAGAAGCAACAACTTGCTTCTTGTCCTTGGCTTTGAAGGCCATACAATCCTTCTTCCAGTGCCCTTGCTTGTGACAATAAAAGCATTCGTTTATATCCGCCTTCACCCTTCCTATCTTGTTCGTTCCCTGCACCTTCTTGACCCCACCTTTCGGTTTGGTGGCTTTCATCTTCTTCTTCCCTTTAGCTTTCACTTTAGATTTAGAAGAGGATGATTGGCCAACATACAGAACGGGGGTCTTCTCCTTTTTCAAGGAGGTCTCTGCTACCCTCAACATGTTGAGGAGCTTTGGATGATCAGCTTCCATTTCGTGCATATTGAAGTTCAGCACGAACTGAGAGAAGGTGTGGGGAAGGGACTGCAAAATCAAGTCGATGTACAAATCATTCTCTAGCACGCATCCCAAGTTTGCGAGTTCCTCAATGAGGATGATCATTTTGAGGACGTGCTCTCCTACAGGTGATCCTGGAGCTAACCTCATCTGGAAAAGTTTCCTTGAGGTCTCGTACCTCGCGATACGGGAGTGCTCCCCATACAATTCCTTGCAATGGAGAAAGATGGATATAATATCCATACTCTCGTGCTGTTTCTGGAGTTCATTGTTCATGGACGCCAGCATGATACACTTAGCTCTCTCACAGTCTAGATCCCAGGTTTTGCGAACTTCCTTGTCCGCAACTGAGGAATCTGGTCCTGGGATAAGGGGAGGAACAGCGGTGGTAACATATACTATTTTGTCATAAGTCAGTGCAATGTTGACGTTTCTTAGCCAATCTTTATAGTTCTGCCCGGTCAGTATATTTTTTTCAAGTAATAGTTTTAGTCCTGTCATGGTAGCTGCCAGAGAGAGAGAAAATAAAACACTCAGCATATGCTCTTGCAAGTTTAGATTGGTTATTAATTTATCTAAACAGGATGGCTCCCACTGTTTCCTTAAATCCTTCTTCAAAACCTAAAAGAAGAACTAGTCAGGATTTAATCACACGTCACAATACTTGCTTAACCTTTTAGCCAGGCCAGTGTTGGTACTTCGAGGGAGGTTTTCCAACGCTTTCATGAAGTTCCTTAATTAAAGAACCTCTTTTCCCTGGAGGCGTAGCCCCTCTAACACCTTTCTAGACACCTACTTGGTTTATAGCATTGATTGTTAAGTGAGAAAAATTCCCGAGAGTAATCCTACTCATCAGTGGGATCAGGATCCAACTATCATTGCATGATGCCCTAGATGGAAGCCACTCTAGTCACCACACTCCATAAGGTATGGTAAATCTGCAAGTTTCCTTTATGTTTGAAACTCCCGATGTGATTTTTACCCCAAGCTCTTATGACCTTGACGTAGGCCAACAAATCATAAGACGCAAGTCAAGTTCTACCCGTCGTTGTCCTGATTAATTTAGGTACATCGTACATGCCCTTGACGTAGGCCAACAAGGCTGTACGTTTGTCCTAAACTAATGCATCTATCTATGCAACAAATAAGCAAACACACTGCTACCATACACTATGCCTTGACGTAGGCCAACAAGCATAGCATGAATACGATGTGCTGTCTATTTGAAACGACGGAGGGTTATGGCTGGTTTTTGGCAAAAAACCGTTAACGTAGTGAACTTGATATAATCGAAGGAACCAAGATAGCCTTTATTAAAAGGAGTGGTTTAAGCTCCGCATTTAAATTTTGCTTTTTGAAGAAAACCGAGTGGTTTTGAAATTGTTCCAACGATTCAGTTTAGCTTTTATTTTCTTTGCATTAATAATAATGCGTCCCATCATTAACCTATCATTACAGAAAACAACGAAAATACAACGTCCTCTTATGCCATCTGCATTCGCCACGGGGTCCCGTCATCACCCGTTAGGTTACTTAACTAACGGCAGAGCGGGGGCTGGGCTAGCGCGGGTGTAAAACATAAGTGACATTTAAATAGCTATCATATATAGATATTGTACATTCGTCAGATGCAATAATAGGCATTCCAAATCACAGATGAACTTTATTGGATATACAAGCAATCCGCGTTTCTTTTGAGCCTGCAACGAAAGACGGATTACACAATTATGATGAATGGCCATTACCCCACCCCAGACCCCTACGGGTACGGCAAACTACCCGCCAAGTATCCGAAGTGAAGCGGTCTCCCTCAACGACGTGAGTAGGCCACTAAACACTTCAAAGTACCCGGTAGTTTGTGCACCCTCGCCTTGGGTCTTGTAAGTCCGCGGCGGCGCCCCGGCCGTCGATCCGACGCCGGAAACGTGGAAATAAAAACTTTGCAAACTAGCAAACCGACACCACCGCGCACATTTCACCCGGATCGGGCCATTAACCTAGCAACTAGCAAAGTAAAATACGGGTAGAGAAGAATACCAAGCAATCCGTGTCCTTCGGTCTTTGTCTCCACTCCGATCTCCCGCGGATACTTCGTCCGTCACCTCCTCGTCGAACCGGGCACCACATCGCCAAAGTCTTTTACGGGCTCCCACCTCTGGGCCGAGGCAACTCGGGCGCGAAGTTGGCTAGCCGACGCGTCCAAGGTTTGCTGTAGACTAGTGTAGAAACTTATCTCTTTGGGGCTTATGGAAGTTGCCATGTATGGAGGGATCAAGAAAGAACTTTGGAGAGAGGTACATGAATTGTGTAGCAAGGAAAAATGAGATGAACAAAGTTTTTCCTCATCAAAAATGAACTCACCCTCTCTCCTCTAATGAAGTGGCCGGCCTCATCCTCCATGGTGGAGATAATGGAATGAATATTATCATGGAGAAAAGAAAAAAGATAAATATCAAAAGGTCACACTCATTTCTCATCTAAATCTTTTCACAAAACCATCACAAGAAAAGCCAAGGAAAAGACCATAAAAGAATCTCATCATGATGCTAGTCTCATCATATAGCCACAAATGCAAGAAAGCCCCTCACAAGTAAGTTAATTGCAAACATGCAATTAACCCCCTCCAACGAAAAGTCCGGCCTTGAAGGAACAAAGAAAAACCGGCCGGAACGGAATGCAAGCTGGCAACTTCAGAAAACTGATCCCGTAATAAATTACAGGAAAACCCCACTACTGCAAATACATGCCCGCATTTGTATTCCCACTGAACACAAATGCAAAGAGACAAAACTACACTATCTCATACTAGGATCCGGCTTAAGCCAAAGCCGGCTAGTAAAAACCGTCCGATCACGATCCGTGCAATACCGCACGCATCTGATCGAACCCTGCCATATCTCCATATGGCCTCTACAGCGTTTCTCCCGAAATCTGAGTAACTGTGTGTGTGGTGGACTCTAAAGACTCGTCAATACAATGGCTGTGGATTTAACCACTAGCACGTCAGAGGTATAAGCCAATACGTAACGGGCTACCAGGTATTGACCAAAAGGAACGTTGATGAGCGAACTCATCCTGACACCCTACTGAGCCTGTCAGTGACAATATCCGTACAGTCCGGTCCGTTCGTCTATGAGCATCGCATGGCGGGCCTAGGGGGTTGGTAAAAGTCAGACCCCCAATAGCGGTACAAGTCATGTCGGAGTGTAGCCCAGAACACCCTGAGATACTACTGGAATACCTACCAGCAAATCTCCTGCCTTGGCCAAGGACTTTTCATGTACTGGCTCTCCTAGACAAAGCGCGACCTCACCCCCAATACCGGGAGAGACGAACCCCTGCAGATCCGCTCACTGCCTCCATGTGGCTCGGGACTGTACCCAACTAAAACCTGTTTGCACGACTCCTTTGAGCCGTGGTAGGGTAGTAATCAAAGCACAGTGGGAACTCACACGAGACAAATGACGATCTCAGGTCGATGAACTAACCTGTACACATGTCACCAGGGAACTGCTATCTGACGTCTGGTATAATCCCAACTAGCAGGTTCCCGGCGAGTCCTGTCCGGTGTACTCATAACCCAATGAGCACCTGTATACATCTTAGGTGAACCAACTGACACCAGTGGCTTGTGAGACCGGCCACCGCCCCTTGTCGGGGTCTCGACTGTATACACTAGTCTTCTCCGGAGTGTCGATGCCCTGTCTCGAAACTCCCACGACTAGGGACCTTTTAAGGATGTGCTTATAGACTCCAGCTCTCACGTATATGATCGCCCTCATACTGCTGCAAGTCAAGCAAGAATCCTAGGGGCTCTATCAACGTGTAATAGCGACTCGTAAGGTCACCTAAAGCAGTACACGATGATAAAGATAAACCAGATAGCATACTATCATCTTGAGTAAGACTGTCCTACCGGGATAGGTCCTCCCTCAATCATCGCAATCACGTGCCTGTGATCCAATAATTGACTCTGAGGGCACTATCTCCAACAATCTCCCACTTGCACTCAAGGCTAATTATTGCGATGTAGCATACTTACAGCCCGTGTGATACCGAACACCTAACTCCTCTACTAGTCAGTCTCACAAAGCTCGTTTGCGAAACTATTGCGTTCGAGGAATAGCCTCAGTGAGTGGATCCGCTCTGGTGTTTCTTTCTATGTCTCTCTTTATCTCAAGTTCGCGGAGAAAGCCATCTCTCGAAATGAGCAATACCTGTCCTAGAATGTCTGGATGTCTGATGGGACCTAGCTCATAAGTGAACTCCAAATCCAAACTTCTTAGACTGTATCGTCAACTGAACTTAATCAGTATCCTGCGCCATACCTTCCCTCAGTATCCACCTGGACCACCTGTCCAAAATACTGCCCCTCGTCAGAGGGAAAACTATAACTCTGACAGCCACTCTGCCATCCAGGTCACCTTGGAAGCCTGGAATGATAACCGTCTCCTAAAGGAGGCTGCCGTTATCAATTCCCTAGAACATCAACTTATGTTCTAAAACTGCTTCCGATTGTTTCTCCAGGATTGGATCAATATCAACTTATTGCACCTACTGCAAAAACAACATCTGGTGTGGTACTTGACATCTCATGATCAACTCAATTGCCTAAGCAAGTGATCTGTCAATCATGCACATCCCTCACTCCTTTAGTCTGTAAGACACCTTTAGAGAGGGTGACTCCATTACCTGCAGGTATACTACCGTGCCAGGGGTCGTCCATTCTAAATACTCTTAGAATGCTATCAAAGTACCCAGATTGGGAAACCACCCAAATCTAGATCCAAAACCATAGATCTAGTAACCAGAATGTCTGATATAATATCCAAGTCCTTAGTAGAGAAACCACTGTGTGACGACCAAAGTATAACTGATCGTAGTATAGGAATATCACTTCCTACTCTGTGTATGTCATCAAATACCAAGACATCACACCCTACTACCTTCTTAACAGATCCATCCCCTATTCTGATGAAGTCAAACCTATGACTGTCACATCAGAAATAGATGATCTATCTCTGCTATATCTGCTTTAGTTTATAAATAGACATAAGCCACCTGTCCACCAATGCTTCCGCTGCTCCCACTGACCACGACAACCCTCTGGCAGAGTCATATAGACGTACACTCCTAAAGCAAGTTTAGAACGACGCTATACTCATCCTCCTGCCGGGTCTCACAGTCTGGAACAACAGCAATGGCAAGTCTGGGTAAACAAGAACGTCCCTGCCACCGTCCTTGAGTATACCGAAGTACCTCTCGGGTGCCTGAGGTTACCCACCATATCTGCGGAGTGGCCAATGGAATGTCAAACCAGATTGAATCTTTAGGTTCTTATCAAATCTTCAGTAATCGTTTGCGGTTCTGGAATCACTTCCAGTTCTACCATACTCCCACTACTGTTTTCTGAAAAAAAAAATCCATTTTTTTTTAAAATTGTGGCGAGTCAAGAACAATATCACTATTGATCTTCCAGATAGTAGAAAGTCAACCCTCGTCATAGCCCGGGTCAACCCACAAACAGCCACTACTGAAACGTGCCTTGAGTTATCCGGAGTCTGGTTTTAAGCATAAGCCGGACAACTCCCCGTATCTTAACAATGTCAAGATATGAACTGTTCTATATCCAATACAGAAACAGAGGCACTGATTTAATTGAACGAGATTCAAATCATGCAGCTGTCTCCAGTGCATGTCAAGTAAATGGAAGGAGGCCGATCAGCGTTACTCAACTTAGGAGTGCTTCCAATTATGAGTAACCTGAAAGAGAAGCTAGTTCTCTTAAACATTACTATCAACTGAATACCATTCACAAGTATCTACATTTTCGATCACCTTGAAGAATCCCGATACTTGCAATATCTGGTTCTCTACTTTATTCTTATACCTATAACTTCTCAAAACTTGGACCCTGTGTTTGTACGAAACACTTGTCTAAGAACCAGAGAAGTCATAAGTAAACGGAATATAGTACGAGGACCAACCCCTCTGTCCCAATGGACACTGGACAATATACAATACTCTGTACAAGTCCCTTGAGTCAAATGACTCATTCACTGTGTGTCGTAGGTTGAAAACTGTACTTTTGGTTAAGAAGAATTACACCGCTGTTCAATGCTCCTTACCTAACCATCCACTGATATAGGTAAATGTCATAGACATAATTTCAAAAAGGTATGTCTCACTCTATAAAAATAGACGTACAGATATATCAATTTGAAATTGGTGCACAACAACGGATATTCAAAACCAAATATTTGCCGACCGGCAAACAACCCAGGTGACTTCCTCAAATATCACCGATTACAACGAATCCCGATATAATGAGGATGGTCACCTAATTCCCAATAACTTACTCCCACTCATCATCTGTAAAACCATACAGATGTGAGAATCCTACCTGGTAAATACATACCCTGGAGCAAGGGCTAATTGGGAAATCAGTTTTCTTTTAACATTACACAGTGAAACTGAAACATTGAAATGTTTCGATGGGGTATCCTGGTATTCCTAGTAATGCCTCTTCCATTATCCAGATTCACAACTATAACCGTATAATTCTTTGCCATTTCACCAAATCCCTTTATATGTCTTTAGTCATTACCTTCTGTACACCCCTTTAGGCCAAATGGTTTTCTTCCTTCCCTACCGTTCGGCACCAGCCTATGGTTTGGAAGAAGACTATCCAATAAGCATAATGGGTGTACTGACCTAATCCTAGGAGCACTCGCAATGCGAGAGAAGGTGAAGATAAAAGACAACCTGAATGAACTTTATTCCTATTTCTCCTGAACCAGGATCCATCCCCGAACTGGAACAAGTTCCTTTCGAGTTCGTATATAACCATACGATGGATTATCCAATAAATTGGGATCTTCATAGTGATACGGAGTGTCCTGGAGAAATACAAAGGTGATTTAGGATTGGCGAAGAAATATTTGGTTTGGTCGTGAATAACAGTCGCAATTTACTTTGCCCTCTTACTAATCCCTTGCTTTGTCTGAACTTAATACCTTCTGTACACCGTTTAGGCTAATTGGCTTTCTTCATTCCCCACCGTTCGGCACCAGCCTAAGATTTGGAAGAAGACTATCCAATTTGCGTAATAGGTGTACTATTTCCTAAACCAAGGAGTACTCGCAACCTGAGAGAGAAGGTAAAAAGGAAAAGACAACCGAATAATCCTATTCGTTTTCTCCAGAACCAGAAACCATCCTCGAATTCCTTCGAGTTCGTATATAACCATACGATGGTTTTTTCCAATGGAAGTGGACGTTCGTATAAATACGGGATGTCCTGGAGAAAAGGGTAAAAGTAGGAGTGGCAATGAGGTCTGCAACTCTGACAATCCAAAAGCCAGTGTTAAGAAGGTTCGGTCAACTTGGTCACTGAGTCATAGTCTAGGGTTGGGTCAATGGTCGCTGCCAAAGAGAGAGAGAAAAGAAACACTCAGCGTGCACTCTAACCTAGATCAGAATGGTTATCACTTTATCTAATCTGGAAACCTCCCACTGTAACGTCAAATTCTTCCCCAAACCTGAAAGAAGAATTAGCCGGGATCACCCGAGGAGTAAACCAACTCATCAGTGGGAATCGGGATCCAACTATCATCACATGATAACGTGATGGAATCCGCTCACGCTATCACACTCCAGAAGGTATGCGCATATCTGGCAAGTTTCAGTTCTTTTGAAACTCCCGATGTGGATTTTTGCCCCATACTCTTATAACCTTGACGAAGGCCAACAAATCATAAGTCACATGTCAAGTTCCACCCGTCATTGTCCAGGTTGATTTGAACCCACCCGTACAAGCCCTTGACGAAGGCCAACAAGGCTATACGACTGTCCCAAACCAACGCATCTATCTATGCAGCAGAAAGGTAACAAGCAGCTACCATACACTATGCCTTGACGAAGGCCAACAAACATAGCATGAATACTACGTGCTACCCGTCTGAAACGACGGAGGGCTACGAATGGTTTCTGGCGAAAACCTTTAACGTAATGAACTTGATATCGTTGAAGGAACGGATAGCTTTATAAAAATATAGTGACGAAAACCTTTGCTAAAGAGATCACTCCCGGTGAAGGGATCTCGGCTCTTTCCCCGTAGAATGAGGTACAGGATATTCCAACTGAATACCACGATGCAAAGCAAAAGTAATCGGCTATAGTGAAGTTATTGCCCTGACACAAACTTTTGTCCAAGGGGTCACTCCCGGTGAAGGGATCTCGGCCCTTGCCTCGTCGACTGAGGAGCAGGATATTCCAACTGAATACCACGATGCAAAACAAAAGTGAACGTCAATGCAATAACAACTTTTTGAAAAATGTTCCAACAACATCAGAATAGGTTTTTTTATCTTGCATTGATCCGAATCAACGCAGTCCCATCAATTGATCACACCACAAAGAACGAAAATAATGACGTACGTATATGCCATCCGCATTCGCCACTGGGTCCCGTCATCACCCGTTAGGTTAGCTAACTAACGACAGAGCGGGGACTGGACTAGCACGGATGCAAAACATATACAACATCTACTAGTATATATATAATATATATAATTTTCGCTCAAGGCGTGATAAAATGCAACAGCACAGAAATGTACAGCATTACAGAACAATACAGATATCTGGGATCCCCGGGTTTCACAGAGCCGCTACTGAAACCCGACGTTCCCCTGGTCGTGTGGATAGCCTGTGCAATGAAAATCCTAGACCCCTACGGGCGCGGCAAGTTACCCACCAAAAGCTGAAGCGAGGCAGCCCCTTCAGCAACGTGAATGGACCACCCAGCACTCCACGGAATCCGGTAACTTGGGCACCCCTCCTGGATCAACCTGTACCCCCTACGAGTGCGGCGAATAGCCTGCCAATTCTAGAGTGAAGCCCCCTCCGTCTCAACGCCATGAGATGCGGGCTCGTTGCCCTCTAGAACCCGGCTACCCGTGCACCCCTCCGCGGGGCAATCCTAGTACAGAAAGTAAAATATACATACAACGGGTACATCGACCGCAACCTGGTCGTGGCCCAAAAGAATAATACAAACAGGCAGTGACGGCAGTCCACATGTCAGACGCTCGCCCCGCAATATCAAATGTACATATAAAACAGAACTGTACTAACATTGCATCCAGGCTATCCCCCACGACCGATCCGCAACATCACAGCACAACACAGAACATCAACGTGAATGTCACGTTCGCAAATCCGTCTAACCGGGCTATAGCAGTTAGACAGGATTTACCGATCAAGTGACATTCACGGTCGCAGATATAATGTAAATACTGTGAACTAGCATGTTTAAAATATCAGATCGACCAAATTTTATCAAATGGGCCCCAAGCAGTACTGTAGCACTTACAGAAAATCTGGGCCCAAAAATAATATCTCAAAACCCCTATTTCCTATTCAAAAGCCCACTGGAAAAATTTGGTGCAACGATTCCACTTACTCACCGCGGAACCGCGGCCAAACCGGGGGTTTGGCCGCGTTTCCGCGGTCATAGTAAGGAATCAGTGAATCGTATTTTCCCAGAATTCTTAGAATTTCTTGCATGTCTTTCTGCAATGACCTGAAAAAATTTTGGAGCTGGAAAAATTTCAACAGAGAACACATGCACTAGAAATACGATTTTTGCGATTTTTGTTCGATCGGGTTTTAAAAATACTAGAGCAAGCTAGGCATGGTTAATGGTCTGGCTTTGATACCAATGTAAGTCCGCGGCGGCGCCCCGGCCGTCGATCCGACGCCGGAAACGCGGAAACAAAAACTTTGCAAACTAGCAAACCGGCACCACCGCGCACATTTCACCCGGATCGGGCCATTAACCTAGCAACTAGCAAAGTAAAATACGGGTAGAGAAGTATACCAAGCGATCCGTGTCCTTCGGTCTTTGTCTCCACTCCGATCTCCCGCGGATACTTCGTCCTTCACCTCCTCGTCGAACCGGGCACCACATCGCCAAAGTCTTTTACGGGCTCCCACCTTTGGGCCGAGGCAACTCGGGCGCGAAGTTGGCTAGCCGACGCGTCCAAGGTTTGCTGTAGACTAGTGTAGAAACTTATCTCTTTAGGGCTTATGGAAGTTGCCATGTATGGAGGGATCAAGAAAGAACTTTGGAGAGAGGTACATGAATTGTGTAGCAAGGAAAAATGAGATGAACAAAGTTTTTCCTCATCAAAAATGAACTCACCCTCTCTCCTCTAATGAAGTGGTCGGCCTCATCCTCCATGGTGGAGATAATGGAATGAATATTATCATGGAGAAAAGAAAAAAGATAAATATCAAAAGGTCACACTCATTTCTCATCTAAATCTTTTCACAAAACCATCACAAGAAAAGCCAAGGAAAAGACCATAAAAGAATCTCATCATGATGCTAGTCTCATCATATAGCCACAAATGCAAGAAAGCCCCTCACAAGTAAGTTAATTGCAAACATGCAATTAACCCCCTCCAACGAAAAGTCCGGCCGTGAAGGAACAAAGAAAAACCGGCCGGAACGGAATGCAAGCTGGCAACTTCAGAAAACTGATCCCGTAATAAATTACAGGAAAACCCCACTACTGCAAATACATGCCCGCATTTGTATTCCCACTGAACACAAATGCAAAGAGACAAAACTACACTATCTCATACTAGGATCCGGCTTAAGCCAAAGCCGGCTAGTAAAAACCGTCCGATCACGATCCGTGCAATACCGCACGCATCTGATCGAACCCTGCCATATCTCCATACGGCCTCTACAGCGTTTCGCCTGAAACCTGAGTAACTGTGTGTGTGGTGGACTCTAAAGACACGTCAATATAATGGTTGTGGATTTAACCACTAGCACGTCAGAGGTATAAGCCAATACGTAACGGGCTACCAGGTATTGACCAAAAGGGACGTCGATGAGCGAACTCATCCTGACACCCTACTGAGCCTGTCAGTGACAATATCCGTACAGTCCGGTCCGTTCGTCTATGAGCATCGCATGGCGGGCCTAGGAGGTTGGTAAAAGTCAGACCCCTAATAGCGGTACAAGTCGTGTCGGAGTGTAGCCCAGAACACCCTGAGATACTACTGGAATACCTACCAGCAAATCTCCTGCCTTGGCCAAGGACTTTTCATGTACTGGCTCTCCTAGACACAGCGCGACCTCACCCCCAATACCGGGAGAGACGAACCCCTGCAGATCCGCTCACTGCCTCCATGTGGCTCGGGACTGTACCCAACTAAAACCTGTTTGCACGACTCCTTTGAGCCGTGGTAGGGTAGTAATCAAAGCACAGTGGGAACTCACACGAGACAAATGACGATCTCAGGTAGATGAACTAACCTGTACACATGTCACCAGGGAACTGCTATCTGACGTCTGGTATAATCCCAACTAGCAGGTTCCCGACGAGTCCTGTCCGGTGTACTCATAACCCAATGAGCACCTGTATACATCTTAGGTGAACCAACTGACACCAGTGGCTTGTGAGACCGGCCACCGCCCTCGTCGGGGTCTCGACTGTATACACTAGTCTACTCCGGAGTATCGATGCCCTGTCTCGAAACTCCCACGACTAGGGACCTTTTAAGGATGTGCTTATAGACTCCAGCTCTCACGTATATGATCGCCCTCATAATGCTGGAAATCAAGCAAGAATCCTAGGGGCTCTATCAACGTGTAATAGCGACTCGTAAGGTCACCTAAAGCAATACACGATGATAAAGATAAACCAGATAGCATACTATCATCTTGAGTAAGACTGTCCTACCGGGATAGGTCCTCCCTCAATCATCGCAATCACGTGCCTGTGATCCAATAATTGACTCTGAGGGCACTATCTCCAACAGGTCTATCCTAGGAGAAAAAATAGTAAAAAGAAATAATACAACGGTGGCTACAACCGTAACCTGGATGTGCCCCGCAAAATAATATTACAACATATTACAATTACATCGAATGAATTAATACAATAACCCATCACAAAACCCCGGCTAATCATCACAACAATCCAATATAGTTCATAATCACAAACAGTTAAAATCATCACAGATATGTGCAACCCCCTGCCAACCGACATACTAGCAGTTAGGGGAGGTTTACGAACACATAATACAGTTCACAGATATAATCAAATTAGCAAACATCGTATAATTTCGATCGATCAAACACATTAGATTCTACTCCAAAACTTCTCTATAAACCTGAGACTTGAGCAGAAAATAAATCATTCCAGAAAAGACAAAACATCACAGAAGAGCCACAGGGAAAAACTGGGCTGAATCGGCTTCAACTCGGCCGCGGATCCATGGCGGATCGGTGGGATCCGCCGCAGTTCCGTGGCTCAGTGGCCGATTCAGGAGCCCATTTTTTCCTGTGTTCTTATACTTTCATGTAGGTTATTCTGGAGGTCCCTGAAAAATTTTTAGGCCTCATTTTAAAAACGACAGAAACTTAATGATATCCGTGTATTTTCTGGTTCGTTTTGCGTTCGAAATTCATACGACTTTGCAAATGAGTTAATTATTGTTTAGTGAGGCTCTGATACCACTGTAAGTCGATGTACAACACCCCACGAGTTGCGGGGAGGCAGAAATATGAAAAACGATCTTGTTCTTTATGCAAACATCGACAAACCGAAGATCTTTACTAAACGGTAATTAACAACAACCATAGAAGTTCTTAGCTACTATGAAAAGAGATTATACCTAGTGAATCGTATCCTTCGTCTTTTCGTTCTCTTCGTCCTCCTCGGCCTCCTCTACGTGATAGATGATCCACCCGAGAACCTTAATCCAACCTTCACCTCTAGTCTTGAGGTAATTAAGTTTCTCTAGCTGCTAATCAAAGGAACTTAGGTGATATAGAGTTAGGTAATGGATTAATTAGTCTATTCTAATCCTTGATCTCAACTCATGAGTGGTAGGATTAGGGCTTGTAGAGAGAGTGAGCTTGAGCAGAGAGAAGGTGAACATGATAATTATAATGATATTGTTTCTCACTTGAATATATGAAGCATAATGAATAAACAAATAAATGAATAAATGTGATTATTCATCATGCTACATTAATTCAATATGAGTGATTCACTATGTGAGTCATTAAGCATTTAATAATGCATTAATGACATGATGAATCACACAAAATGAGTCACAATTGCATTTAATGATAATGCCACATAAACCCTCAAGTCACCATGCTTCTAGAAGCTTCCTGTAAAATTTCGAGAATGCCCCTCCTATCCGTTAAAACACGAAAAAACATTAGACTGTATAAATCCAATAACCTGATACTAGAATCTGGCTTAAACCAAAGCCGGCTAGTAAAAACTGTCCGAACGTCGTACGTGCGTTTAAACACGTATGCGTCCGAACCCTTGTCGTAAAACCGTACGACCTCTATATCGTTTCACCCTGAGTAGGGAAATCTCTGTGTGGGACTCTAAAGACTCGACTACTACGCTGGCAGTGGGTTTAACTACAGACCGCAAGCGGCACTAGCTGTACGTAACGGTCCCCAGGTAGATGTCGATAAGAAGGCCGATGAGGAAACCCATCCGAACTCCTACTGGCCTGTCCGTGACAATATCCGCGCAGTCCGGTCTGTTCGTCTAAGAGTATCGCATGTATGGTCTAGGGAGGTGGTAAACGTCAGACCCCTAATAACCGTACAAGTCATGTCGGCATGGCTCAAGACCATCAGAGAATCTACTGATCAGTCCATCAGTAATTCTCAATCAGCCCTGGCCAGGGACTTATGGTAATGACCAACCGATCACCGTGCCATATCAACTCCCTATACCAGGAGAGACGAATCCCTAACAGTCGCTCACTGCCTCCACGTGGCTCGGGACTGTGCCCAACTAAAACCTATTTGCACGACTCCTTTGAACCGTGGTAGGGTAGTAATCAAAGCACAGTGGGAACTCACACGAGACAAATGACGACCTTAAGTCAATGGACTATCTGCACACATGTCACCAGAGAACTGCTATCTGACGTTAGGTATAAATACCATCCAGTCAGTTCTCGGCGAGTCCTGTCCGGTGTACTCACACCCAGTGAGCATCTGTATACAATCTTAGGTGCACATCACCAATGGCTGCGGGACCAATCCATCGCCCCTCGTCAGGGTCTAGATATGTATACACTAGTCTACCTTAGAGTATCGATGCCCAGTCTCGATACTCCTGCGACCAGGGACATCTAAGGATGTGCCTATTGACTATCCAGCTCCCACAAGTATGACCGCCATCACAACGCCGGTAGTCAGGCAAACACCCTATGGGCTTTATCAACATTTATATATAAATACAAAGTAAAATATATCATATCTTAAGATAAAGACAAACCAAATAGCGTACTATTATATTAAGCAAGATTGTCATGTACATACATATCCCTAACATCCTATACAATGAAGGCCTCTAGGGCATATATATCCAACATTTAGTTTTCTGATTCATTGGATTTTGTTCATACCAGAATATTGCATTTTATTACCGCCCATTCTTACGCTCGTTTGTTTATAGGTAGGTGCTTTTAATCTGTGTTTGCTACATATTTACAGACTACAGGTTCCTAGTCCAAAATAACGCAAATGATACAAAATCTCCACAGTTAAGCCAAAATACAGAACATCTGTTGACAGCAGATAAAAGCCGGGTTCCGGTCATCCGTATCCGTCCAGTTCCGCGTACTAGTTCCAGAGACAAGACATATGACAGTGGTCATTTGTGTCTCGGACAAGCACAGAGCACGAGGGAGGCAGCACAAGAATCAATGGGTGCGCGGAGCTCGAGGGAGAAAAGGTCAAAAGTATTATTTTTGAAGCCATTTTGGACTGTTGCAGATCTGAAGCAATTGTGGAAGCAATTTGCAATTTGGTACATGTAGAACAACAGAGGAGAGCAGCACAGGGAAACCCAGAAAAAACGGCATTCCAACTCCCCAGAAGGACCGCGGATCCGCGGCCAACATGGTGACTCGGCCGCGGATCCGCGGTCGAGTTTACTCGGCAGAGGGTGAAAATTCAGGGGTAGTTTGGATATTTTATCTAGGGCCAGAATGTGGCCCTAGGGTTTCAGCACGCAGCCTATAAATAGCCCAGTTTTATGCAAGCCAAGGCTCTCCTTGATGTCTTGATTTCCATTCTCTCTTTAGCTTAGTTTCTTCTTCTTCTTCATTCTTTCCTCCATGAAAATTGTAGTGAGAGCTTTTTGAGTGGAAGATCAATGAAGATGAGGGTTATTTTTATCTTGTCTCTTTTATTTATTGTCTTGTAATTTTATTATCTTGTATTGTAATTTTATTATTTGTTGTTAACTAGTTGTTGTTATTTCTCTTCTTGTTCTATTTTCTTCTCTTCTTCTATCCGTATTTTCAAGCGATGATACTTGACGGAGTTCCTTGCTAAGGTGAGGACCCAAGAGTTAGCTTGCTTCACTTGTAAAACCGTATTTTCCTCTTTTCTTTCTTCTTGTTTTGTTTTCTTTTCTTTAATAATGTGTGAATAATTTCCCTCTTGTTAAGGCTAAGGAAGGTGGTATGAGGGACGGAGAAATCCCTTGTACTTCTCTTCGCCAAACATCTTGAAACGAACCCCGACCAAACAACCGCAACCCCCTCGCTTAGGCGCGCTATATGTGACATATAGTCGCGACCTATGTCAAGAAGTCCTTTAAGCACACTACAACGTGACATGTAGTTGTGACTTAATTGGATACATGGTTGCGGGTGTTTGGCCGAGGGTTGGAAATAAGCGTATTTAGCGGACGGACAAGGGGTACTAGGAACGGATTTAGCGTTGGAAAGCTTGCTTAAACTTGCAAATCCCATTCCTATGTCCTCCTAATCCCCGCTACATTCGATTATCCCAACACCGTTTTAAGAATGGCAAAAGATAAGTACAAGACTAATCCTAACTCTACTAACCAACCTTAACCTTAACAAGCTTACTTGAACATAAATACGAACACTTAGGATAGAACTGAACAAACATATACACATTCTTTATTAACTCGTCTAAAACTTGAACGAACACACAACCATCTCCCTGCGGATCGACCCGTGCTCAACCGGCTAGCTGCGAAGCGACACCGTCCTGATCGCGGTTATAACTTTAGAACTTTGAACATCCGACACGCCAAAAGCGTGCGATCAAATGGCGCCGTTGCCGGGAAGACGATAGCGTATTTTCTTTCTTGTTATTCGGGTTAATAATCTTTTTGTATATATTTATAAATTAAAAATAATAATAATAATAAAATCTTTTTGATAATTTTTGTGTGCAAGTGTGCAGGCTAATCTGGAGCAAGTACAGTAATCAAAAAAGAAAACAGAGCATTTTATTTTGGTGTAGAGATCAAGGGGAGTGCAGGGAACCAAAGTCGAGGCTCCAATTCCACTGTTTGACCGCGGAACCGCGGTCAAAAAGGGACTGTGGCCGCGGTTCCGCGGCCATATTGAGGCCTTAGAGCCCCAATTTTTTCCTGCCCTGTCTCTGTTCTTTTATCGTCTCTGTAAATTCCACTATACTGTATTTTCTGCGGATTTTTGCGGATTTGCAAACGGCGATTGTGGGGAGCAAAGTGTACGTTCAAGGCTAAGGTGATTGCAAAGTACAGTGCCAAAGATCCGGGTAGTTAGACCCGCGCAAGCGAACTTTTCAAGCTTACCGGATTTGATTCAATGGGGGTTTCCTAATCCAAAAACTTAACGGTACGTACTTTACTAACACCTTCTTCTCAAATCCGACGCATCCAATATACTATTCTTTGCAGGATTCTTTGCAAGTTCGCTAGCAAACGCTAAAAAATTGACTAACCCGTATTTGTTGCAGTACTGTGCTTAAACTAAAAAACGATTGTTTGATTCTTTATAGAATTTTTATTGAATTGCGCATTGCATACATTAATACGGACTTAAGGGCAGGCGAACCCCACAACATACGGTAAAGGATTTCATCACCTTTTCTGTGGCCCACAAATCACGAACTTGAGCATAACGTTTACCCGCACAAAACTTTAAAAGAAACTAGACTTTAAGCCTTAAGGACTTCGCGCTCACTAGGAGAAGTTAACTGTGTTTAGAACCTCACTTAACGGTACATTGTTTACGGGGTGTCTAGGAAAGTGTTAACGGCGAAACCGCCAAAAGAGAAAGGGTTATTTAATTAAGGACCTTCGCAAAAGCGTCGGAAAACCTCCCCTTATCTCTGCACTTACCTGGCCTCGTGATCAGTGTATCTTAAGCCCGTTTCTCGACATAGTTTCACTTCGACAATCAAGTTCCGGAGCAGGTCTAGTTGATCTAGGTGAACCCTAGAACGATTAGGTGTGTGGTATTTTTGTGTCGTGATTGTTTTTGTTCAGATTCTTTTTGTGTGTAAATTTCATTCTTTTGTTAATATCTAACTAAAAAAAATCACATTCTTTTTCCCCTCCTTTTCTCTGCCTTTCTTTCCTTCTCTCTTCATATCATGGGTACCCCACCTCGCAAAACTCTTGCCGAAATTTGGTACCTACAACCAGACATTACTTCTTACGGTTCTTGCTTTGGCCGAACGTCGAACGATCCCTCCATGCCCAAAATCTCTTTGAAAGATCGGATAGACGTGTCTAGGACAAACACTTGCCCTCCGCAATCCACTTTGTATCAACCTTTTCAAACTCCCCCACCCTCTTATGTTGATACCCCTTTTGCAAGTCGTCCTTTGTCCATCGCTGAACATATTGAACAATCCTGTAGCCGATCTTTCACTCCTACAGATTCTTAGGATCAACAATTTCATTCACCTTCTTATCCAAATGTTGATCCTGCTCCTGTCCAGCCATTCAACTCCTACCAGTCCTACCCAACCTTTGCACCTTCCCTAGACATTGCTTCTGAACTGCCATTTGGGAGTTTTCAGTATCCAAACAATTTTGAATCTTTTACTGAAACCCCTTCACAATCCATGTTTAGTCTGGAACAGTCTTTGGAAGACTTTAGGGTAGTGTCGTACCAACAGATGATGGATTTGAATGCGTCCATGGCCGCCCTCATACAACCTAGTGACCCGGTAGCTAGTTTTCAACTGGCTCCAAATTTTCCAATGTATGAAGAGGCGGTAGGACAGGTTGAGAATTTGAGTGGAGAGAGTGAGATGTACCCCCTTCCGAATCAAGCCCACCCGTTTCAACTTGAATCCCACAACTTCGGTTTTGAATGTCTATCTAGTGTTCCAAACGATTCATTGATTAAAGATAGAACAGATAATGAGTTGTGTGACTTTGTAGTGTTTGATTTGCCCGATTGTGAAGGGTCCTTTTCGAGTGAAACCACACCCAATCCTTTTGACCTCTACACCTCCACTCTAGAACCTGAATTGATTAATATCCATGCTTTTGTTGAGGTATCTGAGAATATTGATTTTCACTTGATTGAGGATATTGACGCCGGGAATATTTTGGATGATGAACCTGTAGATTTGGCAGATTTTTTCTCTCCAGTTCATCATCCCGAGTCATTAACTGTCTTTCCCGAACCCCATATGCGTCTTGATTTTGATGAAATTTGCATGGATAAGCTGAATTTTGAGGAGACTTTTGAGGATATTTATGAGGATGAACCAGTTTTAATTGATGAGTCGGGTGTTCTAATTCATCCTGTTCATTTCATTGACTGTGTACACCCTCCTGAACATTTAACCGATAACCTTCCTCAATCACCTACCTCCAGCCTTTCCATCGTTCCGACCTTGCAAGAACCCGTCTCACTTTCATTTCATATGTCTGGTTTACCGAGTTCGGCGTACCCATGGTTTCTCACGAATCTTGAGGGATTTGACCCCATTTCTCGCCATATTGATAGATTAGTACAATCCATCTTTTCACATCGATCATTACAGATTGTACTGATTTATTCAATCCATTTCCACCCTCAAGTTCGTATTTCACTTCTTTCTCCCTTCCGCCATTCTTCCTCTCATATACCAAGACTGTATCCCGCTTCTATCTTCATACGATCTCGCGTATTCTCCATTTCTTACCTCTCCGCCTTCTTTCACCAACCAGCACATTATAGAGATAAAATCTTTGAATGGTTGGTGTTAACTTTTGGCCTGTATAAGGCCTTGTATAGATTGATACTATTCTCTTTCCCCCCTAATCCTACACTTCAACGCTTAACAGTGGAAACACTGTTTTACTTAAGTTTAGGGGGACTCCTTTTTTGTATATATTTTTTGTTTTCCTTTTTTGTATATAATTTGTTTTTAGGGAGAGCGCCGACAATTTTGACCTTCTTGGTGTAGTCTGACAGTGAGGGCACTGTCAAGTTTAAGTTTGGGGGTGTGCTCGGTAAGTTTTCTTCCTTCGCATTCATTTGTATATTCTGCATTTGCATACCTTATTAAAAACCCACAAAAATCGAAAATTTTCGAAAAATATAAAAACTTTGTCGTCAAGTTAGCTAATAGAGTAACTTAGATTTTTATTCTGAAAGTTTAGTTGATATGTTAGAAATAACTAAATTCTAAGCTTAGGAATTGAAAATCCTAAAAATAACCCTCATTCTGTCTAACTTTGGTAAGTATACGTCCTTACAGTTTTTTTTTTAGAAATATGTAATCTTGAGTTCAGTTCTTGAGTTAAGTCAAGATGAAGGGAAAGTATTGAAGCTTTACTGAAGGATAAGTCTGAAAAATAGTTTCTTTTCTTAAGTTCAAATTTAGAAAGTATATACCCTACAAACTGCACTTACACGCACCTTGAAACTTAGGATAGTAGAGGATACCTAGAAATACTCTTGCCTGAAAGCCTAGTATGAAAGAAAAAATGGTATTTAAAGCTAAACACCAAAAGAGCATATTGAAAAATATATCTGGTCTTGAAAAAGAAAAAGAAAAAAAAAGAGAAAGAAAAATAGAATAAAGTCAAGACCTGGAAACTGCTATTTACGCTTTAAACTCACACATTCAGTAATCAGCCGTTAGTGCCTCAAGAAGCATTAGTAGTCGCATGAAAGGTGTGTGAGTAACACCGTCCATCATTAATGAAAAGAAGTAGTATTCGGTATTAGGGCAAGGGTACTATAGCTTGAAT
Source organism: Agapanthus africanus (assembly GCA_030015575.1). Taxonomy (NCBI): domain Eukaryota; kingdom Viridiplantae; phylum Streptophyta; class Magnoliopsida; order Asparagales; family Amaryllidaceae; genus Agapanthus; species Agapanthus africanus. Next base: position 395,107,552 of record JASDDO010000026.1, on the reverse strand, counting down.
TGAATTCTTGAGTGTAGGGGTGCAAATATACACATACGTAGGGGTATACAATCGATGTTTGGATAAAAGATAGAAATAAAAGATAAGACTTATGTTTTCTGTAAAGTTGATAAAAATCCTTGATTTGAGGCCGCACTTTAGAAGGAAAACTCAGGAGAACCAACATCTTTCTAAACTTTTTTGGAACGTATAGGATCCAAGGTTAAATAGATAGGAGGTGTGAAAAATAAGGGTTGGATATTTCTAAATTAGGATGATAGAGTTTCTAACGTAGATACTAAACTGTAGGAGTAGAATCGTTGTTAACTTATGAAACTGGCTTGACGGGATTTTGTGGGTAGTATCCGCTGAAAACCCTCAGGAGACAACACTTCTCCTACTAGGGACACCTAGAGGTTTAACGGCTTGTTGTACAAGCTCAGTGCAATCGCGCTCCCTGCGAAAGTGAGGTTAGGACTTTTTTGTGAATAATTGGTTTTGCTCGGGACGAGCAAAAGTTAAGTTTGGGGGTATTTGTTCATACCAGAATATTGCATTTTGTTACCGCCCATTCTTACGCTCGTTTGTTTATAGGTAGGTGCTTTTAATCCGTGTTTGCTACATATTTACAGACTACAGGTTCCTAGTCCAAAATAACGCAAATGATACAAAATCTCCACAGTTACGCCAAAATACAGAACATCTGTTGACAGCAGATAAAAGCCGGGTTCCGGTCATCCGTATCCATCCAGTGCCGCGTACCAGTTCCAGAGACAAGACATATGACAGTGGTCATTCGTGTCTCGGACAAGCACAGAGCATGAGGGGGAAGCACAAGAAATGGGTACGCGGTGCTCGAGGGAGAAAAGGTCAAAAGTATTATTTTTGAAGCCATTTTGGACTGTTGCAGATCTGAAGCAATTGTGGAAGCAATTTGCAATTTGGTACATGTAGAACAACAGAGGAGAGCAGCACAGGGAAACCCAGAAAAAACGGCATTCCAACTCCCCAGAAGGACCGCGGATCCGCGGCCAACATGGTGACTCGGCCGCGGATCCGCGGCCGAGTTGACTCGGCAGAGGGTGAAAATTCAGGGGTAGTTTGGATATTTTATCTAGGGCCAGAATGTGGCCATAGGGTTTCAGCACGCAGCCTATAAATAGCCCAGTTTTGTGCAAGCCAAGGCTCTCCTTGATGTCTTGATTTCCATTCTCTCTTTAGCTTAGTTTCTTCTTCTTCTTCATTCTTTCCTCCATGAAAATTGTAGTGAGAGATTTTTGAGTGGAAGATCAATGAAGATGAGGGTTATTTTTATCTTGTCTCTTTTATTTATTGTCTTGTAATTTTATTATCTTGTATTGTAATTTTATTATTTGTTGTTAACTAGTTGTTGTTATTTCTCTTCTTGTTCTATTTTCTTCTCTTCTTCTATCCGTATTTTCAAGCGATGATACTTGACGGAGTTCCTTGATAAGGTGAGGACCCAAGAGTTAGCTTGCTTTACTTGTAAAACCGTATTTTCCTCTTTTCTTTCTTCTTGTTTTGTTTTCTTTTCTTTAATAATGTGTGAATAATTTCCCTCTTGTTAAGGCTAAGGAAGGTGGTATGAGGGACGGAGAAATCCTTTGTACTTCTCTTCGCCAAATATCTTGAAACGAACCCAGACCAAACAACCACAACCCCCTCGCTTAGGCGCGCTATACGTGACATATAGCCGCGACCTAAGTCGAGAAGTCCTTTAAGCGCACTACAACGTGACATGTAGTTGTGACTTAATTGGATACATGGTTGCGGGTGTTTGGCCGAGGGTTGGAAATAAGCGTATTTAGCGGACGGACAAGGGGCACTAGGAACGGGTTTAGCGTTGGAAAGCTTGCTTAAACTCGCAAATCCCATTCCTATGTCCTCCTAATCCCCGCTACATTCGATTATCCCAACACCATTTTAAGAATGGCAAAAGATAAGTACAAGACTAATCCTAACTCTACTAACCAACCTTTTAACCTTAACAAGCTTACTTGAACATAAATACGAACACTTAGGATAGAACTGAACAAACATATACATATTCTTTATTAACTCGTCTAAAACTTGAACGAACACACAACCATCTCCCTGCGGATCGACCCGTGCTCAACCAGCTAGCTGCGAAGCTACACCGTCCTGATCGCGGTTATAACTTTAGAACTTTGAACATCCGACACGCCAAAAGCGTGCGATCAGATTTCTTGGAGATTTGGATTTTCGTTCTCCATTGCACGGTCTCCATGACACGAGCCGGATCCAAAGAAAAGATGTGGACAAAGGGAGAATTGGAGAAGATGATGCATTTAATCTCAACCATTGATTCACATCCAACGGTCTAAATCACCCATCTCACCATCTCATCCTATTATTACCCTAATATCTATTTTAACATTTCTCTTCCGTCTTCAAATACAAATATCTCATACTATCAATTTATGTTGTCAGATCAAAAGTATCGTCTAGAACAACTTTAATCTTTACAAGTTAATTTATTTTTCTCGGAAGGAAAAATCAAAAATGGATATTTCATAATCCACTTTAAAAGATTTAAAATATTTATCTCTCTTCCTCAAAAATGAATTTGCTATTTTAAGAACATTATGGTATATGTGTGTGTTTGTTATTAGCTTAATTACAAAAAACTACCAAATTCTTTGCCTCAATTAAGAGAAACTACTAAATTCTCTCAAAATTACGAGAAACTGCCATACTTTGAAATTTATGGTAGTTTCTTACATATATTGCTGACATGGCTTCTTATTTATGGTAGTTTTTCGTAGTTTTTGAAAGCTATATGTTCGTTTCATGTAGATTTTGAAAGTTTTTTGGTAGTTTCTTATGTATTTAACAAGAATTTGGTAGTTTCTCATAATTAGGCCAAAGTAATTGGTAGTTTTTTGGAATTAAGCCTTTGTTATTATAAGAAAATTAGGATACATAATTCACTATTGAATGATATCAAAATGATCATCTCTTTTTAAAAATTGTACTTGCTATTATAAGAAAATTAGGGTGTGTGTATAGAGAGAATAACGAAGGAAAATTGCTATAGGAGGGTTTTTCGTCAGGTGGTGTCGAAAAAAAAACTTACAACATTTTATTCAACGATCCGCACCCATCATCATCTTCGTTATCTAAGATGTGGATACACCAAATTTCATATGATTCTATCACTTTTTGATCGTTGAATTAGTCAATGTAAAAAATTCTATTATCGGTAAACCGTTAATTTTGCTCCCACTAAATCAACAGTGAAAAAGTAATAGAATCGTATAAAACGTTGAAAAAGTGATAGAAGAAAATTTAGTGAATCCACATCTTAGATGATAAGAATGAAGATGATAAATGCCGATCATTGAAAAAAAGTCATGAATGATGTATTTTTTCGACGCCATAAGAAGAAATGCCCTCTTATGGCACCTTTCCTTCATTATATATGTAAAGAATAATGCAGAAAAGAGGCCATAGGAGGGGGTTTCTTCCTATGGTGTCAAAAAATACAACATCCACCATTTTCCACGACGATCGGCATGCATCATTTTCATCTTTATCATTAATGATATAGATACACTAAATTTCATATGATTTTACAATCTTTTCACCGTTGATTTAGTGGGTGCAAAATTAACGGTTTACCGACAATATAACTTTTTACATTGCTAATTCAACAGTGAAAAAGTGGTAGAATCACATGAGATTTGGTATATCCATGTCTTAGATGATAAAGATGGTGATGGACGATCGTCAAAAAAAGTCATAAAGGGTGTATTTTTTCGACGCCATAGGAGGAAATTCCCTCCTATGACACCTTTCCTCCATTATTCTCACACACACACACACACACACACACACATATGAGAAGAGCGCTCTATTTCAATCCGGTTCGCATTTTTTAAAAACGGGAACTCTCGATCCACGACATATTTGAATGATCCGAACCGTTCAAGTCGATCACCCTACCTTCGAGTCTATTTGTATGAAAAATCAAAGGATTTGAAGTCCTCTTCATAGACTCAAAGGTAGGGTGATCAACTTGAACGGTTCGAATTGTTCAAATATGTCATGGATCGAGAGTTCCATTTTTAAAAAATGCAGACCGGTTTACAATAGAGCGCATATCTATGAATGATCCTATGAGAAGCAATATAAGATGAGAGCTATGAGAGAGTGACTGCAACCTTCGGATATTATTTGATGACTGATATTTAACTAGACGAAATTCCTTCGATCGCTCACTGCTTCCATGTGCTTCGGGACTGTATCCAACTAAAATATGTTTGCACAACTCTTTAAAACCGTGGTAGGGTAGTAATCAAAGTACAGTGGGAACACACACAAGACACTATGACGATCTTAGGTCTACAAACTACCATGTACTCATATCATATGAGAACTGCTATCTGACGATAGGTACAATACCATCTAGGAGTTTTGAGATGAGTCCGTCCAGTGTAACCCATTCATCCAATGAGCACCTGTATATAATCTTTGGTGTCAAACACCAATGGCTATGGATCAACCATCGTCCCGGTCGGTGTAAATAAACGTATACACTAGTCTAATCTGGAGTATCGATGCCCAGTCTCGATACTCCCTCGATTATGGACTTTTAAGGATGTGCTTATAGACTACCATGCCCCACTAGTATGATCCCAATCATAATCTTGGTGGTCAAACAAAGATCCTACGGGCTTTATAATTATGTATTAGCGATACGTGATAACGAATAAAACGTATACACATGAATGATAAAGACAAACCAGATAGCATACTATCACATGGAGTAAGATTGTTCTCTCGTATATGTCTTCCTACAATTACAATAATTGCCTTGAGGCCATCTATATCCAACAATATCCCCTACTTGCACTTAAGGCCGATTATTTCAGTATCGCATACTCAACTTCTCTACTAACAGTTTCACAAACTGTATTTGAGAAACAATCTTAGTGAGTGGATCTGCTGCAATAAATCTATCTTTATCTCTCTATCATCAATCTTCGCGAAGATCAACTATCTCCCAAATTGAGCCATCCCTGCCCTAGAATTTTCCTGGATAGATGATGAGACGGTTTATAAATGAACAATTTTATTCAGCAACTTCTTGAATTGTATCCACAGCTGATTCATAATCAGCCATGCCTACCTAGTATATTCTTGGAACTCTTTCCAATATACTGCTCCCACTAAAGAGACTAAACTAATAACCCGCGACAGGTACTCTGTCTTTCTTGTCACCTAGAAAACCAAAATCGGTAACTACCTCCCAATGGAGGTTGCCATTACCTTACACCAAGAACATCCATGTATGTTCTTCACTGGTTTTCTTTGTTTTCTAGGATCAGACTAATGTCTGCTTACTATATCAAGTGCAAAAGCAACATCTGGTCTGGTACATGACATCTCCCTAGAGAGAGTGACTCTTCCACATGCGGGTATACTACCACGCTATGAATCATCCATTCTAAACCGCTTTAGAATGGTGTTACCATACCTGAGTTGGGACAGTCCCAAAAGCTCCTACTAGATCTATCTATATACCCCTAGTTATCAGAATCAGTTGATGTATTATTCAAATCCTATATGGAGACATTTGTGACAACCATAGTTTGAACGAACTGTAGTATAGGAACTTCATTTCCTATCAGGAGTTTGTCATCCATATACAATATGAGGAACATGACAGTACTTCCTACACTCTTCTTACAAATGATAGGTTCATCAATCATTTTGATGAAGTCAAAACACTTTGACCAGGACATCAAAACAGATGATCCTTCTCCGCTATGCTTGCTTTAGTCTATAAATAGACGTAAGCTATTTGCACACCTTCCATTGATCCCACTGATTACGATAACCCTCTGGCAGAGTCATATACACTTACACTTATAAATCCTTATTTAGAAAGACGTTATATTCATCCATTTGTCAGATATCATAGTCATGGAAAAACGGCAATGGCAAGTTGTGTCTGTATAGACTTCAGCATAGAAACCGAAGTAAGTTTCATCATAATCCACACCGGGCATTTAATGAAAAACTTACTATAAGTCTAGCTTTATTAGGTTAATATCTTTTCATTTGCACTGATCTCAAAAGATATACTTGCTCCTTATGTGTTTTATCCTTTTGAGGAGTATCCAACAAAGTTCATACTTTGTTGCAATGCATGGAGTCCAACTTGGATAACTTGGCATCCGGCCATCAGTCGGAAGTCATCACTTCCTATGGCCTGCTGATATAGTAGGGTCATCATCACATGATGCAAGCCTCCCTGTCACCGTCTACGAGAAAATCGAAATATCTCTCAGGTGGCTGAGGATACCTACTAAATTTGCGGAGTGGCTAAACTTTGTCAGGGTCAATTGAATCATTATGTTCTACTAAATCTTCAGTAACCGTGTGGTTCTGAAATCACATCCAGTTCTACCATACTCGTACTAATTTCTTTTGCAAGAAATTTCTTTTCTAAAAAGATGGCGTGTCGAGAACAAAACTTTTGATCCCGAAAATGGTAGAAGTCAAACCCTTGCTAAAGCTTGGGATAACCCACAATCTTCTTATTACCGAAATGTGCCTTGAGTTTGTCCGGATTGTGTTTTTAAGGATAAACCGGATAACTCCATATCTTAACAAGCTTAAGACACATATAAAATCACATAAAATCACAGGCACTAATTTAGATGGAACCATATTCTAGTAGTATGCAACTGTTTCCAGTGCATATCCCTAAATGAAAAAGGCCATTCAACATTACTTATCAAGGAGCGCACCCACGGATAAGTAATCTAAAAGAGATTCAAATTCTCGAATGTGTAACCATGGAATACCTAGCATAAATATCCACATCTTCGAACACTTTGAAAAATGTTGATACTTCCAACGTTTGGTTCTCTACTTCATTCCTATATCCAATAAACTTCTCAAAATATTTAGATTTTGCATTTCAACCAGAATGTGTCTATAACCAGAGAACTCATAGGAAAACGGAACGAAGTATGAGTACCTCTAGGTGGACACTGGACAACATACATCATTATATATAAATCCTATGAGTTCACTAACTCATACTCTGTGTGTTGTAATTTGAAAACTGTATTTTGGTTAAGAATGTTTTATCCCGTTATTTAATGCATTTTACCCAATCATCAAATGATAAAGGCAAATGTTCATAACATGTTTTTCAAAATTGATATCCCACTTTATCAAATAAAGAGACGGATACATGAGTTTTAAAAATTGATGCATCATAATGGATATTCAAAACCAAAAGTTTGCTGATAGGTAAAACCAGGTGATTTCCTCAATAACAACAATTGCTCCGTTTTCCGATATTGAGGATCAAATCCCCTTTCCCAATACTCTAATCCTTCTCAGCATCTCTAACAATTTACAGATGTGGGATATCAATCCGGTATCTATATACTCAAGAGTCAGAGTTAATTGGAAAACAGTTTTCGATTTCAATCACATAAAATACATGAAACATCAAAATATTTTGAGGGGTGGCCGGGTATTCCTAATAATGGCTCTTTCTTTGTCCAGAGTCGTAACAGTTGTTGCATTTTCCTTTCCGCTCACTTCGACCCCTTTTGATGTCTCTCCATATTACCTTCTGTATACCGGACTTATGCTGTTTGGTTTTCTTCTTACCCTACCTTTCAGCACCAGCCTAAGCTTTGGAAGAAGACTATCCAATAAGTATAACTGGTATATTCTCTTTATTTAAGGAGCTTTCGAACTTGAGATAAGATGGAATGAAGAGACAAATGAATTGTATCATATACAATTCACTTTCTCCACAACCAGCGGCCATTCTTGACTGAAATACTTTCTCCGAGTTCGTATGTAACTATACGAGACGGTCTTCCATGCAATATGGATCTTTGTATCGGATACAGAGTGTTCTGGAGGAAGCAAAAGGGGAAGTGAGAGGGGTAAGGACATATGCGACTATGTCGTGAAATAGGGCAATCATGACATACCAAAGCTGTTGATTGTAAAAAGGTTCAGTTAACTTGGTTTACGAGTTTTAGTTTAAGGTCAGTCATGGATCGCTCCCAGAGAAAAGACAAAAGAAGCACTCATCGTACACTCAATCCTAGATTAGATTCGTTTATTAATATATCTAATATGGTCTCCTACTGTTTTGTCGAATTCTCCTTCAAACCTTAAAAGGAGAATTATCCATGATCAGATCCCAAGAGTAACTATTACTCACAGTAGGAATCGAGACCCAAACTATCACGGAGTAGTAATCTTAACAAGGTCAACAAGTCACCCTATACTATAGAATGTATGCAATCTTATTGCATATTTTAACACTTGAAACTCCCGATATTGGTCTTTACCCCTAATGACTTATGACCTTAACTATGGTCAACAAACTATAAGTCGTTAGTCAAGTTCAACCTGTCATTTCGTGACTGTTTTAGACCCACCAGCACGACCCTTAATTAAGGTTAACAAAGTCGTACGACTGTCCTAACCAATCTCATCATATGCTTGCAGGAAGATATCACTTAGCCACCGTACACTACGCATTAATTATGGTCAACAAATGCAGCATGAATACTAAGTATTCTCCTTCCTAAAATGACAGAGGGCTACGACTGGTTTTAAAGAAAACCTTTAACGTAATCAACTTCATCTCATCGTAGGAACCGAATGTTTTGCAAATATATAGTTACGTAGACTATTGTTTAAGTGTGGATTCCCCATGAAGGGATTATGGCTCTTAACTCATTGAATGAGGTGCAGAATATTCCTATTTGAATACCACTGTGCAAAGCAATACGATACGGCTATTCAATTTGCAAACTTATAGTAACACAATGTTTTGACAAAGACGTCACTCCATATGAAGGGATTTAGGCTCTTTCCTCGTCGAATGAGGTGCATGATATTCCTAACCGAATACCTCGATGCAAAGCAAAGAAATCGACTATAACACCTGAAAGTATGTCTTAGCACCTCTATTAGGTTTCAATGAGCACCAAGTATGCAATTTTCAAAATCTAGAGGTCTAAATATATTAATCAAGAATCGAACTAGAGAATTAGGGTTTTAAAGTTAAGCAAACAAGTTCTAATCTAAGTGAAGAGAGTCTACAACCTTTATAGTCTAATCCTTCACTTCTAAAACTCCAAGTAGTAGTCCCTAGAACTCTTCTTTGACTCCACTTGAAGAATGGAACGAGCTTGCTTGTTGTCTTCGTCGTCGAAGAGGATCCACCTTGAGGCAACTCTCACTCAAGCTCACACTTCACGAATCAAGGTATTAGTGAAGATAACAACTTATACTAATGTGCTAGAGTAGTATAGGTTGATGAAGTAGGAATTTTGCTCAATAGAAATATTTCTTTCTCATTTCTCAACCCTAGAAAACTATTGAGGAGATAATGAAGAAGATGAACTTGGATGAGTGTGAGAGTGAACCATTGAAGCATGGATGAGATAAGATTAGAATAACAAAATATCTATGAATAAGCCAAGAATCGAAGATGAGTCATGGCTTCTCAATGCTTCTCCAAGCATCTAAAGCCATGAATCATTCTTATTTTCTTTTTAATTCATAAATGTTTTTCTTTATCTTACTTAAATTTACTTCTTGTATGATTCTCATACATCTATGTATAATGTATCATCAACCATGATACAATATGTATGTATATATATATCACATATATAAATATATATAAAGAGAAGAAAATCTAAGTGAGTTATATATTAGTTAATATATATATCAAATATATAAATATATATCAAATTATTTAATTAACACTTGATTCAATAATCCGGTTATTTCATATATAACCCGGCTAATATCAAATATATATGTATATCAAAACATTAAATCAACACTTGATTCAATAATCCGGTTATATCACATATAACCGGCTAATATTCAATATTAGTTAATATATATATATATATATCAAATTATTAAATCAATACTTGATTCAATAATCCAGTTATATCATATATAATCCGGCTAATATCAAATATATAAACATGTATATAAATCAAATTATTGAATCAACACTTGATTCAATAATCCGGTTATATCATATATAACCCGGCTGATATCAAATATCGCTAGATTAGAATACGGTATCATATACTCGTATTTAATAAAGCTCCCGCACATCTCCATACATGCCCTATTTCATTTCGCTTGAGCTAGGAAACCTCTATGTAGGACTCTAAAAACTTTTCAATACGCCAGCAGTAGGTAATGATCACATCAGAGACATGCAAGCCGTCAGCGGTACTAGCTGGACGTAACGACTATCCAGGTATTGAACGAATAGAAGATCAACAAGCAAAATTGTCCAAACTCCCGTAGAGCCTATAAGCATCACTTACCGTACAATCCAATCTCTTTTTCTAATACGTCGCATATCAAGTCTGGGGTGGAATCGTCAGACCCCACTAACTCGATAAGCCATGCCGATGTGTGGCCTATAACCTTTCGAGAAACTACTGATAACACTTATCAGTAAATCTCATCAGCCTTGGTCAGGGACTTATTGTTATAGCCAATCGAGTATAGCGCAACATCAACTCCCAGTACCGGGAGAGACGAAACCCATCCTATCGCTCACTGCCTCTATATGACTTGGGATTGTACTCAAAATCCACCTGTTTGCACGACTCATTTAAGCCGTGGTAGGGAGGAAATCAAAGCATAGTAAGAACCACACAAGACACTATGATGATCTCGGGTTTACAGACTAACCTGTACAAGTGTCACCAGAGAATTGCTATCTGATGATAGGTATCGTACCATCTAGGAGTTCTCGGCGAGTCTTGTTCAGTGTGCTCATTCTCTAATGAGCACCTGTATACAAACTTTGATGTCAAACACCAATGGTTGTGGGATTAACCGTCGCCTCATACTGGGTCAAGAAACATACACATCAGTCTACTCTAGAATATCGATGCCCTGTCTCGATACTCTCTCGATTAGGAACTGTTAAAGGATGTGCTTGCGGACTACACAAGCCCTACTAGTACGATCTGCATCATAGTTCTGGTTGTCAGGCCAACATCCTAAGGGCTTTTATCAACATGTATCAATGAGATAATATACTAAAACAAGTGCACAAGTTAAGATAAAGGGCAACCAGATAGCATACTATCATGTCGAGCAAGAAAGTCCTATATATATATATATATATATATATATATATATATATATATAGATGTCCAAGCATCCACTATAATATATAATAATAGCCTCTAGGGCATACATATTCCTAACAACACCAATATCTAATATTTGATTTCTACAATGTGTTTTAGGTCTATTTAACCTTGCATTAATCCTATTAACACAATCCCATCATTTAGATAATCTTATATTATCTAGCATCTCCTTATACCATTACAGTAAAAGCATGATATGAAAAAAAATAGAATGCACATTTACGCCATCCGCATTCACCTTGGGGCCCCGGGTCTTCACCGTAAGGTTACTTAACTCACGACAGGGCGAGACAGGGCTAGCGCAGGAGCAAAACGTATATAATATTTATTTATATATATCATCGCATGCAGATAATCAACATTACAGGCAAGCGATAAATATCATCACAGGTAAGTAAACACATTACAGGCATGCAATGAACATCACAAAATATGGAAAAGCAGATATACTAGGAATAACGTGTTTCAATTGAGCCAATCATGAAACACGAAATTCCACAGTCATGTGAATAGCCTGTACAGTCGATCCCGACCCTACGAGTGCGGCAAGCCACTCGCCAATCTAAGTAGTGAAGCAACTCTCACTCGATATCATGAGTGGGCCACCTATCGCTATCTAGAACTCGGTAACTTGGACGCTCCTCCGTGGGTCATACCTAACCCCCTACAAGCGCGGCGAACTACCCGCCAATTCTAGAATAGGGTAACCCGTATCTCAACTCCTTAAGATTGCCACTCGCTGTATTCTAGAATCCGATGATCCGTACGCTTTTCCGCGGGGTATCCTAGTACATGAATCGAAAAATATATACATCAAGTGGCGACATCAACCTCAACCCGGAAGTGTCCCAATGAAAATATATACAACAATTGGTAACGATGACCACAATCCTGCCGCTCGTCCCAAAATAATGAAATACATATATATAACAAAAATACAAGTATCTCATACGAGAGGCTATTCATCACGATGATCCGATAAACCATAACACAACATTAAGAATCATAATATCGCAAACAAATAAATGTGCAATCCTTTCGGATTGATCGCATCAATTCGGCGATGTTAGACATGACATATCACATATGTAATCAAATTAACTCAATTGAACACATCATCGAGCTAATTTGAAGCCGCGGCAAACTATTTCACAACCCACGAAATTGCAAACTTGAAATTCCAAGAATCGAATTTCAAATTCATTCCGGTGCCAAAAACCTTCTCATTTTTTGCAAATTTCGAATCACAAATGACCCGAAAAGTGCTCGAGACTCCGGGGGGAACTCGGGCACGACCCGTGGGGCCCTGGGGAGCTTTAGGTGGGGCCCCTAACCCATGGCCACAAAGTTGTAGCCATGGGTTGGCTGCTGGATCAACAAGCACACAGCAGTGTGCTTGCTGGTCCAGCCCTACATCCGAGACCATTTTGTGGTGGCCTCGGGTGCGGGGGTCCAACCAAGCCTTTAGGGACAGCCCAAGGTCGCCCCCACTCATCCACAAGGCTCTCGGTCCAAACCGTGAGCCCCGGAGTGCGAGTACAAGCGAGAAATGTGGAGATTTTCACGGTTGATTTTCTAGACGGCTAAAACGGTGATCAAGTCTTCGAAAATCTTGGGTTTTGAGATCATTTTGCCACCAAAACAACTACTTGAATTTGAATCGACTATGATACCACTGTTAGGAAGGGTGCTAGGGTCGCTACGATAGTGGACCGCGGCGGAATGATCAACAAGATTAATCAAGAACATAGCACCATATCCCAAGCCCAAAATCATTCAAATTCTAGTAGTTATCAAAAAACAAAGAGAGTAAGTTAGGAACTACAACCTTTGTAGCGCGTTAGCCACCTCTCCTTGGACTCCGGCTAGGCTTCACTAGGTCTAGAACAAGCTTTGCTTGGTGATCTCCTTACCGAAAATGATCCACCTTGAAGTTCCTCCACCACAAGCTATAGCCTCAATTGATCATATCATTTGTAAAGCTACCACTAATCAAACTTGTTATGAGTGATTAGTAAGGATGTAGGTTAGCTCACTAATTTTCTTCTCCTTTTCTTTTCTATCCTCACTTGATAAAAACTCAAGAGAGATGATGAAGATGGTGAGAATGAGATGATAATCCTTCTTTTTTCAATGAAGTAGCCATGGTTATCTTTTGATATAAAACAAGAATGAGTCACAAAATCTACACTTTTTCAATGACTCATTCTCTTTTTCAAAAAAAAAGAAACAAAAGAATTATCATCTCATTTTCCATGTGCATCCCATACACACAAATATCATGTATAAGCTATAAGATACATATATTTATATCAAATATAAATATATATAAAGAGAAGAAATATTAAAGTGAACATGATATTAGTTTAATATATATATCTATATCATATATAAATATATATCATATATGAACCGGGTAATATCATTAAACACCCGATTAAAATACGTGTATTACATACACGTGTTTAATCGAACTCTTGCACGTATTCCTATACGTGCCCTACATCGTTTCGCCTGTGCTGGGAAAGCTCTGTGTGTGACTCTAAACACTCGATAATACGTTGACAGTAGGTTAGGATCATATTCATAGCCCACAAGCATGTCAGCAGTATTAGCTGCAAGTAATGGCTACCCAGGTATTGATCGAAAGAAGCTCAACGAGCAAGCTCATCCGAACCCTGCAAAGTCTATCAGTGACGATCACTGTACAGTCCGGTCTCTTCGTCTTAGAGTGTCACATACCGGGTCTGGAAGGTGGAAACCGTCGGACTCCCAATAACCCGATAAGTAGTGTCGATCATAAACTCATAGCCAATCGAGAAACTACTGATAACACTGAGCAGTAAATCTCAATTGTCTTGGCCAAGAACTTATGATTATAGTTGATCTGGCACAGCACGACCTCATCTCCCAATACCGCCCTTCGATCGCTCACTGCCTCCATGTGCTTCGATACTGTACCTAACTAAAACCTATTCGCACGACTCTTTAAAGCCGTGGTAGGGTAGTAATCAAAGTACAATGGGAATGCACACAAAACACTATGACAATCTTAGGTCTACAGACTACCATGTACTCATATCACATGAGAACTGCTATCTGACGATAGGAACAATACCATCTAAGAGTTCTCATGCGAGTCCGTCCAATATAACTCATTCATCTAATGAGCACTTATATATAATTTTTGGTGTCCAACACTAATGGCTATAGGATCAACCATCACCCTAGTCGGGGCCATGAAACGTATACACTAGTCTAATATGGAGTATCGATGCCCAATCTCGATCTCTCTCGATTAGAGACTTTTAAGGATGTGCTTATAGACTATCCAAGCCCCACTAGTGATCCCTATCATAATCCTGGTAGTCAAGTAAAGATCCTACGGGCTTATCATTATGTATTAGCGATACGTGATAACGAATAAAACGTATACACATGAATGATAAAAACAAACCAGATAGTATACTATCATATCGAGTAAGATCGTTCTCACATATAGGTCCTCCTACAATTACAATAATTGCCTTGAGTGCACCTATATCCAACACATATTCTGCTTTCGTGGTGGAAAAGGCTATGCAATCCTTTTTCTTGCTGCATCACGTAATGACGCCACCATTCAGCGAGAAAACATACGCAAAATTGGATGCTCTAAAAAAGATACGCGAGAAAACATTCTCCTTCCATGGTGGACAAGGTTTGTAGTTATGCATCCCGACCTGTTCTAAAATTTTCCTTATGTAAGTCTTCTCAGACAAACTAATGTTCCTCTTAGAACGGTTTCGGCAGATCTGTATCCCGAACATAAAACTAGCATCACCAATGTCCATATCAAAACTGGAGGACAGCCAACCACTGGTTGTTTTAATGGTTTCCATATTATTTTTAGCCAATAGTATGTCTTTAACATATAAGGACATAATCTCAAACGAGTTTTCAGTCCTTTTTAGGCACACATAGTGGTCCTGATCGATCATCTGGAAACTATATCCTAATACGATTCAACGATCGAAAGTACCATTGTTGGGACGACTGTTTCAAGCCATAGACAGACTTTTTAAGGCGACACACTTTGCTCTCGAGTCCTTTGACTATGAAACCGACATGCTGATTCATATAGTTCTCCTTATGTTGTTCCCCATATAGGAACGTTGTCTTAACATCCATCTGGATAAACTCAAGATCCATGTATGCTACTATTGCTAGAATAAAGCGAACGGACGCTATTCTCACCACTGGGGAGAATGTTTTCTCGTAGTCTATGCCACTACACTGGATATAACCCTTCGGCACCAAACGCGCCTTGTACTATACTATACGTCTGTCCTCTTTTCGCTTGATTTTGAAAACCCTCAACTGTTTTGTGTCCAGCAGGTAGATCGACCAGGTCCTAGACCTTGTTCTTTCTCGTTGACTTGTGCTCTTCACTCATTGCAATTCCCCATTCATTTGCAGCTGGCCCTGAAATGGCGTCATCAAATGACTTCGGCTCCACAACATCATGCGGAGTAATCATGAATTCTTTCACTTCGACCTCGAAACGATAACAGGGAACTAATCTACGGCCTGGCATATGAGGTTCTTGAGACTCCAAAATCGGCTCTAAGGTATCGACTGGATTTTCGCTACCACTGTCTTCAGCGGCTGGAGGATCTGTATCTTTTCTCTGCCGGTTGACCAGGAGTTTCTTCAACCTCATAGGGCACGAAATCTTAATCCACTTCCACCTTCTGCGGAATGTCCCTTTCTAGGAACTTCACATTGCGCGACTCAATTTCTATTGCAGTCCCATCATTATTCTCGCCTAAAAACATGTAAACCTTAGAGTACTTGGAATAGCATATAAAAATACACTTTTTTATGGCCTAACTTTTCTATGCTGATGTGAAGTGTATATATTGGCGGCACACCCCATGGACGCTAGTAAACCAACACAGGTCTCTTGTCTGTCCATAACTCATAGGGTGTTGATTGTGCCGATTACGAATGCACACAGTTTAGAACGTAACCTACCGTCAACAGCGCAACTCTTCAAAACGAAATGGGTAGATTGGCTCGCGTAATCTTGTTCCTAACCATGTCTAGTAGCGTCATATTTCTACTTTCAGCTACACCGTTTTGTTGCGGAGTGTATAGTATCGTTAGTTGCATAATGATCCCCTTTCACATAGTTCCCGAAATTGCTCGGAAAAGTACTCGTGACCGCGATCCGTGCGCAGAGCCTTAATTGATTCTCAACTTTGCTCGAGCTTAATTGATTCTCAACTTCACTGATATAGCGCTTGAAACAATCCAAGGTTTAAAATCGGTGAGTAATCAAATACATGTGATGTGACGATGGCATAAGTAGTCGTCTATGAAAGTCATGAAATATGGCGCACCGTCATGTGACTTCGCTTTGACAAGTCCACAAATATCATGATGAATTAATTGCAAAGGTGCAGATGAATTAATTGCAAAGGTGCAGTTGCTTGTTTGGGTTTACCAAATGGTTTTCTAGTTGTCTTACCTATGAGACATTTCTCATTGGTAGATAGAGTGATCTTGGATAAGTTGCCAAGCAGACCGCACTTAGCGAGTTTGTTCATTCTATTTACTCCTATATTACCTAAGCGTCTATGCCATAACATCGCAGAATCATCAACATCAACATCTATAGCATACGCAATATTATTTAAGTTGCCATAATCAATAACCAATAACGTCAATAAGACGTTCAACAGCATAAAGAATACCATCAGAATAACAATAAGCAGAATTGTGTTTATCACATTATTAACATTATAAGTTATAGTTTAATACTTTAGATTATGCAAAACCAAGCTAAATTGTTGTTTGTGCATTTTTGCTATAAAATGGTTAAAATTGGATAAAATTTGCAAACTAGTTTTATTGAATTAATACAAATTAGTGAAATTAAAATCAAGTAAATGTTTATGTGGCCTAATTAAGATAATTAGTGAATATTGTGACCACTAGTTTTGCTAAAATATCAAGATTTTTATTAAAACGATTAATGACCGCTTACTAGGCTTTTTGGAAATAAATCAATTTGGGCAAATTTTAAGGTTTTATGAATTGCGCCGTATTTTCATATAATTTTTAGCATGTTATGAACGCGTGATTGGTACGTTTGGGTTTTCTCGATCACTCGGAGTTTGTACACCGATGCCGAGGGTTTTTGGGTTAATTTGAGAGAGCAAACCATAGGTTTTGACCTATATGAGATTCGTGTGTCGTTTTGGTCATGGTTGGATTTTAATGCGATACGATGGGTTATGATACGTAGCTACCCCATGAGGACTTAGAGACGACGAGGATGAGTGTGGGGTCATCGACTCCAGCAAGCAAGATTGAGGTGAGTAGATATATATCTATGGGGGAAGTCGGGCGGATGGCGTATAGCACCCCCGCAGTTCGTAGTATAGTTATATATATATATATGTGTGTGTGTGTGTGTGTGTGATTCATGATACGTGGGTGTTATCAAGAGATGATTATTGTGTTCATGGTTTAGTTTAGGGTAATTAGGAGTAAACTAGCATAGCTTCTTAGTCGCGAGCCTTAGAATAGGTTCACACCCACACGCACACACGCATTTGCATACATCTATTTTACATGTGCGTATATGGGGATATGTGTATATATATATACACACACACATGGGTATGGGACTATGTTTATATATATATATATACGTATACATATACACAGATTATGAGGATAGTACTTGGGATCGGAGATGAGTCGATGAGATTGGGCTTGAGGCCGTGAGATCGGTGATGTGACAGGGTTCGTATTCGAGTTACGACGTGATATGTTTAGCGGGTCCTTTAGGCGTGGTGTTTTCATACACACACATGTATTACATAGATAGTATCAGTATTGTACTAGACTTAGATCAGTACCCCTGATCATGATATATGATGGAAAAGATACCAGACGAATAATGAGATAAATGTGATATTTGACCCGTACCCAGATTTGGAAGGCCGTACGACGGATTTACCGTACGAGCTATATATTGATGATAGATCCGCACTCTTGACTCGAGAATGTCATATTATATAGGGTATCGTATGGGATACTATTGAGACGGGATCACCGACTATTATACATGTATACATATATCGACTCAGATTTAGGTGGTTTCCATACCCCTTTCGATTGGTTGTTAGTTAGACCTGTAGTTTACCTAGTAGATGTTAGACTGGACCCGAGTCATACCTATTTCCAAAACTAATGAATCATGCGCATTTTAAAGACGGGATAAGGGATTCTACGGATTTTCAAAGGACGTATCTTTTCTTAAAAACACCGTAGCCTTTATTTTCAAAACACCATGATTCGTACTATTTCAAATGGCAAAACAGTTTAACACAGGTGTAGCGATGTAGATTCCTTATTGTTAAGTTATCATTCATGTTCCGCATATTATTGTTGCAACTACTATTCATTGCCATTTATCATGTTGTTATCATTTCATTGCATGCTTATTGTGTACTTAGTGATTATGAACCATGCTGTCAGGACACCAGTACTATTACCGATGATTCATATGTTCCACATACACTTACTTGCCGTATCACACACATCATCATCGGTAATTGCCATGTCACGTACACTTTAGAGAATACTATTCATTGACATAACTTGCTAACTAATAGTTGCAATATGTTATAGCTTCCATATGCTAGTTTAAATATTGCATCCATTGCATGATATTAGGTGCATTCATATATTCATTAGTTATGCAGTATTATGGAGATTTATGCCGGTATTCACTGTTTATTGGTATCAGGATTTTGATGATTACGGATTTACATGAGATTTCTGGAATTGGGGGAAAACCGCAAGAATTTAATAAAAGCTTAGCATTATCATTTTAAAATGCAAATTGCGGTTTTCTCATGATGTATGAGTCATCCACCATGAGTTTTCATGATTGCTGTTGGATTTCGAGACCCGATTCGAGGAGTTGGATGAACCGTCTCGGGTACATGGTGGGCCCGGTATGGTACCCCGGGGCAAGAAGCTCAAGTTGTATTCGATGAGCCTGGCAGGGAAGCACTACCTACCGGTGATATTATTTGAACTCGTCGGTAATCCGGAGGATACCGGCCGGAGTCATGAAATGGATACAGGCTGATCCGTTCTGCCGGAGCCCGCGGGCCGATCCCGTAGATGATACGGATGCCTGAGATATTGATATTTGAGATCTGAGATTTGAGATATTGAGATTTGATATTGAGATACTGAGACTTATGTTTTGTGTCGATGCTGACACTGATTTCTCTGTTGCTTTCATTGATGATACTTGATTGATATACATATAGAAATCTCATTGATTAAAGAAAACAGTTGTCTCACTCATGATATATTCTGTTTCCATTCGTAATGCATTCATACATCATATATACCTGATATGTTGCTATCTGAGGCACTGACATGAGCACGTGGTATTTCACTTATATGTAGATGGATCAGGATATTATTTGAGAATACTACTCGATATGACCTAGGATAGCGTTATGCATGCGATTTCTACCCGTAGATGTTTTCTACTCACGAGTTGGCAACTCACCCCCGTTGTGCCACAGTTCTTTGCAGGTTTTGCCGTACAGGTTTCGTTGCGGCTTTGCTGAAACACTGTTCCTTCCGGTGGTTGCTTTGGTAGGTGGGTTCTTTTGTGTCAGGACCACCATTGTATATTTATATTCAGTTGTATCTAGAAACTCCATTAACCAGACTTGTATATTTGATAGAGTTAGAATACCAGTGTATATTGTTTCGACCTTAGAGTCGCGCGTTGTATTATTATGGTTTTCGTGTTGATTTTGAGTTTCTTTTGAGTTTTGATCCTCGTCCTTCGGTGTTGTATATTATATTGCTTGTGTGGTTGTGACCGTCGATTGACGAAGAGCTAGCTCCCGCTTAGGGATGCCTTTTTTTGATTTCGTATACTATTCATGTTGTATCCCTGGGGCCAGTTTTTACAAAGGAAACTCTGCCAAAATTTTCAGAAATGACTTGATGTTTTTAAAACGCATAATTCAGCTTATGCTATTAAAACTACTTGCTTTAAATTGGTTTTTCCTTCACTCTACTTCTTCTTTTGGTTTTGATTTCTGGGTTTTGGCTTACTTAGATTACGTACGCCTCGAAACGTTTTGTAATTTAAGTGACAGGCACGCTCGGTACTTTTCGGGTCGTGACAAAGTTGGTATCAGAGCGTTAAGTTTTACCTTCGGAGTGTAGGATGACCCTTGGTTGATGGAGTAGGTAGATTGAGTAGAGTGGCGTATCTTATGTATGTTCCGCGGCATATTTACGATACGATACTCCGCTTAAGAAGCCTTAGGATGTACATTTCCTTGCACAGTATTATATTCATTCCTATGATCTAGCCTCATCAGTACCAGTTATGGTTTTGTTATCACGGTTGTACGTGCGTGGAGAGCTACGGCTAGAGTTGCGTCAGCATAAGTTCGTCACGGACGAGGACTGACCAGGACGTGATTCCAGGGACGTACGAGGGCATACATACATCTCCCACTTGCACTAGGGCCAGCTGTTGTAGTATCGCATACCAAGCATCCCGAAGAGTCTTTCAAACTGTATCTGGGGAATGGCCTTCGTGAGTAGATCCGCAGTGTTGTTCTTCGTGTCAACCCTCCTGACCTCGATCTCCCGGTGATTTACTATCTCCCGGATCAGGTGATACCGCCTCAGAATATTCCTGGATCGCTGATGGGACCTGGGTTCCTTGGCCAAAGCCACCGCTCCATTGTTATCACAATACAGAGGTATTAGATGCTCAATGTATGGAACCACTCCATGTTCAGTAATGAACTTCTTGATCCAGACAGCCTCTTTGGCAGCATCGTTGCCAGCGATGTATTCAGCTTCCATCGTCGAGTCTGCCACTGTTTCCTGCTTGGAACTCTTCCAGCTAACCGCCCCTCCGTAAAGGGTAAAGACAAATCCCGAGTGCGACTTAGAGTCGTCCTTATCACTCTGGAACCTCGAATCGGTAAAGGACTCCACTTGGAGTTCTCCGTTACCATACACCAAGAGCATCTCTTTAGTCCTTCGTAAGTACTTGAGAATGCTCTTCACAGCTGTCCAGTGACTCTCTCCAGGATCAGCTTGATACCTACTCACTACACTTAGTGAGTGTGCTACATCGGGTCGGGTACATAGCATCGCGTACATGATAGAGCCTAAAGCCGAAGCATAGGGTATCTCTTGCATGCGAGCTCTCTCCAAATCAGTCTTGGGAGACATCTCTTTGGAGAGAGTGAGTCCAGAGATCGTGGGTAAGTTCCCACGCTTGGATTCTTCTATACTAAACCTCTTTAGTATGGTGTCAATGTACCTGGATTGGGACAATCCCAATATCCTTTTAGATATATCTCTATAGATCATAATTCCCAGTATGCAGGAGGCATCACTTAGATCTTTCATTGAGAATCTTTGTGATAAGAAGATTTTGACCGATTGCAGCATAGGAATGTCATTTCCTATCAAGAGTATGTCATCCACGTACAATACGAGGAAGACAACCTTACTCTCTGCCACCTTCTTGTAGATACAAGGTTCATCTACATTTTTGACGAAATCAAACTCTTTGATAACGACATCAAAGAAAATGTTCCAACTCCGCGATGCTTGCTTAAATCCACAGCTTGCACACCTTCCCGCTGCTCCCACTAGCTACGAAGCCCTCTGGCTGAGTCATGTACACGCTCTCTTCTAAATCACAGTTTAGAAAGGCGGTCCTAACATCCATTTGCCAGATTTTGTAGTCATGATATGCAGCGATGGCAAGCATGATCCGGATGGATTTAAGCATAGCAACTGGAGAAAAGGTTTCGTCATGGTCCACACCTGGTCTTTGACGAAAACCCTTTGCAACAAGTCTAGCTTTGAAAGTCTCCACTTTCCCATCTACACCAAGTTTTTTCTTGAATATCCACTTGCTCCCAATGGGTTTTACCCCTTCAGGAGCATCTTCCAAATTCCATACTTTGTTGGTGTACATGGATTCCATCTCGGACCGCATTGCATCCAGCCATTTCACTGAGTCCCCACTCGTGATGGCCTACTCGAAGCTAGTTGGGTCATCATCAACCATGATGCAATCCCCGCTCCCACCATCCATGAGAAAACCGTAGTATCTCTCAGGTGGGTGAGTAACCCTACTAGATCGGCGGAGTGGCTGGGGTTCATCGGGAACTACCGAATCCTCTGGTTCCACCAGATCTTCTGTAGCAGCTTTTTTAGCTGGAACCTCTTCCAGGTATACCTCATGACCACTAATCTCTTTTGCAATAAATTCCTTTTCTAAAAAGGTGGCATGCCGAGAAACAAACACCCTTTGTTCCTCAGTGTGGTAGAAGATATACCCTCGCGAATGCTTGGGATATCCAACAAACTTACACAAAACAGACCTTGCCTCGAGTTTGTCCGGTTTTTGTCTTTTGACATAGGCCGGGCAGCCCCATATCTTAATAAAATTAAGATATGGTCTCTTCCCCTCCCATATCTCATATGGGGTGGTAGGCACAGATTTGGTAGGAGCCCTATTCAGTAGGTATGTCGCTGTCTCCAGTGCATAGCCCCAGAAGGAAATAGGTAACTCAGCTATGCTCATCATAGAGCGCACCATATCTAATAGGGTGCGATTCCTCCGTTCTGATACACCGTTGTGCTGTGGTGTATATGGAGGAGTTAGCTGAGAGAGAATCCCATTCTCTTTTAGAAAGTCCAGGAATTCATTGCTCAAGTATTCACCTCCTCGATCAGATCGAAGGATTTTAATACTTTTCCCGGTTAGGTTCTCGACTTCTTGTTTATATTCTCTAAATTTCTCAAAAGCTTCTGATTTATGTTTCATCATGAACACATACCCGAATCTAGAGAGATCGTCAGTGAATGTAATGAAGTACGAAGAACTATCCCTGGCATGTGTATATATGGGACCGCATACATCACTATGTACCAGTCCTAAGAGTTCCGTAACTCTTTCTCCGTGTCCCGTAAACGGAGTTTTGGTCATCTTTCCTTTGAGACATGACTGGCTAGTATCATAAGATGAAAATTCAAAAGGATTCAAATATCCATCCTTATGCACCTTAGCTAGCCGTATCGCATTGATGTGACCTAGTCTACAATGCCACAAGAAGGATTCGTTCAGTTCTGAACTCTTCCTCTTATATGTGTTTGTTATGCTCAAAACTGTTGATTGATTTAGAACATAAATGCCATTGCACAACGTGCCTGATCCAACCAACTTTTGGTTTAGGAAAATGTTCATAACATTATCCTGTAATACAAAATTATATCCCTCTTTACTTAATAAAGAAACTGATATAATGTTGCATATCAGGTTCGGCATGTAATAGCATTCGTTCAGAATCAATGTATTACCAGTTTGTAATACAAGGTGATATTCCCCAACGGTTCTAGCTGCAACAATTGCACCATTTCCAACCCTTATGTCTTTATCACCTTCTCCAAGTTCTCTGCCTATTCTAAGCCCATGTAACTGATTACATATATAGGATCCTAACCCGGTATCTAATACCCAGGACGTAGAGCAAATGGAGAAACAGTTCTCTGTAACGAACACACCCGAAGAAAATGCATCAACATGTACTTTCTTCATTCGGCTGGCATGGGAATCCTGGTATTCCCCTATATCCTGTTCAGTCTTATAACTTTTATAAGAAAGAACGGAACCAACGTTCCCCAGCACAGTATAACATGCGGGTTCGGTCAATACATCCATATTATAATCTTGATTAAGGCATGATATGGTCGCTACCTGGAGAGAGAGAAGAAAAACACTTTAGCGTATGCTCTTGCAAGATCAGAGTGGTTATTATTTTATCTAATCAGGATGGCTCCCACTGTTTTTATCAAATCTTCCTTCAAACCCTAAAAGGAAAGACTAGCCGGAATTAATTACACCCTACAAATTCGCCAATTTTTCAGCCAGGCCAGTGTCGGTACTTTGAGGGAGGTTCCCCGTGCTTTAGCACGGACCTAATTAAAGTAAACCTCATTTTCCCAGAGGCGTAACCTCATTGACACCTTTCTAGACACCTACTTGATCGGCTAATTGTCCTGTGTAAAACTCTCCCAGGAGTAACAATTACTCGCAGTGGGTATCGGGATCCAACTATCTCATAGAAGGTATGCAATCTCATTGCAAATTTCAACACTTGAAATTCCCGATAATATTTTTCCCCGAGCATCCTATGACCTTGACGGAGGTCAACAAACCACAGGGTGCAAGTCAAGTTCAACCCGTCATTTCTTGATTGAATCAAACCCACCAGCACGACCCTTGACGGAGGTCAACAAGGTCGTACGACTACCCTAATCCAATCTGCATCATATGCATAAGCAGATAAATACTAGTTAGCTACCGCACACTACGCCTTGACGGAGGTCAACAAACGTAGCACGAATACTAAGTAGGATTTATCTGAAATCACGGAGGGCTACGTCAGGTTTTTCTGAAAACCAATTGCGTAATGAACTTGATATCGTTGTAGAATCGAGTGAATTTTGAAATGGAGTGATTTTGAGGCTTTCATTAGTTTTACTAAAGAGGTCACTTCCGGTGAAGGGATCTCGGCTCTTTCCTTATGGAATAAGGTGCAGGATATATCATATATATCGCTATGTGTTCATATCAGATTTTTGCATTTTTATACCGCCCAATTTTTATCACATTGCTTATCAGTAGGTACTCTTGAGCCGTGTTTGCTAGTCAATTGCAGGATACAGGTTCTCGGCTCTAAACGGTGAAATTCATGGAAAAACACGACAAAACCCGGGTTCCTGCTAACCACAGATAAAACACGGGTCTCCGCTCTCTATCCGTATGTTGCCGCACACCAGTTTAAAAGACAAAATGGCAAATCGATGTCATTTTCATGCACAAGGCTCAATGGCAACACAAGATCCAAGAAATCTACGCGGAGCTCAAGAAAATCATGGCAAAAAGATCCACATCCAATCACCGTTTGATCTACTAAAATTCTGGAAGAAATATGGAAAGATTATCAGAAAAAAACATATGCCAAACTACAGACAAGAGCAGACCAGGGAACCACACAAAGCCCGAGAGGCCAAATCCACTAAAGTGCCGCGGTTCCGCGGCATAAGCATGCTTAGGCCCCGGAACCGCGGCCGTACGGCCTTGTCGGCTGAAGACTTTTCAGGGGTATTTTGGTCTTTTCATGAGGAGGCAGATTTTTGCCCTAGGTTTCCAGTTTGCTGCCTATAAATAGTCCAGAACTTGTCAAAGCCAAGGGTCCATAATCTTGTATTTAGATTTTAGGTTATATGTTGTTGTTGTTCTTCCTCCTCTCATCTCTTCTACATTAAAAAACTTGTAGTGAGCTTTTGTGAGTGAAGAATGAATAAAGGAGTTCTTGTTCTTACCATACTTGTCTTTTTATTTTGTTAACTATTATTGCTTGTAATTTTCATTTGCTAATTTAGTTGTTGTTATTTGTGTTTGTTTCTTTCTTGTTCTCTTTTCCTTTATCCTTAAACAACCATGATGCTTACGCTTGATCCTTGCCGAGGTGAGGTCGCAAATAGCTAGTTGTAATTTTCTAACCTCTTTCTTTCTATCTTCCTCCTTTGTTTTATTTTCATTTTTCTTGTAATGGTGAGTAGTTTCCATACTTGTTAGGGTAGGATAAGGAAAGTTTGAGAGAAGGAAATCTCTCTCACTCTTTCCTTGCCCAACATCTTAAATCGAACTCCCGTTAATTGAACCACAATCCGCTCCTTACGGCACCCTATCCTACATGATAGCGGTGATTCCGTAGTGAGACCGGTTGTAGTTGAATTAACCGGAGGTTAAGGCTAAGAGCCAAGAACGGACGGACAAGCACCAAAAGGAAGAACTTATGCGTTGGAAAGCCTAGCTTATACTCGCAAGTTCCTTCCTAGTCGTGCTAATCCCCGTTGTTGTCGATTACCGTAACACCGATATTAAGAGTGGCAACGAAAGAAGTGAGCGACTCCTAACTCAAACTAACCTAATCCTAAACCTAACAAGCTCTCTATATATATCATTTTAGCACTTAAGTAATCTAAAAACAAACCTGGAAAATTGGACTTAACTCGTTAAAGCACATAGAAAAAGATTCCCATCTCCCTGCGGATGACCCGTACTCAACCGGCTAGCTACAAGCGAAACCGTCTTGATTACGGTAACAAACTTAGCACGCAAAAAGTCTACCAATCAAATGGCGCCGTTGCCGGGGAGATGGTAGTTTATTTCTTTGTGTAATTTCGGGTTAATTTGTGAATATAAATACAACCAAAAAAACAAAACAAAAAAAAATACATTGTAAAAAAACATCTTGTTATTTTTGATTAGTTTTTGTGCAAGTGTGCAGGATAATACGAAGTTCGAGTTCAGTGCCAAAGACGTGGGAAGTTAGACCCACATCTCGCGGCCACACCGCGACGGATCAAGACGGAGCAAACGGTCTACTATAAAATTATGGAGCAGATCCAGTGAGCAAATCACAATTCGGGAGCTCCAAACAGGAAGAGGACACCCAACAGAGCCCAACCCAGAAAATTGAAGGCCCAAGCCCACCACATCGCCACGGAACCGCGGCATAAGATAGCTTAGGCCGCGGAACCGCGGCCAGTTAGTGCTTTCAGGGTGCCAAAATTTCTGTAAGTCCTCCTTTTCTCTCCCCCACTCCTCTGGACTCCACTAAACTGTGTTTTCTGCAGCATTCTTTGCGCAAACTCTCTTCCCCCTTCCAATAAACTGTTTTTGTGCAGGATTCTTTGCGCCGCGCTAAAATAAAAATTGTTTGCAGTTGATTTGTTACTGCTTTGCATTTATTAATACGGACTTTAAGGGGCTTGAAACCAATTCAGATTGGGTGGGGATTTCATCACCGTTCCCAGGACCCCAGAAATCACAAAAGCATATGCATTGACCATTGTTAATTAAAAAATACTAGACTCAGCCCTAAGGACTTCGCGCTCAATAGGACAGAGGACTAGTTACAGGCATCGGCCGTTTATCCTATCCTGACTTTTGCGGTGTCTAGGCAAGTATGTCCAAGGCAAGTGGTTACTTAATTAGGACCACTACTTACGTAGTGGGGAGCCTCCCACTTACCTGGCACTTACCTGGCCGCAATTGTTGGAGAAGAGGCGGTTTGAGGTCATATTTCTAGCCCTTTGGAATAGTTAGGAGCTGTCTAGCTGACCTAGGTGACCCTAGATCTAGGTGTGATTGTGCATATCTTGTTTGTGATTGCTTGAAGCCGTAAGTCCGTACATATTTCTGTAAATCTCTTTCTAAAAAAAACAGAAAACCAAAAACTTTTATAAAAACTTGCCCTTTGTCGCCAGAATCCATTTTTTCACCCACCACCCATCGTATTTCTCCATTGACGTTTTCTTACCCTCACCTTCTCCGCTTTGACTATACTAAACTCGTTTAGTGTATGTCCGCTTGGACTCAGGACACTAGCGCCCGCCTAGTCCGCGTTACGTTAGTCGCTACCGACTACGCGATCGACTCAGACGTCGAAACTCCGTCCACGCCTCTTTCACCCTTACCTTTGCCGGCCAACTCCGACGTTGACCGGAATTCTGTTCATACATCTTCACCTTCACCTTCACTAACCTCTTCTTTTGCGATGTCAGGATTTAACGCAAACATCTCATTGACTCCACCTCCTACAGAGGCAACTACCCCACCACCACCACCTGTTGTAGCGCCGCAGTGAATCGCGCTCCAGGATCGTTTCTATCCCACCCGTTCTGCACTTCCCACCTGTCTTTCTCTTCCACCGGCCAATGGGAATAACTTTGAAATTAAGCCCCACTTCATTAACATGCTTCCGCGATTTCATGGGCTTGAATCTGAAGATGCCTATATCTTCATCAACAAGTTCCAAAATGTTTGTGCCATGATGAAAACCACCCAGCTGTCGGACGATGATATACGGCTACGGGTCATTCCGTTCACTTTATGCGATCTTGCTGAAAAATGGCTGTATAGCACCGCTTCCCACTCCATAACCAGTTGGGACGAGTTTGTGAAAGCGTTTCTCAAGAAATTTTATCCGAATCATAAAACCGCAAGGATCCGTAACGAAATCAACCAATTCTCTCAGCTTCCTTCTGAACCTTTCTGGAAGTGCTTTGACCGGTATAAAGACCTTCTTGTTCAGTGTCCTCACCATGGTATCGAGAGATGGCAACTTTGCCAAACCTTATACGAGGGCCTGAACCCAGCAACCAAGCAGTTGTTGGAAACCATTTGTCAGGGCCACTTCCTATCGAAATCTGACGAGGAAGCGTGGCAATTCTTCGACGACCTTGCGGAACAAATGCTACAATGGGAGAGCACCAGACCGACTTCTTCTCCTTCTACCTCCACTTCTACCGGTCAGTCTAGGATAGAAATTCACCAACTTGATGTCTCTATTACGATGAAAGCTGAAATGGCTGCAATAATGAGAAAACTTGAAGCGATAGAGAGCAAATTTTCTTCTCCTGCTCCTGCCCCTGTTCTTCCCCTTCATACCATTTGCGCTTGTTGTTCCGATCCTTCTCACTTAACCGAAGAGTGTCCTTACAATCCACCATCTCAAGGACAGGATCAGGTTAATGCTGTATTTCAGTAAAGACCGAGGAATGATCCATACTCTTCCACCTACAATCCCGGTTGGAGGAACCACCCCAATTTCGCCTGGAATCAGAATCAGAATCAATTCCAAGGCAACAATTTCCAGAGGCCACCTCCTCCGCAACAACAAGCGCAACAACAAACTCAACATCAGTTTCAGCAGCCCTTCCAACCCCAACCTTTTCAAAATCAGACGAACAACTTTGCACCCAACAATTCTTTTCCACCAAACAACTTTGTTCCGTCAAACAACGATAAGGTTTTCTCGCTAGAACGAAGTCTGGAGGCGTTCGTTAAACAATCGACACAATCCACCGCCAACATCCAGTCGTCTATTAAGTCTTTGGTGCAACACACTGCTGCACACGGGCAAAGCATCAAGACCATTGAGGCCCAGATTGCACAGCTGAATGCGGCGTTAAGCGAGCGAGAGAAGGGAAAGCTTCCATCTCATCCACTCCCAAATCCTGGTCACCCACATAATGTACATGTTGCTCTTGAACAACAGAACCATAATGTGAGTGTCGTGACTACGTTGAGATCAGGAAGGATGCTACACAACAACATCGGCACAGCAATTGAGGATAATGACACCCCAGCCGCTTCTTCTTCTTCTTCTCCTTCCTCGTCTTCTGAGCCTATTCTTCATTCTTCAAAAGGCTCTTCTTCTTCTTCTTCTTCTACTCTGAACAGACCCACTTCTCACTCCACGAAAACACCAGCTCTGGGATCTGTTCCAACTCCACAATCTCCTCCACAAGCATTGGACTCAACCAATTTTAAAAACGTTCCATTTCCAAACCGGTTGAGGTCCAATAAACAAAATCCACAAATGGAGAAGATTCTGGAGTTATTTAAGAAGGTTAACATTAACATTCCTCTTTTAGATGCTGTCCAACAAGTCCCGTCCTACGCGAAAATCTTAAAGGACTTGTGCACGAAAAAAAGGAAGTCTCAGGTACCCAAGAAAGTTTTCTTGGCTAGTGCTGTGAGTGATGCTCTTACCTAATCTTTACCACAAAAACGGAAGGACCCTGGCTGTCCTACGATTTCTATTACCATTGGGGATAAGAACATCAATCGCGCACTATTAGATCTTGGTGCCAGTGTTAACCTGCTTCCATACTCAGTATATGAGCAACTAGGTGTAGGAGAGCTGAAACCCATACACTGTACTCTTCAAATGGCCGACCGATCGATCACCCATCCTAGGGGTGAGCTAGAGGATGTGTTAATCAAAGTCGGAGACTTCATATTGTTAGTTGTATGTATGCCCTAGAGGCCAGTATTGTACAGATGATGTATATTATATTGGATGCTTGGACATATATAGAGATGACTTTCTTGCTCGATATGATAGTATGCTATCTGGTTGCTCTTTATCTTAACATGTATACTAGTCTCTTTAAACTGACTTATAGTTACATGTTGGTAAAGCCCTTAGGATGAGTACTTGACTACCTGGACTATGATGCAGATCATATTAGTGGGGACATGGTAGTCCATAAGTACATCCTTCAAGGTCCCTAGTCGTGGGTGTATCGAGACGGGGCATCGATACACCAGTGTAGACTAGCGTATACGCTTCTCGACCCATGAGATGGGCGATGGATGATCCCATATCCATTGGTGTTTGACATCAGAGATGGTATACGGGTGCTCAGTGGAGACTGGGTACACTGGACAGACTCGCCGGGAACTCCTAGATGGTATTATACCTCACATCAGATGGCAGTTCTCAGGTGACACTTGTACAGGTTAGTCTGTAGACCCGAGATCGTCATAGAGTCTTGTGTGATTCCCACTGTGCTTTGATCTCCACCTTACCACGTCCATGAGGGGGTGCAAAACGGTGGTTTTTGGGTACAGTCCCGAGTCACATGGAGGCAATGAGTGATAGGAGGGGTTTCGTCTCTCCCGGTATTGGGAGTTGATGTTGTACTGTGCTCGATTGGCCATAACAGGGAAGTCCCTGGCCAGGGCTGATTCAGAGATTTGCTGGTAAGTGTTACCAGTAGTTTCTCGACCCGTTATGAGCCTCACATCGGCACGACTTATCGGTTATTGGGGTCTGACGTTTACCACCCCTAGACTTGATATGCGACATATCAGACGAGGAGACCGGACTGTACGGGAAGTGTTGCCGATCGGCTCGACGGGAGTTGTAGCAGGTTCGCTTGTTCTCTTCTGATCGCTCAATACCTGGGTGGCCGTTACGTTTAGCTGACCGCTTGCGGCTTGGGGGTGCTTGATATGATCATCACCCACTACCGGCGTATTGACGAGTCTCAGAGTCCCACAATGGAGTTTCCTAGTCCAGGCGAAACGTTGTGGTGCGCGTATGCGATATGCGCATGGACCCGATTAAAATGCGCGTATGGGATACCGTGTATTGATCGGGCGGCTTGCTTTTAGTGGGGTCATATGTGATATGGCCGGATTGATAAATCAAGTGTTGATTTATCATTTAACCATTAGATTCTCACTAGAAATCCTTTCTTGTTTTCATATGGATGTATGGATGCATGTATGCATTTCTTTTTGTTTCATGCACATATGGATGTGCATGCACACATACATACATACATACATCAACTATCATGGTTGATTATACAAAGAAAATGGTGGATATATAAGACTCACACCATGGTTTATATTATGGATATTTATTTGTATTTTAGCAAAATCAAAAGAAAAGAGAAAAAAGGTGAATGATTGGTTTTCTTCTACACTCTTCTCTTGACCTAACCATTTTCACCTACCATTTAACCATGATTTATCTTCCTCTTCTCTTTTAACTAAGATGAAATAAATATCCATATCTATTAACCATGGTTGGAAATGAGAAAGGAAAATATATATACTTATGTTTTTCTTTTTTTTGATGGGTTTTATTTTTCTTCTCTTCTTCATAATATCCATCATCTTCTTCAACCTTGAGCTTATGCTTTCTTGAATTTTCAAGTGAGCAAAATATTCATCAAAATAGGATTTTGAAGTGAGAAAGAGAACCACAACACCATTCTACACAAGTCTAGCCCACTTGTATAGAGTGTTAGCTTCGATTTTCATTCTTGATCTTGCGAAGTTGCTAGCTTGGACAAAGCGGACTCCGGGTGGATCATCGGTGACCTCGAGGAGTTCAAGCGGAGTCTTTTCAAACCCCAAGTAGCCGAGGAGTCTAGCGTAGGGAGCTAAAAAGGTTGTACTCTCTAAACCCTAGCCTTTCTTTCATATGATGATGTGATATTTTTTGAAACCCTAATTTTCTAGGATCGATCCGATATTTGTTAACTTAGCACCTTAAAGACTCCATCTTTGGTTCATGTGATGCTTCCAAATCCTTCATGAGGTGCTAGGCTAACCTTTCACTGGTATCAGAGCCGACCTAGAACATTAGGCGACCTTTTTACGAAGTTAAAACTCCGATCGAACCGAAAATACGGATTTTTGGGTGCTCTCTGGACTTTTTTCAAAATCCGGTTATTTTCAGAATTAAAAATATGCAAAAAATTCAGCAGGTAAATATAAGAGTTACTGTAAAAAACGAGAGCATGAACAGTTAAAACGACCGCGGTACCGCGGCAATAGCCTGCTTAGGCCGCGGTTCCGCGGCCATTCTGTTGAGTCATGGTCTGGTTTTTCTACAGTAATTCATTACTCAGCTTGTTTATGTTTTTGGAGTATTTTTAATCTGAATTTGGTACAATATATTCTGGAGATGTTTTTGGACTCGTCGGTTCGATCGGAATTTTGATTTCGTGACTTTTCCGGGTAAATCTAGAGAGTATTGAAGTGTTCGAACGACTATCATTTGCTCACTTTTCACGGGGTTTAAAATCTTTCGGAAATACGTGCAAGTTTGTTTATGGTGGACCCTTTAGAAGACAACAAACCTTAACTCGATTATGTGACCGTCTTGAACTGCCTTTTGAACCTTAGGGTTTGGGGCAGTACGGCATGCCACATGTGAGGCGTTGGCTTGACCCTTCTACGGCTGGACCGCTACCACCGTGTCACACTCCGGGTTTTTGAACTCTGCTCAAGTGTTGAGCTTTAGTGAATCTTGGGCATTTGATCGTTCGTTCGAAAACTTTAATACTGTCTAATTATCTGGAATGTGATGCAATGTCTGGAATTCATATTATAAGACATGAAATACGAGGTATGTGATACTTCGCATTTACGATGTCTAAAGAAAATGTGGATTCCAGATATTGCAGTTTTACATTTTCTTTTCTGTGACCGTAAGTGTAGTATGTCGATATCGCCGGTTTCGTTGCTATACGTCAACGACAATTGGGATACGCATACTTACTTACGTTGATGATATGTGATATTATGTGTTGCTGAGATATGATGTGCAGGATTGTTGCGATTGAATAGCCGGGTTTTTTTTATGTGAGATGAGAGTTTTATATTTTCATTCATGTAAATTCAAATTTAATGTAATATTCTTTAATTTAGGGCACTTCCGGGTTGAGGTTGTGTCACCTGTGTTGTATATTATTTACTTTTCCGCATTAGGATGGACCCAAGGAGGGGAGCACAGGTGACCGGGTTCTGGGGTTCAGTAGGAGGCCATCTCGAGGAGTCGAGACCGGGTCTCCTAAACTCCAGAATTGGTAGGGTCGCTTGCCGCTCTCGTAGGGGTCCAGGGTGTGGGCTTGGCTATTCATCGCGGCTGTGGAATCCGTATTTTCTATTTTGGCTAAATACTAAATACGGACGTCCTAGTATATCCCACATTATATATATGTTTCTGCTACGATATCTGTGATGTGATCATTTGATATGTTCTGATGGATATAGTATATAGTATATATGATATTTTATATAGGCGTTACTTATGTTTTACACCCGCACTAGCCCTGTCCTGCTCTGTCGTTAGTTACCTAACCTAACGGTGCACGAGGGGACATCGAGGCGAATACGGATGGCATAAGTGTACGTCGTATTTATCTGTGATGTTTAGGTGACTTAAATGATGGGACTTCATTAATGTGATTAATGAAAGAAAAGAAACCTAAAAGATGTTGTAGAATCAAAATGTTTAAAAAGGGTAGCTACAGTTTTGCTTTGCATAGCGGTATATATGATATACCCTGCACCTTATTCGATGAGGAAAGGGCCGAGATCCCTTCACCGGGAGTGACCCCTTTAGCAATAACTGGCAGATGCTACAACACTCGGTTTGTTTTTGATTGCTTTTAGAGTTTTGCTTTGCATGGCGGTATATATGATATACCCTGCACCTTATTCGACGAGGAAAGGGCCGACGATCCCTTCACCGGGAGTGACCCCTTTAGCAAAACTAATAAAAGCCTCGAAATCACTCCATTTCAAAATTCACATGATTCTACGACGATATCAAGTTCATTACGCAATAGGTTTTCAGAAAAACCTGCCGTAGCCCTCCTTCATTTCAGATAAGAACTGTTTAGTATTCGTGCTGCGTTTGTTGGCCTTTGTCAAGGCGTAGTGTGCGGTAGCTGAATAGTGCTTATCTGCTTATGCATGTGATGCAGATTGTTTCAGGGTAGTCGTACGACCTTGTTGGCCTTTGTCAAGGGTCGTGCGGATGGGTTTGATTCAATCAAGAAATGACGGGTTGAACTTGACTAGCATCCTATGATTTGTTGGCCTTTGTCAAGGTCATAGAACGCTAGGGGAAAAATATTTTCGGGAATTTCTAGTGTTGAAATTTGCAATGAGATTGCATACCTTCTATGAGATAGTTGGATCCCGATACCCACTGCGAGTAAGAGTTACTCCTGGGAGAGTTTTACACATTACAATTAGCCGATCAAGTAGGTGTCTAGAAAGGTGTTAACGGGGTTACGCCTCTGGGAAAACGAGGTTTATTTTAATTAGGTCTGTGCGAAAGCACGGGGAACCTCCCTCAAAGTACCGACACTGGCCTGGCTGAAAGATTGGCGAAGTTGTAGGGTGTAATTAATCCCGGCTAGTCTTTCCTTTTAGGGTTTGAAGGAAGATTTGATAAAAACCAGTGGGAGCCATCCTGATTAGATAAGATAATAACCAATCTGATCTTGCAAGAGCATACGCTAAAGTGTTTTCTTCTCTCTCTCCAGGTAGCGACCATGTCATGCCTTAAACAAGATAATAAAATGGATGTATTGACCGAACCCGCATGTTATACTGTGCAGGGGAACGTTGTACCCGTTCTATCTTATAAGTGTTATAAGACTGAACAGGAAACAGGAGAATATCTGGATTCTCATGCCACCCGAATGAAGAAAGTACATGTTGATGCATTTTCTTCGGGTGTGTTCGTTACAGAGAACTGTTTCTCCATTTGCCCTACGTCCTGGGTATTAGATACCGGGTCAGGATC
This sequence comes from Agapanthus africanus, assembly GCA_030015575.1. Classification (NCBI taxonomy): domain Eukaryota; kingdom Viridiplantae; phylum Streptophyta; class Magnoliopsida; order Asparagales; family Amaryllidaceae; genus Agapanthus; species Agapanthus africanus. Next base: position 395,072,277 of record JASDDO010000026.1, on the reverse strand, counting down.
CCATATATGTAATCAGTTACATGGGCTTAAAAAAGGTAGAGAACTTGGAGAAGGTGATAAAGACATTAGAGTTGGAAATGGTGCAATTGTTGCAGCTAAGACTGTCGGGGAATATCACCTTGCATTACCAACTGGTAATACATTGGTTCTGAATGAATGCTATTACATGCCGAACCTGATATGCAACATTATATCGGTTTCTTTGTTGAGTAAAGAGGGATATAATTTTGTATTACAGGATAATGTTATGAACATTTTCCGTAACCATGAGTTGGTTGGATCAGGCACGTTATGTAATGGCATTTATGTTCTAAATCAATCAACAGTTCTGAGCATAACAAACACACACAAGAGGAAGAGTTCAGAAATGAACGAATCCTTCTTGTGGCATTGTAGACTCGGTCATATAAATACGACACGACTGGCTAAGTTGCATAAGGATGGATATTTGAATCCGTTTGAATTTTCATCTTATGACACTTGCCAGTCATGTCTCAAAGGTAAGATGACCAAAACTCCGTTTACGGGACACGGAGAAAGAGTTACTGAACTCTTGGGACTGATACATAGTGATGTATGCGGTCCCATGTCTACACATGCCAGGGATGGTTCATCGTACTTCATTACATTCACTGACGATCTCTCTAGATTCGGATATGTGTTCCTGATGAAACACAAATCAGAAGCTTTTGAGGAATTTAGAGAATACAAACAAGAAGTCGAAAACCAAACCGGAAAAAGTATTAAAATCCTTCGATCTGATCGAGGAGGTGAATACTTGAGCAATGAATTCCTGGACTTCCTAAAAGAGAATGGGATTCTCTCTCAGCTAACTCCTCCATATACACCACAGCACAACGGTGTATCGGAGCGGAGGAACCGCACCCTATTAGATATGGTGCGCTCTATGATGAGTACAGCTGAGTTACCTATTTCCTTCTGGGGATATGCGCTGGAAACAGCAGCATACCTATCGAATCAAGTTCCAACTAAGTCTGTACCTACCACACCATATGAGATATGGAGTGGGAAGAGACCATGTCTTAAACGAGTTAAGATATGGGGTTGCCCGGCCTATGTCAAGAGGCAAAATCCTGGCAAACTCGAGGCGCGGTCTGTTCTATGCAAGTTTGTGGGATATCCCAAACATTCACATGGATATCTTTTCTACCATACAGAGGAACAAAAAGTGTTTGTTTCTCGACATGCCACCTTTTTGGAAAAGGAATTTCTTGCAAAAGAAATTAGTGGCGATAAGGTAGAACTGGAAGAAATTCCGGCTACACAAACTCAAACTGAAGATTTAGTGGAACCAGAGGATTCAGTAGCTCCCAACGAACCTCAGCCTCTCCGCCGATCTAGTAGGGTTCCTCGCCAATCTGAGAGATACTACGGTTTTCTCATGGATGGTGGGAGCGAGGATTGCATCATGAAGGATGATGACCCAACTAGCTTCGAGCAGGCCATCACGAGTAGGGACTCAGTGAAATGGCTGGATGCTATGCGATCCGAAATGGAATCCATATACACCAACAAAGTATGGACTTTGGAAGTTGCTCCTGAAGGGGTAAAACCCATTGGGAGCAAGTGGATTTTCAAGAAAAAACTTGGTGTAGATAGGAAAGTGGAGACTTTCAAAGCTAGACTTGTTGCAAAGGGTTTTCGTCAAAGACCAGGTGTGGACTATGACGAAACCTTTTCTCCAGTGGCTATGCTTAAATCCATCCGGATCATGCTTGCCATCGCTGCATATCATGACTACGAAATCTGGCAAATGGATGTTAAGACCGCCTTTCTAAACGGTGATTTAGAAGAGTGCGTGTACATGACTCAGCCAGAGGGCTTCGTAGACAGTGGGAGCAGCGGGAATGTGTGCAAGCTGCTTAAATCCATTTATGGATTAAAGCAAGCATCGCGGAGTTGGAACATCTGCTTTGACGTCGTTATCAAAGAGTTTGATTTCGTCAAAAAGCCAGATGAACCTTGTATCTACAAGAAGGTAGCAGAGAGTAAGGTTGTCTTCCTCGTATTGTACGTGGACGACATACTCTTGATAGGAAATGATATTCCTATGCTGCAATCGGTCAAGCTCTTCTTATCACAAAGATTCTCAATGAAAGATCTTGGTGATGCCTCCTGCATATTGGGAATTAGGATCTATAGAGATAGATCCAAACGGATATTGGGATTGTCCCAATCGAGGTACATTGACTCCATACTAAAGAGGTTTAGTATGGAAGAATCCAAGCGTGGGAACTTGCCTACGATCTCTGGAGTCACTCTCTCCAAAGAGATGTCTCCCAAGACTGATTTGGAGAGAGCTCGCATGCAAGGGATACCCTATGCTTCGGCTGTTGGCTCTATCATGTACGCGATGCTATGTACCAGACCCGATGTAGCATACTCACTAAGTGTAGTGAGCAGGTATCAAGCTAATCCTGGAGAGAGTCACTGGACAGCTGTGAAGAGCATTCTCAAGTACTTACGAAGGACTAAAGAGATGCTCTTGGTGTATGGTAACGGAGAACTCCAAGTGGAGTCCTTTACCGATTCGAGCTTCCAGAGTGATAAGGACGACTCTAAGTCGCAGTCGGGATTTGTCTTTACCCTTTACGGAGGGGCGGTTAGCTGGAAGAGTTCCAAGCAGGAAACCGTGGCAGACTCGACGATGGAGGCTGAATACATCGCTGCCAACGATGCTGCCAAAGAAGCTATCTGGATCAAGAAGTTCATTACTGAACTTGGAGTGGTTCCATCCATTGAGCATCCAATACCTTTGTATTGCGATAACAATGGAGCGGTGGCTTTGGCCAAGGAACCCAGGTCCCAACCGCGATCCAGGCATATTCTGAGGCGGTATCACCTGATCCGGGAGATAGTTGATCGCCGGGAGATCGAGGTCAGGAGGGTTGACACGAAGAACAACACGGCGGATCCACTCACGAAGGCCATTCCCCAGATACAGTTTGAGAGACTCTTTGGGATGCTCGGTATGCGATACTACAGCAGCTGGCCCTAGTGCAAGTGGGAGATTGTTAGTTGTATGTATGCCCTAGAGGCCAGTATTGTACAGATGATGTATATTATATTGGATGCTTGGACATATATAGAGATGACTTTCTTGCTCGATATGATAGTATGCTATCTGGTTGCTCTTTATCTTAACATGTATACTAGTCTCTTTAAACTGTCTTATAGTTACATGTTGGTAAAGCCCTTAGGATGAGTACTTGACTACCTGGACTTTGATGCAGATCATACTAGTGGGGACATGGTAGTCCATAAGTACATCCTTCAAGGTCCCTAGTCGTGGGTGTATCGAGACGGGGCATCGATACACCAGTGTAGACTAGCGTATACGCTTCTCGACCCATGAGATGGGCGATGGATGATCCCATATCCATTGGTGTTTGACATCAGAGATGGTATACGGGTGCTCAGTGGAGACTGGGTACACTGGACGGACTCGCCGAGAACTCCCAGATGGTATTATACCTCACGTCAGATGGCAGTTCTCAGGTGACACTTGTACAGGTTAGTCTGTAGACCCGAGATCGTCATAGAGTCTTGTGTGATTCCCACTGTGCTTTGATCTCCACCTTACCACGTCCATGAGGGCGTGCAAAACGGTGGTTTTTAGGTACAGTCCCGAGTCATATGGAGGCAATGAGCGATAGGAGGGGTTTCGTCTCTCCCGGTATTGGGGGTTGATGTTGTACTGTGCTCGATTGGCCATAACAGGGAAGTCCCTGGCTAGGGCTGATTCAGAGATTTGCTGGTAAGTGTTACCAGTAGTTTCTCGACCCGTTATGAGCCTCACATCGGCACGACTTATCGGTTATTGGGGTCTGACGTTTACCACCCCTAGACTTGATATGCGACATATCAGACGAGGAGACCGGACTGTACGGGAAGTGTTGCCGATCGGTTCGACGGGAGTTGTAGCAGGTTCGCTTGTTCTCTTCTGATCGCTCAATACCTGGGTGGCCGTTACGTTTACTGACCGCTTGCGGCTTGGGGGTTCTTGATATGATCATCACCCACTGCCGGCGTATTGACGAGTCTCAGAGTCCCACAATGGAGTTTCCTAGTCCAGGCGAAACGTTGTGGTGCGCGTATGCGATATGCGCATGGACCCGATTAAAATGAGCGTATGGGATACCGTGTATTGATCGGGCAGCTTGCTTTTGGTGGGGTCATATGTGATATGGCCGGATTGATAAATCAAGTGTTGATTTATCATTTAACCATTAGATTCTCACTAGAAATCCTTTCTTGTTTTCATATGGATGTATGGATGCATGTATGCATTTCTTTTTGTTTCATGCACATATGGATGTGCATGCACACATACATACATACATCAACTATCATGGTTGATTATACATAGAAAATGGTGGATATATAAGACTCACACCATGGTTTATATTATGGATATTTATTTGTATTTTTGCAAAATCAAAAGAAAAGAGAAAAAAGGTGAATGATTGGTTTTCTTCTACACTCTTCTTTTGACCTAACCATTTTCACCTACCATTTAACCATGATTTATCTTCCTCTTCTCTTTTAACTAAGATGAAATAAATATCCATATCTATTAACCATGGTTGGAAATGAGAAAGAAAAATATATATACTTATGTTTTTCTTTTTCTTGATGGGTTTTATTTTTCTTCTCTTCTTCATAATATCCATCATCTTCTTCAACCTTGAGCTTATGCTTTCTTGAATTTTCAAGTGAGCAAAATATTCATCAAAATAGGATTTTGAAGTGAGAAAGAGAACCACAACACCATTCTACACAAGTCTAGCCCACTTGTATAGAGTGTTAGCTTCGATTTTCATTCTTGATCTTGCGAAGTTGCTAGCTTGGACAAAGCGGACTCCGGGTGGATCATCGGTGACCTCGAGGAGTTCAAGCGGAGTCGTTTCAAACCCCAAGTAGCCGAGGAGTCTAGCGTAGGGAGCTACAAAGGTTGTACTCTCTAAACCCTAGCCTTTCTTTCATATGATGATGTGATATTTTTTGAAACCCTAATTTTCTAGGATCGATCCGATGTTTGTTAACCTAGCACCTTAAAGACTCCACCTTTGGTTCATGTGATGCTTCCAAATCCTTCATGAGGTGCTAGGCTAACCTTTCACATATTCCCCGTTGACTTCATTGTATTAGACACACAGCCTGTAGCTAACCCCCGGAATCAAATTCCGGTGATACTCGGTCGCCCATTCCTTGCAACCTCAAATGCTGTGATCGATTGTCGCAATGGTTCGATGAACCTGTCTTTTGGAAACATGACAATTGAACTCAACATTTTTAGGTTGGGGAATCAGCCCTCCGAACCTAATGCTCATATACTAGATGTTTGCTCAATCCAGGAGATCACCCCTGAAGAGTGTGAATTCGAGGAGTTTTTGTTCGATCACGATAACCTTAACGCCACTAGTGCGTTTCTCTTCGAACTTGCTGCTGTTTCTGTGCCCGACAACGACTACGAGTGTTTCACTTTCTCGAACAATCTTAGCCACTCTCCACCCGAGTTTGAATCCTTCGAATTTCCGGATGAGTTACCTGAACCATCCAACTCGGTCACTTACACTCGTTTTGAACCTTTGCTGGAATCCTTCGAGTTCGAGACCTTTTCACCAGTCTTGCCTTCAATCGTTTCACCTCCAACGCTCGAACTCAATCCTTTGCTGTCTCACCTTAAGTACGCTTACTTGGGTGAGAACGAGACCCTCCCTGTTATCATCTCGGCTTCTCTAGCTCCAGAGCAAGAGAAAGCCCTTCTTGCGGTCTTGCACAGCAATAGGCAAGCTTTTGGCTGGTCCATGGCGGACATCAAGGGGATTAGTCCCCTGATCGTTGAACATCACATTCATCTGATGGATGATGCCAAACCAGCCAGAGATCCACAAAGGCGGCTCAATCCAGTCATGAAGGAGGCTGTGAAAAAGGAAATCGTGAAGTGTCTGGATAGTGGTATCATTTACCCTATCTCCGATAGCCAGTGGGTTAGCCCCATTCACGTTGTCCCCAAGAAATCAGGCATAACGGTCATTACTAACGAGGCAAATGAGTTAATCCCTACTCGCACCCGAACTGGGTGGCGAGTCTGCATCGATTACAGAAAACTCAATGCCGCAACATGGAAAGACCACTTTCCGCTACCTTTCATTGACCAAATGCTTGAACGATTGGCCGGACACGAGTACTACTGCTTTCTTGATGGCTACTCCGGCTATAATCAAATTCTCATCGCCGAAAAAGACCAGGGCAAGACCACATTCACTTGTCCTTTCGGCACGTTCGCATATCGTCGCATGCCCTTTGGGTTATGCAATGCGCCCGCTACCTTCCAGCGGCGTATGATGGGAATCTTCTCAGACATGGTGGAAAAATTCCTGGAGATCTTCATGGACGATTTCTCCATCTTCAGCGATTCCTTTAACGAGTGTTTGCTGCATCTTGATGCTGTCCTTACCCGATGTAAGGACAAGAACCTCACTTTGAATTGGGAGAAGTGCCACTTCATGGTGCGCGAAGGTATTGTCTTAGGATATATCATCTCGCAAAATGGCATAGAGGTTGACAAAGCGAAGATTGAGGTCATTTCCAATCTCCCTCCTCCCAGATGCGTCCGAGAAATCCGAGCCTTCCTTGGCCATGCCGGTTTCTATAGACGGTTCATCAAGGACTTTAGCAAGATTGCTAGGCCTTTGACTCTTCTACTGGCCAAGGACACGCCATTCGACTTCAACTCGAGCTGTGTGACTGCATTCGAGTCATTAAAAAGCTCACTCACTTCTGCTCCCGTTCTTTCTTCACCTGACTGGACGCACCCATTTGAGATTATGTGCGATGCATCCGACTTTGCCATTGGTACTGTCCTTGGACAACACATCAACAAGATGCCGCACGTAATCTATTATACTAGCCGAACCCTGAACGACGCCCAACTTAATTATACAACAACTGAGAAGGAATTCTTAGCTGTTGTATTTGCTTTAGAAAAGTTCAGGCCCTACCTCATCGGCTCTCCAGTCATTGTCTACACAGACCATTCTGCTCTAGGCCATCTTTTTGCGAAGAAAGATGCAAAATCTCGGCTAATACGTTGGATCCTCTTGCTTCAAGAGTTTGACCTTGTCATTAAGGACAAAAGAGGATGTGAAAACGTAGTCGCCGACCATCTCTCACGACTTCCTTCTTCGCCGTCGCCTCAACTTCCGATCAACGACGTTTTTCCGGATGAACAGCTCTTGACAGTATCTCACGAACCCTGGTTCACAGATATTGTGAATTATTTAGCCATAGGGTTATTACCGACTGAATGGTCAAGTCGGGACAGACTTCGATCCTTATCCCAAGTAAAACACTTTTACTGGGACGAACCCTATCTGTTCAAGTACTGTCCCGACCAGATTATTCGTCGGTGTATCCCTGACGAGGAATTCAAGAGTATGCTGTCATTTTGCCACGATCAAGGACGTGGCGGGTGATTGTTAAGAATTCTTGTTAGTGTAAATCGAATAAAACTAATAAGTTTCTTTGTGTCGGTAATTAGAAAATTGAATATAGTTCACAATCAAAGAATTATATTTAACCGCAATCAACTACGGTGTCGGATGTAGATTGTAAGTGAGTGCGGATCGTCCACAGGGATTGTGCGATTCGTTTTTATGTTTGATTTGTTTGAATTAAAAAGTTAATCGAAAAGAAAAGAAAACATGATTCAAGATTTTATCGATTGATTCAGGTGTCACTAGTCTAATCAAGAATCAAGAAAATGATAAACAATCGAGAATCGGATTTCGATGATATTTCCAACCAAAATGTCAAGAATCTAAATGAGGCTCGCAGGAATCGATCTGATCTATAGACATGATATAATCTCAAGATATCGTGTTCTTGTCCTTCGAAGAATTGATACTAGATCGATGATGATCGACGAGAGTTAGGGCTTTCTCGTGAAACTAGGGTTTCATCATTTAACCCTTGTTCTTTCGTCGATATCATTCACATTCTAGCCTCTAGCAATTTCAAGAAACGATCGTAACTCCCCAATTTCGAGCGATATCAATCAAGAAAGCATCGCAACGAAACTGGGTCGTCGGTTCTTGAACTTGCTAGGGTTTACAAAACTCGTAGGACTCAAGAATCGATTTAAGATATGTTACATCATCATTCTATTGATCGTCTCGACTCCTCGACGAGCGGAGTATTACTCAAACATCACAACAAGAACTACAACTAGAAATTGAGATCGAATCATGATGCAAGAATTTAAAGAAAACAAGATAAAATAATATCACCTTTTATTTATATCAACAATTTGATTACAGTTGCTCAAGAACTACAAGAGGAAGAACTAAATTGTCGATCTGGCGTCGCTTTTCTCCGTGAGTCGTGGATCGGCTTGGACCACTTGCTCTGTTGAAGATCGGCTCCGCTCATAAAAGGTTGAAGGGCTTCTTGCTTGATGTGGTACTCGGGATCTTGGCTTTTGATTGGAATTAGGGTTAGGGTTTCACACAAGTCTTGTCACTAGACTTGTGGAAGAAGAAGATGAAGAAAGAGGTATGGATTTTTCTAAGTATCTAAGTATTGGATTCTAGATGATCCAAGTATCAAGTATATTTAACCCTAGGTCTAGGCTTCTATTTATAGACTTTCTAAACCCTAGGTCTAGGTTTGAAATTACAATTCCCTCCAAAAGTTTGTTGAGGGGCTTCTAGAAAGAGTTTGTTAGGAGCTAGCTTACGCTTTAAGCTAGGATTAATTAAGCATTAGAAACCCGTTTGCTGAACTGGCAGAAGCCTCTGGAGTCTTCTAGAACTTGACATGTCTTTCTGAAGTGTGGGCCCTGAGAGAAGCATAATGCACCAAGTTTGAGGAGGTGAAGTAGCAAGACCGCCGTGGAACCGCGGCGCAAGCCGACTCCGGCCGCGGTTCCGCGGCCATGTTGGCTCTTTGTGGCTTGGTTCTTCTGGTGTGGTCTTGGGATGATATTTGGAGCTTTATCTAATATGTTGATTTGTATTTGTCCCTTTGGATTGATACCAGAACTGAAATCATTGAGTTGGCGTAATGTTTGATCAGCACCATGTAAATTTTTGGCTTTTCTTCTGGGTTTTCCTGCACTGATCTCAAAACAAGTGTTGCGCAATATAAGGATGATGCGATGCCATGAAATGCGGTCAATTTCCTTTATAGTGCCGGTTTTAGGGTCTAACACATGCAATCTGATATTTAACGACTGATTTGCTAATATGTGAAATATGAATACCGTACACTTCTAAATGAATGCAAATGATAGGGAAATTGCCGGTTAAAAGATACAGTATTTTTGACTGATCAAATTCCCCCAAACTTAATTTTGATCGTCTCGAGCGAACTGTTTATTAAAAAGAAGGAGAAAATAAAGAAGGTGAAAAACTACTAGCACCCTTTCGTAGGCAACACGATTGCACTGAGCATATGCAACAAGCCTTTAAACCTCTAGGTGTCCTTAGTAGGAGGAGTGTTGTCTCCTGAGGGTTTTTAGCGGATTACACCCACAAAATCCAATAATAAAAGAACGATCATGAATATTACATTTAAAGAAAAGAATTGTAAAAGAAAAGTTTTGAAAATTAGGGTTTCCAACTAAGCTAGCTTTTCGGTTGTCATGAGCCCTATCTTAATGGTCATGAAAAGATGTCGGAAATCACGTCCTCCCCCAATAAAACATCGTCTTATTTTTCATTCCTATCTTTCTTCCAAACATCGATCATATAACCCTGTGTGTGTGTAAAGACATCCCTACACCCGGAGAATTCAATTCAAGCTATCATACTCTTGCCCATAAGCCTCAGTACTTTTTAATTAATGAATATTTAGATGAGATTGCTCACACACTTTCATGCGACCGTTAATACTTCTTGAGGTACTAACCGACCGATTACTCCTGTGCTTGCTTACTTGGTGTATTTTCCTCGCCTTGCACCATCTCAGGCATAGCAGTGACTCCCAGACCAGTTGGTCTTAGGGCACTAGGTGAAGAGGCACCCTCGACATACATTTTTTATTGCCCTTGGTGATATCAAAACCAGTGTCCATTTTTCTCACCACTTTATATTTTCTTTATTCATTTTTTTATTATTTCCTTCATACTTTTGGCTTTAAGACAAGAGCATTTCAAGGTATCCTCTACTATCCCAGGCTTTAAGACGTGTGTAAGTACGAATAGCAGGGTATCAACGTTCAAAATGTTTGGCTTTCCAGAATAGAAACTATTTTTCAGACTTATTTTTATCCTCAGATTAGTGACGTCTTTCATCTTACTAACCCTTGGGACAACGGCTCATAACTACTTATTACTAGTTCGTATAAGAAAACTTCTAATTTTCTTGGTTTTCTTAAATTTTTCTAATCTCATGGATGTAATTTTTCACTATCTAATCTTTTATTATCTTATTTTTGTACAAAAATATTTTTATCTTTTGAAATTTTTTTAAATTTTTATAGGTTTTGAAAAATTTTAAATTTTTATAGATTTTTTTTAAAAGAAATGTTTTGTGCTTATGCCAATGATATGCAAATGATGCAAAAAATAAGCACAAACCTCCCCCAAACTTGTTTTCAACAGTGTCCTCACTGTTGCCAACCGCTATACCTACAAAAACTGTAAGCCTGGGGGGAATTATTAGTGGGGGCAAAATATATAAGTGAAGAACTTCCCCCAAACTTACTCTTTTCACTCACCTCCATTCAAAAGATGATGCAATGATATACTGGACATGAAGGTGAGACGGAGGAATTTTAATCCAAATAAACTGGCTCCTGTAAGAACAGGAGCTCCTCCGCGGGGTCAGTGGAAAAATACGGCTTTAGTCTATGTCCATTCACTTTGAAAAAGGTGCCGTTTTTAACATTTTCTACTTCTACTGCCCCGTGCGGGTATACAGACCGCACAATAAAAGGTCCCTTCCACCGAGATCGGAGCTTACCCGCGTGAAGGTGTAATCGTGAATCATAAAGAAGGACTTGTTGACCAGGTGAAAATGTTTTCCTCAAAATGTTTTTATCATGAAAAACCTTAGTCCTATTCTTTACAATTACAGCGTTATCATAAGCTTCATCGCGGAGTTCGCTTAGCTCATTTAGTTGCAGCTTCCGAAAGTTGCAAGTTAAGTTTAGATCAAAATTTATTTCCTTAATAGCCCACAATGCTTTATGCTCTATCTCGACGGGTAAATGACATGCTTTCCCAAACACTATCCTATATGGAGACATCCCTAGGTCGGTTTTAAATGCAGTTCTGAATGCCCAAAGAGCATCCGTCAGTTTGGTCGACCAGTCTTTTCTATTTTTAGCAACAGTCTTCTTCAGGATAAGTTTGATTTGTCTGTTTGAGATTTCAGCCTGCCCGCTTGTTTGGGGGTGATAGGGTGTAGAAAGTCGGTGGTTGATTGAGTATTTCCGCATCAAAGTCTCGAAAGACCTGTTGCAGAAATGTGTCCTATTATCGCTAATAATAGCGCGTGGGTGTCCAAATCGCGAAAAGATATTCTCTTTCAAGAACTTAATGACAACTTTCCTGTCATTAGTGCGACATGGAATGGCTTCAACCCACTTTGAGACATAATCAAACGCCAGCAGTATGTATAAATTCCCAAAGGAGTTGGGAAAGGGACTCATAAAATCAATGCCCCAAACATCGAATATTTCAACAACCAGAATGGGTTGCTGAGGCATTTCATTCCTCTGGGAGATTCTACCCGTGTACTGACATTGTGTACAGGTTTTGCAATGGTCAAATGCGTCCTTGAATAAGGTCGGCCAATAAAATCCACATTGCAAAACCTTCTCCACCGTCTTTTTAGGACCAAAGTGACCCCCACAGGCCTGATCATGACAAAAAGAAAGAACACTCTTGAACTCTTCTTTCGGGACACACCGACGGATGATCTGATCAGGACAATACTTAAACAAATATGGATCGTCCCAGTAAAAGTGTTTTACTTGGGAAAGAAAACGGTATTTGTCCTGTTTTGACCAATCGCTCGGTATAAGTCCCGTGACAAGATAGTTCACAATATCCATGAACCATGGTTCATTGGATACGCTCAAGAGTTGTTCGTCAGGAAACGAGTCATTGATCGGCAGGGTCACAGGGGAAGGAGAGATGCGTGAAAGATGGTCAGCTACTACGTTTTCACATCCTTTTTTATCTTTGATAACAATATCAAATTCTTGTAACAGAAGGATCCAACGTATTAGTCGACCTTTTGCATCTTTCTTCGCCAGAAGATGTTTTAAGGTGGAATGGTCAGTATACACAACTATAGGTGAGCCAATTAAGTAAGGCCTGAATTTTTCTAATGCAAATACAACCGCTAAAAGTTCTTTTTCTGTGGTTGTATAATTGATTTGCGCATCATTCAGGGTCTTACTTGCATAGTATATTACGTGTGGCATCTTTTCGATGTGCTGTCCTAAGACTGCACCTACTGCAAAATCAGATGCATCACACATCAGCTCAAAGGGGTAGTCCCAGTTTGGTGATGATAGCACGGGGGCTGAAGTGAGTGAGTGTTTAAGTGAGTCGAAAGCTGTCTCACAGTCCGAGTCAAAATGGAAGGTCGTATCCTTGGCCAGGAGAAGAGTTAAAGGTCTAGCAATTTTGCTAAAGTCCTTAATGAATCTCCTATAAAAGCCCGCATGGCCAAGGAAAGATCGAATATCTTTGACGCTTTTGGGATGAGGGAGGTTTTGAATGACATCTTTCTTAGCTCTGTCAACCTCAATGCCTTTCTGTGAAATGACATGTCCAAGAACAATTCCTTATTGGACCATGAAATGGCATTTTTCCCAGTTTAACGTTAAGTTCTTCTCTTTGCAACGAGTAAGAACAGCGTCAAGATTCGATAGGCAATCAGAAAAAGAATCTCTAAAAATCGAGAAGTCGTCCATAAAGATCTCCAGGAAATTCTCTACCATATAAGAGAATATCCCCATCATACACCGCTGAAAGGTAGCGGGAGCATTGCATAGCCCAAAGGGCATGCGACTGTAAGCAAAGGTACCAAAAGGACAAGTAAAAGTGGTTTTATCTTGATCCTTTTTGGCGATGGGGACCTGATTATAGCCTGAGTATCCGTCCATAAAACAATAATACTCTTGTCCCGCTAAGCGTTCCAGCATTGATCAATGAATGGTAGAGGAAAGTGGTCTTTCCTCATGGCAGCATTGAGTTTTCTATGATCGATACATACACGCCACCCAGTTTGGGCGCGTGTCTGAATCAACTCATTTGCCTCATTGGTTATAACAGTGATGCCCGATTTCTTAGGAACGACATGTATAGGACTTACCCATTGGCTATCGGAGATGGGGTATATAATACCATTATCTAGGCATTTGACGATCTCTTTCATTACCGCTTCATTCATGACGGGATTCAACCGTCTCTGTGGTTCTCGGGTTGGTCTGGCATCATCCATCACATGTATATGATGTTCAACTATCAAGGGACTAATCCCTTTGATGTCCGCCATACTCCAACCAAACGCCTCTTTGTTAGATCTCAATACCGATAAAAGTGCATTCTCTTGCTCTAATTCTAGAGAAGCGGATATTATAACCGGTAAAGACTCCTTCTCACCTAAATAAGCAAATTTCAGATGAGAAGGTAAAATTTTGAGATCTAATTCAGGCGGAGAAATGATAGAAGGAGGGATCATTGAGTGATTTTTGGATTTACAAAGAAGCTCAGAGCCTGTGAAAGATACAGACTCAGGTGGAGAAAAGTCAGGAGTGCAGGACTCAAGTGTAGGAAAAGTGTCCTCACTAAGATCTTGTGTAAAGTCAAACAGAGATGTGGTAATGTCGTCGAGATCAGTAAAGCAAAGTTCCTCAGCTCCGCAACTATCGGGAGCGATCTCGTGAACAGAGCACACATCGAGAATATGAGCAGAGGGTTCTGATGGCTGACTTCCAACTTTGTAGATATTTAGTTCAATGGTCATATTTCCAAATGATAAGTTCATTGAACCATTTCTACAGTTTATAACAGCGTTGGAAGTGGCAAGGAAAGGACGACCCAGAATCACCGGAATTTAGCCCCGGGGGTTTGCTACAGGCTGTGTGTCAAGTACAATGAAGTCTACAGGGAAGACAAATTCCCCGACCTTTATTAACACATCCTCTAATTCACCCCTTGGTTTGGTGATTGAGCGGTCTGCCATCTGGAGAGTGCAGTGAGCAGGTTTCAGCTCTCCAATCCCTAATTGCTCATAGACAGAATATGGAAGGAGGTTAACACTTGCGCCAAGGTCTAAAAGATCACGATTTATGTTTTTACCCCCAATAGAAATCGAAATAGTAGGACATCCTGGGTCCTTTCGTTTCTTTGGTAGCTGGGGAATAAAAGCAGTGCTAATATTATTAGACATAAAGACCTTCTTCGGCACTTGAGTCTTCCTCTTCCTAGTGCACAAGTCCTTAAGAATTTTCGCATAGGCGGGGACTTGTTGAATCGTATCTAGGAGAGGGATGTTGATGTTAACCTGTTTGAACATTTCCATAATTTTCTCCATATGAGGACTCGTTCTATTATCCCTTAACCGATTCGGGTAAGGAGCTTTCGCAATAAGCGCCGGGTCCATCACAGGAGAAGGAAGAGGGGGTAGACGAGATCCCAAAAGAGGTGTGGGGACCGTCTGTGGAGAACTAGAAGGGTTATACTGAGGTGTCGAGCCTAGTGGGAAATTGAGAATAGGCTCGCGAGGAGGTGGTGGGGTAGAAGAACAAGGATCAGAAGTGGAAGTGTGTGTGTGAGGAAAGGTCTCAGCCGGGGTGTTAATGATAGGATTTTCAATATCATCAATACCTTCCCGACATGATTGTTCAGCACTCTTCCCGATCTCAACATTGTGACGGCATTTACATTGTAATGCCCAGGATTCTGTAGGGGTTGAGAGGGAAGTTTCCCTTTTTCTCTCACACTCATTTCAGCTTTAAGGCGTGTGATTTCAGCTTCCATCGATCTGATACTCTCAGCTTGGGACGCTGAGTTTTTCTTTATCTCACTGACGGAAGATCTAACCTCAGTCGAAACCTCTATGAAATTTGACAAAAGTGATTTCATGGTTTGAGTGAATTGAGAGAATTCGTCAGAACAGGACAACTGCATAGGATTAGACTGTGCAGGATTGTTGACCTGATTTTGGAAGTTTTGTGACTGGTAGGGGTGCTGAGTGAGTTGAAGGGTTGCTGTGGTGGAGGAAGAGCCCTTTGAAATTGATTCGTGTTTGGAACCGTGTTTTGAGATTGGTTTTGGTTCCAAGCAAAGTTCGGGTGATTCCTCCAACCCTGATTGTACGTGGAAGAATATGGATCGTTTCTAGGTCGTTGAAATGCGGCATTAGTATGCTCTTGACCTTGAAACGCAGAGTTTAATGGACATTCTTCCGTTAAATGAGACGGATCAGAACAGCACCCACAAACAGTTTTGGGGAGCGACACTGGGTTTAGGGAGGCTGCTGCAAATTTGTGTTCCATAGCCTCGAGCTTCTTTTGCATTGCTGCTATCTCAGCTCGAACTCCTATGGATACATCTATTTGGTGTACGCCACCCCTATTCAATGGTTGGGTTCCACTCTCCCACTGTAGTGATTTTTCAGCGAACTCTTCTAAAAACTTCCAAGCTTCCCCATCATCCTTGGTCATAAAAGTACCTTGACACATGTTTTCAAGGCTCTGTTTAGTGTTTGAGTTAATGCCCTCATAAATGATTCGGCAAAGATCCCATCTCGGGATGCCGTGATGAGGACACTGAACCAAAAGATCCTTGAAACGTTCAAAGCATTTTGAAAATGGTTCAGTAAGGAGCTGGGCAAATTGATTCAGTTCGCTACGGATTCGAGCTGTCTTTTGCATTGGGTAAAACTTCTTAAGGAATGCCGCTACAAATTCTTCCCAATTCATAATAGAGTGTGCGGTAGTTTATATAGCCACTTCTCTGCTATATCGCACAAAGTAAATAGAAGAAGTCGTAGACGCATAGCATCCACTGAAAGTTGTGACGTACCCATCATTGCGCATACGTTTTCAAATTTGGTAATGAAAACGTAAGCGTCCTCAGTCTCGAGTCCGTGGAATTTGGGTAAAAGGTTGATGTATTGGGGTTTAATCTCAAAGTTATCCCCATTGGCTGGTGGAATGGATAAGCAGGTCGAAAGAGGACCTCGCAAAGGGTAGCACCTCTCCTGGAGAGAGATGCGGGGAGGATTCTGCGCACCAACGGACGGCGGCAGATTAGGGTTAAAGAAGTTCGATGGGGGTGGATCCATCGATGTGAGTGTGGTAGTGGGTAAAGAAGAAGTAAATGGAGAAATACCGACTTCGGAGTCGATAAAGGGTACGCGGACTAAACGGGCACTAGAATCCCGTGTCCAGCCTATCTTGTACTAAAAAGGGTTAGTACAAGTGGCAGCGCTGACTTATAATTAGGGGTAATGAATGAATGCAGTGTTTGCTTTAAAAAAAAGGGCGGATTTTTGAAAAAATGATGCGACACAACAAATGCAGCACACAAAACCCTAGAATCTAGTGGTCACCTAGGTCCGGCTCTAGACCGCTCCTAACTGCCAAAAGACAAGTCGCAGGATAGAATCCTCCACTGCCTCTTTGTCTCTCCTGTGGCCAGGTAAGTGCCAGGTAAGTGGGAGGTTCTCCACTACGTAAGTAGTGGGCCTAATTAAGTAACCACTAGCCTTCGACACACTTGCCTAGACACCACAAGAGAAACGCGGATAAGCAATGAATTACCCACGGCCTTCTTCTGTCCTAGGTGAGCGCGACCGTCCTTAGAGTCATCTCTAGATCTTTTTTAGTTAATTGGGGTAAATGCGGATGCAAGTTTTGTGGTTTTCGGGGCCTAGGAAGGGTAATGAACTCCCCACCTAATTTGGATTTGTTCTTTACCCTTTAATGTCCGTATTTAGAATGCAAACAACTAAGAAACAAAATCACGCACAAATTTACTTTTGCAATTTGCGAGCTGCGATTACTTGCAAAGAAGCCTGCAGAAATTTGTTAGTTGGAGCAGAGAAAGGAGAAGAGAAGAAGGTAAGAAGCTTACTGTGGAAAATTTGCACTGAGATCCTCTCACAGAGGCGCGGAACCGCCGCAAAAGGAGGTTAATACAGCGGAAACGTGGCCGTATGTGCTGCTCCCTGCTTCAATTTTCAACAGCAAGCTGCTGTTGATTTCTCCAGCTCTCTGGAAATTTCCAAAAAATTTCTCCAATTGTACAATAGCTCCAGATTTCCTTGCAATGAACCACAACAAATCGTTTAGATTTTGCGCGAATTTTGATCTCAAAATAACAATGGAATAAATCTTTCAATTCAAATTTCAATATAAAACGAATTAGCGCGTAATCCCCAGCAACGGCGCCATTTGATTGTTAAGAATTCTTGTTTGTGTAAATCGAATAAAACTAATAAGTTTCTTTGTGTCGGTAATTAGAAAATTGAATATAGTTCACAATCAAAGAATTATATTTGACTGCAATCAACTACGGTGTCGGATGTAGATTGTAAGTGAGTGCGGATCGTCCACAGGGATTGTGCGATTCGTTTTTATGTTTGATTTGTTTGAATTGAAAAGTTAATCGAAAAGAAAAGAAAACATGATTCAAGATTTTATCGATTGATTCAGGTGTCACTAGTCTAATCAAGAATCAAGAAAATGATAAACAATCGAGAATCGGGTTTCGATGATATTTCCAACCAAAATGTCAAGAATCTAAATGAGGCTCGCAGGAATCGATCGGATCTATAGACGTGATATAATCTCAAGATATCGTG
Source organism: Agapanthus africanus (assembly GCA_030015575.1). Lineage (NCBI taxonomy): Eukaryota > Viridiplantae > Streptophyta > Magnoliopsida > Asparagales > Amaryllidaceae > Agapanthus > Agapanthus africanus. The sequence continues at coordinate 395,054,419 of JASDDO010000026.1, read as the reverse complement.
TTCTTGTCCTTCGAAGAATTGATACTAGATCGATGATGATCGACGAGAGTTAGGGCTTTCTCGTGAAACTAGGGTTTCATTATTTAACCCTTGTTCTTTCGTCGATATCATTCACATTCTAGCCTCTAGCAATTTCAAGAAACGATCGTAACTCCCCAATTTCGAGCGATATCAATCAAGAAAGCATCGCAACGAAACTGGGTCGTCGGTTCTTGAACTTGCTAGGGTTTACAAAACTCGTAGGACTCAAGAATCGATTTATGATATGTTACATCATCATTCTATTGATCGTCTCGACTCCTCGACGAGCGGAGTATTACTCAAACATCACAACAAGAACTACAACTAGAAATTGAGATCGAATCATGATGCAAGAATTTAAAGAAAACAAGATAAAAGAATATCACCTTTTATTTATATCAACAATTTGATTACAGTTGCTCAAGAACTACAAGAGGAAGAACTAAATTGTCGATCTGGCGTCGTTTTTCTCCGTGAGTCGTGGATCGGCTTGGACCACTTGCTCTGTTGAAGATCGGCTCCGCTCATAAAAGGTTGAAGGGCTTCTTGCTTGATGTGGTACTCGGGATCTTGGCTTTTAATTGGAATTAGGGTTAGGGTTTCACACAAGTCTTGTCACTAGACTTGTGGAAGAAGAAGATGAAGAAAGAGGTAGGGATTTTTCTAAGTATCTATGTATTGGATTCTAGATGATCCAAGTATCAAGTATATTTAACCCTAGGTCTAGGCTTCTATTTATAGACTTTCTAAACCCTAGGTCTAGGTTTGAAATTAAAATTCCCTCCAAAAGTTTGTTGAGGGACTTCTAGAAAGAGTTTGTTAGGAGCTAGCTTAGGCTTTAAGCTAGGATTAATTAAGCATTAGAAACCCTAGTTTGCTGAACTGGCAGAAGCCTCTGGAGTCTTCTAGAACTTGACATGTCTTTCTGAAGTGTGGGCCCTGAGAGAAGCATAATGCACCAAGTTTGAGGAGGTGAAGTGGCAAGACCGCCACGGAACCGCGGCGCAAGCCGACTACGGCCGCGGTTCCGCGGCCATGTTGGCTCTTTGTGGCTTGGTTCTTCTGGTGTGGTCTTGGGATGATATTTGGAGATTTATCTGATGTGTTGATTTGTATTTGTCCCTTTGGATTGATACCAGAACTGAAATCATTGAGTTGGCGTAATGTTTGATCAGCACCATGTAAATTTTTGGCTTTTCTTCTGGGTTTTCCTGCACTGATCTCAAAACAAGTGTTGCGCAATATAGGGATGATGCGATGCCATGAAATGCGGTCAATTTACTTTATAGTGCCGGTTTTAGGGTCTAACACATGCAATCTGATATTTAACGACTGATTTGCTAATATGTGAAATATGAATACCGTACACTTCTAAATGAATGCAAATGATAGGGAAATTGCCGGTTAAAAGATGCAGTATTTTTGACTGATCAGCGGGCATTTTGGCCCCAGAAAGACAGCTGAGAAGATCTTGCAATGTGGTTTCTACTGGCCACAACTCTTCAAAGACGCTCATGACTATTGCAAGACTTGCTCCCGGTGCCAACACTTGGGCCGGATATCCCGGAGGAACGAGATGCCGCTCCAACCGATCTTGGTTGTGGAGATTTTCGACGTTTGGGGGATAAATTTCATGGGGCCGTTTCCCAGCTCATTCGGAAACTTGTACATCCTTCTCGCTGTTGATTACGTCTCTAAGTGGGTCGAGGCTGTGCCAAGCCGGACTAACGACAACAAGGTTGTCGTTAGGTTTCTTAAAGAAAACATTTTCTCCCAGTTTGGGCACCCCCGAGCGATCATTAGCGACAATGGAACTCATTTCTGCAATAAGATTTTCGAGGCCTTGATGCGGAAATATTCCATTAATCATAAGCTATCTACGCCCTACCACCCCCAAACCCGTGGGCAGGCCAAAGTTTCAAATCGGCAAATCAAGCAGATACTGGAAAAGACGGTTTTCAAGAACCGTAAGGATTGGTCGCTGAAACTCACTGATGCCCTTCGGGCATTTCGAACCGCTTATAAGACCGATCTTGGCATGTCTCCCTATCGGCTTGTGTACGGAAAGTCTTGCCACCTACCTGTCGAAATAGAGCATCGCACATTTTGGGCGATAAAAGAATTGAATCTGTCTCTCGAAGATGCGGGCAGCCATCGGAAGCTGCAGTTGAACGAATTGAGCGAGCTTAGGGATGAGGCTTACGATAACGCGGTTGTCGTTAAAAACCCAACGAAGGTGTTTCACGATAAACACCTTTTGCGCAAAACTTTCGTGCCTGGTCAACAGGTACTGCTTTACGACACCCGACTACACTTCCATCCAGGAAAGCTCAGATCTCGCTGGAAAGGGCCGTATTTTGTGCGGAATGTGTATCCGCAGAGCGCTGTGGATTTGGAGAATCCAAAGGACGGTTCATTTTTCAAAGTGAACGGACACCGACTAAAACCGTACCTTAGCGCCGAACCAACAGAGGAGCTCCTGGTTTTACAGGAGCCGGTTTACCCTTTATAATCTTCCTCTGCCTACCACCAAACTTCGGTTATCCAGCCAAGAATAGTAGACACTGTTCCAAATAAGTTTGGGGGTATGTATATACCATTTTGTATTTATTTGTGGATATTCTTTTTTCTTTAAAAAAAACAAAAAAAAAATTGTGTATATCTAACCGACAATTTTGACCCTTCAAATGATCTCTTCATGCAATGACAGTGAGGACACTGTCCAGTTTAAGTTTGGGGATACGCTCGGTACGCATTTCTAACCTTCGCATTCATATGTATATTTTGCATCTGTATATTAAAATCCATAAAAATCAGAAAATTTTCTAAAAACATAAAAACTTTTCTGTCAAGTTAGCTAGTGGGAGAACTCTGATTCAACATTTCGACGGTTTTGTTTGATAAGATAAGAATTACTAAATCTTATTTTTAGATTTTGAAAACCTGAAAGATAGCTCTCCTTTGAAGTTAACTATAGCTGATATACGTCTTTACATCACACTACACGTGTCGTGAGTTTTGGAATTAGATGACGAGTGTTTTATGTCTAAAAACTTTTAAATGGATCAATGATTTTCTGAGGATCAAATAGGTTTGTTCTGAAATAAGTAATATCAAGAATATTTTATGAAATGAAGTGAATATGAAGGAATGTTATTGATGCCTTAATTGGAACTAAGTCTAAAAAATAACCCATCTGAAACTTGATTGGAATGATTACACACCTAACCCACTAAACACGTCTTTTATCCAAAAAAATAACTGAACTGCCGGTTATATCTCCGTTCGCATTGAATCATCATGATTTTCACGCCAAATTGTCTTTTGTTTTTGGAACTAGGTAACTTGAGTAATTAAGTCCGCTGGGGTGTTTCTACACCTAATGCCCTAAAACCAACTGGTTTGGGTGCATTGGCCCAAAGCTCGCTAAGAAGCCTAGAAAGTCCATATTAAAACAAAGTCAAGCAAGTGTTCTCTCCGAGTTAAAATTCCTAACGGTTCTTTGTGTGAGAATAATCTTGACAAAAAGACAAGTTTTTATAAAAAAATATTTCTAGCGGAGATATGAAGGTTTTATTCTATGATAAAGACTATTGCACGTTCACAGAGGTGTGTATGAAATGAAAACAAGAAAAATGCTTAACTCTTTATAAAACTTATGTGAACCTTTCAAAATTCTTATCTAGGCTTTATTGTGTGACATGATGACTTTATTCGACCCTTCTGGAACTTAACGACACTAGTTGCACTGCACGTAAAGACATATAAAATCTTAAGTTAAATAAGAAGCGAGATGTGAAAAATAAGGTTCGATAGTCTAGACTTAGGATAATAGAATTGTTATTTTCTGAAACAAAACTTTAGGGTTTGAATCATAGTTATTTTGCAAAACTAGCTTGACCGGATTTTGTGGGTAGTATCCGCTGAAAACCCTCAGGAGACAACACTCCTCCTACTAGGGACACCTAGAGGTTTAACGGCTTGTTGCACATGCTCAGTGCAATCGCGTTCCCTGCGAAAGTGAGGTTAGGAAATTTTTTGTGAATAAATTGGCTTTGCTCGGGACGAGCAAATGATAAGTTGGGGGTATTTGTTCATATCAGATTTTTGCATTTTTATACCGCCCAATTTTTATCACATTGCTTATCAGTAGGTACTCTTGAGCCGTGTTTGCTAGTCAATTGCAGGATACAGGTTCTCGGCTCTAAACGGTGAAATTCATGGAAAAACACGACAAAACTCGGGTTCCTGCCAACCACAAATAAAACACGGGTCTCCGCTCTCTATCCGTATATTGCCGCACACCAGTTTAAAAGACAAAATGGCAAATCGATGTCATCTTCATGCACAAGGCTCAATGGCAACACAAGATCCAAGAAATCTACGCGGAGCTCAAGAAAATCATGGTAAAAAGATCCACATCCAATCACCTTTTGATCTACTAAAATTCTGGAAGAAATGTGGAAAGATTATCAGAAAAAAACATATGCCAAACTACAGACAAGAGCAGACCAGGGAACCACACAAAGCCCGAGAGGCCAAATCCACTAAAGTGCCACGGTTCCGTGGCATAAGCATTCTTAGGCCGCGGAACCGCGGCCGTACGGCCTTGTCGGCTGAAGACTTTTCAAGGGTATTTTGGTCTTTTCATGAGGAGGCAGATTTTTGCCCTAGGTTTCCAGTTTCCTGCTTATAAATAGTCCAGAACTTGTCAAAGCCAAGGGTCCATAATCTTGTATTTAGATTTTAGGTTATATGTTGTTGTTGTCTTCCTCCTCTCATCTCTTCTCCATTAAAAAACTTGTAGTGAGCTTTTGTGAGTGAAGAATGAATAAAGGAGTTCTTGTTCTTACCATACTTGTCCTTTTATTTTGTTAACTATTATTGCTTGTAATTTTCATTTGCTAATTTAGTTGTTGTTATTTGTGTTTGTTTCTTTCTTGTTCTCTTTTCCTTTATCCTTAAACAACCATGATGCTTACGCTTGATCCTTGCCGAGGTGAGGTCGCAAATAGCTAGTTGTAATCTTCTAACCTCTTTCTTTCTATCTTCCTCCTTTGTTTTATTTTCATTTTTCTTGTAATGGGTGAGTAGTTTCCATACTTGTTAGGGTAGGATAAGGAAAGTTTGAGAGAAGGAAATCTCTCTCACTCTTTCCTTGCCCAACATCTTATATCGAACTCCCGTTAATTGAACCACAATCCGCTCCTTACGGCACCCTATCCTACATGATAGCGGTGATTCCGTAGTGAGACCGGTTGTGGTTGAATTAACCAGAGGTTAAGGCTAAGAGCCAAGAACGGACGGACAAGCACCAAAAGGAAGAACTTATGCGTTGGAAAGCCTAGCTTATACTCGCAAGTTCCTTCCTAGTCGTGCTAATCCCCGTTGTTGCCGATTACCGTAACACCGATATTAAGAGTGGCAACGAAAGAAGTGAGCGACTCCTAACTCAAACTAACCTAATCCTAACCCTAACAAGCTCTCTATATATATCATTTTAGCACTTAAGTAATCTAAAAACAAACCTGGAAAATTGGACTTAACTCGTTAAAGCACATAGAAAAAGATTCCCATCTCCCTGCGGACGACCCGTACTCAACCGGCTAGCTACAAGCGAAACCGTCTTGATTGCGGTAACAAACTTAGCACGCAAAAAGTCTACCAATCACTATGCAAAGCAAAAACTCCAAAAGCAATCTAAAACAAACTGAGTGTTGTAGCATCTACCAGTTTTGCTAAAGAGGTCACTCCCGGTGAAGGGATCTCGGCTCTTTCCTCATCTAATAAGGTGCAGGATATATCATATATATCACTATGCAAAGCAAAAACTGTAGCTACCCTTTTTTGAAAATTTGATTCTATAACATCTTTTAGGTTTCTTTTCCTTTCATTAATCACATTAATGAAGTCCCATCATTTAAGTCACCTAAACATCACAGATAAATACGATGTACACTTATGCCATCCGCATTCGCCTCGATGTCCCCTCGTGCACCGTTAGGTTAGGTAACTAACGGCAGAGCGGGGAAGGGCTAGCGCGGGTGTAAAACATAAGTAACGTCTATATAATATATCATATATACTATATACAGTATTTATCACAACATATCAAATAATCACATCACAGATATCGCAGCAGAAGAAACATATGAAACATTGGATATACTAGGACGTCCATGTTTTATTTTGAGCCTCTATAAAACACGGATTCCACGGTCGCGATGAATAGCCAAACCCACACCCCTAGACCCCTACGAGAGCGACAAGCAACCCTACCAATTCTAGAGTTAGGAGACCCAGACTCGACTCCTCGAGTTGATCTCCCACTGGACTCTAGAACCCGGTTACTTGTGCTCTCCTCCTTGGGTCTATCCTAGTGCAGAAAAGTAAATAATATACAAATGGTGACATCAACCTCATCCCGGAAGTGCCCCAATAAAAGAATATTACATACATTTAATTTTACATGAATGAAAATAAAAACCCTCATCTCACATAAAAACCCCGGCTATTCAAAAACGCGACGATCCAATATAACATATCCAGCAACACATAACATCACATGTCATCAACGTAAGTAAATATGCGCATCCCAATTGTCGTTGACATATAGCAACGAAATCGGCGATATCACATATTACACTTACGGTCGCAGAAAAGAAAGTGTAAAACTTTAACATTTGGAATCCACAATCTCTTTAGACATTTTAAAAACGAAATATCACATACTTCGCATTTCATGCCTAACTATATGAATTCCACATATTGTATCACATTCCAGATAAATAGACAGTATTAAACTTTCCGATCGAATAATCAAATACCCAAGTTTTCCTTAATAGTTCTCAACACTTGAAATTAGTTTAAAAACATCCATCACATGCCACAGCACCAATGGTCCAGCCGTAGATGGGTCAAGTCAACGCCTCACATGTGGCAATGCCGTACTGCCCCAAACCCTAAGGTTCAAAAGGCAGTTCAAGACGGTCACATAATCGAGTTAAAGTTTGTTGTCTTCTAGAGGGTCCATTACGTAACTTGCACGATTTAGACGTTCTTAAACTACGGAAAAATCCAACACTTGAAAATTTTCCGGCGAGGGAAAAGGTGAGTTATTGATATCCGTTCGAACTTTTTAACACGTTCTAAATTATCCGGAAAACATAACGAAATTAAATAATCCGATCGAATCAACGAATACAAAATAATCCCTAGAACACTCAACACTTAAGTCAAATTAAAAATACCCAGAAATTAGCAATTTTTCCTACTGACATTACTGTGCTAAAACGAGTGTATAAATCCTCTTTACTGCCGCGGATCCGCGGCCCAAGCGCGGTACGGCCGCGGTTCCGCGGCGGTTTGTACGGATTATGCCCTCGTTTTTCACTGCAATGTTTATATTTCCCTGCTGAATTTTTTAGGTATTTTTAATACAGAAAAATCACGGTGTTAAAAAATGTCCAGAGAAGGGTATATTTCGTCGATTCGGAGTTCGTTCGGAGTTTTAACTTCGTATACACGTCGCCTAATGCTCTAGCTAGGCTCTGATACCACTGTAGGGTTACTAGACACTCTAATAAGGTTCTACAAGGCATCAACCATGGCCGATTAAAATTTTAGCCGTGCCGAATAACCCTAAACAAGATCTTTGCTAGATAATTAGGGTTACACATGCAATTAAATAACATTTACTATTAAGTGAATACAAAATACAACCTTTGTAGATCGGTCCTTCACTTCTAAAGCTCCTTGTCGTAGTCCCTTTGCTGCGATCATGGTTCTCCCGGGCTCTTGCATGGCTTCACGAGGCGAAAGAAGCGTCCTTGTTTGAAGTCTTCGAGGCCGAAGATGATCTACGTCGAGGGAATACCAACTCAAGCTACTACTTCACTAACTAGAGAATTAGTGAAGCAAACACCCTAAACTAAAGTGCTAGTTTAGTAGAGGATGGAGAAATAGGAAGTGGGTTCACTTTAGAATTTATTTTCTCACAATGTTTCTCACTTTGGATCAAACCCTAGAGAGCTTTTTAGCTCATGGAAGAAGATGAAGGAATAAAGAGAGAAAGATAATGATCAAGTGAGTGAGATAACCATGGGTGAGTGAGTATCATATACTAACTCATGTAGAGACATAATCATGGCTAAGTGTGATGGTTAGGTTAACAAATATCCAAAGTAAAAACAAACTTAGTGGACTTAGTCAATGCATCCACAAGCTTCCACAAGCTTCATGCATTTTTCTAATCTTCCACTAATTTTGTAATTACTTTAAATATTAAACCCAACATAATAAATACCATGGTATAAGTCTCATACACCCATGAATGTTGTATCAACAACCATGATACAAAAAGAAAACACATTTTAATATATATCACATATTTATTAAAGTTGTGCACATGTGAGAAAAATCCTTAAGTGAACAAATGTTAGTTAATGTAAATTAGTATATCATATATACAATTGTACACTAAATTATTAAATCAACATTTGACTTAATAATCCGGTTATATCTCATATAACCGACTAACATCCAATGTATCGACTTATCGAATCAACTCTTGATTCGATAACCCGGCTATATCACATATAACCGACCGATACAAAAAGTCACGAGAATAGAATACGGTATCACATACACGCATTATTCTCGGTCCCGCACATATCACATATGCGCTCCTATTTCGTTTTGCCTGAGCCAGTAAAACCTCTATGTAGGACTCTAAAGACTCGTCAATACGCCGGCAGTAGGTGATGATCACATCAATCACCCACAAGCCGTCAGCGGTACTAGCTGGACGTAACAGTTACCCGGGTATTGAGCGATCAGAAGATCAGTAAGCAAGCCCGCTCTAACTCTTGTAAAAGCCTAACGGTAACACTTCCCGTACAGTCCGGTCTCCTCGTCTGATATGTCGCATATCTAGTCTAGGGGTGATAAACGTCAGGCCCCAATAACCGATAAGTCGTGCCGATGTGAGGCTCATAACGGGTCGAGAAACTACTGGTAACACTTACCAGTAAATCTCTAAATCAGCCCTGGCCAGGCACTTCCCTGTTATGGCCAATCGAGCACAGCGCAACATCTACCCCCAATACCGGGAGAGACAAAACCCCTCCTATCGCTCATTGCCTCCATGTGACTCGGGACTGTACCCAAAAACCACCGCTTTGCATGTCCTCTTGGACATGGTAAGGTGGAAATCAAAGCACAGTAGGAATCACACAAGACTCTATGACGATCTCGGGTCTACAGACTAACCTGCACAAGTGTCACCAGAGAACTGCCATCTAACGTGAGGTATAATACCATCTGGGAGTTCTCGGCGAGTCCGTCCAGTGTACTCAGTCTCCACTGAGCACCCGTATATGATCTCTAATGTCAAACACCAATGGATATGGGATCATCCGTCGCCCATCTTATGGGTCAAGAAGCGTATACGCTAGTCTACTCTGGTATATCAATACCCTGTCTCGATACACCTACGACTAGGAACAATAAAGGATGTACTTATGGACTACTCTGTCCCCACTAGTATGATCTGCATCATAGTCCAGGTAGTCAAGTACACATCCTAAGGGCTTTACCAATATGTAACTTTAAGACAGTATCAAGAGATAAGTATACATGTTAAGATAAAGAGCAACCAGATAGCATACTATCATATCGAGCAAGAAAGTCCTCTCTATATATGTCCAAGCATCCAATATAATATACATCATTGTACAATACTGGCCTCTAGGGCATACATACAACTAACAAAATGTGTTGTATACCGTCGATTTCAATTTTGATATTCGATATTTTTTTTCGTGCACCTTGTTCACTTGACTTGGATTTTGCGCATACTTGACGCGCTTGATGCGATTTAGGTGCACACCAGATGCACTAAATCGAGATTCTTCGTGCATATCAGATGCACCTGGTTTTACTGTCAGGCACATCCGTTGCCCTTGACAGGTGTTTTCGTGCATACCCATTGCACTCAGATTTTTTTTCCGTGCACATGTATGGCACATTCATGGATTTCGATTTCCGTGCGCACCAGACGCTCGTGGCATTCATATATATTTAGGATTGATTTCTTTTGGAGCGGTATATTTTATGATACTTGCTATTTAGTTTACTACTGAGCAGGACTAGTCCGAGGACAGTACCTGACTATATTTTTGCATGCATTGATAGTTATTGAAGGGATTTCCAAAGAGGTGCTATAGTCTCAGTATTTACCTACGTGTCCGTGATGACACGAGACTTTTTACAAGGGAAAACCTTCTAAATTGTTTTTAAACGGCAGGACGTGTATGTTAAACAAAGGATATATATATAGTTATTTTCTCACAATAAACGTCCGCTACTGTGCTGTGTTACACGCATCGCGCAGCAATTTGAAAAATGGTTTGGCATGCATTTCTTTCAAATGTTTTGACGAGTATACACCGACGTGTACTATGCACGTGTTATAGTTTTGATGTGTATCATGTTGATTTTCGTTTTGGGCTTTGACATTGGTGTCTTCGCCATGACTCCGATGATTGCGGGATGCTTGACGGAGTTTTGATTTTGAGTTATACACTCTTTTTCATGCGCATGCATTGCGCTATGATATATGTTTTATGTATTTATGATTTCGGAGCCCCGAGGACTTGATTGTTTTGCTGAAATGTTTTAGTATTTGGGGGAGTTTTAATTTAAATTCGGGGACTGAATTTTTTTAAGGGGGGAAGATTGTAACGTTTTGAAAATCGTTCAGGTGAATTTCGATTAATCGGTAAAATAACGGGTGTTTTCCGTAAAAATCAAGATATAAATATATTTTAATATAAAATTAAATATACATATTCTAGCTATGAAATTGCTAGTATTTGGTGTTTATTGAGCCACTTGTAAAATTTCTGGTTTACTGGAAAAAAAATTCCGAAATTAATTATTTTAATATTATTTTAAGTCATCACTAATACATTTAATTAGGGAAAATTACAAATTGGAATGGGTTGATACAAATTTTGTGCATCATGACACACTAAACTAACATGTAAAATATTATTTTTGAAATGAAAAGAAATTATTAAGATGGTTTTTGGAAATATAAACTAAAAAGGCTTAAATAGTGAAATTAGTGTAAATAGAAATTGGGGTATAATATTTATCATTTTCTTTCCTCACCCACACTCACCCACACCCTCTCACCCCCCTCCCTATGTGCTGGCAAACTCAAGCTGCCCCCCTTCTCATTTCCACACTTAAAGAAAAAGTCAAAGAAAACAAAAGGTGTTCCCCTCCGAATGGTGGCCGACGACGTGAGGACGTTTTGCCTGAGATTCGGGGCATATGCTATTTGGTTTTATCCGTCTACCTCTCCGAAGATGCCAAGTTGATTTATGGCACCGTGTATCGGAGGTTTAGACGGATGCGGCCGATGTAGCAGACTTCGTCAGATTCCCCCTCGTTTGAGGGGTTTTTGATTGTGGGGACGCTCTTCCCTGCAGGCGCAAGCCCCTGCGGTTAATTACGCTACCGCATCGCGGTAACAGTTTTCTCCTTCTCCAGAATTTCACTTCGTGTCGTGTGTGTTTGTTTTGTTTGTGGTTGCCCGTAGATTGTATACGGAGACTAAGCGATGTCGTCGCCCGTAGGACGTGGATTAGTCCAAATCCGTATTTACTGAGATTTGGGTTTGGTGTTTTGGTTTAAGGATACGTTAGCCGTATTTAGGCTAAGATCGACTTAAACGTTTGTTAAGGATACGTTAGTCTGATTTGAGACTAAGATCAACTTAACGGGATCGTTTGGATCCGACAAAAGAGCATTTGGGGACTCTATTGTTCTAGTTTAGGGACATAGTGGTCCATGTTCCAGTTTAGGGACGTCGTGGTCCATGTTCCAGTTTAGGGACGTGGTGGTCCATCGTCAGTTTAGGGACGTGGTGATCCATGTTCCAGTTTAGGGACATGGTGGTCCATCGCCAGTTTAGGGACGTGGTGGTCCATGTTCCAGTTTAGGGACGTGGTGGTCCATCATTAGTTTAAGGACGTTTCGGTCCGGCATTAGTTTAAGGACGTCTCGGTCCAACATTAGTTTAAGGACGTCTCGGTCCAACATTAGTTTAAGGACGTTTCGGTCCACGAGTTTAAGGACCCCGCAGTCCATATTGATGTGTGGTCGTCGGGACCCGTCACCTCTCTGACGTCGTTGAAGGATTACAACGATGGGTCTCAGAGGAGTTCGGAGATGTACCCTCGAACCGGTCGTAAATTGATTTAGGGAGCAGCCGTGCTCAGTCAATTTAATTTGAGGACTTATGGCGATGACTGGGCTAAGTCCAGTTTCAAGATTCTTTTGTCTTTGGCTTATTGGACCTGTGCTAGGCCCTTGCCCGTTTACTGTATTATTTTTCTTTATTTTGGTTGGGCTCTGTCTCTCTTTTAAAATGCATAGCATTTTTGATTAGGCCTGTTAGGCCTTTTAATTGGGCTCTGTCCCTTTTCTTAATAATGCAGAGCATTAAATACTCTGACAGTGCCCCACGTGGCTTGTCAGGCGCTTTGCGCCAATTAATGAGCGCAAGCGCTTGTGGAGGTGACACGTGTCACGCTCTGGTGAGCGCAAGCGCAACAGCGCAGTGCGCTGCGTCAGTGGGCTGCGCTGTTGCACTGCTGACACGTGGCGCTTCTTGACGGCTTGCGCAATAGTGCAGTTTTGGCAAGTGCTGGGCACTGTTAACTTGAGAATCTTTTAGATTCAGAACCAATGGTTCATAAAAAGAAGTGCAAAGCACTGTTTGTTTTCTTGATCTAATTTAGATCAAAGAAAACAAGTTCTTCTTGTTTTTCTTATCTCGGGGAACCGATGGTTCATAGAAAAGTGCAAAGCACTTATTATTATTTATTTTTCTTTTTATTAGAGATCCTTGATCTTGTTCTCAGATCAATGATCTGTTCATAAGAGAATTTTCTCTTTTTCTAAAGGTTTTTACCTTTTTTGTTCTTGAGGATTTCTCTCCAATTCTTCAGAGTTCTCTCTGTTTGATTTTCACAAAATGTTGATGCCTCTGAATTGAGGTCTAGGGTCCTTTTTATAGTACCCATAAATTAGTTAAATTTGTTAAGGAGATCTTTTTCTGAGTGATTTGGGGAATTTTCCCCACCGTTGGATCTTTGATCCAAGGGCTTCTGTTTTACAAAAGAAAATCTTCTTGTTTTAACAAGAACAGAAAGATCTTATTAGAATTCTAATTCTGTTTGGCGTAAACGCCCCAGCGCTTGACACGTGTCGCGCAGCGCAGCGCTTGCACAGCTGTGCTTGCGCAGCTGTGCTTGCGCAGCTGCGCAGACACGCGTCGTGCAGCGCAGCGCTTGCGCAGCTGTGCTTGCGCAGCTGTGCTTGCATAACTGCGCAGACACGTGTCGCGCAGCGCAGCGCTCGCGCAGCTATGCCTGCGCAACCGCGCAGACACGTGTCGCGCAGCTGAAGCGTTGCTTCCTTTACTTTTATTTTTAAAGAGCCTTGCTCTGATTGGACGCACTGCTTTGGGCGCTGTGCTGACGCATCAACTTCTGACACGTGGCGCGTTGCGCGCAGCGCACGGGATTTGAAGCGTTGCTTCAAAATTTGAATTTGTGAAATTCAAACAGAGCCTTGCTCTGATTGGGGAAAACAAATGCCTCCCCCACCTTTGCGCTCACGTGGCACGCACGTGAGTGCAGCGGTGGCAAGATCCTGGCCGTCAGATCAAAAGGGGTAAGTTGAAGAGGCGCAAGCGCCTATAAATAGGACCCTTGGTCCTTAGAAAATTCTTTACAACTTTCAAGAATTTTGATTTTCAGAGCCTTGCTCTTGCTTGAGAACTTTCAGAGCCTTGCTCTTGTTTCTTCCCAAGAACTTTAAAGTTCAGAACTTAGAATCATTTTAGGTAAATTAAATTTAATTTAATTAATAGAGCCTTGCTCTCAAGAACTTACAGATCTACAGAGATTTCGTTCATGGGTTTTAACCCATGAACAGAGCTTTGCTCATGGATCAAATGTAAATATTTTCTGAAAATGGAGAACTCCTAAAAGTTTTCATGGATTTTTAAGATCCCAAATTTTTAATCTTTTAGGAGTTAAAGTTTCCTTTCTGATGGATTTTTCCATCATTATTATAGAGCTAGGCTCTTTTTTAAAGAAATTTTATCCCTTTGAGACCAGAGTTTGACAAATGTCACTCTGTGACAGAGCTTTGCTCTAAAAGAGGAGATTTTCTCCTTGTCTCTAGGGACTTCCCATCAATGAGGATATTCTCTTGGGGATCTTTTTATTAATTGACAGTCTCATCTAATGATGGGGTTGTCTTATTAAATGATGCACTGTCATTCAGATTTTGTGGGTCCCCCTTTTGTCCCCTACCCACTGTATTCCAGTGTAGTGTAAAATTTTAAAATGCCAAGCGTTGGAATTACAACACTGACGGCTAATTAAATTTTTTGTCCCTCCGCAGGAAACATGTCTGGAAATTTGTCTTTTCTGTTTGTTCGCTCGGAGGGAGGGTTTCCCCAGGCACCGATGGACCGAGTGGTGCTCGCTCTCATTAAAGATCACGACCCCAAGTACAAAAACCTTCACTTGTGGGGTAGGTGGTACAATGAAATCATCCAGGGTCGCCGCAGTTTCAGTTCTGCCATGCCGTCTGAGCCTATAGTTACGATCCCCTATGCAGACGAACCCCCGGTTAAGTATGCCGTGGAGGTCAAAAATTGGAATTCTGATGACCTCCTCCAGCCTGCAATCGGTGCCATTCCCGTGCAGCCGCCGCCGGCAATAGACATTCTAGGGAGGCGAATCTGTCAGGGTGAAGCACGCCCTTGGGGACAGGCTTATAATATTGGATTGGTCCCGCGACCGCCCGCCGGATATTTGCAGTGGGCCCGGTACATCTTATCGGCGAAAAGGACTCATCTAACGATGATTGGTTTATATTCGGCCAGCTACGTCTCGCTTTTCGAGTATCCCTCTCCTCCAACGTGGTGGATCAAGGCCTTTATTGAACAATGGAATATCCCCACCCACACCTTCCTGATGACGGACAGGGAGGTCTCCATCTCCTTGGAGGAGTTTGCTGAAGTCTCGGGTCTACCAATGAGGGGGAGCACTATGAGGAGCTGCTTCCTCCTGATGAATACGTCTTTGCCACCAAACCGCTGGTGTTTGACTTGAGTCCGGAGAACGCCATTCAGCAACAGTTCCCGGGCTTGGTGAAGGTGCTGGAGATTTATGAAGGGCTCTATCTGGAATCGGGTGTCCGGGGGTCAGTTTCGCCGATTTTATTGCCCGCTTTATCCGACCAGAGTTCTTATCGGAGCAGAGCGAGAAGTTTGCCCAACTTGATGACCCTTTTGGCTTCGGCTTGGACCGCCGACCCATATCAGAGAATGACCAAAGGGACTTTTATCTCCTCGGTGCCGCCGTCGTTCCTTTCTCGGAAATCGCCATCCCGGGTATGGATGAGGAAACCTTTTTTGTAGGGTTTCTGGGCTTGTGGCTGTGCAGCTTTGCGCTCCCCATGCACCTGCGCCACATGCGGTCATCTGTTTTCTACCCAGCACACTGGATGGTAGCTGGCTTGCAGTTATCGGTAGGAATCGCCGGGCTGGCTTACCTTTATAATGGACTTAGCGTAGCGGCGGACGCTAGTGAACCTGGGGTACAGCCCGCTAATTTCCCGATGCACTACTTCACCTCCTGGTTGGAAATGCACGTGCAAGGGGTGTTCGGCGCCCATAAGATTTCTCCGTTCTTTGAGAAATGCAGACTCCCGAGAGTTATGCGGTTGGTTGGCGCTTCAATTGTGGTTGCATCTCCGCGGGAATCTAGGGGCTTGCTCCTCCGTCCACGTCTGGTCGGAGCGAAGGTTTCCTTTGTGGATAAGGTCATAACAATAGGCTCAGATACTACCAAGTCGGTAGTGCCGCTGCGCGATGATTTTAAGGACGGGGCTTCCATATTGAAGGCTCGGGAAATCCTCCACCTCTACTCCATTCGGCCGGGCTACTTGGTGTTTAGGCAGAATGAGACGGCACTCTTCATGAGGTATAACCCTCACCGGTTTGCTCAGCAATCGAGCTATCACCAGGGGATCCCGATAGAAGCCTTCTTGGAAAAGCCCATGGTCAGCCGAGAGGGGATAAAGAATGCAACGCACCATTTCATGCGGCTTAAAACGGGTTCTTATTTCTTCATCAGCGAACCAAGCTGTGTCCCCAAGGTACTCAGCACGTACGTGGCTTAGTATGCGCATGCAATGGGCCCAGTTATCCTGATGGAGAAGCGCCTGCTGGTTGACCGCAGGGGTGCGCCTCCTAGCGGTGATCGCAAGGCCCCCTTGAAGCAGGACCCCGGTCATTGCTCCGCTGAAAGATGCCGGAGTTGACCGACCATGCGTGCTGAGCCCCCCGCGTGGATTGCAGCTGCCTGCTATGGTGGATGTGCAACCGGCGCCTCGTGCTCCCACAAAGATGGTCAGTGTAGTATCGCCGGAGTCCGGCGCAGGAGCGGATATTGGGACCCGCCGCCCCAAGGTGCCTGCCAAGCGCAAATCAATCCCAGGCGCATCTAGAGCTGGCGGGCAAAAGAAGAAGAAGTCGATCCTTTCCCTCGACGCGATCCTCGGTTTAGAGCCTGAGGCCCCTCTCACCGAAGGAATAAGTGAATATGGCAGCAACAAGGGCTTCTTGGTAGACCCCGCAGACACCAATTTGGCGGCCGCTATTGCAGCTTCTGAGCGATCAGCAAGGCTCGAAGCGATGTTAAGTAAACTCGCTGAGTCAGGTAACCATTAGCTGCTTCCTTCGTCATTTTTTTGCATATATTTTTTTTATCATTATTTTTGACTAATACTTTCCCCCTTTTCCAACAGATGTCACTACCGAAGAAGCTATTGCTGCCTCTTTAAAGACCTTCCAAGAGGAGGAGGAGAAGCGCGCTCTGGCGGGTGCTGGTACGTCCCACCCCTTTTTTTAAAAAAAAATTTGTTATCTCTTCTGATGGTCAACCTAACCTTCTTCCTTTGTTTCTTTGCAGGGGCTATACCAGTTGATGCGGGGATCCTCCCCAAGCCTGTTACTGAAGTTCCGGTCTCGTCGGGGCTGCTGCAAGAGCCTCGACTTGACAAGTCGACGAGGGATGCCTTGAAGAATTTAGAGGCATCCCTGTACACGGACGAGGATGCTTCAATAAAAGATGCTCTGGTGAGGTCCGTCTCAACGACCCGGGAAGAGAGGAAGCGGCTGAGGCGCGAGGCAAAGGCGCGCCGGGCTGCTTTGGCCACGGGAGCGGGCCCAACCACCGTTCCTCGTGCCGATACCCCGTCAGAAGAGTCCCCGGTCGCCCTGTCTACAGCTCATAAACAGGCGATTCGGGCCAATAGGGAGGCTAACGAGAAGTCCACCTCAGGTAATACTTCTTTCAGAATTTTGTTTGTAAAAATTGTAAACTCGCCGGTTCTCATGCATCTCATCTTGCAGGGCCAAGTTTGACCGAGGGGGAGGCAGAGACTGTCGAACCCAAGGACACAGGGGGGAGGCACCGACCGAACATGAGCCGACGGTGGGCAACGTCGATGGGGTTATGGAGCCTGAGTTAGGGGCCGAGGGATCCGCAGCCGAGAAGGTCATTGATGCCGAGCCTGAAGGGGCGGCAGATGAAATGATCGTTATAACTGAGCCCAGGGTAGTGGCGGACGAGGCGCTTGAGGTCGGCGACCTCGTGACGGCGGATGAACCGACGGAGACCGCGGAGCCCGAAGAAGTAGCGGGTGAGATGGGAACGACTTTTGGGGAAGAGTCAGCCGCTTTCTCTCAAGAGTCTGGCAATGCTCCGATCATTGCCCTCCCCGCCTACGATCTTCCGCCGTCTACTGGCCGCGCAAGCACAACGATGGCCCCCGTCGAGTCCGGTGACGAGGCTACGGGAGGAGGACTCGTATCACTGGAGGAGGGAAACGCCTCCGTTTCGGCTGGCGGCTCATCGGGTAAATTTCGAGTTACTGTCATTCCTTTTTTATATCTTGCGATCTTTTCTAACAAGTTTGTCTTTGTTTTTAACGCAGGTGCGGCCACCGCTGATGCTCCATTGCTCGAAGGAGCACCGTCAACTACTGCCTTGGCGGTGGTCACCTCACAGCCTTCCCTTGTGCCATCGCAGATGTTGGAAGGTATGGATTTGCGACTCATTTGTTTATCTTTTAGCCGCGTAACTTATGTACTAACGTCGTACCACTGTGTCTTTTCAGGAGTGCTTTTTGATCACATCCATCAAGTGTTGCTTCCGCACTTCTCCTTCCCATCTGAGCTCGCTTCCCCCTCCAGTGGCGCTGGTGAGTATATTTTCGTTTCGATGTCTCTCTCTTTTTTTTTTTAGCAATGGGATTATTTCTGACTTTTCCTCTTCCTTATTGTAGTGCTACAAATCGAAGGAAGGGACGCAAGACCGGCCACGCCACCGGCTCCACCGGCTCCTCCGGCTTTGCCGTCCGTTGCAGCCGGTATAGTAAATTCCCTTATTGATGACTCTTCTACATCTCTTGAACCGTCGTTTAACTATGTTTTGTTTTGCAGCTATCGTTCCGGTTCCGGCCCCTCTTGAGTCTCGCATCCTTTCGCCGGCAGGCCCCTTCCTGAAACGTCCATCTCCAAAGGGTGCCGTGATGAGTTTGGGCATGCTGAGCGGGTATATCGAAGAGCTTAACGCAGACGCTCTCCCACCTGCCGTAGATTTTGCTGTGGAGGTTAACCCAATGTTGGCGGCGCTCGTAAACTTTCATAACGAAGGCGTCGTCGAATCTTGGGTTAAGCACTGCAGGGAAATCGAGGCCTGCCTGCATCGGCTGGAGTCGACGCGTCCTTCCCCTGAAATTTTGGCCGTGGGTACTCAACGGACAGCCTGGCTCGAGCAAAGCACTTCTTATTTCCGCTATTTGGAGCAAGAAGCAGCTTTAAGGTTGAAGGAACGTCAGGAGTCTTCAAGCGCAACTGCTCGTCTACGTGCCGAAGTTGAGGCGAATGCTGCCGAAGTGAAGGTCGTCTTTGAGGGCCATCTGGCGCGTATTACTAACGGGCTAGTGCTGAAGCGGAAGCTTGATGCCGCCGAGCATGATGCCCGAAGCCGCGAAGCAGCTCAGCAGGTTATTGGGGAGCAGCTCACATCCTTGATGCAGCAATGGGCTCGAGTGGAGGCCGAACTGGCAGTGGCGGCTGATCAGGAGAAGGCGTGGAAGGAAGTGCGTGAGCAATTGATAGAGCTATTCAAGAGGCTTCCTTCTCCTTGAACATTTTGTATCACTTACACACTTGTAATTTTTTGCATAGTATATACACATTCTTTGTTCTTCATATGATTCGCCTTGTATTTGATTGAACTCATGAATAAAGATATGCATTTTCTCCTTTGCAATGTCTTGTATGCTCTTTTGCTTTCTCCCTTCTCTTATTATCAGCATGCTGTCTTGATAAACATAATTGGAAGATAACTTAGTTTTTCCAAAAGATAGCGATGGCTTAGGCCGCAGGTTCGGATCTGCCGCCTAAGACTTTTCAACTTTATGAGCCTTGAGGGTCTCATAGAGACTTTTCTCCCTACAGATCGAGAGGATCTCGTAGGTGGGTTTTCTCCTTAGGAATCGTGACGATTCCTAAGTGTGTTTTCTCTTGTAAGTCGTAAGGATCCTATAAGAGAATTTTTCCCTCTTACGAGTCGAGAGGACCCGTAAGCGGTTGTTTCCCTCCTTGTCGAAACTCGACTTCGGAGAGTGAGACCCGTGAATAGTATGCAAGAGACCGTTTTAGATCGACTTGCAGGGTCCCATTGTTCAGGAAGCAAGTTTTTTACTCCCTGCTGCCTGAGGCTTCATCTTGCAGGTTGAGACGAATCGGGAATTTTCCCGTGGAGACACTGCGAGTAGACGCGAATCAGGAGGCTCTCATCAAGGATTGTTTATTTCCCTGAGTTGAGGTATTTGCCAAGAATTATTTGTTTCCCTGGTACCAAGGATTATTTGTTTCCTTGGTGTTGAAACGAGTCGAGAATTTCCCATGGAGACACTGGTTGCTCTGCGAGTCGACGCGGATCAGGAGGCTCTCGTCAAGGATTGTTTGTTTCTCTGAGTTGAGGTATTTGCCAAGGATATTTGTTTTCCTGGTGTTGAAACGAATCGAGAATTTCCCACGGAGACACTGGTTTCTCTGCGAGTCGACGCGGATCAGGAGACTTTCATCAAGGATTGTTTGTTTCCCTGAGTTGAGGTATTTGCCAAGGATTATTTGTTTCCCTAGTGCCAAGGATTATTTGTTTCCTTGGTGTTGAAACGAGTCGAGAATTTCCCACGGAAACACTGGTTGCTCTGCGAGTCGATGCGAATCAGAAGGCTCTCGTCAAGGATTGTTTGTTTCCCTGAGTTGAGGTATTTGCCAAGGATTATTTGTTTCCCTGGTGTTGAAATGAATCAAGAATTTCCCACGGAGGCACTGGTTGCTCTGCGAGTCGACGCGGATCAGGAGGCTCTCATCAAGGATTGTTTGTTTCCCTGAGTTGAGGTATTTGCCAAGGATTATTTGTTTTCCTGGTATTGAAACGAATCGAGAATTTCCCACGGAGACACTGGTTGCTCTGCGAGTCGACGCGGATCAGGAGGCTCTCATCAAGGATTGTTTGTTTCCCTGAGTTGAGGTATTTGCCAAGGATTATTTGTTTCCCTGGTGTTGAAACGAATCGAGAATTTCCCACGGAGGCACTGGTTGCTCTGCGAGTCGACACGAATCAGGAGGCTCTCATCAAGGATTGTTTGTTTCCCTGGGTTGAGGTATTTGCCAAGGATTATTTGTTTCCCTAGTGCCAAGGATTATTTGTTTCCTTGGTGTTGAAACGAGTCGAGAATTTCCCACGGAGACACTGGTTGCTCTGCGAGTCGACGTGGATCAGGAGGCTCTCATCAAGGATTGTTTGTTTCCCTGAGTTGAGGTATTTGCTAAGGATTATTTGTTTCTCTGGTGTTGAAACGAATCGAGAATTTCCCACGGAGGCACTGGTTGCTCTGGGAGTTGGGATGAATCGTCGAGATTTGGCTTCATTTTCTGGCGGAGCCTGTTGGGAAAGTATAGTTCCCTCTTCATCTGCGCTCTTGGATTGTATACAGGGATCGATGTGATCTCAACTGTAGGGCCAAAGTTTTATCATCATCATTTTTTTTGTTTTATTTCCGCGATGCTCTATCATTTCAGCTTTTATATCGCGAAGGTCGCGATTGCCCAATCATTTCGGCTATTTCTCGTGGTGCCCAATCATTTCGGCTGTTTATTTTGTTTTCACTCGCTGCTTTTCATTGCGAGTTGCCCAATCATTTCGGCTATTTTGCATGCATACATTTTACTTGCTGCTTTTTATTGCAAGTTGCCCCATCATTTCGGCTATTTCGTATGCATGTGCGACCTATTGGCTTTCCGCCGTAAACCTGAAATTAGACACCGATTTTGGCATCAGCACCGCTACAACTGGGATATTGTCAGGAGCGAATCATCATCTGCCTCTGTCGATGTCAAACAAAGGTGGCTTAGCGATCAGGGTTAAGGTCCTGTCGACTAAGGCTTTCGACTTCGTGAGCCGTAAGGGTTTCACAAAGGTATTTCTCCCTACAAGTCGTGAGGATCTTGTGGGTGTATTTTCTCCTTAGGAATCGTGAGGATTCCTAAGTGCTTGTTTCTTTGTAAGTCGTAAGGATCCTACAGTAGGGTTTTCTCCTTGTAAATCGAGAGGACTAACAAGGGTCATGCGAACATATCCCCAGTCACGGATGGATCTGGGTTAGGGAAATGTTTATTCATGCCCGTGGATTGTATACAAGAGCCAGTATTGGACCACTTGTAGGGCAATATCGGAAGTTGTGGGGGGTTTGCTTAAGCACAGGTTTAGGTCTCTGTAACTTAAGACTTTCAAATCTTATGAGCCGTGAGGGTCCCATAAGAGAGTTCTCCTTACGAGTCGTGAGGATCTCGCAAGTGTATTTTCTCCTTAGGAATCATGGGGATCCCTAAGTGTGTTGCTCCCTTGTGAGTCGTAAGGATCTTACGCGAGTGGTTTCTCCTTACAAGATCGAGAGGATCTTGTAAGTGTCTTTTAACGAGGTTGCGCCCTTTCGGGTTTTCACAAACACTCGCCGGTAGTCCTGCTGTTTTTACTCACGGAGCCTCTTCAGGTTTTCATCCGTGCCTATTTTGCTTATGGACATACCCTTTTTTTCTTTTTATTTTTATTTACTTTTTTTTACGAGGTCGTGCCCTTTCGGGTTTTCACGAACACTCGTCGGTAGCCCTGCTGTTTTTACTCACGGAGCCCTTTCGGGTTTTTATCCGTGCCCTTTTTGGCTTATGGACATACCGTTTTTATCATTATTTTTTTTTATTTTCTTTTTCTCTTTTTTTTTATTCATCTCGTCAGCCTAAGGATGCTGCGGTAGTAGTTTAAGGACGTTTCGGTCCGCCATTAGTTTAAAGACGTTTCGGTCCGTCATTAGTTTAAGGACGTTTCGGTCCGTCATTAGTTTAAGGATGTTTCGGCCCGCCATTAGTTTAAAGACGTTTCGGTCCGTCATTAGTTTAAGGATGTTTCGGTCCGTCATTAGTTTAAGGACGTCTCGGTCCGTCATTAGTTTAAGAACATTTCGGTCCGGCATTGAGAAAGCTAGCTACTGCTTATAAAGCTTGAGCTGAGGAAGATAGCGAGCGGACATAGTCGTCGTCATCTATCATTGACCTAGGCTGTGGCTCATTAAGCGTAGTATTTCTTTAGGAAGCGACCGTTTATTGGCCTGAAAGGCCTTTCACCGTGCATGTCCATGAGTAGATAGGCCCCACCCTGGTAGACCTTATCTATGATGTACGGGCCTTCATAGTTTGTCTTGAATTTTCCCCGCTTGGCGCGATTGGGGATCATAGGCCTTTTGACCACTAGCACAAGTTCGCCTTGGCAGAATGTTCTCAGCCGGGTCAATCTTTCATATAAGCGCATCATCTTTGCTTTATAGGCCTCCAGATTTTGTTGCGCTATGAGCCGGGTCTCATCAAGGGCATCGAGCTCCTCAAGCCGAAGGTTAGCATTTTCTTCATCTGTTAGCTCGTAGTGGACTGCTACTCGTAGAGAAGGTAACTCTATCTCGAGGGGGAGTATTGCTTCCGTACCAAATACCAACGCGTACGGCGTTGTGTTTGTGGCCATCTTGAACGTGGTTCGATACGCCCAGAGAGCTTCTTGCAGTCTCTCGTGCCAGTCTTTCTTATTTCGTGACACCGTCTTCTTCATGATCTTTGTCAAGGTCTTGTTGAAGGCCTCGGCTAGACCATTAGCTCGCGGATTATAAACTGAGGAATATCTCCAGTCTATATTATGTTGCTGTGCGAAGCGACTGATCTTGTGGCTTCTATAAGCTGGCCCGTTATCAGAGATGATCCGTCGCGGAGTTCCAAACCGGTATATGACATGCGTCTTGAAGAAGTTGAGGATATTCTCCGTCTTCACTTCCCTCAACGGTACTGCTTCTACCCATTTGGAGAAATAGTCAGTCGTTGCCAGGATGAAACGATGTCCTATGGACGATGCTGGTTCGATGGGGCCGACTATGTCATTCCCCCACATTTCGAACGGCCAGCTAGCCACCGTTGGATGTAGTGGATTTGGATGCTGGTGGATGAAGTCCCCATGAATTTGGCATGAGTGGTATTGCTTCGCATATTCGAGACAGTCCTGGATCATCGCGGGCCAGTAGTAGCCCATCCGTTTGATCTTCAACTTCATCTTTGGGCCCGCTTGGTGAGAACCGCAGAGTCCGTCATGAACTTCCTGGACGACTCTTTTCGCTTCGTCAGGTCCCAGGCATCTCAACCACAAAGAATCGAACGACCTCTTGTACAGAGTATCATTGACGAAGGCGAAAGACAGAGCTCGTTTCATAAGCTGATGTCTTGAGGACGCATCTTCGGGCGTTTGGCGGTATTTTAAGTAGTCTATAAAGACATCTCTCCAATCCTCGGTATTTTTCCGATCTTTTATTTGCAGGGTCGTCTGCTCAGTCGCTCTCTTCTCTTCGGGTGATTCCGGAGATATTTCTGTTAGGGCAAGCACCCGATGGCTTTGTACCACGATTCTTACGTCATCGAGGTTCTCGTCAGCCAGTTCTTTAGCGAGCTTGGCCAACGCGTCCGCTTTTCTGTTTTCCGCGCGCGGTATGTTTTCCAAAGTACAGGAAGGAATTTGGGTCAACAATTGTTGCACTTTTTCGCCGTACTTCACCAATTCTGGTTTGCATGTTTGGTAGTCGCCGTTTACTTGGCTAACGACCAGTTGGGAATCTCCATATATGAGGAGGTTTTCAATTCCCATGTCGATGGCGATCTCGAGGCCTGCTATCAGAGCTTCGTATTCGGCTTCATTGTTTGTCCTTGGCTCTGTTAGGGAGAAAGCAAAACGCATTATCCCTCTTTGTGGAGTTACAAAGATGAGTCCTACCCCCGATTTGATTATAGGGGTACTTTGTTTGCGTTTCTTCATGGAAGATGCTCCATAGAAATAAAGCTCCCATCGGGTATCACCACCGTCGATCGCATCAAACGCATGTTCGTCTGGAAGATCGCAATTTAAAGGAGAATCGGCGGGTATCGGATGCTCAGCGAGGAAGTCGGCGATGGCCTGGCCTTTCACTGCCTTGAGAGGTTGATACGTTATCGAGAACTCCATCAAGAGCAGGGCCCATTTAGTGAGTCGTCCCGTCAATATGGCCTTCGACATCAAATATTTAAGGGGGTCCACCTTTGAAATGAGACGGACCTCATGCGCCAACGCATAGTGCCTGAGCTTTGTTATCGCAAAGATCAACGCCAGGCAGTGTTTTTCAATGGGAGAGTAGTTGCTTTCTGCCCCCAACAGAACTCGACTTAAGTAGTAGAGTGCTCTTTCCTTCCCTTGATCGTTCTCTTATGCCCATAATGCGCCTAAGGAGCCTTCGAGAGCGGTTGTATAAAGAATGAGAGGCTTTCCCTTGACCGGAGCAGCCAACACCGGTGGGTTCTGCAGGTATTGTTTGACCTCGTCTAGCGCGCTTTGGCATTTTTGGTCCCAGACGAACGGGGTTCCCTTCTTCATCAGGTGGCTGTAGGGACGACACTTACCTGAAAGATTGGCTATAAATTGACGTATATACGCGAGCTTCCCCTGGAGAGACCGCAGCTGTTTGAGAGTCCTTGGCGGAGGCATTTCCATAATCGCCTTGATCTTTGACGGATCTATTTCAATACCTCGGTGTCGGATGATAAATCCCAGGAATTTACCCGAGGATACCCCGAACGCACACTTAAGAGGGTTCATCTTCAAGTTGTATTGCCGAAGGCGTTGAAATACGGTTTTCAGATGCTCGAGATGTTCCTCGTACGATTTGCTCTTAACCATGAGATCGTCGATATAGTATTCGACGATTTCGTGTATAAGGTCATCAAAGATCTGTGTCATGGCTCTCTGATAAGTAGCACCGGCGTTCTTTAATCCGAAGGGCATCATATTGTAGCAGAATATACCTAAAGGGGTCCTGAAGGCGGTGTGCTTCTGGTCTTCGGGATGCATCTTTATCTGATTATACCCTGATGAGCCGTCCATAAAGGAGAAAACCTCGTGAGTGGATGTATTGTCTATCATTAGTTCGGTGACTGGCACTGGGAAATCGTCCTTCAGGCAAGCTTTATTAAGATACCGGAAGTCTACGCATATGCGTACTATCCCATTTTTCTTCATCACCGGGACGATGTTGGCGATCCATTCCGGATATTGAACCTCCTGGATGAAGCCAGAGTCGATCAGCTTCTTGACCTCGGCATTGATACTCATCTCAAGCTCGAGCCGCATTCTTCTCGGCGCCTGTTTGACTGGTTTGACGTCCGGAGATATCGCCAATCTGTGCACAGCAATTTCTGGATCTAGTCCCGGCATTTCGGAATAGTTCCACGCGAAGAAATCCCTATGCTGTAGAAGCACGTCCTTTAACGCAGCCACCCTTTCTTCAGATAGTAGCTCGCTGATGAATGTCGGTCGCGGGTCATTCGTCGTTCCCAACTCAATTTTCTTAAGGTTATCTGCGGTGGTATGGATTCCATCTTCCAGCTCTTTTGGCGTAGGCGGGAACTCTGAGATCACCTCCTCGTTGTTGTTTTCAAAGCACCGGGGAAGGTCATCCATGTTCTCGGGCTCTTCTTTTGACATTGTTATCACGTGGCAAGTACGAATTCGCTTCGAATCCCAATGTGGAACTGGTTGTTCTTTCGTGGCCTTGGGTTCGTGCTTCTTTGGCGGTGCTACCCTCCACTTGTCAGACAGAGCGAACTTGCCAAGCTGATACTGATCTTCAACCCAATTCTTGAAGGTGAAGCAGTCCTCGAGATGGTGCCCTATCACTCGGTGATAAGGGCAATAGTCCGGGTGAGAGACTTCGCCTGCTTGTCCGGGGTGTTTAGACTCCGGCAGTGTAAGCATCTGATGTTTTAAAGCGAGGTCAAGTATTTTCTTGGTCTTGTCCCGAGGAAAAGAGTATTCCCAACCCATTTTTCTCATAAGGGATGGATCGGAACCGCTCGATTTTCGCTCGAGTGGCCTCTCAGACTCGCTTCGTTGCTGTTGAGCGCCTTTTCCGCGTTTCGACTTGCTTCTGCCTCTGCGTCGAGCCTTCTTTATAACAGGTTGACAAGGAGCGGCATCTTCATCTTTCACGGCCTGTTGGAGGAGGCGCTGTGTTTTGGCTTTCTCGTAGATGACCATTTCGCGGTTATGGTTGTCTCGGACCTTTTGACCAGCTTCCCTTATAAGCTTGTCCATTTGTTCTTCGAACGACGGACTGGGTTCTTTTGCATCTGGAACTTTCACCGGCTCAGGATTAGCGTCCTCCCATTGAGCATCCGCTTCTTCATCGAAGTCATACACGACGTAGCAGCCGTGTAGTAGCTCTCGTTTCTTTGACCGGATGTATCCAAGCCTAATTGTTTCCATTCTCCCATTAGGCAACTTGCGTTGAGTCCCGGGAACGTTCCAGACTTTGTCATAGAACTTGGCTTTTCGAACGGTCTGCTTGAAAGATATCCCCTGGCGTTTCAGCAGCTTTTTCAAACCTTCCTTATAATATCTGGAAAGACGGATAGGCTGAAGCCTGTCGAGCGTAGGATCCGCGCCATGCCAGATTTCTTTCTCCACTTTGGTTTCTTCAGAGCGGTAGAATAGAATTGCTTTTTCGCTTTCTCGTCTGGGAGGGATATAGAACGTTTGTAGCTCTTCTACATTGTAAATATCAAGTGCATCCAGTTCTTTACGGTGTTTAAGCGGCACCATGGCGACTTGTAGACTTTGCTCTTCGTCAGCGGACGTTTGTATTGAAGGTCGAGCAGGGAATACAGCATGGACTTCATCTTCCGAGTCGCTACCAAAGATTAACGTAGGAGTAGATGGCCTTGGCTTGTTGTATCGAGACGGACCCGAATAAACTATCTCATCTTCCTCCTCGGTATCACTGCCGAAGACAGGGATGGTGGCATTAGCTTTATTCTCCGGCTTGTGACACCTCTCCGTGTCTTCGAAATCCGGTAAGAAGTATTTGGCATCTTCATATTTGCGGACCTCGTTCACAGAGAACGGGTTCAGTTCTCCCGCCATGGTATACTCGAGACCATCCTTAGAATACTTCATACACTGATGTTGTGTAGAAGGGATGATGTTGTACTCGTGTAACCACGGTCGGCCGAGCAGAGCGTTGTAGCATGTCTTGGCGTCTATGACGTGGAACTTAATGTCCGTGACTAGTAGCCCAAAGCGTAGCGTCAGTATCACAGACCCAAGAGTTCTTGATGATTGGGAGTCGAACCCGGAGATGGTAATCTTATCCCGAGCAAGGTGCTGGACACTCATGCAGATTTCTTTTAACACTCGCACGTTGAGGAGATTAACGGAGGATCCATTGTCGATCAGGATCTTGCCTATCTTTATATCGTGGCAGTATCCTGAGACATAAAGGGGGCCATTGTGTTCGCACGTCCCAAGGAGAAGGTCTTCATCACCAAAAGCGATATCGGCCGTGTGCACTTCCTCCAATTCATCCTTCATCTTTTCTTCAGCCAGGAAAGCTTGGAATTGCTCCGGATCCTGTAGTGCCTTGATTAATGAATCTCTCGCCTCCTTTGATAGCAAAAGGGCGTCAAGAATGCTGAGCTGTGAGGGCAGCTTCCTCAGATGCGCTAAGACGTTGTAATCCACCTTATTCTTCTTCGGCGGGTCCTTGGCGCTTAGCTCCCCCAGAACTTGGTCATCTAAGACGATATCTTCAGAGAGCTTTTCTTTCCCTTTATCTTTTCTGTTTGAGGATCCGAGATTCTTTTCAGGCAGCGTCCGATTCCGCAGCCGAATATTTTCGCAAACCTTCGGCTCTTCTTCTTTTCCCAAAGTGGACTCTTTAAAGAGAGGGGCAAGTTCCAGCTCCTCATCAGAATCGCTCCCGAATGTAGGCACTTGTGACCCGCCGTTGTTAACCATGCGACAATCGCCGGTAGTTCTTTTAAGCCCTTCGGTCGTATTTCTTTGCTCCCGACGAGTTTTGCGCTTTCCCGCTTAAAGCGTTGTCGATGAGCAACGTATCCTTGCCACCATCTATCGAAAGCTTTGCACTCTTGAGTGGGGTGCGAAACCTTCTGATGATATAAGCAATAAGAGGGGTGCATTTCTATTTCACCAATAATTTTTTCTTCAGAGGATGGTAGCTTCATGCCCATTGATATGGCCTTAGCAAACCTTTTCCTCATCTTGAATTGGCTTTTGTCGGTAGTGGAGGTATTTTGCTCCAGCGGGATCGTCTCAATTCTTTCGTCAAGGCGCTGGTGCTTGGCCCTTTCGAATCTGGCCGTCTCACGTTCTCGATCAGCTTTACTTTTCAACCGAGCTTCATTAAGGAATGCGTCAATTACTTCATCTGATGGTCCCAGAATGTTTGATTCAGGATCTGCCCCCAGCGTTTCAGTACAAGGAGTCTCCTCATCGTCCATGGACGATGAGGAAATCACATGACAGCTCGCCACATATTCTTCAATATCATCAGATGAACTTTCTCCCTTATCTTCCTCTTGGAAGACGTAATTGAGGAACTCTTGGAATGTAATGGGAGTCCGTGCCTTCTGGTTGTATTCCTCCAGCGCGTCAATTTGTTTTTGCAAGTCCGAGCGCTTGTCGCCAGGCTTCACGGGTTTCTTCAATTTCTTTTTCTTCTTCTTCGAAGATTTTGACGGCTGGTTGCGAGTGCTTGAGCCACCTCCATCGGTCTTTGGAGTTGGACTTGGCTTCAACATCCCTTCAATGACCTGCGGTTCCAACGGGTTCTTCCACCTAATCGCTGGACATGTCTGAAGATCGTATAGCATTCTCTTTGTCTTGGTTGATAATACAACCTCCCAAGGAGCTTCTTCAACGACGGAGCATATTGCCCCCGACGTATTCGTCCCCTTAGATGTGTGGGGCTGCGGGGGATTCACCTTCCATTTGTCAGATAACGCGAACTTACCCTGTCGGTACTGGTTTTCAAGCCAATTTTTGAAAACGTAGCAATCTTCGATCGGATGGCCCAGTACTTGATGATAAGGACAGTAGTTGGGCTCATTGACATCATTTGGTTGCGACGGACGTTTTGGATCCGGCAGATTTATGAGTCGGTTGCGCAACGCCGGCTCGAATAACCTTCTCGTTTTATCTCGGGGAAACGAGTAAGAACGTCCTAGCCTCTCCTCAAGGGCTACGTACGGGCGCGTATTATTTTGACGAAAAACCGGCTTCGAGTTGCTCAGCTGTTGTTGAGCATTAGCGACAACGATCGCTTTCCCCTTCCCTTTGTCATTTCGGGAGTCCGTCTTTGGAAGAGGGGGTTTATGGCCCATCTGATCCATTTGCGCTAGCTTGTCAATCAAGGCCTGGAAGGTAGTCGGCTTGAAAAACATCATAAATTGCGAGATGGTTGCTTGCGGATCAAGGGTTCCCACAAACATACCCACCGCGGGAACTTCTTCAATGCGCTGCTCACACTTCGACCATAAGTTCTGCCACCGTATAGCATATTGAACCCATGTCTCGCCTGGCTTTACCCTGGCGTTAATCAGTGCCGTCATCGGGGTGCGTTCACTGGCGCTTGCAAAACGCTGAGTAAACAATAGCTCCATCTCCGCGAAGGTCTTGATAGAGTCATTCAGGAGCTCAGAGTACCACTCGAACGCCGTATCTGATAAACTTCCAACAAACTGGCGAAGCAAAAGCTTGTCATCACCGCCGGTGTTGCCACAGAGTGCCCTGAACTGGGCAACATGCCGGTGAGGATTGCCCGTCCCCTTGTAGACATGGAACTTGGGAATTGTGTAACCCGGCGGGTACTTGATTTGGTCATACCAACTTGGATATGGCCGTCCCGTTTTTACGACCTGGCCAGCTGCTTCAGCCGCATGATGAACCCGTATTTGTTGGGCTATGTACTCGTCCAAATCAGCTTTAGAGATTGTATCCTCCTTGGCTGTTGATAGAGCTGGCGGAGGATTTGACGTCTCTCCCCTATCGTCTTCAAGGACGATCGGGGGATCTTCGGCCGGAGGATCTTGTTGGATCATCATCCCCACCATGTCTTGGAACAGGAGGCCCATACGTTGTATGTTGGCTGCTTGTTCAGCAGCCTCTTTTTCCTTCTTCTCTAATATTCGACGAAGGAATTCGGCGTCGGTTTCTTCCTCCTGGCGTTCATCCGAGGACGTTTCAGGGTTTTCTTTTGGCCTAGTAAATGCGGCCATAGCGTTCATCATCTCTTGGAGCTTCTGCTGCTGCTCCTGCGCTTTGTTCACTGATCGCGTAAGCGGTCGATGACTCGTAGATATGCGACTGTCTTCTTTACCAGACGCCATGTAGACGGTATGAACTACAATGCCCCTGAATTAGGGCGTTTGGGTTCACCACCTCTGATATTCATCATCGGCGTTGGCACTTTCTCCGGCCTTCTTCTTTTATGGGCCATAGAAGTTGAGGGGGCCGTTGCTTTGGGCACCCTGGTGACTGTCATCCTTTCCTGTTTGATCGGGCGGTCTTTTTCTTTTTCCACTTTTGCCTTTTTCTGTTGACGAGAGCGATCTGGGTCAATTACGGAGTCTTGAACTCTCCGCCAAACTTTATAAATTTTTGAGGACAGCCGTTGAGGGGGCTGTTCCTGCTTCGTTTCCGGAACTTTCTCTGCAGGTGGAGGAGATCTTTTCAGTGTAGCGGTTGGAGAGTTCTTACGTACCCTCCTCAGCAGTTCAAAGCTGTTCCCAGTTGGAACAGCAGCGTTGACTTCCACCACTGGAGCCGATAGAGTTAGCCCCAAGGGGGAGTTGCCCCCTGCCTTCCTTACTCGTCGCCAATGGCGACGTCGGGCGCGACGAGTCGTCGGTATTGGTTCAGAAACAGAAACAGCTTCTTCTTGCCCCCTGTTCAGGTATGGGGCTGTTGCCGGCGTCAGCCTGGTGAAGACTGATATCTTTTGAGCAGCAAGAGCAGGAGTTGGAGTTGGGACGGTCAATCTTGTAAAGACCGATCTCTTAGCAGGAGAAGCCGCCTTGACGACTTCAGGAGCAGGTTTGGCTACTCTTTTTGGAATAACCTTTTCTGGGACTGCAAGCTTCATTGTGGGCCCGCAGGAGTTTTGGCCTAGTCTGGAGAAGACCGAGGCACTGGTGTTGGGCGACCCGTTGGGAGGGGCCGCAGCAACTGAAAGTCGATCGAAGACTGACTTCTTAGGAGCTTCTTGTACGGGCACGGGGGTACTGAAGCTTGTTGGCAGAAGCATAGTTCCGAAAAACAACCCTGTGGTGGCTTGAGTAATCTGCTCCACGGGCATGGTGAACAAAGAGGCCGCTTGGGGCCCGTAGGTTATGCCCCCTGTTGAGGCCAGACGCGAGCTGCAGCTGCAGTTAGAGCACTTCGAATAGGTAGAGGCCATTGATGCTTGAGTTCTGCGCCAGGCAAAAGACCAAATCTTAGTAAACTTGAAATCCAAAGGCAACAATTAACAAACCGCGATACGTTCGCGAAGACGACACACGAAGTGTGGAGTGGAAAGAGGAAAAGGTCCCACCGGGCGTGCCAGAATCTGTTCCCCTCCGAATGGCGGCCGACGACGTGAGGACGTCTTGCCTGAGATTCGGGGCAGATGCTATTTGGTTTTATCCGTCTACCTCTCCGAAGATGCCAAGTTGATTTATGGCACCGTGTATCGGAGGTTTAGACGATGCGGCCGATGTAGCAGACTTCGTCAGATTCCCCCTCGCTTGAGGGGTTTTTGATTGTGGGGACGCTCTTCCCTGCAGGTGCAAGCCCCTGCAGTTAATTACGCTACCGCATCGCGGTAACAACTTTCTCATTCTCCAGAATTTCACTTCGTGTCGTGTGTGTTTGTTTTGTTTGTGGTTGCCCGTGGATTGTATACGGAGACTAAGCGATGCCGTCGCCCGTAGGACGTGGATTAGTCCAAATCCATATTTACTGAGATTTGGGTTTGGTGTTTTGGTTTAAGGATACGTTAGCCGTATTTAGGCTAAGATCGACTTAAACGTTTGTTAAGGATACGTTAGTCTGATTTGAGACTAAGATCAACTTAACGGGATCGTTTGGATCCGACAAAAGAGCATTTGGGGACTCTATTGTTCCAGTTTAGGGACATAGTGGTCCATGTTCCAATTTAGGGATGTGGTGGTCCATATTCCAGTTTAGGGACGTGGTGGTCCATGTTCCAGTTTAGGGACGTGGTGGTCCATCGCCAGTTTAGGGACGTGGTGGTCTATATTCCAGTTTAGGGATGTGGTGGTCCATCGCCAGTTTAGGGACGTGGTGGTCTATGTTCCAGTTTAGGGACGTGGTGGTCCATCATTAGTTTAAAGACGTTTCGGTCCGGCATTAGTTTAAGGACGTTTCGGTCCGGCATTAGTTTAAGGACGTTTCGGTCCAACATTATTTTAAGGACGTCTCGGTCCAACATTAGTTTAAGGACGTTTCGGTCCACGAGTTTAAGGACCCCGCGGTCCATATTGATGTGTGGTCGTCGGGACACGTCATCTCTCTGACGTCGTTGAAGGATTACAACGATGGGTCTTAGAGGAGTTCGGAGATGTACCCTCGAACTGGTCGTAAATTGATTTAGGAAGCAACCGTGCTCAGTCAATTTAATTTGAGGACTTATGGCGATGACTGGGCTAAGTCCAGTTTCAAGATTCTTTTGTCTTTGGCTTATTGGACCTGTGCTAGGCCCTTGCCCGTTTACTGTATTATTTTTCTTTATTTTGGTTGGGCTCTGTCTCTCTTTTAAAATGCATAGCATTTTTGATTAGGCCTGTTAGGCCTTTTAATTGGGCTCTGTCCCTTTTCTTAATAATGCAGAGCATTAAATACTCTGACAGTGCCCCACGTGGCTTGTCAGACGCTTTGCGCTAATTAATGAGCGCAAGCGCTCGTGGAGGTGACACGTGTCACGCTCTGGTGAGCGCAAGCGCAACAGCGTAGTGCGCTGCGTCAGTGGGCTGCGCTGTTGCATTGCTGACATGTGGCGCTTACTGACGGCTTGCGCAATAGTGCAGTTTTGGAAAGTGCTAGGCACTGTTAACTTGAGAATCTTTTAGATTCAGAACCAATGGTTCATAGAAAGAAGTGCAAAGCACTGTTTGTTTTCTTGATCTAATTTAGATCAAAGAAAACAAGTTCTTCTTGTTTTTCTTATCTCGGGGAACGATGGTTCATAGAAAAGTGCAAAGCACTTATTATTATTTATTTTTTTTTTTATTAGAGATCCTTGATCTTGTTCTCAGATCAATGATCTGTTCATAAGAGAATTTTCTCTTTTTCTAAAGGTTTTTACCTTTTTTGTTCTTGAGGATTTCTCTCCAATTCTTCAGAGTTCTCTCTGTTTGATTTCTCACAAAATGTTGATACCTTTGAATTGAGGTCTAGGGTCTTTTTTAAAGTGCCCATAAATTAGTTAAATGTGTTAAAGAGATCTTTCTCTGAGTGATTTGGGGAATTTTCCCCACCGTTGGATCTTTGATCCAAGGGCTTCTGTTTTACAGAAGAAAATCTTCTTGTTTTAACAAGAACAGAAAGATCTTATTAGAATTTTAATTCTGTTTGGCGTAAACGCCCCAGCGCTTGACACGTGTCGCGCAGCGCAGCTGTGCTTGCGCAACTGCGCAGACACGCATCGTGCAGCGCAGCGCTTGCGCAGCTGTGCTTGCGCAACTGTGCTTGCGCAACTGCGCAGACATGTGTCGCGCAGCTGTGCCTGCGCAACCGCGCAGACACGTGTCGCGCAGCGCAGCGTCGCGCACCTGAAGCGTTGCTTCCTTTACTTTTATTTTTAAAGATCCTTGCTCTGATTGGACGCACTGCCTTGAGCGCTGTGCTGACGCATCAACTTCTGACACATGGCGCGTTGCGCGCAGCGCACGGGATTTGAAGCGTTGCTTCAAAATTTGAATTTTTGAAATTCAAACAGAGCCTTGCTCTGATTGGGGAAAACAAAAGGGAATTAATAAAGAATGAGTATGACTTTGTTGACTTTGACAATTCCATACACCCACACAACACACTCTCTCTCACCCTCTCCCCATTCCAGCCGAGACCCCCTCATTCAATAGCAGCCCCCTCCCAAAAAAAGAAATCCCCATCTCTTTCTCTTGAAAAAATCCCACAAAATGCCCAAAAATCAACACAAAAACCTCACAAAATCAAAATCTAATCCCTACCCATTTCTCATTGGCCTATCTAGTATGGATCTTGGAGAAAAGTTGGAATTTTAGAGGCTTAGTTTGCATGTTGATCTCATGGTTGTGAGGTATAAATCCCAACCCATGTTTAAATTGTTGTTTAAATTGTTTTAATCTAGCATATTTAAGTGTTAATTTGGTGCTAGTTGTTAATTTAGAAATTCAAGATTTAGGGTTTTTAAATCAAATTAGGGTTTTATAAAATGTTTATGATTACATGGTGTAGTTAACATGCTAAGACATAGAAAACTTTGTTAGTTATATGTATGCCCTAGAGGCCATTACTATACATGGGATGTATATTGTAGTGGATGCTTGGACATATATAGGGAGGAGTTTCTTGCTCGACATGATAGTATGCTATCTGGTTGCTCTTTACCTTAACGTGTACACTGATTGTCTCTCTGTTACATGTTGGTAAAGCCCTTAGGATGTGTACTTGACTACCAGGACTATGATGCAGATCATACTAGTGGGGACATGGTAGTCCATAAGTACATCCTTCAAGGTCCCTAGTCGTGGGTGTATCGAAACGGGGCATCGATATACCAGAGTAGACTAGTGTATACCTTCTCGACCCATACAGATGGGCGATGGATGATCCCATATCCATTGGTGTTTGACATCAGAGATGATATACGGGTGCTCAGTGGAGACTGGGTACACTGGACGGACTCGCCGAGAACTCCCAGATGGTATTATACCTTACGTCAGATGGCAGTTCTCTGGTGACACTGGTACAGAGTAGTCTGTTGACCCGAGATCGTCATAGAGTCTTTTGTGATTCCCACTGTGCTTTGATTTCCACCTTACCACGTCCAAGAGGGCGTGCAAAACGGTGGTTTTTAGGTACAGTCCCGAATCACATGGAGGCAATGTGCGATAGGAGGGGATTCGTCTCTCCCGGTATAGGGAGTTGATGTTGCACTGTGTTCGATTGGCTATAACCGGAAATCCCTGGCCAGAGTAGCTGAGATTTACTGGTAAGTGTAACCAGTAGTTTCTCAAACTGTTATAGACCTCATATCGACACGACTTATCGAGCTACTGGGGTCTGACGTTTAGCACCCCTAGGCAAGATATGCGACATATCAGACGAACAGACCGGACTGTACGGTAAGTGTTACTGGTTGGATTCACAGGAGTGTGAGCGGGCTTGCTCGTCGATCTTCTGATCGCTCAATACCCGGGTGGCCGTTACGTTTAGCAGACCGCTTGCGGCTTGTGGGTGTTTGATATGATCATCACCTGCTGCCGGCGTATTGACGAGTCTTTAGAGTCCTACACAGAGGTTTCCTGGCTGAAGCGAAACGAAATAGGAGCGCATATGAGATATGTGCGGGACCGAGAATTATACCAGTATGTGATACTGTATTCTATTCTCGCGATTTGTATCATTGGTCGGTTATATGTGATATAGCCGGGTTACCGAATCAAGTGTTGATTCGATACATTGATACACTTGATATTAGTCGGTTATATGCGATGTGACCGGAACATTAAATCAAGTGTTGATTTAATGATTTAATGTATAATTATATATTTGATATATTGCTTTACATTAACTAGTATTTGTTCACTTAAGATGGATTTTCTCACTTGATG
This sequence comes from Agapanthus africanus, assembly GCA_030015575.1. Lineage (NCBI taxonomy): Eukaryota > Viridiplantae > Streptophyta > Magnoliopsida > Asparagales > Amaryllidaceae > Agapanthus > Agapanthus africanus. The sequence continues at coordinate 395,017,932 of JASDDO010000026.1, read as the reverse complement.
TGCACATTGTATATATGATATATGTTTATGCACTAGTTTGTATCATGTTTGATGATACATGCAAACTTGGGTGTGTGTTTATTTAAACCATGGTTTAGGTTTATGGTTAAGGTCTTATTTTCTTTATTTATTTATTTTTGACAAAACTAAATGGTGGCTTTTTGTTATTTTGGCTTGAAGCTTCAAGAAGCTTCAAAGCATCTTTGAAAAAGTCATGCCATTTTGTTTTGTTCCTAAACCCTAACCATTTACTTAACCCTAGTTCATTCTCTACATGAGTTAACACTAACCCATGGTTGCATTATGATAACCATCACTTCATTTTTCTTTTTGGAATTAATTCATTATTTTCTTTTCTTCTTCTTCATCTTCTTCTTCAAGTGAAGAAAAAGAAAAAGCTTTCTACAAAAATGTCAAGTGATGAAACCAAGTGAGAAATCCAAATCCAAAGTGAACCCACTTCCTATTTCTTCATCCTCTACCACTTGCCAAGTAGTATAGGGTGTTTTCTTCACAAGTTTCATGACTTGGTGAAGTTGGAGCTTGATCTTGAGTTGCCTCGACGTAGATCATCTTCGGCATCGAAGTCGACGACCTAGCCCGATCATTTCTTCGACGAAACCATCGCTAGAGTCCGGGATCCGATGATCGCAGCGGAGGGACTTCATCACGGAGCTATGGAGGTGGAGGACCGGATCTACAAAGGTTGTATTTCCGTTCACTTTAGAGTAAAGTTGTTTGCTCGCATTTGTTATCGCCTAATCTCTAGTTAACGATCTAGTTAGGGTTTCTCGGCACCGGAAAAATTAGAAATTGGCATGGTTTTGTAGGGTTCCTAGGCACTCTAATGGAGTCTCACAAGTGATCAAACATGCACGAATCAAATTTTACGGGTGCCTACAAACCCTAATACGGATCGTCAACTAGATATATAGGCGATGCAAGCAAGTAAACGGAAATATAGCTAAAGGGAAGGGGCTACAACCTTTGTAGATCCGGTCCTCCACCTCCTAGGCTCCGTGATGAAGTCCTCTCCGCTGTCCAAATCGAACCATGACTCTCACGGTGGTTTCATCGGAGAAAAAGGCGGGCTAGGTCGTCGACAACGTGCCAAAGATGATCTACATCGAGGCATCACTAGATCAAGCTCCACCTTCACCAAGCCATGAAAACTTGTGAAGGAAACACCCTATACTACTTGGAAAGAGGTAGAGGATGAAGAAATAGGAAGTGGGTTCACTTTAGAATTGGATTTCTCACACTTTTTCATCACTTGCCATTGATGTAGCAAGCTTTCTTCATGGAAGAAGAAGATGATGAAGAAGAAGAAGATATATGATAAGTTATTTTAAAAAGGAAAATAAAAAGAATACTTATCATAACTTCAACCATGGTTTAGTGTAGAGATTTAACTAAGGTTTAGATGAGTGGTTAGGGTTAAAGAAGAGACAAGAATGGTAGACTTGTTCAAAGCTTCAAGAAGCTTCAAAGAAAAAACAAACTAAGCCACCATTTCTTTTTCTCTTTATCTTTTCCAAAACAATAATAAATGGATAAATAAATAAGAGAAAAGGAACCCTAACCATTCACTAAACATAGTTTAATCTTTACATAAACCCAAAAGAGCAAGTATCATCAAACAGGATACAATCTTGCGCACAAAAATATATCATATAAACAATGTGCACATCAAGTGAGAAAATCCTTTTAAAGTGAACAAATACTAGTCAATGCAAAGTAATATATCAAATATATAATTATACATTAAATCATTAAATCAACACTTGATTCAATGATCCGGTCATGTCGCATATAACCGGCTAGTATCCAATGTATCGGCTTATCGAATCAATCCTTGATTCGATAACTAGGTTATATCGCATACAACCATTCGACACATTCATCGCGAGAATGAAATACGGTATCACATACACGCATTATTCTCGGTCCCGCACATATCTCATATGCGCTCCTATTTCGTTTCGTTTGAGCCAGGAAACCTCTGTGTAGGACTCTAAAGACTCGTCAATACGCCGGCAGCAGGTGATGATCATATCAAACACCCACAAGCCGCAAGCGGTCTGCTAAACGTAACGGCCACCCGGGTATTGAGCGATCAGAAGATCGACGAGCAAGCCCGCTCACACTCCTGTGAATCCAACCAGTAACACTTACCGTACAGTCCGGTCATGTTCGTCTGATATGCCGCATATCTCGCCTAGGGGTGGTAAACGTCAGACCCCAATAGCTTGATAAGTCATGCCGACGTAGGGTCCATAACATTCGTGAAACTACTGATAACTCTTACCAGTATATCACTGCAACCCTGGCCAGGGATTTCCTGTTATGGCCAGTCGTGCATAGCGCAACATCAACCCCCAATACCGGGAGAGACGAATCCCCTCCTATCGCTCATTGCCTCCATGTGAATCGGGACTGTACCCAAAAACCACCTGTTTGCACGACTCAGTAGAGCCGTGGTAGGGTGGAAATCAAAGCACAGTAGGAGACACACAAGACTCTATGACGATCTCGGGTCAACAGACTAAGTTGTACCAGTGTCACCAGAGAACTGCCATCTGACGTGAGGTATAATACCATCTGTGAGTTCTCGGCGAGTCCGTTCAGTGTACCCAGTCTCCACTGAGCACCCGCATATCATCTCCGATGTCAAACACCAATGGATATGGGATCATCCATCGCCCATCACATGGGTCGAGAAGATATACGCTAGTCTGCTCTGGAATATCGATGCCCCCGTCTCGATATTCCCACGACTAGGAACAATGATGTACTCATTGACTATCCAGGCTCCACTAGTATGATCTTCATCATAGTCCTGGAAGTCGAGTACACATCCTAAGGGCTTTATCAACATGTAATCAGAGAGACATAAAGTATACATGTTAAGATAAAGAGCAACCAGATAGCGTACTATCATGTCGAGCAAGAAAGTCCTACCTATATATGTCCCAGCTTCCACTACAATATACATCCAATGTACAGTAATGGCCTCTAGGGCATACATATAACTAACAGGTTGATGCCTTGTGGAACCTCTTGAGTGTGCCTAGGAACCCTACAGTGGTATCAGAGCCTAGCTAAAGCTTTAGGCGAAGTGTAGACGAAGTTAGAAGTCCGATCGAACCCGTAAACCCCGACAAAACCCTTCTCTGTACATTTTTCAAAACAATGGATTTTTATGAATTAAAAATTCTCATAAAAACAAGCTGGAAAAACTTAGAATTACTGTGAAGTACGGTCCACTAAGTCAATAATTCGACCGCGGAACCGTGGCGAAACCAGGGGTTTTGCGGCGGTTCCGCGGCCAAAATTTGGACTTAGTCCCTGAAATTTAATATATTTATTCTTAGGTCCTTTCTTGGCAATTTTTTATGGGAATTTTTTAATTCCACTCAAGTGTTGAGTTTTCTAGGGTTTTATTGGGGACTCGTTAATTCGATCGGATAATTTAACTTCGTTTATGTTTTTCGGGATAATTTAGAATATGTTAAAAAGTTCGACTGCATATAAATACCCAATTTTTCCCCTGCCGGAAAATTTCCAAGTGTTGGATTTTTTCGTGGTTTAAGAACGTTCTAAGTAATGCAAGTAACGCGATGGACCCTCTAGAAGACAACAAACCTTAACTCGATTATGTGACCGTCTTGAACTGCCCTTTGAACCTTAGGGTTTGGGGCAGTACAGCATGCCACATGTGAGGCGTTGGCTTGACCCTTCTACGGCTGGACCGTTGGTACTGAGGCATGAAGTGAATGTTTTTAAACTTATATCATGTGTTGATCTGTTTCGGGAAAACTTGGGTGTTTGATTGTTCGATCGGAAAGTTTAACATTTTCTATTTATCTGGAATGTGATACAATAATTGGAATTCACAAGTAGTTATGAGATAACTGAATGAATGTTATAAACACAGCACTTTAGTCTCACTTGATCGGTTGCCACGGAATTTTGACATGATCAAAAGTCCGTCGCAATCACGTAGCGTACGCGGATACTCGCCGGGTAAACTTAACAGACAGCCTCACCCCATAGCCCGACCAAGTGACTGTAGGAGAACCCCGTCGCCGAAAGTATCCGTTCGGGTGCTCGCAGCAGCGGTGTTCCGCCTTGGTGCACTTCGTCGACGGCATCGGGGGTGTGGCCGTCTACTGAAGTTTGCGACGAGCATTCGATCAGGATGTCGGGAATCTTGTTGAATTGCCCGACTTGATATTGAAAAGAGTTTTCGATAATGAGACTAAAATGTGGGGTTTATAATTGTTAGGCATGTGATGTCTAAGGAATTCATTTGATTGGGCATGCGATGTCTAAAGAGGTTGCGGATTCCAACTGTTGTAGTTTTACACTTTCTTTTCTGCGACTGTAAGTGTAATATGTGATATCGCCTGTTTCGTTGATATATGCCAACGACAATTGGGATACGCATGTTTACTTACGTTGATGACATGTGATGTTATGTGTTGCTGGATATGTTATATTGGATCGTCGTGTTTGAATAGCCGGGGGTTATTTTATGTGAGATGGGTGTTTTTCATTTTCATTCATGTAAAAACTTGTATGTAATATTCTTTTCTTGGGGCACTTCCAGGTTGCGGAAGATGTCACCTTTGTATATTATTTACTTTTCCGCACTAGGATAGACCCAAGGAGGAGGGCACAAGTAACCGGGTTCTAGAGTCCAGTGGGAGACCAACTCGAGGAGTCGAGTCCGGGTCTCCTAACTCTAGAATTGGTAGGGTTGCTTGCCGCTCTCGTAGGGGTTTAGGGGTGTGGGTTTGGCTATTCATCGCGACCGTGGAATCCGTGTTTTATACTGGCTCGTATTAAAAACACGGGCGTCCTAGTATATCCTATATTTCATATATATTTCTTCTGCTGCAATATCTGTGATGTGATCATGTGATGTTCTGTGATAGATACAGTATATAGTATATATGATATATTATATAGACGTTACTTATGTTTTGCACTCGCGCTAGCCCTTCCCCGCTCTGTCGTTAGTTACCTAACCTAACGGTGCACGAGGGGACATCGAGGAGAATGCGGATGGCATAAGTGTACGTCGTATTTATCTGTGATGTTTAGGTAGCTTAAATGATGGGACTTCATTAATGTGATTAATGAAAGAAAAGAAACCTAAAGATGTTGTGGAATCGAATTTTCAAAAACTGGTAGCTACAGTTCTTGCTTTGCATCGCGGTGTTCCTTGTAGAACATCCTGCACCTTATTCGATAAGGAAAGGGCCGAGATCCCTTCACCGGGAGTGACTCCTTTAGCAATAACTGGCAGATGCTACAACTCTCGGTTTGTCTTTTGATTGCTCCTATAGTTCCTGCTTTGCACAGCGGTATATATGATATATCCAGCACCTCATTCGACGAGGAAAGGGCCGACGATCCCTTCACCGGGACTGACCCCTTTAGCAAAACTAGAAAAGCCTCAAAAACACTCCATTTTAAAATCATTTGATTCTACAACGATATCAAGTTCATTACGCAATAGGTTTTCAGAAAAACCTGTCGTAGCCCTCTGTCATTTCAGATAAGTACTACTTAGTATTCGTGCTGCGGTAGTTTGGCATTCGTCAAGGCGTAGTGTGCGGTAGCTAACTAGTATTTATCTGCTTATGCATATGATGCAGATTGGATTAGGGTATTCGTACGGCGTTGTTTGGCATCATCAAGGGTCGTGCGGGTGGGTTTAATTCAATCAAGAAATGTACGGGTTGAACTTGACTAGTGGACTATGGGTTGTTTGGCATTCGTCAAGGTCATAGAACGCTAGGGGCAAAATATTATCGGGAATTTCAAGTGTTGAAATTTGCAACGAGATTGCATACCTTCTATGAGATAGTTGGATCCCGATACCCACTGCGAGTAATTGTTACTCCTGGGAGAGTTTTACACATTACAATTAGCCGATCAAGTAGGTGTCTAGAAAAGTGTCAACGGGGTTACGCCTCTGGGAAAATGAGGTTTACTGTAATTAGGTTCGTACGGAAGCACGGGGAACCTCCCTCAAAGTACCGACACTGGCCGGCTGAGAGATTGGCGAACTTGTAGCGTGTAATTAATCCCGGCTAGTCTTTCCTTTTAGGGTTTGAAGGAAGATTTGATAAAAACAGTGGGAGCCATCCTGATTAGATAAAATAATAACCAATCTGATCTTGCAAGAGCATACGCTGAGTGTCTTCTTCTCTCTCTCTCCAGGTAGCGACCATGTCACGCCTTAATCAAGATAATAATACGGATTATTGAACAAAACCACTTGTTATACTGAGCTGGGGAACGTTGGTCCCGCTCCAACTTATAATTGTTATAAGACAGAGCAGGAAATAGGGGAATACCGGATTTCCCATGCCGCCCAAACGAGAGAGTGCATGCTGATGCATCATCTTCGGGTGTGTTCTTTATACAGAACTGTTTCTCAGTATTCTTTACGTCCTGGATATGAGATACCGGATCAGGATCCCGCATATGTAATTTGTTACATGGGCTACAGATAGGTAAAGAACTGAGAACGGGTGATAAGTTTCATGAGACAGAAGACGGGGCAAGTGTTGCAGCCAAGTCTGTTGGTCACTGTCACTCTGTATTACCAATACATTGATTCTGAACGAATGTTATTAGATACCGAACCTGATATACAAAATCATATCAGTCTCTTTATTAGTAAAGAAAGGATATAATTTTGTATTGTTGGATAATGTTTTGAACATTTCCTGTATCAAGAGTTGATCGGTTCAGGCACGTTATCTAAAAGCATTGACGTTCTAAATCAAACTACAGTTCATAGTATACGGAACACACACAAGAAGAAGAGTTCAGAAATGAACGAATCCTTCTTGAGGTATTGTAGACTAGGTCATATCAATGCGACCCGACTGGCTGAAGTAACATTTAGATGCATATTTAAATTAGTTTGAATTTACATCTTGTGAAACTTTCCAGTCATGTCACAAAGATAAGATGACCACAGCTCTGTTTATTGGAAGCAGAGAAAGAGTTAGTGAACTCTTGGGATGATACATGTTGATGTATGTAGGTCCCCTGTCTACACATGCCTAGACCTGTTCTTTGTACTTCATTAAATTCTCTGATGATCTTTCAAGATTCAGACCTATGTTCCTGTTGAAACACAAGTCCGAACCTTTTGAGATATTCACAGAATATAAGTTAGAAGTAGAGAACCAAAATACGGGTATAAGTATTATGTCCTATGATGAGATCAGGGAGGAGAATACTTGTGCATGGAATTCTTGGACTATTCTAAAGGAAAATGAGATTCTCTCTCGTTGTTACTCCTCTGAATACACCACAGCACAACGGTGTATCGGGGCGGAGCAATCACACCCTATATGATAAGGTGTGCTCTATGATGAGTACTACTGAGTTACCTATTTTCTTTTGGGAGTTATGCACTTGAGAAGTTGCATACCTATTGAATAGGGTTCAAATCAAATCAGTTGCCTACCACTTCATATGTGATATGGAAAGGGAAGAGCCCATATCTTAAAATAGTTAAGATTTGGGGTTGTCCGGCCTATGTCTAAAAGCAAAATCCGGACAAGCTCGAGGCAAGGTCTGTTATGTAGCACTGGAAAGGTTCCAGCTATACAAAATGCAGCTGATGATTTAGTAGAACCGAAGGATTCAATAGTTTCCAACGAACCTCAGCCTCTCCGCCGATCTAGTACGGTTCCTCACCCACCTGAGAGATACTTCTGTTTCTCGATGACAGTGGGAGCGAGGAATGCATCATGAGATGATGACCCAACTAGTTTCGAGCAGGCCATCGAGAGTAGGGACTCTGTAAGAATGGCTGGATGCTTAGTGATCTAAGATGGAATCCTTATACACCAACAAAGTATGGACTTTAGTTGCTTTATCTGAAGGGTTAAATCCCCATCAAGAGCAAGTATATCTTGAGAAGATTACTTGGTGTAAATGGAAAAGTTGAGACTTTCAAAGCTAGACCTGTTAAAGATTTTCGTCATCGACCGGGCGTGGATTTGAAACCTTTTTCGGTGGCTATGCTTAAGTCCATCCAGATCCTACTTGCCACGGCTACATACCATGACTACGATATCTGGTGGTTGGGTGTCATGACTGCTTTTCTAAATACTGATTTAGAAGAGAACGTCTATAAGTACACAGCCAGAGGGCTTAGTAGACAGTGGGAGCAGCGGAAACGTGTGCAAGATGTTTTATGTGATAAAGCAGGCATCGCGGAGTTGGAACATCTGTTTTGATGAATTAGTCAAAGAGTTTGACATCACCAAAATGGTAGATGAACCTTGTATATAAAAAAAGGTAGTAGGGAGTATGGTAGTGATCCTCATAGAATACATGGATGACATACTCTTGATAGGGAAGGAGTTTCCTATGCTACGCTCGGTCAATCTCCGCTTATCACAAGGATTCTCCAATAGGATCAAAGTGATACCTCCTAAATCCTGAGTTTTCATCTATGAGATAGATGTAATTGGATGCAAGGAGTCTCACTAGATGTAGTGAGATGGTATCAATTGATCCTGGGGAGAATCACTGGAAAAGTTCCAGGGTTATAAAGACGACTGAATGTCAGTCGCAGGCATTGTCTTTACCCTAAGTAAAGGGACGGTATGTTGGAAGAGTTCCAAGCTAGATACCGTGGCAAACTAGACGATAAAGGCTGGATACATCGCTACTTAAGATGCTACCAAAGAGGCAGTCTAGATGTATATTAGTTCATGAGATGAACTTCGTTCCTGCCATTGTGTGATAATGGAGTTGTGGCTTATGCCAAGGAACGCCCGTCCCATCAGTGATCAAGATATAATTCTTAGGCAGTGTCACCTGATCACGAAAATGGTTGATCTCCAGGGTGATCGAGGTTAGGAGAGTAGACTCAGAGGACAACACGGCGGATCCACTCACAAAGACTTTTTCCCAGAGAGAGACTTATATGGGATGGTTGAGTATGAGATACTGCAACCACTGCTACAGATGGCCCTAGTGCAAGTGGGAGATTGTTAGTTATATGTATGCCCTAGAGGCCATTACTATACATAGGATGTATATTGTAGTGGATGCTTGGACATATATAGGGAGGAGTTTCTTGCTCGACATGATAGTATGCTATCTGGTTGCTCTTTACCTTAACATGTACACTGATTGTCTCTCTGTTACATGTTGGTAAAGCCCTTAGGATGTGTACTTGACTACCTGGACTATGATGCAGATCATACTAGTGGGGACATGGTAGTCCATAAGTACATCCTTCAAGGTCCCTAGTCGTGGGTGTATCGAGACGGGGCATCGATATACCAGAGTAGACTAGGGTATACCTTCTCGACCCATACAGATGGGCGATGGATGATCCCATATCCATTGGTGTTTGAAATCAGAGATGATATACGGGTGCTCAGTGGAGACTGGGTACACTGGACGGACTCGCCGAGAACTCCCAGATGGTATTATACCTTACGTCAGATGGCAGTTCTCTGGTGACACTGGTACAGAGTAGTCTGTTGACCCGAGATCGTCATAGAGTCTTGTGTGATTCCCACTGTGCTTTGATTTCCCCCTTACCACGTCCAAGAGAGCGTGCAAAACGGTGGTTTTTGGGTACAGTCCCGAATCACATGGAGGCAATGAGCGATAGGAGTGGATTCGTCTCTCCCGGTATAGGGAGTTGATATTGCACTGTGTTCGATTGGCTATAACCAGAAATCCCTGGCCAGGGTTGCTGAGATTTACTGGTAAGTGTTACCAGTAGTTTCTTGAACTGTTATAGACCTCATATCGACACGACTTATCGAGCTACTGGGGTCTGACGTTTACCACCCCTAGGCAAGATACGCGACATATCAGACGAACAGACCGGACTGTACGGTAAGTGTTACTGGTTGGATTCACAGGAGTGTGAGCAGGCTTGCTCGTCGATCTTCTGATCGCTCAATACCCGGGTGGCCGTTACGTTTAGCAGACCGCTTGCGGTTTGTGGGTGTTTGATATGATCATCACCTGCTGCCGGCGTATTGACGAGTCTTTAGAGTCCTCCACAGAGGTTTCCTGGCTCAAGCGAAACGAAATAGGAGCGCATATGAGATATGTGCGGGACCGAGAATTATACCAATATGTGATACTGTATTCTATTCTCACGATTTGTATCATTGGTCGGTTATATGTGATATAGCCGGGTTACCGAATCAAGTGTTGATTCGATACATTGATACACTTGATATTAGTCGGTTATATGCGATATGACCAGATCGTTAAATCAAGTGTTGATTTAATGATTTAATGTATAATTATATATTTGATATATTACTTTACATTAACTAGTATTTGTTCACTTAAGATGGATTTTCTCACTTGATGTGCACATTGTATATATGATATATGTTTATGCACTAGTTTGTATCATGTTTGATGATACATGCAAACTTGGGTGTGTGTTTATTTAAACCATGGTTTAGGTTTATGGTTAAGGTCTTATTTTCTTTATTTATTTATTTTTGACAAAACTAAATGGTGGCTTTTTGTTATTTTGGCTTGAAGCTTCAAGAAGCTTCAAAGCATCTTTGAAAAAGTCATGCCATTTTGTTTTGTTCCTAAACCCTAACCATTTACTTAACCCTAGTTCATTCTCTACATGAGTTAACACTAACCCATGGTTGCATTATGATAACCATCACTTCATTTTTCTTTTTGGAATTAATTCATTATTTTCTTTTCTTCTTCTTCATCTTCTTCTTCAAGTGAAGAAAAAGAAAAAGCTTTCTACAAAAATGTAAAGTGATGAAACCAAGTGAGAAATCCAAATCCAAAGTGAACCCACTTCCTATTTCTTCATCCTCTACCACTTTCCAAGTAGTATAGGGTGTTTTCTTCACAAGTTTCATGACTTGGTGAAGTTGGAGCTTGATCTTGAGTTGCCTCGACGTAGATCATCTTCGGCATCGAAGTCGACGAGCTAGCCCGATCATTTCTTCGACGAAACCATCGCTAGAGTCCGGGATCCGATGATCGTAGCGGAGGGACTTCATCACGGAGCTATGGAGGTGGAGGACCGGATCTACAAAGGTTGTATTTCCGTTCACTTTAGAGTAAAGTTGTTTGCTCGCATTTGTTATCGCCTAATCTCTAGTTAACGATCTAGTTAGGGTTTCTCGGCACCGGAAAAATTAAAAATTGGCATGGTTGATGCCTTGTGGAACCTCTTGAGTGTGCCTAGGAACCCTACAAACTTAATCTTGTTGCTTATTTGTAAATTGTTGCATCTAAAAAGTCCAAATTAAGATTTTATGCAAACTAGGATTTTATGAAATACATATATAGGTGAGGTTAAAATATGGTTAGGTTTTTTTATCACATTATTAACATTAAAAGTTATAGTTTAATAGTTTAGATCATGCAAAATCAAGCTAAATTGTTGTTTGTGCATTTTTGCTATAAAATGGTTAAAATTGGATAAAATTTGCCAACTAGTTTTATTGAATTAATACAAATTAGTGAAATTAAAATCTAGTAAATGTTTATGTGGCCTAATTAAGATAATTAGTGAATATTGTGACCACTAGTTTTGCTAAAATATCAAGATTTGTATTAAAATGATTAATGACCGCTTACTAGGCTTTTTGGAAATAAATCGATTTGGGCAAATTTTATGGTTTTATGAATTGCACCGTATTTTCATATAATTTTTAGCGTGTTATGAACGCGTGATTGGTACGTTTGGGTTTTCTCGATCACTCGGCGTTTGTACGCCGATGTCGAGGGTTTTTGGGTTGATTTGAGAGAGCAAACCATAGGTTTTGACCTATATGAGATTCGTGTGTCGTTTTGGTCATGAGTCGGATTTTAATGCGATACGATGGGTTATGATACGTAGGTACCCCATGATGACTTCGAGACGACGAGGATGAGTGTGTCGTCATCGACTCTGGCAAGTAAGATCGAGATGAGTAGATATATATCTACGAGGGAAGTCGGGTGGATGGCGTATAGCACCCCCGCAGTTCGTAGTATATATATATATATATATAACATATATATATATGTTTATATATATATATATATATATATATATATATATTTGTTTATATATGTGATTCATGATACGTGGGTGTTATCAAGAGATGATTATTGTGTTCATTGTTTAGTTTAGGGTAATTAGGAGTAAACTAGCATAGCTTCTTAGTCACGAGCCCTAGAATAGGTTCACACCCACACTCACACACGCATTTGCATACATCTATTTTACATGTGCGTATATGGGGATATGTATATATATATACACACACATGGGTATGGGACTATGTTTATATATATATATATATATATATATATATATATATACGTATACATATACACAGATTATGAGGATAGTACTCGGGATCGGAGATGTGTCGATGAGATTGGGCTTGAGGCCGTGAGATCGGTGATGTGACAGGGTTCGTATTCGAGTTACGACGTGGTATGTTTAGCGGGTCCTTTAGGCGTGGTGTTTTCATACACACGCATGCATTACATAGATGGTATCAGTATTGTACTAGACTTAGATCAGTACCCCCTGATCATGATATATGATGGAAAGGATACCAGACGAATAATGAGATAAATGTGATATTTGACCCGTACCCAGATTTGGGAGGTCGTACGACGGATTTACCGTACAAGCTATATATTGATGATAGATCTGCACTCTTAACTCGAGAATGTCATATTATATAGGGTATCGTATAGGATACTATTGAGGCGGGATCACCGACTATTATACATGTATACATATATCGACTCAGATTTAGGTGGTTTCCATACCCCTTTCGATTGGTTGTTAGTTAGACCTGTAGTTTACCTAGCAGATGTTAGACTGGACCCGAGTCATACATATTTCCAAAACTAACGAATCATGTGTATTTTAAAGACGGGACAAGGGATTCTACAAATATTTCAAAAGACGTATCTTTTCTTAAAAACACCGCAACCCTTATTTTCAAAACACCACGATTCATACTATTTCAAACGGCGAAATAGTTTAACATGGGTGTAGCGATGTAGATTCCTTATTGTTACGTTATCATTCATGTTCCGCATATTATTGTTGCAACTACTATTCATTGCCATTTATCATGTTGTTATCGTTTCATTGCATGCTTATTGTGTACTTAGTGATTATGAACCATGCTGTCAAGACACCAGCACCATTACCGATGATGCGTATGTTCCACATACACTTACTTGTCGTCTCACACACATCATCATCGGTAATTGCTATATCATATACACTTTAGAGAATACTATTCATTGACATAACTTGCTAACTAATAGTTGCAATATGTTATAGCTTCTATATGCTAGTTTAAATATTGCATCAATTGCATGATATTAGGTGCATTCATATATTTATTGGTTATGCAGTATTATGGAGATTTATGCCGGTATTCACTGTTTATTGGTTTCATGATTTTGATGATTTCGGATATACATGAGATTTCTGGATTTGGGGGAAAACAGCAAGAATTTAATAAAAGCTTGGTATCATCATTTTAAAATGCAAATTGCGGTTTTCTCATGATGTATGAGTCGTCCACCATGAGTTTTCATGATTGCTGTTGGATTTCGAGACCCGATTCGAGGAGTTGGATGAACCGTCTCGGGTACATGGTGGGCCCGGTATGGCACCCCGGGGCAAGAAGCTCGAGTTGTATTCGATGAGCCTGGCAGGAGAGCACTACCTACCGGTGATATTATTTGGACTCGCCGGTTATCCGGAGGATACCGGCCGGAGTCATGAGATGGATACAGGCTGATCCGTTCTGCCGGAGCCCGCGGGCCGATCCCGCAGATGATAGGGATGCCTGAGATATTGATATTTGAGATATTGAGATTTGATATCGAGATACTGAGACTTAGTTTTGTGTCGATGCTGACACTGATTTCTCTGTTGCTTTCATTGATGATACCTGATTGATATACATATAGAAATCTCATTGATTAAAGAAAACAGTTGTCTCACTCATGATATATTCTGTTTCCATTCGTAATGCATTCATATATCATATATACCTGATATGTTGCTATCTGAGGCACTGACACGAGCACGTGGTATTGCACTTATATGTAGATGGATCAGGATATTATTTGAGGATACTACTCGATATGACCTAGGACAGCGTTATGCATGCGATTTCTACTCGTAGATGTTTTCTACTCACGAGTTGGCAACTCACCCCCGTTGTGCCATAGTTCCTTGCAGGTTTTGACGTACAGGTTTCGTTGCGGCTTTGCTGGCGCATTGTTCCTTCCGGTGGTTGCTTTGGTAGGTGGGTTCTTTTGTATTAGAACCACCATTGTATATTTATATTCAGTTGTATCTAGAAACTCCATCAACCAGACTTGTATATTTGATAGAGTTAGAATACCAGTGTATATTCTTTCGACCTTAGAGTCGCGCGTTGTATTATTATGGTTTTCGTGTTGATTTTGAGTTTCTTTTGAGTTTTGATCCTCGCCCTTCGGCGTTGTATATTATATTGCTTGCGTGGTTGTGACCGTCGATTAACGAAGAGCTAGCTCCCGCTTGGGGATGCCTTTTTTTTGATTTCGTATACTATTCATGTTGTATCCCTGGGGGCCAGTTTTTACAAAGGAAATTCTGCCGAAATTTTCAGAAATGACTTGATGTTTTTAAAACGCATAATTCGGCTTATGCTATTAAAACTACCTGCTTTAAATTGGTTTTTCCTTCACTCTACTGCTTCTTTTGGTTTTGATTTCTGGGTTTTGGCTTACTTAGATTACGTACGCCTCGAGACGTTTCGTAATTTAAGTGCCAGGCACGCTCGGTACTTTTCGGGTCGTGACAAAGTTGGTATCAGAGCGTTAGGTTTTACCTTCGGAGTGTAGGATGACCCTTGGTTGATGGAGTAGGTAGCTTGAGTAGAGTGGCGTACCTTACGTATTTTCCGCGGCATATTTACGATACGATACTCCGCTTAAGAAGCCTTAGGATGCACATTTCCTTGCACAGTATTATATTCATTCCTATGATCTAGCCTCATCAGTACCAGTTATGGTTTGTTATCACAGTTGTACGGGCGTGGAGAGCTACGGCTAGAGTTGCGTCAGCATGAGTTCGTCACGGACGAGGTCTGACCAGGACGTGATTCCAGGGACGTACGATTTCATTAGGAGGCGTCGTTTCATTGTGTTTTCGCGCCACGAGCGTTTGATGGATCGCTTTTACGAGATTTCTCGGACGTGCAGATCAGCACCAGAGGATTGAGCCACTGATAGAGGCCAACCAGATTGTGATGACCGTCAGAGCACAAATTATTTTGATGATTGAGGCACTGTTCAGCATGCGGACGAATGAGCCAGTAATTTCGGCGAATGAAAAGATATCGCCCCAGATGTTTGAAGCTAACGCCGCACGAGTTATACTTCGAGATATGATAGAAGGTCGCTAGTCACCAAAGATGAAAGACTAGGACATGTGATTCATTGCCTACCCCGATGCGAAGTCATCAGATAGATTGATTCCAGCTAGAGACGATTTCACGCTGATACGTTGAGAGTCGATAGAGACGATCGAATGTCAGGAACCCATTTTCCAAGTTTAAAGTATTCGGAAAACAATGCAAGCAATTCTATGGACCCTCTAGAAGAATGAAACCCTAACTCGACTTAGTGACTATGGAACGCCGGTGAACCTTAGGGTTTGCGGCAGTTCAGCGGTGCCATTAATGAGGCTTGAGTTTGCCCTTCTACGGTTAGTCCATAAGTGCTGTGGCATATATTCGATACTATTAAACTGTACCCAAGATGTTGAGCTCTTGGGGGATTATGGAACCTCGACGAATCGATCGAAAAGTTCGACATCATTCGTATATCATATGATGGGATACATTTCTTGGGAGACTCTAGATACGAGTATAGCCGTTGGAGCGCAGTCCATGCAGCCACGAGGAGACGAGTCCGAATCAGTCGACATTAGAGAAAAGTGGAGCAAGAGGTTCGTACGAGATCTTGATATGATGACGTTCCACTCCGCTGACATCAGAGATGCGATACGCAAGCAGATGCGTTGTCTATGGATATATCTTTCAGGAGGAGTCGTGATGAGTATGTAGCCGTTCCGGAAGAAGATACAGATTTAGTAAGAGATGATAACTTCCGGGCAGTTCGGCAGAAACGAGACTTGGGAGAGACTTCGACAGGACCTTTATGGAAATACTGAATGAGAAGACCTGGACCCAGGAACGGTCATATGACGCATACCCAGCAGGCCAGAGTTCAGCATCGTCGACGAGACATGTTATGGGTGACCATAAGAGTTGGCCAGAGATCTTTAGAGGATGTGCCAGAGCGGACTACTTCCATTATCATTTCTATATCGGACCGTTGAGCCGAGGAGCTATGTACTTAGCAATCTGCAGTGAGAGACGAGAGCCTAAGGGCACTAGGCGACAGGCCATGATCAGAAAAAAAGTAGATATCTTGCTCTACTAGCATTTGATGCACCGACATCTTTTTGACCTTTTTTTTGATTTCGTATACTATTCATGTTGTATCCCTGGGGCCAGTTTTTACAAAGGAAACTCTGCCGAAATTTTCAGAAATGACTTGATGTTTTTAAAACGCTTAATTCGGCTTATGCTATTAAAACTACATGCTTTAAATTGGTTTTTCCTTCACTCTACTGCTTCTTTTGGTTTTGATTTCTGGGTTTTGGCTTAGTTAGATTACGTACGCCTCGAGACGTTTCGTAATTTAAGTGCCAGTCACGCTCGGTACTTTTCGGGTCGTGACACGGTCGCAGAATCAAGTATCACATACTACTAAGCGATGTTAAACCCTTCGATCGAATCAACGAACACCCACATTCCCCAGCAAGCTCAACACTTGAGCACCGTTAAACAATACCCAAAATCTATGCCATAGTATTTAATGGACCAGCAGTAGAAGGGCAAACCCAAGCCTCATTTGTGGTGGCACTAACCACGGTAAACCCTGAGGTTTAGTCGCAGTTTGGTGGTCACATCTCGAGTTAGGGTTTCATTCTTCTAGAGGGTCCATAGGAATACCTGCATTATATATCGAGTATGTTCGACCGGAAAATACCAGTGTTTGATAATTCGTTCGACCTTTTTAACGTCGCCAAAGTTACCAACACAATGCTATAAAAATACGAATACGAAATACTCTGCAAAGAGCCCATTTCCAAACTAACATCACATGCAAATTTGGACTTCAAAACAATACCAGAAACCCCAAAATATGATATACAGAGCACTGGTGAAAAACGAGGAGGAGGGGAGCAAACTGGGTCGACATCGCCGGAATTCCTGGCCTAGTCGCCGGCCAGGAACCGAGCACCCCCCCTCATTTTTCCTCTGTGTTCTTATGTCATCTTAAATACCACTCTGCAGTTACTAAAATAATTTTTCGACCGCTTTTTAAAAAATTTACAGAGAGCGTTTTCATGAGGTTTCCAAAATCGTATTTTGCAGGGTTTTCGTTTTCGTATTGTCGTAACATCGTCTAGATTTCTAGTTAGGCTCTGATACCATGTAAGGATTTTCTTAGCACCACTACTAGGGTTTGGTAGCAACACACATTCCATATTAGAAATTATAGGGTGCTAAAGAAAACATCCTAAGGATCATACTAGAAAAGCTAGGGTAACAAGAGTTTTAACACCAACACAAGTAGTAAAAGGATAGGGTTTGAGAATACAACCTTTGTAGCTCCCTACGCTAGACTCCTTGACCACTTGAGAGTTGAAAGAAGCTTTCTTGAGATCCTCTAGGTCCACGACGATCCACCCAGAGTCCTCTTTGTCCAAGCTAGATGCTTCACTAGATCAAGAGAAGAAGTTGAAGCCAACACTCTAAACTAATAGGCAAGAGTAGTGTAGAATGGTGATGTGGTTTGTTTTCTTACTTCAAAACCCTAACTTGATCACTCTTTTGTTCACTACTAAAAGCTAGAGAGCAAGAGAGTGAGGAGGAAGAAGATGGCAAGATGAAGAGCTCAAAGATAATGATAAGCTTAGAGATAAAAATGAGAAAATAAAATATATATATTTTCTTCTTCTTACCTTTAACCCTAGTTAATAAATATCTAGATATTTCATTTGGATGCAAAATGGCCATGGAAATTAACTCAAGGTTAATGCAAAGGTTAATGGGTGAATAAAATAATCAAGCATGATAGAATTTCCATTAACATTTTCTTTTATCCAAAAAGAAATATCAACATATTTATAAGTGTGTGAGTCTTATATTGCCACCATCCATTGTATCAACAACCATGATACAAGAGTGTGTGCATGTATGTGTGCATGCACATCCATATGTGCATCAATGAGAATAAATGCATACATGCATGCACACAACAAAAGACAAGAAGGGTTTAAAGTGAAAAAGCTAATGGTCAATGATAAATCAACACTTGATTTAGCAAACCGGTCATATCACATACGACCTGACCAATAGCAAACCACCCGATTAATATATGGTATCTCATACGCGTATTTAATCGGGTCCCCGCGCATATCACATATGCACACCACATCGTTTCTCCTGGACTAGGTAACTCCATTGTGGGACTCTAAGACTCATCAATACGCCGGCAGTGGGTGATGATCATATCAAGCACCCCCAAGCCGTAAGAGGTCAGCTAAACGTAATGGCCACCCGGGTATTGAGCGATCAGAAGAAAACAAGCGAACCTGTCACAACTCCCGTCGAGCCAACCGGAAACACTACCGTACAGTCCGGTCTCTTCGTTAGATATGCTGCATATCGAGTCTAGGTATGGTAACGTCGACCCCAATAACTCAATAAGTCATGCCGATGAATGGTCTATAACAGATCAAGAAACTACTGATAACACTTATCAGTAAATCTCAACAGCCCTGGCCAGGGACTTACTGATATAGCCAATCGTGCACAGCACAGCATCAACTCCCAATACCGGGAGAGACGAAACCCCTCCTATCGCTCATCGTCTTCGTGTGTCTCGGGACTATACCCAAAAGCCACCTATTTGCACGACTCAGTAGAGCCGTGGTAGGGTGGTAATCAAAGTACAGTGGGAGAACACACAAGACTCTGTGACGATCTCGGGTCTAGAGACTAACATGTACCAGTGTCACCTGAGAACTGCTATCCGACGATAGATATAATACCATATAGGAGTTCTCGGCGATTCCGTCCAGTGTACCCAGTCACCACTGAGCACCCGTATACGATCTCGATGTCAAACATCAATGGATGTGGGAACATCCATCGCCCATCATATGGGTCTAGTATCATATACACTAGTCTACTCTGGTATATCGATGCCCCATCTCGATACACCTACGACTAGGGATATTTCATGATATGCTTATAAACTACAGACGTCCCACTAGTATGATCTCAATCATAATCACAGTAGTCAAGCAAATATCCTCAGGGCTTTATCAACATGTGTGAATGAATAAAAGCACGATCAAGTCAACATGTCAGATAAAGAAGAACCAGATAGCGTACTATCATGTCGAGCAAGAATGTACACTGAATATATATATACATGTATAAATACATCCTCTATCATATAATGGTCTCTAGGGCATACATATATCCAACAATCCACCTGAGAGATACTACGGTTTTTTCATAGACGGTGGGAGCGAGGATTGCATCATGGAAGATGATGACCCGACTAGCTTCGAGCAGGCCATCATGAGAGGTGACTCTGTGAAGTGGTTGGATGCAATGCGATCTGAGATGGAATCCATGTACACCAACAAAGTATGGACTTTGGAAGTTGCTCCTGAAGGGGTAAAACCCATTGGGAGCAAATGGATCTTTAAATAGAAACTTGGTGTAGATGGAAAAGTTGAGACTTTCAAAGCTAGACTTGTTGCAAAGGGTTTTCGTCAATGACCAGGTGTGGATTATGACGAAACCTTTTCTCCAGTGGCTATACTTAAGTCCATCCGGATCCTACTTGCCATTGCTGCATACCATGACTACGAAATCTGGCAAATGGATGTTAAGACCGCCTTTCTAAACGGTGATTTAGAGGAGTGCGTGTACATGACTAAGCCAGAGGGCTTCGTAGACAGTGGGAGCAGCGGAAAGGTGTGTAAGCTGCTTAAATCCATCTATGGTTTAAAGCAGGTATCGTGGAGTTGGAACATCTGCTTTGATGTGGTAATCAAAGAGTTTGACTTCATCAAGAATGTAGATGAACCTTGTATCTACAAGAAGGTTGCAGAGAGTAAGGTCGTCTTCCTTGTATTGTACGTAGATGACATACTCTTGATAGAAAATGATGTTCCTATGCTGCACTCGGTCAAGCTCTTCTTATCACATAGATTCTCAATTAAAGATCTAGGTGATGCCTCCTGCATTTTGGGGATAAGGATCTATATAGATAGATCTAAACGGATACTAGGATTGTCACAATCCAGGTACATTGATACCATACTAAAGAGGTTTAGTATGGAAGAATCCAAGCGTGGGAACCAACCCACGATCTGTGGACTCACTCTCTCCAAAGAAATGTCTCCCAAGACTGATTTAGAGAGAGCTCGCATGTAAGGGATACCCCTATGCTTCTGTCACGACCCACCCCCAAACACAGATGGTATTGTCCGCTCTGGCCGAAACCGCACGGTTTCGTCCCTTTGAATGAGCCCAGGGCTACTTCCCAGTAGGTCACCCATCCCAGAATTTCTCTGGCTCAAGCATGCTTAACTACGGAGTTTTCCAAACTCCGGAGTTCCGATTCATCCAAAAGGCGCCTTTGTGTTATAAGAGTGGTATCATTCCATTTATAGTTCAGATCGTGCCCTCTTTCGGAATGGAATTCGATACTCCCCATTATTCTGGTGGGTCCTCGTGTGCATCCGTATCGCCTCTGTGTTATAAGAGTGGTATCATTCCATTTATAGTTCAGATCGTGCCCTCTTTCGGAATGGAATTCGATACTCCCCATTGTTCTGGTGGGTCCTCGTGTGCATCCGTATCGGTTACATCCCAACCTTGATACCGGATAACATCTCACTTCTCACGGGGTAGGTGGTATTCAGCCCCAACTCCACCTGGGGTATTACATCCCCTCCCCCCACTTAGAACAATGGTTCGTCATCGAACCACAAACCTACTTTTGAGGGACCGGCACTAATACCATATTTGTCACGACCCACCCCCAAACACAGATGGTATTGTCCGCTCAGGCCGAAACCGCACAGTTTTGTCCCTTTGAATGAACCCGGGGCTACTTCCCAGAAGGTCACCCATCCCAGAATTTCTCTGGCTCAAGCACGCTTAACTATGGAGTTTTTCAAACTCCGGAGTTTCGATTCATCCAAAAGGCGGCTTTGTGTTATAAGAGTGGTATCATTCCATTTATAGTTCAGATCGTGCCTGTAACGCCTTAGATTTTGGTTAGTGTTAGTTTAGACGTTAATGCGGGTTTACTGTAAAAGGTTTACCAATTCGGGTTCCTCACATTTTATAACATTTAATTAATAATTTATTATTATTTGTTATGGAGATGCACGCACGTGTGCACGTAAATGCGAGGATTTGTTTGTGCTAATTTTGTTCTTAGCAACCTTGACACTTAACCTAATCTTGCTTAACCCTAATCTTCCCTAGAACTTTTGTGAGAAGAAGAGAGATATTTTGTTTTGGAAGTGAGGAGGTGGCAAGTGTGGTGTGAATGCATTTATTTGGAATTTAATGCATTTGTTACACTCACCTCTAACCTCACCGGACCCCACCTGAGATACGAGACCCACCCTACCGGCCAGGGCAGGCGACGAGAAGCCCAATTCCGGCAACGTCGGGTTTTCTGAGGGGTTGTGGTTTGGGTTTTGGAGGGTTGGTCTATGCTGTGGTTTGGGTGTGTTTGGTTCTGTTTGTTTGTTTAGTTTTCTCTGTATACGAAATCTGGGATCACCTAGGTAGTTTCTAGTGTTTTGTGTCCGCGCGATACGTTATACGACACGGATCGTGCACTTTGTATGATTTTGCTCTTGGGTCTATTGTTAATATATACTTGTTTTATTGTTTTAATGTTGCAAGTTCGCAGGCGTGGACTTCGGACACTGTTACAAGGGGAAAATAGGTGGTAGTCTTCACCTAGCTTGGAGCGTTGGTGAGTAGATTTAACATCTACAGGGGAATCGCCCGCATGGCGTTATGCGTCTGGGCTAGAGATGTTATTTCTGTCGCATATTCTATGTCATATTTAGAATTGCGCATTCACCCTACTGCTTAGTTAGTGTTGTGCTTGGACTAGTATCCTTAGGACACTGCACTATTATTGACGATTCATGTTGCATGAGCACTGATTGTATGTCTCACACACCGTCAAAAATTGCCATGTCACGCACAACCCACTTATAGATATAATATTGCTTGGTTAGGGACATTGGGACTTTGATTCATATTTCTTATCGCATATGACATATAACATACCTGTATATCCACATGCTTACACATATGCCTTCATATACTTACATGCTAGATACTTGTATACCTATAGGGTATTGTACTATTAGTGATAGGTACATACGCACTTTATGACATAGCTACAGGTATACCTTGCACACATATTTCACTTATACCCAGGGGGTATATTACATCATTTACTTATAGGTAGATACATATACCTTGCTAAACCTTTATGTTTACACATACATCTGGTTATAGCTACATGTTTACCTTTGCTTGATGTTATTTTAGAATTGGAGAAAATTAGGAACCGCATGATATTTATATTAACTTGTTGCAGTTAATTAGCAGCTTTTCCTTTATATGCTTACATTTCAGTTTATGTTGCATATATTTTATTCATGGATTTTCGCATTGTGATATGGATTTTTCATGATGTTTTCTGGATTTGGGGACCGTGGTAGTTTCATGAAATTATGCATTATTTGAAAAATCCGGTTTTCTTTGATATGATATTTCAGCATCCACCATGAGATTTATCGGTTCTGATTATATACTCTATACGAGGGTCGGGTGTTGTATGAGAGTACATGGTGGGGCCCGATACGGTTCCCCTCGGCAAGTTTGATCGATGATCCATGCCGATTGAGCCTGGAAGGTGGGCAAGTACCTACCGGTGACATTACCAATGACTCAGCGGTTATCATGGGGATACCGACGGGAGTCATGTACGTATAGATACGTCGAGAGGCGAGGGTCAGAGCTAGGCACTCGAGCTTTCGGGATAGCGTATGATACGTACCTATCAGGGTGCCAGTCTTGGTGACAGCACCCGATAGACCTGCATTTCTGTGCCAATGCTTGACATATTGGTTTCATAATATTTCCTTTTTACTCCTTTGTATATATCACAGTGGAAATGACATATTTCCTACCACGATGTCAGGATTCCGTGAAAATGACATATTTCATTCCATACTCCACATTTATTGTTTATGCACTGCTTCATGTATTAGTTGTACCTGTTAGAGTACCTTTCATGACTGTTGCATTTACATACTTCATTTTATATGCATTGCTTCATGTGTTAGTTATACCTGCTAGAATACCTTTCATGACTGTTGTATATATACATTTTCATATCATTATTGCATGATTATTGCATACCGATTTTCATATTATTATTGCTTCATGTATTAGTTGTACCTGCTAGTGTACCTTTCATTATTATTGCATTCATATGACCTTTTATTGCTATTAATTGCATATGTTAGTTTCGCGCTGTATGTGCATACTTGCGATTACCTGCATATGTTATTTACTATTCACGAGTTGGCAACTCACTCCCGTTGTGCCACAGTTGTTTTGCAGGGTGTTCCCCAGAATAGTCGAGGCAGGCTATTCATCTATCATCTTTTGCTACGGATACCGCATCAGCTCACAGTGTGCAGTTGCTTAGGTGGGTTTTGTGGTTATTCGTTTTGTTTTGTATTGTATACTCGTTTTGTTGTATTGTATACTCGTTGTATCCGTGTACTCTCCATGTACTATATTTTCTTGTTGACTTAGAGACTTGGTGAGGACGATATTGTATATTTTTGTGACTTGTTATCTTTTATACAGTTTCCTTTCTATCGTTTTTTATTTTTTCGCTACGGCGTCGTATATTTGTTGTGGTGGTTATTTTCCGCCTTTGGGCGTGTTTTTGCTCCCGTTTGGGGATGCTTTATTTATATTTATGTTGTACCCATTTTGGGGCTAGTTTTTACAAAGGAGGTGCTGCCAAAATTTTAAAGAAAGAAAGTTGGACTTTTAAAGAATTTGGGTTGTGATTTCAAAGACTTTTAAACAATGTTTCTTATCTTTTCTTGTCTTTTAATGGTTTAGATTTCTGGGTTTTGGCTTTCTTTTACTGCGTTACGCCTGTAGACGTTGCCTAGTATTAGGGCCGTCACGTGCCAATTTCGGGTCGTGACAAAGTTGGTATCAGAGCGCTAGGTTTTACCTTTCGGAGTGTAGGATGACCTTGGTATGATGGGGTAGGTAGCTTAAGCAGAGTAACGTAATGTGTGTATGTCTGCAGCATACTCACGATACGGTACTCCGCCTAAAGTGACCAAAGTACAAATTGTTTGAAATTCCTTCCTTGATAATTCATATCCTTGTGATTCGATTTTCGTATTCATATCGAATCATATCTCTATTTATAGCCTTTGCCGCCGACGACTATGGGGACCCAGAGTGATGCAGCGAGGACTGACCAGGATAGCACGCTCGTTGCACAGGTGCAGACGGATCCGCATTCGACGGATAGTATCGCTAGGCTTGTGGCAGAGATGCAGGACATGCGCCAGACTATGAGTTCATTGGTTGAGGTTGTTCGAGCGCAGCGACAGGTGGTTGTCACCCCTGTTAACCAGTTGTTCCTTGCGATCATCACACAGTATTCTGTCACCTACATAGCACCGGTGGATGCAGCCCCAGTTTACAAGACACGTCTTCCAGAGACTTTGGGAGTTCCGGAACAGTGGAGGACTCGTACCGGTGTACCAGCTCAGAGACAGAGGCCTCGTCTTCGAGACAGCTTTTATGGCCGTCGGGGAGTTGCAGTGGTTTGGGACGAGAGTCGTGTTAGCTAGATCAGCCGTTTGTTATGTTAATTTCTGTCAGCGATTGTTTTGTTGCGCAACACGTATTTCAGTCGTGTGCCAATCGGGTAGGAGATTCATCCGTCACTTGATCCTCCTAGAGATGATGGATTTGACGTTTGGGCACGGACTGGTTAGCTACGTGCTAGGCGTCTGTGGACTACCGCGAGAAAACAGTCAGGGGTTGTTTTCCCGGTGAGTCAGTTCTTGTTGTGTAGGGGGACAGTGATGCCGCCTCTCACAGCTTGAATTCAGCCTTTTCGCTAGTTGGCTTTTGAGGAGAGGATGTCGTGGATTCTTGGCGTTCATTCGTGATACCGGAGCCACAGTTGGTTTGTTGGACCGGGTTCCTTTCGTGCGAGAATTTTCCGACGTTGTTCTTGATGAGCCGGCGAAGCTTAAGGAGCTTAAGGATCAACGGCAGAGTTGTTTGTTGGGTGGCTTGTGCGTCTTAGTGTTTCACATTAGGGAGCTCCTATTTCTGTTCGTCAAGGAGAAAGACGGCAGTTTGAGGTTGTGTATTGATTGATCGTCAGGTGAACCGGCTTATGGTGCGGTTAGGTATCCTTTACCTCGTATTGACGATTTCTTCGATCAGCTTCAAAGTGCGAGACATTTTCTAAGTTTGTTGGGGATCAGGTCATCATTGTTGTGGGTTCGGAGTGATGACA
Organism: Agapanthus africanus; assembly: GCA_030015575.1. Classification (NCBI taxonomy): domain Eukaryota; kingdom Viridiplantae; phylum Streptophyta; class Magnoliopsida; order Asparagales; family Amaryllidaceae; genus Agapanthus; species Agapanthus africanus. The sequence goes on along the minus strand of JASDDO010000026.1, from coordinate 394,992,141 downwards.
TTCCGAAGACTGCCTTGTGCGTGCTACGAGCTTTGTGTGTTTTGGTGGTGTCATTGGACTCACCAATGCCCTAGCAGCATTCGTAAATATGATGAACCAGATTTCTTCAGGCCGTTCCTCGACCAGTTATTGTTGTGTCATTGACGACATTCTGGTCTATTTCAATGTGTCTTGAGGAACAGGAGCAGCACTTGAGGATTTGTTGTGCAGATACTGGGAGAGCGCCAGCTGTTTGCTAGATTCTCGGAGTGTTCCTTCAGGCTTATTTGTGTTGACTCCTAGGTCTTGTAGTTGCGGGAGACGGTTTTCGTATGGTTCCGAGGGAGATCGAGGCTATACAGCTTTGGCCCAAACTTATGCAGGACGGAGGTCCGCAGATTCTTTGGGCTTAGCAGGTTTTTACCACCGTTTCGTGCAGGATTGCTAATGTAGTGCTGCACCGTTGACTGAACTAACCAAAAAGGAGGTTTCTTTTCTTTGGACTGAGGTATGCGTGCGAAGTTTTCGGCAGTTGAAGACTCGATTAACAACTGCATTAGTTCTTTCTTTGCTTTCTGGTTCGGGCGACTTTGTTGTTTAACTGTGATGTTTCATGAGTGGGGCTCGATTGTGTACTGAGATGACACTATAGAGTTATCGCTTTTGCTTCACTACATCTGGAGGAAGTACGAGCAGGATATCCCACTCATGATCTGGAGATGGCCGTGGTGGTCTTGCGTTGGAGATTTGGAGACTACTTGTTCGAGAGTCGCGTCAGATTTTCACAGACCACCAGAGCTTAATGTACATCTTCCTACAGCGGGTGTTGATTGTTGAGACAGTCTTCTGCAGATTTACGGTTCTTATGCGTTCGTTGAGTACAGCTTGTCTTCGCCTCTACTGAGAGGACAGCTTGCTCATGTCCGCGCCCGACCACTTTTCCTTAATCGCTTTCGCGAGGCACTGCCCGCCGATACTCGTTCGTCAAAGATTCTTGAGCATACTCGGCTGGATAATGATTCGGAGTCCTTGATTGGTGGCAAGGGTGTGCTAAGTTTAGGGACGCGTTTTTGTACATGATACTATTGGGTAGAGACGTGAAATCCTAGAGCAGGCACATCTGTCAACTCTCTATACTCATTCAAGTTCCACCAACCTTGACGTGACTTGCAAGATAGTTACTGGTGGGCAGGGATGTGAAGAGAAGTTTCGGGTTTCGTTTCAAGGTGTCTGTCTTGTTGTGTGCTTTGGTTGAGTATCTGAGACCGGCTAGAGAGTTGCAACCTTTAACCGTTCCGAAGTGGGAGTGGGAGCAGATCTCCACGAATTTCGTTATGGTGTCTACCCAGGTTTAGTCAGGGTGTGACTCCATTCGGATGCTTGTTGTCCGGTTTTGCTCAGTTTGTTCAGTTGTTCTTTGTTAAGTTCGTGCGTTGCACGGAGTTTCTTCATGGGTCGTATCCAATGAAGGCACCCTGTTCGCTTGTCGTCTTAGGCAGGAACTTCAGGAAGCATTGGGTACTGGTTGAGCTTTAGCTCCATTTTTTCATCCGCAGGATGATGGTTTTGTGAAAGCGGGCTATACCGACTATGGAGGATATGCGTGTGCGTGTGCGTGTGTTTTGTTGTTGTCGGCAGTTGGGGATCGTCACTTGCCATTGTTAGGGTTCTCCTTCGATAGCTATTATCAGGAATCACTCCAATTGGCAACCCTTAGGTTTAGGGGTTAGGTCGTGTCGATCACCAGTCTGTTTTTCTGACTCTGCGTAGTAGGATTTTTGGACCCTAGCTAGTCTAGAGACTTTGGAGATGATCCAATTGGTTTAGGTCAGGATGAGAGTAGTCCATTGCGGACAGAGGTCTTATGCCGACCATGGTGGTCGCAGACTTGGGTTCGCAGTGGGAGATCATGTATTCCTACGGACTTTCCGATGAATGACATGTTGAGTTTTGGGAAGCTTATCCCAGAATTATAGGTCCTTTCGAGATCCTTAAAGCGAGTTAGTTCCGTTGCCTTTAATTTGGCACTTCCGTCCAGATTATTGAGTATTCACCCCGTATTCCTTGTGTCGATACTTTGCAATTACCTTCATGACCTTTCTCACATGATTCAGCACCAGACCATTTAGCTTGGACGCGATCTTTCGTTCACCAGCAGCCAATTGTGCGAATGGCTGGGCAGGTGTAGAAACTTCGGTCAAGGGTCTCGCCATCTATGAAGGGTTTTCTTGGACGTATGTAACGTTTTAGAAATCGCTTTACGAATTTTCCCGTTTTAGGGCAAAATTGTCGGTTTTTCCCGTTTTAACCTGATTTCAATCAAACGTCCGTATAAACTTGTCGGCACCTAGTTTGGCTAAAATAAAGCTTGTGCGCGAACTTTGGGAGTATTTGGGAGATTTTGGTTCAGATAGAATTTTTCCCAAATAAAATATTATTTTAAGCGGTATTTTGTGCACGTAAATTAGGAAAAATTTTCTCTTGTGAATAAATTAATTTTTGTCACTAGAATTATTTTAGAAGCTTCTTTTCAAATATCTAGATTTTTCTTTTGTGCAAAAGAATTTGGATTAAAAAAGAAAAGAAAAGAGAGAAAGGTGGCAAATAGCTTTAATTAGCATTTATTACTCTTTTTCCTAGCTATTTCTTCACAAAATATTCACAAAAATACCCCCCCATCCCTCCTTGGCTGAGCCTATCCCCATTTCCGCCCATTTCATTTTCCTTATTCATTCTTCACTCTTTTTCACTCAAAAACACAAAAAGAATTCCAAAAATAAATCCAAAAATTCCTATATAAAAATTAAACCATCGTTCTCTTCACTAAGCTTGTTTGGATCTTCAACAAAACATGGATTTTGGTGGCTAGGTTTGATGAAGCATGTTGGTTTTGTGAGTTCTTGAAGTGGTATAAATTATATCCTTAATCCTTAATTCATTGCTTTAATCTTAATCTAGCTATTTTAGTTAGCTAATTATGTGTTTAGTATAGCTTTTAAATCATGATTAATTCATTTATTTTTGTTTTAAAAAAATTCATGTTAGGGTTAAAGTTTGTTTAAGTGATTATTTTTCATTTAAAGTGTTAATTTGTGTTTTGGAAAAGATTAACCTAGTAGAAAATGTTATTTTTTGCTAATGAACACTTTGTTTAATTATGCAATTTGCTTGCTAGGTTTTTGCTAAAACATAATTAGCGAGTGTTAAAATTATAGGAATGGTTTAGATAGCTTAGTTAAGCTATTTTAAGGTGTTTGTAATCGCTAGATATGCGTTAGCTTGAAACTAGTGTGAAATATTGCGATAGGTTGCTTACTAGATTTCGGGGTTTTCCGACGTGGGTTCGATTGGTCGTTGCGAGGTTATATCTATTGTATTCCTAGTAATTATTTGTGTTGTGTTACGTGATCGGGACGATCGGGGTCTAGACTTGGTGTTTTGTAGTTTAGCGATCCCAGTTAGGGTTTTTGGCCGATGTCGTGCACGATAGATGCGCTAAGCGCGCAGTGTAATTTTCCGGACGTTTTCATCGCGTTTCGTTGTCTTTTCGTCATTATAGGATATTTAGCTTATGTGTTGTATTTATGAAATTTTAGGTTCGCAAGCAGGGACTTCGGGTGCTGCGGAAAAGGGGAAGCAGTTGGTCGGATTTTCATAGCTCGAGACCATCGGTGGGTAGATTTAACATCTACGGATAAATCGCCCGTATGGCGTTATGCGTCGGGACGAATATGATATGATAGATGCATGTATTTGCATATTAGTTACTTTCATATGAATGTCATTGCATAGCATTATCTGTTGTACTTGACTCGTACTTTTAGATATAACACATTACTGACGGTTCATGTTGCACGAGCACTAAATTGTATGCTACACCCACACCGTCTGTAATTGCCATGACACGCACAAACACCTACATACGTGATATGGTAGTGGATAGGAATGATTGGAGTAGTAACTCTTATTCTATTGTGCATATGAAATACTGTGGACACATACATACGTGATATTATATTGGGCAGGAATAGTTGAGGTAGTGACCCTTATTCCACTTCACGTATATCTTGCTATAGCTACTTATACATCATGCATACATATTGACATGTACACCCACTTACTTGATTACATGTAGATACTTAAACCTTTCTACACTTACATGTGCACCTCATATGATACTGCATTTGTTTTCGAAGGATTTGGGAACCGCATGATATATTTTAAAGATGGATTCATTTAAAAGAGCGTATTTCCCTTGATATGCTCATATTTTTGTTTTATGTTGCATATATCATTTTTCATGGTTTTACACATTGAGATATGGATTTCATATGATTTATGGATTTGAGAACCGTGGGGGTATTTTCAAGAAACTATGTATTGTTTGAAAACCCGGTTTCTCTTGATATGATATTTGATGCGTCCACCATGAGATTTCTCGGTTCTGAGATTTGTGATATATACCCGATGTGAGGAGTGAGTAGGCCGTGTGTGGGTACATGGTGGGGCCCGGTACGTTTCCCTCGATAAGATGTTCGTGGTACAGACGATGAGCCTGGAAGGTGGGCAAGTACCTACCGGTGATTGTATTTGGACTCGGCGGTTATCGTGGGGATACCGACCGGAGTGATGTACGACATATCGTCAGGGCCAGTCGTGGTGACAGCACCTGAGTTATGAGGATTTACGTGTCGATGCTAGACACGGGTTTCATGATGTTTCGAGTGTCGGTGTTAGACACTCAGGTTTCCATGATTTTTACGTAAAGTCGGTGGACATACGGGGTTGATATCCTCATATATATATATATACTTATAGGTACATGTTTTCATGATGTTTCGGGTGTCGATGATAGACACTCAGGTTCCATGAGACTTACAGGATGTGAGGGCCGATCTGAGGATGCGGTGCCTGAGGATTTGGGATTTGATGTGTCAATGAGGGACACTGGTGTTTTTCCATGCTGATGATTTTGCATGAGATTTTATATTATATCATCCCACACTCAGGATTATGTTGATACGCATTGTTTCATGTAGTTGTAGTACTCTGATGATGTACCTTTACATGATTGTTGCATATTCACTTATCATACTTATGCTATCGGATTGCATGTGATAGATAGATTGTTGTTCGTGCATATTTGCGATTACTGTATGATGTTATTTACTATTCACGAGTTGGCAACTCACCCCCGTTGTGACACAGTGTTTTGCAGGACTTACCCTCTGAGTAGTCACGGCAGGGCGTCTTATTATCTCTACTTTTGCGGATACCGCTACGGTTGGCTTTGAGGCCTTGCTTTTAGGTGGGTTTGCGGTTATCTGTTTATACCTTATATATCTTTTGTTGGATCTAGTATTCTCCATCTACCACTATGTTGTATATGACTTAGAGACGACTTGTGAGGATTCAATGTTATATTTTGTGGTGACTTTGGGTGCCGTGCTCGTGGGAGCCGGTTTTGTTGAAAAGTTTTACTTCTTTATGCAGTTTTCTTTTATATTTCTTCGCTTCGGCGTCGTATATATGTTTGTAGTGGTTTTCTCCACCGTTGGGCGTGATTTGCTCCCGTTTAGGATGCTTTTATTATTATCTATGTTGTACCCGTTTTCGGGGCTAGTTTTTACAAAGGAGGTGCTGCCGAAATTTTTAAAAACGAAAACTAAACTTAAATATTTTTACTTGAAAATTTCCGAATGTTTAAAACTATGTTTTCTCCGTTGATCCAGTTTTGGGTGGTTTAGATTTATGGGTTTCGGCTTACTTGAGTTGCGTACGCCTGTAGACGTTACGTAGTTTAAGTGCCGGTAACGGGCCAAATTTTGGGTCGTGACAACGTAGCCGTATAGTGAGGTAATTACTTGGGACGCTGCAAGCGAGATTTGGGAGATTTGTAATCTTCTCTTTGAAGGTACGCTTAGTGAGAATTTTAAATTCGGGGACGAATTTTTATAAGCGGGGAGATTGTAACGCCTTAGATTTCGGTTAGTGTTAGTTTAGACGTTAATGCGGGTTTACTGTAAAAGGTTTACCAATTCGAGTCCCTCATATTTTATAATATTTAATTAATAATTTATTATTATTTGTTATGGACATGCACGCACGTGTGCACGTAAATGCGAGGATTTGTTTATGCTAATTTTGTTCTTTGCAACCCTGACACTTAACCTAATCTTGCTTAACCCTAATCTTCCCTAGATCTTTTGTGAGAAGAAGAGAGATATTTTGTTTTGGAAGTGAGGAGGTGGCAAGTGTGGTGTGAATGCATTTATTTGGAATTTAATGCATTTGTTACACTCGCCTCTAACCTCACCCTACACTCACCTCCCTCTCTAATATCCTCACACACTCTCTCTTTTTCTCTATCTCTTCTCATTTTATTCTTTCCTCTCTCAACAAACTGAACACTTTTTCCCTTACAAAATTCATCTCATTTATTCACAAATTTCATCAAAAATCACATCTTTGAATCACTTTTGCCTCTTGGATGCCTAGGAGCATGCAAAGCTTGGATCTTTGAGTTCTTTTGTGTAGGTAATGTTCTTTTGCAGTTGTTTAAGTGTTTTTAGTGCAGCTTAGCTAGTTAGTTTCAGTTTAGACTCGTTAAAGTTTAGTTTGGTGCATAATATCGTATTTTTTGTGTCGGTTTGTGACATATGGGATATGCCGTGACCCAGAAAGTGTACGAGAAAATCAAACAATGTAGTTTTGTAGTACCTGTGACCATAGGACCCCACCTGAGACACAAGACCCACCCCACCGGCCAGAGCAGGCGACGAGAAGCCCAATTCCGGCGACGTCGGGTTTTCTGGGGAGTTGTGGTTTGGGTTTTGGAGGGTTGGTCTATGCTGTGGTTTGGGTGTGTTTGGTTCTGTTTATTTGTTTAGTTTTCTCTGTATACGAAATCTGGGATCACCTAGGTAGTTTCTAGTGTTTTGTGTCCGCGCGATACGTTATACGACACGGATCGTGCACTTTGTATGATTTTGCTCTTGGGTCTATTGTTAATATATACTTGTTTTATTGTTTTAATGTTGCAGGTTCGCAGGCGTGGACTTCGAACACTGTTACAAGGGAAAACAGGTGGTAGTCTTCACCTAGCTTGGAGCGTTGGTGAGTAGATTTAACATCTACAGGGGAATCGCCCGCATGGCGTTATGCGTCTGGGCTAGAGATGTTATTTCTGTCGCATATTCTATGTCATATTTAGAATTGCGCATTCACCCTACTGCTTAGTTAGTGTTGTGCTTGGACTAGTATCCTTAGGATACTGCACTATTATTGACGATTCATGTTGCACGAGCACTGATTGTATATCACACACACCGTCAAAAATTGCCATGTCACGCACAACCCACTTATAGATATGATATTGCTTGGTTAGGGACATTGGGACTTTGATTCATATTTCTTATCGCATATGACATATAGCATACATGTATATCCACATGCTTACACATATGCCTTCATATACTTACATGCTAGATACTTGTATACCTATAGGGTATTGTACCATTAGTGATAGGTACATACGCACTTTATGACATAGCTACAGGTATACCTTGCACACATATTTCACTTATACCCAGGGGGTATATTACATCATTTACTTATAGGTAAATACATATACCTTGCTAAACCTTTATGTTTACACATACATCTGGTTATAGCTACATGTTTACCTTTGCTTGATGTTATTTTAGAATTGGAGAAAATTAGGAACCGCATGATATTTATATTAACTTGTTGCAGTTAATTAGCGGCTTTTCCTTTATATGCTTACATTTCAGTTTATGTTGCATATATTTTATTCATGGATTTTCGCATTGTGATATGGATTTTTCATGATGTTTTCTGGATTTGGGGACCGTGGTAGTTTCATGAAATTATGCATTATTTGAAAAACCCGGTTTTCCTTGATATGATATTTCAGCATCCACCATGAGATTTATCGGTTCTGATTATATACTCCATACGAGGGTCGGGTGCTGTATGAGAGTACATGGTGGGGCCCGGTACGGTTCCCCTCGGCAAGATTGATCGATGATCCATGCCGATTGAGCCTGGAAGGTGGGCAAGTACCTACCGGTGACATTACCAATGACTCAGCGGTTATCATAGAGATACCGACGGGAGTCATGTACGTATAGATACGTCGAGAGGCGAGGGTCAGAGCTAGGCACTCGAGCTTTCGGGATAGCGTATGATACGTACCTATCAGGGTGCCAGTCTTGGTGACAGCACCCGATAGACCTGCATTTCTGTGTCGATGCTTGACACATTGGTTTCTTGATATTTCCTTTTTACTCCTTTGTATATATAACAGTGGATTGGGACGCTGTTATATATGCCCTTACACCGATATTAGTGGAATGAGACGCTAATATATGTGTATTGACATTAATTTATATACATCATCATATTTATTCATGCAAATATATTTAGGATGTTAGAGATTTATTTGATATTGGATTTGGGATATAGGTGATTCATTTGATATTGGATACAGGATATATGAGATTCATTTGATTTTGTACATTCGGGATATATGAGATTTATTCGATATTGTACATTAAGGATTTGTGAGACTTATATGATATGAGAGCCAATTTGGGGGCAGATTTGAGGAATTTGGGATTTGGATTGTCTTGATGGATTTTGGTCCTACCACGATGTCAGGATTCCGTGAAAATGACATATTTCATTCCATACTCCATATTTATTGTTTATGCACTGCTTCATGTATTAGTTGTACCTGTTAGAGTACCTTTCATGACTGTTGCATTTACATACTTCATTTTATATGCATTGCCTCATGTGTTAGTTGTACCTGCTAGAGTACCTTTCATGACTGTTGCATATATACATTTTCATATCATTATTTCATGATTATTGCATACCGATTGTCATATTATTATTGCTTCATGTATTAGTTGTACCTGCTAGTGTACCTTTCATGATTATTGCATTCATATGACCTTTTATTGCTATTAATTGCATATGTTAGTTTCGCGTTGTACGTGCATACTTGCGATTACCTGCATATGTTATTTACTATTCACGATTTGGCAATTCACCCCCGTTGTGCCACAGTTGTTTTGCAGGGTGTTCCCCAGAATAGTCGAGGCAGGCTATTCATCTATCATCTTTTGCTACGGATACCGCATCAGCTCACAGTGTGCAGTTGCGTAGGTGAGTTTTGTGGTTATTCATTTTGTTGTATTGTATACTCGTTTTGTTGTATTGTATACTCGTTGTATCTTTGTACTCTCCATCTACTATATTTTCTTGTTGACTTAGAGACTTGGTGAGGACGATATTGTATATTTTTGTGACTTGTTGTCTTTTATACAGTTTTCTCTCTATCGTCTTTTATTTCTTCGCTACGGCGTCGTATATTTGTTGTGGTGGTTATTTTCCGCCTTTGGACGTGTTTTTGCTCCCGTTTGGGGATGCTTTATTTATATTTATGTTGTACCCATTTTTGGGGCTAGTTTTTACAAAGGAGGTGCTGCCAAAATTTTAAAGAAAGAAAGTTGGACTTTTAAAGAATTTGGGTTGTGATTTCAAAGACTTTTAAACAATGTTTCTTATCTTTTCTTGTCTTTTAATGGTTTAGATTTCTGGGTTTTGGCTTTCTTTTACTGCGTTACGCCTGTAGACGTTGCGTAGTATTAGGGCCGTCACGTAACAATTTCGGATCGTGACAAAGTTGGTATCAGAGCGCTAGGTTTTACCTTTCGGAGTGTAGGATGACCTTGGTATGATGGGGTAGGTAGCTTAAGCAGAGTAACGTAATGTGTGTATGTCTGCAGCATACTTACGATACGGTACTCCGCCTAAAGTGACCAAAGTACAAATTGTTTGAAATTCCTTCCTTGATAATTCATATCCTTGTGATTCGATTTCCGTATTCATATCGAATCCTATCTCTATTTATAGCCTTTGCCGCCGACGACTATGGGGACCCAGAGTGATGCAGCGAGGACTGACCAGGATAGCACGCTCGTTGCACAGGTGCAGACGGATCCGCATTCGACGGATAGTATTGCTAGGCTTATGGCAGAGATGCAGGACATGCGCCAGACTATGAGTTCATTGGTTGAGGTTGTTCGAGCGCAGCGACAAGTGGTTGTCACCCCTGTTAACCAGTTGTTCCTTGCGATCAGCACACAGTATTCTGTCATCTACATAGCACCAGTGGATGCAGCCCCAGTTTACAAGACATGTCTTCCAGAGACTTTGGGAGTTCCGGAGCAGTGGAGGACTCGTACCGGTGTACCAGCTCAGAGACAGAGGCCTGGTCTTTGAGACTGCTTTTGTGACCGTCGCGGAGTAGCAGTGGTTTGGGACGAGAGTCGTGTTAGCTAGATCAGCCGTTTGTTGTGTTAATTTCTGTCAGCGATTCTTTTATTGTGCAACACGTATTTCAGTCGTGTGCCAATCGGGTAGGAGATTCATCCGTCACTTGATCCTCCTAGAGATGATGGATTTGACATTTGGGCATGGACTGGTTAGCTACGTGCTAGGCGTCTGTGGACTACCGCGAGAAAATAGTCAGGGCTTGTTTTCCCGGCGAGTCAGTTCTTGTTGTGTAGGGGGATAGTGATGCCGCCTCTCACAGCTTGAATTCAGCATTTTCGCTAGTTGGCTTTTGAGGAGAGGATGTCGTGGATTCTTGGCATTCATTCGTAGTACCGGAGCCACAGTTGGTTTATTGGACCGGGTTCCTTTTGTGCGAGAATTTTCCGACGTTGTTCCAGATGAGCCGGCGAAGCTTAAGGAGCTTAAGGATCAGCGACAGAGTTGTTTGTTGGGGGGTCTTGTGCGTCTGAGTGTTTCGCATTAGGGAGCTCCTATTTCTGTTCGTCAAGGAGAAAGACGACAGTTTGAGGTTGTGTATTGATTGATCGTCAGGTGAACCGGCTTTTGGTGCGGTTAGGTATCCTTTACCTCGCATTGACGATTTCTTCGATCAGCTTCAAAGTGTGAGACATTTTCTAAGTTTGTTGGGGATCAGGTCATCATTATTGCGGGTTCGGAGTGATGACATTCCGAAGACTGCCTTGTGCGTGCTACGGGCTTTGTTTGGTGGTGTCATTGGACTCACCAATGCCCTAGCAGCATTCGTAGATATGATGAACCAGATTTCTTCAGGCCGTTCCTCGACCAGTTATTGTTGTATCATTGACGACATTCTGGTCTATTTCATTGTGTCTTCAGGAACAGGAGCAGCACTTGAGGATTTGTTTTGCAGATACAGGGAGAGCACCAGCTGTTAGCTAGATTCTCGGAGTGTTCCTTCAGGCTTGTTTGTGTTGACTCCTAGGTCTTGTAGTTGCGGGAGACGGTTTTCGTATGGTTCCAAGGGAGATCGAGGCCATACAGCTTTAGCCCAGACTTATGCAGGACGGAGGTCTGCAGATTCTTTGGGCTTAGCAGGTTTTTACCGCCGTTTCGTGCAGGATTGCTAGTGTAGTGCTGCACCGTTGACTGAACTGACCAAAAAGGAGGTTTCTTTTCTTTGGACTGAGGTATGCGTGCAAAGTTTTCGGCAGTTGAAGACTCGATAAACAACTGCATCAGTTCTTTCTTTGCTTTCTGGTTCGGACGACTTTGTTGTTTAACTGTGATGTTTCGCGAGTGGGGCTCGATTGTGTACTGAGGTGACACTATAGAGTTATCGCTTTTGCTTCACTACATCTGGAAGAAGTACGAGCAGGATATCCCACTCATGATCTGGAGATGGCCGTGGTGGTCTTGCGTTGGAGATTTGGAGACTACTTGTTCGAGAGTCGCGTCAGATTTTCACAGACCACCAGAGCTTAATGTACATTTTCCTGCAGCGGGTGTTGATTGTTGAGACAGTCTTCTGCAGATTTACAGTTCTTATGCGTTCGTTGAGTACAGCTTGTCTTCGCCTCTACTGAGGGGACAGCTTGCTCATGTCCGCGCCCGACCACTTTTCCTTAATCGCTTTCGCGAGGCACTGCCCGCCGATGCTTGTTCGTCAAAGATTCTTGAGCATACTCGGCTGGATAATGATTCGGAGTCCTTGATTGGTGACAAGGGTGTGCTAAGTTTAGGGACGCGTTTTTGTACCTGATACTATTAGGTAGAGAAGTGAAATTCTAGAGCAGGCACATCTGTCAACTCTCTATACTCATTCAAGTTCCACCAACCTTGACGTGACTTGCAAGATAGTTACTGGTAGGCAGGGATGTGAAGAGAAGTTTCGGGTTTCGTTTCAAGGTGTCTGTCTTGTTGTGTGCTTTGGTTGAGCATCTGAGACCGGCTAGAGAGTTGCAACCATTAACCGTTCCGAAGTGGGAGTGGGAGCAGATCTCCACGAATTTCGTTATGGTGTCTACCCAGGTTTAGTCAGGGTGTGACTCCATTCGGATGCTTGTTGTCCGGTGTAGCGTTTTGAAAATCGTTTCGGTGAAATTTCGGAAAATCGGTAAAATAAGGGGGTTTTCTGTAAAAAGTCAAAATACAAATATCTTATTATAAAAATTAAATATACATATTCTAGCTATGTAATTGCTAGTATTTGGTGTTTATTGAGCCACTGGTGAAATTTCAAATTTTCTGAAAATTTTTCCGAAATTAATTATTTTAATATTATTTTAAGCCGTCACTAATATATTTAATTAGGGAAAATTACAAATTGGAATGAGTTAAAACAAATTTTATGCACCATAAAACTTTAAATAAAATTTTATCATGTGGTTTTTGAAACGAAATCGTTTGCCAAAACGGTTTAGAAAATATCGAAGAAAAATGGCTTAAATGGTGAAATATAGCTAAATAGAATTGGGGTATGGTTGCATGTAGCTTAATATTCCTCATATACACACACACACCCTCACCCTCTCCCCTATTAGGGCTGAATTCAGCAGCCCCCACTCATCTCCTCACTTAAAAGTCAAAGGAAACCAAGAAAAGAAAAGGAAAAAAAATAAAATAAAGGAAAAGATGTTTAAGTGTTGACTTGACATATGGCTCCTTTGACCATACCAACACCCCCACCTCACTCTCTCTCATCCTCCCTCAAAAATTCTGGCCGAAACCCCTCCCTCTTGCTGCCCCCATTTTTTCTCCTCTCATTTCATCACAAAAAATTCATCAAAATGCTTAAAATTCCATCAAAAATCATGTTAAAACTCAAATCCGAGTCCTACCCATTTCTCCTTAACCTATCAAGCATGGATCTTGGTGAAAAGTTTGCATTTTGGAGACAAGTTTCATGTTGATCTCAAGATGGTTATGAGGTATAAATCTTGTTCTTTTTTTTTGAGTTGTTTGTTATTACTTCAAATTATGTTAATGAAGGGTTTAGTTTAGATTTTAAATTTCAAGTCCAAATTCAAGATTAGGGTTTATGAAATTGAAGTGAGGTTTTGTTTTGGAGTTGAATGGTGATCAATTGTGCATGGTTATGTGATGTATTTTTGTATCTTAGGGCATGCAAAATGTAATCTTGTTGCTTAGTGCTAATTATAACATTAAAATATCCAATTTAGCTTTATTTAAACAAACTAGTTTTTAGCTTTTGGTTCCAAATGGGTGATTTAAAATCTAATTAAGGTTTTGATGACTTTATTAACATTTTAATTTGTTGTTTAGCAATTTAGATCATGCAAAACCAAGCTTAATTGATGAATTGTGAATTTTGCTATAAAAGGTATTAAAAATTGATATTTTTGCAAACTAGGATTTTGGAAATTATGCAAATTTATGAGAATAAATTATAGAAATGGTTTATATGACTTAGTTATGATATTTAGTGGATATTGTGGCCGCTAAATTTGTTTAAACATCGAGTTTTGTACTAAAACGGTTAATTTTGATTGCTAGATTTTCGGAAAAATAGCTTTTAAAGTGAGTTTGAGGTTTTTGTGAATTGCAACCTATTTCATATTATAATTAGTGTTTTTGAATGTATAAATGGGTGTGTTTGGGTTTTTCTCGATGGTTTGGCGTTTGTACGCCGACGTCGAGGGTTTTTGGGTCGATTTGTGAAAGCAACCATAGGTTTTGACCTATGTGGGATTCGTGCGTCGTTTTGGTCATGAGTCGGATTTTAATGCGATATGGTGCGTTATGATATGTAGGTACCCCATGTGGACTTCGAGACGACAAGCAAGCGCGTGACGACGTCGGCACCGGCGAGCGAGGACCAGGTGAGTAGATTTATATCTGCGGGGAGAAGTCGGGTGGATGGCGTATAGCACCCCCGCAGTCCGTGGTGGTGTATACGGATGCGTATACACACCAACAATTATTATATGTTATTTGGGATTAATAACGATGTTTAGGATGGATATTGATGTGTTGGATTATTTTAGTGTTGCGAACCCTAGGGTAGTGTTGCACTACACGTACACACATACATACTTGCATACATTCCTATTTATATGTGCTCATGGGATTCTTTATAGTTATGTGTTCACATGGGTATGGGACTATGTGTTCACATACGGATTTGAGGATGATACTTGGGATTGAGCTGAGTCGATGAGATTTGTTTTGTGGTTGTGATATCGGTGATATGGCAGGATTCGTACTTGAGGTACGTCCTGGTATTATAGCGGATCTTGGGGCGGCGATATGGGTGAATAGTGTTATAAATATGATTTTGACCCGTACCCAGATTTGGGATGCCATACGACGGTTTTACGTACGAGCTATATATTGATGATTGATCCGCACTCTTGATTTGGGATGTCTGGTTATAGATATGATATTATTGAGGCGGGATCACCGACTATACATATACAGGTATGTATATGTATCGACTCAGATGATAGGCGGTTTCCTTACCTGTAGTTCAGCTTGTTAGTTCAGCCGTATAGTTTAGTGTAGTTGTTAGATTAGATTAGACTTCTTACCTATTTCAAAAACTAACGAATCGTGGGTATTTTAAAAGACAGCCCAAGTGATCCTACGGATATTTCAAAAGACGTATCTTTTCATAAAAACACCGTAGCCCCTATTTTCAAAACCCCATGATTCGTGTTATTTCAAAAGGCACCATTTGTAGGACTTATATTAGATTAATGCAGGTTAGTTACAGTTGCGTCTAGTATTCAGCTCCCGCTTATTATTGTGGTTCGCTCCGCATCGCATACTTACATTGTTGTTTCATATTGCATTGTTGACATTATGCTGTTAGGACACCAGCACCATTACCGATGATGCATATGTACCACGTACACTTACTTGCCGGCTCACACACATCTTCATCGGTAATTGCCATGTCACGTACACCTTAGAAAATATTATTGCTTAACTTTGCTTGATAGCTAGTAGTGTGACATAATATTAGTGTACTTACCTTATATGCCAGCTTAGATATTGTAGTTATTACTTGTCACTTCATGCATACTGTTATTCATTGTTATGCCGTATTCATGGATTCTTATGCCTATATTCATGGGTTTATATGCTATTGATGATTTGGATTCGGATTTCTATGAGATTTTCTGGATTGGGGGAAAACCGCAAAACTTATATAAACTGATTTCGCTCTTTTTAAATAAAAAGTGCGGTTTTTCCCATGCTGTATGAGTCGTCCACCATGAGTTTGCTGATGGATTTCGAGACCGATTCGAGGAGGCAGATGAACCGTTTTGGGTACATGGTGGACCCGGTAAGGTACCCCGGGGCAAGAAGCGCGTGATGATGACGATGTGAGCCGGGCAGGGAAGCACTACCTACCGGTGATTTTACCCGACGCGTCGGATATCCGGAGGATACCGTCGTGGTCTTGAGATGGATGGTAGGGGCCGGTCTGGACTGACGGCATCCTAGATATTGTGATTGAGATATTGAGATTTCGAGATATTGAGGTACAGAGACTGTGATACAGAGATATCGAGATATTGGGATTACGTTTTGTGCCGATGCTAGGCACTGTTTTATGCTGATTTCATTATGATACCTCATTTTAAAAATACAAAGGAAATCTCACTAAATTATGAAAACAGTTTCTTCATTTACATGTATTCTGTTTTCATGCATTCATACCTCATTCACATGATATATTGCTACCTGAGGCACTGACACGGGCACATGAGATTACACTCGGGTTAGATATTTACCCTAGCCTTTGTTATAGGCTGCATGTTATATATATAATTGAGGATATATTATGATCATTGACCTAGGTTGCGTTATTTATGCGATTTCTTTCTGTAGATGTTTTTCTATTCACGAGTTGGCAACTCACCCCCGTTGTGCCCCAGTTTTTTGCAGGTTTTGCCGTACAGCTTTCATTACGGCTTTGCTGGCACTGCTTCCCATTTCCGGGTGACTGCTAGTAGGTGGGTTTACTTGTATCGTACCCCCATTATATATCTTGTATATCATTATTCATGTTGTATCCCGTTTGGGGGCCAGTTTTTACAAAGGAGACTCTGCCAAAATTTTCGGGAAACGTTTGATTTTTTTTTAAACCGCATATTTCGGCTTATGCTATTGAAACCACTTGTTTTAATTGGTTTTCCTTCACTCTACTACTTTTCTTGGTTTGGATTTCTGGGTTTTCGGCTTACTTAGATTACGTACGCCTCGAGACGTTCGTAGTTTAAATGCCGGTCATATTCCGTACTTTCGGGACGTGACAAAGTTGGTATCAGAGCGTTAGGTTTTACCTTCGGAGCATAGGATGACCCTTGGTTGATGGAATAGGTGACTAAAGTAGAGTGGCGTACCGTAGGTATGTTCCGCGGCATATTTACGATACGCTACTCCACTTAAGAAGCCTTAGGATATACATTTCTTTGCTCAGTATTATATTCATTCCGATCTAGCCTCATCAGTATCAGTTATGGTTCTGCTGCCACGATTACGGGCAGGGAGAGCTACAGCTAGAGTTGCGGTCAGCACGAGCTCGTCACGAACGAGGACTGACCAGCACACGATTGCGGAGATGTGTCTTTTTATTGTGTTTCACGCCCCGAGCGTTTAATGGATCGCTGTATGAGATTACTTGGACGTGCCGATCAGCACTAGAGAATTGAGCCACTGACAGAGGCCAGCCAGATTTTGATGACCGTTGGTGTATTGCTTACTCATGATGATTGAGGCACTGTTCAGCGTGCAGACGAGTGAGCCAGTTGCTGCTGGGAGTGACGAGATATCGTCCCATATGTTGGAGCTATTGCGGGACGAGTTGTACTAATAGATGCTAGAAGGTCGCTAGTCATCCGAGGATGGATGACTAGGACATGTGGTTCGTTCGCCTACCCGATGAGAGGTCATCAGATAGATTGATTCCAGCAAGAGACGACTTCACGTGGAGACGTTGAGAGTCGACAGAGACGATCGAATGTCAGAAACCTATTATTCCAAGTTTAAAGTATTCGGAAAGACATGCAGGCAATTCTATGGACCCTCTAGAAGAATGAAACCCTAACTCGACATAATGACCGTGTGAAAGCCTTTGAACCTTCGGGTTTGCGGCAGTTCCACGGCGCCATTAGTGAGGCTTGGGTTTGCCCTTCTACGGCTGGACCATCGATGCTGTGGTACGTACTCGATACTGTTAAACTGTACCCAAGATGTTGAGCTTTTGGGGGATTATGAGGTTCTGACGAATCAATCGGATGGTTCGACTTCAATCGGATGCTAGGTGGTGAGATGCATTCTTGGGAGACTCCAGATACGAGGATAGCCGTTGGAGCTCAGTCCATGTAGCCACGACGAGACGAGTCCGAAGCAGTCGACGTTAGAGAAAAGTGGAGTAAGAGGTTCGTACGAGATCTTGATGAGACTACGTTCCACTCCGCCGACATCAGAGATGCGGTGCGCATGCCGAGGCATGGTACTTGGATTTACCTTCCAGAAGGAGTCGCGATGTGTATGCAGTCGTTCCAGAGCAAGATGCAGATATAGGAAAGGATGATGACTTCCGGACAGTTGGCAGAGACGAGACATGGAAGAGACCGTGAGCAGGATTCCTTCCAGGACACTGCTGCAATGATACTTGCACCCAGGATCAGATGTGTCACGTACATTCAGAGAGCCAGAGGCCGACGCTAGTGATATGCTGTCTTACGAGTGGTCGCGATGATTGACCGAGAGATGACCAGAGAAGTGCCAGAACGGAATCATCCCCGTTAGCACACCTGACAGGGCCGATGAGCCGATGGACCGAGAGATTGGTAATTCACAGTGAAGATCTTGACCCAGGAGTGGTCATTGTTACGCACACCAGCAGGCCAGAGTTCATGATCATCGACGAGACGTCCCACTAGTGACCGCGACAGTTGGCCCGAGATTCTTAGAGGATGCACTTGAGCGGTACTATTCCGCCATTATTGATTTCGATATTTTGGGTGATTTATTCTTATGATTTGATTTTGATGATTGAGGATTTACGATCTTTGCACAGTGTTGCACTTGATATCATTTTCGTGCTTTGGTTTCGCATATTTGTGATTTTACGGTTTTAGACATTTGAGTTGATTTTGTGTGTATGCACGCACACGATTTGGTTCCTGCACTCTGTATAGTTTATATATGCTTGCAGTGCAGTGATACGCCTTTTGTGCACTTAGATGCACTGGACTTCGATTTCGATTGTGATACTCGATATTTTTTTTGTGCACCTTGTGCACCTGATTTGATTTTGCGCATGTTCGGCGCTTGATATTGGATTTCATGATTTCGTGCATGATAGATGCCCCTGGTTTTGGGTTTTTCGCGCATGTTGAGCGCATGTCTTGAGATGCGATTTTGGTGCACACCAGATGCACTAAATCGAGATTTTTTTTTGTGCGTGTCAGATGCACCTGATTTTGCTGTCAGGCACACACGTTGCCTACGACAGATGCTTTGTGCACACCCGATGCACTTAGATCTTGTTTCTATGCACTTGTATGGCACGTATTTGGATTTTGATTTCCGTGCGCACCAGACGCATGTAGTACGCATACGCGTATTTTGGGATTGATTTTTCCTATAGAGCAGTACGTTTTTATGATATTTACTATGTGTTTTCGTACTGGGCAGGACTAGTCAGAGAACAGTACCTGAATATATTTGGCATTCATTTCCTTCAAATATTTACATATATAGATTTGATATTTACGTGTGTAGTTCCGATTTATAGCATATTGGTTTTGTATTGGATTTGACATTTGTGTCTTTATCATGACTCCGATGATTGCGGGATGCTTGACGGAGTTTTGATTTGAGTTATATGCTCATTTTTCATGCGCATGCGCTGCGCTACGATTCGTTTTATGTATTTACAATTTCGCAGCCCCGACGACTTGATGATTTTGCTTAGATGTTTTTGTATTTGGGGGAGTTTGAATTTAAATTCGGGGACCGAATTTCTTTAAGGGGAGAAGATTGTAGCGTTTTGAAAATCGTTTCGGTGAAATTTCGGAAAATCGGTAAAATAAGGGGGTTTTCTGTAAAAAGTCAAAATACAAATATCTTATTATAAAAATTAAATATACACATTCTAGCTATGTAATTGCTAGTATTTGGTGTTTATTGAGCCACTGGTGAAATTTCAAATTTTCTGAAAATTTTTCCGAAATTAATTATTTTAATATTATTTTAAGCCGTCACTAATATATTTAATTAGGGAAAATTACAAATTGGAATGAGTTGAAACAAATTTTGTGCATCATAAAACTTTAAATAAAATTTTATCATGTGGTTTTTGAAACGAAATCGTTTGGCAAAACGGTTTAGAAAATATCGAAGAAAAATGGCTTAAATGGTGAAATATAGCTAAATAGAATTGGGGTATGGTTGCATGTAGCTTAATATTCCTCATATACACACACACACCCTCACCCTCTCCCCTATTAGGGCTGAATTCAGCAGCCCCCACTCATCTCCTCACTTAAAAATCAAAGGAAACCAAGAAAAGGAAAGGAAAAAAAATAAAATAAAGGAAAAGATGTTTAAGTGTTGACTTGAGATATGGCTCCTTTGACCTTACCAACACCCCCACCTCACTCTCTCTCATCCTCCCTCAAAAATTCTGGCCAAAACCCCTCCCTCTTGCTGCCCCCATTTTTTCTCCTCTCATTTCATCACAAAAAATTCATCAAAATGCTTAAAATTCCATCAAAAATCATGTTAAAACTCAAATCCGAGTTCTACCCATTTCTCCTTAACCTATCAAGCATGGATCTTGGTGAAAAGTTTGAATTTTGGAGACAAGTTTCATGTTGATCTCAAGATGGTTATGAGGTATAAATCTTGTTCTTTTTTTTTTGAGTTGTTTGTTATTACTTCAAATTATGTTAATGAAGGGTTTAGTTTAGATTTTAAATTTCAAGTCCAAATTCAAGATTAGGGTTTATGAAATTGAAGTGAGGTTTTGTTTTGGAGTTGAATGGTGATCAATTGTGCATGGTTATGTGATGTATTTTTGTATCTTAGGGCATGCAAAATGTAATCTTGTTGCTTAGTGCTAATTGTAACATTAAAATATCCAATTTAGCTTTATTTAAACAAACTAGTTTTTAGCTTTTGGTTCCAAATGGGTGATTTAAAATCTAATTAAGGTTTTGATGACTTTATTAACATTTTAATTTGTTGTTTAGCAATTTAGATCATGCAAAACCAAGCTTAATTGATGAATTGTGAATTTTGCTATAAAAGGTGTTAAAAATTGATATTTTTGCAAACTAGGATTTTGGAAATTATGCAAATTTATGAGAATAAATTATAGAAATGGTTTATATAACTTAGTTATGATATTTAGTGGATATTGTGGCCGCTAAATTTGTTTAAACATCGAGTTTTTTACTAAAACGGTTAATTTTGCTTGCTAGATTTTCGGAAAAATAGCTTTTAAAGTGAGTTTGAGGTTTTTGTGAATTGCAACCTATTTCATATTATAATTAGTGTTTTTGAATGTATAAATGGGTGTGTTTGGGTTTTTCTCGATGGTTTGGCGTTTGTACGCCGACGTCGAGGGTTTTTGGGTCGATTTGTGAAAGCAACCATAGGTTTTGACCTATGTGGGATTCGTGCGTCGTTTTGGTCATGAGTCGGATTTTAATGCGATATGGTGCGTTATGATATGTAGGTACCCCATGTGGACTTCGAGACGACAAGCAAGCGCGTGACGACGTCGGCACCGGCGAGCGAGGACCAGGTGAGTAGATTTATATCTACGGGGAGAAGTCGGGTGGATGGCGTATAGCACCCCCGCAGTCCGTGGTGGTGTATACGGATGCGTATACACACCAACAATTATTATATGTTATTTGGGATTAATAACGATGTTTGGGATGGATATTGATGTGTTGGATTATTTTAGTGTTGCGAACCCTAGGGTAGTGTTGCACTACACGTACACACATACATACTTGCATACATTCCTATTTATATGTGCTCATGGGATTCTTTATAGTTATATGTTCACATGGGTATGGGACTATGTGTTCACATACGGATTTGAGGATGATACTTGGGATTGAGCTGAGTCGATGAGATTTGTTTTGTGGTTGTGATATCGGTGATATGGCAGGATTCGTACTTGAGGTACGTCCTGGTATTATAGCGGATCTTGGGGCGGCGATATGGGTGAATAGTGTTATAAATATGATTTTGACCCGTACCCAGATTTGGGATGCCGTACGACGGTTTTACGTACGAGCTATATATTGATGATTGATCCGCACTCTTGATTTGGGATGTCTGGTTATAGATATGATATTATTGAGGCGGGATCACCGACTATACATATACAGGTATGTATATGTATCGACTCAGATGATAGGCGGTTTCCTTACCTGTAGTTCAGCTTGTTAGTTCAGCCGTATAGTTTAGTGTAGTTGTTAGATTAGATTAGACTTCTTACCTATTTCAAAAACTAACGAATCGTGGGTATTTTAAAAAACAGGCCAAGGGATCCTACGGATATTTCAAAAGACGTATCTTTTCATAAAAACACCGTAGCCCCTATTTTCAAAACCCCATGATTCGTGTTATTTCAAAAGGCACCATTTGTAGGACTTATATTAGATTAATGCAGGTTAGTTACAGTTGCGTCTAGTATTCAGCTCCCGCTTATTATTGTGGTTCGCTCCGCATCGCATACTTACATTGTTATTTCATATTGCATTGTTGACATTATGCTGTTAGGACACCGGCACCATTACCGATGATGCGTATGTACCACGTATACTTACTTGCCGGATCACACACATCTTCATCGGTAATTGCCATGTCACGTACACCTTAGAAAATATTATTGCTTAACTTTGCTTGATAACTAGTAGTGTGACATAATATTAGTGTACTTACCTTATATGCCAGCTTAGATATTGTAGTTATTACTTGTCACTTCATGCATACTGTTATTCATTGTTATGCCGTATTCATGGATTCTTATGCCTATATTCATGGGTTTATATGCTATTGATGATTTGGATTCGGATTTCTATGAGATTTTCTGAATTGGGGGAAAACCGCAAAACTTATATAAACTGATTTCGCTCTTTTTAAATAAAAAGTGTGGTTTTTCCCATGCTGTATGAGTCGTCCACCATGAGTTTGCTGATGGATTTCGAGACCCGATTCGAGGAGGCGGATGAACCGTTTTGGGTACATGGTGGACCCGGTAAGGTACCCCGGGGCAAGAAGCGCGTGATGATGACGATGTGAGCCTGGCAGGGGAGCACTACCTACCGGTGATTTTACCCGACGCGTCGGATATCCGGAGGATACCGTCGTGGTCTTGAGATGGATGGTAGGGGCCGGTCTGGACTGACGGTGCCCTAGATATTATGATTGAGACATTGAGATTTCGAGATATTGAGATACAGAGACTGTGATACAGAGATATCGAGATATTGGGATTACGTTTTGTGCCGATGCTAGGCACTGTTTTATGCTGATTTCATTATGATACCTCATTTTAAAAATACAAAGGAAATCTCACTAAATTATGAAAACAGTTTCTTCATTTACATGTATTCTGTTTTCATGCATTCATACCTCATTCACATGATATATTGCTACCTGAGGCACTGACACGGGCACATGAGATTACACTCGGGTTAGATATTTACCCTAGCCTTTGTTATAGGCTGCATGTTATATATATAATTGAGGATATATTATGATCATTGACCTAGGTTGCGTTATTTATGTGATTTCTTTCCGTAGATGTTTTTCTATTCACGAGTTGGCAACTCACCCCCGTTGTGCCCCAGTTTCTTGCAGGTTTTGCCGTACAGGTTTCATTACGGCTTTGCTGGCACTGCTTCCCATTTCCGGGTGACTGCTAGTAGGTGGGTTTACTTGTATCGTACCGCCATTATATATCTTGTATACCATTATTCATGTTGTATCCCATTTGGGGGCCAGTTTTTACAAAGGAGACTCTGCCGAAATTTTCGGGAAACGTTTGATGTTTTTTTTTAAACCGCATATTTCGGCTTATGCTATTGAAACCACTTATTTTAATTGGTTTTCCTTCACTCTACTACTTTTCTTGGTTTGAATTTCTGGGTTTTCGGCTTACTTAGATTACGTACGCCTCGAGACGTTCGTAGTTTAAGTGCCGATGATATTCCGTACTTTCGGGACGTGACATCTGGTTTTGCTCAGTTTGTTCAGTTGTTCTTTGTTAAGTTTGTGCGTTGCAAGGAGTTTCTTCATGGGTCGTATCCAATGAAGGCACCCTGTTCGCTTGCCGTCTTGCGCAGGAACTTCAGGAAGCCTCGGGTACTGGTTGAGCTTTAGCTCCATTTTTCCATCCGCAGGATGATGGTTTTGTGAGAGCGGGCTATACCGACTATGGAGGATATGCGTGTGCGTGCGTTTTGTTGTTGTCGGCAGTTGGGAATCGTCACTCGCCATTGTTAGGGTTCTCCTTCGATAGCTGTTATCAAGAATCACTCCAATTGGCAACCCTTAAGTTTAGGGGTTAGGTCGTGTCGATCACCAGTCTGTTTTTCTGACTCTGCATAGTAGGATTTTTGGACCCCAGCTAGTCTAGAGACTTCGGAGATGATCCAGTTGGTTTTGGTCAGGATGAGAGTAGTCCATTGCGGACAGAGGTCTTATGCCGACCATGGTGGTCGCAGACTTGGGTTCGCAGTGGGAGATCATGTATTCCTACGGACTTTCCGATGAATGACATGTTGAGTTTTGGGAAGCTTATCCCAGGATTATAGGTCCTTTCGAGATCCTTAAAGCGAGTTAGTTCCATTGCCTTTAATTTGGCACTTCCGTCCAGATTATTGAGTATTCACCCCGTATTACTTGTGTCGATACTTTGCAATTACCTTCATGACCTTTCTCACATGATTCAGCACCAGACTATTTAGCTTGGACGCGATCTTTCGTTCACCAGCAGCCAATTGTGCGAATGGCTGGGCAGGTGTAGAAACTTCGTTCAAGGGTCTTGCCATCTGTGAAGGGTTTTCTTGGACGTAGCCGTATAGTGAGGTAATCACTTGGGAGGCTGCGAGCGAGATTTGGGAGATTTGTAATCTTCTCTTTGAAGGTACGCTTAGTGAGAATTTTAAATTCGGGGACGAATTTTTATAAGGGGGGAGATTGTAACGCCTTAAATTTCGGTTAGTGTTAGTTTAGACGTTAATGCGGGTTTACTGTAAAAGGTTTACCAATTCGGGTTCCTCACATTTTATAACATTTAATTAATAATTTATTATTATTTGTTATGGACATGCACGCACATGTGCACGTAAATGCGAGGATTTGTTTGTGCTAATTTTGTTCTTTGCAACCTTGACACTTAACCTAATCTTGCTTAACCCTAATCTTCCCTAGATCTTTTGTGAGAAGAAGAGAGATATTTTGTTTTGGAAGTGAGGAGGTGGAAAGTGTGGTGTGAATGCATTTATTTGGAATTTAATGCATTTGTTACACTCACCTCTAACCTCACCCTACACTCACCTCCAACCTCACCCTACACTCACCTCCCTCTCTCATATCCTCACACACTCTCTCTTTTTCTCTATCTCTTCTCATTTTATTCTTTCCTCTCTCAACAAACTGAACACTTCATTTCCCTCACCAAATTCATCTCATTTATTCACAAATTTCATCAAAAATCACATCTTTGAATCACTTTTTCCTCTTGGATGCCTAGGAGCATGCAATGCTTGGATCTTTGAGTTCTTTTGTGTAGCTTAGCTAGTTAGTTTCAGTTTAGATTGGTTAAAGTTTAGTTTGGTGCATAATATCGTATTTTTTGTGTCGGTTTGTGACATATGGGATCTGCTGTGACCCGGAAAGTGTACGAGAAAATCAAACAATGTAGTTTTGTAGTGCCTGTGACTATAGGACCCCACCTAAGACACGAGACCCACCCCACC
Organism: Agapanthus africanus; assembly: GCA_030015575.1. Classification (NCBI taxonomy): domain Eukaryota; kingdom Viridiplantae; phylum Streptophyta; class Magnoliopsida; order Asparagales; family Amaryllidaceae; genus Agapanthus; species Agapanthus africanus. Next base: position 394,966,825 of record JASDDO010000026.1, on the reverse strand, counting down.
GGCCAGGGCCGGCGACGAGAAGCCCAATTCCGGCGACGTCGGGTTTTCTGGGGAGTTGTGGTTTAGGTTTTGGAGGGTTGGTCTATGCTGTGGTTTGGATGTGTTTGGTTCTGTTTGTTTGTTTAGTTTTCTCTTTATACGAAATCTGGGATCACCTAGGTAGTTTCTAGTGTTTTGTGTTCGCGCGATACGTTATACGACACGGATCGTTCACTTTATGTGATTTTGCTCTTGGGTCTATTGTTAATATATACTTGTTTTATTGTTTTAATGTTGCAGGTTCGCAGGCATGGACTTCGGACACTGCTACAAGGGGAAAATAGGTGGTAGTCTTCACCTAGCTTGGAGCGTTGGTGAGTAGATTTAACATCTACAGGGGAATCGCCCGCATGGCGTTATGCGTCTGGGCTAGAGATGTTATTTCTGTCGCATATTCTATGTCATATTTAGAATTGCGCATTCACCCTACTACTTAGTTAGTATTGTGCTTGGACTAGTATCCTTAGGACACTGCACTATTATTGACGATTCTTGTCACACACATCGAGGATTGCTACGTCTTCAAAAACTGGATTGAAGACCAATACCAACAGGGCAAGTTCGCGTTGTCCGAAAGATGGAAGGTGAACCCGCCGCAACCTCATACCCCGAAAAGGGTGAGCACGCCGGGGGCAACGTGCTCCCTTGTTGAAGAAGCTCCGTGGGAGATTGTGCTATCAAACAAAACCAAGAGGATGATGAACGATCTCCAGACATTCCCGGCGATCAGGTGGGAGAACCCGCTAGAACCCCAGATCATTGAAGGGATGCTGAAGCCGTGCCCAACTCCAAAGACCGGTGGTGATGGCCCAAGCACTCACACCCAGCTGTCGAAATCTTCAAAGAAGAAGAAGAAAAGATCCAAAAAGCCCATGAAACCTGGCGACAAGCACACGGACCTGCGGAAACAAATTGACGCGTTGGAAGAATATAATCAGAAGGCGCGGACCCCAGTCACACTCCAAGAATTTCTCAGCCAGGTCCTTGAGGACGGAGATGATGACAATGGAGAAGACTCGTCGGATGAATCTGAAGATTATGTGGCAAACTGCCAAGTGATCTCTCACTCATCAATAAATGACGAAGAAGCTCCTTACACAGAGAAGCTGGGGACAGATCCTGAGCCAGAACTTCTAGGACCATCAGACGAAATGATTGATGCATTCCTGAACGAAGCCCATCTTAAAAGCAAAGCTGATCGAGAGCGCGAGATGGCCATATTCGAGAAAGCCAAACGCCGGTGACTAGATGAAAGGGTCGAAACACTCCCACCGTATTAAAGTACATCCGACGCAAATGAAAGCAGGATCAAGACAAGGAAACGATTCGCCAAAGCCATATCGATGGGGATGAAGCTGCCCTCTTTCAGAGAAAATTCTCCTGGCGGTATACATCTTGATGAAGCGGACGTACATCCTAACTTCTGCTTATATCATCAGAAGATCGCACATCCTACTGAAGACTGCAACTCCTTTAAGTGTTGGTGGTAAGGGTATGTCGCTCACAGGCAACACTTCAACAGGACAAAGCATGAAGCTCGTAGACAACGGAAAAATGCGACAGATGAGCGTAAAAGAATTGCCGGCAATTGTCATAGGGTTGATCCCGGGGGATCGCGAGTTCTCACCTTCGGGAGCGACTCCGATGAAAAAGTAGCCCACGGTCCTCTCTTCAAAGAATCCATCTCTGAAACGAAAGAATTGAGGAGTTGCGAGAACATTCATCCGTGCAATGGCATGCTACGTGGAAAGGATCTCGGACCCGCAAACAAGGGATCGAACAGAAAGGATAAAGGGAAGGGAAGAACGGCCTTCGTCGCCAACGCTCAACAACAATCGAGTGGCCTTAGACCGGTTGTTCGTCAAAGAAACAAGCGGCAACCCCTTTATGAGAAGTTGAAACGTCCTTACTCGTTTCCCCAGGATGAAACAAGGAGTCTGTTCGAAGTGGCAGTGCACAACACTTATCACTCTACCGGAGCCGAAACACCAGCTACAACTGAATGATGTCAGAAATCCTAATTACCGCACTTACCTGTAAGTCTACGGTAGCGCCCCGGCCTTCAACAGACGCCAAATGCGGAACAAAAAACTTTTAACTAGCGCTATCGTATACTATAACCCGGATCTGCCATTATTGCTAAACCAACAAACTGTAAAGAGGGTAGAAAGGTTATACCGAACGATCCGAGTCCTTCGTTCTTTAACCATCATCCCACGCTCTGTTGCGGCTGCTCCGTTCACGTCGATCTCCGATCTCCTCGTCCAGGTGGCACCACGTCAACGGATCTTTAAACGGGCTCTCACCTCTGACTCGAGGCAACTCGGTCGTCAAGTTTGCTAAAAGAGACGACCAAGATTGATGTAGAGAATGAGTAGAATACTTTGTCTCACTTCGTCCAAAGCCGTGGACGAACGGTTAATGAAGTTGCCACTCGAATCGGGTGATAGAATGAAAGAAGCTATGAAATTTCCATACACCACAAACTATCATCTTTTAAAAATACAACCATTTCTTTTTCCCAAATCAATCATCTCTATTAAGGGGAGGGGGCCGGCCATATATGTAGAGGGAGGGAGGTGAAGGTAGGAGCAAAGAGGTGACCATAGCAATAAAGGAGAAGGAATGAGTCATTAAACACCTAGTATGAACTCATTTAAGAACTAATGAATCATCACCCTTAGTCACCAAAACATTAATGGAACAATTAATGCAACCATGAGTCACTTAATCCTAGTCATCATCTAGAAACTTCTAGATGCATGACACACACCCATGACTCACCCAAGAAGAAAAGATAAATCCGCATTTAACCGAATGTTAAATACGGCCGATAGAAAACTGGAAACTGAAAACTGGAAACTGAAAACTGGAAACTGAAAACTGGCAACTTCCAAAAGTGATCCTGAAACGAATTTCAGGATAACACCGAAACTGTATAAATATACCCGCATTTGTATTACGACCGAATACAAATGCAACTGAGACAAAGATATTATATCTACTCAATATAATACTTGGATCCGGCTTAAACCAAAGCCCACCAGTATTATCTGCCCAAAAAATGACACGTGCGTAAACGTACATGCATTTTCCGAACCCTGCCATAAAACCATACGGCCTCTACAACGTTTCGCCCGAACTAGGGAAACTGTCTGTGGGGGACTCTAATGACTCGTCAGTACCCTGGCAGTGGGTTTAACCACAAGCCCTCAGCGGCACTAGCTGTGCGTAACGGCTGCCCATGGACTGACCTCAAGGGAGGCCGATGAGCGAACTCATCCGGAAACCCTACTGAGCCTAACAGTGACAATGTATATACAGTCCGGTCCGTTCGTCTATAAGTATCGCATATCTGCCTAGGGGGCTGGTAACGTCAGACCCCCAACAGCAATATAAGTCGTGTCGGAGTGTAGCCTAAAAACACCCTGAGATACTACTGGAGTACCTACCAGTAAATCTCCTGCCACGGCCGTGGGCTTTATGTAATGGCTCTCCTACACACAGCACGATCTCACCCCCAATACCGGGAGAGACGAATCCCCTGCCGATCCGCTCACGTGCCTCCATGTGGCTCGGGACTGTACCCAAAAAATACCTGTTTGCACGACTCCTTTGAGCCGTGGTAGGGTAGAAATCAAAGCACAGTGGGAACTCACACGAGACAAATGACGACCTCAGGTCGACGAACTAACCTGTACACATGTCACCAGGGAACTGCTATCTGACGATATGTATAATACCAACTAGCAGGTTCCCGGCGAGTCCTGTCCGGTGTACTCATAACCCAATGAGCACCTGTATACATCTTAGGTGATCCAACTGACACCAGTGGCTTGTGAGACCGGCCACCGCCCCTCGTCGGGGTCTCGACTGTACACACTAGTCTACTCCGGAGTATCGATGCCCTGTCTCGAAACTCCCACGACTAGGGACCATAATTAAGGATATGCTTATAAACCACCCAACTCTCACGTATATGATCATCATCATACTGTTGGTAGTAAAGCAAGATCTTAAGGGCTCTATCAAAGTGTAACAGTGATCAGTCACCTGAACCTGTACACGACTGATAAAGGCAAACCAGATAGCATACTATCATCTCGAGTAAGACTGTCCTACCGGTATAGGTCCTCCGCAATCATTGCAATCACGTACCTGCGATCCAATAATTGACTCTGAGGGCACTATCTCCAACAATCTCCCACTTGCACTTAAGGCTAATTATTGCGATGTCGACTACTCACAGCCCGTATGAAACCGAACATCCAACTCCTCTACTAATCAGTTTCATAAAGCCCGTTTGTAAAACTATTGTGTTCGAGAAATAGCCTCAGTGAGTGGATCCGCCCTGATGTTTCTTTCTATATCTCTCTTAATCTCAAGTTCGCGGAGAAAGCCATCTCCCGAATTGAGTAATACCTGTCTTAGAATATGTCTGGATATCGGATGGGACCTAGTTCATAAATGAACTCCAAATCCAAACTTCTTAGACTGTATCGATCACTGAACCTAATCAGTATCCGGCACCATGCCTCCTACAGTATCCTCTTGGACTACCTGTCCATAATACTGCCCCCTTCGTCAGAGGGAAAACTATAACTCTGACAATCACTCTGTCATCTTTGTCACCTTTGAAGCCTGGAATGATAATCGTCTCCCGAAGGAGGCTGCCGTCATCAAATCCGTAGAACATATACTTATGTTCTAAAACTGCTTTCTTATGTTTATCCAGGATTGGATTAATACAAACTTATTGCATCTAGTGCAAAAACAATATCTGGTGTGGTACTTGACATCTCACGATTGACTCAATTGCCTAAGCAAGTGATCTGTCAATCAGCACATCCCTCTCCCCTTTAGTCTGTAAGACACCTTTAGAGAGGGTGCCTCCATCACCTGCAGGTATACCACCATGCCAGGAGTCATGTATTCTAAATACCATTAGAATACTGTCAAAGTACCCACATTGGGAAACTACCCAAATCTAGATCTAAAATCATAGATCTAGAAACCAGAATGTCAGATATTATATCCATATCCTGTCTGGAGAAACAACTGTGTGACTACCACAGTACAACCGATCGTAGTATAGGAATTTTACTTCTTACTCTGTGTATGTCATCCAGATACCATGACATCACACCCTACTACCTTCTTAACAGATCCATCCCCTATTCTGATGAAGTCAAACCCATGACTGTCACATCAAAAATAGATGATCTATCTCCGCTATATCTGCTCTAGTCTATAAATAGACATAAGCTACTTGCCCACTATGCTTCCGCTGCTCCCACTGACCACAACAACCCTCTGGCAGAATAATATATATGTGTACTTCTAAAGCTAGTTTAGAACGACGCTATACTTAACCTCCTGCCGGGTCTCATAGTCTGGAACAACAGTAGTGTCAAGTCTGGGTAAGCAAGAACCTCCCTGTCACCGTCCTTGAGGCTACCGGAGTACCTCTCGGGTGTCTGAGGTTACCCATCATATCTGCGGAGTGGCTATTGGAATGTCAAACCTGATTGAATCTATAGGTCCTATTAAATTTTCCGTAATCGTTTGCGGTTCTGGAATCACTTCCAGTTCTACCATACTCCCACTACTGTTTTCTGAAAAAATCCATTTTACTAAAACTGTGGCGAGTCAAGAACAATATCACTATTGATCTTCCAAATGGTAGAAAGTCAACCCTCGTCATAGCCAGGGTCAACCCACAAACAACTATTACAGAAACGTGCCCTGAGTAATCCAGAGTCTGGTTTTAAGCATAAGCTGGACAACTCCCTGTACCTTAACATCGTTAAGGTATGATCCATTCTATATCCAATATAGAAACTTTGGCACTTATTTAATTGGAACCAGATTCAAATCATGCAACTGTCTCCAGTGCATATCAACTTAATGGAAAGAGGCTAATTAGCATTACTCAACTTAGGAATCTATCCAATTATGAGTAACCTGAAAGAGAAACAAGTTTCTTAAAACCATTACTATCATCTGAATAACAATCACAAGAATCTACATCTTCGATCTCTTTGAAGAATCCCGATACTTGTGACACCTGGTCTCTACTTTATTCTTATACCCACAACTTCTCAAAACTTAGACCTTGTATTTCTACGAAACACTTGTCTAAAAACTAGAGAAGTCATAAGTAAACAGAACATAGTACGAGGACCTACCCCTTTGTCCTGATGGACACTTGGACAACATACAATACTCTGTATAAGTCCGCTGAGTTGAACAACTCAAAACCTGTGCGTCGTAGGTGAAAAACTGTACCCAGGCGATTTCCTCAAATATCACCAATTACAACGAATTCCGATATAATGAGAATGATCACCTAATTCCCAATAACTTACTCCCACTCATTATCTGTAAAGCCATACAGATATGAGAATCATACCTGGTAAATACATACCCTGGAGTAAGTATCTAATCGGGATAACAGTTTTGTTTTAACAATGCACTGAAACATGAAAATGTTTCGTAAGGGTATCCTGGTATTCCTAGCAATGCCTCTTCCATAATCTAATTCATGACTTCAACCGTATATTTTATTGCCATTTCTCCAAATCCCTTTATTTGTCTTTAGTCATTACCTTCTGTACATCCCCTTTAGGCTAAGTGGTTTTCTTCCTTCCCTACCGTTCGGCACCAGCCTTTGGTTTGGAAGAAGACTATCCAGTAAGCATAATAGGTGTACCCTCCTAAACCAAGGAGTACTCACATCTTGAGAGAAGGTGATGATAAAAGACAACTGAATAATACCTTATTCTCTTAAAGGTGAAATAGGAGTGGCGATGAAGTATACGGTTTGGTCGTGAATGATAACAGTCGCAATTTACTTTGCCCTCTTTCTAATCCCTTTATTTTGTCTTTACATATTACCTTCTGCACACCCTACTTAAGCTAATTTGTTTTCTTCATTCCCTACCTTTCGGCACCTGTGTATGGTTTAGAAGAAGACTATCCAATAAGCGTAATAGGTGTACTCTCCTAAACCAAGGAGCCCTCGCAACCTGAGAGAAGGCGATAATAAAAGACAACTGAATAAACCAATTCTATTTCTCCTGAACCTGGATCCATCCTCGAAGAAGTCCCTTCGAGTTCGTATATAACCATACGATGGATCTATCCAATGGAAGTGGATGTCCGTAGTAATACGGGGTGTTCTGAGAAATGCAAAGGGTAAAAGAAGGAGTTGCAATGACTTATGCAACTCTGACAATCCAAAAGCTAGTATTTTAAGAAGGTTCGGTCAACTTGGTCACTGAGTCATAGTCTAGGGTCGGTCAAAGGTCGCTACCAAAGAGAGCGAGAGAGAAAAGAAACACTCTGCGTGCACTCTAACCTAGATCAGAATGGTTATCACTTTATCTAATCAGGAAACCTCCCACTGTATTGTCAAATTCTCCTCCAAACCTAAAAGAAGAATCAATCGGGATCATCCGAAGAGTAAACCAACTCATCAGTGGGAATCGGGATCCAACTCTCATCGCATGATAACGTGACGGAATCCACTCACGTTACTCACACTCCAGAAGGTATGCGCATACTTGGCAGGTTTCAGTTTCTTTAGAAACTCCCGATATGATTTTTGCCCCATGCTCTTATGACCATGGCGTTAGGTCAAAATGTCATAAGTCACATGCCAAGTTCTACCCGTCACTATCTTGTTAATTTGAACCCACCCGCACATGCCGTTGGCGTTAGGTCAAAATGGCAGAACGACTGTCCCAAACCAACTCATCTATCTATGCAACAAATGAATACCCAGCAGCTACCAAACATTATGCCTTGGCGTTAGGTCAAAATACATAGCTTGAATACTACTGAATACCCAAAAGAAATGACGGAGGGCTACGGCTGGTTTTTGGCGAAAAACCTTTAACGTAGTGAACTTGATATCGCTGAAGGAACCTGATAGCTTTTTATAAAAATATAGTGGCGAAAACCTTTTCTAAAAAGGTCACTCCCGGTGAAGGGATCTCGGCTCTTTCCTCGTGGAATGAGGTGCAGGATATTCCACTGAATACCGCGATGCAAAGCAACATGTAATCGACTATAGTAATGATATTACACTGACGCAAACTTCTGCCCAAGGGGTCAGTCCCGGTGAAGGGATATCGGCCCTTGCCCCGTCGAATGAGGTGCAGGATATTCCAACCGAATATCACTATGCAAAACAAAAGGAAACGTCTTTGTAATAACACTTTTTAAATTTGTTCCAACAACTGCCAAATAGGTTTGCTTTCCTTTGCATTGATCAGAATCAACGCGGTCCCATCAACCAATCACACCAGAAAAGAACGAAAATAAAATGTACGTATATGCCATCTGCATTCGTCACTGGGTCCCGTCATCACCCGTTAGGTTACTTAACTAACGACAGAGCGGGGACTGGACTGAAAGGTTAGCCTAGCAACTCATGAAGGGATTGGAAGCATCACATGTACCAAAGATGGAATTTTTAGGGTGCTAAGTTAACGATCATTGAATCGTTCCTAGAAAATTAGGGTTTCGAAATTTTGCATAGCAACATAAGCAAGAAAAGCTAGGGTTTTGAGAGTACAACCTTTGTATCTCCCTACGCTAGACTCCTTGGTTACTTGGGGTTTGGAAACGGGTCCGCTTGAACTCCTCTAGGTCACCGATGATCCACCCGGAGTCCGCTTTGTCCAAGCTTGCAACTTCACCCGATCAAGAGAATGCAATGAAGCTAACACTCCAAACAAGTGGGCTAGACTTGTGTAGAATGATGTTGTGGTTCTCTTTCTCACTTCAAAATCCTAACTTGATGAGTATATTGCTCACTACAAAATCTAGAGAGCAAATGAGAGAGGAAGAAGAAGATGATGGCTATATCTTTTACAAGAGTGAAAAGAATAACTCTTCTTTTAGAAAAATGAAAATATATGAATATATATTTTCATGTTCTCATCTCAAACCATGGTTTAAACAATGAATATATTATTGAACTTGAGTTAAAACACAAAAGGAAAGTTTACCCAAGGTCAAAAGGTGGGTGAGAATGGTTAGGACAAAAGAAGAGTGTAGAAATAAATCAATCATAACCATTTTCCTTTTTCCTTTTTGCTTTAAATCAAATGCAATAAAAACCATATATAAAACCATGGTGTGAGTCTTATATTGCCACCATCTTCATGTATGTACAACCATGAAGGATGTATGTATGTATGTATGTATGTGTGTATGTACATCCATATGTGCATGAATCTAAAACGAGAACATACATGCATGCATGCATACATCAAATACAAGAAAGGATTTCTAGTGAGAAACTAATGGTTAAATGATAAATTAACACTTGGTTTATCAATCCGGTCATATCACATATGACCCTAACCAAAAGCAAGCCGCCCGATCAATATACGGTATCCTATACGCGCATTTTAATCGGGTCCATGCGCATATCGCATACGCGCACCACAACGTTTCGCCTGGACTAGGTAACTCCATTGTGGGACTCTTAGACTCGTCAATACGCCGGCAGTGGGTGATGATCATATCAATGTAAGTCCATGCTACCTCTTCCGGTACTTTCGGGCATGCGGAATTCGGTGAAAAACAATTTTCTAGAGACGGTAACATGGACTCAAAACCGGATCTTTGTTAAATATCTAACTAACAACCTAACTAGGAGTTGTTAACTACTCGGTTAGGGGGTTATACCTTTCTTTCTTGAACTCCTTCGTCTTCAAATCTCGATGGTGTACGGATCGGCTTCACCCCGTCGTCTCCTTGCGCCGAAGATCGATCCACCTGAAAGCTTCTACCTTTGGCTTCTTCTTCGAACTTTGAAGAAACTAGTTCACTCGGTTTGCTAAACCTTATGAACTAGAGTGAGTAGAGGAGAGTGTGTTGAGATTTTTCTCTATGGTTCTTGGTTCTCAACACATGAGACAAGTGAACCATAGACTAAAGAGAGGGAGAGCAAGAGGAAGAGGATGAGAGCTCAAGAACAAGAGAAAGAATGAAAATGATAGAATGAGAAAGACTTTTTCTCTCTTGGCTCTCACAATCCAAAGCCATCATAACAAATCATAGCAATCAAGTATTATGTGATGGATTAAGCTACAATGGCCATATCATTTCATGCACTCATTTTTCACAAGAGAACAAGCAAGCAAAAAGTCTTTGCCATGAAATGATAGCCATTGTCATCATGATGGTCGACTAGTCCAACCTAGTCAACCGGTCAACAAGTCAACAAAGTCAACCCCTCAACAACCATGTCACCATAATACTTAATTAATATTATTGTTAATCATATATCATATTCTCATTAGGGTTTAGCAAGAAGTCAATGGTCAACAGTCAACAGTCAACAACCCTAATGAGAATCCTCTGCCTTTGTCTCTCCGTCAATTGTGCATACACACCCGCATCCGCGTTCCGAGGAACACGAATACATACTGGATAAAACCAATCCCAAAACGTACACTAGGATCTGGCTTAAACCAAAGCCCGCTAGTGTTAACTGTCCGGACACTAAACGTGCACAAGTGCACGGATGTGACCGAACCCTGTCGCAAAACCATGCGACCTGTCACAAAACCATGCGACCTCTACTCTTTTGCCTAAAGGCGAATAGCTTTCTGTGTGGGACTCTAAAGACTCGACACTACGCTGGCAGTGGGTTTAACCACAGACCGCAAGCGGCACTAGCTGTGCGTAAGGTAGATGCCGACAAGAAGACTGACGAGGTGAAACCCATCTGAACACCTACTGAGCCTGAATGTGACAGTCTCCGTACAGTCCGGTCTGTTCGTCTGATACATCACATGGCGGGCCTAGGGGAGCGGTAAACGTCATTCCCCTAATAGCGGTACAAGTCGTGTCGGAGTGAAGCCCAAAACACCCTGAGATAACACTGGAAGCCTACCAGTATATCTCGCTTGCCCTGGCCAGGGACTACTCGTGTAATGGCTCTCCTAGACACAGCGCGATGTCAACCCCCAATACCGGGAGAGACGAATCCTGTCTAACCGTCACTGCCTCCAAGTGCTTCGGGACTGCACCCAACTACTACCTGTTTGCACGACTCTTTGAGTCATGGTAGGGTAGTAATCAAAGTACAGTGGGAACACACTCGAGGCGAAGTGACAGTGTCAAGTCAGCGGACTAAGCTGTACTCATGTCACCTAGGAACTGATAACTGACGATAGGTATAATACCAACCGGTCAGTTCCTGACGAGTCCTGTCCAGTGTACTCGTAACCTAACGAGCACCCGCATACTATCTCCAGTACGACGTACTGATGGCTGTGCAACAGACCATCTCCCACTCTGGGATGAGAAGCGCATACGCTAGTCTACTCCGGAGTATCGATGCCCTGTCTCGATAGTCCTGCAACTAGGGACCTGCATAAGGATGTGCTTATAGATTACCCAGCCCCCACTAGTGTGACTGCTATCACAACGCTGGTAATCAAGCAAAGATCCTAAGGGCTCCACTAATGTGTATAGGTGATATACTAAAATAAACACATGTACACATTGAAGTAGAAACAAACCAAGTAGCATACAACTATTTTGAGCAAGATTGTATATACAAGGTGAATATCCCAAGCATCCATTAAGTAATATACAAACTAGTATGATACAGTAATGGCCTCTAGGGCATATACACTAACAATCTCCCACTTGCACTAAGGCCATGTACTGGCGTATCGAAGACCTATCATCTCGATCAGCCACTCGAACTGAGTCTAGGGCAAGGCCTCGGTGAACGGATCTGCAGTGTTATCTTTTGAAGCAACCCTCCGAACCTCGATCTCCTGGCGATCCACGATCTCCCTGATCAGGTGATACCGCCTCAAGATGTGTCTGGATCTCTGATGGGACCTGGGTTCCTTCGCTAAACCTATAGCCCCGTTATTATCGCAATACAGAGGTATTGGATCAACAATGGACGGAACCACCTGAAGTTCTTTTAAGAACTTCCTCATCCAGACAGCTTCTTTTGCGGCATCAGATGCAGCGATGTATTCCGCTTCCATCGTCGAGTCTGCAACGGTTTCCTGTTTGGAACTCTTCCAACACACCGCCCCTCCATTGAGGGTAAAGACAAAACCCGACATGGACTTGGAATCATCCTTGTCACTCTGGAAGCTGGAGTCAGCAAAGGCCTCGATCTGGAGGTCTTTTCCGCCATACACCAAGAACATCTCCTTAGTCCTTCTCAGGTACTTGAGAATGTTCTTTACTGCTTTCCAATGTTTCTTCCCAGGGTTTGACTGATACCGGCTTACCACACTCAGTGCATAAGCTACATCCGGTCTGGTACACAACATCGCATACATTATAGAGCCTACCGCAGAAGCGTAGGGTATAATAGACATGCGATCCCTCTCCAAATCAGTCTTGGGAGACATCTCTTTAAAGAGGGTGATCCCGTGACAAGCCGGTAGGTTACCGCGCTTGGAATCTTCCATACTGAATCTTTTCAGTATGGTGTCGATGTACCTGGACTGTGAAAGTCCTAATATCCTCTTGGATCTATCACGATGGATCCGGATCCCCAGGATGTATGAGGCATCACCCAGGTGTTTCATGGAGAACCTGTGTGACAAGAACCCCTTGACAGATTGTAGCATAGGAATGTCATTTCCTATTAAGAGAATGTCATCCACGTATAAAACGAGGAATACTACAGTTCTCGCTACAAATCTACTATAGATGCATGGTTCATCTGGATTTTTGATAAAGCCAAATTCCTTGACCGTCTCATCAAAACAGATGTTCCAACTCCGCGATGCCTGCTTTAGTCCATAGATGGACTTAAGCAACTTGCACACCTTTCCGCTGCTCCCACTCTGAATGAAACCCTCTGGCTGGTCCATATAGACACACTCCTCTAAATTTCCATTTAGAAAAGCGGTCTTTACGTCCATCTGCCAGATCTCATAATCGTGGAAGGCAGCAATGGCAAGAAGGATCCGAATGGATTTCAGCATAGCTACTGGAGAAAAGGTCTCGTCATAGTGCAAACCAGGTCTTTGACGAAAACCCTTTGCAACCAGTCTAGCTTTATAGGTCTCAACCTGTCCATCTACACCAATCTTCCTTTTGAAGATCCACTTGCATCCTACGGGTTTTACCCCGTCTGGAGCAACGTCCAACGTCCATACTTTGTTGGTGTACATGGACTCCATTTCGGTCCGCATTGCATCCAGCCATTTTACCGAGTCAACGCTCTGAACGGCCTGCTGGAAGCTAGTAGGCTCATCATAATCTATGATGCAATCCTCTCTATCCCCGTCTATGAGAAAACCGTAGTATTTCTCGGGCGGATGAGACTGCCTACTACTCCTGCGGAGCGGCGTAGGAATGTCCTGTTCTTTTGAACCCTCTGGTTCCACTAAGCTTTCAGTAATAGTCTGTGGTTCTGGAATTTCTTCCAGTTCTACCACGCTCCCACTAATTTCCTTTTCTAAGAACTGGTGTTCTAGAAAGTGGGCATGACGAGAAACAAAAACCTTTTGTTCCTCTTCGCAATAGAAGAAATATCCCTTGGAGTTCTTTGGATATCCTACGAACTTGCACTGTACTGAGAGTGCCTCGAGCTTGTCCGCATGCTGCTTTTTGACAAAAGCTGGACTTCCCCATGTCTTAATGTGATTAAGATAGGGTCTCTTCCCACACCACATCTCATATGGTGTAGTAGGCACAGTCTTAGTTGGAACTCGGTTCAAAAGGTATGCAGCTGATTATAGTGCATATCCCCAGAATGATCGCGGTAACTCAGCGTTACTCATCATGGACCGTACCATATCCAATAGGGTTCGGTTCCGTCTCTCCGATACACCGTTATGTTGCGGAGTGTATGGAGGAGTAAGCTTAGAGAGAATTCCGTTCTCTCTTAAATAGTCCAGGAACTCGGCACTCAAGTATTCTCCACCTCGATCCGATCTTAGAATCTTGATACTTTTGCCGGTTTGTTTTTCTACTTCATTCTTATATTCCTGGAATTTTCCAAAGGCTTCGGACTTATGTTTCATTAAGAAGACATAACCATACCTTGAAAAGTCATCCGTAAAAGTAATGAAGTAAGAATAACCGCTTCGTGCATGTGTAGACATTGGACCGCACACGTCGCTGTGTACGAGTCCCAAGAGCTCGCTCGCCCTTACTCCGTGTCCAGTGAACGGAGTCTTTGTCATCTTTCCTTTGAGACAGGATTGACAAGTGGCATACGATTGATATTCGAACGGTTTCAAATATCCTTCTGTATGTAACTTCGTCAACCTTCTCTCATTGATGTGACCCAGTCTACAATGCCATAAGAAAGTCTGATTTATTTCCGGAGACTTTCTTTTGTGTGTATTCTGGACATTGAAAATCTGTGGTTGGTTTAATACGTATATACCATTGCTCAATGTACCTGACCCAATCAGAACTTGATTAAGGTGAATGTTTACAACATTGCTTACAAACGCAAATTCATAACCTTCTTTAGAAACCAAAGATACAGAAATGATATTACAAGTTGCGTTGGGTACAAAAAAGCAATTACGCAAAACCAAAACATGTCCATCTGACATTCCCAGGTGATAGTCCCCCACGGCCTTAGCATCCATGCTAGCTCCGTTTGCAACTTTGAGGGTCATGTCACCTGCCTTCAAAAACCTACGGTTTCTCAACGCCTGCAAAGAATTACAGATATGAGATCCTGATCCGGTATCCAATACCCAGGAAGTAGAGTTTATTGAAAGACAGTTTTCAATAACATACACACCTGAAGCTGAAGCCGCAACCTGCTTCAGATCTTGTGTTCTAGCCTTCCAAGCCCTGCAATCATTCTTCCAGTGTCCCTTCTTATGACAATAGAAGCATTCTTCTTTATCCACAAGCTGCCCCGCTTTCTTTGTTGCTTTTGCCTTTCCCTTCGTATCCACTTTACTAACACCGCCCCTTGGTTTGGCGGGGGCTTTCTTCTTCTTTCCCTTGGCTTTCTCCTTGGACCTAGAAGAGGAAGATCCTCCAACAAACAAAGTGGATGTTTCCCTACCTTTCTGTAGGGTGCCCTCTGAGCTCCTCAGCATGTTGAGGAGTTCTGAAAGTTCAACTTTCTTTTCTTGTAAGTTGAAGTTCAGGATAAACTGGGCGTAAGTGGAAGGAAGGGACTGGAGAATCAAGTCCGTATAGAGCTCATTCTCCAACGTGGTCCCAAGGTCCGCGAGCTCTTCTATGTAGCCAATCATCTTAAGCACGTGTTCCGCTACCGATGATCCGACGGCCAACCTTTCCGAAAATAACTTTTTTGACACTTCGTATCTTGCGATACGAGACTGCTCTCCATACAGTTCTTTTGTATGGAGAAATATGGATTCGAGGTCCATATTCTCGTGCCTCCTCTGATGTTCGTTGTCCATAGAGGCAAGCACGAGGCACCTGGCCTTCGCGCAATCGATCTCCCAAGTCTTACGGATTTCCTTATCCGCGGCGCTGGAGGTGGGACCTGGGACAGGGGGAGCTTTGGTAGTAAGAAGATACCCCAGCTTGTCGTAAGTGATTGCCATTTTGACATTCCTGAGCCAATCTTTATAGTTTGGCCCTGTCAGTATGTTTTTATCCAGAAGTAACTTAAGTCCAGTCATGTCGATTGGTCGCTGCAATTAGGAGAGAGAGAAGAAACACTCAGCATGATGCTCTTGCAAGTTTAGAGTGGTTTTTAGTTTGTCTAAACAGGATGGCTCCCACTGTTTCTCGAATCCCTCCTCAAACCAAAAAGGAAGAATTAGTCAAGATCAATCTCACCGTACAATACTTGCTTAACCGTTCAGCCAGGCTAGTGTCGGTACTTCGAGGGAGGTTTTCCAACGCTTTCGCGAAGTTCCTTAATTTAAGAACCTCTTTTTCCTGGGGGCGTAGCCCCGCTAACACCTTTCTAGACACCTACTAGGTTTATAGCATTGATCGTTAAGTGAGAAATTTCCCGAGGAGTAGCATATACTCACAGTAGGATCGGGATCCAAATATCATCGCGTGACAAAACTGAAGGAATCCTACTAGAATCATCACACTCCAAATGGTATGCAACACTAGCAAGTTTCAGTTCTTTTGAAACTCCCGATGTGGATTTTCGCCCCATGCTCTTATAACCTTGACTTTGGCCAAAATATCATAAGTCACATGTCAAGTTCTACCCGTCATTCTCCAGGTTAATTTGGATCCACCCGTACCTACCCTTGACTTTGGCCAAAATGGCAGTACGACTGTCCCAAACCAACGCATCTATCTATGCTACACATGAATACCCAATAGCTACCAATCACTATGCCTTGACTTTGGCCAACATACATAGCTTGAATACTATTGACTATTCATGTGAAACGACGGAGGGCTACGAATGGTTTTGGCGAAACCGTGAACGTAGTGAACTTGATATAATCGATGGAACGAGATAGCTTTTAAAAGGAGGGGCTCAAACTCCGCATTTTAAAAGTTGGTTTTGAAAAGAACCGAGTGGTTTTTCGAAAGTGTTCCAACGACTTTTACTTGGTTTATTTTCTTGCATTAGTTCTTTTAATGCGTGATATTCTTGCATTAGTTCTTTTAATGCGTCCCATCATTTAATCCTACCATTGCAGAAAACAACCAAAATATGACGTACGCTTATGCCATTCGCATTCGCCACGGGGCCCCGTCATTACCCGTTAGGTTACTTAACTAACGACAGAGCGGGGGCTGGGCTAGCGCGGCTGTAAAACATAAGCAACGCCTAAATAATATCATATATAGATATATTGCAATGATAGCCATTTCAGATCACAGATGAACACATTGGATATACTAGGAACCCGCAATTCATACGAGCCTGTAACGAAAAGCAGATTACACGGTCGCGGTGAATAGCCAATACCCCACCCAAGACCCCTACGGGTGTGGCAAACTACCCGCCAAGTACCCGAAGCGAAGCAACCTCCCTCAACTCCGTGAGTAGGCCACTCGGCACTTCGGGATACCCGGTAGTTTGTGCACCCCCTCCATGGGTCTATCCTAGGAGCAAAAACAGTAAAAAGAAATTATACAATGACGGCTACAACCCCGACCCAGTTGTGCGGCCATATAAATAATTATTACATCAATTTACAAATTTACATGAATTGAAAGAAAAGAAAACTCTCGTCTCACAACCCCCGGCTATTCACCCGCGACAATCCAATGAATTCATATACACAAACCAATAACATTACAGATCACAGATTTGTAAAGCTCCCACTAATCGACATATAGCGATTAGCAGATGTTCAATACAAATATCACATCACAGAAATAAACCCGTCAGCTTAAGTCATAAGAAACTCGATCAAAATACGGTTTTTAAAGCCCCAAAAACAAAATTTTCTTTCTGGAAAATCTGGGCTGAAAAATCATATACCAAAATTCGCAAAACACCCCACTGAATATACTGTAGCAAAGAAGATCCAGAGAAGAGCCAATACAGCCATGGAACCGCGGCAATAGCAAGCGATTGCCGCGTTTCCGCGGCGCTTTGATGAGATCACAGGACCGTCTTTCTACAGTATACTCTAGAAACCCTGAGTCTATTTTTAAAGCATGATTTATTACTTTTACAGAACTTTGAAAATCGACAGCAAATTAGATTTTTCGGTGTATTTCGTGACTTTTTCTCCGATCGAATTTCTAGTTACTGTGCTAACATGTTAGGTAGTGTTTAACTAGGCTCTGATACCACTGTAAGTCCATGCTACCTCTCCCGGTACTTTCGGGCATGCGGAATTTGGTGAAAAACAATTTTCTAGAGGCGGTAACATGGACTCAAAACCGGATCTTTGTTAAACATCTAACTAACAACCTAATTAGGAGTTGTTAACTACTCGGTTAGGGGGTTATACCTTTCTTTCTTGAACTCCTTCGTCTTCAAATCTCGATGGTGTACGGATCGGCTTCACCCCGTCGTCTTCTTGCGCCGAAGATCGATCCACCTGAAAGCTTCTACCTTTGGCTTCTTCTTCGAACTTTGAAGAAACTAGTTCACTCGGTTTGCTAAACCTTGTGAACTAGAGTGAGTAGAGGAGAGTGTGTTGGGATTTTTCTCTATGGTTCTTGGTTCTCAACACATGAGACAAGTGAACCATAGACTAAAAAGAGGGAGAGCAAGAGGAAGAGGATGAGAGCTCAAGAACAAGAGAGAGAATGAAAATGATAGAATGAGAAAGACTTTTTCTCTCTTGGCTCTCATAATCCAAAGCCATCATAACAAATCATAGCAATCAAGTATTATGTGATGGTTTAAGCTACAATGGCAATATCATTTCATGCACTCATTTTTCAATAGAGAACAAGCAAGCAAAAAGTCTTTGCCATGAAATGATAGCCATTGTCATCATGATGTCAACTAGTACAACCTAGTCAACCGGTCAACAAAGTCAACCAAGTCAACCAAGTCAACCCCTCAACAACCATGTCACCATAATACTTAATTAATATTATTGTTAATCATATATCATATTCTCATTAGGGTTTAGCAAGAAGTCAATGGTCAACAGTCAACAGTCAACAGTCAACAACCCTAATGAGAATCCTCTGTCTCTGTCTCTCCGTCAACTGTGCATACACACCCGCATCCGCGTTCCGAGGAACACGAATACATACTGGATAAAACCAATCCCAAAACGTACACTAGGATCTGGCTTAAACCAAAGCCCGCTAGTGTTAACTGTCCGGACACTAAACGTGCATAAGTGCACGGATGTGACCGAACCCTGTCGCAAAACCATGCGACCTGTCGCAAAACCATGCGACCTCTACTCTTTTGCCTAAAGGCGAATAGCTTTCTGTGTGGGACTCTAAAGACTCGACACTACGCTGGCAGTGGGTTTAACCACAGACCGCAAGCGGCACTAGCTGTGCGTAACGGTCCCCAGGTAGATGCCGACAAGAAGACTGACGAGGTGAAACCCATATGAACTCCTACTGAGCCTGAATGTGACAGTCTCCGTACAGTCCGGTCTGTTCGTCTGATACATCGCATGGCGGGCCTAGGGGCGGTAAACGTCAGTCCCCTAATAGCGGTACATGTCGTGTCGGAGTGAAGCCCAAAACACCCTGAGATAACACTGGAAGCCTATCAGTATATCTCGCTTGCCCTGGCCAGGGACTACTCGTGTAATGGCTCTCCTAGACACAGCGCGATGACAACCCCCAATACCGGGAGAGACGAATCATGTCTAACCGTCGCTGCCTCCAAGTGCTTCGGGACTGCACCCAACTACTACCTGTTTGCACGACTCCTTTGAGCCGTGGTAGGGTAGTAATCAAAGTACAGTGGGAACACAGTCGAGGCGAAGTGACAGTGTCAAGTCAGCGGACTAAGCTGTACTCATGTCACCTGGGAACTGATAACTGACAATAGGTATAATACCAACCGGTCAGTTCCCGACGAGTCCTGTCCAGTGTACTCGTAACCTAACGAGCACCCGCATACTATCTCCAGTACGACGTACTGATGGCTGTGGGACAGACCATCTCCCACTCTGGGATGAGAAGCGCATACGCTAGTCTACTCCGGAGTATCGATGCCCTGTCTCGATAGTCCTGCGACTAGGGACCTGCAAAAGGATGTGCTTATAGATTACCCAGCCCCCACTAGTGTGACTGCCATCACAACGCTGGTAATCAAGCAAAGATCCTAAGGGCTCCACTAATGTGTATAGGTGATATCTAAAATAAACACATGAACATATTGAAGTAGAAACAAATCAAGTAGCATACTACTATTTTGAGCAAGATTTTATATACAAGGTGAATATCCCAAGCATCCATTAAGTAATATACAAACTAGTATGATACAGTAATGGCCTCTAGGGCATATACACTAACAATCAAGCACACCCAAGCCGCAAGCGGTCAGCTAAACGTAACGGCCACCCGGGTATTGAGCGATCAGAAGAGAACAAGCGAACCTTCTACAACTCCGGTCGAGCCAACCGGCAACACTTCCCGTACAGTCCGGTCTCCTCGTTTGATATGTCGCATATCAAGTCTAGGGGTGGTAAACGTCAGAACCCAATAACCGATAAGTCGTGCCGATGTGAGGCTCATAACGGGTCGAGAAACTACTGGTAACACTTACCAGTAAATCTCTGAATCAGCCCTGGCCAGGGACTTCCCTGTTACGGCCAATCGAGCACAGCGCAACATCAACCCCCAATACCGGGAGAGACGAAACCCCTCCTATCGCTCATTGCCTCCATGTGACTCGGGACTGTACCCAAAAACCACCGTTTTGCACGCCCTCATGGACGTGGTAAGGTGGAAATTAAAGCATAGTGGGAATCACACAAGACTCTATGACGATCTCGGGTCTACAGACTAACCTGCACAAGTGTCACCTGAGAACTGCCATCTGACGTGAGGTATAATACTATCTGGGAGTTCTTGGCGAGTCCGTCCAGTGTACCCAGTCTCTACTGAGCACCCGTATACCATCTCTGATGTCAAACACCAATGGATATGGGATCATCCATCGCCCATCTCATGGGTCGAGAAGCGTATACGCTAGTCTACTCTGGTATATCGATGCCCTGTCTCGATACACCCACGACTAGGGACCTTGAAGGATGTACTTATGGACTACCATGTCCCCACTAGTATGATCCGCATCATAGTCCAGGTAGTCAAGTACACATCCTAAGGGCTTTACCAACATGTAACCATAAGACAGTATAAAGAGACAAGTAAACATGTTAAGATAAAGAGCAACCAGATAGCATACTATCATATTGAGCAAGAAAGTCATCTCTATATATGTCCAAGCATCCAATATAATATACATCATCTGTACAATACTGGCCTCTAGGGCATACATATAACTAACAATCTCCCATATGCACTAAGGCCAGCTGTTGTAGTATCGCATACCGAGCATCCCGAAGAGTCTCTCAAACTGTATCTGGGGAATGGCCTTCGTGAGTGGATCCACTGTGTTATTCTTCGTGTCAACCCTCCTGACCTCGATCTCCCGGCGATCAACTATCTCCCGGATCAGGTGATACCGCCTCAGAATGTGCCTGGATCGCTGATGGGACCTGGGTTCCTTGGCCAAAGCCACCGCTCCATTGTTATCGCAATACAAAGGTATTGGATGCTCAATGGATGGAACCACTCCAAGTTCAGTAATGAACTTCTTGATCCAGACAGCCTCTTTGGCAGCATCGTTGGCAGCGATGTATTCAGCCTCCATCGTCGAGTCTGCCACGGTTTCCTGCTTGGAACTCTTCCAGCTAACCGCCCCTCCGTAAAGGGTAAAGACAAATCCCGACTACGACTTAGAGTCGTCCTTATCATTCTGGAAGCTCGAATCGGTAAAGGACTCCACTTGAAGTTCTCCGTTACCATACACCAAGAGCATCTCTTTAGTCCTTCGTAAGTACTTGAGAATGCTCTTCACAGCTGTCCAGTGACTCTCTCCAAGATCAGCTTGATACCTACTCACTACACTTAGTGAGTATACTACATCGGGTCTGGTACATAGCATCGCGTACATGATAGATCCTACAGCCGAAGCATAGGGTATCCCTTGCATGCGAGCTCTCTCCAAATCAGTCTTGGGAGACATCTCTTTGGAGAGAGTGACTCCAGATATCGTGGGTAAGTTCCCACGCTTGGATTCTTCCATACTAAACCTCTTTAGTATGGTGTCAATGTACCTGGATTGGGACAATCCCAATATCCGTTTGGATCTATCTCTATAGATCCTAATTCCCAATATGCAGGAGGCATCACCAAGATCTTTCATTGAGAATCTTTGTAATAAGAAGAGCTTGACCGATTGGAGCATAGGAATGTCATTTCCTATCAAGAGTATGTCGTCCACGTACAATACGAGGAAGACAACCTTACTCTCTGCCACCTTCTTGTAGATACAAGGTTCATCTACGTTTTGACGAAATCAAACTCTTTGATAACGACGTCAAAGCAGATGTTCCAACTCCGCGATGCTTGGTTTAATCCATAAATGGATTTAAGCAGCTTGCACACCTTCCCGCTGCTCCCACTATCTACGAAGCCCTCTGGCTGAGTCATGTACACGCACACTTCTAAATCATCGTTTAGAAAGGCGGTCTTAACATCCATTTGCCAGATTTCATAGTCATGATATGCAGCGATGGCAAGCATGATCCGGATGGATTTAAGCATAGCCATTGGAGAAAAAGTTTCGTCATGGTCCACACATGGTCTTTGACGAAAACCCTTTGCAACAAGTCTAGCTTTGAAAGTCTCCACTTTCCTATCTACACCAAGTTTTTTCTTGAAGATCCACTTGCTCCCAATAGGTTTTACCCCTTCAGGAGCAACTTCCAAAGTCCATACTTTGTTGGTGTACATGGATTCCATCTCGGACAGCATAGCATCCAGCCATTTCACTGAGTCCCCACTTGTGATGGCCTGCTCGAAGCTAGTTGGGTCATCATCTTCCATGATGCAATCCTCGCTTCCACCATCAATGAGAAAACCGTAGTATCTCTCAGGCGGATGAGAAACCCTGCTAGATCGGCGGAGCGGCTGGGGTTCGTCAGGTACTACTGAATCCTCCGGTTCTACCAAGTCTTCTGTTATAGTTTGTGTCGTTGGAACCTCTTCCAGTTCTACCTCAATGCCACTTGTCTGTTTCATAAGAAAACATTTTTCTAAGAAAGTGGCATGTCGAGAAACAAACACCTTTTGTTCCTCGAGGTGGTAGAATATATACCCTTGTGAATTTTTGGGATATCCAATAAACATACATAAGACTGATCTTGCCTCGAGTTTGTCCGGATTTTGTCTTTTGACATAGGCTGGACAACCCCATCTCTTAACATAGTTAAGACATGGTCTCTTCCCTTTCCATATCTCATATGGAGTGGTAGGCACAGATTTGGTGGGGACCATATTCAGTAGATGTATGGCTGTCTCTAGCGCATACCCCCAGAAGGAAATAGGTAACTCAGCTGTGCTCATCATAGAGCGCACCATATCTAATAGGGTGCGGTTCCTCCGTTCTGATACACCGTTGTGCTGTGGTGTATATGGACGAGTTAGCTGAGAGAGAATCCCATTATCTTTTAAATAATCCAGAAAATCATTGCTCAAGTATTCTCCTCCTCGATCAGATCGAAGGATCTTAATACTTTTACCCGTTTGGTTCTCTACTTCGTGGTTATATTCTCTGAATTTCTCAAAAGCTTCAGACTTGTGTTTTATCAGGAACACATGTCCGTATCTAGAGAGATCGTCAGTGAATGTAATGAAGTAGGAAGAACCGTCCCTGGTATGTGTAGACATGGGACCGCATACATCACTATGTATCAGCCCTAAGAGTTCCGTAACTCTTTCTCCGTGTCCACTAAACGGAGTTTTGGTCATTTTTCCTTTGAGACATGAATGGCAAGTGTCATAAGATGATAATTCGAACGGTTTCAAATATCCATCTTTATGTAACTTAGCTAGTCGTGTCGCATTGATATGACCAAGTCTACAATGCCACAAGAAAGATTCGTTCATTTCTGAACTCTTCCTCTTGTGTGTGTTTTGTAAATTGAGGACTGTATTTTGATTGAGAATGAATATGCCATTATGTAACGAGCCTGATGCAATCAACTTTTGATCTAGGAATATGTTCATAACATTATCCATTACTACAAAATTATATCCTTCTTTAATTAATAAAGAAACTGATATAATGTTGCACATCATGTTTGGTATATAATAGCATTCATTTAGAATCAGTGTATTACCACTTGGTAATACTAGGTGATATTCACCAACTGCTTTGGCTGCAACATTTGCCCCATTCCCTACTTGAACGGAATGATCACCTTTTCCCAGTTCTCTACCTTTTCGTAGCCCATGTAACTGCTTACATATGTGGGATCCTGATCCGGTATCTAATACCCAGGACGTAGGGTGAACTGAAAAACAGTTCTCAATAACAAACACACCCGAAGAAGGTGTATCATCATGCATGTTCTCCATTTGGGCGGCGTGAGAATCCAGATATTCTCCTGTTTCCTGTTCAGTCTTATAACACTTATAAGATAGAACGGGTCCAACGTTCCCCTGCACAGTATAATATGCGGGTACGGTCGATACATCCATATTATTATCTTGATTAGGGCATGACATGGTCGCTACCTGGAGGGAGAGAGAGAGAAGAAAACACTTTAGCGTATGCTCTTGCAAGATCAGATTGGTTATTATCTTATCTAATCAGGATGGCTCCCACTGGTTTATATCAAATCTTCCTTCAAACGAAAGATTAGCCGGGATTAATTACACCCTACAACTTCGCCGATCTTTCAGCCAGGCTAGTGTCGGTACTTTGAGGGAGGTTCCCCGTGCTTTCACACGGACCTAATTAAAGTAAACCTCGTTTTTCCAGAGGCGTAACCCCGTTGACACTTTTCTAGACACCTACTTGATCGGCTAATTGTCTTATGTAAAACTCTCTCAGGAGTAACAATTACTCGCAGTGGGTATCGGGATCCAACTATCTCATAGAAGGTATGCAATCTCATTGCAAATTTCAACACTTGAAATTCCCGATAATGCTTTTGCCTCTAACGTACTATGACCTTGACGAATGCCAAACAACCCATAGTGTGCTAGTCAAGTTCAACCCTTACATTTCTTGATTGAATTAAACCCACTCGCACGACCCTTGACGAATGCCAAACAACGCCGTACGAATACCCTAATCCAATCGCATCATATGCTACAGATAAATAGTAAATAGCTACCGTACACTACGCCTTGACGAATGCCAAACAACCGTAGCACGAATACTAAGTAATATCTATCTGAAATGTCGGAGGGCTACGCAGGTTTTTCAGAAAAACCATGAGCGTAATGAACTTGATATCATTGTAGAATCGAGTGAATTTTTGAAATGGAGTGATTTTGAGGCTTTTATTAGTTCTGCTAAAGAGGTCACTCCCGGTGAAGGGATCTCGGCTCTTTCCTCATCGAATAAGGTGCGGGATATATCATATATATCACTGTGCAAAGAAAAACTCCAAAAGCAGTCAAAAGTCAAACCGAGTGTTGTAGCATCTGCCAGTTTTGCTAAAGAGGTCACTCCCGGTGAAGGGATCTCGGCTCTTTCCTCATCGAATAAGGTGCAGGGTATATCATATATACCGCTATGCAAAGCAAATCTGTAGCTACCGTTTTATTAAAATTTGATTCTACAACATCTTTTAGATTTCTTTTCTTTCATTAATCACATTAATGAAGCCCCATCATTTAAGTCACCTAAACATTACAGATAAATACGACGTACACTTATGCCGTCCGTATTCGCCTCGATGTCCCCTCGTGCACCGTTAGGTTAGGTAACTAACGACAGAGCAGGGCTGGGCTAGTGCGGGTGCAAAACATAAGTAACGTCTATATAATATATCATATATACTATATAACGTATCTATCACAGCACATCACATGATCATATCAGAGATATCGCAGCAGAAACATAGATATAATGTGGGATATACTAGGACGTCCGTATTTAGTATCTAGCCAACAATAGAAAATACGGATTCCACAGTCGCGATGAATAGCCAAGCCTACACCCTGGACCCCTACGAGAGCGGCAAGCGACCCTACCAATTCTGGAGTTTAGGAGACCCGGTCTCGACTCCTCGAGATGGCCTCCCACTGAACCCCAGAACCCGGTCACCCGTGCTCCCCTCCTTGGGTCCATCCTAATGCGGAAATGTAAATAATATACAACACGGGTGGCATCAACCTCAACCCGGAAGTGCCCCAAATAAAAGAATATTCCATTACATTTGAATATACATGAATGAAAATATAAAACTCTCATCTCACATAAAACCCCCCGGCTATTCAATCGCGACAATCCTGCACATCATATCTCAGCAACACATAATATCACATATTATCAACGTAAGTAAGTATGCGTACCCCAATTGTCGTTGATGTATAGCAACGAAACCGGCGATATCCACATACTACACTTACAGTCACAGAAAAGAAAGTGTAAAACTGCAATATTTGGAATCCACATTCTCTTTAGACATCATAAATGCGAAATATCACATACTTCGTATTTCATGTCCAACTATATGAATTCCACATATTGCATCACATTCTAGATAAATAGACGGTATTAAAGTTTTCGAACGAACGATCAAATACCCAAGATTCGCTGAAGCTCAACACTTGAGCGGAGTTCAAAAACCCGGAGTGTGACACAGTAGTAGCGGTTCAGCCGTAGAAGGGTCAAGCCAACGCCTCACATGTGGCACGCCGTACTGCCCCAAACCCTAAGGTTCAAAGGGCAGTTCAAGACGGTCACATAATCGAGTTAAGGTTTGTTGTCTTCTAGAGGGTCCACCACAAAACTTGCATGTATCTCCAAAATATTTAAACCCCGTGAAAAGTGAGCAAATGATACTCGTTCAAACACTTCAATACTTTCTAATTTATCAAGAAAAGCAAAACAAAATTAAATTCTCCGATCGAATCGACAATTACAAAATGAACCCCTGAATACTCAACACTTGAGTCAAATTAAAAATACCCAGAAAATATGAATCACAGAACCAAGAATTACTGTGCAAACCAACTTCCAAAGTCTCACTGTACGGCCGCGGTTCCGCGGCACAAGCAGGGTATTGCCGCGGAACCGCGGCGGTCCGTACGGATCACATGATCTTTTTGCGCCGTAATTCTTAAAAATCCTTGCTGTATTTTTTAAATATTTTTAATTCACAAAAATCCCAGATTTTAAAAATTGTCCAGAGAGGGGTTGATTTTGTCGATATCGGGTTCGATCGGGGTTTTAACTTCGTTAAAGTGTCGCCTAATGTTCTAGGTCGGCTCTGATACCAACGAAGGGTTAGCCTAGCACCTCATGAAGGGATTGGAAGCATCACATATACCAAAGATGGAATTTTTAGGGTGCTAATTTAACGATCATTGAATCATTCCTAGAAAATTAGGGTTTCGAAATTTTGCATATCAACATAAGCAAGAAAAGCTAGGGTTTTGAGAGTACAACCTTTGTAGCTCCCTACGCTAGACTCCTCGGCTACTTGGATTTTGGAAACGGGTCCGCTTGAAATCCTCTAGGTCACCGATGATCCACCCGGAGTCCGCTTTGTCCAAGCTTGCAACTTCACCCGATCAAGAGAATGAAATGAGGCTAACACTCCAAACAAGTGGGCTAGACTTGTGTAGAATGATGTTGTGGTTCTCTTTCTCACTTCAAAATCCTAACTTGATGAGTATATTGCTCACTACAAAATCTAGAGAGCAAATGAGAGAGGAAGAAGAAGATGATGGCTATATCTTTTACAAGAGTGATAAGAATAACTCTTCTTTTAGAAAAATGAAAATATATGAATATATATTTTCATGTTCTCATCTCAAACCATGGTTTAAACAATGAATATATTATTGAACTTGAGTTAAAACACAAAAGGAAAGTTTACCCAAGGTTAAAAGGTGGGTGAGAATGGTTCGGTCAAAAGAAGAGTGTAGAAATAAATCAATCATAACCATTTTCCTTTTTCCTTTTTGCTTTAAATCAAATGCATATAAAACCATGGTGTGAGTCTTATATTGCCACCATCTTCATGTATGTACAACCATGAAGGATGTATGTATGTGTGTATGTATATCCATATGTGCATGAATCTAAAAAGAGAACATACATGCATGCATACATCCATCAAATACAAGAAAGGATTTCTAGTGAGAAACTAATGGTTAAATGATAAATCAACACTTGATTTATCAATCCGGTCATATCACATATGACCCTAACCAAAAGCAAGCCGCCCGATCAATATACGGTATCCTATACGCGCATTTTAATCGGGTCCATGCGCATATCGCATACGCGCACAACAACATTTCGCCTGGACTAGGTAACTCTATTGTGGGACTCTTAGACTCGTCAATACGCCGGCAGTGGGTGATGATCATATCAAGCACCCCCAAGCCGCAAGCGGTCAGCTAAACGTTACGGCCACCCAGGTATTGAGCGATCAGAAGAGAACAAGCGAACCTTCTACAACTCCCGTCGAGCCAACCGGCAACACTTCCCGAACAGTCCGGTCTCCTCGTCTGATATGTCGCATATCAAGTTTAGGGGTGGTAAAAGTCAGACCCCAATAACCGATAAGTCGTGCCGATGTGAGGTTCATAACGGGTCGAGAAACTACTGGTAACACTTACCAGTAAATCTCTGAATCAGCCCTGGCCAGGGACTTCCCTGTTACGGCCAATCGAGCACAGCGCAACATCAACCCCCAATACCGGGAGAGACGAAACCCCTCTTATCGCTCATTGCCTCCATGTGACTCGGGACTGTACCCAAAAACCACCGTTTTGCACTCCCTCATGGACGTGGTAAGGTGGAAATCAAAGCACAGTGAGAATCACACAAGACTCTATGACGATCTCGGGTCTACAGACTAACCTGCACAAGTGTCACCTGAGAACTGCCATCTGACGTGAGGTATAATACCATCTGGGAGTTCTTGGCGAGTCCGTCCAGTGTACCCAGTCTCTACTGAGCACCCGTATACCATCTTTGATATCAAACACCAATGGATATGGGATCATCCATCGCCCATCTCATGGGTCGAGAAGCGTATACGCTAGTCTACTCTGGTATATCGATGCCCTGTCTCGATACACCCACGACTAGGGACCTTGAAGGATGTACTTATGGACTACCATGTCCCCACTAGTATGATCCGCATCATAGTCCAGGTAGTCAAGTACACATCCTAAGGGCTTTACCAACATGTAACCATAAGACAGTATAAAGAGACAAGTATACATGTTAAGATAAAGAGCAACCAGATAGCATACTATCATATCGAGAAAGAAAGTCATCTCTATATATGTCCAAGCATCCAATATAATATACATCATCTGTACAATACTGGCCTCTGGGGCATACATATAACTAACATAGACTAGCGCGGGTGTAAAACATATACAACATCTAATAGTATATATGTCAATATACAATAATCGCTACAGGCATGATAATATGCAACATTACAGAAAAAGTAATAACTATCACAGAACAATACAGATAATCTGGGATCCCCGGGTTTCACAGAGCCGCTGCTGAAACCCGACGTTCCCCTAGTCGTGTGGATAGCCTGTGCAATGAAATCTAGACCCCTACGGGTGCGGCAAGTTACCCGCCAAAACCTGAAGCAAGACAGCCCCTACAGCAAAGTGAATGGACCACCCTGCACTTCACGGAATCCGGTAGCTTGAGCACCCTTCCTTGGGTCAACCTGTACCCCCTACGAGTGCGGCGAATAGTCTGCCAATTCCAGAGTGAGGCCCCTCTGCCTCTCAAAGCCATGAGATGCGGACCCGTTGCCCTCCAGAACCCGGCTATCCATGCACTCCGTCGCGGGGTAAAACCTAGTACAGAAATAAAAAATATGTACAACGGGTACATCGACCTCAACCCGGTCGTGCCCCAAAAGAATATTATACAACAGGCAGTGACGGCAGTCCACATGTTGGACGCTCTCCCCGCAATATCAAATGCACAAATAAATCCAAACTGCACTACCATTGCACACTGCTATCCACCACGACAAATCCGCAACATCACAGCACAACACAGAATATCAACGCGAATGTCACGTTCGCAAACCCGTCTAAAAGAACTAAAGCAATCAGACGCGGTTTACCGATCAAATGACATTCACGGTCGGAGATATAATTTAAGCACTGTAAACTAACATGTTTAAATTTCGATCGACTAAATATCACGAAGTGAGCCCCACGTACATCTGCTGTGCAGTAACAAAATCTGGGCCCAAAAGATATATACCAAAAACCACAAATTACCCAAAAGAAGCCACTGTACAAATTTGGGTCAATGATCCCACAGATTGGCCGCGGATGCGCGGTCAAACCCTAGGTTTGACCGCGATTCCGCGGCGATCTTGAAGGGTCACGTGACCAAATTTCTACCACGTGCTTAGAAAAGCCTGCTGAATTTTCTGTGATGTGTAAAATTATTTTTAGAACCATTTTAAAATCGACAGAAACTCAGAATTGAAAACTTGTTGTTTTTGATATTCGGTTCGATCGATATTTTAAACGCGTTAGCACAAGTTAGTAAAGCAAAATGGTGAGGCTCTGATACCACTGTAAGTCTACGGTAGCGCCCCGGCCCTCAACAGACGCCAAATGCGGAACAAAAAACTTTTAACTGGCGCTATCGTATACTATAACCCGGATCTGCCATTATTGCTAAACCAACAAACTGTAAAGAGGGTAGAAAGGTTATACCGAACGATCCGAGTCCTTCGTTCTTTAACCATCATCCCACGCTCTGTTGCGGCTGCTCCGTTCACGTCGATCTCCGATCTCCTCGTCCAGGTGGCACCACGTCAACGGATCTTTAAACGGGCTCCCACCTCTGACTCGAGGCAACTCGGTCGTCAAGTTTGCTAAAAGAGACGACCAAGATTGATGTAGAGAATGAGTAGAATACTTTGTCTCACTTCGTCCAAAGCCGTGGACGAACGGTTAATGAAATTGCTACTCGAATCGGGTGATGGAATAAAAGAAGCTATGAAATTTCCATACACCACAAACTATCATCTTTTAAAACAACAGCCATTTCTTTTTCCCAAATCAATCATCTCTATCAAGGGGAGGGGGCCGGCCATATATGTAGAGGGAGGGAGGTGAAGGTAGGAGCAAAGAGGTGACCATAACAATAAAGGAGAAGGAATGAGTCATTAAACACCTAGTATGAACTCATTTAAGAACTAATGAATCATCACCCTTAGTCACCAAAACATTAATGGAACAATTAATGCAACTATGAGTCACTTAATCCTAGTCATCATCTAGAAACTTTTAGATGCATGACACACCCCCATGACTCACCCAAGAAGAAAAGATAAATCCGCATTTAACCGAATGTTAAATACGGCGGATAGAAAACTGGAAACTGGCAACTGGAAACTGGAAACTGGCAACTTCCAAAAGTGATCCTGAAACGAATTTCAGGATAACCCCGAAACTGTATAAATATACCCGCATTTGTATTACGACCGAATACAAATGCAACTGAGACAAAGATATTATATTTACTCAATATAATACTTGGATCCGGCTTAAACCAAAGCCCACCAGTATTATCTGCCCGAAAAATGACACGTGCGTAAACGCCCGTGCATTTTCCGAACCCTGCCATAAAACCATACGGCCTCTACAACGTTTCGTCCGAACTTGGGAAACTGTCTGTGGGAGACTCTAATGACTCGTCAGTACCCTGGCAGTGGGTTTAACCACAAGCCGTCAGCGGCACTAGCTGTGCGTAACGGCTGCCCATAGACTGACCTCAAGGGAGGCCGATGAGCGAACCCATCCGGAAACCCTACTGAGCCTAACAGTGACAATGTATATACAGTCCGGTCCGTTCGTCTATGAGTATCGATATCTGCCTAGGGGGCTGGTAACGTCAGATCCCCAACAGCAGTATAAGTCGTGTCGGAGTGTAGCCTAAAAACACCCTGAGATACTACTGGAGTACCTACTAGTAAATCTCCTGCCACGGCCGTGGGCTTTGTGTAATGGCTCTCCTAGACACAGCACGATCTCACCCCCAATACCGAGAGAGACGAATCCCCTGCCGATCCGCTCACGTGCCTCCATGTGGCTCGGGACTGTACCCAAAAAATACCTGTTTGCACGACTCCTTTGAGCCGTGGTAGGGTAGAAATCAAAGCACGGTGGGAACTCACACGAGACAAATGACGACCTCAAGTCGATGAACTACCTGTACATATGTCACCAGGGAACTGCTATCTGACGATATGTATAATACCAACTAGCAGGTTCCCGGCGAGTCCTGTCCAGTGCACTCATAACCCAATAAGCACATGTATACATCTTAGGTGATCCAACTGACACCAGTGGCTTGTGAGACCGGCCACCGCCCCTAGTCGGGGTCTCGACTGTACACACTAGTCTACTCCGGAGTATCGATGCCCTGTCTCGAAACTCCCACGACTAGGGACCACAATTAAGGATATGCTTATAAACCACATAACTCTCACGTATATGATCGCCATCATACTGTTGGTAGTAAAGCAAGATCCTAAGGGCTCTATCAAAGTGTAACAGTGATCAGTCACCTGAACCTGTACACGACTGATAAAGGCAAACCAGATAGCATACTATCATCTTGAGTAACACTTACCGCCAAGTATTGGGCCATCCGATCGAAAACTGCTATGTTTTCAAAAACTGGGTTGAAGACCAATACCAACAGGGCAAGTTCGCGTTGTCCGAAAACTGGAAGGTGAGCCCGCCACAACCACATGCTCCGAGAAAGATGGATATGCCGAGGGAATCATGCTCATTCATAGGGAAAGCCCCTTAGACCGAAAAGTCAGTAAACTAGAGATTCGCCTCAAATACAGCGACGGCGGACCGAAACGTCCTTAAACTAATGACGGACCACTACGTCCTAAAACTAGCTGACGACCGGAACGTCTTTAAACTACTACCGCTGCATCCTCAGGCTGACGAGATAAAAAGAAAAGGAATAAAAAAAATAATAAATAATAATAATAATAATAAAGACGGTATGTCCATAAGCGAAATGGGCACGGATGAAAACCCGAAAGGGCTCCGTGAGTAAAAACAGCAGGGCTACCGGCGAGTGTTCGTGAAAACCCGAAAGGGCGCGACCTCGTTAGAAAAAAGAATAAAAAGAATTAAAAAAAAAGACGGTATGTCCATAAGCAAAATGGGCACGGATGAAAACCCGAAAGGGCTCCGTAAGTAAAAACAGCAGGACTACCGGCGAGTGTTTGTGAAAACCCGAAAGGGCGCAACCTCGTTAAAAGACACTTACAGGGTCCTCTCGGCCTTGTAAGGAGAAATCACCCGCGTGAGATCCTTACGACCCACAAGGGAGCAACACACTTAGGGATCCTCACGATTCCTAAGGAGAAAATACACTTGCGAGATCCTTACGACTCGTAAGGAGAACTCTCTTATAGGACACTCACGGCTCATAAGATTTGAAAGTCTTAAGTTACAGAGACATGAACCTGTTCTTAAGCAGCCCCCACAACCTTCGATATGGCCCTACAAGTGGCTCAATATTGACCCTTGTATACAATCCACGGGCGCGAATAAACATTTCCCTGACCAAGTCCCACCCATGACTAGGGATATGTCCATATGGTGAACAACCCTTATAAGTCCTCTCGACTTATAAGGAGAAAACCTTTTTGTAAGGTCCTTACGACTTATGGGGGAACATACACTTAGGAATCCTTACGATCCCTGAGGAGAAAACACACCTACGAGATCCTCACGACTTGTAGGGAGAAATACCTTTATGAGACCCTTACGGCTCATAAAGTCAAAAGCCTTAGTCGACAGCATCCTAACCCTGTTCGCTAAGCCACTTTTGTTCGACATCGACAGAGGCAAATGATGATTCGCTCCTGGCAATATCCCAGTTGTAGCGATGCTGATGCCTAAACCGGTATCAAATCCCAAGCCCTTTCATGGCAAATGATGATCCGCTCCTGGCAATATTCCAGTTGTAGCGATGCTGATGCTGAGATTAGCGTCAGATTCCAAGTTCCACACTCGCGATAAAAAAATCAGTGAGCCATACATGCATACGAAATAGCCGAAATGATGGGGCAGCTTGCAATAAAAATCAGGAAGTAAAAATGTATGCATGCAAAATAGCCGAAATGATTGGGCAACTCGCAATAAAAAGCAGCGAGTAAAAATAAAATAAATAGCCGAAATGATTGGGCACCGCGAAAAATAGCCGAAATGATTGGGCAATCGCGACCTTCGCGATATAAAAGCTGAAATGATAGAGCATCGCGGAAATAAAATAATAGTATAAAAAAATGAATGAAACCAATGCCCTACAGGTGAGATCACATCGATCCATGTATACAATCCAGGGGCACAAACAAAGAGGGAACCATACCTTCCCAACAGGCTCCACCAGAAAGCGAAGCTAAATCTCGACGGTTCATAGACAACCTAGAGACAACCTCGACATTTGTCGCAATATTGCAGACATGATGTCAACAAACGGAGCAAAAGAAGATCCCTAGCTTCAGGGTCTCGACGTCGATATCGACAACTTAGAGATCGCTAACGGCGTTTCTCCTCACTCCAACCAGATGCAGACATGACGTCAACAACCGACCTCAGAGTCGCAATGAAACGGAGCCACGGCATAGTCCCTAGTTCCAAATCTTAACGGCAATATCTACAGCCTAAGAATCGACAAAGGCGTTCCTTCGCAGTCCAGCAAGATACAGATACAACGCCAACAAAAAACCTCGCGGTCGAAACAAAGCGAAGCGACGGCAAAATCCCAGCTTCATCTCAACATTCGTCTCGATACAGCAGACGAGATGTCAACAACGGCGTTCCTTCGTAGTCCAGCAAGATGCAGACACAACGCCAACAAAAGACCTCACGGTCGAAACAAAGCGAAGCGACGGCAAAATCCCAGCTTCACCTCAACATTCGTCTCGATACAGCAGACGAGATGTCAACAACGGCGTTCCTTCACAGTCCAGCAGGATGTAGATGCAGCGTCAACAAAAGACCCCATGGTCGGTAAAGCGGAGTGACGGAAAAATCACAGCTCCACCTCAGCATTCGTCTCGTTACAGCAGACGCAATGTCAACAACAATGTCCTTCCTCCAACAGGATTTGGATATGACAAAACAAACGAAGCGAAGGCCAAATATCTAGCTTCAGAGTCTGAATGGCAAGTCATATAAAGCCTGAAAGACAACCGGAGATCATCTCACACCAGTGCGGAATGGTCACCACCTCGACGTTCGTCTCGACACAGTAGACGCAACATCATCAAACAGCGGAGCCACGGCAAAGTCCCTAGTTCTAAACCTCTACGGTTCACCAACAACCTAGATACAACCGCGACATTCGTCTCGATATAGAGGACGCAATGCCAGCAAATGAAGCGAAGGCCAAATTCCTAGCTTCAAGGTCTTAACGATAAGTCATATAAAGCCTGAAAGACAACCGGAGATCATCTCACACCAGTGCGGAATGGTCACCACCTCGACGTTCGTTTCGACACAGCAGACACAACATCATCAAACAGCGGAGCCACGGCAAAGTCCCTAGTTCCAAACCTCGATGGTTCACCAACAACCTAAAGACAACTGTGACATTCGTCTCGATATAGAGGACGCAATGTCAGCAAACGAAGCAAAGGCCAAATTCCTAGCTTCAGGGTCTTGACGGCAAGTCATATAAAGGCTGAAAGGCTATCGGAGATCATCCCACACCAGCACGGAGTGGTTATGACTCATCGGGGCTCTCCAAAATGAGCCTAACCTCAAGTAAAAAGTGACATGGAATATCCCTACGCTTGCTCTTTCGACGGTAATACTACCTGGAAGATTACTTAAAGACGTCTTGTCCAGCCCCCAAAGGGATCAGAGACACGACAATCGCAAGGCTACTCGAACAGCAAGATTGCATATCGAGGAATATATCAGCCAACGCGACGGTACGATGGCCAAAACCCTAAGTACCACAGACCCTAACGGACCTCTGTCGTACAGAGCAGAGGTTAACTGTGACGTTAGGATATTCTTGCGAGAAATGCTCGATTCGTCTCGACTCGTGAGAAAATTAGTGTCTTTACGAGAACTACTCGATATATTTTGACTCGTGAGGAGAAGCCTTAGGCAGCGGGGATTAAAAAACTTGTTTCCTAAGCACTGGGACCCTGCAAGTCGGTCCAAAACGGACTCTTGCATACTATTCACGGGTCACACTCTCCAAAGTCGAATCTCGACAAGAAGGGAAACAACCGCTTACGGGTCCTCTCGACTCGTAAGAGGGAAAATTTCTCTTATAAGATCCTTACAACTTATAAGAGAAAACGCACTTAGGAATCCTCACGATCCCTAAGGAGAAAATACACCTACTAGATCCTCTCAATCCGTGGGGAGAAAAGTCTTTATGAGACCCTCACGGCTCATAAAGTTGAAAAGTCTTAGGCAGCTGATCAGTCGAAAATATTGCATATTTTAACCGGCAATTTCCTTATCATTTGCATCCATATAGAAGTGTACGGTATTCATAATTCACATATTAGCAAATCGGTCGCAAAATATCAGATTACATGTATTCGACCTTAAAACCGGCATTTCTAGGGAAATTGACTGCATTACATTACATAGCATATTTTCCATATCTTGCAACCCCTGTTTCGAAGTTTGTGCAGGAAAAGAGAAGCTTGCTCGATCATTACAGTGCTCGACCATTACAATTGCTCGTAAACTCACTGAACTCAAATCTGGTATCAACACAGAAGAGATTATACAAATCTAAATATCATAAAAAGCCACAAACAGAAGCCCAAAGCCACTGAAGAAAGCCCAAGCCCCAAGGCCATTAATGAGCCGCGGAAGGGCGGCCAATTCCTAGTTCTTGCGGCGGAAGCGCGGCCATATGGTGACGTCAGCTCCTCAATTTCAGTGCACAACTCCTCTTTCAGGGCCTACAGCTCAATAATGCACACAAACTTCCAGAAGAGTCCAGATACTTCCACCAGATCAGCAAACACCCAAACTAGCCTAATCTTTCTAGAACTTTCCCTAAACCCTAGCTTAAACCCTAAGCTAACTCCTAACAAACTCCTTCTAGAAACTCTTCAACAAACTTTGGGAGGGAAAGTTCTAATTCAAACCTAAACCTAGGGTTTGGGAGTTCTATAAATAAGACCCTAGGCTCATCATTTGGAAATTATTCAACCTTGGGAAAGTTTAGAAAATCAATCTCTTTCTTCATCCCCTCTTCCTCAAGTTTAGTGAGAGAGCTTGTAGGAAACCCTAACCCTAAATCCAACAACAATTCAAGATCTTGAGTGCAAGCCAAGCAAGATGCCTTCAACCCTTTTATGAGCCGAGCCGATCTTCAATCGGGCAAGAGATCAAAGTAGATCCACGATCCACGGAGACGAGCGAAGCCGAGTCAACGATCGATTTCTTCTTCTTGTAGATTCTTGAAAGAATGTATTGAAATTGTTGATTAAATAAAAGGTGATATTCTTTTATCTTGTTTTCTTTAAATTCCGCATCATGTTATCATTACTATTCTTGAATATTGTCTTTGTGGTGATGTGTGAATAAAACTCCGCTCATCGGGGAGTCGAAACGATCTTTAGTATGATGATGTAACAAATTTGTAATCGATTCTTGAATCCCACGAGTTTGTAAACCCTAGCAAGTTCAAGAATCGACGACCCAATTCGTTGCGATGCTTTCTTGATCGATATCGCTCGAGATTGGGGAGTTCCGATCGTTTCTTGGAATTGCTAGAGGCTAGAATATAAATGGTATCCTCGAAAGAACAAGGGTTAAGAGATGAAACCCTAATTTCATCAAGAAAACCCTAACTCTCGTCGATCACCATTGATCTAGTATCAATTCTTCGAAGGACAAGAACACGAAACCCTTTAGATTACATCACGTCTAAAGATCCGATCGACTCCTACGAGCCTCTCTTATATTCTTGATTGTTGATTGGAAATATTATCAAAACAACCGATTCTTGATTGTTTATAGTTTCTTGATTCTTGAGTAAAGAATAGTGACACGCGAATACAAATCACATCTTGAATCATGTTTTCGTTTATTGTTGATTAACATTTCATTTCAAACGTATCAAAATACAATTGAATTGCACAATCCCTGTGGACGATCCGCACTCATTCATTAACTACATCCGACACCGTGGTTTGATTGCGGTCAATATAATTTTTTGATTGTCGTTACTTTTTACATATACACGTCAGAAAATGAATCAATCAGCAGCATATCTGAACCTGCGGCCTGAGCCATCACTATCGCTTGAAGGAGCCAAGACAGGATGCTCGCTCTATCATCTATCGACCATGTTTACTAAGGTAGCATACTGATAATAAAAAAAAGCGACAGAAAGAACATCCGATTTGCATTTGATCAAGCGTTCGAGACACCTCCATTCGTGCATGTGCAAAAGACTCAGAACGAGAAATAAGACAAGCTGAAATGAGAAATTTTCCATTCATATTGCAAAGGGTTCTTGCAATCATAAAGAAATAGACGAAGACATTATTCAAATGATTACAACGGCAAAACCTCAGATCCTGGACAGGGATTGAAGAACTCGAAAGTGACCTTGTCCAAGACTTTCCAAGCTTGGCGAACCATCCTAGTGTGCTTCCTTTCGTGAGCACGGGCGTCGGGATCTCCACTGATGTCCTCCACCCTCCGATAGGCAGCAAGAATGGCGGACTGTTGGAAGGCCTGGTGTAAGAGATCGACAAGAGTGTCTCGCCGTCTCTTCGAGATTAAGTTCATCAGGTACACTGAGTGCACCTTGTCCTCAGCGGCGTCCAATGCCCTAAGCGGCACGCCGGTAAAGAATAGGGGAAGCGCTTCCCAAATTCCTCCCACAATAAGCTTCAGGAGGGGGGAGCGCCGAGGAAGCAGTAGACCGTTGTATGCGTCGAAGCGGCTCATGATTTCGGCACACTCAGCGTTGGTGAACTCTCGATTCTGAGAACGGCTGAGTCGGGGGATGTCCCCGTAAGAGATAATTTCGACGAGATCGTACATGTGGGCGTCCATTGTTTCTGTAAAAGAGAATCAACAAAATTATCAGAAAGACTGATTAAGCAAAACGATATAATTCATCGTAGAATAAAATGCCATCTTTAAACTCCAAGATCCAAGAAAAACTCCTAAGAGTTCTTCTGTATGATTTGGAAGGAGCAAAGCTCCATTGATGAATTAAGAAAATAAAAGGAAAATCTTTTAAAGAGCACGGCTTTATAATAGAACCCTAATAGGGTTCTCTTTAGTTCTCTTTAGATCCCTTTAGACCTATAGAGCAAAGCTCTGTGAAACCCTAAATAGGTTTTCTTTAGATCAGGGATCTATTGAGAGCAAGGCTCTTAAAATTAATTTAATCTAATCTAATTTTTTACCTAAAAATTCTCTAGAGTTTGAACTCTTAAAAGTGCTTAAACAAAAGAGCAAGGCTCTGAATGAAAATCCTTATGAAGAGATGCAAAATCACCTAAGGGACCAAAGGTCCTATTTATAGGCATTAAGAGAGCCGTTTCAACTTCCAGAAGTTGCCGCAACGGTTGGAATTCTGCCACCGCTGCACTCACGTTTGGGGCCACGTAAGCGCAACGGTTGGAGGGAATTTGTTTACCCAATAAGAGCAAGGCTCTGTTCAAATTCCAAGGCGGGAAACGAAGCAACGCTTTTGTTTCCCCCAATCAGAGCAAAGCTCTGTCTTGAAATTAAAGTTAAAATTAAAGTTAAGATAATTGAAGCAACGCTTCAGTTGATCTGCGCGCTCAGCGCTGCGCGACACGCGTCAGCGCAGTTGCGCTGCGCGACACGCGTCAGCGCAGTTGCGCTGCGCGACACGCGTCAGCGCAGTTGCGCTGCGCGACACGCGTCAGCGCAGTTGCCCTAGCGCAGTTGCGCTAGCACAGTTGCACTAGCGTAGTTGCACTGTGCTCTGCGCTGCGCGACACGTGTCAAGCGCAAGTGCGCTTGCGCCAACTGTGCCAGCACCAAAACAGAATTAAAATTCTAGAAAGATCTTTCTGATCTTATTAAAACAATAAGATTCTCTTCTGTAAAACAGAAGCCCTTGGATCAAAGATCCAACGGTGGGGAAAATCCCTAAATCACTCAGAAAAAGATCTCTTTAACTGATTTAACAAATCAATTGGCACTATAAAAAGGCACCTAGACTCCAAGTCTAAAAGACATTAGCACACAGAGAATTCACAGAGCTCTTCTAAGAACTTTGAGAAGAATTCAGAAAGAAAGAAAGAAAAAGGTAAAACCTTTAGAAAAAGAAGAATTTTCTTTTGAAAAGATCAATGATCTAAGAACAAGATCAAAGATCTTCAATAAAAAAATGATAATATTAATAAAAAGAAGTAATTTACTTCTTCTTTAGATCTTTCTGATCTAAATAAAGGCATTGCCTTTTGATGAACCATTGGTTCTGGGATCTTAGAAGATTCTCTTCTTTGATCCAAAATCAGATCAAGATATTGAACAGTGCCCTGCACTTAAAAAATTGCACTGTTGCGCTCTCGGGTTGGCGCAAGCCACCAGAGAGCGCCACGTGTCAGCCCCAGAACAAACTGCGCTATGCGCTTCTAAAACAGAGCACTGTTGGAGATAGTGCCCTCAGAGTCAATTATTGGATCACATGCACGTGATTGCAATGATTGAGGGAGGACCTATACCGGTAGGACAGTCTTACTCAAGATGATAGTATACTATCTGGTTTATCTTTATCATCGTGTACTGCTTTAGGTGACCTTACAGGTCACTATTGCACGTTGATAGAGCCCCTAGGATTCTTGCTTGACTACCAGCAGTATGAGGGCGATCATATACGTGGGAGCTGGGGTCTATAAGCACATCCTTAAAAGGTCCCTAGTCGTGGGAGTTTCGAGACAGGGCATCGATACTCCAGAGTAGACTAGTGTATACAGTCGAGACCCCGACGAGGGGCGGTGACCGGTCTCACAAGCCACTGGTGTCAGTTGGTTCACCTAAGATGTATACAGGTGCTCATTGGGTTATGAATACACAGGACAGGACTCGCCGGGAACATGCTAGTTGGTCTTATACCTGACGTCAGATAGCAGTTCCCTGGTGACATGTGTACAGTTTAGTTCATCGACCTGAGATCGTCATTTGTCTCGTGTGAGTTCCCACTGTGCTTTGATTACTACCCTACCACACTCAAAGGAGTTGTGCAAACAGGTTTTAGTTGGGTACAGTCCCGAGCCACATGGAGGCAGTGAGCGGATCTGCAGGGGTTCGTCTCTCCCGGTATTGGGGGCGAGGTCGCGCTGTGTCTAGGAGAGCCATTACACGAAGTCCTTGGCCAAGGCAGGAGATTTACTGGTAGGTATTCCAGTAGTATCTCAGGGTGTTCTGGACTACACTCCTACACGACTTGTACCGCTTTTGGGGGTCTGACTTTTACCAACCCCTTAGGCCCGCCATGCGATGCTCATAGTCGAACGGACCGGACTGTACGGATATTATCACTGACAGGCTAAGTAGGGTGTCAGGATGAGTTCGCTCATCGACGTCCCTTTTGGTCAATAGCCTGTAGCCCGTTAGTATGGTTAATACCTTTGACGTGCTGGTGGTTAAATCCATAACCAAAGTATTGACGAGTCTTTAGAGTCCCCCACAGACCGTTTTCTCAAGTTTCGGGCGAAACGCTGTAGAGGTCGTATGGAGCTATGGCAGGGTTCGATCAGATACATACGGTATTGCACGGATCATGATCAGGACGGATAATACTAGTGGGCTTTGGTTTAAGCCGGATCCTAGTATTGTACAGTGTAGATTTTGTCTCATTGCATTTGTATTCAGTGGGAATACAAATGCGGGTATGTATATACAGTCGCGGGGTTTTCCTGTAATTTATTACGGGATCAGTTTTCTGAAGTTGCCAGTTTGTATTCCGTTCCGACCAGTTTTCCTTAGTTCCTTCACGGCCGGACTTTTATGATGGAGGGGGTTATTTGCAAGTGTGCAAATTATCATTTGTGGAGGGTGTCTTTTGTAATTGAGGCTTCATGATGGTTCTACCATCATGAGATTCTTTTTCCATCTATTCTTTTGCATTAATGTGAAAGGATTTGTATATGACTTTGGATTTGACTTTGAGGTGAGATAATTTCCTCATTTATCTTCACACATTTATATATTCTTTTGATTTCCCTCTTGATTTTTCCATGAGAGAGGCCGGCCACTAGAGAGAAAGGGAGAGATTCATTTTTGTGGTGGAGGAAAAAATTATCTCATTCTTTACTTGTTACAAAATTCCAAACCCCTCTCCAAAAATCTCATCTCTTCTCTATTTCATCCAATGGCAACTTCATACCTCAAATGAGACAATGGTTTCTACACTTTGCCTACAGCATCCTTGGGCACGTCGGCTCGCTAACTTCGTGCCCGAGTTGCCTCGGTCCAGAGGTGGGAGCCCGTAAAAGAACCCGGCGATGTGGTGCCCGTTCCGACGAGGAGATGAAGACCGGAGGTTCCGCGAGGAGATCGGAGTGGAGGCCGAAGACCGAAGGACACGGATCGCTCGGTATAGCTTCCTTCCCATTTTCTAGTTTGCTAGAGTTAGGTTAATGGCCCGATCTGGGATTTTAGTGCGCGGTGGTGCCGGTTTCTAGTTTTTAGAAAAGTTTCGTTTCCGCATTCCGGCGTCGGATTGACGGCCGGGGCGCCGCCGTACACTTACATTGGTATCAGAGCCACGCCATTAACCTAGTCTAGCTTGCTCTAACGTGTTTACAAGTTCGATCGAACGGATTTTCTAAAAACCACATTTCCATGTCGCACTTTCTGTCGAATTTTTCCTTGCTCTAAAAATTATTTGGTATATTGGAAAAATACGTGCAGGGTTTTTTATGCATTCTGTGAAAATTTGGTACGCTGAAGTTACTGTAGCGCGGCGTAACAGCGGCCAAAACCACGTTTTGGCCGCGGTTCCACCGCCGAATTTTGGCTTCACTGCATCAAATTTTTACAGTGGCTCTCTGACATGGAAATAGGGTTTCTGGTATATTCTTTTTGGGCCCAGATGTTTTTGAGTGCTACAGTTGTGCTTGGGGCCCACTTCGGTAAATTTGATCGATCAAAAATTTTAAACATGTTAGTTCACAGTATTTACATTATATCTGCGACCGTGAATGTCACTCGATCGGCAAATCCTGTCTAACTACTATAGCCCTTTTAGACGGATTTGCGACCGTGACATTCACGTTGATATTCTGTGTTGTGCTGTGATGTTGCGGATTGGTCGTGGGGGATAGCCTGGATGCAATGGTAGTGCAGTTTGGTTTATTATGTACATTTGATATTGCGGGCGAGCGTCCGACATGTGGACTGCCGTCCCTGCCTATTTGTATATTATTCTTTTGGGGCACGAACGGGCTGAGGTCGATGTACCCGTTGTATATTTTACTTTCTGTACTAGGATTACCCCAAGATGGGGTTCACGGATAGCCGGGTTCTAGAGGGCAACGAGCCCGCATCTCATGGCTTTGAGACGGAGGGGGCTTTACTCTAGAATTGGTGGGCTATTCGCCGCACTCGTAGGGGGTACAGGTTGACCCAAAGAGGGGTGCCCAAGTTACCGGATTTTGTGAAGTGCTGGGTGGTCCATTCACGTTGCTGAAGGGGGCTGCCTCGCTTCAAGTTTTGGCGGGTAACTTGCCGCGCCTGTAGGGGTCTAGGATTTCATTACACAGGCTATCCACACGACCAGGGGAATGTCGGGTTTCAGTAGCGGCTCTATGAAACCCGGGAATCCCAGATATCTGTATTGTTCTGTGATGCTTATTACATTTCTGTGATGTTGCATTTTATCACACCTTGAGCGAATATTATATATTGATATATATACTAGTAGATGTTGTATATGTTTTGCACCCGCACTAGTCCAGTCCCCGCTCTGTCGTTAGTTAAGTAACCTAACGGGTGATGACGGGACCCAGTGGCGAATGCGGGTGGCATATACGTACATCATTATTTTCGTTCTTTATTGGTGTGATCAATTGATGGGACTGCGTTGATTCGGATCAATGCAAGCTAAACAAACCTATTCTAA
The DNA here is from genome assembly GCA_030015575.1 of Agapanthus africanus. Taxonomy (NCBI): domain Eukaryota; kingdom Viridiplantae; phylum Streptophyta; class Magnoliopsida; order Asparagales; family Amaryllidaceae; genus Agapanthus; species Agapanthus africanus. The sequence goes on along the minus strand of JASDDO010000026.1, from coordinate 394,923,018 downwards.
TGTTGTTGGAACACTTTTCAAAAAGCTGTTATTGCAAGGACGTTCACTCTTGTTTTGCATAGTGGTATTCAGTTGTGAATATCCAGCTCCTCAGTCGACGAGGCAAGGGCCGAGATCCCTTCACCGGGAGTGACCCCTTGGACAAAAGTTTGCGTCAGGGCAATAACTTCACTATAGTCGTTTACTTTTGCTTTGCATCGTGGTATTCAGTTGGAATATCCTGCACCTCATTCTACGGGGAAAGAGCCGAGATCCCTTCACCGGGAGTGACCTCATTAGCAAAGGTTTTCGTCACTATATTTTTAAAAAGCTATCCGGTTCCTTCAACGATATCAAGTTCATTACGTTAAAGGTTTTCGCCAGAAACCATTCGTAGCCCTCTGTCGTTTCATATCGATAGTCAATAGTATTCAATCTGTGTATGTTGGCCAAAGTCAAAGCACAGTGATTGGTAGCTATTAGGTATTCATATGCAGCATAGATAGATGCGTTGGTTTGGGACAGTCGTACTGCCATGTTGTCCAAAGTCAAGAGTAGGTACGGGTGGGTTCAAATTAACCTGGAGAATGACGGGTAGAACTTGACATGTGACTTATGATATGTTGGCCAAAGTCAAGGTCATAAGAGCATGGGGTAAAAATCACATCGGGAGTTTCTAAAGAAACTGAAACTTGCCAGATATGCGCATACCTTCTGGAGTGTGATAACGTGAGCGGATTCCGTCACGTTATCATGCGATGATAGTTGGATCCCGATTCCCACTGATGAGTTGGTTTACTCCTCAGGTGATCCCGACTAATCCTTCTTTCAGGTTTGGAGGAGAATTTGACGTTACAGTGGGAGGTTTCTGTAACTGCACGGCGGCACCCCGGCCGTCAATCCGACGCCGGAGTGCGGAAACGAAAAACTTTGCGAAACTTGCAAACCGGCACCACCACGCACTTAAATCCCAGATCGAGCCATTAACCTAACTACTAGCAAACTAAAAGATGGGTAGAGAGATATACCGAGCGATCCGTGTCCTTCGGTCTTCTCGTCGTCGTCCCGATCTCCCGCGGAATCACCGTTCGTCACCTCCTCGTCGGAAAGGGCACCACGTAGCCTATTTCTTTTACGGGCTCCCAACTCTGGACCGAGGCAACTCGGGCGCGAAGTTGGCAAGTCGACGCGTCCAAGGGTACTGTAGGTGTAGTGTAGAATCTTTGCCTCAATGGGGTTTATGTAGTTGCCATGGTGATGGAGGAATAAACAATGGACTTTGGGGAGAGGTAGATGAATTTGTGTAGGAAGCAAAAATGAGATGATCAATTTCCCTCACATAATGAACTCCCCTTTTTCTCCTCCAAGAATGGACGGCCTCTCTCCTAGATGGTGGAGGAAAAAACTAAGAATAAAGCAAGTGGAGAGAAAAGAATAAATAAGGAGGAAAAAAGAAAATGGTCACACCAAAGTCAAATACTCATCCAATCTCATAAATGCAAAGGATGTGACTAGAAAAGGATCTCATGATGCATGAACCATCATGAAGCCACAAAATGCAAGAAACCCCCTTCGACAAAAGATAATTTGCACAACTGCAAATTACCCCCTCCATCAGAAAAGTCCGGCAGTGAAGGAACAAAGGAAAACCGGCTGGAACGGAATGCAAACTGGCAACTTCAGAAAACTGATCCCGTAATAAATTACAGGAAAACCCCGCGAATGCATATACATGGCCGCATTTGTATTCCCACTAAACACAAATGCAAAGAGACAAAATCTACACTGTCTAATACTAGGATCCGGCTTAAGCCAAAGCCGGCTAGTAAAATCCGTCCGATCACGATCCGTGCAATACCGCATGTATCTGATCGAACCCTGCCATATCTCCATACGGCCTCTACAGCGTTTCGCCCGAAACTTGAGTAACTGTCTGTGTGGGGGACTCTAAAGACTCGTCAATACTATGGCTGTGGATTTAACCAATAGCACGTCAGAGGTATTAGCCATAAGTAACGAGCTACAGGCTATTGACCAAAAGGGACGTCGATGAGCGAACTCATCCTGACACCCTACTGAGCCTGTCAGTGACAATATCCATACAGTCCGGTCCGTTCGTCTATGAGTATCGCACGGCGGGCCTAGGGGTTGGTAAAAGTCAGACCCCCAAAAGCGGTACAAGTCGTGTCGGAGATCAGCCCAGAACACCCTGAGATACTACTGGAATACCTACCAGTAAATCTCCTGCCTTGGCCAAGGACTTTTCATGTACTGGCTCTCCTAGACAGGCGCGACCTCACCCCCAATACCGGGAGAGACGAACCCCTGCAGATCCGCTCACTGCCTCTATGTGGCTCGGGACTGTACCCAACTAAAACCTGTTTGCACGTCTCCTTTGAGCGTGGTAGCGTAGTAATCAAAGCACAATGGGAACTCATACGAGACAAATGACGATCTCAGGTCGATGAACTAACCTGTACACATGTCAACAGGGAACTGCTATCTGACGTCAGGTATAATACCAACTAGCAGGTTCCCGGCGAGTCCTGTCCGGTGTACTCATAACCCAATGAGCACCTGTATACATCTTAGGTGAACCAACTGACACCAGTGGCTTGTGAGACCGGCCACCGCCCCTCGTCGGGGTCTCGAATGTATACACTAGTCTACTCTGGAGTATCGATGCCCTGTCTCGAAACTCCCACGACTAGGGACCTTTTAAGGATGTGCTTATAGACCCCATCTCCCATGTATATGATCGCCCTCATACTGCTGGTAGTCAAGCAAGAATCCTAGGGGCTCTATCAACGTGTAATAGCGACTCGTAAGGTCACCTAAAGCAGTACACGATGATAAAGATAAACCAGTTAGCATACTATCATCTTGAGTAAGACTGTCCTACCGGGATAGGTCCTCCCTCAATCATTGTAATCACGTGCCTGTGATCCAATAATTGACTCTGAGGGCATTATCTCGAACAGTTTCCTGATTAGATAAAGTGATAACCATTCTGATCTAGATTAGAGTGCACGCTGAGTATTTCTTTTCTCTCTCTCTTTGGCAGCGACCATGACCCGACCCTAGACTATGACTCAGTGACCAAAATTAACCGAACCTTCTTTAACACTGGCTTTTGGATTGTCAGAGTTGCATACCTCATTGCCCCTCCTACTTTTACCCTTTTCTCCAGGACACCCCGTATTACTACGAACGTCCACTTCCATTGGACAAAACTATCGTATGGTTATATACGAACTCGAAGGAATTTATTCGAGGATGGTTTCCGATTCTGGAGAAAACGAATAAGACTATTCAGTTGTCTTTTCCTTTTACCTTCTCTCAGGTTGCGAGTACTCCTTGGTTTAGGAGATAGTACACCTATTACGCAAATTGGATAGTCTTCTTCTAAACCTTAGGCTGGTGTCGAACGGTGGGGAATGAAGAAAACCAATTAGCATAACGATGGTGTATAGAAGGTATTAAGTAAAGACATATCAATGGATTAGTAAGAGGGCAAAGTAAATTGCAACTGCTATTCACGACCAAACCAAGTATTTCTTCGCCAATCCTATATCACATTTGTATTTCTCCAGAACACTCCGTATCACTACGAAGATCCACAGTTTATTGGATACTCCATCGTATGGTTATATACGAACTCGAAAGGAACTTGCTCCAGTTCGGGGATGGATTCTGGTTCAGGAGAAATAGGAATAAGGTTTATTCGGTTGTCTTTTATTTTCACCTTCTCTCGCATTGCGAGTGCTCCTAGGATTAAGACAGTACACCTATTATGCTTAATGGATAGTCTTCTTCCAAACCATAGGCCGGTGCCGAACGGTAGGGAAGGAAGAAAACCATTTAGCCTAAGAGGGTGTACAGAAGGTAATGACTAAAGACATATAAAGGGATTTGGAGAGATGGCAAAGAGATATACGGTTATAGTTGTGAATCTGATAATGGAAGAGGCATTACTAGTAATACCGGGATACACCATCGAAACATTTCAATGTTTCAGTTTCACTGTGTACTGTTAAAAGAAAACTGATTTCCCAATTAGCCCTTGCTCCAGGGTATGTATTTACCAGGTATGATTCTCACATCTGTATGGTTTTACAGATGATGAGTGGGAGTAAGTTATTGGGAATTGGGTGATCATCCTCATTATATCAGGATTCGTTGTAATTGGTGATATTTGAGGAAATCACCTGGGTTGTTTCCCGGACGGCAAATATTTGGTTTTGAATATCCGTGGCTATGCACCAATTTCAAATTGATATATCTGTACGTCTATTTTTATAGAGTGAGATATACCTTTTTGAAATTATGTCTATAACATTTACCTATATCAGTGGATGGTTAGGTAAGGAGCATTGAACAACGGTGTAATTCTTCTTAACCATAAGTACAGTTTTCAACCTACGACACACAGTGAATGAGTTATTAGAATCGGAAACCATCCTTGAATAAATTCCTTCGAGTTCGTATATAACCATACGATGGTTTTGTCCAATGGAAGTGGACGTTCGTAGTAATACGGGGTGTCCTGGAGAAAAGGGTAAAAGTAGGAGGGGCAATGAGGTATGCAACTCTGACAATCCAAAAGCCAGTGTTAAAGAAGGTTCGGTTAATTTTGGTCACTGAGTCATAGTCTAGGGTCGGGTCATGGTCGCTGCCAAAGAGAGAGAGAAAAAAAACACTCAGCGTGCACTCTAACTTAGATCAGAATGGTTATCAGTTTATCTAATCAGGAAACTGTTGGAGATAGTGCCCTCAGAGTCAATTATTGGATCACAGGCACGTGATTGCAATGATTGAGGGAGGACCTATACCGGTAGGACAGTCTTATTCAAGATGATAGTATGCTATCTGGTTTATCTTTATCATCATGTACTGCTTTAGGTGACCTTACAGGTCACTATTGCACGTTGATAGATCCCCTAGGATTCTTGCTTGACTACCTGCAGTATGAGGGCGATCATATACGTGAGAGCTGGGGTCTATAAGCACATCCTTAAAAGGTCCCTAGTCGTGGGAGTTTCGACACAGGGCATCGATACTCCAGAGTAGACTGGTGTATACAGTCAAGACCCCGACGAGGGGCGGTGGCCGGTCTCACAAGCCACTGGTGTCAGTTGGTTCACCTAAGATGTATACAGGTGCTCATTGGGTTATGAGTACACCGGACAGGACTCGCCGGGAACATGCTAGTTGGTCTTATAACTGACGTCAGATAGCAGTTCCCTGGTGACATGTGTACAGATTAGTTCATCGACCTGAGATCTGTTGGAGATAGTGCCCTCAGAGTCAATTATTGGGTCACAGGCACGTGATTGCAATGATTGAGGGGAGGACCTATCCCGATAGGACAGTCTTACTCGAGATGATAGTATGCTATCTGGTTTATCTTTATCATCGTGTACTGCTTTAGGTGACCTGATGAGTCGCTATTGCACGTTGATAAAGCCCCGAGGATTCTTGCTTGACTTCCAGCAGTATGAGGGCGATCATATAAGTGGGAGCTGGGGTCTATAAGCACATCCTTAAATGGTCCCTAGTCGTGGGAGTTTCGAGACAGGGCATCGATTCTCCAGAGTAGACTAGTGTATACAGTCGAGACCCCGACGAGGGGCGGTGGCCGGTCTCACAAGCCACTGGTGTCAGTTGGTTCACCTAAGATGTATACAGGTGCTCATTGGGTTATGAGTACACCGGACAGGACTCGCCGGGAACCTGCTAGTTGGGATATACCAGACGTCAGATAGCAGTTCCCAGGTGACATGTGTACAGGTTAGTTCATCGACCTGGGATCGTCATTTGTCTCGTGTGAGTTCCCACTGTACTTTGATTACTACCCTACCACGGCTCAAAGGAGTCGTGCAAACAGGTTTTAGTTGGGTACAGTCCCGAGCCACATGGAGGCAGTGAGCGGATCTGCAGGGGTTCGTCTCTCCCGGTATTGGGGGTGAGGTCGTGCTGTGTCTAGGAGAGCCAGAACATGAAAAGTCCTTGGCCAAGGCAGGAGATTTGCTGGTAGGTATTCCAGTAGTATCTCAGGGTGTTCTGGGCTACACTCCGACACGACTTGTACCGCTTTTGGGGGTCTGACTTTTACCAACCCCCTAGGCCCGCCATGCGATGCTCATAGACGAACGGACCGGACTGTACGGATATTGTCACTGACAGGCTCAGTTGGGTGTCGGGGTGAGCTTCCTCATCGACGTCCCATTTGGTCAATACCTGGTGGCCCGTCACGTATTGGCTTATACCTCTGACGTGCTAGTGGTTAAATCCACAGCCACAGTATTGACGAGTCTTTAGAGTCCACCACACAGACAGTTACTCAAGTTTCGGGCGAAACGCTGTAGAGGCCGTATGGAGATATGGCAGGGTTCGATCAGATACGTGCGGTATTGCACGGATCGTGATCGGACGGTTTTTACTAGCCGGCTTTGGCTTAAGCCGGATACTAGTATTTGATAGTGTAGTTTTGTCTCTTTGCATTTGTATTCAGTGGGAATACAAATGCGGGCATGTATTTGCAGTAGTGGGGTTTTCCTGTAATTTATTACGGGATCGGTTTTATGAAGTTGCCAGTTTGCATTCCGTTCCGGCCGGTTTTCTTTCATTCCTTCTCGGCCGGGCTTTTTGATGGAGGGTGTTAATTGCAAGTTCGCAATTAACATTATGTGAGGGGTTTCTTTGCATAAGTGTTCCTTTGTCATGATGAGATGCTTTTTGCATCACTTCATTATCTTTTCTTGTGATGGTTTGTGAATGGATTAAAAAGAGAAATGAGTGTGACCCTTTTTACATGCTTATCTCTTATTTTTCCTTTTCTTCATATTGTGATATACCATTCCTTTTTCTCTCTCCAATCTAATTTGATGGAGAGGGGGCCGGCCACTTGAGAGGGAGGGAGAGGATCATTTCCTTTTGAGTGAGAAAAATATATCATCTCATTTTTCTTGCTTGCTCCAAAAAAATGACCATTCTCAAAAGTTCCTTCTTGTATCCTCCACAAACCATGGCAACCTCAAAACCCTAAAGAGACATCTCACTACACTATTCTATAGCAAGCCTTGGATGCGTCGGCTAGCCAACTTCGCGCCCGAGTTGCCTCGGTCAAGAGGCGGGAGCCCGTAAAAGATTCCGGCTACGTGGTGCCCCTTTTCCGACGAGCGAGGAAGTGACGGAGATTCCGCAGGAGATCGGAGCGGAGACGAAGACCGAAGGACACGGATCGTTTGGTATAGCATCTCTACTCTTTTCTTTATGCTAGCTAGCTAGGTTAATGGCCCGATCCGGGTGAAAAGTCCGCGGTGGTGCCGGTTGCAAAGTTCGCAAAGTTTTTGTTTTCCGCGTTTTCCGGCGTCGGATCGACGGCCGGGGCGCCCCCGCGGGCTTACAATGGTATCAGAGCCAGGCCGTTAACCTACCTAGCTTGCTCTAGTATGTTTAGTACTCGATCGAACGAAAATCCCCAAAAACCGTATTTTGTGCACATGTGTTCTCTGTTAAAATTTTTTGAGCTCCTAAAATTTTTCTGGTGATTGCAGAGACATGTACAACCAATTATAAGAAATCTGGGAAAATACGATCCACTCATTCCATACTTCGACCGCGGAAGCGCGGCCAAACCCCTGGTTTAGCCGCGCTTGCGCGGCGGAAATGGGGAATTGTGGCACCATATTTTCTCAGTAAGCTTATGAGTTGGAAATAGGGCTTTTGGGATATTTTATTTGGGCCCAGTTTTTCTGTAAGTGCTACAGTAGTATTTGGGGCCCACTTGATAATATTTGTTCGATCGGATATTTTAAACATGCCAGTTCAAAGTTTTTACATTATATCTGCGACCGTGAATGTCACTTGATCGGTAAATCCCGTCTAACTGCTATAGCCCGGTTAGACGGATTTGCGAACGTGACTTTCACGTTGATGTTCTGTGATTGTACTGTGTTGTTGCGGATCGGTCGTGGGGATAGCCTGGATGCAGTTGTAGTACAGTTCTGTTGTATTATGTACATTTGATATTGCGGGGCGAGCGTCCGACATGTGGACTGCCGTCACTGCCAGTTTGTATTATTATTTTGGGGCACGACCTGGTTGCGGTCGTTGTACCCGTTGTATGTATATTTTACTTTCTGTACTAGGATTACCCCGCGGAGGGGTGCACGGATAGCCGGATTCTGGAGGGCAACAAGCCCGCATCTCATGGCATTGAGACGGAGGGGGCTTCACTCTAGGATTGGCGGGCTATTCGCCGCACTCGTAGGGGGTATAGGGTTGACCCAGGAGGGGTGCCCAAGTTACCGGATTCCGTGAAGTGCTGGGTGGTCCATTCACGTTGATGAAAGGGGCTGCCTCGCTTCAGGTTTTGGCGGGTAACTTGCCGCACCCGTAGGGGTCTAGGGTTTTCATTGCACAGGCTATCCACACGACCAGGGGAACGTCGGGTTTCAGCGGCTCTGTGAAACCCGGGGATCCCAGATATCTGTATTGATCTGTGTTGCTATACATTTCTGTGTTGCATTTTATCACGCCTTGAGCGAAAATTATATATTGGTATATATATATTTATAGATGTTGTATATGTTTTACATCCGCGCTAGTCCAGTCCCCGCTCTGTCGTTAGTTAGCTAACCTAACGGGTGATGACGGGACCCAGTGGCGAATGCGGATGGCATATACGTACATCAGTATATTTTCGTTCTTTATTGGTGTGATCAATTGATGGGACTGCGTTGATTCGGATCAATGCAAGTTAAACAAACCTATCTGATGTTGTTGGAACACTTTTTCAAAAAGCTGTTATTGCAAGGGCGTTCTCTTTTGTTTTGCACAGTGGTATTCATTTGGAATATCCTGCTCCTCAGTCGACGAGGCAAGGGCCGAGATCCCTTCACCGGGAGTGACCCCTTGGACAAAAGTTTACGTCAGGGCATTAACTTCACTATAGCCGATTGCTTTTGCTTTGCATCGTGGTATTCAGTTGGAATATCCTGCACCTCATTCTACGGGGAAAGAGCCGAGATCCCTTCACCGGGAGTGACCTCTTTAGCAAAGGTTTTCGTCACTATATTTTTAAAAGCTATCAGTTCCTTCAACGATATCAAGTTCATTACGTTAAAGGTTTTCGCCAGAAACCATTCGTAGCCCTCCGTCATTTCATATGGATGGTCAATAGTATTCAAGCTGTGTATGTTGGCCAAAGTCAAGGCACAGTGTTTGGTAGCTGTTGGGTATTCATATGCAGCATAGATAGATGCGTTGGTTTGGGACAGTCGTACTGCCATTTTGGCCAAAGTCAAGGGTATGTACGGGTGGGTTCAAATTAACCAGGAAAATGACGGGTAGAACTTGACATGTGACTTATGATATGTTGGCCAAAGTCAAGGTCATAAGAGCATGGGGTAGAAATCCACATCGGGAGTTTCAAAAGTACTGAAACTTGCCAGATATGCGCATACCTTCTGGAGTGTGATAACGTGAGCGGATTCCATCACGTTATCATGCGATGAGAGTTGGATCCCGATTCCCACTGATGAGTTGGTTTACTCCTCGGGTTATCCCGGCTAATTCTTCTTTCAGGTTTGGGGAAGAATTTGACGTTACAGTGGGAGGTTTCCAGACTAGATAAAGTGATAACCATTCTGATCTAGGTTAGAGTGCACGCTGAGTGTTTCTTTTCTCTCTCTCTTTGGCAGCGACCATTGACCCGACCCTAGACTATGACTCAGTGACAAAGTTGACCGAACCTTCTTAACACTGGCTTTTGGATTGTCAGAGTTGCAGACCTCTTTGCCACTCCTATTTTTACCCTTTTCTCCGGGACACCCCGTATTACTACGAACGTCCACTTCCATTGGACAAAACCATCGTATGGTTATATACGAACTCGAAGGACTTCGAGGATGGTTTCCGGTTCGGGAGAAAACGAATAGGACTATTCAGTTGTCTTTACCTTTTACCTTCTCTCAGGTTGCGAGTACTCCTTGGTTTAGGAGTAGTACACCTGTTACGCAAATTGGATAGTCTTCTTCCAGACCCTAGGCTGGTGCCGACCGGTAGGGAATGAAGAAAGTCAATTAGCCTAAACGGTGTACAGAAGGTATTAAGTTCAGACAAAGCAAGGGATTAGTAAGAGGGCAAAGTAAATTGCGACTGCTATTCACGACCAAACCATGTACTTCTTTGTCAATCCTAAATCACCTATGAATTAAGTACATTCGGTTGTCTTTTATCCTCACCTTCTCTCGCATTGCGAGTGCTCCTAGGACTAGGACAGTACACCCATTATGCTTATTGGATAGTCTTCTTCCAAACCATAGGCTGGTGCCGAACGGTAGGGAAGGAAGAAAACCATTTGGCCTAAAGAGGTGTACAGAAGGTAATGACTAAAGACATGTAAAGGGATTTAGAAAGATGGCAAAGAATTATACGGTTATAGTTGTGAATCTGGATAATGGAAGAGGCATTACTAAGAATACCAGGATACCCCATCGAAACATTTCAATGTTTCAGTTTCACTGTGTACTGTTAAAAGAAAACTGATTTCCCGATTAGATACTTACTCCAGGGTATGTATTTACCAGGTATGAGTCTCACATCTGTATGGTTTTACAGATGATGAAGGAGAGTAAGTTATTGGGAATTAGGTGACCATCCTCATTATATCGGGATTCGTTGTAATCGGTGATATTTGAGGAAGTCACCTGGGTTGTTTGCCGGTCGGCAAATATTTGGTTTTGAATATCCGTTGTTATGCACCAATTTCAAATTGATATATCTGTACGTCTATTTTTATAGAGTGAGACATATTTTTTTGAAATTATGTCTATGACATTTACCTATACCAGTGGATGGTTAGGTAAGGAGCATTGAACAACGGTGTAATTCTTCTTAACCAAAAGTACAGTTTTCAACCTACGACACACAGTGAATGAGTCACCAGACTCAGGGGACTTATACAGAGTATTGTATATTGTCCAGTGTCCATTAGGACAGAGGGGTTGGTCCTCGTACTATATTCTGTTTACTTTTAACTTCTCTAGTTCTTAGACATGTGTTCGTAGAAACACAGGGTCTAAGTTTTGAGGAGTTATAGGTATATGAATAAAGTAGAGAACCAGGTGTTGCAAGTATCGGGATTCTTCAAGGAGATCGAAGATGTAGATACTTGTGAATGGTATTCAGTTGATAGTAATGATTAAGAGAACTAGCTTCTTTTTCAGGTTACTCATAATTGGAAGTACTCCTAAGTTGAGTAACGCTGATCGGCCTCTCTCCATTTAGTTGACATGCACTGGAGACAGCTGCATGATTTGAATCTGGTTCAATTAAATCAGTGCCTCTGTTTCTTGGATATAGAACAGTTCATATCTTGACATTGTTAAGATACGGGGAGTTGTCCGGCTTATGCTTGAAACCAGACTCTGGACAACTCAAGGCACGTTTCAGTAGTGGCTGTTTGTGGGTTGACCCGGGCTATGACGAGGGTTGATTTTCTACCATCTGGAAGATCAATAGTGATATTGTTCTTGACTCGCCACAGTTTTATCAAAAATGGATTTTTTCAGAAAAACAGTAGTGGGAGTATGGTAGAACTGGAAGTGATTCCAGAACCGCAAACGATTACTGAAGATTTGATAAGAACCTAAAGATTCAATCTGGTTTGACATTCCATTGGCCACTCCGCAAATAAGGTGGGTAACCTCAAGCACCCGAGAGGTACTTCGGTATGCTCAAGGACGGTGGCAGGGAGGTTCTTGTTTACCCAGACTTGCCATTGCTGTTGTTCCAGGCTGCGAGACCCGGCGGGAGGATGAGTATAGCGTCGTTCTAAACTGGCTTTAGAAGTGTACGTGTATATGACTCTGCCAGAGGGTTGTCGTAGTCAGTGGGAGCAGCGGAAGCATTGGTGGATATCAGGCTTATGTCTATTTATAGACTAGAGCAGATATAGCGGAGATAGATCATCTATTTCTGATGTGAAAGTCAGAGGTTTGACTTCATCAGAATAAGGGATGGATCTGTTAAGAAGGTAGTAGGGTGTGATGTCCTGGTATTTGATGACATACACAGAGTAGGAAGTGATATTCCTATACTACGATCGGTTATACTTTGGACGTCACACGGTGGTTTCTCCATATAGGACTTGGATATTATATCAGACATTCTGGTTACTAGATCTATGGTTTTAGATCTAGATTTGGGTGGTTTCCCAATCTGGGTACTTTGACCGCATTCTATGAGTATTTAGAATGGACGACTCCTGGCACGGTAGTGTACCTGCAGGTAATGGAGTCACCCTCTCTAAAGGTGTCTTACAGACTAAAGGGGAGAGGGATACGCATGATTGACAGATCACTTGCTTAGGCAATTGAGTCAATCATGAGATGTCAAGTACCACACCAGATGTTGTTCTTGCAGTAGGTGCAATAAATTGATATTGATCCAATCCTGGAGAAACAGTCGGAAGAAGTTTTAGAACATAAGTTGATGTTCTAGGGATATGATAACGGCAGCCTCCATTAGGAGACGGTTATCATTCCAGGCTTCCAAGGTGACCTGGATGGCAGAGTGGCTGTCAGAGTTATAGTTTTCCCTCTGACGAGGGGCAGTATTTTGGACAGGTGGTCCAGGTGGATACAGAGGGAAGGTATGGCGCAGGATACTGATTAAGTTCAGTTGACGATACAGTCTAAGAAGTTTGGATTTGGAGTTCACTTATGAGCTAGGTCCCATCAGACATCCAGACATTCTAAGACAGGTATTGCTCATTTCGGGAGATGGCTTTCTCCGCGAACTTGAGATTTAGAGAGACATAGAAAGAAACATCAAGGCGGATCCACTCACTGAGGCTATTCCTCGAACGCAATAGTTTCGCAAACGAGCTTTGTGAGACTGACTAGTAGAGGAGTTGGGTGTTCGGTATCACACGGGCTGTGAGTATGCGACATCGCAATAATTAGCCTCGAGTGCAAGTGGGAGATTGTTGGAGATAGTGCCCTCAGAGTCAATTATTGGGTCACAGGCACGTGATTGCAATGATTGAGGGGAGGACCTATCCCGATAGGACAGTCTTACTCGAGATGATAGTATGCTATCTGGTTTATCTTTATCATCGTGTACTGCTTTAGGTGACCTGATGAGTCGCTATTGCACGTTGATAAAGCCCCGAGGATTCTTGCTTGACTTCCAGCAGTATGAGGGCGATCATATAAGTGGGAGCTGGGGTCTATAAGCACATCCTTAAATGGTCCCTAGTCGTGGGAGTTTCGAGACAGGGCATCGATTCTCCAGAGTAGACTAGTGTATACAGTCGAGACCCCGACGAGGGGCGGTGGCCGGTCTCACAAGCCACTGGTGTCAGTTGGTTCATCTAAGATGTATACAGGTGCTCATTGGGTTATGAGTACACCGGACAGGACTCGCCGGGAACCTGCTAGTTGGGATATACCAGACGTCAGATAGCAGTTCCCAGGTGACATGTGTACAGGTTAGTTCATCGACCTGGGATCGTCATTTGTCTCGTGTGAGTTCCCACTGTACTTTGATTACTACCCTACCACGGCTCAAAGGAGTAGTGCAAACAGGTTTTAGTTGGGTACAGTCCCGAGCCACATGGAGGCAGTGAGCGGATCTGCAGGGGTTCGTCTCTCCCGGTATTGGGGGTGAGGTCGTGCTGTGTCTAGGAGAGCCAGAACATGAAAAGTCCTTGGCCAAGGCAGGAGATTTGCTGGTAGGTATTCCAGTAGTATCTCAGGGTGTTCTGGGCTACACTCCGACACGACTTGTACCGCTTTTGGGGGTCTGACTTTTACCAACCCCCTAGGCCCGCCATGCGATGCTCATAGACGAACGGACCGGACTGTACGGATATTGTCACTGACAGGCTCAGTTGGGTGTCGGGGTGAGCTTCCTCATCGACGTCCCATTTGGTCAATACCTGGTGGCCCGTCACGTATTGGCTTATACCTCTGACGTGCTAGTGGTTAAATCCACAGCCACAGTATTGACGAGTCTTTAGAGTCCACCACACAGACAGTTACTCAAGTTTCGGGCGAAACGCTGTAGAGGCCGTATGGAGATATGGCAGGGTTCGATCAGATACGTGCGGTATTGCACGGATCGTGATCGGACGGTTTTTACTAGCCGGCTTTGGCTTAAGCCGGATACTAGTATTTGATAGTGTAGTTTTGTCTCTTTGCATTTGTATTCAGTGGGAATACAAATGCGGGCATGTATTTGCAGTAGTGGGGTTTTCCTGTAATTTATTACGGGATCGGTTTTATGAAGTTGCCAGTTTGCATTCCGTTCCGGCCGGTTTTCTTTCATTCCTTCTCGGCCGGGCTTTTTGATGGAGGGTGTTAATTGCAAGTTCGCAATTAACATTATGTGAGGGGTTTCTTTGCATAAGTGTTCCTTTGTCATGATGAGATGCTTTTTGCATCACTTCATTATCTTTTCTTGTGATGGTTTGTGAATGGATTAAAAAGAGAAATGAGTGTGACCCTTTTTACATGCTTATCTCTTATTTTTCCTTTTCTTCATATTGTGATATACCATTCCTTTTTCTCTCTCCAATCTAATTTGATGGAGAGGGGGCCGGCCACTTGAGAGGGAGGGAGAGGATCATTTCCTTTTGAGTGAGAAAAATATATCATCTCATTTTTCTTGCTTGCTCCAAAAAAATGACCATTCTCAAAAGTTCCTTCTTGTATCCTCCACAAACCATGGCAACCTCAAAACCCTAAAGAGACATCTCACTACACTATTCTATAGCAAGCCTTGGACGCGTCGGCTAGCCAACTTCGCGCCCGAGTTGCCTCGGTCAAGAGGCGGGAGCCCGTAAAAGATTCCGGCTACGTGGTGCCCCTTTTCCGACGAGCGAGGAAGTGACGGAGATTCCGCAGGAGATCGGAGCGGAGACGAAGACCGAAGGACACGGATCGTTTGGTATAGCATCTCTACTCTTTTCTTTATGCTAGCTAGCTAGGTTAATGGCCCGATCCGGGTGAAAAGTCCGCGGTGGTGCCGGTTGCAAAGTTCGCAAAGTTTTTGTTTTCCGCGTTTTCCGGCGTCGGATCGACGGCCGGGGCGCCCCCGCGGGCTTACAAGATCGTCATTTGTCTCGTATGAGTTCTCACTGTGTTTTGATTACTACCCTACCACGCTCAAAGGAGTTGTGCAAACAGGTTTTAGTTGGGTACAGTCCCGAGCCACATGGAGGCAGTGAGCGGATCTGCAGGGGTTCGTCTCTCCCGGTATTGGGGGTGAGGTCGTGCTGTGTCTAGGAGAGCCATTACACGAAGTCCTTGGCCAAGGCAGGAGATTTACTGGTAGGTATTCAAGTAGTATCTCAGGGTGTTCTGGACTACACTCCGACACGACTTGTACCGCTTTTGGGGGTCTGACTTTTACCAACCCCCTAGGCCCGCCATGCGATGCTCATAGACGAATGGACCGGACTGTACGGATATTGTCACTGACAGGCTAAGTAGGGTGTCAGGATGAGTTCGCTCATTGACGTCCCTTTTGGTCAATACCTGGTAGCCCGTTACGTATAGGCTAATACCTCTGACGTGTTGGTGGTTAAATCCACAACCAAAGTATTGACGAGTCTTTAGAGTCCCCCACATACCGTTTTCTCAAGTTTCGGGCGAAACGCTAAAGAGGCCGTATGGAGATTTGGCAGGGTTCGATCAGATACGTGCGGTATTGCACGGATCATGATCAGGACGGATAATACTAGCGGGCTTTGGTTTAAGCCGAATCCTAGTATTGTTCAGTGTAGATTTTGTCTCATTGCATTTGTATTCAGTGGGAATACAAATGCGGGTATGTATATACAGTCACGGGGTTTTCCTGTAATTTATTGCGGGGTTTTCCTGTAATTTATTACGGGATCAGTTTTCTGAAGTTGCCAGTTTGTATTCCGTTCCGGCCAGTTTTCCTTTGTTCCTTCACGGCCGGACTTTTATGATGGAGGGGGTTATTTGCAAGTGTGCAAATTATCATTTATGGAGGGTGTCTTTTGTAATTGAGGCTTCATGATGGTTCTACCATCATGAGATTCTTTTTCTATCTATTCTTTTGCATTAATGTGAAAGGATTTGTATATGACTTTGGATTTGACTTTGAGGTGAGATAATTTCCTCATTTATCTTCACACATTTATATATTCTTTTGATTTCCCTCTTGACTTTTCCATGAGAGAGGCCGGCCACTAGAGAGAAAGGGAGAGATTCATTTTTGTGGTGGTGGAAAAAATTATCTCATTCTTTACTTGTTGCAAAATTCCAAACCCCTTTCCAAAAAGCTCATCTCTTCTCTATTTCATCCAATGGCAACTTCATACCTCAAATGAGACAATGGTTTCTACACTTCGCCTACAGCATCCTTGGGCACGTCGGCTCGCCAACTTCGTGCCCGAGTTGCCTCGGTCCAGAGATGGGAGCCCGTAAAAGAACCCGGCGATGTGGTGCCCGTTCCGACGAGGAGATGAAGACCGAAGGTTCCGCGAGGAGATCAGAGTGGAGGCCGAAGACCGAAGGACACGGATCGCTCGGTATAGCTTCCTTCCCATTTTCTAGTTTGCTAGAGTTAGGTTAATGGCCCGATCCGGGATTTTAGTGCGCGGTGGTGCCGGTTTCTAGTTTTTAGAAAAGTTTCGTTTCCGCATTCTGGCGTCGGATTGATGGCCGGGGCGCCGCCGTACACTTACAAGCACTGCTCTCATAAATTGGCGCAAGTCATCAGAGCGCGCCACGTGTCAGCAGCGCGCTAGCGAAGCGCACTGGCGTAGCGCACTGCGCTAACAGACTTGCGCTCACCAGAGCGCGACACGTGTCACTCCCACATGGACTTGCGTCTTGCGCTCCTCAATTGGCGTAAAGCGCCTGACAAGCCACGTGGCGCTCTGTCAGACTAATTAATGCAGCGCATTATTAAAGGGCAGGGCCCAATTAAGAGGCCCAATGGACCAAAACAAATGCCCTGCATTATAAAAAAAGGGAGCAGAGCCCAATTTAAAAGGCCTAACCGGCCAGAATAAAATGCAATGCAGAGCCCGAATAAAGGTTTAATGGACCAAACAAAATGCCATGCATTATTAAACAAGGGCAGAGCCCAATCATAGGCCTAACAGGCCAATGATAAATAAAATGTTAAATATTTTCAACTGGACTTAACCCAATCATGGCCATAAGTCCTCAAATTAAAATTGACTGAGCACGACTGCTCTCTTAAATCAATTTACACCCGGTTCAAGGGTACATCTCCGAACTCCTCTGACGTTTGTCGTTGTAATCCTTCAACGTCGTCAGAGAGGTGACGGGTCCCGACAACCACACATCAATATGGACTTAACCGTCCTTAAACCAACTCATGGACTTAAGCGTCCTTAAACCAACCTATGGACTTAAGCGTCCTTAAACCAACCTATGGACTTAAGCGTCCTTAAACTCATGGACTCAAGCGTCCTTAAACCAATGGAACACCATGTCCCTAAACTGGCAATGGACCACTATGTCCCTAAACTGGAACAATAGAGCCCCAAATGCTCTTTTGTCGGATCTAAACGATCCCGTTTAAGTTGATCTTAGCCTCAAATATGGCTAACGTATCCTTAAACCTTTCAAACAGACTTTAGTCCCAAATTGGACTATAGATCTACCAATCAACTTTGGTTCAAGGATACATCTCTGAACTCCTCTGACATCTGTCGTTGTAATCCTTCAACGTTGTCAGAGAGGTGATGGGTCCCGACGGCCATACATTCAATGGACCACCATGTCCCTAAACTGGAAATAGACCACTATGTCCCTAAACTGGAACAATAGAGCCCAAACGCTCTTTTGTCGGATCTAAACGATCCCGTTAAGTTGATCTTAGTCTCAAACTGGACTAACGTATCCTTAATAAACGTTTAAGTTGATCTTAGCCTCAAATACGGCTAACGTATCCTTAAACCAAAACCCCAAACCCAAATCTAAGAAAATACGGATTTGGACTAATCCACGTCCTACGGGCGACGACATAAATTAGTCTCCGTATACAATCCACGGGCAACCACAAACAAAACAAACACCCACGACACGAAGTGAAATTCCGGAGAAAGAGAAAGTTGTTACCGCGATGCGGTAGCGTAATTAACTGCAGGGGCTTGCGCCTGCAGGGAAGAGCGTCCCCACAATCAAAAACCCTACAAGCGAGGGGAAATCTGACGAAGTCTGCTACATCGGTCGCATCCGTCTAAACCTCCGATACACGGTGCCATAAATCAACTTGGCATCTTCGGAGAGGTGGACAGATAAAACCAAATAGCATCTGCCCCGAATCTCAGGCAAGACGTCCATGTCTTGGCCGCCATTTGGAGGGGAACAGATGTTATTTTAGAATTGGAGAAAATTAGGAACCGCATGATATTTATATTAACTTGTTGCGGTTAATTAGCGGCTTTTCCTTTATATGCTTACATTTCAGTTTATGTTGCATATATTTTATTCATGGATTTTTGCATTGTGATATGGATTATTCATAATGTTTTCTGGATTTGGGGACCGTGGTAGTTTCATGAAATTATGCATTATTTGAAAAACCCGATTTCCCTTGATATGATATTTCAGCATCCACTATGAGATTTATCAATTCTGATTATATACTCCATACGAGGGCGGGGTGCTGTATGAGAGTACATGGTGGGGCCCGGTACGGTTCCCCTCGGCGAGATTGATCGATGGTCCATGCCGATTGAGCCTGGAAGGTGGGCAAGTACCTACCGGTGACATTACCAACGACTCAGCGGTTATCATGGGGATACCGACGGGAGTCATGTACGTATAGATACGTCGAGAGGCGAGGGTCAGAGCTAGGCACTCGAGCTTTCGGGATAGCGTATGATACGTACTTATCAGGGTGCCAGTCTTAGTGACAACACCTGATAGACCTGCATTTCTGTGTTGATGCTTGACACATTGATTTCATGATATTTCCTTTTTACTCCTTTGTATATATAACAGTGGAATGAGACGCTGTTATATATGCCCTTACACCAATATTAGTGGAATGGGACGCTAATATATGTGTATTGACATTAATTTATATACATCATCATATTTATTCATGCAAATATATTTAGGATGTTAGAGATTTATTTGATATTGGATTTGGGATATAGGTGATTCATTTGATATTGGATACAGGATATATGAGATTCACTTGATTTTGTACATTCGGGATATATGAGATTTATTCGATATTGTACATTAAGGATTTGTGAGACTTATATGATATGAGAGCCAATTTGGAGGCTGATTTGAGGAATTTGGGATTTGGATTGTCTTGATGGATTTTGGTCCTACCACGATGTCAGGATTCCGTGGAAATGACATATTTCATTCCATACTCCATATTTATTGTTTATACACTGCTTCATATATTAGTTGTACCTGTTAGAGTACCTTTCATGACTGTTGCATTTACATACTTCATTTTATATGCATTGCTTCATGTGTTAATTGTACCTGCTAGAGTACCTTTCATGACTGTTGCATATATACATTTTCATATCATTATTGCATACCGATTGTCATATTATTATTGCTTCATGTATTAGTTGTACCTGCTAGTGTACCTTTCATGATTATTGCATTCATATGACCTTTTATTGCTATTAATTGCATATGTTAGTTTCGCGCTGTACGTGCATACTTGCGATTACCTGCATATGTTATTTACTATTCACGAGTTGGCAACTCACCCCCGTTGTGCCACAGTTGTTTTGCAGGGTGTTCCCCAGAATAGTCGAGACAGGCTATTCATCTATCATCTTTTGCTATGGATACCGCATCAGCTCACAGTGTGCAATTGCTTAGGTGGGTTTTTTGGTTATTCGTTTTGTTGTATTGTATACCCGTATCCTTGTACTCTCCATCTACTATATTTTCTTATTGACTTAGAGACTTGGTGAGGACGATATTGTATATTTTTGTGAATTGTTGTCTTTTATACAGTTTCCTTACTATCGTCTTTTATTTCTTCGCTACGGCGTCGTATATTTGTTGTGGTGGTTGTTTTCCGCCTTTGGGCGTGTTTTTGCTCCCGTTTGGGGATGTTTTATTTATATTTATGTTGTACCCATTTTTGGGCTAGTTTTTACAAAGGAGGTGCTGCCAAAATTTTAAAGAAAGAAAGTTGGACTTTTAAAGAATTTGTGTTGTGATTTCAAAGACTTTTAAACAATATTTCTTATCTTTTCTTGTCTTTTAATGGTTTAGATTTCTGGGTTTTGGCTTTCTTTTACTGCGTTACGCCTGTAGACGTTGCGTAGTATTAGGGCCGTCACGTGTCAATTTCGGGTCGTGACAAAATTGGTATCAGAGCGCTAGGTTTTACCTTTCGGAGTGTAGGATGACCTTGGTATGATGGGGTAGGTAGTTTAAGCAGAGTAACGTAATGTGTGTATGTCTGCAGCATACTCACGATACGGTACTCCGCCTAAAGTGACCTAAGTACAAATTGTTTGAAATTCCTTCCTTGATGATTCATATCCTTGTGATTCGATTTCCGTATTCATATCGAATCCTATCTCTATTTATAGCCTTTGTCGCCGACGACTATGGGGACCCAGAGTGATGCAGCGAGGACTGACCAGGATAGCACGCTCGTTGCACAGGTGCAGACGGATCCGCCTTCGACAAATAGTATCGCTAGGCTTGTGGCAGAGATGCAGGACATACGCCAGACTATGAGTTCATTGGTTGAGGTTGTTCGAGCGCAGCGACAGGTGGTTGTCACCCCTGTTAACTAGTTGTTCCTTGCGATCAGCACATAGTATTCTATCACCTACATTGCACCAATAGATGCATCCCCAGTTTACAAGACACATCTTCCAGAGACTTTGGGAGTTCCGGAGCAGTGGAGGACTCGTACCGGTGTACCGGCTCAGAGACAGAGGCCTAGTCGTCGAGACAGCTTTTGTGACCGTCGCGGAGTAGCAGTGTTTTGGGACGAGAGTTGTGTTAGCTAGATCAGCCGTTTGTTGTGTTAATTTCTGTCAGCGATTCTTTTGTTGCGCAACACGTATTTCAGTCGTGTGCCAATCGGGTAGGAGATTCATCCGTCGCTTGATCCTCCTAGAGATGATGGATTTGACATTCTCCTAGGCACGGACTGGTTAGCTAAGTGCTAGGCGTCTGTGGACTACCGCGAGAAAACAGTCAGGGGTTGTTTTCCCAGCGAGTCAGTTTTTGTTGTGTAGGGGGACAGTGATGCCGCCTCTCACAGCTTGAATTCAGCCTTTTCGCTAGTTGGCTTTTGAGGAGAGGATGTCGTGGATTCTTGGCATTCATTCATGGTACCGGAGCCACAGTTGGTTTGTTGGACCGGGTTCCTTTCGTGCGAGAATTTTCCGACATTGTTCCAGATGAGCCGGCGAAGGTTAAGGAGCTTAAGGATCAGCGGCAGAGTTGTTTGTTGGGGGGCTTGTGCGTCTGAGTGTTTCGCATTAGGGAGCTCCTATTTCTGTTCGTCAAGGAGAAAGACGGCAGTTTGAGGTTCTGTATTGATTGATCGTCTGCTAGGAACTGTTAAGGATGTTCTTGCGGACTACTCATACCCCACTAGTATGATCTGCATCATAGTCATGGTAGGCAAGCTAACATCCGAGAGCTTTATCAACATGTATCAAAGAGGCAGTACCAGATGCTGATGGGTTGAGACGCGAGATCCTAGAGCAGGCACATCAGTCGGCCTTTACCGTTCATCCAGGTTCCACCAAGATGTACCGTAACTTGAGGGACTTTTACTGGTGGGAAGGGATGAAGCGTGATATATCGGACTTCGTTTCGAGGTGCCTGACTTGTCAGCAAGTCAAGGTTGAGCATCAGAGACCGGCTGGAGAGTTGCAGCTTTTATCCATTCCGGAGTGGAAATTGTTAGTTATGTATGCCCTAGAGGCCATTACTGTACATACGATGTATATTGTAGTGGATGCTAGGACATATATAGGGAAGACTTTCTTGCTCGACATGATAGACGCTATCTGGTTACTCTTTATCTTAACATGTACTCTAATTGTCTCTTTGTTGCATGTTGATAAAGCCCTTAGGATGAGTACTTGACTATCAGGACTATGATGCGGATCATACTAGTGGGGACAGTGTAATCGCCAAGTACATCCTTCAAATGTTCCTAGTCGCAGGTGTATCGAGACAGGGCATCGATATACCAGAGTAGACTAGCGTATGCGCTTCTTGACCCATATGATGGGCGATGGATGATCTCATATCCATTGGTGTTTGACATCAGGGAAGGTGTACGGGTGCTCAGTGGAGACTGGGTACACTGGACGGACTCGCCGAGAACTCCCAGATGTTATTATACCTCACGTCAGATGGCAGTTCTCTGGTGACACTGGTACAGGTTAGTCTGTAGTCCCGAGATCGTCATGGAGTCTTGTGTGATTCCTACCGTGCTTTGATTTCCATCATACCACGTCCAAGAGAGCATGCAAAAAGGTGGCTTTTGGGTACAGTCCCGAATCACATGGAGGCAATGAGCGATAGGAGGGTATTCGTCTCTCCCGGTATAGAGAGTTGATGTTGCGCTGTGTTCGATTGGCTGTAACTGGAAATCCCTAGCCAGGGTTGCTGAGATTTACTGGTAAGTGTTATCAATAGTTTCTCGAACTGTTATAGACCTCATATCGACAAGACTTATCAAGCTACTGGGGTCTGACGTTTACCACCCCTAGGCGAGATATGCGACATATCAGACGAAAAGATCGGACTGTACGGGAGTGTTACTAATTGGATTCACAGGAGAATGTGGAGGCTTGCTTGTTGATCTTCTGATCGCTCAATACCTGGGTGGCTGTTATGTTTAGCTGACCGCTTGCAGCTTGTGGGTGTTTGATATGATCATCACCTACTGCCGGCGTATTGACGATTCTTTAGAGTCCTACACAGAGGTTTCTTGGCTCAGGAAAAACGGAGTAGGAGCATATATATGATATGTGCAGGACCGAGAACAATACGTGTATGTGATACCGTATTAGATTCTCGCAATATGAGATATCGGCCGGGTATATGAGATATAGCCGGGTCATCGGATCAAGTGTTGATTCGATGAACTGATACAGATTATATTAGTCGGTTATTTGTGAAATAGCCGGATTATCGGATCAAGTGTTGATTCGATAATTTAATGTATAATTATATATTTGATATATTAAATTACATTAACTGATATAAGCTCACTGAAAGATTCTTTTTCTCACTTGGGTAATACATTGATATATATGTTAATTGTATTATTTTATTTTGTTACAAAATATATTATATATGTGATATATAATATTGTAACAAGTTAAGATTACAAATGCAACATGTTTTGTGGAGTTTAAATATGGTTAGGGTTTGGATTAGGGTTAAACCTTCTTGAAGCTTCTAGAAGCTTTACTTTTGTTTTTGCTAAGATATTTGTTAAAGATATTTAGTTATGATATTTGTTAACCCAACTCAACCCTTGACCATGGTTCATTCTCTACATGGGTTAAGTTATCATACTTAACCCATGGTTGCATTTCTAACCACCCACAATTCATTATTCATCACAAAAGAAATGGTTCTTCTTCTTCCTTCTCTTTTTCAATGGAAAAGCTTTCTAACTTTTTCATTAGTGATGATTTTGAGTGAGATTAAGAAAACAAATGAGAGCTAAAATCCTACTTCATCATCCTAATCTATCCTAACCATTTAGATTAGGGTGTTCACTTCATTTATGAGTGAGAGCTTGTGTTAGAGAAACTTCAAGGTAGATCATCTTAGTTATCGAAGATCGGAAGCAAGTTTGCATCATTCTCTTCGTGGAGCCTCTCTAGAGTCCGGGAACATGATGATCGCAGCGAAGGGACCTCAACACGGAGCTTATGAAGCGAAGGACCGGACTACAAAGGTTGTAATCCCAAACTCTGAATGTTAAAGTGTTTAACATGCTTTGTTTCGCCTAATCTCTAGTTTAAAGATTTTGGTTAGGGTTGTTCGGCACGTCTAAATTTTAAATCAGGCATGGTTGATACCTTGTAGACCCTTGTGAGAGTGCCTAGTAACCCTACAGAAATGGGAGCAGATTTCCATGGACTTTATTGTGGGTCTACCCAGGACCAGTCGAGGGTATGACTCCATTTGGGTGATTGTTGACCGGTTGACGAAAGCGGCTCACTTCCTTCCAGTGAAGACCACTTTCGATTATGCTCAGTAAGCTCAGTTGTACATAGATGAGATTGTGAATTTGCACGGTGTTCCCACATGCATAGTATCCGACAGAGGCACCCAGTTTACTAGCCGTCTTTGGCAGAAGGTTCAGGAAGCTTTGGGTACCCGGTTGAGTTTTAGCACCGCTTTTCATCCACAGACCGATGGTCAGTCGGAGCGGACTATACATACTCTGGAGGATATGCTCCGTGCATGTGTGCTTGATTTTGGTGGCAGTTGGGATCGTCACTTGCCGTTGATTGAGTTCTCCTACAACAACAGCTTTCAGGAGACTATTCAGATGGCACCTTTTGAGACTTTATATGGTAGGAAGTGTCGATCGCCAGTCTGTTGGACCGAGCTTAGTGAGAGTCTAGTTTTAGGACCCCAGCTAGTTCAGGAGACTATGGAGAAGATCCAGCTGATTCAGGACAGGATGAGAGCAGCCCAGTGCAGGCAGAAGTCTTATGCCGACCGTCGTCGTCGCAGACTTGAGTTCGCGGTGGGGGATCATGTATTCCTGAGGATTTCTCCGATGAAGGGCGTTATGCGATTTGGGAGGAAAGGGAAGATCAGTACCAGATTTGTTGGTCCCTTCGAGATCCTTGAGCGAGTGGGTTCTGTTGCTTATCGTGTAGAGCTCCCGCCTAGTTTTCCGGATGTTCACCCCGTTTTCCATGTGTCGATGCTTCGTAGATACCTTCATGACCCTTCTCACATGATTCAGTATGAGACCGTTCAGCTTGAGCACGATCTTTCATTTACCGAGCAGCCGGTAGTTATTTTGGATCGGCAGGTGAAGAAACTTCAGTCAAAGGCCTTGCCATCTGTGAAGGTTCTTTGGCATAGCCCGACTAGTGAGGAGATCACTTGGGAGTCCGAGAGCGAGATGCGGAAGAAATTCCTTCATCTTTTCGAAGGTACGCGTAGTTAAATTTTAATTCGGGGACCGAATTTCTATAAGGGGGGAGATTGTAACGTTTTAGAAATCGTTTTGCGAATTTTCCCGTTTTAGGGCAAAATAGTCGGTATTTTCCGTTTTAACCCGATTTCGATCAAACGTCCGTATAAACTTGCCGGCACCTAGTTTAGCTAAAATAAAGCTAGTGCGCGAACTTTGGGGGTATATGGGAGGTTTTGGTTCAAATAGAATTTTTCCTTAGTTAAATATTATTTTAATGTGTTATTTACGCACTTAATAAGTGGTATTTACATATTGGGTTTGGTTAATTACTCCTAATTTTTATCTTTGCTAACTAATCAAGCTTAAGAAAAACAAAACCCTCCATATAATATCTAGATATTTTTGTGCAAAAGGATTTAAATTTTTTAAAGAAAAGAAAAGAGAGAAAATGTGGCATGTTTGCATTTATGTGCATTTATTGACTTCTTTTGCTAGAAAATTCCACACACTTCACAAAACTACCCCCATCTTTCCTCTTTGGCCGAGCTCCCCTCTTGTTCTGCCCTCTTGCTTTTCTTTGCTCAATTTCTTCATTCCAAGATCAATAAATCTTCAAAATTCTTTAAATAATTCCACAAAACTCATAAACAAACAATAACCAATCATTCTTCTTCACAAATCTTGCTTATACCTTCAAGAAAAACATCATTTTTGGAGAGAAAGAATGATGGATCTAGTTGCTTGTTTGTGTTCTTGAGAGGTATAATTTCAAACCCTAATCTTTAATTGTGGTATTTAAATCTTTAAGCTAGCTAATTAATTGCTTAATATAGCTTTGAACTCTTGATTAATTCATTTATCATAATTTTTAAGAAATTCTAGTTAGGGTTAAAAGCTTGATGAAGTGTTTAATGTTAATTGAAGATTTGGAAAAAACTTGTTCTTGTGAAAGAATGATAATTGTAGCTAATTCCTAATTTGACTAGTAAAGGTTTAGCTTACTAGGTTTTTGCTAAAACTTGATTAAGCAAATTTAAAAATATGGAAGTGGTTTGGATAGATTAGTTAAGCTATTGTAAGATGTTTGAAATCGCTAGATTTGTGTTAGCTTGAAACTAGTGCGAAATATTGCGATAAGTTGCTTACTAGGTTTCGGGGTTTTTCCAACGTGGGTTCGATTGGTCGTTGCGAGATTATATCTATTGTATTCCTCGTAATTGTTTGTGTTGTGTTGCTCGATCGGGACGATCGGGGTCTAGACTTGGTGTTTTGTAGTTTAGCGACCCCAGTTAGGGTTTTTGGCCGATGTCGTGCGCGATAGATGCGCTAAGTGTGCAGTGTAATTTTCCGGGCGTTTTCATCGCGTTTCGTTGTCTTTTCGTCATTATAGGATATTTAGCTTATGTGTTGTATTTGTGAAATTTTATGTTCGCAAGCGGGGACTTCGGGCGCTGCGAACAAGGGGAAGCAGGTGGTCGGATTTTCATAGCTCGAGACCATCGGTGAGTAGATTTAACATCTACGGGGAAATCGCCCGTATGGCGTTATGCGTCGTGGCTGATATGATATGATAGCTGCATGTTATTGCATATTAGTTGATTTCATATGAACGTCATTGCATAGTATTATCTGTTGTACCTTGACTTGTTCCTTTGGATATAACACATTACTGACGGTTCATGTTGCACGAGCACTGATTTGTATGCTACACCCAAACCGTCGGTAATTACCATGACACGCACAACTTACATACAGACGTGAAATTGTATTGGACAGGGGTAGTTGAGATAGGGACTCTTATTCCATTTCACATGCCTTGCTATAGCCACTTGTACATCATGCATGCATACTGACATGTACACCCACATATCTTGCTATAGTTGTATATACCCTAAGTGGTATTGTATTGACATATGATATGGAGACGTAAGTTATTGTGCTATTGCGCTATTAGATGCATCATACATACTTGTTTACATGTGGATACTTAAACCTTGCTACAATTACATATACACCTCATAGGATGCTGCACTTGATTTCGGAGGATTTGGGATCCGCATGATATATTTTAAAGCTGGATTCATTTTAAAGAGCGACTTTCCCTTAATATGCTCATATTGTTGTTTTATGTTGCATATGTCAGTTTTCATGGATTTACGCATTAAGATTTGGATTTCATATGATTTATGGATTTGAGAACCGTGAGGATATTTCAAGAAAATTATGTATTGTTTGAAAACCCGGTTTCTCTTGATATGATATTTCAGTGCGTCCACCATGTGATTTCTCGGTTATGAGATTTGGCTTGTGATACCCGATTCGAGGAGCGGGAGGCACCGTCTGCGGGTACATGGTGGACCCGGTATGGTACCCCGGGGCAAGTGGTGATTTCGTGGTGTAGACGATAAGCCTGGCGGTGGGACCACTACCTACCGGTGATTGTATTTGGACTCGGCGGTTATCATGGGGATACCGACCGGAGTGATGTATGACATATCGTCAGGGCCAGTCATGGTGACAACGCCTGAGTTATGAGGATTTACGTGTCGATGACACGGGTTTCATGATGTTTCGAGTGTCAGTGTTTGACACTCAGGTTTTCCATGATTTGTATGTATCGTCGATGGACATACATGGTTGATATCCTCATACTTATATATATATAGGTATATGTTTCCATGATGTTTCGGGTGTCGATATTTGACACTCAGGTTCCATGAGACTTACAGGATGTGAGGGCCGATCTGAGGATGCGGTGCCTAAGGATTTGGGATTTGATGTTTCAGTGAGGGACACTGGTGTTTTCCCATGCTGATGATTTTGCATGAGGTTTTATTATATCATCCCAGTCACTCAGGATTATTCTGATATGCATTGCTTCATGTAGTTGTAGTACCCTGCTGATGTACCTTTACATGATTTTGCATATCCATACTGCCATACTTATGCTATCAGATTACATGTGCTAGATTTATCACAGTTCGTGCATACCTGTGATTACAGTATGATGTTATTTACTATTCATGAGTTGGCAACTCGCTCCCATTGTGCCACAGTATTTTGCAGGACTTACCCTCTGAGTAGTCGCGGCAAGGCGTCTTATCATCACTACTTTTGCGGATACCGCTACGGTTGGCTGTGAGGCCTTTGCTTATAGGTGGGTTTGCGGTTATCCATTTGTACATTGTATATCTTTTTGTTGGATCTAGTATTCTCCATCTACCACTTCTTTTATTTGACTTAGAGACGAGTTGTGAGGATTCGGTACTGTATTATTTTGGTGACTTTGGGTGCCGTGCTAGTGGAAGCCGGTTTTGTTGAAAAGTTTTACTTCTTTATGCAGTTTTCTTTTATATTTCTTCGCTTCGGCGTCGCATATATGTTTGTGGCAGTTGTCTTCGGCGTTGGGCGTGATCTGCGCCCGTTTGGGATGCTTTTTATATTATCTATATTGTACCCGTTTTCGGGGCTAGTTTTTATAAAGGAGGTGCTGCCGAAATTTTCAAGAAAGAAAACTAAAGTTAAAGATTTTTACTTAAGAGTTTCCGAATGCTTTAAACCATGTTTTTTCTCCATTTACCCCATTTGGGGTGGTTTAGATTTTTGGGTTTCGGCTTACTTACATTACGTACGCCTATAGACGTTACGTGGTTTAAGGGCCGGTCATGTGCCTAAATTTTGGGTCGTGACACTTAAACAAGTGAACATGTTAAAATAAAGAGTAACTAGATAGCATACTATCATGTCGAGTAAGAAAGTCCTCTCTCTCTATATATATGTCCAAGCATCCACTATAATATACAATAATGGCCTCTAGGGCATACATATTCCTAACAATATCGACTCCTAATACTGGGAAAGACAAATCACTGACGATTGTTCACTTCCTCCATGTGATACGGGACTGTACCCAACTAAAACCTGTTTGCATGACTCCTTTGAGTTGATGTAGGGTAGTAATCTAAGTACAGTGGAAACTCACACGAGACAAATGAAAATCTTAGGTCAAAGGACTAACCTGTACTCATGTCACAAGAGAACTTTCATCCGACGATAGGTATAATACCATCTAGAAGTTTTCGGCGAGTCCGTTCAGTGTACTCACCTCGCGAAGCTGATTGCAAAGGAGGGTAAATCGGATAGGTGACTCAACACCAATGACTTGTAAGACCGACCACCGCCCCTCGTCGGGGTCTCGAAAAGTATACACCAGTCTACTCCGGAGTATCGATACCCAGTCTCAATACTCTCTCAACTAGGGACATTTAAGGATGCGCTTATAGACCACCCAACTCCCACGTATATGATTGCCATCATAATATTGGTAGTCAAGCAACAATCCTATGGGTTTTATCAAAATGTATATACATAATGATAAAGACAAACCAGATAATATACTATCATTTCGAGTAATACTGTTCTATCTGTATAGGTCCTCGTTTAATTATCATAATCGTCTACCCGCAATTACAACAATTGCCTTGAGGGCACTATATCCAACATTTATGACTTTTCATTTCCCTTTACAATTCTAAACCATCCATCGTTTTAACCAATGGTTTGAATTTTGGTTGAAGAAAAATCGATTATACATGTATCTTTTATTCTCTGATCTGTTATGAGTTAAGTAATTGGCAAATAAAAGACCATTTGCTAATCTAATTCGTGTCAACTAATTTTAAATGAGTCCCTTAGTTTTCCTTCTAAATTAAAAAAAATACTTAGTTTTTCTTCTAAATTAAAATGAGTTACTTAGTTTGCCTTCTTAATCAATTTATCATTTAATATATGTTATTAATGGATTAGGAATTAATAAACTTTCTTGCCCTCTTCATCCTGCTTAAAAGTAAATTATGGACATTTTTTTGCACTGGCTAGTAAGCTCTAACCTATACACACAATACACAAACACCCCCCACACACATCACATATAAACGCACATCATATATGGACCCATGAATTTGTCACATCACATACGGATCCATGATTTTGTTCTGAAAATGTTAATTTATGGCAACTTTAGGCCGTGGGTTCATTCCCCATGTGGGGAAGTAACCAATAATGCACGTCTTTGGATTCCTGAAAGAGGTGGGCTTTGGATTCCATCTCACTATCCAATGTGCCCCGTGTCATCATCAAAAGAAAATCAACCATTGGGCCCCTCTCTCTCTCTCCCTCTCTCATCTCTTCCCGTTGCATTGCGGCCCCTTTCTTTCTTTCTTTACTTTTTTCCATTTCCTTCGCTTTAGCTTTCTCCATTTGAATTGAGCTGGAGCCAAATCAAAAAACTACAACATTCAGAGATAGAGAGATCAGAAAAACCTAGTTCTTCTTTGTCCTTGGGTTTATTTAACTTCTTTAATGGCTGCGGCGGCGGCGAGCACTTCGGAGGCTTTACCGCCTAAGGTGGAGAGCGGAGGAGAAGGGAGCGATCAACATCAACAGCAACAACAACATCAGCATCAAGATGCCTGTTTGGCATCAGCTTCGGGTTCAGTGACGAAGAAGGCCAGAAGGGAGAGGGTTTGTACGGCAAAGGAGAGGATCAGTAGGATGCCCCCTTGCGCTGCAGGCAAAAGGAGCTCCATCTATAGAGGAGTCACAAGGTAGTTTCTCTCAATTCACCAGAAAAATTTGAATTCTCAATCCTTAAGTAGTTAAAGGCAGCTTTTATAAGAGGATTGGTTTGATTAAGAGTGTTGTGAATCTTAATTTATCTATCACATGGTATTAGTTTGATTTACCGAGGATCTTGGCATTGATTAAGAAAGGGCTGCCAAAAGTTCGTTAAAAGTTAGCTGAATCTTTCATGGAGCCTTGTTTCATGTCCGACCTCATTTTGATCCGAAAAAGGCTTAGATAGTCCCCTGTGATTACGAATATAAGTGTTTGATGTATTTCCCTTTCTAATGTTATGAGCAAGATCTTGATCAGGCAGGATAAATTAAAATGAATGCGATCAGTATGGCATAGTGTTATCCCATATCTTTGAATGATTTCTCAAAGAATAGGGACATTTTGGGATGACATTTGGAGCATTCCACGTTTTCTTCTTCCAGCTTTCTGATCGAGGAGATTAATGCTGCTTGGGAATCTGCACAAGTTGATGGCTTATTATCACAACATCACCAATATTCTATGCATGAAGATCCTAATATAGTAATTATGGGATTGAATCAATCAATAATAACAATATTTTACGCAAATTCTATTTGTAAATATGGTATCCGAGCGGTTGCTCCGACTATCGTGTTCGATTGATTCCCGTTCTTCGGGTTGTTAGATCTTTTGATTGCGACTCTTGATCTCGTTGGTCTATGTTGCCATGAGATCTCGTCGTTTTCAAACGCCATCACCGAGATCTAGCTTTTTTCCCCTTGAGAAAGGCACCCACCTTTCTTCATCGGTTCAGATCTCATCCCATCACCTCATCTCCATAGACAAGCCTCATTGATGACGGCTTCAGCATTTGCTGCCACCTCAAGCTTGCTGAGCATGTTGCTGTCCTCGCCGTCAATAGAGCTTGTTGTCCCCAAAATACTACGAATCCCGCAACAAAACCACTCATTCCTGGCAATGCAAAGCCATCGAAACGATACTAAACATGGTAAATATTTTTGGGATTCCCCGCTGCCACCAGAGCTTGCTGTCCTAGTCATCGAGATTACTGTCCTCGTCACCTCCAGCTTGCTGCGACCTCAAGCTCACTATGACCTCAAGCTCGCTAGGACCTCAAGCTCGCTGCCACCTCGTCTCCAACACCGGAGCCATACCGGAGCCATCAGCCCTGAGATCCACTTCAACACTTCTACACCTCTCCTCGTCAATCATCAAGAACCTCGAGCTCCCTTCATCAACTGATGCCTCGCTCACCTCACCATTGGCCTTCACTAAAAGCCTTCCATTGGTGATCTACATGTGTTCGAATGAAGTTCCCAAGGAGCTACCTCCTTTCTCGACGTGAGCCGTCGTGCTCCTGAGCCACCAAGCTCTTTCACTTCGGCCTTTGAGTGTTGATTTTGATGTCTAAACCATCAATTTATTTAACCCTAAGTGATGCCCCAGCACAGCCCAAAGAAGAATGAAGCAGCAGCTACCCAAATTTCCGGCCCAGTAAGGAGAGGCCCAACAGTGGCAACAACAGACATTGAGCTCAAGCATGCACGTGAGGCGCATGAGCCTTGGAGCTCCTATTCATGCTCTGAACACGTGTCACCTCATGATTGGAGGAGGCAACATGTTCGAGCTCTTGCGAGAGGGGGTTGCGGGCGCGAGCAGGAGCCATTCATCTCGCCACGTGGCGAAAATCCAGCGGCTCCGGTTTGTGGAAATTGGTTGCGGGTTTTGGCAGAGGGGATCCGGGTCGGGTTGTATTGTTTTTGCTCCAAATCGGTTAATTCTTATCTAAGTAATCTCTAAACTATATATAGCTATGTTTAGTTAGGGTTTGTGTATGCCTAATATTTTGTATTCTATTAAAAGGGGAGGCAACCATAAACCTAGAGAATTCGAGAAGAAAGGTGAGAGCTTTGTGAGTGATCTTATATTTAGGTCAATGGGGTTGGCTTGTATCTCGTGTAATACTTATCTAGAAGAGATTATCATCGACGATCGCATGACTAGGTGCAATTTGGCACCGAACCTGGGTATATCTTGTGTCATGCTTGTTGGTGTGTTCTATTTTTGTGATTGCTTGGTAGTCGTTTACGGATTCTTTTCATTATCTCTCGATCCCAAGAACTTGGTTATTCCGCTGCGCGTGTATTGTTTGTTTTGCTTTGGGCTTGAGTGTATCCTTTGAGATAACACCGTGCCGGGTCTGATGTAGATTTTATAACAAGTGGTATTAGAGCATCAGGCTCGAAGATTCGGGGTTTTTAGGAGGATGGTGGCTATTAGTTTTAAGATAGAGAAGTTCGATGGTCGTAACAACTTTGGGCTATGGAAGTTGAAGATGACCGCGGTTCTAAAGAAATAAGGGATATACAAGATAGCGTTCGCAAAAGAGAAGATTTCGGCTACTACTAGTGATGTAGAGAGAGATGCTATGGAAGATAAGACGCATAGTTCCTTGCACCTTTACCTAATGGATGAAGTACTTTGTGAGATAGAGCAAGCCCACAACAACTGATGTTTGGAAGAAACTAGAGATCTTTCTACAACAAGAAATCCCTCACAAACCGTCTCTACCTCAAGCAGAGATTGTCCACATTGATGTTGAAAGAGAAGACTTCTGTCAAAGACCATCTCGATGAGCTCAATTAGATTGTGATGAACTTGCGGAACGTGGAGGTTAAGATAGATGATGTCACGCCCCGTTTAGTGGAGGCGCGATGAGGCCCGTGACATAACTATACCCCTGATACAGTTATGCTAAGCGTATAATAATGCAGGGAAGTATACAAGGCAAGATAAATAAAACTTTTAATCATTAAACCAATATTTATTACAACTTTATTCGGAAACAACAGGAAAAGAAAACAAGCCTTAACAGAGAGGCTGAAAAGATACTAAGAAAGACTAAGCATAATAATTGGGCGTAAAGTGTGCGTATGGTGGCTTCAACCTATGAAGTTTCGTCTTTGTCTTCTTCCAGCCCTAACAGACATTTCAGAAAGGGAGGAATATCCGTCAGAGAGCTTTACTTGAGTAGGAGTCTTAAGGGTTATGAGGCAGCAAGGGTGAACCAATACGAGATCGTTAAAACGACAAGTGTAATGTCGCAAATATGTATGTGAAAGTGGGGGTAAGATGTAAAAATCTAAAGTCCATATATTTTTTGAGGTTATAATGAACAGGGCGTGCACATCGTGAATATTCCGTTTGTCATGTCGGAACATCATATGAGAATTCTAGAGGCTGCCTCCATGGATTCAAAAGGTGGCCCCCGCCCGTATGGCGTGACACTTTGTTACACGTGGCATTTAGTTCAACATACAATAGTATTACCGTCTTCCCATATATACAACTCTATTCTTTTCCCAACTCATCCATTTTTAGTTTGTTTTAGTTTGGATAGTAAGGGTACCGGTGTCCTCAGGATTATTCCGTTTGTCCCACGGAACAACATTCATAGACAGAGGGTTAGCATTACGTTTACGGCCCGGAACCACAACATGTACAGGAGGGTTAGCGTTCTGTTTAACCCCCGGATGCATGGTGAACAGAAGAGGAATCACGGGACACTTCATACCGTCTTACTACCCCACTCTTTGTAAACGTTTATTTAAGTGTTAGGTCAAGTAATAGGATAAAAGTTGGCGTGCGGAACCAACTAGATATAGTAACAAGTTTCACATTCCGTTTAGAGGATTTACCTCATTCTAGCATCCATGCGTACCAACCCTAACCGTATAAACATAAAGGTAAGGTAAGGTTTATGTAAGGTTCAAGTCATATCGGTTATAATGTTCATGCTAGGTATACTAGATCAAATCATCGATGCGATTATACATGAACAAGGTCCAACCTGTATTTTTAAAAAGACTAATAGTGTGTGGTATCTCAAAAGAGGTGCTCTTTAACGCGTTGAAGTAGCAAAGTTCACGATTGCGGTTGCTAAGGAAGGGTCGATCCCTTATAGGTAGGAAAATCGATGTTTAGGTAATAGTTGTTTTAAAGGCAATTTTCGGCAGCACTTCAGTAGTAATTTGAGCAGCATAGCGGCATGAAAATGAGTAGGGTTTTAGCATGCGTAGTTTAAGTGTTGGTAAAGGGTCGTGGCAGGTCATTACCTCGACTTCAAGGGTGCAAGATTCTATTAAAGAGTGAGTAGTAAAACCTAGTTATCGAAATGCAGTCTATTGTATTTAGATGGTTATAAGGTCCTAGATGAAAGCATGAGGAGATATCTGTGTTGAGAGTATTAAGAAAATAATCATATCAGTTCAGTTAATAGTTCGGAAGAGGGGCGACGGGTGCGAGAAGTGATGAGGAATTCTACCTTTTACGGATGATCTATGAATTTCTCGAGTCATTTCTTTCGTCTCAGATTTTTCCCGAGCATAAGACCAACGTCGTTGCGAATATAATCGAATAAGGACCGCACAAAATTTTTTGGTGATTTTTTTGAGGTTCGAAGATATGAGAAAAGAAAAGAACTAAAGAGTGTATTTATAGAATTTAGGCGGTTTATATCCATTAAAAAGCGCCGACCAGTTGCCATCCATTACGTGCACGTGGCAAGCTCTTACGCCACATGTTCGCCTCTCATGCTCCCACGTGGGCGGGCACAACCCACACATTTTTTGTTTTAAAAAAATAGTATTATTTATTCAAAAATATTTTAAAAAGTTTTATATATTGAAAAAATACAAATAAATTCTAGAAAAATTCTAATTAATTTTTTTATTATTTTGTAATGATTTTTATTTCTAAAAATAATTCTTTTTTCATAAATCCCCTTTTTAAAATAAATGAATCATTTCTTTAATTAAAAATGTTTTAGAATTAGTTTTAAGTATCGAAAAAATCAAAATAAATTCTAGAAAAATTTAAGTAATTATTTTATCTTTTATAATAATTTTTATTCCAAAAAAATTATTCTTTGCTAAATTATAGATTCCTTTTTCTTTCAAATAAATTCTGAAAAATCTTTAAAAATCCAAATAAATTTTCTAAAAATAATTAAAAATTATTTTCTCCATTTAAAAATACCAATAAATTATTTTCCCCAAAATATTCTAATAAATTCTTTTCGTCAATAAAAATTCTTTTTTAATTGAAACCTAATAAAAATAAGTACACTACATAAACAGTTAGCTTAAAAAATAAAATATATTTTTTAATATATGAAAATTATGGTCGTTACAGATGATGAGGATCAGTCGATCTTATTGTGTTCGTCAACCCCCGACTATGACCAGCTCGTTAAATCTATGTTGTATGGCCGAGATAAGCTATCTCTGGAAGATGTAAAGACGGGTCTACATAGTGAGACGTTGAGGGAAAGAGTGGCGGGTGACATGGGATGTTCGAGCGACGCTACATTTGCTGGAGGTTGTTCGGAGAAGCGGTTGGAGGGTGGTTCCAAAGAAAAGTCGAGATCTAAATCTTGAAGTCGCAAAAATAACAGATGCAATCTGTGCAAGTAGAAGGGGAATGGAAAAGAGATTTTCTGAACAAGAAAGAGAAAGGCAAGCAGCAAGAGCCCTCCACCACTGCAGTTGTGGTGGAGGAATCAGATGATGTCAGCGACAATTTGATATTATCCATGTGTGCAATTAGCGATGTACATGATACTTGGATGTTGGATTCCGGTTGCTCGTTCCAATGACCCCGCATCAAAGTTGGTTTTCAACGTATCACTTTCTTGATGGAGGTTCTGGCCTGATGGGGAACAACGCGTAGTGTAAAATAGTTAGGATCGACAATGTTTGGTTTCACATGCGTGATAGGATAGTCCAGACCATGACTGATGTTAAAAATGTGCCAGAACTGAGGAAGAGCTTGATCTTTTTAGGTGCATTGGACGTGATTGGTTGCAAGTGCGTAATCGATGGCGGTTCTCTGAAAAATTCCAAGGGCTCTCAGATAGTAATTGTCATGTCCTGCTTCCTAAAATAAATAATAAAATAGTAAGGACGTGACGAGACCTGTGACATATCTATACCGAGAAGCACTTCTTTCCGATATAGTTACGTAAGCGTCTAGTCATACAGCAGTATCATAATAATTTACAATATCCAAAAACATTTATTAATAATAAAAAAAGAGTTTAAGGAACACGTCATATTTTTAATACATGGAAAAAGAAGCCTTAAACAGTGAGGCGGATAATAACGAAATAAATGAGTGCAAATGGATAACAACCAAAATGCTAATAGTTTGACTAGTAGTGCGTGAGATCTTCAGCTGAGGCTTCTACATCATCTGTCATCGTCTCGTTCCTGTTATCTTTCTCTAGCCCTAACGGACATTTCAGGGGAAAGAAAAATGTTCATCAGTGAGTTAGACTCGAGTAAGTCTCTAAAATCCGGTGATAATGAAAAGTATATGATGTCGATAAATCAAATATCATAAAAGTAAATAACCAATAAAAACATGACAAGCTCGAATAAAAATATTGAGATGTTTAATCTTAAAAAAACAGTATTTTATGTTTACGAGTCGAGACAATAGAATAGGGCATGCAACATCGCGAACCATGTTGGAACAACATATGAGGATTCTAGATACGGCCCCTGTAGATTCAAGAGGTGGATCCCGTCCTCATAACGTGGCACTTAGTTCCGCATACAAAAGCATTACTGCCTTCTTGATATATACGTCTCAATTCTTTTCCCCAATTCTTCCATTACCCCATGTCATAAAAACAATTTGTTGTATCAAGCATGAATTCATGTGTATCAAGTAATCCACGTCGGTAAACAATATTTTCATCCCGATATCGATAATAAACTTCATTATAATTTAAACTAAACCATATCTTAAATAGTTGTCAGGGTAATGAAAAACATGCAGTGGATATGATAAAAAACAGCGGACATGGCAAGAGAAAAATAACAACGAGGGTGACAAGATTGAGAAGAAGTTACAGAGTTGTAAATCGATATGACAATCAATTTGTTAGACCTTTATCTTGAGAGACTCCAATTGTCTCGAGAATTCCGCAGCAGTTGGGGTTTCTTTCTCTTTCTTTTTGATGAAAATTACGAGGAGACGGTGACTAGAGTTTATTTATAGGATTAGAAATTAGGGCTTTTAGAGATCAAGAGCTATGATTAAATAATATTATATCTAATGGCTTGAAAAGATATTTTCAAAATAAATAATAGATTTTAAATTAAAATAAATTATCTTTTAAAAAAAATATCTTACAAAATCCTTTTCCTTTCTTTTCAAAATAAAATCTCTTCAAAATAATATTTCAAAATCCTTTTTCTTCTTAAAAAAGTATTTTTAACAAATCTCATACTTTAAAAAAACCCATCTTTTTTAAAGATTCAATTAAATCTTAAAAATCACAAAGCTTTACTATTTCTTTTAAAATAAATAGTTTTATCTTTTCAAAAATTTATTTTCTCTAACAAAGATATTTTAAATAAACCTCCTCTTTAAAGCAAGATTATATATTTTCTTAAAATAATATTCCTCTTTAAAAATCTAACAATTTTTTAAAAATAAAAACTTCCTTTTCTTTTCTTTTGTAAAATCAATAAATTCATCTTTAAATTTTATGAAACAAAACAAGTAAAAATAAATAATAAATAAAATTTTGTTTATTTTAAAACGGGCACGGTCGTTGCAGTTATGAAGGGAAAGAGTGTGAGGATCCTGTATTTACTACAGGGACAGTAAGTATCAGATGATGTAGCCGCAACTTATACTAGCTCGGGGGATTTACACTCGGTCAAGTTATGTCATCTTCGTTTGGGGTACATAGGGGAGGCGGAGTTTGAAGTGCTTTGAAAGAGGCAGTTTCTCGAAGTTGTAGATATGGTCAAGCTTGATTTCTGTGAGGATTGTGTTTTCGGGAAGTAAACGAAGGTGAAGTTCAGGACAACGGTTCATGGTACAAAGGATATTCTCGACTACCTCCACATCGACGTTTGGGGTCCGGCCCCGGTATTTTCTTGAGGTTGAGCCAGATTCTTCGTTTCTTTCATCAATGACTTCTCAAGGAAGTTGCGGGTGTACGCTATCATGTTTAAAGCCGAAACTTTTGAGAAGTTCAACCAGTAGAAGGCCATTGTGGAAAAGCAGACTAGTAGGTCTGTAAAGGTTCTTCGGTCCGATAACGATGGGTGGAGAATTTACTTCACATGAGTTTGTAGAGTTTTGCAAGTCGGAGGGGATCGTGCGCCATTTCACCATACCGGGAGACCCTCAGTCACACGGCGTTGTAGAGCGAATGAATCCGATACTATTTGAGAAGACCAGATGTTGGGCTTCCGAAGGAATTTTGGAATGAGATCCTATCTATCGCCATATACCTCATCAACAGATCACCATCGGCGGCGATAGATAAGAAAATTCCTGAGGAAATATGGACTTGAAATGTCGGAGATTACTCTAGACTTTGGATATTTGGGTGCCTAGCTTACGTTTACGAGAGGAGCGATAAGTTAATGCCGCGAGCTAGGAAGTGCATCCTGATCGACTATGAAAGCGAAGCCAAGAGATACAGGATGTGGTGTCCTGAGACCCAGAAGATACTGATCAGCCGATATGTTACATTCGATGAGCCTGCGATGCTTCGAAAAGATCACTCAGTCAGATGGTGAACCGAGAACAGATTGTTGGATATAGGTGCCATCAAGGCAATTATCGTGGTTGAAGGAATGTTATTATTGAATTCGAGGAGGGCTTATACCAAGAATAGTCTTGCTCGAGATGATAGTACACTATTCGGTTTGTATTTATTATTCATAAGTAAACGTTTTACTTGCTATAACGTATCACTGCTACATGATAATAAAGTACATAGGATATTTGCTTGACTACCAGAATTATGATAAGGATCATACTAGTGGGGCCTGAGTAATCTATAAGCACATCCTTAAAAGTCCATAGTTATAGAAATATCGAGAATGTGCATCGGTGTTCCAGTTTAGATTAGTGTATACATTTCATGATCCTGTACGGGATGATGACCGACCCCATAGCTATTGGTGTTTGACACCGATGATATTATACATGTGTTCATTGGATGAGTTACACTGGGCGGACTCGCTGAGAACTTCTAAATGATATTTGTAGTTCTCTGATGACATGAGTACATGGTAGTCCTTAGATCCAAGATCGCCATAGTATCTTGTGTGTTTTCTCACTGTACTTTGATTACTACCCTACCATAGCTTTAAAGAGCCGTGCAAACAAATTTTAGTGAGGTACAGTCCCGAAGCAAATGGAGGTAGTGAGCGGTGTCCCGGTATAGAGAGTTGATGTCGCACTATGCACAGCTAGCTATGACCATAAGTCCTTTGCCAAGGCAGACAAGATTTACTGATAAATATTGTCAGTAGTTTTTCTGATAGACATGTGCTTGACGTCAGCATGACTTATCGAGTTATTGGGAATACGACAGTTTCCACCTCTCAGTCCCGGTATGCGACAGTCTTAGACGAGGAGACCGGACTGTACGATGAGTGTCACTGATAGGCTCTAGCCGGATACGAACGAGCTTGCTTGTCGACCGGCTTTTCGTTCAATACCTGGATAGCCGTTATGTACAACTAGTACCGCTGACGTTCTTGTTGGTTAACCCAGTGGGGGATTGATCTGAAAGTGTTTCAGATCAATCGGATATGATCCTGTCCTACTGCCAGCGTATTGTCGAGTGTTTAGAGTCCCATGCAGAGCGTTTTCTCGTTCTAGTGAAATGATGTAGTGCACGTACGTCGATGCGTGCGGAGTCTAATTAAATATGTCTATGTGATACTATATGTATTAATCGACGGATGATACTAGCCGGTTTAGTATTGCTTAGTATTCGTGCCACGTATTTCGATTTTTAGTCAAGGCGTAGTGTACGGTAGCTAAGTAATGCTTTTCTGCTGCATGGTAATGCAATTGGTTAGGACAGTCGTACGATAGTTTTGATCTTTAGTCAGGTGTTGTACAGGTGGGTTTAATGCAATCATGATAATGACTGGTAGAACTTGACTAGGACCTTTTGGTATTTTGATCTTTAGTCAAGGTCACTTGGGTCCTAAGGGCAAAAACCATATTGAGAGTTTCAAATATAAAGGAAACTTGCCGGCATGCACATACCTTATGAAGTGTGATGACTTGAGCGGCTTCCATCAAGTTATCGTGCGATGATAGTTGGGTTCCGATTCCCACTGATGAGTAGGTGTTACTTCTCGGATGATTTTCAGATGATCCCGACTAATTCTCCTTTTAGGGTTTGGAAGAGAATTTGAGAAAATAGTGGGTGCCATCCTGATTAGATAAAGTGATTAACCAATCTAATTTAGGTTAGAGTGCACGTTGAGTGTTTCTTTTCTCTCTTTGGCAGCGACCATGACCTGACCTCAAACTAAAATTCATGAACCAAGTTAATCGAATCTTCTTACAAACTTTGGTTTTGGATTGTCATGATTCACGACAAAACCGCATATATCCCTGCCACTCCTACTTCCTCTTTGCATTTCTTCATAACATTCCGTATCACTACGAAGATACATATTGCTTGGGTATGCCATACGAACTCGAAGAAACTTGTTTCAGTTCGAGAATGGATTCCGGTTCTGGAGAAATTGAATAGGATTATTAGGTTGTCTTTTCTCTTTACATTCAATCAGAGTGCGAGGGCTTCTAATATTAGGAGAGCACCTATTATACTTATTGGATAGTTTTCTTCCAAACTTTAGGCAGGCGTCGAAAGGTAGGGAAGAAGAAAACCAATTAGCGTAAGTATGGTATACAGAAGGTAAGAAGTAAAGACATATAAAGGGATTGGAGTGAGGGCAAGAAAAATTGCGACTACTGTCATGAATCTGGATAGTGGAAGAGTAATTACTAGGAATACCCGACCATCCCTCGAAACATTTTCATGTTTTAGTTTTATTGTGCGGTGTTAATTGAAAACTGCTTTCCCAATTAGTTTTTAACTCCAGGGTATATATTTACCAGACTTGATTCTCACATCTGTATGTCGTTACAGATGCTGAGTGAGAGTAGAATATTGGGAATTGAGTGATTAGATCCTCAATATCAGAATTTTTTGTAATTGGTGATATTTGAGGAAATCATCTGGGTTTTGCCTAATGGCAAATATTTGGTTTTGAATATCCGTTATGTACCAATTTCAAACTGATATATATGTATGTTTATTATATAAAGTGAGATATAACTTTTTGAAATTATGTTTATGACATTTACCTATATCAGTTGATGGTTAGGTTAATGTGCATTCAACAACGGTGTGATTCTTCTTAACCATAACACAATTTTCAACCTACGACGCACAGAGTTTGAGTTATTAAACTCAGAGGACTTATAACAAATTTTGTATATTGTCTGATGTCCATTAGGACAAGAAAGTTGATACTCATACTATATTCCGTTTACTTATGACTTCTCTGGTTTTAAACACGCATTTCGTCGAAATACAAGATCCAAATTTTGAGAAGTTATAGGTATAAGAATAAAGTAGAGAACCATGCGTTGGAAGTCTCATGATTCTTCGAGGTGATCGAAGATGTAGATACTTATGTTAGGTATTACGTCGTAAGTAATATATTTGAGAACTTGCTTCTCTCTTAGGTTACTCATCCGTGGGTGCGCTCCTTGATGAGTAATGCTGCATGGCCTTCTTCCATCTAGTCGATATGTACTAGAAACAGCTGTATGATTTTTGAATCTTGTTCAAATTAAATTAGTGTATTTGTTTCTATATTGGATATAGAATGGATTCATATTTTAACAATGTTATGGTATAAGTAGTTGTCCGGTTTATGTTTAAAACCAGAATCTGGATAAACTCAAAACACGTTTTAGTAATGGCAGTTTGTGGGTTATCCTGGGCTTTGACGAGGGTTAACATTCTACTATTTGGAGGATCAATAGTTATATTATTCTTGACTCGCCACCCGTTTTAGTAAAATGTGTTCGTTTTAGAAAACATTAATGAGAGTATTGTAGAATTGGAAGTGATTCCAGAACCACAAACGATTACTGAAAATTTAGTAGAACCTAAGAATTCAATTGGATTCGACAATCCATTAGCCACTCTGCAGATTTGGTAGGTAATCTCAGCCACCCTAGATGTACTTCGGTCTCCTAAAAAACGGTGACATGGAGGTTTTGATGACCTAAGCTTGTCACTACTGTTGTTCTAGACTATGAGATCTGGCAGGTGGATGACTATAGCGTCATTTTAAATTAGCTTTAAAAGTGCACGTGTATATGAATCTGTCAGAGAGTTGTAGTCAGTGGGAGCAGCGAATGCGTGGTAGGCCAGTAGCTTATGTCTATTTATATACTAAAACAAGTATAACGGAGATAGATCATCTATTTTTGATGTGACAGTCATAGAGTTTGACTTCATCAGAATAAAAGATGGACCTGCTAAGGTAATATGGAGTGATGTCCTGGTATTTGGATGATGTACTCCTG
This sequence comes from Agapanthus africanus, assembly GCA_030015575.1. Classification (NCBI taxonomy): domain Eukaryota; kingdom Viridiplantae; phylum Streptophyta; class Magnoliopsida; order Asparagales; family Amaryllidaceae; genus Agapanthus; species Agapanthus africanus. The sequence goes on along the minus strand of JASDDO010000026.1, from coordinate 394,879,812 downwards.
ATAAGAAGTGATGTTCCTATACTACGATCGGTTATACTGCGGTTGTCACAACGTGTTTCTCCACATAGGATCTGGATAAAATATTAGGGATTCTGGTGACTAGATCTATGATTTTAGATCTAGATTTGGGAAGTGTCCCAATTCGGGTACTTTGACACTATTCTAAACTGTTTTAGAATGGACGACTCCTGGCGTGGTGGTGTACCCGCAGGTGATGGAGTCACCCTTTCTAAAGAGATGCCGTCTAGACTGATGAGGAGAGAGATTTGCATGACTAACATATCACTTGTTTAGGCCACCAAGTCAATCATGAGATGTCAAGTACCACACCAGATATTTCTTTTGTACTAACTACAATAAGCATATATTGATCCAATCCTGAAGAAATATTGTGAAGCAGTTATGAACATAAGAGGATGTTCTTGGTATATGCTAACGGCAGCCTCTTTAAGAAGGCGGTTATCATTTCAGGCTTCCAAGATGACCTGAATGACGGAGTGACTGTCAGAGTTATAGTTTTCCCCTTCTGAGGAGCAGTATGTTAGTATGTTAGACAGGGGGTCCAAGCGGATACCGAGAAAGGCATGGCACAGGATATTGATTAAATTCAGTGGAAGATACAGTCTAAAGAAGTTTTGTTGGATTTAGAGTTCATTTATGAACTTGGTCCCATCAGCTATCCAGACAAATTCTAAAGCAAGTATCGCTCATTTCGGGAGATAGTCGTTCTCCGCGAAATTGAGATATAGAGAGATAAAGATAGAAACATTGGAGCGGATCTACTCACTGAGGTTATTTCTCGAACGCGATAGTTTCGCAAACATGCTTTGCGAGATTGATTAGTAGAGAAGTTGAGTGTTTGGTATCACACGGGCTGTGAGTATACGACACCGCAATAATTAGCCTTAAGTACAAGTCGGAGATTGTTGGTTATAGTGCTCTCAAGGCAATTATTGTAGGCAATTATTGTAATCGCAAGCAGGTGAATATGATGATTGAGGGAGGACCTATACGGGTAGAACAGTCTTACTCGAGATGATTGTATACTATCTGGTTTGACTTTATCATCATATACATGCATTATGTGGTATTACATGTCACTTTTTCATGTTGATAGAGCTCATAAGATTCTTGCTTGACTACCAACATTAAGATAGCGATCATATACGCGGGAGCTGGGTGGTCTATAAGCACATTTTTAAATGTCCCTAGTCGAGTGAGTATCGAGACTGGACATCGGTACTCCGGAGTAGACTAGTGTATACTTTTCGAGACCTCGACGAAGTGCGGAGGCCGGTCTCACAAGTCATTGGTGTCAGTTGGTCACCTAAGATAGTATACAGGTAATCACTGAAGGTGAGTACACTGGACGGACTCGACGGTAACATGCTAGATGGTATTATACATATTGTCAGATAGCAGTTCTCAGGCGACATGAGTACATGTTAGTCTGTCGACCTGAGATCGTCATTTGTCTCGTGTGAGTTCCCACTGTACTTTGATTACTACCCTATCATGGCTTAAAAGAGTCGTGCAAACAGGTTTTAGTTCGGTTCAGTCCCGAGCCATATAGAGGTATTGAGCGGATCGTCGGTGATTCGTTTCTCCCGGTATTTGGGGTAGATGTCGTGCTGTGCACGGGTGGCCATCACCAGAAATTCTTGGTCAAGGTGGACGAGAATTACTGATTTGGTTCAGTAGTTTCTCAGTGGGTGATGGGCTTTTTACCGACATGAAATATCGTGTTATTAGGGGTTTGACTTTATCCACCCCCTAGATCAGATATGCTATACTATTAGACTAATAGACCGGATTGTACGGAGATTGTTACAGACAGGCTCAGTAGGGGTACAGATGAGTTTGGTCATCGGCCTTTCTTTCGTGCAATACCTGAGTAGCCGTTACGTACAACTAGTACCGCTGACGTGCTTGTGGTTAAACCTATTGCCAGCGTATTGACGAATCTTTAGAGTCCCACACAAAGGGTTTTCCCAGTTCAGGCGATATGATGTAGATGGCGTATGTTGGTACATACATGTGTCCGATTAAATGTGTACAGGCTACATGGATTTTAATCGGACGGTTGATAATACTAGCGGTTTAGGATTAAACCGGATTATTAAATCAAGTTTTGATTTAATAATTTATATATATATATATATTTAATATATGTATTTTAGTATTATTGTTCATTATTCATTTTCTTTTTTGGCTATTCGTATTTTTATACGGATACGCGTATTGTATTTCGATACGTATACCGGGTTGTATTCCGTATTTATACGGAATTTGTTCTAGAAGATGGACACCTCATTTGTGAATATTCATGAAATGAGGTGGAGGGTGAGGTGGCATTGAGCATGGTTGAAGACATGTAGAGAGGAATAGGCTTCTTTATTTTATTACATATTGATTTGAGTTTTTTATTTGTATGGTTGCTAAAAAATTATGAACCCGTTCTTCATTCTACACTTGATTCATTCTTCACTCATGTCTTCTTCACTTGTTCATCGCTCTTTTTCCTTACCTTCTCCTCCTTTGTTTGCTATCTTGAGCTTAGATTTGAGAGAAAAAAATAGTGGAAAATTTCTACATCCCCACTTCTATTCCTAGTGAGCTTAGAGCGTCGGTTGCTTCATTAGGTGAAACCGGAGTTTGGATCGGTTCCTTCGAGTGGATCATTTTCGGCGAAGGAGGACCGGTTTGCAAACACGACCCGGAGCTCTTGAGAGCATGCTAGAGTCCAACCTAATTGGAGCAAATGAAGATACTACAGAGGTTGTGATTTCTATCTTGTTATGGTTCTAGTTTAGGTGTTTGGTTAAATTCTTGGTTTAGGGTTTCTAGTGCCATAAAATTTTTGTTTTTGGATTCCGCATTGGCCGTGAGTTAGCGGTGAGGGCACTATGAACCTTTCAGTAGAGTACTTAGTATTCGTGCTACATTTGTTGGCTTCCGTCGAGGCGTAGTGTACAGTAGCTAAGTAATGTCTTCCTGCTAGCATTTGATGCGGTTAGCCAGGACAGTCGCACAGCCTTGTTGGCTTCCGTCAAGGGCTAGTGCAGGTGGGTTCAAATTAATCAAGAAATGATGGGTAGAACTTGACTAGCGGCCTATGCTTTGTTGGCATCCGTCAAGGTCATAGGTTTGGGGTAAAAACCAATATCGGGAGTTTCAAGTGTTGAGACTTGCAATGAGATTGCATATTTTCTATGGAGTGGGGTGAGTTGTTGGCATCCGTTATGGTTACCACGCCATGATAGTTTGGGTCACGATTCCTATTGTGAGTAATTGTTACTCCTGGGAGATTTTCTATTCGAAATCCTGGCTAGTTCTTCTTTTAGGGTTTGAAGGAGGACTCGGCGGAACAGTGGGAGCCATTCTGATTAGATAAATATACCAATCTAATCAAGGTTAAAGTGAACGCTTAGTGGTTCTTTTCTTTCTCTGGCAGCGACCCTGGACTGACCTTAAACTAAGACTCGTTAACCTCATTGACCAACCTTTTTACAAACTTATAGCTTTGGAATGTCTGGATTGTCCTAATTCACGACATAGTCGCATATGTCCTTACCTATCTTACTTTCCTTCTGCCAACTCCAGAACCCTCTGTATTCGGTACAGAGATCCATATTGCTTGGAAGGCCATCGTATGGTTAGATACGGACTCGAAGAAATTATTTCAGTCCGAGAATGGCCACTGGTTCTGGATTAGATGAATTGTTCGTTTGTTTTTCCCTTCTACCTTATCTCAAGTTCGAGAGCTCCTTATATATAAGGAGAGTATACCAGTTGCGTTTATTGGATAGTCTTCTTCCAAATTCCGAAGTAGTGCTGAAGAAATGGTAAGAAGAAAACCAACCAGCATAAGTTGGGTATACAGAAAGGTAAGATAGAGAGACATCAAAAGGGGTTGAAGTATGGGAAAAGGAAATTGCGACTATTATCATTAGCCTTGGCAATGAAAGAGGCAATATTATGAATACCCGACCACCCTCGAAACATTTTGATGTTTTGGATATCTTGTGTGTTTGTATTTTGAAAAACTGATTCTCAATAAACTCTAACTTCTGGGTATATAGATACCGGATTAGAATCCCACATCTGTAGGGCGTTACAGATGCCGAGAAGGAGCAGAGAATTGAGAATGAATAATTTTATTCTCAATGCCGGTTTTCGCAGCAATTGTTGCTGTTGAGGAAAATCATCAGGTTTTGCCTAAACGGAATTCTTTTGGTTTTTTTTAACCAAAAGAATGTTTTTCAATTAACAACACGAAAATTGAGTTAGTGAACTCTAAGGACTTATACATAGTGATGTATGTTGTCCGATATCCATACGGACATGGGGTTGGTACCAGGTATTGGTCTATAGAGTTAGATCTAGTAAGGGTTTTGGGATTGCCCCAATTCAGGTTTCTTGACACCATTCTAAATTGGTTTAGAATGGACGACTCCCAGTGAGGTAATGTACCCATAAGTAGTGAGGTCACCCTATCTAAAAAGGAGTCTTTTGGGACCAATGAAGAGAGGGACTCGCATGAATGGCATTCGACATGCTACGGTAGTGAGGTCAATCATGCGATGTTATATACCAGACAAGATGTTGCTTATACACTTGGTGTAGTAAGCAGTTATTAGCCCAATTCTGCAAAGACATGGGAAGAAGTGAAGAACATATAAGATGTTCTTGGTGTATGGTAATGGCAGACTCTTTCGAGAGGCGATTACTGATTCCAACTTCCGTGGTGCCAAGGTAAACAGATCGTCTGTCGTGAGTCATTAGTTTACCCTCTTCTAGGGAGCAGAATATTAGAACGAGTTTCAAGCGGGATAATGAGGCAGTCAAGGCGCTAGATGCTTTATGAATCAGCAAATGATACATCCTAAAAAGTTGTCTAGATAAATACGATCTTGGTCCCATCAGCTATCCAAACAAAGTTCTTAGGAATGTATTGCTCATTTCGGGAGATAGTTAATCTCCGCGAAGTTGAGATTCAGAGAGATACAAATAGAAACGTTGCAGCGGATCCACTCACTGAGACTGTTTCTCGAACACATCTTGTGAAACTGTTAGTGCGGAAGTTGGGTATGCAGTAGCACATGAGATGTGTGTATGCGATACCGTAATAATTGACCTTGAGTGCAAATGGGAGATTGTTGGATTTAGGTGCCCTTAAGGCAATTATTGTAGTTGAAGGAATGCAGTTACCGAATTCGAGGGAGGTCTATACCAAGAACAGTCTTGCTCGAGATGATAGTACGCTATCTGGTTTGTATTTATCATTCATAAGTATATGTTTTGCTTGCTATAACGTATCACTACTACATGATGATAAAGCCTATAGGATATTTGCTTGACAACCATGATTATGATAAGGATCATACTAGTGGGGCCTGGGTAGTCTATAAGCACATCCTTAAAAGTCCCTAGTCGTATGAATATTGAAACCGGGTATCGGTATTCCAGTTTAGACTAGTGTATACGTTTCATGACCCTGTATGGGGTGATGGTTGATCTCATAGCCATTGGTGTTAGACACCGATGATTGTATACATGTGCTTATTGGATGAGTTACACTGGTCGGACTCGCCGAGAACTCCTTGATGGTATTATACTAATCGTCAGATAGCAGTTCTCTGGTGACATGAGTACATGGTAGTACCTAAACCCAAGACCGCCATAGTGTCTTGTGTGTTCTCACTGTACTTTGATTACTACCCTACCACAGTTTTAAAAAGCCGTCCAAACAAGTTTTAGTTGGGTACGGTCCCGAAGCACATGGAGGCAGGGAGCAGTCGAGAGAATTCGTCTCTTCCGGTATAGGGAGTTGGTGTTGCACGGTGCACAGCTGGCTATGACCATAAGTCCTTTGCCAAGGCAGACGGGATTTATTGATAAGTGTTATCAGTAGTTTCTCTGATGGACATGAGCATGACATCAGCACGACTTATCGAGTTATTGGGAGTCTGACAGTTTCCACATTCCAGACCCGGCATGCGACAGTTTTAGACGAAGAGACCGGACTGTACAGTGAGTGTCACTGATAGGCTCTAGTAGAGTACGGACGAGCTTGCTTGTCGACTGGCTTTTCGTTCAATACCCGAGTACGACAATGCGTGCGGGGTGCAATTAAACATGTGTATATGACACTACATGTATTAATTGGACGGATGATACTGACCGGTTTATGATTGAACCGGGTCATTAAATCAAGTGTTGATTTAATGATATTACTTATATATGATGGTGCATATATAAACTAGTATTATTGTTTTACTTCTATTCTCTCTTTATATGTTACATGGACATGTTACATGTCATGTACATATGTGTTGTGTGATGGCTATCATACATATATTTATATATACATAACTTTTCTTTTTATTCTCATTTTTCCTTTTTGCATGAAATGAGCATGAGGTGGAAGCTTATAAGCCTCCACTCTCATGCTCATGACACTTAACCATATGGAGGCTTATTGATATAAGAGGGGAATTATTTATTCTCTCAACTTATCTCATCTTCTCTCTTATCCATGGTTATGCAAGAAAGAAAAATAAGAAGACTAAAAGAAAGGAAAGAAAGAAAGAGAGTTTTTGAGAGTTCACCATTTTTCCTACCTCTCTTTCATTTGATGCCTAGCAAACACAATTTGAGAGTTTCTTCAATTTGATTGAAAATGAAGCTAGAATCAGGAGCTCTTACGTGGATCATCTTAGACGGAGTTGATCAGAGTCCAAGCGCAATCCGGAGCATCTTGTGTTAGTGTATATGCCCTAGAGGCCATTACTGTATCATACTAGTTTGTATATTACTTAATGGAAGCTTGGGATATTCACCTTGTATATACAATCTTGCTCAAAATAGTAGTATGCTACTTGGTTTGTTTCTACTTCAATGTGTACATGTGTTTATTTTAGTATATCACCTATGCACATTAGTGGAGCCCTTAGGATCTTTGCTTGATTACCAGCGTTGTGATGGCAGTCACACTAGTGGGGCTGGGTAATCTATAAGCACATCTTTATGCAGGTCCCTAGTCGCAGGACTATCGAGACAGGGCATCGATACTCCAGAGTACACTAGCGCATGCGCTTCTCATCCCAGTATGGGAGACGGTCTGTCGAACAGCCGTCAGTACGTCGTACTGGAGATAGTATGCGGGTGCTCGTTGGGTTGCGAGTACACTGGACAGGACTCGTCGGGAACTGACCGGTTGGTATTATACCTATCGTCAGTTATCAGTTCCCAGGTGACATGAGTACAACTTAGTCCGCTGACTTGACACTATCACTTCGCCTCGAGTGTGTTCCCACTGTACTTTGATTACTACCCTACCACGGCTCAAAGGAGTCGTGCAAACAGGTAGTAGTTGGGTGCAGTCCCGAAGCACTTGGAGGCAGTGACGGTTAGACAGGATTCATCTCTCCCGGTATTGGGGGTTGACATCGCGCTGTGTCTAGGAGAGCCATTACACGAGTAGTCCCTGGCCAGGGCAAGCGAGATATACTGGTAGGCTTCCAGTGTTATCTCAGGGTGTATTGGGCTTCACTCCGACACGACTTGTACCGCTATTAGGGGACTGACGTTTACCGCCCTCCTAGGCCCGCCATGCGATGTATCAGACGAACAGACCGGACTGTACGGAGATTGTCACATTCATGCTCAGTAGGAGTTCAGATGGGTTTCACCTCGTCAGTCTTCTTGTCGGCATCTACCTGGGGACCGTTACGCACAGCTAGTGCCGCTTGCGGTCTGTGGTTAAACCCACTGCCAGCGTAGTGTCGAGTCTTTAGAGTCCCACACAGAAAGCTATTCGCCTTTAGGCAAAAGAGTAGAGGTCGCATGGTTTTGCGACAGGGTTCAGTCACATCCGTGCACTTGTGCACGTTTAGTGTCCGGACAGTTTACACTAGCGGGCTTTGGTTTAAGCCAGATCCTAGTGTACGTATTGGGATTGGTTTTATCCAGCATGTATTCGTGTTCCTCGGAACGCGGATGCGGATGTGTATGCACAGTTGACGGAGAGACAGAGGCAGAGAATTCTCATTAGGGTTGTTGACCGTTGACTGTTGACTGTTGACTATTGACTTTTTGCTCAACCCTAATGAGAATATCATTTATGATTAACAATAATATTAATTAAGTATTGTGGTGACATGGTTGTTGAGGGGTTGACTTTGTTGACCGGTTGACTAGGTTGGACTAGTTGACCATCATGATGACAATGGCTATCATTTCATGGCAAAGACTTTTCATTTGCTTGTTCTCTTGTGCAATATGAGTGCATGAAATGATTTAGCCATTTTGACTTGAACCATTTTACACAATACTTGATTACTATTTTTGTGATAATGGTTTTGGATTATGAGAGCCAAGTGAGAAAAGTCTTTTTCATTCTATCATTTTCATTCTCTCTCTTGTTCTTGAGCTCTCATCTTCTTCCTCTTGCTCTCCCTCTCTTTAGTCTATGGTTCACTTGTTTCATGTGTTGAGAACCAAGAACCATAGAGAAAATCCCAACACACTCTCCTCTACTCACTCTAGTTCACAAGGTTTAGCAAACCGAGTGAACTAGTTTCTTCAAAGACCGAAGAAGAAGCCAAAGGTAGAAGCTTTCAGGTGGATCGATCTTCGGCGCAAGGAGACGACGGGGTGAAGCCGATCCGGACAACCATCGAGGCTTGAAGACGAAGGAGTTCAAGAAAGAAAGGTATAACCCCCTAATCGAGTAGTTAACAACTCCTAGTTAGGTTGTTAGTTAGATGTTTAACAAAGATCCGGTTTTGAGTCCATGTTACCACCTCTAGAAAATTGTTTTTCACCAAATTCCGCTTGCCCGAAAGTACCGGGAGAGGTAGCATGGACTTACAGTGGTATCAGAGCCTAGTTAAACTCTATCTATCATGTTAGCATAGTAGCTAGAAATTCGATCGGAGAAAAAGTCCCGAAATAAACCCGAAATTCAAACTTTCTGTCGATTTTCAAAGTGCTGCAAAAATTATTTGAGATATACCAAAAATCGACTCAGGGATTTTAGAAGAAACTGCAAAAATTCGACCCACTGAATCGATCAACGCGCCGCGTTTCCGCGGCCGAGTTGACTCGGTCGTGGGGTTTTATTTTTGCAGTTTGTTCATAGGGGTATTTTGGGATTTTTGGAATATGTATTTTCTGCCCAGATTTTCCAGAACGAAAATTTTGTGTTTGGGGCCTGAAAAACCGTATTTTGATCGAATTTCTTATGACTTAAGCTGACGGGTTTTTCTGTGATGTGATATTTGTATTGAACGTCTGCTAATCGCTATATGTCGCTTAGTGGGGATTATACAAATCTGTGATCTGTAATGTTATTGGAATGTGTATATGAATTCATTGGATTGTCGCGGGTGAATAGCCGGGGGTTGTGAGACGAGAGTTTTCTTTTCTTTCAATTCATGTAAATTTGTAAATTGATGTAATAATTATTTGTATGGCCGCACAACCGGGTCGGGGTTGTAGCCGTCATTGTATAATTTCTTTTTACTGTTTTTGCTCCTAGGATAGACCCATGGAGGGGGTGCACAAACTACCGGGTATGCCGAAGTGCCGAGTGGCCTACTCACGGAGTTGAGGGAGGTTGCTTCGCTTCGGGTACTTGGCGGGTAGTTTGCCGCACCCGTAGGGGTCTTGGGTGGGGTATTGGCTATTCACCGCGACCGTGTAATCTGCTTTTCGTTACAGGCTCGTACGAATTGCGGATTCCTAGTATATCCAATGTGTTCATCTGTGATCTGAAATGGCTATCATTGCAATATATCTATATATGATATTATTTAGGCGTTCCTTATGTTTTACAGCCGCGCTAGCCCAGCCCCCGCTCTGTCGTTAGTTAAGTAACCTAACGGGTAATGACGGGCCCCGTGGCGAATGCGAATGGCATAAGCGTACGTCATATTTTGGTTGTTTTCTGCAATGGTAGGATTAAATGATTGGACGCATTAAAAGAACTAATGCAAGAATATCACGCATTAAAAGAACTAATGCAAGAAAATAAACCAGGTAATAGTCGTTGGAACACTTTCGAAAAACCACTCGGTTCTTTTCAAAACCAACTTTTAAATGCGGAGCTTGAGCCACTCATTTTAAAAGCTATCTCGTTCCATCGATTATATCGAGTTCACTACGTTCACGGTTTTGCCAAAACCATCCGTAGCCCTCCATCATTTCAGTTAAATATTCGGTAGTATTCAAGCTATGTATTTTGACCTCACGCCAAGGCATAGTGATTGGTAGCTGCCAGATATTTGTCTGTTGCATAGATAGAATGCGTTGGTTTGGGACAGCCGTACTGCCATTTTGGCCTACGTCAAGGGTAGGTACGGGTGGGTTCAAATTAACCTGGATAATGATGGAAAGAACTTGACATGTGACTTATGACATTTTGACCTCACGCCAAGGTCATAAGAGCATGGGGCAAAAATCCACATCGGGAGTTTCAAAAGAACTGAAACTTGCTAGTGTTGCATACCATTTGGAGTGTGATGATTCTGGTAGGATTCCTTCAGTTTCGTCACGCGATGATATTTGGATCCCGATCCTACTGTGAGTATATGCTACTCCTCCGGAAATTTCTCACTTAACGATCAATGCTATAAACCAAGTAGGTGTCTAGAAAGGTGTTAGCGGGGCTACGCCCCCAGGGAAAAGAGGTTATTTAATTAAGGAATTTCGCGAAAGCGTTGGAAAACCTCCCTCGAAGTACCGACACTGGCCTGGCTGAACGGTTAAGCAAGTATTGTACGGTGAGATTGATCCTGACTAATTCTTCCTTTTTGGTTTGAGGAGAGATTCGAGAAACAGTGGGAGCCATCCTGTTTAGACAAACTAAAAACCATTCTAAACTTGCAAGAGCATCATGCTGAGTGTTTCTTCTCTCTCCTAATTGCAGCGACCAATCGACATGACTGGATTTAAGTTACTTCTAGATAAAAACATACTGACAGGGCCAGACTACAAAAATTGGCTCAGGAATGTCAAGATGGCAATCACTTATGACAAGCTGGGGTATCTTCTTACCACCAAAGCTCCCCCTGTCCCAGGTCCCAAAACCAGCGTCGCGGATAAGAAAATCCGTAAGACCTGGGAACTAGATTGCGCGAAGGCCAAGTGCCTCGTGCTTGCCTCTATGGACAACGAACATCAGAGGAGGCACGAGAATATGGACCTCGAATCCATATTTCTCCATACAAAAGAACTGTATGGAGAGCAGTCTCGTATCGCAAGATACGAAGTGTCGAAGAAGTTATTTTCGGCAAGGTTGGCCGTCAGATCATCGGTAGCGGAACACGTGCTTAAGATGATTGGCTACATAGAAGAGCCCGCAGACTTTGGGACCACGTTGGAGAATGAGCTCTATACGGACTTGATTCTCCAGTCCCTTCCTTTCCACTTACGCCCAGTTTATCCTGAACTTCAACTTACAAGAAAAAGAAGTTGAACTTTCAGAACTCCTCAACATGCTGAGGAGCGCAGAGGGCACCCTACAGAAAAGTAGGGAAACATCCATTTTGTTTGTAGGAGGATCTTCCTCTTCTAGGTCCAAGGCGAAAGCCAAGGGAAAGAAGAAGAAAGCTCCGCCAAACCAAGGGGCGGTGTTAGTAAAGTGGATACGAAGGGAAAGACAAAAGCAACAAAGAAAGTGGGAAAGCTTGTGGATAAGGAAGAATGCTTCTATTGTCATAAGAAAGGACACTGGAAGAATGATTGCAGGGTTTGGAAGGCCAGAACACAGGAACTGAAGCAGGTTGCGGCTTCAGCTTCAGGTGTGTATGTTATTGAAAACTGTCTTTCAATAAACTCTACTTCCTGGGTATTGGATACCGGATCAGGATCTCATATCTGTAATTCTTTGCAGGCGTTGAGAAACCGTAGGGTTTTGAAGGCAGGTGACATGACCCTCAAAGTTGCAAACGGAGCTAGCATGGATGCTAAGGCCGTGGGGGACTATCACCTGGGAATGTCAGATGGACATGTTTTGGTTTTGCGTAATTGCTTTTTTGTACCCAACGCAACTTGTAATATCATTTCTGTATCTTTGGTTTCTAAAGAAGGTTATGAATTTGCGTTTGTAAGCAATGTTGTAAACATTCACCTTAATCAAGTCTGATTGGGTCAGGTACATTGAGCAATGGTATATACGTATTAAACCAACCACAGATTTTCAATGTCCAGAATACACACAAAAGAAAGTCTCCGGAAATAAATCAGACTTTCTTGTGGCATTGTAGACTAGGTCACATCAATGAGAGAAGGTTGACGAAGTTACATACAGAAGGATATTTGAATCCGTTCGAATATCAATCGTATGCCACTTGTCAATCCTGTCTCAAAGGAAAGATGACAAAGACTCCGTTCACTGGACACGGAGTAAGGGCGAGCGAGCTCTTGGGACTCGTACACAGCGACGTATGCGGTCCAATGTCTACACATGCGCGAAGCGGTTATTCTTACTTCATTACTTTTACGGATGACTTTTCAAGGTACGGTTATGTTTTCTTAATGAAACATAAGTCCGAAGCCTTTGGAAAATTGCAGGAATATAAGAATGAAGTAGAAAAACAAACCGGCAAAAGTATCAAGATTCTAAGATCGGATCGAGGTGGAGAATACTTGAGTGCCGAGTTCCTGGACTATTTAAAAGAGAACGGAATTCTCTCTCAGCTTACTCCTCCATACACTCCGCAACATAACGGTGTGTCGGAGAGACGGAACCGAACCCTATTGGATATGGTACGGTCCATGATGAGTAACGCTGAGTTACCGCGATCATTCTGGGGGTATGCGCTAGAATCAGCTGCATACCTTTTGAACCGAGTTCCAACTAAGACTGTGCCTACCACACCATATGAGTTATGGAGTGGGAAGAAATCCTATCTTCAATATCTGAAGATCTGGGGATGTCCAGCTTTTGTCAAAAAGCAGCATGCGGACAAACTCGAGGCACGCTCAGTACTGTGCAAGTTTGTGGGATACCTAAAGAACACCAGGGGGTATCTTTTCTACCACGCAGAGGAACAAAAAGTCCTTGTTTCTCCCACTTTCTAGAACACAAGTTCTTGGAAAAGGAAATTAGTGGGAGCGCAGTAGAACTGGAAGAAAATCCAGAACCAGAGACTATTACTAAAAGCTTAGTGGAACCAGAGGGTTCAAAAGAACAGGACATTCCTACGCCGCTCCGCAGGAGTAGTAGGCAGTCTCATCCACCCGAGAGATACTGCGGTTTTCTCATAGACGGGGATAGAGAGGATTGCATCATAGATTATGATGAGCCTACTAGCTTCCAGCAGGCCGTTCAGAGCGTTGACTCGGTAAAATGGCTGGATGCAATGCGGACCGAAATGGAGTCCATGTACACCAACAAAGTATGGACGTTGAACATTGCTCCAGATGGGGTAAAACCCGTAGGATGCAAGTGGATCTTCAAAAGGAAGATTGGTGTAGATGGACAGGTTGAGACCTATAAAACTAGACTTGTTGCAAAGGGTTTCCGTCAAAGACCTGGCTTGGACTATGACGAAACCTTTTCTCCAGTGGCTATGCTGAAATCCATTCGGATCCTTCTTGCCATTGCTGTCTTCCACGATTATGAGATCTGGCAGATGGACGTAAAGACCGCTTTTCTAAATGGAAATTTAGAGGAGTGTGTCTATATGGACCAACCAGAGGGTTTCATTCAGAGTGGGAGCAGCGGAAAGGTGTGCAAGTTGCTTAAGTCCATCTATGGACTAAAGCAGGCATCACGGAGTTGGAACATCTGTTTTGATGAGACGGTCAAGGAATTTGGCTAAATCAAAGATCCAGATGAACCATGCATCTATAGTAGATTTGTAGCGAGAACTGTAGTATTCCTCGTTTTATACGTGGATGACATTCTCTTAATAGGAAATGACATTCCTATGCTACAATCTGTCAAGGGGTTCTTGTCACACAGGTTCTCCATGAAAGACCTGGGTGATGCCTCATACATCCTGGGGATCCGGATCCATCGTGATAGATCGAAGAGAATATTAGGACTTTCACAGTCCAGGTACATCGACACCATACTGAAGAGATTCAGTATGGAAGATTCCAAGCGCGGTAACCTACCGGCTTGTCACGGGATCACCCTCTCTAAACAGATCGTCATAGAGTCTTGTGTGATTCCCACTGTGCTTTGATTTTCACCTTACCACGTTCAAGAGAACGTGCAAAACGGTGGCTTTTGGGTACAGTCCTGAGTCACATGGAGGCAATGAGCGATAGGAGGGGTTTCGTCTCTTTCGGTATTGGGAGTTGATGTTGCGCTGTGTTCGATTGGCTATAACAGGAAGTCCTTGGCCAAGGCAGCTTCAGAGATATACTGGTAAGTGTTATCAGTAGTTTCTCGACCCGTTATAAGCCTCATATCAACACGACTTATCGAGTTACTGGGGTCTGACGTTTACCATCCCTAGACGAGATATGCGACATATCAGACGAAGAGACCGGACTGTACGGTAGTGTTACTGATTGGATTCGCAGGAGTGTGAGCAGGCTTGCTTGTTGATCTTCTGATCGCTCAATACCCGGGTGGCCGTTACGTTTAGCAGACCGCTTGCGGCTTGTGGGTGTTTGATATGATCATCACCTACTGCCGGCGTATTGACGAGTCTTTAGAGTCCTACACAGGGGTTTCCTGGCTTAAGCGAAACGGAGCAGGAGCACATATGTGATATGTGCGGGACCGAGATTGATACGATATGAGATACCGTATTCTATTCTCACGATTTGTGACATCGGTCGGTTATAGGAGATATAGCCGGGTTATCGGATCAAGTGTTGATTCGATAAGTTGTTACTTTTGATATTAGTCGGTTATAGCCGGATTATTAAATCAAGAGTTGATTTAATAATTTAATGTATAATTATATATTTGATATATTACATTACATTAACTAGTATTAGCTCACTTATGATTTGTTTTCACACTTATGTGTGCACATTGTACATATGTGATATGTATGTTTGTGTGCATGTATTGTGTCATGGTTGATGATACATACAAGATGGATGTATGAGACTTATACCATGATTAGGTTAAATTAGGGTTTTGTTTATGTCTTAAGATTTAACAAAAGAGAATGACTTAGTCAAAGTTGTCAAGCTTGGAAGAAACTTGTAGAAACATTGACAAAGTCCACTCTTTTGTCATTTCTTTAGATATTACTTAACCCAACCCTTAACCTTACACCTTGGTTTATTCTCTACATGAGTTAAGCATGAGGGCTTAACTCAACCATGAGTGATATACTTCATTTGGATGAATTATTCACTTGGAGTTCTTCTTCTTCCTCCTAAAAAGCTTTCTAGCTCTAATGGAGTTATGAGAAAAAGTGTGAGAAAATCAATTCTAAAGTGAGCCCACTTCCTACTTCATCATCCTCTACTACTTGCCATGTAGTATATGGTGTTCTCTTCACAAAGTTCATGACCTAGTGAAGGAATAGCTTGAGTTAGTGTCTCCTCGACGTAGATCATTTTCGGCCTCGAAGTCATCGAAGCAAGCACGTTCGTTCCTTCGTGGAGCCTCTCTAGAGTCCGGAGTTTGCGATCGCAGCAAAGGGGACTTCTACACGGAGCCATTGAAGTGAAGGACCGGTCTACAAAGGTTGTATTCCTTGCTCACTATTAGTTGCCAAGTTGTTTGCTTTAGATTCCGTATTATTTCTAGTAAACGATCTATGTTTAGGGTTAGCTAGAACGGCAAAATTTTAATTTGGCATGGACGATGCCTCCCGAAACCTTGCTGCCGTCGTAGGTAACCCTACAGTGGTATCAGAGCCATGCTAGAAATTTATACGGATTTTGTTAATATTGCGAAACCGAAATACTCCGAAATCTGCATCGTCAAAACCTGCTTGCTGTCGGTTTTAAAAAGTTGTCAAATTTTTTTTCAAACAAGTACAGAGTGATGTATGGGATATATCATGAACACACACAAAATTTCAGGGCATTTGGTGAAAATTAGGCTGAGCCCCACCCCCCATATCGGCCAAAACCGAGCCCTCTCCCCTGAAATTTTGCCAGTGTTCCAGTGACTTGGTTTTGATGTTTCAGGTGTTGTTTGTTTTTGCTAATTTTGCATGTGATGTAATCTTACACTATAAACAATTCGGAGTGTTTCGTATTCGTAGTTTTAACATTGTTTCGGGTTTTTCACATATTGTCTAGGCGAAGTTTAAAAGTTCGATCGATTATCAAAAACCCATCTTTCCAAGTTTAACGTATTCGGAAAAATATGCAAGTGATTCTTTGGACCCTCTAGAAGAACGTAAACCTTAACTCGATTATGTGGCCGTCAAAACCGCCATTGAACCCTAGGGTTTGTGGTAGTTTAGCGTTGTCACATGTGAGGCGTTGGTTTGACCCTTCTACGGCTGGTTCATAAGTACTGTGGCATCTTCTGGGTATTACTAAAACCGTGCTCAAGTGTTGAGCTATCGGGAAATTGTGGGACTTTGATGAATCGATCGAAGAGTTTAACGTCGTCCAGATATTATGTGATGGGATACAATATTTGAAATCCACATGTTATGAGATAACTAGTTTGAATGTTATAAATCTAGCAGTTTAGTCTTATTTGATCGGTTGCCACGTGATTTTTATGTGATCAAAAGTCCGTCGCAATCACGTAGTGTACGCGGATACTCGCCGGGTAAACTTAATAGATAGCCACGCCCCATAGCCCCGACCAAGTAACTGTAGGAGAATCCCGTCGCCAAAAGCATCCGTTCGGGTGCTCGCGGCAGCGGTATTCCGCCTTAGTGCGCTTCGTCGATGGCATCGGGGGTGCGGCCGTCTACTAAAGTTTCCGACGAGCATTCGATCAGAATGTCGGGAATCTTGTTGAATTGCCCGACATGATATTGAAAAGTGTTTTCGATATTAAGACTAAAATGCGGGGTTTATAATTGTTAGGTATGTGATGTCTAAGGAATTCAAATGGTTAGGCATGTGATGTCTAGGGTGGTTGCGGATTCCAACTGTTGTAGTTTTTCACTTTCTTTTCTGCGATCGTAAGTGTAATATGTGGTGTGTCGCCGGTTTCGGTGCTATATGTCAACGACAATTGGGATACGCATATTTACTTACGTTGATGACATGTGATGTTATGTGTTGCTGGGATATGTTATATTGGATCGTCGTGTTTGAATAGCCGGTTTTTTTTTGTGAGATGAGAGTTTTTCATTTTCATTCATATAAAATTCATTGTATGTAATATTCTTTTATTGGAGCACTTCCGGGTTGAGGATTATGTCACCATTGTATATTAATTACTTTTCCGCATTAGGATAGACCCAAGACGGGGAGCACAAGTAACCGGGTTCTGCAGTCCAGTGGGAGACCATCTCGAGGAGTCGAGACCGGGTCTCCTAACTCTAGAATTGGTAGGGTTTCTTGCCGCTCTCGTAGGGGTCTAGGGGTGTGGGATTGGCTATTCATCACGACCGTGGAATCCGTGTTTTATACAGGCTTAAAATAAAACACGGAAATCCTAGTATATCCAATATTTCATATGTTCTTCTGCTGCGATATCTGTGATGTGATTATTTGATATGTTGAGATGGATACAGGATATAGTATATGTAATATATTATATAGACGTTGCTTATGTTTTACACCCGCGCTAGCACTGTCCCGTTCTGTCGTCAGTTACCTAACCTAACGGTGCACGAGGGGACATCGAGACGAATGCGGATGGCCTAAGCGTACGTTGTATTTATCTGTGATGTTTAGGTAACTTAAAATGATGGGACTTTATTAATGAGATTAATGAAATAAAAGAAACCTAAAAATGTTGTGGAATCGAATTTTCAAAAACAGGTAGCTCTAGTTGTTGCTTTGCATAGCGGTGTTCCTTGTAGAACATCCAACACCTTATTCGATAAGGAAAGAGCCGAGATCCCTTCACCGGGAGTGACATCTTTAGCAATAACTGGCAGATGCTACAACCCTCGGTTTGTCTTTTGATTGCTTCTAGAGTTTTTGCTTTGCATGGTATTGTGAATATCCTGCACCTTATTCGATAAAAAAAGAGCCGACGATCCCTTCACCGGGAGTGACCTCTTTAACAAAACTTGTAAAAGCCTCAAAAACACTCCATTTTAAATTATTTGATTCTACAACGATATCAAGTTCATTACGCAAAGAGTTTTCTTAAAAACCTGTCGCAGCCCTCCGTCTTTTCAGATAAGTATTTCATAGTATTCGTGCTACGTTTGTTGGCCAGCGTCAAGGCGTAGTGTTCGGTAGCTATTTTTGCTTATCTGGTAAAGCATATGATGCGATTGAGTTATGGTAGTCGTACGACTTTGTTGGCCTGCGTCAAGGGTCGTACGGGTGGGTTTAATTCAATCGGGAAATGACGGGTTGAACTTGACTAGCGGACTATGGTTTGTTGGCCTGCGTCAAGATCATAGGACGCTAAGGGTAAAATATTATCGGGAATTTCAAGTGTTGAAATTTGCAATGAGATTGCATACCTCCTATGAGATAGTTGGATTCCGATACCCACTGCGAGTAAGAGTTACTCCTGGAAAAGTTTTACATATTACAATTAGCCGATCAAGTAGGTGTCTAGAAAGGTGTCAACGGGGTTACGCCCTTGGGAAAACGAGGTTTATTTTAATTAGGTCCGTGCGAAAGCACGGGGAACCTCCCTCAAAGTACCGGCACTGGCCTGGCTGAAAGATTGGCGAACTTGTAGGCTGTAATTAATTCCGGCCAGTCTTTCCTTTTAGGGTTTGGAGGAAGATTTGACTAAAACGGTGGGAGCCATCCTGATTAGATATATTAATAACCAATCTAATCTTACAAGAGCATACGCTGAGTGATTTCTTCTCTCTCTCCAGGTAGCGACCATGTCACGCTTTAATCAAGATAATAATACGGATGTATTGACCAAACCCGCTTGTTATACTGCGCTAGGGAACGTTGGTCCCGCTCCAACTTATAATTGTTATATGACAGAGCAGGCAATAGGGGATTGCCAGAATTCCCGTGTCGCCCAAACAGAAAGTACATGATGATGCATCTTCTTTGGGTATGTTCATTACAGAGAACTGTTTCTTAGTATCCTTTACGTCCTGGGTATGAGATACCGGATCAGGATCTCACATATGTAATATGTTACATGAGCTACAGATAGGTAGAGAACTGAGAATGGGTGATAAGTTTTAAGAGTTGGAAATGGTGCAAGTGTTGCAGCCAAATCTGTTGGCAGTTATCACCCTGTATTACCAAATACATTGATTATGAACCAATGTTATTAGATACCGAACCTGATATACAACATCATATCAGTTTCTTTATTAGTAAAGAAAGATATAATTTTGTATTGTTGGATAATGTTTTGAACATTTCCTATATCAAGAGTTGATCGGTTCAGGCACGTTATCTAAAAGCATATACGTTCTAAATCAAACTACAGTTCTTAATATACAGAACACACACAAGGGGAAGAGTTCAGAAATGAACGAATCCTTCCTGAGGTATTGTAGACTAGGTCATATCAATGCGACCCGACTAACCAAGTTACATTTAGATGCATATTTAAATCAGTTTGAACTTACATCTTGTGAAACTTGCCAGTCATGTCACAAAGATAAGATGACCATAGCTCCGTTTATTGGAAACAGAGAAAGAGTTAGTGAACTTTTGGGATTGATACATGATGATGTATGTAGATCCCCTGTCTACACATGCCAGGACTGGTTCTTTGTACTTCATTACATTCACTGATGATCTCTCAAGATTCGGACATATGTTCCTGTTGAAACACAAGTCCGAAGCTTTTGAGATATTCAAAGAATATAAGATAGAAGTAGAGAACCAAAACGGGTATAAGTATTATGTCCTTTGATGTGATCAAGGAGAATACTTGAGCACGGAATTCCTGGACTATTCTAAAGGAGAATGAGATTCTCTCTCAGCATTACTCCTCCGTATACACCACAGTACGTTGGTATATCG
The DNA here is from genome assembly GCA_030015575.1 of Agapanthus africanus. Lineage (NCBI taxonomy): Eukaryota > Viridiplantae > Streptophyta > Magnoliopsida > Asparagales > Amaryllidaceae > Agapanthus > Agapanthus africanus. The sequence continues at coordinate 394,859,778 of JASDDO010000026.1, read as the reverse complement.
GGGTGGAGCAATCGCACCCTATATGATATGATGTGCTCTATGATGAGTACTACTGAGATGCCTATTTCCTTTTGGGGGTTATGTACTTGTGAAGCTGCATGCCTATTGAATATGATTCCAACCAAATCAGGTGCCTACCACTCCATATGTGATATGGTATGGGAAGAGCCCATCTCTTAAGGATATTAAGATTTGGGTTGTCCGGCCTATGTCTAAAAGCAAAATCCGGACAAGCTCGAGGCATGGTCAGTTCTGTGGAAGTTTGTTGGATATCCCAAGCATTCGCAAGGGAATATCTTCCACCACACTGAGGAGCAAAAGGTGTTTTGTTTCTCAGCATGCCACCTTTGGGAAAGGGAATTTCTTATAAAGAAATTTGTGGTCCTGAGGTAGAACTGGAAGGAGTTCCAACTATACAAACTGCAGCTGATAATTTGGTAAACCCGGAGGATTCAATAGTTCCCAACGAACCTCAGCCTCTCCGCCGATCTAGTAGGGTTCCCACCCACCTGAGAGATACTTCGGTTTTCTTTATGACAATAGGAGCGAGGATTGCAGCATGAGATGATGACCCAACTAGTTTCGAACAGACCATCAAGAGTGGGGACCCTGTGAGAATGACTGGATGCTTAGCGATCTGAGATGGAATCCATATACACCAACAAAATATGGACTTTGGTTGCTTTATCTGAAGGGTTAAATCCCCATCAGGAGCAAGTATATATTGAGAAGATTACTTGGTGTACATGGAAAAATTGAGACTTTCAAAGCTAAGACTAGTTGTAAATGGATCTCGTCATTGACCAGGTGTGGATGATGATGAAACCTTTTCTAGTGTCTATGCTTAAGTCCATCCGGATCCTACTTGTCACTGCTACATACCATGACTACGATATCTGGCGGTTGGGTGTCATGACTGCTATTCTAAATGATGATTTAGAAGAGAGCGTCTATAAGTACACAGCCAGAGGGCTTCGTAGACAGTGGGAGCAGCGGAAACTTGAGCAAGTTGCTTTATGAGTTAAAGCAGGCATCGCGGAGTTAGAACATCTGTTTTGATGTCGTAGTCAAAGAGTTTGACTTCATCAAAATGGTAGATGAACCTTGTATATACAAAAAGGTAGTAGGGAGTATGGTGACGATCCTCGTATTATACGTGGATGACATACTCTTGATAGGAAAGAAGTTTCCTATGCTACGCTCGGTTAATCTCCTCTTATCACAAAGATTCTCTAGATAGGATCAAGATGATACCTCTTAAATCCTGGGTTTTGGATCTATGAGATAGATCTAATTGGATGTTACGACTCTCACTAGGTGCAGTGAGAGTATCAATCGATCCTGGAGAGAAATACTGGATAGCTTCCAGGATGGTAAGGTCGACTGAATGTCAGTCACAAGTATTGTCTTTACCCTCAGTAGAGGGACGGTATGTTGGAAGAGTTCCAAGCTAGATACCGAGGCATACTAGACGATAAAGGCTAATACATTGCTACCTACGATGCTACCAAAGAGGCAGTCTGGATGAATATTAGTTCATGAGATGAACTTTGTTCCTACCATTGTGTGACAATGGAGTTGTGGCTTTGGCCTAGAAACCCCCGTCCCATCAGTGATCCAGACATATTCTTAGGCAGTATCACCTGATCATGGAGATGGATGATCTCCAGGGAGATTGAAGTTAGGAGAGTAGACACAGAAGAGAAAATGGCGGATCCACTCATAAAGGCCTTTTCCCAATAGAGACTTTTATGGGATGGTTGAGTATGAGATACTTCAACTACTGCTGATTGTTGGGTATGAGACACTACAACAATGGCCTAGTGCAAGTGAAAGATTGTTAGTTATATGTATGCCCTAGAGGCCATTACTGTACATACGATGTATATTGTAGTGGATGCTTGGACATATATAGGGATGACTTTCTTGCTCGACATGATAGTATGCTATCTGGTTGCTCTTTATCTTAACATGTACTCTGATTGTCTCTATGTTACATGTTGATAAAGCGCTTAGGATGAGTACTTGACTACCAGGACTATGATGCAGATCATATTAGTGGGGACAATGTAGTCACTAAGTACATCCTTCAAATGTCCCTAGTCGTGGTGTATCGAGACAGGGCATCGATATACCAGAGTAGACTAGCGTATAGCTTCTCGACCCATACAGATGGGCGATGGATGATCCCATATCAATTGGTGTTTGACATCAGAGACAATATACGGGTGCTCAGTGGAGACTGGGTACACTGGACGGACTCGCCGAGAACTCCCAGATGGTATTATACCTCATGTCAGATGGCAGTTCTCTGGTGACACCGGTACAAGTTAGTCTGTAGACCCGCGATCGTCATAGAGTCTTGTGTGATTCCCACTGTGCTTTGATTTCCACCTTACCACGTTCAAGAGAACGTGCAAAACGGTGGCTTTTGGGTACAGTCCCGAGTCACATGGAGGCAATGAGCGATAGAAGGGGTTTCGTCTCTTCCGGTATTGGGAGTTGATGTTGCGCTGTGTTCGATTGGCTATAACATGAAGTCCTTGGCCAAGGCAGCTTCAAAGATATACTGGTAAGTGTTATCAGTAGTTTCTCGACCCGTTATAAGCCTCATATCGACACGACTTATCGAGTTACTGGGTCTGACGTTTACCACCCCTAGACGAGATATGCGACATATCAGACGAAGAGACCGGACTGTACGGTAGTGTTACTGATTGGATTCGCAGGAGTGTGAGCAGGCTTGCTTGTTAATCTTCTGATCGCTCAATACCCGGGTGACCGTTACGTTTAGCAGACCGCTTGCGGCTTGTGGGTGTTTGATATGATCATCACCTACTGCCGGCGTATTGACGAGTCTTTAGAGTCCTACACAGGGGTTTCCTGGCTTAAGCGAAACGGAGTAGGAGCACATATGTGATATGTGCGGGACCGAGATTGATACGATATGGGATACCGTATTCTATTCTCGCGATTTATGACATCGGTCGGTTATATGAGATATAGCCGGGTTATTGGATCAAGTGTTGATTCGATAAGTTGTTACCTTTGATATTAGTCGGTTATAGCCGGATTATTAAATCAGAGTTGATTTAATAATTTAATGTATAATTATATATTTGATATATTACATTACATTAACTAATATTAGCTCACTTATGATTTGTTTTCTCACTTATGTGTGCACATTGTACATATGTGATATGTATGTTTGTGTACATGTATTGTGTCATGGTTGATGATACATACAAGATGGGTGTATGAGACTTATACCATGATTAGGTTAAATTAAGGTTTTGTTTATGTCTTAAGATTTAACAAATGAGAATGACTTAGTCAAAGTTGTCAAGCTTGGAAGAAGCTTGCAGAAACATTGACAAAGTCCACTCTTTTGTCATTTCTTTAGATATTACTTAACCCAACCCTTAACCTTACACCTTGGTTTATTCTCTACATGAGTTAAGCATTAGGGCTTAGCTCAACCATGGGTGATATAATTCATTTGGATGAATTATTCACTTGGAGTTCTTCTTCTTCTTCCTCCTAAAAAGATTTCTAGCTCTAATGGAGTTATGAGAAAAAGTGTGAGAAAATCAATTCTAAAGTGAGCCCACTTCCTACTTATCATTCTCTACTACTTGCCATGTAGTATAGGGTGTTCTCTTCACAAAGTTCATGACCTAGTGGAGGAATAGCTTGAGTTAGTGTCTTCTCGACGTAGATCATATTCGGCCTCGAAGTCATCGAAGTAAGCACGTTCGTTTCTTCGTGGAGCCTCTCTAGAGTCCGGAGTTTGCGATCGCCGCAAAGGGGACTTCTACACGGAGCTATTGAAGTGAAGGACCGGTCTACAAAGGTTGTATTCCTTACTCACTATTAGTTGCAAAGTTGTTTGCTTTAGATTCCGTATTATTTCTAGTAAACGATCTATGTTTAGGGTTAGCGCGGTTAGCTAAAACGGCAAAATTTTAATTTGGCACGAACGATGCGTTCCGAAACCTTGCTGCCGTCGTAGGTAACCCTACACATGTGATTCGGGACTGTACCCAAAATCCACCTGTTTGCACGACTCTTTTGAGCCGTGGCAGGGAGGAAATCAAAGCACAGTGGGAACTACACAAGACACTATGACGATCTCGGGTCTACATACTAACATGTACAAGTGTCACCGGAGAACTGCTAGCTGACGATAGGTATGGTACCATCTAGGAGTTCTCGGCGAGTCCTGTTCGGTGTACCCATTCTTTAATGAGCACCTGTGTACAATCTTTGATGTCAAACACCAATGGTTATGGGATCAACCATCGTCCTATACAGGGTCAAGAAACGTACACACCAGTCTACTCTGGAGTATCGATACCATGTTTCGATACTCCCTCGACTAGGAGCTGTTAAAGGACGAGCTTGCGGACTACACAAGCCCTACCAGTATGATCTGCATCATAGTCCTGATAGTCAAGCCAACATCCTAAGGGCTTTATCAACATGTATCTATGAGATAGTAAACTAAAACAAGTGCACATGTTAAGATAAAGAGCAACTAGATAACATACTATCATGTCGAGCAAGAAAGTCCTCTATATATATGTCCAAGCATCCACTATAATATACAATAATGGTCTCTAGGGCATACATATTCCTAACAGCAGGTAGAGAAGCGGAGGTCTATGAGAGCCAGACACATGCTGATCAGATTTGATTTCGAAGACATGACCACAGTTTGTTTCGATGACATGGCATCATACGCATTGACCATTGAGCACGAGGAACCATCTAGTTATAGAGAGGCTGTGTAGTTAGGCGACTTTCCTAGTCGGAGGGTCGTGATGGAGGAGGAGATGGAGTCTCTTCACCGGAATGATACGTAAGATCTTATTGCTCTACCAGAGAGCAAACACGCTATCGGCTGCAAGTGGTCTTCAAGGTTAAGGAAGGTAACTCGGAGGCTGAATGCATTAGGCACAAGGCAAGATTGGTGGTTAAGGGGTTTGCACAGAGAAAGGGTGATGACTACAATGAGATATTTTCTCCGATTGTTTGATACATTTTGATCCGCATATTAGTTATGGTCGTGAGTTATGCCATGGAGCTAGAGCAGCCAGACGTCAAGACCACATTCTTGCACGGTGATATAGAGGAAGAGATTTATATGCATAAGCCAGAGGGGTTCATGGTCGAGGGTAAAGAAGGCTGTGTTTGTAAACTGAAGAAGTCGCTTTACGGTTTGAAGCAGTCTTCAAGGCAATGGTACAAGCGATTCGATCAGTTTATGTTGGCTATTGGGTATACGAGGAGAATAAAGGATCGGTGTGTTTATGTCAGGCTACTTGACAGTGGATCGATGATTTATCTTCTCTTGTATGTTGATATGTCGGTGGCTTCATGTAACGTATCAGAGGTCAACAAGTTGTAATCGGGAGTTTGATATGAAAGACTTAGGGCTGCGAAGAAAATCCTTGGCATGTAAATTGTCAGGGACAAGAAGTGTGGGGAGTTGCGTCTACGGCATAAACAATATATTGAGAGGGTTCTCTTGATATGTAATGGAGAAGGCGAAGTCCGTGTCTACTTCTTTAGGAGCGCACTTCATACTTTCAGCGAAATTATCACCAGGGATAAATGCAGACAGAGAGTACATGTCTTGAGTGCCGTATGCGAGTGCAGTGGGCGGTTTGATGTATGCGATGGTATGCATGAGGCCGAATATTGCACAGGTGGTCGGAATAGTTAGATATGGCTAATCCGGACAAAAAGCATTGACAGGCTGTGATGCGGATCTTGAGATACTTGAGGGGTAATTCAGGGTTTGACTTATTATTCAGCATGGGCATTAGTGATGGATGCATCGCGACCCTTTATTGTGATTCAGATTTTGCTGGTGATAGGGATATGCGACTATAGACTTCGGGCTATATATTTACATTTGGCACTGGCGCAGTGTCATGGAGGTCGTCGTTACAGTCCGTCGTCGCGTTATCAATGACAAGGTAGAGTTGATAGCTGCTGCAGAGATGGCTAAAGAAGCTATTTATTTGCGTAGGTTAATGGGCGATCTTAGTGTTCCGCAGGAGGTGACAGAGGTATTTTGTCAGAGTACCATTCACAAAACCGAGCACCAGGCTTATAGTTTGAGGACTAAGCACATCGAGCTGAAAGATTTCTTCATAAAGCATGAGAAGAAGGTTGTTTCTCTCACCAAGATAGATATCCATGTGAACCTAGCAGACACATTCATGAAGGTGGTTCCCATTTCGAAGTTCAAGCTTTGTTTGGACTCGATTTGTCTAGTTGATTGTTGAGAGGCAAACCGTGATGAGAATCAAGTTCCAAGGTTGATCAAATGACGAGATGTTTTGGGAATTTATCACCAAGGTGGAGATTGTTGATTTTGGTGTTTAAATCCACAATTTATTTAACCCCAGGTGATGCCCCCAGCACAGCCCAAAGAAGGAAGAAGAATGACGTAGCAGCACCCCAAATTTCTGGCCCAGCAAGGAAATGCCCAACAGTAGCAACAACAGACATTGAGCTCAAGCACGCACGTGAGGCGCATGAGCCTCAGAGCTCCTATTCATGCTCAGAACACGTGTCACCTCACGATTGGAGGAAGCAACGTGTTCGAGCTCTTGCGAGAGGAGGTTGCGGGCGCGAGTGGAGCCATTCATCTCTCCACATGGCAAAAATCTAGCTGCTCTGATTTGTGAAAATTGGTTTCGGGTTTCGGCAGAGGGAATCCGGGTTGGGTTCTATTGTTTTTGCTCCAAATTGGTTAATTCTTGTCCAAGTAATCTCTAAACTGTATATAGCTATGTTTAGCTAGGGTTTGTGTATGCCTAATATTTTGGATTCCATCAAAAGGGAAGGCAACCATATATCTAGAGAGTTTGAGGAGAAAGATGAGAGCTTTGTTAGTAGATAGGTGAGAGCTTTGTGAGTGATCTTGTATTTGGGCAAAAGGGGGTTGACTTGTACCTCGTCTAATACTTATCTAGTGGAGATTCTCATCGGTGAAGACAGGACTAGGTGCAGTTTGGCACCGAACTTGATTATAACATGTGTTGTGCTTGTTAGTGCGTTTTCTATTCTTGTGATTGCTAGGTACTCGTTTGCGAATTCTTTTTATTATCTCTTGATCCCGACGACTTGGTTATTTCGCTGCGCATGTATCGCTTTTTTTTGCTTTGGGCTTGAGTGTATCCTTCAAGATACACTGCGTCGGGTGTGAGGTTGATTTTATAACATTGAACTCTCATTCGAGCCTTTGTGCTCTTGACCTTCGAGCTCTTTATGGTATTCCAAACATAATTTGGGTACAATATTATTATTATTATTATTGATTGATTCAATCTCATAATTTCAATACTCCTATATATGTACAATAGTAGAGGCATATCCCTGTGGGATAAGAAGGAATCGATCCATGCTTATCCATAAGGATAATGACAAAATAAGAAAATGACAAAAACAGTATACACAAATATACAATACACATACACAATACTAAACACCTAAAAACATAGTTGCAGAAAGAAAAGCTAGTAATAGTTTCAGTAAGTATCAAGGGTCTGATGGATGGCTATAGGCATGAACAAACTAGGATAAAGTGCCATGGCTGGATGATAGTTACAACTCCTTTGGCCAACAAGTTCAAGGTATATAGAGAATGTGTGCCTGGAGGAGAGGAGATTTAGAATCTAAAGACTCAAACTTAACTCAACGAAGGGAATATATGAAAATGAAAGTGTAACTCTAGCAAAAATATAAGTAGAAATAAGTATGCAGTGCATATTATATCTAAGAAATACCTAGAAGTGAGAATTTAAATTACTTTAGGTTAGTCATTCATTGTGATGGAGGGACAAGGAAGTTTAAGCTTTTTTGAATTGAATCAAATGGAGATGATTAATGTGGAAAACGTTTGTAGAGTTGTATGTGATAATAGAATGTTTTTTAAATTATAGGTAAAGTTTTCATAAAGATGAATGTATGACCAAGATTATTTATGTGTTGAAATTTTTTAAAATTGATTGTACCTAAAATGAAAAGGTTGAGATGGATGAGTGGTAGGATTCTTGAAAACTAGGATAAGAAATGAGTGCATATGAAGAAGTTGGGAGTAGTTCCATTAAAAAAAACCGAGAGCCTCATGAGATGTTTGGGATGTGACAAACTGAAATTGTGTACATTACGAGTGATGTAACTGCAGTTAATGGTGCAATGAAAACTGGATGCAGTCATAAGTAGTTAAACACACTTAGACGGAGAAAGTTAAAAAGACAATACTTACAAATCTAATAACAAAAGATAACCAGTAATATTAACCAAATGGAAGAAAATGATTCATAAAGGCTGAAGCTTACCTTAAGTTTTAGGATAAACGCTTTCTTGTTGTAAATAGTTTCATGGTAGTTTGAATAGTTATTTTTGTTACTTTGTCATGAGTGTGTGTTTACACCAAATGTTGGCTGCGTTGGTCGATGAATCCTTTCTAGGTCGACTGGCCCAGCGGCTAAGAAATATATATAGGTAGCCGAGTGCCGAGTTGGCTGAAGTGGCAACTAGATTGAGAAGACGTGCACAGAAATGTGGGAAACTGTGGCATGCAGTTAGGGCGACGCATCCATGATTACGATGGATAATAGGGAGTTGCAACAATAATTGCGGATATAATTGCTATTCAACAAGGCTATAAATATTAGTAAAAATCGAAGATAAAGGGTCCTGTTAACTGATCAACAAAATACTCTCTTTTATCATATTTATGTCTTATTTAACTTTATGAGTAGTTGTACACGACCGTTGTCACGTCCCGCTTCCCAAAATACGGAATACGAGGGGTAGACAAGGCCAGCCATGCTCCTACGGTCAAGGAAATGTCCTGCCGTAGTCACACTTCGGCTTCTAGTTCATCATGGTAAACAGTAAACGATGCGCAGGTAATGAGAAATGCAGTAACTGAAAGATACAATAATATAAACTGACCTGAAGTGGAACAAACGAAAGTAACTCAGAGTATCAAGTCAAGAAGTCTTTGATGTACGTCTAGTTCTGATCCAAGCTAAATCTTCTCCTCACACTGAGCATGCATACTCAGGTCGTCAGAGCGACACAATAGCAATATATTATATATGAAATCAAGTGACAGTTCTAATAATGGTAATAGATGTGAATAACGGTAAGACAACATGAATATGTATGTACAGTAATCAATGCAGCGGAGCAGTAAAGCAGTATAACGATATGTCATGCATGTCAACACAGTATATAAGAAATGTAAATGACAGTAGCCCTATCAGTCTCTAAGTCTCACTGCACAGGTCAATAAGCCTATCGTCAGTCCAAGTGTGAGAGTCAACCACTCGCGAGTGTCCTCCACCCAAGGGTAGAACCCAAGGGCAAGGGACCACGGGCCCAACATGTAACGAGTGTATCACGGTGTATATATCACGTACCCTGTAAATCTCCATATAACTCCCTAAATATATAAGCCGGCATGGGACTCCCGAGATTCTGTTGAACTCACACTTAAACTACCCCACACCCCATGGTCTACATCAAACGCTAACCATCTATCTAAATACTAATCGGTCCGTGACAAGTCTGCGCGAGAACTGGAGGCAGGACCTCCATCAAGCACGTCCCGACTAATACCTAAGATAAACGGCAGTATCTGGTGTCTTATCTATGACACCCGTGCAACGCTTCCATAAATGTCCCATTCCACTTATAGTCACACGTGCACGCATCTCACAGACGTCGACAATGCAATGAAATAATAGGATCGCTGATTGTGCACAAGTACGTATCACTTTCACTTAATTACGAATACACGAACACTGACGTACTTGCCACAATCATCACTAAAATCTAACACTGGGTAAATGCACGATATCACTAGGTAATCACTGCGATAATATGAGTATGATATGATGCGTGAACAAGTATATAAACATGATGAGGATGTTATGAAATAGCATTCTTTCACTTGCACGATTTATCATGAAACATATGTACATAATGTAGCGAAATGATAAACAGGTAGAAATTAATATGTTCAGTTAGCTATCCATAGAATTTTGTTTCAAGTCAATCGGGTTCCAGAATCAATAGTTATAACCATTTCATTTTAAGCGCTCGCGGCTGGAAATCCGGTTTCAGAATCGGATGTCCGTTTCGCAACGCATTTCAACCCCAGTTGGGATCAGATTTTAGCGACGCTACAGTTGAATGAATTCTAGGGTTTTCAGTAAAGTTTTCAACGCAACAAACGGATCTTCAATCGCGTCTGTACGTTAGGAGTTATAATCTGTTTAATATTAACATGTCAATTCTGATTCTGCTGGGACTGTTATGTATCCCGATCAATTAAATTACAGATTAAATATCAAACGGTAACGAAACAGAGCAAAACCAAATGTGTTGTCTAGCTAACAGAGTTACCTACAATAAGCAGTAGAGTTCCGTAATCTACGAGTTAAGGAAAACCTATGGTGTCCAATACGGAACCGCAAGCAATGACTGGAGTCGCTCTGGACTGCAGTCCAGAGTCGCACTCCGATACAATTATCATCCTAATTTAAGTACAGGAATGTCTGGAAACTAGCACAGGGTTAAAGTCCGTCGAGTTAGCTTCGATTTGAGCCCTCGAACGCACCATTCTACTATGTATAGGATTTATGGTGAATTTTAACGATTTTCAGGTGCAATAAAATTTCAGTTTTACGATTAAACTTGGGGTTAGTCGTTTTGGACATAAACGATCAAGTTTTTCAACGAATCTTGTACAAAGTACTCAACATAGCAAGGGCCAATGAGAGCCCTCCAGTTCCGTCAAATCTGATAATGTTTTCCTAAGAGAACAAGCATCGAACAGTTACGGCACAATAATAGTTTTAAACTTATAACGTTATAATTCATGTATTTAACGATTGTAACTTAAATAAATAGCATGTAAGCAAGTAAGAACTTGCCTGAAGACGTCCCGGGATGCACGGTGGCTGTGACGTCACGAACGCGCGACACACGCGCGGCACGGCAACTTGATTTGGCTCGGACTCGTGTCTCGGCAGCGGCGGCTTGGTTACTGGAGTCGGCTGTTCGAGCTTCAGAGGTGGTGAGCGCAGTGACGGGTGGCCGAAGCTCTTTGATGGCGGCTGCAGTGGGTTTGGTTGAGAGGGATCAAGAGAGAGAAAATGTAGAGAGAGATAAATATTGAGAAAGAGAGAGAACTGAGAAAAAGGGAGAGGAGGGATTGGAGAGAGTTATGCAGAGGGAGAAAGGGACTGAGTGGGAATCAAAATAGAGAGAGAGGGGCAGTGTAGAGAGAGGGGGCAGTGTAGAGAGACAGAGAGATAGAGAGCCGAGAGAGTGAGAGGAAAAACACAGAGGGGGTTAGAGTGAGGGAGAGAGAGAATGAGACAGAGAGAGTGAGGGGCTGAGAGAGAGATGGGAACAGAGAGGGAGAGAGAGTGAGAAAGAGAGAGAGAGAGAGATGAAAGAGAGAAAAACAGGGGAAGGAGAGAGAGAGCGCAGCAGAGAGAAAGAGAAGAGAAGGGAGAGAGAATGCTGAGAGAGAGAGAGAGATCGGGAGAAGGAGTTAGAGGGAGAGACAGAGGGGTATGGTGAGACAAGAGTGATGAGGACGACGATGATGATGATGGGGTTCGTCGGTCGTCGGCGCGGGGTGGCCGAGTTGGTGTGCAGGGTGATGGAGAAAGAAATGGTGATGGAGGCGACCAAGTGATCGGAGCTTTGGTGGGTGGGGTGATGACGAGGTCGTCGGTGGTGATGGAAGAGGATGGCAAGGTCGGGCTGTGGGTTCGAGGGTGAACGGGAGAATGAGGGGAGAGCAATGGCGAGCTCGGGGGCAGTGGGTTTTGGGTTGAGGAGAAACGGGGAAGGAAGAGAATGAGTGAGGAAGTGAGGGTGAAGAAGATGGGGAGACGAGGGGGAAACGTCGTGATGAGTAACGCGCTCGAGTCGTGGGGATAACGGCAGCGCGTGGGCGAGGAAAGCGGCGGGGATTGTGGATCGCGCGCGCGAGAGGGAAGGAGCCGTTGGGAAATTGAAGGGGGAGATGTACAGTGGTCGGGTCGGGTCGGGTCGGGCACGAGGAGGGAGTGGGCCGGGCCTAAAAAAACCAAGGGAATTTCGATGGGGAAAGAAGCAGGCCGGGCCAAAGAAAAAAACAAAAGAATAAAGGGAAAAATGGAGGATGGGCCAGGCAGAGAATTAAAAGGAAAAATAAAAAGAGATGAGGGGCTGGGCTTGGGGAGTTTATTAGGAATTTCAATGGGAAATTTAAAAGGGAGTTTATTAAAAATAAAGGAGAAAAACATGGGCTGGCTTTGTCTGAAGGATTTGGGCTAAGGAAAATGAATTTACTTAAAGAATGAGGTTGGGTTTCTATTAAAGACGGATATTGGGTTTCTTTAATACCAGAGATTGGGTTTATATAATAGGGTCTGGGTTTTGAAAATATAAACAATAAGTTTATAAAATAAAATAAAAAGGTATATAATTCATAATTAAGAAATAAATAGGATTAAAGGTACAAATTTTGGTATAAAAGCGCTGGGTATTACATCATACCACCCTTACAAAAATTTCGTCCTCGAAATTTAAAAAATAAGTCATAGAAACATAAACGGAAGCTACCATAATTGCAAACTAACATATAAGGATTTGTTATGAATTCGTGGACAAGGAAACTTGAAGGTATAAGCATGTAAGAGCAGCATACAAAAGATAAGTCTAAAAAATATAAGGTAGAAATAACTATAAGAGTAAATACATGTATACGAGAATATATGTGTCAATAACGAACAATGATAATCAGAATGTGTTCGATAAAAGTCGAAACTTACAAATGCGCACAACTAAGTCTATCAAAATAGCAAACAGAAATAATAAGTATAAGGCTCAACCCCTTATAATAGTAAGCATCAACACAATACTAGAAATAAGATAACGGTAATAAAGTAGTGAAAGATTTGTCGGTAGGTTGAAACAGTTTAGGATAAGGTATCGATAAAATAGGTTCAAAATATTTTAGAAAGAGCTGGTATAGTGAAATTAAGAAAAGGGACCAAGAGTATGCGCTGTGTAAAGTTGCGCTACTGAAAGCGAGAATACTAATAGTATACTTAAAATATATAAAACAGAGAAATCAATAACACACCCTTTGCTAAATTTAAAATAATGTAAACTAGGTTTTGAATAATAATGTCTCTAAATATATATATGGGGTAAAAGAAATCACCAATATGAATAGGGCTAGCTGGGGTAGTGATTACAAGAGGGTGTGGTTCAACCAGGAGGTTGAAGTGTGTCGGCTTTAGGCTGAAGATCAAGGAGATTGGGATCGGGTCAGCACAGGAGGTAAGGATGAGCAACAAAAGAATACAAAAGGAAAAGTGTGGGGGAAACAACAGCTGGTACAACACACGAATCAAAATTTGAAGAGTTAATGATTTCGGAAGTTTCACAGGAACTATTCTCCTCCCAGAAGGATCTCAAACAGGGTACAGACGAAGGATGAATGGTGGCTCATTCCAAGGATCAGAGTGCGGTACCTTCCAATTGAAACGAGGGTGAAAAAACTTTACAACAAGTAGGGTGGACAGTCAGGAATCTCAGCAGAAAGATAAATGGATGCGGGCAATAAACAAGTATTAAACGAACCAATAATCAACAAGTTTACGAATCTAGAAGATTTATTTCATTCAAGAAAATTTGAAACAAGCATTCTCGAAGACGGAAAGTGGCCCTAAACTATACATATTTTATTTAGCCAGAAAACAACATCAAAAGAAATTCCGTCAGCCGCGGTTGTGGAGATTCAGCAGGTTGCGGTAGGCTCGCGCACTCAGGTAGGGGCGTCCATTCCCATAGCGTCTCGCGGGGACTGCCAAAGGGAGTTCCTCCACGGCAGGGTCTTGATCTTCTGGTCCTTCATCTTCGGATGGAGCTTCTTCATCGAGATCCGATTCCATGTGATCCTCTCCTTCTGGGTTTTCTTCCATGGGGTCTTCCTCCACTGGATTTTCTTCTATCGGTTCTTCCTCGGGGTCTTCCTCCATCGGGTCTTCTTCTATAGGTTCTCTTCATGATCTACTTCTTCTTCGTCGGAATCAGCTATCACGTTGAACTCTGGGACAGCTGCTTCTTCGTCCTCTGAATCGTTGTTTCCAAAGTCGACCTGGGGACCATTGACCTCATCATCAGAACTCGTCAGTGTGTGATCTAAGGAAACGCATGACTGTGTATCCTCATCTAGATGCGGCGCTGCTCCAGGGTGGGCCATGGCCTGAAAAGAGAAGTCATGATTAGACAGTAGAATGAATAAGGAAAATGGCCAAGTGTACGAAGTATCAAAAGATATGCGGTAGCAGGGACTGAAAGATCAGAATGAAAACACTGTGATAATGAATAGAATTTGACACAGAGAAAGCATGAGAGTGATACATATATTATGATTCAAATTTTATTTCATTCAACTAAAAGTTCAACGGATACAAAGGTTCAAATGGAAGGAAATGTTTATAAGAGTATGACAACATAATACTGAAATTGGAAAAAAACATAAAATTCTTCTTTGACTGCCCGAACGCTGCATCATCGTTACGCGAGTCGAATCCTGTGTCGGGTCCGCTTTTATTCTCGAAATTCGAACTACGCAGTAATCCTCACTTGGCCGAAGTGGAGAGTGTGGACGAGTCTCCTCCTTTTAGCTCCTTCCTTTCCGGGCAACCATTGATGAGATGTTTGTCGGAACCGCATATCAGACATTTCCCTTGGGCACGGCGACAATCCTTCTGAATATGTCCTGGCCTCTTACAGTATCCACAGCATGGGTTCTTCTGATGCTTCTGTTGACGCTTCATCTTCTTCTCCTTTCCTCGTCCAATAGGGATCCCTTTATGATAGGAGACTCCTGCTGGTGCCTGATTCACCTGTCTTCTCAGTCCTTCAGCCAGCAAGTCATTTGTTCGTTCCTGGGCTTCCTTTAGACCTTGTAGTATATTAAGGATCTCAACAGTCTGATTCTGAGGAGTGGAGATAGAGGAAGAGTCATTGGAAGACATGATCCTGCAACAATAATTTCGAGAATGATATAAGTCACACGCTAAAAGAATCAAAATATGATATGGATAGGACAAGGATTCAAGAATATCGGGGATGGTGAATATCATCACGAGTGGGGAATCAACTGTATCACTTTAAGTCACTTGAATAGAGTACGGTAGTGCAATTGTCACCACGTACCCTTGTCAAGTCACCCGAAACTATAGTGAATGGATAGCTGAACACACGTTGTGAATATGGAACAAGATTGACAAGTTTACGACCTAAACCACGGAGTGGCCTAGATTGCCAAGCTATACACGGAAAACTGCAATCCCAATCGAAGCAAAACCTGGCTCTGATACCAACTAAACCATGTCACGCCCCGCTTCCCAAAATACGGAATACGAGGGGTAGACAAGGCAAGCCATGCTCCTACGGTCAAGGAAATGTCCTGCCGTAGTCACACTTCGGCTTCTAGTTCATCATGGTAAACAGTAAACGATGCGCAGGTAATGAGAAATGCAGTAACTGAAAGATACAATAATATAAACTGACCTGAAGTGGAACAAACGAAAGTAACTCAGAGTATCAAGTCAAGAAGTCTGTGATGTACGTCTAGTTCTGATCCAAGCTAAATCTTCTCCTCACACTGAGCATGCATACTCAGGTCGTCAGAGCGACACAATAGCAATATATTATATATGAAATCAAGTGACAGTTCTAATAATGGTAATAGATGTGAATAACGGTAAGACAACATGAATATGTATGTACAGTAATCAATGCAGCGGAGCAGTAAAGCAGTATAACGATATGTCATGCATGTCAACACAGTATATAAGAAATGTAAATGACAGTAGCCCTATCAGTCTCTAAGTCTCACTGCACAGGTCAATAAGCCTATCGTCAGTCCAAGTGTGAGAGTCAACCACTCGCGAGTGTCCTCCACCCAAGGGTAGAACCCAAGGGCAAGGGACCACGGGCCCAACATGTAACGAGTGTATCACGGTGTATATATCACGTACCCTGTAAATCTCCATATAACTCCCTAAATATATAAGCCGGCATGGGACTCCCGAGATTCTGTTGAACTCACACTTAAACTACCCCACACCCCATGGTCTACATCAAACGCTAACCATCTATCTAAATACTAATCGGTCCGTGACAAGTCTGCGTGAGAACTGGAGGCAGGACCTCCATCAAGCACGTCCCGACTAATACCTAAGATAAACGGCAGTATCTGGTGTCTTATCTATGACACCCGTGCAACGCTTCCATAAATGTCCCATTCCACTTATAGTCACACGTGCACGCATCTCACAGACGTCGACAATGCAATGAAATAATATGATCGCTGATTGTGCACAAGTACGTATCACTTTCACTTAATTACGAATACACGAACACTGACGTACTTGCCACAATCATCACTAAAATCTAACACTGGGTAAATGCACGATATCACTAGGTAATCACTGCGATAATATGAGTATGATATGATGCGTGAACAAGTATATAAACATGATGAGGATGTTATGAAATAGCATTCTTTCACTTGCACGATTTATCATGAAACATATGTACATAATGTAGCGAAATGATAAACAGGTAGAAATTAATATGTTCAGTTAGCTATCCATAGAATTTTGTTTCAAGTCAATCGGGTTCCAGAATCAATAGTTATAACCATTTCATTTTAAGCGCTCGCGGCTGGAAATCCGGTTTCAGAATCGGATGTCCGTTTCGCAACGCATTTCAACCCCAGTTGGGATCAGATTTTAGCGACGCTACAGTTGAATGAATTCTAGGGTTTTCAGTAAAGTTTTCAACGCAACAAACGGATCTTCAATCGCGTCTGTACGTTAGGAGTTATAATCTGTTTAATATTAACATGTCAATTCTGATTCTGCTGGGACTGTTATGTATCCCGATCTATTAAATTACAGATTAAATATCAAACGGTAACGAAACAGAGCAAAACCAAATGTGTTGTCTAGCTAACAGAGTTACCTACAATAAGCAGCAGAGTTCCGTAATCTACGAGTTAAGGAAAACCTATGGTGTCCAATACGGAACCGCAAGCAATGACTGGAGTCGCTCTGGACTGCAGTCCAGAGTCGCACTCCGATACAATTATCATCCTAATTTAAGTACAGGAATGTCTGGAAACTAGCACAGGGTTAAAGTCCGTTGAGTTAGCTTCGATTTGAGCCCTCGAACGCACCATTCTACTATGTATAGGATTTATGGTGAATTTTAACGATTTTCAGGTGCAATAAAATTTCAGTTTTACGATTAAACTTGGGGTTAGTCGTTTTGGACATAAACGATCAAGTTTTTCAACGAATCTTGTACAAAGTACTCAACATAGCAAGGGCCAATGAGAGCCCTCCAGTTCCGTCAAATCTGATAATGTTTTCCTAAGAGAACAAGCATCGAACAGTTACGGCACAATAATAGTTTTAAACTTATAACGTTATAATTCATGTATTTAACGATTGTAACTTAAATAAATAGCATGTAAGCAAGTAAGAACTTGCCTGAAGACGTCCCGGGATGCACGGTGGCTGTGACGTCACGAACGCGCGACACACGCGCGGCACGGCAACTTGATTTGGCTCGGACTCGTGTCTCGGCAGCGGCGGCTTGGTTACTGGAGTCGGCTGTTCGAGCTTCAGAGATGGTGAGCGCAGTGACGGGTGGCCGAAGCTCTTTGATGGCGGCTGCAGTGGGTTTGGTTGAGAGGGATCAAGAGAGAGAAAATGTAGAGAGAGATAAATATTGAGAAAGAGAGAGAACTGAGAAAAAGGGAGAGGAGGGATTGGAGAGAGTTATGCAGAGGGAGAAAGGGACTGAGTGGGAATCAAAATAGAGAGAGAGGGGCAGTGTAGAGAGAGGGGGCAGTGTAGAGAGACAGAGAGATAGAGAGCCGAGAGAGTGAGAGGAAAAACACAGAGGGGGTTAGAGTGAGGGAGAGAGAGAATGAGACAGAGAGAGTGAGGGGCTGAGAGAGAGATGGGAACAGAGAGGGAGAGAGAGTGAGAAAGAGAGAGAGAGAGAGATGAAAGAGAGAAAAACAGGGGAAGGAGAGAGAGAGCGCAGCAGAGAGAAAGAGAAGAGAAGGGAGAGAGAATGCTGAGAGAGAGAGAGAGATCGGGAGAAGGAGTTAGAGGGAGAGACAGAGGGGTATGGTGAGACAAGAGTGATGAGGACGACGATGATGATGATTGGGTTCGTCGGTCGTCGGCGCGGGGTGGCCGAGTTGGTGTGCAGGGTGATGGAGAAAGAAATGGTGATGGAGGCGACCAAGTGATCGGAGCTTTGGTGGGTGGGGTGATGACGAGGTCGTCGGTGGTGATGGAAGAGGATGGCAAGGTCGGGCTGTGGGTTCGAGGGTGAACGGGAGAATGAGGGGAGAGCAATGGCGAGCTCGGGGGCAGTGGGTTTTGGGTTGAGGAGAAACGGGGAAGGAAGAGAATGAGTGAGGAAGTGAGGGTGAAGAAGATGGGGAGACGAGGGGGAAACGTCGTGATGAGTAACGCGCTCGAGTCGTGGGGATAACGGCAGCGCGTGGGCGAGGAAAGCGGCGGGGATTGTGGATCGCGCGCGCGAGAGGGAAGGAGCCGTTGGGAAATTGAAGGGGGAGATGTACAGTGGTCGGGTCGGGTCGGGTCGGGCACGAGGAGGGAGTGGGCCGGGCCTAAAAAAACCAAGGGAATTTCGATGGGGAAAGAAGCAGGCCGGGCCAAAGAAAAAAACAAAAGAATAAAGGGAAAAATGGAGGATGGGCCAGGCAGAGAATTAAAAGGAAAAATAAAAAGAGATGAGGGGCTGGGCTTGGGGAGTTTATTAGGAATTTCAATGGGAAATTTAAAAGGGAGTTTATTAAAAATAAAGGAGAAAAACATGGGCTGGCTTTGTCTGAAGGATTTGGGCTAAGGAAAATGAATTTACTTAAAGAATGAGGTTGGGTTTCTATTAAAGACGGATATTGGGTTTCTTTTATACCAGAGATTGGGTTTATATAATAGGGTCTGGGTTTTGAAAA
The DNA here is from genome assembly GCA_030015575.1 of Agapanthus africanus. Taxonomy (NCBI): domain Eukaryota; kingdom Viridiplantae; phylum Streptophyta; class Magnoliopsida; order Asparagales; family Amaryllidaceae; genus Agapanthus; species Agapanthus africanus. The sequence continues at coordinate 394,840,658 of JASDDO010000026.1, read as the reverse complement.
TATAAACAATAAGTTTATAAAATAAAATAAAAAGGTATATAATTCATAATTAAGAAATAAATAGGATTAAAGGTATAAATTTTGGTATAAAAGCGCTGGGTATTACAACCGTGTTGTTGGAGGCCCTGCCGGAGTAGAGTGCGAGTCCTTCACCGTAAGCAAAACCCCATCAACACCATAACGTCGGCCATGAGCAGGATCTTCATTGAGACAAAGCACATGCCCTCGGCCAGGGGAGCTTTATCGGTGGCCGGCCCTAACGTTGCAGGATCGGGATGTACGGTGCACATCCCGAGTCCCTCTTAAGGCAGGGTCGGGATGTACTGTGCAAGTTGTTGCATCTTTAGACATGTCAAATATAAGGCCGGGGCATCGGTCTACGGTCGTGCTCGAAAACTCATCCGTGGCGCAACCCCCATATAACATGAAAAGCTGTAAACCGGCCTCCAAATCGACGTATCCACAGGGCACCTATTGCATTCGGTCGAAACACGACTGAAGCATGCATGTACCACGACTCGTTTGTGAATGTGTATTATTGTAAATGGTTGCCATTTTGGCCGATTGTTAACTATGAATAATAATAATCAATGTTATTTTGGGTCATCATGTCGTTTTTGTTCTATTCGCTACCGATAAATCCTAGGCCATGATAAGCGCATTCGGCTAACAACTAAATGAAACACTCATAACTGGCTGATAATAGGCCTTTGTGAGTGACACTAACCAAGAGAAGATTGTTCTTCCCTTCTCTTAAAAATATACACTTGATAGGGAGACATGTGTTGGTTTAAATATACACATTTTGGTTCGTGGGTGCTGACCGTTATATTGTATAGAAATATTTAAAGACAACATTCAATTGGCACGCTCGATGGGACCCACCACCGTTTATGCCAGCTGTGACCAGAAGCAGAAGAGTGAAGCCGATAGTAGTAGCGAAGTCTATATGGAAACAAATCCCACTTTCAAGAAGGATCCATGACTTTTGAAAGGGATCCAGGGTTCCTACTCTCGAAATGCGGCTTATAATGACATACTTGACTCAGGATTTGCTTAGAACAAATCCCGAGGCCATGAAGCCCGTGTTAAAGCCAATTGCCGAGACCGGGTAATCCATCTTGAAGATTCTTCATATTTAGACAATGGCTAGAGAGAGCCTCCATGAATGGGGTGCCAAGAGAGCCTGCTCCAATGTAAAGGGCTAGGCGGATGCCTCAAGGTGGTGTTAATATTGCACCGCGACCGAGCGGTGATAATAGTGCTGCTGGAGGGCATAGCATCGGCAAATTATTCTTTTGGAGTAATGCAGTCGGAGGATTTGGAACCCATGCTTAAAATTATGCTGGGGGCAGTTTCTCGGCTCAAGGTCTGAATTTCTATTAGGAAACTTATTCGTTCAAGCTGCAAATGCAAGTTATGTTCCGCAAAATCAAGTAGCACGGAATCCGGGTTCAACCTAAAAAGACCTTAATAGGACAATTACAATCCAGGCGGCTTCAAGAGACCGCATTACAATGAGCCGAAGAATATGACTCTGGAAACAATTATATACAAAGCTTAAAGCCAAGGACAACGTACACACAATAGATACTATTAAACATGGTGATGGAGGAGGATAACAAGAGACCACAATGTATGGATATCAAAATAATTTTATTATTAAGAGGAAAACTACATGAGATGAGAGAAGTCTCTCTATTTCTATTTATAATAACCAAACTAAGGTTTACATGAATTTAAACAAATCTAGATAAATCTAAATTACTTGATTACCAAGCAGTCCTTTATTCTTAACCCCTAAGTAATATCTTGATTATTAACCAAACTAATTTAGATATCTTAACATCCCCCTCAAGCCGGAGCGTATAAACGATGCGCTCTCAGTTTGTTACAAATGAATTTCTCACTCTAGAAAATGCAACTTTGTTGAATCTTCTTGCTACTTCCGTGCTGTCTTGAAAACTTAACTTTCGTGTTGTTTTGAAAACTTTCTTCAACACTTGGAATTGACTTGAGATGAGGTGAACTTTTATGAATTACTTTTAGTGAAAACTTATGGCTTTCGTGAAGTGAACTTGGAACTATGTTGGACTGAGGTGAAAACTTTTCTCTTGAAAACTTCTTCTGTGAACTGAACTTGTGATCGAACTTAACTTGTGAACCGTCTTCAACTAAACTTTCAAATTTTGTGAACTGCAGTTAATAGCTTCTTTAAACATTTTTATAAACTTGTAATATCGTGGAACTTGCGACTTCTTCATCACTCCCGCCGAGCAATTTACTCCGAAGACTGCCTTCATGTTGACCTGATTTCTACCAACGTTCTTGGTGTCTTTAACATTCTTGACAACTCGTCCGATCTTCCTTTGGGCAATTTACCCAGGAAGCTACGACTCCGTACTCAATGGACATGGGCGGTCTATGGTTTTCTTTTGGGTAAAATCTTTTTTGTTTCATTATCATTTTGTCTTTCCCTCATTGCTTCTCTTTTCTTTTTCTTTTCTTTTCTCACAATTCACAAACACAATAACAACATGCACATGACATGGTGCACCAGCCATGGAAAAATGTAAAAATACAGATTTGGCTTAATTGCGATTAGTAGTGTACTAATCAAGTTTAATTTAAATTTGCATATCATTAATTATAAAAATGCCAAAATCCGATAAATATCATTAAAATAAATAAATCATTTTAATCTCCGATTATTTTCCAATTATTGGTATATACTTATACCATTTTTCGAAAAACCCCTATTCGCAAATCGAATAGGTTTCTCGAAATATATTATTTTAATATTAAATTTCCAAAACTAATATTTTATATTTCTGAAATGTTACAGTAGGTTTGATTTTGAAGGGTGTACTGCTCACTCTCACGACTCAAATCCTCAAATTGTCCTATTGTCTCATCATACATGTGAAAATTTTGAGCTAGATGGGAACTGGTTGTTGGTTCATAAGGTTGTATGAGGGCAGCCATGGACACATTCAATTCCTCCAGTTGTTGGCATGAAGCTACCCGAAACTCTTCTAACGACTGTTCAAGATTAGACAAGAGTGGTGAAGGGGTTTCAGTAAAAGATTCAAAGTTTTCTGAATACGTGAAACTCCCAAATGACTGTTCCGAAGAAATATCGAGTGAAGGTGTAAAAGTCGGGTAGGATTGATAGGAATCGAATAGTTGTGTGGAAAAGGGAGGATTATGATCAACATCTGGATAAGGAGATGGTTGGAATTGTTGTCCCGAAGAATCCGGAGTGATGAAATGCATGAAAGATCGGCTACGGGATTGCGCAATACGTTCAGCAATGGAAATCGGTTTAAGAGTCGCTACGTTTCCCTCAGAAAAGGTATCAACATGAAGAGGGTTGAAAGTTTGAAAAGGTTGATATGATGTGGATTGTGGTGTCCAAGTGGTTTTCCTAGAAGTGTCTATCCGATCTTTCAAAGAGATTTTTGGCATGGATGGATCGTTTGACGTTCTACCAAAACAAGAACCGTATGAAGTAATATCTGGCTGAGGGTACCAAAGTTCGGCAAGAGTTGGTCGATTTGGGATACCCATGATATGAAGAGAAGAAGAAGAAAAGGAGATGCAAAAGAATGTGAGGTTTTTTTTTATGTTAGTTATCAACAAAAGAATGAAACATACACATAAAAGATAAAGAAGAAAAACAATCACGACACAATACCACACCCCTAATCGGTCTAGGGTTCACCTAGGTCAACTAGACCTGCTCAAGAACTTGATTGTTGAAGTAAAACTGTGTCGAGAAACGGACTCAAGATATACTGATCACAAGGCCAGGTAAGTGCATAGATAAATAGATGTTTTCCAACACTTTTGCGAAGTTCCTTAATTAGAATAACCCTTTCTCTTTTGGCGGTTTCGCCGTGAACACTTTCCTAGACACCCTGGGAACGATATACCGTTAAGCGGTGTTCTAAATACAGTTAATTTCTCCTAATGAGTGTGAAGTCCTTAAAGGCTTAAAATCTAGTTTCTTTCAAAATTTGTGCGGGTAAATGTTATGCTCAATTTCGTGATTTGTGGGCCACGGAAAAAGTGATGAAATCCATTACCGTATGTTGTGGGGTTCGCTTGCCCTTAAGTCCGTATTAATAGATGCAATGCATAAATTAATGAAAAAAGTTCAAAACATCAAACAGCAGTATTTTCTGTTTAAACGCGGCGTTGTACCAAATACGGGTTAGTCACTTTTAACGTTTGACAGCGAACTTGCAAAGAATCCTGTAAATATAGAATAGTGGATGCGTCGAATTTGAGAAAGGTGTTTAGGATATACGTACCGACGTATTTTGGATTAAGAAACCCCCATTGAATTGAATCCGGTTAGCTTGAAAAGTTCGCTTGCGCGGGTCAAACTACCCGGATCTTTGGCACTGTATTTCGCAATCACCTTAGCTTTGAATGTACACTTTGCTTTACACAATCGCAGTTCGCAAATCCGTAAAATCTGCAAATGTCGGAAAAACGGATATTTAGTGCGAAAAAGCGATATGAATGCCCAAATTCTTGCACACACAAAATTATAAAAATCAAACAATAATAATGGGATAATAATAGAACACTGGAGTAGAGAACAAAATTTTGGAGCAAACGGGGATGACTTGGCCGGCGGCGCCGGGTATATGGAGGAAGTCGCCGGTCTACTTTGGGAATTGGGGCTCCAAATTTCTTCATATGTCTTAGTATTTTACTATTGTCTCAATGTTATTGTTTAACTTTTCTAATCAGTCATATAATGCCAGCAGGTCAAATTTCCAGAGAACAAAAAGTTAGAAATGTCATTTTTGTTTTGGATTTTGAAATTTTCGATTTTTAGTTTTTGTTTTTAGAATAGTGTTAGATTTTATAAACAAGACAGTGATTAATCCGAAATAACAAGAATAAAAACGTTACCGTCTCCCCGGCAACGACGCCATTTGATCGGTAGCGATTTCGCGTGTCGTATCTAGTTCTAAAGTTAACCGCAATCAAGACGGCGTCACGAGTAGCTAGCCGTGATGAGTACGGGTCGTCCGCGGGGAGATGGAGCGTTTTACGTTCTTGTTATCACGAGTTAAGCAAGGATCGGAACGGTTCGATTCTAACCTAAGTGTTTATATATGCAAAGTATAAGTTAGGAATAGAGATATGTTCGTGTAAGTTAGGGAAATCTGTACTCAATCCTTTGTGCCGAGCTTGACTATTGAAGCTAGAGTAATCGGCAACAACGTGAATTAGGGTGCTTAAGCACGGTATTTGTGAAATCTGGCTTATTGACCCTTGTCCGTCCGTTCTTGTCTCTTGACTTTCACCTCCGGCCAAACCGAACGCAACCGGTCACGGTTAGGGATCACCGATACTTTGGTAGGGTAGGATACCTACGGAGCGCTTGCGTAAGGTTTGTACGGAGTTCAATAGGAAAATATCGGGCAAATGAAATGAGCAAAGAAAACCTTAATTTACATAACCACTCTCTTTTCCTAACAATACCACTATTCACAAACCATCAAAACAACAAAAGAAAGTGCAAATGAAATGACATAAAAGGAATAACACAACATTGCAAGTAAGTAAATGGCAAAAAATTAAATCGCAAGTAAGTAAAAGAGATAGAAAAGGAATACTAAGAACCCATGTACAGAATGGAAGCTTTATTAATTCCAAGTGATGATGCAAATCATGAGTTCAATAACCAAAACTTAAACTTGCAAGCTCAATAAAGAGGTTGCAAGATCAAGAGAAGGCAAAAAACTCAAGGTGAACTAGCTACTATGTACAAAGCTTCAAAATGAAAATGAAACAAAGAGTTAAACTATAGCCCAAAGTATATCCCATCCCCTGCTCACTGATCTGGTACTTATAGGCACAAAATAAGAATAAACAAACAATATAATAAGGATGGTGTGACAACAAGGGACAGCCAGAAGAAAAATGGGGCGCATTAGGCATGATGGGATTGGCGGCGCCGGATATTTAGACCTTTTCGTCGGTCTTCTTATGGGCAATTGGGCTCGTGTTTGTTTTGTGATGTTGTGTGCTCTACATAATCCTACTGATGTTGTTTGATCTCTTTGTAGAAGCCTGGGTTGTACTCAGTAGTGTTTGGAGGGAAATCAAATATTTAAATCACATCACAACATTTCATATTACTCATTATCTACACCCACTTGCTACACCACTTGCACAAGTCATAAGTAGTGTTGTTCCCACTTGTGCAAGGCAGCCCCCAAGGTTCATGCATCACAAAAAGTGTTCACACCTGTAATGTGTTGGACCATTTTTCATAAAAAGTGTGTACACTTGCATGTTGCAAAAAGAAACTCTTTAAATATAGATCGGTTTGCAGTTCCGGTTGCAGTGTCGGCTCACAAATGTTATATCCGTGTATTTGAATGTGTTTCCATTGTTTTGTCATGAATACCTGTATTCTGTATTTTTATTGAGCAGACACGGGTTAATAGTACCGATAGAATACAAAAATGATAATGAATGGGCGGTATTGAAATGCAGTTTTCTGTGATGAACAATCTCAAATATGATCCAAAACAAGAAATCGAACATATAGAAGCTATTGGATTTGAGATCAGCCACTAAAAGGTTTGTACCAAACAGTGCACTTGAGGTAATAAAAGCTGAGCCTGTGTATTTGAATTAAATAACTATGATATTAATTTATTAATTGAATTGGGTTATTAAAATTATAATAGCACTTCTCTGAATTTTAGATCCAGATTTATTTGAATTCTGATTTCCTATAGAGTATAATAATTGGATTCTGTTCAAGAGTTGTGTGATTAATTTACACTTGATAAATAATATTTAACCATCGCAAATCGATTCTTTAGATCTTTTACTCAATCGCAAAGTATTTAGCTTGTTTATTTGTATATCTTATTGATCTTAATTAACAACTTTCGGATTCTTTGCATGCTTGTTCATTAGACTAGTCCTTTCATTCCCGTCCTGCATCAGTTTAAACCATCTTTCTTTGTAATCATTGGATTTAAAGATCCTTTTGTATAAAAAGACAAGGTTTTTATACAATATTATAAATCTGAAATTCTTTTCTCATTTTTTGCTTCCTACTACATGCATTTATTATTAATTAAATATGCTTTTTCCATTTTGATATTAGGCACAGATGGACAGGTAGATATGAAGCCCACCTTTGGGATAAGAGTACGTGGAATCAAAACCAAAATAAGAAAGGAAAACAAGGTACAGTTGAAAGTGGAAAAACCTTTCCATTCACAACAATAATCATTTAGGGTTAAGCTCTTATCAAGGTAATATCAAAATAAATCTATTCCTATCCAGGAACAATTCCCACATTTTCAATTATGCCTATTTCAGAGCATGGTTTGGAATCTCGACTGATCCCGATTCGAGATGGTCAATTCTAATCCTAAAAATGACCATCCAACTTCCGATACCGAGATTTTAAACCACAGTATTTGGTTCGCCAATTGGTTATTGTGGCTTTTGTGTTAAGTTTATTAATGGGTTAGTGAAACGGATTATTGGTTTATTTGACATCATTAATAACTAATAATATATCATAAAGTTTACGACTATCTTGACAGCATACTCATTCTAGACATCATTAACTACTAATAAACGTGTCCAATTGTTTATAGTTAATATAACTATTTATTTTAAACTTCCACTAGTTTTACTCAAACGATGAAAAGTCCAATATTTTTTTGATCGAGACGGTCGATATTGCCGACATGGCCAATTCCAATCCCGATCGTCCAATACTGTTACCGACACTGAGATTTTAGACCTTATTCCAGAGTTCTTATATTCCACTAAATGCAGGCTCTTCAGTGAAACTTTTTTTTTATGTTGACTTTTTGTTCCATCTCATGCATGTATGCTGGTTGGCACGTGATCTTAATCCAGTATACTTAGGTATGAAATTTTAGCTTTCAGGTTGTGTAACATTAGTCTTCTTTCTTTTGTTCTTTCTATAATACATATGACATCATGCTGATTCGATCTAGGTGCTTATGATGAGGAGGAGGCTGCTGCTAGAGCATATGATCTTGCTGCTCTTAAGTACTGGGGTGCTGGAACTCTCATTAATTTTCCTGTAAGATATATAAGTACATATCATTATTATCATATTATTGTATTCACTGGTTTTGGTTTTAAAATCCTGTTCAGTAATATATCTTAAACCATCATTGAACACAAACACCCACACATACTGTCTCACACATATACATGCCGGACACACACACGCGCGCACACAGAGAGAGAGAGAGAGAGAGAGAGAGAGAGAGAGAGAGAGACACTCTCTCTCTTAAGTAAAGAAGTAAAGGTTAAACAAGTAAAATTAATTTTTCCCATTCATATGTGTTATTTCTCGTGTGCTGGCTCAAATGATGGTTACTTCCACTTTGGGGGCCTTATAATAATGAATAATAATTATAATTAAATGGCAGTTTTATCATGAAAGCCCTCATAATCCCCGACATCAAGTGGCAGCTGAGGGTTGCAGTGTGCATGAGGTAACTTTTGAAAACTTTAGTCGAGTGCAATCTGAACTACATATCTATTATTAAGCAGTAATTTTACATAAGAGCCATGATGACCCCCAGAGTTGCAGAAATAATAATTTTTTATTTTTATTATGTGTGCCTTTCAAAGATGCATTGAAACCCACTTCTTATGCATTGGCAGCTGAGGGTTGCAGTGTGCATGAGGTAACTTTGACAACTTTAGTTGAGCGTAATCTGAACTACATAACTATTATTAAGCGGTAATTTACATAAGAGCCATGATGACTCCCAGCGTTGCAGAAATATGTTTTGTTTTATTACTTATGCTTTGCAAAGATGCATTGAAACCCACTTATGCTTTCCACTAGCCTTTTTTATTACCTTAAAATTCAAGCTGAATGGAACATGAGTGCATTCTTTTTCAATTTTAAGTTTTTGTGGCTAAGGATGCCAGAGAGCCCAGTCCTGTGTTAATCAATGAATACATATGGTCCTGAATAGACCGAGCATTTTGTTTCTGGTTTCCTTTTGAAATGCATATGTGAATATTCCATGCAGAACATCTGCATTTAGGTTGAGCGACATATTTTATCCATTTGAAACTTACAATTACATATGTTGGACTTACGTGTTAGCGGTACTGATTATGGGCAAATGTTTTTGGCTGTTTCCCCCATTTGTCCATCCTATTCACAACGCCTGTTGTCTGTTGCTAGTTGATTTTGTAACTGTGTGCAAATTCATTCACTCATATATATATATATATATATATATATATATTTTGTAGGTGAGCGATTACTCGAGAGATCTTGAAGAGATGCAGATGGTTTCAAAAGAGGACTATCTTGTGTCTCTCAGAAGGCATGCATCCCTATCTGCAACCTTTATACTACTAGAAAGTAGAGCGAAGGGGTAGTGAATTTTTGAGAAAGGCAGTACTTCTCACTATTTACAGTTTTGCCATCAACTAATTTTTTTTTGATAAATTTAATATTGCCAGCAACTCAAAACCTCTCCATAACCATAGTTCTGCTAGCAACTCAACCTCCGCCAGCAACTCAAAACCTCTCAATAACTACAGTTATGCCATCAAGTCAAATTCCTACTATGTTTTCACTAAAATACCATGATACCATGAACTTTCAACATTTTTCAGATAATACCATGTCCTTTGTTTATTACAAATAAATACCATGAAGTTTAACGGTTTTTCACTTGATGCCATGGAATTTGTTTATTACAAATAAATAACATGAAATTTCAACGCCCTTCATATAAATAGCATGGACTTTGTTTATGATAAATGAATATAATGATTTTTCAATGTTTTTCAGATAAATATCATGGGCTTTGTTAATTCCAAATAAATACCATGTTATTTCAATGTTTTTAGATGGTTACCATGGACTTTATTTATTACAAATAAATACTATGAAATTTTAACATTTGTAAGATAAATTCTAAGGACTTTGTTTATTTCTAATAGAAACCATGAGGATGTAATGATTATTAAAGAACGATGTGGAATAAATTTTTATTTATTGAACATTGACCTACCTTTGTGGTATCACTTTCAAAATTCAGGGTTGTCTTTGGCAAAAAAATAAAAAATAAAAAAAAATTCAGGGTTGCACAGACCATTAAAAAGTTTTATTTTCTAAAAACTCCAAATTGGTGCATCCTTTATTGTTGTTTATTCAGTTTAATTGAATGAAAATTATTGTTTAGTTCATTTGTATATATGATTTTTCATGTTTATCCATGTACTCTAAACAAACATGTACGGCCACTTAGTATTATGTATAGTTTTTCTATATGTTGCTCTGCTATACATTTCATTGTTCCCGCATACGTGCAGGCCCAGTATGAATACTAGACAGTAGAAACATAGATTATATAGACTGACATTTTGTACTATTTGCAGAAAAAGCAGTGCTTTCTCAAGAGGTTTTCCTAAATATCGTGGAGTTTCTAGGTATGATTTTCTCATAAGAATTGTAGCATGCTTTTCTTTTTTCTTCGGCAATATATTAACTTTTTATAATTGTTAATTATTTCCTTACGCGTGATTTAGTTTTTATTACTTATAACTATTAACAGATTATCTGTTTGATCCTTGTTGCATAATTCATTTTGTTCCAATATGCCTCCTTTAAAACCTTAAAATTTATACAATATTTTTTGGATAGATATTAGTTGCTTACATTTGTGTTAAATTGTTACTTCATATACGTGAGATTTGTTACATCTGCTAAGTAGCCCATGCCCTACCATATATTTTCTATATACGCGAATATTGCAATTTATTACAGCATCCGCAAGAATGGTACAATTACTAGAGATTCTGTGAGAGTTTTGATTCATTTCTGGCTTTAAATAACTTGTTTCAGTTTTCGGAGTCCGGAGTCTTCTAGATAAAATTGGTTTTTGTGTGTGTAAGAGGCATTGTAGGAAATTTCCAACATTGGTGCCTCTAAAAGTGCATTTGTCGATTGTTTCAGCGATCGGCACTTGCCATCTTGATCATCATGCCCTTAAATATATGTAATATCAATTTTGATGTGAATTGGATAGCAAACCCTTGCATCAAAGGATGACAAACTAAACGGTTTATCGACAAAGCAACATTTTATGAACGGGCAATAAGTATTCAAACGATATGAAAATTAGTGTACCTATAGTTTAGGACATGAAGATTATCATGGTCGGAGCCGATTATCCAAAAAATCGATTGATTGTAGACTTTTCAAGCTGCCAATGTAGAATTTTTCTGATTTTCACTTTATATCCTTTATATGAGAAACGAATTATAAAGTGAGGTGTGTGTGTGTTCATAAGAAAATTAGAAGGTGAGATAAGATCTTAAAGTGAGAGGCTGTTGGATCGATGAGCGGCTTCGCCAATATTATTCTACATGTCAAAGTATGTACAACAAGCCTTCATCCTAGACTTTTGGGGTGGCCTATGTGAATCCTTCTTTTCCATTCTATCGTGTTAAGGGTCATTTTCTTGGTTAAATTAACTATTAATATATCGTTCTTAATTGTCTTTGTCCATATTTCTCTAGGTCTATCCTTATCCGTAGTTGCTCATAATCTACAATTTTGACACGTTTTAATAGGGACATTGATTAGTCTCCATTGCACATATCCAAACCATCTTGATCGGTTCTCTTACATCTTATCCTTTATGGGAACTACCTCATCCTTGTTATGAATACACTAATTTTTTTATCCTATCTTTTAGTGCGTTACCACAATACCACTCATCCATCTTAATGTTCTCATTTTAGCCACACTTATTTATTTTGGATATGTTTGTTTCTTAATTGCGCAACATTATGATCCATAAAAGTGAGGGTTTCATTGCCGTTTTATAAAAAAATTCTTATAATTTCTATTAAATTTAAATTATACATGAACGAGGGGGGCGATTATATATTTTATTTATATGAGTGTACACGAGCTTTTAACATAAACGAGCTCTATTAATAAGACTCAAGCCTTATTGAGGTTCGACTCATCTTATGTTTTATACCCATGCACTTTTTACTTTTTCCAATATGAGACTATTTTAATCTACACATCTCAACACCCCCCTTATGTGCAGCATGGTTTTCACGTGAATCGTACAGAGCATGAAGGCTCAGAGTCCAGCACGAAGCCCAGATCACACACAAGAGAGCACGAAGGCTCAAGAGATAGCACAAGGCTAAGAGAGCATGAAGGCTCGAAGGAGGTCTCGAAAACTGAGACCACGAAGGCTCGAAGAGGCGTGTTAAAGTATAAATCCACGAATGTTATCGATCTAGCTTTGATAACATATTAAATTTAATTATACACGAACGAGAGAAGCGACTATATATTTTATTTATATGAGCTTACACGGGCTTTTAACATAGACGGGCTCCATCTGTAAGACTCAAGTCTTATTGAGCTTTGACTCATCTTATGTTTTATACCCATGCACTTCTCATACTTTTTCCAATGTGGGACTATTTTAATCCACACATCTCAACAATTTCAAAGGTATCTTATAATCATATAGCACTCCTGAAACACTTCTCTATTTTAATCCGCACGCTTTGATCCTATGAGCTATATTCTCTTCAATCTCTCAATCATCATTAATTATATATCCTAAGTAAAGAAAATGGTTCTTTCTTGATATTTTATGGTCCTTAATTTGCACCAAAAGCTCAATTTTTCGTCCTGTTTTTCTTCTTCCTGAAATTACATTTTATGTATTTAATTTTTGTTTTGCTAATTTGAAATCCTGTAGATATTGAAGCCTCCATTTTTCTACTTTACTAATTATCTTTATTTTGGATTTATCAATTAAAACAATATCATCAGCAAAAAATATACACTGTGGCATGTCATCTTGAATATTTATTGTAAGTCCATCCATAACCAACGCAAAAGATAAGGACTTAATACCGATCCCTAATTCCTTAGTGTATACCTATGATAATAGGAAATGTCTATCTCTTCTCAAAACGCCTCCACTCTAGTAATTGCTCCATCATACATATAGTTAATCATGTCACTTTGAGACATTAGTTTCATTTCTAAAGCCCATCATAGTATCTTTCTAAGGACTCTATTATAAGCCTTTTGTATATCAATAAACCATATGCTGATTTTTTTTGAATAAAAAAATATGTAGATTTATTTTCTTTTTTATATTTTTCCACCAATCGCCTTAATAAATAGATCTCTTCCATAGTATACATTCCTGATATAAAACCATATTTATTTTCAGACTTGGATGTTTCTTATCTTAATTCATGTTTAGTTACTCTATTCCACAATTTCATTGAGTGACTCATAAGCATAATTTCACGATAGTTTGAATAATTTTCTATTTCTTTATTCTTATAAATACTTATCAAGATTCTTGTCCTCCATTAATAAGGCGTTTTCTTTATATCTATAATTTTATTTAATAACTTAGTTAACCATATTAGATTTATATCTCGTAAATAATTCGAAATATTGATAGAAATATCATCAAGGCCTACCGCTTTCCTATTTTCATCTTTTTTAAAGCGTCCTTTAATTCATTATTCCTAATCTTACGACAATAGAAAATGTCACTATTATTACCTAAATTGTTTGTTTGTACATTAAGTTGGTGATTATTATTTTCATTACAATTTATGGAAGTAACTTCCCAATCTTTCTTTAATCCGATCGTCTTTTACAAAAACTCTTTTATCACTAAGCACACTTAACGTTACTCAAGTCTTTGCTCTTTTTTTCTCAAATCTTAGCCAGTGTGTATATATATATATATATATATATATATATATATATATATATATTTCTCCTCTTGTTTCTATTTTTTTTATGTAAATTATCATAAAATTTAAATTTAGCTTTAATTACCACCTTTTAAGCTTTTTTATTTGCTAATTTTTATTTCTTAAAGTTAATACTTCGTTTTTTAACATTTTTGCCAAAATTTATAGAATTCTTTTTTCACTTTAATATCTTTTGAACCTCTTCATTCCACTATCGGCTTTTATTATTAGGTACCTCATTACCTTTAGATTCATCTAGATTTTTAACTACTTTTTTGATGCAGTCATATTTATCCTGATATTTTCATCCTCAGAATTCCAGTTGCCTCATTCATCATTTTATGCTTAAATAAAATTAAGTTCTCGTTTTTTATATGACGCCATCTAATTCTATAGCTAAGGGTAATGTGTCACGCCCCGCTTCCCAGAGTACGCTAGATTGGGCACGTGACATAGCCAACCATGCTACCTGTGGGTAGGAAGTATCCATCCACAGTCACATTACGGCTGTAGAGATATCAAGAACAAGATAAAACTATCTAAAACATGTCCATAATCCAGAATAACGGGAGTCAATAATAAATAAATGCGGAAGCAAATGATCCAATACAAATAACTGAAAAGTGTGTCCCATAATGCGGGCTCACATCAGGAAATAAATGCAGGAAATAAAACTAACTACTACTGAACTCACAGCTCAGCCTGCTGGCTGAAGTACTCCTGCTCGGACTGCAACAGCGGTACGGAATCTGGGCCATGCAAAACCCAGACGTCAGCGCGTCATGTCATCAAGTAATATTATATGAACAGTGTAGCAGGCAATGTAATATAAACATGAATACAGCAAGAATAACAATAATATGAATCATACCAGTACAGGGTAGCGTGCAATGGGTAAACTAAACTGTTCTATCAGGTTTTCTATTCTAAAATCTTTGAAATCAATTTGAGTAATCCTCCATGTAACTCAAAGGATATGTCCCGTTACCCCCCGGGACCACGGATCAGGAATATGTGAACCAATAGTGGTTCTGTCCCGTTACCCCCCGGGACCACGGATCAGGAAAATGTAAGAGTCACGAATGGCTCTGTCCCGTTACCCCCCAGGACCACGGATCAAGCAATACCCTTTTAAGTTACACTTTAGTTTACACTTGATTTCCCCATACTCCAAGTTGTGTATGTCAAGTCAGGTATTCAGTAATCAAGGACTAATGCCAACACAGGATCAGGTAAAAGTAGGTTTGTCTGGATAGACAACAGGAACGGTCCATGAGGACTACATGTCAGGTTTGTTGGCATTAGACACAAGATCAGGTAACGGGTCGAGTCATGGTACATCGGCCAAGTCAACAGTACACGGTACCATGTCAGGTATAGTAGGAAGTGTAACAGGTTATGTCAGGAAGCACAAGATGTCATGTGGGTGCTCATAATCAAACTAACATAAGCATGCGTATAAATAAACAAGCATGAGTACTATCAGAACAATAAACTGGAACATGTAATATGATATGCAAATAGATATAATTTCAAGGACATGGATGCACAGTTATCGATTAGGGTTACGTTTATAGTTCCAATATTAATTAGGATGCAATTTATTAAACATGGAGCGTTAATATCACATTATTATGTAGTAATGTGATCTATGGATGCAATTATATGTATCTTAAATGCGATGGATGCAAACGGGTATCCGAAAAGTTATAAAACTATAAAATGGTAATGTGGGATGTACAACTAAGCAATATGTGATATAAATATTGATATAATAATATTAATATGGATAGCATATTCAAAGCGATTAATAACTAAAAAAGTGGTATTGATTAACCATGCACAAGAAAGTTCCGTTCAGAAATTCAGCGTCACCCTAATTTGTAAAATAACTTAAAAATAACAAACGTTCTCCAAAAGGGACGTGTCTTATACTAAAACAAAGATAATTCAATAAGGTTTTCAGTTTTATAAGTATAAGCATCTCAGGTTGTTCCTAAAAAAAGTTATAAACATTCGAAGTTGAAAGTTTGCTGCTGGAATTTCCCTGGACAGCAGTTTGGAGACATTTTCATTTGCATTTTACGTTATTTAAACAATTTATTTTGCAAGTAAATATTTCATAGAGTTATAGTATTCTGAGTTAGCTTCGTAACGAACTAAAGAACGTATACTAATGATTTTTCTATGATTTATAATGAATTTTATAAGATAAGGTGTACAGTAAATTTCAGATTTGTCATATCCGATTTTTCAACGACGTTTCATGTGTAAACTATAATATTTTAAATATATATAATATCATAAAATGCAGATTATAAACTAATTAAAGATAATAATAAGAAATATTACGACGATGTATATTTTAATTGATATGGATGCAGTATAATGTAATCTAGTATGTCACAAGAAAAGTTTTCATGATCTAGATTTAATATGATATAAACGGATGCAAACGGAATATCGAAACGTTATAAAATTAAACATGGGGCACTAGATTTAAACTATAGGTATGGTATTTATTTAAATAGGTATAAAATGAATTATATAGCATGTAGCAAGATTAACTTGCCTCGATGGGTCGCGAATCGGGAAAACGGAACGTTAACCGTCGGCGGGGAAAACTCGCGACGGGCGTACGGTTCACGGAATGAACCCAAACGACGAACAAAGGAACCACACGGGTCGGGTACCTCGCTGGAACGTCGAGAAACGTCACCGGCACGACGGAATTCCGGCAACAAAAGAACAGTTAAAAAAATTGAGAAACGAGACATGAAGTAAGAAGAGAAAGAATGATAAAGAAAGTACGAGAGAATATATGAGGGGGAGATAGAGAGAGAAAAAGTGGAGAGGGAGAGAGGGAAAGTGGGGCCCACGGGGTTAAAGGGGAGGTTGCGATTGGCTGAGAGAATAAATTGAGAAGGATATAAAAGATTGTAAAAATATTATATGGTTAACTTAAAGATTTAAAAGATAGGTAATGAACAGTAAGATATCAGGTTAGTTAGAAAAATATATGCGATAGTTTTAATAATATTAAAATTTGGGATTTTGGCGCCAAATAAAACATTTCTAAATCGCGCCCGGGTCGAGTCCAAAAATTTGAATTGAAATAATAGGATTTTAAGCGGGATCCAAATTTTAAAATTAAGTGTTTTATGATTAAAAAGCATACCCCAAAACGGACACACGTACGTGCACGTAGCCATCCAAACTCGTCCGTTTCACTGAACGGGACGAGAACACAATGCACGGACGCTACCACGAGGTTAGGGGTGTCAAGTAGGCCATGATGAATATTTTCAATTTTATTTTAGATGCCAAAATTTGTTATATGCAGAAATGAATTTACCGGGTAAAAATTTACAGTAAGCAACAAACAAGCAAGTTAAATGAAATGAGTACCACATTATGCTCAAACAGTAACTGAAAATAGTAGCATTGGGCTCGGGTGTTACATTATACCCAACTACAAAAAGAATTTCGTCCTCGAAATTCCAAGAATACAAAGATATATAACTACAAGAAAAAGTGAGGAAACTTCTGGCGGATTTCATCTTCTCGTTTCCAAGTGGACTCTCCATGCGAGCGATTACCCCAAGAAACAAGCACAAGGGGGATAACCATGTTCTTAAGAACCTTTTCCCTTCGATCCACGATTTCAATCGGTCGCTCCTCAAAAGTCAAGTCTTCTCGTACTGTTAGCTCTGAATGATCCAAAATGTGTGTTTCATCTCGACATACTTATGGAGTTGAGATACGTGAAACACATCGTGCACATTTGCCAAGGACTGTGGTAACGCCAAATAATACGCTACCACACCAACACGCTCCACGATCTCAAGGGTCCAACGAATCGAGGACTAAGCTTTCCTCGACTTCCAAAACGAATCACCCCTCTAGTCGGTGATATCTTCAAGAATACCAAATCACCCACGGTGAACTCCAGAGGTCTTCTTGACGTATCTGCCCAACTTTTCTGTCGGTCCTGTGCTGCCTTTATATGATTTCTGATAGGGTTAACCTTCTCAACTGTCTGCACAACCAAATCTGGTCCCAATAATCTTCGTTCACCGACATCGTCCCAACAAACAGGTGAACGGCATTTACGATCATACAAAGCTTCAAATGGAGCCATCTGAATAGTTGCCTGAAAACTGTTGTTGTAAGACAACTCTACCAAAAGTAGATGATCCTCCCAAGACCCCTTGAAGTCCAACCTGCATGTTCTCAACATATCCTCAAGAGTTTGGATCGTTCTCTCCG
This sequence comes from Agapanthus africanus, assembly GCA_030015575.1. Lineage (NCBI taxonomy): Eukaryota > Viridiplantae > Streptophyta > Magnoliopsida > Asparagales > Amaryllidaceae > Agapanthus > Agapanthus africanus. The sequence continues at coordinate 394,822,562 of JASDDO010000026.1, read as the reverse complement.
ACTGACCATCAGTTTGAGGATGATAAGCTGTGCTAAACTTCAATCGAGTCCCCAAACTTTCCTGTAAACTCCTCCAGAAGTGTGATAAGAACCGAGTGTCCCGATCGGACACGATGCTCACCGGTACTCCATGCAATCTTACGATCTCCTGCATGTACCGCTCTTCCAAAGTCTCTGTTGATTGACCAACCCGAAAAGGAATAAAGTGAGCTGCCTTGGTCAATCGGTCAACAATTACCCATACTGCATTGTTGCCTTTTGGACTCCGCGGTAAAGCCGTCACGAAATCCATGGTTATATGTTCCCACTTCCACCGAGGAATCGGAAGTGGTTGCAATAAACCAGCAACCCTTTGATGTTCAGCCTTAACTTGCTGACACACCAAGCACTTTGCCACAAAGCGAGCAATCTCCCACTTCATGCCCTCCCACCAGAAATGCTGTCGAATATCTCGGTACATCTTTGTGCCTCTTGGATGTACAGAAGAAGCTGAACTGTGTGTCTCCTTCAAAAGCTCTTCACGAACATCACCCTTTGGCACACACAAACGGCTACCATACCTCAACGAACCATCTTCGTGGATCAATAAATCTGTTCGTAGCCCGGCTTCAACCTGCTCTCGAAACTTTTGCAGTTTAGGATCCTGCGATTGAGCTGCTTTAGTATTCTCGATCAAAGACGAATGTACTTGCAGCTGCAACAACTGTCCCGTAGAACGCGGTAGCACAACCTCCAAGTCAAATCTTCGAAAATCTGCGACAATCTCCTTCTGCGTAGTTAACACCTGAATTACTGGTAACCGACTAAGCGCATCCGGCACAACATTAACCTTCCCCGGATGGTACTTAAGATCAAGATCGTAGTCAGCCATCAGCTCCAACCATCTACGCTGCCTCATGTTAAGCTCCTTCTGTGTGAACACATACTTCAAGCTCTTATGATCTGTAAAAACTTCGACTCTTTCGCCCAAAAGGTAGTGTCTCCAAATCTTCAAAGCGAAAATCACAGCCGCAAGCTCCAAGTCATGAGTTGGATAATTCTTCTCATGGGTCTTCAACTGTCTCGATGCATGCTACAACCTTCCCATGCTGCATCAAAACACATCCCAACCCTTTCCCAGATGCGTCGCTGTGAATCACCAATACTCCGGAATTGTCTGGCACGGTCAGAATAGGGCCGGTTATCAACTTCTGCTTCAACGTCTCGAAAGCTAACGCACACTTATCCGCCCATACAAAAGGTACCTCCTTGCGCGTAAGCTTGGTCAACGGCTCTGCCAGACGAGCAAAGTTCTCCACAAATCTCCTGTAGTATCCGGCTAATCCAAGGAAACTTCTTATCTCAGCAACATTCTTTGGAATCGGCCAGTCTCAAACTGCTGCAATCTTTTCTGGATCGACGGCAATTCCATCGCCAGACACAACATGCCCTAAAAACCTTACTTCCTCCAGCCAAAACTCGCACTTACTCATCTTCGCATACAATTTCTCCTGTCTCAACGTCTGCAGTGCGATCTTCAAATGCTCAGCATGCTCTTCAAAACTCTTCGAGTAAACCAGAATATCGTCAAAGAATACCACAATGAACTGATCCAAGAACGGTGAAAAGATTCGGTTCCTCAAGTCCATGAATACTGCCGGCGCATTCGTTACTCCGAAGGGCATCACAAGTACTCGTAATGTCCATACCGAGTTCGGAACGCCGTCTTGCAAATATCTTCTGTTTTCACTCGAACCTGATGATATCCGGATCGCAAATCCAGCTTCGAGAATACCCTCGCACCACTAAGCTGCTCAAAAAGTTCTCCAATGCGAGGGATAGGGTACTTGTTCTTAATAGTCACCCGGTTTAATTCTCGATAGTCGATGCACATCCTTCTTGTGCCATCCTTCTTCTTTACTAGAATAACTGGAGCTCCCCAAGGCGAGTTACTGCTTCGAATCTAACCCTTTTCAAGCAATTCAGCAACCTGTTTCTTTACTTCTTCCAGCTCTACTGGCGCCATTGGATAATACGCTTTAGATACTGGCGCTGCACCAGGAATAAGATCAATTGCGAACTCCACGTCTCTCCTCGGCGGTAAACCCGATATATCTTCAAACACGTCCATAGAATCACGAACAACAGCCGGCTCTTTGCTTTCATCACTTCCATTGATGCAAGAATATTATTTGTCGGCCTAGCCCTAAACTCGACTGGCCCGACAGAAAAACTCCCCTCCATCCCAGATAAACTCTGCTGCTCTCGGCTGCCGCAATTACTTATGAGAAAGTGGTCAAACCCAGGGAGACAATCTGCCTCTGGATGTCTACGTCCAGGCTGCGCATGAACCTCCGTGCCCTGTCTGCATCGTTGGCAACTAAAGGTCCAGCGAAACTACTGAGTCTCGTCCATTCTGCTGCATGCACATCTACGGGTGCTCCCTTCTGCTTTAGTCCGATGAACTTCACTTCCATTTCCTCCCGTGCAGTCCGCGGGAAGAACTTCTCCAGGAGACTCTTCGAAAAATCCGCCCACTTGATCGGCTTGGGCAAACGGTTCTCCTCAACAAGCCACCATTCTCGGGCGTAGTCCACTAGCTGAATGCGTACCACAACAACCTTTTTGTCATATGGAATCTGTGCCGCAAAAAGCAAGTTCTTTGTGTCAACTAGCCACTGCTCCACTGGCAACGACTCCTTTAAACCAGTAAATATAGACGGACCCAACCGCCTGAAATCTGCTACGGTCCCTACTCGGTCAACTGGTCTAGCTCCAACATTGTTCACAGACTGCTGAACGATCTGCAAACCTTCCCAAAATGAGTCCGCTTGCTGCTGGATCAGCTCCGTCTGTTTCTTTGATTCTCCAGCATTCCTCTTTTCACTCCAAGCATGGCGGCTTCGTCCACACGCCTCTGGTATGTCTTCAATTTCTTACCGGCCATAATCCTGAACTCAAAATACCCAACATTAGCATGATGATAGATTCTGAATATAGATCAAGGCTAGAACTCCAAGATACTTAAATAGAGTACCGCATTGTAACTATGCCGCGGTATCATAGCCACAATTACATAACTCCATCCAAGTCGCCTAAGTCCTAGAGATAACAAGGAATCAGGTTTTCGAATCAATATGCAAAGGAAGTTTGCACATCGTAAAAGATATAATCAGGAAGAATGTGATTCAAGAATGGTAAAACGGTCAAGGTGGCAGGACATGTTTCCTAAACACGGGTATTCTGATTCGTGTATTGGGTACAATACCCAACTACAAAAGAATCAACCCGACTATCCTATGGCTCTGATACCAAAAAAACCATGTCACGCCCCGCTTCCCAGAGTACGCTAGATTGGGCACGTGACATAGCCAACTATGCTACCTGTGGGTAGGAAGTATTCATCCACAGTCACATTACGGCTGTAGAGATATCAAGAACAAGATAAAACTATCTAAAACATGTCCATAATCCAGAATAACAGGAGTCGATAATAAATAAATGCGGAAGCAAATGATCCAATACAAATAACTGAAAAGTGTGTCCCATAATGCGGGCTCACATCAGGAAATAAATGCAGGAAATAAAACTAACTACTACTGAACTCACAGCTCAGCCTGCTGGCTGAAGTACTCCTGCTCGGACTGCAACAGCGGTACGGAATCTGGGCCATGCAAAACCCAGACGTCAGCGCGTCATGTCATCAAGTAATATAATATGAACAGTGTAGCAGGCAATGTAATATAAACATGAATACAGCAAGAATAACAATAATATGAATCATATCAGTACAGGGTAGCGTGCAGTGGGTAAACTAAACTGTTCTATCAGGTTTTCTATTCTAAAGTCTTTGAAATCAATTTGAGTAATCCTCCATATAACTCAAAGGATATGTCCCGTTACCCCCCGGGACCACGGATCAGGAATATGTGAACCAATAGTGGTTCTGTCCCGTTACCCCCGGGACCACGGATCAGGAAAATGTAAGAGTCACGAATGGCTCTGTCCCGTTACCCCCCAGGACTACGGATCAAGCAATACCCTTTTAAGTTACACTTTAGTTTACACTTGATTTCCCCATACCCCAAGTTGTGTATGTCAAGTCAGGTATTCAGTAATCAAGGACTAATGCCAACACAGGATCAGGTAAAAGCAGGTTTGTCTGGATAGACAACAGGAACGGTCCATGAGGACTACATGTCAGGTTTGTTGGCATTAGACACAAGATCAGGTAACGGGTCGAGTCATGGTACATCGGCCAAGTCAACAGTACACGGTACCATGTCAGGTATAGTAGGAAATGTAACAGGTTATGTCAGGAAGCACAAGATGTCATGTGGGTGCTCATAATCAAACTAACATAAGCATGCGTATAAATAAACAAGCATGAGTACTATCAGAACAATAAACTGGAACATGTAATATGATATGCAAATAGATATAATTTCAAGGACATGGATGCACAGTTATCGATTAGGGTTACGTTTATAGTTCCAATATTAATTAGGATGCAATTTATTAAACATGGAGCGTTAATATCACATTATTATGTAGTAATGTGATCTATGGATGCAATTACATGTATCTTAAATGCGATGGATGCAAACGGGTATCCGAAAAGTTATAAAACTATAAAATGGTAATGTGGGATGTACAACTAAGCAATATGTGATATAAATATTGATATAATAATATTAATATGGATAGCATATTCAAAGCGATTAATAACTAAAAAAGTGGTATTGATTAACCATGCACAAGAAAGTTCCGTTCAGAAATTCAGCGTCACCCTAATTTGTAAAATAACTTAAAAACAACAAACGTTCTCCAAAAGGGACGTGTTTTATACTAAAACAAAGATAATTCAATAAGGTTTTCAGTTTTATAAGTATAAGCATCTCAGGTTGTTCCTAAAAAAAGTTATAAACATTCGAAGTTGAAAGTTTGCTGCTGGAATTTCCCTGGACAGCAGTTTGGAGACATTTTCATTTGCATTTTACGTTATTTAAACAATTTATTTTGCAAGTAAATATTTCATAGAGTTATAGTATTCTGAGTTAGCTTCGTAACGAACTAAAGAACGTATACTAATGATTTTTCTATGATTTATAATGAATTTTATAAGATAAGGTGTACAGTAAATTTCAGATTTGTCATATCCGATTTTTCAACGACGTTTCATGTGTAAACTATAATATTTTAAATATATATAATATCATAAAATGCAGATTATAAACTAATTAAAGATAATAATAAGAAATATTACGACGATGTATATTTTAATTGATATGGATGCAGTATAATGTAATCTAGTATGTCACAAGAAAAGTTTTCATGATCTAGATTTAATATGATATAAACGGATGCAAACGGAATATCGAAACGTTATAAAATTAAACATGGGGCACTAGATTTAAACTATAGGTATGGTATTTATTTAAATAGGTATAAAATGAATTATATAGCATGTAGCAAGATTAACTTGCCTCGATGGGTCGCGAATCGGGAAAACGGAACGTTAACCGTCGGCGGGGAAAACTCGCGACGGGCGTACGGTTCACGGAATGAACCCAAACGACGAACAAAGGAACCACACGGGTCGGGGTACCTCGCTGGAACGTCGAGAAACGTCACCGGCAAGACGGAATTCCGGCAACAAAAGAACAGTTAAAAAAAATGAGAAACGAGACATGAAGTAAGAAGAGAAAGAATGATAAAGAGAAGTACGAGAGAATATATGAGGGGGAGATAGAGAGAGAAAAAGTGGAGAGGGAGAGAGGGAAAGTGGGGCCCACGGGGTTAAAGGGGAGGTTGCGATTGGCTGAGAGAATAAATTGAGAAGGATATAAAAGATTGTAAAAATATTATATGGTTAACTTAAAGATTTAAAAGATAGGTAATGAACAGTAAGATATCAGGTTAGTTAGAAAAATATATGCGATAGTTTTAATAATATTAAAATTTGGGATTTTGGCGCCAAATAAAACATTTCCAAATCGCGCCCGGGTCGAGTCCAAAAATTTGAATTGAAATAATAGGATTTTAAGCGGGATCCAAATTTTAAAATTAAGTGTTTTATGATTAAAAAGCATTCCCCCAAAACGGACACACGTACGTGCACGTAGCCATCCAAACTCGTCCGTTTCACTGAACGGGACGAGAACACAATGCACGGACGCTACCACGAGAGTAGGGGTGTCAAGTAGGCCATGATGAATATTTTCAATTTTATTTTAGATGCCAAAATTTGTTATATGCAGAAATGAATTTACCGGGTAAAAATTTACAGTAAGCAACAAACAAGCAAGTTAAATGAAATGAGTACCACATTATGCTCAAACAGTAACTGAAAATAGTAGCATTGGGCTCGGGTGTTACATAATGATATGGTGAGATGGCTAAGTTTAAAGTGAGATGAGAATTCTTGATCGTTGGATGAAGTTCAATGGCTATGATTAGATCTCCTAACATTGTTCTCCTTCATTCTTGATGCTATCATTCTCATGTTCCTTTCTTCCCATCTCCTCCGCTCTTAGAACCCTTTCTCTCTATCAATTGACAAACGTGAATGGGAGATATGAGGCTTTTGTTATTTCTCTCTCATCTACTCAAACACCACTCAATTAACCTCCGGTAATCGATTTGGTAGAGAGCTCCATGTCTGAGTCAAATACTAAATTTCATTTGAGATGGTTAAATGTTTCTAATTTCAATTGATACAAATCTTAAGCTTAGACTATTAATTTCATTACAAGAAATGTGTTGGCATTCAAATTTGTACATCTACCATAGGCAATTTAGGAGCAAAATGGAGTTCTGAAGCTTTGGTGAAAAAAGCACTGAAAGAATGATTAAATTGGAAGCCTAAAATCTCATATATTTCATTCCAAATCACACAATACATTCAGAAAACCTAAATAAAATCAGCTGGATTGGTTTAGTTTTCTGATTCATTGGATTTCTTGGAGATTTGGATTTTCGTTCTCCATTGCACGGTCTCCATGACACGAGCCAGATCCAAAGAAAAGATGTGGACAAAGGGAGAATTGGAGAAGATGATGCATTTAATCTCAACCATTGATTCACATCCAACGGTCTAAATCACCCATCTCACTATCTCATCCTATTATTACCCTACTATTTATTTTAACATTTCTCTTCCGTCTTCAAATACAAATATCTCATACTATCAATTTATGTTGTCAGGTCAAAAGTATCGTCTAGAACAACTTTATAATCTTTACAAGTTAATTTATTTTTCTCGGAAGGAAAAAATCAAAAATGGATATTTCATAATCCACTTTAAGAGATTTAAAATATTTATCTCTCTTCTTCAAAAATGAATTTGCTATTTTAAGAACATTAGGGTATATGTGTGTGTTTGTTATTAGCTTAATTACAAAAAACTACCAAATTCTTTGCCTCAATTAAGAGAAACTACTAAATTCTCTCAAAATTATGAGAAACTACCATACTTTGAAATTTATGGTAGTTTCTTACATATATTGCTGACATGGCTTCTTATTTATGGTAGTTTTTCGTAGTTTTTGAAAGCTATATGTTCGTTTCATGTAGATTTTGAAAGTTTTTTGGTAGTTTCTTGTGTATTTAACAAGAATTTGGTAGTTTCTCATAATTAGGCCAAAGTAATTGGTAGTTTTTTGGAATGCCTTTGTTATTATAAGAAAATTAGGATACATAATTCACTATTGAATGATATCAAAATGATCATCTCTTTTTAAAAATTGTACTTGCTATTATAAGAAAATTAGGGTGTGTGTATAGAGAGAATAACGAAGGAAAGTTGCTATAGGAGGGTTTTTCGTCAGGTGGTGTCGAAAAAAAACTTACAACATTTTATTCAACGATCGACACCCTTCATCATCTTCGTTATCTAAGATGTGGATACACCAAATTTCATGTGATTCTATCACTTTTTGATCGTTGAATTAGTCGATGTAAAAAATTTTATTGTCGGTAAACCGTTAATTTTGCACCCACTAAATCAACGGTGAAAAAGTAATAGAATCATATAAAACGTTGAAAAAGTGATAAAAGAAAATTTGGTGAATCCACATCTTAGATGATAAGGATGAAGATGATAAATGGCGATCATTGAAAAAAAGTCGTGAATGATATATTTTTTCGACGCCATAAGAAGAAATCCCCTCTTATGGCACCTTTCCTTCATTATATATATATATATATATATATATATATATATATATAAAGAATAATGCAGAAAAGAGGCCATAGGAGGGGGTTTCCTCCTATGATGTCAAAAAATACAACATCTACCATTTTCCACGACGATCGGCATGCATCATTTTCATCTTTATCATTTATGATATAGATACACTAAATTTCATATGATTTTACAATCTTTTCACCGTTGATTTAGTGGGTGCAAAATTAACGGTTTACCGACAATATAACTTTTTACATAGCTAATTCAACAGTGAAAAAGTGGTAGAATCACATGAGATTTGGTATATCCATGTCTTAGATGATAAAGATGGTGATGGTGATCGTCGAAAAAAGTCATAAAGGGTGTATTTTTTCGACGCCATAGGAGGAAATTCCCTCCTATGACACCTTTCCTCCATTATTCTCACACACACACATATAGGAGAGCGCTCTATTTCAAACCGGTTTGCATTTTTTAAAAACAGGAACTCTCGATCCACGACATATTTGAATGATCCGAACCGTTCAAGTCGATCACCCTACCTTCGAGTCTATTTGTATGAAAAATCAAAGGATTTGAAGTCCTCCTCATAGACTCAAAGGTAGGGTGATCAACTTGAACGGTTCGGATTGTTCAAATATGTCATGGATCGAGAGTTCCATTTTTAAAAAATACGGACCGGTTTACAATAGAGCGCATATATATGAATGATCCTATGAGAAGCAATATAAGGTGAGAGCTATGAGAGAGTGACTGCAACCTTCGGATATTATTTGATGACTGATATTTAACAGACGAAATTCCTTCGATCGCTCACTGCTTCCATGTGCTTCGGGACTGTACCCAACTATAATATGTTTGCATGACTCTTTAAAACCGTGGTAGGGTAGTAATCAAAGTACAGTGGGAATACACACAAGACACTATGACGATCTTAGGTCTACAAACTATTATGTACTCATATCACATGAGAACTGCTATCTGACGATAGGTACAATACCATCTAGGAGTTTTGAGATGAGTCCGTCCAGTGTAACCCATTCATCCAATGAGCACCTGCATATAATCTTTGGTGTCAAACACCAATGACTATGGATCAACCATCGTCCCGGTCGGTGTAAAGAAACGTATACACTAGTCTAATCTGGAGTATCGATGCCCAGTCTCGATACTCCCTCAATTAGGGACTTTTAAGGATGTGTTTATGACTACCAGGCCCCACTAGTATGATCCCAATCATAATCTTGGTAGTCAAGCAAAGATCCTACGGGCTTTATAATTATGTATTAGCGATACGTGATAACGAATAAAACGTATACACATGAATGATAAAGACAAACCAGATAGCATACTATCATATCGAGTAAGATTGTTTTCTCGTATATGTCTTCCTACAATTACAATAATTGCCTTGAGGCCATCTATATCCAACAATATCCTCTACTTGCACTTAAGGCCGATTATTTCGGTATCACATACTCAACTTCTCTACCAACAGTTTCACAAACTGTATTCGAGAAACAATCTTAGTGAGTGGATCTGCTGCAATAAATCTATCTTTATCTTTCTATTATCAATCTTTGCGAAGATCAACTATCTCCCAAATTGAGCGATCCCTGCCCTAGAATTTTCCTGGATAGATGATGAGACAGTTTATAAATGAACAATTTTATTCAGCAACTTCTTGAACTGTATCCACAGCTGATTCATAATCAGCCATGCCTACCTAGTATCTGCTTGGAACTCTTTCCAATATACTGCTCCCACTAAAGAGACTAAACTAATAACCCGCGACAGGTACTCTGTCTTTCTTGTCACCTAGAAAACCAAAATCGGTAACTACCTCCCAATAGAGGTTGCCATTACCTTACACCAAGAACATCCATGTATGTTCTTCACTGGTTTTCTTTGTTTTCTAGGATCAGACTAATGTCTGCTTACTATATCAAGTGCAAAAGCAACATCTGGTCTGGTACATGACATCTCCCTAGAGAGAGTGACTCTTCCACATGCGGGTATACTACCACGCTATGAGTCATCCATTCTAAACCGCTTTAGAATGGTGTTATCATATCTGAGTTGGGACAGTCCCAAAAGCTCCTACTAGATCTATCTATATAGACCTAGTTATCAGAATCAGTTGATGTATTATTCAAATCCTATATGGAGACATTTGTGACAACCATAGTTTGAACAAACTGTAGTATAGGAACTTCATTTCCTATCAGGAGTTTGTCATCCATATACAATATGAGGAACACTTCTTACAAATGATAGGTTCATCAATCATTTTGATGAAGTCAAAACACTTTGACCAGGACATCAAAACATATGATCCTTCTCCGCTATGCTTGGTTTAGTCTATAAATAGATGTAAGCTATTTGCACACTTTCCATTGATTCCACTGATTACGATAACCCTCTGGCATAGTCATTTACACTTACACTTATAAATCCTTATTTAGAAAGACGTTATATTCATCCATCTGCCAGATATCATAGTCATGGAAAAACGGCAATGGCAAGTTGTGTCTGTATGGACTTCAGCATAGAAACCGAAGTAAGTTTCATCATAATCCACACCGGGCATTTAATGAAAAACTTACTATAAGTTTAGCTTTATTAGGTTAATATCTTTCCATTTGCACCGATCTCAAAAGATCTACTTGCTCCTTATGTGTTTTATCCTTTTGAGGAGCACCCAACAAAGTTCATACTTTGTTGCAATGCATGGAGTCCAACTTGGATAACTTGGCATCCGGCCATCAGTCGGAAGTCATCACTTCCTATGGCCTGCTGATATAGTAGGGTCATCATCACATGATGCAAGCCTCCCTGTCACCGTCTACGAGAAAATCGAAATATCTCTCAGGTGGCTGAGGATACCTACTAAATTTGCGGAGTGGCTAAACTTTGTCAGGGTCAATTGAATCATTATGTTTTACTAAATCTTCAGTAACCGTTTGTGGTTCTGGAATCACATCCAGTTTTACCATACTCGTACTAATTTCTTTTGCAAGAAATTTCTTTTCTAAAAAGACGGCGTGTCGAGAACAAAACTTTTGATCCCGAAAATGGTAGAAGTCAAACCCTTGCTAAAGCTTAGGATAACCCACAATCTTCCTATTACCGAAATGTGCCTTGAGTTTGTCCGGATTGTGTTTTTAAGGATAAACCGGATAACTCCATATCTTAACAAGCTTAAGACACATATAAAATCACATAAAATCATAGGCACTAATTTAGATGGAACCATATTCAAGTAGTATGCAACCGTTTCCAGTGTATATCTCTAAATGAAAAAGGCCATTCAACATTACTCATCAATGAGCGCACCCACGGATAAGTAATCTAAGAGAGATTCAAATTCTCGAATGTGTAACCATGGAATACCTAGCATAAATATCCACATCTTCGAACACTTTGAAAAATGTTGATACTTCTAACGTTTGGTTCTCTACTTTATTCCTATATCCTATAAACTTCTCAAAATATTTAGATTTTGCATTTCAACAAGAATGTGTCTATAACCAGAGAACTCATAGGAAAACGGAACGAAGTATGAGTACCTCTAGGTGGACACCGGACAACATACATCATTATATATAAATCCTATGAGTTCACTAACTCATACTCTGTGTGTTGTAATTTGAAAACTGTATTTTGGTTAAGAATGTTTTATCCCGTTATTTAATACATCTTACCTAATCATCAAATGATAAAGGCAAATGTTCATAACATGTTTTTCAAAATTGATATCCCACTTTATCAAATAAAGAGACGGATACATGAGTTTTAAAAATTGATGCATTATAATGGATATTCAAAACCAAAAGTTTTTTGATAGGTAAAACCAGGTGATTTTCTCAACAACAACAATTGTTCCGTTTTCCGACATTGAGGATCAAATCCCCTTTTCTAATACTCTAATCCTTCTAAGCATCTCTAACAATTTACAGATGGGGGATATCAATCCGGTATCTATATACTCAGGAGTCAGAGTTAATTGGAAAACAGTTTTCGATTTCAATCACATAAAATACATGAAACATCAAAATATTTTGAGGGGTGGCAGGGTATTCCTAATAATGCCTCTTTCTCTGTCCAGAGTCGTAACAGTTGTTGCATTTTCCTTTCCGCTCACTTCGACCCCTTTTGATGTCTCTCCATATTACCTTCTGTATATCGGACTTATGCTGTTTGGTTTTCTTCTTACCTTATCTTTCAGCACCAGCCTAAGCTTTGGAAGAAGACTATCCAATAAGTATAACCGGTATATTCTCTTTATTTAAGGAGCTTTCGAACTTGAGATAAGATGGAATGAAGAGACAAATGAATTGTATCATATACAATTCACTTTCTCCACAACCAGCGGCCATTCTCGACTGAAATACTTTCTCCGAGTTCGTATGTAACTATACGAGACGGCCTTCCATGCAATATGGATCTTTGTATCGGATACAGAGTGTTCTGGAGGAAGCAAAAGGGGAAGTGGGAAGGGTAAGGACATATGCGACTATGTCGTGAAATAGGGCAATCATGACATACCAAACCTGTTGATTGTAAAAAGGTTCAGTTAACTTGGTTTACAAGTTTTAGTTTAAGGTCAGTCATGGATCGCTCCCAGAGAAAAGACAAAAGCACTCATCGTACACTCAATCCTAAATTAGATTTGTTTATTAATATATCTAATCTGGTCTCCTACTGTTTTGTCGAATTCTCCTTCAAACCTTAAAAGGAGAATTATCCAGGATCAGATCCCGAGAGTAACTATTACTCACAGTAGGAATCGAGACCCAAACTATCACGGAGTAGTAATCTTGATAAGGTCAACAAGTCACCCCATACTATAGAATGTATGCAATCTTATTGCATATTTTAACACTTGAAACTCCCGATATTGGTTTTTACCCCTAATGACTTATGACCTTAACTATGGTCAACAAATTATAAGTCGTTAGTCAAGTTCAACCTGTCATTTCGTGACTGTTTTAGACCCACTAGCACGACCCTTAACTAAGGTTAACAAAGTCGTACGACTGTCCTAACCAATTTCATCATATGCTTGCAGGAAGATATCACTTAGCCACCGTACACTACGCATTAATTATGGTCAACAAATGCAGCATGAATACTAAGTATTCTCCTTCCTAAAATGACAGAGGGATACGGCTGGTTTTAAAGAAAACCTTTAACGTAATCAACTTCATCTCATCGTAGGAACCGAATGTTTTGCAAATATATAGTTACGTAGACTATTGTTTAAGTGCGGATTCCCCATGAAGGGATCATGGCTCTTAACTCATTGAATGAGGTGCAGAATATTCCTATTTGAATACCACTGTGCAAAGCAATAGGATACGGCTATTCAATTTGCAAACTTATAGTAACAATGTTTTGCCAAAGAGGTCACTCCATGTGAAGGGATTTAGGCTCTTTCCTCGTCGAATGAGATGCATGATATTCCTAACCGAATACCTCGATGCAAAGCAAAGAAATCGACTATAACACCTGAAAGTATGTCTTAGCACCTCTACTAGGTTTCAATGAGCATCAAGTATGCAATTTTAAAAATCTAGAGGTCTAAATATATTAAACAAGAATCGAACTAGAGAATTAGGGTTTTAAAGTTAAACAAACAAGTTCTAATCTAAGTGAAGAGAGTCTACAACCTTTATAGTCTAATCCTTCACTTCTAAAGTTCCAAGTAGTAGTCTCTAGAACTCTTCTTTGACTCCACTTGAAGAATGGAACGAGCTTGCTTGTTGTCTTCGTCGTCGAAGAGGATCCACCTTGAGGCAACTCTCACTCAAGCTCACACTTCACGAATCAAGGTATTAGTGAAGATAACAACTTATACTAATGTGCTAGAGTAGTGTAAGTTGATGAAGTAGGAATTTTGCTCAATAGAAATATTTCTTTCTCATTTCTTTTTCTCAACCCTAGAAAACTATTGAGGAGATAATGAAGAAGATGAACTTGGATGAGTGTGAGAGTGAACCCTTGAAGCATGGATGAGATAAGATTAGAATAAAAAAATACCTATGAATAAGCCAAGAATCGAAGATGAGTCATGGCTTCTCAATGCTTCTCCAAGCATCTAAAGCCATGACTCATTCTTCTTTTCTTTTTAATTCATAAATGTTTTTCTTTATCTTACTCAAATTTACCTCTTGTGTGATTCTCATACATCCATGTATAATGTATCATCAACCATGATACAATATGTATGTATATATATATATATCTCATATATAAATATATATAAAGAGAAGATAATCTAAGTGAGCTATATATTAGTTAATATATATATCAAATATATAAATATATATCAAATTATTTAATCAACACTTGATTCAATAATCCGGTTATTTCATATATAACCCGGTTAATATCAAATATATATGTATATCAAAACATTAAATCAACACTTGATTCAATAATCCGGTTATATCACATATAACCGGTTAATATTCAATATTAGTTAATATATATATATCAAATTATTAAATCAATACTTGATTCAATAATCCGGTTATATCATATATAATCCGGCTAATATCAAATATATAAACATAGATATACATCAAATCATTGAATCAACACTTAATTCAATAATCCGGTTATGTCATATATAACCCGGCTGATATCAAATATCGCTAGATTAGAATACGGTATCATATACTCGTATTTAATAAAGCTCCCGCACATCTTCATACATGCCCTATTTCGTTTCGCTTGAGCTAGGAAAGCTCTATGTAGGACTCTAAAAACTTTTGAATACGCCAGCAGTTGGTAATGATCACATCAGAGACATGCAAGCCGTCAGCGGTACTAGCTGGACGTAACGGCTATCCAGGTATTGAACGAATAGAAGATCAACAAGCAAAATTGTCCAAACTCCCGTAGAGCCTATAAGCACCACTTACCGTACAGTCCGGTCTCTTTGTCTGATACGTCGCATATCAAGTTTGGGGTGGAATCGTCAGACCCCATTAACTCGAAAGCCATGCCGATGTGTGGCCTATAACCTTTCGAGAAACTACTGATAACACTTATCAGTAAATCTCATCAGCCCTGGTCAGGGACTTACTGTTATAGCCTATCGAGCATAGCGCAACATCAACTCCCAATACCGGGAGAGACGAAACCATCCTATCGTTCACTGCCTCCATATGACTTGGGACTGTATCCAAAATCCACCTGTTTGCACGACTCATTTAAGCCGTGGTAGGGAGGAAATCAAAGCACAGTAGGAACCACACAAGACACTATGACGATCTCGGCTTTACAGACTAACCTGTACAAGTGTCACCAGAGAATTGCTATCTGATGATAGGTATCGTACCATCTAGGAGTTCTCGGCGAGTCTTGTTCAGTGTACTCATTCTCCAATGAGCACCTGTGTACAATCTTTGATGTCAAACACCAATGGTTGTGGGATTAACCATCGTCTCATAGTGGGTCAAGAAACATACACACCGGTCTACTCTGGAATATCGATGCCCTGTCTCGATACTCTCTTGACTAGGAACTGTTAAAGGATGTGCTTACGGACTACACAAGCCCTACTAGTACGATCTGCATCATAGCCCTGGTTGTCAGGCCAACATCCTAAAGGCTTTTATCAACATGTATCAATGAGATAATATACTAAAACAAGTGCACATGTTAAGATAAAGGGCAACCAGATAGCATACTATCATGTCGAGCAAGAATGTCCTATATATAAATGTCCAAGCATTCACTATAATATACAATAATAGCCTCTAGGGCATACATATTCCTAACAACACCAATATCTAATATTTGGTTTCTACAATGTCTTTTAGGTTTATTTAACCTTGCATTAATCCTATTAACACAATCCCATCATTTAGATAATCTTATATTATCTAGCATCTCCTCACACCATTACAGTAAAAGCATGATATGAAAAAAAAATAGAATGCACATTTACGCCATCCGCATTCACCTTGGGGCCCCGGGTCTTCACTGTAAGGTTACTTAACTTACGTCAGGACGGGACAGGGCTAGCGCAGGAGCAAAACGTATATAATATTTATTTATATATATCATCGCATGCAGATAATCAACATTACAGGCAAGCGATAAATATCATCACAGGTAAGTAAACACATTATAGGCATGCAATGAACATCACAAAATATGGAAAAGCAGATATACTAGGAATAACGTGTTTCAATTGAGCCAATCATGAAACACGAAATTCCACAGTCATGTGAATAGCCTGTACAGTCGATCCCGACCCTACGAGCGCGGCAAGCCACTCGCCAATACAAGTAGTGAGGCAACTCTCACTCGATATCATGAGTGGGCCACCTATCGCTATCTAGAACTCGGTAACTTGGACACTCCTCCGTGGGTCATACCTAACCCCCTACAAGCGCGGCGAACTACCCGCCAATTCTAGAATAGAGTAACCCGTATCTCAACTCCTTGAGATTGCCACCCGCTGTATTCTAGAATCCGGTGATCTGTACGCTTCTCCGCGGGGTATCCTAGTATATGAAACATCAAGTGGCGACATCAACCTCAACCCGGAAGTGTCCCAATGAAAATATATACAACAATTGGTAACGATGACCACAATCCTGCCGCTCGTCCCAAAATAATGAAACATATATATAACAAAAATACAAGTATCTCATACGAGAGGCTATTCATCACGACGATCTGATAAACCATAACACAACATCAAGAATCACAATATCGCAAACAAATAAATGTGCAATCCTTTCGGATTGATCGCATCAATTCGGCGATGTTAGACACGACATATCACATATGTAATCAAATTAACTCAATTGAACACATCATCGAGCTAATTTGAAGCCGCGACAAACTATTTCACAACCCACGAAATTGCAAACTTGAAATTCCAAGAATCGAATTTCAAATTCATTCCAGTGCCAAAAACCTTCTCATTTTTTGCAAATTTCGAATCATAAATGACCCGAAAAGTGCTCGAGACTCCGGGGGAACTCGAGTACGACCCGTGGGGCCCTGGGGAGCTTTAGGTGGGGGCCCCAACCCATGGCCACAAAGTTGTAGCCATGGGTTGGCTGCTGGATCAACAAGCACACAGCAGTGTGCTTGCTGGTCCAGCCCTGCATCCGAGACCATTTTGTGGTGGCCTCGGGTGCGGGGTCCACCCAAGTCCTTAGGGACAGCCCGGGGTCGCCCCCACTCATCCATGAGGCTCTCGGTCCAAACCGTGAGCCCCGGAGTGCGAGTACAAGCGAGAAATGTGGAGATTTTCTCGGTTGATTTTCTGGACAGCCGAAACGGTGAGCAAGTCTTCGAAAATCTTGGGTTTTAAGATCATTTTGCCACCAAAACAACTACTTGAATTTGAATCGACTATGATACCACTGTTAGTGTCACGCCCCGCTTCCCAGAGTACTCAAGATTGGGCACGTGACATAGCCAACCATGCTACCTGTGGGTAGGAAGTATCCATCCACAGTCACATTACGGCTGTAGAGATATCAAGAACAAGATAATAAACTAATCTAATACATGTCCAAATCCATAATAACAAGAGTCAATAAATAATAAGTGCGGAAGCAAATGATCCAATACAATAAATAAACAGTACGTCCCATAATGCGGGCTCACATCTGGAAATGAAATGAAATAAATAAACTAATCACTATGGAACTCACAGATCAGCCTGCTGGCTGAAGTACTCCTGCTCGGTCGTCGACAATGGTAAGGAATCTGGGCCATGCAAAACCCAGACGTCAGCGCGTCATGTCAACCAAGTATATAATATGAACATGGTAATAAGCAATGCAGGGATGAACATGAATAAAGCAGTACTATGAAATAACAGTGCAGGGTAATGTGCAGTGGTAACTAAACTGTCCTATCAGGTTTCTCGTCTAAAGTCTTTGAAATCAATTGGTGACTCGTCGATGTAACTCAATAGTATCCCGTGCGTGCCCGGGACCACGGTCAAGGTTCTCGGGGCTGAATCCGAGACGTGCCGCTAGGCAGTAATAGGTAGCAGGATGGGCGAGTGATGTTAGCATCATCACTCCGGGGCTGGCCAAGCCCGTAAGACTGATCAGAACAGGTATCGAACTGTTGAGTTACAAGTCGGTTTCACCTTTGATTTCCCCATACCCCCAAGTTATGTATGTCAGGTCAGGTATTCAGTAATCAAGGACTAATGCCAACACAGGATCAGGTAACAGGTCAGGTTTTTCTGGATAGACAACAAGAATGGTCCATGAGGACCCCAAGTCAGGTTTGTTGGCATTAGGCATGAGATCAGGTAATCAGTCAGGTCGTGGTACAACAGGTTGAGTCGGTATGTATATATATGTCATGTGTAGCAGGGTCAAGCCAATATGTAGTGCAATCGAGTATGTGCTCACATCAGGTATACAATCAAATAATGAACAGCAGCAAGAATAAAGTAATTAACAATAACGGTTCACTTAATCATAATGGTACATGAATATGATGCAGCTGTATTATACTAGCAGGTTCGAGCACCCTTGGGGTGTAATAACCATAGGGTAGCGCAATATTAATAACAGCAAGTAATGAAGGTATATGTGTACGATTATCATCCTTTAAATAGCAAAATGATTAACTGGTAGTTTTGTTATTAAGGTTACGGTGGCAAAATACGATTTAAGTTGTCGTATCATCATATTTATCATATTACGTCCAATCGAGAAAAGTAACTATACTTAGTTAACAATGCAAGTTTTATGAGTCAAGCACACTTAATTAATATAACATAGCATGTAGCAAGTAATACTTGCCTGGACGGAACGTGAAACGGATATGTGTCCGATGTCGGCAAAATCGCGACGCACGTACGGCACACGGAGCGGGTCCAAGCAACGCACAAGGTAATCGCACGGGTCAGGCACACTCGCTGGGTCGTCGGGATCGTCGACGTCGAGCCCGGCTCCGGCGAACCATGAAATACCAAAAATCAAGAACTAAAGAAAAGGAAAGAAAGAAGAAGAAGAAGAAAGGGAAGTGAGGCTTACTGTTGTGGTGGTTGTAATGTCGGAGGTCGAAGGTGGTGATGAGGACGACGGGGGTCGGAGCTCAGGTGAGGGTTCAGACGAGGTTTTCCGGCGAAGCAAGGTGTGTGCAGGTTCTTGAGTTGGTGTGCAGGGAAGGATGGGGTTCTTGCAAGGAAAAGGAGGGCTCGGGAAAAGGAGGAAGGAGGTGATGGAGATGGTGTCAGAGAGGGTCGAGGTTGGGAAGATGGACGGCGGCGGTGAGGCGCAGGGTGAGAAGAGGTCGGGGTGTGCAGGGGGTTTCGAGTTTGCTGCAGGGGTGTCGGGGATGGAGGAGAGAGGAGGTGGAGAGGTCGGGAAGAGGGAGCAGGGGGAAGTTGGCGCCGTCGGCGACGAGAGGCGGCGGCGAAGGCGACGAGGCGGGTACAGGTGGCTATGGCGCTGGGTTGCACTGGGGACGTGGGAGAGGAGGAGGAAGAGGGCCTGGTGAGGTGAGGCGGCCGCGAGGCCGGCGAGGGTGATGACGGCGAGGTCGCGGGGAGGTCGACGGCGAGGGCACGAGGAAGCTAGGGTTAGGGCTCGGTGAGGTTTCTCGTGCTGAGTTTTTGAGAGGAGAAGGAACAGTTGCGTAAAATAAAAGAGAGAGAGAGTTAAAGGAGAGAAGGAGAGAGAGATTGTTAGAGAGAGAGAAAAAGATTTGAGAGAGATAGAAAGAGATTGAGAGGTGGAGAGAGCGAGAGAGGATAGGGGGGCCCACGAGATTTAAATCCCTCGTGATTGGCTGGAAAGGTACGGGTAGGTAAAAAATATAATTTTAAAGATTTAAAAAACAGGATTTTAACGTTATATATTATAACAGAATATATATATTTATAGGTTTAAATATATTAAATTAAAATGGGTATTTCGGCGCTAAATGAAACATTTCCAAATCGCGCCCGGGTTGCGTCCAAATGTTTCAAATTCAAATTATAGGATTTTAAGCGAGTTCCAAATTTTGAAAAGAGGTGTTTAATGATTAAAATGCATACCCCCAAGTCGGACACTTGTATGCGCGCGTAGTCGTCCCAACTTGCCCGTTTCGCCCAACGGGATAAAATCTCGACGCACGGACGCTACCACGCGACTAGTGGCGACGAGTAGGCCAACATGGATATTTTTAATTTCATTTTAGGTGTTAAAATTTGTTATGTGCCAAAATGACTTAACCGGTTAAAATTTAGCAATAAACACCAAACAATCAGGATAATTGAAATGAGCAATGTATAATACTCAACTAGTAATAGAAATAGTACTATTGGGCTCGGGTGTTACATCATACCCAACTACAAAAGAATTTCGTACTCGAAATTCCAAGAATACAAGATAGAAAACTACAGAAAAAGGTGAGGAAACTTCTGTTGGATCTCGTCTTCTCGCTCCCACGTGGACTCTCCATGCGATCGATTACCCCAAGAAACTAGCATAAGAGGGATAACCTTGTTCTTGAGAACCTTTTCTCTTCGATCCTTGATTCCAACTGGTCGCTCCTCAAAAGTTAGGTCCTCCCGTACAGTCAACTCCAAATGATCCAAAACGTGAGTCTCATCACGAACATACCTCCGTAGTTGAGACACATGAAACACATCGTGCACTCCTGCCAATGACTGTGGTAACGCCAAACGGTACGCTACCTCTCCAACACGCTCCAATATCTCGAAGGGTCCAACGAATCGAGGACTAAGCTTTTCCCGACTCCCAAAGCGAATCACTCCTCTAGTCGGTGATATCTTCAGGAATACCAAATCACCCACGGCGAACTCTAGAGGTCTTCTTGACGTGTCGGCCCAACTTTTCTGTCTGTCTTGAGCTGCCTTCATATGCTTCCTGATTGTATTCACCTTCTCGACTGTCTGTACCACCAAATCTGGTCCTAGTAACCTTCGTTCACCAACATCATCCCAACAAACAGGTGAACGGTACTTACGACCATACAACGCTTCAAACGGAGCCATCTGAATAGTCGCTTGGAAGCTATTGTTCGACACTCCACCAGGTGTAGATGATCCTCCCAAGAACCTTTGAAGTCCAACATGCAAGCCCTCAACATATCTTCAAGGGTCTGGATCGTTCTCTCCGATTGTCCATCAGTCTGAGGATGATAAGCTGTGCTAAACTTCAATCGAGTCCCCAAACTTTCTTGTAAACTCCTCCAGAAGTGCGACAAGAACCGAGTGTCCCGATCGGACACGATGCTTACCGGTACTCCATGCAATCTTACAATCTCCTGCATGTACCGCTCTGCCAAAGTCTCCGTCGATTGACCAACCCGAAAAGGAATAAAGTGAGCTGCCTTGGTCAACCGATCGACAATCACCCATACTGCATTGTTGCCCTTTGGACTCCGCGGTAAAGCCGTCACGAAATCCATGGTTATATGTTCCCACTTCCACTGAGGGATCGGAAGTGGTTGCAACAAACCAGCAACCCTTTGGTGTTCAGCCTTGACTTGCTGACACACCAAGCACTTAGCCACGAAGCGAGCAATTTCCCGTTTCATACCTTCCCACCAGAAGTGCTGTCGAATATCTCGGTACATCTTTGTCCCTCCTGGATGTACAGAGTAAGCTGAACTGTGTGCCTCCTTCATAAGCTCTTCACGCACATCCCCTTTTGGCACACACACACGGCTACCATATCTCAACGAACCATCTTCATGGATCAGTAAATCGGTTCGTAGTCCGGCTTCAACCTGCTCTCGAAACTTTTGCAGTTTAGGATCCTGCGATTGTGCCGCTTTAATCTTCTCAACTAAGGACGACTGTACTTGCAACTGCATCAACTGTCCCGTAGCATGTGGTAGCACAACCTCCAAGTCAAATCTCCGAAAATCCGCAATGATCTCCCTCTGTGCAGTCAATACCTGAATTGCTGGTAACCGACTAAGCGCATCCAGCACGACGTAAACTTTCCCGGATGGTACTTAAGATCAAGGTCGTAGTCGGCCATCAGCTCCAACCATCTGCGTTGCCTCATGTTCAACTCCTTCTGAGTGAACACATACTTCAAACTCTTGTGGTCTGTAAAGACTTCGACTCTCTCGCCCAATAGGTAGTGTCTCCAAATCTTCAGGGCGAAGATCACGGCTGCAAGCTCCAGGTCATGGGTCGGATAATTCTTCTCATGAGTCTTCAGTTGTTTCGATGCGTAAGCGACGACTTTCCCATTCTGCATCAAACACATCCCAATCCTTTTCCAGATGCGTCGCTGTGAATCACCAGTCCTCCTGAATTATCCGGTACAGTTAGGATAGGGGCGGTTATCAACTTCTGCTTCAACGTCTCGAAGGCCAATGCACATCCGTCCAAACAAACGGTACCTCCTTGCGCGTAAGCTTGGTTAACGGCTCTGCCAAACGAGCGAAGTTCTCCACAAATCTCCTGTAGTATCCGGCGAGTCCAAGAAAGCTTTTTATCTCCGCAACATTCTTTGGAATAGGCCAATCTCGAACTGCTGCAATCTTTTCGGGATTGACGGCGATGCCATCGCCCGACACGACTTGCCCCAGAAATTTCACTTCTTCCAGCCAGAATTCGCACTTACTCATCTTCGCGAACAATTTCTCCTGTCTCAGCGTCTGCAGTGCGATCTTTAAATGCTCAGCATGTTCCTCCGAACTCTTCGAGTACACCAGAATATCGTCAATGAATACCACAATAAACTGGTCCAAGAATGGTGAAAAGACCCTGTTCATCAAATCCATGAATATTGCCGGCGCATTCGTTACTCCGAAGGGCATCACTAGATACTCGAAATATCCATATCGAGTTCGAAACGCCGTCTTGCGAATGTCTTCTGCTTTCACTCGGACATGATGATATCCGGATCGTAACTCCAGTTTCGAGAATACTCTCGCGCCACTAAGCTGCTCAAAAAGTTCTCCAATGCGAGGGATCGGGTACTTGTTCTTAATAGTCACCCGGTTCAATTCTCGATAATTGATGCACATCCTTCTCGTGCCATCCTTCTTCTTTACTAGAAGAACTGGAGCTTCCCAAGGCGAGTTACTGCTTCGAATCCAACCCTTCCCAAGTAATTCACCAACTTGTTTCTTAACTCCTTCCAATTCCACTGGTGCCATCGGATAATAAGATTTTGATACGGGCACTGCACCAAGACTAAGGTCGATCGCGAACTCCACGTCTCGCTTCGGCGGTAAGCCCGATATAACTTCAAATACGTCCATAAAATCGCGAACAACTGCCGGCTCTTCATTACTATCAACTTCCATAGCTGCAAGAACACTGTTTGTCGGCCTAGCCCTAAACTTGACTGGCCCGACAGAACTGCTTCCTTACCGCAACTGCTGTCTACATCGTTGGCCGTGAAAGGTCCAACGAGACTACTGAGTCTCGTCCATTCTGCTGCATGCACGTCCACGGTTGCTCCATTCTGCCTTAGTCCAATGGACTTCTCTTCCATTTCCTCTCGTGCAGTCCGCGGGAAGAATTTCTCCAGGAAACCTTTAGAGAGATCCGCCCAACTGATCGGCTTGGGCAAGCGGGTCCCCTCCACAAGCCATCACTCTCGGGCGTAAACCACTAGCTGAATGCACACCACATCAACTCCTTTGTCCTCTGGAATCTGTGTCGCAATCAGCAAATTCTCCGTGTCACTAGCCACTGCTCGGCTGGCAACGGCTCCTCCAAACCAGTGAAAGTAGACGGACCCAAAAGTCTGAAATCTGCTACAGTCCCTACTCGTTCGACTGGTCTAGTTCCATCGTTGTTTACAGACTGCTGAACGATCTGCAAACCTTCCTGAAACGAATCTGCTTGTTGCTGGATCAGCTCGGTCTATTTCTTTTTGATTCTCCAGCATTCCTCTTATCACTCCAAGCACGGTGGCTTCGTTAACACGCCTCCGGTACGTCTTCAACTTTTTACCTGTCATAATCCTGAACTCAAAACACCCAATATTAGCATGATGATAGATTCTGAATGTGGATCAAGGCTAGAACTCCAAGATACTTAAATAGAGTACCGCATTGTAGCTATGCCGCGGTATCATAGCCGCAATTACTTAACTCCACCCAAGTCGCCCAAGTCCTAGGGATAACAAAAAATCAGGTTTCGAGTCGACATGCAAAGTAAGTTTGCACGTCGTAAAAGATATAATCCGGAAGAATGTGATTCAAGAATGGTAAAACGGTCAAGGTGGCAGGACATGTTTCCTAAACACGGGTATTCTGATTCGTGTATCGGGTACAATACCCAACTACAAAAGAATCAACCCAACAAACCTATGGCTCTGATACCAAAAAACCATGTCACGCCCCGCTTCCCAGAGTATTCAAGATTGGGCACGTGACATAGCCAACCATGCTACCTGTGGGTAGGAAGTATCCATCCACAGTCACATTACGGCTGTAGAGATATCAAGAACAAGATAATAAACTAATCTAATACATGTTCAAATCCATAATAACAAGAGTCAATAAACAATAAGTGCGGAAGCAAATGATCCAATACAATAAATAAACAGTACGTCCCATAATGCGGGCTCACATCTGGAAATGAAATGAAATAAATAAACTAATCACTATGGAACTCACAGATCAGCCTGCTGGCTGAAGTACTCCTGCTCGGTCGTCGACAGTGGTAAGGAATCTTGGCCATGCAAAACCCAGACGTCAGCGCGTCATGTCAACCAAGTATATAATATGAACATGGTAATAAGCAATGCAGGGATGAACATGAATAAAGCAGTACTATGAAATAACAGTGCAGGGTAATGTGCAGTGGTAACTAAACTGTCCTATCAGGTTTCTCGTCTAAAGTCTTTGAAATCAATTGGTGACTCGTCGATGTAACTCAATAGTATCCCGTGCGTGCCCGGGACCACGGTCAAGGTTCTCGGGGCTGAATCCGAGACGTGCCGCTAGGCAGTAATAGGTAGCAGGATGGGCGAGTGATGTCAGCATCATCACTCCGGGGCTGGCCAAGCCCGTAAGACTGATCAGAACAGGTATCGAACTGTTGAGTTACAAGTCGGTTTCACCTTTGATTTCCCCATACCCCCAAGTTATGTATGTCAGGTCAGGTATTCAGTAATCAAGGACTAATGCCAACACAGGATCAGGTAACAGGTCAGGTTTGTCTGGATAGACAACAAGAATGGTCCATGAGGACCCCAAGTCAGGTTTGTTGGCATTAGGCATGAGATCAGGTAATCAGTCAGGTCGTGGTACAACAGGTTGAGTCGGTATGTATATATATGTCATGTGTAGCAGGGTCAGGCCAATATGTAGTGCAATCGAGTATGTGCTCACATCAGGTATACAATCAAATAATGAACAACAGCAAGAATAAAGTAATTAACAATAACGGTTCACTTAATCATAATTGTACATGAATATGATGCAGCTGTATTATACTAGCAGGTTCGAGCACCCTTGGGGTGTAATAACCATAGGGTAGCGCAATATTAATAACAGCAAGTAATGAAGGTATATGTGTACGATTATCATCCTTTAAATAGCAAAATGATTAACTGGTAGTTTTGTTATTAAGGTTACGGTGGCAAAATACGATTTAGGTTGTCGTATCATCATATTTATCATATTACGTCCAATCGAGAAAAGTAACTATACTTAGTTAACAATGCAAGTTTTATGAGTCAAGCACACTTAATTAATATAACATAGCATGTAGCAAGTAATACTTGCCTGGACGGAACGTGAAACGGATATGTGTCCGATGTCGGCAAAGTCGCGACGCACGTACGGCACACGGAGCGGGTCCAAGCAACGCACAAGGTAATCGCACGTGTCAGGCACACTCGCTGGGTTGTCGGGATCGTCGACGTCGAGCCCGGCTCCGGCGAACCATGAAATACCAAAAATCAAGAACTAAAGAAAAGGAAAGAAAGAAGAAGAAGAAGAAGAAAGGGAAGTGAGGCTTACTGTTGTGGTGGTTGTAATGTCGGAGGTCGAAGGTGGTGATGAGGACGACGGGGGTCGGAGCTCAGGTGAGGGTTCAGACGAGGTTTTCCGGCGAAGCAAGGTGTGTGCAGGTTCTTGAGTTGGTGTGCAGGGAAGGATGGGGTTCTTGCAAGGAAAAGGAGGGCTCGGGAAAAGGAGGAAGGAGGTGATGGAGATGGTGTCAGAGAGGGTCGAGGTCGGGAAGATGGACGGCGGCGGTGA
Organism: Agapanthus africanus; assembly: GCA_030015575.1. Taxonomy (NCBI): domain Eukaryota; kingdom Viridiplantae; phylum Streptophyta; class Magnoliopsida; order Asparagales; family Amaryllidaceae; genus Agapanthus; species Agapanthus africanus. The sequence continues at coordinate 394,796,200 of JASDDO010000026.1, read as the reverse complement.
GGCGTAGGGTGAGAAGAGGTCGGGGTGTGCATGGGGTTTCGAGTTTGCTGCAGGGGTGTCGGGGATGGAGGAGAGAGGAGGTGGAGAGGTCGGGAAGAGGGAGCAGGGGGAAGTTGGCGCTGTCGGCGACGAGAGGCGGCGGCGAAGGCGACGAGGCGGGTACAGGTGGCTATGGCGCTGGGGTTGCACTGGGGACGTGGGAGAGGAGGAGGAAGAGGGCCTGGTGAGGTGAGGCAGCCGTAAGGCCGGCGAGGGTGATGACGGCGAGGTCGCGGGGAGGTCGACGGCGAGGGCACGAGGAAGCTAGGGTTAGGGCTCGGTGAGGTTTCTCGTGCTGAGTTTTTGAGGGGAGAAGGAACAGTTGCGTAAAATAAAAGAGAGAGAGAGAGAGTTAAAGGAGAGAAGGAGAGAGAGATTGTTAGAGAGAGAGAGAGAAAAAGATTTGAGAGAGATAGAAAGAGATTGAGAGGTGGAGAGAGAGAGAGAGAGAGAGGATAGGGGGGCCCACGAGGGATTTAAATCCCTCGTGATTGGCTGGAAAGGTACGGGTAGGTAAAAAATATAATTTTAAAGATTTAAAAAAAAGGATTTTAACGTTATATATTATAACAGAATATATATATTTATAGGTTTAAATATATTAAATTAAAATGGGTATTTCGGCGCTAAATGAAACATTTCCAAATCGCGCCCGGGTTGCGCCCAAATGTTTCAAATTCAAATTATAGGATTTTAAGCGAGTTCCAAATTTTGAAAAGAGGTGTTTAATGATTAAAATGCATGCCCCCAAGTCGGACACTTGTACGCGCGCGTAGTCGCCCAAACTTGCCCGTTTCGCCCAACGGGATAAAATCTCGACGCGCGGACGCTACCACGCGACTAGTGGTGACGAGTAGGCCAACATGGATATTTTTAATTTCATTTTAGGTGTTAAAATTTGTTATGTGCCAAAATAACTTAACCGGTTAAAATTTAGCAATAAACACCAAACAATCAGGATAATTGAAATGAGCAATGTATAACACTCAACTAGTAATAGAAATAGTACTATTGGGCTCGGGTGTTACAGTTAGGAGGGTGCTAGGGTCGCTACGATAGTGGACCGCGGCGGAATGATCAACAAGATTAATCAAGAACATATCACCATATCCCAAGCCCAAAATCATTCAAATTCTAGTAGTTATCAAAAAACAAAGAGAGTAAGTTAGGAACTACAACCTTTGTAGCGCGTTAGCCATCTCTTCTTGGACTCCGACTAGGCTTCACTAGGTCTAGAACAAGCTTTGCTTGGTGATCTCCTTGCCGAAAATGATCCACCTTGAAGTTCCTCCATCACAAGCTATAGCCTCAATTGATCATATCATTTGTAAAGCTACCGCTAATCAAACTTGTTATGAGTGATTAGTAAGGATGTAGGTTAGCTCACTAATTTTCTTCTCCTTTTCTTTTCTATCCTCACTTGATAAAAACTTAAGAGAGATGATGAAGATGGTGAGAATGAGATGATAATCCTTCTTTTTTCAATGAAGTAGCCATGGTTATCTTTTGATATAAAACAAGAATGAGTCACAAAATCTACACTTTTTCAATGAAAAAAAGAAACAAAAGAATTATCATCTCATTTTCCTTGTGCATCCCATATACACAACTATCATGTATAAGCTATAAGATACATATATTTATATCAAATATAAATATATATAAACAGAAGAAATATTAAAGTGAACATGATATTAGTTTAATATATATATCTATATCATATATAAATATATATCTAATTATTACTTGATTTAATATTCCGGTTATATCATATATGAACCGGGTAATATCATTAAACACCCGATTAAAATTCGTGTATTACATACACATGTTTAATCGAACTCTTGCACGTATTCCTATACGTGCCCTACATCGTTTCGTCTGTGCTGGGAAAGCTCTGTGTGTGACTCTAAATACTCGACAATACGTTGACAGTAGGTTAGGATCATATTCATAGCCCACAAGCATGTCGGCAGTATTAGCTGCACGTAACGGCTACCCAGGTATTGATCGAAAGAAGCTCAACGAGCAAACTCATCCGAACCCTGCAAAGTCTATCAGTGGCGATCACTGTACAGTCCGGTCTCTTCGTCTTAGAGTGTCACATACCGAGTCTGGAAGGTGGAAACCGTTGGACTCCCAATAACCCGATAAGTAGTGTCGATCATAAACTCATAGCCAATCGAGAAACTACTGATAACACTGAGCAGTAAATCTCAATTGTCTTGGCCAAGAACTTATGATTATAGTTGATCTGGCACAGCACGACCTCATCTCCCAATACCGGAAGAGACGAAATCCCTTCGATCGCTCACTGCCTCCATGTGCTTCGATACTGTACCTAACTAAAACCTGTTCGCACGACGCTTTAAAGCCGTGGTAGGATAGTAATCAAAGTACAATGGGAATGCACACAAAACACTATGACAATCTTAGGTCTACAGACTACCATGTACTCATATCACATGAGAACTGCTATCTGACGATAGGTACAATACCATCTAAGAGTTCTCATGCGAGTCCGTCCAATATAACTCATTCATCTAATGAGCACTTATATATAATTTTTGGTGTCCAACACTAATGGCTATATGATCAACCATCACCCCAGTCGGGGCCAAGAAACGTATACACTAGTCTAATATGGAGTATCGATGCCCAATCTCGATCTCTTTCGATTAGAGACTTTTAAGGATGTGTTTATAGACAATTCAAGCCCCACTAGTGATTCCTATCATAATCCTGGTAGTCAAGTAAAGATCCTACGGGTTTATCATTACGTATTAGCGATACGTGATAACGAATAAAACGTATACACATGAATGATAAAAACAAACCAGATAGTATACTATCATATCGAGTAAGATCGTTCTCACATATAGGTCCTCCTATAATTACAATAATTGCCTTGAGTGCACCTATATCCAACACATATTCCGCTTTCATGGTGTAAAAGGCTATGCAATCCTGTTTCTTGCTGCACCACATAATGACGCCGCCATTCAGCGAGAAAACATACGCAAAATTGGATGCTCTAAAAAAGATACGCGAGAAAACATTCTCCTTCCATGGTGGACAAGGTTTGTAGCTATGCATCCCGACCTGTTCTAAAATTTTCCTTATGTAAGTCTTCTCAAACAAACTAATGTTCCTCTTAGAACAGTTTCGGCAGATCTGTATCCCGAACATAAAACTAGCATCACCAATGTCCATCTCAAAATTGGAGGACAGCCAACCACTGGTTGTTTTAATGGTTTCCATATTGTTTTTAGCCAATAGTATGTCTTTAACATACAACGACATAATCTCAAACGAGTTTTCAGTCCTTTTTAGGCACACATAGTGGTCCTGATCGATCATCTGGAAACTATATCCTAATACGGTTCAACGATCGAAAGTATCATTGTCGGGACGACTGTTTCAAGCCATAGACAGACTTTTTAAGGCGGCACACTTTGCTCTCGAGTCCTTTGACTATGAAACCGACATGCTGATTCATATAGTTCTCCTTATGTTGTTCCCCATATAGGAACGTTGTCGTAACATCCATGTGGATAAACTCAAGATCCATGTATGCTACTATTGCTAGAATAAAGCGAACGGACGCTATTCTCACCACTGGGGAGAATGTCTTCTCATAGTCTATGCCACTACACTGGATATAACCCTTCGGCACCAAACGCACCTTGTACTATACTATACTTCTGTCCTCTTTTCGCTTGATTTTGAAAACCCTCAACTGTTTTGTGTCCAGCAGGTAGATCGACCAGGTCCTAGACCCTGTTCTTTCTCGTTGATTTGTGCTCTTCACTCATTGCAATTCCCCATTCATTTGCAGTTGGCCCTGAAATGGCGTCAGCAAATGACTTCGGCTCCACAACATCATGCGGAGTAATCATGAATTCTTTCACTTCGATCTCGAAACGATAACAGGGAACTAATCTACGGCCTGGCATACGAGGTTCTGGAGACTCCGAAATTGGCTCTAAGGTATCGACTGGATTTTCGCTACCACTGTCTTCAGCGGCTGGAGGATCTGTATCTTTTCTCTGCCGGTTGACCAGGAGTTTCTTCAACCTCATAGGGCACGAAATCTTAATCCACTTCCACCTTCTGCGGAATGTCCCTTTCTAGGAACTTCACATTGCGCGACTCAATTTCTATTGCAGTCCCATCATTATTCTCGCCTAAAAACATGTAAACCTTAGAGTACTTGGAATAGCGTATAAAAATACACTTTTTTAGGGCCTAACTTTTCTATGCTGATGTGAAGTGTATATATTGGCGGCACACCCCATGGACGCTAGTAACCCAACACAAGTCTCTTGTCTGTCCATAACTGATATAGGGTGTTGATTGTACCGATTGCGAATGCACACAGTTTAGAACATAACCTACCGTCAACAGCGCAACTCTTCAAAACAAAATGGGTAGATTGGCTCGCGTAATCTTGTTCCTGACCATGTCTAGTAGCGTTATATTTCTACTTTCAGCGACACCGTTTTGTTGCGGAGTGTACGGTATCGTTAGCTGCCTAATGATCCCCTTTCACATAGTTCCCGAAATTGCTCGGACAAGTACTCGTGACCGCGACCCGTGCGCACAGCCTTAATTGATTCTCAACTTTGCTCGTGCTTAATTGATTCTTAACTTCACTGATATAGCGCTTGAAACAATCCAAGGTTTAAAATCGGTGAGTACTCAAATACATGTGACGTGACGATGGCATAAGTAGTCGTCTATGAAAGTCATGAAATATGGCGCACCGTCATGTGACTTCGCTTTGACAAGTCCGCAAATATCAGGATGAATTAATTGCAAAGGTGCAGATGAATTAATTGCAAAGGTGCAGTTGCTTGTTTGGGTTTACCAAAGGGTTTTCTGGTTGTCTTACCTATGAGAAATTTCTCATTGGTAGATAGAGTGATCTTGGCTAAGTTGCCAAGCAGACCGCACTTAGCGAGTTTGTTCTTTCTATTTGCTCCTATATTACCTAAGCGTCTATGCCATAACATCGCAGAATCATCAACATCAACATCTATAGCATACACAATATTATTTAAGTTGCCATAATCAATAACCAATAACGTCAATAAGACGTTCAACAGCATAAAGAATACCATCAGAATAACAATAAGCAGAATTGTGTTTAAAACTAATAGAATATCCTAAAGACACAAGTCTGGCAACAGAAAGAAGGGTCCGCCAGATCTCATAGAAAACGTCATGGAGGACCTTCTCCCTACTAAATCTGGTGGAGAGCTTGTATGTGTCGATGCCTAAGACATCTACATACTACTCGTTGCCCATGAATATCATTTTGCTCCCTGTCGGAATATTGCAGAATTCTATGAAGCCTCGATCCTGTGCGATGTGGTCCATGGCTCCTAAGTCACAGTCCAAGAAGACAATGAGTCAGCTAACAATGCACTATTATGCTAGAATGGGCTGAGAAAGGAAGTGTACCTTCTTGGGTTCGCCACAGTCACGCGCGAAATATCTCGCTTGCTATAGTTGTAATATGTAGCCTTGGACTGCCTGTTCTTACTAGGTCGGTTTTTCTTTAGCTTGGCGCGGTCCGCACTTCATTCTTGGGTGGCTATTTGCGCTTGAACTTATGAGTCTTACGCTTGGGAGCCTTAGTGACACTAGTCGACGAGCCCACTCCTTTCGGCCCCTTTTCCACTTCAAGTTCGATTTTTTTCCTCACGTCCGAAAAGTTTTTTTTGTTTCGGTCTCTTGGGTCATAAGGAACTTCATGGGTTCCCAGGAGTCAGGTAGTGAATGTATCACTGCATGGATTTGTTGCTCATACGTGATATGAGGGCCAGTGATCTTTAAGCCCCTTAACATACATTCCACTACCATGAGATGGAATCTTATGTTTGGTCGGTAATTTACCAATCGACTGTGAAGAGGACGAATTGTAGCTGGACTTAGCTTCCCAAACCTCTTCTCAAGCTCATCCCACAGGCGCTGGCGGTAGGAAGGTGCTCAAATTGAATAAGAAGGTCGTCCCGCATCGCTGCTAACATCATATAGCATGCGGAATTGCCCTTTGTGGACCATGCCTTTCATTCGTCGAGCTCCTTTTTATACCTAGGAGGGAGGGAGCTTTGCACTGGCTCAACCAATTCCTTCGTAGTCCAATCCAAAACCCTTGATATCGTTCAGAAGAAACAATATCATTCGACGCCAAATGTCAAAATTGTCATCATTGAGTCTATGTTTGTGTTATGACCTTTAGTCAAATCAGCAATAAGTGCTTTTGATGCCATACGCAATTTCACGACGTTAAGTTATTGATGCATTAAGATTTTGAGCATTTATGATGGAGTACATAAAACAATTAAATTTCTTTTTTTAAAGATCATAGCAACAAATTTATTCGTATAAGATAGAGAGGGAGCCATTAGGCAATTCTAGCACCACAGTCCTTAAAAGTATAAAAAATAAAAATGTCCTCTAGTTATTTATAAAATGAAATCTCGATCTCTGAGGTGGTTTGTAGATGGGTAGTTACATCTATCTCCTTCACCCTGTAATTTCTTGTTTACCTTTTTTTAGTACGTTTAACGAGTGAACGTTTAAAATAGGTGGAGTCTAAACATAACAAAGTTTGAGTTTGAAAATTTGACAAGAGGGTCATGAGTTCATAATTCCAATAAGCGCAAGCACTTACTATTAATTTACACCATATTGTATCAAGTTATGCATGTACGGGATATCTTGTTATGCTATTCTAAATTATATCATTTGAAGAAAAGATCACATCATAAATATAGAGCACTTGCAGATAAAGACAACAAAAAAAAACTATCAAAAAAGACTTTATTATATTGTATTTGATTTAAGCATAACTTTGATACATTGACATTTCTTTACATTTCAAAATTGTACAAAAGGAGAAAAGTTATATTTTAAGCAAAGTCTATATTGGGGGGGGGGACATTACATGCCTAGTTGGGACTTTTGGATCATAAGCGGATACTTCCAATTAGGACCCAGCCACATGTCTATTTTGGATATGAGCGGGTATTTCCAAATGGGACCCAACATCAAAATATTGATGGGCGGATACGCATTTTGGGTATCCGACACCATTTGCTATGAGAGCGGATAACCTTTTGGGGATATCCGATGGGGGCGGATATCTTTTTAAAGTATTCGATGAGCGGATATCCTTTTGGGGTATCCGATGAGCGGATACCGTTTAAAGGTTTTCGACTCAAATCATATAGGGGGAGAATATCTCATTTAAGGTATCCAATTTGTCTTCTTTTAGGGTGGATACTCATTTAAGGTATTCGATTTGTGTACTTTTATATTAACTTAGCTGTATCTAAGTTATGTGAACATTAAAATAGAAAGAAAGTCTTATTTTGACATAACATTTTATGTGTCAATGTGGAAATAATACATTATCTTATTTCCAATTTTTGATGAACATAGTTGTATGTTCAAAAATAAGAAAATAGTGTTTTCACTCTGCTTTTAAGTTCGATAGAAAATAGGGTATTTCCTTATTTTCAATTTTGTGAAGAATATAGGGTTATTGCCCATACTCTAAATATATGCAGAAAGAGGGTTTCCCCTGTTTTCTAAGTTATAAGGAACATGAGGTTGCTTCGGTGTACCAATTTGTCAAAGAATCATGAAACTCATCATGTTCTTAAAAAGTTCATTAGGGGAATACTTGATCATGGGAATTGATGAGAATTGCCCAACTATTCTACCTCAAATAATCCTAGGCGGGGATCATTTTTAAGAGATCAGAAAAGAGAATATCAGAAAGAGAAGGCCTTCATCGAGATTACCCACCTTCGTTCTTCTTCAAGAACTAAGAGCAACTTCTCTGAGTTTTGTGATTAAAAAATGATTGATCCTCTCCCTTTGCCTTTGAGGGAAGTATTAAAACCACTCCCCATTTTCAGGGTTAGTAGGGAAGAAATAAAACCCATCTGCTCATGAAAATAGGCATAACCGTCTATTGCGGGGTACTTTATTAAGGTACATGGCGCCGCTCTAAAAGATTCAAGGCAGTGGGGGTATCCGACGATTAGGTAGTCGACTTTGGGCTTTTAGTAAGGTACCTGCCCATGTTGTTTTATACATGAAGGTACCCGAATCCGAGTTACCCACTCTGATGGGATTGCCCGACATGAGAGATCCCAACTTGTAAATTTTAATAAGGTACCTGCCAACGTACTCCAACATTAATAGTACAAAAATTTGAAGCGGGCTATTTAATAAGGTACCTGCCAGGGTACCTCCAAAAACCCTTTAAGGCCCCATAAAATTCGAAGCGGGTTTTTTTGGCGTCAGCATCTCCCACTTGAAATATTTAATGTTAGGTGTAATAATTAACAAATCTACCTAACTTCAATTATTTCACATCAAATTATTAACCACCCAAAAACAAATTAAGGGTGCTATTTTCTCAGATCAGTTTTGCATTAAGTTCTCCCACTGAAATTAACTACCTCGATGCAATTTGAATTGCATTGGGTTGATTCTTATTGCGCCAAAAACACTTTACATGGCTTCAAATAGCCAAAACATGTTCCTAACCCCTTTAAAAGAATTATTGGTCTTCAAAATATTTTTCAGAAATTATTGACATTTAGAACTGATTTAAAATTAAAATAACGTCAATAAAAAATAAAAAAAACAGACCCGGAGCCTAGAGCTCAGGGCCGGCCCAGGCCCGAGCCGCACTCAGGCCTTCCTTTTTTAAAAATAAATTTTAAAATTTCTTTTTATTTAAAAATATTTCAAGAAAATTCCTTTTAATTAAATTCCGAAAATTTTGCAGAAAAAAAGTTATCTATCTTTTGGTTCTAACAAAAAAACCCTAAGATCTTAACTATAATCAATTTCCAAAACTAACATTTATTTTCTTTGAAATTAATTTCTTTTAAATTTTAAAAACTACAATTTACGGTTGGGGTTTCACGAAAAACATTTGAAGATGGTCGCTGCGATGTTAACATAACTTTTTATTATAATAACGAAATTAATTTAACAAATAAATTTTAATTAACCTTTTAATGTTTTAGCGCATCGATTTACTGCTAGAAAATTAAATTATCTTTATCATGTGTTTATCTCATCGGTCAACAAACCGTATATTCATGATCTAACATAAACATCATAAAAATTAGATCTTTGAAGATCTGAATTCTTAAACATGATAAAAAATTATCTTTTTACCGAAATAAATAAAAAGATTAAAAGATCAAGAGCTCAAGGGCACTAATACCAATATAGGCTTTTCATGCGATACAACATACAGTCGTAGATCCCAACGTGAAAGATCTGAATCCATTACGATAAGGTAACATAGCGGAAGCATAAAACTTTAACCAACGGTCTACACGGTGTTGGGATCTCACGTATCTTCATAGGGCAGGGATCTCCTAATCGATTTGAACTCTGACATGATCTTCTTGTCCTCCTGATTGTGGGCGGGAGACGATCACGTTGTTTAGACGGAAAGCTCTCTTAATTACTGCAGCAGCTATGAGTAACAAAGGGAGAAGGATGCACTTGAAACCTTAATGAACCCTCTCTCAATTGATATGGAGGCTCCCACGAAGAGAGGAATTTCTCACACAATTAATTGCATATCTCTATTGTAATCCTAGCCTTGCATATCTATATATTTAGCAAGGGGAATGATCCGACGGTCGAGATTGAGTTGGGGAGGCCCTTAGCCCTAAGCTAGAGTTTTGGCCACCACATGACCAAGCCCTACTTGGGCTCGGCATGTGGCTCAGGTTGATCCCTCGAACCGTTCATTTGCTCACTTGATTAGGCGGATTTCAGGTCGGGCTCAAGACCCGAAGGACAACGCATCAGATAATCAGAACATGGCTTTTTCGCAAATAGCCCAAGCTACTTTTCCTACAAAGATAAAGGCTCTGGTTTAGCCACCTCATCTACACTGCATCCAGCCACCCATAGTGCCCTTTTAGGCCTGTTTACCCATATATTTATGCGGCGCACGTGCGCACACACATATATCTGTAGACACACACGTATACACACACATACATATATGTACTTACACACATACATACATGTATATGTAAACACATGTACATGTACGTGCCGCTTTAGGAATTTACTATAGTGGCGGGACACATGGCAGTACGCTATTCATTAATACAATCATTTTATCTTTTCTCAGAGTAATATTAATGCTTCTTGAATTAGCAAAAGAAACATGCACATGGATCAACCAATAACATAATAGATGTGTTCCGCCAATGTAAGAAATTGCTAGAGTACCACTTTATTCTCCATTCTCTCTCTCTATATGTAGATATATCCATATTTATATGTATACATATACCTATATGCATACATATCTGTATACACACACATATATACATATACATATATGATTCGGCTGGGGTCAAAAATTACATCCTACGGTCGAGATCAACAAGTCAATAAGTCAGTCAAGCCCGAAAAGTGGACCCGGGCTCAAGCCCGAATCCAAGTCCAAGCAAGCTGGCCCAAGCCCAGGATAAGTGGGCCCACGCCCAAATCAAGCTCGAGCATGAAGAGGCCGGCCTCCCATGCCAAAGGAATAATTATCAAGCAATAAATAAGTTTGACATAATTTTCATGAATAAATGTAAAATAAAAGCCAAATTTTTGTATAGCCCATGGCTCATGTACAAAAAGAAATAAGCACATGAACATGGGATGAGAAAAATACCATTTTGTAAAGCCCAATGGGCTATGTGTAAACTTGTAAGCTTATATAAGGCAATATTATGATGAAATGAAGAATAATTCATCCCCCTAAAAAAATTAGGGTTTGTGCCTCTATTTCCTTCCTTTCAAGTTCTTTCTCTTCATTTCCAATTAAATCAAGAGTTTAGCTATCTTTTTCTCAAAACTAAATAAAGTTTCACCATAAACCCATTAAAGGAGAGTTTAATTCTCACATCAAATCCAAAAGGAAAAGATTTTTACTATTTTCTTCTTCCTTATCAAGATCTAATTTGAGAGTGGAAGAAGGGAAACTCACTCCCAAAACTCCATTGAGGAGAGATCTCTTTTTATCACCCAAGATCCAAATTTTAGAATTTCAAGAGAACCTATTTGTGTTTCTTTTCAAAAGAGAATTAACTCCACCAAAATTCTTTTGGGAGTTTAACTCCAAAATAAAATCTTTGGAAGTCCAACTTCATATTATAAAATCTTTTGGAGTTCAACTCCATTTAAAGTTCTTTTGGGAGTTTAAATCCATTAAAATTCTTTTGGGAGTTTAACTCCAAATAAAATCTTTTGGAGTTCAACTCTATAAAATTCTTTTGGGAGTTTTAACTCCATTTAAAATTCTTTCGGGAGTTTAACCCTGTTAAAAATCAAAGGAGTTTAACTCCAATTCCGGTCCACGCAACCCGGGCCCGTGCGTCCGCGTCCGCCTGCGCGCGTGCTGCGCGTCCGCGCACTCCTGCGTGCTTGCCCCGCGCGCCTGCGCGCATGCGCCGCGCGCATGTGCTGCGCCTCCACACTTATTCTTAAAAAAATATAAAATAAAATAAAAAAATGTTTTATTTTAAGTAAAAAAATTCTTGTCACAAATAGAATAAAAAATGAAATGAACACGCCTTTTTGCATTGTTTTTCTTTTAAAAAATACACACATATCGTATACCACACATTGAGTTCGCATGATATGTTTGACTTGTTAATCGGAAGTTCTTTCGCTCCAAAAGCGAGGGATACGGCAATTTAGTCCGCGGCTGCCGGAGATTTGGATCCCCACAATCATTAAACCCCAGCCTGCTCCAAGCCGGGGGAATCTGTATATGCCTGACAAGCGCGCGCATTTCCGTTTCAACGGGTTGATGAAAAACACGCTATAAATTCTGGCATGCCCAGTAGAATTTGTCTCTCCTCTCATATTTCGGGTTAAACGTTCATATGAACTCAATCAATATATATGTCAATTGCCTGTAGTTAAGTCATACCTTTTTTGTATGCAGGTTTACAGCTTTCAGCCACAATCTCGAACTCAGCAACCATGTCTTTCAGGGAGAGCTCAGCTCTTAACGCAACTCCCGTCTCTTATACGATGAATGTGGATGCCCGGACGGTTCTCCTGCCAAGTCTCGGGCGACAATGGGAAGAGCCGCTGCTACATTTCGGCTTTATTCTGTTTATCCCAGCTAACACCATCTCAGTTCCTCAAGATCCGGTAATAGACAAACCAGCCTCGAAAGGCAGGAGGCCAAATGTGGTGGTCTCGAGGGCGCCCCAACCCAAACGAAAGTCGATGTTCGAACTACTTTCCTTGGCCCCAGTTGGAGGCAAAACCGTCGGAACAAAAGAAGTCGCCAGATGTCGCGGGCAAGCTCAGGCGATACCTTCAGCGAGTGCACAAGCGGATGTCTTTTCAAGGCTCGCTACCAGCCTACCCACGGCGGCTTCCCGAAGAGCAGAAGCCTGCCAGACTCTCAAAACAGAGAAGCTGAGGCAGAAGCGGCTAAGATATACAGCCCCACCTCAAACACACATACCCCCTGAGTTTCACCAATCCAAACCGGCCATCTTGATCTACTTATCATAAAATCTTAATTTACAAAAAAATCTCGTGATTTAAAGATCTTTAACGCATTCATCGAGCAAATAGAAAAATTAACGGGTTATCGTTACAGGAAAATGTAATCGCTTGATGTACGCGTTAGAGATCTTTAAATTTCAAGATTTTTTGTATATATGGGTTTCATGATATATAGATCAAGATGATCGGTTTGGATTGATGAAATACACGGGGATGTGTATTTTGAGGCATGTCCCCCTATTTAAAAAGGGGCCGCCACCTCATATCTCTTTTTCTGTATGTGTGTATATATGTTCCTAACGTGACACCTTAGAATGCAGCCTCGGGAGTCGCTTGTAACGACTATATGCTCGTACCGTAAGACTCGCAGTGAAAGCGGAAGTGAAAACAAAATTTTTATAGCAAGCACTAGTTATCTAAACCCTAGAATCGATTCCAAACACTAAACTAGATTACCAAACATATAAGGTTAGGGGGCTAGCTACCTTTGTAGCATGTCTGCGCAATTGCGGAAGACCCCTACACCGTTTTAAGGACTCTCGCAAGGCTCCGAAGTTGTCGGGAACGAGCTTGGATGCCAATCTTCCTCGTCGAAGATGATCCACCCGAGAGAACACGAATCAAGCTCAAGCTTCATACCAAATGATCCAGTGAAGCAACTCATAATCACAACTTGCTAGGAAGTGACAGTGAGAATGATGTAGCGGTGATATCTCAAGTTCTCTCTTTGTAAAATTTCTTTTAAAAAATGGAAGCTCAAAAGAGAAGAAGAGTGAAGTACAATGAGTGGAATAATTCCTTAACCATCCTTTCTTTTTTCTTGCTCTTATTCTAGAGATTGTGAACTCAAAGCATGAGTCACACCATGACTCATGACATGAGTCATAAGCCTAAACAAGTCTCCAAGCTTTCATTTGCAGAAGAAAAAGATGTGTATCATACACACACAAGCATATATATATATATATATATATATTTATATACATACATACATATAACCGTATATGTACAAATACATATACCCGTATTTTTATCAAAATACGAATACCGTATTTGTATAAAAATACGAATACTTGTATTCGTATTGAGACAAAAATACCCGTATTCGTATTAACATACAAATACTCGTATTTATACAAATATTCGTATTCGTATAAATACTGTATTCATATCAAAATACAAATATTGTATTCGTAGAAAAATTCAAATACCTAAAGAGATATATAATATTAGCTCACAATGATTCGGCTATCATTCAAACCTTGCAGTATTATCAAAACGCCCGATTAAAGTACGTGTACTAAATATACGTACTTAATCGAACTTGAGTACGTATCAAAATACGTACATACTTAATCGTTTTGCCTGAATTGGGAAACCCTCAATGTGGGACTCTAAACACTCGACAATACGCTGACAGTCGGTTTAACCACAAGCACGTCAGCGGCACTTGTAGTACATAACGGCTACCCAGATATTGAATGAAAGGAAGGTCGACGAACAAACTCGTCCATACCCCTACTGAGCCCGTAAGTGACAATCTCCGTACAGTTCGGTCTTTTCATCTAAGAGTATCGCATACCAGGTCTAGAGGATGATAATGTTAGACCCCTAATAATCTGATAAGTTATGTCGGTGTCAAACCCATTACCAAACCGGGAAACTACTAATCTCCAATTAGTAAATTTCATCCTTCCTGGCCAGGGACTTATGGCGATGGCCAACCGAACACAGCGCGACATCGACTCCTTATACCGGGAGAAGAATCCTCGACGATCGCTCACTGCCTACATGTGGTTCGGGAGTGTACCCAACTAAAACCTGTTTGCACGACTCAGTAGAGCCATGGTAAGGAAGTAATCTAAGTACAGTGGAAACTCACACGAGACAAATGACGATCTCAGGTCAACAGACTACCTGTACTCATGTTAACTGAGAACTGCTATCTGACGATCAGTATAGTACCATCTAGATGTTCTCGGTGAGTCCGTCCGGTGTACTCACCTCTAGTGAGCACTTGTATACAATCCTAGGTGCAACACACCAATTCTATGATACCTGCCATCGCACCTCGTCAGGGTCTAGAAACGTATACACTAGTCTACTCTGGAAAATCGATGCCCGGTCTTGATACTCCTACGATTATGGACATTTAAGGATGTGCTTATGGACTATCAAGCTTTCACAAGTATGATCGCCATCATAACTCTGGTAGTCAAGAAAAGATCCTACGGGCTTTAGCATTTTGTTTTCGCGACACGTAATGAAACGTATACACATCAATGATAAAGAAAAAACTAGTTAGCATACTATCATATCAAGCAAGACTGTTCTACCTTTATAGGCCCTCCTTCAATTATCATAATCGCTTACTTTCGATTACAATACTTTCGATTACAATAATTTCATTATAGTCAACAATCTCCCACTTGCATTTAAGGCCAATTATTGCGGTGTCGCATAGCCACAGCTCATGTGTTACCGAATACCCAACTTTTCTACTAACAGCTCGTGTGTTCGAGAAATAACTTCAATGACTGGATCCGCTACAATGCTTCTAACTCTCTCTTTATATCTCAATTTCGCGGAGATAAAAAATCTCCCGAACTGAGCGATACCCTGCCTTAGAATTTGTCTGTATACCTGATGGGACCAAGTTCATAAATGAACAAAATTATCCAACAAACTTCTTGGGCTGTATCATCCGCTGATCAAAATCAGCAACTCACACCATGTCTACCTCAGTATTCTGCTTGAAACTTCTTCTAACATATTGCTCCTCAAAAGAGGATAAACTTATAACTCTGACAGCCACTCTGTCATCCAGGTCACCTTGGAAGCTAGAACCGGTAATCGCGCCTTTTGAAGGAGGCTGTCATTACCATACCCCAAGAACATCCTGATATGTTCTGCATCGCTTCCTTTTGTTTCTCCAGGATTAATATCTGCTTACTACACTAAATGGAAAAGCAATTTCTGGTTCAGTACTTGATATTGCATGATTGACCCAACTGGCAAA
Source organism: Agapanthus africanus (assembly GCA_030015575.1). Lineage (NCBI taxonomy): Eukaryota > Viridiplantae > Streptophyta > Magnoliopsida > Asparagales > Amaryllidaceae > Agapanthus > Agapanthus africanus. The sequence continues at coordinate 394,780,557 of JASDDO010000026.1, read as the reverse complement.
GCAATTGGTATGTCATTCATGCGAGTCCTTCTCCTCATCAGTCTAGAAAACATCTTTTTAGAGAGGGCGACTCCATCACCTGCGGGTACACCACCACGCAAGGAGTTCTCCATTCTAAAATTCTTTAGAATGATGTCCAAATACCCAAATTCGGATACTTCCCAAATCTAGATATACCGACATAGATCTAGTTACCAGAATCCCCGATATATAATCCGGATCTTATATGAAGAAACCTTTGTGAAAACCACAGTTTAACCGATAAGAACATCACTTCCTATTAGGAGTATGTCATCTAAATTCCTGGACAGTATTCTCAACAGCCTTCTTATCAGGTTCATGTGTTATTTTGATGAAATCAAACACCTTGACTGTCACATCAAAACAGATGATCCACCTTCGCAATACCCGTTTTAGTCTATGAATAGACATAAGCAACTTGCACAGCTTCCTATGGTCCTACTGACTACGACAACTCTCTGGCAGTGTAATATATACACGCACTTCTAAATTCCCATTTAGAAAGACGTTATAGTCATCTATCTGCCAGATCTTATAGTCTTGAATAGCAGCAGCGTCAGGTAATATCCGTATGGAGTTCAGCACAGACACCGAAGTAAAAGTTTCATCACAATCCATATCAGGTATTTGATGAAATTTTTTTACTACAAGTCTAGCTTTATTAGGTTACTACTTTTCCACCCGCACTGATTTCAAAAGATCTACTTGCTCCTAATGGGTTTTACCCCTTCAGAGTATCCAACAAATTCCATAATTTGCTGAAGTGCGTGGAAGTCCAACTTGAATAGTTGGCATTTGGACATCATCTGGAAGTCAGCACTTCCTAATGGCCAGTTGATAACTTCTAGGGCCATCATAACTATGATGAAAACCTCATTGTCACCGTCTACGAGAAAACCAAAGTATATCTCAGATGGCTGAGGTTACCTACTAAAATCCGCGGAGTGGCTATTGTTTGTTGAATCCAATCGAATTCTTAGGTTCTACCAAATTTTCGGTAATCGTTTGTGGTTCTGGAATTACTTCCAGTTCTACCATACTCCCACTAAATTGTTTTGCAAAGAAGCCCTTTTATAAAAAGTTGGCGAGTCAAGAACAATGCAACTGTTGCTCTTGCAAATGGTAGAGATTAAACCCTTGTGAAACCTTATGATAACCCACAAACAATTATTACTGAAGCATGCCTTGAGTTCGTCCGGATTCTGCTTTTAAACAAAAACCGGATAACTCCATATCTTAACATCCATAAGATATGCAACCAATCTATATCCATATAGAATCAAAGGCACTAATTTAAATGGAACCAGATTTAAAAAGCTATGCAACCGAGTCCAGTGCATATCCCCTAAATGGAAAAAGGTCATACAACATTACTCATCAAGGAGCGCACCCACGGATGAGTAACTTATGAGAGAAACAAGTTTTCAATATTACTACAATGGAATACCCAGCATAAGTATCTACATTTTCGATCACTTCGAAGAATCTTGATACTTCCAATGTATGGTTCTCTACTTTATTCTTATACTTATGAACTTCTCAAAATCTTTATACCTTGCATTTCAACGAAATGTGTGTCTAAAACTAGAGAAGTCATAAGTAAACGGAATATAGTATGAATACCAACCCCTTGTCCTAACAGACACTGAACATATACATTATAATGTATAACTCCCATAAGTTTGCTAACTCAAATTCCATGTGTTGTAAGTTGAAAATTGTATTTTGGTCAAGAACGACTATACCGTTATTCAATGTATCTTATCTTATCCTCAACTGATAAATGTAAATGTTTCTGACATATTTTCAAAATTCATATCTCATTTTATAAAATAAAGATACAGATATTTCATTTTAAAAATTGGTACACAACGGCTGTTCAAAAAACCAAATGTTTGTCGTTTGGCAAACCCAGATGATTTCATCAAACATCACCAATTACAAAGAATTCTGATATCAAGTATCTAGTCACCCAATTCCCAATAGTTTGCTCCCACTCATCATTTGTAACGCAATACAGATGTGAGAATCTCAAGTTGTATATACATACCCTGGAGCCAGAATGTAATTTGGAAAACAGTTTTCAATAATAACTACATAGGAAAACCAAAACATTTAAATTGTTTCAAAGGGGTGGCTGGGTATTCCTAGTAATGCCTTTTCTAATGCTTTAATTTACAACAGTAGTTGCAATTTCCTCAGCCCTCACTTCCATCCTTTTATATGTCTCTACATCTTACCTTCTGTACACTAACTTAGACTAGTTGTTTTTCTTCCTTCCACACCTATCGCAACCTGCCTAAGATTTGGAAGAAGACTATCCAACAAGCATAACTGGTGTACTCTCCTAATACAAGGAGCTCACAATTTGAGAGAATGTGAAGAAGGGGAGATAACCGAATTATACAATTCAATTTCTTCAGAACTCTTGGCCATTCTCGACTGAAGAAACTTCTTAGAGTTCGTATGTAACTATACAAGATGGTTGTTCCAAGCAATATGGATATCCGTAGTGATACGGAGTGTTCTGGAGAGGACAAAAGGTAAAGTAGGAGCAGCATGGATATATGCGACTTAGTCGTGAATCATGACAAACCAAAACCAGGTCTGTAAAATGATTCGGTCAACTTGGTTTACGAGTTTTAGTTTAATGTCATTCATGGTCACTGCCAAAGAGAAAAGAAACACTCAGCATGCACTCTATCAAAATTAGACTGGTTAATCACTTTATCTAATCATGATGGCTCCCACTGTTTGCTCGAATTCCCCTTCAAATCCTAAAAGGAGAATTAGTCGGGACCATTTACACCTTACAAGTTCGCTAACTGTTCAGCTAGGTCAGTGTTGGTACTCCGAAAGAGGCTCTCTGTGCTTCCGTACGGACCTAATTAAATAACCCCGTTTCCGCAGAAGCGTAATCCCGTTAACACCTTTCTAGACACCTAATAGTTATCTAATTATGAAGTGAAAATCTCCCGAGGAGTAATACCTACTTATCAATGGAAATCGGGACCCAACTATCATTGTGTGATAACTTTGACGGAAGACGACCAAAATTACCACACTTTAGAAGGTATGCGCATACTAAGCAAGTTTTCTTTATATTTGAAACTTCTAATATGGTTTTTTCCCCATGCGGCTCATAACCTTGACGGAGTCCAACAAATCATAAGTCGCAAGTCAAGTTTTACCTGTCATTGTCCTGATTAATTTAGACCCACCCGTACTGGCCCTTGACGGAGGCCAACAAGGCTGTACGACTGTCCTAGATTAATGCATCTCTATGCTACAGAAAAATAACATATAGGTACCGCACACTATGCATTGACGGAGGCCAACAAACATAGCATGAATACCAAGTGCTACCTATCTGAAATGACGGAAGGCTACGACTGGTTTTTGGCGAAAACTTTTAACGTAATAAACTTGATGTCGTTGAAGGAACTTGAGTAGCTTTGAAAAAGAGTGGTTTAGCCTCCGCTTTTAAAACAATTGGTTTTGTAGAAAACTGAGCGGTTTTAAAAATTAGTTCCGACAACATCATTTAGATTTGTTTTCCTTGCATTAAAGCTATAATGCGATCCTATCATTCTATGTTTCTAAGCCACACCAGAAGCAACCAAATTACCATGCTTTTACATGTCATCCGTATTTGCTACGGAATCGCGGGTCTTCACCGTAAGGTTAATTAACTTACGGAAGGGCGAGGACAAGGCTAGCGCCGATGCAAAACATATAGAAGCATCTAATATATATATAGATCACTGGCAAGTAATAAACATCACAGGCATGTGATAAACAACAAACAAGTGGAATAGCAGATAAGCTAGGAGCCTCGTGTTTCGTTTGAGCCGCGAACGAAAACCAACGTTCTCTGGTCGTGTGGATAGCCCATACAAAATCGAACTAAAACCCCTACGAGTGCGGGAAGTTACCCGCCAATTCTAGAAGTGGGGCAACCCGCACTCAATGTCATGAGTGGGCCACCCGGCACTTCTAGGTATCCGGTAACTTGAGCACTCCTCCGTGAGTCAGAGCTACACCTTCTATAAGTAGGCGAGCAACCTGCCAATCCGAGAATGAGGTGGCCCGGTCTCGACTCCACAAGATGGTCACCCGCTGCATTCTCGAATCCAGCTATCCGAGCACTTCATCCCGGGGTATCCTAGTACAAGTAATGAAAAATATATACAACGGTGACTACGCCCGCAACCTGGACGTGTCCCAAAATGAATATATATCAAGCGATAACGACGGCCACAATTCAGCCGCTCGTCTCGAATAAACGAATACATGAATATCAAAACTGTACATACAAATCGTACGAGGGGCTATCCAATCATGACAATCCGACTAAACCATCACAAAAGATATATTTAAAACAACATAACAAGTAACTAGTGTGCAACTCCGTCTAATCGAACGTATTGCAATTAGACGACGTTTAACAACACACAAATAAAGATACGGATCATAAACGATGCATTAGTTTCGACCGAAAAGTTTCCCGAACTTACCCGAACACAAAGATAACATATACTGAAATTTGGGGCAAAAAAAAGTTCACTAAAATTCTAGTTTTCCAATTTCCAAGCCACCACAAAATTCTAGGGACCTAATTTGAATTTTGATACGTAAATTGCGGTAAAAATGAATAAAAAAACGATCCAAATTTAGAGTTAGGTCCTCAGGTTTCATGCCAAGTTTTATTATCAAATGAGAAGCTTTCTGCAAGTGCCACATTTTTTAGAGACTTTGAAATTTTCAGAATAGAAACATGGATTTAGAGATCGAATACAATTAAAATTTCGGTTTCGAAACATTTGCATTGTCTGCAACAAGTTAAAGTATTTAGCATGGATCTGATATCACTGTAGGGTCAGTCAGCACAGCGGAAACTGGCCGTGGCGCCCATAGGTCTCTCAGCAGCTACTTTTTACGTAGTTCTCTCGCGACGGATTACAATCCGCCGACCAATCTGCACGGGGCACCCTAGGGTAAGAGCCTGCGTTTTTCCACTACTATCAAACAGTGAGAACCTCCGATGAGTCGGCATCCCTACTTAGTAGCTCTGATACCATAGTAAAGACCCTAGTGCTCGCACTGCAAGACTCACGGCGGAGGCGGAAGCGAAAACAAAATTTTTATAGCAAGCACTAACGAACTAAACCCTAGAATCAATTCCAAACACTAAACTAGATTACTAAACATACAAGGTTTAGGGGCTAGCTACCTTTGTAGCATGTCCGTGCAATTGCGGAAGACCCTACACTGCTTTAAGGACTCTCGCAAGGCTCCGAAGTCGTCGGGAACGAGCTTGGACGCTGATCTTCCTCATCGAAGATGATCCACCCGAGAGAACACGAATCAAGCTCTAGCCTCACACCAAATGATCTAGTGAAGCAACTCATTATCACAACTTGCTAGGAAATGATGGTGAGAATGATGTAGAGGTGATATCTCAAGTTTTCTCTCTTTGTAAATTTTCTTCACAAAAATGGAAGCTCAAAAGATAAGAAGAGAGAAGAAGAAGAATGCGTCTGGAATAATTCCGTAGCCATTCTCTCTCTCTTTTCTTGCTTTTATCCTAGAGATTGTGAACTCGAAGCATAAGTCACACCATAACTCATGGCATGAGTCATAAGCCTAAACAAGTCTCCAAGCTTACATTTGTAGAAGAAAAAGATGTGTGTATCAATATACACACAAGCATATATATATATGTATACATATATATATATATGTATACATACATACATATAACCGTACATGTACAAATACGTATACCCGTATTTTTATCAAAATACGAATACCGTTCGTATAAAAATACGAATACCCGTATTCGTATTGAGACATAAATACCTGTATTCGTATTGAGATACAAATACCCGTATTTATATAAATACTCGTATTCGTATAAATACCATATTCGTATCAAAATACAAATACTGTATTCGTATAAAAATACGAATACCTAAAGAGAGATAACGAGAGATATAATACTAGCTCACAATGATCCGGCTATCTTTCAAACCTTCCAGTATTATCAAAACGCCTGATTAAAGTATGTGTACTAAATATACGTATTTAATCGAACCTGAGTGCGTATCAAAATATGCAAATACTACATCGTTTCGTCTGAACCGGGAAACCCTATGTGTGGGACTCTAAAGACTCGATAATACGCTGGCAGTGGGTTTAACCACAAGCACGTCAGCGGCACTAGCCGTACGTAACGGCTACCCAGGTATTGAACGAGAGGAAGGTCGACAAGCAAACTCATCCGTATTCCTACTGAGCCTGCAAGTGAAAATTTCCATATAGCCCGGTCTATTCATCTAAGTATCGCATACCGGGTCTACGGGTGGATAACGTTAGACCTGTAATAACCCGATAAGTCGTGTTGGTGTCAAGCCCATTACCAAACCGAGAAACTACTGATCTTCAATCAGTAAATCTCATCTGCCCTGGCCAGGGACTTATGGTGATGGTCAACTGAACACAGCGCGACATCGACTCCATATACCGAGAGAGACGAATCCCTGATGATCACTTACCACCTGCATGTGGCTCGAGACTGTATCCAACTAAAATCTGTTTGCACAGCTCAGTAGAGCCGTGGTAGGGAAGTAATATAAGTACAGTATGAACTCATACGAGACAAATGACGATCTCAGGTCAACAAACTATCTGTATTCATGTCAACTGAGATCTGCTATCTGACGATAGGTATAGTACCCTTTAGAAGTTCTCGACGAGTCCGTCTGGTGTACTCGCCTCCAGTAAGCACCAGTATACAATCCTAGGTGCAACACACCAATGGCTATAAGACTTGCCACCGTCACTCGCCAGGGTCTAGAAACGTATACACTAGTCTATTCTGGAATTTCGATGCCCAGTTTCGATACTCCCATGATTAGGGACATTTAAGGATGTGCTTATGGACTACCAAGCTTTCACAAGTATGACCGCCATCATAATTCTGGTAGTCAAGAAAAGATTCTACGGGCTTTATCATTTTGTATTCGCGATACGTAATAAAACGTATACACATCAATGATAAAGACAAACCAAATAGCATACTATCATATCGAGCAAGACTGTTCTACCTGTCCTCCTTCAATTATCATAATCGCCTACTTTCGATTACAATAATTGCCTTGATGGCACTATAGCCATCATCGCTTACATGTCAATTCATGAAAGGCCCTAGGTGCAGATCTAGAATTTTCGCTGAGTGGGGGCAAAGTTGAACTAATAGTTTTTTATTAAATATAAAATATATGCTATATATGGTAAAATGCCACGAAAATATAAAATAAATTTAGTATGAGTTCTTTTTTTTATCTTAATATATCAACAAAAAAGTTAATTTTAGCAATTTACCTAGTAACCAAATTTTAACAAAGTCCAGTGAAAAACACTTCATATGATTAAACGGTTTCAAGGTGTATAAATGAACATGAAAAATATATAAAGTATACGGTTAAAAAATGATAGAAGATATGTAAATCTGCTCTTGACCTCTATTGGTAGCTCAAACTGGAAAATTTAACAAAAATATTGTTAAATGTGGATTCGAACATGGATCTATCACCTGCAAGTCTTGCATTCAATACTCCAATCAAGTCTCCACATTAGATTTTGCTCTAATTTAAGAAGACATTATATATATAAGAATACCCCGATCCAATGAAAACCTCTAACTGTAGTGTATACGAATATTTTCTGTTTTGAATTTCAGTAGGGGCAACTGCCTCCACTGTTCCTAAGATGGATTCGCCCCCGAGAGGCCATGTTTCATAAATGTCAATGTAATTAATGAAGGTCCTTGCATTTATGAGTCAAGGACATATTCATGAAGTGCAAAATGGGTGACTCCCTAGGTTGTATTTACTTTAGGATGCGGAACTATACTCCTATCGGTAGAATTTGGAAGCAAATCCTACTAACTTTTTAGCCCTTGGATTTACTTTAGGATGTGCGCAAACAATTATGAAGAAAATTTCTCATTTATTCAAATATTGTCATAATTGTTTGCACACATCCCAACATGAATCCGAAGGTTAAAAAGTTGGTAGGATTTGTTTCTAAATCCCATCGACAGTATCCTAGTCATATTGAGCTTTTTACTAAAATGCCCCCTCTTATTTCTTATTTACTTAAAAGACCACCCATACATTTAAATTGCACTAAAAAGTCTCCATCGCTAGTTTTCCATTCAAAATTAACATCCTGTTAGAGAGATAGAGCATGAGCTTGAGCTTAAGCTGCTCTCTTACTTCTAGGTAATTAAACAGTTTATTCTTCCACAAATAGAACCATCATCCACGTTTAGTTAAAGATTGGGATTTAAAGCAACTAAAGGATCGGTTTCATTTTAAATGAGGTTGCCCTCTAACTCGACGGTTGAAATTGAAGGGACAACGGCACTCAACGAGTTCGTTGTGGAAGAAAAGCATGTTTCCATGATCAATTTGAAAGATCTTTGATTGAAAATTTAAACCTAAAGCCGATTTAGAAAAAATGGGGATTTTGTTAGGAAAAATAAGGCCGGGGTTTTTGAGCCCTATCCCGATACTAACTCTTAGCATTCAAACGGAATAATGGAAGATACCAAGAACATTTTCTTTTTGGTATGTTAGGAAGGTTTTTTAGTGCAATTTAAATGTATGGTCTTTAGTAAATACGAAGTATGATGGGCCTTTTTTTTATATTAAAAAGCCATATATATATATATATAATAGAGGAAATGTGCCATAGGAGGGAATTTCCTTCTATGGCGACGAAAAAATACACCCTCGACGATTTTTTTCGACGATCGTCACCGCTTATTATTTTTATTATGTAAGATTTGGATACACTAAATTTCATGTGATTCCATCAGTTTTTCACCGTTGATTTAGTGGATGCAAAATTATCGGTTTAACGTCAATAGAACCTTTTAGATTGCTAATTCAACGGTGAAAAAGTGGTGGAGTCACATGAAATTTGGTGTATCCACATCCTACATGATAAAGATGATGATAGGTGCCGATGGTAAAAAAATCGTGCAGGAAGTAGATTTTTGACTACGCTTAAAGGAAAAGCCTCCAGGCCTCTTTTTTCCATTATCCCCCCCGCACATACAACATTCCTGGACATTTTTGTTTGTTTTTCTCCCCATGAGTTCTTGCTAACCATTGAGTAGCATTAAATAGGAACTGAATAAAATATATGCACCACACTTACCCTTACCTATTGTAGAGTGTTTTTCGTCATCCCATTGAGATGGGAATGTGCGCGCGCTTGTCAGGCGCATTACAGATTCCTCCTGCCCAGGGTACGCTGGGGTTTATTGATTGTGGGGATCCGAATCTCTGGCAGCCGCGGACTAAGCTGCCGTTAATTACCCCTCGCCTTTGGAGCGAGAGAACCTTCGATTGACGGGTCAAACTGGTCATGAGAACTCAATGTGCAGTATTGTGTTTTGAAAGGGTTTTGAATATATCGGGGGCCCCGCAGAGTTTTTACGGAGGTCCTGCTACCTGGATGGCTGGTTACAGAGTTCTAACGGGAGAGGTATTTTTAGTGTGGAGTGTATAAAATGAGGGGGAAATGGCGTCCAAAGGACGCGTGAGCGCTAGTGCCTCATGTGCCTAGCATGCGGGCGCTGGCGCTGGGCGCGAGCGCCTTACGTGCGTGGCACGCGGGCACTGGGCGCCGACGCCTCACGTGCGTGGCATGCCGGCGCCAGTGGGAAAAAGGGGCTTAGCCCCTGCACAGGGAGTTGTACTCCCGATTGACTTTTGGAGTTGAACTCCTAGAAAGAAAGACTTTTTTTATATGGAGTTAAACTCCCAAAAGCTTTGATTTGTGGAGTTAAACTCCAAGAAATCTTTGTAAATGCTCAAGGGGACCCGTTTCTTCTCCCCTGAGCCTTGGATCTTTCCCAAAATGGGGTTTTTGGAGATGGGTCTCCTTCCTCCTCTCTGTTGGCCGGATCTTGAAGAAAAGGGGATGAGATTTAAAAATCTCCCCCTTTTGAGATCTGATGGAAGATCTGAGTTCCCCTTTGTGGGTTTTGCGGTGAAAATCTATTTATTTTTGGGAAAGAAAGAGTTAAACTCTTGATTTAATTCAAAAAAAGATGAAGGTTTAGAACCTTGAGAAAGGAGAAAGAGGCCCAGACCCTAATTTTTTTTTTGAGAGAAAAAGTTCTAGATTTTTTCATCATGTTTGCTTTTATAGGCTACACACTTTACATATAGCTCTTTGGGCTTTACAAAATGGCATTTTGCCCATCCCATGCCTCATGTGCTCGAATCTATTGCACATGAGCCATGTGTTTTACAAAAAAATGGTTTTATGCCCTTTTTTGTTACATTTATTCATAAAATAAAAAAAGGAAATACACCAAAATTATTTATTACAAAATTTTTATTTTGGCATGGGGGAGGCCGACCGCTTCATGTTCGGGCCCGACCCGGGCATTGGCCCACTTGACCCGGGCTTAGGCCCGCTTGGTTTTGGGTTGACTTTGATTTTGACTTGGTCAACCGGGGTGTAAATTTTGACCCCAACAAATTGCCCCCATCAATAAATGCACACCACATATGTGGGTTGTGTGCATGAAATTGATGGATCTTCTTTCGCGTGGAGGTCGACTCCGTTTTGACGACGTGGATGGTCGGTGCTGCCCTTTTTGCGACGTGGACGATCGGTGCTGCCCTTTTAGCGACATGGACGGTCGGTGCTGCTCTTTTAGCGACTTGGATGGTCGGTTCTGTCCTTTTTGCGACGTGGTCGGTTGGTGCTGCCCTTTTATCAACTTGGACGGTCGGTGCTGCCATTTTAGCGACTTGGACGGTCGGTTCTGCCCTTTTTGCGACATCGACGGTCGGTGCTGCCCTTTTAGTGACTTGGACGGTCGGTGCTGCCCTTTTAGCGACTTGGACGGTCGATGACTTGCTCTGCTTCTTACGGTGTCGGGATTTGATTTGACTTGCTCCGCTTTCCATGTTGTTGGGGTTGAAGTTGGCTTGCTCCGCTTCTTGCGGTGTCGGGGATTGAATTTGACTTGCTTCTGAGGTGGAGCTTGATTCCGCCAAGGAGGTCGTTGGTTGTTTTACTGATTTAATATGATTTGGGTTGACATCAATATTGCTGCACTGGAATAATACTAGGAGCAACTCATCATTTGCCCAGGGAGGACTCGGGATTTGGTTTTTGGGTCGGCATCAGCACCGTTATACTGGACTATGGTACCAAGAGCAAATCATTATTAGCCATGAGGAGGATTTTCCTTGTTTCCAGTTTAACGACTTAGGGGTCATCTGTTCCCAGTTTAACGACTTAGAGGTCATTTGTTCCCAGTTTAAAGACTTAGAGGTCTATTGTGCTCAGTTTAACGACTTAGAGGTTATCTGCTCCCAGTTTAACGACTTAGAGGTCATATGTTCCCAGTTTAATGACTTAGGGGTCTATTGGATTGGAGTTTGGAATTTTGGGGTTAGGGTAGGCATCAGTGTTGCTAACACTGAAGCACATGTGCCAGGAGCAATTCATCATTTGCCTTTGCCTATTGAGGAGCAATGGCCCTATCACCTAAGGCTTTTCAATTTTATGAGCTGTAAGGGTCCCATAAAAGCATTTTCTCCCTACGAGTCGAAAGGATCTCGTAGGTGTACTTTCTCCTTAGGAGTCGTGGGGACTCCCAAGTGTATTTTTCCTTTGTGAGTCGTAAGGATCCCACGAAGGTGTTTTCTTACGAGTCGTGAGGATCCCGTAAGTTTGTTCTCCTCATGTATCGTGAGGACACATGAGCGAGTCTCCCCAAATGGAGCATAATTCCAAGGGCGGAGACCGGCCGCACTGGTGATTGCGGTGGGGCATGGGTATGATGAGAATTATTTGAGCCCGTAGATTGTATACGGTAGTCAACTTGGGGACCAACTGTAAGGCTGGGAGAATTTTGGGAGATTGGATTTTGGTTGGCGTCTGCATCGCTGCACTGGAATATGCTATCAGGAGCGACTCATCATGCGCCGTTTGGGGACTTGGAATTTGGATCCTGTTTGGCATCAGCATTGCTGCACTGGAATAATGCCAGGAGCAATTCATCATTTGCCCCGGGAAGACTTGTGTCTTGGTTTTTGGGTCGGTATCAGCAGCGCTAGTACTGAAGTAATGCCAGGAGCGACTCATCATTTGCCGTTGAGAAAACTTGTGATTTAGGTTTTTGGTCGGCATCAGCACCGCTAACACTGAAGCGAAATGCCAGGAGCGACTCATCATTGCCGTTGCCTGTTGGTGAGTGATGGCTCAGGAGACAGGTTTAGATCCCTATCATCTAAGGCTTTTCAATTTTATGAGCCGTAAGGGTCTCATAAAAGCATTTTCTCCCTACGAGTTGATGGGATCTTGCAGGTGTATTTCTCCCTAAGAATCGTGGGGATTCCTAAGTGTGTTGCTCCTTTGTGAGTCGTAAGGATATCACGCGGGGATTTTCTCCTCACAAGGTCGAGAGGACTTTGCGAGTGTATTTCATCTCTTTTCACGAGTTTGCGCCCTTTCGGGTTTTCTCAAACTCGCCGGCAGTCCTGCTGTTTTTACTCACGGAGCCCTTTCGGGTTTTCGTCCGTGCCCGTTTTGCTTGTGGACATACCATTTTTTTTGCGCTGGTGGGACTTTAAAAGTAGTCTTACCGGCAGGACTTGGAAGAGATAGGGGTCGTTTACGCCCATGGATTGTATACGGTTTTACAGGATATATGATCCAGACCGTAGGGCCGGTGTGCTCAATTCGTCTGCAACTTGGAGCATTTACGCATAGTATTTCTTGAGATATCGGACATTGATGGGTGGCATAGGCCTTTCTCCCTCGGCATTTATTAGCTGGTAGGACCCTCCATCAAATACCTTCTCGATGACGTATGGTCCTTCCCAGTTTGGCTCGAATTTTCCCTTGACATGTCGATTGAGGATGTTCGGTCTTTTGAGGACCAACACCAATTCGCCTTTCTTAAAAGTATGAAGACGGGTCATCTTGTCATAGGCTCGTGACATTTGGGCTCGGTACAGCTCTAGATTTTGCTGTACTGCGAGCCTCTTTTCTTCGAGGGCGTCGAGCTCTTCGAGTCGGAGGAGCGCATTTTCCTCCGCCGTCAACTCGTGCTGAACGATCATTCTTAAGCTTGGAATTTCGACTTCGAAGGGAAGGATCGCCTCCACTCCGAAGAGTAATGAGTATGGAGTGGACTGAGTTGGAGTACGGTGCGTGGTACGATATGCCTACAATGCCTCGTGAAGTTTGAGATTCCAGTTTCTCTTGTTGGCTGAAGCATTTTTCCTCGGGAGCTTGTACAGAGTTTTATTGAAGACTTCGGCTAGCCCATTGGCCCTTGGATTATAGATAGAGGAATATCTCCAGTCTATCTTGTATTGGATAGCGAACCTTGAGACTTTGAAGCTCTTGAAAGAAGGCCCGTTGTCAGAAATGATTCTTCTTGGTGTACCGAAGCGGTAATATTATGCCAGAAGAATGTCAGGATATCTTCTGTCTTGACTTCTTTTAGTGGGACGGCTTCAGCCCATCTGGAGAAATAGTCAGTTGCGGCCAATATGAACCGGTGGCCTTTGGATGACGGAGGATAAATTGGGCCAACAACGTCGGTGCCCCAAACTTCGAAAGGCCACGACGCCACCGTAGGATGCAACGGATTGGGATGCTTGTGAATAAAATCACCGTGAATTTGGCAGAGATGGCATTTCTTTGCATGCTCTTCGCAATCCCTTATCATGGTGGGCCAGTAATATCCAAGCCGTTTGATCTGCAGCCGCATTTTGGGACCGAACTGGTGAGCCTTGCAGACGTCCGAGTGAACTTCTTTCATGACTTTTTAGGCTTCGGCCGATGACAGGCACCTGAGCCAGAGTTGGTCATATGATCTGCGGTATAGCGTATTATTTACAAACACGTATCGGAGAGCTCTCTTCTTCAGCTGAATCCTCGTAGATTTTTCTTCGGGCAGCTTGTCGTATCGAAGGTACTTTATGAAGGGTTCTCTCCAATCGGGCTCGTCTTGAATGATCGAAGCCTCTTCGGCAGGATTGTTCTCTTGTTCTATGCCTTCTTCTTCACGCAAAGAGACTGGAGGCAGAATTTGCCGGCTTCTGACTGTGATTAGAATTTCATCCATGTCAGGATCAGCTAGCTCTTTAGCTAAGCGAGCGAGTATGTCAGCTTTTCCGTTCAACGCCCTAGGGACTCATTAGTTCAATGTGAGTGAACCGTTTCATGAGTTCCATCACTCGGCTTCAATATCGAGCTAACTTGGGTTTGCATATATTATAGTCGCCGCTTACCTGGTTGACGACAAGCTGGGAGTCACCGTAAACCGTAGCCGAAGAATTTCTATTTCTATGGCGAGCTCCAGACCAGCTATCAGAGCTTCATACTCAGCCTCATTGTTTGTGCGAGGCTCGGTGAGAGCAAAAGAACGTCGTAGGGTTCCCATCGATGGCGTGATGAACACCAATCCTATCCCTGCTTTTATCTGCGGGATGCTTGATTTGCCGGAGCTCCTCATTGATGAGGCTCCATCGAAGTAGAGCTGCCAACATGGCTCACCATCCTCGAGGTGCAGCACTTGTTCGTCGGGTAATTCGCAATTGAGCGGCGACCCTTCTGGTATGGGATAAGCCGCAAGGAAGTCGGCGAGAGCTTGCCATTTTACTGCTTTCTGAGGAGTATAGATTATGTCAAATTCAAGCAGCATGACAGCCCATCTCGCCATTCTACCGGCTAGGCTTGCTTTGGTCATTAAGTGTTTGAGCAGGTCGACCTTGGAGATCAGCATAACCCGATGAGCAAGCAGATAGTGCCTCAGCTTCTTCACAGCGAATATCAGAGCCAGGCATTGCTTTTCGATCGGGGAATAGTTGTGTTCCGTTTCGACTAAAGTTCGACTGAGGTAATAGAGGGCATTCTCTTTTCTCTCGTTGTTCTGGGCAAGGAGTGCACCGAGTGACTCATCTAGCGCGGCAGTATAGAGAATCAACGGTTTATTTAGAATAGGGGCAGCAAGCACTGGAGGGTGCAACAGGTACCGTTTGATGCTTTCGAACGCTTCTTGACACTCGGCATCCCAGACAAAAGGAGCTCCTTTCTTCATGAGCTTCGAGAAGGGCCTACATCTCCCCGATAGGTTCGAGATGAACCTTCGTATGTAAGCGAGTTTTCCTTGAAAGGATCTTAACCGTGTCAGATTCTTTGGAGAAGGCATCTCCATGATGGCCTTTATCTTTGATGGGTCAATTTCAATCCCCCGATGTCGAACTATGAAGCCTAAGAATTTTCCCGACGACACGCCAAAAGCGCACTTCAGAGGATTCATCTTTAGATCGTACTCCCTCAGTCGGGTGAAAACGGTTATGAGATCTCGGATGTAATCGGCCTTGGCTTCGGTCTTAATGACCAAATCATCAACATAACATTCGACGACCTTATGGATTAGGTCATCAAAGACATTGGTCATTGCCTTTTGATATGTAGCACCTGCGTTCTTTAATCCAAATGACATCACCTTGTAGCAGTATATCCCGATCGGGGTTCGAAATGCTGTGTGTTTCTCATCTTTGGGCGACATCTTGATTTGATTATATCTAGACGAGCCATCCATGAAAGTGAACAGCTCGTAATTTGAGGTATCATTGACCATCATTTCCATGACCGAAAGCGGGAAATCATCTTTAGGGCATGCCTTGTTAAGGTCTCTGAAATCGACACAAACCCGGATCTGCCCATTTTTCTTCTTTACTGGGACAATGCATGCGATCCAGTCTGTGTATTTCTCTTCCCTGATGAAGCCAACATCGATAAGTTTCTTAGCTTCTTCGATGACCTTTTCTTCCAGCTCCCTTCTCATTCTTCGAGGAGCTTGTTTGACAGGCTTGGCATCAGGAGATATAGCCAGCTTATGCACGACCACTTCAGGGGAGATGCCAGGCATTTCTTTGTACGTCTACGCGAAGCAGTCGGCGAACTCATGCAGCAGGGTAATTATCTGCTCTTTCATTTTCTCTGACAAGAGTGAGCTGATGTAGGTCGGCCTTGGATTATCAGGTGTTCCCAAATCAATCTCAGTTAGCTCATCGAAGGTTGCTTGTCCGCCATCTTCAAGCTCTTGAGGAGCTTCTTCTGGCTCGGCTAGCTCGTCTTCATCGTTTGACTCTTCGCTGGCTTCCCCAATATGGATCATGTAGCATGCCTTAGAATCAGGCTGGATGAAACCTATGCCCCGTCTATCTGGAATTAGTCCATCGATGAGTGCTCGGACCTGAGGCGGATGCCATAGCCCTTCATAAAACTTTGCTTCGGACTCCGTTTGATATAACCGGCATCCACACCTTTTGAAATATTCCCACATCTCGGATGCATAGTATATGAGATTGAGGACGGCTCTTATGCCTCTATTATAGGAAAGGCACAAGACAGACAAATCGTCCGGGTGCACAACAGGATTTGACCCATAAAACAGGATGTCCTTCCGTCCACTTTTCCTTCCGGGAACGTATAAAGTTTTCAGCTGGTCCACAGTGGAGACTGACAATGCATCTAGCTCCTTGCACGTCTGCTCCGGCACCCTTGTGACGGCTAGGGACCCTTCTGTAGTTTTGAAAGTTTCTCTTAGCTTCGCTTTTTGCATGAGGGCCCAATCTGCATAGTTGTTGCAAGACGGATCCTCTTTTTCTGATTCTTCAGTGTCACTACATAAACGATGGCGAATTTTGCTGCCGAATAGGCCTTCAGTATCAGACCCGTCCGTATCGCTACCGAAGTAAGGGCGGGTTTTACGGAAGGACGGACTTCCAGCGTCGGACTCATCAGTGTCACTGCCTAAATGCGGACGCACTTGGGGGGTTTTGCTTTCGAAAGTGACAACCGGCTCATATTTGCTTTTGAATTTTTAGACCGTTCTGTCTTTGGTCAGCTGTGGCTCAACACTTTGGAGATTCACAAAGTACCGAGAATCTTCATATCGGACTTCATGCACACCGAACGGCTGGATGTCTCCGTCAATACGTCTTTCTTCGCCATTTTTAGTATACTTCATGCATTGATGGAGAGTTGACGGAACGATGCCGTAATCCTGGAGCCACGGCCGTCCCAAGAGAATTTTATAAGACGTGTCAGCGTCGATCACGTATATCTTAGATTCGGTTTGCAGATCCCCAAATCTGATCGGCAGAGCTATGGATACCAGAACTTGCTGGAAATTTTGGTTGAAGCCTTGAATGACAATACTTTCCCTTGACAGGTGTCGGACGTCCATTGACAGACTCTTCAGAGTCCGCAAGTTCATGATGTTCACTGAGGATCCCGGATCAATCAATATACGATTAATCCGATCTCCGTCGCTGTACCCGGTCACGTTAAGCGGCCGATTATGCTCAGCCGTTCCCAGTAGTAAGTCTTTATCCTTAAACGTGACTGCGGCGGCATGCAGAGCGTACTGGGCTTCTTTCATATTAATTTCCGCAAAGTGAGCCTGATACCGCTCGGGGTTTTGTAGAGCGTGAATGAGAACATCTCTAAGCTCTTTAGATAGGACCAAGGCGTCGTAGATGCTCAGGAGAGACGGAAGCTTCCGGAGACGAGCCAAGACATTGTAGTCCACTGAGGAAGGACTTGAGTTTTCATTAGCCGGTTCTCTGCCATCTTCCTCATTAGCCACCTGTTTTTCCTTTCCTTTTTGGGGCGTTGCCCTGATTTGGCGGTAGGGCCCGCCGCTTCTGAGCTGGCTTTGGTTGGCCTTTGTGGCGAGCTCCTCGTCCTCTTCAGGAAAACAGAGCTCCTCCTCAGAGTCGCTGCCAAGATGGACGGCATAGCAGGTCACTATAGGGATCTCTTCATTGGATTCTTCTTCTAACTCCTCCAGAATCTCAGCCGCTTCTATAGGGAAGAAATCTTTCAATTGAATTAGAGTTCTTTCCTTTTGTTCATAGTTTTCGAGGGAATCGATATATTTTTGAATGGTCGATCTCCCTGCAGACTCTTTTTCGCGTTGAGCTGCACTTTTCTTCTTCTTGAGCTTTTTGGATTTTGAGCCTGACTGAGCCGAATTGGCAGCTGGAATGGTAGTCTTTTTCTGCCCTTCCCATTCTGTTCTGGACTCTTTTCGAAGTAGCTTTATCATCTTCTTCTTCTTATTAGATATGTGCGTACTCCATGGAGGCTGCGGTGAGTCGGTTTCATATCTCAGGGCAGCGGGTTCGGCTGTCTGCTCGCAGAAGACTTCAGCTTCTGTCTGTATAAAGTTGGTGGTTGCAACTTGATTGTTCACCAACACACTTTTGGACAACTCGATCTCTCCAGCCTTATACTGCTTCTCGACTCAGTCTTTGAAGATATAGCAATCCTCGATCGCATGGCTTACTACTCTGTGGTACATGCAATACAGGGGATTGTCGGTCATTTTTGCTTCATGCGGTCTCTTCGACTCCGACTCCGACAATTGTAAACCATTGTTCAAGGCATCTTTGAATATCTTGCGGACCTTGTCCATTCTGAAAGAGTAAACCTTGTTCTTTTTCTCCTCTAGGGAAGGCCCTTCTCCTTCCAGCACTGGCTTTCGAGACCGGTTGGTTTTGGATTCGCTTGCTTTTCGCTTGTCTTCATTGTCGGACGCATTGAAGATATTAGTATTGCTGGAATTCCTGCTTCTACGGTTGTCGTCCCTCTTGCTCTTCCAAGTCTTGTTTCTCTGAGAGTCCGGGGTAGACTCTTGCTTTGAGCGTTCCAGCATTTGGACCTTTTTGGTTAGCTCCTAAAATGTCTTGAGGCCTGCTGTACACAAGAATGGGACCATCCAATTGCTGAGGTTCCCAATGAGAAGGCTGACGGACTGGTCTTGCTCCAGTGGCGGTTCACACTTGACTGTGAGATTACGCCATCGGGCGATAAAGTCGGTGTTGCTTTCATTCTTCCCCGGCTTGGTCCTCACAAGGTCAACAATGGAGATTTTATCACTGACACTCATGAACCTTTGCCGAAACAGAGACTCCATTTGGGCAAAGGTAATGACGAACCCGTCTGGTATACTCGCGTACCAGTCGAAAGCAACACCAGTCAGGCTATTGACAAACTGGTGAAGAAAGAGAGCATCATTGCCCTCTGTATTTCCGCACGATGCTTTAAAGTGGGCGACGTGCTGATTTGCGTTTCCCGTCCCGTCAAATCTTCCGAATTTAGAAATGACATAACCGTTGGGGAACTCGATCAGATCGTACTGTGCGGGATATGGCCGCCCCTTACTGTCAATTTCTTTCTGAGCTTCGGCTTCGGCTACCAATGTTCTAACCTTACTAGTGACCAAATCCATTATCCGATCTTGTGTTAGCGGGATAGTGCTATCTGGGGCCAAGGCGTCCCCAGAAGCGGAATGTGGCTGGCTTTCATGCGGCTCACCCGATCTTGGACCCAAGGGGACATGCATCGGTTGCTTCGGGTTTCCATCACCCGGCTCATGAGCAGAGACATATGCCTGATTGGAAGGCGCTCGAGCAATTTGAGCCGTGAGCTGCATCACAACATTCGTCATGTCGTCGATTTTGGAGTAAAGCTTGGCCATTTCTTTATTTTTGCTCCTGAGCTGTTTTCGAAGCTCTTGAAGCAGCTCTTGCTTTGCGGTCCTGGGGCGGAAAGTCGGCTCTTCCTCGCTGTTCGACCTTGACTCTACATGGACTGAGGGGTCTTTCTGCCTATCATCCCCATCGAAAGGATTTTCATCATCCAGCAGAGGCGGCTGTTCTTGGGAAGCGGCAACCACATTCAAGCCAGATTGGGCTTGGGATGTGGTGGCCCCATCCTTTCTTTTGCTGCGAAGGTTGTCGCTGGGGCGCGTGCCCGCCATATAGATCGTATGGACCACATACCCGGCCATCATTTTATTATTGGTAGCTAAATTTGTGGACCGTCTTGGCCTTTCTGTTTTGGTAGCAGACAATCGATTGAAGATGGCTGGCCTCACCGGATTCATGAGTGGTGCTGGCGCCTCTTTTCTGGATCTTCCTCGCAGCTTTCGCGCAGCACAGAGCGCCTGATAGACTCTTGAAGAGACAGTGCCATGCTTTCTCTGTTGGGGCTGGGACACGTCTCTTTGTAGCATTGTTCGGACCGCTGTCTTCTTGATTCTGGCGGTCATGGCGTTTTTCTGAACCCACTTCAGGGGTTTGAAGGAGTTGCTGACTTTTACGGCGGACCCAGCTGTCGTCACTGAGTAACCCTGTTCTTGGAACCTCACAAGTTTCCACCTGGCTGTAGTTCTAGCCCTTTTGTTGGCTCGATACCTGAGCCGCTTCTGCCTCAACCTTTCTGTTTGAGCACTCAACAGGATTCGGCCCTTCGGGATGGCGTTGTAGACCGACTGACAGAGAGTCCCGAGAAAATGCCTGCTCGCTCGATCGTCAAGGGCACCATCTGAGCTTGCTGGAGCTGCTTTGTGGCTCTATTGGTGTTGACAACCTTGCCCCCAGTTGGAACAGTAGAGAGCCGTTCGAATACGGATTTGCATTTGGGGCGGGATGCTCTGGTAGTCACAACGTTCGGCCTCTTGCCCCTCGAGGCTGGTTTGGCCGCTTGGTTTGTCGGGACCTCCGCTAGATGAGCGCTTCCAGTAAGGTAGATGATGACAAAACCAAATTGACGGGGTGACTCCTCCTATTGCTGGATGAGACTGGGAGGGAGAATTACACGGACATTGAACTTGACCACGTACGAGATCGGGGTCGTGTTGGAAGCTGAATTCATCTTGGGAGACATTGTCGTTGAAAGTTGATTGCTGCATAAAAGGAACATTACTTCAGTACAAACATCGGTATGTATATATGTTAAATGAGTTCGCATGAACGCTTGACCCGAGATATGGAAGGAGAGAAAGGTCCCACCGGGCGTGCCAGAAACTGTAGGGTGTTTTTCGTCACCCCATTGAGATGGGAATGCACGCGTTTGTCAGGCGCATTACAGATTCCCCTACCCAGGGCAGGCTGAGGTTTATTGATTGTGGGGATCCGAATCTCCGGCAGCCGTGGACTAAGCTGCCGTTAATTACCTCTCGCCTTTGGAGCGAGGGAACCTCCGATTGACAGGTCAAACTGGTCATGCGAACTTAATATGTAGTATTGTGTTTTGAATATATCGGGGGCCCCGCAGAGTTTTTAACAGGGGAGGTATTTTTAGTATGGAGTGTATATAAAATGAGGGGGGAAATGGCGTCCAAAGGACGCATGAGCGCCAGTGCTTCACGTGCCTAGCACACGGGCGCTGGGTGCGGGCTCGGACGTAGGGCGCTTGGGCACGAGCGCCTCACGTGCGTGACACGCGGGCGCTGGGCGCCTCACGTGCCTGGCACGCGGGCGCTGGACGCCAGCGGGAAAAAGAGGCTAAGCCCTTGCACAGGGAGTTGTACTCCCGATTGACTTTTGGAGTTGAACTTCTAGAAAGAGACTTTTTTTATATGGAGTTAAACTCCCAGGATGTTTGATTTGTGGAGTTAAACTCCAAGAAATCTTTGTAAATGCTCAAGGGGACCCCTTTCTTCTCCCCTGAGCCTTGGATTTTTCCCAAAATGTGGTCTTTGGAGATGGGTCTCCTTCTTCCTCCTCTCTGTTGGCCGGATCTTGGAGAAAAGGGGATGGGATTTAAAAATCTCCTCTTTTTGAGATCTGATTGAAGATCTGAGTTCCCCTTTGTGGATTTTGCGGTGAAAAACTATTTATTTTTGGGAAAGAAAGAGTTAAACTCTTGATTTAATTCAAAAAAAAGGTTTAGAACCTTGAGGAAGGAGAAGGAGAAGGAGGCACAAACCCTAATTTTTTTTAGAGAAAAAAGTTTTCCTAGATATTTTCATCATGTTTGCCTTTATAGGCTACGCACTTTACATATAGCCCCTTGGGCTTTACAAAATGGCGTTTTGCCCATCCCATGCCTCATGTACTCATTTCTTTTGCACATGAGCCATGGGTTTTACAAAAATTTGGCTTTATGCCCATTTTTCTTACATTTATTCATAAAATTAAAAAAGGAAATACACCAAAATTATTTATTACAAATTTTTTTTTCGGCATGGGGGAGGCCGGCCGCTTCATGTTTGGGCTCGACCCGGGCATTGGCCCACTTGGCCTGGCTTGGTGCCACTTGGCTTGGGGTTGACTTTGATTTTGACTTGGTCAACCGGGGTGTAAAATTTGACCCCAACACCTATAACTTCCTTAAGATTCAGTGTAGCACATCTCTTGCTTTAAAACTTCTTTCAAAAGTGAGAAGACGCAAGTTCGATTCCCAAAGGGACATTAAAAAAGAATCACTTCCCCGAGGGTCGAGAGACGGCGTAAACTATGTAACATACCCAAGATACAGCTGTAGACATTATCTATCGGATCACATTGATCATGATTATTCAATTTCATCACTTCTGAATGGATGCTATACACCTATAAATAAATCAAATAAAAAATTTGGATCATATTATAGAATGAATTCCTTGTATGGAAGTTGTCCTCTACAACTGTGTTCTCTCACTGGAGATTGACACTGACATGTGTTAACGTCAAAAAATTGACGCTTGAAGAAAATCCCCCAAGAAATGTTGCCAAAATAACTTGCTTCGGATTTTGTCCGGCCTCGCAGAGTTTTTGAAGGTCCTGCTGCCCGGTCAGCAGGCTGGGATCAAGGGGATAGCGGCCCATAGTAAATACCCCTATAGTGGATACCCCTAAGATGGGTATTGTTAGTAGATGTTGCACATCCTCACAACATTTGTGAGGAGACAGAAGTAGCAAACAATAATTTTGAAGCATACAATATCGACTTTTGAACCCGGATCGTATCGTAAACCATAACTAGTACCCTATCTAGGAGTTTTAGCTACCATGATAGGGATTATACCTTCTTGAAGCCGGTCCTTTGGGTCTTCTTTCCGTTGCGTTTATGAGCTCCTTGGGTGTTTGGGATGATCTCGATCTCCGGTCAGCCATAGATGATCCATCGGAGAGTTTTGGATCAAGCTTCCACCTCCACTAAAGAGGTAACTAAGAAGTCAAGCTTGCTAAGAGAGACTACTTAGATGATATAGAGATAATCAAATGGAATATTTGATCTTAAAACCTATGTTTCACAACTCATGTGAAGGATTAGGATTGAGCTTGAGGGAGGAGATAATTTGGAGAGAGAATGCGAGAGTGAGAATGAGCTAGGTCAAGCATGAACCAAATGATATGGCTAAGCTTCCAATTATTGAAGCATGGATTATTTTTCTCAAAAATAATCAATCATGCTTCAATAGTGAAGCCAAATGAATATAATATTCATTAGCCATGCTTTCATCCATGTTTAGTATCCAAATTCCATCTCATTTATTTATTTTCCAAAATAGAAAATCCATATATGAGGTGTCTCATTCTAGAAGTCTTTTCTTGTACAATTATAAGAATGCCCCTCACCGTATACCGTATAAATAATACCCGTATTCGTATTCCGAAAAATACGAATACAACGAGATACCAATAATCCAATAATATAATACTGGTATCCGGTTTAAACCAAAGCCTACCAGTATTATCCTTCCGAACATCATTCGTATAGCCAGTACATGTATATGATCGAAACCCTGCCGTAACACCTTACGACCTCTACATCGTTTCCCATGAACCAGGAAAACCCTCTGTGTGGGACTCTAAAGACTCGACAGTACGCTGACAGTGGGTTTAACCACAAGCCCGTCAGCGACACTATCTGTGCGCAACGGCTATCCAGGTACTTGTCGAAATGGTGGCCGACGAGCGAACTCATCCTAACCCCAACGAGCCTATAAGTAGCACTTACTCTACAGTCCGGTCTCTTCGTCTTATACGTCGCATATCGAGTCTAGGGGTGGTAAACGTCAGACCCCAGTAACTTGATAAGTCATGCCGACGTGTGGCTCATAACGGTTCGAGAAACTACTGATAACTCTTATCAGTAAATCTCAAAAACCCTGGTCAGGGAATTGTTGTTATAGCCAATCGAGCATAGCGCAACATCAACTTTCTATACCGGTAGAGACGAAATCCCTCCTATCGCTCACCGCCTCTATGTGATTCGGGACTGTATCCAAAATCCACCTGTTTGCACGACTCTGAAGCGCCGTGGTGGGGAGGAAATCAAAGCACAGTGGGAACCACACAAGACACTATGACGATATCAGGTCTACAGACTAACCTGTACAAGTGTCACTAGAGAACTGCTATCTGACGATATGTATGATACCATCTAGGAGTTCTCGGCGAGTCGTGTTCGGTGTACCCATTCTCTAATGAGCACCTGTGTACAATCCTTGATGTCAAACACCAATGGTTATGGGATCAACCATCGCCCACATACAGGGTCAAGAAACGTACACACTAGTATACTCGGGAATATCAATGCCCCTGTCTCGATATTCCCTCGATTTGGAACTGTTAAAGGATCTGCTTACGGACTACGCAAGCCCTATTAGTATGATCTGTATCATAGTCCTGGTAGTCAAGCAAACATCCTAAGGGCTTTATTAGCATGTATACAAGATATGAAATACTAACTAGAACACATCACATGATAAGATAAAGGTAAACCAAATAGCGTACTATCATATTGAACAAGATTGTTTCTGTACATATATATCCCTAGCATCTTATACAATAAAAGCCTTTAGGACATACATATCCAACAATCTCCCACTTGCACTAAGGCCTTTAGTTGGCGCAATAAGTAACCACTGTCTGCACTATAGCTAGTTGCTGGCGTACCGTATGCCCAACATCTCGAAGAGTCTCTCGAACTGGACTTGAGGGATAGCCTTGGTGAATGGATTGGCTGTGTTATGTTTTGTGTCCATTCTCCGCATCTCGATCTCCGATCTCCATGATGAGTTGATACCACCTTAAGATATGTCTGGATTTCTGATGGGACCGTGGTTCCTTTGCTAAAGCCATGGCTCCATTGTTATCACAATACAAAGGTATTGGATTTATCAATGGATGGAACCACCTGAAGTTCAGAAATGAACTTCCTCATCCTGACTGCTTCTTTTGCGGCATCATTAGCAGCAATATACTCATCTTTCATTGTAGAGTCAGCGACGGTATCTTTCTTGGAACTCTTCCAACATACCGCCCCTCCATTGATGGTAAGTACAAACCCTGAGATGGACTTGTTGTCATCCTTATCGCTTTGGAAACTGGAATCGGTAAAGGCCTCCATTTGAAGATCTCCGTTACCATACACCAAGAACATTTTTTTAGTCCTTCGCAAGTACTTGAGAATGTTCTTCATAGCCGTCTAGTGTTTCTCCCCTGAATTGGATTGATACATGCTTACTACACTCAGTGCGTAAGCTACATCTGGACGAATACATAATATCACATACATTATAGATTCTACCGCCGAAGCGTATGGGATAATGCTCATACGAGCCCTCTCTTCATCAGTCTTTGGAGACATCTCTTTGAAGAGGGTGATCCTGTGACAAGCGGGTAAATTATCTCGCTTGGAATCTTCCATACTAAACCTTTTTAGTATGGTGTCTATGTATCTCGATTGAGACAATCCCAACAATCTCTTAGATCCATCTCTATAGATCTTAATTCCCAGAATATACGAGGCATCATCCAGGTCCTTTATGGAGAATCTTTACGATAAGATTAGTTTGACCGATTGTAGCATAGGAACATCATTTCCTATCAAGAGAATGTCGTCTACGTACAATACGAGGAATGCGACAGTACTCCCTACAATCTTTTTATAAATACACGGTTCATCTACATTTTTGATAAAACCAAACTCTTTGATTGTATCATCAAAGCAGATGTTCCAACTCCGTGATGTGTGCTTTAATCCATAGATGGATTTAAGCAACATGCATGCCTTCTCGCTGCTCCCACTGTCAATAAAGTTTTCTTGCCGATCCATAAAAACGCATCCATCTAAATCACCAGAAATGCTGTTTTAACGTCCATCTGTCAGATTTCATAGTCGTAGTAAGCAGCAATAGCAAGCAGGATCCGAATGGATTTAAGCATTGTAACTGGAGAAAAAGTCTCATCATAGTCCAATCCTTGTTTTTAACGAAATCCTTTCGCCACAAGCCTAGCTTTATAGGTCTTTACCTGTCCATCCACACCAATCTTTTTCTTAAAGATCCATTTGCACCCTATGAGTTTTACTCCAGAAGGTGCAATCTCCAAAGTACATACTTTGTTGGTGTGCATGGATTCCATTTCGGATCACATGGCATCCAGCCATTTCACCGAGTCACTACTCATGATAACTTGCTAGAAACTAGTAGGGTCATCATTTATGATGCAATCTTCTCTATCACCTTCAATTAGAAAACCATAGTATCTATCCGGTGGGCGAGAAGTTCTACTAGATCTCCGGAGTGACTGAGGCTCGTTGGGTTCTATTGAAACTTCAGGTTCAACCAAATCGTCAGTATTTGTTTGTGGCTATGGAATTTCTTCCAGCTCTACCGTATTGCCAACAATATCATTTGTAAAGAACTCATTTTCAAAAATATGGCATATTGAGAAACAAAAACTCTTTGTTCCTCCTTATGGTAGAAAAGATCCCCATATGAATGTTTGGGATACCCCACAAATTTACACAAAACCGACCGTGTCTTGAGTTTGTCTGGATTCCGCTTTTTAACAAAAGCAGGACAACCCAATATCCTAACTCATTTAAGAGTGGTCTCTTCCCATACCATATCTCATATGGAGTGGTAGACACGGTTTTGGTCGGAACCCTGTTTAATAGATATATTGCAGTCTCCAATACATGCCCCCAGAACGACAATGGTAACTCAGTATCACTCATCATTGAACGACTATATCTAATAGGGTATGATTTCTCCGTTCTGACACACCGTTGTGATGTGGTGTATACGGAGGAGTGAACTGAGAAAGAATCCCATTCTCTTTCGGGAAATCTAGAAACTCTGTACTTAGGTACTCTCCTCCTCGATCTGATCGAAGTTTCTTGATACTCAATCCAGTTTGTTTTTCTACTTCAAGTTTATACTCTTTGAATTTTTCGAAAGCTTCAAACTTATGTTCAACAAGAACACGTGTTCAAATATCGAGAAATCATAAGTAAAAGTTATGAAGTATGAAAAACCACTTCTTGTATGTGTAGACATTGGTCCACATACATCACTATGTATGAGGCCTAAGAGTTCAGTAGGTCTCTCTTTGTGTCCAGTAAACGGAGTTTTGGTCATTTTACCTTTGATGCAAGACTGACAAGTCACATAAGATTTATATTCAAACGGATTTAAATATCCATCTTTATGTAGCTTGGTTAGTCTTGTTTCGTTAATATGACCAAGTCTACAATGCCAAATGAAAGCTTCATTTATCTCTGAAATCTTTGTTTTGTTTGTGTGTTGTATGTTAAAAGCTGTGTGTTGATTCAGGACGTAGATTTCGTTATTTAATGTGCCATATCCAATCAACTGTTGATTTAGGTTAATGTTCATAACATTAGTTTGTAACACAAAATTATATCCTTCATTGTCCAACAGAGATACTGATATTATGTTACACAACATAGATGGCACAAAATAACACGGGTTCAAAACCAATATACATCCTGAAGGTAAACCAATGTGATACTCTCCCATTGATACAACATATACATTCGAACCATTCCCAACACGGAGAATGTGATCACCTTTCTTCAAAACCTTACTATTTCTCAATCCCTACACACAATTGCAGATGTGAGATCCCGATCCGGTATCTAATACACAGGAAGTAGAGTTTATTGAAAAACAGTTTTCGGTAACAAACACACCTGAAGCGGAAGCATGAACATGTTTCTTCTTCTTGAGATCAGCGAGGTACCCAACACAATTTCTCTTTCAGTGCTCAGCCTTGTAGTAGTAGAAGCATTCCCCTTTTCCCGATGCCGCAGCCCCAGTCTTGTCTTTCCCCGGTGCCTTTCTAACTCCACCTTTCGGTTTGATGGGTTTCTTCTTCTTCTTTCCCTTAGGTTCAGCTTTCTGGACGGAAGAGGAAGATGGCCCAGCAACTAGAGAGGGAGTTTTCACTACTTTTAGCGTGCTCTCTGCACTCCTCAACATATTGAGAAGTTCAGGAAGGAGCTTCTCCAGATTGTGCATGTTGAAGTTCATTATAAACTGAGTATAGGCAGGGGGAGAGACTGTAGAACTATATCAACATATTGTTCATTTTTCATCGTCCATCCCAGCTCCTTTAGTTCTTCAATAAGACCTATCTTCTTCAACACATGATCACCTACAGATGTGCCAGCAACCATCCTCATCTGAAACAACTTTCTTGAGGCCTCGTAACACAGGGCACGAGATTGCTCCCCATACATGTCCTTTGTATAGAGAAAGATGGATTGCACATCCATCTTCCCATGCTGCTTCTGATGTTCGTTGTCCATCGAAGCAAGCGCGAGGCATTTGGCTGTGGCGCAATCAATATCCCATATCTTGTGGATTTCCTTATCCGCAATAGAGGAATCATGGCCTGAGAGGGGAGGGGCTGGAGCAGTAAGGACGTATGCATCCTTGTCATAAGTAAGGGCAATATTTACGTTCCTCAGCCATTCTTTATAATTTGGTCCCGTGGGTTTATTTTTGTCTAATAGAAGCTTAAGTCCCGACATTGGTATCTGCCATTAGGAGAGAGAAAAGAAAACACTCAGCAATTGCTGTTGCATGATTAGATTGGTTATTAATCATATCTAATCGATGTATCCTATTGCTTTTTATCAAATTTTCTTTCAAACCCTCAAAAGAAAATTAGCAAGGATTAATTACATTCTACAAGTTCGCTAACCGGTCAGCCATGCTAGTGTCGGTACTCCGAGGGAGGTTTCCCATGCTTTTGCACGGACCTAATTAAAATAAACCTCGTTTTCCTAGAGGCATAACCCTGTCGACACTTTTCTAGACACCTACTGGATTGGCTAATTGTAAAGTGTAAAATTCTCCTGGGAGTAACTATTACTCACAGTGGGATCGGGATCCAACTGTGAAATAGAAGGTATGCAATCTCATTGCAAATTTCAACACTTGGAATTCCCGATATGGTTTTTACCCCTAGCGTCTTATGACCTTAACTATGGTCAACAAATCATAAGCGCCAGTCAAGTTCTACCCGTCATTTCATGATCGATTTAGACCCACCCGTATGACCCTTAACTATGGTCAAAAAAGTCATACGAATGTCCTAATCGATCGCATCATATGCTTTGTAGGAAGACATCACTTAGCTACCGTACACTACGCCTTAACTATAGTCAACAAACGTATCACGAATACTAAGTACTCTACTTTTTAAAATGGCGGAGGGCTATGAATGATTTTGATGAAACCTTTAACGTAATGAACTTGATATCGTTGTAGAATCTAGTGATTTGAAAAGGAGCAGTTTAATATCTGCTTAAAAATCGAGTAGTTTTTCAAAAACAAACTGCATAGCTTTTGCTAAAGAGGTCACTCCCGATGAAGGGATCTCGGCTCTTTCCTTATCGAATGAGGTGCTGGGTATTCATCAAGGAATACAACTATACAAAGCAAGAACTAGAGAGGCTATCATGATAAACCGAGTGGGTTGTAGCATTTGCTAGTTTTGCTAAAGAGGGCACTCCCGGTGAAGGGATCTCGGCTCTTTCTTCATCGATTGAGGTGCTGGATATTCATCAAGGAATACCACTATGCAAAGCAAGAACTAGAGCCATCCTTTTTGAAATTCTTTGATTCTACAATATCTTTAGGTTTCTTTACTTAACATTAATCTCATCAATGTTTTCCCAACATTTAACCTTATCATTGCAGAAAAAGAATCGAAAATAGAACGTACGTTTATACCATCCGTATTCGCCACGGGGCCCCGTCATACATCGTTAGGTTACTTAACTAACGGCAGAGCGGGGACTGGACTAATGCGGATGCAATACATAAGCAACGTTTATTATATATCTCATATATATATCGCCATCCGTCTCACGCAATAATAAGCATTCCAGATCACAGATGAATACATTGGATATACTAGGAATTCCGTGTTTTGTTTAAACCCTGAACGAAAGACGGATTCCACGGTCGTGATGAATAGCCAAACCCCACCCTAGACCCCTACGGGTGCGGCAAACTACCCGTTAAATTTCTGAAGTGAAGCAACCTTCCTCAATAAAATGAGTAGGCCACACCGCACTTCAAGAACCCGGTAGTTTGTGCCCCCCACCTTGGGTCTATCATAGGAGCAAAAATAGTAAAAAGAAATAATACAACGGTGGCTACAAACTCAACCCGGATGTGCCCCGCAAAATAATATTACATCACTTTTACAAATTACAAGAATGAAAGAAAAGAAAACTCTTCTCACATCCCCGGCTATTCATCCATGACGATCCAACACATTCATTTACATATACCATCACATGATACACATATGTGCAACCCCCACTACTCGTCGTATAGCAATTAGTGGACGTTTCATAACACATCAAAACTGAAAAGCGGAAAAACGATGCAAAAAAATCGACTTCGAAACACTCCGAATTGCTCTAACACTTAGAGAACATCACATGCAATCTGGGAAAAAATAAACAACACCATGAATCCTAAAACCAAGAGTACAGCACACCATCAAAAACCCAAGCCCAAAATCCACTACAGGGCCGGCGAGGCCGAGAAATTCATGAGTTTGGCCGGTGAGTTTTGCGAATTTTGGGCTCGTTTTTCGAGAGTGTTATAGTTATCTCATAACAAGTCTTATGTACATGTTTAAAAAAAATTTTAGGGGACTTAAATTTTTTTCCAGAAACTTGGTTTTTGATTTTACGGTTTCGGAGTTGTTTCGGTTTCAAAGCTTTAAACGTTGTCTAAAATACTAGTTTTGGTTTAGTTAGGCTCTGACACCATGTTAGTAGATGCTGCACATCCTCACAACACTTGTGGGAAGGCGGAAGTACCAAACAATAATTTTGAAGCATGCAACATCGACTTTTGAACCCATATCGTATCCTAAACCATAACTAGTACCTTATCTAGGAGTTTTAGCTATTATGATAGGGATTATACCTTCTTGAAACCGGTCCTTCGGGTCTTCTTTCCACTGCGTTTCTGAGCTCCTTAGGTGCTTGGGATGATCTCGTCTCCGGTCACCGCTAAGCCATAGATGATCCACCGAGAGCTTTGGATCAAGCTTCAACCTCCACTAAAGAGGTAACTAAGAAGTCAAGCTTGCTAAGAGAGACTACTTAGATGATGTAGAGATAATCAAGTGGAATATTTGATCTCAAAACCTATGTTTCACAACTCATGTGAAGGATTATGGTCGAACTTGAGGGAAGAGATAATTTAGAGAGAGAATGTGAGAGTGGGAATGAGCTAGGTCAAGCATGAACCAAATGATATGGCTAAGCTTCCAATTATTGAAGCATGGATTATTTTTCTAAAAAATAATCAACCATGTTTCAATAGTGAAGCCAAATGAATATAATATTCATTAGCCTTTCATCCATGCTTTGAAAAAGTCTCCAAATTCTACCTCATTTATTTATTTTCCAAAATAGAAAATCAATATATGAGGTGTCTCCTTCTAGAAGCCTTTTCTTATACAATTACAAGAGGCCCCTCACCGTATACCGTATAAATATACCCGTATTCGTATTCCGAAAAATACGAATACAATGAGATACCAATAATCTAATAATATAATACTGGTATCCGGCTTAAACCAAAGCCACTAGTATTATCCTTCCGAACATCATTCGTGTAGCCAGTACACGTATATGATCAAAACCTTGCCATAATAGTTTCCCTGGTTTAGGCGAAACGATATAGAGGCCGCAACGGGCTATAACGGGCCAATAAGGCTCTAAAGACTCGACAGTATGCTGACAGTGGGTTTAACCACAAGCCCGTCAGCGGCGCTAGCTGTGCGTAATGGCTACCCAGGTACTTGTCGAGAAGGTGGCCGACGGGCGAACTCATCCTAACCCCAACGAGTCTATAAGTACACTTATCGTACAGTCCGGTCTTTTCGTATGATACGTCACATATCCAGTGTAGGGGTGGTAAACGTCAGACCCCAGTAACTTGATTAGTCATGCCGATGTGTCGCTCATAACGGTTCGAGAAACTACTGATAACTCTTATCAGTAAATTTCAACAACCCTGGCCAGGGAATTGCTGTTATAACCAATCGAGCATAGCGCAACATCAACTCCCTATACCGGGAGAGACGAAACCCCTCCTATCGCTTACCGTCTCCATGTGATTCGGGACTGTACCCAAAATCCACCTGGTTGCACGTCTCTGAAGAGCTGTGGTAGGAAGGAAATCAAAGCACAGTGGGAACCACACAAGACACTATGACGATCTCGGGTCTACAGACTAACCTGTACAAGTGTTACCAAAGAACTGCTATTTGACGATAGGTATGATACCATCTAGGAGTTCTCGGCGAGTCCTGTTCGGTGTACCCATTTTCTAATGAGCACATGTGTACAATCTTTGATGTCAAACACCAATGGTTATGGGATCAACCATCGCCCCCATACAGGGTTAGAAACGTACACACTAGTCTACTCTGGAATATCGATGTCCTATTTCGATATTCACTCGACTAGGAACTATTAAAGGATCTGCTTACGGACTACGCAAGCCCCACTAGTATGATCTGCATCATAGTCCTGATAGTCAAGCAAATATCCTAAGGGCTTTATCAACATGTATATAAGATATGAAATACTAAGTAGAACACATCACATGTTAAGATAAAGGTAAACCAAATGGCGTACTATCATATTGAGCAAGATTGTTTCTGTACATACATATCCCTAGCATCCTATACAATAAAGTCCTATAGGGCATATATATCCAACATGTATCCGCTTGCAAACTGAAGCGGTGGCGGATACCTCAAACGAGACATCCGAAGTGGGTGTAACAGCTTACTTTTTATGGGTAATGAGGGGTCATTCCTTCCCCCACCCTCTAAAACATGAGAACATTTTTATAACTGTTCCCCACCCCCTATAAAATCACATCAAAAAGGGTAGAAATCCTCTAAGTCTCAAAAGATCCATATCTAGATCATGATCACCACCATAAAAATCTTCTTGCAAAAAGAAAGAAGAAAAGAAAGAAAAGACGGGTGAGAACTTAGATCCAAGTTCATTCTTCTCCTTGATCTATGGCCATGGCCCGAGAGGACCACTTGAAGAACTTAACAAGTTCTCAACACAAGTGTGTCCCTCGTGGCCTGCATATGAATTGTGACATAAGAATCCTATGTCATTTTGAACCATAGACACTGTTATTGTATGTTGCGCACCCTCACAACTTTTGTGAGGAGGCGGAAATGGCAAACGAAAATTTTCACCCACTTTAACTCTAAATCTTGTGCTAAACCATAACTAGAAACCATATCTAGAGATCTTATCTACTATGATATGGGGTTATACCTTGAGAATCGGTCCTTCGGGTCTTCGTTTGGATGCGACTCCTAGGCTCCTTGGATGCTTGAAAGGAACTCGGTCTCCGGTCACCTCTAGGTCGAAGATGATCCACCCGAGAGCTATAGAACAAAGCTTCAAACTTTTCACAAGAGTTAACTAAGAAATCAAGTGTGCTAGAAATGATAACTTATATGATGTAGAGATGAACTATTGGATTACTTTTATCCCTAAGCTTTTGATTCACAACTCATGTGAAGGGTAAAGCTTAGAGGTAGGAGAAGGAGATAATTTTGGAGAGAGAAGATCAATGTTAGAATGAGCAAGTATCAAGCATGAATAAATGATATGGCTCATCACAAATAATTGAAGCATGCATTATTTTTCTCCAAAAATAATGCACCATGCTTCAATAGTAAACCCAAATGAATATAAAATGAAATAAGCCATTCCTTCATCCATGCTTTGACAATTCCAAATTCCACCTCATTGTTTTTATTTTTTCAAAATAAAAACCCATTTATGAGGTGTCTCCTTCTAGAATGTATTCTTGTACAATTACAAGAATACCCCTCACCGTATACCGTATAAGTATACCCGTATTCGTATTCCGAAAAATACGAATACAAATAATCCAATAATATAATACCGGTATCCGGCTTAAACCAAAGCCTACCGGTATTATCCTTCCGATTATCATTCCTGTAGCCAGTACACGAACATGATCGAAACCCTGCCGTAACAGCTTACGGCCTCTATATCTTTTGCTGAACCAGGGAACCCTCTGTGTGGGACTCTAAAGACTCGACAGTACGATGGCAGTGGGTTTAACCATAAGCACGTCAGCGGCATTAGCTGTGCGTAACGGCTACCCAGGTACATGACGAAAAGGTGGCCGACGAGCGAACTCATCCCAATCCTAACGAGCCTGTAAGCAACACTTACCGTACAGTCCGGTTTCTTTGTCTGATATGTCGCATATGAAGTTTATGGGTGGTAAATGTCAGACCCCGGTAACTTTACAAGTCATGCTGATTTATGGCTCATAACGTTTCGAGAAACTACTGATAACTCTTATCAGTAAATCTTGAGAACCCTGGCCAGAGATTTGCTGTTATGGCCGATCAAGCATAGCGCGAAATCAACTCCCTATACCGAGAGAGACGAAACCTCTCCTATCGCTCACCGCCTCCATGTGATTCGGGACTGTACCCAAAATCCACCTGTTTGCACGAATCAGTAGAGACGTAGTAGGGAGGAAATCAGAACACAGTGGGAATCACACAAGACACTATGACGATTTCGGGTTTACAGACTAATCTGTACAAGTGTCACCAGAGAACTGCTATCTGACAATAGGTATATATACCATCTAGGAGTTCTCGGCGAGTCCTGTTCGGTGTACCCATTCTCCAATGAGCACCTGTGTACAATCTTTGATGTCAAACACTAATGGTTGTGGGATCAACTATCGCTCCCAAGATCAAGAAACGTACACACTAGTCTACTCTGGTAATATCGATACCCTGTCTCGATATACTCTCGACTATGAACTATTAAAGGATATGCTTTTAGACTGCCCATGCCCCACTAGTATGATCTACATCATAATCCTGGTAGTCAAGTATAATCCTAAGGACTTCATCAACATGTATATAAGATATGAAATACAACACATCACATGTTAAGATGAAGATAAACCAGATAGCATACTATCATTTCGAGCAAAGATTGTTTCTGTACATATACATGCATAGCATCCTATACAATACAGGCCTCTAGGCATACATATCTAACAATCTCCCACTTGCACTAAGGCCTGTAGTTGGTGCAATGAGTATCCACTGTCTACACTAGAACTAGTTGCCGGCGTACCGCATACCCAACATCTCGAACAGTTTCTTAAACTGGACTTTAGGGATGGCCTTGGTGAATGGATCTGCTATGTTGTCTTTCGTGTCTACTCTCCGTATCTCGATGTCCTGGCGATCCACTATCTTCCTGATGAGGTGATACCGCCTCAAGATATGTCTGGATTTCTGATGGGACCGTGGTTCCTTTGCCAAAGCCATGGCTCCATTGTTATCACAATATAAAGGTATTGGATTAGCAATGGATGGAACCACCTAAAGTTCAGAAATGAACTTCCTCATCCAGATTGTCTCTTTTGCGGCATCATTAGCAGCAATATACTCAGCTTCCATAATGGAGTCAGCGACGGTATCTTGCTTGGAACTCTTCCAACATACCGCTTCTCCATTTAGGGTAAATACAAACCCCGAGATGGACTTACTATCATCTTTATCGCTCTGGAAGCTGGAATTGGTAAAGGCCTCCATTTGGAGGTCTCCATTACCATACACCAAAAACAGTTCTTTAGTCCTTCGCAAGTACTTCAGAATGTTCTTCACAGCAGTCCAGTGTTTCTTCCCCTGATTGGATTGATACCTGCTTACTGCACTCTCAGCGTATAGGCTACATCTGGGCGAGTACATAACATCGCATACATTATAGATCCAACCGCTGAAGCGTAGGGTATAATGCTCATGCGAGCCCTCTCCTCATCAGTCTTTGGAGAGGGTGATCCCGTGACAAGCGGGTAAATTATCTCGCTTGAAATCTTTCATACTAAACCTCTTTAGTTTGGTGTTTATGTATCTCGATTGGGACAATCCCAACAATCTCTTAAATCCATCTCTATAGATCTTAATTCCCAGAATGTACGAGGCATCACCCAGGTCCTTTATGGAGAATCTTTACGATAAGAATAGTTTGATCGATTGTAGCATAGGAACATCATTTCCTATCAAGAGAATGTCGTCCACGTACAATACGAGAAATACGACAGTACTCCCTACAATCTTTTTATAAATACATGGTTCATCTACATTTTTGATAAAACCAAACTCTTTGATTGTATCATCAAAGCAGATGTTCCAACTCCGTAATGCCTGCTTTAATCCATCGATGGATTTAAGCAACCTGCATGCTTTTCCGCTGCTCCCACTGTCAATGAAGCCTTCTTGCCGATCCATAAAAACACATTCATCTAAATCACCATTTAGAAATGCTATTTTAACGTCCATCTGCCAGATTTCATAGTCGTAGTAAGCAACAATAGCAAGCAGGATCCAAATGGATTTAAGCATTGCAACTGAAGAAAAAGTCTCATCATAGTCCAATCCTGGTCTTTAACGAAATCCTTTCTCCACAAGCCTAGCTTTATAGGTCTCTACCCGTCCATCCACACCAATATTTTTCTTAAAGATCCATTTGCACCCTATGGCTTTTACTCCAGAAGGTGCAACCTCCAAAGTCCATACTTTGTTGGTGTGCATGGATTCCATTTCGGATCGCATGACATCCAGCCATTTCACCGAGTCACTACTCGTGATAGCTTGCTGAAAACTAGTAGGGTCATCATCATCTATGATGCAATATTCTCTATCACCTTCAATTAGAAAACCATAGTATCTATCCGGTGGGCGAGAAGTTCTACTAGATCTCCGGAGTGACTGAGGCTCGTTGGGTTCTATTGAAACTTCAGGTTCAACCAAATTGTCAGTATTTGTTTGTGGCTCTGAAATTTTTCCAGTTCTACCGTATTGCCAATAGTGTCATTTGTAAAAAAATCATTTTCTAAAAATGTGGTATACTGAGAAACAAACACCCTTTGTTCCTCTTTATGGTAGAAAAGATATCCATATGAATGGTTTGGATATCCCACAAATTTACACAAAACCGATCGTGACTCGAGTTTGTCCGGATTCTGCTTTTTCACATAAGTCGGACAGCCCCATATCCTAACTCGTTTAAGAGACGGTCTCTTCCCATACCATATCTCATATGGAGTGGTAGACACGGTTTTGGTCAGAACCCTGTTCAATAGATATATTGCAGTCTCCAATGCATGCTTCCAGAATGAAAGTGGTAACTCAGCATCACTCATCATTGACCGTACCATATCTAATAGGGTACGATTTCAACGTTCCGACACACCGTTGTGCTGTGGTGTGTACGGAGGAGTGAGCTGAGAGAGAATCACATTCTCTTTTAGGAAATCTAGAAACTCTAAGCTTAGATACTCACCTCCTCGATCCGATCGAAGTTTCTTGATACTCAAGCCTGTTTGTTTTTCTACTTCAGATTTATACTCCTTGAATTTTTCGAAGGCTTCGGACTTATGTTTCAACAAGAACATGTGTCCGAGTCTCGAGAAATCATCAGTGAAAGTTATGAAGTATGAATAAACACGTCTCGCATGTGTAGACATTGGTCCACATACATCACTATGCATGAGGCTTAAGAGTTCAGTAGCTCTCTTTCTGTGTCCAGTAAACGGAGTTTTGGTCATTTTACCTTTGATACAAGACTGGCAAGTCGTATAAGATTTATATTCAAACGGGTTTAAATATCCATCTTTATGTAGTTTGGTTAGTCTTGTTTCGTTAATATGACCAAGTCTACAATGCCAAATGAAAGCTTCATTTATGTCTGAAATTTTTCTTTTGTTTGTGTGTTGTATATTGAAAACTGTGTGTTGATTTAGGACGTATATCCCCTTATTTAATGTACTAGACCCAATCAACTGTTGATTAAGGTTAATGTTCATAACATTACTTTGTAATACAAAATCATATCCTTCATTGTCCAACAACGATATAGATATAATATTACAAAACATCGAAGGTACAAAATAAGATGGGTTCAAAACTAATATACAACCCGACGGCAAACCAAGATGATACTCTCCCACTGATACAGCATGTACAGAGGAACCATTTCCAACTCGGAGAGTGTGATCATCTTTCTTCAAAACCTTGCTATTTTTCAGCCCCTGCACACAATTGCAGATGTGAGATCCTGACCTGATATCTAATACCCAGGAAGCATAATTAATTGAAAAACAGTATTATGTTACAAACACACATGAAGTGGAAGCATCAGCATGCTTCTTCTTTTTGAGGTCGGCAAGGTATCCAACGCAGTTTCTCTTTCAGTGCCCAGTCTTGTGGCAGTAGAAGCAATGCCCTTTTCCTGACGCAACAACCCCTGTCTTGTCCTTCCCCGGTGCCTTTTTCATTCCACCTCTCGGTTTGATGGGTTTCTTCTTCTTCTTTCCCTTGGTCTTAACTTTCGGTACGAAAGAGGAAGATGGCCCAGCAACTAGAGCGGGAGTTTTCGCTACCTTTAGCGTGCTCTCTGCACTCCTCAACATATTGAGAAGTTTAGGAAGTGACTTCTCCAGATTATGCATGTTGAAGTTCATTATGAACGGAGCAAAGGCAGGGGGAGAGACTGTAGAACAACAACATACTGTTCGTTCTCCATTGTCCATCCCAGGTCCTCTAGTTCTTCGATAAGACCTATCATCTTCAATACATGGTCACTTACAGACGTGCCAGCAGCCATCCGCATCTGAAACAACTTTCGAGATGCTTCATATCGGAGAGTGCGAGATTGCTCTCCATACAATTTCTTTGTATGAAGAAAGATGGATTGTACATCCATCTTCTAATGCTGCTTCTGATGTTCATTGTCCATAGAAGAAAGCGTGAGTCATTTGGCTGTTGCGCAGTCTATATCCCATGTCTTGCGGATTTCCTTATCCGCAACTGAAGAAAGAAGGCCTGGGCTAGGAGGGGCTGGAGTAGTCAGGACGTATCCGATCTTATCATAGGTCAGGGCAATATTTACATTCCTCAGCCATTCTTTGTAATTCGGCCCCGTGAGTTTATTTTTGTCTAATAAAAGCTTTAGTCCCGTCATAGGTATCTGCCATTAAGAGAGAGAAAAGAAAACACTCAGCGATTGCTCTTCCATTATTAGATTGGTTATTAACCTTATCTAATCGATGTCTCCCACTACTTTTATCAAAATTTTCTTCAAACCTTAAAAAGAAAATTAACCAGGATTAATTGCAATTTACAAGTTCGCTAACCGGTCGGCCAAGCCAGTTTGGTACTCCGTGTTTTCGTATGGACCTAATTAAAATAAACCTCGTTTCCTTAGAGGTATAATCCCGTTGACACCTTTCTAGACATCTACTGGATTAGCTAATTGTAAAGTGCAAAACTCTCCCGGGAGTAAATTTTACTCAGTGGGATCGGAATCCAACTATCAAATAGAAGGTACGCAATCTTATTGCAAATTTCAACTCTTAATTCCCGATATGGTTTTTACCCCTAGTGTCTTGTGACCTTAACTATGGTCAACAAATCATAAGCACTAGTTAAGTTCTACCCGCCATTTCGTGATTGATTTATACCCACCCGTATGACCCTTAACTATGGTCAACAAAGTCATACGAATGTCCTAATCGATCGCATCATATGCTTTGTAGGAAGACATCACTTAGCTACCGTACACCACGCCTTAACTATGGTCAACAAACGTGGTACGAATACTAAGTACTATGCTTCCTAAATCGGCGGAGGGAAACATATGGTTTTGATGAAAATCTTTAACGTTTTGAACTTGATATCGTTGTAGAATCGAGTGAAAGGAGTGGTTTAACCTCCAGTTTTAAAAATCGAATGGTTTTGTAGCATATTTCTAATTTTGCTAAAGAGATCACTCCAGGTGAAGGGATCTCGGTTCTTTCCTCATCGAATGAGGTGCTGGATATTCATCAAGGAATATCACGATGCAAATCAAAACTTAGATCAACTATAAAAACAAATCGAGTGTTTTGTAACATTTGTTAGTTTCGCTAAAGGGGTCACTTCCGGTGATGGGATCTCGGCCCTTTCCTCATCGAATGAGGTGATGGATATTCATCAAGGAATACCACTATGCAAAGCAAAACATAGAGTTGCCATTTTTTCAAAAGTTTGATTCTACAATATCTTAGGTTTCTTTTTCTTAACATTAATCACATAATGTTGCCCCATCATTTACGTTTCCTAAACATCACAGAAAAGAAACGAAAATAGAACGTACGCTTATGCCCTCCGCATTCGCTACGGGGACCCGTCATGCACCATTAGGTTGCTTAACTAACGGCAGAGCGGGGGATGGACTAGCGCGGGTGCAAAACATATGCAATGTTTATTATATATATCTCATATATAAATAGCCATTCGTCCCACGTATTTATAAACATTCCGGATCACAGATGAATACATTGGATATACTAGGAATTCTGTATTTCGTTCAAGCCCTTAACGAAAGACGGATTCCACGGTCGTGATGAATAGTCAAACCCCACCCTATACCCCTACGGATGCGGCAAACTACCCGCCAAATTCTCGAAGTGAAGCAACCTCTCTCAATAAAATGAGTAGGTCACTCGACACTTCGAGAATCCGGTAGTTTCTGCACCCCACCTTGGGTCTATCCTAGGAGCAAAAACAATAAAAAGAAATAATACATCGGTGGCTACAACCTCAATCCGGATGTGCCCCGCAAAAATAATATTACATCAATTTTACAAATTACATGAATGAAAGAAAAGAAAAACACCCTTCTCACATCCCGGCTATTCATGCACGACGATCCAACATATTCATATACACATACCATCACATGATATACATATGTGCAACCCCCACTAATCATCGTATAGCAATTAGTGGACGTTTCAAACACATATCAAACTGAAAGGCGGATAAACGACGTTAAAAATTCGATTTCGAAATACTCCGATTTCCCCTTACACTTAGGTTACATCACATGTAATCTGGAAATAATCAAACAATACCATAAAGCCAAAAACCCAGACAGTGACCCCTAAAAAACCCAAGCCCAAACCCATGAACAGAACCGGCGACGCCGGGAAATTCCTTGTTCTCGCCGGGTCAAAAAGGGTGGTTTGGGCTCGTTTTTCTAGAGTTTTCTACTTATATCATAACAAGTATTTTGCACATGTTTAAAAAAAAAATTTAGAACAACTTTTGAAAATTTCCAGAGAGCAGTTTTGGTTTTACAGTATCGGAGTTGTTTCGTGTTTCGAAGTTTTAAACATCGTCTAAAAATCTAGTTATGGTCTAGTTAGTCTCTGATACCATGTTAGTGTATGTTGCACACCTTCGCAACTCTTGTGAGGAGGCGGAAGTTGCAAACGAAAATTTTCTTGCATGCAACACCCACTTTAACCGTAGATCTTGTGCTAAACCATAACTAGAAACCTTATCTAGAGATCTTATCTACGATGATAAGGGGTTATACCTTGAGAATCGGTCTTTCGGGTCTTCGTTTGGATGCGACTCCTAGGCTCCTTGGATGCTTGAAAGGAACTCGGTCTCCGGTCACCTCTAGGTCGAAGATGATCCACCCGAGAGCTATAGAAAAGCTTCAAACTCTTCACAAGAGTTAACTAAGAAATCAAGTGTGTTAGAAATGATTTCTTAGATGATGTAGATATGAACTAGTGGATTACTTTTATCCCTAAGCTTTTGATTCACAACTCATGTGAAGGGTAAAACTTAGAGGTAGGAGAAAGGGATAATTTTGGAGAAAGAAGTTCAATGTTAGAATTAGCAAGTATCAAGCATGAACAAATGATATGACTCATCACAAATAATTGAAGCATGCATTATTTTTCTCCAAAAATAATGCACCGTGCTTCAATAGTAAACCCAAATGAATATAAAATGAAACAAGCCATTCCTTCATCCATGCTTTGACAATTCCAAATTCCACCTCATTGTTTTTATTTTTTCAAAATAAAAACCCATTTATGAGGTGTCTCCTTCTAGAATGTATTCTTGTACAATTTCAAGAATACCCCTCACCGTATACCGTATAAGTATACCCGTATTCGTATTCCAAAAAATACGAATACAAATAATCCAATAATATAATACCGGTATCCGGCTTAAACCAAAGCCTGCCAGTATTATCCTTCCGATCATCATTCCTGTAGCCAGTACACGAACATGATCGAAACCCTGCCGTAACAGCTTACGGCCTCTACATCTTTTGCTGAACCAGGGAACCCTCTGTGTGGGACTCTAAAGACTCGACAGTACGCTGGCAGTGGGTTTAACCACAAGCACGTCAGCGGCACTAGCTGTGCGTAACAGCTACCCAGGTACATGACGAAAAGGTGACCGACGAGCGAACTTATCCCAACCATAACGAGTCTGTAAGCAACACTTACTGTACATTCCGGTCTCTTCATCTGATACGTTGCATATGAAGTCTAGGGGTGGTAAATGTCAGACCCCAGTAACTTTATAAGTCATGCTGATTTATGGCTCATAACGTTTCGAGAAACTACTGATAACTCTTATCAGTAAATCTCGACAACCCTGGCCAGGGATTTGCTGTTATGGCCGATCAAGTATAGCGCGACATCAACTCCCTATACCGGGAGAGACGAAACCCCTCCTATCGCTCACCGTCTCTATGTGATACGGGACTGTACCCAAAATCCATCTGTTTGCAGGACTCAGTAGAGCCGTGGTAGGGAGGAAATCAAAGCACAGTAGGAATCACATAAGACACTATGACGATCTCGGGTTTACAGACTAATCTGTACAAGTGTCACCAGAGAACTGCTATCTGACAATAGGTATATATACCATCTAGGAGTTCTCGGCGAGTCCTGTTCGGTGTACCCATTCTTCAATGAGCACATGTGTACAATCTTTGATGTCAAACACTAATGGTTGTGGGATCAACCATCGCCCCCAGGGTCAAGAAACATACACACTAGTCTACTCTGGTAATATCGATGACCTGTCTCGATATACTCTCGACTAGGAACTATTAAAGGATATGCTTTTAGACTGCCCAGGCCCCACTAGTATGATCTACATCATAATCCGGTAGTCAAGTATAATCCTAAGGGCTTCATCAACATGTATATAAGATATGAAATACAATACATCACACGTTAAGATGAAGATAAACCAAATAGCATACTATCATTTCAAGCAAAGATTGTTTCGGTACATATACATGCCTAGCATCCTATACAATACAGGCCTCTAGGGTATATATATCTAACAGACACAGGGAACTCTGTGTCCTAAGTTGAGAATGAGAGGAATCTCCATTTTTCTTATATGAACTAGAAATAGGTCAAAACCCTATTTTTGTAGACAAAATATGAGAATATAGGAAACTTTATTTTCCGCATATATGGCTTGAAAATAGGAACCGATCCTATTCTCTCAAAATCAAGTTATGACATGTCAACAAATTCGTCAACATAATACATAAACTTATATTCACAACTTTGGAAATGATATAAACATGTTATTTTCCACTAAATGAGCCAATTTCAGGTACCCCAAATGAGGTATTCGCCATAATTTCGGATACCTCAAATGAGGCATCGAGGTATCCGCACCTACCCGGCTTATGCGAAAACCCTTAAGAGAAGTTTCCGTTTTGCAAGCTTAAGTCGGATACCTCAAAAGAGATATCCGTTTTTCTACAAGGGTGGCTGGGTCTCGCTACGAAGTACCCACCACCACTCTGCTAAGTTGGATACCTCAAAAGAGATATCCGCCCGTCATCATAACATGGCTGAGTCCTACTTGGAAGTACCCGCTCATGTTCTTAACAACATGAGCGTGGGTCCCACTTGAAGGTATTCGCCCATACCCAAAACATTGTAGGTTTGGATCCCCAAATGGGATGTATCCGTCTATGCTCTAAAATGATGTCAAAGTTGACTCTAAATCCCCTCATACTTTGACTATTTACTCGATAATCAGAGTTTATGAATATTTAGTTCTACTTTAGTATAGAATTTAAGATTGTTGAATGTTGTAATCCATAATTGTATCAGAAAACATTGTAACATGG
The DNA here is from genome assembly GCA_030015575.1 of Agapanthus africanus. Lineage (NCBI taxonomy): Eukaryota > Viridiplantae > Streptophyta > Magnoliopsida > Asparagales > Amaryllidaceae > Agapanthus > Agapanthus africanus. The sequence continues at coordinate 394,736,280 of JASDDO010000026.1, read as the reverse complement.
TAATTCTTAATAAAAGACAACTTTCATGTTATATCTCTTTTACAAGCACATTTTTATGATCTCTTTCTATGTGTTGTGATTCAGACCAACTCAACAAGGTATCTTGTTCAGGCATAGCTTAAAACAATAGGTATAATTAACAGTAAGTGCTTGCGCTTATTAGAAGTCTCGGACCCTAGGACCTTCTGGTCAACTTTCAAAACTAAAATCAAACTCTTGTTTTGTTGCATCCCCGTCTGTTTAAGCGTCCGCTCGTTAGAGGTTCAAAAAAAGGGCTGAATAGCATGAAGTTGGTTTTTTTATTCCAGCTTTGAATGGTACCTTATTCCTATGTGCTTTGGTGGAAAATTAACTATATGAATCATTGATGAAAATATGTATTTGATTCAGTTATATCAGCTAAAATGAACATAAATGTCCACTTTATCCATTTGGAATACGATGCAGATGCATTATATCTTTCATTATATTTTGAAGGCATGTCATTTGCTCCAAGAATAATTCTAGCCTGCACCCTTGAAGTTACTAAAAATACCATTGGTCTTGCTAAATATAAATTACCTTATAAGTTATCTCATACGCTTAGGAAATGCTAAAGATGAAAATTTTGTGGCAACGGATGTATCTTCTTCTAACTCAGTTGGTCTTGTTCCTTGTTGCAGACAACCTCAAGCTGCTCGATGGGAAACAACTTTTGGTCAGATGATCGGGTGTAAGTATTTAATCTAGTGTGAGCCTACGATGTGAATATATAACTATCGATATGAATATAACCCAGCTAAAAATCATCTTGCATATAGACGACCAGTTGTTTTCTTTTATAATTTTCTTGGCAAACATCGATAAAACCTATTCTAGTTGAAGAGTACTTTGCTCTGCAGTAAGAGAGATAATACGATTGCTATCTCTTTGCTGGTCCATTTGTAGTTATTAACTCATCAGCGAATGAAACTACTTGATGATACTCATAAGTGGGAATTCCTCAGATCACGACACGTGGCGAATGGCGTGTCACCCGCGACGGATCACTAGACTCTTGGAGGGCTACCAAGGTAAAATCAGTGTCGAGCATTGATGACCTTTCTCGGTTCATCTCCGAGCTTACACTCCGCCTCTTACCAAAGAGCGACCTACCAAAGAGCGACCTAGCTGCCGAGCTGGCGCCCATCCCCCGTGTTCGTATCCGAGCTATTACAGAGCTGGGCTTTCTCGGCCTCCCGGCTCGTTTCCGAGCCTCATGCCTAGCTAAGCCTCCCCAGCTCTCCCGGTCAAACAAGAGCGCAGAGCCTTAGTGCTTCCGCAATGGCTCTGCGTATCTCGCCAAAGCGAGATATCCGCCGCCCCACGTTCCGCGTCCCACGTTGGCACATCCCTCCATTAATGGGCGTATCTCGTCATTAATGGAGGGATCCATCATTCACACAGGTGTAACGTCAGGGGCGTAACCGAAGGCGGAGATCTCGCGCCTGCTCGCTCCAAACAGCCACTATAAAAACCCCTCTCTCAGACGACTCAGGTAACACAATTTTAACCCAATAAGCCGCAACTCTGCTCAAATTCCTCGGCTAACTTGATCGTCGGAGGGTCCTACGATGGTCACCCACTCCGGGATTTCTTTTGCAGATTGCTCGGCTTCCACTTCAAAATCAACCCATTGAGATCCACACGCTCAAGGAAACAACCTTCAAGTCCAATCTCAGCCGTTCAACCACGCTCGCTTCAGATCGACGGAGGACAGCATCTGAAGGAGATCAAGCCCGCCATCAGTTGGCGCCGTCTGTGGGAAACACAAAGTTTCTTCCACTCATCGAAGTTGATCTTCCGCCTTCGACCTCATGGCGAGTGAGAACCGTGACGATCCCAGTACGAGCTGCCGCCTCCCCCACAACGGAGGTGCGGACGGTTCTACTCCTCTCCAAACATCATCAACGCCCTATCGGCACGGATCGACAGACTCGCGTCGATGGTGGACGCGCTCATTCATGTTCAAGCGGAGGGTCCGCCCCCCAGTTCGCAGTTCCCCCTCCCTGGGATCACGACGTTGGCAGAAGAGTGGATAACATTGCTCCCCTCAACACCACCAAACACCGGTGTGCCGACTCCGGAAACCGCGGCTCCCATGCGGCGACTGATTCCATGACCCGCTGGGTGCCGCACGGCTCTATGCCATGGTCTCGGGACAGAGACCATCCCCGCGACGCCCATCGTGCTCCCGCGCCATCCGAGGAGGTGTCGGTTAGCTCGCCTTCTTCCAAGCACGACCGACGCCCTCTCCCTCGTTGGGACCACGCACACATCTCGCGTCAATGCTACTCCAAAAGGACATCGCCCGAGGATCTGAGAAATTTGATAGAGCGGAATCGAAGCCGCACTACCGCGCAGACCATGGGCGGAAATGACCACAACTCTGACTGTGATGAATCCTCGGGGTATCACAACCGATTCGAGGCTCTCGAAAAGAAGCTCGAAGGCGTACGACGAGACAACCCTCCATCCGGCGAAGGGGCTAGATATTCCGCGGATTCTCTCACAAAGCCTTTCACCGAGGAATTGCTGGCCGAGCGAGTTTCCTCCAAGAACAAGCCACCCAAGGTGGCTTTCTTTGACTGGAAGTCCGACCCAAAGGATCATTTGGATGTGTTCACAACGGGCATGAGCTTCCAGGACAACTCGGACACAACTCAATGCCGCGCTTTTCCCACCACCCTATTCCGGGCTGGTCGGGACTGGTTCCGGGGGCTGGCGCCATGCTCAATCTTTACCTTTGATGAGCTGGCCACCCAGTTCCTCGGCCACTTCGTCGGGGACGGACGACAGAAGAGGACGGTCGATTACCTCTTCACCTTAAGGAGCGGGGACAAAGAATTCTTTAAGGGATATGTCACGCTTCTACAATGCTCTCCTCGAGGTCCCCGATCACCGGGATGAAACTGTCATCACCGCACTAATTTCGGGTCTTAGGCACAAAGAGTAGCTCCGCTCTTTTGCATTAGTGCAACCTAAGACCATGGCCGAGGTAAAAGCCTGGACCGAGCGGGAGATCCAGCTCGAGGTCGAGGTGAACTCGAATCTGTCCAAAGACGACCGTGCCGACCAAAAGAAGAGGGGCAGAGAGGAGAAAAAGAGGGTCGACCGACCAGAGCCTTACTCCCCGAAATTCCAGGTGTACACTCTTAACATCTCCGAGACCAGCTGTTGGAGGAGGCGAAGGGCGAGAGATTCTTCAAGCTCCCTCTCGTCACCCTAAGAGCGGCTAAGCGTCTTCGGGGCCCGTACTGCGCCTTCCATAGGTCGCAAGGTCCTCCGACCGAAAATTGCATGCAACTCCGTGACTACATTGAGGTGTTGATCCGTTCCGGCCATCTGGCGAAGTACCTGCGGGACAAGTGGCTGGAAGAACGAGAGCAAAGAGACCCGATCCCTCCCGAGGTATTAACCATCAGCCAAATTATGGTCGTTTCCTCGGATCCTGCTCGGGAAACCAGCGGAAACCGCCACCTCAAATTATACGAATGAATGTATTTTTTTCTTTTCGAAGCGGTGTAATTTTTCTTATTTTTATTAAGTCTCCCGAGTTATTAGAGACTTCTTCCACGAATCTTGTTTTCTTTCTCGGCTTCGAGACCCCTAAGATCGTTTTGGAAAAATCATGTAAACAGTGCGAAAGGAATAAAAGAAAACAATATGCCTCAAAAGAAAATTTTTATTTCATTAAAGAGGTATTATTGGCTCCTCGGCCTTACAAAAATTACAGCAAAGGGGCCTGGGGATTAAGGAGACACTGCTGATGGTATTCCGAGAAAATCTCTTGCAACCGAGCTCGAGCTTCCTCTGCCTGCTCCCTTTGACGTTGCCCGCTGACCCTAGCAGCCACGGAAGCGCCCTCCGCCGGACAAGAATCAGCGAGCAGCCTCTTCTGGAAACACTCCAGAAAAAGGTTCACTGATCGATCCCTCCCACTCTTCGAGATCATGCCAAGATGGTAGAGCGAGTGCAACTTTTCGATCGTCTCGTCCCTCAGCTGCGGAAATAAGGCATTATGCAGGCCCGGGGACATCCTCCAGATCGCGTAAATGAGCAGTTGAAAGAGAGATCGTCGGGGAAAGACGCATCCCGAATGGCCCTCCACGCGGTCTATCACCACCTCATACGCATGCTCGGAACAGTCGAGGCTATACAGATAAACATCGTCGCGAGAAATGATCTCCCTGATGAGCACACACGGACGCCCAGCCATCTTCGGCAACTCAAGGTTAGAAAAAAACCAACATGCCTTCGCTATTTATAGCCTCCACAAAGACCTCCAAAGGCCGAAATTTGTGCATGCGGCGGCGCGAATCGCGGGACTTCTTAAATTCCCGATATGGAACCGCCACGTGTCAGCCATGCCGGTCTTCACGAGCTCCATCAGTCGGTGCCACGGAAGTTCGAACGACCCCACGCTCCCGCCTATGCGGATCGTTGAAGTTCGAACGACGCCCCATAAAGGCGCAAGGGTGTCTAAGAAGCCTTCATCACGAGGCCACCGCGCAGCTTCCCTGCTCGGTCCATCCCTGACGGGTAGACTCCTACCCATCTACGCCAAGGATCAAAAGCCCTCATCACGAGGCCACCGCCTAGCTTCCTTGCCTGGTCCATCCACAGCTGGTAGCTTCTTATCCCACAATGCTGCGGATCGAATCCACCGAGCAGCTTCCCTGCACGGTCCATCCCTTACGGGTAGATTCCTACCCATCTACGCCAAGGATCGAAGCCCTCATTACGAGGCCACCGTGCAGCTTCCCTGTTCGGTCCATCCACAGCTGGTAGCTTCCTACCCCACAACGTTGCGGATCGAAGCCCTCATCGCGAGGCCACCGAGCAGCTTTCCTGCTCGGTCCATCCCTGGCGGGTAGATTCCTACTCATCTACGCCAATGATCGAAGCCTTCATCTCGAGGCCACCGGGCAGCTTCCCGGCCCGGTCTATCCGCAGCTGGTAGCTTCCTACCCCACAACGCTGCGAATCGAAGCCCTCATCGTGAGGCCACCGAGCAACTTCCCTGCTTGGTCCATCCCTGACGGGTAGATTCCTATCCATCTATGCCAAGGATCGAAGTCCTCATTACGAGGCCACCGAGCAGCTTCCCTGCTCGGTCCATCCCTGGCGGGTATATTCCTACCCATTTTTGCCAAGGATCGAAACCCTCATCGCGAGACCACCGCGCAGCTTCCCCACTCGGTCCATCCCTGGCTGGTAGATTCCTACCCATCTGCGCCAAGGATCGAAGCCCTCATCGCGAGGCCACCGAATAGCTTCCTTGCTCGGTCCATCCTTGGCGGGTAGATTCTTACCCATCTGCGTCAAGGATCGAAGCCCTCATTGTGAGGCACCGAGCAGCTCCCTGCTCGGTCCATCCCTGGCGGGTAGATTCCTATCCATCTACGCCAAGGATCGAAGCCCTCATCACGACTGAAACAAGTTATCGGATTCCTCCCTTTTCTTTGAGCCGGCACTTTACTCTCCTGTTGAAGTGGTGACTCACCTGCAACATATGTTTTGCAAACCTAGGTGAATTCCACTTTATACTGGACGAAGGCAAAAAGAAAGAACTCTAGTGAATGGCTAAGAGGAAGGGACCGGGGGCCTTATCAGTTTGCATCGCTTTCACCACTATCTCAATTTCCTCTTACAGTCAAAGGTCGACATAGATTTACATTTACAGCCTCATCTATCAGGGATGGATAATATCCTTGGGTACGAAGTATTTACCGAACATCTTTCTTTAGACAAAAAACGTCCTGAATGCCGGGTTTTCTTCTTAGTTTCATGCTTTCTCAACTGTAACCATGAATAGGCACCACCACCTACAAAGTCATTTAGCTTAACTACAGGGAGGGTGTTAACACATGTATGCTCTTGCAGGCTAGCTTCGCCTTAGCAACAGTTAGTTTGAGATTTAGGTAGTCATTCACCCTCTTAACCAAATGGTCTTTTAGAAAGGAATTAGTCCTACTTTCCTTCTGAGCTCTTGTACTACCATTCTGTTTGAATTCTTCGTGTTAGCGAAAGAGGATGATTGTCAATCTGGAGACCTTTCTAGGACACGAGACGATGTATTCCGGTTCCCTATAGGTTGGACTAGATTCTTATAATAAGTATGATTCCATCCCGCCGTCAGATGCTTCACGACTTTCATGGCTCGCTTGCCTGCTTCCCGGCCTGCCTCGCCCCATTGCCCAAAGCCAGTTTGATGGAGCAGTTGAGAGGTTGAAGGCTAGATTGGTGGCCAAAGGATACACACAAGAGTATGGAGTAGAACTCCAATAGCTCAATCGAAATGTCCATCCCTGGCGGGTAGACTCCTACCCATCTATGTCAAGGATCGAAGCCCTCATCACGAGGCCACCGAGCAGCTTCCCTGTCCGGTCCATCCCTTGCGGGCAGACTCCTACCTATCTACGCCAAAGATTGAAGCCTTCATCACGAGGCTACCGCACAGCTTCCCTGCCCGGTCCATCCCTCGCGGATGGGCTCCCACCCATCAACGCTAAGGATCTAAAGCCCTCATCTTGAGGCCACCGTGCAGTTTCCAGTTCGGCCAATCTCCAAGGAGTAGCTTCCTACCCTACGAAGACACAAGTTTAGGAACCACGACAAGGAGGAATCAGTCAATGCTGATCTATTCTAACTTAGCTGTTTTTCAACTCATGCTAAGAGACGTGGTCGTCAATCCGACTCAGATGAATAGACTGGTACCGACCTTACAGCACTTGGATATCTGTTGATTCATCCTAAACGAACGATCGCCACCTCGACTACGGGGAGCGGGAGGGCGCCGACCTTACTGTTGGACACCGAGTTACATTCGACGCTCAATCGTCATCTGAAAAGCCGGTCATCGGCCTACTGCCTAACACTGGATTCGAGGAAAAGACTGACGAGCTGAAGTACTCACGCAGAAAACACAAAGTCATGCAGAGGAAAATAAGCTCAGCTTTATTCATATTCCATAAATTTCTACAAGGTATTCTAGGCTCCTTAGCCTTACAAAAAATACCCGGAGGTTTACAAAATTCAAAGAAAAACAAAAACAAAAAAGGGCTTAGGCTGCAGGCTCTGCCGGGGTATCACCTTGCTCGGCACCGCCCTCAGGTGCCGGGGCTTCTACCTCCGTAACCACCTCTCCCCCGATGGCCGCCCCGGCGCCAGCTACTTGCGGCGTATCCACGGAGAGAGGGACTCTGATGCGGAGCTCACTGTCGGCAAACTCCGGCATTAACGCCTTGACGATATCGAGAGCCTCGTGCCAAATGATGGTCGATGTTTCGGCGATGTCGGCGTAGAACTGGTCTGACGCCTTATACCTTTTCCACCGCTTCAAAGCTCGGAGATTGGCAAGCTCCGCCGCCTCAAGCGCCGCCTCGGTCTACCTCTTGCTGGCATTCCTCGACTTCTTCATTGCAGCATGGCGTTTGCCCAACTTCTCCAACATAGCCTGGATGGCTTGGTTGGACTCATTCAGAAGTCGTTGGGACTCCCTGCACTTGGAGACCGTTAACGCCTCGGCGGCCAACTGGGTCTCGAGGACGGTCTTCTTCTCCTTCTCCTGCTGCAGGTCAAAGCGCAGATCCTCCTCCCGCGAAGACGATTCCCCCGCCTTCCTCATGGCCGGGGCAATCTTCTTGGATTCCATATTTACGATAAGGGCGCCGTATTGGAGGATCTCAGGAAAGCAGCAGGAGGAGTTAGAAACATTCAAACTAAGAAAGGGTACTTGAGAAAATCCTTAAAAGAAATGGATACCGACCTGAATCGCCTCCTGAGCAATGCCTTTAGGGTCCCCCGGGGAATTTTGGCACCGGCCGATTGCTCCATGTCAGAGAGCAAGCTGTCGACATCGGAAATCCCCGAGGGGACCACGAAGCAGACATCCTTCTCCTGCACGGGGATCCCCTCAGGAATCTCATTGGGCGGCAGGCGTGAAGCCGTCTTTTTCGTCTTGAGGGGAACCTCGCTTCATCCTCCTCCTCCCTCGTCTGGGGCACCGGGTCTCGCGCATGCTTCTGGCTACCCCTGCTGCGGTCATCGGGGGCTTGGGACACCCCAGAAGGCCTCGCCATTGGAGATTGTCTCGGAGCCGAGCTCAGGACAAGCTCATGCCCCCGGCCTTCTTCTGGGACGTAGCGGCTATGGCAACTAAAATCTTGGATCGGTCCATTTGTCCTGCAAAAGGAGAATACACGAGAGTTAGTGACGCTGGAAAGGCAAAAGAAATTTATCCAAGTCTAAACAGATCGTCCAAAGACCTAACATACCCATGAAGCGCGCGTGGCTTAGCCTGGCCCAGCTAAGAACCTACTCGGAAAACAGGACGTCGGCCCGCTGGATTGGCTCCCATATGGATACCGCCCTCTCCTCAGGTGAGGACGACTGCTTTGCCCTCGGGCAGTCGGTCCTGTGCCACTGAGTAGGCACAGGCCAATCATCGCCCTCAGGTGGCCCGACGAATACAAACTTCTCATTCCATTCATGAATAGAAGGAACGACTACTACTCCCGACCCGACCACCCCTTCGTTACGTTTTTTAAAGGAAAAATACATCCAGCTCGACTCATTCTTGCTGGTGCCGGATGATTATTGTAGCATAGGAAGGAAGTAAGAAGGGTCAAGCTGAAGAGAATGTCCTCAAGTCTCAACCGGACCAGAAACTCGAGGAGGATTCTCCACGAGTTCGGCGCTAGCTGGCCCGGGGCAAGTTGGAAGCAACAAAGCACCCCACATACTTCGGTTGGAAAGGACAGACGTATTCCTGCCCGAAATGCTTCCAAATACAGGGCAATCTCTTTGCCCCGCACCTGATCCGCCCATTCACCCTCCCTAGCTAAACGAAGCGAATAGTTAGGGGGAATGTGGAACCGAGCCCGAATCTCGGTAAGCTCGTCCACATCTCTCATGACGGAAGGCGCATCGTGAGCGTTCCCGATGCGCATCTTAGAGGCCCTCGCCGTCGCCTGGCGGCGAGCAACGCGGGTAACCCTGACTCTATGGAACGAGCCCGACTCAGATGAAGTAACAAGAGAACCCTCTTGGCTGTCAGCAGCCAAAGGGGCGGAAGACTCTCTAGACTCTGCTCTAACAACTGGAACCTCATCGCCCGACTCAACTCTAATTATTTCTACAGACTCCTCAGATGAAGTCATCTAACCTGATTCAAAGGAATTGGTTCTCCGAGAAAAAAACGCAAAGGATCCGATCTAAAGGATGATGCACCGAGCAATTTTTGACAACGAAGGGAAATTATGACGGAAGTGTTGGCCCTAGGGGTTCCCCTCCTATTTATACACTTCAGAAAAGGCATCTAACGGCCCAGATCAATTCCCGCCAAAATGAAGAGTCGCCTCTGCCAGCCGTCAAATCTCCACGTGTCAAATGACCATTGGGGGCGTCCCTTCGATTGCAGGTGGCAACGACAGCCTGTCGCGTCCGCCAACCCGCTTCAGACACGTGGCCTCTGACCCAACAGACGAACGAGCGAATCGGCGCTCCCTCTTTAATGCGCGATCATTTCTCTGATCCGCCGATATCATCGGAGATACACGCGAATATCCAAGCGCTTGGGGATACGCCATGTGGGCTCGGAAATCTGAATGAGGCAACTGCCCTATACCATGTCGCCCCGAAAGATCCGCACCAAGGATTCTCGGCAATAGACTAGACCGAGAAAAACCAAGCAGTCCACTCTCGACCCGACCCATAAATAGGCCGGAACGAGAGTGGGGGGAGAATGATGATGATCATAAGTGGGAATTCCTCATATCACGACACATGGCGAATGATGCGTCACCCGTGACAGTTCACTAGACTCCTGGAGGGCTACCGAGAAAAATCAGCGTCGAGCATTGATGACCTTTCTCGGTTCATCCCCGAGCTTACACTCCGCCTCTTACCCAAGATCGACCTAGCCACCGAGCTGGCGCCCATCCTCCTGTGCTCGTCTCCGAGCTATTACAGAGCTGAGCTTTCTCGGCCTCCCGGCTTGTTTCCGAGCCTCACGCCGAGCTAAGCCTCCCCATCTCTCCCGGTCAAACGAGAGCACAGAGCCTTAGCGCTTCCGCAACGGCTCTGCGTATCTCGCCAAAGCGAGATATCCGCCGCCCCACGTCCCACGTCCCACGCTGGCGCATCTCTCCATTAATGGGCGTATCCCGTCATTAATGGAGGGATCCCATCATTCACGCAGGCGTCACGTCAGGGGCGTAACCGAAGGCGGAGATCTCGTGCCTGCTCGCTTCTAGCAGCCACTATAAAAAACCCTCTCAAGATAACGTAATTTTAACCCAATAAGCCGCTACTCTGCTCAAATTTCTCGGCTAACTTGACGTCGGAGGGTCCTACGGTGGTCATCCACCCCGGGACTTCTTTTGCAGATAGCTCGGCTTCCACCTCAAAATCAACCCATTGAAATCCATGCGCTCAAGGAAACAACCTTCAAGTCCAATCTCAGCCGTTCAACCACGCTCGCTGCAGATTGACGGAGGACAGTATCTGAAGGAGATCAAACCCTCCATCACTACTGTAGTCGCAGGCTTTACACCGAAATCATAGTGCATATTTATTTATTGTTTTATTGTTTTTTTGTGGTGGTGGTTGTTTGTGTGTGTGTGTGGGGGGGGGGGGGGGCGCTTGCATTCTGCTTGCTTGTTCTCCTTAGCTAACAATATCGAGTAATGCTACGAACTGAAGGAAATTAGACCTAACTAGCTCCAATCTTGCTTTATTATGGATTGGGTTGGGTAATGGTCCGGTGTGTCATGGTTCATGCCTCTTGGATCTATTTGTCTTCAGGTTTATGGGTAATGGCCTTTGGGTTTATATTTTATAATTATGACTATAAACTTACTGAACTCAAGCTGACACTGAATGAGCTATGGTTATCGGTGTTGGAATATAAAAGTATATCCCTTGACCCTCGACACGACTTTGGAGTTTTGGTGTGGACTGCAGTGGCAGAGACATCTGACGTTGGTATAAGAGCAACCGAATTCATGGACGCATATTTAAAGAAGATTTAATTTAAAGAAACAAAAGAGGGAGGGGGGGGGGGGGGCACCGCATAGCTTCCAGGTTTCAGCCCATAAACTAGCGCTAAACCTGCAGGACATTTTCTTGTGCAGCGACTGGGACATTTAAATAGCATGAGTTCATCTTGTCAACTAGACAGCCCTAACATTTTGGACCAAGATTTTATGATGAAACCAAACTTGAACGCGCTATTAGCGACCCATACATGAACTAGCTCGGTCCAATTAGCACCTATAATTTTGTAATTGTTTGCTTGTTAGGTGCAAGTACAGATGCAGCTGCGGAAGGAAAGTATGGTGCCAACAACTTCGGAATAGAGAAAAAGATAGATCTAACACCCTACATTCAGTGGTGGGTCCCAAAAAAATCACTGCAGCCGGAATCCGCTGAAGACATCAGCAGAGAGCTCCGAGCTTTAGAATGCTCAACTAATCGCCCGACTGAGCCATATCAGCTTCCATCACTCGGCATTCCTAATAAAGGTAAGGCTCATATTACTACACGAGGCCCCTCAGCATGCAGCATCTTATCAAATTCTGCAGCATTCAAAAATTTTGTGGATAAATCATCGAAAATCAGTGAAGAGAGGGTCCATGGAAAAGCAGGGGTTCCTATAATTTTTGATGGCGGTAATGAGCTTGGTATCAATAGGTCAGTCGGGATTTCGATGAGCTTGAATGATATTCCTATACAAAGAAGTCAATATAATTTGTCTCCTGTTTTCTCTACACCAATGAGTAGTAGTTGGAATCCGGTGGATCCTTTACCAGATCCTGTTTTCTGGAGTAGTCTTGTTCCACCAACGGGCCAATCTGTAACCGAGGCAGTTTAGTCTCTTTCCACAATCTTTGTTTTTTTATATCTTCAATTATTTGATTTTTATTTTATTCATATTTTTTTCTTCTTTTCCTTGACCTTTCGCAGCTTAAGAAGAATGACATTGGTGCAGCATATCCTTACCAATGAATGCCAAGGGGGTGACAGAAGGGAAATTTTGTACTTTCTTATGTTTATTTTTTCCCTTTTGTCTTTTTAGCTACAATGTTTTTTCAAACCCACCCCCCCCCCCCTCCCCTTCCCCGAACCCAAAACAAAAAAAAAAAAAAAACCGAACCCCAATTTTTGATGTTAGTTTTGTAGTTTGTTTTTTAGCATCCGTATTTCGATTTAGCTATGGGGACAACAGTTGAATGGTGTGGATTTAGAAAGCTTTTAATGTGTAAATTGAAATATACAAGGATTAAATGTAATAATTATATACCCGAGTTGTGCATATGATTTGAGCCTGCAGATAACTAACCTGTTGTTTTTGCTGGAGATAGATTGGTAGAATCTACTTTCTTGTGGGTTTGAAATTTAATTGCACATTTCTTATGTGTGTTTCCTTTCTTGGGCCATTCCCTAGCCGATTTGTTCTCTCTCAGGAAGCATGAAACTTTTTAGTACTTATTTATCATCGTTAAGCTTTATCCGCGGTTCCATTTGTGGGAGATATTCTAATGTCTGTGTATTATGGTTTTGTTCGGCACGATAATTTGCATATTATGCTTTCTAATTTTATTCGTTTTTGTATATAATGGTATAGGTTTCAGGGACACGAGAGACGGATTTTGGTGCAAAACGTACACACTCGAGACTAATACGGCAACGCATGTGCCTGAGTACTGCAAAAGTCTAAGTGGAAGCAGCAATCAATACTAGGTCCATTGTAATCTATATAAAGAGAAAAAGAGCCAGACCCAATATTGCCGGCCAACGGCCCACAGTTTCTGTCATGGTCTCGTCTTTCTGTCATGGTCTCGTCTTGGGATCCACATCCATACCCATTCCTTGAACCTATGAAACCTATAAATACAAGATTGCAGAGAAGTTGGGGCATTCTTTTCTTTTAGGAATTAGGCCTAGTTTTATTCTCCTAGTTTGTTAGCTCTCTAGCTCTTAATCAAGGATGAACCTTAGGGTTAAATTGCTTCAATTCTGAAATGAGTTTAGTTTTCATTCACAATTGTGATCTTTTCTTTCTTTTTCTTTTAATCGCCCTTTTGATTAATAGATAGATTGTTTTTCTTTTTTCTCTTTTTTTTGCCCTTCAATACCATGTGCCTTCAATTCATGCTCTTATTTGTGTTTCTTTTCTTTTCATTTAAGATTTGTGAGTAGTTTTCCCTTAGGAAAGGTTGGATCATGGATGGCTAAGCTTCTTTCTAATCTCTCTCTTGGTTAAATTAACCAATTCAAACAATGTTAACCCCTTTATCATTGATATTCCATACTTAATTAATCCAATTGTCTAGATCATGGATGGCTTGACGCCTTCTATTCAATTGAGATTTAGTTTGATGGTTTATACTTAGAGAAGATCATGATTGATGTTGATTGGATTGGTAGCTTACTAATCCATGTGGTTAGTTTGATGGATTATACTTAAGTGGGATTGGTATTGATGTTGGTTGCATCATGAGATGAACACAATATTAGGAAATGGAGGGACAAAGGCTTGATAGGCAATGTAGATTACGCATGGATGTCTTTTCCTCCCCATATAGGTTATGTTTCCATAAGCCACATTTGGTATTGTTGTAAATGTTGTGATTAGCACATTAGCCCTTATTGTATATACAAGTTTGCTTGATTGAGTTGATGGTTTATGCTTACTAACTTTAGTGGTTAGATTTGATATTCCATGATTCTCACAATAACTTGTAGGTAAGTAGTGGCAAAATGATCAAGAGAGATGGATTGGTTAGAATCAGGCACATGAATCTAACTAACATTAATCCTAGGTAATCTTCTCTTTCTTTATCTTTTCTTTGTTTTTGTTTGGATCCATGACACAAACTCTCTCTCTCTCTCTCAACCCTCGCACTTAGCTCGATCAAACTCTCTCACTCTCTCTCAACCCTCTCTCTCAACCCTCTCACTTAGCTTGTCTTGATCGTATTCGAAAGAACCACTTTCTTATGGGATCGACCCGTACTTGCCCGCTTTGCTACTTGTAGCGATACCGAGCGATTGCGGTTATACACTTAATTTTACACAGCAATTCTTGGCGTCGTTGCCGGGGATGATAGCTATCTTAGGATTCGATTATTTTGGTTAATTTTTTTCTTTGTTTTTGTGAATATATAGCCTTTTTCTTTTGTTTTTGTGAACATATTAAAAAAAATCCTTAAAATTTTCTCTTTATTAGGTATTTTTGTTGAGTTTCTTTTAGTTTTGTTTGTACAAAGAATAATCAGCACAAAAGAGCTTCAAAAACTGGTTTAGGGAATTTTAGAGGAATCTACTTTCAAAGAGGAGTTAGTGCCAAAGATTTGGTGAAGATTGGCCCCAACAGAACCGCCGGCCAGCGGCAGATCAAGAAGAGAAAGCCGCGGACCAGCGGCCCCATTTTGGCATATGTGCCCCAAAATTTTTGAGCACTTTCTATCTCTCCTCATTCTAAATATTCCTTTGTTTTTCTGTAGGATTCTTTGCTTGCGCCGTCAAAAATAAAAAAATTGTGCATGAATTTTTGTTGTTTTAGAATTTTTTGTCGCATTCATTTGAGTACGGACTTTAAGGAAAACTCATCCAAAAAAAATAAGATGGGGATTTCATTATCCCTCCTTAGCCTAAAAATCATAAATCGATCTCTTGCATCACCACTACATTAATTAAAAAAGATCTAGACTCAAGCCCCTAAGGACTTTTCGCTCTTATTACGACAAGGAAGTAAAGAGATACTCTCACTTTCACAATTACCTAGCTTTGTTGGTGTTTAGGCAAGTGTTTAAAAGGTTGTACCTCAAAGAAAAGTGGTTAATTAATTAGGACCATTGCGAAAATACGGGATGCCTTCCACTTATTCTTACACTTACCTGGTCAACGGGTTAATTCGTTGTGTGTTTGACGATCCTAATGATCTACTTGGACCAAGTTAGGGTTTTTCTTTCCTCTAACTTGAGAATTTATAAAAATTCAACAATATAAGAACTTGTCATCGCCTTCATTTTCCACCTCACTTTCTTTTTCAGTACACTCTCCGAGGATCATCCTAATGCATGTTCGGTTGGACTCGGGACTTTCATTCCTGCTTAGTCCAAGTCGAGGTCTTTCCTCCTGACTCTTCCCTATTATCCGACTCCAAAGTCGGGTCTTCTTCTTCCGCTTCTTCCATGACTGATATACCGCAGCAATTCAGTCTCCAAGAGCGATGCTATCCCACTCGTTCTTCTATCCCTTCATGTATCCGGTTGCCAACTACATATGGAAACAATTATGAGATTAAGCCACACTATATCAGCATGTTTCCCAAATTTCACCAGTCTAGATACATCCGTTTTCATATGTGAATTTGATGGCATTTGCACTATGATGAGAGAACAACAACCTAGTAAGGAAGCGATTAAACTTCAATTCATTCCTTTGGCGCTTAAAGATACAACTAAGAAATGGCTATACAATGTCCTCACCAATTCTATTTCTATGTAGGAGGAATTTCTTAAGGAATTCTTGTTCGTGTTATATATGTCCTAAAGGCCATTATTGTATATTATATTGGATGCTTGGACATTTATATATAGAGGACATTCTTGCTCAATATGATAGTATACTATCTGGTTTGTTTTTATCTTAACATGTGCATTTGTTTTAATTTAATATTTCATTGATATATATTGAAAAAGCTCTTAGGATGTTTGCTTGACTACCAGGAATATGTATAGATCATACTAGTGGGGCATGAGTAGTCTACAAGCATATCCATAAATGTTCCTAGTCGAGAGAGTATCTCGACATGACATCAATATTCTAGAGTAGACTAATGTATACGTTTCTTGATCCTGTATGGGACGATGGTTGATCCGACAACCATTAGTGTTTGACACCAAAGATTATATCCAGGTGTTCATTGGAGACTGAGTACACCGAACGGACTCACCGAGAACTCTTAGATGGTACCAAACCTATCGTCATATAGCAGTTCTCTGGTGACACCAGTACATGTTAGTCTGTAGACCCGAGATCGTCATAGTGTCGTCTGTGGTTCTCACTGTGCTTTGATTATCTTCCTACCATGGCTCTACTGAGTCGTGCAAATAGGTGGTAGTTGGGTACAGTCCCGAGTCACATGAAGGCAGTGAACGATAGGAGGGGTTTCGTCTCTCCTGGTATTGGGAGTTGATGTTGTGTTATGCTCGATTGGATATAACCGCAAGTCCTGGCCAAGGCTGATGAGATTTATTGATAAGTGTTATCAGTAGTTTCTCGATTAGTTATAGGCCTCACATCAGCATGACTTATCGGGTTATTGGGGTATGACGTCACCATACTCCAGACCCGATATGCAACATCAGACGAAGAGACTGGACTATATGGTAAGTGTCGCTTATAGGCTTTACAGGGAGTTTGGACAAGTTTCCTTGTTGATCTTCTATTTCGTTCTTGTAGGTGTTACGTGCAGCTAGTACCGTTGACGTGCTTGTAGGTGTTTGATGTGATCATTACCTACTGCCAGTGTATTGATGAGTCTTTAGAGTCCCATACAGAGGTTTCCTAGTGTTACAGTTCCTAGCATCCATGCCGTTACAACTACGGCCTATGCGGAATGAAAAATGAAATTTGAGAGGCGCTAGAAACTAGAGACCCTAGAATCTTAACCAAACACTTAAACTAGAAAACAACAAAGAGTTTAAGCTATTATGAAAAGGGTTATACCAAAGAGATCAAGTCCTTCGGGTCTTCAAATCCTCTTCTTTCGATTCTTGAGGCGGCGGGATCGAGCTTGTTCACCGGTCTTCCTTTGTCGAAGATGATCCGCCCGAGAGATATGGTTTAAGGCTCTAGCTCCACACAAACAATCAAGTAGAGAAACTAAAGACCCTATGTTGCTAATCTAGAGTGCTTAGAGTGTAGTGAAGTGTTCAAGTATTTTTCTATCTCTTTCAACCCTTGATTCTCAACTCATGAGAGTGTAGGGAAGAAGATGAAGGAGGAGCTTAAGAATAAAAGCTAGTGAGGAGAGAGAAAGAAAATGGTGAAATGAATCATCTAAACTCAAATGAAAATGGCTAGCATGGTTTTCTTCAAAGCAATTTTCAAATAGAAATTTGCAACCATGCTTGAATTGTGCATACAAATGCAATAAATAAATACAAAACCATTTCCATCATCATTCTTTTTTCATGCCTCACCTTTACACCTCATTTCTATTTTTAACAAAAATAGAAAATCCATGATGTGTCCACCTTTTAGAATGTATATTAGTATAAATATAAGAATACATCTCCGTATATATATACCCGTATTCGTATCAAAATACGAATACCCAATGGGATAGAATAATACAATGAACATAATACTAGAATATACATATCAAATATATATATGTATTTAAATGATTAAATCAATCTCTGATTTAATAATCCGGCTTGATCCTAAGCCGGCTAGTATTATCAACCGCCGATCAAAAGTCCGGATAGCTAGTACACTCATTTGATCGGAGTCCTGCACGTATCAAAATACGGCCACTAATCATTTCGCCTAAACCAGAAAAACCCTCTATGTGGTACTTTAAAAACTCGACAGTACGCTTGTAGTAGGATTAACTACAAGTACATCAGCAACACTGGCTGTATGTAACGGCTATCCAGGTACATGTCGAAAAGGAAGGCAGACGAGCAAGCTAATCCGAACTCCTACTAAGTTTATCTGTGATAATCTCCGTACAGTCCGGTCTCTTCGACTAAAAGAATTGCATATCAGGTCTGTTAGTTGTATGTATGCCCTAGAGGCCAGTATTGTACAGATGATGTATATTATATTGGATGCTTGGACATATATATAGATGACTTTCTTGCTCTATATGATAGTATGCTATCTGGTTGCTCTTTATCTTAACATATATACTTGTCTCTTTATACTGTCTTAGAGTTACATGTTGGTAAAACCCTTAGGATGTGTGCTTGACTACCTGTACTATGATGCGGATCATACTAGTGGGGACATGGTAGTCCATAAGTACATCCTTTAAGGTCCCTAGTCGTGGGTGTATCGAGACGGGGCATCGATACACCAGTGTAGACTAGCGTATACGCTTCTCGACCCATGAGATGGGCGATAGATGATCCCATATCCATTGGTGTTTGACATAAGAGATGGTATACGGGTGCTCAGTGGAGACTGGGTACACTGGACGGACTCGCCGAGAACTCCCAGATGGTATTATACCTCACGTCAGATGGCAGTTCTCAGGTGACACTTGTGCAGGTTAGTCTGTAGACCCGAGATCGTCATAGAGTCTTGTGTGATTCCCACTGTGCTTTGATTTCCACCTTACCACGTCCATGAGGGCATGCAAAACGGTGGTTTTTGGGTACAGTCCCGAGTCACATGGAGACAATGAGCGATAGGAGGGGTTTCGTCCCTCCCGGTATTGGGGGTTGATGTTGCGCTGTGCTCGATTGGCCGTAACAGGGAAGTCCCTGTCCAGGGCTGATTCAGAGATTTGGTGGTAAGTGTTACCAGTAGATTCTCGACCCGTTATGAGCCTCACATCGGCACGACTTATCAGTTATTGGGGTCTGACGTTTACCACCCCTAGACTTGATATGCGACATATCAGACGAGGAGACCGGACTGTACGGGAAGTGTTGCCGATTGGCTCGACGGGAGTTGTAGCAGGTTCGCTTGTTTTCTTCTGATCGCTCAATACCCGGATGGCCGTTACGTTTAGCTGACCGCTTGCGGCTTGGGGGTGCTTGATATGATCATCACCCACTGCCGGCGTATTGACGAGTCTTAGAGTTCCACAATGGAGTTTCCTAGTCTAGGCGAAACGTTGTGGTGCGCGTATGCGATATGCGCATGGACCCGATTAAAATGCGCGTATAGGATACCGTATATTGATCGGGCGGCTTGCTTTTGGTGGGGTCATATGTGATATGGCCGGATTGATAAATCAAGTGTTGATTTATCATTTAACTATTAGTTTTCTCACTTGAAATCTTTTCTTGTACATGATGGATGTATGCATGCATGTATGTTTTCTTTTTAGATTCATGCACATATTGATATGCATACACACATACATACATACCTACATCCTTCATGGTTGCACATACATGGAAAATGGTGGCAATATAAGACTCACACCATGGATTAAATATATGGATAATTATTTAATTTGTGTTAAAAACAAAATGGAAAAAGAAAGGATAATTCATGGCTAGTTTCTACATCCTTCTTAAACCTAACCATGCTCACCTACTCCTAACCATGAGTTAACCTTCTCTTTGTGTTATAAACTCAAGTTAAATAATATCTTTATCATCTAACCATGGTTTGAGATGAGGATAAGAAAATATATATAGATATATTTTCTTTTTCTTCACAAGAGTAATTCTTTTCACTCTTGTAAAAAGAATGGCCATCATCTTCTTCTTGCTCTCTCTTTTGCTCTCTAGATTTTTGTAGTGAGCAATATACTAATCAAGATAGGTTTTTGAAGTGAGAAAAGCCACCACAACATCATTCTACACAAGTTTAGCCCATTTGTTTAGAGTGTTATCTTCATTTCTTCTCTTGAAAAGTGAAGTTGCAAGCTTAGACTAGGAGCTTCGGGTGGATCATCGTGGACACTAGGAGACTTCAAGCGAACCCTCCTCCAACCCTCAAGTGGCCAAGGAGTCTAGCGTAGGGAGCTACAAAGGTTGTACTCTCAAAACCCTAGCATTTCTTTCATGTGATGATGTGTAGTTTATGAAACCCTAATTTTTCTAGGAATGATCCGATGTTTGTTAACTTAACACCCTGAAAATTCCATCTTTGGTACATGTGATGCTTCCAAACCCTTCATGAGGTGCTAGGCTAACCCAACAAGGTCTAGCGGTGGTAAACGTCAGACCCTAATAACTTGATAATTCGTGCCGATGTGGCTCATGACCAATCCGAGAAACTACCGGTCTAACTATCAGTAAATTTCAACTGCCTTGGCCAAGGTATTATGGTACTGACCAACTGAACACAGTGTGATATCGACTCACTATACCGGGAGAGACGAATCACTAACAATCGCTCATTGCCTACATGTGGCTCGGGACTGTACCTAACTAAAACCTGTTTACACGACTTAGTAGAGCCGTGGTAGGGTTGTAATCTAAGTAAAGTGGGAACTCATACGAGAAAATTGATGATATCAGGTCTAAAGACTAACCTGTACTCATGTCACATGAGAACTGCTATCTGACGGTAAGTACAATACCATCTAGAAGTTCTCGGTGGGTCCGTCCAGTGTACTCACCCCCAGTGAGCCCCTGTATACGATTTTAGGTGCCAAAGGACAATGGCTATGGGACCAACCATCGCCCCTCGTCGTGGTCTAGAAACATATACACCAGTCTACTCTGGAATATCGATACCCAGTCTCGATACTCCCACGACTAAGGATATTTAAGGATGTGCTTATTGACTACCCATCCCCCACATGTATGATTACCATTATAACACTGGTAGTCAAGCAATAATCCTACGGGATTTATCAACATGTATTAGCGATACGTAATAACAAGTAAAACATATACACATGTTAAGATAAAGACAAACCAAATAACATACTATCATATCGAGTAAAATTGTCCTGTACATACATATGTCCAAGCATCCTATACACACACACACATACACAATAATAGCCTCTAGGGCATATATATCCAACAATCTCCCACTTGCACTAAGGCCATATATTAGTGTATCGAGTACCCAACGTCTGCAGTAGGGCCAGTTGTTGATGTATCGCATACCCAACATCTCAAGTAGTCTCTCGAACTGTGCTTGAGAGAGGGACTTGGTGAATGGTGTTAGGAATGTGTATGCCTTAGATTCCAATATTGTATATTATAGTGGATGCTTGGACATATATATTGAGGACTTTCTTGCTCGACATGATAGTATGCTATCTGGTTTCTCTTTATCTTAACAAGTGCAATTGTTTTAGTTTACTATGTCAATGATACATGTTGATAAGGCCCTTAGGATGTTGGCTTGACTACCAGGGCTATGATGCAGATAATATTAGTGGGTCTTGTGTAGTCCACAAACATGTCCTTGATAGTTCCTGGTCGAGGGAGTATCGAGACAGGGCATCGATATTCCAGAGTAGACTAGTGTGTACGTTTCTTGACCCTGTATGGGGCGATAGTTGATCCTATAACCATTGGTGTTTGACATCAAAGGTTGTACACATGTGCTCATTTGGAGAATGGGTACACCGAACAGGACTCGTCGAGAACTCCTAGATGGTACTATACCAATCGATAGATAGCAGTTCTCTGGTGACACTTGTACATGTTTGTCTGTAGACCCGAGATTGTCATAGTGTCTTGTGTGGTTCCCACTGTGCTTTGATTTCCTCCCTACCATGGCTCAAATGAGTCGTGCAAATAGGTGGTTTTTTGTAACGTTTTAAAAATAAGTAAATAAATAAATAAATCCTTTAGGAAAAATTTCCGATAACGACTAATATAAATCATATTTCCGTAAAACGTAACTATAATTATTTTTCAACATTGAATTAAATACGCCTATTTTAACCATGTAATTGCTAGAAATTGGTATTTAATTAGTCGCTTATAAATTAATGGTTTACTTATATATTTTTCCTTAATTAATTATTTCAAATATTATTATAAGCTTTTACTTATACATTTAATTAGTGTAAATTACAAATTGTAATGGGTTAATCACAAAATTGTGCACCATGACAACTTAGAATTTAGTTTGTAACATGTTTTCTTTTTCTCTTTTTGTTTGTAAGGATCTAGTCAATTCTAGACTAAAAGGGAATTAAAAATAAAATAAAATTTAAATAGAAATGATGTGAGATGTAGTAATGAGACTTGAGGGTTTTTTATTGGCTTGGAAAATTCTACACTCATCCACACATCCTCACTTCCCTCACATTGGCCGAGCCCCTTGAGCAGCCCCCTATCTCTCTTCACAATTTCTCCATCACATTTCTCACTTCCAAAAATTAATAGAATAGAAAATTAAGAAAAGAATTAATATGTGAAATGATGATGATGTTTCTACACAAGCCCACACACTTCTCTCTCTCTCTCTCCCCCTTCTCATATTCTAGCCGAAACCAGAACCCCCCCATTCCCCACTTTTTCCATCTCTTTTCACTCCAAATTCATCACAAAATCCATCAAAAATACAAACAAAAACTCACAAATTCAAATCCAATTCTTTCTCAAATTCTCCTTGGCCTATTCTAGCATGGATCTTGGAGCAAGAAATCATCTTTGGAGGCTAAGTTGCAAGCTAGATCTCTAAACTTGTGAGGTATAATTCTTAACCTAATGGCTAATTTGTTGATTAACTATTCTAATCTAAACTATTCAAGTGATAATTTGGTTCTAATTGCTACTTTGTGAATTAAAGAAAAGGGTTTGAAATTGAGTTAGGTTTTTTATCATTTGTTCATGGTTATAAAGTATAGTGTAATATCTTAAGTCATGCAAATTCTAGTCTAGTTGTTAAATTACTAATTGTTACTTTTAAATTGTCCTAATTAAGCTATTTTGCAAACTAGGTTTTTAGGATTAATATAAATTGGTAAGATAAAATTTTAGTAAAGGTTTATGTGGCTTAATTAAAATATTAAGTGAATGTTGTGGCCACTAGAATTGCTAAAACATATAGATTTGTGCTAAAAAGGTAATAGGCCGCTTACTAGGTTTTTGGGATTAAATCGTTTGAATTAGGTTTGAGGTTTTGGTGATTTACAACCTATTCCATATAGTATTTAGTGTGTTGTGAACACGCGATTGGTGTGATTGGGTTCTAGGTTTGGGGATTTTCATGTATAGCAACCCTAGTTGTAGTGTGTGGCATTGTCGCGAATGCGTTTGTGCACCAAGTGTGTGTGTATCTTCTTGTGCGCGTGGTGGACTTGTGTCGTTTGTTCCGCGACTATTCGTATATTTATTCTCTTAATTGCTTGTGTGTGATTCTAGGATCGGGTGCAGAGGTGTCGGACGTGGCGCGGAAAGATAAAGCTAAGATCGGATCGAATTAGTCGAGGCGTCCCGGTGTGTAGATATACACATCTATGGGGGGATCGTCTGGATTGCGCGAGGCGCCCGATGGTTTAGTATTATTTGTAGTACTTGCATTATATGCGTAGTTTCCTAGTTATGCATCTCATGGCATTGCACCATCTTATATATATATATATATATATATATATATATATATATATATATATATGACATCATCATAGGACACTTGCACCATTACCATTGGTTCCTGCTGCACGTGCACTATTTATGTAAACACACACGCCATTGGTAATTGCTATGCCATGAACACTATAGAGCTTGTTTAGAATTGGTATTAGTGCATTTGCACCATATATGATCCGTAGACTTATACATGTATATTCATTTCATTAAGATAGACACGTATGATTGTTAGTCATATAAACATATCTCATTGCATCATGATTCATGCATAGTTCCGGCCGTACTTCGCATGGTATATACTACCGTATCTTAGATTTCCATCATCACTGGCATGTTCATATATTGTGATTCTTCTCGAGGATTTCAGTATTATGAGATTTCTGGATTTTGGGGAAAACCGCAAAAATTTATAAACTTATTATCCATTTAAAAATGCAAGTTGCGGTTTTCTCGTGATGTATGTGTCGTCCACCATGAGTTTTTCTGATTTCTGTTGGTTTTCGAGACCCGATTCGAGGAGTGGATGAACCGTCTCGGGTACATGGTGGGCCCGGTATGATACCCCGGGGAAAGAAGCTCGAGTTGTAGACAATGAGCCTGACAGGGGCAGGCTACCTACCGGTGATGTCTGGCGCGGCGGATATCCGGAGGATTCCGACCGTAGTCGTGAGATTGATGATATGGGCCGATCTTATTTCAAAAAAGTTTTACTAAGATAAGAATACAGATTTTCTCATACCAAACATATTCAGGTTTCATATGATTATGCATTCATGTTGCACCCATACTAGTGCATTGCATCATATCGGTATATGTAGGTTGTGACGCATTTGCGTGCATACTTACGATAGCCTTATTAGATGTTACTTACTACTCACGAGTTTGCAACTCACCCCCGTTGTGCCACAGTATCTTGCAGGTCCGTCCCGTTAGCATTGTAGCGGCGGGCGTACTTCTTCCTTTGCTTTGTTTTCTTGGACTTGCGGCTTGCTCATAGGTGGATTGCGAGGATATCTTATTTTCATTTTGTATATTACTTTATATCTAGTACACTCCATCTACCCTTGTATATTGGACTAGTCGGTGAGACTTGTGAGACTTGTATTTGTGGTTTTTGGTGTCGATGCTCACTTGAGCCGACGTGGTGTTTCTTATTTCTAGCTTTCAGATGTTTATTTTCGTGCTTTTGATACATATTGCATGTGGTTGTATTCCGTCTTGGGCGAAGAGCTATCTCCCGCTTGGGGATGCCTTTATTCTTGATATATATGTATTTTTATGTGTTGTACCAGTTTGGGGGCCAGTATTTACAAGGGAGACTCTGCCGAAATTTTTGGGAAATATTGTAATGTTTCTAAAATGATTAGTGCGACTTATTTTGTTTAACTAAGTTTTCCTTCACTCTATTGCTTTAAATGGTTTAGATTTCTGAGCTTTGGCTTACTTAGATTACGTTGCGCCTTGGGACGTTTCGTAATTTAAGTGCCAGTCACGTTCCGTACCTTTAGTTCGTGACAAAGTTGGTATCAGAGTGTATGGTTTTACCTTTCTGAGTGTATGATGACCCTTGGTAGATAGAGTAGGTGACTTAAGCAGAGTGACGTAGCGTGTGTGTTCCGCGGCATACTTACGATACGGTATTCCGCCTAAGTGACCTTAGGATATATATTTGCTTGTATTTCCTTCCTTGATTCCAGAAATCCTTTGATTCGACTGCAATGTTCCTATAGATCCTGTTTCTTGTTCCAGCCACTATGTCGTCGGAGACTCCGAGGGCCAGAGAGCTGTCACCAGGGATGGGATTAGAGTAGGCTCGTTTGAGACGAGGACCGATCAGGGCGGTACGGCTACCCCTCAGGGATAGAGTGGTCCGCCTTTTCTAGGATGGCTAGGCTGGAGTCGAGTATTCAGGACATGCGACAGATGATTGGATCATTAGTTGAGGCTTGCCGAGCTCCGAGAGACGATGATGTCCCTCCTATTTCAGGGACTGTTATTGCACCTGCTGCTTAGGCAGCTATTTTTGTTGTTACCGAGATTTTTCCCGTATCCTTATAGGAGTTTTTGAGGCTGAAGCCTCCAGTTTTCACCGGCACAGATGCGGTGGAGGATCCGCAGACATTCCTCGACAAGATGGCTGGGATTTGTCGTTCACAGAGATGTTCTGACGAGATATGGATTGAGCTTGCGAGTTTTCGTCTAGAGAGGTCTTGCTCAGACGTGATGCGAGTCAATTGAGAGAGGCTGAGCTGCAGATCTACTTCCTATGACTTGAGATGAGTGGATAGCTGTAAATCTTGCTCGTTTCCTTATGGAGAGCATTCGAGATGCCGAGCTCGTAGTTTCGAGCCTTTGCATAAGTCTTCAGGGATGACAGTGTCCAAGTACGACATTTAGTTTCCTCAGCGGTCCGATATGCTCCTTACCTGGTGGACACTAATGAGAAACGGATAAAGAGATTTGTATGGGGATTGGACATGTAGTCATTTCTTGCTATTGGTGCCCAGCATTTTGACACTTAAACCGCTGTGATGAACGCAACCTTACTGTTGGAGGAGCGCATTTCTGTGACTTCAGTCGTTTTTAGATCGAAGAGGATTTGTACGGGTATGCCAGCTCAAGGCGGTTAGATAGACACCGTTGTGACAGGTATTCTTTTGGTGTTTTCTAGCGATGCGTACTTCTTTCTGGTGTCGTTTGAAATGGTATCCACATACTTTGTATCGAAGTCTAGACGATAGAAGTCCTTGCCAAATCAGCCGCTCGTTATGATTTCTTTCATAGGCTAATCTATTGTCGCTCGATATGATTTCTCGCTCACGTTTGTTTTGTTCATAACGGAGATAGGGATTCTTCTGTCAATTTGATTCTTCCCATTTTGATTTCTCCTCTTCGCGTTGTTAGTTATGTATATGCCCTAGAGGCCATTGTTGTACATATGATGTATATTATGATGGATGCTTGGATATATACAGAGAGGACTTTCTTGCTCGTCATGATAGTATGCTATTTGGTTTCATTTTATCTTAACATGTTGACTTGTACTGGTTTACTGTCTTTCTCTCACATGTTGATAAAGCCCTTAGGATCTGTACTCGACTGCCGGGACTATGATGAGATCATACTAGTGGGGCCACGGTAGTCGATGAGTACATCCTATAACTGTTCCTAGTCGAGGGTATATCGAGATAGGGCATCAATACACCAGAGTAGACTAGCGTATACGCATCTTGACCCATATGATGGGCGATGGATGATCCCATATCCATCGGTGTTTGACATCAAGGATGGTGTGCGGGTGCTCAGTGGAGACTGGGTACACTGGACGGACTCGCCGAGAACTCCCAGATGGTGATATACCACACGTCAGATGGCAGTTCTCCGGTGACACCGGTACAGGGTAGTCTGTAGACCCGAGATCGTCATAGAGACTTATGTGATTCCCACTGTGCTTTGATTTCCACCTTACCACGTCCAAGAGGGCATGCAAAACGGTGGCTTTTGGGTGCAGTCCCGAATCACATGGAGGCAATGAGCGATAGGAGGGGATTCGTCTCTCCCGGTATAGGGAGTTGATGTTGTGCTGTGTTCGATTGGCTATAACTGGAAGTCCCTAGCCAGGGCTGATATAGAGATTTACTGGTAAGTGTTACTAGTAGTTTCTCGACCTGTTATGAGCCTCACATCGATACGACTTATCGGTTACTGGGGTCTGACGTATACCACCCCTAGACTAGATATGCGACATATCAGACGAACAGACCGGACTGTACGGGAGTGTTACTGATTGGATTCACAGGAGAACGTACAGGCTAGCTTGTTGATCTTCTGATCGCTTAATACCTGGGTGGCTTTTACGTTTAGCTGACCGCTTGCAGCTTATGGGTGTTTGATATGATCATCACCTGCTACCGGCGTATTGACGATTCTTTAGAGTCCTACACAGAGGTTTCTTGGCTCAGGCAAAACGGAGTAGAGGCACATATGTGATATGTGCATGACCGAGGATAATACGATATGAGATACCGTATTGTATTCTCGCGATATTTAGATATGAACCGGGTCATCGGATCAAGTGTTGATTCGATGATATATTGTATTACATTATCTAATATTGGCTCACTTTATTATTTCATTTTCTCACCGAATAATACATTGATATATATGCGATATATGTTAATTGTATTATTTTCTTTTGTTGCAAATATATAATATATATATGATATATATTATTGCAACATGATATGATTAATAATGGAACATGTTTAGTAGAGATTAAGCAAGGTTAGGGTTTGATTAGGGTTAGCTTCTTCTTGCACCATCTAGAAGCTTTCCTTTTGTCAAGTGTAAGATATTATCTTATGACTCATTCTTTTTAACCTAACCAAACGCTAGCCCTAGTTTATTCTCTACAAAGGTTAACCTTATCATCCTTGACCATGGTTCCATGATCTATCATATATTCTTATCTACAATTCATCACAAAAGGATTATCTTATTATTCTTCATCTTCTTCTCTCTTGAGTTTTTGAAATAGCTCACTAGATTTTCCTTTGGTGATGATTTCTTGTGAGAAATTGATATAAAAAGATAGCATAAATACTACTCCATCATCCTCATCTAATCTAGCCCATTAGATTAGGGTGTTCACCTCATTAGAGTGAGAGAACTTGGGTTATAGCAACTTCGACGTAGATCATCGGAGAAGCGGAACACTACATGCTAGCATGGATCGTTCGAGTCATGGAGCCTCTCTTGAGTCCGGGAGATCGTGGATCGCGGCGAAGGGACTTCTACTCGGAGCTTATGAAGCGAAGGAGCGGACTACAAAGGTTGTAATCCCTCACACTTAGTGGTAAAGATGTTTACTTGTATGCTAAACCCTAATAATCTGGCAAAGATCCCGGTTTTGGGTTGTTCAGCACGTCTAAAATTTTATTCCGGCATGTTTGATGCCTTATAAACCTTCACAAGAGTGCCTAGAAACCCTACAGTGGTATCAGAGCCTAGCTAGAGTATTAGGCGATGTGTATACGAAGTTAAAACTCCGATCGAACCTGATACGACGAAAATGAACCCCTCTCTGGATATTTTTAAAAACTGTGATTTTTCAGAATTAAAAATTCTTAAAAATACCAGCAGGGAAATATAAATATTACTGTGAAAAACGTGTCATCAATCCGTACATACCACCGCGGAACTGCGTCCGTACCTCGCTTGGGCCGCGGATCCGTTGTGGGACTGTGGAATTGGGTCTTAGGTTTTCAACAGTAATATCTGTTTCTGTGAGTTATATTTTATGGGTATTTTTATTTTGACTCAAGTGTTGAGTTTTCTGGGGTTTATTTTGTAATCGCTGATTCGATCGGAAAATTTAAATTTGTTATTATTTCCGGATATTTAGAAACTGTTAAAATGTTCGAACGGATATCATTAACTCATTTTTTCCTGGCACGAAAAACTTTCAAGTGTTGAATTTTTATCGGGTTTAAATCTTTCGGAAAAATTGTACAAGTAACACGGTGGACCCTCTAGAAGACAACAAACCTTAACTTGATTATGTGACCGTCTTGAACTGCCTCTAAATCTTAGGGTTTGGGGCAGTACGGCGTGCCACATGTGAGGCGTTGGCTTGACCCTTCTACGGCTGGATCACCGGTACTGTGACATATTCTGGGATTATTTGAACTCCGCTCAAGTGTTGAGCAATTTAGAAAATTTTGGGTATTTGATTATCTGTTCGGAAAGTTTAATACTGTCTATTTATCTGGAATGTGATACAATATGTGGAATTCATAGAGTTAGGCATGAAATGCGAAGTATGTGATATTTCGGATTTACGATGTCTAAAATGATTGTGGATTCCAAATATTGTAGTTTTACAATTTCTTTTCTATGACCGTAAGTGTAGTATGTAGTTGTATTGCCGGTTTTCGTTGCTATACGTCAACGACGATCGGTGTATGCATACTTACTTACGTTGATGATATGTGATATTATGTGTTGCTGTGATATGTTATATTGGATCGTCGTGTTCTGAATAGCCGGGGGTTTTATGTGAGATGAGGGTTTTTATTTTCATTCATGTAAAATTCATTTGTATGTAATATTCTTTTATTGGGGCACTTCCGGGATGAGGTTGATGTCACCAGTGTATATTATTTACTCTTCCGCATTAGGTAGACCCAAGGAGGGGAGCATAAGTAACCGGGTTCTAGGGTCCAGTGGGAGGCCATCTCGAGGAGTCGAGACCGGGTCTTCTAACCCTAGAATTGGTAGTGTTACTTGCCGCTCTCGTAGGGGTCTAGGGATGTGGGTTTGGCTATTCATCGCGACCGTGGAATCCGTGTTTTATACAGGCTCGTATTGAAAACACGGACGTCCTAGTATATCCAATATTTCATATATATTCTTCTGCTACAATGTTCTGTGATGAGATCATATTACTGCCCGAGACGAATGCTTATACTATATATATGCTGATATATAAATATTACTGCTTTCGTTTCTTCTGTGATGCTTAGGAAGCATAAGCTGATGGGATTTTATTAATGAGATTGATAAAAAGAAACGAAACCTAAAAGATGTTGTAGAATCAAAACTTTATAAAAATAGTAGCTACAGTTTTGCTTTGCATAGCGGTATATATGATATACCCAGCACCTTATTCGATGAGGAAAGAGCCGAGATCCCTTCACCGGGAGTGACCTCTTTAGCGAAACTGGCAGATGCTATAAACTCGCGGTTTAGTTTTTGACAGCTTCTATAGTCTTGCTTTGCACAGCGGTATATATGATATACCCTGCACCTTATTCGATGGGGAAAGAGCCGAGATCCCTTCACCGGGAGTGACCTCTTTAGCGAAACTAGAAAAGCCTCAAAAACATTCCTTTTCAAAAACACTCGATTCTACGACGATATCAAGTTCATTACGCTCAGGGTTTTCTGAAAAACCTGCGTAGCCCTCCGTCATTTCAGATAAAGACTAGTTAGTATTCGTGCTACGTTTGTTGACTATGTTAAGTCGTAGTGTGCGGTAGCTAATTAGTACTTATCTGCTAAAACATGAGATGTGATTGGATTAGGGTAGTTGTACGACTTTGTTGACTATGTTAAGGGTCGTGCAGGTGGGTTTAATTCAATCGGGAAATGACAGGTTGAACTTGGATAGCAATTATGATTTGTTGACTATGTTGAGGTCATAAGTTGCTAGGGGCAAAAGAATTATCGGGATTTTCAAGTGTTGAAATTTGCAATGAGATTGCATACCTCCTATGAGATAGTTGGATCTCGATACCCACTGAGAGTAAGTGTTACTCCTGGGAGAGTTTTACACAGGACAATTAGCCGATCAAGTAGGTGTCTAGAAAAGTGTTAACGGGGTTACGCCTCTGGGAAAATGAGGTTTACTTTAATTAGGTCCGTGCGAAAGCACGAGGAACCTCCCTCAAGTACCGACACTGATCTGGCTGAAAGATTGACGAAATTATAGGGTGTAATTAATCCCGGCTAATCTTACCTTTTAGGGTTTGAAGGAAGATTTGATAAAAACAGTGGGAGACATCCTGATTAGATAAGATAATAACCAATCTAATCTTGCAAGAGCATACGCTAAAGTGTTTTCTTCTCTCTCTCTCTCCAGGTAGCGACCATGTCAGGCCATAATCAAGATAATAATATGGATGTATTGACTGAACCCGCTTATTATACTGAGCAGGGGAACGTTGGACCCGTTCTTTCTTATAAGAGTTATAAAACTGAACATGGAATAGAAGAATATCTGGATTCTCAAGCCGCCCAAAAGAACATGCATGTTGATGCATCTTCTTCAGGTGTGTTAGTTATTGAGAACTGTTTCTCAGTTCTGTTAGTTATATGTATGCCCTAGAAGTCATTATGTACATAGGATGTATATTGTAGTGGATGCTGGGACATATATAGGTAGGACTTTCTTGCTCGACATGATAGTACGCTATCTGGTTGCTCTTTATCTTAACATGTATACTTTCTGTCTCTCTGTTACATGTTGATGAAGCCCTTAGGATGTGTAATCGACTTCCTAGACTATGATGCAGATCATACTAGGGGGCCTGGGTAGTCAATGAGTACATCCTTCAATGTTCCTAGTCGTGGGAATATCGAGACGGGGCATCGATATTCCAGAGTAGACTAGCGTATATCTTCTCGATCCATATGATGGGCGATGGATGATCCCATATCCATTGGTGTTTGACATCAGAGATGGTATACGGGTGCTCAGTGGTGACTGGGTACACTGAACGGACTCGCCGAGAACTCCCAGATGGTATTATACCTCACGTCAGATGGCAGTTCTCTGGTGACACTGGTACAGCTTAGTCTGTTGACCCGAGATTGTCATAGAGTCTTGTGTGTCTCCCACTATGCTTTGATTTCCACCCTACCACGGCTCTATTGAGTCATGCAAACAGGTGGTTTTTGGGTACAGTCCTGATTCACATGGAGGCAATGAGCGATAGGAGGGGATTCGTCTCTCCCAGTATTGGGGGTTGATGTTGCGCTATGCTCAACTGGCCATAACTGGAAATCCCTGGCCAGGGTTGCACCGATTTACTGGTAAGTGTTATCAGTAGTTTCATGCTTGTTATGGACCTTACATCGGCATGACTTATCAAGCTACTGGAGTCTGACGTTTACCACCCCTAGGCGAGATATGCGACATATCAGACGAACAGACCGGACTGTACGGTAAGTGTTGCTGGTTGGATTCACAGGAGTGTGAGAGGGCTTGCTCGTTGATCTTCTAATCGCTCAATACCCGGGTGGCCGTTACGTTTAGCAGACCGCTTGCGGCTTGTGGGTATTTGATATGATCATCACCTGCTACCGGCGTATTGACGAGTCTTTAGAGTCCTAAACAGAGGTTTCCTGGTTCAAGCGAAACGAAATAGGAGCGCATATGAGAAATGTGCGGGACCGAGAATAATACCAGTATGTGATACTGTATTCTATTCTCGCGATTTGTATCATTGGACGGTTATATAAGATATAGCCGGGTTACCGAATCAAGTGTTGATTCGATACATTGATACACTTGATATTAGTCGGGTATATGTGATGACCGGATCATTAAATCAAGTATCGATTTAATGATTTATTGTATAATTATATATTTGATATATTACTTTACATTAACTAGTATTGGTTCACTTAAGATTTGTTTTCTCACTAGTTTGTGCATAAGTGTATATATGATATATATTTGTGTACATATGTTTGTATCATGTTTGATGATACATACAAGTTGTGTGTATGAGAATTATATCAAGATTAAGTTTAAGATTAGGGTATTGTTTTATCAAGAGAATTAACAAAAGAAATGAACTTGGTCAAAGTTTTCAAGCTTGAAGAAGCTTGGAGATACCTTGACAAAGTCCACTCTTTTGTCATTTCTTATGATAATTCTTTAACCTAACCTTTAACCTAATACCTTGGTCAATTCTCTACATGAGTTAAGCATGAGGGCTTAACTCAACCATGGTGCCATAATTAAAAGGATAAGTTTCATTCTTATTTCATTATCTCTTTATTCTTTCTTCTTCTTCATCTTCATCAAGCTTCATGAAAGCTTGATAGCTCCAATGGTGCCATGAGAAAAAGAGTGAGAAATCCAATTCTAAAGTGAACCCACTTCCTATTTCTTCATCCTCTACCACTTGCCATGTAGTAGAGTGTGTTATCTTCACAAGTTTCATGACCTAGTGAAGATGGAGCTTGGGTTTGAGTCGCCTCGACGTAGACCATCTTCGACACCGAAGTCAACGACCTAGCCCGATCATTTCTCCGACGAAACCATCGTTAGAGTCCGGGATCCGATGATCACAGTGGAGGGACGTCATCACGGAGCTAAAGTGGTGGAGGACCGGATCTACAAAGGTTGTAGTCACTTTCACTTATAGTTAAACTGTTAACTTGCATAGTTTCGCCTTACCTCTAGTAACGATCTAGTTTAGGGTTCTTTGGCACATAGAAAATTTTGAATTGGACATATTTGATCAGTTGTTGAACCTCATGTGTGTGCCCCGGAACCCTACAGTGGTATCAGAGCCAGGCTAGAGCCTTAGGCGATGAGTAGACGAAGTTAGAAGTCCATTCGAACCCGAAACCTTAATCGAATACCCCTCTCTGTACAATTTTTGAAACTGTGGATTTTTCCAGATTAAAAATGCTTAAAAAATTCAGCAGGAAGTTTTAAGAAATACAGTGAAAAACGACAAGAAGATGCGCCTAAAGCGCCGTGGAACCGCGGCAGAAGCTTGGCTCATGCGGCGGTTCCGCGGCCAAATGATGACGTAATCCCTTACTTTTTGCACAGTAATTTCTTTCTGTACATGCTGTATTTTCTGGGAATTTTTAATGTTTACTCAAGAGTTGAGTTTTCTGGGTTGTATTGGGAGTTCGTAGATTCGATCGGATTGTCTAATTTTGTCTATGTGTTTTTCCGGGTAATTTTAGAATATGATAAAAAGTTCGACCGGATATAAATACCCGATTTTTCTCCTGCCGGAAAATTTCCAAGTGTTGGATTTTTCCGTGGTTTAAGAACGTTCTAAGTAGTGCAAGTAACGCGATGGGCCCTCTAGAAGACAACAAACCTTAACTCGATTATGTGACCGTCTTGAACTGCCCTTTGAACCTTAGGGTTTGGGGCAGTACGGCGTGCCACATGTGAGGCGTTGGCTTGACCCTTCTACGGCTGGACCGTTGGTACTGTGGCATGAAGTGAATGTTCTTAAACTTATTTCATGTGTTGAGCTGTTTCGAGAAAACTTGGGTGTTTGATTGTTCGATCGGAAAGTTTAACATTTTCTATTTATCTGGAATGTGATACAATACTTGGAATCCACATGTAGTTATGCGATAATTGATTTGAATGTTATGAATCTAGCAGTTTAGTCTCACTTGATCGGTTGCCACGGGATTTTGATGCGATCAAAAGTCCGTCGCAATCACGTAGTATACACGGATACTCACCGGTCAACTTAATAGATAGCCACGCCCCATAGCCCCGACCAAGTGACTGTAGGAGAACTCCGTCGCCGAAAACATCCGTTCGGGTGCTCGCGGCAGCGATGTTCCGCCTTAGTGCACTTCGTTGACGGTATCAGGGGTGCGGCCGTCTACTAAAGTTTGCGACGAGCATTCGTTCTGAATGCCGGGAATCTTGTTGAATTGCCCGACTTTATATTGAAAAGTGTTTTCGATATTGAGACTAAAATGCGGGGTTTATAACTGTTAGGCATGTGATGTCTAAGGAATTCAGATGGTTAGGCATGCGATGTCTAAGTAGGTTGCGGATTCCAACTGTTGTAGTTTTACACTTTCTTTTCTGCGACCGTAAGTGTAATATGTGATATCGCCGGTTTCGTTGCTATACGTCAACGAAAATTAGGATAGGCATATTTACTTACGTTGATTACATGTGATGTTATGTGTTGCTGGATATGTTATATTGGATCGTCGTGTTTGAATAGCCGGGTTTTTTTATGTGAGACGAGTGTTTTTCATTTTTATTCATGTAAAAACTTGTATGTAATATTCTTTTATTGGGGCACTTCCAGGTTGCGGAAGATGTCACCGTTGATGTATATTATTTACTTTTCCGCATTAGGATAGACCCAAGGAGGGGAGCACAAGTAACCGGGTTCTAGGGTCCAGTGGGAGACCATCTCGAGGAGTCGAGTCCGGGTCTCCTAACTCTAGAATTGGTAGGGTTGCTTGCCGCTCTCGTAGGGGTCTAGGAGTATGGGATTGGCTATTCGTCACGACCGTGGAATCCGTGTTTTATATTGGCTCGTATTAAAAACACGGACGTCCTAG
Organism: Agapanthus africanus; assembly: GCA_030015575.1. Classification (NCBI taxonomy): domain Eukaryota; kingdom Viridiplantae; phylum Streptophyta; class Magnoliopsida; order Asparagales; family Amaryllidaceae; genus Agapanthus; species Agapanthus africanus. The sequence continues at coordinate 394,701,133 of JASDDO010000026.1, read as the reverse complement.
TATATCCAATATTTCATACGATATTTTCTGCTGCGTTATCTGTGATGTGATCATGTGATTTGTTCAGATAGATATTGTATATAGTGTATATGATATATTATATAGACGTTGCTTATGTTTTACACCCACGCTAGCCCTGCTTCGCTCTGCCGTTAGTTACCTAACCTAACGGTGCAGACGGGACATCAAGACGAATGCAGATGGCATAAGTGTACGTTATATTTATCTGTGATGTTTAGGTGGACTTAAATGATGGGACATTCATTAATGAGATTAATGAAAGAAAATAAACCTAAAAGATGTTGTGGAATCGAATTTCAAAAATAAAATCAGGTAGCTACAGTTCTTGCTTTGCATCGCGGTGTTCCTTGTAGAACATCCTGCACCTTATTCAATAAGGAAAGGGCCGAGATCCCTTCACCGGGAGTGACCCCTTTAGCAATAACTGGCAGATGCTACTACTCTTGGTTTGTCTTTTGATTGCTTCTATAGTTTTTGCTTTGCACAGCGGTATATATGATATATCCTGCACCTTATTCGATGAGGAAAGGGCCGACGATCCCTTCACCGGGAGTGACCCCTTTAGCAAAACTAGAAAAGCCTAAAAAACACTCCATTTAAAAACCATTTGATTCCGCAACGAGATCAAGTTCAAAGCGTTAAAAGTTTTCTTAAAAACCATCCGCAACCCTCCGTCATTTTAGGAAATAGAGTACTTAGTATTCGTGCTGTGTTTGTTGACCATAGTCAAGGCACAGTGTACGGTAGCTAAGTGATGTCTTCCTACACCGCATATGATGCGATTAGTTAGGACAGTCGCGTGACTTTGTTGACCTTAGTTAAGGGTCATGTGGGTGGGTCTAATTAATCATGAAATGACGGGTAGAACTTGACTACTGCTTATGATTTGTTGACCATAGTTAAGGTCATAAGTGCTAGGGGTAAAAACCTTTATCGGGAGTTTCAAGTGTTGAAATTTGCAATGAGATTGCATACCTTCTATATGATAGTTGGATCCTGATACCCACTGCGAGTAATTGTTACTCCTGGGAGAGTTTTGCACTTTACAATTAGCCGATCAAGTAGGTGTCTAGAAAGGTGTTAACGGGGTTACGCCTCTGGGAAAACGAGGTTTACTTTAATTAGGTCCGTGCGAAAGCACGGGGAACCTCCTTCAAAGTACCGACACTGGCCTGGCTGAAAGATTGGCAAACTTGTAGAGTGTAATTAATCCCGGCTAGTCTTTCCTTTTAGGGTTTGAAGGAAGATTTGATAAAAACAGTGGGAGCCATCCTGATTAGATAAAATATATAACCAATCTAATCTTGCTAGAGCGCTGATTGATGTGAAAATATAAAGTTTACCGCAATCAGGAACGGCGTCGCTTTGCAGCTAGCCGGTGAGTGCGGGTCGATCCACAGAGATGGGTAAATTCCTTTAGTGTGTTTTAACGAGTTGATTCAAAGTGTCATTTTGGTTGGTTTATAAAAATCTATAAAAACTGGATCTAATTAATCTAATTAAAAGTCTTGTTAGGGTTAGGTTTAGGGGAAGTTTTGGAGATTAACGTTTTCTTCACCGCTTTCAATGCCTTCTTTTTTAGATCTATTAGATGTTACAGTAATTGTCAATAAAGTGGGTCCGAATTTTTTGGGAAGATGTTTCTTCCTCTAGATTCGCATCCTTCCTTTGTTGATAATTACCCTAACCCCCATGGAAAACACGCGCAACCGGCCCTTTATACTACGGTTCATCGTTACCTCGAGGGGTAGGATGCCGTAGGGAGCGGTTGTGTGTGCATGCATGGAGTTCTAATTCATTAGGTGAATGTGGCATTGAAAGGGGTGAGAGATCTCATCTCTCAACCCTTTCCCTAAGGCTAACCCTAACAAGCGAGGAGATTACTCGCTCATTAGGGGATGAGAAAACATTTAATTAAAGGAACAAAAATAAAATTACTTACTAGGTTGACGGCTCCCTCCAAACGATATAGAATAGATCTGAATATAACTGCCAGAAATTCTGAAATTTATTGATTGAAAAGAGGCATAACATTTTACAGATCTGTAATTACAATTTATAGGAAAACAGAAAACCTAGGGTTACAGACTCTCGCACATGCGCAATTACAGATTTGCCCACGGAAAATCCAAACACCCGCACCGACGCACCGACACAAGAAGTCGGCGCCGACACGGGCATTAAATGGCCGCGGAACCGCGGCATTGGTTGGCTTGGGCCGCGGTTCCGCGGCCCTTTGGTGAGATCATCTCACCAAACTTCTGGGTTTGGTTCAGGACTTCTTGGGCTTCCTTTTTTCATATGTATTTTCTCTGTTGGGCTTCTTATTCTCCTCCAGATGTTTCAGTGAATACTTGTAGCGATCTTTTAACCGTTCACTTGACATTTTGGACCTTGCACTGTTCTTCGTCTCGGCTTGAGTAAGATCCGTCTACTTGTTGGTCAAAAATCCCTTTTCTGTATCAGCTTTCGTCTTTTTCACTGTATTCGCATCCAAGCCCTGTATCCTGTAACATGCAACAAACGTGCGTCAAGAGTACCTGTTTACTTATAAAACGGATAAGAATAGGGGAATGATAAATGCAATATTATGGTCTGAACAAATACCCCCAAACTTATCTTTTGCTCGTCCTCGAGCAAACTTATTATTTTATTCACTAAAATCCTAACCGCACTTTCGCAGGGAAATGCGATTGCACTGAGCATGTGCAACAAGCCGTTAAACCTCTAGGTGTCCCTAGTAGGAGGAGTGTTGTCTCCTGAGGGTTTTCAGCGGATTACACCCACAAAATCCTATCAACTCGGCCCATTGACTTTTGTTCACCAATTTGGTTTTCTAAGAAGGAATTCTATTATCATCGACCTGCAAATTATCCACCCATATTCTTCACACTTCCTTATCATTTAACTTAAGATTATATATGTTCTATAGATTTACTTAGCTTTCGGCATCTCTTAAGTCTTCCTTCTAGGGTTTCATCTCTACTTAGGAATTTCTATCAACTCTACTAAAGATACAAGTTCTATCTTTCATTCCTTTCTCTCATCTAAACTCTAATCACATATCCCCACGTGTGTGTAAATATCACCCTACACTTGGAAATTCAAATCAAGCAATCGTACTCTCGTCCATTGTCCAAAGCACTTATTAATTCGTTAATTTTGAATTTCGCTTACACATCCTTCATGCGACTGTTAATACTTCTTGAGGTACCAACAACCGATTACAAGATGCGTTAGCAATTTAAAGCGTACTTCCTAGTTTTTGCAATACCCAAGGCTTTTAGCAGTGACTCCCAAACCAGTTGGTCTAAGGCACTAGGTGATGAAGCACCCTCGCTAGAGATTTTTCTATTTTTACAGCTTTAAGTAATCACAAAAACCAGTGTCCATTTTTTTATTCACTTTTTTTTTCTTTATTTTCATTGTACTAAGGACTTTAGACAAGAGCAATTCAAGGTCTCTTCTACTATTCCAAGTTTCAAGATGCGTGATTGTGCAAATTGTAGGGTATACATTTTCAGAATCTAGACTTAAGCTAGGAACTATTTTTCAAACTTATACTCTAATAAGAATATCAATACTCTTCCCTTGTTTCGACTTAGTCCAAGAAGTGAACCCAAAATTTGCCTATTTCTAAATAAACTACAAGGCATATACTTTCTACCGTTAAACTTTAAGGAATGTTATTTTTAGGGTTTTTAATTCACTAAGTCTAAGATCTAGTTGTTCCTAGCTGGTTAACCTATTTGTCAAACTTAAGTCAATTAGCCAAAATTGAATACAATAATTTTGAAATTTTTCAAATTTTTATGGGTTTTCAAATATGCAAAAAAAATATATACAAATGAACGCGAAGGAAGAAGACGTACCGAGCATACCCCCAAACTTGTACTTGACAGTGTCCTCACTGTCATACTAAACCAAGAGGGTCAAAATGTCGGCACACCCCTGTTTATTTATTTACAATTTTTTTTATTGTTAAGAAAAACAAAGAATATATACAAAAAGGCCCTCCCCCAAACTTTATTTAAACTATGTTAGACATTACTGCCAAACTTTGCCTAGACCAAACGTCAACACCAACCAGTTGAAAAATTTATCAGTAAAGAGTATTGGTTGGTGGAAGAATAAGTTGTAGCGATCCGCAAAGAATTGGGAAAGGTAGAAGTAGAGGTATGGAAGGTGTGGAGGTAAATATACAGGCGATGGTGATATATCTGTAAGTCGATGTACAACACCCCAATACTTGTGGGGAGACGGAATTTTCAAAAACGAACTTGTTTAGTGAACAAACATCGACTAACCGCTTGAATCGAAGCTAAACGATAACTAACTTAAAACATAGAGTTTCTATGCTACTATGTTTAGGGATTATACCTAACGAATCGTGTCCTTCGTCTTTGCGAACTCCACCTCCTCCTCGGTCTTCTCGAAGTAGTAGACGATCCACCCGAGAGCTTTACTCCAAGCTTAGCCTCTAAACTTGAGGCAACTAAACTTCTCTAAGTGCTAATCAAAGAAGCTAGGTGAAATATAGAGAGGGTTATGGATTAAGTAGTCTAACTAATCCTTGTACTCAACACATGAGAGGGGAGGATTAGGGTTTGAAGAGGGAGAGCTTGAGGAGAGAGAAGGTGAGGATAATAATGAATTGAGAAGAATGAGTTATGATAATATATATCAAGCATTTCTTTTTATCAAGAAAAGAAAAGAAATCATTTTACAACCATGCTTGATAAATATCTTGTGGTGATTCATCTCCATGAGTCATTAAGTAATTATGAAGCATTAATGACATGGATGAATCATCCATATGACTCACTAATCTCATTCAATGTATATGCCACCTAAACCTCCTTAGTCACCATCTTCTAGAAGCTTCTCGCGCAATTACGAGAACGCCCCTCCTTTCCGCAAAAATACGGAAAAAATTTAGACTGTATAAATCCAATAACCGGATACCAGTAACTGGCTTAAACCAAAGCCGACTGGTAAAAACTGTCCGAAAGTCGTACGTGCGTAAACACACGTATGCGTCCGAACCCTTGTCGTAAAACCATACGACCTCTATATCGTTTCGCCTGGAGTAGGGAAACTCTCTGTGTGGGACTCTAGAGACTCGACTACTACGCTGGCAGTGGGTTTAACCACAGACCGCAAGCGGCACTAGCTGTACATAACGGTCCCCAGGTAGATGTCGATAAGAAGGCCGATGAGGGAACCCATCCGAACTCCTACTGAGTCTGATGTGACAATCTCCGTACAGTCCGGTCCGTTCGTCTTAGACTATCGCATATCGGGCCTAGGTGGCGGCAAGCGTCAGTCCCCTAATAGCGGTATAAGTCGTGTCGGAGTGAAGCCCATTACACCCTGAGAAACTACTGGAACCTACCAGCAAATCTCGCTTGCCCTGGCCAGGGACTTTGCGTAATGGCTCTCTGACACAGCGCGATATCAACTCCCAATACCGGGAGAGACGAATCCTGTCTAACCGCCACTACCTCCAAGTGCCCGGGACTGCACCCAACTGCTACCTGTTTGCACGACTCCTTTGAGCCGTGGTAGGGTAGCAATCTAAGAACAGTGGGACACACTCGAGGCGAAGTAGCAGTGTCAAGTCTGTGGACTATGCTGTACTCATGTCACCTGGGAACTGTTCACTGACGACTGGTATAAAACCAACCAACAGTCCCCTGTGAGTCCTGTCCGGTGTACCCGTAACCTAACGAGCACCTGCATACTATCTCCAGTACGACGTACTGACGGCTGTGGGACAGACCATCTCCCCAACTGGGATGAAAAGCGTACACACTAGTCTACTCCGGAGTATCGATGCTCTGTCTCGATAATCCAACGACCAGGGACCTGAATAAGGATGTGCTTGTAGACTACCCAGCCCCCACTAGTGTGACTGCCATCACAACGCTGGTAGTCAAGCAAGATCCTAAGAGCTCTATCAATACGTATACTCACATATTAAGATAGAAAAACCAAGTAGCATACTACCATGTTTAGCAAGACTGTTATATACATGTGAATATCCCAAGCTTCCATTAAGTAATATACAAACTAGTATGATACAGTAATGGCCTTCTAGGGCATAAACACTAACAATCTCCCACTTGCACTAGGGCCATGTACTGGCATATCGAAGACCAATGATCTCGAGTACCCTCTCGAACTGAATCTGAGGTAGGGCCTTCGTGAATGGATCAGCAATGTTATCTTCAGAAGCAACTCTCCGAACCTCGATCTCCTGACGATCAATGATCTCCCTGATCAGGTGATACCGCCTCAAGATGTGTCTGGACTTCTGATGGGACCTTGGTTCCTTCGCTAAAGCTATAGCTCCGTTGTTGTCGCAATACAGAGGTATTGGATCAACTATGGTAGGAACCACCTGAAGTTCTGTTAGGAACTTCTTCATCCAGACTGCTTCTTTTGCGGCATCGCAAGCAGCTATATACTCCGCTTCCATCGTCGAGTCAGCAACGGTGTCCTGCTTGGAGCTCTTCCAGCACACCGCCCCTCCATTGAGGGTAAAGACATAACCCGACATGGACTTGGAATCGTCCTTATCACTTTGGAAGCCGGAATCAGCAAAGGCCTCCAACCTGAGGTCTTTTCCGCCGTAAACCAAGAACATCTCCTTAGTCCTTCTCAGGTACTTGAGAATGTTCTTTACTGCTATCCAGTGCTTCTCCCCTGGGTCTGACTGATACCGGCTTACCACGCTCAGTGCGTAAGCTACATCTGGTCTGGTGCACAACATCGCATACATTATAGAGCCTACCGCAGAAGCGTAGGGTATAATAGACATGCGTTCCCTTTCCAAATCAGTCTTGGGAGACATCTCTTTGGAGAGGGTGATTCCGTGACAAGCCGGTAGATTACCGCGCTTAGAATCTTCCATACTGAATCTTTTCAGTACAGTGTCGATATACCTGGACTGCGAAAGTCCCAACATCCTCTTGGATCTATCACGATAGATCCGGATCCCCAGAATGTAAGAGGCATCACCCAGGTCTTTCATGGAGAACCTGTGTGACAAGAATCCTTTGACAGATTGTAGCATAGGAATGTCATTTCCTATCAATAGAATGTCATCCACGTACAAGACGAGGAATACGACACTTCTGGCTACAACTTTACTATATATGCACGGTTCATCTGGATTTTTGATAAAGTCATATTCTTTGACTGTCTCATCAAAACAGATGTTCCAACTCCGCGATGCCTGCTTTAGTCCATAAATGGACTTAAGCAGCTTGCATACTTTCCTGCTGCTCCCACTCTGATTGAAACCCTCTGGCTGATCCATATAGACGCTCTCTTCTAAATTTCCATTCAAAAAAGCCGTCTTTACGTCCATCTGCCAGATTTCATAATCATGGAAGGCAGCAATAGCAAGAAGGACCCGAATGGATTTGAGCATAGCCACTGGAGAAAAAGTTTCGTCATAGTCCAAACCAGGTCTTTGACGAAAACCCTTTGCAACAAGTCTAGCCTTATAGGTTTCCACCTGTCCATCTACACCAATCTTTTTCTTGAAGATTCATTTGCATCCTATGGGTTTTACCCCATCTGGAGCAAAGTCCAAAGTCCATACTTTGTTGGTGTACATGGACTCCATTTCGGTCCGCATTGCATCTAGCCATCGTACCGAGTCGCCGCTCTGGATGGCCTGCTGGAAGTCAGTAGGTTCATCATCATCTATGATGCAATCCTCTCTATCCCCATCTATGAGAAAACCGTAGTATCTCTCAAGCGGATGAGACGGCCTACTACTCCTGCGGAGGGGTGCGGGAATGTCCTGTACTTCTTGAACTTCCGGTTCTACCAAACTTTCAGTAGCAGTTTGTGGTTCTGGAATTTCTTCCAGTTCTACTACGCTCCCACTCTTCTGATTTTCTAAAAATTCAGTTTCTAAGAAGCGGGCATGACGAGAAACAAAAACCTTTTGTTCCTCTGCGTAATAGAAAAAATATCCCATAGAGTTCTTTGGATATCCCACAAACTTACACTCTACTGAGCGTGCCTCGAGCTTGTCCGGATGCTGCTTTTTTACAAAAGCTGGACATCCCCATGTCTTCAGGTACTGAAGATAGGGTTTCTTCCCACTCCATATCTGATATGGTGTGGTAGGCACAGTTTTGGTTGGAACTCTGTTCAAAAGATATGTCGCTGATTCTAGCGCATAACCCCAGAAAGATCGCGGTAACTCAGCATTACTCATCATGGATCGTACCATATCCAATAGGGTTCGATTCCGTCTCTCCGATACACCGTTGTGCTGTGGAGTGTATGGAGGAGTAAGCTGAGAGAGAATTCCTTTCTCTTTTAGGTAACCTAGGAACTCGGCACTTAAGTATTCTCCACCTCGATCAGATCTCAGTGTCTTAATACTTTTGCCTGTTTGTTTTTCCGCTTCACTCTTGTATTCCTGGAATTTCTCAAAGGCCTCGGATTTATGCTTCATTAAGAAGACATGTCCAAACCTAGAGAAATCATCTGTAAAAGTAATGAAGTAGGAATAACCACCTCTCGCATGTGTAGACATTGGCCCACATACATCGCTGTGTATGAGTCCTAAGAGCTCGCTCGCTCTTACTCCTTGTCCAGTAAATGGAGTCTTTGTCATCTTTCCTTTGAGACAAGATTGACAAGTGTCATAAGTTTGATATTCGAACGAGTCCAAATATCCTTCTCTATGCAACTTAGTCAACCTTCTCTCATTGATGTGACCCAGTCTACAATACCATAAGAAAGCTTTATTTAAACCTGGAGACTTTCTTTTTAGTGTGTTCTGGACATTGAAAATTTGGAGTTGGTTTAAAACATATATACCGTTATTTAGTGTACCGGACCCAATCAAACCGTGATTAAGGTGGATGTTAACAACATCTCTTACAAACGTGAAATCATAACCTTTATTTGATAACAAGGAAACTGATATGATATTACACGTTAAGCTTGGTACAAAATAACAGTTATGTAAAACCAAAATGTGTCCACTCGTCAATCCTAGGTGATAATCCCCGACGGACGCAGCTCCCACGCTAGCTCCGTTAGCAACCTTTAGGGTCATATCACCTTCCTTCAGCACTCTACGGTTTCTCAGTGCCTGCAAAGAATTGCAAATATGAGATCCTGATCCGGTATCCAATACCCAGGAAGTAGAGTTGATTGACAGACAATTCTCAATTACAAACACACCTGAAGTTGAAGCCACAGCTTGCTTCGGTTCCTGGTTCTTGGCGTTCCACGCCTTGCAATCCTTCTTCCAGTGCCCTTTCCTGTGACAATGGAAGCACTCATCCTGGCCAACTACCGGTACCGCAAACTTTTTCTTTCCCTTCCCTCCCACCTTACTAACACCTCCTCTAGGTTTTTTGGCGGCCTTCTTCTTCCTTCCTTTGGCCCTAGCCTTGGACCCGGAAGAAGATGCACCGCTAACAAACATAGCGGGTGTTTCCCTTGCTTTCTGCAAGGTGCCCTCTGCACTCCTTAACATGTTCAGGAGTTCCAGAAGTTCAACTTCTTTTCTTTGAAGGTTGAAGTTCAGGATAAACTGGGCGTAGGTGTGAGGAAGGGACTGGAGAATAAGGTCTGTATAGAGCTCATTATCCAAAGTCGTCCCAAGGTCTGCGAGCTCTTCAATATAGCCGATCATCTTTAGGACATGTTCTCCTACTGATGACCCGACAGCCAACCTCGCTCGAAACAAGTTCTTAGAGGTCTCGTATCTTGCTATACGAGATTGCTCTCCATAAAGTTCCTTTGTATGGAGAAATATGCCATCTAGGGTCATATCCTCGTGCCTCCTCTGATGTTCATTGTTCATTGAGGCAAGCACGATGCACTTGGCTTTCGCGCAATCTAAATCCCAGGTTTTGCGGATTTCCTTATCCGCATTGCTGGATTTGGGACCAGGGACAGCAGGTGCCGTAGCGGTGAGGACGTACCCCAATTTGTCATAGGTCAAAGCCATTTTGACATTCCGCAGCCAATCTTTATAGTTTGGCCCTGTCAGTATATTTTTCTCTAAAAGTAACTTAAGTCCAGTCATTTTCAGGGTCGCTGCAATTAGGAGAGAGAGAAGAAAACTCTTTAGCATGATGCTCTTGCAAGTTTAGAGTGGTTTTTAGTTTATCTAAACTGGATGGCTCCCACTGTTTCTCAAATCCTTCCTCAAACCATAAAAGAAGAATTAGCCAGGACTATTTTCACCGTACAATTCTTGCTTAACCGTTCAGCCAGGCTAGTGTCGATACTTCGAGGGAGGTTTTCCAACGCTTTCACGAAGTTCCTTAATTAAATAACCTCTTTTCTCTGGGGGCGTAACCCCACTGACACTTTTCTGGACACCTACTTGGTTTATAGCATTGATCGTTAAGTGACGAATATCCTGATAAGTAGCATATACTCACAGTAGGATCGGGATCCAAATATCATCGTATGATAATGTTGAAGGAATCCTACCAACATTCATCAAACTCCAAATGGTATGCATCTCTTTGCAAATTTCAGTTTCTTTAGAAATTCCCGATATAAGTTTTTGCCCCATGCTCTTATGACCTTGACGTATGCCAACAAATCATAAGTCACATGTCAAGTTCTGCCCATCATTATCTTGTTAATTTGAACCCACCCGTATATACCCTTGACGTAAGCCAACAAGGTAATGCGACTGTCCCAAACCAACACATCTATCTATGCAACAAATGAATACCCCAGCAGCTACCAAACACTATGCCTTGACGTAAGCCAACAAGCATAGCTTGAATACTACTGACCATCCATAAGAAATGACGGAGGGCTACGACTGGTTTTGGCGAAACCGTGAACGTAGCGAACTTGATATAACCGAAGGAACCTGATAGCTTTTAAAAGGAGTGGTTAAGTCTCCGCATTTAAAAAAATCTGTTTTAAAATTAACCGAGTGGTTTCTTTTAAATTGTTCCAACGATTTAAACTTTGGTTTGTTTTTCTTTGCATTATAGATAATGCGTCCCATCATTAACCTATCATTGCAGAAAACAACGAAAATACAACGTCCTCTTATGCCATCCGCATTCGCCACGGGGTCCCGTCATCACCCGTTAGGTTACTTAACTGACGACAGAGCGGGGGCTGGGCTAGCGCGGGTGTAAAACATAAGTGACGTCTAAATAGCTATCATATATAGATATTGTACATTCGTCAGACGCAATAATAGGCATTCCAGATCACAGATGAACTTTATTGGATTTGCAAGCAATCCGTGTTTGTTTTGAGCCTGCAACAAAAGACGGATTACACAGTTGTGATGAATAGCCATTACCCCACCCAAGACCCCAACGGGTATGGCAAACTACCCGCCCGGCAGTTTGTGCACCCCACCTTGGGTCTGTCCTAGGAGCAAAAACAGTAAAATGAAATAATACAACGGTGGCTACAACCGCAACCTGGATGTGCCCCGCAAAATAATATTACAACAAATTACATTTACATCAAATGAATTAAATAATAACCAATCACATAACCTCGGCTAATCATCACAACAGTCCAACACAGTTCATATCCACAAACAGTAAAAACCATTACAGAAATGTGCAACCCCCTGCCAACCGACATACTAGCAGTTAGGGGAGGTTTACGAACACATTATACAAACACAGATATAATCCAACAAGCAAATACTGTATAATTTCGATCGATTAAACACTTTTAATTTTGCTCCAATACTTCTCTGTAAATCTGAAACCTGAGAAAAAATAAAAACTTCCAGAAAATACCAAATATCACAGAGAAGCAACACAGGAAATTTGGGTTCCTGAATCGCCAACTCGGCGGCGGAAGCGCGGCGGATCGGTGCGATCCGCCGCGGTTCCGCGGCGCTCTAAGCGATTCAGGGGCCCAAATTTCTTGGGTGTTCTTCTACTGTCTTTTTAAGCTTTCTGAACCTCCCTGAAAAATTTTAGGACTTCATTTAAAATTCGACAGAAACTTGTGATTTCGGGTTTTTCCGGTTTCGTTTTTTCCTTTCGAAATTCATACAAATTTGCAAGTAAGTTATTTATTGTTTAGCGAGGCTCTGATACCACTGTAAGTCGATGTACAACACCCCAATACTTGTGGGGAGGCGGAATTTTCAAAAACGAACTTGTTTAGTGAACAAACATCGACTAACCGCTTGAATCGAAGCTAAACGATAACTAACTTAAAACATAGAGTTTCTATGCTACTATGTTTAGGGATTATACCTAACGAATCGTGTCCTTCGTCTTTGCGAACTCCACCTCCTTCTCGGCCTTCTCGAAGTAGTAGACGATCCACCCGAGAGCTTTACTCCAAGCTTAGCCTCTAAACTTGAGGCAACTAAACTTCTCTAAGTGCTAATCAAAGAAGCTAGGTGAAATATAGAGAGGGTTATGGATTAAGTAGTCTAACTAATCCTTGTACTCAACACATGAGAGGGGAGGATTAGGGTTTGAAGAGGGAGAGCTTGAGGAGAGAGAAGGTGAGGATAATAATGAATTGAGAAGAATGAGTTATGATAATATATATCAAGCATTTCTTTTTATCAAGAAAAGAAAAGAAATCATTTTACAACCATGCTTGATAAATATCTTGTGGTGATTCATCTCCATGAGTCATTAAGCAATTATGAAGCATTAATGACATGGATGAATCATCCATATGACTCACTAATCTCATTCAATGTATATGCCACCTAAACCTCCTTAGTCACCATCTTCTAGAAGCTTCTCGCGCAATTATGAGAACGCCCATCCTTTCCGCAAAAATACGGAAAAACTTTAGACTGTATAAATCCAATAACCGGATACCAGTAACTGGCTTAAACCAAAGCCGACTGGTAAAAACTGTCCGAAAGTCGTACGTGCGTAAACACACGTATGCGTCCGAACCCTTGTCGTAAAACCATACGACCTCTATATCGTTTCTCCTGGAGTAGGGAAACTCTCTGTGTGGGACTCTAGAGACTCGACTACTACGCTGGCAGTGGGTTTAACCACAGACCGCAAGCGGCACTAGCTGTACGTAACGGTCCCCAGGTAGATGTCGATAAGAAGGCCGATGAGGGAACCCATCCGAACTCCTACTGAGTCTGATGTGACAATCTCCATACAGTCCGGTCCGTTCGTCTTAGACTATCGCATATCGGGCCTAGGGGGCGGCAAGCGTCAGTCCCCTAATAGCGGTATAAGTCGTGTCGGAGCGAAGCCCATTACACCCTGAGAAACTACTGGAACCTACCAGCAAATCTCGCTTGCCCTGGCCAGGGACTTTGCGTAATGGCTCTCTGACACACCGCGATATCAACTCCCAATACCGGGAGAGAAGAATCCTGTCTAACCGCCACTGCCTCCAAGTGCTCGGGACTGCACCCAACTGCTACCTGTTTGCACGACTCCTTTGAGCCGTGGTAGGGTAGCAATCTAAGAACAGTGGGACACACTCGAGGCGAAGTAGCAGTGTCAAGTTTGCGGACTATGCTGTACTCATGTCACCTGGGAACTGATCACTGACGACTGGTATAAAACCAACCAACAGTCCCCTGTGAGTCCTGTCCGGTGTATCCGTAACCTAACGAGCACCTGCATACTATCTCCAGTACGACGTACTGACGGCTGTGGGACAGACCATCTCCCCAACTGGGATGAGAAGCGTACACACTAGTCTACTCCGGAGTATCGATGCTCTGTCTCGATAATCCAACGACCAGGGACCTGAATAAGGATGTGCTTGTAGACTACCCAGCCCCCACTAGTGTGACTGCCATCACAACGCTGGTAGTCAAGCAAGATCCTAAGAGCTCTATCAATACGTATACTCACATATTAAGATAGAAAAACCAAGTAGCATACTACCATGTTTAGCAAGACTGTTATATACATGTGAATATCCCAAGCTTCCATTAAGTAATATACAAACTAGTATGATACAGTAATGGCCTTCTAGGGCATAAACACTAACAATATCAAAACGAGAATGTAAATGATCAGCAATCAGTGGAGTATTGGCATTCTCGTAACTTATTAAAAGAAATGGGGGTATTTCAACTTCTAAAGGAGGTTGACTCACCACAATACCCCCAAGATGTTCCTGTGGGTCCTCTATTGACTTGGCATCATTCATCAATTGTATATGATATTCAATTATGAGGGAACTTATCTCCTCGATGTCCGCCATAGTCCAACCGAAAACTTGCCGCCTATCTTGTAAGACTATTAAAAGGGCGTTCTCTTACTCTAGGGCTAGAGAGGCCGATATGATAATGGGAAAGGTCTCATTCTCACCTATGTAAGTATATCTAAGGTGAGACGGCAAGGGCATGAGTTCGAATTTCGGAGGTGAAAGAATCATTGCAGAGTCTACCTCGAACTCAAAGGACTCCAATACAGGTTCGAAATCACTGTAAACAACCGATTCGGAAGGCTCGACTAACTCATCCAAAAATTCAAACGACTCATATTCGGGCTGTGAGTTGTCATCATCCAAAAAAGTGAAACATTCATAATCAACATCGGTTGTGTCAACGGTGGTAGGCTCAAGGAGGGACGTACTAGTGGCGTCAAAACTGTTTTCATCAAATAGAAATCTCTCAAGCTCGCAGTCCTCCTGCATGATTTCATGAATAGAGCAAACTTCTCGTGTACTAGTTTTAGGCACGGGGGGCAGACTTTCCATCTTATAAATATTGAACTCACTAGACATTTTCCCAAAGGATAGAGTCATGGAGCCATTGCGACAGTTTATTACAGCATTGGAAGTGGCCAAAAATGGTCGACCGAGAATCACCGGAATTTGGTTTCTTGGGTTAGCAACAGGTTGTGTATCCATAACGATAAAATCAACGGGGAATATGAACTCCCCAACTTTGATCAACACATCCTCTAGTTGACCCCTTGGATGAGTGATTGATCGATCAGCCATTTGGAGAGTGCAACGAGTGGGTTTCAACTCTCCAACCCCTAATTGTTCGTACACGGAGTAGGGAATCAGGTTAACACTAGACCCAAGATCTAAAAGTGCTCGATTAATTTTCTTATCCCCAATTGTGATGGAAATCGTAGGACAGCCGGGGTCCTTTCGTTTTTGGGGTAAGGTTTGATGGTGGTTAATAGCATTGCTCACTGCACTAGCCACTAGCACTTTCTTGGGTACTTGAGATGCCTTTCTCTTCGAGGTGCATAAGCCCTTTAAGATTTTCGCGTATGAAGGGACTTGTTGGATAGCATCCAAGAGAGGTATATTTATGCTAACCTGCTTAAACAATTCCACAATCTTTTCCACTTGTGCAGTTGGTTTATTGGGACTCAACCTGTTTGGAAATGGTGCATTTTGAAAATTAGTTGAGTCACATGTTTGTGGAGTAGAATGTGGAGTAGGAACGGATCCCGGTGTAGATGTGTTCATGTTGTGAGCAATGGGTCCGTTCGAGCAAGAAGAAGTAGAGCCGTGTGAAGGGTGGAGAATAGGCTCTAAAGAAAAAGGTGAAGAAGAAAGTGAAGAAAATGAAGAAGGGGAAGATGACGATGGAGAAAAAGAAGAAGAAGAAGAAGAACCACCGGCGGGGATGTCATCACTAGTTCCCACATTATTTTGCAACTCTCTTCCGGATCTCAACGTGGTCACCGCATTAACATTGTGATTGTGATATGCGTTTTGTGGGTGACCGGGATTAGGCAATGGTTGAGATGGAAGCTTTCCCTTTTCCCTCTCGCTCAACGCAGCAGTTAATTGTGCAATTTGTGCCTCAATAGATTTGATACTTTGATCGTGTGAGGCATTGTTATTCATTAAAGATTGAACATAATTTTCAAATCTTACTGCGGATTCTGTAGATTGCTTGAGAAATGCATCTAGACTTTTCTCGAGCGAGCTAACCTTATCATCATTTGGTTGAACTAAATTGTTCGTTTGATTTGCGTAAGGTTGTTGTTGGAAAGGTTGCTGGTTTTGAGTTTGTAAGGGTGCTTGTTGTTGTTATGGAGGAGGTCTTTGAAAATTATTGTTCCCTTGGACTTGTTGATTTTGGTTCCAAGCGAAATTCGGGTTACTCCTCCACCCCGGATTGTATGTCGAAGAGTACGGATCATTTCTTTGTCGTTGCTGAAATGCAGCATTGACTTGATCCTGTCCTTGAATGGGTGCATTATAAGGACACTCTTCGGTTAGGTGCGACGGGTTCGAACAACAAGCACAAACAGTTCGTGTGGGTAGAGTAGGAGCAGGAGAAGACGATGAGATTTTGGTCTCAATGGCTTCTAGCTTTTTCATAAGTGAGGCCATCTCGGCCTTCATAGCAATCGACATATCTATTTGATGTATGCCTGCCCTAGATTGACCAACAGAAGAAGATGCTGTGGTCTTGGAACTCTCCCACTGAATTGTTTGCTCACTAAGATCCTCAAGAAACTGCCATGCTTCGTCACTAGACTTGGAGAGAAAATGACCTTGACATATAGTTTCTAGCAACTGCTTCGTTGCTGCATTCAATCCCTCATATAATGTTTGGCAAAGTTGCCAACTTTCGATCCCATGGTGAGGGCATTGAACAAGTAGGTCTTTAAATCTTTCGAAGCACTTCCAAAATGGTTCGGAAGGAAGCTGTGAAAATTGTATAATCTCGTTACGGATTCTAGCAGTTTTGTGATGAGGATAGAACTTTTTCAGAAAAGCTCTTACAAACTCGTCCCAATTTCTAATAGAATGTGATGCGGTGCTGTATAGCCACTTCTCGGCTAGGTCACATAAGGTGAAAGGAATGACCCTTAGCCTTATCGCGTCATCACTTAATTGGGTTGTTTTCATCATAGCGCACACATTTTGGAATTTATTAATAAAAATATATGCATCTTCAGATTCCAAACCATGAAATTTTGGCAGCATATTGATGAAATGTGGTTTTATTTCAAAATTATCCCCATTTGCCGGTGGGGGTGAAAGACATGTAGGTAACGAAGTGCGGACATGGTAGAAGAGATCCTGGAGCGCAACTCGTGCGGGCGCTACAACAGGCGGAAGATTCGGGTTATTCGCACCTGGCGGAGGTGGAATCATTCCCGTCGGTAAGGTATCGTTGGGGTTGAATCCCGACATACCTTCGAAAGAAGAATTTGAATGTGGAGGTAAGGAAATGGACGGAATGTCGACGAAGGGTTCGTCGAAGGGTTCGTCGGTCGGTTCCAACGAAACACGGACTAATCGGACGTTAGTATCCCTAGTCCAAAGTGACATACACTAAAGGAGTAGTGTAGTCAGAAAAAATAGAAAAACAGAATGTGGGGGTAAGATAACGTCAATGAGAAGAAGTGAGTGAAAGTGAGTTGCAAGTTTTTTTTAGTGGCAAGTTGCAAGTTTTTGAAAAGATTTATATTTTTTTATTTTTATTTTTGTGTGAGTTTTGCAAAGAGGTTTTTTGAAAAGGGACTCGTGACACAAATGTATCAACCATACATGCACAATCAGGCCTAGATCTAGGGTCGCCTAGGTCTCTAGACAGCTCCTAACTAGGGCTAGAAATAGGACCTCAAACCGCCTCTTCACGGACAAGTACGGCCAGGTAAGTGGGAAGGAACCACCACTACAGTGGGCCTAATTAATAACCACTAGCCTAGACACCGCAATGTCGGTTAGGATAAACGGCCGATGCCTATACTAGTCCTTTTCCTATTGAGCTCGATGTCCTTAGGTCTGAGTCTAGTCTTTTTTATTTAATTGTGGTCGATGCAAAATGCTTTAGGTGTTTTCTGGGGTCCTGGGAAGGGTGATGAAATCCCCACCCAATCTGAATTTGGTCAATTAGCCCCTTAAGTCCAATTAAATTATGCAAAACAAAAATTCACTTGCAATCAATTTTAGCGCGGCGCAAAAAAAACCTGCAGCAAATCTGTTATTTAGAAGGGGGAAGAAGATTTTTTTTTTAGCGCAAAGAAACCTGCAGAAAATTTTTACAGTGGAGATATGGAGGTTGCAGAGGGAGAAAGAGGGATCTAACCATGCAAATTTTATGTGCTGACGTGGCTAGATGGCGGCGGAACCGCGGTCTGGGGCACTACTATGCGGCGGAAGCGCGGCACCTTAGTGGATTCAGCCTCTGAGAAATTTTGTGCTGCTCTGTACTTGTGATTCCTTTCTGTTCTTATGTTCTCTTTTCTGTTTTGACCTTCTGTAAAACTCCAGATCCAAAAGTCTTTGCTGTTCCTGCAAGATTCCAACGAGAAACCCTTCAAACAGATCAAAAATTGATAATTTTTGTATTTTTTATATTTTCAGATTTTTATAATTTTTAAAATTTATATCAACCCGAAAATTCACAAAAAGAAAAATTATGCCATCCCCGGCAACGGCGCCATTTGATTGATGTGAAAATATAAAGTTTACCGCAATCAGGAACGGCGTCGCTTTGCAGCTAGCCGGTGAGTGCGGGTCGATCCACAGAGATGGGTAAATTCCTTTAGTGTGTTTTAACGAGTTGATTCAAAGTGTCGTTTTGGTTGGTTTATAGAAATCTATAAAAACTGGATCTAATTAATCTAATTAAAAGTCTTGTTAGGGTTAGGTTTAGGGGAAGTTTTGGAGATTAACGTTTTCTTCACCGCTTTCAATGCTTTCTTTTTTAGATCTATTAGATGTTACAGTAATTGTCAATAAAGTGGGTCCGAATCTTTTGGGAAGATGTTTCTTCCTCTAGATTCGCATCCTTCATTTGTTGATAATTACCCTAACCCCTATGGAAAACACGCGCAACCAGCCCTTTATAGTAGGTTCATCGTTACCTCGAGGGGTAGGATGCCGTAGGGAGCGGTTGTGTGTGCATGCATGGAGTTCTAATTCATTAGGTGAATGTGGCATTGAAAGGGGTGAGAGATCTCATCTCTCAACCCTTTCCCTAAGGCTAACCTTAACAAGCGAGGAGATTACTCGCTCATTAGGGGATGAGAAAACATTTAATTAAAGGAACAAAAATAAAATTACTTACTAGGTTGACGGCTCCCTCCAAACGATATAGAATAGATCTGAATATAACTGCCAGAAATTCTGAAATTTATTGATTGAAAAGAGGCATAACATTTTACAGATCTGTAATTACAATTTATAGGAAAACAGAAAACCTAGGGTTATAGACTCTCGCACATGCGCAATTACAGATTTGCCCACGGAAAATCCAAACACCCGCACCGACACAAGAAGTCGGCGCCGACACGGGCATTAAATGGCCGCGGAACCGCGGCATTGGTTGGCTTGGGCCGCGGTTCCGCGGCCCTTTGGTGAGATCATCTCACCAAACTTCTGGGTTTGGTTCAGGACTTCTTGGGCTTCCTTTTTTCATATGTATTTTCTCTGTTGGGCTTCTTATTCTCCTCCAGATGTTTCAGTGAATACTTGTAGCGATCTTTTAACCGTTCACTTGACATTTTGGACCTTGCACTGTTCTTCGTCTCGGCTTGAGTAAGATCCGTCTACTTGTTGGTCAAAAATCCCTTTTCTGTATCAGCTTTCGTCTTTTTCACTGTATTCGCATCCAAGCCCTGTATCCTGTAACATGCAACAAACGTGCGTCAAGAGTACCTGTTTACTTATAAAACGAATAAGAATAGGGGAATGATAAATGCAATATTATGGTCTGAACAAGCGCACGCAGAGTGTTTTCTTTTCTCTCTCTCCAGGTAGCGACCATATCGCGCCTTAATCAAGATAATAATATGGATGTATTGACCGAACCCGCTTGTTATACTGAGCTGGGGAACGTTGGTCCCGCTCCAACTTATAATTGTTATAAGACAGAGCAGGAAATAGGGGAATACCAAGATTCCCATGCCACCCAAACGAAGAAAGTGCATACGATGCATCTTCTTCGGGTGTGTTCATTACACAGAACTGTTTCTCAGTATCCTCTGCGTCCTGGGTATTTGATACCGAATCAGGATCCCAGATATGTAATCTGTTACATAGGGCTTCAGAAAGGTAGAGAACTAAGAACGGGTGATAAGTTTCATGAGACAGAAAACGGTGCAAGTGTTGCAGCCAAGTCTGTTGGTCACTATCACCCTGTATTTCCAAATACATTGATTCTGAACAAATGTTATTAGATACCGAACCTGATATACAACATCATATCAGTCTCTTTATTTACTAAAGAAGGATATAATTTTGTATTGTTGGATAATGTTTTGAACATTTCCTATATCAATAGTTGATCGGTTCAGACACGTTATCTAAAAGCATTGACGTTCTAAATCAAACTACAGTTCTTAGTATACAGAACACACACAAGAGGAAGAGTTCAGAAATGAACGAATTCTTCTTGAGGCATTGTAGACTAGGTTATATCAGTGCGACCCGACTAGCTAAGTTACATTTAGATGCATATTTAAATCAGTTTAAATTTACATCTTATGAAACTTGCCAGTCATGTCACAAAGATGAGATGACCATAGCTCTGTTTATTGGAAACAGAGAAAGAGTTAGTGAACTCTTGGGACTGATACATAGTGATGTAAAGACTCGTCAATAGATAGTATCAGAACAGTCCGGTCTGTTCGTCTGATATGTCGCATATCTCGCCTAGGGGTGGTAAACGTCAGACCCCAGTAGCTTGATAAGTCATGCCGATGTAAGGTCCATAACAAGCATGAAACTACTAATAACACTTACCAGTAAATCAGTGCAACCCTGGCCAGGGATTTCCAGTTATGGCCATACGAGCATAGCGCAACATCAACCCCCAATACTGGGAGAGACGAATCCCCTCCTATCGCTCATTGCCTCCATGTGAATCGGGACTGTACCCAAAAACCACCTGTTTGCACAACTCAATAGAGCCGTGGTAGGGTGGAAATCAAAGCACAGTGGGAGACACACAAGACTCTATGACGATCTCGGGTCAACAGACTAAGCTGTACCAGTGTCACCAGAGAACTGCCATCTGGCGTGAGGTATAATACCATCTGGGAGTTCTTGGCGAGTCCGTTCAGTGTACCCAGTCACCACTGAGCACCCGCATACCATCTCTGATGTCAAACACCAATAGATATGGGATCATCCATCGCCCATCACATGGATCAAGAAGATATACGCTAGTCTACTCTGGAATATCGATGCACCGTCTCGATATTCCCACGACTAGGAACATTGAAGGATGTACTCATTGACTACCCAGGCCCCACTAGTATGATCTGCATCATAGTCCAGGAAGTCGAGTACACATCCTAAGGGCTTCATCAACATGTAATAGAGAGACAGAAAGTATACATGTTAAGATAAAGAGCAACCAGATAGCGTACTATCATGTCGAGCAAGAAAGTCCTACCTATATATGTCCCAGCATCCACTACAATATACATCCTATGTACAGTAATGGCCTCTAGGGCATACATATAACTGACAATCTCCCACTTGCACTAGGGCCATCTGTAGCAGTGGTTGCAGTATCACATACTCAACCATCCCATAAAAGTCTCTCTTTGGGAAAAGGCCTTTGTGAGTGGATCCGCCGTGTTGTCCTCTGAGTCTACTCTCCTTACCTCTATCACCCTGGAGATCAACTATCTCCATGATCAGGTGATGCTGCCTCAGAATATGTCTGGGTCACTGATGGGATCGGGGTTCCTTAGCCAAAGCCACACTTCCATTGTCACACAATGGTAGGAACCAAGTTCATCTCATGAATCAATATACACCCAAACTGTCTCTTTGGTAGTATCTTTAATAGTGATGTTACCAGCCTTTATCGTCTAGTCTGCCACGGTATCTCGCTTGGAACTCTTCCAACATACCGTCCCTCCACTGAGGGTAATGACAACGCCTGCGACTGACATTCAGTCGTCCTTATCACACTGGAACCTTTCCAGTGATTCTCCCCAGGATCAACTGATACCATCTCACTACAACTAGTGAGAATCCTAACATCCATTTAGATCTATCTCATAGATCCAAAACCCAGGATTTAGGAGGTATCATTTTGATCCTATATGGAGAATCTATGTGATAAGAGGAGATTGACCGATCGTAGTATAGGAAACTCTTTTCCTATCAAGAGTATGTTGTCCACGTACTCTACGAGGATTACCACCTTACTCTCTACTACCTTTTTGTATATACAAGGTTTATCTACTATTTTGATGAAGTCAAACATTTTGACTACCACATCTAAACAGACGTTCCAACTCCGCGATGCCTGCTTTAATCTGTAAAGCAACTTGTACATGTTTCCGCTGCTCCCACTGTTTACGAAACCCTCTGGCTGTGTACTTATAGATGTTCTCTTATAAATCTATATTTAGAAAAGCAGTCATGACACCCAACCACCAGATATCGTAGTCATGGTATGTAGCCATGGCAAGTAGGATCCGGATGAACTTAAGCATAGCCACTTGGAAAAGGTTTCATCATTATCCACGCCTGGTCGATGACGAAAAACTTCAACAAGTCTAGCTATGAAAGTCTCAACTTTTCCATCTACACCAAATAATCTTCTCAAGATATACTTGCTCCTGATGGGGATTTAACCCTTCAGATATCGCAACCAAAGTCCATACTTTGTTGGTGTACATGTATTCCATCTCAGATCGCTAAGCATCCAGCCATTCTTACAGAGTCCCTACTCTTGATGGCCTGCTCGAAACTAGTTGGGTCATCATCTCATGATGCAATCCTCGCTCCCACTGTCATCGAGAAACCAAAGTATCTCTCAGGCGGATGAGAAACCCTACCAGATCGGCGGAGAGGCTGAGGTTCGTCGGGGACTATTGAATCCTTTGGTTCTGTCAAATCATCAGCTACAGTTTTGTATAGCTGGAACCTTTCCAATTCTACAGAACTGACCTTGTCTCGATCTTGTTCGGATTTTGCTTTTGACATAGGCCGGACAATCCCAAATCTTAACTTACTTAAGAGATAGGCTCTTCCCATACCATATCTTATATGGAGTGGTCGGCACTGATTTGATTCGAATCCAATTCAATAGGTATGCAACTTCTCAAGTGCACAACCCCAAAAGGAAATAGGTAACTCAGTAGTACTCATCATAGTGCACACCATATCTAATATGGTGCGATTGCTCCGCCCCGATACACCGTTGTGCTGTGGTGTATTCAGAGGAGTAACACCGAGAGAGAATCTCATTCTCCTTTAGAATAGTCCAAGAATTCCATGCACAAGTATTCTCCTCCCTGATCTTATTATAAGATATAATACTTATACCTGTATTGGTTCTCCACTTCTAACTTATATTCATTGAATTTTCTCAAAAGCTTCAGACATGTGTTTCAACAGGAACATGTGTCCGAATCTTAAGAGATCATCAGTGAATGTAAGGAAGTACAAAGGACCAGTCCTGGCATATGTAGACTGGGGACCTTCATACATCACCATGTATCAGTCCCAAGAGTTCACTAACTCTTTCTCTGTTTCCCGTAAACAGAGCTATGGTCATCTTATCTTTGTAACATGACTGGCAAGTTTCATAAGATGTAAATTTAAACTGATTTAAATATGCATCTAAATGTAACTTAGCTAGTCGGGTCGCACTGATATGACCTAGTCTACAATGCCTCAAGAAGAATTCGTTCATTTCTGAACTCTTCCTCTCGTGTGTGTTCTGTATACTAAGAACTGTAGTTTGATTTAGAACGTCAATACTTTTAGATAACGTGCCTGAACCGATCAACTATTGATATAGGAAATGTTCAAAACATTATCCAACAATACAAAATTATATCCTTCTTTAGTAAATAAAGAGACTGATATGATGTTGTATATCAGGTTTGGTATCTAATAACATTTGTTCAGAATCAATGTATTTGGAAATACAGGGTGATAGTGACCAACAGACTTGGCTGCAACACTTGCACCGTTTTCTATCTCATGAAACTTATCACCCGTTCTCAGTTCTCTACCTTTCTGAAGCCCTATGTAACAGATTACATATCTGGGATCCTGATTCGGTATCAAATACCCAGGACGTAGAGGATACTGAGAAACAGTTCTGTGTAACGAACATACCCGAAGAAGATGCATCATATGCACTTTCTTCGTTTGGGTGGCATGGGAATCTTGGTATTCCCCTATTTCCTGCTTTGTCTTATAACAATTATAAGTTGGAGCGGGACCAACGTTCCCCAGCTCAGTATAACAATTATAAGCTGGAGCAGGAAATAGGGGAATGCCTCATTTGATATGATCATCACCTGCTGCCGGCGTATTGACGAGTCTTTAGAGTCCTAAACAGAGGTTTCCTGGTTCAAGCGAAACGAAATAGGACAGCATATGAGATATGTGCGGGACCGAGAATAATACCAGTATGTGATACTGTATTCTATTCTCACGATTTGTATCATTGGACGGTTATATAAGATATAGCCGGGTTACCGAATCAAGTGTTGATTCGATACATTGATACACTTGATATTAATCGGTTATATGTGATATGACCGGATCATTAAATCAAGTATCGATTTAATGATTTAATGTATAATTATATATTTGATATATTACTTTACATTAACTAGTATTGGTTCACTTAAGAATTGTTTTCTCACTAGTTTGTGCATAAGTGTATATATGATATATATTTGTGTACATATGTTTGTATCATGTTTGATGATACATACAAGTTGTGTGTATTCGTTGATATATACAAGTTGTGTTATATGTCCTAGTCTACAATGCCTCAAGAAGAATTCGTTCATTTCTGAACTCTTCCTCTCGTGTGTGTTCTGTATACTAAGAACTGTAGTTTGATTTAGAATGTCAATGCTTTTAGATAACGTGCCTGAACCGATCAACTATTGATATAGGAAATGTTCAAAACATTATCCAACAATACAAAATTATATCCTTCTTTAGTAAATAAAGAGACTGAGATGATGTTGTATATCAGGTTCGGTATCTAATAATATTTGTTCAGAATCAATGTATTTGGAAATACAGGGTGATAGTGACCAACAGACTTGGCTGCAACACTTGCACCGTTTTCTGTCTCATGAAACTTATCACCCGTTCTCAGTTCTCTACCAGTGGAGGGACGGTATGTTGGAAGAGTTCCAAGCGAGATACCGTGGCAGACTAGACGATAAAGGCTGGTAACATCGCTATTAAAGATACTACCAAAGAGACAGTTTGGGTGTATATTGATTCATGAGATGAACTAGGTTCCTACCATTGTGTGACAATGGAAGTGTGGCTTTGGCCAAGGAACCCCAATCCCATTAGTGACCCAGACATATTCTGAGGCAGCATCACCTGATCATGGAGATAGTTGATCTCCAGGGTGATCGAGGTAAGGAGAGTAGACTCAGAGGACAACACGGCGGATCCACTCACAAAGGCCTTTTCCCAAAGAGAGACTTTTATGGGATGGTTGAGTATGTGATACTGCAATCACTGCTACAGATGGCCCTAGTGCAAGTGGGGGATTGTTAGTTATATGCCCTAGAGGCCATTACTCTACATAGGATGTATATTGTAGTGGATGCTGGGACATATATAGGTAGGACTTTCTTGCTCGACATGATAGTACGCTATCTGGTTGCTCTTTATCTTAACATGTATACTTTCTGTCTCTCTGTTACATGATGATGAAGCCCTTAGGATGTGTACTCGACTTCCTAGACTATGATGCAGATCATACTAGTGGGGCCTGGGTAGTCAATGAGTACATCCTTCAATGTTCCTAGTCGTGGGAATATCGAGACGGGGCATCGATATTCCAGAGTAGACTAGCGTATATCTTCTTGATCCATGTGATAGGCGATGGATGATCCCATATCCATTGGTGTTTGATATCAGAGATGGTATGCGGGTGCTCAGTGGTTACTAGGTACACTGAACGGACTCGCCGAGAACTCCCAGATGGTATTATACCTCACGTCAGATGGCAGTTCTCTGGTGACACTGGTACAGCTTAGTCTGTTGACCCGAGATCGTCTTAGAGTCTTGTGTGTCTCCCACTGTGCTTTGATTTCCACCCTACCACGGCTCTATTGAGTCGTGCAAATAGGTGGTTTTTGGGTACAGTCCCGATTCACATGGAGGCAATGAGCGATAGGAGGGGATTCGTCTCTCCCGGTATTGGGGGTTGATGTTGCGCTATGCTCGACTGGCCATAACTGGAAATCCCTGGCCAGGGTTGCACTGATTTACTGGTAAGTGTTATCAGTAGTTTCATACTTGTTATGGACCTTACATCGGCATGACTTATCAAGCTTCTGGGGTCTGACGTTTACCACCCCTAGGCGAGATATGCGACATATCAGACGAACAGACCGGACTGTACGGTAAGTGTTGCTGGTTGGATTCACAGGAGTGTGAGCGGGCTTGCTCGTTGATCTTCTGATCGCTCAATACCCGGGTGGTCGTTACGTTTAGCAGACCCCTTGCGGCTTGTGGGTGTTTGATATGATCATCACCTGCTGCCGGCGTATTGACGAGTCTTTAGAGTCCTACAAAGAGGTTTCCTGGCTCAAGCGAAACGAAATAGGAGCGCATATGAGATATGTGCGGGACCGAGAATAATACCAATATGTGATACTGTATTCTATTCTCGCGATTTGTATCATTGGACGGTTATATAAGATATAGCCGGGTTACCGAATCAAGTGTTGATTCGATACATTGATACACTTGATATTAGTCGGTTATATGTGATATGACCGGATCATTAAATCAAGTATCGATTTAATGATTTAATGTATAATTATATATTTGATATATTACTTTACATTAACTAGTATTAGTTCACTTAAAATTTGTTTTCTCACTAGTTTGTGCATAAGTGTATATATGATATATATTTGTGTACATATGTTTGTATCATGTTTGATGATACATACAAGTTGTGTGTATGAGAATTATATCAAGATTAAGTTTAAGATTAGGGTATTGTTTTATCAAGAGAATTAATAAAAGAAATGAACTTGGTCAAAGTTGTCAAGCTTTAAGAAGCTTGGAGATACCTTGACAAAGTCTACTCTTTTGTCATTTCTTATGATAATTCTTTAACCTAACCTTTAACCTAATACCTTGGTCAATTCTCTACATGAGTTAAGCATGAGGGCTTAACTCAACCATGGTGCCATAATTAAAAGGATACGTTTCATTCTTATTTCATTATCTCTTTATTCTTTCTTCTTCTTCATCTTCATCAAGCTTCATGAAAGCTTGATAGCTCCAATGGTGCCATGAGAAAAAGAGTGAGAAATTCAATTCTAAAATGAACCCACTTCCTATTTCTTCATCCTCTACCACTTGCCATGTAGTAGAGTGTGTTATCTTCATAAGTTTCATGACCTAGTGAAGATGAAGCTTGGGTTTGAGTCGCCTCGACGTAGATCATCTTCGACACCGAAGTCAACGACCTAGCCCGATCATTTCTCCGACGAAACCATCGCTAGAGTCCGGGATCCGATGATCGCAGCGGAGGGACGTCATCACGAAGCTAAAGAGGTGGAGGACCGGATCTACAAAGGTTGTAGTCACTTTCACTTATAGTTAAACTGTTAACTTGCATAGTTTCGCCTTACCTCTAGTAACGATCTAGTTTAGGGTTCTTTGGCACATAGAAAATTTTGAATTGGACATGTTTGATCAGTTGTTGAACCTCATGTGTGTGCCCAGGAACCCTACAAGTTCACCCTAATTCCTGGGTATTAGATACCGGATCAGGATCCCATATATGTAAATTGTTACATGGGCTACGGAAAGGTAGAGAACTGGGAAAAGGTGATCATTCCGTTCAAATAGGGAATGGTGCAAGTATTGCAGCCAAGGCAGTTGGCGAATAACACTTAGTATTACCAAGTCATAATACACTGATTCCGAATGAGTGCTATTATATACCGAACATGATGTGCAACATTATATCAGTTTCTTTATTAAGTAAAGAAGGATATAATTTTGTAGTAAAGGATAATGTTATGAACATATTCCTAGATCAAAAGTTGATTGCATCAGGCTCATTACATAATGGCATATTCATTCTCAATCAAAATACAGTCCTCAATATACAAAACACACACAAGAGGAAAAGTTCAGAAATGAACGAATCCTACTTGTGGCATTGTAGACTTGGTCATATCAATGCGAAACGACTGGCTAAGTTACATAAGGATGGATATTTGAATCCGTTCGAATTATCATCTTATGATACTTGCCATTCATGTCTCAAAGGAAAAATGACCAAAGCTCCGTTTAGTGGACACGGAGAAAGAGTTACGGAACTCTTAGGACTGGTACATAGTGATGTATGCGGTCCCATGTCTACGCATGCCAGGAACGGTTCTTCCTACTTCATTACATTCACTGACGATCTCTCAAGATTCGGACATGTGTTCCTGATGAAACACAAGTCTGAAGCTTTTGAGAAATTCATAGTATAAGTACGAAGTAGAGAATCAAACGGGCAAAAGTATTAAGATTCTTCGATCCGATCGAGGAGGTGAATACTTGAGCAATGAGTTCCTAGATTATCTAAAAGAGAATGCGATTCTCTCTCAGCTTACTCCAACTTATACACCACAGCACAACGGTGTATCGGAATGGAGGAATCGCACCCTATTAGATATGGTGCGCTCGATGACGAGTACAGCTGAGTTACCTATTTCCTTCTGGGGTTATGCGCTTGAGACAGCAGCATACCTATTGAATCAAGTTCCGTCTAAATCTGTACCTACCACACCATATGAGATATGGAGTGGGAAGAGACCATATGTTAAACAAGTTAAGCTATGGGGTTGTCCGGCCTATGTCAAAAGGCAAAATCCGGACAAACTCGAGGCACAGTCAGTTCTTTGCAAGTTTTTGGGATATCCTAAGAATTCCCAAGGATACTTTTTTCTACCACGCTGAAGAACAAAAAGTATTTGTTTCTCAATATGCCACCATTTTGGAAAAGGAATTTCTTGCAAAAGAAATTAGTGGCAAAGAGGTAGAGCTGGAAGAGGTTCCAGCAACACAAACTGCAACTGAAGATTTAGTAGAACCAGAGGATTCAGTAGTACCCGACGAACCTCAGCCTCTCCGCCGATCTAGCAGGCTTTCTCATCCACCTGAGAGATACTATGGTTTTCTCATTGATGGTGGAAGTGAGGATTGATCATGGAAGATGATGACCCGACTAGTTTCGAGCAAGCCATCATGAGTGGTGACTCTCTGAAATGGCTGGATGCAATGCGATCTGAGATGGAATCCAAGTACACCAACAAAGTATGGACTTTGGAAAATGCTCTTGAAGGGGTAAAACCCATTTGGAGCAAGTGGATCTTTAAAAAGAAATTTGGTGTAGATGGAAAAGTTGAGATTTTCAAAGCTAGACTTGTTGCAAAGGGTTTTCGTCAACGACCAGGTGTGGATTATGACGAAACCTTTTCTCCAGTGGCTATGCTTAAGTCCATCCGGATCTTACTTGCCATTGCTGCATACCATGACTACGAAATCTGGCAAATGGATGTTAAGACCGCCTTTCTAAACGGTGATTTAGAAGAGTGCGTGTACATGACTCTGTAAGTCCATGCTACCTCTCCCGGTACTTTCGGGCATGCGGAATTTGATAAAAAACGATTTTCTTAGAGGTGGTAACATGGACTAATAACCCGGATCTTTGTTAAACATCTAACTAACAACCTAACTACGAGTTACTAACTACTCGGTTAGGGGGTTATACCTTGCTTGTCTTGAACTCCTTCGTCTTCAAACTCTAATGGTGGTCCGGATCGGCTTCTTCCCGTCGTCTCCTTACGCCGAAGATAGATCCACCTGAAAGCTCCAACCTTTGGCTCCTTCTTCGAACTTTGAAGAAACTAGTTCACTTGGTTTGCTAAACCTTGTGAACTAGAGTGAGTAGAGAAGAGTTTGTATGGGATTTTATCTATGGTTCTTGATTCTCAACTCATGAGACAAGTGAACCATAGAGTCAAGAGAGGGAGCAAGAGGAAGAGGGTGAGAGCAAAAACAAGAGAGCTCAAGAACAAGAGAGAGAATGGTCAAGTGAGAATTGAGCCTCTCTTTTTTTTTTCACCCTCTCATAATCCAAAACAATGATAACTCATCATACCAATCAAGTGTTATGTGATGGTTGAAGCAACCATAACCATATCATTTCATGCACTCATTTTGCACAAAGGAGCAAGCAAGCAAAAGTCTTTGCCATGAAATGATAGCCATGGTTATCATGATGGTCAACTAGTCAAGTCTAGTCAACCGGTCAACAAAGTCAACAAGTCAACAAAAGTCAACAAGTCAGCAAAGTCAACAAGTCAACAAAAGTCAACAAGTAAACAAAGTCAACAACTCAACAACCATGTCACCATAATACTTAATTAATATAATTGTTAATCACATATCATATTCTCATTAGGGTTGAGCAAAAAGTCAATAGTCAACGGTCAACTGTCAACAACCCTAATGAGAATCCGCTGCCTCTGTCTCCCCGTCAACTGTGCATACACACCCGCATCCGTGTTCCGAGGACCACGAATGCATACTGGATAAATCCAATCCCAAAAAGTACACTAGGATCTGGCTTAAACCAAAGCCCGCTAGTGTAAACTGTCCGGACACTGTACATGCACAAGTGCACGGATGTGACCGAACCCTGTCACAAAACCATGCGACCTGTCGCAAAACCATGCGACCCCTACTCTTTTGCCTAAAGGCGAAAAGCTTTCTGTGTGGGACTCTAAAGACTCGACACTACGCTGGCAGTAGGTTTAACCACAGACCGTAAGCGGCACTAGCTGTGCGTAACGGTCCCCAGGTAGTGCCGACAAGAAAACTGACGAGGCGAAACCCATCTGAACTCCTACTGAGCCTGAATGTGACATTCTCCGTACAGTCCGGTCTGTTCGTCTGATACATCGCATGGCGGGCCTAGGGGGCGGTAAACGTCAGTCCTCCAATAGCGGTACAAGTCGTGTCGGAGTGAAGCCCAAAACACCCTGAGATAACACTGGAAGCCTACCAGTATATCTCGTTTGCCCTGGCCAGGGACTACTCGTGTAATGGCTCTCCTAGACACAGCGCGATGTCAACCCCCAATACCGGGAGAGACGAATCCTGTCTAACCGTCACTGCCTCCAAGTGCTTCGGGACTGCACCCAACCACTACCTGTTTGCACGACTCCTTTGAGCCGTGGTAGGGTAGTGATCAAAGTACAGTGGGAACACACTCGAGGCGAAGTGACAGTGTCAAGTCAGCGGACTAAGCTGTACTCATGTCACCTGGGAACTGATAACTGACGATAGGCATAATACCAACTAGTCAGTCCCCGACGAGTCCTGTCCAGTGTACTCATAACCCAACGAGCACCCGCATACTATCTCAAGTACGACGTACTGACGGCTGTGGGACAGACCGTCTCCCACACTGGGATGAGAAGCGCATGCGCAAGTCTACTCCGGAGTATCGATGCCTTGTCTCGATAGTCCTGCGACTAGGGACCTGCATAAGGATGTGCTTATAGATTATAGTGTGACTGCCATCACAATGCTGATAATCAAGCAAAGATCCTAAGGGCTCCACTAATGTGTATAGGTGATATACAAAAATAAACACATGTACACATTGAAGCAGAAACAAACCAAGTAGCATACTACTATTTTGAGCAAGATTGTATATACAAGGTGAATATCCCAAGCTTCCATTAAGTAATATACAAACTAGTATGATACAGTAATGGCCTCTAGGGCATATACACTAACAATCTCCCACTTGCACTAAGGCCATGTACTGGCGTATCGAACACCTATCTTCTCGATCAGCCGCTCGAACTGAGTCTGGGGCAAGGCCTTGGTGAATGGATCTGCAGTGTTATCTTCTGAAGCAACTCTCCGAACCTCGATCTCCTGGCGATCCACGATCTCCCTGATCAGGTGATACCGCCTCAAGATGTGTCTGGATTTCTTATGGGACCTGGGTTCCTTCGCTAAAGCTATAGCCCCGTTGTTGTCGCAATACAGAGGTATTGGATCAACAATGGACGGAACCACCTGAAGTTCTTTCAAGAACTTCCTCATCCAGACGGCTTCTTTTGCGGCATCAGATGCAGCGATGTATTCCGCTTCCATCGTCGAGTCTGCAACGGTTTCCTGTTTGGAACTCTTCCAACACACCGCCCCTCCATTGAGGGTAAAGACAAAACCCGACATGGACTTGGAATCATCCTTGTCACTCTGGAAGCTGGAGTCAGCAAAGGCCTCGATCTGGAGGTCTTTTCCGCCATACACCAAGAACATCTCCTTAGTCCTTCTCAGGTACTTGAGAATGTTCTTTACCGCTATCCAGTGTTTCTCCCCAGGGTTTGACTGATACCGGCTTACTACATTCAGTGCATAAGCTACATCCGGTCTGGTACACAAATTATAGAGCCTACCGCAGAAGCGTAGGGTATAATAGACATGCGATCCCTCTCCAAATCAGTCTTGGGAGACATCTCTTTAGAGAGGGTGATCCCATGACAAGCCGGCAGGTTACCGCGCTTGGAATCTTCCATACTGAATCTCTTCAGTATAGTGTCGATGTACCTGGACTGTGAAAGTCCTAATATCCTCTTGGATCTATCACGATGGATCCGGATCCCCAGGATGTATGAGGCATCACCCAGGTCTTTCATGGAGAACTTGTGCGACAAGAACCCCTTGACAGATTGTAGCATAGGAATGTCATTTCCTATTAAGAGAATGTCATCCACGTATAAAACGAGGAATACTACAGTTCTCGCTACAAATCTACTATAGATGCATGGTTCATCTGGATTTTTGATAAAGCCAAATTCTTTGACCGTCTCATCAAAGCAGATGTTCCAACTCCGTGATGCCTGCTTTAGTCCATAGATGGACTTAAGCAACTTGCACACCTTTCCGCTGCTCCCACTCTGAATGAAACCCTCTGGCTGGTCCATATAGACACACTCCTCTAAATTTCCATTTAGAAAAGCGGTCTTTACGTCCATTTGCCAGATCTCATAATCGTGGAAGGCAGCAATGGCAAGAAGGATCCGAATGGATTTCAGCATAGCCACTGGAGAAAAGGTTTCGTCATAGTCCAAGCCAGGTCTTTGACGGAAACCCTTTGCTACAAGTCTAGCTTTATAGGTCTCAACCTGTCCATCTACACCAATCTTCCTTTTGAAGATCCACTTGCATCCTACGGGTTTTACCCCATCTGGAGCAATGTCCAACGTCCATACTTTGTTGGTGTACATGGACTCCATTTCGGTCCGCATTGCATCCAGCCATTTCACTGAGTCAACGCTCTGAACGGCCTGCTGGAAGCTAGTAGGCTCATCATAATCTATGATTCAATCCTCTCTATCCCCGTCTATGAGAAAACCGTAGTATCTCTCGGGCGGATGAGTCTGCCTACTACTCCTGCGGAGCGGCGTAGGAATGTCCTGTTCTTTTGAACCCTCTGGCTCCACTAAGCTTTCAGTAATAGTCTGTGGTTCTGGAATTTCTTCCAGTTCTATTGTGCTCCCACTTATCTGGGTTTCCAAAAACTCAGTTTCCAAGAAGCGGGCATGCTGAGAAACAAAAACCTTTTGTTCCTCAGCGGAATAGAAAAGATACCCCCTGGAGTTCTTTGGGTATCCCACAAACTTACACTGTACTGAACGTGCCTCGAGCTTGTCCGCATGCTGCTTTTTTACAAAAGCTGGACATCCCCATACCTTAAGATACTTAAGACAGGGTTTCTTCCCAGTCCACATCTGATATGGGGTGGTAGGCACAGACTTGGTGGGAGCCTTGTTCAATAGATACGCAGCTGCTTCTAGTGCATATCCCCAGAATGATCGCGGTAACTCAGCGTTACTCATCATGGACCGAACCATATCCAATAGGGTTCGGTTCCGTCTTTCCGATACACCGTTATGTTGCGGGGTGTATGGAGGAGTAAGCTGAGAGAGAATTCCGTTCTCTTTTAAATAATTCAGGAATTCGGCACTTAAGTATTCTCCACCTCGATCCGATCTTAGAATGTTGATACTTTTGCCAGTTTGTTTTTCTACTTCATTCTTATATTCCTGGAATTTTCCAAAGGCTTCGGACTTATGTTTCATTAAGAAGACATAATCGTA
Source organism: Agapanthus africanus (assembly GCA_030015575.1). Classification (NCBI taxonomy): domain Eukaryota; kingdom Viridiplantae; phylum Streptophyta; class Magnoliopsida; order Asparagales; family Amaryllidaceae; genus Agapanthus; species Agapanthus africanus. The sequence continues at coordinate 394,667,027 of JASDDO010000026.1, read as the reverse complement.
CCTTGAAAAGTCATCCGTAAAAGTAATGAAGTAAGAATAACCGCTTCGCGCATGTGTAGACATTGGACCGCACACGTCGCTGTGTATGAGTCCCAAGAGCTCGCTCGCTCTTACTCCGTGTCCAGTAAACGGAGTCTTTGTCATCTTTCCTTTGAGACAGGATTGACAAGTGGCATACGATTGATATTCGAACGGATTCAAATATCCTTCTGTATGTAACTTAGTCAACCTTCTCTCATTGATGTGACCCAGTCTACAATGCCATAAGAAAGTCTGATTTATTTCCGGAGACTCTCTTTTGTGTGTATTCTGGACATTGAAAATCTGTGGTTGGTTTAATACGTATATACCATTGCTCAATGTACCTGACCCAATCAAAACTTGATTAAGGTGAATGTTTACAACATTGGTTACAAACGCAAATTCATAAGCTTCTTTAGAAACTAAAGATACAGAAATGATATTACAAGTTGCGTTGGGTACAAAAAAGCAATTACGCAAAACCAAAACATGTCCATCTGACATTCCCAGGTGATAGTCCCCCACGGCTTTAGCATCCATGCTAGCTCCGTTCGCAACTCTGAGGGTCATGTCACCTGCCTTCAAAACCCTACGTTTTCTCAACGCCTGCAAAGAATTACAGATATGAGATCCTGATCCGGTATCCAATACCCAGGAAGTAGAGTTTATTGAAAGACAGTTTTCAATAACATACACACCTGAAGCTGAAGCTGCAACCTGCTTCAATTCCTGTGTTCTGGCCTTCCAGGCCCTGCAATCATTCTTCCAGTGTCCTTTCTTATAACAATAGAAGCATTCTTCCTTATCCACAAGCTTCCCCGCTTTCTTTGTTGCTTTAGCTTTTCCCTTCGTATCCACTTTACTAACACCGCCCCTTGGTTTGGCGGGGGCTTTCTTCTTCTTTCCCTTGGCTTTCGCCTTGGACCTAGAAGAAGATGATCCTCCTACAAACAAAGTGGATGTTTCCCTACCTTTCTGTAGGGTGCCCTCTGCGCTCCTCAGCATGTTGAGGAGCTCTGAAAGTTCAACTTCTTTTTCTTGCAAGTTGAAGTTCAGTATAAACTGGGCGTAAGTGGAAGGAAGGGACTGGAGAACTATGTCCGTATAGAGCTCACTCTCCAATGTGGTCCATAGGTCCGCGAGCTTCTCAATGTAGCCGATCATCTTTAGCACGTGCTCGGCTACTGATGATCCGACGGCCATCCTTGCCAAAAATAACTTTTTCGACGCTTCGTATCTTGCGATACGAGACTGCTCTCCATACAGTTCTTTTGTATGAAGAAATATGGATTCCAAGTCCATATTCTCGTGCTTCCTCTGATGTTCATTGTCCATAGAGGCAAGTACGGGGCACTTGGCCTTCGCGCTGTCAATCTCCCAAGTCTTACGAATTTCCTTATCCGCGACGCTGGAAGTGGGACCAGGGACAGGGGGAGCTTTGGTGGTAAGAAGATACCCCAGCTTGTCGTAAGTGATTGCCATTTTGACATTCCTGAGCCAATCTTTGTAGTTTGGCCCTGTCAGTATGTTTTTATCTAGAAGTAACTTAAGTCCAGTCATGTCGATTGGTCGCTGCAATTAGGAGAGAGAAGAAGAAACACTCAGCATGATGCTCTTGCAAGTTTAGAGTGGTTTTTAGTTTGTCTAAACAGGATGGCTCCCACTGTTTCTCGAATCCCTCCTCAAACCATAAAGGAAGAATTAGTCAGGATCAATCTCACCGTACAATACTTGCTTAACCGTTCAGCCAGGCCAGTGTCGGTACTTTGAGGGAGGTTTTCCAACGCTTTCGCGAAGTTCCTTAATTAAATAACCTCTTTTTCCTGGGGGCGTAGCCCCGCTAACACCTTTCTAGACACCTACTTGGTTTATAGCATTGATCGTTAAGTGAGAAATTTCCCGAGGAGTAGCATATACTCACAGTAGGATCGGGATCCAAATATCATCGCGTGACGAAACTGAAGGAATCCTACCAGAATCATCACACTCCAAATGGTATGCAAATCTAGCAAGTTTCAGTACTTATGAAACTCCCGATGTGGATTTTTGCCCCATGCTCTTATGACCTTGACGAAGGTCAACAAATCATAAGTCACATGTCAAGTTCTGCCCGTCATTATCCAGGTTAATTTGAACCCATCCGTATATACCCTTGACGAAGGTCAACAAGGTAATGCGAATGTCCCAAACCAACGCATCTATCTATGCAACATATGAATACCCAACAGCTACCAATCACTATGCCTTGACGAAGGTCAACAAACACAGCTTGAATACTATTGAATATTCATACGAAACGACGGAGGGCTACGAATGGTTTTGGCGAAACCGTGAACGTAGTGAACTTGATATAGTCGATGGAACGAGATAGCTTTTAAAAGGAGTGGCTCAAACTCCGCATTTAAAAGTTGTTTTTGAAAAGAACCGAGTGGTTTTTCGAAAGTGTTCCAACGACTTTTACTTGGTTTATTATCTTGCATTAGTTCTTTTAATGCGTGATATTCTTGCATTAGTTCTTTTAATGCGTCCCATCATTTAATCCTACCATTGCAGAAAACAACCAAAATATGACGTACGCTTATGCCATTCGCATTCGCCACTGGGCCCCGTCATTACCCGTTAGGTTACTTAACTAACGACAGAGCGGGGGCTGGGCTAGCGCGGCTGTAAAACATAAGCAACGCCTAAATAATATCATATATAGATATATTGCAATGATAGCCATTTCAGATCACAGATGAATACATTGGATATACTAGGAATCTGTAATTCGTACGAGCCTGTAACGAAAAGCAGATTACACGGTCGCGGTGAATAGCCAATACCCCACCCAAGACCCCTACGGGCGCGGCAAACTACCCGCCAAGTACCCGAAGCGAAGCAACCTCCCTCATCTCCATGAGTAGGCCACTCGGCACTTCGGCATACCCGGTAGTTTGTGCACCCCCTCCATGGGTCTATCCTAGGAGCAAAAGCAGTAAAAAGAAATTATACAATGACGGCTACAACCCCGACCCGGTTGTGCGGCCATACAAATAATTATTACATCAATTTACAAATTTACATGAATTGAAAGAAAAGAAAACTCTCGTGTCACAACCCCCGGCTATTCACCCGCGACAATCCAACATATTCATATACACATTCCAGCAACATTACAGATCACAGATTTGTATAACCCCCACTAATCGACATATAGCGATTAGCAGACGTTCAATACAAATATCACATTACAGAAAAAACCCGTTAGCTTAAGTCTTTTAGAAGTTCGATCAAAAATACGGATTTTCGGGACCCCAAAAACAAAATTTTCGCTCTGGAAAATCTGGGCAGAAAATACATATTCCAAAAATCCCAAAATAACCCCAGAAATACACTGCACCAAAGATGGACCTCGGCCGAGTCAACTCGGCCGCGGAACCGCGGCGCTTTGAAACGATCGAGCGACCAAATTTGGTGGTTATTCTAATAAAAGCCTGAGCCGATTTTTAAGATGAAAATTATCAACTTTTGAACAGAATAAAAATTGACAGAAACTTGAAATTCTCGGGTTCGTTTTCGTGACTTTTTCTTTGATCGATCTTCTAGTTACTTGCTAACATGTTAGATAGAGTTTAACTAGGCTCTGATACCACTGTAAGTCCATGCTACCTCTCCCGGTACTTTCGGGCATGCGGAATTTGATAAAAAATGATTTTCTTAGAGGTGGTAACATGGACTTATAACCCGGATCTTTGTTAAACATCTAACTAACAACCTAACTACGAGTTACTAACTACTCGGTTAGGGGGTTATACCTTACTTGTCTTGAACTCCTTCGTCTTCAAACTCTAATGGTGGTCCGGATCGGCTTCTTCCCGTCGTCTCCTTACGCCGAAGATAGATCCACCTGAAAGCTCCAACCTTTGGCTCCTTCTTCGAACTTTGAAGAAACTAGTTCACTTGGTTTGCTAAACCTTGTGAACTAGAGTGAGTAGAGAAGAGTTTGTATGGGATTTTATCTATGGTTCTTGATTCTCAACTCATGAGACAAGTGAACCATAGAGTCAAGAGAGGGAGCAAGAGGAAGAGGGTGAGAGCAAAAACAAGAGAGCTCAAGAACAAGAGAGAGAATGGTCAAGTGAGAATTGAGCCTCTCTTTTTTTTTTCACCCTCTCATAATCCAAAACAATGATAACTCATCATACCAATCAAGTGTTATGTGATGGTTGAAGCAACCATAACCATATCATTTCATGCACTCATTTTGCACAAAGGAGCAAGCAAGCAAAAGTCTTTGCCATGAAATGATAGCCATGGTTATCATGATGGTCAACTAGTCAAGTCTAGTCAACCGGTCAACAAAGTCAACAAGTCAACAAAAGTCAACAAGTCAGCAAAGTCAACAAGTCAACAAAAGTCAACAAGTCAACAAAGTCAACAACTCAACAACCATGTCACCATAATACTTAATCAATATAATTGTTAATCACATATCATATTCTCATTGGGGTTGAGCAAAAAGTCAATAGTCAACGGTCATCTGTCAACAACCCTAATGAGAATCCGCTGCTTCTGTCTCCCCGTCAACTGTGCATACACACCCGCATCCGTGTTCCGAGGAACACGAATGCATACTGGATAAAATATAATTGTTAATCACATATCATATTCTCATTAGGGTTGAGCAAAAAGTCAATAGTCAACGGTCAACTGTCAACAACCCTAATGAGAATCCGCTGCCTCTGTCTCCCCGTCAACTGTGCATACACACCCGCATCCGTGTTCCGAGGAACACGAATGCATACTGGATAAATCCAATCCCAAAAAGTACACTAGGATCTGGCTTAAACCAAAGCCCGCTAGTGTAAACTGTCCGGACACTGTACGTGCACAAGTGCACGGATGTGACCGAACCCTGTCACAAAACCATGCGACCTGTCGCAAAACCATGCGACCCTTACTCTTTTGCCTAAAGGCGAAAAGCTTTCTGTGTGGGACTCTAAAGACTCGACACTACGCTGGCAGTGGGTTTAACCACAGACCGCAAGCGGCACTAGCTGTGCGTAACGGTCCCCAGGTAGTGCCGACAAGAAGACTGACGAGGCGAAACCCATCTGAACTCCTACTGAGCCTGAATGTGACATTCTCCGTACAGTCCGGTCTGTTCGTCTGATACATCGCATGGCGGGCCTAGGGGGCGGTAAACGTCAGTCCCCCAATAGCGGTACAAGTCGTGTCGGAGTGAAGCCCAAAACACCCTGAGATAACACTGGAAGCCTACCAGTATATCTCGTTTGCCCTGGCCAGGGACTATTCGTGTAATGGCTCTCCTAGACACAGCGCGATGTCAACCCCCAATACCGGGAGAGACGAATCCTGTCTAACCGTCACTGCCTCCAAGTGCTTCGGGACTGCACCCAACCACTACCTGTTTGCACGACTCCTTTGAGCCGTGGTAGGGTAGTGATCAAAGTACAGTGGGAACACACTCGAGGCGAAGTGACAGTGTCAAGTCAGCGGACTAAGCTGTACTCATGTCACCTGGGAACTGATAACTGACGATAGGCATAATACCAACTAGTCAGTTCCCGACGAGTCCTGTCCAGTGTACTCGTAACCCAACGAGCACCCGCATACTATCTCAAGTACGACGTACTGACGGCTGTGGGACAGACCGTCTCCCACACTGGGATGAGAAGCGCATGCGCTAGTCTACTCCAGAGTATCGATGCCCTGTCTCGATAGTCCTGCGACTAGGGACCTGCATAAGGATGTGCTTATAGATTACCCAGCCCCACTAGTGTGACTGCCATCACAATGCTGGTAATCAAACAAAGATCCTAAGGGCTCCACTAATGTGTATAGGTGATATACAAAAATAAACACATGTACACATTGAAGCAGAAACAAACCAAGTAGCATACTACTATTTTGAGCAAGATTGTATATACAAGGTGAATATCCCAAGCTTCCATTAAGTAATATACAAACTAGTATGATACAGTAATGGCCTCTAGGGCATATACACTAACAGACTCAGCCAGAGGGCTTCGTAGATAGTGGGAGCAGCGGAAAGGTGTGAAAGCTGCTTAAATCCATTTATGGGTTGAAGCAAGCATCGCGGAGTTGGAACATCTGTTTTGATGTTGTAGTCAAAGAGTTTGACTTCATCAAAAATATAAATGAACCTTGTATCTATAAGAAGGTAGCAGAGAGTAAGGTTGTCTTCCTCGTATTGTACATGGATGACATACTCTTGATAGGAAATGATATTCCTATGCTGCAATCAGTCAAGCTCTTCTTATCACAAAGATTCTCAATGAAAGATCTAGGTGATGCCTCCTGCATATTGGGAATAATGATCTATAGAGATAGATCTAAACGGATACTGGGATTGTCCCAATCCAGGTACATTGACACCATACTAAAGAGGTTTAGTATGGAAGAATCCAAGCGTGGGAACCAACCCACGATCTCTGGACTCACTCTCTCCAAAGAGATGTCTCTCAAGACTGATTTGGAAAGAGCTCGCATGCAAGGGATACCCTATGCTTCGGCAGTAGGCTCTATCATGTATGCGATGCTATGTACCAGACCCGATATAGTATACTCAGTAAGTGTAGTGAGTCGATATCAAGCAGATCCTAGAGAGAGTCACTGGACAGCTGTGAAGAACATTCTCAAGTACTTGCGAAGGACTAGAGATATGTTCTTGGTATATAGTAACGGAGAACTCCGGGTGGAGTCCTTTACCGATTCCAGCTTCCAAAGTGATAAGGACGACTCTAAGTCTCACTCGGGATTTGTCTTTACCCTCAATGGAGGGGCGGTATGTTGGAAGAGTTCCAAACAGGATACCGTTGCAGACTCGAAGATAGAGGCTGAATACATCGCTGCCAACGATGCTGCCAAAAAGGCTGTCTGGATAAAGAAGTTCATCACTGAACTTGGTGTGGTTCCATCCATTGAATATCCAATACCTCTGTATTGCGATAACAATGGAGCTGTGGCTTTGGCCAAGGAACCCAAGTCCCATCAGAAGTCCAGACATATTCTGAGGCGGTATCACCTGATCAGGGAGATAGTTGATCGCCGGGAGATCGAGGTCAGGAGAGTAGATACGAAGGACAACACTGCGGATCCACTCACGAAGGCCATTCCTCAGATACAGTTTGAGAGATTATTCGGGATGCTAGGTATGAGATATTACAGCAGCTGGCCTTAGTGCAAGTGGGAGATTGTTAGTTATGTATATGCCCTAGAGGCTATTGTTGTGCATATGATGTCTATTATGATGGATGCTTGGATATATACAGAGAGGACTTTCTTGCTCGTCATGATAGTATGCTATTTGGTTTCACTTTATCTTAACATGTTGACTTGTACTGGTTTACTGTCTTTCTCTCACATGTTGATAAAGCCCTTAGGATATGTACTCGACTACTGGGACCATGATGAGATCATACTAGTAGGGCCACGGTAGTCGATGAGTACATCCTATAACTGTTCCTAGTCAAGGGTATATCGAGACAGGGCATCGATACACCAGAGTAGACTAGCGTATACGCATCTTGACCCATATGATGGGCGATGGATGATCCCATATCCATCGGTGTTTGACATCAAGGATGGTGTACGGGTGCACAGTGGAGACTGGGTACACTGGAAGGACTCGCCGAGAACTCCCAGATGGTGATATACCATACGTCAGATGGCAGTTCTCCGGTGATACTGGTACAGGGTAGTCTGTAGACCCGAGATCGTCATAGAGACTTGTGTGATTCCCACTATGCTTTGATTTTCACCTTACCACGTCCAAGAGGGCATGCAAAACGGTGGCTTTTGGGTGCAGTCCCGAATCACATGGAGGCAATGAGCGATAGGAGGGGATTCGTCTCTCCCGGTATAGGGAGTTGATGTTATGCTGTGTTCGATTGGCTATAACTGGAAGTCCCTGGCCAGGGCTGATATAGAGATTTACTGGTAAGTGTTACTAGTAGTTTCTCGACCTGTTATGAGCCTCACATCGACACGACTTATCGGTTACTGGGGTCTGACGTATACCACACCTAGACTAGATATGCGACATATCAGACGAACAGACCGGACTGTACGGGAGTGTTACTGATTGGATTCACAGGAGAACGTACAGGCTAGCTTGTTGATCTTCTGATCCCTCAATACCTGGGTGGCTGTTACGTTTAGCTGACCGCTTGCAGCTTATGGGTGTTTGATATGATCATCACCTGCTACCGGCGTATTGACGATTCTTTAGAGTCCTACACAGAGGTTTCTTGGCTCAGGCAAAACGGAGTAGAGGCACATATGTGATATGTGCAGGACCGAGGATAATACGATATGAGATACCGTATTGTATTCTCGCGATATTTAGATATGAACCGGGTCATCGGATCAAGTGTTGATTCGATGAATCGGTACATGATATATTAGTCGGTTATATTCGATATAGCCGGATCGTCGGATCAAGTGTTGATTCGATGATTTAATGTATAATAATATATATGATATATTGTATTACATTATCTAATATTGGCTCACTTTATTATTTCATTTTCTCACCGGATAATACATTGATATATATGCGATATATGTTAATTTTATTATTTTCTTTTGTTGCAAATATATAATATATATATGATATATATTATTGCAACATGATATGATTAATAATGGAACATGTTTAGTAGAGATTAAGCAAGGTTAGGGTTTGATTAGGGTTAGCTTCTTCTTGCACCATCTAGAAGCTTTCCTTTTGTCAAGTGTAAGATATTATCTTATGACTCATTCTTTTTAACCTAACCAAACCCTAGCCCTAGTTTATTCTCTACAAAGGTTAACCTTATCATCCTTGTGTAAGTCCATGTCACGCACCCCACTAACTCGCGGGGAGGCAGAATATATGAAAAACGATTATCAAAGCTTCGTAACACGGACTTGAGTGCATGAATCGTAATCTAAACCATTGCTAACGATATACTAGAGGTTTAACTACTCGGTGCCGGAGTTATACCTCACGTTACATGTCCTTCGGGTCTTCATCGCTGTCCTCCACTCCTCGTAGGCTCCTAGGAACATCGGCAACTTCACGGCCTCCTCAAATCAAAGACGATCCACCCGAAAGCTCCTACGCCAAGCTAAATCTCAAACTTGAGATAAATAGGTTGCTTAAAGTGCTAATCTAAGCTACCTAGGGGATATAGAGTGAGGTTATGGATGTTTTAGTCTAGCTAACCCTTGATATCAACACATGAGAGGTTAGGGTTAGGGTTTCAAGAGAGAGTGAGCTTGAGGAGAGAGAAGGAGAAGATGAGAATGAGAACAAAAATCCTACTCACTTGAATATATGATACATAATGAATTATCAAATAATATCAATTAATTGATTATTCACCATGTTTCATTTAATCAAGGAGAGTGATTCATCATGTGAGTCATTAGATCATTAATGAAGCATTAATGATATGATGAATCATATAAATGAGTCACACAAAGTAATCATGAAAAAGCCACCTCAACCCCTCATGTCACCACTCTTCTAGAACCTTCTCGACAAATTACGAGAACGCCCCTCCAATCCGTGAAAACACGGAAAAACTTTAGACTGTATAAATCCAATAACCTTATACTAGAATCTGGCTTAAACCAAAGCCGGCTAGTATAAACTGTCCGAAAAGTCGTACGTGCGAAAACATACGTATACATCCGAACGCTCGACGTAAAACCATACAACCTCTATATCGTTTAGCCTGGAGCAGGGAAGCTCTCTGTGTGGGACTCTAAAGACTCGACACTACGCTGGCAGTGGGTTTAACCACAGACCGCAAGCGGCACTAGCTGTACGTAACGGTCCCCAGGTAGATGTCGATAAGAAGGCCGATGAGGTAAATCATCCGAACTCCCACTGAGCCTGATGTGACAATCTTCGCACAGTCCGGTCTGTTCGTTTAAGACTATCGCATATCAAGCCTAGGGGGCGGCAAGCGTCAGTCCCCTAATAGCTGTATAAGTCGTGTTGGAGCGAAGCCCATTACACCCTGAGAAGCTACTGGAACCTACCAGTATATCTCGTTTGCCCTGGCCAGGGACTTTGTGTAATGGCTCTCTGACACATCGCGATATCATCTCCCAATACCGGGAGAGACGAATCCTATCTAACCGCCACTACCTCCAAGTGCTCGGGACTGCACCCAACTGCTACCTGTTTGCACGACTCCTTTGAGCCGTGGTAGGGTAGCAATCTAAGAACAGTGGGACACACTCGAGGCAAAGCAGCAGTGTCAAGTCTGCGGACTATGCTGTACTCATGTCACCTGGGAACTGACAACTGACGATGGGTATAATACCAACCAATCAGTTCCTCGGCGAGTCCTGTCCGGTGTACCCGTAACCTAACGAGCACCTGTATACTATCTCCAGTACGGCGTACTGATGGCTGTGGGACAGACCATTTCCCTAACTGGGATGAGAAGCGTATACACTTAGTCTACTCTGGAATATCGATGCCCTATCTCGATAATCCAACGACCAGGGACCTGTATAGGATGTTGTTTACAGACTACCCAGCCCCCACTAGTGTGACTGCCATCACGACGCTGGTAATCAAGCAAAGATCCTATGGGCTCTACTAATATGTATAAGTGATACGTTACAAGAAACATATGCACATATTAAAGTAGACTCAAACCAAGTAGCATACTACCATGTTTAGTAAGACTGTTATATACAACTGTGAATATCCCAAGCTTCCATTAAGTAATATACATGCTAGTATGATACAATAATGGCCCCTAGGGCATATACACTAACAATCTCCCACTTGCACTAGAGCCATGAGCTGGCATATCGTAGACCTATCATCTCGAATAGCCTCTCGAACTGCGTCTGAGGAATGGCCTTTGTGAATGGATCAGCAATGTTATCCTCCGTCTTTACTCTCTTCACCTCGATCTCCCGGCGATCTATTGATCTCCCTGATCAGGTGATACCGCCTTAAGATGTGTCTGGACTTCTGATGGGACCTGGGTTCCTTCGCTAAAGCAATAGCGCCATTGTTGTCACAATACAGAGGTATTGGATCAATACTGGTAGGAACCACCTGAAGTTCTGTGAGGAACTTCTTCATCCAGACTGCTTCTTTTGCGGCATCGCAAGCAGCTATGTACTCTGCTTCCATTGTTGAGTCTGCAACGGTCTCCTGCTTGGAACTCTTCCAACAGACCGCCCCTCCATTGAGGGTAAAGACATAACCCGACATGGACTTGGAGTCATCTTTGTCACTCTGGAAGCCGGAGTCGGCAAAGGCCTCCATCTGAAGGTCTTTTCCGCCATATACCAAGAACATCTCCTTAGTCCTCCTCAGGTACTTGAGAATGTTCTTTACTGCTATCCAGTGAATCTCCCCTGGGTTTGCTTGATACCGGCTTACTACGCTTAATGCGTATGCTACATCTGGTCTGGTACATAACATTGCATACATTATAGAGCCTACCGCAGAAGCGTAGGGTATAATCGACATGCGATCCCTTTCCAAATCAGTCTTGGGAGACATATCTTTTGAGAGGGTGATTCCGTGACAAGCTGGTAGGTTACCGCGCTTAGAATCTTCCATACTGAATCTCTTCACTATGGTGTCTATGTACCTGGACTGTGAAAGTCCCAATATCCTCTTTGATCTATCACGACAGATCCGGATCCCCAGAATGTAGGTGGCATCACCCAAGTCTTTCATGGAGAATTTATGTGACAAGAATCTTTTGACTGACTGTAATATAGGAATATCATTTCCTATTAGGAGAATGTCATCCACGTACAAGACGAGGAATACTACAGCTCTCCCTACAATCTTACTGTATATGCATGGTTCATCTGGATTTTTGATAAAGTCAAATTCTTTGACAGCATCATCAAAACAGATGTTCCAACTCCGCGATGCCTGCTTTAGTCCATAAATGGACTTAAGCAGCTTGCATACTTTACCGCTGCTCCCACTCTGAATGAATCCTTCTGGCTGATCCATATAGACGCTTTCTTCCAAATTACTATTTAGAAAGGCCGTCTTTACGTCCATCTGCCAGATTTCATAATCGTGGAAGGCAGAAATAGCAAGAAGGACCCAAATAGATTTAAGCATAGCCACTGGAGAAAAGGTTTCATCATAGTCCAAACCAGGTCTTTGACGGAAACCCTTTGCAACAAGTCTAGCCTTATAGGTTTCAACCTGTCTATCTACACCAATCTTCTTTTTGAAGATCCATTTGCATCCTACGGGTTTTACCCCATCTGGAGCAATGTCCAAAGTCCATACTTTGTTGGTGTACATGGACTCCATTTCGGTCCGCATTGCATCCAGCCATTTTACTGAGTCACTGTTAGTTATATGTATGCCCTAGAGGCCATTACTGTACATAGGATGTATATTGTAGTGGATGCTGGGACATATATAGGGAGGACTTTCTTGCTCGACATGATAGTATGCTATCTGGTTACCCTTTACCTTAATGTGTATGCTGATTGTCTCTCTGTTACATGTTGGTAAAGCCCTTAGGATATGTACTTGACTACCTGGACTATGATGCGGATCATACTAGTGGGGACGTGGTAGTCCATAAGTACATCCTTCAAGGTCCCTAGTCGTGGGTGTATCGAGACGGGGCATCGATATACCAGAGTAGACTAGCGTATACCTTCTCGACCCATACAGATGGGCGATGGATGATCCCATATCCATTGGTGTTTGATATCAGAGATGATATACGGGTGCTCAGTAGAGACTGGGTACACTGGACGGACTCGCCGAGAACTCCCAGATGGTATTATACCTCACGTCAGATGGCAGTTCTCTGGTGACACTGGTACAGAGTAGTCTGTTGACCCGAGATCGTCATAGAGTCTTGTATGGTTCCCACTGTGCTTTGATTTCCATCTTACCACGTCCAAGAGGGCGTGCAAAACGGTGGTTTTTGGGTACAGTCCCGAGTCACATGGAGGCAATGAGCGATGGGAGGGGATTCGTCTCTCCCGGTATAGGGAGTTGATGTTGTGCTGTGTTCGATTGGCTATAACAGGAAATCCCTGGCCAGGGTTGCTGAGATTTACTGGTAAGTGTTACCAGTAGTTTCTCGAATTGTTATAGACCTTATATCGACACGACTTATCGAGCTATTGGGGTCTGACGTTTACCACCCCTAGGCGAGATATGCGACATATCAGACGATCAGACCGGACTGTACGGTAGTGTTACTGGTTGGATTCACTGGAGTGTGAGCGGGCTTGCTCGTCGATCTTTAGATCGCTCAATACCCGGGTGGCCGTTACGTTTAACAGACCGCTTGCGGCTTGTGGGTGTTTGATATGATCATCACCTGCTGCCGGCGTATTGACGAGTCTTTAGAGTCCTACACAGAGGTTTCCTGGCTCAAGCGAAACGAAATAGGAGCGCATATGAGATATGTGCGGGACCGAGAATAATGCGTGTATGTGATACCGTATTCCATTCTCGCGATGAATGTATCGATTGGTTATATACGATATAACCTAGTTATCGAATCAAGGATTGATTCGATAAGCCGATACATAGGATACTGGTCGGTTATATGCGATATGACCGGATCGTTAAATCAAGTGTTGATTTAATGATTCAATGTATAATTATATATTTGATATATTACTTTGCATTAACTAGTATCGGTTCACTTTAAATGGATATTCTCACTCGGGTGTGCGCATTGCATATGCGATATGATTTTGTGCACATGTTTGTATCATGTTTGATGATGCATGCTTTTTGGTTAAGTATAAAGAATTAAACCAAGGTTAAGTTGTTGATTAGGGTTTTAATTATTCATTTATCTTATTTATTTATTCATTTTGAATAAATTGGAAGATAAATGAATGGTGGCTACTTTTGATTTTAGTTGAAGTTTCATGAAGCTTTGACTTCATTACTTTTTTGTTCTCATCCTTAACCCTAACCATCAACCCAACCTTAGTCAATTCTCTACACTTAACTAAGGTAAAGATTATGATAAGTATTGTTTTATTTTCTATTTTATAACAACTTATCATATTCTTCATCTTCTTCTTCTTCTTCACTTAAAGAAAAAACTTCACAAGCTTTAATGGCAAAGTGAGAATTAGAGTGAGAAATCCAATTCTAAAGTTTACCCACTTCCTATTTCTTCATCCTCTACCTCTTGCCAAGTAGTAGAGTGTGTTTCCTTCACAAGTTTTCAAGGCTTGGTGAAGGTGGAGCTTGATCTAGCGATGCCTCGACGTAGATCATCTTTGGCATGGACATCGACGACCTAGCTCACTTATTCTCCGATGAAGTCGACGCTAGAGCCCGGATTCCTTTTGGACAGCGGAGAGGACTTCGTTGCGGAGCTATGGAGGTGGACAAACGGATCTACAAAGGTTGTATTTCCGATATCCCATTAGTTAAGTTGTTAACTAGTATGTTTTTCGCCTAGACATCTAGCAAACGATCCGTAGTCTAGGGTTTCTCGGCACCGTAAAATTTGAAACGGGCATGGTTGATGCCTTGTGAGTCCTCATTAGGGTGCCTAGGAACCCTACAGTGGTATCAGAGACTAGCTAGAGCCTTAGGCGAAGTCCCGAAGGAGTTTGAAATCCGAACGAACCCGAAACCCATATTCAAAAATGCTCTCTGTCCAGATTTTAAAAATGTGGATTTTTCAAGATTAAAAATATCCAGAAAATCAAGCAGGGTTTTTTATGAAATACTGTGAAAAACGGAGACTTAACTCCGTCATAACGCCGCGGAACCGCGGCCTAAGCCCACGTGGCGCGGCGGTTCCGCGGCCGTTTTGTTGACTCGTTGACTCCTGTTTGCACAGTAATTCCTATTTTAATATGCTGAGTTTTCTGGGAATTTTTAATATGTTGTAAACAGTTGAGCATTTTTGGGTTGTATTGGGAATCAAAGATTCGATCGGGGTTTCAAATTTTGTCTGTGTGGCTTTCCGGATAAATTTTAGAATATGTTAAAAAGTTCGACCGGATATAAATACCCAATTTCTCCCCTGTCGGGAAATTTCCAAGTGTTGGATTTTTCCGCAGTTTAACGACGTTCTAAGTAGTGCAAGTAACGCGATGGTCCCTCTAGAAGACAACAAACCTTAACTCGATTATGTGACCGTCTTGAACTGCCCTTTGAACCTTCGGGTTTGGGGCAGTACGGCGTGCCACATGTGAGGCGTTGGCTTGACCCTTCTACGGCTGGACCGTTGGTACTGAGGCACGAACTGAATGTTGTGAGACTTATTTCATGTGTTGATCTGTATCGGGAAAACTTGGGTGTTCGATTGTTCGATCGGAAAGTTTAACATTTTCTATTTATCCGGAATGGGATACAATAATTGGAATTCACAATAAGTCATGAGATAACTGAATGAATGTTATAAACATAGCAGTTTAGTCTCAGTTGATCGGTTGCCACGGAATTTTGATGTGATCAAAAGTCCGTCGCAATCACGTAGCGTACGCGGATACTCGCCGGGTAAACTTAATAGACAGCCTCACTCCATAGCCCGACCAAGTGACTGTAGGAGAACCCCGTCATCGAAAGCATCCGTTCGGGTGCTCGCGGTAGCGGTGTTCCGCCTTGGTGCACTTCGTCGACGGTATCGGGGGTGCAGCCGTCTACTGAAGTTTGCGACGAGCATTCGATCAGGATGTCGGGAATCTTGCTGAATTACCCGACTTGATATTGAAAAGTGTTTTCGATAATGAGACTAAAATGCGGGGTTTATAATTGTTAGGCATGCGATGTCTAAGGAATTCATTGATCAGGCATGCGATGTCTGAGGAGGTTGCGGATTCCAACTATTGTAGTTTTACACTTTCTTTTCTGTGACCATAAGTGTAATATGTGATATCGCCGGTTTCGTTGCTATATGTCAACGACAATTAGGATGCGCATATTTACTTACGTTGATGACATGTGATGTTATGTGTTGCTGGATATGTTATATTGGATCGTCGTGTTTGAATAGCCGGGGGGTTTTATGTGAGATGAGTGTTTTTCATTTTCATTCATGTAAAAACTTGTATGTAATATTCTTTTATTGGGGCACTTCCAGGTTGCGGAAGTTGTCACCCGTTGTATATTATTTACTTTTCCGCACTAGGATAGACCCAAGGAGGAGGGCACAAGTAACCGGGTTCTGGGGTCCAGTGGGAGACCAACTCGAGGAGTCGAGTCCGGGTCTCCTAACCCTAGAATTGGCAGGGTTGCTTGCCGCTCTCGTAGGGGTCTAGGGGTGTGGGTTTGGCTATTCATCACGACCGTGGAATCCGTGTTTTATACTGGCTCGTATTGAAAACACGGACGTCCTAGTATATCCAATATTTCATATGATTCTTCTGCTGCGATATCTGTGATGTGATCATGTGATGTTCTGTGATAGATACAGTATATAGTATATATGATATATTATATAGACGTTACTTATGTTTTACACCCGCGCTAGCCCTGCCCTGCTCTGCCGTTAGTTACCTAACCTAACGGTGCACGAGGGGACATCGAGGCGAATGCGGATGGCATAAGTGTACGTCGTATTTATCTGTGATGTTTAGGTAATTTAAATGATGGGACTTCATTAATGTGATTAATGAAATAAAAGAAACCTAATGATGTTGTAGAATCGAATTTCAAAATAAAACAGGTAGCTACAGTTCTTGCTTTGCACAGAGGTATATGTGATATATCCTGCACCTTATTCGATGAGGAAAGGACCGAGATCCCTTCACCGGGAGTGACTCCTTTAGCAATAACTGGCAGATGCTACACACTCGGTTTGTCTTTTGATTGCTTTTAAGTGTTTTTGCTTTGCACAGTGATATATATGATATATCCCGCACCTCATTCGACGAGGAAAGGACCGACGATCCCTTCACCGGGAGTGACTCCTTTAGCAAAACTAGAAAAGCCTCAAAAACACTCCATTTCAAAATTCATTCGATCCTACAATGATATCAAGTTCATTACGCAATAGGTTTTCAGAAAAACCTGTCGTAGCCCTCCGTCATTTCAGATAAATCCTGTTTAGTATTCGTGCTGCGTTTGTTGACCTTGTCAAGGCGCAGTGTGCGGTAGCTAACCAGTATTTATCTGCTTATGCATATGATGCAGATTGGGTTAGGGTAGTCGTGCGGCCTTGTTGACCTTGTCAAGGGTCGTGCGGGTGGGTTTGATTCAATCAAGAAATGATGGGTTGAACTTAACTTGCGGTCTATGGTTTGTTGACCTTGTCAAGGTCATAGATCGTTCGGGGCAAAACATTATCGGGAATTTCAAGTGTTGAAATTTGCAATGAGATTGCATACCTTCTATGAGATAGTTGGATCCCGATACCCGCTGCGAGTAAGAGTTACTCCTGGGAGAGTTTTATACATTACAATTAGCCGATCAAGTAGGTGTCTAGAAAGGTGTCAACGGGGTTACGCCTCTGGGAAAACGAGGTTTACATTAATTAGGTCCGTGCGAAAGCACGGGGCACCTCCCTCAAAGTACCGACACTGGCCTGGCTGAAAGATTGGCGAACTTGTAGTGTGTAATTAATCCCGGCTAGTCTTTCCTTTTAGGGTTTGAAGGAAGATTTGATAAAAAGCAGTGGGAGCCATCCTGATTAGATAAAATAATAGCCAATCTATTCTTGCAAGAGCGCACGCTGAGTGTTTTCTTCTCTCTCTCTCCAGGTAGCGACCATATCACGCCTTATTCAAGATAATAATACGGATTATTGACCGAACCCGCTTGTTATACTGAGCTGGGGAACGTTGGTCCCGCTCCTACTTATAAATGTTATAAGACAGAGCAGGAAATTGGGGATTACCAGAATTCCCGTGCCGCCCAAACGAAGAGAGTGCATGCTGATGCATCATCTTCGGGTGTGTTCGTTACAAAGAACTGTTTCTCTGTATCCTCTACGTCCTGGGTATGTGATACCAGATCAGGATCCCAGATATGTAATCTGTTACATAGGGCTACAGAAAGGTAGAGAACTGAGAACGGGTGATAAGTTTCATGAGACAGAAAACCGGGCAAGTGTTGCAGCCAAGTCTGTTGGTCACTGTCACCCTGTATTACCTGAATACATTGATTCTGAACGAATGTTATTAGATACCGAACCTGATATACAAAATCATATCAGTCTCTTTATTAGTAAAGAAATGATATAATTTTGTATTGTTGGATAATGTTTTGAACATTTCCTATATCAAAAGTTGATCGGTTCAGGCACGTTATCTAAAAGCATTAATGTTCTAAATCAAACTACAGTTCTTAGTATACAGAACACACACAAGAGGAAGAGTTCAGAAATGAACGAATTCTTCTTGAGGTATTGTAGACTAGGTCATATCAATGCGACCCGACTAGCTAGAGTTACATAAAGATGCATATTTAAATTAGTTTGAATTTACATCTTGTGAAACTCGCCAGTCATGTCACAAAGATAAGATGACCACAGCTCTGTTTATTGGAAACAGAGAAAGAGTTAGTAAACTCTTGGGATGATACATGTTGATGTATGTAAGGTCCCCTGTCTACACATGCCAGGACTGGTTCTTTGTACTTCATTACATTCTCTGATAATCTCTCGAGATTCAGATCTATGTTCTTGTTGAAACACAAGTCCGAACCTTTTGAGATATTCACGGAATATAAGTTAGAAGTAGAGAACCAAAATACGGGTATAAGTATTATGTCCTATGATGTGATCAAGGAGGAGAATACTTGAGCATGGAATTCCTGGACTTTTCTAAAGGAGAATGAGATTCTCTCTCAGCATTACTCCTCCGAATACACCATAGCACGATGGTTTATCGGGGCGGAGCAATAACACCCTATATGATAAGGTGTGCTCTATGATGAGTACTACTGATTTACCTATTTCCTTATGGGAGTTATGCACTTGAGAAGCTGCATACCTATTGAATAGGGTTCAAATCAAATCAGTTGCCTGCCGCTCCATATGAGATATGGTATGGGAAGAGCCCATGTCTTAAGCTAGTTAAGATTTGGGGTTGTCCGGCCTATGTCTAAAAGCAAAATCCGGACAAGCTCGAGGCAAGGTCTGTAATGTAGAACTGGAAATGTTCCAGCCATACAAACTGCAGCTGATGATTTGATAAAACCAAAGAATTCAATAGATACCAACGAACCTCAGCCTCTCCGCCGATCTAGTAGGGTTCCTCACCCACCTGAGAGATACTTCTGTTTCTCTATGACAGTGGGAGCGAGGATTGCATCATGAGATGATGACCCAACTAGGTTCGAGCTGGCCATCAGGAGTAAGACTCTGCAAGAATGGCTGGATGTTTATCGATCTGAGATGGAATCCTTATACACCAACAAAGTATGGACTTTAGTTGCTATATCTGAAGGGTTAAATCCCCTTCAGGAGCAAGTATATCTTGAGAAGATTACTTGGTGTACATGGAAAAGTTGAGACTTTCAAAGCTAGGCTTGTTAAAAGTTTGCATCATTGATCAGGTGTGGATAATGATGAAACCTTTTCAAGTATCTATGCTTAAGTCCATCCAGATCTTACTTGCCACGGCTGCATACCATGACTACGATCTCTGGTGGTTGGGTGTCTTGACTGCTTTTCTAAATGATGATTTGGAAGAGAGCGTCTATAAGTACACAGCCAGAGGGCTTCGTAGACAGTGGGAGCAGCGGAAACGTGTACAAGATGTTTTATAGGATAAAGCAGGCATCGCGAAGTTGGAACATCTGTTTTGATGGATAAGTCAAAGAGTTTGACATCATCAAAATGGTAGATGAACCTTGTATAAACAAGAAGGTAGTAGGGAGTATGGTGACGATCCTCGTAGAGTACGTGGATGACATACTCTTGATAGGGAAGGAGTTTCCTATGCTACGCTCAGTCAATCTCCGCTTATCACATTGATTCTCCATAAAGGATCAAAGTGATACCTCCTAAATCCTGGGTTTGGATCTATAAGATAGATCTAATTGGATGTTAGGATTCTCACTAGTTGTAGTGAGATGGTATCAATCGATCCTGGGGAGAATCACTGGAAGGGTTCCAGGGTGATAAAGACGACTGAATGTCAGTCGCAGGCATTGTCTTTACCCTCAGTAAAGGGACGGTATGTTGGAAGGGTTCCAAGCTAGATACCGTGACATACTAGACGATAAAGGCACGATACATCGCTACTTAAGATGCTACCAAAGAGGCTGTTTGGATGTATAATGGTTCATGAGATGAACTATGTTCCTACCATTATGTGACAATGGAGTTGTGGCTTATGCCAAGGAACGTCCGTCCCATCAGTGATCCAGACATATTCTAAGGCAGAATCACCTGATCATGGAGATGGTTGATCTCCAGGGTGATTGAGGTTTAGAGAGTAGACTCAGAGGACAACACAGCGGATCCACTCACAAAGGCCTGTTCCCAGAGAGAGACACTTTTATGGGATGGTTGAGTATGGGATACTACAACCACTGCTACAGATGGCCCTAGTGCAAGTGGGAGATTTTTAGTTATGTGTATGCCCTAGAGGCTATTACTGTACATAGGATGTATATTGTAGTGGATGCTGGGACATATATAGGGAGGACTTTCTTGCTCGACATGATAGTATGCTATCTGGTTACCCTTTACCTTAATGTGTATGCTGATTGTCTCTCTGTTACATGTTGGTAAAGCCCTTAGGATATGTACTTGACTACCTGGACTATGATGCGGATCATACTAGTGGGGACGTGGTAGTCCATAAGTACATCCTTCAAGGTCCCTAGTCATGGGTGTATCGAGACGGGGCATCGATATACCAGAGTAGACTAGCGTATACCTTCTCGACCCATACAGATGGGCGATGGATGATCCCATATCCATTGGTGTTTGATATCAGAGATGATATACGGGTGCTCAGTAGAGACTGGGTACACTGGACGGACTCGCCGAGAACTTCCAGATGGTATTATACCTCACGTCAGATGGCAGTTCTCTGGTGACACTGGTACAGAGTAGTCTGTTGACCCGAGATCGTCATAGAGTCTTGTGTGGTTCCCACTGTGCTTTGATTTCCATCTTACCACGTCCAAGAGGGCGTGAAAAATGGTGGTTTTTGGATACAGTCCCGAGTCACATGGAGGCAATGAGCGATGGGAGGGGATTCGTCTCTCCCGGTATAGGGAGTTGATGTTGTGCTGTGTTCGATTGGCTATAACAGGAAATCCCTGGCCAGGGTTGCTGAGATTTACTGGTAAGTGTTACCAGTAGTTTCTCGAATTGTTATAGACCTCATATCGACATGACTTATCGAGCTATTGGGGTCTGACGTTTACCACCCCTAGGCGAGATATGCGACATATCAGACGATCAGACCGGACTGTACGGTAGTGTTACTGGTTGGATTCACTGGAGTGTGAGCGGGCTTGATTGTCGATCTTCAGATCGCTCAATACCCGGGTGGCCGTTACGTTTAGCAGACCGCTTGCGGCTTGTGGGTGTTTGATATGATCATCACCTGCTGCCGGCGTATTGACGAGTCTTTAGAGTCCTACACAGAGGTTTCCTGGCTCAAGCGAAACGAAATAGGAGCGCATATGAGATATGTGCGGGACCGAGAATAATGCGTGTATGTGATACCGTATTCCATTCTCGCGATGAATGTATCGATTGGTTATATACGATATAACCTAGTTATCGAATCAAGGATTGATTCGATAAGCCGATACATAGGATACTGGTCGGTTATATGCGATATGACCGGATCGTTAAATCAAGTGTTGATTTAATGATTCAATGTATAATTATATATTTGATATATTACTTTTCATTAACTAGTATCGGTTTGTTAGTGTATATGCCCTAGAGGCCATTACTGTATCATACTGGTTTGTATATTACTTAATGGATGCTTGGGATATTCACCTTGTATATACAATCTTGCTCAAAATAGTAGTATGCTACTTGGTTTGTTTCTACTTCAATGTGTACATGTGTTTTTTTTTTGTATATCGCCTATACACATTAGTAGAGCCCTTAGGATCTTTGCTTGATTACCAGCGATGTGATGGCCGTCACACTAGTGGGGCTGGGTAATCTATAAGCACATCCTTATGCAGGTCCCTGGTCGCAGGACTATCGAGACAGGGCATCGATACTCCGGAGTAGACCAGCGCATGCGCTTCTCATCCCAGTGTGGGAGACGGTCTGTCCCACAGCCGTCAGTACGTCGTACTTGAGATAGTATGCGGGTGCTCGTTAGGTTACGGGTACACTGGACAGGACTCGTCGGGAACTGACTAGTTGGTATTATACCTATCGTCAGTTATCAGTTCCCAGGTGACATGAGTACAGCTTAGTCCGCTGACTTGACACTGTCACTTCGCCTCGGGTGTGTTCCTACTGTACTTTGATCACTACCCTACCACGGCTCAAAGGAGTCGTGCAAACAGGTGGTGGTTGGGTGCAGTCCCGAAGCACTTGGAGGCAGTGACGGTTAGACAGGATTCGTCTCTCCCGGTATTGGGGGTTGACATCGCGCTGTGTCTAGGAGAGCCATTACACGAGTAGTCCCTGGCCAGGGCAAACGAGATATACTGGTAGGTTTCCAGTGTTATCTCAGGGTGTATTGGGCTTCACTCCGGCACGACTTGTACCGCTATTGGGGGACTGACGTTTACCGCCCCCTAGGCCCGCCATGCGATGTATCAGACGAACAGACCGGACTGTACGGAGAATGTCACACTCAGGCTCAGTAGGAGTTCAGATGGGTTTCGCCTCGTCGGTCTTCTTGTCGGCATTACCTGGGGACCGTTACGCACAGCTAGTGCCGCTTGCGGTCTATGGTTAAACCCACTGCCAGCGTAGTGTCGAGTCTTTAGAGTCCCACACAGAAAGCTTTTCGCCTTTAGGCAAAAGAGTAGAGGTCGCATGGTATTGCGACAGGTCGCATGGTTTTGCGACAGGGTTCGGTCACATCCGTGCACCTGTGCACGTACAGTGTCCGGACAGTTTACACTAGCGGGCTTTGGTTTAAGCCAGATCCTAGTGTACCTTATGGGATTGGATTTATCCAGTTTGCATTCGTGTTCCTCGGAACGCGGATGCGGGTGTGTATGCACAGTTGACAGGGAGGCAGAGGCAGAGGATTCTCATTAGGGTTGTTGACAGTTGACCGTTGACTTTTTGACTTTATGCTCAACCCTAATGAGAATATGATATGTGATTAACTATTATATTAATTAAGTATTATGGTGATATGGTTGTTGACTTGTTGACTTTTGTTGACTTGTTGACTTTGTTGACTTTTGTTGACTTGTTGACCGGTTGACTAGGCTTGACTAGTTGACCATCATGATAACCATGGTTATCATTTCATGCCAAAGACTTTTACTTGCTTGTTCATTTGAGTAAAATGAGTGCATGACATGATAAGGTTATGGTTGCTTCAAACCATCACATAAGACTTTTTTGATATGATGAGTTATGATCACTTTGGATTATGAGAGGGTGAGAGACAAAATACTTGCTCATTCTTTCTTGCTCATTCTCTCTCTTGTTCTTGAGCTCTCCTCTTGCTCTCACCCTCAACCTCTTGCTCCCTCTCTTGATCTATGGTTCTCTTGTCTCATGAGTTGAGAATCAAGAACCATAGATAAAATCCCATTCTAAATCATCTCTACTCATTCTAGTTCACTAGGTTTAGCAAACCAAGTGAACTAGTTTCTTCAAAGAACGAAGAAGGAGCTAAAGGTTGGAGCTTTCAAGTGGATCTATCTTCGGCGCACGGAGACAACGAGAAGGAGCCATCGAACCACCATCGGAGCTTGAAGAGAAGGAGTTCAAGTTTAGGTATAACCATCTTCATCCGAGTAGCTAAATATCTTTAGCTTAGTATGCTAGTTTTAGTTTAGGTAAAGATCCCGACCTAGCTTAGTCCATGTTGCCTCTTGCGTTAAAATTTTGATTTTATACCGTTTCCGCCTCCCCGTAAGAACCGGGGGTCGCAACGTGGACTTACAAGTGGTATCAGAGACTAACTAAACTTAAACTAGCTTGGTAGTAAAGTGTAACGAAGTTCGGAACCGAAAAAAATCCAAAAAACAAACTTTTACAAAATCTGAGTTTCTGTTGAAATTTTTTCTGGTCAAAATGAAAAACTTTATACTCCTAAATTCGGCTCAGGGTTTTGTGTGAACACCCAAGAAAAACGATACAGTAATTCGTCGAAACCGCCGCCCTTCCGCCGCGGGAGCTAGGTATCCGCCGCGGAACCGCCGCTCTTTGTCGTCTTCTGTGCATTGTTTTTCGTGCAGTGTGTGTCTGTGTTGGTTTTGGGATTTTTGAAATATATTATATGTTCCCAGATTTTCCAGAAAAGAAATTTCCTTTTGGGGTCCTATAATTCCGTATTTTTCCGAACTTCACTGCACTTTGACTATGATGGTTATATCTGTGATGTTTGCATGTATTGAACGTCGGCTAATCGCTATAAGTCGATTGGTCGGGGTTATACATGATCTGTAATGTGCTGGAATGTGTATATAAATATGTTGGATTGTCGCGGGTGAATAGCCGGGGGTTGTGAGACGAGAGTTTTCTTTTCTTGCAATTCATGTAAATCTGTAAATTGATGTAATAATTATTTGTATGGCCGCACAACCGGGAAGGGGTTGTAGCCGTCATTGTATAATTTCTTTTTACTGTTTTTGCTCCTAGGATAGACCCATGGAGGGGTGCACAAACTACCGGGTATGCCGAAGTGTCGAGTGGCCTACTCATGGAGATGAGGGAGGTTGCTACGCTTCGGGTACTTGGCGGGTAGTTTGTCGCACCCGTAGGGGTCTTGGGTGGGGTTTTGGCTATTCACCGCGACCGTGTTATCTGTTTTTGTTACAGGCTCGTACAAATTACAGATTGCTAGTATATCCAATGTATTTATCTGTGATCTGAAATGTTTATCATTGCAGTATATCTATATATGATATTATTTAGGCGTTGCTTATGTTTTACAGACGCGCTAGCCCAGCCCCCGCTCTGTCGTTAGTTAAGTAACCTAACGGGTAATGACGGGGCCCCGTGGCGAATGCGAATGGCATAAGCGTACGTCATATTTTGGTTGTTTTCTGCAATGGTAGGATTAAATGATGGGACGCATTAAAAGAACTAATGCAAGAATATCACGCATTAAAAGAACTAATGCAAGATAATAAACCAAGTTAAAGTCGTTGGAACACTTTCGAAAAACCACTCGGTTCTTTTCAAAAACAACTTTTAAATGCGGAGCTTGAGCCACTCCTTTTTAAAAGCTATCTCGTTCCATCGACCAAATCAAGTTCACTACGTTCACGGTTTTGCCAAAACCATTCGTAGCCCTCCGTCGTTTCGTATGAATATTCAATAGTATTCAAGCTGTGTTTGTTGACCTTCGTCAAGGCATAGTGATTGGTAGCTATTGGGTATTCATATGTAGCATAGATAGATGCGTTGGTTTGGGACATTCGCATTACCTTGTTGACCTTCGTCAAGGGTATATACGGGTGGATTCAAATTAACCTGGATAATGACGGGCAGAACTTGATATGTGACTTATGATTTGTTGACCTTCGTCAAGGTCATAAGAGCATGGAGCAAAAATCCACATCGGGAGTTTCATAAGTACTGAAACTTGCTAGATTTGCATACCATTTGGAGTGTGATGATTCTGGTAGGATTCCTTCAGTTTCGTCACGCGATGATATTTGGATCCCGATCCTACTGTGAGTATATGCTACTCCTCGGGAAATTTCTCACTTAACGATCAATGCTATAAACCTAGTAGGTGCCTAGAAAGGTGTTAGCGGGGCTACGCCCCCAGGGAAAAGAGGTTCTCTAATTAAGGAACTTCGCGAAAGCGTTGGAAAACCTCTCTCGAAGTACCGACACCGGCCTGGCTGAACGGTTAAGCAAGTATTGTACGGTGGGATTGATCCTGACTAATTCTTCCTTTATGGTTTGAGGAGGGATTCGAGAAACAGTGGGAGCCATCCTGTTTAGACAAACTAAAAACCACTCTAAACTTGCAAGAGCATCATGCTGAGTGTTTCTTCTTCTCTCTCCTAATTGCAGCGACCAATCAACATGACTGGACTTAAGTTACTCCTAGATAAAAACAAGCTGACAGGGCCAAACTACAAAGATTGGCTCAGGAATGTCAAGATAGCAATCACTTATGACAAGCTGGGGTATCTTCTTACCACCAAAGCTCCCCCTGTCCCTGGTCCAACTTCCAGTGTCGCGGATAAGGAAATCCGCAAGACTTGGGAGATTGATAGCGCGAAGGCCAAGTGCCTCCTGCTTGCCTCGATGGACAACGAACATCAGAGGAGGCATGAGAATATGGACATGGAGTCCATATTGCTCCATACAAAAGAACTGTATGGAGAGCAATCACGTATCGCAAGATACGAAGCGTCGAAAAAGTTATTTTTCGACAAGAATGGCCGTCGGATCATCAGTAGCCGAGCACGTGCTAAAGATGATCGGCTTCATTGAGGAGCTCGCTGACCTAGGGATCACATTGGAGAGTGAGCTATATACGGATATAGTTCTCCAGTCCCTTCCTTCCACTTACGCCCAGTTTATACTGAACTTCAACTTACAAGAAAAAGAGGTTGAACTTTCAGAGCTCCTCAACATGCTGAGGAGCGCAGAGGGCACCCTACAGAAAGGTAGGGATACATCCACTTTGTTTGTAGGAGGATCATCTTCTTCTAGGTCCAAGGCGAAAGCCAAGGGAAAGAAGAAGAAGGCCCCCGCCAAACCAAGGGGCGGTGTTAGTAAAGTGGATACGAAGGGAAAATGTAAAGCAACAAAGATAGCGGGGAAGCTTGTGGATAAGGAAGAATGCTTCTATTGTCATAAGAAAGGACACTGGAAGAATGATTGCAGGGCCTGGAAGGCCAGAACACAGGAATTGAAGCAGGTTGCAGCTTCAGCTTCAGGTGTGTATGTTATTGAAAACTGTCTTTCAATAAACTCTACTTCCTGGGTATTGGATACCGGATCAGGATCTCATATCTGTAATTCTTTGCAGGCGTTGAGAAACCGTAGGGTTTTGAAGGCAGGTGACATGACCCTCAGAGTTGCAAACGGAGCTAGCATGGATGCTAAAGCCGTGGGGGACTATCACCTGGGAATGTCAGATGGACATGTTTTGGTTTTGCGTAATTGCTTTTTTGTACCCAACGCAACTTGTAATATCATTTCTGTATCTTTAGTTTCTAAAGAAGGTTATGAATTTGCGTTTGTAAGTAATGTTGTAAACATTCACCTTAATCAAGTTCTGATTGGGTCAGGTACATTGAGTAATGGTATATACGTGTTAAACCAACCACAGATTTTTAATGTCCAGAATACACACAAAAGAAAGTCTCCAGAAATAAATCAGACTTTCTTATGGCATTGTAGATTGGGTCACATCAATGAGAGAAGGTTGACTAAGTTACATACAGAAGGATATTTGAATGCGTTCGAATATAAATCGTATGCCACTTGTCAATCTTGTCTCAAAGGAAAGATGACAAAGACTCCGTTTACTGGACAAGGAGTAAGAGCGAGCGAGCTCTTGGGACTCGTACACAGTGACGTGTGCGGTCCAATGTCTACACATGCCCGAAGCGGACATTCTTACTTCATTACTTTTACGGATGACTTCTCAAGGTACGGTTATGTCTTCTTAATGAAACATAAGTCCGAGGCCTTTGGAAAATTCCAGGAGTATAAGAATGAAGTAGAGAAACAGACCGGCAAAAGTATTAAGATTCTAAGATCGGATCGAGGTGGAGAATACTTAAGTGCCGAATTCCTGAATTACTTAAAAGAGAATGGTATTCTCTCTCAGCTTACTCCTCCATACACTCCGCAACATAACGGTGTATCGGAGAGACGGAACCGAACCCTATTGGATATGGTTCGGTCCATGATGAGTAACGCTGAGTTACCGCGATCATTCTGGGGATATGCACTAGAAGCAGCTGCGTATCTCTTGAACAAGGCTCCCACCAAGACTGTGCCTACCACCCCATATGAGATGTGGACTGGGAAGAAACCCTGTCTAAAGTATCTCAAGGTATGGGGATGTCCAGCTTTTGTAAAGAAGCAGCATGCGGACAAGCTTGAGGCACGTTCAGTACAGTGTAAGTTTGTGGGATACCCAAGGAACTCCAGGGGGTATCTTTTCTATTCCGCTGAGGAACAAAAGGTTTTTGTTTCTCAGCATGCCCGCTTCTTGGAAACTGAGTTTTTGGAAACCCAGATAAGTGGGAGCACAATAGAACTGGAAGAAGTTCCAGAACCACAGACTGTTACTGAAAGCTTAGTGGAACCAGAGGGTTCAACAGAACAGGACATTCCTGCGCCACTCCGCAGGAGTAGTAGGCAGTCTCATCCGCCCGAGAGATACTACGGTTTTCTCATAGACGGGGATAGAGAGGATTGCATCATAGATTATGATGAGCCTACTAGCTTCCAGCAGGCCGTTCAGAGCGTTGACTCAGTGAAATGGCTGGATGCAATGCGGACCGAAATGGAGTCCATGTACACCAACAAGGTATGGACGTTGGACATTGCTCCAGACGGGGTAAAACCCGTAGGATGCAAGTGGATCTTCAAAAGGAAGATTGGTGTAGATGGACAGGTTGAGACCTATAAAGCTAGGCTGGTAGCAAAGGGTTTTCGTCAAAGACCTGGCTTGGACTACGACGAAACCTTTTCTCCAGTAGCCATGCTGAAATCCATTCGGATCCTTCTTGCCATTGCTGCCTTCCACGATTATGAGATCTGGCAAATGGACGTAAAGACAGCTTTTCTAAATGGAAATTTAGAGGAGTGTGTCTATATGGACCAGCCAGAGGGTTTCATTCAGAGTGGGAGCAGCGGAAAGGTGTGCAAGTTGCTTAAGTCCATATATGGACTAAAGCAGGCATCGCGGAGTTGGAACATCTGCTTTGATGAGACGGTCAAAGAATTTGGCTTTATCAAAAATCTAGATGAACCATGCATCTATAGTAGATTTGTAGCGAGAACTGTAGTGTTCCTCGTTTTATACGTGGATGACATTCTCTTAATAGGAAATGACATTCCTATGCTACAATCTGTCAAGGGGTTCTTGTCACACAGGTTCTCCATGAAAGACCTGGGTGATGCCTCATACATTCTGGGTATCCGGATCTACCGTGACAGATCCAAGAGGATATTAGGACTTTCACAGTCCAGGTACATCGACACCATACTGAAGAGATTCAGTATGGAAGATTCCAAGCGCGGTAACCTACCGGCTTGTCACGGGATCACCCTCTCTAAAGAGATGTCTCCCAAGACTGATTTGGAGAGGGATCGCATGTCTATTATACCCTACGCTTTTGCGGTAGGCTCTATAATGTATGCGATGTTGTGTACCAGACCGGATGTAGCTTATGCACTGAGTGTGGTAAGCCGGTATCAGTCTAACCCTGGGGAGAAACACTGGATAGCGGTAAAGAACATTCTCAAGTACCTGAGAAGGACTAAGGAGATGTTCTTGGTGTATGGCGGAAAAGACCTCCAGATCGAGGCCTTTGCTGACTCCAGCTTCCAGAGTGACAAGGATGATTCCAAGTCCATGTCGGGTTTTGTCTTTACCCTCAATGGAGGGGCGGTGTGTTGGAAGAGTTCCAAACAGGAAACCGTTGCAGACTCGACGATGGAAGCGGAATACATCGCTGCATCTGATGCCGCAAAAGAAGCTGTCTGGATGAGGAAGTTCTTGAAAGAACTTCAGGTGGTTCCGTCCATTGTTGATCCAATACCTCTGTATTGCGACAACAACGGGGCTATAGCTTTAGCGAAGGAACCCAGGTCCCATCAGAGATCCAGGCACATCTTAAGGCGGTATCACCTGATCAGGGAGATCGTAGATCGCCAGGAGATCGAGGTTCGGAGAGTCGCTTCAGAAGATAACACTGCTGATCCATTCACCAAGGCCCTGCCCCAGACTCAGTTCGAGCGGCTGATCGAGATGATAGGTCTTCGATACGCCAGTACATGGCCTTAGTGCAAGTGGGAGATTGTTAGTGTATATGCCCTAGAGGCCATTACTGTATCATACTGGTTTGTATATTACTTAATGGATGCTTGGGATATTCACCTTGTATATACAATCTTGCTCAAAATAGTAGTATGCTACTTGGTTTGTTTCTACTTCAATGTGTACATGTGTTTTTTTTTTGTATATCGCCTATACACATTAGTAGAGCCCTTAGGATCTTTGCTTGATTACCAGCGATGTGATGGCCGTCACACTAGTGGGGCTGGGTAATCTATAAGCACATCCTTATGCAGGTCCCTGGTCGCAGGACTATCGAGACAGGGCATCGATACTCCGGAGTAGACCAGCGCATGCGCTTCTCATCCCAGTGTGGGAGACGGTCTGTCCCACAGCCGTCAGTACGTCGTACTTGAGATAGTATGCGGGTGCTCGTTAGGTTACGGGTACACTGGACAGGACTCGTCGGGAACTGACTAGTTGGTATTATACCTATCGTCAGTTATCAGTTCCCAGGTGACATGAGTACAGCTTAGTCCGCTGACTTGACACTGTCACTTCGCCTCGGGTGTGTTCCTACTGTACTTTGATCACTACCCTACCACGGCTCAAAGGAGTCGTGCAAACAGGTGGTGGTTGGGTGCAGTCCCGAAGCACTTGGAGGCAGTGACGGTTAGACAGGATTCGTCTCTCCCGGTATTGGGGGTTGACATCGCGCTGTGTCTAGGAGAGCCATTACACGAGTAGTCCCTGGCCAGGGCAAACGAGATATACTGGTAGGTTTCCAGTGTTATCTCAGGGTGTATTGGGCTTCACTCCGGCACGACTTGTACCGCTATTGGGGGACTGACGTTTACCGCCCCCTAGGCCCGCCATGCGATGTATCAGACGAACAGACCGGACTGTATGGAGAATGTCACACTCAGGCTCAGTAGGAGTTCAGATGGGTTTCGCCTCGTCGGTCTTCTTGTCGGCATTACCTGGGGACCGTTACGCACAGCTAGTGCCGCTTGCGGTCTGTGGTTAAACCTACTGCCAGCGTAGTGTCGAGTCTTTAGAGTCCCACACAGAAAGCTTTTCGCCTTTAGGCAAAAGAGTAGAGGTTGCATGGTATTGCGACAGGTCGCATGGTTTTGCGATAGGGTTCGGTCACATCCGTGCACCTGTGCACGTACAGTGTCCGGACAGTTTACACTAGCGGGCTTTGGTTTAAGCCAGATCCTAGTGTACCTTATGGGATTGGATTTATCCAGTTTGCATTCGTGTTCCTCGGAACGCGGATGCGGGTGTGTATGCACAGTTGACAGGGAGGCAGAGGCAGAGGATTCTCATTAGGGTTGTTGACAGTTGACCGTTGACTTTTTGACTTTATGCTCAACCTTAATGAGAATATGATATGTGATTAACTATTATATTAATTAAGTATTATGGTGATATGGTTGTTGACTTGTTGACTTTTGTTGACTTGTTGACTTTGTTGACTTGTTGACTTTTGTTGACTTGTTGACCGGTTGACTAGGCTTGACTAGTTGACCATCATGATAACCATGGTTATCATTTCATGCCAAAGACTTTTACTTGCTTGTTCATTTGAGTAAAATGAGTGCATGACATGATAAGGTTATGGTTGCTTCAAACCATCACATAAGACTTTTTTGATATGATGAGTTATGATCACTTTGGATTATGAGAGGGTGAGAGACAAAATACTTGCTCATTCTTTCTTGCTCATTCTCTCTCTTGTTCTTGAGCTCTCCTCTTGCTCTCACCCTCAACCTCTTGCTCCCTCTCTTGATCTATGGTTCTCTTGTCTCATGAGTTGAGAATCAAGAACCATAGATAAAATCCCATTCTAAATCATCTCTACTCATTCTAGTTCACTAGGTTTAGCAAACCAAGTGAACTAGTTTCTTCAAAGAACGAAGAAGGAGCTAAAGGTTGGAGCTTTCAAGTGGATCTATCTTCGGCGCACGGAGACAACGAGAAGGAGCCATCGAACCACCATCGGAGCTTGAAGAGAAGGAGTTCAAGTTTAGGTATAACCATCTTCATCCGAGTAGCTAAATATCTTTAGCTTAGTATGCTAGTTTTAGTTTAGGTAAAGATCCCGACCTAGCTTAGTCCATGTTGCCTCTTGCGTTAAAATTTTGATTTTATACCGTTTCCGCCTCCCCGTAAGAACCGGGGGTCGCAACGTGGACTTACACGGTTCACTTTAAATGGATATTCTCACTCGGGTGTGCGCATTGCATATGCGATATGATTTTGTGCACATGTTTGTATCATGTTTGATGATGCATGCTTTTTGGTTAAGTATATTGAATTAAACCGAGGTTAAGTTGTTGATTAGGGTTTTAATTATTCATTTATCTTATTTATTTATTCATTTTGAATAAATTGGAAGATAAATGAATGGTGGCTACTTTTGTTTTTAGTTGAAGTTTCATGAAGCTTTGACTTCATGACTTTTTTGTTCTCATCCTTAACCCTAACCATCAACCCAACCTTAGTCAATTCTCTACACTTAACTAAGGTAAAGATTATGATAAGTATTGTTTTATTTTCTATTTTATAACAACTTATCATATTCTTCATCTTCTTCTTCTTCTTCACTTAAAGAAAAAACTTCACAAGCTTTAATGGCAAAGTGAGAATTAGAGTGAGAAATCCAATTCTAAAGTTTACCCACTTCCTATTTCTTCATCCTCTACCTCTTGCCAAGTAGTAGAGTGTGTTTCCTTCATAAGTTTTCAAGGCTTGGTGAAGGTGGAGCTTGATCTAGCGATGCCTCGACGTAGATCATCTTCGGCATGGACATCGACGACCTAGCTCACTTATTCTCCGATGAAGTCGACGCTAGAGCCCGGATTCCTTTTGGACAGCGGAGAGGACTTCGTTGCGGAGCTATGGAGGTGGACAAACGGATCTACAAAGGTTGTATTTCCGATATCCCATTAGTTAAGTTGTTAACTAGTATGTTTTTCGCCTAGACATCTAGCAAACGATCCGTAGTCTAGGGTTTCTCGGCACCGTAAAATTTGAAACGGGCATGGTTGATGCCTTGTGAGACCTCATTAGGGTGCCTAGGAACCCTACAGTCACCGCTCTGAATGGCTTGCTGGAAGCTAGTAGGCTCATCGTAATCAATAGTGCAATCCTCTCTATCCCCGTCTATGAGAAAACCGTAGTATCTCTCGGGCGGATGAGATTGCCTACTACTCCTGCGGAGTGGTGTTGGGATGTCCTGTTCTTCTTGAACTTCTGGTTCTACCAAACTTTCAGTAGTAGTTTGTGTTTCTGGAATTTCTTCTAGTTCTATTTCGCTCCCACTAGTTTCTTTTTCTAAAAACTGATATTCTAGAAAATGGGCATTACGAGAAACAAAAATCTTTTGTCCCTCTGCGTAATAGAAAAAATACCCCCTGGAGTTCTTTGGGTATCCCACAAACTTACACAGTACTGAGCGTGCCTCGAGTTTGTCCGCATGCTGCTTTTTAACAAAAGCTGGACATCCCCATGTCTTTAGGTACTGAAGACAGGGTTTCTTCCCACTCCATATCTGATATGGTGTGGTAGGCACAGTTTTGGTTGGAACCTTGTTCAAAAGATATGCAGCTGATTCTAGTGCATAACCCCAGAAAAATCGCGGTAACTCAGCTTTACTCATCATGGAACGAACCATATCCAATAGGGTTCGATTTCTCCTTTCTGATACACCATTGTGTTGTGGTGTGTATGGAGGAGTAAGTTGAGAGAGAATTCCATTCTCTTTTAAGTAACCCAAGAACTCGGCGCTTAAGTATTCACCACCTCGATCAGATCTCAGTGTCTTGATACTTTTGCCGGTTTGTTTTTCCACTTCATTCTTGTATTCCTGGAATTTCTCAAAGGCCTCGGATTTATGCTTCATTAAGAAGATATGTCCATACCTAGAGAAATCATCCGTAAAAGTAATGAAGTAGGAATAACCACCTCGCGCATGTGTAGACATTGGACCACACACATCACTGTGTATGAGTCCTAAGAGCTCGCTTGCTCTTTCTCCGTGTCCAGTGAACGGAGTCTTTGTCATCTTTCCCATGAGACAAGATTCACAAGTGGCATAAGACTGATACTCGAACGGATCCAAGTATCCCTCTCTATGTAACTTTTTTAATCTTCTCTCATTGATGTGACCCAGTCTACAATGCCATAAGAAAGCCTGATTTGTTTCCGGAGACTTTCTCTTAAGTGTGTTTTGGACACTGAAAATCTGAGCTTGATTTAATACGTATATTCCGTTTTCTAATGTACCTGACCCAATCAAAACTTGATTTAGGTGGATGTGAACCACATCTCTTGCAAAAGTAAAATCATATCCTTCCTTAGAAAGTAAGGGTACAGATATGATATTACAAGTCGTACCTGGTACATAAAAACAGTTACGCATAATCAATATCTGCCCAGTTGTCAGTCCAAGATGATATTCCCCTACGGATTCAGCGTCCATGCTCATTCCGTTAGCAACTGTGAGGGTCATATCACCTATCCCGATAACCCTACGGTTTCTCAGAGCCTGTAAAGAATTACAGATGTGAGTTCCTGACCCGGTATCCAATACCCAGGAAGTAGGGTTAACTGACATACAGTTTTCTATCATAAACACACCCGAAGATGAAGCCACAACATGCTTCGAATCCTGGCTACTGGCTTCTAAAGCCCTGCAATCTTTCTGCCAATGCCCAATCCCATAGCAATAGGAATGTCCCTCAATAGGGTGGTCCAGCTTGTCATAGGCAATGGACATCTGGACAGACTTTTGCCAGTCATATAAGTCAGATTCAGTCAAATTATTATCTAGATGTAACCTATGTGTGGTCACAGGGTCGCTGCAATTTTAAGAGAGAGAAGAAGATACTATTAGCATGATGCTCTTGCAAGTTTAGAGTGGTTTAATTTATCTAAACAGGATGGCTCCCACTGTTTCTCGAATCCCTCCTCAAACCATAAAAGAAGAATTAGCCAGGACAATTCTCACCGTACAATACTTGCTTAACCGTTCAGCCAAGCCAGTGTCGATACTTCGAGGGAGGTTTTCCAACGCTTTCGCGAAGTTCCTTAATTAAATAACCTCTTTTCTCTGGGGGCGTAACCCCGCTGACACCTTTTTTGGCACCTACTTGGTTTATAGCATTGATCGTTAAGTGACGAATCTCCTGATAAGTAGCATATACTCACAGTAGGATCGGGATCCAAAATATCATCGTATGATAATGTTGAAGGAATCCTACCAACATTCATCAAACTCCAAAATGGTATGCACCTCTCTGCAAATTTCAGTTTCTTTAGAAATTCCCGATGTGGATTTTTGCCCCATGCTCTTATGACCTTGACGAAGGCCAACATATCATAAGTCACATGTCAAGTTCTACCCGTCTTTATCCAGGTTAATATGAACCCACCCGTACATACCCTTGACGAAGGCCAAAATAGTAGTACGACTGTCCCAAACCAACGCATCTATCTATGCTACAGATAAATATCCAGCAGCTACCAATCACTATGCCTTGGCGAAGGTCAAAATACATAGCTTGAATACTACTGAATATTTAACTGAAATGACGGAGGGCTACGACTGGTTTTGGCAAAACCGTGAACGTAGTGAACTTGATATAATCGAAGGAACCTGATAATTTTTAAAAAAGGAGTGGTTAAAGCTCCGCAATTAAAAATCTGATTTCTTTTAAAATAACCGAGTGGTTTCTTTTAAATTTGTTCCAACGATTAAACTTTGGTTTATTTTCTTTGCATTATAATAATGCGTCCCATCATTTATCCTATCATTGCAGAAAACAACGAAAATATTACATCCTCTTATGCCATCCGCATTCGCCACGGGGTCCCGTCATCACCCGTTAGGTTACTTAACTAACGACAGAGCGGGGGCTGGGCTAGCGCGGGTGTAAAACATAAGTGACGTCTAATAGCTATCATATATAGATATTGTACATTCGTCAGACGCAATAATAAGCATTCCAGATCACAGATAAACTTTATTGGATATGCAAGTAATCCGCGTTTCTTTTGAGCCTGCAAGGAAAGACGGATTACACAGTTGTGATGAATAGCCATTACCCCACCCCAGACCCCTACGGGTACGGCAAACTACCCGCCAAATACCAGAAGTGAAGCGGTCTGCCTCGACACTTCAAAATACCCGGTAGTTTGTGCACCCCACCTTGGGTCTATCCTAGGAGCAAAAACAGTAAAAAGAAATAATAATACAACGGTGGCTACAACCGCAACCTGGATGTGCCCCGCAAAATAATATTACAACTTATTACAATTACATCGAATGAATTAATACAATAACCCATCACAAAACCCGGCTATTCACCACAACAGTCCAATACAGTTTATATACACAAACAGATAAAATCCATTACAGAAATGTGCAACCCCCTGCCAACCGACATACTAGCAGTTAGGGGAGGTTTACGAACACATTAAACATTACAGATAAAGATCCAATTAGCAAATTGATTAGAACATCGATCGATTACCTATATCCGTGTCTACCCCAAAAGCAAATCATCACAGAGGCAACCTGGGCAGAAACAATATATACAGAAAAACAAAAAACCCAAAAATATGAATTACTGTGAAACTCCGAGTCAACTCGGCGTTGACTCGGCGGCGGATCTGCGGCAGAAGCTCTCTATTGCCGCGGATCCGCGGCCGTTTAGTCGAGTTGCCTCCTCGAATTTTCCCAGATTTCTTATAATTCCCTGCTATGAATTTTAAGGTATGTCAAAAAATTTTTGCGACACTTTTAAAATTAACAGAAACTGTCAAGGATTAGGGTTTTGTTTTTCGTGTTTTTCCGTCGATCGAACTTCTAATCAGTTGCTAACAAGCTAGTAATGATTTAGTTGGCTCTGATACCACTGTAAGTCCATGTCACGCACCCCACTAACTCGCGGGGAGGCGGAATATATGAAAAACGATTATCAAAGCTTCGTAACACGGACTTGAGCGGATGAATCGTAATCTAAACCATTTCTAACGATATACTAGAGGTTTAACTACTCGGTGCCGGAGTTATACCTCACGTTACATGTCCTTCGGGTCTTCATCGCTGTCCTCCACTCCTCGTAGGCTCCTAGGAACATCGGCAACTTCACGGCCTCCTCAAATCAAAGACGATCCACCCGAAAGCTCCTACGCCAAGCTAAATCTCAAACTTGAGATAACTAGGTTGCTTAAAGTGCTAATCTAAGCTACCTAGGGGATATAGAGTGAGGTTATGGATGTTTTAGTCTAGCTAACCCTTGATCTCAACACATGAGAGGTTAGGGTTAGGGTTTCAAGAGAGAGTGAGCTTGAGGAGAGAGAAGGAGAAGATGAGAATGAGAACAAAAATCCTTCTCACTTGAATATATGATACATAATGAATTATCAAATAATATCAATTAATTGATTATTCACCATGTTTCATTTAATCAAGGAGAGTGATTCATCATGTGAGTCATTAGATCATTAATGAAGCATTAATGATATGATGAATCATATAAATGAGTCACACAAAGTAATCATGAAAAAGCCACCTCAACCCCTCATGTCACCACTCTTCTAGAACCTTCTCGACAAATTACGAGAACGCCCCTCCAATCCGTGAAAACACGGAAAAACTTTAGACTGTATAAATCCAATAACCTTATACTAGAATCTGGCTTAAACCAAAGCCGGCTAGTATAAACTGTCCGAAAAGTCGTACGTACGAAAACACACGTATACATCCGAACGCTCGTCGTAAAACCATATGACCTCTATATCGTTTCGCCTGGAGCAGGGAAACTCTCTGTGTGGGACTCTAAAGACTCGACACTACGCTGGCAGTGGGTTTAACCACAGACCGCAAGCGGCACTAGCTGTACGTAACGGTCCCCAGGTAGATGTCGATAAGAAGGCCGATGAGGTAAATCATCCGAACTCCCATTGAGCCTGATGTGACAATCTTCGTACAGTCCGGTCTGTTCGTCTAAGACTATCGCATATCAAGCCTAGGGGGCGGCAAGCGTCAGTCCCTTAATAGCTGTATAAGTCGTGTTGGAGCGAAGCCCATTACACCCTGAGAAGCTACTGGATCCTACCAGTATATCTCGTTTGCCCTGGCCAGGGACTTTGTGTAATGGCTCTCTGACACATCGCGATATCATCTCCCAATACCGGGAGAGATGAATCCTATCTAACCGCCACTGCCTCCAAGTGCTCGGGACTGCACCCAACTGCTACCTGTTTGCACGACTCCTTTAAGCCGTGGTAGGGTAGCAATCTAAGAACAGTGGGACACACTCGAAGCGAAGCAGCAGTGTCAAGTCTGCGGACTATGCTGTACTCATGTCACCTGGGAACTGACAACTGACGATGGGTATAATACCAACCAATCAGTTCCTCGGCGAGTCCTGTCCGGTGTACCCGTAACCTAACGAGCACCTGCATACTATCTCCAGTACGGCGTACTGATGGCTGTGGGACAGACCATTTCCCCAACTGGGATGAGAAGCGTATACACTTAGTCTACTCTGGAATATCGATGCCCTATCTCGATAATCCAACGACCAGGGACCTGTATAGGATGTTGCTTACAGACTACCCAGCCCCCACTAGTGTGACTGCCATCACGACGCTGGTAATCAAGCAAAGATCCTATGGGCTCTACTAATATGTATAAGTGATACGTTACAAGAAACATATGCACATATTAAAGTAGACTCAAACCAAGTAGCATACTACCATGTTTAGCAAGACTGTTATATACAACTGTGAATATCCCAAGCTTCCATTAAGTAATATACATGCTAGTATGATACAATAATGGCCCCTAGGGCATATACACTAACACCTTGACCATGGTTCCATGATCAATTATATATTCTTATCTACTATGAAAGTGCACGGCGGCGCCCCGGCCTCCATCCCGAGGCCAGATGCGGAAGCGGTGATATACTTACATTTTCATGAACTGGCACCACCGCGCACTAATACCCGGATCGAACCATTAACTAGTCCTAGCTAACTACAAGATGGGGAAGAGAGATATACCGACTGATCCGAGTCCTCCGGTCTTCTCGTCGTCGTCCCGATCTCCTGCGGAAACTCCGGTCGTCGCCTCCTTGCCGGAAGGGCACCACATCGTCTGCATCTTTTACGGGCTCCCACCTCAATACCGAGGCAACTCGGCCATGAAGCTGGCTAGTCGACGTGCCCAAGATTTGCTGTAGAATGTGTAGTGCTCAAGTCTCACTTTGGGGTTGTGGAATTGCCATTTGGTGGAGGAATGATACTTGGAGCTTTGGAGATTGATCTTGTGGGATTTTTGCAACATGAAATGAACCAAAATCCCACACTCAAAATGTTGGACAGCTCCCCAAGAGCCAAGGCCGGCCATGACATGAAGAGGGAGAGAGAGTGTGTAGTGTAAAAGAATGAGGGAGGTTCTCACACAATAATACAAGAGAGAGAGAGGTCAAATGATATCATGATAGGAAATGATTATCAACAAAGCCATACTCCACCAACCTCATCATCACAACAAAGGTCAAGCCATCATGACACTATCATGAAGCAAAAAGTCAAGCAAGGTCAAAGGATGGTGCACCATCATGATACAACAAAATGCAAAGACCCCCCTCCACAATTGCTTATTTGCACAAATGCAAATAAGCCCTCCTCCACCAATCTTCGGCTATTGAAAGATACAAATGAGAATGGCCGAAACGGAAAGCAAACTGGCAACTCCAGAAAACTGGTCCCGTAATAAATTACAGGAAAACCCCGCTACTGTGCATACACACCCGCATCTGTATTTCGACCGAAATACAAATGCAATGAGACAAAGTCTACACTGTACTATACTAGGATCCGGCTTAAACCAAAACCGGCTAGTAATTACCGTTCGATCCTGATCCGTGCAATACCGCACGTATCTGATCGAACCCTGCCATATATCTATACGGCCTCTAGTACAAACCGTCCTATCCTGATCCGTGCAATACCGCACGCATCTGATCGGACCTTGCCATATCTCCATACGGCCTCTACAACTTTTTGCCCGAAAGCTGAGTAACTGAATGTGGGGGACTCTAAAGACTCGTCAACACCTTGGTTGTGGATTTAACCACTAGCACGTCAGAGGTATAAGCCAATACGTGACGGGCTACCAGGTATTGACTTAAAGGGACGTCTGTGAGCGAACCCAGCCTGACAACCCTACTGAGCCTGACAGTGACAATATCCGTACAGTCCGGTCCGTTCGTCTATGAGCATCGCATGGCGGGCCTAGGGGGTTGGTAAAAGTCAGACCCCCAAAAGCGGTACAAGTCGTGTCGGAGTGTAGCCCAGAACACCCTGAGATACTACTGGAATACCTACCAGTAAATCTCCTGCCTCGGCCGAGGGCTTCGTGTAATGGCTCTCCTAGACACAGCGCGACCTCACCCCCAATACCGGGAGAGACGAACCCTTGAAGATACGCTCACTGCCTCCATGTGGCTCGGGACTGTACCCAACTAAAACCTGTTTGCACGTCTCCTTTGAGCGTGGTAGGGTAGTAATCAAAGTACAGTGGGAACTCACACGAGACAAATGATGATCCACAGGTCGATGAACTAACCTGTACACATGTCACCAGGGAACTGCCATCTGACGTCTGGTATATGACCAACTAGCATGTTCCCGGCGAGTCCTGTCCGGTGTACTCATAACCCAATGAGCACCTGTATACATCTTAGGTGATCTAACTGACACCAATGGCTTGTGAGACCGGCCACCGCCCCTCGTCGGGGTCTCGACTGTATACACTAGTCTACTCTGGAGTATCGATGCCCTGTCTCGAAACTCTCACGACTAGGGACCATTTAAGGATATGCTTATAGACTGCCAGCTCCCATGTATATGATCGCCCTCATACTGCTGGTGGTCAAGCAAGAATCCTAGGGGCTCTACCAACGTGTAATAGCGACCTGTAAGGTCACCTAAAGCAGTACACGATGATAAAGGTAAACCAGATAGCATACTATCATCTCGAATAAGATTGTCCTATCGGGATAGGTCCTCCCTCAATCATTACAATCACGTGCCTGTGATCCAATAATTGACTCTGAGGGCACTATCTCCTGTTAGTTGTATGTATGCCCTAGAGGCCAGTATTGTACAGATGATGTATATTATATTGGATGCTTGGACATATATAGAGATGACTTTCTTGCTCGATATGATAGTATGCTATCTGGTTACTCTTTATCTTAACATGTATACTGGTCTCTTTATACTGTCTTATAGTTACATGTTGGTAAAGCCCTTAGGATGTGTACTTGACTGCCTGGACTATGATGCAGATCATACTAGTGGGGACATGGTAGTCCATAAGTACATCCTTCAAGGTCCCTAGTCGTGGGTGTATCGAGACGGGGCATCGATATACCAGTGTAGACTAGCGTATACGCTTCTCGACCCATGAGATGGGCGATGGATGATCCCATATCCATTGGTGTTTGACATCAGAGATCGTGTACGGGTGCTCAGTGGAGACTGGGTACACTGGACGGACTCGCCGAGAACTCCCTGATGGTATTATACCTCACGTCAGATGGCAGTTCTCAGGTGACACTTGTACAGG
Organism: Agapanthus africanus; assembly: GCA_030015575.1. NCBI lineage: Eukaryota > Viridiplantae > Streptophyta > Magnoliopsida > Asparagales > Amaryllidaceae > Agapanthus > Agapanthus africanus. The sequence continues at coordinate 394,625,275 of JASDDO010000026.1, read as the reverse complement.
TTAGTTTGTAGACCCGAGATCGTCATAGAGTCTTGTATGATTCCCACTGTGCTTTGATCTCCACCTTACCACGTCCATGAGGGCGTGCAAAACGGTGGTCTTTGGGTACAGTCCCGAGTCACATGGAGGCAATGAGCGATAGGAGGGGTTTCGTCTCTCCCGGTATTGGGGGTTGATGTTGCGCTGTGCTCGATTGGCCGTAACAGGGAAGTCCCTGGCCAGGGCTGATCAGAGATTTGCTGGTAAGTGTTACCAGTAGTTTCTCGACCCGTTATGAGCCTCACATCGGCACGACTTATCGGTTATTGGGGTCTGACGTTTACCACCCCTAGACTTGATATGCGACGTATCAGACGAACATACCGGACTGTACGGTAAGTGTTACTGGTTGGATTCACAGGAGTGTGAGCGGGCTAGCTCGTCGATCTTCTGATCGCTCAATACCCGGATGGCCGTTACGTTTAGAAGACCGCTTGCGGCTTGTGGGTGCTTGATATGATCATCATCTGCTACCGGCGTATTGACGAGTCTTTAGAGTCCTACACAGAGGTTTCCTGGATCAAGCGAAACGAAATAGGAGCACATATGAGATATGTGCGGGAGCGAGGATAATGCGTGTATGTGATACCGCATTTCATTCTCGCGATAAATGTTTCGATAGGTTATATTCGATATGACCTAGTTATCGAATCATTGATTCGATAAGCCGATACATTGAATACTAGTCGGTTATGTGCGACATGACCGGATCATTGAATCAAATGTTGATTTAATGATTTAATGTATAATTATATATTTGATATATTACTTTGCATTAACTAGTATTGGTTCACTTTATATGGATTTTCTCACTTGATGTGCAAGTTGTATATGTGATATACTTTTGTGCACATATTTGTATCATGTTTGATGATACTTGATAACTTAGTTAAGTATATAGAATTAAACCATGGTTAATTTGATAATTAGGGTTTTGCATATTCATTTATTTATTTATTTGTTCATTTATTTATTTGGAAAAAGATCGAGATAAGAATGGTGGAGAAGTTTGTCTTTAGTTGAAGCTTCATGAAGCTTTGACTTCTTAACCATTCTTGTCTTCATGCTTAACCCTAACCTATCCAACTAACCATGGTCTATTCTCTACACTAAACTATGGTTTGTAAATGATAAGTATTGATTTATTTTTATCATTTACAAAAGACTTATATCTTTCTTTTTCTTCTTGTTCATCTTCTTCTTCAAGAAAAGCTTAAGGTCCATCAATGGCAACTTGAGCTAAAGTGAGAGAAATCCAATTCTAAAGTGAACCCACCTCCTATTTCTTCACCCTCTACCTCTTGCCAAGTTGTTTTGGGTGTTTTCTTCACAAGTTTCACAACTTGGTGAAGTTGGAGCTTGAGCTTGTGCAACCTCGACGTAGATCGTTTTTGACACGAAGCCGACGACCTATTCCGCTTGTTTTCCCGATGAAGCCGACGAATGAGTCTAGGATTCGAAAAGGACAGCGAGAGGATGACTACGTGGAGCTAAGGAAGTGGATATCCGGATCTACAAAGGTTGTAGCATCTAACTTTTAGTTAAGTAGTTAACTAGATTATCTTTTCGCCTAAACATCTAGTCTACGATCCGTGTTAGGGTTTCTCGGCACCCATAAAATTTTAAATTGGCATGTTCGATGCCTTGTGAGACCTCTATAGTGTGCCTAGGAACCTTTCATCTCCAACAATCTCCCACTTGCACTCAAGGCTAATTATTGCGATGTCGCATACTCACAGCCCGTGTGATACTGAACACCCAACTCCTCTACTAGTCAGTCTCACAAAACTCGTTTGCTAAACTATTGCGTTTGAGGAATAGCCTCAGTGAGTGGATCCGCCTTGATGTTTCTTTCTATGTCTCTCTATATCTCAAGTTCGCGGAGAAAGCCATCTCCCAAAATGAGCAATACCTGTCTTAGAATGTGTCTGGATGTCTGATGGGACATAGCTCATAAATGAACTCCAAATCCAAACCTCTTAGACTGTATCGTCAACTGAACTCAATCAGTATCCTGCGCCAAGCTTCCCTCAGTATTGCCTTGGACCACCTGTCCAAAATACTGCCCCTCGTCAGAAGGAAAACTATAACTCTGACAACCTCCTTGTCGTCCAGGTCACCTTGGAAGCCTGGAATGATAACTGTCTCCCGAATGAGGCTGTCGTTATCATATCCCTAGAACATCCACTTATGTTCTAAAACTGCTTCCGACTGTTTCTCCAGGATTGGGTTAATGTCAACTTATTGCATCTAATGCAAGAACAACATCTGGTGTGGTACTTGACATCTCATGATTGACTCAATTGCCTAAGCAAGTGATCTGCCAATCATGCACATCCCTCTCCCCTTTAGTCTGTAAGACACCTTTAGAGAGGGTGACTCCATTACCTGCAGGTACACTACCGTGCCAGGAGTCGTCCATTCTAAATACTCTTAGAATGCTGTCTGAGTACCCTGATTGGGAAACCACCCAAATCTAGATCTAAAACCATAGATCTAGTAACCAGTATGTCCGATATAATGTCCAAATCCCATGTGGAGAAAACACTGCGTGACGACCAAAGTATAACCGATCGTAGTATAGGAATATCACTTCCTACTTTGTGTATGTCATCCAAATACCATGACATCACACCCTACTACCTTCTCAACAGATCCATCCCCTATTCTGATGAAGTCAAACCTATGACTGTCACATCAGAAATGGATGATCTCTCTCCGCTATATCTGCTTTAGTCTATAAATAGACATAAGCTACCTGTCCACCAATGCTTCCGCTGCTCCCACTGACTATGATAACCCTCTGGTAGAGTCATATAAACGTACACTTCTAAAGCAAGATTAGAACGACGCTATACTCATCCTCCTGCCGGGTCTCACAGTCTGGAACAACAGCAATGGCAAGTGTGGGTGCACAAGAACTTCCCTGTCACCGTCTTTGAGGCTACCGGAGTACCTCTCGGGTGCCTGAAGTTACCCACCGTATCTGCGGAGTGGCCAATGGAATGTCAATCCAGATTGAATCTTTAGGTTCCTTATCAAATCTTCAGTAATCGTTTGCGGTTCTGGAATCACTTCCAGTTCTACCATACTCCCACTACTGTTTTTCCGAAAAAAAATCCATTTTTACTTTAAAACTGTAGCGAGTCAAGAACAATATCACTATTGATCTTTCTTATGGTAGAAAGTCAACCCTCGTCATAGTCTGGGTCAACCCACAAACAGCCATTACAGAAACGTGCCTTGAGTTGTTCAGTGTCTGGTTTTAATCATAAGCCGGACAACTCCCCGTACCTTAACATCGTTAAGATACGAACTGTTCTATATCCAATATAGGACCAGAGGCACTGATTTAATTGAACCAGATTCAAATCATGCAGCTGTCTCCAGTGCATGTCAACTAAATGGAAGGAGCCCGATCAGCGTTACTCAACTTAGGAATACTTCCAATTATGAGTAACCTGAAAGAGAAGCAAGTTCTCTTAACCATTACTATCAACTGAATACCATATACAAGTATCTACATCTTCGATCACTTTGAAGAATCCCGATACTTGCTACACCTGGTTCTCTACTCTATTCAAATACCTATAACTTCTCAAAATTCGGACCTTGTGTTTCCACGAAACACCTGTCTAAAAACTAGAGAAGTCATAAGTAAACCGAATGTAGTATGAGGACCAACCCCTCTATCCTGATGGACCCTGGACAACATACAATACTCTGTATAAGTCCCTTGAGTCTGATAACTCATTCACTGTGTGTCGTAGGTTGAAAACTGTACTTATGGTTAAGAAGAATTACACCGCTGTTTAATGCTCCTTACCTAACCATCCACTGATATAGGTAAATGTCATAGACATAATTTCAAAAAGATATATCTCACTCTATGAAAATAGACGTACAGATATATCAATTTGACATTGGTGCACAACAGCGGATATTCAAAACCAAATATTTGCCAACCGGCAAACAGCCCAGGTGATTTCCTCAAATATCACTGATTACAACGAATCCCGATATAATGAGGACAATCACCTAATTCCCAATAGCTTACTCCCACTCATCATCTGTAAAACCATACAGATGTGAGAATCATACTTGGTAAATACATACCCTGGAGCAAGTGTCTAATTGGGAAATCAGTTTTCATTAACAGTACACAGTGAAACTGAAACATTGAAATGTTTCGATTGGGTATCCCGGTATTCCTAGTAATGCCTTTTCCAGATTCACGACTGTAACCGTACAGTTCTTCGCCACCTCTCCAAATCCCTTCATATGTCTTTAGTCATTACCTTCTGCACACCCCTCAAGCCAAATGGTTTTCTTCCTTCCCTACCGTTCGGCACCAGCCTATGGTTTGGAAGAAGACTATCCAATAAGCATAATAGGTGTACTGTCCTAATCCTAGGAACACTCGCAATGCGAGAGAAGGTGAAGATAAAATACAACCGAATAAACCTTATTCCTATTTCTCCTGGACCAGAATCCATCCCCGAACTGGAACAAGTTCCTTTTGAGTTCGTATATAACCATACGATGGATTATCCAATAAACTGTGGATCTTCGTAGTGATACGGAGTGTCCTGGAGAAATACAAAGGTGATTTTAGGATTGGCGAAGAAATACTTGGTTTGGTCGTGAATATCAGTCGCAATTTACTTTGCCCTCTTACTAATCCCTTGCTTTGTCTTAACTTAATACCTTCTGTACACCATCGTTAGGCTAATTGGTTTTCTTCATTCCCTACCGGTCGGCACCAGCCTAAGGTTTGGAAGAAGACTATCTAATTTGCATAATAGGTGTACTATCTCCTAAACCAAGGAGTACCCACAACTCGAGAGAAGGTAAAAGGAAAAGACAACTGAATAATCCTATCCGTTTTCTCCAGAACCTGAAACCATCCTCGAATAAATCCCTTCGAGTTCGTATATAACCATACGATGGTTTTGTCCAATGGAAGTGGACGTTCGTAGTAATACGGGGTGTCCTGGAGAAAAGGGGTAAAAGTGGGAGTGGCAAAGAGGTCTGCAACTCTGACAATCCAAAAGCCAGTGTTTAAGAAGGTTCGGTTAATTTTGGTCTCTGAGTCATAGTCTTAGGGTCGGGTCAATGGTCGCTGCCGAAGAGAGAGAGAAAAGAAACACTCAGCGTGCACTCTAACCTAGATCAGAATGGTTACCAATTTATCTAATCTGGAAACCTCCCACTGTACCGTCAAATTCTCCTCCAAACCTGAAAGAAGAATTAGTCGGGGTCACCCGAGGAGTAAACCAACTCATCAGTGGGAATCGGGATCCAACTATCACCGTATGATAATGTGACGGAATCCGCTCACACTATCACACTCCAGAAGGTATGCGCATATCTGGCAAGTTTCAGTTCTTTTGAAACTCCCGATGTGATTTTTACCCCATGCTCTTATGACCTTGGCGTGAGGTCAAAATATCATAAGTCACATGTCAAGTCATACCCATCATTGTCCAGGTTAATTTGAATCCACCCGTACATACCCTTGACGTAGGCCAAAATAGTAGTACGACTGTCCCAAACCAACGCATCTATCTATGCAACAGATAAATACCCGGCAGCTACCAAACACTATGCCTTGGCGTGAGGTCAAAATACATAGCTTGAATACTACCGAATATTTAACTGAAATGATGGAGGGCTACGAATGGTTTCTGGCGAAAACCTTTAACGTAATGAACTTGATATCGTTGAAGGAACGGATAGCTTTTATAAAAATATAGTGACGAAAACCTTTGCTAAAGAGGTCACTCCCGGTGAAGGGATCTCGGCTCTTTTCCTGTAGAATGAGGTGCAGGATATTCCAACTGAATACCACGGTGCAAAGCAAAAGTAATCGGCTATAGTGAAGTTATTGCCCTGACGCAAACTTTTTGTCCAAGGGGTCACTCCCGGTGAAGGGATCTCGGCCCTTGCCTCGTAGAATGAGGAGCAGGATATTCCAACTGAATACCACGATGCAAAACAAAAGTGAACGTCCTTGCAATAACAGCTTTTTGAAAAGTGTTCCAACAACATCAGATTAGGTTTGTTTTTAACTTGCATTGATCCGAATCAACGCAGTCCCATCAATTGATCACACCACAAAGAACGAAAATATACTGATGTACGTATATGCCATCCGCATTCGCCACTGGGTCCCGTCATTATCCGTTAGGTTAGCTAACTAACGACAGAGCGGGGACTGGACTAGCGCGGATGCAAAACATATACAACATCTACTAATATATATACCAATATATTATATTCGCTCAAGGCGTGATAAAATGCAACATCACAGAAATGTACAGCATCACAGAACAATACAGATATCTGGGATCCCCGGGTTTCACAGAGCCGCTGAAAACCGACGTTCCCCTGGTCGTGTGGATAGCCTGTGCAATGAAATCCTAGACTCCTACGGGCGCGGCAAGTTACCCGCCAAAACCTGAAGCGAGGCAGCCCCCTTCAGCAACGTGAATGGACCACCCAGCACTTCACGGAATCCGGTAACTTGGGCACCCCTCCTGGGTCAACCTGTACCCCCTACGAGTGCGGCGAAAAGCCCGCCAATTCTAGAGTGAAGCCCCCTCCGTCCCAATGCCATAAGATGCGGGCTTGTTGCCCTCTAGAACCCGGCTATCCGTGCACCCCTCCGCGGGGTAATCCTAGTACAGAAAGTAAAATATACATACAACGGGTACATCGACCGCAACCTGGCCGTGCCCCAAAATAATAATACAAACAGGCAGTGACGGCAGTCCACACGTCGGACGCTCGCCCCGCAATATCAAATGTACATAATACAACAAAAACTGTACTAGCATTGCATCCAGGCTATCCCCTACGACCGATCCGCAACATCACAGCAAAATCACAAAACATCAACATGAAAGTCACGTTCGCAAATCCGTCTAACCGGGCTATAGCAGTTAGACAGGATTTACCGATCGAGTGACATTCACGGTCGCAGATATAATGTAAATACTGTGAAATAATGTGTTTAAAATATCCGATCGATCAAATTTTAACAAGTGGGCCCCAAGTACTACTGTAGCACATCAAGAAATTCTGGGCCCAAAATTAATATTCCAAAAACCCTACAATCATCCCAGAGAGCAACTGCAGAAATTTGATGCAGTGATCTCAACAGAGTGCGGCGGAACCGCGGCCCAAAGGGGTCTTTGGCCGCGGTTCCGCGCTCCCACTGTGGACTCACTGTATCGAATTTCTACAGTGTTCTTATAATTTCCAGTACATCACTTTTCTGCAACCTGAAAAAATTTTCGAGCAAGAAAAAATTCAACAGAAAACTGATGTGAAGAAAACGCGGATTTTGGAATTTTGGTCGATCGGAAATGTAAACACATTAAACAAAGCTAGACTAAGTTAATGGCGAGGCTCTGATACCACTGAAAGTGCACGGCGGCACCCCGGCCTCCATCCCGAGGCCAGATGCGGAAGCGGTGATATACTTAAATTTTCATGAACTGGCACCACCGCGCACAAATACCCGGATCGAACCATTAACTAGTCCTAGCTAACTACAAGATGGGGAAGAGAGATATACCGACTGATCTGAGTCCTCCGGTCTTCTCGTCGTCGTCCCGATCTCCTGCGGAAACTCCGGTCGTCGCTTCCTTGCCGGAAGGGCACCACATCGTCTGCATCTTTTACGGGCTCCCACCTCAATACCGAGGCAACTCGGGCACGAAGCTGGCTAGTCGACGTGCCCAAGATTTGCTGTAGAATGTGTAGTGCTCAAGTCTCACTTTGGGGTTGTGGAATTGCCATTTGGTGGAGGAATGATACTTGGAGCTTTGGAGATTGATCTTGTGGGATTTTTGCAACATGAAATGAACCAAAATCCCACACTCAAAATGTTGGACAGCCCCCCCAAGAGCCAAGGCCGGCCATGACATGAAGAGGGAGAGAGAGTGTGTAGTGTAAAAGAATGAGGGAGGTTCTCACACAATAATACAAGAGAGAGAGAGGTCAAATGATATCATGATAGGAAATGATTATCAACAAAGCCATACTCCACCAACCTCATCATCACAACAAAGGTCAAGCCATCATGACACTATTATGAAGCAAAAAGTCAAGCAAGGTCAAAGGATGGTGCACCATCATGATACAACAAAATGCAAAGACCCCCCTCCACAATTGCTTATTTGCACAAATGCAAATAAGCCCTCCTCCACCAATCTTCGGCTATTGAAAGATACAAATGAGAATGGCCGAAACGGAAAGCAAACTGGCAACTCCAGAAAACTGGTCCCGTAATAAATTACAGGAAAACCCAGCTACTGTGCATACACACCCGCATCTGTATTTCGACCGAAATACAAATGCGATGAGACAAAGTCTACACCGTACTATACTAGGATCCGGCTTAAACCAAAACCGGCTAGTAATTACCGTTCGATCTTGATCCGTGCAATACCGCACGTATTTGATCGAACCCTGCCATATATCCATACGGCCTCTAGTACAAACCGTCCTATCCTGATCCATGCAATACCGCACGCATCTGATCGGACCTTGCCATATCTCCATACGGCCTCTATAACTTTTTGCCCGAAAGCTGAGTAACTAAATGTGGGGGACTCTAAAGACTCGTCAACACCTTGGTTGTGGATTTAACCACTAGCACGTCAGAGGTATAAGCCAATACGTGACGGGCTACCAGGTATTGACTAAAAGGGACGTCTGTGAGCGAACCCAGCCTGACAACCCTACTGAGCCTGACAGCGACAATATCCGTACAGTCCGGTCCGTTCGTTTATGAGCATCGCATGGCGGGCCTAGGGGGTTGGTAAAAGTCAGACCCCCAAAAGCGGTACAAGTCGTGTCGGAGTGTAGCCCAGAACACCCTGAGATACTACTGGAATACCTACCAGTAAATCTCCTGCCTCGGCCGAGGGCTTCGTGTAATGGCTCTCCTAGACACAGCGCGACCTCACCCCCAATACCGGGAGAGACGAACCCCTGAAGATACGCTCACTGCCTCCATGTGGCTCGGGACTGTACCCAACTAAAACCTGTTTGCACGTCTCCTTTGAGCGTGGTAGTGTAGTAATCAAAGTACAGTGGGAACTCACACGAGAAAAATGACGATCCACAGGTCGATGAACTAACCTGTACACATGTCACCAGGGAACTGCCATCTGACGTCTGGTATATGACCAACTAGCATGTTCCCGGCGAGTCCTGTCCGGTGTACTCATAACCCAATGAGCACCTGTATACATCTTAGGTGATCTAACTGACACCAATGGCTTGTGAGACCGGCCACCGCCCCTCGTCGGGGTCTCGACTGTATACACTAGTCTACTCTGGAGTATCGATGCCCTGTCTCGAAACTCTCACGACTAGGGACCATTTAAGGATATGCTTATAGACTGCCAGCTCCCACGTATATGATCGCCCTCATACTGCTGGTGGTCAAGCAAGAATCCTAGGGGCTCTACCAACGTGTAATAGCGACCTGTAAGGTCACCTAAAGCAGTACACGATGATAAAGGTAAACCAGATAGCATACTATCATCTCGAGTAAGATTGTCCTATCGGGATAGGTCCTCCCTCAATCATTACAATCATGTGCCTGTGATCCAATAATTGACTCTGAGGGCACTATCTCCAACATACTATTCATCACAAAAAGATTATCTTATTATTCTTCATTTTCTTCTCTCTTGAGTTTTTGAAATAGCTCACTAGATTTTCCTTTGGTGATGATTTCTTATGAGAAATTGATATAAAAAGATAGCATAAATACTACTCCATCATCCTCATCTAATCTAGCCCATTAGGTTAGGGTGTTCACCTCATTAGAGTGAGAGAGCTTGGGTTATAGCAACTTCGACGTAGATCATCGGAGAAGCGGAACACTACAAGCTAGCATGGATCGTTCGATTCGTGGAGCCTCTCTTGAGTCCGGGAGATCGTGGATCGCGGTGAAGGGACTTCTACTCGGAGCTTATGAAGCGAAGGAGCGGACTACAAAGGTTGTAATCCCTCACACTTAGTGGTAAAGATGTTTACTTGCATGTTAAACCCTAATAATCTAGCAAAGATCCTGGCTTTGGGTTGTTCGGCACGTCTAAAATTTTATTCGTGCATGTTTGATGCCTTATAAACCTTCACAAGAGTGCCTAAGAACCCTACACGCGTTAGTCAGCTCCTGAGGAAAGGATGTCAGGAATTCTTGGCGTATGTTTGCGATGTTGGTGCCGTAGGGGGCCCGTTGGACCAGGTTCCGTTTGTGAGGGAATTTCAAGATGCTTTTCCAGACAAGTTGCTTGGTTTGTCGCCAGAGCGCGATATTAAGTTTTGTTTTGACTTGATTTCCAGCATGGAGCCTTTTTCTATACCGCCATATCGGATGGACCCGACAGAGCTGAAAGAACTGCAGGATCAGTTGCAAGATTTGTTGGATAAGGGGCTTGTTCGTCCGAGTGCATCACCATGGGGAGCTCCTGTCCTGTTCGTCAGAAGGACGGCCGTTGGCGTCTATATATTGATTATCGTCAGTTGAATCGGGTTACCGTACGGGGCATTTCTCGAATATTTACTTGCGGTCAGCCTACTACCAGTTGTGGGTTCGAGAGGATGATATTCCGAAGATTATTTTTCATACAAGTTACGGGCGTTATGAGTTTTGGTGATGTCGTTCGAGCTCACCAATGCCCCAGTGGCGTTTATGGATTGGATGAACCGAATATTCAGGCCGTTCTTGATCAGTTTATCATCGTGTTCATTGAGGACGTCTTAGTGTACTTTTGGAGCCGAGTGGAGCCTGGGCAGTAATTGAGGATTTCGTTGCAGACTTTGAGAGAGAGCCCCAGCCACTCGCTAAATTATCCACGTGTGTTTTCTGGTTGGATAGTGTGGACTTTTGGGACCCGTAGTTACGGGAGATAGTATATGTATGGAACCGAGTGAGACCGAGGACGTGCAGCATTGGCCCAGACGGGTATCAGTGACAGAGGTTCACAGCATTTTTGGGTTTGACCGGATACTATCGACATTTCGTACAGGATTTTTCTCATATAGCTGCAACGTTGACCGGGTTGTCCCGGAAAGGAATTATTTTCTTTGAACTGAGGCATGCGAGCAGAGATTTCAGCAGTTAAAGACTCGTTTAACTACGGCGCCGGTTTTATCTATGCCTTTAGGATCAGGCAGTTTTGTTGGTTATTGCGATGCTTCTCGGCAATTGAAGAAGCGTGAGCAGAACTATTCCATGGATGATTTAGAGATAGCGCAGTGATTTTTACCCTTAAGATTTGGAGGCGAGTCATGCCAGATATTCACGGACCACAAGAGTTTAAGGTACATTTTCTTCAGCAGCGAGATCTGAATTTTGAGATATCACAGTTGAATGGAGCTAGTGAAAGATTATGACCGTGAGATTCTTTATCGTCCGGGCAAGGCGAATGTTGTGGCAGATGTTTTGAGTCGGAGGCCGGAGGTAAATATTCTTGTTTGAGCACATTTCAGAGACAGTCGACGGCAGGTTAGCAGGTTCTATGTGACAGCCGAGTACAGTCCGAGTTTACGCCGACCGGGGGACAACTTGCCGTGTCCGTGCACATCCACCGTTATTTGATCATATCTGTTAGGCATAGTCCGATGATGTTTGTTGGTCAGAAATCATGGAGCAAGTTCGAAAGGGTAGAGATTCACAGTTCATGATTGATGATTAGGGAGTACTACGATTTGGGACTCGACTGTGTGTGCCAGATTCCGAAGGACTAAGACGCTATATTTTAGAGGAAGCATACCGGTCGACATATAGTGTTCATTCGGGTTCCACCAAGATGTATTATGATTTAGGAGAAGTCTATTGGTGTGAAGGGATGAAGAGAGATATCACAGATTTGTTTCGGGATGCTGACTTGTCAGCAAGTCAAGGCCGAGCAACATGGGTTAGCAGGAGAATTACAACCTTTGCCCATTCCGGAGTAGAAATGGGAACGGATTTCTATAGATTTTATTGTGGGTCTACCTAGGACTGGTCAAGAGTATGATTCTATTTGGGAGATCGTAGACCTATTGAAGGGAAACAGCTCATTTTCTGCCAGTCAAGACCATTTTCAGATTCGTTCAGTATTCTCAGATATATGTTGATAAGGTGGTGCGACTACATGGAGTTCCAACTTGTCTTATATCTGATAGAGGCACCCAGTTCACCAGCCGACTATTGTAGAAACTTCAGAAGATTTGGGCACCAATTGAGTTTTTGTACAGTTTTCTATCCGCGAGCCGACGGTCAATCAGAGAGGACTATTCAGACTCTTGAGGACATGCTCCGAGCTTGCGTTCTAGATTTCGTGGCAGTTGGGATTGCCACTTGCCCTTGATAGAGTTTTCCTAATAACAGCTTCCAGGAGATGATTCAGATGGCACCCTTTGAGGCGTTTTATGGGGAGAGATGTCGATCGCCCGTATGTTGGATAGAGCTCAGAGAGAGCAGTATTTTGGGGCCGCAGTTTATGCAGGAGACGACTGAGAAGATCCAGTTGATTCAAGATAGGATGAGAGCGGCCCAGAGCAGGCAGAAATCTTATGCAGATCGACGTCGGCGCAGACTTGAGTTCGTCGGTGTAGATCATGTGTTCTTGAAGGTTTCTCCGATGAAGGGCGTGTTGAGTTTCGGGAGGAAAGGAAGGCTTAGTTTTAGGTATGTAAGTCCCTTAGAGATTCTTGAGTGTGTTGGCGCAATTGCGTATCGTTTGACTCTTCCACCCAGCTTTTCAGATGTTCACCCCGTGTTTCATGTATCAATGCTCCGTAAGTACCTTCATGACCCTTCTCACGCGATATTGCATCATACGATCCAGCTGGAGCGCAATCTTTCTTTCGCAAGAGCAGTCGATATTCATTCCAGATTGGCAGGTGAAGAAACCGAGGTCCGAGGACATACCATCCGTAAACGTTCTTTAGCGTGGTCCGAGCGGCGAAGAGGACACGTAGGAAGCCGAGGTCAAGATGCGGGAGAAATACTCCCATCTCTTCGAGGGTACACGTAGTTAGATTTTAAATTCGGGGACCGAATTTCTTTAAGGGGGGAAGATTGAGGTTGTTGTATCGACTGTAAGGTAGTGCCAGGTGAGAGTGTAACCACTCAACATAGACTTTTAGTTCTAGATTTTCGATTTAGAAGAGAACCTAGGAAGATTAGACGTAAGGTAGAGCCTAAAATTAAATGGTGGCGATTGAAAGAAGGTAACCAAAAGGCTTTTATAGATCGTGTAGTACAAGAAGCGGATTGGCAGTCGGAAGATGATCCAGACAAAACATGGAACAAAATGGCTAGTTGTATCAAGAAGGTAGCCAGAGATCTACTTGGTGAGTCGAGAGGTGGTGCTTCACCATCTAAGGACATATCATGGTGGAATGAAGATGTAAAGGCTGCTATTAAAGTTAAAAGGGATTCTTATAAAGATTTGAAGAAAAGTAGAGATGTGGAGAGATTTGAGAAGTACAAAATGGCTAAAAAGGAAGTTAAGAAAGCTGTTCGGGAAGCTAAATCTAAGGTCTACAAGGAGGTGTACGAGAAATTAGACACTAAAGAGGCTGCAAATGATATATACCGGATTGCTCGAATGCGGGAAAGGAAGACTAGAGACTTATGTGCGGTGAAGTGTGTCAAAAATGAAAATCAGAAGGTTTTAGTTCGAGATGAGGATATCAAGGAAAGATGGAGAGATTATTTTGACAAATTGTTCAATGAGAGCTTTACTAAGAATTTGGATGGACTTGTAATTCAATCTCAAGATATAAACCGTGATTTCATGCGTAAAATAAGACTTCCTGAGGTTAAAGAAGCTTTGAACAGAATGGGTTTAAGAAAAGCGGTTGGTCCTGACGGGATTCCTATCGAGATTTGGAGATGCTTAGAAGAAATAGGCGTTAAATGGCTGACAGATCTGTTTAATAAGATTTGGCAGACAAAAAAGATGCCAAATGAATGGAGGAAAAGTATCATTGTACCTATCTACATGAACAAGGGTGACATTCAAAGTTGCTCAAACTACCGTGGAATAAAACTGATGTGTCACACCATGAAACTTTGGGAGAGAGTGATTGAACACAGGCTAAGGAATGATATTAAGATAACAGAGAACCAATTTGGGTTCATGCCTGGACGATCGACGACAGAGGCGATTCATTTGCTTCGTCAACTTGTCGAGCGCTTTCGAGAGAGGAGAAGAGATTTGCATATGATATTTATTGATTTAGAAAAAGCGTACGACAAGGTACCTAGAGAGGTATTATGGGGGACAATGATGAAGAAGGGGGTCCCCGTCAAGTATATTGACATAATCAAGGATATGTACGACGGAGTAGTGGCAAATGTCAGAACTTGCGGCGGCTTAACGAGTGATTTTCCGATTACTATTGGTTTACATCAAGGATCTGCATTAAGTCCATTCCTGTTTACCATCGTGATGGATGAGCTTACTAGAACTATCCAAGTGAGGTACCTTGGTGTATGCTATTCGCTGATGATATTGTTCTAGTAAATGAGACGAAAGCAGGGGTTAATGCCAAATTGGAATTATGGAGGCAAACATTGGAATCTCGGGGATTCAGATTGAGCAGGTCCAAGACAACAAATATGCACTGTAAATTTAGTAGCCAGAGAAGTCAAAACCATATTGGTATAGCATTGGAAGGGCAAGAGATATCACCGAGCGACCAGTTTAGATATCTAGGTTCCATCATCCAAAAGAATGGGGAGATCGATAGTGATGTTAATCAAAAGATCCAAGCTGGTTGGTTGAAATGGAGGAGTGCAACAGGGATTTTGTGTGATCGTAACTTTCCGTTAAAATTGAAAGGGAAGTTTTATCGGAGCGCTATTCGGCCTGCCTTATTATATGGTACAGAATGCTGGGCTCCTAAGAAGCATCATACACAGAAGATGCACGTAGCGGAGATGCGCATGCTTCGTTGGATGTGCGGTAACACTAGAAAAGATAAGGTGCGGAATGAGAATATTCGTGCAAAAGTTGGTGTAGCACCTGTGGAGGAGAAGATGCGGGAAAACCGGCTAAGATGGTTTGGTCATGTGCGACGCAGACCTATGGAAGCACCGGTCCGACGAATAGATACTCTCGATATGGGTAATGGCAAAAGGGTAAAAGGGAGACCGAAGAAAACATGGATGGAGCTGATACGAAACGATATGGTTGCCAAAGGACTCAATGAAAGTATATTGTTCGATAGAAGTGAGTGGAGACAGAGGATTCATGTGCTGGACCCGGCGTGATTCTCATGTTGGTCCATGTAACCTACCCTATATGCTTGGGATAAAAGGCTCAGTTGTTGTTGTTGTATTGTAACGTTTTAAAAATAAGTAAATAAATAAATAAATCCTTTAGGAAAAATTTCCGATAAAGAGTAATATAAATCATATTTCCGTAAAACGTAACTATAATTATTTTTCAACATAGAATTAATTACGCCTATTTTAACTATGTAATTGCTAGAAATTGGTATTTAATTAGTCGCTTATAAATTATTGGTTTACTTATATATTTTTCCTTAATTAATTATTTCAAATATTATTATAAGCTTTTACTTATACATTTAATTAGTGTAAATTACAAATTGTAATGGGTTAATCACAAAATTGTGCACCATGACAACTTAGAATTTAGTTTGTAACATGTTTTCTTTTTCTCTTTTTGTTTATAAGGTTCTAGTCAATAATAGAATAAAAGGGAATTAGAAATAAAATAAAATTTAAATAGAAATGATGTGAGATGTAGTAATGAGACTTGAGGGTTTTTTATTGGTTTGGAAAATTCTACACTCATCTACACATCCTCACTTCCCTCACGTTGGCCGAGCCCCTTGAGCAGCCCCTTCTCTCTCTTCACAATTTCTCCATCACATTTCTCACTTCCAAAAATTAATAGAATAGAAAATTAAGAAAAGAATTAATATGTGAAATGATGAGGATGTTTCTATACAAGCCCACACACTTCTCTCTCTCTCTCCCTTCTCATATTCTGGCCGAAACCAGAGCCCCCCCATTCCCCACTTTTTCCATCTCTTTTCACTCCAAATTCATCACAAAATCCAACAAAAATCCAAACAAAAACCCACAAATTCAAAGCTAATTCTTCCTCAAATTCTCCTTGGCCTATTCTAGCATGGATCTTGGAGCAAGAAATCATCTCTGAAGGCTAAGTTGCAAGCTAGATCTCTAAACTTGTTAGGTATAATTCTTAACCTAATGGCTTATTTGTTGATTAACTATTCTAATCTAAACTATTCAAGTGATAATTTGGTTCTAATTGCTAGTTTGTGAATTAAAGAAAAGGGTTTGAAATTGAGTTAGGTTTTTTTTATCATTTGTTCATGGTTATAAAGTATAGTGTAACATCTTAAGTCATGCAAATTCTAGTTTAGTTGTTAAATTACTAATTGTTACTTTTAAATTGTCCTAATTAAGCTATTTTGCAAACTAGGTTTTTAGGATTAATACAAATTGGTGAGATAAAATTTTAGTAAAGGTTTGTGTGGCTTAATTAAAATATTAAGTGAATATTGTGGCCACTGGAATTGCTAAAACATATAGATTTGTGCTAAAATGGTAATGGGTCACTTACTAGGTTTTTGGGATTAAATCATTTGAATTAAGTTTGAGGTTTTGGTAATTTACAGCCTATTCCATATACTATTTAGTGTGTTGTGAACGCGCGATTGGTGTGATTGGGTTCTAGGTTTGGGGATTTTCATATATAGCAACCCTAGTTGTAGTGTGTGGCGTTGTCGCGAACGCGTTTGTGCACAAAGTGTGTGCACGTCTTTTTGTGCGCGTGGTGGACTTGTGTCGTTTGTTTCTCGACTATTCGTATATTTATTCTCTTAATTGCTTGTGTGTGATTCTAGGATCGGGTGCAGAGGCGTCGAACGTGGCGCAGAAAGATAAATCTAAGATTGGATCGAATTAGTCAAGGCGTCCCGGTGAGTAGATGTACACATCTATGGGGGGATCGTCTGGATGGCGTGAGGCGCCCGATGGTTTAGTATTATTTGTAGTACATGCATTATATGCGTAGTTTCCTAATTATGCATCTCATGGCATTGCACCATCTTATATATATATATATATATATATATATATATATATATATATATATATATATATATATGACATCATCATAGGACCCTTGCACCATTACCATTGGTTCCTGCCGCACATGCACTATTTATGTAAACACACACGCCATTGGTAATTGCTATGCCACGAACACTATAGAGCTTGTTTAGAATTGGTATTAGTGCATTTGCACCATATATGATCCGTAGACTTATACTTGTATATTCATTTCATTAAGATGGACACGTAGGATTGTTAGTCATATAAACATATCTCATTGCATCATGATTCATGCATAGTTCCTAGCCGTACTTCGCATGGTATATACTACCGTATCTTAGATTTCCATCATCACTGGCATGTTCATATATTGTGATTCTTCTCGAGGATTTCAGTATTATGAGATTTTTTGATTTTGGGGAAAACCGCAAGAATTTATAAACTTATTATCCATTTAAAAATGTAAGTTGCGGTTTTCTCGTGTTGTATGTGTCGTCCACCATGAGTTTTCCTGATTTCTGTTGGTTTTCGAGACCCGATTCGAGGAGTGGATGAACCGTCTCGGGTACATGGTGGGCCCGGTATGGTATCCCGGGGCAAGAAGCTCGAGTTGTAGATGATGAGCCTGGCAGGGGTGTAGGGTTCCTAGGCACACTTGTGAAGGTTCATAAAGCATCAAACATGCCCGAATAAAATTTTAAACAACCCAAAGACGAGATCTTTGCTATATTATTAGGGTTTAGCATGCAAGATGATATCTTTAAAGCTAAGTGTGAGGGATTACAACCTTTGTAGTCCGCTCCTTCACTTCACAAGCTCCGAGTAGAAGTCCCTTCGCCGCGATCCGCGATCTCCCGGACTTAAGAGAGGCTCCACGACTCGAACGATCCATGCTAGCTTGAAGTGTTCCGATTCTCCGATAATCTATGTCGAAGTTGCTATAACCCAAGCTTTCTCACTCTAAAGAGATGAACACCCTAATCTAATGGGCTAGATTAGATAAGGATGATGGAGTAGTATTTATGCTTTCTTTTTAATTCACTTTCTCACAAGAAATCATCACAAAAGAATTAACTAGTAAGCTTTTTCTTTTTGAACTCAAGAGAGAAGAAGATGATAATGAATAAGATAATCCTTTTGTGATGAATAGAAGATAAAAGTATATGATTGATTATAGAACCATGGTCAAGGATGATAGGATAAAACTTGTAGAGAATAAACTAGAGTTAGGGTTTAGTTAGGTTAAGGATAAGTATCAACTATAATATCTTAACCAAGAAAAAATAGAATCCTTCTAGAATGAACAAGAAGAAGCTAACCCTAATCAAACCCTAATCCCTTTTTATCATCCTTAAACATGTTTTATAATAAATCATATCATGTCACAATAATATATATCACATATATATTATATATTTGCAACAAAAGAAAATAATACATTTAACATATATCGCATATATATCAATGTATTAATCCGGTGAGAAAATGAAATAATAAAGTGAGCCAATATTAGATAATGTAATACAATATATCATATATATCATTATACATTAAATCATCGAATCAACACTTGATCCAACGATCCGGCTATATCGAATATAACCGACTAATATATCATGTACCGATTCATCGAATCAACACTTGATCCGATGTCCCGATTCATATCTAAATATCTCGAGAATATAATACGGTATCTCATATCGCATTATTCTCGGTCCTGCACATATCACATATGTGCCTCTACTCCGTTTTTCCTGAGCCAAGAAACCTCTGTGTAGGACTCTAAAGAATCGTCAATACGCCGGTAGCAGGTGATGATCATATCAAACACCCACAAGCTGCAAGCGGTCAGCTAAACATAACAGCCACCCAGGTATTGAGCGATGATTGTTAGAGATTCTGCGTGTTCAAGTTTAGTTAATTACCGCAATCAAAACGGTTTCGCTTGTAGCTAGCCGGTCGAGTACGGGTCGTCCGCAGGGAGATGGGAATCTTTTTCTATGTGCTTTAACGAGTTAAGTCCAATTTTCCAGATTTGTTTGTGATTAACAATGTGTTAAAATGATATGTAAAGAGAGCTTGTTAGGGTTAGGATTATGTTAGTTTGAGTTAGGAGTCGCTCACTTCTTTCGTTGCCACTCTTAATATCGGTGTTACGGTAATCGGCAACAACGGGGATTAGCACGACTAGGAAGGAACTTGCGAGTATAAGCTAGGCTTTCCAACGCTTAAGTTCTTCCTTTTGGTGCTTGTCCGTCCGTTATTGGCTCTTAGCCATAACCTCAGGTTAATTCAACCACAACCGGTCTCACTACGGAATCACCGCTATCATGTAGGATAGGGTGCCATAGGGAGCGGATTGTGGTTCAATTAACGAGAGTCGATTTAAGATGTTGGGCAAGGAAAGAGTGAGAGAGATTTCCTTCTCTCAAACTTCCCTTATCCTACCCTGACAAGTATGGAAATTACTCACCCATTACAAGAAAAACGAAAAATAAAACAAAGGAGGAAGATAGAAAGAAAGAGATTAGAAGACAACAACTAGCTATTTGCGACCTCATCTTGGCAAGGATCAAGCGTAAGCATCATGGTTGTTTAAGGATAAAGGGAAAGAGAAAAGAAAGAAAAAACAATAAATAACAACAACTAAATTATCAATTAAAGATTACAAGCAATTAACATAACAAGAGCAAGACAAGTATAATAACAAAAAGAACTTCTTTATTCATCATTCTTCACTCACAAAAGCTCACTACAAGTTTTTCAATGGAGAAGAGATGAGAAGAGGAAGAAGAACAACAAGTATTCTAAAACCTAAAAATACAAGATTAAGCACCCTTGGCTTCACAAGGTTCTGGGCTATTTATAGGCAGGGAACTGGAAATCTAGGGCAAAATTCTGCCTCTACATGAAAAGATAAAAATACCCCTAAAACATCTTCAACTGCGGCGTCTGTACGGCCGCGGAACCGCGGCCTAGACCCCATATTGGCCGCGGTTCCGCGGCCATATAGTGGAATTGGGGCAAGGGATTTTTGGTGCTTCCCTGGTCTGCTGTATCCTTTATTCTGGTACATGTTTTTTCTCAGATTTTCTTCATGATTTTTCCAGAATTTCTGTTGATCAAAAGGTGATTTGATGTAGATCTTTTTGTCATGATTTCCTTGAGCTCCGCGTAGATTTCTTGGATCTTATGTTGCCATTGAGCCTTGTGCATGAAAATGACAATCGATTTGCCATTTTGTCTCTTAAACTGGTGTGCGGCAACAAACGGATAGAGAGCGGAGACCCGTGTTTTATCTGTGGTCGGCAGGAACCCGGATTTTGTCGTGCTTTTCCATGAATTTCATCGTTTAGAGCCGAGAACCTGTATCCTGCAATTGACTAGCAAACACGGCTCAAGAGTACCTACCGATAAGCAATAAGATAAAAATTGGGCGGTATAAAAATGCAAAAATCTGATATGAACAAATACCCCCAAACTTATCATTTGCTCGTCCCGAGCAAAGCCAATTTATTCATAAAAAATTTCCTAACCTCACTTTCGCAGGGAACGCGATTGCACTGAGCATGTGCAACAAGCCGTTAAACCTCTAGGTGTCCCTAGTAGGAGGAGTGTTGTCTCCTGAGGGTTTTCAGCGGATACTACCCACAAAATCCGGTCAAGCTAGTTTTGCAAAATAACTATGATTCAAACCCTAAAGTTTTGTTTTAGAAAATAACAATTCTATTGTCCAAATTCTAGACAATCGAACCCACATTTTTTACACCTCGCTTCTTATTTAACTACAGATTTTATATGTCTTTACGTGCAGTGCAAATAGTGTCGTTAAGTTCCAGAAGGATCGATTAAAGTCATCATGTCACACAATAAAGCCCAGATAAAATTTTTAAAAGGATCACATAAGTTTTATAAAGAGTTAAGCATTTTTCAAGTTTCGTTTTCCAGTAAAGTTTCAACTTCAGAATTTCCATCTTCCCTAACAGGAAACTAGGTCTTATTTTTCACTCCACCTTTTTCCTGTTTTCATTTCATACACATCTCTGTGAACGTGCAATAGTCTTTTGTAAGTCCACGGTAGCGCCCCGGCCGTCTAACAGACGCCAAATGCGGAACAAAAACTTTTAACGAAACTGGCGCTATCGTGTACCGTAACCCGGATCGGCCATTAAAGCTAAACTAACAAATTGCAAAAGGGGTAGAAACGTTATACCGAATGATCCGAGTCCTTCGGTCTTTAACCATCATCCCACGCTTTGTTGCGGCTGCTCCGATCTCCTCGATCTCCAATCTTGTCGTCTGGGTGGCACTACATCGACGGATCTTTAAACGGGCTCCCGCTTCTGAACCGAGGCAACTCGATCGTCAAGTTTGCCAAAAGAGACGACCAAGATGAAGTAGAGAATGAGTAGAACACTTTGTCTCGTTACGTCCAAGGCTATGGACGAACGGTTAATGAAGTTGCCTTTTGGATTGGGTGAAATGAGAAATGATGCTATCTAATTTCCGTGAATCCAAATCTATCATAATCTTTTTTCCAATCAAGTGAGAGAGAGGGGGAAGGGGCCGGCCATTTATAGGAGGGGGGTGAGTGTAGGAGGAGGGAGGTGACCCCAAGAACAAATATCATGTGTGAACACAAAGTGTGAACACAAAGTATGAATGCATTAAATGCAACCAATGAAACATCAACACCACTCAACCTAGTCACCTCTTCTGGAAACTTCTAGAACCTTCCACACTCATCTCAAGAAAAGATAAATCCGTCTTTAACCGAATGTTAAAAGACGGCTGATAGAAAACTGGAAACTGACAACTTCCAAAAGTGATCCTAAAACGAATTTCAGGATAACCCCGTATCAGTATAAACATACCCGCATGTGTATTACGACCGAATACAAATGCAACTGAGACAAAGATATTATATCTACACAGTATAATACTGGGTTCCGGCTTAAACTAAAGCCTACCAGTATTATCTGCCCGAAAAACGACACGTGCGAAAACGCACGTGCTTTTTCCGAACCTTGCCATAACACCATATGGCCTCTACAACGTTTCCCCCGAACTTGGGAAAGTGTCTGTGGGGGACTCTAATGACTCATCAACACACTGGCACTGGGTATAACCCCTAGCACATCAGAGGTACAAGCTGCACGTAACGTTTTGCCTATGTATTGATTGGAAGGGAAGCTGACGAGCGAACTCATCTATAAACCCTACTGAGCCTGACAGTGACAATGTATATACAGTCCGGTCCATTCTTCTAAAGAGTCGCATATCGAGTCTAGGGGGTGGATAAAGTCAGACCCCTAATAACGCGATAAATCGTGTCGGCATGAAGCCCATCACCACCTGAGAAACTACTGATCCAAATCAGTAATTCTCCACTACCTCGGCCGAGGATTCCTAGTGATGGCCACCCGTACACTGCGCGACATCAACCCCCAATACCGGGAGAGACGAATCCCCGACGATCCGCTCACTTGCCTCCAATGTGGCTCGGGACTGTACCCAAAAAAGACCTGTTTGCACGACTCCTTTGAGCCGTGGTAGGGTAGAAATCAAAGCACAGTGGGAACACACACGAGACAAATGACGACCTCAGGTCGATGAACTAACCTGTACACATGTCACCAGGGAATTGCTATCTGACGCTAGGTATAATACCATCTAGCAGATTCCCGGCGAGTCATGTCTGGTGTACTCATAACTCAATGAGCACCTGTATACATCTTAGGTGATCCAACTGACACCAGTGGCTTGTGAGACCAGCCACCACCCCTCGTCGGGGTTTCGACTGTATACACTAGTCTACTTTGGAGTATCGATGCCCTGTCTCGAAACTCCCACGACTAGGGACACTTAAAGGATGTGCTTACAGACCCCAGCTCCCACGTATATGATCTCCATCATACTGCTGGCAGTCAAGAAAGAATCCTATGGGCTCTATCAATCATGCAATAGTGAACTAAAGCATATATACGATGATAAAGACAAACCAGATAGCATACTATCATCTCGAGTAAGACTGTCATATCGGTATAGGTCCTGCCTCAATCATTGCAATCACGTACCTGCGATCCAATAATTGACTTTGAGGGCACTATCTCCAACAATCTCCCACTTGCACTCAAGGCTAATTATTGCGATGTCGCATACTCACAACCCGTGTGATACCGAACATCCAACTCCTCTACTAATCAGTTTCACAAAACTAGTTTGTAAAACTCTTGTGTTCGAGAAATAGCCTCAGTGAGTGGATCCGCCCTGATGTTTCTTTCTATGTCTCTTTTAATCTCAAGTTCGCGGAGAAAGCCATCTCCCGAATCGAGTAAAACCTGTCTTAGAATATGTCTGAATATCTGATGGGACCTAGTTCATCAATGAACTCCAAATCCAAACTTCTTAGACTGTATCGATAATTGAACCTAATCAGTATCCAGCACCATGTCTCCCACAGTATCTTCTTGGACCACCTGTCCATAATACTGTCCCCCGACAGAGGAAAAACTATAACTCTGACAATCACTCTGTCATCTATGTCATCTTGGAAGCCTGGAATGATAACCGTCTCCCGAAGGAGGCTGCCGTCATCAAATCCGTAGAACAAGCACTTATGTTCTAAAACTGCTTCCTTATGTTTCTCCAGGATTGGATTAATATAAACTTATCGCATCAAGTGCAAAAACTACATCTGGTGTGGTACTTGACATCTCATGATTGACTCAATTGCCTAAGCAAGTGATCTGTCAATCATGCACTTCCCTTTCTCCTTTAGTCTCTAAGACACCTTTAGAGAGGGTGACTCCATCACCTGCAGGTACACCACCATGCCAGGAGTCATCTATTCTAAAATACTATTAGAATATTGTCAAAGTACCCATATTGGAAAACTACCCAAATCTAGATCTAAAACCGTAGATCTAGTAACCAGAATGTCTGATATTACATCCATTTCCTTTCTGAAGAAACAACTGTGTGACAACCAAAGTACGACCGATTGAAGTATAGGAATTTTACTTCCTACTCTGTGTATGTCATCCAAATACCAGGACATCACACCCTACTACCTTCTCAACAGATCCATCCCCTATTCTGATGAAGTCAAAACCATGACTGTCTCATCAAAATTAGATGATCTAATCTCTGCTATATCTGCTCAAGTCTATAAATAGACATAAGCTACTTGCCCACTTTGCTTCCGCTGCTCCCACTGACTATGACAACCCTCTGGCAGAATAATATATACGTCCACTTCTAAAACTAGTTTAGAACGACGCTATACATATCCTCCCGCCGGGTCTCATAGTCTGGAACAACAGTAGTGTCAAGGCTGGGTAAACAAGAATCTCCCTGTCACCGTCCTTGAGGCTACCGGAGTACCTCTCGGGTGTCTGAGGTTACCCACCATATCTGCGGAGTAGCTAATGGAATGTCAAACCTGATTGAATATATAGGTCCTATTAAATTTTCCATAATCGTTTGCGGTTCTAGAATCACTTCCAGTTCTACCATACTCCCACTACTGTTTTATGAAAAAATCCATTTTAATAAAACTGTGGCGAGTCAAGAACAATATCACTATTGATCTTCCAGATGGTAGAAATGTCAACCCTCGTCAAAGCCAGGGTCAACCCACAAACTGCCATTACAGAAACGTGCCTTGTGTTATCCAGTGTCTGGTTTTAAGCATAAGCTGGACAACTCCCCGTATCTTAACATTGTTATGATATGAACCATTCTATATCCAATATAGAAACAGATGCACTAATTTAATTGGAACCAGATTCAAATCATGCAGCTGTCTCCAGTGCATATCAACTTAATGGAGAAAGGCTAATCAGCATTACTCAACTTAGGAATCCATCCAATTATGAGTAACCTGAAAGAGAAACAAGTTTCTCAAAACCATTACTATCAACTGAATACCAATCACAAGAATCTACATCTTCAATCTCTTTGAAGAATCCCGATACTTGCGATACCTGGTTCTCTACTTTATTCTTATACCCATAACTTCTCAAAACTTAGACATTGCATTTCTACGAAACACTTGTTTAAAAACTAGAGAAGTTATAAGTAAACAGAACATAGTACGAGGACCTACCCCTTTGTCCTTACGGACACTGGACAACATACAATACTCTGTATAAGTCCCCTGAGTTTGAATAACTCAAAGCCTGTGCATCGTAGGTTGAAAACTGTACCCAGGCGATTTCCTCAAATATCACCAATTACAACGAATTCCGATATAATGAGGATGATCACCTAATTCCCAATAACTTACTCCCACTCATCATCTGTAAAACCATACAGATGTGAGAAACTCACCTGGTAAATTCATACCCTAGAGTAAGCATCTAACCGGGAAATCAGTTTTCTTTTAACAATGTACAGTGTAACTGAAACATGAAAATGTTTCATAGGGGTATCCTGGTATTCCTAGTAATGCCTCTTCCATAATCCTATTCCTGACTGTAACTGTATATTTCTTTGCCACCTCTCCAAATCCCTTTATTTGTCTTTATTCATTTCCTTCTGTACACCCCTTTAGGCTAAGTGGTTTTCTTCCTTCCCTACCGTTCGGCATCAACCTATGGTTTGGAAGAAGACTATCCAGTAAGCATAATAGGTGTATCCTCCTAATCCTAGGAGTACTCGTAACTTGAGAGAAGGTGATGATAAAAGACTACTGAATAAAACCTTATTCTTTTAAAGGTGAAATAGGAGTGGCGATTAAGTACGCGGTTTGGTCATGAATGATAACAGTCGCAATTTACTTTGCCCTCTTTCTAATCCCTTTATTTTGTCTTTACATATTACCTTCTGCACACCCTACTTAGGCTAATTGGTTTTCTTCATTCCCTACCTTTCGGCACCAGCCTATGGTTTGGAATAAGACTATCCAATAAGCGTAATAGGTGTACTCTCCTAAACTAAGGAGCCCTCGCAACCTGAGAGAAGGTGATAATAAAAGACAACTGAATAATCCAATTCTATTTCTCCTGAACCTGGATCCATCCTCGAAGTAGTATCTTCGTGTTCGTATATAACCATACGATAGATCTATCCAATGGAAGTGGATATCCGTAGTAATACGGGGTGTTCTGAGAAATGTAAAGGGTAAAAGAAGGAGCGGCAATGACTTATGCAACTTGGACAATCCAAAAGCCAGTATTTTAAGAAGGTTCGGTCAACTTGGTCACTGAGTCATAGTCTAGGGTCGGTCAAAGGTCCCTGCCAAAGAGAGAGAGAAAAGAAACACTCTGCGTGCACTCTAACCTAGATCAGAATGGTTATCACTTTATCTAATCAGGAAACCTCCCACTGTTATCTCAAATTCTCCTCCAAACCTGAAAGAAGAATTAGTCGGGATCACCCGAGGAGTAAACCAACTCATCAGTGAGAATCGGGATCCGACTATCATCGTATGATAACTTGATGGAAGCCACTCAAGTTATCACACTCCAGAAGGTATGCGCATGCCTGGCAAGTTTCCTGTATATTTGAAACTCTCGATATTGATTTTTGCCCCATGCTCTTATGATCGTGACTTTGGCCAACCCATCATAAGTCACATGCCAAGTTCTACCCGTCATTGCCCAGGTTAATTTGAACCCACCCGCACATGCCCTTTTCTTTGGCCAACAAGGCAGAACGACTGTCCCAAACCAACGCATCTATCTACGCAACAGATGAATACCCAGCAACTACCAAACACTATGCCTTGACTTTGGCCAAACAAACATAGCTTGAATACTACTGAATACCCAAAAGAAATGACGGAGGGCTACGGCTGGTTTTTGGCGAAAAACCTTTAACGTAATGAACTTGATCTCGTTGAAGGAAACTGATAGCTTTTTATAAAATATAGTGGCGAAAACGTTTTGCTAAAGAGGTCACTCCCGGTGAAGGGATCTCGGTTCTTTCCTCATGGAATGAGGTGCAGGATATTCCAACTGAATATGTTGATGCAAAGCAACTTGTAATCGACTATATTGAAGTTACTACCCTGACGTAAACTTCTGCCCAAGGGGTTTTTCCCGATGAAGGGATATCAGCCCTTGCCTCGTCGAATGAGGTGCAGGATATTCCAACTTAATATCACTATGCATAACAAAAAGAAACGTCTTTGTAATAACACTTTTAAAATTTGTTCCAACAACATCAAATATAGCTTTGTTTTATCCTTGCATTGATAAGAATCAATGCAGTCCCATCAATCAATCACACCAGAAAAGAACGAAAAATAAAATGTACGTATATGCCATCCGCATTCGCCACTGGGTTCCGTCATTACCCGTTAGGTTACTTAACTAACGACAGAGCGGGGGCTGGACTAGCGCGGGTGTAAAACATATACAACATTTAATAGTATATATACCAATATACAATAATCGCTCCAGGCGTGATAATATGCAACATTACAGAAAAGTAATAAGCATCACAGAACAATACAGATAATCTGGGATCCCCGGGTTTCACAGAGCCGCTGCTGAAACCTGACGTTCCCCTGGTCGTGTGGATAGCCTGTGCAATGAAACCTAGACCCCTACGGGTGCGGCAAGTTACCTGCCAAAACCTGAAGCGAGGTAGTCCCCACAACATAGTGAATGGAACACCCGGCACTTCACGGAATTCAGTAAATTGAGCACCCCTTCTTGGGTCACCTGTACCCCCCTACGAGTGCGGCAAATAGTCTGCCAATTCTAGAGTGAGGTCCCTTTGCCTCTCAAAGCCATGAGATACGGATCCGTTGCCCTCCAGAACCCGGCTATCCGTGCATTCCTTCGCGGGATAAACCTAGTACAGAATTAAAAAAATGTACAACAGGTACATCGACCTCGACCAGGTCGTGCCCCAAAAGAATATTATACAAACAGGCAGTGACGGCAGTCCACATGTTGGAAGCTCGCCCCGCAATATCAAATGTACTAATAAATCAAAACTGCACTATCATTGCACCCTGCTATCCACCACGACATATCCGCAACATCACAGCACAACACAGAACATCAACGCGAATGTCACATTCGCAAACCCGTCTAAAAGAACTATAGCAATCAAACGTGGTTTATCGATCAAATGACATTCCCGGTCGGAGATATAAAGTAAGTACTGTAAACTAACAAGTTTAAAATTTCGATCGACAAAATTTCCCGAAGTGGGCCCCACGTACATCTGGTGTACAGTAACAAAATTTGGGCCCAAAAAACATATACCAAAAACCCACAATTTCCAAACAAAGCCTACTGGGAAAAATTGATGCATTGTTCCCACTAAAGCGCCGCGGTTCCGCGGTCAAACCTAGGGTTTGACCGAGGAACCGCCGCGTTCTTGTGGGATCACGTGCCCAATTTTTCTCAGTATTCTTATTAATGTCTCCTCTGCCTTCTGTGATATGCAAAATAATTTTAGGACATCATTTAAAATCGACAGAAACTGATAAGCTTGAAAAATGTGTTTTTCGAAATTCGGTTCGATCGATGTTTTAAACGCGTTAGCACAAGTTAGTATAGCTTAATGGTAAGGCTCTGATACCACTGTAAGTCCACGGTAGCGCCCCGGCCGTCTAACAGACGCCAAATGCGGAACAAAAACTTTTAACGAAACTGGCGCTATCGTGTACCGTTACCCGGATCGGCCATTAAAGCTAAACTAACAAATTGCAAAAGGGGTAGAAACGTTATACCGAATGATCCGAGTCCTTCGGTCTTTAACCATCATCCCACGCTTTGTTGCGGCTGCTCCGATCTCCTCGATCTCCAATCTTGTCGTCTGGGTGGCACCACATCGACGGATCTTTAAACGGGCTCCCGCTGTTGCGCCACGGCAGCGCCCCGGCCGTCTATCCGAGGCCAAAATGCGGAATCAAAATTTTCTTAACTTTTAAACTGGCGCTACCGCGGACAATATACCCGGATCGTAACCATTAACCGATACTAGCAAACAAGAGAAAGGGTGAGAGATATACCGAGTGATCCGAGTCCTCCGGTCTTCTCGTCATCGTCCCGATCTCCCGCAGAAACTCCGGTCGTCGCCTCCTTGCCGGAAAGGCACCACATCGTCTGTATCTTTTACGGGCTCCCACCTCAATAACGAGGCAACTCGGGCACGAAGCTGGCTAGTCGACGTGCCCAAGGTATGCTGTAGAATGTAGTGTAGAATCATAGTCTCTTTTGGGTTGGTGAAGTTGCCTTGATGGAGGAATCAAGAAGATATGAACTTGGGGATTTTTGTAGCAATGAAAAATGAGATGGATGATAAATTTCCCACACCAAATGAAACTCTCTCATTTTTTTCTCCTCTCACAAAGTTGTGGCCGGCCTCTCCCATGTTAGAATGGTGGAGGGAAAAGAAAAACAAATACAAGAGGGAGGTGAGTGTAGGATAAAGAGAATGGTGACCATATCCAAAACATCATGATAACAAACTTACATCCAAACCATAACCCTTCAAATCTCATTTAATGCACCATCATGGATGAATAAAAAACAAAGGATGCAAATCCTATCATAATGAATACATTTGCAAGAAACCCCCTCCACAAATGTTATTTGCACAATTGCAAATAACCCCCTCCATCGGAAAAGTCCGGCCGGGAAAGAACAAAGGAAAACCGGCCGGAACGGAATGCAAACTGGCAACTCCAGAAAACTGGTCCCGTAATAAATTACAGGAAAACCCTGATACTGTGGATACACACCCACATCTGTATTCCGTCCGGATACAAATGCAATGAGACAAAATCTACACTGTACTAAACTAGGATCCGGCTTAAACCAAAGCCGGCTAGTAATATCCGTCCGACCCTGATCCGTGCAATACCGCACGCATCAGATCGAACCCTGCCATATAACCATACGGCCATTAGTACAAACCGTCCGATCCTGATCCGTGCAATACCGCACGTATCTGATCGGACCCTGCCATATCTCCATACGGCCTCTACAGCGTTTCGCCCGAAAGCTTGAGTAACTGAAAGTGTGGTGGACTCTAAAGACTCATCAATACTATGGCTGTGGATTTAACCTCTAGCACGTCAGAGGTATAAGCCAATACGTGACGGGCCACCAGCTATTGACCAAAAGGGATGTCGATGAGCGAACTCATCCTGACACCCTACTGAGCCTGTCAGTGACAATATCCGTACAGTCCGGTCCGTTCGTCTATGAGTATCGCATGTCGGGCCTAGGGGGTTGGTAAAAGTCAGACCCCCAAAAGCGGTACAAGTCGTGTCGGAGTGTAGCCCAGAACGCCCTGAGATACTACTGGAATACCTACCAGTAAATCTCCTGCCTCGGCCGAGGGCTTTGCGTAATGGCTCTCCTAGACACAGCGCGACCTCACCCCCAATACCGGGAGAGACGAACCCCTGAAGATCCGCTCACTGCCTCCATGTGGCTCGGGATTGTACCCAACTAAAACCTGTTTGCACGACTCCTTTGAGCCGTGGTAGGGTAGTAATCAAAGCACAGTGGGAACTCACACGAGACAAATGACGATCTCAGGTCGATGAACTAACCTGTACACATGTCACCTGGGAACTGCTATCTGACGTATGGTATAATCCCAACTAGCAGGTTCCCGGCGAGTCCTGTCCGGTGAACTCATAACCCAATGAGCACCTGTATACATCTTAGGTGAACCAAATGACACCAGTGGCTTGTGAGACCGGCCACAGCCCCTCGTCGGGGTCTCGACTGTATACACTAGTCTACTCTGGAGAATCGATGCTCTGTCTCGAAACTCCCACGACTAGGGACCTTTTAAGGATGTGCTTATAGACCACCAGCTCTCACGTATATGATCGCCCTCATACTGCTGGCAGTCAAGCAAGAATCCTGGGGGCTCTATCAGCGTGTAATAGCGACCTATAAGGTCACCTGAAGCAGTACACGATGATAAAGGTAAACCAGATAGCATACTATCATCTCGAGTAAGACTGCCCTACCGGGATAGGTCCTCCCTCAATCATTGCAATCACGTGCCTGTGATCCAATAATTGACTCTGAGGGCACTATCTCCAACAATCTCCCACTTGCACTCAAGGCTAATTATTGCGATGTCGCATACTCACAGCCCGTGTGATACCGATCACCCAACTCCTCTACTAGTCAGTCTCACAAAACCCATTTGTGAAACTATTGCGTTCGAGGAATAGCCTCAGTGAGTGGATCCGCCTTGATGTTTCTTTCTATGTCTCTCTCTATCTCAAGTTCGCGGATAAAGCCATCTCCCGAAATGAGCAATACCTGTCTTAGAGTATGTCTGGATATCTGATGGGACCTAGCTCATAAATGAACTCCAAATCCAAACTTCTTAGACTGTATCGATAACTGAACTTAATCAGTACCCAGCGCCATGCCTCCCTCAGTATTGCCTTGGACCACCTGTCCAAAATACTGCCCCTCGTCAGAAGGAGAAAATATAACTCTGACAGCCACTCTGCCATCTATGTCACCATGGAAGCCTGGAATGATAATTGTCTCCTAAAGGAGGCTGCTGTTATCATACCCCTAGAACATCAACTTATGTTCTAAAACTGCTTCTGATTGTTTCTCCAGGATTGGATGAATATCAACTTATTGCACCTACTGCAAGAACAACATCTGGTGTGGTACTTGACATCTCATGATTGACTCAATTGCCTGAGCAAGTGATCTGCCAATCATGCGTATCCCTCTCCCCTTTAGTCTGTAAGACACCTTTAGAGAGGGTGACTCCATTACCTGCAGGTGTACTACCGTGCCAGGAGTCGTCCATTCTAAATACTCATAGAATGCTGTCAAGGTACCCAGATTAGGAAACCACCCAAATCTAGATCTAAAACTATAGATCTAGTAACCAGAATGTCTGATATAATATCCAAGTCCTGTGTGGAGAAAACACTGTGTGACAACCAAAGTATAACCGATCGTAGTATAGGAATATCACTTCCTACTCTGTGTATGTCATCAAATACCAGGACATCACACCCTACTACCTTCTTAAGAGATCCATCCCCTATTCTGATGAAGTCAAACCTATGACTTCATATCAGAAATAGATGATCTATCTCCGCTATATCTGCTTGAGTCTATAAATAGACATAAGTCAACTGTCCACCAATGCTTCCGCTGCTCCCACTGACTACGACAACCCTCTGGCAGAGTCATATACACGTACACTTCTGAAGCTAGTTCAGAACGACGCTATACTCATCCTCCTACCAGGTCTCGTAGCCTGGAACAACAGCAATGGCAAGTGTGGGTAAACAAGAACTTCCCTGTCACCGTCCTTGAGGCTACCGGAGTACCTCTCGAGTGCCTGAAGTTACCCACCGTATCTGCGGAGTGGCCAATGGAATGTCAAACCAGATTGAATCTTTAGGTTTCTTATCAAATCTTCAGTAATCGTTTGCGGTTCTGGAATTATCGCTTCCAGTTCTACCATACTCCCACTGCTGTTTTTCCTGAAAAATCCATTTCTTTTAAAAATGTGGCGAGTCAAGAACAATATCACTATTGATCTTCCAGATGGTAGAAAGTCAACCCTCGTCATAGCCTGGGTCAACCCACAAACAGCCATTACAGAAACGTGCCTTGAGTTATCCGGAGTCTGGTTTTAAGCATAAGCCGGACACCTCCCCGTACCTTAACATCGTTAAGATACGAACTGTTCTATATCCAATACAGGAACAGAGGCACTGATTTAGTTGGAACCAGATTCAAATCATGCAGCTGTGTCCAGTGCATGTCAACTAAATGGAAAGGGGCCGATCAGCGTTACTCAACTTAGGAATACTTCCAATTATGAGCAACCTGAAAGAGAAGCAAGTTCTCATTACTATCAACTGAATACCATACACAAGTATCTACATCTTCGATCACCTTGAAGAATCCCGATACTTGCAATACCTGGTTCTCTACTCTATTCTTATACCAATAACTCCTCAAAACTCAGACCCTGTGTTTCTACGAAACACATGTCTAAGAACTAGAGTAGTTAAAAGTAAACAGAATATAGTACGAGGACCAACCCCATTATCCTAATGGACACTGGACAATATACAATACTCTGTATAAGTCCCTGAGTCTAACAACTCATTCACTGTGTGTCGTAGGTTGAAAACTGTACTATGATTAAGAAGAATTACACCGCTGTTCAATGCTCCTTACCTAACCATCCACTGATATAGGTAAATGTCATAGACATAATTTCAAAAGGTATATCTCACTCTAAAAAAATAGACGTACAGATATATCAATTTGAAATTGGTGCATAACAACGGATATTCAAAACCAAATATTTGCCGTCCGGCAAACAACCCAGGTGACTTCCTCAAATATTACCAATTACAACGAATCCCGATATAAT
Organism: Agapanthus africanus; assembly: GCA_030015575.1. Taxonomy (NCBI): domain Eukaryota; kingdom Viridiplantae; phylum Streptophyta; class Magnoliopsida; order Asparagales; family Amaryllidaceae; genus Agapanthus; species Agapanthus africanus. Next base: position 394,591,737 of record JASDDO010000026.1, on the reverse strand, counting down.
GAGGATGATCACCCTATTCCCAATAACTTACTCCCACTCATCATCTGTAAAACCATACAGATGTGAGAATCAAACCTGGTAAATACATACACTGGAGCAAGTGTCTAATCAGGAAATCAGTTTTCATTTAACAGTACACAGTTGAACTGAGACATTGAAATGTTTCGATAGGGTATCCTGGTATTCCTAGTAATGCCTCTACCATTATCCAGATTCACAACTGTAACCGTATATCTCTTTGTCATATGTCCAAATCCCTTTATATGTCTTTAATCATTACCGTCTGCACACCCCTTTAGGCCAAATGGTTTTCTTCCTTCCCTACCGTTCGGCACCAGCCTATGGTTTGGAAGAAGACTATCCAATAAGCATAAAAGGTGTACTGTCCTAATCCTAGGAGCACTCGCAAAGCGAGAGAAGGTGAAGATAAAAGACAACCGAATAAACCTTATTCCTATTTCTCCTGAACCAGAATCCATCCCCGAACTGGAACAAGTTCCTTTCGAGTTCGTATATAACCATACGATGGATTATCCAATAAACTTGGGATCTTCGTAGTGATACGGAGTGTCCTGGAGAAATACAAAGGTGATTTAGGATTGGCGAAGAAATACTTGGTTCGGTCGTGAATAGCAGTCGCAATTTACTTTGCCCTCTTACTAATTCCTTGCTTTGTCTTAACTTAATACCTTCTGTACACCATCGTTATGCTAATTGGTTTTCTTTATTCCCCACCGTTCGGCACCTGCCTAAGGTTTGGAAGAAGACTATCCAATTTGCATAATAGGTGTACTATCTCCTAAACCAAGGAGTACTCGCAATGAGAGAAGGTGAAAAGAAAAGACAACTGAATAATCCTATTCGTTTTCTCCAGAACCAGAAACCATCCTCGAATTCCTTCGAGTTCGTATCTAACCATACGATGGTTTTGTCCAATGGAAGTGGACGTTCGTAGTAATACGGGGTGTCCAGGAGAAAAGGGTAAAAGTAGGAGTGGTAATGAGGTCTGCAACTCTGACAATCCAAAAGCCTGTGTTAAGAAGGTTCGGTCAACTTGGTCACTGAGTCATAGTCTTAGGGTCGGGTCAATGGTCGCTGCCAAAGAGAGAGAGAAAAGAAACACTCAGCGTGCACTCTAACCTAGATCAGAATGGTTATCACTTTGTCTAATCTGGAAACCTCCCACTGTAACCTCAAATTCTTCTCCAAACCTGAAAGAAGAATTAGTCGGGATCACCCGAGGAGTAAACCAACTCATCAGTGGGAATCGGGATCCAACTATCATCGCATGACAACGTGACGGAATCCACTCACGTCACCACACTCCAGAAGGTATGCGCATGTCTGGCAAGTTTCAGTTCTTTTGAAACTCCCGATGTGATTTTTACCCCAAGCGGTTTATGACCTTGACTAGGTCAACAAACCATAAACCGCCAGTCAAGTTCAACCCGTCATTATTCTGGATTGAATTAAACCCACCCGTACGTGCCCTTGACTAGGTCAACAAGGCCGCACGACTGTCTTATCCAATCCCACTTATGCAACAAACAAGTACCACTTAGCTACCGAACACTACGTCTTGACTAGGTCAACAAACGCAGCACGAATACCAAATAATACCTGTAGGAAATGACGGAGGGCTACGGCTGGTTTTTGGCGAAAAAACCTTTAACGTAATGAACTTGATATCGTTGAAGGAACTGCATGGCTTTTTATAAAATATAGTGACGAAAAACCCTTGCTAAAGAGGTCACTCTCGGTGAAAGGATCTCGGCTCTTTCCCCGTAGAATGAGGTGCTGGATATTCCAACTGAATACCACGATGCAAAGCAAAAGTAATCGGCTATAGTGAAGTTAATGCCCTGACGCAAACTTCTGTCCAAGGGGTCACTCCCGGTGAAGGGATCTCGGCCCTTGCCTCGTCGACTGAGGAGCAGGATATTCCAAATGAATACCACGATGCAAAACAAAAGTGAACGTCCTTGCAATAACAGCTTTTTGAAAAGTGTTCCAACAACATCAGAATAGGTTTGTTTATCTTGCATTGATCCGAATCAACGCAGTCCCATCAATTGATCACACCACAAAGAACGAAAATATACTGACGTACGTATATGCCATCCGCATTCGCCACTGGGTCCCGTCATCACCCGTTAGGTTAGCTAACTAATGGCAGAGCGGGGACTGGACTAGCGCGGATGTAAAACATATACAACATCTACTAATATATATACCAATATATTATATTTCGCTCAAGGCGTGAATAAAATGCAACATCACAGAAATATGCAGCATCACAGAACAATACAGATATCTGGAAGCCCCGGGTTTCACAGAGCCGCTGCTGAAACCCGACGTTCCCCTGGTCGTGTGGATAGCCTGTGCAATGAAATCCTAGACCCCTACGGGCGTGGCAAGTCACCCGCCAAAACCTGAAGCGAGGCAGCCCCTTCAGCGCCGTGAATGGACCACCCAGCACTTCACGGAATCCGGTAACTTGGGCACCCCTCCTGGGTCAACCTGTACCCCCTACGAGTGCGGCGAATAGCCTGCCAATCCTAGAGTGAAGCCCCCTCCGTCTCAATGCCATGAGATGCGGGCTTATTGCCCTCCAGAACCCGGCTATCCGTGCACCCCACCGCGGGGCAATCCTAGTACAGAAAGTAAAATATACATACACCGGGTACATCGACCGCAACCTGGTCGTGCCCCAAAAGAATAATACAAACAGGCAGTGACGGCAGTCCACATGTCGGACGCCGCCCCGCAATATCAGATGTACATAATACAACAAGACAGTACTAGCATTGCATCCAGGCTATCCCCCACGACCGATCCGCAACAACACAGCATAAACACAGAACATCAACGTGAAAATCACGTTCGCAAATCCGTCTAACCGGGCTATAGCAGTTAGACAGGATTTACCGATTAAGTGATATTCACGGTCGCAGATATAATGTAAATACTGTGAAATAATGTGTTTAAAATATCCAATCGATCAAAAATTAACAAGTGGGCCCCCAAGTAATACTGTAGCACTCACAGAAATTCTGGGCCCAATATTAATATTCCAAAACCCCAAAAATAAGCCCAGAAGCCCACTGGAAAAATATGATACAGTGAAGACACCAATGCGCGGCTGAACCGCGGCCCAAGGGGGGTTTGGCCGCGGTTCCGCGCTTGAGTGATCGACTGACTGTGTCGAATTTTTCCAGTAGTCTTAGATTTCCAGTACATTAGTTTTTTACAACCTGAAAAATTTTTAGAGCCCGGAAAAAATCGACAGAAAACTGATGCATGCAAAACGCGGATTTTGGAATTTTGGTCGATCGGATAAGTAAAACGCATTAGAACAAGCTAGGCAAGGTTAATGGCGTGGCTCTGATACCATGTTGCGCCACGACAGCGCCCCGGCCGTCTATCCGAGGCCAAAATGCGGAATCAAAATTTTCTTAACTTTTAAACTGGCGCTACCGCGGACAATATACCCGGATCGTAACCATTAACCGATACTAGCTAACAAGAGAAAGGGTGAGAGATATACCGAGTGATCCGAGTCCTCCGGTCTTCTCGTCATCGTCCCGATCTCCCGCGGAAACTCCGGTCGTCGCTTCCTTGCCGGAAGGGCACCACATCGTCTGTATCTTTTACGGGCTCCCACCTCAATACCGAGGCAACTCGGGCACGAAGCTGGCTAGTCGACGTGTCCAAGGTATGCTGTAGAATGTAGTGTAGAATCATAGTCTCTTTTGGGTTGGTGAAGTTGCCTTGATGGAGGAATCAAGAAGATATGAACTTGGGGATTTTTGTAGCAATGAAAAATGAGATGGATGATAAATTTCCCACACCAAATGAAACTCTCTCATTTTTTTCTCCTCTCACAAAGTTGTGGCCGGCCTCTCCCATGTTAGAATGGTGGAGGGAAAAGAAAAACAAATACAAGAGGGAGGTGAGTGTAGGATAAAGAGAATGGTGACCATATCCAAAACATCATGATAACAAACTTACATCCAAACCATAACCCTTCAAATCTCATTTAATGCACCATCATGGATGAATAAAAAACAAAGGATGCAAATCCTATCATAATGAATACATTTGCAAGAAACCCCCTCCACAAATGTTATTTGCACAATTGCAAATAACCCCCTCCATCGGAAAAGTCCGGCCGGGAAAGAACAAAGGAAAACCGGCCGGAACGGAATGCAAACTGGCAACTCCAGAAAACTGGTCCCGTAATAAATTACAGGAAAACCCTGATACTGTGCATACACACCCGCATCTGTATTCCGTCCGGATACAAATGCAATGAGACAAAATCTACACTGTACTAAACTAGGATCCGGCTTAAACCAAAGCCGGCTAGTAATATCCGTCCGACCCTGATCCGTGCAATACCGCACGCTTCAGATCGAACCCTGCCATATAACCATACGGCCATTAGTACAAACCGTCCGATCCTGATCCGTGCAATACCGCACGTATCTGATCGGATCCTGCCATATCTCCATACGGCCTCTACAGCGTTTCGCCCGAAAGCTTGAGTAACTGAAAGTATGGTGGACTCTAAAGACTCGTCAATACTATGGCTGTGGATTTAATGTAACGTCTTCAAAATAATAAAATATGATTTTTGGGAAATTTTATAATTTAATATTATTTTAATGAATATTTTAATATTCTGGTATAATTAAATACAGATAAATGGGGAAAAATTATGGAAAATTCTAAAATAAGGTATTTTAAGGAATTGCCTCGTTTTCTGTGTATGCCCCCATTTCCTCTAGTTTTGACCCTGAGTATGTCTAGTTTTGACTGATTCCATCTAGGGTGAAATCTGGGTTGATTTTCCTATGTTGGTGTATAATTTGGGACTTGTTTTAGCATGGATTTTGGTATTTGGTGATTCATTCCTGTCGGGTGGCGTTTGGACGTCAACGACAAGTGGATTTTGATTGTGTTTACATGCGAGTCGATGGGTTTTTACCTATGCGGGTAGCGTGTGCCATTTTGGTTTCCAATGTGATTTTCATGTGCTTTAGCATTGTGATATACTTGTAGGTACCCCGCGTGATGTTGAGGCAAAGGAGGTGAAGATAGCGACATCGGCTTTGGCACACGAGAAGCAAGGTGAGTAGATTTATATCTACGGGGAGAAGTCGGGTGGATGGCGTATAGCACCCCCGCAGTCCGTGGTGATGTATACGAATACGTATACACACGAATATTTATTATGTGTTGTTTAGGGTTATTGATGGTAATAATGATATTTTGATGATAAGAATATATTGGTTTAGTATAGTGCGAACCCTAGAGTAGTGGTTGCACTCACACATACATTTACACACATACTTGCATTCATTCTTTCATTTATTAGAGTGCATATGATGGTGCGTATATCTACACATGGGTATGGGACTATGTGTTTATATACGGGATTGGAGGATGATACGTGGTTTGAGATGATACGTGATGTGAGGCCGTGAGATCGGCGATGTGACATAGTTTGCCTTTGAGGTGCGATATGATAGTTTTAGCGGGCCTTTGGACATGTGCTTTACCCGCATTCATATTTTATAGATGGTGTCGATTTGTACTAGACTTACAGTAGTACCCCAGATTGTGTGATCTGATGATAAGTGATACCTGATATGTGATGAGATAGTGTGATATTGACCCCTACCCAGCTATTGGGATGCCGTACGACGATTTACCGTACGAGCCGATATTGATGATAGATCCGCACTCATGACTCGAGGATATCATACGATATGTTATTGAGGCGAGATCACCGACTATCATATCTATATTTATATATTGACTCAGATTAGGTGGTTTCATACCCCTCCTGTCTAGATTATTTAGTAGACATTAGACTAGACCGAGTCATACCTATTTCAAAACTAACGAATCGGGGATATTTTAAAGATAAGCAGAAGGGTTATACGGATATTTTCAAATGATGCATCTTTTCTTAAAACACCGTAGCCCTTACTTTACCAAAAGCCCTGATTCGTCCTATTTCAAAAGGCAAGGTTGCATGACATATCTATTGGGGCAGGTTCTGTACTTTTGCGTTGATCATTCGTTTCCGCATATTCCTGCTATTTGCATTGCATCGCTTGTATTGTTGTGACATTCAGTCATGCTGCTAGGACACCAGCACCATTATCGATGATGTATATGTTCCACGTACACTTGTTGCCGGCTCACACACTCATCATCGATAATTGCCATGTCACTACACTATAGTACTATTGCATTCATGATATGATTCTGGCATGGCATATTGTACACTTATACCTGTACACATATATAGATGATTCTAGCTTGATTGGGGATTTGGGAACCGCAAGATACTCTTTAAAAACAGATTCCTTTTAAAAGAGCGGTCTCCCTCGACATGTGCACATTATTATTCCATGTTGCATGACTTACTGATATGCTTGCATTACTGTTACATGCCGCATACATCATGCTTTGACTGTACGCATTGAGATATGTTGTTTCTATGATATTTCTGGATTTGGGAACCGAGGGTATTTCAAAAGAGAATGTCATTTCTTTAAAAACCCGGTTACCCTTGATATGATATTTCAGTGCGTCCACCATGTGTTTTCTCGGTGCTGAGAGCGATATGTGTAACCCGAATCGAGGCGTGGATGAGCCGATTGCGGGTACATGGTGGACCCGGTATGGTTCCCCTCGGCAAGATGATCGATGAGCTTTGCCGATTGAGCCTGGAGGCGGGCGAGTACCTACCGGTGATTGGTTGGACCTGGCGGTTATCCGGAGGATACCGACCAGAGTCGATAGATGTTTTGGGCATACTGCCGGGGCCGAGGGCCGATACCGCAGACAGAGCCCGCGGGCCGATCCGGACTGACGGAGCCCGATATATGAGGATTTACGTGCCGATGCTGGGCACAGTTTTCATGATGTTTTCGGGTGTCGATGCTGGGCACCCTGGTTCCATGATTTTGATGTGTCGCGAGGGACACGGGTGGTTATATCCTCATATTATTTCCCATGCACATGATTCATGATATTTACATGCATGGTGGTTATTGTCAGTGGGTGACGAGTGGACGGGATCCACGAGTGTGCAGATTTGATTACATTGGTTATACCTCATATTCATGACATGCTATTACCTGAGGCACTAGCACGAGCACTTGGCACTACACTCATGTATAGAGATTACATTGCCAGTTTAGCATGCTTCAGCTTTATTCATATTGAGGTTTATTTATTATCTGATCGTATTGACCTAGGATAGGTCATGCATTCGATCTCTGCTTGTAGATATTTTCTATTCACGAGTTGGCAACTCACCCCCGTTGTGCCCCAGTTCTTGCAGGTTTTTGCCGTACAGATTCCATAGCGGCATTTCTGGCACACTGCTTCCTATGGGTGACTTGCTTGGTTAGGTGGGTTCTTTGTATCAGAACCGCCATTGTTCATGTATTTTTATTGTATCTAGAATTGTCCATCAACCAAAACTTGTAGTTTGTTTCAGACTTAGAAATCAGTGTTGTATTGTTTCGACCTTAGAGTCGCGCTTGTAGTATTGCGGTTTTCTGGCTGTTTTTGAGTTTCTTTTCAGTTTTGATCCTCGCCCCTTGGCGTTGTATATTATTATTGCTTGCGTGGTTGTGACCGTCGATTGACGAAGAGCTAGCTCCCGCTTGGGGATGCCTTTTATCATGTCATATATATTATTCTTGTTGTACCCCGTTCGGGGCCAGTTTTTACAAAGGAAACTCTGCCGAAATTTTCAGGAAAAATTACACATTTTAAAAAATTCATATTCGGCTTAGTTATTTAAAAACTTGATTTTCAAACATGTTTTCTTTACCTCTTAAAACTAATTTTCCCTATTTACTCCTTAAATGGTTTTAGATTTCTGGGCTTTTGGCTTACTTGGATCAGATGGAGTCCTATAGACTTCATATGGTTCGAGGGCCAGTCACGTGCTCTTTCGGGTCGTGACATTTAACCACTAGCACGTCAGAGGTATAAGCCAATACGTGACGGGCCACCAGCTATTGACCAAAGGGATGTCGATGAGCGAACTCATCCTGACACTCTACTGAGCCTGTCAGTGACAATATCCGTACAGTCCGGTCCGTTTGTCTATGAGTATCGCATGTCGGGCCTAGGGGTTGGTAAAAGTCAGACCCCCAAAAGCGGTACAAGTCGTGTCGGAGTGTAGCCCAGAACGCCCTGAGATACTACTGGAATACCTACCAGTAAATCTCCTGCCTCGGCCGAGGGCTTTGCGTAATGGCTCTCCTAGACACAGCGTGACCTCACCCCCAACAACCGGGAGAGACGAACCCCTGAAGATCCGCTCACTGCCTCCATGTGGCTCGGGACTGTACCCAACTAAAACCTGTTTTGCACGACTCCTTTGAGCCGTGGTAGGGTAGTAATCAAAGCACAGTGGGAACTCACACGAGACAAATGACGATCTCAGGTCGATGAACTAACCTGTACACATGTCACCTGGGAACTGCTATCTGACGTATGGTATAATCCCAATAGCAGGTTCCCGGCGAGTCCTGTCCGGTGAACTCATAACCCAATGAGCACCTGTATACATCTTAGGTGAACCAACTGACACCAGTGGCTTGTGAGACCGGCCACCGCCCCTCGTCGGGGTCTCGACTGTATACACTAGTCTACTCTGGAGAATCGATGCCCTGTCTCGAAACTCCCACGACTAGGGACCTTTTAAGAATGTGCTTATAGACCACCAGCTCTCACGTATATGATCGCCCTCATACTGCTGGCAGTCAAGCAAGAATCCTGGGGGCTCTATCAGCGTGTAATAGCGACCTGTAAGGTCACCTGAAGCAGTACATGATGATAAAGGTAAACCAGATAGCATACTATCATCTCGAGTAAGACTTTCCTACCGGGATAGGTCCTCCCTCAATCATTGCAATCACGTGCCTGTGATCCAATAATTGACTCTGAGGGCACTATCTCCAACACCCGCCTCTGAACCGAGGCAACTCGATCGTCAAGTTTGCCAAAAGAGACGACCAAGATGAAGTAGAGAATGAGTAGAACACTTTGTCTCGTTACGTCCAAGGATATGGACGAACGGTTAATGAAGTTGACTTTTGGATTGGGTGAAATGAGAAATGAAGCTATCTAATTTCCGTGAATCCAAATCTATCATAATCTTTTTTCCAATCAAGTGAGAGAGAGGGGGGGAAGGGGCCGGCCATTTATAGGAGGGGGGTGAGTGTAGAAGGAGGGAGGTGACCACAAGAACAAATATCATGTGTGAACACAAAGTATGAATGCATTAAATGCAACCAATGAAACATCAACACCATTCAACCTAGTCACCTCTTCTAGAAACTTCTAGAACCTTCCACACTCATCTCAAGAAAAGATAAATCCGTCTTTAACCGAATGTTAAAAGACGGCTGATAGAAAACTGGAAACTGGCAACTTCCAAAAGTGATCCTAAAACGAATTTCAGGATAACCCCGTATCAGTATAAACATACCCGCATGTGTATTACGACCGAATACAAATGCAACTGAGACAAAGATATTATATCTACACAGTATAATACTGGGTTCCGGCTTAAACTAAAGCCTACCAGTATTATCTGCCCGAAAAACGACACGTGCGAAAACGCACGTGCTTTTTCCGAACCTTGCCATAACACCATACGGCCTCTACAACGTTTCGCCCGAACTTGGGAAAGTGTCTGTGGGGGACTCTAATGACTCATCAACACACTGGCACTGGGTATAACCCCTAGCACGTCAGAGGTACAAGCTGCACGTAACGTTTTGCCTATGTATTGATTGGAAGGGAAGCTGACGAGCGAACTCATCTATAAACCCTACTGAGCCTGACAGTGACAATGTATATACAGTCCGGTCCATTCGTCTAAAGAGTATCGCATATCGAGTCTAGGGGGGTGGATAATGTCAGACCCCTAATAACACGATAAATCGTGTCGGCATGAAGCCCATCACCACCTGAGAAACTACTGATCCAAATCAGTAATTCTCCACTACCTCGGCCGAGGATTCCTAGTGATGGCCACCCGTGCACTGCGCGACGTCAACCCCCAATACCGGGAGAGACGAATCCCCGACGATCCGCTCACTTGCCTCCAATGTGGCTCGGGACTGTACCCAAAAAAGACCTGTTTGCACGACTCCTTTGAGCCGTGGTAGGGTAGAAATCAAAGCACAGTGGGAACACACATGAGACAAATGACGACCTCAGGTCGATGAACTAACCTGTACACATGTCACCAGGGAATTGCTATCTGACGCTAGGTATAATACCATCTAGCAGATTCCCGGCGAGTCCTGTCCGGTGTACTCATAACTCAATGAGCACCTGTATACATCTTAGGTGATCCAACTGACACCAGTGGCTTGTGAGACCGGCCACCGCCCCTCGTCGGGGTCTCGACTGTATACACTAGTCTACTCTGGAGTATCGATGCCCTGTCTCGAAACTCCCACGACTAGGGACACTTAAAGGATGTGCTTACAGACCCCAGCTCCCACGTATATGATCGCCATCATACTGCTGGCAGTCAAGCAAGAATCCTATGGGCTCTAACAATCATGCAATAGTGAACTAAAGCATATATACGATGATAAAGACAAACCAGATAGCATACTATCATCTCGAGTAAGACTGTCATATCGGTATAGGTCTAACCTCAATCATTGCAATCACGTACCTACGATCCAATAATTGACTTTGAGGGCACTATCTCCAACATCTTTATCATAGAATAAAACCTTTATATCTCCGCTAAATTTTTTTATAAAAGCCTGTCTTTTATCAAGATTATTCTCACACAAAGAACCGTTAGGAATTTTAACTCGGAGAGAACACTTTCTTGACTTTGTTTTAATCTGGACTTTCTAGACTTCTTAGCGAGTTTTGGGCCAATGCACCCAAACCAGTTGGTTTTAGGGCATTAGGTGTAGAAACACCCCAGCGGACTTAATTACTCAAGTTACCTAGGTCCAAAAACAAAAGACAGTTTGGCGTGAAAATCATGATGATTCAATACGAACGGAGACATAACTGGCAGTTCAATTATTTTTTGGATAAAAGACGTGTTTAGTGTGTTCGGTGTGTAATCATTCCAATCAAGTTCCAGATGGGTTATTTTTCAGACTTAGTTCCAATTAAGGCATCAATAACATTCCTTCATATTCACTTCACTACATAAACTATTCTTGATATTACTTATTTCAGAACAAACCTATTTGATCCTTAGAAAATCATTTATCCATTTAAAAGTTTTTAGACATAAAAGACTTGTCATCTAATTTCCAAAACTCACGATACGTGTAGTGTGATGTAAAGACGTATATCAGCTATAGTTAACTTCAAAGGAGAGTTATCTTTCGGGTTTTCAAAATTTAAAAATAAGATTTAGTTATTTTTATTTTATCAAACAAAACTGTCGAAATGTTGAATCAGAGTCCTCCCATTAGCTAACTTGACAAAAAAGTTTTTATGTTTTTAGAAAATTTTCTGATTTTTATGGATTTTATGGATTTTAATATGCAGATGCAAAATATACATATGAATGCGAAGGTAAGAAATGCATACCGAGCGTACCCCCAAACTTAAACTGGACAGTGTCCTCACTGTCATTGCATGAAGAGATCATTTGAAGGGTCAAAATTGTCGGTTAGATATACACATTTTTTTTTGTTTTTAAAGAAAAGAAAAAAAAAGCAAAAATGGAAAAGAATATCCACAAATATATACAAAATGGTATATACATACCCCCAAACTTATTTGGAACAGTGTCCACTGTTCTTGGCTGGATAACCGAAGTTTGGTGGTAGGCAGAGGAAGATTATGCAGGGTAAACCGGCTCCTGTAAGACCAGGAGCTCCTCTGTTGGTTCGGCGCTAAGGTACGGTTTTAGTCGGTGTCCATTTACTTTGAAAAATGAACCGTCCTTCGGATTCTCCAAATCCACAGCGCCATGCGGATACACATTCCGCACAAAATACGGCCCTTTCCAGCAAGATCTGAGCTTTCCTGGATGGAAGTGTAGCCGGGTGTCGTAAAGCAGTACCTGTTGACCAGGTACGAAAGTTTTGCGCAAAAGGTGTTTATCATGAAACACCTTCGTTCGGTTCTTAACGACAACCGCGTTATCGTAAGCCTCATCCCTAAGCTCGCTCAATTCGTTCAGTTGCAGCTTCCGATGGCTGCCCGCATCTTCGAGAGACAGATTCAGCTCCTTTATCGCCCAAAATGCGCGATGCTCTATTTCGACAGGTAGGTGGCAAGCCTTTCCGTACACAAGACGATAGGGAGACATGCCAAGATCGGTCTTATAAGCCGTTCGAAATGCCCAAAGGGCATCAGTGAGTTTAAACGACCAATCTTTTCGGTTCTTGGAAACCGTCTTCTCCAGTATCTGCTTGATTTGCCGATTTGTAACTTCGGCTTGCCCACATGTCTGAGGGTGGTAGGGCGTGGATAGCTTATGATTAATGGAATATTTTCGCATCAAGACCTCGAAAGTCTTATTGCAGAAATGAGTTCCATTGTCGCTAATGATCGCTCGGGGGTGCTCAAAACGGGAGAAAATGTTTTCTTTAAGAAACCTAACGACAACCTTGTTGTCGTTAGTCCGGCTGGGCACAGCCTCGACCCACTTAGAGACGTAATCAACAGCGAGAAGAATGTACAAGTTCCCGAAAGAGCCGGGAAACGGCCCCATGAAATCTATCCCCCAAACGTCAAAAATCTCCACAACCAAGATTGGTTGGAGCGGCATCTCGTTCCTCCGGGATATCCGGCCCAAGTGTTGGCACCGGGAGCAAGTCTTGCAATAGTCATGAGCGTCTTTGAAGAGTTGTGGCCAGTAGAAACCACATTGCAAGATCTTCTCAGCTGTCTTTCTGGGGCCAAAATGCCCGCCGCATGCTTGATCGTGGCAAAATGACAGCACACTCTTGAATTCCTCATCAGGGACACACCGATGAATAATCTGGTCGGGACAGTACTTGAACAGATAGGGTTCGTCCCAGTAAAAGTGTTTTACTTGGGATAAGAAGTGAAGTCTGTCCTAACTTGACCATTCAGTCGGTAGTAATCCTGTGGCCAAATAGTTCACAATATCTGCGAACCAGGGTTCGCAAGATACTGTCAAGAGTTGTTCATCCGGAAAAACGTCGTTGATCGGAATTTGAAGCGAAAGCGAAGAAGGAAGTTGTGAGAGATGGTCGGCAACTACGTTTTCACATCTTCGTTTATCCTTAATGACAAGGTCAAACTCTTGAAGCAAGAGGATCCAACGTATTAGCCGAGATTTTGCATCTTTCTTCGCAAAAAGATGGCGCAGAGCAGAATGGTCTGTGTAGACAATGACTGGAGAGCCGATGAGGTAGGGCCTGAACTTTTCTAAAGCAAATACAACAGCCAAGAATTCCTTCTCAGTTGTTGTATAATTGAGTTGGGTGTCGTTCAGGGTTCGGCTCGTATAATAGATTACGTGCGACATCTTGTTGATGTGTTTTCCAAGGACAACACCAATGGCAAAGTCGGATGCATCGCACATAATCTCAAACGGGTGCGTCCAGTCAGGTGAAGAAAGAACGGGAGCAGAAGTGAGTGAGCTTTTTAATGACTCGAACGCAGTCACACAGCTCGAGTTGAACTCGAATGGCGTGTCCTTGGCCAGTAGAAGAGTCAAGGGCTTAGCAATCTTGCTAAAGTCCTTGAAGAACTGTCTATAGAAACCGGCATGGCCAAGGAAGGCTCGGATGTCTCGGACGCATCTCGGAGGAGGTAGATTGGAAATGACCTCAATCTTTGCTTTGTCAAATTCTATGCCATTTTGCGAGATGATATGTCCTAAGACAATACCTTCGCGCACCATGAAGTGGCACTTCTCCCAATTCAAAGTGAGATTGTTGTCCTTACATCGGGTAAGGACAGCGTTAAGATGCAGCAAACACTCGTTGAAGGAATCTTCGAAGATGGAGAAATCATCCATGAAGATCTCCAGAAATTTTTCCACCATGTCTGAGAAGATTCCCATCATATACCGCTGGAAGGTAGCGGGCGCATTGCATAACCCAAAGGGCATGCGACGATATGCAAACGTGCCGAAAGGACAAGTGAATGGGGTCTTGTCCTGGTCTTTTTCGGCAATGGGAATCTGATTATAGCCGGAGTAGACATCAAGAAAGCAGTAGTACTCATGTCCGGCCAATCGTTCAAGCATTTGGTCAATGAAAGGTAGCGGAAAGTGGTCCTTCCGCGTTGCGGCGTTGAGTTTTCTGTAATCGATGCATACTCGCCACCCAGTTTGGGTACGAGTAGGGATTAACTCGTTCGCCTCGTTGGTTATGACCTTGATGGCTGACTTCTTGGGGACAACATGAATGGGGCTAACCCACTGGCTATCAGAGATAGGGTAAATGATATCACTATCCAGACATTTTATGATCTCCTTCTTCACAGCCTCTTTCATGACTGGGTTGAGACGTCTTTGTGGATCCCTGGCTGGTTTGGCATCATCCATCAGATGAATGTGATGTTCAACGATCAGGGGACTAATCCCCTTGATGTCCGCCATGGACCAGCCAAAAGCTTGCCTATTGCTGTGCAAGACCGCAAGAAGGGCTTTCTCTTGCTTTGGAGCTAGAGAAGTCGAGATGATAACCGGGAGGGTCTCGTTCTCACCGAAGTAAGCGTACTTAAGGTGAGACGGCAAAGCCTTGAGTTCGAGCGTTGGAGGTGAAACGATGGAAGGCAAGATTGGTGAAGAGGTCTCGAACTCAAAGGACTCCAGCAATGGTTCAAAACGAGTGTAAGCGACCGAGTTGGATGGTTCAGGTAACTCATCCGGAAATTCGAAGGATTCAAACTCGGGTGGTGAGTGGCTAAGATTGTTCACGAAAGTGAAACACTCGTAGTCATTTTCGGGCGCAGAAACAGCAGCAGGTTCGAGGAGGAACTCACTAGTGGCGTTAAGGTTATCGTGATCGAACAGAAACTCCTCGAATTCACACTATTCTGGGGTGATCTCATGGATTGAGCAAACGTCCAGTATATGAGCATTAGGTTCGGAGGGCTGATTCCCCAACCTAAAAATGTTGAGTTCAATTGTCATATTTCCAAAAGATAGGTTCATCGAACCATTGCGACAATTGATCACAGCATTTGAGGTTGCAAGGAATGGGCGACCGAGTATCACCAGAATTTGATTCCAGGGGTTAGCTACAGGATGTGCGTCTAATACAATGAAGTCAACGGGGAATATGAAGTCCCCGACTTTGATTAACACATCCACTAGCTCACCCCTAGGATGGGTGATCGATCGGTCGGCCATTTGGAGAGTACAGTGTGTGGGTTTCAGCTCTCCTACGCCTAATTGCTCGTATACTGAGTACGGAAGCAGGTTAACACTAGCACCAAGATCTAATAGTGCGCGGTTGATGTTCTTATCCCCAATGGTAATAGAAATCGTAGGACAGCCAGGGTCCTTCCGTTTTTGTGGTAAAGATTGGGTAAGAGCATCACTCACAGCACTAGCCAAGAAAACTTTCTTTGGTACCTGAGACTTCCTCTTTTACGTGCACAAGTCCTTTAAGATTTTCGCGTAGGACGGGACTTGTTGGACGGCATCTAAAAGAGGAATGTTAATGTTAACCTGCTTAAATAACTCCAGAATCTTCTCCATTTGTGGATTTTGTTTGGTGGACTTCAACCGGTTTGGAAATGAAACGTTTTTGAAATTGGTTGAGTCCAATGCTGGAGGAGGAGATTGTGGAGTTGGAACGGATCCTAGAACTGGTGTTTTCGTGGAGTGAGAATTGGGTCCGTTTAGAGCAGAAGAAGAGGAAGAGCCTTTTGAAGAATGGAGAATAGGCTCAGAAGACGAAGACGAAGACGAAGAAGAAGAAGAAGAAGAAGAAGAAGTGGCCGGGGTGTCATTGTTGATCCGTGTGCCGATGTTGTTTTGCAGCATCCTTCCCGATCTCAATGTGGTCACGGCACTCACATTATGGTTTTGTTGTTCAAGAGCAACATGTACATTATGTGGGTGACCGGGATTAGGGAGTGGCTGGGACGGGAGCTTCCCCTTCTCTCGCTCGCTTAAGGCCGCATTCAGCCGTGCAATCTGGGCCTCGATGGTCTTGATGCTTTGCCCGTGAGCGGCAGTGTGTTGCACTAAGGACTGAATGGAAGACTGGATGTTGGCGGTGGATTGTGTCGATTGTTTAACGAACGCCTTCAGACTTCGTTCGAGCGAGGAAACCTTATCGTTGTTTGACGGAACAAAATTGTTTTGGGGAAAAGAATTGTTGGGTGCAAAGTTGTTCGTCTTATTTTGAAAAGGTTGGGGTTAGAAGGGCTGCTGAAATTGATGTTGAGTTTGTTGTTGTGCTTGTTGTTGCGGCGGAGGGGGCCTTTGGAAATTGTTGCCTTGGAATTGATGCTGATTCTGATTCCAGGCGAAATTGGGGTGGTTCCTCCAACCGGGATTGTAGGTGGAAGAGTATGGATCATTTCTCGGTCTTTGCTGAAATGCAGCATTAACCTGATCCTGTCCTTGCGATGGTGGATTGTAAGGACACTCTTCGGTTAAGTGAGAAGGATCGGAACAACAAGCACAAATGGTACGAAGGGGAAGAACAGGGGCAGGAGCAGGAGAAGAAAATTTGCTCTCTATCGCTTCAAGTTTTCTCGTTATTGCAGCCATTTCAGCTTTCATCGCAATAGAGACATCAAGTTGGTGAATTCCTACCCTAGACTGACCGGTAGAAGTGGAGGTTGAAGAAGAAGTCGGTCTGGTGCTCTCCCATTGTAGCGTCTGTTCTGCAAGGTCGTCGAAGAATTGCCACGCTTCCTCGTCAGATTTCGATAGGAAGTGGCCCTGACAAATGGTTTCCAACAACTGCTTGGTTGCTGGGTTCAGGCCCTCGTATAAGGTTTGGCAAAGTTGCCATTTCTCGATACCATGGTGAGAACACTGAACAAGAAGGTCTTTATACCGGTCAAAGCACTTCCAGAAGGGTTCAGAAGGAAGCTGAGAGAATTGGTTGATTTCGTTACGGATCCTTGCGGTTTTATGATTCGGATAGAATTTTTTGAGAAACGCTTTAACAAACTTGTCCTAACTGGTTATGGAGTGGGAAGCGGTGCTATACAGCCATTTTTCAGCAAGATCGCATAAAGTGAACGGAATGACCCGTAGCCGTATAGCATCGTCCGACAGCTGGGTGGTTTTCATCATGGCACAAACGTTTTGAAATTTATTGATGAAGATATAGGCATCTTCAGATTCAAGCCCATGAAATTTCGGGAGCATGTTGATGAAATGGGGCTTAATTTCAAAATTATCCCCATTGGCCGGTGGAAGAGAAAGATATGTGGGAAGTGCAGAACGGGTGGGATAGAAACGATCCTGGAGCGCGATTCGCTGCGGCGCTACAACAGGCGGTGGTTGTGGGTTATTCGTATCCATAGGAGGTTGAATCAATCCCGGGGGAGTTGTAGGGATGTTTGGATTAAATCCTGACATCGCGGAAGACGAGGTTGGTGAAGGTGAAGGTGAGGATGTATGAACAGAATTCCGGTCAACGTCGGAGTTGGCCGGCAAAGGTAAAGGTGAAAGAGGCGTGGACGGAGTTTCGACGTCTGATTCGATCGCGTAGTCGGTAGCGACTAACGTAACGCGGACTAGGCGGACGCTATTGTCCCGAGTCCAAGCGGACATACACTAAACGAGTTTAGTATAGTCAAAGCGGAGAAGGCGAGGGTAAGAAAACGTCAATGGAGAAATACGATGGGTGGTGGGTGAAAAATAGATTTTGGCGACAAAGGGCAAGTTTTTATAAAAGTTTTTGATTTTTTTCTTTTTTTTTCTTTTTAGAAAGAGCTTTACGGAAATATGTACAGACTTACGGCTTCAAGCAATCACAAACAAGATATGCACAATCACACCTAGATCTAGGGTCACCTAGGTCAGCTAGACAGCTCCTAACTGTTCCAAAGGGCTAGAAACAGGACCTCAAACCGCCTCTTCTCCAACAATTGCGGCCAGGTAAGTGCCAGGTAAGTGGGAGGCTCCCCACTACGTAAGTAGTGGTCCTAATTAAGTAACCACTTGCCTTCGACACACTTGCCTAGACACCGTAAAAGTCAGGATAGGATAAACGGCCGATGCCTGTAACTAGTCCTCTGTCCTATTGAGCGCTAAGTCCTTAGGGCTGAGTCTAGTATTTTTTAATTAACAATGGTCAATGCATATGCTTTTTGTGATTTCTGGGGTCCTGGGAAGGGTGATGAAACCCCACCCAATCTGGATTGGTTTCAAGCCCCTTAAGTCCGTATTAATGAATGCAAAGTGGTAACAAATCAACTGCAAACAATTTTTTATTTTTTTTAGCGCGGTGCAAAGAATCCTGCACAAGAACAGTTTATTGGAAGGGGGAAGAGAATTTGCGCAAAGAATGCTGCAGAAAACACAGTTTAGTGGAGTTCAGAGGAGTGGGGGAGAGGAGAGAGACTTACCCAGAAATTTTGGCACCCTGAAGGCTCCAAATGGCCGCGGTTCCGCGGCCAAACACGTGCTCAGGCCGCGGTTCCGCGGCAAGATGGTGGGCTTGGGCCTTCAATTTTTTTGTGTGTGCTTCTGTGGTTGTCCTCTGCTTGTCTGGATTTGCTGAATCTTGACTTGCTCACTTTATCTGCTCCAGAATTTTACAGTAGACTGTTTGCTTCGTTTTGATCCGTCGTGGTGTAGCCGCGAGATGTGGGTCTAACTTCCCACGTCTTTGGCACTGAACTCGACCGTCTTTTGTTCCTGCACACTTGCACAAAAACTAATCAAAAATAACAAGATGGTTTTTTACAATGTATATTTTTTTTGTTTTGTTTTTCGGTTAGATTTATATTCACAAGTTAACCCGAAATTACACAAAGAAATAAACTACCGTCTCCCCGGCAACGGCGCCATTTGATTGTTAGAGATTCTGCGTGTTCAAGTTTAGTTAATTACTGCAATCAAAACGGTTTCGCTTGTAGCTAGCCGGTTGAGTACGGGTCGTCCGCAGGGAGATGGGAATCTTTTTCTATGTGCTTTAACGAGTTAAGTCCAATTTTCCAGATTTGTTTGTGATTAACAAAGTGTTAAAATGATATGTAAAGAGAGCTTGTTAGGGTTAGGATTAGGTTAGTTTGAGTTAGGAGTCGCTCACTTCTTTCGTTGCCACTCTTAATATCGGTGTTACGGTAATCGGCAACAACGTGGATTAGCACGACTAGGAAGGAACTTGCGAGTATAAGCTAGGCTTTCCAACGCTTAAGTTCTTCCTTTTGGTGCTTGTCCGTCCGTTCTTGGCTCTTAACCATAACCTCAGGTTAATTCAACCACAACCGGTCTCACTACGGAATCACCGCTATCATGTAGGATAGGGTGCCGTAGGGAGCGGATTGTGGTTCAATTAACGGGAGTCGATTTAAGATGTTGGGCAAGGAAAGAGTGAGAGAGATTTCCTTCTCTCAAACTTCCCTTATCCTACCCTAACAAGTATGGAAATTACTCACCCATTACAAGAAGAACGAAAAATAAAACAAAGGAGGAAGATAGAAAGAAAGAGATTAGAAGATAACAACCAGCTATTTGCGACCTCACATTGGCAAGGACCAAGCGTAAGCATCATGGTTGTTTAAGGATAAAGGAAAAAAGAAAAGAAAGAAACAACAATAAATAACAACAACTAAATTATCAATTAAAGATTACAAGCAAGTAACATAACAAGAGCAAGACAAGTATAATAACAAAAAGAGCTTCTTTATTCATCATTCTTCACTCACAAAATCTCACTACAAGTTTTTCAATG
This sequence comes from Agapanthus africanus, assembly GCA_030015575.1. Lineage (NCBI taxonomy): Eukaryota > Viridiplantae > Streptophyta > Magnoliopsida > Asparagales > Amaryllidaceae > Agapanthus > Agapanthus africanus. The sequence goes on along the minus strand of JASDDO010000026.1, from coordinate 394,571,845 downwards.
GAGAAGAGATGAGAAGAGGAAGAAGAACAACAAGTATTCTAAAACCTAAAAATACAAGATTAAGCACCCTTGGCTTCACAAGGTTCTGGGCTATTTATAGGTAGGGAACTGGAAATCTAGGGCAAAATTCTGCCTCTACATGAAAAGACAAAAATACCCCTAAAACATCTTCAACTGCGGCGCCTGTACGGCCGCGGAACCGCGGCCTAGACCCCCTATTGGCCGCGGTTCCGCGGCCAAATAGTGGAATTGGGGCAAGGGATTTTTGGTGCTTCCCTGGTCTGCTGTGTCCTTTATTCTGGTACATGTTTTTTTTCAGATTTTCTTCACGATTTTTCCAGAATTTCTGTTGATCAAAAGGTGATTTGATGTAGATCTTTTTGTCATGATTTCCTTGAGCTCCGCGTAGATTTCTTGGATCTTGTATTGCCATTGAGCCTTGTGCATGAAAATGACAATCGATTTGCCATTTTATCTCTTAAATTGGTGTGCGGAAACAAACGGATAGAGAGCGGAGACCCGTGTTTTATCTGTGGTTGGCAGGAACCCGGATTTTGTCGTGCTTTTCCATGAATTTCATCATTTAGAGCCGAGAACCTGTATCCTGCAATTGACTAGCAAACACGGCTCAAGAGTACCTACCGATAAGCAATATGATAAAAATTGGGCGGTATAAAAATGCAAAAATCTGATATGAACAAGCGATCAGAAGATCAACAAGCTAGCCTGTCCGTTCTCCTGTGAATCCAATCAGTAACACTCCCGTACAGTCCAGTCTGTTCGTCTGATATGTCGCATATCAAGTCTAGGGGTGGTATACGTCAGACCCCAGTAAGCGATAAGTCGTGTCGATGTGAGTCTCATAACAGGTCGAGAAACTACTGGTAACACTTACCAGTATATCTCTATATCAGCCCTGGCCAGGGACTTCCAGTTATAGCCAATCGAACACTGCACGACATCAACTCCCTATACCGAGAGAGACGAATCCCCTCCTATCGCTCATTGCCTCCATGTGATTCGGGACTGTACCCAAAAGCCACCGTTTTGCACGCCCTCTTGGACATGGTAAGGTGGAAATCAAAGCACAGTGGGAATCACACAAGACTCTATGACGATCTCGGGTCTACAAACTACCCTGTACCAGTGTCACCGGAGAACTGCCATCTGACGTGTGGTATATCACCAACTGGGTGTTCTCGGCGAGTCCGTCCAGTGTACCCAGTCTCCACTGAGCACCCGTACACCATCTTTGATGTCAAACACCGATGGATATGGGATCATCCATCGCCCATCATATGGGTCAAGATGCGTATACCCTAGTCTACTCTGGTGTATCGATGCCCTGTCTCGATATACCCTCGACTAGGAACATTTATAGGATGTACTCATTGACTACCGTGGCCCCACTAGTATGATCTCATCATAATCCCAGTAGTCGAATAAAAATCCTAAGGGCTTTATCAACATGTGAGAGAAAGACAGTAAACCAATACAAGTCAACATGTTAAGATAAAGTGAAACCAAATAGCATACTATCATGACGAGCAAGAAAGTCCTCTCTGTATATATCCAAGCATCCATCATAATATACATCATATGTACAACAATGGCCTCTAGGGCATGCACGTAACTAACAATCTCCCACTTGCACTAAGGCCAGCTGCTGTAGTATCTCATACCTAGCAACCCGAATAATCTCTCAAACTGTATCTGGGGAATGGCCTTCGTGAGTGGATCTGCAGTGTTGTCCTTCGTATCTACTCTCCTGACCTCGATCTCCCGGCGATCAACTATCTCCCTGATCAGGTGATACCGCCTCAGAATATGTCTGGATTTCTGATGGGATCTGGGTTCCTTGGCCAAAGCCACAGCTCTATTGTTATCGCAATACAGAGGTATTGGATGTTCAATGGATGGAACCACACCAAGTTCAGTGATGAACTTCTTCATCCAGACAGCCTCTTTGGCAGCATCGTTGGCAGCGATGTATTCAGCCTCCATCGTCGAGTCTGCAACGGTATCCTGTTTGGAACTCTTCCAACATACCGCCCCTCCATTGAGGGTAAAGACAAATCCCGAGTGCGACTTAGAGTCGTCCTTATCACTTTGGAAGCTGGAATCGGTAAAGGACTCCACCCGGAGTTCTCCATTACCATACACCATGAACATGTCTCTAGTCCTTCGCAAGTACTTGAGAATGTTCTTCACAGCTGTCCAGTGACTCTCTCCAGGATCTGCTTGATACCGACTTACTACACTTAGTGAGTATGCTACATCGGGTCTGGTACATAGCATCGCATACATGATAGATCCTACTGCCGAAGCATAGGGTATCCCTTGCATGCGAGCTCTCTCCAAATCAGTCTTGGGAGACATCTCTTTGGAGAGAGTGAGTCTAGAGATCATGGGTTGGTTCCTACGCTTGGATTCTTCCATACTAAACCTCTTTAGTATGGTGTCGATGTACCTGGATTGGGACAATCCCAGTAACCTTTTGGATCTATCTCTATAGATCCTAATACCCAATATGCAGGAGGCATCACCTAGATCTTTCATTGAGAATCTTTGTGATAAGAAGAGCTTGACTGATTGCAGCATAGGAATATCATTTCCTATCAAGAGTATGTCATCCACATAAAATACGAGGAAGACAACCTTACTCTCTGCTACCTTCTTATAGATATAAGGTTCATCTATGTTTTTGATGAAGTCAAACTCTTTGACTACAACATCAAAACAGATGTTCCAACTCCACGATGCTTGCTTTAACCCATAAATGGATTTAAGCAGTTTGCACACTTTTCCGCTGCTCCCACTATCTACGAAGCCCTCTGGCTGAGTCATGTACACGCACTCTTCTAAATCACCATTTAGAAAGGCGGTCTTAACATCCATTTGCCAGATTTCGTAGTCATGGTATGCAGCAATGGCAAGTAAGATCCGGATGGACTTAAGCATAGCCACTGGAGAAAAGGTTTCGTCATAATCCACACCTGGTCATTGACGAAATCCCTTTGCTACGAGTCTAGCTTTGAAAGTCTCAACTTTTCCATCTACACCAAATTTCTTTTTAAAAATCCACTTGCTCCCAATGGGTTTTACCCCTTCAGGAGCATTTTCCAATATCCATACTTTATTGGTGTACATGGATTCCATCTCAGATCGCATTGCATCCAGCAACTTCACAGAGTCACCACTCGTGATGGCCTGCTCGAAACTAGTCGGGTCATCATCTTCCATGATGCAATCCTCGCTTCCACCATCAATGAGAAAACCGTAGTATCTCTCAGGTGGATGAGAAACCCTGCTAGATCGGCGGAGAGGCTGGGTTTCGTCGGGTACAACTGAATCTTCTGGTTCTACTAAATCTTCAGTTGCAATTTGTGTTTCTGGAACCTATTCCAATTCTACCTCTTTGCCACTAATTTTTTTTGTAAGAAATTCCTTTTCCAAAAAGGTGGCATATTGAGAAACAAACACTTTTTGTTCTTCAGCGTGGTAGAAAAAATATCCTTGGGAATTCTTAGGATATCCCACAAACTTGCAAAGAACTGACCGTGCCTCGAGTTTGTCTGGATTTTGCCTTTTGACATAGGCCGGACAACCCCATATCTTAACTCGTTTAAAATATGGTCTCTTCCCACTCCATATCTCATATGGTGTGGTAGGCACAGATTTAGACGGAACTTGATTCAATAGGTATGCTGCTGTCTCAAGCGCATAACCCCAGAAGGAAATAGGCAACTCAGCCTCGCTCATCATAGAGCGCACCATATCTAATAGGGTACGATTCCTCCGTTCCGATACACCGTTGTGCTGTAGTGTATAAGGAGGAGTAAGCTGAGAGAGAATCCCATTCTCTTTTAGATAATCTAGGAACTCATTGCTTAAGTATTCACCTTCTCGATCAGATCGAAGAATCTTAATACTTTTGCCCGTTTGATTCTTTACTTCGTGCTTATATTCTCTGAATTTCTCAAAAGCTTCAGACTTGTGTTTCATCAGGAACACATGTCTGAATCTAGAGAGATCGTCAGTGAATGTAATGAAGTAGGAAGAACCGTTCCTGGTGTTGGAGATAGTGCCCTCAGAGTCAATTATTGGATCACAGGCACGTGATTGCAATGATTAAGGGAGGACCTATCCCGGTAGAACAGTCTTACTCGAGATGATAGTTTGCTATCTGGTTTACCTTTATCATCGTGTACTGCTTTAGGTGACCTGACAGGTCGCTATTACACGTTGGTAGAGCCCCTAGGATTCTTGCTTGACCACCAGCAGTATGAGGACGATCATATAAGTGGGAGCTGGGGTCTATAAGCACATCCTTAAAAGGTCCCTAGTCGTGGGAGATTCGAGACAGGGCATCGATTCTCCAGAGTAGACTAGTGTATACAGTCGAGACCCCGACGAGGGGCGGTGGCCGGTCTCATAAGCCACTGGTGTCAGTTGGTTCACCTAAGATGTATACAGGTGCTCATTGGGTTATGAGTACACCGGACAGGACTCGCCGGGAACATGCTAGTTGGTCTTATACCTGATGTCAGATAGCAGTTCCCAGGTGACATGTGTACAGGTTAGTTCATCGACCTGGGGATCGTCATTTGTCTCGTGTGAGTTCCCACTGTGCTTTGATTACTACCCTACCACGGCTCAAAGGAGTCGTGCAAACAGGTTTTAGTTGGGTACAGTCCCGAGCCACATGGAGGCAGTGAGCGGATCTTCGGGGGTTCGTCTCTCCCGGTATTGGGGGTGAGGTCGCGCTGTGTCTAGGAGAGCCATTACACGAAGTCCTTGGCCAAGGCAGGAGATTTACTGGTAGGTATTCCGGTAGTATCTCAGGGTGTTCTGGGCTACACTCCGACACGACTTGTACCGCTTTTGGGGGTCTGACTTTTACCCACCCCCTAGGCCCGACATGCGATGCTCATAGACGAACGGACCGAACTGTACGGATATTGTCACTGACAGGCTCAGTAGGGTGTCAGGATGAGTTCGCTCATCGACGTCCCTTTTAGTCAATAGCTGGTGGCCCGTTACGTATTGGCTTATACCTCTGACGTGCTAGTGGTTAAATCCACAACCATTGTATTGACGAGTCTTTAGAGTCCACCACACTTTCAGTTACTCAGCTTTCGGGCGAAACGCTGTAGAGGCCGTATGGAGATATGGCAGGATTCGATCAGATACGTGCGGTATTGCACGGACCGTGATCGGACGGTTTTTACTAGCCGGCTTTGGCTTAAGCCGGATCTTAGTATTTAATAGTGTAGTTTTGTCTCTTTGCATTTGTATCCGGTCAGAATACAAATGCGGGTGTGTATGCACAGTATCGGGGTTTTCCTGTAATTTATTATGGGACCAGTTTTCTGGAGTTGCCAGTTTGCATTCCGTTCCGGCCGGTTTTCCTTTGTTCTTTCCCGGCCGGACTTTTCCGATAGAGGATGTTATTTGCAAGTTTGCAAATAACACATTTGTGGAGGGGTTTTATGTAAAAGCTTGATTTTGATAGCATCATTATCTTTGCTCCATGATGCATTTAATTTGACATGAAAGAGTATGGGTTTTGATATGTTTTGTGTTGGGAATTGTTTTAGTGGTGGGGCCGGCCACTGTTTGGGTGGTGTGATGGGCCGGCCACTGTGGGAATGGAGTGGGTTATGGATTGTATAGTGGAATGAATAAAGATAAGGGAATGAATGATTAAGTGAGTGTGCTGGAAGTTTTTGAGTGGATTAATTTATTAGAATAGGGGAGAACATTTGTGTGCAGTGATGGAATTCTTCATTTCCTTTTTTGGTATTAATTCCTACATTCTTTCTTCAAGTGGGTGCTTGCTTCATTTTTCCAGAGAACAAAAATGCCCTGGCCGAGCTCATTTCTTTGGCTGCTCCATTTCATTTCCATTGAGTGCAAAAACTCATCCAACATGGCAACCTTATAAACCCCAAAGAGACCTGCTTTCTACATTATTCTACAGCAAATCTTGGGCGCGTCGGCTAGCCAACTTCGCGCCCGAGTTGCCTCGGTATTGAGGTGGGAGCCCGTAAAAGAATCCGGCTACGTGGTGCCCTTCCGGCGAGGAGGCGACTACCGGAGTTTTCCGCGGGAGATCGGGACGACGACGAGAAGACCGGAGGACTCGGATCACTCGGTATATCTCTAACCCGTCTTCTAGTTTGCTTAGACTTGTTAATGGTTACGATCCGGAGTTTAGTGCGCGGTGGTGCCGGTTTGCAAAGTCCGCAAAAATTAAAGTTTATCACCGCTTCCGCATTCCGGCGTCGGATTGACGGCCGGGGCGCCGCCGTGGACTTACAGTGGTATCAGAGCTTCGCCATTAACTTCGTCTAGCTTCTTTAGATGTGTTTTACGTTTCCGATCGAACAAAATCCCAAAACCGCATTTTTGCTTGCATCAGTTCTCTGTTGAAATTTTTTGGTGTCGTAAAATTTTTCAGGTGATTTCAGAATGATGTACTGTGCATCGTAAGACCACTGGAAAATTTTGGTACCCTGTTCCCTCCGTAAGACCGCGGAACAGCGGCCATAGCCCCTCTTTGGCCGCTGTTCCGCCGCAGTTATTTGGGTTCAGTGTGCCATTTTTTTTCAGTGGGCTTATGGGTTTTGGAATATTAAAGTTGGGCCAATTATTTCTGTGAGTGCTACAGTTTTCTTTGGGGCCCACTTGTTAATTGTTTGATCAATCGGAAAATTTTAAACACATTTTTCACAGTATTTACATTATATCTGCGACCGTGAATGTCACTCGATCGGTAAATCCAGTCTAACTGCTATAGCCCGGTTAGACGGATTTGCGAACGTGACTTTCACGTTGATGTTCTATGTATTTGCTATGATGTTGCGGATCGGTCGTGGGGATAGCCTGGATGCAATGCTAGTACAGTGTTGTTGTATTATGTACATTTGATATTGCGGGGCGAGCGTCCGACATGTGGACTGCCGTCACTGCCTGTTTGTATTATTTTTGGGGGCACGACCAGGTTGCGGTCGATGTACCCGGTGTATGTATATTTTACTTTCTGTACTAGGATTACCCCGCGGTGGGGTGCACGGATAGCCGGGTTCTGGAGGGCAACAAGCCCGCATCTCATGGCATTGAGACGGAGGGGGCTTCACTCTGGGATTGGCGGGCTATTCGCCGCACTCGTAGGGGGTACAGGTTGACCCAGGAGGGGTGCCCAAGTTGCCGGATTCCGTGGAGTGCTGGGTGGTCCATTCACGGAGCTGAAGGGGGCTGCCTCGCTTCAGGTTTTGGCGAGTGACTTGCCGCGCCCGTAGGGGTCTAGGATTTCATTGCACAGGCTATCCACACGACCAGGGGAATGTCGGGTTTCAGTAGTGGCTCTGTGAAACCCGAGGATCCCAGATATCTGTATTGTTCTGTAATGCTGTACATTTCTGTGATGTTGCATTTCTTATCACGCCTTGAGCGAATACTATATATTGGTATATATATTAGTAGATGTTGTATATGTTTTTCATCCGCGCTAGTCCAGTCCCCGCTCTGCCGTTAGTTAGCTAACCTAACGGGTGATGACGGGACCCAGTGGCGAATGCGGATGGCATATACGTACGTCAGTATATTTTCGTTCTTTGTGGTGTGATCAATTGATGGGACTGCGTTGATTCGGATCAATGCAAGTTAAAACAAACCTATTCTGATGTTGTTGGAACACTTTTCAAAAAGCTGTTATTGCAAGGACGTTCACTTTTGTTTTGCATCATGGTATTCATTTGGAATATCCTGCTCCTCAGTCGACGAGGCAAGGGCCGAGATCCCTTCACCGGGAGTGACCCCTTGGACAGAAGTTTGCGTCAGGGCATTAACTTCACTATAGCCGATTACTTTTGCTTTGCATCGTGGTGTTCATTTGGAATATCCTGCACCCCATTCTACGGGGAAAGAGCCGAGATCCCTTCACCGGGAGTGACCTCTTTAGTAAAGGTTTTCGTCACTATATTTTCTAAAAAGCTATCCGTTCCTTCAACGATATCAAGTTCACTACGTTAAAGTTTTTCGCCAGAAACCATTCGTAGCCCTCCGTCGTTTCATATGGGTAGTCAATAGTATTCAAGCTGTGTTTGTTGGCCATAGTCAAGGCACAGTGTTTGGTAGCTGTTGGTTATTCATATGCAGCATAGATAGATGTGTTGGTTTGGGACAGTCGTATAGCCTTGTTGACCTTCGTCAAGGGCTTGTACGGGTGGGTTCAAATTAACCTGGACAATGACGGGTAGAACTTGACATGTGACTTATGATTTGTTGACCTTCGTCAAGGTCATAAGAGCATGGGGCAGAAATCACATCGGGAGTTTCAAAAGAACTGAAACTTGCCAGATATGCGCATACCTTCTGGAGAGTGATACCGTGAGCGGATTCCGTCACGTTATCATGCGATGATAGTTGGATCCCGATTCCCACTGATGAGTTGGTTTACTCCTCGGGTGATCCCGACTAATTCTTCTTTCAGGTTTGGAGGAGAATTTGAGGTACAGTGGGAGGTTTCCAGATTAGATAAATTGGTAACCATTCTGATCTTGGTTAGAGTGCACGCTGAGTGTTTCTTTTCTCTCTCTCTTTGGCAGCGACCATTGACCCGACCCTAAGACTATGACTCAGTGACCAAGTTGACCGAACCTTCTTAACACTGGCTTTTGGATTGTCAGAGTTGCAGACCTCATTGCCACTCCTACTTTTACCCTTTTCTCCAGGACACCCCGTATTACTGCGAACGTCCACTTCCATTGGACAAAACCATCGTATGGTTAGATACGAACTCGAAGGAATTCGAGGATGGTTTCCGGTTCTGGAGAAAACGGATAGGATTATTCAGTTGTCTTTTCCCTTTTACCTTCTCTCAAGTTGTGAGTACTCCTTGGTTTAGGAGAGAGTACACCTATTATGCAAATTGGATAGTCTTCTTCCAAACCTTAGGCTGGTGCCGACCGGTAGGGAATGAAGAAAACCAATTAGCCTAAACGGTGTACAGAAGGTATTAAGATTAAGACAAAGCAAGGGATTAGTAAGAGGGCAAAGTAAATTGCGACTGATATTCACAACCAAACCAAGTATTTCTTCGCCAATCCTAAATCACCTTTGTATTTCTCCAGGACACTCCGTATCACTACGAAGATCCACAGTTTATTGGATACTCCATCGTATGGTTATATACGAACTCGAAAGGAACTTGTTCCAGTTCGGGGATGGATTCTGGTTCAGGAGAAATAGGAATAAGGTTTATTCGGTTGTCTTTTATCTTCACCTTCTCTCGCATTGTGAGTGCTCCTAGGACTAGGACAGCACACCCATTATGCTTATTGGATAGTCTTCTTCCAAACCATAGGCTGGTGCCGAACGGTAGGGAAGGAAGAAAACCATCTGGCCTAAGGGGTGTGCAGAAGGTAATGACTAAAGACATATAAAGGGATTTGGAGAGGTGGCAAAGAGTTATACGGTTATAGTTGTGAATCTGGATAATGGTAGAGGCATTACTAAGAATACCAGGATACCCCATCGAAACATTTCAATGTTTCAGTTCAACAGTGTACTGTTAAAAGAAAACTGATTTCCTGATTAGACACTTGCTCCAGGGTATGTATTTACCAGGTTTGATTCTCACATCTGTATGGCTTTACAGATGATGAGTGGGAGTAAGTTATTGGGAATTGGGTGATCATCCTCATTATATCGGGATTCGTTGTAATCGGTGATATTTGAGGAGATCACTTGGGCTGTTTGCCGGTCGGCAAATATTTGGTTTTGAATATCCGCTGTTGTGCACCAATTTCAAATTGATATATCTGTACGTCTATTTTCATAGAGTGAGATATACCTTTTGATATTATGTCGATGACATTTACCTATATCAGTGGATGGTTAGGTAAGGAGCATTAAACAGCGGTGTAATTCTTCTTAACCACAAGTACGGTTTTCAACCTACGACACACAGTGAAAGAGTTGTAAGACTCGGCGGACTTATACAGAGTATTGTATGTTGTCCAGTGTCCATTAGGACAGAGGGGTTGGTCCTCATACTATATTCTGTTTACTTTTAACTTCTCTAATTCTTAGACATGTGTTTCGTAGAAACACAGGGTCTAAGTTTTGAGGAGTCATAGGTATTTGAATAGAGTAGAGAACCAGGTGTAGCAAGTATCGGGATTCTTCAAAGTGATCGAAGATATAGATACTTGTGTATGGTATTCAGTTGATAGTAATGATAAAGAGAAATTGCTTCTCTTTCAGGTTACTCATAATTGGAAGCATTCTTAAGTTGAGTAACGCTGATCGGCCTCTCTCCATTTGGTTGACATGCACTGGAGACAGCTGCATGATTTGAATCTGGTTCAATTAATTCAGTGCCTCTGGTTCTATATTGGATATAGAACAGTTCATATCTTAACGTAGTTAAGGTACGGGGAGTTGTCCGGCTTATGATTAAAACCAGACACTGGACAGCTCAAGGCACGTTTCTGTAATGGCTGTTTGTGGGTTGACCCAGGCTATGACGAGGGTTGACTTTCTACCATAAGAAAGATCAATAGAAATATTGTTCTGGACTCGCCACAGTTTTAATAAAAATGGATTTTTTCAAAAACAGTAGTGGGAGTATGGTAGAACTGGAAGTGATTCCAGAACCGCAAACGATTACTGAAGATTTGATAAGGAACCTAAAGATTCAATCTGATTTGACATTCCATTGGCCACTCCGCAGATAAGGTGGGTAACTTCAGGCACCCGAGAGGTACTCAGGTAGCCTCAAGGACGGTGACAGGGAAGTTCTTGTTTACCCACACTTGCCATTGTTGTTGTTCCAGGCTGCGAGACCCGGCAGGAGGATGAGTATAGCGTCGTTCTGAACTAGTTTTAGAAGTGCACGTCTATATGACTCTGGCAGAGGGTTGTCGTAGTCAGTGGGAGCAGCGGAAGCATTGGTAGACATCAGGCTTATGTCTATTTATAGACTAAAGCAGATATAGCGGAGATAGATCATCTATTTCTGATGTGACAGTCATAGGTTTGACGTCATCAGAATAGGGGATGGATCTGTTGAGAAGGTAGTAGGAAGTGATATTCCTATACTACGATCGGTTATACTTTGGTCGTCACACGGTGGTTTCTCCACAAGGGATTTGGACATTATATCAGACATACTGGTTACTAGATCTATAGTTTTGGGTGGTTTCCCAATCAGGGTACTTCGACAACATTCTAAGAGTATTTAGAATGGACGACTCCTGGCACGGTAGTGTACCTGCAGGTGATGGAGTCACCCTCTCTAAAGATGTCTTATAGACTAAAGTAGAGAGGGATGCGCATGATTGGCAGATCACTTGCTTAGGCAATTGAGTCAATCATGAGATGTCAAGTACCACACCAGATGTTGTTCTTGCAGTAGGTGCAATAAGTTGATATTGATCCAATCCTGGAGAAACAGTCGGAAGAAGTTTTAGAACGTAAGTGGATGTTCTAAGGATATGATAACGGCTGCCTCCTTTAGGAGACGGTTATCACTCTAGGCTTCCAAGGTGACATGGACGACAGGGTGATCGTCAGAATTGTAGTTTTCCTTCTGACGAGGGGCAGTATTTTGGACAGGTGGTCCAAGGCAATACTGGGGGTGGCATGGTGCAGGATACTGATTAAATTCAGTTGACGATACAGTCTAAGAAGTTTGGATTTGGAGTTCATTTATGAGCTCGGTCCCATCAGACATCCAGACACTCTAAGACAGGTATTGCTCATTTCGGGAGATGGTTTTCTCCGCGAACTTGAGATATAGAGAGACATAGAAAGAAACTTCAGAGCGGATCCACTCGCTGAGGCTATTCCTCGAACGCAGGAGTTTCACAAACAGGCTTTGTGAGACTGACTAGTAGAGGAGTTGGGTGTTCGGTATCACACGGGCTGTGAGTATGCGACATCGCAATAATTAGCCTTGAGTGCAAGTGGGAGATTGTTGGAGATAGTGCCCTCAGAGTCAATTATTGGATCACAGGCACGTGATTGCAATGATTGAGGGAGGACCTATCCCGGTAGAACAGTCTTACTCGAGATGATAGTTTGCTATCTGGTTTACCTTTATCATCGTGTACTGCTTTAGGTGACCTGACAGGTCGCTATTACACGTTGGTAGAGCCCCTAGGATTCTTGCTTGACCACCAGCAGTATGAGGGCGATCATATAAGTGGGAGCTGGGGTCTATAAGCACATCCTTAAAAGGTCCCTAGTCGTGGGAGATTCGAGACAGGGCATCGATTCTCCAGAGTAGACTAGTGTATACAGTCGAGACCCCGACGAGGGGCGGTGGCCGGTCTCATAAGCCACTGGTGTCAGTTGGTTCACCTAAGATGTATACAGGTGCTCATTGGGTTATGAGTACACCGGACAGGACTCGCCGGGAACATGCTAGTTGGTCTTATACCTGATGTCAGATAGCAGTTCCCAGGTGACATGTGTACAGGTTAGTTCATCGATCTGGGGATCGTCATTTGTCTCGTGTGAGTTCCCACTGTGCTTTGATTACTACCCTACCACGGGTCAAAGGAGTCGTGCAAACAGGTTTTAGTTGGGTACAGTCCCGAGCCACATGGAGGCAGTGAGCGGATCTTCGGGGGTTCGTCTCTCCCGGTATTGGGGGTGAGGTCGCGCTGTGTCTAGGAGAGCCATTACACGAAGTCCTTGGCCAAGGCAGGAGATTTACTGGTAGGTATTCCGGTAGTATCTCAGGGTGTTCTGGGCTACACTCCGACACGACTTGTACCGCTTTTGGGGGTCTGACTTTTACCCACCCCCTAGGCCCGACATGCGATGCTCATAGACGAACGGACCGAACTGTACGGATATTGTCACTGACAGGCTCAGTAGGGTGTCAGGATGAGTTCGCTCATCGACGTCCCTTTTAGTCAATAGCTGGTGGCCCGTTACGTATTGGCTTATACCTCTGACGTGCTAGTGGTTAAATCCACAACCATTGTATTGACGAGTCTTTAGAGTCCACCACACTTTCAGTTACTCAGCTTTCGGGCGAAACGCTGTAGAGGCCGTATGGAGATAAGGCAGGATTCGATCAGATACGTGCGGTATTGCACGGACCGTGATCGGACGGTTTTTACTAGCCGGCTTTGGCTTAAGCCGGATCTTAGTATTTAATAGTGTAGTTTTGTCTCTTTGCATTTGTATCCGGTCAGAATACAAATGCGGGTGTGTATGCACAGTATCGGGGTTTTCCTGTAATTTATTATGGGACCAGTTTTCTGGAGTTGCCAGTTTGCATTCCGTTCTGGCCGGTTTTCCTTTGTTCTTTCCCGGCCGGACTTTTCCGATGGAGGATGTTATTTGCAAGTTTGCAAATAACACATTTGTGGAGGGGTTTTATGTAAAAGCTTGATTTTGATAGCATCATTATCTTTGCTCCATGATGCATTTAATTTGACATGAAAGAGTATGGGTTTTGATATGTTTTGTGTTGGGAATTGTTTTAGTGGTGGGGCCGGCCACTGTTTGGGTGGTGTGATGGGCCGGCCACTGTGGGAATGGAGTGGGTTATGGATTGTATAGTGGAATGAATAAAGATAAGGGAATGAATGATTAAGTGAGTGTGCTGGAAGTTTTTGAGTGGATTAATTTATTAGAATAGGGGAGAACATTTGTGTGCAGTGATGGAATTCTTCATTTCCTTTTTTGGTATTAATTCCTACATTCTTTCTTCAAGTGGGTGCTTGCTTCATTTTTCCAGAGAACAAAAATGCCCTGGCCGAGCTCATTTCTTTGGCTGCTCCATTTCATTTCCATTGAGTGCAAAAACTCCTCCAACATGGCAACCTTATAAACCCCAAAGAGACCTGCTTTCTATATTATTCTACAGCAAATCTTGGGCGCGTCGGCTAGCCAACTTCGCGCCCGAGTTGCCTCGGTATTGAGGTGGGAGCCCGTAAAAGAATCCGGCTACGTGGTGCCCTTCCGGCGAGGAGGCGACTACCGGAGTTTTCCGCGGGAGATCGGGACGACGACGAGAAGACAGGAGGACTCGGATCACTCGGTATATCTCTAACCCGTCTTCTAGTTTGCTTAGACTTGTTAATGGTTACGATCCGGAGTTTAGTGCGCGGTGGTGCCGGTTTGCAAAGTCCGCAAAAATTAAAGTTTATCACCGCTTCCGCATTCCGGCGTCGGATTGACGGCCGGGGCGCCGCCGTGGACTTACACCTGGCATGTGTAGACATGGGACCGCATACATCACTATGTACCAGTTCTAAGAGTTCAGTAACTCTTTCTCCGTCTCCACTAAACGGAGCTTTGGTCATTTTTCCTTTGAGACATGAATGGAAAGTATCATAAGATGATAATTCGAACGGATTCAAATAACCATCCTTATGTAACTTATCCAGTCGTGTCGCATTGATATGACCAAGTCTACAATTCCACAAGAAGGATTCGTTCATTTCTGGACTTTTCCTCTTGTGTGTGTTTTCTATATTGAGGACTGTATTCTGATTTAGAATGAATATGCCATTATGTAACGAGACTGATGCAATCAACTTTTGATCTAGGAATATGTTCATAACATTATCCTTTACTACAAAATTATATCCTTCTTTACTTAATAGAGAGACTGATATAATGTTGCACATCATGTTCGGTATATAATAGCACTCATTTAAAATCAGTGTATTACGACTTGGCAATACAATGTGATATTCACTAACTGCTTTGGCTGCAATACTTGCACCGTTCCCTACTTGAACGGAATGATCACCTTTTCCCAGTTCTCTACCTTTACGTAGCCCATGTAACAATTTACATATGTGGGATCCTGATCCGGTATCCAATACCCAGGACGTAGGGTGAACTGAAAAACAGTTCTCAATAACTAACACACCTGAAGAAGATGCATCAACATGCATGTTCTTTTGGGCGGCTTGAGAATCCAGATATTCTTCTATTCCCTGTTCAGTCTTATAACTCTTATAAGAAAGAACGGGTCCAACGTTCCCCTGCTCAGTATAATAAGCGGGTTCAGTCAATACATCCATATTATTATCTTGATTATGGCCTGACATGGTCGCTACGTGGAGAGAGAGAGAAGAAAACACTTTAGCGTATGCTCTTGCAAGATTAGATTGGTTATTATCTTATCTAATCAGGATGTCTCCCACTGTTTTTATCAAATCTACCTTCAAACCCTAAAAGGTAAGATTAGCCGGGATTAATTACACCCTACAATTTCATCAATCTTTCAGCCAGATCAGTGTCGGTACTTTGAGGGAGGTTTCCCGTGCTTTCGCACGGACCTAATTAAAGTAAACCTCGTTTTCCCAGATGCGTAACCCCGTTAACACTTTTTTAGACACCTACTTGATCGACTAATTGTCCTGTGTAAAACTCTCCCAGGAGTAACACTTACTCGCAGTGGGTATCGGGATCCAACTATCTCATAGGAGGTATGCAATCTCATTGCAAATTTCAACACTTGAAATTCCCGATAATATTTTGCCCCTAGCAATTTATGACCTTAACATAGTCAACAAATCATAATTGCTAGCCAAGTTCAACCCGTCATTTCCCGATTGAATTAAACCCACCTGCACGACCCTTAACATAGTCAACAAAGTCGTACAACTACCCTAATCCAATCACATCTCATGTTTTAACAGATAAGTACTAATAAGCTACCGTACACTACGCCTTAACATAGTCAACAAACGTAGCACGAATACTAACTAGTCTTTATATGAAATGACGGAGGGCTACGCAGGTTTTTCATAAAACCATGAGCGTAATGAACTTGATATCGTCGTAGAATCATGTGAAATTTTGAAATGGAGTGTTTTTAGGCTTTCATTAGTTTTGCTAAAGAGGTCACTCCCGGTGAAGGGATCTCGGCTCTTTTCTCATCGAATAAGGTGCATGACATATCATATATATCACTGTGCAAAGCAAAACTCTAAAAGCAATCAAAAAACAAACCGAGTTTTGTAGCATCTGCCAGTTTCGCTAAAGAGGTCACTCCCGGTGAAGGGATCTCGGCTCTTTCCTCATCGAATAAGGTGCGGGGTATATCATATATACCGCTATGCAAAGCAAAACTGTAGCTACCCTTTTTATAAAGTTTTGATTCTACAACATCTTTTAGGTTTCTTTTCTTTTTATTAATCTCATTAATAAAAATCCCATCAGCTTATGCTTCCTAAGCATCACAGATAAATACGACGTACACTTATGCCATCCGCATTCGTCTCGATGTCCCCTCGTGCACCGTTAGGTTAGGTAACTAACGACAGAGCAGGGCAGGGCTAGTGCGGGTGTAAAACATAAGTAACGTCTATATAATATATCATATATACTATATACTGTATCCATCACAATATATCAAATGATCACATCACAGATATCGCAGCAGAAACATAGATATAATGTGGGATATACTAGGACGTCCGTATTTAGTATTTAGCCAACAATAGAAAATACGGATTCCACAGTCGCGATGCATAGCCAAGCCTACACCCTAGACCCCTACGAGAGCGGCAAGCGACCCTACCAATTCTGGAGTTTAGGAGACCCGGTCTCGACTCCTCGAGATAGCCTCCCACTGAACCCCAGAACCCGGTCACCTGTGTGTAAGTCCATGCTACCTCTCCCGGTACTTTCGGGCATGCGGAATTTGGTGAAAAACAATTTTCTTAGAGGTGGTAACATGGACTCAAAACCGGATCTTTGTTAAACATCTAACTAACAACCTAACTAAGAGTTGCTAACTACTCGGTTAGGGGGTTATACCTTTCTTTTTCCCGAACTCCTTCGTCTTCAAGCTTCGATGGTCGTCCGAATCGGCTTCTCCCCGTCGTCTCCTTGCGCCGAAGATAGATCCACCTGAAAGCTTCAACCTTTGGCTCCTTCTTCGAACTTTGAAGAAACTAGTTCACTCGGTTTGCTAAACCTTGTGAACTAGAGTGAGTAGAGAAGAGTTTGTATGGGATTTTATCTATGGTTCTTGGTTCTCAACTCATGAGACAAGTGAACCATAGAGTCAAGAGAGGGAGAGCAAGAAGAGGAGATGAGAGCTCAAGAACAAGAGAGAGAATGAGCATGAAAGAATGAGAGAAGACTTTTCTCTCTTGGCTCTCATAATCCAAAACCATCATCACAAAAATAATAATCAAGTATTGTGTAAAATGGTTCAAGTCAAAATGGCTAAATCATTTCATGCACTCATTTCTCACAAAAGAAACAAGCAAGTAAAAAGCCTTTGCCATGAAATGATAGCCATTGTCATCATGATGGTCAACTAGTCCAACCTAGTTAACCGGTCAACAAAGTCAACAAGTCAACAAAGTCAACCCCTCAACAACCATGTCACTACAATACTTAATTAATATTATTGTTAATCACATATCATATTCTCATTAGGGTTGAGCAAAAAGTCAATGGTCAACTGTCAACGGTCAACAACCCTAATGAGAATCCTCTGCCTCTGTCTCTCCGTCAACTGTGCATACACACCCGCATCCGCGTTCTGAGGAACACGAATGCACACTGGATAAATCCAATCCCAAAAGGTACACTAGGATCTGGCTTAAACCAAAGCTCGTTAGTGTAAACTGTCCGGACACTGTACGTGCACAAGTGCACGGATGTGACCGAACCCTGTCGCAAAACCATGCGACCTGTCGCAAAACCATGCGACCTCCACTCTTTTGCCTAAAGGCGAATAGCTTTCTGTGTGGGACTCTAAAGACTCGACACTACGCTGGCAGTGGGTTTAACCACAGACCGCAAGCGGCACTAGCTATGCGTAACGGTCCCCAGGTAGATGCCGACAAGAAGACTGACGAGGCGAAACCCATCTGAACTCCTACTGAGCCTGAATGTGACATTCTCCGTACAGTCCGGTCTGTTCGTCTGATACATCGCATGGCGGGCCTAGGGGGCGGTAAACGTCAGTCCCCCAATAGCGGTACAAGTCGTGTCGGAGTGAAGCCCAAAACACCCTGAGATAACACTGGAAGCCTACCAGTATATCTCGTTTGCCCTGGCCAGGGACTACTCGTGTAATGGCTCTCCTAGACACAACGCGATGTCAACCCCCAATACCGGGAGAGACGAATCCTGTCTAACCGTCACTGCCTCCAAGTGCTTCGGGACTGCACCCAACTACCACCTGTTTGCACGACTCCTTTGAGCCGTGGTAGGGTAGTAATCAAAGTACAGTGGGAACACACTCGAGGCGAAGTGACAGTGTCAAGTCAGCGGACTAAGCTGTACTCATGTCACCTGGGAACTGATAACTGACGATAGGCATAATACCAACTAGTCGGTTCCCGACGAGTCCTGTCCAGTGTACTCGTAACCCAACGAGCACCCGCATACTCTCTCAAGTACGACGTACCGACGGCTGTGGGACAGACCGTCTCCCACACTGGGATGAGAAGCGCATGCGCTAGTCTACTCTGGAGTATCGATGCCCTGTCTCGATAGTCCTGCGACCAGGGACCTGCATAAGGATGTGCTTATAGATTACCCATCCCCACTAGTGTGACTGCCATCACAACGCTGGTAATCAAGCAAAGATCCTAAGGGCTCCACTAATGTGTATAGGCGATATACTAAAATAAACACATGTACACATTGAAGTAGAAACAAACCAAGTAGCATACTACTATTTTGAGCAAGATTGTATATACAAGGTGAATATCCCAAGCTTTCATTAAGTAATATACAAACTAGTATGATACAGTAATGGTCTCTAGGGCATATACACTAACAATCTTCCACTTGCACTAAGACCATGTACTGGCGTATCGAAGACCTATCATCTCGATCAGCCGCTCGAACTGAGTCTGGGGCAAGGCCTTGGTGAATGGATCTGCAGTGTTATCTTCTGAAGCGACTCTCCGAACCTCGATCTCCTGGTGATCCACGATCTCCCTGATCAGGTGATACCGCCTCAAGATGTGTCTGGTTCTCTGATGGGACCTGGGTTCCTTCGCTAAAGCTATAGCGCCGTTGTTGTCGCAATACAGAGGTATTGGATCAACAATGGACGGAACCACCTGAAGCTCTTTCAAGAACTTCCTCATCCAGACAGTTTCTTTTGCGGCATCAGATGCAGCGATGTACTCCGCTTCCATCGTCGAGTCTGCAACGGTTTCTGTTAGTGTATATGCCCTAGAGGCCATTACTGTATCATACTAGTATGTATATTACTTAATGGAAGCTTGGGATATTCACCTTGTATTGACAATCTTGCTCAAAATAGTAGTATGCTACTTGGTTTGTTTCTACTTCAATGTGTACATGTGTTTATTTTTGTATATCGCCTATACACATTAGTAGAGCCCTTAGGATCTTTGCTTGATTACCAGCGATGTGATGGCCGTCACACTAGTGGGGCTGGGTAATCTATAAGCACATCCTTATGCAGGTCCCTGGTCGCAGG
The DNA here is from genome assembly GCA_030015575.1 of Agapanthus africanus. Taxonomy (NCBI): domain Eukaryota; kingdom Viridiplantae; phylum Streptophyta; class Magnoliopsida; order Asparagales; family Amaryllidaceae; genus Agapanthus; species Agapanthus africanus. The sequence goes on along the minus strand of JASDDO010000026.1, from coordinate 394,552,380 downwards.
ACTATCGAGACAGGGCATCGATACTCCGGAGTAGACCAGCGCATGCGCTTCTCATCCCAGTGTGGGAGACGGTCTGTCCCACAGCCGTCAGTACGTCGTACTTGAGATAGTATGCGGGTGCTCGTTAGGTTACGGGTACACTGGACAGGACTCGTCGGGAACTGACTAGTTGGTATTATACCTATCGTCAGTTATCAGTTCCCAGGTGACATGAGTACAGCTTAGTCCGCTGACTTGACACTGTCACTCCGCCTCGAGTGTGTTCCCACTGTACTTTGATCACTACCCTACCACGGCTCAAAGGAGTCGTGCAAACAGGTAGTGGTTGGGTGCAGTCCCGAAGCACTTGGAGGCAGTGACGGTTAGACAGGATTCGTCTCTCCCGGTATTGGGGGTTGACATCGCGCTGTGTCTAGGAGAGCCATTACACGAGTAGTCCCTGGCCAGGGCAAACGAGATATACTGGTAGGTTTCCAGTGTTATCTCAGGGTGTATTGGGCTTCACTCCGGCACGACTTGTACCGCTATTGGGGGACTGACGTTTACCGCCCCCTAGGCCCGCCATGCGATGTATCAGACGAACAGACCGGACTGTATGGAGAATGTCACACTCAGGCTCAGTAGGAGTTCAGATGGGTTTCGCCTCGTCGGTCTTCTTGTCGGCATTACCTGGGGACCGTTACGCACAGCTAGTGCCGCTTGCGGTCTGTGGTTAAACCCACTGCCAGCGTAGTGTCGAGTCTTTAGAGTCCCACACAGAAAGCTTTTCGCCTTTAGGCAAAAGAGTAGAGGTCGCATGGTATTGCGACAGGTCGCATGGTTTTGCGACAGGGTTCGGTCACATCCGTGCACTTGTGCACGTACAGTGTCCGGGCAGTTTACACTAGCGGGCTTTGGTTTAAGCCAGATCCTAGTGTACCTTATGGGATTGGATTTATCCAGTTTGCATTCGTGTTCCTCGGAACGCGGATGCGGGTGTGTATGCACAAATGACAGGGAGGCAGAGGCAGCGGATTCTCATTAGGGTTGTTGACAGTTGACCGTTGACTTTTTGACTTTATGCTCAACCCTAATGAGAATATGATATGTGATTAACTATTATATTAATTAAGTATTATGGTGATATGGGTGTTGACTTGTTGACTTTTGTTGACTTGTTGACTTTGGTGACTTGTTGACTTTTGTTGACTTGTTGACCGGTTGACTAGGCTTGACTAGTTGACCATCATGATAACCATGGTTATCATTTCATGCCAAAGACTTTTTCTTGCTTGTTCATTTGAGTAAAATGAGTGCATGACATGATAAGGTTATGGTTACTTCAACCATCACATAAGACTTTTGTTGATATGATGAGTTATCATTGCTTTGGATTATGAGAGGGTGAAAGACAAAAGAGTTGCTCATTCTTTCTTGCTCATTCTCTCTCTTGTTCTTGAGCTCTCCTCTTGCTCTCACCCTCAACCTCTTGCTCCCTCTCTTGATCTATGGTTCTCTTGTCTCATGAGTTGAGAATCAAGAACCATAGATAAAATCCCATTCTATTTCATCTCTACTCATTCTAGTTCACTAGGTTTAGCAAACCAAGTGAACTAGTTTCTTCAAAGAACGAAGAAGGAGCTAAAGGTTGGAGCTTTCAAGTGGATCTATCTTCGGCGTACGGAGACAACGAGAAGGAGCCATCGAACCACCATCGGAGCTTGAAGAGAAGGAGTTCAAGTTTAGGTATAACCATCTTCATCCGAGTAGCTAAATATCTTTAGCTTAGTTTGCTAGTTTTAGTTTAGGTAAAGATCCCGACCTTGCTTAGTCCATGTTGCCTCTTGCGTTAAAATTTTGATTTTATACCGTTTCCGCCTCCCCGTAAGAACCGGGGGTCGCAACGTGGACTTACAGTGGTATCAGAGCCTAACTAAACTTAAACTAGCTTGGTAGTGAAGTGTAACGAAGTTCGGAACCGGAAAAATCCAAAAACCAAACTTTACAAAAACCTGAGTTTCTGTTGAAATATTTTCTGGTCAAAATGAAAAAATTTATACTTGTAAATTCGGCTCAGGGTTTTGTGTGAACACCCAAGAAAAACGATACAGTGATTCGTCTAAACTGCCGCCCTTCCGCCGCGTGAGCCTTCTTAGCCGCCGCGGAACCGCCGCGAGTTGTTGTCTTCTCTGCATCGTTTTTCGTGCAGTGTGTGTCTGTGTTGGTTTTGGGATTTTTGGAATATATTATATGTGCCCAGATTTTCCAGAAAAGAAATTTCCTTTTGGGGTCCTATAATTCCGTATTTTTTCCGAACTTCACTGCACTTTGACTATGATGGTTATATCTGTAATGTTTGCATGTATTGAACGTCGGCTTATCGCTATAAGTCGATTGGTCGGGGTTATACATGATCTGTAATGTGCTGGAATGTGTATATAAATATGTTGGATTGTCGCGGGTGAATAGCCGGGGGTTATGAGACGAGAGTTTTCTTTTCTTGCAATTCATGTAAATTTGTAAATTGATGTAATAATTATTTGTATGGCCGCACAACCGGGAAGGGATTGTAGCCGTCATTGTATAATTTCTTTTTACTGTTTTTGCTCCTAGGATAGACCCATGGAGGGGTGCACAAACTACCGGGTATGCCGAAGTGTCGAGTGGCCTACTCATGGAGTTGAGGGAGGTTGCTACGCTTCGGGTACTTGGCGGGTAGTTTGCCGCACCCGTAGGGGTCTTGGGTGGGGTTTTGGCTATTCACCGCGACCGTGTTATCTGTTTTTGTTACAGGCTCGTACAAATTACAGATTGCTAGTACATCCAATGTATTTATCTGTGATCTGAAATGTTTATCATTGCAGTATATCTATATATGATATAATTTAGGCGTTGCTTATGTTTTACAGACGCGCTAGCCCAGCCCCCGCTCTGTCGTTAGTTAAGTAACCTAACGGGTAATGACGGGGCCCCGTGGCGAATGCGAATGGCATAAGCGTACGTCATATTTTGGTTGTTTTCTGCAATGGTAGGATTAAATGATGGGACGCATTAAAAGAACTAATGCAAGAATATCACGCATTAAAAGAACTAATGCAAGCAAAACATGCATTAAAAGAACTAATGCAAGAAAATAAACCAAGTATAAGTCGTTGGAACATTTTCGAAAAACCACTCGGTTCTTTTCAAAACAAACTTTTAAAATGCGGAGTTTGAGCCACTCCATTTAAAAGCTATCTCGTTCCATCGACTAAATCAAGTTCACTACGTTCACGGTTTCGCCAAAACCATTCGTAGCCCTCCGTCGTTTCATATGAATATTCAACAGTATTCAAGCTGTGTTTGTTGGCCTTAGTCAAGGCACAGTGTTTGGTAGCTGGTGGGTATTCATATGTTGCATAGATAGAATGCGTTGGTTTGGGACAGTCGTATTACCTTGTTGGCCTTAGTCAAGGGTATATACGGGTGGATTCAAATTAACCTGGACAACGACGGGTAGAACTTGACATGTGACTTATGATTTGTTGGCCTTAGTCAAGGTCATAAGAGCATGGGGCAAAAATATACATCGGGAGTTTCATAAGTACTGAAACTTGCTAGATTTGCATACCATTTGGAGTGTGATGATTCTGGTAGGATTCCTTCAGTTTCTTCACGCGATGATATTTGGATCCCGATCCTACTGTGAGTATATGCTACTCCTCGGAAAATTTCTCACTAAACGATCAATGCTATAAACCTAGTAGGTGCCTAGAAAGGTGTTAGCGGGGCTACGCCCCCAGGGAAAAGAGGTTCTTTAATTAAGGAACTTCGCGAAAGCGTTGGAAAACCTCCCTCGAAGTACCGACACCGGCCTGGCTGAACGGTTAAGCAAGTATTGTGCGGTGGGATTGATCCCGACTAATTCTTCCTTTATGGTTTGAGGAGGGATTCGAGAAACAGTGGGAGCCATCCTGTTTAGACAAACTAAAAACCACTCTAAACTTGCAAGAGCATCATGCTGAGTGTTTCTTCTTCTCTCTCTTAATTGCAGCGACCCTGTGACCGCACCTAGGTTACATCTAGATAAAAATATGACTGAACCTGACTGTTATGACTGGCAAAGGTCTGTCCAGATGTCCATTGCCCATGACAAGCTGGGACACCTCCTAACTAATCAAATCCCTGCTGTCTCAGGTCCAGTTTCCCCTGTCACGGATGTTCACATCCGCAGGACACCGGAAAAGGATTGTGCGAAAGCCAAGTGCCTCGTGTTAGCCTCAGTTAATGGTGCAAACCAGAGGCAGCACGAGAAGATGGACTCAGTTTCTATCTTCCTCCATAACAAAGTTTTATATGGAGAGCAATCTCGTATCGCAAGATATGAGACCTCGAACGAATTGCTTCAAGCGAGGTTGGCTGTCGGGTCATCTGTAGGGGGCAACGTCCTTACAGAGACCAGCTATTTTAAGCTCACGGACCTGGAGACCACGTTGGAGAATGGGTCAAGTACTGACCTAATTCTACAGTCCCTGCCCTCTGCTTATACCCTGAAAGAAACCAGGGAAGAAAAAGGAAAAACAAGGGCAAAAGTTTCGGGACTGGATATGATTAAAGAGGGACGTTCCTATTGTAACGGGAATGAACTATGGCAGAGAGATTGCAGGGCTTGTAAAGCCAGTAGCCAGAATTCGAAGCATGTTGTGGCTTCGGCTTCAAGTGTGTTTGTAATTGAGAACTGTTTGTCAGTTAACCCTACTTCCTGGGTATTGGATACCGGATCAGGATCTCACATCTGTAATTCGTTACAGGGTCTGAGAAACCGTAGGGTTATCAGGAAAGGTGATATGACTCTCAGGGTTGCTAACGGAATGAGCATGGATGCTGTATCCGTAGGGGAATATCACCTAGGACTGACAACTGGGCAGATATTGATTCTGCGTGACTGTTTGTATGTACCAGGTGCGACTTGCAATATCATATCTGTATCCTTACTTTCTAAGGAAGGATATGATTTTGCTTTTGTAAGCGATGTAGTAAACATCCACCTAAATCAAGCACTGATTGGGTCAGGTACATTAAATAACGGTATATACGTATTGAATCAAGCTCAGATATTCAGTGTCCAGAACACACTTAAAAGAAAGTCTCCAGAATTAAATCAGGCTTTCTTATGGCATTGTAGACTGGGTCACATCAATGAGACACGGTTGACTAAGTTACATAAAGAAGGATACTTGGATCCGTTCGAGTACCAGTCTTATGCCACTTGTGAATCTTGTCTCATGGGAAAGATGACAAAGACTCCGTTCACTGGACACGGAGTAAGAGCGAGCGAGCTCTTGGGACTTATACACAGTGACGTGTGTGGTCCAATGTCTACACATGCGCGAAGCGGTTATTCATACTTCATTACTTTCACAGATGATTTCTCTAGGTTTGGACATGTCTTCTTAATGAAGCACAAATCCGAGGCCTTTGAGAAATTTCGAGAATATAAGAATGAAGTAGAAAAACAAACAGGCAAAAGTATCAAGATCCTAAGATCGGATCAAGGTGGTGAATACTTGAGTGCCGAGTTTCTGGACTACTTAAAAGAGAATGGAATTCTCTCTCAGCGTACTCCTCCATACACACCACAACACAATGGTGTATCGGAAAGAAGGAATCGAACCCTACTAGATATGGTTCGTTCCATGATGAGTAAGGCTGAGTTACCGCGATCTTTCTGGGGTTATGCACTGGAAACAGCTGCACATCTCTTGAACCAAGTTCCTACTAAGACAGTGCCTACCACACCATACCAGATGTGGAGTGGGAAGAGACCCTGTCTTAAATCCTTTAAGACATGGGGATGTCCGGCTTTTGTAAAAAAGCAGCATGCGGACAAGCTCGAGGCACGCTCAGTACAGTGCAAGTTTGTGGGATACCCAAAGAACTCCAAGGGGTATCTTTTCTATTACGCAGAGGAGCAAAAAGTCCTTGTTTCTCGTCATGCCCGCTTCTTGGAAACTGAGTTTTTAGAAAATCAGATAAGTGGGAGCGCAATAGAACTGGAAGAAATTCCAGAACCACAAGCTATTACTGAAACCTTAGTAGAACCAGAAGGTTCAGGGGAACCGGACATTCCTACGCCGCTCCGCAGGAGTAGTAGGCAGTCTCATCCGCCCGAGAGATACTACGGTTTTCTCATAGACGGGGATAGAGAGGATTGCATCATAGATTATGATGAGCCTACTAGCTTCCAGCAAGCCATTCAGAGCGGTGACTCGGTAAAATGGCTGGATGCAATGCGGACCGAGATGGAGTCCATGTACACCAACAAAGTTTGGACTTTGGACTTTGCTCCAGAAGGGGTAAAACCCGTAGGCTGCAAATGGATCTTCAGAAAGAAGATTGGTGTAGATGGGCAGGTTGAAACCTATAAGGCTAGGCTCGTTGCAAAGGGTTTTCGTCAAAGACCTGGTTTGGACTATGACGAGACTTTTTCTCCGGTAGCCATGCTTAAATCCATTCGGATCCTTCTTGCCATTGCTGCCTTCCACGATTATGAGATCTGGCAGATGGACGTTAAGACGGCTTTCCTAAATGGAAATTTAGAAGAGTGCGTCTATATGGATCAGCCAGAGGGATTCAATCAGAGTGGGAGCAGCGGTAAAGTGTGCAAGTTGCTCAAGTCCATCTATGGACTTAAGCAGGCATCGCGGAGTTGGAACATCTGCTTTGATGATACTGTCAAAGAATTCGACTTTGTCAAAAACCCAGATGAACCATGCATTTACAGTAAGATTGTAGGGAGAAATGTGGTATTCCTCGTCTTGTACGTCGATGACATTCTCCTAATAGGAAATGATATTCCTATGCTACAGTCAGTCAAAGGATTCTTGTCACAGAGGTTCTCCATGAAGGACCTGGGCGATGCCAACTACATTCTGGGGATCCAGATCTATCGTGATAGATCTAAAAGGATGTTGGGACTTTCACAGTCAAGGTACATCGACACCATACTGAAACGATTCAGTATGGAAGATTCCAAGCGCGGTAATCTACCGGCTTGTCACGGAATCACCCTCTCCAAAGAGATGTCTCCCAAGACTGATTTGGAAAGGGCTCGCATGTCATCAATACCCTACGCATCTGCGGTAGGCTCTATTATGTATGCGATGTTATGTACCAGACCAGATGTAGCATACGCATTGAGCGTTGTAAGCCGGTATCAGTCAGACCCAGGGGAGAAACACTGGATAGTAGTAAAGAACATTCTCAAGTACCTGAGAAGGACTAAGGAGATGTTCTTGGTGTATGGCGGAAAAGACCTCCAGATTGAGGCCTTTGCTGACTCCAGCTTCCAGAGTGACAAGGATGACTCCAAGTCCATGTCGGGTTATGTCTTTACCCTCAATGGAGGGGCGGTTTGCTGGAAGAGTACCAAGCAGGAAACCGTTGCTGACTCAACCATGGAAGCGGAGTACATAGCTGCTTGCGATGCCGCAAAGGAAGCTGTCTGGATGAAGAAGTTCCTCACGGAACTTCAGGTGGTTCCTACCAGTGTTGATCCAATACCGCTGTATTGTGACAACAACGGCGCTATAGATTTAGCGAAGGAACCAAGGTCCCATCAGAAGTCCAGGCACATTTTGAGGCGGTTCCACCTGATCAGGGAGATCATTGATCGCCAGGAGATCGAGGTAAAGAGAGTAAAATCAGAAGATAACACTGCAGATCCATTCACCAAGGCCTTGCCCCAGACTCAGTTCGAGCGGCTGATCGAGATGATAGGTCTTCGATACGCCAGTACATGGCCTTAGTGCAAGTGGGAGATTGTTAGTGTATATGCCCTAGAGGCCATTACTGTATCATACTAGTATGTATATTACTTAATGGAAGCTTGGGATATTCACCTTGTATTGACAATCTTGCTCAAAATAGTAGTATGCTACTTGGTTTGTTTCTACTTCAATGTGTACATGTGTTTATTTTTGTATATCGCCTATACACATTAGTAGAGCCCTTAGGATCTTTGCTTGATTACCAGCGATGTGATGGCCGTCACACTAGTGGGGCTGGGTAATCTATAAGCACATCCTTATGCAGGTCCCTGGTCGCAGGACTATCGAGACAGGGCATCGATACTCCGGAGTAGACCAGCGCATGCGCTTCTCATCCCAGTGTGGGAGACGGTCTGTCCCACAGCCGTCAGTACGTCGTACTTGAGATAGTATGCGGGTGCTCGTTAGGTTACGGGTACACTGGACAGGACTCGTCGGGAACTGACTAGTTGGTATTATACCTATCGTCAGTTATCAGTTACCAGGTGACATGAGTACAGCTTAGTCCGCTGACTTGACACTGTCACTCCGCCTCGAGTGTGTTCCCACTGTACTTTGATCACTACCCTACCACGGCTCAAAGGAGTCGTGCAAACAGGTAGTGGTTGGGTGCAGTCCCGAAGCACTTGGAGGCAGTGACGGTTAGACAGGATTCGTCTCTCCCGGTATTGGGGGTTGACATCGCGCTGTGTCTAGGAGAGCCATTACACGAGTAGTCCCTGGCCAGGGCAAACGAGATATACTGGTAGGTTTCCAGTGTTATCTCAGGGTGTATTGGGCTTCACTCCGGCACGACTTGTACCGCTATTGGGGGACTGACGTTTACCGCCCCCTAGGCCCGCCATGCGATGTATCAGACGAACAGACCGGACTGTATGGAGAATGTCACACTCAGGCTCAGTAGGAGTTCAGATGGGTTTCGCCTCGTCGGTCTTCTTGTCGGCATTACCTGGGGACCGTTACGCACAGCTAGTGCCGCTTGCGGTCTGTGGTTAAACCCACTGCCAGCGTAGTGTCGAGTCTTTAGAGTCCCACACAGAAAGCTTTTCGCCTTTAGGCAAAAGAGTAGAGGTCGCATGGTATTGCGACAGGTCGCATGGTTTTGCGACAGGGTTCGGTCACATCCGTGCACTTGTGCACGTACAGTGTCCGGGCAGTTTACACTAGCGGGCTTTGGTTTAAGCCAGATCCTAGTATACCTTATGGGATTGGATTTATCCAGTTTGCATTCGTGTTCCTCGGAACGCGGATGCGGGTGTGTATGCACAAATGACAGGGAGGCAGAGGCAGCGGATTCTCATTAGGGTTGTTGACAGTTGACCGTTGACTTTATGCTCAACCCTAATGAGAATATGATATGTGATTAACTATTATATTAATTAAGTATTATGGTGATATGGGTGTTGACTTGTTGACTTTTGTTGACTTGTTGACTTTGGTGACTTGTTGACTTTTGTTGACTTGTTGACCGGTTGACTAGGCTTGACTAGTTGACCATCATGATAACCATGGTTATCATTTCATGCCAAAGACTTTTTCTTGCTTGTTCATTTGAGTAAAATGAGTGCATGACATGATAAGGTTATGGTTACTTCAACCATCACATAAGACTTTTGTTGATATGATGAGTTATCATTGCTTTGGATTATGAGAGGGTGAAAGACAAAAGAGTTGCTCATTCTTTCTTGCTCATTCTCTCTCTTGTTCTTGAGCTCTCCTCTTGCTCTCACCCTCAACCTCTTGCTCCCTCTCTTGATCTATGGTTCTCTTGTCTCATGAGTTGAGAATCAAGAACCATAGATAAAATCCCATTCTATTTCATCTCTACTCATTCTAGTTCACTAGGTTTAGCAAACCAAGTGAACTAGTTTCTTCAAAGAACGAAGAAGGAGCTAAAGGTTGGAGCTTTCAAGTGGATCTATCTTCGGCGTACGGAGACAACGAGAAGGAGCCATCGAACCACCATCGGAGCTTGAAGAGAAGGAGTTCAAGTTTAGGTATAACCATCTTCATCCGAGTAGCTAAATATCTTTAGCTTAGTTTGCTAGTTTTAGTTTAGGTAAAGATCCCGACCTTGCTTAGTCCATGTTGCCTCTTGCGTTAAAATTTTGATTTTATACCGTTTCCGCCTCCCCGTAAGAACCGGGGGTCGCAACGTGGACTTACAGTTTCCTGTTTAGAACTCTTCCAACACACCGCCCCACCATTGAGGGTAAAGACAAAACCCGACATGGACTTGGAATCATCCTTGTCACTCTGGAAGCGGGAGTCAGCAAAGGCCTCGATCTGGAGGTCTTTTCCGCCATACACCAAGAACATCTCCTTAGTCCTTCTCAGGTACTTAAGAATGTTCTTTACCGCTATCCAGTGTTTCTCCCCAGGGTTTGACTGATACCGGCTTACCACACTCAGTGCATAAGCCACATCCGGTCTGGTACACAACATCGCATACATTATAGAGCCTACCGCAGAAGCGTAGGGTATAATAGACATGCGATCCCTCTCCAAATCAGTCTTGGGAGACATCTCTTTTGAGAGGGTGATCCCGTGACAAGCCGGTAGGTTACCGCGCTTGGAATCTTCCATACTGAATCTCTTCAGTATGGTGTCGATGTACCTGGACTGTGAAAGTCCTAATATCCTCTTGGATCTATCACGATGGATCCGGATCCCCAGGATGTAGGAGGCATCACCCAGGTCTTTCATGGAGAACCTGTGTGACAAGAACCCCTTGACAGATTGTAGCATAGGAATGTCATTTCCTTTTAAGAGAATGTCATCCACGTACAAAACGAGGAATACTACAGTTCTCGCTACAAATCTACAATAGATGCATGGTTCATCTGGATTTTTGATAAAGCTAAATTCCTTGACCATCTCATCAAAACAGATGTTCCAACTCCGCGATGCCTGCTTTAGTCCATAGATGGACTTAAGCAACTTGCACACCTTTCCGCTGCTCCCACTCTGAATGAAGCCCTCTGGTTGGTCCATATAGACACACTCCTCTAAATTTCCATTTAGAAAAGCGGTCTTTACGTCCATTTGCCAGATCTCATAATCGTGGAAGGCAGCAATGGCAAGAAGGATCCGAATGGATTTCAGCATAGCCACTGGAGAAAAGGTTTCGTCATAGTCCAAGCCAGGTCTTTGATGGAAACCCTTTGCAACAAGTCTAGCTTTATAGGTCTCAACCTGTCCATCTACACCAATCTTCCTTTTGAAGATCCACTTGCATCCTACGGGTTTTACCCCGTCTGGAGCAATGTCCAACGTCCATACTTTGTTGGTGTACATGGACTCCATTTCGGTCCGCATTGCATCCAGCCATTTTACTGAGTCAACGCTCTGAACGGCCTGCTGGAAGCTAGTAGGTTCATCATAATCTATGATGCAATCCTCTCTATCCCCGTCTATGAGAAAACCGTAGTATCTCTCGGGCGGATGAGACTGCCTACTACTCCTGCGGAGCGGCGTAGGAATGTCCTGTTCTTTTGAACCCTCTGGTTCCACTAAGCTTTCAGTAATAGCTCGTGGTTCTGGAATTTCTTCCAGTTCTACTGCGCTCCCACTAATTCCCTTTTCTAAGAACTGGTGTTCTAGAAAGTGGGCATGACGAGAAACAAGAACTTTTTGTTCCTCTTCGCAGTAGAAGAAATATCCCTTGGAGTTCTTTGGATATCCCACGAACTTACACTGTACTGAGCGTGCCTCGAGCTTGTCCGCATGCTGTTTTTAACAAAAGCTGGACATCCCCATGTCTTAATGTGATTAAGATGGGGCCTCTTCCCACACCACATCTCATATGGTGTGGTAGGCACAGTCTTAGTAGGAACTCGGTTCAAAAGGTACGCAGCTGATTCTAGCGCATACCCCCAGAATGACCACGGTAACTCAGCGTTACTCATCATGGACCGTACCATATCCAATAGGGTGCGGTTCCGTCTTTCCGATACACCGTTATGTTGCGGAGTGTATGGAGGAGTAAGCTGAGAGAGAATTCCATTCTCTTTTAAATAGTCCAGGAACTCGGCACTCAAGTATTCACCACCTCGATCCGATCTTAGAATCTTGATACTTTTGCCGGTTTGTTTTTCTACCTCATTCTTATATTCCTGGAATTTTCCAAAGGCTTCGGACTTATGTTTCATTAAGAAGACATAACCGTACCTTGAAAAGTCATCCGTAAAAGTAATGAAGTAAGAATAACCGCTTCGCGCATGTGTAGACATTGGACCGCACACGTCGCTGTGTACGAGTCCCAAGAGCTCGCTCGCTCTTACTCCGTGTCCAGTGAACGGAGTCTTTGTCATCTTTCCTTTGAGACAGGATTGACAAGTGGCATACGATTGATATTCGAACGCATTCAAATATCCTTCTGTATGTAACTTCGTCAACCTTCTCTCATTGATGTGACCCAGTCTACAATGCCACAAGAAAGTCTGATTTATTTCCGGAGACTTTCTTTTGTGTGTATTCTGGACATTGAAAATCTGTGGTTGGTTTAATACGTAAATACCATTGCTTAATGTACCTGACCCAATCAAAACTTGATTAAGGTGAATGTTTACAATATTACTTACAAACGCAAATTCATAACCTTCTTTAGAAACTAAAGATACAGAAATGATATTACAAGTTGCGTTGGGTACAAAAAAGCAATTACGCAAAACCAAAACATGTCCATCTGACATTCCCAGGTGATAGTCCCCCACGGCTTTAGCATCCATGCTAGCTCCGTTCGCAACTCTGAGGGTCATGTCACCTGCTTTCAAAACACTACGGTTTCTCAACGCCTGCAAAGAATTACAGATATGAGATCCTGATCCGGTATCCAATACCCAGGAAGTAGAGTTTATTGAAAGACAGTTTTCAATAACATACACACCTGAAGCTGAAGCTGCAACCTGCTTCAATTCCTGTGTTCTGGCCTTCCAGGCCCTGCAATCATTCTTCCAGTGTCCTTTCTTATGACAATAGAAGCATTCTTCCTTATCCACAAGCTTCCCCGCTTTCTTTGTTGCTTTAGCTTTTCCCTTCCTATCCACTTTACTAACACCGCCTCTTGGTTTGGCGGGGGCTTTCTTCTTCTTTCCCTTGGCTTTCGCCTTGGACCTAGAAGAAGATGATCCTCCTACAAACAAAGTGGATGTTTCCCTACCTTTCTGTAGGGTGCCCTCTGCGCTCCTCAGCATGTTGAGGAGCGCTGAAAGTTCAACTTCTTTTTCTTGTAAGTTGAAGTTCAGTATAAACTGGGCGTAAGTGGAAGGAAGGGACTGGAGAACTAAGTCCGTATAGAGCTCACTCTCCAATGTGGTCTCTAGGTCCGCGAGCTCCTCAATGTAGCCGATCATCTTAAGCACGTGTTCTGCTACTGATGATCCGACGGCCATCCTTGCCGAAAATAACTTTTTCGACGCTTCGTATCTTGCGATACGAGATTGCTCTCCATACAGTTCTTTTGTATGAAGAAATATGGATTCTAAGTCCATATTCTCGTGCCTCCTCTGATGTTCATTGTCCATAGAGGCAAGTACGAGGCACTTGGCCTTCGCGCTATCAATCTCCTAAGTCTTACGGATTTCCTTATCCGCGACGCTCGAAGTGGGACCAGGGACAGGGGGAGCTTTGGTGGTAAGAAGATACCCCAGCTTGTCGTAAGTGATTGCCATCTTGACATTCCTGAGCCAATCTTTGTAGTTTGGCCCTGTCAGTATGTTTTTATCTAGAAGTAACTTAAGTCCAGTCATGTCGATTGGTCGCTGCAATTAGGAGAGAGAAGAAACACTCAGCTTGATGCTCTTGCAAGTTTAGAGTGGTTTTTAGTTTGTCTAAACAGGATGGCTCCCACTGTTTCTCGAATCCCTACTCAAACCAAAAAGGAAGAATTAGTCGGGATCAATCCCACCGCACAATACTTGCTTAACCGTTCAGCCAGGCCAGTGTCGGTACTTCGAGGGAGGTTTTCCAACGCTTTCGCAAAGTTTCTTAATTAAATAACCTCTTTTCCCTGGGGGCGTAGCCCCGCTAATACCTTTCTAGGCACCTACTAGGTTTATAGCATTGATCGTTTAGTGAGAAATTTCCCGAGGAGTAGCATATACTCACAGTAGGATCGGGATCCAAATATCATCGCGTGACGAAACTGAAGGAATCCTACCAGAATCATCACACTCCAAGTGGTATGCAAATCTAGCAAGTTTCAGTACTTATGAAACTCCCGATGTGGATTTTTGCCCCATGCTCTTATGACCTTGACTTTGGCCAAAATATCATAAGTCACATGTCAAGTTCTACCCGTCATTCTCCAGGTTAATTTGGATCCATCCGTACCTACCCTTGACTTTGGCTAAAATGGCAGTACGACTGTCCCAAACCAACGCATCTATCTATGCTACACATGAATACCCAATAGCTACCAATCACTATGCCTTGACTTTGGCCAACATACACAGCTTGAATACTATTGACTATTCATGTGAAACGACGGAGGGCTACGAATGGTTTTGGCAAAACCGTGAACGTAGTGAACTTGATATAATCGATGGAACGAGATAGCTTTTAAAAGGAGTGGCTCAAGCTCCGCATTTAAAAGTTAATTTTGAAAAGAACCGAGTGGTTTTCCGAAAGTGTTCCAACGATTTTAACTTGGTTTATTTTCTTGAATTAGTTCTTTTAATGCGTGATATTCTTGCATTAGTTCTTTTAATGCGTCCCATCATTTAATCCTACCATTGCAGAAAACAACCAAAATATGACGTACGTTTATGCCATTCGCATTCGCCACGGGGCCCCGTCATTACCCGTTAGGTTACTTAACTAACGACAGAGCGGGGGCTGGGCTAGCGCGGCTGTAAAACATAAGCAACGCCTAAATAATATCATATATAGATATATTGCAATTATAGCCATTTCAGATCACAGATGAACACATTGGATATACTAGGAATCCGCAATTCGTACGAGCCTGTAACGAAAAGCAGATTACACGGTCGCGGTGAATAGCCAAAACCCCACCCAAGACCCCTACGGGTGCGGCAAACTACCCGCCAAGTACCCGAAGCGAAGCAACCTCCCTCAACTCCGTGAGTAGGCCACTCGGCACTTTGGCATACCCGGTAGTTTATGCACACCCTCCATGGGTCTATCCTAGGAGCAAAAACTGTAAAAAGAAATTATACAATGACGGCTACAACCCCGACCCGGTTGTGCGGCCATACAAATAATTATTACATCAATTTACAAATTTACATGAATTGAAAGAAAAGAAAACTCTCGTCTCACAACCCCCGGCTATTCACCCGCGACAATCCAATGAATTCATATACACATTCCAATAACATTACAGATCACAGATTTGTATAACCCCCACTAATCGACATATAGCGATTAGCAGACGTTCAATACAAATATCACATTACAGAAAAACCCGTCAGCTAAAGTCTTTTAGAAGTTCGATCAAAAATACGGATTTTCAGGACCCCAAAAATGAAATTTTCGTTCTGGAAAATCTGGGCAGAAAATATATATTCCAAAAATCCCAAAAAAACCCCAGAAAAACACTGCACCAAACTTGGACCTCGGCCGAGTCAACTCGGCCGCGGAACCACGGCGGGAGCATGCTCCCGCCGCGTTTCCGCGGCGCTTTGACTCGATCGTTGGACCAAATTTGGTGGGTGTTCACACAAAAGCCTGAGCCGATTTTTAAGATAAAAATTATCAATTTTTGAACAGAATAAAAATCGGCAGAAACTTGAAAATCTCGGGTTCGTTTCGTGACTTTTCATTGATCGATCTTCTAGCTACTTTGCTAACATGTTAGATAGAGTTTAACCAGGCTCTGATACCACTGTAAGTCCATGCTACCTCTCCCGGTACTTTCGGGCATGCGGAATTTGGTGAAAAACAATTTTCTTAGAGGTGGTAACATGGACTCAAAACCGGATCTTTGTTAAACATCTAACTAACAACCTAACTACGAGTTGCTAACTACTCGGTTAGGGGGTTATACCTTTCTTTTTCTCGAACTCCTTCGTCTCCAAGCTTCGATGGTCGTCCGAATCGGCTTCTCCCCGTCGTCTCCTTGCGCCGAAGATAGATCCACCTGAAAGCTTCAACCTTTGGCTCCTTCTTCGAACTTTGAAGAAACTAGTTCACTCGGTTTGCTAAACCTTGTGAACTAGAGTGAGTAGAGAAGAGTTTGTATGGGATTTTATCTATTGTTCTTGGTTCTCAACTCATGAGACAAGTGAACCATAGAGTCAAGAGAGGGAGAGCAAGAGGAGGAGATGAGAGCTCAAGAACAAGAGAGAGAATGAGCATGAAAGAATGAGAGAAGACTTTTCTCTCTTGGCTCTCATAATCCAAAACCATCATCACAAAAATAATAATCAAGTATTGTGTAAAATGGTTCAAGTCAAAATGGCTAAATCATTTCATGCACTCATTTCTCACAAAAGAAACAAGCAAGTAAAAAGTCTTTGCCATGAAATGATAGCCATTGTCATCATGATGGTCAACTAGTCCAACCTAGTCAACCGGTCAACAAAGTCAACAAGTCAACAAAGTCAACCCCTCAACAACCATGTCACCACAATACTTAATTAATATTATTGTTAATCACATATCATATTCTCATTAGGGTTGAGCAAAAAGTCAATGGTCAACTGTCAACGGTCAACAACCCTAATGAGAATCCTCTGCCTCTGTCTCTCCGTCAACTGTGCATACACACCCGCATCCGCGTTCCGAGGAACACGAATGCACACTGGATAAATCCAATCCCAAAAGGTACATTAGGATCTGGCTTAAACCAAAGCCCGCTAGTGTAAACTGTCCGGACACTGTACGTGCACAAGTGCACGGATGTGACCGAACCCTGTCGCAAAACCATGCGACCTATCGCAAAACCATGCGACCTCTACTCTTTTGCCTAAAGGCGAATAGCTTTCTGTGTGGGACTCTAAAGACTCGACACTATGCTGGCAGTGGGTTTAACCACAGACCGCAAGTGGCACTAGCTGTGCGTAACGGTCCCCAGGTAGATGCCGACAAGAAGACTGACGAGGCGAAACCCATCTGAACTCCTACTGAGCCTGAATGTGACATTCTCCGTACAGTCCGGTCTGTTCGTCTGATACATCGCATAGCGGGCCTAGGGGGCGGTAAACGTCAGTCCCCCAATAGCGGTACAAGTCGTGTCGGAGTGAAGCCCAAAACACCCTGAGATAACACTGGAAGCCTACCAGTATATCTCGTTTGCCCTGGCCAGGGACTACTCGTGTAATGGCTCTCCTAGACACAGCGCGATGTCAACCCCCAATACCGGGAGAGACGAATCCTGTCTAACCGTCACTGCCTCCAAGTGCTTCAGGACTGCACCCAACTACCACCTGTTTGCATGACTCCTTTGAGCCGTGGTAGGGTAGTAATCAAAGTACAGTGGGAACACACTCGAGGCGAAGTGACAGTGTCAAGTCAGCGGACTAAGCTGTACTCATGTCACCTGGGAACTGATAACTGACGATATGCATAATACCAACTAGTCAGTTCCTGACGAGTCCTGTCCAGTGTACTCGTAACCCAACGAGCACCCGCATACTCTCTCAAGTACGACGTACCGACGGCTGTGGGACAGACCGTCTCCTACACTGGGATGAGAAGCGCATGCGCTAGTCTACTCCGGAGTATCGATGCCCTGTCTCGATAGTCCTGCGACCAGGGACCTGCATAAGGATGTGCTTATAGATTAGCCAGCTCCACTAGTGTGACTGCCATCACAACGCTGGTAATCAAGCAAAGATCCTAAGGGCTCCACTAATGTGTATAGGCGATATACTAAAATAAACACATGTACACATTGAAGTAGAAACAAACCAAGTAGCATACTACTATTTTGAGCAAGATTGTATATACAAGGTGAATATCCCAAGCTCCATTAAGTAATATACAAACTAGTATGATACAGTAATGGCCTCTAGGGCATATACACTAACACTGTGCTCCCCTCCTTGGGTCCATCCTAATGCGGAAAAGTAAATAATATACAACACTAGTGGCATCAACCTCAACCTGGAAGTGCCCCAAATAAAAGAATATTACATTACATTTGAATTTACATGAATGAAAATTTAAAACTCTTATCTCACATAAAACCCCCGGCTATTCAATCACGACAATCCTGCACATCATATCTCAGCAACACATAATATCTCATATCATCAACGTAAGTAAGTATGCATACACCGATCGTCGTCGATGTATAGCAATGACAGTCGGCAATACAACTACATACTACACTTACGGTCACAGAAAAGAAATTGTAAAACTACAATATTTGGAATCTACAATCACTTTAGACATCGTAAATCCGAAATATCACATACTTCGCATTTCATGCCTAACACAATGAATTCCACATATTGTATCACATTCCAGATAAATAGACAGTATTAAACTTTTCGAACAGATAATCAAATACCCAAAATTTCCTAAAGTGCTCAACACTTGAGCGGAGTTCAAATAATCCCAGAATATGTCACAGTACCAGTGATCCAGCCGTAGAAGGGTCAAACCAACGCCACACATGTGGCACGCCGTACTGCCCCAAACCTGAAGGTTCAAACGGCAGTTCAAGACGGTCACATAATCGAGTTAAGGTTTGTTTTCTTCTAGAGGGTCCACCGTGTTACTTGCACATTTTTCCGAAAGATTTAAACTCGAGAAAAGATTCAACACTTGAAAATTTTCCGTGTCGGGAAAAAGTGAGTTAATGATATCCGTTCGAACTTTTTAACAGTTTCTAAATATCCGGAAATAAAAACAAATTTAAATATTCCGATCGAATCTACGATTACAAAATAAAACCCAGAACACTCAACCCATGAGTCAAAATAAAATTACCAGAAACTAAATAAGCATTTAAAAAGAATTACTGTGAAAACAAAACATTCTTATCAAGCAGTACGGCCGCGGAACCGTGGCCCAAGCAGGTAACGGCCGCGATTCCGCGGTCGTCTGTACGGATCACCACATCGAATTTCACAGTTATTCTTATTTCTCTATGCTGAATTTTTCAGGTATTTTTAATTCAGAAAAAATCGCATTTTTGAAAAATATCCAGAGAGGGGTTCATTTTCGTCGGTTCGGGTTCGATCGGAGTTTTAACTTCGTAAACACGTCGCCTAATGCTCTAGCTAGGCTCTGATACCACTGTAGGGTTCCTAGGCACACTAGTGAAGGTTCATAAAGCATCAAACATGCCCGAATAAAATTTTACATGTGCCGAACAACCTAAAGACGGGATCTTTGCTAGATTATTAGGGTTTAGCATGCAAGATGATATCTTTAAAGCTAAGTGTGAGGGATTACAACCTTTGTAGTCCGCTCCTTCACTTCACAAGCTCCGAGTAGAAGTCCCTTCGCCGCGATCCACGATCTCCCGGACTCAAGAGAGGCTCCACGACTCGAACGATCCATGCTAGCTTGAAGTGTTCCGATTCTCCGATGATCTACGTCGAAGTTGCTATAACCCAAGCTTTCTCACTCTAAAGAGATGAACACCCTAATCTAATGGGCTAGATTAGATGAGGATGATGGAGTAGTATTTATGCTTTCTTTTTAATTCACTTTCTCACAAGAAATCATCACAAAAGAATTAACTAGTAAGCTTTTTCTTTTTGAACTCAAGAGAGAAGAAGATGATAATGAATAAGATAATCCTTTTGTGATGAATAGAAGATAAAAGTATATGATTGATTATAGAACCATGGTCAAGGATGATAGAATAAAACTTGTAGAGAATAAACTAGAGTTAGGGTTTAGTTAGGTTAAGGATAAGTATCAACCATAATATCTTAACCAAGACAAAATAGAATCCTTCTAGAATGAACAAGAAGAAGCTAACCCTAATCAAACCCTAATCCCTTTTTATCATCCTTAAACATGTTTTATAATAAATCATATCATGTCACAATAATATATATCACATATATATTATATATTTGCAACAAAAGAAAATAATACATTTAACATATATCGCATATATATCAATGTATTAATCCGGTGAGAAAATGAAATAATAAAGCGAGCCAATATTAGATAATGTAATACAATATATCATATATATCATTATACATTAAATCATCGAATCAATACTTGATACAACGATCCGGCTATATCGAATAAAACCGACTAATATATCATGTACCGATTCATCGAATCAACACTTGATCCGATGTCCCGATTCATATCTAAATATCTCGAGAATATAATACGGTATCTCATATCGCATTATTCTCGGTCCTGCACATATCACATATGTGCCTCTACTCCGTTTTGCCTGAGCCAAGAAACCTCTGTGTAGGACTCTAAAGAATCGTCAATACGCCGGTAGCAGGTGATGATCATATCAAACACCCACAAGCTGCAAGCGGTCAGCTAAACGTAACAGCCACACAGGTTTTGAGCGATCAGAAGATCAACAAGCTAGCCTGTCCATTCTCCTGTGAATCCAATCAGTAACACTCCCGTACAGTCCGGTCTGTTCGTCTGATATGTCGCATATCAAGTCTAGGGGTGGTATACGCCAGACCCCAGTAACCGATAAGTCGTGTCGATGTGAGGCTCATAACTGGTCGATAAACTACTGGTAACACTTACCAGTATATCTCTATATTAGCCCTGGCCAGGGACTTCCAGTTATAGCCAATCGAACACTGCACGACATCAACTCCCTATACCGGGAGAGACGAATCCCCTCCTATCGCTCATTGCTTCCATGTGATTCGGGACTGTAACCAAAAACCACCGTTTTGCACGCCCTCTTGGACGTGGTAAGGTGGAAATCAAAGCACAGTGGGAATCACACAAGACTCTATGACGATCTCGGGTCTACAGACTACCCTGTACCAGTGTCACCGGAGAACTGCCATCTGACGTGTGGTATATCACCAACTGGGAGTTCTCGGCGAGTCCTTCCAGTGTACCCAGTCTCCACTGAGCACCCGTACACCATCTTTGATGTCAAACACCGATGGATATGGGATCATCCATCGCCCATCATATGGGTCAAGATGCGTATACGCTAGTCTACTCTGGTGTATCGATGCCCTGTCTCGATATACCCTCGACTAGGAACATTTATAGGATGTACTCATTGACTACCGTAGCCCCACTAGTATGATCTCATCATAATCCCAGTAGTCGAGTACAGATCCTAAGGGCTTTATCAACATGTGAGAGAAAGACGGTAAACCAATACAAGTCAACATGTTAAGATAAAGTGAAACCAAATAGCATACTATCATGACGAGCAAGAAAGTCCTCTCTGTATATATCCAAGCATCCATCATAATATACATCATATGTACAACAATGGCCTCTAGGGCATATCATAACTAACAAGGGGCAGGCTGCCTACCAGTGATGTCTGGCGCGGCGGATATCCGGAGGATTCTGACCGTAGTCGTGAGATTGATGATATGGGCCGATCTTATTTCAAAAAAGTTTTACTAAGATAAGAATACATATTTTCTCATACCAAACATATTCAGGTTTCATGTGATTATGCATTCATGTTGCACCCATACTACTGCATTGCATCATATCGGTATATGTAGGTTGTGACGCATTTGCGTGCATACTTACGATAGCCTTATTAGATATTACTTACTACTCACAAGTTTGCAACTCACCCCCGTTGTGCCATGGTATCTTGCAGGTCCGACCCGCTACCATAGTAGCGGCGGGCGTACTTCTTCCTTTGCTTTGTTTGCTTGGACTTGCGGCTTGCTCATAGGTGGATTGCGAGGATATCTTGTTTTCATTTTGTATATTACTTTATATCTAGTACACTCCATCTACCCTTGTATATTGGACTAGTCGGTGAGACTTGTGAGACTTATATTTGTGGTTTTTGGTGTCGATGCTCACTTGAGCCGACGTGGTGTTTCTTATTTCTAGCTTTCAGATGCTTATTTTCGTGCTTTTGATACATATTGCATGTGGTTGTGATTCCGCCTTGGGCGAAGAGCTAGCTCCCGCTTGGGGATGCCTTTATTCTTGATATATATGTAGTTTTATGTGTTGTACCCGTTTGGTGGCCAGTATTTACAAGGAAGACTCTGCCGAAATTTTTGGGAAATATCGTAATGTTTTTAAAATGATTAGTGCGACTTATTTTGTTTAACTAAGTTTTCCTTCACTCTATTGCTTTAAATGGTTTAGATTTCTGGGCTTTGGCTTACTTAGATTACGTTGCGCTTTGGGACGTTTCGTAATTTAAGTGCCAGTCACGTTCCGTACCTTCGGGTCGTGACATTTTTGGGTACAGTCCCGAGTTACATGGAGGCAGTGAGCGATAGGAGGGGTTTTGTCTCTCCCGGTATTAGGAGTTGATGTTGCGTTATGCTCGATTGGCTATAATAGCAAGTCCCTGGCCAGGGCTGATGAGATTTACTGATAAGTGTTATCATTAGTTTCTCGAAAGGTTATAGGCCACACATCGGCAATACTTATCGAGTTAGTGGGGTCTGATGATTCCAGCCCCCAGACTCGATATGCGATATATCAGACGAAGAGACTAGACTGTACGGTAAGTGTTGCTTATAGGCTCTACGGGAGTTTGGACAAGTTTGCTTGCTGATCTTCTATTCGTTCAATACCTGGTTCACCGTTATGTCTAGCTAGTACCGCTGACAGCTTATGGGTATCTGATGTGATCATTACCTACCGCTGGCGTATTGGCGAGTCTTCAGAGTCCCAGATAGAGCATTCCTAGCTCAAGCGAAACGAAGTAGGGCACGTATGGAGATATGTACGGGAGCTTGATTAAATACGAGTATATGATATTCTAATCTAGCGATATTTGATATCAGCCGGATTATATATAATATAATCGGATTATTGAATCAAGTGTTGATTCAATGATTTGATTTATATATATGTTTATATATTTGATATTAGCCGGATTATATATGATATAACTGGATTATTGAATTAAGTGTTGATTTAATAATTTGATATGTATGTATGTATGTATGTATGCATGCATGTATGTATGTATGCGTGTGCGTGTGTGTGTGTGTCTGTGTGTATTAACTAATATTAAATATTATCCGGTTATATGTGATATAACCGGATTATTGAATCAAGTGTTGATTTAATCAGTTGATATACATATATATTTGATATTAGCCTTGTTATATATGATATAACCATATTATTGAATCAAATGTTGATTTAATATACATACATACATATATATATATATATATATATATATATATATGAGGTTAATGGAGGAAAGATGCCATATGAGGGAATTTCCTCTTATAGCGTCGAAAAACTACACCCTCCGTCGTTTTTTTCCGACGATCGACACACCATCTTCATCGTTATCATCTAAGATGTGGATACACCAAATTTCATGTGATTCTACAACTTTTTCACCGTTGATTTAGTGAGTTCAAAATTAACGGTTTACCGACAATAGAACTTTTTACATTGCTAAATGAACGGTGAAAAGGTTGTAGAATCACATGAAATTTGGTGTACCCACATCTTAGATGATAAAGATAAAGATGGTGGATTCCGATCGTCGGAAAATACGACGGAGGGCGTATTTTTTCGACGCCATAGGAAGAAATTCCCTCCTATGGCCTCTTTCCTCCATTATTCTCTCTCTCTCTCTCTATATATATAAACTAATATTAAGCTCATTTAAGATTTTCTTCTCTTTATATATATATATATATATATATATATATATATTGTATCATGGTTGATGATACATTGAACATGGATGTATGAGAATCACACAAAAGGTGAAGATGAGATGATAATGATTAATACATATGAATTAAGGAAAAGAGAAACGAGCCATTGTTTCATGGATGCTTTGAGAAGGCATGACTCATCTTTTTTCTTGTTTTATTCATAGATATTTATCATTCTCATCTCATATCATCTTAACACTTAATGGTTCACAAACACTCATTCCAAGTTCATCTTCATCTCCTCACTAGTTTTCTAGGGTTGAGAAAAAGAAAAGGGGAAAGAAATATTTTAGTGAGCAAAATTCCTAATTTATCAGCCTACACTACTCTAGCCTATTATCTTCACTAATACCATGATTAGTGAAGTGTGAGCTTGAGTGTGAGTTGCCTCAAGATGGATAATCTTCAACGATGAAGACTACAAGCAAGCTCGTTCCATCCTTCAAGTGGAGTCAAAGAAGAGTTCTAGGGACTACTACTTGGAGCTTTAGAAGTGAAGGACTAAACTACAAAGGTTGTAGACACTCTTCACTTAGTTTAGAACTTGTATTCTTAACTACAAAACCCTAATTCTCTAGTTTGATTCTTGTTTATTATACTTATACCTCTAAATTTTTAAAATTGCATACTTGATGCTCATTGAAATCTAGTAGAGGTGCTAAGACATACTTTCATGGTATCAGAGCTAAGCGAGAGGCTTAGGAATAGCTTTGACGCAGTTAAAGTGTTCGATCAACATTTTAAACACGGGATTTGGGTAGTTTCTGTCCAATTTTTCAAACATTAAGAATTTTGAAATTAAAAATGCTCAGAAAATCATGCAGGCATTTTTAGGAAGGCACAAGAAAACGGAGCTCCTAATCCCAAAACTTGGCCATGGAACTGCCGCCTAAACCATGGTTTAGCCGCGGTTCCACCGCCAATTTGAGGAATTAAATCTCCAGTTTTCTTGAGTTTCTTCATAATTTGATTTTGGACTTTCTTGGTATTTTTTTGTGAGGCTCAAGTTGTTGAGGTCTCCGTGAATTGCTGCTGTTTGATACATCGATCGAAATGTTTAACATTGTCTATATTGCTATGGTTATGTGATTCAATTTTTGGAATCCACATTTATTAGTTTTGCGAAAACTAGTTATCGATTTGTAAATCTCGCATTTTAGTCTCAAATGATGGATTATCACGGAGTTTGGATTTGGATCGAAACTCCGTCGTAATCTCGTATCGTACGCGAATACTCACCGGGAGATACTAGCAGACAGCCATGCCCCAATGCCCTGACCAAGTGACTATAGGAGAACCACATGGCCAAGAGCATCCACTCAGGTGCTCGCGGCCACGGTGTTCCGCCCAAGTCCACTTCGTTGATGGCCTCGGGGGTGCGTCCATCCACTAAAGTTCCCAACGAGCATTCGATCTTTTAATCGGGAATCTTGTTGAATTGCCTGACTTAATTTTTGAAAAGTGTTTTCAATTCGAGACTTAAATGTAAGGTTTATATGGTTAGGTTTGAAATTCGGAATATGTGATAATCCGGGTTTATGATGTCTAAAGATACGGATTTTAATTATTATAGTTTTCATTTCTTTTCTGCAACCGTAAGTGTAATATGTGACAGTATCACTGTTCAGTTGATAAAACTGCACTTTTAATATGAAATTTTCCCTACTATTTATATATAATAAAAGATGTTTATTATAAATATGACTCATATAAGGGTTTATCAGTAACAATACTATTTTAATGTATTTATATATTATAATTAACATTATGAAGGGAAATGTAAGCATATAATATTCATGTAATATTTGGTCTATTTAAATATGCTTACCTTATTAAATTTCTTTGACCAATTCTCTTAAAACTAACATATCATGACAAATGGTTAAGATAATATCTCAATAAAAATAAATTCTACTAATATCATTTATTGAGATAATTGTGCAGGAATTATATCATGACTGAAGTTTCAAGGAAATCCAAGTTGGCGAGATCAAATCTGCCGAAAATATTCAAGTAAATTGAAGAAACCAATTCTGGCAGAAACATAGAAAAGATTTTTAAAGTCTAGATACTTAAAAGATCACCAAGTACTACAGAGATGAATCCCCATAAAAATGAAGCCCTAAATCCCCTAACCAACAGCGGATCCGCGGCCAAACTACCTAATAGCCGCGGTTCCGCCGCATTTCTGAGGAGTTGGGATCTTGGATTTTTTGGGTAACATCCTAACAGCTAGTTGCCTTATTCGGAAACTAAATATTCTGGCTCTGTGACTATAAATAAGGACCGAGAGCCTCTTGAAAAAATCATCATACCGACGCGATCACGAAATCCACGACGGCTCAAGAATCCTGGTTGATCATCAACAGTTCATCTACCTCCTTAAGAAGAGATCGAGAAGCAAACTAGGGTTTTGTAATCATTTTCTAAAGGAACAAAAGTGTACTTGATCTTGTTGATTAATAAAGGTAGTTTTATTCTATTGCATTTTATTTTCTTCATGATTTCTATCTTTTCTTTTCCCAACATGCGCGAGTAATTCTCCACTTGTTAGGATTCGTAGGATTAGAGTAGATTAATGGATGATGAAGATCCTTAAACTCTTTTTACATCCTATAAAGTTTATAAACATTACCAAAAGAATCATTAACATCCTAATTGGGTGCGCTACCAATTCATTGATAGTCACGACCGCGATTTGAGATTAGATTAACGATTGCTTTGGTAAAGACTAGACATGAACGGAGATCCATGTCAAGATAGGGGTTAAGAGTGGGAACCCTTTTCCCTCCAGAAACCCTAATCTACATGCATCACTGTCGATCTAGTTTTAAATCTATTAAAGGATAAAGGAAGTAATCTTTAATTAATCATCCATGACTACTAAATCTTAACGAACCCTATAAGCCCCCTTCTAATATAAAACCTACATCCGTAGTTAATCTAGATCTATATCCTGCATCATGTTTGACGTAGATCTAGAACCTACAACCATTCTTCACCATTCTTTATTCTTCCTCCTTTCCTAATCAACACGTCTAAAGTAAGATTAAAAGATTCAACGTTTTCCTGAGGACGACCCATACTCATCTCGGTTTAGCTACACGCGACACTGTTATTGATTGCGGTTAACTACAACTCTAAAACAACAACCAATCAAATGGCACCGTTGCCGGGGATACGTGCGTAATTTATTTTTCTTACTATTCGTGTTGAATTCTTATTCGATCCATATCATAAACAAAACAAAACTTCAAATTGTATATTTAACGATTATTGTGTGAATTTTGCAAGGGGATCTGGAGTCACAGAATTGAGGAAACAGAGAGCCAGAGATATTCATCAAGATCTAGAGGAGCACAGGAGGCCACGTAGCAAAAATCATCACGAGATCCCTCCACTTGGCGGCGGAACTGCGGCAAACAAGCAAAAGTGCGGCGGAAGCGCGACGGATTTGAGGGATTAGGGTTCCAAACTTATCTGGTAAATTTCTCAACTCTTTCTCTCTCCTCTGAAATCCAATAAAATATCTTTCCTGCAGGATTCTTTGCAAAATATCGCCGCTCAAAAATCTTTTTGCAAAGTTTTGTACTTGGTTTGTTTATTCATATTTTAATACGGATTTTAAGGGACAAAACCAAAATTCAGATTAGGTGGGGATTTTATCACCCTTCCTAAGCCCCACAAATCACAAAACGAGCATCCGCATCAACCCAACATTAATTTATATAATATCTAGACAAGACTCTAAGGACTTTCGCGCTCAATAAGGACAGAGGAAGGTCGTGGGTAATCTATTGGTTATCCGCATTACTTTTGTGGTGCCTAGGCAAGTGTGTTTAAGGCAAGTGGTTACTTAATTAGGCCCGCAATTTTCGTTGATTCGTATAGCGGATACCTCCCACTTACCTGGCATTTACCTGGCCACAAGAGTAGTAAAGAGGTGTTAGAGGATTGATCCCGCGACTTGTCTTTTGGAAGTCTAGGAGCGGTCTAGAGACTTGACCTAGGTAACCTTAGTTCTAGGGTTGTTTGTGCATTTTTGTGTGATTTGTCTTAAGTCCTACTTTTTCAAAAACAAACCAATTTTTAAATAACACACACGCTGCCACTTGCGCTAAACCCGCTTAGTGCATGCTCGGCTGGACACGGGATTCTAGTGCCTGTCTTGTCCGCGTTCCTGCTATCGACTCCGAAGCCGGTACTTCTTCATTTTCTTTTTCCCCACCACCCACCGCATCGATCGAGATGGATGGTACTCCATCAAATTATAATACCACCCTTCCACCACCCGTAGGTAAGCAAAATCAACCGCGCATCTCTCTCCAAGAGAGATGCTATCCTATCCGTGGTCCACTTCCTACCTGTTTATCCATTCCACCACCCAACGGGGATAATTTTGAAATTAAACCCCACTACATCAATCTGTTGCCCAAATTTCACGGGCTTGAGTCTGAAGATGCGTACGTTTTCATCACTAAATTCGAAAACATATGCGCAATGATGGGTACTTCACAACTGTCCGTGGATGCTATGCGCTTGCGTCTTCTCCCATTCACTTTGTACGACTTGGCAGAAAAATGGCTTTATAATACTGCCACACACTCTATTACCAATTGGGATGAGTTCGTGATAGCATTCCTTAAGAAATCTTACCAAAATCATAAGACCGGCTCGTGTTCGAAGCGAAATCAACCAGTTTACCCAGCTTCCCAATGAACCATTTTGGAAGTGCTTTGAACGTTTCAAGGATCTGCTTGTCCAACATCCTCATCATGGAATACATATATGGGATCTGTGCCGAATTATATATGAGGGCATTAATCTAGCGACAAAGCAGATGCTTGAAACAATGTGTCAATGCAATTTCATGTCCAAAGACTATGGTGAATCCTGGAAATATCTGGAAGATCTCGCTGAAAACACTTTGCAGTGGGAAAGCGTTAGACCACCTTCATTTAGGGGAGGTATTCACCAGATCGATGTTTCCATCACAGTAAAAGCCGAAATGGCAGTGATGCAAAAGAAACTCGACGCTATTGAAAACAAATTCTCATCGGTCTCCCTAAACCAGGTAACGCTTCCCAAAACCGTGTGTGGTTGATGTTCCGATCCATCACATTTGACCGAAGAATGTCCTATGAATGCACCGTTTCAAGGTCACGAGCAAACTAATGCTGCTTTTCAGCAGCGACCTAGAAACGGTCCTTATTCTTCCACATACAATCAGGGATGGAGGAATCATCCTAATTTTGCTTGGAACCAAAACCAACCCCAAAATCAAAACCATTTTCAAAGCAATTACCAAAGACCTCCTCCACAGCAACAGCAACCACCACCACAGATTCAGCACCCTTTTCAATCGCAACCTGTTCAAAACCCGACCAATAATTCTTTCCAAACGACCGGTACCGATAACTCCTCTTCACTCGCACAAACTTTGGATTTATTTATGAAACATTTGATCCAAATGTCGGCTGATATGAGGTATTCTATTGATTCCATAAAGAAAGACTCCGCCTCCCACGGTGAGAGTATTAAATCAATAGAAGTTAAATTGACAGTTGAATGCCGCGATGAGTGCGAGAGAAAAAAGGAAACTCCCATCTCAACCCCTACCGAATCCCGGCCACTCACGACATCATAATGTGAGTTCCGTTACTACGTTGAGATCGGGAAGAGTGCTGGATAACTGAGTTGGTGAACAAGTTGATGACGTTAGTGATACCAATGATACCCCGGCTTCTACTTCTTTCCCTAATTCGTCTAGTCTCCCATCTACTTCCGAGCCTATTCTATGCTTCCCACAAGGCTCGAACCCTCAGCCCACTTTCTCGAATCTATCTAAAATGATCCCCACTCTAATTTTGGGTTCCATTCCATCCCCACAATCTTCTCCAATGTTGGACCCAACCCTTATTGATAAAGCTCCGTTTCCAAACAGATTGAGGGCCAACAAACCTAACCCACAAATGGAGAAGATTGTGGACATGTTTAAGCAAGTTACGTCATTATTCCTCTCCTAGATGCTATTCAAAAAGTCCCATCTTATGCAAGAATCCTTAAAGACTTGTGCACTAGGAAGAGAAAAACTCAAGTGCCGAAAAAGTTTTCATGACGTGTAATGTTAGCACAGCTTTTACCCAGCAAATACCAAAGAAACATAAGGACCCTGGCTATCCTACCATCTCTATTTCTATTGGGGGTAAAAATATTAATCGTGCTTTACTCGACCTTGGCGCTAGCATTAACTTGCTTCCATATTCCGTATATGAGCAGTTAGGAATTGGAGAGTTAAAACCTGCCCATTGTACTCTCCAGATGGTAGACCGATCAATCACCAAACCTAGGGGTGAACTAGAGGATGTGTTAATTAAAGTCGGGGAATTCATATTCTCTGTGGATTTTATTGTTTTAGATACACAACCTTTCGCTAACCCACCCAACCAAATCCCGGTGATACTCGGTCGATCTTTCCTAGCAACTTCCAACGCTGTAATTAATTGTTGTAATGGTTCTATGAACTTATCCTACGGGAAGATGATAATTGAGCTTAATATTTACAATCTAGGAAGCCAACCATATGAACCTTCTGCTCATTTTCTTGATGTCTGTTCCATCAACGAGATAGCTTCCGACAGCTGCGAAGCGGAAGCACTTTGCTATGATGATCTCGACAACACTAGTGCGGCATTGTTTGATTTGGAAAATTATTATAGTGATGATATCTTCAATGAGTCCATCCCTGAGTTTGAATCCGTTGACTCGTCGCAAAAGTCAGTAGCACTTTCCGAGTCAATATCCTATGCAAAATATGAACCTTTTAGGGAGTCCGAGCATCATTTCCTTACCCAACCTTCTATTGTCTCTCCGCCAATACTAGATCTCAAACCACTACCTTCTCATCTTAAATATGCGTATTTAGGTGAGAATGAGTCTTTGCCCGTGATCATATCCGCTTCTCTAGTTTTAGAGCAAGAGAACGCACTTTTGGCGGTATTGAGATCAAATCGGCAAGCATTTGGTTGGACAATGGCTGACATCAAAGGGATTAGTACCTTAATTGTTGAACATTATATACATCTGATGGATGAAGCCAAGCCAACCCGAGACCCACAAAGACGGTTAAATCCTGTTATGAAGGAGGCGGTAAAGAAAGAAATCGTCAAGTGTCTTGATAGTGGTATAATTTACCCGATATCTGATAGCCAATGGGTAAGTCTTATTCACATGGTCCCCAAAATTCTGGCATCACGGTCATAACTAATGAGGCTAATGAGTTGATCCAAACATGCACCCAAACTGGATGGCGTGTATGTATTGATTATAGGAAACTCAATGCTGCAACGAGGAAAGATCACGTCCCTCTACCTTTCATTGACCAGATGTTGGAACGATTAGCTGAACACGAATACTATTGTTTCTTGGACAGATACTCTGGCTATAACCAGGTCCCCATCGCTGAAAAGGATCAAGCTAAAACTACATTTACTTGTCCTTTCGGTACATTTTCTTATAGACGCATGCCCTTTGGGTTATGCAACACTCCTGCTACATTTCAGCGGTGTATGACGGGGATATTCTCAGACATGGTTGAGAATTTTGTGGAAATATTTTTGGACGATTTCTCCATATTTGGGGACTCCTTTGAGGACTACCTTCGTCATCTTGACGTGGTTCTTACCCGCTGTAAGGATAAGAACTTACCTTTGAATTCGGAAAAATGCCATTTTACGGTCCAAGAAGGTATTTTCCTTGGACATATAATTTCACGAAAAGGCATTGAGGTTGACAGAGCTAAAATATATGTCATCCATAACCTCCCTCGTCCCAAATGCGTCAAAGATATACGATCCTTCCTTGGTCATGCGGGATTTTATAGGAGATTCATTAAGGACTTTAGCAAAATTGCTAAACCCTTAACTCTTCTCTTGGCCAAGGATACAATATTTCACTTCGATTCGGATTGTGAGGCTGCTTTTGAGTCGCTTAAAAGAACTCTCACGACAGCCCTCGTTCTATCATCTCTGGATTGGAACCACCCGTTCGAGCTTATGTGTGATGCATCAGATTTTGCTATTGATGCGGTCTTAGGACATCACATTGATAAGATGCCACATATAATTTACTATGCAAGTAGGACCTTGAACGATGCACAAATTAATTACACAACTACCGAAAAAGAACTCTTGGCAGTTGTATTTGCATTAAAAAAATTCAGGCCCTACTTGATTGGCTCGCCAATTGTGGTTTACACTGATCACTCCACCCTACGACACCTTTTATCGAAGAAGGATGCTAAGGCCAGGCTAATATGTTGGATCCTGTTGTTACAAGAATTTGATCTTGTCATCCGAGACAAGAGTGGATGTGAAAACGTAGTAGCTGACCATCTTTCACGCATCTCTTCTTCACCAATGTTGACCGTGCCGATAAATGACTCATTTCCTGACGAACAACTCTTGACCGTATTCTACGAACCTTGGTTCGTGGATATTGTGAATTATCTAGCGACGGGACTTATTCCTAGCAATTGGTCGAAACAAGACAAACTTCGATTTCTATCCCAAGTAAAATAATTTTACTGGGATGAACCTTATTTGTTTAAGTATTGTTCCGATCAAATCATTCGCAGATGTGTCCCTAACAACGAATTCAAGAGTGTGTTTGTAGCGTTTTGAAAATCGTTTCGGTGAAATTTCGGAAAATCGGTAAAATAAGGGGGTTTTCTGTAAAAAGTCAAAATGCAAATATCTTATTATAAAAATTAAATATACATATTCTAGCTATGTAATTGCTAGTATTTGGTGTTTATTGAGCCACTGGTGATATTTCAAATTTTCTGAAAAAAAAATTATTTATTATTATTTTAAGCCGTCACTAATACATTTAATTAGGGAAAATTACAAATTGGAATGAGTTGAAACAAATTTTGTTCATCATGACACATTAAATAAAATTTTATCATGTGGTTTTTTAAATGAAATCGTTTGCCAAAACGGTTTAGAAAATATCGAAGAAAAAAAAGGCTTTTTCCGGTGAATTTAGTGTTAATGGAAATTGGGGTATAACATTTATCATTTTCCCTCACCCACACTCACACACACCCTCTCTCTCCTCTCCAAATCAGCAGCCCTCACTTCCACTCTTCCCCACTTAAAGATTGGAGTGAAAAGCAATTGAAAAGAAAAGAAAATGAAAAGGTTAATGAGAGAAGAAGTTGTGTGTTGACTTGGGGGTGTTTTATCTTGACTTTGATTTCTTCCCGTACCCCCACACACACCATAACCCCCCATCCTTGCTGGCCGAGCCCCTCACCTAGAAAATCAGCAACAACCCCTCTCCTTTCCTTCTCTTTTCCCTTCAAAAATTCACCCAAAAATGCTTCAAAATCCACAAAATATTCAAAACTAAATCCAAATCCAACTCCTACCCATTTTATCTTACCCTAACATGCATGGATTGGGGTGACAAGAGAGCATTTTGGATGGCTAGATTTTAAATGAGATCTACAAAATTGTGGAGGTATAATGTTAACCTTGTAGTTAAATTGTTGATTAATGCTTATGTTAGCTTAGTTAAGTGTTAATTGGGTTTTATAGGAGTTCAAATTACATGGTTAAGGAATTCAAGTTAGGGTTTTGTTTTGGAAATGGGGTTGTGACCAATTGTGCATGGTTATGTGGTGTGGATTAGCATCTTAAGACTTGTTGAAAGCTAATCTAGTTGTTAATTACAAATCGTTAATTGTAAAATGTCCAAATTAAGCTTTTATGCAAACTAGGTTTTTGGTTTAATATAATTTAGCAAGATAAAAATCTAGTAAATGTTTATATGGCCTATTTTAAGCTAATTAGTGAATATTGTAACCACTGTTTTTGCTAAAACATCAAGATTTGTATTAAAACGGTTAGCGACCGCTAACTAGGTTTTTGGAAAATAAAACTATTTCTTTAATTTTATGGTTTTGATGAATTTAACCATATTTCTTATACAGTTAGCGAGTTTTGAAACCATGATTGGTATGTTTGGTGTTTTTCTTGATCAATCGACGTTTGTACGCCGATGTCGAGGGTTTTGGGGTTGATTTGTGAAAGCAACCATAGATTTTGACCTATGTGGGATTCGTGAGTCGTTTTGGTCATGAGTCGGATTTTAATGCGATACGGTGCGTTATGATATGTAGGTACCTCATGTGGACTTCGACACGACAAGCAAGCGCATGGCGACGTCGGCACCGGCGAGCGAGGACCAGGTGAGTAGATTTATATCTACGGGGAGAAGTCGGGTAGATGGCGTATAGCACCCCCGCAGTCCGTGGTGGTGTATGCCGATGCGTATACACACCAACAATTATTATATGTTATTTGGGATTAATAACGATGTTTAGAATGGATATTGGTGTGTTGGATTATTTTAGTGTTGCGAACCCTAGGGTAGTGTTGCACTACACATACACATATACATACTTGCATACATTCCTATTCATATGTGCTCATGGGATTCTTTATAGTTATGTGTTCACATGGGTATGGGACTATGTGTTCACATACGGATTTGAGGATGATACTTGGGATTGAGCTGAGTCGATGAGATTTGTTTTGTGGTTGTGATATCGGTGATATGGCAGGATTCGTACTTGAGGTACGTCCTGGTGTTATAGCGGATCTTAGGGCGGCGATACGGGTGAATAGTGTTATAAATAAAATGGTCGACATGTGATCGTGATATGAGGCATGATATGCTAGGATATTGATATTAGGCCGTATCGGGCGATGTATACCCCTTGATGATGATATGTGCTGACGATATCGGTTTGTACGAGATTGTCGATCAGTAGTCAGATCATGAGTATATTGAGGATATTAGTATTGTACTAGACATAGGTCAGTACCCTAGACTATGATCTTGGATATAGAGGATACCAGAGGAATAGTGTGAGGAATATGATATTGACCCGTACCCAGATTTGGGGATGCCGTACGACGGATTTACGTACGAGCTATATCTTGATGATTGATCCGCACTCTTGACTTGGGATGTCTGATTATAGATATGCTATCGGATATGATATTATTGAGGCGGGATCACCGACTAATATATATACAGGTATATATTTGTATCGACTCAGATGTTAAGCGGTTTCCTTACCTGTAGTCTAGCTTGTAGCTTAGCCCTTTAGTTTAGTTAGTTGTTAGATTAGATTCGGTTCCTACCTATTTCAAAGCTTACGAATCGTGCGTATTTTAAAAGACAAGTCAAGGGATTCTACGGATATTTCAAAAAGAAACGTATTTTTTTTTAAAAACACCGTAGCCCCTATTTTCAAAATCCCACGATTCGTGTTATTTCAAAAGGCACCATTGTAGGACTTATATTAGGTTAATGCAGATTAGTTATCGTTGCGTCTAGTATTCAGCTTCCGCTCATTATTGTTGTTCGCTCCGCATCACATGCTTATATTATGCTTCATATTCTACTGTTGATATCTTGTGGTTAGGACACAACACCATTACCGATGATGCGTATGTACCACGTACACTTACTTGCCGGCTCACACACATCTTCATCGGTAATTGCCATGTCACGTACACCTTAGAAAATATTATTGCTTGACATAGCCTGTTAGCTAATAGTTTAGACATGATATTAGTGTACTTGCCTTATATGTTAGTTTAGACATTGTAGTTATTACCTGCTACTTCATGCATACTGTTATTCATTGTTATGCCGCATTCATGGATTCTCATGCATATATTCACTTTTTACGTGCTATTGAGGTTTTGGATTCGGATTTCCATAAGATTTTCTGGATTTGGGGAATACCGCAAAACATATACAAACTTCTTCTTTCTCTTTTTAAATGAAAAGCGCGGTTTGTCCCATGATGTATGAGTCGTCCACCATGAGTTTGCTGATGGATTTCGAGACCCGATTCGAGGAGTTGGATGAACCGTTTCGGGTATATGGTGGACCCGGTAAGGTACCCCGGGGCAAGAAGCTCGTGGTGATGACGATGAGCCTGGCAGGGGGAGACTACCTACCGGTGATTTTATCCGACGCGTCGGATATCCGGAGGATACCGTCGTGGTCTTGAGATGGATGGTAGGGGACAGTCTGGACTGACGGCGCCCTAGATATTGAGATTGAGATATTGAGATTTCGAGATATTGAGGTACTGAGATTTGATGATACAGGCCAGTCCGGATAGCCGGAGTCTGAGGTTTTGAGACATTGAGATTTATGTTTTGTGTCGATACTAGACACTGTTGATGCTGATTTCATTTATGATACCTCATTTTAAAAATACAAAGGAAATCTCACTAATTTATGAAAACAGTTTCTTCATTTACATGTATTCTGTTTTCATGCATTCATACCTCATTCATATGATATATTGCTACCTGAGGCACTGACACGGGCACATGAGATCACACTCGGGTTAGATATTACCCTAGCCATTGTTAGGCTGCATGTTATTCATATATTTGAGGATATATTATGATCATTGACCTAGGTTGCGTTATTTATGCGAGTAGATGTTTTTCTATTCACGAGTTGGCAACTCACCCCCGTTGTGCCCCAGTTTCTTACAGGTTTGCCGTACAGGTTTCATTACGGCTTGCGGGCATAGTTTCCTTCGGGTGATTTGCTAGTAGGTGGGTTTACTTGTATCGTACCCCCCATTATATAACTTGTATATTATTACTCTGTTGTATCTAGAAGTTCCATCAACCAAACATGTATTTATTTCAGAGATAGAGACCAGTGATGTTATTCTTTCGACCTCAGAGTCGCGCGTTTTATTTCTGTGGTTTTCTTGTGGTTTTGAGTTTTTGATCCTCGCCGTTGGCGTTGTATATTATATTGCTTGTGTGGTTGTGACCGTCGATTGACGAAGAGCTAGCTCCCGCTTGGGGATGCCTTTTATTGATTTCGTATACTATTCATGTTGTATCCCGTTTGGGAGCCAGTATTTACAAAGGAGACTCTGCCGAAATTTTCGGGAAGTATTGATGTTTTTTTTAAACCCGCATAATTCGGCTTATGCTATTAAAACTACTTGTTTAAATTGGTTTTCCTTCACTCTACTACTTTTCTTGGTTTGCATTTCTAGGTTTTCGGCTTACTTGGATTATGTACGCCTCGAGACGTTTCGTAGTTTAAGTGTCGGTCATGTTCCGTACTTTCGGGACGTGACAGTGTTATCATTTTGTCATGATCAGGCATGCGGCGGTCACTTTGGACCTCGAAAAACGGCGGAGAAAGTTTTGCAATGTGGCTTTTATTGGCCAACACTATTTAAAGATGCTTATGATCGTTGTAAAACTTGCCCGCGGTGTCAGCACTTGGGTCGGATTTTGTTAGTTATATGTATGCCCTAGAGGCCATTACTATACATGAGATGTATATTGTAGTGGATGCTTGGACATATATAGGGAGGACTTTCTTGCTCGACATGATAGTATGCTATATGGTTAATCTTTATCTTAACATGTACACTGATTGTCTCTCTGTTACATGTTGGCAAAGCCCTTAGGATGCGTACTTGACTACCTAGATTATGATGGAGATCATACTAGTGGGACAAAGGTAGTCTATGAGTACATCCTTTAATGTCCCTAGTCGTAGGTGTATCGAGACGGGGCATCGATATACCAGAGTAGACTAGCGTATAGCTTCTTGACCCATGTAGATGGGTGATGGATGATCCCATATTCATTGGTTTTTGACATCAGAGATGATATACGGGTGCTTAGTGGAACTGGGTACACAGGACGGACTCGCCGAGAACTCCCAGATGGTATTATACCTCACGTCAGATGGCAGTTCTCTGATGACACAGGTACAGGTTAGTCTGTCGACCCGAGATCGTCATAGAGTCTTGTGTTATTCCCACTATGCTTTGATTTCCACCTTACCACGTTCAAGAGAACATGAAAAACAGTGGTTTTTGGGTACAATCCCGAGTCACATGGAGGCAATAAGCAATAGGAGGGGATTTCGTCTCTCCCGGTATTAGGGGTTGATGTTGCGCTGTGCTCGATTGGCTATAACAGGAAGTCCCTGGGCAGGGCTGCTTCAGAGATGTACCGGTAAGTGTTATCAGTAGTTTCTTGACCCGTTATGAGCCTCATATCGGCACGACTTATCGAGTTACTGGGGTCTGACGTTTACCACCCCTAGACGAGATATGCGACATATCAGACGAAGAGACCGGACTACTGATTGGATTCGCAGGAGTATGAGCAAGCTTTCTTGTTGATCTTCTGATCGCTCAATACCCGGGTGGCGGTTACTTTTAGCAGACCGCTTGCGGCTTGTGGGTGTTTGATATGATCATCACCTACTGCCGGCGTATTGACGAGTCTTTAGAGTCCTACACAGAGTTTTCCTGGTTCATGCGAAACGGAGTAGGAGCACATATGTGATATGTGCGGGACCGAGATTGATGCGAGTATGTGATACCTCATTCTATTCTCGCGATTCGTGACATCGGTCGGTTATATGAGATATAGCCGGATTATCGGATCAAGTGTTGATTCGATAAGTTGTTGCATTTGATATTAGTCGGTTATATGAGATATAGACGAATTATTAAATCAAGTGTTGATTTAATAATTTAATGTTTAATTGTATATTAGATATACTAGATTCCATTAACTAATATTGGCTCACTTATGATTTCTTTTCTCGCATGTGTGCATTAGTGTATATGTGATATGTATTAATGTACAACTTTTGTATCATGGTTGTTGATACAAACTACATAGGTGTATGAGATTTACACCATACTAATTATAATGTAGGGTTTAAATATTTAAAGTAAATCCAAATTAGTGGTTAATTGGTCACATGCATGAAGCTTTGAGAAGCTTGTGGATGCATTGACTTGGTCCACTAATTTTGTTTTACTAAAGATATTTATTAACCTAACCATTATAATTTAGCCATGGTTTATTCTCTACATGGGTTAGTGTGTGACACTAACTCACCCATGGTTGCTATTCTTACCTCATGAGTTCATTCTCTCATCTTCTTCACTTGAGCTTCTTCTTCCTCATGAGAAAAGCTTACTAGTTTTTCTCAAGGTGAGAAAATATTGTGAGAAAAATAAATCTAAAGAGAGCCCACTTCCTACTTCATCATCCTCTACTACTTGCCATTTAGTTTAGGGTGTTTGCTTCACTAATTTTACAATTAGTGAAGAGGTAGCATGAGCTTGAGTCTCCTCGACGTAGATCATCTTCGGCCTCGAAGACTTCGAGCAAGCTTGTTCATTTCTCCGGGAGAACCCATACTAGAGTTTGGGAGATCGATACTCGCAGCGAAGGGACTACTACACGGAGCTTTAGAAGTGAAGGACCGGTCTACAAAGGTTGTATTTCTCATACACTTAGAAGTAAAGTTGTTTACTTGTTGTTTCTAACCCTAATTATCTAGTATAAATCCTTACTTAGGTTGTTTGGCACTTGAAAATTTTAAATACGGCATGTTTGATGCATTGTAGAACCTTGTTCTAGTGCCTAAGAACCCTACAGTGGTATCAGAGCCTAGCTAGAGCATTAGGCGTTATCTAGACGAAGTTAGAATTCCGATCGAACCCCGAAAACCCGAAACATACACCCTCTCTGGAAATTTTTCAAAAAGTTGGATTTTTCCATGTTAAAAATATTTAGAAAATCATGCAGGTAATTCTATGGACACACCTGAAGAACGAAACCCTAACTCGTATAAGTTACCGCGGGTCCGCGGCCAAAACATGGTTTTGGCGACGGATCCGCGGCACCACTTGAGAGGCTTGGGTCGGGCCCTTCAGCAGTTGGTCCGTAGGTACCGGGGCATGCTTCTGGGCATTTTTAATTTTTCTTAAGTGTTGAGCTCTCTGGGAATTTTGGGAATTCGTTGATTCGATTGAAATATTTAACGTCGTCTAGCTTTCTGTGATTGTGATACAATATTTGGAATCCACTAAAATTAGTTATGTGATAAATAGTTTGAATTTTATAAATCTAGCGGTTTAGTCTCATTTGATCAGTTGCCACGGAATTTTGATGTTGATCAAAAGTCCGTCGCAATTACGTAGTGTACGCGGATACTCGCCGGGTAACCTTACTAGATAACCACGCCTCATAGCCCCGACCAAGTGACTGTAGGAGAACCCCGTCGCCAAAAGCATCCGTTCGGGTGCTCGCGGCAGCGGTGTTCCGCCTTAGTGCACTTCGTCGACAGCATCGGGGGGTGCGTCCGTCTAATAAAGTTTCCGACGATCATTCGATCATGTTATCAGGAATCTTGTTGAATTACCCGACAGGCTATTGGAAAGAGTTTTCAATATCGAGACTAAAATACGGGGTTTATAATTGTTAGGCATGATATGTCTAAGGAATTCATTTTGTTAGGCATGAAATCCAAAGTATGTGATACATTGGGTTTATGATGTCTAAGATGGTTGCGGATTCCAACTGTTGTAGTTTTTCACTTTCTTTTCTGTGATCGTAAGTGTAATATGTGGGGTATCGCCGGTTTTGTTGCTATATGTCAATGACAATTGGGATACACATATTTACTTACGTTGATGACATGTGATGTTATGTGTTGCTAGGATATGTTATATTGGATCGTCGTGTTTGAATAGCCGGGTTTTTTTTATGTGAGATGAGAGTTTTCATTTTCATTCATGTAAAATTCGATGTATGTAATATTCTTTTATTGGGGCATTTCCCGGTTGAGGATGATGTCACCATTGTTGTATATTATTTACTTTTCCGTATTAGGATAGACCCAAGGAGGGGAGCACAAGTAACCGGGTTCTAAAGTCCAGTAGGAGACCATCTCGAGGCGTCGAGTCCGGGTCTCCTAACTCTAGAATTGGTAGGGTTGCTTGCCTCTCTCGTAGGGGTCTAAGGATGTGGGTTTGGCTATTCATCACTACCGTGGAATCCATGTTTTATACAGGCTTAATATAAAACCCGGAAATCCAAGTATATCCAATATTTCATATGTTGATTTCTGCTGCGATATCTGTGATGTGATCATTTGATATGTTGAGATAGATACTGTATATAGTATATGTGATATATTATATAGACGTTGCTTATGTTTTACACCCGCGCTAGCCCTGCCCCGCTCTGCCATTATTTACCTAACCTAACGGTGCGTGACGGGACATCGAGGCGAATGCTGATGGAATAAGCGTATGTTGTATTTATCTGTGAAGTTTAGGTAAATTAAAATGATGGAACTTCATTAACGGGATTAATGAAAGAAAATAAACCTAAAGATGTTGTGGAATCGAATTTTCAAAAACAAGTAGCTCTAGTTGTTGCTTTGCAAAGCGGTATTCCTTGTAGAATATCCAGCACCTTATTTGATAAGGAAAGAGCCGAGATCCCTTCACCGGGAGTGACCTCTTTAGCAATAACTGGCAGATGCTACAACCCTCGGTTTGTTTTTGATTGCTTTTATAGTTCGTGATTTGCATAGTGATATTTGAGAAATATCCTGCACCTTATTCGATAAGGAAAGAGCCGACGATCCCTTCACCAGGAGTGACCTCTTTAGCGAAACTAGTAAAAGCCTAAAAAACATTCAATTTTTAAATCATTTGATTCTACAACGATATCAAGTTCATTATGCAAGAGGTTTTCTTAAAAACCTGTCGTAGCCCTCCGTCATTTCAGATAAGTCCTACTTAGTATTTGTGCTACGTTTATTGACCTTCGTCAAGGCGTGCGATAGCTGACTAGTATTTATCTGCTTATGCATATGATGCAGATTGGATTAGGGTAGTCACACGACCTTGTTGACCTCCGTCAAGAGTCATGTGGGTGGGTTTAATTCAATCAAGAAATGACGGGTTGAACTTGACTAGCAGCCTATGGTTTGTTGACCTCCGTCAAGGTCATGGGACGCAAGGGGCAAAATATTATCGGGAATTTCAAGTGTTGAAATTTGCAATGAGATTGCATACCTTCTATGAGATAGTTGGATCCCAATACCCACTGCGAGTAAGAGTTACTCCTGGGAGAATTTTACACAAGACAATTAGCCGATCAAGTAGGTGTCTAGAAATATGTTTACGGGGTTATACCTCTGGAAAAACAAGGTTTATTTTAATTAGGTCCGTGCTAAAGTACAGGGAACCTCCCTCAAAGTACCAATACTGGCCTGGCTGAAAGATTGGCAAAATTGTAGGGTGTAATTAATCTCGGCTAGTCTTTCCTTTTAGGGTTTGAAGGAAGATTTGATAAAATCGGTGGGAGCCATCCTGAATAGATAAAATTATAACCAATCTAATCTTGCAAGAGCATACGCTAAGTGTTTTCTTCTCTCTCTCCAGGTAGCGACAATGTCACGCTTTAATCAAGATAATAATATGGATGTATTGACCGAACCCGCTTATTATACTGTGTTGGGGAACGTTGGTCCCGCTCCAACTTATAATTGTTATAAGACCGAGCAGGAAATAGGGGAATACCAGGATTCCCGTGCCGCCCAAACGAATAAAGTGCATGATGATGCATCTTCTTCGGGTGTGTTCATTACAGAGAACTGTTTCTCAGTACTTTATGTCCTGGGTATGTGATACCGGATCAGGATCCCACATATGTAATCTGTTATATGGGCTGCAGATAGGTAGAGAACTGAGAATGGGTGATAAAGTTTCAAAGAGTTGGAAACGGTGCAATTGTTCCAGCCAAGTTGTTGGCAGTTATCACCTTGTATTATCAAGTATATTGATTCTGAACGAATGTTATTAGATACCGAACCTAATATAAAACTGTAAGTCCATGTCACGCACCCCAAGAACTTGCGGGAAGGCAGAATATATGAAAAACGATTATCAAATCTTCGTAACACGGACTTAAGCGCATGAATCGTATCTAAACCGTTAGTAGCAAACTATGAGAGGTTTAACTACTCGGATTAGAAGTTATACCTCACGTTACTTGTCCTTCGTGTCTTCATCGCTGTCCTCCACTCCTCGTAGGCTCCTTGGAACATCGGCACCTCAACGGCCTCCTCGAGTCAAAGACGATCCACCCGAGAGCTCCTACGCCAAGCTTGATCTCTAACTTGAGATAACTAGGTTGCTCAAAGTGCTAATCTAAGCTACCTAGGGGATATAGAGTGAGGTTATGGATGTATTAGTCTAGCTAACCCTTGATCTCAACACATGAGAGGTTAGGGTTAGGGTTTCAAGAATGAGAGAGCTTGAGGAGAGAGAAGGTGATGATAAGAATGATATTGAAAAATGAACTCATTAGAATATATCAACCATAGCAATTTATCAAATAAATAATATATATGATTAATCATCATGGTTGATGCATTCACCTTGTGTGATTCATTTCATGAGTCATTAGCTCAATAAATGAAGCATTTACTCCATGGATGAATCACACAAATGAGTCATTAAGGAATAAATGCTTATGCTACCTTAACCCCCAAGTCACCATGCTTCTAGAAGCTTCCCGGAAAATTACGAGAACGCCCCTCCAATCCGTGAAAACCCGGAAAAACTTTAGACTGTATAAATCCAATAACCTGATACTAGAATCTGGCTTAAACCAAAGCCGGCTAGTAAAAACCGTCCGAACGCCGTACGTGCGTTTAAACACGTATGCGTCCGAACCCTTGTCGTAAAACCATACGACCTCTATATCGTTTCGCCTGGAGCAGGGAAACTCTCTGTGTGGGACTCTAAAGACTCGACACTACGCTGGCAGTGGGTTTAACCACAGACCGCAAGCGGCACTAGCTGTACGTAATGGTCCCTAGGTAGATGTCTATAAGAAGGCCGATGAGGAAACCCATCCGAACTCCTACTGAGCCTGATGTGACAATCTCCGTACAGTCCGGTCTGTTCGTCTAAGACTATCGCATATCTAGCCTAGGGGGCGGCAAGCGTCAGTTCCCTAATAGCGGTATAAGTCGTGTCGGAGCGTAGCCCATTACACCTTGAGAAACTACTGGAACCTACCAGTAAATCTCGTTTGCCCTGGCCAGGGTCTTTGCGTAATGGCTCTCTGACACAGCGCGATATCAACTCCCAATACCGGGAGAGACGAATCCTTTCTAACCGCCACTGCCTCCAAGTGCTCGGGACTGCACCCAACTGCTACCTGTTTGCATGGCTCTTTTGAGCCGTGGTAGGGTAGCAATCTAAGAACAGTGGGACACACTCGAGGCGAAGTAGCAGTGTCAAGTCTGCGGACTATGCTGTACTCATGTCACCTGGGAACTGTTAACTGACAATTGGTATAATACCAACCAACAGTTCCCCTGCGAGTCCTGTCCGGTGTACCCGTAACCTAACGAGCACCTGTATACTATCTCCAGTACGACGTACTCATGGCTGTGGGACAGACCATCTCCCCAACTGGGATGAGAAGCGTACACACTAGTCTACTCTGGAGTATCGATGCCCAGTCTCGATAATCCTTCGACTAGGGACAGGTATAGGATGTTGCTTATTGACTACCCAGCCCCCACTAGTGTGACTGTCATCACAACACTGGTAATCAAGCAAATATCTTATGGGCTCTACTAATATGTATAAGTGATACGTTACAAGAAACATATGCACATATTAAAGTGGACACAAACCAAGTTGCATACTACCATTTTTAGCAAGACTGTATATACAACTGTGAATATCTCAAGCTTCCATTAAGTAATATACATACAAGTATGATACATTTATGGCCCCTAGGGCATATACACTAACAATCTCCCACTTGCACTAGGGCCATGAGCTGGCATATCGTAGACCTATCATCTCGAATAGCCTCTCGAACTGCGTCTGAGGAATGGCCTTTGTGAATGGATCAGCAATGTTATTCTCTATCTCCACTCTCTTTATCTCGATCTCCCGGTGATCTACAATCTCCCTGATCTGGTGATACCGCCTTAAGATGTGTTTGGATTTCTGATGGACCTGGGTTCCTTCGCTAAAGCTATAGCGCCGTTGTTGTCACAATACAGAGGTATTGGATCAACACTGGTAGGAACCACCTAAAGTTCTGTGAGGAACTTCTTCATCCAGACAGCTTCTTTTATGGCATCGCAAGCAGCTATGTACTCCGCTTCCATCGTTGAGTCAGCAATGGTCTCCTGT
Organism: Agapanthus africanus; assembly: GCA_030015575.1. Lineage (NCBI taxonomy): Eukaryota > Viridiplantae > Streptophyta > Magnoliopsida > Asparagales > Amaryllidaceae > Agapanthus > Agapanthus africanus. Next base: position 394,507,693 of record JASDDO010000026.1, on the reverse strand, counting down.
TTGGAACTCTTCCAACAGACCGCCCCTCCATTGAGGGTAAAGACATAACCTGACATGGACTTGGAGTCATCTTTGTCACTCTGGAAGCCGGAGTCGGCAAAGGCCTCAATCTGGAGGTCTTTTCCGCCATACACCAAGAACATATCTTTAGTCCTTCTCAGGTACTTGAGAATGTTCTTTACTGCTATCCAGTGATTCTCCTTTGGATTTGCCTGATACCGGCTTACAACGCTCAATGCGTATGCTACATCTAGTCTGGTACATAAAATCGCATACATTATAGAGCCTACCGCTGAAGCGTAGGGTATAATCGACATGCGATCCCTTTCCAAATCAGTCTTGGGAGACATCTCTTTGGAGAGGGTGATTCCGTGACAAGCCGGTAGGTTACCGAGCTTAGAATCTTCCATACTGAATCTCTTCACTATGGTTTCTATGTACCTGGACTGCGAAAGTCCCAACATCCTTTTTGATCTATCACGATAGATCCAGATCCCTAGATGTAGGTGGCATCACCCAGGTCTTTCATGGAGAATTTCTGTGATAAGAATCTTTTGACTGACTGTAACATAGGAATATCATTTCTTATTAGGAGAATGTCATCCACGTACAAGACGAGGAATACTACAGCTCTCCCTACAATCTTACTGTATATGCATGGTTCATCTGGATTTTTGATAAAGTCGAATTCTTTGACAGCATCATCAAAACAGATATTCCAGCTCCGCGTTGCCTGCTTTAGTCCATAAATGGACTTAAGCAACTTGCATATTTTACCGCTGCTCCCACTCTCAATGAATCCCTCTGGCTGATCCATATAGACGCTCTCTTCTAAATTACCATTTAGAAATGCCGTCTTTACGTCCATCTACCAGATTTCATAATCGTGGAAGGCAGCAATAGTAAGAAGGACCCGAATGGATTTAAGCATAGCCACTGGAGAAAAGGTTTCGTCATAGTCCAAACCAGGTCTTTGACAGAAACCCTTTGCAACAAGTCTAGCCTTATAGGTTTCAACCTGTCTATCTACACCAATCTTCTTTTTGAAGATCCATTTGCATCCTACGGGTTTTACCCCATCTGGAGCAATGTCCAAAGTCCATACTTTGTTAGTGTACATGGACTCCATTTCGGTCCGTATTGCATCCAGCCATTTTACCGAGTTGGCGCTCTGAATGGCTTGCTGGAAGCTAGTAGGGTCATCATTATTAATGACGCAATCCTCTCTATTCCCATCTATGAGAAAACCGTAGTATCTCTCAGGCGGATGAGACTGCCTACTCCTCCTGTGGAGTGGGGTCGGGATGTCCTGTTCTCCTGAACCTTCTGGTTCTTCCAAGCATTCAGTAATAGCTCGTGGTTCTGGAATTTCATCCAGTTCTACTACGCTCCCACTTGTTCCTTTTTCTAAAAACCGATGTTCCAGAAAGTGGGCATGACGAGAAACAAAAACCTTTTGTTCTTCTGCGTAATAGAAATAATATCCTTTGGAATTCTTCGGATATCCCACAAACTTACACTGTAATGATCGTGCCTCGAGCTTGTCCACATGCTACTTTTTTACAAAAGCTGGACATCGCCATGTCTTAAAATGTTTTAGACAGGGTTTGGTCCTACTCCACATCTGATATAGTGTGGTAGGCACAGTCTTGGTGGGAACCTGGTTCAAAAGATATGCAGCTGATTCTAGTGCATATCCCCAGAATGATCGCGGTAACTCAGCGTTACTCATCATAGAACGAACCATATCTAATAGGGTTCGATTCCTCCTTTCTGATACACCGTTGTGTTGTGGTGTGTATGGAGGAGTAAACTGAGAGAGAATTCCATCCTCTTTTAAGTAACCCAGGAACTCGGCACTTAGGTATTCACCACCTCGATCAGATCTCAGTGTCTTTATACTCTTGCCTGTTTGTTTTTCTACTTCATTCTTGTATTCTTGGAATTTCTCAAAGGCCTCGGATTTATGCTTCATTAAGAAGACATATCCAAACATAGAGAAATCATCCGTAAAAGTAATGAAGTAGGAATAACCACCTCGTGCATGTGTAGACATTGGACCGCACACGTCACTGTGTATGAGTCCCAAGAGCTCGCTTGCTCTTACTCCGTATCCAGTGAACGGAGTCTTTGTCATCTTTCCTTTGAGACAAGATTCACAAGTAGCATAAGATTGATATTCAAACGGATTCAAATATCCTTCTCTATGTAACTTAGTCAACCTTCTCTCATTGATGTGACCAAGTCTACAATGCCATAAGAAAGCCTGATTTATTTCTGGAGACTTTCTTTTAAGTGTGTTCTGGACATTGAAAACCTGAGCTTGACTCAATACGTATATACCGCTATCTAATGTACCGGATCCAATCAGAACTTGATTTAGGTGGATGTGAACTACATCACTTGCGAATGTAAAATCATATCCCTCTCTTGAAAGTGAGAACACTAATATGATATTACAAGTCATACTAGGTACATATAGACAGTTATGTTGAATCAATATCTGCCCACTTGTCAAACCTAGGAGATATTCTCCCACGGATTCAGCGTCCACGCTCATTCCGTTTGCAATTCTAAGAGACCAATCACCTACCTTTATAACTCTACGGTTTCTCAAAGCATGTAATGAATTACAGATATGAGATCCTGCTCCGGTATCAAGTACCCAGGAAGTAGAGTTAATTGACAAACAGTTCTCAATAACAAATACACTTGAGGCCGAAGCCATAATATGCTTCGTATCCTGGCTACTGGCTTCTAAAGCCCTGCAATCTTTCTGCCAATGCCCAGTCTCATAACAATAGGAACGTTCCTCATTTACTACATTAAGTCCCGAAACTTTTGCCCTTCTCTTTCTTTCTTCTTCCCTGGTTTCCTTCAGGGTAGAAGGCAGAGACTGTAGAATCAAGTCAGAATCTGACTCGTTTCCCAACGTGGTCTCCAGGTCTTGGAGCTCTTCAATATAGCTAGTCATTGTAAGGACGTTGTCCCCTACAGATGACCCGAAAGTCAACCTCGCTTGAATTAATTCGTTCGAGGTCTCTTATCTTGCGATATGAGATTGCTCTCCATATAAATCTTTGTTATGGAGAAAGATGGAAACTGAGTCCATATTCTCGTGCTGCTTATGGTATATACCATCAAATGAAGCTAACATGAGGCATTTGGCTTTGGCTTTATCTTTTTCCCTTGTCTGACAGATATCCATATCCACGACAGTGGAAACTGGACCTGGGACGGCGGGATCTTGAGTAGTAATAGGGTGGTCCAGCTTGTCATAGGCAATGGACATCTGGACAGACCTTTGCCAGTCATATAAGTCAGATTCAGTCAATTTGTTATCTAGATGTAACCTATGTGTGGTCACAAGGTCGCTGCAATGAGAGAAAGAGAAGAAAACATTTTAGCATGATGCTCTTGTAAGTTTAGATTGGTTTTTAGTTTATCTAAATAGGATGGCTCCCACTGTTTCTCGAATCCCTCCTCAAACCATAAAAGAAGAATTAGCCAGGACTATTCTCACCGTACAATTCTTGCTTAACCGTTCAGCCAGGTTAGTGTCGATACTTCGAGGGAGGTTTTCCAACGCTTTCGCGAAGTTCCTTAATTAAATAACCTCTTTTCTCTTGGGGCGTAGCCCTGCTGACACCTTTCTAGGCACCTACTTGGTTTATAGCATTGATCGTTAAGTAGCGAATCTCCTGATAAGTAGTATATACTCACAGTAGGATCGGGATCCAAAATATCATCGTATGATAATGTTGAAGGAATCCTACCAACATTCATAAAATTCCAAAATGGTATGCATCTCTCTGCAAATTTCAGTTTCTTTAGAAATTCCTGATATGGATTTTTGCCCCATGCTTTTATGACCTTGACTAAGGGCCAAAATGTCATAAGTCACATGTCAAGTTCTACCTGTCATTATCCAGGTTAATTTGAACCCACCCGTATATACTCTTGACTAAGGGCCAAGAAAAGTAATACGACTGACCCAAACTAACGTATCTATCTATGCAACAAATGAATACCCCAGCAGCTACCAAACACTATGTGTAACGTTTCAGAAATCGTTTTGTGAATTTTTCCGTTTTAGGGCAAAATTGTCGGTATTTTCCGTTTTAACCCGATTTTGATCAAACTTCCGTAGAAACTTACCGGCACTTTTTTTAGCTAAAATAAAGCTTGTGCGCGAACTTTAGGGGTATTTGGGAGGTTTTGGTTCAGATAGATTTTTTCCCCAAATAAAATATTATTTTAGCCGGTAAAATATGCACGTAAATCGGGAAATTTCTTCTAAATGAAAATTTTTGGAAATCATCACTACAATTATTTTTAGAACCTTCTTTTTAAATATCTAGATTTTTTATGGTGAAAGGATTTATTTTTTTAAAGATAAAGAAAAAGAAAAGTAGTGTGAACATAAGCTTTTTGTTTTATTATACAATTATTCAATTTTCTTCTAGAAAATTCTACACTTCACCAAAAACCCTAGTCTTCATCATATGGCCGGCCCCTCTCTCCTCCTTGCTTCCCTTGTTCTTCCTCACTCTTTTTTCATCATTTCTTGCACAAATAAATCATGAAAAATACAAATAAATTCATAGAAATTCAAATAAAATCCAAAACCTTCTTTCTTCTTCACAAAAGTTGTTTGGATCTTCATTCTAGTGAGGATTTTGGAGGCTAAAGTTTGGTTTTATCCTTGATTCAAGTGGTGTTCTTGAAGGTATAAAACCCTGACCCTAATCTCTAATTGTTACTTAATACTTTATGCTAGCTTAATTAGATGTTAGTTTAAGCTTTAAATTTCATGTTTCAAAATTCTAGAAATGGTTTTAGAAATTCAAGTTAAGGTTAAAGCTTAATTTAAGTGTTTAATATTTAATTGAAGTGTTAATTTGTGGATTGGAAAAGCTTAACCTAGTAGAAAATGCTAATTTTTGTTAATTACTACTTTGTCTGATTAAGGGTTTTTGCTTACTAGGTTTTTGCTAAAGCTTAATTAAGCAAGTTTAAAAATATAGAAATGGTTTAAATGGTTTAACCTTGCTATTTGAAGATGTTTGTAAATTATAGTTTTGGTAAAACTTGTAGTTTTGTGCTATAAAGATAAGTACTGCTTACTAGATTTCGGTATCTTTTAGGCGTGGGTTCTTTTGACGTTGCGACGTTATTTATTTTTGAGTCCACGTTTATTATTGTGTTTTGAATGCGCGATCGGGACGATCGGAATCTAGACTAGGTGTTTCGTAGTTTGGCGACCCTAGTTAGGATTTTTTGCCGATGTCGTGCGCGATAGATGCGCTAAGCGCGCAGTGTAATTTTCAGGGCGTCATTCTTGTGTTTCGATGTCTTTTCGTCGATGTAGGATATTTGCTTATGTGTTGTGTTTGTGAAATTTTAGGTTCGCAAGCGGGGACTTCGGACGCTACGACAAGGGAAAACAGGTGGTAGGCTTCACCTAGCTTGGAGCGTTGGTGAGTAGATTTAACATCTACAGGGGAATCGCCCGCATGGCGTTATGCGTCTGGGCTAGAGATGTTATTTCTGTCACATATTCTATGTCATATTTAGAATTGCGCATTTTACCCTATTACTTAGATATTGTTGTGCTTGGACTAGTATCCTTAGAACACTGCACATATTATTGACGATTCATGTTGCACGAGCACTGATTGTATGCTACACACACCGTCAATAATTGCCATGTCACGCACAACCCACTTATAGATATGATATTGCTTGGTTAGGGACATTGAGACTTTGATTCATATTTCTTTACGCATCGACTTATAGCATACCTGTATACCTACATGCTTACACATATGTTCTGACATACTTACATGCTAGTTACCTGTATACCTATAGAGTATTGTACCATTAGTGATAGGTACATGCACACTTTATGACATAGCTACCGGTATACCTTGCACACCTATTTCACTTATACCCAGGGGGTATACTACATCATTACTTATAGGTAGATACATATATCTTGCTATACCTTTATGTTGCATATATATCTGGTTATAGCTACATGTTTACCTTTACTTGATGTTATTTTAGAATTGGAGAGATTAGGAACCGCATGATATTATATTAACTTGTTACAGTTAATTGCTGCTTTTCCTCTATATGCTCGCATTTCAGATTTATGATGCGTATACTTTATTCTTGGATTTTCGCATTGAGATATGGATTTTTCATGATGTTTTCTGGATTTGGGAACCGTGGTAGTTCATGAAATTATGCATTATTTGAAAAACCCGGTTTCCCTTGATATGATATTTCAGCAGCCACCATGAGATTTGTCGTTTCCGATGTGTATACCCCACGCGAGGAAAGGAGGGTGCGGGTACATGGTGGGGCCCGGAGGTACACCGAAGCAAGAACGATGTCGTGGTGTCAGGCGATGAGGCTTAGGGGAACCATACTATCCGGTGACAGGACCAATGACTCAGCGGCTATCACGTGGATACCGACGGGAGTCATGTACGTATGGATACGTCGAGAGGCGAGGGTCAGAGCTAGGCACTCGAGCTTTCGGGATAGCGTATGATACGTACCTATCAGGATGTTAGTCTGGGAGACGGCATATGATAGATCAGTATTTCTGTGTCGATGCTTGGCACATTGGTTTCATGATATTTCTAATTACTCCTTGTATATATAATAGGGGATTTATCCGCTGTTATATATACCCTTACACCAATATTAGTGGAATGGGATGCTAATATATGTGTATTGACCTCATCATATTTATTTATGTCATTATATTTAGGATGTTAGAATTTTGTTGGAGATTTGATTCGGGATATAAGAGATTCATTTGAGATTGGATACTGGATAGATATGTGAGATCCACTTGATGTTGTACATTCGATATATGTGAGATATACTTGATGATTGTACATTCGATTATGTGAGATATACTTGATGTTGTACATTCGATATATGTAAGATATACTTGATGTTGTACATTCGGGATATACGAGATATACTTGATATTGTGCAATTGAGGAGATGTGATACTTAGATGATATGAGAGCCAATTTGGGGGCTGATTTGAGGAATTGGGATTTGAATTGTCTTGCTGGATTGTGATCCTACCACGATGTCAGGATTCCGTAGAAATGATATACTTCACTCCATACCTCACCTTTATCTGTTTGTGCACTGCTTCATATATTAGTAGTACCTGTTAGTGTACCTTTCATGATTGCTGCACATTTACTTTCTTATATCCCTATTGCATGATTATTGCATACTGTTGTCATATCATCATTGCTTTATATATTGGTTATACCTGCTAGTGTACTTTCCATTATTCTGCATTCATATGACATGTTATTACTGTTAATTGCATATCTTAGATTCACGATTTACGTGCATACTTATGATTACCTGCATATGTTATTTACTATTCACGAGTTGGCAACTCACCCCCATTGTGCCACAGTGTTTGTAGGTGTTCCTCAGGATAGTCAGAGGCAGGCTATTATCACACATCTTATCATCATTTGCTACGGATACCGCATCAGCTCACAGTGTGCAGTTTTCTTAGGTGGGTTTTGTGGTTATTCGTTGTATTGTATATTCGTTGTATCCCTGTACTCTCCATCTACTATTTTCATATTGACTTAGAGACTTGGTGAGGACGATATTGTTTATTATGTTGGATTTGTTGTCTTTTATACAGTTTCCTTTCTATCGTCTTCTATTTCTTCGCTACGGCGTCGTATATTTGTTGTGGTGGTTGTTTTCCGCCTTTGGGCGTGGATTTGCTCCCGTTGGGGATGCTTTACTTTTTATTTATGTTGTACGCGCTTTTGGGGTTGGTTTTTATAAAGGAGGTGCTGCCAAAATTTTAAAGGAAATAAGTTGGACTTTTAAAGAATTTGGGTTATGATTTCAAGGACTTTTAAACAATGTTTCTTATCTTTTCTTGTCTTTTACTGGTTTAGATTTCTGGGTTTTGGCTTTCTTTTACTACGTTACGCCTGTAGATGTTGCGTAGTATTAGGGCCGTCACGTGCCAATTTCGGGTCGTGACACTATGTCTTGACTAAGGGCCAAAATACATAGCTTGAATACTACTGAATACCCAAATGAAATGATGGAGGGCTACAAATGGTTTTGTCAAAACCGTGAACGTAGTGAAATTGATATAATCGAAGGAACCTGATACTTTTTAAAAGGAGTGGTTAAAGCTCCGCAATTAAAAAATCTGATCTTTTAAAATAACCGAGTGGTTTCTTTTAAATTTGTTCCAACGATTGAACTTTGGTTTATTTTCTTTGCATTATAATAATGCGTCCCATCATTTGTCCTATCATTGCAGAAAACAACGAAAATACCACGTCCTCTTATGTCATCCGCATTTGCCACGGGGTCCCGTCATCACCCGTTAGGTTACTTAACTAACGACAGAGCGGGGGCTGGGCTAGCGCGGGTGTAAAACATAAGTGGTGTCTAATAGCTATCATATATAGATATTGTACATTCGTCAGACGCAATAATAAGCATTCCAGATCACTGATGAACTTTATTGGATTTACTAGAAATCCGCGTTTGCTTTGAGCCTGCAACAAAAGACGGATTACATAGTTGTGATGAATAGCCATTACCCCAACCCTAGACCCCTACGGGTACGGCAAACTACCCGCCAAGTACCCGAAGTGAAGCGGTCTCCCTCAACAACGTGAGTAGGCCACTAAACACTTCAACGTACCCGGTAGTTTGTGTACCCCGCCTTGGGTCTATCCTAGGTGCAAAAAACAGTAAAAAGAAATAATACAACGGTGGCTACAACCGCAACCTGGATGCGTCCCGCAAAAGAATATTACATCATATTACATTTACATCGAATGAATGAATATTAAACCCATCTCAAACCCTGGCTAATCATCACAACACTCCAATCAAGTCCATATACACAAACAGTAAACATTACAGAAATGTGCAACCCTCTGCCAACCGACATACTAGCAGTTAGGGGAGGTTTACGAACACATTAAACATTACAGATAAAAACCCAATTAGCAAATAACTTAGAACATCGATTGACAACCTTTATCCGTGTCTACCCCAAAAGCAAACCTGCAATGAAGTAACCTGGGCAGAAACAGAATATACAGGAAACCAAAACACCAAAAGATATGAATTACTGTGCAAATCCGAGTCAACTCGGGGTTGACTTGGCGGCGGATCCGCGGCCAAAAGCACCATCTTGCCGCGGATCCGCGGCCGTCCTGCCGAGTTAGGGGCTCGTATTTTCCCAGTATTCTTATATTTCCCTGCTCTGAATTTTAAGGCATATCAAATAATTTTTTAGACATGTTTAAAATTAACAGAAACTGTTAGGGTTCCGGGGTTTCGTTTTCGTGTTTTCCGTCGATCAAACTTCTAATTAGTTGCTAACAAGCTAGTAATGGTTTAGTTGGTTCTGATACTACTGTAAGTCCATGTCACGCACCCCACGAACTTGCGGGGAGGCGGAATATATGAAAAACGATTATCAAAGCTTCGTAACACGGACTTGAGCGCATGAATCGTATCTAAACCGTTACTAGCAAACTATGAGAGGTTTAACTACTTGGATTCGAAGTTATACCTCACGTTACTTGTCCTTCGGATCTTCATCACTGTCCTCCACTCCTTGTAGGCTCCTTGGAACATCGGCACCTCAACGGCCTCCTCGAGTCAAAGACGATCCACCCGAGAGCTCCTACGCCAAGCTTGATCTCTAACTTGAGATAACTAGGTTGCTCAAAGTGCTAATCTAAGCTACCTAGGGGATATAGAGTGAGGTTATGGATGTATTAGTCTAGTTAACCCTTGATCTCAACACATGAGAGGTTAGGGTTAGGGTTTCAAGAATGAGAGAGCTTGAGGAGAGAGAAGGTGATGATAAGAATGATATTGAAAAATGAACTCATTAGAATATATCAACCATAACAATTTATCAAATAAATAATATATATGATTAATCATCATGGTTGATGCATTCACCTTGTGTGATTCATCTCATGAGTCATTAGCTCAATAAATGAAGCATTAACTCCATGGATGAATCACACAAATGAGTCATTAAGCAATAAATGCTTATGCCACCTTAACTCCCAAGTCACCATGCTTCTAGAAGCTTCCCGTAAAATTACGAGAACGCCCCTCCGATCCGTGAAAACACGGAAAAACTTTAGATTGTATAAATCCAATAACCTGATACTAGAATCTGGCTTAAACCAAAGCCGGCTAGTAAAAACTGTCCGAACGCCGTACGTGCGTTTAAACACGTATGCGTCCGAACCCTTGTCGTAAAACCATACGACCTCTATATCGTTTCGCCTAGAGCAGGGAAACTCTCTGTGTGGGACTCTAAAGACTCGACACTACGGTGGCAGTGGGTTTAACCACAGACCGTAAGCGGCACTAGCTGTACGTAACGGTCCCCTGGTAGATGGCGATAAGAAGGACGATGAGGAAACCCATCCGAACTCCTACTGAGCCTGATGTGACAATCTCCGTACAGTCCGGTCTGTTCGTCTAAGACTATCGCATATCTAGCCTAGGGGGCGGCAAGCGTCAGTCCCCTAATAGCGGTATAAGTCGTGTCGGAGCGTATCCCATTACTCCCTGAGAAACTACTGGAACCTACCAGTAAATCTCGCTTGCCCTGGCCAGGGACTTTGCATAATAGCTCTCTGACACAGCGCGATATCAACTCCCAATACCGGGAGAGACGAATCCTTTCTAACCGCTACTGCCTTCAAGTGCTCGGGACTGCACCCAACTGCTACCTGTTTGCACGACTCTTTTGAGCCGTGGTAGGGTAGCAATCTAAGAACAGTGGGACACTCGAGGCGAAGTAGCAGTGTCAAGTCTGCGGACGATGTTGTACTCATGTCACCTAGGAACTGTTAACTGACGATTGGTATAATACCAACCAACAGTTCCCCTGCGAGTCCTGTCCGGTGTACCCGTAACCTAACGAGCACCTGTATACTATCTCCAGTACGACGTACTCATGGCTGTGGGACAGACCATCTCCCCAACTGGGATGAGAAGTGTACACACTAGTCTACTCTGGAGTATCGATGCCCAGTCTCGATAATCCTTCGACTAGGGACAAGTATAGGATGTTGCTTATAGACTACCCAGCCTCCACTAGTGTGACTGCCATCACAACGCTGGTAATCAAGCAAAGATCCTATGGTCTTTACTAATATGTATAAGTAATATGTTACAAGAAACATATGAACATATTAAAGTAGACACAAACCAAGTAGCATACTACCATTTTTAGCAAGACTGTATATACAACTGTAAATATCCCAAGCTTCCATTAAGTAATATACATACAAGTATGATAAAATAATGGCCCTAAGGCATATACACTAACAACAACATCATATTAGTCTCTTTACTTAGTAAAGAAAGATATAATTTTGTATTGTTGGATAGTGTTTTGAACATTTCCTATATCAAGAGTTGATCGGTTCAGGCACGTTATCTAAAAGCATATACGTTCTAAATCAAACAACAGTTCTTGTCGTACAAAACACAAACAAGAGGAAGAGTTCAGATATGAACGAATCCTTCTTGAGGCATTGTAGACTATGTCATATCAATGCGACCAGACTAGCTAGGTTACATTAAGATGCATATTTAAATCAGTTTGAATTTACATCTTGTGAAACTAGCCAGTCATGTCACAAAGATAAAATGACCATAGCTCCGTTTACTGGAAACAGAGAAAGAGTTAGTGAACTCTTGGGATTGCTACATGATGATGTATATAAGTCCCCTGTCTACACATGCCAGGACCGGTTCTTTGTACTTCATTACATTCACTGATGATCTCTCAAGATTCAGACATATGTTCCTGTTGAAACACAAGTCTGAAGTTTTTGAGAAATTCAAAGAATATAAGTCAGAAGTAGAGAACCAAAACGAGTATAAGTATTATGTCCTATGATGAGATCAGGGAGGATAATACTTGAGCACGGAGATCCTGGACTATTCTAAAGGAGAATGAGATTCTCTCTCAGCATTACTCCTCCGAATACACCACATCACAACAGTGTATCTTGGTGGACCAATTGTACCCTATTAGATATGGTGCACTCTATGATGAGTACTACCGAGTTGCCTATTTCCTTTTTGGGGGTTATGCACTTGTGAAGCTGCATACCTATTGAATAGCGTTCAAATCAAATCAGGTTCCTACCACTCCATATGAGATATGGTATGGGAAGAGCCCATGTCTTAAGTAAGTTAAGATTTGGGGTTGTCCGGTCTATGTCAAAAGCAAAATCCGGACAAGCTCGAGGCAAGGTAAGTTCTATGGATGTTTGTTGGATATCCCAAGCATTCGCAAGGGAATATCTTTTACCGCATCGGGAACAAAAGGTGTTTTATTTCTCGGCATTCCACCTTTTTAGAAAAGGAATTTATTTTGGGAAAAAATTTGTGGTCATGGGGTAGAACTGGAAGGAGTTCCATCTATACAAACTACAACTGATGATTTGGTACAACCAGAGGATTCAATAGCTCCCAACGAACCCCAGCCTCTCCGTCGATCTGGTAGGGTTCCTCACCCACATGAGAGATATTTCGGTTTTCTCTATGACAGTGGAAGCGAGGATTGCATTATGAGATGATGACCCAACTAGTTTCGAGCAGGCCATCAAGAGTGGCGACTCTGTAAGAATGGATGGATGCTATGTGATCTGAGATGGAATCTATGTACACCAACAAAGTATGGACTTTGGTGTAAGTCCACGTTGCCCACCCCGGTACTTACGGGGAGGCCGAAAACGGAATAAAAATCAAATTTTTATCAACTTAGGCAACATGGACTAGACAAAGAAGGATCTTTGCTAAACAAAAACAAGCTAAAGCTAACTAGAAACTAGCTAAGTGTTAGAAAGGTTATACCTAGGGCTTTATGTCCTTCTCTCCTTGCTCCTTGGAGTAGTGGAGAGGTCACCTTTGTCGTCTTCTCACGTCGAAGAAAGATCCACCCGAAAGCTTCAACCTTTGGCTTCAACTCCAAGCTAGAAGTAACTAGGGTGTAAGAAGTGCTAATCCTTAAACCCTAGATGAGAGTAGAGATTATCAAGAAGGGGTTTTTCTCAAGCTCAAGTGTTTCTCAACACATGAGAGGGGAGAGCTTGAGGGAGAGGAAGAACAAGAGAGAGAAAGAAAATAATAGAATGAGAGAAAAATATGAAGCATTCTCACATATATGTGTGAATTGTTGTAATTAGATAATTAGCTAGATAATTGACATAGTTAATCAAGATATGACCATTATCATTTCATTTTTAATGCAATTTGCAAGGATCAAAGAGCATCTTTCAAATGAAATGATGATGGTCAAAGTGTCAACCTAGGTCAACAAGTCAAGGAGGTCAAATGGTCAACAACCATAACCATGCACAATTATATTAAACTAATATCAATTAACCATAATACACACATAAGCATTAGGGTTAATAAAATGACAATAGTCATTAACCCTAATCAAAGTCCTCTCCCTCCGTCTTAGGTAACTGTGCATACGCACCCGTATTCGTGATTCGAGGAACACGAATACAATGAGAAAAAACCAATCCCAAATCTATACTAGGATCTGGCTTAAACCAAAGCCCGCTAGTATAAGCTGTCCGGACAGCAAACGTGCACAAGTGCGCGGATGTGAACGAACCTTGTCGCAAAACCATGCGACCTCTACTCATTTTGCCTAAAGGCGAATAGCTCTCTGTGTGGGACTCTAAAGACTCGACACTACGCTGGCAGTGGGTTTAACCACAGACCGCAAGCAGCACTAGCTGTACGTAACGGTCCCCAGGTAGATGTCGATAAGAAGACTGACGAGGTGAACCCCATCTGAACTCCTATTGAGCCTGTATGTGACAGTCTCCGTACAGTCCGGTCTGTTCGTCTGATACATCGCATGGCGGGCCTAGGGGGCGGTGAACGTCAGTCCCCTAATAGCGGTACAAGTCGTGTCGGAGTGTAGCCCAGAACACCCTGAGATAACACTGGAAACCTACCAGTATATCTCGCTTGCCCTGGCCAGGGACTACTCGTGTAATGGCTCTCCTAGACACAGCGCGATGTCAACCCCCAATACCGGGAGAGACGAATCCTGTCTAACCGTCACTGCCTCCAAGTGCTTCGGAACTGCACCCAAAAACTACCTGTTTGCACGACTCCTTTGAGCCGTGGTAGGGTAGTAATCAAAGTGCAGTGGGAACACACTCGAGGCGAAGTGACAGTGTCAAGTAAGCGGACTAAGCTGTACTCATGTCACCTGGGAACTGATAACTGATGATAGGTATAATACCAACCAACAGTTCCCAACGAGTCCTGTCCAGTGTACTCGTAACCTAACGAGCACCCGCATACTATCTCAAGCACGACGTACTGACGGCTGTGGGACAGACCGTCTCCCACGCTGGGATGAGAAGCACATACGCTAGTCTACTCCGGAGTATCGATGCCCTGTCTTGATAGTCCAACGACCAGGGACCAGTATAAGGATGTGCTTATGGATTACCCAGCTCCCACGAGTGTGAGCGCCATCACAACGCTGGTAATCAAGCAAAGATCCTAAGGGCTCTACTAATATGTATATTAGCGATATGCAAAAAGAAACACATGCACATATTAAAGCAGAGACAAACCAAGTAGCATACTACCATTTCGAGCAAGATTGTATATACAACTGTGAATATCCTAAGCTTCCATCAAGTAATATACAAACTAGTATGATACAGTAATGCCTTTAGGGCATATACACTAACAATCTACCACTTGCACTAAGGCCATGTACTGGCGTATCGAAGACCTATCATCTCTATCAGTCGCTCGAACTGAGTCTGGGGCAAGGCCTTGGTGAATGGATCTGCTGTGTTATCTTCTGAAGCAACCCTCCGAACCTCGATCTCCTGGCGATCCACGATCTCCCTGATCAGGTGATACCGCCTTCAGATGTGTCTGGATTTCTGATGGGACCTGGGTTCCTTCGCTAAAGCTATAGCCCCGTTGTTGTCTCAATACAGAGGTATTGGGTCAACAATGGACGGAACCACCTGAAGTTCTCTCAAGAACTTCCTCATCCAGACAGCTTCTTTTGCGGCATCAGATGCAGCGATGTATTCCTCCTCCATAGTCGAGTCAGCAACGGTTTCCTGTTTGGAGCTCTTCCAACACACCGCCCCTCCATTGAGGGTAAAGACAAAACCCGACATGGACTTGGAATCATCCTTGTCACTCTGGAAGCTGGAGTCAGCAAAGGCCTCAATCTGGAGGTCTTCTCCGCCATACACCAAGAACATCTTCTTAGTCCTTCTTAGGTACTTGAGAATGTTCTTTACTGCTATCCAATGTTTCTCCCCAGGGTTTGACTGATACCTGCTTACCACACTCAGTGCATAAGCCACATCCGGTCTGGTACACAACATCGCATACATTATAGAGCCTACCGCAGAAGCGTAGGGTATAATAGACATCCGATCCCTCTCCAAATCAGTCTTGGGAGACATCTCTTTGGAGAGGGTGATCCCGTGACAAGCCGGTAGATTACCGCGCTTGGAATCTTCCATACTGAATCTCTTCAGTATGGTGTCGATGTACCTGGACTGCGAAAGTCCTAATATCCTCTTGGATCTGTCATGGTAGATCCGGATACCCAGAATGTATGAGGCATCACCCAGGTCTTTCATGGAGAACCTGTGTGACAAGAACCCCTTGACAGATTGTAGCATAGGAATATCATTTCCTATTAAGAGAATGTCATCCACGTATAAAACGAGGAATACTACAGTTCTCGCTACAAATCTACAATAGATGCATGGTTCATCTGGATTTTTGATAAAGCCAAATTCCTTGACCGTCTCATCAAAACAGATGTTCCAACTCCACGATGCCTGCTTTAGTCCATAACTGGACTTAAGAAACTTGCACACCTTTCCGCTGCTCCCACTCTGAATGAAACCCTCTGGCTGGTCCATATAGACACACTCCTCTAAATGTCCATTTAGAAAAGCTGTCTTTACGTTCATCTGCCAAATCTCATAATCGTGGAAGGCAGCAATGGCAAGAAGGATCCGAATGGATTTCAGCATAGCTACTGGAGAAAAGGTTTCGTCATAGTCCAAACCAGGTCGCTGACGAAAACCCTTTGCTACCAGTCTAGCTTTATAGGTCTCAACCTATCCATCTACACCAATCTTCCTTTTGAAGATCCACTTGCATCCTACGGGTTTTACCCCATCTGGAGCAATGTCCAACGTCCATACTTTGTTGGTGTACATGGACTCCATTTCGGTCCGCATTGCATCCAGCCATTTTACCGAGTCGACGCTCTGAATGGCTTGCTGGAAGCTAGTAGGCTCATCACAGTCTATGATGCAATCCTTTCTATCCCCGTCAATGAGAAAACCGTAGTATCTCTCGGGCGGATGAGACTGCCTACTACTCCTGCGGAGTGGCGTGGGAATGTCTTGATCTTTCGAACCCTCTGGTTCTACTAAGCTTTCAGTAATAGCTTGTGGTTCTGGAATTTCTTCCAGTTCTATTGCGCTCCCACTTATTTCTTTTTCTATGAACTGGTGTTCCAGAAAATGGGCATTGCGAGAAACAAGGACTTTTTGTTCCTCTGCGTAATAGAAAAGATACCCCCTGGAGTTCTTGGGTATCCCACAAACTTGCACAGTACTGAGCGTGCCTCGAGTTTGTCCGCATGCTGCTTTTTGACATAAGCTGGACATCCCCAAATCTTCAAGTATTGAAGATAGGGTTTCTTCCCACTCTATAACTCATATGGTGTGGTAGGCACAGTCTTAGTGGGAACTCGGTTCAAAAGGTATGCAGCTGTTTCTAGCGCATATCCCCAGAACGATCGCAACAACTCAGCGTTACTCATCATGGACCGTACCATATCCAATAGGGTTCGGTTCCGTCTCTCCGATACACCGTTATGTTGCGGAGTGTATGGAGGAGTAAGCTGAGAGAGAATTCCATTCTCTTTTAAGTAACCCAGGAACTCGGCACTCAAGTATTCACCACCTCGATCAGATCTCAGTGCCTTGATACTTTTGCCTGTTTATTTTTCTACTTCATTATTATATTCCTGGAACTTTTCAAAAGCTTCGGATTTATGCTTCATCAAGAAGACATGCCCGAACCTTGAGAAATCATCCGTAAAAGTAATGAAGTAAGAATAACCGCTTCGCGCATGTGTAGACATTGGACCGCACACGTCGCTGTGTACGAGTCCCAAGAGCTCGCTCGCTCTTACTCCGTGTCCAGTAAACGGAGTCTTTGTCATCTTTCCTTTGAGACAGCATTGATAAGTTGCATACGATTGATATTCGAACGGATCCAAATATCCTTCTGTATGTAACTTAGTCAACCTTCTCTCATTGATGTGACCCAGTCTACAATGCCATAAGAAAGTTTTATCGATTTCTGGAGACTTTCTTTTGTGTGTATTCTGGACATTGAAAATCTGTGGTTGGTTTAATACGTATATACCGTTGTTCAATGTACCTGACCCAATCAAAACTTGATTAAGTTGAATGTTCACTACATCACTTACAAATGCAAATTCATAACTTTCTTTAGATAATAAAGATATAGAAATGATATTACAGGTTGCATTTGGTACATAATAACAACTACGTAAAACCAAAAAGTGTCCATCCGACAATCCCAGGTGATAGTCCCCCACGGCCTCAGCATCCATGCTAGCATCGTTTGCAACTCTGAGGGTCATGTCACCTGCCTTCAAAACTCTACGCTTTCTCAACGCCTGCAAGGAATTACAGATATGAGATCCTGATCCGGTATCCAATACCCAGGATGTAGAGTTTATTGATAGACAGTTTTCAATAACATACACACCTGAAGCTGAAGCTGCAACTCGCTTCAAATCCTGTGTTCTGGCCTTCCAAGCCTTGCAATCCTGTTTCCAGTGACCACTTTTGTGACAGTAGAAGCATTCTTCCTTCCACACCAGCTTACCCGCTACTTTTGTTGCTTTTCCTTTTCCCTTCGTATCCACTTTACTGACACCGCCTCTTGGTTTGGCGGGGGCTTTCTTCTTCTTACCCTTGGCTTTCGCCCTGGATCTAGAAGAGGAAGATCCTCCAACAAACAAAGTGGATGTCTCCCTACTTTTCTGTAGGGTGCCCTCTGCACTCCTCAGCATGTTGAGGAGCTCTGAAAGTTCAACTTCTTTTTCCTGTAAGTTGAAGTTCAGGATGAACTGGGCGTAAGTGGAAGGAAGGGACTGGAGAATCAAGTCCGTATAGAGCTCATTCTCCAACGTGGTCCCAAGTTCTGCGAGCTCCTCTATGTAGCCAATCATCTTAAGCACGTGTTCCGCTACCGATGATCCGACGGCCAACCTTGCCGAAAACAACTTCTTCGACACTTCGTATCTGGCGATATGAGACTGCTCTCCATACAGTTCTTTTGTATGAAGAAATATGGACTCTAGGTCCATATTCTCGTGCCTCCTCTGATGTTCGTTGTCCATCGAGGAAAGTACGAGGCATTTGGCCTTCGCGCAATCTATTTCCCAGGTCTTATAGATTTCCCTATCTACGACACTGGTTTTGGGACCTGGGACAGGGGAGCTTTGGTGGTAAGGAGATACCCCAGCTTGTCGTAAGTGATTGCCATCTTGACATTCCTGAGCCAATCTTTGTAGTTTGGCCCTGTCAATATGTTTTTATCTAGTAATAACTTAAGTCCGGTCATGTTGAATGGTCGCTGCAATTAGGAGAGAGAAAAGAAACACTTTAGCATGATGCTCTTGCAAGTTTAGAGTGGTTTTTAGTTTGTCTAAACAGGATGGCTCCCACTGTCTCTCGAATCCCTTCTCAAACCGTAAAGAAAGGATTAGTCAGGATCAATCTCACCGTACAATACTTGCTTAACCGTTCAGCCAGGCCAGTGTCGGTACTTCGAGGGAGGTTTTCCAATGCTTTCGCGAAGTTCCTTAATTAAGTAACCTCTTTTCCCTGTGGGCGTAGCCCCGCTAACACCTTTCTAGACACCTACTAAGTTTATAGCATTGATCGTTAAGTGAGAGTTTTCCCGAGGAGTAGCATATACTCACAGTAGGATTGGGATCCAAATATCATCGTGTGATAAAACCGAAAGAATCCTACCAGAATTATCACACTCCAAATGGTATGCAGCGCTAGCAAGTTTTAGTACTTATGAAACTCCCGATGTGGATTTTTGCCCCATGCTCTTATGACCTTGGCGTGAGGTCAAAATGTCATAAGTCACATGTCAAGTTCTTCCCATCATTATCCCGGTTAATTTGAACCCACCCGTACCTACCCTTGACGTAGGCCAAAATGGCAGTACGACTGTCTCAAACCAACGCATTCTATCTATGCAACAGATAAATATCCGGCAGCTACCAATCACTATGCCTTGGCGTGAGGTCAAAATACATAGCTTGAATACTACCGAATATTTAACTGAAATGATGGAGGGCTACGGATGATTTTGGCGAAACCGTGAACGTAGTGAACTTGATATAATCGATGGAACGAGATAGCTTTTAAAAGGAGTGGTTCAAGCTCCGCGTTTAAAAGTTTAGTTTTGAAAAGAACCGAGTGGTTTTCAAAGTGTTCCAATCGACTTTTACTTGGTTTATTTTCTTGCATTAGTTCTTTTAATGCGTCCCATCATTTAATCCTACCATTGCAGAAAACAACCAAAATATGACGTACGCTTATGCCATTCGCATTCGCCACGGGGCCCCGTCATCACCCGTTAGGTTACTTAACTAACGACAGAGCGGGGGCTAGGATAGCGCGGCTGTAAAACATAAACAACGCCTAAATAGTTATCATATATAAATATATAGCAATGATAGACATTACAGATCACAGATGAATACATTGGATATACTAGGAATCCACAATACGTTCGAACCTGCAACGAAAAGCGGATTACACGGTCGCGGTGAATAGCCAATACCCCACCCAAGACCCCTATGGGTGCGGCAAACTACCCGTCAAGTACCCGAAGCGAAGCAACCTCCCTCACCACCGTGAGTAGGCCACTCGGCACTTCGAGATACCCGGTAGTTTGTGCACCCCCTCTATGGGTCTATCCCAGGAGCAAAAACAGTAAAAAGAATTATACAATGACGGCTACAACCCCGACCCGGTTGTGCGGCCATACAAATAATATTATATCAATTTACATATTACAATGAATGAAAGAAAAAGAAACACTCATCTCACATCCACCCCGGCTATTCACCCGCGACAATCCAACACCTTCATATACACATACCATCATCAAACACAGATCACAGATATGTATAACCCCGACTAATCGACATTTAGCGATTAGCCGACGTTCAATACATATAAACATCATATATATAACCCTTATAGTAAAAGTGTAGTGAAGTTCGATAAAAATACGGATTTATAGGCCCCCAAAAACAAATTTCTATTCTGGAAAATCTGGGCACATATAAACCATCTTAAAAATCCCAAAACCATGCCAGAAGAACACTGCACCAAATTCGACCCAGAGACGAGCCAACTCGGCCGCGGTTGCGCGGCAATAGCTTGCTATTGCCGCGGAACCGCGTCGCCTTAGTCGAGTCACTGGACCGGGTTTGGTGGCTTTCTTCACAAAACCCAGAGACGATTTTTGGAGTATGATAAATTTTATTTTGAGCAGAAAAAATTTTAACAGAAAGTTGGGTTTTTCGATTTTTCCGATTCGAACTTCCATACACTTTACTACCTAGCTAGTTTATGTTTAGTTAGGCTCTGATACCACTGTAAGTCCACGTTGCCCACCCCGGTACTTACGGGGAGGCCGAAAACGGAATAAAAATCAAATTTTTATCAACTTAGGCAACATGGACTAGACAAAGAAGGATCTTTGCTAAACAAAAACAAGCTAAAGCTAACTAGAAACTAGCTAAGTGTTAGAAAGGTTATACCTAGGGTGTTATGTCCCTTCTCTCCTTTCTCCTTGGAGTAGTGGAAAGAGGTCACCTTTGTCGTCTTCTCACGTCGAAGAAAGATCCACCCGAAAGCCTCAACCTTTGGCTTCAACTCCAAGCTAGAAGTAACTAGGGTGTAAGAAGTGCTAATCCTTAAACCCTAGATGAGAGTAGAGATTATCAAGAAGGGGTTTTTCTCAAGCTCAAGTGTTTCTCAACACATGAGAGGGGAGAGCTTGAGGGAGAGGAAGAACAAGAGAGAGAAAGAAAATAATAGAATGAGAGAAAAATATGAAGCATTCTCACATATATGTGTGAATTATTGTAATTAGATAATTAGCTAGATAATTGTCATGGTTAATCAAGACATGACCATTATCATTTCATTTTTAATGTAATTTGCAAGGATCAAAGAGCATATTCCAAATGAAATGATGATGGTCAAAGTGTCAACCTAGGTCAACAAGTCAAGGAGGTCAAATGGTCAACAACCATAACCATGCACAATTATATTGAACTAATATCAATTAACCATAATACACACATAAGCATTAGGGTTAATAAAATGACAATAGTCATTAACCCTAATCAAAGTCCTCTCCTTCTGTCTCAAGTAACTGTGCATACGCACCCGTATTCGTGATCCGAGGAACACGAATACAATGAGAAAAAACCAATCCCAAATCTATACTAGGATCTGGCTTAAACCAAAGCCCGCTAGTATAAGCTGTTCGAACAGCAAACGTGCACAAGTGCGCAGATGTGAACGAACCCTGTCGCAAAACCATGCGACCTCTACTCATTTTGCCTAAAGGCGAATAGCTCTCTGTGTGGGACTCTAAAGACTCGACACTATGCTGGCAGTGGGTTTAACCACAGACCGCAAGCGGCACTAGCTGTACGTAACGGTCCCCAGGTAGATGTCGATAAGAAGACTGACGAGGTGAACCCCATCTGAACTCCTACTGAGCCTGTATGTGACAGTCTCCGTACAGTCCGGTCTGTTCGTCTGATACATCGCATGGCGGGCCTAGGGGGCGGCGAACGTCAGTCCCCTAATAGCGGTACAAGTCGTGTCGGAGTGTAGCCCAGAACACCCTGAGATAACACTGGAAACCTACCAGTATATCTCGCTTGCCCTGGCCAGGGACTACTCGTGTAATGGCTCTCCTAGACACAGCGCGATGTCAACCCCCAATACCGGGAGAGACGAATCCTGTCTAACCGTCACTGTCTCCAAGTGCTTCGGGACTGCACCCAAAAACTACCTGTTTGCACGACTCCTTTGAGCCGTGGTAGGGTAGTAATCAAAGTGCAGTGGGAACACACTCGAGGCGAAGTGACAGTGTCAAGTCAGCGGACTAAGCTGTACTCATGTCACCTGGGAACTGATAACTGACGATAGGTATAATACCAACCAACAGTTCCCGACGAGTCCTGTCCAGTGTACTCGTAACCTAACGAGCACCCGCATACTATCTCAAGCACCACGTACTGACGGCTGTGGGACAGACTGTCTCCCACGCTGGGATGAGAAGCGCATACGCTAGTCTACTCCGGAGTATCGATGCCCTGTCTCGATAGTCCAACGACCAGGGACCAGTATAAGGATGTGCTTATGGATTACCCAGCTCCCACGAGTGTGAGCGCCATCATAACGCTGGTAATCAAGCAAAGATCCTAAGGGCTCTACTAATATGTATATCAGCGATATGCTAAAAGAAACACATGCACATATTAAAGCAGAGACAAACCTAGTAGCATACTACTATTTCGAGCAAGATTGTATATACAACTGTGAATATCCCAAGCTTCCATCAAGTAATATACAAACTAGTATGATACAGTAATGGCCTCTAGGGCATATACACTAACATTTGGTTGCTATATCTGAAGGGTTAAACCCCCATCAGGATCAAGTGTATCTTGAGAAGATTACTTGGTGTACATAGAAAAGTTGAGACTTTCAAAGCTAGACTTGTTGTAAAAGATTCTCGTCATCGACCAGGTGTGGTTTATGATGAAACCTTTTCTGCAGTAGCTATGCTTAAGTCCATCCGGATCCTACTTGCCATTGCTACATACCATGACTATGATATCTGGCGGTTGGGTGTCATGACTGCTTTTCTAAATAATGATTTAGAAGAGAGCGTCTATAAGTACACAGCCAGAGGGCTTCGTAGATAGTGGGAGCAGCGAAAACGTGTGCAAGTTGCTTTACAGGTTAAAGCAGGCATCGCGGAGTTGGAACATCTGTTTTGATGTGGTAGTCAAAGTGTTTGACTTCATCAAAATAGTAGATGAACCTCGTATATACAAAAGTGGTATAGAGAGTAAGACGGTCTTCCTCGTATGGTACGTGGATGACATACTCTTGATAGGAAAGGTGTTTCCTATGCTACACTCGGTCAATCTCCTCTTATCACATTGATTCTCCATATAGGATCAAGATGATACCTCCTAAATCCTGGGTTTTGGATCTATGAGATAGATCTAAGTGGATGTTAGGATTCTCACTAGGTGTAGTGAGATGGTATCAATAGATCCTAGGAAAATCACTTGATAGCTTCCAGGGTGGTAAGGTCGACTGAATGTCAGTCAACAGGCATTGTCTTTACCCTCAGTGGAGGGACGGTATGTTGGGACACCGTTTTGCACGACCTCTTGAATGTGGTAAGGTGGAAATCAAAGCACAATGGGAATCACACAAGACTCTATGACGATCTCGGGTCGACAGACTAACCTGTACCTGTGTCACCAGAGAACTGCCATATGACGTGAGGTATAATACCATCTGGGAGTTCTCGGCGAGTCCGTACAGTGTACCCAGTCTCCACTGAGCACCTGTATATCTTCTCTGATGTCAAACACCAATGGATATGGGATCATCCATCGCCCATCTACATGGTTCAAGAAGCTATACGCTAGTCTACTCTGGTATATCGATGCCCCGTCTCGATACACCCACGAATAGGGACATTAAAGGATGTACTCAAAGACTACCTTTGTCCTACTAATATGATCTCCATCATAATCTAGGTAGTTAAGTATGCATCCTAAGGGCTTTACCAACATGTAACAGAGAGACAATCAGTGTACATGTTAAGATAAAGAGTAAGCAGATAGCATACTATCATGTTGAGCAAGAAAGTCCTCCCTATATATGTCAAAGCATCCACTACAATATACATCTCATGTATAGTAATGGCCTCTAGGGCATACATATAACTAATAGATTTCACGAAGAAATGAGATGCTGCTCCAACCTATCTTGGTTATGGAAATATTCGATATTTAGGGTATTGATTTTATGGGCCCTTTTCCTAACTCTTTTGGGAATTTATATATCTTGTTAGCGGTTGATTACGTCTCAAAATGGGTGGAAGAAATACCGTGTCGCACTAGTGACAACAAGGTTGTCATTAAGTTCCTTAAAGAAAATATCTTTTTGCGATTCGGACACCCTCGCGCTATAATTAGCGACAACGGGACGCATTTCTGTAATCAGGCTTTTGAGGTTTTGATGCGGAAATATGCTATCAACCACAAACTTTCTACGCCCTATCATCCCCAAACAAGCGGGCAAGCTGAGATCTCAAATAGGCAAATCAAACAAATTTTGGAGAAGACGGTTTCTAAAAACCGTAAAGATTGGTCAACCAAATTGACGGATGCTCTTTGGGCATTTCGCACCGCTTATAAGACCGATCTTGGTATGTCTCCATACCGCCTTATGTTTGGGAAGGCATGCCACCTTCCTGTCGAGATCGAACATAAGGCAATGTGGGATATTAAAGAGCTAAACTTCGATTTTGATCAAGCTAGCAGTTATTGGAAGCTGCAATTGAATGAGCTAAGCGAACTCCGCGATGAAGCTTATGATAATGCAGTGATAGTAAAGAACCGGACTAAAGTGTTCCACGATAAAAACCTTTTTAGAAAAACTTTCACACTGGGACAACAAGTCCTTCTTTATGACTCACGACTCCATCTTCATCCGGGTAAGCTTAAATCTTGTTGGAAATGACCTTTTGTGGTGCGGTATGTACACCCGCACGGGGCAGTAGAAGTTGAAAATATAAAAAACGGTTCAATTTTTAAAGTTAAAGGGTATAGATTAAAACCGTATTTCTCTGCAGCGGAGGAGCTCCTGTTTTTACAGGAGCCACTTTATCATAACTAAATTCCTCCGCCTCACCTCCATGTTTCGGTAACATTGTATCATTTAATGGAGGTGAGTGAAAAAGGACTTAACTGAATATCTGTGCGTGCCAAAGAACAAGTTTGGGGGTAGTCGTCATTTAACTATTATTTTACCCCTATTATTGTCTCTCCTCAAGTCTATAGGTCTATGCTCTCAAAGGACAACATCAGTGAGGACACTGCTAAAAACAGGTTTGGGGGGAAGGTTTGTATTCACTGAATTATCTTTGGCACTGGGCATAATTTTTTTTTTATAATAAAAGAGTAGAAAGTGAAAAATTATATATGAAAGATATGAATAGTTTGAAAAAAATAAGAAAGCTAGAGGTTTTCTTAAACGAAACTAGTAATAAGTAGTTATGAGCTGTTGTCCCAAGAGTTAGTAAGATGAAGGAATTGCTAATCTGAGGATAAAAATAAGTTTGAAAAATAGCCCCTATTCTTGAGGCCAAACATTTGAACGTTGATACCCTATTATACTCACTTACACACATCTTGAAACTTGGGATAGTAGAGGATACCTTGAAGTGCTCTTGTCTAAAAGCCTTATATAAAAAAAAAAGAAGTATAAATGGTGGTGAAGAAAAAAAATGAACACTGGTTTTGTAATTTCCAAGACAGCATAAAAAAAATATAGCGAGGGTGCTTTATCACCTAGTGCCTTAAACCAACTGGTTTAGGAGCCACTGCTAAGCCTTAGGTGTTGCGAAATGAGGAATTACGCCTAAATGCGTGAGCACATTTTGTAATCGGTCGGTTAGTACCTCAAAAAGTATTAACGGTCGCATTAAGGATGTGTGAGCAATTTCATAATTTTTTTTTTGCACCGACTAAAAAGTACTTTGGAAGATGGACAAGAGTATGATAGCTTGAATTGAATTCTTTAAGTGTAGGGATGTCTTTTACACACACGTAGGGGTATATGATCAATGTTTGGAAGAAAGACTTAAGGCGATGTTTTATTGAGGGATGATGTGATTTCTAACATTTTTTCATGACCATTAAGATAGGGCTCATAGCAACTGAAAAACTGGTGTAGTTGAAAACTCTTATTTTCAAGTTTTTTCTTTCATAATTCTTATCTTTATATGTAACTTCCACTATCTTTCTTTTATTATATGATTTTGTGAGTGTAATCCGCTGAAAACCCTCAGGAGACAACACTCCTCCAACTAGGGACACCTAGAGGTTTAACGGCTTGTTGCACGTACTCAGTGCAATCGTGTTGTAAGTGCACGGCGGCGCCCCGGCCGTCAATCCGACGGCCAAATGCGGAAACGGTGATAAACTTTAATTTTGCGAGCTTTGCAAACCGGCACCACCGCGCACTAAACCCCGGATCGGGTCATTAAACTAGTTCTAGCTAACTACAAGATGAGGGAAGAGATATACCGAGTGATCCGAGTCCTCCGGTCTTCTCGTCGTCGTCCCGATCTCCCGCGGAATGTCCGGTCTCCTCCCCGTCGCCGGAAGGGCACCACATCGCCTACGTCTTTTACGGGCTCCCACCTCAATGCCGAGGCAACTCGGGCACGAAGCTGGCTAGTCGACGTGCCCAAGATTTGCTGTAGAATGTGTAGTATAGTTGTCTCTTTGGGGTTTAGGATAGTTGCCATGATGGAGGAATTTGTGCACAATGATTTTCATGAAGGCTTGAAGAAAAATGGAGCAAGCCATCAAAAAGGAGCTCGGCCAGATGCATTTTGTGCTCACTGGAAATGAATGAAGCAAGCTCTAATAAATTAATCCTCATCTCCTTTATGTTTCACTCCAGCACACTCATTTTTAACACAATGCAATCATATATATATTAATTAATCCCTTAACATCCAAATGAAACACTAGCAAAACACATGGGGGGGGCCCACGAAAACATGCAGGAACCATTTTCCCTTGTCCAAAACTTCAACCATACTTCACTTCTATTCACACCTTAACCTCATTAATGCAAAAGTATGGATGAAGATTCAAATCCTATCATAATGAAGACAAGTGCAAGAAAACCCCCTCCTCAAATGTTATTTGCACAATTGCAAATAACCCCCCTCCATCGGAAAAGTCCGGCCGGGAAAGAACAAAGGAAAACCGGCCGGAACGGAATGCAAACTGGCAACTCCAGAAAACTGGTCCCGTAATAAATTACAGGAAAACCCCGATACTGTGCATACACACCCGCATTTGTATTCCGATCGAAATACAAATGTAAAGAGACAAAACTACACTATCAAATACTAAGATCCGGCTTAAGCCAAAGCCGGCTAGTAAAAACCGTCCGATTACGATCTGTGCAATACCGCACGTATCTGATCGAACCCTGCCATATCTCCATACGGCCTCTACAGCGTTTCGCCCGAAAGCTTGAGTAACTGAAGGTGTGGTGGACTCTAAAGACTCGTCAATACTATGGCTGTGGATTTAACCACTAGCACGTCAGAGGTATAAGCCAATACGTGACGGGCCACCAGCTATTGACCAAAAGGGACGTCGATGAGCGAACTCATCCTGACACCCTACTGAGCCTGTCAGTGACAATATCCGTACAGTCCGGTCCGTTCGTCTATGAGCATCGCATGTCGGGCCTAGGGGGTTGGTAAAAGTCAGACCCCCAAAAGCGGTACAAGTCGTGTCGAAGTGTAGCCCAGAACACCCTGAGATACCACTGGAATACCTACCAGTGAATCTCCTGCCTTGGCCAAGGACTTCGTGTAATGGCTCTCCTAGACACAGCGCGACCTCACCCCCAATACCGGGAGAGACGAACCCCCGAAGATCCGCTCACTGCCTCCATGTGGCTCGGGACTGTACCCAACTAAAACCTGTTTGCACGACTCCTTTGAGCCGTGGTAGGGTAGTAATCAAAGCACAGTGGGAACTCACACGAGACAAATGACGATCCCCAGGTCGATGAAATAACCTGTACACATGTCACCTGGGAACTGCTATCTGACGTCAGGTATAAGACCAACTAGCATGTTCCCGGCGAGTCCTGTCCGGTGTACTCATAACCCAATGAGCACCTGTATACATCTTAGGTGAACCAACTGACACCAGTGGCTTGTGAGACCGGCCACCGCCCCTCGTCGGGGTCTCGACTGTATACACTAGTCTACTCTGGAGAATCGATGCCCTGTCTCGAAACTCCCACGACTAGGGACATTTTAAGGATGTGCTTATAGACTCCAGCTCTCACTTATATGATCGCCCTCATACTGCTGGCAGTCAAGCAAGAATCCTAGGGGCTCTATCAACGTGTAATAGCGACCTGTCAGGTCACCTAAAGCAGTACACGATGATAAAGGTA
This sequence comes from Agapanthus africanus, assembly GCA_030015575.1. NCBI lineage: Eukaryota > Viridiplantae > Streptophyta > Magnoliopsida > Asparagales > Amaryllidaceae > Agapanthus > Agapanthus africanus. The sequence continues at coordinate 394,479,179 of JASDDO010000026.1, read as the reverse complement.
AACCAGATAGTATACTATCATCTCGAGTAAGACTGTTCTACCGGGATAGGTCCTCCCTCAATCATTGCAATCACGTGCCTGTGATCCAATAATTGACTCTGAGGGCACTATCTCCAACAATCTCCCACTTGCACTCAAGGCTAATTATTGCGATGTCGCATACTCACAGCCCGTGTGATACCGAACACCCAACTCCTCTACTAGTCAGTCTCACAAAGCCTGTTTGCGAAACTCTTGCGATCGAGGAATAGCCTCAGTGAGTGGATCCGCCTGGATGTTTCTTTCTATGTCTCTCTATATCTCAAGTTCGCGGAGAAAACCATCTCCCGAAATAAGCAATACCTGTCTTAGAGTGTCTGGATGTCTGATGGGACCGAGCTCATAAACGAACTCCAAATCCAAACTTCTTAGACTGTATCGTCAACTGAACTTAATCAGTATCCTGCGCCATGCCACCCTCAGTATTGCCTTGGACCGCCTGTCCAGAACACTGCCCCTCGTCAGAAGGAAAACTATAACTCTGACAACCTCCTTGTCGTCCATGTCACTTTGGAAGCCTGGAATGATAACTGTCTCCCAAATAAGGCTGTCGTTATCATATCCCTAGAACATCCACTTATGTTCTAAAACTGCTTCCGACTGTTTCTCCAGGATTGGATTAATGTCAACTTATTGCATCTACTGCAAGAACAACATCTGGTGTGGTACTTGACATCTCATGATTGACTCAATTGCCTAAGCAAGTGATCTGTCAATCATGCACATCCCTCTCTACTTTAGTCTATAAGACACCTTTAGAGAGGGTGACTCCATCACCTGCAGGTATACTACCGTGCCAGGAGTCAACCATTCTAAATACTCATAGAATGCTGTCTAAGTACCCTGATTGGGAAACCACCCAAATCTAGATCTAAAATCATAGATCTAGTAACCAGTATGTCTGATATAATGTCCAAGTCCTTTGTGGAGAAACCACTGTGTGACGACCAAAATATAACCGATCGTAGTATAGGAATATCACTTCCTACTACCTTCTCAACAGATCCATCCCCTATTCTGATGACGTCAAACCTATGACTGTCACATCAGAAACAGATGATCTAACTCCGCTATATCTGCTTTAGTCTATAAATAGACATAAGCCTGATGTCCACCAATGCTTCCGCTGCTCCCACTGACTACGAAAACCCTCTGGCAGAGTCATATAGATGTGCACTTCTAAAGCTAGTTTAGAACGACGCTATACTCATCCTCCTGCCGGGTCTCGCAGTCTGGAACAACAACAATGGCAAGTGTGGGTAAACAAGAACTTCCCTGTCATCGTCCTTGAGGCTACCGGAGTACCTCTCGGGTGCTTGAAGTTACTCACCTTATCTGCGGAGTGGCCAATGGAATGTCAAATCAGATTGAATCTTTAGGTTCCTTATCAAATCTTCAGTAATCGTTTGCGGTCCTGGAATCACTTCCAGTTCTACCATACTCCCACTACTGTTTTGAAAAAATCCATTTTTAATAAAATTGTGGCGAGTCTAGAACAATATTTCTATTAATCTGCCAGATGGTAGAAAGTCAACCCTCGTCATAGCCTGGGTCAACCCACAAACAGCCATTACAGAAACGTGCCTTGAGTTGTCCAGTGTCTGGTTTTAATCATAAGCCGGACAACTCCCCGTACCTTAACAACGTTAAGATATGAACTGTTCTACATCCAATATAGAATCAGAGGCACTGATTTAATTTAACCAGATTCAAATCATGCAGCTATCTCCAGTGCATGTCAACTAAATGGAGAGAGGCCGATCAGCGTTACTCAACTTAGGAATGCTTCCAATTATGAGTAACCTGAAAGAGAAGCAATTTCTCTTTATCATTACTGAATACCATACACAACTATCTACATCTTCGATCACTTTGAAGAATCCCGATACTTGCTACACCTGGTTCTCTACTCTATTCAAATACCTATAACTCCTCAAAACTTAGACCCTGTGTTTCTACGAAACACATGTCTAAGAACTAGAGAAGTTAAAAGTAAACAGAATATAGTATGAGGACCAACCCCTCTGTCCTAATGGACACTGGACAACATACAATACTCTGTACAAGTCCGCTGAGTCTAACAACTCTTTCACTCTGCGTCGTAGGTTGAAAACTGTACTTATGGTCAAGAAGAATTACACCGCTGTTTAATACTCCTTACCTAACCATCCACTGATATAGGTAAATGTTATCGACATAATATCAAAAGGTATATCTCACTCTATGAAAATAGACGTACAGATATATCAATTTGAAATTGGTGCACAACAGCGGATATTCAAAACCAAATATTTGCCGACCGGCAAACAGCCCAGGCGATCTCCTCAAATATCACCGATTACAACGAATCTCGATATAATGAGGATGATCACCCAATTCCCAATAACTTACTCCCACTCATCATCTGTAAAACCATACAGATGTGAGAATCATACCTGGTAAATACATACCCTGGAGTAAGTGTCTAATCGGGAAATCAGTTTTCTTTTAACAGTACACAGCTGAACTGAAACACTGAAATGTTTCGATGGGGTATCCTGGTATTCCTAGTAATGCCTCTACCATTATCCAGATTCACAACTATAACCGTATAATTCTTTGCCACCTCTCCAAATCCCTTTATATGTCTTTAGTCATTACCTTCTGCACACCCCTTAGGCCAAATGGTTTTCTTCCTTCCCTACCGTTCGGCACCAGCCTATGGTTTGGAAGAAGACTATCCAATAAGCATAATGGGTGTACTGTCCTAATCCTAGGAGCACTCGCAATGCGAGAGAAGGTGAAGATAAAAGACAACTGAATAAATCTTATTCCTATTTCTCCTGAACCAGAATCCATCCCGAACTGGAACAAGTTCCTTTCGAGTTCGTATATAACCATACGATGGAGTATCCAATAAACTGTGGATCTTCGTAGTGATACGGAGTGTCCTGGAGAAATACAAAGGTGATTTAGGATTAGCGAAGAAATACTTGGTTTGGTCGTGAATATCAGTCGCAATTTACTTTGCCCTCTTACTAATCCCTTGCTTTGTCTTAACTTAATACCTTCTGTACACCATCGTTAGGCTAATTGGTTTTCTTCATTCCCCACTGTTCGGCACCAGCCTAAGGTTTGGAAGAAGACTATCCAATTTGCGTAATAGGTGTACTATCTCCTAAACCAAGAGTACTCGCAATGTGAGAGAAGGTAAAGGAAAAGACAACTGAATAATCCTATCCGTTTTCTCCAGAACCGGAAACCATTCTCGAATTCCTTCGAGTTCGTATCTAATCATACGATGGCTTTGTCCAATGGAAGTGGACGTTCGCAGTAATACGGGGTGTCCTGGAGAAAAGGGTAAAAGTAGGAGTGGCAATGAGGTCTGCAACTCTGACAATCCAAAAGCCAGTGTTAAGAAGGTTCGGTCAACTTGGTCACTGAGTCATAGTCTTAGGGTCGGGTCAATGGTCGCTGCCAGAGAGAGAGAAAAGAAACACTCAGCGTGCACTCTAACCTAGATCAGAACGGTTATCACTTTATCTAATCTGGAAACCTCCCACTGTACCTCAAATTCTCCTCCAAACCTGAAAGAAGAATTAGTCAGGGTCACCCGAGGAGTAAACCAACTCATCAGTGGGAATCGGGATCCAACTATCATCGCATGATAACGTGACGGAATCCGCTCATGCTATCACACTCCAGAAGGTATGCGCATATCTGGCAAGTTTCATTTCTTTTGAAACTCCCGATGTGGATTTTTACCCCATGCTCTTATGACCTTGACTATGGCCAACAAATCATAAGTCACATGTCAAGTTCTACCCGTCATTATCCAGGTTGATTTGAACCCACCCGTACAAGCCCTTGACTAGGGCCAACAAGGCTATACGACTGTCCCAAACCAACGCATCTATCTATGCTGCATATGAATAACCAACAGCTACCAAACACTGTGCCTTGACTATGGCCAACAAACACAGCTTGAATACTATTGACTATCCATATGAAACGACGGAGGGCTACGAATGGTTTCTGGCGAAAACCTTTAACGTAATGAACTTGATATCGTTGAAGGAACGGATAGCTTTTTAGAAAATATAGTAACGAAAAACCTTCGCTAAAGAGGTCACTCCCGGTGAAGGGATCTCGGCTCTTTCCCCGTAGGATGGGGTGCAGGATATTCCAACTGAATACCACGATGCAAAGCAAAAGCAATCGGCTATAGTGAAGTTAATGCCCTGACGCAAACTTCTGTCCAAGGGGTCACTCCCGGTGAAAGGATCTCGGCCCTTGCCTCGTCGACTGAGGAGCAGGATATTCCAACTGAATACCACGATGCAAAACAAAAGTGAACGTCCTTGCAATAACAGCTTTTTGAAAAGTGTTCCAACAACATCAGAATAGGTTTGTTTAACTTGCATTGATCCGAATCAATGCAGTCCCATCAATTGATCACACCACAAAGAACGAAAATATACTGACGTACGTATATGCCATCCGCATTCGCCACTGGGTCCCGTCATCACCCGTTAGGTTAGCTAACTAACGGCAGAGCGGGGACTGGACTAGCACGGATGAAAAACATATACAACATCTACTAATATATATACCAATATATAGTATTTCGCTCAAGGCGTGATAAAATGCAACATCACAGAAATGTACAGCATCACAGAACAATACAGATATCTGGGATCCCCGGGTTTCACAGAGCCACTACTGAAAACCCGACGTTCCCCTGGTCGTGTGGATAGCCTGTGCAATGAAATCCTAGACCCCTACGGGCGCGGCAAGTCACCCGCCAAAACCTGAAGCGAGGCAGCCCCCTTCAGCACCGTGAATGGACCACCCAGCACTTCACGGAATCCGGTAACTTGGGCACCCCTCCTGGGTCAACCTGTACCCCCTACGAGTGCGGCGAATAGCCCGCCAATTCCAGACTGAAGCCCCCTCCGTCCCAATGCCATGAGATGCGGGCTTGTTGCCCTCCAGAACCCGGCTATCCGTGCACCCCACCGCGGGGTAATCCTAGTACAGAAAGTAAAATATACATACAACGGGTACATCGACCGCAACCAGGTCGTGCCCCAAAAGAATAATACAAACAGGCAGTGACGGCAGTCCACATGTCGGACGCTCGCCCCGCAATATCAAATGTACATAATACAACAGAAACTGTACTAGCATTGCATCCAGGCTATCCCCACGACCGATCCGCAACATCACAGCAAATACACAGAACATCAACGTGAAAGTCACGTTCGCAAATCCGTCTAACCGGGCTATAGCAGTTAGACTGGATTTACCGATCAAGTGACATTCACGGTCGCAGATATAATGTAAATACTGTGAAATAATGTGTTTAAAATATCCGATCGATCAAAAATTAACAAGTGGGCCCCCAAGCAATACTGTAGCAGATCAAGAAATTCTGGGCCCAATATTAATATTCCAAAACCCCTAAAATTAACCCAGAAGCCCACTGGAAAAACCTGACCCATTGATCCTTTCATGTTGCGGCGGAACCGCGGCCCAAAGTGGGTATTGGCCGCGGTTCCGCGCTCTTGATGAAAGATCAATGACTCGGATTTCTGCAGTAGTCTTAGATTTTCATGTACATCACATTTTTACAACCTGAAAAATTTTTGGGCTTAAAAAATTTTCAACAGAAAACTGATGTTAACAAAAAGGTTGATTTTGGAATTTTTGTCGATCGGAAATGCAAAACACATCAAACGAAGCTAGACGAAGTTAATGGCGAGTCTCTGATACCACTGTAAGTGCACGGCGGCGCCCCGGCCGTCAATCCGACGGCCAAATGCGGAAACGGTGATAAACTTTAATTTTGCGAGCTTTGCAAACCGGCACCACCGCGCACTAAACCCCGGATCGGGCCATTAAACTAGTTCTAGCTAACTACAAGATGAGGGAAGAGATATACCGAGTGATTCGAGTCCTCCGGTCTTCTCGTCGTCGTCCCGATCTCCCGCGGAATGTCCGGTCTCCTCCCCGTCGCCGGAAGGGCACCACATCGCCTACGTCTTTTACGGGCTCCCACCTCAATACCGAGGCAACTCGGGCACGAAGCTGGCTAGTCGACGTGCCCAAGATTTGCTGTAGAATGTGTAGTATAGTTGTCTCTTTGGGGTTTAGGATAGTTGCCATGATGGAGGAATTTGTGCACAATGATTTTCATGAAGGCTTGAAGAAAAATGGAGCAAGCCATCAAAAAGGAGCTCGGCCAGATGCATTTTGTGCTCACTGGAAATGAATGAAGCAAGCTCTAATAAATTAATCCTCGTCTCCTTTATGTTTCACTCCAGCACACTCATTTTTAACACAATGCAATCATATATATATTAATTAATCCCTTAACATCCAAATGAAACACTAGCAAAACACATGGGGGGGCCCACGAAAACATGCAGGAACCATTTTCCCTTGTCCAAAACTTCAACCATACTTCACTTCTATTCACACCTTAACCTCATTAATGCAAAAGTATGGATGAAGATTCAAATCCTATCATAATGAAGACAAGTGCAAGAAAACCCCCTCCTCAAATGTTATTTGCACAATTGCAAATAACCCCCCTCCATCGGAAAAGTCCGGCCGGGAAAGAACAAAGGAAAACCGGCCGGAACGGAATGCAAACTGGCAACTCCAGAAAACTGGTCCCGTAATAAATTACAGGAAAACCCCGATACTGTGCATACACACCCGCATTTGTATTCCGACCGAAATACAAATGTAAAGAGACAAAACTACACTATCAAATACTAAGATCCGGCTTAAGCCAAAGCCGGCTAGTAAAAACCGTCCGATTACGATCTGTGCAATACCGCACGTATCTGATCGAACCCTATCATATCTCCATACGGCCTCTACAGCGTTTCGCCCGAAAGCTTGAGTAACTGAAGGTGTGGTGGACTCTAAAGACTCGTCAATACTATGGCTGTGGATTTAACCACTAGCACGTCAGAGGTATAAGCCAATACGTGACGGGCCACCAGCTATTGACCAAAAGGGACGTCGATGAGCGAACTCATCCTGACACCCTACTGAGCCTGTCAGTGACAATATCCGTACAGTCCGGTCCGTTCGTCTATAAGCATCGCATGTCGGGCCTAGGGGGTTGGTAAAAGTCAGACCCCCAAAAGCGGTATAAGTCGTGTCGGAGTGTAGCCCAGAACACCCTGAGATACCACTGGAATACCTACCAGTGAATCTCCTGCCTTGGCCAAGGACTTCGTGTAATGGCTCTCCTAGACACAGCGCGACCTCACCCCCAATACCGGGAGAGACGAACCCCCGAAGATCCGCTCACTGCCTCCATGTGGCTCGGGACTGTACCCAACTAAAACCTGTTTGCACGACTCCTTTGAGCCGTGGTAGGGTAGTAATCAAAGCACAGTGGGAACTCACACGAGACAAATGACGATCCCCAGGTCGATGAACTAACCTGTACACATGTCACCTGGGAACTGCTATCTGACGTCAGGTATAAGACCAACTAGCATGTTCCCGACGAGTCCTGTCCGATGTACTCATAACCCAATGAGCACCTGTATACATCTTAGGTGAACCAACTGACACCAGTGGCTTGTGAGACCGGCCACCGCCCCTCGTCGGGGTCTCGACTGTATACACTAGTCTACTCTGGAGAATCGATGCCCTGTCTCGAAACTTCCACGACTAGGGACCTTTTAAGGATGTACTTATAGACTCCAGCTCTCACTTATATGATCGCCCTCATACTGCTGGCAGTCAAGCAAGAATCCTAGGGGCTCTATCAACGTGTAATAGCGACCTGTCAGGTCACCTAAAGCAGTACACGATGATAAAGGTAAACCAGATAGCATACTATCATCTCGAGTAAGACTGTTCTACCGGGATAGGTCCTCCCTCAATCATTGCAATCACGTGCCTGTGAGCCAATAATTGACTCTGAGGGCACTATCTCCAACACGTGTTGCCTACGAAAGTATGCTACTTAGTTTTTCTTTTTTCCTTCTCTTGAAAAAATAGTTTGCTCGGGACGATCAAAGTTAAGTTTGGGGGTATTTGTTCAGTTGATAAAACTGCACTTTTAATATGACATTTTCCTTACTATTTATATATAATAAAAGATGTTTATTATAAATATGACACATATAAGGGTTTATCCGTAAAAATACTGTTTTTATGTGTTTATATATTATAATTAACATTATGAAGGGAAATGTAAGCATATAATATTCATGTAATATTTGGTCTATTTAAATATGCTTACCTTATTAAATATCTTTGACCAATTATCTTAAAACTAACATATCATGACAAATGGTTAAGATAATATCTCAATAAAAACAAATTCTACTAATATCATTTATTTAGATAATTGTGCAGGAATTATATCATGACTGAAGTTTCAAGGAAATCAAAGTTGGCGAGATCAAATCTGCCGAAGATATTCAAGTAAATTGAAGAAAGCAATTCTGGAAGAAACGTAGAAAAGATTTTTATAGTCTTGATACTCAAAAGATCACCAAGTACTACAGAGATGAAGCCCCCGAAAAATGAAGCCCTAAATCCCCTAACCAACAGCGGATCCGCGGCCAAACCTAGTTAATGGCCGCGGTTCCGCCGCCCTTCTGAGGAGTTGGGATCTTAGATTTTTTGGTTAAGATCCTAACAGCTAGTTGCCTTATTAGGAAACTAAATATTCTGGCTCTGTGACTATAAATAAGGACCGAGAGCCTCTTGGAGAAATCATCATACCGACGCGATCACGAAGTCCACATCGGCTTAAGAATCCTGGTTGATCATCAACAGTTCATTTACCTCCTTAAGAAGAGATCGAGAAGCAAACTAGGGTTTTGTAATCATTTTCTTAAAGAACAAAAGTGTACTTGATCTTGTTGATTAATAAAGGTAGTTTTATTCTATTGCATTTTATTTTCTTCATGATTTCTATCTTTTTTTTCCCAACATGCGCGAGTAATTCTCCACTTGTTAGGGTTCGTAGGATTAGGGTAGATTAATGGATGATGAAGATCCTTAAACTCTTTTTACGTCCTATAAAGTTTATAAACTTTACCAAAAGAATCATTAACATCCTAATCGGGCGCGCTACCAATTCATTGATAGTCATGATCGCGATTTGAGATTAGATTAACGATTGCTTTGGTAAAAGCTAGACATGAACGGAGATCCATGCCAAGATAGGGGTAAAGAGTGGGAACCCTTTTCCTTCCAGAAACCCTAATCTACAAGCATCACTGTCGATCTAGTTTTAAATCTATTAAAGGATAAAAGGAGTAATCTTTAATTAATCATCCATGACTACTAAATCTTAACGAACTTTACAAGCCCCCTTCTGATATAAAATCTACATCCGTAGTTAATATAGATCTATATCCTGCATCCGTGTTTGATATAGATCTAGAACCTACAACCATTCTTCACCATTCTTTATTCTTCCTCCTTTCCTAATCAACACGTCTAAAGTAAGATTAAAAGATTCAACGTTTCCCTGAGGACGACCCGTACTCATCTCGGTCTAGCTACATGCGACACCGTTATTGATTGCGGTTAACTACAACTCTAAAACAACAACCAATCAATCACTGATCTCGGTTCTATATGACAACGACATTAGCGATACGCAAATTTATTTACGTTGATGACATGTGATGTTATTGTGTTGCTATGGATATGTTATATTGGATCGTCGTGATTGAATAGCCGGGTTTTTTTTTTATGTGAGTTGAGAGTTTTTCAATTTTCATTCATGTAAATAATTGTATGTGATATTCTTTTATTGGGATACTTCAGGGTTGAGGTTGTTGTTTCCATCCGATATATATTATTTACTTTACCGCATTAGGATAGACCCAAGGCGGAGAGCACAAGTAACCACGTTCTAGAGTTCAGTGGGATTCCATCTCGAGGAGTCGAGACCGGTCGCCTAACTCTAGAATTGACAGGGTTTCTTGCCGCTCTCGTAGGGGTCTAGGGGTTGGATATGTATGCCCTAGATGCCATTATTGTATATGTATACATGTGGATGCTTGGACATATGTATGTACAGGACAATCTTGCTTGATATGATAGTATGCTATTTGATTTGTCTTTATCTTAACATGTGCATATGTTTTACTTGCTATCACGTATCATTTATACATGTTGATAAAGCACGTAGGATCATTTCTTGACTACCTGCGTTGTGATGGCGATCATACTTGTGGGAGCTGGGTAGTCGATAAGCACATCCTTAAAGTGTCCCTAGTCGTGGGAGTATCGAGACCGAGTATCGATATTCCGGAGTAGACTAGTGTGATGGTTGGTCCCACAACCATTGGTATTTCGCACCTAAGATTGTATACATGTGCTCACTGGGGGGTGAGTACACTGGACGGACTCGCCGAGAACTTCTAGATGGTACTATACCTATCGTCAGATAGCAGTTCTCAGGTGTCATGAGTACAGGTTAGTCTTTAGACCTGAGATCGTTATTTGTCTTTTGTGAGTTCCCACTGTACTTTGATCACGACCCTTCTACGGCTCTACTGAGTCATGCAAACAGGTTTTAGTTGGGTACAGTCCCGAGCCACATAGAGGCAGTGAGCGATTGTTGGGGATTCGTCTCTCCCGGTATAGGGAGTCGATATCGCACTATGTTCGATTGGTCAGTACCATAAGGCCTTGGCCAAGGCAGTTGGGATTTACTGATAGGTTGATCAGTAGTTTCCCGGATTGGTCCTGAGCCACATTAGCATGAAATATCGTGTTATTAGGGTCTGACGTTTGCCACCCCTAGACCCGGTATGCGATACTCAGAGATGAAGAGACCGAACTGTATGGAGATTGCCACAGATAGGCTCAGTTGGGATCCGGATGAGTTTGCTTGTCGGCCTTCCTTTTCGACAGGTATCCGGGTAGCCGTTATGTAAAGCTAGTGCCGCTGAAGTGCTTGTGGTTATGGATTTATTCAGTAACTCACCGTCGGCGTACTGCCGAGTTTTTAGAGTCCCACACAGAGAGTTTCCCTGGTTCATGCGAAATGATATAGTGACCGTATTGGATACATGCAAGGTTCCGATTGATTGATTATACTAGTTACCCGGACTTTCGATCGGACAGTTGATAATACTAGCCGGCTCGGGATTGAGCCGGATTATTAAATCAGGTATTGATTTAATAATTTACATATATGTATTTCAATATATATATTCTAGTATTATGTTCTTTGTATTATTCTATCTCTTTGGGTATTCGTATTTTTTTACGAATACATGTATGTATATACAGTAGGGTATAATCCGTATTTATACGGAAAACATTCTAGAAGGTGGACACCTCATTTTAGTTTTATCCATTTATCTTTAAATGGAAAATGATGTGTAAATAAGGTGAGGGGAGTATGGTGAGAACCATGCTTCAATAGTATTGACAAATGAATTTTCAATTCATTTGTGCAAACTATTGAAGCATGGTTGGTTTTTATATTGTTAAAAATTGTTTTACAAAACTCATGGTTCGGTTTTTCTCTCTCATGGTTGATACATTTTTCACTCACCATTTGCTTTACTCTCCTCTCTTGTTTTCTTGAGCTCCTCCACCTTCATCTTCAACCTCTTATTTACAATCTCATGAGTTGAGAATCAAGAGAGGAGGTGAGATAGATACACACATAGAACCTTACACTACATCCTAGACATTTTAGACTCGCAATCTAAACTCTCTAGTTGCTCCACTAGACTCTTAGTGTGGAGCTAGAGCCATGGACTATATCCCTCGGGTGGATCATCTTCGACGGAGGAAGACCGACTATCAAGCTCGATCCAGGATAACCGAAGGAGCAAACTAAGTCGAACAAGCTCGATCAAAGAGATCTCTAGGAGCAAACGAAGAGGATAGAAGACCGAAGGACACGGACCTTTTGGTGAGAATCATCTATCACAGTAGTTAAAGATCTCCTCTTGTTAGCTAGTTTAGGTTTATGGTATAATCTTGGTCGGGTTTTTCTAGCGCTAGTTTTCAAACCCTTAAAATTTTTGTTCCGCAACGGCTACGGTAAATGGTCAGGGCGCTGGGAAATCCCAACAAGGTATCAGAGCCACCCTATAAAGCTTAACTAGCTAGTTTAGACAAGTTTAAAATATCGATCGACGAAATTTTTCAAAATTGTAATTCAATTTTTGTGCTTGCTGTAGATTTTAAAATGTGTTAAAAAAATTATTCAGAGTATCTTGGATGGATCGAAGAAATGAGTTGAGGTACAAGATGTTGGTTACATGTTCAACCCCCATAATGAAGCTCTCAAAAGAAAGCTTCAAGAGTGAAGAAGAAGAAACCAAGCTAAAGCTCACACAGCTCTCAAAAGCTAAACCAAAAACTAAACCAAAAACTAAACTAGAAATGGGTATATACATATGGTCCCTTGCTCAATATCTGTTATGGTATTATACGCTCAACTCCAGAATAAACAAATAATATAGATGGACTGATGTGACCCTAAGAAATGACCAGAAGAAAAATGGGGGCATTTGGAGCAAATTGACCCGGTGGTGCTGGTTTTTTAGGGAGTCTCGCCGGTTTGGTTGTGGGCAAATGGGTCGTATTTGTGTAGTGATCACGAGTGCACTCAACAAGTCCATTGGTATTGTTTGATGTCTTCATATCAGCTTGGGTTATATTTAGTAGACTTGGCGGGAAACTTGATGCTTTAAATCACATCACAACTTTTAGCATTTATTACACATCACACCCACATGTGCCCATTTGCACAATTTGTTGTGCCAAGGTAGCCCCACAATTGTTCTAAGGATTAAAAGAGCCATATGCATACTTGTCTTGTGTTGGACCTGTTAGTTATATGTATGCCCTAGAGGCCATTACTGTATATTGGATGTATATTGTAGTGGATGCTGGGACATATATAGGTAGGACTTTCTTGCTCGACATGATAGTACGCTATCTGGTTGCTCTTTATCTTAACATGTATACTTTCTGTCTCTCTGTTACATGTTGATAAAGCCCTTAGGATGTGTACTTGACTTCCAGGAATATGATGTAGATCATACTAGTGGGGCCTGGGTAGTCAATGAGTACATCCTTCATTGTTCCTAGTCGTGGGAATATCGAGATGGGGCATCGATATTCCAGAGTAGACTAGCGCATATCTTCTCGACCCATGTGATGGGCGATGGATGATCCCATATCCATTGGTGTTTGACATCAGAGATGGTATGCGGGTGCTCAGTGGAGACTAGGTACACTGAACGGACTCGCCGAGAACTCCCAGATGGTATTATACCTCACGTCAGATGGCAGTTCTCTGGTGACACTGGTACAGCTTAGTCTGTTGACCCGAGATCGTCATAGAGTCTTGTGTGTCTCTCACTGTGCTTTGATTTCCACCCTACCACGGCTCTACTGAGGCGTGCAAACAGGTGGTTTTTGGGTACAATCCCGATTCACATGGAGGCAATGCGCGATAGGAGGGGATTCGTCTCTCCCGGTATTGGGGGTTGATGTTGCGCTATGCTCGACTGGCCATAACAGGAAATCCCTGGCCAGGGTTGCAGTGATATACTGGTAAGAGTTATCAGTAGTTTCACGAATGTTATGGACCCTACGTCGGCATGACTTATCAAGCTACTGGGGTCTGACGTTTACCACCCCTAGGTGAGATATGCGACATATCAGACGAACAGACCGGACTGTACGGTAAGTGTTACTGGTTGGATTCATAGGAGTGTGAGCGGGCTTGCTCGTCGATCTTCTGATCGCTCAATACCCGGGTGGCCGTTACGTTTAGCAGACCGCTTGCTGCTTGTGGGTGTTTGATATGATCATCACCTGCTGCCGGCGTATTAACGAGTCTTTAGAGTCCTACACAGAGGTTTCCTGGCTCAAGCGAAACGAAATAGGAGCGCATATGAGATATTTGATGGACCGAGAATAATGCGTGTATGTGATACCGTATTCCATTCTCGCGATGAATGTGTCGAATGGTTGTATGCGATATAACCTAGTTATCGAATCAAGGATTGATTCGATAAGCCGATACATTGGATATTAGTCGGTTATATGCGATATGACCCGATCGTTAAATCAAGTATTGATTTAATGATTTAATGCATAATTATATATTTCATATATTACTTTGCATTAACTAGTATTGGTTCACTTATATTGGATTTTCTCACTTGATATACACAAGTTGTATATGTGATATACTTTTGTGCACTTGTTTGTATCATGTTTGATGATACATGCTAACTTGAGTTTGTGTGTATGATTAAACCATGGTTATATAAATGGTTAGGGTTTTGTTTACTTATTCATTTATTTATTTTGTTTATTTATTTTGGAAAGATAAATAGAAATGGTGCCTTTCTTTCTTTCTTTCATGAAGCTTCATGAAGTGTTGAAAGCTTGACCACTTTTGTTTGCTTCCCTTAACCTAACCATTCACCTAACCCTAGTTTAGTCTCTACACTTAACCATGGTTGGTATATGATAAGTATTCATTTTTATTTTCTATTTGAAAAAGACTTATCATATTCTTTCTTTATCTTCTTCATCTTCAACAATGAAGAAACCTTGCAACCATCAATGGCAACTTGAGAAAAAGAGTGAGAAATCCAATTCTAAAGTGAACCCACTTCCTATTTCTTCATCGTCTACCACTTGCCATGTAGTATAGGGTGTTTTCTTCACAAGTTTCTTGACTTGGTGAAGTTGGAGCTTGATCTTGAGTTGCCTCGACGTAGATCATCTTCGGCATCGAAGTCGACGACCTAGCCCGATCATTCTTTCGATGAAACCACCGCGAGAGTCCGGGATCCGAAAGGTACAGCGGAGGGACTTCATCGTGGAGCTAAGGAAGCGGAGGACCGGATCTACAAAGGTTGTAGCCTCTTTCCTTTTAGTTAAAGTTGTTTATTTGCATTGCATCGCCTCATTATCTAGTTAACGATCCGTATTAGGGTTTGTAGGCACATGGAAAATTTTGAATTAGCCATGTTTGATCACTTGTGAGACCTCATTAGTGTGCCTAGGAACCCTACAGTGGTATCAGAGCCTAGCTAGAGCCTTAGGCGATGCGTAGACGGAGTTAGAAGTCCGATCGAACCGAAACCCTAACACAAATTTGCTCTCTGGACTTTTTTCAAAAACTGGGTTTTTTCCAGATTAAAAATTCTTTAAAAATTCAGCAGGAAGATCTAAGAATTATGGTGCAAAATGAGCTTCTGATTCATCTAAACCACCGCGGAACAGCTGCAGAAGCATGGCTTCTGCGGCGGTTCCGCGGCCGTATGGTCTCATTGCCCAATAATTTTTGCACAGTAATTCCTATGTTTTGGTTCTGGATTTTCTAGGATTTTTAAATATCACTCAAGAGTTGAGTTTTCTGTGTTGTATTGGGGACTCGGTGTTTCGATCGGATTGTCTAATTTTGTCTGTGTGTTTTTCCGGATAATTTTAGAATATGTTAAAAAGTTCGGCCGGATATAAATACCCACTTTTTCCCCTGCCGGGAAATTTCCAATTGTTGGATATTTCTGAAGTTTAATCACGTTCTAAGTAGTGCAAGTAACGCGATGGTCCCTCTAGAAGACAACAAACCTTAACTCGATTATGTGACCGTCTTGAATTACCCTTTGAACCTTAGGGTTTGGGGCAGTACGGCGTGCCACATGTGAGGCGTTGGCTTGACCCTTCTACGGCTGGACCGTTGGTACTGAGGCACGAAGTGAATGTTTTTAAACTTATTTCATGTGTTGAGCTGTTTCGGGAAAACCTGGGTGTTCGATTGTTCGATCGGAAAGTTTAACATTTTCTATCTTATCCGGAATGTGATACAATAATTGGAATTCACAAGCAGTTATGAGATAACTGAATGAATGTTATAAATCTAGCGGTTTAGTCTCACTTGATCGGTTGCCACGGAATTTTGATGTGATCAAAAGTCCGTCGCAATCACGTAGCGTACGCGGATACTCGCCGGGTAAACTTAATAGACAGCCTCGCCCCATAGCCCTGACCAAGTGACTGTAGGAGAACCCCGTCGCCGAAAGCATCCGTTCGGGTGCTCGCGGCAGCGGTGTTCCACCTTGGTGCACTTCGTCGACGGCGTCGGGGGTGCGGCCGCCTACTAAAGTTTGCTACGAGCATTCGATCAAAATGTCGGGAATCTTGTTGAATTGCCCGACTTGATATTGAAAAGAGTTTTCGATAATGAGACTAAAATGCACGGTTTATAATTGTTAGGCATGTGATGTCTAAGTATTTCATTTGATTAGGCATGCGATGTCTAAAGAGGATGCGGATTCCAATTGTTGTAGTTTTACACTTTCTTTTCTGTGACCGTAAGTGTAATATGTGATATCGCCGGTTTCTTTGCTATATGTCAACGACAATTGGGATGCGCATATTTACTTACGTTGATGACATGTGATGTTATGTGTTGCTGGATATGTTATATTGGATCACCGTGTTCGAATAGCCGGGGGGTTTTTATGTGAGATGAGTGTTTTTCATTTTCATTCATGTAAAAACTTGTATGTAATATTCTTTTATTGGGGCACTTCCAGGTTGCGGATGATGTCACCATTTGTATATTGTTTACTTTTCCGCATTAGGATAGACCCAAGGAGGGGAGCACAAGTAACCGGGTTCTAGGGTCCAGTGGGAGACCATCTCGAGGAGTCAAGTCCGGGTCTCCTAACCCTAGAATTGGTAGGGTTGCTTGCCGCTCTCGTAGGGGTCTAGGGATGTGGGATTGGCTATTCATCACGACCGTGGAATCCGTGTTTTATACTGGCTCGTATTAAAAACACGGGCGTCTTAGTATATCCAATATTTCATATGATACTTTCTGCTGCGTTATCTGTGATGTGATCATGTGATTTGTTCAGATAGATATTACATATAGTATATATGATGTATTATATAGGCGTTGCTTATATTTTACACCCGCGCTAGCCCTGCCTCGCTCTGCCGTTAGTTACCTAACCTAACGGTGCAGACGGGACATCGAGGCGAATGCGGATAGCATAAGCGTACGTTATTTTTATCTGTGATGTTTAGGTGGACTTAAATGATGGGATATTCATTAATGAGATTAATGAAAGACAATAAACCTAATTGATGTTGTGGAATCGAATTTCAAAAATAAAACAGGTAGCTACAGTTCTTGCTTTGCATCGCGGTGTTCCTTATAGAACATCCTGCACCTTATTCGATGAGGAAAGTACCGAGATCCCATCACCGGGAGTGACTCCTTTAGCAATAACTGGCAGATGCTACACACTCGGTTTGTCTTTTGATTTCTTTTATAGTTTCTGTTTTTCACAGTGATATATATGATATATCCCGCACCTCATTCGACGAGGAAAGGGCCGACGATCCCTTCACCGGGAGTGACCCTTTTAGCAAAACTAGAAAAGCCTCAAAAACATTCCATTTAAAAACCATTTGATTCCGCAACGAGATCAAGTTCAAAGCGTTAAAGGTTTTCTTAAAAACCATTCGCAACCCTCCGTCATTTTAGGAAGTAGAGTACTTAGTATTCGTGCTACGTTTGTCGACCATAGCCGAGGCGTAGTGTGCGGTAGCTAAGTGATGTCTTCCTACGCAGCATATGATGCGATTAGTTAGGACAGTCATGTGGCTTTGTTGACCTTAGCCAAGGGTCATGTGGGTAGGTCTAATTAATCACGAAATGACGGGTAGAACTTGACTAGTATCTATGATTTGTTGATCTTAGCCAAGGTCATAGGTGCTAGGGGTAAAAACCATTATCGGGAGTTTCAAGTGTTGAAATTTGCAATGAGATTGCATACCTTCTATGTGATAGTTGGATCCTGATACCCACTGCGAGTAATTGTTACTCCTGGGAGAGTTTTGCACTTTGCAATTAGCCGATCAAGTAGGTGTCTAGAAAGGTGTCAACGGGGTTATGCCTCTGGGAAAACGAGGTTTACTGTAATTAGGTCCGTGCGAAAGCACGGGAAACCTCCCTCAAAGTACCGACACTGGCCTGGCTGAAAGATTGGCGAACTTGTAGAGTGTAATTAATCCCGGCTAGTCTTTCCTTTTAGGGTTTGAAGGAAGATTTGATAAAAACGGTGGGAGCCATCCTGATTAGATAAAATATATAACCAATCTAATCTTGCAAGAGCGCACGCAGAGTGTTTCTTCTCTCTCTCTCCAGGTAGCGACCATATCACGCCTTAATCAAGATAATAATATGGATGTATTGACCGAACCCGCTTGTTATACTGAGCTGGGGAACGTTGGTCCCGCTCCAACTTCTAATTGTTATAAGACAAAGCAGGAAATAGGGAATACCAGACTTCCTATGCCGCCCAAACGAAGAAAGTGCATATGATGCATCTCCTTCGGGTGTGTTCATTATAAAGAACTGTTTCTCAGTATCCTCTGAATCCTGGGTATTTGATACCGGATCAGGATCCCAGATATGTAATCTGTTACATAGGGCTACAAAAAGGTTGAAAAACTGAAAACGGGTGATAAGTTTCATGAGACAGAAAACGGGGCAAGTGTTGCAGCCAAGTCTGTTGGTCACTGTCACCCTGTATTACCAATACATTGATTTTGAACAAATGCTATTAGATACCGAACTTGATATACAAAATCATATCAATCTCTTTATAAGTAAAGAAATGATAAAATTTTGTATTGATGGATAATGTTTTGAACATTTCCTATATCAAAAGTTGATCAGTTCAGGCACGTTATCTAAAAGTATTGACGTTCTAAATCAAACTACAGTTCCTAGTATACAGAACACATACAAGTGGAAGAGTTCAGAAATGAACAAATCATTCTTGAGGCATTGTAGACTAGGTCATATCAATGCGACCCGACTGGCTGAAGTTACATTTTTAGATGCATATTTAAATCAGTTTGAATTTACATCTTGTGAAACTTGCCGGTCATGTCACAAAGATTAGATGACCATAGCTCTGTTTTTTGGAAACAGAGAAAGAGTTAGTAAACTCTTGGGACCGATATATGATGATATATGTAAACTCCCCTGTCTACACATGCCAGGACCGGTTCTTTGTACTTCATTGTATTCTCTGATAATCTCTCAAGATTCAGTCATATGTTCCTGTTGAAACATAAGTTCGAAGCTTTTGAGGTATTCACAGAATATAAGTTGGAAGTAGAGAACCAAAATACGGGTATAAGTATTATGTCCTATGATAAGATCAGGGAGGAGAATACTTGTGCATGGAATCCTTGGACTATTCTAAAGGAAAATGAGATTCTCTCTCAGTATTACTCCTCTGAATACACCACAGCACAACGGTGTATCGGGGCGGAGCAATCGCACAATATTAGATATGGTGTGCTCTATGATGAGTATTACTGAGTTACCTATTTCCTTTTAGGGGTTGTGCACTTGAGAAGCTGCATACTTATTGAATTAGGTTCGAATCAAATCAGTGCCTACCACTCCATATAAGATATGGTATGGGAAGAGCCTATCTCTTAAGTAAGTTAAGATTTAGGATTGTTCGGCCTATGTCTAAAGCAAAATCCGGACAAGATCGAGGCAAGGACAGTTCTGTAGAACTGGAAAGGTTCCAGCTGTACAAAACTGCTAATGATTTGACAGAACCAAAGGATTCAATAATCCCCGACGAACCTTAGCCTCTCCGCCGATCTGGTAGGGTCCTCACCTACATGAGAGACACTTCGGTTTCTCGATGACAGTGGGAGCGAGGATTACATCATGAGATGATGACCTAACTAGTTTCGAGCAGGCCATCAAGAGTAGGGACTCTGTAAGAATGGCTGGATGCTTAGCAATCCGAGATGGAATCCATGTACACCAGCAAAGTATGGACTTTGGCTGCTATATCTGAAGGGTTAAATCCCCATCAGGAGCAAGTATATCTTGAGAAGATTACTTGGTGTAGATGGAAAGGTTGAGACTTTCAAAGCTAGACTTGTTTAAGGTTTTCGTCATCGACCAGGCGTGGATAATGATGAAATCTTTTCAGGGGACTATGCTTAAGTCCATCCAGATCCTACTTACCATTGCTACATACCATGACTACGATATCTGGTGGTTGGGTGCCATGACTACTTTTCTAAATAGTGATTTAGAGGAGAACGTCTATAAGAACACAGCCAGAGGGCTTCGTAAACAGTGGGAGCAGCGGAAACGTGTGCAAGTTGCTTTATAGAATAAGGCAGGCATCGCGGAGTTGGAACGTCTGTTTTGATGTGGTAGTCAAAGTGTTTGACTTCATCAAAATGGTAGATGAACCTTGTATATACAAAACGGTAGTAGAGAGTAAGGTGGTCATCCTCGTATTGTAAGTGGACAACATACTCTTGATAGGAAAAGAGTTTCCTTTACTACGCTCGGTCAATCTCCGCTTATCACAAGGATTCTCCAATAGGATCAAAGTGATACCTCATAAATCCTGAGTTTTCATCTATGAGATAGATGTAATTGGATGCTAGGATTCTCACTAGATGTAGTGAGATGGTATCAATCGATCCTGAGGAGAATCACTGGAAGGGTTCCAGGGTGATAAAGACGACTGAATGTCAGTCACAGGCATTGTCTTTACCCTCAGTAAAGGGACGGTATGTTGGAAGAGTTCCAAGCTAGATACCGTGGCAAACTAGACGATAAAGGCTGGTAACATCGCTATTAAAGATACTACCAAAGAGGAAGTTTGGGTGTATATTGGTATATAAGATGAAATAGGTTCCTACCATTGTGTGACAATGGAAGTGTGGCTTTGGCCCGTGAACCCTGGTCCCATCAGTGACCTAGACATATTTTGAGGAAGCATCACCTGATCATGGAGATAGTTGATCTCCAGGGTGATCGAGGTTAGGAGAGTAGACTCAGAGGACAACACGGCGGATCCACTAACGAAGGCCTTTTCCCAAAGAGAGACTTTTAGGGGATGGTTGAGTATTAGATACTACAACTACTGCTACAGATGGCCCTAGTGCAAATGGGAGATTGTTAGTTATATGTATGCCCTAGAGGCCATTACTGTACATTGGATGTATATTGTAGTGGATGCTGGGACATATATAGGTAGGACTTTCTTGCTCGACATGATAGTACGCTATCTGGTTGCTCTTTATCTTAACATGCATACTTTCTGTCTCTCTGTTACATGTTGATAAAGCCCTTAGGATATGTACTCGACTTCCAGGAATATGATGTAGATCATACTAGTGGGGCCTGGGTAGTCAATGAGTACATCCTTCATTGTTCCTAGTCATGGGAATATCGAGACGGGGCATCGATATTCCAGAGTAGACTAGCGCATATCTTCTCGACCCATGTGATGGGCGATGGATGATCCCATATCCATTGGTGTTTGACATCAGAGATGGTATGCGGGTGCTCAGTGGAGACTGGGTACACTGAACGGACTCGCCGAGAACTCCCAGATGGTATTATACTTCACGTCAGATGGCAGTTCTCTGGTGACACTGGTACAGCTTAGTCTGTTGACCCGAGATCGTCATAGAGTCTTGTGTGTCTCCCACTGTGCTTTGATTTCCACCCTACCACGGCTCTACTGAATCATGCAAACAGGTGGTTTTTGGGTACAGTCCCGATTCACATGGAGGCAATGAGCGATAGGAGGGGATTCGTCTTTCCCGGTATTGGGGGTTGATGTTGCGCTATGCTCGACTGGCCATAACAGGAAATCCCTGGCCAGGGTTGCAGTGATATACTGGTAAGAGTTATCAGTAGTTTCACGAATGTTATGGACCCTACGTCGGCATGACTTATCAAGCTACTGGGGTCTGACGTTTACCACCCCTAAGTGAGATATGCGACATATCAGACGAACAGACCGGACTGTACGGTAAGTGTTACTGGTTGGATTCACAGGAGTGTGAGCGGGCTTGCTCATCGATCTTCTGATCGCTCAATACCCGGATGGCCGTTACGTTTAGCAGACCGCTTGCGGCTTGTGGGTGTTTGATATGATCATCACCTGCTGCCGGCGTATTGATGAGTCTTTAGAGTCCTACACAGAGGTTTCCTGGCTCAAGCGAAACGAAATAGGAGCGCATATGAGATATGTACGGGACCGAGAATAATGCGTGTATGTGATACCGTATTCCAATTTCGCGATGAATATGTCGAATGGTTGTTTGCGATATAACCTAGTTATCGAATCAAGGATTGATTCGATAAGCCGATACATTGGATATTAGTTGGTTATATGCGATATGACCCGATCGTTAAATCAAGTATTGATTTAATGATTTAATGCATAATTATATATTTCATATATTACTTTGCATTAACTAGTATTGGTTCACTTAAATTGGATTTTCTCACTTGATATACGCAAGTTGTATATGTGATATACTTTTGTGCACTTGTTTGTATCATGTTTGATGATACATGCTAACTTGAGTTTGTGTGTATAATTAAACCATGGTTATATGAATGGTTAGGGTTTTGTTTACTTATTCATTTATTTATTTTGTTTACTTATTTTGGAAAGATAAATAGAAATGGTGGCTTTCTTTGTTTCTTTCATGAAGCTTCATGAAGTGTTGAAAGCTTGACCATTTTTGTTTGCTTCCCTTAACCTAACCATTCACCTAACCCTAGTTTAGTCTCTACACTTAACCATGGTTAGTATATGATAAGTATTCATTTTTATTTTCTATTTGAAAAAGACTTATCATATTCTTTCTTTATCTTCTTCATCTTCAACAATGAAGAAACCTTGCAACCATCAATGGCAACTTGAGAAAAAGAGTGAGAAATCCAATTCTAAAGTGAACCCACTTCCTATTTCTTTTTCCTCTACCACTTGCCAAGTAGTATAGGGTGTTTTCTTCACAAGTTTCATGACTTGGTGAAGTTGGAGCTTGATCTTGAGTTGCCTCGACGTAGATCATCTTCGGCATCGAAGTCGACGACCTAGCCCGATCATTCTTTCGATGAAACCACCGCGAGAGTCCGGGATCCGAAAGGTACAGCGGAGGGACTTCATCGTGGAGCTAAGGAAGCGGAGGACCGGATCTACAAAGGTTGTAGCCTCTTTTCTTTTAGTTAAAGTTGTTTATTTGCATTGCATCGCCTCATTATCTAGTTAACGATCCGTATTAGGGTTTGTAGGCACATGGAAAATTTTGAATTAGCCATGTTTGATCACTTGTGAGACCTCATTAGTGTGCCTAGGAACCCTACAGGACTAAAATTGTGTACACATGTTTATTGCAAAAGAGCTCTTTGAATATCGGTTGGTTTTCTGTTCTGATTGCAGTATCGGCTCCCAAACGTTATATCCGTGATTTTGAGTGTTTCCAGTATTTTATCACGAATACCTGTAATCTGTATTTACTGAGCGGACACTAGTTAATAGTACCGATATATAACAAAATAGATAATGAATGAGTGGTATTAAAATGCAGTTTTCTGTGATGAACAAATACCACCAAACTTATTTTTTGCTCGTCCCGAGCAAAACAAAATCCTAACCTCACTTTCGCAGGGAACACGATTGCACTGAGCACGTGCAACAAGCCATTAAACCTCTAGGTGTCCCTAGTAGGAGGAGTGTTGTCTCCTGGGGGTTTTCAGCGGATTGCACCCACAAAATCCAGTCAAGTTAGCGTTGTGAAGAAACTGTTGATTCCAATCTTAAGGTTAAGAATCAAAGTTAGAAGTTCTATTATCAAAGTTAGAAATGTCCAACCCTATTTTTCACGCCTCATAAATTATTTAACATAAGTTAATACACGTCTTTATGTGGTTGTGCGAATAGTATCCATAAGTTTTCAAGAACTTGATTAGGGTCATCATGTCATAAATATGGACCAAGCTAGACCTCTAAAGGATCACACGAGTTTGAAAGGAGTTAATATTTTCTCAAATTTCGTTCTCCAGTTAGGTTTCAAGTCAGAATTTATATCATTTTTAACAGAGAACCTAAGTCTTATTATTCACTCCTACCTTTCACCTGTTGTTGTTCATACACACCTTCGTGATAGTGCAAAACGTCTTTATAAATATAAACCATCATATCTCCGTGAAAAAAAACTGATTTAATAGAAAAATCGTCTTCGCCAAGATTATTCTCCCACAAAGAACCGTGAGGACTTTTAACTCGGTGAGAACACTTGCTTAGCTTGTTTTATTTGGCGATTGGAAGCTTAGCGTGTAGGGTTGCTAGGCACACGCACAGGGGTCTACGAGGCATCAACCATGCCCGATTTAAAATTTAGCCATACCGAACAACCCAAAGCCGGATCTTTAAACTAGAGTTTAGGTGAAAACAAGCATGTTAAACTCTTTAACACAAAGTGAGAGGGATTACAACCTTTGTAGATTCGGTCCTTCACTTATTAAGCTCCGTGTTGAGGTCCCTTCGCTGCGATCATCGTGTTCCGGACTCTCGAGAGGCTTCAGGAAGAGAAAGATGCAGTCTTGCTTCTGATCTTCGATAACAAAGATGATCTACCTTGAAGTTTCATTAACACAAGCTAACACTCACTAAATGAAGTGAACACTCGCATCTAAAGGGCAAGGATAGATGAGAATGATGAAGTAGGATTTTCTCTCTCTTTTATTTTCTTATTCTCACCTATTTTCATCACTTGGAAAAAAGCTAGAAAGCCTTTTCCATGAAAGAAAGAAGAAGGAAGAAGAAGAAGAATATCATCATCCTTTTGTGATGAATAATGAAAGGATAAAGATGATCAATAATACAACCATGGTTGACTAAACCTTTGTAGAGAATTAACCAAGGCTAGGGTTTGGGTTAGGTTAAGAATGAGTCACTTGAAAATATCTTTGCAAAAACAAAAGAAAACCTTCTAGAAACATCTAGAAAGCATTAACCCAAATCAAACCCTAATCTTGTTTAATCTCTACTAAACATGTTGCATTAGTTATCATATCATGTTACAATATTATATATCACATATATAATATTTATCGTAACAATATAAAATAATACAATTAACATATATCGCATATATATCAATGTATTACCCGAGTGAGAAAAAGAATCTTTTAGTGAGATAATATTAGTTAATGTAATTTAATATATCATATATATTATTATACATTAAATTATCGAATCAACACTTGATCCGACAATCCGGCTATATCGCATATAACCGACTAATACGATGACCCGGCTATATCACATATACCCGGTCGATATCTCATATCGCGAGAATCCAATACGGTATCACATACCGCATTATCCTCGGTCCCGTACATATCACATATGTGCTCCTACTCCGTTTTGCCTGAGTCAAGAAACCTCTGTGTAGGACTCTAAAGAATCGTCAATACGCCGGCAGTGGGTGATGATCATATCAAACACCCACAAGCTGCAAGCGGTCAGCTAAACATAACAGCCACCCAGGTATTGAGCTCTCAGAAGATCAACAAGCAAGCCTGTACATTCTCCTGTGAATCCAATCAGTAACACTCCCGTATAGTCCGGTCTTGTCGTATGATATGTCGCATATCTCGCCTAGGGGTGGTATACGTCAGACCCCAGTAGCTTGATAAGTCGTGTCGATATGATGTCTATAACAGTTCGAGAAACTACTGATAACACTTACCAGTAAATCTCAGCAACCCTGGCCACGGATTTCCAGTTATAGCCAACCGGACACAGCACAACATCAACTCCCTATACCGGGAGAGACGAATCTCCTCCTATCGCTCATTGCCTCCATGTGATTCAGGACTGTACCCAAAAGCCACCTTTTTGCACGCCCTCTTGGATGTGATATGATGGAAATCAAAGCACAGTGGGAATCACACAAGACTCTATGACGATCTCGGGTCAACAGACTACTCTGTACCAGTGTCACCGGAGAACTGCCATCTGACGTGAGGTATAATACCATTTAGGAGTTCTCGGCGAGTCCGTCCAGTGTACCCAGTCTACACTGAGCACCCGTACACCATCCTTGATGTCAAACACCGATGGATATGGGATCATCCATCGCCCATCATATGGGTCAAGATGTGTATACGCTAGTCTACTCTGGTGTATCGATGCCCTGTCTCGATACATCCTCGACTAGGAACAGTTATAGGATGTACTCGTTGACTATCGTGGCCCCACTAGTATGATCTCATCATAGTTTCAGTAGTCGAGTACATATCCTAAGGGCTTTATCAACATGTAATATAGAGGCAATCAGAGTACATGTTAAGATAAAGAGCAACCAGATAGCATACTATCATGTCGAGCAAGAAAGTCCTCCCTATATATGTCCAAGCATCCATTACAATATACATCGTATGTACAGTAATGGCCTCTAGGGTATACATATAACTAACATAGCGAGCTTTGGGTTAATGACTCCTAAACCAGATGGTTTTAGGGCATTAGGTGTGGAGACACCCCAATGACTTAATTACCCAAGTTACCAAGGCCACAAAACAAAAGACTCATTTTGTTTCATTAAAATATTCTGCAAGCAGTGCAAACAGAGATATAGACAGCTTTTTCTTTTTAATTCCGAAGGCGTGTACATGTGGATAAGGTATGTAATCACTCCAACAAGGTTCCAGATGGGTTATTTTTCAGACTTATAGCTTTTAACAAAACCTCAATAATATCCTTCATATCCACTTCACCTTGTGAACTTATCTTGATATTACTTAACTTAGAACAAACCTGCTTGATCCTAAAGATGTTTTATCAGTTTTCAAAAGTTTGAGACATGTCAGACCTTTCATCTAATTCTCAAGAACATATGACACGTGTAAAGTGATATAAAAGACGCATATCAGTTACGGTTAAACTCAAAGGAGGGTTATCTTTCGGGTTTCAATCTCTCGAAAAGAATTTAGTTGCTTCTATCTTATTAACCGAACCGCAAGACTTCGAGTCTAAGTTCCCCGCTAGCTAACATGAAGAAAAAGTTTTTATGTTTTTGTACAAATTTTTTCAATGTTTATGGGTTTTTTTATAATATGTATGCAATGCAAAATATACACATGATGCAGCAAAATAAACGCAGTGCTCAACCCCAAACCTGAGTTTTTACGATGTCATCATCGTTACCTCCATCACCGGTAGCTAGACTTAGACATCAGGGTGAGAAGTTTATTCAAAGAAAAACCTAAAACTAATTACAACATATACAAGTTAAAAGATTGAGTTAGTCCAGAAATTAATACCAGCCATTTAAAGATTTTGTCTATATAGTGCAAGGGCTGGTAAAAGAATGTGTATATAAAAAAGAAAAAGAAAAAGAAAATGTATATGTTAGATGTTAGTGAAGGGCATGGGCGTGTAAAAGTAGGGATCAGAAGACGTTGATGATGAAGATAAAATTTTGAAGAGTTCAAAGAATTGTTTTCTGAATGAATTGAATTTTCAAGAAGCACGCGTTGAGTTTTGAAGTCAAGTTCGTTTAAAAAGTGGAGTTCATCCGCAAAAAGTTCAGCAAAAGAAAGTTTCTTAGGATGTTCCCAAATTGATCCTAACTCAAACTCAGAAAGAATATCAAGTTCATCAGCAAATATCTCCTCAAAACTAGACATGAAAGAATATTTTTCAAGGCCGCCTTCCTCCCTATAATCATGCACAATCCTATTCTCATCGTTACAGCTCACTAACTCTCCCAAAACTAGTTCTCTTTCATCATATTCATATCCGGGTAGGTTTATGTCATCTAAACAAGTAGGTTCCCATACTAACGTTTCTTTCGAAACAATATCAATAGGTGATAAAAAAATTATGGGTTCCTGATCATTGATCTCTTCTAACAATTTATCCCAACCATACCCGTCAAATTCACAAGTTCCCTCCTTTAAAATTGGAGTGCAAAAATTAGCCGGTTCAAGAATTTCCTCTTCATGTATTATTTCGGTTAGATCAACCTCACGATTATAAGTGACAAGAGGTTCAGTTGGTACCTGAAAGTTAGTGTTGGACCGACTTAGAGGGTTTTCTTATTTGTCCTGATAACACTCAGTCAATTCAATCGTATCATCATCTATGAAATCATCAAAATTCGTTAGATCGTTTATCTCCCTCGGGTGACTTCATAGATGACAGACATTGACATTATTAGGCTCTAATTGATAGTGTTCACTCATTAGAATCCTTACAGCTACATGCTCTTCAATTCTAGCTAAAGATTGAGCTTGAGCATGAAACAATTGCTCAGACTGCTGTATAAACAGGGCTAGCGTCGCAGCTGTTTGATTCTCGACCACAGTCATCACTTCAATACCCATCTGTAAAGCGGTCAACCTAGCATCCATCTCACTATCATTCCCTAATGATGGGCCAGTTGTTTTCGGGAAGGAAGGGTTGTGACGGTGGTGATGCTAAAGCTGTTATCTTGTCGACCTCTTTCTCTAAATTTTCAATCATTTGATCTAGGTTCGAAGCGGGACTGGGTTTGAGAGTGTTAGGTGGGTGATCGTTATCAAAACTCTGGGACGGTTGGTCACCCCCTATGAAAGGACAGTTTTCATGAATGTGGAAAGAATTTTGGCAATTTGAACAAACGAATTGAGACCGAGTATAAACAAAAGAATAGGAATCATGAAAAATAGAATCGAATTGTGTGTCACCCATATCAAAAAGAATTCACAAATATCATAAAAACAACGAATATCATACCCCTAGCAGTCTATGTTATGTTCAGTCAACTAGACCTGCTCAAGAACCTAATTGTCGAAGAAAAACTGTGTCGAGAAACAGGCTCAAGATATACAGATCACAAAGCCAGGTAAGTGCAGAGATAAGGGGAGGTTATCCAACGCTTTCGCGAGGTTCTTATATTAGAATAACCCTTTCTCGTGAAACTTGCCTAGACACCTTGTGAACAATATACCAGTGTTCTAAACACAGTTAACTTCTCCTAATGAGCGCGAAGTCCTTAAAGTCAAAGTTCTAGTTGATTTTAAATTACTGTGGGTATGCAAGAATGCAGTTTTGTGATTTGTGGGCTACGGAGAAAGGTGATGAAATCCTTTACCGTATCTTGTTTTGTTTTCGTGCTCTTAAGATCCGTATTAAGATATAAATGCGCAAATCAAATAAAGAATTCAAGAATTCAATCAATAAAGCAATTCTTTTTCCGTTTAGGCTTAAGCGCTGCAACAAATACGGGTTAGTTCTCTGTGCAATTGGTGGCAAGTAAAGAATCCTACAGAAGATAGAATATTGGAATGCGTCGGATTTGAGCGAAGGTGTTAGAAAATACGCACCGATGTGATTTTGGGTTTAGAAACCCCTTTGAAGTGATTACGGGTATTTGAATGTTCGCTTGCGCGGGTCAAACTACACGGATCTTTGGCACTATACTTCACTAACGTCTTGCACTTGAATTTGAAGCTTGCTCTGCACCATCGCTCCTCGTAATTCCATTAAAATCTGCAAATGTCGGAAAATACGATATTTAGTGCAAAAAACAATATATATGCTCCAATTCGTGCATACATAAAATTATAAAAATCAAACATTACCAATAGAATACTAACAAGCTACTGGAGACACCACAAAACAAAAATCCCAAAACCTCACCATGGACCTGGCGGCGCCGGATATTAGAGTAATGTCGCCGGTCTGTTTTAGGAGTTGGGTGCTAGAATTTTGTGTGTACTCTCTAGGCTATATTAGTATTCGACTAGTATACTTTGATTTTTAACTTAAATTTCAGGGTGTTAGCAGGTATGATGGACAAAGAACAAAGTTAGAAGTGTTTGTTTTGTTAGTTTTGAAAGAATTTTGAGTTAATAATTAGTGAGTTAGTACGAACCAGAAATAACAATTCCTAATAACTACCAACTCCCCGGCAACGGCACCAAAAACTTGTTGGGGCCTTACCCGCACGCGCAAATGCGTATGTTTTGGAAATGGAATCATTTTAAGGAAATGGATGCGCATGCGAGCTTGGTCTCGTTTTAAAATTTATAAACCGCAGGTGCACGACGCGTTGTAGCAAGCCGGCAGGTACGAGTCAATCCGTAGGGAATTGTGTATTAGGTTTTATTGCTTAAGGTTCAACAAATAATGAATTGGTTGGTTTGTCACAAAAATATAAAACACGAAAACAAGGAAAACATGTAAGAAAGAAATGGCCGTGGCTTTGGCTCGGATGGTCGAATCGCGACGATTCCTTCGACGCTCCCTTGCTCATGAGTTGTCCGTCCTTGTGTCGATCCCGGAGTGAAGCATGACTTGTCAAGGCGGTTGCGAAGCACAAATCATCAAAATACCGATATTTGACGCAAAACTCGAAACGAGTCCGTATTGTTCACTTACCGTTTGTATGTCCAAGCTTGAGGTATCAACACTAAGCACAAGGGTTAGCAAGCATACAACAACATTAAAAACACAAATTAGCGAGTGAGAGCAAATGATTTTGGTGTTAAATTTGCTAAGTGTTTGTGATAGTATATAGTATATGAAACCAAGAGATTTGTCAAGTCACTTGATCACAAAATATCATATCTAAACCTAGCAACCTCAACACTAAATTGATTCTAACCTTAGGCTTGCAAGATGGGGTTTGTTGGGAGAATATGGTATGTGATGAGGTTACAACGTAACCAAGGAATCAACATACCATATCAACCCATCCAAGTTGCAATACTAAGTTTAGATTCATATTATACACATTAAATATTAACAAGAGGAGGAGGAAGGCAAAGCCATTCATCTCACATCCTCACCATAACCACAACCAAAGATATTAGTTAAACATCATAAAAGAATAGCAAGTAAAGAGAAGAATGCAAATAAACAAAGCAAGAAAAATATATTAGCAAAGAAATGAGTTGAGGTACAAGATGTTGGTTACTTGTTCAACCCCCATAATGAAGCTCTAAAAAGAAAGCTTCAAGAGGGAAGAAGAAGAAACCAAGCTAAAGCTCACACAACTCTCAAAAGCTAAACCAAAAACTAAACTAGAAATGGGTATATACATATGGTCCCTTGCTCAATATCTGTTCTGGTATTTATATGCTCAACTCCAGTTTAAACAAATAATATAGATGGACTGATATGACCTTAAGAAATGACCATAAGAAAAATGGGGGCATTTGGAGCAAATTGACCCGGTGGTGCCGGGTTTTTAAGGGGTCTCGCCGGTTTGGTTGTGGGCAAATGGGCTCGTATTTGTGTAGTGATTATGAGTGCACTCAACAAGTCCATTGGTATTATTTGATTTCTTCATATCAGCTTGGGTTATACTCAGTAGACTTAGAGGGAAACATGATGCTTTAAATCACATCATAACTTTTAGCATTTATTACACATCACACCCACATGTGCCCATTTGCAAAATTTGTTGTGTTAAGGCAGCCCCACAATGGTCCAAGGATTAAAAGAGCTATGTGCATACTTGTATTGTGTTGAACCAAAATTGTGTACACATGTTTATTGCAAAAGAGCTCTTTGAATATCGGTTGGTTTTCTGTTCTGATTGCAGTGTCGGCTCCCAAACGTTATATCCATGATTTTGAGTGTGTTTTCAGTATTTTATCATGAATACCTGTAATCTGTATTTACTGAGCAGACATTGGTTAATAGTACCGATATATAACAAAATAGATAATGAATGAGTGGTATTAAAATGCAGTTTTCTGTTATGAACACTCTATTGTATGGAAATGTGATTTTTGAGATGTATGATTCTGGCCCAGATTTGTTTGAGTACTGGTTAGCACTTGGGGCCAATACGGAAAAGTTTTAGTCGATTGAAATTTTAAATACGTGTTTATCGGTACATATTTTAGTATCTGCGACCGTGAATATCATTGAGCGCTATAACCCGACTAATTGCTATATGTTCTATTAGACGGGTTTACGAACACGATATTCGTGTTGATGTTCTGTAATGTGCTGATATTGTGGTTGGATTGTCATGGTGGATAGCCGATGGTGCAATGGTTGTAGTACAGTTCAGATTTATTTGTATATTCGATATTGCGGGGCGAGCGTCCGACATGTGGACAACCGTCTCTGTGGGATTGTATATTATTTGATTGGGGCACGACCGGGTTGAGGTCGATGTCACCATTGTACATATATTTTTCTTTTCTATACTAGGATTACCACGCGATGTAGTGCTCGAATAGATGGGTTCTAGAGGGCAATGGGACCACATCTCATGGTGTTAAGACGGAGTGGGCCTCACTCTAGAATTGGCGGGCTATTCGCCGCACTCATAGGGGGTATAGGATGACCCACGGAGGGGCGCTCAAGTTACCGGATCCCGTGATGTGCTGGGTGGCCCATTCACTTTGTTGATTGGGGTTGCCTCACTTCCGGGATTGGCGGGTAACTTGCCACGCTCGTAGGGGTCCAGGTTTTCATTGCACGGGTTATCCACACGACCCGGAATGTCACGTCTCATTTGCGGCTCAAATGAAACCCGAGGCTCCAAGATTATCCACCATTCTGTATTGTTTGTTGATATTCTGTGATGTTGCTTATATCATGCCTGGGACGAATGTTATAAATATATTTATATATATACTAGTAGATATTGTATATGTTTTGCACCCGTGCTAGTCTAGCCCCCGCTCTGCCGTTAGTTAAGTAACCTAACGGTACATGACGGGGCTCCGTGGCGAATGCGGATGGCATATACGTATATTGTATTTTCGTTCTTTTTTGTTGTGATAGGTATTAATTGATTGGACCGCATTAATTTTGATTAATGCAAGATAAGAAACCTAAAAGATGTTGTTGGAACAAATTTTGAAAGCCTATAGTCATATTCTTACATCTTGCATAATGATATTTGGTCATGAATATCCAGCACCTAGATCCCTTCGTGGGGAGCGACCTCTTAAGCAAAAGTTTATGCTATAGATTACTCAGTTTTCTTCAAAACCATAAGTTTTCAAAAGCGGAGCCTAAACCACTCTTTTTAAAAACTACTCGGTTCTTTCAACGATATCAAGTTCATTACGTTAAAGGTTTTTCGCCCAAAACCAGCCGTAGCCCTCCGTCGTTTTAGATAATTTGCACTTAGTATTCATGCTGCGTTTGTTGATTATTTATCAAGGAACTGTGAATGGTAGCTAAGTAATGATTCTCTGTTGCATAGATAATGCGATTGGTTAGGACAGTCGCATGATTTTGTTGATTACTCGTCAAGGATCATGCGGGTGGGTCTAATGCAATCTTGGATAATGACGGGTTGAACTTGACTAGGACCTTTTGATTTGTTGATTATTCGTCAAGGTCACTTGGGTCCTAGGGGAAAAAACCACATCGGGAGTTTCAAATATACAGGAAACTTGCTAGCGTTGTATACCTTCTGGAGTATGGTGACTAGAGTGGCTTCCATCTAGTTTATCATGCAATGATAGTTGGATCCTGATCCCATAGATGAGTAAGATTACTCTTGGGAGATATTTTTCACTTCACAATTAGCTGACCTATTAGGTGTCAAGAAAGGTGTTAACGGGGCTACGACTCTGCGGAAATGAGGTTCATTTTAATTAGGTCCATGCGAGAGCACGGGGAACCTCCCTCGGAGTACCATCATCGACCTGGCTGAACTGTTGGCGAACTTGTAAGTTGTTAATGATCCCATCTAGTTCTCCTTTTACAGTTTGAAGGAGAATTTGAGGAAGCAGTGAGAGCTATCCAGATTAGATAAACTAATAACCAATCTAATTTTGCAAGAGCGCACGCTGAGTGTTTCTTTTCTCCCTCTCCAGGTAGCAACCAATTCATGCCTTAATCAAGATAATAAAATGTATCGCTTGACCGATCTGAATTCTTATTCGGGGCTGGGGAACATCGGTTTGGCTCTAACTTATGACATCAGTCATGAGTATGAGCAGAGGAAAGAGGATTGCAAAAATTTCTTGATGACCCCAACGAAGAAGAAGTATACTATTGCGTCTCCTTCAGGTGTTCTTGTTATTGAGAACTGTTTTTCGGTCAGTCCTACCTCCTGGGTACTAGATACCGGATCAGGACCTTATAGCTGTAATTTATTTCAGGGACTGAGAAAAAGTAGGATGGTTGGACCTGGTGATATGTACGTCAGAGTAGGGAACGGAGCACAAGTTCATGCTGCTGCCGTCGGTGAATATCACTTATCATTGCCAAATGGCAATACTATGATTTTGAACAATTGCTACTATGTACCTTCCATGGTTTGCAATATCATATCAGTTTCTTTACTTGATAAAGATGGATATAACTTTGTTCTTGATAGAAATATCATGAACATTTACCTTGATAAGGTGTTGGTTGCAGAAGGTATACCGTGTAATGGTATCTTTGTTCTAATTCAAAACACAGTTTTCAATATACAAAACACACACAAGAGGAAGAGTTCAGAAGTGAACGAATCCTACTTGTTGCATTGTAGACTTGGTCATATCGGATAGAAAAGACTAAATAAGTTGCATAAAGATGGATATTTGAATACGTTCGAATTTTCATCTTATGAAACTTGTCAGTCTTGTCTCAAGGGAAAGATGACCAAATCTCCGTTTACTAGATACGGAGAAAGAGCAGCAGAGCTTTTGGGACTCATACACAGTGATGTATGTGGTCCAATGTCTATACATGCAAGGGGTGGGTTCTCGTACTTCATCACATTCACTGATGATCTCTCTAGGTTCGGATATGTGTATCTTATGAAACATAAATCTGAAGCTTTTGAGAAATTCAAAGAATACAGAAACGAAGTAGAGAACCAGACTGGCAAAAGTATCATGATCCTCCGATCTGATAGAGGAGGGAAGTACTTAAGTACGGAATTCTTAGAATACCTAAAAGAGAATGGAATTCTCTCTCAGCTTACTCCTCCGTATACACCACAACACAATGGTGTATCGAAGCGGAGAAATCATACTCTTTTGGATATGATTCGCTCCATGATGAGTAGTGCTGAGTTGCTTCTCTCATTCTGGGGACCTGCGCTTCAAACAACAACATATCTTTTGAATCATGTTCTGACCAAATCCGTGCTCACCATTCCATATGAAATATGGAGTAGTAAGAAACCATGTATTAAATTCATTAAAGCATGGGGTTGTCCGGCTTATGTTAAAATGAAAAAACCGGAGGCACAATCAGTTCTATGTAAATTTGTGGGATATCCTAAGAATTCACTAGGATATCTGTTTTACCACACTGAGGAACAGAAGGTGTTTGTATCTCGCCACGACACCTTTTTAGAAAGTGAATTTCTTGCAAAAGAAGTTAGTAGGAGTACGGTAGAACTAGAAGAAATTTCTGAACCACAAAATGTAACCGAAGATTTGGTGGAACCGCTAGATTCAGTAGTTCCAGAAGAACCTCAGCCACTCCGCAGATTTAGTAGGATTTCTCATCCACCCGAGAGATACTACGGTTTTCTCATAGACGGGGATCGAGAGGATTGCATTTTGGATAGAAGATGATCCTACTAGCTTCAAGCAGGCCATTATCAGTGGGGACTCTGATAAATTGCTGGATGCTATGCGATCCGAAATGGAGTCCATGTACACCAATAAAGTGTGGACCTTGGATATTGCTCCACCCAGGGTAAAACCCGTTGGATGCAAATGGATATACAAAAGGAAATTTGGTGTAGATGGACAGGTGGAAACCTATAAGGCTAGACTTGTTGCAAAAGGTTTTCGTCAAAGGCCAGGTGTGGACTGACAAAACCTTTTCTCCAGTGGCTATGCTCAAATCCATTCGAATCCTACTTGCCATTGCTACCTTCCATGACTATGAAATCTGGAAGATGGACGTAAAAATGACTTTTCTAAACAGAAGTTTGGAAGAGTGCGTTTATAAGGATCAGCGAGAAGGTTTTGTAGACAGTGGAAGCGGCAGGAAGGTGTACAAGTTGCTTAAATCCATTTATGGATTAAAGCAGGCATCGCGGAGCTGTAACATCTGTTTTGATGAAACAATCAAGGAATTTGACTTCATCAAGAGCAAGGATGAGCCTTGTATATATAAGAAGATTATAGGATGAACTGTCGTATTTCTAGTCTTGTACGTGGATGACATACTTTTGATAGGAAATGATATTCCTATGCTACAATCGGTCAAGTTGTTCTTGTCACAAAGGTTCTTTATGAAAGACCTGGGTGATGCCTCGTACATTTTGGGGATTAAGATCTACAGAGATAGATTAAGGAGCTTATTGGGACTTTCGCAGTCCAGGTACATAGAGACCGTACTAAAGAGATTTAGTATGGAAGATTCTAAGCGCGGTAATATACCCGTATTGAACGGAATCACCCTCTCCAAAGAGATGTCTCCCAAGACTGATGAGAAGAGGGTTCGCATGGGCACTATACCCTACGCTTCGGCGGTAGGATCTATAATGTATGCAATGCTATGCACCAGACCAGATGTAGCTTACGCGCTTAGCGTGGTGAGCCGGTATTAGTCAAACCCAGGTGAGAACCACTAGACAGCAGTGAAGAATATTCTTAATTACCTGAGAAGGACTAAAGAACTGTTCATAGTATTCGATAATGGGGACCTCCAGGTGGAGTCCTTTACCGATTCGAGCTTTCAGAGTGACAAAGATGACAACAAGTCTGTCTCAGGTTTTGTGTTTACCCTCAACGGAGGAGTGGTATGTTGGAAGAGTTCCAAACAGGACACCGTCGCAGACTCGACGATGGAGCCTAAATACATTGCTGCCAATGATGCCGCAAAAGAAGCCGTCTGGATTAAGAAGTTCATTACTGAACTTCTGGTGGTTCCATCCATTGTTAATATAATACCTTTGTATTGCGACAACAATGGAGCTATGGCCTTAGCGAAGGAACTACGGTCCCATCAGAAATCCAGACACATCTTGAGGTGGTATCACCTGATCAGGGAGATCGTTGATCGCTGGAAGATCGAGGTGCAGAGAGTGGACACAAAAGACAACACGACGGATCCATTCACCAAGGCCCTTCCTCAAGCACAGTTCGAGAGAATATTTGAGATGTTGGGTATGCGATACGCCAACAACTGGACCTAGTGCAGATGTTGGTACTCAATACGCTAATATGTGGCCTTAGTGAAAGTGAGAGATTGTTGGATATGTATGCCCTAGAGACCATTATTGTATATGTATATATGTGGATTCTTGGACATATGTATGTACAGGACAATCTTGCTCGATATGATAGTATGCTATTTAGTTTGTCTTTATCTTAACATGTGCATATGTTTTTACTTGCTATTACATATCATTTATACATGTTGATAAAGCCCGTAGGACCATTGCTTGACTACCTGTGTTGTGATGGCGATCATACTTGTGGGAGCTGGGTAGTCGATAAGCACATCCTTAAAGTGTCCCTAGTCGTGGGAGTATCGAGACCGGGCATCGATATTCCGGAGTAGACTAGTGTATACATTTCTAGACCCCGACGAGGGGAGATGGTTGGTCCCACAACCATTGGTTTTTCGCACCTAAGATCGTATACAGGTGCTCACTGGGGGTGAGTACATTGGACGTACTCGCCGAGAACTTCTAGATGGTACTATACCTATCGTCAGATAGCAGTTCTCAGGTGACATGAGTATAGGTTAGTCTTTAGACCTGAGATCGTCATTTGTCTCGTATGAGTTTCCACTATACTTTGATCACTACCCAACCACGGCTCTACTGAGTCGTGCAAACAGGTTTTGGTTGGGTACAGTCCTGAGCCACATGGAGGCAGTGAGCGATTGTTGGGGATTCATCTCTCTCGGTATAGGGAGTCGATATCGCACTGTGTTCGATTGGCCAGCATCATAAGACTTTGGCCAAGGCAGTTGGGATTTAATGATAGGTTGATCAGTAGTTTCCCGGATAGGTCCTGTGCCACATCAGCACGAAATATCGGGTTATTAGGGTCTGACGTTTACCACCCGTAGACCCGGTATGGGATACTCACAAAAGAAGAGACTGGATTGCACGGAGATTGTCACAGATAGGCTCAGTAGGGATCCGAATGAGTTTGCTCGTCGGCCTTCCTTTTCTACAGGTACCCAGGTAGCTGTTACATACAACTAGCGCCGCTGACGTGCTTGTGGTTATGGATTTATCTAGTAACTCACTGCCGGCGTACTGTCGAGTCTTTAGAGTCCCGCACAGAGGGTTTTCCTGGTTCAGGCGAAATGATGTGGTGGCCGTATTGGATACATGCAGGGATCCGATCGATTGATTGTACTAGTTACCCGGACTTTTGATTGAACAGTTGATAATACTAGCCTGCTCAGGATTGAGCCAAATTATTAAATCAGGTATTGATTTAATAATTTACATATATGTATTTCGATATGTATATTCTAGTATTATGATCTTTGTATTATTTTATCTCTTTGGGTATTCGTATTTTTATACGAATACATGTATGCATATACAGTAGAGTGTAATCCGTATTTATACGGAAAACATTCTAGAAGGCGGACACCTCATTTTAGTTTTATCCATTTATCTTTAAATGGAAAACGAGGTTTAAATAAGGTGAGGGGAGTATGGTGAGAACCATGCTTCAATAGCATTGACAAATGAATTTTCAATTCATTTGTGCAAACTATTGAAGAATGGTTGGTTTTTATATTGTTAAAAATTGTTTTACAAAACTCATGGTTGGGTTTTTCAAACTCATGTTTGATTTATTTTTCACTCTCACCATTTACTTCACTCTCCTCTCTTGTTTTCTTGAGCTCCTCCACCTTCATCTTCAACCTCCTCTCTACAATCTTATAAGTTGAGAATCAAGAGAGGAGGGGAGATAAATACACACATAGAACCTTACACTACATCCTAGAAACTTTAGACTAGCAATCTAAAGTCTCTAGTTGCTCCAATAGACTCTTAGTGTGGAGCTTGAGACATGGACTACATCCCTCGGGTGGATCATCTTCGACGGAGGAAGACCGACCATCAAGCTCAATCCAGGAGAACCGAAGAAGCAAACAAAGACGAACAAGCTCGATCAAGGAGATCTCTAGGAGCAAACGAAGAGGATAGAAGACCGAAGGACATGAACCTTTTGGTGAGAAACTTCTATCACAGTAGTTAAAGATCTCCTCATGTTAGCTAGTTTAGGTTTAGGGTAGAATCTTGGTCGGGTTTTTCTAGCTCCAGTTTTCAAACCCTTAAAATTTTTGTTCCGCAACGGTCATGGTAGATGGTCAGGGAGTCGGGAAATACTAACAGGAGTGTGGGCTTGGCTATTCATCACGACCGTGGAATCCATGTTTTTCGTTACTAGCTTAATCTAAAACTTGGAACTC
This sequence comes from Agapanthus africanus, assembly GCA_030015575.1. Classification (NCBI taxonomy): domain Eukaryota; kingdom Viridiplantae; phylum Streptophyta; class Magnoliopsida; order Asparagales; family Amaryllidaceae; genus Agapanthus; species Agapanthus africanus. Next base: position 394,439,925 of record JASDDO010000026.1, on the reverse strand, counting down.
GTAGTATATCCTGTATTTCATATATCTGCTTCTGCTGTTTTGTGATGTGATGTGATCATATAACCGTGTGAGACGAATGCTACTTATATATATATATATATATATATGATATATTAGTAGACACTATACAAGTTTTGCATCTGTGCTAGTCCTGACCCCACCCTGCCGTAAGTTAAGTAACCTTACGGTGAAGACCCGGGTCCCTGTGGCGATTGCGGATGTCATATATGTGTGTTTTATTTTCGTTTCTTCTGTGATTTTTAGGAAACATAATTTATGGGACGATATTAATAAGATTAATGAAAAGAAAAGAAACCTAAAAGATGTTGTAGAATCAAATTTTTCAAAAAGGTAGCTCTAGTTATTACTTTGCATAGCGGTATTCCATTATGAATATCCAGCACCACATTCGATGAGGAAAGACCCTAGATCCCTTCACCGGGAATGAATTCTTTAGAAAAACTAGCATATGCTACAACCCACTTAGTTTGTTTTGAAAACTACTCAATTTTTAAAGCGGAGCTTAAACCACTCCTTTTCAAATCACTAGATTCTACAACGATATTAAGTTCATTACGTTAAAAGTTTTCTTCAAAACCAATCATAGCCCTCCGTCATTTTAGATAGGTATTGTTCAGTATTCGCGCTGCATTTGTCGACCTTATCGAGGCGTAGTGTTCGATAGCCGATTAGTGCATTTCTGCCGCATGATGATGCAATTGGTTAGGGTAGTTGTACGGATTTGTTAACCTTGTCAAGGGTCGTGCGGGTGGGTCTAAATCAGTGACGAAATGACTGGCTGAACTTGACTAGCGGTTTATAGTTTGTTGACCTTGTCAAGGTCATAAACCGCATGGGGTAAAAACAGATATCAGGAATTTCAAGTGTTGAAATTTGCAATGAGATTGCATGCCTTCTATGTGATAGTTGGATCCCGATACCCACTGCAGTAAGTGTTACTTCTGGAAGAGTTTTCTACTTTACAATTAGCTAATCCAGTAAGTGTCTAAGAATGGTGTTAATGGGGTTATGCCCCTGCGGAAATAAGGTTATTTAATTAGTTCCATGCGAAAGCACGGGGAGACTCCCTCAGAGTACCAGCACCTGATTAGTGAACTTGTAGGGTGTAATTAATCCAGGCTAACATTACCTTTTAGTGTTTGAAGGAAGATTTGATAAAAATAGTGGGAGCCATCCTGATTAGATAAGACAAAAACCAATCTAATCTTGCAAGAGCGCATGCTAAAGTGTTCTCTCTCTCTCTCCAGGTAGCGACCATGTCACGCTTTAATCAAGATAATAACATGGATGTATTGACCGGACCCGCTTATTATACTGGGCTGGGGAACGTTGGTTCTGTTAGTGATATGTATGCCCTAGAGGCCATTACTGTACATACGATGTATATTGTAGTGGATGCTTGGACATATATATGGCGTACTTTCTTGCTCGACATGAAAGTATGCTATCTGGTTGCACTTTATCTGAACATGTATTCTGATTGTCTCTATGTTACATGTTGATAAATCCCTTAGGATGAGTACTTGACTACCAGGACTATGATGTAGTGTTAGTTGTATGTATGCCCTAGAGGCCAGTATTTACAGATGATGTATATTATATTGGATGCTTGGACATATATAGAGAGGACTTTCTTGCTCGATATGATAGTATGCTATCTGGTTGCTCTTTATCTTAACATGTATACTTGTCTCTTGATACTGTCTTATAGTTACATGTTAGTAAAGCCCTTAGGATGTGTACTTGACTACCTGGACTATGATGTAGATCATACTAGTGGGGACAGAGTAGTCCATAAGTACATCCTTTAATGTTCCTAGTCGTGGGTGTATCGAGACAGGGCATCGATATACCAGAGTAGACTAGCGTATACACTTCTCGACCCATGAGATGGGCGATGGATGATCCCATATCCATTGGTGTTTGACATCAGAGATGGTATACGGGTGCTCAGTGGAGACTGGGTACACTGGACGGACTCGCCGAGAAATCCCAAATGGTATTATACCTTACGTCAGATGGCAGTTCTCTGGTGGCACTTGTACAGGTTAGTCTGTAGACCCGAGATCGTCATAGAGTCTTGTGTGATTCCCACTGTGCTTTGATTTCCACCTTACCACATCCAAGAGGGCGTGCAAAATGGTGGTTTTTGGGTACAGTCCCGAGTCACAAGGAGGCGGTGAGCGATAGGAGGGGTTTCGTCTCTCCCGGTATTGGGAGTTGATGTTGCGCTGTGCTCGATTGGCCATAACAGGGAAGTCCCTGGCCACGGCTGATTTAGAGATTTACTGTTAAGTGTTACCAGTAGTTTCTCGACCTGTTATGAGCCTCATATCGGCACGAATTATCGGTTATTGGGGTCTGACGTTTACCACCCCTAGACTTGATATGCGACATATCAGACGAGGAGACCGGACTGTACGGCAAGTGCTACCGTTAGTCTTTTACAGGAGTTGGAGTGGGCTTGCTTGCTGATCTTCTGATCGCTCAATACCCGGGTAGCCGTTACGTCCAGCTAGTACCGCTGACGGCTTGTGGGTGCTTGATGTGATCATCACCTACTGCCGGCGTATTGACGAGTCTTTAGAGTTCTACATAGAGGTTTTACTGGCTCAGGAAAAACGAAATAGGAGCGCATATGTGATATGTGCGGGACCAAGAATAATGCATGTATGTGATACCGTATTCTATTCTCGCGACTTTTTGTATCGGTCGGTTATATGAGATATAGCCGGGTTATCGAATCAAGTGTTGATTTGATAAGTCGATACATTGGATGTTAGTCGGTTATATGAGATATAACCGGATTATTAAGTCAAGTATTGATTTAATAATTTAGTGTATAATTGTATATTTGATATACTAATTTACATTAACTAACATTAGTTCACTTTTGGATTTTTCTCACATGTGCACAACTTTAATATATATATGTGATATATATTAAAATGTATTTTCTTTTTGTATCATGGTTGTTGATACAACATGCATGGGTGTATGCGACTTACACCATGCAATTTGTTGTGTTGGGTTTAATATTTAAAGTAATTACAAAATTAGTGGAAGATAAGAAAAATGCATGAAGCTTGTGGAAGCTTGTGGATGCATTGACTAAGTCCACTAAGTTTGTTTTTACTTTGGATATTTGTTAACCTAACCATCACACTTAGCCATGATTATGTCTCTACATGAGTTAGTATATGATACTCACTCACCTATGGTTAGCTCACTCACTTTATCATTATCTTTCTCTCTTTATTTCTTCATCTTCTTCCTTGAGCTAAAAAGCTCTCTAGGGTTTGATCCAAAGTGAGAAACATTGTGAGAAAATAAATTCTAAAGTGAACCCACTTCCTATTTCTCCATCCTCTACTAGACTAGCACTTTAGTTTAGGGTGTTTGCTTCACTAATTCTCTAGTTAGTGATGTAGTAGCTTGAGTTGGTATTCCCTCGACGTAGATCATCTTCGGCCTCGAAGACTTCAAGCAAGGACGCTTCTTTCGTCTCGTGAAGCCATGCAAGAGCCCGGGAGAACCATGATCGCAGCGAAGGACTACGACAAGGAGCTTTATAAGTGAAGGACCAATCTACAAAGGTTGTATTTCGTATTCACTTAGTAGTAAATGATATTTACTTGCATGTGAGACCCTAATAATCTAGCAAAGATCTTGTTTAGGGTTGTTCGGCACGGCTAAACTTTTAATCGGGCATGTTTGATGCCTTGTAGAACCTTGTTAGAGTGCCTAGTAACCCTACAGTGGTATCAGAGCCTAGCTAGAGCATTAGGCGACGTGTTTACGAAGTTAAAACTCCGATCGAACCCCGAAACGTCGAAATAGACCCCTCTCTGGAAAGTTTGTAAAAATGTGATTTTTTTCTGCATTAAAAATACTTAAAAAAATCTGCAGGGAATTCTAAGAGTTACTGTAAAACACGACATCCTAATTCCACCAAAGCGCCGCGGAACCTCGGCAATACCTTGCTTGCGCGGCGGAATAGTAGAATTAGGGTTAGTGTTTTGTGCAGTAATATCTGTAGGTACTTGTACATTCTTCTGTGTATTTTTAATCTGACTCAAGTGTTGAGTGTTCTGGGGATTATTTTGAATTCGTTGATTCGATCGGAAAATTTAATTTCGTTCTTTTTCCGGATAATTTAGAAAGTATTAAAATGTTCGAACAGATATCATTAACTCGCTATTTCCCGACACGAAAAACTTTCAAGTGTTGAATTTTTCTTGAGTTTAAATCTTTCGGAAAAACGTGCATTTAACGCGATGGACCCTCTAGAAGAACACAAACCTTAAATCGATTATGTGACCATCTGAACCGCCTCTAAACGTTAGGGTTTGGGGCAGTACGGCGATGCTACATGTTAGGCGTTGGCTTGACCCTTCTACGGCTGGACCATTGCTACTGTGACGTATTCTGGAATTTTTGAACTCTGCTCAAGTGTTGAGCTATTTAGGAAATCTTGGGTATTTGATTATTCGATCGGAAAGTTTAATACTGTCTATTTATCTGGAATGTGATACAATATGTGGAATTCATATAGTTGGCATGAAATGCGAAGTATGTGATATTTCGGATTTACGATGTCTAAAGTGATTGTGGATTCCAAATGTTGTAGTTTTACACTTTCTTTTGTGCGACCGTAAGTGTAATATGTGATATCGCCGGTTTCGTTGCTATATGTCAACGACAATTGGGATGCGCATATTTACTTACGTTGATGATATGTGATGTTATGTGTTGCTGGATATGTTATATTGGATCGTCGCGTTTTTGAATAGCCCGGGGTTTTATGTGAGATGATGGTTTTTTATTTTCATTCATGTAAAATTCATTGTATGTAATATTCTTTTATTGGGGCACTTCCGGGATGAGGATGATGTCACCATTGTATATTATTTACTTTTCCGCATTAGGATAGACCCAAGTAGGAGAGCAAAAGTAACCGGGTTCTAGAGTCCAGTGGGAGACCAACTCGAGGAGTCGAGTCTGGGTCTTCTAACTCTAGAATTGGAAGGGTTGCTTGCCGCTCTCGTAGGGGTCTAGGGGTGTGGGTTTGGCTATTCATCGCGACCGTGGAATCCGTGTTTTATAGAGGCTCAAAATAAAACACGGACGTCCTAGTAAATCCAATGTTTCATATGTTTCTTCTGCTGCGATATCTGTGATGTGATCATTTGATATGTTGAGATAGATACTATATATAGTATATATGATATATTATATAGACGTTACTTATGTTTTACACTAACGCTAGCCCTGCCCCGCTCTGCCGTTAGTTACCTAACCTAACGGTGCATGAGGGGACATCGAGACGAATGCGGATGGCATAAGTGTACGTCGTATTTATCTATGATGTTTAGGCGACTTAAATGGTGGGACTTCATTAATATGATTAATGAAAGAAAAGAAACCTAAAAGATGTTGTAGAATCAAATTTTCAAAAAGGGCAGCTACAGTTTTTGCTTTGCATAGCGATATATATGATATATCCTGCACCTTATTCGATGAGGAAAGAGCCGAGATCTCTTCACCGGGAGTGACCTCTTTAGCATAACTGGCAGATGCTACAACACTCGGTTTGTCTTTTGATTGCTTTTGGAGTTTTTGCTTTGCATAGCGATATATATGATATATCCTGCACCTTATTCCATAAGGAAAGAGCCGAGATCCCTTCACCGGGAGTGACCTCTTTAGCAAAACTAATGAAAGCCTCAAAATCACTCCATTTCAAAATTCACTCGATTCTACAACGATATCAAGTTCATTACGCAATAGGTTTTCAGAAAAACCTGTCGTATCCCTCCGTCATTTCAGATAAGTCCTGCTTAGTATTCGTGCTGCGTTTGTTGACCTTGTCAAGGCTTAGTGTGCGGTAGCTGACTGATATATATCTGTTCATGCATATGATACAGATTGGATTAGGTAGTCGTATGGCCTTGTTGACCTTGTCAAGGGTCGTGCGGGCGGGTTTAATTCAATCAAGAAATGACGGGTTGAACTTGACTTACGGTCTATGGTTTGTTGACCTTGTCAAGGTCATAGATCGTTCGGCGCAATATATTATCGGGAATTTCAAGTGTTGAAATTTGCAATGAGATTGCATACCTTCTATGAGATAGTTGGATCCCGATACCCACTGCGAGTAATTGTTACTCCTGGGAGAGTTTTACACAGGATAATTAGCCGATCAAGTAGGTGTCTAGAAAGGTGTCAACGGGGTTACGCCTCTGGAAAAACGAGGTTTACTTTAATTAGGTCCGTGCGAAAGTACGGGGAACCTCCCTCAAAGTACCGACACTGTCCTGGCTGAAAGATTGGTGAAGTTGTAGGGTGTAATTAATCCCGGCTAGTCTTTCCTTTTAGGGTTTGATGGAAGATTTGATAAAAACAGTGGGAGCCATCCTGATTAGATAAAATATTAACTAATCTGATCTTGCAAGAGCATACGCTAAAGTGTTTTTCTTCTTTCTGTCTCTCCAGGTAGCGACCATATCTTGCCTTAATCAAGATAATAATATAGATGTATTGAATGAACGCGCTTATTATACTGAGCAGGGGAACGTTGGACCCGTTCTTTCTTATAAGAGTTATAAGATTGAACAGGAAACAAGAGAATATCTGGATTCTCACGCCACCCAAACAAAGAACATGCATACTGATGCATCTTCTTCAGGTGTGTTAGTTATTGAGAATTGTTTCTCAGTTCACCCTACGTCCTGGGTATTAGATACCGGATCAGGATCCCACATATGTAAATTGTTACGTGGGCTACGGAAAGGTAGAGAACTGGGAAAAGGTGATCATTCCGTACAAGTAGGGAATGATGCAAGTATTACAGCCAAAGCAGTTGGCGAATATCACCTAGTATTACCAAGTCGTAATACACTAATTCTGAATGAGTGCTATTATATACCGAACATGATGTGCGACATTATATCAGTTTCTTTATTAAGTAAAGAAGGATATAATTTTGTAGTACAGGATAATGTTATGAACATATTCCTTGTAACACCCTAGGATGTGTTTAGTGGCTAATTATATTTTAATATGTGAAGTTTAATAAAAAGTTTACCAAATTGATTTTCAAATAATTTTTCAAATTTAATAAATATCTTTCTAAAATTTTACCAAGCTTGCACAAACTTGTGCATGTAAACTTGGGTTAAACCATATTTAACAACCATGGTAGGTTAACCCCACCATTAGTAAGTTAACATGATTTGAATTAAGGGTATTTTTTTTAAAAAATGAAATGGGATTTAATTTGCTTTTTGGTTGACTTGAGAGAGAGAGAATGCATCATGGCTAAGCCATGCTTGCATTAAATGAGAAAGAGAGTGAGAGTGCATCATGGCAAGCCCATGCTTGCATTTAATGTGGCAAGAGAGAGAGAAATGGGGGCTTGACTCTCTATTGTTATCATTCTTTCTTTTGTTTGTTCACACTCTTATATCTCACTCACTCACTCTCTCACTCTCACACACATACACAGCTACATCAGCAGCATCACACAACAACAACAACAGAGCAACAACAACAGCTACATCAGCAATTCCAGCCCCAGCAGTAGCAGCTCAGCCACAGCCCCAGCAGCCCCAGCACATGTAGTAGCAGCCCGAGCAGCCCCAGCACTAACACCATCAACAACACCATCAGCAACAATAACAACATCAACAGCAACAACAAGCAGCAGCATCAGTAGTAGCAGTAGCAACAGCAACAGCATCTGGAGCAGCAACAGCAGTAGCAGCTTCTTCTTCTTCTCTTCTTCTCCTGACCCAGCCTCGTAGGGTCAAGAGAGGTATAACCTCTAAGCTCCACTTGCTTGTATGCTAGACTTGTGTGTCGGTTTAGCTTAATTAGTGTAATTGGTAGTTTTTAGCGCTAGATTGTGTGTTTGTAGTGATATTTGTGGTGATTAGTGTGATCTTTGCTTAAGTAAGGTTAGTTTGGGCTAGACTAAGTTAATTAAGTGTTGTTAGGGCCTTGTGAACCTAGATAAACCCCAGATTACACAGATATACCCTAAGTTTGCAAATTGTGCAAAATTTGACGTTTTTAAGCAAAATCTTAACTTTTTGAAGTCTGCTGTTACCCCAGTGAGTTCAGAATAAAATTGAGTGGACTGTAGCCTACTTGAGAGACCCTGACCCCACCACCAGAGCCCGACCCCACCAGCCCAACTTCAGGCCACCGGAAAAATCTTTCTGGCCGCAAATTGCGGCCAGACCTGGGAGATAGGAGCTAGGGTTTTTAGGTTTGGTATCTGCTATGTTTTGTAGGTCCATGGTATATATAGTTTTGTAATATTTTAATCTGGGTAGAATCTGGGACGATATATCGTTTTCTGGTGTTGTTAGTTTGCGCGATACGCGTGATACGCGAGTGGGTTTTGTGATTCAGCGTATCGCGGCGTGTCGGGCTGAGTCGTAGACGCGTGGACACACGTTTCAGCGTATCGCACACACGTGCGTTAATTCGCGACGCGAGTTTCTCATTTTTGTTTCGATCTCGCGATTTGAGAGATTCTTGCTTATATAATTGGATTCATTGTGTAAAAATTCCAGGTTCACAGGCGGGCATGTCAGACGTCGCCAGGAAAGGGAAGCAGGTGGTCGGCTATACTTAGCACGCGACCAGGTGACTAGATTTAATATCTATGGGGAAATCGCCCGTATGGCGTTAAGCGTCAGGGCGTAATAGGATTTGTAGTCATGAGTGTCCATATAGATATATTGGTAGTATAGAACATTGCACTGTCACTAACGGTCCAAGTTGCACGAGCACGATTTATATGCTACACTCACACCATTAGTGATTGCCATGCCACTCACATTATAGGATTGCTATAAACCGCATATCATATTGATTCTGCTTATTTGACGTTGTCATGATTTGCCGCATACTAGCATATGTATATTCATACCATGCACACTGTATACGCACTTTTGTGCGTACCTACATCACATATATTCATACTTGGGCACATATACCTCACATATCCATACTTGTGCCACATACATCACATATATTCATACTTGTGCCACATACATCACATATATTCATACTCGGGCGCATATACATCATATGTCTACATTAGCTCACATGTACATTGCTATATTCATTTTGCGTACTTATCCATTCGCACATCCATACCTATAACCATAGTCATATGTTACATACATGGATGATATTGACTTGATTTGAAACTAAGAGACCGCAAGCGGTATTTTCAAAATGGGATCTTTTAAAAGAGCGGTTCTCCCTTTCTTCTACCCTTAGTGTCATACGACACATTGCATGGATTTACGCATTGGATTTGATTTATGTGATTTCTGGATTTGGGAACCGGAGCACTATTTTAAGAAAACACGCACTGTTTAAAAACCCGGTTTCCCTTGATATGATATTTAGTGCGTCCACCATGAGATTTCTCGGTTCTAGAGAGCTTGTGTGAGTATACCCGATTCGAGGAGAGGTAGGCACCGATTGCGGGTACATGGTGGACCCGGTAAAGTACCCCGGGGTGAGAAGACTCGTATCGTTAGACGGTGAGCTCGGCGGAGGGACTACTACCTACCGGTGATTGGTTGGACCTGGCGGTTATCCGGAGGATACTGACCAGAGTCGATTGATGGATACGGGACAATGCGTACTGCTGGGGCCGAGTGTTGGGTTTACCTAGCACCTTATGAAGGGTTTGGAAGCATCACATGTACCAAAGATTAAAATTTTAGGGTGCTAAGTAAGCATACAAAGAATCATTCTTAGAAAAATTAGGGTTTCAAAAACAACACATGATCACAAGTAGATTGAGCTAGGGTTTTAAGAGTACAACCTTTGTAGCTCTCTACGCTAGACTCCTCGGCTACTTGGGGTTTAGAAAAAAGCCGCTTGAACTCATCTAGGTCCACGATGATCCACCCGGAGTCCGCTTTGTCCAAGCTTGCAACTACACTTTATCAAGAGAATGAGATGAAGCTAACACTCTAAACAAGTGGGCAAGACTTGTGTAGAATGGTGTTGTGGTTCTTTTTCTCACTTCAAAATCCTATCATGTTGAGTATTTTGCTCACTTGAAAGATCTAGAGAGCAAAGGAGCAAGGTTGAAGAAGATGATGGCTTTTTAAGAAGAAGAGAAAAGATAATCACTTGAAAGAAAATAGAAAATATATGTATATATATTATTTATCTTCTCATCTCAAACCATGGTTAAATCATATGGATATTATTTCACTTGAGTTAAAACATGAAAGAAAAGATTAACTCATGGTTAGAAGATAGGTGAGCATGGTTAGGTCAAGAAGAGTGTAGAACTCATCCATGAATTATCCTTTTCTTTTTCCTTTATTTTAAAACAAATGAAATAATAACACATATGATTTAAAATCATGGTGTGAGTCTTATATTGCCACCATTTTCCATGTATATGCAACCATGAAGGATGATGTATGTATGTATGTGTGCATGCACATCCATATGTGCATGAATCTAAAAAGAAAGCATACATCCAAAAAATACAAGAAAGGATTTCTAGTGAGAATCTAATGGTTAAATGATAAATCAACACTTGATTTATCAATCCGGCCATATCACATACGACCCTAACCAAAAGCAAGCTGCCCGATTAATATATGGTATCTCATACTCGCATCTTAACCGGGCACATGCGCATATCGCATACACGCTCCACAACGTTTCGCCTGGACTAGGTAACTCCTTTGTGGGACTCTAAGACTCGTCAATACGCCGTCAGTGGGTGATGATCATATCAAGCACCCCCAAGCCGCAAGCGGTCAGCTAAACGTAACGGCCACCCAGGTATTGAGCGATCAGAAGAAGACAAGCGAACCTGCTACAACTCCCGTCGAGCCATCTGGCAACACTACCCGTGCAGTCCGGTCTCCTCGTCTGATATGTCCCATATCAAGTCTAGGGGTGGTAAACGTCATACCCCAATAACCGATAAGTCATGCCGATATGAGGCTCACAACGGGTCGAGAAACTACTGGTAACACTTACCAGTAAATCTCTAATCAGCCCTGGCCAGGGACTTCCCTGTTACGGCCAATCGAGCACAGTGCAACATCAACCCCCAATACCGGGAGAGACGAAACCCCTCCTATCGCTCATTGCCTCCATGTGACTAGGGACTGTACCCAAAAACCACCGTTTTGCATGCCCTCATGGACGTGGTAAGGTGGAAATCAAAGCACAGTGGGAATCACACAAGACTCTGTTAGTGTATATGCCCTAGAGGCCATTACTGTATCATACTGGTTTGTATATTACTTAATGGAAGCTTGGGATATTCACCTTGTATATACAATCTTGCTCAAAATAGTAGTATGCTACTTGGTTTGTTTCTACTTCAATGTGTACATGTGTTTATTTTTGTATATCGCCTATACACATTAGTAGAGCCCTTAGGATCTTTGCTTGATTACCAGCGATGTGATGGCCGTCACACTAGTGGGGCTGGGTAATCTATAAGCACATCCTTATGCAGGTCCCTGGTCGCAGGACTATCGAGACAGGGCATCGATACTTCGGAGTAGACCAGCGCATGCGCTTCTCATCCCTGTGTGGGAGACGGTCTGTCCCACAGCTGTCAGTACGTCGTACTTGAGATAGTATGCGGGTGCTCGTTAGGTTACGGGTACACTGGACAGGACTCGTCGGGAACTGACTAGTTGGTATTATACCTATCGTCAGTTATCAGTTCCCAGGTGACATGAGTACAGCTTAGTCCGCTGACTTAACACTGTCACTTCGCCTCAAGTGTGTTCCCACTGTACTTTGATCACTACCCTACCACGGCTCAAAGGAGTCGTGCAAACAGGTAGTGGTTGGGTGCAGTCCCGAAGCACTTGGAGGCAGTGACGGTTAGACAGGATTCGTCTCTCCCGGTATTGGGGGTTGACATCGCGCTGTGTCTAGGAGAGCCATTACACGAGTAGTCCCTGGCCAGGGCAAACGAGATATACTGGTAGGTTTCCAGTGTTATCTCAGGGTGTTTTGGGCTTCGCTCCGGCACGACTTGTACCGCTATTGGGGGACTGACGTTTACCACCCCCTAGGCCCGCCATGCGATGTATCAGACGAACAGACCGGACTGTACGGAGAATGTCACACTCAGGCTCAGTAGGAGTTCAGATGGGTTTCGCCTCGTCGGTCTTCTTGTCGGCATTACCTGGGGACCGTTACGCATAGCTAGTGCCGCTTGCGGTCTGTGGTTAAACCCACTGCCAGCGTAGTGTCGAGTCTTTAGAGTCCCACACAGAAAGCTTTTCGCCTTTAGGCAAAAGAGTAGAGGTCGCATGGTATTGCGACAGGTCGCATGGTTTTGCGACAGGGTTCGGTCACATCCGTGCACTTGTGCACGTACAGTGTCCGGACAGTTTACACTAGCGGGCTTTGGTTTAAGCCAGATCCTAGTGTACCTTATGGGATTGGATTTATCCAGTTTGCATTCGTGTTCCTCGGAACGCGGATGCGGGTGTGTATGCACAGTTGACAGGGAGGCAGAGGCAGCGGATTCTCATTAGGGTTGTTGACAGTTGACCGTTGACTATTTGACTTTATGCTCAACCCTAATGAGAATATGATATGTGATTAACTATTATATTAATTAAGTATTATGGTGATATGGTTGTTGACTTGTTGACTTTTGTTGACTTGTTGACTTTGTTGACTTGTTGACTTTTGTTGACTTGTTGACCGGTTGACTAGGCTTGACTAGTTGACCATCATGATAACCATAGCCATCATTTCATGGCAAAGACTTTTGTTTACTTGCTCATTTGTGTAAAATGAGTGCATGAAATGATATGGTTGTGGTTACTTCTAACCATCACATAAGACTTTTTTTGATATGATGAGTTATGATCACTTTGGATTATGAGAGGGTGAAAGGAAAAAGAGAGCCTCATTCTTTCTTGCTCATTCCCTCTCTTGTTCTTGAGCTCTCCTCTTGCTCTCACCCTCAACCTCTTGCTCCCTCTCTTGATCTATGGTTCTCTTGTCTCATGAGTTGAGAATCAAGAACCATAGATAAAATCCCATTCTATTTCTTCTCTACTCATTCTAGTTCACTAGGTTTAGCAAACCAAGTGAACTAGTTTCTTCAAAGAACGAAGAAGGAGCTAAAGGTTGGAGCTTTCAGGTGGATCTATCTTCGGCGTACGGAGACGACGAGAAGAAGCCATCGGACCACCATCGGAGCTTTGAAGACGAAGGAGTTCAAGACAAACAAGGTATAACCCCCTAACCGAGTAGCTAAAACTCATAGTTAGGATGTTAGATAGATGTTTAACCAAGATCCGGGTTTTAGGTCCATGTTACCATCTTTAAGAAAATCGTTTTTTACCAAATTCCGCATTCCCGAAAGTACCGGGAGAGGTAGCATGGACTTACAGACTCTATGCCGATCTCGGGTCTACAAACTAACCTGCATAAGTGTCACCTGGGAACTGCCATCTGACGTGAGGTATAATTGTAACACCCTAGGATGTGTTTAGTGGCTAATTATATTTTAATAGGTGATTTTAATAAAAAGTTTACCAAATTGATTCTCAAATAGTTTTTCCAAATTAATAAATATTTTTCTAGAATTTTACCAAGCTTGCACAAACTTGTGCATGTAAACTAGGGTTAAAACTTGGGTTATACCATGTTTCACAACCATGGTGAATTAAACCCCCTTGTTAAGACAAAAGATTTTAATTAAGGTTATGTTTTGTTTAAAATGGAAAATGGATTTAAAAAGTAATTTGGTTGACTTGAGAGAGGTGCATCATGGCAAGCCCATGCTTGCAATTAATGTGGAGAGAGAGAGGGAGAATGGGGGCTTGACTCTCTTGCATTATCATTTCCTTTGCTTGCAACCCTCTCTCATATCTCACTCACTCTCTCACTCTCACACACACACACATCAGCTCCAGCCTCAGCTCCAGAAGTTGCAGCAGCAGCAGCATCAAACACCAGCACCAGAATAGCAACTGCATCAGCACTTCATGCAGCCCCAGCTCACCCCCAGCAGCCCCAGCTCCATGTAGCAGCAGCCCCACATGTAGCAGCAGCCCCAGCAGCCCCAGCTTCAGCTCCACAACCCCAATAACAGCAACATCAACAGCAATAAGCATCAGCACTTCAAGCAGCAGCAGCTTCTGTGCAGAGGCAGTTCCTGTAGCAGCCTCCTCTAGCAGCCTCCTCTTCTTCTTTTCTTCTCCTGGACCAGCGTAGTAGGGTCAAGCTAGGTATAAATTCTGAGCTTCACTTGCTTGTGTGCTAGATTTGTGAGTTGGTTTAGGTTTTAGTGTGATTGGTAGATGTTTATCACTAGACTTGGTGTTTTAGCAATATTGATGGTGATTAGTAAGATCCTTGCTTAAGTTAGGTTAATTTTAGTTAGACTAGGTTAGTTAGGAGCTATTGAGGCCAGGTTAACCTAGGTAACCCCAGTTTACACTAAAGTACCCTGAACTTTCATGTTGGTGCAAATTGTGACTTTTAAGCAAAAATTTAGATTTCTGTTATCTGCTGTTACCCAGGTGACTTCAGGATAAAATTGAGTGGACCCCAGCCTACTAGTAACACCCTGACCCCACCACCAGAGCCCGACCCCACCACTCTCACTTTTGGCCGCCGAAATCATCTTTCTGGCCGCAATTTGCGGCCAGAACAGGGAGTTAGGAGTTAGGGTTTTCAGGGTTGGTGTCTGCTATGTTTTGTAGGTCCTTGGTATATGTAGTTTTGTAATATTGTAGCCTGGACAGAATCTGGAGCTATATGTCATTTTCTGGTGTTTTTAAGTTTGCGCGATACGCACGATACGCGAGTGGGTTTGTGATTCAGCGTATCGCGGCGTATCGGACTGAGTCGTAGGCGCGTGCACACACGTTCCAGCGTATCACACACACGCGTGTTGATTCGTGACGCGAGTTTCACGTTTTGTTTCGATTTCACGTTTTGCGGGATTCTTGCTTATATAATTAGATTCCTTGTGTAATTCCAGGTTCTCAGGCGAGCACGTCAGACGTCGCCAGGAAAGGGAAGCAGGTGGTCGGCTATACTTAGCATGCGACCAGGTGAGTAGATTTAACATCTACGGGGAAATCGCCCGTATGGCGTTAAGCGTCAGGGCGTAATAGGAATTGTAGTCATGAGTGTCCATATAGATATACTGGTAGTATAGAACACTGCACTGTCACTAACGGTCCAAGTTGCACGAGCACGTTTTATATGCTACACTCACACCGTTAGTGATTGCCATGCCACTCACAACGTAGGATTGTTATAAACCGCATATTATATTGATTCGGCCTATTTAATGTTGACGCGATTTACCGCATACATCATACAAATTCATATTTGTGCCATATACCTTACACATATTCATACTCGGGCGCATATGCATCATAGGTCTACATCAGTGCACATATACATTACTATATTCACTTTGCGTACTTATCCATTCGCACATCCATACCGTTACCACATTCATATGTTGCATTCATGGATGATATTTACTTGATTTCAAAACTGAGGGACCGCAAACGATATTTTCAAAACTGGACCTCTTAAACTGCGGTTTCCCCATTCCTTAAATTGTAGTGTCATACGACACATTGCATGGATCTACGCATTGGATTTGATTTCTGTGATTTCTGGATTTGGGAACCGGAGTACTATTTTAAGAAAATACGCACTGTTTGAAAACCCGGTTTCCCTTGATATGATATTTTAGTGCGTCCACCATGAGTTTTCTCGGTTCTAGAGAGCTTGTGTGAGTATACCCGATTCGAGGAGAGGTAGGCACCGATTGCGGGTACATGGTGGACCCGGTACGGTACCCCGGGGCGAGAAGACTCGTATTGTTAGACGGTGAGCCCGGCGGAGGGACTACTACCTACCAGTGATTGGTTGGACCTGGCGGTTATCCGGAAGATACTGACCAGAGTAGCTTGACGGATACGGGACGACGCGTACTGCCGGGGCCGAGGGCCGATTCCGCAGACGGAGCCCGTGGGCAGATCCGATGGACGGACGCCCCATATTGGAGGATTTGCGTGTCGATGCTGGACACGGCTGTTTTTATGATATTTTGAGTGCGGGTGATGGGTACTCCCGATTCTTATGAGATTGCAGGTTTGAGGACCGATATGGATGACGACGCTTGAGTTGTACTGGTTTTGGTGCATTGATTGACACCGGATATTTTCCACGAGGATATTCCGTGTAGATATTGTTCTTTTCCATACTCAGCATTCAGTATTTGACATCTCATCCTGTAGTTAGTATACCTGATCGAGTACATATGCTTGCATATTATTGCGTATCTTGCTCATCACATATAGATGATTATTAGATAGTACTTGTTGCATGATTTGAGCATCCAGTTCTTCATATAGATGTTTATTAGTTTGCATAGTTTAATGTATCGCAGTACGTGCATACCTGCGATTACCTTTATATGTTATTTGCTATTCACGAGTTGGCAACTCACCCCCGTTGTGCCACAGTGCTTGCAGGTTGCCCTTTGGAGTAGTCGCGGCTAGCGGTTTACTGCATCTTCTGGCACAGATACCACTTCTGAGGCGTGATAGCCCTTTTGTTATTAGGTGGGTTTTGTACGGTATCTGTTTATCTTTCAGTTGTATATTGATGTATCTAGTACTCTCCATCTACCTTCCTGTATTGACTTAGAGACAGTTGTGAGGACGATTTATATGATTTGTACTCTGGTGTCGAGCTCGCATGTGAGCCGACTTTATGTTATGCAGTCTTACCTTTTATGATATTCGCCTTTGTTTTACTGTATACTCTTGTGATGCTCTATTCATCCCGCATGTTATTTCTATTTCACTCGCCTTTACCTGACTTGCGGAATAAATGGTTATAAAGGAAATGTTGCCAAAATTATTCAAAAATACCTCTTAACTTAAAAAGGATTTCTACTAAATTAATTAAAGTTTCCTAAACATTTATAGCTGTTTTTACAAAATGATTTAAACACTCTATATTTAATGGTTTTGATTTCTGGGTTTCGGCTTACTTAGTCGCGTTACGCCTGTGGACGTTACGTGGCTAAGTGCCGGTCACGGGCCAAATTATCGGGTCGTGACAATAATACCATCTGGGAGTTCTCGGCGAGTCCGTCCAGTGTACCCAGTCTCCACTGAGCACCCGTATACCCTCTCTGATGTCAAACACCAATGGATATGGGATCATCCATCGCCCATCTCATGGGTCGAGAAGCGTATACGCTAGTCTACACTGGTATATCGATGCCCCTTCTCGATACACCTACGACTAGGGACCTTGAAGGATGTACTTATGGACTACCATGTCCCCACCAGTATGATCCGCATCATAGTCCAGGTAGTCAAGTACACATCCTAAGGGCTTTACCAACATGTAACTATAAGGCAGTATAAAAAGACAAGTATACATGTTAAGATAAAGAGCAACCAGATACCATACTATCATATCGAGCAAGAAATTCATCTCTATATATGTCCAAGCATCTAATTGTAGGGTTGCTAGGCACGCGCACAAGGGTCTACGAGGCATCAACCATGCCCGATTTAAAAATTTAGCCGTGCCGAACAACCCGAATACGGAACTTTAAACTAGAGATTAGGTGAAAACAAGCATGTTAACAACTTTAACACTAAGTGAGAGGGATTACAACCTTTGTAGATCCGGTCCTTCACTTCATATGCTCCGTGTTGTGGTCCCTTCGCTGCGATCATCGGGATCCGGACTATCGAGAGGTTCCACGAAGAGAAAGACGCAACCTTTGCTTCCGATCTTCGATACTAAGATGATCTACCTTAAAGTTTCTTTAACACAAGCTAACACTCATGAAATGATGTGAACACCCTCATCTAAATGGCAAGGGAAGATGAGGATGATGAAGTAGGATTTTTGCTCTCTTTATTTATCTTTTTCTCATATTTATTCATCACTTTGAAAAATCAAGCAAGCTTTTTCATGAAAGAATGAAGGAAGAAGAAGATGAACATAATAATAATCCTTTTGTGATGAATAGGAAAAGGATATAATGATCAATTATGCAACCATGGTTCACTTAACCATTGTAGAGAATTAACCAAGGGTTAGGGTTTTGGGTTGAGTTAAGAATGACTCATAAGTAAATATCTTTTCCATGACAAAACAAAAACCTTCTAGAATCATCTAGAAATCATTAACCCAAATCAAACCCTAATCTTGTTTAATCTCTACTAAACATGTTGCATTATTTATCATATCATGTTACAATATTATATATCACATATATAATATTTATTGTAACCAAATAAAATAATACAATTAACATATATCGCATATATATCAATGTATTATCCGAGTGAGAAAAAGAATCTTTTAGTGAGCAAATATTAGTTAATGTAATTTAATATATCATATATATTATTATACATTAAATTATCGAATCAACACTTGATCCGACAATCCGGCTATATCGCATATAACCGACTAATATTTATCCGTACCGATTCATCGAATCAACACTTGATCCGATGACCCGGCTGATATCAAATATCGCAAGAATATAATACGGTATCACATATCACATTATCCTCGGTCCCGCACATATCACATATGTGCTCCTACTCCGTTTTTCCTGAGTCAAGAAACCTCTGTGTAGGACTCTAAAGAATCGTCAATACGCCGGCAATAGGTGATGATCATATCAAACACCCACAAGCTGCAAGCGGTCAGCTAAACGTAACAGCTACCCAGGTATTGAGCGCTCAGAAGATCAACAAGCAAGCCTGTACATTCTCCTGCGAATCCAAACAGTAACACACCCGTACAGTCCGGTCTCGTCGTCTGATATGTTGCATATCTCGCCTAGGGGTGGTAAACGTCAGACCCCAGTAGCTTGATAAGTCGTGTCGATTTGAGGTCTATAACAGTTCGAGAAACTACTGATAACACTTACCAGTAAATCTCAGCAACCCTGGCCAGGGATTTCCGGTTATAGCCAATCGAACACAGCACAACATCAACTCCCTATACCGGGAGAGACGAACCCCTCCTATCGCTCATTGCCTCCATGTGATTCGGGACTGTACCCAAAAGCCACCTTTTTGCACGCCCTCTTGGACGTGGTATGATTGAAATCAAAGCACAGGGGGAACCACACAAGACTCTATGACGATCTCGGGTCAACAGACTACTCTGTACCAGTGTCACCAGAGAACTGCTATCTGACGTATGGTATAATACCATCTGGGAGTTCTCGGCGAGTCCGTCCAGTGTACCCAGTCTCTACTGAGCACCCGTACACCATCCTTGATGTCAAACACCGATGGATATGGGATCATCCATCGCCCATCATATGGGTCAAGATGCGTATACGCTAGTCTACTCTGGTGCATCGATGCCCTGTCTCGATACACCCTCGACTAGGAACAGTTATAGGATGTACTCGTCGGCTACCGTGGCCCCACTAGTATGATCTCATCATAGTCCCAGTAGTCGAGTACATTTCCTAAGGGCTTTATCAACATGTAACATAGAGACAATCAGAGTACATGTTAGGATAAAGTACAACCAGATAGCATACTATCATGTCGAGCAAGAAAGTCCTCCCTATATATGTCTTAGCATCCACTACAATATACATCGTATGTACAGTAATGGCCTCTAGGGCATACATATAACTAACAATCTCCCACTTGCACTAGGGCCATCTGTTATGGTATCGCATACCCAACAATTAGCTGCGGTTGAAGTATCTCATACTCAACCATCTCGTAAAAGTCTCTACTGGGAAAAAGGCCTTTGTGAGTGAATCCGCGCTGTTGTCCTCTGTGTCTACTCTCCTAACCTCGATCTCTCTGGAGATCAACCATCTCCATGATCAGGTGATACTGCCTAAGAATTATATCTGGATTTCTGATGGGACGGTAGTTCCTTGGCATAAGCCACAACTCCATTGTCACACAATGGTAGGAACGAAGTTCATCTTATGAACTTATATATATATCCAGACTGTCTCTTTGGTAGCATCCTTGGTAACGATGTATCTTGCCTTTAATCGTCTAGTATGTCACGGTATCTAGCTTGGAACTCTTCCAACATACCGTCCCTCCACTGAGGGTAAAGACAATGCCCGCGACTGACATTCAGTCGTCCTTATCACCCTGGAACCTTTCCAGTGATTCTCCCTAGGATCGATTGATACCATCTCACTACAACTAGTGAGTATCCTAACATCCAATTAGATCTATCTCATAGATCCAAAACCCAGGATTTAGGAGGTATCACTTTTATCCTATATGGAGAATCCTTGTGATAAGCGGAGATTGACTGAGCGTAGCATAGGAAACTTCTTCCCTATCAAGAGTATGTCATCCACGTACTCTACGAGGATCACCACCATACTCCATACTACCTTTTTGTATATACAAGGTTCATCTACCATTTTGATGAAGTCAAACTCTTTGACTACCACATCAAAACAGATGTTCCAACTCCGCGATGCCTGTTTTTTCATATAAAACATCTTGCACAAGTTTCCGCTGCTCCCACTGTCTACGAAGCCCTCTGGCTGTGTACTTATAGACGTTCTCTTCTAAAACATCACTTAGAAAAGCAGTCATGACACCCAACCACCAGATATCGTAGTCATGGTATGTAGCCGTGGCAAGTAGGATCTGGATGGACTTAAGCATAGCTTTGAAAGTCTCAACTTTTCCATGTACACCAAGTAATCTTCTCAAGATATACTTGCTCCTGATGGGGATTTAACCCTTCAGATAAAGCAACCAAAGTCCATACTTTGTTGGTGTATAAGGATTCCATCTCAGATCGATAAGCACCCAGCCATTCTTACAGAGTCCCACTCCTGATGGCCAGCTCAAAACTAGTTGGGTCATCATCTCATGATGCAATCCTCGCTCCCACTGTCATAGAGAAACCGAAGTATCTCTCAGGTGGGTGAGGAACCCTACTAGATCGGCGGAGAGGGTGAGGTACGTTGGAAATTATTGAATCCTTTGGTTCTACCAAATTATCAGCTGCAGTTTGTATGGCTGGAACCATTCCAGTTCTACATAACAGTCTTTGCCTCGAGCTTGTCCGGATTTTGTTTTTAGACATAGGCCGGACAACCCAAATCTTAACCAACTTAAGATATGGGCTCTTCTCTTTCCATATCACATATGAAGTGGTAGGCAACTGATTTGATTTGAACCCTATTCAATAGGTATGCAGCTTCTCAAGCGCATAACTCCCAAAAGGAAATAGGATACTCAGCAGTACTCATCATAGAGCACACCATATCATATAGGGTGTTATGGCTCCACCCCGATACACCGACGTGCTGTGGTGTATACGGAGGAGTAATGCTGAGAGAGAATCTCATTCTCCTTTAGAATAGTCCAGGAATTCCGTGCTCAAGTATTCTCCTCCTTGATCTCATCAAAGGACATAATACTTATACCCGTATTTGGTTCTCTACTTCTAACTTATATTCTGTGAATATCTCAAAAGGTTCGGACTTGTGTTTCAACAGGAACATATGTCTGAATCTTGAGAGATTATCAGAGAATGTAATGAAGTACAAAGAACCGATCTTGGCATGTGTAGACAGGGGACTTTCATATATCAGCATGTATCAATCCCAAGAGTTCACTAACTCTTTCTCTGTTTCCAATAAACAGAGCTATGGTCATCTTATCTTTGTGACATGACTGGCAAGTTTCATAAGATGTAAATTCAAACTAATTTAAATATGCATCTAAATGTAACTTCAGCCAGTCGGGTCGCATTGATATGACCTAGTCTACAATGCCTCAACAAGGATTTGTTCATGTCTGAACTCTTCCTCTTGTGTGTGTTCCGTATACTAAGAACTGTAATTTGATTTAGAACGTCAATGCTTTTAGATAACGTGCCTGAACCGATCAACTCTTGATATAGGAAATGTTCAAAACATTATCCAACAATACAAAATTATATCCTTTCTTTACTAATAAAGAGACTGATATGATTTTGTATATCAGGTTCGGTATCTAATAACATTTGTTTAGAATCAATGTATTCCGGTATTACAGGGTGACAGTGACCAACAGACTTGGCTGCAACACTTGCACCGTTTTCTTTCTCATGAAACTTATCACTCGTTCTCAGTTCTTTACTTATCTGTAGCCCATGTAACAGATTACATATACGGGATCCTGATCCGGTATCACATACCCAGGACGTAAAGGATACTGAGAAACAGTTCTGTGTAATGAACACACCCGAAGATGATGCATCAACATGCACTTTCTTCGTTTGGGCGGCACGGGAAATCTGGATTCCCCAATTTCCTGCTCTGTCCTATAACAATTATAAGTTGGAGCGGGACCAACGTTCCCCAGCTCAGTATAACAAGCGGGTTCGGTCAATATATCCGTATTATTATCTTGATTAAGGCGTGATACGGTCGCTACCTGGAGAGAGAGAGAAGAAAACACTCAGCGTATGCTCTTGCAAGATTAGATTGGTTATCTAATATATCTAATCAGGATGTCTCCCACTGTTTTTGTCAAATCTTCCTTCAAACCCTAAAAGGAAAGACTAGCCGGGATTAATTACACTCTACAAGTTCGCCAATCTTTCAGCCAGGCCAGTGTCGGTACTTTGAGGGAGGTCCCCCGTGCTATCGCACAAACCTAATTAAAGTAAACCTCGTTTTCCCAGAGGCGTAACCCCGTTAACACCTTTCTAGACACCTACTTGATCGGCTAATTGTAATGTGTAAAACTCTCCCAGGAGTAATTCTTACTCGCAGCGGGTATCGGGATCCAACTATCTTATAGAAGGTATGCAATCTCATTGCAAATTTCAACACTTGAAATTCCCAATAATATTTTGCCCCAAGCGTCCTATGACCTTGACAGAGGTCAACAAACCATAGGCTGCTAGTCAAGTTCAACCCGTTATTTCCTGATTGAAGTAAACCCACCCGCACGACCCTTGACAGAGGTCAACAAGGTCGCACGACTACCCTAAATCAATCACATCATATGCTTATACAGATAAGCACTAATCAGCTACCGCACACTACGCCTTGACAGAGGTCAACAAACGTAGCACGAATACTAACCAGTACTTATCTGAAATGACGGAGGGCTACGACAGGTTTTTAAGAAAACCCTTTGCGTAATGAACTTGATATCGTTGTAGAATCGAGTGATTTTAAATGGAGTATTTTTGAGGCTTTTCTAGTTTTGCTAAAGGGGTCACTCCCGGTGAAGGGATCGTCGGCCCTTTCCTCATCGAATAAGGTGCAGGATATTTCACAAATATCACTATGCAAAGCAAGAACTATAGAAGCAATCAAAAGACAAACCGAGTTTGTAGCATCTGCCAGTTATTGCTAAAGGAGTCACTCCCGGTGAAGGGATCTCGGTCCTTTCCTTATCGAATAAGGTGCTGGATGTTCTACAAGGAACACCGCTATACAAAGCAAGAATTGTAGCTACCAGTTTTTATAAACAAGTTTCTACAACATCTTAGGTTTCTTTTATTTCATTAATCTCATTAATGAAGTCCCATTTTAATTATGCTTCACAAGCATCTCTTTTGAAACGAAATCTGCAATATAACATATATCTCATATATATAATATAAACATTCGTCACAGGCAGTAATATGATCTCATCACAGAACATTGCAGCAGAAGAACATATATGAAATATTGGATATACTAGGACGTCCGTGTTTTTAATACGAGCCTGTATAAAACACGGATTCCACGGTCGCGATGAATAGCCAAACCCACATCCCTAGACCCCTACGAGAGCGGCAAGTAATGTTGGAGATAGTGCCCTCAGAGTCAATTATTGGATCACAGGCACGTGATTGCAATGATTGAGGGAGGACCTATCCCGGTAGGACAGTCTTACTCGAGATGATAGTATGCTATCTGGTTTATCTTTATCATCGTGTACTGCTTTAGGTGACCTGACATGTCGCTATTACACGTTGATAGAGCCCCTAGGATTCTTGCTTGACCACCAGCAGTATGATGGCGATCATATACGTGGGAGCTGGTAGTCTATAAGCACATCCTTAAAAGGTCCCTAGTCGTGGGAGTTTCAAGACAGGGCATCGATACTCCATTAGTAGACTAGTGTATACAGTCGAGACCCCGACGAGGGGCGGTGGCCGGTCTCACAAGCCACTGGTGTCAGTTGGTTCACCTAAGATGTATACAGGTGCTCATTGGGTTATGAGTACACCGGACAGGACTCGCCGGGAACCTGCTGGTTGGTCTTGTACCAGATGTCAGATAGCAGTTCCCTGGTGACATGTGTACAGGTTAGTTCATCGACCTGAGATCGTCATTTGTCTCGTGTGAGTTCCCACTGTGCTTTGATTACTACCCTACCACGGCTCAAAGGAGTCGTGCAAACAGGTTTTAGTTGGGTACAGTCCCGAGCCACATGGAGGCAGTGAGCGGATCTGCAGGGGTTCGTCTCTCCCGGTATTGGGGGTGAGGTCGCGCTGTGTCTAGGAGAGCCATTACGCAAAGCCCTCGGCCGAGGCAGGAGATTTACTGGTAAGTATTCCAGTAGTATCTCAGGGCGTTCTGGGCTACGCTCCGACACGACTTGTACCGCTTTTGGGGGTCTGACTTTCACCAACCCCCTAGGCCCGCCATGCGATACTCATAGACGAACGGACCGGACTGTACGGATATTGTCACTGACAGGCTCAGTAGGGTGTCAGGATGAGTTCGCTCATCGACGTCCCTTTTAGTCAATAGCTGGTGGCCCGTTACGTATTGGCTTATACCTCTGACGTGCTAGTGGTTAAATCCACAGCCATTGTATTGACGAGTCTTTAGAGTCCACCACACTTTCAGTTACTCAGCTTTCGGGCGAAACGCTGTAGAGGCCGTATGGAGATATGGCAGGGTCCGATCAGATACGTGCGGTATTGCACGGATCAGGATCGGACGGTTTGTACTAGTAGCCGTATAGATATATGGCAGGGTTCGATCAGATACGTGCGGTATTGCACGGATCAGGATCGAACGGATTTTACTAGCCGGCTTTGGCTTAAGCCGGTCCTAGTTTAGTACAGTGTAGATTTTGTCTCATTGCATTTGTATCCGGTCGGAATACAGATGCGGGTGTGTATGCACAGTGTCGGGGTTTTCCTGTAATTTATTACGGGACCAGTTTTCTGGAGTTGCCAGTTTGCATTCCGTTCCGGCCGGTTTTCCTTTGTTCTTTCCCGGCCGGACTTTTCCGATGGAGGGGGTAATTTGCAGTTTTGCAAATTACTTTTGTGGGGGGGTTTCTTGCATAAAGTTTGATTATGATAGATTTCATTTCTTTCATCCATCACTTGATTTAAATGAGAAGTGAAAGGTTATGGAGTGCATAGTGTTTTAAGCATGGTTGATGTTTTCTTTGACCTTGGATATGGTCACCTCCTTGTGCTCCTACACTTACCTCCCTTCTTGCTTCATATATTCTTTTCCTCCACCATTTCAAGATGAGGGTTTTTCATTTTAGAAAAGAGAGAAGAAAAAGAGAGAAGAAGGAGAGAGCTTCATCTTCATCTTTGAGAGAGTATATCATTCCTCATCTCATTCGATTGTTAGAAAATTGAAAGCACCAATTTTCTATACACCATTCCTCCATCCATGGCAACCAATACCCCAAAATGAGACAAGCATCTTCTACTACACATTCTACAGCACATCTTGAGCATGTCGAGTTGCCGGCTTCATGCGCGAGTTGCCTCGGTATTGAGGCGGGAGCCCGTAAAAGAAGAAGGCAATGTGGTGCCCTTTCCGGCGAGGAGGCGACGATGTGGAGGCAACACTTTCCGCGGGAGATCGGGACGATGACGAGAAGACCGGAGGACTCGGATCACTCGGTATACTCCTCACCCTATCTCTTGATTGCTAGCGTAGGTTAATGGTTAACGATCCGGGTTTTCTTTGTCCGCGGTAGCGCCGGTTTCCGAGTAAGGAAAAATTTTGATTCCGCAATTTGGCCTCGAGTAAGACGGCCGGGGCGCTGCCGTGGCGCAACATGGTATCAGAGCCAGGCCATTAACCTTACCTAGCTTCGTTTGATGTGTTTGCGTCTCCGATCGACCAAAATCTCAAAAACCGTATTTTAGTGTACATCAGTTTTCTGTCGATTTTTTCCGGGCTCGAAAAATTTTTCAGGTGATTGCAGAATGATGTACAGGAAGTTATAAGACATCTGGGAAAATTTGGCCATTTGTTACTGTAGATCCGCCGCAGAAGCGCGGCGTAAGCCGCCTTGGCGCCGCTCTTCCGCCGCGGTTCTGTTTGTTCTCTGGACTAGATTTTTCCAGTGATGTTTTTATAGGGAATTAGGGCTTTTGGGATATTAAATTTGGGCCAAATTTCTCTGTGTGTGCTACAGTTTTCTTGGAGGCCCACTTGTTAATTTTTTGGTCAATCGGATATTTTAAACACATTTTTTCCCAGTATTTACATTATATCTGCGACCGTGAATGTCACTCGATCGGTAAATCCGGTCTAACTGCTATAGCCCGGTTAGACGGATTTGCGAACGTGACTTTCACGTTGATGTTCTATGTTTATGCTGTGTTGTTGCGGATCGGTCGTGGGGGATAGCCTGGATGCAATACTAGTACAGTTTTATTGTATTATGTACATTTGATATTGCGGGGCGAGCGTCCGACATGTGGACTGCCGTCACTTCCTGTTTGTATTATTCTTTTGGGGCACGACCTGGTTGCGGTCGATGTACCCGGTGTATGTATATTTTACTTTCTGTACTAGGATTACCCCGCGGAGGGGTGCACGGATAGCCGGGTTCTGGAGGGCAACGGGCCCGCATCTCATGGCATTGAGACGGAGGGGGCTTCAGTCTGGAATTGGCAGGCTATTCGCCGCACTCGTAGGGGGTACAGGTTGACCCAGGAGGGGTGCCCAAGTTACCGGATTCCGTGAAGTGTTGGGTGGTCCATTCACGGAGCTGAAGGGGGCTGCCTCGCTTCAGGTTTTGGCGGGTGACTTGCCGCGCCCGTAGGGGTCTAGGATTTCATTGCACAGGCTATCCACACGACCAGGGGAACGTCGGGTTTCAGCAGCGGCTCTGTGAAACCCGGGGTTTCCAGATATCTGTATTGTTCTGTGATGCTATACATTTCTGTGATGTTGCATTTTATTCACGCCTTGAGCGAAATACTATATATTGGTATATATATTAGTAGATGTTGTATATGTTTTACATCCGCGCTAGTCCAGTCCCCGCTCTGTCGTTAGTTAGCTAACCTAACGGGTGATGACGGGACCCAGTGGCGAATGCGGATGGCATATACGTACGTCAGTATATTTTCGTTCTTTGTGGTGTGATCAATTGATGGGACTGCATTGATTCGGATCAATGCAAGTTTAAACAAACCTATTCTAATGTTGTTGGAACACTTTTTCAAAAAGCTGTTATTGCAAGGACGTTCTCTTTTGTTTTGCATAGTGGTATTCATTTGGAATATCCTGCTCCTCAGTCGACGAGGCAAGGGCCGAGATCCCTTCACCGGGAGTGACCCCTTGGACAGAAGTTTGCGTCAGGGCATTAACTTCACTATAGCCGATTACTTTTGCTTTGCATCGTGGTATTCAGTTGGAATATCCTGCACCTCATTATACGGGGAAAGAGCCGAGATCCCTTCACCGGGAGTGACCTCTTTAGTAAAGGTTTTCGTCACTATATTTTCTAAAAAGTTATGCAGTTCCTTCAACGATATCAAGTTCATTACGTTAAAGGTTTTTCGCCAAAAACCAGCCGTAGCCCTCCGTCATTTCCTACAGGTATTATTTGGTATTCGTGCTGCGTTTGTTGACCTAGTCAAGACGTAGTGTTCGGTAGCTAAGTGGTACTTGTTTGTTGCATAAGTGGGATTGGTTAAGACAGTCGTGCGGCCTTGTTGACCTAGTCAAGGGCACGTACGGGTGGGTTTAATGCAATCCAGAATAATGACGGGTTGAACTTGACTGGCGGTTTATGGTTTGTTGACCTAGTCAAGGTCATAAACCGCTTGGGGTAAAAATCACATCGGGAGTTTCAAAAGAACTGAAACTTACCAGGCATGCGCATACCTTCTGGAGTGTGGTGACTTGAGTGGATTCCGTCAAGTTATCATGCGATGATAGTTGGATCCCGATTCCCACTGATGAGTTAGTTTACTCCTCGGGTGACCCCGACTAGTTCTTCTTTTAGGTTTGGAGGAGAATTTGAGGTACAGTGGGAGGTTACCAGATTAGTTAAAGTGATAACCATTCTGATCTAGGATAGAGTGCACGCTGAGTGTTTCTTTTCTCTCTCTCTTTGGCAGCGACCATTGACCCGACCCTGGACTATGACTCAGTGACTAAGTTGACCGAACCTTCTTAACACTGGCTTTTTGGATTGTCAGAGTTGCAGACCTCATTGCCACTCCTACTTTTACCCTTTTCTCCAGGACACCCCGTATTACTACGAACGTCCACTTCCATTGGACAAAACCATCGTATGGTTAGATACGAACTCGAAGGACTTCGAGGATGGTTTCTGGTTCTGGAGAAAACGGATAGGATTATTCAGTTGTCTTTTCTTTTCACCTTCTCTCAGGTTGCGAGTATTCCTTGGTTTAGGAGTAGTACACCTATTACGCAAATTGGATAGTCTTCTTCCAAACCTTAGGCTGGTGCCGACCGGTAGGGAATGAAGGAAACCAATTAGCATAACGATGGTGTGCAGAAGGTATTAAGTTAAGACAAAGCAAGGGATTCGTAAGAGGGCAAAGTAAATTGCGACTGCTATTCACGACCGAACCAAGTATTTCTTCGCCAATCCTAAATCACCTTTGTATTTCTCCAGGACACTCCGTATCACTACGAAGATTCCATTTTATTGGATACTCCATCGTATGGATATATACGAACTCGAAAGGAACTAGTTCCAGTTCGGGGATGGATTCTGGTTCAGGAGAAATAGGAATAAAGTACATTCAGGTGTCTTTTATCTTCACCTTCTCTCGCATTGCGAGTGTTCCTAGGATTAGGACAGTACACCCTTTATGCTTTTTGGATAGTCTTCTTCCAAACCATAGGCTGGTGCCGAACGGTAGGGAAGGAAGAAAACCATTTGGCTTAAAGGGGTGTACAGAAGGTAATGACTAAAGACAAATAAAGGGATTTGGACAGGTGGCAAAGAATTATACGGTTATAGTTGTGAATCTGGATGATGGTAGAGGCATTACTAGGAATACCAGGATACCCCATCGAAACATTACAATGTTTCAGTTTCAACTGTGTACTGTTAAAG
This sequence comes from Agapanthus africanus, assembly GCA_030015575.1. Classification (NCBI taxonomy): domain Eukaryota; kingdom Viridiplantae; phylum Streptophyta; class Magnoliopsida; order Asparagales; family Amaryllidaceae; genus Agapanthus; species Agapanthus africanus. The sequence continues at coordinate 394,410,541 of JASDDO010000026.1, read as the reverse complement.
AAAACTGATTTCCCGATTAGACACTTACTCCAGGGTATGTATTTGCCAGGAATAATTCTCACATCTGTATGGTTTTACAGATGATGAGTGGGAGTAAGTTATTGGGAATTGGGTGATCATCCTCATTATATCGGAATTCGTTGTAATCGGTGATATTTGAGGAAGTCACCTGGGTTGTTTGCCGGTCGGCAAATAGTTGGTTTTGAATATCCGCTGTTGTGCACCAATTTCAAATCGATATATCTGTACGTCTATTTTCATAGAGTGAGATATACCTTTTGATATTATGTCGATGACATTTACCTATATCAGTGGATGGTTAGGTAAGGAGCATTAAACAGCGGTGTAATTCTTCTTAACCATAAGTACAGTTTTCAACCTACGACACACAGTGAAAGAGTTGTTAGACTCAGAGGACTTATACAGAGTATTGTATGTTGTCCAGTGTCCATTAGGACAGAGGGGTTGGTCCTCGTACTATATTCGGTTTACTTATGACTTCTCTAGATTTTAGACAGCTGTTTCGTGGAAACACGGGGTCTAAGTTTTGAGGAGTTATAGGTATTTGAATAGAGTAGAGAACCAGGTGTAGCAAGTATCGGGATTCTTCAAAGAGATCGAAGATGTAGATACTTGTGTATGGTATTCAGTTGATAGTAATGATGAAGACAGATTGCTTCTCTTTCAGGATACTCATAATTGGAAGCATTCCTAAGTTGAGTAACGCTGATCGGCCTTTTTCCATTTAGTTGACATGCACTGGAGACAGCTGCCTGATTTGAATCTGGTTCAATTGAATCAGTGCCTCTGTTTCTATATTGGATATAGAACAGTTCATATCTTAACGATGTTAAGGTACGGGGAGTTGTCCGGCTTATGCTTAAAACCAGACTCCGGATAACTCAAGGCACGTTTCTGTAATGGCTGTTTGTGGGTTGACCCAGGCTATGACGAGGGTTGACTTTCTACCATCTGGCAGATCAATAGAAATATTGTTTTAGACTCGCCACAGTTTTATTAAAAATGGATTTTTTCAAAAACAGAAGTGGGAGTATGGTAGAACTGGAAGTGATTCCAGAACCGCAAAACGATTACTGAAGATTTAATAAGGAACCTAAAGATTCAATCTGTTTTGACATTCCATTGGCCACTCCACAGATAAGGTGGGTAACTTCAGGCACCCGAGAGGTACTCCGGTAGCCTCAAGGACGGTGACAGGGAAGTTCTTGTTTACCCACACTTGCCATTGTTGTTGTTCCAGGCTGCGAGACCCGGCAGGAGGATGAGTATAGCGTCGTTCTAAACTAGCTTTAGAAGTGCACGTCTATATGACTCTGGCAGAAGGTTGTCATAGTCAGTGGGAGCAGCGGAAGCATTGGTGGACTTCATGCTTATGTCTATTTATAGACTAAAGCAGATATAGCGGAGTTAGATCATCTGTTTCTGATGTGACAGTCATGGGTTTGACGTCATCAGAATAGGGGATGGATCTGTTGAGAAGGTAGTAGGAAATGATATTCCTATACTACGATCGGTTATACTTTGGTCGTCACACAGTGGTTTCTCCACAAGGGACTTGGATATTATATCAGACATACTGGTTACTAGATCTATGGTTTTAGATCTAGATTTGGGTGGTTTCCCAATCTGGGTATCTTGACAGCATTCTATGAGTATTTAGAATGGACGACTCCTGACACGGTAGTACACCTGCAGTTGATGGATTCACCCTCTCTAAAGGTGTCTTATAGACTAAAGGGGAGAGGGATACTCATGATTGGCAGATCACTTGCTTAGGCAATTGAGTCAATCATGAGATGTCAAGTACCACACCAGATGTTGTTCTTGCACTAGATGCAATAAGTTGATATTGATCCAATCCTGGAGGAACAGTCGGAAGCAGTTTTAGAACATAAGTGAATGTTCTAGGGATATGATAACGGCTGCCTCCTTTAGGAGACGGTTATCACTCCAGGCTTCCAAGGTGACATGGACGATAAGGAGGTTGTCAGAGTTGTAGTTCTCCCTCTGACGAGGGACAGTATTTTGGACAGGTGGTCCAAGGCAATACTGAGGGAGGCTTGGCGCAGGATACTGATTAAGTTCAGTTGATGATACAGTCTAAGAAGTTTGGATTTGGAGTTCATTTATGAACTAGGCCCCATCAGACATCCAGACATTCCAAGACAGGTATTGCTCATTTCAGGAGATGGCTTTCTCCGCGAACTTGAGATATAGAGAGACATAGAAAGAAACATCACAGCGGATCCACTCGCTGAGGCTATTCCTCGAACGCAATAGTTTCACAAAAGAGCTTTGTGAGACTGACTAGTAGAGGAGTTGGGTGTTCGGTATCACACGGGCTGTGAGTATGCGGCATCGCAATAATTAGCCTTGAGTGCAAGTGGGAGATTGTTGGAGATAGTGCCCTCAGAGTCAATTATTGGATCACAGGCACGTGATTGCAATGATTGAGGGAGGACCTATCCCGGTAGGACAGTCTTACTCGAGATGATAGTATGCTATCTGGTTTATCTTTATCATCGTGTACTGCTTTAGGTGACCTGACATGTCGCTATTACACGTTGATAGAGCCCCTAGGATTCTTGCTTGACCACCAGCAGTATGATGGCGATCATATACGTGGGAGCTGGTAGTCTATAAGCACATCCTTAAAAGGTCCCTAGTCGTGGGAGTTTCAAGACAGGGCATCGATACTCCATTAGTAGACTAGTGTATACAGTCGAGACCCCGACGAGGGGCAGTGGCCGGTCTCACAAGCCACTGGTGTCAGTTGGTTCACCTAAGATGTATACAGGTGCTCATTGGGTTATGAGTACACCGGACAGGACTCGCCGGGAACCTGCTGGTTGGTCTTGTACCAGATGTCAGATAGCAGTTCCCTGGTGACATGTGTACAGGTTAGTTCATCGACCTGAGATCGTCATTTGTCTCGTGTGAGTTCCCACTGTGCTTTGATTACTACCCTACCACGGCTCAAAGGAGTCGTGCAAACAGGTTTTAGTTGGGTACAGTCCCGAGCCACATGGAGGCAGTGAGCGGATCTGCAGGGGTTCGTCTCTCCCGGTATTGGGGGTGAGGTCGCGCTGTGTCTAGGAGAGCCATTACGCAAAGCCCTCGGCCGAGGCAGGAGATTTACTGGTAAGTATTCCAGTAGTATCTCAGGGCGTTCTGGGCTACGCTCCGACACGACTTGTACCGCTTTTGGGGGTCTGACTTTCACCAACCCCCTAGGCCCGCCATGCGATACTCATAGACGAACGGACCGGACTGTACGGATATTGTCACTGACAGGCTCAGTAGGGTGTCAGGATGAGTTCGCTCATCGACGTCCCTTTTAGTCAATAGCTGGTGGCCCGTTACGTATTGGCTTATACCTCTGACGTGCTAGTGGTTAAATCCACAGCCATTGTATTGACGAGTCTTTAGAGTCCACCACACTTTCAGTTACTCAGCTTTCGGGCGAAACGCTGTAGAGGCCGTATGGAGATATGGCAGGGTCCGATCAGATACGTGCGGTATTGCACGGATCAGGATCGGACTGTTTGTACTAGTAGCCGTATAGATATATGGCAGGGTTCGATCAGATACGTGCGGTATTGCACGGATCAGGATCGAACGGATTTTACTAGCCGGCTTTGGCTTAAGCCGGTCCTAGTTTAGTACAGTGTAGATTTTGTCTCATTGCATTTGTATCCGGTCGGAATACAGATGCGGGTGTGTATGCACAGTGTCGGGGTTTTCCTGTAATTTATTACGGGACCAGTTTTCTGGAGTTGCCAGTTTGCATTCCGTTCCGGCCGGTTTTCCTTTGTTCTTTCCCGGCCGGACTTTTCCGATGGAGGGGGTAATTTGCAGTTTTGCAAATTACTTTTGTGGGGGGGTTTCTTGCATAAAGTTTGATTATGATAGATTTCATTTCTTTCATCCATCACTTGATTTAAATGAGAAGTGAAAGGTTATGGAGTGCATAGTGTTTTAAGCATGGTTGATGTTTTCTTTGACCTTGGATATGGTCACCTCCTTGTGCTCCTACACTTACCTCCCTTCTTGCTTCATATATTCTTTTCCTCCACCATTTCAAGATGAGGGTTTTTCATTTTAGAAAAGAGAGAAGAAAAAGAGAGAAGAAGGAGAGAGCTTCATCTTCATCTTTGAGAGAGTATATCATTCCTCATCTCATTCGATTGTTAGAAAATTGAAAGCACCAATTTTCTATACACCATTCCTCCATCCATGGCAACCAATACCCCAAAATGAGACAAGCATCTTCTACTACACATTCTACAGCACATCTTGAGCATGTCGAGTTGCCGGCTTCATGCGCGAGTTGCCTCGGTATTGAGGCGGGAGCCCGTAAAAGAAGAAGGCGATGTGGTGCCCTTTCCGGCGAGGAGGCGACGATGTGGAGGCAACACTTTCCGCGGGAGATCGGGACGGTGACGAGAAGACCGGAGGACTCGGATCACTCGGTATACTCCTCACCCTATCTCTTGATTGCTAGCGTAGGTTAATGGTTAACGATCCGGGTTTTCTTTGTCCGCGGTAGCGCCGGTTTCCGAGTAAGGAAAAATTTTGATTCCGCAATTTGGCCTCGAGTAAGACGGCCGGGGCGCTGCCGTGGCGCAACAAGTAACACTGCCAATTCTTGGGTTAGGAGACCCGGTCCCGACTCCTCGAGATGGTCTCCCACTGGACCCTAGAATCCGGTTACTTGTGCTCCCCGCCTTGGGTCTATCCTAATGCGGAAAAGTAAATAATATACAACGGTGACAGCTTCCGCTACCTGGAAGTGCCCCAATAAAAGAATATTACATACAAATTAATTTTACATGAATGAAAAAGAAAAGACTCTCATCTCACATAAAACCCCCGGCTATTCAAACGCGACGATCCAATATAACATATCACAGCAATACATAATATCTCATATCATCAACGTAAGAAAGTATGCGTATCCCGATTGTCGTTGATGTATAGCAATGAAGCCGGCGATACACCACATACTACGCTTACGGTCACAGAAAAGAAAGTGTAAAACTACAACAGTTGGAATCCGCAACCTACTTAGACATCACATGCCTAACCAAATGAATTCCTTAGACATCACATGCCTAACAATTATAAACCTCGCATTTTAGTCTCATTATCGAAAACTCTTTTCAATATCAAGTCGGGCAATTCAACAAGATTCCCGAAAAACTGATCGAATGCTCGTCGCAAACTTTAGTAGATGGCCGCACCCCCGATACCGTCGACGAAGTGCACCAAGGCGGAACACCGCTACCGCGAGCACCCGAACGGATGCTTTCGGCGACGGGTTCTCCTACAGTCACTTGGTCGGGGCTATGGGGCGTGGCTGTCTATTAAGTTTACCCGGCGAGTATCCGCGTACGCTACGTGATTGCGACGGACTTTTGATCACATCAAAATTCCGTGGCAACCGATCATCTGAGACTAAACTGCTATGTTTATAATATTCAAATTAGTTATCTCATAACTACCTGTGGATTCCAAATATTGTATCACATTCCAGATAAATAGAAAAAGTTAAACTTTCCGATCGAATTGTCAAGTACCCAAGATTTCCCTAATATATCTCAACACTTGAAATCAGTTTAAAAACATCCATTACATGCCACAGTACCAATGGTCCAGCCGTAGAAGGGTCAAGCCAACGCCTCACATGTGGCACGCCGTACTGCCCCAAACCCTAAGGTTCAAAAGGCAGTTCAAGACGGTCACATAATCGAGTTAAGGTTTGTTGTCTTCTAGAGGGTCCACCGAGTTACTTGCATGACTTAGAACGTTCTTAAACACGAGAAAAATCCAACTTTTGAAAAAATTTCCGACAGGGGAAAAAGTGAGTTATTGATATCCGTTCGAACTTTTTAACAGTTTCTAAAAGTTATCCGGACAAAACACATAGACAAAATCTGATACTCCGATCGAAACATCGAATCCCCAAAACAACCCAGAAAACTCAACTGTAGAATAAACATTAAAAATTCCCAGAGAACTCAGCACTGAATAAAAGAAGTTACTGTGCAAAAATGGGTTGGTGACGTCATCATTGCGCCGCGGAACCGCCGCAGAAGGCATGCTTCTGCCGCGGTTCCGCCGCGCTTTGCACTGTTCATTGAAAACTTTTTGTATCGTAATTCTTAGAATTCCCTGCTGAATTTTTTAAGCATTTTTAATATTGAAAAATCCACAATTTTCAAAAAAAGACAGAGAGCAATTTGGATTCGGGGTTTCGGGTTCGATCGGACTTCAAACTCTGTCTAGACTTCGCCTAAAGCTCTAGCTTGGCTCTGATACCACTGTAGGGTTGCTAGGCACGCACACAAGGGTCTATGAGGCATCAACCATGCCCGATTTAAAAATTTAGCCGTGCCGAACAACCCGAATACGGAACTTTAAACTAGAGATTAGGTGAAAACAAGCATGTTAACAACTTTAACACTAAGTGAGAGGGATTACAACCTTTGTAGATCTGGTCCTTCACTTCATATGCTCCGTGTTGTGGTCCCTTCGCTGCGATCATCGGGATCCGGACTCTCGAGAGGTTCCACGAAGAGAAAGACGCAACCTTTGCTTCCGATCTTCGATACTAAGATGATCTACCTTGAAGTTTCTTTAACACAAGCTAACACTCATGAAATGATGTGAACACCCTCATCTAAATGGCAAGGGAAGATGAGGATGATGAAGTAGGATTTTTGCTCTCTTTATTTATCTTTTTCTCATATTTATTCATCACTTTGAAAAATCAAGCAAACTTTTTCATGAAAGAATGAAGGAAGAAGAAGATGAACATAATAATAATCCTTTTGTGATGAATAGGAAAAGGAGATAATGATCAATTATGCAACCATGGTTCACTTAACCATTGTAGAGAATTAACCAAGGGTTAGGGTTTTGGGTTGAGTTAAGAATGACTCATAAGTAAATATCTTTTCCATGACAAAACAAAAACCTTCTAGAATCATCTAGAAATCATTAACCCAAATCAAACCCTAATCTTGTTTAATCTCTACTAAACATGTTGCATTATTTATCATATCATGTTACAATATTATATATCACATATATAATATTTATTGTAACAAAATAAAATAATACAATTAACATATATCGCATATATATCAATGTATTATCCGAGTGAGAAAAAGAATCTTTTAGTGAGCAAATATTAGTTAATGTAATTTAATATATCATATATATTATTATACATTAAATTATCGAATCAACACTTGATCCGACAATCCGGCTATATCGCATATAACCGACTAATATTTATCCGTACCGATTCATCGAATCAACACTTGATCCGATGACCCGGCTGATATCAAATATCGCAAGAATATAATACGGTATCACATATCGCATTATCCTCGGTCCCGCACATATCACATATGTGCTCCTACTCCGTTTTGCCTGAGTCAAGAAACCTCTGTGTAGGACTCTAAAGAATCGTCAATACGCCGGCAGTAGGTGATGATCATATCAAACACCCACAAGCTGCAAGCGGTCAGCTAAACGTAACAGCTACCCAGGTATTGAGCGCTCAGAAGATCAACAAGCAAGCCTGTACATTCTCCTACGAATCCAAACAGTAACACTCCCGTACAGTCCGGTCTCGTCGTCTGATATGTTGCATATCTCGCCTAGGGGTGGTAAACGTCAGACCCCAGTAGCTTGATAAGTCGTGTCGATTTGAGGTCTATAACAGTTCGAGAAACTACTGATAACACTTACCAGTAAATCTCAGCAACCCTGGCCAGGGATTTCCGGTTATAGCCAATCGAACACAGCACAACATCAACTCCCTATACCGGGAGAGACGAATCCCCTCCTATCGCTCATTGCCTCCATGTGATTCAGGACTGTACGCAAAGCCACCTTTTTGCACGCCCTCTTGGACGTGGTATGATGGAAATCAAAGCACAGCTGGAACCACACAAGACTCTATGATGATCTCGGGTCAACAGACTACTCTGTACCAGTGTCACCGGAGAACTGCCATCTGACGTATGGTATAATACCATCTGGGAGTTCTCGGCGAGTCCGTCCAGTGTACCCAGTCTCTACTGAGCACCCGTACACCATCCTTGATGTCAAACACCGATGGATATGGGATCATCCATCGCCCATCATATGGGTCAAGATGCGTATACGCTAGTCTACTCTGGTGCATCGATGCCTTGTCTCGATACACCCTCGACTAGGAACAGTTATAGGATGTACTCGTCGACTACCGTGGCCCCACTAGTATGATCTCATCATAGTCCCAGTAGTCGAGTACATTTCCTAAGGGCTTTATCAACATGTAACATAGAGACAATCAGAGTACATGTTAAGATAAAGTACAACCAGATAGCATACTATCATGTCGAGCAAGAAAGTCCTCCCTATATATGTCCTAGCATCCACTACAATATACATCGTATGTACAGTAATGGCCTCTAGGGCATACATATAACTAACACTAATATAATATACATCATCTGTACAATACTGGCCTCTCGGGCATACATACAACTAACAATCTCCCACTTGCACTAGGGCCAGCTGCTGTAGTATCGCATACCGAGCATCCCAAAGAGTCTCTCAAACTGTATCTGGGGAATGGTCTACATGAGTGGATCCGCTGTGTTATTCTTCGTGTCAACCCTCCTGACCTCGATCTCCTGACGATCAACTATCTCCCGGATCAGGTGATACCGCCTCAGAATGTGCCTGGATCGCTGATGGGACCTGGGTTCCTTGGCCAAAGCCACCGCTCCATTGTTATCACAATACAAAGGTATTGGATGCTCAATGGATGGAACCACTCCAAGTTCAGTAATGAACTTCTTGATCCAGACAGCCTCTTTGGTAGCATCGTTGGCAGCGATGTATTCAGCCTCCATCGTCGAGTCTACCACGGTTTCCTGCTTGGAACTCTTCCAGCTAACTGCCCCTCCGTAAAGGGTAAAGACAAATCCCGACTGCGACTTAGAGTCGTCCTTATCACTCTGGAAGCTCGAATCGGTAAAGGACTCCACTTGGAGTTCTCCGTTACCATACACCAAGAGCATCTCTTTAGTCCTTCGTAAGTACTTGAGAATGCTCTTCACAGCTATCCAGTGACTCTCTCCAGGATCAGCTTGATACCTGCTCACTACACTTAGTGAGTATGCTACATTGGGTCTGGTACATAGCATCGCGTACATGATAGAGCCTACAGCCGAAGCATAGGGTATCCCTTGCATGCGAGCTCTCTCCAAGTCAGTCTTGGGAGACATCTCTTTGGAGAGAGTGACTCCAGAGATCGTGGGTAAGTTCCCACGCTTGGATTCTTCCATACTAAACCTCTTTAGTATGGTGTCAATGTACCTGGATTGGGACAATCCCAATATCCTTTAGGATTTATCTCTATAGATCCTTATTCCCAATATGCAGGAGGCATCACCAAGATCTTTCATTAAGAATCTTTGTGATAAGAAGAGCTTGACCGATTGCAGCATAGGAATGCCATTTCCTATCAAGAGTATGTCGTCCACGTACAATACGAGGAAGACAACCTTACTTTCTGCCACCTTCTTGTAGATACAAGGTTCATCTACGTTTTTGACGAAATCAAACTCTTTGATAACGACGTCAAAGTAGATGTTCCAGCTCCGCGATGCTTGCTTTAATCCATAAATGGATTTTAGCAGCTTGCACACCTTCCCGCTGCTCCCACTATCTACGAAGCCCTCTGGCTGAGTCATATACACGCACTCTTCTAAATCACCGTTTAGAAAGGCGGTCTTAACATCCATTTACCAGATTTCGTAATCATGATATGCAGCGATGGCAAGCATGATCCGGATGGATTTAAGCATAGCCACTGGAGAAAAGGTTTCGTCATAGTCCACATCTGGTCTTTGACGAAAACCCTTTGCAACAAGTCTAGCTTTGTAAGTCTCCACTTTCCCATCTACACCAAGGTTTTTCTTGAAGATCCACTTTCTCCCAATGGGTTTTACCTCTTCAGGAGCAACTTCCAAAGTCCATACTTTGTTGGTGTACATGGATTCCATCTCGGACCGCATTGCATCCAGCCATTTCACTGAGTCCCCACTCGTGATGGCCTGCTCGAAGCTAGTTGGGACATTATCCTCCATGATGCAATCCTCGCTCCCACCATCCATGAGAAAACCGTAGTATCTCTCAGGTTGGCGAGGAACCCTACTAGATCGGCGGAGTGGCTGGGGTTCATCGGGAACTACCGAATCCTCTGGTTCTACCAAATCTTCTGTTGTAGTTTGTACAGCTGGAACCTCTTCCAGTTCTACCCCAGAGCCACTAATCTCTTTTGCAAGAAATTCCTTTTCTAAAAAGGTGGCGTGTTGAGCAACAAATACTCTTTGTTCTTCACTGTGGTAGAAGATATACCCTCGTGAATGCTTGGGATATCCAACAAACTTACACAAAACAGATCTTGCCTCGAGTTTGTCCGGTTTTTGTCTTTTGACATAGGTCGGGCAACCCCATATCTTAATAAAATTAAGATATGGTCTCTTCCCCTCCCATATCTCATATGGGGTGGTTGGCACAGATTTGGTAGGAACCCTATTCAGTAGGTATGTTGCTGTCTCCAGTGCATATCCCCAGAAGGAAATAGGTAACTCAGCTACACTCATCATTGAGTGCACCATATCTAATAGGGTGCGGTTCCTTCGTTCCGATACACCGTTGTGCTGTGGTGTATATGGAGGAGTTAGCTGAGAGAGAATCCCATTCTCTTTTAAGAAGTCCAGGAATTCATTGCTCAAGTATTCACCTCCTCGATCAGATCGTAGGATTTTAATACTTTTCCTGGTTTGGTTCTCGACTTCTTGTTTATATTCTCTAAATTTCTTAAAAGCTTCTGATTTGTGTTTCATCAGGAACACATATCCGAATCTAGAGAGATCGTCAGTGAATGTAATAAAGTACGAAGAACCATCCCTGGCATGTGCAGACATGGGACCGCATACATCACTATGTATCAGTCCCAAGAGTTAGGTAACTCTTTCTCCGTGTCCCGTAAACGGTGTTTTGGTCATCTTGCCTTTGAGACATGACTGGCAAGTGTCATAAGATGAAAATTCAAACGGATTTAAATATCCATCCTTATGCAACTTAGCTAGCCGTGTCGCATTGATGTGACCCAGTCTACAATGCCACATGAAAGATTCGTTCAATTCTGAACTCTTCCTCTTGTGTGTGTTTGTTATGCTCAGAACTGTAGATTGATTTAGAACATAAATGCCATTGCACAACGTGCCTAATCCAACCAACTTTTGGTTACGGAAAATGTTCATAACATTATCCTGTAATACAAAATTATATCCCTCTTTACTCAACAAAGAAACCGATATAATGTTGCATATCAGGTTCGGCATGTAATAGCATTCGTTCAGAATCAATGTATTACCAGTTGGTAATACAAGGTGATATTCCCCGACGGTTTTAGCTGCAACAATTGCACCATTTCCAAACCTTATGTCTTTATCACCTTCTCCAAGTTCTCTACCTTTCTTAAGCCCATGTAACTGATTACATATATGGGATCCTGACCCGGTATCTAATACCCAGGACGTAGGGCAAATGGAGAAACAGTTCTCTGTAATGAACACACCCGAAGAAAATGCATCATCATGCCCTTTCTTCATTCGGGTGGCATGGGAATCCTGGTATTCCCTGTTAGTTATATGTATGCCCTAGAGGCCATTACTGTACATTGGATGTATATTGTAGTGGATGCTGGGACATATATAGGGAGGACTTTCTTGCTCGACATGATAGTATGCTATCTGGTTACTCTTTACCTTAACGTGTATAATGATAGTCTCTCTGTTACATGTTGGTAAAGCCCTTAGGATATGTACTTGACTACCTGGACTATGATGCGGATCATACTAGTGGGGACAGAGTAGTCCATAAGTACATCCTTCAAAGTCCCTAGTCGTGGGTGTATCGAGACGGGGCATCGATATACCAGAGTAGACTAGCGTGTACCTTCTCGACCCATACAGATGGGCGATGGATGATCCCATATCCATTGGTGTTTGACATCAGAGATGATATACGGGTGCTCAGTAAAGACTGGGTACACTGGACGGACTCGCCGAGAACTCCCAGATAGTATTATACCTTACGTCAGATGGCAGTTCTATGGTGACACTAGTACAGAGTAGTCTGTTGACCCGAGATCGTCATAGAGTCTTGTGTGGTTCCCACTGTGCTTTGATTTCCACCTTACCACGTCCAAGAGGGCGTGCAAAACGGTGGTTTTTGGGTATAGTCCCGAGTCACATAGAGGCAATGAGCGATAGGAGGGGATTCGTCTCTCCCGGTATAGGGAGTTGATGTTGCGCTGTGTTCGATTGGCTATAATCGGAAATCCCTGGCCAGGGTTGCTGAGATTTACTGGTAAGTGTTACCAGTAGTTTCTCGAACTGTTATAGACCTCATATCGACACGACTTATCGAGCTATTGGGGTCTGACGTTTACCACCCCTAGGCGAGATATGCGACATATCAGACGGACAGACCGGACTGTACGGTAAGTGTTACGGGTTGGATTCACAGGAGTATGAGCGGGCTTGCTCATTGATCTTCTGATCGCTCAATACCCGGGTGGCCGTTACGTTTAGCAGACCGCTTACGGCTTGTGGGTGTTTGATATGATCATCACCTGCTGCCGGCGTATTGACGAGTCTTTAGAGTCCTACATAGAGGTTTCCTGGCTCAAGCGAAACGAAATAGGAGCGCATATGAGATATGTGCGGGACCGAGAATAATGCGTGTATGTGATACCGTATTCTATTCTCGCGATGATTGTATCGAATGGTTGTATGCGATATAACCTAGTTATCGAATCGAGGATTGATTCGATTAGCCGATACATTGTATACTAGTCGGTTGTGTGCGACTTGACCGGATCATTGAATCAAGTGTTGATTTAATGATTTAATGCATAATTATATATTTGATATATTACTTTGAATTAACTAGTATTGGTTCACTTTAAATGGATTTTCTCACTTGGATTGTGCACATTGTATATGTGATATACTTTTGTACACAAGTTTGTATCATGTTTGATAATACATGCTCACTAGGGTTTGTGTAAAGATTAAACCATGGTTGTATATTGGTTAGGGTTTTCATTTTCTTATTCATTTATTTATTTATTTATTCTTTTTGGAAAATGAAAAGCATAAAGAGAAAATGGTGGCTAACTTTGTTTGATTTTGAAGCTTCATGAAGCTTTGACTAAGTCACCATTTTGTCTCATGCTTAACCCTAACCATTCCACTTAACCATGATTCATTCTCTACACTTAACCATGGTTTGAATATGATAAGTATTCATTTTTCTTTTGGATTTAATTAACTTATCATATTCATTTTCTTTCTTCTTCTTCTTCATGAGCAAGAAAGAAAACCTAGCTACCATCAATGGCAACTAGTGAGAATGAGTGAGAAATCCAATTCTAAAGTCTACCCACTTCCTATTTCTTCATCCTCTACCTCTTGCCAAGTAGTAGAGTGTGTTTTCTTCACAAGTTTCATGACTTGGTGAAGTGGGAGCTTGATCTTGCGATGCCTCGACGTAGATCATCTTCGGCATCGTTGTCGATGACCTAGCCCGTCCATTTCTCCGATGAAGCCGACGCTAGAGCCCGGGATTGGATTTGGACAGCGAGGAGACTTCATTGCGGAGCTATGGAGGTGGAGCACCGGATCTACAAAGGTTGTATTTCCGTTCTTTTAGTTAAGTTGTTAACTAGCTTACTCTTTTCGCCTAAAATTCTAGTTAACTATTCGTATTAGGGTTTCTCGGCACATGTAAAATGTTAAATTGGCATGGTTGATGCCTTGTGAGACCTCATTAGAGTGTCTAGGAACCCTACAGTGGTATCAGAGCCTAGCTAGAGCCTTAGGCGATGCGTAGACAAAGTTTGAAACCCGAACGAACCCGAAACCCTAACACAAACATGCTCTCTGGACTTTTTCTAAAATCTGGAGTTTTTCGATATTAAAAATATGCAGAAAAATCAGCAGGGAATTGTGAGAATTACTGTGAAGCCCGTATCCTTGATTCCCTTAAAGAGCGGCGGAACCGCGGCACAAGCATGGCTTGTGCGGCGGTTCCGGGCCAATTAGTCACATCAGCCTTTTTCATTTGCACAGTAATTCCTAATTTCTAGTGCTGGTTTTCCTGGGAATTTTTAATATTTTTTCAAGAGTTGAATTTTCTGGGGTTGTTTTGGGGATTCGATGATTCGATCGGATTATCAGATTTTGTCTATGTGGTTTCCGGATAATTTTTGGATATGTTAAAAAGTTCGACCGGATATAAATACCCAACTTTTCCCCTGTCGGGAAATTTCCAAATGTTGGATTTTTCCGTGGTTTAACGACGTTCTAAGTAGTGCAAGTAACGCGATGGTCCCTCTAGAAGACAACAAACCTTAACTCGATTATGTGACTGTCTTGAACTGCCCTTTGAACCTTCGGGTTTGGGGCAGTACGGCGTGCCACATGTGAGGCGTTGGCTTGACCCTTCTACGGCTGGACCGTTGGTACTGAGGCACGAACTGAATGATTTTAGACTTATTTCATGTGTTGATCTGTTTCGGGAAAACTTGGGTGTTTGATTGTTCGATCGGAGAGTTTAACATTTTCTAATTATCTGAAATGGGATACAATAATTGGAATTCACAACAAGTTATGAGATAACTGAATGAATGTTATAAATCTAGCGGTTTAGTCTCACTTGATCGGTTGCCACGGAATTTTGATGTGATCAAAAGTCCGTCGCAATCACGTAGCGTACGCGGATACTCGCCGGGTAAACTTAACAGACAGCCTCACTCCATAGCCCCGACCAAGTGACTGTAGGAGAACCCCGTCGCCGAAAGCATCCGTTCGGGTGCTCGCGGCAGCGGTGTTCCGCCTTGGTGCACTTCGTCGGAGGCATCGGGGGTGCAGCCGTCTATTGAAGTTTGCGACGAGCATTCGATCAGGATGTCGGGAATCTTGTTGAATTGCCCGACTTGATATTGAAAAGAGTTTTCGATAATGAGACTAAAATGCGGGGTTTATAATTGTTAGGCATGCGATGTCTAAGGAATTCATTTGGTCAGGCATGCGATGTCTGAGGAGGTTGCTGATTCCAACTGTTGTAGTTTTACACTTTCTTTTCTGTGACCGTAAGTGTAATATGTGATATCGCCGGTTTCGTTGCTATATGCCAACGACAATTGGGATACGCATGTTTACTTACGTTGATGACATGTGATGTTATGTGTTGCTGGATATGTTATATTGGATCGTCGTGTTTGAATAGCCGGGGGTTTTTATATGAGATGAGTGTTTTTTATTTTCATTCATGTAAAAACTTGTATGTAATATTCTTTTATTGGGGCACTTCCAGGTTGCGGAAGATGTCACCGTTTGTATATTATTTACTTTTCCGCACTAGGATAGACCCAAGGAGGGGAGCACAAGTAACCGGGTTCTGGAGTCCAGTGGGAGACCAACTCGAGGAGTCGAGTCCGGGTCTCCTAACTCTAGAATTGGTAGGGTTGCTTGCCGCTCTCGTAGGGGTCTAGGGGTGTGGGTTTGGCTATTCATCACGACCGTGGAATCCGTGTTTTATACTGGCTCGTATTGAAAACACGGACGTCCTAGTATATCCAATATTTCATATGATTCTTCTGCTGCGATATCTGTGATGTGCTCATGTGATATGTTCTGTGATAGATACTGTATATAGTATATATGATATATTATATAGGCGTTACTTATGTTTTACACCCGCGCTAGCCCTGCCCCGCTCTGTCGTTAGTTACCTAACCTAACGGTGCACGAGGGGACATCGAGGCGAATGCGGATGGCATAAGTGTACGTCGTATTTATCTGTGATGTTTAGGTACTTAAATGATGGGACTTCATTAATGAGATTAATGAAATAAAAGAAACCTAAGATGTTGTAGAATCGAATTTCAAAATAAAACAGGTAGCTACAGTTCTTGCTTTGCACAGCGGTATATATGATATATCCTGCACCTTATTCGATAAGGAAAGGACCGAGATCCCTTCACCGGGAGTGACTCCTTTAGCAATAACTGGCAGATGCTACACACTCGGTTTGTCTTTTGATTGCTTTTAAGAGTTTTTGCTTTGCACAGTGATATATATGATATATCCCGCACCTCATTCGACGAGGAAAGGACCGACGATCCCTTCACCGGGAGTGACTCCTTTAGCAAAACTAGAAAAGCCTCAAAAACACTCCATTTCAAAATTCATTCGATCCTACAACGATATCAAGTTCATTACGCAATAGGTTTTCAGAAAAACCTGTCGTAGCCCTCCGTCATTTCAGATAAGTACTAGTTAGTATTCGTGCTGCGGTTGTTTGGCAAGCGTCAAGGCGTAGTGTACGGTAGCTAACTAGTGCTTATCTGCTAGCATATGATGCGATTGGATTAGGGTATTCGTACGGCGTTGTTTGGCATGCGTCAAGGGTCGTGCGGGTAGGTTTAATTCAATCAAGAAATGTACGGGTTGAACTTGACTAGCGGACTATGGGTTGTTTGGCATGCGTCAAGTTTATAGCACGCTAGGGGCAAAATATTATCGAGAATTTCAAGTGTTGAAATTTGCAATGAGATTGCATACCTTCTATGAGATAGTTGGATCCCGATACCCACTGTGAGAAAGAGTTACTCCTGGGAGAGTTTTACACATTACAATTAGCCGATCAAGTAGGTGTCTAGAAAAGTGTCAACGGGGTTGCGCCTCTGGAAAAACGAGGTTTACATTAATTAGGTTCGTGCGAAAGCACGGGGGACCTCCCTCAAAGTACCGACACTGGCCTGGCTGAAAGATTGGCGAACTTGTTGTGTGTAATTAATCCCGGCTAGTCTTTCCTTTTAGGGTTTGAAGGAAGATTTGATAAAAAGCAGTGGGAGCCATCCTGATTAGATAAAATAATAACCAATCTATTCTTGCAAGAGCGCACGCTGAGTGTTTTCTTCTCTCTCTCTCCAGGTAGCGACCACATCACGTCTTAATCAAGATAATAATACGGATATTTGACTGAACCCGCTTGTTATACTGAGCTGGGGAACGTTGGTCCCGCTCCAACTTATAATTGTTATAAGACCGAGCAGGAAATTGGGGATTACCAGAATTCCCATGCCGCCCAAACGAAGAGAGTGCATGCTGATGCATCATCTTCGGGTGTGTTCATTATACAGTACTGTTTCTCAGTATTCTTTACGTCCTTGGTAGGTGATACCAGATCAGGATCCCGCATATGTAATCTGTTACATAGGCTACAGATAGGTAAAGAACTGAGAACGGGTGATAAGTTTCATGAGGCAGAAAACGGGGCAAGTGTTGCAGCCAAGTCTGTTGGTCACTGTCACCCTGTATTATCAATACATTGATTCTGAACGAATGTTATTAGATACCGAACCTGATATACAAAATCATATCAGTCTCTTTATTAGTAAAGAAATGATAAAATTTTGTATTGTTGGATAATGTTTTGAACATTTCCTATACAAAAGTTGATCGGTTCAGGCACGTTATCTAAAAGCATTGATGTTCTAAATCAAACTACAGTTCTTAGTATACGGAACACACACAAGAGGAAGAGTTCAGCAATGAACGAATCCTTCTTGAGGCATTGTAGACAAGGTCATATCAATGTGACCCGACTAGCAAGAGTTACATAAAGATGCATATTTAAATTAGTTTGAATTTACATCTTGTGAAACTCGCCAGTCATGTCACAAAGATAAGATGACCATAGCTCCGTTTACTGGAAACAGAGAAAGAGTTAGTAAACTCTTGGGATAATACATGTTGATGTATGTAAGGTCCCCTGTCTACACATGCCAAGACCGGTTCTTTGTATTTCATTACATTCTCCGATGATCTTTCGAGATTCAGACCTATGTTCCTGTTGAAACACAAGTCCGAACCTTTTGAGATATTCACAGAATATAAGTTAGAAGTAGAGAACCAAATACGGGTAAAAGTATTATGTCCTATGATGAGATCAAGGAGGAGAATACTTGAGCATGAAATTCTTGGACTTTTCTAAAGGAGAATGAGATTCTCTATCAGCATTACTCCTCCGCATACACCATAGCACGATGGTATATCGGGGTGGAGCAATCACACCCTATATGATATGGTGCGCTCTATGATGAGTACTACTGAGTTACCTGTTTCCTTTTTGGGAGTTATGCACTTGAGAAGCTGCATACCTATTGAATAGGGTTCATATCAAATCAGTTGCCTACCACTTCATATGTGATATGGAAAGGGAAGAGCCCATATCTTAAGTTAGTTAAGATTTGGGGTTGTCCAGCCTATGTCTGAAAAGCAAAATCCGGACAAGCTCGAGGCAAGGTCTGTAATGTAGAACTGGAAAGGTTCCAGCTATACAAAACTGCAGCTGAAGATTTGACAGAACCAAAGGATTCAATAGTTACCAACGAACCTCAGCCTCTCCGCCGATCTAGTAGGGTTCCTCACCCACCTGAGAGATACTTCGGTTTCTCTATGACAGTGAGAGAGAGGATGGCATCATGAGATGATGACCCAACTAGTTTCGAGCTGGCCATCAGGAGTGGGACTCTGTAAGAATGGCTGGATGTTTAGTGATCTGAGATGGAATCCATATACACCAACAAAGTATGGACTTTGGTTGCTATATTTGAAGGGTTAAATCCCCATCAGGAACAAGTAAATCTTGAGAAGATTACTTGGTGTAGATGGAAAAGTTGAGACTTTCAAAACTAGACTTGTTAAAGCTTTTCATCATCGACCAGGCGTGGATAATGATGAAACCTTTTCAAGTGACTATGCTTAAGTCCATCCAGATCCTACTTGCCACGGCTACATACCATGACTACGATATCTGGTGGTTGGGTGTCATGACTGCTTTTCTAAATGATATTTTGAAAAAGAGCGTCTTTAAGTACACAGCCAGAGGGCTTCGTAGACAGTGGGAGCAGCGGAAACGTGTGCAAGATGCTTTATAGGATAAAGCAGGCATCGCGGAGTTGGAACATCTGTTTTGATGGATTAGTCAAAGAAGTTTACATCATCAAAATGGTAGATGAACCTTGTATAAACAAAAAGGTAGTAGGGAGTATGGTGACGATCCTCGTAGAGTACGTGGATGACATACTCTTGATAGGGAAGGAGTTTCCTATGCTACGCTCGATCAATCTCCGCTTATCACAATGATTCTCCATATAGGATCAAAGTGATACCTCCTAAATCCTGGGTTTTGGATCTATGAGATAGATCTAAATGGATATTAGGACACTCACTAGTTGTAGTGAAATGGTATCAGTTGATCCTGGGGAGAATCACTGGAAGTGTTCCAGAGTGATAAGAACGACTGAATGTCAGTCACAGGCATTGTCTTTACCCTCAGTAATGGGACGGTATGTTGGAAGAGTTCCAAGCTAAATACCGTGGCATACTAGACGATAAAGGCTGGATACATCGCTACTTATGATGCTACCAAAGAGGCTGTTTGGGTGTATATTGGTTCATGAGTTGAACTACGTTCCTACCATTGTGAGACAATGGGGTTGTGGCTTATGCCAAGGAACGAAGGTCCCATCAGTGATCCAGACATATTCTAAGGCAGTATCACCTGATCATGGAGATGGTTGATCTCTAAGGGATCGAGGTCAGGAGAGTAGACTCAGAGGACAACACGGCGGATCCACTCACGAAGGCCTATTCCCAGAGAGAGACTTTTATGGGATGGTTGAGTATGAGATACTACAACCACTGCTACAGATGGCCCTAGTGCAAGTGGGAGATTGTTAGTTATATGTATGCCCTAGAGGCCATTACTGTACATTGGATGTATATTGTAGTGGATGCTGGGACATATATAGGGAGGACTTTCTTGCTCGACATGATAGTATGCTATCTGGTTACTCTTTACCTTAACGTGTATACTGATAGTCTCTCTGTTACATGTTGGTAAAGCCCTTAGGATATGTACTTGACTACCTGGACTATGATGCGGATCATACTAGTGGGGACAGGGTAGTCCACAAGTACATCCTTCAAAGTCCCTAGTAGTGGGTGTATCGAGACGGGGCATCGATATACCAGAGTAGACTAGCGTGTACCTTCTCGACCCATACAGATGGGCGATGGATGATCCCATATCCATTGGTGTTTGACATTAGAGATGATATACGGGTGCTCAGTAAAGACTGGGTACACTGGACGGACTCGCCAAGAACTCCCAGATGGTATTATATCTTACGTCAGATGGCAGTTCTATGGTGACACTGGTACAGAGTAGTCTGTTGACCCGAGATCGTCATAGAGTCTTGTGTGGTTCCCACTGTGCTTTGATTTCCACCTTACCAGGTCCAAGAGGGCGTGCAAAACGGTGGTTTTTGGGTACAGTCCCGAGTCACATGGAGGCAATGAGCGATAGGAGGGGATTCGTCTCTCCCGGTATAGGGAGTTGATGTTGCGCTGTGTTCGATTGGCTATAACCGGAAATCCCTTGCCAGGGTTGTTGAGATTTACTGGTAAGTGTTACCAGTAGTTTCTCGAACTGTTATAGACCTCATATCGACACGACTTATCGAGCTATTGGGGTCTGACGTTTACCACCCCTAGGCGAGATATGCGACATATCAGACGGACAGACCGGACTGTATGGTAAGTGTTACGGGTTGGATTCAAAGGAGTATGAGCGGGCTTGCTCGTCGATCTTCTGATCGCTCAATACCCGGGTGGCCGTTACGTTTAGCAGACCGCTTGCGGCTTGTGGGTGTTTGATATGATCATCACCTGCTGCCGGCATATTGACGAGTCTTTAGAGTCCTACACAGAGGTTTCCTGGCTCAAGCGAAACGAAATAGGAGCGCATATGAGATATGTGCGGGACCGAGAATAATGCGTGTATATGATACCGTATTCTATTCTCGCGATGATTGTATCGAATGGTTGTATGCGATATAACCTAGTTATCGAATCGAGGATTGATTCGATAAGCCGATACATTGTATACTAGTCGGTTGTGTGCGACATGACCGGATCATTGAATCAAGTGTTGATTTAGTGATTTAATGCATAATTATATATTTGATATATTACTTTGAATTAACTAGTATTGGTTCACTTTAAATGGATTTTCTCACTTGGATTGTGCACATTGTATATGTGATATACTTTTGTACACAAGTTTGTATCATGTTTGATAATACAAGCTCACTAGGGTTTGTGTAAAGATTAAACCATGGTTGTATATTGGTTAGGGTTTTCATTTTCTTATTCATTTATTTATTTATTTATTCTTTTTGGAAAATGAAAAGCATAAAGAGAAAATGGTGGCTAACTTTGTTTGATTTTGAAGCTTCATGAAGCTTTGACTAAGTCACCATTTTGTCTCATGCTTAACCCTAACCATTCCACTTAACCATGATTCATTCTCTACACTTAACCATGGTTTGAATATGATAAGTATTCATTTTTCTTTTGGATTTAATTAACTTATCATATTCATTTTCTTTCTTCTTCTTCTTCATAAGCAAGAAAGAAAACCTAGCTACCATCAATGGCCACTAGTGAGAATGAGTGAGAAATCCAATTCTAAAGTCTACCCACTTCCTATTTCTTCATCCTCTACCTCTTGCCAAGTAGTAGAGTGTGTTTTCTTCACAAGTTTCATGACTTGGTGAAGTGGGAGCTTGATCTTGCGATGCCTCGACGTAGATCATCTTCGGCATCGTTGTCGATGACCTAGCCCGCCCATTTCTCCGATGAAGCCGACGCTAGAGCCCGGGATTGGATTTGGACAGCGAGGAGACTTCATTGCGGAGCTATGGAGGTGGAGCACCGGATCTACAAAGGTTGTATTTCCATTCTTTTAGTTAAGTTGTTAACTAGCTTACTCTTTTCGCCTAAAATTCTAGTTAACGATCCGTATTAGGGTTTCTCGGCACATGTAAAATGTTAAATTGGCATGGTTGATGCCTTGTGAGACCTCATTAGAGTGCCTAGGAACCCTACATTCCCCTATGTCCTGTTCAGTCCTATAACTCTTATAAGATAGAACGGAACCAACGTTCCCCAGCACAGTATAACATGCGGGTTCGGTCAATACATCCATATTATTATCTTTATTAAGGCATGACATGGTCGCTACCTGGAGAGAGAGAGAGAAGAAAAACACTTTAGCGTATGCTCTTGTAAGATCAGATTGGTTATTTTCTTATCTAATCAGGATGGCTCCCACTGTTTTTATCAAATCTTCCTTCAAACCCTAAAAGGAAAGACTAGCCGGGATTAATTACACCCTACAACTTCGCCGATCTTTCAGCCAGGCCAGTGTCGGTACTTAGAGGGAGGTTCCCGTGCTTTCGCATGGACCTAATTAAAGTAAACATCGTTTTCCCAGAGGCGTAACCCCGTTGACACCTTTCTAGACACCTACTTGATCGGCTAATTGTCCTGTGTAAAACTCTCTCGGGAGTAACAATTACCCGCAGTGGGTATCGGGATCCAACTATATCATAGAAGGCATGCAATCTCATTGCAAATCTCAACACTTGAAATTCCCGATAATATTTTGCCCCAAGCATCCCATGACCTTGACGGAGGTCAACAAACCATAGGGTGCAAGTCAAGTTCAACCCGTCATTTCTTGATTGAATCAAACCCACCCGCACGACCCTTGACGGAGGTCAACAAGGTCGTACGACTACCCTAATCCAATCTGCATCATATGCATAAGCAGATAAATACTAGTTAGCCACCGCACACTACGCCTTGACGGAGGTCAACAAACGTAGCACGAATACTAAGCAGGACTTATCTGAAATGACGGAGGGCTACGACAGGTTTTTCTGAAAACCTATTGCTTAATGAACTTGATATCGTCGTAGAATCATGTGAATTTTGAAATGGAGTGATTTTGAGGCTTTTATTAGTTTTGCTAAAGAGGTCACTCCCGGTGAAGGGATCTCGGCTCTTTCCTTATGGAATAAGGTGCAGGATATATCATATACATCACTATGCAAAGCAAAACTCCAAAAGCAGTGAAAAGTCAAACCGAGTGTTGTAGCATCTGCCAGTTTTGCTAAAGAGGTCACTCCCGGTGAAAGGATCTCGGCTCTTTCCCCATCGAATAAGGTGCAGGGTATATCATATATACCGCTATGCAAAGCAAAACTGTAGCTACCCTTTTATTTGAAAATTTGATTCTACAACATCTTTTAGGTTTCTTTTCTTTCATTAATCACATTAATGAAGTCCCATCATTTAAGTCACCTAAACATCACAGATAAATACGACGTACACTTATTCCATCCGCATTCGCCTCGATGTCCCCTCGTGCACCGTTAGGTTAGGTAACTAACGGCAGAGCAGGGCAGGGCTAGCGCGGGTGTAAAACATAAGTAACGCCTATATAATATATCATATATACTATATACAGTATTTATCACAGAATATATCTAATGATCACATCACAGATATCGCAGCAGAAACATAGATATAATATGGGATATTCTAGGACGTCCGTATTTAGTATTTAGCCAACAATAGAAAATACGGATTCCACAGTCGCGATGAATAGCCAAGCCCACACCCTGGACCCCTACGAGAGCGGAAAGAGATCCTACCAATTCTGGAGTTTAGGAGACCCGGTCTCGACTCCTCGAGATGGCCTCCCACTGAACCCCAGAACCCGGTCACCTGTGCTCCCCTCCTTGGGTCCATCCTAATGCCGAAAAGTAAATAATATACAACACTGTTGACATCAACCTCAACCCGGAAGTGCCCCAAATAAAAGAATATTACATTACATTTGAAATTTACATGAATGAAAAATAAAACTCTCATCTCACATAAAACCCCCCGGCTATTCAATCGCGACAATCCTGCACATCATACCTCAGCAACACATAATATCATATATCATCAACGTAAGTAAGTATGTGTACCCCAATTGTCGTTGATGTATAGCAACGAAACCGGCGATATCGACATACTACACTTACGGTCACAGAAAAGAATGTGTAAAACTGCAATATCTGGAATCCACATTCTCTTTAGACATCATAAATAATAAATATCACATATTTCGTATTTCATATCTAGCTATATGAATTCCACACATTGCATCACATTCCAGATAAATAGACGGTATTAATGTTTTCGAACGAATGATCAAATACTCAAAATTCCCTAAAGCTCAACACTTGAGCGGAGTTCAAAAACCCGGAGTGTGACACAGTAGTAGCGGTCCAGCCGTAGAAGGGTCAAGCCAACGTCTCACATGTGGCACGCCGTACTGCCCCAAACCCTAAGGTTCAAAAGGCAGTCCAAGACGGTCACATAATCGAGTTAAGGTTTGTTGTCTTCTAGAGGGTCCACCACAAGACTTGCACGTAATTCCGAAAGATTTAAACCCCGTGAAAAGTGAGCAAATGATAGTCGTTCGAACAATTCAATACTTTCTAATTTACCCCGAAAAGACACGAAATCAAAATTCCGATCGAATTAACGACTCCAAAACAATCTCCAGAACATGCAACACTAAATTCAGATTAAAAATACCCAAAAATATATACAAGCAGTTTTAAGCATTACTGTAAAACTTTCATGCATTAACTCAAAAATACGGCCGCGGAACCGCGGCTCAAGCAAGCTCTGGCCGCGGTTCCGTGGTGAAAGTAACTCTTCACTGCATCGAATTTTACAGAACTGCTTATATTTACCTGCTGATTTTTTTACATATTTTTAATACTGAAAAATCATAGTTTCAAAAAAATGTCCAGAGAGTGTCCCGAAAATACGTATTTTCGTTCGATCGGAGTTTTAACTTCGTTAAAGTGTCGCCTAATGTTCTAGGTCGGCTCTGATACCAATGTTGGGTTTACCTAGCACCTCATGAAGGGTTTGGAAGCATCACATGTACCAAAGATTAAAATTTTAGGGTGCTAAGTAAGCATACAAAGAATCATTCCTAGAAAAATTAGTGTTTCAAAAACAACACATGATCACAAGTAGATTGAGCTAGGGTTTTGAGAGTACAACCTTTGTAGCTCCCTACGCTAGACTCCTCGGCTACTTAGGGTTTGGAAAAAGTCCGCTTGAACTCCTCTAGGTCCACGATGATCCACCCGGAGTCCGCTTTGTCCAAGCTTGCAACTTCACTTTATCAAGAGAATGAGATGAAGCTAACACTCTAAACAAGTGGGCAAGACTTGTGTAGAATGGTGTTGTGGTTCTTTTTCTCACTTCAAAATCCTATCTTGTTGAGTATTTTTCTCACTTGAAAGATCTAGAGAGCAAAGGAGCAAGGTTGAAGAAGATGATGGCTTTTTAAGAAGAAGAGAAAAGATAATCACTTGAAAGAAAATAGAAAATATATGTATATATATTTTTTCTCTTCTCATCTCAAACCATGGTTAAATCATATGGATATTATTTCACTTGAGTTAAAACATGAAAGAAAAGATTAACTCATGGTTAGAAGGTAGGTGAGCATGGTTAGGTCAAGAAGAGTGTAGAACTCATCCATGAATTATCCTTTTCTTTTTCCTTTGTTTTAAAACAAATGAAATAATAACACATATGATTTAAAATCATGGTGTGAGTCTTATATTGCCACCATTTTCCATGTATATGCAACCATGAAGGATGATGTATGTATGTATGTGTGCATGCATATCCATATGTGCATGAATCTAGAAAGAAAGCATACATGCATGCATACATCCAAAAAATACAAGAAAGGATTTCTAGTGAGAATCTAATGGTTAAATGATAAATCTGTAGGGTTCCTAGGCACCCTAGTGAGGTCTCACAAGTCATCATCCATGTAAATTTCTAAAAAATACGGTGCCGAGAAACCCTAGAACGGATCGTTAACTAGATAAATAGGCGAAGCGAGCAAGTAAACGGAAATGTAACTAAAGGAAAGGGGCTACAACCTTTGTAGATCCGGTCCACCACTTCCTAAGCTCCGCGATGATCTCCCTCCGCTGTCCAAATCGAACCTTTGACTCTAGCATTGGCATCATCGAAGAATGGGCGGGCTTGATCGTCGGTTCGATGCCGAAGATGATCTACGTCGAGGCATCACAAGAACAAGCTCCAACTTCACCAAGCTTTGAAAACTTGTGAAGTAAACACCCTATACAACTTGGCAAGAGGTAGAGGATGAAGAAATAGGAAGTGGGTAGACTTTAGAATTGGATTTCTCACTTGATTTCACTAGTTGCCATTGATGGTCACTAGCTTTCTTCATGGAAGAAGAAAATGAAGAAGAAGAAGAAGATATGATAAGTTAATTAAAAAAGAAAATAAAAAGAATACTTATCATACTTTCAACCTTAGTTAGGTGTAGAGAAAAGACCATGGTTAAAAGGATGGTTAAGGTTAAGCATAAGAACAAAAGAGTGACTTAGTCAAAATTTCAAGAAACTTCAACTAAAAACAAAACATTCAACCATTCATTTATCCTTTTCTTTTTCAAAAAATGAATAAATAAGAAAGATAAATGAATAAATAAGAAAAACCCTAATCATTAACTTAAACCATGGTTTGATTCTTTACACTTAACCAAGTAAGCATGTATCATCAAACATGATACAAACATGTGCACAAAACTATATCGCATATATAATGTGTACAATTCAAGTGAGAAAATCCTTTTAAAGTGAACCAATACTAGTTAACGCAAAGTAATATATCAAATATATAAATATGCACTAAATCATTAAATCAACACTTGATTTAACGATCCGGTCATATCGGATATAACCGACTAGTATCATATGTATCGGCTTATCGAATCAATCCTTGATTCGATAACTAGGTTATATCGCATATAACCAATCGATACATTGATCGCGAGAATGGAATACGGTATCACATACTCGAATTATTCTCGGTCCCGCACATATCTCATATGCGCTCCTATTTCGTTTCGCTTGAGCCAGGAAACCTCTGTGTAGGACTCTAAAGACTCGTCAATACGCCGGCAGCAGATGATGATCATATCAACCATCTACAAGCCGCAAGCGGTCTGCTAAACGTAACGGCCACCCGGGTATTGAGCGATCAGAAGATCGACGAGCAAGCCCGCTCACACTCCTGCGAATCCAACCAGTAACACTTACCGTACAGTCCGGTCTGTTCGTCCGATATGTCGCATATCTCGCCTAGGGGTGGTAAACGACAGACCCCAGTAGCTTGATAAGTCATGCCGACGCGAAGTCCATAACATTCGTGAAACTACTGATAACTCTTACCAGTATATCACTGCAACCCTGGCCAGGGATTTCCTGTTATGGTCAGTCGTGCATTGCGCAACATCAACCCCCAATACCGGGAGAGACGAATCCCCTCCTATCGCTCATTGCCTCCATGTGAATCGGGACTGTACCCAAAAACCACCTGTTTGCACGACTCAGTAGAGCCGTGGTAGGGTGGAAATCAAAGCACAGTGGGAGACACACAAGACTCTATGACGATCTCGGGTCAACAGACTAAGCTGTACCAGTGTCACCAGAGAACTGCCATCTGACGTGAGGTATAATACCATCTGGGAGTTCTCGGCGAGTCCGTTCAGTGTACCCAGTCTCTACTGAGCACCCGCATACCATCTTCGATGTCAAACACCAATGGATATGGGATCATCCATCGCCCATCGCATGGGTCGAGAAGATATGCGCTAGTCTACTCTGGAATATCGATGCCCCGTCTCGATATTCCCTCGACTAGGAACATTTCAAGGATGTACTCATGTACTACCCAGGCCCCACTAGTATGATCTACATCATAGTCCTGGAAGTCGAGTACACATCCTATGGGCTTTATCAACATGTAATCAGAGAGACAGAAAATATACATGTTAAGATAAAGTGCAACCAGATAGCGTACTATCATGTCGAGCAAGAAAGTCCTACCTATATATGTCCCAGCATCCACTGCAATATACATCCAATGTACAGTAATGGCCTCTAGGGCATACATATAACTAACAATCTCCCACTTGCACTAGGGCCATCTGTAGCAGTGGTTGCAGTATCACATACTCAACCATCCCCTAAATTGTCTTTCTTTGGGAAAAGGCCTTCGTGTGTGGATCCGCCGTGTTGTCCTCTGAGTCTTCTCTCCTAACCTCGATCACCCTGGAGATCAACTATCTCCATGATCAGGTGATGCTGCCTCAGAATTTGACTGGGTCACTGATGGGACCAGGGTTCCAGGGCCGAAACCACACTTCCATTGTCATACAATGGCAGGAACCTAGTTCATCTTATGAACCAATATACACCCAAACTGCCTCTTTGGCAGTATCTTCAATAGCGATGTTACCAGCCTTCATCATCTAGTTTGCCACGGTATTGAGCTTGGAACTCTTCCAACATACCGTCCCTTTACTGAGGGTAAAAACAGTGCCTGTGACTGACATTCAGTCGTCTTTATCACCCTGGAACACTTCCAGTGATTCTCCCCAGGATCGATTGATAACATCTCACTACAACTAGTGAGTATCCTAACATCCAATTAGATCTATCTCATAGATCCAAAGCTTAGGATTTAGTAGGTATCACTTTGATCCTATTGGAGAATCTTTGTGATAAGCGGAGATTGATCGATCGTAGCATAGGAAACTCCTTCCCTAACAAGAGTATGTCATCCACGTACTCTACGAGGATCGTCACCATACTCCCTACTACCTTTTTGTTTATACAAGGTTCATCTACCATTTTGATGATGTCAACTTCTTTGACTAATCCATCAAAACAGATGTTCCAACTCCGCGATGCCTGCTTTATCCTATAAAGCATCTTGCACACGTTTCCGCTGCTCCCACTGTCTACGAGGCCCTCTGGCTGTGTTCTTATAGACGTTCTCTTCTAAATCAATATTTAGAAAAGTAGTCATGGCACCCAACCATCAGATATCGTAGTCGTGGTATGTAGCCGTGGCAAGTAGGATCTGGATGGATTTAAACATAGTCCCTGGAAAAGGTTTCATCATTATCCGTGCCTGGTTGATGACGAAAACCTTTAACAAGTCTAGCTTTGAAAGTCTCAACTTTTCCATGTACACCAAGCAATCTTCTCAAGATATACTTGCTCCTGATGGGGATTTAACCCTTCAGTTATAGCAACCAAAGTCCATACTTTGTTGGTGTATAAGGATTCCATCTCAGATCACTAAGCATCCAGCCATTCTTACAGAGTCCCTACTCTCGATGGCCTGCTCGAAACTGGTTGGGTCATCATCTCATGATGCAATCCTCGCTCCCACTGTCATCGAGAAACCGAGGTATCTCTCAGGTGGGTGAGGAACCCTACTAGATCGGCGGAGAGGCTGAGGTTCGTCGGAAACTATTGAATCCTTTGGTTCTGTCAAATCATTAGCAGTTTTGTACAGCTGGAACCTTTCCAGTTCTACAGAACTGACCTTGCCTTGATCTTGTCCGGATTTTGCTTTTGACATAGGACGGACAATCCCAAATCTTAACTTACTTAAGAGATAGGATCTTCCCACACCATATCTTATATGGAGTGGTAGGCACTGATTTGATTCGAACCTAATTCAATAGGTATGCAGCTTCTCAAGCGCATAACTCCCAAAAGGAAATAGGCAACTCAGTAGTACTCATCATAGAGCACACCTTATCATATAGGGTGTGATTGCTCCGCCCCGATATACCATCGTGCTATGGTTTATACGGAGGAGTAATGCTGAGAGAGAATCTCATTTTCTTTTAGAATAGTTCAGGAATGCTATGCTCAAGTATTCTCCTCCCTGATCTCATCATAGGACATAATACTTATACCCGTATTTTGGTTCTCTACTTCCTACTTATATTCTGTGAATACCTCAAAAGGTTCGGACTTATATTTCAACAGGAATATATGACTGAATCTTGAGAAATTATCAGAGAATATAATGAAGTATAAAGAACCAGTCCTGGCATGTGTAGACAGGAGACCTTACATGCATCATCATGCATCAGTCCCAAGAGTTCATTAACTCTTTCTCTGTTTCCAATAAACAGAGCTATGGTCATATTATCTTTGTGACATGACTGGCAAGTTTCAAAAGATGTAAATTCAAACTGATTTAAATGTACATCTAAATGTAACTTCAGCCAGTCGAGTCGCATTGATATGACCTAGTCTACAATGCCTCAAGAAGAATTCGTTCATTTCTGAACTCTTCTTCTTGTGTGTTCAGTATACTAGGAACTGTAGTTTGATTTAGAACGTTAATGCTTTTAGATAGCGTGCCTGAACCGATCAACTTTTGATATAGGAAGTGTTCAAAACATTATCCATCAATACAAAATTATAACCTTTCTTTACTAATAAAGAGACTGATATGATTTTGTATATCAGGTTCGGTATCTAATAGCATTTGTTCAGAATCAATGTATTCATAATACAAAGTGACAGTGACCAACAGACTTGGCTGCAACACTTGCCCCGTTTTCTGTCTCATGAAACTTATCACCCGTTCTCAGTTTTTCTACCCTTTTGTAGCCCTATGTAACAGATTACATATCTGGGATCCTGATCCGGTATCATATATCCAGGATGCAGAGGATACTGAGAAACAGTTCTTTGTAATGAACACACCCGAAGGAGATGCATCATATGCACTTTCTTCGTTTGGGCGGCATAGGAATTCTGGTATTCCTCAATTTCCTGCTCTGTCTTATAACAATTATAAGTTGGAGCGGGACCAACGTTCCCCAGCTCAGTATAACAAGCGGGTTCGGTCAATACATCCGTATTATTATCTTGATTAAGGCGTGATATGGTCGCTACCAGGAGAGAGAGAGAAGAAAACACTCTGCGTGCGCTCTTGCAAGATCAGATTGGTTATATATTTTATCTAATCAGGATGGCTCCCACTGTTTTTATCAAATCTTCCTTCAAACCTTTAAAAGGAAAGACTAGCCGGGATTAATTACACTCTACAAGTTCGCCAATCTTTTAGCCAGGCCAGTGTCGGTACTTTGAGGGAGGTTCCCCGTGCTTTCGCACGGACCTAATTACAGTAAACCTCGTTTTCC
Organism: Agapanthus africanus; assembly: GCA_030015575.1. Taxonomy (NCBI): domain Eukaryota; kingdom Viridiplantae; phylum Streptophyta; class Magnoliopsida; order Asparagales; family Amaryllidaceae; genus Agapanthus; species Agapanthus africanus. The sequence goes on along the minus strand of JASDDO010000026.1, from coordinate 394,379,374 downwards.
CAAAGGCGTAACCCCGTTGACACCTTTCTAGACACCTACTATATCGGCTAATTGCAAAGTGCAAAACTCTCCCAGGAGTAACAATTACTCGCAGTGGGTATTGGGATCCAACTATCATATAGAAGGTATGCAATCTCATTGCAAATTTCAACACTTGAAACTCCCGATAAAGGTTTTTACCCCTAGCACCTATGACCTTAACTATGGTCAACAAATCATAAGTACTAGTCAAGTTCTACCCGTCATTTCGTGATTAATTAGACCCACCCACATGACCCTTAACTAAGGTCAACAAAGTCACGCGACTGTCCTAACTAATCGCATCATATGCGGTGTAGGAAGACATCACTTAGCTACCGTACACTGTGCCTTGACTATAGTCAACAAACACAGTACGGATACTAAGTACTCTACTTCCTAAAATGACGGAGGGTTGCGAATGGTTTTTATGAAAACCTTTAACGCTTTGAACTTGATCTCGTTGCGGAATCAAATCGTTTTTAAATGGAATGTTTTCGAGGCTTTTCTAGTTTTGCTAAAGGGGTCACTCCCGGTGAAGGGATCGTCGGCCCTTTCCTCGTCGAATGAGGTGCGGGATATATCATATATATCACTGTGCAAAGCGGAAACTATAGAAGCGATCAAAAAACAAACCGAGTGTGTAGCATCTGCCAGTTATTGCTAAAGGAGTCACTCCCGGTGAAGGGATCTCGTTCCTTTCCTCATCGAATAAGGTGCAGGATGTTCTATAATGAACACCGCGATGCAAAGCAAGAACTGTAGCTACCTGTTTTTATTTTGAAATTCGATTCCACAACATCAATTAGGTTTATTTTCTTTCATTAATCTCACTAATGAATATCCCATCATATAAGTCCACCTAATCATCACAGATAAATATAACGTACGCTTATGCCATCCGCATTCGCCTCGATGTCCCGTCTGCACCGTTAGGTTAGGTAACTAACGCCAGAGCGAGGCAGGGCTAGCACGGGTGTAAAACATAAGCAACGTCTATATAATATATCATATATACTATATATAATATCTATCAAAGAACATCATATGATCACAGATAAATCACAGCAGAAGAAACATATGAAATATTGGATATACTAGGACGTCCGTGTTTTCAATACGAGCCAGTATAAAACACGGATTCCACGGTCGTGATGAATAGCCTATCCCACACCCCTAGACCCCTACGAGAGCGGCAAGCAACCCTACCAATTCTAGGGTTAGGAGACCCGGACTCGACTCCTCGAGATGGTCTCCCACTGGACCCTAGAACCCGGTTACTTGTGCTCCCCTCCTTGGGTCTATCCTAGTGCAGAAAAGTAAATAATATACATCAACGGTGACAACTTCCGCAACCTGGAAGTTCCCCAATAAAAGAATATTACATACAAGTTTTTACATGAATGAAAATGAAAAACACTCATCTCACATAAAAACCCCCGGCTATTCAAACACGACGATCCAATATAACATATCCAGCAACACATAACATCACATGTCATCAACGTAAGTAAATATGCGCATCCCAATTGTCGTTGACATATAGCAACGAAAACGGCGATATCACATATTACACTTACGGTCACAGAAAAGAAAGTCTAAAACTACAACAGTTGGAATCCACAACCACCTCAGACATCGCATGCCTGATCAAATGAATTCTTTAGATATCGCATGCCTAACAATTATAAACCCCGCATTTTAGTCTCATTATCGAAAACACTTTTCAATATCAAGTCGGGCAATTCAACAGGATTCCCGACATTTTGATCGAATGCTCGTCGCAAACTTCAGTAGACGGCCGCACCCCCGATGCCGTCGACGATGTGTACCAAGGCGGAACACCGCTACCGCGAGCACCCGAACGGATGCTTTCGGCGACGGGGTTCTCCTACGGTCACTTGGTCGGGGATATGGGGCGAGGCTGTCTATTAAGTTTATCCGGCGAGTATTCGCGTACGCTACGTGATTGTGACGGACTTTTGATCACATCAAAATTCCGTGGCAACCGATCAAGTAAGACTAAACTGCTACGTTTATAATATTCATTCTGTTATCTCATAACAATTTGCGAATTCCAAGTATTGTATCACATTCCGGATAAATAGAAAATGTTAAAATTTCCGATCGAACAATCGAACACCCAAGTTTTCCCGATACAGCTCAACACATGAAATAAGTCTAACAACATTCAGTTCGTGCCTCAGTACCAACGGTCCAGCCGTAGAAGGGTCAAGCCAACGCCTCACATGTGGCACGCCGTACTGCCCCAAACCCGAAGGTTCAAAGGGCAGTTCAAGACGGTCACATAATCGAGTTAAGGTTTGTTGTCTTCTAGAGGGTCCATCGCGTTACTTGCACTACTTAGAACGTCGTTAAACTACGGAAAAATCCAACACTTGGAAATTTCCCGACAGGGGAAAAAGTGGGTATTTATATCCGGTTGAACTTTTTAACATATTCTAAGATTTATCCGAAAAAACACACCGACAAAATTAGACAATCCGATCGATACACCGAGTTCCCAATACAACTCAGAAAATGCAACTCTGGAAAAATTATTAAAAATCCCCAGGAAAACCAGCACAGACAACTAAGAGTTACTGTGCAAAATAGGATGCACAAAAAGACAAAATGGCCGCGGATCCGCCGCATGAGCATGCTCATGCCGCGGATCCGCGGCGCCTTTATGGAATCACACCCTCGAATTTTACAGTAACCCTTATATCTTCCTGCTGATTTTTCTGAATATTTTTAATCTACAAAAAACCACGTTTTTCAAAAAAGTCCAGAGAGCATTTTTCAAGTCGGGTTTTGGGTCGATCGGACTTCTGATTCCGTCGGGACTTCGCCTAAGGCTCTAGCTAGTCTCTGATACCACTGTAAGGTTCCTAGGCACCCTAGTGAGGTCTCACAAGTCATCATCCATGCAAATTTCTAAAAAATACGGTGCCGAGAAACCCTAGAACGGATCGTTAACTAGATAAATAGGCGAAGCGAGCAAGTAAACGGAAATGTAACTAAAGGAAAGGGGCTACAACCTTTGTAGATCCGGTCCACCACTTCCTAAGCTCCGCGATGATCTCCCTCCGCTGTCCAAATCGAACCTTTGACTCTAGCATTGGCATCATCGAAGAATGGGCGGGCTTGATCGTCGGTTCGATGCCGAAGATGATCTACGTCGAGGCATCACAAGAACAAGCTCCAACTTCACCAAGCTTTGAAAACATGTGAAGTAAACACCCTATACAACTTGGCAAGAGGTAGAGGATGAAGAAATAGGAAGTGGGTAGACTTTAGAATTGGATTTCTCACTTGATTTCACTAGTTGCCATTGATGGTCACTAGCTTTCTTCATGGAAGAAGAAGATGAAGAAGAAGAAGAAGATATGATAAGTTAATTAAAAAAGAAAATAAAAAGAATACTTATCATACTTTCAACCTTAGTTAGGTGTAGAGAAAAGACCATGGTTAAAAGGATGGTTAGGGTTAAGCATAAGAACAAAAGAGTGACTTAGTCAAAGTTTCAAGAAACTTCAACTAAAAACAAAACATTCAACCATTCATTTATCCTTTTCTTTTTCAAAAAATGAATAAATAAGAAAGATAAATGAATAAATAAGAAAAACCCTAATCATTAACTTAAACCATGGTTTGATTCTTTACACTTAACCAAGTAAGCATGTATCATCAAACATGATACAAACATGTGCACAAAACTATATCGCATATACAATGTGTACAATTCAAGTGAGAAAATCCTTTTAAAGTGAACCAATACTAGTTAACGCAAAGTAATATATCAAATATATAAATATGCACTAAATCATTAAATCAACACTTGATTTAACGATCCGGTCATATCGGATATAACCGACTAGTATCATATGTATCGACTTATCGAATCAATCCTTGATTCGATAACTAGGTTATATCGCATATAACCAATCGATACATTGATCGCGAGAATGGAATACGGTATCACATACTCGAATTATTCTCGGTCCCGCACATATCTCATATGCGCTCCTATTTCGTTTCGCTTGAGCCAAGAAACCTCTGTGTAGGACTCTAAAGACTCGTCAATACGCCGGCAGCAGATGATGATCATATCAAGCATCCACAAGCCGCAAGCGGTCTGCTAAACGTAACGGTCACCCGGGTATTGAGCGATCAGAAGATCGACGAGCAAGCCCGCTCACACTCCTGCGAATCCAACCAGTAACACTTACCGTACAGTCCGGTCTGTTCGTCCGATATGTCGCATATCTCGCCTAGGGGTGGTAAACGTCAGACCCCAGTAGCTTGATAAGTCATGCCGACGTGAAGTCCATAACATTCGTGAAACTACTGATAACTCTTACCAGTATATCACTGCAACCCTGGCCAGGGATTTCCTGTTATGGCTAGTCGTGCATTGCGCAACATCAACCCCCAATACCGGGAGAGACGAATCCCCTCCTATCGCTCATTGCCTCCATGTGAATCGGGACTGTACCCAAAAACCACCTGTTTGCACGACTCAGTAGAGCCGTGGTAGGGTGGAAATCAAAGCACAGTGGGAGACACACAAGACTCTATGACAATCTCGGGTCAACAGACTAAGCTGTACCAGTGTCACCAGAGAACTGCCATCTGACGTGAGGTATAATACCATCTGGGAGTTCTCGGCGAGTCCGTTCAGTGTACCCAGTCTCTATTGAGCACCCGCATACCATCTTCGATGTCAAACACCAATGGATATGGGATCATCCATCGCCCATCGCATGGGTCGAGAAGATATGCGCTAGTCTACTCTGGAATATCGATGCCCCGTCTCGATATTCCCTCGACTAGGAACATTTCAAGGATGTACTCATGGACTACCCAGGCCCCACTAGTATGATCTACATCATAGTCCTGGAAGTCGAGTACACATCCTATGGGCTTTATCAACATGTAATCAGAGAGACAGAAAATATACATGTTAAGATAAAGTGCAACCAGATAGCGTACTATCATGTCGAGCAAGAAAGTCCTACCTATATATGTCCCAGCATCCACTACAATATACATCCAATATACAGTAACTAGGGCATACATATAACTAACAAAATCAACACTTGATTTATCAATCCGGCAATATCACATACGACCCTAACCAAAAACAAGCCGCCCGATTAATATACGGTATCTCATACTCGCATCTTAACCGGGCCCATGCGCATATCGCATACGCGCTCCATAACGTTTCGTCTAGACTAGGTAACTCCTTTGTGGGACTCTAAGACTCGTCAATACGCCGGCAGTGGGTGATGATCATATCAAGCACCCCAAGCCGCAAGCGGTCAGCTAAACGTAACGGCCACCCGGGTATTGAGCGATCAGAAGAAGACAAGCGAACCTGCTACAACTCCCGTCGAGCCATCCGGCAACAATACCCGTGCAGTCCTGTCTCCTCGTCTGATAAGTCGCATATCAAGTCTAGGGGTGGTAAACGTCAGACCCCAATAACCGATAAGTCATGCCGATGTGAGGCTCATAATGGGTCGAGAAACTTCTGGTAACACTTACCAGTAAATCTCTAATCAGCCCTGGCCAGGGACTTCCCTGTTACGGCCAATCGAGCACAGTGCAACATCAACCCCCAATACCGGGAGAGACGAAACCCCTCCTATCGCTCATTGCCTCCATTTGACTCGGGACTGTACCCAAAAACCACCGTTTTGCACGCCCTCATGGACGTGGTAAGGTGGAAATCAAAGCACAGTGGGAATCACACAAGACTCTATGACGATCTCGGGTCTACAGACTAACCTGCACAAGTATCACCTGAGAACTGCCATCTGACGTGAGGTATAATACCATCTGGGAGTTCTCGGCTAGTCCATCCAGTGTACCCAGTCTCCACTGAGCACTCGTATACCCTCTCAGATGTCAAACACCAATGGATATGGGATCATCCATCGCCCATCTCATGGGTCGAGAAGCGTATACGCTAGTCTACACTGGTATATCGATGCCCCTTCTCGATACACCCATGACTAGGGACCTTGAAGGATGTACTTATGGAGTACCATGTCCCCACTAGTATGATCCGCATCATAGTCCAGATAGTCAAGTACACATCCTAAGGGCTTTACCAACATGTAACTATAAGACAGTATAAAGAGACAAGTATACATGTTAAGATAAAGAGCAACCAGATATCATACTATCATATCGAGCAAGAAAGTCATCTCTATATATGTCCAAGCATCCAATATAATATACATCATCTGTACAATACTGGCCTCTAGGGCATACATACAACTAACACCGAGGGCCGATTCCGCAGAAAGAGCCCGTAGGCAGATCCGATGGACGGACACCCGATTTTGGAGGATTTGCGTGTCGATGCTGGACACGGCTGATTTCATGATATTTTCAGTGCCGGTGATGGGCACTCCCGATCTTATGAGGTTCACAGGATTTGAGGGCCGATGGGGATGACGACGCCTGAGTTTTTACTGGGATTTGGGTGTATTGTTGGACACCGACTATTCTTCCACGTGATATTCCGTGTAGATATTATTATTCTCATGCTCAACATTTAGTATTTGACATCTCATCCTGTATCTATTGTACTTGATATAGTACACATGCTTGCACGATCATTGCATACCCAGCTCATGCTATATAGGATTGTTAGATTTTATCATTTGACATGATTATTGTATACCTTGCACATCATATGGTGAGATTATTAGATCGTACTCGTTGCATGATATTGAGCACCCAGTTCATCATATAGATGTTTATCTGTTGGCATAGGTTAGAGTATTGCAGCACGTGCATACTCGTGATTACCTTTATATGTTATCTACTATTCACGAGTTGGCAACTCACCCCCATTGTGCCACAGTGCTTGCAGGTTTCCCATTGGAGTAGTTGCGGCTGGCTGTTTACCGCATCTTTTGACACATATACCATTACTGAGGCGTGTTAGCCCTTTTGCTAGTAGGTGGGTTTGTACGGTATCTGTTTACCTTTCAGTTGTATATTCATGTATCTAGTATTCTCCATCTACCTTTATGTATTGACTTAGAAACAGTTGTGAGGACGATATATGTTATTTTGTATCCTGTTGTCGAGCTTGTTGTGAACCGACTTATTTTTACAGTTCTATATTTCTTGCTGTCTTCATTTCATTTTTTACTCAGTCGTACATTATCATTGTGATGCTCTATTTTTTCCACATGTCATTTCACTTATATCTTGTCTTTTACCCGCTTTTCGGGACAAATTTTTATAAAGGAAATGTTGCCAAACTATTAAATAACACTTGAACTTATAAAGGATTTCTATTAAATTAATTAAAGTTTTCTAAACATTTACAACTGTTTTTAGAAAAATGTCTTAAACACTCTATATTTAATAGTTTGATTTCTGGGTTTCGGCTTACTTAGTCGCGTTACGCCTGTAGACGTTACGTGATTAAGTGCCGGTCATGGGCCAAACTATCGGGTCATGACAAAGTTGGTATCAGAGCGTAGGTTTTACTTTCGGAGTGTAGGATGATCCTGGTATGATGGAGTAGGTAGCTGCAGCAGAGTGGCGTAGCGTGCGTATGTTCCGCGGCATACTCACCACACGGTATTCCGCCTAAGCGACCTTAGGACTTATTGGTTGAAGTTCCTTCATTATTGCATACATTCTTGTGATTCGATTTCCGTATCCTTATCGAATCCTACTTTCCTTTTCATCCACTATGCCTCCAAAGACTACTAGGGCGCAGAGAGCGGCCGCGAGGGCCGAGATTCGAGTTGACTCGTCCGAGACGAGGACCGATACGGGCAGTGCACCCGTTGTACCCGAGCAGACTGTTCCTCCCATGACAGATCAGATCGCCACGTTAGGGGCTGGTATGCAGGAGATGCGCCAGACGGTGGGATCCAGCTTGCAGGAGATGCGCCAGATGATAGGATCGCTAGTTGAGACGCTTCGAGCGCAGCGACCAGAGGTAGCTCCACCAGTCACAGGGACCGCGATGGTACTGACCGTACAGCCAGTTGCCCCTGCAGCCACGGAGGTGATTACTGTATCGTTATCAGAGTTCATGAGGCTGAAGCCTCCGGTCTTCACAGGCACAGATGCAGCCGAGGACCCGCAGTCTTTTGTTGATAGGATGGCCCGGATATGCCGTTCCCTCAGATGCGCAGATGCGAGATGGGTCAAGTTCTCGAGCTTTCGCCTGGAAGGTCTTGCGCAGAAATGGTGCGAATCAGTTGAGAAGGGCAGAGCAGCAGGTCTTCCTCCTATGACCTGGACGGAGTTCGTGACGGTGTTCCTTGCCCGCTTTCTTCCCAGAGTGTTAGGGATGCCCAAGCACGCAGATTTGAGTCCTTGCGCCAGACGCCAGAGATGACAGTGACAGAGTACGACGTGCTGTTCACTAAGCTAGCTATTTATGCTCCATACCTAGTGGTGACGGAGGAGATGCGAGTCAAGAGATTTGTCCGAGGCTTGCTTACCCCGCTATTCCTTGCGATCAGCTCCCAGCATTATGAGACCTATGCCACAGCGGTAGACGCAGCCCTATTGGTTGAGGAGCGCCTTGCAGAGACTTCGGTATATCCAGGGCCGAAGAGGGTTCGTACTAATACAGCAGCTTAGAGACATCCATTCGGACGCCGTGATAGACATCGTACAGGTGGCAGAGACTCGGGGCGAGGCCAGATGTTTAGCTCTTACCCACAGGAGGGTCAGCAGTCGTCTCGTGGATATTTTAGATGTGGTAGTCTTCATCACCGCGTCAGTGATTGTACCGAGACACACGGGAGGGAGCCAGCCGTACCGCATGTCACACTTCCACCTTCTCCACCCCAGAGGGCGTTACCTGTTGTACCCGCAGTTGCTCCGCGTCAGACCCATGCACAGAGAGACCGTGGTCGCGGAGGGTTTGTTCCTAGAGGGTGAGGCGGTCGAGGCAGAGGACAGCCAGCCACCGGCAGAGTACAGCCAATTGCTAGTAGGGGACCGCCAGTTGCAGGTGGAGGACAGGCACGAGTTTTCGCGTTGACGCATCAGGACGCGCAGGCGTCCAATGCGGTGGTCTCAGGTACCTTATCAGTATGTTCTGTTGATGCACACGTGTTGTTCGATCCCGGATCCACGCACTCGTACGTATCCACACACTTTGTGCTGAGTTTGGGTAGAGAGTCCGGTCTGCTTGATCAGCCGCTTGTTGTGACCGCTCCTGTGGGAGAGTCGTTTGTTGCTAGGCACGTGTTCCGGTCCTGCGTCGTCCGTATTGGCGATAGAGATCTGCCTGTCGATTTGATCCTTCTTGAGATGTTGGACTTCGACGTTCTTTTGGGCATGGATTGGTTAGCCACGTGCTATGCGTCTGTGGACTGCCGCGAGAAGACAGTGAGATTTTTTTTTCCCGGCGAGTCGACTTTTGTTGTGCAGGGAGACCGTGGTGCCACCCCTCACATTTTGATTTCTTCTCTTCGCGCTGGACAGCTGTTGAGGAAGGGATGTCAGGGATTCCTAGCCTATGTTTGTGACACTAGAGCTACAGATGTTCCATTGGACCAGGTTCCGATTGTATGTGAGTTCCCTGATGTGTTCCCTGACGAGCTTCCTGGGCTACTGCCCGAGCGCGACATTGCTTTTTGTATTGATCTGATTCCCGGCACGGGGCCTATTTCTATACCGCCTTATCGGATGGCCCCGGCGGAGCTTTGTGAGTTGAAGAGTCAGTTGCAAGATTTGCTGGACAAGGTACTTATTTGACCCAGTGTTTCTCCTTGGGGTGCTCCGGTCCTGTTCGTCAAGAAGAAGGACGAAAGCTTACGTTTGTGTATCGATTACCGGCAGCTGAACAGGGTGACCGTGCGGAACAGATATCTGTTGCCACGTATCGACGACTTGTTTGACCAGCTTCAGGGGGCAGGATATTTTTCAAGGATCGATTTACGATCAGGCTATCATCAGCTGCGAGTCCGACAGGAGGATATACCGAGGACAGCTTTCCGCACGCGCTACGGCCACTATGAGTTTTTGGTGATGTCGTTCGGACTCACCAACGCCCCAGCAACGTTTATGGATTTGATGAACCGTATATTCAGGCCGTACCTCGACTTGTTCATCATCGTATTCATTGACGATATCTTGGTGTATTCCCGGAGCAGAGAGGAGCACGGGCAGCACCTGCGGATCACACTGCAGACCTTGAGGGAGCACCAGCTTTATGCAAAATTCTCCAAGTGCGCATTCTGGCTCGACAACGTAGACTTCTTGGGTCACATGATTACACGGAATGGTATATGTGTGGACCCGGGGAAGATTGAAGCCGTTCAGAGTTGGCCCAGACCTACATCCGTTACTGAGATACGCAGTTTTCTAGGACTGGCCGGCTACTACAGGCGATTTGTACAGGATTTCTCCCATATTGCTGCACCCTTGACCGGTTTGACCCGGAAGGGAGTTCCCTTCGATTGGACAGAGGATTGCGAGCACAGTTTCCAGCAGCTACGGACTTGTTTGACTACGGCGCCAGTATTATCGTTGCCTTCAGGATCAGGCGAATTTGCAGTCTATTGTGACGCTTCACGAGTAGGGCTAGGGTGCGTATTAATGCAGCATGGTAGGGTGATCGCGTATGCTTCGCGACAGCTGAAGAGACATGAACAGAACTACCCTACTCACGATTTGGAGATGGCCGCAGTGGTCTTTGCACTTAAGATCTGGCGACATTACCTATACGGCGAGTCGTGCCAGATATTCACTGATCACAAGAGTTTAAAGTATATATTTCAGCAGCGAGACCTGAACCTTACACAGCGCCGATGGATGGAGTTAGTGAAGGATTACGACTGCGAGATCTTGTATCACCCAGGCAAGGCGAATGTAGTGGCAGATGCTCTGAGCAGGAGGCCCGGGGGTAGTCTATCTTGTTTGAGCGCAGTGCAGAGGCAGTCATCGGCAGATTGGCAAATATTATGCGACAGCCGAGTGCAGTTCGAGTTCACACCGATCGGGGGACAGCTTGCGCATGTTCGTGCACACCCGCAGTTGCTTGACCGTATACATGAGGCACAGCACAGTGATGACCGATGTTCAGAGATCATGGCACAGATGGACATGGCAGATTTTCCGAGTTCGTTATCGATGATCAGGGGATACTGCGATTTGGGACTAGACTGTGCGTACCAGATGCTGAGGGACTGCGGCGTGAGATTCTTGAGGAGGCGCATAGATCGACTTACAGCATTCATCCGGGTTCCACCAAGATGTACCATGATATGAGAGATGTTTACTGGTGGGATGGAATGAAGAGGGATATTGAAGATTTCGTGTCTAGATGCCTGACTTGTCAGCAAGTCAAGGCCGAGCACCAGAGGCCAGCGGGAGAGCTACAACCGTTACCCATTCCGGAGTGGAAATGGGAACAGATTTTGATGGATTTCATTGTGGGTCTACCCAGGACTAGGCGAGGGTATGACTCCATTTGGGTGATCGTGGATCGTCTGACGAAAGCGACTCACTTCCTGGCAGTGAAGACGACTTTCGGATTTGTTCAGTATGCCCAGATATACATCGACGAGATTATACGACTGCATGGAGTCCCGACGTGTATTAAGTCCGACAGAGGCACCCAGTTTACCAGCCGACTATGGCAGAGGCTTTAGGAGGCTTTGGGCACGCGCTTGAGTTTCAGCACAGCATTTCATCCGCAGACCGACGGACAGTCAGAGTGGACCATTCAGACTCTCGAGGACATGCTCCGAGCGTGCGTTTTAGATTTTGGTGGTAGCTGGGATCATCATTTACCCTTGATAGAGTTCTCCTACAACAATAGCTTCCAGGATACGATTCAGATGGCACCTTTCGAGGCTTTGTATGGGAGGAGATGTAGATCGCCCATCTGTTGGACAGAGCTCAGTGAGGGCAGTATTTTGGGGCCACAAATCGTACAGGAGATGAATAAGAAGATACAGCTGATTCGAGACAGGATGAGGACAGCTCAGAGAAGGCAGAGATTGTATGCTGACAGGCGCCGCCGCAGACTAGAGTTCGCAGTTGGCGATCACGTGTTTCTGAGGGTCTCTCCGATGAAGGGAGTGATGAGGTTTAGATGGAAGGGGAAGCTTAGCCCCAGATTCATAGGTCCCTTTGAGTTCCTCGAGCGTGTGGGCGCAGTAGCTTATCGTTTTGCTCTTCCACCCGACTTCCCAGATGTTCACCCCGTATTCCATGTGTCGATACTTCGCAAATACCTACATGACCCTTCGCACATGATTCAGCATCAGACCGTTCAGCTCGAGTGCGATCTTACGTTCACCGAGCAGCCAGTCGTGATTTTGGACCGGCAGGTGAAGAAACTTAGATCGAAGGTCTTACCATCAGTGAAGGTGCTTTGGCGCAGCCCGAATGGTGATCAGATCACTTGGGAGGCCGAAGGCGAGATGCGGAGGAAGTTCCCTCATCTCTTTGAAGGTATGAGTTACCTTATATTTTAAATTCGGGGACGAATTTCTTTAAGTGGGGAAGATTGTAACACCCTAGGATGTGTTTAGTGGCTAATTATATTTTAATATGTGAAGTTTAATAAAAATTTTACCAAATTGATTTTCAAATAATTTTTCAAATTTAATAAATATCTTTCTAAAATTTTACCAAGCTTGCACAAACTTGTGCATGTAAACTAGGGTTATAATTTGGGTTCAACCATGTTTAACAACCTTGGTAGGTTAACCCCACCATTAGTAAGTTAACATGATTTAAATTAAGGGTATTTTTTTTAAAAATGAAATGGGATTTAATATGCTTTTTGGTTGACTTGAGAGAGAGAGAATGCATCATGGCTAAGCCATGCTTGCATTAAATGAGAGAGAGAGAGAGTGCATCATGGCAAGCCCATGCTTGCATTTAATGTGGCAAGAGAGAGAGAAATGGGGGCTTGACTCTCTATTGTTATCATTCTTTCTTTTGTTTGTTCACACTCTCATATCTCACTCACTCTCTCACTCACACACACACACAGCTACATCAGCAGCATCACACAACAACAACAACAACAACAGAGCAACAACAGCAGCTACATCAGCAATTCTAGCCCCAGCAGCAGCAGCTCTGCCACAGCCCCAGCAGCCCCAGCACATGTAGCAGCAGCCCGAGCAGCCCCAGCACTAACACCATCAACAATACCATCAGCAACAATAACAACATCAACAGCAACAACAAGCAGCAGCAGCATCAGCAGTAGCAGTAGCAACAGCAACAGCATCTGGAGCAGCAACAGCAGTAGAAGCTTCTTCTACTTCTCTTCTTCCCCTGACCCAGCCTCGTAGGGTCAAGAGAAGTATAACCTCTGAGCTCCACTTGCTTGTATGCTAGACTTGTGTGTCGGTTTAGCTTAATTAGTGTAATTGGTAGTTGTTAGCGCTAGATTATGTGTTTGTAGTAATATTTGTGGTGATTAGTGTGATCTTTGCTTAAGTAAGGTTAGTTTGGGCTAGACTAAGTTAATTAAGTGTTGTTAGGGCCTTGTGAACCTAGATAAACCCCAGATTACACAGATATACCCTAAGTTTGCAAATTGTGCAAAATTTGACATTTAAAGCAAAATCTTAACTTTTTGAAGTCTGCTGTTACCCCAGTGAGTTCAGAATAAAATTGAGTGGACTGTAGCCTACTTGAGAGACCCTGACCCCACCACCAGAGCCTGACCCTACCAGCCCAACTTCAGGCCGCCGGAAAAATCTTTCTGGCCGCAAATTGCGGCCAGACCTGGGAGATAGGAGCTAGGGTTTTTAGGTTGGGTATCTGCTATGTTTTGTAGGTCCATGGTATATATAGTTTTGTAATATTTTAACCTGGGTAGAATCTGGGACGATATATCGTTTTCTGATGTTGTTAGTTTGCGCGATACGCGCGATACGCGAGTGGGTTTTGTGATTCAGCGTATCGCGGCGTGTCGGGCTGAGTTGTTGATGCGTGCACACACGTTTCAGCGTATCGCACACACGCGCGTTAATTCGCGACGCGAGTTTCTCGTTTTTGTTTCGATCTCGCGATTTGTGAGATTCTTGCTTATATAATTGGATTCCTTGTGTAAAAATTCCAGGTTCACAGGCGGGCACGTCAGACGTTGCCAGGAAAGGGAAGCAGGTGGTCGGCTATACTTAGTACGCGACCAGTTCAGTAGATTTAACATCTACGGGGAAATCGCCCGTATGGCGTTAAGCGTCAGGGCGTAATAGGATTTGTAGTCATGAGTGTCCATATAGATATATTTATAGTATAGAACACTGCACTGTCACTAACGGTCCAAGTTGCACGAGCACGATTTATATGCTACACTCACACCATTAGTGATTGCCATGCCACTCACATTATAGGATTGCTATAAACCGCATATCATATTGATTCTGCTTATTTGACATTGTCATGATTTGCTGCATACTAGCATATGTATATTCATACCATGCACACTGTATACGCACTTTTGTGCATACCTACATCACATATATTCATACTTGGGCACATATACCTCACATATCCATACTTGTGCCACATACATCACATATATTCATACTTGTGCCACATACATCACATTTATTCATACTCGGGCGCATATACATCATATGTCTACATTAGCTCACATGTACATTGCTATATTCATTTTGCGTACTTGTCCATTTGCACATCCATACCTATACCCATATTCATATGTTACATACATGGATGATATTGACTTGATTTGAAACTAAGGGACCGCAAGCGGTATTTTCAAAACGGGATCTTTTAAAAGAGCGGTTCTCCCTTTCTTTTACCCTTAGTGTCATACGACACATTGCATGGATTTACGCATTGGATTTGATTTATGTGATTTCTGAATTTAGGAACCGGAGCACTATTTTAAGAAAACACGCACTGTTTAAAAACCCGGTTTCCCTTGATATGATATTTAGTGCGTCCATAATGAGTTTTCTCGGTTCTAGAGAGCTTATGTGAGTATACCCGATTCGAGGAGAGGTAGGCACCGATTGCGGGTACATGGTGGACCCGGTACGGTACCCCGGGGCGAGAAGACTCGTATTGTTAGATGGTGAGCCCGGCGGAGGGACTACTACCTACCGGTGATTGGTTGGACCTGGCGGTCATCCGGAGGATACTGACCAGAGTCGACTGATGGATACGGGACGATGCGTATTGCCGGGGCCGAGGGCCGATTCCGCAGACGGAGCCCGTGGGCAGATCCGATGGACGGACACCCCAAATTGGAGGATTTGCGTGTCGATGCTGGACACGGCTGATTTCATGATATTTTGAGTGCCGATGATGGGCACTCCCGATCTTATGAGGTTCACAGGATTTGAGGGCCGATGGGGATGACGGCGCCTGAGTTTTTACTGGGATTTGGGTGTATTGTTGGACACCGACTATTCTTCCACGTGATATTCCGTGTAGATATTATTATTCTCATGCTCAACATTTAGTATTTGACATCTCATCCTGTATCTATTGTACTTGATATAGTACACATGCTTGCTCGATCATTGCATACCCAGCTCATGCTATATAGGATTGTTAGATTTTATCATTTGACATGATTATTGTATACCTTGCACATCATATGGTGAGATTATTAGATCGTACTCGTTGCATGATATTGAGCACCCAGTTCATCATATAGATGTTTATCTGTTGGCATAGGTTAGAGTATCGCAGCACGTGCATACTCGCGATTACCTATATTTGTTATCTACTATTCACGAGTTGGCAACTCACCCCCGTTGTGCCACAGTGCTTGCAGGTTTCCCTTTGGAGTAGTCGCGGCTGGCTGTTTACCGCATCTTTTGACACAGATACTATTACTGAGGCGTGTTAGCCCTTTTGCTAGTAGGTTGGTTTGTACGGTATGTGTTTACCTTTCAGTTGTATATTCATGTATCTAGTATTCTCCATCTACCTTCATGTATTGACTTAGAAACAGTTGTGAGGACGATGTATGTTATTTTGTATCCTGGTGTCGAGCTTGTTGTGAACCGACTTATTTTTAAAGTTCTATATTTCTTGCTGTCTTCATTTCATTTTTTACTCAGTCGTACATTATCATTGTGATGCTCTATTTTTTTCCACATGTCATTTTACTTACATCTTGTCTTTTACCCGTTTTTCGGGACAAATTTTTATAAAGGAAATGTTGCCAAACTATTAAATAACACTTGAACTTATAAAGGATTTCTACTAAATTAATTAAAGTTTTCTAAACATTTACAACTGTTTTTACAAAAATGTCTTAAACACTCTATATTTAATGGTTTGATTTCTGGGTTTCGGCTTACTTAGTCGTGTTACGCCTGTAGACGTTACATGGTTAAGTGCCGGTCACGGGCCAAACTATCGGGTCGTGACATTCCTGGATCAAAAGTTGATTGCATCAGGCTCGTTACATAATGGCATATTCATTCTCAATCAAAATACAGTCCTTAATATACAAAACACACACAAGAGGAAGAGTTCAGAAATGAACGAATCCTTTTTGTGGCATTGTAGACTTGGTCATATAAATGCGACACGGCTAGCTAAGTTACAGAAGGATGGATATTTGAATCCGTTCGAATTATCATCCTATGATACTTGCCATTCATGTCTCAAAGGTAAAATGATCAAAACTCTGTTTAGTGGACACGGAGAAAGAGTTACTGAACTCTTAGGACTGGTACATAGTGATGTATGCGGTCCCATGTCTACACACGCCAGGAACGGTTCTTCCTACTTTATTACATTCACTGACGATCTCTCAAGATTTGGACATGTGTTCCTGATGAAATACAAGTCTGAAGCTTTTGAGAAATTAAGGGAATATAAGCACGAAGTAGAGAACCAAACGGGCAAAAGTATTAAGATTCTTCGATCTGATCGAGGAGGTGAATACTTGAGCAATGAATTCCTGGACTTCCTAAAAGAGAATGAGATTCTCTCTCAGCTGACTCCTCCATATACACCACAACACAACGGTGTATCGGAACGGAGGAACCGCACCCTATTAGATATGGTGCGCTCTATGATGAGCATAGCTGAGTTACCTATTTCCTTCTGGGGGTATGCGCTGGAGACAGCAGCATACCTATTGAATCAAGTTCCATCTAAATCTGTACCTACCACACCATATGAGATATGGAGTGGGAAAAGGCCATATCTTAAACGAGTTAAGATATGGGGTTGTCCGGCCTATGTCAAAAGACAAAATCCGGACAAACTCGAGGCACGGTCAGTTCTTTGCATGTTTGTGGGATATCCAAAAAACTCATATGGGTATTTTTTCTACCACAGTGAGGAACAAAAGGTATTTGTTGCTCAACATGCCACCTTTTTAGAATAGGAATTTCTTGTAAAAGAAATTAGTGGCAAAGTGGTAGAGCTGGAAGAGGTTCCAGATACACAAACTGCAACTGAAGATTTAGTGGAACCAGAGAATTCGGTAGTTCCCAACGAATCTCAGCCTCTCTGCCGATCTAGTAGGGTTCCTCACCCACCTGAGAGATACTACGGTTTTCTCATGGATGGTGGGAGCGAGGATTGCATCATGGAGGATGATGACCCAACTAGTTTCGAGCAGGCCATCACGAGTGGGGACTTAGTGAAATGGCTGGATGCAATGCGGTCCGAGATGGAATCCATGTACACCAACAAAGTATGGACTTTGGAAGATGCTCCTGAAGGGGTAAAACCCATTGGGAGCAAGTGAATCTTCAAGAAAAAACTTGGTGTAGATGGGAAAGTGGAGACTTTCAAAGCTAGACTTGTTGCAAAGGGTTTTCGTCAAAGACCAGGTGTGGACTATGACGAAACCTTTTTTTCTAGTGGCTATGCTTAAATCCATCCGGATCATGCTTGCCATCGCTGCATATCATGACTATGAAATCTGGCAAATGGATGTTAAGACCGTCTTTCTAAACGGTGATTTAGAAGAGAGCGTGTACATGACTCAGCCAGAGGGCTTCGTAGCTAGTAGGAGCAGCGGGAAGGTGTGCAAGCTGCTTAAATCCATTTATGGATTAAAGCAAGCATCGCGGAGTTGGAACATCTACTTTGACGTCGTTATCAAAGAGTTTGATTTTGTCAAAAACATAGATGAACCTTGTATCTACAAGAAGGTGGCAGAGAGTAAGGTTGTCTTCCTCGTATTGTACGTGGACGACATACTCTTAATAGGAAATGACATTCCTATGCTGCAATCGGTCAAGCTCTTCTTATCACAAAGATTCTCAATGAAAGATCTAGGTGATGCCTCCTGCATACTGGGAATTATGATCTATAGAGATAGATCTAAATGGATATTGGGATTGTCCCAATCCAGGTACATTGACACCATACTAAAGAGGTTTAGTATGGAAGAATCCAAGCGTGGGAACTTACCCACGATCTCTGGACTCACTCTCTCCAAAGAGATGTCTCCCAAGACTGATTTGGAGAGAGCTCGCATGAAAGGGATACCCTATGCTTCGGCTGTAGGCTCAATCATGTACGCGATGCTATGTACCAGACCCGATGTAGCACACTCACTAAGTGTAGTGAGTAGGTATCAAGCTGATCCTGGAGAGAGTCACTGGACAGCTGTGAAGAGCATTCTCAAGTACATACGAAGGACTAAAGAGATGCTCTTGGTGTATGGTAACGGATAACTCCAAGTGGAATCCTTTACCAATTCGAGCTTCCAGAGTGATAAGGACGACTCTAAGTCGCACTCGGGATTTATCTTTACCCTTTACGGAGGGGCGGTTAGCTGGAAGAGTTCCAAGCAGGAAACCGTGGCAGACTCGACGATGGAGGCTGAATACATCGCTGCCAACGATGCTGCTAAAGAGGCTGTCTGGATCAAGAAGTTCATTACTGAACTTGGAGTAGTTCCATCCATTGAGCATCCAATACCTTTGTATTGTGATAACAATGGAGCGGTGGCTTTGTCCAAGGAACCAAGGTCCCATCAGCGATCCAGGCATATTCTGAGGCAGTATCGCCTGATCCGGGAGATAGTAGATCGCCGGGAGATCGAGGTCAGGAGGGTTGATACGAAGAACAACACTGCGGATCCACTCACGAAGGACATTCCCCAGATACAGTTTGAGAGACTCTTCGGGATGCTTGGTATGCGATACTACAACAGCTGGCCCTAGTGTAAGTGGGAGATTGTTAGTTGTATGTATGCCCAAGAGGCTAGTATTGTACAGATGATGTATATTATATTGGATGCTTGGACATATATAGAGAGGAATTTCTTGCTCGATATGATAGTATGCTATCTGGTTGCTCTTTATCTTAACATGTATACTTGTCTCTTGATACTGTCTTATAGTTACATGTCGGTAAAGCCCTTAGGATGTGTACTTGACTACCTGGACTATGATGCAGATCATACTAGTGGGGACAGAGTAGTCCATAAGTACATCCTTTAATGTTCCTAGTCGTGGGTGTATCGAGACAGGGCATCGATATACCAGAGTAGACTAGCGTATACGCTTCTCGACCCATGAGATGGGCAATGGATGATCCCATATCCATTGGTGTTTGACATCAGAGATGGTATACGGGTGCTCAGTGGAGACTGGGTACACTGGACGGACTCGCCGAGAACTCCCAGATGGTATTATACCTTACGTCAGATGGCAGTTCTCTGGTGACACTTGTACAAGTTAGTCTGTAGACCCTAGATCGTTATAGAGTCTTGTGTGATTCACACTGTGCTTTGATTTCCACCTTACCACGTCCAAGAGGGCGTGCAAAATGGTGGTTTTTGGGTACAGTCCCGAGTCACATGGAGGCGGTGAGCGATAGGAGGGGTTTCGTCTCTCCCGGTATTGGGAGTTGATGTTGCGCTGTGCTCGATTGGCTATAACAGGGAAGTCCCTGGCCAGGGATGATTTAGAGATTTACTGGTAAGTGTTACCAGTAGTTTCTCGACCCGTTATGAGCCTCATATCGGCATGACTTATCGGTTATTGGGGTCTGACGTTTACCACCCCTAGACTTGATATGCGACATATCAGAAGAGGAGACCGGACTGTACGACAAGTGTTACCGTTAGGCTTTTACAGGAGTTGGAGCGGGCTTGCTTTCTGATTTTCTGATCGCTCAATACCCGGGTAGCCGTTACGTCCAGCTAGTACCGCTGACGGCTTGTGGGTGCTTGATGTGATCATCACCTACTGCCGGCGTATTGATGAGTCTTTAGAGTCCTACATAGAGGTTTTATTGGCTCAGGCAAAACGAAATACGAGCGCATATGTGATATGTGCGGGACCGAGAATAATGCGTGTATGTGATACCGTATTCTATTCTCGCGACTTTTTGTATCGGTCAGTTATATGAGATATAGCCGAATTATCGAATCAAGTGTTGATTCGATAAGTCGATACATTGGATGTTAGTCGGTTATATGAGATATAACCGGATTTTTAAGTCAAGTGTTGATTTAATAATTTAGTGTATAATTGTATATTTGATATACTAATTTACATTAACTAACATTAGTTCACTTAAGGATTTTTCTCACATGTGCACAACTTTAATATATATATGTGATATATATTAAAATGTATTTTCCTTTTGTATCATGGTTGTTGATATTGTTAGTTATATGTATGCCCTAGAGGCCATTACTATACATAGGATGTATATTGTAGTGGATGCTTGGACATATATAGGGATGACTTTCTTGCTCGATATGATAGTATGCTATCTGGTTACTCTTTACCTTAACGTGCACACTGATTGTCTCTCTGTTACATGTTGGTAAAGCCCTTAGGATGTGTACTTGACTACCTGGACTATGATGCGGATCATACTAGTAGGGACATGGTAGTCCATAAATACATCCTTCAAGGTCCCTAGTCGTGGGTGTATCGAGACAGGGCATCGATATACCAGAGTAGACTAGCGTGTAGCTTCTCGACCCATATAGATGGGCGATGGATGATCCCATATCCATTGGTGTTTGACATCAGAGATGATATACGGTTGCTCAGTGGAGACTGGGTACACTGGACGGACTCGCCGAGAACTCCCAGATGGTATTATACCTTACGTCAGATGGCAGTTCTCTGGTGACACTGGTACAGGTTAGTCTGTAGACCCGAGATCGTCATAGAGTCTTGTGTAATTCCCACTGTGCTTTGATTTCCATCATACCACATCCAAGAGGGCGTGCAAAAAGGTGGCTTTTGGGTACAGTCCCGAATCACATGGAGGCAATGAGCGATAGCAGGGGTTTCGTCTCTCCCGGTATAGGCAGTTGATGTTGCGCTGTGCTCGATTGGCTATAACAGGAAGTCCTTGGCCAAGGCTGCTTTAGGGATTTACTGGTTAGTGTTACCAGTAGTTTCTTGACCCGTTATGAGCCTCATATCGACACGACTTATCGAGTTATTGGGGTCTGACGTTTACCACCCCTAGGCGAGATATGTGACATATCAGACGAACAGACCGGACTGTACGGTAAGTGTTACTGGTTGGATTCACAGGAGTGTGAGCGGGCTTGCTCGTTGATCTTCTGATCGCTTAATACCCGGGTGGCCGTTATGTTTAGCAGACCGCTTGCGGCTTGTGGGTGTTTGATATGATCATCACCTACTGCCGGTGTATTGACGAGTCTTTAGAGTCCTACACAGAGTTTTCCTGGCTCAAGCGAAACGAAATAGGAGCGCATATGAGATATGTGCGGGACCGAGAATAATACCAGTATGTGATACTGTATTCTATTCTCGCGATTTGTATCATCAGTCGTTTATATGTGATATAGCCGGGTTACCGAATCAAGTGTTGATTCGATATATTGATACACTTGATATTAGCCGGTTATATGCAGTATGACCGGATCATTAAATCAAGTGTTGATTTAATGATTTAATGTATAATTATATATTTGATATATTACTTTACATTAACTAGTATTTGTTCACTTAAGATTGATTTTCTCACTTGATGTGCACAAGTTGTATATGTGATATATTTTTGTGCACTAGTTTGTATCATGTTTGATGATACATGCAAACTTGGGTGTGTGTATGGATTATACCATGTTTAGGTTAAAGGTTTAGTTTTTATTTAATTTATTTGATTTATGTAAAATAAAATGGTGGCTTACTTTGTCTTTTCTTGAAGCTTCATGAAGCTTTCAAGCATCTTTGACAAAGTCCACCATTTTGTTTTACATACGATTTTCCTTAACCTAACCTTTAACTTAAACTTGTGTTTAGTCTCTACAAAGGTTAATCTCACCCATGGTTGCAAGATGATAACTTCACTTGATTATTCTTTTCACATAATTTCTTTTTTCTATTTTTCTTCTTCTTCTTCTTCATGAAGGAAAAAAAAACCTTGCTAGAAAATTCCAAGTGTTGAAATCAAGTGAGAAATCCAAATCCAAAGTGAACCCACTTCCTATTTCTTCATCCTCTACTACTTGCCATGTTGTATAGGGTGTTTTCTTCACAAGTTTCATGACCTAGTGAAGATGGAGTTTGAGTTTGAGTCGCCTTGACGTAGATCATCTTCGGTATCGAAGTCGACGACCTAGCCCGATTATTTCTCCGACGAAACCATCGCTAGAGTCCGGGATTCCGATGATTGCAGCGGAGGGACGTCATCATGGAGCTTTAGAAGTGGAGGACCGGATCTACAAAGGTTGTAATCCCTTTCACTTACTAGCAAAGTAGTTTGCTTGCATAGTTTTCGCCTAATCTCTAGTTAACGATCTTACATAGAGTTGTTAGGCACATAAAAATTTGAATTTAGCATGGTAGATGCCTTCTGGAACCTCTTGAGTGTGCCTAGGAACCCTACAGTGGTATCAGAGCCTAGCTAGAGCTTTAGGGAAAGTGTAGACGAAATTAGAGATCCGATCGAACCCCGAAACCCCGATCAAAACCCTTCTCTGTACATTTTTTCAAACTGTGGATTTTTGTGAATTAAAAATGCTTAGAAAATTAAGCAGGAAAATATAAGAATTACTGTGAAGTACGGACCCCTAACTCAAAAATTTGACCGTGGAACCGCGGCCAAACCAAGGGTTTGGCGGCGGTTCAGCGGCCCAAATTGTGAATTAGTCCCTCAAACTTCACATATTTATTCTTAGGTCCTTTCTTGTCATTTTTGTCTGGGAATTTTTTAATTCCACTCAAGTGTTGAGTTTTCTAGGGTTTTATTGGGGACTCGTTAATTCGATCGGATAATTTAACTTCTTTTATGTTTTTCCGGATATTTTAGAAACTGTTAAAAAGTTCGACCGGATATAAATACCCATTTTTTCCCCTTCCGCAAAATTTCCAAGTGTTGGATTTTTCCGTAGTTTAAGAACGTTCTAAGTAGTGCAAGTAACGCGATGGACCCTCTAGAAGACAACAAACTTTAACTCGATTATGTGACCGTTTTGAACTGCCCTTTGAACCTTAGGGTTTGGAGCAGTATGGCGTGCTACATGTGAGGCGTTGGCTTGACCCTTTACGGCTGGACCGTTGGTACTGTGGCATGAAGTGGATGTTTTAAAACTTATTTCATGTGTTGAGCTTTTCGGGAAAACTTGGGTGTTTGATTATTCGTTCGGAAAGTTTAACATTGTCTATTTATCTGGAATGTGATACAATATTTGGAATCCACAAGTAGTTATGAGATAACTGAATGAATGTTATAAATCTAGCATTTTAGTCTCACTTGATCGGTTGCCACGGAATTTTGATGTGATCAAAAGTCCGTCGCAATCACGTAGCGTACGCGGATACTCGCCGGGTAAACTTAATAGACAGCCATGCCCCATAGCCCCGACAAAGTGACTGTAGGAGAACCCCGTCGCCGAAAGCATCCGTTCGGGTGCTCGCGGCAGCGGTGTTCCGCCTTGGTGCACTTCGTCGACGGCAATCGGGGGTGCGGCCGTCTACTAAAGTTTGTGACGAGCATTCGATCAGGATGTCGGGAATCTTGCTGAATTGCCCGACTTGATATTGAAAAGAGTTTTCGATAATGAGACTAAAATGCGGGGTTTATAATTGTTAGGCATGCGATGTCTAAGGAATTCATTTGGTTAGGCATGCAATGTCTAAAGGGGTTGCGGATTCCAACTGTTGTAGTTTTACACTTTCTTTTCATGTGACCGTAAGTGTAATATGTGATATCGCCGGTTTCGTTGCTATATGTCAACGACAATTGGGATACGCATGTTTACTTACGTTGATGACATGTGATGTTATGTGTTGCTAGATATGTTATATTGGATCGTCGCGTTTGAATAGCCGGGGTTTTTATGTGAGATGAGAGTTTTTTCTTTTTCATTCATGTAAAATTATTTATATGTAATATTCTTTTATTAGGGCACTTCCGGGATGAGGTTGATGTCACCACTTGTATATTATTTACTTTTCCGCATTAGGTAGACCCAAGGCGGGGAGCACAAGTAACCAGGTTCTAGGGTCCAGTGGGAGACCATCTCGAGGAGTCGAGACCAGGTCTCCTAACCCTCGAATTGGCAGTGTTGCTTGCCGCTCTCATAGGGGTCTAGGGATGTGGGTTTGGCTATTCATTGTGACCTTGGAATCCGTGTTTTATACTGGCTCGTATTGAAAACACGGACGCCCTAGTATATCCAATGTTTCATATGTTTCTTCTGCTGCGATATCTGTGATGTGATCATTTGATATGTTGTGAAGGATACTGTATATAATATATATGTATATTATATAGACATTACTTATGTTTTGCACTTGCGCTAGCCTTTCCCCGCTCTGTCGTTAGTTACCTAACCTAACGGCCCACGAGGGGACATCGAGGTGAATGCGGATGGCATAAGTGTACGTCGTATTTATCTGTGATGTTTAGGTGGTTTAAATGACGGGACTTCATTAATCTGATTAATGAAATAAAAGAAACCTAAAAGATGTTGTGGAATCGAATTTTCAAAAACAGGTAGCTACAGTTCTTGCTATGCATCGCGGTGTTCCTTGTAGAACATCCTGCACCTTATTCGATAAGGAAAGGGCCGAGATCCCTTCACCGGGAGTGACCCCTTTAGCGATAACTGGCAGATGCTACAACCCTCGGTTTGTCTTTTTATTGCTCCTATAGTTCTTGCTTTGCACAACGGTATATATGATATATCCTGCACCTTATTCGATGAGGAAAGGGCCGACGATCCCTTCACCGGGAGTGACCCCTTTAGCAAAACTAGAAAAGCCTAAAAAACACTCCATTTTAAAATTATTTGATTCTACAACGATATCAAGTTCATTACGCAATTGGTTTTCAAAAAACCTGTCGTAGCCCTCCGTCATTTCAGATAAGTACTACTTAGTATTCGTGCTGCGGTAGTTTGGCATGCGTCAAGGCGTAGTGTACGGTAGCTAACTAGTGCTTATCTGCTAGCATACGATGCGATTGGATTAGGGTATTCGTACGGCGTTGTTTGGCATGCGTCAAGGGTCGTGCGGGTGGGTTTAATTCAATCAAGAAATGTACGGGTTGAGCTTGACTAGCGGACTATGGTTTGTTTGGCATGCGTCAAGGTCATAGCACGCTAAGGGCAAAATATTATCGGGAATTTCAAGTGTTGAAATTTGCAATGAGATTGCATACCTTCTATGAGATAGTTGGATCCCGATACCCACTGCGAGTAATTGTTACTCCTGGGAGAGTTTTACACATTACAATTAGCCGATCAAGTAGGTGTCTAGAAAGGTGTCAACGGGGTTACGCCAATGGGAAAACGAGGTTTACTTTAATTAGGTCCGTGCGAAAGCACGGTGAACCTCCCTCAAAGTACCGACACTGGCCTGGCTGAAAGATTGGCGAACTTGTAGCGTGTAATTAATCCCGGCTAGTCTTTCCTTTTAGGGTTTGAAGGAAGATTTGATAAAAACAGTGGGAGCCATCCTGATTAGATAAAATAATAACCAATCTGATCTAGCAATAGCGCACACAGAGTGTTTTCTTCTCTCTCTCTCTCTCCAGGTAGCGACCATGTCACGCCTTAATCAAGATAATAATATGGATGTATTGACCGAACCCGCTTGTTATACTGGGCTGGGGAACGTGTTAGTTGTATGTATGCCCTAGAGGCCAGTATTGTACAGATGATGTATATTATATTGGATGCTTGGACATATATAGAGATGACTTTCTTGCTCGACATGATAGTATGCTATCTGGTTGCTCTTTATCTTAACATGTACACTAGTCTCTTTATACTATCTTATAGTTACATGTTGGTAAAGCCCTTAAGATTTGTACTTGACTACCTGGACTATGATGCAGATCATACTAGTGGGGATATGGTAGTCCATAAGTACATCCTTCAAGGTCCCTAGTCGTGGGTGTATCGAGACGGGGCATCGATATACCAGTGTAGACTAGCGTATACGCTTCTCGACCCATGTGATGGGCGATGGATGATCCCATATCCATTGGTGTTTGACATCAGAGATGGTATACGGATGCTCAGTGGAGACTGAGTACACTGGACGGACTCGCCGAGAACTCCCATATGGTATTATACCTCACGTCAGATGGCAGTTCTCAGGTGACACTTGTACAGGTTAGTCTGTAGACCCGAGATCGTCATAGAGTCTTGTGTGATTCCCACTGTGCTTTAATCTCCACCTTACCACGTCCATGAGGGCGTGCAAAACGGTGGTCTTTGGGCACAGTCTCGAGTCACATGGAGGCAATGAGCGATAGGAGGGGTTTCGTCTCTCCCGGTATTGGGGGTTGATGTTGCGCAGTGCTCGATTGGCCGTAGCAGGGAAGTCCCTGGCCAGGGCTGATCAGAGATTTGCTGGTAAGTGTTACCAGTAGTTTCTCGACCCGTTATGAGCCTCACATCGGCACGACTTATCGGGTTATTGGGGTCTGACGTTTACCACCCCTAGACTTGATATGCGACATATCAGACGAAGAGACCGGACTGTATGGTAAGTGTTACTGGTCGGATTCGCAGGAGTGTGAGCGGGCTAGCTCGTCGATCTTCTGATCGCTCAATACCCGGGTGGCCGTTACGTTTAGCAGACCGCTTGCGGCTTGTAGGTGCTTGATATGATCATCATCTGCTACCGGCGTATTGACGAGTCTTTAGAGTCCTACACAGAGGTTTCCTGGCTCAAGCGAAACGAAATAGGAGCGCATATGAGATATGTGCAGGACCGAGAATAATGCGTGTATGTGATACCGCATTTCATTCTCGCGATATATGTTTCGATTGGTTGTATGAGATATGACCTAGTTATCGAATCATTGATTCGATAAATCGATGCATTGAATACTAGTCGGTTATGTGCGACATGACCGGATCATTGAATCAAGTGTTGATTTAATGATTTAATGTATAATTATATATTTGATATATTACTTTGCATTAACTAGTATTGGTTCATTTTAAACGGATTTTTCTCACTTGATTTACACATTGTATATGTGATATACTTTTGTGCACATATTTGTATCATGTTTGATGATACTTGATCATATGGTTAAGTGTATAGAATTAAACCATAGTTAACTTGAGATTAGGGTTTTGATTATGCATTTATTCATTTATTTGTTTATTCATTTATTTGGATAAACTTTAAGATGAAAATGGTGGCAATTTTTGTTTCATATTGAAGCTTCATGAAGCTTTGACTTTGCTAACCATTCTTGTCTTCATGCTTAACCCTAACCCACTCAAATGACCATGGTTTATTCTCTACACTTAACCCTAGTTAAAGTTATGATAAGTTTGTATTTTCTTTTCATTTTAAAATAGAACTTATCATAACTAGCTTCATCATCTTCTTCTTCTAAAAAGAAAAAGCTTGCTACTTTAATGGCAACTTGAGTTCTAGTGAGAGAAATCCAATTCTAAAGTGAACCCACCTCCTATTTCTTCACCCTCTACCTCTTGCCAAGTTGTTTTGGGTGTTTCCTTCACAAGTTTCACAACTTTGTGAAGTCGGAGCTTGAACTAGTGCAACCTCGACGTAGATCGTCTTTGACACGAAGCCGACGACCTATTCCGCTCGCTTTCCCGATGAAACCGATGAACGAGTCTAAGATTGGAGAAGGACAGCGAGAGGAACACTACGTGGAGCTAAGGAAGTGGATATCCGGATCTACAAAGGTTGTAGAATCTAACTATTAGTTAAGTAGTTAACTAGTTTACCTTTTCGCCTAAACATCTAGTCAACGATCCGTGTTAGGGTTTCTCGGCACCAATAATTTTTGAAATTGGCATGGTTGATGCCTTATGAGACCTCACTAGAGTGCCTAGGAACCCTACAGTGGTATCAAAGCCTAGCTAGAGCCTTAGGCGAAGTCTAGACGCAATTTGAAGCCCGAACGAACCCGAAACCCTAAACTTAACATGCTCTCTGTGCATTTTCTAAAATATGGGATTTTTCAAGATTAAAAATGCCTAAAAAATTCAGCAGGAATATCTAAGAATTATGGTGAAACACGAGCTCATGAAGCTTCCAAACAGCCGCGGAAACGCGGCAGAAGCATGGCTTCTGCCGCTGTTCCGCGGCCAACTGTTCACTTTACCCAATATTGTTTGCACAGTAATTCTTCTTTTCTGGTGCTGAGTTTTATGGGAATTTTTAATAATTATTCAAGAGTTGAATTTTCTGTGGTTGCTTTGGGGATTCGGTGTTTCGATCGGGGTATCAAATTTCGTCTTTGTGTATTTTCGGATAATTTTTTGAATATGTTAAAAAGTTCGACCGGATATAAATACCCAATTTTTCCCCTGTCGGGAAATTTCCAAGTGTTGGATTTTTCCGTAGTTTAACGACGTTCTAAGTAGTGCAAGTAATGCGATTGACCCTCTAGAAGACAACAAACCTTAACTCGATTATGTGACCGTCTTGAACTGCCCTTTGAACCTTCGGGTTTGGGGCAGTACGGCGTGCCACATGTGAGGCGTTGGCTTGACCCTTCTACGGCTGGACCGTTGGTACTGAGGCACGAACTGAATGTTCCTAGACTTATTTCATGTGTTGGACTGTATCGGGAAAACTTGGGTGTTCGAATGTTCGATCGGAAAGTTTAACATTTTCTGTTTATCTGGAATGTGATACAATAATTGGAATTCACAAACTGTTATGAGATAACTGAATGAATGTTATAAATCTAGCAGTTTAGTCCCACATGATATTGAAAAGAGTTTTCGATAATGAGACTAAAATGCGGGATTTATATCAATTAGGCATGTGATGTCTATGTATTTCATTTGATTAGGCATGCGATGTCTAAAGAAGTTGCGGATTCCAATTGTTGTAGTTTTGCACTTTCTTTTCTGTAACCGTAAGTGTAGTATGTGATATCGCCGGTTTCGTTGCTATACGTCAACGACAATTAGGGTATGCATACTTACTTACGTTGATGACATGTGATGTTATGTGTTGCTGGATATGTTATATTGGATCGTCGTGTTCGAATAGCCAGGGTTTTTTATGTGAGATGAGTGTTTTTCATTTTCATTCATGTAAAATCCTGTATGTAATATTCTTTTATTTGGGGCACTTCCAGG
This sequence comes from Agapanthus africanus, assembly GCA_030015575.1. NCBI lineage: Eukaryota > Viridiplantae > Streptophyta > Magnoliopsida > Asparagales > Amaryllidaceae > Agapanthus > Agapanthus africanus. The sequence goes on along the minus strand of JASDDO010000026.1, from coordinate 394,349,832 downwards.
TAGCGGAAGTTGTCACCTTTTGTATATTATTTACTTTTCCGCATTAGGATAGACCCAAGGTGGGAAGCACAAGTAACCGGGTTCTGGGGTCCAGTGGGAGACCAACTCGAGGAGTCGAGTCCGGGTCTCCTAACCCTAGAATTGGCAGGGTTGCTTGCCGCTCTCGTAGGGGTCTAGGGGTGTGGGATTGGCTATTCATCACGACCGTGGAATCCGTGTTTTATACTGGCTCGTATTGAAAACACGGACGTCCTAGTATATCCAATATTTCATATGTTTATTCTGCTGCGATATCTGTGTTGTGACTCTGTGATGGATATAGTATATAGTATATATGATATATTATATAGACGTTACTTATGTTTTGCACCCGCACTAGCCCTGCCCTGCTCTGTCGTTAGTTACCTAACCTAACGGTGCACGAGGGGACATCGAGGCGAATGCGGATGGCATAAGCGTACGTCATATCTATCTGTGATGTTTAGGTATTTAAATGATGGGACTTCATTAATGTGATTAATGAAAGATAAGAAACCTAAGATGTTGTGGAATCGAATTTTAAACTAAAACAGGTAGCTACAGTTCTTGCTTTGCACAGCGGTATATGTGATATATCCTGCACCTTATTCGATGAGGAAAGGACCGAGATCCCTTCACCGGGAGTGACTCCTTTAGCAGTAACTGGTAGATGCTACACACTCGGTTTGGTTTTGATTGCTTTTAAGAGTTTTTGCTTGGCATAGCGGTATATATGATATACCCTGCACCTCATCGACGAGGAAAGGGCCGACGATCCCTTCACCGGGAGTGACCCCTTTAGCAAAACTAGAAAAGCCTCAAAATCACTCCATTTCAAAACTTCATTTGATTCTACAACGATATCAAGTTCATTACGCAATAGGTTTTCAGAAAAACCTGCGTAGCCCTCCGTCATTTCAGATAAGTTACATATAGTATTCGTGCTACATTTGTTGGCTTTCGTCAAGGTGTAGTGTGCGGTAGCTATGTGCTGCTTATCTGCTGCATATGATGCGACTGGATTAGGGTAGTCGTACGGCTTTGTTGGCTTTCGTCAAGGGTCGTGCGGGTGGGTTTAATTCAGTCAAGAAATGTACGGGTTGAACTTGACTAGCGGGCTGTGGTTTGTTGGCTTTCGTCAAGGTCATAGCACGCTAGGGGCAAAAGCATTATCGGGAATTTCAAGTGTTGAAATTTGCAATGAGATTGCATACCTTCTATCAGATAGTTGGATCCCGATACCCACTGCGAGTAAGAGTTACTCCTGGGAGAGTTTTACACATTGCAATTAGCTGATCAAGTAGGTGTCTAGAAAGGTGTTAACGAGGTTACGCCTCTGGGAAAACGAGGTTTACAGTAATTAGGTTCGTGCGAAAGCACGGGGGACCTCCCTCAAAGTACCGACACTGGCCTGGCTGAAAGATTGGCGAGCTTGTAGTGTGTAATTAATCCCAGCTAGTCTTTCCTTTTAGGGTTTGAAGGAAGATTTGATAAAAAGCAGTGGGAGCCATCCTGATTAGATAAGATAATAACCAATCTGATCTTGCACGAGCATACGCTAAAGTGTTTTCTTCTCTCTCTCTCCAGGTAGCGACCATTTCATGCCCTAATAAAGATAATAATATGGATGTATTGACCGAACCCGCATGTTATACTGTGCTGGGGAACGTTGGTTCCGTTCTTTCCTATAAGAGTTATAGGAATGAACAGGATATAGGGGAATACCAGGATTCCCATGCCACCCGAATGAAGAAAGTACATGATGATGCATTTTCTTTGGGTGTGTTCGTTACAGAGAACTGTTTCTCCATTTGCTCTACGTCCTGGGTATTAGATACCGGGTCAGGATCCCATATATGTAATCAGTTACATGGGCTTAGGAAAGGAAGAGAACTTGGAGAAGGTGATAAAGACATTAGAGTCGGAAATGGTGCAATTGTTGCAGCTAAGACTGTCGGGGAATATCACCTTGAATTACCAACTGGTAATACATTGGTTCTGAACGAATGCTATTACATGCCGAACCTGATATGCAACATTATATCGGTTTCTTTATTAAGTAAAGAGGGATATAATTTTGTATTACAGGACAATGTTATGAACATTTTCCATAACCAAAAGTTGGTTGGATCAGGCACGCTGTGCAATGGCATTTATGTTCTAAATCAATCAACAGTTCTGAGCATAACTAACACACACAAGAGGAAGAGTTCAGAACTGAACGAATCCTTCTTGTGGCATTGTAGACTGGGTCACATCAATGCGACACGACTGGCTAAGTTGCATAAGGATGGATATTTGAAACCATTCGAATTTTCATCTTATGACACTTGCCAGTCATGTCTCAAAGGCAAGATGACCAAAACTCCGTTTACGGGACACGGAGAAAGAGTTACTGAACTCTTAGGACTAGTACATAGTGATGTATGCGGTCCAATGTCTACACATGCCAGGGATGGTTCTTCGTACTTCATTACATTCACTGACGATCTCTCAAGATACGGACATGTGTACTTGATAAGACACAAGTCTGAAGCTTTTGAGAAATTTAGAGAATATAAACAAGAAGTCGAGAACCAAACCGGAAAAAGTATTAAAATCCTTCGATCTGATCGAGGAGGTGAATACTTGAGCAATGAATTCCTGGACTTCCTAAAAGAGAATGAGATTCTCTCTCAGCTGACTCCTCCATACACCACAGCACAACGGTGTATCAGAACGGAGGAACCGCACCCTATTAGATATGGTGCGCTCTATGATGAGCACATCTGAGTTACCTATTTCCTTCTGGGGGTATGCGCTTGAGACAGCCATACATCTATTGAATATGGTCCCAACCAAATCTGTGCCTACCACTCCATATGAGATATGGAAAGGAAAGAGACCAAGTCTTAACTATGTTAAGATATGGGGTTGTCCAGCTTATGTCAAACGACAAAATCCGGACAAACTCGAGGCACGGTCTGTTCTATGCAAATTTGTAGGATATCCCAAGAATTCTCAAGGGTATATCTTTTACCACCCTGAGGAACAAAGAGTGTATGTTTCTCGGCATGCCACCTTTTTAGAAAAGGAATTTCTTGAAAAAGAGATTAGTGGTCATAAGGTAGAACTGGAAGAGGTTCCAGCTGCAGAAGTTACAACAGAAGATCTGGTGGAACCAGAGGATTCCATAGTTCCCGATGAACCCCAGCCACTCCGCCGATCTAGTAGGGTTCCTCGCCAACCTGAGAGATACTACGGTTTTCTCATGGATGGAGGGAGCGAGGATTGCATCATGGAGGATGATGACCCAACTAGCTTCGAGCAGGCCATCACGAGTAGGGACTCAGTGAAATGGCTGGATGCTATGCGGTCCGAGATGGAATCCATGTACACCAACAAAGTATGGACTTTGGATGTTGCTCCTGAAGGGGTAAAACCCATTGGGAGCAAGTGGATCTTCAAGAAGAAACTTGGTGTAGATGGGAAAGTGGAGACTTTCAAAGCTAGACTTGTAGCAAAGGGCTTTCGTCAAAGACCAGGTGTGGACTATGACGAGACCTTTTCTCCAGTGGCTATGCTTAAATCCATCCGGATCATACTTGCCATTGCTGCCTTTCATGACTACGAAATCTGGCAAATGGATGTTAAGACCGCCTTTCTAAATGGTGATTTAGAAGAGTGCGTGTACATGACTCAGCCAGAGGGCTTCGTAGACAGTGGGAGCAGCGGGAAGGTGTGCAAGCTGCTTAAATCCATTTATGGATTAAAGCAAGCATCGCGGAGTTGGAACATCTGCTTTGATGTCGTTATCAAAGAGTTTGATTTCGTCAAAAATCCAGATGAACCTTGTATCTACAAGAAGGTGGCAGAGAGTAAGGTTGTCTTCCTCGTATTGTACGTGGACGACATACTCTTGATAGGAAATGATATTCCTATGCTGCAAGCGGTCAAGCTTTTCTTATCACAAAGATTCTCAATGAAAGATCTTGGTGATGCCTCCTGCATATTGGGAATTAGGATCTATAGAGATAGATCCAAACAGATTTTGGGATTGTCCCAATCCAGGTACATTGACACCATACTAAAGAGGTTTAGTATGGAAGAGTCCAAGCGTGGGAACTTGCCCACGATCTCTGGAGTCACTCTCTCCAAAAAGATGTCTCCCAAGACTGATTTGGAGAGAGCTCGCATGCAAGGGATACCCTATGCTTCGGCAGTAGGCTCTATAATGTATGCGATGCTATGTACCAGACCCGATGTAGCATACTCACTAAGTGTAGTGAGCAGGTATCAAGCTGATCCTGGAGAGAGTCACTGGATAGCTGTGAAGAGCATTCTCAAGTACTTGCGAAAGACTAGAGATATGTTCTTGGTGTATGGTAACGGAGATCTCCAAGTGGAGTCCTTTACCGATTCGAGCTTCCAGAGTGATAAGGAAGACTCTAAGTCGCAGTCGGGTTTTGTCTTTACCCTTTACGGAGGGGCGATTAGCTGGAAGAGTTCCAAGCAGGAAACCGTGGCAGACTCGACGATGGAGGCTGAATACATCGCTGCCAACGATGCTGCTAAAGAAGCTGTCTGGATCAAGAAGTTCATTACTGAACTTGGTGTGGTTCCATCCATTGAGCATCCAATACCTTTGTATTGCGATAACATTGGAGCAGTGGCTTTGGCCAAGGAACCCAGGTCCCATCAGTGATCAAGGCATATTCTGAGGCGGTATCACCTGATCCGGGAGATAGTTGATCGCCGGGAGATCGAGGTCAGGAGGGTTGACACGAAGGACAACACTGCGGATCCACTCACGAAGGCCATTCCCCAGATACAGTTTGAGAGACTCTTCGGGATGCTCGGTATGCGATACTACAGCAGCTGGCCCTAGTGCAAGTGGGAGATTGTTAGTTGTATATATGCCCTAGAGGCCAGTATTGTACAGATGATGTATATTATATTGGATGCTTGGACATATATAGAGATGACTTTCTTGCTCGACAAGATAGTATGCTATCTGGTTGCTCTTTATCTTAACATGTACACTAGTCTCTTTATACTGTCTTATAGTTACATGTTGGTAAACCCCTTAGGATTTGTACTTGACTACCTGGACTATGATGCAGATCATACTAGTGGGGACATGGTAGTCCATAAGTACATCCTTCAAGGTCCCTAGTCGTGGGTGTATCGAGACGGGGCATCGATATACCAGTGTAGACTAGCGTATACGCTTCTCGACCCATGTGATGGGCGATGGATGATCCCATATCCATTGGTGTTTGACATCAGAGATGGTATACGGGTGCTCAGTGGAGACTGAGTACACTGGACGGACTCGCCGAGAACTCCCAGATGGTATTATACCTTACGTCAGATGGCAGTTCTCAGGTGACACTTGTACAGGTTAGTCTGTAGACCCGAGATCGTCATAGAGTCTTGTGTGATTCCCACTGTGATTTGATCTCCACCTTACCACGTCCATGAGGGCATGCAAAACGGTGGTCTTTGGGCACAGTCTCGAGTCACATGGAGGCAATGAGCGATAGGAGGGGTTTCGTCTCTCCCGGTATTGGGGGTTGATGTTGCGCAGTGCTCGATTGGCCGTAGCAGGGAAGTCCCTGGCCAGGGCTGATCAGAGATTTGCTGGTAAGTGTTACCAGTAGTTTCTCGACCCGTTATGAGCCTCACATCGGCATGACTTATCGGGTTATTGGGGTCTGACGTTTACCACCCCTAGACTTGATATGCGACATATCAGACGAAGAGACCGGACTGTATGGTAAGTGTTACTGGTCGGATTCGCAGGAGTGTGAGCGGGCTAGCTCGTCGATCTTCTGATCGCTCAATACCCGGGTGGCCGTTACGTTTAGCAGACCGCTTGCGGCTTGTGGGTGCTTGATATGATCATCATCTGCTACCGGCGTATTGACGAGTCTTTAGAGTCCTACACAGAGGTTTCCTGGCTCAAGCGAAACGAAATAGGAGCGCATATGAGATATGTGCAGGACCGAGAATAATGCGTGTATGTGATACCGCATTTCATTCTCGCGATATATGTTTCGATTGGTTGTATGAGATATGACCTAGTTATCGAATCATTGATTCGATAAATCGATGTATTGAATACTAGTCGGTTATGTGCGACATGACCGGATCATTGAATCAAGTGTTTATTTAATGATTTAATGTATAATTATATATTTGATATATTACTTTGCATTAACTAGTATTGGTTCATTTTAAACGGATTTTTCTCACTTGATTTACACATTGTATATATGATATACTTTTGTGCACATATTTGTATCATGTTTGATGATACTTGATCATATGGTTAAGTGTATAGAATTAAACCATAGTTAACTTGAGATTAGGGTTTTGATTATGCATTTATTCATTTATTTGTTTATTCATTTATTTGGATAAACCTTAAGATGAAAATGGTGGCAATTTTTGTTTCATATTGAAGCTTCATGAAGCTTTGACTTTGCTAACCATTCTTGTCTTCATGCTTAACCCTAACCCACTCAAATGACTATGGTTTATTCTCTACACTTAACCCTAGTTAAAGTTATGATAAGTTTGTATTTTCTTTTCATTTTAAAATAGAACTTATCATAACTAGCTTCATCATCTTCTTCTTCTAAAAAGAAAAAGCTTGCTACTTTAATGGCAACTTGAGTTCTAGTGAGAGAAATCCAATTCTAAAGTGAACCCACCTCCTATTTCTTCACCCTCTACCTCTTGCCAAGTTGTTTTGGGTGTTTCCTTCACAAGTTTCACAACTTTGTGAAGTCGGAGCTTGAACTAGTGCAACCTCGACGTAGATTGTCTTTGACACGAAGCCGACGACCTATTCCGCTCGGTTTCCCGATGAAACCGATGAACGAGTCTAAGATTGGAGAAGGACAGTAAGAGGAGCACTACGTGGAGCTAAGGAAGTGGATATCTGGATCTACAAAGGTTGTAGAATCTAACTATTAGTTAAGTAGTTAACTAGTTTACCTTTTCGCCTAAACATCTAGTCAACGATCCGTGTTAGGGTTTCTCGGCACCAATAATTTTTGAAATTGGCATGGTTGATGCCTTATGAGACCTCACTAGAGTGCCTAGGAACCCTACAGAATGTTGGTCCCGCTCCAACTTATAATTGTTATAAGACCGAGCAGGAATTAGTGGAATACCCGGATTCCCATGCCGCCCAAACGAAGAAAGTGCATGAGATGCATCTCCTCTGGGTGTGTTCATTACAAAGAACTGTTTCTCAGTATCCTCTGCGTCCTGTGTATTTGATACCGGATCAGGATCCCAGATATGTACTCAGTTATATAGGGCTACAGAAAGGTAGAGAACTGAGAACGGGTGATAAGTTTCATAAGACAGAAAATGGTGCAAGTGTTGCAGCCAAGTCTGTTGGTCACTGTCACCCTGTATTACCAGAATACATTGATTCTGAACAAATGTTATTAGATACCGAACCTGATATACAAAATCATATCAGTCTCTTTATTTAGATAAAGAAGGATATAATTTTGTGTTGTTGGATAATGTTTTGAACATTTCCTATATCAAAAGTTGATCGGTTCAGGCACGTTATCTAAAAGCATTGACGTTCTAAATCAAACTACAGTTCTTAGTAAACAGAACACACACAAGAGAAAGAGTTCAGGAATGAACGAATCCTTCTTGAGGCATTGTAGACTAGGTCATATCAATGCGACCCGACTAGTTAAGTTACATTTAGATGCATAATTAAATAAGTTTAAATTTACATCTTGTGAAACTTGCCGGTCATGTCACAAAGATAAGATGACCATAGCTCTGTTTATTGGAAACAGAGAAAGAGTTAGTAAACTCTTGGGATTGATACATGCTGATGTATGAAGGTCCCCTGTCTACACATGCCAAGACCGGTTCTTTGTACTTCATTACCTTCTGTGATGATCTCTCAAGATTCAGACATATGTTTCTGTTGAAACACAAGTCCGAAGCTTTTGAGATATTCACAGAATATAAGTTAGAAGTAGAGAACCAACAACAGGTATAAGTATTATGTCCTTTGATGTGATCAGGGAGAAGAATACTTGAGCACGGGATTCCTGGACTATTCTAAGAATAAGATTCTCTCTCAGCATTACTCCTCCGTATACACCATAGCACGATGCTATATCGGGGCGGAGCAATAGCACCCTATGTGATATGGTGTGCTCTATGATGAGTACTACTGAGTTTCCTATTTCCTTTTAGGGAGTTATGCACTTATGAAGTTGCATACCTATTGAATAGGGTTCCGATCAAATCAGATGCCTACCATTTCATATGAGATATGGAATGGGAAGAGCCCATCTCTTAAGTTAGTTAAGATTTGGGGTTGCCCGGCCTATGTCTAAAAGGCAAAATCTGGACAAGCTCGAGGCAAAGTCAGTACTGTAGAAGTTTGTTGGATATCCCAAGCATACGCAAGGGAATATCTTCTACCTAACCGAGGAACAAAAGATGTTTTGTTACTCAGCATGCCACCTTTGTGAAAGGGAATTTCTTATGAAGAAATTTGTGGACATGAGGTAGAACTGGAAAGAGTTCCAGTTATACAAACTGCAGCTGATGATCTGGTAGAACCAAAGGATTCAATAGCCACCAACGAACCTCAGCCTCTCCGCCGATCTAGTAGGGTTCCTCACCCACCTGAGAGATACTTCGGTTTCTCTATGACAGTGGGAGCAAGGATTGCATCATGAGATGATGACCCAACTAGTTTCGGGCTGGCCATCAGGAGTAGGACTCTGTAAGAATGGCTGGATGCTTATCGATCTGAGATGGAATCCTTATACACCAACAAAGTATGGACTTTGGTTACTTTATCTGAAGGGTTAAATCCCCATCAAGAGCAAGTATATCTTGAGAAGATTACTTGGTGTACATAGAAAAGTTAAGACTTTCAAAGGTAGACTTGTTAATGGATTTGCATCATTGACCAGGTATGGATTATAATGAAACCTTTTCTAAGTAACTATGCTTAAATCCATCCAGATCCTACTTGCCACGGCTACATACCATGACTGCGATATCTGGCGGTTGGGTGTCATGACTGCTTTTCTAAATGATGTTTTAGAAAAGAGAGTCTATAAGAACACAGTCAGAGGGCTTCGTAGACAGTGGGAGCAGCGGAAACGTCTGCAAGATGTTTTATGTGATAAAGCAGGCATCGCGGAGTTGGAACATCTGTTTTGATGAGTTAGTCAAAGAGTTTGACATCATCAAAATGGTAGATGAACCTTGTATATACAAAAAGGTAGTAGGGAGTATGCTGGTGATCCTCGTAGAGTACGTGGATGACATACTCTTGATAGGGAAGGAGTTTCCTATGCTACGCTCGGTCAATCTCCGCTTATCACAAGGATTCTCCATATAGGATCAAAGTGATACCTACTAAATCCTGGATTTTGCATCTATAAGATAGATCTAATTGGATGTTAGGATACTCACTAGTTGTAGTGAGTTGGTATCAATCGATCATGGGGAGAATCACTGGAAAGGTTACAGGGTGATAAGGACGACCGAATGTCAGTCGCAGGCATTGTCTTTACCCTCAGTGGAGGGACGGTATGTTGGAAGAGTTCCAAGCTAGATACCATGACATACTAGACGATTAAAGTCAAGATACATCGTTACCAAAGATGCTACCAAAGAGGAAGTCTGGGTGTATATTAGTTCATGAGATGAACTTCGTTCCTACCATTGTGAGACAATGGAGTTGTGGCTTATGACTAGAAACGCCTGTCCCATCAGTGATTCAGACATATTCTGAGGCAGCATCACCTGATCATGGAGATAGTTGATCTCAAAGGGGATCGAGGTTCAGAGAGATGACTCAGAGGAAAACACGTCGGATCCACTCACAAAGGCCTTTTCCCTGAGAGAGACTTTTATGGGAAGGTTGAGTATGAGATACTACAACCACTGCTGTCAGATGGCCCTAGTGCAAGTGGGAGATTGTTAGTTATATGTATACCCTAGAGGCCATTACTATACATAGGATGTATATTGTAGTGGATGCTTAGACATATATAGGGATGACTTTCTTGCTCGATATTATAGTATGCTATCTGGTTACTCTTTACCTTAACGTGCACACTGATTGTCTCTCTGTTACATGTTGGTAAAGACCTTAGGATGTGTACTTGACTACCTGGACTATGATGCGGATCAAACTAGTAGGGACATGGTAGTCCATAAGTACATCCTTCAAGGTCCCTAGTCGTGGGTGTATCGAGACGGGGCATCGATATACCAGAGTAGACTAGCGTGTAGCTTCTCTACCCATATAGATGGGCGATGGATGATCCCATATCCATTGGTGTTTGACATCAGAGATGATATATGGGTGCTCAGTGGAGACTGGGTACACTGGAAGGACTCGCCGAGAACTCCCAGATGGTATTATACCTTACGTCAGATGGCAGTTCTCTGGTGACACTGGTACAGGTTAGTTTGTAGACCCGAGATCGTCATAGAGTCTTGTATGATTCCCACTGTGCTTTGATTTCCATCATACCACGTCCAAGAGGGTGTGCAAAAAGGTGGCTTTTGGGTACAGTCCCGAATCACATGGAGGCAATGAGCGATGGGAGGGGTTTCGTCTCTCCCGGTATAGGAAGTTGATGTTGCGCTGTGCTCGATTGGCTATAACAGGAAGTCCTTGGCCAAGGCTGCTTTAGGGATTTACTGGTAAGTGTTACCAGTAGTTTCTCGACCCGTTATGAGCCTCATATCGACATGACTTATCGAGTTATTGGGGTCTGACGTTTACCTCTCCTAGGCGAGATATGCGACATATCAGACGAATAGACCGGAATGTACGGTAAGTGTTACTGGTTGGATTCACAGGAGTGTGAGCGGGCTTGCTCGTTGATCTTCTGATCGCTCAATACCCGGCTGGCCGTTACGTTTAGCAGACCGCTTGCGGCTTGTGGGTGTTTGATATGATCATCCCCTACTGCCGGCGTATTGACGAGTCTTTAGAGTCCTACACAGAGGTTTCCTGGCTCAAGCGAAACGAAATAGGAGCGCATATGAGATATGTGCGGGACCGAGAATAATACCAGTATGTGATACTGTATTCTATTCTCGCGATTTGTATCATCAGTCGTTTATATGTAATATAGCCGGGTTACCAAATCAAGTGTTGATTCGATATATTGATACACATGATATTAGTCGGTTATATGTAGTATGACCGGATCATTAAATCAAGTGTTGATTTAATGATTTAATGTATAATTATATATTTGATATATTACTTTACATTAACTAGTATTTGTTCACTTAAGATTGATTTTCTTACTTGATGTGCACAAGTTGTATATGTGATATATTTTTGTGCACTAGTTTGTATCATGTTTGATGATACATGCAAACTTGGGTGTGTGTATGGATTATACCATGTTTAGGTTAAAGGTTTAGTTTTTATTTAATTTATTTGATTTATATAAAATGAAATGGTGGCTTACTTTGTCTTTGCTTGAAGCTTCATGAAGCTTTCAAGCATCTTTGACATAGTCCACCATTTTGTTTTACATAAGATTTTCCTTAACCTAACCTTTAACTTAAACTTGAGTTTAGTCTCTACAATGGTTAATCTCACCCATGGTTGCAAGATGATAACTTCACTTGATTATTCTTTTCACATAATTTCTTTTTTCCATTTTTTTTCTTCTTCTTCTTCATGAAGAAAAGAAAACCTTGCTAGAAAATTCCATGTGTTGAAATCAAGTGAGAAATCCAAATCCAAAGTGAACCCACTTCCTATTTCTTCATCCTCTACCACTTGCCATGTTATATAGGGTGCTTTCTTCACAAGTTTCATGACCTAGTGAAGATGGAGCTTAAGTTTGAGTCGCCTCGACGTAGATCATCTTCGGCATCGAAGTCAACGACCTAGCCCGATCATTTCTCCGACGAAACCATCGCTAGAGTCCGGGATTCCGATTATTGCAGCGGAGGGACGTCATCACGGAGCTTTAGAAGTGGAGGACCGGATCTACAAAGGTTGTAATCCCTTTCACTTACTAGCAAAATAGTTTTCATGCATAGTTTTCGCCTAATCTCTAGTTAACGATCTTACATAGAGTTGTTAGGCACATAAAAATTTGAATTTGGCATGGTAGATGCCTTCTGGAACCTCTTGAGTGTGCCTAGGAACCCTACAGATACAACATGCATGGGTGTATGAGACTTACACCATGCTATTTGTTGTGTTGGGTTTAATATTTAAAGTAATTACAAAATTAGTGGAAGATTAGAAAAATGCATGAAGCTTGTGGAAGCTTGTGGATGCATTGACTAAGTCCACTAAGTTTGTTTTTACTTTGGATATTTGTTAACCTAACCATCATACTTAGCCATGATTATGTCTCTACATGAGTTAGTATATGATACTCACTCACCTATGGTTAGCTCACTCACTTGATCATTATCTTTCTCTCTTTATTTCTTCATCTTCTTCCTTGAGCTAAAAAGCTCTCTAGGGTTTGATCCAAAGTGAGAAACATTGTGAGAAAATAAATTCTAAAGAGAACCCACTTCCTATTTCTCCATCCTCTACTAGACTAGCACTTTAGTTTAGGGTGTTTGCTTCACTAATTCTCTAGTTAGTGAAGTAGTAGCTTGAGTTGGTATTCACTCGACGTAGATCATCTTCGGCCTCGAAGACTTCAAGCAAGCACGCTTCTTTCGCCTCGTGAAGCCATGCAAGAGCCCGGGAGAACCATGATCGCAGCGAAGGGGCTATGACAAGGAGCTTTAGAAGTGAAGGACAGATCTAGAAAGGTTGTATTTCGTATTCACTTCGTAGTAAATGATATTTACTAGCATGTGAAACCCTAATAATCTAACAAAGATCTTGTTTAGGGTTGTTCGGCACGGCTAAAATTTTAATCGGGCATGGTTGATGCCTTGTAGAACCTTGTTAAAGTGCCTAGTAACCCTACATGTAGATCATACTAGTGGGGACAGAGTAGTCGCTAAGTACATCCTTCAAATGTTCCTAGTCGAGGGTGTATCGAGACAGGGCATCGATATACCAGAGTAGACTAGCGTATTGCTTCTCGACCCATGAAGATGGGCGATGGATGATCCCATATCCATTGGTGTTTGACATCAGAGACAGTATACGGGTGCTCAGTGGAGACTGGGTACACTGGACGGACTTGCCGAGAACTCCCAGATGGTATTATACCTCACGTCAGATGGCGGTTCTCTGGTGACACTGGTACAGGTTAGTCTGTAGACCCAAGATCGTCATAGAGTCTTGTATGATTCCTACTGTGCTTTGATTTCCACCTTACCACGTTCAAGAGAACGTGCAAAACGGTGGCTTTTGGGTACAGTCCCGAGTCACATGGAGGTAATGAGCGATAGGAAGGGTTTCGTCTCTCCCGGTATAGGGATTTGATAATGCGCTGTGCTCGATTGGCTATAACAGGAAGTCCTTGGCCAAGGCTGCTTCAGAGATATACTGGTAAGTATTATCAGTAGTTTCTCAACCCGTTATAAGCCTCATATCGACACGACTTATCGAGTTACTGGGGTCTGACGTTTACCACCCCTAGACGAGATATGCGACATATCAGACGAAGAGACTGGGCTGTATGGTAGTGTAACTGATCGGATTCACAGGAGTGTGTGCAGGCTTGCTTGTTGATCTTATGATGGCTCAATACCCGGGTGGCCGTTACGTTTGGCAGACCGCTTGCGGCTTGTGGGTGTTTGATATGATCATCACCTACTGCCGGCGTATTGACGATTCTTTAGAGTCCTACACAGGGGTTTCCTGGCTCAAGCGAAATGGAGTAGGAGCACATATGCGATATGTGCGGGACCGAGATTAATGCGATATGTGATACCGCACTAAATTATCGCGATGTGTGACATGGATGGTTATCTGTGATATAGCAGGGTTATCGGATCAAGTGTTGATTCGATAAGAGGTTACATTAAGATATTAGTCGGTTATATGAGATATAGCCGTATTATTAAATCAAGTGTTGATTTAATAATTTAATGTATAATTATATATTCGATATATTACATTACATTATATTAACTAATATTAGCTCACTTATGATTTCTTTTCTCACTTTAGATACATTGATATATATATGATATATGTTAAATGTATCATGCAAGATTACAAATGCAACTAGGGTTAATGAGGTTTAAACCATGCTAGGGTTATGATTAGGGTTTATAATTTATAATTAAGTAATTCAAATGTTATGGATAAATGTCATGGTTGATATTTGTTGAAAGCTTCTAGAAGCTTCAAGGCATCTTTGACTTTGTCCATTCTATTTGTCTTGTTTAAGATATTTTTGACCTAACCTTTAACCATAGCTTATGGTTAACTCTCTACAAGGGTTAAGCATGACATGCTTAACCCTTAGTTGCATTTCTAACCTCACATATTATTCATTTGGATTAACTCATGAGATGAGTTCTTCTTCTTCTTCCTCCTCAAAAAAGCTTTCTAGCTCTAATGGAGGTATGAGATAAAATGTGAGAAAATCATTTCTAATGTGAGAAAACTTCCTACTTCATCATCCTCTACTACTTACCATTTAGTATAGGGTGTTCTCTTCACAAATTTCATGACCTAGCGAAGAAATAGCTTGGGTTAGTGTCTCCCCGACCTAGATCATCTTCGGCTTCGAAGACATCGAAGCAAGCATGTTCGTTTCTTCATGGGAGCTTCTCTAGAGTCCGGAGTTCACGATCGCAGCGAAGGGGACTACTACACGGAGCTATTGAAGTGAAGGACCTGTCTACAAAGGTTTTATTCCTTGCTCACTTCTTATTGCAAAGTGTTTGAATATGTTTTCCGTAATATTTCTAGGATACGATTCTTGTTTAGGGTTAGCTAAAACGAAAATTTTTGAATTTGGCATGGACGATGCCTCCCGAAACCTTGCTACTGTCTTGGGTAACCATTCAGTGGTATCAGAGCCATGCTAGAAATTAATATGGATTTTGTTAGAATCACGAAACCGAAACAACCCCGAAACTTGAAACACAAAACTATAGTTTCTGTCGATTTTGAAAAGAGTTCAAAAAATTATTTAAACAAGTGCTGAATGTTGTATGAGATACCATAAGAACACACAAGAAAAGCCAACCTCAGAGCTCGGACCATGGCCGGCGACATTGCTAGGGATTCCGGCGACGCCGGATGTTCAATGGAGAATGGGGTTGAGTTTTTTGGTGTGTTCCAGTGACTTGGTTTTGGTGTTTCAGGTGTTGTTTATTTTAGCTAATTTTGCATGTGATGTAATTTTACACTATAAGCAATTCGGAGTGTTTCGTATTCGTAGTTTTAACATTGTTTCGGGTCATTCACGTATTGTCTAGGCGAAGTTAAAAAGTTCGATCGAATGTCAAAAACCCATTTTTCCAAGTTTAACGTATTCGGAAAAAATGCAAGTGATTCTGTGGACCCTCTAGAAGAACGTAAACCTTAACTCGATTATGTGGCCGTCAAAACTGCCACTTGAACCCTAGGTTTGTAGTAGTTTAGCGTTGTCACATGTGAGGCGTTAGTTTGACCCTTCTACGGCTGGTTCATAGGTACTGTGGCATCTTCTGGCTATTATTAAAACCGTGCTCAAGTGTTGAGCTGTCGGGAAATTATGGGACTTTGATTAATCGATCGAAGAGTTTAACGTCGTCCGAATATTGTGTGATGGGGTACAATATTTGGAATCCACGTGTAGTTATGAAATAACTAATTTGAATGTTATAAATCTTGCAATTTAGTCTCATTTGATCGGTTTCCACGGGATGTTGATGTGATTAAAAGTCCGTCGCAATCACGTAGTGTACGCGGATACTCGCCGGGTAAACTTAATAGATAGCCACGCCCCATAGCCCCGACCAAGTGACTGTAGGAGAACCCCGTCACCAATAGCATCCGTTTGGGTGCTCGCGGCAGCGGTGTTCCGCCTTAGTGCACTTCGTCAACGACATCGGGGGGTGCGGCCGTCTACTAAAGTTTCCGACGAGCATTCGATCAGGATGTCGAGAATCTTATTGAATTGCCCGACTAGATATTGAAAGTGTTTTCGAGATCGAGACTAAAATGCGGGGTTTATAATTGTTAGGCATGAGATGTCTAAGGAATTCATTTGGTTAGGCATGAAATCCAAAGTATGTGATACATTGGGTTTATGATGTCTAAGGTGGTTGCGGATTCCAACTATTATAGTTTTTCATTTTCTTTTCTGCGACCGTAAGTGTAATATGTGGTGTATCGTCGGTTTCGGTGCTATATGTCAACGACAATTGGGATACGCATATTTACTTACGATGATGACATGTGATGTTATGTGTTGCTGTGATATGTTATATTGGATCGTCATATTTGAATAGCCGGGGTTTTTATATAAGATGAGAGTTTTTTTATTTTCATTCATGTAAAATTCATTGTATGTAATATTCTTTTATTGGGGAACTTCCGGGTTGAGGATGATGTCACCATTGTATATTATTTACTTTTCTGCATTAGGATAGACCCAAGACGGGGAGCATAAGTAACCGGGTTCTAGGGTCCAGTGGGAAACCATCTCGAGGAGTCGAGACCGGGTCTCCTAACTCTAGAATTGGTGGGGTTGCTTGCCGCTCTCGTAGGGGTCTAGGGGTATGGGATTGGCTATTCATCACGACCGTGGAATTCGTGTTTTATACAGGCTTAAAATAAAACCCGGAAATCTTAGTATATCCAATATTTCATATGTTGTTTTCTGCTGCGATATCTGTGATGTGATCATTTGATATATTGATGAGATGAATACAGGATATAGTATATGTGATATATTATATAGACGTTGCTTATGTTTTACACCCGTGCTAGCACCGCCCCGCTCTATCGTTAGTTACCTAACCTAACGGTGCACGAGGGGACATCGAGACGAATGCGATGGCATAAGCCTACATTGTATTTGTCTGTGATGTTTAGGTAACTTAAAATGATGGGACTTCATTAATGAGATTAATGAAATAAAATAAAGCTAAAGATATTGTGGAATTGAATTTTCAAAAACAGGTAGCTCTAGTTGTTGCTTTGCATAGCGGTGTTCCTTATAGAACATCCAGCACCTTATTCGATAAGGAAAGAGCCGAGATCCCTTCACCGGGAATGACCTCTTTAGCAATAACTGGCAGATGCTACAACTCTCGGTTTGTCTTTTGATTGCTTTTATGGTTTTTGTTTTGCATAGTGGTATTAGTGAAATATCCTGCACCTTATTCGATAAGGAAAGAGCCGACGATCCCTTCACCGGAAGTGACCTCTTTAGCAAAACTAGTAAAAGCCTAAAAAACACTCCATTTTAAATCATTTGATTCTACAACGATATCAAGTTTATTACGCAAAGGGTTTTCTTAAAAACTTGCGTAGCCCTTCGTCATTTCAGATAAGTACTTCATAGTATTCGTGCTACGTTTGTTGGCCTGCGTCAAGGCGTAGCGTGCGGTAGCTATTTATGCTTATCTGCTAAAGTATATGATGCGATTGAGTTAGGGTAGTCGTGCGACTTTGTTGGCCTGCGTCAAGGGTCATGCGGGTGGGTTTAATTCAATCTGGAAATATAAGAGTTGAACTTGACTAGCGGACTATGGTTTGTTGGCCTGCGTCAAGGTCATAGGACGCTAGGGTTAAAATATTATCGGGAATTTCAAGTGTTCAAATTTGCAATGAGATTGCATACCTCCTATGAGATAGTTGGATCCCGATAACCACTGTGAGTAAGAGTTACTCCTGGGAGAGTTTTACACATTACAATTAGCCGATCAAGTAGGTATCTAGAAAGGTGTTAAAGGGGTTATGCCTCTAGGAAAATGAGATTTATTTTAATTAAGTCCGTGCGAAAGCACGGGGAACCTCCCTCAAAGTACCGAGACTGGCCTGTCCGAAAGATTGGTGAAATTGTATGGTGTAATTAATCCTGGCTAGTCTTTCTTTTTAGGGTTTGAAGGAAGATTTGACTAAAACAATGGGAGCCATCCTGATTAGATAAATAAATAACCAATCTAATCTTGCAAGAGCATACGCTGAGTGTTTTCTTCTCTCTCTCTCTCTCTCTCTCCAGGTAGCGACCATGTCACGCCTTAATCAAGATAATAATACAGATGTATTGACCGAACCCGCTTGTTATACTGCGCTAGGGAACGTTGGTCCCGCTCCAACTTATAATTGTTATAAGACCGAGCAGGAAATAGGGGATTACCAGGATTCCCGTGCCGACCAAACGAAGAAAGTGCATGCTGATGCATCATCTTCGGGTGTGTTCATTGCAGAGAACTGTTTCTCAGTTTCCTTTACGTCCTGGGTATGAGATATCGGATCAGGATCCCACATATGTAATCTGTTACTGTAGGGTTCCTAGGCACTCATACAAGGGTCTATACGGCATCAACCAAGCCCGATTTAAAATTTAGACGTGCCGAATAACCCAAAGCTAGGATCTTTGCAAGAAAATTAGGGTTACACATGCAAGTAAACATCTTTACAACTAAGAGTGAGGGATTACAACCTTTGTAGTCCGCTCCTTCGCTTCATAAGCTCCGAGTAGTCGTCCCTTCGCCGCAATCCATGATCTCCCGGACTCAAGAGAAGCTCCACAACCCGAATGGTCCATGCTTGCTTGCAGTCTTCCTTTTCAAAGATGATTTACCGTGAAGTTTCTTTAACTCAAGCTCTTTCTCACTAATGAAGTGAACACCCTTATATAATTGGATAGATTAGATGAGGATGATGAAGTTGCATTTATGCTCTCTTTTATTATCAATTTCTCACTCTAATTCATCACAAATCTCAAAACTAGAAAACAATGCAAGGAGGAAGAAGAAGAAGATGAATGAATAATTCTTTTGTGATGAATAATGAAAAAGATTATATGATTACAAATGCAACCATGGTCAAAGATGACAAGGCAAACCTTTGTAGAGAGTTAACTAGGGTTAAGGGTGTGGTTTGGGTAAGGAAAATATCTCACAAAATATCCATCATAATATCTTTGCAAGAAACAAAAGAAAAGCTTCTAGAAGCTGTTGGAGATAGTGCCCTCACAGTCAATTATTGGATCACAGGCACATGATTGCAATGATTGAAGGAGGACCAATTCCGGTAGGACAGTCTTACTCAAGATGATAGTATGCTATCTGGTTTACCTTTATCATCGTGTACTGCTTTAGGTGACCTTACATGTCACTATTGCACGTTGATAGAGCCCCTACGATTCTTGCTTGACTGCCAGTAGTATGAGGGCGATCATATACGTGGGAGATGGTAGTCTATAAGCACATCCTTAAAAGGTCCCTAGTCGTGGGAGTTTCGAGACAGGGCATCGATACTCCAGAGTCGACTAGTGTATACAGTCGAGACCACGACGAGGGGCGGTGGCCGGTCTCACAAGCCACTGGTGTCAGTTGGTTCACCTAAGATGTATACAGGTGCTCATTGGGTTATGAGTACACCGGACATGACTCGCCGGGAATATGCTAGTTGGTCTTATACCTGACGTCAGATAGCAGTTCCCTGGTGACATGTGTGCTGGTTAGTCCATCGACCTGAGGATCGTCATTTGTCTCGTGTGAGTTCCCACTGTACTTTGATTACTACCCTACCACGCTCAAAGGTGACGTGCAAACAGGTTTTAGTTGGGTACAGTCCCGAGCCACATGGAGGCCGTGAGCGGATCTTTATGGGTTCTTCTCTCCCGGTATTGGGAGTGAGGTCGCGCTGTGTCTAGGAGAGCCATTACACAAAGCCCTCGGCCGAGACAGGAGATTTACTGGTAGGTATTCCAGTAGTATCTCAGGGTGTTCTGGGTTATACTCCGACACGACTTGTACCGCTTTTGGGGGTCTGCCTTTTACCAACCCCCTAGGCCCGCCATGTGATGCTCATAGACGAACGGACCGGAATGTACGGATATTGCCACTGACAGGCTCAGTAGGGTGGCAGCATGAGTTCGCTCACAGACGTCCCTTTTGGTCAATAGCTGGTAGCCCGTCACGTATGGCTAATACCTCTGACGTGCTAGTGGTTAAATCCACAGCCATAGTATTGACGAGTCTTTAGAGTCCCCCACAGACAGTTGCTCAAGTTTCGGGCGAAACGTTGTAGAGGCCGTATGGAGATATGGCAGGGTTCGATCAGATACGTGCGGTATTGCACGGATCATGATCGGGCGGATAATACTAGCGGGCTTTGGTTTAAGCCGGATCCTAGTATAGTACAGTGTAGATTTTGTCTCATTGCATTTGTATTCGGTCGGAATACAAATGCGGGTATGTATATACAGTAGCGGGGTTTTCCTATAATTTATTATAGGATCGGTTTTCCGAAGTTGCCAGTAGCTTGGGGCCGGCCAAAATGAGGGAAGGGGCTGCCTAATTTTTGATGTGGGAATTTTTGCTCTTTTCATGCTACAAAATTCCCAAGTTCATCCACAAAAAGCTTTTATCATTTCCTCCACCAAAAGGAAACTTCCTACAAACCCCATGAGACATAGAGTTCCACACTGATTCTACAGCAAATCTTGGGCACGTCGACTAGCCAACTTCGTGCACGTGTTGCCTCGGTCCAGAGGTGGGAGCCCGTAAAAGAAGCCGGCGATGTGGTGCCCTTCCGGCGAGGAGGCAAAGACCGGAGATTTCACGGGGAGATCGGGACGACGACAAGAAGACCGAAGGACACGGATCGCTCGGTATATCTCTCTACCCATTCCTTTAGTTAGCTAGGACTATATTAATGGCCCGATCCGGGATTTTCGTCCGTGGTGGTGCCAGTTTACAAGTTCGTAAAAAGTTTCGTTTCCGCATTCCGGCGTCGGATTGACGGCCGGGGCGCCGCCGTGCACTTATATTGTATCATAGCTACGCTATTAACCTAGTCTAGCTTGCACTAGTATGTTTAAAGATTCGATCGAACAAAAATTCCTAAAACCGCGTTTTCATGTGCATCAGTTTCTGTCGAATTTTTTTTTTGGCTCCAAAATTTTTTCATGTAGTTGCAGAATGATGTGCAGGGAAGTATAAGAACTCTGGTAAAATTTGGTCGCCTGAACCCATTACCCCACCGCGGAACCGCGGCCAAACCCATGCTTGGGCCGCGGTTCCGCCGCCATTTTCACTGTTCAGCGTATCAAAATTTTACAGAAGCTCTTGGACTTGAAAATAGGGGTTTTGGAATATTCTTTTTGGGCCCAGATTTTCTGAAAGTGCTACAGTAGTGCTTGGGGGCCCACTTAGGAAAATTTAGTCGATCGAATGTTTCAAACACATTAGTTCACAGTATTTAGATTATATCTGCGACCGTGAATGTCACTTGATCGGTAAATCCTGTCTAACTGCTATAGCCCGGTTAGACGGATTTGCGAACGTAACATTCACGTTGATGTTTTGTTTTGTGCTGTGATGTTGTGGATTGGTCGTGGGGAATAGCCTGGATGCAATGCTAGTACAGATTTGGTGTATTATGTACATTTGATATTGCGGGGCGAGCGTCCGACATGTGGACTGCCGTCACTGCCCGTTTGTATATTATTTTTTGGGGCATGACCAGGTTGAGGTCGATGTACCCGTTGTATGTATATTTTACTTTCTGTACTAGGATTACCCTAAGGAGGGGTGCACGGATAGCCGGGTTCTAGAGGGCAACGGGCCCGCATCTCATAGCATTGAGACGGAGGGGGCTTCACTCTAGAATTGGCAGGCTATTCGCCGCACTCGTAGGGGGTACAGGTTGACCCAAGAGGAGTGCCCAAGTTACCGGATTCTGTGAAGTGCTGGGTGGTCCATTCACGGTGCTGAAGGGGGCTGCCTCGGTTCAAGTTTTGGCGGGTAACTTGCCGCGCCCGTAGGGGTCTAGGATTTCATTGCACAGGCTATCCACACGACCAGGGGAACGTCGGGTTTCAGTAGAGGCTCTGTGAAACCCGGGGATCCCAGATATCTGTATTGTTCTGTGATGCTTATTACATTTCTGTGATGTTGCATTTTTTTCACACCTTGAGAGAAATATTATATATTGATATATATACTAGTAGATGTATATGTTTTGCATCCGCGCTAGTCCAGTCCCCGCTCTGTCGTTAGTTAAGTAACCTAACGGGTAATGACGGGACCCAGTGGCGAATGCGGATGGCATATACGTACATCATTATTTTCGTTCTTTATTGGTGTGATCAATTGATGGGACTGCGTTGATTCGGATCAATGCAAGCTAAACAAACCTATTCTGATGTTGTTGGAACATTTTTCAAAAAGTTGTTATTGCAAGGACGTTCACTTTTGTTTTGCACAGTGGTATTCAGTTGGAATATCCTGCACCTCAGTCGACGAGGCAAGGGCCGAGATCCCTTCACCGGGAGTGACCCCTTGGACAGAAGTTTGCATCAGGGACAATAACTTCACTATAGCCGATTACTTTTGCTTTGCATCGTGGTATTCAGTTGGAATATCCTGCACCTCATTCTACGGGGAAAGAGCCGAGATCCCTTCACCGGGAGTGACCTCTTTAGCGAAGGTTTTCGTCACTATATTTTAAAAAAAAGATATCCGGTTCCTTCAACGATATCAAGTTCATTACGTTAAAGGTTTTCGCCAGAAACCATTCGTAGCCCTCCGTCGTTTCATATGGGTGGTCAATAGTATTCAAGCTGTCTATGTTGGCCAAAGTCAAGGCACAGTGATTGGTAGCTATTGGGTATTCATATGCAGCATAGATAGATGCGTTGGTTTGGGGCAGTCGTACTACTATTTTGGCCAAAGTCAAGGGTATGTATGGGTGGGCTCAAATTAACCTGGAGAATGACGGGTAGAACTTGACATGTGACTTATGATATGTTGGCCAAAGTCAGGGTCATAAGAGCATGGGGCAGAAATCACATCGGGAGTTTCTAAAGAAACTGAAACTTGCCAGATATGCGCATACCTTCTGGAGTGTGATAACGTGAGAGGATTCCATCACGTTATCATGCGATGATAGTTGGATCCCGATTCCCTCTGATGAGTTGGTTTACTCTTCAGGTGATCCCGACTAATTCTTCTTTCAGGTTTGGAGGAGAATTTGATGGTACAGTGGGAGGTTTCCAGATTAGATAAATTGGTAACCATTCTGATCTATGTTAGAGTGCACGCTGAGTGTTTCTTTTCTCTCTCTCTTTGGCAGCGACCATTGACCCGACCCTAAGACTATGACTCAGAGACCAAAATTAACCGAACCTTCTTAACACTGGCTTTTGGATTGTCTAAGTTGCAAACCTCATTGCCACTCCTACTTTTACCCTTTTCTCCAGGACACCCCGTATTACTACGAACGTCCACTTCCATTGGACAAAACCATCGTATGGTTATATACGAACTCGAAGGGATTTATTCGAGGATGGTTTCCGGTTTTGGAGAAAACGAATAGGACTATTCAGTTGTCTTTTCCTTTTACCTTCTCTCAGGTTGCGAGTACTCCTTGGTTTAGGAGATAGTACACCTATTACGCAAATTGGACAGTCTTCTTCCAAACCATAGGCAGGTGCCGACCGGTAGGGAATGAAGAAAACCAATTAGCATAACGATTGTGTACAGAAGGTATTAAGTAAAGACATATCAAGGGATTAGTAAGAGGGCAAAGTAAATTGCGACTGCTATTTATGACCAAACCAAGTATTTCTTCGCCAATCCTAAATCACCTTTGTATTTCTCCAGGACACTCCGTATCACTACGAAGATCCACAGTTTATTGGATACTACATCGTATGGTTATATACGAACTCGAAAGGAACTTGTTCCAGTTCGGGGATGGATTCTGGTTCAGGAGAAATAGGAATAAGATTTATTCAGGTGTCTTTTATCTTCACCTTCTCTTGCATTGCGAGTGCTCCTGGGATTAGGACAGTACACCCATTATGCTTATTGGATAGTCTTCTTCCAAACCATAGGCTGGTGCCGAACGGTAGGGAAGGAAGAAAACCATTTGGCCTAAAGGGGTGTACAGAAGGTAATGACAAAAGACATATAAAGGGATTTGGAGAGATGGCAAAGAATTACACGGTTACAGTTGTGAATCTGGATAATGGAAGAGGCATTACTGGGAATACCCGGATACCCCATCGAAACATTTCAATGTTTCAGTTTCGCTGTGTACTGTTAAAGGAAAACTGATTTCCCAATCAGATCTTGCTCCAGGGTATGTATTTACCAGGTATGATTCTCACATCTATATGGTTTTACAGATGATGAGTGGGAGCAAGTTATTGGGAATTAGGTGATCATCCTCATTATATCGGGATTCGTTGTCATCGGTGATATTTGAGGAAGTCACCTGGGTTGTTTGCCGGACGACAAATATTTGGTTTTGAATATCCGCTGTTATGCACCAATTTCAAATTGATATATCTGTATATCTATTTTTATAGAGTGAGATATACCTTTTTGAAATTATGTCTATGACATTTACCTATATCAGTGGATGGTTAGGTAAGGAGCATGAAACAACGGTGTAATTCTTCATAACCATAGTACAGTTTTCAACCTACGGCACTCAGCGAATGAGTTATTAGACTCAAGGGACTTATACAGAGTATTGTATGTTGTCCAGCGTCCATGAGGACAGAGGGGTTGGTCTTCGTACTATATTCAGTTTACGACTTCTCTAGTTTTTAGACAAGTGTTTCGTTGAAACGCAAGGTCCGAATTTTGAGAAGTTATAGGTATATGAATAAAGTAGAGAACCAGGTAATGCAAGTATCGGGATTCTACAAAGTGATCGAAGATGTAGATACTTGTGTATGGTATTCAGTTGATAGTAATGATTAAGAGAAATTGCTTCTCTTTCAGGTTGCTCATAATTGGAAGCACTTCTAAGTTGAGTAATGCTGATCGGCCTCTCTCCATTTAGTTGACATGCACTGGAGACAGCTGCATGATTTGAATCTGGTTCAATTAAATCAGTGCCTATGTTTCTGTATTGGATATAGAACAGTTCATATCTTAACGATGTTAAGGTATGGGGAGTTGTCTAGCTCATGCTTAAAACCAGACTCTGGATAACTCAAGGCGCGTTTCTTTAATGGCTGTTTGTGGGTTGACCCAGGCTATGACGAGGGTTGACTTTCTACTATCTGGAAGATCAATAGTGATATTGTTCTAGACTCGCCACAGTTTTAACAAAAATGGATTTTTTCAGAAAACAGTAGTGGGAGTATGGTAGAACTGGAAGTGATTCCAGAACCGCAAACGATTACTGAAAGTTTGATAAGAACCTAAAGATTCAATCTGTCTTGACATTCCATTGGCTACTCCGCAGATACGGTGGGTAACCTCAGGCACCCGAGGGGTACTCCGGTAGCCTCAAGGACGGTGACAGGGAGGTTCTTGTTTTCCAAGACTTGCCATTGCTGTTGTTCCAGGCTGCGAGACCTGGCAGGAGGATGAGTATAGCGTCGTTCTGAACTGGCTTCAGAAGTGTACGTGTATATGACTAATCAGTCGAAAATATTGCATCTTTTAACCGGCAATTTCCCTATCATTTGCATTCATTTAGAAGTGTACGGTATTCATAATTCACATATTAGCAAATCAGTCGTAAAATATCAGATTGCATGTGTTAAACTCTAAAACCGGCACTATAAAGGAAATTGACTGTATTTTATGGCATCCCATCATCCCTATATTGCGCAACACTTGTTTAGAGATTTGTGCAGAATAATCCGGAAGAAAAGCTAAAATTGTCATTTTGCTGATCAAACATTACGCCAACTCAAAGACCTGAGATCTGGTAGCAATCCAGAAGGAATTACACAATTCAACATATCAAAACAAGGCCCAATTGTAATCCCAAAGCACCAGAAGAAGTTACAAGCCATAAGGCCTCAAAAGAGCCGCGGAACCGCGGCGGGAGCCGGCTTGCGCCGCGGTTCCGCGGCGTTTTGGTCAGATCATCATTCCATTTTCAGGGCATAATTCTTTTCTCAGTGGGTACACCTCATTTTGACAAGTCAAATTCCAGAATTCTCCAGAAGATTCTACTAGATCAGCAAAGATCATTAAGCAAGGCTAATCTTAATTAAGCTCCTAACAAACTATTTCTAGAAGCTCCCTCCTAACTAATCACATCTAGAAGCTTCTCCTCTAACTAACTTTTGGAGGGAAATTCAAATTTCCTCAACAAGCTTTTAGAGGGAAACTTAAAATTCTAATCCTAGATCTAGGGTTTAGATGTCTATAAATAGGAACCTAGATCTAAGGGCTGTGGTTGTTCATTCTTACACCATTTTCTTCCACAAGTCTAGTGACAAGACTTGTGCGAAACCCTAACCCTAATTCCACTCCAAATTCAAGATCCCGAGTACCAATCAAGCAAGAAGCCTTCAACCTTTTAGGAGCCGAGCCGATCTTCAATCGGGCAAGTGATCCAATCCGATGCGCGACTCACGGAGACGAGCGAAGCCAAATCGACGATCGAGTTCTTCCTTTTGTAGTTCTTGAGCGAATGTAACGAAATTGTTGATATAAATAAAAGGTGAAATTCTTTAATCTTGTTTTCTTTAAATTCTTGCATCATGATTAGATCTCAATTTGTGATTGTAGTTCTTGTTGTGATGTTTGAGTAAAACTCCGCTCGTAAAGGATCGAGACAATCAATAGAATGATGATGTAACAAATCTTAATACGATTCTTAAGTCCTACGAGTTTTGTAAACCCTAGCAAGTTCAAGAATCGATGACCTAGTTTCGTTGCGATACTTTCTTGATTGTTATCGCTCGAAATTAGGGATCTACGATCGTTTCTTGAATTTACTAGAGGCTAGAATGTGAATGATATCGACGAAAGAACAAGGGATAAGATGAAACCCTAGTTTCATAAGAAATCCCTAATTCTCGATCGATCATCATCGATCTAGTATCAATTCATCGAAGGATAAGAATACGTAATTGTAAGATTACATCACATATATAGATCCAATCGATTCCTACGAGCCTCATTTAGATTCTTGATATTTGGTTTGGAAAAATCATCAAACTATCAATTCTTGATTCTATCTTTTTCTTGTTATTAGATCTAGATTTTCTAATTCTTGAACTTCAACTATAAATCTTGAATTGTTTTGTTTTGTTTTCTTTAAAGTTTCAATTTATCTAATTCAAAAGACAAACGATTACACTTTCCCTGTGGACGATCCGCACTCACTAACAATCTACATCCGATACCGTAGTTGATTGCGGTCAAATAATTTTTAGTTGTGATTTCTTTACAATTTTCATACTACACATCAAGAATTTCAATTCAATCAAATGGCGCCGTTGCCGGGGATAGTGCGCTAATTGTTCGTATTTTGAAATTTGAGTTGAAAATTTTATTCCGTTATAATTTTTAGATCTAAACTCGCACAAACCCTAATACGTGTGTTGTGATTTGTTGCGAGGTAATCTGGAATCATTGGAGCTTGGATAAAATTTTTCTGAATATTCCAGAGAGCTAGGGGAGTTAACAGGAGTCCTCTGTAGAATTTTCATTCAGTGAACAGTGAAATTGGCCGCCTTTCCGCGGCATTTGGGAGCTAAAACCGCGCTTCTGCGGCGGTTCAGGCAGTTCACTGCTCCAAAATTTTTCTGGTAAATCCTCACTTTCTTATCTCTTCTCAAATCTGCTCCAAATAACATTTTGTGCAGGTTTCTTTGCAAATATTCGCAGCGCGCAAAGCAAAAATAAATTGTGCTTGTTTTTTTTATTTTTGTAGTTGTTTGCATAATTAATACGGAAATTAAGGGGCAAAGACCAAATCCAGATTAGGTGGGGAGTTCATTACCCTTCCTAAGCCCCGAAAATCACAAAACTTGCATCCGCATTGACCCTCATTAATTAAAAAAAATCTAGAGATGACTCTAAGGACCGTCGCGCTCACTTAGGACAGAAGAAGGCCGTGGCTAATTCATTGCTTATCCGCGTTTTCTTGTGGTGTCTAAGGCAAGCGTGTCGAAGGCTAGTGGTTATTAATTAGGCCCACTACTTACGTAATGGAGTACCTTCCCACTTACCTGGCACTTACCTGGCCACAGGGGGACAAAGAGGCAGGGGAGGATTCTATCCTGCGACTTGTCTTTTGGCAGATAGGAGCGGTCTAGAGCCGGACCTAGGTGACCCCTAGAATTAGGGTTTTGTGTGTTGCATTTGTTTTGTTGCATCATTTTTAAAAAAAAAATCCGTATTACTTTTCAAAACAAACACCATATTCTTTCATCATTCCCCTAATTATAAATTCACGCTGCCACTTATACTAACCCTTTTTAGTACAAGATAGGCTGGACAACAGGATTCTAGTGCCTGTTAGTCTGCATCCCCCGGATCGACCCTAAAGTCGGTATTTCTACATTTACCCTTTCTTTACCCACAATCATACCTACATCGATGGATCCACCTCCATCGAACTTCTTTTCCACTACTCTGCCGCCGTCCGTTGGTGTGCAGAATCCACCTCGCATCTCTCTCCAAGAGAGGTGCTATCCTACACTGTAGCATTTTGAAAATCGTTTCGGTGAAATTTCGGAAAATCGGTAAAATGAGGGGGTTTTCTGTAAAAAGTCAAAATACAAATATCTTATTATAAAAATTAAATATACATATTCTAGCTATGTAATTGCTATTATTTGGTGTTTATTGAGCCGCTGGTGAAATTTCAAATTTTCTGAAAAAAATATTATTTTATTATTATTTAAGCCGTCACTAATACATTTAATTAGGGAAAATTACAAATTGGAATGAGTTGAAACAAATTTTGTGCATCATAAAACATTAAATAAAAATTTGTTCATGTGGTTTTTGGAACGAAATCATTTGGCAAAACGGTTTAGAAATTATTGAGAAAAAAAAGGCTTTTTTTTTAGCGTAAATGGATGTTTGGGGTATTGTATTTATGATTTTTCATCACCCCACACCCGTACCCACACCCACACACCCCCACTTACCCCTCCCCATGGCTGAATTCAGCAGCCACCATATTTTTCCCACTTGAATTTTCAAAGGAAAGGAAATGAAAGAAAAGAAAAGAAAATGGATAATTGTGTTGGACTTTGACCTTGTGTTGACTTGGACTTCTTTACTTGCTACTTTCCTCACCTCACTCTCTCTCCAATCACCCACTAGTGGCCGATCCTCCCCATTTCCTGCACACAACAGCCCCTCCTCTTTTCTCATCACATTTCTCTTCAAAAAACTCATCAAAATTGCCTCACAAATCAACACAAAACCTCACAAATCCCAAATCCATTCCCTACCCATTTTTCCTTAGCCCTTATAGCATGGATCTTGATGCAAAGATCTCAATTTGGAGGTCAAGTTCCATATTTGATCTCATGGTTTGTGAAGGTATAACTCTAACCCTTTTGCTTAATTTATGTTAGATACTTTAAATCAACTTAATTAGGTGTTTAATTTAGGTTTTAAATTGCAAGTTTAAATTCAAGAGAAGGGTTAAATTAAAGTTATGGTTGTGTTAATTTGTTCATGGTAGTGTGATGTATTTTAGCATCTTAAGTTATGCAAAACCAAATCTTGTAGCTAATTTGCATATTGTTATATTTAATTTGCCCAAATTGTGATAATTATGCTAATTTGCTAACTAGGTTTTAGAAATTTTATTAAAATGTGGGATTAAAATCTAGTTAGGGTTTTTAGCATATCATTAAGGTTTCCATGAGTGGTTTAACCATTTAAAATATGCAAAGCCAAGATAAATTGTTAAATTGTGAAATTTTGCGTTAAAAAGTGTTAAATTGGATATTTTTGCAAAACTAGAATTTTGGAATTTATACAAGTTGATGAGAATAAATTATTGATATGGTTTCTATAACTTGGTTATGATAATTAGTGGATATTGTGGCCATTAGTTTCGTTTAAACATCGAGTTTTAAAGTGAAACGGCTAATTGATGCTTACTAGGTTTCTTGTAATAAATCGATTTAATCAATTTATTGGTTTTGATGAATTGCATCGTATTTTATATATTTTAGTGAATTGTAAAACCATGATTTGGTACGTTTGGTGTTTTTCTCGATCAATCGGCGTTTGTACGCCGATGTCGAGGGTTTTTGGGTTGATTTGTGAAAGCAAACCATAGGTTTTGACCTATGTGAGATTCGTGTGTCGATTTGGTCATGAGTCGGATTTTAATGCGATACGGTGCGTTATGATATGTAGGTACCCCCACGTGGACTTCGAGACGACAAGCAAGCGCGTGGCGACGTCGGCACCGGCTAGCGAGGACCAGGTGAGTAGATTTATATCTACGGGGAGAAGTCGGGTGGATGGCGTATAGCACCCCCGCAGTCCGTGGTGGTGTATACGGATGCGTATACACACCAACAATTATTATATGTTATTTGGGATTAATAACGATGCTTAGGATGGATATTGGTGTGTTAGATTACTTTAGTGTTGCGAACCCTAGGGTAGTGTTACACACACACATACACACATACATACTTGCATACATTCCTATTGAAACGTGCTCATGGGATTCTTTATAGTTATGTGTTCACATGGGTATGAGACTATGTGTTCACATACGGATTGAGGATGATACTTGGGATTGAGCTGAGTCGATGAGATTTGATTTGAGGCCGTGAGATCGGTGATATAGCAGGGTTCGTATCTTAGATACGACATGACGTTGTAGCGGGTCCTTGACGTAGTGTTTCACACACGTCCATGCATACGTAGGCGGTATCAGTATGGTACTAGACGTAGATCAGTATCCCGATCATGATATTTGATAAAGAGGATACCAGGTGAATAGTATGATGAATGTGATATTGAACCGTACCCAGATTGGGATGCCGTACGACGGATTTACGTACGAGCTATATTGATGATTGATCCGCACTCTTGACTTGAGATGCCTGATTATAGATATGGTATCGGATATGATATTATTGAGGCGGGATCACCGACTATACATATACAGGTATGTATATGTATCGACTCAGATGATAGGCGGTTTCCTTACCTGTAGTTCAGCTTGTTAGTTCAGCCGTATAGTTTAGTGTAGTTGTTAGATTAGATTAGACTTCTTACCTATTTCAAAAACTAACGAATTGTGGGCATTTTTAAAGACAGCTCAAGGGAATCTACGGATATTTCAAAAACGACGTATCTTTTCATAAAAACACCGTAGCCCCTATTTTCAAAACCCCATGATTCGTGTTATTTCAAAAGGCACCATTTGTAGGACTTATATTAGATTATTGCAGATTAGTTATCGTTGTGGCTAGTATTCAGCTCCCGCACATTATTGTTGTTCGCTCTGCCTCGCATATTTATTTTGCTGCATATTCCATTATTGATATCATGCTGTTAGGACACCAGCACCATTACCGATGATGCGTATGTACCACGTACACCTACTTGCCGGCTCACACACATCTTCATCGGTAATTGCCATGTCACGTACACTTTAGAGAATATAATTGCTTGACTTAGATTGTTAGCTAGTAGTGTTGACATGATATTAGTGTACTTCCCTTATATGTCATATTAGACATTGCAGTTATTACCTACCACTTCATGCATACTGTTATTCAGTTGTTCATGCCTAGTTCATTATCATTGACATATGCACTTGTGATGATTTCTTGAGATTTATGATATTTCTGGATTTCGGGGAAAGCCGCAAAATTTACAACTTATGATCTTTTAAAATATAAAATGTTGCGGTTTTTTAGTGATGTAAAGTGTCGTCCACCATGAGTTTGCTGTGGTTTTGGAGATCCGTGTCGAGGAGTGGAGGAACCGTCACTGGTACATGGTGGGCCCGGTATGGTACCCCGGGGCAAGAGGAATGTGGTGTTGACGTTGAGCCTGGCTGGGGAGCACTACCTACCGGTGATATTACCCGACGCGTCGGATATCCGGAGGATACCGTCGTGGTCTTGAGATGGATGGTAGGGGCCGGTCTGGACTGACGGCGCCCTAGATATTGAGATTGAGACAGTGAGATTTATGTTTTGTGTCGATGCTAGACACTGTTGATGCTGATTTCATTTATGATACCTCAGTTTAAAAATACGAAGGAAATCTCACTAATTTATGAAAACAGTTTCTTCATTTACATGTATTCTATTTCATGCATTCATACCTCATTCATATGATATATTGCTACCTGAGGCACTGACACGGGCACATGAAATTATACTCGGGTTAGATATTACCCTAGCCATTGTTATAGGCTGCCTGTTATACTTATATTTGAGGATATATTATGATCATTGACCTAGGTTGCGTTATTTATGCGATTTCTGTGCGTAGATGTTTTTCTATTCACGAGTTGGCAACTCACCCCCGTTGTGCCCCAGTTTCTTGCAGGTTTGCCGTACAGGTTTCATTACGGCTTGCGGGCTCAGTTTCATTCGGGTGACTTGCTAGTAGGTGGGTTTTTCTTGTATCGTACCCATCATATTACCTTGTAGGATATTATTCAGTTGTATCTAGTAAATTCCATCAACCAAACATGTATCTATTGAGATAGAGACCAGTGTTGTTTATTCTTTCGACCTTAGAGTCGCTCGTTATATTTCTGGTGGTTTTGAGTTCCCTTTTGAGTTTTTGATCCTCGCCGTTGGCGTTGTATATTATATCGCTTGTGTGGTTGTGACCGTCGATTGACGAAGAGCTAGCTCCCGCTTGGGGATGCCTTTTATTGATTTCGTATACTATTCATGTTGTATCCCGTTTGGGAGCCAGTATTTACAAAGGAGACTCTGCCGAAATTTTCAGTAAATTTTTGATGTTTTTAGAAACCCGCATAATTCGGCTTATGCTATTAAAACTACTTGATTTAAATTGGTTTTTCCTACTCTCTACTACTCTTCTTGGTTTGGATTTCTGGGTTTTCGGTTTACTTAGATTACGTACGCCTCGAGACGTTCGTAGTTTAAGTGCCGGTCATGTTCCGTACTTTCGGGTCGTGACAAAGTTGGTATCTGAGCGTTAGGTTTTAACCTTCGGAGCGTAGGATGACCCTTGGTTGATGGAATAGGTGACTAAAGTAGAGTGACGTACCGTTGGTATGTTCCGCGGCATATTTACGACACGCCACTCCACTTATGAAGCCTTAGGATGTACATTTCCTTGTTCAGTATTATATTCCTTCCTGATCTAGCCTCGTCGGTACCAGTTTGGTTTTGCTGCTACGGTTACAGGCAGGGAGAGCTACGGCTAGAGTTGCGGTCAGCACAAGCTCATCACGAACGAGGACTGACCAGGGCGAAATTCCGGCGACACACGATTGCAGAGATGTGTCTTTTTACTGTGTTTCCGCGCCACGAGCGTTTGGCGGATCGCCTTTATGAGGTTACTCGGATGTGCTGATCGACACTAGAGGATTGAGCCACTGACAGAGGCCAGCCAGATTTTAATGACCGTTGGTGTGTTGCTTACTCCTGATGATTGAGGCACTGTTCAGCGTGCAGACGAGCGAGCCAGTTGTTGCTGCGAGCGACGAGATATCGCCCCATATGTTGGAACTATGGCGGGGCGAGTTGTACGAATAGATGATAGAAGGTCGCTAGTCACCCGATGATGAATGACTAGGACAGGTGGTTCGTTCTCTTACCCCGATGCTAGGTCATCAGATAGATTGATTCCAGCTAGAGACGACTTCACGCGGAGACGTTGGGAGTCGACAGATACGATCGAATGTCAGAAACCTATTTATCCAAGTTTAAAGTAGTCGGAAAGACATGCAGGCAATTCTATGGTCCCTTTAGAAGAATGAAACCCTAACTCGACTTAATGACCGTGTGAAAGCCTTTGAACCTTCGGGTTTGCGGCAGTTCCACGGCGCCATTAGTGAAGCTTGGGTTTGCCCTTTTACGGCTGGACCACCGATGCTGTGGTATGTACTCGATACTATTAAACTATGCCCAAGATGTTGAGCTCTTGGAGGATTATGAGGTTTTGATGACTCGATCGGATGGCTCGACTTAATTCGAATGCTAGGTGGTGAGATGCATTTCTTGGGAGACTCCCGATACGAGGATAGCCGTTGGAGCTCAGTCTATGCAGCCGCGACGAGACGAGTCCAAAGCAGACGACATTAGAGAAAAGTGAAGTAAGAGGTTCGTACCAGATCTAGATGTGATGACGTTCCCCTCCGCCGACATCAGAGATGCGATGCGCATGCCGAGGCAGAATACTGGATATACCTTCCAGAAGGAGTCGCGATGAGTATGCAGTCGTTCCAGAGCAAGATGCAGATATAGGAAAGGACAATGACTTCCGGACAGTTGGCAGAGACGAGACATGGAAGAGACCGTGAGCAGGATTCCTTCCAGGACACTGCTGCAATGATACTTGCACCCAGGATCAGATGTGTCACGTACATTCAGAGAGCCAGAGGCCGACGCCAGTGATATGCTGTCTTACGAGTGGTCGCGATGATTGACCAAGAGATGACCAGAGAAGTGCCACAACGGAATCGTCCCCGTTAGCACACCTGACAGGGCCGATGAGCCGATGGACCGAAAGATTGGTAATTCACAGTGAAGACCTTGACCCAGGAGTGGTCATGGTTACGCACACCAGCAGGACAGAGTTCATGATCATCGACGAGACGTCCCACTAGTGACAGCGACAGTTGGCCGAGATTCTTAGAGAATGCACTTGAGCGGTACTGTTCCGCCATTATTGATTACGATGTTTTGGGTGATTTATTCGTATGATTTGATTTTGATGATTGAGGATTTACGATCTTTGCACAATGTTGCACTTGATATCGTTTTCGTGCTTTAGTTTCACATGTTTGTGATTTTACGGTTTTAAACAGTTGAGTTGGTTTTGTGCGTATGCATGCACACGAT
Organism: Agapanthus africanus; assembly: GCA_030015575.1. NCBI lineage: Eukaryota > Viridiplantae > Streptophyta > Magnoliopsida > Asparagales > Amaryllidaceae > Agapanthus > Agapanthus africanus. The sequence goes on along the minus strand of JASDDO010000026.1, from coordinate 394,314,931 downwards.
TTGGTTCCTGCACTCTGTATAGTTATTATATGCTTGCAGTGCAGTGATACGCCTTTTGTGCACTTAGATGTACTGGACTTCGATTTCGATTGCGATACTCGATATTTGTTTTGTGCACTTTATGCACCTGATTGGATTTTGCGCATGTTCGACGCTTGATATTGGATTTCATGATTTCGTGCACGATGGATGCACCTGATTTGGATTTTCGCGCATGTTGGGCGCATGTTTTGAAGGGTGATTTTGGTGCGCACCAGATGCACTAAATCGAGATTTTTTTTTCGTGCATGTCAGATGCACCTGATTTTGCTGTCAGGCACACATGTTGCCTACAACAGATGTTTCGTGCACACCCGATGCACTTAGATGTTGTTTCTGTGCGCATGTATGGCACATTCATGGATTTTGATTTCCGTGCACACCAGACGCACGTAGTATTCATGTGCATATTTTGGGATTGATTTCTTATAGAGCAGTACGTTTTTATGATATTGCTATGTGTTTTCGTACTGAGCGGGACTAGTCAGAGGACAGTACCTGAATATATTTTGCATGCATTGATAGTTATGGAAGGGATTTCCAAAAAGCGAGCTATAGCCTCAGTATTTACCTACGTGTCTGATATGACACGAAATGTTTAAAATAAGGAGACCCTTCTAAATTGTTTCCAAAACGGCGGAACGTACATTTCAAACAAAGGTATATACGTATATAGTTATTTTCTTATGATAGACGTCCGCCACCGTGCAGTGTTATACGCGTTGCACAGCGACTTAAAGAGGTTTGGCATGCATTTCCTTCAGATACTTACAGATATAGATTCGATATTTACATGTATAGTTTCGAGTTATATCATATTGGTTTTGATTTGGATTTGGCATTGATGTCTTCTCCATGACTCCGATGATTGCTGGATGCTTGACGGAGTTTTGATTTGAGTTATATACTCATTTTTCAAGCGCATGCGCTGCGCTACGATTTGTTTTATGTATTTACAATTTCGGAGCCCCGACGACTTGATGGTTTTTCTTAGATGTTTTAGTATTTGGGGGAGTTTGAATTTAAATTCGGGGACCGAATTTCTTTAAGGGAGGAAGATTGTAGCATTTTGAAAATCGTTTCGGTGAAATTTCGGAAAATCGGTAAAATGAGGGGGTTTTCTGTAAAAAGTTAAAATACAAATATCTTATTATAAAAATTAAATATACATATTCTAGCTATGTAATTGCTATTATTTGGTGTTTATTGAGCCGCTGGTGAAATTTCAAATTTCTGAAAAAAATATTATTTTATTATTATTTAAGCCGTCACTAATACATTTAATTAGGAAAAATTACAAATTGGAATGAGTTGAAACAAATTTTGTGCATCATAAAACATTAAATAAAAATTTGTTCATGTGGTTTTTGGAACGAAATCATTTGCCAAAACGGTTTAGAAATTATTGAGAAAAAAATGCTTTTTTTTAGCGTAAATGGATGTTTGGGGTATTGTATTTATGATTTTTCATCACCCCACACCCGTACCCACACCCACACACCCCCACTTACCCCTCCCCATGGCTGAATTCAGCAGCCACCATATTTTTCCCACTTGAATTTTCAAAGGAAAGGAAATGAAAGAAAAGAAAAGAAAATGGATAATTGTGTTGGACTTTGACCTTGTGTTGACTTGGACTTCTTTACTTGCTACTTTCCTCACCTCACTCTCTCTCCAATCACCCACTAGTGGCCGACCCTCCCCATTTCCTGCACACAACAGCCCCTCCTCTTTTCTCATCACATTTCTCTTCAAAAAACTCATCAAAATTGCCTCACAAATCAACACAAAACCTCACAAATCCCAAATCCATTCCCTACCCATTTTTCCTTAGCCCTTATAGCATGGATCTTGATGCAAAGATCTCAATTTGGAGGTCAAGTTCCATATTTGATCTCATGGTTTGTGAAGGTATAACTCTAACCCTTTTGCTTAATTTATGTTAGATACTTTAAATCAACTTAATTAGGTGTTTAATTTAGGTTTTAAATTGCAAGTTTAAATTCAAGAGAAGGGTTAAATTAAAGTTATGGTTGTGTTAATTTGTTCATGGTAGTGTGATGTATTTTAGCATCTTAAGTTATGCAAAACCAAATCTTGTAGCTAATTTGCATATTGTTATATTTAATTTGCCCAAATTGTGATAATTATGCTAATTTGCTAACTAGGTTTTAGAAATTTTATTAAAATGTGGGATTAAAATCTAGTTAGGGTTTTTAGCATATCATTAAGGTTTCCATGAGTGGTTTAACCATTTAAAATATGCAAAGCCAAGATAAATTGTTAAATTGTGAAATTTTGCGTTAAAAAGTGTTAAATTGGATATTTTTGCAAAACTAGAATTTTGGAATTTATACAAGTTGATGAGAATAAATTATTGATATGGTTTCTATAACTTGGTTATGATAATTGGTGGATATTGTGGCCATTAGTTTCGTTTAAACATCGAGTTTTAAAGTGAAACGGCTAATTGATGCTTACTAGGTTTCTTGTAATAAATCGATTTAATCAATTTATTGGTTTTGATGAATTGCATCGTATTTTATATATTTTAGTGAATTGTAAAACCATGATTTGGTACGTTTGGTGTTTTTCTCGATCAATCGGCGTTTGTACGTCGATGTCGAGGGTTTTTGGGTTGATTTGTGAAAGCAAACCATAGGTTTTGACCTATGTGAGATTCGTGTGTCGATTTGGTCATGAGTCGGATTTTAATGCGATACGGTGCGTTATGATATGTAGGTACCCCCACATGGACTTCGAGACGACAAGCAAGCGCGTGGCGACGTCGGCACCGGCTAGCGAGGACCAGGTGAGTAGATTTATATCTACGGGGAGAAGTCGGGTGGATGGCGTATAGCACCCCCGCAGTCCGTGGTGGTGTATACGGATGCGTATACACACCAACAATTATTATATGTTATTTGGGATTAATAACGATGCTTAGGATGGATATTGGTGTGTTGGATTACTTTAGTGTTGCGAACCCTAGGGTAGTGTTACACACACACATACACACATACATACTTGCATACATTCCTATTGATACGTGCTCATGGGATTCTTTATAGTTATGTGTTCACATGGGTATGGGACTATGTGTTCACATACGGATTGAGGATGATACTTGGGATTGAGCTGAGTCGATGAGATTTGATTTGAGGCCGTGAGATCGGTGATATAGCAGGGTTCGTATCTTAGATACGACATGATGTTGTAGCGGGTCCTTGACGTAGTGTTTCACACACGTCCATGCATACGTAGGCGGTATCAGTATGGTACTAGACGTAGATCAGTACCCCGACCATGATATTTGATAAAGAGGATACCAGGTGAATAGTATGATGAATGTGATATTGAACCGTACCCAGATTGGGATGCCGTACGACGGATTTACGTACGAGCTATATTGATGATTGATCCGCACTCTTGACTTGAGATGCCTGATTATAGATATGGTATCGGATATGATATTATTGAGGCGGGATCACCGACTATACATATACAGGTATGTATATGTATCGACTCAGATGATAGGCGGTTTCCTTACCTGTAGTTCAGCTTGTTAGTTCAGCCGTATAGTTTAGTGTAGTTGTTAGATTAGATTAGACTTCTTACCTATTTCAAAAACTAACGAATTGCGGGCATTTTTAAAGACAGCTCAAGGGAATCTACGGATATTTCAAAAACGACGTATCTTTTCATAAAAACACCGTAGCCCCTATTTTCAAAACCCCATGATTCGTGTTATTTCAAAAGGCACCATTTGTAGGACTTATATTAGATTATTGCAGATTAGTTATCGTTGTGGCTAGTATTCAGCTCCCGCACATTATTGTTGTTCGCTCTGCCTCGCATATTTATTTTGCTGCATATTCCATTATTGATATCATGCTGTTAGGACACCAGCACCATTACCGATGATGCGTATGTACCACATACACCTACTTGCCGGCTCACACATCTTCATCGGTAATTGCCATGTCACGTACACTTTAGAGAATATAATTGCTTGACTTAGATTGTTAGCTAGTAGTGTTGACATGATATTAGTGTACTTCCCTTATATGTCATATTAGACATTGTAGTTATTACCTACCACTTCATGCATACTGTTATTCTGTTGTTCATTCCTAGTTCATTATCATTGACATATGCACTTGTGATGATTTCTTGAGATTTATGATATTTCTGGATTTCGGGGAAAGCCGCAAAATTTACAACTTATGATCTTTTAAAATATAAAATGTTGCGGTTTTCTAGTGATGTAAAGTGTCGTCCACCATGAGTTTGCTGTGGTTTTGGAGATCCGTGTCGAGGAGTGGAGGAACCGTCACTGGTACATGGTGGGCCCGGTATGGTACCCCGGGGCAAGAGGAATGTGGTGTTGACGTTGAGCCTGGCTGGGGAGCACTACCTACCGGTGATATTACCCGACGCGTCGGATATCCGGAGGATACCGTCGTGGTCTTGAGATGGATGGTAGGGGCCGGTCTGGACTGACGGCGCCCTAGATATTGAGATTGAGACAGTGAGATTTATGTTTTGTGTCGATGCTAGACACTGTTGATGCTGATTTCATTTATGATACCTCAGTTTAAAAATACGAAGGAAATCTCACTAATTTATGAAAACAGTTTCTTCATTTACATGTATTCTGTTTCATGCATTCATACCTCATTCATATGATATATTGCTACCTGAGGCACTGACACGGGCACATGAAATTATACTCGGGTTAGATATTACCCTAGCCATTGTTATAGGCTGCCTGTTATACTTATATTTGAGGATATATTATGATCATTGACCTAGGTTGCGTTATTTATGCGATTTCTGTGCGTAGATGTTTTTCTATTCACGAGTTGGCAACTCACCCCCGTTGTGCCCCAGTTTCTTAAAGGTTTGCCGTACAGGTTTCATTACGGCTTGCGGGCTCAGTTTCATTCGGGTGACTTGCTAGTAGGTGGGTTTTTCTTGTATCGTACCCATCATATTACCTTGTAGGATATTATTCAGTTGTATCTATTAAATTCCATCAACCAAACATGTATCTATTGAGATAGAGACCAGTGTTGTTTATTCTTTCGACCTTAGAGTCGCTCGTTATATTTCTGGTGGTTTTGAGTTCCCTTTTGAGTTTTTGATCCTCGCCGTTGGCGTTGTATATTATATTGCTTATGTGGTTGTGACCGTCGATTGACGAAGAGCTAGCTCCCGCTTGGGGATGCCTTTTATTGATTTCGTATACTATTCATGTTGTATCCCGTTTGGGAGCCAGTATTTACAAAGGAGACTCTGCCGAAATTTTCAGTAAATTTTTGATGTTTTTAGAAACCCGCATAATTCGGCTTATGCTATTAAAACTACTTGATTTAAATTGGTTTTTCCTACTCTCTACTACTCTTCTTGGTTTGGATTTCTGGGTTTTCGGTTTACTTAGATTACGTACGCCTCGAGACGTTCGTAGTTTAAGTGTCGGTCATGTTCCGTACTTTCGGGTCGTGACATACACGAGGCCCACTTTCCACCTGTCTTTCCATACCACCAGCCAACGGGGAAAATTTTCAGATTAAACCCCAATACATCAACCTTCTACCCAAATTCCACGGTCTCGAGTCTGAAGACGCATATGCATTTATCACCAAATTTGAAATGTATGCGCAATGATGGGTACTTCACAGCTTTCTGTGGATGCTTTACGTCTTCGTCTTCTCCCATTCACTTTGTACGATTTAGCCGAGAAGTGGCTATATAACACTACCGCACAATCCATTTCAAATTGGGACGAATTCGTCAAAGCATTCCTTAAGAAATTCTACCCACATCAAAAGACAGCTCGAGTCCGTAGCGAAATCTATCAATTCACCCAGCTTCCAAATGAAACATTTTCAAAATGTCTTGAACGTTTCAAGGATCTGTTAGTCCAATGTCCACATCACGGCATCCCCAGATGGGAACTATGCCGAATCATTTATGAGGGCATTCATCCTAACACAAGACAGATCCTTGAATCCATGTGTCAAGGCAACTTCATGACTAAAGATGATGGGGAAGCCTGGAAATTTTTAGAAGATTTCGCTGAAAGATCTTTACAGTGAGAGGGTGTGAGTCAATCGTCTAGGGATGGCAATGATAGTTCCATAGGAATTAGAGCTGACATTGCAGCTATACACAAGAAACTCGAGGCTATGGAAAACTAATTTTTAGCTGCCGCCTTAAATCAAGTGTCACTCTCCAAAACTGTATGTGGATGCTGTTCTGATCCTTCACATCTCACGGAAGAATATCCACTTAATTCTCCGTTTCAAAGTCATGAGCATACCAATGCCGCATTTCAAAGACCTAGAAACGATCCATTTTCTTCCACATATAATCAGGGTTGGAGGAATCACCCTAATTTTGCTTGGAACCAATCACAATCTCAAAACACGGTTTCAAACCAAAACAATTTCCAATGGGTCCCTCCACCACAACAACACCCACAACTTCAATTGAGTCAGCACCCCTTCCAAGCACATAATTTTCAAAATCCGGTCAACACGCCCGCACCATCTAGTCCTTTGCAGTTGACCGGGACCGATGATTCCTCTTCATTCATAGACTTGCTTCTAACAAATCTCATGCAAGTATCGGCTGAAATAAAGTCTTTTGTCGATAAAATTGAGAAAAACTCTGCGTCCCACAGCGAGAGTATTAAATCGATGGAAAAAGAAATTGCACGATTAAAAGCCGAAATGAGTGCAAGAGAGAAAGGGAAACTTCCAGCTCAACCTTTACCCAATCCTGGCTATTCACATCATGTGGATGCAATCACATTGAGATCTGGAAGAGTGCTTGACACTCATGTTGGGGAAGAGTTTGATGATACTGATAAATCAATTAATAACACCCCGGCTGAGACCTTTCCTCACACACAAACTTCTAATTCTGACCCCAGTTCTTCTACCCCACCACCTTCTTGCGAGCCTATTCTTCGTTTCCCACAAGGCTCGCCACCTCAGTCTATCTCTTCTAGTTCTCCACAGACGATCCCCACTCCTCTTTTGGGATCATGTCTACCCCCACTTCCTTCTCCTATGATGGACCCAGCGCTTATTGCTAAAGCACCTTATCCTAATCGGTTAAGGGCTAACACACCGAGTCCACATATGGAGAAGATTATGAACATTTTTAAGCAAGTTAACACCAACATCCCTCTCCTAGATGCCATCCAACAAGTTCCGTCCTATGCGAAAACTCTTAAGAACTTGTGCACTAGGAAGAGGAAGACTCAAGTGCCCAAGAAGATTTTCATGGAAAAAACAATAGACACGGCTTTCCCCCAACAATTACCGAGGAAACGGAAGGATCCTGGATATCCTACTATTTCCATTTCTATTGGGGAAAAACACATTAACCGTGCTCTACTAGACCTTGGCGCTAGTGTTAACTTGCTTCCATACTCAGTCTATGAGCAACTAGGTATCGGAAAGTTGAAGCCAACCCATTGCACTCTCCAGATGGCTGACCGATCAATCACCAAACCTAGGGGTGAACTGGAGGATGTGTTAATAAAAATCGGGGAATTTGTATTCCCTATGGATTTTATTGTACTTGATACACAGCCTGTAGCGAACCCACGGAATCAAATTCCGGTGATTTTAGGTCGCCCCTTTTTGGCCACTTCCAATGCAATAATCAACTGTCGTAATGGTTCTATGACCCTATCTTTCGGGAATAGGTCAATTGAACTGAACATTTACAAGTTGGGAAGTGTACCCTCCGAACCTACTGCTCATGTCTGTTTTGTCGACTTAATGGATGTCGACATCAGCGAATTTGATGATCCTCCTGATACCGATCTTGACTCTTTTCATATGTTAATGTTTGACCCAACTATGTATCATACACATACGGACTCTTCCACTGAGATGTCCGGGTCAACAATTAACACTGATTATGAACTGCTTTTAGAGTCTGAAGATCACCCCGCACTTTGTGATGACATTATTCATCGGGGTATAGATGGAACTTTTGAGGAGATCTTCGCTGATGAACTCGTATTTTTGAATGACACGGGTGTTGAGATGAATCATCTCCCAATCAATGAAATTGAACCTCCACCCCTTCCTCTGAACTGTAAAAAGAATGCGAATAATCCATCACATTCACTGCATCGTCTCTCCAAAATGAGACGCACACACATTCTATTCCACAACTTAACCTTTCCCCACTTCTTCTTCCACCAACCAGAGCACTGCATTGATAAAATTTTTGAATGGTTGGTGTTAACATTCGGTCTTTGCAAAGCTTGGCATCGACCACTGATTTTTGACCCCCTCATGTGATTTTTAAAGCTTAACATTGCATAACTCAAGTTTGGGGGGGTATGTTATTCTGGCTCTTGAAAAGAAAATTTTTACATAAAATTTGGAGCCAAAAATAAGTTTGGGGGAGGGTCTTCACTTATATATTTTGCCCCCACTAATAAATTCCTCCCAAGCGTACAGGTTTTTCGAGATTTAGCAGAAGGCAACAGTGAGGACACTGTTGAAAACAAGTTTGGGGGAGGTTTGTGCTTATTTTCGCATCATTTGCATCATCATTTGCATAAGCACAAAACATTTTTTCAAAACCTATAAAAATTTAAAAATTTTCAAAAAGATAAAAATATTTTTGTACATAAATAAGATAATAAAAGTTTAGATAGTGAAAAATTACATCCATGAGATTAGAAAAATTTAAGAAAACCAAGAAAATTAGAAGTTTTCTTATACGAACTAGTAATAAGTAGTTATGAGCCGTTGTCCTAAGGGTTAGTAAGATGAAGGACGTCACTAATCTGAGGATAAAACTAAATCTGAAAAATAGTTTCTATTCTGGAAGCCAAACATTTTGAACGTTGATACCCTGCTATTCGCACTTACACACGTCTTAAAGCCTGGGATAGTAGAGGATACCTTGAAATGCTCTTGTCTTAAAGCCAAAAGTATGAAGGAAATAAAAAAAAGTGAATAAAATATATATAAAGTGGTGAGAAAAATGGACACTGGTTTTGTTATCACAGAGGGCAATAAAAAATATATAGCGAGGGTGCCTCTTCACCTAGTGCCCTAAGGCCAACTGGTCTGGGAGTCACTGCTATGCCTGAGGTGGTGCAAGACGAGGAAAATACACCAAGTAGCAAGCACAGGAGTAATCGGTCGGTTAGTACCTCAAGAAGTATTAACGGTCGCATGAAAGTGTGTGAGCAATCTCATCTAAATATTCATTAATTAAAAAGTACTGAGGCTGATGGGCAAGAGTATGATAGCTTGAATTGAATTCTCCGGGTGTAGGGATGTCTTTACACACACGCAGGGTTATATGATCGATGTTTGGAAGAAAGATAGGAATGAAGAATAAGACGATGTTTTATTGAGGGAGGACGTGATTTCTGACATCTTTTCATGACCATTAAGATAGGGCTCATGACAACCGAAAAGCTAGCTTAGTTGGAAACCCTAATTTTCAAGGCTTTTCTTTTACAATTCTTGTCTTTAAATGTAATAATCATGATCTTCCTTTTATTATTGGATTTTGTGGGTGCAATCCGCTGAAAACCCTCAGGAGACAACACTCCTCCTACTAGGGACACCTAGAGGTTTAAAGGCTTGTTGCACGTGCTCAGTGCAATCGTGTTGCCTACGAAAGTGTGCTAGTTAGTTTTTTCTCTTTCTTTATTTTCTCCTTCTCTTTTTAATAAAACAGTTCGCTCGAGACGATCGAAATTAAGTTTGGGGGAATTTGATCAGTCGAAAATATTGCATCTTTTAACCGGCAATTTCCCTATCATTTGCATTCATTTAGAAGTGTACGGTATTCATATTTCACATATTAGCAAATCAGTCGTAAAATATCAGATTGCATGTGTTAGACTCTAGAACCGGCACTATTAAGGAAATTGACTGTATTTTATGGCATCGCATCATCCCTATATTGCGCAACACTTGTTTAGAGATTTGTGCAGAATAATCCGGAAGAAAAGCAAAAATTGTCATTTTGCTGATCAAACATTACGCGAACTCAAAGACCTGAGATCTGGTAGCAATCCAGAAGGAATTACACAATTCAACATATCAAAACAAGGCCCAAATGTAATCCCAAAGCACCAGAAGAAGTTACAAGCCAAAAGGCCTCAAAAGAGCCGCGGAACCGCAGCGGGAGCCGGCTTGCGTCGCGGTTCCGCGGCGTTTTGGTCAGATCATCATTCCATTTTCAGGGAATAATTCTTATCTCAATGGGTACACCTCATTTTGACACGTCAAATTCCAGAATTCTCCAGAAGATTCTACCAGATCAGCAAAGATCATTAAGCAAGGCTAATCTTAATTAAGCTCCTAACAAACTATTTCTAGAAGTTCCCTCCTAACTAATCACATCTAGAAGCTTCTCCTCTAACTAACTTTTGGAGGGAAATTCAAATTTCCTCAACAAACTTTTGGAGGGAAACTTAAAATTCTAATCCTAGATCTAGGGTTTAGATGTCTATAAATAGGAACCTAGATCTAAGGGTTGTGGTTGTTCATTCTTACACCATTTTCTTCCACAAGTCTAGTGACAAGACTTGTCCGAAACCCTAACCCTAATTCCACTCCAAATTCAAGATCTCGAGTACCAATCAAGCAAGAAGCCTTCAACCTTTTAGGAGCCGAGCCGATCTTCAATCGGGTAAGTGATCCAAGCCGATGCGCGACTCACGGAGACGAGCGAAGCCAAATCGACGATCGAGTTCTTCCTCTTGTAGTTCTTGAGCGAATGTAACGAAATTGTTGATATAAATAAAAGGTGAAATTCTTTAATCTTGTTTTCTTTAAATTCTTGTATCATGATTAGATCTCAATTTGTGATTGTAGTTCTTGTTATGATGTTTGAGTAAAACTCCGCTCGTAAAGGAGTCGAGACAATCAATAGAATGATGATGTAACAAATCTTAATACGATTCTTAAGTCCTACGAGTTTTGTAAACCCTAGCAAGTTCAAGAATCGATGACCTAGTTTCGTTGCGATACTTTCTTGATTTTTATCGCTCGAAATTAGGGATCTACGATCGTTTCTTGAATTTACTAGAGGCTAGAATGTGAATGATATCGACGAAAGAACAAGGGATAAGATGAAACCCTAGTTTCATAAGAAATCCCTAATTCTCGATCGATCATCATCGATCTAGTATCAATTCATCGAAGGATAAGAATACGTAATTGTAAGATTACATCACATCTATAGATCCGATCGATTCCTACGAGCCTCATTTAGATTCTTGATATTTGGTTTGGAAAAATCATCAAACTATCAATTCTTGATTCTATCTTTTTCTTGTTATTAGATCTAGATTTTCTAATTCTTGAACTTCAACTATAAATCTTGAATTGTTTTGTTTTCTTTTCTTTAAAGTTTTAATTCATTTAATTCAAAAGATGAACGATTACACTTTCCCTTTGGACGATCCGCACTCACTAACAATCTACATCCGACACCATAGTTGATTGCGGTCAAATAATTTTTTGTTGTGATTTCTTTACAATTTTCATACTACACATCAAGAATTTCAATTCAATCAATGACTCTGCCAGAGGGTTGTCGTAGTCAGTGGGAGCAGCGGAAGCATTGGTGGACAAGTGGCTTATATCTATTTATAGACCAAAGAAGATATAGCGGAGATAGATCATCTATTTCTGATGTGACAGTCATTGGTTTGACTTCATCAGAATAGGGGATGGATCTGTTAAGAAGGTAGTAGGGTGTGATGTCCTGGTATTTGGATGACATACACAGAGTAGGAAGTGATATTCCTATACTACGATCGGTTATACTTTGGTCGTCACACAGTGGTTTCTCCACCTAGGACTTGGATATTATATCAGACATTCTGGTTACTAGATCTATGGTTTTAGATCTAGATTTGGGTGGTTTCCTAATCAGGGTACTTAGAAAGCATTCTACAGGTACTTTAGAATGGACGACTTCCTGGCATGGTGGTGTACCTGCAGGTGATGGAGTCACCCTCTCTAAAGGTGTCTTACAGACTAAAGGGGAGAGGGATGTGCATGATTGACAGATCACTTGCTTAGGCAATTGAATCAATCATGAGATGTCAAGTACCACACCAGATGTTGTTTTTGCGGTAGATGCAATAAATTGATATTAATCCAAACCTGGAGAAACGATCGGAAGCAGTTTTAGAACATAAGACAATGTTCTAGGGATATGATAACGACAGCCTCGTTCGGGAGACAGTTATCATTCCAGGCTTCCAAGGTGACCTGGATGACAGAGAGGTTGTCAGAGTTATAGTTTTCCCTCTGACGGGGGGCGGTATTATGGACCGGTGGTCCAGGAGGATACTGAGGGAGGCATGGCGCAGGATACTGATTAAGTTCAGTTGACGATACAGTCTAAGAAGTTTGGATTTGGAGTTCATTTATGAGCTAGGTCCCATCAGACATCCAGACATATTCTAAGACAGGTATTGCTTATTTCGGGAGATGGCTTTCTCCGCAAACTTGAGATATAGAGAGACATAGAAAGAAACATCAAAGTGGATCCACTCACTGAGGCTATTCCTCGAACGCAATAGTTTCGCAAACGAGCTTTGTGACACTGACTAGTAGAGGAGTTGGGTGTTCGGTATCACACGGGATGTGAGTATGCGACATCGCAATAATTAGCCTTGAGTGCAAGTGGGAGATTGTTGGAGATAGTGCCCTCAGAGTCAATTATTGGATCACAGGCACGTGATTGCAATGATTGAGGGAGGACCTATTCCGGTAGGACAGCCTTACTCAAGATGATAGTATGCTATCTGGTTTACCTTTATCATCGTTTACTGCTTTAGGTGACCTTAATGTCACTATTGCATGTTGATAGAGCCCCTAGGATTCTTGCTTGACTGCCGGCAGTATGAGGGCGATCATATACGTAGGAGCTGGTAGTCTATAAGTACATCCTTAAAAGGTCCCTAGTCGTGGGAGTTTCGAGACAGGGCATCGATACTCAAGAGTAGACTAGTGTATACAGTCGAGACCCCGACGAGGGGCGGTGGCCGGTCTCACAAGCCACTGGTGTCAGTTGGTTCACCTAAGATGTATACAGGTGCTCGTTGGGTTATGAGTGCACCGGACAGGACTCGCCGGGAATATGTTAGTTGGTCTTATACCCGACGTCAGATAGCAGTTCCCTAGTGACATGTGTGCATGTTAGTTCATCGACCCGAGGATCGTCATTTCTCTCGTGTGAGTTCCCACTGTACTTTGATTACTACCCTACCACGCTCAAAGGAGACATGCAAACAGGTTTTAGTTGGGTACAGTCCCGAGCCACATAGAGGCAGTGAACGGATCTTCAGGGGTTCGTCTCTCCCGGTATTGGGAGTGAGGTCGCGCTGTGTCTAGGAGAGCCATTACACAAAGCCCTCTGCCGAGGCAGGAGATTTACTGGTAGGTATTCAAGTAGTATCTCAGGGTGTTCTGGGTTACACTCCGACACGACTTGTCCCGCTTTTGGGGGTCTGACTTTTACCAACCCCTTAGGCCCTCCATGCGATGCTCATAGACGAACGGACCGGACTGTACGGATATTATCACTGACAGGCTCAGTAGGGTGTCAGCATGAGTTCGCTCACAGACGTCCCTTTTGGTCAATAGCTGGTAGCCCGTCACGTATGGCTAATACCTCTGATGTGCTAGTGGTTAAATCCACAGCCATAGTATTGACGAGTCTTTCGAGTCCCCCATAGACAGTTGCTCAAGTTTCGGGCGAAACGCTGTAGAGGCCGTATGGAGATATGGCAGGGTTCGATCAGATACGTGCGGTATTGCACGGATCATGATCGGACGGATAATACTAGCGGGCTTTGGTTTAAGCCGGATCCTAGTATAGTACAGTGTAGATTTTGTCTCATTGCATTTGTATTCGGTCGGAATACAAATGCGGGTATGTATATACAGTAGCGGGGTTTTCCTGTAATTTATTACAGGATCGGTTTTCCGAAGTTGCCAGTTTGCTTTCCGTTTCGGCCATATTTCTTTGTATCTTCCATTGGCTAAAATTTGGTTGAGGAGGGCTTATTTGTATTTGTGCAAATAAGTATTTGTGGAGGGTGTTATTTGCATATCCTTACTTCATGATGGTTGCACCATCATTTGACTTCTTTAGACCATGATGGATTGACTTTTAGAGTCATGATTGTTGATGATGATGAAGGGTGATGGTTGGTGGAGTGTTGGACTTTGTTTGTGATGATTTCTTCTCTTGATCACACATCATTCCTTCTTGCATGATTGTGTGGCTCCCTCATTCTTTTCACTCCACTCCCTTTTGTTTTCCTCATGAGCTTGGGGCCGGCCAAAATGAGGGAAGGGGCTGCCCAATTTTTGATGTGGGAATTTTTGCTTTTTTCATGCTACAAAATTCCCAAGTTCAACCACAAAAAGCTTTTATCATTTCCTCCACCAAAAGGCAACTTCCTACAAACCCCATGAGACATAGAGTTCCACACTGATTCTACAGCAAATGTTGGGTACGTCGACTCGCCAACTTCGTGTCCGAGTTGCCTCGATCCAGAGGTGGGAGCCCGTAAAAGAAGCCGGCGACGTGGTGCCCTTCCGGCGAGGAGGCGAAGACCGGAGATTCCGCGGGGAGATCGGGACAACGACGAGAAGACCGAAGGACACGGATCGCTCGGTATAACTCTCTACCCCTTCCTTTAGTTAGCTAGGACTAGATTAATGTGTTAGTGTATATGCCCTAGAGGCCATTACTGTATCATACTAGTTTGTATATTACTTAATGGAAGCTTGGGATATTCACCTTGTATATACAATCTTGCTCAAAATAGTAGTATGCTACTTGGTTTGTTTCTACTTCAATGTGTACATGTGTTTATTTTAGTATATCTCCTATACACATTAGTGGAGCCCTTAGGATCTTTGCTTGATTACCAGCGTTGTGATGGCCGTCACACCAGTAGGGGCTGGGTAATCTATAAGCACATCCTTATGCAGGTCCTTAGTCGCAGGACTATCGAGACAGGGCATCGATACTCCGGAGTAGACTAGCGCATTCGCTTCTCATCCCAGTGTGGGAGATGGTCTGTCCCACAGCCATCAGTACGTCGTACTGGAGATAGTATGCGGGTGCTCGTTAGGTTATGAGTACACTGGACAGGACTCATCGGGAACTGACCGGTTGGTATTATACCTATCGTCAGTTATCAGTTCCCAGGTGACATGAGTACAGCTTAGTCCGCTGACTTGACACTGTCACTTCGCCTCGAGTGTGTTCCCACTGTACTTTGATTACTACCCTACCACGGCTCAAGGGAGTCGTGCAAACAGGTAGTAGTTGGGTGCAGTCCCGAAGCACTTGGAGGCAGTGACGGTTAGACAGGATTCATCTCTCCCGGTATTGGGGGTTGACATCGCGCTGTGTCTAGGAGAGCTATTACACGAGTAGTCCCTGGCCAGGGCAAGCGGGATATACTGGTAGGCTTCCAGTGTTATCTCAGGGTGTATTGGGCTTCACTCCGACACGACTTGTACCGCTATTAGGGGACTGACGTTTACCGCCCCCTTAGGCCAGCCATGCAATATATCAGACGAACAGACCGGACTGTACGGAGAATGTCACATTCAGGCTCAGTAGGAGTTCAGATGGGTTTCACCTCGTCAGTCTTCTTGTCGGCATCTACCTGGGGACCGTTACGCACAGCTAGTGCCGCTTGCGGTCCGTGGTTAAACCCACTGCCAGCGTAGTGTCGAGTCTTTAAAGTCCCACACAGAAAGCTATTCGCCTTTAGGCAAAAGTGTAGAGGTCGCATGGTTTTGCGACAGGTCGCATGGTTTTGCGGTAGGATTCGGTCACATCCGTGCACTTATGCACGTACAGTGTCCGGACAGTTTACACTAGCGGGTTTTGGTGTAAGCCAGATCGTAGTGTACGTATTGGGATTGGATTTATCCAGTATGTATTCGTGTTCCTCGGAACGCGGATGCGGGTGTGTATGCATAGTTGACGGAGAGACAGAGGCAGAGGATTCTCATTAGGGTTGTTGACCGTTGACTGTTGACTATTGACTTTTTGGTCAACCTTAATGAGAATATGATATATGATTAACAATACTATTAATTAAGTATTGTGGTGACATGGTTGTTGAGGGGTTGACTTTGTTGACTTGTTGACTTTGTTGACCGGTTGACTAGGTTGGACTAGTTGACCATTATGATGACAATGGCTATCATTTCATGGCAAAGACTTTTTACTTGCTTGTTTCTCTTGTGAGAAATGAGTGCATGAAATGATTTAGCCATTTTGACTTGAACCATTTTACACAATACTTGATTATTATTTTTGTGACGATGGTTTTGGATTATGAGAGCCAAGAGAGAAAAGTCTTCTCTCATTCTATCATTCTCATTCTCTCTCTTGTTCTTGAGCTCTCATCTCCTTCCTCTTGCTCTTCCTCTCTTGAGTCTATGGTTCACTTGTCTCATGAGTTGAGAACCAAGAACTATAGATAAAATCCCAATCAAACTCTTCTCTACTCACTCTAGTTCACAAGGTTTAGCAAACCGAGTGAACTAGTTTCTTCAAAGTTCGAAGAAGGAGCCAAAGGTAGAAGCTTTCAGGTGGATCTATCTTCGGCTCAAGGAGACGACTGGAAGAAGCCGATTCGGACAACCATCGAGGCTTGAAGACGAAGGAGTTCGAGATAAGAAAGGTATAAACCCCCTAACCGAGTAGTTAACAACTCCTAGTTAGGTTGTTAGTTAGATGTTTAACAAAGATCCGGTTTTTAAGTCCATGTTACCACCTCTAGAAAATTGTTTTTCACCAAATTCCGCATGCCCGAAACTACCGGGAGAGGTAGCATGGACTTACAGTGGTATCAGAGCCTAGTTAAACTCTATTTAACATGTTAGCAAAGTTACTAGAAGATCGATCAAAGAAAAAGTCACAAAACGAACCCGAGTTGTCAAGTTTCTGCCGATTTTTATTCTGTTCAAAAGTTGATAATTTTCATCTTAAAAATCGGCTCAGGCTTTTGTTTGAATAACCACCAAATTTGGTCCCACGAATCGTTCAAAGAGCCGCGGAAACGCGGCGGGAGCACGCTCCCGCCGCGGTTCCGCGGCCGAGTTGACTCGGCCGAGGTCCAAATTTGGTGCAGTGTATTTCTGGGGTTGTTTTGGGATTTTTGGAATATGTATTTTCTGCCCAGATTTTCCAGAACGAAATTTTTTTATTTGGGGCCTATAAATCCGTATTTTTGATCGAACTTCTGAAAGACTTAAGCTGACGGGTTTTTCTGTGATGTGATATTTGTATTGAACGTCTACTAATCGCTATATGTCGATTAGTGGGGGTTATACAAATCTGTGATCTGTAATGTCATTGGAATGTGTATATGAATTCATTGGATTGTCGCGGGTGAATAGCCGGGGGTTGTGAGACGAGATTTTTCTTTTCTTTCAATTCATGTAAATTTGTAAATTGATGTAATAATTATTTGTATGGCCGCACAACCGGGTCGGGGTTGTAGCCGTCATTGTATAATTTTTTTTACTGTTTTTGCTCCTAGGATAGACCCATGGAGGGGGTGCACAAACTACCGGGTATGCCGAAGTGCCGAGTGGCCTACTCACGGAGATGAGGGAGGTTGCTTCGCTTCGGGTACTTGGCGGGTAGTTTACCGCACCCGTAGGGGTCTTGGGTGGGGTTTTGGCTATTCACCGCGACCGTGTAATTTGCTTTTCGTTACAGGCTCGTACGAATTGCAGGTTCCTATTATATCCAATGTTTTCATCTGTGATCTGAAATGGCTATCATTGTAGTATATCTATATATGATATTATTTAGGCGTTGCTTATGTTTTACAGCCGCGCTAGCCCAGCCCCCGCTCTGTCGTTAGTTAAGTAACCTAACGGGTAATGACGGGGCCCCGTGGCGAATGCGAATGGCATAAGCGTACGTCATATTTTGGTTGTTTTCTGCAATGGTAGGATTAAATGATGGGATGCATTAAAAGAACTAATGCAAGAATATCACTCATTAAAAGAACTAATGCAAGAAAATAAACCAAGTTAAAATCGTTGGAACACTTTCGGAAAACCACTCGGTTCTTTTCAAAACTAACTTTTAAATGCGGAGCTTGAGCCACTCCTTTTAAAAGCTATCTCGTTCCATCGATTATATCAAGTTCACTACGTTCACGGTTTTGCCAAAACCATTCGTAGCCCTCCATCATTTCACATGAATAGTCAATAGTATTCAAGCTGTGTATGTTGGCCAAAGTCAAGGCATAGTGATTGGTAGCTATTGGGTATTCATGTGTAGCATAGATAGATGTGTTGGTTTGGGACAGTCGTACTGCCATTTTGGCCAAAGTCAAGGGTAGGTACGGATGGATCCAAATTAACCTGGAGAATGACGGGTAGAACTTGACATGTGAGTTATGATATTTTGGCCAAAGTCAAGGTCATAAGAGCATGGGGCAAAAATCCACATCGGGAGTTTCAAAAGAACTGAAACTTGCTAGTGTTGCATACCATTTGGAGTGTGATGATTCTGGTAGGATTCCTTCAGTTTCGTCACGCGATGATATTTGGATCCCGATCCTACCGTGAGTATATGCTACTCCTCGGGAAATTTCTCACTTAACGATCAATGCTATAAACCAAGTAGGTGTCTAGAAAGGTGTTAGCGGGGCTACGCCCCCAGGGAAAAGAGGTTATTTAATTAAGGAACTTCGCGAAAGCGTTGGAAAACCTCCCTCGAAGTACCGACACTGGCCTGGCTGAACGGTTAAGCAAGTATTGTACGGTGAGATTGATCCTGACTAATTCTTCCTTTTTGGTTTGAGGAGGGATTCGAGAAACAGTGGGAGCCATCCTGTTTAGACAAACTAAAAACCACTCTAAACTTGCAAGAGCATCATGCTGAGTGTTTCTTCTTCTCTCTCCTAATTGCAGCGACCAATCGACATGACTGGACTTAAGTTACTTCTAGATAAAAACATACTGACAGGGCCAAACTACAAAGATTGGCTCAGGAATGTCAAGATGGCAATCACTTACGACAAGCTGGGGTATCTTCTTACCACCAAAGCTCCCCCTGTCCCAGGTCCCAAAACCAGCGTCGCGGATAAGGAAATCCGTAAGACCTGGGAACTAGACTGCGCGAAGGCCAAGTGCCTCGTGCTTTCCTCTATGGACAATGAACATCAGAGGAGGCACGAGAATATGGACCTAGAATCCATATTTCTTCATACAAAAGAACTGTATGGAGAGCAATCTCGTATCGCAAGATACGAAGTGTCGAAGAAGTTATTTTCGGCAAGGTTGGCCATCGGATCATCGGTAGCGGAACACGTGCTTAAGATGATTGGCTTCATTGAGGAGCTCGCGGAACTTGGGACCACGTTAGAGAACGAGCTCTATACGGACTTGATTCTCCAGTCCCTTCCTTCCACTTACGCCCAGTTCATACTGAACTTCAACTTACAAGAAAAGGAAGTTGAACTTTCAGAACTCCTCAACATGCTGAGGAGCGCAGAGGGCACCCTACAGAAAGGTAGGGAAACATCCACTTTGTTTGTATGAGGATCTTCTTCTTCTAGGTCCAAGGCGAAAGCCAAGGGAAAGAAGAAGAAAGCCCCCGCCAAACCAAGGGGCGGTGTTAGTAAAGTGGATACGAAGGGAAAGACAAAAGCAATAAAGAAAGTGGGAAAGCTTGTGGATAAGGAAGAATGCTTCTATTGTCATAAGAAAGGACACTGGAAGAATGATTGCAGGTCTTGGAAAGCCAGGACACAGGAATTGAAGCAGGTTGCGGCTTCAGCTTCAGGTGTGTACGTTATTGAAAACTGTCTTTCAATAAACTCTACTTCCTGGGTATTGGATACCGGATCAGGATCTCATATCTGTAATTCTTTACAGGCGTTGAGAAACCGTAGGGTTTTGAAGGCAGGTGACATGACCCTCAGAGTTGCAAACGGAGCTAGCATGGATGCTAAGGCCGTGGGGGACTATCACCTGGGAATGTCAGATGGACATGTTTTGGTTTTGCGTAATTGCTTTTTTGTACCCGACGCAACTTGTAATATCATTTCTGTATCTTTAGTTTCTAAAAAAGGTTATGAATTTGCGTTTGTAAGTAATGTTGTAAACATTCACCTTAATCAAGTTTTGATTGGGTCAGGTACATTGAGCAATGGTATATACGTATTAAACCAACCACAGATTTTCAATGTCCAGAATACACACAAAAGAAAGTCTCCGGAAATAAATCAGACTTTCTTATGGCATTGTAGACTAGGTCACATCAATGAGAGAAGGTTGACGAAGTTACATACAGAAGGATATTTGAATCCGTTCGAATATCAATCGTATGCCACTTGTCAATCCTGTCTCAAAGGAAAGATGACAAAGACTCCGTTCACTGGACACGGATTAAGAGCGAGCGAGCTCTTGGGACTCGTACACAACGACGTGTGCGGTCCAATGTCTACACATGCGCGAAGGGGTTATTCTTACTTCATTACTTTTACGGATGACTTTTTCAAGGTACGGTTATGTCTTCTTAATGAAACATAAGTCCGAAGCCTTTGGAAAGTTCCAGGAATATAAGAATGAAGTAGAAAAACAAACCGGCAAAAGTATCAAGATTCTAAGATCGGATCGAGGTGGTGAATACTTGAGTGCCGAGTTCCTGGACTATTTAAAAGAGAACGGAATTCTCTCTCAGCTTACTCCTCCATACACTCCGCAACATAACGGTGTATCGGAGAGACGGAACCGAACCCTATTTGATATGGTACGGTCCATGATGAATAACGCTGAGTTACCGCGATCATTCTGGGGGTATGCGCTAGAATCAGCTGCATACCTTTTGAACCGAGTTCCCACTAAGACTGTGCCTACTACACCATATGAGATGTGGTGTGGGAAGAGACCCTATCTTAATCACATTAAGACATGGGGAAGTCCAGCTTTTGTCAAAAAGCAGCATGCGGACAAGCTCGAGGCACGCTCAGTACAGTGCAAGTTCGTGGGATATCCAAAGAACTCCAAGGGATATTTCTTCTATTGCGAAGAGGAACAAAAGGTTTTTGTTTCTCGTCATGCCCACTTTCTAGAACACCAGTTCTTAGAAAAGGAAATTAGTGGGAGCGCAGTAGAACTGGAAGAAATTCCAGAACCACGAGCTATTACTGAAAGCTTAGTGGAACCAGAGGGTTCAAAAGAACAGGACATTCCTACGCCGCTCCGCAGGAGTAGTAGGAAGTCTCATCCGCCCGAGAGATACTACGGTTTTCTCATAGACGGGGATAGAGAGGATTGCATCATAGATTATGATGAGCCTACTAGCTTCCAGCAGGCCGTTCAGAGCGTTGACTCAGTAAAATGGCTGGATGCAATGCGGACCGAAATGGAGTCCATGTACACCAACAAAGTATAGACGTTGGACATTGCTCCAGACGGGGTAAAACCCGTAGGATGCAAGTGGATCTTCAAAAGGAAGATTGGTGTAGATGGACAGGTTGAGACCTATAAGCTAGACTTGTTGCAAAGGGTTTCCGTCAAAGACCTGGCTTGGACTATGACGAAACCTTTTCTCCAGTGGCTATGCTGAAATCCATTCGGATCCTTCTTGCCATTGCTGCCTTCCACGATTATGAGATCTGGCAAATGGACGTAAAGACCGCTTTTCTAAATGGAAATTTAGAGGAGTGTGTTTATATGGACCAACCAGAGGGTTTTATTCAGAGTGGGAGCAGCGGAAAGGTGTGCAAGTTGCTTAAGTCCATCTATGGACTAAAGCAGGCATCGCGGAGTTGGAACATCTGTTTTGATGAGACGGTCAAGGAATTTGGCTTTATCAAAAATCCAGATGAACCATGCATCTATTGTAGATTTGTAGCGAGAACTGTAGTATTCCTCGTTTTGTACGTGGATGACATTCTCTTAATAGGAAATGACATTCCTATGCTACAATCTGTCAAGGGGTTCTTGTCACACAGGTTCTCCATGAAAGACCTGGGTGATGCCTCATACATCCTGGGGATCCGGATCCATCGTGATAGATCCAAGAGGATATTAGGACTTTCACAGTCCAGGTACATCGACACCATACTGAAAAGATTCAGTATGGAAGATTCCAAGCGCGGTAACCTACCGGCTTGTCACGGGATCACCCTCTCTAAAGAGATGTCTCCCAAGACTGATTTGGAGAGGGATCGCATGTCTATTATACCCTACGCTTCTGCGGTAGGCTCTATAATGTATGCGATGTTGTGTACCAGACCGGATGTAGCTTATGCACTGAGTATGGTAAGCCGGTATCAGTCAAACCCTGGGGAGAAACACTGGATAGCGGTAAAGAACATTCTCAAGTACCTGAGAAGGACTAAGGAGATGTTCTTGGTGTATGGCGGAAAAGACCTCCAGATCGAGGCCTTTGCTGACTCCAGCTTCCAGAGTGACAAGGATGATTCCAAGTCCATGTCGGGTTTTGTCTTTACCCTCAATGGAGGGGCGGTGTGTTGGAAGAGTTCCAAACAGGAAACCGTTGCAGACTCGACGATGGAAGCGGAATACATCGCTGCATCTGATGCCGCAAAGGAAGCTGTCTGGATGAGGAAGTTCTTGAATACAGAGGTATTGGATCAACAATGGACGGAACCACCTGAAGTTCTTTCAAGAACTTCAGGTGGTTCCGTCCATTGTTGATCCAATACCTCTGTATTGCGGCAACAACGGGGCTATAGCTTTAGCGAAGGAACCCAGGTCCCATCAGAGATCCAGACACATCTTGAGGCGGTATCACCTGATCAGGGAGATCGTGGATCGCCAGGAGATCGAGGTTCGGAGGGTTGCATCAGAATATAACACTGCAGATCCATTCACCAAGGCCTTACCCCAGACTCAGTTCGAGCGGCTGATCGAGATGATAGGTCTTCGATACGCCAGTACACGGCCTTAGTGCAAGTGGGAGATTATTAGTGTATATGCCCTAGAGGCCATTACTGTATCATACTAGTTTGTATATTACTTAATGGAAGCTTGGGATATTCACCTTGTATATACAATCTTGCTCAAAATAGTAGTATGCTACTTGGTTTGTTTCTACTTCAATGTGTACATGTGTTTATTTTAGTATATCGCCTATACACATTAGTGGAGCCCTTAGGATCTTTGCTTGATTACCAGCGTTGTGATGGCCGTCACACCAGTGGGGGCTGGGTAATCTATAAGCACATCCTTATGCAGGTCCCTAGTCGCAGGACTATCGAGACAGGGCATCGATACTCCAGAGTAGACTAGCGCATGCGCTTCTCATCCTAGTGTGGGAGATGGTCTGACCCACAGCCATCAGTACGTCGTACTGGAGATTGTATGCGGGTGCTCGTTAGGTTACGAGTACACTGGATAGGACTCGTCGGGAACTGACCGGTTGGTATTATACCTATCGTCAGTTATCAGTTCCCAGGTGACATGAGTACAGCTTAGTCCGCTGACTTGACACTGTCACTTCGCCTCGAGTGTGTTCCCACTGTACTTTGATTACTACCCTACCACGGCTCAAGGGAGTCGTGCAAACAGGTAGTAGTTGGGTGCAGTCCCGAAGCACTTGGAGGCAGTGACGGTTAGACAGGATTCGTCTCTCCCGGTATTGGGGGTTGACATCGCGCTTTGTCTAGGAGAGCCATTACACGAGTAGTCCCTGGCCAGGGGAAGCGGGATATACTGGTAGGCTTCCAGTGTTATCTCAGGATGTATTGGGCTTCACTCCGACACGACTTGTACCGCTATTAGGGGACTGACGTTTACCGCCCCCCTAGGCCCGCCATGCGATGTATCAGACGAACAGACCGGACTGTACGGAGAATGTCACATTCAGGCTCAGTAGGAGTTCAGATGGGTTTCACCTCGTCAGTCTTCTTGTCGGCATCTACCTGGGGACCGTTACGCACAGCTAGTGCTGCTTGCGGTCTGTGGTTAAACCCACTGCCAGCGTAGTGTCGAGTCTTTAGAGTCCCACACAGAAAGCTATTCGCCTTTAGGCAAAAGAGTAGAGGTCTCATGGTTTTGCGACAGGTCACATGGTTTTGCGGCAGGATTCGGTCACATCCGTGCACTTATGCACGTACTGTGTCCGGACAGTTTACACTAGCGGGTTTTGGTTTAAGCCAGATCGTAGTGTACGTATTGGGATTGGATTTATCCAGTATGTATTCGTGTTCCTCGGAACGCGGATGCGGGTGTGTATGCACAGTTGACGGAGAGACAGAGGCAGAGGATTCTCATTAGGGTTGTTGACCGTTGACTGTTGACTATTGAATTTTTGGTCAACCTTAATGAAAATATGATATATGATTAACAATAATATTAATTAAGTATTGTGGTGACATGGTTGTTGAGGGGTTGACTTTGTTGACTTGTTGACTTTGTTGACCGGTTGACTAGGTTGGACTAGTTGACCATTATGATGACAATGGCTATCATTTCATGGCAAAGACTTTTTACTTGCTTGTTTCTCTTGTGAGAAATGAGTGCATGAAATGATTTAGCCATTTTGACTTGAACCATTTTACACAATACTTGATTATTATTTTTGTGATGATGGTTTTGGATTATGAGAGCCAAGAGAGAAAAGTCTTCTCTCATTCTATCATTCTCATTCTCTCTCTTGTTCTTGAGCTCTCATCTCCTTCCTCTTGCTCTTCCTCTCTTGAGTCTATGGTTCACTTGTCTCATGAGTTGAGAACCAAGAACTATAGATAAAATCCCAATCAAACTCTTCTCTACTCACTCTAGTTCACAAGGTTTAGCAAACCGAGTGAACTAGTTTCTTCAAAGTTCGAAGAAGGAGCCAAAGGTAGAAGCTTTCAGGTGGATCTATCTTCGGCTCAAGGAGACGACTGGAAGAAGCCGATTCGGACAACCATCGAGGCTTGAAGACGAAGGAGTTCGAGATAAGAAAGGTATAAACCCCCTAACCGAGTAGTTAACAACTCCTAGTTAGGTTGTTAGTTAGATGTTTAACAAAGATCCGGTTTTTAAGTCCATGTTACCACCTCTAGAAAATTGTTTTTCACCAAATTCCGCATGCCCGAAACTACCGGGAGAGGTAGCATGGACTTACATAATGGCCCGATCCGGGATTTTCGTGCACGGTGGTACCGGTTTACAAGTTCGTAAAAAGTTTCATTTCCGTATTCCGGCGTCGGATTGACGGCCGGGGCGCCGCCGTGTACTTACAGAAGCTTCATGAAAGCACTAACCCAAATCAAACCCTAACCATGTTTAATCTCCACTAATCATGTTGCATTAGTAATTATAACATGTTACAATATTATATATCACATATATAATATATTTTGTTACAAAAGAAAATAATACAATTAACATATATCGCATATATATCAATGTATCATCCGGTGAGAAAATGAAATAATAATGCGAGCCAAAATTAGATAATGTAATGTAATATATCACATATATAATTATACATTAAATTATCGAATCAAAACTTGATCCGACAATCCGGATATATTGAATATACCCGACTAATATATCATGTACCGATTCATCGAATCAACATTTGATCCGATGATCCGGCTCATATCAAAATATCGCGAGAATATAATACGGTATCTCATATCGTATTATCCTCGGTCCTGCACATATCACATATGTGCTCCTACTCCGTTTTGCCCGAGTCAAGAAACCTCTGTGTAAGACTCTAAAGAATCGTCAATACGCCGGTAGCAGGTGATGATCATATCAAACACTCACAAGCTGCAAGCGGTCAACTAAACGTAACAGCTACCCAGGTATTGAGCGATCAGAAGATCAATAAGCAAGCTTGTACATTCTCCTATGAATCCATTCAGTAACACTCCCGTACAGTCCGGTCTCTTCGTCTGATATGTCACATATCTAGTCTAGGGGTGGTATACGTCAGACCCCAGTAACCGATAAGTCGTGTCGATGTGAGGCTCATAACAGGTCGAGAAACTACTAATAACACTTACCAGTAGCACTCTATAGCAGCCCTGGCCAGGGACTTCCAGTTATAGCCAATCGAACACAGCAAAACATCAACTCCCTATACCGGGAGAGACGAATCCCCTCCTATCGCTCATTGCCTCCATGTGATTCGGGACTGTACCCAAAAGCCACCGTTTTGCATGCCCTCTTGGACATGGTAAGGTGGAAATCAAAGCATAATGGGAATCATATAAGACTCTATGACGATCTAGGGTCTACAGACTACCCTGTACTAGTGTCATCGGAGAACTGCCATCTGACGTGAGGTATAATACCATCTGGGAGTTCTCGGCGAGTCCGTCCAGTGTACCCAGTCTCCACTGAGCACCCGTACACCATCCTTGATGTCAAACACCGATGGATATGGGATCATCCATCGCCCATCATATAGGTCAAGATGCGTATATGCTAGTCTGGTCTGGTGTATCGATGCCCTGTCTCGATACACCCTCGACTAGGAACAGTTATAGGATGTACTCATTGACTACCCTGGCCCCACTAGTATGATCTCATTATAGTCCCAGTAGTCGAGTACATATCCTAAGGGCTTTATCAATATGTGAGAGTAAGACAGTAAACTAATATAAGTCAACATGTTAAGATAAAGTGAAACCAAATAGCATACTATCATGACGAGCAATAAAAGTCCTCTCTATATATATCCAAGAATCCATTATAATATACATCATATTTACAACAATGGCCTCTAGGGCATATATATAACTAACAGTTACATGGGCTACTGAAAGGTAGATAACTGAGAACGGGTGATAAGTTTCAAGAGTTGAAAATGGTGCAAGTGTTGCAGCCAAGTATGTTGGCAGTTATCACCCTGTATTACCAAATACATTGATTCTGAACGAATGTTATTAAATACCAAACCTGATATACAACATCATATCAGTCTCTTTATTTAGTAAAGAAGGATATAATTTTGTATTATTTGATAATGTTTTGAACATTTCCTATATCAAGAGTTGATCCGATCATGCACGTTATCTAAAAGCATATACATTCTAAATCAAACCACAGTTCTTAACGTACAGAACACACACAAGAGGAAGAGTTCAGAAATGAACGAATCCTTCTTGAGGCATTGTAGACTAGGTCATATCAATGCGACCCGACTAGCTGAAGTAACATAAAGATGCATATTTAAATCAGTTTGAATTTACATCTTGTGAAACTTACCAGTCATGCCACAAAGAAAAGATGACCATAGCTCCGTTTGTTGGAAACAAAGAAAGATTTAGTGAACTCTTGGGATTGATACATGATGATGTATGTAGGTCCTCTGTCTACAGATGCCAGGACCGGTTCTTTGTACTTCATTACATTCACTGATGATCTCTTAAGATTCGGACATATGTTCCTGTTGAAACACAAGTCTGAAGCTTTTGAGAAATTCAAAGAATATAAGTTAGAAGTAGAGAACCAAAATGGGTATAAGTATTATGTCCTATGATGTGATTGGGGAGGAGAATACTTGAGCACGAAATTCCTGGACTATTCTAAAGGAGAATGAGATTCTCTCTCAGCATTACTCCTCCGTATACACCACAGCACATTGGTATATCGGGGCGGAGCAATCACACCCTATGTGATATGGTGTGCTCTATGATGAGTATTACTCGGTTACCTATTTTCTTTTGTGGTTATGCACTTATGAAGCTGCATACCTATTGAATATGGTTCCAACCAAATCAGGTGCCTACCACTCCATATGTGATATGGTATGGGAAGAGCCCATCTATTAAGGATGTTAATATTTGGGGTTGTCTGGTCTATGCCTAAAAGCAAAATCCGGACAAGCTCGAGGCAAGGTCAGTTCTGTGGAAGTTTGTTGAATATCCCAAGCATTCGTAAGGGAATATCTTCTACCATGCTGAGGAGCAAAATTTGTTTTGTTTCTCAGCATGCCACCTTTGGGAAAGGGAATTTCTTGTGAAGAAATTAGTGGTCGTGAGGTAGAAATGGAAGGAGTTCCAGCTATACAAACTGCAGCTGATGATTTGATAAAAGCAGAGGATTCAATACTTCCCGACGAACCTCAGCCTCTCCGCCAATCTGGTAGGGTTCCTCATCCACCTGAGAGGTACTTCGGTTTCTCTATGACAATGGGAGCGAGGATTGCATCATGAGATGATGACCCAACTAGTTTTGAGCAGGCCATCAAGAGTGGGGACTCTGTGAGAATGGATGGATGCTAAGCGATCTGAGATGGAATCCATATACACCAACCAAGTATGGACTTTGGTTGCTTTATCTGAAGGGTTAAATC
Source organism: Agapanthus africanus (assembly GCA_030015575.1). Lineage (NCBI taxonomy): Eukaryota > Viridiplantae > Streptophyta > Magnoliopsida > Asparagales > Amaryllidaceae > Agapanthus > Agapanthus africanus. Next base: position 394,286,539 of record JASDDO010000026.1, on the reverse strand, counting down.
CCCATCAGAAGCAAGTATATCTTGAGAAGATTACTTGGTGTACATGGAAAAGTTGAGACTTTCAAAGCTAAGGCTTGTTCAAAAGGTTCTCGTCATCGACCAGGTGTGGATTATGATGAAACCTTTTCTAGTCCTTATGCTTAAGTCCATCCAGATCCTACTTGCCACTGCTACATACCATGACTACGATATCTGGCGGTTGGGTGTCATGACTGCTTTTCTAAATGATGATTTAGAAGAGAGCGTCTATAAGTACACAGCCAGAGGGCTTCGTAGACAGTGGGAGCAGCGAAAACGTGTGAAAGTTGATTTATGGTATAAAGCAGGCATCATGGAGTTGGAACATCTGTTTTGATGTGGTAGTCAAAGAGTTTGACTTCATCAAAATGGTAGATGAACCTTGTATATACAAAAAGGTAGTAGGGAGTATGGTGATGATCCTCGTATTGTACGTGGATGACATACTCTTGATAGGAAAGGAGTTTCCTATGCTACGCTCGGTCAATCTCCTCTTATCACATGGATTCTCCATATAGGATCAAGGTGATACCTCTTAAATCCTGGGTTTTGGATCTATGAGATAGATCTAAGTGGATGTTAAGATTCTCACTAGGTGTAGTGAGATGGTATCAATCGATCCTGGGGAGAATCACCGGATAGCTTCCAGGGTGGTAAGGACGACTGAATGTCAGTCACAGGCATTGTCTTTACCTTCAGTGGATGGACGGTATGTTGGAAGAGTTCCAAGCTAGATACCGTGGCATACTAGACGATAAAGGATGGATACATTGCTACCAAGGATGCTACCAAAGAGGTAGTCAGGATGTATATAGTTCATGAGATGAACTTCGTTCCTACCATTGTGTGACAATGGAGTTATGGCTTTGGCCTAGGAACCCCCATTCCATCAGAGATCCAGACATATTCTTAGGCAGTATCACCTGATCATGGAGATGGTTGATCTTTAGAGAGATCAAGGTTAGGAGAGTAGACATAGATGACAACAGCGCGGATCCACTCACAAAGGCCTATTTCCCAGTAGAGACTTTTATAGGATGGTTGAGTATGAGATACTTCAACCACTGCTGATTGTTGGGTATGAGATACTACAACAGATGGCCCTAGTGCAAGTGGGAGATTGTTAGTGTTATGTATGCCCTAGAGGCCCTTACTGTACATACGATGTATATTGTAGTGGAGGCTTGGACATATATATGGAGGAATTTCTTGCTCGACATGATAGTATTCTATCTGGTTGCACTTTATCTTAACATGTACTCTGATTGTCTCTATGTTACATGTTGATAAAGCCCTTAGGATATGTACTTAACTACCAGGACTATGATGTATATTATACTAGTAGGGACAGAGTAGTCGCTAAGTACATCCTTCAATTGTTCCTAGTCGAGGGTGTATCGAAACAGGGCATCGATATACCAGAGTAGACTAGCGTATATCTTCTCGACCCATGAAGATGGGCGATGGATGATCCAATATCCATTGGTGTTTTACATCATAGACAGTATACGGGTGCTCAGTGGAGACTGGATACACTGGACGGACTCGCCGAGAACTCCCAGATGGTATTATACCTCACGTCAGATTGCAGTTCTCTGGTGACACTAGTACAGGTTAGTCTGTAGACCCGAGATCGTCAAAGAGTCTTGTGTGATTCCCACAGTGCTTTGATTTCCACCTTACCACGTTCAAGAGAACGTGCAAAACCGTGGCTTTTGGGTACAGTCCCGAGTCACATGGAGGCAATGAGCGATAAGAGAGGTTTCATCTCTCCCGGTATAGCTATAACAGGAAGTCCTTGGCCAAGGCTGCTTCAGAGATATACTGGTAAGTGTTATCAGTAGTTTCTCGACCTGTTATAAGCCTCATATCGATATGACTTATCGAGTTACTGGGGTCTGACGTTTACCACCCCTAGACGAGATATGCGACATATCAGACGAAGAGACCGGACTGTACGGTAGTGTTACTGATTGGATTCACAGGAGTGTGAGCAGGCTTGCTTGTTGATCTTCTGATGGCTCAATACCCGGGTGGCCGTTACGTTTGGTAGACCGCTTGCGGCTTGTGGGTGTTTGATATGATCATCACCTACTGCCGACGTATTGACGAGTCTTTAGAGTCCTACACAGTGGTTTCCTGGCTCAAGCGAAACGGAGTAGGAGCATATATGTGATATGTGCGGGACCGAGATTAATGCGATATATGATACCGCACTAAATTCACATGATGTGTGACATGGATGGTTATATATGATATAGCCGGGTTATCGGATCAAGTGTTGATTCGATAAGATGTTACATTAAGATATTAGTCGGTTATATGAGATATGGCCGGATTATTAAATCAAGTGTTGATTTAATAATTCAATGTATAATTATATATTTGATATATTACATTACATTAACTAATATTAGCTCACTTATGATTTCTTTTCTCACTTTGGATACATTGATATATATATGATATATGTTAAATGTATCATGCAAGATTACAAATGAAACTAGTGTTGGAGATAGTGCCCTCAGAGTCAATTATTGGATCACAGGCACGTGATTACAATGATTGAGGGAGGACCTGTCCCAGTAGGACAGTCTTACTCGAGATGATAGTATGCTATCTGGTTTATCTTTATCATCGTGTACTGCTTTAGATGACCTGACAGGTCGCTATTACACGTTGATAGAGCCCCTAGGATTCTTGCTTGACTGCCAGCAGTATGAGGGCGATCATATAAGTGGGAGCTGGTAGTCTATAAGTACATCCTTAAAAGGTCCCTACTCGTGAGAGTTTCGAGACAGGGCATCGATACTCCAGAGTAGACTAGTGTATACAGTCGAGACCCCGACGAGGGGCAGTGGCCGGTCTCACAAGCCACTGGTGTCAGTTGGTTCACCTAAGATGTATACAGGTGCTCATTGGGTTATGAGTACACCGGACAGGACTCGCCGGGAACATGCTAGTTGGTCTTATACCAGACGTCAGATAGCAGTTCCCAGGTGACATGTGTACAGGTTAGTTCATCGACCTGGGGATCGTCATTTGTTTCGTGTGAGTTCCCACTGTACTTTGATTACTACCCTACCACGCTCAAAAGAGACATGCAAACAGGTTTTAGTTGGGTACAGTCCCGAGCCACATGGAGGCAGTGAGCGTATCTTCAGGGGTTCGTCTCTCCCGGTATTGGGGGTGAGGTCGCGCTGTGTCTGGGAGAGCCATTACACGAAGCCCTCGGCCGAGGAAGGAGATTTACTGGTAGGTATTCCAGTAGTATCTCAGGGTGTTCTGGGCTACACTCCGACACAACTTGTACCGCTTTTGGGGGTCTGACTTTTACCAACCCCCTAGGCCCGCCATGCGATGCTCATAGACGAACGGACCGGACTGTACGGATATTGTCACTGACAGGCTCAGCAGGGTGTCAGGATGAGTTCGCTCATCGACGTCCCTTTTGGTCAATACCTGGTAGCCCGTCACGTATTGGCTTATACCTCTGACGTGCTAGTGGTCAAATCCACAACTAAGGTGTTGACGAGTCTTTAGAGTCCCCCGCATTCAGTTACTCAGCTTTCGGGCGAAAAGCTGTAGAGGCCGTATGGAGATATGGCAAGGTCCGATCAGATACGTGCGGTATTGCACGGATCAGGATCGGACAGTTAGTACTAGAGGCCGTATGGATATATGGCAGGGTTCAATCAGATACGTGCGGTATTGCATGGATCAGGATCGAACGGATATTACTAGCCGGCTTTGGTTTAAGCCGGATCCTAGTATAGTACAGTGTAGACTTTGTCTCATTGCATTTGTATTTCGGTCGGAATACAAATGCGGGTGTGTATGCACAGTATCGGGGTTTTTCCTGTAATTTATTACGGGACCAGTTTTCTGGAGTTGCCAGTTTACTTTCCGTTTCGGCCAATTTCTTTTGTATCGTTCATTGGCCGAAGATTGGTGGAGGAGGGCTTATTTGCATTTGTGCAAACAAGCTTTTGTGGAGGGGGTCTTTGCATATAATTGTATCATGACACTTGCACCATCATTTGACCTCTTTTGACCATGATGGCTTGACTTATGTTTTCATGATGGTTGTGGTGGAGTGTTGGCCTTTGATTGTCATCATGCTTGTTGATGATGAAGTGTGATGATTGTTGGTTGAGTGTTGGATTTTCCTTGTGATGATTTCTTCTCATCATCTCTTTTCTCTCTCTTGGATTATGAGAGACTCTCATTCTTTTGATTCATACTCCTCCCTCATTTTCACTCTCTCCTCTCCCATTCCAAGCCATGACCGGCCAAGAAAGGCTAGGGGCTGTCCAAAATTTTAGTGTGGGATTTTTGCACTTTTGCTCTTGAAAAAATCCCACAAGTTCCATCTCCATGAGATTGTATCATTCCTCCACCTATATGGCAATTCCTACAACCCCAAATGAGACATGGTTCTACACCATTCTGCAGCAAATCTTGGACACGTCGACTAGCCAGCTTCGTGCCCGAGTTGCCTCGGTATTGAGGTGGGAGCCCGTAAAAGATGCAGACGATGTGGTGCACTTCCGGCGACGAGGTGGAGACCGGACATTCCGCGGGAGATCGGGACGACGACGAGAAGACCGGAGGACTTGGATCAGTCGGTATATCTCTCTTCCCCATCTTGTAGTTAGCTAGGACTAGTTAATGGTTCGATCTGGGTTTTAGTGCGCGGTGGTGCCGGTTCAAGAAAATTAAAGTTAACCATCGCTTCCGCATTTAGCCTCGGGATGGAGGCCGGGGCGCCGCCGTGCACTTACACTGGTATCAGAGCCTCGCCATTAACTTAGTCTAGCTTTGTCTAATATGTTTTGCATTTCCGATCGATCAAAAATTCCAAAATCCGCGTTTTTCACATGCATCTGTTTTCTGTTGAAATTTTCTGGAGTCGAAAAATTTTTCAGGTTGTAGAAAAGTGATGTACTTGAAATTCTAAGAACACTGTAGAAATTGGATACACTGACTCCACAATAGGAGCGCGGAACCGCGGCCAAACTCCCCTTTAAGCCGCGGTTCCGCCGCACTATGTTGAGATCACTGCATCAAATTTCAGCAGTTGCTTTCTGGGTTAAAATTAGGATTTTTGGAATATTAATTTTGGGCCCAGAATTTCTTGATGTGCTACAGTAGTACTTGGGGCCCACTTGTTAAAATTTGATCGATCGGATATTTTAAACACATTAGTTCACAGTATTTACATTATATCTGCGACCGTGAATATCACTTGATCGGTAAATCCTGTCTAACTGCTATAGCCCGGTTAGACGGATTTGCGAACGTGACCTTCACGTTGATGTTCTGTGTATTGCTGTGATGTTGCGGATCGGTCGTGGGGGATAGCCTGGATGCAATGCTAGTACAGTTTTTGTTGTATTATGTACATTTGATATTGCGGGGCGAGCGTCCGACATGTGGACTGCCGTCACTGCCTGTTTGTATTATTATTTTGGGGCACGACCAGGTTGCGGTCGATGTACCCATTGTATGTATATTTTACTTTCTATACTAGGATTGCCCCGCGGAGGGGTGCACGGATAGCCGGATTCTAGAGGGCAACAAGCCCGCATCTCATGGCATTGAGACGGAGGGGGCTTCACTCTAGAATTGGCGGGCTATTCGCCGCACTCGTAGGGGGTACAGGTTGACCCAGGAGGGGTGCCCAAGTTACCGGATTCCGTGAAGTGCTGGGTGGTCCTTTCACGTTGCGGAAGGGGGATGCCTCGCTTCAGGTTTTGGCGGGTAACTTGCCGCGCCCGTAGGGGTCTAGGATTTCATTGCACAGGCTATCTACACGACCAGGGGAACGACGGGTTTCAGTAGTGGCTCTGTGAAACCCGGGGATCCCAGATATCTGTATTGTTCTGTGATGCTGTACATTTTCTGTGATGTTGCATTTTATCACGCCTTGAGCGAAATATAATATATTGGTATATATATTAGTAGATGTTGTATATGTTTTGCATCCGCGCTAGTCCAGTCCCCGCTCTGTCGTTAGTTAGCTAACCTAACGGGTAATGACGGGACCCAGTGGCGAATGCGGATGGCATATACGTACATCAGTATATTTTCGTTCTTTGTGGTGTGATCAATTGATGGGACTGCGTTGATTCGGATCAATGCAAGTTAAAAACAAACCTAATCTGATGTTGTTGGAACACTTTTCAAAAAGCTGTTATTGCAAGGATGTTCACTTTTGTTTTGTATCGTGGTATTCAGTTGGAATATCCTGCTCCTCAGTCGACGAGGCAAGGGCCGAGATCCCTTCACCGGGAGTGACCCCTTGGACAGAAGTTTGTGTCAGGGCAATAACTTCACTATAGCCGATTACTTTTGCTTTGCATCGTGGTATTCAGTTGGAATATCCTGCACCTCATTCTACGGGGAAAGAGCTGAGATCCCTTCACCGGGAGTGACCTCTTTAGCAACGGTTTTCGTCACTATATTTTCAAAAAGCTATCCGGTTCCTTCAACGATATCAAGTTCTTTACGTTAAAGGTTTTCGCCAGAAACCATTCGTAGCCCTCCGTCGTTTCAGACGGGTAGCACGTAGTATTCATGCTATGTTTGTTGGCCTTCGTCAAGGCATAGTGTATGGTAGCTGCTTGTTGCCTTTCTGCTGCATAGATAGATGCGTTGGTTTGGGACAGTCGTATAGCCTTGTTGGCCTTCGTCAAGGGCTTGTACGGGTGGGTTCAAATTAACCTGGACAATGACGGGTAGAGCTTGACATGTGACTTATGATTTGTTGGCCTTCGTCAAGGTCATAAGAGCATGGGGCAAAAATCCACATCGGGAGTTTCAAAAGAACTGAAACTTGCCAGATATGCGCATACCTTCTGGAGTGTGACACCGTGAGCGGATTCCGTCATGTTATCATGCGATGATAGTTGGATCCCGATTCCCACTGATGAGTTAGTTTACTCCTCGGGTGATCCCGATTAATTCTTCTTTCAGGTTTGGAGGAGAATTTGACGGTACAGTGGGAGGTTTCCAGATTAGATAAATTGGTAACCATTCTGATCTAGGTTAGAGTGCACGCTGAGTGTTTCTTTTCTCTCTCTCTTTGGCAGCAACCATTGACCCGACCCTAAGACTATGACTCAGTGACCAAGTTGACCGAACCTTCTAAAACACTGGCTTTTGGATTGTCAGAGTTGCAGACCTCATTGCCACTCCTACTTTTACCCTTTTCTCCAGGACACCCCGTATTACTACGAACGTCCACTTCCATTGGACAAAACCATCGTATGGTTAGATACGAACTCGAAATAATTTATTCGAGGATGGTTTCAGGTTCTGGAGAAAACGGATAGGACTATTCAGTTGTCTTTTCCTTTTACCTTCTCTCAAGTTGCGAGTACTCCTTGGTTTAGGAGATAGTACACCTATTACGCAAATTGGATAGCCTTCTTCCAAACCTTAGGCTGGTGCCGAACGGTAGGGAATGGAGAAAACCAATTAGCCTAACAATGGTGTACAGAAGGTATTAAGTTAAGACAAAGCAAGGGATTAGTAAGAGGGCAAAGTAAATTGCGACTGATATTCACGACCATACCAAGTATTTCTTCGCCAATCCTAAATCACCTTTGTATTTCTCCAGGACACTCCGTATCACTACGAAGATCCACAGTTTATTGGATAATCCATCGTATGGTTATATACGAACTCGAAAGGAACTTGTTCCAGTTCGGGGATGGATTCTAGTTCAGGAGAAATAGAAATAAGATTTATTCAGGTGTCTTTTATCTTCACCTTCTCTCGCATTGCGAGTGCTTCTAGGATTAGGATAGTACACCCATTAAGCTTATTGGATAGTCTTCTTCCAAACCATAGGCTGGTGTCGAACGGTAGGGAAGGAAGAAAACCATTTGGCCTAAAGGGGTGTACAGAAGGTAATGACTAAAGACATATGAAGGGATTTGGAGAGGTGGCAGAGATTTATACGGTTACTGTCGTGAATCTGGAAGAGGCATTACTAGGAATACCGGGATACCCCATCGAAACATTTCAATGTTTCAGTTTCACTGTGTACTGTTAAAAGAAAACTGATTTCCTAATTAGTCCTTACTCCAGGGTATGTATTTACCAGGTATGATTCTCACATCTGTATGATTTTACAGATGATGAGTGGGAGTAAGTTATTGGAAATTGGGTGATCATCCTCATTATATCGGTATTCGTTGTAATCGGTGATATTTGAGGAAGTCACCTGGGTTGTTTGCCGGTCGGCAAATATTTGGTTTTGAATATCCGCTGTTGTGCACCAATTTCAAATTGATATATCTGTACGTCTATTTTCATAGAGTGAGATATACCATTTTGAAATTATGTCTATGACATTTATCTATATCAGTGGATGGTTAGGTAAGGAGCATTAAACAACGGTGTAATTCTTCTTAACCATAAGTGCAGTTTTCAACCTACGACACACAGTGAATGAGTTATCAGACTCAAGGGACTTATACAGAGTATTGTATGTTGTCCAGGGTCCATCAGGACAGAGGGGTTGGTCCTCGTACTATATTCGGTTTACTTATGACTTCTCTAGTTTTTAGACAGGTGTTTCGTGGAAACACAGGGTCCAAATTTTGAGAAGTTATAGGTATTTGAATAGAGTAGAGAACCAGGTGTAGCAAGTATCAGGATTCTTCAAAGTGATCGAAGATGTAGATACTTGTATATGGTATTCAGTTGATAGTAATGGTTAAGAGATCTTGCTTCTCTTTCAGGTTACTCATAATTGGAAGCATTCCTAAGTTGAGTAATGCTGATTGGCCTCTCTCCATTTAGCTGACATGCACTGGGGACAGCTGCATGATTTGAATCTAGTTCAATTAAATCAGTGCCTCTGGTTCTATATTGGATATAGAACAGTTCATATCTTAACGATGTTAAGCTACGGGGAGTTGTCCGGTTTGTGATTAAAACCAGACACTGGACAACTCAAGGCACGTTTCTGTAATGGCTGTTTATGGGTTGACCCAGGCTATGACGAGGGTTGACTTTCTACCATCTGGAAGATCAATAGTGATATTGTTCTAAACTCGCCACAATTTTAATAAAAATGGATTTTTTCAGAAAAACAGTAGTGGGAGTATGGTAGAACTGGAAGTGATTCCAGAACCGCAAACGATTACTGAAGATTTGATAAGGAACCTAAAGATTCAATCTGGTTTGACATTCCATTGGCCACTCCGCAGATAAGGTGGGTAACTTCAGGCACCCGAGAGGTACTTCGGCAGCCTCAAGGACGGTGACAGGGAAGTTCCTGTTTACCCACACTTGCTATTGCTGTTGTTCCAGACTGTGAGACCCGGCAGGAGGATGAGTATAGCGTCGTTCTAAACTTGCTTTAGAAGTGAACGTGTATATGACTCTGCCAGAGGGTTGCCGTAGTCAGTGGGAGCAGCGGAAGCATTGGTGGACAGGTGGCTTATGTCTATTTATAGACTAAAGCAGATATAGCGGAGATAGATCATCAATTTCTGATGTGACAGTCATAGGTTTGACTTCATCAGAATAGGGGATGGATCTGTTGAGAAGGTAGTAGGGTGTGATGTCATGGTATTTGGATGACATATACAGAGTAGGAAAGGAAACTCCTATACTACGATCGGTTATACTTTGGTCGTCACACAGTAGTTTTCTCCACATGGGACTTGGACATTATATCAGACATACTGGTTACTAGATCTATGGTTTTAGATCTAGATTTGGGTAGTTTCCCAATCTGGGTACTTAGACAGCATTCTAAGAGTATTTAGAATGGACGACTCCATGCACGGTAGTGTACCTGCAGATGATGGAGTCACCCTCTCTAAAGATGTCTTACAGACTAAAGGGGAGAGGGGTGTGCATGATTGGCAGATCACTTGCTAAGGCAATTGAGTCAATCATGAGATGTCAAGTACCACACCAGATATTGTTCTTGCACTATAAGTTGATATTGATCCAATCCTGGAGAAGCAGTCAGAAGCAGTTTTAGAACATAAGTGAATGTTCTAGGGATATGATAACGACAGCCTAATGCAGGAGACAGTTATCATTCCAGGTTTCCAAGGTGACATGGACGACAAGGAGGTTGTCAGAGTTATAGTTTTTCCTTCTGACGAGGGGCAGTATTTTGGACAGGTGGTCCAAGGCAATACTGAGGGAGGCATGGCGCAGGATACTGATTAAGTTCAGTTGACGATACAGTCTAAGAAGTTTGGTTTTGGAGTTCATTTATGAGCTAGGTCCCATCAGACATCCAGACACATTCTAAGACAGGTATTGCTCATTTCGGGAGATGGCTTTCTCCGCGAACTTGAGATATAGAGAGACATAGAAAGAAACATCAAGGCGGATCCACTCACTGAGGCTATTCCTCGAACGCAATAGTTTCACAAACGAGCTTTGTGAGACTGACTAGTAGAGGAGTTGGGTGTTCGGTGTCACACGGGTTGTGAGTATGCGACATCGCAATAATTAGCCTTGAGTGCAAGTGGGAGATTGTTGGAGATAGTGCCCTCAGAGTCAATTATTGGATCACAGGCACGTGATTACAATGATTGAGGGAGGACCTGTCCCAGTAGGACAGTCTTACTCGAGATGATAGTATGCTATCTGGTTTATCTTTATCATCGTGTACTGCTTTAGGTGACCTGACAGGTCGCTATTACACGTTGATAGAGCCCTTAGGATTCTTGCTTGACTGCCAGCAGTATGAGGGCGATCATATAAGTGGGAGCTGGTAGTCTATAAGCACATCCTTAAAAGGTCCCTAGTCGTGAGAGTTTCGAGACAGGGCATCGATACTCCAGAGTAGACTAGTGTATAAAGTCGAGACCCCGATGAGGGGCGGTGGCCGGTCTCACAAGCCACTGGTGTCAGTTGGTTCACCTAAGATGTATACAGGTGCTCATTGGGTTATGAGTACACCGGACAGGACTCGCCGGGAACATGCTAGTTGGTCTTATACCAGACGTCAGATAGCAGTTCCCAGGTGACATGTGTACAGGTTAGTTCATCGACCTGGGGATCGTCATTTGTCTCGTGTGAGTTCCCACTGTACTTTGATTACTACCCTACCACGCTCAAAAGAGACGTGCAAACAGGTTTTAGTTGGGTACAGTCTCGAGCCACATGGAGGCAGTGAGCGTGTCTTCAGGGGTTCTTCTCTCCCGGTATTGGGGGTGAGGTCGCGCTGTGTCTGGGAGAGCCATTACACGAAGCCCTCGGCCGAGGCAGGAGATTTACTGGTAGGTATTCCAGTAGTATCTCAGGGTGTTCTGGGCTACACTCCGACACGACTTGTACCGCTTTTGGGGGTCTGACTTTTACCAACCCCCTAGGCCCGCCATGCGATGCTCATAGACGAACGGACCGGACTGTACGGATATTGTCACTGACAGGCTCAGCAGGGTGTCAGGATGAGTTCGCTCATCGACGTCCCTTTTGGTCAATACCTGGTAGCCCGTCACGTATTGGCTTATACCTCTGACGTGCTAGTGGTCAAATCCACAACTAAGGTGTTGACGAGTCTTTAGAGTCCCCCGCATTCAGTTACTCAGCTTTCGGGCGAAAAGCTGTAGAGGCCGTATGGAGATATGGCAAGGTCCGATCAGATACGTGCGGTATTGCACGGATCAGGATCGGACAGTTAGTACTAGAGGCCGTATGGATATATGGCAGGGTTCAATCAGATACGTGCGGTATTGCATGGATCAGGATCGAACGGATATTACTAGCCGGCTTTGGTTTAAGCCGGATCCTAGTATAGTACAGTGTAGACTTTGTCTCATTGCATTTGTATTTCGGTCGGAATACAAATGCGGGTGTGTATGCACAGTATCGGGGTTTTTCCTGTAATTTATTACGGGACCAGTTTTCTGGAGTTGCCAGTTTGCTTTCCGTTTCGGCCAATTTCTTTTGTATCGTTCATTGGCCGAAGATTGGTGGAGGAGGGCTTATTTGCATTTGTGCAAACAAGCTTTTGTGGAGGGGGTCTTTGCATATAATTGTATCATGATACTTGCACCATCATTTGACCTCTTTTGACCATGATGGCTTGACTTATGTTTTCATGATGGTTGTGGTGGAGTGTTGGCCTTTGATTGTCATCATGCTTGTTGATGATGAAGTGCAATGATTGCTGGTTGAGTGTTGGATTTTCCTTGTGATGATTTCTTCTCATCATCTCTTTTCTCTCTCTTAGATTATGAGAGACTCTCATTCTTTTGATTCATACTCCTCCCTCATTTTCACTCTCTCCTCTCCCATTCCAAGCCATGACCGGCCAAGAAAGGCTAGGGGCTGTCCAAAATTTTAGTGTGGGATTTTTGCTCTTTTGCTCTTGAAAAAATCCCACAAGTTCCATCTCCATGAGATTGTATCATTCCTCCACCTATATGGCAATTCCTACAACCCCAAATGAGACATGGTTCTACACCATTCTGCAGCAAATCTTGGACACGTCGACTAGCCAGCTTCGTGCCCGAGTTGCCTCGGTATTGAGGTAGGAGCCCGTAAAAGATGCAGACGATGTGGTGCACTTCCGGCGACGAGGTGGAGACAGGACATTCCGCGGGAGATCGGGACGACGACGAGAAGACCGGAGGACTTGGATCAGTCGGTATATCTCTCTTCCCCATCTTGTAGTTAGCTAGGACTAGTTAATGGTTCGATCCGGGTTTTAGTGCGCGGTGGTGCCGGTTCAAGAAAATTAAAGTTAACCATCGCTTCCGCATTTGGCCTCGGGATGGAGGCCGGGGCGCCGCCGTGCACTTACAACTAGGGATAATGAGGGTTAAACCATTCTAGGATTAAGATTAGGGTTTATAATTTATCATTAAGTAATTCAAATGTTATGGATAAATGTCATGGTTGATATTTGTTGAAAGCTTGTAGAAGCTTCAAGGCATCTTTGACTTTGTCCATTCTATTTGTCTTGCTTAAGATATTTTTGACCTAACCTTTAACCATAGCTTATGGTTAACTCTCTACAAGGGTTAAGCATGACATGATTAACCCTTGGTTGCATTTCTAACCTCACATATTATTCATTTGGATTAACTCATGAGATGAGTTCTTCTTCTTCCTCCTCAAAAAAGCTTTCAAGCTCTAATGGAGGTATGAGATAAAATGTGAGAAAATCATTTCTAATGTGAGCAAACTTCTTAATTCATCATCCTCTACTACTTGCCATTTAGTATAGGGTGTTCTCTTCCCAAAGTTCATGACCTAGTGAAGAAATAGCTTGGGTTAGTGTCTCCCCGACGTAGATCATTTTCGGCCTCGAAGACATCGAAGCAAGCATGTTCGTTTCTTCATGGGAGCCTCTCTAGAGTCCGGAGTTCACGATCACAGTGAAGGGGACTACTACACAGAACTATTGAAGTGAAGGACCGGTCTACAAAGGTTGTATTCCTTGCTCACTTCTTATTGCAAAGTGTTTTCATATGATTTCCGTATATTTCTAGTATACGATTCTTGTTTAGGGTTAGCTAAAACGGCAATGGACGATGCCTCCCGAATTCTTGCTACCGTCTTGGGTAACCCTTCAGGTTCCGCCCTATCTTATGACAACTGTCATAAGTTTGGGCAAGCGATAGGAGAATGCAAGGATTTTCACACAACCCTAAAGAAGAAGGAGCATTATGATGCGTCTTCTTTTGGTGTGCTAGTTATTAAGAACTGTTTCTCATTCTGCTCTACATCTTGGGTATTAGATACCGGATCAAGATTCAACATTTGTAATCTGTTATAAGGGTTAAAGAAAGTAGAGAACCGGGAAAGGATGATATGTCTCTCAGAGTAGAGATTGGAGCAATTGTTGATGCCGAAGCTGTCGGCGAATATCACCTTGTATTTCTAATACATTGATTTTGAACGACTGTTATTTCGTACCATCTATGATGTGCAATATCATATCCATTTATTTATTAGATAAAGAAGGATATAACTTTGCATTAGAGAAAAATGTTATGAACATTTCTCTAAATCAAGTGTTGATTGGGTTTGGTACGTTATGTAATGGTTTATACGCTCTAAATCAAAATACAGTTCTAAATATACAGAACACACACAAGAGAAAAAGTTCAGAAATGAACGAAGCCTTCTTGTAGCATTGCAGACTTTGTCAAATCAATGCGACCAGGCTAGCTAAGTTGCATAAAGATGAATATTTGAATCTGTTCGAATTTACATCTTACGAAATTTGTTAGTCATGTCTCAATGGAAAGATGACCAAAACTCCGTTTACGGGACATGGAGCAAGAGCTACTGAACTCTTGGGACTGATACATAGTGATGTATGCGGTCCTATGTCTACACATGCCAGGAATGGTTCCTCGTACTTCATTACATTCACCGATGATCTCTCAAGATTCGGACATGTGTTCCTGTTGAAACACAAATCAGAAACTTTTGAGAAAATCAAGGAATATAAAATTGAAGTAAAGAACCAGACGGGTAAAAGTATTAAAATACTTCAATCTGATCGAGGAGGTAAATACTTAAGCACGAAATTCCGAGATTATCTAAAAGAGATTGGGATTATCCCTCAGCTTACTCCTCCGTATACACCACAGCACAACGGTATATTGGAGCGAAGGAATCACACTGTAAGTCCATGCTACCCTTCCCCGGTTCTTACGGGGTTACGGAAGTGGTGAAAACCGATTTTCAAGAGGGTTGTAACATGGACTACCAATACTGTAACGTTTTGAAAATCGTTTCGGTGAAATTTCGAAAAAACGGTAAAATAAGGGGGTTTTCTGTAAAAAGTCAAAATACAATATCTTATTATAAAAATTAAATATACATATTCTAGCTATGTAATTGCTATTATTTGGGGTTTATTGAGCCGCTGGTGAAATTTCAAATTTTCTGAAAAAAATTATTTTATTATTATTTTAAGCCGTCACTAATACATTTAATTAGGGAAAATTACAAATTAGAATGAGTTGAAACAAATTTTGTGCATCATAAAACATTAAATAAAATTTTATCATGTGGTTTTTGGAATGAAATCGTTTGCTAAAACGGTTTAGAAAATATCGAAGAAAAAGGCTTTTTTCGGTGAAATTAGTGTAAATAGATATTGGGGTATAACATTTATCATTTTCCCTCACCCCACACACACACCCACACTCACACACACCCATTTTCTCCCCATTTTCAGCAGCCCCTCTCCAAAGTTTTCCCCCATTTCTTTTGACAAAAGAAAAGAAAACATAAAGAAAAGTATAAGAAAAGAGGTAGGGGTTGTGTTGACTTTGGACCTTTTTGACTTGGCAAGACTTTCCTCACCTCACTCTCTCTCCAATCACCCACTAGTGGCCGACCCTCCCAATTCCTGCCCACAACAGCCCCTCCTCTTTTCTCATCACATTTCTCTTCAAAAAACTCATCAAAATTGCCTCACAAATCAACACAAAACCTCACAAATCCCAAATCCATTCCCTACCCATTTTTCCTTAGCCCTTATAGCATGGATCTTGGTGCAAAGATCTCAATTTGGAGGTCAAGTTCCATATTTGATCTCATGGTTTGTGAAGGTATAACTCTAACCCTTGTGCTTAATTTGATGTTAAATACATTAAATCAACTTAATTAGGTGTTTAATTTAGGTTTTAAATTGCAAGTTTAAATTCAAGAGAAGGGTTTGAATTAAAGTTATGGTTGTGATAATTTGTTCATGGTAGTGTGATGTATTTTAGCATCTTAAGTTATGCAAAACCAAATCTTGTAGCTAATTTGCATATTGTTATATTTAATTTGCCCAAATTGTAATAATTATGCTAATTTGCTAACTAGATTTTAGAAATTTTATTAAAATGTGGGATTAAAATCTAGTTAGGGTTTTTGGCACATCATTAAGGTTTCCATGAGTGGTTTAACCATTTAAAATATGCAAAGCCAAGCTAAATTGTTAAATTGTGAAATTTTGCGTTAAAAAGTGTTAAATTGGATATTTTTGCAAAACTAGAATTTTGGAATTTATACAAGTTGATGAGAATAAATTATTGATATGGTTTCTATAACTTGGTTATGATAATTGGTGGATATTGTGGCCATTAGTTTCGTTTAAACATCGAGTTTTAAAGTGAAACGGCTAATTGATGCTTACTAGGTTTCTTGTAATAAATCGATTTAATCAATTTATTGGTTTTGATGAATTGCATCGTATTTTATATATTTTTAGTGAATTGTAAAACCATGATTTGGTACGTTTGGTGTTTTTCTCGATCAATCGGCGTTTGTACGCCGATGTCGAGGGTTTTTGGGTTGATTTGTGAAAGCAAACCATAGGTTTTGACCTATGTGAGATTCGTGTGTCGATTTGGTCATGAGTCAGACTTTAATGCGATGCGATGTGTTATGTTATGTAGGTACCCTCACGAAGACTTCAAAGAGACAAGAAAGCGCGTGTCGACATCGGCATCGGCAAACGAAGGTCGAGGTGAGTAGATTTATATCTACGGGGAGAAGTCGGGTGGATGGCGTATAGCACCCCCGCAGTTCGTGGTGATGTATACGAATACGTATACACACATATATATATTGTTTGAGTACATTGATGATAATATGGATATTTGGTGTTCTTGGATGATTTAGTGTCGCGAAACCCTAGAGTAGTGGTCGCACTATACATGCACACACCAACCCATACTTGCATACTTTCTTCTTTCATTTGTGCTTACGGGAGTATATAGTTATGTGTTCACATGGGTATGGGACTATGTGTTCACATACGGATTTGAGGATGATACTTGGGATTTATGATGAGTCGATGAGATTTGATTTGAGGCCGTGAGATCGGTGATATAGGGGGGTTCGTATTTGAGATACGACATGACGTTGTAGCGGGTCCTTGACGTAGTTTTTACACACGTGCATACATACTTAGGCGATATCAGTATTGTACTAGACGAAGATCTGTACCAGATCATAATATTGATAAAGAGGATACCAGGTGAATAGTATGATGAATGTGATTTTGACCCGTACCCGGAATTGGAGGATGCCGTACGACGGATTTACGTACGAGCTATATCTTGATGATTGATCCGCACTCTTGACTTGGTATGTCTGATTATAGATATGGTATCGGATATGATATTATTGAGGCGGGATCACCGACTAATATATATACAGGTATGTATATGTATCGACTCAGACGTTAGGCGGCTTCCTTACCTGTAGTCCAGCTTGTTAGCTTAGCCCTTTAGTTTAGTTTAGTTGTTAGATTAGATTCGATTCTTACCTATTTCAAAGCTTACGAATCATGCGTATTTTAAAAGACAGGTCAAGGGATTCTACGGATATTTCAAAAACGTATCTTTTCTTAAAAACATCGTAGCCCCTATTTTCAAAACCCCATGATTCGTGTTATTTCAAAAGGCACCATTTGTAGGACTTATATTAGATTAGTGCAAATTAGTTATAGTTGCGTCTAGTATTCAGCTCCCGCTCATTTTTACTGTTCGCTCCGCATCGCATACTTATATTATAATTTCTTATTGCATTATTAATATCATGCTGTTAGGACACCAGCACCATTACCGATGACGCGTATGTACTACGTACACTTACTTGCCGGCTCACACACATCTTCATCGGTAATTGACATGTCACGAACACTTTAGAAAATACTATTTCATTTGACATAGGTGGTTAGCTAATAGTTTAGACATGATATTAGTGTACTTGCCTTATATGCTAGTTAGACATTGTAGTTATTGCCTACTACTTCATGCATGTTATTATTCACTGTTGTGTCGCAGTCATGGATTCTCATGCCTATATTCACTGTTTACATGCTATTGATGACTTGGATTCGGATTTCATGAGATTTCTTGGATTTGGAGGAAAACCGCAAAAACATAAATAAACCTTTTCTCCCTTTTAAAATAAAAAGTGTGGTTTTCCCATGATGTATGAGTCGTCCACCATGAGTTTGCTGATGGATTTCGAGACCCGATTCGAGGAGTGGAGGAACTGTTTCGGGTACATGGTGGGCCCGGTGCGGTACCCCGGGGCAAGAGGAATGTGGTGTTGACGTTGAGCCCGGCAGGGGAGCACTACCGACCGGTGATATTGCCCGACGCGTCGGATATCCGGAGAATACCGTCGTGGTCTTGAGATGGATGGTAGGGGCCGGTCTGGACTGACGGCTTCCTAGATATTGAGATTGAGACATTGATATTTCGAGACAGTGAGATTTATGTTTTGTGTCGATGCTAGACACTGTTGATACTGATTTCATTTATGATACCTCAGTTTAAAAATACGAAGGAAATCTCACTAATTTATGAAAACAGTTTCTTCATTTACATGTATTCTGTTTTCATGCATTCATACCTCATTCATATGATATATTGCTACCTGAGGCACTGACACGGGTACATGAGTTTACACTCGGGTTAGATATTTACCCTAGCCATTGTTATAGGCTGCATGTTTTATACATTTTTGAGGATATATTATGATCATTGACCTAGGATTGCGTTATTTATGCGATTTCTGTGCGTAGATGTTTTTCTACTCACGAGTTGGCAACTCACCCCCGGTGTGCCACAGTTCTTGCAGGTTTCGCCGTACAGGTTTCATTACGGCTTTGCTGGCACTATTTCCATTTCCGGGTGGCTTGCTAGTAGGTGGGTTATTTGTATCTTACCCATCATTATATCTTGTATATTATTATTCTGTTGTATCTAGAAGTTCCATCAACCAAACATGTATTTATTTTGAGATAGAGACCAGTGATGTTATTCCTTCGACCTTAGAGTCGCGCGCTAATTTTTTCTGTGGTTTTCTTGCGGTTTTGAGTTTCCTTTTGAGTTTTGATCCTCGTCCTTGGCGTTGTATATTATATTGCTTGTGTGGTTGTGACCGTCAATTGACGAAGAGCTAGCACCCGCTTGGGGATGCCTTTTTATGGATTTCGTATACTATTCATGTTGTATCCCGTTTGGGAGCCAGTATTTACAAAGGAGACTCTGCCGAAATTTTCAGTAAATTTTTTATCTTTTAAAAACCGCATAATTCGGCTTATGCTATTGAAATTACTTGCTTTAAGTTGGTTTTTCCTGCACTCTACTACTTTTCTTGGTTTGGATTTCTGGGTTTTCGGTTTACTTAGATTACGTACGCCTCGAGACGTTCGTAGTTTAAGTACCGGTCATGTTCCGTACTTTCGGGTCATGACAAAGTTGGTATCAGAGCGTTAGGTTTTAACCTTCGGAGCGTAGGATGACCCTTAGTTGATGGAATAGGTGACTAAAGTAGAGTGACGTACCGTTGATATGTTCCGCGGCATATTTACGACACGCCACTCCACTTATGAAGCCTTAGGATATACATTTCCTTGTTCAGTATTATATTCCTTCCTGATCTAGCCTCATCGGTACCAGTTTGGTTTTGCTGCCACGATTTCGGGCAGGGAGAGCTACGGCTAGAGTTGTGGTCAGCACGAGCTCGTCACGAACGAGGACTGACCAGGGCATGATTCCGGCGACACCCGATTGTAGAGAGGTGTCTTTTGATTGTGTTTTACGCCACGAGCGTTGGATGGATCGCCGTATGAGATTGCTCGGACGTGCAGATTAGCACTAGAGGATTGAGCCAATGATAGAGGCCAGCCAGATTTGATGACCGCTGGTGTGTTACTTATTCATGACGATCGAGGCACTGTTCAGCGTGCAGACGAGCGAGCCAGTTATTGCTGCGAACGACGAGATATTGCCCCAGATGCTGGAATTCGTGCAGGACGAGTTGTACTAAGAGATGATAGTAGGTCGCTAGTCATCGAGGATGAATGACTAGGATATGTGGATCGTTCGCCTACCCCGATGCGAGGTCATCAGATAGATTGATTCCAGCTAGAGACGACTTCACGTGGAGACGTTGGGAGTCGACAGAGACGATCGAATGTCAGAAACCTATTATTCCAAGTTTAAAGTAGTCGGAAAGACAATCAGGCAATTCTATGGTCCCTCTAGAAGAATGAAACCCTAACTCGACTTAATGACCGTGTGAAAGCCTTTGAACCTTCGGGTTTGCGGCAGTTCTACGGCGCCATTAGTGAGGCTTGGGTTTGCCCTTCTACGGCTGGACCACCGATGCTGTGGTATGTACTCGATACTATTAAACCGTGCCCGAGAGGTTGAGCTCTTGGGGGATTATGAGGTTTTGACGACTTGATCGGATGGCTCGACTTAATTCGGATGCTAGGTGGTGAGATGCATTTCTTGGGAGACTCCAGATACGAGGATAGCCGTTGGAGCTCAGTCCATGCAGCCACGACGAGACGAGTCCGGAGCAGTCAACATTAGAGAAAAGTGGAGTAAGAGGTTCGTACGAGATCTTGATAAGACGACGTTCCACTCAGCCGACATCAGAGATGCAGTACGCATGCCGAGGCATTGTACTTGGATAAACCTTCCAGAAGGAGTCGCGATGAGTATGTAGCCGTTCAGGAACGAGAATAGATCTAGTAAGGGACGATGACTTCCGGACAGTTCGGCAGAGACGAGATTTGGGAGAGATCTCGATATGACCTTTCTGGAATGAATTACGAGAAGACTTGGACCCAGGAGTGGTCATGTTATGCACACCGGCAGGCCAGAGTTCAGGATCGTCGACGAGACATGCTATGAGTGACCACGACAGTTGGCCAGAGATTCTTGAGTATGTGCTTGAGCGGGACTATTCCGCCATACTTGATTTTGGGTATTTTGGGCGATCTATTCGCATGATTGATTTTGATGATTGAGTTTCGTGATATTTGTTTTCATGGACCATGGTTGCACCTCCTGAGTATTTACGATTTTGCACAGTTGTTGCACTTGACATCGTTTTCGTGCCTTGGTTTCTCATGTTTATGATTTTATGGGTTTCATACAGTTGAGTTGATTTTGTGCATGATGGATGCACCAAATTTGGATTTTTAGCACATGTTGGGCGCCTGTTATGAGATGCGATTTGGTGCACACCAGATGCACTGAATCGGGATTTTTCGTGCATGTCAGATGCACCTGATTTTGCTGTCAGGCACACACGTTGCCTATGACTGATGTTGTGTGCACACCCGTTGTACCTAGATGTTGTTTCTGTGCACATGTATGGCACGTTTGTAGATTTTGATTTCCGTGCGCACCTGACGCACGTAGTATTCATATATATTCGTGATTGATTTCTTATGGAGCAGTACGTTTTTATGATATTCGCTATGTGTTCTCGTACTGAGCAGGACTAGTCAGAGGACAGTACCTGAATATATTTTGCATGCATTGATAGTTATCGAAGGGATTTCCAAAAAGCGAGCTATAGTCTCAGTATTTACCTACGTGTCTGAGATGACACGAAACATTTTATAAAGGAAACCCTTCTGAAATTGCTTCCAAAACGGCGGGACGTGCATATTAAACAAAGGATATATATATATATATATATATATATATATATATATATATATGTAGTTATTTTTTTTACAATAAACGTCCGCCACTGTGCAGTGCTGCGAGCATCGCACAACGATTTGAAGAAGATTTGGCATGCATTGCTTCCAGATGTTTTAATGATGTATATCATACTGATTTTCATTTTTGATTTGGACATTATGCCTTCACCATAACTCCGATGATTGCGGGATGCTGGATGGAGTTTTGATTTGAGCTATATGCTTATTTTTCATGCGCATGCGCTGCGCTACGATTTGTTTTATGTATTTATGATTTCGGAGCCCCGACGACTTGATGGTTTTGCTTAGATGCTTTAGTATTTGGGGGGAGTTTTAATTTAAATTCGGGGACCGAATTTCTGTAAGGGAGGAAGATTGTAACGTTTTGAAAATCGTTTCGGTGAAATTTCGAAAAAACGGTAAAATAAGGGGGTTTTCTGTAAAAAGTCAAAATACAATATCTTATTATAAAAATTAAATATACATATTCTAGCTATGTAATTGCTATTATTTGGTGTTTATTGAGCCGCTGGTGAAATTTCAAATTTTCTGAAAAAAATTATTTTATTATTATTTTAAGCCGTCACTAATACATTTAATTAGGGAAAATTACAAATTAGAATGAGTTGAAACAAATTTTGTGCATCATAAAACATTAAATAAAATTTTATCATGTGGTTTTAGGAATGAAATCGTTTGCTAAAACGGTTTAGAAAATATCGAAGAAAAAGGCTTTTTTCGATGAAATTAGTGTAAATAGATATTGGGGTATAACATTTATCATTTTCCCTCACCTCACACACACACCCACACTCACACACACCCATTTTCCTCCCCATTTTCAGCAGCCCCTCTCCAAAGTTTTCCCCCATTTCTTTTGATAATAGAAAAGAAAACATAAAGAAAAGTATAAGAAAAGAGGTATGGGTTGTGTTGACTTTGGACCTTTTTGACTTGGCAAGACTTTCCTCACCTCACACTCTCTCCAATCACCCACTAGTGGCCGACCCTCCCAATTCCTGCACACAACAGCCCCTCCTCTTTTCTCATCACATTTCTCTTCAAAAAACTCATCAAAATTGCCTCACAAATCAACACAAAACCTCACAAATCCCAAATCCATTCCCTACCCATTTTTCCTTAGCCCTTATAGCATGGATCTTGGTGCAAAGATCTCAATTTGGAGGTCAAGTTCCATATTTGATCTCATGGTTTGTGAAGGTATAACTCTAACCCTTGTGCTTAATTTGATGTTAAATACTTTAAATCAACTTAATTGGGTGTTTAATTTAGGTTTTAAATTGCAAGTTTAAATTCAAGAGAAGGGTTTGAATTAAAGTTATGGTTGTGATAATTTGATCATGGTAGTGTGATGTATTTTAGCATCTTAAGTTATGCAAAACCAAATCTTGTAGCTAATTTGCATATTATTATAATTAATTTGCCCAAATTGTGATAATTATGCTAATTTGCTAACTAGGTTTTAGAAATTTTATTAAAATGTGGGATTAAAATCTAGTTAGGGTTTTTGGCACATCATTAAGGTTTCCATGAGTGGTTGAACCATTTAAAATATGCAAAGCCAAGCTAAATTGTTAAATTATGAAATTTTGCGTTAAAAAGTGTTAAATTGGATATTTTTGCAAAACTAGAATTTTGGAATTTATACAAGTTGATGAGAATAAATTATTGATATGGTTTCTATAACTTGGTTATGATAATTGGTGGATATTGTGGCCATTAGTTTCGTTTAAATATCGAGTTTTAAAGTGAAACGGCTAATTGATGCTTACTAGGTTTCTTGTAATAAATCGATTTAATCAATTTATTGGTTTTGATGAATTGCATCGTATTTTATATATTTTTAGTGAATTGTAAAACCATGATTTGGTACGTTTGGTGTTTTTCTCGATCAATCGGCGTTTGTACGCCGATGTCGAGGGTTTTTGGGTTGATTTGTGAAAGCAAACCATAGGTTTTGACCTATGTGAGAGTCGTGTGTCGATTTGGTCATGAGTCGGACTTTAATGCGATGCGATGTGTTATATTATGTAGGTACCCTCACGAAGACTTCAAGGAGACAAGAAAGCGCGTGTCGACATCGGCATCGGCAAGCGAAGGTCGAGGTGAGTAGATTTATATCTACGGGGAGAAGTCGGGTGGATGGCGTATAGCACCCCCGCAGTTCGTGGTGATGTATACGAATACGTATACACACATATATATTGTTTGAGTACATTGATAATAATATGGATATTTGGTGTTCTTGGATGATTTAGTGTCGCGAAACCCTAGAGTAGTGATCGCACTATACATGCACACACCAACCCATACTTGCATACTTTCTTCTTTCATTTGTGCTTACGGGAGTATATAGTTATGTGTTCATATAGGTATGGGACTATGTGTTCACATACGGATTTGAGGATGATACTTGGGATTTATGATGAGTCGATGAGATTTGATTTGAGGCCGTGAGATCGGTGATATAGGGGGTTCGTATTTGAGATACGACATGACGTTTTAGCGGGTCCTTGACGTAGTTTTTACACACGTGCATGCATACTTAGGCGATATCAGTATTGTACTAGACGTAGATCAGTACCAGATCATAATATTGATAAAGAGGATACCAGGTGAATAGTATGATGAATGTGATTTTGACCCGTACCCGGAATTGGAGGATGCCGTACGACGGATTTACGTACGATCTATATCTTGATGATTGATCCGCACTCTTGACTTGGTATGTCTAATTATAGATATGGTATCAGATATGATATTATTGAGGCGGGATCACCGACTAATATATATACAGGTATGTATATGTATCGACTCAGACGTTAGGCGGCTTCCTTACCTGTAGTCCAGCTTGTTAGCTTAGCCCTTTAGTTTAGTTTAGTTGTTAGATTAGATTCGATTCTTACCTATTTCAAAGCTTACGAATCATGCGTATTTTAAAAGACAGGTCAAGGGATTCTACGGATATTTCAAAAACGTATCTTTTCTTAAAAACACCGTAGCCCCTATTTTCAAAACCCCATGATTCGTGTTATTTCAAAAGGCACCATTTGTAGGACTTATATTAGATTAGTGAAAATTAGTTATAGTTGCGTCTAGTATTCAGCTCCCGCTCATTTTTACTGTTCGCTCCGCATCGCATACTTATATTATAATTTCTTATTGCATTATTAATATCATGCTGTTAGGACACCAGCACCATTACCGATGACGCGTATGTACTACGTACACTTACTTGCCGGCTCACACACATCTTCATCGGTAATTGACATGTCACGAACACTTTAAAAAATACTATTTCATTCGACATAGGTGGTTAGCTAATAGTTTAGACATGATATTAGTGTACTTGCCTTATATGCTAGTTAGACATTGTAGTTATTGCCTACTACTTCATGCATGTTATTATTCACTGTTGTGTCGCATTCATGGATTCTCATGCCTATATTCACTGTTTACATGCTATTGATGACTTGGATTCGGATTTCATGAGATTTCTTGGATTTGGAGGAAAACCGCAAAAACATAAATAAACCTTTTCTCCCTTTTAAAATAAAAAGTGCGGTTTTCCCATGATGTATGAGTCGTCCACCATGAGTTTGCTGATGAATTTCGAGACCCGATTCGAGGAGTGGAGGAACCGTTTTGGGTACATGGTGGGCCCGGTGCGGTACCCCGGGGCAAGAGGAATGTGGTGTTGACTTTGAGCCCGGCAGGGGAGCACTACCGACCGGTGATATTCCCCGACGCGTCGGATATCCGGAGGATACCGTCGTGGTCTTGAGATGGATGGTAGGGGCCGGTCTGGACTGACGGCGCCCTAGATATTGAGATTGAGACATGGATATTTCGAGACAGTGAGATTTATGTTTTGTGTCTATGCTAGACACTGTTGATACTGATTTCATTTATGATACCTCAGTTTAAAAATACGAAGGAAATCTCACTAATTTATGAAAACAGTTTCTTCATTTACATGTATTCTGTTTTCATGCATTCATACCTCATTCATATGATATATTGCTACCTGAGGCACTGACACGGGCACATGAGTTTACACTCGGGTTAGATATTTACCCTAGCCATTGTTATAGGCTGCATGTTTTATACATTTTTGAGGATATATTATGATCATTGACCTAGGATTGCGTTATTTATGCGATTTCTGTGCGTAGATGTTTTTCTACTCACGAGTTGGCAACTCATCCCCGTTGTGCCACAGTTCTTGCAGGTTTCGCCGTACAGGTTTCATTACGGCTTTGCTGGCACTATTTCCATTTCCGGGTGGCTTGCTAGTAGGTGGGCTATTTGTATCTTACCCATCATTATATCTTGTATATTATTATTCTGTTGTATCTAGAAGTTCCATCAACCAAACATGTATTTATTTTGAGATAGAGACCAGTGATGTTATTCCTTCGACCTTAGAGTCGCGCGTTATTTTTTTCTGTGGTTTTCTTGCGGTTTTGAGTTTCCTTTTGAGTTTTGATCCTCGCCCTTGGCGTTGTATATTATATTGCTTGTGTGGTTGTGACCGTCTATTGACGAAGAGCTAGCTCCCGCATGGGGATGCCTTTTTATGGATTTCGTATACTATTCATGTTGTATCCCGTTTGGGAGCCAGTATTTACAAAGGAGACTCTGCCGAAATTTTCAGTAAATTTTTGATCTTTTAAAAACCGCATAATTCGGCTTATGCTATTGAAATTACTTGCTTTAAGTTGGTTTTTCCTGCACTCTACTACTTTTCTTGGTTTGGATTTCTGAGTTTTCGGTTTACTTAGATTACGTACGCCTCGAGACGTTCGTAGTTTAAGTGCCGGTCATGTTCCGTACTTTCGGGTCGTGACAAATACGGATCTTTGTTAAACTACTAACTAACAACCTAACAAGAGTTTACCTACTCGGTTAGGGGGCTATACCTTTCTTGAACTCCTTCGTCTTCGACTCCTCTCGGTGTACGGATCGGCCTCACCTCGTCGTCTCCTTGCGCCGAATATGGATCCACCCGAAAGCTTCTACCTTTGGCTTCTTCTTCGAACTTTGAAGAAACTAGATCACTTGTCTTGCTAGGCCTTGTGAACTAGAATGAGTAGATGAATGTTTTGGTGTCTTTTTATCTCTAAGGCAATGAGTCTCAACACATGAGAATGGTTTGCCTTAAGGTAGAGAGAGCAAGAGGAAGAGGGAGAACTTGAGAATGAGAGAGCTCAAGAGAGAGAAAGAAAATGAAAGAATGAACCATACTCTTCTCATTCTCACCTCTCATAATCCAAAAGCCATCATAACAAAAATAGTAATCAAGTATTATGTAATGGTTTAAGTCAAAATGGCTATATCATTTCATGCACTCATTTTACATAAATGAACAAGCAAGCAAAAGTCTTTGCCATGGAATGATAGCCTTTGTCATGATGATGGTCAACTAGTCCAAACTAGTCAACGGTCAACAAAGTCAACAAGTCAACAATGTCAACCCCTCAACAACCATGTTACTATAATACTTAATTAATATTAATGTTAATCATATATCTTATTCTCATTAGGGTTAAGCAAAAGTCAATGGTCAACAGTCCACTGTCAACAGTCAACGGTCAACAACCCCAATGAGAATACTCTGCCTCTGTCTCTCTGTCAACTATGCATACACACCCGCATCCGCGCTCCGAGGAACACGAATACAAACGAGATAAAACCAATCCCAAAACGTACACTAGGATCTGGCTTAAACCAAAGCACGCTAGTGTTAACTGTCCGGACACTGTACATGCACAAGTGCACGGATGTGACCGAACCCTGTTGCAAAACCATACGACCTGTCGCAAAACCATGCGACCTCTACTCTTTTGCATAAAGGCGAATAGCTTTTTGTGTGGGACTCTAAAGACTCGACACTATGCTGGCAGTGGGTTTAACCACAGACCGCAAGCGGCACTAGCTGTGCGTAACGGTCCCCAGGTAGATGCCGACAAGAAGACTGACGAGGTGAAACCCATTTGAACTCTTACTGAGTCTGAATGTGACAATCTCCATACAGTCCGGTCTGTTCGTCTGATACATCGCATGGCGGGCCTAGGGGGCGGTAAACGCCAGTCCCCTAATAGCGGTACTAGTTGTGTCGGGGTGAAGCCCAGAACACCCAGAGATAACACTGGAAACCTACCAGTATATCTCGCTTGCCCTGGCTAGGGACTACTCGTGTAATGGCTCTCCTAGACACAGCGCGATATCAACCCCCAATACCGGGAGAGACAAATCCTGTCTGACCGTCACTGCCTCCAAGTGCTTCGGGACTGCACCCAACTACTACCTGTTTGTATGACTCCTTTGAGCCGTGGTAGGGTAGTAATCTAAGTACAGTAGGAACACACTCGAGGCGAAGTGACAGTGTCAAGTCAGCGGACTAAGCTGTACTCATGTCACCTGGGAACTGATAACTGACGATAGGTATAGTACCAACCAACAGTTCCCGACGAGTCCTGTCCAGTGTACTCGTAACCCAACGAGCACCCGCATACTATCTCAAGTACGACGTACTGACGGCTGTGGGACAGACCGTCTCCCATACTGGGATGAGAAGCGCATACGCTAGTCTACTCCGGAGTATCGATGCCCATTCTCGATAGTCCTCCGACTATAGACCTGCATAAGGATGTGCTTATAGATTACCCAGCCCCACTAGTGTGACTGCCATCATAATGCCGGTAATCACGTAAAGATCCTAAGGGCTCCACTAATGTGTATAGGTGATATACTAAAATAAACACATGTACACATTGAAGTAGAAACAAACCAAGTAGCATACTACTATATTGAGCAAGATTGTTTATACAAGGTGAATATCCCAAGCTTCCATTAAGTAATATACAAACTAGTATGATACAGTAATGGCCTCTAGGGCATATACACTAACAATCTCCCACTTGCACTAAGGCCATGTACTGGCGTATCGAATACCTATCATCTCGATCAGCCGCTCGAACTGAGTCTGGGGTAAGGCCTTTGTGAGTGGATCAGCGGTGTTATGTTCCGTAGAAACTCTCCGAACCTCGATCTCCTGGCGACCCACGATCTCCCTGATCAGGTGATACCGCCTCAAGATGTGTCTGGACTTCTGATGTGACCTGGGTTCCTTCGCTAAAGCTATAGCCCCGTTGTTGTCGCAATACAGCGGTATTGGATCAACAATGGACGGAACCACCTGAAGTTCAGTTAAGAACTTCCTTACCCAGACAGCTTCTTTTGCGGCATCTGCAGCAGCGATATATTCCGCTTCCATCGTCGAGTCAGCAACGGTTTCCTGTTTGGAACTCTTCCAACACACCGCTCCTCCATTGAGGGTAAAGACATAACCCGACATAGACTTGGAATCATCCTTGTCACTTTGGAAGCTGGAGTCAGCAAAGGCCTCGATCTGGAGGTCTTATCCGCCATACACCAAGAACATCTCCTTAGTCCTTCTCAGGTACTTGAGAATGTTCTTTACTGCTATCCAGTGTTTCTCCCCAGGGTTTGACTGATACCGGCTTACCACACTCAGTGCATAAGCTACATCTGGTCTGGTACACAACATCGCATACATTATAGAGCATACCGTAGAAGTGTAGGGTATAATAGACATGCGATCCCTTTCCAAATCAGTCTTGGGAGACATCTCTTTGGAGAGGGTGATCCCGTGACAAGCCGGTAGATTACCGCGCTTGGAATCTTCCATACTGAATCTTTTCAGTACGGTGTCGATGTACTTGGACTGTGAGAGTCCCAGTATCCTCTTGGATCTGTCACGATAGATCTGGATCCCCAGAATGTATGAGGCATCACCCAGGTCTTTCATGGAGAACATGTGTGACAAGAACCCCTTGACAGATTGTAGCATAGGAATGTCATTTCCTATTAAGAGAATGTCATCCACGTATAAAACGAGGAATACTACAGTTCTCGCTACAAATCTACTATAGATGCATGGCTCATCTGGATTTTTGATAAAGCCAAATTCCTTGACCGTCTCATCAAAACAGATGTTCCAACTCCACGATGCCTGCTTTAGTCCATAGATGGACTTAAGCAACTTGCACACATTTCCGCTGCTCCCACTTTGAATGAAACCCTCTGGCTGGTCCATATAAACACACTCCTCTAAATTAACATTTAGAAAAGCGGTCTTTACGTCCATCTGCCAAATCTCATAATCGTGGAAGGCAGCAATGGCAAGAAGGATCCGAATGGATTTCAGCATAGCTACTGGAGAAAAGGTCTCGTCATAGTCCAAACCAGGTCTTTGACGAAAACCCTTTGCAACCAGTCTAGCTTTATAGGTCTTAACCTGTCAATCTACACCAATCTTCCTTTTGAAGATCCACTTGCATCCAACGGGTTTTACCCCATCTGGAGCAATGCCCAACGTCCATACTTTGTTGGTGTACATTGACTCCATTTTGGTCCGCATTGCATCCAGCTATTTTACCGAGTCAACGCTCTGAATGGCCTGCTGGAAGCTAGTCGGCTCATCATAATCTATGATGCAATCCTCTCTATCCCCGTCTATGAGAAAACCGTAGTATCTCTCGGGAGGATGAGACTGCCTACTACTCCTGCGGAGCGGCGCAGGAATGTCATGATCTTCCGAACCCTCTGGTTCTACTAAGCTTTCAGTAATAGCTCGTGGCTCTGGAATTTCTTCCAGTTCTATTGCGCTCCCACTTATCTGATTCTCCAAAAACTGAGTTTCTAAGAAGTGGGCATGCCGAGAAACAAAAACCTTTTGTTCCTCTTCGCAATAGAAGAAATATCCCTTGGAGTTCTTTGGATATCCCACAAACTTGCACTGTACTGAGCGTGCCTCGAGATTGTCCGCATGCTGCTTTTTGACAAAAGCTGGACTTCCCCATGTCTTAATGTGATTAAGATAGGGTCTCTTCCCACACCACATCTCATATGGTGTAGTAGGCACAGTCTTAGTTGGAACTCGGTTCAAAAGGTATGCAGCTGATTCTAGTGCATATCCCCAGAATGATCGCGGTAACTCAGCGTTACTCATCATGGACCGTACCATATCCAATAGGGTCCGGTTCCGTCTCTCCGATACACCGTTATGTTGCGGAGTGTATGAAGGAGTAAGCTGAGAGAGAATTCTGTTCTCTTTTAAATAGTTCAGGAACTCGGCACTCAAGTATTCACCACCTCGATCCGATCTTAGTGTCTTGATATTTTTGCCGGTTTGTTTTTCTACTTCATTCTTATATTCCTGGAATTTTCCAAAGGCTTCGGACTTATGTTTCATTAAGAAGACATAACCGTACCTTGAAAAGTCGGCAACATAACGGTGGTGAATACTTGAGTGCCGAGTTCCTGAACTATTTAAAAGAGAACGGAATTCTCTCTCAGCTTCTGGTTACCGGTTTGTTTTTCTACTTCATTACTTCGTAAAGGTAATGAAGTAAGAATGACCGCTTCGTGCATGTGTAGACATTGGACCACACACGTCGCTGTGTATGAGTCCCAAGAGCTCGCTCGCTCTTACTCCGTGTCCAGTGAACGGAGTCTTTGTCATCTTTCCTTTGAGACAGGATTGACAAGTGGCATATGATTGATATTCGAACGGATTCAAATATCCTTATGTATGTAACTTCGTCAACCTTCTCTCATTGATGTGACCCAGTCTACAATGCCATAAGAAAGTCTGATTTATTTCCGGAGACTTTCTTTTGTGTGTATTCTGGACATTGAAAATCTGTGGTTGGTTTAATACATATATACCATTGCTTAATGTACCTGACCCAATCAGAACTTGATTAAGGTGAATGTTTACAACATTACTTACAAACGCAAATTCATAACCTTCTTTAGAAATCAAAGATACAGAAATGATATTACAAGTTGCGTTGGGTACAAAAAAGCAATTACGCAAAACCAAAACGTGTCCATCTGACAACCCCAGGTGATAGTCCCCCACGGCCTTAGCATCCATGCTAGCTCCGTTTGCAACTTTGAGGGTCATGTCACCTGCCTTCAAAACCCTACGGTTTCTCAACGCCTGCAAAGAATTACAGATATGAGATCCTGATCCGGTATCTAATACCCAGGAAGTAGAGTTTATTGATAGACAGTTTTCAATAACATACACACCTAAAGCTGAAGCAGCAACTTGCTTCAGTTCCTGTGTCCTGGCTTTCCAAGCCCTGCAATATTTCTTCCAGTGACCACTCTTATGACAGAAAAAGCACTCTTCCTTCCCTATAAGCTTCCCCGCTATCTTTGTTGATTTTGCTTTTCCCTTCGTATCCACTTTACTAACACCGCCCCTTGGTTTGGCGGAGGCTTTCTTCTTCTATCCCTTGGCTTTCGCCTTGGACCTAGAAGATGAAGATCCTCCTACAAACAAAGTGGATGTTTCCCTACTTTTCTATGGGGTGCCCTCTGCACTCCTCAGCATGTTGAGGAGTTCTGAAAGTTCAACTTCTTTTTCTTGTAAGTTGAAGTTCAGTATAAAGCTCGTTTTCTAACGTGGTCCCAAGTTCCGCGAGCTCCTTAATGAAGCCAATCATCTTAAGCACGTGTTCCGCTACCGATGATCCGATGGCCAACCTTGCCGAAAATAGCTTCTTCGACACTTTGTATCTTGCGATACGAGATTGCTCTCCATACAGTTCTTTTGTATGGAGAAATATGGATTCGAGGTCCATATTCTCGTGCCTCCTTTGATGTTCGTTGTCCATAGAGGCAAGCACGAGGAACTTGGCCTTCGCGCTATCGATCTCCCAAGTCTTACGGATTTCCTTATCCGCGACGCTGGAGGTGGGACCTGGGACAAGGGGAGCTTTGGTGGTAAGGAGATACCCCAACTTGTCATAAGTGATTGCCATTTTGACATTCCTGAGCCAATCTTTGTAGTTTGGCCCTGTCAGTATGTTTTTATCTAGTAATAACTTAAGTCCGGTCATGATGTTTGGTCGCTGCAATTAGGAGAGAGAGAAGAAACACTTTAGCATGAAGCTCTTGCAAGTTTAGAGTGGTTTTTAATTTGTCTAAACAGGATGGCTCCCACTGTCTCTCGAATCCCTCCTCAAACCAAAAAGGAAGAATTAGTCAGGATCAATCTCACCGTACAATACTTTCTTAACCGTTCGGCCAGGCTGGTGTCGGTACTTCGAGGGAGGTTTTCCAACGCTTTCGCGAAGTTCCTTAATTTAAGAACCTCTTTTCCCTGGGGGCGTAGCCCCGCTAACACCTTTCTAGACACCTACTTGGTTTCTAGCATTGATCGTTAAGTGAGAAATTTCCCGAGGAGTAGCATATACTCATAGTAGGATCGGGATCCAAATATCATCGCGTGACGAAACTGAAGGAATCCTACCAGAATCATCACACTCCAAATGGTATGCAATACTAGCAAGTTTCAGTTCTTTTGAAACTCCCGATGTGGATTTTTGCCCCATGCTCTTATGACCTTGACTTTGGCCAAAATATCATAAGTCACATGTTAAGTTCTACCCGTCATTCTCCAGGTTAATTTGAGCCCATCCGCACATACCCTTGACTTTGGCCAAAATGGTAGTACGACTGCCCCAAACCAACACATCTATCTATGCTGCACATGAATACCCAATAGCTACCAATCAATATGCCTTGACTTTAGCCAACATACATAGCTTGAATACTATTGACCATCCATGTGAAACGACGGAGGGCTACGAATGGTTTTGGCGAAACCGTGAACGTAGTTAACTTGATATAATTGATGGAACGAGATAGCTTTTAAAAGGAGTGGCTTAAGCTCCGCGTTTAAAAGTTATTTTGAAAAGAAACCGAGTGGTTTTTGAAAGTGTTCCAACGACTTTTACTTGGTTTATTTTTCTTTGCATTAGTTCTTTTAATGCGTATTTTTCTTGCATTAGTTCTTTTAATGTGTCCCATCATTTAATCCTACCATTGCAAAAAAAACCAAAATATGACGTACGCTTATGCCATTCGCATTCGCCACGGGGCCCCGTCATTACCCGTTAGGTTACTTAACTAACGACAGAGCGGGGGCTAGGCTAGCGCGGCTGCAAAACATAAGCAACGCCTAAATAATATCACACATAGATATATTGCAATGATAGCCATTTCAGATCACAGATGAATACATTGGATATACTAGGAATCCGCAATTCGTACGAGCCTGTAATGAAAAGCGGATTACACGGTCGCGTTGAATAGCCAATACCCCACCCTAGACCCCTATGGGTGCGGCAAACTGCCCGCCAAATATCCGAAGTGGAGCAACCTCCCTCAACGATGTGAGTAGGCCACTCGGCACTTCGCGATACCCGGTAGTTTGTGCACCCCACCATGGGTCTATCCTAGGAGCAAAAACAGTAAAAAGAAATTATACAATGACGGCTACAATCCCGACCCGGTTGTGCGGCCAAAAATAATATTACATCAATTTACATATTACATGAATTGAAAGAAAAGAAAACTCTCATCTCACAACCCCCGGCTATTCATCCGTGACAATCCAAAGAATTCATATACACATACCATCAACATTACAGATCACAGATGTGTATAACCCCCACTAATCGACGTATAGCGATTAGCGGACGTTCACTACACATAACACATCACAGATATAAACCCGTTAGCCTTAGTCTTTAGAAGTTCGATAAAAATACGGATTTTCAAGCCCCAAAAACAAATTTTTCTTTCTGGAAAATATGGGCTGAAAAGACATGTTGTAAAAATCCCAAAATACCCCCAGAAACACACTGCAAGAACTTTTACCCACGACCGACTCAACTCGGCCGCGGAACCGCGGCGGGAGCATGCTCCCGCCGCGTTTCCGCGGCGCTTTGACCGATTCATTGGACGAAATTTCTTGGGTGCTTAACAAAAAGCCTGAGCCGATTTTTAAGATAAGATTTATCAATTTTGGACAGAATAAAAATTCGGCAGAAACTTCATTTTCCGGGTTCGTTTCGCGACTTTTTCTTTGATCGAACTTCTACTTACTTTGCTAACATGTTAGATAGTGTTTAAGTAGGCTCTGATACCACTGTAAGTCCATGCTACCCTTCCCCGGTTCTTACGGGGTTGCGGAAGTGGTGAAAAACGATTTTCAAGAGGGTGGTAACATGAACTACCAATACGGATCTTTGTTAAACTACTAACTAACAACCTAACAAGAGTTTACTAACTCGGTTAGGAGGCTATACCTTTCTTGAACTCCTTCGTCTTCGACTCCTCCCGGTGTACGGATCGGCCTCACCTCGTCGTCTCCTTGCGCCGAAGATGGATCCACCCGAAAGCTTCTACCTTTGGCTTCTTCTTCGAACTTTGAAGAAACTAGATCACTTGGCTTGCTAGGCCTTGTGAAATAGAATGAGTAGAGGAATGTTTTGGTGTCTTTTTATCTCTAAGGCAATGAGTCTCAACACATGAGAATGGTTTGCCTTGAGGTAGGGAGAGCAAGAGGAAGAGGGAAAGCTTGAGAATGAGAGAGCTCAAGAGAGAGAAAGCAAATGAAAGAATGAACCATACTCTTCTCATTCTCACCTCTCATAATCCAAAAGCAATCATAACAAAAATAGTAATCAAGTATTGTGTAATGGTTTAAGTCAAAATGGCTATATCATTTCATGCACTCATTTTGCATAAATAAACAAGCAAGCAAAAGTCTTTGCCATGGAATGATAGCCATTGTCATGATGATGGTCAACTAGTCCAACCTTGTTAACCGGTCAACAAAGTCAACAAGTCAACAATGTCAACCCCTCAACAACCATGTCACTATAATACTTAATTAATATTAATGTTAATCATATATCTTATTCTCATTCGGGTTAAGCAAAAGTCAATGGTCAACAGTCAACTGTCAACAGTCAACGGTCAACAACCCCAATGAGAATACTCTGCCTCTGTCTCTCTGTCAACTGTGCATACACACCCGCATCCGCGTTCCAAGGATCACGAATACAAACGAGATAAAACCAATCCCAAAACGTACACTAGGATCTGGCTTAAACCAAAGCCTGCTAGTGTTAACTGTCCGGACACTGTACGTGCACAAGTGCACGGATGTGACCGAACCCTGTCGCAAAACCATGCGACCTATACTCTTTTGCCTAAAGGCGAATAGCTTTCTGTGTGGGACTCTAAAGACTCGACACTACGCTGGCAGTGGGTTTAACCACAGACCGCAAGCGGCACTAGCTGTGCGTAACGGTCCCCAGGTAGATGCCGACAAGAAGACTGACGAGGTGAAACCCATCTGAACTCCTACTGAGTCTGAATGTGACAATCTCCATACAGTCCGGTCTGTTCGTCTGATACATCGCATGGCGGGCCTAGGGGGCGGTAAACGCCAGTCCCCTAATAGCGGTACAAGTCGTGTCGGAGTGAAGCCCAGAACACCCTGAGATAACACTGGAAACCTACCAGTATATCTCGCTTGCCCTGGCCAGGGACTACTCGTGTAATGGCTCTCCTAGACACAGCGCGATGTCAACCCCCAATACCGGGAGAGACGAATCCTGTCTGACCGTCACTGCCTCCAAGTGCTTCGGGACTGCACCCAACTACTATCTTTTTGCACGACTCCTTTGAGCCATGGTAGGGTAGTAATCTAAGTACAGTGGGAACACACTCGAGGCGATGTGACGGTGTCAAGTCAGCGGACTAAGATGAACTTGTAGGATTCCTAGGCACACTAATGAGGTCTCTCAAGGCATTAACCATGCCAATTTCAAATTTTACAAGTGCCGAGAAACCCTCGTTGACTAGAGTTTAGGCGAAAAGTAAAACTAGTTAACAAATTAACTAAAAGAAAGAGGCTACAACCTTTGTAGATCCGGTTCTCCACTTCCTTAGCTCCACGTAGACGTCCTCTCGCAGTCCATATCGGATCCCGGACTCTAGCATCGGCTTCATCGGAGAAATGGGCGGGCTAGGTCGTCGGCTTCGTTGCCGAAGATGATCTACGTCGAGGCAACTCTAGATCTAGCTCCAACTTCACCAATGAAAGGGTAGTATAGCACCCTATGAAGTGTTTTGAAGCATCACATGACCCAAAGTTATAATTTTTAAGGTGCTAAACTAACATGCAAAGGGATCGATCCTAGAAAATTAGGGTTATGAAACTTTAAGCTAGTAAAGATAAGGGTTTGAAGGCTACAACCTTTGTAGCTCCCCTTTGTTGGACTCCTTGGTGTCTTGGGTGTTGAATCGAGGTCCTCTTGAAGTTCCCTTGCGTCCACGACGATCCACCAAGGAGCACTCCGTCCAAGCTCGCTACTTTGGAAAACCGAAGGAAACACTCTAATCAAGTCGGCTAGACTTGAGTAGAATGATGTTGTGGTTTGGAATCTCACTTCAAAAACCTTTCTTTAGTTGTATTTAGCTCACTAGAAAAGACTAGAGAGGAAGAGATGAAGGAGGATGAAGATGGTGGCTAAAATGAACAAGAGGTGTAAAAGATAACCCTTGAGTTAAAAAGAAAAAGAAATATATATCACTATATATATTTATTTCCTTCTTAACTTCAACCATGATTAAATCATAGATAGTTAATTTAACTTGGGTTTTAAATGATAAAGAGAAGGATAACCCTTGGTTAGTGGTAGTTGAGATAGGTTAGGTTAGAAGAAGAATGTAGAAGCAAGAATGTTTATCTTTTCCTTTTTCATTTTACTTTAAAACCAAAATTAAATAATAATCTATTATTTAATCTATGGTGTGAGTCTTATATTGCCACCATTTCCATATGCAATCAACCATGATGGATGGGTGTATGTATGTATACATGTATGCACATCTACATGTGCATGAAACTAGAAAAGAAGAAAGAAACTGTCACGACCCGAAAGTACGGAACGCGACTGGCACTTAGATTACGAGACGTCTAAAGGCGTACCGTAACCTAAGTCAGCCAAAGCCCAGAAGAATCTAAACCAAAATCAAAAGAGAGTGAAGGAAAACCTTTAATGAAAATGGTTTTTAAAATCATTTAAGTTGCATAGAATCCCTTTTTAAACATCAAAAATTTCTGAAAATTTCGGCAGAGTCTCCCCTGTATTTTCTACCCCCCAAAATGGGTACAACAAGATAACAAACCTGTAATCATAAAATGGCATCCCCAAGCAGGAGCTAGCTCTTCGCCCAAGGCGGATCACAACCACATGCAATATAATAGCAATATCAAGAAAAGAGCATAAAGAAACGCAAAATACCAAAAAACACACGTCGGCTCAAGTGAGCTCGACCCAAAAGAAACCACAAATATACATATCTCTCAGTCTCATCACTAGGTCGCATATACAATATAAAGTGGTAGATGGAGAATACTAGATACAATGATAATGCAAAAAGAAATAAAGTGTGCTCGCAACCCACCTACGGGCGATGTCGCGAGTCTGAGCAAAAGGAACTGATGATAAGATAGCCCGCCGCTACAAGACTGACGGGTCCGACCTGCAAGACACTGTGGCACAACGGGGGTGAGTTGCCAGCTCGTGAGTAGAATATAACATCTAATAAGGCAATCGTAAGAATGCACGCAATGCACCACAACATGCATGTCCATATATGATATAATATCTCTAATATGCGTGCACAGGTATGCAATGTCATTATTAAGTCTTTAAGTGTTTTAAATGCTAAGGGTATTGAATTCTTAACTTTTTAAAACATGAATATCTGTATAATAGCTAAGTACCATCAAGAAATCATCTAAAAACCCGTGTCAAGCATCGACACCAAATAGGAATCATATCTGTCTCAATATCGGGCTCCGTCAGTCCGGATCGGCCCATATCATAAATCTCACGACAACGGTCGGTATCCTCCGGATATCCGCCGCGCCAGACATCACCGGTAGGTAGTCTTCCCCTGCCAGGCTCATCGTCTACAACTCGATCTTCTTGCCCCGGGGTACCATACCGGGCCCACCATGTACCCGAGACGGTTCATCCACTCCTCGAATCGGGTCTCGAAATCCAACAGAAAACATGAAAACTCATGGTGGACGACACATACATCACGAGAAAACCGCAACTTTGTTTTGAAAATGATAAATATAAGGTTTTGTTAAATTCTTGCGGTTTTCCCCAAAAATCCAGAAATCGCAGCAATACTGAAATCCTCAAGAAAATCATAATGTCCACATGTTATATATGATAAATGTCTATGATATCAATGCATACGATGTGAGTTTTGCCAGAAATCTATATAAATATGATGATGATGCGAGGTATACGTATGCTATGCAATTTCATATATTAAGTATGAATGCAAGTGGCGATATTATGATAAACAGGTTCTATAGTGCACGTGGCATGGCAATTACCAAAGGCGTGTGTGTCACATGAATAGTGCGCGTGCAACAGATGCCAATGGTAATGGTGTTCGTGTTCTACGAAGTGTTATCGCATATGAGCATATGGATATCCATGCAATCTAGCATACTATTAACTATAAGGGTATGCAATGTCAATGAAGGGTAAGCTAACTAACAACATGAATCTTACAAGAGAGAAGGAAATCCTAACTAGGGGGCGCATCGCGCCATCCAGACGATTCTCCCATAGATGAATACATCTACTCACCTGAAATCTCCGCTAATCTGATCCGGCCACCGCCTTGCCTTTTCGCGCCGTGTCCGATGTTTCCCCGATCGATCCTATATTTGCACAATATCAAGCATAAGATTACAAAACCTAAAACAATGCAAGTCACAACATACAATTATCCACGCTCTCGTATTAATCATAGCATGCACTCGGTGCGCGGAAAAACGCACGAAAATCGCTAACCTTTAACTAGAATTGTCATTTCGGGAAAATCGACTAAACTACAACCCGACTAGACGAAACCCCGCATTCGCGCACTCTAATAGTCCTATACGAAGCTAATTATATCGCTAATATAACGCAATTTGATCGCATTCTAATTTTCGGAAAAATCTAGCAAGCAATTTTCTAGCCGATTCGATACAAACATCGAAATTTGTCGATTTAGCAAGCGTATCATTACACAATTAACCATTCTAATCAATTATATAACCAAAACCTTAAGTTAATTTTTTTACAACCATGTTTCAAACCCTAACTCAACATCAAAACCCATTCTTGAATTTTCAAGACAACCCATTATAATGAAATTAACACTTTAAACATCTAATTTAGCATAAACAAACTACAAATTAGCAACTAGTTTAGGATTTTACCTCACCAATTGAATCCTAGCATGATCAAGTCACCAAGAAAGCCTCCTTTC
This sequence comes from Agapanthus africanus, assembly GCA_030015575.1. Taxonomy (NCBI): domain Eukaryota; kingdom Viridiplantae; phylum Streptophyta; class Magnoliopsida; order Asparagales; family Amaryllidaceae; genus Agapanthus; species Agapanthus africanus. The sequence continues at coordinate 394,246,779 of JASDDO010000026.1, read as the reverse complement.
ATCATGTTTTTGAACTAATTTGGGTTGAAGAGAGAATGGATTAGGGTTAGGCTTTGAATGGGTGAATGAAATTTGTTGATTTTTAATGGATTTTAGCAAGAAAATGAAGCAAAATGAAGTGAGGAAGTGGGGAAATCTGCAGCATTGGGGTCGGCCAGCAGGTGGAGGAGAGAGTGTGGGATTTTTGGGAGAAGTTTCTAGGTCTAAAGCACCCCATGTTCTCATTTAATGCATTTCCAATCAACTTTTTACAAAAAAACCCTTATTTTACATCATTTTTCACAAATTTTCCCACCCTAAAACCAAAAGTTTGCAAGACATGATATAATTTTATTAACACCATATTTTAGCTTATAAAGACTCCTAATTATGAAATTTACCTAATTAAATTTGTATTTATCACTAATTTAATGTATTTAAAAAGGCTTAAAATAATAAAAAAATAATTAATTACGAATTTTTTTTTATTTAACTAGAAAATTATAAGTGACATTTTAGTGACAAAATTATAGTAATATCTTATCCAAATTTTGTATAATTAGGTCTATAATGAAAAATATCAATTTTGACTTTTTACGGAAAAAGCCGAAAAATTAGCCGATTACCGAAAAACTGCCTAAACGATTTTCGAAGGGTTACAATCTTCCCCCCTTAAAGAAATTCGGTCCCCTAATTTAGAATTTAACTACGCGTACCTTTAAAAAGATGGGGATATCTCTTCCTCATCTCGACTTCGGTCTCCCAGGTGACCTCCTTGCTGTTCGGGCCACGCCAAAGGACCTTGACGGACGGTATGACCTTCGACCTCAATTTCTTCACCTGCCGATCCAAAATGACAACCGGCTGCTCGGTGAAAGAAAGATCACGCTCTAGCTGGATCGTTTGGTGCTAAATCGCCTGGGAAGGATCATGAAGGTACTTGCGGAGCATCGAGACATGGAATACGGGGTGAACATCGGGGAAACTGGGCGGAAGAGCTAACCGATAAGCGACTGGACCAACACGCTCTAGGATCTCGAAAGGACCAACATATCTAGGACTCAGTTTCCTTTTCCGCCCAAATCTCATCACACCCTTCATCGGAGAGACCTTCAAGAAAACATGATCGCCAACAGCGAACTCGAGTCGGCGACGGCGCCTGTCAGCATATGATTTCTTCCTGCTCTGTGCCGCTCTCATTCTGTCCCGAATCAGCTGTATCTTCTCGGTCGTCTCCTGTACGATCTGCGGCCCCAAAATACTGCTCTCCCTGAGCTCTGTCCAACATACCGGCGATCGACATCTCCTCCCATATAAAGCCTCAAAAGGTGCCATCTGAATCGTCTCCTGGAAGCTATTATTGTAGGAAAACTCGATCAAAGGCAAATGACGATCCCAGCTACCATCGAAATCTAAAACACAAGCTCTGAGCATGTCTTCAAGAGTCTGAATCGTACGCTCCGACTGACCGTCAGTCTGCGGATGAAAGGCTGTGCTAAAACTCAATCGGGTGCCCAAAGCTTCCTGTAGTTTCTGCCACAATCGGCTGGTAAACTGGGTGCCACGGTCGGACACGATGCAAGTCGGAACACCATGCAGTCGCACTATCTCATCAATATAAACCTGGGCGTACTGAGAAAATCCAAAAGTGGTCTTCACTGGCAGAAAGTGAGCCGCTTTCGTCAGTCGATCCACAATCACCCAAATAGAGTGATACCCTCGACTGGTCCTGGGTAGACCCACAACGAAGTCCATGGAGACCTGCTCCCACTTCCACTCAGGGATGGGCACGGGCTGTAACTCGCCGGCTGGCCTTTGGTGCTCGGCCTTGACTTGCTGACAAGTCAGGCATCTGGACACAAAGTCTGTAATATCCTTCTTCATCCCGTCCCACCAGTAAAGCTCTCTCAAATCACGGTACATCTTGGTGGAACCTGGGTGAACACTGTATACTGATCTATGTGCCTCCTCGAGAATATCACGCCTCAGTCCCTCTGAATCTGGCACACACAGTCGAGTCCCAAATCGAAGTATCCCCTGATCATCAATCACGAACTCAGAAACTCTGCCCTGCCGAATCTGCTCAATAATCTCTAAGATACGGGCATCGCCGGACTGTGCCTCGAGGATACGGTCAAGTAACTATGGGCGTGCTCTAAAATGGGCCAGCTGTCCCCCTGTAGGAGTAAACTCGAACTGCACTCTGCTATCACATAACACCTGCCAATCCGCCGTCGACTGCATCTGCACTGCGCTCAAACAAGATAAGCTACCCTCCAGGCCTCCTACTCAAAGCATCTGCCACCACATTCGCCTTGCCCGGATGGTATAGAATCTCGCAGTCATAATCTTTCACTAACTCCATCCAACGGCGCTGTCTCAGGTTCAGGTCTCGCTGCTGGAAGATATACTTCAAACTCTTGTGGTCAGTAAATATCTGGCACGACTCACCGTATAGGTAATGTCTCCAGATCTTAAGTGCAAATACCACTGCAGCCATCTCTAAATCATGTGTGGGGTAGTTCTGCTCGTGTTTCCTCAGCTGCCGAGAAGCATACGCGATAACTCTGTCGTGCTGCATCAATACACATCTCAGCCCCACTCGAGAAGCATCACAATAAACCACGAACCCGCCTGACCCTGAAGGCAAAGCTAACACTGGCGCAGTAGTCAGACGAGTCTTCAACTGCTGGAAGCTATCCTCACATGCCTGGGTCCAGTCAAAAGGAACCCCCTTTCGGGTCAACCCGGTCAGTGGTGCAGCAATGCGGGAGAAATCCTGGACGAAACGTCGATAATAGCCGGCCAGACCTAGAAAACTGCGAACCTCTGTAACTGATACTGGTCTAGGACAACGCTGAACTGCCTCGATCTTCTTCGGGTCCACACAAATACCATCTCTCGTCACCACATGACCCAAGAAATCGACACTGTCTAGCCAGAATGCGCACTTGGAGAATTTGGTGAACAGCTGATGCTTCTTCAAAGTCTGCAATGTGATACGTAAGTGCTGCTCATGCTCCTCCCGGCTCCGAGAATAAACCAAGATGTCGTCAATGAACACAATGATGAACTGATCGAGATACGGCCTGAATACGCGGTTCATCAAATCCATAAATGCTGCCAGGGCATTGGTGAGCCCGAACGACATCACCAAGAACTCATAATGACCATATCGAGTACGGAAGGCGGTCTTCGGAATATCCTCCTTCCGAACTCGCAACTGGTGATAACCTGACCGTAAATCAACCTTCGAGAAGAACCCTGCACCCTGGAGCTGATCAAATAAGTCATCAATGCGGGGTAGGGGATACCTGTTCCGCACAGTAACCCGGTTCAGCTGACGATAATCAATGCATAAACGCATACTTCCGTCCTTCTTCTTAACAAACAGGACGGGAGCACCCCAAGGTGACACACTCGGTCGGATAAGCCCTTTGTCCAGCAAGTCCTGTAACTGATCCTTTAGCTCTCTCAGCTCCGCCGGGGCCATCCGATAAGGCGGTATAGAGATAGGCCCCGTGCCAGGGATCAAGTCAATACAGAACTCAATCTCGCGCTCTGGTGGCAGACCAGGCAGCTCTTCAGGGAATACATCAGGAAACTCTCTCACAACAGGGACCTGGTCCAACGGAACCTCTGTGGAGCTAGTATCACAAATATAGGCTAAGAATCCCTGACACCCTTTCCTTAAGAGCTGACCAGCGCGAAGAGAAGAAATCAAGCTGGGAAGGGTAGCACTACGATCTCCCTGAATAGTAAGAACCGGCTCACCAGGAAAACTGAATCTGACTGCTTTTTCACGGCAGTCCACGGATGCATAACAGGTGGCTAGCCAGTCCATACCAAGAAGAATGTCAAAGTCTAGCATATCGAGGAGAATCAAATCAACTGAAGAATCTCTCTCCCCGATACGAACGAAACACGATTGGTACACAAAACGGGCAACAAAAGACTCGCCTACCGGGGTAATAACGACAAGCGGCTGATCTAACGGAGAAGACTCTCGGCCCAACCTCGGTGCAAAATACGTGGATACATAGGAATGTGTGGAGCCTGAATCAAATAATACCCGTGCATCAAAAGAACATACTGGCAGAGTACCTGTCACGACGGCATTGGATGCCTGTGCATCCTGAGGAGTCAACGCGAACACTCGGGCCTGTCCACCACTAATAGCTGGCTGTGCTCTGCCTCTACCTCGGCCTCTGCCTCTGTCGCCTCGTCCTCTCTGAACCGGACCGCCACGCCCATGGCCTCTAGAAGCATCTGGCTGGCGTGAAGCATCATCAGGAGTAGGAAATAAAGCTCTCTGAGAAGGTGGTGAGGGTGGTAAGGTCACATGCGGGACTGTCGCCGCGCCTTGGCGTCCCATGGTACAGTCTCTGACACGGTGGTACTAACTCCCACACCGAAAACATCCTGGAGACGACTGCTGGGTCTGTGGATATGAACCAAATAACTGACCTCGTCTCAATCCTCTGCCTCCACCATCTCCCGGAAATAATCTATCACGATGTATGCCCATCTGCCGCTGAACTGGCGTATCAGTACGGATCCTCTTCGGCCCAGAAACGACCGGAGTCTCAGAAATACGCTCCTCCAAAAGTAAGGCTGCATCCATCGTGGCTGTGTATGTATCAAAGTGCTGGGTGCCGATGGCAAGGAATAGCTGTGTATCAAGCCCTCGTACAAACCTCTTTATTCTCTTCTCTTCTGTGTCGACTAGGTACGGAGCATATCGAGACAACTGGGTAAACTGTATATCATACTCCGACACTGTCATCCCAGGAGTCTTGCGCAAAGACTCAAAACTACGAGCTCGAGCATCTCGGACACTCTCCGGAAGAAAACGGGCAAGAAATGCAGATGTAAACTCATCCCAGGTCATAGAAGGCAGACCTGCAGCTCGGCCTCTCTCTACTGAGTCGTACCATTTCTGGGCAAGACCCTCCAGACGAAAACTCGCAAACTCCACCAATCTATCATCAGAACACCTCAACGAGCGGCAAATCCGAGCCATCCTATCAAGAAATGCCTGTGGGTCCTCTGTCGCATCTGTACCGGTAAAAGCTGGAGGTCTCAATCTCATGAACTCCTGTAGTGAAACAGGGATAGTCTCCGTAGTAGCAGCAGGAGTGACCATCTGTGCAGTAGGTACAATCGTGGTCTGTGCGGTGGAAGGAACGTCCTCGGATCTCTGTGCCCGGCTGGACTCAACTAAAGATCCCATCATCTGTCGCAACTCTAGCATGCCGGCCTCTAATCTGGCAATACGGTCTGGATAAGGCGGATCAGCATGACCCTGAGGGGTAGGTGTATCATCCTGCTCGATCCTCGCCTCAGACGAGCCCGCCCGAATCTCATCCCTAGCGGCAGCCCGCTGAGCTCTCGTAGTCTTTGGCGGCATCGAAGCTGGAATAAGAAACAGGACTGATAAGGACATTGCAATTGAATCAAGGAATGCAAGGAATCAAGAAAGGAAATACAAGCAATTATGTCCTAAGGTCACTTAAGCGGAGTACCGTATCGTAAGTATGCCGCGGATCATACCCATGCTATGCCACTCTGCTTAAGTCACCTACTCCATCTACCAAGGTCGTCCTACACTCAAAAAGGTAAAACCTACGCTCTGATACCAAATTTGTCACGACCCGAAAGTACGGAACGCGACTGGCACTTAGATTACGAGACGTCTAAAGGCGTACCGTAACCTAAGTCAGCCAAAGCCCAGAAGAATCTAAACCAAAATCAAAAGAGAGTGAAGGAAAACCTTTAATGAAAATGGTTTTTAAAATCATTTAAGTTGCATAGAATCCCCTTTTAAACATCAAAAATTTCTGAAAATTTCGGCAGAGTCTCCCCTGTATTTTCTACCCCCCAAAATGGGTACAACAAGATAATAAACCTGTAATCAGAAAATGGCATCCCCAAACAGGAGCTAGCTCTTCGCCCAAGGCGGATCACAACCACATGCAATATAATAGCAATATCAAGAAAAGAGCATAAAGAAACGCAAAATACCAGAAAACACACGTCGGCTCAAGTGAGCTCGACCCAAAAGAAACCACAAATATACATATCTCTCAGTCTCATCACTAGGTCGCATATACAATATAAAGTGGTAGATAGAGAATACTAGATACAATGATAAAGCAAAAAGAAATAAAGTGTGCTCGCAACCCACCTACGGGCGATGTCGCGAGTCTGAGCAAAAGGAACTGATGATAAGATAGCCCGCCGCTACAAGACTGACGGGTCCGACCTGCAAGACATTGTGGCACAACGGGGGTGAGTTGCCAGCTCGTGAGTAGAATATAACATCTAATAAGGCAATAGTAAGAATGCACGCAATGCACCACAACATGCATGTCCATATGTGATATAATATCTCTAATATGCGTGCACAGGTATGCAATGTCATTATTAAGTCTTTAAGTGTTTTAAATGCTAAAGGTATTGAATTCTTAACTTTTTAAAACATGAATAACTGTATAATAGCTAAGTACCATCAAGAAATCATCTAAAAACCCGTGTCAAGCATCGACACCAAATAGGAATCATATCTGTTTCAATATCGGGCTCCGTCAGTCCGGATCGGCCCATATCATAAATCTCACGACAACGGTCGGTATCCTCCGGATATCCGCCGCGCCAGACATCACCGGTAGGTAGTCTTCCCCTGCCAGGCTCATCGTCTACAACTCGATCTTCTTGCCCCGGGGTACCATACCGGGCCCACCATGTACCCGAGACGGTTCATCCACTCCTCGAATCGGGTCTCGAAATCCAACAGAAAACATGAAAACTCATGGTGGACGACACATACATCACGAGAAAACCGCAACTTTGTTTTGAAAATGATAAATATAAGGTTTTGTTAAATTCTTGCGGTTTTCCCCAAAAATCCAGAAATCGCAGCAATACTGAAATCCTCAAGAAAATCATAATGTCCACATGTTATATATGATAAATGTCTATGATATCAATGCATACGATGTGAGTTTTGCTAGAAATCTATATAAATATGATGATGATGCGAGGTATACGTATGCTATGCAATTTCATATATCAAGTATGAATGCAAGTGGCGATATTATGATAAACAGGTTCTATAGTGCACGTGGCATTGCAATTACCAAAGGCGTGTGTGTCACATGAATAGTGCGCGTGCAACAGATGCCAATGGTAATGGTGTTCGTATCCTACGAAGTGTTATCGCATATGAGCATATGGATATCCATGCAATCTAGCATACTATTAACTATAAGGGTATGCAATGTCAATGAAGGGTAAGCTAACTAACAACATGAATCTTACAAGAGATAAGGAAATCCTAACTAGGGGGCGCATCGCGCCATCCAGACGATTCCCCCATAGATGAATACATCTACTCACCTGAAATCTCCGCTAATCTGATCCGGCCACCGCCTTGCCTTTTCACGCCGTGTCCGATGTTTCCCCGATCGATCCTATATTTGCACAATATCAAGCATAAGATTACAAAACCTAAAACAATGCAAGTCACAATATACAATTATCCACGCTCTCGTATTAATCATAGCATGCACTCGGTGCGCGGAAAAACGCACGAAAATCGCTAACCTTTAACTAGAATTGTCATTTCGGGAAAATCGACTAAACTACAACCCGACTAGACGAAACCCCGCGTTCGCGCACTCTAATAGTCCTATACGAAGCTAATTATATCGCTAATATAACGCGATTTGATCGCATTCTAATTTTCGGAAAAATCTAGCAAGCAATTTTCTAGCCGATTCGATACAAACATCGAAATTTGTCGATTTAGCAAGCGTATCATTACACAATTAACCATTCTAATCAATTATATAACCAAAACCTTAAGTTAATTTTTTTACAACCATGTTTCAAAACTCAACATCAAAACCCATTCTTGAATTTTCAAGACAACCCATTATAATGAAATTAACACTTTAAACATCTAATTTAGCATAAACAAACTACAAATTAGCAACTAGTTTAGGATTTTACCTCACCAATTGAATCCTAGCATGATCAAGTCACCAAGAAAGCCTCCTTTCATCATGTTTTTGAACTAATTTGGGTTGAAGAGAGAATGGATTAGGGTTAGGCTTTGAATGGGTGAATGAAATTTGTTGATTTTTAATGGATTTTAGCAAGAAAATGAAGCAAAATGAAGTGAGGAAGTGGGGAAATCTGCAGCATTGGGGTCGGCCAGCAGGTGGAGGAGAGAGTGTGGGATTTTTGGGAGAAGTTTCTAGGTCTAAAGCACCCCATGTTCTCATTTAATGCATTTCCAATCAACTTTTTACAAAAAAACCCTTATTTTACATCATTTTTCATAAATTTTCCCACCCTAAAACCAAAAGTTTGCAAGACATGATATAATTTTATTAACACCATATTTTAGCTTATAAAGACTCCTAATTATGAAATTTACCTAATTAAATTTGTATTTATCACTAATTTAATGTATTTAAAAAGGCTTAAAATAATAAAAAAATAATTAATTACGAATTTTTTTTTATTTAACTAGAAAATTATAAGTGACATTTTAGTGACAAAATTATAGTAATATCTTATCCAAATTTTGTATAATTAGGTCTATAATGAAAAATATCAATTTTGACTTTTTACGGAAAAAGCCGAAAAATTAGCCGATTACCGAAAAACTGCCTAAACGATTTTCGAAGGGTTACAATCTTCCCCCCTTAAAGAAATTCGGTCCCCGAATTTAGAATTTAACTACGCGTACCTTCAAAAAGATGGGGATATCTCTTCCTCATCTCGACCTCGGTCTCCCAGGTGACCTCCTCGCTGTTCGGGCCACGCCAAAGGACCTTGACGGACGGTATGACCTTCGACCTCAATTTCTTCACCTGCCGATCCAAAATGACAACCGGCTGCTCGGTGAAAGAAAGATCACGCTCTAGCTGGATCGTTTGGTGCTGAATCGCCTGGGAAGGATCATGAAGGTACTTGCGGAGCATCGAGACATGGAATACGGGGTGAACATCGGGGAAACTGGGCGGAAGAGCTAACCGATAAGCGACTGGACCAACACGCTCTAGGATCTCGAAAGGACCAACATATCTAGGACTCAGTTTTCCTTTCCGCCCAAATCTCATCACACCCTTCATCGGAGAGACCTTCAGGAAAACATGATCGCCAACAGCGAACTCGAGTCGGCGACGGCGCCTGTCAGCATATGATTTCTGCCTGCTCTGTGCCGCTCTCATTCTGTCCCGAATTAGCTGTATCTTCTCGGTCGTCTCCTGTACGATCTGCGGCCCTAAAATACTGCTCTCCCTGAGCTCTGTCCAACATACCGGCGATCGACATCTCCTCCCATATAAAGCCTCAAAAGGTGCCATCTGAATCGTCTCCTGGAAGCTATTGTTGTAGGAAAACTCGATCAAAGGCAAATGACGATCCCAGCTACCACCGAAATCTAAAACACAAGCTCTGAGCATGTCCTCAAGAGTCTGAATCGTACGCTCTGACTGACCGTCAGTCTGCGGATGAAAGGCTGTGCTAAAACTCAATCGGGTGCCCAAAGCTTCCTGTAGTTTCTGCCACAATCGGCTGGTAAACTGGGTGCCACGGTCGGACACGATGCAAGTCGGAACACCATGCAGTCGCACTATCTCATCAATATAAATCTGGGCATACTGAGAAAATCCAAATGTGGTCTTCACTGGCAGAAAGTGAGCCGCTTTCGTCAGTCGATCCACAATCACCCAAATAGAGTCATACCCTCGACTGGTCCTGGGTAGACCCACAACGAAGTCCATGGAGACCTGCTCCCACTTCCACTCAGGGATGGGCAAGGGCTGTAACTCGCCGGATGGCCTTTGGTGCTCGGCCTTGACTTGCTGACAAGTCAGGCATCTGGACACAAAGTCTGTAATATCCTTCTTCATCCCGTCCCACCAGTAGTACCTCTCCGGTGGGCGAGAAGTCCTACCAGACCTACGGAGTGGCCGAGGTTCTTCAGTTTCTACTGCAACAGCCGGTTCAACCAAATCGTCATTTATAGTTTGTGTCTCTAGAACCTCTTCTAGATCTACCACCTTGCCATCATCTTTGTCTGTGAAAAACTCTTTTTCTAAGAATGTGGCATGTTGAGAAACGAACACTTTTTGTTCCTCTTTGTGGTAGAATAGATATCCATAAGAATTCTTTGGATATCCCACAAAGTTACACATGACCGACCGTGTCTCGAGTTTGTCCGGATTCTGCTTTTTAACATAGGCCGGGCAACCCCAAATCTTAATTCTCTTAAGAGATGGTCTCTTCCCATTCCATATCTCATATGGCGTGGTAGACACGGCTTTGGTTGGAACCCTGTTTAGCAGATACGCTGCAGTCTCCAATGCATGCCCCCAAAACGAGACTGGTAACTCAGCGTCACTCATCATGGACCGGACCATATCTAATAGGGTCCTATTCCGTCGTTCTGACACACCGTTGTGCTGTGGTGTGTAAGGAGGAGTGAGCTGAGAGAGAATCCCATTCTCTTTTAGGAAGTTTGCAAATTCTGTACTGAGATACTATCCACCTCGATCTGATCGAAGCATCTTAATACTCAAGCCGGTTTGTTTTTCTACTTCTTGTTTATATTCAATGAATTTCTCGAAAGCGTCGGACTTGTGCTTTAATAAAAACACATGACCGAATCTTGAGAAATCGTCGGTGAATGTAATGAAGTATGAAAAACCGCCTCTAGCCTGTGTAGACATTGGCCCACATACATCACTATGTATGAGGCCAAGGAGCTGAGTAGCTCTTTCTCCGTGTCCGGTAAACGGAGTTTTGGTCATTTTACCCTTGATACAAGACTGGCAAGTCGCATAAGATTTATATTCAAAAGAGTTTAAATATCCATCTTTATGTAACTTGTTTAGTCTTGTTTCCTTAATATGACCAAGTCTACAATGCCAAAGAAAAGCTTCATTTAATTCTGAAAGTTTTCTTTTATTAGTGTGTTGTATACTGAAAACTGTGTGTTGATTTAGGACATATATTCCATTATTAAGCGTACCATACCCAACCAACATTTGATTTAGGTGAATGTTCATAACATTGTTCTGCAACACAAAATTATACCCTTCATTGTCCAACAAAGAAACGGATATTATATTACATAGCATACTTGGTACAAAATAGCATGGATTCAAAATCAAAATACATCCAGATGGCAACCCCAAGTGATACTCTCCCACTGCGACTGTATGTACATTGGAACCATTTCCAACGCGGAGAGTATGGTCACCTGTCCTCAAAACCTTGCTATTTCTCAGCCCCTGCATAGAATTGCAAATGTGAGAACCTGAACCGGTATCCAATACCCAGGAAGCAGAGTTTATAGAAAAATAGTTTTCAGTCACAAACGCACCTGAAGCAGAAGCATCACCATGCTTCTTCTTGAGACTTAAGTACTCCGTGCAATTGCGCTTCCAATGTCCTGTCTTGTGGCAATGAAAACATTCGCCTTTCCCCGAGTCTCCAGCCTTGGACTTTCCCTTTCCCTTCACCTTTTTAACTCCGCCCTTTGGATTAGTGGGTTTCTTCTTTTTCTTTCCCTTGGCCTTGGCTTTCGGGCGAGAAGAGGAAGACTGTCCAATAGTCATAACGGGAGTTTTTTCTAACTTCATAGTGCTTTCTGCACTCCTTAACATATTAAGGAGTTCAGGGAGGTCCTTCTCCATGCCATGCATGTTGAAGTTCACTATGAACTGAGCAAAGGTGGAGGGGAGGGACTGCAGAATAATATCTATATATTATTCATTGTCCATTGTCCATCCAAGGTCCTCAAGCTCTTCTATAAGAGCTATCATCTTCAGAACATGGTCTCCTACTGGTGTGCCAGGGGCCATTCGCATCTGAAACAATTTCTTTGATGTTTCGTATCGTAATACGCGGGATTGCTCCCCATACAACTCCTTTGTATGGAGCAATATACCGTGAATGTCCATGTCCTCGTGCTGCTTTTGATGTGTGTTATCCATCGATGCAAGCGCGAGGCATGTGGCCGTGGCACAGTCAGCGTCCCAAGTCTTGCGGACTTCATTGTCCACAACTGAGGATTTTGGACCAGGGACGGGCGGGGCTGAAGCCGTGAGGACATATGATACTTTATCATAAGTCAAGGCGATCTTCAGATTCCTCAGCCAGTCTTTATAGTTGGTCCCATTCAGTTTGTTTTTATCTAGTAGAAGCTTAAGTCCAGTCATTGGTATCTGCCATTAAGAGAGAGAAAAGAATACACTCAGCGAAAGCTCTAGCATAGATTAGATTGGTTTATTATCTTGTCTAATCGATGTTTCCCACTGCTTTTATCGAGTTTTTCTTTCAAACCTTAAAAAGAAAAACTAGCCAGGATTAATTACAGTCTACAACTTCGCTAACCGTTCAGCTAGGCCAGTGTCGGTACTTGAGGGAGGTTCCCCGTGCTTTCGCACGGACCTAATTAGAGTAAACCTCGTTTTCCCAGAGGCGGAGCCCCGTTAACACCTTTCTAGACACCTAATGAGTTAGCTAATTGTAAACTGTAAAACTCTCCTAGGAGCAACTATTGCCCACAGTGGGATCGGGATCCAACCATCATATGGAAGGTATGCAATCTCATTGCAAATTTCAACTGTTGAAATTCCCGATGTGGTTTTTACCCCTAATACCCATGACCTTGGCTAAGGTCAACAAATCACGAGCACTAGTCAAGCTCAACCCGTCATTTCTTGATTAATTTAGATCCGTTCACATGACCCTTGGCTAAGTTCAACAAAGTCATATGCCCGTCCTAATTAATCTGCATCATATGCGTTTGTAGGAAGACATCACTTAGCTACCGTACACTACGCCTTGGCTAAGGTCAACAAACGTAGCACGAATACTAAGTTCTCTACTTCCTAAAATGACGGAGGGTTGCGAATGATTTTTAAGAAAATCTTTAACGCTTTGAACTTGATATCGTTGTAGAATCAAATGGTTTTCAAAAGGAGTGGCTTAAGCTCCGCAGTTTTGAAATATAGCTTTTTCATAAATAGCCGAGTGGTTTTCAAATCCGATTCTACAACATCTTTTTAGGTTTATTTTCTTTACATTAATCACATTAATGTAATCCCATCATTTAAGTCCTTAAGCCAATCACAGAAAAGAAACGAAAATAAGACGTACGCTTATGCCATCCGCATTCGCCGCAATGTTCCGTTATGCACCGTTAGGTTACTTAACTAACGGCATACCGGGACGGGACTAGCGCGGGTGTAAAACATAAGCAACGTCTACTATATATCATATATATAATATGTCATTCGTCTCAGATATCACAGAACACAGGCAGCAGAAACATAGATATAACGTGGGATATCCTAGGACGTCCGTATTTAGTATTTATCCAGAATAGAAAATACGGATTCCACAGTCGCGATGAATAGCTAAGCCCACACCCTGGACCCCTACGAGAGCGGCAAGTGACCCTACCAATTCTGGAGTTTAGGAGACCCGGTCTCGACTCCTCGAGATGGCCTCCCACTGAACCCCAGAACCCGGTCACCTGTGCTCCCCTCCTTGGGTCCATCCTAATGCGGAAAAGTAAATAATATACAACACTGGTGACACAACCGCAACCTGGAAGTGCCCCAAATAAAAGAATATTACATTTGAATTTACATGAATGAAAATATAAAACTCTCATCTCACAAAAACCCCCCGGCTATTCGATCGCGACAATCCTGCACATCATATCTCAGCAACACATAATATCACATATCATCAACGTAAGTAAGTATGCTTACCCCAATTGTCGTTGATGTATAGCAACGAAACCGGCGATATCTAACATACTACACTTACGGTCACAGAAAAGAAAGTGTAAAACAACAATATTTGGAATCCAGATTCTCTTTAGACATCATAAATGCGAAATATCACATATTTCGTATTTCATGCCTACACTATATGAATTCCACATATTGTATCACATTCCAGATAAACAGACAGTATTAAAGTTTTCGAACGAACGATCAAGCACCCAAGATTCACTAAAGCTCAACACTTGAGCAGGGTTCAAAAATTCGGAGTGTGACACAGTAGTAGCGGTCCAGCCGTAGAAGGGTCAAGCCAACGCCTCACATGTGGCACGCCGTACTGCCCCAAACCCTAAGGTTCAAAGGGCAGTTCGAGACGGTCACATAATCGAGTTAAGGTTTGTTGTCTTCTAGAGGGACCACCGCAAAAAGACTTGCACGTATCTCCAAAGTATTTAAACCCCGTGAATAGTGAGTGAATGATACTCGTTCAAACACTTCAATACTTTCTAATTTACCCGGAAAAGCTACGAAATAAAAATCTCGATCAGAATGATGAGTTCAAAACCATCTCCAGAATTTTTCAAAACCAAATACAGATTAAAGATATCCAAAAATTTATACAAGCAGATTCATGAATTACTGTACAAAAAGTATTCATCAATACATATATACGGCCGCGGAACCGCGGCCTAATCAAGCTTAGGCCGCGTTTCCGCGGCTAGAATCACTGTTCACTGGAAAAATTTTGTACCGTAACTCTTATTTTTTCCTGCTGTATTTTTTACATATTTTTAATTCTGCAAATTATCAAATTTTAGAAAATTTCCAGAGAGCACCCAAAAATACCGTATTTTTGTCCAATCGGGGTTTTCACTTCGTAAAAACGTTGCCTAATGTTCTAGGTCGGCTCTGATACCAATGAAAGGTTAGTATAGCACCCTATGAAGTGTTTTGAAGCATCACATGACCCAAAGTTATAATTTTTAAGGTGCTAAACTAACATGCAAAGGGATCGATCCTAGAAAATTAGGGTTATGAAACTTTAAGCTAGTAAAGATAAGGGTTTGAAGGCTACAACCTTTGTAGCTCCCCTTTGTTGGACTCCTTGGTGTCTTGGGTGTTGAATCGAGGTCCTCTTGAAGTTCCCTTGCGTCCACGACGATCCACCACGGAGCACTCCGTCCAAGCTCGCTACTTTGGAAAACCGAAGGAAACACTCTAATCAAGTCGGCTAGACTTGAGTAGAATGATGTTGTGGTTTGGAATCTCACTTCAAAAACCTTTCTTTAGTTGTATTTAGCTCACTAGAAAAGACTAGAGAGGAAGAGATGAAGGAGGATGAAGATGGTGGCTAAAATGAACAAGAGGTGTAAAAGATAACCCTTGAGTTAAAAAGAAAAAGAAATATATATCACTATATATATTTATTTCCTTCTTAACTTCAACCATGATTAAATCATAGATAGTTAATTTAACTTGGGTTTTAAATGATAAAGAGAAGGATAACCCTTGGTTAGTGGTAGTTGAGATAGGTTAGGTTAGAAGAAGAATGTAGAAGCAAGAATGTTTATCCTTTCCTTTTTCATTTTACTTTAAAACCAAAATTAAATAATAATCTATTATTTAATCTATGGTGTGAGACTTATATTGCCACCATTTCCATATGCAATCAACCATGATGGATGGGTGTATGTATGTATACATGTATGCACATCTACATGTGCATGAAACTAGAAAAGAAGAAAGAAACACATGCATGCATGCATACATCCATCAAACCCTAGAAAGGTTTCAAGTGAGAATACTAATGGTTAGATGATAAATCAACACTTAGTTTATCAATCCGGTCATATCTCATATGACCCCACCAAAAGCAGTTCACCCGATCAATGTTCGGTATCATATACGCACATTTCAATCGGGTGCATGCGCATATCGCATACGCGTACCACAACGTTTCGCCTGGACTGGGTAACTCCTTTGTGGGACTCTAAGACTCGTCAATACGCCGGCAGAGGGTAATGATCATATCAAGTACCCTCAAGCCGCAAGCGGTCAGCTAAACGTAACGGCCACCCGGGTATTGAGCGATCAGAAGACAACAAGCGAACCTGCTACAACTCCCGTCGAGCCATCCGGCAACACTACCGTACAGTCCGGTCTCTTCGTCAGATATGCTGCATATCGAGCCTAGGGATGGTCACGTCGACCCCAATAACTCAATAAGTCGTGCCAGTGAATGGTCTATAACAGATCGAGAAACTACTGATAACACTTATCAGCAAATCTCAGCAGCCCTGGCCAGGGACTTGCTGTTATAACCAGTCGGGCACAGTACAGCATCAACTCCCAATATCGGGAGAGACGAAACCCCTCCTATCGCTCATTGCCTTCGTGTGTCTCGGGACTGTACCCAACGGCCACCTGCTTGCACGACTCAGTAGAGCCGTGGTAGGATGGTAATCAAAGTACAGTAGGAGAACACACAAGGCTCTATGACGATCTCGGGTCTACGGACTAACCTGTACCAGTGTCACCTGAGAACTGCTATCCGACGATAGATATAATTCCATATAGGAGTTCTCGGTGAGTCCGTCCAGTGTACCCAGTCACCACTGAGCACCCGTATATGATCTTGATGTCAAACATCGATGAATGTGGAAACATTCATCGCCCATCGTATGTGTCTAGTATCATATACGCTAGTCTACTCTGGTATATCAATGCCCCGTCTTGATATACCTACGACTAGGGACGTTCCAGGATATGCTTATAGACTACAGATGTCCCACTAGTATGATCTCCATCATAATCAGAGTAGTCAAGCCGATATCCTCAGGGCTTTATCAGCATGTATGAATGAATAGAAGCATGATCAAATAAACATGTCAGATAAAGAAGAACCAGATAGCATACTATCATGTCGAGCAAGAATGCAAATTGAATATATATACATGTATAGATACATCCATTATCACATAATGGCCTCTAGGGCATACATATATCC
Organism: Agapanthus africanus; assembly: GCA_030015575.1. Taxonomy (NCBI): domain Eukaryota; kingdom Viridiplantae; phylum Streptophyta; class Magnoliopsida; order Asparagales; family Amaryllidaceae; genus Agapanthus; species Agapanthus africanus. Next base: position 394,229,976 of record JASDDO010000026.1, on the reverse strand, counting down.
AACAACCAAATCGTGAAACTTGTGAAGAAAACACCCTATACTACTTGGCAAGAGGTAGAGGGTGAAGAAATAGGAGGTGGGTTCACTTTAGAATTAGATTTCTCACTCTTTTTCTCAAGATGCCATTAAAGCTAGTAAGCTTTTCTTCTTGTCAAAGATGATGAAGAAGAAGAAAGAACATGATAAGTGTTACTTTAAAATGAAAATAATATCAATACTTATCATAGCTTTTCTCAAGATGCCATTAATACCTTGGTTAGGTGTAGAGAAAAGACCATGGTTAGTTTGAATGGTTAGGGTGAAGCATGAAGACAAAATGGTCACTTTAGTCAAAGCTTCATGAAGCTTCAACAACAAACAAAGAAAGCCACCATTTTCTCTTTTATCTTTTCCAAAATAAATAAATAAATAAATAAGTAAGGAAAAGAAAAACCCTAACCATTACATAACCATGGTTTAATCCTTACACATACTCAAGTAAACATGTATCATCAAACATGATACAATCAAGTGTACATAAAAAATATATCACATATACAATGTGCACATCAAGTGAGAAAAACCTTTTAAAGTGAACCAATACTAGTTAATGCAAAGTAATATATCAAATATATAATTATACATTAAATTATTAAATCAACACTTGATTCAATGATCCGGTCATGTCGCACATAACCGACTAGTATTCAATGTATCGATTTATCGAATCAATGATTCGATAACTAGGTTATATCGCATACAACCAATCGAAACATTCATCGCGAGAATGAAATACGGTATCACATACACGCATTATTCTCGGTCCCGCACATATCTCATATGCGCTCATATTTCGTTTCGCTTGAGCCAGGAAACCTCTGTGTAGGACTCTAAAGACTCGTCAATACGCCTGTAGCAGATGATGATCATATCAAGCACCCATAAGCCGCAAGCGGTCTGCTAAACGTAACGGCCACCCGGGTATTGAGCGATCAGAAGATCGACGAGCAAGTCCGCTCACACTCCTGTGAATCCAACCAGTAACACTTACCGTACAGTCCGGTTTGTTCGTCTGATATGTCGCATATCAGATCTAAGGGTGGTAAACGTCAGACCCCAATAACCGATAAGTCGTGCCGATGTGAGGCTCATAACGGGTCGAGAAACTACTGGTAACACTTACCAGCAAAACTCTGATCAGCCCTGGCCAGGGACTTCCCTGTTACGGCCAATCGTGCACAGCGCAACATCAAACCCCAATACCGGGAGAGACGAAACCCCTCCTATCGCTCATTGCCTCCATGTGACTCGGGACTGTACCCAAAAACCACCGTTTTGGATGCCCTCATGGACGTGGTAAGGTGGAGATCAAAGCACAGTGGGAATCACACAAGACTCTATGACGATCTCGGGTCTACAGACTAACCTGCACAAGTGTCACCTGAGAACTGCCATCTGACGTGAGGTATAATACCATCTGGGAGTTCTCGGCGAGTCCGTCCAGTGTACCCAGTCTCCACTGAGCACCCGTATACCATCTCTGATGTCAAACACCAATGGATATGGGATCATCCATCGCCCATCTCATGGGTCGAGAAGCATATACGCTAGTCTACACTGGTATATCGATGCCCCGTCTCGATACACCCATGACTAGGGACCTTGAAGGATGTACCTATGGACTACCATGTCCCCACTAGTATGATCTGCATCATAGTCCAGGTAGTCAAGTACACATCCTAAGGGCTTTACCAACATGTAACTATAAGACAGTTTAAAGAGACAAGTGTACATGTTAAGATAAAGAGCAACCAGATAGCATACTATCATATCGAGCAAGAAAGTCATCTCTATATATGTCCAAGCATCCAATATAAAATACATCATCTGTACAATACTGGCCTCTAGGGCATACATACAACTAACAATCTCCCACTTGCACTAGGGCCAGCTGCTGTAGTATCGCATACCGAGCATCCCAAAGAGTCTCTCAAACTGTATCTGGGGAATGGCCTTCGTGAGTGGATCCTCCGTGTTGTTCTTCGTGTCAACCCTCCTGACCTCGATCTCCCGGCGATCAACTATCTCCCGGATCAGGTGATACCGCCTCAGAATATGCCTGGATCGCTGATGGGACCTGGGTTCCTTGGCTAAAGCCACCGCTCTATTGTTATCGCAATACAAAGGTATTGGATGCTCAATGGATGGAACCACACCAAGTTCAGTAATGAACTTCTTGATCCAGACAGCCTCTTTAGCAGCATCATTGGCAGCGATGTATTCAGCCTCCATCGTCGAGTTTGCCACGGTTTCCTGCTTGGAACTCTTCCAGCTAACCTCCCCTCCGTAAAGGGTAAAGACATATCCCGACTGCGACTTAGAGTCGTCCTTATCACTCTGGAAGCTCGAATCGGTAAAGGACTCCACTTGGAGTTCTCCGTTACCATACACCAAGAGCATCTCTTTAGTCCTTCGCAAGTACTTGAGAATGCTCTTCACAGCTGTCCAGTGACTCTCTCCATGATCAGCTTGATACCTGCTCACTACACTTAGTAAGTATGCAACATCGGGTCTGGTACATAGCATCACGTACATGATAGAGCCTACAGCCGAAGCATAGGGTATCCCTTGCATGCGAGCTCTCTCCAAATCAGTCTTGGGAGACATCTCTTTGGAGAGAGTGACTCCAGAGATCGTGGGCAAGTTCCCACGCTTGGATTCTTCTATACTAAACCTCTTTAGTATGGTGTCAATGTACTTGGATTGGGACAATCCCAATATCCGTTTGGATCTATCTCTATAGATCCTGATTCCCAATATGCAGGAGGCATCACCAAGATCTTTCATTGAGAATCTTTGTGATAAGAAGAGCTTGACTGATTGCAGCATAGGAATATCATTTCCTATCAAGAGTATGTCGTCCACGTACAATACGAGGAAGACAACCTTACTCTCTGCCACCTTCTTGTAAATACAAGGTTCATCTGGGTTTTTGACGATATCAAACTCTTTGATAACGACGTCAAACCAGATGTTCCAACTCCGCGATGCTTGCTTTAATCCATAAATGGATTTAAGCAGCTTGCACACCTTCCCGCTGCTCCTACTGTCTACGAAGCCCTCTGGCTGAGTCATGTACACGCACTCTTCTAAATCACCGTTTAGAAAGGCGGTCTTAACATCCATTTGCCAGATTTCGTAGTCATGATATGCAGCGATGGAAAGCATGATCCGGATGGATTTAAGCATAGCCACTGGAGAAAACGTTTCGTCATAGTCCACACCTGGTCTTTGACGAAAACCCTTTGCAACAAGTCTAGCTTTGAAAGTCTCCACTTTCCCATCTACACCAAGTTTTTTCTTGAAGATCCATTTGCTCCTAATGGGTTTTACCCCTTCAGGAGCAACTTCCAAAGTCCATACTTTGTTGGTGTACATGGATTCCATCTCGGACCGCATAGCATCCAGCCATTTCACTGAGTCCCTACTCGTGATGGCCTGCTCGAAGCTAGTTGGGTCATCATCCTCCATAATGCAATCCTCGCTCCCACCATCCATGAGAAAACCGTAGTATCTCTCAGGTTGGCGAGGAACCCTACTAGATCGGCGGAGAGGCTGAGGTTCATTGGGAGCTACTGAATCTTCTGGTTCCACTAAATCTTCAGTTACGGTTTGTGTATCTGGAACTTTTTCCAGCTCTACCACTTTGCCACTAATTTCTTTTTCAAGGAATTCATTTTCTAAAAAGGTGGCATGTCGAGAAACAAACACTTTTTGTTCCTCTGCATGGTAGAAAAGATATCCATGTGAATGTTTGGGATATCCCACAAACTTGCATAGAACTGACCGTGCCTCGAGTTTGTCCGGATTTTGCCTTTTGACAGAGGCCGGGCAACCCCATATCTTAACTCGTTTAAGACATGGTCTCTTCCCACTCCATATCTCATATGGTGTGGTAGGTACAGATTTAGTTGGACTTGATTCAATAGGTATGCTGCTGTTTCCAGTGCATATCCCCAGAAGGAAATAGGTAACTCAGCTGTGCTCATCATAGAGCGCACCATATCTAATAGGGTGCGGTTCCTCCGTTCTGATACACCGTTGTGTTATGGTGTATATGGAGGAGTCAGCTGAGAGAGAATCCCATTCTCTTTTAGGAAGTCCAGGAATTCATTGCTCAAGTATTCACCTCCTCGATCAGATCGAAGGATTTTAATACTTTTTCCGGTTTGGTTCTCGACTTCATGTTTATATTCTCTAAATTTCTCAAAAGCTTCTGATTTGTGTTTCATCAGGAACACATATCCGAATCTAGAGAGATCGTCAGTGAATGTAATGAAGTACGATGAACCATCCCTGGCATGTGTAGACATGGGACCGCATACATCACTATGTATCAGTCCCAAGAGTTCAGTAACTCTTTCTCCGTGTCCCGTAAATGGAGTTTTGGTCATCTTGCCTTTGAGACATGACTGGCAAGTGTCATAAGATGAAAATTCAAACGGATTTAAATATCCATCCTTATGTAACTTTGCTAGTCGTGTCGCATTGATGTGACCCAGTCTACAATGCCACAAGAAGGATTCGTTCAGTTCAGAACTCTTCTTCTTGTGTGTGTTTGTTATGCTCAGAACTTTGATTGATTTAGAACATAAATGTCATTGCACAACGTGCCTGATCCAACCAACTTTTGGTTACGGAAAATGTTCATAACATTATCCTGTAATACAAAATTATATCCCTCTTTACTCAATAAAGAAACCGATATAATGTTGCATATCAGGTTCGGCATGTAATAGCATTCGTTCAGAACCAAAGTATTACCAGTAGGTAATGCAAGGTGATATTCCCCGACAGTCTTAGCTGCAACAATTGCACCATTTCCAACTCTAATGTCTTTATCACCTTCTCCAAGTTCTCTACCTTTCCTAAGCCAATGTAACTGATTACATATATGGGATCCTGACCCGGTATCTAATACCCAGGACGTAGGGCAGATGGAGAAACAGTTCTCTGTAACGAACACACCCGAAGAAAATGCATCAACATGTACTTTCTTCATTCGGGTGGCTTGGGAATCCTGGTAATCCCCTATGTCCTGTTCATTCCCATAACTCTTATAAGAAAGAACGGAACCAACGTTCCCCAGCACAATATAACATGCGGGTTCAGTCAATACAGCCATATTATTATCTTTATTAGGGCATGACATGGTCGCTACCTGGAGAGAGAGAGAGAAGAAAACACTTTAGCGTATGCTCTTGCAAGATCAGATTGGTTATTATCTTATCTAATCAGGATGGCTCCCACTGGTTTTTATCAAATCTTCTTTCAAACCCTAAAAAGAAAGACTAGCCGGGATTAATTATACCCTACAACTTCGCCAATCTTTCAGCCAGGCCAGTGTCGGTACTTTGAGGGAGGTTCCCCGTGCTTTCGCACGGACCTAATTATAGTAAACCTCGTTTTCCCAGAGGCGTAACCCCGTTGACACCTTTCTAGACACCTACTTGATCGGCTAATTGTAATGTGCAAAACTCTCCCAGGAGTAACTCTTACTCGCAGTGGGTATCGGGATCCAACTATCTCATAGAAGGTATGCAATCTCATTGCAAATTTCAACACTTGAAATTCCCGATAATGCTTTTGCCCCTTGCGTCCTATGACCTTGACAAAGGCCAACAAATCATAGGCTGCTAGTCAAGTTCAACCCGTCATTTCTTAATTGAATCAAACCCACCCGCACGGCCCTTGACAAAGGCCAACAAGATCGTACGACTATCCTGAAACAATCTGCATCACATGCACAAGCAGATAAGCACTATTCAACTACCGCACACTACGCCTTGACAAAGGCCAACAAACGCAGCACGAATACTAAACAGTTCTTATCTGAAATGATGAAGGGCTACGACAGGTTTTTCTGAAAACCTATTGCGTAATGAACTTGATATCGTTGTAGAATCGAATGATTTTGAAATGGAGTGTTTTTGAGGCTTTTTCTAGTTTTGCTAAAGGGGTCACTCCCGGTGAAGGGATCGTCGGCCCTTTCCTCGTCGAATGAGGTGCGGGATATATCATATATATCGCTGTACAAAGCAAAACTCCAAAAACAATCAAAAGCAAACCGAGTGTGTAGCATCTGCCAGTTATTGCTAAAGGAGTCACTCCCGGTGAAGGGATCTCGGTCCTTTCCTTATCGAATAAGGTGCGGGATATATCACATATACCTCTGTGCAAAGCAAGAACTGTAGCTACCTATTTTATTTAAAATTTGATTCTACAACATCTTTTAGGTTTCTTTTCTTTCATTAATCACATTAATGAAGTCCCATCATTTAAGTCACCTAAACATCACAGATAAATACGACGTGCACTTATGCCATCCGCATTCGCCTCGATGTCCCCTCGTGCACCGTTAGGTTATGCAACTAACGACAGAGCAGGGCAGGGCTCGTGCGGGTGCAAAACATAAGTAACGTCTATATAATATATCATATATACTATATACTGTATCCATCAGAACATATCAAATGATCACATCACAGATATCGCAGCAGAAAATATCATATGAAATATTGGATATACTAGGACGTCCGTGTTTTCAATACGAGCCAGTATAAAACACGGATTCCACGGTCCTAACGAATAGTCAATCCCACACCCCTAGACCCCTACGAGAGCGGCAAGCAACCCTACCAATTCTAGGGTTAGAAGACCCGGACTCGACTCCTCGAGATGGTCTCCCACTGGACCCTAGAACCCGGTTACTTGTGCTCCCCTCCTTGGGTCTATCCTAATGCGGAAAAGTAAATAATATACAAAAGGTGACATCTTCCGCAACCTGGAAGTGCCCCAAATAAAAGAATATTACATACAAGTTTTTACATGAATGAAAATGAAAAACACTCATCTCACATAAAAAAACCCCGGCTATTCAAACACGACGATCCAATATAACATATCCAGCAACACATAACATCATATGTCATCAACGTAAGTAAATATGCGCATCCCAATTGTCGTTGACATATAGCAATGAAACCGGCGATATCACATATTACACTTACGGTCACAGAAAGGAAAGTGTAAAACTACAACAGTTGGAATCCGCAATCTCTTTAGACATCGCATGCCTAATCAAATGAAATACTTAGACATCACATGCCTAACAATTATAAACCCCGCATTTTAGTCCCATTATCAAAAACTCTTTTCAATATCAAGTGAGACTAAACCGCTAGATTTATAACATTCATCCAGTTATCTCATAACTGTTTGTGAATTCCAATTATTGTATCCCATTCCGGATAAATAGAAAATATTAAACTTTCCGATCGAACATTCGAACACCCAAGTTTTCCCGAAACCGTTCAACACATGAAATAAGTTCAAAGACGTTCACTTCATGCCTCAGTACCAACGGTCCAGCCGTAGAAGGGTCAAGCCAACGCCTCACATGTGGCACGCCGTACTGCCCCAAACCCTAAGGTTCAAAGGGCAGTTCAAGACGGTCACATAATCGAGTTACGGTTTGGTGTCTTCTAGAGGGACCATCGCGTTACTTGCACTTACTTAGAACGTTTTTAAACCTCAGAAAAATCCAACACTTGGAAATTTTCCGGCAGGGGAAAGATTGGGTATTTGCATACGGTCGAACTTTTTAACATATTCTAAAATTATCCGGAAAAACACATAGACAAAGTTTGATAATCCGATCGAATCTTCGATTCCCAATACAACCCCAGAATACTCAACTGTTGAGTGCAAATTAAAAATTCCCAGAAAACTCAGCACCTGAAAACATGAATTACTGTGCAAATATTGGAAGCAGATCCTATCATTTGGCCGCGGAACCGCCGCATAATCCAGGCTTTTGCCGCGGTTCCGCCGCGCTTTAAACATATCATGAGATAATTTTTGCACCGTAATTCTTAGAATTCCCTGCTGAATTTTTTAAGCATTTTTAATCTGGAAAAAACCCAGTTTTTGAAAAAAGTCCAGAGAGCCTGAAAAATTAAGGTTTCGATGTTCGTTCGGATTTCAAACGTCGTCTAGACTTCGCCTAAGGCTCTAGCTAGGCTCTGATACCACTGTAGGATTCCTAGGCACACTAATAAGGTCTCACAAGGCATCAACCATGCCAATTTCAAATTTTACAAGTGCCGAGAAACCCTAATACGGATTCGTTGACTAGAGTTTAGGCGAAAAGTAAAACTAGTTAACAAATTAACTAAAAGAAAGAGGCTACAACCTTTGTAGATCCGGTTCTCCACTTCCTTAGCTCCACGTAGACGTCCTCTCGCTGTGCATATCGGATCCCGGACTCTAGCATCGGCTTCATCGGAGAAATGGGCGGGCTAGGTCGTCGGCTTCGATGCCGAAGATGATCTACGTCGAGGCAACTCTAGATCGAGCTCCAACTTCACCAAGTCGTGAAACTTGTGAAGAAAACACCCTATACTACTTGGCAAGAGGTAGAGGGTGAAGAAATAGGAGGTGGGTTCACTTTAGAATTGGATTTCTCACTCTTTTTCTCAAGATGCCATTAAAGCTAGTAAGCTTTTCTTCTTGTCAAAGATGATGAAGAAGAAGAAAGAAAATGATAAGTGTTGCTTTAAAATGAAAATAATATCAATACTTATCATATCCTAACTTTGGTTAGGTGTAGAGAAAAGACCATGGTTAGTTTGAATGGTTAGGGTTAAGCATGAAGACAAAATGGTCACTTTAGTCAAAGCTTCATGAAGCTTCAACAACAAACAAAGAAAGCCACCATTTTCTCTTTTATCTTTTCCAAAATAAATAAATAAATAAGGAAAAGAAAAACCCTAACCATTACATAACCATGGTTTAATCCTTATACATACTCAAGTAAACATGTATCATCAAACATGATACAATCAAGTGTACATAAAAAATATATCACATATACAATGTGCACATCAAGTGAGAAAAACCTTTTAAAGTGAACCAATACTAGTTAATGCAAAGTAATATATCAAATATATAATTATACATTAAATCATTATATCAACACTTGATTCAATGATCCGGTCATGTCGCACATAACCGACTAGTTTTCAATGTATCGATTTATCGAATCAATGATTCGATAACTAGGTTATATCGCATACAACCAATCGAAACATTCATCGCGAGAATGAAATACGGTATCACATACACGCATTATTCTCGGTCCCGCACATATCTCATATGCGCTCCTATTTCGTTTCGCTTGAGCCAGGAAACCTTTGTGTAGGACTCTAAAGACTCATCAATACGCCAGTAGCAGATGATGATCATATCAAGCACCCACAAGCCGCAAGCGGTCTGCTAAACGTAACGGCCACCCGGATATTGAGCGATCAGAAGATCGACGAGCAAGCCCGCTCACACTCCTGTGAATCCAACCAGTAACACTTACCGTATAGTCCGGTCTGTTCGTCTGATATGTCGCATATCAGATCTAGGGGTGGTAAACGTCAGACCCCAATAACCGATAAGTCGTGCCGATGTGAGGCTCATAACGGGTCGAGAAACTACTGGTTACACTTACCAGCAAAACTCTGATCAGCCCTGGCCAGGGACTTCCCTGTTACGGCCAATCGTGCACAGCGCAACATCAACCCCCAATACCGGGAGAGACGAAACCCCTCTTATCGCTCATTGCCTCCATGTGACTCGGGACTGTACCCAAAAACCACCGTTTTGCACGCCCTCATGGACGTGGTAAGGTGGAGTTCAAAGCATAGTAGGAATCACACAAGACTCTATGACGATCTCGGGTCTACAGACTAACCTGCACAAGTGTCACCTGAGAACTGCCATCTGACGTGAGGTATAATACCATCTGGGAGTTCTCGGCGAGTCCGTCCAGTGTACCCAGTCTCCACTGAGCACCCGTATACCATCTCTGATGTCAAACACCAATGGACATGGGATCATCCATCGCCCATCTCATGGGTCGAGAAGCATATACGCTAGTCTACACTGGTATATCGATGCCCCGTCTCGATACACCCACGACTAGGGACCTTGAAGGATGTACCTATGGACTACCATGTCCCCACTAGTATGATCTGCATCATAGTCCAGGTAGTCAAGTACACATCTTAAGGGCTTTACCAACATGTAACTATAAGACAGTTTAAAGAGACAAGTGTACATGTTAAGATAAAGAGCAACCAGATAGCATACTATCATATCGAGCAAGAAAGTCATCTCTATATATGTCCAAGCATCCAATATAAAATACATCATCTGTACAATACTGGCCTCTAGGGTATACATACAACTAACAGTACTCATGTCACCTGGGAACTGATAACTGACGATAGGTATAGTACCAACCAACAGTTCCCGACGAGTCCTGTCCAGTGTACTCGTAACCCAACAAGCACCCGCATACTATCTCAAGTACGACGTACTGACGGCTGTGGGACAGATCGTCTCCCACACTAGGATGAGAAGCGCATACGCTAGTCTACTCCGGAGTATCGATGCCCAGTCTCGATAGTCCTGCGACTAGGAACCTACATAAGGATGTGCTTATAGATTACCCAGCTTCACTAGTGTGACTGCCATCACAACGCTGGTAATCAAGCAAAGATCCTAAGGGCTCCACTAATGTGTATAGGTGATATACTAAAATAAACACATGTACACATTGAAGTAGAAACAAACCAAGTAGCATACTACTATATTGAGCAAGATTGTTTATACAAGGTGAATATCCCAAGCTTCTATTAAGTAATATACAAACTAGTATGATACAGTAATGGCCTCTAGGGCATATACACTAACACACACCCTATTAGATATGGTGCACTGTATGATAAGTACTGCTGAGTTACTTATTTCCTTTTGGAGTTATGCATTTGAGACAACTGCATACCTATTGAATAAAGTTCCATCAAAATCTGCGCCTAAAACACCATATGAGATATGGAGAGGAAAGAGACCATATCTTAAACGAGTTAAGATATGGGGTTGTCCGGCCTATTTTATAAAACAGAATCCGGACCAACTCGAAGCATGATTAGTTCTTTGCAAGTTTGTAGGATATCCAAAGAATTCACATGGATATCTATTATACCATATTGAGGAACAAAAGGTGTTTGTTGCTCAACATGCCACCTTTTTAGAAAAGGAATGTCTTGTAAAAGAAATTAGTGGTAAAGAGGTATAGCTGGAAGAAGTTCCAGATACACAAACTACAACAGAAGATTTGGTAGAACCGGAGGATTCAATAGTCTCCGACGAACCTCAGCCACTCCGCAGATCTAGTATGGTTTCTCATCCACCTGAAAGACACTACGGTTTTCTTATAGACGGGGGGAGCGAGAATTGCATCATGGAAGATGATGACCCAACTAGTTTCGAGCAGGCCATCATAAGTGAGGACTCTATGAAATAGCTAGATGCTATGCGATCTGAGATGGAATCCATGTACACCAACAAAGTATGGACTTTGGAAGTTGCTCCTGAAGGGGTAAAACCCATTGGGAGCAAGTGGATTTTCAAGAAGAAAATTGGTGTAGATGGAAAGGTTGGGACCTTCAAAGCTAGACTTGTAGTAAAAGGTTTTCGACAATGACCAGGTGTCGACTATGATGAGACCTTTTCTCTAGTAGCTATGATTAAGTCCATCAGGATCCTACTTCCCATTGCTGCATACCATGACTATGAAGTCTGGCAGATAGACGTCAAGACCGCTTTTCTAAATGGTGATTTAGAAGAGAGCGTGTATATGACACAGCCAGAGGGTTTCGTAGACAGTGGGAGTAGCGGAAAGGTGTGCAAGCTGCTTAAATCAATTTACGGATTAAAGCAGGCGTCGCGGAGTTGGAACATTTGTTTTGATGTAGTAGTCAAAGTGTTTGACTTCATCAAAAACATAGATGAACCATGTATATTTAAAAATGTAGTAGGGAGTAAGGTTGTCTTCCTCGTATTGTACGTAGATGACATATTCTTGATAGGAAATGATCCTATGCTGCACTCGGTCAAACTCTTCCTATCAAAAAAGTTCTCTATGAAAGATCTGCTGGGAACTTAGGCACACTAGCAAGCTAATTTTCGAAGATGGCAACATGGATTTCAAAATTTTTCTAGTTTGCCTAACTTCCTAAACCATGAATCAAACTAAATAGCTAGAACTTGCAAAAAAAAAACCTAGTGAGCTAAACTAATTTACTATGTGTAGAATACTCACATCCTCAAGCTTTCTTCAAGTGCTCCGGATCGCGGTTGCAAGCCGGTCCTCCTTTGCCGAAGATGATCCACCTGAGGGAATCGATGCAGGCTCCAGTTTTGCCTAGCGAAACAACCGACGCTCCAAGGTCGCTAGCAATGGAGAGTGGGGATGTAGGAATTCTTCATTATCTTTTTCTCTCATTTTTTATGCTCAAGTGAGCAACCAAAGAAGAAAGAGGAGGAGGTGAGGAAAACCAAGGCATGAGCAACTCAAAAAAGAAAATGAGTTAAGTGTAGAAGAGCTCTCAAGCATAAAGAGTCAAGAGAGTATGAATGAATGGCATGTAGAAAGAATGGCTCCTCATTTTTCAACCATGCAATAAAATATCTCACACATTTTTACAAATAAACAATCAAAGACCATACCTCTCTATATACTTCCAACCATGCTCATGCCATCCCATCCTCCACCTTATTTGCAAATGATTTTCTAAAAGAAAATCATATAATGAAGTGCCTATCTTCTAGAAGATAGACCGTATAAATACGAAATATAACTCGGTATACGTATCGAAATACATATACGCGTATTCGTATAAAATTATGAATAGCCAAGAGAGAAAATGAATAGTGAACAATAATACTAGAATTCATATACTAATATATATATATATATATATATATATAAATTATTAAACCAAAACTTGATTTAATAATCCGGCTTAATCCTAAGCCGCTAGTATTATCAACCGTCCGATTAAAGTCCGTGTAGCCTGTACCAGATTTAATCGGAGACCTGTATGTACCAACATACGCCATCTACATCATATCGTATGAACCAGAAAAACCCTCTATGTAGGACTCTAAAGACTCGTCAATACGTTGGCAATGGGTTTAACTACAAGCACGTCAGTGACACTATTGGGTTACGACAGCGTCCTGGCCATCAAACCGTGGCCAAATGCTGAACAAAAATTTACAAAACTAGCGCTACCATGACCCGATGCCCGGATCTACCCTAAACCCTATACTAGCAAGCATATATAAAGAAGTTAGAATGGTTATACCGAGTTGATCCGTGTCCTTCGGTCTTCAACCATCTTCCCAAGCTCCTAGTGGTCATCTGGATCGAGTTTGGTTGCCGGTCTTCCTCCATCTACGATGATCCACCTGAGGGAAACGACGCAAGCTACATGCTCGCCAAACGAGGCAACCGACGCTCCAAGGTTGCTAGCAATGGAGAGTGGAGGTGAAGGATTATCTCACTATATTTTTCTCTCATATCAAATGCTCCATGAGCAACTCAAGAAGATGAAGAAGGATGTGAGGAAACATGTGGCATGAGCAACTAAAGAAATGGCTAAGTGTTTTTTCCAAGTGAGTGAGTATAGAATGAGGCAAGTGATCAATCAAGTGAAGAAAAGAAATGCGCTAGGCTCACCCCAAGAAAGTGGCCTCCCCTTCTCTCTCTCTCTCATGCAATGAAAATATCTTTCCAATTTCCAAATAAACAAAGCCATGCCCATACCTCTCTACATGCCTCAAGCCATGCTCATGCCAACTCACCCTCCACCTCATTTGTAAGACAAATGATTTTCTAAAAAGAAAATCATACAAATGAGGTGTCTACTTCTAGAAGCTGTTCCGTATAAAATACGGAATACTTCCCGGTACACGTATCGAAATACATAAACGCGTATTCGTACAAAAATACGAATTTCCAAGAGAGAAAATGAATACTGAATAATAATACTAGAATATAAATACATATATAAATTATTAAATCAAAACCTGATTTAATAATCCGGCTTAATCCTAAGCCGCTAGTATTATCAACCGTCCGATTAAAGTCTGTGCAGCCTGTACATATATTTAATCGGACACCTGTATATACCAACATACGTCATCTACACCATATCGTCTGAACCGTGAAAACCCTCTTTGTGGGACTCTAAAGACTTGTCAATATGTTGGAAGTGGGTTTAACCACAAGCACGTTAGCAGCACTAGCTGTACGTAACGGCTACCCAGGTATTGAGCGAAAGGAAGGCCGACGAGCAAACTCATCCTGAACCCCTACTGAGCCTGACAGTGACAATATTTGTACAGTCTGGTCTGTTCGTCTAAGAGTATCGCATATCGAGTCTAGGGGGTGGATGAAGTCAGACCCTTAGAAACGCGACATTTATTGTCGGTATGAAACCCATCACCACCTGTGAAACTATCGATCCTAGATCGGTAATTCTCATTCACCCCAGCCGAGGATTTCTGGTGATGGCCACCCATGCACAACGCGACATCAACCCCCAATAGCGGGAGGGACGAATCCCCGACGTTCCGCTCACTGCTTGTATGTGGATCAGGACTGTACCCAACTTGTCACGACCCGAAAGTACGGAACATGACCGGCACTTAGGCTACCAACGTCTCAAGGCGTACGTGCTCTAAGTAAGCCGAGCCCAGAAATCCAAACCAAGAAAAGTAGTGGAGTGAAGGAAAAACCATATGTAAATCAACCAGTTTGCAACATAATATACAACGCCTAAAGGCGAGGATCACAACAGAGAAGGGAACTCAACAGCATGAAAGCCAGAGAAATATAACGTGCGACTCGAAGGTCGAAAGAATGATCAATACTGGTCTTTATCTCAAATAAGTACATGTTCGGTTGATGGAACTTCTAGATACAATTGAAATATAATATACAAAGTATAATGATGGGTACGATACAAATAACCCACCCCTAGCAAGTCACCTGAAAGACGCTGTGCCCACAAAGCCGTAATGAAATCCGTACGGCAACACCTGCAAGAAACTGGGGCACAACGGGGGCGAGTTGCCAACTCGTGAATAGAAACATCTACGAACAGAAAATCGCATGTATGACGCAATCCTAGGTCATACGATCATAATATAATCCTCAAATATATAACCAGCATTCTATAACCATGACTAGGGTAACTATCTAACCCAAATGTAATCCCATGTACCCGTGTCAATATCAGTGCCTCAGGTAGCAATGTATCATATGAATGATGTATGAATGCATGAAAAGTATGATCAATGTAATAAAGTCTGTATGTGATCAATGTCTGTATATAGGTGGATCCCGTCCACGTATCACCCAATGACAATAAGCATCATGCATGTAAATATGAGGATATAGTCAAAATCATGAAAACACATCATGAAACCTGTGCCCAGCATCGGCACGAAACATACCCTCAATCCCAATATCTCAATACCTCTGATAAGTCTCACCATCTAGGGCGCCGTCAATCCAGACCGGCCACTATCATCAATCTTAAGACCACGACGGTATCCTCCGGATATCCGACGCGTCGGGTAAAATCACCGGTAGGTAGTGCTCCCTTGCCAGGCTCAACACCATCTCTTGCGATCTTCTTGCCCCGGGGTACCGTACCGGGACCACCATGTACCCGCAATCGGCCTCATCCTCCTTCTCGAATCGGGTTTTACATGTCGCTCTCAGTACCGAGAAAACACATGGTGGACGCACTGAAATATCATATCAGGGGTAACCGGGTTTTTATAACAATTACATAATCTCTTTGAAATACCCACGGTTCCCTAATCCAGAAATATCATAGAACAACATACCTCAATGCGCATAATCAGAAAACATGATGTATGTGACATATCAATGAAGTGCATGTATAACAGTATATCATGCAACATGGAATAATAGTATGCACATTCAAGGGTCATATCATGCAGCAATAATACTATTGTGTACTGGCATGTCAATTACCGATGAAGATGTGTGTGAACTGACAAGTAAGTGTACGTGGTACATACGCATCATCGGTAATGGTGCTGGTGTCCTAACAGCATGATGTCAACAATAGAATATGAATCACAATAAGTATGCGATGCAGAACAACAATAATAATATGCGGGAGCTGAATACCAAATACCAGGATAACTAAACTGCATCTAATGTCATAAGAGTCATATAGCTACACCACTATAAGGCTGAGCTAAAGCTCACAGTAGGTAAGGGAAACCGCCTAACCTCTGAGTCGATACATATAGTCGGTGATCCCGCCTCGATAATATCCCATTCGATACCATATCTCTATAATCGGTTATCCCTAAGTCAAAAGTGCGGATCAAACATCAAATTACAGCTCGTACGTAAATTCGTCGTACGGCATCCCCAAATTTGGGTACGGGTTAATATCACATCCGTCATATCATTCATCTAGTATTCTCTATATCAAATATCATAATCTGGGTACTGACCTACGTCTAGTACAAGGCTAACATCATCACTATAATTATGATCTGACTACTGATCGACAGTCTCGTATAAATCGATATCATCATCATATATCGTCAATATAATCATAATCCGGCTTCCGATTGACAGCCTCTAGCAAAACGATATCATCAGCACATATCATCTCAAGGGGTAACAATGCCCAAGGCGGCCTATCACAAATATCTTATCATAACATGTCATATCATATCCTATCTCGTATCATAATCACATGTCGATCATTTAATATATATCACTATTCCTATGGCATCATTATCCCGAAATCCGCTAAAGCCTCACGACGTATCTCAAATATGAATTCTACCATATTCCCGAAAATCATAATCTCGGATCAATATCATCGACTCAACTCAAACCCAAGTATCATCCTCAAATCCATATGTGAACACCCAGTCCCCTACCCATGTGAACACATAACTATATAGAATCCCATAACCACATATGAAATAAGGGTATATGCAAGTATGTAAGTGTGTATATGTCTGTGTAGTGCACCCACTACTCTAGGGTTCCGTAACCTTTATCAATCCAACACAACGATATCCATCTTAACATCAATAATTAATCCCAAACAACATATATTAAATGTAAGTGTGTATACGCATCCGTATACATCACGACGAATTGCGGGGGTGCTATACGCCATCCACCCGACTTCTCCCCGTAGATATAAATCTACTCACCTTTCTTTATGAGTGCCGGTACCGATGTCGCCATTTGCATCTCCAACGCCTCGACGCCACATGGGGTACCTACAAGGATATCACATGCTAAAACACATGAAAACCATGTCGGAAACCAAAATGGTGCACGTTACGCCAATAGGTAAAAACCTATCGCCTTGCGTGCAAACGCAGCCAATATCCGCTGTCGTTGACGTCCAAACGCCACCCGACGGAAACGAAACATCGAATACTAAAACCCATGCTAAAACAAGTCGTAAATCATACGCCAACTCACAAAAATCAACCCAGATTTTACCCTAACTGGAATCAGTCGAAACTAGACATACCAGGGGTCAAGTTTACATGAAATAGGGCCGTGCACGCAAAACGATGCAGTTTCACCCTGGTCTGGCCGCAAATTGCGGCCATAAGGGATATATCTACGGCCTGGTATGGGTGTTGGGTGCTAGGGCTTTGTGGGATGGTTCCAGGGTGCCTGCACAGCCTACTGCCAAGTCAATTTTATTTTAGGAGGTCCGGGTTGATAGCAGTTTCCAGAAAGGTCCAAAAGTCGACAAAATCGCTAAATTACGCCAAGTATAACAAATCTGGTATCTAACTGGAAATCTGGGAAAATCTTGGTTAAACTGGTCTCAAATACACCTAATAAGGCTATACTAACAACCAAAACCAACACTTGGTCAAGTCTCACTCAAATTTACCTAAACTAGCACTAAACCACACAATAACACTAACTTTCAGCTATATAACCAGAACTTGGCAAAATAGGAGTTGGATTGCAAGATTATACCTCAAGAGGGTCCTAGGATGAAGGAGAAGGGAAGGAGGAAGTGGAAGGGTGGGTTGCTACTGCTTAGCTCCTGCTTGTGGCTATTCTTCATGTGTTGCTGCTGTTGCTGTTGGTTTAGTTTAGGCTGCTGCTGCTGCTTGAAGCTTTCCTTTTTCTTTTGTTTTTCTATGTGTGTTGCAGCAGCAGAAGTGTGGGGCAGTGGATTATGATATTGTGGCTATTGTTGTGGGGTGTTGTGGCTGATATGTTGGCAGAAAATAGGGCTGAATTTGTGCTGATGTAGCTGCTGTTCCGGTGGCTGAAAATGTGTTGATAGGGGGGCTAATGTAGCTGCTGATGTGAGGGGTTTGGGGTGTAGGTTTTGGGCTATGGTGCTAGGGCTAGGGTGGCTGCAGCTGATGGATTGGGGGCTGATGTGGTGTGTAGGTGGCTGATGTGAGACATTGGGGCTGAAGCTGTTTCATCAGCTGCTGTTGCTGATGTAGGGTGTGTAGGTGTTAGCTGAAGTGTTGGGTTGTTCTCTTTTGCTGATGTATTAGTGAGTGTGAGAGAGAGTTAGAAGATGTGAGAGGGGGGTGTGAAGAGCACAAAGGGTAATAAAGAATGATATGGATCATGGCACCCCCTAGCCACCTCTCTCTCCCCCTCTTAACACATGCTAGCACCCACAAGCCATCATGGCTCACTCTCTCCCTACACAAGGTCAACTAACCCTAATCACCCTTAGACAAGGCCAAATCCCTTAGGTTAAAACTAATTAACCTAACCAAATGGTTAAATCACCATGGTCATCCTAGCATGGTTCAACCCTAGGCTTAACCCTGGCTACCATGCACATGTGTGTGTAGCCCAGATAAAATTCCGATAAAATATCAATAAAACCAGATAAAATATTTAAAAGCCGCTTTGGTAAGCTTTTTACCAAAAACCCTACATTAAATACAATTATCACTAAATAACATTTTTTTGAATTTCCATAATTTTTTGTCCAGAATTTTCCCAAAATAATATTATATTTTTCTGAAATGTTACAGTCTTCCCCCCTTAAAGAAATTCGGTCCCCGAATTTAAATTTAAACTCCCAAACTCTAAAACATTTCAATAAGATGTCCAAGTCCACGGGGCTCCGAAATCAACAATCCATAAAACACATCGTAGCGCAATCCAAGAGCAAGAGCAATGAGCAGATAACTCAAAATCACAACTCCGTCAAGCATCCTGCAATCATCGGAGTCAAGGCGAAAGCACGAAGGCTAAATCCAAGGCAAAACCGATATGCTAGAAATCAGAACTATACATGTAAATACCAAATCCGTACATGTAAATATCTTGAAGGGAATGCATGCCAATTTTTTTTTTAAAGTCAATGTGTAATGCACACAACACTGCACAGTGGCGGACGTCTTTATAAGAAAATAGCCATATACGTATATACTTTTTGTTTAATCATTCACGACTCGCCGTTTTAAAAACAATTTAGAAGGGTTCTCCTTTTTTTTCAAACGTTTCGTGTCGTACCGGACACGTATGTAAGTAATGAGACTATAGCTCACTCTTGGAAATCCCTTGAAATCTATCAATGCATGCAAAATATATCCAGGCACTATCCTCTGACTAGTCCTGCTCAGTGCGAAAAAAAATCGCAATATCATAAAACGTACCGCTCCATAAGAAATCAATCCCAAATGTGCATAAGAATACTACGTGCGTCCGGTGCGCACGGAAATCAAAATCCATAAATGCGCCATACATGCGCACAGAAACAACATCTAAGTGCATCGGGTGTGCATGAAGCATCTGTCATGGGCCACGTGTGTGCTTGACAGCAAAAACAGGTGCATCTGATATGCATGAAGAATCTCGATTTAGTGCATCTGGTTTGCTCCAAATCGCATCTCATAACATGCGCCCAACATGCGCTAAAAAGTCTAATTCCGGTGCATCCATCATACCCGGAAATCATGAAATCCAATATCAAGCGCCGAACACGCGCAAATCCAATCAGGTGCATAAAGTGCACAAAACAAAGATCGAGCACCACCCTCGAAATCAAAGTCCAGTGCATCCAAGTGCACAAAATATATGTCACTGCACTGCAAGCATATGTAAACTATACAGAGTGCAAAAACCAAATCGTGTGCGTGCATACGCACAAAATCAACTCAATGTCTAAACCCCACAAAATCACAAACATGTGAAACCAAGGCACGAAAACGATATCAAGTGCAACAACTGTGCGAAAATCGTAACGCTCAATCATCAAAATCAACTCATGCAAATAAATCGTCCAAAATACCGAAATCAAGTATGGCGGAATAGTTCCGCTCAAGCACATCCTCTAAGAATCTCTGGCCAACCGTCGTGATCACTCATGGCACGTCTCGCGTCGATCCTGAACTCTGGCCTGCTGGTGTGCGTAATATGACCACTCCTGGGTCCAAGCCTTCTCCCTGTGTTTTACCAATCTCATGATCCATCGGCTCATTGGCCCTGTCAGGTGTGCTAACGTGGACGATTCCGTTTTGGCACATCTCTGGTCATCTCTCGGTCAATCATCGCGACCACTCATGAAGCAACATGTCACTGGCGTCGGCCTCTGGCTCTCTGAATGTACGTGACACATCTGATCCTGGGTGCAAGTATCATTGCAGCAGTGTCCTGGAAGGAATCTTGCTCAAGGTCGCTTCTAAATCTCGTCTCTGCCTAACTGTCCGGAAATCTCCATCCTTTACTATATCTACTTCTGCTCCGGAATGACTGCATACTCACCGTGACTCCTGCTGGAAGGTATATCTAAGTAGACTGTCTCGCATTTGTATCTCATCTCTGATGTCGGCGGAGTGGAACGTCATCATATCCAGATCTTGTACGGACCTCTTACTCCACTTTTCTTTAATGTCGACTGCTTCGGACTCGCCTCGTCGTGGCTGCGTGGACTGAGCTCCAGCGGCTATCCTTGTATCTGGAGTCTCCCAAGAAGTGCATCTTACCATCTAGCATCCGAATTAGTCGATCCATCTGATCGATTTGTCAAGACCTCAAATCCCCCAAGAGCTCATCATCTTGGGTACAGTATAATAGTATTGAGTACATACCACAACATCGGTGGTCCAGCCGTAGAAGGGCAAACCCAAGCCTCACTAATGGCGCCGCAGAACTGCCGCAAACCCTAAGGTTCAAAGGCTTTCACACGGTCATTAAGTCGAGTTAGGGTTTCATTCTTCTAGAGGGACCATAGAATTGCCTGCATGTCTCTTCCGAATACTTTAAACTTGGAATAGTAGGTTTCTGACATTCGATCGTCTCTGTCGACTCTCAACATCTCCGCGTGAAGTCGTCTCAGCTGGAATCAATCTATCTGATGACCTCGCATCGGGGTAGCGAACAAACCACACATCCTAGTCATTCATCCTCGGGGACTAGCGACCTTCTATCATCTCTTAGTACACTCGTACCGCAATAGCTCCAACATCTGGGCGATATCTCGTCGTTCGCAGCAATAACCGGCTCACTCGTCTGCATGCTGAACAGTGCCTCAGTCATCATGAATAAGCCATACATCAATGGTCAGCAAAATTTGGCTGGCCTCTCTCAGTGGCTCAATCCTCTGGTGCTGATCGGCACGTCCGAGCAATCTCATACAGCGATCCATCCACGCTCGTGGCGCGAAAACCAAGTAAAAAGACACATCTCTACAATCGTGTGTGGCCAGAAACATGCCCTGGTCAGTCCTCGTTCATGACGAGCTCATGCTGACCGCAACTCTAGCCGTAGCTCTCCCTGCCCGAAATCGTGGCAGCAAAACCATAACTGGTACCGATGAGGCTAGATCAAGAAGGGATATAATACTAAACAAGGAAATGTACATCCTAAGGCTTCTTAAGTGGAGTGGCGTATCGTAAATATGCCGCGGACATACCCACGGTACGTCACTCTACTTTAGTCACCTGTTCCATCAAACAAGGGTCATCCTATGCTCCGAAGGTAAAACCTAACGCTCTGATACCAACTTTGTCACGACCCGAAAGTACGGAATATGACCGGCACTTAGGCTACGAACGTCTCAAGGCGTACGTGCTCTAAGTAAGCCGAGCCCAGAAATCCAAACTAAGAAAAGTAGTGGAGTGAAGGAAAAACCATATGTAAATCAACCAGTTTGCAACATAATATACAACGCCTAAAGGAGAGGATCACAACAGAGAAGGGAACTCAAAAGCATGAAAGCCAGAGAAATATAACGTGCGACTCTAAGGTCGAAAGAATGATCAATACTGGTCTTTATCTCAAATAAGTACATGTTTGGTTGATGGAACTTCTAGATACAACTGAAATATAATATACAAAGTATAATTATGGGTACGATACAAATAACCCACCCCTAGCAAGTCACCTGAAAGACGCTGTGCCCGCAAAGCCGTAATGAAATCCGTACGGCAACACCTGCAAGAAACTGGGGCACAACGGGGGTGAGTTGCCAACTCGTAAATAGAAACATCTATGAACAGAAAATTGCATGCATGACGTAATCCTAGGTCATACGATCATAATATAATCCTCAAATATATAACCAGCATTCTATAACCATGACTAGGGTAACTATCTAACCCAAATGTAATCCCATGTACCCGTGTCAATGTTAGTGCCTCAGGTAGCAATGTTATATATGAATGATGTATGAATGCATGAAAAGTATGATCAATGTAATCAAGTCTGTATGTGATCAATGTCTGTATATAGGTGGATCCCGTCCGCGTATCACCCAATGACAATAAGCATCATGCATGTAAATATAAGGATATAGTCAAAATCATGAAAACACATCATGAAACCTGTGCCCAACATCGGCACGAAATATAGCCTCAATCCCAATATCTCAATACCTTTGATAAGTCTCACCATCTAGGGCGTCGTCAATCCAGACCGGCCCCTATCATCAATCTCAAGACCACGATGGTATCCTCCGGATATCCGACGCGTCGGGTAAAATCTCCGGTCGGTAGTGCTTCCTTGCCAGGCTCAACGCCATCTCCTGCGATCTTCTTGCCCTGGGGTACCGTACCGGGACCACCATGTACCCACAATCGGCCTCATCCGCCTCCTCGAATCGGGTTTCACATGTCGCTCTCAGTACCGAGAAAACACATGGTGGACGCACTGAAATATCATATCAGGGGTAACCGGGTTTTTATAACAATTACATAATCTCTTTGAAATACCCACGGTTCCCAAATCCAGAAATATCATAGAACAACATACCTCAATGCGCATAATCAGAAAACATGATGTATGTGACATATCAATGAAGTGCAAGTATAACAGTATATCATGCAACATGGAATAATAGTATGCACATACAAGGGTCATATCCTGCAGCAATAATACTATTGTGTAGTGACATGGCAATTACCGATGAAGATGTGTGTGAACTGGAAAGTAAGTGTACGTGGTATATACGCATCATCGGTAATGGTGCTGGAGTCCTAACAGCATGATGTCAACAATAGAATATGAATCACAATAAGTATGCGATGCAGAACAACAATAATAATATGCGGGAGCTGAATACCAAATACCAGGATAACTAAACTGCATCTAATGTCATAAGAGTCATATAGCTACACCACTATAAGGCTGAGCTAAAGCTCACAGTAGGTAAGGGAAACCGCCTAACCTCTGAGTCGATATATATAGTCGGTGATCCCGCCTCGATAATATCCCATTCGATACCATATCTCTATAATCGGTTATCCCTAAGTCAAGAGTGCGGATCAAACATCAAATTACAGCTCGTACGTAAATTCGTCGTACGGCATCCCCAAATCTGGGTACGGGTTAATATCACATCCATCATATCATTCATCTAGTATTCTCTATATCAAATATCATAATCTGGGTACTGACCTACGTCTAGTACAAGGCTAACATCATCACTATAATTATGATCTGACTACTGATCGACAGTCTCGTATAAATCGATATCATCATCATATATCGTCAATATAATCATAATCCGGCTTCCGATTGACAGCCTCTAGCAAAACGATATCATCAGCACATATCATCTCAAGGGGTAACAACGCCCAAGGCGGCCTATCACAAATATCTTATCATAACATGTCATATCATATCCTATCTTGTATCATAATCACATGTCGATCATTTAATATATATCACTATTCCTATGGCATCATTATCCCGAAATCCGCTAAAGCCTCACGACGTATCTCAAATATGAATTCTACCATATTCCCGAAAATCATAATCTCGGATCAATATCATCGACTCAGCTCAAACCCAAGTATCATCCTCAAATCCATATGTGAACACCCAGTCCCCTACCCATGTGAACACATAAGTATATAGAATCCCATAACCACATATGAAATAAGGGTATATGCAAGTATGTAAGTGTGTATATGTCTGTGTAGTGCACCCACTACTCTAGGGTTCCGTAACCTTTATCAATCCAACACACCGATATCCATCTTAACATCAATAATTAATCCCAAACAACATATATTAAATGTAAGTGTGTATACGCATCCGTATACATCACGACGAATTGCGGGGGTGCTATACGCCATCCACCCGACTTCTCCCCGTAGATATAAATCTACTCACCTTTCTTTATGCGTGCCGGTACCGATGTCGCCATTTGCATCTCCAACGCCTCGACGCCACGTGGGGTACCTACAAGGATATCACACGCTAAAACACATGAAAACCATGTCGGAAACCAAAATGGTGCACGTTACGCTAATAGGTAAAAACCTATCGCCTTGCGTGCAAACGCAACCATTATCCACTGTCGTTGACGTCCAAACGCCACCCGACGGAAACGAAACATCGAATACTAAAACCCATGCTAAAACAAGTCATAAATCTTACGCCAACTCAAGAAAATCAACCCAGATTTTACCCTAACTGGAATCGGTCGAAACTAAACATACCAGGGGTCAAGTTTATATGAAATAGGGCCGTGCACGCAAAACGATGCAGTTTCACCCTGGTCTGGCCGCAAATTGCGGCCAGAAGGGATATATCTGCGGCCTGGTATGGGTGTTGGGGGCTAGGGCTTTGTGGGATGGTTCCAGGGTGCCTGCACAGCCTACTGCCAAGTCAATTTTATTTTAGGAGGTCCGGTTTGATAGCAGTTTCCAGAAAGGTCCAAAAGTCGACAAAATCGCTAAATTACGCCAAGTATAACAAATCTGGTATCTAACTGGAAATCTTGGGATATCTTTGTTAAACTGGTCTCAAATACATCTAATAAGGCTATACTAACAACCAAAACCAACACTTGGTCAAGTCTCACTCAAATTTACCTAAACTAGCACTAAACCACACAATAACACTAACTTTCAGCTATATAACCAGAACTTAGCAAAATAGGAGTTGGATTGCAAGATTATACCTCAAGAGGGTCCTAGGATGAAGGAGAAGGGAAGGAGGAAGTGGAAGGGTGGGTTGCTGCTGCTGAGCTCCTGCTTGTGGCTATTCTTCATGTGTTGCTGCTGTTGCTGTTAGTTTAGTTTGGGCTGCTGCTGCTGCTTGAAATTTTCCTTTTTCTCTTGTTTTTCTATGTGTATTGCAGCAGCAGAAGTGTGGGGCTGTGGCTTATGATATTGTGGCTATTGTTGTGGGGTGTTGTGGCTGATATGTTGGCAGAAAATGGGGCTGAATTTGTGCTGATGTAGCTGCTGTAGCTGCTGTTCTGGTGGCTGAAAATGTGTTGATAGGGGGGGTTGATGTAACTGCTGATGTGAGGGGTTTGGGGTGTAGGTTTTGGGCTATGGTGCTAGGGCTAGGGTGGCTGCAGCTGATGGATTGGGGGCTGATGTGGTGTGTAGGTGGCTGATGTGAGACATTGGGGCTGAAGCTGTTTCATCAGCTGCTGTTGCTGATGTTGGGTGTGTAGGTGTTGGCTGAAGTGTTGGGTTGTTCTCTTTTGCTGATGTATTAGTGAGTGTGAGAGAGAGTTAGAAGATGTGAGAGGGGGGTGTGAAGAGCACAAAGGGTAATAAAGAATGATATGGATCATGGCACCCCCTAGCCACGTCTCTCTCTTCCTCTTAACACATGCTAGCACCCACAAGCCATCATGGCTCACTCTCTCCCTACACAAGGTCAACTAACCCTAATCACCCTTAGACAAGGCCAAATCCCTTAGGTTAAAACTAATTAACCTAACCAAATGGTTAAACCACCATGGTCATCCTAGCATGGTTCAACCCTAGGCTTAACCCTAGCTACCATGCACATGTGTGTGCAGCCCAGATAAAATTCCGATAAAATATCAATAAAACCAGATAAAATATTTAAAAGCCGCTTTGGTAAGATTTTTACCAAAAACCCTACATTAAACACAATTATCACTAAATAACATTTTTTTTAATTTCCATAATTTTTTGTCCAGAATTTCCCCAAAATAATATTATATTTTTCTGAAATATTACACAACTAAAACCTGTTTGCACGACTCTTTTGAGCCATGGTAGGGTAATAATCAAAGCACAGTGGGAACTCACACGAGACAAATGACGATCTCAGGTCGACTGACTAACCTGTACACATGTCACTTGGGAACTGCTATTTGACAATAGGTATAATACCAACTAGCAGGTTCCCGGCGAGTCCGTCCAGTGTACTCATAATCCAATGAGCACATGTATACTATCTTAGGTGAACAACTGACACTAATGGCTTGTGAGACCGGCCACCACCCCTCGTCCGGGTCTGGATAAGTATACACTAGTCTACTCTGGAGTATCGATGCCCAGTCTCGAAACTCCCATGACTAGGGACATTTAAGAATGTGCTTATAGACCCCCATCTCCCATGTATATGATCGCCATCATAATGCTGGTAGTCAAGCAAGAATGCTTTGGGCTCTATCAATATGTACATGATGATAAAGACAAACCAGATAGCATACTATCATCTCGAGTAAGATTGTTCTACCGGTATAGGTCATCCCTCAATCATCGCAGTCGCCTACCCGCGACTATGATAATTGCCTTGAGGGCACTATAGCCAACAATCTCCCCTTGCACTTAAGGCTAATTATTGCGGTGTCGCATACTCACAACTCGTGTGATTCCGAACACCCAACTTCTCTACTAAACAGTTTTGTAAAGCTCGTTTGTGAAACTATTGTGTTCGAGAAATAGCCTCAGTGAGTGGATCCGCTCCAATGTTTCTTTCTGTATCTCTCTATATCTCAACTTCACGGAGAAAGCTATCTCCCGAAATGAGCAATACCTGTCTTAGAATATGTCTGGATATCTGATGGGACCCAGTTCATAAATGAACTCCAAATCCAACAAACTTCTTAGACTGTATCGTTCGCTGAACTTAATCAGTATACTGCGCCATGCCTTCCTCAGTATCCACTTGGACCACCTGTCTAACATACTGTCCCTCAAAAGAGGGAAAACCATAACTCCGACGGCCACTCTGTCATCCAGGTCACTTTGGAAGCCTGAAATGATAACCGTCTCCCGAAGGAGGCTGCCGTTACCATATCCTAAGAATATCCACTTATGTTCATAACTGCTTCCCAATGTTTCTCCAGGATTGGATTAATATATATGCTTGTTGCATCTAGTGCAAAAACAACATCTGGTGCGGTACTTGACATCACATGATTGACTCAATTGCCTAAGCAAGTGATATGCTAATCATGCAGATCTCTCTCCTCATCAGTCTGAAAGACATCTCTTTAGAGAGGGTGACTACATCACCTGCGGGTACACCACCACGATAGGAGTCGTCCATTCTAAAACACTTTAGAATAGTGTCAAGTACCCAAATTGGGACACTTCCCAAATCAAGATCTAAAACCATAAATCTAGTGACCAGAAAAACTGATATTTATCTAGATCCTATATGGTGAAACAACTGTATGACAACCATTGTATAACCGATCGTAGTATAGGAATTTCACTTCCTATAAAGTGCATGTCATCCCAAATACCAGGACATCACACCCTACTACCTTCTTACCAGATCCATCTCCTATTCTGATGGGGTCAAGACCTATGACTGTCACATCAAAAATAGATGATCTATTTCCGCTATACTTACTTTGGTCTATAAATAGACATAAGCTACTTGCCCACTATGCTTCCGCTGCTCCCACTGACTACAACAACCCTCTGGCAGAGTCATATACACGCGTACTTCTAAAGCTAGTTTAGAACGACGCTATACTCATCCTCCTGCCGGGTCTTACAGTCTAGAACAACAGTAATGGAAAGTCTGGGTAAACAAGAACCTCTCTGTCACCGTCTCTGAGAAGACTGAAGCATCTCTCGGGTGCCTGAGGTTACCAACCAAATCTGCGAAGTGGCTAATGGAATGTCGAATCTAATTGAATCTTTAGGTTTTATTAAATTTTTGGTAATCGTTTGTGGTTCTGGAATCACTTCCAGTTCTACCATACTCCCACTTCTGTTTTCTGAAAAAATCCATTTTACTAAATCTGTGTCGAGTCAAGAACAATATCACTATTGATCTTGCTGATGGTAGAAAGTTAACCCTCGTCAAAGCCCGGGATAACCCACAAACTGCCATTACTGAAACGTGCCTTGAGTTTGTCCAGATTCTGGTTTTAAGCATCAGCCTGACAACTCCCTATATCTTAACAACGTTAAGATACAAATTGATTCTATATACCATATAGAAACAAAGGCACTAATTTAATTGGAACCAGATTCAAAATCATGCAGTTGTCTCCAGTGCATATCAACCAAATGGAATGAGGCCAATCAGCATTACTCAACTAGGAGTGCATCCATATATGAGTAACCCGAAAGGGAAGCAAGTTCTCAAAACCATTACTATCAACGGAATACCAAACACAAGTATCTACATCTTCGACTACCTCGAAGAATCCTGATACTTCCAACAAATGGTTCTCTACTTTACTATTATACCTATAACTTCTCAATATCTGGACCTTGCATTTCAACGAAATACTTGCCTAGAACTGGAGAAGTCATAAGTAAACAGAATATAGTACGAGTACCGACCCCTTTGTCCTAATGGACACTGGACAACATACAATACTTTGTACAAGTCCTCTGTGTTCAATAACTCAAAACTTGTGCCTCGTAGGTTGAAAACTATACTATGATTAAGAAGAATTACACCGCTGTTGAATGCACCTTACCTAACAATCAACTGATATAGGTAAATATCATAGACATAATATCAAAAAGTTATATCTCACATTATATAATAAACGTACAGATATATCAGTGTGAAATTGGTGCATAACAACGGATATTCAAAACCAAATATTTGCCGTTAGGCAAAACCCAGATGATTTCCTCAAATATCACCAATTATAACGAATTCTGATATAATGAGGATCTAATCACTCAATTCCCAATATCTTACTCTCACTCACCATCTGTAATAACATACAGATGTGAGAAACTGATCTGGTAAATACATACCCTGGAGTTAGATTCTAATTGGGAAAACAGTTTTCAATTAACATCGCACAGTGAAACTGAAACATGAAAATGTTTCAAAGAGGTAACCTGGTATTCCTAGTAACGCCTCTTCCACTATCCTTAATCATGATAGTAACCATATACTTACCTTCCCTCACTTTAATCCCTTTATTATGTCTTTACTTATTACCTTCTGTACACCTTTTTTAGGCTAATTGGTTTTCTTCCTTCCCTACCCTTCGGCACCGGCCTAAGGTTTCGAAGAAGACTATCCAATAAGCATAATAGGTGTACACTCCTTATGCCAGGAGCCCCCACAACCTGAGAGAAGGTAATGGGAAAAGACATCTGAATAATCCTATTCTTATTTCTCCTGAACCGGAAACCATCCTCGAATCTGGAACGAATTCGTTCGAGTTCGTATGTAACTATACGATGGCATATCCAATAAGGGTGGATATCCGTAGTGATACGGAGTGTTATGGAGAAATCCAAAGTGGATGTGGGAGTGGCAGGGGTTTTGTCGTGAAAGATACCAGTCGCAATTTTCTTTGCCGTTATTCTAATCCCTTTATATGTCTTTACTTATTATCTTCTGTACACCATCTTTAGGCTAATTGGTTTTCTTCCTTCCCTACCTTTCGGCACCTACCTATGGTCTGGAGGAAGACTACCCAATAAGCTCAATAGGTGTACCCTCTCCTAATCCTAGGAGCCGTCACAACCTAAGAGAAGGTAAAGAGAAAAGACAACCGAATAATCTTATTCAATCTCTCCAGAACCAGAATCCATCATCGAATCTGGAACAAGTTCCTTCGAGTTCGTATGTAACTATACGATAGATTTATCCAATAAGAGTGGATGTTCATAGTGATACGAGGTGTTCTAGAGAAATGCAAAGGTGATATAGAAGTGGCAATGATATTTTGCGACTCGTGATATTCCAAAAGCCAATGTGTTTTAAGAAGGTTTGGTTAAATTGGTTCATGAGTTTTAGTTTAGGGTCGGGACATGGTCGCTACCAGAGAGAGAGAGAGAGAATAGAAACACTCAGCGTGCACTCTAACCTAGATCAGAATGGTTAATCACTTTATCTAATCAGGATGGCTCCCACTGTTTCCTCGAATTCTCCTCCATACCCTAAAGGATAATTAGTCGGGATAATAAAAAATCACCCAAGGAGTAATCCTACTCATCAGTGGGAATCGGGATCCAACTATCATCGCATGATAACTTGATGGAATCCACTCAAGCTATAACACTCCAGAAGGTATGCACATGCCTGGCAAGTTTCCTGTATGTTTAAAACTCCCGATGTGATTTTTATCCCATGCTCTTATGACCTTAACGTAGGCCAACAAATCATAAGTCACATGTTAAGTTCTACCCGTCATTGTCCAGGTTAATTTGAACCTACCCGTACATACCCTTGATGTAGACCAACAAAGTAGTACGACTGTCCTAAACCAACACATCTATCTATGCAACAGAAAAGTAACAAATACCTACCATACACTATGCCTTGACGTAGGCCAACAAACATAGCATGAATACTAAGTGCTACCCGTCTGAAATGACGGAGGGCTACGAATAGTTTTTGGCGAAAAACCTTTAACGTAATGAACTTGATATCGTTGATGGAACCTGATAGCTTTTATAAATATATAGTTGCGAAAACCTTTGCTAAAGAGGTCACTCCCGGTGAAGGGATCTTGGCTCTTTCCTAATCGAATGAGGTGCAGGATATTCCAAATCGAATACCACGATGCAAAGCAAAAATAATCGACTATAGTAAAGTTATTACGTTGATGCAAACTTTTACTCAAGGGGTCACTCCCGATTAAGGGATCTCGGACCTTTTCTTGTCGAATAAGGTGCTGGATATTCATAACTGGATACCACTGTGCAAAGCAAAAGAGAACGTTTGTAATGTCAGTTTTAAAATTGGTTCCAACAATATTAAATAGGTTTGTTTTCATCCTTGCATTGATCAGAATCAACGCAGTCCCATCAATTAATCACACCAGAAAAAGAACGAAAATATATGATGTATGTATATGCCATCCGCATTCGCCACTGGGTCCCGTCATCACCCGTTAGGTTGTAAGGTTACTAGGCACTATCACAAGGGTCTATAAGGAATCAACCATGCCCGATTCAAAATTTAGACGTGCCGAACAACCCTAACCACGATCTTAGACTAGAGATTTGGTGAAACAAATAGCAAGTAAACAACTTTACTTCTAAGAGTTAGGGATTACAACCTTTGTAGTCCGTTCCTTCACTTCTAATGATCTGTGTTGAGGTCCCTTCGCTACGATCATCGAGTACCCGGACTTTAGAGAGGCTCCATGAAGAGAAAGATGCAAGCTTGCTTCCGATCTTCGATAACAAAGATGATCTATCTTGAAGAAACTCAAGCCCAAGCTTTTGCTTCACTAATCAAGTATTAGCAAAGCAAATACCTTAATCTAAGCGGCTAGAATATATGAGGATGATAAAGTAGGAATTTAGCTCTTATTTGTTTCAATTTCTCACTCATTTTCATCACTAATGAAAAAGCTAGAAAGCTTTTCATCAAGGAAGAAGAAGAAGAATAATCAAAATCCTTTTGTGATGAATAATGAAACTCTAGTAAGGTAAGAAATGCAATCATGGGTTAAGTATGAAGACTTAACCCATGTAGAGAATTAACTATGGTGAAGGGTTGGGTTGGGTTAAGCAAATATCTACACAAAATATCCATAGTCAAAGTCAAAGCTTCAAGAAGCTTCATGCAAGCTTAACCCTAATCCAAACCTTAACCACATTTAAACTCCACAAAACATGTTGCATTTATAAGCCTAACTTGTTACAATATTATATATCACATATATAATATTTATTGTAACAAAATAAAATAATACAATTAACATATATCACATATATATCAATGTATTACCCGAGTGAGAAAAAGAATCTTTAAGTGAGCTAATATTAGTTAATGTAATTTAATATATCAAATATATATAATTATACATTAAATTATCGAATCAACACTTGATCCGATAATCCGGCTATTTCATAAATAACCGACTAATATAATCTGTATCAGATCATCAAATCAACACTTGATCCGATGACCCGGCTATATCACATATACCCGGCCGATAACACATATCGCGAGAATCTAATATGGTATCGCATACACGTATTGTTCTCGGTCCGGCACATATCACATATGTGCTCCTACTCCGTTTTGCCTGAGCCAGGAAACCTCTGTGTATGACTCTAAAGGATCGTCAATACACCAGCAGTAGGTGATGATCATATCAAACACCCACAAGCTGCAAGCGGTCAGCTAAACGTAACAGCCACCTAGGTATTGAGCAATCAGAAGATCAACAAGCAAGCCTGTATTTTTTCTCCCGTGAATCCAACCAGTAACACTTCCGTACAGTCCGGTCTCTTCGTCTGATATGTCGCATATCTCGCCCAGGGGTGGAAAACGTCAGACCCCGGTAGCTTGATAAGTCGCGTCGATATGAGGTCTATAACAGTTCGAGAAACTACTGATAATACTTACCAGAAAATCTCAGAAACCCTGGCCAGGGATTTCCAGTTATAGCCAATCGAATACAGCGCAACATCAACTCCATATACCGGGAGAGACGAAACCCCATATCGCTCATTGCCTCCATGTGATTCGGGACTGTACCCAAAAGCCACCTTTTTGCACGCCCTCTTGGACGTGGTATGATAGAAATCAACGCACAGTGGGAATCACACAAGACTCTATGACGATCTCGGGTCTACAGACTAACCTGTACCAGTGTCACCAGAGAACTGCCATCTGACGTGAGGTATAATACCATCTGGGAGTTCTCGGCGAGTCCGTCCAGTATACCCAGTCTCCACTGAGCACCCGTATACCTTCTCTGATGTCAAACACCAATGGATATGAGATCATCCATCGCCCATCATATGGGTCAAGAAGCGCATACGCTAGTCTACTCTGGTTTATCGATACCCTGTCTCGATACACCTACGACTAGGAACATTTGAAGGATGTACTTGGCAACTACACTGTCCCCACTAGTATGATCTGCATCATAGTCCTGGTAGTCAAGTACTCATCCTATGGACTTTATCAACATGTGACATAGAGACAATCAGAGTACATGTTAAGATAAAGATTAACCAGATAGCATACTATCATGTCGAGCAAGAAAGTCCTCCCTATATATGTCCAAGCATCCACTACAATATACAACGCATGTATAGTAATGTCCTCTAGGGTATACATATAACTAACAATCTCCCACTTGCACTAGGGCCATCTGTTGTGGTATTGCATCCCAACAATCAGCTGTGATTGAAGTATCTCATACTCAACCATCCCATAAAAGTCTTTACTGGGAAATAGGCCTTTGTGTGTGGATCCGTGCTATTGTCTTTTGTGTCTACTCTCCTAACTTCGATCTCCCTGGAGATCAACCATCTCCATGATCAGGCGATATTGCCTAAGAATATGTCTGGATCTCTGATGGGACGGGGGTTCCTAGGCATAAGCCACAACTCCATTGTCACACAATGGTAGGAACGAAGTTCATCTCATGAACTAGTGTATATCCAGACTGCCTCTTTGGTAGCATCCTTGGTAACGATGTATCTTGCCTTTAATCGTCTGGTAAGTTACGGTATCTAGCTTGGAACTCTTCCAACATACCGTCCTTCCACTGAGGGTAATGACAATGCCTGCGACTGACATTCAGTCGTCCTTATCACCCTGGAACCTTTTCAGTGATTCTCCCCAGGATCGATTGATACCATCTCACTACTTGGTTCGTTCAATGAAAAGGGATAAGAAGGATCCACTCAACTAGTGAGAATCCTAACATCCAATTAGATCTATCCCATAGATCCATAACCCGGGATTTAGGAGGTATCACCTTGATCCTTTAGAGAATCTTTGTGATAAGAGGAGATTGACCGATCGTAGTATAGGAAACTCCTTCCCTGTCAATAGTATGTCATCCACGTACAATACGAGGATCACCACCATACTCCATACCATCTTTTTGTATATACAATGTTCATCTGCCATTTTGATGAAGTCAAACTCTTTGACTACTTCATCAAAACAGACGTTCCAACTCCGCGATGCCTGATTTATCGCATAAATCATCTTGCATACTTTTCCGCTGCTCCCACTGTCTACGAAGCCTTTTGGCTGTGTACATATAGATACCTTCTTCTAAAACATCATTTAGAAAAGCAGTCATGACACTCAACCACCAGATATCGTAGTCATGGTATGTAGCAGTGGCAAATAGGATCTGGATGGACTTAAGCATAGCTTTGAAAGTCTCAACTTTTCCATGTACACCAAGTAATCTTCTCAAGATATACTTGCTCCTGATGGGGATTTAACCCTTTAGATAAAGCAACCAAAGTCCATACTTTGTTTGTGTATATGTTAGTTATATGTATGCCCTAGAGGCCATTACTGTACATAGGATGTATATTGTAGTGGATGCTTGGACATATATAGGGAGGACTTTCTTGCTCGACATGATAGTATGCTATCTGGTTACTCTTTACCTTAACGTGTATAATGATTGTCTCTCCGTTACATGTTGGTAAAGCCCTTAGGATGTGTACTTGACTACCTGGACTATTATGCGGATCATACTAGTGGGGACATGATAGTCTATAAGTACATCCTTCAAATTCCCTAGTCGTGGGTGTATCGAGATGGGGCATCGATATACCAGAGTAGACTAGCGTATATCTTCCCATACAGATGGGCGATGGATGATGTAGCGTTTTGAAAATCGTTTCGGTGAAATTTCGGAAAATCGGTAAAATAAGGCGGTTTTCTGTAAAAAGTAAAATGCAAATATTTTATTATAAAAATTAAATATATATATTCTAGCTATGTAATTGCTAGCAATTGGTGTTTATTGAGCCACTGGTGAAATTTCAAATTTTCTGATAAAAAATTATTTTATTATTATTTTAAGCCGTCACTAATACATTTAATTAGGGAAAATTACAAATTGGAATGGGTTGAAACAAATTTTGTGCATCATGACACATTAAAGAAAATTTTATCATGTGGTTTTTGAAATGAAATCGTTTGCCAAAATGGTTTAGAAAATATCGAAGAAAAAGGATTTTTCCGGTGAATTTAGTGTTAATGGAAATTGGGGTATATCATTTATTATTTTTCCCTCACGCACACAAACCCAATTTCCCCTCCATGGCTGAGCCCATGGCAGCCCATTACCCAAGTTCCCACAAAAAAAATGAGAGAAGCAAAACAAATGAAAAGAAAATGGAAATGAAAAGAAATAGATAAATGAGTATGGACTTTTGACTTTTGTGTTGACTTGAACCTTCCCCACTTGACTTTTCCCCACCTCACACACCCCCCACACTTCCCCCACCTGCACTTGACCGAGCCCCCCTCTTCTTCAGCCCCACCTCATTTCTTCTTCTCTTTTCTCTTCAAAATTCCATCAAAAATCATCAAAAATGCCTCAAAAATTCCACAAAATCAAAATCGAATCCCTACCCATTTATACTTGACCATTCTAGTATGGATCTTGGTGAAGGGAAGCATGTTTGGGAGGCTAGATTTGTGCTAGATCTTAAGATGATTGTGGGGTAAATTCTTAACCTTATGGCTAATTGTTGTTTGAATACTTTAAATCAAGCATAATTTGTTAATAGTTTGGGATTAATTGAATGTTTTGAAAAATCTATTAAGAGTTGTGATTTCAATTAGGGTTTTTATTATATCATTAGGGATGCAATGTTTAGTTTAACATCTTAATGAATGTAAAACCTAATCTAGTTGCTAGTTGCAATTTGTTAATTTAAAATTTGCAATAAATAAGCTTTTTATGCAAACTAGGTTTTTATGAAATGCATATATAGGTGAGATTAAATTATGGTTAGGGTTTTTATCACATTATTAATATCTTAATTTGTTGTTTAGCAACTTAGATCTTGCAAATCCAACCTAAATTGTTGTTTGTGCATTTTGCTATAAAATTGGTAAAATTTAGGTATTTTGTAAACTAGAATTTTAGGGTTTTTGGAATTTAACGAGATTAAATTATGGGAATTGTTTTTATGACTTATTTAAGATATTTAGTGAATATTGTGGCCGCTAGATTCGTTTATACATCGAGTTTTGTACTAAAACGGTGATTTGTGCTTGCTAGATTTTCGGAAAAATGACTTTTTAAGTGAAATTGGGGTTTTTGTGAAGTTTAAGCTATTTTATATTATAATTAGTGCTTGTAACTGTACAAATGAGTGTGTTGGGAGTTTTCTCGATGGTTTGGCGTTTGTATGCCGACGTCGAGGGTTTTTGGGTCGATTTGTGAAAGCAACCATAGGTTTTGACCTATGTGGATTCGTGAGTCGTTTTGGTCATGAGTCGGATTTTAATGCGATACGGTGCGTTATGATATGTAGGTACCCCATGTGGACTTCGAGACGACAAGCAAGCGCGTGGCGACGTCGGCACCGGCGAGCGAGGACCAGGTGAGTAAATTTATATCTACGGGAAAAAGTCGGGTGGATGGCGTATAGCACCCCCGCAGTCCGTAGCAGTGTATACGGATGCGTATACACACCAACAATTATTATATGTTATTTGGGATTAATAACGATGTTTAGGATCGATATTGGGGTGTTAGATTATTTTAGTGTTGCGAACCCTAGGGTAGTGTTGCACTACACATACACACATACATACTTGCATACATTCCTATTTATATGTGCTCATGGGATTCTTTATAGTTATGTGTTCACATGGGTATGGGACTATGTGTTCACATACGGATTTGAGGATGATACTTAGGATTGAGCTGAGTCGATGAGATTTGTTTTGTGATTGTGATATCGGTGATATGGCTGGATTCGTACTTGAGGTACGTCCTGGTGTTATAGCGGATCTTGGGACGACGATACGGGTGAATAGTGTTATAAATAAAATGGTCGACATGTGATCGCGATATGAGATATGATATGCTAGGATATTGATACTAGGCCGTATTGGGCGATGTATACCCCTTAATGATGATATGTGCTGATGATATCGGTTTGTACGAGACTGTCGATCTGTAGTCAGATCATGACTATATTGATGATATTAGTATTATACTAGACATAGGTCAGTACCCTAGACTATGATCTTGGATAAAGAGGATACCAGAGGAATAGTGTGAGGAATATGATATTGATCCGTACCCAGATTTGGGGATGCCGTACGTCGGATTTACGTACGAGCTATATCTTGATGATTGATCCGCACTCTTGACTTGGGATGTCTGATTATAGATATGGTATCGGATATGATATTATTGAGGTGGGATCACCGACTAATATATATACAGGTATGTATATGGATCGACTCAGATGTTAGGCGGTTTCCTTACCTGTAGTCCAGCTTGTTAGCTTAGCCCTTTAGTTTAGTTTAGTTGTTAGATTAGATTCGATTCTTACCTATTTCAAAAACTAACGAATCGTGGGTATTTTAAAAGACAGCCCAAGGGATCCTACGGATATTTCAAAAGACGTATCTTTTCATAAAAACACCGAAGCCCCTATTTTCAAAACCCCATGATTCGTGTTATTTCAAAAGGCACCATTTGTAGGACTTATATTAGATTAATGCAGATTAGTTATAGTTGCGTCTAGTATTCAGCTCCCGCTCATTATTGTGGTTCGCTTCGCATCGCATGCTTATATTATGTTTCATAATCCATTATTGATATTATGCTGTTAGGACACCAGCACCATTACCGATGATGCGTATGTACCACGTACACTTACTTGCCGGCTAACACATATCTTCATCGGTAATTGCTATGTCACGTACACCTTAGAAAATATTATTGCTTGACATAGCCTGTTAGATAATAGTTTAGACATTGTAGTTATTACCTGCTACTTCATGCATACTGTTATTCATTGTTATGCCGCATTCATGGATTCTCATGCATATATTCACTATTTTACGTGTTATTGAGGTTTTGGATTCGGATTTCCATGAGATTTTCTGGATTTGGAGGAAAACCGCAAAAACATAAACAAACCTTTTCTCTCTTTTAAAATAAAAAGTGCGGTTTTCCCATGATGTATGAGTCGTCCACCATGAGTTTGCTGATGGATTTCGAGACCCGATTCGAGGAGTGGAGGAACCGTTTCGGGTACATGGTGGGCCCGGTGCGGTACCCCGGGGCAAGAGGATCGTGTTGTTGACGTTGAGCCTGGCAGAGGAGCACTACCGACCGGTGATATTACCCGTCGCGTCGGATATCCGGAGCATACCGTCGTGGTCTTGAGACGGATGGTAGGGGCCGGTCTGGATTGACGGCGCCCTAGATATTGTGATTGAGATATTGAGATTTTGAGATATTGAGGTACAGAGATTGTGATACAGAGATATCGAGATATTTGGACACTTGTTTTGTGTCGATGCTGGGCACTGTTTTATGCCGATTTCATTTATGGTACCTCACTTTTAAAATACAGAAATCTCACTGATTTATGAAAGCAGTTTTTGTCAGTAGATGCATTCTGTTCCATGCATTCATACCTCATTCATATGATATATTGCTACCTGAGGCACTGACACGGGCACATGAGATCACACTCGGATTAGATATTACCCTAGCCATTGTTAGGCTGCATGTTATTCATATATTTGAGGATTATATATATTGATCGTATGACCTAGGATTGCGTCATACATGCGATTTCTTTTCGTAGATGTTTTTCTATTCACGAGTTGGCAACTCACCCCCGTTGTGCCCCAGTTTCTTGCAGGTTTGCCGTACAGGTTTCATTACGGCTTTGCGGGCATAGTTTCCTTCAGGTGATTTGCTAGTAGGTAGGTTTACTTGTATCGTACCCCCATTATATATTTTTTATATTATTATTCTGTTGTATCTAGAAGTTCCATCAACCAAACATGTATTTATTTCAGAGATAGAGACCAGTGATGTTATTCTTTCGACCTTAGAGTCGCGCGTTTTATTTCTATGGTTTTCTTGTGTTTTGAGTTTTTGATCCTCGCCGTTGGCGTTGTATATTATATTGCTTGTGTGGTTGTGACCGTCGATTGACGAAGAGCTAGCTCCCGCTTGGGGATGCCTTTTTATTGATTTCGTATACTATTCATGTTGTATCCCGTTTGGGGGCCAGTATTTACAAAAGAGACTCTGCCGAAATTTTCAGGAAATTTTTTATGTTTTTAGAAACCCGCATAATTCGGCTTATACTTTTAAAACTACTTGATTTAAATTGGTTTTCCTTCACTCTGCTAATTTTCTTGGTTTGGATTTCTGGGTTTTCGGTTTACTTAGATTACGTACGCCTCGAGACGTTCGTAGTTTAAGTGCCGATCATGTTCCGTACTTTCGGGTCGTGACAAAGTTGGTATCAGAGCGTTAGGTTTTACCTTCGGAGCATAGGATGACCCTTGGTTGATGGAATAGGTGACTAAAGTAGAGTGACGTACCGTAGGTATGTTCCGCGGCATATTTACGATACGCTACTCCACTTAAGAAGCCTTAGGATGTACATTTCTTTGCTCAGTATTATATTCATTCCGATCTAGCCTCATCAGTACCAGTTATGGTTTTGCTGCCACGATTACGGGCAGGGAGAGCTACGGCTAGAGTTGCGGTCAGCATGAGCTCGTCAAGGACGAGGACTGACCAGGGCATGCGATACACGATTGCAGAGATGTGTCTTTTCATTGTGTCTTCACGCCACAAGCGTTGGGTGGATTGCTATATGAGATTACTCGGACGTGCCGATTTGCACTAGAGGATTGAGCCACTGATAGAGGCCAGCCAGATTTTGATGACCATTGAAGTATTTCTTACTCCTGATGATTGAGGCACCGTTCAGCATGCAGACGAGCGAGCCAGTTATTGCTGTGAACGACGAGATATTGCCCCAGATGCTGGAGTTAGTGTAGAATGAGTTGTGCTAAGAGATGATAGAAGGTCGCTAGCCATCGAGGATGAATGACTAGGACATGTGGATCGTTCGCCTACCCCGATGCGAGGTCATCAGATAGATTGATTCCAGCTAGAGACGACTTCACGCGGAGACGTTGGGAGTCGACAGAGACAATCGAATGTCAGAAACCTATTATTCCAAGTTTAAAGTAGTCGGAAAGACATGCAGGCAATTCTATGGTCCCTCTAGAAGAATGAAACCCTAATTCGACTTAATGACCGTGTGAAAGCCTTTGAACCTTTGGGTTTGCGGCAGTTCTACGGCGCCATTAGTGAGGCTTGGGTTTGCCCTTCTACGGCTGGACCACCTATGCTGTGGTATGTACTCGATACTATTAAACTGTGCCCAAGATGTTGAGCTCTTGGGGGATTATAAGGTTTTGACGACTCGATCGGATGGCTCGACTTAATTCGGATGCTAGGTGGTGAGATGCATTTCTTGGGAGACTCCCGATACGAGGATAGCCGTTGGAGCTCAGT
Organism: Agapanthus africanus; assembly: GCA_030015575.1. Lineage (NCBI taxonomy): Eukaryota > Viridiplantae > Streptophyta > Magnoliopsida > Asparagales > Amaryllidaceae > Agapanthus > Agapanthus africanus. The sequence goes on along the minus strand of JASDDO010000026.1, from coordinate 394,189,048 downwards.
CCATACAGCCACGACGAGACGAATCCGAAGCGGTCGACATTAGAGAAAGGTGAAGTAAGTGGTTCGTACCAGATCTAGATGAAACGACGTTCCACTCCGCTGACATCAGAGATGCGATACGTATGCCGAGGCATTGTACTTGGATATACCTTCCAGAAGGAGTCGCGTTGAGTATGCAGCCGTTCCAGAACGAGAAAAAATCTAGTAAGGGGCGATGACATCCGGACAGTTCGGCAGAGACGAGATTTTGGAGAGATCTCGATAGGACCTTTCTGGAATAAATTACGAGAAGACTTGGACCCAGTAGTGATCATGTTATGCACACCGGCAGGCCAGAGTTCAGGATTGCGACGAGACATGCTATGAGTGACCATGGCAGTTGGCCAGAGATTCCTGGAGGATGTGCTTGAGCGGGACTATTCCGCCATACTTGATTTGCGTATTTTGGGCGATTTATTCGCATGATTGATTTTGATGATTGAGTTTCATGATATTTGTCTTCATGGACCATGGTTGCACCTGCGGAGTATTTACGATTTTTGCACGGTTGTTGCACTTGATATCGTTTTCGTGCCTTGGTTCTCATGTTTGTGATTATATGGATTTCATACAGTTGAGTTGATTTGTGCGTATATACGCACACGATTTGGTTTTTGCACTCAGTATAGTTCATAAATGCTTGCAGTGCAGTGTTACGTATGTTGTGCATTTAGATGCCCTGGACTTCGATTTCGATGGTGATGTTCGATATTTGTTTTGTGCACCTTGTGCACCTAATTGGATTTTGCGTATATTCAGCACTTGATATTGGATTTCATGATTTCGTGCATGATGGATGCACCTGATTTGGATTTTCGCGCATGTTGGGCGCATGTTCTGAAGTGTGATTTTGGTGCACACCAAATGCACTAAATCGAGATTTTTCATGCATGTCAGATGCACCTGATTTTGCTGTCAGGCACACATGTCGCCTACGACAGATGTTTCGTGCACACCCAATGCACTTAGATGTTGTTTCTGTGCATATGTATGGCACATATTTGGATTTTGATTTCCGTGCGCACCAGACGCACGTAGTATTCAAACGCGTATTTTGGGATTGATTTTTCTTATAGAGCAGTACGTTTTATGATATTTGCTATGTGTTTTCGTACTGAGCAGGACTAGTCAGAGGACAGTACCTGAATGTATTTTGCATGCATTGATAGTTATTGAAGGGATTTCCAAAAAGCGAGCTATAGCCTCAGCATTTACCTACGTGTCTGAAATGACACGAAATGTTTAAAATAAGGAGACCCTTCTAAATTGTTTCCAAAACGGCGGAACGTACATTTTAAACAAAGGTATATATGTAAATAGTTATTTTCTTATGACAGACGTCCGCCACTGTGCAGTGTTATACGCGTTGCACAGCGACTTAAAGAGATTTGGCATGCATTTCCTTCAAATACTTACATATATAGATTCGATATTTACATGTATAGTTTCGAGTTATATCATATTGGTTTTGCTTTGGATTTGGCATTGATGTCTTCCCCATGACTCCGATGATTGCGGGATGCTTGACGGAGTTTTGATTTGAGTTATATGCTCATTTTTCATGCGCATGCGCTGCGATACGATTTGTTTATGTATTTACAATTTCGGAGCCCCGACGACTTGATGGTTTTGGTTTAGATGTTTTAGTATTTGGGGGGAGTTTTACTTTAAATTCGGGGACCGAATTTTTTTTAAGGGGGGAAGATTGTAGCGTTTTGAAAATCATTTCGGTGAAATTTCGGAAAATTGGTAAAATAAGGGGGTTTTCTGTAAAAAGTCAAAACGCAAATATCTTATTATAAAAATTAAATATACATATTCTAGCTATGTAATTGCTAGTAATTGGTGTTTATTGAGCCACTGGTGAAATTTCAAATTTTCTGAAAAAAAATTATTTTATTATTATTTTAAGCCGTCACTAATACATTTAATTAGGGAAAATTACAAATTGGAATGAGTTGAAACAAATTTTGTGCATCATGACACATTAAATAAAATTTTATCATGTGGATTTTGAAATGAAATCGTTTGCCAAAACGGTTTAGAAAATATCGAAGAAAAAGGCTTTTTCCGGTGAATTTAGTGTTAATGGAAATTGGGGTATATCATTTATTATTTTTCCCTCACCCACACAAACCCAATTTCCCCTCCATGGCTGAGCCCATGGCAGCCCATTACCCAAATTCCCACAAAAAAAATGAGAGAAGCAAAACAAATGAAAAGAAAAGGGAAATGAAAAGAAATAGATAAATGAGTATGGACTTTTGACTTTTGTGTTGACTTGAACCTTCCCCACTTGACTTTTCCCCACCTCACACCCCCCCCACACTTCCCCCACCTGCACTTGACCGAGCCCCCCTCTTCTTCAGCCCCACCTCATTTCTTCTTCTCTTTTCTCTTCAAAATTCCATCAAAAATCATCAAAAATGCCTCAAAAATTCCACAAAATCAAAATCGAATCCCTACCCATTTATACTTGACCATTCTAGTATGGATCTTGGTGAAGGAAAGCATGTTTGGGAGGCTAGATTGGTGCTAGATCTCAAGATGATTGTGGGGTAAATTCTTAACCTTATGGCTAATTGTTGTTTGAATACATTAAATCAAGCATAATTAGTTAATAGTTTGGGATTAATTGAATGTTTTGAAAAATCTAGTAAGAGTTGTGATTTCAATTAGGGTTTTTATTATATCATTAGGGATGCAATGTTTAGTTTAACTTCTTAATGAATGTAAAACCTAATCCAATTGCTAGTTGCAATTTGTTAATTTAAAATTTGCAATAAATAAGCTTTTTATGCAAACTAGGTTTTTATGAAATGCATATATAGGTGAGATTAAATTATGGTTAGGGTTTTTATCACATTATTAACATCTTAATTTGTTGTTTAGCAACTTAGATCTTGCAAATCCAACCTAAATTGTTGTTTGTGCATTTTGCTATAAAATTGTTAAAATTTAGGTATTTTGTAAACTAGAAATTTAGGGTTTTTGGAATTTAATGAGATTAAATTATGGGAATTGTTTTTATGACTTATTTAAGATATTTAGTGAATATTGTGGCCGCTAGATTCGTTTATAAATCGAGTTTTGTACTAAAACGGTGATTTGTGCTTGCTAAAATTTTCGGAAAAATGACTTTTTAAGTGAAATTAGGGTTTTTGTGAATTTTAAGCTATTTTATATTATAATTAGTGCTTGTAACTGTACAAATGAGTGTGTTGGGAGTTTTCTCGATGGTTTGGCGTTTGTACACCGACGTCGAGGGTTTTTGGGTCGATTTGTGAAAGCAACCATAGGTTTTGACCTATGTGGGATTCGTTAGTCGTTTTGGTCATGAGTCGGATTTTAATGCGATACGGTGCGTTATGATATGTAGGTACCCCATGTGGACTTCGAGACGACAAGCAAGCGCGTGGCGACGTCGGCACCGGCGAGCGAGGACCAGGTGAGTAGATTTATATCTACGGGGAGAAGTCGGATGGATGGCGTATAGCACCCCCGCAGTCCGTGGTGGTGTATACGGATGCGTATACTGTAAGTCTACGCTAGCGCCCCGGCAGTCTACAGACGCCAAATGCGGAACAAAAACTTTTTAACTGGCGCTATCGTATACTTTAACCCGGATCTGCCATTATTGCTAAACTAACAAACTGTAAAGAGTCTAGAAAGGTTATACCGAACGATCCGAGTCCTTCGTTCTTTAACCATCATCCCACGCTCCGTTGCGGCTGCTCCGATCTCGTCGATCTCCGATCTGCTCGTCCAGGTGGCACCACATCACTGATTCTTTAAATGGGCTCCCGCCTCTGACTCGAGGCAACTCGGTCGTCAAGTTTGCTAAAAGAGACAACCAAGAATGATGTAGAGAATGAGTAAATGACTTTGTCTCGCTTCGTCCAAAGCCATGGACGATCGGTTAATGAAGTTGCCGTGGGAATCGGGTGTTGGAATGAAATGAGCTGTGAAATTCCATACACCCCAAATGCTATCATAATCTTTTCACAAATGAAAAACCATCAAGTCAGAGAGAGAGGAGGGGCCGGCCATTTATAGGGCAAATAGGGAGGTGAGTGTAGGAGAGGGGAGAGTAACCTTAAGCAAATATCATGTGTGAACACAAAATAAATATCTTAAGGAAAACAAGAATGTTTAGAAATCAAAGCATGAGTCACAAGACACCTCACCAAATCTAGAACCTTCTAGAAGCATGACTCACCCTCATCCAAGAAAAGATAAATCCGTCTTTAACCGAATGTTAAAAGACGGCTGATAGAAAACTGGAAACTGGCAACTTCCAAAAGTGATCCTGAAACGACTTTCAGGATAACCCCGTAACTGTATAAATATACCCGCATTTGTATTACGACCGAATACAAATGCAACTGAGACAAAGATATTATACCTACTCAATATAATACTCGGATCCGGCTTAAACCAAAGCCGACCAGTATCAACTGCCCGAAAACTGACACGTGCGTAAACGCACGTGCATTTTCCGAACCCTGCCATAAAACCATACGGCCTCTACAAAGTTTCGCCCGAACTTGGGAAACTGTCTGTGGGGGACTCTAATGACTCGTCAGTACCCTGGCAGTGGGTTTAACCACAAACCGTCAGCGGCACTAGCTATGCGTAACGGCTGCCCATGGACTGACCTCAAGGGAGGCCGATGAGCCAACTCAAGGGAGGCCGATGAGCGAACTCATCCAGAAACCCTACTGAGCCTAACAGTGACAATGTATATACAGTCCGGTCCGTTCGTCAATGAGTATCGCATATCCGCCTAGGGGGCTAGTAACGTCAGACCCCCAGAAGCAGTATAAGTCGTGTCGGAGTGTAGCCTAATAACACCCTGAGATACAACTGGAGTACCTACCAGTAAATCTCCTGCCATGGCCATGGACTATGTGTAATGGCTCTCCTAGACACAGCACGACCTCGCCCCCAATACCGGGAGAGACGAATCCCCTGCCGATCCGCTCACGTGCCTTCATATGGCTCGGGACTGTACCCAAAAGCTACCTGTTTACACGACTCCTTTGAGCCGTGGTAGGGTAGAAATCAAAGCACAGTGGGAACTCACACGAGACAAATGACGACCTCAGGTCGATGAACTAACCTGTACACATGTCACCAGGGAACTGCTATCTGACGATAGGTATAGTACTAACTAGCAGATTCCCGGCGAGTCCTGTCCGGTGTACTCATAACCCAATGAGCACCTGTATACATCTTAGGTGATCCAACTGACACCAGTGGCTTGTGAGACCGGCCACCTCCCCTCGTCGGGGTCTCGACTGTATACACTAGTCTACTCCGGAGTATCGATGCCCTGTCTCGAAACTCCCACGACTAGGGACCACAATTAAGGATATGCATATAAACTACCCAACTCTCACGTATATGATCGCCATCATACTGTTGGTAGTAAAGCAAGATCCTAAGGGCTCTATCAAAGTGTAACATGCAATCAGTCACCTGAACATGTACACGACTGATAAAGGCAAACCAGATAGCATACTATCATTTCAAGTAAGACTGTCCTACCGGGATAGGTCCTCCGCAATCATTGCAATCACGTACCTGCGATACAATAATTGACTATGAGGGCACTATCTCCAACAATCTCCCACTTGCACTCAAGGCTAATATTGCGATGTCGACTACTCACAGCCCGTGTGAAACCGAACATCCAACTCCTCTACTAATCAGTTCACAAAGCCCGTTTGTAAAACTATTGTGTTCGAGAAATAGCCTCAGTGAGTGGATCCGCCTAGATGTTTCTTTCAATATCTCTCTTAAACTCAAGTTCGCGGAGAAAGCCATCTCCCGAATCGAGTAATACCCGTCTCAGAATATGTCTGGAAATTTGATAGGACCTAGTTCATAAATGAACTCCAAATCCAAATTTCTTAGACTGTATCGATCACTGAACCTAATCAGTATCCGGCACCATGCCACCCACAGTATCCTCTTGGACCACCTGTCCATAATACTGTCCCTCTTCGTCAGAGGGAAAAACTACAACTCTGACAATCACTCTGTCATCCACGTCACCTATGAAGCCTGGAATGATAACCGTCTCCCGAAAGAGGCTGTCGTCATCAAATCCTTAGAACATCCACTTATGTTCTAAAACTGCTTCCTTATGTTTCTCCAGGATTGGATTAATACAAACTCATTGCATCTAGTGCAAAAACAACATCTGATGTGGTACTTGACACCTCACGATTGACTCAATTGCCTAAGCAAGTGATCTGCCAATCATGCACAGCCCTCTCCCCTTTAGTCTATGTGACACCTTTAGAGAGGGTGACTCCATCACCTGCAGGTACACCACCATGCTAGGAGTCAACTATTCTAAAAACCATTAGAATATCTGTCAAAGTACCCACATTGGGAAACTACCCAAATCCAGATCTAAAACCATAGATCCAGAAACCAGAATGTCAAATATTATATCCATATCCTGTCTGGAAAAACAACTGTGTGACGACCACAGTACAACCGATCGTAGTATAGGAATTTTACTTCCTACTCTGTGTATGTCATCCAAATACCATGACATCACACCCTACTACCTTCTTAACAGATCCATCCCCTATTCTGATTGAAGTCAAACCCATGACTGTCACATCAAAATTAGACGATCTATCTCCGCTATAACTGCTCTAGTCTATAAATAGACATAAGCTACTTGCCCACTATACTTCCGATGCTCCCACTGACTACGACAACCCTCCTACCGGGTCTCATAGCCTGGAACATTAGTAGTGTCAAGTCTGGGTAGATAAGAACCTCCCTGTCACCGTCCTTGAGGCTACCGAAGTACCTCTCGGGTGTCTGAGGTTACCCACCATATCTGCGGAGTGGCTATTGGAATGTCAAACCTGATTGAATATATATAGGTCCTATTAAATTTTACGTAATCGTTCGTGGTTCTGGAATCACTTCCAGTTCTACCATACTCCCACTACTGTTTTCTGAAAAAATCCATTTTACTAAAACTGTGGCGAGTCAAGAACAATATCACTATTGATCTTCCAAATGGTAGAATATCAACCCTCGTCATAGCCAGGGTCAACCCACAAACAGCCAATACAGAAACGTGCCCTGAGTTATCCAGAGTCTGGTTTTAAGCATAAGCTGGACAACTCCCCGTACCTTAACATCTTTTAAGGTACGAACCATTCTATATCCAATATAGAAACTTTGGCACTTATTTAATTGGAACCATATTCAAATCATGCAGCTGTCTCCAGTGCATATCAACTTAATGGAAAGAGGCTAATCAGCATTACTCAACTTAGGAATCCATCCAATTATGAGTAACCTGAAAGAGAAACACGTTTCTCAAAACCATCACTATCATCTGAATACCAGTCACAAGAATCTACATCTTCGATCTCTTTGAAGAATCCCGATACTTGTGATACCTGGTTCTCTACTTTATTCTTATACCCACAACTTCTCAAAATTTAGACCTTGTATTTCTACGAAACACTTGTCCAAATACTAGAGAAGTTATAAGTAAATAGAACATAGTACGAGGACCTACCCCTTTGTCCTGATGGACACTTGGACAACATACAATACTTTGTATAAGTCCGCTGAGTTGAACAACTCAAAATCTGTGCGTCGTAGGTTGAAAACTGTACCCTGGCGATTTCCTCAAACATCACCAATTACAACGAATTCCGATATAATGAGGATAATCACCTAATTCCCAATAACTTACTCCCACTCATCATCTGTAAAACCATACAGATATGAGAATGAAATCTGGTGAATACACACCCTTGGAGTAAGTATCCAATCGGGAAAACAGTTTTCCTTTAACAATGCACTGAAACATGAAAATGTTTCGTATGGGTATCCTGGTATTCATAGCAATGCCTCTTCCACAATCCAATTCATGACTTCAACCGTATATCTCTTTGCCATCTCTCCAAATCTCTTTATTTGTCTTTAGTCGTTACCTTCTGTACACCATCGTTAGGCTAAATGGTTTTCTTCCTTCCCTACCGTTCGGCACTAGCCTATGGTTTGGAGGAAGACTATCCAGTAAGCATAATAGGTGTACCCTCCTAAACGAAAGAGTACTCGTATCTTGAGAGAAGGTGATGATAAAAGACAACTGAATAATACCTTATTCCTTTAAAGGTGAAATAAGAGTGGCGATGAAGTACGCGGTTTGGTCGTGAATGATAACAGTCGCAATTTACTTTGCCCTCTTTCTAATCCCTTTATTTTGTCTTTACATATTACCTTCTGTACACCCTACTTAGGCTAATTGGTTTTCTTCATTCCCTACCTTTCGGCACCTGCCTATGGTTTGGAATAAGACTATCCAATAAGCGTAATAGGTGTACTCTCCTAAACCAAGGAGCTCTCGCAACCTGAGAGAAGGTGATAATAAAAGACAACTGAATAAACCAATTCTATTTCTCCTGAACCTTGATCCATCCTCGAAGATGTCCCTTCGAGTTCGTATATAACCATACGATGGATCTATCCAATGGAAGTGGATATCCGTAGTAATACGGGTGTTCTGAGAAATGCAAAGGGTAGAAGAAGGAGTGGCAATGACTTATGCAACATAGACAATCCAAAAGCCAGTATTTTAAGAAGGTTCGGTCAACCTGGTCACTGAGTCATAGTCTAGGGTCGGTCAAAGGTCGCTGCCAAAGAGAGAGAGAGAAAAGAAACACTCTGCGTGCACTCTAACCTAGATCAGAATGGTTATCACTTTATCTAATCCGGAAACCTCCCACTGTCCTGTCAAATTCTCCTCCAAACCTAAAAGAAGAATCAATCGGGATCACCCGAAGAGTAAACCAACTCATCAGTGGGAATCGGGATCCAACTCTCATCGCATGATAACGTGATGGAATGCATCCATGTTACTCATACTCCAGAAGGTATGCGCATACTTGGCAAGTTTCAGTTTCTTTAGAAACTCCCGATCCGATTTTTGCCCCATGCTCTTATAACCTTGGCGTTAGGTCAAAATGTCATAAGTCACATGACAAGTTCTACCCGTCACTATCTTGTTAATTTGAACCCACCCGCACATGCCCTTGGCGTTAGGTCAAAATGGCAGAACGGCTGTCCCAAACCAACTCATCTATCTATGCAACAATTGAATACCCAGCAGCTACCAAACACTATGCCTTGGCGTTAGGTCAAAATACATACCTTGAATACTACTGAATACCCAAAAGAAGTGACGGAGGGCTACGGATGGTTTTTGGCGAAAAACCTTTAACGTAGTGAACTTGATATCGCTGAAGGAACCTGATAGCTTTTTAAAATATAGTGGCGAAAACCTTTTGCTAAAGAGGTCACTCCCGGTGAAGGGATCTCGGCTCTTTCCTCGTGGAATGAGGTGCAGGATATTCCACTGAATACCACTATGCAAAGCAACTTGTAATCGACTATAGTGAAGTTATTACCCTGACGCAAACTTCTGCCTAAGGGGTCAGTCCCGGTGAAGGGATATCGGCCCTTGCCCCGTCGAATGAGGTGCAGGATATTCCACTGAATACCGCTATGCAAAACAAAAGGAAACGTCTTTGCAATAACACTTTTTAAATTTGTTCCAACAACTATAAACAGGTTTGTTTAACCTTTTGCATTGATCAAAATCAACGCAGTCCCATCAATCAATCACACCAGAAAAGAACGAAAATAAAATGTACGTATATGCCATCCGCATTCATCACTGGGTCCCGTCATCACCCGTTAGGTTACTTAACTAACGACAGAGCGGGGACTGGACTAGCGCGGGTGTAAAACATATACAACATCTAATAGTATATAAACCAATATACAATAATCGCTCCAGGCATGATAATATGCAATATTACAGATAAGTAATAAGCATCACAGAACAATACAGATAATCTGGGATCCCCGAGTTTCACAGAGCCGCTGCTGAAACCCGACGTTCCCCTGTCGTGTGGATAGCCTGTGCAATGAAACCTAGACCCTTACGGGTGCGGCAAGTTACCCGCCAAAACCTGAAGCGAGGTAGTCCCCACAGCATAGTGAATGGAACACCCGGCACTTCACGGAATCCGGTAAATTGAGCACCCCTCCTTGGGTCAACCTGTACCCCCTACGAGTGCGGCGAATAGTCTGCCAATTCTAGAGTGGGACCCCTCTGCCTCTCAAAGCCATGAGATGCAGACCCGTTGCCCCTTAGAACCCGGCTATCCGTGCACTCCATCGCGGGGCAAAACCTAGTACAGTAATGAAAAATAGTACAATAGGTACATCGACCGCAACCTGGTCGTGCCCCAAAAGAATATTATACAACAGGCAGTGACGGCAGTCCACAAGTTGGACGCTCGCCCCGCAATATCAAATGTACAAATAAACTCAAACTGTACTACCATTGCACACTGCTATCCACCACGACAAAACATCAACATCACAGCACAACACAGAACATCAACGCGAATGTCACGTTCGCAAACCCGTCTAAAAGAACTATAGCAATCAGACGCGGTTTACCGATCAAATGACATTCCCGGTCGGAGATATAATGTAAGCACTGTAAACTAACATGTTTAAATTTCGATCGACAAAATATCACAAAGTGGGCCCCACGCAAATCTGCAGAACAGTAACAAAACCTGGACCCAAAAGATATATACCAAAAACCCCAATTTCCATAGGGGAACACACTGTACAAATTTGGGGGCATGATCGCTCCGAACGGCCGCGGATGCGCGGCCAAACCATGGGTTTGGCCGCGTTTCCGCGGCTGTCTTGTCGATTCACGTGCTCAAATTTGTACGTCGTTCTTAAAAAACCCTGCACAGTTTTCTGAGATGTGTGAAATATTTTTAGGAGGCCGTTTAAAATCAACAGAAACTGTCAAGCTTGGATTTTGCAGTTTTTGATTTCCGGTTCGATCGATGTTTTAAACGCGTTAGCACAAGTTAGTATAGCAAAATGGTGAGGCTCTGATACCACTGTAAGTCTACGCTAGCGCCCCGGCCGTCTACAGACGCCAAATGCGGAACAAAAACTTGTTAACTGGCGCTATCGTATACTTTAACCCGGATTTGCCATTATTGCTAAACTAACAAACTGTAAAGAGTGTAGAAAGGTTATACCGAACGATCCGAGTCCTTCGTTCTTTAACCATCATCCCACGCTCCGTTGCGGCTGCTCCGATCTCGTCGATCTCCGATCTGCTCGTCCAGGTGGCACCACATCACTGATTCTTTAAACGGGCTCCCGCCTCTGACTCGAGGCAACTCGGTCGTCAAGTTTGCTAAAAGAGACGATCAAGAATGATGTAGAGAATGAGTAGATGACTTTGTCTCGCTTCGTCCAAAGCCGTGGACGATCGGTTAATGAAGTTGCAATGGGAATCGGGTGTTGGAATGAAATGAGCTGTGAAATTCCATACACCCCAAATGCTATCATAATCTTTTCACAAATGAAAAACCATCAAGTCAGAGAGAGAGGAGGGGCCGGCCATTTATAGGGCAAAGAGGGAGGTGAGTGTAGGAGAGGGGAGAGTAACCTTAAGCAAATATCATGTGTGAACACAAAATAAATATCTTAAGGAAAACAAGAATGTTTAGAAATCAAAGCATGAGTCACAAGACACCTCACCAAATCTAGAACCTTCTAGAAGCATGACTCACCCTCATCCAAGAAAAGATAAATCCGTCTTTAACCGAATGTTAAAAGACGGCTGATAGAAAACTGGAAACTGGCAACTTCCAAAAGTGATCCTGAAACGACTTTCAGGATAACCCCGTAACTATATAAATATACCCGCATTTGTATTACGACCGAATACAAATGCAACTGAGACAAAGATATTATACCTACTCAATATAATACTCAGATCCGGCTTAAACCAAAGCCGACCAGTATCAACTGCCCGAAAACTGACACGTGTGTAAACGCACGTGCATTTTCCGAACCCTGCCATAAAACCATACGGCCTCTACAACGTTTCGCCCGAACTTGGGAAACTGTCTGTGGGGGACTCTAATGACTCGTCAGTACCCTGGCAGTGGGTTTAACCACAAACCGTCAGCGGCACTAGTTATGCGTAACGGCTGCCCATGGACTGACCTCAAGGGAGGCCGATGAGCCAACTCAAGGGAGGCCGATGAGCGAACTCATCCAGAAACCCTACTGAGCCTAACAGTGACAATCTATATACAGTCCGGTCCGTTCGTCAATGAGTATCGCATATCCGCCTAGGGGGCTAGTAACGTCAGACCCCCAGAAGCAGTATAAGTCGTGTCGGAGTGTAGCCCAATAACACCCTGAGATACAACTGGAGTACCTACCAGTAAATCCCCTGCCATGGCCATGGACTATGTGTAATGGCTCTCCTAGACACAGCATGACCTCGCCCCCAATACCGGGAGAGACGAATCCCCTGCCGATCCGCTCACGTGCCTCCATATGGCTCGGAACTGTACCCAAAAGCTACCTGTTTGCACGACTCCTTTGAGCCGTGGTAGGGTAGAAATCAAAGCACAGTGGGAACTCACACGAGACAAATGACGACCTCAGGTCGATGAACTAACCTGTACACATGTCACCAGGGAACTGCTATCTGACGATAGGTATAGTACTAACTAGCAGATTCCCGGCGAGTCCTGTCCGGTGTACTCATAACCCAATGAGCACCTGTATACATCTTAGGTGATCCAACTGACACCAGTGGCTTGTGAGACCGGCCACCGCCCCTCGTCGGGGTCTCGACTGTATACACTAGTCTACTCCGGAGTATCGATGCCCTGTCTCGAAACTCCCACGACTAGGGACCACAATTAAGGATATGCATATAAACTACCCAACTCTCATGTATATGATCGCCATCATACTGTTGGTAGTAAAGCAAGATCCTAAGGGCTCTATCAAAGTGTAACATGCAATCAGTCACCTGAACATGTACACGACTGATAAAGGCAAATCAGATAGCATACTATCATTTCAAGTAAGACTGTCCTACCGGGATAGGTCCTCCGCAATCATTGCAATCACGTACCTGTGATACAATAATTGACTATGAGGGCACTATCTCCAACATATACACACCAACAATTATTATATGTTATTTGGGATTAATAACGATATTTAGGATGGATATTGGGGTGTTGGATTATTTTAGTGTTGCGAACCCTAGGGTAGTGTTGCACTACACATACACACATACATACTTGCATACATTCCTATTTATATGTGCTCATGGGATTCTTTATAGTTATGTGTTCACATGGGTCTGGGACTATGTGTTCACATACGGATTTGAGGATGCTACTTGGGATTGAGCTGAGTCAATGAGATTTGTTTTGTGGTTGTGATATCGGTGATATGACAGGATTCGTACTTGAGGTACGTCCTGGTGTTATAGTGGATCTTGGGACGACGATACGGGTGAATGGTGTTATAAATAAAATGGTAGACATGTGATCGTGATATGAGATATGATATGCTAGGTTATTGATATTAGGCCGTATTGGGCGATGTATACCCCTTGATGATGATATGTGCTGATGATATCGGTTTGTACGAGACTGTCGATCTGTAGTCAGATCATGACTATATTATTGATATTAGTATTATACTAGACATAGGTCAGTACCCTAGACTATGATCTTGGATAAAGAGAATACCAGAGGAATTGTGTGAGGAATATGATATTGACCCGTACCCAAATTTAGGGATGCCGTACGACGGATTTACGTACGAGCTATATCTTGATGATTGATCCGCACTCTTGACTTGGGATGTCTGATTATAGATATGGTATCGGATATGATATTATTGAGGCGGGATCACCGACTAATATATATACAGGTATGTATATGGATCGACTCAGATGTTAGGCGGTTTCCTTACCTGTAGTCCAGCTTGTTAGCTTAGCCCTTTAGTTTTGTTTAGTTGTTAGATTAGATTCGATTCTTACCTATTTCAAAAACTAACGAATCGTGTATATTTTAAAAGACAGCCCAAGGGATCCTACGGATATTTCAAAAGACGTATCTTTTCATAAAAACACCGTAGCCCCTATTTTCAAAACCCCATGATTCGTGTTATTTCAAAAGGCACCATTTGTAGGACTTATATTAGATTAATGCAGATTAGTTATAGTTGCGTCTAGTATTCAGCACCCGCTAATTATTATGGTTCGCTTCGCATCGCATGCTTATATTATGTTTCATACTCCATTATTGATATCATGCTGTTCGGACACCAGCACCATTACCGATGATGCGTATGTACCACGTACACTTACTTGCCGGCTCACACACATTTTCATCGGTAATTGCCTTGTCACGTACACCTTAGAAAATATTATTGCTTGACATAGCCTGTTAGCTAATAGTTTAGACATTGTAGTTACTACCTGCTACTTCATGCATACTGTTATTCATTGTTATGCCGCATTCATGGATTCTCATGCATATATTCACTATTTTACGTGTTATTGAGGTTTTGGATTCGGATTTCCATGAGATTTTCTGGATTTGGAGGAAAACCGCAAAAACATAAACAAACCTTTCCTCTCTTTTAAAATAAAAAGTGCGGTTTTCCCATGATGTATGAGTCGTCCACCATGAGTTTGCTGATGGATTTCGAGACCCGATTCGAGGAGTGGAGAAACCGTTTCGGGTACATGGTGGGCCCGGTGCGGTACCCCGGGGCAAGAGGATCGTGTTGTTGACGTTGAGCCTGGCAGGGGAGCACTACCGACCGGTGATATTACCCGACGCGTCGGATATCCGGAGAATACCGTCGTGGTCTTGAGACGGATGGTAGGGGCCGGTCTGGATTGATGGCACCCTAGATATTGTGATTGAGATTTTGAGATTTTGAGATATTGAGGTAAAGAGATTGTGATACAGAGATATCGAGATATTTGGACACTTGTTTTGTGTCGATGCTGGGCACTGTTTTATGCTGATTTCATTTATGGTACCTCACTTTTAAAATACAGAAATCTCACTGATTTATGAAAGCAGTTTTCGTCAGTACATGCATTCTGTTCCATGCATTCATACCTCATTCATATGATATATTGCTACCTGAGGCACTGACACGGGCACATGAGATCACACTCGGGTTAGATATTACCCTAGCCATTGTTATAGGCTGTATGTTACTCATATATTTGAGGATTATATATATTGATCGTATGACCTAGGATTGCGTCATACATGCGATTTCTTTTCGTAGATGTTTTTCTATTCACGAGTTGGCAACTCACCCCCGTTGTGCCCCAGTTTCTTGCAGGTTTGCCGTACATGTTTCATTACGGCTTTGCGGGCATAGTTTCCTACGGGTGATTTGCTAGTAGGTGGGTTTACTTGTATCGTACCCCCATTATATATCTTGTATATTATTATTCTGTTGTATTTAGAAGTTCTTTCAACCAAACATGTATTTATTTCAGAGATAGAGACCAGTGATGTTATTCTTTCGACCTTAGAGTCGCGCGTTTTATTTCTGTGGTTTTCTTGTGGTTTTGAGTTTTTGATCCTCGCCGTTGGCGTTGTATATTATATTGCTTGTGTGGTTGTGACCGTCGATTGACGATGAGCTAGCTCCCGCTTGGGGATGCCTTTTTATTGATTTCGTATACTATTCATGTTGTATCCCGTTTGGGGGCCAGTATTTACAAAGGAGACTCTGCCGAAATTTTCAGGAAATTTTTGATGTTTTTAGAAACCCGCATAATTCGTCTTATGCTTTTAAAACTACTTGATTTAAATTGGTTTTCCTTCACTCTGCTAATTTTCTTGGTTTGGATTTCTGGGTTTTCGGTTTACTTAGATTACGTACGCCTCGAGACGTTCGTAGTTTAAGTGCCGGTCATGTTCCGTACTTTCGGGTCATGACAGATGATCCCATATCCATTGGTGTTTGACATCAGAGATGATATACGGGTGCTCAGTGGAGACTGGGTACACTGGACGGACTCGCTGAGTACTCCCAGATGGTATTATACCTTACGGCAGATGGCAGTTCTCAGGCGACACTGGTACAGAGTAGTCTGTTGACCCGAGATCGTCATAGAGTCTTGTGTGATTCCCACTGTGCTTTGATTTCCACCTTACCACGTCCAAGAGGGCGTGCAAAACGGTGGCTTTTGGGTACAGTCCCGAATCACATGGAGGCAATGAGCGATAGGAGGGGATTCGTCTCTCCCGGTATAGGGAGTCGATGTTGCACTGTGTTCGATTGGCTATAACCGGAAATCCCTGGCCAGGGTTGCTGAGATTTATTGGTAAGTGTTACCAAAAGTTTCTCGAACTGTTATAGACCTCATATCGACACGACTTATCGAGCTGGGTCTGACGTTTACCTCCCCTAGGCGAGATATGCGACATATCAGACGAACAGACCAGACTGTACGGTATGTGTTACTGGTTGGATTCACAGGAGTGTGAACAGGCTTGCTCGTCGATCTTTTGATCGCTCAATACCCGTGTGGCCGTTACGTTTAGCAGACCGCTTGCGGCTTGTGGGTGTTTGATATGATCATCACCTGCTGCCGGCGTATTGACGAGTCTTTAGAGTCCTACCCAGAGGTTTCCTGGCTCAACCGAAACGAAATAGGAGCGCATATGAGATATGTACGGGACCGAGAATAATGCGTGTATATGATACCGTATTCTATTCTCGCGATAAATGTAACGATTGGTTGTATGCGATATAACCTAGTTATCGAATCAAGGATTGATTCGATAGGCCGATACATTGGATATTAGTCGGTCATATGCGATATGACCGGATCGTTAAATCAAGTGTTGATTTAATGATTTAATGTATAATTATATATTTGATATATTACTTTGCATTAACTAGTATTGGTTCACTTAAAATAGATTTTCTCACTTGATGTGCACATTGTATATGTGATATATTTTTGTGCACTTGATTGTATCATGTTTGATGATACATGCAAGCTTGGGTGTAGGTTTATTTTAAACCATGTTTAAGTGAATGGTTAGGATTTTGTTATCTTTTCTTAACTATTTATTTTACTTATTTAGTTTAGGGCAAGAAAAGAAATGGTTTCTTCTTTTGTTTGTTTCTTTGAAGCTTCAAGAAGCTTTGACCATTCTTGTTTCTTTCCTAAACCTAACCATTCACCTTACCTTGGTTTATTCTCTACACTTAACCATGGTTGATAAAATGATAAGAATGACTTTATTTCCATTTTATTCATTATTCTTATCATATTATCTTCTTCTTCTTCTTCTTTTTCAGGAAGAAAGAAGCTTGCTAGCTTCAATGGTGACTTGAGAAAAAGTGTGAGAAATCCAATTCTAAAGTGAACCCACTCCCTATTTCTTCATCCTCTACCACTTGCCAAGTAGTATAGGGTGTTTTCTTCACAAGTTTCATGACTTGGTGAAGTTGGAGCTTGACCTTGAGTTGCCTCGACGTAGATCATCTTCGGCATCGAAGTCGACGACCTAGCCCGATCATTTCTTCGACGATACCATCGCTAGAGTCCGGGATCCGATGATCGCAGCGGAGGGACGTCAACACGGAGCTATGGAGGTAGAGGACCGGATCTACAAAGGTTGTATTTTCCGTTCACTTTAGAGTAAAGTTGTTTATTTGCATAGTTATCGCCTTAAACTCTAGTCAACGATCGTATTAGGGTTTCTCGGCACCGGAAATTTTTGAATTTGGCATGGTTAATGCCTTGTGGATCCTCCTTAGAGTGTCTAGGAACCCTATAGTGGTATCAGAGCCTAGCTAGAGCCTTAGACGATGCGTAGACGATGTTAGAAGTCAGATCGAACCCGAAACCCTAATCCGAAACCCTTCTCTGTACAATTTTTCAAAACTGGGATTTTTGCGAATTAAAAATATGCAGAAAAATCAGCAGGGTATTTTAGAGATTACTGTGAAGCACGTGATCATGATTCGTCTAAAGCGCGGCGGAACCACGGCACGAGCATGGCTCGTGCGGCGGTTCCGCGGCCAAGTAGTCATATCAACTTTTGGAAATTGCACGGTAATTCTTATCTTTCAGTGCTGTATTTTCTGGGAATTTTTAATATTTAATCAAGAGTTGAGTTTTCTGGGTTGTTTTGGGGACTCGATGTTTCGATCGGATATTTTAACTTCGTTTGTGTTTTTCCGGATAATTTTTGAATATGTTAAAAAAGTTCGACCGGATATAAATACCCAATTTTTCCCCTGCCGGAAAATTTCCAAGTGTTGGATTTTTCCGTGATTTAAGAACGTTCTAAGTAGTGCAAGTAACGCGATGGACCCTCTAGAAGACAACAAACCTTAACTCGATTATGTGACCGTCTTGAACTGCCCTTTGAACCTTAGGGTTTGGGGCAGTACGGCGTGCCACATGTGAGGCGTTGGCTTGACCCTTCTACGGCTGGACCGTTGCTACTGTGGCATGAAGTGGATGTTTTCAGATTTATTTCATGTGTTGAGCTGTCTCAGGAAAACTTGGGTGTTTGACTGTTCGATCGGAAAGTTTAAAATTTTCTGTTTATCTAGAATGTGATACAATATTTGGAATCCACAAGTAGTTATGAGATAACTGAATGAATGTTATAAATCTAGCGGTTTAGTCTCACTTGATCGGTTACCACGGAATTTTGATGTGATCAAAAGTCCGTCGCAATCACGTAGCGTACGCGGATACTCGCCGGATAAACATAATAGACAGCTACACCCCTTAGCCCCGACCAAGTTGTAGGGTTCCTAGGCACACTATAGAGGTCTCACAAGGTATCAACCATGCCAATTTCAAATTTTATGGGTGCCGAGAAACCCTAATACGGATCGTTGACTATAGGCGAAATACGAAACTAGTTAACATTTTAACTAAAGGAGAGAGACTACAACCTTTGTAGATCCGGTTCTCCACTTCCTTAGCTCCATGTAGGTGTCCTCTCGCTGTCCATCTCGAATCCCGAACTCAATCGTCGGCTTCATCGGAGAAATGGGCGGAATAGGTCGTCGGCTTCATGCCGAAGATGATCTACGTCGAGGTTGCACAAGTTCAAGCTCCAACTTCACCAAGTTGTGAAACTTGTGAAGAAAACACTCAAAACAACTTGGCAAGAGGTAGAGGGTGAAGAAATAGAAGGTGGGTTCACTTTAGAATTGGATTTCACTCACTTTTGCTCAAGTTGCCATTGATGGGCTTAAGCTTTTCTTGAAGAAGAAGATGATCAAGAAGAAGAAAGAATATGATAAGTCATTTTAAAATGAAAAAGAAAACAATACTTATCATATCCTAACTAAGGTTAAGTGTAGAGAATATACCATGGTTACTTGGATGAGTTAGGGTTAAGCAAGAAGACAAGAATGGTTGCATAAGTCAAAGCTTCATGAAGCTTCAATAAGAGACAAAGAAAGCCACCATTCTCATCTAAACCTTTTCTAAATAAATAAACAAATAAATAAATAAAAAGGCAAAACCCTAATCATCTCTTAACCATGGTTTAATTCTTCACACTTAACCAAATGAGCAAGTATCATCAAACATGATACATTGATGTGCACAAAAGTATATCACATATACAACATGTACATCAAGTGAGAAAATCCATTTAAAGTGAACCAATACCAGTTAATGCAAAGTAATATATCAAATATATAATTATACATTAAATCATTAAATCAACACTTGATTTAACGATCCGGTCATATCGCATATAACCGACCAGTATCCAATGTATCGTTTTATCGAATCAATGATTCGATAACTAGGTCATATCGCATACAACCAATCGAAACATTCATCGCGAGAATGAAATGCGGTATCACATACACGCATTATTCTCGGTCCCGGACATATCTCATATGCGCTTCTATTTCGTTTCGCTTGAGCCAGGAAACCACTATGTAGGACTCTAAAGACTCGTCAATACGCCGGTAGCAGATGATGATCATATCAAGCACCCACAAGCCGCAAGCGGTCTGCTAAACGTAACGGCCATCCGGGTATTGAGCGATCAGAAGATCGACGAGCTAGCCCGCTCACACTCCTGTGAATCCAACCAGTAACACTTACCGTACAGTCCGGTCTGTTCGTTTGATACGTCGCATATCAAGTCTAGAGGTGGTAAACGTCAGACCCCAATAACCGATAAGTCATGCCGATGTGAGGCTCATAACGGGTCGAGAAACTACTGGTAACACTTACCAGCAAATCTCTGATCAGCCCTGGCCAAGGACTTCCCTGTTACGGCCAATCGAGCACAGCGCAACATCAACTCCCAATACCGGGAGAGACGAAACCCCTCCTATCGCTCATTACCTCCATGTGACTCGGGACTGTACCCAAAGACCACCGTTTTGCACGCCCTCATGGACGTGGTAAGGTGGAGATCAAAGCACAGTGGGAATCACACAAGACTCTATGACGATCTCGGGTCTACAGACTAACCTGTACAAGTGTCACCTGAGAACTGCCATCTGACGGGAGGTATAATACCATCTGGGAGTTCTCGGCGAGTCCGTCCAGTGTACCCAGTCTCCACTGAGCAACCGTATACCATCTCTGATGTCAAACACCAATGGATATGGGATCATCCATCACCCATCTCATGGGTCCAGAAGCGTATACGCTAGTCTACTCTGGTATATCGATACCCCGTCTCGATACACCCACGACTAGGGACCTTGAAGGATGTACTTATGGACTACCATGTCCCCACTAGTATGATCTGCATCATAGTCCAGGTAGTCAAGTACACATCCTAAGGGCTTTACCAACATGTAACCATAAGACAGTTTAAAGAGACAAGTGTACATGTTAAGATAAAGAGCAACCATATAGCATACTATCATATCGAGCAAGAAAGTCATCTCTATATATGTCCAAGCATCCAATATAATATACATCTTCTGTACAATACTGGCCTCTAGGGCATACATACAACTAACAATCTCCCACTTGCACTAGGGCCAGCTGCTGTAGTATCGCATACCGAGCATCCCGAAGAGTCTCTCAAACTGTATCTGGGGAATGGCCTTCGTGAGTGGATCCGCCGTGTTGTTCTTTGTGTCAACCCTCCTGACCTCGATCTCCCGGCGATCAACTATCTTCCGGATCAGGTGATACCGCCTCAGAATATGCCTGGATCGCTGATGGGACCTGGGTTCCTTGGCCAAAGCCACCGCTCCATTGTTATCGCAATACAAAGGTATTGGATGCTCAATGGATGGAACCACTCCAAGTTCAGTATTGAACTTCTTGATCCAGACAGCCTCTTTGGCAGCATCGTTGGCAGCGATGTATTCAGCCTCCATCATCGAGTCTGCCACGGTTTCCTGCTTGGAACTCTTCCAGCTAACCGCCCCTCCGTAAAGGGTAAAGACAAATCCCGACTGCGACTTAGAGTCGTCCTTATCACTCTGGAAGCTCGATTCGGTAAAGGACTCCACTTGGAGTTCTCCGTTACCATACACCAAGAGCATCTCTTTAGTCCTTCGTAAGTACTTGAGAATGCTCTTCACAGCTGTCCAGTGACTCTCTCCAGGATCAGCTTGATACCTGCTCACTATACTTAGTGAGTATGCTACATCGGGTCTGGTACACAACATCGCGTACATGATAGAGCCTACAGCCGAAGCATAGGGTATCCCTTGCATGCGAGCTCTCTCCAAATCAGTCTTGGGAGACATCTCTTTGGAGAGAGTGACTCCAGAGATCGTGGGCAAGTTCCCACGCTTGGGTTCTTCCATACTAAACCTCTTTAGTATGGTGTCAATGTACCTGGATTGGGACAATCCCAATATCCTTTTGGATCTATCTCTATAGATCCTGATTCCCAATATGCAGGAGGCATCACCAAGATCTTTCATTGAGAATCTTTGTGATAAGAAGAGCTTGACCGATTGCAGCATAGGAATATCATTTCCTATCAAGAGTATGTCGTCCACGTACAATACGAGGAAGACAACCTTACTCCCTGCCACCTTCTTGTAAATACAAGGTTCATCTGGGTTTTTGACGAAATCAAACTCTTTGATAACGACATCAAAGCAGATGTTCCAACTCCGCGATGCTTGCTTTAATCCATAAATGGATTTAAGCAGCTTGCACACCTTGCCGCTGCTCCCACTGTCTACGAAGCCCTCTGGCTGTGTCATGTATACGCACTCTTCTAAATCACCATTTAGAAAGGCGGTCTTAACATCCATTTGCCAGATTTCATAATCATGGTATGCAGCGATGGCAAGCATGATCCGGATGGATTTAAGCATAGCCACTGGAGAAAAGGTTTCGTCATAGTCCACACCTGGTCTTTGACGAAAACCCTTTGCTACAAGTCTAGCTTTGAAAGTCTCCACTTTCCCATCTACACCAAGTTTCTTCTTGAAGATCCACTTGCTCCCGATGGGTTTTACCCCTTCAGGAGCAACTTCTAAAGTCCATACTTTGTTGGTGTACATGGATTCCATCTCGGACCGCATAGCATCCAGCCATTTCATTGAGTCCCTACTCGTGATGGCCTGCTCGAAGCTAGTTGGGTCATCATCCTCCATGATGCAATCCTCGCTCCCACCATCCATGAGAAAACCGTAATATCTCTCAGGTGGGCGAGGAACCCTACTAGATCGGCGGAGAGGCTGAGGTTCATTGGGAACTACTGAATCCTCTGGTTCAACCAAATCTTCTGTTGTAGTCTGTATTGCTGGAACCTCTTCCAGTTCTACCTCCTTGCCACTAATCTCTTTTTCAAGAAATTCCTTTTCTAAAAAGGTGGCATGTAGAGAAACAAACACCTTTTGTTCCTCGGTGTGGTAGAAGATATACCCGCGCGAATGTTTGGGATATCCAATAAACTTACACAGAATGGACCTTGCCGCGAGTTTGTCCGGATTTTGCGTTTTTACATATGCCGGACAACCCCATAACTTAACATAATTAAGACATGGTCTCTTTCCTTTCCATATCTCATATGGAGTGGTTGGCACGGTTTTGGTGGGAACCATATTCAATAGATCTGCAGCTGTTTCCAGTGCATATCCCCAGAAGGAAATAGGTAACTCAGCTGTGCTCATCATAGAGCGCACCATATCCAATAGGGTGCGGTTCCTCCGTTCTGATACACCGTTGTGCTGTGGTGTATATGGAGGAGTCAGCTGAGAGAGAATCCCATTCTCTTTTAGGAAGTCCAGGAATTCATTGCTTAAGTATTCTCCTCCCCGATCAGATCGAAGGATTTTAATACTTTTTCCGGTTTGGTTCTCGACTTCTTGTTTATATTCTCTAAATTTCTCAAAAGCTTCTGATTTGTGTTTCATCAGGAACACATATCCGAATCTAGAGAGATCGTCAGTGAATGTAATGAAGTACGAAGAACCATCCCTGGCATGTGTAGACATGGGACCGCATACATCACTATGTATCAGTCCCAAGAGTTCGGTAACTCTTTCTCCATGTCCCGTAAACGGAGCTTTGGTCATCTTGCCTTTGAGACATGACTGGCAAGTGTCATAGGATGAAAATTCAAACGGATTCAAATATCCATCCTTATGCAACTTAGCCAGTCGTGTCGCATTGATGTGACCCAGTCTACAATGCCACAAGAAGGATTCGTTCATTTCAGAACTCTTCCTCTTGTGTGTGTTAGTTATGCTCAGAACTGTTGATTGATTTAGAACATAAATGCCATTGCACAACGTGCCTGGTCCAACCAACTTTTGGTTACGGAAAATGTTCATAACATTGTCCTGTAATACAAAATTATATCCCTCTTTACTTAATAAAGAAACTGATATAATGTTGCATATCAGGTTCGGCATGTAATAGCATTCGTTCAGAACTAATGTATTGCCAGTTGGTAATACAAGGTGATATTCCCCGACAGTCTTAGCTGCAACAATTGCACCATTTCCAACTCTAATGTCTTTATCACCTTCTCCAAGTTCTCTACCTTTCCTAAGCCCATATAACTGATTACATATATGGGATCCTGACCCGGTATCTAATACCCAGGACGTGGAGCAAATGGAGAAACAGTTCTCTGTAACGAACACACCCGAAGAAAATGCATCATCATGTACTTTCTTCATTCGGGTGGCATGGGAATCCTGGTATTCCCCTATATCCTGTTCATTCCTATAACTCTTATAGGAAAGAACGGAACCAACGTTCCCCAGCACAGTATAACATGCGGGTTCGGTCAATACATCCATATTATTATCTTTATTAGGGCATGAAATAGTCGCTACCTAGAGAGAGAGAGAAGAAAACACTTTAGCGTATGCTCGTGCAAGATCAGATTGGTTATTATCTTATCTAATCAGGATGGCTCCCACTGCTTTTTATCAAATCTTCTTTCAAACCCTAAAAGGAAAGACCAGCCGGGATTAATTACACACTACAAGTTCGCCAATCTTTCAGCCAGGCCAGTGTCGGTACTTTGAGGGAGGTCCCCCGTGCTTTCGCACGAACCTAATTAATGTAAACCTCGTTTTCCCAGAGGCGTAACCTCGTTAACACCTTTCTAGACACCTACTTGATCGGCTAATTTTAATATGTAAAACTCTCCCAGGAGTAACTGTTACTCGCAGCGGGTATCGGGATCCAACTATCTCATAGAAGGTATGCAATCTCATTGCAAATTTCAACACTTGAAATTCCCGATAAAATTTTTCCCCTAGTGTCCTATGACCTTGACGCAGGCCAACAAACCATAGTGCGCTAGTCAAGTTCAACCCGTCATTTCCTGATTGAATTAAACCCACCCGTACGACCCTTGACGCAGGCCAACAAAGTCGCACGACTACCCTAATCCAATCTGCATCATATGCATAAGCAGGTAAATACTAGTTAGCTACCGCACACTACGCCTTGACGCAGGCCAACAAACGTAGCACGAATACTAACTACTACTTATCTGAAATGACGGAGGGCTACGACAGGTTTTACGACAGGTTTTTCTGAAAACCTATTGCGTAATGAACTTGATATCGTTGTAGAATCAAATGAAGTTTTGAAATGGAGTGATTTTGAGGCTTTTCTAGTTTTGCTAAAGGGGTCACTCCCGGTGAAGGGATCGTCGGCCCTTTCCTCGTCGAATGAGGTGCGGGATATATCATATATATCACTGTGCAAAGCAAAACTCAAAAACAATCAAAAGCAAACCGAGTATGTAGCATCTGCCAGTTATTGCTAAAGGAGTCACTCCCGGTGAAGGGATCTCGGTCCTTTCCTCATCGAATAAGGTGCAGGGTATATCATATATACCGCTATGCAAAGCAAGAACTGTAGCTACCTGTTTTATTTGAAATTTGATTCTACAACATCTTAGGTTTCTTTTCTTTCATTAATCACATTAATGAAGTCCCATCATTTAAATACCTAAACATCACAGATAAATACGACGTACACTTATGCCATCCGCATTCGCCTCGATGTCCCCTCGTACACCGTTAGGTTAGGTAACTAACGGCAGAGCAGGGCAGGGCTAGTACGGGTGTAAAACATAAGTAACGTCTATATAATATATCATATATACTATATACTGTATCCATCACAGAACATCACATGATCACATCACAGATAACGCAGCAGAAGGAACATATGAAACATTGGATATA
The DNA here is from genome assembly GCA_030015575.1 of Agapanthus africanus. Classification (NCBI taxonomy): domain Eukaryota; kingdom Viridiplantae; phylum Streptophyta; class Magnoliopsida; order Asparagales; family Amaryllidaceae; genus Agapanthus; species Agapanthus africanus. The sequence goes on along the minus strand of JASDDO010000026.1, from coordinate 394,163,410 downwards.
CTAGGACGTCCGTGTTTTCAATACGAGCCAGCATAAAACACGGATTCCACGGTCGTGATGAATAGCCAATCCCACACCCCTAGACCCCTACGAGAGCGGCAAGCAACCCTGCCAATTCTAGGGTTAGGAGACCCGGACTCGACTCCTCGAGTTGGTCTCCCACTGGACCCCAGAACCCGGTTACTTGTGCTCCCCTCCTTGGGTCTATCCTAATGCGGAAAAGTAAATAATATACAAAAGGTGACGACTTCCGCAACCTGGAAGTGCCCCAAATAAAAAGAATATTACATACAAGTTGTTACATGAATGAAAATGAAAAACACTCATCTCACATAAAAACCCCCGGCTATTCAAACACGACAATCCAATATAACATATCCAGCAACACATAACATCACATGTCATCAACGTAAGTAAATATGTCCATCCCAATTGTCGTTGACATATAGCAACGAAACCGGCGATATCACATATTACACTTACGGTCACAGAAAAGAAAGTGTAAAACTACAACAGTTGGAATCCGCAACCTCTTTAGACATCACATGCCTAATCAAATGAAATACTTAGACATCACATGCCTAACAGTTATAAACCCCGCATTTTAGTCTCATTATCGAAAACTCTTTTCAATATCAAGTGAAACAAACCGCTAGATTTATAACCTTCATTCAGTTATCTCATAACTGTTTGTGAATTCCAATTATTGTATCACATTCCAGATAAACAGAAAATGTTAAACTTTCTGATCGAACAGTCGAATACCCAAGTTTTCCCGATACAGCTCAACACATGAAACAAGTCTAAAAACATTCAGTTCGTGCCTCAGTAGCAACGGTCCAGCCGTAGAAGGGTCAAGCCAACGCCTCACATGTGGCACGCCGTACTGCCCCAAACCCGAAGGTTCAGAGGGCAGTTCAAGACGGTCACATAATCGAGTTAAGGTTTGTTGTCTTCTAGAGGGTCCATCGCGTTACTTGCACTACTTAGAACGTCGTTAAACTATGGAAAAATCCAACACTTGGAAATTTCCCGACAGGGGAAAAATTGGGTATTTATATCCGGTCGAACTTTTTAACATATTCTAAAATTTATCCGGAAAGCCACATAGACAAAATCTGATACTCCGATCGAAACACCGAATCCCCAAAACAATCCCAGAAAATTCAACCCTTGAATAAATATTAAAAATTCCCATAAAACTCAGCACCAGAAAAGAGGAATTACTGTGCAAAAATTATTGCGCATTTTGGACAGTAGGCGGCGGAACCGCGGCAGAAGCCATGCTTCTGCCGCGTTTCCGCGGCGGTTTAGACGCATCATGAGCTCGTTTTGCACCATAATTCTTATATCTTCATGCTGATATTTTAAAGAATTTTTAATATGGAAAAATCCCATTTTTTAGAAAAAGTCCAGAGAGCAATATTTGAGTTGGGGTTTCGGGTCGATAGGACTTCAAACTCCATCTAGACTTCGCCTAAGGCTCTAGCTAGGCTCTGATACCACTGTAGGGTTCCTAGGCACACTATAAAGGTCTCACAAGTCATCAACCATGCCAATTTCAAATTTTATGGGTGCCGAGAAACCTTAATACGGATCGTTGACTAGAAATTTAGGCGAAATACGAAACTAGTTAACATTTTAACTAAAGGAGAGAGACTACAACCTTTGTAGATCCGGTTCTCCACTTCCTTAGCTCCATGTAGGTGTCCTCTCGCTGTCCATCTCGAATCCCGAACTCAATCGTCGGCTTCATCGGAGAAATGGGCGGAATAGGTCGTCGGCTTCATGCCGAAGATGATCTACGTCGAGGTTGCACAAGTTCAAGCTCCAACTTCACCAAGTTGTGAAACTTGTGAAGAAAACACCCAAAACAACTTGGCAAGAGGTAGAGGGTGAAGAAATAGAAGGTGGGTTCACTTTAGAATTGGATTTCACTCACTTTTGCTTAAGTTGCCATTGATGGGCTTAAGCTTTTCTTGAAGAAGAAGATGATCAAGAAGAAGAAAGAATATGATAAGTCATTTTAAAATGAAAAAGAAAACAATACTTATCATATCCGAACTAAGGTTAAGTGTAGAGAATATACCATGGTTACTTGGATGAGTTAGGGTTAAGCATGAAGACAAGAATGGTTGCATAAGTCAAAGCTTCATGAAGCTTCAATAAGAGACAAAGAAAGCCACCAATCTCATCTAAACCTTTTCTAAATAAATAAACAAATAAATAAATAAAAAGGCAAAACCCTAATCATCTCTTAACCATGGTTTAATTCTTCACACTTAACCAAATGAGCAAGTATCATCAAACATGATACATTGATGTGCACAAAAGTATATCACATATACAACATGTACATCAAGTGAGAAAATCCATTTAAAGTGAACCAATACCAGTTAATGCAAAGTAATATATCAAATATATAATTATACATTAAATCATTAAATCAACACTTGATTTAACGATCCGGTCATATCGCATATAACCGACCAGTATCCAATGTATCGTTTTATCGAATCAATGATTCGATAACTAGGTCATATCGCATACAACCAATCGAAACATTCATCGCGAGAATGAAATGCGGTATCACATACACGCATTATTCTCGGTCCCGCACATATCTCATATGCGCTCCTATTTCATTTCGCTTGAGCCAAGAAACCTCTGTGTAGGACTCTAAAGACTCGTCAATACGCCGGTAGCAGATGATGATCATATCAAGCACCCACAAGCCGCAAGCGGTCTGCTAAACGTAACGGCCATCCGGGTATTGAGCGATCAGAAGATCAACGAGCTAGCCCGCTCACACTCCTATGAATCCAACCAGTAACACTTACCGTACAGTCCGGTCTGTTCGTCTGATACGTCGCATATCAAGTCTAGGGGTGGTAAACGTCAGACCCTAATAACCGATAAGTCGTGCCGATGTGAGGCACATAACGGGTCGAGAAACTACTGGTAACACTTACCAGCAAATCTTTGATCAGCCCTGGCCAGGGACTTCCCTGTTACGGCCAATCGAGCACAGCGCAACATCAACTCCCAATACCGGGAGAGAAGAAACCCCTCCTATCGCTCATTGCCTCCATGTGACTCGGGACTGTACCCAAAGACCACCGTTTTGCATGCCCTCATGGACGTGGTAAGGTGGTGTTCAAAGCACAGTGGGAATCACATAAGACTCTATGACGATCTCGGGTCTACAGACTAACCTGTATAAGTGTCACCTGAGAACTGCCATCTGACGTGAGGTATAATACCATCTGGGAGTTCTCGGCGAGTCCGTCCAGTGTACCCAGTCTCCACTGAGCACCCGTATACCATCTCTGATGTCAAACACCAATGGATATGGGATCATCCATCGCCCATCTCATGGGTCGAGAAGCGTATACGCTAGTCTACTCTGGTATATCGATGGCCCGTCTCGATACACCCACGACTAGGGACCTTGAAGGATGTACTTATGGACTACCATGCCCCCACTAGTATGATCTGCATCATAGTCCAGGTAGTCAAGTACACATCCTAAGGGCTTTACCAACATGCAACCATAAGACAGTTTAAAGAGACAAGTGTACATGTTAAGATAAAGAGCAACCAGATAGCATACTATCATATCGAGCAAGAAAGTCATCTCTATATATGTCCAAGCATCCAATATAATATACATCTTCTATACAATACTGGCCTCTAGGGCATACATACAACTAACACAAGTGACTGTAGGAGAACCCCGTCGCCGAAAGCATCCGTTCGGGTGCTTGCGGTAGCGGTGTTCTTCCTTAGTGCACTTCGTCGACGGTATCGGGGGTGCGGCCGTCTACTAAAGTTTGCGACGAGCATTCGATCAGTATGTCGGGAATCCTGTTGAATTGCCCGACTTGATATTGAAAAGTGTTTTCGATAATGAGACTAAAATGCGGGGTTTATAATTGTTAGGCATGCGATGTCTAAGGAATTCATTTGATTAGGCATGCGATGTCTAAAGGGTTTGCGGATTCCAACTGTGTAGTTTTACACTTTCTTTTCTGTGACCGTAAGTGTAATATGTGATATCGTCGGTTTCGTTGCTATATGTCGACGACAATTGGGATGCGCATATTTACTTACGTTGATGACATGTGATGTTATGTGTTGCTGGATATGTTATATTGGATCGTCGTGTTTGAATAGCCGGGGTTTTTTTTATGTGAGATGAGTGTTTTTCATTTTCATTCATGTAAAAACTTGTATGTAATATTCTTTTATTGGGGCTCTTCCAGGTTGCAGAAGTTGTCACCGTTGTTGTATATTATTTACTTTTCCGTACTAGGATAGACCCAAGGAGGAGGGCACAAGTAACCGGGTTCTGGAGTCCAGTGGGAGACCAACTCGAGGAGTCGAGTCCGGGTCTCCTAACTCTAGAATTGGTAGGGTTGCTTACCGCTCTCGTAGGGGTCTTGGGGTGTGGGTTTGGCTATTCATCGCGACCGTGGAATCCGTGTTTTATACTGGCTCATATTGAAAACACGGACGTCATAGTATATCCAATGTTTCATATGTTTTTTCTGCTGCGATATCTGTGATGTGATCATTTGATGTTCTGTGATAAATACTGTATATAGTATATATGATATATTATATAGGCGTTACTTATGTTTTACACCCGCGCTAGCCCTGCCCCGCTCTGTCGTTAGTTACCTAACCTAACGGTGCACGAGGGGACATCGAGGCGAATGCGGATGGCATAAGTGTACGTCGTATTTATCTGTGATGTATAGGTAATTTAAATGATGGGACTTCATTAATGTGATTAATGAAAGAAAAGAAACCTAAGATGTTGTGGAATCGAATTTCTTAAAAACAGGTAGCTACAGTTCTTGCTTTGCATCGCGGTGTTCCTTGTAGAACATCCTGCACCTTATTCGATAAGGAAAGGGCCGAGATCCCTTCACCGGGAGTGATCCCTTTAGCAATAACTGGCAGATGCTACAACCCTCGGTTTGTCTTTTGATTGCTTCTATAGTTTCTGCTTTGCACAGTGATATATATGATATATCCCGCACCTCATTCGACGAGGAAAGGACCGACGATCCCTTCACCGGGAGTGACTCCTTTAGCAAAACTAGAAAAGCCTAAAAAACACTCCATTTCAAAATTCATTCGATCCTACAACGATATCAAGTTCATTACGCAGTAGGTTTTCAGAAAAACCTGTCGTAGCCCTCCGTCATTTCAGATAAGTCCTACTTAGTATTCGTGCTACGTTTGTTGACGTACGTCAAGGCGTAGTGTGCGGTAGCTAACTAGTATTTATCTGTTTATGCATATGATGCAGATTGGGTTAGGGTAGTCGTACGGCCTTGTTGACCTCCGTCAAGGGTCGTGCGGGTGGGTTTGATTCAATCAAGAAATGACGGGTTGAACTTGACTAGTAGCCTATGGTTTGTTGACCTCCGTCAAGGTCATAGGGTGCTAGGGGCAAAATTATCGGGAATTTCAAGTGTTGAAATTTGCAATGAGATTACATACCTTCTATGAGATAGTTGGATCCCGATACCCACTGCGAGTAATTGTTGCTCCTGGGAGAGTTTTACACATTACAATTAGCCGATCAAGTAGGTGTCTAGAAAGGTGTCAACGGGGTTACGCCTCTGGGAAAACGAGGTTTACATTAATTAGGTTCGTGCGAAAGCACGGGGGACCTCCCTCAAAGTACCGACACTGGCCTGGCTGAAAGATTGGCGAACTTGTAGTATGTAATTAATCCCGGCTAGTCTTTCCTTTTAGGGTTTGAAGGAAGATTTGATAAAAATAGTGGGAGCCATCCTGATTAGATAAAATAATAACCAATCTGATCTTGCAAGAGCGCACGCAGAGTGTTTTCTTCTCTCTCTCTCCTGGTAGCGACCATGTCACGCCTTAATTAAGATAATAAAACGGATGAATTGACCGAACCCGCTTGTTATACTGAGCTGTGGAATGTTGGTCCCGCTCCAACTTATAATTGTTATAAGACAAAGCAGGATATTGGGGATTACCAGAATTCCCGTGCCGCCCAAACGAAGAAAGTGCATACTGATGCATCATCTTCGGGTGTGTTCATTACAGAGAACTATTTCTCAGTATCCTTTACGTCCTCGGTATATGATACCGGATCAGGATCCCTCATATGTAATCTGTTACATGGGCTACAGAAAGGTTGAGAACTGAGAACGGGTGATAAGTTTCATGAGACAGAAAACGGGGCAAGTGTTGCAGCCAAGTCTGTTGGTCACTGTCACCCTGTATTACCAGCATATTGATTCTGAACGAATATTATTAGATACCGAACCTGATATACAAAATCATATCTGTCTCTTTATTAGTAAAGAAACGATAAAATTTTGTATTGTTGGATAATATTTTGAACATTTCCTATATCAAAAGTTGATCGGTTCAGGCACGTTATCTAAAAGCGTTGACGTTCTAAATCAAACTACAGTTCTTAGTATACGGAACACACACAAAAGGAAGAGTTCAGAAATGAACGGATCCTTCTTGAGGCATTGTAGACTAGGTCATATCAATGCGACCCGACTGGTTCAAGTTACATTTAGATGCATATTTAAATCAGTTTGAATTTACATTTTGTGAAACTTGCCAGTCATGTCACAAAGATAAGATGACCATAGCTCTGTTTAATGGAAACAGAGAAAGAGTTAGTGAACTCTTGGGATTGATACATGCTGATGTTTGTAAGGTCCCCTGTCTACACATGCCAAGACAGGCTCTTTATACTTCATTACATTCTCTGATGATCTCTCAAGATTCAGTCATATGTTCCTGTTGAAACATGAGTCCGAACCTTTTGAGATATTCGCTGAATATAAATTAGAAGTAGAGAACCAAACACCGGGTATAAGTATTCTGTCCTATGATAAGATCAGGGAGGAGAATACTTGTGCATAGAATTCCTGGACTATTCTAAAGGAGAACGAGATTCTCTATCAGCATTACTCCTCCGTATACACCATAGCACGATGGTAGATCGGGGCGGAGCAATCACACCCTATATGATAAGGTGTGCTTTATGATGAGTACTGCTGAGTTTCCTATTTCCTTTTGGGAGTTATGCACTTAAGAAGCTGCATACCTATTGAATAGGGTTCAAATCAAATCAGTTGCTTACCACTTCATATGTGATATGGTAAGGGAAGAGCCCATCTCTTAAGTCAGTTAAGATTTGGGGTTGTCCGGACTATGTCTAAAAAAAAAATCCGGACAAGCTCGAGGCAAGTTCTGTTATGTACAACTGGAAAGGTTCCAGCTATACAAACTACATCAGATGATTTGGTAGAACCAAAGGATTCAGTAGATTCCAACGAAGCTCAGCATCTCCGCCGATCTAGTAGGGTTCCTCACCCACCAGAGAGATACTTCGGTTTCTCGATGACAGTGGGAGCGAGGATTGCATCATGAGATGATGACCCAACTAGTTTCGAGCAGGCCATCAGGAGTGGGACTCTGTAAGAATGGCTGGATGCTTAGCGATCTGAGATGGAATCCTTATACACCAACAAAGTATGAACTTTAGTTGCTTAATCTGAAGGGTTAAATCCCCATCAGGAGCAAGTATATCTTGAGAAGATTACTTGGTGTGCATGCAAAAGTTGAGACTTTCAAAGCTAGACTTGTTAAAGGTTTGCATCATAGACCAGTTGTGGCTAATGATGAATCCTTTTCTGGGGCCAATGCTTAAGTCCATCCAGATCCTACTTGCCACGGCTACATACCATGAATACGATATCTGGTGGTTGGGTGTCATGACTGCTTTTCTAAAAGGGTGTTTTATAAGAGAGCGTCTATAAGTACACAGCCAGAGGGCTTCGTAGACAGTGGGAGCAATGGAAACGTGTGCAAGATATTTTATGTGATGAAGCAGGCATCGCGGAGTTGGAACATCTGTTTTAATGAGTTAGTCAAACAGTTTGACATCATCAAAATGGTTGATGAACCTTGTATATACAAAAAGGTAGTAGGGAGTTTGGTAGTGATCTTCGTAAAGTACGTGGATGACATACTCTTGATAGGGAAGGAGTTTCCTATGCTACGCTCGGTCAATCTCCGCTTATCACAATGATTCTCCATATAGGATCAAATTGATACCTCCTAAATCCTGGGTTTTGGATCTATGAGATAGATCTATTTGGGTGTTAGGATACTCACTAGTTGTAGTGAGAAGGTATCGGTTGATCCTGGGGAGAATCACTGGAAAGGTTCCAGAGTGATAAGGACGACTGAAAGTCAGTCACAGGCATTGTCTTTACCCTCAGTAAAGGGACGGTATGTTGGAAGGGTTCCAAGCTAGATACCGTGGCATACTAGACAACAAAGGCTGGATACATCGCTACTTAAGATGCTACCAAAGAGGCAGTCTGGATGTATATTTGTTCATGAGATGAACTTTGTTCCTCCCATTGTGTGATAATGGAGTTGTGGCTTATGCCAAGGAACGTCCGTCCCATCAGTGATCCAGACATATTCTAAGGCAGTATCACCTGATCATGGAGATGGTTGATCTCCAGAGGATCGAGGTTAGGAGAGCACACTCAAAGGACAACACGGCGGATCCACTCACAAAGGCCTTTTCCCAGAGAGAGACTTTTATGGGATGGTTGAGTATGAGATACTACAACCACTGCTACAGATGGCCCTAGTGCAAGTGGGAGATTGTTAGTTAATGTAATTTAATATATCAAATATATATAATTATACATTAAATTATCGAATCAACACTTGATCCGATAATCCGGCTATTTCACAAATAACCGACTAATATAATCTGTATCAGATCATCAAATCAACACTTGATCCGATGACCCGGCTATATCACATATACCCGGTCGATATCACATATCGCGAGAATCTAATATGGTATCGCATACACGTATTGTTCTCGGTCCCGCACATATCACATATGTGCTCCTACTCCATTTTGCCTGAGCCAGGAAACCTCTGTGTAGGACTCTAAAGAATCGTCAATACACCAGCAATAGGTGATGATCATATCAAACACCCACAAGCTACAAGCGGTCAGCTAAACGTAACAACCACCTAGGTATTGAGCAATCAGAAGATCAACAAGCAAGCCTGTATTTTTTCTCCCATGAATCCAACCAGTAACACTCCCGTACAATCCGGTTTCTTCGTCTGATATGTCGCATATCTCGCCTAGGGGTGGAAAACGTCAGACCCCGGTAGCTTGATAAGTCGTGTCGATATGAGGTCTATAACAGTTCGAGAAACTACTGATAACACTTACCAGTAAATCTCAGAAACCCTGGCCAGGGATTTCCAGTTATAGTCAATCGAATACAGCGCAACATCAACTCCCTTTACCGAGAGAGACGAAACCCCCCTATCGCTCATTGCCTCCATGTGATTCGGGACTGTACCTAAAAGCCACCTTTTTGCACGCCCTCTTGGACATGGTATGATGGAAATCAACGCACAGTGGGAATCACACAAGACTCTATGACGATCTCGGGTCTACAGACTAACCTGTACCGGTGTCACCAGAGAACTGCCATCTGACGTGAGGTATAATACCATCTGGGAGTTCTCGGTAAGTCCGTCCAGTGTACCCAGTCTCCACTGAGCATCCGTATACCTTCTCTGATGTCAAACACCAATGGATATGAGATCATCCATCGCCCATCATATGGGTCATGAAGTGCATACGCTAGTCTACTCTGGTATATCGATGCCCTGTCTCGATACACCTAAGACTAGGAACATTTGAAGGATGTACTTGGAAACTACACTGTCCTCACTAGTATGATCTGCATCATAGTCCTAGTAGTCAAGTACTCATCCTATGGACTTTATCAACATGTGACATAGAGACAATCAGAGTACATGTTAAGATAAAGAGTAACCAGATAGCATACTATCATGTCGAGCAAGAAAGTCCTCCCTATATATGTCCAAGCATCCACTACAATATACAACGGATGTATAGTAATGTCCTCTAGGGTATACATATAACTAACAATCTCCCACTTGCACTAGGGCCATCTGTTGTGGTATTGCATACCCAACAATCAGCTGTGATTGAAGTATCTCATACTCAACCATCCCATAAAAGTCTTTACTGGGAAATAGGCCTTTGTGTGTGGATCCGCGCTGTTGTCCTTTGTGTCTACTCTCCTAACCTCGATCTCCCTGGAGATCAACCATCTCCATGATCAGGCGATATTGCCTAAGAATATGTCTGGATCTCTGATGGGACGGGGGTTCCTAGGCATAAGCCACAACTCCATTGTCACACAATGGTAGGAACGAAGTTCATCTCATGAACTAGTGTATATCCAGACTGCCTCTTTGGTAGCATCCTTGGTAACGATGTATCTTGCCTTTAATCGTCTAGTAAGTCACGGTATCTAGCTTGGAACTCTTCCAACATACCGTCCCTCCACTGAGGGTAAAGACAATGCCTGCGACTGACATTCAGTCGTCCTTGTCACCCATCTCACTACAACTAGTAAGAATCCTAACATCCAATTAGAACTATCCCATAGATCCATAACCCGGGATTTAGAAGGTATCACCTTGATCCTTTAGAGAATCTTTATGATAAGAGGAGATTGACCGATCGTAGCATAGGAAACTCCTTCCCTATCAATAGTATGTCATCCACGTACAATACGAGGATCACCACCATACTCCATACTACCTTTTTGTATATACAAGGTTCATCTACCATTTTGATGAAGTCAAACTCTTTGACTACTTCATCAAAACAGACGTTCCAACTCCGCGATGCCTGATTTATCGCATAAATCATCTTGCACACTTTTCCGCTGCTCCCACTGTCTATGAAGCCCTCTGGCTGTGTACATATAGATGCTTTCTTCTAAAACATCATTTAGAAAAGCAGTCATGACACCCAACCACCAGATATCGTAGTCATGGTATGTAGCAGTGGCAAGTGGGATCTGGATGGACTTAAGCATAGCTTTGAAAGTCTCAATTTTTCCATGTACACCAAGTAATCTTCTCAAGATATACTTGCTCCTGATGGGGATTTAACCCTTTAAATAAAGCAACCAAAGTCCATACTTTGTTGGTGTATATGTTAGTTATATGTATGCCCTAGAGGCCATTACTGTACATAGGATGTATATTGTAGTGGATGCTTGGACATATATAGGGAGGACTTTCTTGCTCGACATGATAGTATGCTATCTGGTTACTCTTTACCTTAACGTGTATAATGATTGTCTCTCTGTTACATGTTGGTAAAGCCCTTAGGATGTGTACTTGACTACCAGGACTATGATGCGGATCATACTAGTGGGGACATGATAGTCTATAAATACATCCTTCAAAGTCCCTAGTCGTGGGTGTATCGAGATGGGGCATCGATAAACCAGAGTAGACTAGCGTATACCTTCTCGACCCATACAGATGGGCGATGGATGATCCCATATCCATTGGTGTTTGACATCAGAGATGATATACGGGTGCTCAGTGGAGACTGGGTACACTGGATGGACTCGCCGAGAACACCCAGATGGTATTATACCTTACGTCAGATGTGTTAGTTATATGTATGCCCTAGAGGCCATTACTGTACATTGGATGTATATTGTAGTGGATGCTGGGACATATATAGGGAGGACTTTCTTGCTCGACATGATAGTATGCTATCTGGTTACTCTTTACCTTAAACGTGTATACTGATTGTCTCTCTGTTACATGTTGGTAAAGCCCTTAGGATGTGTACTTGACTACCTGGACTATGATGCGGATCATACTAGTGGGGACATGGTGGTCCGTAAGTACATCCTTCAAAGTCCCTAGTCGTGGGTGTATCGAGACGGGGCATCGATATACCAGAGTAAACTAGCGTATACCTTCTCGACCCATACAGATGGGCGATGGATGATCCCATATCCATTGGTGTTTGACATCAGAGATGATATACGGGTGCTCAGTGGAGACTGGGTACACTGGACGGACTCGCCGAGAACTCCCAGATGGTATTATACCTTACGTCAGATGGCAGTTCTCTGGTGACACTGGTACAGAGTAGTCTGTTGACCCGAGATCGTCATAGAGTCTTGTGTAGTTCCCACTGTGCTTTGATTTCCATCTTACCACGTCCAAGAGGGCGTGCAAAACGGTGGTTTTTGGGTACAGTCCCGAGTCACATGGAGGCAATGAGCGATAGGAGGGGATTCGTCTCTCCCGGTATAGGGGGTTGATGTTGCGCTTTGTTCGATTGGCTATAACAGGAAATCCCCTGGCCAGGGTTGCTGAGATTTACTGGTAAGTGTTACCAGTAGTTTCTCGAATTGTTATAGACCTCATATCGACACGACTTATCGAGCTATTGGGGTCTGACGTTTACCACCCCTAGGCGAGATATGCGACATATCATACGATCAAACCGGACTGTACGGTAGTGTTACTGGTTGGATTCACTGGAGTGTGAGCGGGCTTGCTCGTCGATCTTCAGATCGCTCAATACCCGGGTGGCCGTTACGTTTAGCAGACCGCTTGCGGCTTGTGGGTGTTTGATATGATCATCGCCTGCTGCCGGCGTATTGACGAGTCTTTAGAGTCCTACACAGAGGTTTCCTGGCTCAAGCGAAATGAAATAGGAGCGCATATGAGATATGTGCGGGACCGAGAATAATGCGTGTATGTGATACCGTATTTCATTCTCGCGATGAATGTGTCGAATGGTTATATGCGATATAACCTAGTTATTGAATCGAGGGTTGATTCGATAAGCCGATACATTGGATACTAGTCGGTTATATGCGATATGACCGGATCGTTAAATCAAGTGTTGATTTAATGATTTAATGTATAATTATATATTTGATATATTACTTTGCATTAACTAGTATTGGTTCACTTTAAATGGATTTTCTCACTTGGGTTGTGCACATTGTATATATGATATAGTTTTGTGCACTAGTTTGTATCATGTTTGATGATGCATGCAAACTTGGGTGTATGTTTGATTTGAACCATGTTTAGGTTAATGGTTATGGTTTTAAAATATTCACTTATTCATTTCATTTATATTCTTTATTTCTTTTGGCTAAAATGAAATGGTTGCTAATTTTGTCTTTTGTGGAAACTTCATGATGCTTTGAATTTGTAACCATTTTGTTTTATGTTTAAAACCTAACCATTAGCTAAACTAGAGTTTGCTCTCAACAAGAGTTAGGTCTAACCCAAGGTTGCATTATGATAAGATCAATTTGATTTTATTATTGTTTTAATCATCATGATATCTTCTTCTTCTTCTTCTTCTTCAACAAAAGGAAAAAGCTTGCAACCTTTAATGGCAACTAGCCAAAACAAGTGAGAAATCCAAATCTAAAGTCTACCCACTTCCTATTTCTTCATCCTCTACCTCTTGCCAAGTTGTATAGGGTGTTTCCTTCACAAGTTTTCAAGGCTTGGTGAAGTTGGAGCTTGTTCTAGCGATGCCTCGACATAGATCATCTTCGGCATCGAACCGACGATCAAGCCCGCCTATTCTTCGATGATGCCAATGCTAGAGTCAAGAGATTGATTTGGACAGCGGAGGGAGATCATCGCGGAGCTATGGAGGTGGAGAACCGGATCTACAAAGGTTGTATTTCCGTATTCTAGTAGTTAAGTGTTAACTAGTTTGTTTTTTCGCCTAGACATCTAGCCAACGATCCGTAGTTTAGGGTTTCTCGGCACCGTAAATTTTGAAATTGGCATGGTTGATGCCTTGTGAGACCTCATTAGGGTGCCTAGGAACCCTACAGTGGTATCAGAGCCTAGCTAGAGCCTTAGGCGAAGTCTAGACGCAATTTGAAGTCCGAACGAACCCGGAACCCAAAACCAAACATGCTCTCTGTCCTTTTTTGAAAATTGTGGATTTTTGAGAATTAAAAATATGCAGAAAAATAAGCAGGGTCTTGTTTGAATTACTGTGAAATACGAGGGTCTAATTCAAATATTTCAGCGCGGAACCGCGGCATAAGCCCTCACATGCGGCGGTTCCGCCGTCGTACAGTCCCTTTGACCAATGTTTTCTGCACAGTAATTCATATAATTTATTGCTATATTTTGTGGTTATTTTTAATGTGACTCTACAGTTGAGTATTCTGGGGTTGTTTTGGGGATTCGGTGTTTCGATCGGAGTATCAGATTTTGTCTATGTGGCTTTCCGGATAAATTTTAGAATATGTTAAAAAGTTCGACCGGATATAAATACCCAATTTTTTCCCCTGTCGGGAAATTTCCAAGTGTTGGATTTTCCATAGTTTAACGACGTTCTAAGTAGTGCAAGTAACGCGATGGACCCTCTAGAAGACAACAAACCTTAACTCGATTATGTGACCGTCTTGAACTGCCCTTTGAACCTTCGGGTTTGGGGCAGTACGGCGTGCCACATGTGAGGCGTTGGCTTGACCCTTCTACGGCTGGACCGTTGGTACTGAGGCACGAACTGAATGTTGTTAGACTTGTTTCATGTGTTGATCTGTATCGGGAAAACTTGGGTGTTCGATCGTTCGATCAGAAAGTTTAACATTTTCTATTTATCCGGAATGTGATACAATAATTGGAATTCACAATAAGTTATGAGATAACTGAATGAATGTTATAAACATAGCAGTTTAGTCTCACTTGATCGGTTGCCACGGAATTTTGATGCGATCAAAAGTCCGTCGCAATCACGTAGTGTACGCGGATACTCGCCGGATAAACTTAATAGACAGCCTCACTCCATAGCCCCGACCAAGTGACTGTAGGAGAACCCCGTCGCCGAAAGCATCCGTTCGGGTGCTCGCGGCAGCGGTGTTCCGCCTTGGTGCACTTCGTCGACGGCATCGGGGGTGCGGCCGCCTACTGAAGTTTGCGACGAGCATGCGATCAGGATGTCGGGAATCCTGTTGAATTGCCCGACTTGGTATTGAAAAGTGTTTTCGATAATGAGGCTAAAATGCGGGGTTTATAATTGTTAGGCATGCGATGTCTAAAGAATTCATTTGGTTAGGCATGCGATGTCTGAGGAGGTTGCGGATTCCAACTGTTGTAGTTTTACACTTTCTTTTCTGTGACCGTAAGTGTAATATGTGATATCGCCGGTTTCGTTGCTATATGTCAACGACAATTGGGATGGACATATTTACTTACGCTGATGACATGTGATGTTATGTGTTGCTGGATATGTTATATTGGATCGTCGTGTTTGAATAGCCGGGGGTTTTTTTTATGTGAGATGCGTGTTTTTCATTTTCATTCATGTAAAAACTTGTATGTAATATTCTTTTATTGGGGCACTTCCAGGTTGCGGAAGTTGTCACCTTTTGTATATTATTTACTTTTCCGCACTAGGATAGACCCAAGGAGGAGAGCACAAGTAACCGGGTTCTGGAGTCCAGTGGGAGACCAACTCGAGGAGTCGAGTCCGGGTCTCCTAACTCCAGAATTGGTAGGGTTGCTTGCCGCTCTCGTAGGGGTCTAGGGGTGTGGGATTGGCTATTCATCACGACCGTGGAATCCGTGTTTTATACTGGCTCGTATTGAAAACATGGACGTCTTAGTATATCCAATATTTCATATGATTCTTCTGCTGTGATATCTGTGATGTGATCATGTGATGTTCTGTGATGGATACAGTATATAGTATATATGATATATTATATAGATGTTACTTATGTTTTACACCCGCGCTAGCCCTGCCCCGCTCTGCCGTTAGTTACCTAACCTAACGGTGCACGAGGGGACATCGAGGCGAATGCGGATGGCATAAGTGTACGTCGTATTTATCTGTGATGTTTAGGTATTTAAATGATGGGACTTCAGTAATGTGATTAATGAAAGTAAAAGAAACCTAAGATGTTGTAGAATCGAATTTCAAAATTAAAACAGGTAGCTACAGTTCTTGCTTTGCACAGAGGTATATGTGATATATCCTGCAAATTATTCGATGAGGAAAGGACCGAGATCCCTTCACCGGGAGTGACTCCTTTAGCAATAACTGGCAGATGCTACACACTCGGTTTGTCTTTTGATTGCTTTTAAGTGTTTTTGCTTTGCACAGTGATATATATGATATATCCCGCACCTCATTCGACGAGGAAAGGACCGATGATCCCTTCACCGGGAGTGACTCCTTTAGCAAAACTAGAAAAGCCTCAAAAGCACTCCATTTTAAAATCATTTGATTCTACAACGATATCAAGTTCATTACGCAATAGGTTTTCAGAAAAACCTGTCGTAGCCCTCCGTCATTTCAGATAAGTTGTATATAGTATTGGTGCTGCATTTGTTGGCTTTCGTCAAGGTGCAGTGTGCGGTAGCTATATGCTGCTTATCTGCCAGCATACGATGCGATTGGATTAGGGTAGTCGTGCGGCTTTGTTGGCTTTCGTCAAGGGTCGTGCGGGTGGGTTTAATTCAATCAAGAAATGTACGGGTTGAACTTGACTAGCGGGCTATGGTTTGTTGGCTTTCGTCAAGGTCATAGCACGTTAGGGGCAAAATATTATCGGGAATTTCAAGTGTTGAAATTTGCAATGAGATTGCATACCTTCTATGAGATAGTTGGATCCCGATACCCGCTGCGAGTAAGAGTTACTCCTGGGAGAGTTTTACATATTACAATTAGCCGATCAAGTAGGTGTCTAGAAAGGTGTCAACGGGGTTACGTCTCTGGGAAAACGAGGTTTACATTAATTAGGTTCGTGCGAAAGCACGGGGGACCTCCCTCAAAGTACCGACACTGGCCTGGCTGAAAGATTGGCGAACTTGTAGTGTGTAATTAATCCCGGCTAGTCTTTCCTTTTAGGGTTTGAAGGAAGATTTGATAAAAAGCAGTGGGAGCCATCCTGATTAGATAAAATAATAACCAATCTATTCTTGCAAGAGCGCACGCTGAGTGTTTTCTTCACTCTCTCTCCTGGTAGCGACCATATCACGCCTTAATCAAGATAATAATACGGATTATTGACCGAACCCGCTTGTTATACTGAGCTGGGGAACGTTGGTCCCGCTCCAACTTAAAATTGTTATAAGACAGAGCAGGAAATAGGGGATTACCAGAATTCCCGTGCCGCCCAAACGAAGAGAGTGCATGCTGATGCATCATCTTCGGGCATGTTCATTACAGAGAACTGTTTCTCAGTATCCTTTACGTCCTGGGTATGTGATACCAAATCAGGATCCCAGATATGTAATCTGTTACATAGGGCTACAGAAAGGTAGAGAACTGAGAACGGGTGATAAGTTTCATGAGGCAGAAAACGGGGCAAGTGTTGCAGCCAAGTCTGTTGGTCACTGTCACCCTGTATTACAAATACATTGATTCGGAACGAATGTTATTAGATACCGAACCTGATATACAAAATCATATCAGTCTCTTTATCAGTAAAGAAAGGATATAATTTTGTATTGTTGGATAATGTTTTGAACATTTCCTATATCAGAAGTTGATCGGTTCAGGCACGTTATCTAAAAGCATTGATGTTCTAAATCAAACTACAGTTCTTAGTATATGGAACACACACAAGAGGAAGAGTTCAGAAATGAACGAATCCTTCTTGAGGTATTGTAGACTAGGTCAGATCAATGCGACCCGACTGGCTAGAGTTACATAAAGATGCATATTTAAATTAGTTTGAACTTACATCTTGTGAAACTCGCCAGTCATGTCACAAAGATAAGATGACCATAGCTCCGTTTACTGGAAACAGAGAAAGAGTTAGTGAACTCTTGGGATGATACATGTTGATGTATGTAGGTCCCCTGTCTACACATGCCAGGACTGGTTCTTTATACTTCATTACATTCTCTGATGATCTTTCGAGTTTCAGACCTATGTTCCTGTTGAAACACAAGTCCGAACCTTTTGAGATATTCACAGAATATAAGTTAGAAGTAGAGAACCGAAATACGGGTATAAGTATTATGTCCTTTGATGCGATCAAGGAGGAGAATACTTGAGCACGGAATTCCTGGATTATTCTAAAGGAGAATGAGATTCTCTCTCAGCATTACTCCTCCGTATACACCATAGCAAGATGGTATATCGGGGTGGAACAATCACACCCTATATGATATGGTGTGCTCTATGATGAGCACTACTGAGTTCCCTATTTTCCTTTTGGGAGTTATGCACTTGAGAAGATGCATACCTATTGAATTAGGTTCGAATCAAATCAATGCCTACCACTTCATATGTGATATGGAAAGGGAAGAGCCCATGTCTTAACTTAGTCAAGATTTGGGGTTGTCCGGCCTATGTCTAAAAGCAAAATCCGGACAAGCTCGAGGCAAAGTCTGTAATGTAGAACTGGAAAGGTTCCAGGTATACAAACTACAGCTGATGATTTGATAGAACCAAAGGATTCAGTACATTCCAACGAACCTCAGCCTCTCCGCCGATCTAGTAGGGTTCCTCACCCACCTGAGAGATACTTCTGTTTCTCTATGACAGTGGGAGCGAGGATTGCATCATGAGATGATGACCCAACTAGCTTCGAGCAGGCCATCGAGAGTAAGACTCTGTAAGAATGGCTGGATGTTTAGCGATCTGAGATGGAATCCTTATACACCAACAAAGTATGGACTTTGGTTGCTATATCTGAAGGGTTAAATCCCCATCAGGAGCAAGTATATCTTGAGAAGATTACTTTGTGTACTTGGAAAAGTTGAGACTTTCAAAGCTAGACTAGTTAAAGGTTTTCGTCATCGACCAGGCGTGGATAATGATGAAACCTTTTCAGTATCTATGCTTAAGTCTATCTAGATCCTACTTGCCACGGCTACATACCATGACTACGATATCTGGCGGTTGGGTGTCATGACTGCTTTTCTAAATGATGTTTTAAAAAAGGGGCGTCTATAAGTACACAGCCAGAGAGCCTCGTATACAGTGGGAGCAGCGGAAACGTGTGCAAGATGCTTTATAGGATAAAGCAGGCATCGCGGAGTTGGAACATCTGTTTTGATGAAATAGTCAAAGAGTTTGACATCATCAAAATGGTAGATGAACCTTGTATAAACAAAAAGGTAGTAGGGAGTATGGTGGTGATCCTCGTAGAGTACGTGGATGACATACTCTTGATAAGAAAGGAGTTTCTTATGCTACGCTCGATCAATCTCCATTTATCACAAAGATTCTCCGTGTAGGATCAAAATGATACCAACTAAATCCTGGATTTTGGATCTATGAGATAGATCTAATTGGATGTCAGGAATCTCACTAGTAGTAGTGAGATGGTATCAATCGATCCTGTGGAGAATCACTGGAAGGGTTCCAGGGTGATAAAGACGACTGAATGTCAGTCACAGGCATTGTCTTTACCTTCAGTAAAGGGACGGTATGTTGGAAGAGTTCCAAGCTAGATACCGTGACATACTAGACGATAAAGGTAGGATACATCGCTACTTAAGATGCTACCAAGGAGGATGTTTGGGTGTATATTGGTTCATGAGATGAACTACGTTCCAACCATTGTGAGACAATGGAGTTGTGGCTTATGCCAAGGAACGTCCGTCCCATCAGTGATCCAGACATATTCTAAGGCAGTATCACCTGATCATGGAGATGGTTGATCTCCAGGGGATCGAGGTCAGGAGAGTAGACTCAGAGGACAACACAGCGGATCCACTCACAAAGGCCTGTTCCCAGAGAGAGACTTTTATGGGATGGTAGAGTATGAGATACTACAACCACTGCTACAGATGGCCCTAGTGCAAGTGGGAGATTGTTAGTTATATGTATGCCCTAGAGGCCATTACTGTACATTGGATGTATATTGTAGTGGATGCTGGGACATATATAGGGAGGACTTTCTTGCTCGACATGATAGTATGCTATCTAGTTACTCTTTACCTTAAACGTGTATACTGATTGTCTCTCTGTTACATGTTGGTAAAACCCTTAGGATGTGTACTTGACTACCTGGACTATGATGCGGATCATACTAGTGGGGACATGGTGGTCCGTAAGTACATCCTTCAAAGTCCCTAGTCGTGGGTGTATCTAGACGGGGCATCGATATACCAGAGTAGACTAGCGTATACCTTCTCGAACCATACAGATGGGCGATGGATGATCCCATATCCATTGGTGTTTGACATCAGAGATGATATACGGGTGCTCAGTGGAGACTGGGTACACTGGACGGACTCGCCGAGAACTCCCAGATGGTATTATACCTTATGTCAGATGGCAGTTCTCTGGTGACACTGGTATAGAGTAGTCTGTTGACCCGAGATCGTCATAGAGTCTTGTGTGGTTCCCACTGTGCTTTGATTTCCATCTTACCACGTCCAAGAGGGCGTGCAAAACGGTGGTTTTTGGGTACAGTCCCGAGTCACATGGAGGCAGTGAGCGATAGGAGGGGATTCGTCTCTCCCGGTATAGGGGGTTGATGTTGCGCTGTGTTCGATTGGCTATAACAGGAAATCCCTGGCCAGGGTTGCTGAGATTTACTGGTAAGTGTTACCAGTAGTTTCTCGAATTGTTATAGACCTCATATCGACACGACTTATCGAGCTATTGGGGTCTGACGTTTACCACCCCTAGGCGAGATATGCGACATATCAGACGATCAGACCGGATTGTACGGTTGTGTTACTGGTTGGATTCACTGGAGTGTGAGCGGGCTTGCTCGTCGATCTTCAGATCGCTCAATACCCGGGTGGCCGTTACGTTTAGCAGACCGCTTGCGGCTTGTGGGTGTTTGATATGATCATCGCCTGCTGCCGGCGTATTGACGAGTCTTTAGAGTCCTACACAGAGGTTTCCTGGCTCAAGCGAAACGAAATAGGAGCGCATATGAGATATGTGCGGGACCAAGAATAATGCGTGTATGTGATACCGTATTTCATTCTCGCGATGAATGTGTCGAATGGTTATATGCGATATAACCTAGTTATTGAATCGAGGGTTGATTCGATAAGCCGATACATTGGATACTAGTCGGTTATATGCGATATGACCGGATCGTTAAATCAAGTGTTGATTTAATGATTTAATGTATAATTATATATTTGATATATTACTTTGCATTAACTAGTATTGGTTCACTTTAAATGGATTTTCTCACTTGGGTTGTGCACATTGTATATATGATATAGTTTTGTGCACTAGTTTGTATCATGTTTGATGATGCATGCAAACTTGGGTGTATGTTTGATTTGAACCATGTTTAGGTTAATGGTTATGGTTTTAAAATATTCACTTATTCATTTCATTTATATTCTTTATTTCTTTTGGCTAAAATGAAATGGTTGCTAATTTTGTCTTTTGTGGAAACTTCATGATGCTTTGAATTTGTAACCATTTTGTTTTATGTTTAAAACCTAACCATTAGCTAAACTAGAGTTTGCTCTCTACAAGAGTCAAGTCTAACCCAAGGTTGCATTATGATAAGATCAATTTGATTTTATTATTGTTTTAATCATCATGATATCTTCTTCTTCTTCTTCTTCAACAAAAGGAAAAAGCTTGCAACCTTTAATGGCAACTAGCCAAAACAAGTGAGAAATCCAAATCTAAAGTCTACCTACTTCCTATTTCTTCATCCTTTACCTCTTGCCAAGTTGTATAGGGTGTTTCCTTCACAAGTTTTCAAGGCTTGGTGAAGTTGGAGCTTGTTCTAGCAATGCCTCGACGTAGATCATCTTCGGCATCGAACCGACGATCAAGCCTGCCTATTCTTCGATGATGCCAATGCTAGAGTCAAGAGATCGATTTGGACAGCGGAGGGAGATCATCGCGGAGCTATGGAGATGGAGAACCGGATCTACAAAGGTTGTATTTCCGTATTCTAGTAGTTAAGTGTTAACTAGTTTGTTTTTTCGCCTAGACATCTAGCCAACGATCCATAGTTTAGGGTTTCTCGGCACCGTAAATTTTGAAATTGGCATGGTTGATGCCTTGTGAGACCTCATTAGGGTGCCTAAGAACCCTACAAGATGGCAGTTCTCAGGTGACACTGGTACAGAGTAGTCTGTTGACCCGAGATCGTCGTAGAGTCTTGTGTGATTCCCACTGTGCTTTGATTTCCACCTTACCACGTCCAAGAGGGCATGCAAAACGGTGGCTTTTGGGTA
Source organism: Agapanthus africanus (assembly GCA_030015575.1). Lineage (NCBI taxonomy): Eukaryota > Viridiplantae > Streptophyta > Magnoliopsida > Asparagales > Amaryllidaceae > Agapanthus > Agapanthus africanus. The sequence continues at coordinate 394,141,318 of JASDDO010000026.1, read as the reverse complement.
CAGTCCCGAATCACATGGAGGCAATGAGCGAAAGGAGGGGATTCGTCTCTCCCGGTATAGGGAGTTGATGTTGCACTGTGTTCGATTGGCTATAACCGGAAATCCCTGGCCAGGGTTGCTGAGATTTACTGGTAAGTGTTACCAGTAGTTTCTCGAACTGTTATAGACCTCATATCGACACGACTTATCGAGCTACCGGGGTCTGACGTGTTAGTTATATGTATGCCCTAGAGGCCATTACTATACATATGATGTATATTGTAGTGGATGCTTGGACATATATAGAGAGGACTTTCTTGCTCGACATGATAGTATGCTGTCTGGTTGATCTTTACCTTAACGTGTACACAGATTGTCTCTCTATTACATGTTGGTAAAGCCCTTAGGATGTGTACTTGACTACCTGGACTGTGATGCGGATCACACTAGTGGGGACATGGTAGTCCATAAGTACATCCTTCAAAGTCCCTAGTCGTGGGTGTATCGAGACGGGGCATCGATATACCAGAGTAGACTAGCATGTACCTTCTCGACCCATACAGATGGACGATGGATGATCCCATATCCATTGGTGTTTGACATCAGAGATGATATACGGGTGCTCAGTAGTGACTGGGTACACTGGACGGACTCGCCGAGAACTCCCAGATGGTATTATACCTCACGTCAGATGGCAGTTCTCTGGTGACACTGGTACAGAGTAGTCTGTTGACCCGAGATCGTCATAGAGTCTCGTGTGGTTCCCACTGTGCTTTGATTTCCATCTTACTACGTCCAAGAGGGCGTGCAAAACGATGGTTTTTGGGTACAGTCCCGAGTCACATGGAGGCAATGAGCGATAGGAGGGGATTCGTCTCTCCCGGTATAGGGAGTTGATGTTGCGCTGTGTTCGATTGGCTATAACCGGAAATCCCTGGCCAGGGTTGCTGAGATTTACTGGTAAGTGTTACCAGCAGTTTCTCGAATTGTTATAGACCTCATATCGACACGACTTATCGAGCTATTGGGGTCTGACGTTTACCACCCCTAGGCGAGATATGCGACATATCAGACGATCAGACCGGACTGTACGGTAGTGTTACTGGTTGGATTCACTGGAGTGTGAGCGGGCTTGCTCGTCGATCTTCAGATCGCTCAATACCCGGGTGGCCGTTACATTTAGCAGACCGCTTGCGGCTTGTGGATGTTTGATATGATCATCATCCGCTGCCGGCGTATTGACGAGTCTTTAGATTCCTACACAGAGGTTTCATGGCTCAAGCGAAACGAAATAGGAGCGCATATGAGATATGTGCGGCACCGAGAATAATGCGTGTATGTGATACCGTATTTCATTCTCGCGATGAATGTGTCGAATGGTTATATGCGATATAACCTAGTTATCGAATCGAGGGTTGATTCGATAAGCCGATACATTGATACTAGTCGGTTATATGCGATATGACCGGATCGTTAAATCAAGTGTTGATTTAATGATTTAATGTATAATTATATATTTGATATATTACTTTGCATTAACTAGTATCGGTTCACTTTAAATGGATTTTCTCGCTCGGATGTGCGCATTATATATGTGATATGATTTTGTGCACATGCTTGTATCATGTTTGATGATACATGATAGTTTGGTGTATGGTTTAAACCATGGTTGGTCAATGGTTAGGGTTTCTTATTCTTCATTTACTTATTCTTTTATTTATTCATTGATTTATGAATGAAATAGAATGGTGGCCATTTTTGGATTATCCTTGAAGCTTCATGAAGCTTTGAAATGGTTGACCATTTTGTTTCTTTCTCTAACCCTAACCATACAACCTAACCTAAGTTAATTCTCTACACCTAACTAGGGTTGGATTATGATACTATTGATTCTTTTTTATTTTACAAAATAACTTATCATAATTTTATCATCTTCTTGCTTTCTTCTTCTTCTTCACTTCAAAGAAGAAAGCTTGCTTCATCAATGGTGATTGATGTAATAGAGTGAGAAATCCAATTCTAAAGTCTACCCACTTCCTATTTCTTCATCCTCTACCTATTGCCAAGTAGTAGAGTGTGTTTCCTTCACTAGTTTTCATGGCTTGGTGAAGGTGGAGCTTGATCTAGCGATGCCTCGACGTAGATCATCTTCGGCATGGACATCGACGACCTAGCTCGCCATTTCTCCGACGAAGCCGATGCTAGAGCCCGGGAATTCTTTTGGACAGCGAGGGGACTTCGTTGCGGAGCTATGGAGGTGGAGCACCGGATCTACAAAGGTTGTATTTCCGTATTCTTATAGTTAATTGTTAACTAGTTATCTTTTCGCCTAGAAATCTAGCCAACGATCCGTTCTAGGGTTTCTCGGCACCGTTAAAATTTGAAATTGGCATGGTTGATGCCTTGTGAGACCTCATTAGGGTGCCTAGGAACCCTACAGTGGTATCAGAGCCTAGCTAGAGCCTTAGGCGAAGTCTAGACGGAATTTGAAACCCGAACGAACCCGAAACCCGATCACAAACTTGCTCTCTGTCCAATTTTTAAAAATCTGGATTTTTCCATATTAAAAATATGCAGAAAATTAAGCAGGGTTTTTCATGAATTACTGTGCAAAACGGAGCCCTAACTCCGTCAACCCACCGTGGAACCGCGGCCTTACCCCACGTGGAGCGGCGGTTCCGCGGCCGTTATGTTGAATCGTTGACTTTTGTTTGCACAGTAATTGTTATATTTGACTCTTCTGGTTTCTGGATAATTTTAATATTTTATTCAAGAGTTGAATTTTCTGGAGTTGTTTTGGGGATTCGGTGTTTCGATCGGGGCATCAAATTTTGTCTATTTGGCTTTCCGGATAATTTTTAGAATATGTTAAAAAGTTCGACCGGATATAAATACCCAATTTTTCCCCTGTCGGGAAATTTCCATGTGTTGGATTTTTCCGTAGTTTAACGACGTTCTAAGTAGTGCAAGTAACTCGATGGACCCTCTAGAAGACAACAAACCTTAACTCGATTATGTGACCGTCTTGAACTGCCCTTTGAACCTTCGGGTTTGGGGCAGTACGGCGTGCCACATATGAGGCGTTGGCTTGACCCTTCTACGGTTGGACCGTTGGTACTGAGGCACGAACTGAATGTTGTTAGACTTATTTCATGTGTTGATCTGTATCGGGAAAACTTGGGTGTTTGACTGTTCGATCGAAAAGTTTAACATTTTCTATTTATCTGGAATGGGATACAATAATTGGAATTCACAAGTAGTTATGAGATAACTGAATGAATGTTATAAACATAGCACTTTAGTCTCAAATGATCGGTTGCCACGGAATTTTGATGTGATCAAAAGTCCGTCGCAATCACGTAGCGTACGCGGATACTCGCCGGGTAAACTTAATAGACAGCCTCACTCCATAGCCCCGACCAAGTGACTGTAGGAGAACCCCGTCGCCGAAAGCATCCGTCCGGGTGCTCGCTGCAGCGGTGTTCCGCCTTGGTGCACTTCGTCGCCGGTATCGGGGGTGCAGCCGTCTACTAAAGTTTGCGACGAGCATTCGATCAGAATGTCGGGAATCTTGTTGAATTGCCCGACTTGATATTGAAAAGTGTTTTCGATTTTGAGACTAAAATGCGGAGTTTATAATTGTTAGGCATGCGATGTCTAAGTAATTCATTTGGTCAGGCATGCGATGTCTGAGGTGGTTGTGGATTCCAACTGTTGTAGTTTTAAACTTTCTTTTCTTTGACCGTAAGTGTAATATGTGATATCGCCGGTTTCGTTGCTATATGTCAACGACAATTGGGATGCGCATATTTACTTACGTTGATGACATGTGATGTTATGTGTTGCTGGATATGTTATATTGGATCGTCGTGTTTGAATAGCTGGGGGTTTTTATGTGAGATGAGTGTTTTTCATTTTCATTCATGTAAAAACTTGTATGTAATATTCTTTTATTGGGGCACTTCCAGGTTGCGGAAGTTGTCACCGTTTGTATATTATTTACTTTTCCGCACTAGGATAGACCCAAGGAGGAGGGCACAAGTAACCGGGTTCTGGAGTCCAGTGGGAGACCAACTCGAGGAGTCGAGTCCGGGTCTCCTAACTCCAGAATTGGTAGGGTTGCTTGCCGCTCTCGTAGGGGTCTAGGAGTGTGGGTTTGGCTATTCATCATGACCATGGAATCCGTGTTTTATACTGGCTCGTATTGAAAACACGGACGTCCTAGTATATCCAATATTTCATATGATTCTTCTGCTGCGATATCTGTGATGTGATCATGTGATGTTCTGTGATAAATGCTGTATATAGTATATATGATATATTATATAGACGTTACTTATGTTTTACACCCGCGCTAGCCCTGCCCCGCTCTGCCGTTAGTTACCTAACCTAACGGTGCACGAGGGGACATCGAGGCGAATGCGGATGGCATAAGTGTACGTCGTATTTATCTGTGATGTTTAGGTACTTAAATGATGGGACTTCATTAATGAGATTAATGAAATAAAAGAAACCTAATGATGTTGTAGAATCGAATTTCAAAATAAAACAGGTAGCTACAGTTCTTGCTTTGCACAGCGGTATATACGATATATCCTGCATCTTATTCGATGAGGAAAGGACCGAGATCCCTTCACCGGGAGTGACTCCTTTAGAAATAACTGGCAGATGCTACACACTCGGTTTGTCTTTTGATTGCTTTTAAGTGTTTTTTCTTTGCACAGCGATATATATTATATATCCCGCACCTCATTCGACGAGGAAAGGACCGACGATCCCTTCACCGGGAGTGACTCCTTTAGCAAAACTAGAAAAGCCTCAAAAGCACTCCATTTTCAAAATTCATTCGATCCTACAACGATATCAAGTTCATTACGCAATAGGTTTTCAGAAAAACCTGTCGTAGCCCTCCGTCATTTCAGATAAGTAGTAGTTAGTATTCGTGCTGCGTTTGTTGGCCTTTGTCAAGGCGCAGTGTGCAGTAGCTAACTGGTGCTTATCTGCTTATGCATATGATGCGGATTGGATTAGGGTAGTCGTGCGACCTTGTTGGCCTTTGTCAAGGGCCGTGCGGGTGGGTTTATTTCGATCAAGAAATGACGGGTTGAACTTGACTAGCATCCTATGGTTTGTTGGCCTTTGTTAAGGTCATAGGAGGTTAGGGGCAAAATATTATCGGGAATTTCAAGTGTTGAAATGTGCAATGAGATTGCATACCTTCTATGAGATAGTTGGATCCCGATACCCGCTGCGAGTAAGAGTTACTCGTGGGAGAGTTTTACATATTACAATTAGCCGATCAAGTAGGTGTCTAGAAAGGTGTTAACGGGGTTACGCCTATGGGAAAACGAGGTTTACATTAATTAGGTTCGTGCGAAAGCACGGGGGACCTCCTTCAAAGTACCGACACTGGCCTGGCTGAAAGATTGGCGAACTTGTAGTGTGTAATTAATCCCGGCTAGTCTTTCCTTTTGGGGTTTGAAGGAAGATTTGATAAAAAGCAGTGGGAGCCATCCTGATTAGATAAAATAATAACCAATCTATTCTTGAAAGAGCGCACGCTGAGTGTTTTCTTCTCTCTCTCTCCAGGTAGCGACCATATCACGCCTTAATCAAGATAATAATACGGAATATTGACCGAACCCGCTTGTTATACTGAGCTGGGGAACGTTGGTCCCGCTCCAACTTATAATTGTTATAAGACAGAGCAGGAAATTGGGGAATACCAGAATTCCCGTGCCGCCCAAACGAAGAGAGTGCATGCTGATGCATCATCTTCGGGTGTGTTCATTACAGAGAACTGTTTCTCAGTGTACTTTACGTCCTGGGTATGTGATACCAGATCAGGATACCAGATATGTAATATGTTACATAGGGCTACAGAAAGGTAGAGAACTGAGAACGGGTGATAAGTTTCATGAGACAGAAAACGGGGCATGTGTTGCAGCCAAGTCTGTTGGTCACTGTCACCCTGTATTAACAATACATTGATTCTGAACAAATGCTATTAGATACCGAACCTGATATACAAAATCATATCAGTCTCTTTATCAGTAAAGAAATGATAAAATTTTGTATAGTTGGATAATGTTTTGAACATTTCCTATATCAAAAGTTGATCGGTTCAGGCACGTTATCTAAAAGCGTTGATGTTCTAAATCAAACTACAGTTCTTTAGTATACGGAACACACACAAGAGGAAGAGTTCAGAAATGAACGAATCCTTCTTGAGGCATTGTAGACTAGGTCAGATCAATGTGACCCGACTAGCTGAAGTTACATGTAGATGCATATTTAAATCAGTTTGAATTTACATCTTGTGAAACTCGCCAGTCATGTCACAAAGATAAGATGACCACAGCTCTGTTTACTGGAAACAGAGAAAGAGTTAGTAAACTTTTGGGATGATACATGTTGATGTATGTAAGGTCCCCTGTCTACACATGCCAAGACCGGTTCTTTATACTTCATTACATTCTCTGATGATCTCTCAAGATTCAGATATATGTTCCTGTTGAAACACAAGTCAGAACCTTTTGAGATATTCACAGAATATAAGTTAGAAGTAGAGAACCAATACGGGTATAAGTATTATGTCCTTTGATGAGATCAGGGAGGAGAATACTTGAGCAAGGAATTCCTGGACTATTCTAAAGGAGAATGAGATTCTCTCTCAGCATTACTCCTCCGTATACACCATAGGACGATGGTATATCGGGGCGGAGCAGATACACCCTATTTGATATGGTGTGCTCTATGATGAGTACTACTGAGTTACCTGTTTCCTTTTTGGGAGTTATGCACTTGAGAAGCTGCATACCTATTGAATAGGGTTCGAATCAAATCAGTGCCTACCACTTCATATGTGATATGGAAAGGGAAGAGCCCATTTCTTAAGTTAGTTAAGATTTGGGGTTGTCCGGGCTATGTCTAAAGGCAAAATCCGGACAAGCTCGAGGCAAAGTCTGTTATGTACAACTGGAAATGTTCCAGGTATACAAACTGCAGCTGATGATTTGATAGGACCAAAGGATTCGGTAGTTACCAACGAACCTCAGCCTCTCCGCCGATCTAGTAGGGTTCCTCACCCACCTGAGAGATACTTCGGTTTCTCTATGACAGTGGGAGCGAGGATTACATCATGAGATGATGACCCAACTAGTTTCGAGCTGGCCATCAGGAGTGTGACTCTGTAAGAATGGCTGGATGCTTAGCGATCTGAGATGGAATCCTTATACACCAACAAAGTATGGACTTTGGTTGCTATATCTGAAGGGTTAAATCCCCATCAGGAGCAAGTATATCTTGAGAAGATTACTTGGTGTATATGGAAAAGTTGAGACTTTCAAAGCTAGACTTGTTAAAGGTTTTCTTCATCGACCAGGCGTGGATAATGATGAAACCTTTTCTAAGGAGCTATGCTTAAGTCCATCCAGATCCTACTTACCACGGCTACATACCATGACTACGATATCTGGTGGTTGGGTGTCATGACAGCTTTTCTAAATGATGTTTTAGAAGAGGGAGTCTATAAGTACACAGCCAGAGAGCCTCGTAGACAGTGGGAGCAGCGGAAACGTGTGCAAGATGCTTTATAGGATAAAGCAGGCATTGCGGAGTTGGAACATCTGTTTTGATGGATTAGTCAAAGAAGTTGACATCATCAAAATGGTAGATAAACCTTGTATAAACAAAAAGGTAGTAGGGAGTATGGTGACGATCCTCGTAGAGTACGTGGATGACATACCCTTGATAGGGAAGGAGTTTCCTATGCTACGCTCGATCAATCTCCGCTTATCACAATGATTCTCCACATAGGATCAAAGTGATACCTCCTAAATCCTGGGTTTTTGGATCTATGAGATGGATCTAATTGGATGTTAGGATTTTCACTAGTTGTAGTGAGATGGTATCAATCGATCCTGGGGAGAATCACTGGAAGGGTTCCAGGGTGATAATGACGACTGAATGTCAGTCACAGGCATTGTCTTTACCCTAAGCAGAGGGACGGTATGTTGGAAGAGTTCCAAGCTAGATACCGTGACATACTAGACGATAATGGAAGGATACATCACTACTTAAAATGCTGCTAAAGAGGCAGTCTGGGTGTATATTGGTTCATGAGATGAACTACGTTCCAACCATTTTGTGATAATGGAGTTATGGCTTATGCCGAGGAACGCCGGTCCCATCAGTGATCCAGACATATTCTAAGGCAGTATCACCTGATCAAGGAGATGGTTGATCTCCAGGGTGATCGAGGTTTGGAGAGTAGACTAAGAGGACAACATAGCGGATCCACTCACAAAGGCCTGTTGCCAGAGAGAGACTTTTATGGGATGGTTGAGTATGAGATACTATAACCACTGCTATCAGATGGCCCTAGTGCAAGTGGGAGATTGTTAGTTATATGTATGCCCTAGAGGCCATTACTATACATAGGATGTATATTGTAGTGGATGCTTGGACATATATAGAGAGGACTTTCTTGCTCGACATGATAGTATGCTGTCTGGTTGATCTTTACCTTAACGTGTACACAGATTGTCTCTCTATTACATGTTGGTAAAGCCCTTAGGATGTGTACTTGACTACCGGGACTGTGATGCGGATCACACTAGTGGGGACATGGTAGTCCATAAGTACATCCTTCAAAGTCCCTAGTCGTGGGTGTATCGAGACGGGGCATCGATATACCAGAGTAGACTAGCGTGTACCTTCTCGACCCATACAGATGGGCGATGGATGATCCCATATCCATTGGTGTTTGACATCAGAGATGATATACGGGTGCTCAGTAGTGACTGGGTACACTGGACGGACTCGCCGAGAACTCCCAGATGGTATTATACCTCACGTCAGATGGCAGTTCTCTGGTGACACTGGTACAGAGTAGTCTGTTGACCCGAGATTGTCATAGAGTCTCGTGTGGTTCCCACTGTGCTTTGATTTCCATCTTACCACGTCCAAGAGGGCGTGCAAAACGGTGGTTTTTAGGTACAGTCCCGAGTCACGTGGAGGCAATGAGCGATAGGAGGGGATTCGTCTCTCCCGGTATAGGGAGTTGATGTTGCGCTGTGTTCGATTGGCTATAACCTGAAATCCCTGGCCAGGGTTGCTGAGATTTACTGGTAAGTGTTACCAGCAGTTTCTCGAATTGTTATAGACCTCATATCGACACGACTTATCGAGCTATTGGGGTCTGACGTTTACCACCCCTAGGCGAGATATGCGACATATCAGACGATCAGACCGGACTGTACGGTAGTGTTACTGGTTGGATTCACTGGAGTGTGAGCGGGCTTGCTCGTCGATCTTCAGATCGATCAATACCCGGGTGGCCGTTACGTTTAGCAGACCGCTTGCGGCTTGTGGATGTTTGATATGATCATCATCCGCTGCCGGCGTATTGACGAGTCTTTAGAGTCCTACACAGAGGTTTCATGGCTCAAGCGAAACGAAATAGGAGCGCATATGAGATATGTGCGGGACCGAGAATAATGCGTGTATGTGATACCGTATTTCATTCTCGCGATGAATGTGTCGAATGGTTATATGCGATATAACCTAGTTATCGAATCGAGGGTTGATTCGATAAGCCGATACATTGGATACTAGTCGGTTATATGCGATATGACCGGATCGTTAAATCAAGTGTTGATTTAATGATTTAATGTATAATTATATATTTGATATATTACTTTGCATTAACTAGTATCGGTTCACTTTAAATGGATTTTCTCGCTCGGATGTGCGCATTATATATGTGATATGATTTTGTGCACATGCTTGTATCATGTTTGATGATACATGATAGTTTGGTGTATGGTTTAAACCATGGTTGGTCAATGGTTAGGGTTTCTTATTCTTCATTTACTTATTCTTTTATTTATTCATTGATTTATGAATGAAATAGAATGGTGGCCATTTTTGGATTATCCTTGAAGCTTCATGAAGCTTTGAAATGGTTGACCATTTTGTTTCTTTCTCTAACCCTAACCATACAACCTAACCTAAGTTAATTCTCTACACCTAAATAGGGTTGGATTATGATAAGTATTGATTCTTTTTTATTTTACAAAATAACTTATCATAATTTTATCATCTTCTTGCTTTCTTCTTCTTCTTCACTTCAAAGAAGAAAGCTTGCTTCATCAATGGTGATTGATGAAATAGAGTGAGAAATCCAATTCTAAAGTCTACCCACTTCCTATTTCTTCATCCTCTACCTCTTGCCAAGTAGTAGAGTGTGTTTCCTTCACAAGTTTTCATGGCTTGGTGAAGGTGGAGCTTGATCTAGCGATGCCTCGATGTAAATCATCTTCGGCATGGACATCGACGACCTAGCTCGCCATTTCTCCGACGAAGCCGACGCTAGAGCCCGGGAATTCTTTTGGACAGTGAGGGGACTTCGTTGCGGAGCTATGGAGGTGGAGCACCGGATCTACAAAGGTTGTATTTCCGTATTCTTATAGTTAATTGTTAACTAGTTATCTTTTAGCCTAGAAATCTAGCCAACGATCCGTTCTAGGGTTTCTCGGCACCGTTAAAATTTGAAATTGGCATGGTTGATGCCTTGTGAGACCTCATTAGGGTGCCTAGGAACCCTACATGACGTTTTCCACCCCTAGGCGAGATATGCGACATATCAGACGAACAGACCGGACTGTACGGTAAGTGTTACTGGTTGGATTCACAGGAGTGTGAGCGGGCTTGCTCGTCGATCTTCTGATCGCTCAATACCCGGGTGGCCGTTACGTTTAGCAGACCGCTTGCGGCTTGTGGGTGTTTGATATGATCATCACCTGCTGCCGGCGTATTGACGAGTCTTTAGAGTCCTACACAGAGGTTTCCTGGCTCAAGCGAAACGAAATAGGAGCGCATATGAGATATGTGCAGGACCGAGAAAAATGCGTGTATGTGATACCGTATTCTATTCTCGCGATGAATGTATCGATTGGTTGTATGCGATATAACCTAGTTATCGAATCAAGGATTGATTCGATAGGCCGATACATTTGATATTATTCGGTCATATGCGATATGACCGGATCGTTAAATCAAGTGTTGATTTAATGATTTAATGTATAATTATATATTTGATATATTACTTTGTATTAACTAGTATTGGTTCACTTAAAATAGATTTTCTCACTTGATGTGCACATTGTATATGTGATATATTTTTGTGCACTTGATTGTATCATGTTTGATGATACATGGAAGCTTGGGTGTAGGTTTATTTTAAACCATGTTTAAGTGAATGGTTAGGGTTTTGTTATCTTTTCTTAACTATTTATTTTACTTATTTAGTTTAGGGCAAGAAAAGAAATGGTTGCTTCTTTTGTTTGTTTCTTTGAAGCTTCAAGAAGCTTTGACCATTCTTGTTTCTTTCCTAAACCTAACCATTCACCTAACCTTGGTTTATTCTCTACACTTAACCATGGTTGATAAAATGATAAGAATGACTTTATTTCCATTTTATTCTTTATTCTTATCATATTATCTTCTTCTTCTTCTTTTTCAAGAAGAAAGAAGCTTGCTAGCTTCAATGGTGACTTGAGAAAAAGTGTGAGAAATCCAATTCTAAAGTGAACCCACTTCCTATTTCTTCATCCTCTACCACTTGCCAAGTAGTATAGGGTGTTTTCTTCACAAGTTTCATGACTTGGTGAAGTTGGAGCTTGATCTTGAGTTGCCTCGACGTAGATCATCTTCGGCATCGAAGTCAACGACCTAGCCCGATCATTTCTTCGACGATACCATCGCTAGAGTCCGGGATCCGATGATCGCAGCGGAGGGACGTCAACATGGAGCTATGGAGGTGGAGGACAGGATCTACAAAGGTTGTTTTTCCGTTCACTTTAGAGTAAAGTTGTTTACTTGCATAGTTATCGCTTTAAACTCTAGTCAACGATCGCATTAAGGTTTCTCGGCACCGGAAATTTTTGACTTTGGCATGGTTGATGCCTTGTGGAACCTCCTTAGAGTGCCTAGGAACCCTATAGTATAAGGATTCCATCTCAGATCGCTAAGCATCCAGCCATTCTTACAGAGTCCCACTCCTGATGGCCAGCTCGAAACAAGTTGGGTCATCATCTCATGATGCAATCCTCGCTCCCACTGTCATAGAGAAAACCGAAGTATCTCTCAGGTGTGTGAGGAACCCTACTAGATCGGCGGAGAGGCTGAGGTTCATTGGAAACTATTGAATCTTTTGGTTCTACCAAATCATTAGCTGCAGTTTGTATAGCTGGAACTTTTTCCTGTTCTACCTCATGACCACTATTTTCTTCACAAGAAATTCCCTTTCACAAAGGTGGAATGCTGAGAAATAAAACATCTTTTGTTCCTCGGTTTGGTAGAAGATATTCCCTTCCGAATGCTTGGGATATCCAACAAACTTCCACAGAACTGACTTTGTCTCGAGCTTGTCCGGATTATGCTTTTAGACATAGGCTGGACAACCCCAAATCTTAATATACTTAAGATATGGGCTCTTCCCATTCCATATCATATATGAGGTGGTAGGCAACTGATTTGATTTGAACCCTATTCAATAGGTATGCAACTTCTCAAATGCATAACTCCCAAAAGGAAATAGGAAAATCAGTAGTACTCATCATAGAGCGCACCATATCTAATAGGGTTTGATTGCTCCACCCCGATACACCGACGTGTTGTGGTGTATACGAAGGAGTAATGCTGAGAGAGAATCTCATTCTCCTTTAGAATAGTCCAGGAATCTCATGCTTAAGTATTCTCTTCCTTGATTATCAAAGGACATAATACTTATACCCGTTTTGGTTCTCTACTTCAAACTCATATTCATTGAATTTCTCAAAAGGATCAGACTTGTGTTTCAACAGAAACATATATCCGAACCTTGAGAGATAATCAGTGAATGTAATGAAGTATAAAGAACCGGTCCTGGTATGTGTAGACAAGGGACTTTCATACATCATCATGTATCAATCCCAAGAGTTCACTAACTCTTTCTCCGTTTCCAATAAACAGAGCTGTGGTCATCTTATCTTTGTGACATGACCGGCAAGTTTCACAAGATGTAAATTCAAACTAATTTAAATATGCATCTAAATGTAACTTCAGCTAGTCGGGTCATATTGATATGACCTAGTCTACAATACCTCAAGAAGGATTCTTTCATTTCTGAACTCTTTCTCTTGTGTGTGTTCTATACATTAAAAACTGTGGTTTGATTTAGAACGTCTATTCTTTTAGATAACGTGCCTGAACTAATCAACTCTTGATATAGAAAATGTTCAAAACATTATCCAACAATACAAAATTATATCCTTCTTTACTAATAAAGAGACTGATATGATGTTGTATATCAGGTTCGGTATCTAATAAAATTCATTCAGAATCAATGTATTCTGGTAATACAGGGTGATAACTGCCAACAAACTTGGCTGCAACACTTTCATCGTTTCCAACTCTTGAAACATATCACCCGTTCTCAGTCCTCTACCTATCTGTAGCCCATGTAACAGATTGCATTTGCGGGATCCTGATCCGGTATCACATACCCAGGACGTAAAGGATATTGAGAAACAGTTCTCGGTAATGAACACACCCGAAGAAGATGCATCAACATGTACTTTCTTCGTTTGGGCGGCACGAGAATTTTGGTAATCCCCAATTTCCTGCTCTGTTTTATAACAATTATAAGTTGGAGCGGGACCAACGTTCCCCAGCTCAGTATAACAAGCGGGTTCGGTCAATACATCCGTATTATTATCTTGATTAAGGCGTGACATGGTCGCTACCTGGAGAGAGAGAGAAGAAAACACTCAGCGTATGCTCTTGCAAGATTAGATTGGTTATTAATATATCTAATCAGGATGCTCCCACTGTTTTAGTCAAATCTTCCTTCAAACCCTAAAAGGAAAGTGTTAGTGTATATGCCCTAGAGGCCATTACTGTATCATACTAGTTTGTATATTACTTAATGGAATCTTGGGATATTCACCTTGTATATACAATCTTGCTCAAAATAGTAGTATGCTACTTGGTTTGTTTCTACTTCAATGTGTACATGTGTTTATTTTAGTATATCATCTATGCACATTAGTGGAGCCCTTAGGATCTTTACTTGATTACCAGCGTTGTGATGGCAGTCACACTAGTGGGGCTGGGTAATCTATAAGCACATCCTTATGCAGGTCTCTAGTCGCAGGACTATCGAGACAGGGCATCGATACTCCGGAGTAGACTAGCACATGCGCTTCTCATCCCAGTGTGGGAGACGGTTTGTCCCACAGCCGTCAGTACGTTGTACTGGAGATAGTATGCTGGTGCTCGTTGGGTTACGAGTACACTGGACAGGACTCGTCGGGAACTGACCGGTTGGTATTATACCTATCGTCAGTTATCAGTTCCCAGGTGACATGAGTACAGCTTAGTCCGCAGACTTGACACTGTCACTTCGCCTCGAGTGTGTTCCCACTGTACTTTGATTACTACCCTACCACGGCTCCAAGGAGTCGTGCAAACAGGTGGTAGTTGGGTGCAGTGCCGAAGCACTTGGAGGCAGTGACGGTTAGACAGGATTCGTCTCTCCCGGTATTGGGGGTTGACATCGCGCTGTGTCTAGGAGAGCCATTACACGAGTAGTCCCTGGCCAGGGCAAACGAGATATACTGGTAGGCTTCCAGTGTTATCTCAGGGTGTTTTGGGCTTCACTCCGACACGACTTGTACCGCTATTAGGGGACTGACGTTTACCGCCCCCTAGGCCCGCCATGCGATGTATCATACGAACAGACCGGACTGTACGGAGAATGTCATATTCAGGCTCAGTAGGAGTTCAGATAGGTTTCGCCTCGTCAGTCTTCTTGTCGGCATCTACCTGGGGACCGTTACGCACAGCCAGTGCCGCTTGCGGTCTGTGGTTAAACCCACTGCCAGCGTAGTGTCGAGTCTTTAGAGTCCCACACAGAAAGCTATTCGCCTTTAGGCAAAAGAGTAGAGGTCGGATGGTTTTGCGACAGGTCGCATGGTTTTGCGGCAGGGTTCGGTCACATCCGTGCACTTATGCACGTACAGTGTCCGGACAATTTACACTAGCGGGCTTTGGTTTAAGCCAGATCGTAGTGTACGTATTGGGATTGGATTTATCCAGTATATATTCGTGTTCCTCGGAACGCGGATGCGGGTGTGTTTGCACAGTTGACGGAGAGACAGAGACAGAGGATTCTCATTAGGGTTGTTGACCGTTGACTGTTGACTATTGACTTTTTGGTCAACCCTAATGAGAATATGATATATGATTAACAATAATATTAATTAAGTATTGTGGTGACATGGTTGTTGAGGGGTTGACTTTGTTGACTTGTTGACTTTGTTGACCGGTTGACTAGGTTGGACTAGTTGACCATCATGATGACAATGGCTATCATTTCATGGCAAAGACTTTTTACTTGCTTGTTTCTCTTGTGAGAAATGAGTGCATGAAATGATTTAGCCATTTTGACTTGAACCATTTTACACAATACTTGATTATTATTTTTGTGATGATGGTTTTGGATTATGAGAGCCAAGAGAGAAAAGTATTCTCTCATTCTATCATTCTCATTCTCTCTCTTGTTCTTGAGCTCTCATCTCCTTCCTCTTGCTCTCCCTCTCTTGAGTCTATGGTTCACTTGTCTCATGAGTTGAGAACTAAGAACCATAGATAAAATCCCAATCAAACTCTTCTCTACTCACTCTAGTTCACAAGGTTTAGCAAACCGAGTGAACTAGTTTCTTCAAAGTTCGAAGAAGGAGCCAAAGGTAGAAGCTTTCAGGTGGATCTATCTTCGGCGCAAGGAGACGACGGGAAGAAGCCGATTCGGACAACCATCGAGGCTTGAAGACGAAGGAGTTCGAGATAAGAAAGGTATAAACCCCATAACCGAGTAGTTAACAACTCCTAGTTAGGTTGTTAGTTAGATGTTTAACAAAGATCCGGTTTTTAAGTCCATGTTACCACCTCTAGAAAATTGTTTTTCACCAAATTCCGCATGCCCGAAAGTACCGGGAGAGGTAGCATGGACTTACAGTGGTATCAGAGCCTAGTTAAACTCTATCTAACATGTTAGCAAAGTAACTAGAAGATCGATCAAAGAAAAAGTCACAAAACGAACTCGAGTTGTCAAGTTTCTGTCGATTTTTATTCTGTTCAAAAGTTGATAATTTTCATCTTAAAAATCGGCTCAGGCTTTTGTTTGAATAACCACCAAATTTGGTCCCACGAACCGTTCAAAGAGCCGCGGAACCGCGGCGGGAGCGTGAATAACCACCAAATTTGGTCCCACGAACCGTTCAAAGAGCCGCGGAAACGCGGCGGGAGCACGCTCCCGCCGCGGTTCCGCGGCCGAGTTGACTCGGCCGAGGTCCAAATTTGGTGCAGTGTATTTCTGGGGTTGTTTTGGGATTTTTGGAATATGTATTTTCTGCCCAGATTTTCCAGAACGAAAATTTTGTATTTGGGGCCTATAAATCCGTATTTTTTATCGAACTTCTAAAAGACTTAAGCTGACGGGTTTTTCTGTGATGTGATATTTGTATTAAACGTCTACTAATCGCTATATGTCGATTAGTGGGGGTTATACAAATCTGTGATCTGTAATGTCATTGGAATGTGTATATGAATTCATTGGATTGTCGCGGGTGAATAGCCGGGGGTTGTGAGACGAGAGTTTTCTTTTCTTTCAATTCATGTAAATTTGTAAATTGATGTAATAATTATTTGTATGGCCGCACAACCGAGTCGGGGTTGTAGCCGTCATTGTATAATTTCTTTTTACTGTTTTTGCTCCTAGGATAGACCCATGGAGGGGGTGCACAAACTACCGGGTATGCCGAAGTGCCGAGTGGCCTACTCACGGAGATGAGGGAGGTTGCTTCACTTCGGGTACTTGGCGGGTAGTTTGCCGCACCCGTAGGGGTCTTGGGTGGGGTTTTGGCTATTCACCGCGACCGTGTAATCTGCTTTTCGTTACAGGCTCGTACGAATTGCAGGTTCCTAGTATATCCAATGTTTTCATCTGTGATCTGAAATGGCTATCATTGCAGTATATCTATATATGATATTATTTAGGCATTGCTTATGTTTTACAGCCGCGCTAGCCCAGCCCCCGCTCTGTCGTTAGTTAAGTAACCTAACGGGTAATGACGGGGCCCCGTGGCGAATGCGAATGGCATAAGCGTACGTCATATTTTGGTTGTTTTCTGCAATGGTAGGATTAAATGATGGGACGCATTAAAAGAACTAATGCAAGAATATCACGCATTAAAAGAACTAATGCAAGAAAATAAACCAAGTTAAAATCGTTGGAACACTTTCGGAAAACCACTCGGTTCTTTTCAAAACTAACTTTTAAATGCGGAGCTTGAGCCACTCCTTTTAAAAGCTATCTCGTTCCATCGATTATATCAAGTTCACTACGTTCACGGTTTTGCCAAAACCATTCGTAGCCCTCCGTTATTTCACATGAATAGTCAATAGTATTCAAGCTGTGTATGTTGGCCAAAGTCAAGGCATAGTGATTGGTAGCTATTGGGTATTCATGTGTAGCATAGATAGATGCGTTGGTTTGGGACAGTCGTACTGCCATTTTGGCCAAAGTCAAGGGTAGGTACGGATGGATCCAAATTAACCTGGAGAATGACGGGTAGAACTTGACATGTGACTTATGATATTTTGGCCAAAGTCAAGCTCATAAGAGCATGGGGCAAAAATCCACATCGGGAGTTTCAAAAGAACTGAAACTTGCTAGTGTTGCATACCATTTGGAGTGTGATGATTCTGGTAGGATTCCTTCAGTTTCGTCACGCGATGATATTTGGATCCCGATCCTACTGTGAGTATATGCTACTCCTCGGGAAATTTCTCACTTAACGATCAATGCTATAAACCAAGTAGGTGTCTAGAAAGGTGTTAGCAGGGCTACGCCCCTAGGGAAAAGAGGTTATTTAATTAAGGAACTTCGCAAAAGCGTTGGAAAACCTCCCTCGAAGTACCGACACTGGCCTGGCTGAACGGTTAAGCAAGTATTGTACGGTGAGATTGATCCTGACTAATTCTTCCTTTTTGGTTTGAGGAGGGATTCGAGAAACAGTGGGAGCCATCCTGTTTAGACAAACTAAAAACCACTCTAAACTTGCAAGAGCATCATGCTGAGTGTTTCTTCTTCTTTCTCCTAATTGCAGCGACCAATCGACATGACTGGACTTAAGTTACTTCTAGATAAAAACATACTGACAGGGCCAAACTACAAAGATTGGCTCAGGAATGTCAAGATGGCAATCACTTACGACAAGCTGGGGTATCTTCTTACCACCAAAGCTCCCCCTGTCCCAGGTCCCAAAACCAGCGTCGCGGATAAGGAAATCCATAAGACCTGGGAACTAGACTGCGTGAAGGCAAAGTGCCTCGTGCTTGCCTCTATAGACAATGAACATCAGAGGAGGCACGAGAATATGGACCTGGAATCCATATTTCTTCATACAAAAGAACTGTATGGAGAGCAATCTCGTATCGCAAGATACGAAGTGTCGAAGAAGTTATTTTCGGCAAGGTTGGACATCGGATCATCGGTAGCGGAACACGTGCTTAAGATGATTGGCTTCATTGAGGAGCTCGCGGAACTTGGGACCACGTTAGAGAACGAGCTCTATACGGACTTGATTCTCCAGTCCCTTCCTTCCACTTACGCCCAGTTCATACTGAACTTCAACTTACAAGAAAAGGAAGTTGAACTTTCAGAACTCCTCAACATGCTGAGCAGCGCAGAGGGCACCCTACAGAAAGGTAGGGAAACATCCACTTTGTTTGTAGGAGGATCTTCTTCTTCTAGGTCCAAGGCGAAAGCCAAGGGAAAGAAGAAGAAAGCCCCCGCCAAACCAAGGGGCGGTGTTAGTAAAGTGGATACGAAGGGAAAGACAAAAGCTACAAAGAAAGTGGGAAAGCTTGTGGATAAGGAAGAATGCTTCTATTGTCATAAGAAAGGACACTGGAAGAATGATTGTAGGGCTTGGAAAGCCAGGACATAGGAATTGAAGCAGGTTTCGGCTTCAGCTTCAGGTGTGTATGTTATTGAAAACTGTTTTTCAATAAACTCTACTTTCTGGGTATTGGATACCGGATCAGGATCTCATATCTGTAATTCTTTGCAGGCGTTGAGAAACCGTAGGGTTTTGAAGGCAGGTGACATGACCCTCAGAGTTGCAAACGGAGCTAGCATGGATGCTAAGGCCGTGGGGGACTATCACCTGGGAATGTCGGATGGACATGTTTTGGTTTTGCGTTATTGTTTTTTTGTACCCGACGAAACTTGTAATATCATTTCTGTATGTTTAGTTTCTAAAGAAGGTTATGAATTTGCGTTTGTAAGTAATGTTGTAAACATTCACCTTAATCAAGTTTTGATTGGGTCATGTACATTGAGCAATGGTATATACGTATTAAACCAACCACAGATTTTCAATGTCCAGAATACACACAAAAGAGTCTCCGGAAATAAATCAGACTTTCTTATGGCATTGTAGACTGGGTCACATCAATGAGAGAAGGTTGACGAAGTTACATACAGAAGAATATTTGAATCCGATCGAATATCAATCGTATGCCACTTGTCAATCCTGTCTCAAAGGAAAGATGACACAGACTCCGTTCACTGGACACGGAGTAAGAGCGAGCGAGCTCTTGGGACTCGTACACAGCGACGTGTGCGGTCCAATGTCTACACATGCGCGAAGCGGTTATTCTTACTTCATTACTTTTACGGATGACTTTTCAAGGTACAGTTATGTTTTCTTAATGAAATATAAGTCCGAAGCCTTTGGAAAGTTCCAGGAATATAAGAATGAAGTAGAAAAACAAACCGGCAAAAGTATCAAGATTCTAAGATCGGATCGAGGTGGTGAATACTTGAGTGCCGAGTTCCTGGACTATTTAAAAGAGAACGGAATTGTCTCTCAGCTTACTCCTCCATTCACTCCGCAACATAATGGTGTATCGGAGAGACGGAACCGAACCCTATTGGATATGGTACGGTCCATGATGAGTAACGCTGAGTTACCGCGATCATTCTGGGGGTATGCGCTAGAATCAGCTGCATACCTTTTGAACCGAGTTCCCACTAAGACTGTGCCTACTACACCATATGAGATGTGGTGTGGGAAGAGACCCTATCTTAATCACATTAAGACATGGGGAAGTCCAGCTTTTGTCAAAAAGCAGCATGCGGACAAGCTCGAGGCACGCTCAGTACAGTGCAAGTTCGTGGGATATCCAAAGAACTCCAAGGGATATTTCTTCTATAGCGAAGAGGAACAAAAGGTTTTTGTTTCTCGTCATGCCCACTTTCTAGAACACCAGTTCTTAGAAAAGGAAATTAGTGGGAGCGCAGTAGAACTGGAAGAAATTCCAGAACCACGAGCTATTACTGAAAGCTTAGTGGAACCAGAGGGTTCAAAAGAACAGGACATTCCTACGCCGCTCCGCAGGAGTAGTAGGCAGTCTCATCCGCCCGAGAGATACTACGGTTTTCTCATAGACGGGGATAGAGAGGATTGCATCATAGATTATGATGAGCCTACTAGCTTCCAGCAGGTCGTTCAGAGCGTTGACTCAATAAAATGGCTGGATGCAATGCGGACCGAAATGGAGTCCATGTACACCAACAAAGTATGGACGTTGGACATTGCTCCAGACGGGGTAAAACCCATAGGATGCAAGTGGATCTTCAAAAGGAAGATTGGTGTAGATGGACAGGTTGAGACCTATAAAGCTAGACTTGTTGCAAAGGGTTTCCGTCAAAGACCTGGCTTGGACTATGACGAAACCTTTTCTCCAGTGGCTATGCTGAAATCCATTCGGATCCTTCTTGCTATTGCTGCCTTCCACGATTATGAGATCTGGCAAATGGACGTAAAGACCGCTTTTCGAAATGGAAATTTAGAGGAGTGTGTCTATATGGACCAACCAGAGGGTTTCATTCAGAGTGGGAGCAGCGGAAAAGTATGCAAGTTGCTTAAGTCCATCTATGGACTAAAGCAGGCATCGCGGAGTTGGAATATCTGTTTTGATGAGACGGTCAAAGAATTTGGCTTTATCAAAAATCCAGATGAACCATGCATCTATTGTAGATTTGTAGCGAGAACTGTAGTATTCCTCATTTTGTACGTGGATGACATTCTCTTAATAGGAAATGACATTCCTATGCTACAATCTGTCAAGGGGTTCTTGTCACACAGGTTCTCCATGAAAGACCTGGGTGATGCCTCATACATCCTGGGGATCCGGATCCATCGTGATAGATCTAAGAGGATATTAGGACTTTCACAGTCCAGGTACATCGACACCATACTGAAAAGATTCAGTATGGAAGATTCCAAGCGCGGTAACCTACCGGCTTGTCACGGGATCACCCTCTCTAAAGAGATGTCTCCCAAGACTGATTTGGAGAGGGATCGCATGTCTATTATACCCTACGCTTCTGCGGTAGGCTCTATAATGTATGCGATGTTGTGTACCAGACCGGATGTAGCTTATGCACTGAGTGTGGTAAGCCGGTATCAGTCAAACCCTGGGGAGAAACACTGGATAGCGGTAAAGAACATTCTCAAGTACCTGAGAAGGACTGAGGAGATGTTCTTGGTGTATGGCGGAAAAGACCTCCAGATCGAGGCCTTTGCTGACTCCAGCTTCCAGAGTGACAAGGATCATTCCAAGTCCATGTCGGGTTTTGTCTTTACCCTCAATGGAGGGGCGGTGTGTTGGAAGAGTTCCAAACAGGAAACCGTTGCAGACTCGACGATGGAAGCGGAATACATCGCTGCATCTGATGCCGCAAAAGAAGCTGTCTGGATGAGGAAGTTCTTGAAAGAACTTCAGGTGGTTCCGTCCATTGTTGATCCAATACCTCTGTATTGCGACAACAACGGGGCTATAGCTTTAGCGAAGGAACCCAGGTCCCATCAGAGATCCAAACACATCTTAAGGCGGTATCACCTGATCAGGGAGATCGTGGATCACCAGGAGATCGAGGTTCGAAGGGTTGCTTCATAAGATAACACTGCAGATCCATTCACCAAGGCCTTGCCCCAGACTCAGTTCGAGCGGCTGATCGAGATGATAGGTCTTCGATACGCCAGTACATGGCCTTAGTGCAAGTGGGAGATTGTTAGTGTATATGCCCTAGAGGCCATTACTGTATCATACTAGTTTGTATATTACTTAATGGAAGCTTGGGATATTCACCTTGTATATACAATCTTGCTCAAAATAGTAGTATGCTACTTGGTTTGTTTCTACTTCAATGTGTACATGTGTTTATTTTAGTATATCACCTATGCACATTAGTGGAGCCCTTAGGATCTTTGCTTGATTACCAGCGTTGTGATGGCAGTCACACTAGTGGGGCTGGGTAATCTAAAGCACATCCTTATGCAGGTCTCTAGTCGCAGGACTATCGAGACAGGGCATCGATACTCCGGAGTAGACTAGCGCATGCGCTTCTCATCCCAGTTTGGGAGACGGTTTGTCCCACAGCCGTCAGTATGTTGTACTGGAGATAGTATGCGGGTGCTCTTTGGGTTACGAGTACACTGGACAGGACTCGTCGGGAACTGACCGGTTGGTATTATACTTATCGTCAGTTATCAGTTCCCAGGTGACATGAGTACAGCTTAGTCCGCAGACTTGACACTGTCACTTCGCCTCGGGTGTGTTCCCACTGTACTTTGATTACTACCCTACCACGGCTCAAAGGAGTCGTGCAAATAGGTGGTAGTTGGGTGCAGTCCCGAAGCACTTGGAGGCAGTGACGGTTAGACAGGATTCGTCTCTCCCGGTATTGGGGGTTGACATCGCGCTGTGTCTAGGAGAGCCATTACACGAGTAGTCCCTGACCAGGACAAACGAGATATACTGGTAGGTTTCCAGTGTTATCTCAGGGTGTTTAGGGCTTCACTCCGACACGACTTGTACCGCTATTAGGGGACTGACGTTTACCGCCCCCTAGGCCCGCCATGCGATGTATCAGACGAACAGACTGGACTGTACGGAGAATGTCACATTCAGGCTCAGTAGGAGTTCAGATGGGTTTCGCCTCGTCAGTCTTCTTGTCGGCATCTACCTGGGGACCGTTACGCACAGCTAGTGCCGCTTGCAGTCTGTGGTTAAACCCACTGCCAGCGTAGTGTCGAGTCTTTAGAGTCCCACACAGAAAGCTATTCGCCTTTAGGCAAAAGAGTAGAGGTCGCATGGTTTTGCGACAGGTCGCATGGTTTTGCGGCAGGGTTCGGTCACATCCGTGCACTTATGCACGTACAGTGTCCGGACAATTTACACTAGCGGGCTTTGGTTTAAGCCAGATCGTAGTGTACGTATTGGGATTGGATTTATCCAGTATGTATTCGTGTTCCTCGGAACGCGGATGCGGGTGTGTATGCACAGTTGACGGAGAGACAGAGGCAGAGGATTCTCATTAGGGTTGTTGACTGTTGACTGTTGACTATTGACTTTTTGGTCAACCCTAATGAGAATATGATATATGATTAACAATAATATTAATTAAGTATTGTGGTGACATGGTTGTTGAGGGGTTGACTTTGTTGACTTGTTGACTTTGTTGACCGGTTGACTAGGTTGGACTAGTTGACCATCATGATGACAATGGCTATCATTTTATGGCAAAGTCTTTTTACTTGCTTGTTTCTCTTGTGAGAAATGAGTGCATGAAATGATTTAGCCATTTTGACTTGAACCATTTTACACAATACTTGATTATTATTTTTGTGATGATGGTTTTGGATTATGAGAGCCAAGAGAGAAAAGTCTTCTCTCATTCTATCATTCTCATTCCCTCTCTTGTTCTTGAGCTCTCATCTCCTTCCTCTTGGTCTCCCTCTCTTGAGTCTATGGTTCACTTGTCTCATGAGTTGAGAACCAAGAACCATAGATAAAATCCCAATCAAACTCTTCTCTACTCACTCTAGTTCACAAGGTTTAGCAAACCGAGTGAACTAGTTTCTTCAAAGTTCGAAGAAGGAGCCAAAGGTAGAAGCTTTCAGGTGGATCTATCTTCGGCGCAAGGAGACGACGGGAAGAAGCCGATTCGGACAACCATCGAGGCTTGAAGACGAAGGAGTTCGAGATAAGAAAGGTATAAACCCCCTAACCGAGTAGTTAACAACTCCTAGTTAGGTTGTTAGTTAGATGTTTAACAAAGATCCGGTTTTTAAGTCCATGTTACCACCTCTAGAAAATTGTTTTTCACCAAATTCCGCATGCCCGAAAATACCGGGAGAGGTAGCATGGACTTACAGAAAGACTAGCCGGGATTAATTACACCCTACAAGTTCGCCAATCTTTCAGCCAGGCCAGTGCCGGTACTTTGAGGGAGGTTCCCCGTGCTTTCGCACGAACCTAATTAAAGTAAACCTCATTTTCCCTGGGGCGTAACCCCGTTAACACCTTTCTAGACACCTACTTGATCGGCTAATTGTAATGTGTAAAAAATCTCCCAGGAGTAACTCTTACTTGCAGAGGGTATCGGGATCCAACTATCTCATAGAAGGTATGCAATCTCATTGCAAATTTCAACACTTGAAATTCCCAATAATATTTTACCCCTAGTGACTTATGACCTTAACTATGGTCAACAAATCATAAGCACTAGTCAAGTTCTACCCGTCATTTCTTGATTAATTAGAGCCACCCACATGACCCTTAACTAAGGTCAACAAAGTCACATGACTGTCTGTCACGACCCGAAAAATACGGAACATGACCGGCACTTAAATTACGAACGTCTCGAGGCATACTTAATCTAAGTAAGCCAAAACCCAGAAATCAAAACCAAAGAAGCAGTAGAGTGAAGGAAAAACCAATTTAAAGCAAGTAGTTTTAATAGCATAAGCCGAATTATGCGGTTTTTTTAAAACATCAAGTATTTCCTGAAAAATTCGGTAGAGTCTTCTTTGTAAATGCTGGCCCCCAAACAGGAACAACATGAATAGTATACGAAATCAATAAAAAGGCATCCCCAAGCGGAAGCTAGCTCTTCGACAAATCGACGGTCACAACCACGCATGCAATATAATATACAACGCCAAGAGCGAGGATCAAAACTCAAAAGAAACTCAAAACAACACAAAAAAAACATAATAATACAACGCGCGACTCTTAGGTCGAAAGAATAACAGGCCTGTTTTCTATCTCTCTCAAATATACAATATGGTTGATGGAGTTTCTAGATATAACTGAAATAATAATAAACAATGGTGGTCCTGATGCAAAGAACCCACCTGCCAAAGCAATCACCCGGAAAGAATAGTATGCCAGCAAAGCCGCAAAGAACCTGTACGGCAAAACCTGCAAGGAACTGTGGCACAACGGGGGTGAGTTTCCAACTCGTGAATAGAAAACATCTACGAGTAAAAATCGCATGCACAACGCTATCCTAGGTCATATCAGGTAATATCCTCAATAAAATCCTGGTCCAGCTATGTATAGTGTAATACTATATGCTCGTGTCAGTGCCTCAGATAGCAACATATCACATGTATAAGGTATGAATGTAATGTAATGAAATGAGTGAGACAACTGTTTTCTTTAATTTAATGGGATTTCTGTATGTATATAAAATGAGTATCATCAATGAAATCAGAGAAATCCGTGTCAAGCATCGACACAAAATATAAATCCCAATATCTCTGGTTCCGGTTGCCCGGCCTTACCTGTATCATCAAATCTCAATGCCTCAGTGTCTCAAATCTCAAATATCAATATCTCAGGCTCCGCAGAACGGATCGGCCTATAACCATCTTATGACTCCGGCCGGTATCCTCCGGATAGCCGACGAGTCCAAATAATATCACCGGTAGGTAGTGCTTCCCTGCCAGGCTCAACGAATACAACTCGAACTTCTTACCCCGGGGTACCTTACCGGGCCCACCATGTACCCGAGACAGTTCATCCAACTCCTCGAATCGGGTCTCGAAATCCAACAGCAATCATGAAAACTCATGGTGGACGACTCATACATCATGGGAAAACCGCGCTTTTCATTTTAAATAGAGAAAGATGTTTATAAAAAATCTTGCGGTTTTCCCCCAAATCCAGGAAATCTCATGAAAACCCGAAATCCAATCATCAATAGCAAGTAAACCGTGAATAATAATATGCATGAAGTAGTAAGTAACAACTGCAATGTCTAAACTGGCATATAAGGCAAGTACACTAATATCATATCGAAACTATCAGCTAACAAGCTATATCAATGAAATAGTATTCTCTAAAGTGTACGTGACATGGAAATTACCGATGATGATGTGTGTGAGCCGGCAAGTAAGTGTACGTGGAACATACGCATCATCGGTAATGGTGCTGGTGTCCTAACAGCATGATATCTATAATGGTATATGAAATCACAATATAAGCATGCGATGCGAAGCGAATAGCAATAATGTACGGGAGCTAAATGATAAACAGAATGATAACTAATCTGCATTTAATATAAATATAAGTCATACAGTGGTGCCATTTGAAATAACACGAATCGTGGTGTTTTGAAAATAAGGGCTACGGTGTTTTTAAGAAAAGATACGTCCTTTGAAATATCCGTAGAATCCCTTGTCCCGTCTTTAAAATACACACGATTCGTTAGTTTTTGAAATAGGTATGAATCGAATCTAATCTATCATATACAAGTACACTACAGGGCCAAACTATACAGACTGATCAAAGGTAAGGAAACCACCTAACATCTGAATCGATACATACACACACATATATATATATATACCAGTCTTGGAATTTGTCTGGATATCTGTGTAGGGTTATGGTTATCACCTTTACTAGGTTTTGACAAGCATCTAACATGCTACATTAAAAATTGAGGAGCTATACAAAAACAAACCTAAGAATCGAACTAGAAATTTAGGGTAACAAAAGCAAGTATCACATATTAGCATGTGTCTAACACTAAGAGGGGAGAAATACAACCTTTGTAGACCACCTCTTGGTGACTCCTTGGATCAACTTGGTGTTTGAACGGGTTCGCTTGAAACCTTCGAAGTCCACGACGATCCACCACGGAGTCCTTTGGCTCAAGCTCCTAGCTTCACTTGACTTAAAAGGAAGTGGAGAAAACAACCTACACTAGTGGGATAGACTAATATAGATTAGTGATGTGGGTTGTAATCTCACTTAAAAACCTTTCCATTTATTTTCTTCACTCACTTGTAAAAGGCTAGAAAGCTTGAAGGAGGAAGAAGAAGGAGAATGGCTTAGCTTGAGCTCTTGTGTTAATTTCTCACAATAATAATGAGAATAAAAGAATATATGAGAGAGTCACATTCACCCAAACCATGGTTAATAAATATCTAGATATTTTTATATTGAGTTAAAGAACAATTAGAAATGAAACCATGGTTTAGTTTAGGTCAACTTAAGAAGAGTGTAGAAGAATAATCCAACCATGATTTAATTCCAAATTTCCTTTTCTCAATAATTAAAAATATATAAATAGATTCCATGTGAGTCTTGCATAGCCATCTCCAATGTATCATCAACCATGACACATGTATGCATGCATGTGTGCATTCATATCAATATATAGATACATACATTCATGCATAAATATAAAAGAAAAGGGTTTAATAAATGAGCTAATGGTCATTGATATTAAATCAATAGTTGATTTAATAATCCGGTCATATCACATACAACCCATGATTGATAGCGCGCTTTCGTGCGTCGTATTTTAAAGTTATAAAGTTAACCGCAATCAGGACGGCGTCGCGTGTAGCTAGCCACGATGAGTACGGATCGTCCGCAGGGAGACGGTACGTTTTACGTTCTTGTTATGACGAGTTAATGCGAGGTTCAGAATTGTTCGTTTCTGACCTATGTCATGTATATGGAAGTCTAAGTTTGTTAGGAATAGATAGGTTAGTGTAAGCTAGGGAATTCCGTACTCAATCCTTTGAGCCGAACTTAACCATTGAAGCTAGAGCAATCGGTAACAACGTGGATTAGGGTGCTTAAGCATGGTATTAGTGAAATCCGGGTTATTGACCCTTGTCCGTCCGTTCTTGTCTCTTGGCTTTTGCCTCCTGCCAAACCGAACGCAACCGGTCACGGTTAGGGGTCACCGATACCTTGGTAGGGTAGGGTGCCTAACGGAGCGCTTGCGTAAGGTTTGGGCAGAGTTCAACGGAAAATATCGGGCTAAGGAAATGAGAAAGGAAACCTTAACTTACAATACCATTCTTCTTCCTAACAACACCATATTCACAAACCATAAAAATAACAAAAAGAAAGAGCAAATGAAAAGATAAAAGAAAAGAATAATACAACATTACAAGTAAGCAAATGGCAAGGAAATAAAAGAGCAAGTAAGTAAAGAGCAAGAATTAAAATTGCAAGTAAGTAAAGCAAGAGAAATACTAAGAACCCAAATGTGCAAAATGAGAGCTTTATTATTATTTCCAAGTGACGATACAAACCATGAGTTCAATAACCAAAACTTAAACTTGCAAGCTCAATGAAGAGGTTGCAAGATCAAGAGAAGGCAAAGAGCTCAAGGGGAACTAGCTACGTACAAGAACAAAAATGAAAAAGAAACAAAAAGAAAACTTTTGCTCAAAGTATATCCAAAGTAGTGTCCTTTCCCTTCTCACTGATCTTGCTTTTATAGGCTCAAAACAAGATTAAACAAGTAATAAAAATAAGATGACGTGGTAGCAGGGGATGGACAGAAGAAAATTGGGGATGAATGGACACAATAAAACTGGTGGGTCCGGGTTTTATGGGCATGTCGCTGGTCTTGGTCCGAGATAACGGACCCGTTTTGATGTGGTGATCATGAGTGCACTCCATAAGTCTATTGGCATTGCTTGTTTACTTGATAATACATGGGTTGCTTGTGTTAGTGTTTATGCCCTAGAGGCTATTACTGTATCATACTAGTTTGTATATTACCTAATGGAAGCTTGGGATATTCATAATTGTATTGACAGTCTTACTAAAAATGGTAGTATGCTACTTGGTTTGTGTCTACTTTAATATGTGCATATGTTTCTTTTTGCGTATCGCTTATACATATTAGTAGAGCCCTTAGGATCTTTGCATGAATACCAGCGTTGTGATGGCAGTCACACTAGTGAGAGCTGGGTAGTCTATAAGCAACATCCTATACAGGTCTCTGGTCGTAGGATTATCGTGACAAGGCATCGATACTCCGGAGTAGACTGGTGTATATGCTTCTCATCCCAGCATAGGGAGATGGTCTGTTCCACAGCCATCAGTACGTCGTACTGGAGATAGTATGCAGGTGCTTGTTAGGTTACGGGTACACCGGACAGGACTCGCCGGGAACTGCAGGTTGGTTTTATACCCATCGTTAGATAGCAGTTCCCAGGTGACATGAGTACAGCTTAGTCCGTCGACTTGACACTGCTACTTCGCATCGGGTGTGTTTCCACTGTACTTAGATTACTACCCTACCACGGCTTAAAGGAGTCGTGCAAATAGATAGTAGTTGGGTGTAGTCCCGAAGCACTTGGAGGCAGTGGCGGGTAGACAGGATTCGTCTCTCCCGGTATTGGGGGTTGATATCGCACTGTGTATGGAGAGCCATTACGGAAAGTCCCTAGCCAGGGCAAGCGAGATTTTCTGGTAGGTTCCAGTAGTTTCTCAATGTGTAATGGGCTTCACTCCGACACGACTTATACCGCTATTAGGGGTCTGACGTTTACCGCCCTCTAGGCCCGATATGCGATAGTCCTAGACGAACAGACCGGACTGTACGGAGATTGTCACATCAGGCTCAGTTGGATTTCGGATGGGTTTCCTCATCGTCCTTCATATCGACATCTACCTGGGGACCGTTACATACAGCTAGTACCGCTTGCGGCCTGTGGTTAAACCCACTGCCAGCGTAGTGTCGAGTCTTTAGAGTCTTACACAGAGAGTTTCCCTGCACCGGGCAAAAGGTGTAGAGGCCGTATGGTTTTATGGTAGGGCCGCGATCACTTACGTACACTTGTGCACGTATTATGATCGGGCAGATAATACTAGCGGGCTTTGGTTTAAGCCAGATTCTAGTATTATACAGATGGATTTATTCAGTCAAAGATTATCCGTGTTTTTTGGAAATACGGATGGGAGGGGCAGTCTCATAATTTTTCGGGAAGATTCTAGAAGAAGATGACTCATTTGTATTTATTTCTTTTTAGATTAAACACAAATGAGGTGGAAAGATGAGTTGTAAGTTTTCATTAAATGCTTAATGACTCATGAGGTGATTCACCATTAGGATTAAATGAAGCTTACAAGATATTTCTAGATATTTATCAAAGAGATATTTGTATGCTTGATATTATTCTTTCATGAGTTATTATTCATATCATTATCACAAAAGCTTTCTCTCTCCTCAAGTATTCATCTTCTTCCTCAAAACCCTAAAAGCTTTCATGAGTTGAGAATCCTAGGGTTTAAGTGACTAAGTAATTCATCAAAATACTCTACACCCTCTAGGTCTTCTAGATTAGCGATCTAGAAGCCGCAGTTATCTTAGATTCGAGATAGGAGCTCGGACTATAGACTCTCGGGTAGATCGTCTTTGACTTGAGGAGGCCGTTGAGGTGCCCTTGTTCCATAGAGCCTACGAGGTGTGGAGGATAGCGATGAAGACCCGAAGGACAAGTAACATGAGGTATAACTTCGAATCCGAGTAGTTAAACCTTTCGTAGTTTGCTAGTAATGGTTTAGACATGATCCGTGTGCTTAAGTCCGTGTTACGAAGCTTTGATAATTGTTTTTCATATATTCCCCCTCCCCGCAAGCTCGTGGGGTGCGTGACATGGACTTACAGTAGTATCAGAGCCTACTAAACCTTTATTAGCTTGTTAGCAACTAATTAAAACTTCGATCGTCGGAAAAACACGAAAACATAACCCTGGACCCCTCAAGTTTCTGTCGATTTTAAACGTGTCGAAAAAATTATTTGATAGGTATGAAAATTCACAGCAAGGAATTCTAAGAATACTGGTGAAATACGAAGTCCCAACTCGTTAAGACTGCCGCGGAAGCACGGCGGATTGGTGCGATCCGCCGCGGATCTGCAGCCGAGTCAACTTAGAGTTGACTCGAATTTGCACAGTAACTCTTATTTTGTGGTGTTTTGTTTTCCTGTATATTCTATTTCTGCCCAGGTTATTTCGGTGCTGGCTTGCACATGGGGTAGAGACGGAAAAAGGTTGTCGATCGAAATTCTAAGTTATTTGCTAATCAAGTTTTATCTGTGTTGTTTAATGTGTTCGTAAACCTCCCCTAATTGGTAGTATGTCGGTTAGCAGGGGGTTGCACATTTCTGTAATGGTTTTTACATGTTTATGTATATGAACTTGATTGGATCGTTGTGATGATTAGCCGGGGTTTGAGATGAGTTTTTATATTCTTTCATTCGATGTAAATTGTAATATGATGTAATATTCTTTTGCGGGGCACATCCGGGCTGAGGTTGTAGCCACCGTTGTATTATTTCATTTACTGTTTTATGCTCCTAGGATAGACCCAAGGTGGGGTGCACAAACTACCGGGTACTTTGAAGTGTTTAGTGGCCTACTCACGTTGTTAAGGGAGACCGCTTCACTTCGGGTACTTGGCGGGTAGTTTGCCGTACCCGTAGGGGTCTAGGGTGGGGTAATGGCTATTCATCACAACTGTGTAATCCATCTTTCGTTGCAGGCTCAAAGGAAACGCGGATTGCTTGTATATCCAATAATGTTCATCTGTGATCTGGAATGCCTATTATTGCGTCTGACGAATGTACAATATCTATATATGATATCAGTAGGCGTTGCTTATGTTTTGCATCCGCGCTAGCCCAGCCCCCGCTCTGTCGTTAGTTAAGTAACCTAACGGGTTAATGACGGGACCTAGTGGCAAATGCGGATGGCATAAGCGGACGTTGTATTTTCGTTGTTTTCAGCAATGATAGGTTAATTGATAGGACGCGTTAGTTTAATGCAAAGAAAAAAACCAAAGTTGAATCGTTGGAACAATTTAAAACAAACCACTCGGTTATTTTAAAAAGAGCAGAATTTTTAATTGCGGAGCTTTAATTGTTAGTTAAGTATATACCCTAGAGGTTATTGTTGTACATATGATGTATATTATAATGGATGCTTGGATATATATATAGAGGACTTTCTTGCTCGTCATGATAGTATGCTATTTGGTTTCACTTTATATTAACATGTTGACTTATATTGATTTGCTGCCTTACTCTCACATGTTGATAAAGCCCTTAGGATATGTACTCGACTACTGGGACTATGATGAGATCATAATAGTAGGGCCAGGGTAGTCAACGAGTACATCCTATAACTGTTCCTAGTCGAGGGTGTGTCGAGATAGGGCATCGATACACCAGAGTAGACTAGCGTATACGCATCTTGACCCATATGTTGGGCGATGGATGATCCCATATCCATCGGTGTTTGACATCAAGGATGGTGTACGGGTGCTCAGTGGAGACTGGGTACACTGGACGGACTCGCCGAGAACTCCCAGATGGTATTATACCTCACGTCAGATGGCAGTTCTCTGGTGACACTGGTACAGGGTAGTCTGTAGACCTGAGATCGTCATAGAGTCTTGTGTGATTCCCACTGTGCTTTGATTTCCACCTTACGACGTCCAAGAGGGCGTGCAAAACGGTGGCTTTTGGGTGCAGTCCCGAATCACATGGAGGCAATGAGCGATAGGAGGGGATTCGTCTCTCCCGGTATAGGGAGTTGATGTTGTGCTGTGTTCGATTGGATATAACTGGAAGTCCCTGGCCAGGGCTGATATAGAGATTTACTGGTAAGTGTTACCAATAGTTTCTTGACCTGTTATGAGCCTCACATCGACACGACTTATCGGTTACTGGGGTCTGACGTACACCACCCCTAGACTAGATATGCAACATATCAGACGAAGAGACCGGACTGTACGGGAGTGTTACTGATTGGATTCACAAGAGAATGTACCGGCTTTCTTGTTGATCTTCTGATTGCTCAATACCTGGGTGGCTGTTACGTTTAGCTGACCGCTTGCAGCTTGTGGGTGTTTGATATGATCATCACCTACTGCCGGCGTATTGACGATTCTTTAGAGTCCTACATAGAGGTTTCTTGACTCAGGCAAAACGGAGTAGGGGCACATATGTGATATGTGCAGGACCGAGGATAATGCGATATGAGATACCATATTATATTCTCGAGATATTTTGATATGAGCCGGGTCATCGGATCAAGTGTTGATTCGATGAATCGGTACATGATATATTACTTGGTTATATTCGATATAGCCGGATTGTCGGATCAAGTGTTGATTCGATAATTTAATGTATAATAATATATATGATATATTGCATTACATTATCTAATATTGGCTCGCTTTATTATTTCATTTTTTCACCGGGTAATACATTGATATATATGCGATATATGTTAATTGTATTATTTTCTTTTGTTACAAATATATGTTATATATGTGATATATAATATTATAACATGATATGATTACTAATGCAACATGTTTAGTGGAGATTAAACAAGGTTTGGGTTTGATTTGGGTTAGTTCTTTCTTGATGCTTCTAGATGGTTTTCTTTTGTCATGAGCTAAGATATTATGGTTGATATTTTAAGTGACTCATTCTTAACCCAACCCAAACCCTTAGCCCTAGTTAAATCTCTACATGAGTTAGCCTTGTCATAGTTGACCATGGTTGAATTTATAATCATATATCTTTTCATTATTCATCAAAAAAGGATTATTGATTTATTATTCATCTTCTTCTTCCTTTGAGCTTTGAGAAAGCTTTCTAGGTTTTCTTCATGTGATGATTTAGTGTGAGAATTTGACAATAAAAGAGAGCACAAATACTGCTCCATCATCCTCATCTAATTTAGCCAATTAGATTAGGGTGTTCACCTCATTAGAGAGAGAAAGAGCTTGAGTTATAGAAACTTCGAGGTAGATCATCGGAGAAAAGGAAGACTACAAGCTAGCATGGATCGTTCGGGTTGTGGAGCCTCTCTTGAGTCCGGGAGATTGTGGATCGCGGCGAAGGGACTTCTACTCGGTGCTTATGAAGCGAAGGAGTGGACTACAAAGGTTGTAATCCCTCACTCTTAGTTGTAAAGATGTTTACTTGCATGTTAAACCCTAATTATCTAGCAAAGATCCCGGCTTTGGGTTGTTCGGCACGTCTAAAATTTTATTCGGGCATGGTTGATGCCTTATTAACCCTTGTAAGAGTGCCTAGGAACCCTACAGTGGTATCAGAGACTAGCTAGAGCATTAGACGACGTGTTTACGAAGTTAAAAGTCCGATCGAACCCCGATACGTCGAAAATGACCCCCTCTCTGGAAATTTTGTGAAAATGTGATTTTTTCTGCATTAAAAATACTTAAAAAAATCAGCAGGGAATTCTAAGGATAACCCTAAAACACGAGGCCCCAAGGCTCTCAAAGAGCCGCGGAACCGCGGCATGAACATGCTTGTCGCGGCGGTTCCGCGGCCAAAACAGAGAATTGGGGACACGTGTTGGTACAGTAATATCCGTAGCTGTTCCTGCATATTTCTCGGTATTTTTAATCTGACTCAAGAGTTGAGTGTTCTGGGGATTATTTTGAATTCGTTGATTCGATCGGAAAATTTAGTTTCGTTCTGTTTTCCGGATAATTTAGAAACTGTTAAAATGTTCGAACGGATATCATTAACTCACTTTTTCCCGGCACGAAAAACTTTCAAGTGTTGAATTTTTCTTGAGTATAAATCTTTCGGAAAAACGTGCAAGTAACGCGGTGGACCCTCTAGAAGAACACAAACCTTAACTCGATTATGTGACCGTCTGAAATGCCTTTAAACCTTAGGGTTTGGGGCAGTACGGCGTGCCACATGTGAGGCGTTGGCTTGACCCTTCTACGGCTGGACCATTGGTACTGTGACATATTCTGGGACTTTTTGAACTCTGCTCAAGTGTTGAGCTATTTAGGAAATCTTGGGTATTTGATTATTCGATCGGAAAGTTTAATACTGTCTATTTATCTGGAATGTGATACAATATGTGGAATTCATATAGTTAGGCATGAAATGCGAAGTATGTGATATTTCGAATTTATGATGTCTAAAGTGAATGTGGATTCCAAATGTTGTAGTTTTACACTTTCTTTTCTGTGACCGTAAGCGTAGTATGTAGGGTATCGCCGATTTCGTTGCTATAGATCAACGACAATCGGGATACGCATACTTGCTTACGTTGATGATATGAGATATTATGTGTTGCTGTGATATGTTGTATTGGATCGTCGTGTTCTGAAAAGTCGGGGGTTTTATGTGAGATGAGAGTTTTTATTTTCATTCATGTAAAATTCATTTGTATGTAATATTCTTTTATTGGGGCACTTCCGGGATGAGGATGATGTCACCATTGTATATTATTTACTTTTCCGCATTAGGTATACCCAAGGATGGGAGCACAAGTAACCGGATTCTAGGGTCCAGTGGGAGGCCATCTCGAGGAGTCGAGACCGGGTCTCCTAACCCTAGAATTGGCAGTGTTGCTTGCCGCTCTCGTAGGGGTCTAAGGATGTGGGTTTGGCTATTCATCGCGACCGTGGAATCCGTGTTTTATACAGGCTCGTATTAAAACACGGACATCATAGTATATCCAATATTTTATATATGTTCTTCTGCTGTAATGTTCTGTGATGAGATTATATTACTTCCTGAGACGAATGCTTATACTATATATATATGCTGATATATAAATATTACTGCTTTCGTTTCTTCTGTGATGCTTAGGAAGCATAAGCTGATGGGATATATTAATGAGATTAATAAAAAGAAAAGAAACCTAAAAGATGTTGTAGAATCAAAACTTTATAAAAAGGGTAGCTACAGTTTTGCTTTACATAGCGGTATATATGATATACCCTGCACCTTATTCGATGAGGAAAAAGCCGAGATCCCTTCACCGGGAGTGACCTCTTTGTAAGTCCACGTTGCGACCCCCGGTTCTTACGGGGAGGCGGAAACGGTATAAAATCAAAATTTTAACGCAAGAGGCAACATGGACTAAGCTAGGTCGGGATCTTTACCTAAACTAAAACTAGCAAACTAAGCTAAAGATATTTAGCTACTCGGATGAAGATGGTTATACCTAAACTTGAACTCCTTCTCTTCAAGCTCCGATGGTGGTTCGATGGCTCCTTCTCGTTGTCTCCGTACGCCGAAGATAGATCCACTTGAAAGCTCCGACCTTTAGCTCCTTCTTCGTTCTTTGAAGAAACTAGTTCACTTGGTTTGCTAAACCTAGTGAACTAGAATGAGTAGAGATGATTTAGAATGGGATTTTATCTATGGTTCTTGATTCTCAACTCATGAGACAAGAGAACCATAGATCAAGAGAGGGAGCAAGAGGTTGAGGGTGAGAGCAAGAGGAGAGCTCAAGAACAAGAGAGAGAATGAGCAAGAAAGAATGAGCAACTCTTTTGGCTTTCACCCTCTCATAATCCAAAGTGATCATAACTCATCATATCAAAAAAGTCTTATGTGATGGTTAGAAGCAACCATAAGCTTATCATGTCATGCACTCATTTTACTCAAATGAGCAAGCAAGAAAAAGTCTTTGGCATGAAATGATAACCATGGTTATCATGATGGTCAACTAGTCAAGCCTAGTCAACCGGTCAACAAGTCAACAAAAGTCAACAAGTCACCAAAGTCAACAAGTCAACAAAAGTCAACAAGTCAACAACCATATCACCATAATACTTAATTAATATAAAAGTTAATCACATATCATATTCTCATTAGGGTTGAGCATAAAGTCAAAAAGTCAACGGTCAACTGTCAACAACCCTAATGAGAATCCGCTGCCTCTGCCTCCCTGTCAACTGTGCATACACACCCGCATCCGCGTTCCGAGGAACACGAATGCAAACTGGATAAATCCAATCCCATAAGGTATACTAGGATCTGGCTTAAACCAAAGCCCGCTAGTGTAAACTGTCCGGACACTGTACGTGCACAAGTGCACGGATGTGACCGAACCCTGTCGCAAAACCATGCGACCTGTCGCAATACCATGCGACCTCTACTCTTTTGCCTAAAGGCGAAAAGCTTTCTGTGTGGGACTCTAAAGACTCGACACTACGCTGGCAGTGGGTTTAACCACAGACCGCAAGCGGCACTAGCTGTGCGTAACGGTCCCCAGGTAATGCCGACAAGAAGACCGACGAGGCGAAACCCATCTGAACTCCTACTGAGCCTGAGTGTGACATTCTCCGTACAGTCCGGTCTGTTCGTCTGATACATCGCATGGCGGGCCTAGGGGGAGGTAAACGTCAGTCCCCCAATAGCGGTACAAGTCGTGCCGGAGCGAAGCCCAAAACACCCTGAGATAACACTGGAAACCTACCAGTATATCTCGTTTGCCCTGGCCAGGGACTACTCGTGTAATGGCTCTCCTAGACACAGCGCAATGTCAACCCCCAATACCGGGAGAGACGAATCCTGTCTAACCGTCGCTGCCTCCAAGTGCTTCGGGACTGCATCCAACCACCACCTGTTTACACGACTCCTTTGAGCCGTGGTAGGGTAGTGATCAAAGTACAGTGGGAACACACCCGAGGCGAAGTGACAGTGTCAAGTCAGCGGACTAAGCTGTACTCATGTCACCTGGGAACTGATAACTGACGATAGGTATAATACCAACTAGTCAGTTCCCGACGAGTCCTGTCCAGTGTACCCGTAACCTAACGAGCACCCGCATACTATCTCAAGTACGACGTACTGACGGCTGTGGGACAGACCGTCTCCCACACTGGGATGAGAAGCGCATGCGCTGGTCTACTCCGGAGTATCGATGCCCTGTCTCGATAGTCCTGCGACCAGGGACCTGCATAAGGATGTGCTTATAGATTACCCAGCCCCCATTAGTGTGACTGCCATCACAACGCTGGTAATCAAGCAAAGATCCTAAGGGCTCCACTAATGCGTATAAGTGATATACTGAAATAAACACAAGTACACATTGAAGTAGAAACAAACCAAGTAGCATACTACTATTTTGAGCAAGATTGTATATACAAGGTGAATATCCCAAGCATCCATTAAGTAATATACAAACTAGTATGATACAGTAATGGCCTCTAGGGCATATACACTAACAATCTCCCACTTGCACTAAGGCCATGTACTGGCGTATCGAAGACCTATCATCTCGATCAGCCGCTCGAACTGAGTCTGGGGCAGGGCCTTGGTGAATGGATCAGCAGTGTTATCTTCTGAAGCGACTCTCCGAACCTCGATCTCCTGGCGATCTACGATCTCCCTGATCAGGTGATACCGCCTTAAGATGTGCCTGGATCTCTGATGGGATCTGGGTTCCTTCGCTAATGCTATAGCCCCGTTGTTGTCGCAATACAGAGGTATTGGATCAACAATGGACGGAACCACCTGAAGTTCTTTCAAGAACTTCCTCATCAAGACAGCTTCTTTTGCGGCATCAGATGCAGCGATGTATTCCGCTTCCATCGTCGAGTCTGCAACGGTTTCTTGTTTGGAACTCTTCCAACACACCGCCCCTCTATTGAGGGTAAAGACAAAACCCGACATGGACTTGGAATCATCCTTGTCACTCTGAAAGCTGGAGTCAGCAAAGGCCTCGATCTGGAGGTCTTTTCCGCCATACACCAAGAACATCTCCTTAGTCCTTCTCAGGTACTTGAGAATGTTCTTTACCGCTATCCAGTGTTTCTCCCCAGGGTTAGACTGATACCGGCTTACCACACTCAGTGCATAAGCTACATCCGGTCTGGTACACAACATCGCATACATTATAGAGCCTACCGCAGAAGCGTAGGGTATAATAGACATGCGATCCCTCTCTAAATCAGTCTTGGGAGACATCTCTTTAGAGAGGGTGATCCCGTGACAAGCCGGTAGGTTACCGCGCTTGGAATCTTCCATACTGAACCTCTTCAGTATGGTGTCGATGTACCTGGACTGCGAAAGTCCTAATATCCTCTTGGATCTGTCACGATAGATCCGGATACCCAGAATGTATGAGGCATCACCCAGGTCTTTCATGGAGAACCTGTGTGACAAGAACCCCTTGACAGATTGTAGCATAGGAATGTCATTTCCTATTAAGAGAATGTCATCCACGTATAAAACGAGGAATACTACAGTTCTCGCTACAAATCTACTATAGATGCATGGTTCATCTGGATTTTTGATAAAGCCAAATTCTTTGACCGTCTCATCAAAGCAGATGTTCCAACTCCGCGATGCCTGCTTTAGTCCATAGATGGACTTAAGCAACTTGCACACCTTTCCGCTGCTCCCACTCTGAATGAAACCCTCTGGCTGGTCCATATAGACACACTCCTCTAAATTTCCATTTAGAAAAGCTGTCTTTACGTCCATTTGCCAGATCTCATAATCGTGGAAGGCAGCAATGGCAAGAAGGATCCGAATGGATTTCAGCATGGCTACTGGAGAAAAGGTTTCGTCGTAGTCCAAGCCAGGTCGTTGACGAAAACCCTTTGCTACCAGCCTAGCTTTATAGGTCTCAACCTGTCCATCTACACCAATCTTCCTTTTGAAGATCCACTTGCATCCTACGGGTTTTACCCCGTCTGGAGCAATGTCCAACGTCCATACCTTGTTGGTGTACATGGACTCCATTTCGGTCCGCATTGCATCCAGCCATTTCACTGAGTCAACGCTCTGAACGGCCTGCTGGAAGCTAGTAGGCTCATCATAATCTATGATGCAATCCTCTCTATCCCCGTCTATGAGAAAACCGTAGTATCTCTCGGGCGGATGAGACTGCCTACTACTTCTGCGGAGCGGCGTAGGAATGTCCTGTTCTTCCGAACCTTCTGGTTCCACTAAACTTTCAGTAACAGTCCGTGGTTCTGGAATTTCTTCCAGTTCTACTGTGCTCCACTTATCTGGTTTTCCAAAAACTCAGTTTCCAAGAAGTAGGCATGACGAGAAACAAGAACTTTTTGTTCCTCTTCACAGTAGAAGAAATATCCTTTTGAGTTCTTTGGATACCCCACAAACTTACACTGTACTGAGCGTGCCTCGAGCTTGTCCGCATGCTGCTTTTTGACAAAAGCCGGACATCCCCATGTCTTAATGTGCTTAAGATAGGGTCTCTTCCCACACCACATTTCATATGGTGTGGAAGGCACAGTCTTAGTCGGAACTCGGTTCAAAAGGTACGCTGCTGATTCTAGCGCATACCCCCAGAATGATCGCGGTAACTCAGCATTACCCATCATGGACCGCACCATATCCAATAGGGTGCGGTTCCGTCTCTCCGATACACCGTTATGTTGCGGGGTGTATGGAGGAGTAAGCTGAGAGAGAATTCCGTTCTCTTTTAAATAGTCCAGGAACTCGGCACTTAAGTATTCTCCACCTCGATCCGATCTTAGAATCTTAATACTTTTGCCGGTCTGTTTCTCTACTTCATTCTTATACTCCTGGAATTTTCCAAAGGCCTCGGACTTATGTTTCATTAAGAAGACATAACCGTACCTTGAGAAGTCATCCGTAAAAGTAATGAAGTAAGAATGTCCGCTTCGGGCATGTGTAGACATTGGACCGCACACGTCACTGTGTACGAGTCCCAAGAGCTCGCTCGCTCTTACTCCATGTCCAGTAAACGGAGTCTTTGTCATCTTTCCCTTGAGACAGGATTGACAAGTGGCATACGACTGATATTCGAACGCATTCAAATACCCTTCTGTATGTAACTTCGTCAACCTTCTCTCATTGATGTGACCCAATCTACAATGCCATAAGAAAGTCTGATTTATTTCTGGAGACTTTCTTTTGTGTGTATTCTGGACATTAAAAATCTGTGGTTGGTTTAACACGTATATACCATTACTCAGAGTACCTGACCCAATCAATACTTGATTAAGGTGAATGTTTACAACATTACTTACAAACGCAAATTCATAACCTTCTTTAGAAACAAAAGATACAGAAATGATATTACAAGTTGCGTTGGGTACAAAAAAGCAATTACGCAAAACCAAAACATGTCCATCTGACATTCCCAGGTGATAGTCCCCCACGGCTTTAGCATCCATGCTAGCTCCGTTTGCAACTCTGAGGGTCATGTCACCTGCTTTCAAAACACTACGGTTTCTCAACGCCTGCAAAGAATTACAGATATGAGATCCTGATCCGGTATCCAATACCCAGGAAGTAGAGTTTATTGAAAGACAGTTTTCAATAACATACACACCTGAAGCTGAAGCTGCAACCTGCTTCAATTCCTGTGTTCTGGCCTTCCAGGCCCTGCAATCATTCTTCCAGTGTCCTTTCTTATGACAATAGAAGCATTCTTCCTTATCCACAAGCTTTCCCGCTAACTTTGTTGCTTTGCCTTTTCCCTTCGTATCCACTTTACCAACACCGCCCCTTGGTTTGGCGGGGGCCTTCTTCTTCTTTCCCTTGGCTTTCGCCTTGGACCTAGAAGAAGATGATCCTCCTACAAACAAAGTGGATGTTTCCCTACCTTTCTGTAGGGTGCCCTCTGCGCTCCTCAGCATGTTGAGGAGCTCTGATAGTTCAACCTCTTTTTCTTGTAGGTTGAAGTTCAGTATAAACTGGGCGTAAGTGGAAGGAAGGGACTGGAGAACTATATCCGTATATAGCTCACTCTCCAATGTGATCCCTAGGTCAGCGAGCTCCTCAATGAAGCCGATCATCTTTAGCACGTGCTCGGCTACTGATGATCCGACGGCCATTCTTGTCGAAAACAACTTTTTCGACGCTTCGTATCTTGCGATACGTGATTGCTTTCCATACAGTTCTTTTGTATGGAGCAATATGGACTCCATGTCCATATTCTCATGCCTCCTCTGATGTTCGTTGTCCATCGAGGCAAGCAGGAGGCACTTGGCCTTCGCGCTATCAATCTCCCAAGTCTTGCGGATTTCCTTATCCGCGACGCTGGAAGTTGGACCAGGGACAGGGGGAGCTTTGGTGGTAAGAAGATACCCCAGCTTGTCATAAGTGATTGCGATCTTGACATTCCTGAGCCAATCTTTGTAGTTTGGCCCTGTCAGTTTGTTTTTATCTAAGAGTAACTTAAGTCCAGTCATGTTGATTGGTCGCTGCAATTAGGAGAGAGAAGAAGAAACACTCAGCATGATGCTCTTGCAAGTTTAGAGTGGTTTTTAGTTTGTCTAAACAGGATGGCTCCCACTGTTTCTCGAATCCCTCCTCAAACCATAAAGGAAGAATTAGTCAGGATCAATCCCACCGTACAATACTTGCTTAACCGTTCAGCCAGGCCGGTGTCGGTACTTCGAGGGAGGTTTTCCAACGCTTTCGCGAAGTTCCTTAATTAAAGAACCTCTTTTCCCTGGGGGCGTAGCCCCGCTAACACCTTTCTAGGCACCTACTAGGTTTATAGCATTGATCGTTAAGTGAGAAATTTCCCGAGGAGTAGCATATACTCACAGTAGGATCGGGATCCAAATATCATTGCGTGATGAAACTGAAGGAATCCTACCAGAATCATCACACTCCAAATGGTATGCAAATCTAGCAAGTTTCAGTACTTATGAAACTCCCGATGTGGATTTTTTGCCCCATGCTCTTATGACCTTGACTTTGGCCAACAAATCATAAGTCACATGTCAAGTTCTGCCCGTCGTTCTCCAGGTTAATTTGAATCCACCCGCACCTACCCTTGACTTTGGCCAACAAGGCAGTACGGCTGTTCCAAACCAACGCATCTATCTATGCTGCACATGAATACCCAATAGCTACAAATCACTGTGCCTTGACTTTGGCCAACAAACACAGCTTGAATACTATTGACTATTCATGTGAAACGACGGAGGGCTACGGATGGTTTTGGCAAAACCGTGAACGTAGTGAACTTGATTTGGTCGATGGAACGAGATAGCTTTTAAAAGGAGTGGCTCAAGCTCCGCATTTAAAAGTTGTTTTTGAAAAGAACCGAGTGGTTTTTCGAAAGTGTTCCAACGACTTTAGCTTGGTTTATTATCTTGCATTAGTTCTTTTAATGCGTGATATTCTTGCATTAGTTCTTTTAATGCGTCCCATCATTTAATCCTACCATTGCAGAAAACAACCAAAATATGACGTACGCTTATGCCATTCGCATTCGCCACGGGGCCCCGTCATTACCTGTTAGGTTACTTAACTAACGACAGAGCGGGGGCTGGGCTAGCGCGTCTGTAAAACATAAGCAACGCCTAAATAATATCATATATAGATATACTGCAATGATAAATATTTCAGATCACAGATAAATACATTGGATATACTAGCAATCTGTAATTTGTACGAGCCTGTAACAAAAACAGATAACACGGTCGCGGTGAATAGCCAAAACCCCACCCAAGACCCCTACGGGTGCGGCAAACTACCCGCCAAGTACCCGAAGCGTAGCAACCTCCCTCATCTCCATGAGTAGGCCACTCGACACTTCGGCATACCCGGTAGTTTGTGCACCCCTCCATGGGTCTATCCTAGGAGCAAAAACAGTAAAAAGAAATTATACAATGACGGCTACAACCCCTTCCCGGTTGTGCGGCCATACAAATAATTATTACATCAATTTACAAATTTACATGAATTGCAAGAAAAGAAAACTCTCGTCTCACAACCCCCGGCTATTCACCCGCGACAATCCAACATATTTATATACACATTCCAGCACATTACAGATCATGTATAACCCCGACCAATCGACTTATAGTGATTGGCCGACGTTCAATACATGCAAACATCACAGATATAACCATCATAGTCAAAGTGCAGTGAAGTTCGGAAAAATACGGAATTATAGGACCCCAAAAGGAAATTTCTTTTCTGGAAAATCTGGGCACATATAATATATATCAAAAATCCCAAAACCAACACAGACACACACTGCACGAAAAACGATGCACAGAGGACTACAACGCGCGGCGCTTCCGCGGCGGATACCGGGCTCACGCGGCGGATGGGCGGCGGCTTGGAGGAATTACTGCATCGTTTTTCATGGGTGTTCTCACAAAACCCTGAGCCGAATTTAGGAGTATAAAGTTTTTCATTTTGACCAGAAAAAATTTCAACAGAAACTCAGATTTTGTAAAAGTTTGGTTTTTGGATTTTTCCGGTTCCGAACTTCGTTACACTTCACTACCAAGCTAGTTTAAGTTTAGTTAGGCTCTGATACCACTGTAAGGCCACGTTGCGACCCCCGGTTCTTACGGGGAGGCGGAAACGGTATAAAATCAAAATTTTAACGCAAGAGGCAACATGGACTAAGCTAGGTCGGGATCTTTACCTAAACTAAAACTAGCAAACTAAGCTAAAGATATTTAGCTACTCGGATGAAGATGGTTATACCTAAACTTGAACTCCTTCTCTTCAAGCTCCGATGGTGGTTCGATGGCTCCTTCTCGTTGTCTCCGTACGCCGAAGATAGATCCACTTGAAAGCTCCGACCTTTAGCTCCTTCTTCGTTCTTTGAAGAAACTAGTTCACTTGGTTTGCTAAACCTAGTGAACTAGAATGAGTAGAGATGATTTAGAATGGGATTTTATCTATGGTTCTTGATTCTCAACTCATGAGACAAGAGAACCATAGATCAAGAGAGGGAGCAAGAGGTTGAGGGTGAGAGGAAGAGGAGAGCTCAAGAACAAGAGAGAGAATGAGCAAGAAAGAATGAGCAACTCTTTTGGCTTTCACCCTCTCATAATCCAAAGTGATCATAACTCATCA
Source organism: Agapanthus africanus (assembly GCA_030015575.1). NCBI lineage: Eukaryota > Viridiplantae > Streptophyta > Magnoliopsida > Asparagales > Amaryllidaceae > Agapanthus > Agapanthus africanus. The sequence continues at coordinate 394,096,485 of JASDDO010000026.1, read as the reverse complement.
TATCAAAAAAGTCTTATGTGATGGTTAGAAGCAACCATAAGCTTATCATGTCATGCACTCATTTTACTCAAATGAGCAAGCAAGAAAAAGTCTTTGGCATGAAATGATAACCATGGTTATCATGATGGTCAACTAGTCAAGCCTAGTCAACCGGTCAACAAGTCAACAAAAGTCAACAAGTCACCAAAGTCAACAAGTCAACAAAAGTCAACAAGTCAACAACCATATCACCATAATACTTAATTAATATAATAGTTAATCACATATCATATTCTCATTAGGGTTGAGCATAAAGTCAAAAAGTCAACGGTCAACTGTCAACAACCCTAATGGGAATCCGCTGCCTCTGCCTCCCTGTCAACTGTGCATACACACCCGCATCCGCGTTCCGAGGAACACGAATGCAAACTGGATAAATCCAATCCCATAAGGTACACTAGGATCTGGCTTAAACCAAAGCCCGCTAGTGTAAACTGTCCGGACACTGTACGTGCACAAGTGCACGGATGTGACCGAACCCTGTCGCAAAACCATGCGACCTGTCGCAATACCATGCGACCTCTACTCTTTTGCCTAAAGGCGAAAAGCTTTCTGTGTGGGACTCTAAAGACTCGACACTACGCTGGCAGTGGGTTTAACCACAGACCGCAAGCGGCACTAGCTGTGCGTAACGGTCCCCAGGTAATGCCGACAAGAAGACCGACGAGGCGAAACCCATCTGAACTCCTACTGAGCCTGAGTGTGACATTCTCCGTACAGTCCGGTCTGTTCGTCTGATACATCGCATGGCGGGCCTAGGGGGCGGTAAACGTCAGTCCCCCAATAGCGGTACAAGTCGTGCCGGAGCGAAGCCCAAAACACCCTGAGATAACACTGGAAACCTACCAGTATATCTCGTTTGCCCTGGCCAGGGACTACTCGTGTAATGGCTCTCCTAGACACAGCGCGATGTCAACCCCCAATACCGGGAGAGACGAATCCTGTCTAACCGTCGCTGCCTCCAAGTGCTTCGGGACTGCACCCAACCACCACCTGTTTACACGACTCCTTTGAGCTGTGGTAGGGTAGTGATCAAAGTACAGTGGGAACACACCCGAGGCGAAGTGACAGTGTCAAGTCAGCGGACTAAGCTGTACTCATGTCACCTGGGAACTGATAACTGACGATAGGTATAATACCAACTAGTCAGTTCCCGACGAGTCCTGTCCAGTGTACCCGTAACCTAACGAGCACCCGCATACTATCTCAAGTACGACGTACTGACGGCTGTGGGACAGACCGTCTCCCACACTGGGATGAGAAGCGCATGCGCTGGTCTACTCCGGAGTATCGATGCCCTGTCTCGATAGTCCTGCGACCAGGGACCTGAATAAGGATGTGCTTATAGATTACCCAGCCCCCACTAGTGTGACTGCCATCACAACGCTGGTAATCAAGCAAAGATCCTAAGGGCTCCACTAATGCGTATAAGTGATATACTGAAATAAACACAAGTACACATTGAAGTAGAAACAAACCAAGTAGCATACTACTATTTTGAGCAAGATTGTATATACAAGGTGAATATCCCAAGCATCCATTAAGTAATATACAAACTAGTATGATACAGTAATGGCCTCTAGGGCATATACACTAACAATCTTTAGCAAAACTGGCAGATGCTACAAACTCGCGGTTTATTTTTGAAAGCTTCTATAGTTCTTGCTTTGCACATCTGTATATATGATATACCTGTTAGTTATATGTATGCCCTAGAGGCCATTATTATACATGAGATGTATATTATAGTGGATGCTTGGACATATATAGGGAGGACTTTCTTGCTCGACATGAAAGTATGCTATCTGGTTACTCTCTACCTTAACGTGTATATTGATTGTCTCTCTGTTACATGTTGGTAAAGCCCTTAGGATGTGTACTTGACTACCTGGACTATGATGCGGATCATACGAGTGGGGACATGGTAGTCCATAAGTACATCCTTCAAAGTCCCTAGTCGTGGGTGTATCGAGACGGGGCATCGATATACCAGAGTAGACTAGTGTATACCTTCTCGACCCATACAGATGGACGATGGATGATCCCATATCCATTGGTGTTTGACATCAGAGATGATATACGGGTGCTCAGTGGAGACTGGGTACACTGGATGGACTCATCGAGAACTCCCAGATGGTATTATACCTTACGTCAGATGGCAGTTCTCTGGTGACACTGGTACAAGTTAGTCTGTAGACCCGAGATCGTCATAGAGTCTTGCATGATTCCCACCGTGCTTTGATTTCCACCTTACCATGTCCAAGAGGGCATGCAAAACGGTGGTTTTTGGGTACAGTCCCGAGTCACATGGAGGCAATGAGCGATAGGAGTGGTTTCGTCTCTCCCGGTATTGGGGGTTGATGTTGCGCTATGCTCGATTGGCCATAACAGGGAAGTCCCTGGCCAGGGCTGGTTTAGAGATTTACTGGTAAGTGTTACCAGTAATTTCTCGACCCGTTATGAGGCTCATATCGGCATGACTTATCGGTTATTGGGGTCTGACGTTTACTACCCCTAGACTTGATATGCGACATATCACACGAGGAGACCGGACTGTACGGTAGTGTCACTGTCAGGCTTTTACAGGAGTTGGAGAGGGCTTGCTTGCTGATCTTCTGATCGCTCAATACCCGGGTAGCCGTTATGTCCAGCTTGTACCGCTGACGGCTTGTGGGTGCTTGATATGATCATCACCTACTGTCGGCGTATTGACGGGTCTTTAGAGTCCTATATAGAGGTTATACTGGCTCAGGCAAAACGAAATAGGAGCGCATATGTGATATGTGCGGGACCGAGAATAATACGAGTATGTGATACCGTATTCTATTCTCGCGAAGTTTGTATCGATCGGTTATATGCGATATAACCGGGATTTCGAATCAAGTGTTGATTCGATAAGTCGATACATTGGATGTTAGTCGGTTATATGTGATATAACCGGATTATTAAGTCAAGTGTTGATTTAATAATTTAGTGTATAATTGTATATGCGATATACTAATTTACATTAACTAACATTGGTTCACTTAAGCATTCAATTTTTCTCACTTGTGCACAACTTGATATATATGTGATATATATTTATTTGTGTTTACTATTTGTATCATGGTTGTTGATACACTTATCATGGATGTAGGAGACTTATACCATACAAATTATATTTGTTAGGTTTTTATATTTAAAGTAATTCTAAAACAAATGGATAATGAGCACAAATGCATGAAGCTTCATGAAGCTTATGTTTGCATTTGACTTAGTCCACTAGTTTTGTTTTACTTAAGATATTAGTTAACCTAACCACTATGATTACCCATGGTAATGTCTCTACATGAGTTAGTATATGATACTCACTCACCATGGTTAGTTCTCTCTCTCACTTGATAAGTTTTCATATTCATTTGAGCTCATCTTCTTCCTCCTTGATTTTCTTTCTAGGGTTTCATAAAGAGAGAGATACAAAGTGAGAAAAGAAATTCTAAAGTGTACGCATTTCCTATCTCACCATCCTCTACTAGACTAGCACTTTAGTTTAGGGTGTTTGCTTCACTAATTCTTTGGTTAGTGAAGTAGAAGCTTGAGTTCGTATTCCCTCGACGTAGATCATTTTCGGTCTCGAAGACTTCAAGCAATTTCGTTGCCTCTTCTCATGGAGCCGCCCGAGAGTCCGGGAGTTCGATGATCGCAGCGAAGGGACTACTACAAAGAGCTTAAGAAGTGAAGGACTGATCTACAAAGGTTGTATTTCGTATTCACTTAGTGTTAAAGAGGTTAACTTGCATGTGTTAACCTAATTTTTCTAGAAACGATCTTGGTTAGAGTTATTCGGCACGGCTAAAATTTTAATCCGGCATGGTTGATGCCTTGTAGAACCTCCTTAGTGTGCCTAGTAACCCTACAGTGGTATTAGAGCCTAGCTAGAGCATTAGGCGATGTGTGTACGAAGTTAAAACTCCGAACGAACCCCGATATGCTAAAGTAAACCCCTCTCTGGAAATTTTTTCAAAACTGGGATTTTTCTGAATTAAAAATGCTTAAAAAAATCAGCAGGCAATTATAAGGGAAACTGTGCAAAACGACAATGTTTGGCGCCCAAAGCGCCACGGAACCGCGGCACGAGCAGGCTCCCGCGACGGTTCTGCGGCCATATGGTGACGTCACACTTATCTTTTTGCACAATAATGTTCCTATTTAATTTCATGATGTTTCTGAGTATTTTTAACCTGACTCATGAGTTGAGTGTTCTGGGGATTATTTTGTATTCGTTGATTCGATCGGAATATTTAATTTCGTTTTGTTTTCCGGATATTTAGAAAGTATTAAAAAGTTCGAACGAATATCAATAACTCACTTTTTCCCGACCCGGAAAATTTCCAAGTGTTGGATTTTTCCGTTTGTTTAAGAACGTCTAGATCGTGCAAGTACGCGATGGATTCTCTAGAAGACAACAAAGCTTAACTCGATTATGTGATCGTCTTGAACTGCCTTTTGAACCTTAGGGTTTGGGGCAGTACGGCGTGCCACATGTGAGGCGTTGGCTTGACCCTTCTACGACTGGACCATTGGCACTGTGGCATGTGATGGATGTTTTTAAACTCCCCTCAAGTGTTGAGAACTATTTGGGAAAACTTGGGTGTTTGATTATTCGATCGAAAAGTTTAACATTGTCTATTTATCTGGAATGTGATACAATATTTGGAATCCACAAGTAGTTATGAGATAACTGATTTGGATGTTATAAACATAGCAGTTTAGTTTCAAATGATCGGTTGCCACGGAATTTTGATGCGATCAAAAGTCCGTCGCAATCACGTAGCGTACGCGGATACTCGCCAGGTAAACTTAATAGACAGCCATGCCCCATAGCCCCGACCAAGTGACTGTAGGAGAACACCGTCGCCAAAAGCATCCGTTCGGGTGCTTACGGCAACGGTGTTCCGCCTTAGTGCACTTCGTCGACGGCATCCGGGGGTGTGGCCGTTTACTAAAGTTTGCGACGAGCATTCGATCAGCATATCGGGAATCTTGTTGAATTGCCCGACTAGATATTGAAAAGTGTTTTCGATATAGAGACTAAAATGCAGGGTTTATAAATGTTAGGCATGCGATGTCTAAGGAGGTTGCGGATTCCAACTGTTGTAGTTTTACACTTTCTTTTCTGCGACCGTAAGTGTAATATGTGTTATCGCCGGTTTCGTTGCTATATGTCAACGACAATTGGAATGCGCATATTTACTTACGTTGATGACATATGATGTTATGTGTTGCTGGATATGTTATATTGGATCGTCGCGTTTTGAATAGCCGGGGGTTTTTATTTGAGATGAGGGTTTTTATTTTCATTCATGTAAAATTAAATGTATGTAATATTCTTTTATTGGGGCACTTCCGGGATGAGGTTGATGTCACCTTTTGTATATTATTTACTTTTTCGCACTAGGATAGACCCAAGGAGGAGAGCACAAGTAACCGGGTTCTAGAGTCCAGTGGGAGACCAACTCGAGAAGTCGAGTCCGGGTCTCCTAACTCTAGAATTGGTAGGGTTGGTTGCCGCTCTCATAGGGGTCTAGGGGTGTGGGTTTGGCTATTCATCGCGACCGTGGAATCCGTGTTTTATAGAGGCTCAAAATAAAACACGGACGTCCTAATATATCCAATATTTCATATGTTTCTTCTGCTGGGATATCTGTGATGTGATCATGTGATGTGATGTGATAAATACTGTATATAATATATATGATATATTATATTGGCGTTACTTATCTTTTACACCCACGCTAGCCCTGCCCCGCTCTGCCGTTAGTTACCTAACCTAACGGTGCACGAGGGGACATCGAGGAGAATGCGGATGGCTTAAAGTGTACGTGGTATTTATCTGTGATGTTTAGGTGACTTAAATGATGGGACTTAATTAACGTGATTAATGAAAGAAAAGAAACCTAAAAGATGTTGTGGAATCGAATTTTCAAAAACAGGTAGCTACAGTTCTTGTTTTGCATCGTGGTGTTCCTTGTAGAACATCCTGCACCTTATTCGATAAGGAAAGGGCCGAGATCCCTTCACCGGGAGTGACCCCTTTAGCAATGACTGGCAGATGCTACACCCCTCGGTTTTGTCTTTTGATTGCTTTTCTAGTTCTTGCTTTGCACAGTGATATATATGATATGTCCTGCACCTCATTCGACGAGGAAAGAGCCGAGATCCCTTCACCGGGAGTGACCTCTTTAGCGAAACTAGTAAAAGCCTCAAAAACACACCATTTTAAAATCATTTGATTCTACAACGATATCAAGTTCATTACGCAATAGGTTTTCAGAAAAACCTGTCGTAGCCCTCCGTCATTTCAGATAAGTTGTATATAGTATTCGTGCTACATTTGTTGGCTTTCGTCAAGGTGTAGTGTGCGGTAGCTATATGCTGCTTATCTGCTGCATACGATGCGATTGGATTAGGGTAGTCGTACGGCTTTGTTGGCTTTCATCATGGGTCGTGCGGGTGGGTTTAATTCAGTCAAGAAATGTAAGGGTTGAACTTGACTAGCGGGCTATGGTTTGTTGGCTTTCGTCAAGGTCATAGCACGTTAGGGGCAAAATTATCGGGAATTTCAAGTGTTGAAATTTGCAATGAGATTGCATACCTTCTATGAGATAGTTGGATCCCGATACCCACTGCGAGTAATTGTTACTCCTGGGAGAGTTTTACACATTACAATTAGCCGATCAAGTAGGTGTCCAGAAAGGTGTCAACGGGGTTATGCCTCTGGGAAAACGAGGTTTACTTTAATTAGGTCCGTGCGAAAGCACGGGGAACCTCCCTCAAAGTACCGACACTGGACTGGCTGAAAGATTGGCGAAGTTGTAGGGTGTAATTAATCCCGGCTAGTCTTTCTTTTTAGGGTTTGAAGGAAGATTTGATAAAAACAGTGGGATCCATCCTGATTAGATAAAATAATAACCAATCCGATCTTGTAAGAGCGCACGCAGAGTGTTTTCTTCTCTCTCTCTCCAGGTAGCGACCATGTCATGCCTTAATCAAGATAATAATACGGATGAATTGACCGAACCCGCTTGTTATACTGTGCTAGGGGAACGTTGGTCCCGCTCCAACTTATAATTGTTATAAGACAGAGCAGGAAATTGGGGAATACCAGATTTACCGTGCCGCCCAAACGAATAAAGTGCATATTGATGCATCATCTTCGGTTGTGTTCATTACATAGAACTGTTTCTTAATATCCTTTACGTCCTGGGTATGTGATACAGGATCAGGATCCCACATATGTAATCTGTTACATGGGCTACAGATAGATAGAGAACTGAGAATGGGTGATAAGTTTCATGAGATAGAAAACGGAGCAAGTGTTGCAGCCAGGTCTGTTGATCACTATCACCCTGTATTACCAGAATACATTGATTCTGAACAATTGTCATTAGATACTGAACCTGATATACAACATCATATCAGTCTCTTTATTCGTAAAGAAGGATATAATTTTGTATTGTTGGATAATATTATGAACATTTCTTATATCAAGAGTTGATTAGTTCAGACACGTTATCTAAAAGCATTGACGTTCTAAATCAAACTACAGTTCTTAGTATACAGAACACATACAAGAGGAAGAGTTCAGAAATGAACGAATTCTTCTTGAGGTATTGTAGACTAGGTCATATCAATGCGACCCGACTAGCTGAAGTTACATATAGATGCATATTTAAATTAGTTTGAATTTACATCTTATGAAACTTGTCGGTCATGTCACAGAGATAAGATGACCATAGCTCCGTTTATTAGAAACAGAGAAAGAGTTAGTGAACTCTTGGGATGATACATACTGATGTATGAAGGTCCCCTGTCTACACATACCAAGACTGGTCCTTTGTACTTCATTACATTCTCTGATAATCTCTCAAGATTCAGACATATGTTCCTGTTGAAACACAAGTCCGAACCTTTTGAGATATTCACAGAATATAAGTTAGAAGTAGAGAACAAAAACGTGTATAAGTATTATGTCCTTTGATGTGATCAAGGAGGAGAATACTTGAGCACGGAATTCGTGGATTATTCTAAAGGAGAATGATATTCTCTCTCAGCGTTACTCCTCCATATACACCACTGCACGTCGGTGAATCGGGGCGGCGCAATCACACCCTATTTGATATGGTGCGCTCTATGATGAGCACTACTGAGTTTCCTATTTCCTTTTAGGGAGTTATGCACTTGTGAAGTTGCATACCAATTGAATAGGGTTCCAATCAAATCAGTTGCCTACCACTTCATATGAGATATGGAAAGGGAAAAGCCCATATCTTAAGTCAGTTAAGATTTGGGGTTGTCCAGCCTATGTCTAAAAGCAAAATCCGGACAAGCTCGAGGCAAAGTCAGTTCTGTAGAAGTTTGTTGGATATCCCAAGCATTCGCAAGGGAATATCTTCTACCAAACCGAGGAACAAAAGATATTTTGTTTCTCAGCATGCCACCTTTGTGAAAGGGAATTTCTTGTGAAGAAATTAATGGTCATGAGGTAGGACTGGAAAGAGTTCCAGCTATACAAACTGCAGCTGATGATTTGGTAGAACCAAAGGATTCAATATTTTCCGACGAACCTCAGCCTCTCCACCGATCTAGTAGGGTTCCTCACCCACCTGAGAGATACTTTGGTTTCTCTATGACAGTGGGAGTGAGGACTGCATCATGAGATGATGACCCAACTAGTTTTGAGCTGGCCATCAGGAGTGTGACTCTATAAGAATGGCTGGATGCTTAACGATCTGAGATGAATTCTTATACACCAACAAAGTATGGACTTTGGTTGCTTTATCTGAAGGGTTAAATCTCCATCAGGAGCAGGTATATCTTGAGAAGATTACTTGGTATACATGGAAAAGTTGAGACTTGTTAAAGGCTTGCATCATTGACCAGGTATGGATTATGATGAAACCATTTCTAAGTAGCTATTCTTAAGTCCATCGAGATCCTACTTTCCACGGCTACATACCATGACTACGATATCTGGCGGTTGAGTGTCATGACTGCTTTTCTAAATGATATTTTAGGAGAGAGAGTCTATAAGTACACAGTCGGAGGGCTTCGTAGACAGTGGGAGCAGCGGATACGTGTGCAAGATGTTTTATGTGATAAAGCAGGCATCGCGGAGTTGGAACGTCTGTTTTGATGTGGTAGTCAAAGTGTTTTGACTTCATCAAAATGGTATATGAACCTTGTATAAACAAAAAGGTAGTAGAGAGTATGGTGGTGATTCTCGTAGAGTACATGGATGACATACTCTTGATAGGAAAGCAGTTTCCTATGCTATGCTCGGTCAATCTCCGCTTATTACAATAATTCTCCACATAGGATCAAAGTGATACCTACTAAATCCTGGGATTTGGATCTATGAGATAGATCTAATTGGATGTTAGAATACTCACTAGTTGTAGTGAGATGGTATCAATCGATCCTGGGGAGAATCACTGGAAAGGTTCCAGGGTGATAAGGACGACTGAATGTCAGTCACAGGCATTGTCTTTACCATCAGTAAATGGACGGTATGTTGGAAGAGTTCCGAGCTAAATACCGTGGCAAACTAGACGATAAAGGCTAGATACATCGGTACCAAAGATACTACCAAAGAGGAAGTCTGGGTGTATATTAGTTCATGAGATGAACTTCGTTCCTACCATTGTGTGTCAATGGAGTTGTGGCTTGTCCCAAAGAACGCCCTTCCCATCAATGATCAAGACATATTCTAAGGCAGTGTCACCTGATCATGGAGATGGTTGATCTCCAGGGAATCGAGATTAGGAGAGTAGACTCGGAAGACAACACGGCGGATCCACTCACAAAGGCCTTTTCCCAGAGAGAGACTTTTATGGGATGGTTGAGTATGAGATACTACAACCACTGTTATCAGATGGCCCTAGTGCAAGTGGGAGATTGTTAGTTATATATATGCCCTAGAGGCCATTACTATACATGAGATGTATATTATAGTGGATGCTTGGACATATATAGGGAGGACTTTCTTGCTCGACATGATAGTATGCTATCTGGTTACTCTTTACCTTAACGTGTATACTGATTGTCTCTCTGTTACATGTTGGTAAAGCCCTTAGGATGTGTACTTGACTACCTGGACTATGATGCGGATCATACTAGTGGGGACATGGTAGTCCATAAGTACATCCTTCAAAGTCCCTAGTCGTGGGTGTATCGAGACGGGGCATCGATATACCAGAGTAGACTAGCGTATACCTTCTCGACCCATACAGATGGGCGATGGATGATCCCATATCCATTGGTGTTTGACATCAGAGATGATATACGGGTGCTCAGTGGAGACTGGGTACACTGGATGGACTTGCCGAGAACTCCCAGATGGTATTATACCTTACGTCAGATGACAGTTCTCTAGTGACACTGGTACAGGTTAGTCTGTAGACCCGAGATCGTCATAGAGTCTTGTGTGATTCCCACTGTGCTTTGATTTCCACCTTGCCACGTCCAAGAGGGCGTACAAAATGGTGGTTTTTGGGTACAGTCCCGAGTCACATGGAGGCAATGAGCGATAGGAGAGGTTTCGTCTCTCCCGGTATTGGGGGTTGATGTTGCGCTATGCTCGATTGGCCATAACAGGGAAGTCCCTGGCCAGGGCTGGTTTAGAGATTTACTGGTAAGTGTTACCAGTAGTTTCTCGACCCGTTATGAGCTTCATATCGGCATGACTTATCGGTTATTGGGGTCAGACGTTTACCACCCCTAAACTTGATATACGACATATCAGACGAGGAGACCGGACTGTACGGTAGTGTCACTGTCAGGTTATTACAGGAGTTGGAGCAGGCTTGCTTGCTGATCTTCTGATCGCTCAATACCCGGGTAGCCGTTACGTCCAGCTTGTACTGCTGACGGCTTGTGGGTGCTTGATATGATCATCACCTACTGCAGGCGTATTGACGAGTCTTTAGAGTCCTATATAGAGGTTATACTGGCTCAGGCAAAACGAAATAGGAGCGCATATGTGATATGTGCGGGACCGAGAATAATGCGAGTATGTGATACCGTATTCTATTCTCGCGAAGTTTGTATCGATCGGTTATATGCGATATAACCGGGATATCGAATCAAGTGTTGATTCGATAAGTTGATACATTGGATGTTAGTCGGTTATATGTGATATAACCGGATTATTAAGTCAAGTGTTGATTTAATAATTTAGTGTATAATTGTATATGTGATATACTAATTTACAAATTATATGTGATATACTAACTAACATTGGTTCACTTAAGCATTCAATTTTTCTCACTTGTGCACAACTTGATATATATGTGATATATATTTATTTGTGTTTACTATTTGTATCATGGTTGTTGATACACTTATCATGGGTGTAGAAGACTTATACCATACAAATTATATTTGTTAGGTTTTTATATTTAAAGTAATTCTAAAATAAATGGATAATGAGCACAAATGCATGAAGCTTCATGAAGCTTATGTTTGCATTTGACTTAGTCCACTAGTTTTGTTTTACTTAAGATATTAGTTAACCTAACCACTATGATTACCCATGGTAATGTCTCTACATGAGTTAGTATATGATACTCACTCACCATGGTTAGTTCTCTCTCTCACTTGATAAGTTTTCATATTCATTTGAGCTCATCTTCTTCCTCCTTGATTTTCTTTCTAGGGTTTCATAAAGAAAGAGATACAAAGTGAGAAAAGAAATTCTAAAGTGTACCCATTTCCTATCTCACCATCCTCTACTAGACTAGCACTTTAGTTTAGGGTGTTTGCTTCACTAATTCTTTGGTAAGTGAAGTAGAAGCTTGAGTTCGTATTCCCTCGATGTAGATCATCTTCGGCCTCGAAGACTTCAAGCAATTCCTGTTAGTTATGTATATGCCCTAGAGGCCATTATTGTACATATGATGTGTATTATAATGGATGCTTGGATATATACAGAGAGGACTTTCTTGCTCATCATGATAGTATGCTCTTTGGTTTCACTTTATCTTAACATGTTAACTTGTATTGGTTTACTGTCATTGTCTCACATGTTGATAAAGCCCTTAGGATCTGTACTCGACTACTGGGATTATGATGAGATCATACTAGTAGGGTCACGGTAGTCGATGAGTACATCCTATAAATGTTCCTAGTCGAGGGTATATCGAGACGGGGCATCGATACACCAGAGTAGACTAGCGTATACGCATCTTGACCCATATGATGGGCGAGGGATGATCCCATATCCATCGGTGTTTGACATCAAGGATGGTGTACGGGTGCTCAGTGGAGACTGGGTACACTGGACGGACTCGCCGAGAACTCCCAGATGGTGATATACCACACGTCAGATGGCAGTTCTCCGGTGACACTGGTACAGGGTAGTCTGTAGACCCGAGATCGTCATAGAGTCTTGTGTGATTCCCACTGTGCTTTGATTTTCACTTTACGACGTCCAAGAGGGCGTGCAAAACGGTGGCTTTTGGGTACAGTCCCGAATCACATGGAGGCAATGAGCGATAGGAGGGGATTCGTCTCTCCCGGTATAGGGAGTTGATGTTGTGCTGTGTTCGATTGGCTATAACTGGAATTCCCTGGCCAAGGCTTATATAGAGATATACTGGTAAGTGTTACCAGTAGTTTCTGGACCTGTTATGAGCCTCATATCGACACGGCTTATCGGTTACTGGGGTCTGACGTATACCACCCCTAGACTTGATATGCGACATATCAGACGAACAGACCGGACTGTACGGGAGTGTTACTGATTGGATTCACAGGAGAACGGACATGCTAGCTTGTTAATCTTCTGATCGCTCAATACCTGGGTGGCTGTTATGTTTAGCTGACCGCTTGCAGCTTGTGGGTGTTTGATATGATCATCACCTGCTACCGGCGTATTGACGATTCTTTAGAGTCCTACACAGAGGTTTCTTGGCTCGGGCAAAACGGAGTAGAGGCACATATGTGATATGTGCAGGACCGAGGATAATGCGATATGAGATACCGTATTATATTCTCGCGATATTTAGATATGAACCGAGACATCGGATCAAGTGTTGATTCGATGAATCGGTACATGATATATTAGTCGGTTATATTCGATATAGCCGGATCGTCAGATCAAGTGTTGATTCGATGATTTAATGTATAATGATATATATGATATATTGTATTACATTATCTAATATTGCCTAGCTTTATTTTTTCATTTTCTCACCGGATTAATACATTGATATATATGTGATATATGTTAATTGTATTATTTTCTTTTGTTGCAAATATATAATATATATGTGACATATATTATTGTGACATGATATGATTTATTATGAAACATGTTTAGGGATGATAAAAAGAGATTAGGATTTGATTAGGGTTAGCTCTTTCTTGATTATTCTAGAAGGGTTTCCTTTTTGTATTGGTTAAGATATTATGGTTGATACTTATCCTTGACTCACTCTTAACCAAACCAAAACCTAGCTCTAGTTTATTCTCTACAAAGGTTAAGCCTATCATCCTTGACCATGGTTCCATATCAATCATATATTCTTATCTACTATTCATCACAAAAGGAATTATCTCATTATTCTTCATCTTCTTCTCTCTTGAGTTTTTTGAGAGAGCTCACTTGTGATTTCTTTTGTGATGAGTTCTTGTGAAAAAATGATATAAAAAGAAAGCATAAATACTACTCCATCATCCTCATCTAATCTAGCCCATTAGATTAGGGTGTTCACCTCATTAGAGTGAGAGAGCTTGAGCTATTGCAACTTCAACGTAGATCATCGGAGAAAAGGAATACGACAAGCTTTCATGGATCGTTCGAGTCGTGGAGCCTCTCTTGAGTCCGGGAGATCATGGATCGCGGCGAAGGGACTTCTACTCGGAGCTTGTGAAGCGAAGGAGCGGACTACAAAGGTTGTAATCTCTCACACTTAGTATTAAAGATGTTATCTTGCATGTTAAACCCTAATAATCTAGCAAAGATCCCGGCTTTGGGTTGTTCGGTACGTCTAAAATTTAATTCGGGCATGTTTGATGCCTTATAATCCTTCACAAGAGTGCCTTGGAACCCTACAGTGGTATCGGAGCCTAGCTAGAGCATTAGGCGATGTGTTTATGAAGTTAAAACTCCGATCGAACCCGAACCGACAAAATAAAACCCCTCTCTGGACTTTTTCTGAAAACTGGGATTTTTCTGAATTAAAAATACCTAAAAATAACACCAGGAAATTATAAGAATTATGGTGCAAAACAACAGTCTAATGTGTACGGACGACCGCGGAACTGCGGCCAATCCTTGCTTGGGCCGCGGATCCACGGCCGTACAGTAGTATTTAAGCTCTCTGTTTGCACAGTAATTTCTAATTCTGTTGTTTATAATTTCTGGGTATTTTTAAATTGACTCAAGTGTTGAACATTCTGGGGTTTATTTTGTAATCGTAGATTCGATCAGAATATTTAAATTTGTTATTATTTCCGGATATTTAGAAACTGTTAAAATGTTCGAACGGATATCATTAACTCACTTTTTCCCGGCACGGCAAACATTCAAGTGTTGAATTTTTTTCGGGTTTAAATCTTTCGGAAAAATATGCAAGTAACACGGTGGACCCTCTAGAAGACAACAAACCTTAACTCGATTATGTGACCGTCTTGAACTGCCTTTTGAACCTTCGGGTTTGGGGCAGTACGGCGTGCCATATGTGAGGCGTTGGCTTGACCCTTCTACGGCTGGATCACTGGTACTGTGACATATTCTGGGATTATTTGAACTCCGCTCAAGTGTTGAGCTATTTAGGAAATTTTGGGTATTTGATTATCTGTCCGAAAAGTTTAATACTGTCTATTTATCTGGAATGTGATACAATATGTGGAATTCATAGAGTTAGGCATGAAATGCGAAGTATGTGATATTTCGGATTTACGATGTCTAAAGTGATTGTGGATTCCAAATATTGTAGTTTTACAATTTCTTTTCTGTGACCGTAAGTGTAGTATGTAGTTGTATTGCCGGTTTTCGTTGCTATACGACAACGACGATCGGTGTATGCATACTTACTTACGTTGATGATATATGATATTATGTGTTGCTGTGATATGTTATATTGGATCATCGTGTTCTGAATAGCCGGGGGTTTTATGTGAGATGAGGGTTTTAATTTTCATTCATGTAAAATTCAATTGTATGTAATATTCTTATATTGGGGCACTTCCGGGGTGAGGTTGATGTCACCATTGTATATTATTTATTTTTCCGCATTAGGTAGACCCAAGGAGGGGAGCACAAGTAACCGGGTTCTAGGGTCCAGTGGGAGGCCATCTCGAGGAGTCAAGACCGGGTCTCCTAACCCTAGAATTGGCAGTGTTGCTTGCCGCTCTTATAGGGGTCTAGGGATGTGGGTTTGGCTATTCATTGCGACCGTGGAATCCATGTTTTATACAGGCTCGTATTGAAAACACGGACGTCCTGATATATCCAATATTTCATATATGTTCTTCTGCTGCAATGTTCTGTGATGAGATCATATTACTGCCTGAGACGAATGCTTATACTATATATATATATATGCTGATATATAAATATTACTGCTTTCGTTTCTTCTGTGATGCTTAGGAAGCATAAGCTGATGGGATTTTTTATTAATGAGATTAATAAAAAGAAAAGAAACCTAAAAGATGTTGTAGAATCAAAACTTTATAAAAAGGGTAGCTACGGTTTTGCTTTGCATAGCGGTATATATGATATACCCTGCACCTTATTCGATGAGGAAAGAGCCGAGATCCCTTCACCGGGAGTGACCTCTTTAGCGAAACTGGCAGATGCTACAAAAACTCGGTTTGTCTTTTGATTGCTTTTAGAGTTTTGCTTTGCACAGTGATATATATGATATGTCCTGCACCTTATTCGATGAGGAAAGAGCCGAGATCTCTTCACCGGGAGTGACCTCTTTAGCAAAACTAATGAAAGCCTCAAAAACACTCCATTTCAAAATTTCATATGATTCTACGACGATATCAAGTTCATTACGCTCATAGTTTTCTGAAAAACCTGCGTAGCCCTCCGTCATTTCAGATAAGTACTACTTAGTATTCGTGCTGCGGTAGTTTGGCCTCCATCAAGGCGTAGTGTACGGTAGCTAACTAGTGCTTATCTGCTAGCATATGATGCGATTGGATTAGGGTATTCATACGACGTAGTTTGACCTCCGTCAAGAGTCGTACGGGTGGGTTTAATTCAATCAAGAAATGACGGGTTGAACTTGACTAGCGCCCTTTGGGTAGTTTGGCCTCCGTCAAGGTCATAGGACGGTAGGGGTAAAAGCATTATCAGGAATTTCAAGTGTTGAAATTTGCAATGAGATTGTATACATCCTATGAGATAGTTGGATCCCGATACCCACTGCGAGTAAGAGTTACTCCTGGGAGAGTTTTACACAGGACAATTAGCCGATCAAGTAGGTGTCTAGAAAAGTGTTAACGGGGTTACGCCTCTGGGAAAATGAGGTTTACTTTAATTAGGTCCGTGCGAAAGCACGGGGAACCTCCCTCAAGTACCGACACTGATCTGGCTGAAAGATTGACGAAATTGTATGGTGTAATTAATCCCGGCTAATCTTACCTTTTATGGTTTGAAGGTAGATTTGATAAAAAACAGTGGGAGACATCCTGATTAGATAAAATAATAACCAATCTAATCTTGTAAGAGCATACGCTAAAGTGTTTTCTTCTCTCTCTCTCCAGGTAGCGACCATGTCAGGCCATAATCAAGATAATAATATGGATGTATTGACTGAACCCGCTTATTATACTGGGCAGGGGAACGTTGGACCCGTTCTTTCTTATAAGAGTTATAAGACTGAACAGGGAATAGGAGAATATCTAGATTCTCAAGCCGCCCAAAAGAACATGCATGTTGATGCATCTTCTTCAGGTGTGTTAGTTATTGAGAACTGTTTCTCAGTTCACCCTACGTCCTGGGTATTAGATACCGGATCAGGATCCCACATATGTAAATTGTTACATGGGCTGCGGAAAGGTAGAGAACTGGGAAAAGGTGATGATTCCATTCAAATAGGGAATGGGGCCAATGTTGCAGCCAAAGCAGTTGGCGAATATCACATAGTATTACCAAGTGGTGATACACTGATTCTGAATGAGTGCTATTATATACCGAACATGATGTGCAACATTATATCAGTTTCTTTATTAAATAAAATAGGAAATAATTTTGTAGTACAGGATAATGTTATGAACATATTCCTAGATCAAAAGTTGATTGCATCAGGCTCGTTACATATTGGCATATTCATTCTAAATCAGAATATAGTCCTCAATATACAAAACACACACAAGAGGAAAAGTTCAGAAATGAACGAATCCTTCTTGTAGCATTGTAGACTTGGTCATATCAATGCGACACACCTGGCTCAGTTACATAAGGATGGTTATTTGAATCCGTTCGAATTATCATCTTATGATACTTGCCATTCATGTCTCAAAGGAAAAATGACCAAAGCTCCGTTTAGTGGACACGGAGAAAGAGTTACCGAACTCTTAGGAATGGTACATAGTGATGTATGCGGTCCTATGTCTACGTATGCCAGGAACGGTTCTTCCTACTTCATTACATTCACTGACGATCTCTCTAGATTCGGACATGTGTTCCTGATGAAACACAAGTCTGAAGCTTTTGAGAAATTCAGAGAATATAAGCAGGAAGTAGATAATCAAATGGGCGAAAGTATTAAGATTCTTCGATCTGATCGAGGAGGTGAATACTTAAGCAATGAGTTCCTAGATTATCTAAAAGAGAATGGGATTCTCTCTCAGCTTACTCCTCCTTATACACCACAGCACAACGGTGTATCGGAACGGAGGAATCGCACCCTATTAGATATGGTACGCTCTATGATGAGCACTACTGAGTTACCTATTTCCTTCTGGGGATATGCACTGGAGACAGCTGCATACCTATTGAATAGAGTTCCAACCAAATCAGTACCTACCACTCCATATGAGATATGGAATGGTAAGAGACCATGTCTTAATTTTATTCAGATATGGGGTTGTCCGGCCTATGTTAAAACACACAATCCGGACAAGCTCGAGGCAAGGTCTGTCCTATGTAAGTTTATTGGATATCCCAAACATTCGGGAGGGTATATCTTCTACCACTCCGAGGAACAAAAGGTATTTGTTTCTCGACATGCCACTTTCTTAGAAAAAGGTTTTCTTATGAAACAGATTAGTGGCATTAAGGTAGAACTGGAAGAAGTTCCAGCAGAACAAACTACAACAGATGATTTGGTAGAACCAGAGGATTCAGTAGTACCCGACGAACCCCAGCCTCTCCGCCGATCTAGCTGTGTTTCTCATCCGCCTGAGAGATACTACGGTTTTCTCATTGATGGTGGAAGCGAGGATTGCATCATGGAAAATGATGACCCGACTAGTTTCGAGCAGGCCATCACGAGTAGTGACTCTGTGAAATGGCTGGATGCAATGCGATCTGAGATGGAATCCATGTACACCAATAAAGTATGGACATTGGAAAATGCTCCTGAAGGGGTAAAACCCTTTGGGAGCAAGTGGATGTTAAAAAAGAAATTTGGTGTAGATGGAAAAGTTAAGACTTTCAAAGCTAGACTTGTAGCAAAGGGTTTTCGTCAACGACCAGGTGTGTATTATGACGAAACCTTTTCTCCAGTGGCTATGCTTAAGTCCATCCAGATCTTACTTGCCATTGCTGCATACGATGACTACGAAATCTGGCAAATGGATGTTAAGACCGCCTTTCTAAATGGTGATTTAGAAGAGTGCGTGTACATGACTCAGCCAAAGGGCTTCGTAGATAGTGGGAGCAGTGGAAAGGTGTGCAAGCTGTTTAAATCCATTTATGGGTTAAAGCAAGCATCACGGGGTTGGAACATCTGTTTCGATGTTGTAGTCAAAGAGTTTGACTTCATCAAAAATATAAATGAACCTTGTATCTATAAAAAGGTAGCAGAGAGTAAGGTTGTCTTCCTCGTATTGTACGTAGATGAGATACTCTTGATAGGAAATGATATTCCTATGCTGCAATCAGTCAAGCTCTTCTTATCACAAAGATTCTCAATGAAAGATCTAGGTGATGCCTCCTGCATATTGGGAATTAGGATTTATAGAGATAGATCTAAACGGATACTGGGATTGTCCCAATCCAGGTACATTGACACCATACTAAAGAGGTTTAGTATGGAAGAATCCAAGCGTGGGAA
The DNA here is from genome assembly GCA_030015575.1 of Agapanthus africanus. Classification (NCBI taxonomy): domain Eukaryota; kingdom Viridiplantae; phylum Streptophyta; class Magnoliopsida; order Asparagales; family Amaryllidaceae; genus Agapanthus; species Agapanthus africanus. Next base: position 394,077,169 of record JASDDO010000026.1, on the reverse strand, counting down.
CCAGCCCATGATCTCTGGACTCACTCTCTCCAAAGAGATGTCTCCCAAGACTGATTTGGAGAGAGCTCGCATGCAAGGGATACCCTATGCTTCGGCAGTAGGCTCTATCATGTATGCGATGCTATGTACCAGACCCGATGAAGCATACTCACTAAGTGTAGTGAGTCGGTATCAAGCAGATCCTAGAGAGAGTCACTGGACAGCTGTGAAGAACATTCTCAAGTACTTGCGAAGGACTAGAGACATGTTCTTGGTGTATGGTAACGGAGAACTCCGAGTGGAGTCCTTTACCGATTCCAGCTTCCAAAGTGATAAGGACGACTCTAAGTCGCACTCGGGATTTGTCTTTACCCTCAATGGAGGGGCGGTATGTTGGAAGAGTTCCAAACAGGATACCGTTGCAGACTCGACGATGGAGGCTGAATACATCGCTGCCAACGATGCTGCCAAAGAGGCTGTCTGGATGAAGAAGTTCATTAGTGAACTTGGTGTGGTTCCTTCCATTGAGTATCCAATAGCTCTGTATTGTGATAACAATGGAGCTGTGGCTTTGGCCAAGGAACCCAGGTCCCATCAGAAATCCAGACATATTCTGAGGCGATATCACCTGATCAGGGAGATAGTTGATCGCCGGGAGATCGAGGTCAGGAGAGTAGATACGAAGGATAACACTGTGGATCCACTCACGAAGGCCATTCCCCAGATACAGTTTGAGAGATTATTCGGGATGCTAGGTATGAGATACTACAGCAGCTGGCCTTAGTGCAAGTGGGAGATTGTTAGTTATTTATATGCCCTAGAGGCCATTGTTGTATATATGATGTATATTATGATGGATGCTTGGATATATACCGAGAGGACTTTCTTGCTCGTCATGATAGTATGCTATTTGGTTTCACTTTATCTTAACATGTCGACTTGTATTGGTTTACTGTCTTTCTCTCACATGTTGATAAAGCCCTTAAGATCTGTACTCGACTACTGGGATTATGATGAGATCATACAAGTGGGGCCACGGTAGATGATGAGTACATCCTATAAATGTTCCTAGTCGAGGGTATATCGAGACGGGGCATCGATACACCAGAGTAGACTAGCGTATACGTATCTTGACCCATATGATGGGCGATGGATGATCCCATATCCATCGGTGTTTGACATCAAGGATGGTGTACGGGTGCTCAGTAGAGACTGGGTACACTGGACGGACTCGCCGAGAACTCCCAGATGGTGATATACCACACGTCAGATGGCAGTTCTCTGGTGACACTGGTACAGGGTAGTCTGTAGACCCGAGATCGTCATAGAGTCTTGTGTGATTCCCACTGTGCTTTGATTTCCACCTTACCACGTCCAAGAGGGCGTGCAAAACGGTGGCTTTTGGGTACAGTCCCGAATCACATGGTGGCAATGAGCGATAGGAGGGGATTCGTCTCTCCCGGTTTAGGGAGTTGATGTTGTGCTGTGTTCGAATGGCTATAACTGGAAGTCCCTGGCCAGGGCTGATATAGAGATATGCTGGTAAGTGTTACCAGTAGTTTCTCGACCTGTTATGAGCCTCATATCGACACGACTTATCGGTTACTGGGGTCTGACGTATACCACCCCTAGACTTGATATGCGACATATCAGACGAACAGACCGGACTGTACGGGAGTGTTACTGATTGGATTCACAGGAGAATGGACAGGCTAGCTTGTTGATCTTCTGATTGCTCAATACCTGGGTGGCTGTTACGTTTAGCTGACTGCTTGCAGCTTGTGGGTGTTTGATATGATCATCACCTGCTACCGGCATATTGACGATTCTTTAGAGTCCTACACAGAGGTTTCTTGGCTCAGGCAAAACGGAGTAGAGGCACATATGTGATATGTGCAGGACCGAGGATAATGCGATATGAGAAACCGTATTATATTCTCGCGATATTTAGATATGAACCGAGACATCGGATCAAGTGTTGATTCGATGAATCGATACATGATATATTAGTCGGTTATATTCGATATAGCCGGATCGTCGGATCAAGTGTTGATTCGATGATTTAATGTATAATGAAATATATGAAATATTGTATTACATTATCTAATATTGGCTCGCTCTATTATTTTATTTTCTCACCGGATTAATACATTGATATATATGCGATATATGTTAATTGTATTATTTTCTTTTGTTGCAAATATATAATATATATATGTGATATATATTATTGTGACATGATATGATTTATTATGAAACATGTTTAGGGATGATAAAAAGATATTAGGGTTTGATTAGGGTTAGCTCTTTCTTGATTATTCTAGAAGGGTTTCCTTTTTGTCTTGGTTAAGATATTACGGTTGATACTTATCCTTGACTCACTCTTAACCTAACCAAACCCTAGCTCAAGTTTATTCTCTACAAAGATTAAGCCTATCATTCTTGACCATGGTTCCATATCAATCATATATTCTTATCTACTATTCATCACAAAAGGAATTATCTCATTATTCTTCATCTTCTTCTCTCTTGAGTTTTTTGAGAGAGCTCACTTGTGATTTCTTTTGTCATGAGTTCTTGTGAGAAAATGATATAAAAAGAAAGCATAAATACTACTCCATCATCCTCATCTAATCTACCCCATTAGATTAGGGTGTTAACCTCATTAGAGTGAGAGAGCTTGAGCTATTGCAATTTCGACGTAGATCATCGGAGAAAAGGAATACGACAAGCTTTCATAGATCGTTCGAGTCGTGGGGCCTCTCTTGAGTCCGGGAGATCATGGATCGCGGCGAAGGGACTTCTACTCTGAGCTTGTGAAGCGAAGGAGCGGACTACAAAGGTTGTAATCCCTCACACTTAGTATTAAAGTTGTTATCTTGCATGTTAAACCCTAATAATCTAGCAAAGATCCCGGCTTTGGGTTGTTCGGCACATCTAAAATTTAATTCGGGCATGTTTGATGCCTTATGAACCCTCACAAGAGTGCCTTGAAACCCTACAATTCCGTTGTCTCTTCTTATGGAGCCGTCCGAGAGTCCGGGAGTTCGATGATCGCAGCGAAGGAACTACTACAAGGAGCTTAAGAAGTGAAGGACCGATCTACAAAGGTTGTATTTCGTATTCACTTAGTGTTAAAGAGTTTTACTTGCATGTGTTAACCTAATTTTTCTAGCAACGATCTTGTTTAGAGTTATTCGGCACGCCTAAAATTTTAATCCGGCATGGTTGATGCCTTGTAGAACCTCCTTAGTGTGCCTGGTAACCCTACAATACCCTGCACCTTATTCGATGGGGAAAGAGCCGAGATTCCTTCACCGGGAGTGACCTCTTTAGCGAAACTAGAAAAGCCTCAAAAACACTCCTTTTTCAAAAACACTCGATTCTACGACGATATCAAGTTCATTACGCTCATGGTTTTTTGAAAAATCTGCGTAACCCTCTGTCATTTTTGGAAAATAGAGTACTTAGTATTCATGCTGCGTTTGTTGACCATAGTTAAGGCGCAGTGTACGGTAGCTGAGTGATGTTTTCCTATATAACATATGATGTGATTAGTTAGAACAGTCATAAGACTTTATTGACCATCGTTAAGGGTCGTGTGGGTGGGTCTAAATTAATCAAGAAATGATGGGTAGAACTTGACTAGTACTTATGATTTGTTGACCATAGTTGAGGTCAGAAGTCACTAGGGGCAAAAGTATTATTGGGAATTTTAAGTGTTGAAATTTGCAATGAGATTGCATACCTCCTATGAGATAGTTGGATCCCGATACCCACTGCGAGTAAGAGTTACTCCTGGGAGAATTTTACACAGGACAATTAGCCGATCAAGCAGGTGTCTAGAAAGGCGTTAACGGGGTCATGCCTCTGGGAAAACGAGGTTTATTTTAATTAGGTCCGTGCGAAAGCACGGGGAACCTCGCTCAAGTACCGACACTAATCTGGCTGAATGATTGACGAAATTGTAGGGTGTAATTATTCCCGGCTAATCTTACCTTTTAGGGTTTGAAGGAAGATTTGAAAAAAACAGTGGGAGACATCCTGATTGGATAAGATAATAAACAATCTAAATCTTGTTAAAGCATACGCTAAAGTGTTTTCTTCTCTCTCTCTCCAGGTAGCGACCATGTCAGGCCATAATCAAGATAATAATATGGATGTATTGACTGAACCCGCTTATTATACTGAGCAAGGGAACGTTGGTCCTATTCTTTCTTATAAGAGTTATAAGACTGAACAGGAAATAGGAGAATATCTGGATTCTCATGCCGTCCAAACGGAGAACATGCATGTTGATGCACGTTCTTCGGGTGTGTTAGTTATTGAGAACCGTTTCTCAGTTTACCCTACGTCCTGGGTATTAGATACCGGATCAGGATCCAATATATGTAAATTGTTACATGGGCTACGGAAAGGTAGAGAACTGGGAAAATGTGATCATTCCGTTTAAGTAGGGAATGGTGCTAGTATTGCAGCCAAAGCAGTTGGTGAATATCACCTTGTATTACCAATAGTAATACATTGATTCTGAACGAGTGCTATTATATACCGAACATGATGTGCAACATTATATCAGTTTCTTTACTAAGTAAAGAAGGATATAATTTTGTAGTACAGGATAATGTTATGAACATATTCCTGAATCAAAAGTTGATTGGATCAGGCTCATTACATAATGGCATATTCATTCTCAATCAAAATACAGTCCTTAATATACAAAACACACACAAGAGAAAAAGTTCAGAAATGAACGAATCCTTCTTGTGGCATTATAGACTTGGTCATATCAATGCGACACGACTAGCTAAGTTACATAAGGATGGATATTTGAATTCGTTCGAATTATCATCTTATGAAACTTGTCATTCATGTCTCAAAGGAAAAATGACTAAAGCTCCGTTTAGTGGACACAAAGAAATAGTTACCGAACTCTTAGGGCTGGTACATAGTGATGTTTGTGGTCCCATGTCTACACATGCCAGGAACGGTTCTTCCTACTTTATTACATTCACTGACGATCTCTCAAGATTCGGATATGTGTTCCTGATGAAACATAAGTCTGAAGCTTTTGAGAAATTCAGAGAATATAAGCACGAAGTAGAGAACCAAACGGGCAAAAGTATTAAGATTCTTCGATCTGATCGAGGAGGTGAATACTTAAGCAATGAGTTCTTAGATTATCTAAAAGAGAATATGATTCTCTCTCAGCTTACTCCTCCTTATACACCACAGCACAACAGTGTATCGGAACGGAGGAATCGCACCCTATTAGATATGGTGCGCTCGATGATGAGTACTTCTGAGTTACCTATTTCCTTCTGGGGGTATGCGCTGGAGACAGCAACATACCTATTGAATCAAGTTCCAACTAAATCTGTAACTACCATACCGTATGAGATATGGAGTGGGAAGAGACCATGTCTTAAACGAGTTAAGATATGGGGTTGTCTGGCCTATGTCAAAAGGCAAAATCCAGAAAAACTCGATGCACGGTCAGTTCTATCCAAGTTTGTGGGATATCCCAAATGTAAGTCGATGTACTACACCCCAGAACTTGTGGGGAGGCGGAATTTTCAAAATCGATCTTGTTTAGTGAACGAACATCGACTAACCGCTTGAATCGAAGCTAAACTATAAATAACCAAACACAAAGTGTTTCTAAACTACTGTGTTTAGGGATTATACCTAATGAACCAACTCCTTCGTCTTTACGATCTCCTTGTCCTCCTCGGCCTTCTCTAGGTAGTAGACGATCCACCCGAGAGCAAAACTCCAAGCTAAACCTCTAAACTTGAGGCAACTAACCTTCTTGGATTGCTAATCAAAGAAGATAGAATGAAATAGAGTGATGGTTATGGATTGATTAGTCTTTCTAATCCTTGATCTCAACTCATGAGAGGGGAGGATTAGTCTTTGAAGAGGGAGAGCTTGAGGAGAGAGAAGGTGAGAATGAATTATCAAATGAGAATAGTAATCTATCATAATAAATATGAAGCATTCTTATTTATGAGAAAAAGAATAATACATAATGAATAAGCATGCTTCACAAATATCTAATGGTGATTCATTGTCATGACTCACTAAGCATTTATCATGCATTAATGATATGCATGAATCACCCTCATGACTCACTAAACTCATTTAATGCAAATGACACCTAAACCTCCTTAGTCACCACCTTCTAGAAGCTTCTCGAGTAATTACGACCCCTCCGATCCGTAAAAATACGGAAAAACTATAGACTGTATAAATCCAATAACCGGATACCAGTAACTGGCTTAAACCAAAGCCGACTGGTAAAAACTGTCCGAAAGTCGTACGCGCGTAAACGCACGTATGCGTCCGGACCCTTTGTCGCAAAACCATGCAACCTCTATATCGTTTCGCCTGGAGTAGGAAACTCTCTGTGTGGGACTCTAGAGACTCGACTACTACGCTGGCAGTGGGTTTAACCACAGACCGCAAGCGGCACTAGCTGTACGTAACGGTCCCCAGGTAGTTGTCGATAAGAAGGCCGATGAGGAAACCCATCCGAACTCCTACTGAGTCTGATGTGACAATCTCCATACAGTCCGGTCCGTTCGTCCAAGACTATCGCATATCGGGCCTAAGGGGGCAGCAAACGTCAGTCCCCTAATAGCGGTATAAGTCGTGTCGGAGGGAAGCCCATTACACCCTGAGAAATTACTGGAACCTACCAGCAAATCTCGCTTGCCCTGGCCAGGGACTTTGCGTAATAGCTCTCTGACACAGCACGATATCTACTCTCAATACCGGGAGGGACGAATCCTGTCTAACCGCCACTGCCTCCAAGTGCTCGGGACTGCACCCAACTGCTACCTGTTTGCACGACTCCTTTGAGCCGTGGTAGGGTAGCAATCTAAGAACAGTGGGACACACTCGAGGCGAAGTAGCAGTGTCAAGTCTGCGGACTATGCTGTACTCATGTCACCTGGGAACTGCTCACTGACGACTGGTATCAAACCAACCAACAGTTCCCTGTAAGTCCTGTCCGGTGTACCCGTAACCTAACGAGCACCTGCATACTATCTCCAGTACGACGTACTGACGGCTGTGGGACAGACCATCTCCCCAACTGGGATGAGAAGCGTACACACCAGTCTACTCCGGAGTATCGATGCTCTGTCTCGATAATCCAACGACCAGGGACCTGAATAAGGATGTGCTTGTAGACTACCCAGCCCCCACTAGTGTGACTGCCATCACAACGCTGGTAGACAAGCAAGATCCTAAGAGCTCTATCAATACGTACACTCACATATTAAGATAGAAAAACCAAGTAGCATACGACCATGTTTAGCAAGACTGTTATATACATGTGAATATCCCAAGCTTCCATTAAGTAATATACAAACTAGTATGATACAGTAATGGCCTTCTAGGGCATAAACACTAACAATCTCCCACTTGCACTAGGGCCATGTACTGGCATATCGTAGACCGATGATCTCGAGTAGCCTCTCGAACTGAATCTGAGGTAGGGCCTTTGTGAATGGATCAGCAATGTTCTCTTCAGAAGCAACTCTCCGAACCTCGATCTCCTGACGATCAATGATCTCCCTGATCAGGTGATACCACCTCAAGATGTGTCTGGACTTCTGATGGGACCTTGGTTCCTTCGCTAAAGCTATAGCTCCGTTGTTGTCGCAATACAGAGGTATTGGATCAACTATTGTAGGAACCACCTGAAGTTCTGTTAGGAACTTCTTCATCCAGACTGCTTCTTTTGCGGCATCGCAAGCAGCTATATACTCCGCTTCCATCGTCGAGTCAGCAACGGTGTCTTGCTTGGAGCTCTTCCAGCACACCGCCCCTCCATTGAGGGTAAAGACATATCCCGACATGGACTTGGAATCGTCCTTATCACTCTGGAAGCCGGAATCAGCAAAGGCCTCCAACCTGAGGTCTTTTCCGCCGTAAACTAAGAACATCTCCTTAGTCCTCCTCAGGTACTTGAGAATGTTCTTTACTGCTATCCAGTGTTTCTCCCCTGGGTCTGACTGATACCGGCTTACCACACTCAGTGCGTAAGCTACATCTGGTCTGGTGCACAACATCGCATACATTATAGACCCTACCGTAGAAGCGTAGGGTATAATAGACATGCGTTCCCTTTCCAAATCAGTCTTGGGAGACATCTCTTTGGAGAGGGTGATTCCGTGACAAGCCGGTAGATTACCGCGCTTAGAATCTTCCATACTGAATCTTTTCAGTACAGTGTCGATATACCTGGACTGCGAAAGTCCCAACATCCTCTTGGATCTATCACGATAGATCCGGATCCCCAGAATGTAAGAGGCATCACCCAGGTCTTTCATGGAGAACCTGTGTGACAGGAATCCGTTGACATATTGTAGCATAGGAATGTCATTTCCTATCAATAGAATGTCGTCCATGTACAAGACGAGGAATACGACACTTCTGGCTACAACTTTACTATATATGCACGGTTCATCTGGATTTTTGATAAAGTCATATTCTTTGACTGTCTCATCAAAACAGATGTTCCAACTCCGCGATGCCTGCTTTAGTCCATAAATAGACTTAAGCAGCTTGCATACTTTCCCGCTGCTCCCACTCTGATTGAAACCCTCTGGCTGATCCATATAGACGCTCTCTTCTAAATTTCCATTCAGAAAAGCCGTCTTTACGTCCATCTACCAGATTTCATAATCATGGAAGGCAGCAATAGCAAGAAGGACCCGAATGGATTTGAGCATAGCCACTGGAGAAAAAGTTTCGTCATAGTCCAAACCAGGTCTTTGACGAAAACCCTTTGCAACAAGTCTAGCCTTATAGGTTTCCACCTGTCCATCTATACCAATCTTTTTCTTGAAGATCCATTTGCATCCTATGGGTTTTACCCCATCTGGAGCAAAGTCCAAAGTCCATACTTTGTTGGTGTACATGGACTCCATTTCGGTCCGCATTGCATCTAGCCATCGTACCGAGTCGCCGCTCTGGATGGCCTGCTGGAAGTCAGTAGGTTCATCATCATCTATGATGCAATCCTCTCTATCCCCATCTATGAGAAAACCGTAGTATCTCTCAGGCGGATGAGACGGCCTACTACTCCTGCGGAGAGGTGCGGGAATGTCCTGTTCTTCTTGAACTCCTGGTTCTACCAAACTTTCAGTAGCAGTTTGTGGTTCTGGAATTTCTTCCAGTTCTATTTCGCTCCCACTTATTTCCTTTTCTAAAAACTGATTTTCTAGAAAATGGGCATTACGAGAAACAAAAACCTTTTGTTCCTCTGCGTAATAGAAATAATATCCCTTGGAGTTCTTTGGATATCCCACAAACATACATTTTACTGATCGTGCCTCGAGCTTGTCCACATACTGCTTTTTAACAAAAGCTGGACATCCCCAAATCTTTATATGTTAAAGATGGGGTTTCTTCCCAGTCCACATCTGATATGGAGTGGTAGGCACAGTCTTGGTAGGAGCCCTGTTCAAAAGATATGCCGCTGATTCTAGCGCATAACCCCAGAAAGATCGCGGTAACTCAGCATTACTCATCATTGATCGTACCATATCCAATAGGGTTCGATTCCGTCTCTCCGATACACCGTTATGCTGTGGAGTGTATGGAGGAGTAAGCTGAGAGAGAATTCCTTTCTCTTTTAGATAACCTAGGAACTCGGCACTTAAGTATTCTCCACCTCGATCAGATCTTAGTGTCTTAATACTTTTGCCGGTTTGGTTTTCTACTTCATTCTTATACTCTTGGAATTTCTCAAAAGCCTCGGATTTATGTTTCATCAGATAAATGAATCCGTATCTTGAGTAATCATCCGTGAAAGTAATGAAATAGGAAAAACCACCTCTCGCATGTGTAGACATTGGACCGCATACATCGCTGTGTATGAGTCCTAAGAGCTCGCTCGCTCTTACTCCTTGTCCAGTAAATGGAGTCTTTTTCATCTTTCCTTTGAGACAAGATTGACAAGTGTCATAAGTTTGATATTCGAACGAGTCCAAATATCCTTCTCTATGCAACTTAGTCAACCTTCTCTCATTGATGTGACCCAGTCTACAATGCCATAAGAAAGCTTTATTTAAATCTGGAGACTTTCTTTTTAGTGTGTTCTGGACATTGAAAATTTGGAGTTGGTTTAACACATATATGCCATTATTTAGAGTACCGGACCCAATCAAACCATGATTAAGGTGGATGTTAACAACATCTCTTACAAACGTGAAATCATAACCTTTATTTGATAACAAGGAAACTGATATGATATTACATGTTAAGCTTGGTACAAAATAACAGTTATGTAAAACCAAAATATGTCCACTCGTCAATCCTAGGTGATAATCCCCGACGGACGCAGCTCCCACGCTAGCTCCGTTAGCAACCCTGAGGATCATATCACCTTCCTTCAGCACTCTACGGTTTCTCAGTGCCTGCAATGAATTGCAAATATGAGATCCTGATCCGGTATCCAATACCCAGGAAGTAGAGTTGGTCGACAGACAATTCTCAATTACAAACACACCTGAAGTCGAAGCCACAGCTTGCTTCGGTTCCTGGTTCTTGGCGTTCCACGCCTTGCAATCCTTCTTCCAGTGCCCTTTCCTGTGACAATGGAAGCACTCATCCTGGCCAACTACCGGTACTGCAAACTTTTTCTTTCCCTTCTTTCCCACCTTACTAACACCTCCTCTAGGTTTGGGTGCGGCCTTCTTCTTCCTTCCTTTGGCCCTAGCCTTGGACCCGGAAGAAGATGCACCGCCAACAAACATAGCGGGTGTTTCCCTTGCCTTCTGCAAGGTGCCCTCTGCACTCCTTAACATGTTCAGGAGTTCCGCAAGTTCAACTTCTTTCCCTTGAAGGTTGAAGTTGAGGATAAACTGGGCGTAGGTGGGAGGAAGGGACTGGAGAATAAGGTCTGTATACAGCTCATTATCCAAAGTCGTCCCAAGGTCTGCGAGCTCTTCAATATAGCCGATCATCTGTAGGACATGTTCACCTACCGATGACCCGACAGCCAACCTCGCTCGAAACAAGTTCTTAGAGATCTCGTATCTTGCTATACGAGATTGCTCTCCATAAAGTTCCTTTGTATGGAGAAATATGCCATCTAGGGACATATCCTCGTGCCTCCTCTGATGTTCATTGTTCATTGAGGCAAGCACGATGCACTTGGCTCTCGCGCAATCTAAATCCCAGGTTTTGCGGATTTCCTTATCCGCATTGCTGTATTTGGGACCAGGGACAGCAGGTGCCGTAGCGGTGAGGACGTACCCCAGTTTGTCATAGGTCAAAGCCATTTTGACATTCCGCAGCCAATCTTTATAGTTTGGCCCTGTCAGTATATTTTTCTCTAAAAGTAACTTAAGTCCAGTCATTTTCAGGGTCGCTGCAATTAGGAGAGAGAGAAGAAAACTCTTTAGCATGATGCTCTTGCAAGTTTAGAGTGGTTTTTAGTTTATCTAAACTGGATGGCTCCCACTGTTTCTCGAATCCTTCCTCAAACCATAAAAGAAGAATTAGCCAGGACTATTCTCACCGTACAATACTTGCTTAACCGTTCAGCCAGGCCAGTGTCGATACTTCGAGGGAGGTTTTCCAACGCTTTCGCGAAGTTCCTTAATTAAATAACCTCTTTTCTCTGGGGGCGTAACCCCGCTGACACTTTTCTGGACACCTACTTGGTTTATAGCATTGATCGTTAAGTGACGAATATCCTGATAAGTAGTATATACTCACAGTAGGATCGGGATCCAAATATCATCGTATGATAATGTTGAAGGAATCCTACCAACATTCATCAAACTCCAAATGGTATGCATCTCTTTGCAAATTTCAGTTTCTTTAGAAATTCCCGATATATGTTTTTTGCCCCATGCTCTTATGACCTTGGCTTTGGTCAAAATATCATAAGTCACATGTCAAGTTCTACCCGTCATTATCTTGTCAATTTGAACCCATCCGTATATACCCCTGACTTTGGTCAAATGATAATACGACTGTCCCAAACTAACTCATCTATCTTATGCAACAAATGAAAACCCAGCAGCTACCAAACACTATGCCTTGACTTTGGCCAAAATGCATAGCTTGAATACTACTGAATACCCAAATGAAATGACGGAGGGCTACGACTGGTTTTGGCGAAACCGTGAACGCAGTGAACTTGATATAACCGAAGGAACCTGATAGCTTTTAAAAGGAGTGGCTAAAGCTCCGCATTTAAAAATATCTGTTTTTAAAATTAACCGAGTGGTTTCTTTTAAACTGTTCCAACGATTTAAACTTTGGTTTGTTTTTCTTTGCATTATAGATAATGCGTCCCATCATTAACCTATCATTGCAGAAAACAACGAAAATACAACGTCCTCTTATGCCATCCGCATTCGCCTCGGGGTCCCGTCATCACCCGTTAGGTTACTTAACTAACGACAGAGCGGGGGCTGGGCTAGCGCGGGTGTAAAACATAAGTGACGTCTAAATAGCTATCATATATATAGATATTTTACATTCGTCTGACGCAATGATATACATTCCAGAACACAGATAAACAATATTGGATTTGCAAGCAATCTGTATTTCTTTTGAGCCTGCAAGAAAAGACAGATTACACAGTTGTGATGAATAGCCGTTACCCCACCCTCGACCCCTACGGGTACGGCAAACTACCCGCCCGGCAGTTTGTGTACCCCACCTTGGGTCAGTCCTAGGAGCATAAACAGTAAAATGAAATAATACAACGGTGGCTACAACCGCAACCTGGATGTGCCCCGCAAAAATAATATTACAACAAATTACATTTACAACAAATGAATTAAATAATAACCCATTGCTAAACCCCGGCTATACACCACAACAGTCCAATACAGTTCATATGCACAAACAGATATAACCATTACAAAAATTTGCAACCCCCTGCCAACCGACTTGCTAGCAGTTAGGGGAGGTTTACGAACACATTTATCAATCACAGATATAATCCAACATGCAAATACTGTACAATTTCGATCGATTAAACATCTTTAATATTGCTCCAAAAACTGCTCTGTAAACTGGAAACCTGAGCAAAATTAAAATATTCCAGAAAACCCCAAATACCAGAGAGGACCCACAATGAAAGATGAGTCCATGACTCGGCAACTCGGCCGCGGAACCGCGGCGGATCGGTGGGATCCGCCGCGCTTCCGCCGCGCTTTAGCCGATTCATGGGCTCAAATTTCATGGGTGTTCTCCTGGACCCTTTTCAAGCTTTCTGAGCATCCCTGAAAAAATTTTAGACTTCATTTCAATTTCGACAGAAACTTGACATTTTTAGGGTTTTCCGGCTTCGTTTTTCCGTTCGAAATTCGTACAAATTTGCAATAAAGTTATTTATTGTTTAGCGAGGCTCTGATACCACTGTAAGTCGATGTACTACACCCCAGAACTTGTGGGGAGGCGGAATTTTCAAAATCGATCTTGTTTAGTGAACGAACATCGACTAACCGCTTGAATCGAAGCTAAACTATAAATAACCAAACACAAAGTGTTTCTAAACTACTGTGTTTAGGGATTATACCTAATGAACCAACTCCTTCGTCTTTACGATCTCCTTGTCCTCCTCGGCCTTCTCTAGGTAGTAGACGATCCACCCGAGAGCAAAACTCCAAGCTAAACCTCTAAACTTGAGGCAACTAACCTTCTTGGATTGCTAATCAAAGAAGATAGAATGAAATAGAGTGATGGTTATGGATTGATTAGTCTTTCTAATTCTTGATCTCAACTCATGAGAGGGGAGGATTAGTCTTTGAAGAGGGAGAGCTTGAGGAGAGAGAAGGTGAGAATGAATTATCAAATGAGAATAGTAATCTATCATAATAAATATGAAGCATTCTTATTTATGAGAAAAAGAATAATACATAATGAATAAGCATGCTTCACAAATATCTAATGGTGATTCATTGTCATGACTCACTAAGCATTTATCATGCATTAATGATATGCATGAATCACCCTCATGACTCACTAAACTCATTTAATGCAAATGACACCTAAACCTCCTTAGTCACCACCTTCTAGAAGCTTCTCGAGTAATTACGAGAACGCCCCTCCGATCCGTAAAAATACGGAAAAACTTTAGACTGTATAAATCCAATAACCGGATACCAGTAACTGGCTTAAACCAAAGCCGACTGGTAAAAACTGTCCGAAAGTCGTACGCGCGTAAACGTACGTATGCGTCCGAACCCATTGTCGCAAAACCATGCAACCTCTATATCGTTTCGCCTGGAGAAGGAAACTCTCTGTGTGGGACTCTAGAGACTCAACTACTACGCTGGCAGTGGGTTTAACCACAGACCGCAAGTGGCACTAGCTGTACGTAACGGTCCCCAGGTAGTTGTCGATAAGAAGGCCGATGAGGAAACCCATTCGAACTCCTACTGAGTCTGATGTGACAATCTCCATACAGTCCGGTCCGTTCGTCCAAGACTATCGCATATCGGGCCTAGGGGGGCGGCAAGCGTCAGTCCCCTAATAGCGGTATAAGTCGTGTCGGAGGGAAGCCCATTACACCCTGAGAAACTACTGGAACCTACCAACAAATCTCGCTTGCCCTGGCCAGGGACTTTGCGTAATGGCTCTCTGACACAGCACGATATCTACTCTCAATACCGGGAGGGAGAAATCCTGTCTAACCGCCACTGCCTCCAAGTGCTCGGGACTGCACCCAACTGCTACCTGTTTGCACGACTCCTTTGAGCCGTGGTAGGGTAGCAATCTAAGAACAGTGGGACACACTCGAGGCGAAGTAGCAGTGTCAAGTCTGCGGACTATGCTGTACTCATGTCACCTGGGAACTGCTCACTGACGACTGGTATCAAACCAACCAACAGTTCCCTGTGAGTCCTGTCCGGTGTACCCGTAACCTAACGAGCACCTGCATACTATCTCCAGTACGACGTACTGACGGCTGTGGGACAGACCATCTCCCCAACTGGGATGAGAAGCGTACACACCAGTCTACTCCGGAGTATCGATGCTCTGTCTCGATAATCCAACGACCAGGGACCTGAATAAGGATGTGCTTGTAGACTACCCAGCCCCCACTAGTGTGACTGCCATCACAACGCTGGTAGACAAGCAAGATCCTAAGAGCTCTATCAATACGTACACTCACATATTAAGATAGAAAAACCAAGTAGCATACTACCATGTTTAGCAAGACTGTTATATACATGTGAATATCCCAAGCTTCCATTAAGTAATATACAAACTAGTATGATACAGTAATGGCCTTCTAGGGCATAAACACTAACACCAAACATTTACATGGATATCTTTTCTACCATCGCGAGAAACAAAAGGTGTTTGTTTCTCGACATGCCACCTTTTTAGAAAAGGAATTTCTTGAAAAAGTGATTAGTGGCTTTGAGGTAGAACTAGAAGAAGTTCCAGCAACACAAACTGCAACTGAAGATTTAGTGGAACCAGAGGATTCAGTTGTACCCGACGAACCCCAACCTCTCCTCCGATCTAGTAGGGTTTCTCATCCACCTGAGAGATACTACGGTTTTTTTATTGATCGTGGATGCGAGGATTGCATCATGGAAGATGATGACCCGACTAGTTTCGAGCAGGCCATCACGAGTGGTGACTCTGTGAAATGGCTGGATGCAATGCGATCTGAGATGGAATCCATGTACACCAACAAAGTATGGACTTTTGAAAATGCTCCTGAAGGAGTAAAACCCATTGGGAGCAAGTGGATCTTTAAAAAGAAAATTGGTGTAGATGGAAAAGTTGAGACTTTCAAAGCTAGACTTGTTGCAAAGGGTTTTCGTCAACTACCAGGTGTGGATTATGACGAAACCTTTTCTCCAGTGGCTATGCTTAAGTCCATCCGGATCTTACTTGCCATTGCTGTATACCATGACTACGAAATATGGCAAACGGATGTTAAGACCGCCTTTCTAAACGGTGATTTAGAAGAGTGCATGTACATGACTCAGCCAGAGGGCTTCGTAGATAGTGGGAGCAGCGGAAAGGTGTGCAAGCTGCTTAAATCCATTTATGGGTTAAATCAAGCATCGCGGAGCTGGAACATTTGTTTTGATGTTGTAGTCAAAGAGTTTGACTTCATCAAAAATATAGATGAACCTTGTATTTACAAGAAGTTTGCAGAGTGTAAGGTTGTATTCCTCGTATTGTACGTGGATCACATACTCTTGATAGTAAATGAAGTTCCTATGCTGCAATCAGTCAAGCTCTTCTTATCACAAAGATTCTCAGGTGATGCCTCCTGCATATTGGGAATCATGATCTATAGAGATAGATCTAAACGGATACTGGGATTGTCCCAATCTAGGTACATTGACACCATACTAAAGAGGTTTAGTATGGAAGAATCCAAGCGTGGGAACCTACCCACGATCTCTAAACTCACTCTCTCCAAATAGATGTCTCCCAAGACTGATTTGGAAAGAGCTCGTATGCAAGGGATACCCTATGCTTTGGCAGTAGGCTCTGTCATGTATGCGATGCTATGTACCAGACCCGATGTAGCATACTCACTAAGTGTAGTGAGTAGGTACAAGCAGATCCTGGAGAGAGTCACTGGATAGCTGTGAAGAACATTCTCAAGTACTTACGAAAGACTTAAGAGATGTTCTTGGTGTATGGTAACGGAGAACTCCAGGTGGAGTCCTTTACCGATTCGAGCTTCCAAAGTGATAAGGACGACTCTAAGTCGCACTCGGGATTTGTCTTTACCCTCAATGGAGGGGCGGTATGTTGGAAAAGTTCCAAACAGGATACCGTTGCAGACTCGACGATGGAGGCTGAATACATCGCTGCCAACGATGCTGCCAAAGAGGCTGTTTGGATAAAGAAGTTCATTACTGAACTTGGTGTGGTTCCATCCATTGAGAATCCAATACCTTTATATTGCGATAACAATGGAGCTGTGGCTTTGGCCAAGGAACCCAGGTCCCATCAGAAGTCCAGACATATTCTGAGGCGGTATCACCTGATCAAGGAGATAGTTGATCGCCGGGAGATCGAGGTCAGGAGAGTTGATACGAAGGACAACTCTGCGGATCCACTCACGAAGGCCATTCCCCAAATACAGTTTGAGAGATTATTCAGGATGCTAGGTATGAGATACTACAACAGCTAGCCTTAGTGCAAGTGGGAGATTGTTAGTTATGTATATACCCTAGAGGCCATTGTTGTACATATGATGTATATTATAATGGATGCTTGGATATATATGAAGAGGACTTTTTTGCTCGTCATGATTGTATGCTATTTGGTTTCACTTTATCTTAACATGTTGACTTATATTGATTTACTGTCTTACTCTCACATGTTGATAAAGCCCTTAGGATATGTACTCGACTACTGGGACTATGATGAGATCATAATAGTGGGGCCAGGGTAGTCAACGAGTACATCCTATAACTGTTCCTAGTCGAAGGTGTGTCGAGACAGGGCATCGATACACCAGAGTAGACTAGCGTATACACATCTTGACCCATATGATGGGAAATGGATGATCCCATATCCATCGATGTTTGACATATATCGCATATATATCAATGTATTACCCGGTGAGAAAATGAAATAATAAACCGAGCCAATATTAGATAATGTAATGCAATATATCATATATATTATTATACTTTAAATTATCGAATCAACACTTGATCCGACAATCCGGCTATATCGAATATAACCAACTAATATATCATGTACCGATTCATCGAATCAACACTTGATCCGATGACCCGGCTCATATCAAAATATCTCGAGAATATAATATTGTATCTCATATCCTATTATCCTCGGTCCTGCACAAATCACATATGTGCCCCTACTCCGTTTTGCCTGAGTCAAGAAACCTCTATGTAGGACTCTAAAGAATCGTCAATACGCCGGCAGTAGATGATGATCATATCAAACACCCACAAGCTGCAAGCGGTTAGCTAAACATAACATCCACTTAGGTATTGAGCAATCAGAAGATCAACAAGCAAGCATGTACATTCTCCTGTTAATCCAATCAGTAACACTCTCGTACAGTCCGGTCTCTTCGTCTGATATGTTGCATATCTAGTCTAGGGGTGGTGTACGTCAGACCCCAGTAACCGATAAGTCGCGTCGATATGAGGCTCATAACAGGTCGAGAAACTACTGGTAACACTTACCAATAAATCTCTATATCAGCCCTGGCCAGGGACTTCCAGTTATAGGCAATCGAACACAGCACAACATCAACTCCCTATACCAGGAGAGACGAATCCCCTCCTGTCGCTCATTGCCTCCATATGATTCGGGACAGCACCCAAAAGCCACCATTTTGCACGCCCTCTTGGACATGGTAAGGTGGAAATCAAAGTACAGTGGGAGTCACACAAGACTCTATGACAATCTCGGGTCTACAGACTACCATGTACCGGTGGCACCAGAGAACTGCCATCTGACGTGAGGTATAATACCATCTGGGAGTTCTCGGCGAGTCCGTCCAGTGTACCAAGTCTCCACTGAGCACCAGTACACCATCCTTGATGTCAAACACCGATGGATATGGGATCATCCATATAACTATGTCCAAGCCATCAACGAGCTAGTGCACATATCATGTTACACTGATATGATATTACCGGGTATATATGCGATATATGTTAATTGTATTATTTTCTTTTGTTACAAATATATATTATATATGTGATATATAATATTGTAATATGATATGATTACTAATGCAACATATTTAGTGGAGATTAAATAAGGTTAGGGTTTGATTTGGGTTAGTTCTTTCTTGATGCTTCTAGAAGGTTTTCTTTTGTCATGAGCTAAGATATCATGGTTGATATTTTAAGTGACTCATTCTTAACCCAACCCAAACCCTTAGCCCTAGTTAAATCTCTACATGAGTTAGCCTTGTCATAGTTAACCTGGTTGCATTTGTAATCATATATCTTTTCATTATTCATCACAAAAGGATTATTGATTTATTATTCATCTTCTTCTTCTTTTGAGCTTTGAGAAAGCTTTCTAGGTTTTCTTCATGTGATGATTTAGTGTGAGAATTTGATAATAAAAGAGAGCACAAATACTACTCCATCATCCTCATCTAATCTAGCCAATTAGATTAGGGTGTTCACCTCATTAGAGAGAGAGAGAGCTTGAGTTATAGAAACTTCGAAGTAGATCATCGGAGAAAAGGAAGACTACAAGCTAGCATGGATCGTTCGAGTTGTGGAGCCCCTCTTAAGTTCGGGAGATCGTGGATCGCGGTGAAGGGACTTCTACTCGGAGCTTATGAAGCGAAGGAGTGGACTACAAAGGTTGTAATCCCTCACTCTTAGTTGTAAAGATGTTTACTTGCATGTTAAACCCTAATTATCTAGCAAAGATCCCGGCTTTGGGTTGTTCGGCATGTCTAAAATTTTATTCGGGCATGGTTGATGCCTTATTAACCCTTGTAAGAGTGCCTAGGAACCCTACATTAACCACTCCTTTTAAAAAGCTATCAGGTTCCTTCGATTATATCAAGTTCACTACGTTCACGGTTTCGCCAAAACTAATCGTTGCCCTCCATCATTTCTTATGGATGGTCAGTAGTATTCAAGCTATGTTTGTTGGCCTTCATCAAGGCATAGTGTTAGGTAGCTGCTGGGGTATTCATTTGTTGCATAGATAGATGAGTTGGTTTGGGACAGTCGTATTACCTTGTTGGCCTTCGTCAAGGATATGTACGGGTGGGTTCAAATTAACAAGATAATGATGGGCAGAACATGACATGTGACTTATGATTTGTTGGCCTTCGTCAAGGTCATAAGAACATGAGGCAAAAATCCACATCGAGAGTTTCTAAAGAAACTGAAACTTGCTAGTGTTGCATACCATTTGGAGTTTGATGAATGTTGGTACGATTCCTTCAGCATTATCTGTAACAACCGAGTCCAATTCTACAAATTTCAGTTACCGTATGTATGGTGTGTGGTATTTATTTCATTTATCTTGCTTGACTGTTGCTAGTTGTAGATTACCCCGACACTTCAAATTCTTACATATAACAATTTAAGTCTTTTAAAATAAATTAAAAATACTTGTCATGGCCTGCTTGACACCCCTAACCCTGTGGTAGCGTCCTTGCATCGTGTTCTCGTCCCGTTCAGTGAAACAGACGTGTTTGCACGTCTACGCGCACGTACGTGTGTCCGTTCTTGGGGGTATGCTTTTTAATTGAAAAACCCTTCATTTTATTTTTGGAACCTGCCGATAAATTTCATATTTCAAATTCAAATTTTTGGACCCGACCCGGGTGCAATTCTGAAATATTTTTGTATTTCCGCCAATCCTATTTATTTTTAAATTCCTTTAAAATCAACTTTAATATTTAATTAATCTAACATAGATTTTATCAGCATGGAAATAATTAATAAGGAAAAATCTTTCAGCTTAAGTTCTGTTAGTTTGTTAAATATCTTTTTTATTTTTTCTTCAACCAATCTTTAACCAGAAATCTTTCTGAGACAATCACGAGCTTCATCTCTCTCCCGACCCCACCTCTTTTTCTCTCTCCCATCACTGCCTTATTCCTTTCTCTATCCCTTTCTCCTTCTCTTTCTCTCTCTTCTCTCTTTCTCTCTCCGCGCTAGGTGCCAAATTTCTTTCTCCTCTTCCCTCTCTCTCCTCTCGCTCTCTCCCTATCTCTCTCCTATCGCGACCTCTCTCTCTCCTCTCGCGATTTCTGTAGCCGCTCCCGTCACCGCCCCTGCTACCGTCACCTCCCTCTTCCATTCTCTTCTTCTTCTTCATTCTGAAACCCAGCGCCCATGAGAAAACTCTGGCCCTTCCTCGCCGTCGCCTCCAGCCCTCCGCTAGTCGTCCGCGTAGCTCCTCTCTCCTCTACCTGCCGCCGCACCTCCTCTTCATCATCTTTGAGAACCCTAAGAAACCGTCGTCACCTTTCTCGAGCCCAACTTCCATCAACAGTCATGACCCTAACAGCGATCACCACCACCTTGTTCACCCCTCATCTTCGTCGTTGAACCCAAAACCAAGCAACCACCGAGAACCCCTCATCACCATCCTTCTTCAACCTCCCTTCACCCTCGTCGTCATCATCTTCTTCTTCTTTTCTTCTACCTCACCCGAGCCCAACCGCACCATCACCTGCACCCGGAAACCCACCTGCACCGTCTCATCCTATCGCCGCCGACCACCCTCGCCATCGCCGTCTCTCCTTTCTCTCAGCTCTCTCCTCTGTTCATATTCCCTTCAAGAGAACCCTGCACACAAACCTAGTTAACCCAACCGAACCCTAGGGGCCAAACCACCTTGCCGGAGCTCCGTCGACCCCGTCAATTCCTCAACTCTCTCCCTGCCACAGTAAGACGCTCATCTCTCATCCATTCTCTGTTCTTGCTTTCCTTCCTTTTCCCTTCTTTCTTTCTTTTCTTTCTTCAACTGTTCTGCCTTCTTGTTCACTGCGTTTGATTTGATTGCCGGAGTTGGCCGCGACGTCGACGTTGCCGATGCCCCAGCGAGGATATCTGGCCTTTGTAATGCCCTATAGATATTACCTCCAACTACTAAAAGCCCACCATACGCCATCTGTTCAATCGAGGAGAAGCAATGCAGAATTCTTCAGTCAGCAATCGCCTGAGCCGGACGCGACGCCGACGGTCCAGACGACGTACCTAACTTGCGTGGTCACTTTCGTGCGTTATTGGGACCCGTTCCGTGTACCGTGCGCGCGTCACGATATTTCGCCGACGTAGGACGTTCCGTACACATCCGTTCTCGTTCCGTTCGAGGCAAGTAAAACTTGCTACATGCTATTAAAATTAATATATGCTATTTGAATTATTATATCTCCATTTGACTGCACAGTAAACCTGTAGTTTACATTTAATACCATGAGTTCCATTTAAGTCCCGTTATATCATTTTAGATTCATAACTCGAACATATCAGGTTGCATCTAGTTCTATTATACATAGTACCCATGTTCATATTTAAATCCTTTAACATTTATGTGTGTAGCCCATAGTACCCCTTTATACCTTATACCTGTCGGACGACTGTTCGCGTATTTATAACCTGATTTAAAGCCCATCGCATCTTTAGATTATAAGAACATTTTAACCAGATTCTAATATCCATATTGTTATACTGTACTATGTAATGTGCAACTATCCCTTAACAAAAAATGATAACTGTGCATCGATATCATGCAATACGTACTTATCTGCTTATCATCTTACCTGATCTAGTTTATTGCTCTGATAGTGCTCATGCTTGTTCATTTATAATCTTGTTTATGTTAGTTTTATTATGAGTACCCACATGACATCTTGCGCTCCCGACATGACCTGATGCACTGCCTACTTATTATGACATGGTAATGTACACTCCTGACATGACATGACACCTTTATACATTACCTGGCTTGACCTGATGTACCATGGCTTGACCCGTTACCTGATCTTATGTCTAATGCCAACAAACTTACATGTAGTCCTCACGGACCGTTCCTGTTGTCTATCCAGACAAACCTGCTCTTACCTGATCCTGTGTTGGCATTAGTTCTTGATTACTGAATACCTGACTTGACATACACAACTTGGGGGTATGGGGAAATCAATGATTAAACATGACTGGTAACTCGACAGTGTACTACCATTACTGATCAGTTTTATAGGCTAGGCCAGCCTTGGGATGCTGCTGCTGACATCATTCATCTGTACATATTTCCTGTTTAGTGTCTAGCGGCATGTCTCGGATTCAGCCCAAGAATCTTGACCGTGGTCCCGGGTATGCACGGGATACTATTGAGTTACATCGATGATTCATCAAATTGATTTCAAAGACTTGAGAGTAGAAAACCCAATAGAACAGTTTAGTTTACTCACTGCACAACACCCTTCACTGCCCTGATTTATATTACTGTTACACCTGTTTTTCATTCATGATTATATTGCATTGCCTGTTACCCTGTTTATATTTTATTGCTTGATGTTATGACGCGCTGACGTCTGGGTTATGCATGGCCCAGATCCTTCTATTTTTGTTGCAGACTGTTCAGGAGTATTGCCGCGGTCATACCGAGCGGTGAAGTTCCTGTCGGTATGTAGTTTCACTTCCAGGTGTTTCATTTACGGTATCTTTTGGCTTCCGCATATTGTTATTTCTTAACTCCTTTATCTGGCTTATGGACATGTACTAGATAGTTAGTTTACTTTCCTGTTCTTGATATCTCTACAGCCGTAATGTGACTGTGGAAAGATTTTTTCCTATCCACAGGTAGCATGGTTGGCTTGTAAGTGCACGGCGGCGCCCCGGCCGTCAATCCGACGGCCAAATGCGGAAGCGGTGATAAACTTTAATTTTTCTTGAACTGGCAAACCGCCGCGCACTAATACCCGGATCGAACCATTAATTAGTCCTAGCTATGTACAAGAAAAGGAAGAGAGATATACCGACAGATCCGAGTCCTCCGGTCTTCTCGTCGTCGTCCCAATCTCCTGCGGAATGTCCCGTCTCCTCCTCGTCGCCGGAAGGGCACCACATCGCCTACATCTTTTACGGGCTCCCACCTCAATGCCGAGGCAACTCGGGCATGAAGCTGGCTAGTCGACGTGCCCAAGGTTTGCTGTAGAATATCTAGTGAGCAAGTCTCATTTTGGGGTTTGTGGAAAATGCCTTTGTGGTGGAAGAAAAAGAACTTGGAGAGAGGTGGGAAAAATGTAGCATGCAAAGAATGAGAATAACATTTTTCCCTCACCCAAAGAAAAAGACCCCCTCTCCTCACTAGTGGCCGGCCATGCTCATGGTGGTAGGTGGGAATGGAGTGAAAGACAAGGGAGTGGGTGAGCTATCATGCAAGCATGGATAAAGAGTGATGATTAAAACAAAATCATCACAAACATAAACAAACACTCCAAAACAACCATGATGACTCCAAATGGTCAAGCCATCATGAAGAGGTCAAGAAGTCAAGGTCAAAGGAGCAACCATGATGATCCAACCAATATGCAAAGAACCCCTCCACAAATACTTATTTGCAACAATGCAAATAAGCCCTCCTCCACCAATCTTCGGCCAATGAACGATACAAAGGAAATCGGCCGAAATGAAAAACAAACTGGCAACTCCATAGAACTAGTCCCGTAATAAATTATAGGAAAACCCCGATACTGTGCATACACACCCGCATTTGTATTCCGACCGAAATACAAATGCAATGAGACAAAATCTACACTGTACTATACTAGGATCCGGCTTAAACCAAAGCCGGCTAGTAATATCCGTTCGATCCTGATTCATGCAATACCGCACGTATCTGATCGAACCCTGCCATATACCCATACGTCCTATAGTACAAACTGTCCGATCCTGATCCGTACAATACGGCATGTATCTGATCGGACTTTGCCATATCTCCATACGGCCTCTACAACCTTTCGCCCGAAAGCTGAGTAACTGAATGTGGGGGACTCTAAAGACTCGTCAACACCTTGGTTGTGGATTTAACCACTAGCACGTCAGAGGTATAAGCCAATACGTAACGGGCTACCAGGTATTGACTAAAAGGGACGTCTGTGAGCGAACTCAGCCTGACAACCCTACTGAGCCTGTCAGTGACAATATCCGTACAGTCCGGTCCGTTCGTCTGTGAGCATCGCATGGCGGGCCTAGGGGGTTGGTAAAAGTCAGACCCCCAAAAGCGGTACAAGTCGTGTCGGAGTGTAGCCCAGAACACCCTGAGATACTACTGGAATACCTACCAGTAAATCTCCTTGCCTTGGCCAAGGACTTCGTGTAATGGCTCTCCTAGACACAGCACGACCTCACCCCCAATACCGGGAGAGACGAACCCCTGAAGATACGCTCACTGCCTCCATGTGGCTCGGGACTGTACCCAACTAAAACCTGTTTGCACGACTCCTTTGAGCCGTGGTAGGGTAGTAATCAAAGTACAGTGGGAACTCACACGAGACAAATGAAGATCCCCAGGTCGATGAACTAACCTACACACATGTCACCAGGGAACTGCCATCTGACGTCTGGTATATGACCAACTAGCATGTTCCCGGCGAGTCCTGTCCGGTGTACTCATAACCCAATGAGCACCTGTATACATCTTAGGTGATCCAACTAACACCAGTGGCTTGTAAGACCGGCCACCGCCCCTCGTCGGGGTCTCGACTGTATACACTAGTCTACTCTGGAGTATCGATGCCCTGTCTCGAAACTCACATGACTAGGGACCATTTAAGGATATGCTTATAGACCCCAGCTCCCACTTATATGATCGCCCTCATACTGCTGGTGGTCAAGCAAGAATCCTAGGGGCTCTATCAACGTGTAATAGCGACTTGTCAGGTCACCTGAAGCAGTACACGATGATAAAGGTAAACCAGATAGCATACTATCATCTCGAGTAAGACTGTCCTACCGGGATAGGTCCTCCATCAATCATTGCAATCACGTACCTGTGACCTAATAATTGACTCTGAGGGCACTATCTCCAACAATCTCCCACTTGCACTCAAGGCTAATTATTGCGATGTCGCATACTCACAGCCCGTGTGATACCGAACACCCAACCCTCTACTAGTCAGTCTCTCAAAGCCTGTTTGGGAAACTATTGCGTTCGAGGAATAGCCTCAGTGAGTGGATCCGCTTAGTTGTTTCTTTCTATGTCTCTCTATATCACAAGTTCGCGGAGAAAGCCATCTCCCGAAAAGAGCAATACCTGTGTTAGAATGTGTCTGGATGTCTGATGGGACATAGTTCATAAATGAACACCAAATCCAAACTTCTTAGACTGTATCGTCAACTGAACTTAATCAGTATCCTGCGCCATGCCACCCTCAGTATTGCCTTGGATTACCTATCCAAAATACTGCCCCTCGTCAGAAGGAGAACTATAACTCTGACAACCTCCATGTCGTCCATGTCACCTTGGAAGCCTGGAATGATAACTGTTTCCCGAATGAGGCTGTCGTTATCATATCCCTAGAACATCCACTTATGTTCTAAAACTGCTTCCGACCGTTTCTCCAGGATTGGATTAATGTCAACTTATTGCATCTAGTGCAAGAACAACATCTGGTGTGGTACTTTGACATCTCATGATTGACTCAATTGCCCAAGCAAGTGATCTGTCAATCATGCACATCCCTCTCCCCTTTAGTCTGTAAGACACCTTTAGAGAGGGTGACTCCATTACCTGCAGGTACACTACCGTGCCAGGAGTCGTCCATTCTAAATACTCTTAGAATGCTGTCTAAGTACCCTTAATTGGGAAACCACCCAAATCTAGATCTAAAACCATAGATCCAGTAACCAGTATGTCTGATATAAAATCCATTTCC
Organism: Agapanthus africanus; assembly: GCA_030015575.1. Classification (NCBI taxonomy): domain Eukaryota; kingdom Viridiplantae; phylum Streptophyta; class Magnoliopsida; order Asparagales; family Amaryllidaceae; genus Agapanthus; species Agapanthus africanus. Next base: position 394,050,819 of record JASDDO010000026.1, on the reverse strand, counting down.
TTTGTGGAGAAACCACTGTGTGACGACCAAAATATAACCGATTGTAATATAGGAGTTTCTTTTCCTACTTTGTGTATGTCATCCAAATACCAGGATATCACACCCTACTACCTTCTCAACAGATCCATCCCCTATTCTGATGAAGTCAAACCTATGACTGTCACGTCAGAAATAGATGATCTATCTCCGCTACATCTGCTTTAGTCTATAAATAGACATAAGCTACCTGTCCACCAATGCTTCCGCTGCTCCCACTGACTACGACAACCCTCTGGCAGAGTCATATAGACGTACACTTCTAAAACTAGTTTAGAACGACGCTATATTCATCCTCCCGCCGGGTCTCGCAACCTGGAACAACAGCAATGGCAAGTGTGGGTAAACAAGAACTTCCCTGTCACCGTCCTTGAGGCTACCGTAGTACCTCTCGGGTGCCTGAAGTTACCCACCTTATCTGCGGAGTGGCCAATGGAATGTCAATCCAGATTGAATCTTTAGGTTCCTATGAAATCTTCGGTAATCGTTTGTGGTTCTGGAATCACTTCCAGTTCTACCATACTCCCACTACTGTTTTTCTGAAAAAATCCATTTTTAATAAAACTGTGGCGAGTCTAGAACAATATTGCTATTGTTCATCCAGATGGTAGAAAATCAACCCTCGTCATAGCCTGGGTCAACCCACAAACAGCCACTACAGAAACGTGCCTTGAGTTATCCAGAGTCTGGTTTTAATCATAAGCCGGACAACTCCCCGTACCTTAACAATGTTAAGATATGAACTGTACTATATCCCATATAGAAACAGAGGCACTGATTTAATTGAACCAGATTCAAATCATGCAGCTGTCCCCAGCGCATGTCAACTAAATGGAAGGAGGCGGATCAGCGTTACTCAACTTAGGAATGCTTCCAATTATGAGTAACCTGAAAGAGAAGCAAGATCTCTTAATCATTACTGTCAACTGAATACCATACACAAGTATCTACATCTTCGATCACTTTGAAGAATCCCGATACTTGCTAAAACTGGTTCTCTACTCTATTCAAATACCTATAACTTCTCAAAATTCGGACCTTGTGTTTCCACGAAACACCTGTCTAAAATCTAGAGAAGTCATAAGTAAACCGAACATAGTACGAGGACCAACCCCTCTGTCCTGATGGACCCTGGACAACATACAATACTCTGTATAAGTCCCTTGAGTCTGATAACTCATTCACTGTGTGTCGTAGGTTGAAAACTGTGCTTATGGTTAAGAAGAATTACACCGCTGTTTAATGCTCCTTACCTAACCATCCACTGATATAGGTAAATGTCACAGACATAATTTCAGAAAGGTACATCTCACTCTATGAAAATAGACGTACAGATATATCAATTTGAAATTGGTGCATAACAGCGGATATTCAAAACCAAATATTTGCCGTCGGGCAAACAACCCAGGTGACTTCCTCAAATATCACCGATTACAACGAATCCTGATATAATGAGGATGATCACCCAATTCCCAATAACTTACTCCCACTCATCATCTGTAAAACCATACAGATGTGAGAATCATACCTGGTAAATACATACCCTGGAGCAAGTGTCTAGTCGGGAAATCATGTTAGTGTATATGCCCTAGAGGCCATTACTGTATCATACTAGTTTGTATATTACTTAATGGATGCTTGGGATATTCACCTTGTATATACAATCTTGCTCAAAATAGTAGTATGCTACTTGGTTTGTTTCTACTTCAATGTGTACTTGTGTTTATTTCAGTATATCACTTATACGCATTAGTGGAGCCCTTAGGATCTTTGCTTGATTACCAGCGTTGTGATGGCAGTCACACTAGTGGGGGCTGGGTAGTCTATAAACACATCCTTATACAGGTCCCTAGTCGCAGGACAATCGAGACAGGGCATCGATACTCCGGAGTAGACTAGCGTATGCGCTTCTCATCCCAGTGTGGGAGATGGTCTGTCCCACAGCCATCAGTACGTCGTACTGGAGATAGTATACGGGTGCTCGTTGGGTTACGAGTACACTGGACAGGACTCGTCGGGAACTGACTAGTTGGTATTATACCTATCGTCAGTTATCAGTTCCCAGGTGACATGAGTACAGCTTAGTCCGCTGACTTGACACTGGCACTTCGCCTCAAGTGTGTTCCCACTGCACTTTGATCACTACCCTACCACGGCTCAAAGGAGTCGTGCAAACAGGTGGTGGTTGGGTGCAGTCCCGAAGCACTTGGAGGCAGTGACGGTTAGACAGGATTCGTCTCTCCCGGTATTGGGGGTTGACATCGCGCTGTGTCTAGGAGAGCCATTACACGAGTAGTCCCTGGCCAGGGCAAACGAGATATACTGGTAGGTTTCTAGTGTTATCTCAGGGTGTTTTGGGCTTCACTCCGACACGACTTGTACCGCTATTGGGGGACTGACGTTTACCGCCCCCTAGGCCCGCCATGCGATGTATCAGACGAACAGACCGGACTGTACGGAGACTGTCACATTCAGACTCAGTAGGAGTACAGATGGGGTTTCACCTCGTCAGCCTTCTTGTCGACATCTACCTGAGGACCGTTACGCACAGCTAGTGCCGCTTGCGGTCTGTGGTTAAACCCACTGCCAGCGTAGTGTCGAGTCTTTAGAGTCCCACACAGAGGGTATTCGCCTCTGGGCAAAACAGAGTAGAGGTTGCATGGTTTTTGCGACAGGGTTCGTTCTCATCCGCGCACTTGTGCACGTTTGGAGTCCGGACGGATTTTACCAGCGGGCTCTGGTTTGAGCCGGATACTGGTATAGTATTTGGGGTTGCTTTTATCTCTCAGTATTCATGTTCCTCGGAACAAGAATGCAGGTGTGTATGCACAGTTCTTTTTGAGGAGGAGGAAGATGATTTTTCATTAGGGTTTCGGAACGGGTGCGTATGCACAGTTGACAGTTGTATTTTTCCAAACCCTAATGGATTTGTATTATATCATTTAATAATATATAATAAAATGAAATTGTGTCATAGTTAGTTTTTGTTGACTTGTTGACCATGGTTGACTTGTTGACCATGGTTGAACATTTGACCATTATCATTACAAGAGAAAGATGCTCTTGATTCTTGCATTTTCATTTAATGCTTGTAATGATATTAGTCATTCTAAAACTTTCCATCAACCTTTTCATTTTGATTATTATTATTTGATAATTCATTTTCTTTTTGCATTATGGTTGCAAGAAAGGAAATGAGAGCTCATTCTATCATATTCACTCTCTCTCTTCACTTCATCTTCTTCTTCCTATAGCCAAGAGAAACCTTCTCATGTGTTGAGAATCCTTCTCTTGAAAAACAAAAGCAACCCTTAGACACTCTCTACTCACTCTAGGATCAAGGGTTTAGCAAGCCGGCGATTCTAGTTCACTCCAAGTACGAGAAAGAGCCCAAAGGTTGAGCCTTCGAGGTGGATCCATCTTCGACGGAAGAAGGCGACAAAGGAGAACCATCAACCTCTACAAAGTTTGAAGACGAAGGAGTTCAAGTCTAGGTATAACCATCTCCATTCGAGTAGCTAACTCTCTTTAGCTAAGTTTGCTAGTTTTAGTTTAGGTAACGATCCCGACCATAGTTTAGTCCATGTTGCCTCTTGCGTTAAAATTTTGATTTTATACCGTTTCCGCCTCCCCGTAAGAACCGGGGGTCGCAACGTGGACTTACAGTGGTATCAGAGCCTAACTAAACTTAAACTAGCTTGGTAGTAAAGTGTAACGAAGTTCGGAACCGAAAAAAATCACAAAACCGGATAATCACAAAAACTGAGTTTCTGTTGGAATTTTTTTGGCTCAAAATGAAAAACTTTACACTTGTAAATTCGGCTCAGGGTTTTGTTTGAACACACAAGAAACACGATGCACTAATTCAATTAAACCGCCGCGCTTCCGCGGCACGAGGTAGGCATGTGCCGCGGAAGCGCCGCCGTTTGTTATCTTCTCTGCATCGTTTTTCGTGCAGTGTTCTTCTGTGTTGGTTTTGGGATTTTTAAGATATATTATATGTGCCCAGATTTTGCAGAAAAGAAATATCCTTTTGGGGTCCTATAATTCCGTATTTTTTCCGAACTTCACTGCACTTTGACTACGATGGTTATATCTGTGATGTTTGCATGTATTGAACGTCGGCTAATCGCTATAAGTCGATTAGTCGGGGTTATACATGATCTGTAATGTGCTGGAATGTGTATATGAATGTGTTGGACTGTCGCGGGTGAATAGCCGGGGTGGATGTGAGATGAGCTTTTGTTTTTCTTTCATTCATTGTAAATGTAAATTGATGTAATAATTATTATTTGTTTGGCCGCACAACCGGGTCGGGGTTGTAGCCGTCATTGTATAATTCTTTTTACTGTTTTTGCTCCTAGGATAGACCCATGGAGGGGTGCACAAACTACCGAGGACTTGGCGGGTAGTTTGCCGCACCCGTAGGGGTCTTGGGTGGGGTATTTGGCTATTCACCGCGACCGTGTTATCCGCTTTTCGTTCCAGGCTCGAAAGGATTGCGGATTGCTAGTATATCCAATGTATTCATCTGTGATCTGTAATGTCTATCATTGCTTTCTATTTAGGCGTTGCTTATGTTTTACAGCCGCGCTAGCCCAGCCCCCGCTCTGTCGTTAGTTAAGTAACCTAACGGGTAATGACGGGGCCCCGTGGCGAATGCGAATGGCATAAGCGTACGTCATATTTTGGTTGTTTTCTGCAATGGTAGGATTAAATGATAGGACGCATTAAAAGTACTAATGCAAGAATATCACGCATTAAAAGAACTAATGCAAGATAATAAACCAAGTTCAAGTCGTTGGAACACTTTCGAAAAACCACTCGGTTCTTTTCAAAACTAACTTTTAAATGCGGAGCTTGAGCCACTCCTTCTAAAAGCTATCTCGTTCCATCGATTATATCAAGTTCACTACGTTCACGGTTTCGCCAAAACCATCCGTAGCCCTCCGTCGTTTCATATGAATATTCAACAGTATTCAAGCTGTGTTTGTTGGCCTTAGTCAAGGCACAGTGATTGGTAGCTGGTGGGTATTCATATGTTGCATAGATAGAATGCGTTGGTTTGGGACAGTCGTATTGCCTTGTTGGCCATAGTCAAGGGTATATACGGGTGGGTTCAAATTAACCTGGATAACGACGGGAAGAACTTGACATGTGACTTATGATTTGTTGGCCTTAGTCAAGGTCATAAGAGCATGGGGCAAAAATCCACATCGGGAGTTTCATAAGTACTGAAACTTGCTAGATTTGCATACCATTTGGAGTGTGGTGATTCTGGTAGGATTCCTTCAGTTTCGTCACGCGATGATATTTGGATCCTGATCCTACTGTGAGTATATGCTACTCCTCAGGAAATTTCTCACTAAACGATCAATGCTATAAACCTAGTAGGTGCCTAGAAAGGTGTTAGCGGGGTTACGCCCCCAGGGAAAAGAGGTTATTTAATTAAGGAACTTCGCGAAAGCGTTGGAAAACCTCCCTCGAAGTACCGACACTGGCCTGGCTGAACGGTTAAGCAAGTATTGTACGGTGGGATTGATCCCGGCTAATTCTTCCTTTGTGGTTTGAGGAGGGATTCGAGAGACAGTGGGAGCCATCCTGTTTAGACAAATTAAAAACCATTCTAAACTTGCAAGAGTATCGTGCTAAAGTGTTTCTTCTCTCCCCCCTGTAGCGACCAAATCGAAATGACTGGACTTAAGTTACTTCTAGATAAAAACATACTGACAGGGCCAAACTACAAAGATTGGCTCAGGAATGTCAAATTGGCAATCACTTACGACAAGCTGGGGTATCTTCTTACCACCAAAGCTCCCCCCGTCCCAGGTCCCACCTCCAGCGTCGCGGATAAGGAAATCCGTAAGACTTGGGAGATTGACAGCGCGAAGGCCAGGTGCCTCGTACTTGCCTCGATGGACAACGACCATCAGAGGAGGCACGAGAATATGGATTTGGAATCCATATTTCTTCATACAAAAGAACTGTATGGAGAGCAGTCTCGTATCGCAAGATACGAAGTGTCGAAGAAGTTATTTTCGACAAAGTTGGCCGTCGGATCATCGGTAGCGGACCACGTGCTTAAGATGATTGGCTACACTGAGGAGCTCGCGGAACTTGGGACCACGTTGGACAGTGAACTATATACGGATATAATTCTCCAGTCCCTTCCATCCACTTACGCCCAGTTCATACTGAATTTCAACTTGCAAGAAAAGGAAGTTGAACTTTCAGAACTCCTCAACATGCTGAGGAGCGCAGAGGGCACCCTACAGAAGGGTAGGGATACACCCGCTTTGTTTGTAGGAGGATCTTCTTCCTCTAGGTCCAAGGCGAAAGCCAAGGGAAAGAGGAAGAAAGCCCCCGCCAAACCAAGAGGAGGTGTTAGTAAAGTGGGTACGAAGGGAAAGGAAAAGGCAACAAAGATAGCGGGGAAGCTTGTTGGAAAAGAAGAATGCTTCTATTGTCACAAGAGTGGACACTGGAAGAAAGATTGCAGGGCTTGGAAAGCCAGGACACAGGAACTGAAGAAGGTTGCGGCTTCAGCTTCAGGTGTGTATGTTATTGAAAACTGTCTTTCTATAAACTCTAATTCCTGGGTATTGGATACCGGATCAGGATCTCATATCTGTAATTCTTTGCAGGCGTTGAGAAACCGTAGGTTTTTGAAGGCAGGTGACATGACCCTCAGAGTTGCGAACGGAGCTAGCATGGATGCTAAAGCCGTGGGGGACTATCACCTGGGAATGTCAGATGGACATGTTTTGGTTTTGCGTAATTGCTTTTTTGTACCCAACGCAACTTGTAATATCATTTCTGTATCTTTGGTTTCTAAAGAAGGTTATGAATTTGCGTTTGTAAGTAATGTTGTAAACATTCACCTTAATCAAGTTCTGATTGGGTCAGGTACACTGAGCAATGGTATATACGTATTAAACCAACCACAGATTTTCAATGTCCAGAATACACACAAAAGAAAGTCTCCAGATATCAATCAGGCTTTCTTATGGCATTGTAGACTGGGTCACATCAATGAGACACGGTTGACTAAGTTACATAAAGAAGGATACTTGGATCCGTTCGAGTATCAGTCTTATGCCACTTGTGAATCTTGTCTCATGGGAAAGATGACAAAGACTCCGTTCACTGGACACGGAGAAAGAGCGAGCGAGCTCTTGGGACTCATACACAGTGATGTGTGTGGTCCAATGTCTACACATGCCCGAAGCGGTTATTCATACTTCATTACTTTCACAGACGATTTCTCTAGGTATGGACATGTCTTCTTAATGAAGCACAAATCCGAGGCCTTTGAGAAATTTCGGGATTACAAGAATGAAGTTGAAAAACAAACAGGCAAAAGTATCAAGATCCTAAGATCGGATCGAGGTGGTGAATACTTGAGTGCCGAGTTCCTGGACTATTTAAAAGAGAATAGAATTCTCTCTCAGCGTACTCCTCCATACACTCCGCAACATAACGGTGTATCAGAAAGGAGGAATCGAACCCTATTGGATATGGTTCGTTCCATGATGAGTAAGGTGAGTTACCGCGATCTTTCTGGGGATATGCACTAGAAACAGCTGCATATCTCTTGAACCAAGTTCCTACTAAGACTGTGCCTACCACACCATATCAGATGTGGAGTGGGAAGAAACCCTGTCTTAAAGCCTTTAAGACATGGGGATGTCCGGCTTTTGTTAAAAAGCAGCATGCGGACAAGCTCGAGGCACGCTCTGTACAGTGCAAGTTTGTGGGATACCCAAAGAACTCCAAGGGGTATCTATTCTATTACACAGAGGAGCAAAAAGTCCTTGTTTCTCGTCATGCCCACTTCTTGGAAACTGAGTTTTTGGAAAATCAGATAAGTGGGAGCGCAGTAGAACTGGATGAAATTCCAGAACCTCAGACTATTACTGAAAGTTTAATGGAACCAGAGGGTTCGGAAGAACAGGACATTCCTACGCCGCTCCGCAGGAGTAGTAGGCAGTCTCATTCGCCCGAGAGATACTACGGTTTTCTCATAGACGGGGATAGAGAGAATTGCATCATAGACTATGATGAGCCTACTAGCTTCCAGCAGGCCGTTCAGAGCGTTGACTCGGTAAAATGGCTGGATGCAATGCGGACCGAAATGGAGTCCATGTACACCAACAAAGTATGGACGTTGGACATTGCTCCAGACGGGGTAAAACCCGTAGGATGCAAGTGGATCTTCAAAAGGAAGATTGGTGTAGATGGACAGGTTGAGACCTATAAAGCTAGACTTGTAGCAAAGGGTTTCCGTCAAAGACCTGGCTTGGACTATGACGAAACCTTTTCTCCAGTGGCTATGCTGAAATCCATTCGGATCCTTCTTGCCATTGCTGCCTTCCACGATTATGAGATTTGGCAGATGGACGTAAAAACCGCTTTTCTAAATGGAAATTTAGAGGAGTGTGTCTATATGGATCAGCCAGAGGGTTTCATTCAGAGTGGGAGCAGCGGAAAGGTGTGCAAGTTGCTTAAGTCCATCTATGGACTAAAGCAGGCATCGCGGAGTTGGAACATCTGTTTTGATGAGACGGTCAAGGAATTTGACTTTATCAAAAATCCAGATGAACCATGCATCTATAGTAGATTTGTAGCGAGAACTGTAGTATTCCTTGTTTTATACGTGGATGACATTCTCTTAATAGGAAATGACATTCCTATGCTACAATCTGTCAAGGGTTTCTTGTCACACAGGTTCTCCATGAAAGACCTAGGTGATGCCTCATACATCCTGGGGATCCGGATCCATCGTGATAGATCCAAGAGGATATTGGGACTTTCTCAGTCCAGGTACATCGACACCATAGTGAAAAGATTCGCTATGGAAGATTCCAAGCGCGGTAACCTACCGGCTTGTCACGGGATCACCCTCTCTAAAGAGATGTCTCCCAAGACTGATTTGGAGAGGGATCGCATGTCTATTATACCCTACGCTTCTGCGGTAGGCTCTATAATGTATGCGATGTTGTGTACCAGACCGGATGTAGCTTATGCACTGAGTGTAGTAAGCCGGTATCAGTCAAACCCTGGGGAGAAACATTGGATAGCAGTAAAGAACATTCTCAAGTACCTGAGAAGGACTAAGGAGATGTTCTTGGTGTATGGCGGAAAAGACCTCCAGATTGAGGCCTTTGCTGACTCCAGCTTCCAGAGTGACAAGGATGATTCCAAGTCCATGTCGGGTTTTGTCTTTACCCTCAATGGAGGGGCGGTGTGTTGGAAGAGTTCCAAACAGGAAACCGTTGCAGACTCGACTATGGAAGCGGAATACATCGCTGCATCTGATGCCGCAAAAGAAGCTGTCTGGATAAGGAAGTTCTTAAAAGAACTTCAGGTGGTTCCGTCCATTGTTGACCCAGTACCTCTGTATTGCGACAACAACGGGGCTATAGCTTTAGCAAAGGAACCCAGGTCCCATCAGAGATCCAGGCACATCTTGAGGCGGTATCACCTGATCAGGGAGATCGTGGATCGCAGGGAGATCGAGGTTCGGAGAGTCGCTTCAGAAGACAACACTGCAGATCCATTCACCAAGGCCTTGCCCCAGACTCAGTTCGAGCGGCTGATCGAGATGATAGGTCTTCGATACGCCAGTACATGGCCTTAGTGCAAGTGGGAGATTGTTAGTGTATATGCCCTAGAGGCCATTACTGTATCATACTAGTTTGTATATTACTTAATGGATGCTTGGGATATTCACCTTGTATATACAATCTTGCTCAAAATAGTAGTATGCTACTTGGTTTGTTTCTACTTCAATGTGTACTTGTGTTTATTTCAGTATATCACTTATACGCATTAGTGGAGCCCTTAGGATCTTTGCTTGATTATCAGCGTTGTGATGGCAGTCACACTAGTGGGGGCTGGGTAATCTATAAGCACATCCTTATACAGGTCCCTAGTCGCAGGACTATCGAGACAGGGCATCGATACTCCGGAGTAGACAAGCGTATGCGCTTCTCATCCCAGTGTGGGAGATGGTCTGTCCCACAGCCATCAGTACGTCGTACTGGAGATAGTATACGGGTGCTCGTTGGGTTACGAGTACACTGGACAGGACTCGTCGGGAACTGACTAGTTGGTATTATACCTATCGTCAGTTATCAGTTCCCAGGTGACATGAGTACAGCTTAGTCCGCTGACTTGACACTGGCACTTCGCCTCAAGTGTGTTCCCACTGCACTTTGATCACTACCCTACCACGGCTCAAAGGAGTCGTGCAAACAGGTGGTGGTTGGGTGCAGTCCCGAAGCACTTGGAGGCAGTGACGGTTAGACAGGATTCGTCTCTCCCGGTATTGGGGGTTGACATCGCGCTGTGTCTAGGAGAGCCATTACACGAGTAGTCCCTGGCCAGGGCAAACGAGATATACTGGTAGGTTTCTAGTGTTATCTCAGGGTGTTTTGGGCTTCACTCCGACACGACTTGTACCGCTATTGGGGGACTGACGTTTACCGCCCCCTAGGCCCGCCATGCGATGTATCAGACGAACAGACCGGACTGTACGGAGACTGTCACATTCAGACTCAGTAGGAGTACAGATGGGGTTTCACCTCGTCAGCCTTCTTGTCGACATCTACCTGGGGACCGTTACGCACAGCTAGTGCCGCTTGCGGTCTGTGGTTAAACCCACTGCCAGCGTAGTGTCGAGTCTTTAGAGTCCCACACAGAGGGTATTCGCCTCTGGGCAAAACAGAGTAGAGGTTGCATGGTTTTTGCGACAGGGTTCGTTCTCATCCGCGCACTTGTGCACGTTTGGAGTCCGGACGGATTTTACCAGCGGGCTCTGGTTTGAGCCGGATACTGGTATAGTATTTGGGGTTGCTTTTATCTCTCAGTATTCATGTTCCTCGGAACAAGAATGCAGGTGTGTATGCACAGTTCTTTTTGAGGAGGAGGAAGATGATTTTTCATTAGGGTTTCGGAACGGGTGCGTATGCACAGTTGACAGTTGTATTTTTCCAAACCCTAATGGATTTGTATTATATCATTTAATAATATATAATAAAATGAAATTGTGTCATGGTTAGTTTTTGTTGACTTGTTGACCATGGTTGACTTGTTGACCATGGTTGAACATTTGACCATTATCATTACAAGAGAAAGATGCTCTTGATTCTTGCATTTTCATTTAATGCTTGTAATGATATTAGTCATTCTAAAACTTTCCATCAACCTTTTCATTTTGATTATTATTATTTGATAATTCATTTTCTTTTTGCATTATGGTTGCAAGAAAGGAAATGAGAGCTCATTCTATCATATTCACTCTCTCTCTTCACTTCATCTTCTTCTTCCTATAGCCAAGAGAAACCTTCTCATGTGTTGAGAATCCTTCTCTTGAAAAACAAAAGCAACCCTTAGACACTCTCTACTCACTCTAGGATCAAGGGTTTAGCAAGCCGGCGATTCTAGTTCACTCCAAGTACGAGAAAGAGCCCAAAGGTTGAGCCTTCGAGGTGGATCCATCTTCGACGGAAGAAGGCGACAAAGGAGAACCATCAACCTCTACAAAGTTTGAAGACGAAGGAGTTCAAGTCTAGGTATAACCATCTCCATTCGAGTAGCTAACTCTCTTTATCTAAGTTTGCTAGTTTTAGTTTAGGTAACGATCCCGACCATAGTTTAGTCCATGTTGCCTCTTGCGTTAAAATTTTGATTTTATACCGTTTCCGCCTCCCCGTAAGAACCGGGGGTCGCAACGTGGACTTATAAATCAGTTTTCCTTTAACAGTACACAGTGAAACTGAAACATTGAAATGTTTCGATGGGGTATCCTGGTATTCCTAGTAATGCCTCTTCCAGATTCACGACTGTAACCGTATAATCCTTTGCCACCTCTCCAAATCCCTTCATATGTCTTTAGTCATTACCTTCTGCACACCCCTTTAGGCCAAATGGTTTTCTTCCTTCCCTACCGTTCGGCACCAGCCTACGGTTTGGAAGAAGACTATCCAATAAGCATAATGGGTGTACTGTCCTAATCCTAGGAGCACTCGCAATGCGAGAGAAGGTGAGGATAAAAGACAACCGAATAAACCTTATTCCTATTTCTCCTGAACCAGAATCCATCCCCGAACTGGAACAAGTTCCTTTCGAGTTCGTATATAACCATACGATGGAGTATCCCAAAAAAAAAAAACAGTGGATCTTCGTAGTGATACGGAGTGTCCTGGAGAAATTCAAAGGTGATTTAGGATTGGCGAAGGAATATTTGGTTTGGTCGTGAATATCTGTTGCAATTTACTTTGCCCTCTTACTAATCCCTTTATTTGTCTGAACTTAAAGTACACCATCGTTAGGCTAATTGGTTTTCTTCATTCCCTACCGGTCGGCACCTGCCTATGGTTTGGAAGAAGACTATCCAATTTGCGTAATAGGTGTACTATCTCCTAAACCAAGAAGTACTCACAACTTGAGAGAAGGAAAAAGGAAAAGACAACTGAATAATCCTATCCGTTTCCTCCAGAACCGGAAACCATCCTCGAATAAATTCTTTCGAGTTCGTATCTAACCATACGATGGTTTTGTCCAATGGAAGTGGACGTTCGTAGTAATACGGGGTATCCTGGAGAAAAGGGTAAAAGTAGGAGTGGCAATGAGGTTTGCAACTCTGACAATCCAAAAGCCAGTGTCTAAAAAGGTTCGGTTAATTTTGGTCACTGAGTCATAGTCTTAGGGTCGGGTCAAAGGTCGCTGCCAAAGAGAGAGAGAAAAGAAACACTCAGCGTGCACTCTAACCTAGATCAGAATGGTTACCAATTTATCTAATCTGGAATCCTCCCACTGTACCTCAAATTCTCCTCCAAACCTAAAAGAAGAATTACTCGGGGTCACCCGAGGAGTAAACCAACTCATCAGTGGGAATCGGGATCCAACTATCATCGCATGATAACGTGACGGAATCCGCTCACGTCATCACACTCCAGAAGGTATGCGCATATCTGGCAAGTTTCAGTTCTTTTGAAACTCCCGATGTGATTTTTGCCCCATGCTCTTATGACCTTGACGAAGGCCAACAAATCATAAGTCACATGTCAAGTTCTACCCGTCATTCTCCAGGTTGATTTGAACCCACCCGCAGAAGCCCTTGACGAAGGCCAACAAGGCTATACGACTGTCCCAAACCAACGCATCTATCTATGCTGCAGAAAGGCAACAAGCAGCTACCATACACTATGCCTTGACGAAGGCCAACAAACATAGCATGAATACTACGTGCTACCCGTCTGAAACGACGGAGGGCTACGAATGGTTTCTGGCGAAAACCTTTAACGTAAAGAACTTGATATCGTTGAAGGAACTGATAGCTTTTTGAAAATATAGTGACAAAAACCGTTGCTAAAGAGGTCACTCCCGGTGAAGGGATCTCGGCTCTTTCCCCGTAGAATGGGGTGCAGGATATTCCAAATGAATACCACGATGCAAAGTGAAAGTAATCGGCTATAGTGAAGTTAATGCCCTGACGCAAACTTCTATCCAAGGGGTCACTCCCGGTGAAAGGATCTCGGCCCTTGCCTCGTCGACTGAGGAGCAGGATATTCTAACTGAATACCACGATGCAAAACAAAAGTGAACGTCCTTGCAACAACAGCTTTTTGAAAAGTGTTCCAACAACATCAGATTAGGTTTGTTTTAACTTGCATTGATCCGAATCAATGCAGTCCCATCAATTGATCACACCACAAAGAACGAAAATAATATGACGTACGTATATGCCATCCGCATTCGCCACTGGGTCCCGTCATTACCCGTTAGGTTAGCTAACTAACGACAGAGCGGGGACTGGACTAGCGCGGATGCAAAACATATACAACATCTACTAATATATATACCAATATATTATATTTCGCTCAAGGCGTGAATAAAATGCAACATCACAGAAATGTACAGCATCACAGAAACAATACAGATATCTGGGATCCCCGGGTTTCACAGAGCCGCTGAAACCCGACGTTCCCCTGGTCGTGTGGATAGCCTGTGCAATGAAAACCTAGACCCCTACGGGCGCGGCAAGTTACCCGCTAAAACCTGAAGCGAGGCAGCCCCCTTCAGCGACGTGAATGGACCACCCAGCGCTTCACGGAATCCGGTAACTTGGGCACCCCTCCTGGGTCAACCTGTACCCCCTACGAGTGCGGCGAACAGCCTGCCAATTCTAGAGTGAAGCCCCCTCCGTCCCAATGCCATGAGATGCGGGCTTGTTGCCCTCTAGAACCCGGCTGTCCGTGCACCCCTCCGCGGGGCAATCCTAGTACAGAAAGTAAAATATACATACAACGGGTACATCGACCGCAACCTGGTCGTGCCCCAAAATAATAATACAAACAGGCAGTGACGGCAGTCCACATGTCGGACGCTCACCCCGCAATATCAAATGTACATAATACAACAAAAACAGTACTAGCATTGCATCCAGGCTATCCCCCACGACCGATCCGCAACATCACAGCAAAAACAGAACATCAACGTGAAAGTCACGTTCGCAAATCCGTCTAACCGGGCTATAGCAGTTAGACCGGATTTACCGATCAAGTGACATTCACGGTCGCAGATATAATGTAAATACTGTGAAATAATGTGTTTAAAATATCCGATCGATCAAATTTTAACAAGTGGGCCCCAAAGCATTACTGTAGCATATCAAGAAATTCTGGGCCCAATATTAATATTCCAAAACACCAATTTTAACCCCAGAAAGACACTGTAGAAATTTGGTGCAGGGATCTCCACAGTGTGCGGCGGAACCGCGGCGAGAAGGGGGTATTTGCTGCGGTTCCGCGCTCCCACAGTGGAGTCACTCCATCGAATTTTTACAGAGCTCTTATATTTTCCAGTAGATCAATTTTTTACAACCTGAAAAATTTTTGGAGACCGAAAAATTTCAACAGAAACTGATGCTAACAAAAATGTAGATTTTGGAATTTTGGTTGATCGGAAATGCAAAACACATTAAGGCAAGCTAGACTAAGTTAATGGCGAGGCTCTGATACCACTGTAAGTGCACGGCGGCGCCCCGGCCGTCAATCCGACGGCCAAATGCGGAAGCGGTGATAAACTTTAATTTTTCTTGAACTGGCAAACCGCCGCGCACTAATACCCGGATCGAACCATTAATTAGTCCTAGCTATGTACAAGAAAGGGAAGAGAGATATACCGACAGATCCGAGTCCTCCGGTCTTCTCGTCGTCGTCCCAATCTCCTGCGGAATGTCCCGTCTCCTCCTCGTCGCCGGAAGGGCACCACATCGCCTACATCTTTTACGGGCTCCCACCTCAATGCCGAGGCAACTCGGGCACGAAGCTGGCTAGTCGACGTGCCCAAGGTTTGCTGTAGAATATCTAGTGAGCAAGTCTCATTTTGGGGTTTGTGGAAAATGCCTTTGTGGTGGAAGAAAAAGAACTTAGAGAGAGGTGGGAAAAATGCAGCATGCAAAGAATGAGAATAACATTTTTCCCTCACCCAAAGAAAAAGACCCCCTCTCCTCACTAGTGGCTGGCCATGCTCATGGTGGTAGGTGGGAATGGAGTGAAAGACAAGGGAGTGGGTGAGCTATCATGCAAGCATGGATAAAGAGTGATGATTAAAACAAAATCATCACAAACATAAACAAACACTCCAAAACAACCATGATGACTCCAAATGGTCAAGCCATCATGAAGAGGTCAAGAAGTCAAGGTCAAAGGAGCAACCATGATGATCCAACCAATATGCAAAGAACCCCTCCACAAATACTTATTTGCAACAATGCAAATAAGCCCTCCTCCACCAATCTTCGGCCAATGAACGATACAAAGGAAATCGGCCGAAATGAAAAGCAAACTGGCAACTCCATAGAACTAGTCCCGTAATAAATTACAGGAAAACCCCGATACTGTGCATACACACCCGCATTTGTATTCCGACCGAAATACAAATGCAATGAGACAAAATCTACACTGTACTATACTAGGATCCGGCTTAAACCAAAGCCGGCTAGTAATATCCGTTCGATCCTGATTCATGCAATACCGCACGTATCTGATCGAACCCTGCCATATACCCATACGGCCTATAGTACAAACTGTCCGATCCTGATCCGTGCAATACGGCATGTATCTGATCGGACCTTGCCATATCTCCATACGGCCTCTACAAACTTTCGCCCGAATGCTGAGTAACTGAATGTGGGGGACTCTAAAGACTCGTCAACACCTTGGTTATAGATTTAACCACTAGCACGTCAGAGGTATAAGCCAATACGTAACGGGCTACCAGGTATTGACTAAAAGGGACGTCTGTGAGCGAACTCAGCCTGACAACCCTACTGAGCCTGTCAGTGACAATATCCGTACAGTCCGGTCCGTTCGTCTATGAGCATCGCATGGCGGGCCTAGGGGGTTGGTAAAAGTCAGACCCCCAAAAGCGGTATAAGTCGTGTCGGAGTGTAGCCCAGAACACCCTGAGATACTACTGGAATACCTACCAGTAAATCTCCTTGCCTTGGCCAAGGACTTCGTGTAATGGCTCTCCTAGACATAGCACGACCTCACCCCCAATACCGGGAGAGACGAACCCCTGAAGATACGCTCACTGCCTCCATGTGGCTCGGGACTGTACCCAACTAAAACCTGTTTGCACGACTCCTTTGAGCCGTGGTAGGGTAGTAATCAAAGTACAGTGGGAACTCACACGAGACAAATGAAGATCCCCAGGTCGATGAACTAACCTGCACACATGTCACCAGGGAGCTGCCATCTGACGTCTGGTATATGACCAACTAGCATGTTCCCGGCGAGTCCTGTCCGGTGTACTCATAACCCAATGAGCACCTGTATACATCTTAGGTGATCCAACTAACACCAGTAGCTTGTGAGACCGGCCACCGCCCCTCGTCGGGGTCTCGACTGTATACACTAGTCTACTCTGGAGTATCGATGCCCTGTCTCGAAACTCACACGACTAGGGACCATTTAAGGATATGCTTATAGACCCCAGCTCCCACTTATATGATCGCCCTCATACTGCTGGTGGTCAAGCAAGAATCCTAGGGGCTCTATCAACGTGTAATAGCGACTTGTCAGGTCACCTGAAGCAGTACACGATGATAAAGGTAAACCAGATAGCATACTATCATCTCGAGTATGACTGTCCTACCGGGATAGGTCCTCCATCAATCATTGCAATCACGTACCTGTGACCTAATAATTGACTCTGAGGGCACTATCTCCAACATGGCTATGTCACGTGCCCATCTTAGTATACTCTGGGAAGCGGGCGTGACATTATCACACGATGATATTTGGATCCCGATCCTACTGTGAGTATCCGCTACTCATCAGGAGATTCGTCAGTTAACGACCAATGCTATAAACCAAGTAGGTGTCTAGAACTGTGTCAGCGGGGCTACGCCTCCAGAGAAAAGAGGTTATTTAATTAAGGAATTTCGCGAAAGCGTTGTAAAACCTCCCTCGAAGTACCAACACTAGCCTGGCTGAACGGTTAAGCAAGTATTGTACGGTGAGATCAGTCCGGACTAATTCTTCTTTTACGGTTTGAGGAAGGATTCGAGAAACAGTGGGAGCCATCCAGTTTAGATAAACTAAAAACCAATCTAAACTTGCAAGAGCATCATGCTAAAGTGTTCTCTTTCTCTCTCATTGCAGCGACCTTGTGACCATGACTAGATTACATCTAGATAACAAAATGACTGAATCTGACTTTTATGATTGGCAAAGGTCTGTCCAGATGTCCATTGCCTATGACAAGATGGACCACCCTATTACTACTCTAGCCCCCACCGTCCCAGGTCCAGTTTCCACCGTCGCGGATATGGATATCCGTCAGACAAGGGAAAAGGATAGTGCGAATGCCCAGTGCCTCGTGTTGGCTTCAGATGATGGTGTATACCAGAAGCAGCACGAGAAGATGGACTTAGTTTCCATCTTTCTCCATAACAAATATTTATATGGAGAGCAATCTTGTATCACAAGATATGAGACCTCGAACGAATTATTTCAAGCGAGGTTGGCTGTCGGGTCATCTGTAGGGGACGACGTACTTACGATGACTAGCTATATTGATGAGCTGAAGGACCTGGAGACCACGTTGGGAAACAGGTCATACGCTGACTTATTTCCACAGTCCCTACCCTCTACATACACCCTGAAAGAAACCAGGGAGACACCCACTCTGCTTAATGGGGGACCTTCTTCTTATGCATCCAGGGCGAAAGCAAAGGGTGAAAAGAAGAAGACCTCCACAAAGCCGATATACGGTATCAGTGAAGTAGAAGGAAAGGGAAGAGCGAAAGTTTCGGGACTTGGTGTATGTAAGGAGGGATGTTCCTATTGTTATGGGAACGGGCATTGGCAGAAGGATTGCAGGGCTTTGGAAGCCAGTAGCCAGGATACGAAGCATGTTGTGGCTTCGGCCTCGAGTGTGTTTGTGATAGAGAACTGTTTGTCAATTAACTCTACTTCTGGGGTACTAGATACCGGATCAGGATCTCATATCAGTAATTCATTACATGCTTTGAGAAACCGTAGAGTTATCTGTAACATTTCAAAAAGATAAAATATTAATTTTGGGAATTTTTATAATTTAATATTATTTTATTGAATATTTTAATATTTCGGTATTATTAAATACAAATAAATGGGAAAAATTATGGAAAATTATAAAATTGGGTATTTTATAGAATTATGCCATTTCTAGGTTTAATTGATTAGTTATATGCTAATTTAGTGCTAATCGCGATTAAAAATCGCTAATCGGTTTTTTAGCATTTTTGTGCAAAACATGCACATATCACTTTTTCACACTTGTGCATTTTCTACCATGGTTTCTCATTTGGGTTTACTATTTGAGTGAGAAGGAATTTAGAGAAAAGAAAAGAAATGGAAAAGGGGTTTATATTAAAGAAATTAGTAGTTGGTGAGAGAGAGAGAGAGAGGTATGGACTTCTTTGACTAAAGACTTAGCCATTTTCCCTTCAACCTTCACTCACTTTTCTCCCTCTCCCTCTTGTTGCTGCTGCTACTCCTGCTCCTCACCTCCCTCCCCTCTTCAACTCCTCAAATCACCTCTAAAACAACTCCAAAACCCCACTCTCATTTCATTAAAAGTGTGCACAAGCTCAAGATCTACACATTGGACCAAGGAAGCAAGGATTTTGGCCACTAGGGGCAACTCAAGAAAATTCTTGAGTTGCCAAATGAGGTATTTTCTGGATCATTAGCTTGGTTTATGCATTACTGATACCCCATGTTTAGTTTAGAACCGATATTGTGGATTTTGTAGAGTTAAGGAAAACCTAATTAGGGTTTGAGGAAATTATGAGTTGTAATGTGAAATTGAGCTCAGTAGAGGCTACACCAACACCCTAGTGCATGAATTGAGACCCTAACCTGAGAGTTGAAACCCGAAATACAGATTTAGAAACCGATATCGGAGAAATTGTGGAATCTGTGAAGGGTATATTGAATCTGCTATCACCCGATACATCCTAAATTAAAATTGATTGGACAGTGACATGTGCAGGCACCCACATCAAGACCCCAACCCCTAACTCATCAAGCCGGCCGCAGATTTATCCATTCTGGCCGCAATTTGCGGCCAGACTATGGTGGATTTTCCTCGTTTTGGTTTTGGTGTTCCCTTATCTGTAGATTAGGCCCCTGGTATATATAGATTTGTCCAATTTGACCTAGGGTGAAATCTGGAACATATTTCCTAAGTTGCTGTTTTGGATTCGTGTTTCCGTATTCCGTATTTTTAATTCTGAAATTGTGTATTGTGTTTTACCTCGACTAATTGGCGTTTATACGACGATATAGAGGAATTATTAATGGTTTTGAAGGCGTGCCATAGGTTCTAACCTATATGCCCCTTATCGTATCGTTTTGGGTTTCGTGTGCCGTGTTAGCTTTGATTTGGTTTTAATACGCAGATATGATACTTTGATGTGTAGGTACCCCATAAAGACTTCAGGACGACAAGCAAGCGCGTGGCGACTTCCACAAATAAAGACGCAAGGTGAGTAGATTATATCTACTGGGGGAAGTCGGGTGGATGGCGTATAGCACCCCCGCAGTCCGTAGTTGTTATTATATATGATAGTTAGGTGTATTATGGATAGTGTAGGGTTAGAAGTGACTAGTGTAGTTCATAGTCGCGAACCCTAGAATAGATTTACACCTACACGCACACCCTTAAATATTCCTTTCACTTGCACTGTGTTTGATGATATTGGATGACTTTGGAGATGAGTCGATGATGTTGGGCATTGTGCCGCGAGATCGGTGATTTGATGAGATTCATATTTGGGATACGATACGTGATCTCTAGCGGGCCTTGGGACATGTGCTTGCACACGCAGTATACAGATGGTATCGATTTGTACTAGACTTAGATCAGTACCCCAGATTATGTGTTATGATGATAATGATACCTGATATCTGATGAGAGGAATGTGATATTGACCCGTACCCAGCTATTGAGATGCCGTACGATGATTTACCGTACGAGCCTATATTGATGACAGATCCGCACTCATTACTCGAGGATATCTTACGATATACTGTATCGTACGCGATATTATTGAGCCGGGATCACCGACTAGTATATCTATATATATATCGACTCAGATTTAGGTGGTTTCCATACCTCTCCCGATTGACTTGATACTTAGATCTGTAGTTTGCATAGTAGATTCTTCACTGTGGTGTTGATTATTTGATTCCGCATATTCATGCTATTCGCATTGCTTGCATATGTTTATTGCTATATTATTATCATGCTGTTAGGACACCAGCACCATTATCGATGATGCGTATGTTCCACGTACACTATTTGCCAGCTCACACACTTCATCATCGATAATTGCCATGCCACTACATTGTAGTACTGTTGCATTCATGATATGATTCTTACATGGCATATTGTACACTTATACCTGTACACAAACATAGATGATTCTGACTTGATTAGAGATTTGGGAACCGCAAGATATTCTTCAAAACTGATTCGTTTTAAAAGAGCTGTTTCCCTCGACATGTGCACATTACTATTCCATGTTGCATGACTTCTGATATGCTTACCTTTCTTTACATGTCGCATACATCATGTTTTGATTATACGCATTGAGACATATTGTTTCCATGATATTTCTGGATTTGGGAACCGTGGGTATTTCAAAAGAGAATATATAATTGTGTCAAAAACCCGGTTACCCTTGATATGATATTTCAGTGCGTCCACCTTGTGTTTTCTCGGTGCTGAGAGCGACATGTGAAACCCGATTCGAGGAGGCGGATGAGGCCGATTGCGGGTACATGGTGGACCCGGTATGGTACCCGGGGCGAGAACAGTTTCGCTGTGTAGCAGACGGTGAGCCGGCAGAGGGACTACTACCTACCGGTGATTGGTTGAACCTGGCGGTTATCCAGAGGATACTGACCAGAGTTGATAGATGGATATGGGCGTACTGCCAGGGCCGAGGGCCGATTCCGCAGATATAGCCCGTGGGCTGATCCGGACTAACGGAGCCCGATAGATGAGGATTTACGTGTCGATGCTAGGTACGGGATTCATGTTGTTTTCCATGATTTGATTATATCCTCATATTTACATACATGATGTTTATTGTCATTAGGTGACGTGTGGACGGGTTCCACGTTTATTGTCATTGGGTGACTGGTGGACGGGGTCCATGTTTACACAAACTTGATCACATGCAGACATACCTTATACTGATGACATGTTATTACCTGAGTACTTGGCACTACATGCATGCTTAGATGTTACACTGCCACCTTATCATGCTTCAGTCGTACTCTTGTGGTTTATATTACTGATTGTTTGACCTAGGTTTATGTCTTGCATTCGGTTTCTGCTTGTAGATATTTCTATTCACGAGTTGGCAACTCACCCCCAATGTGCCACAGTTCTTACAGGTTTTGCCGTACAGGTTCCATTGCGGCATTTCTGGCACACTGCTTCCTTACGGGTGAATTGCTTTTGGTAGGTGGATTCTTTTGCATCAAGAACCACCATTATATTTGTATTATTCATTGTATCTAGAATTTCAATGAACCAAAACTTGTATATTGTTTCAGACTTAGACACTAGTGATGTATTATTCGACCTTAGAGTCGCGCTTAGCAGTATTACGTTTTTCATGTTATTATGAGTTTTCTTTTGAGTTTTGATCCTCGCCCTTCGGCGTTGTATATTATATTGCTTGTGTGGTTGTGACCGTTGATTGACGAAGAGCTAGCTCCCGCTTGGGGATGCCTTTTATCATTGCATATATGTTGTTCTTGTTGTACCCGTTCGGGGCCAGTATTTACAAAAGAAACTCTGCCGAAATTTTTAGAAAAGGCTTGACATTTTAAAATGCATATTCGGCTTAGTTATTTAAAAACCTTGACTTCAAACATGTTTTCCTTCACTTCTTTAAACCAGTTTTCTTTACTTATTCTTAAAATGGTTTTAGATTTCTGGGCTTTTGGCTTACTTGGATCAGATGGAGTCCTATAGACTTCATATGGTTCAAGGGCCAGTCACGTGCTCTTTCGGGTCATGACAAAGTTGGTATCAGAGCGCTAGGTTGACCTTGGTTCGAGTCTAAGTTTGACTATGTGGAGCCTATGGCGTTTATATATATATACGGAACTTAGGCTTGACCTTACGGAACTTAGACTTAGTCGAGGGGGTATTAGACCCGAACTTTTATCGCGTAGGATGACCCTTAGTTGATGGAATAGGTGACTAAAGTAGAGTGACGTACCGTGGGTATGTTCCGCGGCATACTTACGACACGCCACTCCGCTTAAGGAACCTTAGGATGTACATATTTTCGAGATCAGTGATCCTCTTCATATCCATGATTATACATCCATTTGAGATCCCCGATTCTATTAGTTTCATGATCATACCATTATTGATGCTGTTCCTTCTTATGATCATGTATCCACTCTGGATCTGCTGTTCTCTTTCTTGCCATTGATCTGCTCTCTTCGATACTCGATTAAAGTTCCTGTCGCCATGTTGAGCGCAGTTTGGGCTGCTGCTAGGGTTATGGTCAGTGCGAGCTCATCTGGTACGAGGGCCGACCATTGTGTTTTCTGGTGACATGGGAACGTCTCGAGTTAGTATTGGTGACCGTGACCTCTAGTGGAGGCGAGTGCTTGGTCTTGCACCGGATGATCGGGCCATTGTTAGAGCTGCCAGTTGAGAGAGGACAGTTGATGTACAGCATACCTCAAAGATTATGATGTCGTCTACCATGCAGATAGATGGACCAGCTGTTGCTGAGATTGACAGGATGTCGCTTCCGGAGCTTACGAGCTGAGATTGCTGGAGCTTCCAGGCAGATATGAGATAGATGATAGCTAGTCTACCCGATTTGAGAGACGATGGTGATTCGTCCGATTTATGCGCCGGAGCGGGCCTAGTTGAGTTGAAGATTTCCAGTGTGGAGAGTCTTACTCAGATCTAGAGCAGACCGATTCAGAGATGACCGCCAATGTATCGCCTTTCCTGGAGGATTGAGGCGGTGTTCGGCGTACAGGAGAATGAGCCAGTTGTTGCTGCAAATGACGAGATATCGCCCAGATGGTTGGAGCAACTGCAGCATGAGCATATACTTAGAGATATGATTAACGGTCGCTAGTCACCTGAGGATGAATGACTAGGACATGTGGTTCGTTCTTTTACCGATGCGAGGTCATCAGATAGATTGTTTCCAGCTAGAGACGACTTCACGCAGGTTCGTTGAGAGTCGATAGAGACGATCGAATGTCAGGAGCCCATTTTCCAAGTTTAAAGTATACGGAAAGACATGCAGGTGATTCTATGGACCCTCTAGAAGAATGAAACCCTAACTCGACTTAATGACCGTGTGAAAGCCTTTGAACCTTAGGGTTTGCGGTAGTTCAGCGGCGCCATTAGTGAGGCTTGGCTTTGCCCTTCTACGGCTGGAACACCGACGCTGTGGCATGTACTCGATACTATTAAACTGTACTCAAGATGTTGATCTCTTGGGGGATTATAAGGTTCTGACGAGTCGATCAAATGTTTCGACATCATTCGGATATCATGTGATGGGATGCTTTGCTTGGGAGACTCCAGATACGAGTATAGCCGTTGGAGCATAGTCCATGCAGCCACGATGAGGCGAGTCCGAATCAGTCGACATTGAAGCAGAGTGAATAAAAGAGTTCGCAAGAGATTTCGACGAGATGACGTCCCACTCCGCTGACATCAGAGATGTGATGCGCACCCAGAGGCGTTGTATATGGATATATCTTCCAGAAAGAAGCGCGATAAGTATGCAGCCGTTCCGGAATAAGAATTAGCTTCAGCAATGGATGATGACTTCCGGGAAATTCGGCAGGAATGAGATTTGAGAGAGAAACCTCGACAGGACCTTTCTGGAAAACGATACGAGAAGACCTAGACGCAGGAGCGGTCATATTGCGCACACCCAGCTGGCCAGAGTTCGGCATCTTCGACGAGGTAGTTGACCAGGTTCGGATAAAGGAACTTACCCAGATGCGTTGCGAATTGATCAAGGACGGATGAGTATTGAGTATTCCTCCGATGGTTGGGACGCGTTCCCGAGGACCTGTTCGGCCAGACATCTTCTATAGAATGGTGAAGCTACAGAGTACGCAATTTTGAGTCCGTGCGAGAGACTTCGGATTGACCGTGGCCGAGAACAGTGCAGTGCGTAGATAGCATGGCGTGACGTCGAAGTGGACGGAAATACAGACAAGCGGACAAGAGGTTCGTGCGAGACGCTGACGAGCTGTCATTACTTCCCGTCGAAACCAGAGGTCAGATATGCTTACAGAGGCGTTGGGATGCAATTAAATTCCGAGAAATGTTGTGCTGAGGACACAGATGTCCATTGAGCGAGAAGAGATTATGCAAGAGTACCAGCCTCGGTACAGATCGGCATAGGCATTATTGGAAGAGACCCTGAGCAGGATTCCTTCCAGGACACTGCTGCAATGATGCTTGCACCCAGGATCAGATGTGTGACGTGCATTCAGAGAGCCAGAGGCCGACACCAGTAATATGCAGCTTTATGAGTGGTCGTGAGGATTGACCGAGAGATGACCAGAGAAGTGCCAGAACGGAATCGTCCCCGTTAGCACACGTGACAGGGCCGATGAGCCGATTGACTGCGAGATAGGTAATCCGCAGAGAAGATAAGGACCCAGAGTCAGAGGACGCCAGACCGTGAGCAAGAGGCAAGTAGATATCTTGCGCTACTAGCCTTGGATGGACCGACTCCTTCTCGACCTTGAAGGAGGAACTACCGACGATGGTATTTATGATTTGTGATTTTGTGATTCGATTATCACGTATCCGTCATCTTGGAATTTTGGTATTTTGGGCGTTCTATTGCATGATTTAGTTTTGATGACTGAGTTTCATGATATTGTTTCATGCACCCACTGGATATTTATATTTTGCTCATAAGTTATTACATTTGAGCTATTGATTGTGATTTCACGCCTATCTTATGCAGTGATTTGATTTACACTTCCAGCATAGTTTTCATGCACCTTTAGTGTTTTGATATACGATTTTGGTGCACGCCAGATACACTAAATCGGGATTCTTCGTGCATGTCACATGCACATGATTTTGCTGTCAGGCACACACGTTGCCTATGACAGATGTTTCGTGCACACCAGTTGCATCTAGATGTTGTTTTGTACACCTGTGTGACACATATATGGATTTTGATTCCATGCGCACCAGACGCACCGGATATTCTTATATACATTTTTGGGGATTGATTTCTTATAGAGCAGTACATTTTTATGATATTCTCTACGTATTGATGTTTTCGGAACCCCGACAATTTGGATTTTACTAGAATGTTTTGGTATTTGGGGGTTTAAATTTAAGTTCGGGGACCGAATTTATTTAAGAGGGTAGATTGTAACATTTCAAAAAGATAAAATATTAATTTTGGGAATTTTTATAATTTAATATTATTTTATTGAATATTTTAATATTTCGGTATTATTAAACACAAATAAATGGGAAAAATTATGGAAAATTATAAAATTGGGTATTTTATAGAATTATGCCATTTCTAAGTTTAATTGATTAGTTATATGCTAATTTAGTGCTAATCGCGATTAAAAATCGCTAATCGGTTTTTTAGCATTTTTGTGCAAAACATGCACATATCACTTTTTCACACTTGTGCATTTTCTACCATGGTTTCTCATTTGGGTTGACTATTTGAGTGAGAAGGAATTTAGAGAAAAGAAAAGAAATGGAAAAGGGGTTTATATTAAAGAAATTAGTAGTTGGTGAGAGAGAGGGGTATGGGCTTCTTTGACTAAAGACTTAGCCATTTTCCCTTCAACCTTCACTCATTTTTCTCCCTCTCCCTCTTGTTGCTGCTGCTACTCCTGCTCCTCACCTCCCTCCCCTCTTCAACTCCCTAAATCACCTCTAAAACAACTCCAAAACCCCACTCTCATTTCATTAAAAGTGTGCACAAGCTCAAGATCTACACATTGGACCAAGAAAGCAAGGATTTTAGCCACTAGGGGCAACTCAAGAAAATTCTTGAGTTGCCAAATGAGGTATTTTCTGGATCATTAGCTTGGTTTATGCATTACTGATACTCCATGTTTAGTTTAGAACCGATATTGTTGATTTTGTGGAGTTAAGGAAAACCTAGTTAGGGTTTGAGGAAATTATGAGTTGTAATGTGAAATTGAGCTCAGTAGAGGCTACACCAACACCCTAGTGCATGAATTGAGACCCTAACCTGAGAGTTGAAACCTGAAATACGGATTTACAAACCGATATCGGAGAATTTGTGGAATTTGTGAAGGGTATATTGAATCTGCTATCACCCGAGACATCCTAAATTAAAATTGATTGGACAGTGACATAAGCAGGCACCCAGGAAGCTACCACGAAGACCCCAACCCCTAACTCATCAAGCCGGCCGCAGATTTGTCCATTCTGGCCGTAATTTGCGGCCATACTATGGTGGATTTGCCTCGTTTTGGTTTTGGTGTTCCCTTATCTGTAGATTAGGCCCCTGGTATATATAGATTTGTCCAATTTGACCTAGGGTGAAATCTGGAACATATTTCCTAAGTTGCTGTTTTGGATTCGTGTTTCCGTATTCCGTATTTTTAATTCTGAAATTGTGTATTGTGTTTTACCTCGACTAATTGGCGTTTATACGACGATATAGAGGAATTATTAATGGTTTTGAAGGCGTGCCATAGGTTCTAACCTATATGCCCCTTATCGTATCGTTTTGGGTTTCGTGTGCCGTGTTAGCTTTGACTTGGTTTTAATACGCAGATACGATACTTTGATGTCTAGGTACCCCATGATGACTTCGGGACGACAAGCAAGCGCGTGGCGACGTCCACAAATAAAGACGCAAGGTGAGTAGATTATATCTACTGGGGGAAGTCGGGTGGATGGCGTATAGCACCCCCGCATTCCGTAGTTGTTATTATATATGGTGGTTAGCTGTATTATGGATAGTGTAGGGTTAGAAGTGACTAGTGTAGTTCATAGTCGCGAACCCTAGAATAGATTTACACCTACACGCACACCCTTAAATATTCCTTTCACTTGCACTGTGTTTGATGATATTAGATGACTTTGGAGATGAGTCGATGATGTTGGGCATTGTGCCGCGAGATCGGTGATTTGATGAGATTCGTATTTGGGATACGATACGTGATCTCTAGCGGGCCTTGGGACGTGTGCTTGCACACGCAGTATACAGATGGTATCGATTTGTACTAGACTTAGATCTGTACCCCAGATTATGTGTTATGATGATAATGATACCTGATATCTGATGAGAGGAATGTGATATTGACCCGTACCCAGCTATTGGGATGCCGTACGATGATTTACCGTACGAGCCTATATTGATGATAGATACGCACTCATGACTCGAGGATGTCTTACGATATACTGTATCGTACGCGATATTATTGAGGCGGGATCACCGACTAGTATATCTATATATATATCGACTCAGATTTAGGTGGTTTCCATACCTCTCCCGATTGACTTGATACTTAGATCTGTAGTTTGCATAGTAGATTCTTCACTGTGGTGTTGATTATTTGATTTCCGCATATTCATGCTATTCGAATTGCTTGCATATGTTTATTGCTATATTATTATCATGTTGTTAGGACACCAGCACCATTATCGATGATGCGTATGTTTCACGTACACTATTTGCCGGCTCACACACTTCATCATCGATAATTGCCATGCCACTACACTGTAGTACTATTGCATTCATGATATGATTCTTGCATGGCATATTGTACACTTATACCTGTACACAAACATGGATGATTCTGACTTGATTAGAGATTTGGGAACCGCAAGATGTTCTTCAAAACTGATTCGTTTTAAAAGAGCGGTTTCCCTCGACATGTGCACATTACTATTCCATATTGCATGACTTCTGATATGCTTACCTTTCTTTACATGTCGCATACATCATGTTTTGATTATACGCATTGAGATATGTTGTTTCCATGATATTTCTGGATTTGGGAACCGTGGGTATTTCAAAAGAGAATATATAATTGTGTTAAAAACCCGGTTACCCTTGATATGATATTTCAGTGCGTCCACCATGTGTTTTCTCGGTGCTGAGAGCGACATGTGAAACCCGATTCGAGGAGGCGGATGAGGGCGATTGCGGGTACATGGTGGACCCAGTATGGTACCCCGGGGCGAGAACGGTTTCGCTGTGTAGTAGACGGTGACCCTGGCAGAGGGACTACTACCTACCGGTGATTGGTTGAACCTGGCGGTTATCCAGAGGATACTGACCAGAGTCGATAGATGGATATGGACGTACTGCCGGGGCCGAGGGCCGATTCCGCAGACATAGCCCGTGGGCTGATCCAGACTGACGGAGCCCGATAGATGAGGATTTACGTGTCGATGCTAGGAACGGGTTTCATGATGTTTTCCATGATTTGATTATATCCTCATATTTACATACATGATGTTTATTGTCATTAGGTGACGGGTGGATGGGTTCTACGTTTATTGTCATTGGGTGATGGG
This sequence comes from Agapanthus africanus, assembly GCA_030015575.1. Classification (NCBI taxonomy): domain Eukaryota; kingdom Viridiplantae; phylum Streptophyta; class Magnoliopsida; order Asparagales; family Amaryllidaceae; genus Agapanthus; species Agapanthus africanus. Next base: position 394,021,659 of record JASDDO010000026.1, on the reverse strand, counting down.
TGGACGGGGTCCACGTTTATACAGACTTGATCACATCCAAACATACCTTATACTGATGACATGTTATTACTTGAGTACTTGGCACTACATGCATGCTTAGATGTTACATTGCCACCTTATCATGCTTCAGACGTACTCTTGTGGTTTATACTACTGATTGTTTGACCTTGGTTTATGTCTTGCATTCGGTTTCTGCTTGTAGATATTTCTATTCACGAGTTGGCAACTCACCCCCGTTGTGCCACAGTTCTTGCAGGTTTTGCCGTACAGGTTCCATTGCGGCATTTCTGGCACACCGCTTCCTTGCGGGTGAATTGCTTTTGGTAGGTGGATTCTTTTGAATCAAGTACCACCATTGTATTTGTATTATTCATTGTATCTAGAATTTCCATCAACCAAAACTTGTATATTGTTTCAGACTTAGACACTAGTGATGTATTATTCGACCTTAGAGTCGCGCTTAGCAGTATTACGGTTTTCATGTTATTATGAGTTTTCTTTTGAGTTTTGATCCTCGCCCTTCGGCGTTGTATATTATATTGCTTGTGAGGTTGTGACCGTCGATTGACGAAGAGCTAGCTCCCGCTTGGGGATGCCTTTTATCGTTGCATATATGTTGTTCTTGTTGTACCCCGTTCGGGGCCAGTATTTACAAAAGAAACTCTGCCGAAATTTTTAAAAAAGGCTTGACATTTTAAAATGCATATTCGGCTTAGTTATTTAAAAACCTTGACTTCAAACATGTTTTCCTTCACTTCTTTAAACCAGTTTTCTTTACTTACTCTTAAAATGGTTTTAGATTTCTGGGCTTTTGGCTTACTTGGATCAGATGGAGTCCTATAGACTTCATATGGTTCAAGGGCCAGTCATGTGCTCTTCTGGGTCGTGACATTATCAGAGTAGGTGATTTGTCTCTCAGTGTTGCAAATGGAACGAGCATGGACGCTGAATCCCTGGGAGAATATCTCCTATGTTTGACAAGTGGGCAGATATTGATTCTACGTAATTGTTTGTATGTGCCTAGTTTGACTTGTAATATCGTATCAGTGTCCTCACTTTCGAGAGAGGGATATGACTTTACATTCGTAAGCGATGTAGTTCACATCCACCTAAATCAAGTTCTGATTGGGTCCGATACATTAGATGACGGTATATACGTATTGAATCAAGCTCAGGTTTTCAATGTCCAGAACACACTTAAAAGAAAGTCTCCGGAAATATATCAGGCTTTCTTATGGCATTGTAGACTAGGTCACATCAATGAAACACGGTTAACAAAGAGAAGGATATTTGAATTCGTTCGAATATCAATCTTATGCTACTTGTGAATCTTGTCTCATGGGAAAGATGACAAAGACTCCATTTACTGGACACGGAGTAAGAGCGAGCGAGCTCTTGGGACTCATACACAGCGATGTGTGTGGTCCAATGTATACACATGCAAGAGGTGGTTATTCCTACTTCATTACTTTTACGGATGATTTCTCTAGGTATGGACATATCTTCTTAATGAAGTATAAATCCGAGGCCTTTGAGAAATTCCGAGAATACAAGAATGAAGTGGAAAACCAAACAGGCATAAGTATCAAGACACTGAGATCTGATCGAGGTGGTGAATACTTAAGTGCCGAGTTCCTGGGTTACTTAAAAGAGAATGGAATTCTCTCTCAGCTTACTCCTCCATACACACCACAACACAACGGTGTATCGGAAAGAAAGAATCGAACCCTATTGGATATGGTTCGTTCCATGATGAGTAAGGCTGAGTTACCGCGATCATTATGGGGTTATGCACTAGAATCAGCTGCATATCTTTTGAACAAGGTTCCAACCATGACTGTGCCTACCACACCATATCAGATGTGGAGTGGGAAGAAACCCTATCTTCAGTACCTGAAGACATGGGGATGTACAGCTTTTGTAAAAAAGCAGCATCCGGACAAGCTCGAGGCATGCTCAGTACAGTGTAAGTTTGTGGGATATCCAAAGAACTCCAAGGGGTATTATTTCTATTACGCAGAGGAACAAAAGGTTTTTGTTTCTCGTCATGCCCACTTCTTGGAAGCTGGATTTTTAGAAAATCAGAAGAGTGGGAGCGCAATAGAACTAGAAGAAATTCCAGAACCACAAGCTGTTACTGAAAGTATGGTAGAACCAGAAGTTTCAGAAGAAAGGAACATACCAGCGCCTATCCGCAGAAGTAGTAGGCAGTCTCATCTGCACGAGAGATACTACGGTTTTCTGATAGACGGGGATCGAGAAGATTGCATCATTGATAATGATGACCCTACTAGCTTCCAGCAAGCCATTCAGAGCGGCGACTCGGTAAAATGGCTGGATGCAATGCGGACCAAAATGGAGTCCATGTACACTAACAAAGTATGGACTTTGGAAATTGCTCCAGATGGGGTAAAACCCGTAGGATGCAAATGGATCTTCAGAAAGAAGATTGGTGTGGATGGACAGGTTGAAACCTATAAAGCTAGACTTGTTGCAAAGGGTTTTCGTCAAAGACCTGGTTTGGACTATGACGAAACCTTTTCGCCAGTGGCTATGCTCAAATCCATTCGGGTCCTTCTTGCCATTGCTGCCTTCCACGATTATGAGATCTGGCAGATGGACGTAAAGACGGCTTTTCTAAATGGTAATTTGGAAGAATGCGTCTATATGGATTAGCCAGAGGGATTCATTCAGAGTGGGAGAAGCGGTAAAGTGTGCAAGTTGCTTAAGTCCATTTATGGACTAAAGCAGGCATCGCGGAGTTGAAATATCTTTTTTGATGATACTGTCAAAGAATTCGACTTTATCAAGAATCCTGATGAACCATGCGTATACAGTAAGATTGTAGGGAGAGCTGTTATATTCCTCGTCTAGTACGTGGATGACATTCTCCTAATAGGAAATGATATTCCTATGCTACAGTCAGTCAAAAGATTCTTGTCACAGAAGTTCTCCATGAAGGACCTGGGTGATGCCACCTACATTCTGGGGATCCAGATATATCATGATAGATCAAAGAGAATGTTGGGACTTTCGCAGTCCAGGTACATAGACACCATATTGAAAAGATTCAGTGTGGAAGATTCTAAGCGCGGCAACCTACCGGCTTGTCACGGAATCAACCTCTCCAAAGAGATGTCTCCCAAGACTGATTTGGAAAGGGATCGGATGTCGATTATACCCTACGCTTCTACGGTAGGCTCTATAATGTATGCGATGTTATGTACCAGACCAGATGTAGCATACATATTGAGCGTTGTAAGCCGGTATCAGGCAAACCCAGGAGAGAAGCACTGGATAGCAGTAAAGCACATTCTCAAGTACTTGAGGAGGACAAAGGAGATATTCTTGGTGTATGGCGGAAAAGACCTCCAGATCGAGGCCTTTGCCGACTCCAGCTTCCAGAGTGACAAGGATGACTCCAAGTCCATGTCGGGTTATGTCTTTACCCTTAATAGAGGGGCGGTCTTTTGGAAAAGTTCCAAGCAGGACACCGTTGCTGACTCAACGATGGAAGCAGAGTACATAGCTGCTTGCGATGTTGCAAAAGAAGCTGTCTGGATGAAGAAATTCCTCACAGAACTTCAGGTGGTTCCTACCAGTATTGATCCAATACCTCTGTATTGCGACAACAACGGCGCTATAGCTTTAGCAAAGGAACCCAGGTCCTATCAGAAGTCCAGACACATCTTAAGGCGGTATAACCTGATCAGGGAGATCGTAGATCGCCGAGAGATCGAAGTAAAGAGAGTAGATATGGAGAATAACACTGTTGATCCATTCACAAAGGCCATTCCTCAGACGCAGTTCGAGAGGCTATTCGAGATGATAGGTCTGCGATATGCCAGTACATAGCCCTAGTGCAAGTGGGAAATTGTTAGTGTTTATGCCCTAGAGGCCATTACTGTATCATACTAGTTTGTATATTACTTAATGGAAGCTTGGGATACTCACAGTTGTATTGACAGTCTTGCTGAAAATGGTAGTATGCTACTTGGTTTGTGTCTACTTTAATATGTGCATATGTTTCTTTTAGCGTATCGCTTATACATATTAGTAGAGCCCTTAGGATCTTTGCCTGATTACCAGCGTTGTGATGTCAGTCACACTATTGGGAGCTGGGTAGTCTATAAGCAACATCCTATACAGGTCCCTGGTCGTAGGATTATCGAGACATGGCATCGATACTCCAGAGTAGACTGGTGTATATGCTTCTCATCCCAGCATAGGGAGATGGTCTGTCCCACAGCCATCAGTACGTCGTACTGGAGATAGTATGCAGGTGCTTGTTAGGTTACGGGTACACCGGACAAGACTCGCCAGGAACTGCAGGTTGGTTTTATACCCATCTTCAGATAGCAGTTCCCAGGTGACATGAGTACAGCTTAGTCCATCGACTTAACACTGCTACTTCGCCTCGAGTGTGTTCCCACTGTACTTAGACTACTACCCTACCACGGCTCAAAGGAGTCGTGCAAACAGGTAGTAGTTGGGTGCAGTCCCGAAGCACTTGGTGGCAGTGGCGGTTAGACAGGATTCGTCTGTCCCGGTATTAGGGATTGATATCGCACTCTGTATGGAAAGCTATTACGCAAAGTCCCTGGACAGGGCAAGCGAGATTTACTGGTAGGTTCTAATAGTTTCTCAAGGTGTAATGGGCTTCACTCCGACACGACTTATACCGCTATTAGGGGTCTGATGTTTACCGCCCCCCAAGGCCCGATATGCGATAGTCCTAGACGAACAGACCGGACTCTACGGAGATTATCACATCAGGCTCAGTTGGAGTTCGGATGGGTTTCCTCATCGACATCTACTTGGGGACCATTACGTACAGCTAGTAACTCTTGCGGCCTGTGGTTAAACCCACTGCCAGCGTAGTGTCGAGTCTTTAAAGTCCCACACAGAGAGTTTCCCTGCACCGGGCAAAAGGTGTAGAGGCCGTATGGTTTTACGGTAGGGCCACGATCACTTACGTACACTTGTGCACGTATTATGATCGGGCAGATAATACTAGCGGGCTTTGGTTTAAGCCACATTCTAGTGTTATACAGATGGATTTATTCAGTCAAAGATTATCCGTGTTTTTTGGAAATATGGATGGGAGGGGCAGTCTCGTAATTTCTCAGGAAGCTTCTAGAAAATGATGACTCATTTGTATTTATTTCTTTTTAGATTAAACACAAATGAGGTGGAGAGATGAGTTGTAAGTTTTCATTAAATGCTTAATGACTCATGAGGTGATTCACCATTAGGATTAAATGAAGATTACAAGATATTTCTAGATATTTATCAAAGAGATATTTGTATGCTTGATATTATTCTTTCATGAGTTATTATTCATATCATTATCACAAAAGCTTTCTCTCTCCTCAAGTCTTCATCTTCTTCCTCAAAACCCTAAAAGCTCTCATAAGTTGAGAATCCTAGGGTTTAAGTGACTAAGTAATTCATCTAAATACTCTACACCCTCTAGGACTTCTAGATTAGCGATCTAGAAGCCGCAGTTATCTCAGATTCGAGATAGGAGCTCGGACTATAGACTCTCAAGTGGATCATCTTTGACCCGAGGAGGCCGTTGAGGTGCCCTTGTTCCATAGAGCCTACGAGGTGTGGAGGATAGCGATGAAGACCCGAAGGAAAAGTAACGTGAGGTATAACTTCGAATCCGAGTAGTTAAACGTTTCGTAGTTTGCTAGTAATGGTTTAGACACGATCCGTGTGCTCAAGTCCGTGTTATGAAGCTTTGATAATTGTTTTTCATATATTCCGCCTCCTCGCAAGCTCGTGGGGTGCGTAACATGGACTTACAGCTTGGTAGCTTTTGGAGGGAAATCTTGATGCTTTAAATCACATCATCTCTTTTAGCATTTATTGCTCATGTTCCCTACTTGTGCGCACTTGTTTCCCTTACATCATGGCAGCCCCACCTATGTCCAAGCCATCAAAGAGCTAGTGCACACTTGCTATGTGTTGGACCAAAATTGTGTACACTCTATTTGTTGCAAAATAACTCTTTGGATATCGATCGGTTTGCAGTTTCGGTTGCAGTATCGGCTCATAAATGTTATATCTTTGATTTTGAGTGTGTTTCCAGTATTGTGTCACGGATACCTGTAATCTGTATTTACTGAGCAGACACTGATTAATAGTACCGATCCATAACAAAACAGATAATGAATGAGTGGTATTAAAATGCAGTTTCCTGTGATAAACAAATACCCCCAAAGTTATCTTTTGCTTGTCCCGAGCAAAACAAAAAATCATAACCTCACTTTCGCAGGAAACGCGATTGTACTGAGCTCGTGCAACAAGTCGCTAAACCTCTAGGTGTCCCTAGTAGGAGGAGTGTTGTCTCCTGAGGGTTTTCAGCGGATTACACCCACAAAATCCCGTCAAGCTAGTTTCACAAGTTAACGTCGATTCTACTCCTACAGTTTAGTATCTAGGTTAGAAATTCTATCATCCTAAGTTAGAAATATTCAACCCTTATGTTTCACGCCTCATATATATTCAACCTCAGATCCTATATGTTTTTACAGTTTAGAAAGATCTCGTTTTTTCTTGAGTTTTCCTTCTAAAGCGCAATCTCCAATCAAGGTTTTTTATATCATTTTTACGGAAAACACAAGTCTAATTCTTTATTTCTATCTTTCCTCCAAACATCGATTGTATACCCCTACGTGTGTGTAAAATTTCACCCTTACACTTAAGAATTCAATTCAATCTATAGTACCCTTGCCCTAATGCCTAATACTACTTCTTTTCGTTAATGGTGGACGGTTTTGCTCACACACCTTACTTGCGACTAATAATGCTTCTTGAGGCACTAACGGCCGATTAGTGAATGTGTGAGCTTAAAGCGTAAATAGCAGTTTCCAGATCTTGACTTTATTTATTTTCTTTTTTGTTTTCTTTATTTTTCTTTTTCAAGACCAGATATATTTTTCAATGATGCTCTTTTGGTGGTTAGCTATAAATACCGTTTTTTTCTTTCATACTAGGTTTTTTCAGTAAGAGTATTTCTAGGTATCCTCTACTGTCCCAAGTTTCAAGATGCGTGTATGTGCAGTTTGTACGGTATGTACTTTCGAAATTTGGAATCAAGAATATAAACTATTTTTCATACTTATCCTTCCGTAAAGCTTTCAATACTTTCCCTTCATCTTGACTTAACTCAAGAACTGAACTCAAGATTATCTACTTCTATAAAAAAACTGTAAGGACGTATAATTACCAAGGTTAAACAGAAGGAGGGTTATTTTTAGGGTTTTCAATTCCTAAACCTAGGATTTAGTTATTTATAACGTATCGACTCAACTTTCGGAAATAGAAATCTAAGTTACCCTATTAGCTAACTTGATGGAAAAGTTTTTATATTTTTGTAAAATTTTTCGATTTTTATGGATTTTAAAATAAGTATACAAATGCAAAATATACACATGAATGCGAAAGTAGAAAGCTTACCTAGCACACCCCTGAACTTAAACTTGACAGCGCCCTCACTGTCAGGCTACACCAAGAGGGTCAAAATTGTCGTACTTCCTAAATTTTTTTTTATAGAAAACCAAAATAATATATACACAAAAAGATCCCCCAAACTTAAGTGAAACAGTGTTTCCACTGTTTAGGCGTTAAAGTTCAGAGTTAGGGGGGAAAAGAATAGTATCTATCTATACAAAGCCTTACACAGGCCAAAAGTGAGCACCAACCATTCAAAAATTCTATCATGATATGACCACGATTGGTGGAAGAATGCGGAGAGAAAAGAAATGGAGAATACACGAGACCGTATGGGTAAGGAAGTGGTATATGGTCCCGGTATATGAGGAGAAGAATGGCGGAAGGGAAAAAGAAATGGAGTACGAACTTGAGGGTGAAACTTGAGTGAATAAATTAGTACAATTTGTAATGAACGATGTGTAAAAAGAGAATGTACTAATCTATCAACCAGTTGAGAAATGGGATCAAACCTCTCAAGATTCATAAGAAAACATGGGTAGACCGAACTTGGTAAACCAGACACTGGAAATGAAAGTGATACGGTGTCTTGCAAGGTCGGAACGATGGAAAGGATGGAGAGAAGTGATCGAGGAATGTGATCGGTTAAACGTTCAGGAGGGTGTACACAGTGAATGAAAGGGATTAAAATGCGGTATCATATGCGCGCATTTAATCAAGCTCCCACGCATATCCTCATATGCACCCCACATCGTTTCGTCTGAGCTAGGAAACCCCTTTGTGGGACTCTAAGACTCGTCAATACGCTAGTAGTTGGTAGTGATCATATCACATACCTACAAATCGTCAGTGACACTAGCTGTACATAACGGCTCCCAGGTATTGAGCCAACAGAAGAAAAACAAGAGAAGCTGTCAAAACTCCCGTTGAGCCAACTGGCAATACTTACCGTACAGTCCGGTCTCTTCATCAGATACACTGCACATCGAGTCTAGGGATGGTATCGTCGACCCCAATAACTCAATAAGTCATGCCTGTATATGGTCTATAACAGATCGAGAAACTAATGATTACAATTATCAGTAAATCTCATCAGCCCTGGCCTGGGACTTCCTGTTATAGCCAATCGAGCATAGCGCAACATCAACCCACAATACCGGGAGAGACGAAACCCCTCCTATCGTTCATTGCCTCCATGTGTCTCGGGACTGTACCCAAAATCCACATGTTTGCACGACTCAATGGAGCCATGGTAGGGTGGAAATCAAAGTACAGTGGGAGCACACACAAGATTCTATGACGATCTCGGGTCTACAGACTAACCTGTACCAGTTTCACCTAAGAACTGCTATCCGACGATAGATATAATACCATATAGGAGTTCTCGGCGAGTCCGTTCAGTGTACCCAGTCTCCACTGAGCACCCATATACAATCTTTGATGTCAAACACCAATAGATATGGGATCATCCATCGCCTATCATATAGGACAAGAAACGTATACAGTAGTCTACTTTGGAATATCGATGCCCCGTCTCGATACACCCACGACGAGGAACATTTTAAGGATATGCTTATAAACTACACATGTCCCACTAGTATGATCTGCATCATAATCCCAGTAGTCAAGCAAATATCCTAAGGGCTTTTTCAACAGGTACCAAATGAGTAATATGCATGATCAAGTAAACATGTCATGATAAAGAGCAACCAGATAACATACTATCATGTCGAGCAAGAATGTCCTCTGAATACACACACACACACACACACACATACATATACCGATACATCCACTATCAAATAATGGCCTCTAGGTCATACATATATCCAACAATCTGATTGGACCAAGTTCATAAATGAACTTCAAATCCAACAAAACTTCTTAGACCGTATCTTTGATTGATCATCTTTTGTTGTGTTTTATAAAATGTATCACAATCAAATAAATTTAAACCACAATCAATTAACGGTGTCGGTGTAGCGCGTTAATGAATAAGGATCGTCCACTGAGATGTGTGTTTTGATCGATCTTGTCTTAGATGAGTCGAAATGAAAAGATAAAAGAAAATGATTCAATAATTGTGAAATTTAGTTTCAAGAATCATCAAGAATTAGATCTAAAATCAAGAAATTGTAGAAATCAAGAAAATATCCAAATCGTTTGAGTTATCAAGATTTATAGAGAGGCTTGTCGGAATCAATCGAATCGATAGTGATGATTGATGCTTAGAATTTCAAATTCTTATCTATTGAAGATTTGTTGCTAGATCGATGTCAATCAACGAAGTTTAGGGATCTTTTGAAGAAACTAGGGTTTCTTCATCCTCATGCTTTGTCCTTTTGTTAATTAACACTCAAATTCCAGCCTCTAGGAAATTCAATCATCGATTGTTGATCTCTAATTGAGCGCGAAAATATTTAAGAAAGAATCTCGCTCAAAACTAGGTCATTTTTGATTCAATTATCTAGGGTTTACAAAACTCATAAGACTTAAGAATCATTCAAGAATTCATCAACATCATTCTATCTATTCTTTTGATTCCGATGCAAGCGGAGTTTTATTCACGCATCATTTTAAAGAAATCAAGAATGAAAAATCTCATAATGATAGAATGAATAGGAAGCAAGAATAAGATCGTCACCTTTTATTATTCGATGTTTCGTTACAATACACTCAAGAACTACAAGAACTGGCGAAGAACTAAAATCATCGAATCTAGCTTCACATCGTTTTCTTGAGTCGCGGATCGTCGTGGATCTCTTGCTCGGATGAAGATTGGCGTCGCTTCAAAATGATCATGGATGCTTGCTTGAATCGGTACTTGATGATCTTGATTTGGATCAAATTGTGTCAATCAATTTGTGAGGAATTTATTTGGATCTCAGTAGAATTTTACCCTCAAATGATGAACAACCTTTGGAATGAAGCCTTGGGTCCCTTTATATAGTCCTCTCCTTTAGCTTCCCCTAGAAGCTTGATCTAGCTTCCTTTAGAAGCTAAGCTAGGTTTAGCTTCCTTTGTAAGCTTGGTAGTTATAAAGGAAGCTTCTAGATTGAGTTAGTTAGCTAGCTTGCTTGAGAAGCTTGGTAGGTATTAGGCTTGTACAAGAAGCTTGGCTGTTAGGAAAGAAGCTTCTGGAGATATCTGGAGACCGAAGTGCCTTGAAGAAGTTTGGCTACTGAAAAGAGAAGCCTGGGATAAGTGTCTTCCGCTGACGTGTCCACGTGGCCGTGGATCCGCGGCCGATTGGTGGTTTTGGTGCCTAAAAATTTCAGGTTGGTTTGGTGCTGACTTTAGAGATGTTTTATGATGTCTGGAATCTTATAAATCTTTCCTGTTCACTGCCAGATCAGAAGTCTTGGACTTGGCGTATTTTTATCAGCACTTTTATTGTCCCGGCTCTTTTACGTGGAGAATTTCCTGCACACGATCTCGAGACAAGGATTGATATATACAAATCGATGCAATTAGTAATAAACACGTAATTTCCCTCTAGAATGTCGATTATAACTATAACACAGGTAATTTGGTATTTGCCAGATTAAATCGTAATCTGTGTTATAATTATAATAAACACCTATATATGAATGATATGAGTAGGGAAATTAACATGTTGAGGATGCACTATTTTCTACTGATCAAAATCCCCCAAACTTAATTTTGGTCATCTCGAGCAAATGTTTTATTTAAAAAGAAGGAGAAAATAAAGAAAGAGAAAGACTAACTAGCACACTTTCGTAGGCAACACGATTGCACTGAGCACGTGCAACAAGCCTTTAAACCTTTAGGTGTCCCTAGTAGGAGGAGTGTTGTCTCCTGAGGGTTTTCAACGGATTGCACCCACAAAATCCCATAATAAAAGGAAGATCGTGAAAGTTACATTTAAAGATAAGAATTACAAAAAGAAAGACTTTGAAAATTAGAGTTTTCAACTTATACTAGCTTTTCAGTTGCTATGAACCCTATCTTAATAGTCATGAAAAAATGTTAGAAATCACACCATCCTTCAATAAAACATCGTCTTTATTCTTCATTCCTACCTTTCTTCCAAACACCGATCATATACCCCTACATGTGTGTAAAGAACATCCCAACACTCGGAGAATTTAATTCAAGCTATCATACTCTTGTCCATCTACCTCAGTACTTTTTAATCGGTATTTAGATGGAATTTGCTCCCACATTTTTCATGCGACCGTTAATACTTCTTGAGGTACTAACCGACCGATTACTCATGTGATCGCTTATACGGTGTATTAGTATTTTTCCTCGTCTTGCAACACCTAAGGCTTAGCAGTGACTCCCAAACCAGTTGGTCTAAGGCACTAGGTGATGAAGCACCCTTACTATATTTTTTTATTGCTGCCTTGGTGATAACAAGACCAGTGTTCATTTTTCTTTTCACCATTTTATCTTTTATTTTCCATTCATTATTTCCTTAATACTTTGGCTTTTAGACAAGAGCATTTCAAGGTATCCTCTACTATCCCGAGTTTCAAGACCTGTGTAAGTGCGAATAGTAGGGTATCAACATTCAAATGTTTGGCTTCCAGAATAGGAACTATTTTTCAGACTTATTTTTATCCTCAGATTAGTGACTTCTTTCATCTTACTAACCCTTGGGACAACGGCTCATAACTACTTATTACTAGTTTCGTTTAAGAAAACTTCTAACTTTCTTGGTTTTCTTAAACTTTTCTAATCTTTTGGATGTAATCTTTCACTATCTAATCTTTTATTATCTTATTTATGTACAAAAAATATTTTTTTAATTTTTTTTTATGTTTTGTGCTTATGCAAAGTATGATGCAAAATGATGCGCAAATAAGCACAAACCTCCCCCAAACTTGTTTTCAACAGTGTCCTCACTGTTGTCTTCTGTTAAAGCTCCAAAAAACCTGTAAGCTTGGGTGGACATTCATTAACGGGGGCAATAAATATGAAAGTGAAAATCTTCCCCCAAACTTATTGTTGGCTCACCATTTTGAGTAAAATTTTAGTTTCAAGAGCCAAATTATAAACCCCCCCAAACTTGAGTTAAACAATGTTAAGCATTTAAAATCACAAGAGGGGGTCAAAGTTACTGATCAATGCCAAGCTTTGCAAAGACCAAAAGTCAACACCAACCATTCGAAGAATTTATCCGTGAAAAGCACCGGTTGGTGGAAGAATGTGATGAATACAGTCGGGAAGAATTGGGGAAAAGATACGTGGTGTGGAAGAATGGGTTTGCGTCTCAATTTGGAGAGACGACACAGTGATAGTGATGATGGATTACTCGCATTCACATGATTTTCCAGAAGAAGGGGTGGGGGTTTAATTTCTTTTTCTTGTGGTTGATTCATCTCAACACCCGTGTTTGCTAAAAATGCGAGTTCATCAGCGAAAATTTCCTCAAAGCTCTCATCGATACCCCGAAGAATAATGTCATCAAAAAGCGCAGGGTAATCTTCAGACTCTATAAACGGTTCATAATCAGTGTTAGATGTTGACCCGGACAACTTAGTGGAAGAGTCTGTATGCGTATGATACATAGTTGGGTCAAACAACAACATATGAAAAGAGTCTAGATCAGTACCATGAGGCTGATCAAATTCGCTGCTGTCGACATCCATTAATTCGACAGAGCATGCTTGAGCAGTAGCTTCGGAGGGTACACTTCCCAACTTGTATATGTTAAACTCTATTGACATCTTCCCGAAGAATAAGGTCATAGAGCCATTACGACAGTTGATTATATCATTGGAAGTGGCCAAAATAGGACGACCAAGAATCACCGGAATTTGATTCCGTGGGTTCGTTACAGGTTGTGTATCGAGAAAAATAAAGTCCACAGGGAATACAAATTCCCCGACTTTTATTAACACATCCTCAAGCTCCCCCTAGGTTTGATGATTGATCGGTTGGCCATCTGGAGATTTGTGTATGCAGGCTTTAACTCTTCAATCCCTAACTGCTCATAAACCGAGTAAGGAAGCAGGTTAACACTTGCGCCAAGATCAAGTAGAGCACGATTAATGTGTTTATCCCCAATAGAAATAGAAATAGTAGGATAGCCAGGATCCTTACGTTTCTTAGGTAATTGTTGGGGAAAAGCCGTGTCTGCAGTTTTTGACATGAATACCTTCTTTGGCACTTGAGTCTTCCTCTTCCTAGTGCACAAGTCTTTGAGAATTTTCGCATAAGCGGGGACTTGTTGTATAGCATCTAGAAGAGAGATATTGATGTTAACCTGTTTAAATATTTCAGTGATCTTCTCCATTTGCGGACTTGGTCTGTTTCCCCTTAACCGATTCGGATAAGGAGCTTTAGCAATAATAGCGGGGTCCAACATTGGAGAAGATCGTGTCGATAGAAAAGATCCCAGAATAGGAGTGGGGATCGTCTTGGGTGGAATAGAAGAAGTGTGCTGAGGGGTCGAGCATTGAGGAAAACAGAGAATAGGCTCGGAAAAAAATGGTGGGGTAGACGAACTAGGGTCAGAATTAGAAGTAGAAGTGGAAGGAAAATTCTCAGCCGGGGTATCATCGATTGATTCTTCATTATTATCAATCTCTTCACCGACATGGTTGTCAAGCACTCTTCCAGATCTCAACGTAGTAATAGCATTCACATGATGTGCATAGCCAGGATTGGGTAAGGGTTGAGCTGGAAGTTTCCCTTTCTCTCTAGCACTCATCTCGGCATTTAATCGAGCAATTTTTGCTTCCATCGATTTAATACTCTCATTTTGGGAAGCAGAGTTCCTTTTTATGTCATCGATGGAAGACTGAAAATTTGCCGTAGCTTGCATGAAATTTGTCAGAAGCAAATTCATGGTTTGTTCAAGTGAAGAGGAGTTATCTGAACCGACCGTTTGGAAAGAATTATTCCCAGGTACAGAATTTGTGGCCAGATTTTGAAAAGTTTGTGTTTGGTTGGGGTGCTGACTCAGTTGAAGTGGTTGCTGTTGTGGTGGATGGCCCCTTTGAAAATTGTTTTTGTTCGGAACCGTGTTTTGTGATTGGTTCCAAGCAAAGTTAGGGTGATTCCTCCAACCCTGATTATATGTGGAAGAATACGGATCATTTCTAGGTCTTTGTTAGAAAGTAGCATTGGTATGCTCTTGACCTGAAAGGGAGAATTCATTGGACATTCATCCGTAAGATGAGATGGATCAGAACAGCATCCACATACAGTTTTGGAGAGTGACATTTGATTTAGGGAGGCTGCTAAAAATTTATGTTCCATAGCTTCGAGCTTCTTTTGCATTGCTGCCAATTCAGCTCTAACTCCTATGGAAACATCAGATTAATTCCCACCCCTAGATGATAACTGGTTTACACTCTCCCACTGTAAAGATTTTTCAGCGAAATCTTGTAGAAATCTCCAGGCTTCACCATCATCTTTATTCATGAAGGTGCCTTGACACTTGGATTCAAGGGTCTGTTTTGTTGTAGGATTAATGCCCTCATAGATGATTCTGCATAGATCCCATCTAGGGATTCCGTGATGTGGACATTGAACTAACAGATCCTTGAAGCGTTCAAAACACTTCGAGAATGGTTCATTTGGAAGCTGGGTAAATTGATTTATTTCGCTATGGACTCGAACCGTCTTATGATTGAGGTAGAATTTCTTAAGGAAAGCTGCGACGAATTCATCCAGTTCGAAATAGAATGTGCGGCAGTGTTATAAAGCCACTTCTCGGCTATATCGCACAAAGTAAATGTGAGAAGACGTAAATGCATAGCATCCACAGAAAGTTGTGAAGTACCCATCATTGCGCATACATTTTCAAATTTGGTAATAAAGACATATGCATCTTCAGACTCGAGACCGTGATATTTTGGTAGAAGATTGATGTATTGGGGTTTTATTTCAAAATTGTCCTCATTGGCTGGTGGAATGGTGAGACAGGTTGAAAGAGGACCTCGCATAGGATAACATCTCTCTTTGAGAGAGATGCGGGGTGGATTCTGCGCACCTACGGACGGTGGCAGAGTAGCGGTAAAAAAGTTCGATGGAGAACCGTCCATCGCTGTAGGTGTGGTGGGGGGTATAGAAAAAGTAGAGGTAGAAATACCGACTTCGGAGTCGATAGGGGGAACGCGGACAAGACGGGCACTAGAATCCCGTGTCCAGCCAAGCATGCACTAAATGGTATAGCACAAGTGGCAGCATTGTGATAATTAAGGAAAAGATGAGAGTGGTGTTTGGTTTTGAAAAATGCGGATTTTTTAAAAATTCACACAAACAATTCACAAGCAACCCTAAATATAGTGGTCACCTAGGTCAAGTCTCTTGACCGCTCCTAGACTTCCAGAAAACAAGTCGCAAGATAGATCCTCTACTGCCTCTTTGACCGTTCTGTGGCCAGGTAAGTGCCAGGTAAGTGGGAGGTTCTCCACTACTTAAGTAGTGGGCCTAATTAAGTAACCACTTGCCTTAGACACACTTGTCTTAGATACCACAAAAGAAACGCGGATAAGCAATAGATTACACATGGCATCCTTCTGTCCTAAGTGAGCGCGACGGTCCTTAGAGTCTTGTCTAGATTTTTTTAGTTAATGAGGGTGATGCGGATGCAAGTTTGTGATTTTTGGGGCCTAGGACGGGTAATGAAATCCGACCTAATCAGGATTTGGTCTTTGCCCCTTAATTTCCGTGTTAAAAATGCAAACACCAAGATTAAACACGCAACAATTTTTCTTTTTGCGGCGCTGAGAATTTTTGCAAAGAAACATGCAGAAATTTGTTAATGGACAGAGCAGGGAGGAGATAAGAAAGACAGAGATTCACCTAAGAATTTTGGAACAGTGAAGCCTTCACAGCACCGCGGATCCGCCTTAAGATGCTGTTTGCGACCGCGGTTCCGCCGCGAGATGTCAATATCCCTGCACAAAATTTTATGCAAATGCTCATGTTCACTCACCGAGCTCCCTGAGATGCTCTGAAATTTTTTTCTCTTGCTCCACAGATTCCAGATCTCCTTGCAACAAATCACAACAAATCGTTAAGCGTTTGTTACGAATTTTGATCTAAAAAACGCGATGGAATAATAAATTTTCCAACTCAAATTACAAAAACGAAAAAATTAGCACACTATCCCCGGCGACGGCGCCATTTGATTGATTGATTGATCGTTTTCGTTGTGATAAAATATAAAGTGTTCACAATCAAAAATATTTGTACCGCAATCAATTAACGGTATCCGTGTAGCACGTTAATGAATACGGATCGTCCACAGGGAAAGTGTGATTTGGTCGTGCTTGTTTTATTTGCGTAGGAATTTAAAATATAAAAGAAAATTGATGAAGTTTAATTTCAAGAATCAAGAATTAGGTCTAAATTCAAGAAATGGTAACAAAATCAAGAAAATACCCAAAGTGTTTGAATTATCAAGATTTGAAGAAAGGCTTGTCGGAATCAATTGAATCGATAGCGATAATTGATGCTTAGAATTTCAAATTCTTATCTATTGAAGATTTGATGCTTGATCGGTGTCAATCAACGAGGTTTAGGGATCCTTTGACGAAACTAGGGTTTCTTCATCCTCATCCTTTGTCCTTTTGTTAATTAACACTCAAATTCTTGCCTCTAGGAAGTTCAATCATCGATTGTTGATCTCTGATTGAGAGCAAAAATATTCAAGAAAGAATCTCGCTCAAAACTAGGTCATCTTTGATTCAATTACTTAGGGTTTACAAAACTCATAAGACTTAAGGATCATTCAAGAATTCATCAACATCATTCTATCTATCCTTTTGATTCCGATGCAAGCGGAGTTTTATTCACGCATCATTTTAAAGAAATCAAGAATTAAAAATCTCATAATGCTAGAATGAATAGGAAGGAAGAATAAGATCGTCACATTTTATTATTCGATGTTTCGTTACAATACACTCAAGAACTACAAGAACTGAGGAAGAACTAAAATCATCGAATCTAGCTTCGCATCGTCTTCTTGAGTCGCGGATCGTCGTGGATCTCTTGCTCGGATGAAGATCGACGTCGCTTGAAAAGGATCATGGATGCTTGCTTGAATCAGTACTCCATGATCTTGATTTGGATCAAATTGTGTCACTCAATTTGTGTGGAATTGATTTGGATCTCACTAGAATTTTACCCTCAAAATGATGAACAACCTTTGGAATGAAGCCTTGGGTCCCTTTATATAGTCCTCTCCTTTAGCTTACCCTAGAAGCTTGATCTAGCTTCCTTTAGAAGCTAAGCTAGGTTTAGCTTCCTTTGTAAGCTTGGTAGTTATGAAGGAAGCTTCTAGATTGAGTTAGTTAGCTAGCTTGCTTGAGAAGCTTGGTAGGTATTAGGCTTGTACAAGAAGCTTGGCTGTTAGGAAAGAAGCTTCTGGAGATATCTGGAGACCGAAGTGCCTTGAAGAAGTTTGGCTAATGAAAGGAGAAGCCTGGGATAAGTGTTTTCCGCTGACGTGTCCACGTGGCCGCGGATCCGCGGCGGATCGGCCGATTCGGCCGCGGATCCGCGGCTGTTTGGTGGTTTTGGTGCCTGAAAATTTCAGGTTGGTTTGGTGCTGACTTTAGAGATGTTTTATGATGTCTAGAATCTTATAAATCTTTTCTGTTCACTGCCAGATCACAAGTCTTGGACTTAGCTTATTTTTATCAGCACTTTTATGATTCCGGCTCTTTTACCTGGAGAATTTCCTGCACACGATCTTGAGACAAGGATTGATATATACAGATCGATGCAATTAGTAATAAACACGTAATTTCCCTCTAGAATGTCGATTATAACTATAACACAGGTAATTTGGTATTTTCCAGATGAAATCGTAATCTGTGTTATAATTACAATAAACACCTATATATGAATGATAAGTGTAGGGAAATTAACGTGTTGAGAATGCACTATTTTTGACCGATCAATCTTCCACTGAATGCAATCAGTCTCCTGCACCAAGCCTTCCTCGGTATCCGCTTGGACCCCCTGTCCAGCATACTGCACCTCAGAAGAGGGTAAACTTTAACTCTAACAGTCACTCTGTCATCCAGGTCACCTTGGAAGCCTGAAATGATAACCGCCTCGTGAAGGAGGCTGCTATTACCATATATCAAGAACATTCTCTTATGTTCATTACTGCTTCCCAATGTTTCTCCAGGATTGGATTAATATATGCTTATTGCAGTCAGTGCAAAAGATGTATGTGGTACTTCACATCTCATGATTGACTCAATTGCCTAAGAAAGAGATATGTCAATCATGCAAATCCCTCTCCTCATCAGTCTAGAAGACATCTTTTTAGAGAGGGTGACTCTATCACCTGCGGGTACTCCACCACGCCAGGAGTCGTCTATTCTAAAACACTTTAGAATAGTGTCAAAGTACCCGAATTAGGACACTTCCCAAATCTAGATCTAAAACCGTAGATCTAGTCACCAGAATCCATGTTATTTAATCCAGATCCTATATGGAGAAACACCTTATGACAACCACAGTATAACCGATCGTAGTATAGGAAGATCATTTCCTATCATGAGCATGTCATTTAAATACCAGGACATCACTCCCTACTACCTTCTTACCAGGTCCATCTGTTATTCTGATGAAGTCAAATTCTATGACTGTCACATCAAAAATAGATGATCTATCTCCGCTATATTTGCTTTAATCTATAAATAAACATAAGCTACTTGCCCACCATGCTTCCGCTTCTCCCACTGACTACAACAACTTTCTGGCAGAGTTATACACACGTGCACTTCTAAATCTAATTTAGAACGACGTTATAGTCATCGACCTGCCTGATCTCATAATCTAGGACAGCAGTAATGGCAAGCTTGGGTCATCAAAACTTCCCTGTCAGCGTCTTTGAGGAGACCGAAGTACCTCTCGGGTGGCTGTGGTTACCCACCAAATCTACGGAGTGGCTAATGGAATATCGAATCTAATTGAATTTTTAGGTTCTACTAAATTTTCAGTAATCGTTTGTGGTTCTGGAATCACTTTCAGTTCTACCATACTCCCACTAATGTTTTCTGAAAAGAATTCATTTTACTAAAACGGGTAGAGAGTAAAGAACAATATAACTATTGATCCTCCAAATAGTAGAATGTTAACCCTCATCAAAGCCCGGGATAACCCACAAACTGCCATTACCGAAATGTGCCTTGAGTTTATCCAGATTCTGGTTTTAAGCATAAGCCACACTACTCCATATACCTTATCATCGTTAAGATATGAATCCATTCTTTATCCAATATAGAAATAAAGGCACTAATGTAATTGGAACCAGATTACAAAATCCAGAAGCTGTTTCCAGTGCATATCGACTAAATGGAAGACGACCATGCATCATTACTCATCAAGAAACACACCCACGGATGAGTAACCAGAAAGAGAAGCAAGTTCTCAAATATATTGCTTACGACGGAATACCTAGCACAAGTATTTACAACATCGATCACCTCGAAGAATCCTGATACTTGCAACATATGGTTCTCTACTTTATTCTTATACCTATAACTTCTCAAAATTTGGACATTATATTTCAACGAAATGGGTGTCTAAAACCAGAGAAGTCATAAGTAAAAGAAATATAGTATGAGTACAACCCCCTTTGTCCTAATGGATATCGGACAACATACAATACTTTGTATAAATCCTCTGAGTTTAATAACTCAAACCCTGTGCGTCGTAGGTTGAAAACTGTGCTATGGTTAAGAAGAATTACACCGTTGTTGAATGCACCTTACCTAACCATCAACTGATATAGGTAAATGTCATAAACATAATTTCAAAAAGTTATATCTCACTTTATAAATAAACGTACAGATATATCAGTTTGAAATTGGTGCATAACAACGGATATTCAAAACCAAAAATTTGTTGTTAGGCAAAAATCAGGTGATTTCCTCAAATATCACCAATTACAAAGAATTCTGATATATTGAGGATCTAATCACCCAATTCCTAATATTCTACACCCACTCAGCATCTGTAACGCCATACAGATGTGAGAATCAAGTCTGGTAAATACATACCCTGGAGTCAGAATCTAATTGGGAAAATAGTTTTCAATTAACACCGCACAGTAAAACTGAAACATGAAAATGCTTTGAAGGGGTGGCCGGGTATTCCTAGTAATTCCTCTTCCACTATCTAGATTCATGACAGTAGTCGCAATTTCCTTACCCTCACTCCAATCCCTTTATATGTCTTAACTTCTTACCTTATGTACACCACACTTAGGCTAATTGGTTTTCTATTTTCCCTACCTTTTGGCACCTACCTAAGATTTGGAAGAAGACTATCCAATAAGCGTAATAGGTGTACTCTCCTAATACTAGGAGCCCTCCCAACCTAAGAGAAGGGATAAAGAAAAGACAACGAAATAATCTTATTCAATTTTTCCAGAACCGGAATCCATTCTCGAACAGAAACAAGTTTCTTCGAGTTCGTATGTAACTATACGATGGCATACCCAAGCAATATGGATCTTCTTAGTGATACGGAGTGTTCTGGAGTAATGCAAAAGGGAAGTAGGAGTGGCAGGGATATATGCGGCTTTGTTGTGAATCATGACAGTAGTCTCAGTTTCCTATGCTCTCACTTTAATCCGTTTATATGTCTTTACTTTATACCTTCTGTACACCACACTTAGGCTAATTGGTTTTCTACTTTCCCCACCTTTCGGCACCTGCCTAATCTTTGGAAGAAGACTATCCAATAAGCGTAATAGGTGTACTATCCTAATACTAGGAGCCCTTGCAACCTGAGAGAAGGGAAATAGAAAAGACAACCAAATAATCTTATTAAATTTCTCCAGAACCAGAATCCTTCCTCGAACAGAAACAAGTTTCTTTGAGTTCGTATGTAACTATACGATGGCAAACCCAAGTAATATGGATCTTCGTAGTGAAACAGAGTGTTCTGGAGAAATGCAAAGGGGAAGTAGGAGTAGCAAAGATATATGCGATTTCGTCGTGAATAATGACAATCCAAAGCCAAAGTACGTAAGAAGGTTCTGTAAGTCCACGTTGCCCACCACGGTGCTTGCGGGGAGGCGGAATAGGTAAAAAAAAAACGATTTTTGACGCAAGGCAACATGGACTAGAAACTAGAGGATCTTTGCTAAACAAAAACCTAGCAACCTAGCTACAAGTTTTAGCTACTATGTTAGAAGGTTATACCCAGGTCTTGAACTCCTTTTCTTCTTGTTGTGGTCGTCCTTCTTTCTTGCTTCTTGGAGTGTTGTAGATGGCTCCTCCTCGTTGTCTTCTCCTTGCCGAAGAATGATCCACCCGAAGGCCTCTACCTTGAGCTCCTACCTCAACCAAGAGGTAACTAGAGTTCTTGGCTTGCTAAACCTAGAACACTAGAATGAGTAGAGTGAAGTCTTGTTGGTTTTATTTCATAAGCTCATGGTTCTCAACACATGAGAGATGAGAGCTTTGAGAGAGAAAGAGGATGAGCTAATGGATGAGAGAGAATGAGCAAGTGAGAATGAGATAGATTTTTAGCAACCATGCCCTCAAAATAAGAATAATGATAATAATAATAATAATTAAGAAATTGTGATGGTTAGTTTATGAATGGCCATTATCATTTCAACATTTAATGCATTTACAAGAAACAAGAAGCATCTTGCAAGTGAAATGATGATGGTCAAATGGTCAACAATAGTCAACCGGTCAACCAAAGTAAAAAGGTCAACAAAAGTCAAATGGTCAACCTAACCATAGCACAATTAACCTTAATTAATATTATTAATCATATTTCTCATTCTTATTAGGGTTTAGAAAAAGTCAACGGTCAACAACCCTAATGAGATTCCTCTGCCTCTGTCAACTGTGCATACACACCCGCATCATTGTTCCGAGGAACACGAATACAATGAGATAAAACCAATCCTAAAACATATACTAGGATCTTGGTTAAACCAAAGACCGCTAGTAATAACTGCCCGGACACCAAACGTACACAAGTGCGCGGATGTGAACGAGCCCCGTCGCAAAACCATGCAACCTCTACTCTGTTTTGCCCAAAGGCGAACATCCCTCTGTGTAGGACTCTGAAGACTCGACACTACGCTGGCAGTGGGTTTAACCATAGGCCACCAGCGGTACTAGCTATACGTAACGGTCCCCAGGTAGATGCCGATAAGAAGACCGATGAGGTGAACCCATCAGAACTCCTACTGAGCCTGAATGTGACAAACTACGTTCAGTCCGGTCTGTTCGTCTGAGAGTATCGCATGTCGGGCCTAGGGGGCCGGTAAACGCCAGTCCCCTAATAGCGGTACAAGTCGTGTCGGAGTGTAGCCTAAAACACCCTAAGATAACACTAGAAACGCTACCAGTATATCTCACTTGCCCTGGCCAGGGACTTTTTGTAATGGCTCTCCTAGACACAGCGCGATATCAACCCCTAATACCGGGAGAGACGAATTCTGTAAAACCGTCACTGCCTCCTAGTGCTTCGGGACTGCACCCAACTACTACCTGTTTGCACGACTCATTTGAGCCGTGGTAGGGTACTAATCTAAGAACAGTGGGAACACACTCGAGGCGAAGTGACAATGTCAAGTGAACGGACTATGCTGTACTCATGTCACTTGGGAACTGATAACTGACGATAGGTATAATACCAAACCAACAGTTCCCAGCGAGTCATGTCCAGTGTACTCGTAACCTAATGAGCACTTGCATATTATCTCCAGTACGACGTACTGATGGCTGTGGGACAGACCATCTCCCCTCCTGGGATGAGAAGCGTATACACTAGTCTACTCTGGAGTATCGATGCCCTGTCTAAATAATCCTACAACTAGGGACCTATATAAGGATGTGCTTGTAGATTACCCAGCCCCTACTAGTGTGACTACCATCACAACGCTGGTAATCAAGCAAAGATCCTAAGGGCTCCACTAATATGTATAAGCTATATGCTAAAAGAAACATACGCACATATTGAAGTAGAAACAAACCAAGTAGCATACTACCATTTTGAGCAAGATTGTCTATACAACTGTGAATATCCCAAGCTTCCATTAAGTAATATACACAGTAGTATGATACAGTAATGGCCTCTAGGGCATATACAATAACAATCTCCCACTTGCACTAGGGCCATGTACTGCCGTATCGAAGACCTATCATCTCGATCAGCCGCTCGAACTGAGTCTGGGGTATGGCCTTAGTGAACAGATCTGCAGTGTTATCTTTTGTAGTAACCCTCCGAACCTCGATCTCCCGGCGATCCACGATCTCCCTGATCAGGTGATACCGCCTCAAGATGTGTCTGGACTTCTAATGGGACCTGGGTTCCTTTGCTAAAGCTATAGCCCCGTTATTGTCACAATACAGAGGTATTGGATCAACAATGGACGGAACCACCTGAAGTTCTGTCAAGAACTTCCTCATCCAGACTGCTTCTTTTGCGGCATCAGATGCTGCGATATATTCCGCTTCCATCGTCGAGTCAGCAACAATTTCCTGTTTGGAACTCTTCCAACACACTGCCCCTCCATTAAGGGTAAAGACATATCCCGACATGGATTAAGCTGGAGTCAGCAAAGGCCTCGATCTGGAGGTCTTTTCCGCCGTAAACCAAAAACATATCCTTAGTCCTTCTCAGGTATTTCAGAATGTTCTTTACCGCTATCCAGTTTTTCTCCCCAGGGTTTGACTGATACCGGCTTACCACACTCAGTGCATTGTTAGTTGTATGTATGCCCTAGAGGCCAGTATTGTACAGATGATGTATATTATATTGGATGCTTGGACATATATAGAGAGGACTTTCTTGCTCGATATGATAGTATCCTATCTGGTTGCACTTTACTTTAACATGTATACTTGTCTCTTTATACTGTCTTTTAGTTACATGTTGGTAAAGCCCTTAGGATGTGTACTTGACTACCTGGACTATGATGCGGATCATACTAGTGGGGACATGGTAGTCCATAAGTACATCCTTTAAGGTCCCTAGTGGTGGGTGTATCGAGACGGGGCATCGATATACCAGAGTAGACTAGCGTATACGCTTCTCGACCCATGAGATGGGCGATGGATGATCCCATATCCATTAGTGTTTGACATCAGAGATGGTATACGGGTGCTCAGTGGAGATTGGGTACACTGGACGGACTCGCCGAAAACTCCCAGATGGTATTATACCTCACGTCAGATGGCAGTTCTCTGGTGACACTTATGCAGGTTAGTCTGTAGACCCGAGATCGTCATAGAGTCTTGTGTAATTCCCACTGTGCTTTGATTTCCACCTTACCGCGTCCATGTGGGCGTGCAAAACGGTGGTTTTTGGGTACAGTCCCGAGTCACATGGAGGCAATGAGCGATGGGAGGGGTTTCGTCTCTCCCGGTATTGGGGGTTGATGTTGCGCTATGCTCGATTGGCCGTAACAGGGAAGTCCCTGGCCAGGGCTGATTTAGAGATTTACTGGTAAGTGTTACCAGTAGTTTCTCGACCCGTTATGAGCCTCACATCAGCATGACTTATCGGTTATTGGGGTCTGACTTTTACAACCCCTAGACTTGATATGCGACATATCTAACGAGGAGACCGGACTGTACGGGAAGTGTTACCGGCAGGCTTTTACAGGAGTTGGAGCGGGCTTGCTTGCTGATCTTCTGATCGCTCAATACCCGGGTAGCCGTTACGTCCAGCTAGTACCGCTGACGACTTGTGGGTGCCTGATATGATCATCACCTACTGCCGGCGTATTGACGAGTCTTTAGAGTCCTACATAGAGGTTTTACTGGCTCAGGCAAAACGAAATAGGGACGCATATGTGATATGTGCGGGACCGAGAATAATGCATGTATGTGATACCGTATTCTATTCTCGCGACTTTATGTATCGGTCGGTTGTATATATGATATAGCCGTGTTATCGAATCAAGTGTTGATTCGATAAGTCGATACATTGGAAGTTAGTCGGTTATATGTGATATGACCGGATTATTAAGTCAAGTGTTGATTTAATAATTTATTTTATAATTGTATATTTGATATACTAGTTTACATTAACTAACACATGTTCACTTAGGGTTTGTTTTCACATGTACACATCTTTACTATATATATGATATATATTAAAATGTGTTATCTTTTTGTATCATGGTTGATGATACATCATCCATGGGTGTATGAGACTTACACTATGCTAATTTTTAGTTTGGGTTTTTAATATTTAAAGTAATACAAAATCAAGTGGAGGATTAGAAAATGCATGAAGCTTGTTGAAGCTTGTGGATGCATTGACTAATTCAACTTGAGTTTGTATTTTACTATGGATATTTATTAACCCAACCATAACAATTAGCCTAGGGTTAAGTCTCTACAAGAGTTAGTATATGATACTCACTCACCATGGTTAGATCACACACTTGATCATTATCCTCTTCTCTTTTCTTTTGTTCATCTTCTTCATTGTTCAAAAGAAAAGCTTGCTAGGGTTTGATCCAAAGTGAGAACTAAAGTGAGAAATAAAAATCCAAAGAGAACCCACTTTCTATTTCTCCATCCTCTACTAGACTAGCACTTTAGTATAGGGTGTTTGCTTCACTAATTCTCAAATTAGTGAAGTAGTAGCTTGAGTCGGAATTCCCTCGACGTAGATCATCTTCGGCCTCGGAGACTTCAAGCAAGGTCGCATCTTTCGCCTCGTGAAGCCATGCAAGAGCCCGGGAGAACCTTGATCGCAGCGAAGGGACTTCAACAAGGAGCAAATGAAGTGAAGGACCGATCTACAAAGGTTGTATTTCATGTTCCCTTAGAAGTAAAGTTGTTTACTTACTATTTGTTTCGCCTAAACTCTAGTATACGATCTTGCTTAGGGTTGTTCGGCACATAAAAATTTAATTTTGGCATGGTCGATGCCTTGTAGAGCCTTGTTAGTGTGCCTAGTAACCCTACAGTGGTATCAGAGCCTAGCTAGGGCATTAGGTGATGTGTTAACGAAGTTAAAACCCCGATCGAACCCGACAATGTCAAAGTTAACCCCCTCTCTATACATTTTTTAAAAACTGTGTATTTTCAGAATTAAAAATACCTAAAAAAATCAGCAGGTAATTTTAAGGGTTACCATGAAAAACGATCCCTCAAAGCCTCCACGTGGCCCCGGAACCGCGGCACTAAGCCACCATTTGCGGCGGTTCCGTGGCAAAGAGGGAGTATTGGGGACGGTTCTTCATGCAGTAATTTCCAGTACCATTCCTGCATCTTTCTGGGTATTTTTATTGTGACTCATGTGTTGAGTAATTTTTGGGGTTTATTTTGTAATCGTCGATTCGATCGGAGAATTTAATTTTGTTTTGTTATTCCGGATAATTTAGAAAGTATTAAAATGTTCGAACGGATATCATTAACTCAATTTTTCCCGGCACGAAAAACATTCATGTGTTGAATTTTTCTCGGGTTTAAATCTTTCGGAAATACGTGCATGTGACGCGATGGACCCTCTAGAAGACAACAAACCTTAACTCGATTATGTGACCGTCTTGAACTGCCTTTTGAACCTTAGGGTTTGAGGCAGTACGGCATGCCACATATGAGGCGTTGGCTTGACCCTTCTACGGCTGGACCGTTGCTACTGTGACGTATTCTTGAATTTTTGAACTCCGCTCAAGTGTTGAGCAATTTATGGAAATCTTGGGTATTTGATTATTCGATCGGAAATTTTAATACTGTCTATTTATCTGGAATGTGATACAATATGTGGAATTCATACAGTTAGGCATGAAATGCGAAATATGTGATATTTCGGATTTACGATGTCTAAAGAGATTGTGGACTCCAAATGTTGTAGTTTTACACTTTCTTTTCTGTGACCGTAAGTGTAATATGTGATATCGCCAGTTTCGTTGCTATATGTCAACGACAATTGGGATGCGCATATTTACTTACGTTGATGACATGTGATGTTATGTGTTGCTGGATATGTTATATTGGATCGTCGTGTTTATGGATAGCCGGGGGTTTTTATGTGAGATGAGAGTTTTTATTTTCATTCATGTAAAACAAAATGTATATAATATTCTTTTATTGGGGCACTTCCGGGATGAGGTCGATGTCACAATTTGTATATTATTTACTTTTCTGCACTAGGATAGACCCAAGGAGGAGAGCACAAGTAACCGGGTTCTGGAGTCCAGTGGGAGACCAACTCGAGGAGTCGAGTCCGGGTCTCCTAACTCTAGAATTGGTAGGGTTGCTTGCCGTTCTCGTAGGGGTCTAGGGGTGTGGGTTTGGCTATTCATCGCGACCGTGGAATCCGTGCTTTATAGAGGCTCAAAATAAAACACGGACGTCCTAGTATATCCAATGTTTCATATGTTTCTTCTGCTGCGATATATGTGATGTGATCATTTGATGTGCTATGATAAATTCTGTATATAGTATATATGATATATTATATAGGCGTTACTTATGTTTTACACCCACGCTAGCCCTGTCCCGCTCTGCCGTTAGTTACCTAACCTAACGGTGCACGAGGGGACATCGAGGCGAATGCGGATGGCATAAGTGTACGTCGTATTTATCTGTGATGTTTAGGTGACTTAAATGATGGGTCTTCATTAATGTGATTAATGAACGAAAAGAAACCTAAAAGATATTGTAGAATCAATTTTTTCAAAAAGGGTAGCTACAGTTTTGCTTTGCATAGCGATATATATGATATATCCCGCATCTTATTCGATGAGGAAAAAGCCGAGATCCCTTCACCGGGAGTGACCTCTTTAGCAAAACTGGCAGATGCTACAACACTCGGTTTGTTTTTGATTGCTTTTGGAGTTTTGCTTTGCATAGTGATATATATGATATATCCCGCACCTTATTCGATGAGGAATGAGCCGAGATCCCTTCACCGGGAGTGACCTCTTTAGCAAAACTGGCAGATGCTACAACACTCGGTTTGTTTTTTATTGCTTTTGGAGTTTTGCTTTGCATAGTGATGTATATGATATATCCTGCACCTTATTCCATATGGAAAAAGCCGAGATCCCTTCACCGGGAGTGACCTCTTTAGCAAAACTAATAAAAACCTCAAAATCAATCCATTTCTAAATTCACATGATTCTACAACAATATCAAGTTCATTACGCAATAGGTTTTCAGAAAAACCTGTCGTAGCGCTCCGTCATTTCAGATAAATCCTACTTAGTATTCGTGCTACGTTTGTTGACCTCCGTCAAGGCGTAGTGTGCGGTAGCTAACTAGTATTTATCTGCTTATGCATATGATGCAGATTGGATCAGGGTAGTCGTACGACCTTGTTGGCCTCCGTCAAGGGTCGTACGGGTGGGTTTGATTAAATCAAGAAATGACGGGTTGAACTTGACTTGCACCCTATGGTTTGTTGACCTCCGTCAAGATCATGGGATGTTTGGGGCAAAATATTATCGGGAATTTCAAGTGTTAAGATTTGCAATGAGATTGCATACCTTTCTATAAGATAGTTGGATCCCGATACCCACTGCGAGTAATTGTTACTCCTAGGAGAGTTTTACACAGGACAATTAGCCAATCAAGTAGGTGTCTAGAAAGGTGTCAACGGGGTTACGTCTCTGGGAAAACGAGGTTTACTTTAATTATATCCGTGCGAAAGCATGGGGAACCTCCCTCAAAGTACCGACACTGGCCTGGCTGAAAGATTAGCGAAGTTGTAGGGTGTAATTAATCCCGGCTAGTCTTTCCTTTTAGGGTTTCAAGGAAGATTTGATAAAAACAGTGGGAGCTATCCTGATTAGATAAAATAATAACCAATCTGATCTTGCAAGAGCATACGCTAAAGTGTTTTCTTCTCTCTCTCTCCAGGTAGCGACCATATCATGCCTTAATCAAGATAATAATATGGATGTATTGACCGAACCCGCATGTTATACTGTGCTGGGGAACGTTGGTTCCGTTCTTTCTTATAAGAGTTATAAGACTGAACAGGATATAGGGGAATACCAGGTTTCTCATACCACCCGAATGAAGAAAGTACATGTTGATGCATTTTCTTCGGGTGTGTTCGTTACAGAGAACTGTTTCTCCATTTGCTCTACGTCCTGGGTATTAGATACCGGTTCAGGATCTCATATATGTAATCAGTTACATGGGCTTAGGAAAGGTTGAGAACTTGGTGAAGGTGATAAAGACATAAGGGTTGGAAATGGTGCAATTGTTGCAGCTAAAACCGTCGGGGAATATCACCTTGTATTGCCAACTGGTAATACATTGATTCTGAACGAATGCTATTTCATGCCGAACCTGATATGCAACATTATATCAGTTTCTTTGTTGAGTAAAGAGGGTTATAATTTTGTATTACAGGATAATGTTATGAACATTTTCCTTAACCAAAAGTTGGTTAGATCAGGCACGTTGTGCAATGGAATTTATGTTCTAAATCAATCAACAGTTCTAAGCATAACAAACACACACAAGAGGAAGAGTTCCGAAATGAACGAATCCTTCTTGTGGCATTGTAGACTGGGTCACATCAATGCGACACGACTAGCTAAGTTGCATAAGGATGGATATTTAAATCCGTTTGAATTTTCATCTTATGACACTTGCCAGTCATGTCTCAAAGGCAAGATGACCAAAATTCCGTTTACGGGACACGGAGAGAGAGTTACCGAACTCTTGGGACTGATACATAGTGATGTATGCGGTCTCATATCTGCACATGCCAGGGATGGTTCTTCGTACTTCTTTACATTCACTGACGATCTCTCTAGATTCGGATATGTGTTCCTGATGAAACACAAATCAGAAGATTTTGAGAAATTTAGATAATATAAACAAGAAGTCGAGAACCAAACCGGGAAAAGTATTAAAATCCTTGTATCTGATCGAGGAGGTGAATACTTGAGCAATGAATTCCTGGACTTCCTAAAAGTGAATGGGATTCTCTCTCAGCTAACTCCTCCATATACACCACAGCACAACGGTGTATCGGAACGAAGGAACCGCACCCTATTAGATATGGTGCGCTCTATGATGAATATAGCTGAGTTACCTATTTCTTTCTGGGGATATGCACCGGAGACAGCAGCATACCTACTGAATAGGGTTCCTACCAAATCTGTGCCTACCACCCTATATGAGATATGGGAGGAGAAGAGACCATATCTTAATTTTATTAAGATATGGGGTTTCCCGGCCTATGTCAAAAGACAAAAACCGGACAAACTCGAGGCAAGGTCTGTTTTGTGTAAGTTTGTTGGATATCCCAAGCATTCGCGAGGGTATATCTTCTACCACAATGAGGAACAAAGGGTGTTTGTTGCTCAACACGCCACCTTTTTAGAAAAGGAATTTCTTGCAAAAGAGATTTGTGGCTCTGAGATAAAACTGGAATAGGTTCCAGCTGTACAAACCACAACAGAAGATTTGGTAGAACCAAAAGATTCGGTAGTTCCCGATGAACCCCAGCCACTCCGCTGATCTAGCAGGGTTCCTCACCCACCTGAGAGATACTACGGTTTTCTCATGGACGGTGGGAGCGAGGATTGCATCATGGTTGATGATGACCCAACTAGCTTCGAGCAGGCCATCACGAGTGGGGACTCAGTGAAATGGCTGGATGCAATACGGTCCGAATTGGAATCCATGTACACCAACAAAGTATGGACTTTGGATGTTTCTCCTGAAGGGGTAAAACCCATTGGGAGCAAGTGGATCTTCAAGAAAAAACTTGGTGTAGATGGGAAAGTGGAGACTTTCAAAGCTATACTTATTGCAAAGGGTTTTCGTCAAAGACCAGGTGTGGACTATGACGAAACCTTTTCTCCAGTGGCTATGCTTAAATCCATCCGGATCATGCTTGCCATCGCTGCATACCATGACTACGAAATCTGGCAAATGGATGTTAAGACCGCCTTTCTAAACGGTGATTTAGAAGAGTGCGTGTACATGACTCAGCCAGAAGGCTTCGTAAATAGTGGGAGCAGCGGGAAGGTGTGCAAGCTGCTTAAATCCATTTATGGATTAAAGAAAGCATCGCGGAGTTGGAACATCTGCTTTGACGTTGTTATAAAAGAGTTTGATTTCGTCAAAAACGTAGATGAACCTTGTATCTACAAGAAGGTGGCAGAGTGTAAGGTTGTCTTCCTCGTATTGTACGTGGATGACATACTCTTGATAGGAAATGACATTCCTATGCTGCAAACGGTCAAGCTCTTCTTATCACAAAGATTCTCAATGAAAGATCTAGGTGATGCCTCCTGCATACTGGGAATTATGATCTATAGAGATAGATCTAAAAGGATATTAGGATTGTCCCAATCCAGGTACATTGACACCATACTAAAGCGGTTTAGTATGGAAGAGTCCAAACGTGGATTTTTACCCACGATCTCTGGGCTCACTCTCTCCAAAGAGATGTCTCCCAAGACTGATTTAGAGAGAGCTCGCATGCAAGGGATACCCTATGCTTCGGCTGTAGGCTCTATCATGTACGCGATACTATATAGCAGACCCGATGTAGCATACTCACTAAGTGTAGTGAGCAGGTATCAAGCTGATCCTGGAGAGAGTCACTGGACAGCTGTGAAGAGCATTCTCAAGTACTTGTGAAGGACTAAAGAGATGCTCTTGGTGTATGGTAACGGAGAACTCCAAGTGGAGTCCTTTACCGATTCGAGCTTCCAGAGTGATAAGGACGACTCTAAGTCGCAGTCGGGATTTGTCTTTACCCTTTACGGAGGGGCGGTTAGCTGGAAGAGTTCCAAGCAGGAAATCGTGGAAGACTCGACGATGGAGGCTGAATACATCGCTGCCAACGATGCTGCCAAAGAGGCTGTCTGGATCAAGAAGTTCATTACTGAACTTGGAGTGGTTCCATCCATTGAGCATCCAATACCTTTGTATTATGATAACTATGGAGCGGTGGCTTTGGCCAAGGAACCCAGGTCCCATCAGCGATCCAGGCATATTCTGAGGCGGTATCACCTGATCCGGGAGATAGTTGATCGCTGGGAGATCGAGGTCAGGAGGGTTGAGACGAAGAACAACACTGCGGATCCATTCACAAAGGCCATTCCCCAGATACATTTTGAGAGACTCTTCAGGATGCTTGGTATGCGATACTACAGCAGCTGGCCCTAGTGCAAGTGGGAGATCACGTGGTCTTTGGCATCAGAGTTGGTATACGGGTGCTCAGTGGAGACTGGGTATACTGGACGGACTCGCCGAGAACTCCCAGATGGTATTATACCTCACGTCAGATGGCAGTTCTCTAGTGACACTTGTGCAGGTTAGTCTGTAGACCCGAGATCGGCATAGAGTCTTGTGTGATTCCCACCGTGCTTTGATTTCCACCTTACCACGTCCATGAGGGCGTGCAAAACGGTGGTTTTTGGGTATAGTCCCGAGTCACATGGAGACAATGAGCGATAGGAGAGGTTTCGTCTCTCCCGGTATTGGGGGTTGATGTTGCGCTGTGCTCGATTGGCCGTAACAGGGAAGTCCCTGGCCAGGGCTGACTTAGAGATTTACTGGTAAGTGTTACCAGTAGTTTCTCGACCCGTTATAAGCCTCACATCGGCACGACTTATCGGTTTTTGGGGTCTGACGTTTACCACCCCTAGACTTGATATGCGACATATCTGACGAGGAGACCGGACTGTACGGGAAGTGTTACCGGCAGGCTTTTACATGAGTTGGAGCGGGCTTGCTTGCTGATCTTCTGATCGCTCAATACCCGGGTAGCCGTTACGTCCAGCTAGTACCGCTGACGACTTGTGGGTGCGTGATGTGATCATCACCTACTGCCGGCGTATTGACGAGTCTTTAGAGTCCTACATAGAGGTTTTACTGGCTCAGGCAAAACGAAATAGGGGTGCATATGTGATATGCGCAGGACCGAGAATAATGCGTGTATGTGATACCGTATTCTATTCTCGCGAATTTATGTATCGGTCGGTTTTATATATGATATAGCCGGGTTATCGAATCAAGTGTTGATTCGATAAGTCGATACATTGGAAGTTAGTCGGTTATATGTGATATGACCGGATTATTAAGTCAAATGTTGATTTAATAATTTATTGTATAATTGTATATTTGATATACTAGTTTACATTAACTAACACATGTTCACTTAGGGTTTTTTTCACATGTACACATCTTTACTATATATATGATATATATTAAAATGTGTTATCTTTTTGTATCATGGTTGATGATACATCATCCATGGGTGTATGAGAATTACACTATGCTAATTTTTAGTTTGGGTTTTTAATATTTAACGTAAATACAAAATCAAGTGGAGGATTAGAAAATGCATGAAGCTTGTGGAAGCTTGTGGATGCATTGACTAATTGAACTTGAGTTTGTATTTTACTATGGATATTTATTAACCCAACCATAACAATTAGCCTAGGGTTAAGTCTCTACAAGAGTTAGTATATGATACTCACTCACCATGGTTAGATCACACACTTGATCATTATCCTCTTCTCTTTTCTTTTGTTCATCTTCTTCATTGTTCAAAAGAAAAGCTTGCTAGGGTTTGATCCAAAGTGAGAACTAAAGTGAGAAATAAAAATCCAAAAAGAACCCACTTCCTATTTCTCCATCCTCTACTAGACTAGCACTTTAGTATAGGGTGTTTGCTTCACTAATTCTCAAATTAGTGAAGTAGTAGCTTGAGTCGGAATTCCCTCGACATAGATCATTTTCGGCCTCGGAGACTTCAAGCAAGGTCGCATCTTTCGTCTTGTGAAGCCATGCAAGAGCCCGGGAGAACCTTGATCGCAGCGAAGGGACTTCAACAAGGAGAAAATGAAGTGAAGGACCGATCTACAAAGGTTGTATTTCGTGTCCCCTTAGAAGTAAAGTTGTTTACTTATTATTTGTTTCGCCTAAACTCTAGTATACGATCTTGCTTAGGGTTGTACGGCACATAAAAATTTAATTTTGGCATGGTCGATGCCTTGTAGAGCCTTGTTAGTGTGCTTAGTAACCCTACATGCATAAGCTACATCTGGTCTGGTACACAACATCGCATATATTATAGAGCCTACCGCAGATGCGTAGGTTATAATAGACATGCGATCCCTTTCCAAATCAGTCGTGGGAGACATCAATTTGGAGAAGGTGATCCCATGACAAGCCGGTAAATTACAGCGCTTGGAATCTTCTATACCGAATCTTTTCAGTATGGTGTCGATGTACCTGGACTGTGAAAGTCCTAATATCCTCTTGGACCTATCACGATGGATCCGGATCCCCAGAATGTAAAAGGCATCACCCAGGTCTTTCATGGAGAACCTGTGTGACAAGAACCCTTTGACAGATTGTAGCATAGAAATGCCATTTCCTATCAAGAGAATGTCATCCACATATAAAACGAGGAATACGACAGTTCGTGCTACAATTTTACTATAAATGCATGGTTCATCTGGATTTTTGATAAAGCCAAATTCTTTGACCGTCTCATCAAAACAGATGTTCCAACTCTACGATGCCTGCTTTAGTCAATAAATGGACTTAAGCAACTTGCACACTTTCCCGCTGCTCCCACTCTGAATGAAACCCTCTGGCTGGTCCATATAGACACACTCCTCCAAATTTCCATTTAGAAAAGCGGTCTTTACGTCCATCTGCCAAATCTCATAATCATGGAAGGCATCAATGGCAAGAAGGATCCGAATGGATTTGAGCATAGCCACTGGAGAAAAGGTTTCGTCATAGTCCAAACCAGGTCTTTGATGAAAACCCTTTGCAACAAGTCTAGCCTTATAGGTTTCAACCTATCCATCTACACCAATCTTCCTTTTGAAGATCCATTTGCAGCCTACGGGTTTTACCCCTTCTGGAGCAACGTCCAAAGTCCATACTTTGTTGGTGTACATGGACTCCATCTCGGTCTGCATTGCATCCATCCATTTTACCGAGTCAGTGCTCTGAATGGCCTGCTGGAAGCTAGTCGGCTCATCATTATCAATGATGCAATCCTCTCTATCCCCGTCTATGAGAAAACCGTAGTATCTTTCGGGGGGATGAGACTGCCTACTACTCCTGTGGAGCGGCGCAGGAATGTCCTGTTCTTTCGAACCTTCTGGTTCTTCTAAGCTTTCAGTAATAGCTTGTGGTTCTGGAATTTCTTCCAGTTCTATTACGCTCCCACTTATTTCTTTTTCTAAGAACTGATGTTCCAGAAAGTGGGCATGACGAGAGACAAAAACCTTTTGTTCTTCTGCGTAATAGAAAAGATAACCCCTGGAGTTCTTTGGGTATCCCACAAACTTTCATTGTATTGAGCGTGCCTCGAGTTTGTCCGCATGCTGCTTTTTGACAAAAGCTGGACATCCCCAAATCTTCAGATATTGAAGATAGGGTTTCTTCCAACTCCACATTTGATATGGTGTGGTAGGCACAGTCTTAGTTGGAACTCGGTTCAAAAGATATGCAGCTGATTCTAGTGCATATCCCCAGAAAGATCGCGGTAACTCAGCGTTACTCATCATGGAGCGTACCATATCCAATAGGGTTCGGTTCCGTCTCTCCGATACACCGTTATGTTGTGGAGTGTATGGAGGAGTAAGCTGAGAGAGAATTCCATTCTCTTTTAAGTAATCCAGGAACTCGGCACTCAAGTATTCACCACCTCGATCAGATCTCAGTGTCTTGATACTTTTGCCTGTTTGTTTTTCTACTTCATTTTTGTATTCCTGGAATTTTTCAAAGGCTTCAGATTTATGCTTCATTAAGAAGACATGCCCGAACCTTGAAAAATCATCTGTAAAAGTAATGAAGTAAGAATAACCACTTCGCGCATGTGTAGACATTGGACCGCATACATCGCTTTATACGAGTCCCAAGAGCTCGCTCGCTCTTACTCCATGTCCAGTGAACGAAGTCTTTGTCATCTTTCCTTTGAGACATGATTGACAAGTTGCATATGATTGATATTCGAACGGATCCAAATATCCTTCTTTATGTTACTTAGTCAACCTTCTCTCATTGATGTGACCCAGTCTACAATGCTATAAGAAAGCATGATTTATTTCTGGAGACTTTCTTTTGTGTGTATTCTGGACATTGAAAATCTGTGGTTGGTTCAATACGTATATACCGTTGCTTAATGTACCCGACCCAATCAAAACATGATTAAGGTGAATGTTTACAACATTGCTTACAAATGCAAAATCATAATCTTCTTTAGACATTAAAGATAAAGATATGATATTACAAGTCGCACTGGGTACAAAATAACAGTCACGCAAAACCAAAACATGTCCATCTGACAATCCCAAGTGATAGTCCCCCACGGACTCAGCATCCATGCTAGCTCCGTTTGCAACTCTGAGGGTCATATCACCTGCCTTCAAAACCCTACGCTTTCTCAGTTCCTGCAAAGAATTACAGATATAAGATCCTGATCCGGTATCCAATACCCAGGAAGTAGAGTTTATTGATAGACAGTTTTCAATAACATACACACCTGAAGCCGAAGCCACAACTTGCTTCGGGTCCTGGTTCTTGGCCTTCCAAGCCCTGCAATCTTTCTTCCAGTGTCCTTTCTTATGACAATAAAAGCACTCTTCTTTCCCCACAAGCTGTCCCGCTATCTTTGCCACCTTTGCCTTTCCCTTGGCTTCCTCTTTACTAACACCGCCCCTTGGTTTGGTGTGGGCTTTCTTCTTCTTTCCTTTGGCTTTCTCCTTGGACCTAGAAGAAGAAGGTCCTCCAACAGACAAAGCGGGTGTTTCCCTTACTTTTTTCAGGGTGCCCTCTGCACTCCTCAACATGTTGAGGAGTTCCGGAAGTTCAACTTCTTTTCCTTGCATGGTGAAGTTCAGGATAAACTGGGCGTAAGTGGAAGGAAAGGACTAGAGAATCAAATCAGTGTAGAGCTCGTTCTCTAATGTGGTCCCGAAGTCCACGAGCTCTTCAATGTAGCCAATCATATGAAGCACGTGTTCCGCTACAGATGATCTGACGCCAATCTCGCCGAAAACAACTTCTTTGAGACTTCGTATCTGGCGATACGGGATTGCTCTCCATACAGATCCTTTGTATGGAGAAATATGGATTCTAGGTCCATATCCTCATGCCTCCTCTGATGTTCATTGTCCATAGAGGCAAGCATGATGCACTTGGCCCTCGTGCAATCAATCTCCCAGGTCTTACGGATTTCCTTATCCGCGACGCTGGATTGAGGACCTGGGACAGGGGGAGCTTTGGTGGTAAGAAGATACCCCAACTTGTCATAAGTGATTGCCATTTTGACATTCCTGAGCCAATCTTTGTAGTTTGGCCCTGTCAGTTGTTTTTATCTAGTAGTAACTTAAGGCCGGTCATGATGTTTGGCCGCTGCAATTAAGAGAGAGAGAGAAGAAACACTTTAGCATGATGCTCTTGCAAGTTTAGAGTGGTTTTTAATTTGTCTAAACAGGATGGCTCCCACTGTTTCTCGAATCCTTCCTCAAACCATAAAAGAAGAATTAGTCGGGATCAATCTCACCGTACAATACTTGCTTAACCGTTCAGCCAGGCCAGTGTTTGTACTTCGAGGGAGGTTTTACGACGTTTTCGCGAAGTTCCTTAATTAAATAACCTCTTTTCCCTGTGGGCGTAGCCCCGCTAACACCTTTCTAGACACCTACTTGGTTTATAACATTGATCGTTAAGTGAGAAAGTTTCCTGAGGAGTAGCATATACTCACAGTAGGATCGGGATCCAAATATCATCGTGTGATAAAGCTGAAAGAATCCTACCAGAATCATCACTCTCCAAATGGTAAGCAGCACTAGCAAGTTTTAGTTTCTTTAGAAACTCCCGATGTGGATTTTTGCCCCATGCTCTTATGACCTTGACATAGGCCAAAATATCATAAGTCACATGTCAAGTTCTACCTATCATTTACCAGGTTAATTTGAACCCACCCTCACATACCCTTGACGTAGGCCAAAATGGCAGTACGACTGTCTCAAACCAACGCATCTATCTATGCAACAGATAAATATCCGGCAGCTACCAATCACTATGCCTTGGCGTAGGTCAAAATACATAGCTTGAATACTACCGAATATTTAACTGAAATGATGGAGGGCTACGAATGGTTTTGGCGAAACCGTGAACGCAGTGAACTTGATATTATCGAAGGAACCTGATAGCTTTTAAAAGAAGTGGTTTAAGCTCTGCGTTTAAAAGTTGTTTTGAAAAGAAACCGGGTGGTTTTGAAATTGTTCCAACGATTTAACTTTGGTTTATTTTCTTGCATTAATTTAATGCGTCCCATCAGTTAATCCTACCATTGCAGAAAACAACGAAAATATGACGTACGCTTATGCCATCCGCATTCGCCACGGGGCCCTATCATCACCCGTTAGGTTACTTAACTAACGACAGAGCGGGGGCTGGACTAGCGCGGATGCAAAATATAAGCAACGCCTACTAGATATCATATATAGATATATACATTCGTCAGAAGCAATGATAGCCATTCCAGATCACAGATGAACACATTGGATATGCTAGGAATCCGCGTTTCGTTCGAGCCTGCAACGAAAGACAGATTACACGGTCGCGATGAATAGCCAAACCCTACCCTAGACCCCTACGGGTGCGACAAACTACCCGCCAAGTACCCGAAGTGAAGCAACCTCCCTCAACAACGTGAGTAGGCTACTCGGCACTTCAAAGTACCCGGTAGTTTGTGCACCCCACCTTGGGTCTATCCTAGGAGCAAAAACAGTAAAAGAAATAATATACAATGGCGGCTACAACCTCATCCCGGATGTGCAGCCATAAAAATAATATTACATCAATTTACATATTACATCAAATGAAAGATAAAGAAAACTCTCATCTCACAACCTCCGGCTATTCATCCGCGACAATCCAACAAGTTCATATACACAATCCAACAACATTACAGATCACAGATATGCACAACCCCCACTAATCGACGTATGGCGATTAGTCGACGTTCAGTGCATATATCACATTACAGATATAACCATTTAGCAAAAGTTTGTAGAACTTCGATCAAAATACCAATTTGTAACTACCCCAAACACAACATTGTTCTCTGGATAATCTGGGCAGAAATAAAATATTTTAAAAATCCCAAAACATCATTCTAAACAATCTGCAAGAAATCTGAGTCGAGGCCAAGTCAACGCGGCCGCGGAACCGCGGCGAAACGCTTGGCTTCACCGCGCTTCCGCGGCGCTTTGACCGAGTCGTGGGCTCGTTTTTCTTTCCTGTTTCTAAAAAACCCTGCACCGATTTTTAAAGTATGTGGAAATATTTTTAGGGCGGTTTTAAAAATCGGCAAAAAGTATATGTTTTAGACATGTTTCGCGATTTTTTCCGGATCGAAGTTCCAAACACTTTGCTAACATGCTAGTTGTTGTTTAGCTAGGCTCTGATACTGCTGTAAGTCCATGTTGCCCACCCCGGTTCTTTCGGGGAGGCGGAATAGGTAAAAAAATGATTTTTGACGCAAGGCAACATGGACTAGAAACTAGAGGATCTTTGCTAAACAAAAACCTAGCAACCTAGCTACAAGTTTTAGCTACTATGTTAGAAGGTTATACCTAGGTCTTGAACTCCTTCTCTTCTTGTTGTGGTCCTCCTTCTTGCTTGCTCCTTGGAGTGTTGTAGATGGCTCCTCCTTGTTGTTTCTCCTTGCCGAAGAAAGATCCACCCGAAGGCCTCTACCCTGAGCTCCTACCTCAACCAAGAGGTAACTTGAGTGCTTGGCTTGCTAAACCTAGAACACTAGAATGAGTAGAGTGAAGTCTTGGTGGTTTTATTTCATAAGCTCATGGTTCTCAACACATGAGAGATAGGAGCTTTGAGAGAGGAAGAGGATGAGCTAATGGATGAGAGAGAATGAGCAAGTGAGAATGAGATAGATTTTTAGCAACCATGCTCTCAAAATAAGAATAATGATAATAATAATAATAATTAAGAAATTGTGATGGTTAGTTTATGAATGAACATTATCATTTCAACATTTAATGCATTTGCAAGAAACAAGAAGCATCTTGCAAGTGAAATGATGATGGTCAAATGGTCAACAATAGTCAACCGGTCAACCAAAGTCAAAAGGACAAAAAAAGTCAAATGGACAACCTAACCATGGCACAATTATCCTTAATTAATATTATTAATCATATTTCTCATTCTCATAAGGGTTTAGAAAAAGTCAACGGTCAACAACCCTATTGAGATTCCTCTGCCTCTGTCAACTGTGCATACACACCCGCATCCGTGTTCCGAGGAACACGAATACAATGAGATAAAACCAATCCCAAAACATATACTAGGATTTGGCTTAAACTAAATCCCGCTAGTAATAACTGCCCGGACACCAAACGTGCACAAGTGTGCGGATGTGAACGAGCCCCGTCGCAAAACCATGCAACCTCTACTCTGTTTTGTCCAAAGGCGAACAGCCCTCTGTGTGGGACTCTAAAGACTCGACACTACGCTGGCAGTGGGTTTAACCACAGGCCGCAAGCGGTACTAGCTGTACGTAACGGTCTCCAGGTAGATGCCGATAAGAAGACCGATGAGGTGAACCCATCCGAACTCCTACTGAGCCTGAATGTGACAATCTTCGTACACTCCGGTCTGTTCGTCTGAGAGTATCGCATGTCGGGCCTAGGGGGCGGTAAACGTCAGTCCCCTAATAGCGGTACAAGTCGTGTCGGAGTGTAGCCCAGAACACCCTGAGATAACACTGGAAACACTACCATTATATCTCGCTTTCCCTGGCCAGGGACTTTGTTTAATGGGGCTCCTTGACACAGCGCGATATCAACCCCTGATACCGGGAGAGACAAATCCTGTCTATGTAAGTCCACGTTACCTCTCCCGGTTCTTTCGGGCTTGCGGAAATGGTGAAAACCGATTTTTCAGGTAATGGTAACATGGACTATCAAACACGGATCTTTGCTAAACTACACACTAGCAACTAACTAGAGCTTTACCTACTCGGTTAGGGGTTATACCTCGACTTGAACTCCTTCTCTTGGACTATTTGTGGTGGTCGGATGGTTCTTTCCTCGTCGCCTTCTCTTGCCGAAGATGGATCCACCTTAGGGTCTCTACCTTGAGCTTATTTCTCAAACTTGAGAAAACTAAAGTGTCCGGCTTGCTAGACGTTGAACCTTAGGATGAGTAGAGAGTGGCTTTGGTATTTTATCTCCAAGGAAATGTTTCTCAACACATGAGATGAATTTTCCTTGAGCTGAGGAAGAGAAAGAAGAAAGGATGAGAGAGAATCAATATGATAGAATGAGAACAGTTTTACAACCATATCAAATATATGTGAATTAATCTAATTAATAATATTAATCAAAATGAAAAAGGTGATGGTTGGTTTGATAAGACCATTATCATTTCACATTAAATGTTTTTGCAAAGATCAAAGAGCATCTTTGGAATGAAATGATGATGGTCAATGTTTCAACCTTGGTCAACAAGTCAACCTTGGTCAACAAGTCAAGAAACCCTAACCATAAACCAATTTCATTTAAATAACATTATCAATTGATATTTCACATATTCATTAGGGTTTGGTAAACGACAACCGTCAACTGTGCATACACACCCGTACCAAAACCCTAATGAGAATCCTCTTCCTCTGCCTCAGTCAACTGTGCATACACACACGCATTCGTGTTCCGAGGAGTACGAATACTATGAGATAAAACTAACCCCAAAGCATATACTAGGATCTGGCTCAAACCAGAGACCGCTAGTAATAACTCTCCGGACACCAAACGTGTACAAGTGCGCGGATGTGAACTAACCCTATCGCAAAACCATGCGACCTCTACTCTGTTTTGCCCAAAGGCGAATAACCCTCTGTGTGGGACTCTAAAGACTCGACACTACGCTGGCAGTGGGTTTAACCACAGGCCGCAAGCAGTACTAGCTGCACGTAACGGTCCCCGGATAGATGCCGATAAGAAGACTGATGAGGTGAACCCATCCGAACTCCTACTGAGCCTGAATGTGGCAATCTCCGTACAGTCCGGTTTGTTCGTCTGAGAATATCGCATGGCGGGCCTAGGGGGCGGTAAACGTCAGTCCCCTAACAGCGGTACAAGTCGTGTCGTAGTGTAGCCCAGAACACCATGAGATAACACTGGAAACCTACCAGTATATCTCACTTGCCCTGGCCAGGGACTTTGTGTAATGGCTCTCCTAGACACAGCGCGATATCAACCTCCAACACCAGGAGAGACGAATCTTGTCTAACCGTCACTGCCTCCAAGTGCTTCGGGACTGCACCCAACTACTACCTGTTTGCACGATTCCTTTGAGCCATGGTAGGGTAGTAATCAAAGTACAGTAGGAACACACTCGAGGCGAAGTGACAGTGTCAAGTCAGCGGACTAAGCTGTACTCATGTCACCTGGGAACTGATAACTGACGATAGGTATAGTACCAACCAACAGTTCCCAACGAGTCCTGTCCAGTGTACTCGTAACCTAATGAGCACCCGTATACTATCTCAAGTATGACGGCTGTGGGACAGACCGTCTCCCGAGCTGGGATAAGAAGCGCATACGCTTGTCTACTCCGGAGTATCGATGCCCTGTCTCGATAGTCGTACGACTAGGGACCTGCATAAGGATGTGCTTGTAGATTACCCAGCCCCCACGAGTATGACTGCCATCACAACGCTGGTAATCAAGCAAAGATCCTAAGGGCTCCACTAATGTGTATAGGTGATATACTAAAATAAATTCATGTACACATTAAAGTGGAAACAAACCAAGTAGCATACTACTATTTTGAGCAAGATTGTCTATACAACTGTGAATATCCCAAGCTTCCATTAAGTAATATACAAACTAGTATGATACAGTAATGGCCTCTAGGGCATATACCCTAACAATCTCCCACTTGCACTAAGGCCATGTACTGGCGTATCGAAGACCTATCATCTCGATCAGCCGCTCGAACTGAGTCTGGGGTAAGGCCTTCGTGAATGGATCAGCAGTGTTATCTTCCATAGCAACTCTCCGAACCTCGATCTCCTGGCGACCCACGATCTCCCTGATCAGGTGATACCGCCTCAAGATGTGCCTGGACTTCTGATAGGACCTGGGTTCCTTCGCTAAAGCTATAGCCCCGTTGTTGTCGAAATACAGAGGTATTGGATCAACAATGGACGGAACCACCTGAAGTTCTGTCAAGAACTTCCTTATCCAGACGGATTCTTTTGCGGCATCTGCAGCAACGATATATTCTGCTTCCATCGTCGAGTCAGCAACAGTTTCCTGTTTGGAACTCTTCCAACACACCGCCCCTCCATAGAGGGTAAAGACATAACCCGACATGGACTTGGAATCATCCTTGTCACTCGGGAAGCAGGAGTCAGCAAAGGCCTCGATCTGGAGGTCTTTTCCACCATACACCAAG
Source organism: Agapanthus africanus (assembly GCA_030015575.1). NCBI lineage: Eukaryota > Viridiplantae > Streptophyta > Magnoliopsida > Asparagales > Amaryllidaceae > Agapanthus > Agapanthus africanus. Next base: position 393,977,821 of record JASDDO010000026.1, on the reverse strand, counting down.
AACATCTCCTTAGTCCTTCTCAGGTACTTGAGAATGTTCTTTACTGCTATCCAGTGCTTCTCCATAGGGTTTGACTGATACCGGGTTACTACACTCAGTGCATAAGCTACATCTGGTCTGGTACACAACATCGCATACATTATAGAGCCTACAGCAGAAGCGTAGGGTATAATAGACATGCGATCCCTTTCCAAATCAGTCTTGGGAGACATCTCTTTGGAGAGGGTGATCCCATGACAAGCCGGTAGATTACCGTGCTTGGAATCATCCATACTGAATCTTCTTAGTATGGTGTCGATGTACCTGGACGGTGAAAGTCATAATATCCTCTTCGATCTGTCACGATAGATCCGGATCCCCAGAATGTAAGAGGCATCACCCAGGTCTTTCATGGAGAACCTGTTTGACAGATTGTAGCATAGGAATGTCATTTCCTATCAAGAGAATGTCATCCATGTATAAAACGAGGAATATGACAGTTCGTGCTACAAATATACTATAGATGCATGGTTCATCTGGATTTTTGATAAAGCCAAAATCTTTGACCGTCTCATCAAAACAGATGTTCCAACTCCGCGATGCCTGCTTTAGTCCATAAATGGACTTAAGCAACTTGCACACCTTTCCGCTTCTCCCACTCTGAATGAAACCCTCTGGTTGGTCCATATAGACACACTCCTCTAAATTTCCATTCAGAAAAGCGGTCTTTACGTCCATCTGCCAAATCTCATAATCGTGGAAGGCAGCAATGGCAAGAAGGATCCGAATGGATTTCAGCATAGCTACTGGAGAAAAGGTTTCGTCATAGTCCAAACCAGGTCTTTGACGAAAACCCTTTGCAACAAGTCTAGCTTTATAGGTCTCAACCAGTCCATCTACACCAATCTTCCTTTTGAAGATCCACTTGCATCCTACGGGTTTTACCCTATCTGGAGCAACGTCCAACGTCCATACTTTGTTGGTGTACATGGACTCCATTTCGGTCCGCATTACATCCAGCCATTTTACTGAGTCAACGCTCTGAATGGCCTGCTGGAAGCTAGTCGGCTCATCACTATCAATGATGCAATCCTCTCTATCCCCGTCTATGAGAAAACCGTAGTATATCTCGGGCGGATGAGACTGCCTACTACTCCTGCGGAGCGGCGCAGGAATGTCCTGATCTTTCGAACCCTCTGGTTCTACTAAGCTTTCAGTAATAGCTCGTGGTTCTGGAATTTCTTCCAGTTCTATTGCGCTCCCACTTATCTGATTTTCCAAAAACTCAGTTTCCAAGAAGTGGGCATGACGAGAAGCAAAAACCTTTTGTTCCTCTTCGCAATAGAAGAAATATCCCTTAGAGTTCTTTGGATATCCCACAAACTTGCACTGTACTGAGCGTGCCTCGAGTTTGTCCGCATGCTGCTTTTTTACTAAAGCTGGACATCCCCATGTCTTAATGTGCTTAAGATAGTGTTTCTTCCAACACCACATCTGATATGGTATGGTAGACACAGTCTTAGTTAGAACTCGGTTCAAAAGGTATGCAGCTGATTCTAGTGCATATCCCTAGAATGATCGTGGTAACTCAGCGTTACTCATCATGGAACATATCATATCCAATAGGGTCCGGTTCCGTCTCTCCGATACACCGTTATGTTGCGGAGTGTATGGAGGAGTAAGCTGAGAGAGAATTCCATTCTCTTTTAAGTAATCCAGGAACTCGGCACTTAAGTATTCACCACCTCGATCAGATCTCAGTGTCTTGATACTTTTGCCTGTTTGTTTTTCTACTTCATTCTTATATTCCTGGAATTTTCCAAAGTCTTCGGATTTATGTTTCATTAAGAAGACATATCTGTACCTTAAAAAGTCATCCGTAAAAGTAATGAAGTAAGAATAACCGCTTCGCGCATGTGTAGACATTGGACCGCACACGTCGCTGTGTACGAGTCCCAAGAGCTCGCTCGCTCTTACTCCGTGTCCAGTGAACGGAGTCTTTGTCATCTTTCCTTTGAGACAGGATTGACAAGTTGCATATGATTGATATTCGAACGGATCCAAATATCCTTCTGAATGTAACTTCGTCAACCTTCTCTCATTGATGTGACCCAGTCTACAATGCCAAAAGAAAGCCTGATTTGTTTTCGGAGACTTTCTTTTGTGTGTATTCTGGACATTGAAAATCTATGGTTGGTTTAATATGTATATACCATTGCTTAATGTACCTGACCCAATCAAAACTTGATTAAGGCGAATGTTCACAACATTACTTACAAATGCTAATTCATAACCTTCTTTAGATAATAAAGATACAAATATGATATTACAGGTTGCATTGGGTACAAAATAACAATCACGCAAAACCAAAACGTGTCCATCTGATAACCCCAGGTGATAGTCCCCCACGAACTCAGCATCCATGCCAGCTCCGTTTGCAACTCTGAGGGTCATATCACCTTCCTTCAAAACCCTACGCCTTCTCAGTGCCTGTAAAGAATTACAGATATGAGATCCTGATCCGGTATCCAATACCCAGGATGTAGAGTTTATTGATAGACAGTTTTCAAAAACATACACACCTAAAGCTGAAGTCGCAACTTGCTTCAGATCCTGTGTTCTGGCCTTCCAAGCCCTGCAATCCTTTTTCTATTGTCCACTCTTGTGACAGTAAAAGCATTCTTCCTTTCCCACAAGCTTTCCTGCTACCATTGTTGCCTTTGCCATTCCCTTCGTATCCACTTTACTAACACCGCCCCTTGGTTTGGTGGGGGTTTTCTTCTTCTTTCCCTTGGCTTTCGCCTTGGACCTAAAAGAGGAAGATCCTCCTACAAACAAAGTGGATGTTTCCATACCTTTCTGTAGGGTGCCCTCTGCACTCCTCAGCATGTTGAGGAGTTCTGAAAGTTCAACTTCTTTTTCTTGCAAGTTGAAGTTCAGGATAAACTGGGCGTAAGTGGAAGGAAGGGACGGAGAATCAAGTCCGTGTAGAGCTCGTTCTCTAACGTGGTCCCAAGGTCCGCGAGCTCCTCAATGAAGCCAATCATCTTAAGCACGTGTTCCGCTAACGATGATCCGACGGCCAATCTCGCCGAAAACAACTTTTTTGAGACTTCGTATCTGGCGATACGAGATTTCTCTCCATACAGTTCTTTTGTATGGAGAAATATGTATTCAAGGTCCATATTCTCGTGCCTCCTCTGGTGTTCATTATCCATAGAGGCAAGCACGAGGCACTTAGCCTTCGCGCAGTTGATTTCCCAGGTCTTACGGATTTCCTTATCCGCGACGCTGGTTTTGGTACCTGGGACAGGGGGAGCTTTGGTGGTAAGGAGATACCCCAACTTGTCATAAGTGATTGCCATTTTGACATTCCTGAGCCAATCTTTGTAGTTAGGCCCTGTCGGTATGTTTTTATCTTGTCACGACCCGCAGGGTACGGAACGTGACGGGCACTTAATTTTACGAAACGTCTCAAGACGTCCGTAAAATAAGTAAGCCAAAGCCCAGAAACCAAAACCAAACAAGCAAAAGAGTGAAGAAAACCCAATCAATTGAAAGCGAGTTTATCCAATAAGTCATATAAAACCTTTTAAAAAAACAATATCAATTTTTCCGAAAATTTCGGCAGAGTCTCCTTTGTAAATACTGGCCCCCAAAATGGGTACAACAAGAATATATATGAATCCAACAAATAAGGCATCCCCAAGCGGGAGCTAGCTCTTCGCCACAAGGCGGTCACAAATCCCACGCAATATAAAACAACAACATGCAAGATAATCATGAAGGAGCATGAGAAAAACAGCATGTCGACTCAAGTGAGCTCGACCCCAAAATACAGCATAAAAAGTCCACAAATCTCACAGTCTCATCTCTAGGTCAATATACAACAATACTGGTAGATACAGTAGATGGAGTACACTAGATACAAAGAATATACAAGGTGGTACAAAAATAATAATATAACCCACCTAAGAGCAAAACCTCGAGTCCAGGAAAAAGAAGCAAGTGCGCCCGCCGCTACTGTACTGACGGAGCGGACCTGAAAAAGGCTGTGGCACAACGGGGGTGAGTTGCCAAGTCGCGAGTAATAAATAACATCTACACAGGCTATCGAAGGCATGCACACAAGCATCATATCATCTATAATACAGGTATGGCAGGACATAATAGCAGGTATGTATGCAATATGAATATACTAGCAGGTATGAATGCAATGTGAATCAGCTCATGATCTGAATGTGTAAGTATAAGAATCATTTTTTTCCTTTAGGAACCTCTTTTGAAATACCAGCACAATACCACTAGAATCAACAAGAACCTGTATCCAGCAACGACACCTCAAAACTATCACAAATCTCATATATCCATGTCATAGTATCTCTGGCCTCACCCATCCGGCTGACCCATCTCGATATCGCTATCTCATCATCTCGTGGCCACGGTCGGTATCCTCTGGATATCCGCCGTGCCAAACAGTCACCGGTAGGTAATCCGTCCCCTGCCAGGCTCATCGTCAGCACCACGAGCTTCTTGCCCCGGGGTACCTTACCGGGCCCACCATGTACCCGAGACGGTTCATCCAACTCCTCAAAACGGGTCTCGAAAACCACAGCAAACTCAAGATGGACGACACTTACATCACTAGAAAACCGCAATTTACATATTTAAAAATATAGTAAGTTTAGAAATTTTGCGGCTTTCCCCCGAAATCCAGAAATATCATAAAATCTCAAGAAATCCTCATAAGTGCATATGTCAATGATAATGAATGCATATGGTGTCAATAATCAAGTTGCGATGTGTGATTAATAAACTAGGCATGAACAAATAATATGATGAGGTACATGAACATGAATAGCAATCCTACGATTTCGTTTTAAGGAATTAAAGGCAATAGCAAAAGTTTAAGTATCAATTATAGTAAAAGGTTTCAAATTATAGGTTATCTAGTGTGGTGGCATGGCAATTACCAGGGTGTGTGTGTAAGCATGAATAGTGCTCGTGCTGCATATAAAAACCCTGGCAATGGTTCAGGTGTCCTATAGAATGGGTTCGCATATGTATGTCAATATAAGGCATGAATGTAGCAAATAATCAAACAAGTATTACACCCCTAATTACTAACATTACTAAGAATCTTCTTTTTAAGCTACTAAAACTATCGGGCGACTTACGCCATCCAACGATAGTCCCCCGTAGATGTTACATCTACTCACCGGAATCCCTAGCTAGTCACGTCCAATCACCGCTTTCCCCTTTCGTGCCGCGTCTTACATCTCCGCGACCGAACCTGGAATTTACATCAATACCAAACATAAGGTTACATACCATGAAACGACGCAAATTCCAAACGAAAATACCAACGTTCACAAGCTAGGTACAACGTGCACATGGTGCGCGGAACACACGCGAAAATCGCAAAAACTAACTAAAATCGTCGATTTGGTTGCCCGGCAAAACTAAAACCCGAACACACAAATTTTCGCACTCACGCATCCTAAATGTCATAGGATAATCCAATACAATCATCAAGATATCAAAAATAATTCATCACATAATTTTATAACAAAAACTAGTAAGCCAGAAATTTGCAATTTGGTGCAAACATCGAAAATTAGCGATAAAGTTAAAACAATCCAACACAAACATCCAAACTAGCCCACTAGATAGCCACTACACTAATTTTAAACCATTTACAAAGCATCAAACCATAATTCCAACACAACAATCATGCTTCAATCTATTTCCATACACAAACACCTTTCTTGATTTTTGTCATTAGCAATTACAATGAAAATTTCACACAAGTTTAACTTAGATTAGCATAATATGAAGCCACTTAAGCAAAGTAACCTTAAAGATTGGTTTAGTAAACAACTAGATAGCTAATTAGCTTTAATTAACTAAATAATGGTTTCTAAAACCCTAGTTTAATTTCAACAATGAACTAGAAAAACTAGATTAGGATTTTGCTAAGCTTTTAACACTAAAACCATTTAATTAAAGGAATTTAACCAAAAGAAAATAACTTGGTGGAAATTATACCTCAAGATCTATGGATCTAGCATGATCATATGCCTCTAAAATTGCCTCCTTTCCACAAGATTTAAACCAATTTGGGCTTGAAAAGAGATAGAATAAGGTTTTGTGTTGAATTTGTGAAGAAAATTAGGGATTTCGGTGGATTTTTTTGATGAAATTGAAGCAAAAGGAGATGGGGGAAAATGGGGACCTGCACCAATTTGAGGCTCGGCCAGGGAAAAGGATGGGGGGAAAGTGAGGAATTGGAGTTGGAAAAACCAAAGTCAAAGCTCTCTCATGTCACTCAAAACCCATACCTAAATTACTATATTTTAATCCTTTTCAAAACAATTCATTCACAATAGTTAAAGTAAAATAGAGGGGGATGGGGCTGCTGCAACAGTGGTGGGGCCGGCCTTGGGGAGTGGGGGTGTGTGGGAGAGGTTACAAAAAGAATCCCATGCAAAAAGACCCCTCCCCAAGTCCAAAATTGCAAGTTTTAGCTTAAAATTCAATAAATTTCGTTTTCCATAATAAAAATTAGTTAAAACTTAAAATAAAATACTAAAAATTTATATTACAACTAGATTTTAATTAACATGATTTTAAAGCTTAAATTTAGCCCATTTAAATTTGTATTTATCGCTAATTTAATGTATTTTCTTACCGGCTTAAAATAATATTAAAAATTGAAAAATTAGGGAAAATTTTTAAACGACTAGAATTTCATAAGTAACTCATTAGCTACAAAAAAACAAGCAATTACCTATCCATTTTAGGTATAATTAGTCCTAAACTGCAAAATAACAAAAAGACGGTTTACGGAAAAATACCGAATTTTCACCGATTCTCAGGAAAACACCAAAACGACTTTTCAAGGCGCTACAATCTTCCCCCCTTAAAGAAATTCGGTCCCCGAATTAAAAAATATAACTATGCGTACCTTCAAAGAGATAGGGATATTTCTTCCTCATCTCGCCCTCGGTCTCCCAGGTGACCTCCTTGCTGCTCGGGCCACGCCAAAGGACCTTGACGGTCGGTATAACTTTCGATCTCAACTTCTTCACCTGCCGTTCCAGGATGGCCACCGGCTGCTCTGCAAAAGAAAGGTCGTGCTCTAGCTGGACTGTCGGGTGCTGAATCGCATGCGAAGGGTCGTGAAGGTACTTGCGGAGCATCGAAACATGGAAGACGGGGTGAACATCGGGAAAGCTGGGTGGAAGAGCCAAATGATACGCAACTGCGCCGACCCGCTCGAGAATCTCGAAGGGACCCACAAATCTGGGACTAAGCTTTCCTTTCCGCCCAAATCGCATCACGCCCTTCATCGGAGAGACCCTCAGAAAAACATGATCGCCAACTGCGAACTCTAGCCTGCGACGACGCCTGTCTGCATATGATTTCTGCCTGCTCTGAGCTGCTCTCATCCGGTCTCGAATCAACTGTATCTTCGCTGTCGTCTCCTCAATAAGCTGCGGCCCCAAAATACTGCTCTCGCTGAGCTCTGTCCAACAGACGGGTGATCTGCATCTCCTCCCATACAATGCCTCGAAAGGTGCCATCTGAATAGTATCCTGGAAGCTGTTGTTGTAGGAGAACTCCACTAACGGTAAATGACGATCCCAGCTACCGCCGAAGTCTAAAATGCACGCTCTGAGCATGTCCTCGAGAGTCTGAATAGTCCGCTCTGACTGGCCGTCAGTCTGCGGATGAAACGCTGTGCTGAAGCTCAAACGAGTGCCCAAAGCCTCCTGAAGTCTCTGCCAAAGTCGGCTGGTGAACTGGGTGCCTCGATCTGACACGATACAAGTCGGTACGCCATGCAACCGCACGATCTCGTCGATGTAAAGCTGGGCATACTGAGCGAAGCTGAAAGTGGTCTTCACTGGCAGGAAGTGAGTAGCTTTCGTCAATCGATCAACGATCACCCAGATGGAGTCGTACCCTCGACTGGTCCTGGGTAGACCCACAACGAAATCTATCGAAATCTGCTCCCATTTCCACTCTGAAATGGGTAACGGCTGTAGCTCTCCTGCGGGCCTCTGGTGCTCGGCCTTGACTTGCTGACAAGTCTGGCATGTCGATACAAACTCCGCAATGTCCCTCTTCATCCCGTCCCATCAGTAGGTCTCTCTCATATCATGGTACATCTTGGTGGAACCGGGGTGGACACTATACACTGATCGGTGTGCCTCCTTAAGAATGTCGCGCCGCAATCCATCAGCATCTGGTACGCACAGTCTAGATCCATATCGTAAAATCTCCTGATCATCAATCACGAACTCGGAAAGTCTGCCCTGTCCCATCTGTGCCATGATCTCTGAGCAACGGTCGTCTCTGCGCTGTGCCTCATATATAAGGTCAAGCAACTGTGGGCGTGCACGAACATGCGTGAGCTGTCCCCCTGTCTGAGTGAACTCGAACTCAACTCGGCTGTCGCATAACATCTTCCAATCTGCTGACGACTGCCTCTGCACTGCGCGCAGATAGGATAGACTGCCCCCGGGCCTCCTGCTCAAAGCATCTGCCACTACATTCGCCTTGCCTGGGTGATATAAGATCTCGCAGTCGTAGTCTTTCACCAACTCCATCCAACGACGCTGTCTGAGGTTCAGGTCTCGCTGCTGAAATATGTATTTTAAGCTCTTGTGGTCTGTGAATATTTGGCAGACTCTCCATATAGGTAATGTCGCCAAATCTTCAGTGCAAAGACCACTGCAGCCATCTCCAAATCGTGAGTGGGGTAGTTCTGTTCATGCTTCTTCAACTGCCGAGAAGCATAAGCGATCACCCGGCCATGCTGCATCAATACGCATCCTAACCCCACTCGCGTAGCATCACAGTAGACCATAAATCTGCCTGATCTCGAAGGCAAAGATAATACCGGCGCCGTAGTCAAACAACTCCGTAGCTGCTGAAAACCGCGCTCGCACTCCTCTGTCCAAACGAAAGGAACTCCCTTCCGGGTCAAACCGGTCAAAGGTGCAGCTATACGGGAGAAGTCCTGAACAAAACGCCTGTAGTAGCCTGCCAGGCCTAGAAAACTACGGATCTCAGTAACCGATGTAGGTCGGGGCCACTGCTGAACAGCCTCAATCTTCTTCGGGTCCATACATATGCCGTCTCTCGTAATCACGTGACCCAAGAATCCGACGCTGTCCAGCCAGAATGCACACTTGGGGAACTTTGCGAATAGCTGGTGCTCCCTCAGAGTCTGTAACGTAATCTGCAAGTGCTGCTCGTGCTCCTCTCTGCTCCGGGAGTACACCAAGATGTCGTCGATAAACACGATGATGAACAAGTCGAGATACGGCCTGAATGTACGATTCATCAAATCCATGAATGCTGCTGGGGCGTTGGTAAGTCCGAACGACATCACCAAAAACTCATAGTGGCCGTAGCGCGTGCGGAAAGCTGTCCTCGGTATATCCTCCTGTCGAACTCGCAGCTGATGGTATCCTGATCGCAAGTCGATCCTCGAAAAATACCCCGCACCCTGAAGCTGGTCGAACAAATCATCAATGCGTGGCAACGGATATCTGTTCCGCACGGTAATCTTGTTCAGCTGGCGGTAGTCGATACATAAGCGCAAACTTCCATCCTTCTTCTTGACAAACAGGACCGGAGCACCCCACGGAGAAACACTAAGTCGAATAAGCCCTTTATCTAACAAATCCTGCAACTGATCCTTCAGCTCTCGAAGCTCTGCTGGGGCCATCCGATAAGGCGGTATAGAAATAGGCCCCGAGCCGGGAATCAAATCGATGCAGAACTCAACGTTGCGCTCAGGTGGTAGCCCAGGTAGCTCATCAGGGAAAACATCAGGGAACTCACAAACAACCAGGACCCGGTCCAACGGAACCTCTGCAGCTCGAGTATCACAAATATACGCTAAGAATCCCTGACATCCCTTCCGCAAGAGCTGACCAGCGCGAAGAGACGAAATCAAGCTGGGAAGGGTGACGCTGTGGTCTCCCTGAATAACAAGGACCGGCTCTCCCGGAAAGCTAAATATGACTGCCTTCTCACGGCAGTCCACCGAAGCATAACAAGTGGCTAGCCAATCCATGCCCAGAAGCACATCAAAGTCCAACATATCAAGGAGAATCAAATCAACCGATGAATCCCTCTCCCCGATACGAACAGAACACAATCGAAAAACAAAACGAGCGACAAACGACTCGCCTACCGGAGTAACAACAACAAGCGGATGATCTAACGACGACGACTCACGGCCCAACATCGGTGCAAAGTGTGTAGATACGTACGAATGTGTGGAACCTGGGTCAAATAAAACCCGTGCGTCGAAAGAGCAAATTGGCAAGGTACCTGTCACAACGGCATTGGATGCCTGCGCATCCTGCGGTGTCAAAGCAAATACTCGGGCCTGTCCTCCACCGATAGCGGGCTGACCTCGACCTCGGCCTCTGCCTCCTCGTCCTCTCTGAACAGGACCGCCGCGTCCACGGCCTCTGGGTGCACCTAAATGGCGTGGAGCATCGCCTGTGGTAGGAAGTAGGGCTCTCTGAGGAGGGGGTGGTGATGGTGGTAGGGTCACATGCGGAACGGTCGCCGCTCCCTGTCGTCTCGCCGGACAGTCTCTGACAAGATGGTGCGGACTACGGCACCCAAAACACCCCAGCGACGGCTGCTGTCCCTGGGGATAAGAACCATATAACTGTCCCCGTCCAAATCCTCTGCCAGGCCTATCTCTCGGAAAGAATCTGGCGCGCTGCCTCTGAGACGGTACATCGGTGCGAATCCTCTTCGGCCCAGAAATGGCCGAAGTCTGTGATATGCGTGCCTCCATCCGTAATGCCGTATCCATGGCAGCTGAATAAGTGTCGTAGTGCTGGGCGCCAATGGCAAGATATAGCTAGGCATCAAGTCCCTGTATGAACCTCTTCACCATCTTCTCTTCGGTATCCACCAAATATGGAGCATATCGGGATAACTGTGTAAACTGGATGTCATACTCAGACACCGTCATCCCAGGTGTCTTGACTAAGGCCTCGAAGCTACGAGCTCTGGCGTCACGAACGCTCTCTGGGAGGAAACGAGCTAGAAAGACCGCTGTAAACTCGGCCTAAGTCATAGGAGGTAGACCTGCAGCTCGACCACTCAAGACTGACTCCCACCATATCTGCGCGAGACCCTCTAGTCGGAAACTCGCAAGCTCTACCCATCGATCATCCGAACATCTCAACGAACGGCAGATCCTGGCTAAACTGTCAAGGAACGTCTGTGGGTCCTCCGCTGCCTCGGTACCGGTGAATACTGGAGGTCTCAGCCTCATGAAATCCTGTAGTGAAACCGGGATGGTCACGGCGGTAGTAGTAGGAGCAGGTATCATAGCAGTTTGGGATGTAGTAGGTGCGTCATCCGGCCTCGGTGTACGACTGGCTGCAACTAGGGATCCTACCATCTGACGTAGCTCCTGCATGCCCCCCATCATCTGTCGCAACTCCTCCATACCAGTCTCGAGCCTATCCATACGGCCTGGGGAAGGTGGATCGGTCTGTCCCGGAGGCGTAGGCATACCACCCGGCTCAGTCCTAGTCTCGGACGAGCCAGCTCGAATCTCGTCTCGGGCGGCAGCCCTCTGTGCCCTCGTAGCCTTCGGCGGCATAGTGGCTGGTACAGGAAAAAGGATAATAAGAACAGTGCAATAGAATCATAAGATACACGGAATTGAAAAAGGAATTTCAAACAAGTATATCCTAAAGTCACTTAGGCGGAGTACCGTATCGCAGGTATGCCGCGGACATACACACGCTACGTTACCCTACTTAAGTCACTTATTCCATCTACCAAGGGTCATCCTACACTCAAAAAGGTAAAACCTATCTCTTTGATACCAAGTTTGTCACGACCCGCGGGGTACGGAACGTGACTAGCACTTAAGTTTACGAAACGTCTCAAGACGTCCGTAAAATAAGTAAGCCAAAGCCCAGAAACCAAAACCAAATAAGCAAAAAAGTGAAGAAAACCCAATCAATTGAAAGCGAGTTTATCCAATAAGTCATATAAAACCTTTTAAAAAAACAATATCAATTTTTCCGAAAATTTCGGCAGAGTCTCCTTTGTAAATACTGGCCCCCAAAATGGGTACAACAAGAATATATATGAATCCAACAAATAAGGCATCCCCAAGCGGGAGCTAGCTCTTCGCCACAAGGCGGTCACAAATCCCACGCAATATAAAACAACAACATGCAAGATAATCATGAAGGAGCATGAGAAAAACAGCATGTCGACTCAAGTGAGCTCGACCCCAAAATACAGCATAAAAAATCCACAAATCTCACAGTCTCATCTCTAGGTCAATATACAACAATACTGGTAGATACAGTAGATGGAGTACACTAGATACAAAGAATATACAAGGTAGTACAAAAATAATAATATAACCCACCTAAGAGCAAAACTTCGAGTCCAGGCAAAAGAAGCAAGTGCGCCCGCCGCTACTGTACTGACGGAGCGGACCTGAAAAAGGCTGTGGCACAACGGGGGTGAGTTGCTAACTCGCGAGTAATAAATAACATCTACACAGGCTATCGAAGGCATGCACACAAGCATCCTAGCATTTATAATACAGGTATGGCAGGACATAATAGCAGGTATGTATGCAATATGAATATACTAGCAGGTATGAATGCAATGTGAATCAACTCATGATCTGAATGTGTAAGTATAAGAATCATGTTTTTCCTTTAGGAACCTCTTTTGAAATACTAGCACAATACCACTAGAATCAACAAGAACCTGTGTCCAGCAACGACACCTCAAAACTATCACAAATCTCATATATCCATGTCATAGTATCTCTGGCCTCAGCCATCCGGCTGACCCATCTCGATATCGCTATCTCATCATCTCGCGGCCACGGTCGGTATCCTCTGGATATCCGCCGTGCCAAACAGTCACCGGTAGATAATCCGTCCCCTGCCAGGCTCATCGTCAGCACCACGAGCTTCTTGCCTCGGGGTACCTTACCGGGCCCACCATGTACCCGAAACGGTTCATCCAACTCCTCGAAACGGGTCTCGAAAACCACAGCAAACTCATGGTGGACGACACTTACATCACTAGAAAACCGCAATTTACATATTTAAAAATATAGTAAGTTTAGAAATTTTGCGGTTTTCCCCCGAAATCCAGAAATATCATAAAATCTCAAGAAATCCTCATAAGTGCATATGTCAATGATAATGAATGCATATGGTGTCAATAATCAAGTTGCGATGTGTGATTAATAGACTAGGCATGAACAAATAATATGATGAGGTACATGCACATGAATAGAAATCCTACAATTTCGTTTTAAGGAATTAAAGGCAATAGCACAAGTTTAAGTATCAATTATAGTAAAAGGTTTCATATTATAGGTTATCTAGTATGGTGGCATGGCAATTACCAGGGTGTGTGTGTAAGCATGAATAGTGCTCGTGCTGCATATAAAAACCCTGGCAATGGTGCAGGTGTCCTATAGAATGGGTTCGCATATGTATGTCAATATAAGGCATGAATGTAGCAAATAATCATACAAGTATTACACCCCTAATTTCTAACATTACTAAGAATCTTCTTTTTAAGCTACTAAAACTATCGGGCGACTTGCGCCATCCAACGATAGTCCCCCGTAGATGTTACATCTACTCACCGGAATCCCTAGCTAGTCACGTCCAATCACCGCTTTCCCCTTTCGTGCCGCGTCTTACGTTTCTGCGACCGAACCTGGAATTTATATCAATACCAAACATAAGGTTACATACCATGAAACGACGCAAATCCTAAACGAAAATACCAACGTTCACAAGCTAGGTACAACGTGCACAAGGTGCGCGGAACACACGCGAAAATCGCAAAAACTAACTAAAATCGTCGATCTGGTCGTCCGGCAAAACTAAAACCCGAACACACAAATTTCCGCACTCACGCATCCTAAATGTCATAGGATAAGCCAATACAATCATCAAGATATCAAAAATAATTCATCACATAATTTTATAACAAAAACTAGTAAGCCAGAAATTTGCAATTTGGTGCAAACATCGAAAATAGGCGATAAAGTTAAAACAATCCAACACAAACATCCAAACTAACCCACTAGATAGCCACTACACTAATTTAAAACCATTTACAAAGCATCAAACCATAATTCCCACACAACAATCAAGCTTCAATCTATTTCCATACACAAACCCCTTTCTTGATTTTTGTCATTAGCAATTACAATGAAAATTTCACACAAGTTTAACTTAGATTAGCATAATATGAAGCCACTTAAGCAAAGTAACCCTAAAGATTGGTTTAGTAAACAACTAGATAGCTAATTAGTTTTAATTAACTAAATAATGGTTTCTAAAACCATAGTTTAATTTCAACCATGAACTAGAAAAACTAGATTAGGATTTTGCTAAGCTTTTAACACTAAAACCATTTAATTAAAGGAATTTAACCAAAAGAAAATAACTTGGTGGAAATTATACCTCAAGATCTATAGATCTAGCATGATCATATGCCTCTAAAATTGCCTCCTTTCCACAAGATTTAAACCAATTTGGGCTTGAAAAGAGATAGAATAAGGTTTTGTGTTGAATTTGTGAAGAAAATTAGGGATTTCGGTGGATTTTTTTGATGAAATTGAAGCAAAAGGAGATGGGGGAAAATGGGGACCTGCACCAATTTGAGGCTCGGCCAGGGAAAAGGATGGGGGGAAAGTGAGGAATTGGAGTTGGACAAACCAAAGTCAAAGCTCTCTCATGTCACTCAAAACCCATACCTAAATTACTATATTTTAATCCTTTTCAAAACAATTCATTCACAATAGTTAAAGTCAAATAGAGGGGGATGGGGCTACTGCAGCAGTGGTGGGGCCGGCCTTAGGGAGTGGGGGTGAGTGGGAGAGGTTACAAAAAGAATCCCATGCAAAAAGACCCCCCCCCAAGTCCAAAATTGCAAGTTTTAGCTTAAAATTCAATAAATTTCGTTTTCCATAATAAAAATTAGTTAAAACTTAAAATAAAATACTAAAAATTTATATTACAACTAGATTTTAATTAACATGATTTTAAAGCTTAAATTTAGCCCATTTAAATTTGTATTTATCGCTAATTTAATGTATTTTCTTACCGGCTTAAAATAATATTAAAAATTGAAAAATTAGGGAAAATTTTTAAACGACCAGAATTTCATAAGTAACTCATTAGCTACAAAAAAACAAGCAATTACCTATCCATTTTAGGTATAATTAGTCCTAAACTGCAAAATAACAAAAAGACGGTTTACGGAAAAATACCGAATTTTCACCGATTCTCAGGAAAACACCAAAACGACTTTTCAAGGCGCTACATATCTAGTAGTAACTTAAGTCCAGTCATGATGATTGGTCGCTGCAATTAGGAGAGAGGGAAGAAACACTTTAGCATGATGCTCTTTCAAGTTTAGAGTGGTTTTTAATTTTTCTAAACAGGATGGCTCCCACTGTCTCTCGAATCCCTCCTCAAACCAAAAAGGAAGAATTAGTCAGGATCAATCTCACCGTACAATACTTGCTTAACTATTCAGCCAGGCTAGTGTCGGTACTTCGAGGGAGGTTTCTCAACGCTTTCGCGAAGTTCTTTAATTAAATAACCTCTTTTCCCTGGGGGCGCAGCCCCGCTAACACCTTTCTAGACACCTACTAGGTTTATAGCATTGATCGTTAAGTGAGAAATTTCCCGAGGAGTAGCATATACTCACAGTAGGATCGGGATCCAAATATCATTGCATGACAAAACTGAAGGAATCCTACCAGAATCATCACAGTCCAAATGGTATGCAACGCTAGCAAGTTTTAGTTCTTTTGAAACTCCCGATGTGGATTTTTGCCCCATGCTCTTATGACCTTGACTTTGGCCAACAAATCATAAGTCACATGTCAAGTTCTACCCGTCATTTTCCAGGTTAATTTGAACCCACCCGTACCTACCCTTGACTTTGGCCAACAAGGCAGTACGACTGTCCAAAACCAACACATCTATCTATGCTGCACATGAATACCCAATAGCTACCAATCACTATGCCTTGACTTTGGCCAACAAACATAGCTTGAATACTATTGACCATCCATATGAAACGACGGAGGGCTACGAATGGTTTTGGCGAAACCGTGAACGTAGTGAACTTGATATAATCGATGGAACGAGATAGCTTTTAAAAGGAGTGGTTTAAGCTCCGCGTTTAAAAGTTATTTTGAAAAGAAACCGAGTGGTTTTGAAAGTGTTCCAACGACTTTTACTTTGGTTTATTTTTCTTGCATTAATTTTAATGCGTCCCATTATTTAATCCTACCATTGCAGAAAATAACGAAAATATGACGTACGCTTATGCCATCCGCATTCACCACGGCGTCCCGTCATCACCCGTTGGGTTGCTTAACTAACGACAGAGCGGGGGCTGGACTAGCGCGGATGCAAAACATAAGCAACGCCTAAATAGATATCTACATATATATATATACATTCGTCAGATGCAATGAGAGCCATTCCAGATCACAGATGAACACATTGGATATACTAGGAATCCGCATTCCGTACGAGCCTGTAACGAAGAGCGGATTACACGGTCGCGATGAATAGCCAATACCCCACCCTAGACCCCTACGGGTGCGGCAAACTACCCGCCAAGTACCCGAAGCGAAGCAACCTCCCTCAACGACGTGAGTATGCCACTCAGTACTTCGAGATACCTGGTAGTTTGTGCACCCCACTTTGGGTCTATCCTAGGAGCAAAAACAGTAAAATGAAATTATACAATGACGGCTACAACCCCATCCCGGTTGTGCGGCCATATAAATAATATTACAAGAATTGAAAGATAAAGAAAACTCTCTTCTCACAACCCCCTCGGCTATTCATCTGCGACAATCTAACGAATTCATATACACAAACCATCAACATTACAGATCACAGATATGTATAACCCCCACTAATCGACGTATAGCGATTAGCAGACGTTCAATACATATATAACATTACAAATACAACCCATTAGCCATAATCTACAGAAAATCGACCAAAATACGGATTTGTAACCACCCCAAAAACAAACTTGTTCTCTGGAAATTCTGGACAGAAACAAACCATCTCAAAAATCACAAAACACCAACAGGAGAATACTGCAGGAGAAATGATCCACGGCCGAGTCAACTCGGCCGCGGATCCGCGGCGGGAGCAAGCTCTTGCCGCGGATCCGCAGTGAGTTGGTCGACTCACTGGATCGTTTTTCTTTCCTGTTCTTTAAAAAGCCTGAGCCGATTTTTAATACATGATTTATTATTTTTTGAGCAGAAATAAAATCGGCAGAAACTTGATATTTTTCACGTGTTTTACGATTTTTCGTCCGATCGAAATTCTAGATACTTTGCTAACATGCTAGGGTGTGTTTAGCTAGGCTCTGATACCACTGTAAGTCCACGTTACCTCTCCCGGTTCTTTCGGGCTTGCGGAAATGGTGAAAAACGATTTTTCGGGTAATGGTAACATGGACTATCAAACACGGATCTTTTCTAAACTACACACTAGCAACTAACTAAAGCTTTACCTACTCGGTTAGGGGTTATACCTTGACTTGAACTCCTTCTCTTGGACTCTTTGTGGTGGTCGGATGGTTCTTTCCTCGTCGCCTTCTCTTGCCGAAAATGGATGCACCTGAGAGTCTCTACCTTGAGCTTCTTTCTCGAACTTGAGAAAACTAAAGTGTCCGGCTTGCTAGACCTTCAACCTTAGGATGAGTAGAGAGTGGCTTTGGTGTTTTATCTCTAAGGAAATGTTTCTCAACACATGAGATGAATTTTCCTTGAGCTAGAGGAAGACGAAGAAGAAAGGATGAGAGAGAATCAATATGATAGAATGAGAATAGTTTTACAACCATATCAAATATATGTGAATTAATCTAATTAATAATATTAATCAAAATGAAAAAGGTGATGCTTGGTTTGATAAGACCATTATCATTTCACATTAAATGTTTTTGCAAAGATCAAAGAGCATCTTTGGAATGAAATGATGATGGTCAATGTTTCAACCTTGGTCAATAAGTCAACCTTGGTCAACAAGTCAACAAACCCTAACCATAACCCAATTTCATTTAAATAACATTATCAATTGATATTTCACACATTCATTAGGGTTTGGTAAACGACAACCGTCAACTGTGCATACACACCCGTACCAAAACCCTAATGAGAATCCTCTTCCTCTGCCTCAGTCAACTGTGCATACACACCCGCATTCGTGTTCGGAGGAGCACGAATACTATGAGATAAAACTAACCCCAAAGCATATACTAGGATCTGGCTCAAACCAGAGCCCGCTAGTAATAACTGTCCGGACATCAAACGTGCACAAGTGCGCGGATGTGAACGAACCCTGTCGCAAAACCATGCGACCTCTACTCTGTTTTTCCCAAAGGCGAATAACCCTCTGTGTGGGACTCTAAAGACTCGACACTATGCTTGCAGTGGGTTTAACCACAGGCCGCAAGCGGTACTAGCTGTACGTAACGGTCCCCAGGTAGATGCCGATAAGAAGACTGATGAGGTGAACCCATCCGAACTCCTACTGATCCTGAATGTGACAATCTCCATACAGTCCGGTCTATTCGTCTGAGAATATCGCATGGCGGGCCTAGGGGGCGGTAAACGCCAGTCCCCTAACAGCGGTACAAGTCGTGTTGGAGTGTAGCCCAAAACACCCTGAGATAACACTGGAAACCTACCAGTATATCTCGCTTGCCCTGGCCAAGGACTTTGTGTAATGGCTCTCCTAGACACAGCGCGATATCAACCCCCAATACCGGGAGAGACGAATCCTGTCTAACCGTCACTGCCTCTAAGTACTTCGGGACTGCACCCAACTACTACGTGTTTGCACGACTCCTTTGAGTCGTGGTAGGGTAGTAATCAAAGTACAGTGGGAACACACTCGAGGCGAAGTGACAGTGTCAAGTCAGCGGACTAAGCTGTACTCATGTCACCTAGGAACTGATAACTGACGATAGGTATAGTACCAACCAACAGTTCCCAACGAGTCCTGTCCAGTGTACTTGTAACCTAACGAGCACCCGCATACTATCTCAAGTACGACGTACTGACGGCTGTGGGACAGACCGTCTCCCAAGCTGGGATGAGAAGCGCATACGCTAGTCTACTCCGGAGTATCGATGCCCTGTCTTGATAGTCCTACGACTAGAGAACTGCATAAGGATGTGCTTGTGTATTACCCAGCCTCCACGAGTGTGACTGCCATCACAACGCTGGTAATTAAGCAAAGATTCTAAGGGCTCCACTAATGTGTATAGGTGATATACTAAAATAAACACATGTACACATTAAAGTAGAAACAAACCAAGTAGCATACTACTATTTTGAGCAAGATTGTCTATACAACTGTGAATATCCCAAGCTTCCATTAAGTAATATACAAACTAGTATGATACAGTAATGGCCTCTAGGGCATATACACTAACAGTCTAACCGTCACTGCCTCCAAGTGCTTCGGGACTGCACCCAACTACTACCTTTTTGCATGACTCATTTGAGCCGTGGTAGGGTAGTAATCTAAGAACAATGGGAACACACTCGAGGCGAAGTGACAGTGTCAAGTCAACGGACTATGCTGTACTCATGTCACCTGGGAACTGATAACTGACGATAGGTATAATACTAAACCAACAGTTCCCAGCGAGTCCTGTCCAGTGTATTCGTAACCTAACGAACACCTGCATACTATCTCCAGTACAACGTACTGATGGCTGTGGGACAGACCATCTCCCCTCCTGGGATGAGAAGCGTATACAATAGTCTACTCTGGAGTATCGATGCCCTTTCTCGATAATCCTACGGCTAGGGACCTGTATAAGGATGCGCTTGTAGATTACCCAGCCCCCACTAGTGTGACTGCCATCACAACGCTGGTAATCAAGCAAAGATCCTAAGGGCTCCACTAATATGTATAAGCTATATGCTAAAAGAAACATACACACATATTGACGTAGAAACATACCAAGTAGCATACTACCATTTTGAGCAAGATTGTCTATACAACTGTGAATATCCCAAGCTTCCATTAAGTAGTACACACACTAGTATGATACAGTAATATCCTCTAGGGCATATACACTAACAGGTTCGGTTAACCTGGTTCATGAGTTTTAGTTTAAGGTCAAGTCATGGTCGCTGCCAGAGAGAGAGAGAGAGAAAAGAAATACTCAGCATGCACTCTAACCTAGATTAGATTGGTTAATCACTTTAACTAATCAGGATGGCTCTTACTGTTTCCTCAAATTCTTCATCAAACCCTAAAAGGAGAATTAGTCGGGTTAATCTGAAAATCACCCGAGGAGTAACACCTACTCATCAGTGGGAATCGGGACCCAACTATCATCGCATGATAACTTGATGGAAGCCACTCAAGTCACCACACTCCAGAAGGTATGCGCATGCCTGGCAAGTTTCTTTTATATTTGAGACTCCCGATATTGTTTTTTCCCCAAGCGCTTATAACCTTGACGAAGGTCAAAACATCATAAGTCGCAAGTCAAGTTCAACCCGTCATTATCCAGATTAATCTAGACCCATTCGTACAAGACCTTGGTCAAGGTCAAAACAGTTATACGCCTGTCTTAGATTAATGCATCTATCTATGCTACAGATAAGCACCCACTAGCTACCAAACAGTATGCCTTGGCGAAGGTCAAAACATATAGCATGAATACTAGGAGATACTTATCTGAAATGACGGAGGGCTACGTCTGTTTTTTGGCGAAAAACCTTTAACATAATGAACATTATATCCTTGAAGGAACCGAATAGCTTTGAAAAGGAGTGGTTTAGGCTCGGCATTTTTAAAATGGGTGGTTTTGTAGAAAACCATGGTTTTGAAGAAAACCGAGTAGTTTATAGTTGTTAGTTATGTATATGGCCTAGAGGCCATTATTGTACATATGATGTATATTATAGTGGATGCTTGGACATATATAGAGAGGACTTTCTTGCTCGACATGATAGTATGCTATCTGGTTGCTCTTTGTCTTAACATGTAGACTTGTATTGTGATACTGTCTTGCTCTTACATGTTGATAAAGCCCTTAAGATGTGTACTTGACTACCGGGACTATGATGGAGATCATACTAGTGGGGCCATGGTAGTCTACAAGTACATCCTTTAATTGTTCCTAGTCGAGGGTGTATCGACACAGGGTTTCGATATTCCAGAGTAGACTAACGTATACGCTTCTTGACCTATATGATGGGCGATGGATGATCCTACATCCATTGGTGTTTGACATCAAAGATGGTATACGGGTGCTCAGTAGAGACTGTGTAGACTGAACGGACTCGCCGAGAACTCCTAGTTATTATTATACCTATCGTCAGATAGCAGTTCTCTGGTGACACTGGTACAGGTTAGTCTGTAGACCCGAGATCGACATAGATTCTTGTGTGATTTCCACCTTACCACGTTCAAGAGAACGTGCAAAACGGTGGCTTTTGGGTACAGTCCCGAATCACATGGAGGCAATGAGCGATAGGAGGGGATTTGTCTCTCCCGGTATTGGGGGTTGATGTTGCATTGTGCTCGATTGGCTATAACAGGAAGTCCCTGGCCAGGGCTGATACGGAGATTTACTGGTAAGTGTTATCAGTAGTTTCTCGACCCGTTACAAGCCTCATATCGGCGAGACTTATCGGTTACTGAGGTCTGACGTTTACCACCCCTAAACTAGATATGCGACATATCAGACGAAGAGACCGGAATGTACGGTAGTGTTACTGACAGGCTTTACAGTCTGTTGGGATTCCTTAGCACCTAGCCTAGGGTTTGCAAGCATCACTCATGCCACAACAAAAATTCAAGGGGGTGCTAAGCAATCAAACTAAGAATCAAGCTAGAAAACTAGGGTAACAAAAGCTTGTAGATCCGGTCCTTCACTTCTAAAGCTCCGTGTTGACGTCCCTTCACTTCGATCATCGAGCTCCCGTACTCTAGTGATGGTTTTCTTGGAGAAATGAATGGATTTGCTCGTAGTCTTCGAGGCCGAAGATGATCTACGTCGAGGTGACTCAAACTCAAGTTCCCTCTTCACTTGGTCAAGAACTTTGTGAAAAGAACATCCTAAACTAAATGGAAAGTAGTAGAGAATGATGAAATAGGAAATGGGTTCACTTTAGATTTTGATTTCTCACTTTATTTCTTCACTTAGAAAAAATCTAGCAACCTTTTTCTTTTGGATGAAGAAGAAGAAGAAGAAGAAGAAGAAGAAATGATGTGAAGTGAATTATCATAATGCAACCATGGGTGAGTTAGTTTTTATCCACTAACTATTGTAGAGACATAACCATGGCTAATTATAATGGTCTGGTTAAGAAATATCTTAATTAAGACAAAATGAGTGGACTTTGTCAAAGATGCTTTAAGCTTCATAAAGCTTTGAGCCATGACAAAAGAAGCCACCATTTTGAATACTTATGATAAACAAAAACCTAAATTATAATTAGCATGGTGTATGTCACCCACCCACCCATGTTTGCATGTATCATTAAGCATGATACAATCATTTACACAAACATATATCACATATACATCATGTGCACAACAAGTGAGATAATAATCTTAAGTGAACCAATACTAGTTAATGTAAAGTAATATATCAAATATATAATTATACATTAAATCATTAAATTAACACTTGATTTAATGATCCGGTCATATCGCATAAAACCGACTAATATCTAGTGTATCAATATATCGAATCAACACTTGATTCGGTAACCCGGCTATATCGCATATAACCGACCGATGATACAAATCGCGAGAATAGAATACAGTATCACATACTAGTATTATTCTCGGTCCCGCACATATCTCATATATGCTCCTATTTCGTATCGCCTGAGCCAGGAAACCTCTGTGTAGGACTTTAAAGACTCGTCAATACTCCGGCAGTAAGTGGTGATCATATCAAACACCCACACGCCGCAAGCGGTCTGCTAAATGTAACGGCCACCCGGGTATTGAGCGATCAGAAGATCAACGAGCAAGCCTGCACACACTGCTGTGAATCCAATCAGTAACACTTATCGCACAGTCCGGTCTGTTCGTCTGATATGTCGCATATCTCGCCTAGGGATGGTAAACGTCAGACCCCAGTTGCTTGATAAGTCATGCCGATGTAAGGTCCATAACGAGCGTGAAACTTCTGATAACACTTACCAGTAAATCACATCAACCCTGGCCAGGGATTTTCGGTTATGGCCAGTCGAGCATAGCGCAACATCAACCCCCAATACCGGGAGAGACGAATCCCCTCCTATCGCTCATTGCCTCCATGTGACTCGGGACTGTACCCAAAAACCACCTGTTTCATTACTCAGTAGAGCCATGGTAGGGTGGAAATCAAAGTACAGTGGGAGACACACAAGACTCTATGACGATCTCGGGACAACAGACTAAGCTGTACCAGTGTCACCAGAGAACTGCCATCTGACATGAGGTATGATACCATCTGAGAGTTCTCGGCGAGTCCGTTCAGTGTATCCAGTCTCCACTGAGCACTCATATACCATCTCTGATGTCAAACACCAATGGATATGAGATCATCCATCGCCCATCACATGGGTCGAGAAGATATACGCTAGTCTACTCTGGAATATCGATGCCCCGTCTCGATATTCCCACGACTAGGAACATTGAAGGATATACTCACGGACTACCCAGGCCCCACTAGTATGATCTGCATCATAATCCTGGAAGTCGAGTACACATCCTAAGGGCTTTATCAACATGTAACAGAGAGATAGTAAGTATACATGTTAAGATAAAGAGCAACCAGATAGCGTACTATCATGTCGAGCAAGAAAGTCCTCCCTATATACGTCCCAGCATCCACCACAATATACATTTCATGTACGGTAATAGCCTCTAGGGCATACATATAACTAACAATCTCCCACTTGCACTAGGGCCATCATATAGCGGTGGTTGTAGTATCTCATACTCAACCATCCCATAAAAGTCTCTCTCTGGGAAAAGGCCTTTGTGAGTGGATCCGCCGTGTTGTCCTCTGAGTCTACTCTCCTAACCTCGATCTCCCTGGAGATCAACCATCTCCATGATCAGGTGATACTTCCTTAGAATATGTATGGGTCACTGATAGGACCGTGGTTCCTGGGCCAAAGCCACACCTCCATTGTCACACAATGGTAGGAACCTAGTTCATCTCATGAACAAATATACACCCAGACTACCTATTTGGTAGCATCTTTGGTAGCAATGTATCCAACCTTTATCGTCTAGTTTGCCACGGTATCTAGCTTGGAACTCTTCCAACATACCATCCCTCCACTGAGGGTAAAGACAATGCCTGTGACTGACATTCAATCGTCCTTACCACCATGGAAGCTATCCAGTGATTTCCCCCAGGATAGATTGATACCATCTCACTACACCTAGTGAGAATCCTAACATCCATTTAGATCTATCTCATAGATCCTAAACCCAGGATTTAGGAGGTATCACCTTAATCCTATATGGAGAGTCAATGTGATAAGAGGAGATTGACCGAGCGTAGCATAGGAAACTCCTTTCCTATCAAGAGTTTGTCATCCACGTACAATACGAGGATCACCATTATACTCCCTACCACCTTTTTGTTTATACAAGGTTCATCTACCATTTTGATGAAGTCAAACTCTTTGACTACCACATCAAAACAGATGTTCCACTTCCGCGATGCCTGCTTTAACCTGTAAAGCAACTTGCACACGTTTCCGCTGCTCCCACTGTTTACGAAGCCCTCTTGCTGTGTACTTAAAGACGCTCTCTTCTAAATCAACATTTAGAAAAGCAGTCATGACACCCAACCGCCAGATATCGTAGTTATAGTATGTAGCAGTGGCAAGCAGGATCCGGACGGACTTAAGCATAGCTATTGGAGAAAAGGCTTCATTATTATCCAAGCCTGGTTAATGACGAAAACCTTTTGGAACAAGTCTAGCTTTGAAAGTCTCAACTTTTCCATCTACACCAAGTAATCTTCTCAAGGTATACTTGCTCTTGATGGGGATTTAACCCTTCAGATATAGCAACCAAAGTCCATACTTTGTTGGTGTACATGGATTCCATCTCAGATCGCTTAGCATCCAGCCATTCTTACAGAGTCCCTACTCTTGATGGCCTGCTCGAAGCTAGTTGGGTCATCATCTCATGATTCAATCCTCGCTCCTACTGTCATCGAGAAACCGGAGTATCTCTCAGGCGGATGAGGAACCCTACCAGATCGGCGGAGAGGCTGAGGTTCGTCGGAAACTATTGAATCCTCCAGTTCTACCAAATCATCAGTTGTAGTTTGTATAGCTAGAACTCCTTCCAGTTCTACAGAACTGACCTTGTCTCGATCTTGTCCGGATTTTGCTTTTAGACATAGGCCGGACAACCCCAAATCTTAACTTGCTTAAGAGATGGGCTCTACCCATACCATATCACATATGGAGTGGTAGGCACTGATTTGATTAGAACCCAATTCAACAGGTATGCAGCTTCTCAAGTGCATAACTCTTAAAAGGAAACAGGTAACTCAGTATTACTCATCATAGAGCGCACCATATCATATAAGGTGCGATTGCTCCGCCCCGATACACCGACGTGCTGTGGTGTATACGAAGGAGTAATGCTGAGAGAGAATCTCATTCTCCTTTGGAATAGTCCAGGAATTCCATGCACAAGTATTCTCCTCCCTGATCACATCATAGGACATAATTCTTATACCTGGTTTTGGTTCTCTACTTCTGACTTATATTCAATGAATTTCTCAAAAGCTTCAGGCTTCTGTTTCAACAGGAACACATGTCCGAATCTTAGGAGATCATCAATGAATGTAATAAAGTACAAAGAACCAGTCCTGGCATGTGTAGACAGGGGACTTACATACATCACTATGTATCAGTCCCAAGGGTTCACTGACCCTTTCTCTGTTTCAAGTAATCGGAGCTATGGTCATCTTATCTTTGTGACATGACAGGCAAGTTTCACAAGATGTAAATTCAAACTGATTTAAATATGCATCTAAATGTAACTATGCTAGTCGGGTCGCATTGATATGACCTAGTCTACAAAGCCTTAAGATGGATTCATTCATTTTTGGACTCTTCCTCTTTTGTGTGTTCTGTTTGTTAAGAACTGTGGTTTGATTTAGAACGTATATGCTTTTAGATAATGTGCTTGAAACCGATCAACTCTTGATATAGGAAATGATCAAAACATTATCCAACAATACAAAATTTTACCCTTCTTTAATAAATAAAGAGACTGATATGATGTTGTATATCAGGTTCGGTATCTAATAACATTCGTTCAGAATCAATGTATTTGGTAATACAGGGTGATAAGTGCCAACACTTTGGCTGCAACAATTGCACCGTTTTCAACTCTTGAAACTTATCATCCGTTCTCAGTTCTCTACCTTTCTGTAGCCCATGTAACAGATTACATATCCGGGATCCTGATCCGGTATCTAATACCCAGGACGTAGATGATACTGAGAAACGGTTCTTTGTAATAAACACACCCGAAGGAGATGCATCATCATGCATTTTTTTGTTTGGGCGGCATGGGAATCCTGGTATTCCCCTATTTCCTGCTCGATCTTATATCAGTTATAAATTGGAGCGGCACCAACGTTCCCCAGCTCGGTATAACAAGCTAGTTCGGTCAATACATCCATATTATTATCTTGATTAAGGCGTGACGTGGTCTCTACCTGGAGGGAGAGAGAAGAAAATGTTAGTTATATGTATGCCCTAGAGGCCATTACTATACATAGGATGTATATTGTAGTGGATGCTGGGACATATATAGGGAGGACTTTCTTGCTCGACATGATAGTATGCTATCTGGTTAATCTTTACCTTAACGTGTACACTGATTGTCTCCCTGTTACATGTTGGTAAAGCCCTTAGGATGTGTACTTGACTACCTGGACTATGATGCAGATCATACTAGTGGGGACAGATAATCTATAAGTACATCCTTTAAAGTCCCTGGTCGAGGGTGTATCGAGACGGGGCATCGATATACCAGAGTAGACTAGCGTATACCTTCTCGACCCATACAGATGGGCGATGGATGATCCCATATCCATTGGTGTTTGACATCAGAGATGATATACGGGTGCTCAGTAGAGACTGGGTACACTGGACGGACTCGCCGAGAACTCCCAGATGGTATTATACCTTACGTCAGATGGCAGTTCTCTGGTGACACTGGTACAGAGTAGTCTGTTGACCCGAGATCGTCATAGAGTCTTGTGTGGTTCCCACTGTGCTTTGATTTCCATCTTACCACGTCCAAGAGAGCGTGCAAAACGGTGGTTTTTGGGTACAGTCCCGAATCACATGGAGGCAATGAGCGATAGGAGGGGATTCGTCTCTCCTGGTATACGGAGTTGATGTTGCGCTGTGTTCGATTGGCTATAACCGGAAATCCCTGGCCAGGGTTGCTGAGATTTACTGGTAAGCGTTACCAGTAGTTTCTCGAACTGTTATAGACCTCATATCGAGACTACTTATCGAGCTATTGGGGTCTGACGTTTACCACCCCTAGGCGAGATATGCGACATATCAGACGATCAGACCGGACTGTACGGTAGTGTTACTGGTTGGATTCACTGGAGTGTGAGCGGGCTTGCTCGTCGATCTTCTGATCGTTCAATACCCGGGTGACCGTTACGTTTAGCAGACCGCTTGCGGCTTGTGGGTGCTTGATATGATCATCATCTGCTGCCGGCGTATTGACGAGTCTTTAGAGTCCTACACAGAGGTTTCCTGGCTCAAGCGAAACGAAATTGGAGCGCATATGAGATATGTGCGGGACCGAGAATAATGCGTGTATGTGATACCGTATTCTATTCTCGCGATGAATGTGTCGAATGGTTGTATGCGATATAACCTAGTTATCGAATCAAGGATTGATTCGATAAATCGATACATTGGATATTAGTCGGTTATATGCGATATGACCGGATCGTTAAATCAAGTGTTGATTTAATGATTTAATGTATAATTATATATTTGATATATTACTTTGCATTAACTAATATCGGTTCACTTTAAATGGATTTTCTCACTTGCATTGCACAAGTTGTATATGTGATATACTTTTGTGCACTTGATTGTGTCATGTTTGATGATACATGTTAACTTGGATTTGTGTGAAGATTAAACCATGGTTGTGAGAGTGGTTAGGGTTTTGTTTATTCTCTTATTATCTATTTATTTATTTATATATTCATTTTGGAAAGTTATAAGGATGGTGGCTTGTTTTGTTTTTATGTTGAAGCTTCTTGAAGCTTTGATCAAGTCAACCATTCTTATCTCATCCTTAACCCTAACCATTCCCACTAACCCTAGTTTAGTCTCTACACATGACCATGGTTAATTTTATGATAAGAATCATTTTATTATTCTTTTCAAATAACTTATCATAATATTCTTTCTTCTTCTTCTTCATCTTCAAGATGAAGAAAGCTTCACTTCATCAATGGTGGATTGATGAAAAGTGTGAGAAATCCAATTCTAAAGTGAACCCACTTCCTATTTCTTCATCCTCTACCTCTTGCCAAGTAGTATAGGGTGTTTCCTTCATAAGTTTTCATGGCTTGGTGAAGGTGGAGCTTGATCTAGTGATGCCTCGACGTAGATCATCTTCGGCACGTTGTCGACGACCTAGCCCGCCTATTTCTCCGATGAAACCACCGTAAGAGTCATGGTTCGATTTGGACAGCGGAGAGGACTTCATCGCGGAGCTTAGGAGGTGGTGGACCGATCTACAAAGGTTGTATTTCCGTATTCTTGTAGTTAAGTGTTAACTAGTTTACTTTGTCGCCTAAACTTTCAGACAACGATCCTTATTAGGGTTTCTCGGCACCGTTAATTTTTGAAATTGGCATGGTTGATGCCTTGTGAGACCTCTTGGGAGTGCCTAGGAACCCTACAGTGGTATCAGAACCTAGCTAGAGCCTTAGGCGAAGTCTCGACGGAGTTTGAAGTCCGATCGACCCGAAACCCCAACTCAAAACTTGCTCTGTGGACTTTTTCTAAAAACTGGGATTTTTCCAGATTAAAAATTCGTAAAAAATTCAGCAGGAAGATCTAAGAGTTATGATGAAATACGACATCCTAATTCATCTAAACCGCCACGGTTCCGCGGCATGAGCATGGCTCATGCGGCGGTTCCGCGGCCGTACGGTCGTATCTCACTGTTATTGTTGCACAGTAACTCCTCTTTTCTGATGCTGGATTTTATGGGAATTTTTAATATTTATTCAAGAGTTGAATTTTTCTGGGTTGTTTTGGGGATTCGAATGTTCGATCGGATTATCAAATTTTGTCTGTGTGGCTTTCCGGATAATTTTTCAATATGTTAAAAAGTTCGACCGGATATAAATACCCAATTTTTCGCTTGTCGGGAAATTTCCAAGTGTTGGATTTTTCCGTAGTTTAACGACGTTCTAAGTAGTGCAAGTAACGCGATGGACCCTCTAGAAGACAACAAACCTTAACTCGATTATGTGACCGTCTTGAACTGCCCTTTGAACCTTCGGGTTTGGGACAGTACGGCGTGCCACATGTGAGGCGTTGGCTTGACCCTTCTACGGCTGGACCGTTGGTACTGAGGCACGAACTGAATGTTTTTAGACTTGTGTCATGCGTTGATCAGTATCGGGAAAACTTGGGTGTTTGAATGTTCGATCGAAAAGTTTAAAATTTTCTATTTATCTGGAATGGGATACAATAATTGGAATTCACAAAAGTTATGAGATAACTGAATGAATGTTATAAACATAGCACTTTAGTCTCACTTGATCGGTTGCCACGGAATTTTGATGTGATCAAAAGTCCGTCGCAATCACGTAGCGTACGCGGATACTCGCCGGGTAAACTTAATAGACAGCCTCGCCCCATAGCCCCGACCAAGTGACTGTAGGAGAACCCCGTCGCCGAAAGCATCCATTCGGGTGCTCGCGGTAGCGGTGTTCCGCCTTGGTGCACTTCGTCGACGGTATCAGGGGTGCAGCCGTCTACTGAAGTTTGCGACGAGCATTCGATCAGGATGTCGGGAATCTTGTTGAATTACCCGACTTTATATTGAAAAGTGTTTTCGATTTTGAGACTAAAATGCGGGGTTTATAATTGTTAGGCATGCGATGTCTAAGGAATTCATTTGGTCAGGCATGCGATGTCTGAGGTGTTTGCGGATTCCAACTGTTGTAGTTTTACACTTTCTTTTCTGTGACCGTAAGCGTAATATGTGATATCGCCGGTTTCGTTGCTATATGTCAACGACAATTGGGATGGACATATTTACTTACGTTGATGACATGTGATGTTATGTGTTGCTGGATATGTTATATTGGATCGTCGTGTTTGAATAGCCGGGGGTTTTTATGTGAGATGAGTGTTTTTTCATTTTCATTCATGTAAAAACTTGTATGTAATATTCTTTTATTGGGGCACTTCCAGGTTGCGGAAGTTGTCACCGTTTGTATATTATTTACTTTTCCGCACTAGGATAGACCCAGGAGGAGGGCACAAGTAACCGGGTTCTGGAGTCCAGTGGGAGACCAACTCGAGGAGTCGAGTCCGGGTCTCCTAACTCTAGAATTGGTAGGGTTGCTTGCCGCTCTCGTAGGGGTCTAGGGGTGTGGGTTTGGCTATTGATCACGACCGTGGAATCCGTGTTTTATACTGGCTCGTATTAAAAACACGGACGTCCTAGTATATCCAATATTTCATATGATTCTTCTGCTGCGATATCTGTGATGTGATCATGTGATGTTCTGTGATAGATACAGTATATAGTATATATGATATATTATATAGGCGTTACTTATGTTTTACACCCGCGCTAGCCCTGCCCCGCTCTGCCGTTAGTTACCTAACCTAACGGTGCACAAGGGGACATCGAGGCGAATGCGGATGGCATAAGTGTACGTCGTATTTATCTGTGATGTTTAGGTACTTAAATGATGGGACTTCATTAATGTGATTAATGAAATAAAAGAAACCTAAGATGTTGTAGAATCGAATTTCAAAATAAAACAGGTAGCTACAGTTCTTGCTTTGCACAGAGGTATATGTGATATATCCTGCACCTTATTCGATGAGGAAAGGACCGAGATCCCTTCACCGGGAGTGACTCCTTTAGCAATAACTGGCAGATGCTACACACTCGGTTTGTCTTTTGATTGCTTTTAAGTGTTTTTGCTTTGCACAGTGATATATATGATATATCCCGCACCTCATTCGACGAGGAAAGGACCGACGATCCCTTCACCGGGAGTGACTCCTTTAGCAAAACTAGAAAAGCCTCAAAAACACTCCATTTCAAAATTCATTTGATTCTACAATGATATCAAGTTCATTACGCAATAGGTTTTCAGAAAAACCTGTCGTAGCCCTCCGTCATTTCAGATAAGTAGTAGTTAGTATTCGTGCTACGTTTGTTAGCCTTTGTTAAGGCGTAGTGTGCGGTAGCTGACTGGTGCTTATCTGCTTATGCATATGATGCAGATTGAGTTAGGGTAGTCGTGCGACCTTGTTGGCCTTTGTCAAGGGCCGTGTGGGTGGGTTTAATTCAATCAGGAAATGACGGGTTGAACTTGACTAGCATCCTATGGTTTGTTGGCCTTTGTCAAGGTCATAGGAGGTTAGGGGCAAAATATTATCGGGAATTTCAAGTGTTGAAATTTGCAATGAGATTGCATACCTTCTATGAGATAGTTGGATCCCGATACCCGCTGCGAGTAAGAGTTACTCCTGGGAGAGTTTTATACATTACAATTAGCCGATCAAGTAGGTGTCTAGAAAGGTGTTAACGGGGTTACGCCTCTGGGAAAACGAGGTTTACATTAATTAGGTTCGTGCGAAAGCACGGGGGACCTCCCTCAAAGTACCGACACTGGCCTGGCTGAAAGATTGGCGAACTTGTAGTGTGTAATTAATCCCGGCTAGTCTTTCCTTTTAGGGTTTGAAGGAAGATTTGATAAAAAGCAGTGGGAACCATCCTGATTAGATAAAATAATAACCAATCTATTCTTGCAAGAGCGCACGCTGAGTGTTTTCTTCTCTCTCTCTCCAGGTAGCGTCCATATCACGCTTTAATCAAGATAATAATACGGATTATTGACCGAACCCGCTTGTTATACTGAGCTGGGGAACGTTGGTCCCGCTCCAACTTATAATTGTTATAAGACAAAGCAGGAAATTGGGGATTACCTGAATTCCCGTGCCGCCCAAACGAAGAGAGTTCATGCTGATGCATCATCTTCGGGTGTGTTCATTACAGAGAACTGTTTCTCAGTATCCTTTACGTCCTGGGTATGTGATACCAGATCAGGATCCCAGATATGTAATCTGTTACATAGGGCTACAGAAAGATAGAGAACTGAGAACGGGTGATAAGTTTCATGAGGCAGAAAACGGGGCAAGTGTTGCAGCCAAGTCTGTTGGTCACTGTCACCCTGTATTACCAATACATTGATTCTGAACGAATGTTATTAGATACCGAACCTGATATACAAAATCATATCAGTCTCTTTATTAGTAAAGAAATGATAAAATTTTGTATTGATGGATAATGTTTTGAACATTTCCTATATCAAAAGTTGATCAGTTCAGGCACGTTATCTAAAAGCATTGATGTTCTAAATCAAAATATAGTTCTTTAGTATACAGAACACACACAAGAGGAAGAGTTCAGAAATGAACGAATCCTTCTTGAGGTATTGTAGACTAGGTCATATCAATGCGACCCGACTGGCTGAGTTACATTTAGATGCATATTTAAATCAGTTTGAATTTACATCTTGTGAAACTCGCCAGTCATGTCACAAAGATAAGATGACCACAGCTCTGTTTATTGGAAACATAGAAAGAGTTAGTGAACTCTTGGGATGATACATGTTGATGTATGTAGGTCCCCAGTCTACAAATGCCAGGACTGGTTCTTTATACTTCATTATTTTCTCTGATAATCTCTCAAGATTCAGTCATATGTTCATGTTGAAACATGAGTCCGAACCTTTTAAGATATTCACAGATTATGATTTAGAAGTAGAAAACCAAAATACGGGTAAAAGTATTATATCCTTTGATGAGATCAAGGAGGAGAATACTTGA
The DNA here is from genome assembly GCA_030015575.1 of Agapanthus africanus. Lineage (NCBI taxonomy): Eukaryota > Viridiplantae > Streptophyta > Magnoliopsida > Asparagales > Amaryllidaceae > Agapanthus > Agapanthus africanus. Next base: position 393,944,598 of record JASDDO010000026.1, on the reverse strand, counting down.
ACACGGAATTCCTGGATTATTCTAAAGGAGAATGAGATTCTCTCTCAGCATTACTCCTCCGTATACACCATAGCACGATGGTATATCGGGGTGGAGCAATCACACCCTATATGATAAGGTGTGCTCTATGATGAGTACTACTGAGTTACCTGTTTCTTTTTGGGAGTTATGCACTTGAGAAGCTGCATACCAATTGAATTAGGTTCCAATCAAATCTATTGCCTACCGCTTCGTATGTGATATGGAAAGGGAAGAGCCCATATCTTAAGTTAGTTAAGATTTGGGGTTGTCCGGCCTATGTCTAAAAGCAAAATCCGGACAAACTCGAGGCAAGGTTAGTTATGTAGAACTGGAAAGGTTCCAGCTATGCAAACTACAGAAGATGATTTGATAGAACCAATAGGATTCAGTAGATTCCAACGAACCTCAGCCTCTCCGCCGATCTAGTAGGGTTCCTTACCCACCTGAGAGATACTTCTGTTTCTCTATGACAGTGGGAGCGAGGATTGCATCATGAGATGATGACCCAACTAGTTTCGAGCAGGCCATCGAGAGTGAAGACTCTGTAAGAATGGCTGGATGCTTAGTGATCTGAGATGGAATCCTTATACACCAACAAAGTATGGACTTTGGTTGCTATATCTGAAGGGTTAAATCCCCATCAGGAGCAAGTATATCTTGAGAAGATTACTTGGTGTACATCGAAAAGTTGAGACTTTCAAAGCTAGACTTGTTAAAGGTTTTCGTCATTGACCAGGCATGGATAATGATGAAACCTTTTCAAGTATCTATGCTTAAGTCCATCCAGATCCTACTTACCACGGCTACATACCATGACTACGATATCTGGTGGTTGGGTGTCATGACTGCTTTCCTAAATGATGTTTTGGAAGAGAGCGTCTATAAGTACACAGCCAGAGGGCTTCGTAGACAATGGGAGCAGCGGAAACCTGTGCAAGATGCTTTATAGGATAAAGCAGGCATCGCGGAGTTGGAACATCTGTTTTGATGGATTAGTCAAAGAAGTTGACGTCATCAAAATGGTAGATGAACCTTGTATAAACAAAAAGGTAGTAGGGAGTATGGTGACGATCCTCGTAGAGTACGTGGATGACATACTCTTGATAGGGAAGGAGTTTTCTATGCTACGCTCGATCAATCTCCGCCTATCACAATGATTCTCCATATAGGATCATAATGATACCTACTAAATCCTGGATTTTGAATCTATGAGATAGATCTAATTGGATATTATGATACTCACTAGTTGTAGTGAGACGGTATCAATTGATCTTGGGAAGAATCACTGGAAGTGTTCTAGGGTGATAAAGACGACTGAATGTCAGTCACAGGCATTGTCTTTACCCTCAGTGGAGGGACGGTATGTTGGAAAAGTTCCAAGATAGATACCATGGCATACTAGACGATAAAGGCTGGATACATCGCTACTTAAGATGCTACCAAAGAGGCAGTCTGGGTGTATATTGGTTCATGAGATGAACTACGTTCCAACCATTGTGAGACAATGGAGTTGTGGCTTGTGCCAAGGAACGCCGATCCCATCAGTGATCCAGACATATTCTAAGGCAGTGTCACCTGATCATGGAGATGGTTGATCTCCAGGGAGATCGAGGTTAGGAGAGTAGACTCAGAGGACAACACAGCGGATCCACTCACAAAGGCCTATTCCCAGAGAGAGACTTTTATGGGATGGTTGAGTATGAGATACTGCAACCACTGCTATCAGATGGCCCTAGTGCAAGTGGGAGATTGTTAGTTATATGTATGCCCTAGAGGCCATTACTATACATAGGATGTATATTGTAGTGGATGCTGGGACATATATAGGGAGGACTTTCTTGCTCGACATGATAGTATGCTATCTGGTTAATCTTTACCTTAACGTGTACACTGATTGTCTCCCTGTTACATGTTGGTAAAGCCATTAGGATGTGTACTTGACTACCTGGACTATGATGCAGATCATACTAGTGGGGACAGATAGTCTATAAGTACATCCTTCAAAGTCCCTAGTCAAGGGTGTATCGAGACGGGGCATCGATATACCAGAGTAGACTAGCGTATACCTTCTCGACCCATACAGATGGGCGATGGATGATCCCATATCCATTGGTGTTTGACATCAGAGATGATATACGGGTGCTCAGTAGAGACTGGGTACACTGGACGGACTCGCCGAGAACTCCCAGATGGTATTATACCTTACATCAGATGGCAGTTCTCTGGTGACACTGGTACAGAGTAGTCTGTTGACCCGAGATCGTCATAGAGTCTTGTGTGGTTCCCACTGTGCTTTGATTTCCATCTTACCACGTCCAAGAGGGCGTGCAAAACGGTGGTTTTTGGGTACAGTCCTGAATCACATGGAGGCAATGAGCGATAGGAGGGGATTCGTCTCTCCCGGTATAGGGAGTTGATGTTGCGCTGTGTTCGATTGGGTATAACCGGAAATCCCTGGCTAGGGTTGCTGAGATTTACTGGTAAGTGTTACCAGTAGTTTCTCGAACTGTTATAGACCTCATATCGACACGACTTATCGAGCTATTGGGGTCTGACGTTTACCACCCCTAGGCGAGATATGCGACATATCAGACGATCAGACCGGACTGTACGGTAGTGTTACTGGTTGGATTCACTGGAGTGTGAGCGGGCTTGCTCGTCGATCTTCTGATCGTTCAATACCCGGGTGGCCGTTACGTTTAGCAGACCGCTTGCGGCTTGTGGGTGCTTGATATGATCATCATCTGCTGCCGGCGTATTGACGAGTCTTTAGAGTCATACACAGAGGTTTCCTGGCTCAAGCGAAACGAAATAGGAGCGCATATGAGATATGTGCGGGACCGAGAATAATGCGTGTATGTGATACCGTATTCTATTCTCACGATGAATGTGTCGAATGGTTGTATGCGATATAACCTAGTTATCGAATCAAGGATTGATTCGATAAATCGATACATTGGATATTAGTCGGTTATATGCGATATGACCGGATCGTTAAATCAAGTGTTGATTTAATGATTTAATGTATAATTATATATTTGATATATTACTTTGCATTAACTAATATCGGTTCACTTTAAATGGATTTTCTCACTTGCATTGCACAAGTTGTATATGTGATATACTTTTGTGCACTTGATTGTGTCATGTTTGATGATACATGTTAACTTGGATTTGTGTGAAGATTAAACCATGGTTGTGAGAGTGGTTAGGGTTTTGTTTATTCTCTTATTATCTATTTATTTATTTATATATTCATTTTGGAAAGTTTTAAGGATGGTGGCTTGTTTTGTTTTTATGTTGAAGCTTCTTGAAGCTTTGATCAAGTCAACCATTCTTATCTCATCCTTAACCCTAACCATTCCCACTAACCCTAGTTTAGTCTCTACACTTGACCATGGTTAATTTTATGATAAGAATCATTTTATTATTCTTTTCAAATAACTTATCATAATATTCTTTCTTCTTCTTCTTCATCTTCAAGATGAAGAAAGCTTCACTTCATCAATGGTGGATTGATGAAAAGTGTGAGAAATCCAATTCTAAAGTGAACCCACTTCCTATTTCTTCATCCTCTACCTCTTGCCAAGTAGTATAGGGTGTTTCCTTCACAAGTTTTCATGGCTTGGTGAAGGTGGAGCTTGATCTAGTGAGATGCCTCGACGTAGATCATTTTCGGCACGTTGTCGATGACCTAGCCCGCCTATTTCTCCGATGAAACCACCGTGAGAGTCATGGTTCGATTTAGACAGCGGAGAGGACTTCATCGCGGAGCTTAGGAGGTGGTGGACCGGATCTACAAAGGTTGTATTTCCGTATTCTTGTAGTTAAGTGTTAACTAGTTTACTTTGTCGCCTAAACTTCTAGCCAACGATCCTTATTAGGGTTTCTCGGCACCGTTAATTTTTGAAATTTGCATGGTTGATGCCTTGTGAGACCTCTTGGGAGTGCCTAGGAACCCTACAGAAAACACTCTGCGTGCACTCTTGCAAGATTAGATTGGTTATATTTTATCTAATAAGGATGGCTCCCACTGTTTTTATCAAATCTTCCTTCAAACTTTAAAAAGAAAGACTAGCCGGGATTAATTACACCTTACAAGTTCGCCGATTTTTCAGCCAGGCCAGTGCCGGTACTTTGAGGGAGGTTCCCCGTGCTTTCGCATGGACCTAATTAAAATAAACCTCATTTTCACAGGGGCGTAACCCCGTTGACACCTTTCTAGACACCTGCTTGATCGGCTAATTGTAAAGTGCAAAACTCTCACAGGAGTAACAATTACTCGCAGTGGGTATCAGGATCCAACTATCAAATAGAAGGTATGCAATCTCATTGCAAATTTCAACACTTGAAACTCCCGATAATGGTTTTTACCACTAGCACCTATGACCTTGGCTATGGTCAACAAATCATAAGCACTAGTCATGTTCTACCCATCATTTCGTGATTAATTAGACCTACCCACATGACCCTTGGCTAAGGTCAACAAAGTCACACGACTGTCCAAACTAATCGCATCTTATGCTATGTAGGAAGACATCACTTATGTAAGTCGACGTTGTACACCCCACTACTTGCGGGGAGGCGGAAATATTAAAACAATCATTTTGTTCGAAACAACATCGACTAACCGAAAGGATCTTTGCTAAACTATTGAAGGGTTACTAGGAACTCTAACAAGGGTTAAGGAAGAATCAAACATGCCCGTTTAAAATTTTAGCCGTGCCGAATAACCCTAAACAAGATCGTTGCTAGAAAATTAGGGTTTCATATGCAAGTAAACTATGTTTACAACTAAGTGAATACGAAATACTGTTAGTTATATGTATGCCCTAGAGGCCATTACTATACATAAGATGTCTATTGTAGTGGATGCTTGGACATATATAGGGAGGACTTTCTTGCTCGACATGATAGTATGCTATCTGGTTGATCTTTACCTTAACGTGTACACTGATTGTCTCTCTGTTACATGTTGGTAAAGCCCTTAGGATGTGTACTTGACTACCTGGACTATGATGCGGATCATACTAGTGGGGACATGGTAGTTCATAAGTACATCCTTCAAGGTCCCTAGTCGTGGGTGTATCGAGACGGGGCATCGATATACCAGAGTAAACTAGCGTATACCTTCTCGACCCATACAGATGGGCGATGGATGATCCCATATCCATTGGTGTTTGACATCAGAGATGATATACGGGTGCTCAGTAGAGACTGGGTACATTGGACGGACTCGCCGAGAACTCCCAGATGGTATTATACCTTACGTCAGATGGCAGTTCTCTGGTGACACTGGTACAGAGTAGTCTGTTGACCCGAGATCGTCATAAAGTCTTGCGTGATTCCCACTGTGCGTTGATTTCCACCTTACCACGTCCAAGGGGGCATGCAAAACGGTGGTTTTTGGGTACAGTCCCGAGTCACATGGAGGCAATGAGCGATAGGAGGGGATTCGTCTCTCCCGGTATAAGGAGTTGATGTTGCGCTGTGTTCGATTGGCTATAACCGGAAATCCCTGGCCAGGGTTGCTGAGATTTACTGGTAAGTGTTACCAGTAGTTTCTCGAACTGTTATAGACCTCATATCGACACGACTTATCGAGCTACTGGGGTCAGACGTTTACCACCCCTAGGCGAGATATGCGACATATCAGACGATCAGACCGGACTGTGCGGTAAGTGTTACTGGTTGGATTCACAGGAGTGTGAGCGGGCTAGCTCGTCGATCTTCTGATCGCTCAATACCAGGGTGGCCGTTGCGTTTAGCAGACCGCTTGCGGCTTGTGAGTTTTTGATATGATCATCACCTGCTGTCGGCGTATTAACGAGTCTTTAGAGTCCTACATAGAGGTTTCCTGGCTCAAGCGAAACGAAATAGGAGCGCATATGAGATATGTGCGGGACCAAGAATAATACCAGTATGTGATACTGTATTCGATTCTCACGATTTGTGACAGTGATCGGTTATATGCGATTTAGCCGGGTTATCGGATCAAGTGTTGATTCGATAAGTTGTTACTATTGATATTAGTCGGTCATATGCGATATGACCGGATCGTTAAATCAAGTGTTGATTTAATGATTTAATGTATAATTATATATTTGATATATTACTTTACATTAACTAGTATTAGTTCGCATAAGATGGATTTTCTCACTTGATGTGCATATTGTATAAATGATATAGTTTTGTGCACTAGATTGTATCATGTTTAATGATACATGCAAGCTTGGGTGTATGTTTACTTTAAACCATGGTTAAGTGAATGGTTAGGGTTTTGAATTATTCACTTATTCATTTTATTTATTTATTTGTTTATTTTTGGCAAGAAACAAAATGGTGGCATCTTTTGTTTTGACCTTGAAGCTTCATGAAGCTTTGACCACTTTGTTTCTTTCCTAAACCTAACCATTCACCTAACCCTTGTTTAGTCTCTACACTTAACCATGGTTGCTATATGATAAGTATCATTTTTATTTTCTATTTGAAATAATATTTATCATATTATCTTCTTCTTCTTCAAGATGAAGAAGCTTGCTACCAACAATGGCAACTTGGGAAAAAGAGTGAGAAATCCAATTCTAAAGTGAACCCACTTCCTATTTCTTCATCCTCTAGCACTTGCCAAGTAGTATAAGGTGTTTTCTTCACATGTTTCATGACTTGGTAAAGTTGGAGCTTGATCTTGTGTTGCCTCGACGTAGATCATCTTCGGCATCGAAGTCGACGACCTAGCCCGCCCATTTCTCCGATGAAGCCGACGCTAGAGCCCGAGATCCGATGATCGCAGCGAGGGGACTTCATTACGGAGCTATGGAGGTGGAGGACCGGATCTACAAAGGTTGTATTTTCCGTTTACTCTAAGTTTCGTTGTTAACTAGTTATCGTTTTCGCCTAAATTCTAGTTAACGATCCGTATTAGGGTTTTTTCGGCACTTGTAAAATTTGAATTTGGCATGGTTGATGCCTTGTGAGACCTCATTAGTGTGTCTAGGAACCCTACAGTGGTATCAGAGCCTAGGTAGAGCCTTAGGCGATGCGTAGACGGAGTTAGAAGTCCGATCGAACCGAAACCCTAATCTCAAATTGCTCTCTGTACATTTTTTAAATACTGGGTTTTTTCCAGATTAAAAATGCTTAAAAAATTCATCAGGAAAATCTAAGAATTACGGTACAAAAATGAGCAAATGATACGCCCAAAGCGCGGCGGAACCGCAGCAGAAGCATGGCTTCTGCGGCGGTTCCGCGGCCAATAAGTCTCTTCAATCAACTATTTTTGCATAGTAACTTCTTTATTTTAATGCTGAGTTTTCTGGGAATTTTTAATATTTACTCAAGAGTTGAGTTTTCTGGGTTGTATTGGGAGTTCGTAGATTCGATCGGATTATCAAACTTTGTCTATGTGTTTTCCGGATAATTTGTTGAATATGTTAAAAAGTTCGACCGGATATAAATACCCAATTTTTCCCCTCCGGAAAATTTCCAAGTGTTGGATTTTTCCGTGGTTTAAAGACGTTCTAAGTAGTGCAAGTAACTCGATGGACCTTCTAGAAGACAACAAACCTTAACTCGATTATGTGACCGTCTTGAACTGCCCTTTGAACCTTAGGGTTTGGGGCAGTACGGCGTGCCACATGTGAGGCGTTGGCTTGACCCTTCTACGGCTGGACCGTTGGTATTGAGGCACGAAGTGAATATTTTAAAACTTATTTCATGTGTTGAGCTGTTTCGGGAAAACTTGGGTGTTCGAATGTTCGATCGGAAAGTTTAACATTTTTTATTTATCCGTAATGTGATACAATAATTGGAATTCACAAGTTGTTATGAGATAACTGAATGAATGTTATAAACATAGCAGTTTAGTCTCACTTGATCGGTTGCCACGGAATTTTGATGTGATTAAAAGTCCGTCGCAATCACGTAGCGTACGTGGATACTCGCCGGTAAACTTAATAGACAGCTACACCCATTAGCCCCGACCAAGTGACTGTAGGAGAACCCCGTCGCCGAAAGCATCCGTTCTGGTGCTCGCGGTAGCGGTGTTCCGCCTTGGTGCACTTCGTCGACAGCGTCGGGGGTGCGGCCGCCTACAGAAGTTTGCGACGAGCATTCGATCAGGATGTCGGGAATCTTGTTGAATTGCCCGACTTGATATTGAAAAGTGTTTTCGATTTTGAGACTAAAATGCGGGGTTTATAATTGTTAGGCATGCGATGTCTAAGTAATTCATTTGATTAGGCATGCGATGTCTAAAGAGGTTGCGGATTCCAACTGTTGTAGTTTTACACTTTCTTTTCTGTGACCGTAAGTGTAATATGTGATATCGCCGGTTTCGTTGCTATATGTCAACGACAATTGGGATACGCATGTTTACTTACGTTGATGACATGTGATGTTATGTGTTGCTGGATATGTTATATTGGATCGTCGTGTTTGAATAGCCGGGTTTTTTTTATGTGAGATGAGTGTTTTTCATTTTCATTCATAGAAAAAACTTGTATGTAATATTCTTTTATTGGGGCACTTCCAGGTTGCGGAAGATGTCACCTTTTGTATATTATTTACTTTTCCGCACTAGGATAGACCCAAGGAGGAGGGCACAAGTAACCGGGTTCTGGAGTCCAGTGGGAGACCAACTCGAGGAGTCAAGTCCGGGTCTCCTAACTCTAGAATTGGTAGGGTTGCTTGCCGCTCTCGTAAGGGTCTAAGGGTGTGGGTTTGGCTATTCATCGCGACCGTGGAATCCGTGTTTTATACTGGCTCGTATTGAAAACACGGACGTCCTAGTATATCCAATATTTCATATGATATTTTCTGCTGCGTTATCTGTGATGTGATCATGTGATATGTTATGTGATAGATACTATATATAATATATATGATATATTATATAGACGTTACTTATGTTTTACACCCGCGCTAGCCCTGCCCCGCTCTGCCGTTAGTTACCTAACCTAACGGTGCACGAGGGGACAATGAGGCGAATGCGGATGGCATAAGTGTACGTCGTATTTATCTGTGATGTTTAGGTACTTAAATGATGGGACTTCATTAATGTGATTAATGAAAGAAAAGAAACCTAAGATGTTGTAGAATCGAATTTCAAAAATAAAACAGGTAGCTACAGTTCTTACTTTGCACAGCGGTATATATGATATATCCTGCACCTTATTCGATAAGGAAAGGACCGAGATCCCTTCACCGGGAGTGACTCCTTTAGCAATAACTGGCAGATGCTACACACTCGGTTTATCTTTTGATTGCTTTTAAGAGTTTTTGCTTTGCACAGTGATATATATGATATATCCCGCACCTCATTCGACGAGGAAAGGGCCGACAATCCCATCACCGGGAGTGACCCCTTTAGCAAAACTAGAAAAGCCTCAAAAACACTCCATTTTAAAATCGTTTGATTCTACAACGATATCAAGTTCATTACGCAATAGGTTTTCAGAAAAACCTGTCGTAGCCCTCCGTCATTTCAGATAAGTGGTAGTTAGTATTCGTGCTACGTTTGTTGGCCTGCGTCAAGGCGTAGTGTGCGGTAGCTAACTAGTATTTATCTGCTTATGCATATGATGCAGATTGGATTAGGGTAGTCGTGCGACTTTGTTGGCCTGCGTCTAGGGTCGTGCGGGTGGGTTTAATTCAATCAGGAAATGACGGGTTGAACTTGACTAGCGCACTATGGTTTGTTGGCCTGCGTCAAGGTCATAGGACGCTAGGGGCAAAATATTATCGGGAATTTCAAGTGTTGAAATTTGCAATGAGTTTGCATACCTTCAATGAGATAGTTGGATCCCGATACCCGCTGCGAGTAAGAGTTACTCCTGGGAGAGTTTTACACATTACAATTAGCCGATCAAGTAGGTGTCTATAAAGGTGTTAACGAGGTTACGCCTCTGGGAAAACGAGGTTTACATTAATTAGGTTCGTGCGAAAGCACGGGGAACTTCCCTCAAAGTACCGACACTGGCCTGGCTGAAAGATTGGCGAACTTGTAGCGTGTAATTAATCCCGGCTAGTCTTTCCTTTTAGGGTTTGAAGGAAGATTTGATCAAAACAGTGGGAGCCATCCTGATTAGATAAAATAATAACCAATCTATTCTTGCAAGAGCGCACGCTGAGTGTTTTCTTCTCTCTCTCTCCTGGTAGCGACCATGTCACGCCTTAATCAAGATAATAATACGGATATTTGACCGAACCCGCTTGTTATACTGAGCTGGGGAACGTTGGTCCCGCTCCAACTTATAATTGTTATAAGACAGAGCAGGAAATTAGGGAATACCAGATTTCCCGTGCCGCCCAAACGAAGAAAGTGCATATGATGCATCTCCTTCGGGTGTGTTCATTACAAAGAACCGTTTCTCTATATCCTCCACGTCCTGGGTATTTGATACCGGATCAGGATCCCAGATATGTAATCTGTTACATAGGGCTACAGAAAAGTAGAGAACTGAGAACGGGTGATAAGTTTCATGAGACAGAAAATGGGGCAAGTGTTGCAGCCAAGTCTGTTGGTTACTGTCACCCTGTATTACCAATACATTGATTCTGAACGAATGTTATTAGATACCGAACCTGATATAAAAAATCATATCACTCTCTTTATTAGAAAAGAAATGATAAAATTTTGTATTGTTGGATAATGTTTTGAACATTTCCTATATCAAAAGTTGATCGGTTCAGGCACGTTATCTAAAAGCATTAATGTTCTAAATCAAACTACAGTTCTTAGTATACGGAACACAAACAAGAGGAAGAGTTCAGAAATGAACGAATCCTTCTTGAGGTATTGTAGACTAGGTCATATCAATGCGACCCGACTAGCTAAATTGCACAAAGATGCATATTTAAATCTGTTTGAATTTACATCTTGTGAAACTTGCCAGTCATGTCACAGAGATAAGATGACCGTAGCTCTTTTTACTGGAAATAGAGAAAGAGTTATTGAACTCTTGGGATGATACATGTTGATGTATAAAGGTCCACTGTCTACACATGCCAAGACCGGTTCTTTGTACTTCATTACATTCTCTGATGATCTCTCAAGATTCAGACATATGTTCTTGTTGAAACACAAGTCCGAACATTTTAAGATATTCACGGAATATAAGTTAGAAGTAGAGAACCAAAATGAGGGTATAAGTATTATGTCCTTTGATGCGATCAGGGAGGCGAATACTTGAACACGGAATTCCTGGACTATTCTAAAGGAGAATGAGATTCTCTCTCAGTATTACTCCTCCGTATACACCATAGCACGATGGTATATCGGGGCGGAGCAATCACACCCTATGTGATATGGTGTGCTCTATGATGAGTACTACTGAGTTTCCTATTTCCTTTTGGGAGTTATGCGCTCGAGAAGCTGCATACCTATTGAATACGGTTCAAATCAAATCAGTTGCCTACCACTTCATATGTGATATGGAAAGGGAAGAGCTCATAACTTAAGTTAGTTAAGATTTGGGGTTTTCCGGCCTATGTCTAAAAGCAAAATCCGGACAAGCTCGAGGTAAGGTCAGTTTTGTAGAACTGGAAAGGTTCCAGCTATGCAAACTGCAGCAGATGATTTGGTACAACTAAAGGATTCAGTAGATACCAACGAACCTCAGCCTCTCCGCCGATCTAGTAGGGTTTCTCACCCACCTGAGAGATACTTCTGTTTCTCTATGACAGTGGGAGCGAGGATTGCATCATGAGATGATGACCCAACTAGTTTCGAGCTGGCCATCAGGAGTGGGACTCTGTAAGAATGGCTGGATGCTTAGAGATCTGAGATGGAATCCTTATACACCAACAAAGTATGGACTTTGGTTGCTATATCTGAAGGGTTAAAGCCCCATCAGGAGCAAGTATATCTTGAGAAGATTACTTGGTGTACTTGGAAAAGTTGAGACTTTCAAAGCTAGACTTGTTAAAGGTTTGCATCATTGACCAGGTATGGATTATGTTGAAACCTTTTCTAAGGATATATGCTTAAGTCCATCCAGATCCAACTTGCCACGGCTACATACCATGACTACGATATCTGGCGGTTAGGTGCTATGACTGCTTTTCTAAGTGATATTTTAGAAGAGTGTGTCTATATGTACACAGCCAGAGGGCCTCGTAGACAGTGGGAGCAGCGGAAACGCGAGCAAGATATTTTATGTAAAGCAGGCATCGTGGAGTTGGAACGTCTGTTTTGATGTGTTAGTCAAAAAGTTTGACATCATCAAAATGGTAGATGAACCTTGTATATACAAAAAGGTAGTAGGGAGTATGGTGGTGATCCTCGTAGAGTACGTGGATGACATACTCTTGATAGGGAAGGAGTTTCCTATGCTACGCTCGGTCAATCTCCTCTTATCACAAAGGATTCTCCATATAGGATCAAAGTGATACCTACTAAATCCTGGGTTTTTGGATCTATGAGATAGATCTAAATGGATGTTAGGATTATCACTAGTTGAAATGAGATGATATCAAATGATCCTGGGGAGAATCACTGGAAGTGTTCCAGGGTGATGAGAACGACTGAATGTCAGTCACAGGCATTGTCTTTACCCTCAGTAAAGGGACGGTATGTTGGAAGAGTTCCAAGCTTGATACCATGGCATACTAGACGATAAAAGCTGGATACATCGCTACCAAAGAGGAAGTCTGGGTGTATATTAGTTCATGAGATGAACTTCGTTCCTCCCATTGTGTGACAATAGAGTTGTGGCTTATGCCAAGGAACGTCCGTCCCATCAGTGATCCAGACATATTCTAAGGCAGTATCACCTGATCATGGAGATGGTTGATCTCCAGGGTGATCGAGGTTTGGAGAGTAGACTCAGAGGATAACACGGCGGATCCACTCACAAAGGCCTTTTCCCAGAGAGAGACTTTTATGGGATGGTTGAGTATGAGATACTACAACCACTGCTATCAGATGGCCCTAGTGCAAGTGGGAGATTGTTAGTTATATGTATGCCCTAGAGGCCATTACTATACATAAGATGTATATTGTAGTGGATGCTTGGACATATATAGGGAGGACTTTCTTGCTCGACATGATAGTATGCTATCTGGTTGATCTTTATCTTAACGTGTACACTGATTGTCTCTCTGTTACATGTTGGTAAAGCCCTTAGGATGTGTACTTGACTACCTGGACTATGATGCGGATCATACTAGTGGGGACATGGTAGTCCATAAGTACATCCTTCAAGGTCCCTAGTCGTGGGTGTATCGAGACGGGGCATCGATATACCAGAGTAGACTAGCGTATACCTTCTCGACCCATACAGATGGGCGATGGATGATCCCATATCCATTGGTGTTTGACATCAGAGATGATATACGGGTGCTCAGTAGAGACTGGGTACACTGGACGGACTCGCCGAGAACTCCCAGATGGTATTATACCTTACGTCAGATGGCAGTTCTCTGGTGATACTGGTACAGAGTAGTCTGTTGACCCGAGATCGTCATAAAGTCTTGTATGATTCCCACTGTGCTTTGATTTCCACCTTACCACGTCCAAGGGGGCATGCAAAACGGTGGTTTTTGGGTACAGTCCCGAGTCACATGGAGGCAATGAGCGATAGGAGGGGATTCGTCTCTCCCGGTATAGGGAGTTGATGTTGCGCTGTGTTCGATTGGCTATAACCGGAAATCCCTGGCCAGGGTTGCTGAGATTTACTGGTAAGTGTTACCAGTAGTTTCTCGAACTGTTATAGACCTCATATCGACACGACTTATCGAGCTACTGGGGTCAGACGTTTACCACCCCTAGGCGAGATATGCGACATATCAGACGATCAGACCGGACTGTGCGGTAAGTGTTACTGGTTGGATTCACAGGAGTGTGAGCGGGCTAGCTCGTCGATCTTCTGATCGCTCAATACCCGGGTGGCCGTTGCGTTTAGCAGACCGCTTGCGGCTTGTGAGTGTTTGATATGATCATCACCTGCTGCCGGCGTATTAACAAGTCTTTAGAGTCCTACATAGAGGTTTCCTGGCTCAAGCGAAACGAAATAGGAGCGCATATGAGATATGTGCGGGACCAAGAATAATACCAGTATGTGATACTGTATTTGATTCTCACGATTTGTGACAGTGATCGGTTATATGCGATTTAGCCGGGTTATCGGATCAAGTGTTGATTCGATAAGTTGTTACTATTGATATTAGTCGGTCATATGCGATATGACCGGATCGTTAAATCAAGTGTTGATTTAATGATTTAATGTATAATTATATATTTGATATATTACTTTACATTAACTAGTATTAGTTCGCATAAGATGGATTTTCTCACTTGATGTGCATATTGTATAAATGATATAGTTTTGTGCACTAGATTGTATCATGTTTCATGATACATGCAAACTTGGGTGTATGTTTACTTTAAACCATGGTTAAGTGAATGGTTAGGGTTTTGAATTATTCACTTATTCATTTTATTTATTTATTTATTTATTTTGGGCAAGAAACAAAATGGTGGCATCTTTTGTTTTGACCTTGAAGCTTCATGAAGCTTTGACCACTTTGTTTCTTTCCTAAACCTAACCATTCACCTAACCCTTGTTTAGTCTCTACACTTAACCATGGTTGCTATATGATAAGTATCATTTTTATTTTCTATTTGAAATAATACTTATCATATTATCTTCTTCTTCTTCTTCTTCTTCAAGATGAAGAGGCTTGCTACCAACAATAGCAACTTGAGAAAAAGAGTGAGAAATCCAATTCTAAAGTGAACCCACTTCCTATTTCTTCATCCTCCAGCACTTGCCAAGTAGTATAGGGTGTTTTCTTCACAAGTTTCATGACTTGGTGAAGTTGGAGCTTGATCTTGTGTTGCCTCGACGTAGATCATCTTCGGCATCGAAGTCGACGACCTAGCCCGCCCATTTCTCCGATGAAGCCGACGCTAGAGCCCGAGATCCGATGATCGCATCCAGGGGACTTCATCACGGAGCTATGGAGGTGGAGGACCGGATCTACAAAGGTTGTATTTTCCGTTTACTCTAAGTTAAGTTGTTAACTAGTTATCCTTTTCGCCTAAAGTCTAGTTAACGTTCCGTATTAGGGTTTCTCGGCACTTGTAAAATTTGAATTTGGCATGGTTGATGACTTGTGAGACCTCATTAGTGTGCCTAGGAACCCTACAAATACTACCTTTGTAGATCGGTCCTTCACTTCTATAGCTCCTTGTTGAAGTCCCTTCGCTGCGATCGTGGTTCTCCCGGACCCTTGCATGGCTTCACGAGGCGAAAGACGCGTCCTTGCTTGAAGTCTTCGAGGCCGAAGATGATCTACGTCGAGGGGATGCCAACTCAAGCTTCTACTTCACTAACTTGAGAATTAGTGAAGCAAACACCCTAAACTAAAGTGCTAGTCTAGTAGAGGATGGAGAAATAGGAAGTGGGTTCTCTTTAGAATTTTATTTCTCACAATCTTTCTCAATTTGGATCAAACCCTAGCAAGCTTTTTCTTTTTAGCAATGAAGAAGAAGATGAACAAAAGAAAGTGATGAGGATAATGATCAAGTGAGAAAGCTAACCATGGTGAGTGAGTATAATATACTAACTCTTGTAGATACGTAACCATGGCTAATGCTTATGGTTGGGTTAAGAAATATCCATAGTAAAAAAAAAATTAGTGGAATTAGTCAATGCATCCACAAGCTTCCACAAGCTTCATGCATTGTGCTAATCCTCCAATAATTTTTTAATTACTTAAAATATAAAAACCCAACATAATAGATAGCATGGTGTAAGTCTCATACACCCAAGTCATGTGTATAATCAACCATGATACAATAAGAAAACACATTTTTAATATATATCATATATACATTAAAGTTGTGCTCATGTGAGAAAAACCCTAAAGTGAACAAGTGTTAGTTAATGTAAACTAGTATATCAAATATACAATTATACAATAAATTATTAAATCAGCACTTGACTTAATAATCCGGTCATATCACATATAACTGACTAACATCCAATGTATCGACTTATCGAATCAACACTTGATTCGATAACCCGGCTATATCATATATAACCGACCGATACAAAAAGTCGCGAGAATAGAATACGGTATCACATACACGCATTATTCTCGGTCCCGCACATATCACATACGTGCTCCTATTTCGTTTTGCCTGAGCCAGTAAAACCTCTATGTAGGACTCTCAAAACTCGTCAATACGCCGGCTGTAGGTGATGATCACATCAAGCACCCATAAGCCGTCAGCGGTACTAGCTGGACGTAACGGCTACCCGGGTATTGAGCGATCAGAAGATCAGCAAGCAAGCCCGCTCCAACTCCAGTAAAAGCCTGCCGGTAACACTTCGCGTACAGTCCGATCTCCTCGTCTGATATGTCGCATATCAAGTCTAGGGGTGGTAAACGTCAGACCCCAATAACCGATAAGTCATGCCGATGTGAGGCACATAACGGGTCGAGAAACTACTGGTAACACTTACCAATAAATCTCTAAATCAGCCCTGGCCAGGGACTTCCCTGTTACGGCCAATCGAGCACAGCGCAACATCAACCCCCAATATCGGGAGAGACGAAACCCCTCCTATCGCTCATTGCCTCCATGTGACTCGGGACTATACCCAAAAACTACTGTTTTGCATGCCCTCATGGACGTGGTAAGGTGGAAATCAAAGCACAAAGGGAATCACACAAGACTCTATGACGATCTCGGGTCTACAGACTATCCTGCACAAGTGTCACCAGAGAACTGCCATCTGACGTGAGGTATAATACCATATGGGAGTTCTCGGCGAGTCCGTCCAGTGTACCCAGACTCCACTGAGCACCCGTATACCATCTCTGATGTCAAACACCAATGGATATGGGATCATCCATCGCCCATCTCATGGGTCGAGAAGCGTATACGCTAGTCTACTCTGGTATATCGATGCCCTATCTCGATACACCCACGACTAGGGACCTTGAAGGATGTACTTTTGGACTACCATGTCCCCACTAGCATGATCCACATCGTAGTCCAAGTAGTCAAGTACACATCCTAACGGCTTTACCAACATGTAACTATAAGACAGTATAAAGAGACAAGTATACATGTTAAGATAAAGAACAACCAGATAGCATACTATCATGTTTGAGTAAGAAAGTCCTCTTTATATATGTCCAAGCATCCAATATAATATACATCATCTGTACAATACTGGCCTCTAGGGCATACATACAACTAACAATCTCCCACTTGCACTAGGGCCAGCTGTTGTAGTATCGCATACCAAGCATCCCGAAGAGTCTATCAAACTGTATCTGGGGAATGGCCTTCGTGAGTGGATCCGCAGTGTTGTTTTTCGTGTCAACCCTCCTGACCTCGATCTCCCGGCGATCAACTATCTCCCGGATCAGGTGATACCGCCTCAGAATATGCCTGGATC
Organism: Agapanthus africanus; assembly: GCA_030015575.1. Classification (NCBI taxonomy): domain Eukaryota; kingdom Viridiplantae; phylum Streptophyta; class Magnoliopsida; order Asparagales; family Amaryllidaceae; genus Agapanthus; species Agapanthus africanus. The sequence goes on along the minus strand of JASDDO010000026.1, from coordinate 393,927,160 downwards.
GCTGATGGGACCTGGGTTCCTTGGCCAAAGCCACCACTCCATTGTTATCGTAATACAAAGGTATTGGATGCTCAATGGATGGAACCACTCCAAGTTCAGTAATGAACTTCTTGATCCAGACAGCCTCTTTGGCAGCATCGTTGGCAGCGATGTATTCAGCCTCCATCGTCGAGTCTGCCATGGTTTCCTGCTTGGAACTCTTCCAGCTAACCGCCCCTCCGTAAAGGGTAAAGACAAATCCCGACTGCGACTTAGAGTCGTCCTTATCACTCTGGAAGCTCGAATCGGTAAAGAACTCCACTTGGAGTTCTCCGTTACCATACACCAAGAGCATCTCTTTAGTCCTTCGCAAGTACTTGAGAATGATCTTCACAGCTGTCCAGTGACTCTCTCCAGGATCAGCTTGATACCTGCTCACTACACTTAGTGAATATGCTACATCGGGTCTGGTACATAGCATCGCGTACATGATAGAGCCTACAGCCAAAGCATAGGGTATCCCTTGCATGCGAGCTCTCTCCAAATCAGTCTTGGGAGATATCTCTTTGGAAAGAGTGAGCCCTGAGATCGTGGGTAAAAACCCACGTTTGGACTCTTCCATACTAAACCTCTTTAGTATGGTGTCAATGTACCTGGATTGGGACAATCCCAATATCCTTTTACATCTATCTCTATAGATCATAATTCCCAATATGCAGGAGGCATCACCAAGATCTTTCATTGAGAATCTTTGTGATAAGAAGAGCTTGACCGATTCCAGTATAGGAATGTCATTTCCTATCAAGAGTATGTCGTCCACGTACAATACGAGGAAGACAACCTTACTCTCTTCCACCTTCTTGTAGATACAAGGTTCATCTACGTTTTTGACGAAATCAAACTCTTTGATAACGACGTCAAAGCAGATGTTCCAACTCCGCGATGCTTGCTTTAATCCATAAATGGATTTAAGCAGCTTGCACACCTTCCCGCTGTTCCTACTATCTATGAAGCTGTAACGTTTTGAAAATCGTTTCGGCGAAATTTCGAAAAATCGGTAAAATAAGGGGGTTTTCTGTAAAAAGTCAAAATACAAATATCTTATTATAAAAATTAAATATACATATTCTAGCTATGTAATTGCTATTATTTGGTGTTTATTGAGCCGCTGGTGAAATTTCAAATTTTCTGAAAAAAATATTATTTTATTATTATTTTAAGCCGTCACTAATACATTTAATTAGGGAAAATTACAAATTGGAATGAGTTGAAACAAATTTTGTGCATCATAAAACATTAAATAAAATTTTATCATGTGGTTTTTGGAACGAAATCATTTGCCAAAACGGTTTAGAAATTATTGAAGAAAAAAAGGCTTTTTTTTAGCGTAAATGGATGTTTGGGGTATTGTATTTATCATTTTTCATTACCCCACACCCGTACCCACACCCACACACCCCCATTCACTTATCCCCTTGAAGAATTCAGCAGCCCCCTCTTTTGTCCCCACTTGGATTTTAAAGAAAAGAAATGAAAGAAAAGAAAAGAGTAGAAAATGGTATAATTTGAGTTGACTTTGACTTGAACTAACTTTTCCCACCTCACTCTCTCTCCTCCCTCACCCAATCCCCCAAGATTTCTGGCCGAAACCTGAACCACAACAGCCCCAAATACTTCATCTCATTTTTCCATCAAAATCCCCAAAAATTCTATCAAAAATCCACCCTTTTTCTAAAAAATTCAAAGCTAATTCTAAATCCAAGCTTTACCCATTATTCTTTAGCTATTCAAGCATGGATCTTGGAGCATGAAATCATTGTTGGAGGCTAAGATTTTTGCAAGTTTGATCTCAAGCTTATGAGGTATAATCATAACCTTATGCTTAATTTGTTGTTAAATTACTTGAATCTAGCTATTAGGTGTTAAATTAGGGTTTTAAATTTAAAGTTTTGAAATTTAAAGAAAGGGTTTTGATTACTAAGTTAGGGTTTGTTGTGGAAATGAGTTGTGTTTGATTGTGTATGGTTTAGTGAGGTGGATTAACATATTTAGTTTTGTAGAAAACTAATCTAGTTGTTAATTACAAGTTGTTACTTGAAAAATGTCCAAATTAAGCTTTTTGTTGCAAACTAGTTTTTTTGATTTAATTCGAAATATGAGATTAAAAATATGGTTAGGGTTTTTATCATATTATTAACTTTATTAAGTGTAGTTTAACACTTTAGTTCATGGAAATTCAACCTAAATTGTAGTTTGTGCATTTTTGCTATGAAATTGTTAAAAAGGGTATTTTGTAAACTAGAATATTAGGGTTTTTGGAATTTAATGAGATTAAATTCCGGAAATTGTTTCTATGACTTATTTAAGATATTTAATAAGTATATTGGCCGCTACATTCATTTAAACATCATGTTTTGTACAAAAACGGCGAATTGTGCTTGCTAGATTTGCGGAAAAATGACTTTTTAAGTGAAATTGGGGTTTTTGTGAGTTTTAACCTAGTTTATATTAAAATTAGTGTTCGTGAATGTGCAAATGAGTGTGACTGGATTTTTCTCGATGGTTTGACGTTTGTACATCCACATCGAGGGTTGGTTTGACTATTCTTGCATGCGTAGGCGATAGGTTTGGACCTATGCGTGATACGCGTACCGATTTGATTTTCGTATGCCGTTTCAATTTCGAATTTAGTTTTAAGGCGATATGGTGCGTTATGATATGTAGGTACCCCCATGTGGACTTCGAGACGACAAGCAAGCGCGTAGCGACGTCGGCACCGACTAGCGAGGACCAGGTGAGTAGATTTATATCTACAGGGAGAAGTCGGGTGGATGGCGTATAGCACCCCCACAGTCCATGGTGGTGTATACGGATGCGTATACACACCAACAATTATTATATGTTATTTGGGATTAATAACGATGCTTAGGATGGATATTGGTGTGTTGGATTACTTTAGTGTTGCGAACCGTAGGGTAGTGTTGCACCACACATACACACATACATACTTGCATACATTCCTTATTTCATATGTGCGTGTATGGGAATATATATTTATGTGTTCACATGGGTATGGGACTATGTGTTCATATACTGGATTGAGGATAGTATTTGGAATTTGAGATGAGTCGATGAGATTAGGCTTGAGGCCAGGAGATCGGTGACGTGATTTGGTTCGTATTGAGATACGACATGATGTTTTAGCGGGTCTTCTGACGTAGTAATTCTTACACCCGCATGCATACATAGATGGCATCAATATTGTACTAGACGTAGGACATTATTCCGGATCATGATATTTGATAAAGAAGATACCAAATGAATAGTGTGATTGATGTGACTTTGACCCGTACCCAGATTGGGATGCCGTACGACGGATTTACGTACGAGCTATATTGATGATTGATCCGCACTCTTGACTTGGGATGCCTGATTATAGATATGGTATCGGATATGATATTATTGAGGTGGGATCACCGACTAATATATATATACAGGTATGTATATGTATCGACTCAGATGTTAGGCGGTTTCCTTACCTGTAGTTCAGCTTGTTAGTTCAGCCGTATAGTTTAGTGTAGTTGTTAGATTAGATTAGACTTCTTACCTATTTCAAAAACTAACGAGTCGTGGGCATTTTTAAAGACAGCCCAAGGGATCCTACGGATATTTCAAAAGACGTATCTTTTCACAAAAACACCGTAGCCCCTATTTTCAAAACCCCATGATTCATGTTATTTCAAAAGGCACCATTTGTAGGACTGATATTAGATTAATGCAGATTAGTTATAGTTGCGTCTAGTTCTCATCTCCCGCTCATTTTTGTGGTCCGCTTCGCATCGCATGCTTATTTTATGTTTCATACTCCATTATTGATATCATGCTGTTAGGACACCAGCACCATTACCGATGATGCGTATGTACCACGTACACTTAATTGCCGGCTCACACACATCTTCATCGGTAATTGCCATGTCGCGTACACCTTAGAAAATATTATTTCTTGACGTAGCCTGTTAGCTGATAGTTAGACATGATATTAGTGTACTTGCCTTATATGTTAGTTTAGACATTGTAGTTATTACCAGCTACTTCATGCATATTGTTATTCATTGTTATGCCGCATTCCTGGATTCTCATGCATATATTCACTATTTAACGTGTTATTGAGATTTTGGATTCGGATTTCCATGAGATTTTCTGGATTTGGAGGAAAACCGCAAAAACTTATATGAACTGATTTCTCTCTTTTTCAAATAAAAAGTGCGGTTTTCCCATGATGTATGAGTCGTCCACCATGAGTTTGCTGATGGATTTCGAGACCCGATTCGAGGAGACGGATGAACCGTTTCGGGTACATGGTGGACCCGGTAAGGTACCCCGGGGCAAGAAGCGCGTGATGATGACGATGTGAGCCTGGCAGGGGAGCACTACCGACCGGTGATATTACCCGACGCGTCGGATATCCGGAGGATACCGTCGTGGTCTTGAGATGGATGGTAGGGGCCGGTCTGGACTGACGACGCCCTAGATATTATGATTGAGACATTGAGATTGAGACTTGAGGTACATAAATTGTGACACAGAGATATCGAGGTATTTGGACACTTGTTTTGTGTCGATGCTGGGCATTGTTTTATACTGATTTCATATATGGTACCTCATTTCTTTTAAAATACAGAAATCTCACTGATTTATGAAACCAGTTTTATTCAGTACATGCATTCTGTTTTATACATTCATACATCATCCATATGATATATTGCTACCTGAGGCACTGACACGGGCACATGAGATTACACTCGGGTTAGATATTTACCATAGCCTTGTTATAGGCTACGTGTTATTCATATATTTGAGGATATATTATGATCATTGACCTAGGATTGCGTTATTTATGCGATTTCTGTGCGTAGATGTTTTCTATTCATGAGTTGGCAACTCACCCCCGTTGTGCCCCAGTTTCTTGCAGGTTTGCCGTACAGGTTTCATTACGGCTTTGCTGGCACTATTTCCATTCCGGGTGGCTTGCTAGTAGGTGGGTTATTTGTATCTTACCCATCCTTATATCTTATATATTATTATTCAGTTGTATCTAGAAGTTCCATCAACCAAACATGTATTTATTTTTGAGATAGAGACCCGTGATGTTATTCTTTCGACCTTAGAGTCGCGCGTTTTATTTCTGTGGATTTCTGGTGGTTTTGAGTTTCTTTTTGAGTTTTGATCCTCGCCGTTGGCGTTCTATATTATATTGCTTGTGTGGTTGTGACCGTCGTTTGACGAAGAGCTAGCTCCCGCTTGGGGATGCCTTTTTCTTGATTTCGTATACTATTCATGTTGTATCCTATTTGGGGGCCAGTATTTACAAAGGAGACTCTGCCGAAATTTTCAGTAAAATTTTGATGTTTTTAAAAAACCGCATAATTCGGCTTATGCTATTGAAACTACTTGCTTTATGTTGGTTTTTCCTGCACTCTACTATTTTCTTGGTTTGGATTTCTGGGTTTTCGGTTTACTTAGATTACGTACGCCTCGAGACGTTCGTAGTTTAAGTGCCGGTCATGTTCCGTACTTTCGGGTCGTGACAAAGTTGGTATCAGAGCGTTAGGTTTTACCTTCGGAGCGTAGGATGTCCCTTGGTTGATGGAATAGGTGACTAAAGTAGAGTGACGTACCGTTGGTATGTTCCGCGGCATATTTACGACACGCCACTCCACTTAAGAAGCCTTAGGATGTACATTTCCTTGTTCAGTATTATATTCCTTCCTGATCTAGCCTCATCGGTACCAGTTTGGTTTTGCTGCTACGGTTACGGGCAGGGAGAGCTACGGCTAGAGTTGCGGTCAGCACAAGCTCGTCACGAACGAGGACTGACCAGGGAGAAATTCCGGTGACGCACGATTGCAGAGATGTGTCTTTTTACCGTGTTTCCGCGCCACGAGCGTTTGGCGGATCGCCTTCATGAGGTTACTCGGAGGTGCTGATCGACACTAGAGAATTGAGCTAATGATGGAGGCCAGCCAGATTTTGATGACCGTTGGTGTGTTGCTTACTCCTGATGATTGAGGCACGGTTCAGCATGCAGACGAGTGAGCCAGTTATTGCTGCGAACGAAGAGATATCGCCCCAGATGTTGGAGCTATTGCAGTATAAGTTGTACTAAGAGATGATAGAAGGTCGCTAGTCATCGGGGATGAATGACTAGGACATGTGGATCGTTCGCCTACCCCGATGCGAGGTCATCAGATAGATTGATTCCAGCTAGAGACGACTTCACGCGGAGACGTTGGGAGTCGACAGAGACGATCGAATGTCAGAAACCTATTATTCCAAGTTTAAGATAGTTGGAAAGACATGCAGGCAATTCTATGGTCCCTCTAGAAGAATGAAACCCTAACTCGACTTAATGACCGTGTGAAAGCCTTTGAACCTTAGGGTTTGCGGCAGTTCTGCGGCGCCATTAGTGAGGCTTGGGTTTGCCCTTCTACGGCTGGACCACCGATGCTGTGGTATGTACTCGATACTATTAAACAGTACCCAAGATGTTGAGCTCTTAGGGGATTATGAGGTTTTGACGAATCGATTGGATGGCTCGACTTAATTCGGATGCTAGGTGGTGAGATGCATTCTTGGGAGACTCCAGATACGAGGATAGTCGTTGGAGCTCAGTCCATGCGGCCGCGACGAGACGAGTCCAAAGCAGACGACATTAGAGAAAAGTGGAGTAAGAGGTTCGTACCAGATCTAGATGAGATGACGTTCCACTCCACCGACATCAGAGATGCGATGCGCATGCCGAGGCATGGTACTTGGACTTACCTTCCAGAAGGAGTCGCGATGAGTATGCAGTCGTTCCAGAGCAAGATGCAGATATAGGAAAGGACAATGACTTCCGGACAGTTGGCAGAGACGAGACATGGAAGAGACCGTGAGCAGGATTCCTTCCAGGACACTGTTGCAATGATACTTGCACCCAGGATCAGATGTGTCATGTACATTTAGAGAGCCAGAGGCCGACGCCAGTAATATGCTGTCTTACGAGTGGTCGCGATGATTGACCAAGAGATGACCAGAGAAGTGCCGGAACGGAATCGTCCCCATTAGCACACCTGACAGGGCCGATGAGCCGATGGACCGAAAGATTGGTAATTCACAGTGAAGACCATGACCCAGGAGTGGTCATGGTTACGCACGCCAGCAGGACAGAGTTCATGATCATCGACGAGATATCCCACTAGTGACCGCGACAGTTGGCCGAGATTCTTAGAGGATGCGCTTGAGCAGTACTATTCCGCCATTATTGATTACGATGTTTTGGGTGATTTATTCGTATGATTTGATTTTGATGATTGAGGATTTACGATCTTTGCACAGTGTTGCACTTGATATCGTTTTCGTGTTTCAGTTTCACATGTTTGTGATTTTACGATTTTAAACAGTTGAGTTGGTTTTATGCGTATGCATGCACACGATTTCGTTCCTGCACTCGGTATAGTTTATATATGCTTGCAGTGCAGTGATACGCCTTTTGTGCACTTAGATGCACTGGATTTCGATTTCGATTGTGATACCCGATACTTGTTTTGTGCACCTTGTGCACCTGATTGATTTTGCGCACGTTCGGCGCTTGATATTGGATTTCATGATTTCGTGCACGATAGATGCACCTGATTTTGCTGTCAGGTACACATGTTTCCTACGACAGATGTTTCGTGCACACCCGATGCACTTAGATGTTGTTTCTGTGCGCATGTATGGCACATTCATGGATTTTGATTTCCGTGCGCACCAGACGCACGTAGCATTCATATGCATATTTTGGGATTTATTTCGTATAGAGCAGTACGTTTTTATAATATTGCTATGTGTTTTCGTACTGAGCAGGACTAGTCAGAGGACAGTACCTGAATATATTTTGCATGTATTGATAGTTATTGAAGGGATTTCCAAAAAGCGAGCTATAGCCTCAGTATTTACCTACGTGTCTGATATGACACGAAATGTTTAAAACAAGGAGACCCTTCTAAATTGTTTCCAAAACGGCGGAACATACATTTCAAACAAAGGTATATATGTATATAGTTATTTCCTTATGATAGACGTCCGCCACTGTGCAGTGTTATACGCGTGCACAGCGACTTAAAGAGATTTGGCATGCATTTCCTTCAGATACTTACATATATAGATTCGATATTTACATGTATAGTTTCGAGTTATGTCATATTGGTTTTGATTTGGATTTGGCATTGATGTCTTCTCCATGACTTCGATGATTGCGGGATGCTTGACGGAGTTTTGATTTGAGTTATATGCTCATTTTTCAAGCGCATGCGCTGCGCTACGATTTGTTTTATGTAGTTACAATTTCGGAGCCCCGACGACTTGATGGTTTTTCTTAGATGTTTTAGTATTTGGGGGTGTTTGAATTTAAATTCGGGGACCGAATTTCTTTAAGGGGGGAAGATTGTAACGTTTTGAAAATCGTTTCGGTGAAATTTCGAAAAATCGGTAAAATAAGGGGGTTTTCTGTAAAAAGTCAAAATACAAATATCTTATTATAAAAATTAAATATACATATTCTAGCTATGTAATTGCTATTATTTGGTGTTTATTGAGCCGCTGGTGAAATTTCAAATTTTCTGAAAAAAATATTATTTTATTATTATTTTAAGCCGTCACTAATACATTTAATTAGGGAAAATTACAAATTGGAATGAGTTGAAACAAATTTTGTGCATCATAAAACATTAAATAAAATTTTATCATGTGGTTTTTGGAACGAAATCATTTGCCAAAACGGTTTAGAAATTATTGAAGAAAAAAAGGTTTTTTTTAGCGTAAATGGATGTTTGGGGTATTGTATTTATCATTTTTCATCACCCCACACCCGTACCCACACCCACACACCCCCATTCACTTATCCCCTTGAAGAATTCAGCAGCCCCCTCTTTTTTCCCCACTTGGATTTTAAAGAAAAGAAAAGAAAAGAAAAGAGTAGAAAATGGTATAATTTGAGTTGACTTTGACTTGAACTAATTTTCCCCACCTCACTCTCTCTCCTCCCTCACCCAATCCCCCAAGATTTCTGGCCGAAACCTGAACCACAACAGCCCCAAATACTTCATCTCATTTTTCCATCAAAATCCCCAAAATTTTTATCAAAAATCCACCCTTTTTCTAAAATATTCAAAGCTAATTCTAAATCCAAGCTTTACCCATTATTCTTTAGCTATTCAAGCATGGATCTTGGAGCATGAAATCATTGTTGGAGGCTAAGATTTTTGCAAGTTTGATCTCAAGCTTATGAGGTATAATCATAACCTTATGCTTAATTTGTTGTTAAATTACTTGAATCTAGCTATTAGGTGTTAAATTAGAGTTTTAAATTTCAAGTTTTGAAATTTAAAGAAAGGGTTTTGATTACTAAGTTAGGGTTTGTTGTGGAAATGAGTTGTGTTTGATTGTGTATGGTTTAGTGAGGTGGATTAACATATTTAGTTTTGTAGAAAACTAATCTAGTTGTTAATTACAAGTTGTTACTTGAAAAATGTCCAAATTAAGCTTTTTGTTGCAAACTAGTTTTTTTGATTTAATTCGAAATATGAGATTAAAAATATGGTTAGGGTTTTTATCATATTATTAACTTTATTAAGTGTAGTTTAACACTTTAGTTCATGGAAATCCAACCTAAATTGTAGTTTGTGCATTTTTGCTATGAAATTGTTAAAAAGGGTATTTTGTAAACTAGAATATTAGGGTTTTTGGAATTTAATGAGATTAAATTCCGGAAATTGTTTCTATGACTTATTTAAGATATTTAATAAGTATATTGGACGCTACATTCATTTAAACATCATGTTTTGTACAAAAACGGCGAATTGTGCTTGCTAGATTTGCGGAAAAATGACTTTTTAAGTGAAATTGGGGTTTTTGTGAGTTTTAACCTAGTTTATATTAAAATTAGTGTTCGTGAATGTGCAAATGAGTGTGATTGGATTTTTCTCGATGGTTTGACGTTTGTACATCCACATCGAGTGTTGGTTTGACTATTCTTGCATGCGTAGGCGATAGGTTTGGACCTATGCGTGATACGCGTACCGATTTGATTTTCGTATGCCGTTTCGATTTCGAATTTAGTTTTAAGGCCATATGGTGCGTTATGATATGTAGGTACCCCCATGTGGACTTCGAGACGACAAGCAAGCGCGTGGCGACGTCGGCACCGGCTAGCGAGGACCAGGTGAGTAGATTTATATCTACGGGGAGAAGTCGGGTGGATGGCGTATAGCACCCCCGCAGTCCATGGTGGTGTATACGGATGCGTATACACACCAACAATTATTATATGTTATTTGGGATTAATAACGATGCTTAGGATGGATATTGGTGTGTTGGATTACTTTAGTGTTGCGAACCCTAGGGTAGTGTTGCACTACACATACACACATACATACTTGCATACATTCCTTATTTCATATGTGCGTGTATGGGAATATATATTTATGTGTTCACATGGGTATGGGACTATGTGTTCATATACTGGATTGAGCATAGTATTTGGAATTTGAGATGAGTCGATGAGATTGGGCTTGAGGCCAAGAGATCGGTGACGTGATTTGGTTCGTATTGAGATACGACATGATGTTTTAGCGGGTCTTCTGACGTAGTAATTCTTACACCCGCATGCATACATAGATGGAATCAATATTGTACTAGACGTAGGACATTATTCCGGATCATGATATTTGATAAAGAAGATACCAAATGAATAGTGTGATTGATGTGACTTTGACCCGTACCCAGATTGGGATGCCGTACGACGGATTTACGTACGAGCTATATTGATGATTGATCCGCACTCTTGACTTGGGATGCCTGATTATAGATATGGTATCGGATATGATATTATTGAGGCAGGATCACCGACTAATATATATATACAGGTATGTATATGTATCGACTCAGATGTTAGGCGGTTTCCTTACCTGTAGTTCAGCTTGTTAGTTCAGCCGTATAGTTTAGTGTAGTTGTTAGATTAGATTAGACTTCTTACCTATTTCAAAAACTAACGAGTCGTGGGCATTTTTAAAGACAGCCCAAGGGATCCTACGGATATTTCAAAAGACGTATCTTTTCACAAAAACACCGTAGCCCCTATTTTCAAAACCCCATGATTCATGTTATTTAGATTAATGCAGATTAGTTATAGTTGCGTCTAGTTCTCAGCTCCCGCTCATTTTTGTGGTCCGCTTCGCATCGCATGCTTATTTTATGTTTCATACTCCATTATTGATATCATGCTGTTAGGACACCAGCACCATTACCGATGATACGTATGTACCACGTACACTTAATTGCCGGCTCACACACATCTTCATCGGTAATTGCCATGTCACGTACACCTTAGAAAATATTATTGCTTGACGTAGCCTGTTAGCTGATAGTTAGACATGATATTAGTGTACTTGCCTTATACTGTTATTCATTGTTATGCCGCATTCCTGGATTCTCATGCATATATTCACTATTTTATGTGTTATTGAGGTTTTGGATTCGGATTTCCATGAGATTTTCTGGATTTGGAGGAAAACCGCAAAAACTTATATGAACTGATTTCTCTCTTTTTAAAATAAAAAGTGCGGTTTTCCCATGATGTATGAGTCGTCCACCATGAGTTTGCTGATGGATTTCGAGACCCGATTCGAGGAGACGGATGAACCGTTTCGGGTACATGGTGGACCCGGTAAGGTACCCCGGGGCAAGAAGCGCGTGATGATGACGATGTGAGCCTGGCAGGGGAGCACTACCTACCGGTGATATTACCCGACGCGTCGGATATCCGGAGGATACCGTCGTGGTCTTGAGATGGATGGTAGGGGCCGGTCTGGACTGACGGCGCCCTAGATATTATGATTGAGATATTGAGATTAAGACTTGAGTACATAAATTGTGACACAGAGATATCGAGGTATTTGGACACTTGTTTTGTGTCGATGCTGGGCACTGTTTTATGCTGATTTCATATATGGTACCTCATTTCTTTTAAAATACAGAAATCTCACTGATTTATGAAACCAGTTTTATTCAGTACATGCATTCTGTTTTATGCATTCATACATCATCCATATGATATATTGCTACCTGAGGCACTGACACGGGCACATGAGATTACACTCGGGTTAGATATTTACCCTAGCCTTGTTATAGGCTACGTGTTATTCATATATTTGAGGATATATTATGATCATTGACCTAGGATTGCGTTATTTATGCGATTTCTGTACGTAGATGTTTTCTATTCACGAGTTGGAAACTCACCCCCGTTGTGCCCCAGTTTCTTGCAGGTTTGCCGTACAGGTTTCATTACGGCTTTGCTGGCACTATTTCCATTCCGGGTGGCTTGCTAGTAGGTGGGTTATTTGTATCTTACCCATCCTTATATCTTGTATATTATTATTCAGTTGTATATAGAAGTTCCATCAACCAAACATGTATTTATTTTTGAGATAGAAACCCGTGATGTTATTCTTTCGACCTTAGAGTCACGCGTTTTATATCTGTGGATTTCTGGTGGTTTTGAGTTTCTTTTTGAGTTTTGATCCTCGCCGTTGGCGTTGTATATTATATTGCTTGTGTGGTTGTGACCGTCGTTTGACGAAGAGCTAGCTCCCGCTTGGGGATGCCTTTTTCTTGATTTCGTATACTATTCATGTTGTATCCCGTTTGGGGGCCAGTATTTACAAAGGAGACTCTGCCGAAATTTTCAGTAAAATTTTGATGTTTTTAAAAAACAGCATAATTCGGCTTATGCTATTGAAACTACTTGCTTTATGTTGGTTTTTCCTGCACTCTACTATTTTCTTGGTTTGGATTTCTGGGTTTTCGGTTTACTTAGATTACGTACGCCTCGAGACGTTCGTAGTTTAAGTGCCGGTCATGTTCCGTACTTTCGGGTCGTGACAGAAGCCCTCTGGCTGAGTCATGTACACGCACTCTTCTAAATCACCGTTTAGAAATGCGGTCTTAACATCCATTTGCCAGATTTCATAGTCATGATATGCAGCGATGGCAAGCATGATCCGGATGGATTTAAGCATAGCCACTGGAGAAAAGGTTTCGTCATAGTCCACACCTGGTCTTTGACAAAAACCCTTTGCAACAAGTCTAGCTTTGAAAGTCTCCACTTTCCCATCTACACCAAGTTTTTTCTTGAAGTTCCACTTGCTCCCAATGGGTTTTACCCTTCAGGAACATCTTCAAAGTCCACACTTTGTTGGTGTACATGGATTCCATCTCGGACCGCATTGCATCCAACCATTTCACTGAATCCCCACTCGTGATGGCCTGTTCGAAGCTAGTTGGGTCATCATCAACCATGATGCAATCCTCGCTCCCACCATCCATGAGAAAACCGTAGTATCTCACAGGTGGGTGAGGAACCCTACTAGATCTGCGGAGTGGCTGGGGTTCATCGGAAACTACCGAATCCTCTGGTTCAACCAAATCTTCTATTGTAGTCTGTATTGCTGGAATCTCTTCCAGTTGTACCTCCGTGCCACTAATCTCTTTTTCAAGAACTTCCTTTTCTAAAAAGGTGGCATGTCAAGAAACAAACACTTTTTGTTCCTCGGTTTGGTAGAAGATATACCCGCGCGAATGTTTGGGATATCCAATAAACTTACACAGAATGGACCTTGCCGGGAGTTTGTCCGGATTTTGCGTTTTTACATAGGCCGGACAACCCCATATCTTAACATAATTAAGACATGGTCTCTTTCCTTTCCATATCTCATATGGAGTGGTTAGCATAGATTTGGTGGGAACCATATTCAATAGGTCTGCAGCTGTTTCCAGTGCATACCCCCAGAAGGAAATAGGTAACTCAGTTGTGCTCATCATAGAGCGCACCATATCTAATAGGGTGCGGTTCCTCCATTCCGATATACCGTTTTGTTATGGTGTATATGGAGGAGTCAGCTGAGAGAGAATCCCATTCTCTTTTAGGAAGTCCTCGAATTCATTGCTCAAGTATTCAACTCCTCGATCAGATCGAAGGATTTTAATACTTTTCCCGGTTCGGTTCTCGACTTCTTGTTTATATTCTCTAAATTTCTCAAAAGCTTCTGATTTGTGTTTCATCAGGAACACATATCCGAATCTAGAGAGATCGTCAGTGAATGTAATGAAGTACGCAGAACCGTTTCTGGCATGTGTAGACATGGGGCCGCATACATCACTATGTACCAGTCCAAAGAGTTATGTAACTCTCTCTCCGTGTCCCGTAAACGGAGTTTTGGTCATCTTGCCTTTGAGACATGACTGGCAAGTGTCATAATATGAAAATTCAAACGTATTCAAATATCCTTGCTTATGCAACTTAGCGAGTCGTGTCACATTGATATGACCCAGTCTACATTGCCACAAAAAGTATTCTTTTATTTTTGAAATCTTCCTCTTGTGTGTGTTTGTTATGCTTAGAACTGTTGATTGATTTAGAACATAAATGCCATTGCACAACGTGCCTGATCCAACCAACTTTTGGTTAAGGAAAATGTTCATAATATTATCCTGTAATACAAAATTATATCCCTCTTTACTCAACAAAGAAACTGATATAATGTTGCATATCAGGTTCGGTATGTAATAGCATTCGTTCAGAATCAATGTATTACCAGTTGGCAATACAAGATGATATTCCCCGACAGTTTTAGCTGCAACAATTGCACCATTTCCAACCCTTATGTCTTTATCATATTCTCCAAGTTCTTTACCTTTTCTAAGCCCATGTAACTGATTACATATATGGGATCCTGACCCGGTATCTAATATCCAGGACGTAGAGCAAATGGAGAAACAGTTCTCTGTAACGAACACACCCGAAGAAAATGCATCAACATGTACTTTCTTTATTCGGGTGGCATGGGAATTCTGGTATTCCCCTATATCCTATTCAGTCTTATTACTCTTTTAAGAAAGAACGGAACCAACGTTCCCCAGCATAGTATAACATGCGGGTTCAGTCAATACATCCATATTATTATCTTTATTAAGGCATGATATGGTCGCTACCTGGAGAGAGAGAGAAGAAAACAATTTAGCGTATGCTCTTGCAAGATCAGATTGGTTATTATTTTATCTAATCAGGATGGCTCCCACTGTTTTTATCAAATCTTCCTTCAAACCGTAAAAGAAAAGACTAGCCGGGATTAATTACACCCTACAATTTTGCCAATCTTTCAGCCAAGTCAGTGTCGGTACTTTGAGTGAGGTTCCCCGTGCTTTCGCACGGACCTAATTAAAGTAAACCTCGTTTTCCCAGAGGCGTAACCCCGTTGACACCTTTCTAGACACCTACTTGATCGGCTAATTGTCCTGTGTAAAACTCACCCGGGAGTAACAATTACTCGCAGTGGGTATCGGGATCCAACTATCTCATAGAAGGTATGAAATCTCATTGAAAATTTCAACACTTGAAATTCCCGATAATATTTTGCCCCTAGTGTCCCATGACCTTGACGCAGGCCAACAAACCATAGTTCGCTAGTCAAGTTCAACCGTCATTTCTTGATTGAATTAAACCGCCCCGTACGACCCTTGACGCAGGCCAACAAAGTCGCACAACTATCCTAATCCAATCTGCATCATACGTATAAGCAGATAAATACTAGTTAGCTACCACATACTATGCCTTGACACAGGCCAACAAACGTAGCACGAATACTAAGTAGGACTTATCTGAAATGACGGAGGGCTACGATAGGTTTTTCTGAAAACCTGTTGCGCAATGAACTTGATATCGTTGTAGAATTGAGTGAATTTTGAAATGGAGTGATTTTGAGGCTTTCATTAGTTTTGCTAAAGAGGTCTCTCATGGTGAAGGGATCTCGGCTCTTTCCTTATGGAATAAGGTGCAGGACATATCATATATATCACTATGCAAAGCAAAACTCCAAAAGCAATCAAAAGACAAACCGAGTGTTGTAGCATCTGCCAGTTTTGCTAAAGAGGTCACTCCCGGTGATGGGATCTCGGCTCTTTACTCATCGAATAAGGTGCGGGATATATCTTATATATCGCTATGCAAAGCAAAACTGTAGCTACCCTTTTTGAAAAATCTGATTCTACAACATCTTTTTAGGTTTCTTTTCTTTCATTAATCACATTAATGAAGTCCCATCATGTAAGTCACCTAAACATCACAGATAAATACGACGTACACTTATGCCATCCGCATTCGCCTCGATGTCCCCTCGTGCACCGTTAGGTTAGGTAACTAACGGCGGAGCGGGACAGGGCTAGCGCGGGTGTAAAACATAAGTAACGTTTATATAATATATCATATATACTATATGCAGTATTTATCACATCACATCACATGATATCATCACAGATATCGCAGCAGAAGAAACATATGAAACATTGGATATACTAGGACGTCCGTGTTTTATTTTGAGCCTCTATAAAACACGGATTCCACGGTCACGATGAATAGCCAAACCCACACCCCTAGACCCCTACGAGAGCGGCAAGCAACCCTACCATTTCTAGAGTTAGGAGACCCGGACTCGACTACTCGAGTTGGTCTCCCACTGGACTCTAGAACCCGGTTACTTGTGCTCTCCTCCTTGGGTCTATCCTAGTGCGGAAAAGTAAATAATATACAAATGGTGACATCGACCTCATCCCGGAAGTGCCCCAATAAAAGAATATTACATACATTTAATTTTACATGAATGAAAATAAAAACCCTCATCTCACATAAAACCCCCGGCTATTCAGAACGCGACGATCCAATATAACATATCCAGCAACACATAACATCACATGTCATCAACGTAAGTAAATATGCGCATCCCAATTGTCGTTGACTTATAGCAACGAAACCGGCGATATCATATATTACACTTACGGTCACAGAAAAGAAAGTGTAAAACTACAACATTTGGAATCCACAATCCCTTTAGACATCGTAAATCCGAAATATCACATACTTCGCATTTCATGCCTAACTATATGAATTCCACATATTGTATCACATTCCAGATAAATAGACAGTATTAAACTTTCCGATCGAATAATCAAATACCCAAGATTTCCTAAATAGCCCAACACTTGAGCAGAGTTCAAAAATTCCAGAATACGTCACAGTAGCAACGGTCCAACTGTAGAAGGGTCAAGCCAACGCCTCACATATGGCACGCCGTACTGCCTCAAACCCTAAGGTTCAAAAGGCAGTTCAAGACGGTCACATAATCGAGTTAAGGTTTGTTGTCTTCTAGAGGGTCCATCGCATTACTTCACGTTTTTCCGAAAGATTTAAACCTGAGAAAGATTCAACACTTGAATGTTTTTCGTGCCGGGAAAAATTGAGTTAATGATATCCGTTCGAACATTTTAATACTTTCTAAATTATCCGGAATAACAAAACAAAATTAAATTCTCCGATCGAATCGACGATTACAAAATAAACCCCAAAATACTCAACACTTGAGTCAATTTTAAAAATACCCATAAAATATCAATAACAGAAATAGAAATTACAGTATAAAAATGATGGCCTAAGAAGGGTACGGCCGCGGTTCCGCGGTTTTTTGTACGGAATATGCTGTCGTTTTTCACCACAATTCTTAGAAAACCCTGCTGGATTTTTTAGGTATTTTTAATAGTGAAAATACACAATTTTGAAAAAATGTACAGAGAGGGGGTTAACTTTGACGTATTCGGGTTCGTTCGGAGTTTTAACTTCGTTAACGCATCGCCTAATGCTCTAGCTAGGCTCTGATACCACTGAAGGGTTACTAGGCACTCTAACAAGGGTTAAGAAAGCATCAAACATGCCCGTTTAAAATTTTAGCCATGCCGAATAACCCTAACCAAGATCGTTGCAAGAAAATTAGGGTTTCATATGCAAGTAAACGATGTTTATAACTAAGTGAATACGAAATACATCATTTGTAGATCGGTCCTTCACTTCTATAGCTCCTTGTTGAAGTCCCTTCGCTGCGATCGTGGTTCTCCCGGACCCTGGCATGGCTTCACGAGGTGAAAGACGCGTCCTTGCTTGAAGTCTTCGAGGCCGAAGATGATCTATGTCGAGGGGATGCCAACTCAAGTTTCTACTTCACTAACTTGAGAATTAGTGAAGCAAACACCCTAAACTAAAGTGCTAGTCTAGTAGAGGATGGAGAAATAGAAAGTGGGTTCTCTTTAGAATTTTATTTCTCACAATCTTTCTCACTTTGGATCAAACCCTAGCAAGCTTTTTCTTTTTAGCAATGAAGAAGAAGATGAACAAAAGAAAGAGATGAGGATAATGATCAAGTGAGAAAGCTAACCATGGTGAGTGAGTATCATATACTAACTCTTGTAGAGACATAACCATGGCTAATGCTTATGGTTGGGTTAAGAAATATCCATAGTAAAAACAAATTTAGTGGAATTAGTCAATGCATCCACAAGCTTCCACAAGATTCATGCATTGTGCTAATCCTCCGCTAATTTTGTAATTACTTAAAATATACAAACCCAACATAATAGATAGCATAGTGTAAGTCTCATACACCCAAGTCATATGTATCATCAACCATGATA
Organism: Agapanthus africanus; assembly: GCA_030015575.1. NCBI lineage: Eukaryota > Viridiplantae > Streptophyta > Magnoliopsida > Asparagales > Amaryllidaceae > Agapanthus > Agapanthus africanus. The sequence goes on along the minus strand of JASDDO010000026.1, from coordinate 393,908,587 downwards.
CAATAAGAAAACACATTTTTAATATATATCATATATACATTAAAGTTGTGCTCATGTGAGAAAAACCCTAAAGTGAACAAGTGTTAGTTAATGTAAACTAGTATATCAAATATACAATTATACAACAAATTATTAAATCAACACTTGACTTAATAATCCGGTCATATCACATATAACCGAATAACATCCAATGTATCGACTTATCGAATCAACACTTGATTCGATAACCCGGCTATATCATATATAACCGACCGATACAAAAAGTTGCGAGAATAGAATACGGTATCACATACATGCATTATTCTCGGTCCCGCACATATCACACACGTGCTCCTATTTCGTTTTGCCTGAGCCAGTAAAACCTCTATGTAGGACTCTAAAGACTCGTCAATACGCCGGCAGTAGGTGATGATCACATCAAGCACCCACAAGCCGTCAGCGGTACTAGCTGGACGTAACGGCTACCCGGGTATTGAGCGATCAGAAGATCAGCAAGCAAGCCCGCTCTAACTCCTGTAAAAGCCTGCCGGTAACACTTCCCGTACAGTCCGGTCTCCTCGTCTGATATGTTGCATATCAAGTCTAGGGGTGGTAAACGTCATACCCAAATAACCGATAAGTCGTGCCGATGTGAGGCTCATAACGGGTCGAGAAACTACTGGTAACACTTACCAGTAAATCTCTAAATCAGCCCTGGCCAGGGACTTCCCTGTTACGGCCAATCGAGCACAGCGCAACATCAACCCCCAATACCGGGAGAGACGAAACCCCTCCTATCGCTCATTGCCTCCATGTGACTCGGGACTGTACCCAAAAACTACCGTTTTGCACGCCCTCATGGACGTGTTAAGGTGGAAATCAAAGCACAGTGGGAATCACACAAGACCCTATGACGATCTCGGGTCTACAGACTAACCTGCACAAGTGTCACCAGAGAACTGCCATCTGACGTGAGGTATAATACTATCTGGGAGTTCTCGGCAAGTCTGTCCAGTGTACCCAGTCTCCACTGAGCACCCGTATACCATCTCTGATGTCAAACACCAATGGATATGGGATCATCCATCGCCGATCTCATGGGTCGAGAAGCGTATACGCTAGTCTACTCTGGTATATTGATGCCCTGTCTCGATACACCCACGACTAGGGACCTTGAAGGATGTACTTATGGACTACCATGTCCCCACTACTATGATCCACATCATAGTCCAGGTAGTCAAGTACACATCCTAAGGGCTTTACCAACATGTAACTATAAGACAGTATAAAGAGATAAGTATACATGTTAAGATAAAGAGCAACCAGATAGCATACTATCATGTTTGAGCAAGAAAGTCCTCTCTATATATGTCCAAGCATCCAATATAATATACATCATCTGTACAATACTGGCCTCTAGGGCATACATACAACTAACAACTATAACTAACACTAACATAGGAGTTGTTAACTACTATGGAAGAAGATTATACCCAATGAACCGTGTCCTTCTTCTTCTCGTTATCCACCTCCTCGTCGGCCTCCTCTATATAATAGACGATCCACCCGAGAGCTTCTACTCCAAGCTTTGCCTCTAATCTTGAGGTATCTAGGTTTCTTTAGTTGCTAATCAAAGTTACCTAGGTGATATAGAGTATGGATACGGATTAATTAGTCTTGCTAATCCTTGATCTCAACACATGAGAGGGTAGGATTAGGGTTTGAAGAGAGAGAGCTTGAGGAGAGAGAAGGTGAGGGTGAGAATGATAATGAAATAATAACTTTTCTTGAATATATGAAGCATAATGATTTATCAAAATAAATAAATCAAATGATTTATCATCATGCTTCATTTATTCATTATGTGCGATTCATCTCATGAGTCATTAGCCATTTAATGCACCATTAACTACATGAATGAATCACACAAATGAGTCACTAAATCAATAAATGCTTATGCCACCTAAACCCTCAAGTCATCATCGTTTTAGAAGCTTCCCGCCAAATTACGAGAATGCCCCTCCTATCCGTGAAAACACGGAAAAACTTTAGACTGTATAAATCCAATAATCCGATACTAGAATCTGGCTTAAACCAAAGCCGGCTAGTAAAAACTGTCCGAACATCGTACGTGCGTTTAAACACGTATGCGTCCGAACCCTTGTCGTAAAACCATACGACCTCTATATCGTTTCGCCTGGAGCAGGGAAACACTCTGTGTGGGACTCTAAAGACTCGACTACTACGCTGGCGGTGGGTTTAACCACAGACCGCAAGCGGCACTAGCTCTACGTAACAGTCCACAGGTAGATGTCGATAAGAAGGCCGATGAGGAAAACCCATCCGAACTCCTACTGAGGCTGATGTGACAATCTCCGTACAGTCCGGTCTGTTTGTCTAGGACTATCGCATATTGGGCCTAGGGGGCGGCAAGCGTCAGTCCACTAAAAGCGGTATAAGTCGTGTCGGAGCGAAGCCCATTACACCTTAAGAAACTACTGGAAAACCTACCAGTAAATCTCGCTTGCCCTGGCCAGGGACTTTGCGTAATGGCTCTCTGAGACAGCATGATATCAACTCCCAATACTGGGAGAGACGAATCCTGTCTAATCGCCACTGCCTCCAAGTGCTCGGGACTGCACCCAACTGCTACATGTTTGCATGACTCCTTTGAGCCGTGGTAGGATAGCAATCTAAGAACAGTAGGACACACTCGAGGCGAAGTAGCAGTGTCAAGTCTGTGGACTATGTTGTACTCATGTCACCTGGGAACTGTTAACTGACGACGGGTATAATACCAACCAACAGTTCCCCGTGAGTCCTGTCCGGTGTACCCGTAACCCAATGAGCACCTGTATACTATCTCCAGTACGACGTACTGATGGCTGTGGGACAAACCATCTCCCCAACTGGGATGAGAAGCGTACACACTAGTCTACTCCGGAGTATCGATGCCCTATCTCGATAATCCTACGACTAGGGACCTGAAAAAGGATGTGCTTGTAGACTACCCAGCCCCCACTAGTGTGACTGCCATCACAACGCTGGTAGTCAAGAAAGATCCTAAGGGCTCTATCAATACGTACACATATTAAGATAGATAAAACCAAGTAGCATACTACCATGTTTAGCAAGACTGTTAATATAACTGTGAATATCCCAAGTTTCTATTAAGTAATATACAAGCTAGTATAATACAATAATGGCCCCTAGGCATATACACTAACAACTTAGCTACCGTACACTACGCCTCGGCTATGCTCGACAAACGCAGCACGATTACTAAGTACTCTACTTCCTAAAATGACGAAGGGTTACGGATGGTTTTTAAGAAAACCTTTAACGCTTTGAACTTGATCTCATTGTAGAATCGAATGGTTTAAAATGGAGTGTTTTTTAGGCTTTTGCTAGTTTCGCTAAAGAGGTCACTCCTGGTGAAGGGATCTCGGATCTTTCCTCATCGAATGAGGTGCAGGATATTCACAATACCACTATGCAAAGCAAGAACTAGAAAAGCAATCAAAAGAAAAAACCGAGGGTTGTAGCATCTGCTAGTTATTGCTAAAGAGGTCACTCCCGGTGAAGGGATCTTGGCTCTTTTCTTATCGAATAAGGTGCTGGATATTCAACGAGGAATACCGCTATGCAAAGCAACAAGTAGAGCTACCTGTTTTTTTGAAATTCGATTCCACAACATCTTTTAGGTTTATTTTCTTTCATTAATCTCATTAATGAATGTCCCATCATTTAAGTTACCTAAACATCACAGATAAATACAACGTACGCTTATGCCATCCGCATTCGCCTCGAAGTCCCGTTATGCACCGTTAGGTTAGGTAACTAACGGCAGAGCGGGGCAGGGCTAGCGCGGGTGTAAAACATAAGCAACGTCTATATAATATATCATATATACTATATATAGTATCTATCTCAACATATCAAATGATTGCATCACAGATATCGCGGCAGAAAATAACATATGAAATATTGGATATACTAGGATGTCCGTGTTTTATTTTGAGCCAGTATAAAACACGAATTTCACGCTCGTGATGAATAGCCAAACCCACATCCCTAGAGCCCTACGAGAGAGACAAGCAACCCTACCAATTCTAGAGTTAGGAGATCCGGTCTCGACGCCTAGAGATGGTCTCCTACTGGTCTCTAGAACCCGGTTACTTGTGCTCCCCTCATTGGGCCTATCCTAATGCGGAAAAATAAATAATATACATCAACGGTGACAACTTCCTCAACCCGGAAGTGCCCTAATAAAAGAATATTACATACAAGTTTTTACATGAATGAAAAAGAAATACTCCCATCCCACAGAAAAAAAACCCTGGCTATTCAAACACGACGATCTAATATAACATATCACAGCAACACATAACATCACATGTCATTAACGTAAGTAAATATACGTATCTCAATTGTCGTTGACGTATAGAAACGAAACTGGTGATACACCACATATTACACTTACGATCGCAGAAAAGAAAATGAAAACTACAATAGTTGGAATCCGCAACTACCTTAGACATCATGAACCTGTAATATGTCATATTGCGGATTTCATGCCTAACAATATGAATTCCTTAGACATCACATGCCTAACAATTATAAACCCCGCATTTTAGTCTCGATATTGAAAACGCTTTCCAATAATCAGTCGAGAAATTCAACAAGATTCCCGGCATCCCGATCGAATGCTCGTCTAAAACTTTAGTAGACGGCCGCACCCCCCGATACTGACGACGAAGTGCACTTAGGCGGAACACCGCAGCCGTGAGCACCCGGACGGATGCTTTTTGGCAATGGAGTTCTCCTACAGTCACTTGGTCGAGGTTATGGGACGTGGCTATCTAGTAATGTTACCCGGGGAGTATCCGAATACACAAAGCGATTGCGACGGACTTTTGATCACATCAAAATCCCGTGGCAACCAATCAAATGAGACTAAATTGCTAGACTTATAAAATTCAAATGTTGTTGATTCCAAGTATTGTATCACAATATACTAGACGATGTTAAATGTTTCGAGCGAATCAAACAACACCCTCATCTCCCAATGATCTCAATACTTAAGCGAAGTTAAAGTACCCAAAACGTGCCACAGTACCTATGATCTAGCCGTAGAAGGGTCAAACCAACGCCTCACATATGACACTGCGGAACTACAGCAAACCCTAGGGTTCAAGCCGCAGTTCCGAGGGCATAGAATCGAGTTAAGGTTTACGTTCTTCTAGAGGGTCCAAAGAGTTACTTGCACGAACATTGAATATAATTAACTTAGAAAAATTCCAACACTTGGAAATTTTCAGAGGGGGTCATGGGGTGATGTTTGAAGATCGTTCGAACTGTCAAACACAGCCTAGGTTACCACCACAATGTTAAATTTTACGACCACGAATCACTCCGTTTTGGTCCTATAGCAAAATTTACATCACATGAATATTTGGACCAAGCAAACAATACCTGAAACCCCAAAATACACACAACAGAGCACAAAAAAAAATGAGATACAAAGGAGCATGCTGGGCCGGCCTCACCGGATTTTGAGGGAGAGTGCTCGGTAGAAATCTGAGCAACAGGCTTCGTTTTTGTTCTGTGCACTATAGGTCTCACATACATGACTCTCCACTTGTTTGCAAAATTTTTACAAACCTTTTGAATATCAACAGAGAGCAAAATGTGCAGGGTTCCAGAAATTGCATGTTTACGGATTCGTTTCGTTTTTGTATCAATCTAACATCGTCTAGATTTCTAGTTAGGCTCTGATACCATGTTGGGATTCCTTAGAACCTAGCCTAGGGTTTGCAAGCATCACTCATGCCACAACAAAAATTCAAGGGGTGCTAAGCAATCAAACTAAGAATCATGCTAGAAAACTAGGGTAAAAAAAACTTGTAATCTAACATTACAAAGAGAAGTGAACTAGAATACAACCTTTGTAGATCCGGTCCTTCACTTCTAAAGCTCCGTGTTGACGTCCTTTCGCTGCGATCATCGAGCTCCCGGACTCTAGTGATGGTTTCCTCGGAGAAATGAACGGATTTGATCGTAGTCTTCGAGGCCGAAGATGATCTACGTCGAGGTGACTCAAACTCAAGCTCCCTCTTCACTTGGTCAAGAACTTTGTGAAGAGAACACCCTAAACTAAATGGCAAATAGTAGAGGATGATGAAATAGGAAATGGGTTCACTTTAGATTTTGATTTCTCACTTTATTTCTTCACTTAGAAAAAATCTAGCAACCTTTTTCTTTAGGATGAAGAAGAAGAAGAAGAAGAAATGAAGTGAAGTGAATTATCATAATGCAACCATGGGTGAGTTAGTTTTTATCCACTAACTATTGTAGAGACATAACCATGGCTAATTATAATGGTTTGGTTAAGAAATATCTTAATTAAGACAAAATGAATGGACTTTGTCAAAGATGCTTTAAGCTTCATGAAGCTTTGAGCCATGAAAAAAGATGCAACCATTTTGAATAATTAAAATAAATAAAAACCTAAATTACAATTAGCATAGTGTATGTCACACACACACACCCATGTTTGCATGTATCATCAAGCATGATACAATCATTTACACAAACATATATCACATATACATCATGTGCACAACAAGTGAGAAAATAATCTTAAGTGAACCAATACTAGTTAATGTAAAGTAATATATCAAATATATAATTATACATTAAATCATTAAATCAACACTTGATTTAATGATCCGGTCATATCGCATATAACCGACTAATATCTAGTGTATCAATATATCGAATCAACACTTGATTCGGTAACCCGGCTATATCGCATATAACCGACCGATGATACAAATCGCGAGAATAGAATACAGTATCACATACTGATATTATTCTCGGTCCCGCACATATCTCATATGTACTCCTAGTTCGTTTCTCCTGAGCCAAGAAATCTCTGTGTAGGACTCTAAAGACTTGTCAATACTCCGGCAGTACGTGGTGATCATATCAAACACCCAAAAGCCGCAAGCGGTCTGCTAAACGTAACGGCCACCCGGGTATTGAGCAATCAGAAGAACAATGAGCAAGGCTGCTCACACTCCTGCGAATCTAATCAGTAACACTTACCGCACAGTCCGGTCTGTTCGTCTGATATGTCGCATATCTCGCCTAGGGATGGTAAACATCAGACCCAGTAGCTTGATAAGTCATGCCGATGTAAGGTCCATAACGAGCGTGAAACTACTGATAACACTCACCAGTAAATCACATCAACCCTAGCCAGGGATTTCCAGTTATGGCCAGTCGAGCATAGCGCAACATCAACCCCCAATACCGGGAGAGACGAATCCCCTGCTATCGCTCATTGCCCCCATGTGACTCGGGACTGTACCCAAAAACGACCTGTTTGCACGACTCAGTAGAGCCATGGTAAGGTGGAAATCAAAGCACAGTGGGAGACACACAAGACTCTATGACGATCTCGGGTCAATAGACTAAGCTGTACCAGTGCACCAGAGAACTGCCATCTGACGTGAGGTATAATACCATCTGGGAGTTCTCGGCGAGTCCGTTCAGTGTACCCAGTCTCCACTGAGCACCCGTATACCATCTCTGATATCAAACACCAATGGATATGGGATCATCCATCGCCCATCACATGGGTCGAGAAGATATACGCTAGTCTACTATGGAATATCGATGCCCCGTCTCGATATTCCCACGACTAGGAACATTGAAGGATGTACTCATGGACTACCCAGGCCCCACTAGTATGATCTGCATCATAATCCTGGAAGTCGAGTACACATCCTAAGGGCTTTATCAACATGTAACAGAAAGACAGTAAGTATACATGTTAAGATAAAGAGCAACCAGATAGCGTACTATCATGTCGAGCAAGAAAGTCCACCCTATATATGTCCCAGCATCCACCAAAATATACATCTCATGTACAGTAATGTCCTCTAGGGCATACATATAACTAACACAGGCTTGCTTGTTGATCTTCTGATCGCTCATTACCCGGGTAGCCGTTACGTCCATCTAGTTCCGCTGACGGCTTGTGGGTGCTTGATATGATCATCACCTACTACCGGCGTATTGACGAGTCTTTAGAGTCCTACACAGGGGTTTCCTGGCTCAGGAGAAATGAAATAGGAGCACATATGTGATATGTGCGGGACCGAGATTAATACGTGTATGTGATATCGTATTCTATTCTCACGATATGTGATATCGGTCGGTTATATTTGATATAGCCGGGTTTTCGAATCAAGTGTTGATTCGATAAATGGATACATATGATATTAGTCGGTTATATGTGATATAGCAGGATTAATGAATCAAGTGTTAATTTAATAATTTAATGTATAATTATATATTTGATATATTTACATTAACTAATATTAGCTCACTTGTGCATTTCTTTTTCTCATATGTGCACACTTAATATATATATATATATATGTGATATATTATTTGTGTTTTCTTTTTGTGTCATGCTTGATGATACATGCTACATGGGTGTATGAGATTCACACCATGCTCATGATAATGTGAGGTTTAATTATTTAAAGTAAATCCAAATTAGTTGGAAATTAGTCTCATGGCATGAAGCTTGTGGAAGCTTGTAGATCCATTGACTTAGTCCACTAATTTTGTTTTACTTAAGATATTTATTAATCAAACCATTCTCATTAGCCATGGTTAAGTCTCTACATGAGTTATATAAGATATTATCTCACCCATGGTTGCCTCACTCTCTCACATTTCATTATATCTTCTTCATCTTCATCTTCATCAAGAGTGAGCTCTCTAGATTTTGAGAGGTGAAGAAAACTAGTGAGAAAATTAATTCTAAAGTGAGCAAAAATCCTACTTCATCATGCTCTTCTAGATTAGCCATTTAGTTTAGGGTGTTAGCTTCACTAATCCCTAATTAGTGAAGAGGTAACTTGGGTTGGTGTCTTCTCGACGTAGATCATCTTCGGCCTTGAAGACTTCGTGCAAGCTTGTTCCTTTCATCTTGTGGAGCCATTCTAGAGTCCGAAAGATCACTACTAGGAGCGAAGGGACTACTACACGGAGCTATTGAAGTGAAGACCGGTGTACAAAGGTTGTATTCAATATTCACTTAGATGTAAAGATGTTTAAATGTTGTATTGTCTAATTCTCTAGTTAAGATTCTAGTGTTAGGGTTGTTTAGCATAGAAATTTTTTGAAAATGGTATGGACGATGCCTCCCGAAACCTTGCTGTCGTGCTAGGCATTCCTACAATAGTCACATAAACTTTTGCCAAAGTGGTCACTCCCTGTGAAGGGTTCTAGGCTCTTTCCTCATCGAATGAGATGCAGGATATTCCTAACTGTATACCACAATGCAAAGCAAAAGAATCGACTATAGTGAAGTTATTACAATAACGTAAACATTTGCCCAAGAGGTCACTCCCCATGAAGGGATCTCGACTCTTGCCTCGTCGAATGAGGTGCTGGATATTCATAACCGAATACCGCTGTGCAAGGCAAAAAAAGACATCTGTAATGTCAGTTTTAAAAAATTGGTTCCAACAACATCATTTAGGTTTGTTTTCCTTGCATTAATCAGAATTAATGCAGCCCCTTCAATTAATGATATCATGCTAAAAAGAAATGAAAATATTAACGCTCATATATGCCATCCGCATTTGCCATAGGGTCCCGGGTCTTCACCATAAGGTTACTTAACTTATGGAAGGGCGGGGACAAGACTAGCGCGGAAGCAAAACATATATATCGTCTACAAGATATATTATATATATATATATGAACATTCGTCTCACGCATCATATCAAGTAACATCACAGAAGAATCACAGCAGAATCACAACAGAAGCAAATATTGTTAGTTATATGTATGCCTCAGAGGCCATTACTGTACATACGATGTATATTGTAATGGATGCTTGGACATATATAGGGAGGACTTTCTTGCTCGACATGATAGTATGGTATCTGGTTGTACTTTATCTTAACATGTACTATGATTGTCTCTATGTTACATGTTGATAAAGCCCTTAGGATATGTACTCGACTACTGGGACTATGATGAGATCATACTAGTGGGGCCATGGTAGTCGACGAGTACATCCTATAACTGTTCCTAGTCGAGGGTGTATCGAGATAGGGCATCGATACACCAGAGTAGACTATCGTATACGCATCTTGACCCATATGATGGGCGATGGATGATCCCATATCCATCGGTGTTTGACATCAAGGATGGTGTACGGGTGCTCAGTAGAGACTGGGTACACTGGACGGACTCGCCGAGAACTCCCAGATGGTATTATACCTTACGTCAGATGGCAGTTCTCTGGTGACACTGGTACAGGTTAGTTTGTAGACCCGAGATCGTCATAGTGTCTTGTGTGATTCCCACTGTGCTTTGATTTCCATCATACCACGTCCAAGAGGGCGTGCAAAAAGGTGGCTTTTGGGTACAGTCCCGAATCACATGGAGGCAATGAGCGATAGGAGGGGTTTCGTCTCTCCCGGTATAGGGAGTTGATGTTGCGCTGTGTTCGATAGGCTATAACTGGAAATCCCTGGCCGGGGTTGCAGAGATTTACTGTTAACAGTTATCAGTAGTTTCTCGAACTGTTATAGACCTCATATCGACACGACTTATCAAGCTACTGGGGTCTGACGTTTACCACCATAAGGCGAGATATGCGACATATCAGACGAAGAGACCGGACTGTACGGGAGTGTTATTGATTGGATTCGCAGGAGAATGTACAGGCTTGCTTGTTGATCTTCTGATCGCTCAATACCCGGGTGGCCGTTACGTTTAGCAGACCGCTTGCGGCTTGTGGGTGTTTGATATGATCATCACCTACTGCCGGCATATTGACGAGTCTTTTGAGTCCTACACAGGGGTTTCCTGGCTCAAGCGAAACGGAGTAGGAGCACATATGTGATATGTGCGGGACCGAGATTAATACGATATGAGATACCGTAATCTATTCTCGCGATTCGTGACATTGATCGGTTGTATGCGATATAGCCGGGTTATCGGATCAAGTGTTGATTCGATAAGTTGTTACACATGATATTAGTCGGTTATAGCCGGGTTATTAAATCAAGAGTTGATTTAATAATTTAATGTATAATTATATATTTGATATATTACATTACATTAACTAGTATTAGCTCACTTAAGATTTATTTTCTCACTCGATTGTGCATAAGTGTATATGTGATATATATTTGTGTACATATGATTGTGTCATGCTTAATGTTACATCAAAGATGGGTGTATGAGACTTATACAAAGATTAGGGCAAAGATTAGGGTTTTGTTTATATCTTAAGAATAACAAAAGAGAAAGACTTTGTAAAATTTCTCAAGCTTTCATGAAGCTTGTGGAAATATTGACAAAGTCAACTCTTTTGTCATTCTTTAGGATATTTAGTTAACCCAACCATTAACCATATACCTTGGTCAATTCTCTACATGAGTTAAGCATGATAGCTTAACTCACCCATGGTTACATTATTGATGAGAGTTAATTCATATGATAAGATTATTCTTTCTTCTTCTTCTTCATCAAGCTCCTTGAAAAAGCTTTCAAGCTCTAATGGTGCTTTGAGGAAAAGTGTGAGAAAATCAATTCTAAAGTGAGCCCACCTCCTACTTCTTCATCCTCTACCACTTGCCATGTAGTAGAGTGTGTTCTCTTCACAAGGTTCATGACCTAGTGAAGGAATAGCTTGAGTTAGTGTCTCCCCGACGTAGATCATCTTCGGCCTCGAAGTCATCGAAGCAAGCACGTTCGTTCTTCTTGTGGAGCTTCTCTAGAGTCCGGAGTTCACGATCGCAGCGAAGGGGACATCTAGAAGGAGCTATTGAAGTGGAGGACCGGATCTACAAAGGTTATAATCCCTCTCACTTAGTGTTAAAATGTTTAATATACTTGTTTTCGCATAAACTCTAGTTTAAAGATCCGGCTTTGGGTTGTTTGGCACGGCTAAATTTTAAATCGGGCATAGTTGATGCCTCATAGACCCTTGTGCGTGTGCCTAGCAACTTACAGTGGTATCAAAGCCAGGATAGAGCTTTAGGTGAAGTCTAGGCGAAGTTTAAAGTCCGATCGAACCCGGAAAACCAGATATACCCTAGTTTCTGGAAATTTTTTCAAAATGTGATTTTTTGTGAATTAAAAATACTCAAAAAAATCAGCAGGGAAATACAAGGATTACTGTGCAACACGTGCCACTGATCTCCTTAAAGCGCCGCGGAACCGCGGCCGTACCATGGCTTGCGCGGCGGTTCCGCGGCCAAAACGTTGAATCATGGCACGTGGTTTGCACAGTAATGTCCGTCTGTAATTCCTAATTGTTCTGGATATTTTTATATTAACCCAAGTGTTGAGTTTTCTGGGGTGTATTGGGGACTCGTTGATTCGATCGGATAATATAACTTCGTTTAGTTTGTCCGGGTAATTTTTGTAAGTCCACGTTACCTCTCCTGGTACTTACGGGCTTGCGGAAATGATGAAAAACGATTTTTCAAGAGGTAGTAACATGGACTCAAAATACGGATCTTTGTTAAACAACTAACTAACAAACCTAACAAGAGTTTTACCTACTCGGTTAGGGGGTTATAGCTTTCTTGAACTCCTTCGTCTTCAACTCTTTCCAGTGTACGGATCGGCCTCACCTCGTCGTCTCCTTGTGCCGAAGATGGATCCACCTGAAAGCTTCTACCTTTGGCTTCTTCTTCGAACTTGAAGAAACTAGAACACTTGGTTTGCTAAACCATGTGAACTAGGATGAGTAGAGAAGTGATATGGGTTTTCTTTTATCTCTAAGGCAATGTTTCTCAACTTATGAGAAGGTGTTGCCTTGAGCTAGAGAGAGAGCAAGAGGAAGAGCAAGAGGGAGAGCTCAAGCAAGAGAGAGAAATGAAATGAGAGAATCAGAAAGTCTTTTGCCATCCAAGCTCTCATAGTCCAAAACCATCATAACAAATAAACATAATCAAGTATTATGTGATGGTTCAAGTCAAAATGGCCATATCATTTCATGCACTCATTTTGCAAGAAGAAACAAGCAAGCAAAAGTCTTTGCCATGAAATGATAGCCATTGTCATGATGATGGTCAACTAGTCCAACCTAGTCAACCGGTCAACAAAGTCAACAAGTCAACCCCTCAACAACCATATCACTATAATACTTAATTAATATTATTGTTAATTATATTTCTTATTCTAATTAGGGTTTAGCAAAAAGTCAATAGTCAACAGTCAATAGTCAACAGTCAATAGTCAACAACCCCAATGAGAATCCTCTGCCTCTGTCTCTCTGTCAACTGTGCATACACACCCGCATCCGCGTTCCGAGGAACACGAATACAAACGAGATAAAACCAATACCAAAACGTACACTAGGATCTGGCTTAAACCAAAGTCCGCTAGTGTTAACTGTCCGGACACCAAACGTGCACAAGTGCACGGATGTGACTGAACCCTGTCGCAAAACCATGCGACCTGTCGCAAAACCATGCGACCTCTACTCTTTTGCCTAAAGGCGAATAGCTTTCTGTGTAGGACTCTAAAGACTCGACACTACGCTGGCAGTGGGTTTAACCACAGACCGCAAGCGGCACCAGCTGTGCATAACGGTCCCCAGGTAGATGCCGACAAGAAGACTGACGAGGTGAAACCCATCTGAACTCCTACTGAGTCTGAATGTGACAATCTCCGTACAGTCCGGTCTGTTCGTCTGATAACATCGTATGGCAGGCCTAGGGGCGGTAAACGTCAGTCCCCTAATAGCGGTACAAGTCGTGTCGGAGTGTAGCCCAGAACACCCTGAGATAACAATGGAAACCTACCAGTATATCTCGCTTGCCCTGGCCAGGGACTACTTGTGTAATGGCTCTCCTAGACACAGCGCGATGTCAACCCCCAATACCGGGAGAGACGAATCCTGTCTAACCGTCACTGCCTCTAAGTGCTTCGGGACTGCACCCAACTACTACCTGTTTGCACGACTCCTTTGAGCCGTGGTAGGGTAGTAATCTAAGTACAGTGGGAACACACTCAAGGCGAAGTGACAGTGTCAATTCAGCGGACTAAGCTGTACTCATGTCACCTAGGAACTGATAACTGACGATAGGTATAGTACCAACCAACAGTTCCCGACGAGTCCTGTCCAGTGTACTCGTAACCTAACGAGCCCCCGCATACTATCTCAAGTACGATGTACTGACGGCTGTGGGACAGACCGTCTCCCACACTGGGATGAGAAGCGCATACGCTAGTCTACTCCGGAGTATCGATGCCCTGTCTCGATAGTCCTACGACTAGGGACCTGTATAAGGATGTGCTTGTAGATTACCCAGCCCCCACTAGTGTGACTGCCATCACAACGCTGGTAATCAAGCAAAGATCCTAAGGGCTCTACTAATATGTATAAGCTATATGCTAAAAGAAACACATGCACATATTGAATTAGAAACAAACCAAGTAGCATACTACCATTTTGAGCAAGATTGAGTATACAACTGTGAATATCCCAAGCTTTCCATAAGTAATATACAAGCTAGTATGTTACAGTAATGGCCTCTAGGGCATATACACTAACAATCTCCCACTTGCACTAGGGCCATGTACTGGCGTATCGAAGACCTATCATCTCTATTAGCTGCTCGAACTGAGTCTGGGGTATGGCCTTCGTGAATGGATCAGCAGTGTTATGTTCCGTATTTACTCTCTTCACCTCGATCTCCCAGCGATCTACGATCTCCCTGGTCAGGTGGTACCGCCTCAAAATGTGCCTGGACTTCTGATGGGACCTGGGTTCCTTCGCTAAAGCTATAGGGCCGTTGTTGTCACAATACATCGGTATTGGATCAACACTGGTAGGAACCACCTGAGGCTCCAAGAGGAACTTCTTCATCCAGGAAGCTTCCTTTGCGGCATCGCAAGCAGCTATGTACTCCGCTTCCATAGTTGAGTCAGGAACGGTCTCCTGCTTGGAACTCTTCCAGCAAATCGCCCCTCCATTGAGGATAAAGACATAACCCGACATGGACTTGGAGTCATCCTTGTCACTCTGGAAGCTGGAGTCAGCAAAGGCCTCGATCTGGAGGTCTTTTCCGCCATACACCAAGAACATCTCCTTAGTCCTTCTCAGGTACTTGAGAATGTTCTTTACTGCTATCCAGTGTTTCTCCCCTGGGTTCGACTGATACCGGCTTACAACGCTCAATGCGTATGCTACATTTGGTCTGGTACACAACATCGCATACATAACAGATCCTACCGCAGATGCGTAGGGTATTGATGACATACGAG
Organism: Agapanthus africanus; assembly: GCA_030015575.1. Taxonomy (NCBI): domain Eukaryota; kingdom Viridiplantae; phylum Streptophyta; class Magnoliopsida; order Asparagales; family Amaryllidaceae; genus Agapanthus; species Agapanthus africanus. Next base: position 393,893,284 of record JASDDO010000026.1, on the reverse strand, counting down.
CCTTTTCCAAATCAGTCTTGGGAGACATCTCTTTGGAGAGGGTGATTCCGTGACAAGCCGGTAGATTACCGCGCTTGGAATCTTCCATACTGAATCGTTTCAGTATGGTGTCGATGTACCTTTACTGTGAAAGTCCCAACATCTTTTTAGATCTATCACGATAGATCTGGATCCCCAGAATGTAGTTGGCATCGTCCAGGTCCTTCATGGAGAACCTCTGTGACAAGAATACTTTGACTGACTGTAACATAGGAATATCATTTACTATTAGGAGAATGTCATCGACGTACAAGACGAGGAATACCACATTTCTCCCTACAACCTTACTGTAAATGCATGGTTCATCTGGGTTTTTGACAAAGACAAATTCATTGACAGTATCATCAAAGCAGATGTTCTAACTCCGTGATGCCTGCTTCAATCCATAGATGGACTTGATCAACTTGCACACTTTACCGCTGCTCCCACTCTGAATGAATCCCTCCGGCTGATCCATAAAGACGCACTCTTCCAAATATCCATGTAGGAAAGCCGTCTTTACGTCCATCTGCCAGATCTCATAATCGTGGAAGGCAGCAATGGCAAGGAGGATCCGAATGGATTTGAGCATAGCCACTGGAGAAAAGGCCTCGTCATAGTCAAAACCAGGTCTTTGACGGAAACCCTTTGCTACAAGTCTAGCTTTATAGGTTTCAACCTGCCCATCTACACCAATCTTCTTTCTGAAGATCTATTTGCAGCCTACGGGTTTTACCCCTTCTGTAGCAAAGTCCAAAGTCCAAACTTTGTTGGTGTACATGGACTCCATCTCGGTCCGCATTGCATCCAGCCATTTTATCGAGTCACCGCTCTGAATGTCTTGCTGGAAGCTAGTAGGCTCATCATAATCAATAGTGCAATCCTCTCTATCCCCGTCTATGAGAAAACCGTAGTATCTCTCGGGCGGATGAGACTGCCTACTACTCCTGCGGAGCGGCGCAGGAATGTCCGGTTCTCCTGAAACTTCTGGTTCTTCCAAGCTTTCAGTAACAGCTTGTGGTTCGGGAATTTCTTCTAGTTCTATTGCGCTCCCACTTATCTGATTTTCCAAAAATTCAATTTCCAAGAAGTGGGCATGTGGAGAAACAAAAACTTTTTGTTCTTCTGCAAAATAGAAGTGATACCCCGTGGAGTTGTTTGGGTATCCCACAAACTTACACAGTACTGAGCGTGCCTCGGGCTTGTCCGCATCCTGCTTTTTTACAAAAGCTGGACATCCCCATGTCTTAAGATACTTAAAACAGGGTTTCTTCCTACTCCACATCTGATATGGGGTGGTAGGCATAGTCTTGGTTGGAGCCTTGTTCAAGAGATATACAGCTGCTTCTAATGCATAACCCCAGAAAGATTGCGGTAACTCAGCTTTACTCATCATGGAACGAACCATATCCAATAGGGTTCGATTCCGCCTTTCAGATACACCGTTGTGTTGTGGTGTGTATGGAGGAGTATGCTGAGAGAGAATTCCATTCTCTTTTAAGTAGTCCAGAAACTCGGCACTTAAGTATTCACCACCTCGATTAGATCTCAGTGTCTTTATACTTTTGCCTGTTTTTTTTTCAACATCATTCTTGTATTCCCGAAATTTCTCAAAGTCCTCGGATTTGTGCTTCATCAAGAAGACATGTCCATACCTAGAGAAATCGTCTGTGAAAGTAATGAAGTACGAATAACCACTTCGCGCAAGTGTAGACATTGGACCACACACATCACTGTGTATGAGTCCCAAGAGCTCGCTCGCTCTTACTCCGTGTCCAGTGAACGGAGTCTTTGTCATCTTTCCATGAGACAAGATTCACAAGTGGCATACTACTGATACTCGAACGGATTCAAGTATCCCTCTTTATGTAACTTAGTTAATCGTGTCTCATTAATGTGACCCAGTCTACAATGCCATAAGAAAGCCTGATTTAATTCCGGAGACTTTCTTTTAAGTGTGTTCTGGACACTGAAAATCTGAGCTTGATTCAATACGTATATCCCGTTATTTAATGTACCTGACCCAATCAAAACTTGATTTAGGTGGATGTATACTACATCGCTTACAAAAGTAAATTCATATCCTTCCTTAGAAAGTAAGGATACAGATATGATATTACATGTCGCACCTGGTACATACAAACAGTTACGCAAAATCAATATCTGCCCAGTTGTCAGTCCAAGATGATATTCCCCTATGGATTCAGCATCCATGCTCATTCCGTTAGCAACCCTGAGAGTCATATCACCTTTCCTGATAACCCTACGGTTTCTCAGAGCCTGTAATGAATTACAGATGTGAGATCCTGATCCGGTATCCAATACCCAGGAAGTAGGGTTAACTGACATACAGTTCTCTATCACAAACACACCTGAAGCTGAAGCCACAACATGCTTTGAATTCTGGCTACTGGCTTTGCTAGCCCTGTAATTCTTCTGCCAATGTTCATTCCCGTAACAATAGGAACCTCCCTCTTTTACTACATCCAGTCCCGAAACTTTTGCCCTTCCCTTTCCTTCTTCTTCCCTGGTTTCCTTCAGGGTATAAGCAGAGGGCAGGGACTGTAGAATTAGGTCAGTACTTGACCCATTCTACAACGTGGTCTCCAGGTCCGTGAGCTCAAAATAGCTGGTCCCTGTAAGGACGTTGCCCCCTACAGACGACCCGATAGCCAACCTCGTTTGAAGCAATTCGTTCGAGGTCTTATATCTTGCGATACGAGATCGCTCTCCATATAAATCTTTATTATGGAGGAAGATAGAAACTGAGTCCATCTTCTCGTGCTGCCTCTGGTTTGCACCATCAACTGAGGCCAACACTAGGCACTTGGCTTTCGCACAGTCTTTTTCCGATGTCATACGAATGTCAATGTCCGTGACAGGGGAAACTGGTCCTGAGACGGCAAGGGTTTGATTAGTTAAGAGGTGTCCCAGCTTGTCATGGGTAATGGACATCTGGACAGACCTTTGCCAATCATAACAGTCAGGTTCAGTCATTTTATTATCTAGATGTAACCTATGTGAGGTCACTGGGTCGCTGCAATAAGAGAGAGAGAGAAGAAAACACTCAGCATGATGCTCTTGCAAGTTTAGATTGGTTTTTAATTTATCTAAACGGGATGGCTCCCACTGTCTCTCGAATCCCTCCTCAAACCAAAAAGGAAGAATTAGTCTGGATCAATTCTCACCGTACAATACTTGCTTAACCGTTAGGCCAGGCTGGTGTCGGTACATCGAGGGAGGTTTTCCAACGCTTTCACGAAGTTCCTTAATTAAATAACCTCTTTTCCGTGGGGGCGTAGCCCCGCTAACATCTTTCTAGACACCTACTTGGTTTATAACATTGATCGTTAAGTGAGAAATTTCCCGAGGAGTAGCATATACTCACAGTAGGATCGGGATCCAAATATCATCGCGTGACACAACTGAAGGGATCCTACCAGAATCATCACACTCCAAATGGTATGCAGTGCTAGCAAGTTTCAGTTCTTTTGAAACTCCCGATGTGGATTTTTGCCCCATGCTCTTATGACCTTGACGAAGGTCAACAAATCATAAGTCACATGTCAAGTTCTACCCGTCATTGTCCAGGTTAATTTGAACCCACCCGTATATACCCTTGACGAAGGTCAACAAGGTAATACGATTGTCCCAAACCAACGCATCTATCTATGCTACATATGAACACCCAACAGCTACCAATCACTATGCCTTGACGAAGGTCAACAAACATAGCTTGAATACTATTGAATATTCATACGAAACGACGGAGGGCTACGAATGGTTTTGGCGAAACCTTGAACGTAGTGAACTTGATATAATCGAAGGAACCTTGATAGCTTTTAAAAGGAGTGGCTTAAGCTCCGCGTTTTAAAAGTTATTTTTGAAAAGAAACCGAGTGGTTTTTGAAATTGTTCCAACGACTTTTACTTGGTTTATTTTTCTTGCATTAATTTTAATGCGTCCCATCATTTAATCCTACCATTGCACAAAAAAACGAAAATATGACGTACGCTTATGCCATCCGCATTCGCCACGGGGCCCCATCATTACCCGTTAGGTTACTTAACTAACGACAGAGCGGGGGCTGGACTGGCGCGGATGCAAAACATAAGCAACGCCTAAATAATATGATATATAGATATACTCATTCGTCACATGCAATGATAGCCATTTCAGATCACAGATGAACACATTCGATATACTAGGAATCCGCAATTCGTACGAGCCTGTAACGAAAAGCGGATTACACGGTCGTGATGAATAGCCAAAACCCCACCCTAGACCCCTACGGGTGCAGCAAACTACCCGCCAAATATCAAAAGCGGAGCAACCTCCCTCAACGACGTGAGTTGGCCACTCGGCACTTCGAGATACCCGGTAGTTTGTGCACCCCACCTTGGGTCTATCCTAGGAGCAAAAACAGTGAAAGAAATTATACAATGACGGCTACAACCCTATCCCGGTTGTGCGGCCATAAAATAATATTACATCAATTTACATATTACATGAATTGAAAGAAAAGAAAACTCTCATCTCACAACCCCTGGCTATTCATCCGCGACAATCCAATGAATTCATATACACATACCATCAACATTACAGATCACAGATATGTATAACCCCCACTAATCGACGTATAGCGATTAGCAGACGTTCAATACATATAACACATCATAGATATATACCCGTCAGCTTAAGTCTTTAGAAGTTCGATCAAAATACGGATTTTTAAGCCCCAAAAACAAATTTTGCTTTCTGGAAAATCTAGGCAGAAAAATCATATTGTAAAAATCCCAAAATACCCCACCGAACAAACTGTGAGAAAAATCGCCCACGGCCGAGTCAACTCGGTCGCGGATCCGCGGCGGGAGCAAGCTCCCCCGCGGTTCCGCGGCGCGTTGATCGGTTCAGTGGACCATTTTTCTACAGTTGCTTCTAAAAACCCTGAGCCGAATTTTAAGATAAGATTTATCATTTTTTGGAACAGAAAAAAATTCGGCAGAAAGTAGGCATTTCGGGCGTATTTCGCGACTTTTTCTCCGATCGAATTTCTAGTTACTTTGCTAACATGTTAGATAGTGTTTAACTTGGCTCTGATACCACTGTAAGTCAACGTTACCTCTCCCGGTATTTACGGGATTGCGGAAATGATGAAAAACGATTTTTCAAGAGGTGGTAACATTGACTCAAAATACGGATCTTTGTTAAACAACTAACTAACAAACCTAACAAGAGTTTTACCTACTCGGTTAGGGGGTTATACCTTTCTTGAACTCCTTCGTCTTCAACTCTTTCCGGTGTACGGATCGGCCTCACCTCGTCGTCTCCTTGCGCCGAAGATGGATCTACCTGAAAGCTTCTACCTTTGGCTTCTTCTTCGAACTTGAAGAAACTAGAACACTTGGTTTGCTAAACCTTGTGAACAAAGATGAGTAGAGAAGTGATATGTGTTTTCTTTTATCTCTAAAGCAATGTTTCTCAACTCATGAGAGGGTGTTGCCTTGAGTTAGAGAGAGAGCAAGAGGAAGAGCAAGAGGGAGAGCTCAAGCAAGAGAGAGAAATGAATTGAGAAAATCAGATAGTCTTTTGCCATCCAAGCTCTCATAATCCAAAACCATCATAACAAATAATAGTAATCAAGTATTATGTGATGGTTCAAGTCAAAATGGCCATATCATTTCATGCACTCATTTTGCAAGAAGAAACAAGCAAGCAAAAGTCTTTGCCATGAAATGATAGCCATTGTCATGATGATGGTCAACTAGTCCAACCTAGTCAACCGGTCAACAAAGTCAACAAGTCAACAAAGTCAACCCCTCAACAACCATGTCACTATAATACTTAATTAATATTGTTGTTAATTATATTTCTTATTCTCATTAGGGTTTAGCAAAAAGTCAATAGTCAACAGTCAACAACCCTAATGAGAATCCTCTGCCTCTGACTCTCTGTCAACTGTGCATACACACCCGCATACGCGTTCCGAGGAACACGAATACAAACGAGATAAAACTAATCCCAAGACGTACACTAGGATCTGGCTTAAACCAAAGCCCGCTAGTGTTAACTGTCCGGACACTAAACGTGCACAAGTGCACGGATGTGACCGAACCCTGTCGCAAAACCATACGACCTGTCGCAAAACCATGCGACCTCTACTCTTTTGCCTAAAGGCGAATAGCTTTCTGTGTGGGACTCTAAAGACTCGACACTACACTGACAGTGGGTTTAACCACAGACCGCAAGCGGCACTAGCTGTGCATAACGGTCCCCAGGTAGATGCCGACAAGAAGACTGACGAGGTGAAACCCATCTGAACTCCTACTGAGTCTGAATGTGACAATTTCCGTACAGTCCGGTCTGTTCGTCTGATAACATCGCATGGCGGGCCTAGGGGGCGGTAAACGTCAGTCCCCTAATAGCGGTATAAGTCATGTCGAGTGTAGCCCAGAACACCCTGAGATAACACTGGAAACCTACCAGTATATCTCGCTTGCCCTTGCTAGGGACTACTTATGTAATGCTCTCCTGGACACAGCGCGATGTCAACCCCCAATACCGGGAGAGACGAATCCTGTCTAACCGTCACTGCCTCCAAGTGCTTCGGGACTGCACCCAACTACTACCTGTTTGCACGACTCCTTTGAGCCGTGGTAGGGTAGTAATCTAAGTACAGTGGGAACACACTCGAGGCGAAGTGACAGTGTCAAGTCAGCGGACTAAGCTGTACTTATGTCACCTGGGAACTGATAACTGACGATAGGTATAGTACCAACCAACAGTTCCCGACGAGTCATGTCCAGTGTACTCGTAACCTAACGAGCAACCGCATACTATCTCAAGTACGACGTACTGACGGCTGTGGGACAGACTGTCTCCCATACTGGGATGAGAAGCGCATACGTTAGTCTACTCTGGAGTATCGATGCCCTGTCTCGATAGTCCTACGACTAGGGACCTGTATAAGGATGTGCTTGTAGATTACCCAGCCCCCACTAGTGTGACTGCCATCACAACGCTGGTAATCAAGCAAAGATCCTAAAGGCTTTACTAATATGTATAAGCTATATGCTAAAAGAAACACATGCACATATTGAAGTAGAAACAAACCAAGTAGCATACTACCATTTTGAGCAAGATTGTGTATACAACTGTGAATATCCCAAGCTTCCATTAAGTAATATACAAGCTAGTATGATACAGTAATGGCCTCTAGGGCATATACACTAACAATTTTTAGAACGTGTTAAAAAGTTCGAACGGATATCAATAACTCACTTTTTCCCCTGCCGGAAAATTTCCAAGCGTTGGATTTTTCCATAGTTTAAGAACGTTCTAAGTCGTGCAAGTAACGCGGTGGACCCTCTAGAAGACAACAAACCATAACTCGATTATGTGACCGTCTTGAACTGCCTCTGAACCTTAGGGTTTGGGGCAGTACGGCGTTGCCACATGTGAGGCGTTGGCTTGACCCTTCTACGGCTGGACCATTGGTACTGTGGCATGTGATGGATATTTTTTTTAACTCCGCTCATGTGTTGAGCTATTTGGGAAAACTTGGGTGTTTGATTATTCGATCAGAAAGTTTAACATTGTCTATTTATCTGGAATGTAATACAATATTTGGAATCCACAATTAGTTATGAGATAACTAATATGAATTTTATAAATCTAGCTGTTCAGTCTCAGTTGATCGGTTGCCATGGAATTTTGATGTGATCAAAAGTCCGTCGCAATCACGTAGTGTACGCGGATACTCGCCGGGTAATCTTAATAGACAGCCATGCCCCATAGCCCCGACCAAGTGACTCTAGGAGAACCCCGTCGCCAAAAGCATCCCTTCGGGTGCTCGCGGCAGCGGTGTTCCGCCTTAGTGCACTTCGTCGACGGCGTCCGGGGGTGCGGCCGTCTACTAAAGTTTGCGACGAGCATTCGATCAGGATGTCGGGAATCTTGTTGAATTGCCCGACTTGATATTGAAAAGAGTTTCCGATAATGAGACTAAAATGCGGGGTTTATAATTGTAAAGCATGCGATGTCTAAAGAATTCATTTGGTTAGGCATGCGATGTCTAAGGATGTTGCGGATTCCAACTGTTGTAGTTTTACACTTTCTTTTCTGCGACCGTAAGTGTAATATGTGATATGGCCGGTTTCGTTGCTATATGTCAACGACAATTGGGATGTGCATATTTACTTACGTTGATGACATGTGATGTTATGTGTTGCTGTGATATGTTATATTGGATCGTCGCGTTTTGAATAGCCGGGGGTTTTATGTGACATGAGGGCTTTTATTTTCATTCATGTAAAATTCATTTGTATGTAATATTCTTTTATTGGGGCACTTCCGGGCTGAGGATGATGTCACCATTGCATATTATTTACTTTTTCTCATTAGGTAGACCCAAGGAGGAGAGCACAAGTAACCGGGTTCTAGGGTCCAGTCAGAGACCATCTCGAGGAGTCGAGACCGGGTCTCCTAACCCTAGAATTTGCAGTGTTGCTTGCCGCTCTCGTAGGGGTGTAGGGATGTGGGTTTGGCTATTCATCGCGACCGTGGAATCCGTGTTTTATACAGGCTCGTATTAAAAACACGGACGTCCTAGTCTATCCAATATTTCATATATGTTCTTCTGCTGCAATGTTCTGTGATGAGATCATATTACTGCCTGAGACGAATGTTTATATTATATATATGAGATATATATTATATATTGTTGATTTCGTTTCATATCTGATGCTTGTGAAGCATAATTAAAATGGGACTACATTAATGAGATTAATGAAATAAAAGAAACCTAAGATGTTGTAGAAACTTGTTTAAAAACTGGTAGCTCTAGTTCTTGCTTTGCATAGCGGTGTTCCTTGTAGAACATCCAGCACCTTATTCGATAAGGAAAGAGCCGAGATCCCTTCACCAGGAGTGACCTCTTTAGTGAAACTAGCAAATGCTACAAACTCGGTTTGTCTTTTGATTGCTTCTATAGTTCTTGCTTTGCATAGTGGTATTTGTGAAATATCCTGCACCTTATTCGATAAGGAAAGAGCCGACGATCCCTTCACCGGGATTGACCTCTTTAGCAAAACTAGAAAAGGCCTAAAAAACATTCCATTTAAAATCACTCGATTCTACAACGATATCAAGTTCATTACGCAAATGGTTTTCTTAAAAACCTATCGTAGCCCTCCGTTATTTCAGATAAGTACTTCATAGTATTCGTTCTACGTTTGTTGGCTTTCGTCAAGTCGTAGTGTGCGGTAGCTATTTATGCTTATCTGCTTATGCATATGATGCAGATTGAGTTAGGGTAGTCATGCGACTTTGTTGGCTTTCATCAAGGGCCTTGCGGGTGGGTTTAATTCAATCGGGAAATGACGGGTTGGACTTGACTAGTAGCCTATGGTTTGTTGGCTTTCATCAAGGTCAATGGATACTAGGGGTAAAATATTATTGGGAATTTCAAGTGTTGAAGTTTGCAATGAGATTGCATACCTTCTATGAGATAGTTGGATCCCGATACCCGCTGCGAGTAAGAGTTACTCCTGGGAGAGTTTTACACATTACAATTAGCCAATCAAGTACGTGTCTAGAAAGGTGTTAACGGGGTTACGCCCATGGGAAAACGAGGTTTACTTTAATTAGGTTTGTGTGAAAGCACGGGGGACCTCCCTCAAAGTACCGACACTGGCCTGGCTGAAAAATTGGCGAACTTGTAGCGTGTAACTAATCCCGGCTAGTCTTTTCTTTTAGGGTTTGAAGGAAGATTTGACTAAAACAGTGGGAGACATCCTGATTAGATATATTAGATAACCAATCTAATCTTGCAAGAGCATAAGCTGAGTGTTTTCTTCTCTCTCTCTCCAGGTAGCGACCATGTCACGCCTTAATCAAGATAATAATACTGATGTATTGATCGAACCCGCTTGTTATACTGAGCCGGGGAACGTTAGTCCCGCTCCAACTTATAATTGTTATAAAACAGAGCAGGAAATAGGGGATTACCAGAATTCCCGCGCTGCCCAAACGAAGAGAGTGCATGCTGATGCATCTTCTTCGGGTGTGTTCATTACAGAGAACTGTTTCTCAATATCCTTTACGTCCTGGGTATTTGATACCGGATCAGGATTCCACATATGTAATTTGTTACGTGGGCTAAAGATAGGTAGAGAACTGAGAACGGGTGATAAGTTTCATGAGACAGAAAACGGTGCAAGTGTTGCAGCCAAGTCTGTTGGTCACTGTCACCCTGTATTACCAGAATACATTGATTCTGAATGAATGTTATTAGATACCGAACCAGATGTACAATATCATATCAGTCTCTTTATTAGTAAAGAAAGGATATAATTTTGTATTGTTTGATAATGTTTTGAACATTTTCTATATCAAGAGTTGATCGGTTCAGGCACGTTATCTAAAAGCATTGACGTTCTAAATCAAACTACAGTTCTTAGTATACAGAACACACACAAGAGTAAGAGTTCAGAAATGAACAAATCCTTCTTGAGGCATTGTAGACTAGGTCATATCAATGCGACCCGACTAGCTGAAGTTACATTTAGATGCATATTTAAATCTGTTTGAATTTACATCTTGTGAAACTTGCCGGTCATGTCACAAAGATAAGATGACCACAACTCTGTTTATTGGAAACAGAGAAAGAGTTAGTGAACTTTTGGGATTGATACATGATGATGTATGTAAGATCCCCTGTCTACACATGCCAAGACCGGTTCTTTGTACTTCATTACATTCTCTGATGATCTCTCAAGATTCAGACATATGTTCCTGTTGAAACACAAGTTCGAAGCTTTTGAGCTATTCACAGAATATAAGTTAGAAGTAGAGAACCAAAAATGGGTATAAGTATTATGTCTATTAATGAGATCAAGGAGGAGAATACTAGAGCACGGAATTCCTGGACTTTTATAAGGGAGAATGAGTTTCTCTCTCAGCATTACTCCTCCGTATACACCATAGCACGATGGTATATCGAGGTGGAGCAATAGCACCCTATGTGATATGGTGCGCTCTATGATGAGTACTACTGAGTTTCCTATTTCCTTTTGGGAGTTATGCACTTGAGAAGCTGCATACCTATTGAATAGGGTTCAAATCAAATCAGTTGCCAACCGCTTCATATGTGATATGGAAAGGGAAGAGCCATATCTTAAGTTTGTTAAGATTTGGGGTTGTCCGGCCTATGTCTAAAAAGCAAAATTCGGACAAGCTCAAGGCAAAGTCAGTTCTGTTGAAGTTTGTTGAATATCCCAAGCATTCGCAAGGGAATATCTTCTACCAAACAGAGGAACAAAAGATGTTTTGTTTCTCAGCATGCCACCTTTGTGAAAGGGAATTTCTTGTGAAGAAATTAATGGTCATGAGATAGAATTGGAAGGAGTTCCAGCTATAAAAACTACAGCACATGATTTGGTAGAACCGAAGGATTCAATAGTAACCAACGAACCTCAGCATCTCCGCCGATCTAGTAGGGTTCCTTACCCACCTGAGAGAGATCAGTTTCTCTGTGACAGTGGGAGAGAGGATTGCATCATGAGATGATAACCCAACTAGTTTCGAGCTGGCCATCAGGAATGGGAATCTGTAAGAATGGCTGGATGCTTAGTGGTCTGAGATGGAATCCTTATACACCAACAAAGTATGGACTTTGGTTGCTTTATCTGAAGGGTTAAATCCCCATCAGGAGCAAGTATATCTTGAGAAGATTACTTGGTGTACATGGAAAAGTTGAGACTTTCAAAGCTATGCTTATGTACATCCAAATCCTACTTGCCACGGCTACATACCATGACTACGATATCTGGTGGTTGGGTGTCATGACTGCTTTTCTAAATGATGTTTTGGAAGAGAGCGTCTATAAGTACACAGCCAGAGGGCTTCGTAGACAGTGGGAGCAGCAGAAACGTGTGCAAGATGTTTTATGTGATAAAGCAGGCATCGCGGAGATGGAACATCTGTTTTGATGTGGTAGTCAAAGAGTTTGACTTCATCAAAATGGTAGATGAACCTTGTATATACAAAAAGGTAGTAGAGAGTATGGTGGTGATCCTCTTAGAGTACGTGGATGACATACTCTTGATAGGGAAGGAGTTTCCTATGCTACGCTCAGCCAATCTCCGCTTATCACAATGATTCTCCATATAGGATCAAAATAATACCTCCTAAATCCTGGGTTTTGGATCTATGAGATAGTTCTAATTGGATGTTAGGATACTCACTAGTTGTAGTGAGAGGTTATCAATCGATCCTGGGGAGAATCACTGGAAAGGTTCCAGGGTGATAAGGACGACTGAATGTCAGTCGCAGGCATTGTCTTTACCCTCAGTGGAGGGATGGTATGTTGGAAGAGTTCCAAGCTAGATACCGTAACTTACTAGACGATTAAAGGCAAGATACATCGTTACCAAGGATGCTACCAAAGAGGCAGTCTGGATATATATATATATATAAGTTCATGAGATGAACTTCGTTCCTACCATTGTGTGGCAATAGAGTTGTGGCTTTTGCCAAGGAACGCCCGTCCCATCAAAAATCCGGATATAATTCTTAGACGGTATTACCTGATCATGGAGATGGTTGATCTCCAGGGAGATCGAGGTTAGGAGAGTAGACACAGAGGACAACAGCGCGGATCCACTCACAAAGGCCTTTTTTCCGGTAGAGACTTTTATGGGATGGTTGAGTATGAGATACTTCAACCACAGCTAATTGTTGGGTATGTGATACCACAACAGATGGCCCTAGTGCAAGGGGGAGATTGTTAGTTATATGTATGCCCTAGAGGCCATTACTGTACATACGATGTATATTGTAATGGATGCTTAGACATATATAGGGAGGACTTTCTTGCTCGACATGATAGTATGCTATCTGGTTGTACTTTATCTTAACATGTACTATGATTGTCTCTATGTTACATGTTGATAAAGCCCTTAGGATATGTACTCGACTACTGGGACTATGATAAGATCATACTAATGGGGCCACAGTAGTCGATGAGTTCATTCTATAACTGTTCCTAATCGAGGGTGTATCGAGATAGGGCATCGATACACCAGAGTAGACTAGCGTATACGAATCTTGACCCATATGATGGGCGATGGATGATCCCATATCCATCGGTGTTTGACATCAAGGATGGTGTATGGGTGCTCAATAGAGACTGGATACACTGGAAGGACTCGCCGAGAACTCCCAGATGGTATTATACCTTACGTCAGATGGCAGTTCTCCGGTGACACTGGTACAGGTTAGTCTGTAGACCCGAGATCGTCATAGAATCTTGTGTGATTCCCACTGTGCTTTGATTTCCATCATATCACATCCAAGAGGGCGTGCAAAAAGGTGGCTTTTGGGTACAGTCCCGAATCACATGGAGGCAATGAGCGATAGGAAGGGTTTCGTCTCTCCCGGTATAGGGAGTTGATGTTGCGCTTTGTTCGATAGGCTATAACTGGAAATCCCTGGCCACGGTTGCAGAGATTTACTGGTAAGAGTTATCAGTAGTTTCTCGAACTGTTAAAGACCTCATATCGACGCGACTTATCAAGCAACTGGGGTCTGACGTTTACCACCCGTAGGCGAGATATGCGACATATCAGACGAAGAGACCGGACTGTACGGGAGTGTTACTGATTGGATTCGCAGGAGAATGTACAGGCTTGCTTGTTGATCTTCTGATCGCTCAATACCCGGGTGGCCGTTACGTTTAGCAGACCGCTTGCGGCTTGTGGGTGTTTGATATGATCATCACCTACTGCCGGCGTATTGACGAGTCTTTAGAGTCTTACACAGGGGTTTCCTGGCTCAAGCGAAACGGAGTAGGAGCACATATGTGATATGTGCGGGATCGAGATTAATACGATATGAGATACCGTATTCTATTCTCGCGATTCATGACATTGATCGGTTGTGTGCGATATAGCCGGGTTATCGGATCAAGTGTTGATTCGATAAGTTGTTACACATGATATTAGTCGGTTATAGCCGGGTTAGTAAATCAAGAGTTGATTTAATAATTTAATGTATAATTATATATTTGATATATTACATTACATTAACTAGTATCAGCTCACTTAAGATTTATTTTCTCACTTGATTGTGCATAAGTGTATATGTGATATATATTTGTGTACATATGATTGTGTCATGCTTGATGATACATCAAAGATGGGTGTATGAGACTTATACCAAGATTAGGGTAAAGATTCGGGTTTTGTTTATATCTTAAAAATAACAAAAGAGAAAGACATTGTCAAAGTTTTCAAGCTTTCATGAAGCTTGTGGAAACATTGACAAAGTCAACTCTTTTGTCATTCTTTAGGATATTTAGTTAACCCAACCCTTAACCATATACTTTGGTCAATTCTCTATATGAGTTAAGCATGATAGCCTAACTCACGCATGGTTACATTATTGAGGAGAGATAATTCATATGATAAGATTATTCTTTCTTCTTCTTCTTCATCAAGCTCCGTGAAAAAGCTTTCAAGCTCTAATGGTGCTTTGAGAAAAAGTGTGAGAAAATCAATTCTAAAGTGAGCCCACCTCCTACTTCTTCATCCTCTACCACTTGCCATGTAGTAAAGTGTGTTCTCTTCACAAGGTTCATGACCTAGTGAAGGAATAGCTTGAGTTAATGTCTCCCCGACGTAGATCATCTTCGGCCTCGAAGTCATCGAAGCAAGCACGTTCGTTCTTCTTGTGGAACTTCTCTAGAGTCCGGAGTTCACGATCGCAGCGAAGGGGACATCTACACGGAGCTATTGAAGTGGAGGACCGGATCTACAAAGGTTGTAGTCCCACTCACTTAGTGTTAAAATGCTTAACATACTTGTTTTCGCATAAACTCTAGTTTAAAGATCCGGCTTTGGGTTGTTCGGAACGACTAAATTTTAAATCGGGCATGGTTAATGACTCATAGACCCTTGTGCGTGTGCCTAGCAATCCTACTAATATAATATGGAAATGCGAATAAATTAGGAAAAGTACATTTCAATAGATCCAAATATGAAATGCAATTTTCTCGATCGTTTAGATAGCCCGTAGTATCAGACCCTAGACCCCTACGAGTGAGGCAAGCCACCCGCCATTCCTAGAAGTGAGGCAACCCCAATCAACAAAGTGAGTGGGCCACCCAGCACTTCCGAAATCCGGTGACTTGGGCACCCCTACGCGGGTCAATCCTATACCCCTACTAGTGCAGCGAATAGCCTGCCAATTCTAGTGTAAAGCACCTCGATCTCAATGCCATGAGATGGAGGCCCGTTGCCCTCTAGAACCTAGCTACTCGAGCACCCCCCTAGGGTAATCCTAGTGCATGTAATGAAAAAAAGAATATACAACGGTGACTACGTCCGCAACCTGGACGCGCTCCAAAGAATAATACAAGCCGCGATGACGGCAGTCTACATGTCGGATGCTCGCCAAGCAATATGAATATATATTACATCATAGAGAACTACATATAATACTATGTACACCAGGCTATCCATCACGACAAATCCAACATAACCATAATCACAGAGAAACACAGAAGATCAACGCGAATATCAAGTTCGTAAACCCGTCTGATTGTGCATATAGAAACCGGTCGGATTATACCACGTTATGATATTCACGGTCGCAGAAACAAATGCTCAGAAAAACACAAATTTAAAATTTCGATCGATGAAAACTTTCTGCATTGGCCCCCAAAGTACAAACCAGTACACAAACAAATCTGGACCAAAACAAAATGTCCTAAAAATCATATTTCCATGAACTAGAGCCCCAGAAAATATTTGGGGCACTGTAGGCCAAAAAGGGCCGCGATTCAGCCGCCAAATGTGCCATTTTGCTTCTGTTCCACGGTCGATTTTTGGGATTAGGTGCCCAAATTTTTTCTTACCTCTAGTTTTTCCTACACATAATTTTAATACAACCAGAAATATTTTTTGAACAACTTTGAAATTCGAACAACAAGCAACAGTTTTGGAAATACGATTCAGAAAATTCCGTCGATCGAAACTCTAAATTGGTGCAAACAAGTCTAGCTTTTAGCTTGGCTCTGATACTACTGCTGGGAACTTAAGCACACTAGCAAGCTAATTTTTGAAGATCGCAACATAGATTTCAAAAAATTTCTAGATTGCCAAACTTCCTAAACCAAGAATCGAACTAAATAGCTAGAACTTGCAAACAAAACCTAGTGAGCTAAACTAATCTACTATGTGTAGATTACTCACATCCTCAAGCTTTCTTCAAGTTCTTCGTATCGCGGTTGTAAGCCGGTCATCCTTTGTCGAAGATGATCCACCTAAGGGAAACGTTGTAGGCTCCAGTTTCGCCTAGCGATGCAACCGACGCTCCAAGGTCGCTAGCAATGGAGAGTGGGGATGTACGGTTTTTTCACTATCTTTTCTCTCATTTTTATGCTCAAGTGAGCAACCAAAGAAGAAGGAGGAGGAGGTGGGGAAAACCAAGGCATGAGCAACTCAAGAAAGAAAATGAGCTAAGTGTAGAAGAGTTCTCAAGCATGAAGAGTCAAGAGAGTATGAATGAATGGCATGTAGAAAGAATGGCTCCTTATTTTTCAACCATGCAAAAAATTATCTCACACATTTTTACAAATAAACAATCAAAGGCCATACCTCTCTACATACCTCCAACCATGCTCATGCCACCTCACCCTCCACCTCATTTGCAAATGATTTTCTAAAAGAAAATCATATAATGAGGTGTCCATCTTCTAGAAGATATTCCGTATAAATACGGAATACAACCCGGTATATGTATCGAAATACATATACCCGTATCATATAAAAATACGAATAGCCAAGAGAGAAAATGAATGGTGAATAATAATGCTAGAATACATACACTAATATATATATATATATATATATATATATATATAAATTATTAAATCAAAACTTTATTTAATAATCCGGCTTAATCTTAAGCCGCTAGTATTATCAACCGTCCGATTAAAATCTGTGTAGCCTGTACACATATTTAATCGGACACCTGTATGTACCAACATACATCATCTACATCATATTTCCTGAACCGGAAAAACCCCATTTGTGGGACTCTAAAGACTCGTCAATACGCTAGCAGTGGGTTTAACAAAAAGCACGTCAGCGGCACTAGATGTACGTAACGGCTACACAGGTATTGAGCGAAAGGAAGGCCGATGAGCAAACTCATCCATACCCCTACTGAGTTTGTCTGTGACAATCTCCATACAGTTCGGTCTGTACGTCTAAGAGTATTGCATATCGGGTCTAGGGGTGGATAAAGTCAGACCCCTAACAACGCGATATTTTGTGTCGGTGTGAAGCCCATCACTCAGTGAGAAACTGCTGATCCAAATCAGTAATTCTCGTCCACCTTGGCCAAGGATTTCTGGTGATGGACACCCGTGCACAGCGCGACATAACCCCCCAATACCGGGAGATGAATCCCCGACGATCCTCTTATTGTCTCCATGTGGCTTGGGATTGTACCCAACTAAAACCTGTTTGCACGACTCATTTGAGCTGTGGTAGGGCACAGTAGGAACTCACATGAGGAAAATGACGATCTCAAGTCGACAGACTAACCTGTACTCATGTCACCTGAGAACTGCAATCCAACAATAGGTATAATACTATCTAGCATGTTCCCGGCGAGTCCGTCCAGTGTAAGTCATAACCCAATGAGCACTTATATACTATCTTAGGTGACTAACTGACACCAATGGCTTATGAGACCGGCCACCGCCCCTCGTCGGGGTATCGAAAAGTATACACTAGTCTATTCCGGAGTACCGATGCCCATTCTCGATACTTCCTCGACTAGGGACATTTAAGGATATGCTTATAGACCACCCAGCTCCCACTTATATGATCGCCATCATATTGCTGGTAGTCAAGCAATAATCCTATGGGCACTATCAACATGTAATAGTGATCTGTACTACCACATAATGCATGTACATTATGATAGAGACAAATCAGATAGCATACTATCATCTCGAGTAAGACTGTTCTACCCGTATAGGTCCTCCCTTAATCATCATAATCACCTACCTGTGATTACAATAATTGACTTGAGGGCACTATATCCAACAAGATCTGGGTGATGCCTCCTACATCCTGGAGATAAAGATCTATAGAGATAAACTAAAAAGGATGTTGGGATTGTCCCAATCCAGGTACATAGACACCATATTAAAGAGGTTTACTATAGAAGATTCTAAGCGTAGTAATTTACCCGCTTTTTCAGGAATCACTCTCTTCAAAGAGATGTCTCCAAAGACTGATTTCGAAAGGGCTCGCATGAACGTGATACCCTATGCTTCTGCAGTTGGGTCTATCATGTATGCGACGTTATGCACCAGACCGGATGTAGCTTACGCACTTAGTGTGGTAAGTGTGTATCAATCATACCCAGTGAAGAAGCACTGGATAGCTATGAATAACATTCTTAAGGACATGAGAAGGACTAAAGAGATGTTCTTGGTGTATGGTAACTCAGAACTCCAAGTGGAGTCCTTTACCGATTCGAGCTTCCAGAGTGATAAGGATGACAGCAAGTCTGTCTCGGGCTTTATCTTCACCCTCAATGGAGGGGCATGCTTGGTTCGCTTAGCACCCCGACACGGTTTCGGCAAGCATCAAGTATGCTATTTTAAAATTTTATGGTGCCGAGCGAGCCCGAACCAAGGATCTAACTAGAGAATTAGGGTTTAACTAAGCAAGTAAACAACTTTACTCTAAGTGAACAAGAAATACAACCTTTGTAGACTGGTCCTTCACTTCTAAAGCTCCGTGTAGTAGTCCCTTAGCTCCAAGTAGCGGTCTCCTAGACTCTCGTTAGGCTCCACTAGGCGAAAGGAACAAGCTTGCTTAAGGATCTTCGAGGCCGAAGATGATCTACGTCGAAGAATCTCTAACTCAAGCTACCTCTTCACTAATTGATGAACCAGTGAAGTGTAACACTTTGATTTTTCCGTTAGAATGTTTTTGTGATAATTAGTATTTGTGCATGTTATTATATTAGTGTTCATAGGATTATTAGTTATTTAGTGGTGTTTAGCAAATTGGAAAATTTTCCTTTGTAGTGGACACTTGCACACTTAGCCATTTTTGAGACATAGGTTTAAGTGTTAGCCAAATTCGTTTGGCATGGTTGCTAACTTATTCCCTACCATTTTAATCTTTTCATAACCCTTTTTCATAATTCAAAATCCAAATAAACAATGAGGCATGGTGGTTAGGTGAACACTTGACTTTTGACCCCCATTTTCTTTTATTTTCTCTCTCTTTCCCCATCTCAGAATTTCCTGCAGAAATTCCAGCAGAGAAACCCCCTCTTCCTCCATCTTTTCTTCTCCTTTTTCATTCCCCTTTGATCCATACACAAAACCCTATACATATCAACTCATTTTCTTCACAAAACCATGGAAAAGTGAGGTTTTTGAGGTGTTCAAAGGCAAATCTGCACATTTGAGGGAAAAGCTGAGACTTTTGGTGTTTTACAAGGTTCTTAGAAGATATAAACTCATATCTTAACCTCTTTTTCCATAACTTGTAGTATTCTTTAGTAAATATCTCATTTTTGTGCATTTTTTGTGATATTAAAGGATAATTTTGATTCACATGTTAGATTAGGGTTTTATTAGTTGTGTTAGCTCTATTAGGTGTTATTAGAACTATTTTAGGCCAGGTTTGTTTCAGTTTGCACAAAAATACCGTAAAGTTCCATTTTAGTGCAAAGAGTGGATTTTAACTAGAAATAAGGCTCTGTAGGATCTGCCGCTACCCGAGATATTTCAGAGTGAAACTAGATGTTACTGTAGCATGTTTGAGGGGTATAGAGTGCACATACAAAACCTGGGAGCCCAATTCCTTACCCAGGCCGCCGAAATATGCATTCTGGCCTCAATTTGCGGCCAGATGGGGGTGTTTTGGGTTGGGGTTTGGGGTGTGGGTGTCTGCTGCTATGTGGGTTATTTTGGTATATATAGTTTTACAATATCTTTTCTGTATCAAAATCTGGCGGTGAATACCTATTTTCTCGTATTTTTAGTCTTCGCGACACACGTGATACGTGTTTGTGGGTTTTGGGTTTCTGCGTATCGCGACGCGTCGGAGTGGCTTCAGGCACGTAGTCACACGTTTTAGCGTATCGCGTACACGCGGGCTTAGTTCACGACACGAGTTACTAGTTCGGATTTAGTGTCGTGTTTGTGTGATGTCAAGCTTATGTATGATGTATTGTGTAATTCTAGGTTCGCAGGCGAGTACGACGGACGCCGCGCAGAAGGGGAAACAAGTTGTTGGCTATACCTAGCAAGAGACTACGGTGAGTAGATTTAACATCTACGGGGATATCGCCCGCATGGCGTTCTACGTCAGGGCTGATAGGACCTTATAGCTACATTTACATACATTGACTGTGTATGGTTACTATTTAGTGCATACTGCATTCCCTGCTATATGGATATAAACTAGAATTGATAGAACACCGCACCATTACTAACGGTCCATGTTGCACGAGCACCATCCTGCATGTTACACACACATCGTTAGTAATTGCCATGACACTCACACTGTAGAATTTACACCGGATCATTACATTGTAGCTCATCTATATGTGACATGACTTGATATTCATACTTGATGCATATATCACATCGGATCATTATATTATAGCTCATCTATATGTGACTTGACATGATATTCATATTTGACGCACATATCATATCGGATCATTGGCTTGCATATTGATTTGGATTACATGTGATTTCTGGATTTGGGAACCGTGGCTATTTCAAATATGTAATCATTTAAAAACCCGGTTCCCTTGATATGATATTTTGGTGCGTCCACCATGTGTTTCCTCGGTGCTAGAGTGATATATGTGAACCCGAATCGAGGAGCTGGTTGAGGCCGATTACGGGTACATGGTGGACCCGGTATGGTACCCCGGGGCGAGAACGGTTTCGCTGTGTAGTAGACGGTGAGCCTGGCAGAGGGACTACTACCTACCGGTGATTGGTTGGATCTGATAGTTATCCGGAGGATACTGATCAGAGTCGATAGATGGATGAGGGGTGATCCGTACTGCTGGGGCCGAGGGCCGATACCGCAGACGGAGCCCGTGGGCTGACCCGGACTGACGGGGCCCGATGGATGAGGATTTGCGTGTCGATGCTGGACACGAGTATTTATGATATTTGGGTGCCGATGTTAGGCACTCGGGATTCTCAGAGATGTACAGGATTTGAGGGCCGATGAGAGTGCCGGCGCCTGAGCTATTTGGGGGATCTGGGTGCATTGATGGACTCCGATCATATATTCCACGTTGACATTCCGTGTAGATATTATTATTGCCCATGCTCAGCATTTATGATTGTACCTCATCCTGTAGTTATATTACCTGATAGAGCACTTGCATGATTATTGCACATACTGCTTATCACATATTGATATCATCTGTTGGCATATGATAGAGTAGCGCAGTACGTGCATGCTCGCGATTATCTTTATATGTTATCTCTATTCACGAGTTGGCAACTCACCCCCGTTGTGCCACAGTGTTTGCAGGTTGCCTTTCGGAGTAGTCGCGGCAGGCTGCGTTTTGCACATTTTGACACAGATACCCCCATAGTTGGTGTACTAGCTCTTTTGCTGATAGGTGGGTTTTGTGCGGTATCTGTTTATCTTTCAGTTATGTACATTGTTGTATCTAGTATTCTCCATCTACCATGTATGTATTTGACTTGGAGACAGTGTGAGGACGATGATGTATATTATTTGTATTCTGGTGTCGAGCTTGTTGTGAGCCGGTTGTACTTGCAGTTTATTCTCTCTGTGATGTTCCCACTTGTGGATCTTGATCTTCGCTACGGCGTCGTATATTGCTATCTTGGTGATTGTTTACTTAGATTCCTTAACATGTTAGTAAGTGCTTTCATTTTAAACTTATAACACTCTATACTTTTACTGGTTTGATTTCTGGGTTTTCGGTTCACTTTGTCGCGTTACGCCTGTAGACGTTACGTGGTTAAGTGCCGGTCACGGGCCAAACTTTGGGTCGTGACAAAGTTGGCATCAGAGCGTAGGTTTTACCTTTCGGAGTGTAGGATGACCCTGGTATGATGGAGTAGGTAGCTGCAGCAGGGTAGCATAGCGTGTGTATGTTCTGCGGCATACTCACGACACGGTACTCGGCCTACGCGACCTTAGGACTTGTTGATTTAAATTCCTTCTTGAGTATATACATTCTTGCGATTCGACTTCCGTATCCTTATCGAATCTTATTGTTCCTGATAGCCATTATGCCGCCAAAGACTATGAGGGCGCAGAGAGCGGCCGAGATTCGAGTTGACTCGTCGGCGACGAGGACTGATCCGGGTAGTACATCGGTTGTGCCCGAGCAGGCTGTTCCTGCCGTGACAGATCAGATTGCTATGTTAGGGGCTGGTGTGCAGGAGATACGCCAGACGATGGGATCCAGTATGCAGGAGATGCGCCAGATGATGGGATCTCTAGTTGAGACACTTCGAGCGCAGCGACCAGAGGTAGTTCCACCCATTGTAGAGACCGCTGTGGTACCCACAGTTCAGG
Source organism: Agapanthus africanus (assembly GCA_030015575.1). Classification (NCBI taxonomy): domain Eukaryota; kingdom Viridiplantae; phylum Streptophyta; class Magnoliopsida; order Asparagales; family Amaryllidaceae; genus Agapanthus; species Agapanthus africanus. The sequence goes on along the minus strand of JASDDO010000026.1, from coordinate 393,870,641 downwards.
CAGTTGCACCTGCGACTACAGAGGTTATTACAGTATCGCTGTCAGAGTTGATGAGGCTGAAGCCTCCAGTCTTCACAGGCACCGATGTGGCCGAGGACCCACAGTCTTTCATTGATAGGATGGCTCGGATATGTCGTTCACTTAGATGCGCAGATATGAGATGGGTTGAGTTCGCGAGCTTTCGCCCGGAAGGTCTTGTGAAGAAATGGTGCGAATCAGTCGAGAAGGGTAGAGCAGCAGGTCTTCCTCCTATGACCTGGACAGAGTTCGTGGCGCTATTCCTTGCCCGCTTTCTTCCCCTGAGTGTCAGAGATGCTAGAGCACGCAGGTTCGAGTCCTTACGCCAGATGCCAGAGATATCAGTGGCAGAGTACGATGTGCTGTTCACCGAGCTATCAGTTTATGCTCCGTATCTAGTGGCTACTGAGGAGTTGCGAGTCAAGAGATTTGTCCGAGGCTTGCTTACACCACTATTCCTTGCTATCAGCGCGCAGTATTACGAGACATACGCAGCAGCAGTAGATGCAGCATTGTTAGTTGAGGAGCGCCTTGCTGAGACTTCGGCAGTCCCAGAGCCGAAGAGAGTTCGTGCAGATACGTCAGTGCAGAGACGGCCTTTTCGGCGTCATGACAGGCACCTTGCAGGTGGCAGAGATTCGAGGCGAGGCCGATTTTTTAGCTCCTATCCCCAGGAGGGTCAGCGACCATCATCGGGATGTTACCATTGCGGGAGTTCTTATCATCGTGTGCGAGATTGTCCTGAGGTACCCCGGAGTGAGGCGGCGGCACCTCATGTTACATTACCACCTTCACCACCCCAGACGGCATTGCCGATAGTACCTACTGTTACTCCGCGTCAGACACATGCACAGAGAGGTCGTGGTCGCGGAGGATTTGTTCATAGAGGACGAGGTGACCGAGGCAGAGGGAAGCCAGCGGCCGGCAGGGGACAGTTAGTTGCAGGTGGAGGGCAGGCGCGAGTTTTTGCTTTGATGCATCAGGACGCGCAGGCGTCCAATGCGGTGGTCTCAGGTATCCTTCCAGTATGTTTGGTTGATGCACACGTGTTATTCGATCCCGGATCCACGCACTCGTATGTATCCACACACTTTGTGCCGAGTTTGAGTAGAGAGTCCGGTTTGCTTGACCAGCCGCTTGTTGTGACTACTCCTGTGGGAGAGTCGTTTGTTGCTAGGCACGTGTTCCGATCCTGTACCGTCCGTATTGGCGAGAGAGAGTTACCGGTCGATTTGATCCTTCTTGAGATGTTGGACTTCGACGTTCTTTTAGGCATGGATTGGTTAGCCACGTTCTATGCTTCTGTTGACTGCCGCGAGAAGACAGTTCGATTTTGTTTTCCCGGCGAGTCGGTTGTTGTTGTGTTGGGGGACCGTGGTGCCACCCCTCACAGTGTGATTTCTTCTTTTCGCGCTGGACAGCTTTTGCAGAAGGGATGTCAGGGATTTCTCGCCTATGTTTGCGATACTAGAGCTACAGAGGTTCCGATGGATCAGGTTCCGGTTGTTAGCGAGTTCCCTGATGCGTTCCCTGACGAGCTTCCTGGGCTACCGCCCGAGCGTGATATTTCCTTCTTTATTGATTTGGTTCCTGGCGCGGGGCCTATTTCTGTACCGCCTTATCGGATGGCCCCGGCGGAACTTAGAGAACTGAAGGGTCAGTTGCAAGATTTGCTGGATAAGGGACTTATTCGACCCAGTGTTTCTCCTTAGGGTGCTCCAGTCCTGTTTGTCAAGAAGAAGGACGGCCGTATGCGTTTGTGTATCGACTACCGCCAGCTGAACAGGGTGACAGTGCGGAACAGGTATCCTTTGCCACGCATCGACGATTTGTTCGACCAGCTTCAGGGTGCAGGATACTTTTCGAGGATCGATTTGCGATCAGGCTACCATCAGCCGCGGGTTCGACAGGAGGACATTTCTAGGACAGCTTTCCGCATGCGTTACGGCCATTATGAGTTTTTGGTGATGTCATTCAGACTCACCAACGCGCCAGCAGCATTCATGGACTTGATGAACCGCATTTTCCGGCCGTATCTTGATCTGTTCATCATAGTGTTCATTGACGATATCTTGGTGTATTCTCGGAGTAGAGAGGAGCATGAGCAGCACCTGCGGATTACACTGCAGACCTTGAGGGAGCATCAGCTTTTCGCCAAATTCTCCAAGTGTGCTTTCTGGCTAGACAGCGTAGACTTCTTGGGGCACGTGATTACACGAGATGGCATATGTGTAAACCCGAGGAAGATCGAGGCAGTTCGGAGTTGGCCTAGACCTACGTCAGTGATGGAGGTTCGCAGCTTTCTAGGGCTGGCAGGCTATTACAGGCGATTTATGCAGGACTTCTCTCGCACTGCTACACCTTTGACCGGGTTGACCCGGAAGGGAGTTCGCTTCGATTGGACAGAGGAGTGTGAGCACAGTTTCCAGCAGCTACGGGCTCTACTGACTACGACACCCGTGCTATCATTGCCTTCAGGATCAGGCGGATTTGTGGTCTACTGTGATGCTTCACGAGTGGGGTTAGGGTGCGTTTTGATGCAGCATGACAGGGTGATCGCGTATGCTTCGCGGCAATTAAAGAAACATGAACAGAATTACCCCACTCATGATCTAGAGATAGCTGCAGTGGTCTTTGCACTCAAGATCTGGCGACATTATCTGTATGGAGAGTCATGCCAGATATTCACTGACCACAAGAGCTTAAAGTATATATTTCAGCAGCGGGACCTGAACCTTAGACAGCGCCGATGGATGGAGTTGGTGAAGGACTACGATTGTGAGATCTTGTATCACCCGGGCAGGGCGAATGTAGTGGCGGATGCTTTGAGCAGGAGGCCCGGGGGTAGTCTATCTTGTTTGAGCGCAGTACAGAGGCAGTCGTCGGCGGATTGGCAGATCTTATACGACAGCCAGGTACAGTTCGAGTTTACGCCGATCGGAGGACAGATTGCGCATTTTCGTGCACGCCCACAGTTGCTTAACCGTATATATGTGGCACAACACAGTGATGACCGCTGTTCAGAGATCAGGACACAGATGGGACATGGCAGATTTTCCGAGTTCATGATCGATGATCAGGGGATACTACGATTTGGAGCTAGACTGTGCGTACCAGATGCTGAGGGATTGCGGCGCGAGATTCTTGAGGAGGCACATCGGTCGGTATATAGTGTTCATCCCGGTTCCACCAAGATGTACCATGACTTGAGAGATGTTTACTGGTGGGACGGAATGAAGAAAGACATTGCAGATTTTGTGTCGAGATGCCTGACTTGTCAGCAAGTCAAGGCTGAGCACCAGAGGCCCACGGGAGAGCTACAGCCGTTACCCATTCCGGAGTGGAAATGGGAACAGATCTCTATGGATTTCATTGTGGGTCTACCCAGGACTAGTCGAGGGTATGACTCCATCTGGGTGATCGTGGATCGTTTGACGACGAAAGCGGCTCACTTCCTACCGGTGAAGACGACTTTCGGATTTGCTCAGTATGCCCAGATTTACATTGATGAGATTGTACGACTGCACGGAGTTCCGACATGTATCGTGTCCGATAGAGGCACCCAGTTTACCAGCCGGCTATGGCAGAGGCTTCAGGAGGCTTTGGGCACTCGATTGAGTTTCAGCACAGCATTCCATCCGCAGACCGACGGACAGTCAGAGCAGACTATTCAGACTCTCGAGGACATGCTCAGAGCATGTGTTTTAGACTTCGGAGGTAGCTGGGATCATCATTTGCCCCTAGTAGAGTTCTCCTACAACAACAGCTACCAGGAGACCATTCAGATGGCACCGTTTGAGGCTCTTTATGGGAGGAGATGTAGATCGCCCACCTGTTGGACAGAGCTCAGTGAGAGCAGTATCTTAGGGCCGCAGATTGTGGAGGAGACGACCGCTAATATCCAATTGATTCGCGATAGGATGAGAGCAGCCCAGAGTAGGCAGAGATCTTATGCGGACCGTCCTCGGTGCAGACTTGAGTTTTCTGTTGGTGATCATGTTTTCTTGAGGGTCCCCCCAATGAAAGGCGTGATGAGATTTGGGAAGAAGGGGAAGCTTAGTCCTAGATATGTGGGCCCCTTTGAGATCCTCGAGCGTGTTGGTGCGGTTGCGTATCGATTAGCCCTTCCGCCCAGTTTTCCAGACGTGCACCCCGTATTTCACGTTTCGATGCTCCGCAAATATCTTCATGATCCTTCGCATGCGATTCAGCACCCGACGATCCAGCTTGAGCGCGACCTTTCCTATGCAGAGCAGCCGGTGATGATCTTGGATTGACAAGTGTAGAAATTGAGGTCGAAGGAGATACCGTCCGTCAAGGTACTTTGGTGTGGCCAGAGCGGCGAGGAGGTCACTTGGGAGACCGAGAGCGAGATGAGGAAGAGGTATCCCCATCTTTTTGAAGGTGCGTATAGTTAGATTTTTAAATTCGGGGACCGAATTTCTTTAAGGGGGTAAGATTGTAACACTTTGATTTTTCCGTTAGAATGTTTTTGTGATAATTAGTATTTGTGCATGTTATTATATTAGTGTTCATAGGATTATTAGTTATTTAGTCGTGTTTAGCAAATCGGAAAATTTTCCTTTGTAGTGGACACTTGCACACTTAGCCATTTTTGAGACATAGGTTTAAGTGTTAGCCAAATTCTTTTGGCATGGTTGCTAACTTATTCCCCACCATTTTAATCTTTTCATAACCCTTTTTCATAATTCAAAATCCAAATAAACAATGAGGCATGGTGGTTAGGTGAACACTTGACTTTTGACCCCCATTTTCTTCTCTTTTCTCTCTTTTTCCCCATCTCAGAATTTCCTACAGAAATTCCAGTAGAGAAACCCCCTCTTCCTCCATCTTTTCTTCTCCTTTTTCATTCCCCTTTGATCCATACACAAAACCCTATACATATCAACTCATTTTCTTCACAAAACCATGGAAAAGTGAGGTTTTTGAGGGTTCAAAGGCAAATCTGCACATTTGAGGGAAAAGCTGAGACTTTTGGTGTTTTACAAGGTTCTTAGAAGGTATAAACTCATGTCTTAACCTCTTTTTCCATAACTTGTTGTATTCTTTAGTAAAAATCTCATTTTTGTGCATTTTTGGTGATATTAAAGGATAATTTTGATTCACATGTTAGATTAGGGTTTTTGTTAGTTGTGTTAGCTCTATTAGGTGTTATTAGAACTATTTTAGGCCAGGTTTGTTTCAGTTTGCACAAAAATACCCTAAAGTTCCATTTTAGTGCAAAGTGTGGATTTTAACTAGAAATAAGGCTCTGTAGGATCTGCTGCTACCCGAGATATTTCAGAGTGAAACTAGATGTTACGGTATCATGTTTGAGGGGTATAGAGTGCACACACAAAACGTGGGAGCCTAATTCCCTACCCAGGCCGCCGAAATATGCATTATGGCCGCAATTTGCGGCCAGATGGGGGTGTTTTGGGTTGGGGTTTGGGGTGTGGGTGTCTGCTGCTATGTGGGTTATTTTGGTATATATAGTTTTACAATATCTTTTCTGTATCAAAATCTGGAGGTGAATACCTATTTTCTCGTATTTTTAGTCTTCGCGACACACGTGATACGTGTTTGTGGGTTTTGGGTTTCTGCGTATCGCGACGCGTCGGAGTGGCTTCAGGCACGTAGTCACACGTTGTAGCGTATCGCGCACACGCGCGCTTGGTTCACGACACGAGTTACTAGTTCGGCTTTAGTGTCGTGTTTGTGTGATGTCAAGCTTATATATGATGTATTGTGTAATTCTAGGTTCGCAGGCGAGTACGACGGACGCCGCGCAGAAGGGAAAACAAGTTGTTGGCTATCCTAGCGAGAGACTACGGTGAGTAGATTTAACATCTACGGGGATATCGCCCGCATGGCGTTCTACGACAGGGCTGATAGGACCTTATAGCTATATTTACATACATTGACTGTGCATGGTAACTATTTAGTGCATACTGCATTCCCTGCTATATGGATATAAACTAGAATTGATAGAACACCGCACCATTACTAACGGTCCATGTTGCACGAGCACCATCCTGCATGTTACACACACACCGTTAGTAATTGCCATGACACTCATACTGTAGAATTTACATCGGATCATTACATTGTAGCTCATCTATATGTGACATGACTTGATATTCATACTTGATGCATATATCACATCGGATCATTATATTGTAGCTCATCTATATGTGACTTGACATGATATTCATATTTGACGCACATATCATATCGGATCATTAACTTGCATATTGATTTGGATTACATGTGATTTCTGGATTTGGGAACCGTGGCTAATTCAAATATGTAATCATTTAAAAACCCGGTTGCCCTGATATGATATTTCGGTGCGTCCACCATGTGTTTCCTCGGTGCTAGAGTGATATATGTGAACCCGAATCGAGGAGCTGGTTGAGGCCGATTACGGGTACATGGTGGACCCGGTATTGTACCCCGGGGCGAGAACGGTTTCGCTGTGTAGTAGACGTTGAGCCTGGCAGAGGGAATACTACCTACCGGTGATTGGTTGGATCTGACAGTTATCCGGAGGATACTGATCAGAGTCGATAGATGGATGAGTGGTGATCCGTACTGCTGGGGCCGAGGGCCGATACCGCAGACGGAGCCCGTGGGCTGACCCGGACTGACGGGGCCCGATGGATGAGGATTTGCGTGTCGATGCTGGACACGAGTATTTATGATATTTAGGTGCCGATGTTGGGCACTCAGGATTCTCAGAGATGTACAGGATTTGAGGGCCGATGAGAGTGCCGGCGCATGAGCTATTTGGGGGATCTGGGTGCATTGATGGACACCGATCATATATTCCACGTTGACATTCCGTGTAGATATTATTATTGCCCATGCTCAGCATTTATGATTGTACCTCATCCTGTAGTTATATTACCTGATAGAGCACTTGCATGATTATTGCACATACTGCTTATCACATATTGATATCATCTGTTGGCATATAATAGAGTAGCGCAGTACGTGCATGCTCGCGATTACCTTTATATGTTATCTCTATTCACGAGTTGGCAACTCACCCCCGTTGTGCCACAGTGTTTGCAGGTTGCCCTTCGGAGTAGTCGCGGCAGGCTGCGTTTTGCATCTTTTGACACAGATACCCCCATAGTTGGTGTACTAGCTCTTTTGCTGATAGGTGGGTTTTGTGCGGTATCTGTTTATCTTTCAGTTATGTATATTGTTGTATCTAGTATTCTCCATCTACCATGTATGTATTTGACTTAGAGACAGTGTGAAGACGATGATGTATATTATTTGTATTCTGGTATCGAGCTCGTTGTGAGCCAGCTGTACTTGCAGTTTATTCTCTCTATGATGTTCCCACTTGTGAATCTTGATCTTCGCTACGGCATCGTATATTGCTATCTTGGTGATTGTTTACTTAGATTCCTTAATATGTTAGTAAGTGCTTTCATTTTAAACTTATAACACTCTATACTTTTACTGGTTTGATTTCTGGGTTTTCGGTTCACTTAGTCGCGTTACGCCTGTAGACGTTATGTGGTTAAGTGCCGGTCACGGGTCAAACTTTGGGTCGTGACATGAATAAACAACCTATACTAAATGGCCAGTTTGGTATAGATTGGTGAAGTAGGAATTTTGCTCACTTTAGAATTATTTTTCTCTTTTCTCTTTTTCTTCTCACAAGAAAGCTTGAAAGCGAAAATGGAGATGAAGAAGAAGATGAATCATCAAGTGTAAACCATGGGTGAGAAAATATCATATATAACTCATGTAGCGACTTAACCATGGCTAAAGATAATGGTTAGATTGATAAATATCTAGATTAAAACAAAATTAGTGGACTACGTCAAGATTTCCACATGGTTCTACAAGCATCTTCAACCATGATAATTTCCACCTAATTTTGTTTTTCCCTTAATAATTAAATCCCCACATTATCTTAAGTATGGTATGAGTCTCATATACCCAAGTCCAATGTATTATCTAGCATGACACAAAATAAATACATTAATATATATCACATATATATTCAAATTTATTTGGAGAAAACATTTTCTTAAGTGAGCAAATATTAGTTAATGTATGTTAATATATCAAATATATAATTATACTTTAAATCAACACTTGATTTAATAACCCGGTTGTATTATATACAACCGACTAATATCATTTAATAAATTATTGAATCAACACTTGATTCAATAATCCGGTTATATCACATATAACCTATATTGCGAGATTAGAATACGGTATCACATACACGTATTAATCTCGGTCCCGCACATATCACATATGTGCCCTACTTCGTTTCGCATGAGCTAGGAAACCTCTGTGTAGGACTCTAAAGACCCGTCAATACGCCAGCAGTAAGTAATGATCGTATCAGTTACCCACAAGCCATCAGCGGTACTAGCTGGACGTAACGGCTGCCCGGGTATTGAGTGTTAGTGTAATATGCTCTAGAGGCCATTATTGTATAGCACTAGTTTGTATATTACATTTTGGAAGCTTGGGATATATACACGGATTTATGACAATCTTGCTCGATATAGTAGTATGCTACTTGGTTTGTATCTATCTTAATATGTGTATATGTTTCTTTCAACGTATCGCTAATACATCTTGATAGAGCCCTTAGGATCTTTGTTTGACAACCAGCGTTATGATGGCAGTCACACTAGTGGGGACTGGGTAGTCTACAAGCACATCCTTACACAGGTCCCAAGTCACAGGATTATCGAGACAGGGCATCGATACTCCAGAGTAGACTAGTGTATACGCTTCTCTTCCCAGCAGGGGAGATAGTCTGTCCCACAGCCATCAGTACGTCGTACTGGAGATTGTATGCAGGTGCTCATTGGGTTATGAGTTACACTGGACGGACTCGTAGGGAACTGCTGGTTGGTAATATATCTATCGTCAGGTAGCAGTTACTAGGTGACATGAGTACAGCTTAGTCCGTTGACTTGATACTGCTATTTCGCCTCAAGTGTGTTCCCACTGTTCTTAGATTATTACCCTACCACGGCTCTGCTGAGTCGTGCAAACAGGTAGTAGTTGGGTGCAGTCCCGAAGCACTTGGAGACAGTGGCGGTTAGATATGATTCGTCTCTCCTGGTATTCTGCGTTGATGTCGCGCTGTGTTCGGAAAGCCATTACACAAAGTCCCTGGTCAGGGAAAGTGAGATTTGCTGGTAGGGATTCCAGTAGTTTCTGAGGGTGTTTTTAGCCGTACTCCGACACGAGTTATTTCACTATTAATGGTCTGACGCTTACCGCCCCCTAAGACCGATATGCGACACTCTTAGACGAACAGATCGGACTGTACGGAGATTGCCACTGACAGGCTCAGTAGGGGTACGGATGAGTTTCCTCGTCGACCTTCTTGTCGACAGATACCTGGATAGCCATTACGTACAGCTAGTGCCACTGACGCGCTTGTGGTTAAACACACTGCCAGAGTACTGTCGAGTCTTTAGAGTCCCACACAGAGGGTTTCCCGGCTTCGGGCAAAACGTGTAGAGGTCGTATGGTTTTACGACATGGTTCGATCACATACGTGTACTTGTGCGCATATGATGTTCGGGCGGTTATTACTAGTGGGCTTTGGTTTAATCCGGATCCTAGTATATGATTATTGGATTAGTTTTATCTCATTGTATTCTTGTTTCTCGGAATACGAATACGGGTATGTATATACGGACGGGAGGGGCATTCTTGTAATTTGATCAAGATTGGTTTTGGAGAATGACACCTCAAATTAGGGTTTCTCTTTTATGGTTAATTCTTAAATGGGGTGGAGGAATTGAGAGAGGAAACTATATGGTATTTTAGTGAAATGGATTAGGGTTTTGCATTGACCATCTTGGACTCTTTTGTAAGTTGTTGACTTATATATTATTGTGTGATATTTGTGAGATATTTTCATGAGGTTTAAAAGTAAAAACCCTAGCCATTTTCTATATTCATTATTCACTAAAAAAGTACAGATACTTTCTTGCTCTCATTTCCTCAAGCTTTTTTCCTTCTCCATTCAAACCCTAACCATCTCATGAGTTGAGAAGCATAGGTTTTGTGAGACTACTAGACTCCTCATCACTCTCTACACATCCTAGGCTACTAAGTTTAGCACACCAAGTGACCTAGTTGCCTCAAGTTAGAGGTAAAGCTCAAAGTCAGATCTTTCGGGTGGAACTTCTATGATTTGGAGAAGACGACGAGGAGGTGCATTCCGTTCTCAATTCAAGGAGCTCAAGACTTGGAGATGGACAGCGAGGAGGTGAAGGACAGCGAGAACTTTAGGTATAACACTCACACATAGTAGTTAAACCACTTTGCTAGTATGTTAGTTAGGGTTTAGTATCGATCCTGGAGTTTAGTTGATGTTACGAAGCTAATAAAAATCGTTTTTGCAAACTCCGCCTCCCCGTTTACACGTGGGGTGCGAGACATCGACTTACAGTGGTATTAGAGCTGACTAAACCATAGCTAACAAATTAAATGACAACTAAAACTATAAAACCGAAATAACCCCAAAACATCGAAACGTAGATCCTAGTTTCTATTGAATTTTTCCGAGGCTCTAAAAATTTTTTTAGCAACTGCAGAGTACTCCTTTAACTGTAACATGAACACACACCAATAATGAGACAATTCCCTCTGAAAATGGCCGGCCACATTGATGAATTTTCCGAGCTCACCGGGTCAAATGAAGTGGACTGATTCATGTTTTGGTCTGTGGCTTTGTGACTTGGATCTAGTGCTTCAGGAGTTGTTTATTTTTGCCAATTTTGAATATACTATCAATTCTTTACTGTGGCAATACGGGGTGTTTCGAAGTCGCAGTTTAACATCGTTTAATGTTTCAAGATGTGATAAATGTATTCGTAAACTTCCGCTAATTGCTATATGTCGGTTAGCTGGGGGTTGCACATTTCTGTGATGTTTGTTTGTGTATATGGACTTATTGGATTGTCGTGAATGAATAGCCGGGGATGTGAGGTGTTATATTCTTTCATTCAAATGTAAATTGTAAATTGTTGTAATATTTTTTCGCGGGGCACATTCGGGTTGAGGTTGTAGCCACCGTTGTATTATTTCATTTACTGTTTATTGCTCCTAGGATAGACCCAAGGTAGGGTGCACAAACTACCGGGTACTTTGAAGTGCCGAGTGGCCTACTCATGTTGTTGAGGGAGGTTGCTTCGCTTCGGGTATTTCACGGGTAGTTTGCCGCACCCGTACAGGCTTAAACGAAACGCGGAATTCCTAATATATCCAATGTGTTCATCTGTGATCTGGAATGCCTATTATTGCGTCATACGAATGGATATTATTATTATATATATATTATATAATAGACGTTGCTTATGTTTTGCATCCGCGCTAGTCCAGCCCCCAGCTTTGGCGTTAGTTATCTAACCTAACGGTGTAAGACGGGGCCCTTTGGCGAATGCAGATGACATAAGCGTACGTTGTATTTTCGTCTTTTTCTGCAATAGCAGGTTAAATGATTGGACTGCATTACATTAATGCAAAGCAAACAAACCAAAGCTGAATCGTTGGAACAATTTTAAAACCACTCAGTTTTTTCAAAACAGTAAAACTTTTAAAATGCAGAGATTAAACCACTCCTTTTAAAAGCTATTAGGTTCCTTCGATTATATCAAATTCACTACGTTCGCGGTTTCGCCAAAACCTTTTGTAACCCTCCATCATTTCATATGAATATTCAATAGTATTCAAGCTATATTTGTTGGCCTTAGTCAAGGCATAGTGATTGCTAGCTGCTGGGTATTCATATGTTGCATAGATAGACGCGTTGGTTTGGGACAATCATATTACTTTGTTGGCCTTAGTCAAGGGTATGTATGGGTGGGTTCAAATTAACCTGAACAATGACGGGTAGAACTTGACATGTGACTTATAATTTGTTGGCCTTAGTCAAGGTCATAAGAGCATGGGGAAAAAATCCACATTGGGGGTTCTAAAGAAACTGAAACTTTCTAGTGTTGCATACCATTTGGAGTGTGATAATTTTGGTAGGATTCCTTCGACTTTATCACACAATGATATTTGGATCTCGATCCTATTGTGAGTATGTGCTACTCATCGGAAGATTTTTTCGCTTAACGATCAATGCTATAAACCAAGTAGGTGTCTAAAACAGTGTTAGCGGGGCTACGCTTACAGGAAAAAGAGGTTATTTAATTAAGGAACTTCGCGAAAGTGTCGTAAAACCTCCCTCAAAGTACCGACACTAGCCTGGCTGAAAGGTTAAGCAAGTATTGTACGGTGAGATTAATCCTGACTAATTCTTCTTTTATGGTTTGAGGAAGGATTCGAGAAACAGTGGGAGCCATCCTGTTTAGATAAACTAAAAACCAATCTAAACTTGCAAGAGCATCATGCTAAAATGTTTCTTCTCTCTCTCCTAATTGCAACAACCAAAGATGACGGGCCTTAAGTTACTATTAGATAAAAATATATTGACAGGGCCAAACTACAAAGATTGGTTCAGAAATGTCAAGATGGCAATAACTTATGACATGTTGAGAAATATCCTCACTACTAAAGCCTCCGCTGTCCCAGGTCCAGAATCCAGTGTTGTGGATAGGGAAATCCGTAAGACCTGGGAGATTGACTACGCGAAGGCCAAGTGCCTTGTGCTGGCCTCTATGGACAACGAGCACCAGAGGCAGCACGAGAATATGGATCTTGAATCCATATTCCTCTATACCAAAGAATTATATGGAGATCAATCTCGTATCGCAAGATACGAGACCTCGAAGAAGCTTTTTCAGGCGAGATTGGCCGTCGGATCATCTGTAGAGGAACACGTCCTTAAGATAATCGGCTATATTGACGAGCTCGCGGACCTTGGGACCACGTTAGAGAATGAGCTGTATACAGACTTGATTCTGTAGTCCCTCCCTTCCACCTACGCCCAGTTTATCTTGAATTTTAACATTCAAGGTAATGAAGTTGAACTTCCGGAACTCCTCAACATGTTTAGGAGTGCAGAGGGCACCCTGCAGAAAGCCAGGAAAACGCTCTATTTGTTGGTGGAGCTTTCTCTTCTAGATCCAAGACGAAAGCCAAAGGAAAGAAGAAGAAGGCCCCCACCAAGACGAGAGGCGGTGTTAGTAAGGTGGAAGCGAAGGGAAAGACAAGAGTAGCGGGGCCGACAGTAGGAAAGGAAGAATGCTTCTACAGTCATAAGAAGGGCCACTGAAAGAGATTGCAGGGCATGGAAGGCCAAGAACCAGGACCCGAAGCAAGTTGTGGCTTCGGCTTCAGGTGTGTTTGTAATTGAAAACCGTTTGTCAATCAACTCTACTTCCTGGGTATTGGATACCGGATCAGGATCTCATATCTGTAATTCTTTGCAGGCACTGAGAAGCCGTAGGGTTCTGAAGACCGGTGATATGACCCTCAGGGATTCTAACAGAGCTAGCATGGATGCTGTGTCCGTAGGGGAATATCACCTTGGATTGACGAGTGGACATATTTATGTAACGCCTTGAAAATTTGTATAGGTTAATTTTGTGTTAATTAGCGACAATACGTGTTTTTCGTGAAAACCTAGTTAATAAATATTTTCCATATAAACATGAATATATCTGTTTGATGATGTGAATATGTGTATAATTGTGTGTTATTAGTTAACATTTAAATTATTGTTCACTTAATTATTAATTTTACCTATTTACTAATTATAAGCTATTTTCTTAAAAGACATGCACACACATATCTTGTGTAACCCTTAGCTAACAACATGTTGACACATGCTTAAACAACCATGGCAACTTAATCTCTTTTTCTTTATATATAATATACTCTTCTTTTTGTCCTCTCAAGTGTTCTAGAATTTTCATTTAAAAGAATATTTAAAATAAGAAAATAAACAAGGAGGAGTGGGGGGCATTTATTGCAAGTATGGTTCACATTTCTCTCTCTCAAACTTCCTCTCTCTCTCAACTAGGAAGCCACCTCCCCTCTCCTCCTCCTTTCTCTTATGATTTAATCTCTCTACCTCACACAAAATCCCTCAAGTATTCACAAATCAAATCTAAACACTTAATTTCAAATCTCTTTTTGGCTCTTGAAGCAAGTTTTTGATTTGGGAGGCAAGGCTATCAAGTTTGAATCATTTCCTTATCCTCTTGAGGTATAAAGCCAAACTTAATTTCCTATTTGATAAACTTTTAGTTTATTAAGCTTACTGTAGTCTTTAAGTGGTGATTAGTGCTAATTATGTGTTTTAAGAGGAGATTAATATAAGTTAGGGTTTTTATGGCTTCAAAAGGGTAATTAAGAGTAGTTAGTGTCTAATAATTCAAGCCATTATACTGATTACACTAAAATACCATTATGTTTTAAATAAGAATTTCAAAACAGTTTTAGTTAAGTTTTAGGATACGGAGAATCTGCTATCAATGCATTAGTTTTCAAATTAAACAAACATATACAGTAGACTACTTATAGGGCCCTGAGTGTATTGTAGAAATCCAGACCCGTTTCACCCCACTTGACCCAGTGAGACACCCTTGATTTTCGATCTGGCCGGCCCCCCTATGGAGTTGGGTGATGATAAATTTGCAGGAAGCTCTCTGTAGGCATTTGATGGTATTTGGTATTGCTTGTTTGCTTGGTTTCTTCTGCAGATAAAATCTGGGACCAATTACCTATAATTTTAGTTTTGTCACTTGCGCGACACATACGTTCCGAGTCTAGGTTTGGTGTCTGCTATGTATCACAGCCAATCGGGATGGTTTCAAACTTTAACACACACGTTTTGGTACTTCGAGTGCACACGTGTTTAGCTTGTGGCGCTAGTTTTCTCGTATGGTCTTGATAATGCGTTTTACACAATATTAGCCTTATGTGTTGCATTTTGTGATTCTAGGATCGGTCGCGATGGCATTGGAAACGGCACGGAATGGAAAGGTCGTAATTGGATCAGACTAGCTGAGGCGTTCCGGTGAGTAGATATACACATCTACGGGGGAATCGTCTGGATGGCGCAAGGCGCCCGATAGTTAGAATCTCTTTTAGTACTTGCATTTATCTGCGTAGTTCCTAATTATTCATCTCGTTGCATCGCATCATCTTTTATATATATATATATATATATATATATATATGATGTCATCTCATAGGACACTTGCACCATTACCATTTGTTTATGCGGCACAGGCACTATTCATGTGGACACACACACCTTGGTAATTGCTATGCCACGAACACTATATAACTTGTTTAAATTAGAATATAAAATCATTGCAACATATATGGTTTGTAAACCTGTATTTGTATATTCAATTCATCAGGATGGATACGTAGGATTGTTAGTCATATGCGTATACCTCATTGCATCATCGTTAATGCATAGTTTTCTAGTCACACATTGTATTTCATATTGTTGATACCATAGGCATTCATCATCACCGACATGTGTACATATGGTGATTTTTCTTGAGGATTTCAGTATTATGAGAATTCTGGATTTTTGGGAAAACCGCAAGAATTTTATAAATCGTTATCATTTTAATAATGCAAGTTGCGGTTTTCTCGTGATATGATGTATGTGTCGACTACCATGAGATTTCTCGGTTCTTGAGCGGTATCATACACCCGATTCGAGGAGGTAGAGGAACCGTCTGTGGGTGCATGGTGGACCCGGTGCGGTATCCCGGGGCAAGATGGTCGGAGATGATGGCGTTGAGCCCGACATGGGAGCACTACCGACCGGTTATTTGTGACGTGGCGGATATCCAGAGGATACCGATGTAGTCTTGAGATTTGATGATATGGGCCAGTCCGGATTGCCGAAGCCCGAGATTAATGATATGGGCCAGTCCGGATTGCCGGAGCCCGAGACTTGATTATATGGGCCAGTCCGGATTGCCGGAGCCCGAGATATTAAGATATTGATACATTGAGATATTCATATTTTGTGTCGATGCTTGCCATGAATTTCTGTTGATTTCATTGATGATACTACAGTTAAATTACAAGAGTTTTACTGAGATAAGAATACAGATTTTCTCGTACTAAACATATTCAGATCTCGTGTTGATTTTGCATTCATGTTGCATACATACGAGTGCATCGCATCATATTAGTATATGTAGGCTAAGACGAAATTGCGTGCATGCTTATGATAGCCTTATTAGATGTTACTTACTACTCATGAGTTTGCAACTCACCCCCGTTGTGCCACAATATCTTGCAGGTTTGACCCGTCAGCACAGTGGCGGCGGGCGCACTTCCTCACTTCATTTCTTTTGCTTGGACTTGCACATTGCTCGTAGGTGGGTTGCGAGGATATTTATTTCCATCATGTATATTATTTTGTATCTAGTATACTTCATCTACCCTTGTATATTTGACTAGACAGTGAGACTTGTATTTGTGGTGTTTGGTGTCGATGCTCACTTGAGCCGACATGGTATTTTCTTATTTCTTGCTTTATAGTGCTTATTGTGCACTTTTGTTATACATGTGCATGTGGTTGTGTTTCCGCCATCGTCGAAGAGCTAGCTCCCGCTTGGGGATGCCTTATTTCTTCCTATATATGTATTTTCATGTGTTGTACCCATTTGGGGGCTAGTATTTACAAAGGAGACTCTGCCGAAATTTTCGGGAAAGTGTGATGTTGCTTTTAAATGTTTAAATGCGACTTATTTGGTTAAAATCGCTTTCTTTAGATAAGTTTTCCTTCACTCTATTTCTGTAAATGGTTTTGATTTCTGGGCTTTGGCTTACTTAGATTACGTACGCCTTGAGACGTTTCGTAACTTAAGTGCCAGTTACGTTCTTTACTTTCGGGTCGTGACAAAGTTGGTATCAGAGCGAGGTTTTACCTTAAAGATAGGATGACCTAGGTAGATGGAGTAGGTGACTTAAGCAGAGTGACGTAACGTGTGTATGTTCTGCGGCATATTTATGTCACGACCCGAAATATTAGCTCGTGACCAGCACTTAAATCACGCAACGTCTAAAGGCGTAACGTAATTCAAGTAAGCTGAAACCCAGAAATCTAAACCTCTTTAAGAAAATAAAGGAGTTGAAGTTTTGAAATAAAGGTATAATGAATCAAGTTTCTAAAATGCATAGAAAAGGAACATGAATAATGCAAGTAAAATTTACCAGTTTGAAAACAATGTTTCGTCTTTTTATAAAAATTCGGGCAGCACCTCCTTTGTATTTTCTTGATCCAAAACCACAAATACATAAGATAATAAAGGCATCTCCAAGCGGGAGCTAGCTCTTCGCCAAACGGCGAATCACAACCATGCAAGACGGTATATAAGTATACGACTCCCAACGGCGAAGTTCACCACAAAAGATAATGAATAAAGCGAGATATCAACCTAAAATGCCAACATAAAACCCATCGCTCAAGTCTCGCACTATAAGTCTTGCTAAGTCTCATTACTTATACAATTACTAGTTTTGATTGATGGAGTTGACTAGATACAATAAGAAATAGAAATACAAGAGTGGGTACGATACAATGTCCTACCTACCAATGCAAAACACCCGAATGCAACTGTGTGCCAGTGAAGCCGCTACTGATCCATGCGGCCAACCTGTAAAAACTGTGGCATAACGGGGGTGAGTTGCCAACTCATGAGTAGAAAAACATCTATAAGTAGAAATCGAATAAACAACGACTCCTAGGTCAACTATATCATAAAGGTAATACTATAATCTCTAGGGTGACCGGGTCTGTATATGTGCCAACACTAATATCAATATCAATCAGCATGTGGATATCATCCAACAATATAATCAATGTATGTATGCATGTGGATCTCGTCCAACTATATAACCAATGTATGTATGCATGTGGATCTCGTCCAACCATATAATCAATGTATGTATGCAAGTAAGTATGAGGATATTAATCAACGGTGTCCCTCGCGACACATCAAAATCATGGAACCCGGGTGTCCAACATCGACACCCTAAAACATCATGAAACCCATGTCCAGCATCGACACGCAAATCCTCATATCTCGGGCTCCGTCAGTCCGGATCGGCCCACGGGCTCCGTCAGTCCGGATCGGCCCATATCATCTCTCGACTCCGGTCGGTATCCTCCCGATATCCGTCGAGCCCAAATACTATCAACGGTAGGTAGTGCTCCCCTGTCAGGATTATCGTCATCCACACAAAATCTCTCTCTCCATGGGGTACCATACCGGGTCCACCATGTACCCGCAAACGGAATCATCCGCCTCCTTGAATCAAGTTTCACATGTCACACTCAGAACCGAGAAAACAGATGGTAGACTCACTGAAATATCATATCAAGAGAAACCGGGTTTTTAAACTATAAATATTTTCTTTTGAAATAGCCACGGTAGTCAAATCCAGAAATCTTATGAAAACGGCATATCTCAATGCATATAATCACAAACAATGATGTATGCGACATAAAACAGGAATGTAAGCATATCCGTATATCATGCAACATGGAACAGTAATATGCACTTATTAAGGGAGGACCGCTCTTTTTAAAATAAATCCAGTTTCAAAATATATCCCGCGGTTTTCCTAAATTCTTCAAAGGCAATGCAACATCGTATAAAGGTGCATAAGCAACTATATCAGGTAATCTATGCAGGGAGTCATATCAGGATGCAGCAATTCTACTGTGTAGTGACATGGCAATTATCGATGATAAAGTGTGTGGGCCGGCAAATCTGTGTACATGTAACATACGCATCATCAACAATGGTGCAGGTGTACTAGCACAGGTATAAGTAATGCAATGCGAATAACATGAATGCAGCATAAGGTAAATCATATGCAATGCTGACGGGTATACGTATCTAACATGACCGAGTCGGTGAATCTATCAATCGGTATCTAGCCACACAACGTCACGTACGGTATAATCCATCGTACGACATTATCTAGTCAAGGGTATGGATCAATCATCAAGTCAAACTCATCATATATGGAAAATCATCGTACGGCGGCATTAAACCAATAGGGATCCTATCATCTTATTTGACAATGAGGGGTACGGACCTAACGTCTCGTACAATATATCACACATGATTCACGACATTCTTTATATATCTATAAACCTATGTCTCAGGTCACATCCATAAAAATCTCATATCAGGGGGACGGCAATCAATCATCTCAATCGACTCGCATCCGTATACCAACTTATCACCAAATCCATCATATCGCATCGTGCAATTCTTTTCATCACACTTATATCTCATATCGAGTCAAATGTTATATATACATTCTACCTTTACTATAAGAATACTTATCTAATCTAACATACACACCCGAACCATACAACAGTTTTTGCAAGATGCGAATCGTAGTTTTGAAAATAGGGGTTACGGTGTTTTTAAGGAAAATATATAGTTTGAAAATCCGTAACGTACCTCAAGGTATCTATTTAAAATATGCATACGATTCTTCGGTTTCGAAATAGGTATAGTTCAGATGACACAACATCATCAGCTATCTAGTCCTATAGTACCCTAAACGGCAATGTCGTCATATATCATCCTCAAATTCCGTCATCATATATTAGTGGTATCATATCACTTCTAACTATCATTTAGTTTCTAATATGGTTTCACTAACCATCATTTAACTCTAACCCTAGTTTCCTAATCTAGGTTTCCTTAACCACATTTTATAAATCAGTTTCCATCAAAACATTGCAGGGGTGCTATACTCCATCCACCCGACTTCCCCCGTAGATATAGATCTACTCACCATGGTCTTCGCTTGCTGAAGACGATGACGCCATGCTCCTATAGGGTTCCTAGGCACACTAATGAGGTCTCACAAGGCATCAACCATGCCAATTTCAAATTTTACAAGTGCCGAGAAACCCTAATACGGATCGTTAACTAGAATTTTAGGCAAAAACGATAACTAGTAAACAACTTTTCTAAGAAGTGAACGGAAATACAACCTTTGTAGATCCGGTCCTCTACCTCCATAGCTCCATGATGAAGTCCCCTCACTGCGATCATCGGATCCCGGGCTCTAGCGTCGGCTTCATCGAAGAAAAGGGCGGGCTAGGTTGTAACAACTCAAATTTTGTATACCAAAAATTTGCTTTAAATATAGTGTATACTTGGAGTATTAATGTTGCTGGAAACAATTTAAGTATCTAATTCTTTACAATAATTACAAGAAGAAGCTTATAGCTCATTGGTAATACCTTGCACTGCTGAACCAAGCCACCAGAGTTCGAATCCCATGCCCCACATAATTTTTATATCGTTTTGTTTTAATTTTTTTGTGAAGTCAAATGGTCAAACAGCCATAACTCACAATTTATTGCAAATTAAAAAAATTAGACTATACCAAAATTCCCCCAGACCAGACCCGACCCAACGGCGCCCGACTCGGCCCTGACTCGGCTGACTCGGCCGGCGACTCGGCCGAATCGGCCGGCGGCGCCGGCCGGACTCGGCCGGTCGTCCGAGTCGTCAACACGAAAAATCTTCGTGTTGACCTGGTCTTCATCCCTGCATACTCTAAATTTTTTTACTGTTACCCAATTCTTAATAAATCCCTTTTAAGACCAAATTTAATGAAATTTTAATGATTTTTGTATTTATTTTTAATATTTTTTAACCCCAACCCTAACCCGAGCCAAGACCTATATAAAGACCCCTATACTCTACCTTTTCCCCTCACAACTCTAAGTCCACTCTCTCAAATTCTCGAGAACTCGGTACGAAGAGCGAGAAGCGAAGCGCTGCCGAAATCGACGACGGATTCCGGCGACCGGATCAGAACCTTCGCGACGTTTTCAACGAATCAACAACCACCACACCCATTAGCTTCATTAGCTTGTCCAAACCGTAAGTCCCACCTTCTTCTATCTCTCTTTTCTGTAATGTAAAAATACGACTTTTTGGAACCCGACGGAAATCGGACAAACCGATTTCCGATTCGGTTTTTTATAAAAATTTCCACTTGTCACCTAATACATATTATCTACCCCTATTCATGTTGACTATTAATCATCCATAAACCAATTTAATCAAACTTTTTCACATGAAATGATAACTTCTTCGCAAAACCGTATTCTTTTTATAAAAATACCATAAAGTTTATTTTTCGTAGTTTAATTAATTACCTCACTCCTAAATATGTTTATTTTGATCACTAAACTTGTAGAACCCAATTTGAATGAAATTTCACACATAAAATGATAACGTTTTCGAATACCGTATTTTTGCTCGTTAATACCTTCAACTTTAACCTGTCATGTTTTACCTTTAAACTTCACCAAAACTTAAAATAAGTCACGAGGTAATGACCTACCTCTATACACACTCAATATAACCCTAATTGATAAATATCAAACACAGAATACGAAATTACTGGACTTTTCACTCAAATACCCTAATCTTTATAATCTTTATTGAAAGCTTTAAGTTGTAAACATTTCTAAATAAATTCTTTTAATAAAATGAAAGCACGATTGGTCATGGACATCGATCGTTTATCTAAACTGTCTTGTGGTGCCTAGGCAAGTGTGTCTAAGGCTAGTGGTTTTTAATTAGGCCCACGACTGTGGTTCCTTCCCACTTACCTGGCACTTACCTGGCCGCAATTGACGGTGAAGAGGCGATTTGAGGCTTCTAATGACTCATCGTTTAGACCTTAGAAGTAGGCTAGTTGGCTTAGGAAACCCTAACAACTAAAATACGGAAAACTATACTTTTTGCAAATAAATACCTTATATTTATAAAACCGTTTTCCCAAATGAAAAGTATTTGTTAAACCTAAGCAAAGCGCCGCTACAACCCACTTTTGGGGAACCTGTTAGGGATAGTACGGTTCATCGTGCACCTGCAGGCTAGTAGTGCGAGATTCAGACCTCCGCAAGGAGCATTCGGTCTCGAAAGGTTCAAAATACGATATTTAGGGAAAATGAGATTTTTTTTAATAAAATATTTATATAAAATTATTCATGTGTTAATATATATATAATTATCATTTAAACACCTATTTTATCATAATATAAAGTTTCCACATTTTTCTGAAAAAATTACAAGATTAAAAGTTACATTAAAATACCATGAATTTCAGATAAATCAATTAATACTATTATTAGGATATATTCACTAGAATAATACAAATAAAATTCACATTCATTATAACTATAAAGACAAATATTAAATACTTGAGGTGTATTTTGAAAACTATACAAAAGTAATTTTTACAGAAAACCCCCTCAAGTTTTACAAATTACAATAAGGCCCCTAGCTAATATTGAACTTCAAATTATCTTCTTTTAGTCTGACTCGGGTTAGAGTCTGACTATTTCTGACTTAAATACGATTCAAGTCAATCTATATTCTTTAATATTCCAACACAATTTTGAATACATGAAACCCTGAATCCAGTTAACAATATATTCCTTTTGACTGAATCAAACCATGGATATTCATCCATTATCCTGATATTCCATTTACCTGATTATACAGTTACAACATGTTTACTGATATCATGGTTTTGATCAGTCACCCAACTTACATATTCCAATACCACATTACTGTTAAAACACTACGGGGTTTAAAGGGGTAGATTGGTACGGAAGGTGTTAAAGGTGGCACGAGGAGGTCAGATTAAGACACCTAACCTGAATCCTATTGCTGTTGTACCGTGGCATAACGGTTCCTTGTACTTTCCTTTTACCATGATCTCTAGCAAATAGAGATCCCCCTCGTATACACTGGCATCCTTCTGTACCAAGCTACAAACAACAGCGTTACACAATGTTCCATAATATTCAACAATGTAATACTTTAGAAAATACTGTTACTCTGTCATTCTCATTCTTCTTATTCTTTGGGACTTACCGAGCGACCTGTTCGCTGATGACATTCTATTTCTTTCTTCTTTGAATGTCGTCAGGTGCGTTGGACCAAGCTGAGATCGAACCCACAGGTGAAGATTTGGAGCCGTTCCAGGAAGATCCAGAGCTCTAGATACTGTACCTTGTTCTTTCCAGTTTATTTCATTTCCTGTTATGCCACTGTTTAGGCATTGCTTTTCATTCCAGTTGTATTTTCTTTTCCTGCATTGTACAAAGAATGTTATTAATAAAAGTTGCTGTTATTTCTATATTATTCGTCTCTTGTGATTTACTTTATATTGCGTAGTTACGCTTAGCATATGTACTTCTGAGTATATACGTAGCGTGCCTCGTCGCGTCCAGTTCGCTGTACACTGGGAAGCGGGGCGTGACAGGTTTTCTTGGTGGCCCATGCAGGTCAGAGCTGTATGAATCCCTGTCATGCAGTTCTGGTCTGCGTGAACAACCTAAGCAATATAACATAAGAACCAGCAACTAAAACATTCTTTACAATTCATGTTCTTTGAAACTTGCAAATCTCTATTCCTTGGATCTTATCATTTCATGTATTTGAATCTGTCCTAATCCAAATTTTTCTTCAGGGTTATGGATTCCCCGAACAACACCAGCACCAACGTTAACAACACCCCTCCAGCACTACCTCTCACACCAGTTGTTCCGGCACCACGCACTGAGCAAACGATGCTATTCGATGCGATCCGCAGTCTTCTCGAGGGACAGCAGCAACTTTTGAGCCGTCCTGATAACGATGCACCGGGAGTAAAGCAATTCAGAGCTTTGCACCCAAAGCAATTCTCGGGTAAAGGAAGCCCTCTCGAAGCAGAAGAATGGGCACAAAGCATCGAAGATGATCTGGCAGCAGCTCAAGTGCCAGACCACGCTTGGGTCCATGTAGCGAAGCTACAGCTCACGGATAATGCTCACAATTGGTGGGAGGCGGAAGAAACCCATCGAGCGCAGCCGATTGAATGGAAGACATTTCGCGAGAAGTTTGACGCGAAATATTTCCCTGTGACTGCCAGGTTCGCTATGGAGCAGCAGTTTATTCATCTACAGCAAGGATCAATGTGGGAGAAATCCGTAGATGAATACGATGCTGAGTTCACTATGTTGAGCCAGTAAGATATGTCACAATAGTTCAATTTTTAAATATCACATATCACACAGCTAACACAATTTTTAAACAGATTCGCGGAACACCTGATACTGACGGACGAGATCAGAGCCCGTCGTTTTCAGCAAGGTTTGGACACAGATATCAAGGCTGATCTAGCCATAGGAAAGTTTTTGACTCATGAGGAAGCCCTAGAAGCTGCCCGCAGTTATGAGGCAGTGATAAAAGAGAGGGGCAGACCTCAGTCTGCAGGAGTCAAGGCCCTGCCAACCAGATAGCAGGTGGAGCCACGTCCAGACCATCTTTCGTGCCGAGGCGACCCGGAGTACCAACTCATCGTCCTAGCCCAGCCTTTTGCACTTACTGCAAGAGAACTGGACATATGATGAAGGACTGCCGTCGAGCCAACTGCCTCTGCTTAGTTTGCGGTTCAGTCTCTCATGATATTGGATCTTATCCACAAAGGCAGAACTCTGTTGCTGCACCCAGGCCAGCAAATACCTATCAGCAGCGACCAGCTCTTCAGGCACCTGCTACCAGACTTGCACTGCCTGCACCACCTAGGGGACCACAAGCTGCACCACCTCCTCGACAGTTCCATTAAGCTCAAACGAACGTTCAGAGGAATGCTCCTCAGGCCAGGAGGAATGTGCCGAAGCGTCAGGCTTTCATGATGTCTGTGGAAGAAGCTGAGGCCACTGGCCAAGTCATCACTGGTAAATCTTCTTTCTCAAACTTATCTTTTAGTCTTGTTTACCTGCACACTTTCCCTATACCTAAAACCTATCCCATATACCTTAGGTACAATCCTAGTAGCTTCACTACCTGCACTTGCACTGTTTGATACTGGAGCATCCCACTGCTTTATGTCGCAACGGTTTGTCCGAACCCATGCGATTCCAGTCTCACCGCTTGTATCCAGCTGGAACGTCAGTTCTGGAAATGGTGTTCTAAAGGCAACTATGGGATACAGCATGTGTCCAGTCATCGTCTGCAGTCAAGAGTTTTACGCTGACTTCAAGGTACTGGACATACCAAACTTCGATGTGGTTCTAGGAATGGACTGGCTTGGAACCTTTTATGCTACCATCGACTGTCGTCAAAGGAGGGTAGTATTTGAGATTCCTGATCATCCGGTCTTCTATTTCAAGAGTGGAGATCGCACCCTGGAGCTAAGTACTTACAAAGCGAAGGCAAGGGAAGCAGTAGTTGCAGCAGCTCATGCAGAGGAAGAATCAAGACCGGAGGTAGTTCGAGAGTTCGACGATGTATTCCCTGACGATATATCAGGTTTGCCTCCCGATCGAGCTCTTGAATTCAGTATTGACTTAGTACCAGGAGCACAACCAGTGATCAAAGCACCGTATAGACTAAGTCCGGAAGGATTGAAAGAAGTTCGAACGCAGTTGGACGAATTATTGGCGAAAGGATGGATTCGTCCCAGCACTTCAAGTTGGGGAGCACCTGTACTATTGGTGAAGAAGAAGGAAGGTTCAAACAGAATGTGCATCGACTATAGGGCCTTGAACGAAGTTACTATAAAGAACAAGTATCCACTCCCGCGCATCGACAATTTATTCGATCAGCTAAGTGGATCTTGTATCTTCTCTAAACTAGATTTTCGTTCAGGTTATCATCAAGTGAAGGTCAAGGAAGCTGATATTCACAAAACAGCTTTCAGAACTCGCTATGGACATTACGAATTTCTAGTAATGCCATTTGGAGTGACCAATGCACCAGCAATCTTCATGAACCTTATGAACCAAGTCTTCCGGGAGTATTTAGACAGGTTCGTTGTCATTTTCATCGACGACATCCTGGTATATTCTAAGAATCGGAAAGAACATGCTGAGCACTTACGAATTGTCCTGGAAACACTTCGACAACATAAGCTTTACGCCAAATACAGCAAGTGCGAGTTTTGGCTAAAACAAGTTGGTTTTCTTGGACACATCGTATCAGGAGAAGGGATTTCTGTGGATCCAGCAAAAGTTTCAGCAGTCAGCGAATGGCCTACACCAAAATCAGTGAAGGATATTCGGAGTTTCTTGGGCTTAGCTGGATATTACAGAAGATTCATTGAAGGCTTTTCGAAGATAGCAACACCCCTGACCAAGCTCACACGAAAAGATGAAGAATTTGTGTGGTCAGAAATATGCGAGCAAGCTTTCGTAGAACTCAAATCAAGACTGACATCTGCACCTATTCTCGTCATACCGGATCAATCTGGAGGATTTGAAGTGCATTGTGATGCATCCGGTAAGGGACTAGGATGTTTTCTACATCAGCACGGTAAGGTTGTGGCTTATGCTTCAAGACAACTGAAGACTCATGAGCGCAATTATCCGACGCATGATCTGGAGTTGGCAGCCGTCATTTTTGCTCTCAAGATTTGGCGCCACTACTTACTTGGTGAACGAGTGAACATCTACACAGATCACAAGAGTCTGAAGTATGTGTTTACTTAAAAGGAGTTGAATATGCGCCAGAGAAGATGGTTAGAACTCATGGCGGACTTCGACATCAACTTGCAATATCATCCAGGAAAGGTAAACGTAGTACCTGATGCTCTTAGTCGCCAACCATTAGCAATGAATCTCACCGCTCAGTGGAAGCTTCAGCAAGACCTACATCAGATGGAGATCGAACTAGTCATGCCAGGTGATGTTTCAAATTTGATGAATCTGCAAGTTCAATCAAATATTGTCAATCAGATCAAAGCAGCTCAAGCCAGCGATGCTAAGTTGCAAAAGATCAGAGAACAAGTGGAGAATGGACTCAGAACAGATTTCATCATTCATGAAGATGGATCTTTGAGATACGGCAGCAGATTGTGTGTACCAAAGGGTCCTGTTTGGGAAGAGTTAATGAAAGAAGCTCACAGCTCTCCCTATTCAGTACATCCTGGAGGTACCAAAATGTACAAAGATCTACGTCAGAATTATTGGTGGCATGGAATGAAGCGTGAAGTAGCCAGGAGTGTCGCAAAATGTTTGGTGTGTCAGCAGGAAAAGGCCGAACATCACAGGACAGCTGGACTACTTCAACCGTTACCAATTCCAGAATGGAAGTGGCAGCACATCACGATGGACTTTGTAACTGCTCTTCCACGCAGCACAAAGGGTAACGATGCGATTTGGGTCATTGTGGATCGACTCACAAAGTCGGCTCACTTCATCCCATTTTGAGTTGGCCAATCAACTGAGATATTAGCGAAGAAGTACATGGAGGTAATAATCTAATTTAAGATTGAAACTCTTCATATTGTACTATCTCTGATACCCATGAACTCATACAGGAAATTGTGAGACTTCATGGAGTACCGGTCTGCATTGTCTCCGATCGTGACACCAGGTTCCGATCGCAATTTTGGCAAAGTCTGCAAGCTAGCTTGGGAACAAGTCTGAACTTCAGCACGGCTTATCATCCAAAAACAGATGGTCAGTCGGAACGAACTATTCAGATCTTGGGGGATATGCTCAGAGCATGTATGCTCGACTTCAAGGGATCGTGGGAAGATCACCTGCATCTTGTGGAGTTCGCGTACAATAACAGCTACCAAGCAAGTATAGGAATGGCACCTTTTGCAGCATTATATGGAAGGAAGTGTCGATCGCCATTAAGTTGGGACGACATCGGAGGGAGAGAACTCCTTGGACCAGAGATGATAGTAGCGACCGTTGATGTGGTTCGTACTATTAGGGAAAGAATGAGCATAGCCCAAGATAGACAGAAACATTGGGCTGATGCGAAGAGACGACACTTGGAGTTCCAGCCAGAAGATCATGTATTCCTGAAGATCTCTCCGAAACGCGGAGTGATCAGATTTGGAAGACGGGGAAAGTTGAGTCCGAGATACATTGGACCGTTCGATATACTCGAACGAGTCGGTGAAGTGGCATATCGTTTAGCGCTTCCACCCTCACTGGAAGGAGTGCATAACGTGTTTCACATATCTCAACTCAGAAGGTATGTGAGTGACCCCAGCCATGTACTTGATCATTCCGAACTCACGATACAGCCCGATTTGTCTTGTAAGCAACAACCTGTGGATATCCTGGACAGGAAAGTGAAGACACTTCGGAACAAAGAAGTTAATTTGGTCCGGGTAATGTGGAGGAAAGACACTCCAGGAGAATCCACGTGGGAAAGGGAGGTTGAGATGCGTGCAAGATATCCGCACCTTTTTGTAAACTAGTCCTCAAAACAAAAGTTGTAAATTTCGAGGACGAAATTTTTGTAAGGACGGTAGATTGTAACAACTCCAATTTTGTATACCAAAAATTTGCTTTAAATATAATGTATACTTGGAGTATTAATGTTGCTGGAAACAATTTAAGTATTTAATTCCTTACAATAATTACAAGAAGAAGCTTGTAGCTCATTGGTAATACCTTGCACTGCTGAACCAAGCCACCAGAGTTCGAATCCCATGCCCCACATAATTTTTATATCTTTTTGTTTTAATTTTTTTGTGAAGTCAAACGGTCAAACAGCCATAACTCACAATTTATTGCAAATTAAAAAAATTAGACTATACCAAAATTCCCCCCAGACCAGACCCGACCCAACGGCGCCCGACTCGGCCCTGACTCGGCCGAATCGGCCGGCGCCGCCGGCCGGACTCGGCCGAGTCGTCAACACGAAAAATCTTCGTGTTGACTTGGTCTTCATCCCTGCATACTCTAAATTTTTTTACTGTTACCCAATTCTCAATAAATCCCTTTTAAGACCAAATTTAATGAAATTTTAATGATTTTTATATTTATTTTTAATATTTTTTAACCCTAACCCTAACCCTAGCGTAAACCTATATAAAGACCCCTATACTCTACCTTTTTCCCTCACAACTCTAAGTCCACTCTCTCAAATTCTCGAGAACTCGGTACGAAGAGCGAGAAGCAAAGCGCTGCCGAAATCGACGACGGATTCCGGCGACCGGATCAGAACCTTCGCGACGTTTTCAACGAATCAACAACCACCACACCCATTAGCTTCATTAGCTTGTCCAAACCGTAAGTCCCACCTTCTTATATCTCTCTTTTCTGTAATGTAAAAATATGACTTTTTGGAACCCGACGGAAATCGGACAAACCGATTTCCGATTCGGTTTTTTATAAAAATTTCCACTTGTCACCTAATACATATTATCTACCCCTATTCATGTTGACTATTAATCACCCATAAACCAATTTAATCAAATTTTTTCACATGAAATGATAACTTCTTCGCAAAACCGTATTCTTTTCATAAAAATACCATAAAGTTTATTTTTCGTAGTTTAATTAATTACCTCACTCCTAAATATGTTTATTTTGATCACTAAACTTGTAGAACCCAATTTGAATGAAATTTCACACATAAAATGATAACGTTTTCGAATACCGTATTCTTGCGCGTTAATACCTTCAACTTTAACCTGTCATGTTGTACCTTTAAACTTCACCAAAACTTAAAATAAGTCATGAGATAATGACCTACCTCTACACACACTCAATATAACCGTAATTGATAAATATCAAAACACAGAATACGAAATTACAGGACTTTTCACTAAAATACCCTAATCTTTATAATCTTTATTGAAAGCTTTAAATTGTAAATATTTCTAAATAAAATCTTTTAATAAAATGAAAGCACGATTGGTCATGGACATCGATCGTTTATCTAAACTGTCTTGTGGTGCCTAGGCAAGTGTGTCTAAGGCTAGTGGTTTTTAATTAGGCCCACGACTGTGGTTCCTTCCCACTTACCTGGCACTTACCTGGCCGCAATTGACGGTGAAGAGACGATTTGAGGATTCTAATGACTCATCTTTTAGACCTTAGAAGTAGGCTAGTTGGCTTAGGAAACCCTAACAACTAAAATACGGAAAACTATACTTTTTGCAAATAAATACCTTATATTTATAAAACCGTTTTCCCAAATGAAAAGTATTTGTTAAAGCTAAGCAAAGCGCCGCTACAACCCACTTTTAGGGAACCTGTTAGGGATAGTACTGTTCATCGTGCACCCGCAGGCTAGTAGTGCGAGATTCAGACCTCCGCAAGGAGCATTCGGTCTCGAAAGGTTCAAAATACGATATTTAGGGAAAATGAGATTTTTTTTAATAAAATATTTATATAAAATTATTCATGTGTTAACATATATATAATTATCATTTAAACACCTATTTTATCATAATATAAAGTTTCCACATTTTTCTAAAAAAATTACAAGATTAAAAGTTACATTAAAATACCATGAATTTCAGATAAACCAATTAATACTGTTATTAGGATATATTCACTAGAATAATACAAATAAAATTCACATTCATTATAACTATAAAGACGAATATTAAATACTTGAGGTGTATTTTGAAAACTATACAAAAGTAATTTTTACAGAAAACCCCCTCAAGTTTTACAAATTACAATAAGGCCCCTAGCTAATATTGAACTTCAAATTATCTTCTTTTAGTCTGACTCGGGTTAGAGTCTGACTATTTCTGACTTGAATACGATTCAAGTCAATCTATATTCTTTAATATTCCAATACAATTTTGAATACATGAAACCCTGAATCCAGTTAACAATATATTCCTTTTGACTGAATCAAACCATGGATATTCATCCATTATCCTGATATTCCATTTACCTGATTATACAGTTACAACATGTTTACTGATATCACGGTTTTGATCAGTCACCCAACTTATATATTCCAATACCACATTACTGTTAAAACACTACGGGGTTTAAAGGGGTAGATTGGTACGGAAGGTGTTAAAGGTGGCACGAGGAGGTCAGATTAAGACACCTAACCTGAATCCTATTGCTGTTGTACCGTGGCATAACGGTTCCTTGTACTTTCCTTTCGCCATGATCTCTAGCAAATAGAGATCCCCCTCGTATACACTGGCATCCTTCTGTACCAAGCTATAAACAACAGCGTTACACAATGTTCCATAATATTCAACAATGTAATACTTTCGAAAATACTGTTACTCTGTCATTCTCATTCTTCTTATTCTTTGGGACTTACCGAGCGACCTGTTCGCTGACGACATTCTATTTCTTTCTTCTTTGAATGTCGTCAGGTGCGTTGGACCAAGCTGAGATCGAATCCACCGGTGAAGATTTGGAGCAGTTCCAGGAAGATCCAGAGCTCTAGGTACTATACCTTGTTCTTTCTAGTTTATTTCATTTCCAGTTATGCCACTGTTTAGGCATTGCTTTTCATTCCAGTTGTATTTTCTTTTCCTGCATTGTACAAAGAATGTTATTAATAAAAGTTGCTGTTATTTCTATATTATTCGTCTCTTGTTATTTACTTTATATTGCGTAGTTACGCTTAGCGTATGTACTTCTGAGTATATACGTAGCGGGCCTCGTCGCGTCCACTTCGCCGTACACTGGGAAGCGGGGCGTGACATAGGTCGTCGACTTGGATGCCGAAGATGATCTACGTCGAGGCAACACAAGATCAAACTCCAACTTCACCAAGTCATGAAACTTGTGAAGAAAACACCCTATACTACTTGGCAAGTGGTAGAGGATGAAGAAATAGGAAGTGGGTTCACTTTAGAATTGGATTTCTCACTCTTTTTCTCAAGTTGCCATTGTTGGTAGCAAGCTTTTTTTTCTTAAAGAAGAAGAAGAAGATGAAGATAATATGATAAGTTAGTTTTAAAATAGAAAAACAAATGATACTTATCATATTTGCAACCATAGTTAGGTGTAGAGAATAAACTAAGGTTAGGTTGAATGGTTAGGGTTAAGCATGAAACAAAAATGGTGGACTTATTCAAAGCTTCATGAAGCTTCAACTAGAAAACAAATCAAGCCACCATTTTTCCTTTTGCCTAAAAGAATGAATAAATAAATAAATAAGTAAATAAATCAAGTGAAACCCTAACCATTGACCAACCATGGTTTAAACCAAACATACACCCAAACTAGCATGTATCATCAAACATGATACAATCTTGTGCACAAAAATATATCACATATACAATGTGCACTTCAAGTGAGAAAATCCATTTAAAGTGAAACAATACTAGTTAATGCAAATCAATATATCAAATATATAATTATGCATTAAATCATTAAACCAACACTTGATTTAATGATCCGGTCATATCGCATATAACCGACTAGTATCAAGTGTATCAATGTATTGAATCAACACTTGATTCGGTAACCCGGCTATATCACATATAACCTGCCGATGATACAAATCGCGAGAATAGAATCCAGTATCACATACTGATATTATTCTCGGTCCCGCACATATCTCATATGCGCCCCTATTTCGTTTTTCTTGAGCCAGGAAACCTCTGTGTAGGACTTTAAAGACTCGTCAATACTCCGGCAGCAGGTATGATCATATCAAACACCCACAAGCCGCAAGCGGTCTGCTAAACGTAACGGCCACCCGGGTATTGAGCGATCAAAAGATCGACGAGCAAGCCCGCTCACACTCCAGTGAATCTAACCAGTAACACTTACCGTACAGTCCGGTCTCGTCGTCTGATATGTCGCATATCTCGCCTAGGGGTGGTAAACGTCAGACCCCAATAGCTCGATAAGTCGTGTCGATATGAGGTCTATAACAGTTCGAGAAACTGCTGGTAACACTTACCAGTAAATCTCAGCAACCCTGGCCAGGGATTTCTGGTTATAGCCAATCGAACACAGCGCAACATCAACTCCCTATATCGGGAGAGACGAATCCCCTCCTATCGCTCATTGCCTCCATGTGATTCGGGACTGTACCCAAAAACCACCGTTTTGCACTGTAACGTTTTAAAAATAATTAAATAAATAATTAAATGAATAAAAGTGTTTAAGTTAATTTTAGGATTTTCGGTAAAGTAAAATGTATTTTTCGTAAAACCAAACCGTGATTGTTTTCATTATAATTTTTAAAATATCTATTTTAATTATGAAATTACTAGTAAATGGTGTTTATTTAGCCACTTATAAATTTTTAGTTTAATAAAATATTTTTCCTAAATTAATTATTTTAAATATTAACATAAGCTTTATTTTTACACTAAATTAGAGTAAATTACAAATTTAAATGGTTTTAATTTGTAAAAATGAACCATGGCATGTTAGAAATTAGTGTGTATCATGCAAAAATTATTTGCAAATTTTTCCTATTTTCTAGAGCTTTCTTGAGTTGCTATAGTAAATAAATAAATAATTAATTAATTAAAGCATGAAAAGACTTTATGTGATGTTTCTTCTCTTGAAAGTTCTACACAACATCACACCCTCTTCTTTCTCTCCCTCACCTCACCAAGGCCGGCCACAAACCCCCCATGGCTGCCCCCCCATTTCCCACTTCATTTTATTTCAAAATTCATCAAAAATACTTCAAAAATCCAATTAAAATTCCACAAAATCCTAATTATTTCATACCCTTTATTCTCTACTCTTCTTTACATGGATTTTGGAGTGGGAAAGCATGTATTTTTTAGGCTCATTTTCAAGTTTGGACATGAGGTTGTGGAGGTATAAATCCTTCTCTTTTGTTTTATTTCTATTAGATATTTCTTTTAAAGCATAATTAGATTAATTAGATTAATTCTAGTTGCAAATTCTAAAATTCAAGTTAGAGTTTGCAAATTCAAGAGGTGGTTTTTATTAATTAATTAGGGTTATAATAGCTAGTTTAACATCTTTTAGAGTGGAAAATTCTTGCATGGTGGTGGTATAATAAATTGTTTATCGAAATTGTTTTAATTAAACTATTTAGCTAACTAGATTTTTCTAAAATGTGTTTGTGGGTAAAATAAAATTCTTATTAAGGTTGTTATCATTAGATGGTAGTTTTAATGAGAATATTAGCATATTAATTGAATGAAAAACTTAGTTTGATCACTAGATTACTTTGATAATTGGAAAAATAGTAATAAAATGCTATTATTTTGTAAACTAGATTTTAGGAATTTCTAAATAAATGTGATTAAAAATATAATTTATGGTTTCATTGAATCATTATCATTATGAATTGTGGTTTAATACATTAATTCATGCAAATCATGTTTTGTGGTGGAATTGTGGTGTTTTGCTTGAAAAATGTTGAAAATTGTTAAATGTTGCAAACTAGAAATTTCAAGTTAATATAAATTTGTGTACTAAAAATATAGTAACGGTTTGTATAGTCTAGTTATCCTATATAATGAGTTTTATAACATTTGGTTTCATTTAAATGTCAAGTTTTAATGAAAAACGGTAAATTGGCAATTTCGGTTTTTACGAAATTGGACGGTTTGATGGATTTTAGGGTTTCGATGGATTTAATCATGTTTTACAATATAAGTAATGTGTTTTAAAACTACGAGTTATTTGTTAATGTTTATCTCGATCCATCGGAGTTTGTACGCCGATATCGAGCGATATTTGGTTCTTTTGCGTGGACGGGACATAGGCTTTAACCTATGCTGGTTCATTGCGTCGTTTTGACTTTTGTATGTGATTCAGTTTACGATGCTATTTATATGTTTGCGTTTAGGTACCCCTCACGTGGACTGCGGGCGATGAAGAGGAGGATGGCGACACCGTCTTCGGCAGACATGGACCAGGTGAGTAGATGCATATCTATGGGGTGAAGTCGGGTGGATGGCGTTTAGCACCCCCGCAACGTAGAATAGGAATAGTACTTATTGACATTAGGAAACCAGATATGACCCTAGATTCTTAATCAGTAGGACCCTAGTATTGACCCTAGGCTGGACTAGACTGATTTAGGAAATCCATATCAGAGGATGAGTACCTTGGAATAGGTTCGTAGGTTTCAGATAGAAACATACACACGCACACACTGAAACTCGACATGGGGTATACGTGTATGTGTGTATATATATAGAACTAGGTATAGGTATATACATATATATACAACACGTATATGGGATTCATTGATGTGATATGATATCCGAGATATGATGAAACAATGTAACTGGGCTTGATGCCGTAATTCTTGGCTATACAGTCGTATTAAAGTGTTAGCGGATCATTAGAGAATGAGATAATGAACATGAATATATAAATTATAAAGAGTGGTGGTGATATTGATGTACATGGGACGCTAGAATAGTACCCGGACTGTAACTTGTGACTGATCACGATATGATATATGTATAACTTGATTACGACATTATATTGGTGTGACCTGATGCCGATATCATATAAGTATGACTTAATCACAACATGATACATGTGACATGATATTTCTGAGGATAAACTAATGATTATTCCATGATGGCAATGATATATGATTGATGTATGCGATTATAGTTTAGCACCTTGATCATGAGATGCGTTGATGATGAAACATTACGAATAATGAGACACCTAGTAGATACTTGACCGTACCCCGATATTGGGATGCCGTACGATGGATTTTACCGTACGAGGCATAGATTTGATGATCGATCCGCACTCTTGATTCGAGGAAGCCGTACTACGTACGTGACGCTATTGAGGCGGGATCGCCGACTATTAGAGATATTGGTTCAGACCTTAGGTAGATGCTTGTTTCTTATTGACTAGTTTCTTAGGTTAGTTCCTTAGGATATTAGATGGACACTAGTTTAGGTTCGACTCACATAGTGGTAGTTATACTCGTATATCGCAGAGGAGTGGATAATGCACATCTGTCTTGCATTCATACTGTGATCATCATAGTACATGTTCTTTAATATGTTGCTATAATCAGTATAAACTTTACCTGTTAGGACACCAGCACTATTACCGATGATGCGCATATTCCACGCACACTTATTTGCCGGCTCACACACATCATCATCGGTAATTGCTATGTCACGTACACTTTAGATCATATTGACTTTTATGGATAGAATCAGTTAACAACTAGACCACTATAATATTGTGATTATTCTCTGACATTAGTACAGACATGATATTTATTGCTTAGACATTCATGCATTCATATTTTCATGTTACCCTGCAGTATTATGGGCATATGCCGACACTTATCATATACTTACTCATGATTTTAAGATTTGGATTTCTATGAGATTTCTGGATTTTTGGGGAAAACCGCAAGAAATTATAAAACCTTCTCTCTCTCTCCTCCTCTCTTTTTAAAATAAGATGCGGTTTTCTCGTGATGTATGTGTCGTCCACCATGAGTATTTCATGTTTTCTGTGGATTTCGAGACCCGATTCGAGGAGTGGATGAACCGTCTCGGGTACATGGTGGGCCCGGTATGGTACCCCGAGGCAAGAAGATCGAGTTGTAGACGATGAGCCTGGCAGGGGAAGACTACCTACCGGTGATGTCTGGCGCGGCGGATATCCGGAGGATACCGACCGTTGTCGTGAAATTTGATGATATTGGCCGATCCGGACTGACGGAGCCCGACATATTGAGACTTGAGATTACATGTGTTATACGGATTTCCATGGATTTCATTGTTGAGATTTCAGATTCTTATACACATTTTACTATGATAATAGCTAAAGATTTCTTATACATATATATTTGGATTTCAGGATTTGTTACTTTACATTCATGGTGCATGCATTTCATTTCATATGACATAGTATTATATGGGGCACTGACACGAGCACGGAGTATCTGCACTTACACGTAGTTTTACCCTGCTATTACCAGACGATTGAGATATAGTAGTGTATTATTATGACCTAGGATAGCGTCGTGCATTCGATTTCTTTTCGTAGATGTCTTCTACTCACGAGTTGGCAACTCATCCCCGTTGTGCCAAATTTTATTACAGGTTCGGTGTACAGGTTTCCCTGACAGCTTGCTGGCACATCTATTCTTTCAGGGTGATTTGCACGGTATGTTGGTTCGCTTGTGTCCGAACCACCATTGTACTTTTATTCATTCATTTGTATCTAGTAAGCTCCATCAACCATACTTGTATTAATTGATAAGTTTATTGGGCCAGTCTTTTATTTCGACCTTAGAGTCGCGCATGTATTATTCTGATCTGGTGGTTTTGTTTTCTTTTGAGTTTTGAGCCTCGCCCTTTGGCGTTGTAAATTATTGTGCCTGTTGTGGTTGTTTCCGCCTATTGGCGTTGATGCTAGCTCCCGTTTGGGGATGCTTTTTATTGTTTATGTATATTATACTTGTTGTACCCGTTTGGGGGCCAGTTTTTACAGAGGAGACTCTGCCGAAATTTTTGGTAAAATTTGCTGATGTTTTTATACTTGTTTTCTTTTCTTTTCTTCTTTTTCTTCTTTTATGGTTTAGATTTCTGGGCTTCGGCTTACTTAGGTTACGTTGCGCCTCTAGACGTTTCGTAATCTAAGTGCCGGTCACGTTCCGTACTTTCGGGTCGTGACAAAGTTGGTATCAGAGCGCTAGGTTTAACCTTGTATAAGTCTAGGTGACCCTTGGTTGATGGAGTAGGCGATTTAGGTAGAGTAACGTACCGTGGGTATGGTCCGCAGCATACTTACGATACGCTACTCTGCTTAAGGAGCCCTAGGATTTACATTGTTTGCACCATATTTCATTCGTTCCTTTGATCTATCTTCGTCGATGTCGGAGGGTGATTCTGTTACCACGGGCGCACTGGCAGAGGGAGCTGTGGCTCGAATGCGATAACCATTAGAGTATTGGTTATTCTTGAGAATTGAAGCATTGCTTAGCGTGCGGATGAAGGGTATTCACATGCCGTCCGGATGAAGTTAAAGGGTTCGAACGATTATCAGAAAACCATTTTCCCAAGTTTAAAGTATTCGGAAGAACATGCAGGTATTTCGATGGACCCTTTAGAAGAATGAAACCCTAACTCGACATAATGACCACGAGAACGCCCTTGAACCTTAGGGTTTACGGCAGTTCCACGGTGCCATTAGTGAGGCTTGGGTTTGCCCTTCTACGGCTGGATCATCGATGCTGGGGTATGTACCGGATATTTTTAAACTGTACTTGAGTGATGAGCTCTCGGGGAATTATGGGATTTTGATGGATCGATCGAAAAGTTTAATGTAGTCCGGATATCAAGTGAAGGGATCGACTATGTGGGAGACTCTAGACATGAGGATTGCCGTTGGTAGCGCAGTCAGCACACCTATGAAAGGACGAGTTCGAAGCAGTCGACATCAGAGGAAAGAGGCGCACATTGACGATAGTGTTTACGATTGTGATTTAGTGATTTGAATTTCCTATTTTCGTTGATTGGATTTTTGTATTTTGAGGACTTTGTTCTACGATTGGTATTTCCTGTGTGTACCTTCATTCTATCTGTGTTTCATATATCAGTTGTATTGATGTGGTTTAGTACGCACCCAGTACACTTGATTTGGTTTTATATATTTTGAGATTTTTGATTTGATTTCGTGCATAGGAGTTACACATGATTTTGACATATGTTTCGACCTAGTTTTCATGCATTTTTGTACTGTGATTTTGATATTCGATGTATGTTTTCGTGCACCATGTGCACCTGATTAGGTTTCTTGCGCATACTTGGCGCACTTGATGCGATTTTGTGCACACCAGATGCACTAAATCGGGGTTTTGTGCAGATTAGATGCACCTGATAGTGAGTCGTGCACGCCCGTTGCACTTGACAGATGTTTTGGTGCACACCTGTTGCACTTATTTTGTTTTTGTGTGTATTCATGGTATCGGTATTTGGTTTCGATTTCAGTGCGCACCGGACGCACATGATATTTTATTGATGTGATTGGGATTGATTTCAGTTTGAGCAGTATGTTTCATAATCATTATTATTTGATTTAGTAACCAGGAGGGACGTGTATGTTAAATAAAAGATATATATATATATAGTTATTTTTTAAAATAAACGTCCGCTACTTATGCCGTGACACGTGCATTGCACGGCGATTTTCAAGAGGGGTTTTCGTATGCTTCTTTATTATGATATTTAGGTGACTTCACTATATATAAGTTACAGATTGATGTATATTATGATGGTTTTCATATTGGGTTTTGATATTTTATTTCTCGCCATAACTCCGATGATTGCGCTAAGCTGGACGGAGTTGATTTTTATTATGTATTGATGATTTCGGAGCCCCGACGATTTGAGTGTTTTGCTAAATGTTTTAGTATTTGAAGGGGGAGTTTTAATTTAAATTCGGGGACCGAATTTCTTAAAGGGGGGAATATTG
This sequence comes from Agapanthus africanus, assembly GCA_030015575.1. NCBI lineage: Eukaryota > Viridiplantae > Streptophyta > Magnoliopsida > Asparagales > Amaryllidaceae > Agapanthus > Agapanthus africanus. The sequence goes on along the minus strand of JASDDO010000026.1, from coordinate 393,831,493 downwards.
TAACGTTTTAAAAATAATTAAATAAATAATTAAATGAATAAAAGTGTTTAAGTGAATTTTAGGATTTTCGGTAAAGTAAAATGTATTTTTCGTAAAACCAAACCGTGATTGTTTTCATTATAATTTTTAAAATATCTATTTTAATTATGAAATTACTAGTAAATGGTGTTTATTTAGCCACTTATAAATTTTTAGTTTAATAAAATATTTTTCCTAAATTAATTATTTTAAATATTAACATAAGCTTTATTTTTACACTAAATTAGAGTAAATTACAAATTTAAATGGTTTTAATTTGTAAAAATGAACCATGGCATGTTAGAAATTAGTGTGTATCATGCAAAAATTATTTGCAAATTTTTCCTATTTTCTAGAGCTTTCTTGAGTTGCTATAGTAAATAAATAAATAATTAATTAATTAAAGCATGAAAAGACTTTATGTGATGTTTCTTCTCTTGAAAGTTCTACACAACATCACACCCTCTTCTTTCTCTCCCTCACCTCACCAAGGCCGGCCACAAACCCCCCATGGCTGCCCCCCCATTTCCCACTTCATTATATTTCAAAATTCATCAAAAATACTTCAAAAATCCAATTAAAATTCCACAAAATCCTAATTATTTCATACCCTTTATTCTCTACTCTTCTTTACATGGATTTTGGAGTGGGAAAGCATGTATTTTTGAGGCTCATTTTCAAGTTTGGACATGAGGTTGTGGAGGTATAAATCCTTCTCTTTTGTTTTATTTCTATTAGATATTTCTTTTAAAGCATAATTAGATTAATTAGATTAATTCTAGTTGCAAATTCTAAAATTCAAGTTAGGGTTTGCAAATTCAAGAGGTGGTTTTTATTAATTAATTAGGGTTATAATAGCTAGTTTAACATCTTTTAGAGTGGAAAATTCTTGCATGGTGGTGGTATAATAAATTGTTTATCGAAATTGTTTTAATTAAACTATTTAGCTAACTAGATTTTTCTAAAATGTGTTTGTGGGTAAAATAAAATTCTTATTAAGGTTGTTATCATTAGATGGTAGTTTTAATGAGAATATTAGCATATTAATTGAATGAAAAACTTAGTTTGATCACTAGATTACTTTGATAATTGGAAAAATAGTAATAAAATGCTATTATTTTGTAAACTAGATTTTAGGAATTTCTAAATAAATGTGATTAAAAATATAATTTATGGTTTCATTGAATCATTATCATTATGAATTGTGGTTTAATACATTAATTCATGCAAATCATGTTTTGTGGTGGAATTGTGGTGTTTTGCTTGAAAAATGTTGAAAATTGTTAAATGTTGCAAACTAGAAATTTCAAGTTAATATAAATTTGTGTACTAAAAATATAGTAACGGTTTGTATAGTCTAGTTATGCTATATAATGAGTTTTATAACTATTGGTTTCATTTAAATGTCAAGTTTTGATGAAAAACGGTAAATTAGCAATTTCGGTTTTTACGAAATTGGACGGTTTGATGGATTTTAGGGTTTCGATGGATTTAATAATGTTTTACAATATAAGTAATGTGTTTTAAAACTACGAGTTATTTGTTAATGTTTATCTCGATCCATCGGGGTTTGTACGCCGATATCGAGCGATATTTGGTTCTTTTGCGTGGACGGGACATAGGCTTTAACCTATGCTGGTTCATTGCGTCGTTTTGACTTTTGTATGTGATTCAGTTTACGATGCTATTTATATGTTTGCGTTTAGGTACCCCTCACGTGGACTGCGGGCGATGAAGAGGAGGATGGCGACACCGTCTTTGGCAGACATGGACCAGGTGAGTAGATGCATATCTACGGGGGGAAGTCGGGTGGATGGCGTTTAGCACCCCCGCAACGTATAATAGGAATAGTACTTATTGACATTAGGAAACCAGATGTGACCCTAGATTCTTAATCAGTAGGACCCTAGTATTGACCCTAGGCTGGACTAGACTGATTTAGGAAAACCATATCAGAGGATGAGTACCTTGGAAGAGGTTCGTAGGTTTCAGATAGAAACATACACACGCACACACTGAAACTCGACATGGGGTATACGTGTATGTGTGTATATATATAGAACTAGGTATAGGTATATACATATATATACAACACGTATATGGGATTCATTGATGTGATATGATATCCGAGATATGATGAAACAATGTAACTGGGCTTGATGCCGTAATTCTTGGCTATACAGTCGTATTAAAGTGTTAGCGGATCATTAGAGAATGGGATAATGAACATGAATATATAAATTATAAAGAGTGGTGGTGATATTGATGTACATGGGACGCTAGAATAGTACCCGGACTGTAACTTGTGACTGATCACGATATGATATATGTATAACTTGATTACGACATTATATTGGTGTGACCTGATGCCGATATCATATAAGTATGACTTAATCACAACATGATACATGTGACATGATATTTCTGAGGATAAACTAATGATTATTCCATGATGGCAATGATATATGATTGATGTATGCGATTATAGTTTAGCACCTTGATCATGAGATGTGTTGATGATGACACATTACGAATAATGAGACACCTAGGAGATACTTGACCGTACCCCGATATTGGGATGCCGTACGATGGATTTTACCGTACGAGGCATAGATTTGATGATCGATCCGCACTCTTGATTCGAGGAAGCCGTACTACGTACGTGACGCTATTGAGGCGGGATCGCCGACTATTAGAGATATTGGTTCAGACCTTAGGTAGATGCTTGTTTCTTATTGACTAGTTTCTTAGGTTAGTTCCTTAGGATATTAGATGGACACTAGTTTAGGTTCGACTCACATAGTGGTAGTTATACTCGTATATCGCAGAGGAGTGGATAATGCACATCTGTCTTGCATTCATACTGTGATCATCATAGTGCATGTTCTTTAATATGTTGCTATAATCAGTATAAACTTTACCTGTTAGGACACCAGCACTATTACCGATGATGCGCATATTCCACGCACACTTATTTGCCGGCTCACACACATCATCATCGGTAATTGCTATGTCACGTACACTTTAGATCATATTGACTTTTATGGATAGAATCAGTTAACAACTAGACCGCTATAATATTGTGATTATTCTCTGACATTAGTACAGACATGATATTTATTGCTTAGACATTCATGCATTCATATTTTCATGTTACCCTGCAGTATTATGGGCATATGCCGACACTTATCATATACTTACTCATGATTTTAAGATTTGGATTTCTATGAGATTTCTGGATTTTTGGGGAAAACCGCAAGAAATTATAAAACCTTCTCTCTCTCTCCTCCTCTCTTTTTAAAATAAGATGCGGTTTTCTCGTGATGTATGTGTCGTCCACCATGAGTATTTCATGTTTTCTGTTGGATTTCGAGACCCGATTCGAGGAGTGGATGAACCGTCTCGGGTACATGGTGGGCCCGGTATGGTACCCCGGGGCAAGAAGATCGAGTTGTAGACGATGAGCCTGGCAGGGGAAGACTACCTACCGGTGATGTCTTGCGCGGCGGATATCCGGAGGATACCGACCGTTGTCGTGAGATTTGATGATATGGGCCGATCCGGACTGACGGAGCTCGACATATTGAGACTTGAGATTACATGTGTTGTACGGATTTCCATGGATTTCATTGTTGAGATTTCAGATTCTTATACACATTTTACTATGATAACAGCTAAAGATTTCTTATACATATATATTTGGATTTCAGGATTTGTTACTTTACATTCATGGTGCATGCATTTCATTTCATATGACATAGTATTATATGAGGCACTGACACGAGCACGGAGTATCTGCACTTACACGTAGTTTTACCCTGCTATTACCAGACGATTGAGATATAGTAGTGTATTATTATGACCTAGGATAGCGTCGTGCATTCGATTTCTTTTCGTAGATGTCTTATACTCACGAGTTGGCAACTCATCCCCGTTGTGCCAAATTTTATTACAGGTTCGGTGTACAGGTTTCCCTGACAGCTTGCTGGCACATCTATTCTTTCAGGGTGATTTGCACGGTATGTTGGTTCACTTGTGTCCGAACCACCATTGTACTTTTATTCATTCATTTGTATCTAGTAAGCTCCATCAACCATACTTGTATTAATTGATAAGTTTATTGGGCCAGTCTTTTATTTCGACCTTAGAGTCGCGCATGTATTATTCTGATCTGGTGGTTTTGTTTTCTTTTGAGTTTTGAGGCTCGCCCTTTGGCGTTGTATATTATTGTGCCTGTTGTGGTTGTTTCCGCCTATTGGCGTTGATGCTAGCTCCCGTTTGGGGATGCTTTTTATTGTTTATGTATATTATACTTGTTGTACCCGTTTGGGGGCCAGTTTTTACAGAGGAGACTCTGCCGAAATTTTTGGTAAAATTTGCTGATGTTTTTATACTTGTTTTCTTTTCTTTTCTTCTTTTTCTTCTTTTATGGTTTAGATTTCTGGGCTTCGGCTTACTTAGGTTACGTTGCGCCTCTAGACGTTTCGTAATCTAAGTGCCGGTCACGTTCCGTACTTTCGGGTCGTGATATGCATGCCCTCTTGGACGTGGTAAGGTGGAAATCAAAGCGCAATGGGAACCACACAAGACTCTATGACGATCTCGGGTCAACAGACTACTCTGTACCAGTGTCATAAGAGAACTGCCATCTGACGTAAGGTACAATACCATCTGGGAGTTCTCGGCGAGTCCGTCCAGTGTACCCAGTCTCCACTGAGCACCCGTATATCATCTCCGATGTCAAACACCAATGGATATGGGATCATCCATCGCCCATCTGTATGGGTCGAGAAGGTATACGCTAGTCTACTCTGGTATATCGATGCCCCGTCTCGATACACCTACGACTAGGGACCTTGAAGGATGCACTTATGGACTACCATGTCCCCACTAGTATGATCCGCATCATAGTCCAGGTAGTCAAGTACACATCCTAAGGGCTTTACCAACATGTAATCAGAGAGACAATCAGTATACACGTTAAGGTAAAGAGTAACCAGATAGCATACTATCATGTCGAGCAAGAAAGTCCTCCCTATATATGTCCCAGCATCCACTACAATATACATCCTATGTACAGTAATGGCCTCTAGGGAATACATATAACTAAAAATCTCCCACTTGCACTAGGGCCATCTGTAGCAGTGGTTGTAGTATCTTATACTCAACCATCCCTTAAAAGTCTCTCTCTGGAAATAGGCCTTCGTGAGTGGATCCGCCGTGTTATTCTCTTAGTCTGCTCTCCTCCCCTCGATCACCCTGGAGATCAACTATCTCCATGATCAGGTGATACTGCCTTAGAATATGTCTGGATCACTGATGGGACGGACGTTCCTTGGCCAAAGTCTCACTTCCATTGTCACACAATGGTAGGAACTAAGTTCATCTTATGAACTAATATACACCCAGACTTCCTCTTTGGTAGCATCTTAAGTAGCGATGTATCCAGCCTTTATCGTCTAGTATGCCACGGTATCTAGCTTGGAACTCTTCCAACATACCGTCCCTTTACTGAGGGTAAAGACAATGCTTGTGACTGACTTTCAGTCATCCTTATCACCCTGGAACCCTTCCAGTGATTCTCCTCAGGACCATTTGATACCATCTCACTACAACTAGTGAGTATCCTAATATCCAATTAGATCTATCTCATAGATCCAAAACCCAGGATTTAGGAGGTATCACTTTGATCCTTTATGGAGAATCTTTGTGATAAGCGGAGATTGACCGAGCGTAGCATAGGAAACTCCTTCCCTATCAAGAGTATGTCATCCACGTACTCTACGAGGATCACTACCATACTCCCTACTACCTTTTTGTATATACAAGGTTTATCTACAATTTTGATGATGTCAAACTGTTTACCTAACTCATCAAAACAGATGTTCCAACTCCGCGATGCCTGCTTTATCACATAAAACATCTTGCTCACGTTTCCGCTGCTCCCACTGTCTACGAAGCCCTCTGGCTGTGTACTTATAGACGCTCTCTTCCAAAACCGCATTTAGAAAAGTAGTCATGACACCCAACCGCCAGATATCGTAGTCATGGTATGTAGCCGTGGCAAGTAGGATCTGGATGGACTTAAGCATAGATCCTTAGAAAAGGTTTCAACATAATCCATACCTGGACAATGATGCAAATCTTTAACAAGTCTAGCTTTGAAAGTCTTAACTTTTCCATGTACACCAAGTAATCTTCTCAAGATATACTTGCTCCTGATGGGGATTAAACCCTTCAGATATAGCAACCAAAGTCCATACTTTTTTGGTGTATAAGGATTCCATCTCAGATCGCTAAGCATCCAGCCATTCTTACAGAGTCCCACTCTTGATGGCCAGCTCGAAATTAGTTGGGTCATCATCTCATGATGCAATCCTCGCTCCCACTGTCATAGAGAAACCGAAGTATCTCTCAGGTGGGTGAGGTACCGTACTAGATCAGCGGAGAGGCTGAGGTTCGTTGGAATCTACTGAATCCTTTGGTTCTATCAAATCATCTGATGTAGTTTGTATAGCTGGAACATTTCCAGTTCTACAGAACTGACCTTGCCTCAATCTTGTCTGGGCTTTGCTTTTAGACATAGGCCAGACAACTCCAAATCTTAACTAACTTAAGATATGGGCTCTTCCCTTTCCATATCACATATGAAGCGGTAGGCAACTGATTTGATTGGAACCCTATTCAATAGGTATGCAACTTCTCAAGTGCATTACACCCAATAGGAAAGAGGTAACTCAGTAGTACTCATCATAGAGCATACCATATCAAATAGGGTGTATCTGCTCCGCCCCGATATACCATCGTGCTATGGTGTATGCGGAGGAATAATGCTGAGAGAGAATCTCATTCTCCTTTAGAATAGTCCAGGAATTTCGTACTAAAGTATTCTCCTCCTTGATCTCATCAAAGGACATAATACTTATACCCGTGTTTTGGTTCTCTACTTCTAAATCATATTCTGTGAATATCTCAAAAGGTTCAGACTTGTGTTTCAACAGGAACATATGTCTGAATCTAAACAGATCATCAGAGAATGTAATGAAGTATAAAGAACCGGTCCTGGTATGTGTAGACTGGAGACTTTCATACGTCAGCATGTATCAATCCCAAGAGTTCACTAACTCTTTCTCTGCTTCCAATAAACAGAGCTATGGTCATCTAATCTTTGTGACATGACTGGCAAGTTTCATAAGATGTAAATTCAAACTAATTTAAAAATGCATCTAAATGCAACTTCAGCCAGTCGGGTCGCATTGATATGACCTAGTCTACAATACCTCAAGAAGGAATCGTTCATTTCTGAACTCTTCCTCTTGTGTGTGTTCTGTATACTAAGAACTGTAGTTTGATTTAGAAAATCAATGCTTTTAGATAACGTGCCTGAACCGATCAACTTTTGATATAGGAAATGTTCAAAACATTATCCAACAATACAAAATTTTATCATTTCTTTACTGATAAAGAGACTGATATGATTTTGTATATCAGGTTCGGTATCTAATAACATTTATTCAGAATCAATGTATTGTTAATACAGGGTGACAGTGACCAGCAGACTTGGCTGCAACACTTGCCCCGTTTTCTGCCTCATGAAACTTATCACCCGTTCTCAGTTCTTTACCTATCTGTAGCCCATGTAACAAATTACATATGCGGGATCCTGATCTGGTATCACATACCCAGGACGTAAAGAATACTGTGAAACAGTTCTATATAATGAACACACCCGAAGATGATGCATCAGCATGCACTCTCTTCGTTTGGGCGGCATAGGAAATCTGGTATTCCACTATTTCATGCTCTGTCTTATAACAATTATAAGTTGGAGCGGGACCAACGTTCCCCAGCTCAGTATAACAAGCGGGTTCGGTCAATATTCCATATTATTATCTTAATTAAGGCGTGATATGGTCACTACCTGGAGAGAGAGAGAAGAAAACACTCAGCGTGCGCTCTTGCAAGAATAGATTGGTTATTTATTTTATCTAATCAGGATGGCTCCCACTGTTTTTTATCAAATCTTTCTTCAAACCCTAAAAGGAAAGACTAGCCGGGATTAATTACACGCTACAAGTTCGCCAATCTTTCAGCCAGGCCAGTGTCGGTACTTTGAGGGAGGTCCCCCGTGCTTTCGCACGAACCTAATTAATGTAAACCTCATTTTCCCAGAGCCGTAACCCCGTTCACACCTTTCTAGACACCTACTTGATAGGCTAATTGTAAAGTGTAAAACTCTCCCAGGAGTAACTCTTACTCGCAGCGGGTATCGGGATCCAACAATCTCATAGAAGGTATGCAATCTCATTGCAAATTTCAACACTTGAAATTCCTGATAATATTTTGCCCCTAGCAGCTATATGACCTTAACATAGTCAACAAATCATAAGTGCTAGTCAAGTTCAACCCGTCATTTCCCGATTGAATTAAACCCACCCGCACGACCCTTAACATAGTCAACAAAGTCACACGACTACCCTAATCGAATCGCATCATATGCTTATGCAGATAAGCACTAATTAGCTACCGCACACTACGCCTTAACATAGTCAACAAACGTAGCACGAATACTAAATAGTACTTATCTGAAATGACGGAGGGCTACAACAGGTTTTTCTGAAAACCTATTGCGTAATGAACTTGATATCGTTGTAGAATCAAATGATTTTAAAATGGAGTGTTTTTGAGGCTTTTCTAGTTTTGCTAAAGGAGTCACTCCCGGTGAAGGGATCGTCGGTCCTTTCCTCGTCGAATGAGGTGCGGGATATATCATATATATCACTGTGCAAAGCAAAAACTCTTAAAAGAAATCAAAAGACAAACCGAGTGTGTAGCATCTGCCAGTTATTGCTAAAGGAGTCACTCCCGGTGAAGGGATCTCGGTCCTTTCCTTATCGAATAAGGTGCAGGATATATCATATATACCGCTGTGCAAAGCAAGAACTGTAGCTACCTGTTTTATTTTTGAAATTCGATTCTACAACATCTTTAGGTTTCTTTTATTTCATTAATCACATTAATGAAGTCCCATCATTTAAGTACCTAAACATCACAGATAAATACGACGTACACTTATGCCATCCGCATTCGCCTCGATGTCCCCTCGTACACCGTTAGGTTAGGTAACTAACGGCAGAGCAGGGCAGGGCTAGCCCGGGTGTAAAACATAAGTAACATCTATATAATATATCATATATACCAGATACAGTATCCATCACAGAACATATCACATGATCACATCACAGATATCGCAGCAGAAGAAACATATGAAATATTGGATATACTAGGACGTCCGTGTTTTTAATACGAGCCAGTATAAAACATGGATTCCACGGTCGCGATGAATAGACAAACCCACACCCCTAGACCCCTACGAGAGCGGCAAGCAACCCTACCATTTCTAGAGTTAGGAGACCCGGACTCGACTCCTCGAGTTGGTCTCCCACTGGACCCCAGAACCCGGTTACTTGTGCCCTCCTCCTTGGGTCTATCCTAGTGCGGAAAAGTAAATAATATACAAAAGGTGACATCTTCCGCAACCTGGAAGTGCCCCAATAAAAGAATATTACATACAAGTTTTTACATGAATGAAAATGAAAAACACTCATCTCACATAAAAAACCCCCGGCTATTCAAACACGACGATCCAATATAACATATCCAGCAACACATAACATCACATGTCATCAACGTAAGTAAACATGCGTATCCCAATTGTCGTTGACATATAGCAACGAAACCGGCGATATCACATATTACACTTACGGTCACAGAAAAGAAAGTGTAAAACTACAACAGTTGGAATCCGCAACCTGCATAGACATCGCATGCCGAATCAAATGAATTACTTAGACATCACATGCCTAACAATTATAAACTCCACATTTTAGTCTCAAAATCGAAAACTCTTTTCAATACCAAGTCGGGCAATTCAACAAGATTCCCGACATCCTGATCGAATGCTCGTCGCAAACTTCAGTAGGCGGCCGCACCCCCGACGCCGTCGATGAAGTGTACCAAGGCGGAACACCGCTGCCGCGAGCACCCAAACAGATGCTTTCGGCGACGGGTTCTCCTACAGTCACTTGGTCAGGGCTATGGGGCGAGGCTGTCTATTAAGTTTACCCGGCGAGTATCCGCGTACGCTACGTGATTGCGACGGACTTTTGATCACATCAAAATTCCATGGCAACCGATCAAGTGAGACTAAACCGCTAGATTTATAACATTCATTCAGTTATCTCATAACAACTTGTGAATTCCAAGTATTGTATCCCATTCCAGATAAATAGAAAATGTTAAACTTTCCGATCGAACAATCAAACACCCAAGTTTTCCCGAAACAGATCAACACATGAAACAAGTTTAAAAACATCCAGTTCATGCCTCAGTACCAACGGTCCAGCCGTAGAAGGGTCAAGCCAACGCCTCACATGTGGCACGCCGTACTGCCCCAAACCCGAAGGTTCAAAGGGCAGTTCAAGACGGTCACATAATCGAGTTAAGCTTTGTTGTCTTCTAGAGGGTCCATCGCGTTACTTGCACTACTTAGAACGTTATTAAACCACGGAAAGATCCAACACTTGGAAATTTCCCGGCAGGGGAAAAAATGGGTATTTATATCCGGTCGAACTTTCTAACATATTCTAAAATTACCCGGAAAAGCTCATAGACAAAGTTTGAAATTTCCGATCGAATCTTCGAAGCTCCAAAACACCCCAGAAAACTCAACTCTTGAGTGCAAATTAAAAATTCTCAGAAAACTCAGCACCTGAATAAACAAATTACTGTGCAAAAAATATAGGCTAATCTCATAATTTGGCCGCGGAACCGCCGCATAAGCCAGGCTTATGCCGCGGTTCCGCCGCGCTTTAGACACATCATTAGGTAATTTTTGCACCGTAATTCTTTTAATTTCCTGCTGAATTTTTTAAGAATTTTTAATCTGGAAAAAACCCAGTTTTTAAAAAATGTACAGAGAGGGGTCTTCAGTTAGGGTTTCGAGATCGAACGGACTTCTGACTTCATCTACCCATCGCCTAAGGCTCTAGCTAGGCTCTGATACCACTGTAGGGTTCCTAGGCACACTAATGAGGTCTCACAAGGCATCAACCATGCCAATTTCAAATTTTACAAGTGCCGAGAAACCCTAATACGGATCGTTAACTACAATTTTAGGCGAAAACGATAACTAGTAAACAACTTTACTAAGAAGTGAACGGAAATACAACCTTTGTAGATCCGGTCCTCCACCTCCATAGCTCCATGATAAAGTCCCCTCGCTGCGATCATCGGATCCCGGGCTCTAGCGTCGGCTTCATCGGAGAAAAGGACGGGCTAGGTCGTCGACTTCGATGCCGAAGATGATCTACGTCGAGGCAACACAAGATCAAACTCCAACTTCACCAAGTCATGAAACTTGTGAAGAAAACACCCTATACTACTTGGCAAGTGGTAGAGGATGAAGAAATAGGAAGTGGGTTCACTTTAGAATTGGATTTCTCACTCTTTTTCTCAAGTTGCCATTGTTGGTAGCAAGCTTTTTCTTCTTCTTAAAGAAGAAGAAGAAGATGAAGATAATATGATAAGTTATTTTTAAAATAGAAAACCAAATGATACTTATCATATTTGCAACCATAGTTAGGTGTAGAGAATAAACTAAGGTTAGGTTGAATGGTTAGGGTTAAGCATGAAACAAAAATGGTGGACTTATTCAAAGCTTCATGAAGCTTCAACTAGAAAACAAATCAAGCCACCATTTTTCCTTTTGCCTAAAAGAATGAATAAATAAATAAATAAGCAAATAAATCAAGTGAAACCCTAACCATTGACCAACCATGGTTTAAACCAAACATACACCCAAACTAGCATGTATCATCAAACATGATACAATCTTGTGCACAAAAATATATCACATATACAATGTGCACTTCAAGTGAGAAAATCCATTTAAAGTGAACCAATACTAGTTAATGCAAGGCAATATATCAAATATATAATTATGCATTAAATCATTAAATCAACACTTGATTTAGTGATCCGGTCATATCGCATATAACCGACTAGTATCAAGTGTATCAATGTATCGAATCAACACTTGATTCGGTAACCCGGCTATATCACATATAACCTGCCGATGATACAAATCGCGATAATAGAATCCAGTATCACATACTGGTATTATTCTCGGTCCCGCACATATCTCATATACGCCCCTATTTCGTTTCGCTTGAGCCAGGAAACCTCTGTGTAGGACTCTAAAGACTCGTCAATACTCCGGCAGCAGGTGATGATCATATCAAACACCCACAAGCCGCAAGCGGTCTGCTAAACGTAACGGCCACCCGGGTATTGAGCGATCAGAAGATCAACGAGCAAGCCCGCTCACACTCCTGTGAATCCAACCAGTAACACTTATCGTACAGTCCGGTCTCGTCGTTTGATATGTCGCATATCTCGCCTAGGGGTGGTAAACGTCAGACCCCAATAGCTCGATAAGTCGTGTCGATATGAGATCTATAACAGTTAGAGAAACTACTGGTAACACTTACCAGTAAATCTCAGCAACCCTGGCCAGGGATTTCTGGTTATAGCCAATCGAACACAGCGCAACATCAACTCCCTATACCGGGAGAGACGAATCCCCTCCTATCGCTCATTGCCTCTATGTGATTCGGGACTGTACCCAAAAACCACCATTTTGCATGCCCTCTTGGACGTGGTAAGGTGGAAATCAAAGCACAGTAGGAACCACACAAGACTCTATAACGATCTCGGGTCAACAGACTACTCTGTACCAGTGTCACCAGAGAACTGCCATCCGACGTAAGGTATAATACCATCTGGGAGTTCTCGGCGAGTCCGTCCAGTGTACCCAGTCTCCACTAAGCACCCGTATATAATCTCCGATGTCAAACACCGATGGATATGGGATCATCCATCGCCCATCTGTATGGGTCGAGAAGGTATACGCTAGTCTACTCTGGTATATCGATGCCCCGTCTCGATACACCTACGACTAGGGACCTTGAAGGATGCACTTATGGACTACCATGTCCCCACTAGTATGATCCGCATCATAGTCCAGGTAGTCAAGTACACATCATAAGGGCTTTACCAACATGTAATCAGAGAGACAATCAGTATACACGTTAAGGTAAAGAGTAACTAGATAGCATACTATCATGTCGAGCAAGAAAGTCCTCCCTATATATGTCCCAGCATCCACTACAATATACATCCTATGTACAGTAATGACCTCTAGGGCATACATATAACTAACAGATCCGCTATCTCGGAATCCACGCGAAGGTACCTATAATAACGACACATATCACAATGCTATAAAAATCAAGTTCTGAAATCCAAAACAGCACACGGATCGCCTATAGGTTAGAACCTATATCCCACGTATGAAAAACCAACAAATTACCCCTAATCGTTGATGTACAAACATCCAACAACCAAATAAAAATACAAATATCAAGAATTACCATATCAAAATACGGAAAACATAGCTAAAATCACACGAAACTGCTCCCAGATTTTGACTCAGGTCAAACAAAGCGAAGCAAACAAGTCTAGGGTGATGAACATAGTGTATATGACCTATTGGACCAACCACGACACCCCAGCCAACCATGTGTAGGGATCCTAGGCACACTCAAGAGGTTACACAAGGTATCAACCATGCCAAAATCAAATTTTTCTATGCGCCGAGAAACCCTAATGCAAGATCGTTACTAGAGGTAAGGCGAAAGCAAGCAAGTTAACTACTTTAACTATAAGTGAATGGGAATACAACCTTTGTAGATCCGGTCATCCACTTCTATAGCTCCGTGTTGACGTCCCTCCGCTGCGATCATCGGGATCCCGGACTCTAGCGTTGGTTTCGTCGGAGAAATAAGCGGGCTTGGTCATTGACTTCGATGCCGAAGATGATCTACGTCGAGGCGACTCAAACTCAAGCTCCATCTTCACTAGGTCATGAAACTTGTGAAGATAACACACTCTACTACATGTCAAGTTGTAGAGGATGAAGAAATAAGAAGTGGGTTCACTTTAGAATTGGATTTCTCACTTGATTTCTTCACTTGGAATTTTCAAGAAAGCCTTCTTCACTTCATGAAGAAGAAGAAGAAGAAGGAAATGAAAAATGAATAATCTCAAAAAGAAAATTCAAGTGAAGTCTATCATTTAGCAACCATGGGTGAGTAAACTCATGTAGAGAGCAAACCATAGTTTAGGTAATGGTTAGGTTTAAGAACAAAACAAAAATGGTTTAGACTTTTCAAAGATGCATGATGCTTCTAGCAAAACAAGAAAAGCCACCACCATTTTTTTTTACAAAATGAATAAAGAAAATAAAACCCTAACCATTAACTAAACATGGTGTAAATCATACACATACCCAAGTTTGCATGTATCATCAATCATGATACAAACTAGTGCACAAAAATATATCACATATACAACTTGTGCACATCAAGTGAGAAAATCAATCTTAAATGAACAAATACTAGTTAATGTAAAGTAATATATCCAATATATAATTATACATTAAATCATTAAATCAACACTTGATTTAATGATCCGGTCATACTGCAAATAACCGACTAATATCATGTGTATCAATATATCGAATCAACATTTGATTCGGTAACCCGGCTATATCACATATATCCGTCCGATGATACAAATCGCGAGAATAGAACATAGTATCACATACTGGTATTATTCTCGGACCCGCACATATCTCATATGCGCTCCTATTACGCTTCGCTTGAGCCAGGAAACCTCTGTGTAGGACTTTAAAGACCCGTCAATACTCCGGCAGTAGGTAATGATCATATCAAACACCCACAAGCTGCAAGCGGTCTGCTAAACATAACGGCCACCAGGGTATTGAGCGATCAGAAGATCAACGAGCAAGCCCGCTCACACTCCTGTGAATCCAACCAGTAACACTTACCGTACAGTCCGGTATGTTCGTCTGATATGTCGCATATCTCGCCTAGGGGTGGTGAACGTCAGAGCCCAGTAGCTCGATAAGTCATGCCGATGTAAGGTCCATAACAAGCATGAAACTAATAACACTTACCAGTAAATCAGTGCAACCCTGGCCAGGGATTTCCAGTTATGGCTAGTCGAGCATAGCGCAACATCAACCCCCAATACCGGGAGAGACGAATCCCCTCCTATCACTCATTGCCTCCATGTGAATCGGGACTGTACCCAAAAACCACCTGCTTGCACGACTCAGTATAGTCGTGGTAGGGTGGAAATCAAAGCACAGTGGGATACACACAAGACTCTATGACGATCTCGGGTCAACAAGTTAGTTATATGTATACCCTAGAGGCCATTACTATACATGGGATGTATATTGTAGTGGATGCTTGAACATATATAGGGATGACTTTCTTGCTCGATATGATAGTATGCTATCTGGTTACTCTTTACTTTAACTTGTACACTAATTGTCTCTCTGTTACATGTTGGTAAAGCCCTTAGGATGTGTACTTGACTACCTGGACTATGATGCGGATCATACTAGTGGGGACGTGGTAGTCCATAAGTACATCCTTCAAAGTCCCTAGTCGTGGGTGTATCGAGACGGGGCATCGATATACCAGAGTAGACTAGCGAGTAGCTTCTCGACCCATATAGATGGGTGATGGATGATCCCATATCCATTGGTGTTTGACATCAGAGATGATATACGGGTGCTCAGTAGAGTATGGGTACACTGGACGGACTTGCCGAGAACTCCCAGATGGTATTATACCTTACGTCAGATGGCAGTTCTCTGGTGACACTGGTACAGGTTAGTCTGTAGACCCGAGATCGTCATAGAGTCTTGTGTGATTCCTACTGTGCTTTGATTTCCATCATACCACGTCCAAGAGGGCATGCAAAAAGGTGGCTTTTGGGTACAGTCCCGAATCACATGGAGGCAATGAGCGATAGGAGGGGTTTCGTCTCTCCCGGTATAGGGAGTTGATGTTTCACAGTGCTCGATTGGCTATAACAGGAAGTCCTTGGCCAAGGCAGCTTTAGGGATTTACTGGTAAGTGTTACCAGTAGTTTCTCGACCCGTTATGAGCCTCATATCGACACGACTTATCGAGTTATTGGGGTCTGACGTTTACCACCCCTAGACGAGATATGCGACATATCAGACGAACAGACCGGACTGTACGGTAGTGTTACTGGTTGGATTCACAGGAGTGTGAGCGGGCTTGCTCGTTGATCTTCTGATCGCTTAATCCCCGGGTGGCCGTTACGTTTAGCAGACCGCTTGCGGCTTGTGGGTGTTTGATATGATCATCACCTACTGCCGGCGTATTGACGAGTCTTTAGAGTCCTACACAGGGGTTTCCTGGCTCAAGCGAAACGAAATAGGAGTGGATATGAGATATGTGCGGGACCAAGAATAATACCAGTATGTGATACTGTATTCTATTCTCGCGATTTGTATCATCGATCGGTTATATGAGATATAGCCGGGTTACCGAATCAAGTGTTGATTCGATACATTGATACACTTGATATTAGTCGGTTATATGCGATATGACCGGATCGTTAAATCAAGTGTTGATTTAATGATTTAATGTATAATTATATATTTGATATATTACTTTACATTAACTAGTATTGGTTCACTTAAGATTGATTTTCTCACTTGAAAGTGTACATTGTTTGTATGTGATATATGCAAGTGTACATGTTTGTATCATGCTTGATGATACAAACAAGTTGTGTGTATGAGACTTGAACCATATCAAGGTTGGATTAGGGTTTACTATTTTCCTAAACAAATAACAAAAGAGAGTGACTTTGGTCAAAGTTATCAAGCTTCATGAAGCTTGATGAACATTGACAAAGTCAACTCTTTTGTCATTTGTTCAAGATATTAGCTAACCCAACCCTTAACCTTATGCTATGGTTAATTCTCTACATGAGTTAAGCATGAGGGCTTAACTCAACCATGGTGCCATCATATATTGGATAAGTTTCACTTTGGATATGATTGATATGATTCTTTCTTCTTCTTCTTCTTCATCTTCATCAAGCTTGAAAATGCTTGCTAGCTCCAATGGCATCATAAGAAAAAGAGTGAGCAATCCAATTCTAAAGTGAACCCACTTCCTATTTCTTTATCCTCTACCACTTGCCATGTAGTATAGGGTGTTCTCTTCACAAAGTTTTTGACCGAGTGATGGAATAGCTTGAGTTTGAGTCTCCCCGACGTAGATCATCTTCGGCCTCGAAGTCAATGACCTAGCCCGATCATTTCTCCGACGAAACCATTTCTAGAGTCCGGGATCTGATGATCGCAGCGGAGGGACGTCAACACGGAGCTAAAGAAGTGGTGGACTGGATCTACAAAGGTTGTAATCCCTTTCACCTAGTAGCAAAGTCGTTTGCTTGCTTGCTTTTCGCCTTAACTTCTAGTTAACGATCTAGTTTAGGGTTTCTCGGCACCGGAAATTTTTTGTTTGGCATGGTTGATGCCTTGTGGAACCTCCTTAGTGTGCCTAGTAACCCTACAGTGGTATCAGAGCTACTAGGCATTGGATGTCGACCTATGGGGGGTTCTCACTGTGTGACAGTGTGGCGAAG
Organism: Agapanthus africanus; assembly: GCA_030015575.1. Taxonomy (NCBI): domain Eukaryota; kingdom Viridiplantae; phylum Streptophyta; class Magnoliopsida; order Asparagales; family Amaryllidaceae; genus Agapanthus; species Agapanthus africanus. The sequence continues at coordinate 393,813,850 of JASDDO010000026.1, read as the reverse complement.
CATAGGCTCTTACCCCCAGGGTGTCCCGAGATCGGAACGTGTTCCGGCGGGTTGTAGTCCTCGCAAGGGGGCATGCGTAAAAAGTAGCGGTTGAGGGACCCGTTGATGCCACGGCGACCCCAATGGATGGGGTGGCTGCCTGACCTACAGTGGTATCAGAGCCTAGCTAGAGCTTTAGGTGATGTGTTAACGAAGTCAAAACTCCGAACGAACCCGATACGTCCGAGTTTACCCCCTCTCTGTACATTTTTTCAAAACTGTGTATTTTATGAATTAAAAATACCTGAAAAATCAAGCAGGGAAATATAAGAATTTTGGTGAAATTCGACCTCCTAATCCTTCCAAACCGCCGCGGAACCGCGGCCATACTATGCTTGGGCCGCAGATCCGCGGCCGTACGGAGGGATTGGATCTTTTTCTTGGCACAGTAATTCTTATATTCTGTAGGGCTATTTTATGGGTATTTTTAAACTGACTCAAGTGTTGAGTTTTCTGGCGGTTTATTTGGTAATCGTCGATTCGATCGGAGATTTTAATTTTGTTATGTTTTCCGGATATTTTTTTGAATATGTTAAAAAGTTCGACCGGATATAAATACCCACTTTTTCCCCTGCCGGGAAATTTCCAAGTGTTGGATCTTTCCGTGGTTTAAAGACGTTCTAAGTAGTGCAAGTAACGCGATGGACCCTCTAGAAGACAACAAACCTTAACTCGATTATGTGACCGTCTTGAACTGCCCTTTGAACCTTCGGGTTTGGGGCAGTACGGCGTGCCACATGTGAGGTGTTGGCTTGACCCTTCTACGGCTGGACCGTTGGTACTGTGGCATGAAGTGAATGTTTTTAAACTTATTTCAAGAGTTGAGCTGTTTTGGGAAAACTTGGGTGTTTGATTATTCGATCGGAAAGTTTAACATTTTCTATTTATCTGTAATGTGATACAATATTTGGAATCCATTAGTAGTTATGAGATAACTGATTTAGATGTTATAAACATAGCAGTTTAGTCTCGATTGATCGGTTGCCACGAAATTTTGATGTGATCAAAAGTTCATCGCAATCACGTAGCGTACGCGGATACTCGCCGGGTAAACTTAATAAACAGCCATGTCCCATAGCCCCGACTAAGTGACTGTAGGAGAACCCCGTCACCGAAAGCATCCGTTCGGGTGCTCGCGGTAGCGGTGTTCCGCCTTAGTGCACTTCGTCGACGGCATCTGGGGTTGCGGCCGTCTACTAAAGTTTGCGGCGAGCATTCGATCAAAATGCCGGGAATCTTGTTGAATTGCCCGACTTGATATTGAAAAGTGTTTTCGATATAGAGACTAAAATGCGGGATTTATAATTGTTAGGCATGTGATGTCTAAGGAATTCATTTGGTCAGGCATGCGATGTCTGAGGAGATTGCGGATTCCAACTGTTGTTGTTTTACACTTTCTTTTCTGCGACCGTAAGTGTAATATGTGATATCGCCGGTTTCGTTGCTATATGTCAACGACAATTGGGATGCGCACATTTACTTTCGTTGATGACATGTGATGTTATGTGTTGCTGGATATGTTATATTGGATCATCGCGTTTTGAATAGCCGGGGGTTTTATGTGAGATGAGAGTTTTTATTTTCATTCATGTAAAATTTATTGTATGTAATATTCTTTTATTGGGGCACTTCCAGGTAGCGGAAGATGTCACCCATTGTATATTATTTACTTTTCCGCACTAGGATAGACCCAAGGAGGAGGGCACAAGTAACCGGGTTCTGGAGTCTAGTGGGAGACCAACTCGAGGAGTCGAGTCCCGGTCTCCTAACTCTAGAATTGGTAGGGTTGCTTGCCGCTTTCGTAGGGGTCTGAGGGTGTGGGTTTGGCTATTCATCGCGACCGTGGAGTCCGTGTTTTACACTGGCTCGTATTGAAAACACGGACGTCCTAGTATATCCAATATTTCATATGTTTCTTCTGCTGCTATATCTGTGATGTGATCATGTGATGTTCTGTGATAAATACAGTATATAGTATATATGATATATTATATAGATGTTACTTAAGTTTTGCACTCGCGCTAGCCCTGCCCCGCTCTGTCGTTAGTTACCTAACCTAACGGTGCACGAGGGGACATCGAGGCGAATGCGGATGGCATAAGTGTACGTCGTATTTATCTGTGATGTTTAGGTGATTTAAATGATGGGACTTCATTAATATGATTAATGAAAGAAAAAGAAACCTAAAGATGTTGTGGAATCGAATTTTCAAAAACAGGTAGCTACAGTTCTTGCTTTGCATCGCGGTGTTCCTTGTAGAACGTCCTGCGCCTTATTCGATAAGGAAAGGACCGAGATCCCTTCACCGGGAGTGACTCCTTTAGCAATAACTGGCAGATGCTACAACCCTCGGTTTGTCTTTTGATTGCTCCTATAGTTCTTGCTTTGCACAGCGATGTATATGATATATCCTGCACCTCATTCGACGAGGAAAGGGCCGACGATCCCTTCACCGGGAGTGACCCCTTTAGCAAAACTAGAAAAGTCTAAAAAACACTCCATTTTAAATTATTTGATTCTACAACGATATAAAGTTCATTACGCAAAGGGTTTTCTTAAAAACCTGTCGTAGCCCTCCGTCATTTCAGATAAGTAATAGTTAGTATTCGTGCTGCGTTTGTTGACTCAGTCAAGGCGTAGTGTGCGGTAGCTGATTACTGCTTATCTGCAAAGCATATGATGCGATTGGATTAGGGTAGTCGTGCGGCCTTGTTGACTCAGTCAAGGGTCGTGCGGGTGGGTTTAATTCAATCGGGAAATGACGGGTTGAACTTTACTTGCGGTCTATGGTTTGTTGACTCAGTCAAGGTCATAGATCGCTTGGGGCAAAATATTATCGGGAATTTCAAGTGTTGAAATTTGTAATGAGATTGCATACCTTCTATGAGATAGTTGGATCCCGATACTCGCTGCGAGTAAGAGTTACTCCTGGGAGAGTTTTACACATTACAATTAGCCGATCAAGTAGGTGTCTAGAAAGGTGTCAACGGGGTTACGCCTCTGGGAAAACGAGGTTTACATTAATTAGGTTCGTGCGAAAGCACGGGGGACCTCCCTCAAAGTACCGACACTGGCCTGGCTGAAAGATTGGCGAACTTGTAGCGTGTAATTAATCCCGGCTCGTCATTCCTTTTAGGGTTTGAACGAAGATTTGATAAAAACAGTGGGAGCCATCCTGATTAGATAAAATAATAACCAATCTGATCTTGCAAGAGCATACGCTGAGTGTTTTCTTCTCTCTCTCTCTCTCCAGGTAGCGACCATATCACGCCTTAATCAAGATAATAAAACGGATATATTGACCGAACCCGCTTGTTATACTGTGCCGGGGAACGTTGGTCCCGCTCCAACTTATAATTGTTATAAGACAGAGCAGGAAATAGGGGAATACCAGATTTCCCGTGCCGCCCAAACGAAGAAAGTGCATGTTGATGCATCATCTTCGGGTAGGTTCATTATATAGAACTGTTTCTCAGTATCCTCTGCGTCCTGGGTATTTTATACCGGATCAGGATCCCAGATATGTAATCTGTTACATAGGGCTACAGAAAGGTAGAGAACTGAGAACGGGTGATAAGTTTCATGAGGCAGAAAACGGTGCAAGTGTTGCAGCCAAGTCTGTTGGTCACTGTCACCCTGTATTACCAGAATACATTGATTCTGAACAAATGTTATTAGATACCGAAGCTGATATACAAAATCATATCAGTCTCTTTATTAGTAAAGAAGGATATAATTTTGTATTGTTGGATAATGTTTTGAACATTTCCTATATCAAAAGTTGATCGGTTCAGGCACGTTATCTAAAAGCATTAACGTTCTAAATCAAACTACAGTTCTTAGTATAAGGAACACACACAAGAGGAAGAGTTCAGAAATGAACGAATCCTTCTTGAGGTATTGTAGACTAGGTCATATCAATGCGACCCGACTAGCTGAAGTTACATTAAGATGCATATTTAAATTAGTTTGATTTTACATCTTGTGAAACTTGCCGGTCATGTCACAAAGATAATATGACCACAGCTCTGTTTGTTGGAAACAGAGAAAGAGTTAGTAAACTCTTGGGATTGATACATGCTGATGTATGAAGGTCCCCTGTCTGCATATACCAAGACCGGTTCTTTGTACTTCATTACATTCTCTGATAATCTCTCATGATTCAGACATATATTCCTGTTGAAACACAAGTTCGAATATTTTGAGATATTCATAGAATATAAGTTAGAAGTAGAGAACCAAAATACGGGATATAAGTATTATGTCCTTTGATGTGATCAAGGAGGAGAATACTTGAGCACGAAATTCCTGGATTATTCTAAAGGAAAATGAGATTATCTCTCAGCATTACTCCTCCGTATACACCATAGCACGATGGTATATCAGGGCGGAGCAATAACACCCTATGTGATATGGTGTGCTCTATGATAAGTACTACTGAGTTTCCTATTTCCTTTTAGGGAGTTATGTACTTATGAAGTTGCATACCTATTGAATAGGGTTCCGATCAAATCAGTTGCCTACCACTTCATATATGATATGGAATGGGAAGAGCCCATCTCTTAAGTTAGTTAAGATTTGGGGTTGTCCAGCCTATGTCTAAAAGCATAATCCGGACAAGCTCGAGGCAAAGTCAGGACTGTGGAAGTTTGTTGGATATCCCAAGCATATGCAAGGGAATATCTTCTACCTAACCGAGGAACAAAAATGTTTTGTTTCTCAGTATACCACCTTTGTGATAGGGAATTTCTTATGAAGAAATTATTGCTTATGAGGTAGAACTGGAAACAGTTCCAGCTATACAAACTGCAGCTGATGATTTGGTAGAACCAAAGGATTCAATAGCAACCAACGAACCTCAGCCTCTCCGCCGATCTAGTAGGGTTCCTCACCCACATGAGAGATACTTCGGTTTCTCTATGACAGTGGGAGCAAGGATTGCATCATAACATGATGACCCAACTAGTTTCGAGCTGGCCATCAGGAGTGAGACTCTGTAAGAATGGCTGGATGCTTAGCGATCTGAGATGGAATCCTTATACACCAACAAAGTATGGACTTTGGTTGCTTTATCTGAAGGGTTAAATCCCCATCAGGAGCAAGTATATCTTGAGAAGATTACTTGGTGTACATGGAAAGGTTGAGACTTTCAAAGCTAGACTTGTTAAAGGTTTGCATTATTGACCAGGTATGGATTATAATGAAACCTTTTCTAAGTAGCTATGCTTAAGTCCATCCAGATCCTACTTGCCACGACTACATACCATGACTACGATATCTGGCGGTTGGGTGTCTTGACTGTTTTTCTAAATGATAATTTGGAAGAAAGTGTCTATAAGTACACAGCCAGAGGGCTTCGTAGACAGTGGAAGCAGCGGAAACGTGTCCAAGATGTTTTATGTGATAAAGCAGGCATCGCGAAGTTGGAACATCTGTTTTGATGAGTTAGTCAAAGAGTTTGACATCATCAAAATGGTAGATGAACCTTGTATATACAAAATGGTAGTAGGGAGTATAGTGGTGATCCTCGTAGAGTACGTGGATGACATACTCTTGATAGGGAAGGAGTTTCCTATGCTACGCTCGGTCAATCTCCACTTATCACAAGGATTATCCATATAGGATCAAAGTGATACCTCCTAAATCACGGGTTTTGGATCTATGAGATAGATCTAATTGGATGTTAGGATACTCACTAGTTGTAGTGAGATGGTATCAATTGATCCTGGGGAGAATCACTGGAAAGGTTCCAGGGTGATAAGGACGACTGAATGTCGTTCGCAGGCATTGTCTTTACCCTCAGTAAAGGGACAATATGTTTGAAGAGTTCCAAGCTATATACCGTGGCATACTAGACGATAAAGGCTGGATACATCGCTACCAAAGATGCTACCAAAGAGGCAGTCTGGGTGTATATTAGTTCATGAGATGAACTTCGTTCCACCCATTGTGTGACAATGGAGTTGTGGCTTATGCCAAGGAACGCCCATCCCATCAGTGATCCAGACATATTCTTAGGCAGTATCACCTGATCATGGAGATGGTTGATCTCCAGGGGATCGAGGTTAGGAGAGTAGACTAAGAGGACGACACGGCGGATCCACTCACGAAAGGCTTTTTCCCAGAGAGAGACTTTTATGGGATGGTTGAGTATGAGATACTACAACCACTGCTATCAGATGGCCCTAGTGCAAGTGGGAGATTGTTAGTTATATGTACGCCCTAAAGGCCATTACTATACATTGGATGTATATTGTAGTGGATGCTTGGACATATATAGGGATGACTTTCTTGCTCGATATGATAGTATACTATCTGGTTACTCTTTACTATAACTTGTACACTAATTGTCCCTCTGTTACATGTTGGTAAAGCCCTTAGGATGTGTACTTGACTACCTGGACTATGATGCGGATCATACTAGTGGGGACGTGGTAGTCGATAAGTACATCCTTAAAAGTCCCTAGTCGTGGGTGTATCGAGACGGGGCATCGATATACCAGAGTAGACTAGCGTGTAGCTTCTCGACCCATATAGATGGGCGATGGATGATCCCATATCCATTGGTGTTTGACATCAGAGATGATATACGGGTGCTCAGTAGAGACTGGGTACACAGGACAGACTCGCCGAGAACTCCCAGATGGTATTATACCTTACGTCAGATGGCAGTTCTCTGGTGACACTGGTACAGGTTAGTCTGTAGACCCGAGATCATCATAGAGTCTTGTGTGATTCCCACTGTGCTTTGATTTCCATCATACCACTTCCAAGAGGGCATGCAAAAAGGTGGCTTTTAGGTACAGTCCCGAATCACATGGAGGCAATGAGCGATAGGAGGGGTTTCGTCTCTCCCGGTATAGGGAGTTGATGTTTCGCAGTGCTCGATTGGCTATAACAGGAAGTCCTTAGCCAAGGCAACTTTAGGGATTTACTGGTAAGTGTTACCAGTAGTTTCTCGACCCGTTATGAGCCTCATATCGACACGACTTATCGAGTTATTGGGGTCTGACGTTTACTATCCCTAGACGAGATATGCGACATATCAGACGAACAGACCGGATTGTACGGTAGTGTTACTGGTTGGATTCACAGGAGTGTGAGCGGGCTTGCTCGTTGATCTTCTGATCGCTTAATCTCCGGGTGGCCGTTACGTTTAGCAGACCGCTTGCGGCTTGTGGGTGTTTGATATGATCATCACCTACTGCCGGCGTATTGACGAGTCTTTAGAGTCCTACACAGGGGTTTCCTGGCTCAAGCGAAACGAAATAGGAGCGGATATGAGATATGTGCGGGACCGAGAATAATACCAGTATGTGATACTGTATTCTATTCTCGCGATTTGTATTATCGATCGGTTATATGAGATATAGCCGGGTTACCGAATCATGTGTTGATTCGATACATTGATACACTTGATATTAGTCGGTTATATGCGATTTGACCGGATCGTTAAATCAAGTGTTGATTTAATGATTTGATGTATAATTATATATTTGATATATTACTTTACATTAACTAGTATTGGTTCACTTAAGATTGATTTTCTCACTTGAAAGTGTACATTGTTTATATGTGATATATGCAAGTGTACGTGTTTGTATCATGCTTGATGATACAAACAAGTTGTGTGTATGAGACTTGAACCATATCAAGGTTGGATTAGGGTTTACTATTTTCCTAAACAAATAACAAAAGAGAGTGACTTTGGTCAAAGTTATCAAGCTTCATGAAGCTTGATAAACATTGACAAAGTCAACTCTTTTGTCATTTGTTCAAAATATTAGCTAACCCAACCCTTAACCTTATGCTATGGTTAATTCTCTACATGAGTTAAGCATGAGGGCTTAACTCAACCATGGTGCCATCATATATTGAATAAGTTTCACTTTGGATATGATTGATATGATTCTATCTTCTTCTTCTTCTTCATCTTCATCAAGCTTGAAAAAGCTTGCTAGCTCCAATGGCATCATGAGAAAAAGAGTGAGAAATCCAATTCTAAAGTGAACCCACTTCCTATTTCTTCATCCTCTACCACTTGCCATGTAGTATAGGGTGTTCTCTTCATAAAGTTTTCGACCGAGTGAAGGAATAGCTTGAGTTTGAGTCTCCCCGACGTAGATCATCTTCGGCCTCGAAGTCAATGACCTAGCCCGATCATTTCTCCGACGAAACCATTTCTAGAGTCCGGGATCTGATGATCGCAGCGGAGGGACGTCAACACGGAGCTAAAGAAGTGGTGGACCGGATCTACAAAGGTTGTAATCCCTTTCACTTTGTAGCAAAGTCGTTTGCTTGCTTGCTTTTCGCCTTAACTTCTAGTTAACGATCTAGTTTAGGGTTTCTCGGCACCGGAAATTTTTTGTTTGGCATGGTTGATGCTTTGTGGAATCTCCTTAGTGTGCCTAGTAACCCTACAGTGGTATCAGAGCTACTAGGCATTGGATGTCGACCTATGAGGGGTTCTCACTGTATGACAGTGTGGCGAAGCATAGGCTCTTACCCCCAGGGTGTCCCGAGACCGGAACGTGTTCCGGCGGGTTGTAGTCCTCGCGAGCGGGCATGCGTAAAAAGTAGCGGTTGAGGGACCCGTTGGTGTCACGGCGACCCCATTGGATGGGGTGGCTGCCTGACCTACAGTGGTATCAGAGCCTAGCTAGAGCTTTAGGCGATGTGTTAACGAAGTTAAAACTCCGAACGAACCCGATACGTCCGAGTTTCCCCCCTCTCTGTACATTTTTTCAAAACTGTGTATTTTATGAATTAAAAATACCTGAAAAATTAAGCAGGGAAATATAAGAATTTTGGTGAAATTCGACCTCCTAATCCTTCCAAACCGCCGCGGAACCGCGGCCATACCATGCTTGGGCCGCGGATCCGCGGCCGTACGGAGGGATTGGATCTTTTTCTTGGCACAGTAATTCTTATATTCTGTAGGGCTATTTTATGGGTATTTTTAAACTGACTCAAGTGTTGAGTTTTCTGGGGGTTTATTTGGTAATCGTCGATTCGATCGGAGATTTTAATTTTGTTATGTTTTCCGGATATTTTTTTGAATATGTTAAAAAGTTCGACCGGATATAAATACCCACTTTTTCCCCTGCCGGGAAATTTTCAAGTGTTGGATCTTTCCGTGGTTTAAAGACGTTCTAAGTAGTGCAAGTAACGTGATGGACCCTCTAGAAGACAACAAACCTTAACTCGATTATGTGACCGTCTTGAACTGTCCTTTGAACCTTCGCGTTTGGGGCAGTACGGCGTGCCACATGTGAGGTGTTGGCTTGACCCTTCTACGGCTGGACCGTTGGTACTGTGGCATGAAGTGAATGTTTTTAAACTTATTTCAAGAGTTGAGCTATTTCGGGAAAACTTGGGTGTTAGATTGTTCGATCGGAAAGTTTAACATTTTCTATTTATCTGTAATGTGATACAATATTTGGAATCCATTAGTAGTTATGAGATAACTGATTTGGATTTATAAACATAGCAGTTTAGTCTCGATTGATCGGTTGCCACGGAATTTTGATGTGATCAAAAGTTCGTCGCAACCACGTAGCGTACGCGGATACTCGCCGGGTAAACTTAATAGACAGCCATGTCCCATAGCCCCGACCAAGTGACTGTAGGAGAACCCCGTCACCGAAAGCATCCGTTCGGGTGCTCGCGGTAGCGGTGTTCCGCCTTAGTGCACTTCGTCGACGGCATCTGGGGGTGCGGCCGTCTACTAAAGTTTACGGCGAGCATTCGATTAAAATGCCGGGAATCTTGTTGAATTGCCCGACTTGATATTGAAAAGTGTTTTCGATATAGAGACTAAAATGCGGGGTTTATAATTGTTAGGCATGTAATGTCTAAGGAATTCATTTGGTCAGGCATGCGATGTCTGAGGAGATTGCGGATTCCAACTGTTATTGTTTTACACTTTCTTTTCTGCGACCGTTAGTGTAATATGTGATATCGTCGGTTTCGTTGCTATATGTCAACGACAATTGGGATGCGCACATTTACTTACGTTGATGACATGTGATGTTATGTGTTGCTGGATATGTTATATTGGATCATCGTGTTTTGAATAGCCGGGGGTTTTATGTGAGATGAGAGTTTTTATTTTTATTCATGTAAAATTTATTGTATGTAATATTCTTTTATTGGGGCACTTCCAGGTAGCGGAAGATGTCACCCATTGTATATTATTTACTTTTCCGCACTAGGATAGACCCAAGGAGGAGGGCACAAGTAACCGGGTTCTGGAGTCTAGTGGGAGACCAACTCGAGGAGTCGAGTCCCGGTCTCCTAACTCTAGAATTGGTAAGGTTGCTTGCCGCTTTCGTAGGGGTCTGAGGGTGTGGGTTTGGCTATTCATCGCGACCGTGGAATCCGTGTTTTATACTGGCTCGTATTGAAAACACGGACGTCCTAGTATATCCAATATTTCATATGTTTCTTCTGCTGCTATATCTGTGATGTGATCATGTGATGTTCTGTGATAAATACTGTATATAGTATATATGATATATTATATAGATGTTACTTAAGTTTTGCACTCGCGCTAGCCCTGCCCCGCTCTGTCGTTAGTTACCTAACCTAACGGTGCATGAGGGGACATCGAGGCGAATGCGGATGGCATAAGTGTACGTCGTATTTATCTGTGATGTTTAGGTGATTTAAATGATGGGACTTCATTAATGTGATTAATGAAAGAAAAAGAAACCTAAAGATGTTGTGGAATCGAATTTTCAAAAACAGGTAGCTACAGTTCTTGCTTTGCATCGCGGTGTTCCTTGTAGAACGTCCCGCGCCTTATTCGATAAGGAAAGGACCGAGATCCCTTCACCGGGAGTGACTCCTTTAGCAATAACTGGCAGATGCTACAACCCTCGGTTTGTCTTTTGATTGCTCCTATAGTTCTTGCTTTGCACAGCGATGTATATGATATATCCTGCACCTCATTCGACGAGGAAAGGGCCGACGATCCCTTCACCGGGAGTGACCCCTTGAGCAAAACTAGAAAAGTCTCAAAAACACTCCATTTTAAATTATTTGATTTTACAACGATATAAAGTTCATTACGCAAAGGGTTTTCTTAAAAACCTGTCGTAGCCCTCCGTCATTTCAGATAAGTAATAGTTAGTATTCGTGCTGCGTTTGTTGACTCAGTCAAGGCGTAGTGTGCGGTAGCTGATTACTGCTTATCTGCAAAGCATATGATGCGATTGGATTAGGGTAGTCGTGCTGCCTTGTTGACTCAGTCAAGGGTCGTGCGGGAGGGTTTAATTCAATCGGGAAATGACGGGTTGAACTTTACTTGCGGTCTATGGTTTGTTGACTCAGTCAAGGTCATAGATCGCTTGGGGCAAAATATTATCGGGAATTTCAAGTGTTGAAATTTGTAATGAGATTGCATACCTTCTATGAGATAGTTGGATCCCGATACCCGCTGCGAGTAAGAGTTACTCCTGGGAGAGTTTTACACATTACAATTAGCCGATCAAGTAGGTGTCTAGAAAGGTGTCAACGGGGTTACGCCTCTGGGAAAACGAGGTTTACATTAATTAGGTTCGTGCGAAAGCACGGGGGACTTCCCTCAAAGTACCGACACTGGCCTGGCTGAAAGATTGGCGAACTTGTAGCGTGTAATTAATCCCGGCTCGTCATTCCTTTTATGGTTTGAACGAAAATTTGATAAAAACAGTGGGAGCCATCCTGATTAGATAAAATAATAACCAATCTGATCTTGCAAGAGCATACGCTGAGTGTTTTCTTCTCTCTCTCTCTCTCTCCAGGTAGCGACCATATCACGCCTTAATCAAGATAATAAAACGGATATATTGACCGAACCCGCTTGTTATACTGTGCTGGGGAATGTTGGTCCCGCTCCAACTTATAATTGTTATAAGACAGAGCAGGAAATAGGGGAATACCAGATTTCCCGTGCCGCCCAAACGAAGAAAGTGCATGTTGATGCATCATCTTCGGGTAGGTTCATTACATAGAACTCTTTCTCAGTATCCTCTGCGTCCTGGGTATTTGATACCGGATCAGGATCCCAGATATGTAATCTGTTACATAGGGCTACAGAAAGGTAGAGAACTGAGAACGGGTGATAAATTTCATGAGGCAGAAAACGGTGCAAGTGTTGCAGCCAAGTCTGTTGGTCACTGTCACCCTGTATTACCAGAATACATTGATTCTGAACAAATGTTATTAGATACCGAACCTGATATACAAAATCATATCAGTCTCTTTATTAGTAAAGAAGGATATAATTTTGTATTGTTGGATAATAGTTTGAACATTTCCTATATGAAAAGTTGATCGGTTCAGGCACATTATTTAAAAGCATTAACGTTCTAAATCAAACTACAGTTCTTAGTATAAGGAACACACACAAGAGGAAGAGTTCAGAAATGAACGAATCTTTCTTGAGGTATTGTAGACTAGGTCATTTCAATGCGACCCGACTAGCTGAAGTTACATTAAGATGCATATTTAAATTGGTTTGATTTTACATCTTGTGAAACTTGCCAGTCATGTCACAGAGATAATATGACCACAGCTCTGTTTGTTGGAAACAGAGAAAGAGTTAGTGAACTCTTGGGATTGATACATGCTGATGTATGAAGGTCCCCTGTCTGCATATACCAAGACCGGTTCTTTGTACTTCATTACATTCTCTGATAATCTCTCATGATTCAGACATATGTTCCTGTTGAAACACAAGTTCGAATATTTTGAGATATTCATAGAATATAAGTTAGAAGTAGAGAACCAAAATACGGGTATAAGTATTATGTCCTTTGATGTGATCAAGGAGGAGAATACTTGAGCACGGAATTCCTGGATTATTCTAAAGGAGAATGAGATTCTCTCTCAGCATTACTCCTCCGTATACACCATAGCACGATGGTATATCGGGGCGGAGCAATAACACCCTATGTGATATGGTGTGCTCTGTGATAAGTACTACTGGGTTTCCTATTTCCTTTTAGGGAGTTATGTACTTATGAAGTTGCATACCTATTGAATAGGGTTCCGATCAAATCAGTTGCCTACCACTTCATATATGATATGGAATGGGAAGAGCCCATCTCTTAAGTTAGTTAAGATTTGGGGTTGTCCTGCCTATGTCTAAAAGCATAATCCGGACAAGCTCGAGGCAAAGTCAGGACTGTGGAAGTTTGTTGGATATCCCAAGCATATGCAAGGGAATATCTTCTACCTAACCGAGGAACAAAAATGTTTTGTTTCTCAGCATACCACCTTTGTGATAGGGAATTTCTTGTGAAGAAATTATTGCTTATGAGGTAGAACTGGAAACAGTTCCAGCTATACAAACTGCAGCTGATGATTTGGTTGAACCAAAGGATTCAATAGCAACCAACGAACCTCAGCCTCTCCGCCGATCTAGTAGGGTTCCCCACCCACCTGAGAGATACTTCGTTTTCTCTATGACAGTGGGAGCAAGGATTGCATCATAAGATGATGACCCAACTAGTTTCGAGCTGGCCATCAGGAGTGAGACTCTGTAAGAATGGCTGGATGCTTAGCGATCTGAGATGGAATCCTTATACACCAACAAAGTATGGACTTTGGTTGCTTTATCTGAAGGGTTAAATCCCCATCAGGAGCAAGTATATCCTGAGAAGATTACTTGGTGTACATGGAAAGGTTGAGACTTTCAAAGCTAGACTTGTTAAAGGTTTGCATTATTGACCAGGTATGGATTATAATGAAACCTTTTCTAAGTAGCTATGCTTAAGTCCATCCAGATCCTACTTGCCACGGCTACATACCATGACTACGATATCTGGCGGTTGGGTGTCTTGACTGTTTTTCTAAATGATAATTTGGAAGAAAGTGTCTATAAGTACACAGCCAGAGGGCTTCGTAGACAGTGGAAGCAGCGGAAACGTGTCCAAGATGTTTTATGTGATAAAGCAGGCATCGTGGAGTTGGAACATCTGTTTTGATGAGTTAGTCAAAGAGTTTGACATCATCAAAATGGTAGATGAACCTTGTATATACAAAATGGTAGTAGGGAGTATAGTGGTGATCCTCGTAGAGTACGTGGATGACATACTCTTGATAGGGAAGGAGTTTCCTATGCTACGCTCGGTCAATCTCCGCTTATCACAAGGATTATCCATATAGGATCAAAGTGATACCTCCTAAATCACGGGTTTTGGATCTATGAGATAGATCTAATTGGATGTTAGGATACTCACTAGTTGTAGTGAGATGGTATCAATTGATCCTGGGGAGAATCACTGGAAAGGTTCCAGGGTGATAAGGACGACTGAATGTCGTTCGCAGGCATTGTCTTTACCCTCGGTAATGGGACGGTATGTTGGAAGAGTTCCAAGCTAGATACCGTGGCATACTAGACGATAAAGGCTGGATACATCGCTACCAAAGATGCTACCAAAGAGGCAGTCTGGGTGTATATTAGTTCATGAGATGAACATCGTTCCACCCATTGTGTGACAATGGAGTTGTGGCTTATGCCAAGGAACGCCCGTCCCATCAGTGATCCAGACATATTCTTAGGCAGTATCACCTGATCATGGAGATGGTTGATCTCCAGGGGATCGAGGTTAGGAGAGTAGACTAAGAGGACGACACGGCGGATCCACTCACGAAAGGCCTTTTCCCAGAGAGAGACTTTTATGGGATGGTTGAGTATGACATACTACAACCACTGCTATCAGATGGCCCTAGTGCAAGTAGGAGATTGTTAGTTATATGTATGCCCTAAAGGCCATTACTATACATTGGATGTATATTGTAGTGGATGCATGGACATATATAGGGATGACTTTCTTGCTCAATATGATAGTATGCTATCTGGTTACTCTTTACTTTAACTTGTACACTAATTGTCTCTCTGTTACATGTTGGTAAAGCCCTTAGGATGTGTACTTGACTACTTGGACTATGATGCGGATCATACTAGTGGGGACGTGGTAGTCCATAAGTACATCCTTAAAAGTCCCTAGTTGTGGGTGTATCGAGACGGGGCATCGATATACCAGAGTAGACAAGCGTGTAGCTTCTCGACCCATGTAGATGGGCGATGGATGATCCCATATCCATTGGTGTTTGACATCAGAGATGATATACGGGTGCTCAGTAGAGACTGGGTACACTGGACGGACTCGCCGAGAACTCCCAGATGGTATTATACCTTACGTCAGATGGCAGTTCTCTGGTGACACTGGTACAGGTTAGTCTGTAGACCCGAGATCGTCATAGAGTCTTGTGTGATTCCCACTGTGCTTTGATTTCCATCATACCACGTCCAAGAGGGCATGCAAAAAGGTGGCTTTTGGGTACAGTCCCGAATCACATGGAGGCAATGAGCGATAGAAGGGTTTTCGTCTCTCCCGGTATAGGGAGTTGATATTGCGCAGTGCTCGATTGGCTATAACAGGAAGTCCTTGGCCAAGGCAACTTTAGGGATTTACTGGTAAGTGTTACCAGTAGTTTCTCGACCCGTTATGAGCCTCATATCGATACGACTTATCGAGTTATTGGGGTCTGACGTTTACCACCCCTAGACGAGATATGCGACATATCAGACGAACAGACCAGACTGTACGGTAGTGTTACTGGTTGGATTCACAGGAGTGTGAGCGGGCTTGCTCGTTGATCTTCTGATCGCTCAATACCCGGGTGGCCGTTACGTTTAGCAGACCGCTTGCGGCTTGTGGGTGTTTGATATGATCATCACCGACTGCCGGCGTATTGACGAGTCTTTAGAGTCCTACACAGGGGTTTCCTGGCTCAAGCGAAACGAAATAGGAGCGCATATGAGATATGTGCGGGACCGAGAATAATACCAGTATTTGATACTGTATTCTATTCTCGCGATTTGTATCATCGATCGGTTATATGAGATATAGTCGGGTTACCGAATCAAGTGTTAATTCGATACATTGATACACTTGATATTAGTCGGTTATATGCGATATGACCGGATCGTTAAATCAAGTGTTGATTAAATGATTTAATGTATAATTATATATTTGATATATTACTTTACATTAACTAGTATTGGTTCACTTAAGATTGATTTTCTCACTTGAAAGTGTACATTGTTTATATGTGATATATGCAAGTGTACGTGTTTGTATCATGCTTGATGATACAAACAAGTTGTGTATATGAGACTTAAACCATATCAAGGTTGGATTAGGGTTTACTATTTTCCTAAACAAATAACAAAAGAGAGTGACTTTGGTCAAAGTTATCAAGTTTCATGAAGCTTGATGAACATTGACAAAGTCAACTCTTTTGTCATTTGTTCAAGATATTAGCTAACCCAACCCTTAACCTTATGCTATGGTTAATTCTCTACATGAGTTAAGCATGAGGGCTTAACTCAACCATGGTGCCATCATATATTGGATAGGTTTCACTTTGGATATGATTGATATGATTCTTTCTTCTTCATCATCTTCATCAAGCTTGAAAAAGCTTGCTAGCTCCAATGGCATTGTCACGACCCGAAAGTACGGAACGTGACCGGCACTTAGATTACGAAGCATCAAGAGGCGCCACGTAACCTAAGTAAGCCGAAGCCCAGAAATCTAAACCATAAAAGAAGAAGAAGATAAAAAAGAAAACAAGTTTAAAAAGCATCAGCAAATTTTCTCAAAAATTTCGGCAGAGTCTCCTCTATAAAAACTGGCCCCCAAATGGGTACAACAAGTATAATATACATAAACAATAAAAAGCATCCCCAAACGGGTGCTAGCTCAACGCCAACTGGCGGAAACAACCACAACAAACACAATAATAAACAACGCCAAAGGGCGAGGCTCAAAACTCAAAATAAAAAAACCACCAGATCAGAATAATATATGCGCGACTCTAAGGTCAAAATAAAAGACTGGTCCAATAAACTTATCAAGTAATACAAGTATGGTTGATGGAGCTTACTAGATATAAATGATAGAATAAAAGTACAGTGGTGGTTCGGATACAAGTGAACCAACCTACTGTGCAAATCATCCTGAAAGAATAGATGTGCCAGCAAGCTGTCAGGGAAACCTGTATATCGAACCTGTAATAAAATTTGGCACAACGGGGGTGAGTTGCCAACTCGTGAGTAGAAGACATCTACAAAAAGAAATCGAATGCACGACGCTATCCTAGGTCATAATAATACACTACTAAGTCCCAATCATCTAGTAATAGCAGGGTAATACTACGTGTAAGTGCAGATACTCCGTGCTCGTGTCAGTGCCTCATATAGTACTATGTCATATGAATGGATATGCATGCACCATGAATATAAAACAATCAATCCTGAAATCCAGATATATCTGTATAAGAAATCTTTAACTGTTATCATAGTAAAATGTGTATAGGAATCCGAAATCTCAATAATGAAATCCATGGAAATCCGTGTCAAGCATCGACACAACACATGTAATCTCAAGTCTCAATATCTCGGGCTCCGTCAGTCCGGATCGGCCCATATCATCAAATCTCACGACAACGGTCGGTATCCTCCGGATATCCGCCGCGCCAGACATCACCGGTAGGTAGTCTTCCCCTGCCAGGCTCATCGTCTACAACTCGATCTTCTTGCCCCGGGGTACCATACCGGGCCCACCATGTACCCGAGACGGTTCATCCACTCCTCGAATCGGGTCTCGAAATCCATCAGAAAACATGAAATCTCATGGTGGACGACACATACATCACGAGAAAACCGCATCTTATTTTTAAAAAAAAGAGAAGAGGAGAGAGAGAGAAGTTTTTTATATATTCTTGCGGTTTTCCCCAAAATCCAGAAATCTCATAGAAATCTAAATCTTAAAATCATGAGTAACTATATGTTAAGTGTCGGCTTATGCCCATAATACTGCATGATAACATGAAAATATGAATGCATGGATGTCTAAGTAATAAATATCATGTCTATACTAACATCAGAGAATAATCACAATATTATATCGGTCTAGTTGTTAACTGATTCTATCCATAAAAGACAATATGATCTAAAGTGTACGTGACATAGCAATTACCGATGATGATGTGTGTGAGCCGGCAAATAAGCGTGCGTGGAATATACGCATCATCGGTAATGGTGCTGGTGTCCTAACAGGTATGGTTTGTACTGATTATAGCAACATATGTAAGAACATGCACCATGATGATTACAGTATGAATGTAAAGGCAGATGTGCATTATCCACCCCTCTGCGACATTCGAGTACAACTATCACTATATGAATCGAACCTAAACTTGTGTCCATCTAACCTCCTAAGGAACTTAACCTAAGAAACTAGTCAATAAGAAACAAGAGTCTACCTAAGGTCTGAATCAATATCTCTAATAGTCGGCGATCCAGCCTCAATAGCGTCACGTACGAAGTACGGCTTCCTCGAACCAAGAGTGCGGATCAATCATCATATTTATGCCTCGTACGGTAAAATCCATCGTACGGCATCCCAATATCGGGGTACGGATCAAGTATCTCCTAGGTGTCTCATTATTCGTATAATGTCATCACCAACACATCTCATGATCAGGTGCTAAACTGTAATCGCCTACATCAATCATATATCATTGCTATCATAATAAGCATCATTAGTTTATCCTCAGAAATATCATGTCATATGTATCATATTGTGATTAAGTCATACATATCCCATATCGTGATCAATCACAAGTTACAGTTCGGATACTATTTTAGAGTCCCAAGTACCTCAATATCATCACTGCCCCGTATAATTTAAGTATACATGTTCATTATCTCATTCTCTAATGATCCGCTAACACTTAATACGACTGTAGCCAAGAATCACGGCATCAAGCCCAGTTACACTATTTCATCATACCTCGGATATCATATCACATCAATGTATCCCATATACGTGTTGTGTATATATATATACCTATACCTCGTCCTATATATATATATACACATGCACGTATACACCATGTCGAGTTTCAGTGTGTGCGTGTGTGTTTTTCTACCTGAAACATACGAACCTCTTCCAAGGTATTCATCTTCTGGTATGGTTTTCCTAAATCAGTCTAGTCCAGCCTAGGGTCATTACTAGGGTCCTACTCATTAAGAATCTAGGGTCACATCTGGTTTCCTAATGTCAATAAGTACTATTCCTATTCTACGTTGAGGGGGTGCTAAACGCCATCCACCCGACTTCCCCCCGTAGATATACATCTACTCACCTGGTCCATGTCTGCCGAAGATGGTGTCGCCATCCTCCTCTTCATCGCCCGTAGTCCACGTGAGGGGTACCTAAACGCAAACATATAAATAGTATCGTAAACTGGATCACATACGAAAGTCAAACGATACAAGGAACAAGCATAGGTTAAAACCTATGTCCCGTCCACGCAAAAGAACCAAATATCGCTCGATATCGGCGTACAAACTCCGATGGATCGAGATAAACATCAACAAATAACTCGTAGTTTTAAAACACATTACTTATATTATAAAATATGATTAAATCCATCGAAACCCTAAAATCCATCAAACCGTCCATTTTCGTAAAAACCGAAAATGCCAATTTACCGTTTTTCATCAAAACTTGACATTTAGATGAAACCAATGGTTATAAAACTCATTAAATAGCATAACTAGACTATACAAACCATTACTACATTTTTATTACACAAATTTGTATTAATTTGAAATTTCTAGTATGCAACCTTTAACAATTTTCAACATTTTTCATGCAAAATACCACAATTCCACCACAAAACATGATGTTGCATGAATTAATGTACTAAACTACAATTCATGATGATAATGATATGATGAAACCATAATTATATTTTTAATCTCACATTTTAAATGAATTTTCAAAACCTAGTTTATTAATATAGCAATATTGTGAAAATTTCCAAGTGAAAGCTAGAAATTGACAACTAGTTTATGTTTAACCCTTACTTAACAAGTTAATCAACACACTAACACCACATTCTAATAATAAAAACCCTAATACAAATTTTATCTAACTTATTTACATGATTTGAAAAAATCTAGTTTACAAAAAAATAACCTAATTAAACAATTAAATGCAATAACTAGCAAATTTGCTACTAGACTAAGTTTAACATTTTCTAATATGTTAAGCTACAATTTTAGATCACAACCTAAGAATCAAAACCCTAATAATAATTCAATAACCATTTTCTAGTAATTCAAATCTTAAATCAAAACCATAATCAAGCATTTTAATTTAATCAGGTTGCAATAATTAACACAAATTAACATGGGTTTAGAATTTATACCATAAAATTTTGAGTTCACCCTTGCTTCATGACCACAAAGATAGATCTCTTGCCTTCAAATTCCAAGTAAAATAGGAGCAAGGAGATTGGATAGGGTTTAGGGATGAATTTGTGATAAATGGGTATTGATTTTTGATTTATTTTGGAGACTTTTGAACAAAATTGAAGAAGGAGGAATGTAGGAAAGGGGGGACCTGGTTTCGGCTGAAACTTGGAGGGGGGAGAGAGAGGAAATGAGATGTGTTGATGGGTGTAGAAGTTTCCCCCTTAGATTCCTTCTTTATGTCTTTTCATCTTTTATGCATTTTCATTTTTATTTTTCCAAAAGATTAATTCTAGAACCCACTTGAAGAATCAAAAGAGAGAGAGAGATTCCAAGGCCGGCCACATGGTTAAGAGAGGGAGAGAGAGTGTGTGGGGTTTGTGGTGAGCGAAGAAAGAGATAAATGATGTACCCCACTTTCGTCTACACTAATTTCACCGAAAAAAACATTTTTCTTCGATATTTTCTAACATCGGTTAACAACCCCATTTCAATTCAAAAACCACATAATAAAATTTTGTTTAATATATTATGATGCACAAAATTTGTTTCAACTCATTCCGGTTTGTAATTTTCCCTAATTAAATGTATTAGTGACGGCTTAAAAAAATATTAAAATAATTAATTTCGGAAAATTTTTCAGAAATTTTGAAATCTCACCAGTGGCTCAATAAACACCAAATACTAGCAATTACATAGCTAGAATATTTATATTTAATTTTAAAATAAAGATATTTGTATTTTGACTTTTTACAGAAAACCCCCTTATTTTACCGATTTTCCGAAATTTCACGAAAACGATTTTCACAACGTTACAATCTTCCCCCCTTAAAGAAATTCGGTCCCCGAATTTAAATTAAAACTCCCACTCCAAATACTAAAACATTCAGCCAAAACACTCAAATCGTCGGGGCTCCGAAATCATCAATACATAACTAAAATCAACTCCGTCAAGCATAACACAATCATCGGAGTTATGGAGAAAATAAAATACCAAAACACAATATGAAAACTATCATAATATACATCAATCTATAACTTATTATATAGTGCGCATCATAGTAAAACCGTCCAAATATCTGGATAACGAAATATGCAAAAGTCCCTTTTGAAAATCGCCATGTGATGCATGTGTCACGGCATAAGTAGCGGACGTTTATTAAAAAAAATAACTATATATATATATATATATATATCTTTTATTTAACATACACGTCCCGCCTGGTTACTAAATCAAATAATAATGATTATGAAAACATACTGCTCAAACTGAAATCAATCCCAATCACATCATAAAAATATCATGTGCGTCCGGTGCACACTGAAATCGAAACCAAATACAGATACCACGAATACACACAACAACAAAACTAAGTGCTATAGGTGTGCACCAAAAACATCTGTCAAGTGCAACGGACATGCATGACTCATTATCAGGTGCATCTAATCTGCACAAAACCCCGATTTAGTGCATCTGGTGTGCACAAAATCGTATCAAGTGCGCCAAGTGTGCGCAAGAATCTCAATCAGGTGCACATGGTGCACGAAAACGTACATCGAATATCAAAATCGAAATCACAGTACAAAAATGCATGAAAACTAGGTCGAAACATATGTCAAAATCATGTGTAACCCCTATGCACGAAATCAAATCAACATCACAAAAGGTATTAAAACCAAATCAAGTGCACTGGGTATGTACTAAACAACATCAATACAACTGATATATGAAACACAAATAGAATATAATGAAGGTACACATAAGAAATACCAATCGTAGAACAAAATCCTCAAAATACCAAAATCCAATAATAGAAATATGAAATTCAAATCACCAAATCACATCGTAATCACTATCGTCAATGTGCGCCTCTTTCCTCTGATGTCTGCTGCTTCAAACTTGTCTCTTCATAAGTGTGCTGACTGCGCTACCAACGGCAATACTCACATCTAGAGTCTCCAACGTAGTGATCCCTTCACCTGATATCCGGACTACATTAAACTTTTCGATCGATCCATCAAAATCCCATAATTCCCCGAGAGCTTAACACTCAAGTACAGCTTAAAAATATCCGGTACATACCCCAGCATCGATGATCCAGCCGTAGAAGGGCAAACCCAAGCCTCACTAATAGCACCGCGGAACTGCCGTAAACCCTAAGGTTCAAGGGCGTTCTCGTGGTCATTATGTCGAGTTAGGGTTTCATTCTTCTAGAGGGTCCATCGAAATACCTGCATGTTCTTCCGAATACTTTAAACTTGGGAAAATGGTTTTCTGATAATCGTTCGAACACTTTAACTTCGTCCGGACGGCATGTGAATACCCTTCGTCCGCACGCTAAGCAATGCTTCAATCCTTAAGAATAACCAATACTCTAATGGTTATCGCATTCGAGCCGCAGCTTCCTCTGCCCGTGGTAACAGAAACCACCATCCGATATCGACGAAGATAGATCAAAGGAACGAATGAAATACGGTGCAAACAATGTACATCCTAAGGCTCCTTAAGCAGAGTAGCGTATCGTAAGCATGCCGCGGACCATACCCACGGTACGTTACTCTACCTAAATCGCCTACTCCATCAACCAAGGGTCACCTAGATTTATACAAGGTTAAACCTAGCGCTCTGATACCAACTTTGTCACGACCCGAAAGTACGGAACGTGACCGGCACTTAGATTACGAAGCGTCAAGAGGCGCCACGTAACCTAAGTAAGCCGAAGCCCAGAAATCTAAACCATAAAAGAAGAAGAAGAAAAAAAAAGAAAACAAGTTTAAAAAGCATCAGCAAATTTTCTCAAAAATTTCGGCAGAGTCTCCTCTATAAAAACTGGCCCCCAAATGGGTACAACAAGTATAATATACATAAACAATAAAAAGCATCCCCAAACGGGTGCTAGCTCAATGCCAACTGGCGGAAACAACCACAACAAACACAATAATATACAACGCCAAAGGGCGAGGCTCAAAACTCAAAAAAAAAAAAACCACCAGATCAGAATAATATATGCGCGACTCTAAGGTCAAAATAAAAGACTGGTCCAATAAAGTTATCAAGTAATACAAGTATGGTTGATGGAGCTTACTAGATACAAATGATAGAATAAAAGTACAGTGGTGGTTCGGATACAAGTGAACCAACCTACTGTGCAAATCATCCTGAAAGAATAGATGTGTGAGCTAGCTGCCAGGGAAACCTGTACATCGAACCTGTAATAAAATTTGGCACAACGGGGGTGAGTTGCCAACTCGTGAGGAGAAGACATCTACAAAAAGAAATCGAATGCACGACACTATCCTAGGTCATAATAATACACTACTAAGTCCCAATCATCTAGTAATAGCAGGGTAATACTACGTGTAAGTGCAGATACTCCGTGCTCGTGTCAGTGCCTCATATAGTACTATGTCATATGAATGGATATGCATGCACCATGAATATAAAACAATCAATCCTGAAATCCAGATATATCTGTATAAGAAATCTTTAACTGTTATCATAGTAAAATGTGTATAGGAATCCGAAATCTCAATAATGAAATCCATGGAAATCCGTGTCAAGCATCGACACAACACATGTAATCTCAAGTCTCAATATCTCGGGCTCCGTCAGTCCGGATCGGCCCATATCATCAAATCTCACGACAACGGTCGGTATCCTCCGGATATCCGCCGCGCCAGACATCACCGGTAGGTAGCCTTCCCCTGCCAGGCTCATCGTCTACAACTCGATCTTCTTGCCCCGGGGTACCATACCGGGCCCACCATGTACCCGAGACGGTTCATCCACTCCTCGAATCGGGTCTCGAAATCCATCAGAAAACATGAAATCTCATGGTGGACGACACATACATCACGAGAAAACCGCATCTTATTTTTAAAAAAAAGAGAAGAGGAGAGAGAGAGAAGTTTTTTATATATTCTTGCGGTTTTCCCCAAAATCCAGAAATCTCATAGAAATCTAAATCTTAAAATCATGAGTAACTATATGTTAAGTGTCGGCTTATGCCCATAATACTGCATGATAACATGAAAATATGAATGCATGGATGTCTAAGTAATAAATATCATGTCTATACTAACATCAGAGAATAATCACAATATTATATCGGTCTAGTTGTTAACTGATTCTATCCATAAAAGACAATATGATCTAAAGTTTACGTGACATAGCAATTACCGATGATGATGTGTGTGAGCCGGCAAATAAGCGTGCATGGAATATACGCATCATCGGTAATGGTGCTGGTGTCCTAACAGGTATGGTTTGTACTGATTATAGCAACATATGTAAGAACATGCACCATGATGATTACAGTATGAATGTAAAGACAGATGTGCATTATCCACCCCTCTGCGACATTCGAGTACAACTATCACTATATGAATCGAACCTAAACTTGTGTCCATCTAACCTCCTAAGGAACTTAACCTAAGAAACTAGTCAATAAGAAACAAGAGTCTACCTAAGGTCTGAATCAATATCTCTAATAGTCGGTGATCCAGCCTCAATAGCGTCACGTACGAAGTACGGCTTCCTCGAACCAAGAGTGCGGATCAATCATCATATTTATGCCTCGTACGGTAAAATCCATCGTACGGCATCCCAATATCGGGGTACGGGTCAAGTATCTCCTAGGTGTCTCATTATTCGTATAATGTCATCACCAACACATCTCATGACCAGGTGCTAAACTGTAATCGCCTACATCAATCATATATCATTGCTATCATAATAAGCATCATTAGTTTATCCTCAGAAATATCATGTCATATGTATCATATTGTGATTAAGTCATACATATCCCATATCGTGATCAATCACAAGTTACAGTTCGGATACTATTTTAGAGTCCCAAGTACCTCAATATCATCACTGCCCCTTATAATTTAAGTATACAAGTTCATTATCTCATTCTCTAATGATCCGCTAACACTTAATACGACTGTAGCCAAGAATCACGGCATCAAGCCCAGTTACACTATTTCATCATACCTCGGATATCATATCACATCAATGTATCCCATATACGTGTTGTGTATATATATATACCTATACCTCGTCCTATATATATATATACACATGCACGTATACACCATGTCGAGTTTCAGTGTGTGTGTGTGTGTGTGTTTCTACCTGAAACCTACGAACCTCTTCTAAGGTATTCATCTTCTGGTATGGTTTTCCTAAATCAGTCTAGTCCAGCCTAGGGTCATTACTAGGGTCCTACTCATTAAGAATCTAGGGTCACATCTGGTTTCCTAATGTCAATAAGTACTATTCCTATTCTACGTTGCGGGGGTGCTAAACGCCATCCACCCGACTTCCCCCCGTAGATATACATCTACTCACCTGGTCCATGTCTGCCGAAGACGGTGTCGCCATCCTCCTCTTCATCGCCCGTAGTCCACGTGAGGGGTACCTAAACGCAAACATATAAATAGTATCATAAACTGGATCACATACGAAAGTCAAACGATACAAGGAACAAGCATAGGTTAAAACCTATGTCCCGTCCACGCAAAAGAACCAAATATCGCTCGATATCGGCGTACAAACTCCGATGGATCGAGATAAACATCAAAAAATAACTCGTAGTTTTAAAACACATTACTTATATTATAAAACATGATTAAATCCATCGAAACCCTAAAATCCATCAAACCGTCCATTTTCGTAAAAACCGAAAATGCCAATTTACCGTTTTTCATCAAAACTTGACATTTGGATGAAACCAATGGTTATAAAACTCATTAAATAGCATACCTAGACTATACAAACCATTACTACATTTTTATTACACAAATTTGTATTAATTTGAAATTTCTAGTTTGCAACCTTTAACAATTTTCAACATTTTTCAAGCAAAATACCACAATTCCACCACAAAACATGATGTTGCATGAATTAATGTACTAAACTACAATTCATGATGATAATGATATGATGAAACCATAATTATATTTTTAATCTCACATTTTAAATGAATTTTCAAAACCTAGTTTATTAATATAGCAATATTGTGAAAATTTCCAAGTGAATGCTAGAAATTGACAACTAGTTTATGTTTAACCCTTACTTAACAAGTTAATCAACACACTAACACCACATTCTAATAATAAAAAACCTAATACAAATTTTATCTAACTTATTTACATGATTTGAAAAAATCTAGTTTACAAAAAAATAACCTAATTAAACAATTAAATGCAATAACAAGCAAATTTGCTACTAGACTAAGTTTAACATTTTCTAATATGTTAAGCTACAATTTTAGATCACAACCTAAGAATCAAAACCCTAATAATAATTCAATAACCATTTTCTAGTAATTCAAATCTTAAATCAAAACCATAATCAAGCATTTTAATTTAATCAGGTTGCAATAATTAACACAAATTAACATGGGTTTAGAATTTATACCATAAAATTTTGAGTTCACCCTTGCTTCATGACCACAAAGATAGATCTCTTGCCTTCAAATTCCAAGTAAAATAGGAGCAAGGAGATTGGATAGGGTTTAGGGATGAATTTGTGATAAATGGGTATTGATTTTTGATTTATTTTGAAGACTTTTGAACAAAATTGAAGAAGGAGGAATGTGGGAAAGGGGGGACCTGGTTTCGGCTGAAACTTGGAGAGGGGAGAGAGAGGAAATGAGATGTGTTGATGGGTGTAGAAGTTTCCCCCTTAGATTCCTTCTTTATGTCTTTTCATCTTTTATGCATTTTCATTTTTATTTTTCCAAAAGATTAATTCTAGAACCCACTTGAAGAATCAAAAGAGAGAGAGAGATTCCAAGGCCGGCCACATGGTTAAGAGAGGGAGAGAGAGTGTGTGGGGTTTGTGGTGAGCGAAGAAAAGAGATAAATGATGTACCCCACTTTCGTCTACACTAATTTCACCGAAAAAAGCCTTTTTCTTCGATATTTTCTAACATCGGTTAACAACCCCATTTCAATTCAAAAACCACATAATAAAATTTTGTTTAATATATTATGATGCACAAAATTCGTTTCAACTCATTCCGGTTTGTAATTTTCCCTAATTAAATGTATTAGTGACGGCTTAAAAAAATATTAAAATAATTAATTTCGGAAAATTTTTCAGAAATTTTGAAATCTCACCAGTGGCTCAATAAACACCAAATACTAGCAATTACATAGCTAGAATATTTATATTTAATTTTAAAATAAAGAAATTTGTATTTTGACATTTTACAGAAACCCCCTTATTTTACCGATTTTCCGAAATTTCACGAAAACGATTTTCACAACGTTACAGGCATCATGAGAAAAAGAGTGAGAAATCCAATTCTAAAGTGAACCCACTTCCTATTTCTTCATCCTCTACCACTTGCCATGTAGTATAGGGTGTTCTCTTCACAAAGTTTTCGGCCGAGTGAAGGAATAGCTTGAGTTTGAGTCTCCCCGACGTAGATCATCTTCGGCCTCGAAGTCAATGACCTAGCCCGATCATTTCTCCGATGAAACCATTTCTAGACTCCGGGATCCGATGATCCCAGCGGAGGGACGTCAACACGGAGCTAAAGAAGTGGTGGACCGGATCTACAAAGGTTGTAATCCCTTTCACTTAGTAGCAAAGTCATTTGCTTGCTTGCTTTTCGCCTTAATTTCTAGTTAACGATCTAGTTTAGGGTTTCTCGGCACCGGAAATTTTTTGTTTGGCATGGTTGATGCCTTGTGGAACCTCCTTAGTGTGCCTAGTAACCCTACATAACAGACTAAGCTGTACCAGTGTCACCAGAGAACTGCCATCTGACGTGAGGTATAATACCATCTGGGAGTTCTCGGCGAGTCCGTTCAGTGTACCCAGTCACCACTGAGCACCCGCATACCATCTCTGATGTCAAACACCAATGGATATGGGATCATTAATCGCCCATCACATGGATCGAGAAGATATACGCTAGTCTACTCTGGAATATCGATGCCCCGTCTCGATATTCCCACGACTAGGAACATTGAATGATGTACTCATGGACTACCCAGGCCCCACTAGTATGATCTACATCATAGTCCCGGAAGTCGAGTACAAATCCTAAGGGCTTTATCAACATGTAACAGAGAGACAGAAAGTATACATGTTAAGATAAAGAGCAACCAGATAGCGTACTATCATATCGAACAAGAAAGTCCTAACTATATATGTCCCAGCATCCACTACAATATACATCCTATGTACAGTAATGGCCTCTAGGGCATACATATAACTAACAATCTCCCACTTGCACTAGGGCCATCTGTAGCAGTGGTTGCAGTATCTAATACTCAACCATCCCATAAAAGTTTCTCTTTGGTAAAAGGCCTTTGTGAGTGGATCCGCCGTGTTGTCCTCTGAGTCTACTCTCCAAACCTCGATCACCCTGGAGATCAATTATCTCCATGATCAGGTGATGCTTCCTCAGAAAATGTCTGGGTCACTGATGGGATCGGGGTTCCTGGGCTAAAGCCACACTTCCATTGTCACACGATGGTAGGAACCTAGTTCATCTTATGAACCAATATACACCCAAACTTCCTTTTTGGTAGTATCTTTGATAGCGATGTCACCAGCCTTTGTCGTCTAGTTTGCCACGGTATCACGCTTGGAACTCTTCCAACATACCGTCCCTCCACCGAGGGTAAAGACAATGCCTGCGACTGACATTCAGTCGTCCTTATCACCTTGGAACCTTTCCAGTGATTCTTCCCAGGATCAACTGATACCATCTCATTACAGCTAGTGAGAATCCTAACATCCATTTAGATCTATCTCATAGCTACAAAACCCAGGATTTAGGAGGTATCATTTTGATCCTATATGGAGAATCCATGTGATAAGAGGAGATTGACCGATCATAGTATAGGAAACTCTTTTCCTATCAAGAGTATGTTGTCCACGTACAATACGAGGACGACCACCTTACTCTCTAATACCCTTTTGTATGTACAAGGTTCATCTACCATTTTGATGAAGTCAAACTCTTTGACTACCACATAGAAACAGACGTTCCAACTCCGCGATGCCTGCTTCATCCTGTAAAGCAACTTGCACACGTTTCCGCTGCTCCCACTGTTTACGAAGCCCTCTGGCTGTGTACTTATAGACGCTCTTTTCTAAATCAGTATTTAGAAAAATAGTCATGACACCCAACCACCAGATATCGTAGTCATGGTATGTAGCAATAGTAAGTAGGATCTGGATGGACTTAAGCATAGCCACTGGAAAAGGTTTCATCATTTTCCATACCTGGTCGATGACGAAAAACTTTAACAAGTCTAGCTTTGAAAGTCTCAACTTTTCCATCTACACCAAATAATCTTCTCAAGATATACTTGCTCCTGATGGGGATTTAACCCTTCAGATATTGCAACCAAATTCCAAACTTCGTTGGTGTACATGGATTCCATCTCAGATCACTAAGCATCCAGCCATTCTTACAGAGTCCCTACTCTCGATGGCCTGCTCGAAACTAGTTGGGTCATCATCTCATGATGCAATCCTCGCTCCCACTGTCATCGAGAAACCAAAGTATCTCTCAGGAGGATGAGGAACCCTGCTAGATCGACGAAGAGGCTGAGGTTTGTCGGGGTCCATTGAATCCTTTGGTTCTATCAAATCATCATCTGTAGTTTGTATAACTGGAACTCCTTCCAGTTCTACAGAAGTGACCTTGCCTCGATCTTGTCCGGATTTTGCTTTTGACATAGGCCGGACAATCCCAAATCTTAACTTGCTTAAGAGATGGGTTCTTCCCATACCATATCTCATTTGGAGTGGTAGGCAGTGATCTGATTCGAACCTAATTCAAATAGGTATGCAGCTTCTTAAGTGCATAACCCCCAAAAGGAAACAGGTAACTCAGTAGTACTCATCATAGAGCGCACCATATCATATAGGGTGTGATTGCTCCACCCCGATACACCGTTGTGCTGTGGTGTATACAGAGGAGTAATGCTGAGAGAGAATCTCATTCTCCTTTAGAATAGTCCAAGAATTCCATGCCCAAGTATTCTCCTCCCTGATCTCATCATAGGACATAATACTTATACCTGTATTGGTTCTCTACTTCTAACTTATATTCATTGAATTTCTTAAAAGCTTCAGACATGTGTTTCAACAGGAACATGTGTCCGAATCTTGAGAGATCATCGGTGAATGTAAGGAAGTACAAAGGACCAGTCCTGGCATGTGTAGACAGGGGACCTTACATACATCATCATGTATCAATCCCTAGAGTTCACTGACTCTTTCTCTGTTTCTAGTAAACGGAGTTATGGTCATCTTATCTTTGTGACATGACAGGAAAGTTTCATAAGATGTAAATTTAAACTGATTTAAATATGCATCTAAATGTAACTTAGCTAGTCGGGTCGCATTGATATGACCCAGTCTACAATGCCTTAAGAAGAATTCGTTCATTTCTGAACTCTTCCTCTTGTGTGTGTTTTATACATTAGGAACTGTGGTCTGATTTAGAATGGATATGCTTTTAGATAACATGCCTGAACCGGTCAACTATTGATATAGGAAATGTTCAAAACATTATCCAAGAATACAAAATTATATCCTTTCTTCACTAATAAAGTGACTGATATGATTTTGTATATCAGGTTCGGTATCTAATAACATTCGTTCAGAATCAATGTATTTGGAAATACAGGGTGATAGTGACCAACAGACTTGGGTGCAACACTTGCACCGTTTTCTGTCTCATGAAACTTATCACCCGTTCTCAGTTCTCTACCTTTCTGTAGCCCTATGTAACAGATTACATATCTGGGATCCTGATTCGGTATCAAATATCCAAGACGCAGAGGATACTGAGAATCAGTTCTTTGTAATGAACGCACCCGAAGAAGATGCATTATAATGCACTTTCTTCGTTTGGGCGGCACGGGAATTCTGGTAATCACCAATTTCCTGCTCGGTCTTATAATAATTATAAGTTGGAGCGGGACCAACGTTCCCCAGCTCAGTATAACAAGCTGGTTCGGTCAATACATCTATATTATTATCTTGATTAAGGCGTGACATGGTCGCTACCTGGAGAGAGAGAGAAGAAAACACTCTGCGTGCGCTCTTGCAAGATTAGATTGGTTATATAGGTTATCTAATCAGGATGGCTCCCACTGTTTTTATCAAATCTTCCTTCAAAACCTAAAAAGAAAGATTAGCCGGGATTAATTACACTCTACAAGTTTGCCAATGTTTTAGCCAGGCCAGTGCCGGTACTTTGAGGGAGGTTCCCCGTGCTTTCACACGGACCTAATTAAAGTAAACCTCGTTTTCCAAGGGGCGTAAACCCGTTGACACCTTTCTAGACACCTACTTGATTGGCTAATTGTAAAGTGCAAAACTCTCCCAGGAGTAACAATTACTCGCAGTGGGTATCGGGATCCAACTATCATATAGAAGGTACGCAATCTCATTGCAAATTTCAACACTTGAAACTCCCGATAATGGTTTTTACCCCTAGCACTTATGACCTTAACTATGGTCAACAAATCATAAGCACTAGTCAAGTTCTATCCGTCATTTCGTGATTAATTAGACCAACCCACATGACCCTTAACTAAGGTCAACAAAGTCACGCGACTGTCCTAACTAATCGCATCATATGCGGTGTAGGAAGACATCACTTAGCTACCGTTCACTGTGCCTTGACTATGGTCAACAAACACAGCACGAATACTAAGTACTCTACTTCCTAAAATGACGGAGGGTTGCGGATGGTTTTTAAGAAAACCTTTAACGCTTTGAACTTGATCTCATTGCGGAATCAAATGGTTTTTAAATGGAGTGTTTTTGAGGCCTTTCTAGTTTTGCTAAAGGGGTCACTCCCGGTGAAGGGATCGTCGGCCCTTTCCTCATCGAATAAGGTGCAGGATATATCACATATACCGCTGTGCAAAGCAAAAACTATAGAAGCAATCAAAAGACATACAGAGGGTTGTAGCATCTGCCAGTTATTGCTAAAGGGGTCACTCCCGGTGAAGGGATCTCGGCCCTTTCCTTATCGAATAAGGTGCAGGATGTTCTACAAGGAACACCGCGATGCAAAGCAAGAACTGTAGCTACCTGTTTTAATTTTGAAATTCGATTCCACAACATCTTTTAGGTTTATTTTCTTTCATTAATCTCATTAATGAATGTCCCATCATTTAAGTCCACCTAAACATCACAGATAAATACAACTTACGCTTATGCCATCCGCATTCGGCTCGATGTCCCGTCTGCACCGTTAGGTTAGGTAACTAACGGCAGAGCGGGGCAGGGCTAGCGCGGGTGAAAAACATAAGCAACGTCTATATAATATATCATATATACTATATACAGTATCAATCTAAACAAATCACATGATCACATCACAGATAACGCAGCAGAAAATATCATATGAAATATTGGATATACTAGGACGTCCGTGCTTTATTTTGAGCCTGAATAAAACACGGATTCCACGGTCGTGATGAATAGCCAATCCCACACCCGTAGACCCCTACGAAAGCAGCAAGCAACCCTACCAATTCTAGAGTTAGGAGACCCGGACTCGACTCCTCGAGATGGTCTCCCACTGGACCCTAGAACCCGGTTACTTGTGCTCCCCTCCTTGGGTCTATCCTAATGCGGAAAAGTAAATAATATACAACACTGGTGACATCAACCTCAACCCGGAAGTGCCCCAATAAAAGAATATTACATACAAGTTTTTTACATGAATGAAAAATGAAAAAGCACTCATCTCACATAAAAAAAACCCGGGCTATTCAAACTTGATGATCCCATATAACATATCCAGCAACACATAACATCACATGTCATCAATGTAAGTAAATATGTCCATCCCAATTATCGTTGACATATAGCAACGAAACCGGCGATATCACATATTACACTTACGGTCGCAGAAAAGAAAGTGTAAAACTACAACAGTTGGAATCCGCAACCTCTTTAGACATCGCATGCCTAATCAAATGAATTCCTTAGACATCGCATGCCTAACAATTATAAACCCCGCATTTTAGTCTCATTGTCGAAAACTCTTTTCAATATCAAGTCGGGCAATTCAACAAGATTCCCGACATCCTGAACGAATGCTAGTCGCAAACTTTAGTAAACGGCCGCACCCCCGGATGCCGTCGACGAAGTGCACTAAGGCGGAACACCGTTGCCGCGAGCACTCGAACGGATGCTTTTGGCGACGGGGTTCTCCTACAGTCACTTGGTCGGGGCTATGGGGCGTGGCTGTCTATTAAGTTTACCGGCGAGTATCCGCGTACGCGGCGTGATTACGACGGACTTTTGATCACATCAAAATTCCGTGGCAACCGATCAAGTGAGACTAAACTGCTAGATTTATAACATTCAAATTAGTTATCTCATAACTATTTGTGGATTCCAAATATTGTATCACATTCCAGATAAATAGACAATGTTAAACTTTCCGATCGAATAATCAAACACCCAAGTTTTCCCGAAAAGCTCAACACTTGAAATAAGTTTTAAAACATCCACTTCATGCCACAGTACCAACGGTCCAGCCGTAGAAGGGTCAAGCCAACGCCTCACATGTGGCACGCCGTACTGCCCCAAACCTAAGGTTCAAAAGGCAGTTCAAGACGGTCACATAATCAAGTTAAGGTTTGTTGTCTTCTAGAGGGTCCATCGTGTTACTTGCACTACTTAGAACATTCTTAAACTTTGGAAAAATCCAACACTTGGAAATTTCCCGGCAGGGGAAAAAGTGGGTATTTATATTCGGTCGAACTTTTTAACATGTTCTAAAATTACCCGGAAAAACACAATAACCAAAGTTAAATAATCCGATCGAATCATCGAGTCCCCAAAACAACCCAGAAAACTCAACTGCTGAGTAGAAGTTAAAAATTTCCAGAAAACACAGCACTTACAGAAAGAAATTATTGTGCAAACCACGTGGCAAGATTTGCCATTATGGCAGCGGAACCGCCGTGCAAGCCAGGGTGGGGCTGCGGTTCCGCGGCGCATTGGTAGACTTGGGGTCACGTGCTTCACAGTAACTCTTATAAAACCCTGCTGAATTTTTTGACAATTTTTACTTCACAAAAATCCACAATTTCAGAAAATGTACAGAGAAGGGTTTTATTTAGGGTTTCGGGGTTCGATCGGGTTTCTAACTTCGTCTACACTTCGCCTAAAGCTCTAGCTAGGCTCTGATACCACTGTAGTGATCCTAGGCACACTCAAGAGGTTACACAAGGCATCAACCATGCCAAAATCAAATTTTTCTATATGCCGAGAAACCCTAATGCAAGATCATTACTAGAGGTAAGGCGAAAGCAAGCAAGTTAACTACTTTAACTACAAGTGAATGGGAATACAACCTTTGTAGATCCGGTCATCCACTTCCATAGCCCCGTGTTGACGTCCCTCCGCTGCGATCATCGAGATCCCGGACTCTAGCGTTGGTTTCGTCGGAAAAATAAGCGGGCTAGGTCATTGACTTCGATGCCGAAGATGATCTACGTCGAGGCGACTCAAACTCAAGCTCCATCTTCACTAGGTCATGAATCTTGTGAAGATAACACACTCTACTACATGGCAAGTTGTACAGGTTGAAGAAATAGGAAGTGGGTTCACTTTAGAATTGGATTTCTCACTTGATTTCTTCACTTGGAATTTTCAATGAAGCTTTCTTCACTTCATGAAGAAGAAGAAGAAGAAGGAAATGAAAAATGAATTATCTCAAAAAGAAAATTCAAGTGATGTCTATCATTTAGCAACCATGGGTGAGTAAACTCATGTAGAGAGCAAACCATAGTTTAGGTAATGGTTAGGTTTAAGAACAAAACAAAAATGGTTTAGACTTTTCAAAGATGCATGATGCTTCTAGCAAAACAAGAAAAGCCACCACGATTTTGTTTTTACAAAATGAATAAAGAAAATAAAACCATAACCATTAACTAAACATAGTGTAAATCATACACATACCTAAGTTTGCATGTATCATCAATCATGATACAAACTAGTGCACAAAAATATATCACATATACAACTTGTGCACATCAAGTGAGAAAATCAATCTTAAGTAAACAAATACTAGTTAATGTAAAGTAATATATCCAATATATAATTATACATTAAATCATTAAATCAACACTTGATTTAATGATCCGGTCATACTGCATATAACCGACTAATATCATGTGTATCAATTTATCGAATCAACATTTGATTCGGTATCCCGGCTATATCACATATAATCGTCCGATGATACAAATCGCGAGAATAGAACACAGTATCACATACTGGTATTATTCTCGGTCCAGCACATATCTCATATGCGCTCCTATTTCGTTTCGCTTGAGCCAGGAAACCTCTGTGTAGGACTCTAAAGACTCGTCAATACGCCGGCAGTAGGTGATGATCATATCAAACACCCACAAGCCGCAAGCGGTCTGCTAAACGTAATGGCCACCCGGGTATTGAGCGATCAGAAGATCAACGAGCAAGCCAGCTCACACTCCTGTGAATCCAACCAGTAACACTTACTGTACAGTCCGGTCTGTTCGTCTGATATGTCGCATATCTCGCCTAGGGATGGTGAACGTCAGACCCCAGTAGCTCGATAAGTCATGCCGATGTATGGTCCATAACAAGCATGAAACTACTGATAATACTTACCAGTTAATCAGTGCAACCCTGGCCAGGGATTTCCAGTTATGTCCAGTCGAACATAGTGCAACATCAACCCCCAATACCGGGAGAGACGAATCCCCTCCTATCGCTCATTGCCTCCATGTGAATCGGGACTGTACCCAAAAACCACATGTTTGCACGACTCAGTAGAGTCATGGTAGGGTGGAAATCAAAGCACAGTGGGATACACACAAGACTCTATGACGATCTCGGGTCAACAGACTAAGCTATACCAGTGTCACCAGAGAACTGCTATCTGACGTGAGGTATAATACCATCTGGGAGTTCTCGTTGAGTCCGTTCAGTGTACCCAGTCACCACTGAGCACCCGCATACCATCTCTGATGTCAAACACCAATGGATATGGGATCATACATCGCCCATCACATGGATCGAGAAGATATAGGCTAGTCTACTCTGGAATATCGATGCCCCGTCTCGATATTCCTATGACTAGGAACATTGAAGGATGTACTCATGGACTACCCAGGCCCCACTAGTATGATCTACATCATAGTCCAGGAAGTCGAGTACAAATCCTAAGGGCTTTATCAACATGTAACAGAGAGACAGAAAGTATACATGTTAAGATAAAGAGCAACCAGATAGCGTACTGTCATGTCGAGCAAGAAAGTCCTACCTATATATGTCCCAGCATCCACTACAATATACATCCTATGTACAGTAATGGCCTCTAGGGCATACATATAACTAACACCATGTGGCTGAGCACATGCCCAAGAAAACCGGCCTCCTCGGCCCTCCAGGCTCCACTGGGCTTCGTCTTGTCATGGTGGTCTCCTGGTGGTGTATCTAGGTCCCTGGTATTGTTTGCTACTCTCAAAAATACCCTGGGTTGCTCCAGATTTCCCTGCACACCCAATTTTCTTACAAAACCGACATGAACTCAAATCCCAAATCCGTATTTTCTATCCTAGTCCAGTAAAAACCCCACTCAAGTCTTATTAACAACCCCTATATCACCACAACACAACTCGAACCCTATTCCTTCTCTTGGAATTTCTAAGTTCACAAATCCATCACTAAACGAGTTCTACGTTAAACCAAAATGCTAGGAATTCAAACTAAACTAATATGGAAATAGATATACCTCCCATGGCAACCCAAGAAAACCTTAGCTCGACCAAAGTCACCAAAATCGAACTTTGCTTGGTCCAATGTGTAGAGGGTGAAGAGGGGATCAATTTTTGTGAAAGGGGTTTTGGGTTTTGGGGATTATTTGGAGATGGATCTAGGGCTTTAATTGGAGGGAAGTGGGGTTAAGGAAGATGAAGAGGGAGAATAAAACTGACGGGGGGAAAGGATTAGGCAGCAGCCCCCCTCTCTCTCACTTATTCACACATTCTCTCTCTCCAATCATACCCTTTTTTTAACCCTTTTTCATTTCTTTTTCTTATCTCCTTTAAATTTTAATACCAAAACACAAAACACCCATAAAAAAAACACAAATATGACAACACGTAACCAAATGCAACATGACATGGTGCACTAGCCCTAGAAAACTGCAGAAACACGGATTTGGCTTAATCGCGATTAGCAGTACACTAATCGGGTTTTTATCAAAACTGCGTATAATAAATTTTAAAAATGCCAAATCCTTTAAATATATTTTTAAATGAATAAATAATTTTAATTTCCATTTATTTCATAATTTTTGGTATATATTTATACCCTTTTTCAAGAACCCCAATTTCGCAAATCGGGCAGTTTTCGGGAAATATATTATTTTAATATTAAATTCCAAAAATAATATTTTATATTTTCTGAAATATTACAATCTTCTCCCCATAATCAAATTCGGTCCCCAAATTTAAATTTAAACCCCTAAAATCTAAAACATTTCAATAATCAACGGAAATCAACGGGGCTCCGAAATCATGGAAGATGCTGAAAAAACACAGTGCGTCAAGTGCGCATGAAAATGAGTACAAAACTCAACAACCGAACTCCGTCAAGTGTCACGCAAATCGTCGGATTGCACGCATATCCTCGGAGTTACAATAGAGATACAGATCTCGAAATCCACTACAGAATCCAATGTACACTAGTCAAATACTGTAATACGTGTATAGTACGCATTTTTGGAAAAACTTTCAAAATATGAATAAAACTCTTGCAAAAATCTTATCTAAATCGCCACGTGAATGCGTAACTCACGGCATAAGGGACGGACGTCCATTTGTAAAGTAATAATATATGTCCATATATATTTTGCTAAATATACGTTCCGTCGTTTTTAAAATATCCCAAAAGGTTTTCCTTCATAAACATTCGTGTCACTCACAGACACATAGGAAATAGAGAGACTATAGCACTTTTTCAAAAACCTCTTAGTAAACTTTTGATGCATGCAAAGTACTCAGGTACTGTCCTCAGATCAGTCCTGTTTGGCCACTATAATATGGTGCCCATCAAGGAAACAAAGTGCTCAAAAGCAAAATCTGCCTCAAAGACGTATCTAATCATCGCGTGCGTCTGGTGCGCACGGAAATCAAATCCAAATACAAATGCCACAATATGCACAAAAGCAAAACTCAGTGCAACGGGTGTGCACGAAAGCATCTGTCCAGTGCAACGGGTGTGCACGACAACAATATCAAGTGCATCTAGAGTGCATCCGGTACAACTAACATGCACAAATGAAAATCCCAATTGAGTGCATCCGGTGTGCACAAAACCACATCTCATATCATGCGCCCAATATGCGCGAAAATCCAAATCAGGTGCATTCATCATGCACGAAAGAAATCTAAATCATGTGCATTAAACATGCACGAATAAAATCTAAATCAAGTGCATCAAACATGCACAAATAAAATCTAATCAAGGGCATCCGACATGCACGAGTAAAAATCTCACTCAAGTGCATCCGGTGCACAAAATACGAATCCAAAACTCAAATGCGTAAATAGCAACACCAGGTGTACCAAGATGTATATAAAATCATATACGTGTGCAACTGCATGCAAAAAATCAATATCAAGTGCAATAAATATGCACAAATCAAAACCAACACAACGGTGCATAAAAAAAACACATCTCAAGTGCAATAACTATGCACAAAATGTAAATACCGAGTAGGTGCAGCCATGGTGCACGAAATCAATATCAGGAAACTCAATCATCAAAACTCAAATCCAAGTGACATAAACGTGATGCTTGGATCACAACGCGAATCACAAAAATGACATCGAGGTACACCTCCTATAATGTCGCAAAAATGTTGGTGCGCCCAAAACTGGCAGAGCAAGAGATCCGCTTTTCTCCTGCTCACGGTCTGGCGTCTCCTATCTCTGGGTCCTCATTTCTCTATGGATTCACCAATCTCGCAATCCATCGGCTCATCGGCCCGGTCAGGTGTGCTAACGGGGACGATTTCGCTCTGGCACTTCTCTGGTCATTTCTCGGTCAATCCTCACGACCACTCGTAAAGCAGCACGTCACTGGCATCGGCCTCTGGCCCTCTGAATACTCATGACACAACTGATCCTGGGTACAAATCTTATTTCAGCAGTGTCCTGGAAGGAATCCTGCTCAAGGTCTCTTCCGATCTCGCCTATGCCGAACTATACGTAGGCTGGTACTCTTACATAATCTGTTCTCGTTCTCTGGACATCTGCGTTCTCAGCATGGCATTTCCTCGGGAACTGGTCGTATCCCAACGCCTCTGTATACATATCAGATCTCTCATCTCGACGGGGAGTAACAACAGCTCGTCAGCGTCTCGCACGAAGCTCTGGTTCCGCTCGCATTTATTATCGTCCACCTTGACGTCACGTCATGCTATCTGCGTACTGCAATGTTTCTTGGCCACAGTCAATCCGAAGTCTCTCACACGGACTCGAAGTCATGAATTCGGTATCTTCATCACTCCGTAGAAGATATCTGCCCGAACATGTCCTCGGGAACTCATCCCAACCATCGGAGGAATACTCTATACTCGTCCGTCCTCAATCACTCACAACATATATGGATGAGGTCATCTATCCGAAGCTGGTCAGCTTACTGGTCTCTTATCATATGATATCCGGACTACGTCAAGTTTTTCGATCGAGTCATCAAAGTCCCATAATTTCCCAAAGGCTCAACACCTGAGCATAGTCTAAAATATCTGGTACATACCACAGTACCTCTGGACCAGCCGGAGAAGGGCAAACCCAAGCCTCACTGATGTCATCGCTAAACTGCCGCAAACCCTAAGGTTCAAAAGCGGTTCCATGGTCATTATGTTGAGTTATGTTTCATTCTTCTAGAGGGTCCACAGAATTACCTGCATGTTTCTTCCGAATACTTAAACTGGGAAAAATGGGTTCTTGACATTAATTCGAACTTCTTAACTTCGCCTAGGCGACATGCGAATACCCTCCATCCGCACGCTAAACAATGCCTCAATCCTCCAGGAAAAACGGTACATCTACGGTCATCTCGGGATCGGTCTGCTCTAGATCTGAGTAAGACTCTCCACACTAAAAATCTTCAACTCAACTGGACCTGCGTCGGCGCATCAATTTGACGAATCACCTTCGTCTCTCAACTCGGGATAGACTAGTTATCATCTGTCGCATCTCTTCCTGGAAGCTCCAGCGATCTCAGCTCGTAAGCTCTGGAAGCGACATCCCATCATCTCAGCAACAGCTGGGTCATCTTTCTGCACGGTAGGCGACATTAAAATCTCTGAGGTATGATGTACATCAACAGTCCTCTCGCAACTGGAAGCTCTAACAATGGCTCGATCATCCGGTGCAAAACCAAACACTCGCCTAAACAGGAGGTCACAACACAACACTACATCGAGACGTTCCCATGTCACCAGAAAACACAATGGTCAGCCCTCGTACTAGACGAACTCGCCCTGACCGCAACACTAGCAGCAGCTCAAACTGCGCTCAAACCATGGTGACCGGAATCTCAATCGAGTATCGATAAAAATAGATCAAAGGCATGAAAGGAAACGACATATCCAGAATGGATACATGATCATAAAAAGGAACAACATCAATGAAAGTATGATCATGGAAACGAACAGAATCAAGGATCTCCAATGTATGTATAATCAAGGGTACGAAGAGAATCATAGAACTCAAAATATGTACATCCTAAGGTTTCTTAAGTGGAGTATCGTATCATAAATATGCCGCGGAACATACGTACGGTACGTCACTCTACTCAAGCTACCTACTTCATCAATCAGGGTCAACTTATAAAATGAAAGTTCGGGTCTAATACCCCCCTGTTCAAGTCTAAGTTCCGTAAGGTCAAGCCTAGATTCCGAAATACATACCCTCCCTAGACTCCGCATAGTCAAACATAGACTCGAACTAAGGTTAAACCTAGCGCTCTGATACCAACTTTGTCACGACCCGAAATATTAGCTCGTGACCATCACTTAAATCGCGCAACGTCTAAAGGTGTAACGTAATTCAAGTAAGCTGAAACCCAGAAATCTAAACCTCTTTAAGAAAATAAAGGAGGTGAAGTTTTGAAATAAAGGTATAAGAAAATCAAGTTTCTAAAATGCATGGAAAAGGAATATGAATAATGCAAGTAAAATTTACCAGTTTGAAAACAATGTTTCGCCTTTTTATAAAAATTCGGGCAGCACCTCCTTTGTATTTTCTTGATCCAAAACCGCAAATACATAAGATAATAAAGGCATCCCCAAGCAGGAGCTAGCTCTTCGCCAAACGGCGGATCACAGCCACGCAAGACAGTATATAAGTATACGACGCCCAACGGCGAAGTTCACCACAAAAGATAAAGAAAAAAGCGAGATATCAACCCAAAATGCGAACATAAAACCCATCGCTCAAGTCTCGCACAATAAGTCTTGCTAAGTCTCATTACTTATACAATTACTAGTTTTGATTGATGGAGTTGACTAGATACAATATGAAATAGAAATACAAGAGTGGGTACGATACAATGTCCCACCTACCAATGCAAAACACTCGAATGCAACTGTGTGCCAGCGAAGCCGCTACTGATCCATGCGTTCAACCTGCAAGAACTGTGGCACAACGGGGGTGAGTTGCCAACTCGTGAGTAGAAAAACATCTACAAGTAGAAATCGAATAAACAACGACTCCTAGGTCAACTATATCATAAAGGTAATACTATGATCTCTAGGGTGACCGGGTCTGTATATGTGCCAACACTAATATCAATGTCAATCAGCATGTGGATATCATCCAACAATATAATCAATGTATGTATGCACGTGGATCTCGTCCAACCATATAACCAATGTATGTATGCATGTGGATCTCGTCCAACCATATAATCAATGTATGTATGCAAGTAAGTATGAGGATATAAATCAACGGTGTCCCTCGCGACACATCAAAATCATGGAACCTGGGTGTCCAATATCGACAGTCGAAAACATCATGAAACCCGTGTCCAGCATCGACACGCAAATCCTCATATCTCGGGCTCCGTCAGTCCGGATCGGCCCATATAATCTCTCGACTCCGGTCGGTATCCTCCGGATATCCGCCGAGCCTAAATACTATCACCGGTAGGTAGTGCTCCCCTGTAAGGCTCATCGTCATCCACACAAAATCTCTCTCTCTCGCCCTGGGGTACCATACCGGGTCCACCATGTACCCGCAAACGGAATCATCAGCCTCCTCGAATCGGGTTTCACCCTGTCACACTCAGAACCGAGAAAACAGATGGTGGACGCACTAAAATATCATATCAAGAGAAACCCGGTTTTTAAACTATCATATTTTCTTTTGAAATAGCCACGGTTTTCAAATCCAGAAATCTCATGAAAACAGCATATCTCAATGCGTATAATCACAAAGCATGAAGTATACGACATAAAACAGGAATGTAAGCATATCCGTATATCATGCAACATGGAACAGTAATATGCACTTATTAAGGGAGGACTGCACTTTTTAAAATGAATCCAGTTTCAAAATATATCCCGCGGTTTTCCCAAATTCTTCAAAGTCAATGCAACATCGTATAAAGGTGCATATGCAACTATATCAGGTAATCTATGCAGGGAGTCATATCAGGATGCTGCAATTCTACTGTGTAGTGACATGGAAATTATCGATGAAAAAGTGTGTGAGCCGGCAAATCTGTGTACGTGTAAACATACGCATCATCGATAATGGTGCAGGTGTACTAGCATAGGTATAAATAATGCAATCCGAATAACATGAATGCAGCATAAGGTAAATCATATGCAATGTTGACGGGTATACGTATCTAACATGACCGAGTCGGTGAATCTATCAATCGGTATTTAGCCACACAAGGTCACGTACGGTATAATCCATCATACGGCATCCTCTAGTCAAGGGTATGGATCAATCATCAAGTCAAACTCATCACGTACGGAAAATCATCGTACGGCAGCATTAAACAAATAGGGATCCTATCATCCTATATGACAATGAGGGGTACGGACCTAACGTCTCGTACGACATATCACACATGATTCACGACATTCTTTATATATCTATAAACCTATGTCCCAGGTCACATCCATAAAAATCTCATATCAGGGGGACCGACAATCAATCATCTCAATCGACTCGCATCCGTATACCAACATATCACCAAATTCATCATATCGCATCGTACAATTCTTTTCATCACACTTATATCTCATATCGTGTCAAATGTTATATATACATTCTACCTTTACTATAAGAATACTTATCTAATCTAATATACACACCCGAACCATACAACAGTTTTTGTAAGATGAGAATCGTAGTTTTGAAAATAGGGGTTACGGTGTTTTTAAGGAAAAGATATAGTTTGAAAATCCGTAACGTGCCTCAAGGTATCTGTTTAAAAGATGCATACAATTCTTCGGTTTGGAAATAGGTATGGTTCGGATGACACAACATCATCGGCTATCTAGTCCTATAGTACCCGAAACGGCAATGTCGTCACATATCATCCTCAAATTCCGTCATCATATATTAGTGGTATCATATCACTTCTAACTATCCTTTAGTTTCTAATATGGTTTCAATAACTATCATTTAACTCTAACCATAGTTTCCTAATCTAGGTTTCCTTAACTACATTCTATAAATCAGTTTCCATCAAATCATTGCGGGGGTGCTATACGCCATCCACCCGACTTCCTCCGTAGATATAGATCTACCTACCTTGGTCTTCGCTTGCCGATATCGATGACGCCACGCTCCGCCGCATCGGAATCCACGCGAAGGTACCTACAATAACGACACATATCGCAACGCTATAAAAATCAAATTCTGAAATCCAAAACGGCACACGGATCGCCTATAGGTTAGAACCTATAGCCCACGTATGCAAAACCAACAAATTACCCCTAGTCGTTGATGTACAAACATCCAACAACCAAATACAAATACAAATATCAAGAATTAGAATTTCAAAATACGGAAAACATAGCTAAAATCACACTAAACTGCTCCCAGATTTTGACTCAGGTCAAACAAAGCTAAGCAAACAAGTCTAGGGTGATGTACATAGTGTATATGACCAACTGGACCAACCCCGACACCCCAGCCAACCTTGTGGCTGAGCACTTGCCCAAGAAAACCGGCCTCCTCGGCCCCCCAGGCTCCACTGGGTTTCGTCTTGTCATGGTGGTCTCCTGGTGGTGTATCTAGGTCCCTGGTATTGTTTGCTACTCTCAAAAATTCTCTGGGTTGCTCCAGATTTCCCTGCACACCCAATTTTCTTACAAAACCGACATGAACTCAAATCCAAAATCCGTATTTTCTATCCTAGTCCATTAAAACCACCACTCAAGTCTTATTAACAGC
This sequence comes from Agapanthus africanus, assembly GCA_030015575.1. NCBI lineage: Eukaryota > Viridiplantae > Streptophyta > Magnoliopsida > Asparagales > Amaryllidaceae > Agapanthus > Agapanthus africanus. Next base: position 393,768,999 of record JASDDO010000026.1, on the reverse strand, counting down.
CCCTATATCACCACAACACAACTCGAACCCTATTCCTTCTCTTGGAATTTCCAAGTTCACAAATCCATCACTAAATGAGTTCTAAGTTAAACCAAAATGCTAGGAATTCAAAATAAACTAACTTGGAAAGAGATATACCTCCCATGGCAAACCAAGAAAACCCTAGCTCAACCAAAGTCACCAAAATCGAACTTTGCTTGGTCCAATGTGTAGAGGGTGAAGAGGGGATCAACTTTTGTGAAAGGGGTTTAGGGTTTTGGGGATTATTTGGAGATGGATCTAGGGCTTTAAGTGGAGGGAAGTGGGGTTGAGGAAGATGAAGAGGGAGAAGAAAAATGATGGGGGGAAAGGATTAGGCAACAACCCCCCCTCTCTCACTTATTCACACACTCTCTCTCTCCAATCATACCCTTTTTTTAACCCTTTTTCATTTCTTCTTCTTTTCTCCTTTAAACTTTAAAACCAAAACACAAAACACCCATAAAACAACACAAATATGACAACACGTAACCAAATGCAACATGACATGGTGCACTAGCCATAAAAAACTGTAGAAACACGGATTTGGCTTAATCGTGATTAGTAGTGCGCTAATCGGGTTTTTATCAAAACCGCGTATAATAAATTTTAAAAATGCCAAATCCTTTAAATATATTTTTAAATGAATAAATAATTTTAATTTCCATTTATTTCACAATATTGGTATATATTTATACCCTTTTTCAAAAACCCCAATTTCGCAAATCGGGCAGTTTTCGGGAAATATATTATTTTAATATTAAATTCCAAAAATAATATTTTATATTTTCTGAAATGTTACAATTTATGATACGGTACTCCACCTAAGTGACCTTAGGATATATATTTGCTTTTATTTCCTTTCTTGATTCCGGAAATCCTTGTAGGGTTCCTAGGCACTCTAATGAAGTCTCACAAGGCATCAACCATGTCAATTTCAAAAATTATGGGTGCCGAGAAACCCTAATACGGATCGTTGACTAGAAGTTTAGGCGAAAAGATAATCTAGTTAACTACTTAACTAAAAGTTAGATGCTACAACCTTTGTAGATCCGGTTCTCCACTTCCTTAGCTCCACGTGGGTGTCCTCTCGCTGTCCATCATGAATCCCGAACTCAATCGTCGGCTTCATCGGAGAATCGGGCGAGCTAGGTCGTCGGCTTCGTGTCAAAGACGATCTACGTCGAGGCATCACAAGTTCAAGCTCCGACTTCACAAAGTTGTGAAACTTGTGAAGAATACACCCAAAACAACTTGGCAAGAGGTAGAGGGTGAAGAAATAGGAGGTGGGTTCACTTTAGAATTGGACTTCTCTCACTTTAGCTCAAGTTGCCATTGATGGCATCAAGCTTTTTTCTTTGAAGATGAAGATGAAGAAGAAGAAAGAATATCATAAGTGTTGAGATAAAATAAAAATAAATCAATACTTATCATAATGTGAACCATAGTTAAGTGTAGAGAATTAACTAAGGTTAGAAGAATGGTTAGGGTTTAGTGTGAAGACAAAATGGTCACAAAGTCAAAGCTTCATGAAGCTTCAACAATGTTCAAGAATGAAAGCAACCATTTTGTATTCTTATCCCATTCTTTTTCTAAAAATGAATAAATAAAAGAATGGATAAATAAAAACCCTAATCACTTTCTTAACCTAAGTTTAATTCTATACACTTAACCAAATGAGCATGCATCATCAAACATGATACAAACATGTGCACAAAAGTATATCACATATACAATTTGCACATCAAGTGAGAATATCCATTTAAAGTGAACCAATACTAGTTAATGCAAAGTAATATATCAAATATATAATTATACATTAAATCATTAAATCAACACTTGACTTAACGATCCGGTCATATCGCATATAACCGACTAGTATCCTATGTATCGGCTTATCGAATCAATGATTCGATAACTAGGTCATATCGAATATAACCAATCTATACATCCATCGTGAGAATGAAATACGGTATCACATACACGCATTATTCTCGGTCCTGCACATATCTCATATGCGCTCCTATTTCGTTTCGCTTGAGCTAGGAAACCTCTGTGTAGGACTCTAAAGACTCGTCAATACGCCGGTAGCAGATGATGATCATATCAAGCACCCACAAGCCGCAAGCGGTCTGCTAAACGTAACGGCCATCCGGGTATTGAGCGATCAGAAGATCGACGAGCTAGCCCGCTCACACTCTTGTGAATCCAACCAGTAACACTTACCGTACAGTCCGGTCTGTTTGTCTGATATGTCGCATATCAAGTCTAGGGTGGTAAACGTCAGACCCCAATAACCGATAAGTCGTGCCGATGTGAGGCTCATAACGGGTCGAGAAACTACTGGTAACACTTACCAGCAAATCTTTGATCAGCCCTGGCCAGGGATTTCCCTGTTACGGCCAATCGAGCACAGCGCAACATCAACCCCCAATACCGGGAGAGACGAAACCCCTCCTATCGCTCATTGCCTCCATGTGACTCGGGACTGTACCCAAAGACCACCATTTTGCACGCCCTCATGGACGTGGTAAGGTGGAGATCAAAGCACAGTGGGAATCACACAAGACTCTATGACGATCTCGGGTCTACAGACTAACCTGTACAAGTGTCACCTGAGAACTGCCATCTGACGTGAGGTATAATACCATCTGGGAGTTCTCGGCGAGTCCGTCCAGTGTACCCAGTCTCCACTGAGCACCCGTATACTATCTCTGATGTCAAACACCAATGGATATGGGATCATCCATTGCCCATCTCATGGGTCGAGAAGCATATACGCTAGTCTACTCTGGTATATCGATGCCCCGTCTCGATACACCCACGACTAGGGACCTTGAAGGATGTACTTATGGACTACCATGTCCCCACTAGTATGATCTGCATCATAGTCCCGGTAGTCAAGTACACATCCTAAGGGCTTTACAAACATGTAACTGTAAGACAGTTTAAAGAGACTAGTGTACATGTTAAGATAAAGAGTAACCAGATAGCATACTATCATATCGAGCAAGAAAGTCATCTCTATATATGTCCAAGCATCCAATATAATATACATCATCTGTACAATACTGGCCTCTAGGGCATACATACAACTAACAATCTCCCACTTGCACTAGGGCCAGCTGCTGTAGTATCGCATACCGAGCATCCCGAAGAGTCTCTCAAACTGTATCTCTGGAATGGCCTTCGTGAGTGGATCCGCCGTGTTGTTCTTCATGTCAACCCTCCTGACCTCGATCTCCCGGCGATCAACTATCTCCCGGATCAGGTGATACCGCCTCAGAATATGCCTGGATCGCTGATGGGACCTGGGTTCCTTGGCCAAAGCCACTGCTCCATTGTTATCGCAATACAAAGGTATTGGATTCTCAATGGATGGAACCACACCAAGTTCAGTAATGAACTTCTTGATCCAAACAGCTTCTTTAGCAGCATCGTTGACAGCGATGTATTCAGCCTCCATCGTCGAGTCTGCCACGGTTTCCTGCTAGGAACTCTTCCAGCTAACCGCCCCTCCGTAAAGGGTAAAGACAAAACCCGACTGCGACTTAGAGTCGTCCTTATCACTCTGGAAGCTGGAATCGGTAAAGGACTTCACTTGGAGTTCTCCACTACCATACACCAAGAGCATCTCCTTAGTCCTTCGTAAGTACTTGAGAATGCTCTTCACAGCTGTCCAGTGACTCTCTCCAGGATCAGCTTGATACCTGCTCACTACACTTAGTGAGTATGCAACATCGGGTCTGGTATATAGCATCGCATACATGATAGAGCCTACAGCCGAAGCATAGGGTATCCCTTGCATGCGAGCTCTCTCCAAATCAGTCTTGGGAGACATCTCTTTGGAGAGAGTGACTCCAGAGATCGTGGGTAAGTTCCCACGCTTGGATTCTTCCATACTAAACCTCTTTAGTATGGTGTCAATGTACCTGGATTGGGACAATCCCAATATCCGTTTGGATCTATCTCTATAGATCCTGATTCCCAATATGCAGGAGGCATCACCAAGATCTTTCATTGAGAATCTCTGTGATAAGAAGAGCTTGACCGATTGCAGCATAGGAATATCATTTCCTATCAAGAGTATGTCGTCCACGTACAATACGAGGAAGACAACCTTACTCCCTGCCACCTTCTTGTAGATACAAGGTTCATCTGGGTTTTTGACGAAATCAAACTCTTTGATAACGACGTCAAAGCAGATGTTCCAACTCCACGATGCTTGCTTTAATCCATAAATGGATTTAAGCAGCTTGCACACCTTCCCGCTGCTCCCACTATCTACGAAGCCCTCTGGCTGAGTCATGTACACGCACTCTTCTAAATCACCATTTAGAAAGGCGGTCTTAACATCCATTTGCCAGATTTCGTAGTCGTGATATGCAGCGACGGCAAGCATGATCCGGATGGATTTAAGCATAGCCACTGGAGAAAAGGTTTCGTCGTAGTCCACACCTGGTCTTTGACGAAAACCTTTTGCTACAAGTCTAGCTTTGAAAGTCTCCACTTTCCCATCTACACCAAATTTTTTCTTGAAGATCCATTTGCTCCCAATTGGTTTTACCCCTTCAGGAGAAACTTCCAAAGTCCATACTTTGTTGGTGTACATGGAATCCATCTCGGACCGCATAGCATCCAGCCATTTCACTGAGTCCCTACTCGTGATGGACTGCTCGAAGCTAGTTGGGTCATCATCCTCCATGATGCAATCCTCGCTTCCACCGTCAATGAGAAAACCGTAGTATCTCTCAAGTGGACGAGAAACCCTACTAGATCGGCGGAGAGGCTGGGGTTCGTCGGGTTCTACTGAATTCTCTGGTTCTACCAAGTCTTCTGTTACAGTTTGTGTTGCTGGAACCTCTTCCAGTTCTACCTCAATGCTACTTGTCTGTTTCATAAGAAAACTCTTCTCTAAGAAAGTGGCATGTCGAGAAACAAACACTTTTTGTTCCTCGTAGTGGTAGAAGATATACCTTCGCGAATGTTTGGGATATCCAACAAACTTACATAGAACAGACCTTGCCTCGAGTTTGTCCGGATTTTGTGTTTTAACATAGGCCGGACAACCCCATATCTGAATGAAATTAAGACATGGTCTCTTACCATTCCATATCTCATATGGAGTGGTAGGCACAGATTTGGTTGGAACTCTATTCAATAGATATGCAGCAGTCTCCAGTGCATATCCCCAGAAGGAAATAGGTAACTCAGCTGTACTCATCATAGAGCGCACCATATCTAATAGGGTGCGATTTCTCCGCTCCGATACACCGTTGTGCTGTGGTGTATAAGGAGGAGTAAGCTGAGAGAGAATCAAATTCTCTTTTAGATAATCTCTGAATTCGTTACTTAAGTATTCTCCTCCTCGATCAGATCGAAGGATCTTAATACTTTTGCCCGTTTGGTTCTCTACTTCTTGTTTATATTCTCTAAATTTCTCAAAAGCTTCTGATTTGTGTTTCATCAGGAACACATATCCGAATCTAGAGAGATCGTCAGTGAATGTAATGAAGTACGAAGAACCATCCCTAGCATGTGTAGACATGGGACCGCATACATTACTATGTATTAGTCCCAAGAGTTCGGTAACTCTTTCTCCGTGTCCTGTAAACGGAGTTTTGGTCATCTTGCCTTTGAGACATGACTGGCAAGTGTTATAAGATGAAAATTCAAATGAATTTAAATATCCATCCTTATGAAACTTATCAAGTCGTGTCACATTGATGTGACCCAGTCTACAATGCCACAAGAAAGATTCGTTCAGTTCAGAACTCTTCCTCTTGTGTGTGTTTTGTAAATTGAGGACTGTATTTTGATTGAGAATGAATATGCCATTATACAACGAGCCTGATGCAACCAACTTTTGATCTAGGAATATGTTCATAACATTACCCTGTAATACAAAATTATATCCTTCTTTACTTAATAAAGAAACTGATATAATGTTGCACATCATGTTCGGTATATAATAGCATTCATTTAGAATCAGTGTATCACCACTTGGTAATACAAGGTGATATTCGCCAACTGCTTTGGCTGCAACATTTGCCCCATTCCCAACTTGAACGGAATGATCACCTTTTTCCAGTTCTCTACCTTTTCGTAGCCCATGTAACTATTTACATATGTGGGATCCTGATCCGGTATCTAATACCCAGGACGTAGGGTGAACTGAGAAACAGTTCTCAATAACTAACACACCTGTAGAAGATGCATCAACATGCATGTTCTTTTGGGTGGCTTGAGAATCCAGATATTCTCCTGTTTCCTGTTCATTCTTATAACACTTATAAGATAGAACGGGTTCAACGTTCCCCTGCACAGTATAACATGCGGGTTCGTTCAATACATCCATATTATTATCTTCATTAGGGTATGAAATGGTCGCTACCTGGAGAGAGAGAGAGAAGAAAACACTTTAGCATATGCTCGTGCAAGATCAGATTGGTTATTATCTTATCTAATCAGGATGGCTCCCACTGCTTTTTATCAAATCTTCCTTCAAACCCTAAAAGGAAAGATTAGCCGGGATTAATTACACACTACAAGTTCGCCAATCTTTCAGCCAGGCCAGTGTCGGTACTTTGAGGGAGGTCCCCCGTGCTTTCGCACGAACCTAATTAATGTAAACCTCATTTTCCCAGAGGCGTAACCCCATTGACACCTTTCTAGAAACCTACTTGATCAGCTAATTGCAATGTGTAAAACTCTCCCAGGAGTAACTCTTACTCGCAGTGGGTATCGGGATCCAACTATCTCATAGAAGGTATGCAATCTCATTGCAAATTTCAACACTTGAAATTCCCGATAATGCTTTTGCCCCTAGCGTCCTATGACCTTGACGGAGGCCAAACAACCCATAGTCCGCTAGTCAAGTTCAACCCGTCATTTCCTAATTGAATTAAACCCACCTGCACGACCCTTGACGGAGGCCAAACAACGCCGTACGAATACCCTAATCCAATCGCATCATATGCAAGCAGATAAGCACTAGTTATCTACCGTACACTGCGCCTTGACGGAGGCCAAACTACCGCAGCACGAATACTAACTAGTACTTATCTGAAATGACGGAGGGCTACGCAGGTTTTTCATAAAAACCATGAGCGTAATGAACTTGATATCGTTGAAGAATCAAATGAAGTTTTGAAATGGAGTGATTTTGAGGCTTTTCTAGTTTTGCTAAAGGGGTCACTCCCGGTGAAGGGATCGTCGGCCCTTTCCTCGTCGAATGGGGTGTGGGATATATCATATATATCACTGTGCAAAGCAAAAAAAACTCTTAAAAGCAATCAAAGCCAAACCGAGTGTGTAGCATCTGCCAGTTATTGCTAAAGGAGTCACTCCCGGTGAAGGGATCTCGGTCCTTTCCTCATCGAATAAGGTGCAGGGTATATCATATATACCTCTATGCAAAGCAAGAACTGTAGCTACCTGTTTTATTTAAAATTTGATTCCACAACATCTTAGGTTTCTTTTCTTTCATTAATCACATTAATGAAGTCCCATCATTTAAGTACCTAAACATCACAGATAAATACGACGTACACTTATGCCATCCGCATTCGCCTCGATATCCCCTCGTGCACCGTTAGGTTAGGTAACTAACGACAGAGCAGGGCAGGGCTAGTGCGGGTGCAAAACATAAGTAACGTCTATATAATATATCATATATACTATATAAAGTATCCATCACAGAACATCACATGATCACATCACAGATATCGCAGCAGAAGAAACATATGAAACATTGGATATACTAGGACGTCCGTGTTTTCAATACGAGCCAGTATAAAACACGGATTCCACGGTTGTGATGAATAGCCAATCCCACACCCCTAGAACCCTACGAGAGCGGCAAGCAACCCTACCAATTCTAGGGTTAGGAGACCCGGACTCGACTCCTCGAGTTGGTCTCCCACTGGACCCCAGAACCCGGTTACTTGTGCTCCCCTCCTTGGGTCTATCCTAATGCGGAAAAGTAAATAATATACAAAAGGTGACAACTTCCGCTACCTGGAAGTGCCCCAAATAAAAGAATATTACATACAAGTTTTTACATGAATGAAAATGAAAAACACTCATCTCACATAAAAACCCCCGGCTATTCGAACACGACGATCCAATATAACATATCCAGAAACACATAACATCACATGTCATCAACGTAAGTAAGTATGCATATCCCAATTGTCGTTGATGTATAGCAACGAAACCGGCGATATGAACATACTACACTTACGGTCACAGAAAAGAAAGTGTAAAATTACAACAGTTGGAATCCGCAACCTCTTTAGACATCACATACCTAATCAAATGAAATACTTAGACATCACATGCCTAACAGTTATAAACCCCGCATTTTAGTCTCATTATCGAAAACTCTTTTCAATATCAAGTGAAACTAAACCGCTAGATTTATAACATTCATTCAGTTATCTCATAACTGTTTGTGAATTCCAATTATTGTATCACATTCCAGATAAACAGAAAATGTTAAACTTTTCGATCGAACAGTCGAATACCCAAGTTTTCCTGATACAGCTCAACACATGAAATAAGTCTAACAACATTCAGTTCGTGCCTCAGTACCAACGGTCCAGCCGTAGAAGGGTCAAGCCAACGCCTCACATATGGCACGCCGTACTCCCCCAAACCCGAAGGTTCAAAGGGCAGTTCAAGACGGTCACATAATCGAGTTAAGGTTTGTTGTCTTCTAGAGGGTCCATCGCGTTACTTGCACTACTTAGAACGTCGTTAAACTACGGAAAAATCCAACACTTGGAAATTTCCCGACAGGGGAAAAATTGGGTATTTATATCCGGTCGAACTTTTTAACATATTCTAAAAATTATCCGGAAAAACACAAAGACGAAATTTGATACCCCGATCGAAACACCGAATCCCCAAAGCAACCCCAGAAAATTCAACTCTTGAATAATTATTAAAAATACCCAGGAAAATCACCACTGGAAACTAAGAATTACTGTGTAAAATTCTTTATATATTGAGGCCGTACGGCCGCGGAACCGCCGCATGAGCCATGCTCATGCCGCGGATCCGCGGCGGCTTAGTGGAATTAGGCTGTCGAATTTCACACAAACTCTTATATTTTCCTGATGGTTTTTCTGCATATTTTTAATCTGGAAAAATCCCAGATTTTGGAAAAAGTCCAGAGAGCACTTGGGTTTTAGGGTTTCGGGTTCGTTCGGACATCAAACGTCGTCTGGACTTCGCCTAAGGCTCTAGCTAGGCTCTGATACCACTGCAGGGTTCCTAGGCACTCTAATGAAGTCTCACAAGGTATCAACCATGCCAATTTCAAAAATTATGGGTGCCGAGAAACCCTAATACGGATCGTTGACTAGAAGTTTAGGCGAAAAGATAATCTAGTTAACTACTTAACTAAAAGTTAGATGCTACAACCTTTGTAGATCCGGTTCTCCACTTCCTTAGCTCCACGTGGGTGTCCTCTCGCTGTCCATCATGAATCCCGAACTCAATCGTCGGCTTCATCGGAGAATCGGGCGAGCTAGGTCGTCGGCTTCGTGTCAAAGACGATCTACGTCGAGGCATCACAAGTTCAAGCTCCGACTTCACAAAGTTGTGAAACTTGTGAAGAATACACCCAAAACAACTTGGCAAGAGGTAAAGGGTGAAGAAATAGGAGGTGGGTTCACTTTAGAATTGGATTTCTCTCACTTTAGCTCAAGTTGCCATTGATGGCATCAAGCTTTTTTCTTTGAAGATGAAGATGAAGAAGAAGAAAGAATATCATAAGTGTTGAGATAAAATAAAAATAAATCAATACTTATCATAATGTGAACCATAGTTAAGTGTAGAGAATTAACTAAGGTTAGAAGAATGGTTAGGGTTTAGTGTCAAGACAAAATGGTCACAAAGTCAAAGCTTCATGAAGCTTCAACAATGTTCAAGAATGAAAGCAACCATTTTGTATTCTTATCCCATTCTTTTTCCAAAAATGAATAAATAAAAGAATGGATAAATAAAAACCCTAATCACTTTCTAATCTAAGTTTAATTCTATACACTTAACCAAATGAGCATGCATCATCAAACATGATACAAACATGTGCACAAAAGTATATCACATATACAATTTGCACATCAAGTGAGAATATCCATTTAAAGTGAACCAATACTAGTTAATGCAAAGTAATATATCAAATATATAATTATACATTAAATCATTAAATCAACACTTGACTTAACGATCCGGTCATATCGCATATAACCGACTAGTATCCTATGTATCGGCTTATCGAATCAATGATTCGATAACTAGGTCATATCGAATATAACCAATCGACACATCCATCGTGAGAATGAAATACGGTATCACATACACGCATTATTCTCGGTCCTGCACATATCTCATATGCGCTCCTATTTCGTTTCGCTTGAGCTAGGAAACCTCTGTGTAGGACTCTAAAGACTTGTCAATACGCCGGTAGCAGATGATGATCATATCAAGCACCCACAAGCCGCAAGCGGTCTGCTAAACGTAACGGCCATCCAGGTATTGAGCGATCAGAAGATCGACGAGCTAGCCCGCTCACACTCCTGTGAATCCAACCAGTAACACTTACCGTACAGTCCGGTCTGTTCGTATGATATGTCGCATATCAAGTCTAGGGGTGGTAAACGTCAGACCCCAATAACCGATAAGTCGTGCCGATGTAAGGCTCATAACGGGTCGAGAAACTACTGGTAACACTTACCAGCAAATCTCTGATCAGCCCTGGCCAGGGACTTCCCTGTTACGGCCAATCGAGCACAGCGCAACATCAACCCCCAATACCGGGAGAGACGAAACCCCTCCTATCGCTCATTGCCTCCATGTGACTCGGGACTGTACCCAAAGACCACCGTTTTGCATGCCCTCATGGACGTGGTAAGGTGGAGATCAAAGCACAGTGGGAATCACACAAGACTCTATGACGATCTCGGGTCTACAGACTAACCTGTACAAGTGTCACCTGAGAACTGCCATCTGACGTGAGGTATAATACCATCTGGGAGTTCTCGGCGAGTCCGTCCAGTGTACCCAGTCTCCACTGAGCACCCGTATACCATCTCTGATGTCAAACACCAATGGATATGGGATCATCCATTGCCCATCTCATGGGTTGAGAAGCATATACGCTAGTCTACTTTGGTATATCGATGCCCCGTCTCGATACACCCACGACTAGGGACCTTGAAGGATGTACTTATGGACTACCATGTCCCCACTAGTATGAGCTGCATCATAGTCCAGGTAGTCAAGTACACATCCTTAGGGCTTTACCAACATGTAACTGTAAGACAGTTTAAAGAGACTAGTGTACATGTTAAGTTAAAGAGTAACCAGATAGCATACTATCATATCGAGCAAGAAAGTCATCTCTATATATGTCCAAGCATCCAATATAATATACATCATCTGTACAATACTGGCCTCTAGGGCATACATACAACTAACAATCCTTTGATTCGATTGCAATGTTCCTATCAATCCTGTTTCTTGTTCCAGTCACTATGCCGCCGGAGACTATGAGGGCCAGAGGGCTGCCGCCAGAGATGAGATTACAGTATGCTCGTTTGAGATGAGGACCGATCAGGGCGGTACGCCTACCACTCAGGGACAGAATGATCCGCCTTCTCCACGACGGATAGCTAGGCCAGAGTCGAGTAATTAGGACTTGCGACAGATGGTTGGATTGTTTGTGGTGGTTAGCCGAGCTCCGAGTGCCGATGATGTCCCTCCTATTTCAGGGACTGTGATTGTACCTACTTCTTAGGCAACTGTTTCTGTTGTTACCAAGTTTATTTCCGTATCCATATAGGAGTTTTTGAGGCTGAGGCCTCCAGTTTGTCTTTTTACGGCACTGATGCAGCGAAGGATCCGTAGACAATTCTTGATAGGATGGCTAGGAATTGTCGTTCACAGAGTTATTCTGACGAGATATGGTTTGAGCTTACGAGTTTTCGTTTAGAGAGGTCTTGCTCAGACGTGGTGCGAGTCAATTGAGAGAGGCCGAGCTGCAGATTTACTTCCTACGACTTGGGATGAGTTCACAGCTGTATGTCTTGCTCGTTTCCTTCCGGAGAGCGTTCGAGATGTCCGAGCTCATAGCTTTGAATCTTTGCGCAAGAATCCAGGGACGACAGTGTTCGAGTACGACATTCAGTTTACTTAGTGGTTCGATATGCTCCTTACCTGGTGGACACTAAAGAGAAACAGATAAAGAGGTTCGTGTGGAGACTGGACATGCAATTATTTCTTACTATTGGTGCCCAGCATTTTGACACTTATGCAGCCACGATGGATGCAACCTTACTGCTATAGCAGCGTATTTTCGAGACTTCAATCGTTTCTGGACCAAAGCGGAATTGTACCGGTATGCCAGCTCTGAGGCGGTTAGATAGACGTTGTTGTGACAGTTATTCTTTCGATGTTTCCTCCGATGCGTACTTCTTTCTTGTGTTATTTCAGTGTTTCTTTCGATGTGCGTATTTCTTTTGTTGTTTGAACTTGTATCTACGCACTTTATATCGAAGTCGAGCCGATAATAGTCCTTGCTAAATCAGCACCTTGTTGTGATTTCTTTCATAGGCTAGTCTTTTGTAGCTCTATGTGTTTCTCATTCACATTCGTTTTATTCGTATTGGAGATAGGGATTCCTCTGTCAATTTGATTTTCTCGATATGTTTGAATTCGAAGTTCTTCTGAGCATGGATTGGTTAGCCACGTGTTATACATCCGTGGACTGTCGTGAGAAGGCAGTCAAATTTAATTTTCCGAGTAAGCCAGTTCTTGTTTGTTTTCGGGAAGATCGTAGTGACACCTTTTCCAGTTTGATTTCTTCTTGTCGAGCTAGTCAGCTTTTGAGAAAGGATGTCAGGAATTCTTGGCGTATGTTTGTGATGTTAGAGCCGCAGAGGTCCCGTTGGACCTGGTCTTGGTTGGAAGAGAGTTTCCAGAAGTTTTCCTGACGAGTTGCTTGGTTTGTCGCCAGAGCGCGATATTGAGTTCTTCTTTGACTTGATTTCTGGAACGAAGCCTTTTTTCTATATCGCAATATCAGATAGATCCGGTGGAGCTTAAAGAACTGAAGGATCAGTTGCAAGATTTGCTGGATAAAGGGGCTTGTTCGTCCGAGTGCGTCATTTTGAGGAGCTCCTATTCTGTTCGTCAAGAAGAAAGAAGACAGTTGTGTTTGTGATTCGATTTTTGTCATTTGAATCGGGTTACTGTGCGGAACAGATATCCCTTATCTCGTACTGAAGATTTCTTCGATTAGCTCCAGGGCGCGGGACATTTCTCGGAGATTGACTTGCGATCAGGTGACCAATAGTTGTGGGTTCGAGAGGGTGATATTCCGAAGACTGCTTTCCATACATGATACGGGCGTTATAAGTCTTGGTGTTGTCGTTCGAGCTCACCAATTCTCCAGCAGCGTTTATGGACTTGATGAACCGCATATTCAGGCCGTTTCTTGATCACTTATTATCGTGTTCGTTGATGACAATTTTATACACTTTTAGAGCTGAGTGGAGCCTGGGCAGTAATTGAGGATTATGTTGCAGACCTTGAGGGAGCACCAGCTATTCGCTAAATTATCCACGTGTGTTTTCTGGTTGGATAGTGTGGACTTCTTGGGACACGTAGTTACAAGAGATGGAAAGTATGGAACCGAAGAAGATCGAGGCCGGTCAGCACTGGCCCAGACCTGTATTAGCGACGGAGGTTCGCAGCATTTTGGATTTTGGGCGGATACTATTGATATTTCGTACAGGATTTTTCGCATATAGCTGCAACGTTGAACGGGTGACCCGGAAGGGCGTTTCTTTTCGTTGGACTAAGGTATGCGAGAAGATCTTTCAGCAGTTGAAGACTCGTTTGATTACGGCGCTAGTATTATCTTTGCCTTTAGGATCAGGCGGTTTTGTTGGTTATTGCTATGCTTGTCGGCTTTTGAAGAAGCATGAGCAGAATTTTCCAACTCATGATTTATAGAAGGCTGCGGTGATTTTTACACATAAGATTTGGAGACACTACTTATACGACGAGTCGTGCTTGATATTCACGGACCACAAGAGCTTGAAGTATATCTTTCAGCAGCGAGATCTAAATTGGGACAACACAGATGGATGGAGCTAGTGAAAGACTATGATTGAGAGATTCTTTATCGTCCGGACAAGGAGAATGATGTGGCAGTTGCTTTGAGTCGGAAGCCCGGAGGTAGCTTGTCTTGTTTGAGCGCAGTTCAGAGACAGTCGACAGCAGATTGGTAGATACTATATGACAGCCGAGTACAGTTCAAGTTTACGTTGACCAGGGGACAACTTGTCCGTGTCTATGCACATCCACAGTTATTTCATCATATCCGTGAGGCACAGTCCGATGACGTTCGTTTGTCGGAGATCATGGAGCAGGTTCGACAGGGCAGAGGTTCAGAGTTCGTGATTGATGATCAGGGAGTACTAAGATTTGGAACTCGACTATGTGCGCCAAATTCCGAGGAACTGAGATGCGAGATCTTATAAGAGGCACATCAGTCAACATATATGAATCGTGATTTGATAAAAGTCTACTAGTGTGAAGGGATGAAGAGAGATATCACAGATTTTGTTTCGGGATGCTGACTCGTCAGCAAGTCAAGGCTGAGCATCAGAGGCCAGCAGGAGAATTACAACCTTGCCCATTCTGGAGTGGAAATGGGAATAAATTTCTATGGATTGTATCGTGGGTCTACCTAGGACCAGTCGAGAGGATGGCTCTATTTGAGTGATTGTAGACCGATTGGCGAAAGCAGCTCACTTTCTGCCAGTGAATACCACCTTCGGATTCGTTCAGTATGTTCAGGTATATGATGATGAGGTTGTGCGACTACATAGAGTTCCGACTTGTATTGTGTCCAGCAGAGGCACCCAGTTCACCAGCCGACTAGTGTAGAAATATTAAGAGACTTTAGACACCCGATTGAGTTTCAGTACATCTTTCTACCCGTAGACCGATAGTCAGTCAGAGCGGACCATTCAGACTCTTGAGGATAGGCTCCGAACTTGCGTTCAAGATTTTTGTGGTAATTGGGATCGCCACTTGCCTTTGATAGAGTTTTCCTAAAATAACAGCTTCCAGGAAAAGATTCAGATGGCACCCTTTGAGATATTATATAGGAGGAAATGCCGATCACCAGTTTGTTGGACAGAGCTTAGTGAGAGCAGTATTTTGGGGCCATAGATTGTGTAGGAGATGACCGAAAAGATTCAGATGATTTGGGATAGGATGAGATCAGCCCAGAGTAGGAAGAAATCTTATACAGACCGACGTCGGCGCAGACTTGAGTTTGTCTAGTAGGCGATCATGTTTTTCTTGAAGGTTTCTCCGAAGAAGGGCGTGTTAAGATGCGGGAAGAAAAGGAAGGCTTAGTTCCAATTATGTAGGTCCCTTAGTGATTCTCGAGCGTGTCGGTGCGGTTGCTTATTGTTTGGCTCTTCCACCTAGCTTTCCAGATATTCACCTTGTGTTTCATGTATTGATACTCCTCAAGTACCTTCATGACCCCTCTCGCGCGATACAACATTAGACGATCCAGCTGGGGCGCAATCTTTCTTTCACCGAGCAGCCGATATTCATTCTGAATAGGCAGGTGGTGAAACCGAGGTAAAAGGTCATACCGTCTATAAAAGTTCTTTGGCGTGGCCCGAACAACGAGAAGGTCACATGGGAAGCCGAGGACCAGATGAGGAAGAAATATCCGCATCTCTTCGAAGGTACGCATAGTCAGATTTTTTAAATTCGGAGACCAAATTTCTTTAAGGGGGGAAGATTGTAACGCCTTGAAAATTTGTATAGGTTAATTTCATGTTAATTAGCGACAATACGTGTTTTTCGTAAAAACCTAGTTAATAAATATTTTCCATATAAACATGAATATATCTGTTTGATGATGTGAATATGTGTATAATTGTGTGTTATTAGTTAACATTTAAATTATTGTTCACTTAATTATTTATTTTACCTATTTACTGATTATGAGCTATTTTCTTAAAAGACATGCACACACATATCTTATGCAACCCTTAGCTAACAACATGTTGACACATGCTTAAACAACCATGGTAACTTAATCTCTTTTTCTTTATATATAACATACTTTTCTTTCTCTCCTCTCAAGTGTTCTAGAATTTTCATTTAAAAGAATATTTAAAATAAGAAAAGAAACAAGGAGGTGTGGGGGGAATTTATTGCAAGTATGGTTCACATTTCTCTCTCTCAAACTCTCTAGAACTTCCTCTCTCTCTCAACTAGGCAGCCACCTCCCCTCTCCTCCTTCTTTCTCCCATAGTTTCATCTCTCTACCTCACACAAAATCCCTCAAGTCTTCACAAATCAAATCTAAACACTTAATTTCAAATATCTTTTTGGCTCTTGAAGCAAGTTTTTGATTTGGGAGGCAAGGCTATCAAGTTTGAATCATTCTCTTATCCTCTTGAGGTATAAAGCCAAACTTAATTTCCTATTTGATAAACTTTTAGTTTATTAAGCATAATGTAGTGTTTAAGTGGTGATTAGTGCTAATTATGTGTTTTAAGAGGAGATTAAGATAAGTTAGGGTTTTTATGGCTTGAATAGGGTAATTATAAGTAGTTAGTGTCTAATAATTCAAGTCATTCTACTGATTACACTAAAATACCAATATGTTTTAAATAAGAATTTCAAAATAGTTTTTAGTTAAGTTTTAGGATACTGAGAATCTGCTATCAATGCATTAGTTTTCAAATTAAACAAACATATACAGTAGACTACATATAGGGCCGTGAGTGTATTGTAGAAATACGGACCCGTTTCACCCCACTTGACCCGGTGAGACACCCTTGATTTCCGATCTGGCCGGCCACCCTATGGAGTTGGGCGATGAAAAATTTGCAGGAAGCTCTCGGTAGTTATTTGATGGTATTTGGTATTGCTTGTTTGCTTGGTTTCTTCTCCAGATAAAATCTGGGACCAATTACCTGTATTTTTAGTTTTGTGACTTGCGCGACACGTACATTCCGAGTCCAGGTTTGGTGTCTGCTGTGTATCACAGCCAATCGGGATGGTTTCAGACTTTAACACACACGTTTTGGTACTTCGAGTGCACACGCGTTTAGCTTATGGCGCTAGTTTTCTCGTATGGTCTTGATAACGCGTTCTACACAATATTAGCCTTATGTGTTGCATTGTGTAATTTTAGGATCGGTCGCGGAGGCATCGGACGCGGCACGAAAAGGAAATGCGGTGATTGGATCGGACTAGTTGAGGCGTTCCGGTGAGTAGATGTACACATCTACGGGGGAATCGTCTGGATGGCGCAAGGCGCCCGATAGTTAGAATATCTTTTAGTACTTGTATTTATATGCGTAGTTCCTAATTATTCATCTTGTTGCATCGCATCATCTTTCATATATATATATATATATATATATATGATATCATCTCATAGGACACTTGCACCATTACCATTGGTTTATGCGGCACGTGCACTATTCATATGGACACATACGCCTTGGTAATTGCTACGCCACGAATACTATATAACTTGTTTAAATCAGAATATAAAATCATTGCAACATATACTGTTTGTAAACCTGTATTTGTATATTCAACTCATCAGGATGGATACATAGGATTGTTAGTCATATGCATATACCTCATTGCATCATCGTTCATGCATAGTTTTCTAGTCACGCATCATATTTCATATTGTAGATACCATAGGCATTCATCATCACCGACATGTGTACATATGGTGATTTTTCTTGAGGATTTCAGTATTATGAGATTTCTGGATTTTTGGGAAAACCGCAAGAATTTTATAAACCGTTATCATTTTAATAATGCAAGTTGTGGTTTTCTCATGATATGATGTATGTGTCGTCCACCATGAGATTTCTGTTAGTTGTATGTATGCCCAAGAGGCCAGTATTGTACAGATGATGTATATTATATTGGATGCTTGGACATATATAGAGATGACTTTCTTGCTCGATATGATAGTATGCTATCTGGTTGCTCTTTATCTTAACATGTATACTAGTCTCTTTAAACCGTCTTATAGTTACATGTTGGTAAAGCCCTTAGGATGTGTACTTGACTACCTGGACTATGATGCAGATCATACTAGTGGGAACATGGTAGTCCATAAGTACATCCTTCAAGGTCCCTAGTCATAGGTGTATCGAGATGGGGCATCGATATACCAGTGTAGACTAGCGTATACGCTTCTCGACCCATGAGATGGGCGATGGATGATCCTATATCCATTGGTGTTTGACATCAGAGATGGTATACGGGTGCTCAATGGAGACTGGATACACTGGACGGACTCCCCGAGAACTCCCAGATGGTATTATACCTCACGTCAGATGGCAGTTCTCAGGTGACACTTGTGCAGGTTAGTCTGTAGACCCGAGATCGTCATAGAGTCTTGTGTGATTCCCACTGTGCTTTGATCTCCACCTTACCATGTCTATGAGGGCGTGCAAAACGGTGGTTTTTAGGTACAGTCCCGAGTCACATGGAGGCAATGAGCGATAGGAGGGGTTTCGTCTCTCCCGGTATTGGGGGTTGATGTTGCGCTGTGCTCGATTGACCGTAACAGGGAAGTCCCTGGCCAGGGCTGATAAGAGATTTGCTGGTAAGTGTTACTAGTAGTTTCTCGACCCGTTATGAGCCTCACATCGGCGCGACTTATCGGTTATTGGGGTCTGACGTTTACCACCCCTAGACTTGATATGCGACATATCAGACGAGGAGACCGGACTGTACGGGAAGTGTTGCCGGTAGGCTTGACAGGAGTTGTAGCAGGTTCGCTTGTTCTCTTCTGATCGCTCAATACCCGGGTGGCCGTTACGTTTAGCTGACCGCTTGCGGCTTGGAGGTGCTTGATATGATCATCACCCACTGCCGGCGTATTGACGAGTCTCAGAGTCCCACAATGGAGTTTCCTAGTCCAGGCGAAACGTTGTGGTGCGCGTATGCGATATGCGCATGGACCCGATTAAAATACGCGTATAAGATACCGTATATTGATCGGGCGGCTTGCTTTTGGTTAGGGTCGTATGTGATATGGCCGGATTGATAAATCAAGTGTTGATTTATCATTTAACCATTAGATTCTCACTAGAAATCCTTTCTTGTTTCTTTGGATGTATGCATGCATGTATTCATTTCTTATTGTTTCATGCACATATGGATGTGCATGCACACATACATACATCAACTATCATGGTTGATTATACATAGAAAATGGTGGATATATAAGACTCACACCATGGTTTATATTATGGATATTTATTTCTATTTTTGCAAAATCAAAAGAAAAGAGAAAAAGGTGAATGATTGGTTATCTTCTACACTCTTCTCTTGACCTAACCATTTTCACCTACCATTTAACCATGATTTATCTTCCTCTTCTCTTTTAACTAAGATGAAATAAATATCCATACCCATTAACCATGGTTTGAAATGAGAAAGGAAAATATATATACTTATGTTTTTCTTTTTCTCTTAAGAATGATTTCATTCTCTTCTTCATAATATCCATCATCTTCTTCAACCTTGAGCTTATGCTTTCTTGAATTTTCAAGTGAGCAAAATATTCATCAAAATAGGATTTTGAAGTGAGAAAGAGAACCACAACACCATTCTACACAAGTCTAGCCCACTTTTTTAGAGTGTTAGCTTCGATTTTCATTCTTGATCTTGCGAAGTTGCTAGCTTGGACAAAGCGGACTCCGGGTGGATCATCGGTGACCTCAAGGAGTTCAAGCGGAGCCTTTTCAAACCCCTAGTAGCCGAGGAGTCTAGCGTAGGGAGCTACAAAGGTTGTACTCTCTAAACCCTAGCTTTTCTTTCATATGATGATGTGATAAATTTAGAAACCCTAATTTTCTAGGATCGATCCGATGTTTGTTAACTTAGCACCCTAAAAACTCCACCTTTGGTTCATGTGATGCTTCCAAACCCTTCATGAGGCGCTAGGCTAACCTTTCATTGGTATCAGAGCCAACCTAGAACATTAGGCGACTATTTTACGAAGTTAAAACTCCGATCGAACCGAAATACGGCCTTTTAGAATGCTCTCTGGACATTTTTTAAAATCTGGTTATTTTCAGAATTAAAAATACTTAAAAAATACAGCAGGAAAATATAAGAAATAATGTGAAATACGAACCCATGATCAGAACAAAACGCCGCGGAACCGCGGCAAAGCTTGGCTTAAGCCGCGGCTCCGTGGCCATATAGTGGCTTCATGGCTTCGTTTTTGCACAGTAACTCCTTAAACTGCTTGTACATTGTTTTGAGTATGTTTAATATGAATATACTGTTGAAAATTCTGGAGATGGTTTTGGACTCGACGATTCGATCGGAATTTTCATTTCGTTTCTTTTCCGGATAAATTAGAAAGTATTGAAGTATTTGAACGAGTATCATTTGCTCACTTTTCACGGGGTTTAAAATCTTTCGGAAAAACGTGCAAGTTTGTTTGTGGTGGACCCTCTAGAAGACAACAAACCTTAACTCGATTATGTGACCGTCTTGAACTGCCTTTTGAACCTTAGGGTTTGGGGCAGTACGGCATGCCACATGTGAGGCGTTGGCTTGACCCTTCTACGGCTGGACCGCTACCACTGTGTCACACTCCGGGTTTTTGAACTCCGCTCAAGTGTTGAGGCTTAGAGAATTTTGGGTATTTGATCATTCGTTCGAAAACTTTAATACCGTCTAATTATCTGGAATGAGATGCAATGTGTGGAATTCATATTATAAGACATGAAATACGAGGTATGTGATACTTCGCATTTACGATGTCTAAAGAGAATGTAGATTCCAGATATTGCAGTTTTACACTTTCTTTTCTGTGACCGTAAGTGTAGTATGTATTTACCGATTGTCGTTGCTATACATCGACGACAATCGGTGTATGCATACTTACTTACGTTGATGATATATGATATTATATGTTGCTGAGATATGATGTGCAGGATTGTCGCGATTGAATAGCCGGGGGGTTTTATGTGAGATGAGAGTTTTATATTTTCATTCATGTAAATTCAAATGTAATGTAATATTCTTTTATTTGGGGCACTTCTGGGTTGAGGTTGTGTCACCAGTGTTGTATATTATTTACTTTTCCGCATTAGGATGGACCTAAGGAGGGGAGCACACGTGACCGGGTTCTGGGGTTCAGTGGGAGGCCATCTCGAGGAGTCGAGACCGGGTCTCCTAAACTCCAGAATTGGTAGGGTCGCTTTCCACTCTCGTAGGGGTCCAGGGTGTGGGCTTGGCTATTCATCGCGACTATGCAATTCGTATTTTCTATTTTGGCTAAATACCGGGCGTCCTAGTATATCCCACATTATATCTATGTTTCTGCTGCGATATCTGTGATGTGATCATTTGATATGTTCTGATGGATACAGTATATAGTATATATGATATATTATATAGGCGTTACTTATGATTTACACCCGCACTAGCCCTGCCCTGCTCTGTCGTTAGTTACATAACCTAACGGTGCACGAGGGGACATCGAGGCGAATGCGGATGGCATAAGTGTACGTCGTATTTATCTGTGATGTTTAGGTGACTTAAATGATGGGACTTCATTAATGTGATTAATGAAAGAAAAGAAACCTAATCGATGTTGTAGAATCAACTTTTTAAATAAAAAGGGTAGCTACAGTTTTGCTTTGCATAGCGGTATATATGATATACCCTGCACCTTATTCGATGGGGAAAGGGCCGAGATCCCTTCCCCGGGAGTGACCCCTTTAGCAATAACTGGCAGATGCTACACAGTCGGTTTGTCTTTTGATTGCTTCTATAGTTTCTGCTTTGCACAGTGATATATATGATATATCCCGCACCTTATTCGACGAGGAAAGGGCCGACGATCCCTTCACCGGGAGTGACCCCTTTAGCAAAACTAGAAAAGCCTCAAGAACACTCCATTTCTAAACTTCACTTGATTCTACAATGATATCAAGTTCATTACGCAATAGGTTTTCAGAAAAACCTGCGTAGCCCTCCGTCATTTCAGATAAGTACTACTTAGTATTCATGCTGCGGTAGTTTAGCCTCCGTCAAGGCGTAGTGTATGGTAGCTAACTAGTGCTTATCTGTTAGCATATGATGCGATTGGATTAGGGTATTCGTACGGCGTAGTTTGGCCTCCGTCAAGGGTCATACGGGTGGGTTTAATTCAATCAAGAAATGACGGGTTGAACTTGACTAGCGCCCTGTGGGTAGTTTGGCCTCTGTCAAGGTCATGGGACGCTAGGGGCAAAAGCATTATCGGGAATTTCAAGTGTTGAAATTTGCAATGAGATTGCATACCTTCTATGAGATAGTTGGATCCCGATACCCACTGCGAGTAATTGTTACTCCTGGGAGAGTTTTACACAGGACAATTAGCCGATCAAGTAGGTATCTAGAAAGGTGTCAACGGGGTTACGCCTCTGGGAAAACGAGGTTTACTTTAATTATGTCCGTGCGAAAGCACGGGGAACCTCCCTCAAAGTACCGACACTGGCCTGGCTGAAAGATCGGCGAAGTTGTAGGGTGTAATTAATCCCGGCTAATCTTTCCTTTTAGGGTTTGAAGGATGATTTGATAAAAACCAGTGGGAGCCATCCTGATTAGATAGGATAATAACCAATCTGATCTTGCAAGAGCATACGCTAAAGTGTTTTCTTCTCTCTCTCTCCAGGTAGCGACCATGTCATGCCTTAATCAAGATAATAATATGGATGTATTGACCGAACCCGTCTGTTATACTGTGCAGGGGAACGTTGAACCCGTTCTATCTTATAAGTGTTATAAGATTGAACAGGAAACAGGAGAATATCTGGATTCTCACACCGCCCAAACGGAGAACATGCATGTTGATGCACCTTCTTCGGGTGTGTTTGTTATTGAGAACTGTTTTTCAGTTCACCCTACGTCCTGGGTATTGGATACCGGATCAGGATCCCATATATGTAAACAGTTGCATGGGCTACGGAAAGGTAGAGAACTGGGAAAAGGTGATCATTCCGTTCAAGTAGGGAATGGTGCAAGTATTGCAGCCAAAGCAGTTGGCGAATATCACCTAGTATTACCAAGTGGTGATACTCTGATTCTAAATGAGTGCTATTATATACCGAACATGATGTGCAACATTATATCAGTTTCTTTATTAAGTAAAGAAGGATATAATTTTGTAGTAAAGGATAATGTTATGGACATATTCCTAGATCAAAAGTTGATTGCATCAGGCTCGTTACATAATGGCATATTCATTCTAAATCAAAATACAGTCCTCAATATACAAAACACACACAAGAGGAAAAGTTCAGAAATGAACGAATCCTTCTTGTGGCATTATAGACTTGGTCATATCAATGCGACATGACTGGCTAAGTTATATAAAGATGGATATTTGAATTCGTTCAAATTATCATCTTATGATACTTGCCATTCATGTCTCAAAGGAAAGATGACCAAAACTCCGTTTACGGGACACGGAGAAAGGGTTACAGAACTTTTGGGACTGGTGCATAGCGATGTATGCGGTCCCATGTCTACACATGCCAGGGATGGTTCTTCCTACTTCATTACATTCACTGACGATCTCTCAAGATTCGGATATGTGTTCCTAATGAAACACAAGTCTGAAGCTTTTGAGAAATTCAGAGAATACAAAAACGAAGTAGAGAACCAAACGGGCAAAAGTATTAAGATCTTTCGATCTGATCGAGGAGGAGAATACTTACGCACTGAATTCAGAGATTATCTAAAAGAGAATGGGATTCACTCTCAGCTTACTCCTCCTTATACACCACAGCACAACGGTGTATCTGAGCGGAGAAACCGCACTCTATTAGATATGGTGCGCTCTATGATGAGTGCAGCTGAGTTACCTATTTCCTTCTGGGGATATGCACTGGAGACAGCTGCATACCTATTGAATAGAGTTCCAACCAAATCAGTGCCTACCACTCCATATGAGAATGGAATGGTAAGAGACCATGTCTTAATTTTATTCAGATATGGGGTTGTCCGGCCTATGTTAAAACACAAAATCCGGACAAGCTCGAGGCAAGGTCTGTTCTATGTAAGTTTGTTGGATATCCCAAACATTCGCGATGGTATATCTTCTACCACTCCGAGGAACAAAAAGTGTTTGTTTCTCGACATGCCATTTTCTTAGAAAAGGGTTTTCTTATGAAACAGACAAGTGGTATTGAGGTAGAACTGGAAGAGGTTCCAGCGACACAAACTATAACAGAAGACTTGGTAGAACCAGAGGATTCAGTAGTACCCGACGAACCCCAGCCTCTCCGCCGATCTAGTAGGGTTTCTCATCCACCTGAGAGATACTACGGTTTTCTCATTGACGGTGGGAGCGAGGATTGCATCATGGAGGATGATGACCCAACTAGTTTCGAGCAGGCCATCACGAGTAGAGACTCAGTGAAGTGGCTGGATGCAATGCGGTCCGAGATGGAATCCATGTACACCAACAAAGTATGGACTTTGGAAGATGCTCCTGAAGGGGTAAAACCCATTGGGTGCAAGTGGATCTTCAAGAAAAAGGTTGGTGTAGATAGGAAAGTGGAGACTTTCAAAGCTAGACTTGTTGCGAAGGGTTTTCGTCAAAGACCAGGTGTGGACTATGACGAAATCTTCTCTCCAGTAGCTATGGTTAAATCCATCCGGATCATGCTTGCCATCACTGCATATCATGATTACGAAATCTGGCAAATGGATGTTAAGACCGCCTTTCTAAATGGTGGTTTAGAAGAGTGCGTGTACATGACTCAGCCAAAAGGCTTCGTAGATAGTGGGAGCAGCGGGAAGGTGTGCAAGCTGCTTAAATCCATTTATGGATTGAAGCAAGCATCGCGGAGTTGGAACATCTTCTTTGACGTCGTTATCAAAGAGTTTGATTTCGTCAAAAACATAGATGAACCTTGTATCTACAAGAAGGTGGCAGAGAGTAAGGTTGTCTTCCTCGTATTGTACGTAGACGGCATACTCTTGATAGGAAATGAAATTCCTATGCTGCAATCGGTCAAGCTCTTCTTATCACAAAGATTCTCGATGAAAAATCTTGGTGATGCCTCCTGCATATTGGGAATAAGGATCTATAGAGATAGATCCAAACGGATATTGGGATTGTCCCAATCCAGGTACATTGACACCATACTAAAGAGGTTTAGTATGGAAGAATCCAAGCGTGGGAACTTACCCACGATCTCTAGAGTCACTCTCTCCAAAGAGATGTCTCCCAAGACTGATTTGGTGAGAGCTCGCATGCAAGGGATACCCTATGCTTCGGCTGTAGGCTCTATCATGTACGCGATGCTGTGTACCAGACCCGATGTAGCATATTCACTAAGTGTAGTGAGCAGGTATCAAGCTGATCCTGGAGAGAGTCACTGGACAGCTGTGAAGAGCATTCTCAAGTACTTACGAAGGACTAAAGAGATGCTCTTGGTGTATGGTAACGGAGAACTCCAAGCTGAGTCCTTTACCGATTCGAGCTTCCAGAGTGATAAGGACGACTCTAAGTCGCAGTCGGGATTTGTCTTTACCCTTTACGGAGGGGCGGTTAGCTGGAAGAGTTCCAAGCAGGAAACCGTGGCAGACTCGACGATGGAGGCTGGATACATCGCTGTCAACGATGGTGCCAAAGAGGCTGTCTGGATCAAGAAGTTCATTACTGAACTTGGAGTGGTTCCATCCATTGAGCATCCAATACCTTTGTATTGCGATAACAATGGAGCGGTGGCTTTGGCCAAGGAACCCAGGTCCCATCAGCGATCTAGGCATATTTTGAGGCGGTATCACCTGATCCGGGAGATAGTTGATCGCCGGGAGATCGAGGTCAGGAGGGTTGACACGAAGAATAACACAGCGGATCCACTCACGAAGGCCATTCCCCAGATACAGTTTGAGAGACTCTTCGGGATGCTCGGTATGCGATACTACAGTAGCTGGCCCTAGTGCAAGTGGGAGATTGTTAGTTGTATGTATGCCCTAGAGGCCAGTATTATACAGATGATGTATATTATATTGGATGCTTGGACATATATAGAGATGACTTTCTTGCTCGATATGATAGTATGCTATCTGGTTGCTCTTTATCTTAACATGTATACTGGTCTCTTTAAACTGTCTTCTAGTAACATGTTGGTAAAGCCCTTAGGATGTGTACTTGACTACCTGGACAATGATGCAGATCATACTAGTGGGAACATGGTAGTCCATAAGTACATCCTTCAAGGTCCCTAGTCATAGGTGTATCGAGACGGGGCATCGATATACCAGTGTAGACTAGCGTATACGCTTCTCGACCCATGAGATGGGCGATGGATGATCCCATATCCATTGGTGTTTGACATCAGAGATGGTATACGGGTGCTCAGTGGAGACTGGGTACACTGGACGGTCTCGCCGAGAACTCCCAGATGGTATTATATCTCACGTCAGATGGCAGTTCTCAGGTGACACTTGTGCAGGTTAGTTTGTAGACCCGAGATCGTCATAGAGTCTTGTGTGATTCCCACTGTGCTTTGATATCCACCTTACCATGTCCATGAGGGCGTGCAAAACGGTAGTTTTTGGGTACAGTCCCGAGTCACATGGAGGCAATGAGCGATAGGAAGGGTTTCATCTCTCCCGGTATTCAGGGTTGATGTTGCGCTGTGCTCGATTGGCCGTAACAGGGAAGTCCCTGGCCAGGGCTGATAAGAGATCTGCTGGTAAGTGTTACCAGTAGTTTCTCAACCCGTTATGAGCCTCACATCGGCACGACTTATCGGTTATTGGGGTCTGACGTTTACCAACCCTAGACTTGATATGTGACATATCAGACGAGGAGACCGGACTGTACGGGAAGTGTTGCTGGTTGGATCGACGGGAGTTGTAGCAGGTTCGCTTGTTCTCTTCTGATCGCTCAATACCCGGGTGGCCGTTACGTTTAGCTGACCGCTTGCGGCTTGGGGGTGCTTGATATGATCATCACCCACTGCCGGCGTATTGACGAATCTCAGAGTCCAACAATGGAGTTTCCTAGTCCAGGCGAAACGTTGTGGTGCGCGTATGCGATATGCGCATGGACCCGATTAAAATACGCGTATAGGATACCGTATATTGATCGGGCGGCTTGCTTTTGGTTAGGGTCGTATGTGATATGGCCGGATTGATAAATCAAGTGTTGATTTATCATTTAACCATTAGATTCTCACTAGAAATCCTTTCTTGTTTCTTTGGATGTATGCATGCATGTATGCATTCCTTATTGTTTCATGCACATATGGATGTGCATGCACACATACATACATACATCAACTATCATGGTTGATTATACATAGAAAATGGTGGATATATAAGACTCACACCATGGTTTATATTATGGATATTTATTTCTATTTTTGCAAAATCAAAAGAAAAGAGAAAAAGGTGAATGATCGGTTATCTTCTACACTCTTCTCTTGACCTAACCATTTTCACCTACCATTTAACCATGATTTATCTTCCTCTTCTCTTTTAACTAAGATGAAATAAATATCCATATATATTAACCATGGTTTGAAATGAGAAAGGAAAATATATATACTTATGTTTTTCTTTTTCTCTTAAGAATGATTTCATTCTCTTCTTCATAATATCCATCATCTTCTTCAACCTTGAGCTTACGCTTTCTTGAATTTTAAAGTGAGCAAAATATTCATCAAAATAGGATTTTGAAGTGAGAAAGAGAACCACAACACCATTCTACACAAGTCTAGCCCACTTGTTTAGCGTGTTAGCTTCGATTTTCATTCTTGATCTTGCGAAGTTGTTAGCTTGGACAAAGCGGACTCCGGGTAGATCATCGGTGACCTCGAGGAGTTCAAGCGGAGCCTTTTCAAACCCCTAGTAGCCGAGGAGTCTAGCGTAGGGAGCTACAAAGGTTGTACTCTCTAAACCCTAGCTTTTTCTTTCATATGATGATGTGATAAATTTAGAAACCCTAATTTTCTAGGATCGATCCAATGTTTGTTAACTTCGCACCCTAAAAACTCCACCTTTGGTTCATGTGATGCTTCCAAACCCTTCATGAGGCGCTAGGCTAACCTTTCAATCTCTCGGTTCTTGAGCGGTATCATACACCCGATTCGAGGAGGAGGAGGAACCGTTTGTAGGTGCATGGTGGACCCGGTGCGGTACCCCGGGGCAAGATGGTCGCAGATGATGGCGTTGAGCCCGGCAGGGGAGCACTACCGACCGGTTATTTATGACGTGGCGGATATCCGGAGGATACCGATGTAGTCTTGAGATTTGATGATATGGGCCAGTCCGGATTGCCGCAGCCCGAGATTGATGATATAGGCCAGTCCGGATTACCGGAGCCCGAGACTTGATGCTATGGGCCTGTCCGGATTGCCGGAGCCCGAGATATTGAGATATTGATACATTGAGATATTCATATTTTGTGTCGATGCTTGACACGGATTTCTATTGATTTCATTGATGATATTACAGTTAAATTACAAGAGTTTTACTGAGATAAGAATACAGATTTTCTCGTACTAAACATATTCAGATCTTGTGTTGATTTTGCATTCATGTTGCATACATACCAGTGCATCGCATCATATTAGTATATGTAGACTGTGACGAAATTGCGTGCATGCTTACGATAGCCTTATTAGATGTTACTTACTACTCACGAGTTGGAAACTTACCCCCGTTGTGCCACAGTATCTTGCAGGTCCGACCCGTAAGCACAGTGGCGGCGGGCGCACTTCCTCACTTCATTTCTTTTGCTTGGACTTACGCATTGCTCATAGGTGGGTTGCGAAGATATTTATTTCCATCATGTATATTATTTTATATCTTGTATACTCCATCTACCCTTGTATATTGGACTAGACAGTGAGACTCGTGAGACTTGTATTTGTCGTGTTTGGTGTCGATGCTCACTTGAGCCGACGAGGTATTTTCTTATTTCTTGCTTTATAATGCTTATTGTGCACTTTTGTTATACATGTGCATGTGGTTGTGTTTCCGCCATCGGCGAAGAGCTAGCTCCCGCTTGGGGATGCCTTATTTCTTCATATATATGTATTTTCATGTGTTGTACCCATTTGGGGGCCAGTATTTACAAATGGGACTCTGCCGAAATTTTTGGGAAAATGTGATGTTGATTTTAAATGTTTAAATGTGACTTATTCGGTTAAAATCTCTTTCTTTAGATAAGTTTTCCTTCACTCTATTTCTGTAAATGGTTTTTATTTCTGGGCTTGGCTTACTTAGATTACGTACACCTTAAGACGTTTCATAACTTAAGTGCCAGTCAAGTTCCGTACCTTCGGGTCGTGACAATTTTGGTTTTGCGCAACTGTTTTTGTGTACCTAGTTTGACTTGTAATATCATTTCTGTATCTTTGTTATCTAAAGAAGGTTATGATTTTACATTTATAAGCGATGTCGTAAACATCCACCTTAATCATGGTCTGATAGGGTCAGGTACTCTAAACAACGGTATATACGTATTAAACCAACTACAAATTTTCAATGTCCAGAACACACATAAAAGAAAGACTCCAGAAATAAATCATGCTTTCTTATGGCATTGTAGACTGGGTCACATCAATGAAACACGGTTGACTAAATTACATAGAGTGGGATATTTGGATCCGTTCGAATATCAGTCTTATGCAACTTGTCAATCTTGTCTCATGGGAAAGATGACAAAGACTCCGTTCACTGGACACGGAGTAAGAGCGAGCGAGCTGTTGAGACTCATACACAGCGATGTGTGTGGTCCAATGTCTACACATGCGCGAAGTGGTTATTCATGATTCATTACTTTTACGGATGATTTCTCAAGGTATGGACATGTCTTCTTGATGAAGCATAAATCCGAAGCCTTTGAGAAATTCCGGGAATATAAGAATGAAGTGGAAAAACAAACAGGCAAAACTATCAAGACACTAAGATCTGATCAAGGTGGTGAATACTTGAGTGCCGAGTTCCTGGATTACCGAAAAGAGAATGGAATTCTCTCTCAGCTTACTCCTCCATACACGCCACAACACAACGGTGTATCAGAAAGGCAGAATAGAACCGTATTAGATATGGTTCTTTCAATGATGAGTAAAGATGAGTTGCCGCGATCCATCTAGGGATATGCACTAGAATCAGCTGAGTATTTTTTGAACCAAGTTCCTACTAAGTCAGTGCCTACCACACCATATCAGATGTGGAATGGGAAGAAACCTTGTCTTAGACATTTTAAGACATGGGGATGTCCAGCTTTTGTTAAAAAGCAGCATGCGGACAAGCTCGAGGCACACTCGGTACAGTGTAAGTTTGCGGGATACCCAAAGAACTCCAAGGGGTATTTTTTCTATTACGCAGAGGAGCAAAAGGTCTTTGTTTCTCGTCATGCCCGCTTCTTGGAAACTGAATTTTTAGAAAATCAGATAAGTGGGAGCGCAATAGAACTGGAAGAAATTCCAGTTACACAAGCTATTACTGAAAGCTTGGTGAAACCAGAAGTCTCAAAAGAACAGGACATTCCCGCGCCATTCCGCAGGAGTAGTAGGCTGTCTCATCCGCCTGAGAGATACTACAGTTTTCTCCTAGACGGGGATAGAGACGATTGCATCATTGATAATGATGAGTCGACTAACTTCTAGCAGGCCATTCAGAGCACTGTCTTGGTAAAATGGATGGATGCAATGCGGACCTAGATGGAGTCCATGTACACCAACAAAGTATGGACTTTGGACATTGGCCCAGAAAGGATAAAACCCGTATACTGCAAATGGATCTTCAGAAAGAAGATTGGTGTAGATGGACAGGTTGAAACTGTTAGTTAAATGTATGCCCTAGAGGCCATTACTATACATAGGATGTATATTGTAGTGGATGCTTGGATATATATAGGGAGGACTTTCTTGCTCGACATGATAGTATGCTATCTGGTTGCTCTTTACCTTAACGTGTATACTGATTGTCTCTCTGTTACATGTTGGTAAAGCCCTTAGGATGTGTACTTGACTACCTGGACTATGATGCGGATCATACTAGTGGGGACATGGTAGTCTATAAGTACATCCTTCAAGGTCCCTAGTCATGGGTGTATCGAGACGGGGCATCGATATACCAGAGTAGACTAGCGTATACCTTCTCGACCCATACAGATGGGCGATGGATGATCCCATATCCATTGGTGTTTGACATCAGAGATGATATACGGGTGCTCAGTAGAGACTGGGTACACTGGACGGACTCGCCGAGAACTCCCAGATGGTATTATACCTTACGTCAGATGGCAGTTCTCTGGTGACACTGGTACAGGTTAGTCTGTAGACCCGAGATCGTCATAGAGTCTTATGTGATTCCTACTGTGCTTTGATTTCCACATTACCACGTCCAAGAGGGCATGCAAAACGGTGGCTTTTGGGTACAGTCCCGAATCATATGGAGGCAATGAGTGATAGGAGTGGATTCGTCTCTCCCGGTATAGGGAGTTGATGTTGCGCTGTGTTCGATTGGCTATAACCGGAAATCCCTGGCCAGGGTTGCTGAGATTTACTGGTAAGTGTTATCAGTAGTATCTCGAACTGTTATAGACCTCATATCGACACGACTGATCAGGCTATTGGGGTCTGACGTTTACCACCCCTAGGCGAGATATGCGACATATCAAATGATCAGACCGGACTGTACGGTAAATGTTACTGGTTGGATTCAAAGGAGTGTGAGCGGGCTTGCTCATCTGTAACGTGTTAAAAATGATTAAATAAATAATTAAATGAATAAAAGTGTTTAAGTGAATTTTAGGATTTTCGGTAAAGTAAAATGTATTTTTCGTAAAACCAAACCGTGATTGTTTTCATTATAATATTTAAAATATCTATTTTAATTATGAAATTACTAGTAAATGGTGTTTATTTAGCCACTTATAAATTTTTAGTTTAATAAAATATTTTTCCTAAATTAATTATTTTAAATATTAACATAAGCTTTATTTTTACACTAAATTAGTGTAAATTACAAATTTAAATGGTTTTAATTTGCAAAAATAAACCATGGCATATTAGAAATTAGTGTGTATCATGCAAAATTTATTTGCAAATTTTTTCTATTTTCTAGAGCTTTCTTGAGTTGCTATAGTAAAGAAATAAATAATTAATTAATTAAAGCATGAAAAGACTTTTATTGATGTTTCTTCTCTTGAAACTTCTACACACTTTTCCCACTCTCTTCTTTCTCTCCCTCACCTCTCTAGGGCCGGCCACAAACCCCCATGGCTGCCCCCCCCCATTTCCCACATCATTTTTATTCAAAATTCATCAAAAACACATCAAAAATTCAATTAAAATTCCACAAAATCCTATTTATTCCATACTCTTTATTCCTTGCTCATTTTTATATGAAATTTGGAGATGGAAGGCATGCATTTTGGAGGCTCATTTCTTGTTTGGATTTCACATTTTGAAGGTATAATTTTCTTTCTTTCGATTTATTGTTATTAGATGTTCATATTAAGCTTAATTATATTTAATGAATTAATTCTATGTTCTTTTTTTAAAAATGAAAGCTAGGGTTCTAAATTCAAGTTATGATTTTTAATAATTAATTAGGGTTATAGTAGTTAGTTTAACACTTTTAGTATTAGGAAATCTTGCATGGTTATTGTTTAACAAATTGTTATTCAAAAATTGTTTTAAATTAGGAATTTAGTTAACTAGGTTTTTGCAAAATGTGGTTGTGGTTAATATAAAATTCTAATTTGGATTGTTATCATTGGATTATAGTTTTAGTGGAAATATTAGCATGTTAATGGAAAGAAAAACTTAGTTTGATTGCTAGTTTCTATGGTTAATTGATAAATTGTGATAAAAATTGCTAATTTTGTAAACTAGATTTTAGAAATTCCTATATAAATGAGATTAAAAATATAATTATGGTTTCATTATATCATTATCATCATGAATTGTGGTTTAAGTCATTAATTTATGCAAAATCATGTTTTGTGGTGGAATTGTGGTATTTTGCTTGAAAAATGTTGAAAATTGTTAAAGGGTGCAAACTAGAAATTTCAAATTTATACAAAATTGTGTAATAAAAATATAGTAATGGTTTGTATAGTCTAGTAATGCTATTTAATGAGTTTTATGACCATTGGTTTCATTTAAATGTTAAGTTTTGATGAAAAACGGTAAACTGGCATTTTCGGGTTTTGCAAAATTGGACGGTTTAATAGATTTTCGGGTTTCGATGGATTTAATCATGTTTTATAGTATAAGTAATGTTTTTTAAAACTACAAGTTGTTTGTTGATGTTATCTCGATCCATCGGTGTTTGTATGCCGATATCGAGCGGTATTTGGTTCTTTTGCGTGGACGGGACATAGGTTTTAACCTATGCTTGTTCCTTATATCGTTTGACTTTTGTATGTGATTCGGTATACGATGCTATTTATATGTTTGCGTTTAGGTACCCTTCAAGTGGACTGCGGGCGATGAAGAGGAGGATGGCGACACCGTCGTCGGCAGACATGGACCAGGTGAGTAGATGCATATCTACGGGGGGAAGTCGGGTGGATGGCGTTTAGCACCCCCGCAACGTAGAATAGGAATAATACTTATTGACATTAGGAAACCAGATGTGACCCTAGATTCTTACTGAGTAGGACCCTAGTAATGACCCTAGGCGGGACTAGACTGATTTAGGAAAAACCACACCTGAGGATGAATACTTTGGGAGAGGTTCGTAGGTTTCTGATAGAAACACACACGCACACACTAAAACTTGACATGGCGTATACGTATATGTGTGTATATATATAAAACTAGGTATAGGTGTATATATATACACAACACATATATGGGATTCATTGATGTGATATGATATCTGAGGTATGATGAAACAGTATAACTGGGCATGATGCCGTGATTCTTGACTATACAGTCGTATTAAAGTGTTAGCGGATCATTAGAGAATGAGATAATGAACATGAATATATAAATTATAAAGGGTGGTGGTGATATTGAGGTACATGGGACGCTAAAATAGTACCTGGGCTGTAGCTTGTGACTGATCACGATATGATATATGTATGACTTGATTACGACATCATATAGGTGTGACCTGATGTCGATATCGTATAGGTGTGACTTGATGACGATAAGATATCGGTATGATTTAATCACAATATTACACATGTGACATGATATTTCTGAGGATAAACTAAGGATTATTTTATGATGGCAATGATACATGATTGATGTATGCGACTATAGTTTAGCACCTTGATCATGAGATGTGTTGATGATGACATTATACGAATGATGAGACACCTAGGAGATACTTGACCCGTACCCCGATATTGGGATGCCGTACGATTGATTTTACCGTACGAGGCCTAGATATGATGATTGATCCGCACTCTTGATTCGAGGAAGCCGTAATACGTACGTGACGCTATTGAGGCGGGATCGCCGACTATTAGAGATATTGATTCAGACCTTAGGTAGACTCTAGTTTCTTAGGTTTAGTTCCTTAGGATGTTAGATGGATACTAGTTTAGGTTCGACTCACATAGTGGTAGTTGTACTCGTATTTCGTGGAGGAGTGGATAATGCACACCTGTATTTACATTCATACTGTAATCATCATGGTGCATGTTTTTACATATGTTGCTATAATCAGTATAAACCTTACCTGTTAGGACACCAGCACCATTACCGATGATGCGCATATTCCACGTACACTTATTTGCCGGCTCACACACATCATCATCGGTAATTGCTATATCACGTACACTTTAGATCATATTATCTTTTTTTGATAGAATCAGTTAACCCCTAAACCGATATAATATTGTGATTTCTCTCTGATGTTAGTATAAGACATGATATTTATTATTTAGACATTTATGCATTCATATTTTCATGTTATCGCGCAGTATTATGGGCATATGCCGACACTTATCATATACTTACTCATGATTTTAAGATTTGGATTTCTATGAGATTTCTGGATTTTTGGGGAAAACCGCAAAAATATATAAAAACTTCTCTCTCTCTCCTCTTCTCTTTTTAAAATAAGATGCGGTTTTCTCGTGATGTATGTGTCGTCCACCATGAGTATTTCATGTTTTCTGTTGGATTTCGAGACCCGATTCGAGGAGTGGATGAACCGTCTCGGGTATATGGTGGGCCCGGTATGGTACCCCGGGGCAAGAAGATCGAGTTGTAGACGATGAGCCTGGCAGGGGAAGGCTACCTACCGGTGATGTCTGGCGCGGCGGATATCCGGAGGATACCGACCGTTGTCGTGAGATTTGATGATATGGGCCGATACGGACTGATGGAGCCCGAGGTATTGAGACTATGAGACTTGAGATTTACATGTTTGTGTCGATGCTTGACACGGATTTTCATGGATTTCATTGTTGAGATTTCAGATTCTTATACACATTTTACTATGATAACAGCCAAAGATTTCTTATACAGATATACCTGGATTTCAGGATTGCTTATTTTACATTCATGGTGCATGCATATCCATTCATATAACATAGTACTATATGAGGCACTGACACGAGCACGGATTATCTGCACTTACACGTAGTATTACCCTGCTATTACTAGAGGATTGAGACTTAGTAGTGTATTATTATGACCTAGGATAGCGTCGTGCATTCGATTTCTTTTTGTAGATGTCTTCTACTCACGAGTTGGCAACTCACCCCCGTTGTGCTAAATTTTATTACAGGTTCGAGGTACAGGTTTCCCGGGCGGCTTGCTGGCACATCTTTTATTTCAGGGTGAATTGCACGGTAGGTTGGTTCACTTGTATCTGAACCACCATTGTATTTTATTCATTCATTTGTATCTAGTAAGCTCCATCAACCATACGTGTATTACTTGATAAGTTTATTAGACCAGTCTTTTATTTCGACCTTAGAGTCGCGCATGTATTATTCTGATCTGGTGGTTTTGTTTTCTTTTGAGTTTTGAGCCTCGCCTTTTGGCGTTGTATATTATTGTGTTTGTTATGGTTGTTTCCGCCTGTTGGCGTTGATGCTAGCTCCCGTTTGGGGATGCTTTTTATTGTTTATGTATATTATACTTGTTGTACCCGTTTGGGGGCCAGTTTTTATAGAGGAGACTCTGCCGAAATTTTTGGGAAAATTTGCTGATGTTTTAAACTTGTTCTTTCATGTTTTCTTTTACTGCTTCTTCTTCTTTTTCATGGTTTAGATTTCTGGGCTTCGGCTTACTTAGGTTAAGTGGCGCCTCTAGACGCTTCGTAATCTAAGTTCCGGTCACGTTCCGTACA
The DNA here is from genome assembly GCA_030015575.1 of Agapanthus africanus. Taxonomy (NCBI): domain Eukaryota; kingdom Viridiplantae; phylum Streptophyta; class Magnoliopsida; order Asparagales; family Amaryllidaceae; genus Agapanthus; species Agapanthus africanus. The sequence goes on along the minus strand of JASDDO010000026.1, from coordinate 393,732,588 downwards.
TTCGGGTCGTGACAAAGTTGGTATCAGAGCGCTAGGTTTAACCCTGTATAAGTCTAGGTGACCCTTGGTTGATGGAGTAGGCGATTTAGGTAGAGTAACGTACCGTGGGTATGGTCCGCGGCATACTTACGATACGCTACTCTGCTTAAGGAGCCTTAGGATGTACATTTGTTTGCACCGTATTTCATTCGTTCCTTTGATCTATCTTCGTCGATGTCGGAGGGTGGTTTTGTTACCACGGGCGCACGGGCAGAGGGAGCTGCGGCTCGAATGCGATAACCATTAGAGTATTGGTTATTCTTGAGGATTGAAGCATTGCTTAGCGTGCGGACGAAGGGTATTCACATGCCGTCCGGATGAAGTTAAAGGGTTCGAACGATTATCAGAAAACCATTTTCCCAAGTTTAAGGTATTCGGAAGAACATGCAGGTATTTCGATGGACCCTCTAGAAGAATGAAACCCTAACTCGACATAATGACCACGAGAACGCCCTTGAACCTTAGGGTTTACGGCAGTTCCGCGGTGCCATTAGTGAGGCTTGGGTTTACCCTTCTACGGCTGGATCATCGATGCTGGGGTATGTACCGGATATTTTTAAACTGTACTTGAGTGTTGAGCTCTCGGGGAATTATGGTATTTTGATGGATCAATCGAAAAGTTTAATGTAGTCCGGATATCAAGTGAAGGGATCGACTATGTGGGAGACTCTAGACATGAGTATTGCCGTTGGTAGCGCAGTCAGCACACCTATGAAAGAACGAGTTCGAAGCAGTCGACATCAGAGGAAAGAGGAGCACATTGACGATAGTGTTTACGATTGTGATTTAGTGATTTGAATTTCCTATCTTCGTTGATTGGATTTTTGTATTTTGAGGACTTTGTTCTACGATTGGTATTTCCTGTGTGTACCTTCATTCTATCTGTGTTTCATATATCAGTTGTATTGATGTGGTTTAGTACGCACCCAGTACACTTGATTTGGTTTTATATATTTTGAGATTTTTGATTTGATTTCGTGCATAGGGGTTACACATGATTTTGACATATGTTTTGACTTAGTTTTCATGCATTTTTGTACTGTGATTTTGATTTTGATATTCGAGGTATGTTTTCGTGCACCATGTGCACCTGATTAGGATTCTTGCGCATACTTGGCGCACTTGATGCGATTTTGTGCACACCAGATGCACTAAATCGGGGTTTTGTGCAGATTAGATGCACCTGATATTGAGTCGTGCACGCCCGTTGCACTTGACAGATGTTTTTGGTGCACACCTGTTGCACTTAGTTTTGTTTTTGTGTGTATTCATGGTATCTTTAGTTGGTTTCGATTTCAGTGCGCACCGGACGCACATGATATTTTTATGATGTGATTGGGATTGATTTCAGTTTGAGCAGTATGTTTTCATAGTCATTATTATTTGATTTAGTAACCAGGCGGGATGTGTATGTTAAATAAAAGATATATATATAGCTATTTTTTTAAATTAAACGTCCGCTACTTATACCGTGACACGTGCATTGCACGGCGATTTTCAAGAGGGGTTTTTGTATGCTTCTTTATTATGAGGTTTAGGCGATTTTACTAGGATGCGAACTATATATAAGTTATAGATTGATGTATATTATGATGGTTTTCATATTGAGTTTTGATATTTTATTTTCTCCATAACTCCGATGATTGCGTTATGCTTGACGGAGTTGATTTTTGTTATGTATTGATGATTTCAGAGCCCCGACGATTTGAATGTTTTGCTAAACGTTTTAGTATTTGGAGGGGGAGTTTTAATTTAAATTCGGGGACCGAATTTCTAAAAGGGGGGAAGATTGTAACGTGTTAAAAATGATTAAATAAATAATTAAATGAATAAAAGTGTTTAAGTGAATTTTAGGATTTTCGGTAAAGTAAAATGTATTTTTCGTAAAACCAAACCGTGATTGTTTTCATTATAATTTTTAAAATATCTATTTTAATTATGAAATTACTAGTAAATGGTGTTTATTTAGCCACTTATAAATTTTTAGTTTAATAAAATATTTTTCCTAAATTAATTATTTTAAATATTAACATAACCTTTATTTTTACACTAAATTAGTGTAAATTACAAATTTAAATGGTTTTAATTTGCAAAAATGAACCATGGCATATTATAAATTAGTGTGTATCATGCAAAATTTATTTGCAAATTTTTTCTATTTTCTAGAGCTTTCTTGAGTTGCTATAGTAAAGAAATAAATAAATAAATAAATAAAGCATGAAAAGACTTTTATTGATGTTTCTTCTCTTGAAACTTCTACACACTTTTTCCACTCTCTTCTTTCTCTCCCTCACCTCTCTAGGGCCGGCCACAAACCCCCATGGCTGCCCCCCCCCCCCCAATTTCCCACATCATTTTTATTCAAAATTCATCAAAAACACATCAAAAATTCAATTAAAATTCCACAAAATCCTATTTATTCCATACTCTTTATTCCTTGCTCATTTTTATATGAAATTTGGAGATGGAAGGCATGCATTTTGGAGGCTCATTTCTTGTTTGGATTTCAAATTTTGAAGGTATAATTTTCTTTCTTTTGATTTATTGTTATTAGATGTTCATATTAAGCTTAATTATATTTAATGAATTAATTCTATGTTCTTTTTAAAAAAATGCAAGCTAGGGTTCTAAATTCAATTTATGATTTTTAATAATTAATTAGGGTTATATTAGTAAGTTTAACACTTTTAGTATTAGGAAATCTTGCATGGTTATTATTTAACAAATTGTTATTCAAAAATTGTTTTAAATTAGGAATTTAGTTAACTAGGTTTTTGCAAAATGTGGTTGTGGTTAATATAAAATTCTAATTTGGGTTGTTATCATTGGATTATAGTTTTAGTGGAAATATTAGCATGTTAATGGAAAGAAAAACTTAGTTTGATTGCTAGTTTCTATGGTTAATTGATAAATTGTGATAAAAATTGCTAATTTTGTAATCTAGATTTTAGAAATTCCTATATAAATGAGATTAAAAATATAATTATGGTTTCATTGTATCATTATCATCATGAATTGTGGTTTAAGTCATTAATTTATGCAAAATCATGTTTTGTGGTGGAATTGTGGTATTTTGCTTGAAAAATGTTGAAAATTGTTAAAGGGTGCAAACTAGAAATTTCAAATTTATAAAAAATTGTGTAATAAAAATATAGTAATGGTTTGTATAGTCTAGTAATGCTATTTAATGGGTTTTATGACCATTGGTTTCATTTAAATGTTAAGTTTTGATGAAAAACGGTAAACTGGCATTTTCGGGTTTTGCGAAATTGGACGGTTTGATAGATTTTCGGGTTTCGATGGATTTAATCATGTTTTATAGTATAAGTAATGTGTTTTAAAACTACAAGTTGTTTGTTGATGTTATCTCGATCCATCGGAGTTTGTATGCCGATATCGAGCGGTATTTGGTTCTTTTGCGTGGACGGGACATAGATTTTAACCTATGCTTGTTCCTTATATCGTTTGACTTTTGTATGTGATTTGGTTTACGATGCTATTTATATGTTTGCGTTTAGGTACCCTTCAAGTGGACTGCGGGCGATGAAGAGGAGGATGGCGACACCGTCGTCGGCAGACATGGACCAGGTGAGTAGATGCATATCTACGGGGGGAAGTCGGGTGAATGGCGTTTAGCACCCCCGCAACGTAGAATAGGAATAGTACTTATTGACATTAGGAAACCAGATGTGACCCTAGATTCTTACTGAGTAGGACCCTAGTAATGACCCTTGGCGGGACTAGACTGATTTAGGAAAAACCACACCTGAGGATGAATACTTTGGGAGAGGTTCGTAGGTTTCTGATAGAAACACACACGCACACACTAAAACTTGACATGGCGTATACGTATATGTGTGTATATATATAAAACTAGGTATAGGTGTATATATATACACAACACGTATATGGGATTCATTGATGTGATATGATATCTGAGGTATGATGAAACAGTATAACTGGGCATGATGCCGTGATTCTTGACTATACAGTCGTATTAAAGTATTAGCGGATCATTAGAGAATGAGATAATGAACATGAATATATAAATTATAAAGGGTGGTGGTGATATTGAGGTACATGGGACGCTAAAATAGTACCTGGGCTGTAGCTTGTGACTGATCACGATATAATATATGTATGACTTGATTACGACATCATATAGGTGTGACCTGATGTCGATATCGTATAGGTGTGACTTGATGACGATAAGATATCGGTATGATTTAATCACAATATTACACATGTGACATGATATTTCTGAGGATAAACTAAGGATTATTTTATGATGGCAATGATACATGATTGATGTATGCGACTATAGTTTAGCACCTTGATCATGAGATGTGTTGATGATGACATTATACGAATGATGAGACACCTAGGAGATACTTGACCCGTACCCCGATATTGGGATGCCGTACGATTTATTTTACCGTACGAGGCCTAGATATGATGATTGATCCGCACTCTTGATTCGAGGAAGCCGTAATACGTACGTGACGCTATTGAGACGGGATTGCCGACTATTAGAGATATTGATTCAGACCTTAGGTAGACTCTAGTTTCTTACTGACTAGTTTCTTAGGTTTAGTTCCTTAGGATGTTAGATGGATACTAGTTTAGGTTCGACTCACATAGTGGTAGTTGTACTCGTATTTCGTGGAGGAGTGGATAATGCACACCTGTATTTACATTCATACTGTAATCATCATGGTGCATGTTTTTACATATGTTGCTATAATCAGTATAAACCTTACCTGTTAGGACACCAGCACCATTACCGATGATGCGCATATTCCACATACACTTATTTGCCGGCTCACACACATCATCATCGGTAATTGCTATATCACGTACACTTTAGATCATATTATCTTTTTTTGATAAAATCAGTTAACCCCTAAACCGATATAATATTGTGATTTCTCTCTGATGTTAGTATAAGACATGATATTTATTATTTAGACATTTATGCATTCATATTTTCATGTTATCGCGCAGTATTATGGGCATATGCCGACACTTATCATATACTTACTCATGATTTTAAGATTTGGATTTCTATGAGATTTCTGGATTTTTGGGGAAAACCGCAAAAATATATAAAAACTTCTCTCTCTCTCCTCTTGTCTTTTTAAAATAAGATGCGGTTTTCTCGTGATGTATGTGTCGTCCACCATGAGTATTTCATGTTTTCTGTTGGATTTCGAGACCCGATTCGAGGAGTGGATGAACCGTCTCGGGTACATGGTGGGCCCGGTATGGTACCCCGGGGCAAGAAGATCGAGTTGTAGACGATGAGCCTGGCAGGGGAAGGCTACCTACCGGTGATGTCTGGCGCGGCGGATATCCGGAGGATACCGACCGTTGTCGTGAGATTTGATGATATGGGCCGATCCGGACTGATGGAGCCCGAGGTATTGAGACTATGAGACTTGAGATTTACATGTTTGTGTCGATGCTTGACACGGATTTCCATGGATTTCATTGTTGAGATTTCAGATTCTTATACACATTTTACTATGATAACAGCCAAAGATTTCTTATACAGATATACCTGGATTTCAGGATTGCTTATTTTACATTCATGGTGCATGCATATCCATTCATATAACATAGTACTATATGAGGCACTGACACGAGCACGGAGTATCTGCACTTACACGTAGTATTACCCTGCTATTACTAGAGGATTGAGACTTAGTAGTGTATTATTATGACCTAGGATAGGGTCGTGTATTCGATTTCTTTTTGTAGATGTCTTCTACTCACGAGTTGGCAACTCACCCCCGTTGTGCCAAATTTTATTACAGGTTCGAGGTACAGGTTTCCCGGGCGGCTTGCTGGCACATCTTTTATTTCAGGGTGAATTGCACGGTAGGTTGGTTCACTTGTATCTGAACCACCATTGTATTTTATTCATTCATTTGTATCTAGTAAGCTCCATCAACCATACGTGTATTACTTGATAAGTCTATTAGACCAGTCTTTTATTTCGACCTTAGAGTCGCGCATGTATTATTCTGATCTGGTGGTTTTGTTTTCTTTTGAGTTTTGAGCCTCGCCTTTTGGCGTTGTATATTATTGTGTTTGTTGTGTTTGTTTCCGCCTGTTGGCGTTGATGCTAGCTCCCGTTTGGGGATGCTTTTTATTGTTTATGTATATTATACTTGTTGTACCCGTTTGGGGGCCAGTTTTTATAGAGGAGACTCTGCCGAAATTTTTAGGAAAATTTGCTGATGTTTTAAACTTGTTCCTTCATGTTTTCTTTTACTGCTTCTTCTTCTTTTTCATGGTTTAGATTTCTGGGCTTCGGCTTACTTAGGTTACGTGGCGCCTCTAGACGCTTCGTAATCTAAGTGTCGGTCACGTTCCGTACATTCGGGTCGTGACATTATCGATCTTCTGATCGCTCAATACCCGGGTGGCCGTTAAGTTTAGCAGACCGCTTGCGGCTTGTGGGTGCTTGATATGACCATCATCTGCTGCCGACGTATTGACGAGTCTTTAGAGTCCTACACAGAGGTTTCCTGGCTCAAGCGAAACGAAATAGGAGCGCATATGAGATATGTGCGGGACCAAGAATAATGCGTGTATGTGATACCGTATTCTATTCTCGCGATGAATGTATCGATTGGTTGTATGCGATATAACCTAGTTATCGAATCAAGGATTGATTCGATAAGTCGATACATTGGATATTAGTCGGTTATATGCGATGTGACCGGATCGTTAAATCGAGTGTTGATTTAATGATTTAATGTATAATTATATATTTGATATATTACTTTACATTAACTAATATTGGTTCACTTAAGATGTTTTTCTCACTTGTTTGTGCACATTGTATATGTGATATATTTTTGTGCACAAGATTGTATCATGTTTGATGATACATGCAAACTTGGGTGTTTGTTTGGTTTAAACTATGATTAGGTTAATGGTTAGGGTTTTCATTTACTCATTTATTTTCTTTATTCTTTTTGGCAAAAGAAAATAAAATGGTGGCTTGTTTGTTTTATCTTTGAAGCTTCATGACTTTTCTAGCATCTTTGAATAAGTCTTACAATTTTGTTTTCTTCCTAAACCCTAACCATTTAGCTTAACCCTAGTTCATTCTCTAAACTTAACCATGGTTGCTAATATGATAAGAATCATTTTATTTTCTATTATTCATATTCTTATCATATTATCTTCTTCTTCTTCTTCTTCAAGAAGGAGAAACCTCACTAGCTTTAATGGTGCTATGAGGAAAAGAGTGAGAAATCCAAATCCAAAGTGAATCCACTTCCTATTTCTTCATCCTCTACCACTTGCCATGTAGTATAGGGTGTTTTATTCACAAGTTTCATGACATGGTGAAGTTGGAGCTTGATCTTCAGTTGCCTCGACGTAGATCATCTTCGGCATCGAAGTCGACGACCTAGCCCGATCATTTATTCGACGAAGCCATCGCTAGAGTCTGGGTTCCGATGATCGCAGCGGAGGGACATCATCATGGAGCTAAGGAAGTGGAGCACCGGATCTACAAAGGTTGTATTTCCGTTCACTTAGTACTAAAGCAGTTTAGTAGCTTGTAGTTTCGCCTAAAATCTAGTTAACGATCGCATTAGGGTTTCTCGGCACCTAGAAAAATTTGAATTTGGCATGGTTGATGCCTTGTGAGACCTCATTAGTGTGCCTAGGAACCCTACAGTGGTATCAGTGCTTAGCTAGAGCCTTAGGCAATGTGTAGACGGAGTTAGAAGTCCGATCGAACTGAAACCCTAATACAAAATCCTTCTCTGTACATTTTTTCAAAACTGGGTTTTTTCCAAATTAAAAATATGCAGAAAAATCAGCAGGCTTTTCTAAGAAATACTGTGCAAAACGAGCACCTAACTCAACTAAACCGCCGCGGAACCGCGGCAGAAGCCTGGCTCTACCGGTGGTTCCGCTGCCGTACGGTCAGTTCTCCCAATAAAATTTGCACAGTAATTCCTATATTTTAGTGCTGTATTTTCTGGGATATTTGAACTTTTACTCAAGAGTTGAGTATTCTGGGTTTTATTGGGGACTCCGTGTTTCGATCGGGAAGTTTAACTTCGTCTGTGTTTTTCCGGATAATTTTAGAAAATCTTGAAAAGTTCGACCGGATATAAATACCCAATTTTTTCCCTGTTGGGAAATTTCCAAGTGTTGGATCTTTCCGTAGTTTAATGACGTTCTAAGTAGTGCAAGTAACGCGATGGACCCTCTAGAAGACAACAAAACTTAACTCGATTATGTGACCGTCTTGAACTGCCCTTTGAACCTTCGGGTTTGGGGCAGTACGGCGTGCCATATGTGAGGCGTTGGCTTGACCCTTCTACGGCTGGACCGTTGGTACTGAGGCATGAACTGGATGTTTTTAAACTAGTTTCATGTGTTGATCTGTTTCGGGAAAACTTGGGTGTTTGATTGTTCGATCGGAAAGTTTAACATTTTCTATTTATCTGGAATGTGATACAATAATTGGAATTCACAAGTAGTTATGAGATAACTAATATGAATGTTATAAACACAGCACTTTAGTCTCACTTGATCGGTTGTCACGGAATTTGATGCGATCAAAAGTCCATCGCAATCTCGTAGCGTACGCGGATACTCGCCGGTAAAACTTAATAGATAGCCGCGCCCCATAGCCCCGACCAAGTGACTGTAGGAGAACCCCGTCGCCGAAAGCATCCGTCCGGGTGCTCGTGGCAGCGGTGTTCCGCCTTGGTGCACTTCGTTGACGGTATCGGGGGTGCGGCCGCCTACTAAAGTTTGCGACGAGCATTCGATCAGAATATCGGGAATCTTGTTGAATTGCCCGACTTGGTATTGAAAAGTGTTTTCGATTTTGAGACTAAAATGCGGAGTTTATAATTGTTAGGCATGTGATGTCTAAGGAATTCATTTGATTAGGCATGCGATGTCTAAAGAAGTTGCGGATTCCAACTGTTGTAGTTTTACACTTTCTTTTCTGTGACCGTAAGTGTAATATGTGATATCGCTGGTTTCGTTGCTATATGTCAATGACAATTGGGATGCGCATATTTACTTACGTTGATGACATGTGATGTTATGTGTTGCTGGATATGTTATATTGGATCGTCGTGTTTGAATAGCCGGGGTTTTTTTTATGTGAGATGAGTGTTTTTCATTTTCATTCATGTAAAAACTTGTATGTAATATTCTTTTATTGGGGCACTTCCAGGTTGCGGAAGTTGTCACCGTTGTTGTATATTATTTACTTTTCCGCACTAGGATAGACCTAAGGAGGAGGGCACAAGTAACCGGGTTCTGGAGTCCAGTAGGAGACCAACTCGAGGAGTCGAGTCCGGGTCTCCTAACTCTAGAATTGGCAGGGTAGCTTGCCGCTCTCATAGGGGTCTAGGGGTGTGGGTTTGGCTATTCATCGCAACCGTGGAATCCGTGTTTTATACAGGCTCATATTGAAAACACGGACGTCCTAGTATATCCAATATTTCATATGATTCTTCTGCTGCGATATCTGTGATGTGATTATTTGATATGTTCTGTGATAAATATTGTATATAGTATATATGATATATTATATAGACGTTACTTTTGTTTTACACCCGCGCTAGCCCTGCCCCGCTCAGCCGTTAGTTACCTAACCTAATGGTGCACTAGGGGACATCGAGGCGAATGCGGATGGCATAAGTGTATGTCGTATTTATCTGTGATGTTTAGGTACTTAAATGATGGGACTTCATTAATGTGATTAATGAAAGAAAAGAAACCTAATGATGTTGTGGAATCGAATTTTCAAAAACAGGTAGCTACAGTTCTTGCTTTGCATCGCGGTGTTCCTTGTAGAACATCCTGCACCTTATTCGATAAGGAAAGGACCGAGATCCCTTCACCGGGAGTGACTCCTTTAGCAATAACTGGCAGATACTACAACCCTCGGTTTGTCTTTTGATTGCTTCTATAGTTTCTGCTTTGCACAGTGATATATATGATATATCCCGCACCTCATTCGACGAGGAAAGGGCCGACGATCCCTTCACTGGGAGTGACCCCTTTAGCAAAACTAGAAAAGCCTAAAAAACACTCCATTTTAAAATCATTCGATCCTACAACGATATCAAGTTCATTACGCAATAGGTTTTCAGAAAAACCTGTCGTAGCCCTCCGTCATTTCAGATAAGTCATACTTAGTATTCGTGCTACGTTTGTTGACCTCCGTCAAGGCGTATTGTGCGGTAGCTAACTAGTATTTATCTGTTTATGCATATGATGCAGATTAGATTAGGGTAGACGTACGGCCTTGTTGACCTCCGTCAAGGGTCGTGCGGGTGGGTTTGATTCAATCAAGAAATGACGGGTTGAACTTGACTAGTAGCCTATGGTTTGTGGACCTCCGTCAAGGTCATAAGGTGCTAGGGGCAAAATTATCGGGAATTTCAAGTGTTGAAATATGCAATATGATTGCATACCTTCTATGAGATAGTTGGATCCAGATACCCACTGCGAGTAATTGTTACTCCTGGGAGAGTTTTACACATTACAATTAGCCGATCAAGTAGGTGTCTAGAAAGGTGTCAACGGGGTTACGCTTCTGGGAAAACGAGGTTTACATTAATTAGGTCCGTGCGAAAGCACGGGGCACCTCCCTCAAAGTACCGACACTGGCCTGGCTGAAAGATTGGCGAACTTGTAGCGTGTAATTAATCCCGGCTAGTCTTTCCTTTTAGGGTTTGAAGGAAGATTTGATAACAACAGTGGGAGCCATCCTGATTAGATAAAATATTAACCAATCTAATTTTGCAAAGGCATACGCTGAGTGTCTTCTTCTCTCTCTCTCCAGGTAGCGACCATATCACGCCTTAATCAAGATAATAAAACGGATATATTGACCGAACCCGCTTGTTATACTGAGCTGGGGAACGTTGGTCCCGCTCCAACTTATAATTGTTATAAGACAGTGCAAGAATTGGGGAATACCAGATTTCCCGTGCCGCCCAAACGAAGAAAGTGCAAGTTGATGCATCATCTTCGGGTGTGTTCGTTACAAAGAACTGTTTCTCAGTATCCTCTACGTCCTGGGTATTTGATACCGGATCAGGATCCCAGATATGTAATATGTTACATAGGTCTACAGAAAGGTAGAGAACTGAGAACGGGTGATAAGTTTCATGAGGCAGAAAACGGGGCAAGTGTTGCAACCAAGTCTGTTGGTCACTGTCACCCTTTATTACCAATACTTTGATTCTGAACAAATACTATTAGATACCGAACCTGATGTTCAAAATCATATCAGTCTCTTTATTAGTGAAGAAATGATAAAATTTTTTATTGTTGGACAATGTTTTGAACATTTCCTATATCAAAATTTGATCAGTTCAGGCACGTTATCTAAAAGCATTGATGTTCTAAATCAAACTACAGTTCTTAGTATACGGAACACACACAAGAGGAAGAGTGCAGAAATGAACGGATCCTTCTTGAGGTATTGTAGACTAGGTCATATCAATGCGACCTGACTAGCTAAGTTGCACAAAGATGCATATTTAAATCTGTTTGAATTTACATCTTGTGAAAACTTGCCGGTCATGTCACAAAGATAAGATGACCACAGCTCTGTTTATTGGAAGCAGAGAAAGAGTTAGTGAACTCTTGGGATGATACATGTTGATATATGTAGGTCCCCAGTCTACACATGATAAGACCGGTTCTTTGTATTTCATTACATTCTCTGATAATCTCTCAAGATTCAGACATATGTTCCTGTTGAAACACAAGTCAGAACCTTTTGAGATATTCACAGAATATAAGTTAGAAGTAGAGAACCAAAACGGGTATAAGTATTATGTCCTTTGATGTGATCAGGGAGGAGAATACTTGAGCACGGAAATCCTGGATTGTTCTAAAGGAAAATGAGATTCTCTCTCAGCATTACTCCTCCGTATACGCCATAGCACGATGGTATATCGGGGCGGAGCAATCACACCCTATATGATAAAGTGTGCTCTATGATGAGTACTACTGAGTTACCTATTTCCTTTTGGGAGTTATGCACTTATGAAGCTGCATACCTATTGAATAGGGTTCCAATCAAATCAGTTGCCTACCGCTTCATATGTGATATGGAAAGGGAAGAGCCCATATCTTAAGTTGGTTAAGATTTGGGGTTGTCCAGTCTATGTCTAAAAGCAAAATCCGGACAAGCTCGATGCAAGGTCTGTTATGTAGAACTGGAAATGTTCCAGCTATACAAACTGCAGCTGATGATTTGACAGAACCAAAGGATTCAATAGTTTCCAACGAACCTCAGCCTCTCCGCCGATCTAGTACGGTTCCTCACCCACCTGAGAGATACTTCGGTTTCTCTATGACAGTGGGAGCGAGGATTGCATCATGAGATGATGACCCAACTAGTTTCGAGCTGGCCATCAGGAGTGAGACTCTGTAAGAATGGCTGGATGTTTATCGATCTGAGATGGAATCCTTATACACTAACAAAGTATGGACTTTGGTTGCTATATCTGAAGGGTTAAATCCCCAACAGGAGCAAGTATATATTGAGAAGATTACTTGGTGTACATGGAAAAGTTTAGACTTTCAAAGCTAGACTTGTTAAAGGTTTGCAACATTGACCAGGTATGGATTATAATGAAACCTTTTCTAAGTAGCTATGCTTAAGTCCATCCAGATCCTATTTGCCACGGCTACATACCATAACTACGATATCTGGCGGTTGGGTGTCATGACTGCTTTTCTAAATGATGTTTTAGAAGAGAGAGTCTGTAAGTACACAGTCAGAGGGCTTCGTAGACAGTGGGAGCAGCGGAAACGTGTGTAAGATGTTTTATATGATAAAGCAGGCATCGCGGAGTTGGAACATCTGTTTTGATGAGTTAGTCAAACAGTTTGACATCATCAAAATGGTAGATGAACCTTGTATATACAGAAAGGTAGTAGGGAGTATGGTAGTGATCCTCGTAGAGTACGTGGATGACACACTCTTGATAGGGAAGTAGTTTCCTATACTACGCTCGGTCAATCTCCGCTTATCACAATGATTCTCCATATAGGATCAAAGAGATACCTCCTAAATCCTGAGTTTTCATCTATGAGATAGATTTAATTGGATGTTAGGATACTCACTACATGTAGTGAGATGGTATCAATCGATCCTGGGGAGAATCACTGGAAAGGTTCCAGGGTGATAAGGACGACTGAATGTCAGTCGCAGGCATTGTCTTTACCCTCAGTAAAGGGACGGTATGTTGGAAGAGTTCCAAGCTAGATACCGTGGCATACTAGACGATAAAGGATGGATACATCGCTACTTAAGATGCTACCAAAGAGGCTGTCTGGGTATATATTAGTTCATGAGATGAACTTAGTTCCTCCCATTGTGTGACAATGGAGTTGTGGCTTATGCCAGGAACGTCCGTCCCATCAGTGATCCAGACATATTCTAAGGCAGTATCACCTGATCATGGAGATGGTTGATCTTCAGGGTGATCAAGGTTAGGAGAGTAGACTCAGAGGACAACACGGCGGATCCACTCACGAAAGGCCTTTTCCCAGAGAGAGACTTTCATGGGATGGTTAAGTATGAGATACTGCAACCACTGGTATCATATGGCCCTAGTGCAAGTGGGAGATTGTTAGTTATATGTATGCCCTAGAGGCCATTATTATACATAGGATGTATATTGTAGTGGATGCTTGGACATATATAAGGAGGACTTTCTTGCTCGACATGATAGTATGCTATCTGGTTGCTCTTTACCTTAACGTGTATACTGATTGTCTCTCTGTTACATGTTGGTAAAGCCCTTAGGATGTGTACTTGACTACCTGGACTATGATGCGGATCATACTAATGGGGACATGGTAGTCTATAAGTACATCCTTCAAGGTCCCTAGTCGTCGGTGTATCGAGACGGGGCATCGATATACCAGAGTAGACTAGCGTATACCTTCTCGACCCATACAGATGGGCGATGGATGATCCCATATCCATTGGTATTTGACATCAGAGATGATATATGGGTGCTCAGTAGAGACTGGGTACACTGGACGGACTCGCCGAGAACTCCCAGATGGTATTATACCTTACGTCAGATGGCAGTTCTCTGGTGACACTGGTACAGGTTAGTCTGTAGCCCCGAGATCGTCATAGAGTCTTGTGTGATTCCCACTGTGCTTTGATTTCCACCTTACCACGTCCAAGAGGGCATGCAAAATGGTGGCTTTTGGGTACAGTCCCGAATCACATGGAGGCAATGAGCGATAGGAGGGGATCCGTCTCTCCCGGTATAGGGAGTTGATGTTGCGCTGTGTTCGATTGGCTATAACCGGAAATCCCTGGCCAGGGTTGCTGAGATTTACTGGTAAGTGTTATCAGTAGTATCTCGAACTGTTATAGACCTCATATCGACACGACTGATCAAGCTATTGGGGTCTGACGTTTACCACCCATAGGCGAGATATGCGACATATCAGACTGTACGGTAAGTGTTACAGGTTGGATTCACAGGAGTGTGAGCGGGCTTGCTCATCGATCTTTTTATCGCTCAATACCCAGGTGGCCGTTACGTTTAGCAGACCGCTTGCGGCTTATTGGTGCTTGATATGATCATCATCTGCTGCCGGCGTATTGACGAGTCTTTAGAGTCCTACACAGAGGTTTCCTAGCTCAAGCGAAACGAAATAGGAGCGCATATGAGATATGTGCGGGACCGAGAATAATGCGTGTATGTGATACCGTATTCTATTCTCGCGATGAATGTATCGATTGTTTGTATGCGATATAACCTAGTTATCGAATCAAGGATTGATTCGATAAGTCGATACATTGGATATTAGTCGGTCATATGCGATGTGACCGGATCGTTAAATCAAGTGTTGATTTAATGATTTAATGTATAATTATATATTTGATATATTACTTTACATTAACTAATATTGGTTCACTTAAGATGTTTTTCTCACTTGTTTGTGCACATTGTATATGTGATATATTTTTGTGCACAAGATTGTATCATGTTTGATGATACATGCAAACTTGGGTGTTTGTTTGGTTTAAACTATGATTAGGTTAATGGTTAGGGTTTTCATTTACTCATTTATTTTCTTTATTCTTTTTGGCAAAATAAAATAAAATGGTGGCTTGTTTGTTTTATCTTTGAAGCTTCATGACTTTTCTAGCATCTTTGAATAAGTCTTACCATTTTGTTTTCTTCCTAAACCCTAACCATTTATCTTAACCCTAGTTCATTCTCTACACTTAACCATGGTTGCTAATATGATAAGAATCATTTTATTTTCTATTATTCATATTCTTATCATATTATCTTCTTCTTCTTCATCTTCAAGAAGGAGAAACCTCACTAGCTTTAATGGTGCTATGAGGAAAAGAGTGAGAAATCCAAATCCAAAGAGAACCCACATCCTATTTCTTCATCCTCTACTACTTGCCATGTAGTATAGGGTGTTTTCTTCACAAGTTTCATGACTTGGTGAAGTTGGAGCTTGATCTTCAGTTGCCTCGACGTAGATCATCTTCGGCATCGAAGTCGACGACCTAGCCCGATCATTTCTTCGACGAAGCCATCGCTAGAGTCCGGGATCTGATGATCGCAGCGGAGGGACATCTCATGGAGCTAAGGAAGTGGAGCACCGGATCTACAAAGGTTGTATTTCCGTTCACTTAGTACTAAAGCAGTTTAGTAGCTTGTAGTTTCGCCTAAAATCTAGTTAACGATCGCATTAGGGTTTCTCGGCACAAAGAAAAATTTGAATTTGGCATGGTTGATGCCTTGTGAGACCTCATTAGTGTGCCTAGGAACCCTACAGAAACCTATAAGGCTAGACTTGTTGCAAAGGATTTCGTCAAAGACCTAGTTTGGACTATGATGAAATCTTTTCTCTAGTGGCTATGCTCAAATCCATTCGGATCCTTCTTGCCATTGCTGCCTTCCACGATTATGATTTGGCAGATGGACGTAAAGACCGCTTTTCTAAATGGAAATTTGTAGAAGTGCGTCTATATGGACCAGCCAGGGGGTTTTATTCAGAGTGGGAGCAGCGGGAAAGTGTGCAAGTTGCTTAAGTCCATCTATGGACTAAAGCAGGCATCGTGGAGTTGGAACATCTGTTTTGATGAGACGGTTAAAGAATTTGACTTTATCAAAAATCCAGATAAGCCATGCATTTATAGTAAGATTGTAACATGAACTGCTGTATTCCTCATCTTATATGTGGATGACATTCTCTTGATAGGAAATGGAATTCCTATGCTATAATCTGTCAAAGAGTTCTTGTCACAAAGGTTCTCCATGAAAGACCTGGGTGATGCTTCTTACATTCTGGGGATCCAGATCTATCGTGATAGATCTAAGAGGATGTTGGGACTTTCACAGTCCAGGTACATCAACACCATATTGAAAAGATTCAGTACGAAAAATTCTAAGCGCGGTAATTTATCGGCCTGTCACGGAATCACCCTCTCCAAAGAGATGTCTCCCAAGACTAATTTGGAAAGGGATCACTTGTCTATTATACCCTACGCTTCTGCGGTAGGCTTTATAATGTATGCGATGTTGTGCACCAGACCAAATGTAGCGTATGAACTAAACGTAGTAAGCCGGTATTAGTCAAACCCTGGGGAGAAACACTGGATAGCAGTAAAGAACATTCTCAAGTACCTGAGAAAGACTAAGGAAATGTTCTTGGTTTACGGCGGAAAGGACCTCCAGATTGAGGCCTTTGCTGACTCCAGCTTCCAGAGTGACAAGGATGACTCCAAATCCATGTCAAGTTATGTATTTACCCTCAATGGAGTAGGACACCGTTGCTGACTCGACGATGGAAGCGGAGTATATCGCAGCTTCTGATGCTACAAAAGAAGCAGTCTGGATGAGGAAGTTCTTAACAGAACATCAGGTGGTTCCGTCCTTTATTGATCCAATACCTCTGTATTGTGACAACAATAGGGCTATAGCTTTAGCAAAGGAACCTAGGTCCATTCAGAAGTCCAGACACATCTTGAGGCGGTATCACCTGATTAGGGAGATCGTGGATCGCCGGGAGATCGAGGTTCGGAGAGTTGCTACTGAGGACAACACTGCATATCTATTCACAAAAGCCATCCCTCAGACGCAGTTCGAGATGATAGGTCTGCGATATGCCAGCACATGGCCTTAGTGCAAGTGGGATATTGTTAGTGTAATATGCCATAGAGGCCATTATTGTATAGTACTAGTTTGTATATTACAATTTGGAAGCTTCGGATATATACATGGATATATGACAATCTTGCTCGATATAGTAGTATGCTACTTGGTTTGTATCTATCTTAATATGTGTATATGTTTCTTTTAACATATCGCTAATATATATTGATAGAGCCCTTAGGATCTTTGCTTGACTACCAGCGTTGTGATGGAAGTCACACTAGTGGGGGCAGGGTAGTCTATAAGCAAATCCTTACACAGGTCTCTAGTCGCAGGATTATCGAGACAGGGCATCGATACTCTAGAGTAGACTAGTGTATATGCTTCTCTTCCCAGCAGGGGAGATGGTCTGTCCCATAGCCATCAGTACGTCGTACTGGAGATAGTATGCAGGTGCTCATTGGGTTATGAGTTACACTGGACGGACTCGTAGGGAACTGCCGGTTGGTAATATATCTATCATCAGGTAGCAGTTACCAGGTGACAAGAGTACAGTTTAGTCCATTGACCTGACACTGCTACTTCGCCTCAAGTGTGTTCCCACTGTTCTTAGATTACTACCCTACCACGGCTCTGCTGAGTCGTGCAAACAAGTAGTAGTTGGGTGCAGTCCCAAAGCACTTGGAGGAAGTGGCGGTTAGATAGGATTCGTCTCTCCGGGTATTCGGCATTGATGTCACACTGTGTTCGGAAAGCCATTACAAAAAGTCCCTGGCCAGGGCAAGCGAGATTTACTGGTAGGGATTCCAGTAGTTTCTCAGGGTGTTTTTGTAAGTCCATGCTACCTCTCCCGGTACTTTCGGGCATGCGGAATTTGGTGAAAAACAATTTTCTTAGAGGTGGTAACATGGACTCAAAACCGGATCTTTGTTAAACATCTAACTAACAACCTAACTACGAGTTGCTAACTACTCGGTTAGGGGGTTATACCTTTCTTTTTCTCGAACTCCTTCGTCTTCAAGCTTCGATGGTCGTCCGAACCGGCTTCTCCCCGTCGTCTCCTTGCGCCGAAGATAGATCCACCTGAAAGCTTCAACCTTTGGCTCCTTCTTCGAACTTTGAAGAAACTAGTTCACTCGGTTTGCTAAACCTTGTGAACTAGAGTGAGTAGAGAAGAGTTTGTATGGGATTTTATCTATGGTTCTTGGTTCTCAACTCATGAGACAAGTGAACCATAGAATCAAGAGAGGGAGAGCAAGAGGAGGAAGATGAGAGCTCAAGAACAAGAGAGAGAAATGAGCATGAAAGAATGAGAGAAGACTTTTCTCATTTGGCTCTCATAATCCAAAACCATCATCACAAAAATAATAATCAAGTATTGTGTAAAATGGTTCAAGTCAAAATGGCTAAATCATTTCATGCACTCATTTCTCACAAAAGAAATAAGCAAGTAAAAAGTCTTTGCCATGAAATGATAGCCATAGTCATCATGATGGTCAACTAGTCCAACCTAGTCAACCGGTCTATAAAGTCAACAAGTCAACAAAGTCAACCCCTCAAAAACCATGTCACCACAATACTTAATTAATATAATTGTTAATCACATATCATATTCTCATTAGGGTTGAGCAAAAAGTCAATGGTCAACTGTCAACGGTCAACAACCCTAATGAGAATCCTCTGCCTCTGTCTCTCCGTCAACTGTGCATACACACCTGCATCCGCGTTCCGAGCAACACGAATACATACTGGATAAATCCAATCCCAAAAGGTACACTAGGATCTGGCTTAAACCAAAGCCCGCTAGTGTAAACTGTCCGGATACTGTACATGCACAAGTGCACGGATGTGACCGAACCCTGTCGCAAAACCATGCGACCTCTACTCTTTTGCCTAAAGGCGAATAGCTTTCTGTGTGTGACTCTAAAGACTCGACACGACGCTGGCAGTGGGTTTAACCACAGACCGCAAGCGGCACTAGCTGTGCGTAACGGTCCCCAGGTAGATGCCGACAAGAAGACTGACGAGGCGAAACCCATCTGAACTCCTACTGAGCCTGAATGTGACATTCTCCGTACAGTCCGGTCTATTCGTCCGATACATCGCATGGCGGGCCTAGTGGGCGGTAAACGTCAGTCCCCCAATAGCGGTACAAGTCGTGTCGGAGTGAAGCCCAAAACACCCTGAGATAACACTGGAAGCCTACCAGTATATCTCGTTTGCCCTGGCCAGGGACTACTCCTGTAATGGCTCTCCTAGACACAACGCGATGTCAACCCCCAATACCGGGAGAGACGAATCCTGTCTAACCGTCACTGCCTCCAAGTGCTTCGGGACTGCACCCAACTACCACCTGTTTGCACGACTCCTTTGAGCCGTGGTAGGGTAGTAATCAAAGTACAGTGGGAACACACTCGAGGCGAAGTGACAGTGTCAAGTCAGCGGACTAAGCTGTACTCATGTCACCTGGGAACTGATAACTGACGATAGGCATAATACCAACTAGTCAGTTCCCGACGAGTCCTGTCCAGTGTACTCGTAACCCAACGAGCACCTGCATACTTTCTCAAGTACGACGTACCGACGGCTGTGGGACAGACCGTCTCCCACACTGGGATGAGAAGCGCATGCGCTAGTCTACTCCGGAGTATCGATGCCCTGTCTCGATAGTCCTGCGACCAGGGACCTGCATAAGGATGTGCTTATAGATTACCCAGCCCCACTAGTGTGACTGCCATCACAACGCTGGTAATCAAGCAAAGATCCTAAGGGCTCCACTAATGTGTATAGGCGATATACTGAAATAAACACATGTACACATTGAAGTAGAGACAAACCAAGTAGCATACTACAATTTTGAGCAAGATTGTATATACAAGGTGAATATCCCAAGCTTCCATTAAGTAATATATAAACTAGTATGATACAGTAATGGCCTCTAGGGCATATACACTAACAATCTCCCACTTGCACTAAGGCCATGTACTGGCGTATCGAAGACCTATCATCTCGATCAGCCGCTCGAACTGAGTCTGGGGCAAGGCCTTGGTGAATGGATCTGCAGTGTTATCTTCTGAAGCGACTCTCCGAACCTCGATCTCCTGGCGATCCACGATCTCCCTGATCAGGTGATACCGCCTTAAGATGTGTCTGGATCTCTGATGGGACCTGGGTTCCTTCGCTAAAGCTATAGCCCCGTTGTTGTCGCAATACAGAGGTATTGGATCAACAATGGACGGAACCACCTGAAGCTCTTTCAAGAACTTCCTCATCCAGACAGCTTCTTTTGCGGCATCAGATGCAGCGATGTATTCCGCTTCCATCGTCGAGTCTGCATTGGTTTCCTGTTTGGAACTCTTCCAACACACCGCCCCTCCATTGAGGGTAAAGACAAAACCCGACATGGACTTGGAATCATCCTTGTCACTCTGGAAGCTGGAGTCAACAAAGGCCTCGATCTGGAGGTCTTTTCCGCCATACACCAAGAACATCTCCTTAGTCCTTCTCAGGTACTTGAGAATGTTCTTTACCGCTATCCAGTGTTTCTCCCCAGGGTTTGACTGATACCGGCTTACCACACTCAGTGCATAAGCTACATCCGGTCTGGTACACAACATCGCATACATTATAGAGCCTACCGCAGAAGCGTAGGGTATAATAGACATGCGATCCCTCTCCAAATCAGTCTTGGGAGACATCTCTTTAGAGAGGGTGATCCCGTGACATGCCGGTAGGTTACCGCGCTTGGAATCTTCTATACTGAACCTCTTCAGTATGGTGTCGATGTACCTGGACTGTGAAAGTCCTAATATCCTCTTGGATTTATCATGATGGATCCGGATCCCCAGGATGTATGAGGCATCACCCAGGTCTTTCATGGAGAACCTTTGTGACAAGAACCCCTTGACAGATTGTAGCATAGGAATGTCATTTCCTATTAAGAGAATGTCATCCACGTACAAAACGAGGAATACTACAGTTCTCGCTACAAATCTACAATAGATGCATGGTTCATCTGGATTTTTGATAAATCCAAATTCCTTGACCGTCTCATCAAAACAGATGTTCCAACTCCGCGATGCCTGCTTTAGTCCATAGATGGACTTAAGCAACTTGCATACCTTTCCGCTGCTCCCACTCTGAATGAAACCCTCTGGTTGGTCCATATAGACACACTCCTCTAAATTTCCATTTAGAAAAGCGGTCTTTACGTCCATTTGCCAGATCTCATAATCATGGAAGGCAGCAATGGCAAGAAGGATCCGAATGGATTTCAGCATAGCCACTGGAGAAAAGGTTTCGTCATAGTCCAAGCCAGGTCTTTGACGGAAACCCTTTGCTACAAGTCTAGCTTTATAGGTCTCAACCTGTCCATCTACACCAATCTTCCTTTTGAAGATCCACTTGCATCCTACGGGTTTTACCCCGTCTGGAGCAATGTCCAACGTCCATACTTTGTTGGTGTACATGGACTCCATTTCGGTCCGCATTGCATCCAGCCATTTTACTGAGTCAACGCTCTGAACGGCCTGTTGGAAGCTGGTAGGCTCATCATAATCTATGATGCAATCCTCTCTATCCCCGTCTATGAGAAAACCGTAGTATCTCTCGGGCAGATGAGACTTCCTACTACTCCTGCGGAGCGGCGTAGGAATGTCCTGTTCTTTTGAACCCTCTGGTTCCACTAAGCTTTCAGTAATAGTTTGTGGTTCTGGAATTTCTTCCAGTTCTATTGCGCTCCCACTTATCTGGGTTTCTAAAAACTCAGTTTCCAAGAAGCGGGCATGCTGAGAAACAAAAACCTTTTGTTCCTCAGCGGAATAGAAAAGATACCCCCTGGAGTTCCTTGGGTACCCCACAAACTTACACTGTACTGAACGTGCCTCGAGCTTGTCCGCATGCTGCTTTTTTTTTACAAAAGCTGGACATCCCCATACTTTAAGATACTTAAGACAGGGTTTCTTCCCAGTCCACATCTGATATGGGGTGGTAGGCACAGTCTTGGTGGGAGCCTTGTTCAAGAGATATGCAGCTGCTTCTAGTGCATATCCCCAGAATGATCGCGGCAACTCAGCGTTACTCATCATGGACCGTACAATATCCAATAGGGTCCGGTTCCGTCTCTCCGATACACCGTTATGTTGCGGAGTGTATGGAGGAGTAAGCTGAGAGAGAATTCCATTCTCTTTTAAGTAATTCAGGAATTCGGCACTTAAGTATTCTCCACCTCGATCCGATCTTAGAATCTTGATACTTTTGCCGGTCTGTTTTTCTACTTCATTCTTATATTCCTGGAACTTTCCAAAGGCTTCGGACTTATGTTTCATTAAGAAGACATAACCGTACCTTGAAAAGTCATCCGTAAAAGTAATGAAGTAAGAATAACCGCTTCGCGCATGTGTAGACATTGGACCGCACACGTCGCTGTGTACGAGTCCCAAGAGCTCGCTCGCTCTTACTCCGTGTCCAGTGAATGGAGTCTTTGTCATCTTTCCTTTGAGACAGGATTGACAAGTGGCATACGATTGATATTCGAACGGATTCAAATATTCTTCTGTATGTAACTTCGTCAACCTTCTCTCATTGATGTGACCCAGTCTACAATGCCATAAGAAAGTCTGATTTATTTCCGGAGACTTTCTTTTCTGTGTATTCTGGACGTTGAAAATCTGTGGTTGGTTTAATACGTATATACCATTACTCAATGTACCTGACCCAATCAAAACTTGATTAAGGTGAATGTTTACAACATTACTTACAAACGCAAATTCATAACCTTCTTTAGAAACTAAAGATACAGAAATGATATTACAAGTTGCGTTGGGTACAAAAAAGCAATTACGCAAAACCAAAACATGTCCATCTGACATTCCCAGGTGATAGTCCCCCACGGCTTTAGCATCCATGCTAGCTCCGTTCGCAACTCTGAGGGTCATGTCACCTGCCTTCAAAACCCTACGGTTTCTCAACGCCTGCAAAGAATTACAGATATGAGATCCTGATCCGGTATCCAATACCCAGGAAGTAGAGTTTATTGACAGACAGTTTTCAATAATATACACACCTGAAGCTGAAGCTGCAACCTGCTTCAATTCCTGTGTTCTGGCCTTCCAGGCCCTGCAATCATTCTTCCAGTGTCCTTTCTTATGACAATATAAGCATTCTTCCTTATCCACAAGCTTCCCCGCTTTCTTTGTTGCTTTAGCTTTTCCCTTCGTATCCACTTTACTAACACTGCCTCTTGGTTTGGCGGGGGCTTTCTTCTTCTTTCCCTTGGCTTTCGCCTTGGACCTAGAAGAAGATGATCTTCCTACAAACAAAGTGGATGTTTCCCTACCTTTCTGTAGGGTGCCCTCTGCGCTCCTCAGCATGTTGAGGAGCTCTGAAAGTTCAACTTCTTTTTCTTGTAAGTTAAAGTTCAGTATAAACTGGGCGTAAGTGGAAGGAAGGGACTGGAGAACTAAGTCCGTATAGAGCTCACTCTCCAATGTGGTTCCTAGGTCCGCGAGCTCCTCAATGTAGCCGATCATCTTAAGCACGTGCTCTGCTACTGATGATCCGACGGCCATCCTTGCCGAAAATAGCTTTTTCGACGCTTCGTATCTTGCGATACGAGATTGCTCTCCATACAGTTCTTTTGTATGAAGAAATATGGATTCCAAGTCCATATTCTCGTGCCTCCTCTGATGTTCATTGTCCATAGAGGAAAGTACGAGGCATTTGGCCATCAAATCTTCAGTAATCGTTTGTGGTTCTGGAATCACTTCCAGTTCTACCATACTCCCACTACTGTTTTCTGAAAAATCCATTTTTAATAAAACTGTGGCGAGTCTAGAACAATATTGCTATTGTTCATCCAGATGGTAGAAAATCAACCCGCGTCATAGCCTGGGTCAACCCACAAACAGCCATTACAGAAACGTGCCTTGAGTTGTCCAGTGTCTCGTTTTAAGCATAAGCCAGACAACTCCCCGTACCTTAACAATGTTAAGATATGAACTGTACTATATCCAATATAGAAACAGAGGCACTGATTTAATTTAACCAGATTCAAATCATGCAGCTATCCCCAGTGCATGTCAACTAAATGGAAGGAGGCCGATCAGCGTTACTCAACTTAGGAATACTTCCAATTATGAGTAACCTGAAAGAGAAGCAAGATCTCTTAATCATTACTATCAACTGAATACCATACACAAGTATCTACATCTTCGATCTCTTTGAAGAATCCCGATACTTGCTATACCTGGTTCTCTACTCTATTCAAATACCAATAACTTCTCCAAATTCGGACCCTGTGTTTCCACGAAACACCTGTCTAAAAACTAGAGAAGTCATAAGTAAACAGAATACAGTACGAGGACCAACCCCTCTGTCCTAGTGGACACTGGACAATATACAATACTCTGTATAAGTCCACTGAGTCTAACAACTCATTCACTGTGCGTCGTAGGTTGAAAACTGTACTTATGGTTAAGAAGAATTACACCGCTGTTTAATGCTCCTTACCTAACCATCCACTGATATAGGTAAATGTCGTAGACATAATTTCAGAAAGGTATATCTCACTCTATGAAAATAGACGTACAGATATATCAATTTGAAATTGGTGCATAACAGCGGATATTCAAAACCAAATATTTGCCGACCGGCAAACAGCCCAGGTGATCTCCTCAAATATCACCGATTACAACGAATCCCGATATAATGAGGATGATCACCCAATTCCCAATAACCTACTCCCACTCATCATCTGTAAAACCATACAGATGTGAGAATCAAACCTGGTAAATACATACCCTGGAGCAAGTATCTAATCGGGAAATCAGTTTTCCATTAACAGTACACAGTTGAACTGAAACATTGAAATGTTTCGATGGGGTATCCTGGTATTCCTAGTAATGCCTCTTCCATCATCCAGATTCACAACTATAACCGTATAATTCTTTGCCACCTCTCCATATCCCTTCATATGTCTTTAGTCTTTACCTTCTGCACACCCTTTTAGGCCAAATGGTTTTCTTCCTTCCCTACCGTTCGGCACCAGCCTATGGTTTGGAAGAAGACTATCCAATAAGCATAATGGGTGTACTGTCCCAATCCTAGGAACACTCGCAATAAGAGAGGGTGAAGATAAAAGACAACCGAATAAACCTAATTCCTATTTCTCCTGAACCAGAATCCATCCCCGAACTGGAACCAGTTCCATTCGAGTTCGTATATAACCATACGATGGAGTATCCAAATAAACTGTGGATCTTCGTAGTGACACGGAGTGTCCTGGAGAAATACAAAGGTGATGTGGGAGTGGTAACGAAATATTTGGTTTGGTCGTGAATATCTGTTGCAATTTACTTTGCCCTCTTACTAATCCCTTGCTTTGTCTGAACTTAATACCTTCTGCACACCATCGTTATGCTAATTGGTTTTCTTCATTCCCTACCGGTCGGCACCAGCCTAAGGTTTGGAAGAAGACTATCCAATTTGCGTAATAGGTGTACTACTCCTAAACTAAGGAGTACTCGCAACCTGAGAGAAGGTGAAAAGAAAAGACAACTGAATAATCCTATTCGTTTTCTCCAGAACCGGAAACCATCCTCGAATTCCTTCGAGTTCGTATCTAACCATACGATGGTTTTGTCCAATGGAAGTGGACGTTCGTAGTAATACGGGGTGTCCTGGAGAAAAGGGTAAAAGTAGGAGTGGCAATGAGGTCTGCAACTCTGACAATCCAAAAGCCAGTGTTAAGAAGGTTCGGTCAACTTGGTCACTGAGTCAAAGTCTTAGGGTCGGGTCAATGGTCGCTGCCAAAGAGAGAGAGAGAAAAGAAACACTCAGCATGCACTCTAACCTAGATCAGAATGGTTACCAATTTATCTAATCTGGAAACCTCCCACTGTACCTCAAATTCTCCTCCAAACCTGAAAGAAGAATTAGTCGGGGTCACCCGAGGAGTAAACCAACTCATCAGTGGGAATCGGGATCCAACTCTCATCGCATGACAACGTGACGGAATCCGCTCACGGTATCACACTCCAGAAGGTATGCGCATATCTGGCAAGTTTCAGTACTTTTGAAACTCCCGATGTGATTTCTGCCCCATGCTCTTATGACCTTGACGAAGGTCAACAAATCATAAGTCACATGTCAAGTTCTACCCGTCATTATCCAGGGTTAATCTGAATCCACCCGTACAAGCCCTTGACGAAGGTCAACAAGGCTATACGACTGTCCCAAACCAACGCATCTATCTATGCAGCAGAAAGGTAACAAGCAGCTACCATACACTATGCCTTGACGAAGGTCAACAAACATAGCATGAATACTACGTGCTACCCGTCTGAAACGACGGAGGGCTACGAATGGTTTCTGGCGAAAACCTTTAACGTAATGAACTTGATATCGTTGAAGGAACGGATAGCTTTTTGAAAATATAGTGACGAAAACCGTTGCTAAAGAGGTCACTCCCGGTGAAGGGATCTCGGCTCTTTCCCCGTAGAATGGGGTGCAGGATATTCCAAATGAATACCACGGTGCAAAGCAAAAGTAATCGGCTATAGTGAAGTCATTGCCCTGACGCAAACTTTTTGTCCAAGGGGTCACTCCCGGTGAAGGGATCTCGGCCCTTGCCTCGTCGACTGAGGAGCAGGATATTCCAATGAATACCACGATGCAAAACCAAAGTAAACGTCCTTGCAATAACAGCTTTTTGAAAAAGTGTTCCAACAACATCAGATTAGGTTTGTTTTTAACTTGCATTGATCCGAATCAATGCAGTCCCATCAATTAATCACACCACAAAGAACGAAAATATACTGACGTACGTATATGCCATCCGCATTCGCCACTGGGTCCCGTCATCACTCGTTAGGTTAGCTTACTAACGACAGAGCGGGGACTGGACTAGCGCGGATGAAAAACATATACAACATCTACTAATATATATACCAATATATTATATTTCGCTCAAGGCGTGAAAGAAATGCAACATCACAGAAATGTACAGCATCACAGAAACAATACAGATATCTGGGATCCCCGGGTTTCACAGAGCCACTACTGAAACCCGACGTTCCCCTGGTCGTGTGGATAGCCTGTGCAATGAAATCCTAGACCCCTACGGGCGCGGCAAGTCACCCGCCAAAACCTGAAGCGAGGCAGCCCCCTTCAGCACCGTGAATGGACCACCCAGCACTTCACGGAATCCGGTAACTTGGGCACCCCTCCTGGGTCAACCTGTACCCCCTACGAGTGCGGCGAATAGCCCGCCAATTCCAGACTGAAGCCCTTCCGTCTCAATGCCCTGAGATGCGGGCCCGTTGCCCTCTAGAACCTGGCTATCCGTGCACCCCTCCACGGGGTAACCCTAGTACAGAAAGTAAAATATACATACACCGGGTACATCGACCGCAACCAAGTCGTGCCCCAAAAGAATAATACAATCAGGAAGTGACGGCAGTCCACATGTCGGACGCTCGCCCCGCAATATCAAATGTACATAATACAACAGCACAGTACTAGCATTGCATCCAGGCTATCCCCCACGACCGATCCGCAACATCACAGCAAATACATAGAACATCAACGTGAAAGTCACGTTCGCAAATCCGTCTAACCGGGCTATAGCAGTTAGACCGGATTTACCGATCGAGTGACATTCACGGTCGCAGATATAATGTAAATACTGTGAAAAATGTGTTTAAAAAATTTTCGATTGATCAAACATTAACAAGTGGGCCCCCAAACAAAACTGTAGCAACCACAGAAAATCTGGGCCCAATTTTAATAATCCAGAAACCACATTTATCAACCAGGAACATACTACAAAAATTTGGGATCATGAACAGTTAAAACCGCCGCGGAAGCGCGGCCCAAGCAGGGGTTTGGCCGCCCTTCCGCGGCGGAACAGTGAGATCATGGTACCAATTTTTTACAGAATGCTTATATTTCCCTGCATATCATTCTGAGACAACCTGAAAAATTTTTGGACTCAAAAAAAATTCGACAGAAACTGATGTGCTTGAAATACGTGTTTTCGGGATTTTGTTCGATCGGAAACGTTAAACACATTAAACAAAGCTAGACGAAGTTAATGGCGAGACTCTGATACCACTGTAAGTGCACGGCGGCGCCCCGGCCGTCAAACCGACGGCCGAACGCGGAAACGGTGGTAAACATAAATTTTTGCGGACTTGGCAAAACGGCACCACCGCGCACTAAAACCGGATCGTGCCATTAAACTAGTCTAAGCTATCTAGAGAGGGGGTAGAGAAATATACCATACGATCCGAGTCCTCCGGTCTTCATCTCCACTCCGATCTCCTCGCGGGATCTCCGTCCATCTCCTCCTCGTCGGAAAGGGCACCACGAAGCCGGGTACTTTTACGGGCTCCCACCTCAATACCGAGGCAACTCGCGCATGAAGCCGGCAAATCGACATGCTCAAGATATGCTGTAGGAAGTGTAGTGTAGAATCATAGTCTCTTTTGGGGTTTGGTTGCCATTTGTGGATGATGGAGGAAACAAGGTAAGAAAAATGGTGCTTGCATTTTTCTAAGTATGAAAAGAGATCAAGAATGCTACTCTCTCAAAGATCAAGATGAAGCTCTCTCCTTCTTCTCTCTTTTTCTTCTCTCTTTCTTTTTTCCATTTTTCATCAAGTAAGAAGAATAAGGTGGAGGAATGAATATGAAGCATAACCATAGAAGGAAGGTGAGTGTAGGAAAAGTAGAAAGGTGACTATATCCTAAACATCATCATAACAATCTTTCTTATCAACCTCAAATCCTTTCTAATCTCATTAATACAAATCAAGTGATGGTTGAAAAGAAAAGATGCTTTCATAATAAATCATCTTACAAATAAAACCTCCACCAAAGTGTTATTTGCAAAACTGCAAATAACCCCCTCCATCAGAAAAGTCCGGCCGGGAAAGAACAAAGGAAAACCGGCCGGAACGGAAAGCAAACTGGCAACTCCAGAAAACTGGTCCCGTAATAAATTACAGGAAAACCCCCATACTGTGCATACACACCCGCATCTGTATTCCGTCCGGATACAAATGCAATGAGACAAAATCTACACTGTACTAAACTAGGACCGGCTTAAACCAAAGCCGGCTAGTAATATCCGTTCGATCCTGATCCGTGCAATACCGCACGTATCTGATCGAACCCTGCCATATAACCATACGGCCACTAGTACAAACCGTCCGATCCTGATCCGTGCAATACCGCACGTATCTGATCGGACCCTGCCATATCTCCATACGGCCTCTACAGCGTTTCGCCCGAAAGCTTGAGTAACTGAAAGTGTGGTGGACTCTAAAGACTCGTCAATACTATGGCTGTGGATTTAACCACTAGCACGTCAGAGGTATAAGCCAATACGTGACGGCCCACCAGCTATTGACCAAAAGGGACGTCGATGAGTAAACTCATCCTGACACCCTACTGAGCCTGTCAGTGACAATATCCGTGCAGTCCGGTCCGTTCGTCTATGAGTATCGCATGGCGGGCCTAGGGGGTTGGTAAAAGTCAGACCCCCAAAAGCGGTACAAGTCGTGTCGGAGTGTAGCCCAGAACACCCTGAGATACTACTGGAATACCTACCAGTAAATCTCCTTGCCTTGGCCAAGGACTTTGTGTAATGGCTCTCCTAGACACAGCACGAC
Organism: Agapanthus africanus; assembly: GCA_030015575.1. Lineage (NCBI taxonomy): Eukaryota > Viridiplantae > Streptophyta > Magnoliopsida > Asparagales > Amaryllidaceae > Agapanthus > Agapanthus africanus. Next base: position 393,702,711 of record JASDDO010000026.1, on the reverse strand, counting down.
CTCACCCCCAATACCGGGAGAGACGAACCCCTGAAGATACGCTCACTGCCTCCATGTGGCTCGGGACTGTACCCAACTAAAACCTGTTTGCACGACTCCTTTGAGCCGTGGTAGGGTAGTAATCAAAGTACAGTGGGAACTCACACGAGACAAATGACGATCCCCAGGTCGATGAACTAACCTGCACACATGTCACCAGGGAACTGCCATCTGACGTCTGGTATATGACCAACTAGCATGTTCCCGGCGAGTCCTGTCCGGTGTACTCATAACCCAATGAGCACCTGTATACATCTTAGGTGATCCAACTGACACCAGTGGCTTGTGAGACCGGCCACCGCCCCTCGTCGGGGTCTCGACTGTATACACTAGTCTACTAATGGAGTATCGATGCCCGGTCTCGAAACTCCCACGACTAGGGACCTTTTAAGGATAAGCTTATAGACCCCCAGCTCCCACTTATATGATCGTCCTCATACTGCTGGTGGTCAAGCAAGAATCCTAGGGGCTCTATCAACGTGTAATAGCGACGTGTCATGTCACCTAAAGCAGTACACGATGATAAAGGTAAACCAGATAGCATACTATCATCTCGAGTAAGACTGTCCTACCGGGATAGGTCCTCCCTCAATCATTACAATCACGTACCTGTGACCTAATAATTGACTCTGAGGGCACTATCTCCAACACTACAAAGGTTGTAATCCCTCTCACTTAGTGTTAAAGCGTTTAACATGCATCTTTTCGCCTAAACCCTAGTTTAAAGATCCGTATTCGGGTTGTTCGGCACGGCTAAAATTTTAATTGGGCATGGTTGATGTAAGTCGATGTAGTACACCCCAGTACTTGTGGGGAGGCGGAATTTTCAAAAACGATCAAGTTTAAAGAACGAACATCGACTAACCGCTTGAATCGAAGCTAAACTATAAATAACCGTACACAAAGTGTTTCTTAACTATTGTGTTTAGGGATTATACCTAACGAAATCTGTCCTTCGTCTTTGTGTCCTCCTTGGTTCTCCTCGACCTTCTCTAGGTAGTAGACGATCCACCCGAGAGCAAAACACCAAGCTAAACCTCTAACTTGAGGTAACTAATCTACTTTGATTGCTAATCAAAGAAGAAAGGATGATATAGAGTGAAGGTAATGGATGTTTAAGTCTAACTAAACCTTTGATCTCAACACATGAGGATTAAGGATTAGTCTCTTGAAGATGAGAGCTTGAGGAGAGAGAATGTGAGATAAGATAATGAGATGAGAGAGAGTGTATCATAATATATTATGAAGCATTCTTATTTTAGAATAATCAATAATAGAAATGAATAAGCATGCTTCATAAATGCAAAATGGTGATTCATTAAGCATGTGGCATTTATCATTTATGGTGCAATAATGATAAAGATGAATCACTCTCATGACTCACAATCTTATCCAAAGTAACCTCCTTAGTCACATCTTCTAGAAGCTTCTCGCACAATTACGAGAACGCCCCTCCGATCCGCAAAAATACGGAAAAACTTTAGACTGTAAAAATCCAATAACCGGATACCAGTAACTGGCTTAAACCAAAGCCGACTGGTAAAAACTGTCCGAAAGTCGTACGTGCGTAAACGCACGTATGCGTCCGAACCCTTTGTCGCAAAACCATGTGACCTCTATATCGTTTCGCCTGGAGTAGGAAACTCTCTGTGTGGGACTCTAGAGACTCGACTACTACGCTGGCAGTGGGTTTAACCACAGACCGTAAGCGGCACTAGCTGTACGTAACGGTCCCCAGGTAGTTGTCGATAAGAAGGCCGATGAGGAAACCCATCCGAACTCCTACTGAGTCTGATGTGACAATCTCCATACAGTCCGGTCCGTTCGTCCAAGACTATCGCATATCGGGCCTAGGGGGGCGGCAAGCGTCAGTCCCCTAATAGCGGTATAAGTCGTGTCGGAGTGAAGCCCATTACACCCTGAGAAACTACTGGAACCTACCAGTAAATCTCGCTTGCCCTGGCCAGGGACTTTGCGTAATGGCTCTCTGACACAGCACGATATCTACTCCCAATACCGGGAGGGACGAATCCTGTCTAACCGCCACTGCCTCCAAGTGCTCGGGACTGCACCCAACTGCTACCTGTTTGCACGACTCCTTTGAGCCGTGGTAGGGTAGCAATCTAAGAACAGTGGGACACACTCGAGGCGAAGTAGCAGTGTCAAGTCTGCGGACTACGCTGTACTCATGTCACGTGGGAACTGCTCACTGACGACTGGTATCAAACCAACCAACAGTTCCCTGTGAGTCCTGTCTGGTGTACCCGTAACCTAACGAGCACCTGCATACTATCTCCAGTACGACGTACTGACGGCTGTGGGACAGACCATCTCCCCAACTGGGATGAGAAGCGTACACACTAGTCTACTCCGGATATCGATGCTCTGTCTCGATAATCCAACGACCAGGGACCTGAATAAGGATGTGCTTGTAGACTACCCAGCCCCCACTAGTGTGACTGCCATCACAACGCTGGTAGACAAGCAAGATCCTAAGAGCTCTATCAATACGTACACTCACATATTAAGATAGAAAAACCAAGTAGCATACTACCATGTTTAGCAAGACTGTTATATACATGTGAATATCCCAAGCTTCCATTAAGTAATATACAAACTAGTATGATACAGTAATGGCCTTCTAGGGCATAAACACTAACAATCTCCCACTTGCACTAGGGCCATGTACTGGCATATCGTAGACCAATGATCTCGAGTAGCCTCTCGAACTGAATCTGAGGAAGGGCCTTCGTGAATGGATCAGCAATGTTCTCTTCTGAAGCAACTCTCCGAACCTCGATCTCCTGACGATCAATGATCTCCTTGATCAGGTGATACCGCCTTAAGATGTGTCTGGACTTCTGATGGGACCTTGGTTCCTTTGCTAAAGCTATAGCTCCGTTGTTGTCGCAATACAGAGGTATTGGATCAACTATGGTAGGAACCACCTGAAGTTCTGTTAGGAACTTCTTCATCCAGACTGCTTCTTTTGCGGCATCGCAAGCAGCTATATACTCCGCTTCCATCGTCGAGTCTGCAACGGTGTCTTGCTTGGAGCTCCTCCAGCACACCGCCCCTCCATTGAGGGTAAAGACATAACCCGACATGGACTTGGAATCGTCCTTATCACTCTGGAAGCCGGAATCAGCAAAGGCCTCCAACCTGAGGTCTTTTCCGCCGTAAACCAAGAACATCTCCTTAGTCCTCCTCAGGTACTTGAGAATGTTCTTTACTGCTATCCAGTGTTTCTCCCCTGGGTCCGACTGATACCGGCTTACCACGCTCAGTGCGTAAGCTACATCTGGTCTGGTACACAACATCGCATACATTAAAGAGCCTACCGCAGAAGCGTAGGGTATAATAGACATGCGTTCCCTTTCCAAATCAGTCTTGGGAGACATCTCTTTGGAGAGGGTGATTCCGTGACAAGCCGGTAGATTACCGCGCTTAGAATCTTCCATACTGAATCTTTTCAGTATAGTGTCGATATACCTGGACTGCGAAAGTCCCAACATCCTCTTGGATCTATCACGATAGATCCGGATCCCCAGAATGTACGAGGCATCACCCAGGTCTTTCATGGAGAACCTGTGTGACAAGAATCCTTTGACAGATTGTAGCATAAGAATGTCATTTCCTATCAATAGAATGTCATCCACGTACAAGACGAGGAATACGACACTTCTGGCCACAACTTTACTATATATGCACGGTTCATCTGGATTTTTGATAAAGTCATATTCTTTGACTGTCTCATCAAAACAGATGTTCCAACTCCGCGATGCCTGCTTTAGTCCATAAATGGACTTAAGCAGCTTGCATACTTTCCCGCTGCTCCCACTCTGATTGAAACCCTCTGGCTGATCCATATAGACGCTCTCTTCTAAATTTCCATTCAGAAAAGCCGTCTTTACGTCCATCTGCCAGATTTCATAATCATGGAAGGCAGCAATAGCAAGAAGGACCCGAATGGATTTGAGCATAGCCACTGGAGAAAAAGTTTCGTCATAGTCCAAACCAGGTCTTTGATGAAAACCCTTTGCAACAAGTCTAGCCTTATAGGTTTCCACCTGTCCATCTACACCAATCTTTTTCTTGAAGATCCATTTGCATCCTATGGGTTTTACCCCATCTGGAGCAAAGTCCAAAGTCCATACTTTGTTGGTGTACATGGACTCCATTTTGGTCCGCATTGCATCTAGCCATCGTACCGAGTCGCCGCTCTGGATGGCCTGCCGGAAGTCAGTAGGTTCATCATCATCGATGATGCAATCCTCTCTATCCCCATCTATGAGAAAACCGTAGTATCTCTCAGGCGGATGAGACGGCCTACTACTCCTGCGGAGGGGTGCGGGAATGTTCTGTTCTTCTTGAACCTCTGGTTCTACCAAACTTTCAGTAGCAGTTTGTGGTTCTGGAATTTCTTCCAGTTCTATTTCGCTCCCACTTGATTCCTTTTCTAAAAACTGATGTTCTAGAAAATGGGCATTACGAGAAACAAACACCTTCTGTTCCTCTGCGTAATAGAATAGATATCCCCTGGAGTGCTTTGGATATCCCACAAACTTACACTTTACTGATCGTGCCTCGAGCTTGTCCACATGCTGCTTTTTAACAAAAGCTGGACATCCCCAAATCTTTATATACTGTAGATGGGGTTTCTTCCCACTCCACATCTGATATGGTGTGGTAGGCACAGTCTTGGTAGGAAACATGTTCAAAAGATATGCCGCTGATTCTAGCGCATAACCCCAGAAAGATCGCGGTAACTCAGCATTACTCATCATGGATCGTACCATATCCAATAGGGTTCGATTCCGTCTCTCCGATACACCGTTATGCTGTGGAGTGTATGGAGGAGTAAGCTGAGAGAGAATTCCTTTCTCTTTTAGGTAACCTAGGAACTCGGTACTTAAGTATTCTCCACCTCGATCAGATCTTAGTGTCTTAATACTTTTGCCGGTTTGGTTTTCTACTTCATTCTTATACTCTTGGAATTTCTCAAAAGCCTCGGATTTATGTTTCATCAGATAAATGAATCCGTATCTTGAGTAATCATCCGTGAAAGTAATGAAATAGGAAAAACCACCTCTCGCATGTGTAGACATTGGACCGCATACATCGCTGTGTATGAGTCCTAAGAGCTCGCTCGCTCTTACTCCTTGTCCAGTAAATGGAGTCTTTGTCATCTTTCCTTTGAGACAGGATTGACAAGTGTCATAAGATTGATATTCGAACGTGTCCAAATATCCTTCTCTATGCAACTTAGTCAACCTTCTCTCATTGATGTGACCCAGTCTACAATGCCATAAGAAAGCTTTATTTAAATCTGGAGACTTTCTTTTTAGTGTGTTCTGGACATTGAAAATTTGGAGTTGGTTTAGAACATATATGCCGTTATTTAGAGTACCGGACCCAATCAAACCATGATTAAGGTGGATGTTAACAACATCTCTTACAAACGTGAAATCATAACCTTTATTTGATAACAAGGAAACTGATATGATATTACACGTTAAGCTGGGTACAAAATAACAGTTATGCAAAACCAAAATATGTCCACTCGTCAATCCTAGGTGATAATCCCCGACGGACGCAGCTCCCACGCTAGCTCCGTTAGCAACCCTGAGGATCATATCACCTTCCTTCAGCACTCTACGGTTTCTCAGTGCCTGCAATGAATTGCAAATATGAGATCCTGATCCGGTATCCAATACCCAGGAAGTAGAGTTGATCGACAGACAATTCTCAATTACAAACACACCTGAAGTCGAAGCCACAGCTTGCTTCGGTTCCTGGTTCTTGGCGTTCCACGCATTGCAATCCTTCTTCCAGTGCCCTTTCCTGTGACAATGGAAGCACTCATCCTGGCCAACTACCGGTGCTGCAAGCTTTTTCTTTCCCTTCTTTCCCACCTTACTAACACCTCCTCTAGGTTTGGGTGCGGCCTTCTTCTTCCTTCCTTTGGCCCTAGCCTTGGACCCGGAAGAAGATGCACCGCCAACAAACATAGCGGGTGTTTCCCTTACCTTCTGTAAGGTGCCCTCTGCACTCCTTAACATGTTCAGGAGTTCCGCAAGTTCAACTTCTTTTCCTTGAAGATTGAAGTTGAGGATAAACTGGGCGTAGGTGGGAGGAAGGGACTGGAGAATAAGGTCTGTATAGAGCTCATTATCCAAAGTCGTCCCAAGGTCTGCGAGCTCCTCAATATAGCCGATCATCTGTAGGACATGTTCACCTACCGATGACCCGACAGCCAACCTCGCTCGAAATAATTTCTTAGAGGTCTCGTATCTTGCTATACGAGATTGCTCTCCATAAAGTTCCTTTGTATGGAGAAATATGCCATCTAGAGACATATCCTCGTGCCTCCTCTGATGTTCATTGTTCATAGAGGCAAGCACGATGCACTTGGCTCTCGCGCAATCTAAATCCCAGGTTTTGCGGATTTCCTTATCCGCATTGCTGGATTTGGGACCAGGGACAGCAGGTGCCGTAGCGGTGAGGACGTACCCCAGTTTGTCATAGGTCAAGGCCATTTTGACATTCCGCAGCCAATCTTTATAGTTTGGCCCCGTCAGTATATTCTTTTCTAAAAGTAACTTAAGTCCAGTCATTTTCAGGGTCGCTGCAATTAGGAGAGAGAGAAGAATACACTTTAGCATGATGCTCTTGCAAGTTTAGAGTGGTTTTTAGTTTATCTAAACTGGATGGCTCCCACTGTTTCTCGAATCCTTCCTCAAACCATAAAAGAAGAATTAGCCAGGACTATTCTCACCGTACAATACTTGCTTAACCGTTCAGCCAGGCCAGTGTCGATACTTCGAGGGAGGTTTTCCAACGCTTTCGCGAAGTTCCTTAATTAAATAACCTCTTTTCTCTGGGGGCGTAACCCCGCTGACACCTTTCTGGACACCTACTAGGTTTATAGCATTGATCGTTAAGTGACGAAAATCCTGATAAGTAGCATATACTCACAGTAGGATCGGGATCCAAATATCATCGTATGATAATGTTGAAGGAATCCTACCAACATTCATCAAACTCCAAATGGTATGCATCTCTTTGCAAATTTCAGTTTCTTTAGAAATTCCCGATATATATTTCTGCCCCATGCTCTTATGACCTTGGCGTTAGGTCAAAATGTCATAAGTCACATGTCAAGTTCTACCCATCATTATCTTGTCAATTTGAACCCATCCGTATATATCCTTGACGTTCGGCCAAAATGATAATACGACTGTCCCAAACTAACTACATCTACCTATGCAACAAATGAATACCCAGTAGCTACCAAACATTATGCCTTGGCGTTAGGTCAAAATACATAGCTTGAATACTACTGAATACCCAGATGAAATGACGGAGGGCTACGAATGGTTTTGGCGAAACCGTGAACGTAGTGAACTTGATATAACCGAAGGAACCTGATAGCTTTTAAAAGGAGTGGTTAAAGCTCCGCATTTAAAAATATCTGTTTTAAAAATAACCGAGTGGTTTCTTTTAAATTGTTCCAACGATTTAAACTTTGGTTTGTTTTCTTTGCATTACAGATAATGCGTCCCATCATTAACCTATCATTGCAGAAAACAACGAAAATACAACATCCTCTTATGCCATCCGCATTCGCCACTAGGTCCCGTCATCACCCGTTAGGTTACTTAACTAACGACAGAGCGGGGGCTGGGCTAGCGCGGGTGTAAAACATAAGTGACGTCTAAATAGCTATCATAAATATAGATATTTTACATTCGTCTGACGCAATGATATACATTCCAGAACACAGATAAACAATATTGGATTTGCAAGCAATCTGTATTTCTTTTGAGCCTGCAAGAAAAGACAGATTACACAGTTGTGATGAATAGCCGATACCCCACCCTCGACCCCTACGGGTACGGCAAACTACCCACCCGGCAGTTTGTGTACCCCACCTTGGGTCAGTCCTAGGAGCAAAAACAGTAAAATGAAATAATACAACGGTGGCTACAACCGCAACCTGGAAGTGCCCCGCAAAAATAATATTACAACAAATTACATTTAAAACAAATGAATTAAACAATAACCCATGGCAAAACCCCGGCTATACACCACAACAGTCCAATACAGTTTATATGCACAAACAGATATAACCATTACAGAAATGTGCAACCCCCTGCCAACCGACATACTAGCAGTTAGGGGAGGTTTACGAACACATTAAACAATCACAGATATAATCCAACATGCAAATACTGTACAATTTCGATCGATTAAACGACATTAATATTGCTCCAAAATCTGCTCTGTTAAACAGTAACCTGAGCAAATATTAAATATTCCAGAGAACCCCAAATACCAGTGAGGACCCACACAAGAAATACGAGTCCATGACTCGGCAACTCGGCTGCGGAACCACGGCGGATCGGTGGGATCCGCCGCCCTTCCGCGGCGCTTTAGCCGATTCATGGGCTCAAATTTTTTGGGTGTTCTTCTGGACTCATTACAAGCTCTCTGCACTCACCTGAAAAATTTTAGGACATCATTTTAAGTTCGACAGAAACTGAACAGATTTAGGGTTTTCCGGCTTCGTTTTTCCGTTCGAAATTCGTACAAATTTGCAATCAAGTTATTTAGTGTTTAGCGAGGCTCTGATACCACTGTAAGTCGATGTAGTACACCCCAGTACTTGTGGGGAGGCAGAATTTTCAAAAACGATCAAGTTTAAAGAACGAACATCGACTAACCGCTTGAATCGAAGCTAAACTATAAATAACCGTACACAAAGTGTTTCTTAACTATTGTGTTTAGGGATTATACCTAACGAAATCTGTCCTTCGTCTTTGTGTCCTCCTTGGTTCTCCTCGACCTTCTCTAGGTAGTAGACGATCCACCCGAGAGCAAAACACCAAGCTAAACCTCTAACTTGAGGTAACTAATCTACTTTGATTGCTAATCAAAGAAGAAAGGATGATATAGAGTGAAGGTAATGGATGTTTAAGTCTAACTAAACCTTTGATCTCAACACATGAGGATTAAGGATTAGTCTCTTGAAGATGAGAGCTTGAGGAGAGAGAATGTGAGATAAGATAATGAGATGAGAGAGAGTGTATCATAATATATTATGAAGCATTCTTATTTTAGAATAATCAATAATAGAAATGAATAAGCATGCTTCATAAATGCAAAATGGTGATTCATTAAGCATGTGGCATTTATCATTTATGGTGCAATAATGATAAAGATGAATCACTCTCATGACTCACAATCTTATCCAAAGTAACCTCCTTAGTCACATCTTCTAGAAGCTTCTCGCACAATTACGAGAACGCCCCTCCGATCCGCAAAAATACGGAAAAACTTTAGACTGTAAAAATCCAATAACCGGATACCAGTAACTGGCTTAAACCAAAGCCGACTGGTAAAAACTGTCCGAAAGTCGTACGTGCGTAAACGCACGTATGCGTCCGAACCCTTTGTCGCAAAACCATGTGACCTCTATATCGTTTCGCCTGGAGTAGGAAACTCTCTGTGTGGGACTCTAGAGACTCGACTACTACGCTGGCAGTGGGTTTAACCACAGACCGTAAGCGGCACTAGCTGTACGTAACGGTCCCCAGGTAGTTGTCGATAAGAAGGCCGATGAGGAAACCCATCCGAACTCCTACTGAGTCTGATGTGACAATCTCCATACAGTCCGGTCCGTTCGTCCAAGACTATCGCATATCGGGCCTAGGGGGGCGGCAAGCGTCAGTCCCCTAATAGCGGTATAAGTCGTGTCGGAGTGAAGCCCATTACACCCTGAGAAACTACTGGAACCTACCAGTAAATCTCGCTTGCCCTGGCCAGGGACTTTGCGTAATGGCTCTCTGACACAGCACGATATCTACTCCCAATACCGGGAGGGACGGATCCTGTCTAACCGCCACTGCCTCCAAGTGCTCGGGACTGCACCCAACTGCTACCTGTTTGCACGACTCCTTTGAGCCGTGGTAGGGTAGCAATCTAAGAACAGTGGGACACACTCGAGGCGAAGTAGCAGTGTCAAGTCTGCGGACTACGCTGTACTCATGTCACCTGGGAACTGCTCACTGACGACTGGTATCAAACCAACCAACAGTTCCCTGTGAGTCCTGTCCGGTGTACCCGTAACCTAACGAGCACCTGCATACTATCTCCAGTACGACGTACTGACGGCTGTGGGACAGACCATCTCCCCAACTGGGATGAGAAGCGTACACACTAGTCTACTCCGGATATCGATGCTCTGTCTCGATAATCCAACGACCAGGGACCTGAATAAGGATGTGCTTGTAGACTACCCAGCCCCCACTAGTGTGACTGCCATCACAACGCTGGTAGACAAGCAAGATCCTAAGAGCTCTATCAATACGTACACTCACATATTAAGATAGAAAAACCAAGTAGCATACTACCATGTTTAGCAAGACTGTTATATACATGTGAATATCCCAAGCTTCCATTAAGTAATATACAAACTAGTATGATACAGTAATGGCCTTCTAGGGCATAAACACTAACAGTTGATGCCTCGTAGACCCTTGTGCGCGTGCCTAGCAACCCTACAGTGGTATCAGAGACAAGCTAGAGCTTTAGGCGAAGTCTAGACGAAGTTTAAAGTCCGATCGAACGCCGAAACCCCGATACGGAACCCTCTCTGGACAATTTTCAAAAAGTTGATTTTTTCTGAATTAAAAGTTCTCAGAAAAACAAGCAGGAAAAACTAAGAATTACTGTGAAGTACGGACTTCTAATTCGCTAAAATGACCGCACGGCCAAACCATGGGTTTTGCGGCGGTTCCGCGGCCCAAATTTCGAGTTAGTCCCTCGAATTTCTTGTATTTATTCTTACGTCCTTTCTTGGCAATTTTTTCTGGGAATATTTTAATTCCACTCAAGTGTTGAGTTTTCAAGGGTTGTATTGGAGACTCGATGTTTCGATCGAATAATTGAACTTCGTTTAGTTTTGTCCGGATAATTTTTAGAAACTGTTAAAAAGTTCGAACGGATATCAATAACTCACTTTTTCCCCAGTCGGAAATTTTTTCAAAAGTTGGATTTTTTCTCGAGTTTAAGAACGTTCTAAGTCGTGCAAGTAACGCGGTGGACCCTCTAGAAGACAACAAACCTTAACTCGATTATGTGACCGTCTTGAACTGCCTTTTGAGCCTTAGGGTTTGGGGCAGTACGGCGTGCCACATGTGAGGCGTTGGCTTGACCCTTCTACGGCTGGACCATTGGTACTGTGGTATGTGATGGATGTTTTTAAACTGATTTCAAGTGTTGAGATATACTGGGGAAATCTTGGGTGTTTGATTATTCGATCGGAAAGTTTAACATTGTCTATTTATCTGGAATGTGATACAATATTTGGAATCCACAGGTAATTATGAGATAACTAATTTGAATGTTGTAAATCTAGCAGTTCAGTCTCAAAATGATCGGTTGCCATGAAATTTTGATGTGATCAATGTTAGTTATATGTATGCCCTAGAGGCCATTACTGTACATAGGATGTATATTGTAGTGGATGCTGGGACATATATAGGGAGGACTTTCTTGCTCGACATGATAGTATGCTATCTGGTTGATCTTTGCCTTAACGTGTATACTGATTGTCTCTCTGTTACATGTTGGTAAAGCCCTTAGGATCTGTACTTGACTACCTGGACTATGATGCGGATCATACTAGTGGGGACATGGTAGTCCATAAGTACATCCTTCAAAGTCCCTAGTCGTGGGTGTATCGAGACGGGGCATCTATATACCAGAGTAGACTAGCGTGTACCTTCTCGACCCATACAGATGGGCGATGGATGATCCCATATCCATTGGTGTTTGACATCGGAGATGATATACGGGTGCTCAGTAGAGACTGGGTACACTGGACGGACTCGCCGAGAACTCCCAGATGGTATTATACCTCACGTCAGATGGCAGTTCTTTGGTGACACTGGTACAGAGTAGTCTGTTGACCCGAGATCGTCATAGAGTCTTGTGAGGTTCCCACTGTGCTTTGATTTCCATCTTACCACGTCCAAGAGGGCGTGCAAAACGGTGGTTTTTGGGTACAGTCCCGAGTCACATGGAGGCAATGAGCGATAGGAGGGGATTCGTCTCTCCCGGTATAGGGGTTGTTGTTGCGCTGTGTTCGATTGGCTATAACAGGAAATCCCTGGCCAGGGTTGCTGAGATTTACTGGTAAGTGTTACCAGTAGTTTCTCGAACAGTTATAGACCTCATATCGACACGACTTATCGAGCTATTGGGGTCTGACGTTTACCACCCCTAGGCGAGATATGCGACAGATCAGACGATCAGACCGGACTGTACGGTAGTGTTACTGGTCGGATTCACTGGAGTGTGAGCGGGCTTGCTCGTCGATCTTCAGATCGCTCAATACCCGAGTGGCCGTTACGTTTAGTAAACCGCTTGCGGCTTGTGGGTGTTTGATATGATCATCGCCTGCTGCCGGCGTATTGACGAGTCTTTAGAGTCCTACACAGAGGTTTCCTGGCTCAAGCGAAACGAAATAGGAGCGCATATGAGATATGTGCGGGACCGAGAATAATACGTGTATGTGATACCGTATTTCATTCTCGCGATGAATGTATCGATTAGGTTATATGCGATATACCCTAATTATCGAATCAAGGGTTGATTCGATAAACCGATGCATTGCATACTAGTCGGTTATATACGATATGACCGGATCGTTAAATCAAGTGTTGATTTAATGATTTGATGCATAATTATATATTTGATATATTACTTTGCATTAACTAGTATCGGTTCACTTTAAATGGATTTTCTCACTCGGTAGTGCACATTGTATATTCGATATAGTTTTGTGCACTTGATTGTATCATGTTTGATGATACATGTTTACTTGTGTTTTGTGTAAAGTTTAAACCATGGTTATGTAATGATTAGGGTTTACATTTTCATATCTATTTATTTATTCATTTTGGAAAATGTAAAGCAAATGAGAAAATGGTGGCTTCTTTTGTTTTGTTCATGAAGCTTCATGAAGACTTTGACCAAGTTACCATTTTGTCTCATGCTTAACCCTAACCATCCCACTAACCATGATTTACTCTCTACACTTGACCATGGTTCAAGTTATTATAAGGATTATATTTCTTTTCTTTTTTGATTTATTCTTATCATAACATTTCTTCTTCTTCTTCCTTGAACTTCAAGAAGAAAGCTTACCTCATCAATGGTGATTGATGAATTAGAGTGAGAAATCCAATTCTAAAGTTAACCCAACTCCTATTTCTTCATCCTCTACCTCTTGCCAAGTAGTAGAGTGTGTTTCCTTCACAAGTTTTAGGGCTTGGTGAAGGTGGAGCTTGATTTAGCGATGCCTCGACGTAGATCATCTTCGGCATGGACATCGACGACCTAGCTCGCTTTTTCTCCGACGAAGCCGACTCTAGAGCCCAGATTTGATTTGGACAGCGGAGAGGACCTCGTTGCGGAGCTATGGAGGTGGAGCACCGGATCTACAAAGGTTGTATTTCCGTTAAACTTTTAGTTAAGTGTTAACTAGTTTACTTTTCGCCTAGAATTCTAGCCGACGATCCGTAGTTTAGGGTTTCTCGGCACCGTAATTTTTGAAAATGGCATGTTCGATGCCTTGTGAGACCTCACTAGGGTGCCTAGGAACCCTACAGTGGTATCAGAGCCAAGCTAGAGCCTTAGGCGAAGTCTAGACGGATTTTGAAGTCCGAATGACCCAAAACCGAAACCCAAAATATGCTCTCTGTACTTTTTCTAAAAACAGGGATTTTTCAGTATTAAAAATATGCAGAAAAACCAGCAGAGAAATATAAGAATTTCGACACAAAATTTTTCTGATGAACAGTAAATATTGGCGCGGATCCGCGGCATGAGCTTGGATAACGCGGCTGATCCGCGGCAAAAATGTGACGTCATCATCCAATTTTTGTACAGTAATTCATTTTGTCTGATGCTGAGTTTTCTGGGAATTTTTAATATTTTTTCCAGAGTTGAATTTTCTGCAGTTGTTTTGGGGATTCGGTATTTCGATCGGATTATCAAATTTCGTCTTTTGTGTATTTCCGGATAATTTTTAGAATATGTTAAAAAGTTCGACCGGATATAAATACCCAATTTTTCCCCTGTCGGGAAATTTCCAAGTGTTGGATTTTTCCGTAGTTTAACGACATTCTAAGTAGTGCAAGTAACGCGATGGACCCTCTAGAAGACAACAAACCTTAACTCGATTATGTGACCGTCTTGAACTGCCCTTTGAACCTTCGGGTTTGGGGCAGTACGGCGTGCCACATGTGAGGCGTTGGCTTGACCCTTCTACGGCTGGACCGTTGCTACTGAGGCACGAACTGAATGTTGTTAGACTTATTTCATGTGTTGATCTGTTTCGGGAAAACTTGGGTGTTCGATTGTTCGATCGAAAAGTTTAACATTTTCTGTTTATCCGGAATGGGATACAATAATTGGAATTCACAATAAGTTATGAGATAACTGAATGGATGTTATAAACGTAGCAGTTTAGTCTCACTTGATCGGTTGCCACGGAATTTTGATGTGATCAAAAGTCCGTCGCAATCACGTAGCGTACGCGGATACTCGCCGGATAAACTTAATAGACAGCCTCACTCCATAGCCCCGACCAAGTGACTGTAGGAGAACCCCGTCGCCGAAAGCATCCGTCAGGGTGCTCGCGGTAGCGGTGTTCCGCCTTGGTGCACTTCGTCGACGGCGTCGGGGGTGCGGCCGTCTACTGAAGTTTGCGACGAGTATTCGATCAGGCTGTCGGGAATCTTGTTGAATTGCCCGACTTGATATTGAAAAGTGTTTTCGATGATGGGACTAAAATGCGGGGTTTATAATTGTTAGGCATGCGATGTCTAAGGAGTTCATTTGATTAGGCATGCGATGTCTATAAAAATTGCGGATTCCAACTGTTGTAGTTTTACACTTTCTTTTCTGTGACCGTAAGTGTAATATGTGATATCGCCGGTTTCGTTGCTATATGTCAACGACAATTGGGATGCGCATATTTACTTACGTTGATGACATGTGATGTTATGTGTTGCTGGATATGTTATATTGGATCGTCGTGTTTGAATAGCCGGGGTTTTTTATGTGAGATGAGTGTTTTTCATTTTCATTCATGTAAAAACTTGTATGTAATATTCTTTTAATTTGGGGCGCTTCCAGGTTGCGGAAGTAGTCACCTTTTGTATATTATTTACTTTTCCGCACTAGGATAGACCCAAGGAGGGGAGCACAAGTAACCGGGTTCTGGAGTCCAGTGGGAGACCAACTCGAGGAGTCGAGTCCGGGTCTCCTAACTCTAGAATTGGTAGGGTTGCTTGCCGCTCTCGTAGGGGTCTAGGGGTGTGGGTTTGGCTATTCATCGCGACCGTGGAATCCGTGTTTTATACTGGCTCGTATTGAAAACACGGACGTCCTAGTATATCCAATATTTCATATGTTTCTTCTGCTGCGATATCTGTGATGTGATCATGTGATGTTCTGTGATAGATACAGCATATAGTATATATGATATATTATATAGACGTTACTTATGTTTTACACCCGCGCTAGCCCTGCCCTGCTCTGCCGTTAGTTACCTAACCTAACGGTGCACGAGGGGACATCGAGGCGAATGCGGATGGCATAAGTGTACGTCGTATTTATCTGTGATGTTTAGGTACATAATTGATGGGACTTCATTAATGTGATTAATGAAAATAAAAGAAACCTAAGATGTTGTAGAATCGAATTTCAAAATAAAACAGGTAGCTACAGTTCTTGCTTTGCACAGAGGTATATTTGATATATCCTGCACCTTATTCGATGAGGAAAGGACCGAGATCCCTTCACCGGGAGTGATTCCTTTAGCAATAACTGGCAGATGCTACACACTCGGTTTGTCTTTTGATTGCTTTTAAGTTTTTTTTGCTTTGCACAGTGATATATATGATATATCCCGCACCTCATTCGACGAGGAAAAGACCGACGATCCCTTCACCGGGAGTGACTCCTTTAGCAAAACTAGAAAAGCCTCAAAAGCACTCCATTTTAAAATCATTTGATTCTACAACGATATAAAGTTCATTACGCAAAAGGTTTTCTTAAAAACCTGTCGTAGCCCTCCGTCATTTCAGATAGGTAATAGTTAGTATTCGTGCTGCGTTTGTTGACTCAGTCAAGGCGTAGTGTGCGGTAGCTGATTATTGCTTATCTGCAAAGCATATGATGTGATTGGATTAGGGTAGTCGTGCGGCCTTGTTGACTCAGTCAAGGGTCGTGCGGGTGGGTTTAATTCAATCGAGAAATGACGGGTTGAACTTTACTTGCGGTCTATGGTTTGTTGACTCAGTCAAGGTCATAGATCGCATGGGGCAAAATTATCGGGAATTTCAAGTGTTGAAATTTGCAATGAGATTGCATACCTTCTATGAGATAGTTGGATCCCGATACCCGCTGCGAGTAAGAGTTACTCCTGGGAGAGTTTTATACATTACGATTAGCCGATCAAGTAGGTGTCTAGAAAGGTGTCAACGGGGTTACGCCTCTGGGAAAACGAGGTTTACATTAATTAGGTTCGTGCGAATGCACGGGGGACCTCCCTCAAAGTACCGACACTGGCCTGGCTGAAAGATTGGCGAACTTGTAGTGTGTAATTAATCCCGGCAAGTCTTTCCTTTTAGGGTTTGAAGGAAGATTTGATAAAAAGCAGTGGGAGCCATCCTGATTAGATAAAATAATAACCAATCTATGCTTGCAAGAGCGCACGCTGAGTGTTTTCTTCTCTCTCTCTCCAGGTAGCGACCATATCACGCCTTAATCAAGATAATAAAACGGATTATTGACCGAACCAGCTTGTTATAGTGAGCTGGGGAACGTTGGTCCCGCTCCAACTTATAATTGTTATAAGACAGAGCAGGAAATTGGGGATTACCTGAATTCCCGTGCCGCCCAAACGAAGAGAGTGCATGCTGATGCATCATCTTCGGGTGTGTTCATTACAGAGGACTGTTTCTCTGTATCCTACGAATCCTAGGTATATGATACCAGATCAGGATCCCAGATATGTAATCTGTTACATAGGGCTACAGAAAAGTAGAGAACTGAGAACGGGTGATAAGTTTCATGAGGCAGAAAACGGGGCAAGTGTTGCAGCCAAGTCTGTTGGTCACTGTCACCCTGTATTACCAGAATACATTGATTCTGAACGAATGTTATTAGATACCGAACCTGATATACAAAATCATATCAGTCTCTTTATTAGTAAAGAAATGATAAAATTTTGTATTGATGGATAATGTTTTGAACATTTCCTATATCAAAAGTTGATCGGTTCAGGCACGTTATCTAAGAGCATTGATGTTCTAAATCAAACTACAGTTCTTAGTATACAGAACACACACAAGAGGAAGAGTTCAGAAATGAACGAATCCTTCTTCAGGTATTGTAGACTAGGTCATATCAATGCGACCCGACTAGCAGAGTTACATAAAGATGCATATTTAAATCAGTTTGAATTTACATCTTGTGAAACTCGCCAGTCATGTCACAAAGATAAGATGACCAAAGCTCCGTTTATTGGAAACAGAGAAAGAGTTAGTGAACTCTTGGGATGATACATGTTGATGTATGTAGGTCCCCTGTCTACACATGCCAAGACCGGTTCTTTGTACTTCATTACATTCTCTGATAATCTCTCAAGATTCAGACATATGTTCCTGTTGTAACATGAGTCTGAGCCTTTTGAGATATTCACAGAATATAAGCGAGAAGTAGAGAACCAATATACGGGTATAAGTATTATGTCCTTTGATGAGATCAAGGAGGAGAATACTTGAGCACGGAATTCCTGGACTATTCTAAAGGAGAATGAGATTCTCTTTCAGCATTACTCCTCCGTATACACCATAGCACGATGGTATATCGGGGCGGAGCAATTACACCCTATGTGATAAGGTGTGCTCTATGATGAGTATACTGAGTTACCTATTTCCTTTTGGGTGTTATGCGCTTGAGAAGCTGCATACCTATTGAATAGGGTTCAAATCAAATCGGTTGCCTACCACTTCATATTTGATATGATAAGGGAAGAGCCCATCTCTTAAGTCAGTTAAGATTTGGGGTTGTCCAGCCTATGTCTGAAAAACAAAATCCGGACAAGCTCGAGGCAAGGTCTGTAATGTAAAACTGGAAAGGTTCCAGCTATACAAACTACAGCAGATAATTTGATAGAGCCAAAGGATTCAATAGTTACCAACGAACCTCAGCCTCTCCGCCGATCTAGTAGGGTTCCTCACCCACCTGAGAGATACTTCGGTTTCTCTATGACAGTGGGAGCGAGGATTGCATCATGAGATGATGACCCAACTAGTTTCAAGCTGGCCATCGGGAGTAAGACTCTATAAGAATGGCTGGATGCTTAGTGATCTGAGATGGAATCCTTATACACCGACAAAGTATGGACTTTAGTTGCTATATCTGAAGGGTTAAATCCCCATCAGGAGCAAGTATATCTTGAGAAGATTACTTGGTGTACATGGAAAGGTTGAGACTTTCAAAGCTAGACTTGTTAAAGGTTTTCGTCATCGACCAGGTGTGGATAATGATGAAACCTTTTCAAGTAGCTATGCTTAAGTCCATCCAGATCCTACTTACCACGACTACATACCATGACTACGATATCTGGCGGTTGGGTGCCATGACTGCTTTTCTAAATGATGATTTAGAAGAGTGCGTCTGTAAGTACACAGCCAGAGGGCTTCGTAAACAGTGGGAGCAGCGGAAACGTGTGCAAGATGTTTTATCTGATAAAGCAGGCATCGCGGAGTTGGAACATCTGTTTTGATGAAACAGTCAAAGAGTTTGACATCATCAAAATGGTAGATGAACCTTGTATATACAAAAAGGTAGTAGGGAGTATGGTGTAAATCCTCGTAGAGTACGTGGATGACATACTCTTGATAAAAAAAGGAGTTTCTTATGCTACGTTCGATCAATCTCCGTTTATCACAAAGATTCTCCGTGAAGGATCAAAATGATACCTCCTAAATCCTGTGTTTTAATCTATGAGATAGATCTAATTGGATGTTAGGATACTCACTAGATGTAGTGAGATGGTATCAATCGATCCTGGGGAGAATCACTGGAAGGGTTCCAGGGTGATACAGACGACTGAATGTCAGTCGCAGGCATTGTCTTTACCCTCAGTAAAGGGACGGTATGTTGGAAGAGTTCCAAGCTAGATACCGTGACATACTAGACGATAAAGGCACGATACATCGCTACTTAAGATGCTACCAAAGAGCATGTTTGGGTGTATATTGGTTCATAAGATGAACTACGTTCCTACCATTGTGTGACAATGGAGTTGTGGCTTATGCCAAGGAACGCCCGTCCCATCAGTGATCCAGACATATTCTAAGGCAGTATCACTTGATCATGGAGATGGTTGATCTCCAGGGAGATCGAGGTTAGGAGAGTAGACTCAGAGGACAACACAGCGGATCCACTCACAAAGGCCTGTTCCCAGAGGGAGACAATTATGGGATGGTTGAGTATGAGATACTACAACCACTGCTACAGATGGCCCTAGTGCAAGTGGGAGATTGTTAGTTATATGTATGCCCTAGAGGCCATTACTGTACATAGGATGTATATTGTAGTGGATGCTGGGACATATATAGGGAGGACTTTCTTGCTCGACATGATAGTATGCTATCTGGTTGATCTTTGCCTTAACGTGTATACTGATTGTCTCTCTGTTACATGTTGGTAAAGCCCTTAGGATCTGTACTTGACTACCTGGACTATGATGCGGATCATACTAGTGGGGACATGGTAGTCCATAAGTACATCCTTCAAAGTCCCTAGTCGTGGGTGTATCGAGACGGGGCATCGATATACCAGAGTAGACTAGCGTGTACCTTCTCGACCCATACAGATGGGCGATGGATGATCCCATATCCATTGGTGTTTGACATCGGAGATGATATACGGGTGCTCAGTAGAGACTGGGTACACTGGACGGACTCGCCGAGAACTCCCAGATGGTATTATACCTCACGTCAGATGGCAGTTCTCTGGTGACACTGGTACAGAGTAGTCTGTTGACCCGAGATCGTCATAGAGTCTTGTGTGGTTCCCACTGTGCTTTGATTTCCATCTTACCACGTCCAAGAGGGCGTGCAAAACGGTGGTTTTTGGGTACAGTCCCGAGTCATATGGAGGCAATGAGCGATAGGAGGGGATTCGTCTCTCCCGGTATAGGGGGTTGATGTTGCGCTGTGTTCGATTGGCTATAACAGGAAATCCCTGGCCAGGGTTGCTGAGATTTACTGGTAAGTGTTACCAGTAGTTTCTCGAACAGTTATAGACCTTATATCGACACGACTTATCGAGCTATTGGGGTCTGACGTTTACCACCCCTAGGCGAGATATGCGACAGATCAGACGATCAGACCGGACTGTACGGTAGTGTTACTGGTCGGATTCACTGGAGTGTGAGCGGGCTTGCTCGTCGATCTTCAGATCGCTCAATACCCGGGTGGCCGTTACGTTTAGTAGACCGCTTGCGGCTTGTGGGTGTTTGATATGATCATCGCCTGCTGCCGGCGTATTGACGAGTCTTTAAAGTCCTACACAGAGGTTTCCTGGCTCAAGCGAAACGAAATAGGAGCGCATATGAGATATGTGCGGGACCGAGAATAATACGTGTATGTGATACCGTATTTCATTCTCGCGATGAATGTATCGATTAGGTTATATGCGATATACCCTAATTATCGAATCAAGGGTTGATTCGATAAACCGATGCATTGCATACTAGTCGGTTATATACGATATGACCGGATCGTTAAATCAAGTGTTGATTTAATGATTTGATTCATAATTATATATTTGATATATTACTTTGCATTAACTAGTATCGGTTCACTTTAAATGGATTTTCTCACTCGGTAGTGCACATTGTATATTCGATATAGTTTTGTGCACTTGATTGTATCATGTTTGATGATACATGTTTACTTGTGTTTTGTGTAAAGTTTAAACCATGGTTATGTAATGATTAGGGTTTACATTTTCATATCTATTTATTTATTCATTTTGGAAAATGTAAAGCAAATGAGAAAATGGTGGCTTCTTTTGTTTTGTTCATGAAGCATCATGAAGACTTTGACCAAGTTACCATTTTGTCTCATGCTTAACCCTAACCATCCCACTAACCATGATTTACTCTCTACACTTGACCATGGTTCAAGTTATGATAAGGATTATATTTCTTTTCTTTTTTGATTTATTCTTATCATAACATTTCTTCTTCTTCTTCCTTGAACTTCAAGAAGAAAGCTTACCTCATCAATGGTGATTGATGAATTAGAGTGAGAAATCCAATTCTAAAGTTAACCCAACTCCTATTTCTTCATCCTCTACCTCTTGCCAAGTAGTAGAGTGTGTTTCCTTCATAAGTTTTAGGGCTTGGTGAAGGTGGAGCTTGATTTAGCGATGCCTCGACGTAGATCATCTTCGGCATGGACATCGACGACCTAGCTCGCTTTTTCTCCGACGAAGCCGACTCTAGAGCCCGGATTTGATTTGGACAGCGGAGAGGACCTCGTTGCGGAGCTATGGAGGTGGAGCACCGGATCTACAAAGGTTGTATTTCCGTTAAACTTTTAGTTAAGTGTTAACTAGTTTACTTTTCGCCTAGAATTCTAGCCGACGATCCGTAGTTTAGGGTTTCTCGGCACCGTAATTTTTGAAAATGGCATGTTCGATGCCTTGTGAGACTTCACTAGGGTGCCTAGGAACCCTACAATCAAAAGTCCGTCGCAATCACGTAGCGTACGCGGATACTCGCCGGGTAAACTTAACAGACAGCCACGCCCTATAGCCCCGACAAAGTGCCTGTAGGAGAACCCCGTCACCAAAAGCATCCGTTCGGGTGCTCGCGGCAGCGGTGTTCCGCCTTAGTGCACTTCGTCGACGGCATCGGGGGTGCGGCCGTCTACTAAAGTTTGCGACGAGCATTCGATCAGAATGTCGGGAATCTTGTTGAATTGCCCGACTTGATATTGAAAAGTGTTTTCGATAAAGAGACTAAAATGCGGGGTTTATAATTGTTAGGCATGTGATGTCTAAGGAATTGATTTGGTTAGGCATGCGATGTCTAAAGAGATTGCGGATTCCAACTGTTGTAGTTTTACACTTTCTTTTCTGTGACCGTAAGCGTAGTATGTGGTGTATCACCGGCTTCGTTGCTATACATCAATGACAATCGGGATACGCATACTTGCTTACGTTGATGATATGAGATATTATGTGTTGCTGTGATATGTTATATTGGATCGTCGCGTTCTGAATAGCCGGGGGTTTTATGTGAGATGAGAGTTTTTTATTTTTCATTCATGTAAAATTCATTTGTATGTAATATTCTTTTATTGGGGCACTTCCGGGGTGAGGATAATGTCACCATTGTATATTATTTACTTTTCCGCATTAGGTAGACCCAAGGAGGGGAGCACAAGTAACCGGGTTCTGGGGTCCAGTGGGAGACCATCTCGAGGAGTCGAGACCGGGTCTCCTAACCCTAGAATTAACAGTGTTACTTGCCGCTCTCGTAGGGGTCTAGGGATGTGGGTTTGGCTATTCATCGCGACCGTGGAATCCGTGTTTTGTACAGGCTCGTATTGAAAACACGGACATCCTAGTATATCCAATATTTCATATATGTTCTTCTGCTGCAATGTTCTGTGATGAGATCATATTACTGCCCGAGACGAATTTTTATATATTATATATATGAGATATATGTTATATTGCAGATTTCGTTTCAAAAGAGATGCTTGTGGAGCATAATTAAAAATGGGACTTCATTAATGAGATTAATGAAATAAAAGAAACCTATGATGTTGTAGAAACTTGTTTAAAAACTGGTAGCTCTAGTTCTTGCTTTGCATAGCGTTGTTCCTTGCAGAACATCCAGCACCTTATTCGATAAGGAAAGGGCCGAGATCCCTTCACCGGGAGTGACCCCTTTAGCAATGACTGGCAGATGCTATACCCCTCGGTTTGGTTTTGACTGCTTCTATAGTTTTTGCTTTGCATAGTGATATATATGATATATCCTGCACCTTATTCGATGAGGAAAGGGCCGACGATCCCTTCACCGGGAGTGACCCCTTTAACAAAACTAGAAAAGCCTATAAAACACACCATTTAAAATCACTCGATTCTACAACGATATAAAGTTCATTACGCAAAAGGTTTTCTTAAAAACCTGTCGTAGCCCTCCGTCATTTAAGATAAGTAATAGTTAGTATTCGTGTTGCGTTTGTTGACTCAGTCAAGGCGTAGTGTGCGGTAGCTGATTAGTGCTTATCAATAAAGCATATGATGCGATTGGATTAGGGTAGTCGTGCGGCCTTGTTGACTCTGTCAAGGGTCGTGCGGGTGGGTTTAATTCAATCGGGAAATGACGGGTTGAACTTTACTTGCGGTCTATGGTTTGTTGACTCAGTCAAGGTCATAGATCGCTTGGGGCAAAATATTTTTGGGAATTTCAAGTGTTGAAATTTGCAATGAGATTGCATACCTTCTATGAGATAGTTGGATCCCGATACCCGCTGCGAGTAAGAGTTACTCCTGGGAGAGTTTTACACATTACAATTAGCCGATCAAGTAGGTGTCTAGAAAGGTGTTAACGGGGTTACGCCTCTGGGAAAACGAGGTTTACATTAATTAGGTCCGTGCGAAAGCACGGGGAACCTCCCTCAAAGTACCGACACTGGCCTGGCTGAAAGATTGGCGAACTTGTAGCGTGTAATTAATCCCGGCTAGTCTTTCCTTTTAGGGTTTGAAGCAAGATTTGACTAAAACAGTGGGAGACATCCTGATTAGATATATTAGATAACCAATCTAATCTTGCAAGAGCATACGCTGAGTGTTTTCTTCTCTCTCTCTCCAGGTAGCGACCATATCATGCCTTAATCAAGATAATAAAACGGATATATTGACCGAACCGGCTTGTTATACTGAGCTGTGGAACGTTGGTCCCGCTCCAACTTATAATTGTTATAAGACAGAGCAGGAAATTGGGGAATACCAGATTTCCCGTGCCGCCCAAACGAAGAAAGTGCATGCTGATGTATCTTCTTCGGGTGTGTTCATTACAGAAAACTGTTTCTCAATATCCTTTACGTCCTGGGTATGGGATACCGGATCAGGATTCCGCATATGTAATCTGTTACATGGGTTACAGAAAGGTAGAGAACTGAGAACGGGTGATAAGTTTCATGAGACAGAAAACGGTGCAAGTGTTGCAGCCAAGTCTGTTGGTCACTGTCACCCTGTATTACCAATACATTGATTCTGAACAAATGCTATTAGATACCGAACCTGATATACAAAATCATATCAGTCTCTTTATTAATAAAGAAATGATAAAATTTTGTATTGTTGGATAATGTTTTGAACATTTCTTATATCAAGAGTTGATCGGTTCAGGTACGTTTTCTAAAAGCATTGACGTTCTAAATCAAACTACAGTTCTTAGTATACAGAACACACACAAGAGGAAGAATTCAGAAATGAATGAATCCTTCTTGAGACATTGTAGACTAGGTCATATCAATGCGACCCGACTAGCTGAAGTTACACAAAGATGCATATTTAAATTAGTTTGAATTTTCATCTTGTGAAACTTGCCGGTCATGTCACAAAGATAAGATGACCAAAGCTCTGTTTATTGGAAACAGAGAAAGAGTTAGTGAACTTTTGGGATTGATACATGCTGATGTATGAAGGTCCCCAGTCTACACATGCCAGGACCGGTTCTTAGTACTGCATTACATTCTCTGATGATCTCTCAAGATTCAGACATGTGTTCCTGTTGAAACATAAGTCCGAAACTTTTGAGATATTCACGGAATATAAGTTAGAAGTAGAGAACCAAATACGGGTATAAGTATTATGTCCTTTGATGAGATCAAGGAGGAAAATACTTGAGCATGGAATTCCTTGACTATTCTAAAGGGGAATGAGATTCTCTCTCAGCATTACTCCTCCGTATACACCACAGCACGTCGGTGTATCGGGACGGAGCAATAGCACCCTATGTGATATAGTGTGCTCTATGATGAGTACTACTGAGTTTCCTATTTCCTTTTGGGAGTTACGTACTTGAGAAGTTGCATGCCTATTGAATAGGGTTCAAAACAAATCAGTTGCCTACCACTTCATATGTGATATGGAAAGGGAAGAGCCCATATCTTAAGTTTGTTAAGATTTGGGGTTGTCCGGCCTATGTCTAAAAGCAAAATCCGGACAATCTCGAGGCAAGGTCTGTTATGTAGAACTGGAAAGGTTCCAGCTATACAAACTACAGCAGATGATTTGGTAGAACCGAATGATTCAATAGTAACCAACGAACCTCAGCCTCTCCGCCGATCTTGTAGGGTTCCTCACCCACCTGAGAGATACTTCGGTTTCTCTATGACAGTGGGAGCGAGGATTGCATCATGAGATGATGACCCAACTAGTTTCGAGCTGGCCATCAGGAGTGGGACTCTGTAAGAATGGCTGGATGCTTATCGATCTAAGATGGAATCCTTATACACCAACAAAGTATGGACTTTGGTTGCTTTATCTGAAGGGTTAAATCCCCATAAGGAGCGAGTATATCTTGAGAAGATTACTTGGTGTACATAGAAAAATTGAGACTTTCAAAGCTATGCTTAAGTCCATCCAGATCCTACTTGCCACGGCTACATACCATGACTACGATATCTGGCGGTTGGGTGTCATGACTGCTTTTCTAAATGATGTTTTAGAAAAGAGCATCTATAAGTACACAGCTAGAGGGCTTCATAGACAGTGGGAGCAGCGGAAACGTGTGCAAGATGTTTTATGTGATAAAACAGGCATCGCGGAGTTGGAACATCTGTTTTGATGTGATAGTCAAAGAGTTTGACTTCATCAAAATGGTAGATGAACCTTGTATATACAAAAAGGTAGTAGGGGGTATGGTGGTGATCCTCGTAGAGTACGTGGATGACATACTCTTGATAGGGAAGGAGTTTCCTATGCTACGATCGGTCAATCTCCGCTTATCACAAGGATTCTCCACATAGGATCAAAATGATACTTCCTAAATCCTGGGTTTTTGGATCTATGAGATAGATCTAATTGGATGTTAGGATACTCACTAGTTGTAGTGAGATGGTATCAATCGATCCTGGGGAGAATCACTGGAAAGGTTCCAGGGTGATAAGAACGACTGAATGTCAGTCGCAGGCATTGTCTATACCCTCAGTGGAGGGACGGTATGTTGGAAGAGTTCCAAGCTAGATACCGTGACATACAAGACGATTAAAGGCAAGATACAACGTTACCAAGGATGCTACCAAAAGAGGCAGTCTGGATATTTATAAGTTCATGCGATGAACTTCGTTCCTACCATTATGTGACAATGGAGTTGTGGCTTTAGCCAAAGAACTAACGTCCCATCAGAAATCCAGATATAATTCTTAGGCAGCATCACCTGATCATGGAGATGGTTGATCTCCAGGGAGATCGAGGTTAGGAGAGTTGACACAGAGGAAAACAGCGCAGATCCACTCACAAAGGCCTTTTTTCCCAGTAGAGACTTTTATCGGATGGTTGAGTATGAGATATTTCAACCACAACTAATTGTTGGGTAGGTGATACCACAACAGATGGCCCTAGTGCAAGTGGGAAATTGTTAGTTATATGTATTCCCTAGAGGCCATTACTGTACATACGATGTATATTGTAGTGGATGCTAGGATATATATAGGGAGTACTTTCTTGCTCGACATGATAGTATGCTATCTGGTTGTACTTTATCTTAACATGTACTCTGATTGTCTCTATGTTACATGTTGATAAAGCCCTTAGGATATATACTCGACTACTGCGACTATGATGAGATCATACTAGTGGGGCCACGGTAGTCGACGAGTACATCCTATAATTGTTCCTAGTCGAGGGTGTATCGAGACAGGGCATCGATGCACCAGAGTAGACTAGCGTATACGCATCTTGACCCATATGATGGGCGACGGATGATCCTATATCCATCGGTGTTTGACATCAAGGATGGTGTACGGGTGCTCAGTGGAGACTGGATACACTGGACCGACTCGCCGAGAACTCCCAGATGGTATTATACATCACGTCAGATGGCAGTTCTCCGGTGACACTGGTACAGAGTAGTCTGTTAACCCGAGATCGTCATAGAGTCTTGTGTGATTCCCACTGTGCTTTGATTTCCATCATACCACATCCAAGAGGGCGTGCAAAAAGGTGGCTTTTAGGTACAGTCCCGAATCATATGGAGGCAAAGAGCGATAGGAGGGGATTCGTCTCTCCCGGTATAGGGAGTTGATGTTGCGCTGTGTTCGATTGGCTATAACCAGAAATCCCTGGCCAGGGTTGCTGAGAATTACTGGTAAGTGTTATCAGTAGTTTCTCGAACTTTTATTGACCTCATATCGACACGACTTATCGAGCTACTGGGGTCTGACATTTACCACCCCTAGGCGAGATATGCGACATATCAGACTACGAGACCGGACTGTACGGGAGTGTTACTGTTTGGATGCACAGCAGAATGTACAGGCTTGCTTGTTGATCTTCTGAGCACTCAATACCTGGGTGGCTGTTACGTTTAGCTGACCGCTTGCAGCTTGTGCGTGTTTGATATGATCATCACCTACTGCCAGCGTATTGACGATTCTTTAGAGTCCTACACAGAGGTTTCTTGACTCAGGCAAAATGGAGTAGGAGCACATATGTGATATGTGCGGGACTGAGGATAATGCTGTTAGTTATATGTATGCCCTAGAGGCCATTACTGTACATAGGATGTATATTGTAGTGGATGCTGGGATATATATAGGGAGGACTTTCTTGCTCGACATGATAGTATGCTATCTGGTTGCTCTTTACCTTAACGTGTATAATGATTGTCTCTCTGTTACATGTTGGTAAAGCCCTTAGGATGTGTACTTGACTATCTGGACTATGATGCGGATCATACTAGTGGGGACATGGTAGTCCATAAGTACATCCTTCAAAGTCCCTAGTCGTGGGTGTATCGAGACGGGGCATCGATATACCAGAGTAGACTAGCGTATACCTTCTCGACCCATACAGATGGGCGATGGATGATCCCATATCCATTGGTGTTTGACATCAGAGATGATATACGGGTGCTCAGTGGAGACTGGGTACACTGGACGGACTCGCCGAGAACTCCCAGATGGTATTATACCTCACGTCAGATGGCAGTTCTCTGGTGACACTGGTACAGAGTAGTCTGTTGACCCGAGATCGTCATAAAGTCTTGTGTGGTTCCCACTGTGCTTTGATTTCCATCTTACCACGTCCAAGAGGGCGTGCAAAACGGTGGTTTTTGGGTACAGTCCCGAGTCACATGGAGGCAATGAGCGATAGGAGGGGATTCGTCTCTCCCGGTATAGAGAGTTGATGTTGCGCTGTGTTCGATTAGCTATAACAGGAAATCCCTGGCCAGGGTTGCTGAGATTTACTGGTAAGTGTTACCAGTAGTTTCTCGAATTGTTATAGACCTCATATCGACACGACTTATCAAGCTATTGGGGTCTGACGTTTACCACCCCTAGGCGAGATATGCGACATATCAGACGATCAGACCGGACTGTACGGTAGTGTTACTGGTTGGATTCACAGGAGTGTGAGCGGGCTTGCTCGTCGATCTTCTGATCGCTCAATACCCGGGTGGCCGTTACGTTTAGCAGACCGCTTGCGGCTTGTGGGTGTTTGATATGATCATCACCTGCTGCCGGCGTATTGACGAGTCTTTAGAGTCCTACACAGAGGTTTCCTGGCTCAAGCGAAACGAAATAGGAGCGCATATGAGATATGTGCGGGACCGAGAATAATGCATGTATGTGATACCGTATTTCATTCTCGCGATGTGTGGGTCGAATGGTTGTATGCGATATAACCTAGTTATCGAATCAAGGATTGATTCGATAAGCCGATACATTGTATACTAGTCGGTTGTGTGCGATATGACCGGATCGTTAAATCAAGTGTTGATTTAATGATTTAATGCATAATTATATATTTGATATATTACTTTGCATTAACTAGTATCGGTTCACTTTAAATGGATTTTCTCGCTCAGATGTGCGCATTATATATGTGATATGATTTTGTGCACATGCTTGTATCATGTTTGATGGTGCATGTAAAATTGGTTAAGTATAAAGAATTAAACCTTAGTTAATGAAATGGTTAGGGTTTATTATTTGCTTATTCATTTTATTCATTTATTTATTCTTTTGGAAAAAGATAAGGAAATGATAAAATGGTGGCATTCTTTGTTCTTTCATGAAGCTTCATGAATACTTTGACCAAGTCACCATTTTTGTCTCATCCTTAAACCTAACCATTCCATTTAACCATGATTCATTCTCTACACTAAACCATGGTTTGAATATGATAAGGTTTGATTTTCTTTTCCTTTTTTTAATCAACACTTATTATATTCTTATCATAACATTATTCTTCTTCTTCTTCATTTCTTCAAGTGAAGAAAGCTTGACTCCATCAATAGCAAGTGATGAAAAAGAGTGAGAAATCCAAATCTAAAGTGAACCCACATCCTATTTCTTCATCCTCTACCTCTTGCCAAGTAGTAGAGTGTGTTTCCTGTAAGTGCACGGCGGCGCCCCGGACGTCAATCCGACGGCCAAACACGGAAACGGTAATAAACTTTAATTTTGCGGACTTAGCAAACCGGCACCACCGCGCACTAAACACCCGGATCGTGCCATTAAACTAGTCTAAGCTAACAAGAGGATGGGTTAGAGATATACCGACTGATCCGAGTCCTCCGGTCTTCATCTCCACTCCGATCTCCTCGCGGGATCTCCGTCCGTCTCCTCCTCGTCGGAAAGGGCACCACGAAGCCGGGTACTTTTACGGGCTCCCACCTCAATACCGAGGCAACTCGGGCGTGAAGCTGGTGAATCGACGCGTCCAAGATATGCTGTAGGAATATAGTGTAGAGTGTATGTCTCACTTAGGGGTTTGTTGCCATTTGTGGATGATGGAGGAAACAAGACAAGAAAAATGGTGCTTGCATTTTTCTTATCATGAAATGAGATCAAGAAAATGAAACACTCTCAAGGATGAAGATGAAACTCTCTTCTTCTCTTTTCTTTCTCTCTTTCTTTTTCTCAAACATTAAACAAACTCTCTCTTCAAGTGAAGTATAAAATGGTGGAGCAAAAACAATATGATAGCAAGAGGGAGGTGAGTGTAGGAAGCAAAAAGTGGTGACCACATCCTAAAACATAATCATCACTAAATCAACATCAAACCTCACTTCATTTCTAATCTCATCAAATCACATAAAAGCATGAAAAGCAAAGATGCTTATCATATCAACCCTTATGCAAAAAAGTCCTCCACAAAGTGTAATTTGCAAAACTGCAAATTACCCCCTCCATCGGAAAAGTCCGGCCGGGAAAGAACAAAGGAAAACCGGCCGGAACGGAAAGCAAACTGGCAACTCCAGAAAACTGGTCCCGTAATAAATTACAGGAAAACCCCATACTGTGCATACACACCCGCATCTGTATTCCGTCCGGATACAAATGCAATGAGACAAAATCTACACTGTACTAAACTAGGACCGGCTTAAACCAAAACCGGCTAGTAAAAACTGTCCGATCCTGATCCGTGCAATACCGCACGTATCTGATCGAACCTTGCCATATTTCCATACGGCCACTAGTACAAAGCTGTCCGATCCTGATCCGTGCAATACCGCACGTATCTGATCGGACCCTGCCATATCTCCATACGGCCTCTACAGCGTTTCGCCCGAAAGCTTGAGTAACTGAAAGTGTGGTGGACTCTAAAGACTCGTCAATACTATGGCTGTGGATTTAACCACTAGCACGTCAGAGGTATAAGCCAATACGTAACGGGCCACCAGCTATTGACCAAAAGGGACGTCGATGAGCAAGCTCATCCTGACACCCTACTGAGCCTGTCAGTGACAATATCCGTACAGTCCGGTCCGTTCGTCTATGAGCATCGCATGTCGGGCCTAGGGGGTTGGTAAAAGTCAGACCCCCAAAAGCGGTACAAGTCGTGTCGGAGTGTAGCCCAGAACACCCTGAGATACTACTGGAATACCTACCAGTAAATCTCCTGCCTTGGCCAAGGACTTTCTGTAATGGCTCTCCTAGACACAGCGCGACCTCACCCCCAATACCGGGAGAGACGAAACCCCCGAAGATCCGCTCACTGCCTCCATGTGGCTCGGGACTGTACCCAACTAAAACCTGTTTGCACGACTCCTTTGAGCCGTGGTAGGGCAGTAATCAAGGTACAGTGGGAACTCACACGAGGCAAATGACGATCCCCAGGTCGATGAACTAACCTGTACACATGTCACCTGGGAACTGCTATCTGACGTCAGGTATAAGACCAACTAGCATGTTCCCGGCGAGTCCTGTCCGGTGTACTCATAACCCAATGAGCACCTGTATACATCTTAGGTGAACCAACTGACACCAGTGGCTTGTGAGACCGGCCACCGCCCCTCGTCGGGGTCTCGACTGTATACACTAGTCTACTCTGGAGAATCGATGCCCTGTCTCAAAACTCCCACGACTAGGGACCTTTTAAGGATGTGCTTGTAGACTCCAGTTCTCACTTATATGATCGCCCTCATACTGCTGGCAGTCAAGCATGAATCCCAGGGCTCTATCAACGTGCAATAGCGACCTGTCAGGTCACCTAAAGCAGTACACGATGATAAAGGTAAACCAGATAGCAAACTATCATCTCGAGTAAGACTGTCGTACCGGGATAGGTCCTCCCTCAATCATTGCAATCACGTGCCTGTGATCCAATAATTGACTCTGAGGGCACTATCTCCAACAATCTCCCACTTGCACTCAAGGCTAATTATTGCGATGTCGCATACTCACAGCCCGTGTGATACCGAACACCCAACTCCTCTACTGGTCAGTCTCACAAAGCTCGTTTGTGAAACTATTGCGTTCAAGGAATAGCCTCAGTGAGTGGATCCGCTCTGAAGTTTCTTTCTATGTCCCTCTATATCTCAAGTTCGCGGAGAAAACCATCTCCCGAAATGAGCAATACCTGTCTTAGAATGTCTGGATGTCTGATGGGACCGAGCTCATAAATGAACTCCAAATCCAAACTTCTTAGACTGTATCGTCAACTGAACTTAATCAGTAACCTGCGCCATGCCTCCCTCAGTATTTCCTTGGATCACCTGTCCAGAATACTGCCCCTCGACAGAAGGAAAAACTATAACTCTGACAACCTCCTTGTCGTCCATGTCACCTTGGAAGCCTGGAGTGATAACCGTCTCCTAAAGGAGGCAGCCGTTATCATATCCCAAGAACATTCACTTATGTTCTAAAACTGCTTCCGACTGTTCCTCCAGGATTGGATCAATATCAACTTATTGCATCTAGTGCAAGAACAACATCTGGTGTGGTACTTGACATCTCATGATTGACTCAATTGCCTAAGCAAGTGATCTGCCAATCATGCACATCCCTCTCTACTTTAGTCTATAAGACACCTTTAGAGAGGGTGACTCCATTACCTGCAGGTACACTACCATGCCAGGAGTCGTCCATTCTAAATACTCTTAGAATGCTGTCAAAGTACCCTGATTGGGAAACCACCCAAATCTAGATCTAAAACCATAGATCTAGTAACCAGTATGTCTGATATAATGTCCAAGTCCCTTGTGGAGAAACCACTGTGTGACAACCAAAGTATAACCGATCGTAGTATAGGAATGTCACTTCCTTCTTTGTGTATATCATCCAAAACCCGGATATCACACCCTACTACCTTCTCAACAGATCCATCCCCTATTCTGATGACGTCAAACCTATGACTGTCACATCAGAAATAGATGATCTATCTCCGCTACATCTGCTTTAGTCTATAAATAGACATAAGCCTGATGTCCACCAATGCTTCCCCTGCTCCCACTGACTACGATAACCCTCTGGCAGAGTCATATACACGTACACTTCTGAAGCTAGTTTAGAACGACGCTATACTCATCCTCCTGCCGGGTCTCGCAGCCTGGAACAACAGCAATGGCAAGTGTGGGTAAACAAGAACTTCCCTGTCACCGTCCTTGAGGCTACCGGAGTACCTCTCGGGTGCCTGAAGTTACCCACCTTATCTGCGGAGTGGCCAATGGAATGTCAAATCAGATTGAATCTTTAGGTTCCTTATCAAATCTTCAGTAATCGTTTGCGGTTCTGGAATCACTTCCAGTTCTACCATACTCCCACTGCTGTTTTCTGAAAAAATCCATTTTTGTTAAAACTGTGGCGAGTCAAGATGGTAGAAAATCAACCCTCGTCATAGCCTGGGTCAACCCACAAACAGCCATTACAGAAACGTGCCTTGAGTTATCCAGAGTCTGGTTTTAATCATAAGCCGGACAACTCCCCGTACCTTAACAACGTTAAGATATGAACTGTTCTACATCCAATATAGAACCAGAGGCACTGATTTAATTTAACCAGATTCAAATCATGCAGCTGTCTCCAGTGCATGTCAACTAAATGGAGAGAGGCCGATCAGCGTTACTCAACTTAGGAATGCTTCCAATTATGAGTAGCCTGAAAGAGAAGCAATTTCTCTTTATCATTACTATCAACTGAATACCATACACAAGTATCTACATCTTCGATCACTTTGAAGAATCCCGATACTTGCTACACCTGGTTCTCTACTCTATTCAAATACCTATAACTCCTCAAAACTTAGACCCTGTGTTTCAACGAAACACATGTCTAAGAACTAGAGAAGTTAAAAGTAAACAGAATATAGTATGAGGACCAACCCCTCTGTTCTAATGGATACTGGACAACATACAATACTCTGTATAAGTCCACTGAGTCTAATAACTCTTTTACTGTGTGTCGTAGGTTGAAAACTGTACTTATGGTTAAGAAGAATTACACCGCTGTTTAATGCTCCTTACCTAACCATCCACTGATATAGGTAAATGTCATCGACATAATATCAAAAGGTATATCTCACTCTATGAAAATAGACGTACAGATATATCAATTTGAAATTGGTGCACAACAGCGGATATTCAAAACCAAATATTTGCCGACCGGCAAACAGCCCAGATGATCTCCTCAAATATCACCGATTACAACGAATCCCGATATAATGAGGATGATCACCCAATTCCCAATAACTTACTCCCACTCACCATCTGTAAAACCATACAGATGTGAGAATCAAACCTGGTAAATACATACCCTGGAGCAAGTGTCTAATCAGGAAATCAGTTTTCTTTTAACAGTACACAGTGAAACTGAAACATTGAAATGTTTCGGTGGGGTATCCCGGTATTCTTAGTAATGCCTCTTCCATTATCCAGATTCACAACTATAACCGTATAATTCTTTGCCACCTCTCCAAATCCCTTTATATGTCTTTAGTCATTACCTTCTGCATACCCCTTTAGGCCAATTGGTTTTCTTCCTTCCCTACCGTTCGGCACCAGCCTATGGTTTGGAAGAAGACTATCCAAAAAGCATAAAGGGTGTACTGTCCTAATCCTAGGAGCACTCGCATCGCGAGAGAAGGTGAAGATAAAAGACACCTGAATGTACTTTATTCCTATTTCTCCTGAACCAGGATCCATCCCCGAACTGGAACGAGTTCCTTTCGAGTTCGTATATAACCATACGATGGATTATCCAATAAAATGGGATCTTCGTAGTGATACGGAGTGTCCTGGAGAAATACAAAGGTAATTTAGGATTGGCGAAGAAATACTTGGTTTGGTCGTGAATAGCAGTCGCAACTTACTTTGCCCTCTTACTAATCCCTTGCTTTGTCTGAACTTAATACCTTCTGTACACCGTTTTAGGCTAACTGGTTTTCTTCATTCCCTACCGGTCGGCACCAGCCTATGGTTTGGAAGAAGACTATCCAATTTGCGTAATAGGTGTACTACTCCTAACCCAAGGAGTACTCGCAGCCTGAGAGAAGGTGAAAAGAAAAGACAACTGAATAGTCCTATCCGTTTTCTCCAAAACCGGAAACCATCCTCGAATAAATTCCTTCGAGTTCGTATATAACCATACGATGGTTTTGTCCAATGGAAGTGGACGTTCGCAGTAATACGGGGTGTCCTGGAGAAAAGGGTAAAAGTAGGAGTGGCAATGAGGTCTGCAACTCTGACAATCCAAAAGCCAGTGTTAAGAAGGTTCGGTCAACTTGGTCACTGAGTCAGAGTCTAGGGTCGGGTTAATGGTCGCTGCCAGAGAGAGAGAGAAAAGAAACACTCAGCGTGCACTCTAACCAAGATCAGAATGGTTACCAATTTATCTAATCTGGAAACCTCCCACTGTACCTCAAATTCTCCTCCAAACCTGAAAGAAGAATTAGTCGGGGTCACCCGAGGAGTAAACCAACTCATCAGTGGGAATCAGGATCCAACTATCATCGCATGATAACGTGACGGAATCCGCTCACGGTATCACACTCCAGAAGGTATGCGCATATCTGGCAAGTTTCAGTTCTTTTGAAACTCCCGATGTGATTTTTACCCCATGCTCTTATGACCTTGACTTTGGCCAACAAATCATAAGTCACATGTCAAGTTCTGCCCGTCATTCTCCAGGTTAATTTGAATCCACCCGTACCTACCCTTGACTTTGGCCAACAAGGCAGTACGACTGTTCCAAACCAATGCATCTATCTATGCTGCATATGAATAACCAACAGCTACCAAACACTGTGCCTTGACTTTGGCCAACAAACACAGCTTGAATACTATTGACTACCCATATGAAACGACGGAGGGCTACGAATGGTTTCTGGCGAAAACCTTTAACGTAATGAACTTGATATCGTTGAAGGAACGGATAGCTTTATAAAAATATAGTGACGAAAACCTTTACTAAAGAGGTCACTCCCGGTGAAGGGATCTCGGCTCTTTCCCCGTAGAATGGGGTGCAGGATATTCCAAATGAATACCGCGATGCAAAGCAAAAGTAATCGGCTATAGTGAAGTTACTGCCCTGACGCAAAATTTTGTCCAAGGGGTCACTCCCGGTGAAGGGATCTCGGCCCTTGCCTCGTCGACTGAGGAGCAGGATATTCCAAATGAATACCACGATGCAAAACAAAAGTAAACGTCCTTGCAATAACAGCTTTTTGAAAAGTGTTCCAACAACATCAGAATAGGTTTGTTTAACTTGCATTGATCCGAATCAATGCAGTCCCATCAATTGATCACACCACAAAGAACGAAAATATACTGACGTACGTATATGCCATCCGCATTCGCCACTGGGTCCCGTCATCACTCGTTAGGTTAGCTTACTAACGACAGAGCGGGGACTGGACTAGCGCGGATGAAAAACATATACAACATCTACTAATATATATACCAATATATTATATTTCGCTCAAGGCGTGAAAAGAAATGCAACATCACAGAAATGTACAGCATCACAGAACAATACAGATATCTGGGATCCCCGGGTTTCACAGAGCCACTACTGAAACCCGACGTTCCCCTGGTCGTGTGGATAGCCTGTGCAATGAAATCCTATACCCCCTACGAGTGCGGCGAATAGCCAGCCAATCCTGGAGTGAAGCCCCCTCCGTCTCAATATCCTGAGATGCGGGCCCGTTGCCCTCTAGAACCCGGCTATCCGTGCACCCCTCCGCGGGGTAACCCTAGTACAGAAAGTAAAATATACATACAACGGGTACATCGACCGCAACCAGGTCGTGCCCCAAAAGAATAATACAAACAGGCAGTGGCGGCAGTCCACATGTCGGACGCTCGCCCCGCAATATCAAAAGTACATAAACAACAACACTGTACTAGCATTGCATCCAGGCTATCCCCCACGACCGATCCGCAACATCACAGCAAAACACAGAACATCAACGTGAAAGTCACGTTCGCAAATCCGTCTAACCGGGCTATAGCAGTTAGACCGGATTTACCGATCGAGTGACATTCACGGTCGCAGATATAATGTAAATACTGTGAAAAATGTGTTTAAAATTTTCCGATTGATCAAACAATTAACAAGTGGGCCCCAAAGAAAACTGTAGCACTCACAGAAATAATTGGCCCAACTTTAATATTCCAAAAATCACATTTTCAACTCAGGAACATTCTGCAAAGTTTTGGGGGGCATGAACAGTTTATACTGCGGCGGAACCGCGGCCCAAGCAGGGGTTTGGCCGCGGTTCCGCGGTGGCATGGTGAGTTCATGGTACCAAATTTTTGCAGTATGCTTATATTTCCCTGCACATCACTCTGAGACAACCTGAAAAAATTTTGGACTCAAAAAAAATTCGACAGAAACTGATGTGCTTGAAAAACGCGATTTCGGGATTTTGTTCGATCGGAAACGTAAAACACATTAAACAAAGCTAGACGAAGTTAATGGCGAGGCTCTGATACCACTGTAAGTGCACGGCGGCGCCCCGGCAGTCAATCCGACGGCCAAACGCGGAAACGGTAATAAACTTTAATTTTGCGGACTTAGCAAACCGGCACCACCGCGCACTAAACACCCGGATCGTGCCATTAAACTAGTCTAAGCTAACAAGAGGATGGGTTAGAGATATACCGACTGATCCGAGTCCTCCGGTCTTCATCTCCACTCCGATCTCCTCGCGGGATCTCCGTCCGTCTCCTCCTCGTCGGAAAGGGCACCACGAAGCCGGGTACTTTTACGGGCTCCCACCTCAATACCGAGGCAACTCGGGCGCGAAGCTGGCGAATCGACGCGTCCAAGATATGCTGTAGGAATATAGTGTAGAGTGTATGTCTCACTTAGGGGTTTGTTGCCATTTGTGGATGATGGAGGAAACAAGACAAGAAAAATGGTGCTTGCATTTTTCTTAACATGAAATGAGATCAAGAAAATGAAACACTCTCAAGGATGAAGATGAAACTCTCTTCTTCTCTTTTCTTTCTCTCTTTCTTTTTCTCAAACATTAAACAAACTCTCTCTTCAAGTGAAGTATAAAATGGTGGAGCAAAAACAATATGATAGCAAGAGGGAGGTGAGTGTAGGAAGCAAAAAGTGGTGACCACATCCTAAAACATAATCATCACTAAATCAACATCAAACCTCACTTCATTTCTAATCTCATCAAATCACATAAAAGCATGAAAAGCAAAGATGCTTGTCATATCAACCCTTATGCAAAAAAGTCCTCCACAAAGTGTAATTTGCAAAACTGGAAATTACCCCCTCCATCGGAAAAGTCCGGCCGGGAAAGAACAAAGGAAAACCGGCC
This sequence comes from Agapanthus africanus, assembly GCA_030015575.1. Lineage (NCBI taxonomy): Eukaryota > Viridiplantae > Streptophyta > Magnoliopsida > Asparagales > Amaryllidaceae > Agapanthus > Agapanthus africanus. The sequence continues at coordinate 393,664,263 of JASDDO010000026.1, read as the reverse complement.
GGAACGGAAAGCAAACTGGCAACTCCAGAAAACCGGTCCCGTAATAAATTACAGGAAAACCCCATACTGTGCATACACACCCGCATCTGTATTCCGTCCGGATACAAATGCAATGAGACAAAATCTACACTGTACTAAACTAGGACCGGCTTAAACCAAAACCGGCTAGTAAAAACTGTCCGATCCTGATCCGTGCAATACCGCACGTATCTGATCGAACCTTGCTATATATCCATACGGCCACTAGTACAAAGCTGTCCGATCCTGATCCGTGCAATACCGCACGTATCTGATCGGACCCTGCCATATCTCCATACGGCTTCTACAGCGTTTCGCCCGAAAGCTTGAGTAACTGAAAGTGTGGTGGACTCTAAAGACTCGTCAATACTATGGCTGTGGATTTAACCACTAGCACGTCAGAGGTATAAGCCAATACGTAACGGGCCACCAGCTATTGACCAAAAGGGACGTCGATGAGCAAGCTCATCCTGACACCCTACTGAGCCTGTCAGTGACAATATCCGTACAGTCCGGTCCGTTCGTCTATGAGCATCGCATGTCGGGCCTAGGGGGTTGGTAAAAGTCAGACCCCCAAAAGCGGTACAAGTCGTGTCGGAGTGTAGCCCAGAACACCCTGAGATACTACTGGAATACCTACCAGTAAATCTCCTGCCTTGGCCAAGGACTTTGTGTAATGGCTCTCCTAGACACAGCGCGACCTCACCCCCAATACCGGGAGAGACGAAACCCCCGAAGATCCGCTCACTGCCTCCATGTGGCTCGGGACTGTACCCAACTAAAACCTGTTTGCACGACTCCTTTGAGCCGTGGTAGGGCAGTAATCAAAGTACAGTGGGAACTCACACGAGGCAAATGACGATCCCCTGGTCGATGAACTAACCTGTACACATGTCACCTGGGAACTGCTATCTGACGTCAGGTATAAGACCAACTAGCATGTTCCCGGCGAGTCCTGTCCGGTGTACTCATAACCCAATGAGCACCTGTATACATCTTAGGTGAACCAACTGACACCAGTGGCTTGTGAGACCGGCCACCGCCCCTCGTCGGGGTCTCGACTGTATACACTAGTCTACTCTGGAGAATCGATGCCCTGTCTCGAAACTCCCACGACTAGGGACCTTTTAAGGATGTGCTTGTAGACTCCAGTTCTCACTTATATGATCGCCCTCATACTGCTGGCAGTCAAGCATGAATCCCAGGGCTCTATCAACGTGCAATAGCGACCTGTCAGGTCACCTAAAGCAGTACACGATGATAAAGGTAAACCAGATAGCAAACTATCATCTCGAGTAAGACTGTCGTACCGGGATAGGTCCTCCCTCAATCATTGCAATCACATGCCTGTGATCCAATAATTGACTCTTAGGGCACTATCTCCAACATTTCCTTCATAAGTTTTCATGGCTTGGTGAAGGTGGAGCTTGATCTAGCGATGCCTCGACGTAGATCATCTTCGGCATGGACATCGACGACCTAGCTCGCCATTTCTCCGACGAAGCCGACGCTAGAGCCCGGGAATTCATTTGGACAGCGAGGAGACTTCGTTGTGGAGCTATGGAGGTGGAGCACTGGATCTACAAAGGTTGTATTTCCGTTTAAACTTTAGTTAAGTGTTAACTAGTTTTGTTTCGCCTAGAATTCTAGCCAACGATCCGTACCCTAGGGTTTCTCGGCACCGTAATTTTTGAAATTGGCATGGTTGATGCCTTGTGAGACCTCATTAGGGTGCCTAGGAACCCTACAGTGGTATCAGAGCCTAGCTAGAGCCTTAGGCGAAGTCTAGACGACGTTTGAATCCCGATCGAACCCGAAACCCCATTTTTCCCATGCTCTCTGTACTTTTTTCAAAACAGTGCATTTTTCCACATTAAAAATATGCAGAAAATTAAGCAGGGTATTATATGAATTACTGTGAAATACGGGAGCCTAATTCAATTAAACCACCGCGGAACCGCGGCACATGCTTGGCATGTGCGGCGGTTCCGCGGCCTTATGGTCTCCTCTTGCGTTGACTTTTGCACAGTAATTCCTATTTTACAGTGATGAGTTCCCTGGGTGTTTTTAATATTTATTCAAGAGTTGAATAATCTGGGATGTTTTGGAGCTTCGATGATTCGATCGGGTTTATCAGACTTTGTCTATTTGGCTTTCCGGATAATTTTTGAATATGTTAAAAAGTTCGACCGGATATAAATACCAACTTTTTCCCCTGTCGGGAAATTTCCAAGTGTTGGATTTTTCCGTTGTTTAACGACGTTCTAAGTAGTGCAAGTAACGCGATGGTCCCTCTAGAAGACAACAAACCTTAACTCGATTATGTGACCGTCTTGAACTGCCCTTTGAACCTTAGGGTTTGGGGCAGTACGGCGTGCCACATGTGAGGCGTTGGCTTGACCCTTCTACGGCTGGACCGTTGGTACTGAGGCACGAACTGAATGTTGTTAGACTTATTTCATGTGTTGATCTGTATCGGGAAAACTTGGGTGTTCGATTGTTCGATCGGAAAGTTTGACATTTTCTATTTATCCGGAATGGGGTACAATAATTGGAATTCATAAGTAGTTATGAGATAACTGAATGAATCTTATAAACATAACAGTTTAGTCTCACTTGATCGGTTGCCACGGAATTTTGATGTGATCAAAAGTCCGTCGCAATCACGTAGCGTACGCGGATGCTCGCCGATAAACTTAATAGACAGCCTCACTCCATAGCCCCGACCAAGTGACTGTAGGAGAACCCCGTCGCCGAAAGCATCCGTTCGGGTGCTCGCGGCAGCGGTGTTCCGCCTTGGTGCACTTCGTCGACGGCATCGGGGGTGCGGCCCGCCTACTGAAGTTTGCGACGAGCATGCGATCAGGATGTCGGGAATCCTGTTGAATTGCCCGACTTGGTATTGAAAAGTGTTTTCGATAATGAGACTAAAATGCGGGGTTTATAATTGTTAGGCATGCGATGTCTAAAGAATTCATTTGGTCAGGCATGCGATGTCTGAGGTGGTTGCGGATTCCAATTGTTGTAGTTTTACACTTTCTTTTCTGTGACCGTAAGTGTAATATGTGATATCGCCGGTTTCGTTGCTATATGTCAACGACAATTGGGATGCGCATATTTACTTACGTTGACGACATGTGATGTTATGTGTTGCTGGATATGTTATATTGGATCGTCGTGTTTGAATAGCCGGGGGTTTTTATGTGAGATGAGTGTTTTTCATTTTCATTCATGTAAAAACTTGTATGTAATATTCTTTTTATTGGGGCGCTTCCAGGTTGCGGAAGTTGTCACCGTTGATGTATATTATTTACTTTTCTGCACTAGGATAGACCCAAGGAGGAGGGCACAAGTAACCGGGTTCTGGAGTCCAGTGGGAGACCAACTCGAGGAGTCGAGTCCGGGTCTCCTAACTCTAGAAATGGTAGGGTTGCTTGCCGCTCTCGTAGGTGTCTAGGGGTTTGGGTTTGGCTATTCATCGCGACCGTGGAATCCGTGTTTTATACTGGCTCGTATTGAAAACACGGACGTCCTAGTATATCCAATATTTCATATGATTCTTCTGCTGCGATATCTGTGATGTGATCATGTGATGTTCTGTGATAGATACAGTATATAGTATATATGATATATTATATAGGCGTTACTTATGTTTTACACCCGCGCTAGCCCTGCCCCGCTCTGTCGTTAGTTACCTAACCTAACGGTGCACGAGGGGTCATCGAGGCGAATGCGGATGGCATAAGTGTACGTCGTATTTATCTGTGATGTTTAGGTACTTAAATGATGGGACTTCATTAATGTGATTAATGAAAGTAAAAGAAACCTAAGATGTTGTAGAATCGAATTTCAAAATTAAAACAGGTAGCTACAGTTCTTGCTTTGCACAGCGGTATATATGATATATCCTGCACCTTATTCGATAAGGAATGGACCGAGATCCCTTCACCGGGAGTGACTCCTTTAGCAATAACTGGCAGATGCTACACACTCGGTTTGTCTTTTGATTGCTTTTAAGTGTTTTTTGCTTTGCACAGTGATATATATGATATATCCCGCACCTCATTCGCCGAGGAAAGGACCGACGATCCCTTCACCGGGAGTGACTCCTTTAGCAAAACTAGAAAAGCCTCAAAAACACTCCATTTTAAAATTATTTGATTCTACAACGATATCAAGTTCATTACGCAATAGGTTTTCAGAAAAACCTGTCGTAGCCTTCCGTCATTTCAGATAAGTTGTATATAGTATTCGTGCTGCATTTGTTGGCTTTCGTCAAGGTGCAGTGTGCGGTAGCTATATGCTGCTTATCTGCCAGCATACGATGCGATTGGATTAGGGTAGTCGTGCGGCTTTGTTGGCTTTCGTCAAGGGTTGTGCGGGTAGGTTTAATTCAATCAAGAAATGTACGGGTTGAACTTGACTAGCGGGCTATGGTTTGTTGGCTTTCGTCAAGGTCATAGCACGTTAGGGGCAAAATATTATCGGGAATTTCAAGTGTTGAAATTTGCAATGAGATTGCATACCTTCTATGAGATAGTTGGATCCCGATACCCGCTGCGAGTAAGAGTTACTCCTGGGAGAGTTTTATACATTACAATTAGCCGATCAAGTAGGTGTCTAGAAAGGTGTCAACGGGGTTACGCCTCTGGGAAAACGAGGTTTACATTAATTAGGTTCGTGCGAAAGCACGGGGGACCTCCCTCAAAGTACCGACACTGGCCTGGCTGAAAGATTGGCGAACTTGTAGTGTGTAATTAATCCCGGCTAGTCTTTCCTTTTAGGGTTTGAAGGAAGATTTGATAAAAAGCAGTGGGAGCCATCCTAATTAGATAAAATAATAACCAATCTATTCTTGCAAGAGCGCACGTTGAGTGTTTTCTTCTCTCTCTCTCTCAAGGTAGCGACCATATCACGCCTTAATCAAGATAATAATACGGATTATTGACCGAACCCGCTTGTTATACTGAGCTGGGGAACGTTGGTCCCGCTCCAACTTATAATAGTTATAAGACAGAGCAGCAAATTGGCGAATACCACATTTCCCGTGCCGCCCAAACGAAGAGAGTGCATGCTGATGCATCATCTTCGGGTGTGTTCATTATACAGAACTGTTTCTCAGTATCCTCCGCATCCTGGTATATGATACCGGATCCGGATCCCTGATATGTAATCTGTTACATAGGGCTACAAAAGGGTAGAAAAACTGAGAACGGGTGATAAGTTTCATGAGGCAGAAATCGGGGCAAGAGTTGCAGCCAAGTCTGTCGGTCACTGTCACCCTGTATTACCAATACATTGATTCTGAACGAATGTTATTAGATACCGAACCTGATATACAAAATAATATCAGTCTCTTTATTAGTAAAGAAATGATATAATTTTGTATTGATGGATAATGTTTTGAACATTTCCTATATCAAAAGTTGATCGGTTCAGGCACGCTATCTAAAAGCATTGATGTTCTAAATCAAACTACAGTTCTTAGTATATGGAACACACACAAGAGGAAGAGTTCAGAAATGAACGAATCCTTCTTGAGGTATTGTAGACTAGGTCAGATCAATGTGACCCGACTGGCTAGAGTTACATAAAGATGCATATTTAAATTAGTTTGAATATACATCTTGTGAAACTCGCCAGTCATGTCACAAAGATAAGATGACCATAGCTCTGTTCATTGGAAACAGAGAAAGAGTTAGTGAACTCTTAGGACTGATACATGATGATGTATGTAAGGTCTCCTGTCTACACATGCCAGGACTGGTTCTTTATACTTCATTACGTTCTCTGATTATCTTTCGAGTTTCTGACCTATGTTCCTGTTGAAACAAAAGTCCGAACCTTTTGAGATATTCACAGAATATAAGCGAGAAGTAGAGAACCAAAATACGGGTAAAAGTATTATGTTCTTTGATGCGATCAAGGAGGAGAATACTTGTGCACGGAATTCCTGGACTGTTCTAAAGGAGAATGAGATTCTCTCTCAGCATTACTCCTCCGAATACACCATAGCACGTTGGTGTATCGGGGCGGAGCAATCACACCCTATATTATAAGGTATGCTCTATGATGAGTACTACTGAGTTACCTTTTTCCTTTTGGGAGTTATGCGCTTGAGAAGCTGCATACCTATTGAATAGGGTTCGAATCAAATCAGTTGCCTACCACCTCATATATGATATGGTATGGGAAGAGCCCATGTATTAAGCTAGTTAAGATTTGGGGTTGTCCGGCCTATGTCTAAAAGCAAAATCCGGACAAACTCGAGGCAAGATCTGTTATGTACAACTGGAAAGGTTCCAGCTATGCAAACTATAGCAGATGATTTGGTAGAACCAAAGGATTCAATAGATACCAACGAACCTCAGCCTCTCCGCCGATCTAGTAGGGTTCCTCACCCACCTGAGAGATACTTCTGTTTCTCTATGACAGTGGGAGCGAGGATTGCATCATGAGATGATGACCCAACTAGTTTAGAGCTGGCCATCAGGAGTAAGACTCTATAAGAATGGCTGGATGCTTAGTGATCTGAGATGGAATCCTTATACACCGACAAAGTATGGACTTTAGTTGCTATATCTGAAGGGTTAAATCCCCATCAGGAGCAAGTAAATCTTGAGAAGATTACTTGGTGTACATGGAAAAGTTAAGACTTTCAAAGCTAGACTTGTTAAAGGTTTTCGTCATCGACCAGGCGTGGATAATGATGAAACCTTTTCCAGTGGCTATGCTTAAGTCCATCCGGATCCTACTTGCCACGGCTACATACCATGACTACGATATCTGGTGGTTGGGTGTCATGACAGCTTTTCTAAATGATGTTTTAGAAGAGTGCGTCTATAAGAACACAGCCAGAGGGCCTCGTAGACAGTGGGAGCAGCGAAAACGTGTGCAAGATGCTTTATAGGATAAAGCAGGCATCGCGGAGTTGGAACATCTGTTTTGATGAAATAGTCAAAGAGTTTGACATCATCAAAATGGTAGATGAACCTCGTATATACAAAAAGGTAGTAGGGAGTATGGTGATGAACCTCGTAGAGTACGTGGATGTCATGCTCTTGATAAGAAAGGAGTTTCTTATGCTATGCTCGATCAATCTCCGTTTATCACAATGATTCTCCGTGTAGGATCAAAATGATACCTCCTAAATCCTGAGTTTTGGATCTATGAGATAGATTTAATTGGATGTTAGGATTCTCACTAGTTGTAGTGAGATGGTATCAACCGATCCTGGGGAGAATCACTGGAAGGGTTCCAGGGTGATAAGGATGACTGAATGTCAGTCACAGGCTTTGTCTTTACCCTCAGTAAAGGGACGGTATGTTGGAAGAGTTCCAAGATAGATACCGTGACATACTAGACGATAAAGGCAGGATACATCGCTACTTATGATGCTACCAAAGAGGCAGTCTGGGTGTATATTGGTTCATGAGATGAACTACGTTCCAACCATTGTGAGACAATGGAGTTGTGGCTTATGCCAAGGAACGTCCGTCCCATCAGGGATCCAGACATATTCTAAGGCAGTGTCACCTGATCATGGAGATGGTTGATCTCCAGAGGGATCAAGGTTAGGAGAGTAGACACAGAGGACAACACGGCGGATCCACTCACGAAGGCCTATTCCCAGAGAGAGACTTTTATGGGATGGTTGAGTATGAGATACTACAACCACTGCTACAGATGGCCCTAGTGCAAGTGGGAGATTGTTAGTTATATGTATGCCCTAGAGGCCATTACTGTACATAGGATGTATATTGTAGTGGATGCTGGGACATATATAGGGAGGACTTTCTTGCTCGACATGATAGTATGCTATCTGGTTGCTCTTTACCTTAACGTGTATACTGATTGTCTCTCTGTTACATGTTGGTAAAGCCCTTAGGATGTGTACTTGACTATCTGGACTATGATGTGGATCATACTAGTGGGGACATGGTAGTCCATAAGTACATCCTTCAAAGTCCCTAGTCGTGGGTGTATCGAGACGGGGCATCGATATACCAGAGTAGACTAGCGTATACCTTCTCGACCCATGCAGATGGGCGATGGATGATCCCATATCCATTGGTGTTTGACATCAGAGATGATATACGGGTGCTCAGTGGAGACTGGGTACACTGGACGGACTCGCCGAGAACTCCCAAATGGTATTATACCTCACATCAGATGGCAGTTCTCTGGTGACACTGGTACAGAGTAGTCTGTTGACCCGAGATCGTCATAGAGTTTTGTGTGGTTCCCACTGTGCTTTGATTTCCATCTTACCACGTCCAAGAGGGCGTGCAAAACGGTGGTTTTTGGATACAGTCCCGAGTCACATGGAGGCAATGAGCGATAGGAGGGGATTCGTCTCTCCCGGTATAGGGAGTTGATGTTGCGCTGTGTTCGATTGGCTATAACAGGAAATCCCTGGCCAGGGTTGCTGAGATTTACTGGTAAGTTTTACCAGTAGTTTCTCGAATTGTTATAGACCTCATATCGACACGACTTATCAAGCTATTGGGGTCTGACGTTTACCACCCCTAGGCGAGATATGCGACATATCAGACGATCAGACCGGACTGTACGGTAGTGTTACTGGTTGGATTCACAGGAGTGTGAGCGGGCTTGCTCGTCGATCTTCTGATGGCTCAATACCCGGGTGGCCGTTACGTTTAGCAGACCGCTTGCGGCTTGTGGGTGTTTGATATGATCATCACCTGCTGCCGGCGTATTGACCAGTCTTTAGAGTCCTACACAGAGGTTTCCTGGCTCAAGCGAAACGAAATAGGAGCGCATATGAGATATGTGCGGGACCGAGAATAATGCGTGTATGTGATACCGTATTTCATTCTCGTGATGAGTGTGTCGAATGGTTGTATGCGATATAACCTAGTTATCGAATCAAGGATTGATTTGATAAGCCGATACATTGTATACTAGTCGGTTGTGTGCGATATGACCGGATCGTTAAATCAAGTGTTGATTTAATGATTTAATGCATAATTATATATTTGATATATTACTCTGCATTAACTAGTATCGGTTCACTTTAAATGGATTTTCTCGCTCGGATGTGCGCATTATATATGTGATATGATTTTGTGCACATGCTTGTATCATGTTTGATGGTGCATGTAAAATTTGTTAAGTATAAAGAATTAAACCTTGGTTAATGAAATGGTTAGGGTTTATTATTTGCTTATTCATTTTATTCATTTATTTATTCTTTTGGAAAAAGATAAGGAAATGATAAAATGGTGGCATTCTTTGTTCTTTCATGAAGCTTCATGAATACTTTGACCAAGTCACCATTTTTGTCTCATCCTTAAACCTAACCATTCCATTTAACCATGATTCATTCTCTACACTAAACCATGGTTTGAATATGATAATGTTTGATTTTCTTTTCCTTTTTTAATCAACACTTATTATATTCTTATCATAACATTATTCTTCTTCTTCTTCATTTCTTCAAGTGAAGAAAGCTTGCCTCCATCAATGGCAAGTGATGAAAAAGAGTGAGAAATCCAAATCTAAAGTGAACCCACCTCCTATTTCTTCATCCTCTACCTCTTTCCAAGTAGTAGAGTGTGTTTCCTTCACAAGTTTTCATGGCTTGGTGAAGGTGGAGCTTGATCTAGCGATGCCTCGACGTAGATCATCTTCGGCATGGACATCGACGACCTAGCTCGCCATTTCTCCGACGAAGCCGAAGCTAGAGCCCGGGAATTCATTTAGACAGCGAGGGGACTTCGTTGCGGAGCTATGGACGTGGAGCACCGGATCTACAAAGGTTGTATTTCCGTTTAAACTTTAGTTAAGTGTTAACTAGTTTTGTTTCGCCTAGAATTCTAGCCAACGATCCGTACACTAGGGTTTCTCGGCACCGTAATTTTTGAAATTGGCATGGTTGATGCCTTGTGAGACCTCATTAGGGTGCCTAGGAACCCTACAAATGCGGTATATGATACCGTAATGGATTCTCGTGTAGGGTTCCTAGGCACTCTCAAGAGGTCTCACAAGGCATCAATCATGCCAATTTCAAAATTTACGGTGCCGAGAAACCCTAGACTACGGATCGTTAACTAGAAATCTAGGCGACCAAAGCAACTAGTTTACAACTAAACTAAAGGAACGGAAATACAACCTTTGTAGATCCGTTTCTCCACCTCCATAGCTCCATGATGAAGTCCTCTCCGCTGTCCAAATCGAACCATGACTCTAGCATCGGCTTCAACGGAGAAAAAGCGGGCTAGGTCATCGACGATGATGCCGAAGATGATCTACGTCGAGGCATCACTAGATCAAGCTCCACCTTCACCAAGCCATGAAAACTTATGAAGGAAACACCCTATACTACTTGAAAAGAGGTAGAGGATGAAGAAATAGGAAGTGGGTTCACTTTAGAATTGGATTTCTCACTCATTTTCATCAATCACCATTGATGAAGCAAGCTTTCTTCAAGTGAAGAAGAAGAAGAAGATGATGAATATTATGATAAGTATTATGTAAAATGAATAATGAAATCAATACTTATCATATGCTAACCTTAGTTAGGTGTAGAGAATAGACTAGGGTTAAGTGGAATGGTTAGGGTTAAGCATGAGACAAAATGGTCACTAAGTCAAAGCTTCATGAAGCTTCATAATACAAACAAAGTTAGCAACCATTTTTCTCTTTATGCTTTTCATTTTCCATAAAGAATAAATCAATAAATAAATGAATAAGAAAATGAAAGGAAAACCCTAATCATTACACAACCATGGTTTAATCTTTACACATGCTCAAGTTAGCATGTATCATCAAACATGATACAAACTTGTGTACAAAAGTATATCACATATACAATGTGCACAATCGAAGTGAGAAAATCCTTTTAAAGTGAACCGATACTAGTTAATGCAAAGTAATATATCAAATATATAATTATGCATTAAATCATTAAATCAACACTTGATTCAATGATCCGGTCATATCGTATATATAACCGACTAATATCAACAGTAACAACTTATCAAATCAACACTTGATCCGATAACCCGGCTATATCGCATATAACCGATCAATGTCATATATCGTGAGAATCGAATACAGTATCACATACTGGTATCATTCTCGGTCCCGCACATATCTCATATGCGCTCCTATTTCGTTTCGCTTGAGCCAGGAAACCTCTGTGTAGGACTCTGAAGACTCGTCAATACGCCGGCAGCAGATGATGATCATATCAAACACCCACAAGCCGCAAGCGGTCTGCTAAACGTAACGGCCACCCGGGTATTGAGCGATCAGAAGATCGACGAGCAAGCCCGCTCACACTCCAGTGAATCCAACCAGTAAGACTTACCGTACAGTCCGGTCTGATCGTCTGATATGTCGCATATCTCGCCTAGGGGTGGTAAAGGTCAGACCCCAATAGCTCGATAAGTCGTGTCGATATGAGGTCTATAACAGTTTGAGAAACTACTGGTAACACTTACCAGTAAATCTCAGCAACCCTGGCCAGGGATTTCCGGTTATTGCCAATCGAACACAGCGCAACATCAACTCCCTATACCGGGAGAGACGAATCCCCTCCTATCGCTCATTGCCTCCATGTGATTCGGGACTGTACCCAAAAACCACCGTTTTGCACGCCCTCTTGGACGTGGTAAGGTGGAAATCAAAGCACAGTGGGAACCACACAAGACTCTATGACGATCTCGGGTCAACAGACTACTCTGTACCAGTGTCACCAGAGAACTGCCATCTGACGTAAGGTATAATACCATCTGGGAGTTCTCGGCGAGTCCGTCCAGTGTACCCAGTCTCCACTGAGCACCCGTATATCATCTCTGATGTCAAACACCAATGGATATGGGATCATCCATCGCCCATCTGTATGGGTCGAGAAGGTATACGCTAGTCTACTCTGTATATCGATGCCCCATCTCGATACACCCACGACTAGGGACCTTGAAGGATGTACTTATGGACTACCATGTCCCCACTAGTATGATCCGCATCATAGTTCAGGTAGTCAAGTACACATCCTAAGGGCTTTACCAACATGTAACAGAGAGACAATCAGTATACACGTTAAGGTAAAGTTCAACCAGATAGCATACTATCATGTTGAGCAAGAAAGTCCTCCCTATATATGTCCCAGCATCCACTACAATATACATCCAATGTACAGTAATGGCCTCTAGGGCATACATATAACTAACAATCTCCCACTTGCACTAGGGCCATCTGATAGCAGTGGTTGTAGTATCTCATACTCAACCATCCCATAAAAATCTCTATCTGGGAATAGGCCTTTGTGAGTGGATCCGCTGTGTTGTCCTCTGAGTCTACTCTCCTAACCTCGATCTCCCTGGAGATCAACCATCTCCATGATCAGGTGACACTGCCTTAGAATTTGTCTGGATCACTGATGGGACCGGCGTTCCTTGGCATAAGCCACAACTCCATTGTCACACAATGGGAGGAACATAGTTCATCTCATGAACCATTATACACCCAAACATCCTCTTTGGTAGCATCTTAAATAGCGATGTATCCAGCCTTAATCGTCTAGTATGCCACGGTATCTAGCTTGGAACTCTTCCAACATACCGTCCCTTTACTGAGGGTAAGGACAATGCCTGTAACTGACACTCAGTCGTCATTATCACCCTGGAACACTTCCAGTGATTCTTCCCAGGATCGATTGATACCATCTCACTACAACTAGTGAGAGTCCTAATCATCCAATTAGATCTATCTCATAGATCCAAAACCCAGAATTTAGGAGGTATCACTTTGATCCTATATGGAGAATCATTGTGATAACCGGAGATTGACCGAGCGTATCATAGGAAACTCCTTCCCTATCAAGAGTATGTCATCCACGTACTCTACGAGGATCATCACCATACTCCCTACTACCTTTTTGTATATACAAGGTTCATCTACCATTTTGATGATGTCAAACTCTTTGACTATTTCATCAAAACAGATGTTCCAACTCCGCGATGCCTGCTTTATCCTATAAAGCATCTTGCACACGTTTCCGCTGCTCCCACTGTCTACGAGGCCCTCTGGCTGTGTACTTATAGACGCTCTCTTCTAAAACATCATTTAGAAAAGCTGTCATGACACCCAACCACCAGATATCGTAGTCATGGTATGTAGCCGTGGCAAGTAGGATCCGGATGGACTTAAGCATAGCCACTGGAAAAGGTTTCATCATTATCCACGCCTGGTCGATGACGAAAACCTTTAACAAGTCTAGCTTTGAAAGTCTCAACTTTTCCATGTACACCAAGTAATCTTCTCAAGATTTACTTGCTCCTGATGGGGATTTAACCCTTCAGATATAGCAACTAAAGTCCATACTTTGTTGGTGTATAAGGATTCCATCTCAGATCACTAAGCGTCCAGCCATTCTTATAGAGTCTTACTCCTGATGGCCAGCTTGAAACTAGTTGGGTCATCATCTCATGATGCAATCCTCGCTCCCACTGTCATAGAGAAACAGAAGTATCTCTCACATGGGTGAGAAAACCCTACTAGATCTGCGGAGAGGCTGAAGTTCGTTGGTATCTACTGAATCCTTTGGTTCTATCAAATCATCAGCTGCAGTTTGTATGGCTGGAACATTTCCAGTTCTACATAACAGACCTGGCCTCGAGCTTGTCTGGATTTTGCTTTTAGACATAGGCTGGACAACCCCAAATCTTAACTAACTTAAGAGATGGGCTCTTCCCTTATCATATCAAATATGAAGTGGTAGGTAACTGATTTGATTTGAACCCTATTCAATAGGTATGCAGCTTCTCAAGTGCATAACTCCCAAAAAGGAAACAGGTAACTCAGTAGCACTCATCATAGAGCGCACCATATCGAATAGGGTGCAATTGCTCCGCCCCGATATACCATCGTGCTATGGTGTATACGGAGGAGTAATGCTGAGAGAGAATCTTATTCTCCTTTAGAATAGTCCAAGAATTCCGTGCTCAAGTATTCTCCTCCTTGATCTCATCAAAGGACATAATACTTATATCCGTATTTTGGTTCTCTACTTCTAAATCATATTCTGTGAATATCTCAAAAGGTTCGGACTTGTGTTTCAGCAGGAACATAGGTCTGAATCTCGAAAGATTATCAGAGAATGTAACGAAGTACAAAGGACCAGTCCTGGCATATGTAGACAGGGGACCTTACATACATCAACATGTATCATCCCAAGAGTTTACTAACTCTTTCTCTGTTTCCAATAAACAGGGCTATGGTCATCTAATCTTTGTGACATGACTGGCAAGTTTCACAAGATGTTAATTCAAACTGATTTAAATATGCATCTAAAATGTAACTTCAGCCAGTCGGGTCGCATTGATATGACCTAGTCTACAATGCCTCAAGAAGAATTTGTTCATTTCTGAACTCTTCCTCTTGTGTGTGTTCCGTATACTAAAGAACTGTAGTTTGATTTAGAACATCAACGCTTTTAGATAACGTGCCTGAACCGATCAACTTTTGATATAGGAAATGTTCAAAACATTATCCAACAATACAAAATTATATCCTTTCTTTACTAATAAAGAGATTGATATGATTTTGTATATCAGGTTCGGTATCTAATAACATTCGTTCAGAATCAATGTATTGGTAATACAGGGTGACAGTGACCAACAGACTTGGCTGCAACTCTTGCCCCGTTTTCTGCCTCATGAAACTTATCACCCGTTCTCAGTCCTCTACCTATCTGTAGCCCTATGTAACAGATTACATATCTGGGATCCTGATCTGGTATCACATACCCAGGACGTAAAGGATACTGAGAAACAGTTCTCTGTAATGAACACACCCGAAGATGATGCATCATCATGCACTCTCCTTGTTTGGGCGGCACGGGAATTCTGGTAATCCCCAATTTCCTGCTTTGTCTTATAACAATTATAAGTTGGAGCGGGACCAACGTTCCCCAGCTCAGTATAACAAGCGGGTTCGGTCAAAAATCCGTATTATTATCTTGATTAAGGCGTGATATGGTCGCTACCTAGAGAGAGAGAGAAGAAAACACTCAGCGTGCGCTCTTGCAAGAATAGATTGGTTATTATTTTATCTAATCAGGATGGCTCCCACTGCTTTTTATCAAATCTTCTTTCAAACCCTAAAAGGAAAGACTAGCCGGGATTAATTACACACTACAAGTTCGCCAATCTTTCAGCCAGGCCAGTGTCGGTACTTTGAGGGAGGTTCCCCGTGCTTTCGCACGAACCTAATTAATGTAAATCTCGTTTTCCCAGAGGCGTAACCCCGTTGACACCTTTCTAGACACCTACTTGATCAGCTAATTGTAATGTATAAAACTCTCCCAGGAGTAACACTTACTCGCAGCGGGTATCGGGATCCAACTATCTCATAGAAGGTATGCAATCTCATTGCAAATTTCAACACTTGAAATTCCCGATAATTTTGCCCCGAACGATCTATGACCTTGACAAGGTCAACAAACCATAGACCGCAAGTCAAGTTCAACCCGTCATTTCTTGATTGAATCAAACCCACCCGCACGACCCTTGACAAGGTCAACAAGGCCGCACGACTACCCTAACCCAATCTGCATCATCTGCATAAGAAGATAAATACTGGTTAGCTACCGCACACTGCGCCTTGACAAGGTCAACAAACGCAGCACGAATACTAAACAGGACTTATCTGAAATGACGGAGGGCTACGACAGGTTTTTCTGAAAACCTATTGCATAATGAACTTGATATCGTTATAGAATCAAATGATTTTGAAATGGAGTGCTTTTGAGGCTTTTCCAGTTTTGCTAAAGGAGTCACTCCCGGTGAAGGGATCGTCGGTCCTTTCCTCGTCGAATGAGGTGCGGGATATATCATATATATCACTGTGCAAAGCAAAAACACTTAAAAGCAATCAAAAGACAAACCGAGTGTGTAGCATCTGCCAGTTATTGCTAAAGGAGTCACTCCCGGTGAAGGGATCTCGGTCCTTTCCTTATCGAATAAGGTGCAGGATATATCATATATACCGCTGTGCAAAGCAAGAACTGTAGCTACCTGTTTTAATTTTGAAATTCGATTCAACAACATCTTAGGTTTCTTTTATTTCATTAATCTCATTAATGAAGTCCCATCATTTAAGTACCTAAACATCACAGATAAATACGACGTACACTTATGCCATCCGCATTCGCCTCGATGTCCCCTCATGCACCGTTAGGTTAGGTAACTAACGGCAGAGCGGGGCATGGCTAGCGCGGATGTAAAACATAAGTAACGCCTATATAATATATCATATATACTATATAAAGTATTCATCACAGAACATATCACATGATCACATCATAGATATCGCAGCAGAAGAATCATATGAAACATTGGATATACTAGGACGTCCGTGTTTTATACGCCGCTTTTTCTCCGTTGAAGCCGATGCTAGAGTCATGGTTCGATTTGGACAGCGGAGAGGACTTCATCATGGAGATATGGAGGTGGAGAAACGGATCTACAAAGGTTGTATTTCCGTTCTTTTAGTTTAGTTGTAAACTAGTTGCTTTGGTCTCCTAGATTTCTAGTTAACGATCCGTAGTCTAGGGTTTCTCGGCACCGTAAATTTTGAAATTGGCATGATTGATGCCTTGTGAGACCTCTTGAGAGTGCCTAGGAACCCTACAGTGGTATCAGAGCACAGTGGGTGTTAGTTATATGTATGCCCTAGAGGCCATTACTATACATAGGATGTATATTGTAGTGGATGCTTGGACATATATAGGGAGGACTTTCTTGCTCGACATGATAGTATGCTATCTGGTTGCTCTTTACCTTAACGTGTACACTGTTTGTCTCTCTGTTACATGTTGGTAAAGCCCTTAGGATGTGTACTTGACTACCTGGACTATGATGCGGATCATACTAGTGGGGACATGGTAGTCCATAAGTACATCCTTCAAAGTCCCTAGTCGTGGGTATATCGAGACGGGGCATCGATATACCAGAGTAGACTAGCGTATACCTTCTCGACCCATACAGATGGGCGATGGATGATCCCATATCCATCGGTGTTTGACATCAGAGGAGATATACGGGTGCTCAGTAGAGACTGGGTACACTGGACGGACTCGCCGAGAACTCCCAGATGGTATTATACCTTACGTCAGATGGCAGTTCTCTGGTGACACTGGTACAGAGTAGTCTGTTGACCCGAGATCGTCATAGAGTCTTGTGTGGTTCCCACTGTGCTTTGATTTCCATCTTACCACGTCCAAGAGGGCGTGCAAAACGGTGGTTTTTGGATACAGTCCCGAGTCACATGGAGGCAATGAGCGATAGGAGGGGATTCGTCTCTCCCGGTATAGGGAGTTGATGTTGCGCTGTGTTCGATTGGCTATAACAGGAAATCCCTGGCCAGGGTTGCTGAGATTTTCTGGTAAGTGTTACCAGTAGTTTCTCGAATAGTTATAGACCTCATATCGACACGACTTATCGAGCTATTGGGGTCTGACTTTTACCACCCCTAGGCGAGATATGCGACATATCAGACGATCAGATCGGACTGTACGGTAGTGTTACTGGTTGGATTCACTGGAGTGTGAGCGGGCTTGCTCGTCGATCTTCTGATCGCTCAATACCCGGGTGGCTGTTACGTTTAGCAGACCGCTTGCGGCTTGTGGATGTTCGATATGATCATCATCTGCTGCCGGCGTATTGACGAGTCTTTAGAGTCCAACACAGAGGTTTCCTGGCTCAAGCGAAACGAAATAGGAGCGCATATGAGATATGTGCGGGACCGAGAATAATGCGTGTATGTGATACCGTATTTCATTCTCGAGAACAATGTGTCGAATGGTTGTATGCGATATAACCTGGTTATCGAATCGAAGATTGATTCGATAAATCGATACATTGGATATTAGTCGGTTATATGCGATATGACCGGATCGTTAAATCAAGTGTTGATTTAATGATTTAATTCATAATTATATACTTGATATATTACTTTGCATTAACTAGTATCGGTTCATTTTAAATGGATTTTCTCACTCGGATGTACACATTGTATATGTGATATACTTTCGTGCACTTGATTGTATCATGTTTGATGATACATGTTTACTTGGTTAAGTGTATAGAATTAAACCATGGTTAAACTTATGATTAGGGTTTTATTTCCTTTTCTCATTTATTTATCTATTTATTCATTTTGGAAATAAATAAAAAGGCATAAAGAGAAAAATGGTGGCTAATTTTGTTTCATATTGAAGCTTCATGAAGCTTTGACCTAGAGACCATTTTTGTCTCATGCTTAACCCTAACCATTCCTTTCAACCATGATTAAATCTCTACACTTGACCATGGTTCATTATATGATAAGTATTGATTTTCTTTTCAATATTAATTAACTTATCATAATTCGTTCTTCATCTTCTTCATCTTCTTCAATGAAGAAAGCTTCATTTCATCAATGGTGGATTGATGAAATGAGTGAGAAATCCAATTCTAAAGTGAACCCACTTCCTATTTCTTCATCCTCTACCTCTTGCCAAGTAGTAGAGTGTGTTTTCTTCACAAGTTTCATCACTTGGTGAAGTTGGAGCTTGATCTAGCGATGCCTCGACGTAGATCATCTTCGGCACGAAGCCGACGACCTTGCCCGCTCTTTCTCCGATGAAGCCGACGCTAGAGCCCGGATTTGTTTTGGACAGCGGACAGGACTTCATCACGGAGCCGTGGAGGTGGAGGACCGGATCTACAAAGGTTGTATTTCCGCATTCTTGTAGTTAAGTGTTAACTAGTTTATTGTTTCGCCTAGAAATCTAGCCAACGATCCGTTCTAGGGTTTCTCGGCACCGTTTAAATTTGAAATTGGCATGGTTGATGCCTTGTGAGACCTCATTAGGATGCCTAGGAACCCTACAGTAGGAACCACACAAGACTCTATGACGATCTCGGGTCAACTGACTACTCTGTACCTGTGTCACTAGAGAACTGCCATCTGACGTAAGGTATAATACCATCTGGGAGTTCTCGGCGAGTCCGTCCAGTGTACCCAGTCTCCACTGAGCACCCGTATATCATCTCTGATGTCAAACACCAATGGATATGGGATCATCCATCGCCCATCTGTATGGATCGAGAAGGTATACGCTAGTCTACTCTGGTATATCGATGCCCCATCTCGATACACCCACGACTAGGGACCTTGAAGGATTTACTTATGGACTACCATGTCCCCACTAGTATGATCCGCATCATAGTTCAGGTAGTCAAGTACACATCCAAAGGGCCTTACCAACATGTAACAGAGAGACAATCAGTATACACGTTAAGGTAAAGTTCAACCAGATGGCATACTATCATGTCGAGCAAGAAAGTCCTCCCTATATATGTCCCAGCATCTACTACAATATACATCCAATGTACAGTAATGGCCTCTAGGGCATACATATAACTAACATCTCGCGATATGAGATATCGGCCGGGTATATGTGATATAGCCGGGTCATCGTATTAGTCGGTTATATGCGATATAGCCGGACTATCGGATCAAGTGTTGATTCGATAATTTAATGTATAATAATATATATGATATATTAAATTACATTAACTAATATTTGCTCACTAAAAGATTCATTTTCTCACGGGATAATACATTGATATATATGCGATATATGTTAATTGTATTATTTTCTATTGTTACAAAATATATTGTATATGTGATATATAATATTGTAACATGTTAGGGTTACAAATTTAACAAAGGATTAGGGTTTAAACTTGGTTAGGGTTTGGATTAGGGTTAGCTTTTGCATGAAGCTTCCATGAAGCTTTGACTTTGTGGTTGCTTGATATTATTTGTGAGATATTATGTTAACCCAATCCAAACCATTAACCCTAGTTAACTCTCTACAAGGGTTAACTCTCTCATGCTTAACCGTTGGTTAGATTTGTAACCACTACAATAATTCATTGTTCATCACAAAAGGATTAAGGTTATCTTCTTCATTCTTCTTCTTCATGCTTGAGTTTTTTGATGAAAAAGCTTTCTTTTGTGATGAAAGTGAGTGAGAAAAAGATGATAAATGAGAGCAAAAATCCTAATTCATCATCCTCATCTATCCTTGACATTTAGATGAGGGTGTTCACTTCATATTATGAGTGTTAGCTTGTGTTAAAGAAACTTCAAGGTAGATCATCTTAGTATCGAAGATCGGATGCAAATGTTGCATAATTCGCTTTGTGAAGCCTTTCGAGAGTCGAGAACACGATGATCGCAGCGAAGGGACCTCAACACGGAGCTTAAGAAGTGAAGGACCGGATCTACAAAGGTTGTAATCCCTCTCACTTAGTGTTAAAGCGTTTAACATGCATCTTTTCGCCTAAACCCTAGTTTAAAGATCCGTATTCGGGTTGTTCGGCATGGCTAAAATTTTAATTGGGCTTGGTTGATGCCTCGTAGACCCTTGTGTGCATGCCTAGCAACCCTACACTATGTGTTCACATACTGGATTTGAGGATAGTATTTGGGATTTGAGATGAGTCGATAAGATTTGATTGAGACCGCGAGAACGGTGATATGGCAGGATTCGTACTTGAGATACGTCCAGATTATAGGGTTCCTAGGCACACTCATGAGGTTCCATAAGGCATCAACTATGCCAAATTCAAAAATTTATGTGCCGAGAAACCCTAATGAAGATCGTTAACTAGAGGATAGGCGAAACTAAAAGGTAGCAAACAACTTTACTAATAGTGAAAGGGACTACAACCTTTGTAGATCCGGTCCTCCACTTCTTTAGCTCCGTGTAGACGTCCCCATCACTGCGATCGTGAACTCCGGACTCTTTTGAAGCACCACGAGAAGAACGAACGTGCTTGCTACGTTGACTTCGAGGCCGAAGATGATCTACGTCGGGGAGACACAAACTCAAGCTATTCCTTCACTAAGTCATAAACTTTGTGAAGAGAACACACTCTACTACATGGCAAGTGGTAGAGGATGAAGAAGTAGGAAGTGGGCTCACTTTAGAATTGATTTTCTCACTCTTTTGCTCATGGCACCATTGGAGCTAGTAAGCTTTTGGATGGAGCTTGATGATGAAGAAGAAGAAGAAAGAATTATCCATCCAAATGAAAACTTATCCAATAAATAAAATGCACCATGGTTGAGTTAAGCCCTCATGCTTAACTCATGTAGAGAATTAACCAAGGCTTTAGGTTAAAAGTGGACTTTGTCAAAGCTTCTCCAACCATCTTCAAGCTTGATTACTTTGACTAAGTTAAACCCTTTTGTTAAATCTTAAGATAAACCAATAACCCTAATCTTGGTATGAGTCTCATACACCCATCTTGTGTGTATCATCAAACATGATACAAACATGTACACTTGCATATATCATATATAAACAATGTGCACATACAAGTGAGAAAATAAATCATATGTGAGCTAATACTAGTTAATGTAATGTAATATATCAAATATATAATTATGCTTTAAATTATTAAATCAACTCTTGATTTAATAATCCGGCTATAACCGACTAATATCAAATGTAACAACTTATCGAATCAACACTTGATCCGATAACCCGGCTATATCGCATACAACCGATCAATGTCACGAATCGCGAGAATAGAATACAGTATCTCATATCGTATTAATCTCGGTCCCGCACATATCACATATGTGCTCCTACTCCATTTCGCTTGAGCCAGGAAACCCCTGTGTAGGACTCTAAAGACTCGTCAATACGCCGGCAGTAGGTGATGATCATATCAAACACCCACAAGCCGCAAGCGGTCTGCTAAACGTAACAGCCACCCGGGTATTGAGCGATCAGAAGATCAACAAGCAAGCCCGCTAGTTCTCCTGTGAATCCAATCAGTAACACTCCCGTACAGTCCGGTCTCGTCGTTTGATATGTCGCATATCTCGCCTAGGGGTGGTAAACGTCAGACCCCAGTAGCTCGATAAGTCGTGTCGATATGAGGTCTATAACAGTTCGAGAAACTACTGGTAACACTTACCAGTAAATCTCAGCAACCCTGGCCAAGGATTTCCGGTAATAGCCAATCGAACACAGCACAACATCAACTCCCTATACCGGGAGAGACGGATCCCCTCCTATCGCTCATTGCCTCCATGTGATTCGGGACTGTACCAAAAAACCACCTTTTTGCATGCCCTCTTGGACGTGGTAAGGTGGAAATCAAAGCACAGCGGGAATCACACAAGTCTCTATGACGATCTCGGGTCAACAGACTACTCTGTACCGGTGTCACCGGAGAACTGCCATCTGACGTGAGGTATAATACCATCTGGGAGTTCTCGGCGAGTCTGTCCAGTGTACCCAGTCTCCACTGAGCACCCGTATATCATCTCTGATGTCAAACACCAATGGATATGGGATCATCCATCGCCCATCTATATGGGTCGAGAAGCTACACGCTAGTCTACTCTGGTATATCGATGCCCCGTCTCGAAACACCCACGACTAGGGACTTTGAAGGATGTACTTATGGACTACCATGTCCCCACTAGTATGATCCGCATCATAGTCTAGGTAGTCAAGTACACATCCTAAGGGCTTTACCAACATGTAACAGAGAGACAATCAGTGTACACGTTAAGGTAAAGAGTAACCAGATAGCATACAATCATATCGAGCAAGAAAGTCATCCCTATATATGTCCAAGCATCGACTACAATATACATCCTATGTATAGTAATGGCCTCCAGGGCATACATATAACTAACAATCTCCCACTTGCACTAGGGCCATCTGATAGCAGTGGTTGTAGTATCTCATACTCAACCATCCCATAAAAGTCTCTCTCTGGGAAAAGGCCTTTGTGAGTGGATCCGCCGTGTTTTCCTCTGAGTCTTCTCCCCTAACCTCGATCCCCTGGAGATCAACCATCTCCACGATCAGGTGACACTGCCTTAGAATATGTCTGGATCACTGATGAGACGGGCGTTCCTTGGCATAAGCCACAACTCCATTGTCACACAATGGGAGGAACGAAGTTCATCTTATGAACTAGTATACACCCAGACTGCCTCTTTGGTAGCATCTTTGGTAGCGATGTATCCAGCCTTTATCGTCTAGTATACCACAGTATCTAGTTTGGAACTCTTCCAACATACCGTCCCTTTACTGAGGGTAAAGACAATGCCTGGGACTGACATTCAGCCGTCCTTATCACCATGGTACCTTTCCAGTGATTCTCCCCAGGATCAATTGGTACCATCTCACTACAACTAGTGAGTATCCTAACATCCAATTAGATCTATCTCATAGATCCAAAACCCAGGATTTAGTAGGTATCACTTTGATCCTATATGGAGAATCCTTGTTATAAGCAGAGATTGACTGAGCGTAGCATAGGAAACTACTTCCCTATCAAGAGTATGTCATCCACGTACTCTACGAGGATCACCAGCATACTCCCTACTACCTTTTTCTATATACAAGGTTCATCTACCATTTTGATGATGTCAAACTCTTTGACTAACTCATCAAAACAGATGTTCCAACTCCGCGATGCCTGCTTTATCATATAAAATATCTTGCACACGTTTCCGCTGCTCCCACTGTCTATGAATCCCTCTGACTGTGTGCTTACAGACTCTCTCTTCTAAAACATCATTTAGAAAAGCAGTCATGACACCCGACCGCCAGATATCGTAGTCATGGTATATAGCCGTGGCAAGTAGGATCTGGATGGACTTAAGCATAGCTACTTAGAAAAAGTTTCATCATGATCCACACCTGGTCAATGATGCAAACCTTTAACAAGTCTAGCTTTGAAAGTCTTACCTTTTCCATGTACACCAAGTAATCTTCTCAAGATATACTTGCTCCTGATGGGGATTTAACCTTTCAGATAAAGCAACCAAAGTCCATACTTTGTTGGTGTATAAGGATTCTATCTCAGATCGATAAGCATCCAGCCATTCTTACAGAGTCTCACTCCTGATGGCCAGCTTGAAACTAGTTGGGTCATCATCTCATGATGCAATCATCGCTCCCACTGTCATAGAGAAACCGAAGTAACTCCCAGGTAGGTGAGGAACCCTACTAGATCGGCGGAGAGGCTGAGGTTCGTTTGTTACTATTGAATCTTTTTGTTCTACCAAATCATCAGCTGCAGTTTGTCTAGCTGGAACCTTTCCAGTTCTACATAACAGACCTTGCCTAGAGCTTGTCCGGATTTTGCTTTTAGACATAGGCCGGACAACCCCAAATCATAACAAACTTAAGATATGGGCTCTTTCCTTTCCATATCACATATGGAGTGGTAGGCAACTGATTTGATTTGAACCCTATTCAATAGGTATGCAGCTTCTCAAGTGCATAACTACCAAAAGGAAATAGGAAACATAGTGGTACTCATCATAGAGCACACCATATCACATAGGGTGTTATTGCTCCGCCCCGATATACCATCGTGCTATGGTGTATACGGAGGAGTAATGCTGAGAGAGAATCTCATTCTCCTTTAGAATAATCCAGGAATTCCGTGCTCAAGTATTCTCCTCCTTGATCACATCAAAGGACATAATACTTATACCCGTTTTGGTTCTCTACTTCTAACTTATATTCTGTGAATATTTCAAAAGGTTCGGACTTGTATTTCAACAGGAATATATGTCTGAATCTTGAGAGATCATCAGAGAATGTAATGAAATACAAAGAACCGGTCTTGGCATGTGTAGACAGGAGACTTTCAAACATCAGCATGTATCAATCCCAAGAGTTCACTAACACTTTCTCTGTTTCCAATAAACGGAGCTGTGGTCATCTTATCTCTGTGACATTGTTAGTGTATATGCCCTAGAGGCCATTACTGTATCATATTAGTTTGTATATTACTTAATGGAAGCTTGGGATATTCACCTTGTATATACAATCTTGCTCAAAATAGTAGTATGCTACTTGGTTTGTTTCTACTTCAATGTGTACATGTGTTTATTTTAGTATATCACCTATACACATTAGTGGAGCCCTTAGGATCTTTGCTTGATAACCAGCGTTGTGATGGCAGTCACACTAGTGGGGGCTGGGTAATCTATAAGCACATCCTTATGCAGGTCCCGAGTCGCAGGACTATCGAGACAGGGCATCGATACTCCGGAGTAGACTAGAGTATACTCTTCTCATCCCAGAGTGGGAGGTGGTCTGTCCCACAGCCATCAGTACGTCGTACTGGAGATAGTATACGGGTGCTCGTTAGATTACGAGTACACTGGACAGGACTCGTCGGGAACTGACCGGTTGGTATTATACCTATCGTCAGTTATCAGTTCCCAGGTGGCATGAGTACAGCTTAGTCCACTGACTTGACACTGTCACTTCGCCTCGAGTGTGTTCCCACTGTACTTTGATTACTACCCTACCACGGCTCAAAGGAGTCGTGCAAACAGGTAGTTTTTGGGTGCAGTCCCGAAGCACTTGGAGGCAGTGACGGTTAGACAGGATTCGTCTCTCCCAGTATTGGGGGTTGACATCGCGCTGTGTCTAGGAGAGCCATTACACGAGTAGTCCCTGGCCAGGGCAAGCGAGATATACTGGAAGGCTTCCAGTGTTATCTCAGGGTGTATTGGGCTTCACTCCGACACGACTTGTACCGCTATTAGGGGACTGACGTTTACCGTCCCCTTAGGCCCGCCATGCGATGTATCAGAAGAACAGACCGGACTGTACGAAGACTGTCATATTCAGGTTCAGTAGGAGTTCAGATGGGTTTCACCTCGTCAGTCTTCTTGTCGGCATCTACCTGGGGACCGTTACGCACAGCTAGTGCCGCTTGCGGTCTGTGGTTAAACCCACTGCCAGCGTAGTGTCGAGTCTTTAGAGTCCCACACAGAAAGCTATTCGCCTTTAGGCAAAAGAGTAGAGGTCGCATGGTTTTGCGACAGGTCGCATGGTTTTGCGACAGGGTTCGGTCACATCCGTGCACTTACGCACGTACAGTGTCCGGACAGTTAACACTAGAGGGCTTTGGTTTAAGACAGATCCTAGTGTACATTTTGGGATTGGTTTTATCCAGTATGTATTCGTGTTCCTCGAAACGCGGATGCGGGTGTGTATGCACAGTTGACGGAGAGACAGAGGCAGAGGAATCTCATTAGGGCTGTTGACCGTTGACTGTTGACTATTGACTTTTTGCTCAACCCTAATGAGAATATGATATGTAATTAACAATAATACTAATTAAGTATTATAGTGACATGGTTGTTGAGGGGTTGACTTTGTTGACTTGTTGACTTTGTTGACCGGTTGACTAGGTTGGACTAGTTGACCATCACGATGACAATGGTTATCATTTCATGGCAAAGACTTTTGGTTGCTTGTTCTCTTGTGCAAAATGAGTGCATGAAATGATATGGCTATTGTAGCTTAAACCATCACTAATACTTGATTGCTATTATTGGTTATGATGGTTTTTGATTATGAGAGCCAAGAGAGAAAAAGTCTTGCTGATTCTTTCATTTCCTTTCTCTCTCTTGTGTTCTTGAGCTCTCATCTTCTTCCTCTTGCTCTCCCTCTCTTTAGTCTATAGTTCACTTGTCTCATGTGTTGAGAACCAAGAAGCATAGAGAAAATCCTAACACACTCTCCTCTGCTCACTCTAGTTCACAAGGTTTAGCAAACCGAGTGAACTAGTTTCTTCAAAGTTCGAAGAAGAAGCCAAAGGTAGAAGCTTTCAGGTGGATCGATCTTCGGCGCAAAGGAGACGACGGGGTGAAGCCGATCCGGACAACCATCGAAGCTTGAAGACGAAGGAGTTCAAGAAAGAAAGGTATAACCCCCTAACCGAGTAGTTAACAACTCCTAGTTAGGTTGTTAGTTAGATGTTTAACAAAGATCCGGTTTTGAGTCCATGTTACCGCCTCTAGAAAAATTGTTTTTCACCAAATTCCGCATGCCCGAAAGTACCGGGAGAGGTAGCATGGACTTACAGTGGTATCAGAGCCTAGTTAAACACTATCTAACATGTTAACATAGTAGCTAGAAATTCGATCGGAGAAAAAGTCCCGAAATGATCCCGAAATTCATGTTTGCTGTCGATTTTCAAAGTACTGTAAAAGTAATAAATCATGTTTTAAAAATCGAGTCAGGGTTTTTATAGTCTACTGTAGAAAAACGGTCCAGAGATCTCACTAAACCACCGCGGAAACGCGGCAATAGCTTGCTATTGCCGCGGTTCCACGGCCGATTGAGCTCCTCTCTGGATCGTCTTCACTGCAGTTTGTTCTATGGGGTATTTTGGGAATTTTGGTATATGTTTTTTCAGCCCAGATTTTCCAGAAAGAAAAATTTGTTTTTGGGGCTCTAAAAACCGTATTTTGATCGAGTTTCTAAAGACTTAAGCTGACGGGTATTTCTGTGATGTGATATTTGTATTGAACGTCTGCTAATCGCTATATGTCGATTAGTGGGGGTTATACAAATCTGTGATCTGTAATGTTGCTGGAATGTGTATATGAATTCATTGGATTGTCGCGGGTCAATAGCCGAGAGTTGTGAGACGAGAGTTTTCTTTTCTTTCAATTCATGTAAATTTGTAAATTGATGTAATAATTATCTGTATGGTCGCACAACCGGGTCGGGGTTGTAGCCGTCATTGTATAATTTCTTTTTACTGTTTTTGCTCCAAGGATAGACCCATGGAGGGGGTGCACAAACTACCGGGTATCCCGAAGCGCCGAGTGGCCTACTCACGGAGTTGAGGGAGGTTGCTTCGCTTCGGGTACTTAGCGGGTAGTTTGCCGCACCCGTAGGGGTCTTGGGTAGGGTATTGGCTATTCACCGCGACCGTGTAATCTGCTTTTCATTACAGGCTCGTACGAATTGCGGATTCCTAGTATATCCAATGTGTTCATCTGTGATCTGAAATGGCTATCTTTGCTATATATCTATATATGATATTATTTAGGCGTTGCTTATGTTTTACAGCCGCGCTAGCCCAGCCCCCGCTCTGTCGTTAGTTAAGTAACCTAACGGGTAATGACGGGGCCCCCGTGGCGAATGCGAATGGCATAAGCGTGCGTCATATTTTGGTTGTTTTCTGCAATGGTAGGATTAAATGATGGGACGCATTAAAAGAACTAATGCAAGAAAAATAAACCAAGTAAAAGTCGTTGGAACACTTTCGAAAAACCACTCGGTTCTTTTCAAAACCAACTTTTAAATGCGGAGCTTGAGCCACTCCTTTTAAAAGCTATCTTGTTCCATCGATTATATCTAGTTCACTACGTTCACGGTTTTGCCAAAACCATTCGTAGCCCTCCATCGTTTCACATGAATAGTCAATAGTATTCAAGCTATGTATGTTGGCCAAAGTCAAGGCATAGTGATTGGTAGCTATTGGGTATTCATGTGTAGCATAGATAGATGCGCTGGTTTGGGACAGTCGTACTACCATTTTGGCCAAAGTCAAGGGTAGGTACGGGTGGGTCCAAATTAACCTGGAGAATGACGGGTAGAACTTGACATGTGACTTATGATATTTTGGCCAAAGTCAGGGTCATAAGAGCATGGGGCAAAAATCCACATCGGGAGTTTCAAAAGAACTGAAACTTGCTAGTGTTGCATACCATTTTGAGTGTGATGATTCTGGTAGGATTCCTTCAGTTTCGTCACACGATGATATTTGGATCCCGATCCTACTGTGTGTATATGCTACTCCTCGGGAAATTTCTCACTTAACGATCAATGCTATAAACCAAGTAGGTGTCTAGAAATGTGTTAGCGGGGCTACGCCCCCAGGGAAAAGTGGTTATTTAATTAAGGAACTTCACGAAAGCGTTGGAAAACCTCCCTCGAAGTACCGACACTGGCCTGGCTGAATGATTAAGAAAGAATTGTACGGTGAGATTGATCCTGACCAATTCTTCCTTTTTGGTTTGAGGAGGGATTCGAGAAACAGTGGGAGCCATCCTGTTTAGAAAAACTAAAAACCATTCTAAACTTGCAAGAGCATCATGCTGAGTGTTTCTTCTCTCTCTCCTAATTGCAGCGACCAATCGACATGACAGGACTTAAGTTACTTCTAGATAAAAACATACTGACAGGGCCAAACTACAAAAATTGGCTCAGGAATGTCAAGATGGCAATCACTTACGACAAGCTGGAGTATCTTCTTACCACCAAAGCTCCCGCTGTCACAGGTCCCAAAACCAGCGTCGCGGATAAGGAAATCCGTAAGACCTGGGAAATCGATTGCGCGAAGGCCAAGTGCCTCGTGCTTGCCTCTGTCACGACCCGAAAGTACGGAACGCGACTGGCACTTAGATTACGAGACGTCTAAAGGCGTGCCGTAACCTAAGTCAGCCAAAGCCCAGAAGAATCTAAACCAAAATCAAAAGAGAGTGAAGGAAAACCTTTAATGAAAACAGTTTTAAAATCATTTAAGTTGCATAGAATCCCTTTTTAAAACATCAAAAATTTCCGAAAATTTCGGCAGAGTCTCCCCTGTATTTTCTATCCCCCAAAATGGGTACAACAAGATAATAAACCTGTAATCATAAAAATGGCATCCTCAAGCGGGAGCTAGCTCTTCGCCCAAGGCGGATCACAACCACATGCAATATAATAGTAATATCAAGAAAAAGAGCATAAAAGAAATGCAAAATACCAGAAAACACACGTCGGCTCAAGTGAGCTCGACCCAAAAGAAACCACAAATATACAAACCTCTCAGTCTCGTCACTAGGTCGCATATACAATATAAAGTGGTAGATGGAGAATACTAGATACAATGATAAAGCAAAAAGAAATAAAGTGTGCTCGCAACCCACCTACGGGCGATGTCGCGAGTCTGAGCAAAAAGGAACTGAGGATAAGATGGCCCGCCGCTACAAGACTGACGGGTCCGACCTGCAAGACACTGTGGCACAACGGGGGTGAGTTGCCAGCTCGTGAGTAAATATAACATCTAATAATGCAATCGTAAGAATGCACGCAATGCACCACAACATGCATGTCCACATGTGGTATAATATCTCTAGTATGCATGCACAGGTATGCAATGTCATTATTAAGTCTTTAAGTGTTTTAAATTGCTAAGGGTACTAAATTCTTAACTTTAAAAAATGAATATCTGCATAATAGCTAAGTACCATCAAGAATCATCTGAAAACCCGTGTCAAGCATCGACACCAAAAAGGAATCATATCTGTCTCAGTATCGGGCTCCGTCAGTCCGGATCGGCCCATATCATAAATCTCACGACAATGGTCGGTATCCTCCGGATATCCGCCGCGCCAGACATCACCGGTAGGTAGTCGTCCCCTGCCAGGCTCATCGTCTACAACTCGATCTTCTTGCCCTGGGGTACCATACCGGGCCCACCATGTACCCGAGACGGTTCATCCACTCCTCGAATCGGGTCTCGAAATCCAACAGAAAACATGAAAACTCATGGTGGACGACACATACATCATGAGAAAACCGCAACTTTGTTTTGAAAATGATAAATATAAGGTTTTGTTAAATTCTTGCGGTTTTCCGCAAAAATCCAGAAATCGCAGCAATACTGAAATCCTCAAGAAAATCATAATGTCCACATGTTATATATGATAAATGTCTATGATATCAATGCATACGATGTGAATTTTGCTAGAAATCTATATAAATATGATGATGATGCGAGGTATACGTATGCTATGCAATTTCATATATCAAGTATGAATGCAAGTAGCAATATTATGATAAACAGGTTCTATAGTGCACGTGGCATGGCAATTACCAAAGGTGTGTGTGTCACATGAATAGTGCGCGTGCAACAGATGCCAATGGTAATGGTGTTCGTGTCCTATAAAGTGATATCGCATAAGTATGGATGAATGTCCATGCAATCTAATATACTGTTCGCTATAAGGGTATGCAATGTCAATGAAGGGGTAAGCTAGCTAACAATATAAATCTTGCATAAAGTAGGGTAATCCTAACTAGGGGGGGCGCCTCGCGCCATTCAGACGATTCCCCCATAGATGAATACATCGACTCACCTGAAATCTCCGCTAATCCGGTCCGGCCACCGCCTTGCCTTTTCGCGTCGTGTCCGATGTTTCCCCGACCGATCCTATATTGCACAACACCAAGCATAAGATTACAAAACCTAAAACGATGCAAGTCACAATATACAATTATCGACGCTCTCGAATTAAACATAGCATGCACTCGGTGCGCGGAAAAACGCACGAAAATCGCTAACCTTTAACTAAAGTCGTCATTTCGGGAAAATCGACTAAACTACAACCCGACTAGACGAAACCCCACGTTCGCGCACTCTAATAGTCCTATACGAAGCTAATAATATTGCTAACCTAACGCAAATTGAACGCATTCTATTTTTCGTAAAAATCTAGCAAGCAAATTCAACGCCGATTCAATGCAAACATCGATATTTTAGCTTATAAAGACTCCTAATTAAGAAATTTACCTAATTAAATTTGTATTTATCACTAATTTAATGTATTTAAAAAGGCTTAAAATAATTAAAAAAATAATTAATTACGAATTTTTTTTTATTTAACTAGAAAATTATAAGTGACATTTTAGTGACAAAATTATAGTAATATCTTATCTAAATTTTGTATAATTAGGTCTACAATGAAAAATATCAATTTTGACTTTTTACGAAAAAAGCCGAAAAATTAGCCGATTACCGAAAAACTGCCTAAACGATTTTCGAAGGGTTACAATCTTCCCCCCTTAAAGAAATTCGGTCCCCGAATTTAAAATTTAACTACGCGTACCTTCAAAAAGATGGGGATATCTCTTCCTCATCTCGACCTCGGTCTCCCAGGTGACCTCCTCGCTGTTCGGGCCACGCCAAAGGACCTTGACGGACGGTATAACCTTCGACCTCAATTTCTTCACCTGCCGATCCAGAATGACCACCGGCTGCTCGGTGAAAGAAAGATCACGCTCTAGCTGGATCGTCTGGTGCTGAATCGCCTGGGAAGGATCATGAAGGTACTTGCGGAGCATCGAGACATGGAATACGGGGTGAACATCCGGGAAGCTGGGCGGAAGAGCTAACCGATAAGCGACTGGACCAATACGCTCTAGGATCTCGAAAGGACCAACATATCTAGGACTCAGCTTTCCTTTCCGCCCAAATCTCATCACACCTTTCATCGGAGAGACCTTCAGGAAAACATGATCGCCAACAGCGAACTCGAGTCGGTGACGGCGCCTGACAGCATATGATTTCTGCCTGCTCTGTGCCGCTCTCATCCTGTCCCGAATCAACTGTATCTTCTCGGTCGTCTCCTGTACGATCTGAGGCCCTAAAATACTGCTTCCCTAAGCTCTGTCCAACATACAGGCGATCGACATCTCCTCCCATATAGAGCCTCAAAAGATGCCATCTGAAACGTCTCCTGGAAGCTATTATTGTAGGAAAACTCGATCAAAGGCAAATGACGATCCCAGCTACCACCGAAATCTAAAACACAAGCTCTGAGCATGTCCTCAAGAGTCTGAATAGTATGCTCTGACTGACCGTCAGTCTGCGGATGAAAGGCTGTGCTAAAACTCAATCGGGTGCCCAATGCTTCCTGAAGTTTCTGCTACAATCGGATGGTAAACTGGGTGCCACGGTCGGACACGATGCAAGTCGGAACACCATGCAGTCGCACTATCTCATCAATATAAACCTGGGCATACTGAGAAAATCCAAAAGTGGTCTTCACTGGCAGGAAGTGAGCTGCTTTCGTCAGTCGATCCACAATCACCCAAATAGAGTCGTACCCTCGACTGGTCCTGGGTAGACCCACAACGAAGTCCATGGAGACCTGCTCCCACTTCCACTCAGGGATGGGCAAAGGCTGTAACTCGCCGGCTAGCCTCTGGTGCTCAGCCTTGACTTGCTGACAAGTCAGGCATCTCGACACAAAGTCTGTAATATCCTTCTTCATCCCGTCCCACCAGTAAACCTCTCTCAAATCACGGTACATCTTGGTGGAACCTGGGTGAACACTGTATACTGATCTATATGCCTCCTCGAGAATATCACGCCTCAGTCCCTCTGAATCTGGCACGCACAGTCGAGTCCCAAATCGAAGTATCCCCTGATCATCAATCACGAACTCAGAAACTCTGCCCTGCCGAATCTGCTCAATAATCTCTAAGATACGGGCATCGCCGGACTGTGCCTCGCGGATACGGTCAAGTAACTATGGGCGTGCTCTGAAATGGGCCAGCTGTCCCCCTGTAGGAGTAAACTCGAACTGCACTCTGCTGTCACATAACACCTGCCAATCCGCCGACGACTGCATCTGTACTGCGCTCAAACAAGATAAGCTACCTCCGGGCCTCCTACTCAAAGCATCTGCCACCACATTCGCCTTGCCCGGATGGTATAGAATCTCGCAGTCATAATCCTTCACCAGCTCCATCCAACGGCGCTGTCTCAGGTTCAGATCTCGCTGCTGGAAGATATACTTCAAACTCTTGTGGTCAGTGAATATCTGGCATAACTCACCGTATAGGTAATGTCTCCAGATCTTAAGTGCAAATACCACTGCAGCCATCTCTAAATCATGGGTAGGGTAGTTCTGCTCGTGTTTCCTCAGCTGCCGAGAAGCATACGCGATAACTCTGTCGTGCTGCATCAATACACAGCCCAGCCCCACTCTAGAAGCATCACAATATACCACGAACCCGCCTGATCCTGAAGGCAATGCTAACACTGGAGCAGTAGTCAGACGAGTCTTCAACTGCTGGAAACTATCCTCACATGCCTGGGTCAAATCAAAAGGAACCCCCTTCCGGGTCAACCCGGTCAACGGTGCAGCAATGCGGGAGAAATCCTGGACAAAACGTCGATAATAGCCGGCCAGACCTAGAAAGCTACGAACCTCTGTAACTGATACCGGTCTAGGCCAACGCTGAACTGCCTCGATCTTCTTCGGGTCCATGCAAATACCATCTCTCGTCACCACATGACCCAAGAAGTCGACACTGTCTAACCAGAATGCGCACTTGGAGAATTTGGCGAACAGCTGATGCTCCCTCAAAGTCTGCAATGTGATACGTAAGTGCTGCTCATGCTCCTCCCGGCTCCGAGAATAAACCAAGATGTCGTCAATGAACACAATGATGAACTGATCAAGATACGGCCTGAATACGCGGTTCATCAAATCCATAAATGCTGCCGGGGCATTGGTGAGCCCGAACGACATCACCAAGAACTCATAATGACCATATCGAGTACGGAAGGCGGTCTTCGGAATATCCTCATTCCGAACTCGCAACTGGTGATAACCTGATCGTAAATCAACCTTCGAGAAGAACCCTGCACCCTGGAGCTGATCAAATAAGTCATCAATGCGGGGTAGGGGATATCTGTTTCGCACAGTAACCCCGTTCAGCTGACGATAATCAATGCATAAGCGCATACTTCCGTCCTTCTTCTTAACAAACAAGACGGGAGCACCCCAAGATGACACACTCGGTCGGATAAGCCCTTTGTCCAGCAAGTTCTGTAACTGATCCTTTTGCTCTCTCAGCTCCGCCGGGGCCATCCGATAAGGAGGTATAGAAAGAGGCCCCGTGCCGGGGATCAAGTCAATACAGAACTCAATCTCGCGCTCTGGTGGCAGACCAGGCAGCTCGTCAGGGAATACATCAGAGAACTCTCTCACAATACGGACCT
Source organism: Agapanthus africanus (assembly GCA_030015575.1). Lineage (NCBI taxonomy): Eukaryota > Viridiplantae > Streptophyta > Magnoliopsida > Asparagales > Amaryllidaceae > Agapanthus > Agapanthus africanus. Next base: position 393,629,587 of record JASDDO010000026.1, on the reverse strand, counting down.
GGTCCAAAGGAACCTCTGTGGAGCGAGTATCACAAATATAGGCTAAGAATCCCTGACACCCTTTCCTTAAGAGCTGACCAGCGCGAAGAGAAGAAATCAAGCTGGGAAGGGTAGCGCTACGATCTCCCTGAATAATAAGAACCGGCTCACCAGGAAAACTGAATCTGACTGCTTTCTCACGGCAGTCCACAGATGCATAATAGGTGGCTAGCCAGTCCATACCAAGAAGAACGTCGAAGTCTAGCATATCGAAGAGAATCAAATCAACTGAAGAATCTCTCTCCCCGATACGAACGGAACACGATCGGTACACAAAACGGGCAACAAAAGACTCGCCTACCGGGGTAATAACGACAAGCTGCTGATCTAACGGAGAAGACTCTCGGCCCAACCTCGGTGCAAAATACGTGGATACATAGGAATGTGTAGAGCCTGGATCAAATAATACCCGTGCATCAAAAGAACATACTGGCAGAGTACCTGTCACGACGGCATTGGATGCCTGTGCATCCTGAAGAGTCAATGCGAACACTCGGGCCTGTCCACCACTAATAGCTGCCTGTGCTCTGCCTCTACCTCGGCCTCTGCCTCTGCCTCTGTCGCCTCGTCCTCTCTGAACCGGACCGCCACGCCCACGGCCTCTAGAAACATCTGGCTGGCGTGAAGCATCATCAGGAGTAGGACGTAAAGATCTCTGCGAAGGTGGTGAGGGTGGTAAAGTCATATGCGGGACTGTCGCCGCGCCCTGGCGTCCCATGGTACAGTCTCTGACACGGTGGTACTGACTCCCGTACCGAAAACATCCTGGAGACGACTGCTGGGTCTGTGGATATGAAACAAATAACTGACCTCGTCTCAATCCTCTACCTCCACCATCTCCCGGAAATAATCTATCACGATGTCTGCCCATCTGCCGCTGATCTAGCGTATCAGTACGGATCCTCTTCGGCCCAGAAACGACCGGAGTCTCAGAAATACGCTCCTCCAAAAGTAAGGCTGCATCCATCGCGGCAGCGTATGTATCAAAGTGCTGGGTGCTGATGGCAAGGAATAGCTGTGTATCAAGCCCTCGTACAAACCTCTTTATTCTCTTCTCTTCTGTGTCGACTAGGTACGGAGAATATCGAGACAACTGGGTAAACTGTATATCATACTCCGACACTGTCATCCCAGGAGTCTTGTGCAAAGACTCAAAACTACGGGCTCGAGCATCTCGGACACTCTCCGGAAGAAAACGGGCAAGAAATGCAGATGTAAACTCATCCCAGGTCATAGAAGGCAGACCTGCAGCTCGGCCTCTCTCTACTGAGTCGTACCATGTCTGGGCAAGACCCTCCAGACGAAAACTCGCAAACTCCACCAATCTATCATCAAAACACCTCAACGAACGGCAAATCCGAGCCATCCTATCAAGAAATCCCTGTGGGTCCTCTGTCGCATCTGTACCGGTAAAAGCTGGAGGTCTCAATCTCATGAACTCCTGTAGTGAAACAGGGATAGTCTCCCTAGTAGCAGCAGGAGTGACCATCTGTGCAGCAGGTACGATCGTGGTCTGTGCGGTGGAAGGAACGTCCTCGGATCTCTGTGCCTGGCTGGACTCAACTAAAGATCCCATCATCTGCCGCAACTCTTGCATGCTGGCCTCTAGTCTGGCAATACGGTCAGGATAAGGCGGATCAGTAGGACCCTGAGGGGTAGGCGTATCCTCCCGCTCGATCCTCGCCTCAGACAGGCCCGCCCGAATCTCATCCCTAGCGGCAGCCCGCTGAGCTCTCGTAGTCTTTGGCGGCATCGAAGCTGGAATAAGAAACAGGACTGATAAGGACATTGCAATTGAATCAAGGAATGCAAGGAATCAAGAAAGGAAATACAAGCAATTATGTCCTAAGGTTACTTAGGCGGAGTACCGTATCGTAAGTATGCCGCGGATCATACCCACAGTACGCCACTCTGCTTAAGTCACCTACTCCATCTACCAAGGTCGTCCTACACTCAGAAAGGTAAAACCTACGCTCTGATACCAACTTTGTCACGACCCGAAAGTACGGAACGCGACTGGCACTTCGATTACGAGACGTCTAAAGGCGTGCCGTAACCTAAGTCAGCCAAAGCCCAGAAGAATCTAAACCAAAATCAAAAGAGAGTGAAGGAAAACCTTTAATGAAAACGGTTTTAAAATCATTTAAGTTGCATAGAATCCCTTTTTAAAACATCAAAAATTTCCGAAAATTTCGGCAGAGTCTCCCCTGTATTTTCTATCCCCCAAAATGGGTACAACAAGATAATAAACCTGTAATCATAAAAATGGCATCCTCAAGCGGGAGCTAGCTCTTCGCCCAAGGCGGATCACAACCACATGCAATATAATAGTAATATCAAGAAAAAGAGCATAAAAGAAATGCAAAATACCAGAAAACACACGTCGGCTCAAGTGAGCTCGACCCAAAAGAAACCACAAATATACAAACCTCTCAGTCTCGTCACTAGGTCGCATATACAATATAAAGTGGTAGATGGAGAATACTAGATATAATGATAAAGCAAAAAGAAATAAAGTGTGCTCGCAACCCACCTACGGGCGATGTCGCGAGTCTGAGCAAAAAGGAACTGAGGATAAGATGGCCTGCCGCTACAAGACTGACGGGTCCGACCTGCAAGACACTGTGGCACAACGGGGGTGAGTTGCCAGCTCATGAGTAAATATAACATCTAATAAGGCAATCGTAAGAATGCACGCAATGCACCACAACATGCATTTCCACATGTGGTATAATATCTCTAGTATGCATGCACAGGTATGCAATGTCATTATTAAGTCTTTAAGTGTTTTAAATTGCTAAGGGTACTAAATTCTTAACTTTAAAAAATGAATATCTGCATAATAGCTAAGTACCATCAAGAATCATCTGAAAACCCGTGTCAAGCATCGACACCAAAAAGGAATCATATCTGTCTCAGTATCGGGCTCCGTCAGTCCAGATCGGCCCATATCATAAATCTCACGACAACGGTCGGTATCCTCCGGATATCCGCCGCGCCAGACATCACCGGTAGGTAGTCTTCCCCTGCCAGGCTCATCGTCTACAACTCGATCTTCTTGCCCCGGGGTACCATACCGGGCCCACCATGTACCCGAGACGGTTCATCCACTCCTCGAATCGGGTCTCGAAATCCAACAGAAAACATGAAAACTCATGGTGGACGACACATACATCACGAGAAAACCGCAACTTTGTTTTGAAAATGATAAATATAAGGTTTTGTTAAATTCTTGCGGTTTTCCGCAAAAATCCAGAAATCGCAGCAATACTGAAATCCTCAAGAAAATCATAATGTCCACATGTTATATATGATAAATGTCTATGATATCAATGCATACGATGTGAATTTTGCTAGAAATCTATATAAATATGATGATGATGCGAGGTATACGTATGCTATGCAATTTCATATATCAAGTATGAATGCAAGTGGCGATATTATGATAAACAGGTTCTGCACGTGGCATGGCAATTACCAAAGGTGTGTGTGTCACATGAATAGTGCGCGTGCAACAGATGACAATGGTAATGGTGTTCGTGTCCTACAAAGTGATATCGCATAAGTATGGATGAATGTCCATGCAATCTAATATACTGTTCGCTATAAGGGTATGCAATGTCAATGAAGGGGTAAGCTAGCTAACAATATAAATCTTGCATAAAGTAGGGTAATCCTAACTAGGGGGGGCGCCTCGCGCCATTCAGACGATTCCCCCATAGATGAATACATCTACTCACCTGAAATCTCCGCTAATCCGGTCCGGCCACCGCCTTGCCTTTTCGCGCCGTGTCCGATGTTTCCCCGACCGATCCTATATTGCATAACACCAAGCATAAGATTACAAAACCTAAAACGATGCAAGTCACAATATACAATTATCGACGCTCTCGAATTAAACATAGCATGCACTCGGTGCGCGGAAAAACGCACGAAAATCGCTAACCTTTAACTAGAGTCGTCATTTCGGGAAAATCGACTAAACTACAACCCGACCAGACGAAACCCCGCGTTCGCGCACTCTAATAGTCCTATAGGAAGCTAATAATATTGCTAACCTAACGCAAATTGAACGCATTCTATTTTTCGTAAAAATCTAGTAAGCAAATTCAACGCTGATTCAATGCAAACATCGATATTTTAGCTTATAAAGACTCCTAATTAAGAAATTTACCTAATTAAATTTGTATTTATCACTAATTTAATGTATTTAAAAAGGCTTAAAATAATAAAAAAATAATTAATTACGAATTTTTTTTATTTAACTAGAAAATTATAAGTGACATTTTAGTGACAAAATTATAGTAATATCTTATCTAAATTTTGTATAATTAGGTCTACAATGAAAAATATCAATTTTGACTTTTTACGAAAAAAGCCGAAAAATTAGCCGATTACCGAAAAACTGCCTAAACGATTTTCGAAGGGTTACAGCCTCTATGGACAACGAACATCAGAGGAGGCACGAGAATATGGACCTCGAATCCATATTTCTCCATACAAAAGAACTGTATGGAGAGCAGTCTCGTATCGCAAGATACGAATTGTCGAAGAAGTTATTTTCGGCAAGGTTGGCCGTCGGATCATCGGTAGCGGAACACGTGCTTAAGATGATTGGCTACATAGAAGAGCTCGCGGACCTTGGGACCACGTTGGAGAATGAGCTCTATACGGACTTGATTCTCCAGTCCCTTCCTTCCACATACGCCCAGTTTATCCTGAACTTCAACTTACAAGAAAAGGAAGTTGAACTTTCAGAACTCCTCAACATGCTGAGGAGCGCAAAGGGCACCCTACAGAAAGGTAGGGAAATATCCGCTTTGTTTGTAGGAGGATCTTCCTCTTCTAGGTCCAAGGCGAAAGCCAAGGGAAAGAAGAAGAAAGCCCCCGCCAAACCAAGGGGCGGTGTTAGTAAAGTGGATACGAAGGGAAAGGCAAAAGCAACAAAGAAAGTGGGAAAGCTTGTGGATAAGGAAGAATGCTTCTATTGTCATAAGAAGGGACACTGGAAAAATGATTGCAGGGCTTGGAAGGCCAGAACACAGGATCTGAAGCAGGTTGCGGCTTCAGCTTCAGGTGTGTATGTTATTGAAAACTGTCTTTCAATAAACTCTACTTCCTGGGTATTGGATACCGGATCAGGATCTCATATCTGTAATTCTTTGCAGGCGTTGAGAAACCGTAGGGTTTTGAAGGCAGGTGACATGACCCTCAAAGTTGCAAACGGAGCTAGCATGGATGCTAAGGCCGTGGGGGACTATCACCTGGGAATGTCAGATGGACATGTTTTGGTTTTGCGTAATTCCTTTTTTGTACCCAACGCAACTTGTAATATCATTTCTGTATCTTTGGTTTCTAAAGAAGGTTATGAATTTGCGTTTGTAAGCAATGTTGTAAACATTCACCTTAATCAAGTTCTGATTGGGTCAGGTACATTGAGCAATGGTATATACGTATTAAACCAACCACAGATTTTCAATGTCCAGAATACACACAAAAGAAAGTCTCCGAAAATAAATCAGACTTTCTTATGGCATTGTAGACTGGGTCACATCAATGAGAGAAGGTTGACAAAGTTATATACAGAAGGATATTTGAATCCGTTCGAATATCAATCGTATGCCACTTGTCAATCCTGTCTCAAAGGAAAGATGACAAAAACTCCGTTCACTGTACACGGAGTAAGAGCAAGTGAGCTCTTGGGACTCGTACACAGCGACGTGTGCGGTCCATTGTCTACACATGCGCGAAGCGGTTATTCTTACTTCATTACTTTTACGGATGACTTTTCAAGGTACGGTTATGTCTTCTTAATGAAACATAAGTCCGAAGCCTTTGGAAAATTCCAGGAATATAAGAATGAAGTAGAAAAACAAAACGGCAAAAGTATCAAGATTTTAAGATCGGATCGAGGTGGTGAATACTTGAGTGCCGAGTTCCTGGACTATTTAAAAGAGAACGGAATTCTCTCTCAGCTTACTCCTCCATACACTCCGCAACATAACGGTGTATCGGAGAGACGGAACCGAACCCTGTTCGATATGGTACGGTCCATGATGAGTAACGCTGAGTTACCGCGATCATTCTGGGGGTATGCGCTAGAATCAGCTGCATACCTTTTGAACCGAGTTCCAACTAAGACTGTGCCTATTACACCATATTAGATGTGGTGTGGGAAGAGACCATATCTTAATCACATTAAGACATGGGGAAGTCCAGCTTTTGTCAAAAAGCAGCATGCGGACAAGCTCGAGGCACGCTCAGTACAGTGCAAGTTTGTGGGATATCCAAATAACTCCAAGGGATATTTCTTCTACTACGAAGAGGAACAAAAGGTTTTTGTTTCTCGTCATGCCCACTTTCTAGAACACTAGTTCTTAGAAAAGGAAATTAGTGGGAGTGCAGTAGAACTGGAAGAAATTCCAGAACCACAGACTATTACTGAAAGCTTAGTGGAACCAGAGGGTTCAAAAGAACAGGACATTCCTACGCCGCTCCGTAGGAGTAGTAGGCAGTCTCATCCGCCCGAGAGATACTACGGTTTTCTCATAGACGGGGATAGATAGGATTGCATCATAGATTATGATGAGCCTACTAGCTTCTAGCAGGCCGTTCAGAGCGTTGACTCGGTAAAATGGCTGGATGCAATGCGGACCGAAATGGAGTCCATGTACACCAACAAGGTATGGACCTTGGACATTGCTCCAGACGGGGTAAAACCCGTAGGATGCAAGTGGATCTTCAAAAGGAAGATTGGTGTAGATGGACAGGTTGAGACCTATAAAGCTAGACTTGTTGCAAAGGGTTTTCGTCAAAGACCTGGTTTGGATTATGACGAAACCTTTTCTCCAGTGGCTATGCTCAAATCCATTCGGATCCTTCTTGCCATTGCTGCCTTCCACGATTATGAGATTTGGCAGATGGACGTAAAGACCGCTTTTCTAAATAGAAATTTAGAGGAGTGTGTCTATATGGACCAGCCAGAGGGTTTCATTCAGGGTGGAAGCAGCGGAAAGGTGTGCAAGTTGCTTAAGTCCATCTATGGACTAAAGCAGGCATCGCGGAGTTGGAACATCTGTTTTGATGAGACGGTCAAGGAATTTGGCTTTATCAAAAATCCAGATGAACCATGCATCTATAGTAGATTTGTAGCGAGAACTGTAGTATTCCTCGTTTTATACGTGGATGACATTCTCTTAATAGGAAATGACATTCTTATGCTACAATCTGTCAAGAGGTTCTTGTCACACAGGTTCTCCATGAAAGACCTGGGTGATGCCTCATACATCCTGGGGATCCGGATCCATCGTGATAGATCCAAGAGGATATTAGGACTTTCACAGTCCAGGTACATCGACACCATACTGAAAAGATTCAGTATGGAACATTCTAAGCATGGTAATCTACCGGCTTGGCACGGAACCACCCTCTCTAAAGAGATGTCTCCCAAGACTGATTTGGAGAGGGATCGCATGTTTATTATACCCTACGCTTCTGCGGTAGGCTCTATAATGTATGCGATGTTGTGTACCAGACCGGATGTAGCTTATGCACTGAGTGTGGTAAGCCGGTATCAGTCAAACCCTGGGGAGAAACACTGGGTAGCGGTAAAGAACATTCTCAAGTACCTGAGAAGGACTAAGGAGATGTTCTTGGTGTATGGCGGAAAAGACCTCCAGATCGAGGCCTTTGCTGACTCCAGCTTCCAGAGTGACAAGGATGATTCCAAGTCCATGTCGGGTTTTGTCTTTACCCTCAATGGAGGGGCGGTGTGTTGGAAGAGTTCCAAACAGGAAACCGTTGCAGACTCGACGATGGAAGAGGAATACATCGCTGCATCTGATGCCGCAAAAGAAGCTGTCTGGATGAGGAAGTTCTTGAAAGAAATTCAGGTGGTTCCGTCCATTGTTGATCCAATACCTCTGTATTGCGACAACAACGGGGCTATAGCTTTAGCGAAGGAACCCAGGTCCCATCAGAGATCCAGACACATCTTGAGGCGGTATCACCTGATCAGGGAGATCGTGGATCGCCAGGAGATCGAGGTTCGGAGGGTTGCTTCAGAAGATAACACTGCAGATCCATTCACCAAGGCCTTGCCCCAGACTCAGTTCGAGCGGCTGATCGAGATGATAGGTCTTCGATACGCCAGTACATGGCCTTAGTGCAAGTGGGAGATTGTTAGTGTATATGCCCTAGAGGCCATTACTGTATCATACTAGTTTGTATATTACTTAATGAAAGCTTGGGATATTCACCTTGTATATACAATCTTGCTCAAAATAGTAGTATGCTACTTGGTTTGTTTCTACTTCAATGTGTACATGTGTTTATTTTAGTATATCACCTATACACATTAGTGGAGCCCTTAGGATCTTTGCTTGATTACCAGCGTTGTGATGGCAGTCACACTAGTAGGGGCTGGGTAATCTATAAGCACATCCTTATGCAGGTCCCTAGTCGCAGGACTATCGAGACAGGGCATCGATACTCCGGAGTAGACTAGCGTATGCGCTTCTCATCCCAGAATGGGAGGTGGTCTGTCCCACAGCCATCAGTACGTCGTACTGGAGATAGTATACGGGTGCTCGTTAGGTTACGAGTACACTGGACAGGACTCGTCGGGAAATGACCGGTTGGTATGATACCTATCGTCAGTTATCAGTTCCCAGGTGACATGAGTACAGCTTAGTCCGCTGACTTGACACTGTCACTTCGCCTCGAGTGTGTTCCCACTGTACTTTGATTACTACCCTACCACGGCTCAAAGGAGTTGTACAAACAGGTAGTTTTTGGGTGCAGTCCCGAAGCACTTGGAGGCAGTGACGGTTAGACAGGATTCGTCTCTCCCGGTATTGGGGGTTGACATCGCGCTGTGTCTAGGAGAGCCATTACACGAGTAGTCCCTGGCCAGGGCAAGTGAGATATACTGGTAGGCTTCCAGTGTTATCTCAGGGTGTATTGGGCTTCACTCCGACACGACTTGTACCGCTATTAGGGGATTGACGTTTACTGCCCCCCTAAGCCCGCCATGCGATGTATCAGAGGAACAGACCGGACAGTACGGAAACTGTCACATTCAGGCTCAGTAGGAGTTCAGATGGGTTTCACCTCGTCAGTCTTCTTGTCGGCATCTACCTGTGGACCGTTACGCACAGCTAGTGCCGCTTGCGGTCTGTGGTTAAACCCACTGCCAGTGTAGTGTCGAGTCTTTAGAGTCCCACACAGAAAGCAATTCGCCTTTAGGCAAAAGAGTAGAGGTCGCATGGTTTTGCGACAGGTCGCATGGTTTTGCGACAGGGTTCGGTCACATCCGTGCACTTACGCACGTACAGTGTCCGGACAGTTAACACTAGCGGGCTTTGGTTTAAGCCAGATCCTAGTGTACGTTTTGGGATTGGTTTTATCCAGTATATATTCGTGTTCCTCGGAACGCGGATGCGGGTGTGTATGCACAGTTGACGAAGAGACAGAGGTAGAGGATTCTCATTAGGGTTGTTGACCGTTGACTGTTGACTGTTGACTTTTTGCTCAACCCTAATGAGAATATGATATGTAATTAACAATAATATTAATTAGGTATTATAGTGACATGGTTGTTGAGGGGTTGACTTTGTTGACTTGTTGACTTTGTTGACCAGTTGACTAGGTTGGACTAGTTGACCATCATGATGACAACGGCTATCATTTCATGGCAAAGACTTTTGCTTGCTTATTCTCTTGTGCAAAATGAGTGCATGAAATGATATGGCTATTGTAGCTTAAACCATCACTAATACTTGATTGCTATTATTAGTTATGATGGTTTTTGATTATGAGAGCCAAGAGAGAAAAAGTCTTGCTCATCCTTTCATTTCCTTTCTCTCTCTTGTGTTCTTGAGCTCTCATCTTCTTCCTCTTGCTCTCCCTCTCTTTAGTCTATGGTTCACTTGTCTCATGTGTTGAGAACCAAGAACCATAGAGAAAATTCCAACACACTCTCTTCTACTCACTCTAGTTCACAAGGTTTAACAAACCGAGTGAACTAGTTTCTTCAAAGTTCGAAGAAGAAGCCAAAGGTAGAAGCTTTCAGGTGGATCGATCTTCGGCACAAAGGAGACGACGGGGTGAAGCCGATCCGGACAACCATCGAAGCTTGAAGACGAAGGAGTTCAAGAAAGAAAGGTATAACCCCCTAACCGAGTAGTTAACAACTCCTAGTTAGGTTGTTAGTTAGATGTTTAACAAAGATCCGGTTTTGAGTCCATGTTACCGCCTCTAGAAAAATTGTTTTTCACCAAATTCCGCATGCCCGAAAGTACCGAAAGAGGTAGCATGGACTTACAGACATGACTGGCAAGTTTCATAAGATGTAAATATAAACTAATTTAAATATGCATCTATATGTAACTTCAACTAGTCGGGTCGCATTGATATGACCTAGTCTACAATGTCTCAAGAAGAATTCGTTCATTTCTGAATTCTTCCTCTTGTGTGTGTTTTGTATACTAAGAACTATAGTTTGATTTAGAACGTCAATGCTTTTAGATAACGTGCCTGAACGGATCAACTCTTGATATAGGAAATGTTCAAAACATTATCCAACAATACAAAATTATATCCTTCTTTACTAATAAAGAGACTGATATGATGTTGTACATCAGGTTCGGTATCTAATAACATTTGTTCAGAATCAAAGTATTCTGGTAATACAGGGTGACAGTGACCAACAGACTTGGCTGCAACACTTGCACCGTTTTCTGTCTTTATGAAACTTATCACCCGTTCTCAGTTCTCTACCTTTCTGTAGCCCATGTAACAGATTACATATGCGGGATCCTGATCTGGTATCAAATACACAGGACGTAAAGGATACTGAGAAACAGTTCTATGTAATGAACACACCCGAAGATGATGCATCAGCATGCACTTTCTTCGTTTGGGCGGCACAGGAATTCTGGTAATCCCCTATATCTTTCTCTGTCTTATAACAATTATAAGTTGGAGAGGGACCAACGTTCCCCAGCTCAGTATAGCAAGCGGGTTCGGTCAGTATATCCGTTTTATTATCTTGATTAAGGCGTGATATGGTCACTACCTGGAGAGAGAGAGAAGAAAACACTCAGCGTATGCTCTTGCAAGATCAGATTGGTTATTATTTTATCTAATCAGGATGGCTCCCACTGGTTTTATCAAATTTTCCTTCAAACCCTAAAAGGAAAGACTAGCCGAGATTAATTACAAGCTACAAGTTCACCAATCTTTCAGCCAGGCCAGTGTCTGTACTTTGAGAGAGGTCTCCCGTGCTTTCGCACGAACCTAATTAAAGTAAACCTCGTTTTCCCAGAGGCGTAACCCCGTTAACACCTTTCTAGACACCTACTTAATCGGCTAATTGTAATGTGTAAAACTCTCCCAGGAGTAACTCTTACTCACAGCGGGTATCGGGATCCAACTATCTCATAGAAGGTATGCAATCTCATTGCAAATTTCAACACTTGAAATTCCCAATAATTTTGCCCCCAGCGTCCCATGACCTTGACGCGGGCCAACAAACCACAGTGCGCTAGTCAAGTTGAACCCGTTATTTCTTGATTGAATTAAACCCACCCGCACGACCCTTGACGCAGGCCAACAAAGTCGCACGACTACCCTAATCCAATCTGCATCATATGCATAAGCAGATAAATACTAGTTAGCTACCGCACACTACGCCTTGACGCAGGCCTACAAACATAGCACGAATACTAAGTAGGACTTATCTGAAATGACGGAGGGCTACGACAGGTTTTTCTGAAAACCTATTGCGTAATGAACTTGATATCATTTTAGAATCAAATGATTTTTAAATGGAGTATTTTTTAGGCTTTTCTAGTTTTGCTAAAGGGGTCACTCCCGGTGAAGGGATCGTCGGCCCTTTCCTCATCGAATAAGGTGCAGGATATATCATATATATCACTGTGCAAAGCAAGAACTAGAAAAGCAATCAAAAGAAAAACCGAGGGGTGTAGCATCTGTCAGTCATTGCTAAAGGGGTCACTCCCGGTGAAGGGATCTCGGCCCTTTCCTTATCGAATAAGGTGCATGATGTTCTACAAGGAACACCGCGATGCAAAGCAAGAATTGTAGCTACCTGTTTTGAAAATTCGATTCCACAACATCTTTTAGGTTTCTTTTCCTTCATTAATCAAATTAATGAAGTCCCATCATTTAAATTACCTAAACATCACAGATAAATATGACGTACACTTATGCCATCCGCATTCGCCTCGATGTTCCCTCATGCACCGTTAGGTTAGGTAACTAACGGCAGAGCGGGGCAGGGCTAGCGCGGGTGTAAAAAATAAGTAACGTCTATATAATATATCATATATACTATATACTGTATCTATCACAACATATCAAATGATCGCATCACAGACATCGCAGCAGAAGAAACATATGAAACATTGGATATACTAGGACGTCCGTGTTTTCAATATGAGCCTGTATAAAACACGGATTCCACGGTCGAGATGAATAGCCAAAACCATACCCCTAGACCCCTACGAAAGCGGCAAGCAACCCTACAAATTCTAGAGTTAGGAGACCTGGACTCGACTCCTCGAGTTGGTCTCCCACTGGACTCTAGAACCCGGTTACTTGTGCTCTCTTCCTTGGGTCTATCCTAGTGCGGAAAAGTAAATAATATACAAATGGTGACAGCAACCTCAACCCGGAAGTGCCCCAATAAAAGAATATTACATACAATTGATTTTACATGAATGAAAATAAAAACTCTCATCTCACAAACAAAACCCGGCTATTCAAAACGTGACGATCCAATATAACATATCCAGCAACACATAACATCAGATGTCATCAATGTAAGTAAATATGCGCATCCCAATTGTCGTTGACATATAGCAACGAAACCGGCGATATCACATATTACACTTACGGTCGCAGAAAAGAAAGTGTAAAACTATAACAGTTGGAATCCGCAACCCCTTTAGACATCGCATGCCTAACCAAATGAATTCCTTAGACATCGCATGCCTAACAATTATAAACCCCACATTTTAGTCTCAATACCGAAAACTCTTTTCAATATCAAGTCGGGCAATTCAGCAAGATTCCCGACATCCGGTACGAATGCTCGTCGCAAACTTTAGTAGACGGCCGCACCCCCCATACCGTCGACGAAGTGCACTAAGGCGGAACACCGCTGCCGCGAGCACCCAAACGGATGCTTTTGGCGACGGGGTTCTCCTACATTCACTTGGTCGGGGCTTTGGGGTGTGGCTATCTATTAAGTTTACCCGGCGAGTATCCGCGTACGCTATGTGATTGCGACGAACTTTTGATCGCATCAAAATTCCGTGGCAACCAATCAAGTGAGACTAAACTGCTAGATTTATAATATTCAAAACAGTTATCTCATAACTCTTTGTGGATTCCAAATATTGTATCACATTCCAGATAAATAGAAAATGTTAAACTTTCTGATCGAACAATCAAATACCCAAGTTTTCCCGAAACAGCTCAACACTTGAAATAAGTTTAAAAACATCCATTTCATGCCACAGTACCAACGGTCCAGCCGTAGAAGGGTCAAGCCAACGCCTCACATGTGGCACGCCGTACTGCCCCAAACCCTAAGGTTCAAAGGGCAGTTCAAGACGGTCATATAATCGAGTTAAGGTTTGTTGTCTTCTAGAGGGTCCATCGCGTAACTTGCACGATCTAGACGTTCTTAAACATACGGAAAAATCCAACACTTGGAAATTTTCCGGGTCGGGAAAAAGTGAGCTATTGATATCCGTTCGAACCTTTTAATATTTTCTAAATATCCGGAAAACAATAAACGAGGTTAGAATATCCGATCAAATCAACGAGTCCCCAATACACCCCAGAAAACTCAACTGTTGAGTATATTTAAAAGCACCCAGAAACATCAGGAATACATACGGGGGAAAATGTACAAAAATGAAACCCTAACCCTTCAATTGCGCCGCGGAACCGCCGCCAATGGCATGTCATTGCCGCGGTTCCACGGCCGTATAAGTGATTCAGTATCTCGTTTTGTACAGTTAACCTTATATTTACCTGCACTATTTTCTGAGCATTTTTAATTAGGAAAAATCCACAGTTTCAAAAATTGTACAGAGAGGGGTGAAATCGGGGGATATCGGGTTCGATCGGACTTCTAGCTTCGTCTACACTTCACCTAAAGCTCTAGCTAGGCTCTGACACCACTGTAGGGTTCCTAGGCACACTCATGAGGTTCCACAAGGCATCAACCATGCCAAATTCCAAATTTATGTGCCGAGAAACCCTAATGAAGATCTGTAACACCTTAGGATGTGTTTAATGGCTATTTATATTTAAGTAAAGGGTTTTTAATAAAAAGTTTACCAAATTGGGTTTCAAATATTTTTCCAAATTTAATAAATATTTTTCTAGAATTTTCCTAGGCTTGCACACACATGTGCATGTAAACTAGGGTTTTTAAATGAGGTAATACCATGATTAGCAACCATAGTGGGTTTAATCATGGGGATTAAGTCTTTTGGGTGTTAATTAAGTTTAATTAGTTTATGATGGTTGCTTTAATTTGAATTTCCCTTTTTGAGTGTTGACTTGGTGAGAATGAGAGAGAGAGAATGCATCATGGCAAAAGCCATGCTTGCATTTAATGAAGAGAGAGAGTGGAGGGGTTGACATTTGGGGTTATGATTCCCTCTCAATTCTTGTAATCTTTTCTCTCAACCTCACTCTCACACTCACACACACACTTACCTCCACAGCAGCAGCAGCAGAAGCAAGCATCCACAGCAGCAGCAGCAACCATCTCAGCAGCAACAGCAAGCATCATAGCAGCAGCAACAGTGAGCAGCAACAGCATCAGTGAGCAGCAGCAACAGCACAACTTCAACTTCAGCTCCTTCCCTTCACTCCTTCTTCTTCCTCCAGCTCCCTAGGGTCGAGTGTGGGGTATACTTCCTGAACTTACTCCCTAGTTTGCTTATTTAGTGTAACTTAGCTTCGGTTAGTGTTTTTTTGTGCGTTTTAGTGCGATATGTGGTGATTTGTGGGAACCTTGACCAAGTGATGTTTGATTTGGCTTTAGTAAGTTGATGAAGTGTTGTTAGGGCCATATTAAACCAGCTTAGCCCCCAATTGCACTAAAATACCACCAGATCCATATTGATGCAAATTCTTCGTTTTTGAGCAAAAACTAGCTTTCTGTAAACTGCTATCGACCCGGTGAGTTCAGAATAATTTTGTGGGGACTGCAGTATAGTGGTTAGGTGCTGATTCCCCAGGTAGAACCCGACCCCCAAACTTCATGTACAGGCCGCCGGAAAATTCGATCTGGCCGCAAATTGCGGCCAGATGGGGAGGGTTTTGGTTAGGGTTTGGTCCTATAGGTGTCTGTTGAGACCCTTAGACTCATGGAATGTGTATTTTTGTGTGATTCTTGCTGTAGAAAAATCTGGAGCTAAATACCCTATTTCTCGTATTTTAAACCTTCGCGACACGCGTGATACGCATGTGGTTTGGGATTTCTGCGTATCGCAACGCGACAGGGTAGTTTCAGGCGCGTAATCACACGTTTTAGCGTATCGCGCACACGCGCGATTGATTTGCGACATGGGTTTCTAGTTTGACCTTAATGTCACGATTTTGTGGATTTGAGCTTATGTGTGATATATTGTATGATTCTAGGTTCGCAGGCGAGTGAGACGGACGCTGCGAAGAAAGGGAAGCAAGTCGTCGGCTACACTTAGCGCGAGACTTCGGTGAGTAGATTTAACATCTACGGGGATATCGCCCGCATGGCATTATGCGTCAGGGCTGATAGGACCTTATAGTTATATATTGCATTTTTCCTACATTGACTGTCATGTATAATACTGTTGCATACTGCATTCCCTGCTATATGTATGTAAACTTAGAATTGATAGAACACCGCACTATTACTAACGGTTCATGTTGCACGAGCACTAATCTGCATGTTACATATACACCGTTAGTAATTGCCATGACACACTCACTGTAGAATTGCCATGATTACATTGCTGTAGTTCATTTCATATATGATTCGTTATGATCTTCATAGAAATTGGGAGCCGCAAGATGTCTTTAAAAACAGAAACTATTTTAAAAAGCGGTTCTCCCTTGTACCTACATTATGACTTGATGTACATAGCATATCGCATTTGATTCACTCATTGGTGTTGGATTTCCATGAAATTTCTGGTTTTGAGGACCAGGGAAATATTTAAAGAAAAGATGCACTATTTGAAAACCCGGTCCCTCGTGATATGATATTTTGGGGCGTCCAACACGCGTTTTCTCGGTGCTGAGACGTGTGCTTGAAACCCGATTCGAGGAGTTGGATGATCCGTTTGCGGGTTCGTGGTGGACCCGGTATGGTTCCCCGGGGCGAGAAATGTTTTTCATAGAGTAGACGATGAGCCTGGCTTGGTGGCAAGTACCTACCGGTGATTGGTTGGACCTGGCGGTTGTCCGGAGGATACTGACCAGAGTCGAGAGATGGATGCGGGATGATCCGTACTGCCGGGGCCGAGGGCCGATACCGCAGACGAAGCCCGTGGGCTGATCCGGACTGACGGAGCCCGATATATGAGGATTTGCGTGTCGATGCTGGACACAAATATTTTATGATATTTTGAGTGCCGATCTTGGGCACTCGTGATTCTCAGAGATTTACAGCATTTGAGGGCCGAGGAGAGTGCCGGTGCCTGAGTTTATTTGGGATTTGGGTGCAGTTTAGGGCACCGATTATGTTCTATGTAGATATTTCCATGTAGATGTTGTTTATCACATGCTCAGCATTGTTTATCATGCATTTCATCCTGTAGTCGTTTTACCAGACAGAGCTTTTGCATGATTATTGCACCTACTACTTGTCGCATATAGACCTTACTTGCTGGCATATGTTAGAGTAGCGCAGTACGTGCATGCTCACGATTACCTTTATATGTTATCTCTATTCACGAGTTGGCAACTCACCCCCGTTGTGCCACAGTATTTGCAGGTTGCCCTTCAGAGTAGTCGCGGTAGGCTGCCTTTGCATCTTTTGGCTACAGATACCACTACAGTTGGTGCGAGAGCTGTTTTGCTTTTAGGTGGGTTGGGGTATCTGATTTCTGTTATTGTACCCCTTTTGTATCTAGTATTCTCCATCTACCATATATGTACTGGACTTAGCGACAGTGTGAGGACGATGATGTATATTATGCATTTTGGTGTCGAGCTCGTAGGAGCCGACTGTTTTTATATGCAGTTTATATTTCTGTGATGTCTACTTATTGCTTATTCTTCGCTACGGCGTCGTATATTACTCTTGTGATGATGGTTTCCGCCGTTGGGCATGATTGCTCCCATTTAGGGATGTTTCATTTCATTATATTTCATTTTCACTCATATCCTGTTTTGCACCCGGTCTCGGGGCTACCTTTACAAAGGAAATGCTGCCAAAATTATTCAAATGATAACGTAACTTTAAAAGAACTTATTGAACTATTTAAGTTTTTTTCTAAATGTCTTAATTAAATGTTTTCAACACTCGCTACTTTTAAATGGTTTTGATTTCTGGGTTCGGCTTACTTAGTCGCGTTACGCCTGTAGACGTTGCGTGGTTAAGTGCCGGTCACGAGTCGAAATATTCGGGTCATGACAAAGTTGGTATCAGAGCGTCGGTTTAACTTTCGGAGTGTCAGATGACCTTGGTATGATGGAGTAGCTAGCTGAAGCAGAGTGGCGTAGCGTGTGTATGTTCCACGGCATACTCACGACACGGTACTCCGCCAAGGCGACCTTAGGACTTATTGATTTAAATTCCTTCTTGAGTATATATATTCTTGTGATTCGATTTCCGTATTCTTATCAAATCCTAATTTCCTTTCAGCCATTATGCCGCCAAAGACTACGAGGGCACAGAGAGCGGCCGCGAGGGCCGAGGTTCGAGTTGACTCGTCCGAGACGAGGACTGATCCGGGCAGTGCACCCGTTGTACCCGAGCAGACTGTTCCTCCCGTGACAGATCAGATCGCCACGCTAGGGGCTGGTATGCAGGAGATGCGCCTGACGGTGGGATCCAGCATGCAGGAGATGCGCCAGATGATTGGGTCGCTAGTTGAGACGCTTCGAGCGCAGCGACCAGAGGTTGCTCCACCCGTTCCAGAGACCGCGATGGTACCTACCGCACAGCCAGTTGCCCCTGCAGCTACGGAGGTGATTACAGTATCGCTATCAGAGTTCATGAGGCTGAAGCCGCCGGTCTTCACATGCACCGATACAGCCGAGGACACACAGTCTTTCATTGATAGGATGGCCCAGATATGCCGTTCCCTCAGATGCGTAGATGCGAGATGGGTTGAGTTCGTGAGCTTTCGCCTGGAAGGTCTTGCGCAGAAGTGGTGTGATTCAGTTGAGAAGGGCAGAGCGGCAGGTCTTCCTCCTATGACCTGGATAGAGTTCGTGGCACTATTCCTTGCCCGCTTTCTTCCACTGAGTGTCAGAGATGCTAGGGCACGCAGGTTCGAGTCCTTACGCCAGACTCCGAAGATGTCAGTGGCAGAGTATGACGTGCTGTTTACAGAGCTAGCAGTTTATGCTCCGTACCTGGTGGTTACCGAGGAGATGCGAGTCAAGAGATTTGTTCGAGGCTTGCTTATGCCACTGTTCCTCGCGATCAGCGCGCAGCATTACGAGACATACGCAGCAGCTGTGGACGCAGCCCTATTAGTCGAGGAGCGCCTTGCTGAGACTTCGGTAGTTCCAGAGCCGAAGAGAGTTCGTACTAGTATATCCGTACGGAGACAGTCATTCAGACGCCGCGACAGGTACCATTCTGGCACGGGGAGTGGAAGAGATTCGGGACGAGGCCAGATGTTTAGCTCCTATCCACGGGAGAGTCAGCAGTCGTCGCGGGGTTGCTTTAGATGCGGCAGTCTACTTCACCTCGTTAGAGATTGTCCTGAGATACACCGGAGGGAGGCGGCGGCACCGCATGTTAGCTTACCACCTTCACCATCCCAGAGGGCGTTGCCAGTTGTACCTACCATTGTTTCGCGTCAGACTCATACTCAGAGAGGTCATGGGCGTGGAGGAGTTGCTCGGAAAGGACGGGATGACCGAGGCAGAGGGCAGTCAGTCACCGGTGGAGGACAGGCGCGGTTCTTTGCTTTGACGCATCAGGACGCATAGGAGTCCAATGCGGTGGTTTGAGGTATCCTTTCAGTATGTTCTGTTGATGCACACGTGTTGTTCGATCCCGGATCCACGCACTCGTATGTATCCACACACTTTGTGCCGAGTTTCGGTAGAGAGTCCGGTTTGCTTGATCAGCCGCTGGTGGTGACTACTCCTGTGGGAGAGTCGTTTGTTGCTAGGCACGTGTTCCGATCCTGTACTGTCTGTATTGGCGAGAGGGAGTTTCCTATCGACTTGATCCTTCTTGAGATGTTGGACTTCGACGTTCTTTTGGGCATGGATTGGTTAGCCACGTGCTATGCTTCTGTGGACTGCCGTGAGAAGACAGTTAGTTTCTGTTTCCCCGGCGAGTCGGTTTTTGTTGTGTTGGGGGACCGTAGTGCTGCCCCTCACAGTGTGATTTCTTTTTTTCGCGCTGGACAGCTTTTGAGGAAGGGATGTCAGGGATTTCTCGCCTATGTTTGCGATGCTAGTGCTACAGAGGTTCCAATGGATCAGGTTCCGGTTGTTAGCGAGTTTCCTGATGTGTTCCTTAGCGAGCATCCCGGGCTACCGCCCGAGCGCGACATTTCTTTCTGTATTGATTTGGTTCCTGGTTCGGGGCCTATTTCCATACCGCCTTATCGGATGGCTCCGGCGGAACTTCGAGAGTTGAAGGGTCAGTTGCAAGATTTGCTGGATAAGGGACTTGTTCGACCCAGGGTTTCTCCTTAGGGTGCTCCAGTCCTGTTCGTCAAGAAGAAGGACGGCAGTTTGCGTCTTTGTATCGACTACCGCCAGCTGAACAGGGTGACAGTGCGGAACAGATATCCCTTGCCACGTATCGACGATTTGTTCGACCAGCTTCAGGGGGCAGGATACTTTTCGAGGATCGACTTATGATCGGGCTATCATCAGCTGCGGGTTCGACAGGAGGACATCCCTAGGACGGCTTTCCGTACGCGCTACGGCCATTATGAGTTTTTGGTGATGTCGTTCGGACTCACCAATGCGCCAGTAGCATTCATGGACTTGATGAACCGTATCTTCCGACCATATCTGGATCTGTTCATCATAGTATTCATTCACGATATCTTGGTGTATTCCCGGAGTAGTGAGGAGCACGAGCAGCATCTGCGGATTACACTGCAGACTTTGAGGGAGCACCAGCTTTATGCGAAATTCTCCAAGTGTGCTTTCTGGCTGGACAGCATAGACTTCTTGGGGCATGTGATTTCATGAGACGGTATATGTGTAGACCCGAGGAAGATCGAGGCCGTTCAGCGTTGGCCCAGACCCACATCGGTTACGGAGATTCGCAGCTTTTTGGGGTTGGCCGGTTACTACAGGCGATTTGTGCAGGACTTCTCCAGTATTGCTACACCTTTGACCGGGTTGACCCGGAAGGGAGTTCCTTTCGATTGGACGGAGGAGTGCGAGCACAGTTTTCAGCAGCTACGGACTCGGCTGACTACGGCACCGGTATTATCATTACCTTCAGGATCAGGCGGATTTGTGGTCTATTGTGATGCTTCTCGAGTGGGGTTAGGGTGCGTATTGATGCAGCATGACAGGGTGATCGCGTATGCTTCGCGACAATTGAAGAAACATGAACAAAACTACCCCACTCACGATTTGGAGATGGCTGCAGTGGTCTTTGCACCTAAGATCTGGCGACATTACCTATACGGCGAGTCGTGCCAGATATTCACTGATCACAAGAGTTTAAAGTATATATTTCAGCAGCGAGACCTGAACCTTAGACAGCGCCGATGGATGGAGTTAGTGAAGGATTACGACTGCGAGATCTTGTACCACCCGGGCAAGGCGAATGTGGTGGCGGATGCTTTGAGCAGGAGGCCCGGGGGTAGTCTATCTTGTTTGAGCGTAGTGCAGGGGCAGTCATCGGCAGATTGGCAGATATTATGTGACAGCCGGATACAGTTCGAGTTCACGCCGATTGGAGGACAGATCGCGCATGTTAGTGCACGCCCACAGCTACTTGACGGCATACATGAGGCACAGCGCAGTGATGACCGATGTTCAGAGATCAGGACGCAGATTGGACATGGCAGCTTTTCAGAGTTCGTGATCGATGATCAGGGGGTACTACGATTTGGGGTTGGACTGTGCGTACCAGATGCTGAGGGACTGCGGCGCGAGATTCTTGAGGAGGCACATCGATCGGTGCCATCCCGGTTCCACCAAGATGTATCATGATATGAGAGATGTTTACTGGTGGGACGGAATGAAGAGGGACATCGCAAATTTCGTATCGAGATGCCTGACTTGTCAGCAAGTCAAGGCCGAGCACCAGAGGCCCGCGGGAGAGCTACAGCCGTTACCCATTCCGGAGTGGAAATGGGAGCAGATTTCGATGGATTTCATTGTGGGTCTACCCAGGACTAAGCGAGGGTATGACTCCATTTGGGTAATCATAGATCTTTTGACGAAAGCGGCTCACTTCCTGCAAGTGAAGACGATTTTCGGATTTGCTCAGTATGCCCAGATTTACATCGACGAGATAGTACGACTGCACGGAGTCCCGACATGTATCGTGTCCGACAGAGGCACCCAGTTTACCAGTCGACTATGGCAGAGGCTTCAGGAAACTTTGGGCACTCGCTTGAGTTTCAGCACAGCATTTCATCCGCAGACCGACGGACAGTCAGAGCTGACTATTCAAACTCTCGAGGACATGCTCAGAGCGTGTGTATTAGATTTCGGAGGTAGCTGGGATCATCACTTACCCTTAGTAGAGTTCTCCTACAATAACAGCTACCAGGAGACCATTCAGATGGCACCATTTGAGGCTCTTTATGGGAGGAGATGCAGATCGCCCGCCTGTTGGATAGAGCTCAGTGAGAGCAGTATCTTAGGGCCATAGATTGTTGAGGAGACGACCGCGAATATCCAGTTGATACGCGATAGGATGAAAGCAGCCCAGAGTAGGCAAAGATCTTATGCGGACCGTCGGCGGCGGAGACTTGAGTTTTCCGTTGGTGATCATGTTTTCTTAAGGGTCTCCCCAATGAAAGGTGTGATGAGGTTTGGGAAGAAGGGGAAGCTCAGTCCCAGATATGTGGGCCCCTTTGAGATCCTCGAGCGTGTTGGTGCAGTTGCATACCGGTTAGCCCTTCCGGCCAGTTTTCCAGATGTGCACCCCGTATTTCATGTTTCGATGCTCCGTAGATATCTTCATGATCCTTCGCATGTGATTCAGCACCCGACGATCCAGCTTGAGCGCGACCTTTCCTATACAGAGCAGCCGGTGATGATCTTGGATCGACAAGTGAAGAAATTAAGATCGAAAGACATTCCTTCAGTCAAGGTACTTTGGCGTGGCCCGAGCAGCGAGGAGGTCACTTGGGAGACCGAAAGAGAGATGAGGAAGAAGTACCCCCGTCTTTTCGAAGGTACGTATAGTTAAATTTTGAAATTCGGGGACGAATTTCTTTAAGAGGGAGAGATTGTAACACCTTAGGATGTGTTTAGTGGCTACTTATATTTAAGTAAAGGGTTTTTAATAAAAAGTTTACCAAATTGGGTTTCAAATATTTTTCCAAATTTAATAAATATTTTTCTAGAATTTTCCTAGGCTTGCACACACATGTGCATGTAAACTAGGGTTTTTAAATGAGGTAATACTATGATTAGCAACCATGGTGGGTTTAATCATGGGGATTAAGTCTTTTGGGTGTTAATTAAGTTTAATTAGTTTATGATGGTTGCTTTAATTTGAATTTCCCTTTTTGAGTGTTGACTTGGTGAGAAGGAGAGAGAGAGAATGCATCATGGCAAAAGCCATGCTTGCATTTAATGAAGAGAGAGAGTGGAGGGGTTGACATTTGGGGTTATGATTCCCTCTCAATTCTTGTAATCTTTTCTCTCAACCTCACTCTCATACTCACACACACACATACCTCCACAGCAGCAGCATCAGCAAGCATCCACAGCAGCAGCAGCAACCATCTCAGCAGCAACAGCAAGCATCACAGCAGCAGCAACAGTGAGCAGCAACAGCATCAGTGAGCAGCAGCAACAGCACAACTTCAACTGCAGCTCCTTCCCTTCACTCCTTCTGCTTCCTCCAGCTCCCTAGGGTCGAGTGTGGGGTATACTTCCTGAACTTACTCCTTAGTTTGCTTATTTAGTGTAACTTAGCTTCGGTTAGTGTTTTTTGGTGCGTTTTAGTGCGATATGTGGTGATTTGTGGGATCCTTGACCAAGTGATGTTTGATTTGGCTTTAGTAAGTTGATGGAGTGTTGTTAGGGCCATATTAACCCAGCTTAGCCCCCAATTGCACTAAAATACCACCAGATCCATATTGATGCAAATTCTTCGTTTTTGAAGAAAAACTAGCTTTCTGTAAACTGCTATCGACCCGGTGAGTTCAGAATAATTTTGTGGGGACTGCAGCATAGTGGTTAGGTGCTGATTCCCCAGGTAGAACCCGACCCCCATACTTCATGTACAGGCCGCCGGAAAATTCGATCTGGCCGCAAATTGCGGCCAGATGGGGAGGGTTTTGGTTGGGGTTTGGTCCTATAGGTGTCTGCTGAGACCCTTAGACTCATGGAATGTGTATTTTTGTATGATTCTTGCTGTAGAAAAATCTGGAGCTAAATACCCTATTTCTCGTATTTTAAACCTTCGCGACACGTGTGATACGCATGTGGTTTGGGATTTCTGCGTATCGCGACGCGTCAGGGTAGTTTCAGGCGCGTAATCACACGTTTTAGCGTATCGCGCACACGCGCGATTGATTTGCGACACGGGTTTCTAGTTTGACCTTAATGCCACGATTTTGTGGACTTGAGCTTATGTGTGATATATTGTGTGATTCTAGGTTCGCAGGCGACTGAGACGGACGCTGCGAAGAAAGGGAACCAAGTCGTCGGCTACACTTAGCGCGAGACTTCGGTGTGTAGATTTAATATCTACGGGGATATCGCCCGCATGGCGTTATGCGTCAGGGCTGATTGGACCTTATAGTTATATATTGCATTTTTCCTACATTGACCGTCATGTATACTGCTGTTGCATACTGCATTCCCTGCTATATGTATGTAAACTTAGAATTGATAGAACACCGCACTATTACTAACGGTTCATGTTGCACGAGCACTAATCTGCATGTTACACACATACCGTTAGTAATTGCCATGACACACTCACTGTAGAATTGCCATGATTACATTGCTGTAGTTCATTTCATATATGATTCGTTATGATCTTCATAGAAATTAGGAGCCGCAAGATGTCTTTAAAAACTGAAACTATTTTAAAAAGCGGTTCTCCCTTGTACCTACATTATGACTTGATGTACATAGCATATCGCATTTGATTCACTCATTGGTGTTGGATTTCCATGAAATTTCTGGTTTTGAGGACCGTGGAATTATTTAAAGAAAAGATGCACTATTTGAAAACCCGGTACCTCGTGATATAATATTTTGGTGCGTCCACCACGCGTTTTCTCAGTGCTGAGACGTGTGCTTGAAACCCGATTCGAGGAGTTGGATGATCCGTTTACGGGTTCGTGGTGGACCCGGTATGGTTCCCCGGGGCGAGAAATGTTTTTCGTGGAGTAGACGATGAGCCTGGCAGGGTGGCGAGTACCTACCGGTGATTGGTTGGACCTGGCAGTTGTCCGGAGGATACTGACCAGAGTCGAGAGATGGATGCGGGATGATCCGTACTGCCGGGGCCGAGGGCCGATACCGCAGACTGACCCCATGGGCTGATCCGGACCGACGGAGCCCGATATATGAGGATTTGCGTGTCGATGCTGGACACGAGTATTTTATGATATTTTGAGTGCCGATGTTGGGCACTCGTGATTCTCAGAGATTTACAGGATTTGAGGGCCGAGGTGAGTGCCGGCGCCTGAGTTTATTTGGGATTTGGGTGCAGTTTAGGGCACCGATTATGTTCTATGTTGATATTTCCATGTAGATGTTGTTTATCCCACGCTCAGCATTGTTTATCATGCATTTCATCCTGTAGTCATTTTACCAGACAGAGCCTTTGCATGAAGATTGCACCTACTACTTGTCGCATATAGACCTTACTTGCTGGCATATGTTAGAGTAGCGCAGTACGTGCATGCTCGCGATTACCTTTATATGTTATCTCTATTTACGAGTTGGCAACTCACCCCCGTTGTGCCACAGTATTTGCAGGTTGCCCTTCAGACTAGTCGCGGCAGGCTGTCTTTGCATCTTTTGGCTACAGATACCACTACAGTTGGTGCGAGAGCTGTTTTGCTTTTAGGTGGGTTGGGGTATCTGATTTCTGTTATTGTACTCTTTTTGTATCTAGTATTCTCCAACTACCATATATGTACTGGACTTAGTGACAGTGTGAGGACGATGATGTATATTATGTAGTCTGGTGTCGAGCTCACAGGAGCCGACTGTTTTTATATGCAGTTTATATTTCTGTGATGTCTACTTATTGCTTATTCTTCGCTACGGCGTCGTATATTACTCTTATGATAATGGTTTCCGCCGTTGGGCGTGATTGCTCCCGTTTAGGGATGTTTCATTTCATTATATTTCATTTTCACTCATATCCTGTTTTGCACCCGGTCTCGGGGCTACCTTTACAAAGGAAATGCTGCCAAAATTATTCAAATGATAACGTAACTTTAAAAGAACTTATTGAACTATTTAAGTTTTTTTCTAAATGTCTTAATTAAATGTTTTCAACACTCGCTACTTTTAAATGGTTTTGATTTCTGGGTTCGGCTTACTTAGTCGCGTTACGCCTGTAGACGTTGCGTGGTTAGGTGCCGGTCATGAGTTGAAATATTCGAGTCGTGACAAGATCGTTAACTAGAGGATAGGCGAAACTAAAAGGTAGCAAACAACTTTACTAATAGTGAAAGGGACTACAACATTTGTAGATCCGGTCCTCCACTTCTCTAGCTCCGTGTAGACGTCCCCATCGCTGCGATCGTGAACTCCGGACTCTTTTGAAGCTCCACGAGAAGAACGAACGTGCTTGCTATGTTGACTTCGAGGCCGGAGATGATCTACGTCGGAGAGACACAAACTCAAGCTATACCATCACTAGGTCATCAACTTTGTGAAGAGAACACACTCTACTACATGGCAAGTGGTAGAGGATGAAGAAGTAGGAAGTGGGCTCACTTTAGAATTGATTTTCTCACTCTTTTGCTCATGGCACCATTGGAGCTAGTAAGCTTTTGGATGGAGCTTGATGATGAAGAAGAAGAAGAAAGAATTATCCATCCAAATGAAAACTTATCCAATAAATAAAAGGCACCATGGTTGAGTTAAGCCCTCATGCTTAACTCATGTAAAGAATTAACCAAGGCTTTAGGTTAAAGGTTAGGTTAAAGAATATCAAAAGAAATGACAAAAGAGTGGACTTTGTCAAAGCTTCTCCAAGCTTCTTCAAGCTTGATTACTTTGACTAAGTTAAACCCTTTTGTTAAATCTTAAGATAAACCAATAACCCTAATCTTGTTATGAGTCTCATACACCCATCTTGTGTGTATCATCAAACATGATACAAACATGTACACTTGCATATATCATATATAACAAATGTGCACATACAAGTGAGAAAATAAATCATAAGTGAGCTAATACTAGTTAATGCAATGTAATATATCAAATATATAATTATGCATTAAATTATTAAATCAACTCTTGATTTAATAATCCGGCTATAACCGACTAATATCAAATGTAACAACTTATCGAATCAACACTTGATCCGATAACCCGGCTATATCGCATACAACCGATCAATGTCACGAATCGCGAGAATAGAATATGGTATCTCATATCGTATTAATCTCGGTCCCGCACATATCACATATGTGCTCCTACTCCGTTTCACTTGAGCCAGGAAACCCCTGTATAGGACTCTAAAGACTCGTCAATACGCCGGCAGTAGGTGATGATCATATCAAACTCCCACAAGCCGCAAGCGGTCTGCTAAACGTAACGGCCACCCGGGTATTGAGCGATCAGAAGATCAACAAGCAAGCCCGCTAGTTCTCCTGTGAATCCAATCAGTAACACTTTCGTACAGTCCGGTCTCGTCGTCTGATATGTCCCATATCTCGCCTAGGGGTGGTAAACGTCAGACCCCAGTAGCTCGATAAGTCGTGTCGATATGAGATCTATAACAGTTCGAGAAACTACTGGTAACACTTACCTGTAAATCTCAGCAACCCTGGCCAGGGATTTCCGGTTATAGCCAATCGAACAAGGCACAACATCAACTCCCTATACCGGGAGAGACGAATCCCCTCCTATCACTCATTGCCTCCATGTGATTCGGGACTGTACCCAAAAACCACCGTTTTGCACGCCCTCTTGGACGTGGTAAGGTGGAAATCAAAGCACAGTGGGAATCACACAAGACTCTATGACGATCTCGGGTCAACAGACTACTCTGTACCAGTGTCACCGGAGAACTGCCATCTGACGTGAGGTATAATACCATCTGGGAGTTCTCGGCGAGTCCGTCCAATGTACCCAGTCTCCACTGAGCACCCGTATATCATCTATGATGTCAAACACCAATGGATATGGGATCATCCATCGCCCATCTATATGGGTCGAGAAGCTACACGCTAGTCTACTCCGGTATATCGATGCCTCGTCTCGATACACCCACGACTAGGGACTTTGAAAGATGTACTTATGGACTACCATGTCCCCACTAGTATGATCCGCATCATAGTCCAGGTAGTCAAGTACACATCCTAAGGGTTTTACCAACATGTAACAAAGAGACAATCAGTGTACACGTTAAGGTAAAGAGTAACCAGATAGCATACTATCATATCGAGCAAGAAAGTCATCCCTATATATGTCCAAGCATCCACTACAATATACATCCTATGTATAGTAATGGCTTCTAGGGCATACATATAACTAACACTGATATTATAGCGGATCTGGGAACGATGTTACATGTTAATAGTGTTATACATCGAATGGTTGACATGTGATCGTGATATGAGATAAGATATATTAAGATATTCATAATAGGTCGCATTAGGCGATGTATACCTCTTTATGATGATATATGATGATGATATCGGTTTGTACGTAGCTGTAGATCAGCAATCAGATCATGACTATATTGATGATATTAGTATCGTACTAGACGTAGATCAGTACCCAGATTACGATCTTGGATAAAGAGGATACCAGATGAATAATGTGATATTGACCCGTACCCAGATTTGGGGATGCCGTACGACGGATTTACGTACGAGCTACATATTGATGATTGATCCGCACTCTTGACTTGGGATGTCTGATTATAGATTTGGTATCGGATATGATATTATTGAGGTGGGATCACCGACTATATATATACAGGTATGTATACATATCGACTCTGATGTTAGGCGGTTTCCTTACCTGTAGTTCAGCTTGTTAGTTCAGCCGTATAGTTTAGTGTAGTTGTTAGACTAGATTAGACTCCTACCTATTTCAAAACTAGCGGATCGTTGGTATTTTAAAAGACAGGTTAAGGGATTCTACGGATATTTCAAAAGCCGTATCTTTTCTTAAAAACACCGTAGCCCTTATTTCCAAAACCCCACGATTTGTGTTATTTAAAATGGCACCATAGTATGACGCATATATATATATATATTAAATGCAGATTAGTTACCATTGTGTCTAGTATTTAGCTCCCGCTCATTATTGTTGTTCGCCCCGCATCGCATACTTACATTGCTATTTCATATTGCATTGTTGATATTATGCTGTTTGGACACCAGCACCATTACCGATGATGCGTATGTACCACGTACACTTACTTTCCGGCTCACACACATCTTCATCGGTAATTTCCATGTCGCGTACACCTTAGAAAATATTATTGCTTGACTTAGCTTGTTAGTTAGTAGTTTGACATGATATTAGTGTACCTGCCTTATATGCCAGTTTAGACATTGTAGTTATTACTTGTCACTTCATGCATACTGTTATTCATTGTTATGCCGCATTCATAGATTTTCATGCCTATATTCATGGTTTTACGTGCTATTGATGCTTTGGATTCGGATTTCATTAGATTTCTTGGATTTGGAGGAAAACCGCAAAAACATAAATAAACTTCTTCTCTCTCTTTTAAATAAAAAGTGCGGTTTTCCCATGATGTATGAGTCGTCCACCATGAGTTTGCTGATGGATTTCGAGACCCGAGTTCGAGGAGTGGAGGAACCATTTTGGGTACATGGTCGACCCGGTGCGGTACCCCGTGGCAAGAGGATCGCAGATGATGGCGTTGAGCCTGGCAGGGAAGCACTACCGACCGGTGATTTTACCCGACGCGTCGGATATCCGGAGGATACCGTCGTGGTCTTGAGATGGATGGTAGGGGCCGGTCTGGACTGACGGCGCCCTAGATATTGAGTTTGAGACATTGAGATTTCGAGATATTGAGATACTGAGATTTGATGATACAGGCCAGTCCGGATAGCCGGAGCCTGAGATTTTGAGACATTGAGATTTATGTTTTGTGTCGATACTAGACACTGTTTATGTTGATTTCATTTATGATACCTCATTTTAAGAATACAAAGGAAATCTCACTAAATTATGAAAGCAGTTTCTTTAGTACATGTATTCTGTTTTCATGCATTCATACATCATCCATATGATACATTGCTACCTGAGGCACTGACACGAGCACTTAGTATTACCGTTGTTTAGAGGTATACCCTAGCCATTGTTATAGGCTGCTGGTTATATATTTGAGGATATATTATGATTGTATGATTTAGGATTGCATTGTTCATGCGATTTCTGTTCGTAGATGTTTCTATTCACGAGTTGGCAACTCACCCCCGTTGTGCCACAGTTTCTTGCAGGTTTTGCCGTACAGGTTTCTTTACGGCTTTGCTGGCACTACTTCCATTTCCGGGTGATTTTCTAGTAGGTGGGTTTATTGTGTCGTACCCATCAGTATACTTTGTATATATTATTATTCAGTTGTATCTAAAAGTTCCATCAACCAAGCATGTATTTATTTTTTTGATAGAGACCAGTGATGTTATTCTTTCAACCTTAGAGTCGTGTTCATATCAGATTTTTGCATTTTTATACCGCCCAATTTTTATCACATTGTTTATCGGTAGGTACTCTTGGGCCGTGTTTGCTAGTTAATTGCAGGATATAGGTTTTCAGCTCTAAAAGTGAAATTCATGGAAAAGCATGACAAATTCCAGATTACTGCCAACCCCAGATATAACATGGGTCTCCGCTCTCTATCCGTATGTTGCCGCACACCAGTTTAAGGGACAAAATGGCAAATCAATATCATTTTCATGCACAAAGCTCAATGTCAACACAAGATCCAACATATCTACGCGGAGCTCAAGGAAATCATGGCAAAAGATCCACATCACATCACCTTTTGATCTAATGAAATTCTGGAAGAAATGTGAAGAGCTTCTGAGAAACAACATATACCACACTAAAGAGTACTGCAAACCAGGGAAAATCACCAAAATTGAAGGGCCAACCCCTCTTTATGGCCGCGGATCCG
This sequence comes from Agapanthus africanus, assembly GCA_030015575.1. Lineage (NCBI taxonomy): Eukaryota > Viridiplantae > Streptophyta > Magnoliopsida > Asparagales > Amaryllidaceae > Agapanthus > Agapanthus africanus. The sequence continues at coordinate 393,598,809 of JASDDO010000026.1, read as the reverse complement.
CGGCATAAGCACTCTTAGGCCGCGGATCCTTGGCCCTATTGACTCGTCAAATCCTGAGGTTATGTGGGGACAGATTGTTGGCCTAGGTTTTCGGTTTCCTGCCTATAAATAGCCCAGAACAATGCCAAGTGAAGGGTGCTTATTCTTGTGTAAAATTTAGGATATGTTTTGTAGTTCTTCTTCCTCTTTTCATCTTTTCTCCATTAAAACTTTGTAGTGAGCTTTTTATGAGTGAAGGATGAATAAAAGAGTTCTTTTTGTTACCATGCTTGTCTTGTTATGTTGCTAATGATAGTTACTTGTATTTTTCATTTGCTAATCTAGTTGTTGTTATTTGTTTTTTGTTTCATTCTTGTTCTCTTTTCCTTTATCCTTAACAACAATGATGCTTAAGCTTGATCCTTGCCAAGGTGAGGTCTCAAATAGATAGTTGTAATCTTCTAACCTCCTTCTTTCTATCTTCCTCCTTTTGTTGTATTTTCTTTTTCTTATAATGGGTGAGTAGGTTTCTTACTTGTTAGGGTAGGATAAGGAAAGTTTGAGAGAAGGAAATCTCCCTCACTCTTTCCTTGCCCAACATCTTAATTCGGACTCCCGTTAATTGAACCACAATCCGCTCCCTACGGCACCCTATCCTACATGATAGCGGTGATTCCTTAGTGAGACCGGTTGTCGTTGAATTAACCGGAGGTTAAGGCTAAGAGCCAAGAACGGACGGACAAGCACCAAAAGGAAGAACTTAAGCGTTGGAAAGCCTAGCTTATACTCGCAAGTTCCTTCCTAGACGTGCTAATCCCCGTTGTTGCCGATTACCGTAACACCGATATTAAGAGTGGCAACGAAAGAAGTGAGCGACTCCTAACTCAAACTAACCTAATCCTAACCCTAACAAGCTCTCTTTATATATCATTTTAGCACATAGTTAATCTCAAAACAAACCTGGACATTTGGACTTAACTCGTTAAAGCACATAGAAAAAGATTCCCATCTCCCTGCGGACGACCCGTACTCAACCGGCTAGCTACAAGCGAAACCGTCTTGATTGTGGTAATTAACTAAGCACGCAAAAACTCTACCAATCAAATGGCGCCGTTGCCGGGGAGACGGTAGTTTATTTCTTTGTGTAATTTCGGGTTAATCTGTGAATATAAATATAACCGAAAAACAAACAAAAAAAATATACATTGTAAAAAAACCATCTTGTTATTTTTGATTAGTTTTTGTGCAAGTGTGCAGGATAAAAAGACGGTCGAGTTTAGTGCCAAAGACGTGGGAAGTTAGACCCATATCTCGCGGCTACACCGCGACGGATCAAGACGGGCCAACGGTCTACTGTAAAAATCTAGAGCAGATACAGTAAGCAAATCAAGATTCAGAAAATCCAGACAAGAAGAGGACAGCCAAGGAAGGACCTACAAGATTTTTGAAGCTCCAAGGCCACCTTCAAGCCGCGGAACCGCGGCATAAGCGTGCTTAGGCCGCGGAACCGCCGCGGTTTGCTGGCATCAGCAGCTGAAAATTTCTGTGAGTATTTATTTCTCCTTCCTCACTCCTCTGAACTCCACTGAACTGTGTTTTCTGCAGCATTCTTTGCGCAAACTCTCTTCCCCTTCCAATAAATTGTTTTTGTGCAGGATTCTTTGCGTCGCGCTAAAAAAAATAAAAATTTGATTGCAGTTGATTGTTACTGCTTTGCATATTTTAATCGGACTTTAAGGGGCTTGAAACCAATCCAGATTGGGTGGGGATTTCATCACCCTTCCCAGGACCCTAGAAATCACACAAAAGCATATGCATTGACCATTGTTTAATTAAAAAATACTAGACTCAGCCCTAAGGACTTCGCGCTCAATAGGACAGAGGACTAGTTACAGGCATCGGCCGTTTATCCTATCCTGACTTTGCGGTGTCTAGGCAAGTGTGTCCAAGGCAAGTGGTTACTTAATTAGGACCACTACTTACATAGTGGGGAGCCTCTCACTTACCTGGCACTTACCTGGCCGTAATTGGCGGAGAAGAGGCGGTTTGAGGTCCTATTTCTAGCCCTTTGGAACAGTTAGGAGCTGTCTAGCTGACCTAGGTGACCCTATATCTAGGTGTGATTGTGCATATCTTGTCTGTGATTGTTCGAAGCCGTAAGTCCGTACATATTTCTGTAATGCTCTTTCTAAAAAGAAAAAAAACACAAAAACCAAAAACTTTTATAAAAACTTGCCCTTTGTCGCCAAATTTCCATTTTTCACCCACCACCCATCGTATTTCTCCATTGACATTTTCTTACCCTCACCTTCTCCGCTTTGACTATACTAAACTCGTTTAGTGTATGCCCGCTTGGACTCGGGACACTAGCACCCTCCTAGTCCGCGTTACGTTAATCGCTACCGACTACGCGATCGACTCAGACGTCGAAACTCCTTCCACGCACGCCTCTTTCACCCTTACCTTTGCCGGCCAACTCCGACATTGACCGGAATTCTGTTCATACATCCTCACCTTCACCATCACCAACCTCTTCTTCCGCGATGTCTGGATTTAATCCAAACATCCTTTCAACTCCCCCGGGATTGATTCGACCTCCTGTGGATGCGAATAACCCACCACCACCGCCTGTCGTAGCGCCACAGCGAATCGCGCTCCAGGATCGTTTCTATCCCACCCGCTCTGCACTTCCCACCTGTCTTTCCCTTTCACTGGCTAATGGGGATAATTTTGAAATTAAGCCCCACTTCATTAACATGCTTCCGAAATTTCATGGGCTTGATGTTAGTTATATGTATGCCCTAGAGGCCATTACTGTACATAGGATGTATATTGTAGTGGATGCTGGGACATATATAGGGAGGACTTTCTTGCTCGACATGATAGTATGCTATCTGGTTGCTCTTTACCTTAACGTGTATATTGATTGTCTCTCTGTTACATGTTGGTAAAGCCCTTAGGATGTATACTTGACTACCTGGACTATGATGCAGATCATACTAGTGGGGACAGATAGTCTATAAGTACATCCTTCAAAGTCCCTAGTCGAGGGTATATCGAGACGGGGCATCGATATACCAGAGTAGACTAGCGTATACCTACTCGACCCATACAGATGGGCGATGGATGATCCCATATCCATTGGTGTTTGACATCAGAGATGATATACGGGTGCTCAGTGGAGACTGGGTACACTGGACAGACTCGCCGAGAACTCCCAGATGGTATTATACCTTACGTCAGATGGCAGTTCTCTGGTGACACTGGTACAGAGTAGTCTGTTGACCCGAGATCGTCATAGAGTCTTGTGTGGTTCCCACTGTGCTTTGTTTTCCATCTTACCACGTCTAAGAGGGCATGCAAAACGGTGGTTTTTGGGTACAGTCCCGAGTCATATGGAGGCAATGAGCGATAGGAGGGGATTCGTCTCTCCCGGTATAGGGAGTTGATGTTGCGCTGTGTTCGATTGGCTATAACCGGAAATCCCTGGTCAGGGTTGCTGAGATTTACTGGTAAGTGTTACCTGTAGTTTCTCGATCTGTTATAGACCTCATATCGACACGACTTCTCGAGCTATTGGGGTCTGACGTTTACCACCCTTAGGCGAAGTCCAGACGATGTTTGAAATTAGCATGGTTGATGCCTTGTGAGACCTCCTTGGGGTGCCTAGGAACCCTACAGTGGTATCAGAGCCTAGCTAGAGCCTTAGGCGAAGTCCAGACGATGTTTGAAACCCGATCGAACCGAAAACCCAACCCGGAAAATGCTCTCTGTACTTTTTCTAAAATCGTGGTTTTTTCCAAATTAAAAATATGCAGAAAAACCAGCAGGGATATCTAAGAGTTACGGTGAATTTTGATGACCTAATTCCATCATTACGCCGTGGATCCGCGGCACGAGCATGGCTCGTGCGGCGGATCCGCGGCCGTTTCGTCGTATTGTTCATCGAAATTTGCACCAAAATCAATAATAGTCAGTGCTGGTTTTCCTGGGAATATTTTAATATTTATTCCAGAGTTTTATTTTCTGGGTTGTTTTTGGGGATTCGGTGTTTCGATCGGAGTATCAAATTTTGTCTGTGTGGCTTTCCGGATAAATTTTAGAATATGTTAAAAAGTTCGACCGGATATAAATACCCAACTTTTCCCCTGTCGGGAAATTTCCAAGAGTTGGATTTTTCCGTAGTTTAAAGACGTTCTAAGTAGTGCAAGTAACGCGATGGACCCTCTAGAAGACAACAAACCTTAACTCAATTATGTGACCATCTTGAACTGCCCTTTGAACCTTCGGGTTTGGGGCAGTACGGCGTGCCACATGTGAGGCGTTGGCTTGACCCTTCTACGGCTAGACCGTTGGTACTGAGGCACGAACTGAATGTTTTTAAACTTGTTTCATGTGTTGATCTGTATCGAGAAAACTTGGGTGTTTGAATGCTCGATCGGAAAGTTTAACATTTTCTATTTATCTGGAATGTGATACAACAATTGGAATTCACAGATAGTTATTAGATAACTGAATGAATGTTATAAACATAGCAGTTTAGTCTCACTTGATCGGTTGCCACGGAATTTTGATGTGATCAAAAGTCCGTCGCAATCACGTAGCGTACGCGGATACTCGCCGGGTAAACTTAATAGACAACCTCACTCCATAGCCCCGACCAAGTGACTGTAGGAGAACCCCGTCGCCGAAAGCATCCGTTCGGGTGCTCGCGGTAGCGGTGTTCCGCCTTGGTGCACTTCGTCGACGGCGTCGGGGGTGCGGCCGCCTACTGAAGTTTGCGACGAGCATGCGATCAAAATGTCGGGAATCTTGTTGAATTGCCCGACTTGATATTGAAAAGTGTTTTCGATAATGAGACTAAAATGCGGGGTTTATAATTGTTAGGCATGTGATGTCTAAGAAATTCATTTGGTCAGGCATGCGATGTCTGAGGAGGTTGCGGATTCCAACTGTTGTAGTTTTACACTTTCTTTTCTGTGACCATAAGTGTAATATGTGATATCGCCGGTTTCATTGCTATATGTCAACGACAATTGGGATGGACATATTTACTTACGTTGATGACATGTGATGTTATGTGTTGCTGGATATGTTATATTGGATCGTCGTGTTTGAATAGCCGGGGGTTTTTATGTGAGATGAGTGTTTTTCATTTTCATTCATGTAAAAACTTGTATGTAATATTCTTTTATTGGGGCACTTCCAGGTTGCGGAAGATGTCACCTTTTGTATATTATTTACTTTTCCGCACTAGGATAGACCCAAGGAGGGGAGCACAAGTAACCGGGTTCTGGAGTCCAGTGGGAGACCAACTCGAGGAGTCGAGTCCGGGTCTCCTAACTCTGGAATTGGTAGGGTTGCTTGCCGCTCTCGTAGGGGTCTAGGGGTGTGGGTTTGGCTATTCATCATGACCGTGGAATCCGTGTTTTATACTGGCTCGTATTGAAAACACGGACGTCCTAGTATATCCAATATTTCATATGATTCTTCTGCTGCGATATCTGTGATGTGATCATGTGATGTTCTGTGATAGATACTGTATATAGTATATATGATATATTATATAGATGTTACTTATGTTTTACACCCGCGCTAGCCCTGCCCTGCTCTGCCGTTACTTACCTAACCTAACGGTGCATGAGGGGACATCGAGGCGAATGCGGATGGCATAAGTGTACGTCGTATTTATCTGTGATGTTTAGGTGTTTAAATGATGGGACTTCATTAATGTGATTAATGAAATAAAAGAAACCTAAGATGTTGCAGAATCGAATTTCAAAATAAAACAGGTAGCTACAGTTCTTGCTTTGCACAGCGGTATATGTGATATATCCTGCACCTTATTCGATGAGGAAAGGACCGAGATCCCTTCACCGGGAGTGACTCCTTTAGCAATAACTGGCAGATGCTACACACTCGGTTTGTCTTTTGATTGCTTTTAAGAGTTTTTACTTTGCACAGTGATATATATGATATATCCCGCACCTCATTCGACGAGGAAAGGACCGATGATCCCTTCACCGGGAGTGACTCCTTTAGCAAAACTAGAAAAGCCTCAAAAACACTCCATTTCAAAATTCATTCGATCCTACAACGATATCAAGTTCATTACGCAATAGGTTTTCAGAAAAACCTGTCGTAGCCCTCCGTCATTTCAGATAAGTCCTATTTAGTATTCGTGCTACGTTTGTTAATCTCCGTCAAGGCGTAGTGTGCGGTAGCTAACTAGTATTTATCTGCTTATGCATATGATGCAGATTGGATTAGGGTAGTCGTGCGGCCTTGTTGACCTCCGTCAAGGGTCGTGCGGGTGGGTTTAATTCGATCAAGAAATGACGGGTTGAACTTGACTAGTAGCCTATGGTTTGTTGACCTCCGTCAAGGTCATAGGGTGCTAGGGGCAAAATTATCGGGAATTTCAAGTGTTGAAATTTGCAATGAGATTGCATACCTTCTATGAGATAGTTGGATCCCGATACCCGCTGCGAGTAAGAGTTACTCCTGGGAGAGTTTTACACATTACAATTAGCCAATCAAGTAGGTGTCTAGAAAGGTGTTAACGAGGTTACGCCTCTGGGAAAACGAGGTTTACATTAATTAGGTTCGTGCGAAAGCACGGGGGACCTCCTTCAAAGTACCGACACTGGCCTGGCTGAAAGATTGGCGAACTTGTAGTATGTAATTAATCCCGGCTAGTCTTTCCTTTTAGGATTTGAAGGAAGATTTGATAAAACCAGTGGGAGCCATCCTGATTAGATAAAATAATAACCAATCTATTCTTGAAAGAGCGCACGCTGAATGTTTTCTTCTCTCTCTCTCCAGGTAGCGACCATATCACGCCTTAATCAAGATAATAATACGGATTATTGACCGAACCCGCTTGTTATACTGAGCTGGGGAACGTTGGTCCCGCTCCACCTTATAGTTGTTATAAGACAGAGCAGGAAATTGGGGAATACCAAAATTCCTATGCCGCCCAAACGAAGAGAGTGCATGCTGATGCATCATCTTCGGGTGTGTTCATTACAGAGAACTGTTTCTCAGTATCCTTTACGTCCTGGGTATGTGATACCAGATCAGGATCCCAGATATGTAATCTGTTACATAGGGCTGCAGAAAGGTAGAGAACTGAGAACGGGTGATAAGTTTCATGAGGCAGAAAACGGGGCAAGTGTTGCAGCCAAGTCTGTTGGTCACTGTCACCCTGTATTCCAAATACATTGATTCTGAACGAATGTTATTAGATACCGAACCTGATATACAAAATCATATCTATCTCTTTATTAGTAAAGAAATGATAAAATTTTGTATTGTTGGATAATGTTTTGAACATTTCCTATATCAAAAGTTGATCGGATCAGGCACGTTATCTAAAAGCATTGATGTTCTAAATCAAACTACAGTTCTTAGTATATGGAACACACATAAGAGGAAGAGTTCAGAAATGAACGAATCCTTCTTGAGGCATTGTGGACTAGGTCACATCAATGCGACCCGACTAGCTGAAGTTACATGTAGATGTATATTTAAATCAGTTTGAATTTACATCTTATGAAACTTGCCAGTCATGTCACAAAGATAAAATGACCATAGCCCTGTTTATTGGAAACAGAGAAAGAGTTAGTAAACTCTTGGGATGATACATGTTGATGTATGTAAATTCCCCTGTCTACATATGCCAGAACTGGTTCTTTGTACTTCATTACATTCTCTGATAATCTCTCAAGATTCAGACATATGTTCCTGTTGAAGCACAAGTCTGAACCTTTTGAGATATTCACGGAATGCAAGTTAGAAGTAGAGAACCAAAACGGGTATAAGTATTATGTCCTTTGATGTGATCGAGGAGGAGAATACTTGAGCACGGAATTCCTGGATTATTCTAAAGGAGAATGGGATTCTCTCTCAGCATTACTCCTCCGTATACACCATAGCACGATGGTAAATCGGGGTGGAGCAATCACACCCTATGTGATAAGGTGTGCTCTATGATGAGTAATACTGAGTTAACTGCTTCCTATTTTGGGAATTATGCGCTTGAGAAGAAGCATACCTATTGAATAGGGTTCAAATCAAATCAGTTGCCTACCACTTCATATTTGATATGATAAGGGAAGAGCCCATCTCTTAAGTTAGTTAAGATTTGGGATTGTCCGGCCTATGTCTAAAAGCAAAATCCGGACAAGGTCGAGGCAAGGTCAGTTATGTAGAACTGGAAAGGTTCCAGCTATGCAAACTACAGCAGATAATTTGGTACAACCAAAGGATTCAGTAGAAACCAACGAACCTCAGCCTCTCCGCCGATCTAGTATGGTTCCTCACCCACCTGAGAGATACTTCAGTTTCTCTATGACAGTGGAAGCGAGGATTGCATCATGAGATGATGACCCAACTAGCTTCAAGCTGGCCATCAGGAGTGAGACTCTGTAAGAATGGCTGGATGCTTAGCGATCTGAGATGGAATCCTTATACACCAACAAAGTATGGACTTTGGTTGCTATATCTGAAGGGTTAAATTCCCATCAGGAGCAAGTATATCTTGAGAAGATTACTTGGTGTACTTGGAAAGGTTGAGACTTTCAAAGCTGGACTTGTTAAAGGTTTTCGTCATCGACCAGGCGTGGATAATGATGAAACCTTTTCCAGTACCTATGCTTAAGTCCATCCAGATACTACTTGCCATGGCTACATACCATGACTACGATATCTGGCGGTTGGGTGTCATGACTGCTTTTCTAAATGATATTTTAGAAAAGTGCGTCTATAAGTACACAGCCAGAGGGCCTCGTAGACAGTGGGAGCAGCGGAAACGTGTGCAAGATGCTTTATAGGATAAAGCAGGCATCGCGGAGTTGGAACATCTGTTTTGATGGATTAGTCAAAGAAGTTGACATCATCAAAATGGTAGATGAACCTTGTATAAACAAAAAGGTAGTAGGGAGTATGGTGACGATCCTCGTAGAGTACGTGGATGACATACTCTGGATAGGGAAGGAGTTTCCTATGCTACGCTCGATCAATCTCCGCTTATCACAATGATTCTCCATATAGGATGAAAGTGATACCTCCTAAATCCTGGGTTTTGGATCTATGAGATAGATCTAATTGGATGTTAGGATTCTCACTAGTTGTAGCGAGATGGTATCAATCGATCCTGGGGAGAATCACTGGAAGGGTTCCAGGGTGATAAAGACGACTGAATGTCAGTAACAGGCATTGTCTTTACCCTCAGTAAAGGGACGGTATGTTGGAAGAATTCCAAGCTAGATACCGTGGCATACTAGACGATAAAGGCTCGATACATCGCTACTTAAGATGCTACCAAGGAGGATGTTTGGGTGTATATTGGTTCATGAGATGAACTACGTTCCAACCATTGTGAGACAATGGAGTTGTGGCTTATGCCAAGAAACGACGGTCCCATCAGTGATCCAGACATATTCTAAGGCGGTGTCACCTGATCATGGAGATAGTTGATCTCTAGGGTGATCGAGGTTAGGAGAGTAGACTCAGAGGACAACACGGCGGATCCACTCACAAAGGCCTTTTCCCAGAGAGAGACTTTTATGGGATGGTTGAGTATGAGATACTACAACCACTGCTACAGATGGCCCTAGTGCAAGTGGGAGATTGTTAGTTATATGTATGCCCTAGAGGCCATTACTGTACATAGGATGTATATTGTAGTGGATGCTGGGACATATATAGGGAGGACTTTCTTGCTCGACATGATAGTATGCTATCTGGTTGCTCTTTACCTTAACGTGTATATTGATTGTCTCTCTGTTACATGTTGGTAAAGCCCTTAGGATGTATACTTGACTACCTGGACTATGATGCAGATCATACTAGTGGGGACAGATAGTCTATAAGTACATCCTTCAAAGTCCCTAGTCGAGGGTATATCGAGACGGGGCATCGATATACCAGAGTAGACTAGCGTATACCTTCTCGACCCATACAGATGGGCGATGGATGATCCCATATCCATTGGTGTTTGACATCAGAGATGATATACGGGTGCTCAGTGGAGACTGGGTACACTGGACGGACTCGCCGAGAACTCCCAGATGGTATTATACCTTACGTCAGATGGCAGTTCTCTGGTGACACTGGTACAGAGTAGTCTGTTGACCCGAGATCGTCATAGAGTCTTGTGTGGTTCCCACTGTGCTTTGATTTCCATCTTACCACGTCCAAGAGGGCGTGCAAAACGGTGGTTTTTGGGTACAGTCCCGAGTCATATGGAGGCAATGAGCGATAGGAGGGGATTCGTCTCTCCCAGTATAGGGAGTTGATGTTGCGCTGTGTTCGATTGGCTATAACCGGAAATCCCTAGCCAGGGTTGCTGAGATTTACTGGTAAGTGTTACCTGTAGTTTCTCGAACTGTTATAGACCTCATATCGACACGACTTATCGAGCTATTGGGGTCTGACGTTTACCACCCCTAGGCGAGATATGCGACATATCAGATGATCTGACCGGACTGTACGGTAGTGTTACTGGTTGGATTCACTGGAGTGTGAGTGGGCTTGCTCGTCGATCTTCTGATCGCTCAATACCCGGGTGGCCGATACGTTTAGCAGACCGCTTGCGGCTTGTGGATGTTTGATATGATCATCATCCGCTGCCGGCGTATTGACGAGTCTTTAGAGTCCTACACAGAGGTTTCCTGGCTCAAGCGAAACGAAATAGGAGCGCATATGAGATATGTGCGGGACCGAGAATAATACGTGTATGTGATACCATATTTCATTCTCGCGAACAATGTGTCGAATGGTTGTATGCGATATAACCTAGTTATCGAATCCAAGATTGATTCGATAAATCGATACATTGGATATTAGTCGGTTATATGCGATATGACCGGATCGTTAAATCAAGTGTTGATTTAATGCATAACTATATATTTGATATATTACTTTGCATTAACTAGTATCGGTTCACTTTAAATGGATTTTCTCGCTCGGATGTGCGCATTATATATGTGATATGATTTTGTGTACATGCTTGCATCATGTTTGATGGTGCATGTAAAATTGGTTAATTATAAAGAATTAAAACTTGGTTAATGAAATGGTTAGGGTTTATTATTTGCTTATTCATTTTATTCATTTATTTATTCTTTTGGAAAAAGAAAAGGAAATGATAAAATGGTGGCATTCTTTGTTCTTTCATGAAGCTTCATGAATACTTTGACTTTGTGACCACTTTGTCTCATCCTTAACCCTAACCATTCCACTTAACCCTAATTAATTCTCTACACCTAACCATGGTTCTATTATGATAAGAATTCATTATTCTTTTCATTTTAGGATTAACTTATGATATTCATTATCTTCTTCTTCTTCTTCATCTTCAAAGAAGAAAGCTTCACTTCATCAATGGTGATTGATGAAAATGAGTGAGAAATCCAATTCTAAAGTCTACCCACTTCCTATTTCTTCATCCTCTACCTCTTGCCAAGTAGTAGAGTGTGTTTCCTTCACAAGTTTTCTAGACTTGGTGAAGTTGGAGCTTGATCTAGCGATGCCTCGACGTAGATCATCTTCGGCACGTCGTCGATGACCTAGCCCGCTCTTTCTCCGATAAATCCGACGCTAGAGCCCGGGATTTGATTTGGACAGCGGAGAGGACCTCATCACGGAGCCGTGGAGGTGGAGGACCGGATCTACAAAGGTTGTATTTCCGTATTCTTATAGTTAAGTGTTAACTAGTTTGCTTTGTCGCCTAAATTTCTAGCCAACGATCTTGTTAGGGTTTCTCGGCACCGTTAAAATTTGAAATTGGCATGGTTGATGCCTTGTGAGACCTCCTTGGGGTGCCTAGGAACCCTACACTTGAATCGGAAGATGCCTTTATCTTCATCAACAAGTTTCAAAATGTTTGTGCCATGATGAAAATGACCCAGCTGTCGGACGATGCTATACGGCTACGGGTCATTCCGTTCACTTTGTGCGATCTTGCTGAAAAGTGGCTGTATAGCACTGCTTCCCACTCCATAACCAGTTGGGTCGAGTTTGTGAAAGCGTTTCTCAAGAAATTCTATCCGAATCATAAAACCGCTAGGATCCGTAACGAAATCAACCAATTCTCCTAGCTTCCTACTGAACCCTTTTAGAAGTGCTTTGACCGGTATAAAGACCTTCTTTGTTCAGTGTCCTCACCATGGTATTGAGAAATGGCAACTTTGCCAAATCTTATACGAGGGCCTGAACCCAGCAACCAAGCAGTTGTTGGAAATCATTTGTCAGGGCCACTTCCTATCGAAATCTGACGAGGAAGCGTGGCAATTCTTCGACGACCTTGCGAAACAAACGCTTCAATGGGATAGCACCAGACCAACTTCTTCTTCTTCTTCCTCCACTTCTACTGGTCAGTCTAGGCTAGGCATTCACCAACTTGATGTCTCTATTGCGATGAAAGCTAAAATGACTGCAATAACGAGAAAACTTGAAGCGATAGAGAGCAAATTTTCATCTCCTGCTCCTGCCCCTATTCTTCCCCTTCGTACCATTTGTGCTTGTTGTTCCGATCCTTCTCACTTAACCGAAGAGTGTCCTTACAATCCACCATCTCAAGGACAGGTTCAGGTTAATGCTGCATTTCAGTAAAGACCGAGAAATGATCCATACTCTTCCACCTACAATCCCGGTTGGAGGAACCACCACAATTTCTCCTAGAATCAGAATCAGCATCAATTCCAAGGCAACAATTTCCAGAGGCCCCCTCCTCCGCAACAACAAGCGCAACAACAAACTCAACATCAGTTTCAGCAGCCCTTCCAATCCCAACCCTTTCAAAATCAGACGAACAATTTTGCAACCAACAATTCTTTTCCCCAAAACAACTTATTTCCGTCAAACAACGATAAGGTTTTCTCGCTCGAACGAAGTTTGGAGGCGTTCGTTAAACAATCTGTTAGTTATATGTATGCCCTAGAGGCCATTACTGTACATTGGAAGTATATTGTATTGGATGCTGGGACATATATAGGTAGGACTTTCTTGCTCGACATGATAGTACGCTATCTGGTTACTCTTTATCTTAATATGTATACTTTCTGTCTCTCTGTTACATGTTGATAAAGCCCTTAGGATGTGTACTCGACTTCCAGGACTATGATGAAGATCATACTAATGGGGCCTGGGTAGTCCATGAGTACATCATTCAATGTTCCTAGTCGAGGGAATATCGAGACAGGGCATCGATATTCCAGAGTAGACTAGCGTATATCTTCTCGACCCATGTGATGGGCGATGGATGATCCCATATCCATTGGTATTTGACATCAGAGATGGTATGCGGGTGCTCGGTGGAGACTGGGTACACTGAACGGACTCGCCGAGAACTCCCAGATGGTATTATACCTCACGTCAGATGGCAGTTCTCTGGTGACACTGGTACAGCTTAGTCTGTTGACCCGAGATCGTCATAGAGTCTTGTGTGTCTCCCACCGTGCTTTGATTTCCACCCTACCACGGCTCTACTGAGTCGTGCAAACAGGTGGTTTTTGGATACAGTCCCGATTCACATGGAGGCAATGAGCGATAGGAGGGGATTCGTTTCTCCCGGTATTGGGGGTTGATGTTGCGCTATGCACGACTGCCCATAACAGGAAATCCCTGGCCAGGGTTGCAGTGATATACTGGTAAGAGTTATCAGTAGTTTCACGAATGTTATGGACCTTACGTCGGCATGACTTATCAAGCTACTGGGTCCGACGTTTACCACCCCTAGGCGAGATATGCGACATATCAGACGAACAGACCGGACTGTACGGTAAGTGTTACTGGTTGGATTCACAGGAGTGTGAGCGGGCTTGCTTGTCGATCTTCTGATCGCTCAATACCGGGGTGGCCGTTACGTTTAGCAGACCGCTTGCGGCTTGTGGGTGCTTGATATGATCATCATCTGCTGCCGGCGTATTGACGAGTCTTTAGAGTCCTACACAGAGGTTTCCTGGCTCAAGCGAAACGAAATAGGAGTGCATATAAGATATGTGCGGGACCGAGAATAATGCGTGTATGTGATACTGTATTCCATTCTCGCGATGAATGTATCAATTGGTTGTATGCGATATAACCTAGTTATCGAATCAAGGATTGATTCGATAAGCCGATACATTGGATATTAGTCGGTTATATGCGATATGACCGGATCGTTAAATCAAGTATTGATTTAATGATTTAATGCATAATTATATATTTGATATATTACTTTGTATTAACTAGTATTGGTTCACTTTAAATGGATTTCCTCACTTGAAATACACAAGTTGTATATGTGATATACTTTTGTGCACAAGATTGTATCATGTTTGATGATACATGCAAACTTGGGTTTGTGTAAAGAATTAAACCATGGTTATGTTAAAGGTTAGGGTTTTGATTTACCTTCTTACTCATTTATTTATTTATTCATTAATTCATTTTGGGCAAAAATGAAATGGTGGCTTCGTTTGTTTTGTTGTTGAAGCTTCATGAAGCTTTGACTAAGTGACCATTTTGTCTTCATGTCCTAACCCTAACCATTCAACTTAACCCTAGTTAGTTCTCTACACTAAACCATGGTTGAGATTATGATAAGTATCATTTTGTTTTCTATTTTAAAATAACTTATCATATTCTTTCTTCTTCTTCTTCTTCTTCTTCTTCAACAAAGAAGAAACCTTGCCTCCATTAATGGCAACTTGAGAAAAAGAGTGAGAAATCCAATTCTAAAGTGAACCCACTTCCTATTTCTTCATCCTCTACCACTTGCCAAGTAGTATAGGGTGTTTTCTTCCCAAGTTTCATGACTTGGTGAAGTTGGAGTTTGATCTTGAGTTGCCTCGACGTAGATCATCTTCGACATCGAAGTCGACGACCTAGCCCGATCTTTTCTCTGACGAAACCATCGCCAGAGTCTGGATTTCGATTGGTACAGCGGAGGGACGTCTACACGGAGCTATGAAGGTGGAGAACTGGATCTACAAAGGTTGTAGTCACTTCCCTTCAAGTTAAAGTTGTTTACTTGCATTGCATCGCCTATACATCTAGTTAACGATCCGTATTAGGGTTTGTAGGCACATGAAAAATATTGAATTGGCCATGTTTGATCACTTGTAGAACCTCATGGGTGTGCCTAGGAACCCTACAGTGGTATCAGAGCTACTAGGCATTGGATGTCGACCTATGGGGGGTTCTCACTGTGTGACAGTGTGGCGAAGCATAGGCTCTTACCCCCAGGGTGTCCCGAGACCGGAAGTTGTTCCGGGGGGTTGTAGTCCTCGCGAGCGGGCATGCGTAAAAAGTAGCTGCTGAGGGACCCGTTGGTGCCACGGTGACCCCATTGGATGGGGTGGCTGCCTGACCAACATTGGTATCAGAGCCTAGCTAGAGCCTTAGGCGATGCGTAGACGGAGTTAGAAGTCCGATCGACCCGAACTCAAAACGGCTCTCTGGACATTTTCTAGATTTGGTGATTTTTTTGAATTAAAAATATGCAGAAAAATCTGCAGGAGTTTCTAAGAATTACTGTGAAGCCCGTACTCCTGATTCCATTAAAGTGCGGCGGAACCGCGGCATTAGCATGGCTAATGCGGCGGTTCCGCGGCCATTAAGTCTCCTCTTTCATTTAGTTTTACACAGTAATTCCTATTTTGTAGTGCTGGTTTTCCTGGGAATTTTTAATCTGAACTCAAGAGTTGAGTTTTCTGGGTTGTATTGGGAGTTTGGAAATTCGACCGGATTGTCTAATTTTGTCTATATGTTTTTCCGGGTAATTTTAGAATATGTTAAAAAGTATGACCGGATATAAATACCCAATTTTTCCCCTGCCGGGAAATTTCCAATTGTTTGATTTTTCCGTTGTTTAAAGACGTTCTAAGTAGTGCAAGTAACGCGATGGACCCTCTAGAAGACAACAAACCTTAACTCGATTATGTGACCGTCTTGAACTGCCCTTTGAACCTTAGGGTTTGGGGCTGTACGGCGTGCCACATGTGAGGCGTTGACTTGACCCTTCTACGGCTGGACCGTTGGTACTGAGGCACGAAGTGAATGTTTTTAAACTTATTTCATGTGTTGAGCTGTTTCGGGAAAACTTGGGTGTTCGATTGTTCGATCGGAAAGTTTAACATTTTCTATTTATCCGGAACGTGATACAATATTTGGAATTCACAAGTAGTTATGAGATAACTGAATGAATGTTATAAACATAGCAGTTTAGTCTCACTTGATCGGTTGCCACGGAATTTT
This sequence comes from Agapanthus africanus, assembly GCA_030015575.1. Lineage (NCBI taxonomy): Eukaryota > Viridiplantae > Streptophyta > Magnoliopsida > Asparagales > Amaryllidaceae > Agapanthus > Agapanthus africanus. The sequence continues at coordinate 393,582,585 of JASDDO010000026.1, read as the reverse complement.
GATGTGATCAAAAGTCCGTCGCAATCACGTAGCGTACGCGGATACTCGCCGGGTAAACATAATAGACAGCCTCACTCCATAGCCCCGACCAAGTGACTGTAGGAGAACTCCGTCGCCGAAAGCATCCGTTCGGGCGCTCGCGGCAGCGGTGTTCCGCCTTGGTGCACTTCGTCGACGGTATCAGGGGTGCGGCCGTCTACCGAAGTTTGCGATGAACATTCAATCAGGATGTCGGGAATCTTGTTGAATTGCCCGACTTGATATTGAAAAGTGTTTTCGATAATGAGACTAAAATGCGGGGTTTATAATTGTTAGGCATGTGATGTCTAAGGAATTCATTTGGCTAGGCATGCGATGTCTAAAGAGTTTGCGGATTCCAACTGTTGTAGTTTTACACTTTCTTTTCTGTGACCGTAAGTGTAATATATGATATCGCCGGTTTCGTTGCTATATGTCAACGACAATTGGGATGCGCATATTTACTTACGTTGATGACATGTGATGTTATGTGTTGTTGGATATGTTATATTGGATCGTCGTGTTCGAATAGCCGGGTTTTTTTTATGTGAGATGAGTGTTTTTCATTTTCATTAATGTAAAAACTTATATGTAATATTATTTTAATGGGGCACTTCAAGGTTGCGGAAGATGTCACCGTTGATGTATATTATTTACTTTTCCGCATTAGGATAGACCCAAGGAGGGGAGCACAAGTAACCGGGTTCTAGGGTCCAGTAGGAGGCCATCTCAAGGAGTCAAGTCCGGGTCTCCTAACCCTAGAATTGGTAGGGTTGCTTGCCGCTCTCGTAGGGGTCTAGGGGTGTGGGATTGGCTATTCATCACGACCGTGGAATCCGTGTTTTATACTAGCTCGTATTGAAAACACGGACGTCCTAGTATATCCAATATTTCATATGAAACTTTCTGCTGCGTTATCTGTGATGTGATCATGTGATTTGTTCAGATAGATATATTATATAGTATATATGATATATTATATAGACGTTACTTATGTTTTACACCCGTGCTAGCCCTGCCTCGCTCTGGCGTTAGTTACCTAACCTAACGGTGCAGACGGGACATCGAGGCGAATGCGGATGGCATAAGCGTACGTTATATTTATCTGTGATGTTTAGGTGGACTTAAATGATGGGATATTCATTAATGAGATTAATGAAAGAAAATAAACCTAATTGATGTTGTGGAATCGAATTTCAAAAATAAAATAGGTAGCTACAGTTCTTGCTTTGCATCGCGGTGTTCATTATAGAACATCCTGCACCTTATTCGATGAGGAAAGGACCGAGATCCCTTCACCGGGAGTGACTCCTTTAGCAATAACTGGCAGATGCTACACACTCGGTTTGTCTTTTGATTGCTTCTATAGTTTCTGCTTTGCACAGTGATATATATGATATATCCCGCACCTCATTCGACTAGGAAAGGGCCGACGATCCCTTCGCCGGGAGTGACCCCTTTAGCAAAACTAGAAAAGCCTCAAAAACATTCCATTTAAAAACCATTTGATTCCTCAACGAGATCAAGTTCAAAGTGTTAAAGGTTTTCTTAAAAACCATTCGCAACCCTCCGTCATTTTAGGAAGTAGAGTACTTAGTATTCGTGCTACGTTTGTCGACCATAGCCGAGGCGTAGTGTGCGGTAGCTAAGTGATGTCTTCCTACACAGCATATGATGCGATTAGTTAGGACAGTCATGTGGCTTTGTTGAGCTTAGCCAAGGGTCATGTGGGTGGGTCTAATTAATCACGAAATGATGGGTAGAACTTGACTAGTACCTATGATTTGTTGACCTTAGCCAAGGTCATAGATGCTAGGGGTAAAAACCATTATCGGGAATTTCAAGTGTTGAAATTTGCAATGAGATTGCATACCTTCTATATGATAGTTGGATCCCGATACCCACTGCGAGTAATTGTTACTCCCGGGAGAGTTTTGCACTTTACAATTAGCCGATCAAGTAGGTGTCTAGAAAGGTGTCAACGGGGTTACGCCTCTGGGAAAACGAGGTTTACTGTAATTCGGTCCGTGCGAAAGCACGGGGAACCTCCCTCAAAGTACCGACACTGGCCTGGCTGAAAGATTAGCGAACTTGTAGAGTGTAATTAATCCTGGCTAGTCTTTCCTTTTAGGGTTTGAAGGAAGATTTGATAAAAACAGTGGGAGCCATCCTGATTAGATAAAATATATAACCAATCTAATCTTGCAAGAGCACACGCAGAGTGTTTTCTTCTCTCTCTCTCCAGATAGCGACCATATCACGCCTTAATCAAGATAATAATATGGATGTATTGACCGAACCCGCTTGTTATACTGAGCTGGGGAACGTTGGTCCCGCTCCAACTTATAATTATTATAAGACAGAGCAGGAAATAGGGAATACCAGAATTCCTATGCCGCCCAAACGAAGAAAGTGCATATGATGCATGTCCTTCGGGTGTGTTCATTACAAAGAACTGTTTCTCAGTATCCTCTGCATCCTGGGTATTTGATACCGGATCAGGATCCCAGATATGTAATCTGTTACATAGGGCTACAAAAAGGTAGAAAAACTGAGAACGGGTGATAAGTTTCATAAGACAGAAAATGGGGCAAGTGTTGCAGCCAAGTCTGTTGGTCACTGTCACCCTGTATTACCAATACATTGATTCTAAACAAATGCTATTAGATACCGAACCTGATATACAAAATCATATCAGTCTCTTTATTAGTAAAGAAATGATAAAATTTTGTATTGATGGATAATGTTTTGAACATTTCCTATATCAAAAGTTGATCGGTTCAGGCACGTTATCTAAAAGCATTGATGTTCTAAATCAAACTACAATTCCTAGTATACAGAACACACACAAGAGGAAGAGTTCAGAAATGAACGAATCCTGCTTGAGGCATTGTAGACTAGGTCATATCAATGCGACCCGACTGGCTGAAGTTACATTTTAGATGCATATTTAAATCAGTTTGAATTTACATCTTATGAAACTTGCCAGTCATGTCACAAAGATTAGATGACCATAGCCCTGTTTATTGGAAACAGAGAAAGAGTTAATGAACTCTTGGGACTGATACATGATGATGTATGTAAGGTCTCCTGTCTACACATGCCAGGACTGGTTCTTTATACTTCATTATATTCTCTGATAATCTCTCAAGATTCAGTCATATGTTCCTGTTGAAACATAAGTCCGAAGCTTTTGAGGTATTCACAGAATATAAGTTAGAAGTAGAGAACCAATAACCGGGTATAAGTATTATGTCCTATGATGAGATCAGGGAGGAGAATACTTGTGCATGGAATTCCTGGACTATTCTAAAGGAGAATGAGATTCTCTCTCAGAGTTACTCCTCTGAATACACCACAGCACAACGGTGTATCGGGGTGGAGCAATCGCACAATATTAGATATGGTGTGCTCTATGATGAGTACTACTGAGTTTCCTATTTCCTTTTGGGAGTTATGCGCTTGAGAAGCTGCATACCTATTGAATAGGGTTCAAATCAAATCAGTTGCCTACCACTTCATATGTGATATAGAAAGGGAAGAGCCCATATCTTAAGTTAGTTAAGATTTGGGATTGTCCGGCCTATGTCAAAAGCAAAATCCGGACAAGATCGAGGCGAGGTCAGTTCTGTAGAACTAGAAAGGTTCCAGCTATACAAAACTGCAGCTGATGATTTGACAGAACCAAAGGATTCAATAGTTTCTGACGAACCTCAGCCTCTCCGCCGATCTGGTAGGGTTTCTCATCCGCCTGAGAGATACTTCGGTTTCTCGATGACAGTGGGAGCGAGGATTGCATCATGAGATGATGGCCTAACTAGTTTCGAGCAGGCCATCAAGAGTAGGGGCTCTGTAAGAATGGCTGGGTGCTTAGCGATCTGAGATGGAATCCATATACACCAACAAAGTATGGACTTTGTTTGCTATATCTGAAGGGTTAAATCCCCATCAGGAGCAAGTATATCTTGAGAAGATTACTTGGTGTAGATGGAAAAGTTGAGACTTTCAAAGCTAGACTTGTTAAAGGTTTTAGTCATCAACCAGGTGTGGATAATGATGAAACCTTTTCTAGGGACTATGCTTAAGTCCATCCAGATCCTACTTGCCATTGCTACATACCATGACTACGATATCTGGTGGTTGGGTGCCATGACTACATTTCTAAATAATGATTTAGAAGAGAACGTCTATAAGAACACAGCCAGAGGGCTTCTTAAACAGTGGGAGCAGCGGAAACGTGTGCAAGTTGCTTTACATAATAAAGCAGGCATCGCGGAGTTGGAACGTCTGTTTTAATGTGATAGTCAAAGTGTTTGACTTCATCAAAAATAGTAGATGAACCTTGTATATACAAAACGGTAGTAGAGAGTAAGGTAGTCATCCTCGTATTGTACATAGACAACATACTCTTGATAGGAAAAGAGTTTCCTATAGTACGATCGGTCGATCTCCTCTTGTCACATGGATTCTCCAATAGGATAAAGGTGATACCTCCTCGATCCTGGGGAGAATCATTGGAAAAGTTCCAGGGTGATAAGGACGACTGAATGTCAGTCGCAGGCATTGTCTTTACCCTTAGTAGAGGGACGGTATGTTGGAAGTGTTCCAAGCTAGATACCGTGGAAAACTAGACGATAAAGGCCGGTAACATCGCTATTAAAGATACTACCAAAGAGGCAGTTTGGGTGTATATTAGTTCATAAGATGAACTAAGTTCCTACCATTGTATGACAATGGAAGTGTGGCTTTGGCCCGGGAACCTTGGTCCTATCAGTGACCCAGACATATTCTGAGGCAGCATCACCTGATCATGGAGATAGTTGATCTCCAGGGTGATCGAGGTTAGGAGAGTAGACTCAGAGGACAACACGGCGGATCCACTTACAAAGGCTTTTTCCCAGAGAGAGACTTATATGGGATGGTTGAGTATGTGATACTGCAACCACTGCTACAGATGGCCCTAGTACAAGTGGGAGATTGTTAGTTATATGTATGCCCTAGAGGCCATTACTGTACATTGGATGCATATTGTAGTGGATGCTGGGACATATATAGGTAGAACTTTCTTGCTCGACATGATAGTACGCTATCTGGTTACTCATTATCTTAACATGTATACTTTCTATCTCTCTGTTACATGTTGATAAAGCCCTTAGGATGTGTACTCGACTTCCAGGACTATGATGAAGATCATACTAATGGGGCCTGGGTAGTCCATGAGTACATTCTTCAATGTTCCTAGTCGAGGGAATATCGAGACGGGGCATCAATATTCCAGAGTAGACTAGCGTATATCTTCTCGACCCATGTGATGGGCGATGGATGATCCCATATCCATTGGTATTTGACATCAGAGATGGTATGCGGGTGCTCAGTGGAGACTGGGTATACTGAACGGACTCGCCGAGAACTCCCAGATGGTACCTCACGTCAGATGGCAGTTCTTTGGTGACACTGGTACGTCTTAGTCTGTTGACGCGAGATCGTCATAGAGTCTGTAGCGTCTTGAAAAGTCGTTTTGGTGTTTTCCTGAAATTCGGTGAAAATTCGGTATTTTTCCGAAAACCGTCTTTCTCGTTATTTTGCAGTTTAGGGCTAATTATACCTAAAATGGATAGGTAATTGCTTGTTTTTAGTAGCTAATGAGTTAATTATGAAATTCTGGTCGTTTAAAAATTTTCCCTAATTTTTCAATTTTTTATATTATTTTAAGCCGGTAAGAAAATACATTAAATAAGCGATAAATACAAATTTTTCCGGGCTAATTTTAATCTCTAAAATTATGATAATTAAAATCTAGTGGTAACATAAATTTTTAGTAATTTATTTTGTTTTTTAACAAATTTTTATGATATGAAACGAATTTATTGAATTTTGAGCTAAAACTTGCAATTTTTGACTTGTAGGGGGCCTTTTTGCATAAAATTTCTTTTGTAAAACCCCTCTCTCTTTTCCCTCAGCCCTAGGACAGCCCCACCTTGTGCAAGTCCAGAAATTTCTGGCCTCATTTCTTGGGTTGCTTTCTTGAGTTGAATTTGATAGTTTATGGATCTATTTTAAATATAATGGATAAAGTATGGTGCATTTGACTTTGGAGACTTGACCATTGACTTTCCCCACTTGCCCACACCCCTCCCCATGCCCTCCTCTGGCCGAAACCTGAACCTCCTCTTCTTCATCTCTTTTCTTTTCATTTTTCTTCAATTTCTTCAAGAAAACACATCAAAATCCACACTTTATTCAAAAATCCAAACAAAATCCTTATGCTATCATTATCCTTAGCCATTCTTGCTTGAATCTTGGTGCTTGAGGCCATCACTTGGAGCAAATTTGTTCTTGCTAGATCCCAAATTGAGGTATAATTCTCATCAAGTTGCTTTCTTTTGCAAAAATTCCTTTAATTGTATGGTTTAGTGTTAAAAGTTAACTAATTTCTAATCTAGTTTAAAAAAAAAAGAGAGTAGTTTGCTTAAACTAGGGTTTTGAAGCCATGATAATTAATTAAGTTGTTTTATAGTTAATCTAGTTGTTAATGAACTAATCTATATGGTTACCTTGTTATGTAGTCTTCAATTTTGCTAATTTAGGTAATTTTAGAAGTTTGATTTTAGTTGTAAATTGTTGTTTTAGGATTTTCAAGAGAGGGTTATGTATGGAAATGGTTTATGAAACATGATAATGAGTTGAAACATGATAATGAGTTGATTAGGGTTAGAAAACATTATTTAGTTGATTTAAACCCAATTTGTTATCTAGTATTTTGCTAACCTAATCTATGAGATTAATCTTCTTATGTGGGCTTTTGTTGTGTTAATTTAAGTTTGCAAGTGTGGAAATTGATTTGGAATTTGCTAGGTTATAAATTCAAGAAATGGTTGTTTAGGGAAAATAGGATTGGAATCATTGTTATTGTGTTGTAATTAGTGTTTGTAGATTGCTTGTAGTGTGGTTGGGTGATTGTGCTAGATTGTAGTCGTTTTGTCGCTAATCGGCGATTTTTGCACCGATTTTGGAACGCAAATGCTTACTAGTTTTGTTATAAAATTATGTGATGGATTATTTTCGACATCTTGATGATTGTAATGGCTTGTCCTACGACTTTTAGGATGCGTGAGTGCGGATTTTTGGGTAGTCGGGTTTTAGTTTTGCCGGGCGACCAAATCGGCGTTTTTCGGCAGTTTTGCGATTTTCGCGTGTGTTCCGCGCACTTTGTGCACGTTGTACCTAGCTAGTGAACTTTAGTAGTTTCGTTGGAGTTTTGCGTCGTTCTTGATATGTAACCTCATGTTTGGTATTGATGTAAATTCCAGGTTCGGTCGCGGAGACGTCAGACGCGGCACGAAAGGGAAAGGCGGTGATTGGACACAGCTAGCCAGGGATTCCGGTGAGTAGATGTAATATCTACGGGGGACTATCGTTGGATGGCGCAAGCCGCCCGATAGTTTTAGTAACTTACAAGATTCTTAGTGATGTTAGTAATTAGGGGTGAAATACGTATATGATTAATTGCTGCATCCATGCATTATATTGACATACCTATACGAAACCTTTTCATAGGACACCTGCACCATTGCCAGGGTTTTTATATGCAGCACGAGCACTATTCATGCTTACACACACACCCTGGTAATTGCCATGCCACCACACTAGATAACCTTTAAATTTAAACCTTTTACCAATTGATACTTAAACTTGTGCTATTGCCTTTAATTCCTTAAAATGAAACCGTAGAATTGCTATTCATGTGCATGTACTTCATCATATAAATTGTTCATGCTTAATCCATTGATCACACATCGCAACTTGATTATTGATATCATACGCATTCATTATCATTGATATATGCACTTATGAGGATTTCTTGAGATTTTATGATATTGCTGGATTTCGGGGGAAAACCGCAAAATTTCTAAACTTATTATATTTTTAAAATATGTAAATTGCGTTTTTCTAGTGATGTAAGTGTCGTCCACCATGAGTTTGCTGTGGTTTTGGAAATCCGTGTCGAGGAGTGGAGGAACCGGCACGGGTACATGGTGGGCCCGGTAAGGTACCCCGGGGCAAGAGGAATGTGGTGATGACGTTGAGCCTGGCAGGGGACGGATTACCTACCGGTGACTGTTTGGGACGGCGGATATCCAGAGGATACCGACCGTGGCCGCTAGATGATCAGATATTGATATTTGAGATGGGTCAGCCGGACGGCTGAGGCCAGAGATACATTTATGAGATTTGAGACAGCTTTTGGGTGTCGTTGCTGGACACCGGTTCTCGTCGATTCTTTGAGTATTATACTGGCATTCTAAAAGAGTTTCAAAAACAAAAAGAGATAAAATGTTTCTTATATATACCTATTGAGACCTCAGATATTCATGTTGCATACATATTAGTACACTGATGTTGTATTCACACCTGCTAGTGCATCCCGTCATACCTGTATTTTAGATGCTAGGATGCTTGTGTGCATGCATACGATAGCCTTTGTAGATGTTATTTATTACTCACGAGTTGGCAACTCACCCCCGTTGTGCCACAGTCTTTTGCAGGTCTGCTCCGTCAGTTCAGTAGCGGCGGGCGCACTTGTTCTTTTGCCTCTTTTGCCTGAGCTCGAGATTTGCTCATAGGTGGGTTATGTTATCATTTTTGTACCACCTTGTATATTCTTTGTATCTAGTGTACTCCATCTACTGTTTCTACCAGATTTATTGTATATTGACCTAGAGATGAGACTGTGAGGTTTGTGGATTTTATGCTGTATTTTGGGGTCGAACTCACTTGAGTCGACGTGATGTTTTCTTATGCTTCATTATGATTATTTGCTTGTTGTCATTTTATATTGCGTGGGATTTATGACCGCCTTGTGGCGAAGAGCTAGCTCCCGCTTGGGGATGCCCTTTTTCGTTGGATTCATGTATATTTTGTTGTACCCATTTTGGGGGCCAGTATTTACAAAGGAGACTCTGCCGAAATTTTCGGAAAAATTAGTATTGTTTTTAAAAAGGGTTTTACATGACTTATTTGATAAACTTGCTTTCAAATGTTTGGGTTTTCTTCACTCTTTTGCTTAATTGGTTTTGTTTTCTGGGCTTTGGCTTACTTATTTTACGGACGTCTTTAGACGTTTCGTAAACTTAAGTGCCAGTCACGTTCCGTACCCTGCGGGTCGTGACAAAGTTGGTATCAGAGCGATAGGTTTTACCTTTGTGAGTGTAAGATGACCCTTGGTAGATGGAGTAAGTGACTTAAGCAGGGTAACGTAGCGTGCGTATGTCCGCGGCATACTTACGATACGGTACTCCGCCTAAGTGACTTTAGGATACTTGCTTGGAAATTTCCTTCTTCAATTCCGTGTATCCTATGATCCTATTGCACTGTTCTTACTATCCGTTTTCCTGTAACAGCCACTATGCCGCCGAAGGCTACGAGGGCCCAGAGGGCTGCCGCCAGAGACGAGATTCGAGCTGGCTCGTCCGAGACTAGGACTGAGCAGGGTGGTATGCCTACGCCGCAGGGACAGACCGATCCACCTTCTCCGGGCCGTATGGATAGGCTCGAGACCGGTATGGAGGAGTTGCGACAGATGATGGGAGCCATGCAGGAGCTACGTCAGATGGTAGGATCCCTAGTTGCAGCCAGTCGTACACCGAGGCCGGATGACGTACCTACTACATCACAGACGACCATGATACCTGCTCCTACTACTACCACCGTGGCCATTCCGGTTTCACTACAGGATTTCATGAGGCTGAGACCTCCAGTATTCATCGGCACCGAGGCAGCGGAGGACCCACAGACGTTCCTTGACAGTTTAGCCAGGATCTGCCGTTCGCTGAGATGTTCGGATGATCGATGGGTAGAGCTTGCGAGTTTCCGACTAGAGGGTCTCGCGCAGACATGGTGGGAGTCAGTCTTGAGAGGTCGAGCTGCAGGTCTGCCGCCTATGACTTGGGTCGAGTTTACAGCGGTCTTTCTAGCCCGTTTCCTTCCAGAGAGCGTTCGTGACGCCAGAGCTCGCAGCTTCGAGGCCTTAGTCAAGACACCTGGGATGACGGTGTCTGAGTATGACATCCAGTTTACACAGTTATCCCGATATGCTCAGTATTTGGTGGATACCGAGGAGAAGATGGTGAAGAGGTTCGTACAGGGACTTGATGCCCAGCTATATCTTGCCATTGGCGCCCAGCACTACGACACTTATTTAGCGGCTATGGATACGGCATTGCGGATGGAGGCACGCATATCACGGACTTCGGCCGTTTCTGGGCCGAAGAGGATGCGCACCGATGTACCGTCTCAGAGGCAGCGCGCCAGATTCTTTCAGAGAGATAGGCCTGGCAGAGGATTTGGGCGGGGACAGTTATATGGTTCTTATCCCCAGGGGCAGCAGCCGTCGCCAGGATGTTTTGGGTGCGGGAGTCTGCACCATCTTGTCAGAGACTGTCCAGTGAGACGACAGGGAGCAGCGACAGTTCCGCATGTGACCCTACCACCATCACCACCCCCTCCTCAGAGAGCCCTACTTCCTACCCCAGGCGATGCTCCACGCCAGTTAGGTGCACCGAGAGGCCGTGGACGCGGCGGTCCTGTTCAGAGAGGATGAGGAGGCAGAGGCCGAGGTCGAGGTCAGCCCGCTATCGGTGGAGGACAGGCCCGAGTTTTTGCTTTGACACCGCAGGATGCGCAGGCATCCAATGCCGTTGTGACAGGTACCTTGCCAGTTTGTTCTTTCGACGCACGGGTATTATTCGACCCAGGTTCCACACATTCGTACGTATCTACACACTTTGCACCGATGTTGGGCCGTGAGTCGTCGTCGTTAGATCAGCCGCTTGTTGTTGTTACTCCGGTAGGCGAGTCGTTTGTCGCTCGGTTTGTATTTCGTTTGTGTTCCGTTCGTATCGGGGAGAGGGATTCATCAGTTGATTTGATACTCCTCGATATGTTGGACTTTGATGTGCTTCTGGGCATGGATTGGCTTGCCACTTGTTATGCTTCGGTGGACTGCCGTGAGAAGGCAGTCAGATTTAGCTTTCTGGGAGAGCCAGTCCTTGTTATTCAGGGAGACCGCAGTGTCGCCCTTCCCAGCTTAATTTCGTCTCTTCGCGCTGGTCAGCTCTTACGGAAGGGATGTCAGGGATTCTTAGCGTTTGTTTGTGATACTCGAGCTGCAGAGGTTCCGTTAGACCGGGTCCCGGTAGTTTGTGAGTTCCCTGATGTTTTCCCTGATGAGCTACCTGGGCTACCGCCTGAGCGCGATGTTGAGTTCTGCATTGATTTGATTCCCGGTTCGGGGCCTATTTCTATACCTCCTTATCGGATGGCCCCGGCAGAGCTTCGAGAGCTGAAGGATCAGTTGCAGGATTTGTTAGATAAGGGGCTTATTCGACCTAGTGTTTCTCCGTGGGGTGCTCCGGTCCTGTTTGTCAAGAAGAAGGATGGAAGTTTGCGCTTATGTATCGACTACCGCCAGCTGAACAAAGTTACCGTTCAGAACAGATATCCGTTGCCGCGCATTGATGATTTGTTCGACCAGCTTCAGGGTGCGGGGTATTTTTCGAGGATCGACTTGCGATCAGGATACCATCAGCTGCGAGTTCGACAGGAGGATATACCGAGGACAGCTTTCCGCACGCGCTACGGCCACTATGAGTTTTTGGATATGTCGTTCGGACTCACCAACGCCCCAGCAGCATTTATGGATTTGATGAACCGTACATTCAGGCCGTATCTTGACTTGTTCATCATCGTGTTTATCGACGATATCTTGGTGTACTCCCGGAGCAGAGAGGAGCACGAGCAGCATTTGCGGATTACGTTACAGACTCTGAGGGAGCACCAGCTGTTCGCGAAGTTCTCCAAGTGTGCATTCTGGCTGGACAGCGTCGGATTCTTGGGTCACGTGGTTACGAGAGACGGCATTTGTGTGGACCCGAAGAAGATTGAGGCTGTTCAGCAGTGGCCCCGACCTACATCGGTTACTGAGATCCGTAGTTTCTAGGCTTGGCGGGCTACTACAGGCGTTTTGTTCAGGACTTCTCCCGTATAGCTGCACCGTTGACCGGTTTGACCCGGAAGGGAGTTCCTTTCGTTTGGACAGAGGAGTGCGAGCGCAGTTTTCAGCAGCTACGGACTTGTTTGACTACGGCGCCGGTATTATCTTTGCCTTCGGGATCAGGCGGATTTGTTGTCTACTGTGATGCTTCGCGAGTGGGATTAGGATGCGTATTGATGCAGCATGGCCGGGTGATCGCTTACGCTTCTCGGCAGTTGAAGAAGCATGAACAGAACTACCCCACTCATGATTTGGAGATGGCTGCAGTGGTCTTTGCACTGAAGATTTGGCGACATTACCTTTACGGCGAGTCATGTCAGATATTCACCGATCACAAGAGCTTAAAGTACATATTTCAGCAGCGAGACCTGAACCTCAGACAGCGTCGTTGGATGGAGTTGGTGAAAGACTACGACTGCGAGATCTTATATCACCCCGGCAAGGCGAATGTGGTGGCAGATGCGTTGAGTAGGAGGCCCGGGGGTAGTCTATCCTTTTTGCGCACAGTGCAGAGGCAGTCGTCAGCAGATTGGCAGATGTTATGTGACAGCCAAGTGGAGTTCGAGTTCACTCAGACAGGGGGACAGCTCGCGCATGTTCGTGCACGCCCACAGTTGCTTGACCGTATATATGAGGCACAGCGCAGTGACGACCGTTGCTCAGAGATCGTGGCACAGATGGGACAGGGCAGATTTTCCGAGTTCGTGGTTGACGATCAGGGGATTTTACGATATGGATCTAGACTGTGCGTACCAGATGCTGATGGATTACGGAGCGACATTCTCGAGGAGGCACACCGATCAGTGTATAGTGTCCACCCCGGTTCCACCAAGATGTACCATGATATGAGAGAGACCTACTGGTGGGACGGGATGAAGAGGGATATTGCGGAGTTCGTTTCGAGATGCCTGACTTGTCAGCAAGTCAAGGCCGAGCACCAGAGGCCCGCAGGAGAGCTACAGCCGTTACCCATTCCAGAGTGGAAATGGGAGCAGATTTCGATGGATTTCGTTGTGGGTCTACCCAGGACCAGTCGAGGGTACGACTCCATCTGGGTGATCGTGGATAGATTGACGAAAGCGGCTCACTTCCTTCCAGTGAAGACGACTTTCAGCTTCGCTCAGTATGCTCAGCTCTATAATGACGAGATCGTGCGACTACATGGCGTACCGACTTGTATCGTGTCAGATCGAGGCACTCAGTTCACCAGCCGACTTTGGCAGAGATTTCAGGAGGCTTTGGGCACTCGTTTGAGCTTCAGCACAGCGTTTCATCCGCAGACAGACGGACAGTCAGAGCGGACCATTCAGACTCTCGAGAACTTGCTCAGAGCGTGCGTTTTAGACTTTGGTGGTAGCTGGGATCGTCATTTGCCTCTAGTGGAGTTCTCCTACAACAACAGCTTCCAGGATACTATTCAGATGGCACCTTTCGAGGCATTGTATGGGAGGAGATGCAGATCGCCCGTTTGTTGGACAGAGCTCAGCGAGAGCAGCATTTTGGGGCCGCAGCTTGTTGAGGAGACGACAGCGAAGATACAGTTGATCCGAGACCGGATGAGAGCGGCTCAGAGCAGGCAGAAATCCTATGCAGACAGGCGCCGTCGCAGATTAGAGTTCGCAGTTGGCGACCATGTTTTTCTGAAAGTCTCCCCGATGAAGGGCGTGATGCGTTTTGGGCGAAAGGGGAAGCTTAGCCCTAGATTCGTAGGTCCCTTCGAGATCCTCGAGCGGGTTGGCGCTGTTGCATATCGTTTGGCTCTTCCTCCCAGCTTTCCCGATGTTCACCCCGTCTTCCATGTTTCGATGCTCCGCAAGTACCTTCACGACCCTTCGCATGCGATTCAGCACCCGACAGTCCAGCTAGAGCGCGACCTTTCTTTTGCAGAGCAGCCGGTGGCCATCCTGGATCGGCAGGTGAAGAAGTTGAGGTCGAAGATTATACCAACCGTCAAGGTCCTTTGGCGTAGCCCGAGCAGCGAGGAGGTTACCTGGGAGACTGAGGGCGAGATGAGGAAGAAATATCCCCATCTCTTCGAAGGTACGCGTAGCTATATTTTAAATTCGGGGACCGAATTTCTTTAAGGGGGGAAGATTGTAGCGTCTTGAAAAGTCGTTTTGGTGTTTTCCTGAAATTCGGTGAAAATTCGGTATTTTTCCGAAAACCGTCTTTCTCGTTATTTTGCAGTTTAGGGCTAATTATACCTAAAATGGATAGGTAATTGCTTGTTTTTAGTAGCTAATGAGTTAATTATGAAATTCTGGTCGTTTAAAAATTTTCCCTAATTTTTCAATTTTTTATATTATTTTAAGCCGGTAAGAAAATACATTAAATAAGCGATAAATACAAATTTTTCCGGGCTAATTTTAATCTCTAAAATTATGATAATTAAAATCTAGTGGTAACATAAATTTTTAGTAATTTATTTTGTTTTTTAACAAATTTTTATGATATGAAACGAATTTATTGAATTTTGAGCTAAAACTTGCAATTTTTGACTTGTAGGGGGCCTTTTTGCATAAAATTTCTTTTGTAAAACCCCTCTCTCTTTTTCCTCAGCCCTAGGACAGCCCCACCTTGTGCAAGTCCAGAAATTTCTGGCCTCATTTCTTGGGTTGCTTTCTTGAGTTGAATTTGATAGTTTATGGATCTATTTTAAATATAATGGATAAAGTATGGTGCATTTAACTTTGGAGACTTGACCATTGACTTTCCCCACTTGCCCACACCCCTCCCCATGCCCTCCTCTGGCCGAAACCTGAACCTCCTCTTCTTCATCTCTTTTCTTTTCATTTTTCTTCAATTTCTTCAAGAAAACACATCAAAATCCACACTTTATTCAAAAATCCAAACAAAATCCTTATGCTATCATTATCCTTAGCCATTCTTGCTTGAATCTTGGTGCTTGAGGCCATCACTTGGAGCAAATTTGTTCTTGCTAGATCCCAAATTGAGGTATAATTCTCATCAAGTTGCTTTCTTTTGCAAAAATTCCTTTAATTGTATGGTTTAGTGTTAAAAGTTAACTAATTTCTAATCTAGTTTAAAAAAAAAAGAGAGTAGTTTGCTTAAACTAGGGTTTTGAAGCCATGATAATTAATTAAGTTGTTTTATAGTTAATCTAGTTGTTAATGAACTAATCTATATGGTTACCTTGTTATGTAGTCTTCAATTTTGCTAATTTAGGTAATTTTAGAAGTTTGATTTTAGTTGTAAATTGTTGTTTTAGGATTTTCAAGAGAGGGTTATGTATGGAAATGGTTTGTGAAACATGATAATGAGTTGAAACATGATAATGAGTTGATTAGGGTTAGAAAACATTATTTAGTTGATTTAAACCCAATTTGTTATCTAGTATTTTGCTAACCTAATCTATGAGATTAATCTTCTTATGTGGGCTTTTGTTGTGTTAATTTAAGTTTGCAAGTGTGGAAATTGATTTGGAATTTGCTAGGTTATAAATTCAAGAAATGGTTGTTTAGGGAAAATAGGATTGGAATCATTGTTATTGTGTTGTAATTAGTGTTTGTAGATTGCTTGTAGTGTGGTTGGGTGATTGTGCTAGATTGTAGTCGTTTTGTCGCTAATCGGCGATTTTTGCACCGATTTTGGAACGCAAATGCTTACTAGTTTTGTTATAAAATTATGTGATGGATTATTTTCGACATCTTGATGATTGTAATGGCTTGTCCTACGACTTTTAGGATGCGTGAGTGCGGATTTTTGGGTAGTCGGGTTTTAGTTTTGCCGGGCGACCAAATCGGCGTTTTTCGGCAGTTTTGCGATTTTCGCGTGTGTTCCGCGCACTTTGTGCACGTTGTACCTAGCTAGCGAACTTTAGTAGTTTCGTTGGAGTTTTGCGTCGTTCTTGATATGTAACCTCATGTTTGGTATTGATGTAAATTCCAGGTTCGGTCGCGGAGACGTCAGACGCGGCACGAAAGGGAAAGGCGGTGATTGGACACAGCTAGCCAGGGATTCCGGTGAGTAGATGTAATATCTACGGGGGACTATCGTTGGATGGCGCAAGCCGCCCGATAGTTTTAGTAACTTACAAGATTCTTAGTGATGTTAGTAATTAGGGGTGAAATACGTATATGATTAATTGCTGCATCCATGCATTATATTGACATACCTATACGAAACCTTTTCATAGGACACCTGCACCATTGCCAGGGTTTTTATATGCAGCACGAGCACTATTCATGCTTACACACACACCCTGGTAATTGCCATGCCACCACACTAGATAACCTTTAAATTTAAACCTTTTACCAATTGATACTTAAACTTGTGCTATTGCCTTTAATTCCTTAAAATGAAACCGTAGAATTGCTATTCATGTGCATGTACTTCATCATATTAATTGTTCATACTTAATCCATTGATCACACATCGCAACTTGATTATTGATATCATACGCATTCATTATCATTGATATATGCACTTATGAGGATTTCTTGAGATTTTATGATATTGCTGGATTTCGGGGGAAAACCGCAAAATTTCTAAACTTATTATATTTTTAAAATATGTAAATTGCGGTTTTCTAGTGATGTAAGTGTCGTCCACCATGAGTTTGCTGTGGTTTTGGAAATCCGTGTCGAGGAGTGGAGGAACCGGCACGGGTACATGGTGGGCCCGGTAAGGTACCCCGGGGCAAGAGGAATGTGGTGATGACGTTGAGCCTGGCAGGGGACGGATTACCTACCGGTGACTGTTTGGGACGGCGGATATCCAGAGGATACCGACCGTGGCCGCTAGATGATGAGATATTGATATTTGAGATGGGTCAGCCGGACGGCTGAGGCCAGAGATACATTTATGAGATTTGAGACAGCTTTTGGGTGTCGTTGCTGGACATCGGTTCTCGTCGATTCTTTGAGTATTATACTGGCATTCTAAAAGAGTTTCAAAAACAAAAAGAGATAAAATGTTTCTTATATATACCTATTGAGACCTCAGATATTCATGTTGCATACATATTAGTACACTGATGTTGTATTCACACCTGCTAGTGCATCCCGTCATACCTGTATTTTAGATGCTAGGATGCTTGTGTGCATGCATACGATAGCCTTTGTAGATGTTATTTATTACTCACGAGTTGGCAACTCACCCCCGTTGTGCCACAGTCTTTTGCAGGTCCGCTCCGTCAGTTCAGTAGCGGCGGGCGCACTTGTTCTTTTGCCTCTTTTGCCTGAGCTCGAGATTTGCTCATAGGTGGGTTATGTTATCATTTTTGTACCACCTTGTATATTCTTTATATCTAGTGTACTCCATCTACTGTTTCTACCAGATTTATTGTATATTGACCTAGAGATGAGACTGTGAGGTTTGTGGATTTTATGCTGTATTTTGGGGTCGAACTCACTTGAGTCGACGTGATGTTTTCTTATGCTTCATTATGATTATTTGCTTGTTGTCATTTTATATTGCGTGGGATTTGTGACCGCCTTGTGGCGAAGAGCTAGCTCCCGCTTGGGGATGCCCTTTTTCGTTGGATTCATGTATATTTTGTTGTCCCATTTTGGGGGCCAGTATTTACAAAGGAGACTCTGCCGAAATTTTCGGAAAAATTAGTATTGTTTTTAAAAAGGGTTTTACATGACTTATTTGATAAACTTGCTTTCAAATGTTTGGGTTTTCTTCACTCTTTTGCTTAATTGGTTTTGTTTTCTGGGCTTTGGCTTACTTATTTTACGGACGTCTTTAGACGTTTCGTAAACTTAAGTGCCAGTCACGTTCCGTACCCTGCGGGTCGTGACAGAGTCTTGTGTGTCTCCCACTGTGCTTTGATTTCCACCCTACCACGGCTCTACTGAGTCGTGCAAACAGGTGGTTTTTGGGTACAGTCCCGATTCATATGGAGGCAATGAGCGATAGGAGGGGATTCGTCTCTCCCGGTATTGGGGGTTGATGTTGCGCTATGAACGACTGGACATAACAGGAAATCCCTGGCCAGGGTTGCAGTGATATACTGGTAAGAGTTATCAGTAGTTCCACGAATGTTATGGACCTTACGTCGGCATGACTTATCAAGCTACTGGGGTCTGACGTTCACCACCCCTAGACGAGATATGCGACATATCAGACGAACAGACCGGACTGTACGGTAAGTGTTACTTGTTGGATTCACAGGAGTGTGAGCGGGCTTGCTCGTCGATCTTCTGATTGCTCAATACCCGGGTGGCTGTTACGTTTAGCAGACCGCTTGCGGCTTGTGGGTGCTTGATATGATCATCATCTGCTGCCGGCGTATTGACGAGTCTTTAGAGTCCTACACAGAGGTTTCCTGGCTCAAGCGAAACGAAATAGGAGCGCATATGAGATATGTGCGGGACCGAGAATAATGCGTGTATGTGATACTGTATTCCATTCTCGTGATGAATGTATCGATTGGTTGTTTGTGATATAACCTATTTATCGAATCAAGGATTGATTCGATAAGCCGATACATTGGATATTAGTCGGTTATATGCGATATGATCAGATCGTTAAATCAAGTATTGATTTAATGATTTAATGCATAATTATATATTTGATATATTACTTTGCATTAACTAGTATTGGTTCACTTTAAATGGATTTTCTCACTTGAAATACACAAGTTGTATATGTGAAATACTTTTGTGCACAAGATTGTATCATGTTTGATGATACATGCAAACTTGGGTTTGTGTAAAGAATTAAACCATGGTTATGTTAATGGTTATGGTTTTGATTTACCTTCTTATTCATTTATTTATTTATTCATTAATTCATTTTGGGCAAAAATGAAATGGTGGCTTACTTTGTTTTGTTGTTGAAGCTTCATGAAGCTTTGACTAAGTGACCATTTTGTCTTCATGTCCTAACCCTAACCATTCAACTTAACCCTAGTTAGTTCTCTACACTAAACCATGGTTGAGATTATGATAAGTATCATTTTGTTTTCTATTTTAAAATAACTTATCATATTCTTTCTTCTTCTTCTTCTTCTTCAACAAAGAATAAACCTTGCCTCCATTAATGGCAACTTGAGAAAAAGAGTGAGAAATCCAATTCAAAAGTGAACCCACTTCCTATTTCTTCATCCTCTACCACTTGCCAAGTAGTATAGGGTGTTTTCTTCACAAGTTTCATGACTTGGTGAAGTTGGAGTTTGATCTTGAGTTGCCTCGACGTAGATCATCTTCGGCATCGAAGTCGACGACCTAGCCCGATCTTTTCTCCGACGAAACCATCGCCAGAGTCTGGATTTCGATTGGTACAGCGGAGGGACGTCTACGCGGAGCTATGAAGGTGGAGAACCGGATCTACAAAGATTGTAGTTACTTCCCTTCTAGTTAAAGTTGTTTACTTGCATCGCATCTCCTATACATCTAGTTAATGATCCGTATTAGGGTTTGTAGGCACATGAAAAATATTGAATTGGCCATGTTTGATCACTTGTAGAACCTCATGGGTGTTCCTAGGAACCCTACACAATCGACACAATCCACCGCAAACATCTTGTCGTCTATTCAGTCTTTGGTGCAACACACTGCTGCACACGGGCAAAGCATCAACACCATCGAAGACCGGATTGCATAGCTGAATGCGGCGTTAAGCGAGCGAGAAAAGAGGAAGCTTCCATCTCAACCACTCCCAAATCCCGGTCACCCACATAATGTACATGTTGCTCTTGAACAACAGAACCATAATGTGAGTGCCGTGACTACATTGAGATCTGGAAGGATGTTGCAAAACAATATTGGCACACGGATAGACGATGACACCCTGGTCGCTTCTTCTTCTTCTTCTTCTTCTCATTCGTCTTCTGAGCCTAATCTCCATTCTTCAAAAGGCTCTTCTTCTGCTCTGAACGTACCCATTTCTCACTCCATGAAAACACCAGCTCTGGATCCGTTCCAACTCCACAATCTCCTCCACAAGCATCGGATTCAACCAATTTTAAAAACGTTCCATTTCCAAACCGGTTGAAGTCCAATAAACAAAATCCACAAATGGAGAAGATTCTGGAGTTGTTTAAGCATGTTAACATCAACATTCCTCTTTTAGATGTTGTCCAACAAGTCCCGTCCTACGCGAAAATCTTAAAGGGCTTGTGCACGAAAAAGAGGAAATCTCAGGTGCCTAAGAAAGTTTTCTTGGCTAGTGTTGTGAGTGATGCTCTTACCCAATCTTTACCTCCAAAACGGAAGGACCCTGGTTGTCCTACGATTTCTATAACCATTAGGGATAAGAACATCAACCGCACACTATTAGATCTTGGTTCCAGTGTTAACCTGCTTCCGTACTCAGTATGTGAGCAACTAGGTGTAGGAAAGCTGAAACCCACACACTGCACTCTCCAAATGGCCCACCGATCAATCACTCATCCTAGGGGTGAGCTAGAGGATGTGTTAATCAAGGTTGGGGACTTCATATTCCCCGTTAACTTCATTGTTTTCGACATACAGCCTGTAGCTAACCCCCGGAAAAAAATTCCCGTGATACTCGGTCGCCCATTCCTTGCAACCTCAAATGCTGTGATCAATTGTCGAAATGGTTCGATGAACCTATCTTTTGGAAATATGACAATTGAACTCAACATTTTTAGGTTGGGGAATCAGCCATCCGAACCTAATGCTCATATACTAGACGTTTGCTTAATCCAGGAGATCACCCCGGAAGAGTGTGAATTCGAGGAGTTTTTGTTCGATCACGACAACATTAACGCCACTAGTGCGTTCCTCTTCGAACCTACTGTTGTTTCTGCGCCCGACAATGACTACGAGTGTTTCACTTTCTCGAACGATCTTAGCCACTCACCACCCGAGTTTAAATCCTTCGAATTTCCGGATGAGTTACCTGAACCATCCAACTCGGTCGCTTACACTCGTTTTGAACCTTTGCTGAAATCCTTTGAGTTCGAGACCGTTTCACCAATCTTGCCTTCAATCGTTTCACCTCCAACGCTCGAACTCAAGCCTTTGCCGTCTCACCTTAAGTACGCTTACTTGGGTGAGAACGAGACCCTCCCTGTTATCATCTCGACTTCTCTAGCTCCAAAGTAAGAGAAAGCCCTTCTTGCGGTCTTGCACAGCAATAGGCAAGCTTTTGGATGGTCAATGGCGGACATCAAGGGGATTAGTCCCATGATCGCTGAACATCACATTCATCTGATGGATGATGCCAAACCAGCCAGGGATCCACAAAGACGACTCAACCCAGTCATGAAGGAGGCTGTAAAAAAGGAGATCGGAAAATGTCTGGATAGTGGTATCATTTACCCTATCTCTGATAGCCAGTGGGTGATGTAAGTCCATGCTATCTCTCCCGGTACTTTCGGGCATGCGGAATTTGGTGAAAAACAATTTTCTTAGAGGTGGTAACATGGACTTAAAGACCCGGAACTTTGTTAAACATCTAACTAACAATCTAACTACGAGTTGCTAACTACTCGGTTAGGGGGTTATACCTTTCTTTTTCTCGAACTCCTTCGTCTTCAAGCTTCGATGGTCGTCCGAATCGGCTTCTCCCCGTCGTCTCCTTGCGCCGAAGATAGATCCACCTGAAAGCTTCAACCTTTGGCTCCTTCTTCGAACTTTGAAGAAACTAGTTCACTCGGTTTGCTAAATCTTGTGAACTAGAGTGAGTAGAGAAGAGTTTGTATGAGATTTTATCTATGGTTCTCGGTTCTCAACTCATGAGACAAGTGAACCATAGAGTCAAGAGAGGGAGAGCAAGAGGAAGAGATGAGAGCTCAAGAACAAGAGAGAGAAATGAGCATGAAAGAATGAGGGAAGACTTTTCTCATTTTGCTCTCATAATCCAAAACAATCATAACACCTCATATCAATCAAGTATTATGTGATGGTTTAAGCAACCATAGCCATATCATTTCATGCACTCATTTTGCACAAAAGAGCAAGCAAGCAAAAGTCTTTGCCATGAAATGATAGCTATAGTTATCATGATGGTCAACTAGTCAAGCCTAGTCAACCGGTCAACAAAGTCAACAAGTCAACAAAAGTCAACAAGTCAACAAAGTCAATCCCTCAACAACCATGTCACCATAATACTTAATTAATATAACTGTTAATCACATATCATATTCTCATTAGGGTTGAGCAAAAAGTCAATAGTCAACTGTCAACGGTCAACAACCCTAATGAGAATCCTCTGCCTCTGTCTCTCCGTCAACTGTGCATACACACCCGCATCCGCGTTCCGAAGAACACGGATGCATACTAGATAAAACCAATCCCAAAAGGTACACTAGGATCTGGCTTAAAACAAAGCCCGCTAGTGTGAACTGTCCGGACACTGTACGTGCACAAGTGCACGGATGTGACCGAACCCTGTCGCAAAACCATGCGACCTGTCGCAAAACCATGCGTCCTCTACTCATTTGCCTAAAGGCGAATAGCTTTCTGTGTGGGACTCTAAAGACTCGACACTACGCTGGCAGTGGGTTTAACCACAGACCGCAAGCGGCACTAGCTGTGCGTAACGGTCCCCAGGTAGATGCCGACAAGAAGACCGACGAGGCGAAACCCATCTGAACTCCTACTGAGCCTGAATGTGACATTCTCCGTACAGTCCGGTCTGTTCGTCTGATACATCGCATGGCGGGCCTAGGGGGCGGTAAACGTCAGTCCCCCAATAGCGGTACAAGTCGTGTCGGAGTGAAGACCAAAACACCGTGAGATAACACTGGAAGCCTACCAGTATATCTCGTTTGCCCTGGCCAGGGACTACTCGTGTAATGGCTCTCCTAGACACAGCGCGATGTCAACCCCCAATACCGGGAGAGACGAATCCAGTCTAACCGTCACTGCCTCCAAGTGCTTCGGGACTGCACCCAACTACCACCTGTTTGCACGACTCCTTTGAGCCGTGGTAGGGTAGTAATCAAAGTACAGTGGGAACACACTCGAGGCGAAGTGACAGTGTCAAGTCAGCGGACTAAGCTGTACTCATGTCACCTGGGAACTGATAACTGACGATAGGCATAATACCAACTAGTCAGTTCCCGACGAGACCTGTCCAGTGTACTCGTAACCCAACGAGCACCCACATACTATCTCAAGTATGACGTACCGACGGCTGTGGGACAGACCGTCTCCTACACTGGGATGAGAAGCGCATGCGCTAGTCTATTCCGGAGTATCAATGCCCTGTCTCGATAGTCCTGCGACAAGGGACCTGCATAAGGATGTGCTTATAGATTACCCAGCCCCACTAGTGTGACTGCCATCATAACGCTGGTAATCAAGCAAAGATCCTAAGGGCTCCACTAATGTGTATAGGCGATATACTAAAATAAACACATGTACACATTGAACTAGAAACAAACCAAGTAGCATACTACTATTTTGAGCAAGATTGTATATACAAGGTGAATATCCCAAGCTTCCATTAAGTAATATACAAACTAGTATGATACAGTAATGGCCTCTAGGGCATATACACTAACAATCTCCCACTTGCACTAAGGCCATGTACTGGCGTATCGAAGACCTATCATCTCGATCAGCCGCTCGAACTGAGTCTGGGGAAAGGCCTTGGTGAATGGATCTGCAGTGTTATCTTCTGAATTTACTCTCTTTACCTCGATCTCCCGGCGATCAATGATCTCCCTGATCAGGTGGAACCGCCTCAAAATGTGCCTGGACTTCTGATGGGACCTAGGTTCCTTCGCTAAAGCTATAGCGCCGTTGTTGTCACAATACAGCGGTATTGGATCAACACTGGTAGGAACCACCTGAAGTTCCGTGAGGAACTTCTTCATCCAGACAGCTTCCTTTGCGGCATCATAAGCAGATATGTACTCCGCTTCCATAGTTGAGTCAGCAACGGTTTCCTGCTTGGAACTCTTCCAGCAAACCGCCCCTCCATTGAGGGTAAAGACATAACCCGACATGGACTTGGAGTCATCCTTGTCACTCTGGAAGCTGGAGTCAGCAAAGGCCTCAATCTGGAGGTCTTTTCCGCCATACACCAAGAACATCTCCTTAGTCCTTCTCAGGTACTTGAGAATGTTCTTTACTGCTATCCAGTGTTTCTCCCCTGGGTTCGACTGATACCGGCTTACAACGCTCAATGCGTATGCTACATCTGGTCTGGTACATAACATCGCATACATAATAGAGCCTACCGCAGATGCGTAGGGTATTGATGACATGCGAGCCCTTTCCAAATCAGTCTTGGGAGACATCTCTTTGGAGAGGGTGATTCCGTGACAAGCCGGTAGATTACCGCGCTTGGAATCTTCCATACTGAATCGTTTCAGTATGGTGTCGATGTACCTTGACTGTGAAAGTCCCAACATCCTCTTAGATCTATCACGAAAGATCTGGATCCCCAGAATGTAGTTGGCATCGCCCAGGTCCTTCATGGAGAACCTCTGCGACAAGAATCCTTTGACTGACTGTAGCATAGGAATATCATTTCCTATTAGGAGAATGTCATCGACGTACACGACGAGGAATACCACATTTCTCCCTACAATCTTACTGTAAATGCATAGTTCATCTGGGTTTTTGACAAAGTCGAATTCTTTGACAGTATCATCAAAGCAGATGTTCCAACTCCGCGATGCCTGCTTGAGTCCATAGATGGACTTGAGCAACTTGCACACTTTACCGCTGCTCCCACTCTGAATGAATCCCTCTGGCTGATCCATATAGACGCACTCTTCCAAATTTCCATTTAGGAAAGCCGTCTTTACGTCCATCTGCCAGATCTCATAATCGTGGAAGGCAGCAATGGCAAGAAGGATCCGAATGGATTTAAGCATGGCTACCGGAGAAAAGGTCTCGTCATAGTCCAAACCAGGTCTTTGATGAAAACCCTTTGCAACGAGCCTAGCTTTATAGGTTTCAACCTGCCCATCTACACCAATCTTCTTTCTGAAGATCCATTTGCAACCTACGGGTTTTACCCCTTCTGGAGCAAAGTCCAAAGTCCAAACATTGTTGGTGTACATGGACTCCATCTCGGTCCGCATTGCATCCAGCCATTTTACCGAGTCACCGCTCTGAATGGCTTGTTGGAAGCTAGTAGGCTCATCTTGATTAACTGTGCAATCCTCTCTATCCCCGTCTATGAGAAAACCGAAGTATCTCTCGGGCGGATGGGACTGCCTACTACTTCTGCGGAGCGGCGTAGGAATGTCCGGTTCTCTTGAAACGTCTGGTTCATCCAAGCTTTCAGTAACAGCTTGTGGTTCTGGAATTTCTTCCAGTTCTATTGCGCCCCCACTTATCTGATTTTCCAAAAATTCAGTTTCCAAGAAGTGGGCATGCGGAGAAACAAAAACTTTTTGTTCTTCTGCGGAATAGAAAAGATACCCTCTGGAGTTCTTTGGGTATCCCACAAACTTACACAGTACTGAGCGTGCCTCGAGCTTGTCCGCATGCTACTTTTTTACAAAAGCTGGACATCCCCATACCTTAAGATACTTAAGACAGGGTTTCTTCCCACTCCACATCTGATATGGGGTGGTAGGCACAGTCTTGGTTGGAGCCTTGTTCAAGAGATATGCAGATGCTTCTAGTGCATAACCCCAGAAAGATCGCGGTAACTCAGCCTTACTCATCATGGAACGAACCATATCCAATAGGGTCCGATTCCGCCTTTCCGATACACCGTTGTGTTGTGGTGTGTATGGAGGAGTAAGTTTTGAGAGAATTCCATTCTCTTTTAAGTAGCCCAGAAACTCGGCACTCAAGTATTCTCCACCTCGATCCGATCTTAGAATCTTGATACTTTTGCCGGTTTGTTTTTCAACTTCATTCTTGTATTCTTGAAATTTCCCAAAGTCCTCGGATTTGTGCTTCATTACGAAGACATGTCCATACCTAGAG
Source organism: Agapanthus africanus (assembly GCA_030015575.1). Lineage (NCBI taxonomy): Eukaryota > Viridiplantae > Streptophyta > Magnoliopsida > Asparagales > Amaryllidaceae > Agapanthus > Agapanthus africanus. Next base: position 393,556,677 of record JASDDO010000026.1, on the reverse strand, counting down.
AAATCATCTGTGAAAGTAATGAAGTATGAATAACCACTTCGCGCATTTGTAGACATTGGACCACACAAATCACTGTGTATGAGTCCCAAGAGCTTGCTCGCTCTTTCTCCGCGTCCAGTGAACGGAGTCTTTGTCATCTTTCCCATGAGACAAGATTCACAAGTGGCATAAGACTGATACTCGAACGGATTCAAGTACCCTTCTTTAAGTAACTTAGTTAATCGTGTCTCATTAATGTGACCCAGTCTACAATGCCATAAGAAAGCCTGATTTGTTTCCGGAGACTTTCTTTTAAGTGTGTTCTGGACACTGAAAATCTGAGCTTGATTTAACACGTATATTCCGTTCTGTAATGTACCTGACCCAATCAGAACTTGATTTAGGTGGATGTGTACTACATCGCTTACAAAAGTAAATTCATATCCTTCCTTAGAAAGTAAGGATACAGATATGATATTACAATTCGCACCTGGTACATACAAACAGTTACGCAAAATCAATATCTGCCCAGTTGTCAGTCCAAGATGATATTCCCCTACGGATTCAGCATCCATGCTCATTCCGTTAGCAACCCTGAGAGTCATATCACCTTTCCTGATAACCCTACGGTTTCTCAGAGCCTGTAACGAATTACAGATATGAGATCCTGATCCGGTATCCAATACCCAGGAAGTAGGGTTAACTGACATACAGTTCTCAATTACAAACACACTCGAAGCCGAAGCCACAACATGCTTCGAATTCTGGCTACTGGCTTTGCAAGCCCTGCAATCCTTCTGCCAATGTTCATTCCCGTTACAATAGGAACGTCCCTCTTTAACTATATCCAGTCCCGAAACTTTTGCCCTTCCTTTTCCTTCTTCTTCCCTGGTTTCCTTCAGGGTATAAGCAAAGGGCAGGGACTGTAGAATTAAGTAAGTACTTGACCCATTCTCCAACGTGGTCTCCAGGTCCGTGAGCTCAAAATAGCTGGTCTCTGTAAGGACGTTGTCCCTTACAGATGACCCAACAGCCAACCTCGCTTGAAGCAATTCGTTCGAGGTCTCACATCTTGCGATACGAGATTTCTCTCCATATAAAACTTTGTTATGGAGGAAGATAGAAACTGAGTCCATCTTCTCGCGCTGCCTCTGGTTTGCACCATCAACTGAGGCTAACACGAGGCACTTGGCTTTCGCACAATCCTTTTCCGATGTCCTGCGGATGTAAACATCCGTGACAGGGGAAACTGGACCTGAGACGGTAGGGGTATGATCAGTTAAGAGGTGTCCCAGCTTGTTATGGGCAATGGACATCTGGACAGACCTTTGCCAGTCATAACAGTCGGGTTCAGTCATTTTATTATCTAGATGTAACCTAGGTGTGGTCACTGGGTCGCTGCAATTGAGAGAGATAGAAGAAAACACTCAGCATGATGCTCTTGCAAGTTTAGATTGGTTTTTAATTTATCTAAACAGGATGGCTCCCACTGTCTCTCGAATCCCTCCTCAAACCATAAAGGAAGAATTAGTCGGGATCAATCTCACCGTACAATACTTGCTTAACCGTTCAGCCAGGCTAGTGTCGGTACTTCGAGGGAGGTTTTCCAACGCTTTCGCGAAGTTCCTTAATTAAATAACCTCTTTTTCCCAGTGGGCGTAGCCCCGCTAACACCTTTCTAGACACCTACTTTGTTTATAGCATTGATCGTTAAGTGAGAAATTTCCCGAGGAGTAGCATATACTGACAGTAGGATCGGGATCCAAATATCATTGCGTGATAAAACTGAAGGAATCCTACCAGAATCATCACACTCCAAATGGTATGCAGCGCTAGCAAGTTTCAGTTCTTTTGAAACTCCCGATGTGGATTTTTGCCCCATGCTCTTATGACCTTGACGAAGGTCAACAAATCATAAGTCACATGTCAAGTTCTACCCGTCATTATCCAGGTTAATTTGAACCCACCCGTATATACCCTTGACGAAGGTCAACAAGGTAATACGACTGTCCCAAACCAACGCATCTATCTATGCTACATATGAACACCCAACAGCTACCAATCACTATGCCTTGACGAAGGTCAACAAACATAGCTTGAATACTATTGAATATTCATACGAAACGACGGAGGGCTACGAATGGTTTTGGCTAAACCTTGAACATAGTGAACTTGATATAATCGAAGGAACGAGATAGCTTTTAGAAGGAGTGGCTCAAGCTCCGCATTTAAAAGTTAGTTCCGAAAAGAACCGAGTGGTTTTTCGAAAGTGTTCCAACGATTTTTACTTGGTTTATTTTCTTGCATTTGTTCTTTTAATGCGTGATATTCTTGCATTAGTTCTTTTAATGCGTCCCATCATTTAATCCTACCATTGCAGAAAACAACCAAAATATGACGTACGCTTATGCCATTCGCATTCGCCACGGGGCCCCGTCATTACCCGTTAGGTTACTTAACTAACGACAGAGCGGGGGCTGGGCTAGCGCGGCTGTAAAACATAAGCAGCGCCTAAATAATATCATATATAGATATATATCAATGATAGCCATTTCAGATCACAGATGAACACATTGGATATACTAGGAATCCGCAATTCGTACGAGCCTGTAACGAAAAGCAGATTACACGGTCGCGGTAAATAGCCAATACCCCACCCAAGACCCCTACGGGTGCGGCAAACTACCCGCCAAGTACCCGAAGCGAAGCAACCTCCCTCAACTCCATGAGTAGGCCACTCGGCACTTCGGCATACCCGGTAGTTTGTTCACCCCCTCCATGGGTCTATCCTAGGAGCAAAAACAGTAAAAAGAAATTATACAATGACGGCTACAACCCCGACCCGGTTGTGCGGCCATACAAATAATTATTACATCAATTTATAAATTTACATGAATTGAAAGAAAAGAAAACTCTCGTCTCACAACCCCCGGCTATTCACCCGCGATAATCCAATGAATTCATATACACATTCCAATGACATTACAGATCACAGATTTGTATAACCCCCACTAATCGACATATAACGATTAGTAGACGTTCAATACAAATATCACATCAAAGAAAAACCCGTCAGCTTAAGCCTTTTAGAAGTTCGATCAAAAATACGGATTTACAGGCCCCAAATACAAAATTTTCGTTCTGGAAAATCTGGGCAGAAAATACATATTCCAGAAATCCAAAAATACCCCACTGAATATACTGTAGCAAAGAAAATCCAGAGAGGAGCCAATACGGCCGCGGAACCGTGGCAATAGCAAGTTATTGCCGCGTTTCCGCGGCTCTTTGATGAGATCAGAGGACCGTCTTTCTACAGTATACTCTAAAACCCTGAGTCGATTTTTGAAGCATGATTTATTACTTTTACAGAACTTTAAAAATCGACAGCAACTTTGAATTTCGGGTGTATTTCGCGACTTTTTCTCCGATCGAATTTCTAATTACTTTGCTAACATGTTAGATAGAGTTTAACTAGGCTCTGATACCACTGTAAGTCCATGCTACCTCTCCCGGTACTTTCGGGCATGCGGAATTTGGTGAAAAACAATTTTCTTAGAGGTGGTAACATGGACTTAAAGACCAGGATCTTTGTTAAACATCTAACTAACAACCTAACTACGAGTTGCTAACTACTCGGTTAGGGGGTTATACCTTTCTTTTTCTCGAACTCCTTCGTCTTCAAGCTTCGATGGTCGTCCGAATCGGCTTCTCCCCGTCGTCTCCTTGCGCTGAAGATAGATCCACCTGAAAGCTTCAACCTTTGGCTCCTTCTTCGAACTTTGAAGAAACTAGTTCACTCGGTTTGCTAAACCTTGTGAACTAGAGTGAGTAGAGAAGAGTTTGTATGGGATTTTATGTATGGTTCTTGGTTCTCAACTCATGAGACAAGTGAACCATAGAGTCAAGGGAGGGAGAGCAAGAGGAGGAGATGAGAGCTCAAGAACAAGAGAGAGAAATGAGCATGAAAGAATGAGAGAAGACTTTTCTCATTTTGCTCTCATAATCCAAAACAATCATAACACCTCATATCAATCAAGTATTATGTGATGGTTTAATCAACCATAGCCATATCATTTCATGCACTCATTTTGCACAAAAGAGCAAGCAAGCAAAAGTCCTTGCCATGAAATGATAGCTATAGTTATCATGATGGTCAACTAGTCAAGCCTAGTCAACCGGTCAACAAAGTCAACAAGTCAACAAAAGTCAACAAGTCAACAAAGTCAATCCCTCAACAACCATGTCACCATAATACTTAATTAATAAAACTGTTAATCACATATTATATTCTCATTAGGGTTGAGCAAAAAGTCAATAGTCAACTGTCAACGGTCAACAACCCTAATGAGAATCCTCTGCCTCTGTCTCTCCGTCAACTGTGCATACACACCCGCATCCGCGTTCCGAGGAACACGAATGCATACTGGATAAAACCAATCCCAAAAGGTACACTAGGATCTGGCTTAAAACAAAGCCCGCTAGTGTGAACTGTCCGGACACTGTACGTGCACAAGTACACGGATGTGACCGAACCCTGTCGCAAAACCATACGAACTGTCGTAAAACCATGCGACCTCTACTCATTTGCCTAAAGGCGAATAGCTTTCTGTGTGGGACTCTAAAGACTCGACACTACGCTGGCATTGGGTTTAACCACAGACCGCAAGCGGCACTAGCTGTGCGTAACGGTCCCCAGGTAGATGCCGACAAGAAGACTGACGAGGCGAAACCCATCTGAACTCCTACTGAGCCTGAATGTGACATTCTCCGTACAGTCCGGTCTGTTCGTCTGATACATCGCATGGCGGGCCTAGGGGGCGGTAAACGTTAGTCCCCCAATAGCGGTACAAGTCGTGTCGGAGTGAAGCCCAAAACACCGTGAGATAACACTGGAAGCCTACCAGTATATCCCGTTTGCCCTGGCCAGGGACTACTCGTGTAATGGCTCTCCTAGACACAGCGCGATGTCAACCCCCAATACCGGGAGAGACGAATCCTGTCTAACCGTCACTGCCTCCAAGTGCTTCGGGACTGCACCCAACTACCACCTGTTTGCACGACTCCTTTGAGCCGTGGTAGGGTAGTAATCAAAGTACAGTGGGAACACACTCGAGGCGAAGTGACAGTGTCAAGTCAGCGGACTAAGTTGTACTCATGTCACCTGGGAACTGATAACTGACGATAGGCATAATACCAACTAGTCAGTTCCCGACGAGTCCTGTCCAGTGTACTCGTAACCCAACGAGCACCCGCATACTATCTCAAGTACGACGTACCGACGGCTGTGGGACAGACCGTCTCCCACACTGGGATGAGAAGCGCATGCGCTAGTCTACTCTGGAGTATCGATGCCCTGTCTCGATAGTCCTGCGACCAGGGACCTGCATAAGGATATGCTTATAGATTACCCAGCCCCATTAGTGTGACTGCCATCACAACGCTGGTAATCAAGCAAAGATCCTATGGGCTCCACTAATGTGTATAGGCGATATACTAAAATAAACACATGTACACATTGAAGTAGAAACAAACCAAGTAGCATACTACTATTTTGAGCAAGATTGTATATACAAGGTGAATATCCCAAGCTTCCATTAAGTAATATACAAACTAGTATGATACAGTAATGGCCTCTAGGGCATATACACTAACAGGTGAGCCCCATTCACGTTGTCCCCAAGAAATCAGGCATAATGGTCATAACCAACGAGGCGAACAAGTTAATCCCTACTCGCACCCAGACTGGGTGGCGAGTATGCATCGATTACAGAAAACTCAATGCCGCAACGCGGAAGGACCACTTTCCGCTATCTTTCATTGACCAGATGCTTGAACGATTGGCCGGACACGAGTACTACTGCTTTCTTGATGGCTACTCCGGCTATAATCAGATTCCCATCGCCGAAAAAGACCAGGACAAGACCACATTCACTTGTCCTTTCGGCACGTTTGCATATCGTCGCATGCCCTTTGGGTTATGCAATGTGCCCGCTACCTTCTAGCGGTGTATGATGGGAATCTTCTCAGACATGGTGGAAAAATTCCTGGAGATCTTCATGGACGATTTCTCCATCTTCGGCGATTCCTTTAATGAGTGTTTGCTGCATCTTGACGCTGTCCTTACCCGATGTAAGGACAAGAACCTCACTTTGAATTGGGAGAAGTGCCACTTCATGGTGCGCGAAGGTATTGTCTTAGAACATATCATTTCGCAAAATAGCATAGAGGTTGACAAAGCGAAGATTGAGTTCATTTCTAATCTCCCTCCTCCCAGATGCGTCAGAGACATTCGAGCCTTCCTTGTCCATGCCGGTTTCTATAGACGGTTCACCAAGGACTTTAGCAAGATTGCTAGGCCCTTAACTCTTTTGCTGGCCAAGGACACGCCATTCGACTTCAACTCGAGCTGTGTGACTGCATTCGAGTCATTAAAAAGCTCACTCACTTCTGCTCCCGTTCTTTCTTCTCCTGACAGGACGCACCCATTTGAGATTATGTGCGATGCATCCGACTTTGCCATTGGTGTTGTCCTTGGACAACACATCAACAAGATGCCGCACGTAATCTATTATGCTAGCCGAACCCTGAACGACGCCCAACTTAATTATACAACAACTGAGAAGGAATTCTTGGCTGTTGTATTTGCTTTAGAAAAGTTCAGGCCCTACCTCATCGGCTCTCCAGTCATTGTCTACACAGACCATTCTGCTCTGCGCCATCTTTTTGCGAAGAAAGATGCAAAATCTCGGCTAATACGTTGGATCCTCTTGCTTCAAGAGTTTGACCATGTCATCAAGGAGAAAAGAGGATGTGAGAATGTAGTCGCCGACCATCTCTCACGACTTCCTTCTTCACCGTCGCTTCAAATTCCGATCAACGACGTTTTTCCGGATGAACAACTCTTGACAGTATCTTGCGAACCCTGGTTCGCAGATATTGTGAACTAATTGGCCACAGGATTACTACCGACTGAATGGTCAAGCCAGGACAGACTTCAATTCTCATCCCAAGTAAAACACTTTTACTGGGACGAACCCTATCTGTTCAAGTATTGTCCCGACCAGATTATTCGTCGGTGTGTCCCTGACAATGAATTCAAGAGTGTGCTGTCATTTTACCACGATCAAGCATGTGGCGGGCATTTTGGCCCCAGAAAGACAGCTGAGAAGATCTTGCAGTGTGGTTTCTACTGGCCACAACTCTTCAAAAAAGCTCATGACTACTGCAAGACTTGCTCCCGGTGCCAACACTTGGGCCGGATATCCAGGAGGAACGAGATGCCACTCCAACCAATCTTGGTTGTGGAGATTTTCGACCTTTAGGGGATAGATTTCATGGGGCCGTTTCCCAGCTATTTTGGGAACTTGTACATCCTTCTCGCTGTTGATTACGTCTCTAAGTGGGTCGAGGTTGTGCCCAGCCGGACTAACGACAACAAGGTTGTCTTTAGGTTTCTTAAAGAAAACATTTTCTCCCGTTTTGGGCACCCCGAGCGATCATTAGTGACAATGGAACTCATTTCTGCAATAAGACTTTCGAGGCCTTGATGCGAAAATATTCCATTAATCATAAGCTATCTATGACCTACCACCCCCAAACCTGTGGGCAAGCCGAAGTTTCAAATCGGCAAATCAAGCAGATACTGGAGAAGACGGTTTCCAAGAACCGTAAGGATTGGTCGTTGAAACTCACTGATGCCCTTTGGGCATTTCGAACTGCTTATAAGACCGATCTTGGCATGTCTCCCTATCGGCTTGTGTACGGAAAGGCTTGCCGCATCCCTATGGAAATAGACCATCGCGCATTTTGGACGATAAAAGAGCTGAATCTGTCTCTCGAAGATGCGGGCAGCCATCGGAAGCTGCAGCTGAACGAATTGAGCGAGCTTTGGGATGAGGCTTACGAAAACGTGGTTGCCGTTAAGAACCGAACGAAGGTGTTTCACGATAAACACCTTTTGCGCAAAACATTCGCACCTGGTCAACCGGTACTGTTTTACGACACCCGGCTACATTTCCATCAAGGTAAGCTCAGATCTTGCTGGAAAGGGCCATACTTTGTGCGGAATGTGTATCCGCATGGCGCTGTGGATTTGGAAAATCCAAAGGACGGTTCATTTTTCAAAGTAAACGGACACCGACTTAAACCGTACCTTAGCACCGAACCAACAGAGGAGCTCCTGGTCTTACAGGAGCCGGATTACCCTGCATAATCTTCCTCTGCCTACCACCAAACTTCGGTTATCCAGCCAAGAACAGTGGACACTGTTCCAAATAAGTTTGGGGGTATGTATATACCTTTTTGTATATATTTGTGGATATTCTTTTCCATCTTTACTATTCTTCTTTTCTTTAAAAACAAAAACAAAAAAAATGTGTATATCTAACCGACAATTTTGACCCTTCAATGATCTCTTCATGTAATGACAGTGAGGACACTGTCCAGTTTAAGTTTAGGGGTATGCTCGGTACGCATTTCTAACCTTCGCATTCATATGTATATTTTGCATCTGCATACTAAATTCCATAAAATCCATAAAAATCAGGAAATTTTCTAAAAACATAAAAACTTTTTTGTCAAGTTAGCTAGTGGGAGAACTCAGATTCAACATTTCGACGGTTTTGTTTGATAAGATAAGAATAACTAAATCTTATTTTTAGATTTTGAAAACCTGAAAGATAACTCTCCTTTGAAGTTAACTATAGCTGATATACGTCTTTATATCACACTACACGTGTCGTGAGTTTTGGAAATTAGATGACAAGTCTATGATGTCTAAAAACTTTTAAATGGATAAATGATTTTCTGAGGATCAAATAGGTTTGTTCTGAAATAAGTAATATCAAGAATAGTTTATGAAGTGAAGCGAATATGAAGGAATGTTATTGATGCCTTAATTGGAAATAATTCTGAAAAATAACCCATCTGAAACTTGATTGGAATGATTACACACCTAACCCACTAAACACGTCTTTTATCCAAAAAATAATTGAACTGCCGGTTATATCTCCGTTCGCATTGAATCATCATGATTTTCATGCTAAATTGTCTTTTGTTTTTGGGCCTAGGTAACTCGAGTAATTAAGTCCACTGGGGTGTCTCTACACCTAATGCCCTAAAACCAACGGGTTTGGGAACATTGGCCCAAAGCTCATTAAGAGGCCTAGAAAGTCCAGATTAAAACAAAGTCAAGCAAGTGTTCTCTCCGAGTTAAAATTCCTAACGGTTCTTTGTGTGAGAATAATCTTGACAAAAGACAGGTTTTTATAAAAAATATTTCTAGCGGAGATATGAAGGTTTTATTCTATGATAAAGACTATTGTACGTTCACATAGGTGTGTATGAAATGAAAACAAGAAAAAGGTGGAGTGAAAAATAAGACCTAGTTTCCTGTTAAGGAAGATAGAAATTCTGAAGTTGAAATCTTACCGAGAAACGAAACTTGAAAAATACTTAACTCTTTATAAAACTTATGTGATCCTTTTAAAAATTTTATCTGGGCTTTACTGTGTGACATTACTGTAAGTGCACGGCGGCGCCCAGGCCGTCAATCCGACGGCCAAATGCGGAAGCGGTGAAAAACTTAAATTTTACTTAAACTAGCAAACCGCCGCGCACTAATACCCGGATCGAACCATTAATTAGTCCTAGCTAACAACAAGAAAAGGAAGAGAGATATACCGACTGATCCAAGTCCTCCGGTCTTCTCGTCGTCGTCCCGATCTCCTGCGGAATCTCCGGTCTCCACCTCGTCGCCGGAAGTGCACCACATCGCCTACTTCTTTTACGGGCTCCCACCTCAATGCCGAGGCAACTCGGGCACGAAGCTGGCTAGTCGACGTGCCCAAGATTTGCTGTACAATGTATAGTAGAACTTGTGTCTCATTTGGGGTTCAGGGAGGTGCCATTTTGGTGGAGGGATGATACAAGAATTATGTGGAGGAACTAGGGGGTTTTTGGAGCATGAAATGAACAAGATTTCCACACTCAAAAACTTGGACAGCCCTTGCCTAATATGGCCGGCCTTTCTTGGTGGGGGAGTGAGTGAGAATGAGAGAGAGAGAAAGCTATCATGCAAAAGGAATCATCACAAAATCAAACCCACACTCAACTAACAACCATCTCTCATCAGCAACAATCATGTCCACAAAAGTCATGCCATCATGACAAGAAGTCAAGTCAAAAAGTCAAGGTATGGAGCAACCATGATGAAGTCAAAAAGTCAAGTGATCATGACATGGCAATAAGCAAAAGACCCCCTCCACAAATGCCTATTTGCAACAATGCAAATAAGCCCTCCTCCACCAATCTTCGGCCAATGAACGATACAAAGAAAATTGGCCGAAACGAAAAGCAAACTGGCAACTCCAGAAAACTGGTCCCGTAATAAATTACAGGAAAACCCCGATACTGTGCATACACACCTGCATTTGTATTCCGACCGAAATACAAATGCAATGAGACAAAATCTACACTGTACTATACTAGGATCCGGCTTAAACCAAAGCCGGCTAGTAATATCCGTTCGATCCTGATCCGTGCAATACCGCACGTATATGATCGAACCCTGCCATATATCCATACGGCCTATAGTACAAACTGTCCGATCCTGATACGTGCAATACCGCACGTATCTGATCGGACCTTGCCATATCTCCATACGGCCTCTACAACCTTTCGCCCGAAAGCTGAGTAACTGAATGTGGGGGACTCTAAAGACTCGTCAACACCTTGGTTATGGATTTAACCACTAACACGTCAGAGGTATAAGCCAATACGTAACGGGCTACCAGGTATTGACTAGAAGGGACGTCTGTGAGCGAACTCAGCCTGACAACCCTACTGAGCCTGTCAGTGACAATATCCGTACAGTCCGGTCCGTTCGTCTATGAGCATCGCATGGCGGGCCTAAGGGGTTGGTAAAAGTCAGACCCCCAAAAGCGGTACAAGTCGTGTCGGAGTGTAGCCCAGAACACCCTGAGATACTACTGGAATACCTACCAGTAAATCTCCTTGCATCGGCCGAGGGCTTCGTGTAATGGCTCTCCTAGACACAGCACGACCTCACCCCCAATACCGGGAGAGACGAACCCCTGAAGATACGCTCACTGCCTCTATGTGGCTCGGGACTGTACCCAACTAAAACCTGTTTGCACGACTCCTTTGAGCCGTGGTAGGGTAGTAATCAAAGTACTGTGGGAACTCACACGAGACAAATGACGATCCCCAGGTCGATGAACTAACCTGTACACATGTCACCAGGGAACTGCCATCTGACGTCTGGTATATGACCAACTAGCATGTTCCCGGCGAGTCTTGTCCGGTGTACTCATAACCCGATGAGCACCTGTATACATCTTAGGTGATCCAACTGACACCAGTGGCTTGTGAGACCGGCCACTGCCCCTCGTCGGGGTCTCGACTGTATACACTAGTCTACTCTGGAGTATCGATGCCCTGTCTCGAAACTCACACGACTAGGGACCATTTAAGGATATGCTTATAGACCCCAGCTCCCACTTATATGATCGCCCTCATACTGCTGGTGGTTAAGCAAGAATCCTAGGGGCTCTACCAACGTGTAATAGCAACTTGTCAGGTCACTTAAAGCAGTACACGATGATAAAGGTAAACCAGATAGCATACTATCATCTCGAGTAAGACTGTCCTACCGGGATAGGTCCTCCATCAATCATTGCAATCACGTACCTGTGACCTAATAATTGACTCTGAGGGCACTATCTCCAACAATCTCCCACTTGCACTCAAGGCTAATTATTGCGATGTCGCATACTCACAGCCCGTGTGATACCGAACACCCAACTCCTGTACTAGTCAGTCTCACAAAGCTCGTTTGCGAAACTATTGCGTTCGAGGAATAGCCTTAGTGAGTGGATCCGCTTTGATGTTTCTTTCTATGTCTCTCCATATCTCAAGTTCGCGGAGAAAACCATCTCCCGAAATGAGCAATACCTGTCTTAGAATGTGTCTGGATGTCTGATGGGACCTAGCTCATAAATGAACTCCAAATCCAAACTTCTTAGACTGTATCGTCAACTGAACTTAATCAGTATCCTGCGCCATGCCACCCTCAGTATTGCCTTGGATCACCTGTCCAAAATACTGCCCCTCATCAGAAGGAAAACTATAACTCTGACAACCTCCTTGTCGTCCATGTCACCTTGGAAGCCTGGAATGATAACTGTCTCCCGAATGAGGCTGTCGTTATCATATCCCTAGAACATCTACTTATGTTCTAAAACTGCTTCCGACTGTTTCTCCAGGATTGGATCAATGTCAACTTATTGCATCTAGTGCAAGAACAATATCTGGTGTGGTACTTGACATCTCATGATTGACTCAATTGCCTGAGCAAGTGATCTGCCAATCGTGCACATCCCTCTCCCCTTTAGTCTGTAAGACACCTTTAGAGAGGGTGACTCCATCTTCTGCAGGTACACTACCGTGCATGGAGTCGTCCATTCTAAATACCCTTAGAATGCTGTCTAAGTACCCAGATTGGGAGACTACCCAAATCTAGATCTAAAACCATAGATCTAGTAACCAGAATGTCTGATATAATATCCAAGTCCTATGTGGAGAAACCACTGTGTGACGACCAAAAGTATAACCGACTGTAGTATATGAGTTTCTTTTCCTACTCTGTGTAGTGTATGTCATCCAAATACCAGGATATCACACCCTACTACCTTCTCAACAGATCCATCCCTTATTCTGATGAAGTCAAACCTATGACTGTCACGTCAGAAATAGATGATCTATCTCCGCTACATCTGCTTTAGTCTATAAATAGACATAAGCTACCTGTCCACCAATGCTTCCGCTGCTCCCACTGACTACGACAACCCTCTGGCAGAGTCATATAGACGTACACTTCTAAATACTAGTTTAGAACGACGCTATACTCATCCTCCCGCCGGGTCTCGCAGCCTGGAACAACAGCAATGGTAATTTTGGGTAAATAAGAACTTCCCTGTCACCGTCCTTGAGGCTACCGGAGTACCTCTCGGGTGCCTGAAGTTACCCACCTTATCTGCGGAGTGGCCAATGGAATGTCAATCCAGATTGAATCTTTAGGTTCCTATTAAATCTTCAGTAATCGTTTGCGGTTCTGGAATCGCTTCCAGTTCTACCATACTCCCACTACTGTTTTCTGAAAAAATCCATTTTTAATAAAACTGTGGCGAGTCTAGAACAATATTGCTATTGTTCATCCAGATGGTAGAAAGTCAACCCTCGTCATAGCCTGGGTCAACCCACAAACAGCCATTACAGAAACGCGCCTTGAGTTATCCAGAGTCTGGTTTTAATCATAAGCCGGACAACTCCCCGTACCTTAATACCGTTAAGATATGAACTGTTCTATATCCAATATAGAAACAGAGGCACTGATTTAATTGAACCAGATTCAAATCATGCAGCTGTCCCCAGCGCATGTCAACTAAATGGAAGGAGGCCGATCAGCGTTACTCAACTTAGGAATACTTCCAATTATGAGTAACCTGAAAGAGAAGCAAGTTCTCTTAACCATTACTATCAACTGAATACCATATACAAGTATCTACATCTTCGATCGCTTTGAAGAATCCCGATACTTGCTACGCCTGGTTCTCTACTCTATTCAAATACCTAAAATTTCTCAAAATTCGGACCCTGTGTTTCCACGAAACACCTGTCTAAAAACTAGAGAAGTTATAAGTAAACCGAATATAGTACGAGGACCAACCCCTCTGTCCTGATGGACCCTGGACAACATACAATACTCTGTATAAGTCCCTTGAGTCTGATAACTCATTCACTGTGTGTCGTAGATTGAAAACTGTACTTATGGTTAAGAAGAATTACACCGCTGTTTAATGCTCCTTACCTAACCATTCACTGATGTAGGTAAATGTCGTAGACATAATTTCAGAAAGGTATATCTCACTCTATGAAAATAGACGTACAGATATATCAATTTGAAATTGGTGCATAACAGCGGATATTCAAAACCAAATATTTGCCGACCGGCAAACAACCCAGGTGACTTCCTCAAATATCACCGATTAGAACGAATCCCGATATAATGAGGATGATCACCCAATTCCCAATAACCTACTCCCACTCATCATCTGTAAAACCATACAGATGTGAGAATCGAACCTGGTAAATACATACCCTGGAGTAAGTATCTAATCGGGAAATCAGTTTTCTTTTAACATTACACAGTGAAACTGAAACATTGAAATGTTTCGATGGGGTATCCTGGTATTCCTAGTAATGCCTCTTCCAGATTCACGACTGTAACCGTATAGTTATTCTTTGCCACCTCTCCAAATCCCTTTATATGTCTTTAGTCATTACCTCCTGCACACCCCTTTAGGCCAAATGGTTTTCTTCCTTCCCTACCGTTCGGCACCAGCCTATGGTTTGGAAGAAGACTATCCAATAAGCATAATGGGTGTACTGTCCCAATCCTAGCAACACTCGCAATGCGAGAGAAGGTGAGGATAAAAGACAACCGAATAAACCTTATTCCTATTTCTCCTGAACCAGAATCCATCCCCGAACTGGAACAAGTTCCTTTCGAGTTCGTATATAACCATACGATGGAATATCCAATAAACTGTGGATCTTCGTAGTGATACGGAGTGTCCTGGAGAAATACAAAGGTGATTTAGGATTGGCGAAGGAATACTTGGTTTGGTCATGAATAGCTGTTGCAATTTACTTTGCCCTCTTACTAATCCCTTGCTTTGTCTGAACTTAATACCTTCTGTACACCATTTAGGCTAACTGGTTTTCTTCATTCCCTACCGGTCGGCACCAGCCTAAGGTTTGGAAGAAGACTATCCAATTTGCGTAATAGGTGTACTTATCTCCTAAACTAAGGAGTATTCGCAATCTGAGAGAAGGTAAAAACAAAAGACAACTGAATAGTCCTATCCGTTTTCTCCAGAACCTGAAACCATCCTCGAATAAATTCTTTCGAGTTCGTATCTAACCATACGATGGTTTTGTCCAATGGAAGTGGACGTTCGTAGTAATACGGGGTGCCCTGGAGAAAAGGGTAAAAGTAGGAGTGGAAATGAGGTCTGCAACTCTGACAATCCAAAAGCCAGTGTTTAAGAAGGTTCGGTCAACTTGGTCACTGAGTCATAGTCTTAGGGTCGGGTCAATGGTCGCTGCCAAAGAGAGAGAGAAAAGAAACACTCAGCGTGCACTCTAACCTAGATCAGAATGGTTACCAATTTATCTAATCTGGAATCCTCCCACTGTACCTCAAATTCTCCTCCAAACCTGAAAGAAGAATTAGTCGGGATTACCCGAGGAGTAAACTAACTCATCAGTGGGAATCGGGATCCAACTCTCATCGCATGATAACGTGACGGAATCCGCTCACGTCATCACACTCCAGAAGGTATGCGCATATCTGGCAAGTTTCAGTTCTTTTGAAACTCCCGATGTGATTTCTGCCCCATGCTCTTATGACCTTGACGAAGGCCAACAAATCATAAGTCACATGTCAAGTTCTACCCGTCATTCTCCAGGTTGATTTGAACCCACCCGCACAAGCCCTTGACGAAGGCCAACAAGGCTATACGACTGTCCCAAACCAACGCATCTATCTATGCTGCAGAAAGGCAACAAGCAGCTACCATACACTATGCCTTGACGAAGGCCAACAAACATAGCATGAATACTACGTGCTACCCATCTGAAACGACGGAGGGCTACGAATGGTTTCTGGCGAAAACCTTTAACGTAAAGAACTTGATATCGTTGAAGGAACTGATAGCTTTTTGAAAATATAGTGACGAAAACCGTTGCTAAAGAGGTCACTCCCGGTGAAGGGATCTCGGCTCTTTCCCCGTAGAATGGGGTGCAGGATATTCCAAATGAATACCACGGTGCAAAGCAAAAGTAATCGGCTATAGTGAAGTCATTGCCCTGACGCAAACTTTTGTCCAAGGGGTCACTCCCGGTGAAGGGATCTCGGCCCTTGCCTCGTCGACTGAGGAGCAGGATATTCCAACTGAATATCACGATGCAAAACAAAAGTGAACGTCCTTGCAATAACAGCTTTTGAAAAAATGTTCCAACAACATCAGATTAGGTTTGTTTTTAACTTGCATTGATCCGAATCAATGCAGTCCCATCAATTGATCACACCACAAAGAACGAAAATATACTGATGTACGTATATGCCATCCGCATTCGCCACTGGGCCCCGTCATTACCCGTTAGGTTAGCTAACTAACGACAGAGCGGGGACTGGACTAGCGCGGATGCAAAACATATACAACATCTACTAATATATATACCAATATATTATATTCGCTCAAGGTGTGATAAAATGCAACATCACAGAAATATACAGCATCACAGAAACAATACAGATATTTAGGATCCCCGGGTTTCACAGAGCCACTACTGAAACCCGACGTTCCCCTGGTCGTGTGGATAGCCTGCGCAATGAAATCCTAGACCCCTACGGGCGCGGCAAGTTACCCGCCAAAACCTGAAGCGAGGCAGCCCCCTTCAGCACCGTGAATGGACCACCCAGCACTTCACGGAATCCGGCAACTTGGGCACCCCTCCTGGGTCAACCTGTACCCCCTACGAGTGCGGCGAATAGCCCGCCAATTCTAGAGTGAAGCCCCCTCCGTCTCAATGCCATGAGATGCGGGCTTGTTGCCCTCTAGAACCCGGCTATCCGTGCACCCCACCGCGGGGCAATCCTAGTACAGAAAGTAAAATATACATACAACGGGTACATCGACCGCAACCTGGCCGTGCCCCAAAATAATAATACAATCAGGCAGTGACGGCAGTCCACATGTCGGACGCTCGCCCCGCAATATCAAATGTACATAATACAATCACAACTGTACTGGCATTGCATCCAGGCTATCCCCCACGACCGATCCGCAACATCACAGCAAAAACAGAACATCAACGTGAAAGTCACGTTCGCAAATCCGTCTAACCGGGCTATAGCAGTTAGACCGGATTTACCGATCAAGTGACATTCACGGTCGCAGATATAATGTAAATACTGTGAAATAATGTGTTTAAAATATCCGATCAATCAAATTTTAACAAGTGGGCCCCCAAGCATTACTGTAGCAGATCAAGAAATTCTGGGCCCAATATTAATAATCCAAAACCCTAATTTTAACCCTAGAAAGATACTGTAGAAATTTGGTGCAGGGATCTCCACAGTGTGCGGCGGAACCGCGGCGAGAAGGGGGTGTTTGCGGCGGTTCCGTGCTCCCACAGTGGAGTCACTTCATCGAAGTTTTACAGAGCTCTTATATTTTCCAGTACATCACTTTTTTGTAACCTGAAAAAATTTTCGACACCAAAAAATTTCAACAGAAAATTGATGTGAACAAAAGTGTAGATTTTGGAATTTTGGTCGATCGGAAATGCAAAACACATTAAACAAAGCTAGACTAAGTTAATGGCGAGTCTCTGATACCACTGTAAGTGCACGGCGGTGCCCCGACCGTCAATCCGACGGCCAAATGC
Source organism: Agapanthus africanus (assembly GCA_030015575.1). Classification (NCBI taxonomy): domain Eukaryota; kingdom Viridiplantae; phylum Streptophyta; class Magnoliopsida; order Asparagales; family Amaryllidaceae; genus Agapanthus; species Agapanthus africanus. Next base: position 393,539,163 of record JASDDO010000026.1, on the reverse strand, counting down.
AGAAGCGGTGATAAACTTAAATTTTACTTAAACTGGCAAACCGCCGCGCACTAATACCCGGATCGAACCATTAATTAGTCCTAGCTAACAACAAGAAAAGGAAGAGAGATATACCGACTGATCCAAGTCCTCCGGTCTTCTCGTCGTCGTCCCGATCTCCTGCGGAATCTCCGGTCTCCACCTCATCGCCGGAAGTGCACCACATCGCCTACTTCTTTTACGGGCTCCTACCTCAAAGCCGAGGCAACTCGGGTACGAAGCTGGCTAGTCGACGTGCCCAAGATTTGCTGTAGAATGTATAGTAGAACTTGTGTCTCATTTGGGGTTCAGGGAGGTGCCATTTTGGTGGAGGGGTGATACAAGAATTATGTGGAGGAACTAGGGGGTTTTTGGAGCATGAAATGAACAAGATTTCCACACTCAAAAACTTGGACAGCCCTTGCCTAATATGGCCGGCCTCTCTTGGTGGGGGAGTGAGTGAGAATGAGAGAGAGAGAAAGCTATCATGCAAAAGGAATCATCACAAAATCAAACCCACACTCAACTAACAACCATCTCTCATCATGAACAATCATGTCCACAAAAGTCATGCCATCATGACAAGAAGTCAAGTCAAAAAGTCAAGGTATGGAGCAACCATGATGAAGTCAAAAAGTCAAGTGATCATGACATGGCAATAAGCAAAAGACCCCCTCCACAAATGCCTATTTGCAACAAAGCAAATAAGCCCTCCTCCACCAATCTTCGGCCAATGAACGATACAAAGAAAATTGGCCGAAACGAAAAGCAAACTGGCAACTCCAGAAAACTGGTCCCGTAATAAATTACAGGAAAACCCCGATACTGTGCATACACACCTGCATTTGTATTCCGACCGAAATACAAATGCAATGAGACAAAATCTACACTGTACTATACTAGGATCCGGCTTAAACCAAAGCCGGCTAGTAATATCCGTTCGATCCTGATCCGTGCAATACCGCACGTATCTGATCGAACCCTGCCATATATCCATACAGCCTATAGTACAAACTGTCCGATCCTGATACGTGCAATACCGCACGTATCTGATCGGACCTTGCCATATCTCCATACGGCCTCTACAACCTTTCGCCCGAAAGCTGAGTAACTGAATGTGGGGGACTCTAAAGACTCGTCAACACCTTGGTTGTGGATTTAACCACTAGCACGTCAGAGGTATAAGCCAATACGTAACGGGCTACCAGGTATTGACTAGAAGGGACGCCTGTGAGCGAACTCAGCCTGACAACCCTACTGAGACTGTCAGTGACAATATCCGTACAGTCCGGTCCGTTTGTCTATGAGCATCGCATGGCGGGCCTAGGGGGTTGGTAAAAGTCAGACCCCCAAAAGCGGTACAAGTCGTGTCGGAGTGTAGCCCAGAATACCCTGAGATACTACTGGAATACCTACCAGTAAATCTCCTTGCCTCGGCCGAGGGCTTCGTGTAATGGCTCTCCTAGACACAGCACGACCTCACCCCCAATACCGGGAGAGACGAACCCCTGAAGATACGCTCACTGCCTCCATGTGGCTCGGGACTGTACCCAACTAAAACCTGTTTGCACGACTCCTTTGAGTCGTGGTAGGGTAGTAATCAAAGTACAGTGGGAACTCACACGAGACAAATGACGATCCCCAGGTCGATGAACTAACCTGTACACATGTCACCAGGGAACTGCCATCTGACGTCTGGTATATGACCAACTAGCATGTTCCCGGCGAGTCATGTCCGGTGTACTCATAACCCAATGAGCACCTGTATACATCTTAGGTGATCCAACTGACACCAGTGGCTTGTGAGACCGGCCACTGCCCCTCGTCGGGGTCTCGACTGTATACACTAGTCTACTCCGGAGTATCGATGCCCTGTCTCGAAACTCACACGACTAGGGACCATTTAAGGATATGCTTATAGACCTCAGCTCCCACTTATATGATCGCCCTCATACTGCTGGTGGTCAAGCAAGAATCCTAGGGGCTCTACCAACGTGTAATAGCAACTTGTCAGGTCACTTAAAGCAGTACACGATGATAAAGGTAAACCAGATAGCATACTATCATCTCGAGTAAGACTGTCCTACCGGGATAGGTCCTCCATCAATCATTGCAATCACGTATCTGTGACCTAATAATTGACTCTGAGGGCACTATCTCCAACAATGATGACTTTAATCGATCCTTCTGGAACTTAACGACACTATTTGCATTGCACGTAAAGACAAATAAAATCTTAAGTTAAATAAGAAGCGAGGTGTGAAAAATAAAGGTTCGATAGTCTAGACTTAGAATAATAGAATTGTTATTTTCTGAAACAAACCTTAGGGTTTGAATCATAGTTATTTTGCAAAACTAGCTTGACCGGATTTTGTGGGTAGTATCCGCTGAAAACCCTCAGGAGACAACACTGCTCCTACTAGGGACACTTAGAGGTTTAAACGGCTTATTACACATGCTCAGTGCAATCGTGTTCCCTGCGAAAGTGAGGTTAGGAATTTTTTGTGAGTAAATTGGCTTTGCTCGGGACGAGCAAATGATAAGTTTGGGGGTATTTGTTCATATCAGATTTTTGCATTTTTATACCGCCCAATTTTTATCACATTGCTTATCGGTAGGAACTCTTGAGCCGTGTTTGCTAGTTAATTGCAGGATATAGGTTCTTAGCTCTAAACAGTGAAATTCATGGAAAAACACGACAAATTCCGGATTACTGCCAACCACAGATAAAACACGGGTCTCCGCTCTCTATTCGTATGTTGCTGCACACCAGTTTAAGGGACAAAATGGCAAATCGATGTTATTTTCATGCACAAAGCTCAATGTCAACACAAGATCCAACATTTCTACGCGGAGCTCAAGGAAATTATGGCAAAAGATCCACATCACATCACCTTTTGATCTACTGAAATTCTGGAAGAAATGTGTGTTAGTTATATGTATGCCCTAGAGGCCATTACTGTACATAGGATGTATATTGTAGTGGATGCTGGGACATATATAGGTAGGACTTTCTTGCTCGACATGATAGTACGCTATCTGGTTGCACTTTATCTTAACATGTATATTTTCTGTCTCTCTGTTACATGTTGATAAAGCTCTTAGGATGTGTACTCGACTTACATGACTATGATGTAGATCATACTAGTGGGGCCTGGGTAGTCCATGAGTACATCCTTCAATGTTCCTAGTCGTGGGAATATCGAGACGGGGCATCGATATTCCAGAGTAGACTAGCGTATATCTTCTCGATCCATGTGATGGGCGATGGATGATCCCAAATCCATTGGTGTTTGACATCAGAGATGGTATGCGGGTGCTCAGTGGTGACTGGGTACACTGAACGGACTCGCCGAGAACTCCCAGATGGTATTATACCTCATGTCAGTTGGCAGTTCTCTGGTGACACCGGTACAGCTTAGTCTTTTGACCCAAGATCGTCATAGAGTCTTATGTGTCTCCCACTGTACTTTGATTTCCACCCTACCACGGCTCTACTGAGTCGTGCAAACAGGTGGTTTTTGGGTACAGTCCCGATTCACATGGAGGCAATGAGCGATAGGAGGGGATTCGTCTCTCCCGGTATTGGGGGTTGATGTTGCGCTATGCTCGACTGTCCATAACTGGAAATCCCTGGCCAGGGTTGCACTGATTTACTGGTAAGTGTTATCGGTAGTTTCATTCTTGTTATGGACCTTACATCGGCATGACTTATCAAGCTACTGGGGTCTGACGTTTACAACCCCTAGGCGAGATATGCGACATATCAGAAGAACAGACCGGACTGTGCGGTAAGTGTTACTGGTTGGATTCACAGGAGTGTGAGCGGGCTTGCTCGTTGATCTTCTGATCGCTCAATACATGGGTGGCCGTTACGTTTAGCAGACCGTTTGCGGCTTGTGGGTGTTTGATATGATCATCACCTACTGCCGGCGTATTGACGAGTCTTTAGAGTCCTACACAGGGGTTTCCTGGCTGAAGCGAAACGAAATAGGAGCGCATATGAGATATGTGCGGGACCGAGAATAATACCAGTATGTGATACTGTGTTCTATTCTCGCGATTTGTATCATCGGACGGTTATATGTGATATAACCGGGTCACCGAATCAAATGTTGATTCGATATATTGATACACTTGATATTAGTCGGTTATATGCAGTATGACCGGATCATTAAATCAAGTGTTGATTTAATGATTTAATGTATGATTATATATTTGATATATTACTTTACATTAACTAGTATTTGTTCACTTAAAATTGATTTTCTCACTTGATGTGCACAAGTTGTATATGTGATATATTTTTGTGCACTAGTTTGTATCATGATTGATGATACATGCAAACTAGGGTGTGTGTTTGGATAACATCTTGTTTAGGTTAATGGTTAAAGTTTTATTCTTTTTATTTATTTTGGTAAAAATAAAATGGTCTTTTTCCTTTGTCTTTGCTAGAAGTTACATGATACTTCAAGCATCTTTTGACAAAGTCAAAACCATTTTGTTTTTATTCTTTAACCTAACCATTACCTAAACCATAGTTTACTCTCTACATGAGTTTACTCACCCATGAGTGCTAAATGATAGAGTTCACTTGAATTTTCTTTTTAAAATAATTCATTTTCTTTCTTCTTCTTCTTCTTTTTCTTCATGAAGTGAAGAAAGCTTGCGTGAAAATTTCAAGTGTTGAAATCAAGTGAGAAATCCAAATCCAAAGTGAACCCACTTCCTATTTCTTCATCCTCTACAACTTGCCATGTAGTAGAGTGTGTTATCTTCACAAGTTTCATGACCTAGTAAAGATGAAGCTTGAGTTTGAGTCGTCTCGACGTAGATCATTTTCGGCATCGAAGTCAACGACCTAGCCCGCTTATTTCTCCGATGAAACCAACGCTAGAGTCCGGGATCCCGATGATCGCAGTGGAGGGACGTCAACACGGAGCTAAAGAAGTGGAGGGTCGGATCTACAAAGGTTGTAGTCCCTTTCATTTGTAGATAAAGTTGTTAACTTGTATGTATATCGCCTTACCTCTAGTAACGATCTTGCATTAGGGTTTCTCGGCAGATGTAAAAATTTGATTTTGGCATGGTTGATCAGTTGTAGAACCTCAAGAGTGTGCCTAGGAACCCTACAGTGGTATCAGAGCCTAGCTAGAGCTTTAGGCGAAGTGTAGATGATGTTAGAAATCCAATCGAACCCCGAAACCCTAAACTTGACCCCTTTCTGTACATTTTCGGAAATTGTGGATTTTTATGAATTAAAAACAGTCAAAAAATTCAGCAGGGTTTTGTAGGAGTTACTGTGCAACACGTGACCCCAACTCGACCAATGCGCCGCGGAACCGCGGCCCCACCCTGGCTTACGCGGCGGTTCCGCGGCCATAATGGCGAATCTTGCCACGTGGTTTGCACAGTAATTTCTTTCTGTAAGTGCTGTGTTTTCTGGGAATTTTTAACTTCTACTCAACAGTTGAGTTTTCTGGGTTGTTTTGGGTACTCGATGATTCGATCGGATTATTTAACTTTGTTTATTGTGTTTTTCCGGGTAATTTTAGAACATGTTAAAAAGTTCGACCGGATATAAATACCCACTTTTCCTCCTGCCGGGAAATTTCCAAGTGTTGGATTTTTCCGTAGTTTAAGAACGTTCTAAGTAGTGCAAGTAACTCGATGGACCCTCTAGAAGACAACAAACCTTAACTCGATTATGTGACCGTCTTGAACTGCCCTTTGAACCTTAGGGTTTGGGGCAGTACGGTGTGCCACATGTGAGGCATTGGCTTGACCGTTCTATGGCTGGACCGTTGGTACTGTGGCATGAAGTGGATGTTTTTAAACTTATTTCAAGTGTTGAGCTTTTCGGGAAAACTTGGGTGTTTGATTGTTCGATCGGAAAGTTTAACATTGTCTTTTTATCTGGAATGTGATACAATAATTGGAATCAACAACATTTGAATGTTATAGACATGGCAGTTTAGTCTCACTTGATCGGTTGCCACGGGATTTTGATGTGATCAAAAGTCCGTCGCAATCACGTTGCGTACGCGGATACTCGCCGGTAAACTTAATAGATAGCCACGCCCCATAGCCCCGATAAAGTGACTGTTGGAGAACCCCGTCGCCGAGAGCATCCGTTCGGGTGCTCGCGGCAGCGGTGTTCCGCCTTAGTGCACTTCGTCGACGGTATCGGATGTGCGGCCGTCTACTAAAGTTTGCGACGAGCATTCGTTTTGGATGTCGGGAATCTTGTTGAATTGCCCGACTTGTTGTTGAAAAGAGTTTTCGATAATGAGACTAAAATGTGGGGTTTATAATTGTTAGGCATGCGATGCCTAAGGAATTCATTTGGTTAGGCATGCGATGTCTATGCAGGTTGCGGATTCCAACTGTTGTAGTTTTACACTTTCTTTTCTGGGACCGTAAGTGTAATATATGATATCACCGGTTTCGTTGCTATATGTCAACGACAATTGGGATGGGCATATTTACTTACGTTGATGACATGTGATGTTATGTGTTGCCGGATACGTTATATTGGATCGTCGTGTTCTAATAGCCGGGTTTTTTTTTTATGTGAGATGAGTGTTTTTCTTTTTCATTCATGTAAAAAACTTGTATGTAATATTCTTTTATTGGGGCACTTCCGGGTTGAGGATGATGTCACCATTGTATATTATTTACTTTTCCGCATTAGGATAGACCCAAGGAGGGTAGCATAAGTAACCGGGTTCTAGGGTCCAGTGGGAGACCATCTCGAGGAGTCGAGTCCGGGTCTCCTAACTCTAGAATTGGTAGGGTTGCTTGCCGCTCTCGTAGGGGTCTAGGGGTGTGGGATTGGCTATTCATCATGACCGTGGAATCCGTGTTTTATACAGGCTCAAAACAAAACACGGACGTCCTAGTATATCCAATATTTCATATGATATTTTCTGCTGCGTTATCTTTGATGTGATCATGTGATTTGTTCAGATGGATACTGTATATACTATATATGATATATTATATAGACGTTGCTTATGTTTTACACCCGCGCTAGCCCTGCCCCGCTCTACCGTTAGTTACCTAACCTAACAGTGCAGACGGGACATCGAGGCGAATGCGGATGGCATAAGCGTACGTTGTATTTATCTGTGATGTTTAGGTGGACTTAAATGATGGGACATTCATTAATGAGATTAATGAAAGAAAATAAGCCTAAAAGATGTTGTGGAATCGAATTTCAATAATAAAACAGGTAGCTACAGTTCTTGCTTTGCATCGCGGTGTTCCTTATAGAACATCCTGCACCTTATTCGATAAGAAAAGGGCCGAGATCCCTTCACCGGGAGTGACCCCTTTAGCAATAACTGGCAGATTCTACAACCCTCGGTTTGTCTTTTGATTGCTTCTATAGTTTTTTCTTTGCACAACGGTATATGTGATATATCCTGCACCTTATTCGATGAGGAGAGGGCCGACGATCCCTTCATCGGGAGTGACCCCTTTAGCAAAACTAGAAAGGCCTAAAAAACACTCCATTTAAAAACCATTTGATTCCACAACGAGATCAAGTTCAAAACGTTAAAGGTTTTCATAAAAAACCATCCGCAACCCTCCGTCATTTTAGGAAGTAGAGTACTTAGTATTCGTGCTGTGTTTGTTGACAATAGTCAAGGCACAGTGTACGGTAGCTAAGTGATGTCTTCCTACACCGCATATAATGCGATTAGTTAGGGCAATCGCGTGACTTTGTTGACCTTAGTTAAGGGTCATGTGGGTGGGTCTAATTAATCACGAAATGACGGGTAGAACTATACTAGTGCTTATGATTTGTTGACCATAGTTAAGGTCATAAGTACTAGGGGTAAAAACCTTTATCGGGAGTTTCAAGTATTGAAATTTGCAATGAGTGTAAGTGCACGGCGGCGCCCCGGCCGTCAATCCGACGGCAAAATGCGGAAGCGGTGATAAACTTAAATTTTTCATGAACTGGCACCACCGCGCACTAATACCCGGATCGAACCAATAATTAGTCCTAGCTATCTACAAGATGGGGAAGAGAGATATACCGACTGATCCGAGTCCTCCGGTCTTCTCGTCGTCGTCCCGATCTTCTGCGGAAGCTCCGGTCTCCACCTCGTCGCCGGAAGTGCACCACATCGCCTACTTCTTTTACGGGCTCCCACCTCAATGCCGAGGCAACTCGGGCACGAAGCTGGCTAGTCGACGTGCCCAAGAATTGCTGTAGAATATAGTGTAGAGGCTATGTCTCATTTGGGGATTCATGGAGGTGCCATTTTGGTGAAGGGATGATACAAGAAATATGTGGAGGAACTAGGGGATTTTTGGAGCATGAAATGAACAAAAATTCCACACTCCAAAAATTTGGACAGCCCTTGCAATGCTTGGCCGGCCATGACATGGTGGTGGGATGAATGAGAGAGAGGGGGTGTATCAAAAATGGGAGCCATTCTCATATCATGCAAGAGAGAGAGAGAGGAATGGTTATCATGAAAGGCAATGATCACAAAATCAAACCCATACTCCAAAAACCTACCTACTACAACCATGATTGCTCACAAAGTCAAGCAATCATGATAGAAGAAGAAGTCAAGGTCAAAAGAATGGTGCACCATCATAATACAAGGAAATATGCAAAGACCCCCCTCCATAAATGCTTATTTGCAACAATGCAAATAAGCCCTCCTCCACCAATCTTCGGCCAATGAACGATACAAAGGAAATTGGCCGAAACAGAAAGCAAACTGGCAACTCCAGAAAACTGGTCCCGTAATAAATTACAGGAAAACCCCGATACTGTGCATACACACCCGCATTTGTATTCCGACCGAAATACAAATGCAATGAGACAAAATCTACACTGTACTATACTAGGATCCGGCTCAAACCAAAGCCGGCTAGTATTATCCGTTTGATCCTGATCCGTGCAATACCGCACGTATCTGATCGAACCCTGCCATATATCCATACGGCCTATAGTACAAACTGTCCAATCCTGATACGTGCAATACCGCACGTATCTGATCGGACCTTGCCATATCTCCTACGGCCTCTACAACCTTTCGCTCGAAAGCTGAGTAACTGAATGTGGGGGACTCTAAAGACTCGTCAACACCTTGGTTGTGGATTTAACCACTAGCACGTCAGAAGTATAAGCCAATACGTAACGGGCTACCAGGTACTGACTAAAAGGAACGTCTGTGAGCGAACTCAGCCTGACAACCCTACTGAGCCTGTCAGTGACAATTTCCGTACAGTCCGGTCCGTTCGTCTATGAGCATCGCATGGCGGGCCTAGGGGGTTGGTAAAAGTCAGACCCCCAAAAAGCGGTACAAGTCGTGTCGGAGTGTAGCCCAGAACACCCTGAGATACTACTGGAATACCTACCAGTAAATCTCCTTGCCTCGGCCGAGGGCTTCGTGTAATGGCTCTCCTAGACACAGCGCGACCTCACCCCCAATACCGGGAGAGACGAACCCCTGAAGATACGCTCACTGCCTCCATGTGCTCGGGACTGTACCCAACTAAAACATGTTTGTACGACTCCTTTGAGCCATGGTAGGGTAGTAATCAAAGTACAGTGGGAACTCACACAAGACAAATGACGATCCCCAGGTCGATGAACTAACCTGTACACATGTCACCAGGGAATTGCCATCTGACGTCTGGTATATGACCAACTAGCATGTTCCCGGCGAGTCCTGTCCGGTGTACTCATAACCCAATGAGCACCTGTATACATCTTCGGTGATCTAACTGACACCAGTGGCTTGTGAGACCGGCCACCGCCCCTCGTCGGGGTCTCGACTGTATACACTAGTCTACTCTGGAGTATCGATGCCCTGTCTCGAAACTCACATGACTAGGGACCATTTAAGGATATGCTTATAGACCCCCAGCTCCCACTTATATGATCGCCCTCATACTGCTGGTGGTTAAGCAAGAATCCTAGGGGCTCTATCAACGTGTAATAGCGACTTGTCAGGTCACCTAAAACAGTACACGATGATTAAGGTAAACCAGATAGCATACTATCATCTCGAGTAAGACTGTCCTACCGGGATAGGTCCTCCATCAATCATTGAAATCACGTACCTGTGACCTAATAATTGACTCTGAGGGCACTATCTCCAACAATCTCCCACTTGCACACAAGGCTAATTATTGCGATGTCGCATACTCACAGCCCGTGTGATACCGAACACCCAACTCCTCTACTAGTCAGTCTCACAAAACTCATTTGCGAAACTATTGCGTTCGAGGAATAGCCTCAGTGAGTGGATCCGCCTTGATATTTCTTTCTATGTCTCTCTATATCTCATGTTCACGGAGAAAACCATCTCCCGAAATGAGCAATACCTGTCTCAGAATATGTCTGGATGTCTGATGGGACCTAGCTCATAAATGAACTCTAAATCCAAACTTCTTAGACTGTATCGTCAACTGAACTTAATCTGTATCCGGCGCCATGCCTCCCTCAGTATTGCCTTGGACCACCTGTCCAAAATACCGCCCCTCATCAGAAGGAAAAACCATAACTCTGACAACCTCCTTGTCGTCCATGTCACCTTGGAAGCCTGGAATGATAACTGTCTCCTGCATGAGGCTATCGTTATCATATCCCTAGAACATCCACTTATGTTCTAAAACTGCTTCCGACCGTTTCTCCAGGATTGGATCAATATCAACTTATTGCATCTAGTGCAAGAACAACATCTGGTGTGGTACTTGACATCTCATGATTGACTCAATTGCCTAAGCAAGTGATCTGCCAATCATGCACATCCCTCTCTACTTTAGTCTATAAGACACCTTTAGAGAGGGTGACTCCATTACCTGCAGGTACACTACCGTGCCAGGAGTCATCCATTCTAAATACTCTCAGAATGCTGTCCAAGTACCCAGATTGGGAAACCACCCAAACCTAGATCTAAAACCATAGATCTAGTAACCAGTATGTCTGATATAATTTCCAAGTCCCATGTGGAGAAACCACTGTGTGACGACCAAAGTGTAACCGATTGTAGTATAGGAATATCACATCCTACTCTGTGTATGTCATCCAAATACCATGACATCACACCCTACTACCTTCTCAACAGATCCATCCCCTATTCTGATGAAGTCAAACCTATGACTGTCACGTCAGAAATAGATGATCTACCTCCGCTATATCTGCTTTAGTCTGTAAATTGACATAAGCTACCTGTCCACCAATGCTTCCGCTGCTCCCACTGACTACGACAACCCTCTGGCAGAGTCATATAGACGTACACTTCTAAAACAAGTTTAGAACGAGGCTATACTCATCCTCCCGCCGGGTCTCGCAACCTGGAACAACAGCAATGGCAATTGTGGGTAAACAAGAACTTCCCTGTCACCGTCCTTGAGGCTACCAGAGTACCTCTCGGGTGCCTGAAGTTACCCACCTTATATGCGGAGTGGCCAATGGAATGTCAATCCGGATTGAATCTTTAGGTTCCTTATCAAATCTTCAGTAATCGTTTGTAGTTCTGGAATCACTTCCAGTTCTACCATACTCCCACTTCTGTTTTCTGAAAAAAAATCCATTTTTAATAAAACTGTGGCGAGTCTAGAACAATATCTCTATTGTTCATCCAGATGGTAGAAAGTCAACCCTCGTCATAGCCTGGGTCAACCCACAAACAGCCATTACAGAAACGTGCCTTGAGTTATCCAGAGTCTGGTTTTAATCATAAGCCGGACAACTCCCCGTACCTTAACATCGTTAAGATATGAACTGTTCTATATCCAATATAGAAACAGAGGCACTGATTTAATTGAACCAGATTCAAATCATGCAGCTGTCCCCAGTGCATGTCAACTAAATGGAAGGAGACCGATCAGCGTTACACAACTTAGGAGCATTTCCAATTATGTGTAACCTGAAAGAGAAGCAAGTTCTCTTAATCATTACTATCAACTGAATACCATACACAAGTATTTACATCTTCGATCACTTTGAAGAATCCCGATACTTGCTACACCTGGTTCTCTACTCTATTCAAATACCTATAACTTCTCAAAATTCGGACCCTGTGTTTCCACGAAACACTTGTCTAAAAACTAGAGAAGTCATAAGTAAACCGAATATAGTACGAGGACCAACCCCTCTGTCCTGATGGACCCTGGACAACATACAATACTCTGTATAAGTCCCTTGAGTCTGATAACTCATTCACTGTGTGTCGTAGGTTGAAAACTGTACTTATGGTTAAGAAGAATTACACCGCTGTTTAATGCTCCTTACCTAACCATCCACTGATATAGGTAAATGTCATAGACATAATTTCAAAAAGGTATATCTCACTCTATGAAAATAGACGTACATATATATCAATTTGAAATTGTTGCACAACAGCGGATATTCAAAACCAAATATTTGCCGACCGGCAAACAACCCAGGTGACTTCCTCAAATATCACCGATTACAACGAATCCCGATATAATGAGGATGATCACCCAATTCCTAATAACTTGCTCCCACTCATCATCTGTAAAACCATACAGATGTGAGAATCATACCTGGTAAATACATACCCTGGAGTAAGTATCTAATCGGGAAATCAGTTTTCCTTTAACAGTACACAGTGAAGCTGAAACATTGAAATGTTTCGATGGGGTATCCCGGTATTCCTAGTAATGCCTCTTCCAGATTCACGATTGTAACCGTATAGTTCTTTGCCACCTCTCCAAATCCCTTCATATGTCTTTAGTCATTACCTTCTGCACACCCCTTTAGGCCAAATGGTTTTCTTCCTTCCCTACCGTTCGGTACCAGCCTATGGTTTGGAGGAAGACTATCCAATAAGCATAATGGGTGTACTGTCCTAATCCTAGGAGCACTCGCAATGCGAGAGAAGGTGAAGATAAAAGACACCTGAATAAATCTTATTGTTATTTCTCTTGAACCAGATTCATCCCCGAACTGGAACAAGTTCCTTTCGAGTTCGTATATAACCATACGATGGAGTATCCAATAAACTGTGGATCTTCGTAGTGATACGGAGTGTCCTGGAGAAATACAAAGGTGATTTTAGGATTGGCGAAGAGATACTTGGTGAATAGCAGTCGCAATTTACTTTGCCCTCTTACTAATCCCTTGCTTTGTCTTAACTTAATACCTTCTGTACACCATCGTTAGGCTAATTGGTTTTCTTCATTCCCTACCGGTCGGCTCCTGCCTATGGTTTGGAAGAAGACTATCCAATTTGCGTAATAGGTGTACTATCTCCTAAACCAAGGAGTACTCACAACTTGAGAGAAGGTAAAAGGAAAAGACAACTGAATAATCCTATCCGTTTTCTCCAGAACCGGAAACCATCCTCGAAAAAATTCCTTCGAGTTCGTATCTAACCATACGATGGTTTTGTCCAATGGAAGTGGACGTTCGTAGAAATACGGGGTGTCCTGGAGAAAAGGGTAAAAGTAGGTGTGGCAATGAGGTTTGCAACTCTGACAATCCAAAAGCCAGTGTTCAAGAAGGTTCGGTCAACTTGGTCACTGAGTCATAGTCTTAGGGTCGGGTCAATGGTCGCTGCCAGAGAGAGAGAGAAAAGAAACACTCAGCGTGCACTCTAACCTAGATCAGAATGGTTACCAATTTATCTAATCTGGAAACCTCCCACTGTACCGTCAAATTCTCCTCCAAACCTGAAAGAAGAATTAGTCGGGATTACCCGAGGAGTAAACCAACTCATCAGTGGGAATCGGGATCCAACTATCATCGCATGACAACGTGATGGAATCCGCTCACAGTGTCACACTCCAGAAGGTATGCGCATATCTGGCAAGTTTCAGTTCTTTTGAAACTCCCGATGTGATTTCTGCCCCATGCTCTTATGACCTTGACTTTGGCCAACAAATCATAAGTCACATGTCAAGTTCTACCCGTCATTCTCCAGGTTGATTCGAATCCACCCGCAAAAGCCCTTGACTTTGGCCAACAAGACTATAAGACTGTTCCAAACCAACGCATCTATCTATGCTGCATATGAATAACCAACAGCTACCAAACACTGTGCCTTGACTTTGGCCAACAAACACAACTTGAATACTATTGACTATCCATATGAAACGACGGAGGGCTACGAATGGTTTCTGGCGAAAACCTTTAACGTAAAGAACTTGATATCGTTGAAGGAACTGATAGCTTTTAAAAATATAGTGACGAAAACCTTCGCTAAAGAGGTCACTCCCGGTGAAGGGATCTCGGCTCTTTCCCCGTAGAATGAGGTGCAGGATATTCCAACTGAATACCACGGTGCAAAGCAAAAGTAATCGGCTATAGTGAAGTCATTGCCCTGACGCAAACTTTTTGTCCAAGGGGTCACTCCCGGTGAAGGGATCTCGGCCCTTGCCTCGTCGACTGAGGGCAGGATATTCCAACTGAATACCACGGTGCAAAACAAAAGAGAACGTCCTTGCAATAACATCTTTTTGAAAAGTGTTCCAACAACATCAGATTAGGTTTGTTTTTAACTTGCATTGATCCAAATCAACGCAGTCCCATCAATTGATCACACCACAAAGAACGAAAATATACTGATGTACGTATATGCCATCCGCATTCGCCACTGGGTCCCGTCATTACCCGTTAGGTTAGCTAACTAACGACAGAGCGGGGACTGGACTAGCGCGGATGCAAAACATATACAACATCTACTAATATATATACCAATATATTATATTCGCTCAAGGCGTGATAAAATGCAACATCACAGAAAATGTACAGCATCACAGAACAATACAGATATCTGGGATCCCCGGGTTTCACAGAGCCACTACTGAAACCCGACGTTCCCCTGGTCGTGTGGATAGCCTGGGCAATGAAATCCTAGACCCCTACGGGCGCGGCAAGTTACCCGCCAAAACCTGAAGCGAGGCAGCCCCCTTCAGCAACGTGAATGGACCACCCAGCACTTCACGGAATCCGGTAACTTGGGCACCCCTCCTGGGTCAACCTGTACCCCCTACGAGTGCGGCGAATAGCCCGCCAATCCTAGAGTGAAGCCCCCTCCGTCTCAATCCCATGAGATGCGGGCTTGTTTCCTTCTAGAACCCGGCTATCCGTGCACCCCTCCGCGGGGTAATCCTAGTACAGAAAGTAAAACATACATACAACGGGTACACCGACCGCAACCTGGTCGTGTCCCAAAATAATAATACAATCAGGCAGTGACGGCAGTCCACATGTCGGACGCTCGCCCCGCAATATCAAATGCACATAATACAACCACAACTGTACTAGCATTGCATCCAGGCTATCCCCACGACCGATCCGCAACATCACAGCAAAAACAGAACATCAACGTGAAAGTCACGTTCGCAAATCCGTCTAACCGGGCTATAGCAGTTAGACCGGATTTACCGATCGAGTGACATTCACGGTCGCAGATATAATGTAAATACTGTGAAATAATGTGTTTAAAATATCCGATCGATCAAATTTTAACAAGTGGGCCCCCAAGCATTACTGTAGCAGATCAAGAAATTCTGGGCCCAATGTTATTATTCCAAAAACCCAATTTTCACCCCAGAAAGATACTGTAGAAATTTGGTGCAGGGAACCCAAAATAGTGCGGCGGAACAGCGGCCCAAAGGGGTGTTTGGCCGCGGTTCCGCGCTCCTACAGTGGAGTTAGTGCATCGAATTTTCACAGAACTCTTATTTTTTTTAGTAGATCACTTTTCTGTAACCTGAAAAAAATTTCGACACCAAAAAATTTCAACAGAAAACTGATGTGAACAAAAATGCGGATTTTAGAATTTTGGTCGATCGAAAATGGAAACACATTAAACAAAGCTAGACTAAGTTAATGGCAAGGCTCTGATACCACTGTAAGTGCACGGCGGCGCCCCGGCCGTCAATCCGACGGCCAAATGCGGAAGCGGTGATAAACTTAAATTTTTCATGAACTGGCACCACCGCGCATTAATACCCGGATCGAACCATTAATTAGTCCTAGCTATCTACAAGATGGGGAAGAGAGATATACCGACTGATCCGAGTCCTCCGGTCTTCTCGTCGTCGTCCCGATCTTCTGCGGAAGCTCCGGTCTCCACCTCGTCACCGGAAGTGCACCACATTGCCTACTTCTTTTACGGGCTCCCACCTCAATGCCGAGGCAACTCGGGCACGAAGCTGGCTAGTCGACGTGCCCAAGAATTGCTGTAGAATATAGTGTAGAGGCTATGTCTCATTTGGGGATTCATGGAGGTGCTATTTTGGTGGAGGGATGATACAAGAAATATGTGGAGGAACTAGGGGATTTTTGGAGCATGAAATGAACAAAAATTCCACACTCCAAAAATTTGGACAGCCCTTGCAATGCTTGGCCGGCCATGACATGGTGGTGGGATGAATGAGAGAGAGGGGGTGTATCAAAAATGGGAGCCATTCTCATATCATGCAAGAGAGAGAGAGGAATGGTTATCATGAAAGGCAATGATCACAAAATCAAACCCATACTCCAAAAACCCACCTACTACAACCATGATTGCTCACAAAGTCAAGCAATCATGATAGAAGAAGAAGTCAAGGTCAAAAGAATGGTGCACCATCATGATACAAGGAAATATGCAAATACCCCCTCCACAAATGCTTATTTGCAACAATGCAAATAAGCCCTCCTCCACCAATCTTCGGCCAATGAACGATACAAAGGAAATTGGCCGAAACGGAAAGCAAACTGGCAACTCCAGAAAACTGGTCCCGTAATAAATTACAGGAAAACCCCGATACTGTACATACACACCCGCATTTGTATTCCGACCGAAATACAAATGCAATGAGACAAAATCTACACTGTACTATACTAGGATCCGGCTCAAACCAAAGCCGGCAAGTATTATCCGTTCGATCCTGATCCGTGCAATACCGCACGTATCTGATCGAACCCTGCCATATATCCATACGGCCTATAGTACAAACTGTCCAATCCTGATCCGTGCAATACCGCACGTATCTGATCGGACCTTGCCATATCTCCATACGGCCTCTACAACCTTTCGCCCGAAAGCTGAGTAACTGAATGTGGGGGACTCTAAAGAATCGTCAACACCTTGGTTGTGGATTTAACCACTAGCACGTCAGAGGTATAAGCCAATACGTAACGGGCTACCAGGTACTGACTAAAAGGGACGTCTGTGAGCGAACTCAGCCTGACAACCCTACTGAGCCTGTCAGTGACAATATCCGTACAGTCCGGTTCGTTCTTCTATGAGCATCGCATGGCGGGCCTAGGGTGTTGGTAAAAGTCAGACCCCTAAAAAGCGGTACAAGTCGTGTCGGAGTGTAGCCCAGAACACCCTGAGATACTACTGGAATACCTACCAGTAAATCTCCTTGCCTTGGCCGAGGGCTTCGTGTAATGGCTCTCCTAGACACAGCGCGACCTCACCCCCAATACCGGGAAAGACGAACCCCTGAAGATACGCTCACTGCCTCCATGTGGCTCGGGACTGTACCCAACTAAAAGCTGTTTGCACGACTCCTTTGAGCTGTGGTAGGGTGGTAATCAAAGTACAGTGGGAACTCATACAAGACAAATGACGATCCCCAGGTCGATGAACTAACCTGTACACATGTCACCAGGGAACTGCCATCTGACGTCTGGTATATGACCAACTAGCATGTTCCCGGCGAGTCCTGTCCGGTGTACTCATAACCCAATGAGCACTTGTATACATCTTCGGTGATCCAACTGACACCAGTGGCTTGTGAGACCGGCCACCGCCCCTCGTCGGGGTCTCGACTGTATACACTAGTCTACTCTGGAGTATCGATGCCCTGTCTCGAAACTCACACGACTAGGGACCATTTAAGGATATGCTTATAGACCCCAAGCTCCCACTTATATGATCGCCCTCATACTGCTGGTGGTCAAGCAAGAATCCTAGGGGCTCTATCAACGTGTAATAGCGACTTGTCAGGTCACCTAAAACAGTACACGACGATAAAGGTAAACCAGATAACATACTATCATCTCGAGTAAGACTGTCCTACCGGGATAGGTCCTCCATCAATCATTGCAATCACGTACCTGTGACCTAATAATTGACTCTGAGGGCACTATTTCCAACAATGAGATTGCATACCTTCTATATGATAGTTGGATCCCGATACCCACTGCGAGTAATTGTTACTCCTGGGAGAGTTTTGCACTTTACAATTAGCCGATTAAGTAGGTGTCTAGAAAGGTGTCAACGGGGTTACGCCCCTGGGAAAACGGGGTTACTTTAATTAGGTCCGTGCGAAAGCACGGGAAACCTCCCTCAAAGTACCGGCACTAGCCTAGCTGAAAGATTGGCGAACTTGTAGAGTGTAATTAATCCCGGCTAGTCTTTCCTTTTAGGGTTTGAAGGAATATTTGATAAAAACAGTGGGAGCCATCCTGATTAGATAAAATAAATAACCAATCTAATCTTACAAGAGAGCACGCAGAGTGTTTTCTTCTCTCTCTCTCCAGGTAGCGACCATGTCATGCCTTAATCAAGATAATAATATGGATGTATTGACCGAACCCGCTTGTTATACTGAGCTGGGGAACGTTGGTCCCGCTCCAACTTATAATTGTTATAAGACCGAGCAGGAAATTGGGGAATACCAGGATTCCCATGCCGCCCAAACGAAGAAAGTGCATGATGATGCATCTTCTTCGGGTGTGTTCATTACAAAGAACTGTTTCTCTGTATCCTCTACGTCCTGGGTATTAGATACCGGATCAGGATCCCAGATATGTAATCTGTTACATAGGGCTACAAAAAGGTAGAAAACTGAGAACGGATGATAAGTTTCATGAGACAGAAAACGGTGCAAGTGTTGCAGCCAAGTTTGTTGGTCACTATCACCCTGTATTACCAAAATACACTGATTCTGAACGAATGTTATTAGATACCGAACCTGATATACAAAATCATATCAGTCTCTTTATTAGTGAAGAAAGGATATAATTTTTTATTGTTGGATAATGTTTTGAACATTTCCTATATCAATAGTTGATCGGTTCAGGCACGTTATCTAAAAGAATATACATTCTAAATCAGACTACAGTTCCTAGTATACAGAACACACACATGAAGAAGAATTCAGAAATGAACGACTCCTTCTTGAGGTATTGTAGACTAGGTCATATCAATGTGACCCGACTAGATTAAGTTACATTTTAGATGTATATTTAAATTAGTTTGAATTTACATCTTATGAAACTAGCCAGTCATGTCACAAAGATTAGATGACCATAGCTCTGTTTATTGGAAACAGAGAAAGAGTTAGTGAACTCTAAGGATTGAGACATGATGATGTATGTAAGGTCTCCTGTCTACACATGCCAGGACCGGTTCTTTGTACTTCATTACATTCTCTGATGATCTCTCAAGATTCAGCCATATGTTCCTGTTGAAACATAAGTCCGAAGCTTTTGAGATATTCACAGAATATAAGTTAGAAGTAGAGAACCAAATAAAGGTATAAGTATTATGTCCTATGATGAGATCAGGGAGGAGAATACTTGTGCATGGAATTCTTGGACATTTCTAAAGGAGAATGAGATTCTCTCTCAGTATTACTCCTCTGAATACACCACGGCACAATGGTGTATCGGGGCGGAGCAATCACACCCTATATGATATGGTGCGCTCTATGATGAGTACTACTGAGTTACCTATTTCTTTTTGGGGGTTATGCACTTGAGAAGATGCATGCCTATTGAATTAGATTCCAATCAAATCAATGCCTACCACTCCATATTAGATATGGTATGGGAAGAGCCTATCTCTTAAGCAAGTTAAGATTTGGGGTTGTCCGGCCTATGTTAAAAGCAAAATCCGGACAAGATCAAGGCAAGGTCAGTTCTGTAGAACTAGAAGAAGTTCCAGCTATACAAACTACAACTGATGATTTGATAGAACCAAAGGATTCAATGGTCCCCGACGAACCTCAGCCTCTCCGCCGATCTAGCAGGGTTCCTCATCCGCCTGAGAGATACTTCAGTTTCTCGATGACAGAGGGAGCGAGGATTGCATCATGAGATGATGACCTAACTAGTTTCAAGCAGGCCATCGAGGGTAGGGACTCTGTAAGAATGGCTGGATGCTTAGCGATCTGAGATGGAATCCATGTACACCAACAAAGTATGGACTTTGGATGCTGTATCTGAAAGGTTAAATCCCCATCAGGAGCAAGTATATCTTGAGAAGATTACTTGGTGTTGATGGAAAAGTTGAGACTTTCAGAACTAGACTTGTTAAAGGTTTTAGTCATCAACCAGGAGTGGATAATGATGAAACCTTTTTCCAGTGCCTATGCTTAAGTCCATCCGAATCTTACTTGCCATTTGCTACATACCATGACTACGATATCTGGTGGTTGGGTGTCATGACTGCTTTTTTAAATACTGATTTAGAAGAGAACGTCTATAAGTACACAGCCAGAGGGCTTCATTAACAGTGGGAGCAACGGAAACGTGTGCAAGTTTCTTTACAGATTAAAGCAGGCATCGCGGAGTTGGAACGTCTGTTTTGATGCGAAAGTCAAAGAGTTTGACTTCATCAAAATGGTAGATGAACCTTGTGTATACAAAAGGTAGTAGAGAGTAAGGTGGTGATCCTCGTAGAGTACGTGGATAACATACTCTTAATAGGAAAAGAGTTTCGTATGCTACGCTCGGTCAATCTCCTCTTATCACAGGATTCTCCAAATAGGGTAAAGGTGATACCTCCTAAATCCTGGGTTTTGGATCTATGAGATAGATCTAAATGGATATTAGGATTCTCACTAAGTGTAGTGAGATGGTATCAATCGATCCTGGGGAGAATCACTGGAAAGGTTCTAGGGTGATAAGGATGACTGAATATCAGTCGCAGGCATTGTCTTTATCCTCAGTGGAGGGACGGTATGTTGGAAGAGTTCCAAGCGAGATACCGCAACAAACTAGACGATAAAGGCTGGTGACATCGCTATCAAAGATGCTACCAAAGAGGAAGTTTGGGTGTATATTGGTTCATGAGATGAACTAGGTTCCTACCACTGTGTGACAATGGAAGTGTGGCTTTGACCCAGGAACCCCGACCCCATCAGTGACCCAGACATATTCTGAGGCAGCATCACCTGATCATGGAGAAAGTTGATCTCCAGGGTGACCGAGGTTAGGAGAGTAGACTCAGAGGACAACACGGCGGATCCACTTACAGTGTCCTTTTCCCAGAAAGAGACTAATATGGGATGGTTGAGTATGTGATACAGCAACCACTGCTACAGATGGCCCTAGTGCAAGTGGGAGATTGTTAGTTATATGTATGCCCTAGAGGCCATTACTGTACATAGGATGTATATTGTAGTGGATGCTGGGACATATATAGATAGGACTTTCTTGCTCGACTTGATAGTACGCTATCTGGTTTCTCTTTATCCTAACATGTATACTTTCTGTCTCTCTGTTACATGTTGATAAAGACCTTAGGATGTGTACTCGACTTGCAGGACTTTGATGTAGATCATACTAATGGGGCCTGGGTAGTCCATGAGTACATCCTTCAATGTTCCTAGTCGTGGGAATATCGAGACGGGGCATCGATGTTCCAGAGTATACTAGCGTATATCTTCTCGATCCATGTGATGGGCGATGGATGATCCCATATCCATTGGTGTTTGACATCAGAGATGGTATGCGGGTGCTCAGTGGTGACTGGGTACACTGAACGGACTCGCCGAGAACTCCCAGATGGTATTATACCTCACGTCAGATGGCAGTTCTCTGGTGACACTGGTACAGCTTAGTCTGTTGACCCGAGATCGTCATAGAGTCTTATGTGTCTCCCACTGTGCTTTGATTTCCACCCTACCACAGCTCTACTGAGTCGTGCAAACAGGTGGTTTTTGGGTACAGTCCCAATTCACATGGAGGCAATGAGCGATAAGAGGGGATTCGCCTCTCCCGGTATTGGGGGTTGATGTTGTGCTATGCTCGACTGGCCATAACTGAAAAACCCTGTCCAGGGTTGCACTGATTTACTGGTAAGTGTTATCAGTAGATTCATGCTTGTTATGGACCTTACATCGGCATGACTTATCAAGCTACTAGGGTCTAACGTTTACCATCCCTAGGCGAGATATACGACATATCAGACGAACAGACCGGACTGTGCGGTAAGTGTTTCTGGTTGGATTCACAGGAGTGTGAGCGGGCTTGCTCGTTGATCTTCTGATCACTCAATACTCGGGTGGCCGTTACGTTTAGCAGACCGCTTGCGGCTTGTGGGTGTTTGATATGATCATCACCTACTGCCGGCGTATTGACGAGTCTTTAGAGTCCTACACAGGGGTTTCCTGGCTCAAGCGAAACGAAATAGGAGCGCATATGAGATATGTGCGGGACCGAGAATAATACCAGTATGTGATACTGTGTTCTATTATCGCGATTTGTATCATCGGACGGTTATATGTGATATAGCCGGGTTACCGAATCAAATGTTGATTCGATATATTGATAAACTTGATATTAGTCGGTTATATGCAGTATGACCGGATCATTAAATCAAGTGTTGATTTAATGATTTAATGTATGATTATATATTTGATATATTACTTTACATTAACTAGTATTTGTTCACTTAAGATTGATTTTCACACTTGATGTGCAAAAGTTGTATATGTGATATATTTTTGTGCACTAGTTTGTATCATGATTGATGATACATGCAAACTTGAGTATGTGTTTGGATAACACCATGTTTAGGTTAATGGTTAAAGTTTTATTCTTTTTATTTATTTTGGTAAAAATAAAATGGTCTTTTTCCTTTGTCTTTGCTAGAAGTTACATGATACTTCAAGCATCTTTTGACAAAGTCAAAACCATTTTGTTTTTATTCTTTAACCTAACCATTACCTAAACCCTAGTTTACTCTCTACATGAGTTTACTCACCCATGGTTGCTAAATGATAGACTTCACTTGAATTTTCTTTTTAAAATAATTCATTTTTCTTCTTCTTCTTCTTCTTCTTCATGAAGTGAAGAAAGCTTGCTAGAAAATTTCAAGTGTTGAAATCAAGTGAGAAATCCAAATCCAAAGTGAACCCACTTCCTATTTCTTCATCCTCTACAACTTGCCATGTAGTAGAATGTGTTATCTTCACAAGTTTCATGACCTAGTAAAGATGGAGCTTGAGTTTGAGTCGCCTCGACGTAGATCATCTTCGGCATCGAAGTCAACGACCTAACCCGCTTATTACTCCGACGAAACCAACGCTAGAGTCCGGGATCCCGATGATCGCAGCGGAGGGACATCAACACGAAGCTAAAGAAGTGGAGGATCGGATCTACAAAGGTTGTAGTCCCTTTCACTTGTAGATAAAGTTGTTAATTTGTATGTATATCGCCTTACCTCTAGTAACGATCTTGCATTAGGGTTTCTCGGCACATGTAAAAATTTGATTTTGGCATGGTTGATCAGTTGTAGAACCTCAAGAGTGTGCCTAGGAACCCTACAATGCGAAGAGCTTCTGAGAAACAACATATACCACACTGAAGAGTACTGCAAACCAGGGAAAATCACCAAAATTGAAGGGCCAACCCCACTTTATGGCCGCAGATCCGCGGCATAAGCGCTCTTAGGCCGCGGATCCGCGGCCCTATTGACTCGTCAAATCCTGAGGTTTTGGGGGCAGATTGGTAATTTTATATGGGGACAGATTGTTGCCCTAGGTTTTCAGTTTCCTGCTTATAAATCGCCCAGAACAAAGCCAAGTGAAGGGTGCTTATTCGTATGTAAAATTTAAGTTATGTTTTGTAGTTCTTCTTCCTCTTTTCATCTTTTCTCCATTAAAACTTTGTAGTGAGCTTTTTATGAGTGAAGGATGAATAAAAGAGTTCTTTTTGTTACCATGCTTGTCTTGTTATGTTGCTAATGATAATTGCTTGTATTTTTCATTTGCTAATCTAGTTGTTGTTATTTGTTGTTTGTTTCTTTCTTGTTCTCTTTTTCTTTATCCTTAACAACAATGATGCTTAAGCTTGATCCTTGCCAAGGTGAGGTCTCAAATAGCTAGTTGTAATCTTCTAACCTCCTTCTTTCTATCTTCCTCCTTTTGTTGTATTTTCTTTTTCTTATAATGGGTGAGTAGTTTTCTTACTTGTTGGGGTAGGATAAGGAAAGTTTGAGAGAAGAAAATCTCTCTCACTCTTTCCTTGCCCAACATCTTAATTCGGACTCCCGTTAATTGAACCACAATCCGCTCCTTACGGCACCCTATCCTACATGATAGCGGTGATTCCTTAGTGAGACCGGTTGTGGTTGAATTAACCGGAGGTTAAGGCTAAGAGCCAAGAACGGACGGACAAGCACCAAAAGGAAGAACTTAAGCATTGGAAAGCCTAGCTTATACTCGCAAGTTCCTTCCTAGTCGTGCTAATCCCCGTTGTTGCCGATTACCGTAACACCGATATTAAGAGTGGCAACGAAAGAAGTGATCGACTCCTAACTCAAACTAACCTAATCCTAACCCTAAGAAGCTCTCTTTATATATCATTTTAGCACATAGTTAATCTCAAAACAATCCTGGACATTTGGACTTAACTCGTTAAAGCACATAGAAAAAGATTCCCATCTCCCTGCGGACGACCCGTACTCAACCGGCTAGCGACAAGCGAAACCGTCTTGATTGCGGTAATTAACTAAGCACGCAAAAACTCTACCAATCAAGTCGCGCGTTATATTTCTGTGGATTTCTCGTTGTTTTGAGTTTCCTTTTGAGTTTTGATCCTCGCCCTTGGCGTTGTATATTATATTACTTGTGTGGTTGTGACCGTCGTTTGACAAAGAGCTAGCTCCCGCTTGGGATGCCTTTTATTGATTTCGTATACTATTCATGTTGTATCTGTAGGGTTCCAAGGCACACCCATGAGGTTCTACAACTGATCAATCATGTCCAATTCAAAAATTTCATGTGCCAAAGAACCCTAAACTAGATCGTTACGAGAGGTAAAGGCGATAATACAAGCAAGTTAACAACTTAACTAAAAAGTGAAAGGGACTACAGCCTTTGTAGATCCGGTCCTCTACTTCCTTAGCTCCGTGACGATGTCCCTTCGCTGCGATCATCGGATCCCGGACTCTAGCGTCGGCTTCATCGGAGAAATGGGCGGGCTAGGTCGTCGACTTCGGTGCCGAAGATGATCTACGTCGAGGCAACTCAAGATCAAGCTCCATCTACACTTGGTCATAGAACTTGTGAAGATAACACACTCTACTACATGGCAAGTGATAGAGGATGAAGAAATAGGAAGTGGGTTCACTTTGGATTTGGATTTCTCACTCTTTTGATCATTGCACCATTGGAGGTAGCAAGGTTTATTCTTCTTGAAGAAGAAGAAGAAGAAGAAAAAGAATATCATAAGCATAATAAAATCAATTGATTAATAATAATAAATCAAGTGATCTTATCATATAGCAACCATAGGTTAGTGTAACTAGTGTAGAGACTAAACTAGGGCTTAGGTGAATGGTTAGGGTTAAGGAAAAAACAAAATGGTAGATAAAGCTAAGAAGCTTCATGAAGCTTAAGCAAGAAACAAAATTAGCCACCATTTCATTTTTGCCAAAAGGAATAAAGAAAATAAATGAAAATGAATAAGTGAATAATTTAAAACCCTAACCATTAACCTAAACATGGTTTAAAGCATACACACACCAAAGTTTGCATGTATCATCAAACATGATACAAACTAGTGCACAAAAATATATCATATATATAATGTGCACAATCAAGTGAGAAAATCCAACGTAAGTGAACAAATACTAGTTAATCTAAAGTAATATATCTAATATATAATTATACATTAAATCATTAAATCAACACTTGATTTAATGATCCGGTCATACTACATATAACCGACTAATATCAAGTGTATCAATGTATCGAATCAACACTTGATTCGGTAACCCGGCTATATCATATATAACCGTCCAATGATACAAATTGTGAGAATAAAATACAGTATCACATACTGGTATTATTCTCGGTCCCGCACATATCTCATATGCGCTCCTATTTCGTTTCGCTTAAGCCAGGAAAGCTCTCTGTAGGACTCTAAAGACTCGTCAATATGCCGGCAGCAGGTGATGATCATATCAAACACCCACAAGCCGCAAGCGGTCTGCTAAACGTAACGGCCACCCGGGTATTGAGCGATCAGAAGATCAACGAGCAAGCCCGCTCACACTCCTGTGAATCCAACCAGCAACACTTACCGTACAGTCCGGTCTGTTCGTCTGATATGTTGCAAATCTCCCCTAAGGGTGGTAAACGTCAGACCCCAGTAGCTTGATAAGTCATGCCGATGTAAGGTCCATAACAAGCATGAAACTACCGATAACACTAACCAGTAAATCAGTGCAACCCTGGCCAGGGATTTCCAGTTATGGCCAGTTGAGCATAGTGCAACATCAACTACCAATACCGGGAGAGACGAATCCCCTCCTATTGCTCATTGCCTCCATGTGAATCGGGACTGTACCCAAAAACCACCTGTTTGCACAACTCAGTAGAGCCGTGGTAGGGTGGAAATCAAAGCACAGTGGGAGACACACAAGACTCTATGACGATCTCGGGTCAACAGACTAAGTTGTACCAGTGTCACCAGAGAACTGCCATCTGACGTGAGGTATAATACCATCTGGGAGTTCTCGGCAAGTCCATACAGTGTACCCAGTCTCCACTGAGCACCCGCATACCATCTCCGATGTCAAACACCAATGGATATGGGATCATCTATCTCCCATCACATGGGTCGAGAAGATATACGCTAGTCTACTCAGGAATATCGATGCCCCGTCTCGATATTCCCACGACTAGGAACTTTGAAGGATGTACTCATTTACTACCCAGGCCCCACTAGTATGATCTGCATCATAGTCCAGGAAGTCGAGTACACATCCTAAGGGCTTTATCAACATGTAATAGAGAGACTGCAAGTATACATGTTAAGATAAAGAGCAAACAGATAGCGCACTATCATGTCGAGCAAGAAAGTCATACCTATATATGTCCCAGCATCCACTACAATATACATCCTATGTACAGTAATGGCCTCTAGGGCATACATATAACTAACAATCTCCCACTTGCACTAGGGCCATCAGTACCAGTGGTTGCAGTATCTAATACTCAACCATCCCATAAAAAGTCTCTCTCTGAGAAAAAGCCTTTGTGAGTGGATCCGCCGTGTTGTCCTCTGAGTCTACTCTCCTAACCTCGATAACCCTGGAGATCAACTATCTCCATGATCAGATGATGCTGCCTCAGAATATGTTTGGTTCACTGATGGGATCGGGGTTCCTGGGCCAAAGCCACACTTCCATTGTCATACAATGGTAGGAACCTAGTTCATCTTATGAACTAATATACACCCTAACTTCCTCTTTTGTAGTATCTTTAATAGCGTTGTCACCGGCCTTTATCGTCTAGTCTTCCACGGTATATAGCTTGGAACTCTTCCAACATACCGTCCCTCCACTGAGGGTAAAGACAATGCCTGCGACTGACATTCAGTCGTCTTTATCACCGTGGAACCTTTCCAGTGATTCTCCCCAGGATCGATTGATACTATCTTACTACAGCTAGTGAGAATCCTAACATCCATTTAGATCTATCTCATAGATCCAAATCCTAGGATTTAGGAGGTATCACCTTTATCCTATTTGGAGAATCCATGTGATAAGAGGAGATTGACCGTGCGTAGCATAGGAAACTCTTTTCTTATCAAAAGTATGTTGTCCACGTACAATACGAGGATGACCACCTTACTCTCTACTACCTTTTTGTATATACAAGGTTCATCTACCATTTTGATGAAGTCAAACTCTTTGACTACCACATCAAAACAGACGTTCCAATTCCGCGATGCCTGCTTTATCCTGTAAAGCAACTTGCACATGTTTCCGCTGCTCCCACTGTTTACGAAGCTCTCTGGCTGTGTACTTATAGACGTTCTCTTCTAAATCAGTATTTAGAAAAATAGTCATGACACCCAACCACCAGATATCGTAGTCATAGTATGTAGCAATGTTAAGTAAGATCCGGATGGACTTAAGCATAGCCCTGAAAAGGTTTCATCATTATCCACGCCTGGTCAATGACGAAAACCTTCAACAAGTCTAGCTTTGAAAGTCTCAACTTTTCCATCTACACCAAGTAATCTTCTCAAGATATACTTGCTCCTGATGGGGATTTAACCCTTCAGATATAGCAACCAAAGTCCATACTTTGTTGGTGTACATGGATTCCATCTCAGATCGCTAAGCATCCAGCCATTCTTACAGAGTCTTTACTCTTGATGGCCTGCTCGAAACTAGTTGGGTCATCATCTCATGATGCAATCCTCACTCCTACTGTCATCGAGAAACCGAAGTATCTCTCAGGCAGGTGAGGAACCCTGCTAGATCGGCGGAGAGGCTGAGGTTCGATGGGGACTATAGAATCCTTTGGTTCTATCAAATCATCAGTTGTAGTTTGTATAGCTGGAACTCCTTCCAGTTCTACAGAACTGACCTTGCCTTGATCTTGTCCGGATTTTGCTTTTGACATAGGCCGGACAATCCCAAATCTTAACTTACTTAAGAGATAGGTTCTTCACATACCATATCTTATATGGAGTGGTAGGCACTGATTTGATTCGAATCCAATTCAATAGGTATGCAACTTCTCAAGTGCACAACCCCAAAAGGAAATAGGTAACTCAGTATACTCATCATAGAGCACACCATATTTTATGTGGTGCGATTGCTCCGCCCTGATACACCGTTGTGCTGTGGTGTATTCAGAGGAGTAACACTGAGAGAGAATCTCATTCTCCTTTAGAATAGTCCAAGAATTCCATGCACAAGTATTCTCCTCCCTGATCTTATCATAGGACATAATACTTATACCCAGTTTTTGGTTCTCTACTTCTAATTTATATTCTGTGAATATCTCAAAAGTTTGAGACGTATGTTTCAACAGAAACATATGACTGAGTCTTGAGAGATTATCAGAGAATGTAATGAAGTACAAAGAACCGGTCCTGGCATGTGTAGACAGGGGACCTTACATACATCATCATGTATCAGTCCCAAGAGTTTACTAACTCTTTCTCTGTTTCCAATAAATAGAGCTATGGTCATCTAATCTTTGTGACATGACTGGCAAGTTTCACAAGATATAAATTCAAACTGATTTAAATATGCATTTAGAATGTAACTTAAGCTAGACGGGTCGCATTGATATGACCTAGTCTACAATACCTTAAGAAGGAATCATTCATATTTGAACTCTTCCTCTTGTGTATGTTCTGTATACTAGGAACTGTAGTTTGATTTAGAACATCAATGCTTTTAGATAACGTGCCTGAACCGATCAACTTTTGAAATAGGAAATGTTCAAAACATTATCCATCAATACAAAATTATATCCTTCTTTACTAATAAAGTGATTGATATGATTTTGTACATCAGGTTCGGTATCTAATAGCATTTGTTCAGAATAAATGTATTGGTAATACAGGGTGACAGTGACCAACAGACTTGGCTGCAACACTTGCCCCGTTTTCTGTCTCATGAAACTTATCACTCGTTCTCAGTTCTCTGCCTTTCTGTAGCCCTATGTAACAGATTACATATCTGGGATCCTGATTCGGTATCAGATACCCAGGACGCAGAGGATACTGAGAAACAGTTCTGTATAATGAACACATCCGAAGGAGATGCATCATATGCACTTTCTTCGTTTGGGCGGCATAGGAATTTTGGTATTCCCCTATTTCCTGCTCGGTCTTATAACAATTATAAGTTGGAGCGGGACCAACATTCCCCAGCTCAGTATAACAAGCTGGTTCGGTCAATACATCCATATTATTATCTTGATTAAGGCGTGATATGGTCGCTACCTGGAGAGAGAGAGAAGAAAACACTCTGCGTGCACTTTTGCAAGATTTGATTGGTTATTTATTTTATCTTATCAGGATGGCTCCCACTTTTTTTATCAAATCTTCCATCAAACCCTAAAAGGAAAGACTAGCCGGGATTAATTACAATCTACAAGTTCGCCAATCTTTCAGCCAGGCCAGTGTCGGTACTTTGAGGGAGGTTCCCCGTGCTTTCGCACGGACCTAATTAAAATAAACCTTGTTTTCCCAGAGGCGTAACCCCATTGACACCTTTCTAGACACCTACTTGATCGGCTAATTGTAAAGTGCAAAACACTCCCAGGAGTAACAATAACTCGCAGTGGGTATCGGGATCCAACTATCACATAGAAGGTATGCAATCTCATTGCAAATTTCAACACTTGAAACTCCCGATAAAGGTTTTTACCCCTAGCACCTATGACCTTAACTATGGTCAACAAATCATAAGTACTAGTCAAGTACTACCCGTCATTTCGTGATTAATTAGACCCACCCACATGACCCTTAACTAAGGTCAACAAAGTCACGCGACAGTCCTAACTAATCGCATCATATGCGGTGTAGGAAGACATCACTTAGCTACCGTACACTGTGCCTTGACTATGGTCAACAAACACAGCACGAATACTAAGTACTCTACTTCCTAAAATGACGGAGGGTTGCGAATGGTTTGTATGAAAACCTTTAACGTTTTGAACTTGATCTCGTTGCGGAATCAAATGGTTTTTAAATGGAGTGTTTTTTAGGCTTTTCTAGTTTTGCTAAAGGGGTCACTCCCGCTGAAGGGATCGTCGGCCCTTTCCTCATCGAATAAGGTGCAGGGTATATCATATATACCGCTGTGCAAAGCAAAAAACTATAGAAGCAATCAAAATACAAACCGATGGTTGTAGCATCTGCCAGTTATTGCTAAAGGAGTCACTCCCGGTGAAGGGATCTCGGACCTTTCCTTATCGAATAAGGTGCAGCATGTTCTACAAGGAACACCGCGATGCAAAGCAAGAACTGTAGCTACCTTTTTTATTATGAAATTCGATTCCACAATATCTTTTAGGTTTATTTTCTTTCATTAATCACATTAATGATTATCCCATCATTCAAGCCACCTAAATATCACAAATAAATATAACGTACGCTTATGCCATCCGCATTCGCCTCGATGTCCCGTCTGCACCGTTAGGTTAGGTAACTAACGGCAGAGTGGGGCAGGGCTAACGCGGGTGTAAAACATAAGCAACGTCTATATAATATATCATATATACTATATACAATATCTATCTGAACAAATCACATGATCACATCACAGATAACGCAGCAGAAAATATCATATGAAATATTGGATATATTAGGACGTCCGTGTTTTTAATACGAGCCAGTATAAAACACGGATTCCACGGTCGTGATGACTAGCCAATCCCACACCCCTAGACCCCTATGAGAGCGGCAAGCAACCCTACCAATTCTACGGTTAGGAGACCCGGGCTCGACTCCTCGAGATGGTCTCCCACTGGACCCTAGAACCCGGTTACTTGTGCTCCCCTCCTTGGGTCTATCCTAATGCGGAAAAGTAAATAATATACATCAACGGTGACATCTTCCGCAACCTGGAAGTGCCCCAATAAAAGAATATTACATACAAGTTTTTACATGAATGAAAATGAAAAACACTCGTCTCACATAAAAAAAACCTGGATATTCAAACACGACGATCCAATATAACATATCCAGCAACACATAACATCACATGTCATCAACGTAAGTAAATATGCCCATCCCAATTGTCGTTGACATATAGCAACGAAACCGGCGATATCACATATTACACTTACGGTCACAGAAAAGAAAGTGTAAAACTACAATAGTTGGAATCCGCAAACTCTTTAGACATCGCATGCCTAATCAAATGAATCCCTTAGACATCGCATGCCTAACAATTATAAACCCCGCATTTTAGTCTCAATATCAAAAACACTTTTCAATATAAAGTCGGGCAATTCAACAAGATTCCCGGCATCCAGAACGAACGCTCGTCGCAAACATTAGTGGACGGCCGCACCCCTGATATCGTCGACGAAGTGCACTAAGGCGGAACACCGCTGCCGCGAGCACCCGAACGGATGCTTTTTGGCGACGGGGTTCTCTTACAGTCACTTGGTCGTAACTATGGGGTGTAGCTGTCTATTAAGTTTACTGGCGAGTATCCATGTAATCAACGTGATTGCGACGGACTTTTGATCGCATCAAAATTCCGTGGCAACCTATCAAGTGAGACTAAAGTGCTATGTTTATAACATTCAATTCAGTTATCTCATAACTCCTTGTGGATTCCAAATATTGTATCACATTCCAGATAAATAGAAAATGTTAAACTTTCCGATCGAACAATCAAACACCCAAGTTTTCCCGAAACAGCTCAATACATGAAATAAGTTTAAAAACATCCACCTCATGCCACAGTACCAACGGTCCAGCCGTAGAAGGGTCAAGCCAACGCCTCACATGTGGCACGCCGTACTGCCCCAAACCCTAAGGTTCAAAGGGTAGTTCAAGACGGTCACATAATCGAGTTAAGGTTTGTTGTCTTCTAGAGGGTCCATCGCGTTACTTGCACTACTTAGAACATTTTTAAAACATGGAAAAATCCAACAGTTGGAAATTTCCCGGCAGGGGAAAAATTGGGTATTTATATCCGGTCGAACTTTTTAACATATTCTAAAATATCCCGAAAAACACATAGACAAAATTAGACAATCCGATCGAATCTACGAACTCCTAATACAACCTTAGAAAACTCAACACTTGAATGGAATTAAAAAGTTCCTAGAAAAAAATAACAAGAATGGACCTAAGAATAATGACATGAAATTTCAGGGACTAAGTCACAATTTTGGCCACGGAACCGCCGCCAAACCCTTGGTTCGGCCGCGGTTCCGCGGTCAAATTTTTGAGTTAGAGGACCCTACTTCACAGTAATTCTTAGTTTTTCCTGCTTAATTTTCTGAGCATTTTTAATTCACAAAAAACCACAATTTGAAAAAATGTACAGAGAAGGGTTTTGATCGGGGTTTCGGCGTTCGATCGGATCTCTAACTTCGTCTACACTTCGCCTAAAGCTCTAGCTAGGCTCTGATACCACTGTAGGTCAGGCAGTCACCCCTTCCAATGGAGTGTCCGTGGCACCAACGGGTCCCTCAGCCGCTACTTTTTACGCATGCCCCGTCGTGAGGACTACAACCCGCCGGAACACCTTCCGGTCTCGGGACACCCTGGGGGTAAGAGCCTATGCTTCGCCACACTGTCACACAGTGAGAACCCCCCATAGGTCGACATCCATTTCCTAGTAGCTCTGATACCACTGTCGGTTCCTAGGCACATCCATAAGGTTCTACAACTGATCAATCATGTCCAATTCAAAAATTTCATGTGCCAAAGAACACTAAGCTAGATCGTTACTAGAGGTAAAGGCGAAAACACAAGCAAAATAACAACTTAACTAAAAAGTGAAAGGGACTACAACCTTTGTAGATCCGGTCCTCCACTTCCTTAGCTCCGTGACGATGTCCCTTCGCTGCGATCATCGGATCCCGGACTCTAGCGTCGGCTTCATCGGAGAAATGGGCGGGCTAGGTCGTCGACTTCGATGCCGAAGATGATCTACGTCGAGGCAACTCAAGATCAAGCTCCATCTTCACTTGGTCATAGAACTTGTGAAGATAACACACTCTACTACATGGAAAGTGGTAGAGGATGAAGAAATAGGAAGTGGGTTCACTTTGGATTTGGATTTCTCACTCTTTTGATCATTGCACCATTGGAGGTAACAAGGTTTCTTCTTCTTGAAGAAGAAGAAGAAGAAGAAAAAGAATATCATAAGCATAATAAAATTAATTGATTAATAATAATAAATCAAGTGATCTTATCATATAGCAACCATGGGTTAGTGTAACTAGTGTAGAGACTAAATTAGGGTTTAGGTGAATGGTTAGGGTTAAGGAAAAAACAAAATGGTAGATAAAGCTAAGAAGCTTCATGAAGCTTAAGCAAGAAACAAAATTAGCCACCATTTCATTTTTGCCAAAAGGAATAAAGAAAATAAATGAAAATGAATAAGTGAATAATTTAAAACCCTAACCATTAACCTAAACATGGTTTAAAGCATACACACACCAAAGTTTGCATGTATCATCAAACATGATACAAACTAGTGCACAAAAATATATCATATATACAATGTGCACAATCAAGTGAGAAAATCCATCTTAAGTGAAAAAATACTAGTTAATGTAATGTAATATATCTAATATATAATTATACATTAAATCATTAAATCAACACTTGATTTAATGATCCGGTCATATTACATATACCGACTAATATCAAGTGTATCAATTTATCGAATCAACACTTGATTCGGTAACCCGGCTATATCATATATAACCGTCCAATGATACAAATCGCGAGAATAGAATATAGCATCACATACTGGTATTATTCTCGGTCCCACACATATCTCATATGCGCTCCTATTTCGTTTCGCTTGAGCCAGGAAACTCTGTGTAGGACTCTAAAGACTCGTCAATACGCCGGCAGCAGGTGATGATCATATCAAACACCCACAAGCCGCAAGCGGTCTGCTAAACGTAACGGCCACCCGGGTATTGAGCGATCAGAAGATCAATGAGCAAGCCCGCTTACACTCCTGTGAATCCAACCAGCAACACTTACCATACAGTCCGGTCTGTTCGTCTGATATGTCGCATATCTCGCCTAGGGGTGGTAAACGTCAGACGCCAGTAGCTTGATAAGTCATGCCGATGTAAGGTCCATAACAAGCATGAAACTACTGATAACACTTACCAGTAAATCAGTGCAACCCTGGCCAGGGATTTCCAGTTATGGCCAATCGAGCATAGCGCAACATCAACTCCCAATACCGGAAGAGACGAATCCCCTCCTATCGCTCATTTCCTCCATGTGAATCGGGACTGTACCCAAAAACCACCTGTTTGCACAACTCAGTAGAGCCGTGGTAGGGTGGAAATCAAAGCACAGTGGGAGACACACAAGACTCTATGACGATCTCGGGTCAACAGACTAAGCTGTACCAGTGTCACCAGAGAACTGCCATCTGACGTGAGGTATAATACCATCTGGGAGTTCTCGGCGAGTCCGTTCAGTGTACCCAGTCTCCACTGAGCACCCGCATACCATCTCCGATGTCAAACACTAATGGATGTGGGATCATCCATCGCCCATCACATTGGTCGAGAAGATATACGCTAGTCTACTCTGGAATATCGATGCCCCGTCTCGATATTCCCACGACTAGGAACTTTGAAGGACGTACTCATTGACTACCCAGGCCCCACTAGTATGATCTGCATCATAGTCCAGGAAGTCGAGTACACATCCTAAGGGCTTTATCAGCATGTAATAGAGAGACTGCAAGTATACATGTTAAGATAAAGAGCAACCAGATAGCGTACTATCATGTCGAGCAAGAAAGTCATACCTATATATGTCCCAGCATCCACTACAATATACATCCTATGTACAGTAATGGTCTCTAGGGCATACATATAACTAACAGTATCCCGTTTGGGGCCCAGTATTTACAAAGGAGACTCTGCCGAAATTTTCTGGAAATATTTGATGTTTTTAAAAGACGCATAATTCGACTTATTCTATTAAAACTACTTGATTTGAATTGGTTTTCCTTCACTCTACTACATTTCGTGGTTTGGATTTCTGGGTTTTCGGCTTAGTTAGATTACGTACGCCTTGAGACATTACGTAGTTTAAGTGCCGGTCATGTTCCGTACTTTCGGGACGTGACAATAGGTTGTTTGCTTCACTAATTCATCAATTAGTGAAGAGGTAGCTTGAGTTAGAGTCTTCTCGACGTAGATCATCTTTGGCCTCGAAGATCTTTGAGCAAGCTCGTTCCTTTCGTCTAGTGGAGCCTAAAGAGAGTCCGAGACACCACTACTTAGAGCGAAGGGACTACTACACCGAGCTTTAGAAGTGAAGGACCGGTCTACAAAGGTTTTATTCCTTGTTCACTTAGAGTAATGTTTGATTACTTGCTATAAAACCCTAATTTTCTAGTTCAATTCTTGGTTTGAGTTGATTAGCACACTAAAATTTTAAAATTGTATACTCGATGCATCTTTAAAACCTAGTACTCATGCTTAGGAACTCCAACATGATATCAGAGCCAAGCTAGAGCATTAGGAGTCGTCTAGGCGAAGTTAAAGTGTTCGATCGAACTTCGAAACTCACTTTTAGCCCCTCTCTGGAAATTTTTCAAAATGTTGGAATTTTTAATATTAAAATTATTCTAATTTCATGCATGGTTTTCTATGGATCCACAAGAAGAACGAACTCCTAACTCGACTATACGACCGCAGAACCGCTGCCAAACCCTAGGGTTTGCGGCGGTTCCGCGATGCCGTTTGTGAGGCCAGGAACGACACTTCTTGTGTAGGTCCGTAGGTGCTTGTGGCATGTTCTGGGTATTTTTTCTGATGGTCAAGTGTTGAGCTCTCTTAGAATTGTGGGTATTTGGTGATTCGATCGAAACGTTTAACATCATCTAGCTATCTGTGATATGCGATACA
The DNA here is from genome assembly GCA_030015575.1 of Agapanthus africanus. Lineage (NCBI taxonomy): Eukaryota > Viridiplantae > Streptophyta > Magnoliopsida > Asparagales > Amaryllidaceae > Agapanthus > Agapanthus africanus. The sequence goes on along the minus strand of JASDDO010000026.1, from coordinate 393,502,566 downwards.
ATATTTGGAATCCACAATAATTAGTTTTGTAAAAACTGGTTTGAATTTTGTAGACCTGGCAATTTAGTCTCTTTTGATCGGTTGACACGGGGTTTTGGTTTGGATCAAAACTCCGCCGCAATCACGTAGTGTACGCGGATACTCGCCGGGTAACAATACTAGATAGCCACGCCCCATAGCCCTGACCAAGTGACTGTAGGAGAACCCCGTTGCCTAAAGCATCCGTTCGGGTGCTCGCGGCCGCGGTGTTCCGCCTAAGTGCACTTCGTCGACGGCATCAGGGGTGCGGCCATCTACTAAAGTTTCCGACGAGTATTCGATCAGGATGTCGGGAATCTTGTTGAATTCCCCGACAAGTTATTGAAAAGTGTCTTCAATATCAACACTAAAATGCGGGGTTTATAATGTTAGGCATGAAATTCAGAATATGAGATATTCCGGGTTTATGATGTCTAAGGAATTCATTTTGTTAGGCATGAAATCTGAAGTATGTGATATTTCAGATTTATGATGTCTAAGGTGGTTACGGATTCCAATTATTGTAGTTTTCACTTTCTTTTCTGCGGCCGTAAGTGTAATATGTGTTGTATCGCCATTTTCGTTGCTATATGTCAACGACAATTGGGATACGCATATTTACTTGTGTTGATGACATGTGATGTTATGTGTTGCTGTGATATGTTATATTGGATCGTCGTGTTTGAATAGCCAGGGGTTTTTGCTTGAGATGAGAGCTTTTCATTTTCATTCATATAAAAACTTGTATGTAATATTCTATTATTGGGACACTTCCGGGTTGAGGATGGTGTCACCATAGTTGTATATTATTTACTTTTCCGCATTAGGATAGACCCAAAGTAGGGAGAACAAGTAACCGGGTTCCAGAGTCCAGAGGGAGATCATCTCGAGGAGTCGAGACCGGGTCTCCTAATTCTAGAATTAGCAGGGTTGCTTGCCGCTCTCGTAGGGGTCTAGGAATGTGGGTTTGGCTATTCATCGCGACCGTGGAATCCGTTTTCTTACTAGCTTAATTTAAAACACGGACTTCCTAGTGTATCCAATATTTCATATGTTGTCTTCTGATGCAATGTTCTATGATGAGATCATATAACTACATGAGACGAATGCTTTATATTATATATATGATATATAATAAACGTTGCTTATGTTTTGCATCCGCGCTAGTCCAGCCCCCGCTCTGCCGTTAGTTAACTAACCTAACGGTGTATGACGAGACCTGTTCAGTCAAAAATATCGCGCATTTGATATAACATTTTCCTTACTTTTCTTAAATATCTAAAGGTGTTTTTTTATAAATATAACACATATGAGGGTTTATCTGTAAAAAATACTATTTACCATATGTTTATATATTATAATTAACATTATGAAGGAAAATGTATGCATATAACATATCATATCAAATATTCTTAAAATATAATATCATATAAAATGGTTAGGATAAAATCTCAAAAATACCAAATATTACTATCATTATTCATTGAGATATTCTTCAAGATTTAGCTCAGGTCAGGAGATCGTGATATCGAGATGTCGGGAATCAAAAATCTGCCGATGAAGTTAGATAAAATCGAAGAATGAATACTGGCAGAGACTAAGAGAAGATATGAAGATTCCAGATATCACAACTATCTCCAAGTGTCAACACCAGAGACCACAGGAAATTTCAGTACCTGACCCCACTAAAGTGCGGCCCTTCCACGGCAATAAGGGCATTCTGGCGCCGGATTCGTGGCTATATAGAGGAGTTGGGATGTGGGATTTTCTGTGTAGGATCATCTCAACAAACCCTAATTCTTAGGATCTTTGGTTTCTGGTTTTCGGACAATATAATAGATCGAGAGCTAAACTTAGAAATCATCACTTTTTACACGAAGCCAATCACCGTCAAAGAACAAGTGATCCACGATAGGTCCATGATTCGACGTAATAAAACGACGTGAGATTCGATGGAGCATCTACTTCCCACAAAGCAGAGATCGAGAGCAACTTCTTCTTCCTCTTGTAATCTAAACTCAAAGGTTTTGTAATTGTGAAGTTGATTAATAAAGGTAGATCATTAGATTAATTATTTAGTATTTAATTTCAGCATTATGATCTCATTCACTATCCGTTCTGCTTCTATCTCCATCATGTGCGACTAATTCTCCGCTTGATAGGGTTCGTAGGATTAAGGAAGAACAATGGATGAGAAAATATTTTAATTTCTTTTAAGTCTTATGAAGTTTATAAACTTTAGCAAAAGAATCGTTAACATCCTTATTGGGCGCGCTACCAATTTATTGCTAGTCTCGACCGCGATTCAAGATCAAATTAACAATTTTTTTGTTAAGGGCTTAACATGAATAGAGATCAATGAAAATACAAGGGTCAATAGTGGGAAAACCCTCGTTTCTTCCCAGAACCCTAATCCTCATTCATCACTATCAATCTAGTTTTAAATCTATCAATAGATAAAAGGAGTAATTTTTATTAGTCATCCATGACTACTAAATCCTAACGAACCCTACAAGCCTTCTTCTTATATATTCTATATCCGTGTTTAAACTAGATCTTAAAACTATAAATTTTACATCCGTATTTCGACGTAGATCTAGAAACCATTCTTCACTATTCTCTATTCTCCTTCCTCTTTTCTAATCAACATGTATAAAGAAAGATTAAAAGATTCCACATATCCCTGAGGACGACCCATACTAATCTCGTCTTGCTACACGCGACACCGTTATCGATTGTGGTTACTACACACTCTAAAATAGAATCAATCAAATGTCTCCAAGGAAGTGGGAGGTATCCGCTATACGAATCACCGAAAATAGATGGCCTAATTCAGTAACCACTTTCATAGACACACTTCCCTAGACACCACAAGAGCGATAAAGAGGTGGTAGAGGATTGACCCTGCGACTTTTCCTTTGGAAGTCTAGGAGCGGTGTACATATTTGAACTAGGTCACCTTAGTTCTAGAGTTGTTTGTGCATTTTTTGTGATTTGTCTCACATCCGACACTTTTCAAAACAAACCAATTTTTAAGTTCTCACACACGCTGCCACTTGCGCTATACCCGCTTAATCCATGCTCGGCTGGATACGGGATTCTAGTGCCCGTCTTGTCTGCGTTTCTGCTATCGACTCCGAAGTCGGTACTTCTTCATCTTCTTTTTCCCCACCACCCACCACATCCGCGATGGACAATTCTCCATAAGATTTTACCACCACTGTCCTGCCACCAGCTGTAGGTGCGCAGAATCCACCGCGCATCTCTCTCCAAGAAAGATGCTACCTCGTGCGTGGACCCCTTCCTACATGCCTATCTATTCCACCAGCCAATGGGGATAATTTTGAAATTAAACTCCACTTCATTAAACTGTGGCCCAAATTTCACGGGCTTGAATCCGAAGACGTATACGTTTTTATAAACAAATTCGAAAACGTATGCGCAATGATGGGCACGTCATAACTTTCTGTGGATGCTATGAAATTGCGTCTTCTCCCTTTTACTTTGTGTGATCTAGCAGAAAAATGGCTTTATAACACTGCCGCACATTCTATTGCAAAATGGGATGAATTCGTTGTAGCATTCCTTAAGAAATTTTATCCCAATCATAAGATGTCACGTCCCGAAAGTACGGAACATGACCGGCACTTAGGCTACGAACGTCTCAAGGCGTACGTGCTCTAAGTAAGCCGAGCCCAGAAATCCAAACCAAGAAGAGTAGTAGAGTGTAGGAAAACCATCATAAGTCAACCAGCTAGCAACATAATATACAACGCCTAAAGGCGAGGATCACAACAGAAAGGAAACTCCAACAGCATGAAATCCACAGAAATATAACGCGCGACTCTAAGGTCGAAAGAATAAACATCACTGGTCTCTATCTCAAATAAGTACATGTTTGGTTGATGGAACTTCTAGATACAACTGAATATAATATACAATTTATAATGATGGATACGATACAATAAACCCACCTACTAGCAAGTCACCCGAAAGGAACAGTGCCCGCAAAGCCGTAATAAAACCTGTACGGCAAACCTGCAAGAAACTAGGGCACAACGGGGGTGAGTTACCAACTCGTGAGTAGAAAAAGATCTACGAACAGAAAATCGCATGTATGACGCAATCCTAGGTCATACGATCAATATATAAACCTCAAATGAATAAGTCTGAAGCATGCTAAGGTGGCAATGAAACATTTATACATGTATGTAGTACCAAGTGCTCGTGTCAGTGCCTCAGGTAATAACATGTCATATATAAGAGGTATGTCTGCATGGAGTAATATGATGAAGTATCAAATGGATATCAATACACATATATTAGCGTCCCATTCCACTAATATTAGTGTAAGGGTATATATAACAGCACCCTCATACCCTGTTATATATACAAATGAAGTATGATCAATGTAATCGAGGTCTGTATGTAATCAAAGTCTGTATAAACGTGGATCCCGTCCACCCGTCGCCCAATGACAATAAGCATCATGCACGTAAATATCATAAGCATATGCATGGAAGTACGAGGATATAATCAAAATCATGGAACCGGAGTGCCCAGCATCGACACTCGAAAACATCATGAAAACTGTGCCCAGCATCGGTGTAGGGTTCCTAGGCACACACTAGAGGTCTCACAAGGCATCAACCATGCCAATTTCAAAAATTTTATGGGTGCCGAGAAACCCTAATACGGATCGTTGACTAGAAGTTTAGGCGATATACGAATCTAGTTAACAACTTAACTAAAGATAAGAAGCTACAACCTTTGTAGATCCGGATATCCACTTCCTTGGCTCCACGTAGGCGTCCTCTCGCTGTCCATCTCGAATCCCGGACTCAATCGTCGGCTTGATCGGAGAAATGGGCGGACTAGGTCGTCGGCTTCGTGCCGAAGATGATCTACGTCGATGCATCACAAGTTCAAGCTCCGACTTCACAAATTTGTGAAACTTGTGAAGAAAACACCCAAAACAACTTGGCAAGAGGTAGAGGGTGAAGAAATAGGAGGTGGGTTCACTTTAGAATTGGATTTCTCACTTTAGAACTCAAGTTACCATTGATGGCATCAAGCTTTCTTGAAGAAGAAGATGATGAAGAAGAAGAAAGAATATGATAAGTGTTGAATTAAAAAAAAAAATTCAATACTTATCATAAGCTAACCATAGTAGAGTGTAGAGAATAGACCATGGTTACTTGGATGGGTTAGGGTTAAGCATGAAGACAAGAATGGTTAAGAAGTCAAAGCTTCATGAAGCTTCAACTAGAAACAAACATAGCCACCATTCTTATCTAAATCTTTTCCAAATAAATGAACAAATAAATAAATGAAAAAGCAAAACCCTAATCATCTCTTAACCATGGTTTAATCCTTTACACTTAACCACATGATCAAGTATCATCAAACATGATACAAATATGTGCACAAAAGTATATCACATATACTTCTTGCACATCAAGTGAGAAAATCCATTTAAAGTGAACCAATACTAGTTAATGCAAAGTAATATATCAAATATATAATTATACATTAAATCATTAAATCAACACTTGATTTAACGATCCGGTCATATCGCATATAACCGACTAGTATCCTATGTATCGGCTTATCAAATCAATCCTTGATTCGATATCTAGGTTATATCGAATATAACCAATCGATACATCCATCACGAGAATGGAATACGGTATCACATACACGCATCATTCTCGGTCCTGCACATATCTCATATGCACTCCTATTTCGTTTCGCTTGAGCCAGGAAACCTCCGTGTAGGACTCTAAAGACTCGTCAATACGCCGGTAGCAGATGATGATCATATCAAGCACCTACAAGCCGCAAGCGGACTGCTAAACGTAACGGCCATCTGGGTATTGAGCGATCAGAAGATCGACGAGCTAGCCCGCTCACACTCCTGTGAATCCAACCAGTAACACTTACCGTACAGTCCGGTCTGTTCGTCTGATATGTCGCATATCAAGTCTAGGGGTGGTATACGTCAGACCCCAATAACCGATAAGTCGTGCCGATGTGAGGCTCATAACAGGTCGAGAAACTACTGGTAACACTTACCAGCAAATCTCTGATCAGCCTTGGCCAGGGACTTCCCTGTTACGGCCAATCGAGCACAGCGCAGCAACAACCCCCAATACCGGGAGAGACGAAACCCCTCCTATCGCTCATTGCCTCCATGTGACTCGGGACTGTACCCAAAGACCACCGTTTTGCATGCCCTCATGGACGTGGTAAGGTGGAGATCAAAGCACAGTGGGAATCACACAAGACTCTATGACGATCTCGGGTCTACAGACTAACCTGTACAAGTGTCACCTGAGAACTGCCATCTGACGTGAGGTATAATACCATCTGGGAGTTCTCGGCGAGTCCGTCCAGTGTACCCAGTCTCCACTGAGCACCCGTATACCATCTCTGATGTCAAACACCAATGGATATGGGATCATCCATCGCCCATCTCATGGGTCGAGAAGCGTATACGCTAGTCTACACTGGTATATCGATGCCCTGTCTCGATACACCCATGACTAGGGACCTTGAAGGATGTACTTATAGACTACCATGTCCCCACTAGTATGATCCGCATCATAGTCCACGTAGTCAAGTACACATCCTAAGGGCTTCATCAACATGTAACTATAAGACAGTTTAAAGAGACAAGTGTACATGTTAAGATAAAGAGCAACCAGATAGTATACTATCATATCGAGCAAGAAAGTCATCTCTATATATGTCCAAGCATCCAATATAATATACATCATCTGTACAATACTGGCCTCTAGGGCATACATACAACTAACAATCTCCCACTTGCACTAGGGCCAGCTGCTGTAGTATCGCATACCGAGCATCCCGAAGAGTCTCTCAAACTGTATCTGGGGAATGGCCTTCGTGAGTGGATCCGCCGTGTTGTTCTTCGTGTCAACCCTCCTGACCTCGATCTCCCGGCGATCAACTATCTCCCGGATCAGGTGATACCGCCTCAGAATATGCCTGGATCGCTGATGGGATCTGGGTTCCTTGGCCAAAGCCACCGCTCCATTGTTATCGCAATAAAAAGGTATTGGATGCTCAATGGATGGAACCACTCCAAGTTCAGTAATGAACTTCTTGATCCAGACAGCCTCTTTGGCAGCATCGTTGGCAGCGATGTATTCAGCCTCCATCGTCGAGTCTGCCACGGTTTCCTGCTTGGAACTCTTCAAGCTAACCGCCCCTCCGTAAAGGGTAAAGACAAATCCCGACTGCGACTTAGAGTCGTCCTTATCACTCTGGAAGCTCGAATCGGTAAAGGACTCCACTTGGAGTTCTCCGTTACCATACACCAAGAGCATCTCTTTAGTCCTTCGTAAGTACTTGAGAATGCTCTTCACAGCTGTCCAGTGACTCTCTCCAGGATCAGCTTGATACCTACTCACTACATTTAGTGAGTATGCTACATCGGGTCTGGTATATAGCATCGCATACATGATAGAGCCTACAGCCGAAGCATAGGGTATCCCTTGCATGCGAGCTCTCTCCAAATCAGTCTTAGGAGACATCTCTTTGGAGAGAGTGACTCCAGAGATCGTGGGCAAGTTCCCATGCTTGGATTCTTCCATACTAAACCTCTTTAGTATGGTGTCAATGTACCTGGATTGGGATAATCCCAATATCCGTTTGGATCTATCTCTATAGATCCTAATTCCCAATATGCAGGAGGCATCACCAAGATCTTTTATTGAGAATCTTTGTGATAAGAAGAGCTTAACCGATTGCAGCATAGGAATATCATTTCCTATCAAGAGTATGTCGTCCACGTACAATACGAGGAAGACAACCTTACTCTCTGCCACTTTCTTGTAAATACAAGGTTCATCTGGGTTTTTGACGAAATCAAACTCTTTGATAATGACGTCAAAGCAGATGTTCCAACTCCGCGATGCTTGCTTTAATCCATAAATGGATTTAAGCAGCTTGCACACCTTCCCGCTGCTCCCACTGTCTACGAAGCCCTCTGGCTGAGTCATGTACACGCACTCTTCTAAATCACCATTTAGAAAGGCGGTCTTTACATCCATTTGCCAGATTTCGTAATCATGATACGCAGCGATGGCAAGCATGATCCGGATGGATTTAAGCATAGCCACTGGAGAAAAGGTTTCGTCATAGTCCACACCTGGTCTTTGACGAAAACCCTTTGCAACAAGTCTAGCTTTGAAAGTCTCCACTTTCCCATCTACACCAAGTTTCTTTTTGAAGATCCACTTGCTCCCGATGGGTTTTACCCCTTCAGGAGCAACATCCAAAGTCCATACTTTGTTGGTGTACATGGATTCCATCTCGGACCACATAGCATCCAGCCATTTCACTGAGTCCCTACTCGTGATGGCCTGCTCGAAGCTAGTTGGGTCATCATCCTCCATGATGCAATCCTCGCTCCCACCATCCATAAGAAAACCATAGTATCTCTCAGGTTGGCGAGGAACCCTACTAGATCGGCGGAGAGGCTGAGGTTCATTGGGAGCTACTGAATCTTCTGGTTCCACCAAATCTTCAGTTACGGTTTGTGTATCTGGAACTTCTTCCAGCTCTACCACTTTGCCACTAATTTCTTTTTCAAAGAATTCCTTTTCTAAAAAGGTGGCATGTTGAGCAACAAACACTTTTTGTTCCTCACTGTGGTAGAAAAAATACCCATAGGAGTTCTTTGGATATCCCACAAACTTGCAAAGAACTGACCGTGCCTCGAGCTTGTTCGGATTTTTTCTTTTGACATAGGCTGGACAACCCCATATCTTAACTCGTTTAAGATTGGCCTCCTCCCACTCCATATCTCATATGGTGTGGTAGGTACAGATTTAGATGGAACTTGATTCAATAGGTATGCTGCTGTCTCCAGTGCATATCCCCAGAAGGAAATAGGTAACTCAGCTGTGCTCATCATAGAGCGCACCATATCTAATATGGTGCGGTTCCTCCTTTCTGATACACCGTTGTGCTGTGGTGTATATGGAGGAGTCAGCTGAGAGAGAATCCCATTCTCTTTTAGGAAGTCCAGGAATTCATTGCTCAAGTATTCACCTCCTCGATCAGATCGTAGGATTTTAATACTTTTTCCGGTTTGGTTCTCAACTTCTTGTTTATATTCTCTAAATTTCTCAAAAGCTTCTGATTTGTGTTTCATCAGGAACACATATCCGAATCTAGAGAGATCGTCAGTGAATGTAATGAAGTATGAAGAACCATCCTTGGCATGTGTAGACATAGGACCTCATACATCACTATGTATCAGTCCTAAGAGTTCGGTAACTCTTTCTCCGTGTCCCGTAAACGGAGTTTTGGTCATCTTGCCTTTGAGACATGACTGGCAAGTGTCATAAGATGAAAATTCGAATGGTTTCAAATATCCATCCTTATGCAACTTAGCCAGTCGTGTCGCATTGATGTGACCTAGTCTACAATGCCACAAGAAGGATTCGTTCAGTTCAAAACACTTCCTCTTGTGTGTGTTTGTTATACTTAGAACTGTGGATTGATTTAGAACATAAATGCCATTGCACAACGTGCCTGATCCAACCAACTTTTGGTTATGGAAAATGTTCATAACATTATCCTGTAATACAAAATTATATTCCTCTTTACTTAATAAAGAAACTGATATAATGTTGCATATCAGGTTCGGCATGTAATAGCATTCGTTCAGAACCAATGTATTACCTGTTGGTAATGCAAGGTGATATTCCCCGACAGTCTTAGCTGCAACTATTGCACCATTTCCAACTCTAATGTCTTTATCACCTTCTCCAAGTTCTCTACCTTTCCTAAGCCCATGTAACTGATTACATATATGGGATCCCGACCCGGTATCTAATACCCAGGACGTAGAGCAAATGGAGAAACAGTTCTCTGTAACGAACACACCCGAAGAAATTGCATCATCATGTACTTTCTTCATTCGGGTGGCATGGGAATCCTGGTATTCCTCTATATCCTGTTCAGTTCTAGAACTCTTATAGGAAAGAACGGAACCAACGTTCCCCAGCACAGTATAACATGTGGGTTCGGTCAATACATCCATATTATTATCTTTATTAGGGCATGACATGGTCGCTACCTGGAGAGAGAGAGAAGAAAACACTTTAGCGTATGCTCGTGCAAGATCAGATTGGTTATTATCTTATCTAATCAGGATGGCTCCCACTGGTTTTTATCAAATCTTCCTTCAAACCCTAAAAGGAAAGACTAGCCGGGATTAATTACACACTACAAGTTTGCCAATCTTTCAGCCAGGCCAGTGTCGGTACTTTAAGGGAGGTCCCCCTAGCTTTCGCACGAACCTAATTAATGTAAACCTCGTTTTCCCAGAGGCGTAACCCCGTTGACACCTTTCTAGACACCTACTTGATCGGCTAATTGTAATGTGTAAAACACTCCCAGGAGTAACTCTTACTCGCAGTGGGTATCGGGATCCAACTATCTTATAGAAGGAATGCAATCTCATTGCAAATTTCAACACTTGAAATTCCCGATAATATTTTGCCCTAAACGATCTATGACCTTGACAAGGTCAACAAACCATAGACCGTAAGTTAAGTTCAACCCGTCATTTCTTGATTGAATTAAACCCACCCGCACGACCCTTGACAAGGTCAACAAGGCCGTACGACTACCCTAACTCAATCTGCATCATATGCATAAGCAGATAAATACTGGTTAGCTACCGCACACTGCGCCTTGACAAGGTCAACAAACGCAGCACGAATACTAAACAGGACTTATCTGAAATGACGGAGGTCTATGACAGGTTTTTCTGAAAACCTATTGCGTAATGAACTTGATATCGTTGTAGAATCAAATGAAGTTTTGAAATGGAGTGATTTTGAGCCTTTTCTAGTTTTGCTAAAGGGGTCACTCCCGGTGAAGGGATCGTCGGCCCTTTCCTTGTCGAATGAGGTGCGGGATATATCATATATATCACTGTGCAAAGCAAAACTCAAAAACAATCAAAAGCAAACCGAGTATGTAGCATCTGCCAGTTATTGCTAAAAGAGTCACTCCCGGTGAAGGGATCTCGGTCCTTTCCTCATCGAATAAGGTGCAGGGTATATCATATATACCGCTATGCAAAGCAAGAACTGTAGCTACATGTTTTATTTAAAATTTGATTCTACAACATCATTTGGTTTCTTTTCTTTCATTAATCACATTAATGAAGTCCCATCATTTAAATACCTAAACATCTCAGATAAATACGACGTACACTTATGCCATCCGCATTCGCCTCGATGTCCCCTCGTGCACCGTTAGGTTAGGTAACTAATGACAGAGCAGGGCAAGGCTAGTGTGGGTGCAAAACATAAGTAACGTCTATATAATATATCATATATACTATATACAGTATCTATCACAGAACAACACATGATCACATCACAGATATCGCAGCAGAAGAAACATATGAAACATTGGATATACTAGGACGTCCGTGTTTTCAATACGAGCCAGTATAAAACACGGATTCCACGGTCGTGATGAATAGCCTATCCCACATCCCTAGACCCCTACGAGAGCGGCAAGCAACCCTGCCAATTCTAGGGTTAGGAGACCCGGACTCGACTCCTCGAGATGGTCTCCCTCTGGACCCTAGAACCCGGTTACTTGTGCTCCCCTCCTTGGGTCTATCCTAATGCGGAAAAGTAAATAATATACAAAGGGTGACAGCTTCCGCAACCTGGAAGTGCCCCAAATAAAAGAATATTACATACAAGTTTTTACATGAATGAAAATGAAAAACACTCACCTCACATAAAAAAACCCCGTCTATTCAAACACGACGATCCAATATAACATATCCAGCAACACATAACATCACATGTCATCAACGTAAGTAAATATGCGTATCCCAATTGTCGTTGACATATAGCAACGAAACCGGCGATATCACATATTACACTTACAGTCACAGAAAAGAAAGTGTAAAACTACAACAATTGGAATCCGCAACCCTTTAGACATCGCATGTCTAATCAGATGAAGTACTTAGACATCACATGCCTAACTGTTAAAAACCCCGCATTTTAGTCTCAATATCGAAAACTCTTTTCAATATCAAGTGAAACTAAACCGCTAGATTTATAACATTCATCCATTTATCTCATAACTGTTTGTGAATTCCAATTGTTGTATCCCATTCCGGATAAATAGAAAATATTAAACTTTCCGATCGAACATTCGAACACCCAAGTTTTCCCGAAACCGTCCAACACATGAAATAGGTTCAAGGACATTCACTTCATGCCTCAGTACCAACGGTCCAGCCGTAGAAGGGTCAAGCCGAAGGGTCACATGTGGCACGCCGTACTGCCCCAAACCCGAAGGTTCAAAGGGCGGTTCAAGACGGTCACATAATCGAGTTAAGGTTTGTTGTCTTCAAGAGGGACCATCGCGTTACTTGCACTACTCAGAACGTCTTTAAACCACGGAAAGATCCAACACTTGGAAATTTCCCGACAGGGGAAAAAGTGGGTATTTATATCCGGTCGAACTTTTTAACATATTCAAAAATATCCGGAAAACCCATAGACAATGTTTGATAATCCGATCGAAATACCGAGTCCCTAATACAACCCAGAAAACTCAACTCTTGAGTGATATTTAAAAATTCCCAGAAAATCCAGCATCAGAAAAGAGGAATTACTGTGCAAAAATTATAGGGCATTGTGACCATACGGCCGCGGAACCGCCGCAGAAGCCATGCTTCTGCCGCGGTTCTGCGGTAGGTTGATGGAATTGAGTTGTCGAATTTCACAGTAACTCTTAGAAATTCCTGCTGATTTTTCTGCATATTTTTAATTCACAAAATTCCCAGATTTTCAAAAATGTACAGAGAGCATGTTTTGTTTTAGGGTTTCGGTTCGATCGGACTTCTAACTCTGTCTACACATCGCCTAAGGCTCTAGCTAAGCTCTGATTCCACTGTAGGGTTCCTAGGCACACACTAGAGGTCTCACAAGGCATCAACCATGCCAATTTCAAAAATTTTATGGGTGCCGAGAAACCCTAATACGGATCGTTGACTAGAAGTTTAGGCGATATACGAATCTAGTTAACAACTTAACTAAAGATAAGAAGCTACAACCTTTGTAGATCTGGATATCCACTTCCTTGGCTCTACGTAGGCGTCCTCTCACTGTCCATCTCGAATCCCGGACTCAATCGTCGGCTTGATCGGAGAAATGGGCGGACTAGGTCGTCGGCTTCGTGCCGAAGATGATCTACGTCGAGGCATCACAAGTTCAAGCTCCGACTTCACAAATTTGTGAAACTTGTGAAGAAAACACCCAAAACAACTTGGCAAGAGGTAGAGGGTGAAGAAATAGGAGGTGGGTTCACTTTAGAATTGGATTTCTCACTTTAGAACTCAAGTTGCCATTGATGGCATCAAGCTTTCTTGAAGAAGAAGATGATGAAGAAGAAGAAAGAATATCATAAGTGTTGAATTAAAAAAAAAAAATTCAATACTTATCATAAGCTAACCATAGTAGAGTGTAGAGAATAGACCATGGTTACTTGGATGGGTTAGGGTTAAGCATGAAGACAAGAATGGTTAAGAAGTCAAAGCTTCATGAAGCTTCAACTAGAAACAAACATAGCCACCATTCTTATCTAAATCTTTTCCAAATAAATGAACAAATAAATAAATGAAAAAGCAAAACCCTAATCATCTCTTAACCATGGTTTAATCCTTTACACTTAACCACATGATCAAGTATCATCAAACATGATACAAATATGTCCACAAAAGTATATCACATATACTTCTTGCACATCAAGTGAGAAAATCCATTTAAAGTGAACCAATACTAGTTAATGCAAAGTAATATATCAAATATATAATTATACATTAAATCATTAAATCAACACTTGATTTAACGATCCGGTCATATCGCATATAACCGACTAGTATCCTATGTATCGGCTTATCGAATCAATCCTTGATTCGATATCTAGGTTATATCGAATATAACCAATCGATACATCCATCGCGAGAATGGAATACGGTATCACATACATGCATCATTCTCGGTCCTGCACATATCTCATATGTACTCCTATTTCGTTTCGCTTGAGCCAGGAAACCTCTGTGTAGGACTCTAAAGACTCGTCAATACGCCGGTAGCAGATGATGATCATATCAAGCACCCACAAGCCGCAAGCGGTCTGCTAAACGTAACGGCCATCCGGGTATTGAGCGATCAGAAGATCGACGAGCTAGCCCGCTCACACTCCTGTGAATCCAACCAGTAACACTTACCGTACAGTCCGGTCTGTTCGTCTGATATGTCGCATATCAAGTCTAGGGGTGGTATACGTCAGACTCCAATAACCGATAAGTCGTGCCGATGTGAGGCTCATAACGGGTCGAGAAACTACTGGTAACACTTACCAGCAAATCTCTGATCAGCCCTGGCCAGGACTTCCCTGTTACGGCCAATCGAGCATAGCGCAACATCAACCCCCAATACCGGGAGAGACGAAACCCCTCCTGTCGCTCATTGCCTCCATGTGACTCGGGACTGTACCCAAAGACCACCGTTTTGCTCGCCCTCATGGACGTGGTAAGGTGGAGATCAAAGCACAGTGGGAATCATACAAGACTCTATGACGATCTCGGGTCTACAGACTAACCTGTACAAGTGTCACCTGAGAACTGCCATCTGACGTGAGGTATAATACCATCTGGGAGTTCTCGGCGAGTCCGTCCAGTGTACCCAGTCTCCACTGAGCACCCGTATACCATCTCTGATGTCAAACACCAATGGATATGGGATCATCCATCGCCCATCTCATGGGTCGAGAAGCGTATACGCTAGTCTACACTGGTATATCGATGCCCTGTCTCGATACACCCACGACTAGGGACCTTGAAGGATGTACTTATAGACTACCATGTCCCCACTAGTATGATCCGCATCATAGTCCTGGTAGTCAAGTACACATCCTAAGGGCTTTATCAACATGTAATTATAAGACAGTTTAAAGAGACAAGTGTACATGTTAAGATAAAGAGCAACCAGATAGCATACTATCATATCGAGCAAGAAAGTCATCTCTATATATGTCCAAGCATCCAATATAATATATATCATCTGTATAATACTGGCCTCTAGGGCATACATACAGCTAACAATCGGCACGTAAATCCTCATATATCGGGCATCCGTCAGTCTCGGTCAGCCCACGGGCTCCGTCTGTGGTATCGGCCCTCGGCCCCAGCAGTACGCCCATATCCATCTCTCAACTTCGGTCGGTATCTTCCGGATATCCGCCGAGCTCAAATACAATCACCGGTAGGTAGTAGTCCCTCTGCCAGGCTCACCGTCTACTACACAGCGATCCGTTCTCGCCCCGGGGTACCATACCGGGTCCACCATGTACCCGCATTTGGCCTCATCCGCCTCCTCGAATCGGGTTCCACATGTCACTCTAGCACCGAGAATACACATGGTGGACGCACTGAAATATCTTATCAAGGGTAACCGGGTGTTTAAAGCAATTACATATTTTCTTTTGAAATATCCACGGTTCCCAAATCCAGAAATATCATGGAAACAACATTTCTCAATGCGTATAATCAAAGCATGTTGTATGCGACATGTAAAAGAAATACAAGCACCTCTGTCTATCCTGCAACCTGGAATAGTAATATGCACACATTGGGGAAAGCCGCTCTTTTAAAATGAATCAGTTTTAAGAGTATCTTGTGGGCCCTAAAAATTGGAAATATCATCTATGTATGTGCAAGTATGAGTATGTGCACAAATATATGTGTACAATGAGTATGCCATGCAAGGATCGTATCCTGAATGTAACAGTACTACAGTATAGTGACATTGCAATTATCGATGATGAAGTGTGTGAGTCGGCAAGCAAGTGTACGTGGAACATACGCATCGTCGATAATGGTGCTGGTGTCCTAACAGCATGATGGTAATATAGCAATAGCACATGAAATGAAATGTGAATAGCAATGAATTCGCGGAGTCTAATAAATCAACGTAATCTATGAAAAGTCTACATCAATATGTATATGTCATGAAATTGTGGCATTTGAAATAAGACAGATCGGGGTTTTTATTAAAATAAGGGCTACGGAGTTTTTAAGAAAGATACGTCCTTTGAAAATATCTGTAGAATCCCTTTGTTTCCCCCAATCAAAGCAAAGCTCTGTTAGAAATTCAAAATTCAAATTTTGAAGCAACGCTTCAAATCCCGGGCGCAACGCGCCACGTGTCAAGCGCAGATGCATCAGCGCAGCGCCCAAAGCAGCGCACCCAATCAGAGCAAAGCTCAATTTAAAGGAAAATCAAAGGAAGCAACGCTTCAGTTGCGTAAGCACTGCCTGTGCGACACGTGTCAGCGCAGATGCGCTAGTGCAGTTGCGCCGCGCTGTGCGCTGCGCGACACGTGTCAGCGCAGATGCGCTCGCGCAGTTGCGCTGCGCTGTGCGCGACACGTGTCAGCGCAGATGCGCTAGCGCAGTTGCGCTGCGCTGTGCGCTGCGCTGTGCGCTGTATGACACGTGTCACGCTCTGGAGCATTTGCGCCAAACAGAAATAAGATTCTAAAAGAAATCTTTCTGTTCTTGTTAAAATAAGAAGATTTTCTTCTGCAAAACAGAAGCGCTTGGATCAAAAATCCAACGGTGGGGGAGATTCCCCAAATCACTCAGAGAAAGATCTCTTTAACAAATTTATGGGCACTATAAAAAGGACCCTAGACCTCAATTCAAAGGCATCAACATTTTGTGAGAAATTAAACAAAGAGAACTCTGAAGAATTGGAGAGAAATCCTCAAGAACAAAAAAGGTAAAAAGCCTTTAGAAAAAGAGAAAATCCACTTATGAACAGATCATTGATCTAAAAACAAGATCAATGATCTTTAATAAAAAAAACAAAATAAAAATAGTGCTTTGCATTTTTTATGAACCTCTGGTTCCTAAAATAAGAAAAAGCTTGTTTTTTTCTTTGATCTAAATTAGATCAAGAAATCGAATAGTGCTCTGCACTTCCTTTATGAACCTTTGGTTCTTGAATCTAAAAAATTCTCAAATTAATAGTGCCTTGCACTTATAAATCTGCACTGTTGCGCTCTTGGGCCGGCGCAAGCCACCAGAGAGCGCCACGTGTCAGCATCTGAACCAGTTGCGCTACGCGCTTTTGAAATAGAGCTTTGCTCTCTAAAATTGGCGCAACTCACCAGAGCGCGCCACGTGTCAGCAGCGCAAGCGTAGCGCACTAGCGCAGCGCACTGCGCTGCATGACACGTGTCATCATCACAAGCGCTTGACCTCTTTGATTGGCGCAAAGCGCCTAAAAATGCAATGCATTTCCTCTGCTAAAGGGCCAGGCCTAAGTCAAAAAGACCTAGCAGACCAAAATAAATTGCAAAGCAATAAAAAGGGGCACAGCCCAAGTGAAATTGATGCTCTGCATCATTTATAAATGGGCAAAGCCACAAAACAAATTGATGCTTTGCATCTTTTATAGGCAGAGCCCAAACAAAAAAATAGAAGTAATGCAATGCATTATTTAAGTGTGGGCAAAGCCCTATCACAGGTCTAATAGACCAAAAATAAAGGTGTTGAACAATTTTCAACTGGACTTAGCCTAATTTTGGCCGTAAGTCCTCAAATTAAATTGACTGAGTACAGCTGCTCTCTTAAATCAATTTATATCCGGTTCGAAGGTACATCTCCGAACTTCTCTAACGCCTATCGTTGTAATCCCTCAACGACGTCAGAGAGGTGACGGGTCCCGATGACCACACATCAATATGGACTGCGGGGTCCTTAAACTCGTGGACCGAAACGTCCTTAAACTAATGTTGGACCGAAACGTCCTTAAACTAATGACGGGCCACCACGTCTCTAAACTGGAACATGGACCACCATGTCCCTAAATTGGAATGCGGAACACCACGTCTTTAAACTGGAATATGGACCACCACGTCCGTAAACTGGAATATAGACCACCACGTCCCTAAACTGGCGATGGACCACCACGTCCGTAAACTTGAATATAGACCACCACGTCCCTAAACTGGCGATGGACCACCACGTCCGTAAACTAGAATATAGACCACCACGTCCCTAAACTGGCGATGGACCACCACGTCCCTAAACTGGAACATGGACCACCACGTCCCTAAACTGGAGTATGGACCACCACGTCCCTAAATTGGGACAATAGAGCCCCCAAATGCTCTTTTGCCGGATCTAAACGATCCCGTTTAAGTCGATCTTAGCCCCAAACACGGCTAACGTATCCTTAAACATTCAAATGGACTATAAAACTCCAAATCAACTTTGGTTCAAGGGTACATCTCTGAACTCCTCTGACACCTGTCGTTGTAATCCTTCAACGACGTCAGAGAGGTGACGAGTCCCGATGGCCATATTTTAAATGGATCTAGACGATCCCGTTAAGTTGATCTTAGTCTCAAATCAGACTAACGTATCCTTAACAAACGTTTAAGTCGATCCTAGCCTAAATACGGCTAACGTATCCTTAAACTAAAAACACCAAACCCAGATCTAAGTAAATACGGATTTGGACTAATCCACGTCCTACGGGCGACGACATTGCTTAGTCTCCGTATACAATCCACGGGCAACCACAAACAAAACAAACACACACGACACGAAGTGAAATTCTGGAGAAGGAGAAAGTTGTTACCGCGATACGGTAGCGTAATTAACTGCAGGGGCTTGCGCCTGAAGGGAAGAGCATCCCCACAATCAAAAACCCCTCAAGCGAGGGGGAATCTGACGAAGTCTGCTACATCGGCCGCATCCGTCTAAACCTCCGATATACGGTGCCATAAATCAACTTGGCATCTTCGGAGAGGTGGACGAATAAAACCAAATAGCATCTGCCCCGAATCTCAGCGTCAGGACCATCGCAGTCTTGTGCGCCGCCATTCGGAGGGGAACAGATTCTGGCACGCACGGTGGGACCTTTTCCTCTTTCCACTCCACACTTCGTGTGTCGTCTTCGCGAACCAATCGCGGTTTGTTAATGGTTGCCTTCGGATTTCAAGTTACTAAGATTTGGTCTTTTGCCTGGCGCAGAACTCAAGATTCAATGGCATTTAACCGCGCCAACTGCTCGAAATGCCTCCGCAACGGACGCTCCACCTCACCGGGAGGTGTATCATATGGGCCCCAAGCGGTTTCCTTCCTCGTTCTGCCGGTAGACCAGGTGACCCAAGCCACCACTGGCCTGTTCTTCGGGACCATGATCCCACCTACAAGCTTCTCTGTGCCAATACCTACACCGGAAGTAAACAAAAAGTCGGTCTTCGACCGGCTCACTGCTACAACGACCCCTGTCAACGGGTCGCCTAATGCCAAACCAATAGCCTCTGTTTTCGCCAGGCTGGATCAGAGCTCTAAATTAGTTGTCCCAAGGAAGGCAATAACTACTGCTCCAGAAGTCGTCAAGGCGGCTTCCCCTGTCAAAGAATCAGTCTTTCCAAGATTGACGATTCCTGCTCCTGCCCTTGCTCGAGGATCCGTTTTTGACAGGTTGAATATCACTCCTCAAAAGACAACCTCAGTCTTTAAGAGGTTAACACCAGCGACGCCTCATTCAGACAGGGGGCAAAAAGAAGATGTCTCAATCTCCGAGCCAGTCCCAACGGCTCGTCATGCTCGACGTCGCCATTGGCAACGAGTGAGGAAGGCAGGGGGCAAGTCCCCCTCAGGGCTAACTCCACCGGCTCCAGTAGTGGAAGTCAACGTTGTTGTTCCAACTGGGAACAGCTTTGAACTGCTGAGAAGGGTACGGAAGAACTCTCCAACCGCTACACTGAAAAGATCTCTTCCACCTGCGGAGAGAGCTCCAGAAACGAAGCAAGAACAGCCCCCTCAACGGCTGTCCTAAAAAATATACAATGTTTGGCGAAGGGTTCAAGGCTCCGTGATCGACCCAGATCACTCTCGTCAACAAAAGAAGACGAAAGTGCAAAAAGAAAAAGACCGTCCTAATAAACAGCAGGGGATAACAATCGCTAGGGTACCCACTACAACGGCCCCTTCAAATTCAACAGCCCACAAAAGAAGAAGGCCGGAGAAAACCCCCGTGCCAACGACAAATATCAGAGGTGGTGCACCCAAACGCCCTAAATCAGGGGGCATCGTAGTTCATACCGTCTATGTGGCGTCTGGTAAAGAGGACAGTCGCATATCTACGGGTCATCGACTACTTACGCGATCAGTGACCAAGACGCAGGAGCAGCAGCAGAAGCTCCAAGAAATGATGAACGCTATGGCAGCACTTACAGGGCCAAAAAAAACCCTGAAACGTCCTCGGATGAACGCCAAGAGGAAGAAACCGACGCCGAATTCCTTCGTCGGATATTGGAGAAGAAGGACAAAGAGGCTGCTGAACAAGCGGCCAACATACACCGTATGGGCCTCCTCTTCCAAGACATGATAGGGATGATGATACAACAAGATCCTCCGACCGAAGATCCCCCGATCGTCCTTGGGGACGATAGGGGAGAGACATCAAATCCTCCACCAGCTCTATCGACGGCTAAAGAGGATACAATCTCCAAAGCTGATTTGGATGAGTACATTGCCCAACAAATACGGGTTCATCATGCGACCGAAGCAGCCGGCCAGGTTGTAAAAACGGGGCGTCCATATCCAAGTTGGTACGATCAAATCAAGTACCCGCCAGGTTATACGATTCCCAAGTTCCATGTTTACAAGGGAACGGGCAATCCTCACCAGCATGTTGCCCAGTTCAAGGCACTCTGTGGCAACACCGGCGGTGATGACAAGCTTTTGCTTCGCCAGTTTGTTGGAAGTTTATCGGATACGGCGTTTGAGTGGTACTCTGAGCTCCCGAACGACTCTATCAAAACCTTCGTGGAGATGGAGCTGTTGTTTACTCAACGTTTTGCAAGCGCCAGTGAACGTACCCCGATGACGGCACTGATTAACGCCGGGGTAAAGCCAGGCGAGACGTGGGTTCAGTATGCTATACGGTGGCGGAACTTATGGTTGAAGTGCGAGCAGCGCATTGAAGAAGCTCCTGCGGTGGGTATGTTTGTGGGAACCCTTGATCCGCAAGCAACCATCTCGCAATTTATGATGTTTTTCAAGCGGACTACCTTCCAGGCCTTGATTGACAAGCTAGCTCAGATGGATCAGATGGGCCATAAACCTCCTCTTCCAAAGCTGGACTCCCGAAATGACAAAGGGAAGGGAAAAACGATCGTCGTCGCTAATGCTCAACAACAACCGAGCAACTCGAAGCCGGTTGTGCGTCAAAATAATATGCGCCCATACGTAGACCTTGAGGAGAGGCTACGGCGTCCTTATTCTTTTCCCCGCGATAAAACGAGAAGGTTATTCGAGCTGGCATTGCGCAACAGACTCATAAATCTGCCGGATCCAA
This sequence comes from Agapanthus africanus, assembly GCA_030015575.1. Taxonomy (NCBI): domain Eukaryota; kingdom Viridiplantae; phylum Streptophyta; class Magnoliopsida; order Asparagales; family Amaryllidaceae; genus Agapanthus; species Agapanthus africanus. The sequence goes on along the minus strand of JASDDO010000026.1, from coordinate 393,481,081 downwards.
AACGTCCGTTACAACAAAGTGACGTCAACGAGCCCAACTACTGTCCTTATCATCAAGTACTAGGCCATTCGATCGAAGACTGCTACGTTTTCAAGAATCGGCTTGAAAACCAGTACCGACAGGGCAAGTTCGCGTTATCTGACGGATGGAAGGTGAATCCCCCGCAACCCCACACCTCTAAAGGGACGAATACGCCGGGGGCAACATGCTCCGTCGTTGAAGAATCTCCTTGGGAGGTTGTATTATCAGCCAAGACAAAGAGGATGCTAAATGATCTTCAGACATGTCCAGCGATCAAGTGGAAGAGCCCGTTGGAACCGCAGGTCATTGAAGGGATGTTGAAGCCACGTCCAACTCCAAACACCGATGGTGGTGGCTCATGCACTCGCAACCAGCCGTCAAAATCCTTGAAGAAGAAGGAAAAGAAGTCAAAGAATCCCGTGAAGCCTGGCGACAAGCGCACAGACTTGCAAAAACAAATTGACGCACTGGAGGAATACAACCAGAAGGCATGGACTCCCATCACATTCCAAGAGTTCCTCAATCACGTCTTTCAAGAAGAAGATGAGGGAGAAAGTTCACCTGATGAATCTGGAGAATGCGTGGCGAGCTGTCATGTGATTTCCCATTCGTTCATGGATGATGAGGAAACTCCTTGTACCGAAGCACTGGGGGCAGATCTTGAACCAAAATTCCAGGAGCTATCAGATGAAATGATTGACGCGTTCCTTAACGAAGCTCGATTGAAAAGTAAAGCTGATCGAGAACGCGAGACGGCTATATTTGAAAGGGCCAAGCATCAGTGACTTGATGAAAGAGCTGAGACGATCCCGCTGGAGCAAAATGCCTCCACCGTTGACAAAATCCAATTCAAGATAAAGAAAAGGTTTGCTAAGGCCATATCAATGGGCATGAAGCTACCATCCTCTGAAGGAAACATCACCGGTGAATTGGAAATGCACCCCTCCTATTACTTATATCATCAGAAGGTTTCGCACCCCACTCAAGAGTGCAAAGCTTTCGATAGATGGTGGCAAGGATACGTTGCTCATCGACAACACTTTAAACAGGAAAAGCGTAAAACTCGTCGGGAGCAAAGAAATACGACCGAAGAGCTTGAAAGAACTACCGGCGATTGTCGCATGGTTAGCACCGGCGGGTCATAAGTGCCTGCATTCGGGAGTGATTCTGATGAAGAGCTGGAACTTGCCCCTCTCTTTAAAGAGTCCACTTCGGGAAAAGAAGAAGAGCCGAAGGTCTGCGAAAATATCCGGCTGCGGAATCGGACGCTGCGTGAAAAGAACCTCGGACCCTCAAACAGAAAAGATAAAGGGAAAGAAAAGGTCTCTGAAGATATCGTCTTAGATGACCAAGTTCTGGAGGAGCTAAGCGCCAACAACCCGCCGAAGAAGAATAAGGTGGATTACAACGTCTTAGCACATCTGAGGAAGCTGCCCTCACAGCTCAGCATTCTTGACGCCCTTTTTCTATCAAAAGAGGCGAGAGATTCGTTGATTAAGGCACTATAAGATCCGGAACAATTCCAAGCTTGCCTGGCCGAGGAAAAGATGAAGGATGAATTGGAGGAAGTGCACACGGCCGATGTCACTTTCGGCGACGAGGACCTTCTCCTTGGGACGTGCGAACACAATCGCCCCCTCTATGTCTCAGGATACTGCCACGATATTAAGATAGGCAAAATCCTGATCGACAATGGATCCTCCGTTAATCTCCTCAACGTGCGGGTGTTAAAAGAAATCTGCATGAGCGTCCAGCACCTTGCTCGTGTTGGAGATAGTGCCCTCAGAGTCAATTATTGGATCACAGGCACATGATTGCAATGATTGAGGGAGGACCTGTCCCAGAAGGACAGTCTTACTCGAGATGATAGTATGCTATCTGGTTAATCTTTATCATCGTGTACTGCTTTAGGTGATCTGACATGTCGCTATTACACGTTGATAGAGCCCCTAGGATTCTTGCTTGACTGCCAGCAGTATGAGGGCGATCATATACGTGGGAGCTGGTGGTCTATAAGCACATCCTTAAATGGTCCCTAGTCATGGGAGTTTCGAGACAGGGCATCGATACTCCAGAGTAGACTAGTGTATACAGTCGAGACCCCGACGAGGGGCGGTGGCCGGTCTCACAAGCCACTGGTGTTAGTTGGTTCACCTAAGATGTATACAGGTGCTCATTGGGTTATGAGTACACCGGACAGGACTCGCCGGGAACATGCTAGTTGGTCTTATACCTGACGTCAGATAGCAGTTCCCTGGTGACATGTGTGCAGGTTAGTTCATCGACCTGGGGATCGTCATTTTTCTCGTGTGAGTTCCCACTGTACTTTGATTACTACCCTACCACGCTCAAAGGAGACGTGCAAACAGGTTTTAGTTGGGTACAGTCCCGAGCCACATGGAGGCAGTGAGCGGATCTTCAGGGGTTCGTCTCTCCCGGTATTGGGGGTGAGGTCGCGCTGTGTCTAGGAGAGCCATTACACGAGCCCTCGGCCGAGGCAGGAGATTTACTGGTAGGTATTCCAGTAGTATCTCAGGGTGTTCTGGGCTACACTCCGACACGACTTGTACCTCTTTTGGGGGTCTGACTTTTACCAACCCCCTAGGCCCGCCATGCGATGCTCATAAACGAACGGACCGGACTGTACGGATATTGTCACTGACAGGCTCAGTAGGGTGTCAGGATGAGTTCGCTCATCGACGTCCCTTTTGGTCAATACCTGGTAGCCCGTTACGTATTGGCTTATACCTCTGACGTGCTAGTGGTTAAATCCACAACCAAGGTGTTGACGAGTCTTTAGAGTCCCCCACATTCAGTTGCTCAAGTTTTCGGGCCAAACGCTGTAGAGGCCGTATGGAGATATGGCAGGGTTCGATCAGATACGTGCGGTATTGCACGGATCAGGATCGGACGGATAATACTAGCCGGCTTTGGTTTAAGCCGGATTCTAGTATAGTACAGTGTAGATTTTGTCTCATTGCATTTGTATTCAGTCGGAATACAAATGCGGGTGTGTATGCACAGTATCGGGGTTTTTCCTGTAATTTATTACGGGACCAGTTTTCTGGAGTTGCCAGTTTGTTTTCCGTTTCGGCCATATTTCTTTGTATCTTTCATTGGCCGAAGATTGGTGGAGGAGGGCTTATTTGCAATTGTGCAAATAAGCATTTATGGAGGGGGTCTTTGCATTTTGTTGGATCATGATGATGCACCATCACTTGACTTTCTTTGTTCATGATGGCTTGACCTTTTGGAGTCATCATGCTTGTGATGATGGTTGTTTTGGAGTATGGGTTGGATTTTGTAATCATTTCTTTTACATGATAACATTGTTTTCCCTCTTGGATTATGATTTAGAGGTCCTCCCCATTTTGATTCTCACTCTCCATTCTCACTCTCCCCTCACTTGTGATGGCCGGCCATTCCCTCATGGGGCTGCCCAAAATTTGTAGTGTGGGATTTTGGTTCATTTCATGTTGTAAAAATCCCACAACACCATCTCCAAAAAGCTTATAACATATCCTCCACCATTGGCATCTCCAGAAGCCCAAAATGAGACATATAGATCTTCACTATATTCTACAGCAAACTTTAGGCACGTCGGCTCGCCAACTTCGTGCCCGAGTTGCCTCGGTATAGAGGCGGGAGCCCGTAAAAGAAGCCGGCGACGTGGTGCCCTTCCGGCGACGAAGTGGAGACTGGAGATTCCGCGGGAGATCGGGACGACGACGAGAAGACCGGAGGACTCGGATCACTCGGTATATCTCTCTTCCCCATCTTGTAGTTAGCTAGGACTAGTTAATGGCCCGATCCGGGTTTTAGTGCGCGGTGGTGCCGGTTCAAAAAAATTTAAAGTTAACCATCGCTTCCGCATTTGGCCTCGGGATGGAGGCCAGGGCTCCGCCGTGCACTTACAGTGGTATCAGAGCCTCGCCATTAACATAGTCTAGCTTTGTCTAATGTGTTTTACATTTCCGATCGAGCAAAAATTCCAAAATCCGCATTTTCAATAGCAACAGTTTTCTGTCGAATTTTTTTTGCCTCGAAAATTTTTTCAGGTTGTATAAAACTGGTGTACTGGAAGTCCTAAGAGTTCTGGGGAAATTCGAGACGTTGATCTTTCAGAGAGAGCGCGGAACCGCGGCCAAACCCCACTTGGCGCCGCGATTCCGCCGCAGTATGGAGGGATCAATGCTTCAAATTTTTCCAGTGGGCTTCTGGGGTGAAAATAGGGTTTCTGGAATATTATTTTTGGGCCCAGATTTCTTGATGTGATACAGTAGTACTTGGGGCCCACTTGTTAAAATTTAATCGATCGGATATTTTAAACACATTAGTTCACAGTATTTACATTATATCTGCGACCGTGAATGTCACTTGATCGGTAAATCCTGTCTAACTGCTATAGCCCGGTTAGACGGATTTGCGAACGTGACCTTCACGTTGATGTTCTGTGATTGTTCTGTGATGTTGCGGATTGGTCGTGGGGGATAGGCTGGTTGCAGTGGTAGTACAGTTTTGTTGTATTATGTACATTTGATATTGCGGGGCGAGCGTCTGACATGTGGACTGCCGTCACTGCCTGTTTGTATTATTATTTTGGGGCACGACCAGGTTGCGGTCGATCTACCCGTTGTATGTATATTTTACTTTCTGTACTAGGATTGCCCCGCGGAGGGGTGCACGGATAGCCGGGTTCTAGAGGGCAACAAGCCCGCATCTCATGGCATTGAGACGGAAGGGGCTTCACTCTAGAATTGGCGGGCTATTCGCCGCACTCGTAGGGGGTACAGGTTGACCCAGGAGGGGTGCCCAAGTTGCCGGATTCCGTGAAGTGTCGGGTGGTCCATTCACGTCGCTGAAGGGGGCTGCCTCGCTTCAGGTTTTGGCGGGTAACTTGCCGCGCCCGTAGGGGTCTAGGATTTCATTGCACAGGCTATCCACACGACCAGGGAAAGTCGGGTTTCAGCGGCTCTGTGAAACCCGGTGATCCTAGATATCTGTATTGTTCTGTGATGCTGTACATTTCTATGATGTTGCATTTTATCACGCCTTGAGCGAAATTTAATATATTGGTATATATATTAGTAGATGTTGTATATGTTTTGCATCCGCGCTAGTCCAGTCCCCGCTCTGTCGTTAGTTAGCTAACCTAACGGGTAATGACGGGACCCAGAGGCGAATGCGGATGGCATATACGTACATCAGTATATTTTCGTTCTTTTTGGTGTGATCAATTGATGGGACTGCGTTGATTCGGATCAATGCAAATTAAAAACAAACCTATTCTGATGTTGTTGGAACACTTTTCAAAAAGCTGTTATTGCAAGGACGTTCACTTTTGTTTTGCATCGTGGTATTCGGTTGGAATATCCTGCTCCTCAGTCGACGAGGCAATGGCCGAGATCCCTTCACCGGGAGTGACCCCTTGGACAAAAAGTTTGCGTCAGGGCAATAACTTCACTATAGCCGATTACTTCTGCTTTGCACCGTGGTATTCAGTTGGAATATCCTGCACCTCATTCTACGGGGAAAGAGCCGAGATCCCTTCACCGGGAGTGACCTCTTTAGCAATGGTTTTCGTCACTATATTCTAAAAGCTATCCGTTCCTTCAACGATATCAAGTTCACTACGTTAAAGGTTTTTGCCAGAAACCATTCGTAGCCCTCCGTCATTTCATATGGGTGGTCAATAGTATTCAAGCTGTGTTTGTTGGCCAAAGTCAAGGCACAGTGTTTGGTAGCTATTGGAGTATTCATATGCAGCATAGATAGATGCGTTGGTTTGGGGCAGTCGTACAGCCTTGTTGGCCAAAGTCAAGGGCTTGTGCGGGTGGGCTCAAATTAACCTGGAGAATGACGGGTAGAACTTGACATGTGACTTATGATTTGTTGGCCAAAGTCAAGGTCATAAGAGCATGGGGCAGAAATCACATCGGGAGTTTCAAAAGAACTGAAACTTGCCAGATATGCGCATACCTTCTGGAGTGTGATGACGTGAGCGGATTCCGTCACGTTATCATGCGATGATAGTTGGATCCCGATTCCCACCGATGAGTTAGTTTACTCCTCGGGTGACCCCGACTAATTCTTCTTTCAGGTTTGGAGGAGAATTTGAGGTGACAGTGGGAGGTTTCCATATTAGATAAATTGGTAACCATTCTGATCTAGGTTAGAGTGCACGTTGAGTGTTTCTTTTCTCTCTCTCTTCGGCAGCAACCATTGACCCGACCCTAAGACTATGACTCAGAGACCAAGTTGACCGAACCTTCTAAAACACTGGCTTTTGATTGTCAGAGTTGCAAACCTCATTGCCACTCCTACTTTTACCCTTTTCTCCAGGACACCCCGTATTACTACGAACGTCCACTTCCATTGGACAAAACCATCGAATGGTTAGATACGAACTCGAAAGAATTTATTCGAGGATGGTTTCAGGTTCTGGAGAAAACGGATAGGACTATTCAGTTGTCTTTTCCTTTTACCTTCTCTCAGGTTGCGAGTACTCCTTGGTTTAGGAGATAGTACACCTATTACGGAAATTGGATAGTCTTCTTCCAAACCTTAGGCTGGTGCCGACCGGTAGGGAATGAAGAAAACCAATTAGCCTAACGATGGTGTACAGAAGGTATTAAGTTAAGACAAAGCAAGGGATTAGTAAAAGGGCAAAGTAAATTGCGACTACTATTCACGACCAAACCAAATATTTCTTCGCCAATCCTAAATCACCTTTGTATTTGTCCAGGACAATCTGTATCACTACGAAGATCCACAGTTTATTGGATACTCCATCGTATGGTTATATACGAACTCGAAAAGAACTTGTTCCAGTTCGGGGATGGATTCTGGTTCAGGAGAAATAGGAATAAGGTTTATTCGGGTGTCTTTTTATCTTCACCTTCTCTCGCGTTGCGAGTGATTCTAGGATTAGGACAGTACACCCATTATGCTTACTGGATAGTCTTCTCCCAAACCATAGGCTGGTGCCGAACGGTAGGGAAGGAAGAAAACCATTTGGCCTAAAAGGGTGTGCAGAAGGTAATGACTGAAGACATATAAAGGGATTTGGAGAGGTGGCAAAGAATTATACGGTTGCAGTCATGAATCTGGAAGAGGCATTACTAAGAATACCGGGATACCCCATCGAAACATTTTAATGTTTCAGTTTCACTGTGTACAGTTAAAAGAAAACTGATTTCCCAATTAGTCCTTACTCCAGGGTATGTATTTACCAGGTATGATTCTCACATCTGTATGGTTTTACAGATGTTGAGTGGGAGTAAGTTATTGGAAATTGGGTGATCATCCTCATTATATCGGGATTCGTTGTAATCGGTGATATTTGAGGAAGTCACCCGGGTTGTTTGCCGGTCGGCAAATATTTGGTTTTGAATATCCGCTGTTGTGCACCAATTTCAAATTGATATATCTGTACGTCTATTTTCATAGAGTGAGATATACCTTTTTGAAATTATGTCTATGACATTTACCTATATCAGTGGATGGTTAGGTAAGGAGCATTAAACAGCGGTGTAATTCTTCTTAACCATAAGTTCAGTTTTCAACCTACGACATACAGTGAATGAGTTATCAGACTCAAGGGACTTATACAGAGTATTGTATGTTGTCCAGGGTCCATCAGGACAGAGGGGTTGGTTCTCGTACTATATTCGGTTTACTAATGACTTCTCTAGTTTTTTGACAGGTGTTTCGTGGAAACACATGGTCCGAATTTTGAGAAGTTATAGGTATTTGAATAAAGTAGAGAACCTAGTGTTGCAAGTATCGGGATTCTTCAAGTTGATCGAAAATGTAGATACTTGAGTATGGTATTCAGTTGATAGTAATAATTTAAGAGAACTTGCTTCTCTTTCAGGTTACTCATAATTGGAAGCATTCCTAAGTTGAGTAACGTTGATTGGCCTCTCTCCATTTAGTTGACATGCACTGGAGACAGCTGCATGATTTGAATCTGGTTCAATTAAATCAGTGCCTCTGTTTCTATATTGGATATAGAACAGTTCATATCTTAACGATGTTAAGGTACGGGGAGTTGTCCGGTTTATGATTAAAACCAGACTCTGGATAACTCAAGGCACGTTTCTGTAATGGTTGTTTGTGGGTTGACCCAGGCTATGACGCGGGTTGACTTTCTACCATCTGGAAGATCAATAGTGATATTGTTCTTGACTCGCCACGGTTTTATTAAAAATGGATTTTTTTTTCAGAAAACAGTAGTGGGAGTATGGTAGAACTGGAAGTGATTCCAGAACCACAAACGAAAACTGAAGATTTGATAGGAACCTAAAGATTCAATCTGGTTTGACATTCCATTGGCCACTCCGCAGATAAGGTGGGTAACTTCAGACACCCGAGAGGTACTCCGGTAGCCTCAAGGACGGTGACAGGGAAGTTCTTGTTTACCCACACTTGCCATTGCTGTTGTTCCAGACTGGGAGACCCGGCGGGAGGATGAGTATAGCGTCGTTCTAAACTTGCTTTAGAAGTGTACGTTTATATTACTCTGCCAGAGGGTTGTCGTAGTAAGTGGGAGCAGCGGAAGCATTGGTGGACAGGTGGCTTATGTCTATTTATAGACTAAAGCAGATGTAGCGGAGATAGATCATCTATTTCTGACATGACAGTCATAGGTTTGACTTCATCAGAATAGAGGATGGATCTGTTGAGAAGTTAGTAGGGTGTGATGTCATGGTATTTGGATAACATACACAGAGTAGGAAGTGATATTCCTATACTACAATCGGTTATACTTTGGTCGTCACACGGTAGTTTCTCCACATGGGACTTGGACATTATATCAGACATACTGGTTACTAGATCTATGGTTTTAGATCTAGATTTGGGTGGTTTCCCAATTAAGGGTACTTAGACAGCATTCTATGAGTATTTAGAATGGACGACTCCTGGCACGGTAATGTACCTGCAGATTATGGAGTCACCCTCTCTAAAGGTGTCTTACAGACTAAAGGGGAGAGGGATGTGCATGATTGGCAGATCACTTGCTTAGGCAATTGAGTCAATCATGAGATGTCATGTACCACACCAGATGTTGTTCTTGCACTAGATGCAATAAGTTGATATTGATCCAATCCTGGAGAAACAGTCGGAAGCAGTTTTAGAACATAAGTGGATGTTCTAAGGATATGATAACAACAGCCTCATGCGGGAGACAGTTATCATTCCAGGCTTCCAAGGTGACCTGGACGACAAGGAGGTTGTCAGAGTTATAGTTTTTCCTTCTGACGAGGGGCAGTATTTTGGACAGGTGGTCCAAGGCAATACTGAGGGAGGCATGGCGCAGGATACTGATTAAGTTCAGTTGACGATACAGTCTAAGAAGTTTAGATTTGGAGTTCATTTATGAGCTAGGTCGCATCAGACATCCAGACACATTCTAAGACAGGTATTGCTAATTTCGGGAGATGGCTTTCTCCGCGAGCTTGAGATATAGAGAGACATAGAAAGAAACATCAAGGCGGATCCACTCACTGAGGCTATTCCTCAAACGCAATAGTTTCGCAAACGAGCTTTGTGAGACTGACTAGTAGAGAAGTTGGGTGTTCGGTATCACACGGGCTGTGAGTATTCGACATCGCAATAATTAGCCTTGAGTGCAAGTGGGAGATTGTTGGAGATAGTGCCCTCAGAGTCAATTATTGGATCACAGGCACGTGATTGCAATGATTGAGGGAGGACCTGTCCCAGTAGGACAGTCTTACTCGAGATGATAGTATGCTATCTGGTTAATCTTTATCATCGTGTACTGCTTTAGGTGACCTGACATGTCGCTATTACACATTGATAGAGCCCCTAGGATTCTTGCTTGACTGCCAGTAGTATGAGGGCGATCATATACGTGGGAGCTAGTGGTCTATAAGCACATCCTTAAATGGTCCCTAGTCGTGGGAGTTTCGAGACAGGGCATCGATACTCCAGAGTAGACTAGTGTATACAGTCGAGACCCCGACGAGGGGCGGTGGCCGGTCTCACAAGCCACTGGTGTTAGTTGGTTCACCTAAGATGTATACAGGTGCTCATTGGATTATGAGTACACCGGACAGGACTCGCCGGGAATATGCTAGTTGGTCTTATACCTGACGTCAGATAGCAGTTCCCTGGTGACATGTGTGTAGGTTAGTTCATCGACCTGGGGATCGTCATTTGTCTCGTGTGAGTTCCCACTGTACTTTGATTACTACCCTACCATGCTCAAAGGAGACGTGCAAATAGGTTTTAGTTGGGTACAGTCCCGAGCCACATGGAGGCAGTGAGCGGATCTTCAGGGGTTCGTCTCTCCCGGTATTGGGGGTGAGGTCGCACTGTGTCTAGGAGAGCCATTACACGAAGCCCTCTGCCGAGGCAGGAGATTTACTGGTTGGTATTCCAGTAGTATCTCAGGGTGTTCTGGGCTACACTCCGACACGACTTGTACCGCTTTTGGGGGTCTGACTTTTACCAACCCCCTAGGCCCGCCATGCGATGCTCATAGACGAACGGACCGGACTGTACGGATATTGTCACTGGCAGGCTTAGTAGAGTGTCAGGATGAGTTCGCTCTTCGACGTCCCTTTTGGTCAATACCTGGTAGCCCGTTACGTATTGGCTTATACCTCTGACGTGCTAGTGGTTAAATCCACAACCAAGGTGTTGACGAGTCTTTAGAGTCCCCCACATTCAGTTGCTCAAGTTTTCGGGCCAAACGCTGTAGAGGCCGTATGGAGATATGGCAGGGTTCGATCAGATACGTGCGGTATTGCACGGATCAGGATCGGACGGATAATACTAGCCGGCTTTGGTTTAAGCCGGATTCTAGTATAGTACAGTGTAGATTTTGTCTCATTGCATTTGTATTCAGTCGGAATACAAATGCGGGTGTGTATGCACAGTATCGGGGTTTTTCCTGTAATTTATTACGGGACCAGTTTTCTGGAGTTGCCAGTTTGTTTTCCGTTTCGGCCATAGTTCTTTGTATCTTTCATTGGCCGAAGATTGGTGGAGGAGGGCTTATTTGCAATTGTGCAAATAAGCATTTGTGGAGGGGGTCTTTGCATTTTGTTGGATCATGATGATGCACCATCACTTGAATTTCTTTGTTCATGATGGCTTGACCTTTTGGAGTCATCATGCTTGTGATGATGGTTGTTTTGGAGTATGGGTTGGATTTTGTAATCATTTCTTTTACATGATAACATTGTTTTCCCTCTTGGATTATGATTTAGAGGTCCTCCCCATTTTGATTCTCACTCTCCATTCTCACTCTCCCCTCACTTGTGATGGCCGGCCATTCCCTCATGGGGCTGCCCAAAATTTGTAGTGTGGGATTTTGGTTCATTTCATGTTGTAAAAATCCCACAACACCATCTCCAAAAAGCTTATATCATATCCTCCACCATTGGCATCTCCAGAACCCCAAAATGAGACATATAGATCTTCACTATATTCTACAGCAAACCTTGGGCACGTCGGCTCGCCAACTTCATGCCCGAGTTGCCTCGGTATAGAGGCGGGTGCCCGTAAAAGAAGCAGGCGACGTGGTGCCCTTCCGGCGACGAAGTGGAGACTGGAGATTCCGCGGGAGATCTGGACGACGACAAGAAGACCGGAGGACTCGGATCACTCGGTATATCTCTCTTCCCCATCTTGTAGTTAGCTAGGACTAGTTAATGGCCCGATCCGGGTTTTAGTGCGCGGTGGTGCCGGTTCAAGAAAATTTGAAGTTATCCATCGCTTCCGCATTTGGCCTCGGGATGGAGGCCGGGGCTCCGCCGTGCACTTACAGCTCGTCATAAGATCAGCATCTCCGGGTTCGATTCCCAGTCATCAAGAACTCTTGGGTCTGTGATAATGACGCTGCGCTTCGGGCTACTCGTCACAGACATTAAGTTCCACGTCATAGACGCCGAGACATGCTACAACGCTTTGGTCGGCCGACCATGGTTACACGAGTACAACATCATCCCTTTTACGCAACATCAGTGTATGAAGTATTTTAAGGATGGTTTCGAGTATACCGTGACGGGAGAACTGAACCGGTTCTCTGTGAACGAGGTCCGCAAATACGAAGATGCCAATTACTTCTTACCGGATTTTGAAGATACGGAGAAGTGTCACAAGCCGGATAACAAAGCTAACGCCACCATCCCGATCTTCGGCAGTGATACTGAAGAGGAAGAGGAGATAGTTTATTCGGGTCCGCCCCAACACAACAAGTCAGGACCGTCCACTCCTACGTCGACTCGGAAGATGAGATCCATGCTGTATTCTCTGCTCGACCTTCAATACGAACGTCCGCTGACGAAGAGCAAAGTCTACAAGTCGCCATAGTGCCGCTTAAACAACATAAAGAACTGGATGCACTTAATATTTACAATGTAGAAGAGCTGCAAACGTTCTATATCCCTCCCAGGCGAGAAGGCGAGAAAGCAATTCTGTTCTACCGCTCTGAAGAAATCAAGGTAGAAAAAGAAATCTGGCATGGCACAGATCCTATGGTCGACAGGCTTCAGCCTATCCGTCTTCCCAGATATTATACGGAAGGTTTGAAAAAGCTGCTGAAATGCCAGGGGATATCCTTCAAGCAGACCGTTCGAAAAGCCAAGTTCTATGACAAAGTCTGGAACGTTCCCGGGACTCAACGCAAACTGCCTAATGGGAAAATGGAGACAATCGGGCTTGGATACATCCGGTCAAAGGAACGAGAGCTACTAAACAGCTGCTATGTCATGTATGACTTCAATGAAGAAGCGGACGCTGTTGGAGATAGTGCCATCATAGTCAATTATTGGATCGCAGGTACGTGATTGCAATGATTGCGGAGGACCTATACCGGTAGAACAGTCTTACTCGAGATGATAGTATGCTATCTGGTTTGCCATTATCAGTCGTGTACATGTTCAGGTGACTGATTGCATGTTACACTTTGATAGAGCCCTTAGGATCTTGCTTTACTACCAACAGTATGATGGCGATCATATACGTGAGAGTTGGGTAGTTTATATGCATATCCTTAATTGTGGTCCCTAGTCGTGGGAGTTTCGAGACAGGGCATCGATACTCCGGAGTAGACTAGTGTATACAGTCGAGACCCCGACGAGGGGCGGTGGCCGGTCTCACAAGCCACTGGTGTCAGTTGGATCACCTAAGATGTATACAGGTGCTCATTGGGTTATGAGTACACCGGACAGGACTCGCCGGGAATCTGCTAGTTAGTACTATACCTATCGTCAAATAGCAGTTCCCAGGTGACATGTGTACAGGTTAGTTCATCGACCTGAGGTCGTCATTTGTCTCGTGTGAGTTCCCACTGTGCTTTGATTTCTACCCTACCACGGCTCAAAGGAGTCGTGCAAACAGGTAGCTTTTGGGTACAGTCCCGAGCCATATGGAGGCACATGAGCGGATCGGCAGGGGATTCGTCTCTCCCGGTATTGGGGGCGAGGTCGTGCTGTGTCTAGGAGAGCCATTACACAAAGTCCATGGCCATGGCAGGAGATTTACTGGTAGGTACTCCAGTAGTATCTCAGAGTGTTATTGGGCTACACTCCGACACGACTTATACTGCTACTGGGGGTCTGACGTTACTAGCCCCCTAAGCGGATATGCGATACTCATTGACGAACGGACCGGACTGTATATACATTGTCACTGTTAGGCTCAGTAGGGTTTCTGGATGAGTTCGCTCATCGGCCTCCCTTGAGTTCGCTCATCAGCCTCCCTTGAGGTCAGTCCATGGGCAGCCGTTACGCATAGCTAGTGCCGTTGACGGTTTGTGGTTAAACCCACTGCCAGGGTACTGACGAGTCATTAGAGTCCCCCACAGACAGTTTCCCAAGTTCGGGCGAAACGTTGTAGAGGCCGTATGGTTTTATGGCAGGGTTCGGAAAATGCACGTGCGTTTACGCACGTGTCAGTTTTCGGGCAGATGATACTGGTCGGCTTTAGTTTAAGCCGGATCCGAGTATTATATTGAGTAGGTATAATATCTTTGTCTCAGTTGCATTTGTATTCGGTCGTAATACAAATGAGGGTATATTTATACAGTTACGGGGTTATCCTGAAAGTCGTTTCAGGATCACTTTTGGAAGTTGCCAGTTTCCAGTTTTCTATCAGCCGTCTTTTAACATTCGGTTAAAGACGGATTTATCTTTTCTTGGATGAGGGTGAGTCATGCTTCTAGAAGGTTCTAGAAGGTTCTAGATTTGGTGAGGTGTCTTGTGACTCATGCTTTGATTTTAACCATTTCTTGTTTTCCTTAAGATATTCTTTTGTGTTCACATTATGATATTTGCTTAAGGTTACTCTCCCCTCTCCTACGATCACCTCCCTCTTTGCTATAAGAGGCCGGCCCCCTCTCTCTCTTCATACACTCTCTCACTTGATGTTTTCATTTGCTAGAAAAGATTATGATAGGTTTTATCGGTGTATGGAATTTCACAGTCCATTTCATTCCATCACCCGATTCCTTCGGCAACTTCATTAACCGATCGTCCACGGACTTGGACGAAGTGAGACAAAGTCATCTACTCATTCTCTACATCAATCTTGGTCGTCTCTTTTAGCAAACTTGACGACCGAGTTGCCTCAAGTCAGAGGCGGGAGCCCGTTTAAAGAATCAGTGATGTGGTGCCACCTGGACGAGCAGATCAGAGATCGACGAGATCGGAGCAGCCGCAACGGAGCGTGGGATGATGGTTAAAGAACGAAGGACTCGGATCGTTCGGTATAACCTTTCTACACTCTTTACAGTTTGTTAGTTTAGCAATAATGGCAGATCCGGGTTAAAGTATACGATAGCGCCAGTTAAAAAGTTTTTGTTCCGCATTTGGCGTCTGTAGACGGCCGGGGCGCTAGCGTAGACTTACAGTGGTATCAGAGCCTCACCATTTTGCTATACTAACTTGTGCTAACGCGTTTAAAACATCGATCGAACCGGAAATCAAAAATCGCATTTTTCCAACTTGACAGTTTCTGTTGATTTTAAACGGTGTCCTAAAAATATTTCACACTTCTCAGAAAACTGTGCAGGGTTTTTTAAGAACGACGTACAAATTTGGGATCATGATTCGACAAGACTGCCGCGGAAACGCAGCCAAACCCATGGTTTGGCCGCGGATCCGCGGCCATTCTGTGTCGTCATGCCCCCAAATTTGCTCAGTAGGTTCTTCTCTGGAAATTGGGGGTTTTGGTATATACTTTTGGGCCCAGGTTTTGTTACTGTTCTCCAGATTTGCGTAGGGCCCACTTTATGATATTTTGTCGATCGAAATTTAAACATGTTAGTTTACAGTGCTTACATTATATCTCCGACCGGGAATGTCATTTGATCGGTAAACCGCGTCCGATTGCTATAGTTCTTTTAGACGGGTTTGCGAACGTGACATTCGCGTTGATGTTCTGTGTTGTGCTGTGATGTTGCGGATTTGTCGTGGTGGATAGCAGTGTGCAATGATAGTGCAGTTTGAGTTTATTTATACATTTGATATTGCGGGGCGAGCGTCCAACATGTGGACTGCCGTCACTGCCTGTTGTATAATATTCTTTTGGGGCACGACCAGGTTGCGGTCGATGTACCTGTTGTACTATTTTACATTACTGTACTAGGTTTTGCCCCACGACGGAGTGCACGGATAGCCGGGTTCTGGAGGGAAAAGGGTCCGCATCTCATGGCTTTGAGAGGCAGAGGGGCCCCACTCTAGAATTGGCAGACTATTCGCCGCACTCGTAGGGGGTACAGGTTGACCCAAGGAGGGGTGCTCAATTTACCGGATTCCGTGAAGTGCCGGGTGTTCCATTCACTATGCTGTGGGGACTACCTCGCTTCAGGTTTTGGCGGGTAACTTGCCGCACCCGTAGGGGTCTAGGTTTCATTGCACAGGCTATCCACACGACAGGGGAACGTCGGGTTTCAGCAGCGGCTCTGTGAAACCCGGGGATCCCAGATTATCTGTATTGTTCTGTGATGCTTATTACTTTTCTGTAATGTTGCATATTATCACGCCTGGAGCGATTATGTATATTGGTTTATATACTATTAGATGTTGTATATGTTTTACACCCGCGCTAGTCCAGTCCCCGATCTGTCGTTAGTTAAGTAACCTAACGGGTGATGACGGGACCCAGTGACGAATGCGGATGGCATATACGTACATTTTATTTTCGTTCTTTTCTGGTGTGATTGATTGATGGGACTGCGTTGATTCTGATCAATGAAAAAAGTTAAACAAACCTGTTTTCAGTTGATGGAACAAATTTAAAAAGTGTTATTGCAAAGGCGTTTCCTTTTGTTTTGCATAGCGGTATTCAGTGGAATATCCTGCACCTCATTCGACGGGGCAAGGGCCGATATCCCTTCACCGGGACTGACCCCTTGGGCAGAAGTTTGCTTCAGGGTAATAACTTCACTATAGTCGATTACAAGTTGCTTTGCATAGCGGTATTCAGTGGAATATCCTGCACCTCATTCCACGAGGAAAGAGCCGAGATCCCTTTACTGGGAGTGACCTCTTTAGCAAAAGGTTTTCGCCACTATATTTTAAAAAGCTATCAGGTTCCTTCAACGAGATCAAGTTCATTACGCTAAAGGTTTTTCGCCAAAAACCAGCCGTAGCCCTCCGTCGTTTCTTATGGATGGTCAGTAATATTCAAGCTATGTTTGTTGGCTTTAGTCAAGGCATAGTGTTTGGTAGTTGCTGGGGTATTCATTTGTGCATAGATAGATGTGTTGGTTTGGGACAGTCGTATTACCTTGTTGGCTTTCGTCAAGGGTATGTACGGGTGGGTTCAAATTAACAAGATAATGACGGGCAGAACTTGACATGTGACTTATGATTTGTTGACATTCGCCAAGGTCATAAGAACATGGGGTAAAAATCATATCGGGAGTTTCTAAAGAAACTGAAACTTGCCAGGCATGCGCATACCTTCTGGACTGTGATAACGCGAGTGGATTCCGTCACGTTATCATGCGATGAGAGTTGGATCCCGATTCCCACTGATGAGTTGGTTTACTCTTCGGGTGATCCCGATTGATTCTTCTTTTAGGTTTGGAGGAGAATTTGACAGGACAGTGGGAGGTTTCCGGATTAGATAAAGTTATGACCATTCTAATCTAGGTTAGAGTGCACGCAGAGTGTTTCTTTTCTCTCTCTCTTTGGCAGCGACCTTTGACCGACCCTAGACTATGACTCAGTGATCTGGTTGACCGAACCTTCTTAAAATACTGGCTTTTGGATTGTCTATGTTGCATAAGTCATTGCCACTCCTTCTTTTACCCTTTGAATTTCTCAGAACACCCGTATTACTACGGACATCCACTTCCATTGGATAGATCCATCGTATGGTTCTATACGAACTCGAAGGGACTTCTTCGAGGATGGATCAAGGTTCAGGAGAAATAGAATTGGTTTATTCAGTTGTCTTTTATTATTACCTTCTCTCAGGTTGCGAGAGCTCCTTGGTTTAGGAGAGTACACCTATTACGCTTATTGGATAGTCTTATTCCAAACCATAGGCAGGTGCCGAAAGGTAGGGAATGAAGAAAACCAATTAGCCTAAGTAGGGTGTGCAGAAGGCAATAACTAAAGACAAAATAAAGGGATTTGAAAGAGGGCAAAGTAAATTGCGACTGATATCATTCACGACCAAAACCGCGTCTTCATCGCCACTCCTATTTCACCTTTAAAGGAATAAGGTATTATTCAGTTGTCTTTTATCATCACCTTCTCTCGAGATGCGAGTACTCCTTGGTTTAGGAGGGTACACCTATTATGCTTACTGGATAGTCTTCTTCCAAACCATAGGCTGGTGCCGAACGGTAGGGAAGGAAGAAAACCATTTAGCCTAACGATGGTGTACAGAAGGTAACGACTAAAGACAAATAAAGGGATTTGGAGAGATTGCAATAAAATATACGGTTGAAGTCATGAATTGGATTATGGAAGAGGCATTGCTATGAATACCAGGATACCCCTACGAAACATTTTCATGTTTCAGTGCATTGTTAAAGAAAAACTGTTTTCCCGATTAGACACTTACTCCAAGGGTATGTATTTACCAGGTTTCATTTTCATATCTGTATGGTTTTACAGATGATGAGTGGGAGTAAGTTATTGGGAATTAGGTGATTATCCTCATTATATCAGAATTCGTTGTAATTGGTGATATTTGAGGAAATCGCCAGGGTACAGTTTTCAACCTACGACGCACAGGTTTTGAGTTGTTCAACTCAGCGAACTTATACAGAGTATTGTATGTTGTCCAGTGTCCATCAGGACAAAGGGGTAGGTCCTCGTACTATGTTCTGTTTACTTATAACTTCTCTAGTTTTTAGACAAGTGTTTCGTAGAAATACAAGGTCTAAGTTTTGAGAAGTTGTGGGTATAAGAATAAAGTAGAGAACCAGGTGTCACAAGTATCGGGATTCTTCAAAGAGATCGAAGATGTAGATTCTTGTGATTGGTATTCAGATGATAGTGATGGTTTTGAGAAACGTGTTTCTCTTTCAGGTTACTCATAATTGGATGGATTCCTAAGTTGAGTAATGCTATTTAGCCTCTTTCCATTAAGTTGATATGCACTGGAGACAGCTGCATGATTTGAATATGGTTCCAATTAAATAAGTGCCAAAGTTTCTGTATTGGATATAGAATGGATCGTACCTTAAAAGATGTTAAGGTACAGGGAGTTGTCCAGCTTATGATTAAAACCAGACTCTGGATAACTCAGGGCACGTTTCTGTAATGGCTGTTTGTGGGTTGACCCTGGCTATGACGAGGGTTGATATTCTACCATTTTAGAAGATCAATAGTGATATTGTTCTTGACTCGCCACAGTTTTAGTAAAATGGATTTTTTCATAAAACAGTAGTGGGAGTATGGTAGAACTGGAAGTGATTCCAGAACCGCGAACGATTACGGAAAATTTAATAGGACCTATATATTCAATCAGGTTTGACATTCCAATAGCCACTCCGCAGATAAGGTGGGTAACCTCAGACACCCGAGAGGTACTTCGGTAGCCTCAAGGACGGTGACAGGGAGGTTCTTGTCTACCCAGACTTGACACTACTGTTGTTCCAGGTTATGAGACCCGGTAGGAGGGTTGTCGTAGTCAGTGGGAGCAGCAGAAGCATAGTGGGCAAGTAGCTTATGTCTATTTATAGACTAGAGCAGTTATAGCGGAGATAGATCATCTAGTTTTGATGTGACAGTCATGGGTTTGACTTCAATCAGAATAAGGGATGGATCTGTTAAGAAGGTAGTAGGGTGTGATGTCATGGTATATGGATGACATACACAGAGTGGGAAGTAAAATTCCTATACTACGATCGGTTGTACTGTGGTCGTCACACAGTTGTTTCTCCAGACAGGATATGGATGTAATATTTGACATTCTGGTTTCTGGATCTATGGTTTTAGATCTAGATTTGGGTAGTTTCCCAATGTGGGTACTTTGACAGATATTCTAATGGTTTTTAGAATAGATGACTCCTAGCATGGTGGTGTACCTGCAGGTGATGGAGTCACCCTCTCTAAAGGTGTCGTATAGACTAAAGGGGAGAGGGAGTGCATGATTGGCAGATCACTTGCTTAGGCAATTGAGTCAATCATGAGATGTCAAGTACCACACCAGATGTTGTTTTTGCACTAGATGCAATCAGTTTGTATTAATCCAATCCTGGAGAGACATAAGGAAGCAGTTTAAGAACATAAGTGGGTGTTCTACGGATTTGATGACGGCAGCCTCCTTCGGGAGACGATTATCATTCCAGGCTTCAAAGGTGACATGGTTGACAGAGTGATTGTCAGAGTTATAGTTTTTCCCTCTGACGAAGAGGGACAGTATTATGGACAGGTGGTCCAAGAGGATACTGTGGGAGGCATGGTGCAGGATACTGATTAGGTTCAGTGATCGATACAGTCTAAGAAGTTTGGATTTGGAGTTCATTTATGAACTAGGTCCCATCAGATATCCAGACATATTCTAAGACAGGTATTACTCGATTCGGGAGATGGCTTTCTCCGTGAACTTGAGATTTAGAGAGATATAGAAAGAAACATCTAGGCGGATCCACTCACTGAGGCTATTTCTCGAACACAATAGTTTTACAAACGGGCTTTGTGAACTGATTAGTAGAGGAGTTGGATGTTCGGTTTCACACGGGCTGTGAGTAGTCGACATCGCAATAATTAGCCTTGAGTGCAAGTGGGAGATTTTTGGAGATAGTGCCCTCATAGTCAATTATTGGATCGCAGGTACGTGATTGCAATGATTACGGAGGACCTATACCGGTAGAACAGTCTTACTCGAGATGATAGTATGCTATCTGGTTTGCCTTTATCAGTCGTGTACATGTTCAGGTGACTGATTGCATGTTACACTTTGATAGAGCCCTTAGGATCTTGCTTTACTACCAACAGTATGATGGCGATCATATACGTGAGAGTTGGGTAGTTTATATGCATATCCTTAATTGTGGTCCCTAGTCGTGGGAGTTTCGAGACAGGGCATCGATACTCCGGAGTAGACTAGTGTATACAGTCGAGACCCCGACGAGGGGCGGTGGCCGGTCTCACAAGCCACCGGTGTCAGTTGGATCACCTAAGATGTATACAGGTGCTCATTGGGTTATGAATACACCGGACAGGACTTGCCGGGAATCTGCTAGTTAGTACTATACCTATCGTCAGATAGCAGTTCCCAGGTGACATGTGTACAGGTTAGTTCATCGACCTGAGGTCGTCATTTGTCTCGTGTGAGTTCCCACTGTGCTTTAATTTCTACCCTACCACGGCTCAAAGGAGTCGTGCAAACAGGTAGCTTTTGGGTACAGTCCCGAGCCAAATGGAGGCACGTGAGCGGATCGGCAGGGGATTCGTCTCTCCCGGTATTGGGGGCGAGGTCGTGCTGTGTCTAGGAGAGCCATTACACAAAGTCCATGGCCATGGCAGGAGATTTACTGGTAGGTACTCCAGTAGTATCTCAGGGTGTTATTGGGCTACACTCCGACATGACTTATACTGCTACTGGGGGTCTGACGTTACTAGCCCCCTAGGCGGATATGCGATACTCATTGACGAACGGACCGGACTGTATATACATTGTCACTGTTAGGCTCAGTAGGGTTTCTGGATGAGTTCGCTCATCGGCCTCCCTTGAGTTCGCTCATCAGCCTCCCTTGAGGTCAGTCCATGGGCAGCCGTTACGCATAGCTAGTGCCGCTGACGGTTTGTGGTTAAACCCACTGCCAGGGTACTGACGAGTCATTAGAGTCCCCCACAGACTGTTTCCCAAGTTCGGGCGAAACGTTGTAGAGGCCGTATGGTTTTATGGCAGGGTTCGGAAAATGCACGTGCGTTTACGCACGTGTCAGTTTTCGGGCAGATGATACTGGTCGGCTTTAGTTTAAGCCGGATCCGAGTATTATATTGAGTAGGTATAATATCTTTGTCTCAGTTGCATTTGTATTCGGTCGTAATACAAATGAGGGTATATTTATACAGTTACGGGGTTATCCTGAAAGTCGTTTCAGGATCACTTTTGGAAGTTGCCAGTTTCCAGTTTTCTATCAGCCGTCTTTTAACATTCGGTTAAAGACGGATTTATCTTTTCTTGGATGAGGGTGAGTCATGCTTCTAGAAGGTTCTAGAAGGTTCTAGATTTGGTGAGGTGTCTTGTGACTCATGCTTTGATTTTAACCATTTCTTGTTTTCCTTAAGATATTCTTTTGTGTTCACATTATGATATTTGCTTAAGGTTACTCTCCCCTCTCCTACGATCACCTCCCTCTTTGCTATAAGAGGCCGGCCCCCTCTCTCTTCTCATACACTCTCTCACTTGATGTTTTCATTTGCTAGAAAAGATTATGATAGGTTTTATCGGTGTATGGAATTTCACAGTCCATTTCATTCCATCACCCGATTCCTTCGGCAACTTCATTAACCGATCGTCCACGGACTTGGACGAAGTGAGACAAAGTCATCTACTCATTCTCTACATCAATCTTGGTCGTCTCTTTTAGCAAACTTGACGACTGAGTTGCCTCAAGTCAGAGGCGGGAGCCCGTTTAAAGAATCAGTGATGTGGTGCCACCTGGACGAGCAGATCAGAGATCGACGAGATCGGAGCAGCCGCAACGGAGCGTGGGATGATGGTTAAAGAACGAAGGACTCGGATCGTTCGGTATAACCTTTCTACACTCTTTACAGTTTGTTAGTTTAGCAATAATGGCAGATCCGGGTTAAAGTATACGATAGCGCCAGTTAAAAAGTTTTTGTTCCGCATTTGGCGTCTGTAGACGGCCGGGGCGCTAGCGTAGACTTACAGACGCTCAATGGGAGGACGCTAATCCTGAAACAGTAAAAGTTCCAGATGCAAAAGAGCCCAGTCCGTCGTTCGACAAACAAATGGACAAGCTTATAAGGGAAGCGGGTCAAAAAGTCCGGGACGATCATAACCCGAAATGGTCATCTACGAGAAAGCCAGAACGCAACGCCTTCTCCAACAGGCCGTGAAAGATGAAAATGCCGCTCCTTATCAACCTGTTATAAAGAAGCCTCGGCGCAAAAGCAGAAATAAGTCAAAAGGCCAAAAAAGCGCTCAACAGCAACAAAGCAGGGCTAAGAAGCCACGCAAACGGGAGTCGAGCGTTATTGATTTATCCCTCATGAAGAAAATGGGTCGAGCGTACTCATTTCCCCAGGACAAGACGAAGAAGATACTTGACCTCTCTCTGAAACATCAAATGTTTACACTGCCGGAGTCTAAACACCCCGAACAATCGGGCGAGGTCTCACACCCGGACTATTGCTTTTATCACCGAGTGATAGGGCACCCTCTCGAGGACTGCTTCACCTTCAAGAATTGGGTCGAAGATCAGTATCAGCTTGGCAAGTTCACTCTGTCCGACAACTGGAGGATAGCGCCGCCACAGAAGCACGAGCCCAAGGCCACGAAAGAAGAACCAGTTCCACATTGGGATTGGAAGCGAATTCGTACTTGTCATGTGATAACGATATCAAAAGAAGAGCTCGAGAACATGGATGAGCTCCCTTGGTGCTTCGAAAACAGCAACGACGAGATAATCTCAGAATTCTCACCAGCGCCAAAAGAGCTGGAAGATGGAATCCATACCACTGCAGATAAGCTCAAGAAAATTGAGTTGGGGACAGCAAACGATCCACGACCGACATTCATCAGCGAGCTACTATCTGAAGAAAGGGTAGCTGCGTTAAAGGACGTGCTTCTACAGCATAGAGATTGCTTTGCGTGGAACTATTCCGAAATGCCGAGCCTAGATCCAGAAATTGCTGTACACAGATTGGCGATATCCCCGGACATCAAGCCAGTCAAACAGGCGCCGAGAAGAATGCGGCTCGAACTTGAGATGAGTATCAATGCCGAGGTCAAGAAGTTAATCGACTCTGGCTTCATCCAGAAAGTTCAATACCCTGAATGGATCGCCAACATCGTCCCGGTGATGAAGAAAAATGGGACAGTGCGCATATGCGTAGACTTCCGGGATCTTAATAAAGCTTGCCCGAAGGACGATTTTCCAGTACCAGTCACTGAACTGATGATAGACAATATGTCCACTCATGAAGCTTTCTCCTTCATGGACGGCTCGTGAGGATATAACCAGATAAAGATGCATCCCGAAGACCAGAAGCACACCGCCTTCAGGACTCCTTTGGGTATATTCTGCTACAAGGTGATGCCCTTCGGTTTAAAGAATGCCGGTGCCACCTACCAAAGGGCCATGATGAAGATCTTCGATGACCTTATACACGAAATCGTCGAATGCTATATCGACGACCTCGTGGTTAAAAGCAAATCATACGAGGAACATCTCAAGCATTTGAAGACCGTATTTCAACGCCTTCGGCAATACAACTTGAAGATGAACCCTCTCAAGTGTGCATTCGGAGTTTCCTCAAGCAAATTCTTGGGATTCATCGTCCGACACCGGGGTATCGAGATAGATCCGTCAAAGATCAAGGCGATCATGGAAATGCCTCCGCCAAGGACTCTCAAACAGCTGCAGTCTCTCCAAGGAAAGCTTGCGTATATACGACGATTTATAGCCAACCTTTCAGGCAAGTGCCGTCCTTACAGCCACCTGATGAAGAAGGAAACCCCGTTCGTCTAGGACCAAAAATGCCAAAGCACACTAGAAGAGATCAAGCAATACCTGCAGAACCCGCCAGTGTTGGCTACTCCGGTCAAAGGAAAACCCCTCATTCTTTATACAACCGCCCTCGAAGGTTCCTTAGGCGCATTATGGGAACAAGAGAACGATCAAGGGAAAGAAAGAGCACTCTACTACTTAAGTCGAGTTCTGCTGGGGGCAGAAAACAGCTACCCCCCATTGAAAAACACTGCCTGGCGTTAATCTTTGCGATAACGAAACTTAGAAACTATGCGTTAGCGCATGAGGTCCGTCTCATTTCGAAGGTGGACCCCCTTAAATATTTGATGTCGAAGGCTATATTGACGGGACGACTTGCTAAATGGGCCCTGCTCTTGATGGAGTTCTCGATAACGTATCAACCTCTCAAGGCAGTGAAAGGACAGGCCATCGCCGACTTCATTGCTGAGCATCCGATACCCGCCGATTCTTCTTTAAATTGCGATTTGCCAGACGAACATGCTTTTGACGCAATCGACGGTGGTGATACCCAATGGGAACTTTATTTCGATGGAGCATATTCTATGAATAAACGCAAACAAAGTACCCCTATAATCAAATCGGGGGTAGGCCTCATCTTCGTGACTCCACAAGGAGGGATAATGCGCTTCGCTTTCTCCTTAACAGAGCCGAGGACGAATAACGAAGCCGAATATGAAGCCTTGATAGCAGGTCTTGAGATCGCCATCGACATGGGGATTGAAAACTTCCTTATATATGGAGATTCCCAACTAGTCGTTAGTCAAGTAAACGGCGACTACCAAACGTGCAAACCGGAGTTGTTGAAGTACGGTGAAAAGGTGCAACAACTATTGACCCAAATTCCCTCCTATACTTTGGAGAACATACCGCGTGCGGAAAACAGCAAAGCGGACGCATTGGCCAAACTTGCTAAAGAACTGGCTGACGAGAACCTCGATGACGTAAGAATCATGGTATAAAGCCGTCGGGTGCTTGCCCCAGCAGAAATATCTTCGGAATCATCCGAAGAAAAAGGAGCGAACGAGCTTCAAGTAAAATATTGGGAAAATACCGAGGATTGGAGAGAAGTCTTCATAGATTACTTTAAATCCCACCGAATTCCTGAAGAAGCGTCCACAAGACATCAGCTCATAAAACGAGCTCTGTTTTTCTCCTTCATCAATGATACTCTGTACAAGAGGTCATTTGATTCCCTATGGTTGAGATGCTTAGGACCTGACGAAGCGAAAAGGGTTGTCCAGGAAGTTCATGACGGACTCTGCGGTTCTCACCAAGCAGGCCCAAAGATGAAGTTGAAGATCAAACGGATGGGCTACTATTGGCCCACGATGATCCAGGACTGCCTCGAATATGCGAAGCAATGCCACTCATGCCAAATTCATGGGGACTTCATCCATCAGCATCCAAATCCACTGCATCTAACGGTGGCTAGCTGGCCATTCAAAATGTGGGGAACTGACATAGTCGGCCCCATCGAACCAGCATCGTCTAGAGGACATCGTTTCATCCTGGCGACGACTGACTACTTCTCCAAATGGGCAGAAGCGGTACCGCTGAGGGAAGTTAAGACGGAGAATATCCTCCATTTCTTCAAGATGCACGTCATATATCGGTTTGGAACGCCAAGACGAATCATCTCCGATAACGAGCCAGCCTACAGAAGCCATAAAATCAGTCGCTTCGCGCAACAGCATAATATAGACTGGAGATATTCCTCGGTTTATAATCCGCGAGCTAACAGTCTAGCTGAGGCCTTCAACAAGACCTTGACAAAGATCATGAAGAAAATGGTGTCAGGAAATAAGAAAGACTGGCACGAAAGACTGCAAGAAGCTCTCTGGGCGTATCGAACCACGTTTAAAACGGCCACGAACGCAACGCCATATGCGTTGGTATTCGGTACAGAAGCAGTACTCCCTCTCGAGATAGAATTACCCTCTCTACAAGTGGCAGTCCACTACGAGCTGACGGACGAAGAAAATGCTCACCTTCGGCTTGAGGAGCTTGACGCCCTTGATGAAATCCGGCTCATAGCACAGCAAAATCTGTAAGCTTATAAAGCAAAGATGACGCGCTCATATGAAAGATTGACCCGACCGAGGACATTCCGCCAAGGCGAACTTGTGCTAGTGGTCAAAAGACCTATGATTCCCAGTCGCGCCAAGCGAGGAAAATTCGAGCCAAACTATGAAGGCCCATACATCATAGATAAGTTCTACCAGGGTAGGGCCTATCTAATCATAGACATGCACGGTGAAAGGCCTTTCAGGCCAATAAACGGTCGCTTCCTAAAGAAATACTATGCTTAATGAGCCACAGCCTAGGTCAATGGTAGACGACGACGACTATGTCCGCTCGCTATCTTCCGAAGCTCAAACTCTATCAGCAGTAGCCAGCCTTCTCATAGTCGGACCGAAATGTCCTTAAACTAATAGCGGATCGAAACGTCCTTAAATTACTACCGCAGCATCTCTTAGGCTGACGAGATATAAAAAAACGGTATGTCCATAAGCAAAAAGGGCACGGATGAAAACTCGAAAGGGCTCCGTGAGTAAAAAACAGCAGGGCTACCGGTGAGTGTTCGTGAAAACCCGAAAGGGGGCGACCTCGTAAAAAAATTATATATAAAAAAAAAGAAAAAAAAGGTATGTCCATGAGCAAAATGGGCACGGATGAAAACCCGAAAGGGCTCCGTGAGTAAAAACAGCAGGGCTACCGGCGATTGTTTATGAAAACCTGAAAGGGCGCAACCTCGTTAAAAGACACTTATAAGGTCCTCTCGACCTTGTAAGGAGAAACCACCCGCGTGAGATCCTTACGACTCACAAGGGAGCAACATACTTAGGGATCCCCACGATTCCTAAGGAGAAAATACACTTGCGAGATCCTCAGGACTCGTAAGGAGAACTCTCTTATGGGACCCTCATGGCTCATAAGATTTGAAAGTCTTAAGTTACAGAGACCTAAACCTGTGCTTAACCAACCCCTACAACTTTCGATACTGCCCTTCAAGTGGTTCAATACTGACTCTTGTATACAATCCCCGGGCGCGAATAAACATTTCCCTAACCAAGTTTCATCCGGGATTGGGGATATGTTCGTATGGCGAGCGACCCTTGTAAATCCTTTCGATTTACAAGGAGAAAACCTTCCTGTAGGATCCTTATGACTTACAGAGGAACATGCACTTAGGAATCCTCACGATTCCTAAGGAGAAAATACACCTAAAAGATCCTCACGACTGGTAGGGAGAAATACCTTTGTGAGACCCTTACGGCTCATGAAGTTAAAAGCCTTAGTCGACAGCGCCTTAACCCTGTTCGCTAAGCCACGTTTGTTCGACATCGACGGAGGCAAATGATGATTCGCTCCTGGCAATATCCCAGTTGTAGCGGTGCTGATGCCGAAATCGGTGTCTAATTCCAGGTTTACGGCAGAAAGCCGGTAGGCCGCACATGCATACGGAATAGCCGAAATGATAGGGCAACTTGCAATAAAAAGCAGCAAGTAAAAATGTAAGCATGCAAAATAGCCGAAATGATTGGGCAAC
This sequence comes from Agapanthus africanus, assembly GCA_030015575.1. NCBI lineage: Eukaryota > Viridiplantae > Streptophyta > Magnoliopsida > Asparagales > Amaryllidaceae > Agapanthus > Agapanthus africanus. Next base: position 393,453,323 of record JASDDO010000026.1, on the reverse strand, counting down.
TCGCAATAAAAATCAGCGAGTAAAAATAAAATAAATAGCCGAAATGATTGGGCACCGCGAAAAATACCCGAAATGATTGGGCAATCGCGACCTTCGCGATATAAAAGCTGAAATGATAGAGCATCGCGGAGATAAAACAAAAAAAATGATGATAAAACTTTGGCCCTACAGTTAAGATCACATCGATCCCTGTATACAATCCAAGGGCGTAAACAAAGAGGGAACCATACTTTCCCAATAGGCTCCACCAGAAGACGAAGCCTAATCTCGACGGTTCAGTCCAACTCCGAGGAAACCAGTGTCTTCAGCAGATACCTCAACTCAGGGAAACAAACACTCCTTGACGAGAGCCTCTTGATCCGCGTCGACTCGCAGAGCCACCAGGGCCTCCGTTGGAAATTCTCGACTCGTTTCAAACCCCAAGGAAACAAATAATCCTCGGCGCTAGGGAAACAAATAATCCTTAGCAAATTCCTCGACTCATGGATACAAACACTCCTTGATGAGAGCCTCCTGATCCGCGTCGACTCGCAGAGCCACCAGTGCCTCCGAGGGAAATTCTCGACTCGTTTCAAACCCCAAGGAAACAAATAATCCTTGGCGTAAGGAAAACAAATAATCCTTAGCAAATTCCTCGACTCACGGATACAAACACTCCTTGACGAGAGCCTCCTGATCCGCGTCGACTCGCAGAGCAACCAGTGCCTCCGTAGGAAATTCTCAACTCGTTTCAAACCACAAGGAAACAAACAATCCTTGGCGCTAGGGAAACAAATAATCCTTAGCAAATTCCTCGACTCACGGATACAAACACTCCTTGACGAGAGCCTCCTAATCCGCGTCGACTCGCAGAGCCACCAGTGCCTCCGTAAGAAATTCTCGACTCGTTTCAAACCCAAAGGAAACAAATAATCCTTGGCGCTAGGGAAACAAATAATCCTTAGCAAATTCCTCGGCTCACGGATACAAACACTCCTTGACGAGAGACTCCTGATCCGCGTCGACTCGCAGAACCACCAGTGCCTCCGTGGGAAATTCTCGACTCGTTTCAAACCCCAAGGAAACAGATAATCCTTGGCGCTAGGGAAACAAATAATCCTTAGCAAATTCCTCGACTCTCGGATACAAATACTCCTTGACGAGAGCCTCCTGATCCGCGTCGACTCGCAGAGCAACCAGTGCCTCCGTGGGAAATTCTCGACTCGTTTCAAACCCCAAGGAAACAAATAATCCTTGGCGCTAGGGAAACAAATAATCCTTAGCAAATTCCTCGACTCACGGATACAAACACTCCTTGACGAGAGCCTCCTGATCCGCGTCGACTCGCAGAGCAACCAGTGACTCCGTGGGAAATTCACGACTCGTTTCAAACCCCAAGGAAACAAACAATCCTTGGCGCTAGGGAAACAAATAATCCTTAATAAAATCCTCGACTCACGGATACAAACACTCCTTGACGAGAGCCTCCTGATCCGCGTCGACTCGCAGAGCAACCAGTGCCTCCATGGGAAATTCTCGACTCGTTTCAAACCCCAAGGAAACAAATAATCCTTGGCGCTAGGGAAACAAATAATCCATAGCAAACACGTCGACTCACGGATACAAACACTCCTTGACGAGAGCCTCCTGATCCGCGTCGACTCGCAGAGCAACCAGTGCCTCCGTGGGAAATTCTCGACTCATTTCAAACCCCAAAGAAACAAATAATCCTTGGCGCTAGGGAAATAAATAATCCTTAGCAAACACCTCGACTCACGGATACAAACACTCCTTGACGAGAGCCTCCCTCCTGATCCGCGTCGACTCGCAGAGCAACCAGTGCCTCCATAGGAAATTCTCAACGAGTTTCATACCCCAAGGAAACAAATAATCCTTGGCACTAGGGAAACAAATAATACTTAGCAAATTCCTCGACTCACGGATATAAACACTCCTTGACGAGAGCCTCCTGATCCGCGTCGACTCGTAGAGCAACCAGTGCCTCCGTGGGAAATTCTCGACTCGTTTCAAACCCCAAGGAAACAAATAATCCTTGGCGTTAGGGAAACAAATAATCCCTAGCAAATACCTCAACTCAAGGAAACAAACAATCCTTGACAAGAGCCTCCTGATTCGCGTCGGCTCGCAGAGAAACCAGTGTCTCCGCGGGAAAATTCCCGATTCGTCTCAACATGCAAGATGAAGCCTCAGGCAGCAGGGACTAAAAAACTTGCTTCCTGAACAATGGGACCCTGCAAGTCGATCCAAAAAGATCTCTTGCATACTATTCACGGGTCTCACTCTCCAAAGTCGAATCTCGAAAAGGAGGGAAACAACCGCTTATGGGCCCTCTCGACTCGTAAGAGGGAAAAATTCTCTTATAGGATCCTTACGACTTATAAGAGAAAACCACACTTAGAAATCCTCACGATTCCTAAGGAGAAAAATCCACCTACGAGATCCTCTGGATCCGTAGGGAGAAAAATCCCTATGAGACCCTCACGGCTTATAGAGTTGAAAAGTCTTAGGCAGCAGATCTGAACCTGTAGGGTTCCTAGGCACACTAATGAGGTCTCACAAGTGATCAAACTTGCCCAATTCAAAAAATTTCATGTGCCTACAAACCCTAATACGGATCGTTAACTAGATTTATAGGTGATGCGATGCAAGTTAACGACTTTAACTAAAAAGGAAGGGGATACAACCTTTGTAGATCCGGTCCTCCACCTCCATAGCTCCATGATGAAGTCCCTCCGCTGTACCCATCAGATCTCGGACTCTCGCGGTGGTTTCATCGAAGAATTGATCGGGCTAGGTCGTCGACTTCGATGCCGATGATGATTTACGTCGAGGCAACTCAAGATCAAACTCCAACTTCACCAAGTCATGAAACTTGTGAAGAAAACACCCTATACTACTTGGCAAGAGGTAGAGGATGAAGAAATAGGAGGTGGGTTCACTTTAGAATTGGATTTCTCACTCTCTTTCTCAAGTTGCCATTGATGGAGGCAAGCTTTCTTCCTTTGATGAAGAAGAAGAAGATGAAGAAAGAATATGATAAGTTATTTTCAAAATAGAAAATAAAATGAATACTTATCATATGGCAACCATGGTTAGGTGTAGAGAATAGACTATGGTTAGTTTGAATGGTTAGGGTTAAGCATGAGACAAAAATGGTGTACTTGTTCAAAACATCATGAAGCTTCAACAAGCAAACAAAGAAAGCCACCATTTCTTACTTATCTTTCCAAAATGAAAAAATAAATAAATGAATAAGAAAAATGTAAACCCTAATCATTAACATAACCATGGTTTAATTCTTTACACAAACCTAAGTGAGCATGTATCATTAAACATGATACAAACAAGTGCACAAAAGTATATCACATATACAACTTGTGAACTTCAAGTGAGAAAATCCATTTAAAGTGAACCAATACTAGTTAATGCAAAGTAATATATCAAATATATAATTATGCATTAAATCATTAAATCAATACTTGATTTAACGATCAGGTCATATCGCATATAACCGACTAGTATCCAATGTATCGGCTTATCGAATCAATCTTTGATTAGATAACTAGGTTATATCGCATACAACCAATCGATACATTCATCGGGAGAATAGAATACGGTATCACATACACGCATTATTCTCGGTCCCGCACATATCTCATATGCGCTCCTATTTCGTTTCGCATGAGCCACGAAACCTCTATGTAGGACTCTAAAGACTCGTCAATACGCCGGCAGCAGGTGATGATCATATCAAACACCCACAAGCCGCAAGCGGTTTGCTAAACGTAACGGCCACCCGGGTATTGAGCGATCAGAAGATCGACGAGCAAGACCGCTCACACTCCTGTGAATCCAACCAGTAACACTTACCGTATAGTCCGGTCTGTTCGTCTGATATGTCGCATATCTCGCCTAGGGGTGGTAAACGTCAGACCCCAGTAGCTTGATAAGTCATGCCGACGTAAGGTCCATAACATGTGTGAAACTACTGATAACACTTACCAGTAGATCACTGCAACCCTGGCCAGGGATTTCCTGTTATGGCCAGTCGTGCATAGCGCAACATCAACCCCCAATACCGGGAGAGACGAATCCCCTCCTATCGCTCATTGCCTCTATGTGAATCGGGACTGTACCCAAAAACCACCTGCTTGCACGACTCAGTAGAGCTGTGGTAGGGTGGAAATCAAAGCACAGTGGGAGACACACAAGACTCTATGACGATCTCGGGTCAACAGACTAAGCTGTACCAGTGTCACCAGAGAACTGCCATCTGACGTGAGGTATAATACCATCTGGGAGTTCTCGGCGAGTCCGTTCAGTGAACCCAGTCTCCACTGAGCACCCGCATACCATCTCCGATGTCAAACACCAATGGATATGGGATCATCCATCGCCCATCACATGGGTCGAGAAGGTATACGCTAGTCTACTCTGGAATATCGATGCCCCGTCTCGATATTCCCACGACTAGGAACATTGAAGGATGTACTCATGGACTATCCAGGCCCTACTAGTATGATCTGCATCATAGTCCTGGAAGTCAAGTACAGATCCTAAGGGCTTTATCAACATGTAACAGAGAGACAGAAAGTATACATGTTAAGATAAAGAGCAACCAGATAGCGTACTATCATGTCGAGCAAGAAAGTCCTACCTATATATGTCCCAGCATCCACTACAATATACATCCAATGTACAGTAATGGCCTCTAAGGCATACATATAACTAACAATCTCCCACTTGCACTAGGGTCATCTGTAGCAGTGGTTGCAGTATCACATACTCAACCATCCCATATAAGTCTCTCTCTGGGAAAAAGCCTTTGTGAGTGGATCCGCCGTGTTGTCCTCTGAGTCTACTCTCCTAACCTTGATCACCCTGGAGATCAACTATCTCCATGATCAGGTGATGCTGCCTCAGAATATGTCTGGGTCACTGATGGGACCAGGGTTCCCGGGCCAAAGCCACACTTCCATTGTCATACAATGGTAGGAACCTAGTTCATCTTATGAACCAATATACACCCAAACTGCCTCTTTGGTAGTTTCTTTAATAGCGATGTTACTAGCCTTTATCGTCTAGTTTGCCACGGTATCTAGCTTGGAACTCTTCCAACATACCGTCCCTCCACTGAGGGTGAAGACAATGCCTATGACTGACATTCAGTCGTCCTTATCACCCTGGAACACTTCCAGTGATTCTCTCCAGGATCGATTGATACTATCTTACTATAGCTAGTGAGAATCCTAACATCCATTTAGATCTATCTCATAGACCCAAATCCCAGGATTTAGGAGGTATCATCTTTATCCTATATGGAGAATCCATGTGATAAGCGGAGATTGACCGTGCGTAGCATAGGAAACTCTTTTGTTATCAAGAGTATGTTGTCCACGTACAATACGAGGATGACCACCTTACTCTCTACTACCTTTTTGTATATACAAGATTCATCTATTATTTTGATGAAGTCAAACACTTCGACTACCACATCAAAACAGACGTTCCAACTCCGCGATGCCTGCTTTATTCTGTAAAGCAACTTGCGCACGTTTCCGCTGCTCCCACTGTTTACGAAGCCCTCTGGCTGTGTTCTTATAGACGTTCTCTTCTAAATCACTATTTAGAAAAGTAGTCATGGCACCCAACCACCAGATATCGTAGTCATGGTATGTAGCAATGGCAAGTAGGATCTGGATGGACTTAAGCATAGTCCCTAGAAAAGGTTTCATCATTATCCACACCTGGTTGATGATTAAAACCTTTAACAAGTCTAGCTTTGAAAGTCTCAACCTTTCCATCTACACCAAGTAATCTTCTCAAGATATACTTGCTCCTGATGGGGATTTAACCCTTCAGATATAGCAGCTAAAGTCCATACTTTGCTGGTGTACATGGATTCCATCTCAGATCGCTAAGCATCCAGCCATTCTTACAGAGTCCCTACTCTTGATGGCCTGCTCGAAACTAGTTAGGCCATCATCTCATGATGCAATCCTCGCTCCCACTGTTATCGAGAAACCGAAGTATCTCTCAGGCGGATGAGAAACCCTACCAGATCGGCGGAAAGGCTGAGGTTCGTCAGAAACTATTGAATCCCTTGGTTCTGTCAAATCATCAGCTGCAGTTTTGTATAGCTGGAACCTTTCCAGTTCTACAGAGCTGACCTCGCCTCGATTTTGTCCGGATTTTGCTTTTGACATAGGCCGGACAATCCCAAATCTTAACTAACTTAAGTTATGGGCTCTTCCCTTTCCATATCACATATGAAGTTGTAGGCAACTAATTTGATTTGAACCCTATTCAATAGGTATGCAGCTTCTCAAGCGCATAACTCCCAAAAGGAAATAGGAAACTCAGTAGTACTCATCATAGAGCAAACCATATCTAATATTGTGCGATTGCTCCACCCCGATACACCGTTGTACTGTGGTGTATTCAGAGGAGTAACACTGAGAGAGAATCTCATTCTCCTTTAGAATAGTCCAGGAATGCCATGCACAAGTATTCTCCTCCCTGATCTCATCATAGGACATAATACTTATACCTATATTGGTTCTCTACTTCTAGCTTATATTCTGTGAATATCTCAAAAGGTTCGGACTTGTGTTTCAACAGGAACATATGTCTGAATCTTAAGAGATTATCAGAGAATGCAATGAAGTATAAAGAACCAGTCCTGGCATGTGTAGACAGGAGACCTTACATACATCATCATGTATCAGTCCCAAGAGTTCATTAACTCTTTATCTGTTTCCATTAAACAGGGCTATGGTCATCTAATCTTTGTGACATGACTGGCAAGTTTCACAAGATGTAAATTCAAACTGATTTAAATATGCATCTAAAATGTAACTTCAGCCAGTCGGGTCGCATTGATGTGACCTAGTCTACAATGCCTCAAGAAGGATCCGTTCATTTCTGAACTCTTACTCTTGTGTGTGTTCTGTATACTAGGAACTGTAGTTTGATTTAGAACGTCAATGCTCTTAGATAACGTGTCTGAACCGATCAACTTTTGATATAGGAAATGTTCAAAACATTATCCATCAATACAAAATTTTATCATTACTTTAATAAATAAAGAGATTGAAATGATTTTGTATATCAGGTTCAGTATCTAATAGCATTTGTTCAGAATCAATGTATTGGTAATACAGGGTGACAGTGACCAACGGACTTGGCTGCAATACTTGCCCCGTTTTCTGTCTCATGAAACTTATCACCCGTTCTCAGTTTTTCTACCTTTTTGTAGCCCTATGTAACAGATTACATATCTGGGATCCTGATCCGGTATCAAATACCCAGGATGTAGAGGATGCTGAGAAACAGTTCTTTATAATGAACACACCCGAAGGAGATGCATCTCATGCACTTTCTTCGTTTGGGCGGCATAGGAATTCTGGTATTCCCCTATTTCCTGCTCTGCCTTATAATAATTATAAGTTGGAGCGGGACCAACGTTCCCCAGCTCAGTATAATAAGCGGGTTCGGTCAATACATCCATATTATTATCTTGATTAAGGCGTGATATGGTCGCTACCTGGAGAGAGAGAGAAGAAAACACTCAGCGTGCGCTCTTGCAAGATCAGATTGGTTATATATTTTATCTAATCAGGATGGCTCCCACTGTTTTTATCAAATCTTCCTTCAAACCTTAAAAGAAAAGACTAGCCGGTATTAATTACACTCTACAAGTTCGCCAATCTTTCAGCCAGGCCAGTGTCGGTACTTTGAGGGAGGTTCCCCGTGCTTTCGCACGGACCTAATTACAGTAATCCTCGTTTTCCCAGAGGCGTAACCCCGTTGACACCTTTCTAGACACCTACTTGATCGGCTAATTGTAAAGTGCAAAACGCTCCCAGGAGTAACAATTACTCGCAGTGGGTATCGGGATCCAACTATCACATAGAAGGTATGCAATCTCATTGCAAATTTCAACACTTGAAACTCCCGATAATGGTTTTTACCCCTAGCACCTATGACCTTGGCTAAGGTCAACAAATCATAGATACAAGTCAAGTTCTATCCGTCATTTCGTGATTAATTAGACCCGCCCACATGACCCTTGGCTAAGGTCGACAAAGCCACATGACTGTCCTAACTAATCGCTGTGAGTGCACGGCGGTGCCCCGGCCTCCATCCCGAGGCCAAATGCGGAAGCAATGGTTAACTTTAACTTTTCAAACCGGCACCACCGCGCACTAAAAACCCGGTTCGTGCCATTAAACTAGTCCAAGCTAACTACAAGATGGGGAAGAGAGATATACCGAGTGATCCGTGTCCTCCGGTCTTCTCGTCGTCGTCCCGATCTCCCGCGGAAGCTCCGGTCTCCACCTCGTCGCCGGAAGGGCACCACGTCGCCTGCTTCTTTTACGGGCTCCCGCCTCTATACCGAGGCAACTCGGGCACGAAGCTGACGAGTCGACGTGCCCAAGATTTGCTGTAGAATATAGTGAAGATCTATATGTCTCATTTGGGGTTTATGGAGGTTGCCATTTGGTGGAGGGATGAGTTGTGGAATTTTTGTGGAGCTATGGGATTTTTACAAGCCAAAAGAGATAAATCCCTCCACAAAAAATTGGGACAGCCCACTTGAGGAAGTGGCCGACCATGCAAAGTGAGGGAAGAGTGAGAATGAGAGTATATAGTATCAAAGGAATGAGTGTGAGCCAATAAACAAGAGAGAGAAAAGGGTTATCATGAAAAAGGAAATGACCACCACTAAAACTCACACTCCATCAACCAATCATCAACAACCATGATTCCACCAAAACCAACACTCCAACAAGCTAATCATCAACAACCATGATGACTCAAAAGTCAAGCCATGATGAGAAGAAGAAGAAGTCAAATAGTGGAGGAATTATCATGATACAAGAATATGCAAATAACACCCTCCACTATCCAAATTTGCATGCTTGCAAATAGGCCCTCCTCCACCAATCTTCGGCCAATGAAAGATACAAATGAAAATGGCCGAAACGGAAAGCAAACTGGCAACTCCAGAAAACTGGTCGCGTAATAAATTACAGGAAAACCCCGATACTGTGTATACACACCCGCATCTGTATTCCGACCGAAATACAAATGCAATGAGACAAAATCTACACAGTACTATACTAGGATCCGGCTTAAACCAAAGCTGGCTAGTATAAACCGTCCGATCAAGATCCATGCAATACCGCACGTATCTGATCGAACCCTGCCATATCTCCATACGGCCTCTACAGCGTTTCGCCCGAAATCTTGAGTAACTGAATGTGTGGTGGACTCTAAAGACTCGTCAATACTATGGCTGTCGATTTAACCACTAGCACGTCAGAGGTATTAGCCATACGTGACGGGCCACCATCTATTGACCAAAAGGGACGTCGATGAGCGAACTCATCCTGACACCCTACTGAGCCTGTCAGTGACAATATCCGTACAGTCCGGTCCGTTCGTCTATGAGCATCGCATGGCGGGCCTAGGGGGTTGGTAAAAGTCAGACCCCTAAAAGCGGTACAAGTCGTGTCAGAGATCAGCCCAGAACACCCTGAGATACTACTGGAATACCTACCAGTAAATCTCCTGCCTTGGCCAAGGACTTTTCATGTTCTGGCTCTCCTAGACACAGCGCGACCGCACCCCCAATATCGGGAGAGTCGAACCCCCGAAGATCCGCTCACTGCCTCCATTTGGCTCGGGACTGTACCCAACTAAAACCTGTTTGCACGTCTCCTTTGAGCGTCGTAGGGTAGTAATCAAAGTACAGTGGGAACTCACACGAGACAAATGACGATCCCCAGGTCGATGAACTAACCTGTACACATGTCACCAGGGAACTGCTATCTGACATCAGGTATAAGACCAACTAGCAGGTTCCCGGCGAGTCCTGTCCGGTGTACTCATAACCCAATGAGCACCTGTATACATCTTAGGTGAACCAACTGACACCACTGGCTTGTGAGACCGGCCACCGCCCCTCGTCGGGGTCTCGACTGTATACACTAGTCTACTATGGAGTATCGATGCCCTGTCTCGAAATTCCCACGACTAGGGACCATTTAAGGATGTGCTTATAGACTACCAGCTCTCACGTATATGATCGCCCTCATACTGCTGGCAGTCAAGCAAGAATCCTAGGGGCTTTATCAACGTGTAATAGCGACCTGTCAGGTCACCTAAAGCAGTACACGATGATAAAGATAAACCAGATAGCATACTATTATTTCGAGTAAGACTGTCCTACCGGGATAGGTCCTCCCTCAATCATTGCAATCACGTGCCTGTGATCCAATAATTGACTCTGAGGGCACTATCTCCAACAATCTCCCACTTGCACTCAAGGCTAATTATTGCGATGTCGCATACTCACAGCTCGTGTGATACCGAACACCCAACTCCTTTACTAGTCATTCTCACAAATCCCGTTTGCGAAACTATTGCGTTCGAGGAATAGCCTCAGTGAGTGGATCCGCCTTGATGTTTCTTTCTATGTCTCTCTATATCTCAAGTTCGCGGAGAAAGCCATCTCCCGAAATGAGCAATACCTGTCTTAGAATGTGTTTGGATGTCTGACGGGACCTAGCTCATAAATGAACTCCAAATCCAAACTTCTTAGACTGTATCGACAACTGAACTTAATCAGTATCCTGCGCCATGCCTCCCTCAGCATTTCCTTGGACCACCTGTCCAAAATACTGCCCTTCGTCAGAAGGATAAACTATAACTCTGACAACCTCCTTGTCGTTCAGGTCACTTTGGAAGCCTGGAATGATAACTGTCTCCCAAATGAGGCTGTCGTTATCATATCCCTAGAACATCCACTTATGTTCTAAAACTGCTTCTGACTGTTTCTCCAGGATTGGATCAATGTCAACTTATTGCATCTAGTGCAAGAGCAACATCTGGTGTGGTACTTGACATCTCATGATTGACTCAATTTCCTGAGCAAGTGATCTGCCAATCATGCACATCCCTCTCCCCTTTAGTCTGTAAGACACCTTTACAGAGGATGACTCCATCATCTGCAGGTACACTACCGTGCCAGGAGTCGTCCATTCTAAATACTCTTAGAATGCTGTCTAAGTACTCTGATTGGGAAACCACCCAAATCTAGATCTAAAACCATAGATCTAGTAACCAGTATGTCTGATATGATATCCAAGTTCTATGTGGAGAAACCACTGTGTGACACCAAAGTATAACCGATCGTAGTATAGGAATATCACTTCCTACTCTGTGTATGGCATCCAAATACCATAACATCACACCCTACTACCTTCTTAACAGATCCATCCCCTATTCTTATGACGTCAAACCTATGACTGTCATATTATAAATAGATGATCTATCTCCGCTATATCTGCTTTAGTCTATAAATAGACATAAGCCACCTGTCCACCAATGCTTCCGCTGCTCCCACTGACTACGACAACCCTCTGGCAGAGTCATATAGACGTACACTTCTAAAGCTAGTTTAGAACGACGCTATACTCATCCTCCTGCCGGGTTTCACAGTCTGGAACAACAGCAATGGCAAGTCTGGGTAAACAAGAACCTCCCTGTCACCGTCCTTGAGGTTACCGGAGTACCTCTCGGGTGCCTGAGGTTACCCACCGTATCTGCGGAGTGGCCAATAGAATGTCAATCCAGATTGAATCTTTAGGTTCCTTATCAAATCTTCAGTAATCGTTTGTGGTTCTGGAATCACTTCCAGTTCTACCATACTCCCACTACTGTTTTTCTGAAAAAAATCCATTTTTAATAAAACTGTGGCGAGTCAAGAACAATATCACTATTGATCTTCCAGATGGTAGAAAGTCAACCCTCGTCATAACCTGGGTCAACCCACAAACAGCCCTTACAGAAACGTGCCTTGAGTTGTACAGTGTCCGGTTTTAATCATAAACCGGACAACTCCCCGTACCTTAACATCGTTAAGATATGAACTGTTCTATATCCAATATAGAACCAGAGGCACTGATTTAATTGAACCAGATTCAAATCATGCAGCTGTCTCCAGTGCATGTCAACTAAATAGAAGGAGGCTGATCAGCGTTACTCAACTTAGGAATGCTTCCAATTATGAGTAACCTGAAAGAGAAGCAAGTTCACTTAATCACTACTATCAACTGAAAACCATACTCAAGTATCTACATCTTCGATCACTTTGAAGAATCCCGATACTTGCTACACCTGGTTCTCTATTCTATTCAAATACCTATAACTTCTCCAAATTCGGACCTTGTGTTTCCACGAAACACTTGTCTAAAAACTAGAGAAGTCATAAGTAAACCGAATATAGTACGAGGACCAACCCCTCTGTCCTGATGGACCCTGGACAACATACAATACTCTGTATAAGTCTCTTGAGTCTGATAACTCATTCACTGTATGTCGTAGGTTGAAAACTGTACTTATGGTTAAGAAGAATTACACCGTTGTTTAATGCTCCTTACCTAACCATCCACTGATATAGGTAAATGTCATAGACATAATTTCAGAAAGGTATATCTCACTCTATGAAAATAGACGTACAGATATATCAATTTGAAATTGGTGCATAAGAGCGGATATTCAAAATCAAATATTTGCCGACCGGCAAACAGCACAGATGATTTCCTCAAATATCACCAATTACAACGAATTCCGATATAATGAGGATGATCACCTAATTCCCAATAACTTACTCCCACTCATCATCTGTAAAACCATACAGATGTGAGAATCATACCTGGTAAATACATACCCTGGAGCAAGTGTCTAATTGGGAAATCAGTTTTCTTTTAACAGTTCACGGTGAAACTGAAACATTGAAATGTTTCGATGGGGTATCCCGGTATTCCTAGTAATGCCTCTTCCAGATTCACGACTGTAACCGTATAATTCTTTGCCACCTCTCCAAATCCCTTTATATGTCTTTAGTCATTACCTTCTACACACCCCTTTAGGCCAAATGGTTTTCTTCCTTCCCTACCGTTCGGCACCAGCCTATGGTTTGGAAGAAGACTATCCAATAAGCATAATTAGTGTACTGTCCCAATCCTAGGAACACTCGCAATGCGAGAGAAGGTGAAGATAAAAGACACCTGAATAAACCTTATTCCTATTTCTCCTGAACCAGAATCCATCCCCGAACTGGAACAAGTTCCTTTCGAGTTCGTATATAACCATACGATGGAGTATCCAATAAACTGTGGATCTTCATAGTGATACGGAGTGTCCTGGAGAAATACAAAGGTGAAGTGGGAGTGGTAATGAAATACCTGGTTTGGTCGTGAATATCTGTTGCAATTTACTTTGCCCTCCTTCTAATCCCTTTCTTTGTCTTTACATAATATCTTCTGTACACCATCGTTAGGCTAATTGGTTTTCTTCATTCCCTACCGGTCGGCACCTGCCTATGGTTTGGAATAAGACTATCCAATTTGCGTAATAGGTGTACTATCTCCTAAACTAAGGAGTACTCACAACTCGAGTGAAAGTAAAAGGAAAAGACAACTGAATAATCCTATCCGTTTTCTCCAGAACCTGAAACCATCCTCGAATAAATCCTTTTGAGTTCTTATATAACCATACGATGGTTTTGCCCAATGGAAGTGGACGTTCGTAGAAATACGGGGTGTCCAGGAGAAAAGGGTAAAAGTAGGAGTGGCAATGAGGTCTGCAACTCTGACAATCCAAAAGCCAGTGTTTAAGAAGGTTCGGTCAACTTGGTCACTGAGTCATAGTCTTAGGGTCGGGTCAATGGTCGCTGCCAAAGAGAGAGAGAAAAGAAACACTCAGCGTGCACTCTAACCTAGATCAGAATGGTTACCAATTTATCTAATCTGGAAACCTCCCACTGTACCTCAAATTCTCCTCCAAACCTGAAAGAAGAATTAGTCGGGGTCACCCGAGGAGTAAACCAACTCATCAGTGGGAATCGGGATCCAACTATCATCGCATGATAACGTGACGGAATCCGCTCACGGTGTCACACTCCAGAAGGTATGTGCATATCTGGCAAGTTTCAGTTTCTTTAGATACTCCCGATGTGATTTTTACCCCATGCTCTTATGACCTTGGCGTGAGGTCAAAATATCATAAGTCATATGTCAAGTTCTACCCATCATTGTCCAGGTTAATTTGAACCCACCCGTACATACCCTTTACGTAGGCCAAAATACTAGTACGACTGTCCCAAACCAACGCATCTATCTATGCAACAGATAAATACCCGGCAGCTACCAAACACTATGCCTTGGCGTGAGGTCAAAATACATAGCTTGAATACTACCGAATATTTAACTGAAATGATAGAGGGCTACGAATGGTTTCTGGCGAAAACCATTAACGTAATGAACTTCATATCGTTGAAGGAACAGATAGCTTTATAAAAATATAGTGACGAAAACCTTTGCTAAAGAGGTCACTCCCGGTGAAGGGATCTCGGCTCTTTCCCCGTAGAATGAGGTGCAGGATATTCCAACTGAATACCACGGTCCAAAGCAAAAGTAATCGGCTATAGTGAAGTTGTTGCCCTGACGCAAACTTTTTGTCCAAGGGGTCACTCCCGGTGAAGGGATCTCGGCCCTTGCCTCGTCGACTGAGGAGCAGGATATTCCAACTGAATACCACGATGCAAAACAAAAGTGAACGTCCTTGCAATAACAGCTTTTTTGAAAAGTGTTCCAACAACATCAGATTAGGTTTGTTTTTAACTTGCATTGATCCGAATCAACATAGTCCCATCAATTGATCACACCACAAAGAACGAAAATATACTGATGTACGTATATGCCATCCGCATTCGCCACTGGGTCCCGTCATTACCCGTTAGGTTAGCTAACTAACGACAGAGCGGGGACTGGACTAGCGCGGATGCAAAACATGTACAACATCTACTAGTATATATATAATATATAATTTTCGCTCAAGGCGTGATAAAAAGCAACATCACAGAAATGTACAGCATTACAGAACAATACAGATATCTGGGATCCCCGGGTTTCACAGAGCCGCTGAAACCCGACGTTCCCCTGGTCATGTGGATAGCCTGTGCAATGAAAATCCTAGACCCCTACGGGCGCGGCAAGTTACCCGCCAAAACCTGAAGCGAGGCAGCCCCTTCAGCAACGTGAATGGACCAGCCAGCACTTCACGGAATCCGGTAACTTGGGCACCCCTCCTGGGTCAACCTGTACCCCCTACGAGTGCGGAGAATAGCCCGCCAATTCTAGAGTGAAGCTCCTTCCATCTCAATGCCATGAGATGCGGGCTCGTTGCCCTCTAGAACCCGGCTATCCGTGCACCCCTCCGCGGGGCAATCCTAGTACAGAAAGTAAAATATACATACAACGGGTACATCGACCGCAACCTGGTCGTGCCCCAAAATAATAATACAAACAGGCAGTGACGGCAGTCCACATGTCGGACGCTCGCCCCGCAATATCAAATGTACATAATACAACAAAACTGTACTACCATTGCATCCAGGCTATCCCTCTCGACCAATCCGCAACATCACAGCAATACACAGAACATCAACGTGAAAGTCACGTTCGCAAATCCGTCTAACCTGGCTATAGCAGTTAGACAGGATTTACCGATCAAGTGACATTCACTGTCGCAGATATAATGTAAATACTGTGAACTAATGTGTTTAAAATATCCGATCGATCAAATTTTACCAAGTGGGCCCCCAAGTACTACTGTAGCACATCAAGAAATTCTGGGTCCAAAAAGAATATTCCCAAAGCCCTATTTTCAAGTCAGGAGGCCTCTGTAAAAAATTGGTGCACTGATCCTTCAAAACAGCGGCGGAACCACGGCCCAAGCATGGGTTTAGCCGCGGTTCCGCGGTCGAATAATGAGATCTCGCGACCAAATATTTACAGTAGGCTTATATTTCCCTGCACAGTATTCTGAGACTACCTGAAAAAATTTTCGAGACAAAAAAATTTCGACAGAAAACTGTTGTTTTGAAAAACACGGTTTTGGAACATTTGTTCGATCAGAAATGCAAAACACATTGGACAAAGCTAGACTATGTTAATGGCGAGGCTCTGATACCACTATGAGTGCACGGCGGTGCCCCGGCCTCCATCCCGAGGCCAAATGCGGAAGCGATGGTTAACTTTAATTTTTCAAACCGGCACCACCGCGCACTAAAAACCCGGATCGTGCCATTAAACTAGTCCAAGCTAACTACAAGATGGGGAAGAGAGATATACCGAGTGATCCGTGTCCTCCGGTCTTCTCGTTGTCGTCCCGATCTCCCGCGGAAGCTTCGGTCTCCACCTCGTCGCCGGAAGGGCACCACGTCGCCTGCTTCTTTTACGGGCTCCCGCCTCTATACCGAGGCAACTCGGGCACGAAGCTGGCGAGTCGACGTGCCCAAGATTTGCTGTAGAATATAGTGAAGATCTATATGTCTCATTTGGGGTTTATGGAGGTTGCCATTTGGTGGAGGGATGAGTTATGGAATTTTTGTGGAGCTATGGGATTTTTACAAGCCAAAAGAGATAAAATCCCTCCACAAAAAATTGGGACAGCCCACTTGAGGAAGTGGCCGGCCATGCAAAGTGAGGGGAGAGTGAGAATGAGAGTATATAGTATCAAAGGAATGAGTGTGAGCCAATAAACAAGAGAGAGAAAAGGGTTATCATGAAAAAGGAAATGATCACCCACTAAAACTCACACTCCATCAACCAATCATCAACAACCTTGATTCCACCAAAACCAACACTCCAACAAGCTAATCATCAACAACCATGATGACTCAAAAGTCAAGCCATGATAAGAAGAAGAAGAAGTCAAATAGTGGAGGAATTATCATGATACAAGAATATGCAAATAACACCGTCCACTATCCAAATTTGCATGCTTGCAAATAGGCCCTCCTCCACCAATCTTCGGCCAATGAAAGATACAAATGAAAATGGCCGAAACGGAAAGCAAACTGGCAACTCCAGAAAACTGGTCCCGTAATAAATTACAGGAAAACCCCGATACTGTGTATACACACCCGCATCTGTATTCCGACCGAAATACAAATGCAATGAGACAAAATCTACACAGTACTGTACTAGGATCCGGCTTAAACCAAAGCCGGCTAGTATAAACCGTCCGATCAAGATCCATGCAATACCGCATGTATCTGATCGAACCCTGCCATATCTCCATATGGCCTCTACAGCGTTTCGCCCGAAAGCTTGAGTAACTGAATGTGTGGTGGACTCTAAAGACTCATCAATACTATGGCTGTGGATTTAACCACTAGCACGTCAGAGGTATTAGCCATACGTGACGGGCCACCAGCTATTGACCAAAAGGGACGTCGATGAGCGAACTCATCCTGACACCCTCCTGAGCCTGTCAGTGACAATATCCGTACAGTCCGGTCCGTTCGTCTATGAGCATCGCATGGCGGGCCTAGGGGGTTGGTAAAAGTCAGACCCCCAAAAGCGGTACAAGTCGTGTCAGAGATCAGCCCAGAACACCCTGAGATACTACTGGAATACCTACCAGTAAATCTCCTGCCTTGGCCAAGGACTTTTCATGTTCTGGCTCTCCTAGACACAGCGCGACCGCACCCCCAATACCGGGAGAGACGAACCCCCGAAGATCCGCTCACTGCCTCCATGTGGCTCGGGACTTTACCCAACTAAAACCTGTTTGCACGACTCCTTTGAGCATCGTAGGGTAGTAATCAAAGTACAGTGGGAACTCACACGAGACAAATGACGATCCCCAGGTCGATGAACTAACCTGTACACATGTCACCAGGGAACTGCTATCTGACATCAGGTATAAGACCAACTAGCAGGTTCCCGGCGAGTCCTGTCCGGTGTACTCATAACCCAATAAGCACCTGTATACATCTTAGGTGAACCAACTGACACCAGTGGCTTGTGATACCGGCCACCGCCCCTCGTCGCGGTCTCGACTGTATACACTAGTCTACTCTGGAGTATCGATGCCCTGTCTCGAAACTCCCACGACTAGGGACCATTTAAGGATGTGCTTATAGACTACCAGCTCTCACGTATACGATCGCCCTCATACTGCTGGCAGTCAAGCAAGAATCCTAGGGGGCTCTATCAACATGTAATAGCGACCTGTCAGGTCACCTAAAGCAGTACACGATGATAAAGATAAACCAGATAGCATACTATCATCTCGAGTAAGACTGTCCTACCGGGATAGGTCCTCCCTCAATCATTGCAATCACGTGCCTGTGATCCAATAATTGACTCTTAGGGCACTATCTCCAACAATCGCATCATATGCTGTGTAGGAAGACATCACTTAGCTACCGCACACTACGTCTCGGCTATGGTTGACAAACGTAGCACGAATACTAAGTACTCTACTTCCTAAAATGACGGAGGGTTGCGAATGGTTTTTAAGAAAACCTTTAACGCTTTGAACTTGATCTCGTTGCGGTATCAAATGGTTTTTAAATGGAATGTTTTTGAGGCTTTTCTAGTTTTGCTAAAGGGGTCACTCCCGGTGAAAGGATCGTCGGCCCTTTCCTCGTTGAATGAGGTGCGGGATATATCATATATATCACTGTGCAATGCAGAAACTATAGAAGCAATCAAAAGACAAACCGAGTGTGTAGCATCTGCCAGTTATTGCTAAAGGAGTCACTCCCGGTGAAGGGATCTCGTTCCTTTCCTCATCGAATAAGGTGTAGGATGTTCTACAATGAACACCGCGATGCAAAGCAAGAACTGTAGCTACCTGTTTTATTTTGAAATTCGATTCCACAACATCAATTAGGTTTATTTTCTTTCATTAATCTCATTAATGAATATCCCATCATTTAAGTCCACCTAAACATCACCGATAAATATAACGTACTCTTATGCCATCCGCATTCGCCTCGATGTCCCGTCTGCACCGTTAGGTTAGGTAACTAACGCCAGAACGAGGCAGGGCTAGCGCGGGTGTAAAACATAAGCAACGTCTATATAATATATCATATATACCATATATAATATCTATCTGAACAAATCACATGATCACATCACAGATAACACAGCAGAAAATATCATATGAAATATTGGATATACTAGGACGTCCGTGTTTTTTAATACGAGCCAGTATAAAACACGGATTCCATGGTCGTGATGAATAGCCAATCCCACACCCCTAGACCCCTACGAGAGCGGCAAGCAACCCTACCAATTCTAGGGTTAGGAGACCCGGACTCGACTCCTCGGGATGGTCTCCCACTGGACCCCAGAACCCGGTTACTTGTGCTCCCCTCCTTGGGTCTATCCTAATGCGGAAAAGTAAATAATATACAAACGGTGACATCTTCCGCAACCTGGAAGTTCCCCAATAAAAGAATATTACATACAAGTTTTTACATGAATGAAAATGAAAAAACACTCGTCTCACATAAAAAAACCCCGGCTGTTCAAACACGACGATCCAATATAACATATCCAGCAACACATAACATCACATGTTATCAACGTAAGTAAACATGCGTATCCCAATTGTCGTTGACATATAGCAACGAAACCGGCGATATCACATATTACACTTACGGTCACAGAAAAGAAAGTGTAAAACTACAACAGTTGGAATCCGCAACCTCTTTAGACATCGCATGCCTAATCAAATGAAATACTTAGACATGGCATGCCTAACAATTATAAACCCCGCATTTTAGTCTCATTATCAAAAACACTTTTCAATATCAAGTCGGGTAATTCAACAAGATTCCCGACATCCTGATCGAATGCTCATCGCAAACTTTAGTAGGCGGCCGCACCCCCGACGCCGTCGACGAAGTGCACCAAGGCGGAACACCGCTGCCGCGAGCACCCGAACGGATGCTTTCGGCGACGGGGTTCTCCTACAGTCACTTGGTCGGGGCTATGGGGCGAGGTTGTCTATTAAGTTTACCCGGCGAGTATCCGCGTACGCTACGTGATTGCGACGGACTTTTGATCACATCAAAATTCCGTGGCAACCGATCAAGTGAGACTAAATCGCTAGATTTATAACATTCATTCAGTTATCTCATAACTGCTTGTGAATTCCAATTATTGTATCACATTCCGGATAAGATAGAAAATGTTAAACTTTCCGATCGAACAATCGAACACCCAGGTTTTCCCAATACAGCTCAACACATGAAATAAGTCTAAAAACATTCAGTTCATGCCTCAGTACCAACGGTCCAGCCGTAGAAGGGTCAAGCCAACGCCTCACATGTGGCACACCGTACTGCCCCAAACCCGAAGGTTCAAAGGGCAGTTCAAGACGGTCACATAATCGAGTTAAGGTTTGTTGTCTTCTAGAGGGACCATCGCTTTACTTGCACTACTTAGAACGTGATTAAACTACAGAAATATCCAACAATTGGAAATTTCCCGGCAGCAGAAAAAGTGGGTATTTATATGTTAGTTATATGTATGCCCTAGAGGCCATTACTGTACATAGGATGTATATTGTAGTGGATGCTGGGACATATATAGGAAGGACTTTCCTGCTCGACATGACAGTATGGTATCTGGTTACTCTTTACCTTAACGTGTACACTGATTGTCTCTCTATTACATGTTGGTAAAGCCCTTAGGATGTGTGCTTGACTACCTGGACTATGATGCGGATCATACTAGTGGGGACATGGTAGTCCATAAGTACATCCTTCAAAGTCCCTAGTCGTGGGTGTATCGAGACGGGGCATCGATATACCAGAGTAGACTAGCGTGTACCTTCTCGACCCATACAGATGGGCGATAGATGATCCCATATCCATTGGTGTTTGACATCAGAGATGATATACGGGTGCTCAGTAGAGACTGGGTACACTGGACGGACTCGCCGAGAACTCCCAGATGGTATTATACCTCACGTCAGATGGCAGTTCTCTGGTGACACTGGTACAGAGTAGTCTGTTGACCCGAGATCGTCATAGAGTCTTGTGTGGTTCCCACTGTGCTTTGATTTCCATCTTACCACGTCCAAGTGGGCATGCAAAACGGTGGTTTTTGGGTACAGTCCCGAGTCACATGGAGGCAATGAGCGAGAGGAGGGGATTCGTCTCTCCCGGTATAGGGAGTTGATGTTGCGCTGTGTTCGATTGGCTATAACAGGAAATCCCTGGCCAGGGTTGCTGAGATTTACTGGTAACTGTTACCAGTAGTTTCTTGAATTGTTATAGACCTCATATCGACATAACTTATTGAGCTATTGGGGTCTGACGTTTACCACCCCTAGGCAAGATATGCGACATATCAGACGATCAGACCGGACTGTACGGTAGTGTTACTGGTTGGATTCACTGGAGTGTGAGCGGGCTTGCTCGTCGATCTTCAGATCGCTCAATACCCAGGTGGCCGTTACGTTTAGCAGACCGCTTGCGGCTTGTGGGTGCTTGATATGATCATCACCTGCTGCCGGCGTATTGACGAGTCTTTAGAGTCCTACACAGAGGTTTCCTGGCTCAAGCGAAACGAAATAGGAGCGCATATGAGATATGTGCGGGACCGAGAATAATACATGTATGTGATACCGTATTCCATTCTCACGATGAATGTGTCGAATGGTTGTATGTGATATAACCTAGTTATCGAATCAAGGATTGATTCGATAAGCCGATACATTGTATACTAGTCGGTTGTGTGCGACATGACCGGATCATTGAATCAAGTGTTGATTTAATTATTTAATGCATAATTATATATTTGATATATTACTTTGCATTAACTAGTATCGGTTCACTTTAAATGGATTTTCTCACTCGGATGTGCGCATTGCATATGCGATATGATTTTGTGCACTTGCTTGTATCATGTTTGATGATACATGCCTTTTGGTTAAGTGTAAGGAATTAAACCTTGGTTAATGAAATGGTTAGGGTTTACTATTTCCTTATTCATTTATTTATCTATTTATTCTTTTTGGAAAATGATTTGCATAAAGATTAAATGGTGGCTTTCTTTGTTGTTTTCATGAAGCTTCATGAACACTTTGACTAAGTGACCATTTTGTCTCTAGCTTGACCCTAACCATTCCTTTAACCATGATTGATTCTCTACACATTACCATGGTTAAAGATTATGATAAGTATTCTTTTATTTTATATTTTCTAATAACTTATCATAACATTTACCTTCTTCTTCTTCATTTCTTCAAGTGAAGAAAGCTTGCCTCCATCAATGGCAAGTGATGAAAAAGAGTGTGAAATCCAAATCTAAAGTCTATCCACTTCCTATTTCTTCATCCTCTACCTCTTGCCAAGTAGTAGAGTGTGTTTTCTTCACAAGTTTCTTGACTTGGTGAAGTTGGAGCTTGATTTAGCGATGCCTCGACGTAGATCATCTTCGGCATGGACATCGATGACCTAGCCCGTCCATTCTCCGATGAAGCCGACGCTAGAGCCCGGGACTTGTTATGGACAGCGAGGAGACTTCATTGCGGAGCTATGGAGGTGGAGAACCGGATCTACAAAGGTTGTATTTCCGTATCTCTTAGTTAAATGTTAACTAGTTTATCTTTTCGCCTAGAATTCTAGCCGACGATCCGTAGTCGGGTCTCTCGGCACCTAGATTTTTTGAAATTGGCATGGTTGATACCTTGTGAGACCTCACTAGAGTGCCTAGGAACCCTACAGTGGTATCAGAGCCTAGCTAGAGCCTTAGGCGAAGTCCAGACGGATTTTGAATTCCAAACGAACCCGAAACCCTATTACAAATTGCTCTCTGGACTTTTTCCAAATTCTGGAGTTTTTCCAAATTAAAAATATGCAGAGAAATCAGCAGGAAAATGTAAGGGTTACTGTAAAATTCGTATGCAAAATTCCACCATTGCGCCGCGGTTCCGCGGCACGAGCATGGCTCGTGCGGCGGTTCCGCGGCCGTTTTGTCTTATGTGGCAATTTTGTTTACACAGTAATTCATTGTTTTCAGTGCTGAGTTCTCTGGGTATTTTTTAAATTTTATTCAAGAGTTGAATTTTCTGGAGTTGTTTTGGGGATTCGGTGTTTCGATCGGGGTATCAAATTTTGTCTGTTTGGCTTTCCGGATAATTTTAGAATATGTTAAAAAGTTCGACCGGATATAAATACCCAATTTTTCCCCTGTCGGGAAATTTCCAAGTGTTGGATTTTTTCGTAGTTTAACGACGTTCTAAGTAGTGCAAGTAACACGATGGTCCCTCTAGAAGACAACAAACCTTTACTCGATTATGTGACCGTCTTGAACTGCCCTTTGAACCTTCGGGTTTGGGGCAGTACGGCGTGCCACATGTGAGGCGTTGGCTTGACCCTTCTACGGCTGGACCGTTGGTACTGAGGCACGAACTGAATGTTGTTAGACTTATTTCATGTGTTGATCTGTATCGGGAAAACTTGGGTGTTCGATTCTTCGATCTGGAAGTTTGACATTTTCTATTTATCCGGAATGGGATACAATAATTGGAATTCACAAGTAGTTATGAGATAACGGAATGAATGTTATAAACATAGCAGTTTAGTCTCACTTGATCGGTTGCCACGGAATTTTGATGTGATCAAAAGTCCGTCGCAATCACGTAGCGTACGCGGATACTCGCCGATAAACTTAATAGACAGCCTCGCTCCATAGCCCCGACCAAGTGACTGTAGGAGAACCCCGTCGCCGAAAGCATCCGTTCGGGTGCTCGCGGCAGCGGTGTTCCGCCTTGGTGCACTTCGTCGACGGTATCGGGGGTGCGGCCGTCTACTGAAGTTTGCGACGAACATTCGATCAGGATGTCGGGAATCCTGTTGAATTGCCCGACTTGGTATTGAAAAGTATTTTCGATTTTGAGACTAAAATGCGGGGTTTATAATTGTTAGGCATGCGATGTCTAAAGAATTCATTTGGTCAGGCATGCGATGTCTGAGGAGGTTGCGGATTCCAACTATTGTAGTTTTACACTTTTTTTTCTGTGACCGTAAGTGTAATATGTGATATCGCCGGTTTCGTTGCTATATGTCAACGACAATTGGGATGCGCATATTTACTTACGTTGATGACATGTGATGTTATGTGTTACTGGATATGTTATATTGGATCGTCGTGTTTGAATAGCCGGGGGTTTTTATGTGAGATGAGTGTTTTTCATTTTCATTCATGTAAAAACTTGTATGTAATATTCTTTTATTTGGGGCGCTTCCAGGTTGCGGAAGTTGTCACCGTTGTTGTATATTATTTACTTTTCCGCACTAGGATAGACCCAAGGAGGAGGGCACAAGTAACCGGGTTCTGGAGTCCAGTGGGAGACCAACTCGAGGAGTCGAGTCCGGGTCTCCTAACTCTAGAATTGGTAGGGTTGCTTGCCGCTCTCGTAGGGGTCTAGGGGTGTGGGTTTGGCTATTCATCATGACCGTGGAATCCGTGTTTTATACTGGCTCGTATTGAAAACACGGACGTCCTAGTATATCCAATATTTCATATGATTCTTCTGCTGCGATATCTGTGATGTAATCATGAGATGTTCTGTGATAGATACAGTATATAGTATATATGATATATTATATAGACGTTACTTATGTTTTACACCCGCGCTAGCCCTGCCCCGCTCTGCCGTTAGTTACCTAACCTAACGGTGCACGAGGGGACATCGAGGCGAATGCGGATGGCATAAGTGTACGTCGTATTTATCTGTGATGATTAGGTACTTAAATGATGGGACTTCATTAATGTGATTAATGAAATAAAAGAAACCTAAGATGTTGTAGAATCGAATTTCAAAATAAAACAGGTAGCTACAGTTCTTGCTTTGCACAGAGGTATATATGATATATCCTGCACCTTATTCGATGAGGAAAGGACCGAGATCCCTTCACCGGGAGTGATTCCTTTGGCAATAACTGGCAGATGCTACACACTCGGTTTGTCTTTTGATTGCTTTTAAGAGTTTTTTCTTTGCACAGTGATATATATGATATATCCCGCACCTCATTCGACGAGGAAAGAACCGACGATCCCTTCACCGGGAGTGACTCCTTTAGCAAAACTGGAAAAGCCTCAAAAGCACTCCATTTCAAAAATCATTTGATTCTACAACGATATCAAGTACATTACGCAATAGGTTTTCAGAAAAACCTGTCGTAGCCCTCCGTCATTTCAGATAAGTGGTAGTTAGTATTCGTGCTACGTTTGTTGGCCTGCGTCAAGGCGTAGTGTGCGGTAGCTAACTAGTATTTATCTGCTTATGCATATGATGCAGATTGGATTAGGGTAGTCGTGCGACTTTGTTGGCCTGCGTCAAGGGTCGTGCGGGTGGGTTTAATTCAATCAGGAAATGACGGGTTGAACTTGACTAGCGCACTATGGTTTGTTGGCCTGCGTCAAGGTCATAGGACGCTAGGGGCAAAATATTATCGGGAATTTCAAGTGTTGAAATTTGCAATGAGATTGCATACCTTCTATGAGATAGTTGGATCCCGATACCCGCTGCGAGTAAGAGTTACTCCTGGGAGAGTTTTATACATTACAATTAGCCGATCAAGTAGGTTTCTAGAAAGGTGTTAACGAGGTTACGCCTCTGGGAAAACGAGGTTTACGTTAATTAGGTTCGTGCGAAAGCACGGGGGACCTCCCTCAAAGTACCGACACTGGCCTGGCTGAAAGATTGGCGAACTTGTAGTGTGTAATTAATCCCGGCTGGTCTTTCCTTTTAGGGTTTGAAGGAAGATTTGATAAAAAGCAGTGGGAGCCATCCTGATTAGATAAAATAATAACCAATCTATTCTTGCAAGAGCGCACTCTGAGTGTTTTCTTCTCTCTCTCTCCAGGTAGCGACCATATCACGCCTTAATCAAGATAATAATACGGAATATTGACCGAACCCGCTTGTTATACTGAGCTGGGGAACGTTGGTCCCGCTCCAACTTATAATAGTTAAAAGACCGAGCAGGAAATTGGGGAATACCAGATTTCCCGTGCCGCCCAAACGAAGAGAGTGCATGTTGATGCATCATCTTCGGGTGTGTTCGTTACAAAGAACTGTTTCTCAGTATCCTCTGAATCCTGGGTATATGATACCGGATCAGGATCCCAGATATGTAATCTGTTACATAGGGCTACAAAAGGTAGAAAAACTGAGAACGGGTGATAAGTTTCATGAGGCAGAAAACGGGGCAAGAGTTGCAGCCAAGTCTGTCGGTCACTGTCAACCTGTATTACAATACATTGATTCTGAACGAATGTTATTAGATACCGAACCTGATATACCAAATCATATCTGTCTCTTTATTAGTAAAGAAACGGTAAAATTTTGTATTGTTGGATAATGTTTTGAACATTTCCTATATCAAAAGTTGATCGGTTCAGGCACGTTATCTAAAAGCGTTGATGTTCTAAATCAAACTACAGTTCTTAGTATATGGAACACACATAAGAGGAAGAGTTCAGAAATGAACGGATCCTTCTTAAGGTATTGTAGACTAGGTCAGATCAATGCGACCCGACTGGCTAGAGTTACATAAAGATGCATATTTAAATTAGTTTGAACTTACATCTTGTGAAACTCGCCAGTCATGTCACAAAGATAAGATGACCATAGCTCCGTTTACTGGAAACAGAGAAAGAGTTAGTAAACTCTTGGGATGATACATGTTGATGTATGTTAGGTCCCATGTCTACATATGCCAGGACTGGTTCTTTGTACTTCATTACATTCTCTGATGATCTTTCGAGATTCAGACCTATGTTCCTGTTGAAACACAAGTCCGAACCTTTTGAGATATTCACAAAATATAAGCGAGAAGTAGAGAACCAGAATACGGGTATAAGTATTATGTCCTTTGATGAGATCAAGGAGGAGAATACTTGTGCATGGAATTCCTGGATTATTCAAAAAGAGAATGAGATGCAATCACACCCTATATGATATGGTGTGCTCTATGATGAGTACTACTGAGTTACCTATTTCCTTTTAGGGAGTTATGCACTTGAGAAGCTGCATACCTATTGAATAGGGTTCAAATCAAATTAGTTGCCTACCACTTCATATTTGATATGATAAGGGAAGAGCCCATCTCTTAAGTTAGTTAAGATTTGGGGTTGTCCGGCCTATGTCTAAAAGCAAAATCCGGACAAGCTCGATGCAAGATCTGTTATGTAGAACTGGAAATGTACCAGCTATACAAACTGCAGCTGATGATTTGGTACAACCAAAGGATTCAGTAGATACCAACGAACCTCAGCCTCTCCGCCGATCTAGTAGGGTTTCTCACCCACCTGAGAGATACTTCTGTTTCTCTATGACAGTGGGAGCGAGGATTGCATCATGAGATGATGACCCAACTAGTTTCGAGCTGGCCATCAGGAGTAAGACTCTGTAAGAATGGCTGGATGCTTAGTGATCTGAGATGGAATCCATATACACCAACAAAGTATGGACTTTGGTTGCTATATCTGAAGGGTTACTTGGTGTAGATGGAAAAGTTAAGACTTTCAAAGCTAGACTTGTTAAAAGTTTGCATCATTGACCAGGTGTGGATAATGATGAAACCTTTTCAAGTAGCTATGCTTAAGTCCATCCAGATCCTACTTGTCACGGCTACATACCATGACTACGATATCTGGTGGTTGGGTGTCATGACTGCTTTTCTAAATGATGTTTTGGAAGAGAGCGTCTATAAGTACACAGCCAGAGGGCTTCGTAGACAGTGGGAGCAGCAGAAACGTGTGCAAGATGTTTTATAGGATAAAGCAGGCATCGCGGAGTTGGAACATCTGTTTTGATGAATAAGTCAAAGAGTTTGACATCATCAAAATGGTGGATGAACCTTGTATGAACAAAAAGGTAGTAGGGAGTATGGTGGTGATCCTCGTAGAGTACGTGGATGACATACTCTTGATAAGAAAAGAGTTTCTTATGCTACGCTCGGTCAATCTCCGCTTAGGATTCTCCATATAGGATCAAAATGATACCTCCTAAATCCTGAATTTTAGATCTATGAGATAGATTTAATTGGATGTTAGGATTCTCACTAGTTGTAGTGAGATGATATCAATCGATCCTGGGGAGAATCACTGGAAGGGTTCCAGGTGATAAAGGCGACTGAATGTCAGTCACAGGCATTGTCTTTACCCTCAGTAAAGGGTCGGTATGTTGGAAGAGTTCCAAGTTAGATACCGTGGCATACTAGAAGATAAAGGCAGGATACAAAGCTACTTAAGATGCTACCATAGAGGCAGTCTGGGTGTATAATAGTTCATGAGATGAACTTCGTTCCTACCATTGTGAGACAATGGAGTTGTGGCTTATGCCAAGGAACACCCGTCCCATCAGTGACCCAGGCGTATTCTGAGGCCGCATCACCTGATCATGGAGATAGTTGATCTCCAGGGTGATCGAGGTTAGGAGAGTAGACTCAGAGGACAACACAGCGGATCCACTCACAAAGGCCTGTTCCCAGAGAGAGACTTTTATGGGATGGTTGAGTATGAGATACTACAACCACTGCTACAGATGGCCCTAGTGCAAGTGGGAGATTGTTAGTTATATGTATGCCCTAGAGGCCAGTACTGTACATAGGATGTATATTGTAGTGGATGCTGGGACATATATAGGAAGGACTTTCTTGCTCGACATGACAGTATGCTATCTGGTTACTCTTTACCTTAACGTGTACACTGATTGTCTCTCTATTACATGTTGGTAAAGCCCTTAGGATGTGTGCTTGACTACCTGGACTATGATGCGGATCATACTAGTGGGGACATGGTAGTCCATAAGTACATCCTTCAAAGTCCCTAGTCGTGGGTGTATCGAGACGGGGCATCGATATACCAGAGTAGACTAGCGTGTACCTTCTCGACCCATACAGATGGGCGATGGATGATCCTATATCCATTGGTGTTTGACATCAGAGATGATATACGGGTGCTCAGTAGAGACTGGGTACACTGGACGGACTCGCCGAGAACTCCCAGATGGTATTATACCTCACGTCAGATGGCAGTTCTCTGGTGACACTGGTACAGAGTAGTCTGTTGACCCGAGATCGTCATAGAGTCTTTTTTGGTTCCCACTGTGCTTTGATTTCCATCTTACCACGTCCAAGAGGGCGTGCAAAACGGTGGTTTTTGGGTACAGTCCCGAGTCACATGGAGGCAATGAGCGATAGGAGGGGATTCGTCTCTCCCGGTATAGGAAGTTGATGTTGCGCTGTGTTCGATTGGCTATAACAGGAAATCCCTAGCCAGGGTTGCTGAGATTTACTGGTAAGTGTTACCAGTAGTTTCTCGAATTTTTATAGACCTCATATCGACATGACTTATTGAGCTATTGGGGTCTGACGTTTACCACCCCTAGGCAAGATATGCGACATATCAGACGATCAGACCGGACTGTACGGTAGTGTTACTGGTTGGATTCACTGGAGTGTGAGCGGGCTTGCTCGTCGATCTTCCGATCGCTCAATACCCGGGTGGCCATTACGTTTAGCAGACCGCTTGCGGCTTGTGGGTGCTTGATATGATCATCACCTGCTGCCGGTGTATTGACGAGTCTTTAGAGTCCTACACAGAGGTTTCCTGGCTCAAGCGAAACGAAATAGGAGCGCATATGAGATATGTGCGGGACCGAGAATAATACGTGTATGTGATACCGTATTCCATTCTCGCGATGAATGTGTCGAATGGTTGTATGCGATATAACCTAGTTATCGAATCAAGGATTGATTCGATAAGCCGATACATTGTATACTAGTCGGTTGTGTGCGACATGACCGGATCATTGAATCAAGTGTTGATTTAATTATTTAATGCATAATTATATATTTGATATATTACTTTGCATTAACTAGTATCGGTTCACTTTAAATGGATTTTCTCACTCGGATGTGCGCATTGCATATGCGATATGATTTTGTGCACTTGCTTGTATCATGTTTGATGATACATGCCTTTTGGTTAAGTGTAAAGAATTAAACCTTGGTTAATGAAATGGTTAGGGTTTACTATTTCCTTATTCATTTATTTATCTATTTATTCTTTTTGGAAAATGATTTGCATAAAGATTAAATGGTGGCTTTCTTTGTTGTTTTCATGAAGCTTCATGAACACTTTGACTAAGTGACCATTTTGTCTCTAGCTTGACCCTAACCATTCCTTTAACCATGATTAATTCTCTACACATTGCCATGGTTAAAGATTATGATAAGTATTCTTTTATTTTATATTTTCTAATAACTTATCATAACATTTACCTTCTTCTTCTTCATTTCTTCAAGTGAAGAAAGCTTGCCTCCATCAATGGCAAGTGATGAAAAAGAGTGTGAAATCCAAATCTAAAGTCTACCCACTTCCTATTTCTTCATCCTCTACCTCTTGCCAAGTAGTAGAGTGTGTTTTCTTCACAAGTTTCTTGACTTGGTGAAGTCGGAGCTTGATTTAGCGATGCCTCGACGTAGATCATCTTCGGCATGGACATCGATGACCTAGCCCGTCCATTCTCCGATGAAGCCGACGCTAGAGCCCGGGACTTGTTATGGACATCGAGGAGACTTCATTGCGGAGCTATGGAGGTGGAGAACCGGATCTACAAAGGTTGTATTTCCGTATCTCTTAGTTAAATGTTAACTAGTTTATCTTTTCGCCTAGAATTCTAGCCGACGATCCGTAGTCGGGTCTCTCGGCACCTAGATTTTTTGAAATTGGCATGGTTGATGCCTTGTGAGACCTCACTAGAGTTCCTAGGAACCCTACATTATATCCGGCCGAACTTTTTAACATATTCTAAAATTACCCGGAAAAACACACAGACAAAATTAGACAATCCGATCGAAACACCGAGTCCCCAATACAACCCAGAAAATTCAACTCTTGAATAAATATTAAAAATTCCCAGAAAATACAGCAAACTAAATGAGACATTACTGTGCAAACAGTGTTTCAAGAAGAGATATTTTGGCCGCGGAACCGCCGCAGAAGCCATGCTTTTGCCGCGGTTCCGCCGCGTTTTAATCATATCTTTTGGTCGTTTTTGCACCGTAATTCTTATAACTTCCTGCTGAATTTTTTAAGAATTTTTAATCTGGAAAAAACCCAGTTTTTAAAAAATGTCCAGAGAGCAAATATGTGTTAGGTTTTCGGTTCGATCGAACTTCTAACTCCGTCTACGCATCGTCTAAGGCTCTAGCTAGGCTCTGATACCACTGTAGGGTTCCTAGGCACACTAATGAGGTCTCACAAGTGATCAAACATGCCCAATTCAAAAAATTTCATGTGCCTACAAACCCTAATACGGATCGTTAACTAGATTTATAGGTGATGCGATGCAAGTTAGCGACTTTAACTAAAAGGGAAGGGGCTACAACCTTTGTAGATCCGGTCCTCCACCTCCATAGCTCCGTGATGAAGTCCCTCCGCTGTACCCATTGGATCTCGGACTCTCGCGGTGGTTTCATCGAAGAATTGATCGGGCTAGGTCGTCGACTTCGATGCCGAAGATGATCTACGTCGAGTCAACTCAAGATCAAACTCCAACTTCACCAAGTCATGAAACTTGTGAAGAAAACACCCTATACTACTTGGCAAGAGGTAGAGGATGAAGAAATAGGAGGTGGGTTCACTTTAGAATTGGATTTCTCACTCTCTTTCTCAAGTTGCCATTGATGGAGACAAGCTTTCTTCCTTTGTTGAAGAAGAAGAAGATGAAGAAAGAATATGATAAGTTATTTTCAAAATAGAAAATAAAATGAATACTTATCATATGGCAACCATGGTTAGGTGTAGAGAATAGACTATGGTTAGTTTGAATGGTTAGGGTTAAGCATGAGACAAAAATGGTGGACTTGTTCAAAGCTTCATGAAGCTTCAACAAGCAAACAAAGAAAGCCACCATTTCTTATTTATCTTTCCAAAATGAAAAAATAAATAAATGAATAAGAAAAATGTAAACCTTAATCATTAACTTAACCATGGTTTAATTCTTTACATAAACCCAAGTGAGCATGTATCATCAAACATGATACAAACAAGTGCACAAAAGTATATCACATATACAACTTATGAACTTCAAATGAGAAAATCCATTTAAAGTGAACCAATACTTGTTAATGCAAAGTAATATATCAAATATATAATTATGCATTAAATCATTAAATCAATACTTGATTTAATGATCCGGTCATATCGCATATAACCGACTAGTATCCAATGTATCGGCTTATCGAATCAATCTTTGATTCGATAACTAGGTTATATCGCATACAACCAATCGATACATTCATCGCGAGAATAGAATACGGTGTCACATACACGCATTATTCTCGGTCCCGCACATATCTCATATGTGCTCCTGTTTCATTTCGCTTGAGCCAGGAAACCTCTGTGTAGGACTCTAAAGACTCGTCAATACGCCGGCAGCAGGTGATGATCATATCAAACACCCACAAGCCGCAAGCGGTCTGCTAAACGCAACGGCCACCCGGGTATTAAGTGATCAGAAGATCGACGAGCAAGCCCGCTCACACTCCTGTTAATCCAACCAGTAACACTTACCGTATAGTCCGGTCTGTTCGTCTGATATGTCCCATATCTCGCCTAGGGGTGGTAAACGTCAGACCCCAGTAGCTTGATAAGTCATGCCGACGTAGGGTCCATAACATGTGTGAAACTACTGATAACACTTACCAGTAGATCACTACAACTCTGGACAGGGATTTCCTGTTATGGCCAGTCGTGCATAGCGCAACATCAACCCCCAATACCGGGAGAGACGAATCCCCTCCTATCGCTCATTGCCTCCATGTGAATCGGGACTGTACCCACAAACCACCTGTTTGCACGACTCAGTAGAACCGTGGTAGGGTGGAAATCAAAGCACAGTGGGAGACACATAAGACTCTATGACGATCTCGGGTCAACAGACTAAGCTGTACCAGTGTCACCAGAGAACTGCCATCTGACGTGAGGTATAATACCATCTGGGAGTTCTCGGCGAGTCCGTTCAGTGTACCCAGTCTCCACTGAGCACCCGCATACCATCTCCGATGTCAAACACCAATGGATATGGGATCATCCATCGCCCATCACATGGGTCGAGAAGATATACGCTAGTCTACTCTGGAATATCGATGCCCCGTCTCGATATTCCCACGACTAGGAACATTGAAGGATGTACTCATGGACTATCCAGGCCCTACTAGCATGATCTGCATCATAATCCTGGAAGTCGAGTACAGATCCTAAGGGCTTTATCAACATGTAACAGAGCGACAGAAAGTATACATGTTAAGATTAAGACCGACCAGATAGCGTACTATCATGTCGAGCAAAAAAGTCCTACCTATATATGTCCCAGCATCCACTACAATATACATCCAATGTACAGTAATGGCCTCTAGGGCATACATATAACTAACAGAACCTGCAGCCTAAGCCATCGCTATTTCTTAAGAAAGTCAAGATGCGTGCTCTATTATCCGTCAACCATGGTCACTAAGGTGGCATGCTGATAATAAAAGAAAGAAAAAAAATGACAGAAAGAACATCCGATTTACATTTGATCAAGCGTTCGAGACGCACTCATTTATGCATGGGCAGAAGACTCAGGACGAGAAATAAGACAAGCAGAAATAAAAAAGTTTCCATTCATATTGCCAAAAATTCTTACAATCATAAAAGTAATGAATAAGAAACATTATTCAAATTATTACAACGATATAACCTCAGATCCGGGGCACGGATTGAGGAATTCAAAAGTAAGGCCATCCAGAGTTCTTCCGGCCTTTCTAATTATTCTTATGCGCAGCCTCTCGCGCTCCTGTGTGTCAAGATCCTCGGCAAGCCCTCCCGGCCTTCGTTAAGCAGCAACTATCGTCGTCTGCTGGAAGATTTGATGTAGGATGTCAATGAGGCTGTCCCGCCGTTTCTTCGAGATCAGCCCTATCAGGTACACTGAATGCACCTTGTCTTCGTATCATCCAGCGCATTGAGCGGTAGGGCCTCGTGAAGACCCGGAAGTGCTCTCCATATTTCTCCCAACACGACCTTCAAGACAGCTGAACAACGAGGAAGTAGCCAACCACCGCTTGCGTTGAGGCGATCCATGACCTTCGCACACTGGGCGTCCGTAAACTCCTGGTTTTGATGACGGCCCTGTGCGCGGATATCGTCATAGGTGATGAACTCGTGCAAACTGTATAGACGCGCCGCCATTATGCCTGGAGGAAATACCACAGGAAGATTAGCGATAAAAGAAAAATAATATACACAGAGGGCTAAATTCCTCGAGAGCAAAGCTCTGTTCATGGGTTAGAACCCACGAACAAGATCTCTGCAGATCTATAAGTGTTTGAGAGCAAAGTTCTGTTTATGAAACCCCAATGGGGATCTCATTAGATCAAAAAGTGTGTGAGAGCAAAGCTCTTTGGCTGAGATTAATTTAAATTGATTTGATTTACATTAATTTTACCTAGAGTTTCTAACTTTGAAAAATGAGCAAAGCTCTGCTGGTGAAACCCCGAAGGGATTTTCTTTAGATCAGGAGATCTATGAGAGCAAAGCTCTGCTGGTTAAGATTAATTAAAATTCAATCTAAGAATCAATTTTACCTAAAGTTTTTCTGAAAAACCTTTGAAAGGAGAGCAAAGCTCTGGAGTTCTTGAAGGCAAGAGCAAAGCTCTGCTGTTTTTGAAAATAAAAATCTGAAAGATGATAAGCATCGGTGGGGGACCAAAGGTCCTATTTATAGGCATCAAGCGCCTCTTCAACTTCCAAAAGTTGCCGCGGCGGTTGGAATTCCGCGACCGTTGCACTCACATGCGCGCCACGTTAGCGCAACGGTATGGGGGGCATTTGTTTCCCCCAATCAGAGCAAAGCTCTGTTAGAAATTCAAAATTCAAATTTTGAAGCAATGCTTCAAATCCCGGGCGCAACGCGCCACGTGTCAGGCGCAGATGCATCAGCGCAGCGCCCAAAGCAGCGCACCCAATCAGAGCAAAGCACTATTTAAAGGAAAATCAAAGGAAGCAATGCTTGAGTTGGACACGTGTCAGCGCAGATGCGCTAGCGCAGTTGCGCTGCGCTATGCGCTAGCGCAGTTGCGCTGCGCTATGCGCTGCGCGACACGTGTCACGATCTGGAGCATTTGCGCCAAACAGAATTAAGATTCTAGAAGAAATCTTTCTGTTCTTGTTAAAATAAGAAGATTTTCTTCTGTAAAACAGAAGCCCTTGGATCAAAGATCCAACGGTGGGAGAGATTCCCCAAATCACTCAGAGAAATATCTCTTTAACAAATTTATGGGCACTATAAAAAGGACCCTAGACCTCAATTCAAAGGCATTAACATTTTGTGAGAAATTAAACAGAGAGAACTCTGAAGAATTGGAGAGAAATCCTCAAGAACAAAAAAGGTAAAAAGCCTTTAGAAAAAGAGAAAAAATCCTCTTATGAACAGATCATTGATCTAAAAACAAGATCAATGATCTTTAATAAAAAACAAAATAAAAATAGTGCTTTGCATTTTTTATGAACCTCTGGTTCCTGAAATAAGAAAAAGCTTGATTTTTTCTTTGATCTAAATTAGATCAAGAAATCGAATAGTGCTCTGCACTTCCTTTATGAACCTTTGCTTCTTGAATCTAAAAAATTCTCAAATTAATAGTGCCTTGCACTTATAAATCTGCACTGTTGCGCTCTTGGGCCGGCGCAAGGCACCAGAGAGCGCCACGTGTCAGCATCTGAACCAGGTGCGCTACGCGCTTTTGAAATAGAGCTTTGCTCTCTGAAATTGGCGCAACTCACCAGAGCGCGCCACGTGTCAGCAGCGCAAGCGTAGCGCACTAGCGCGGCGCACTGCGCTGCACGACACGTGTCATCATCACAAGCGCTTGCGCTCTTTGATTGGCGCAAAGCGCCTGAAAATGCAATGCATTTCCTCTGCTAAAGGGCTAGGCCTAAGTCAAAAAGACCTAGCAGGCCAAAATAAATTGCAAAGCAATAAAAAGGGGCAGAGCCCAAGTGAAATTGATGCTCTGCATCATTTATAAATGGGCAAAGCCCCAAAACAAATTGATGCTCTGCATCTTTTATGGGCAGAGCCTAAACAAAAAAATAGAAGTAATGCAATGCATTATTTAAGTGTGGGCAAAGCCCTATCACAGGTCTAATAGACCAAAAATAAAGGTGTTGAACAATTTTCAACTGGACTTAGCCTAATTTTGGCCGTAAGTCCACAAATTAAATTGACTGAGCACAGCTGCTCTCTTAAATCAATTTATAGGTTCGAGGGTACATCTCCGAACTCCTCTAACGCCTATCGTTGTAATCCCTCAACGACGTCAGAGAGGTGACGGGTCCCAACGACCACACATCAATATGGACTGCGGGGTCCTTAAACTCGTGGACCGAAACGTCCTTAAACTAATGTTGGACCAAAATGTCCTTAAACTAATGACGGACCACCACATCTCTAAACTGGAACATGGACCACCATGTCCCTCAAGTGGAATGCGGACCACCACGTCTTTAAACTGGAATATGGACCACCACGTCCGTAAACTGGAATATAGACCACCACGTCCCTAAACTGGCGATGGACCACCACGTCCGTAAACTGGAATATAGACCACCACGTCCCTAAACTGGCGATGGACCACCATGTCCCTAAACTGGAACATGGACCACCACGTCCCTAAACTGGAGTATGGACCACCACGTCCCTAAATTGGAACAATAGAGCCCCCAAATGCTCTTTTGCCGGATCTAAACGATCCCGTTTAAGTTGATCTTAGCCCCAAACACGGCTAACGTATTCTTAAACATTCAAATGGACTATAAAACTCCAAATCAACTTTGGTTCAAGGGTACATCTCTGAACTCCTCTGACACCTGTCGTTGTAATCCTTCACTGACGTCAGAGAGGTGACGAGTCCCGATGGCCATATTTTAAATGGATCTAGACGATCCCGTTTAGTTGATCTTAGTCTTAAATCAGACTAACGTATCCTTAACAAACGTTTAAGTCGATCCTAGCCTAAATACGGCTAACGTATCCTTAACAAACGTTTAAGTCGATCCTAGCCTAAATACGGCTAACGTATCCTTAAACTAAAAACACCAAACCCAAATCTAAGTAAATACGGATTTGGACTAATCCACGTCCTACGGGCGACGACATTGCTTAGTCTCCGTATACAATCCACGGGCAACCACAAACAAAACAAACACACACGACACGAAGTGAAATTCTGGAGAAGGAGAAAGTTGTTACCGCGATGCGGTAGCGTAATTAACTGCAGGGGTTTGCGCCTGCAGGGAAGAGCGTCCCCACAATCAAAAACCCCTCAAGCGAGGAGGAATCTGACGAAGTCTGCTACATCGGCCGCATCCGTCTAAACCTCCGATATACGGTGCCATAAATCAACTTGGCATCTTCGGAGAGGTAGACAGATAAAACCAAATAGCATCTGCCCCGAATCTCAGCGTCAGGACCATCGCAGTCTTGTGCGCCGCCATTCGGAGGGGAACACCCTTTACTTGTTTTTAAGATATTCCCGATTCGTAAGTTTTGAAATAGGTATGACTCAGGTCTAGTCTAACATCTACTAAACTAACTACTGATCTAACTAACAAGTCAATCGGGAGGGGTATGGAAACCACCTAAATCTGAATCGATATATATGTAAATATAAATATAATAGTCGGTGATCCCGCCTCAATTATATCGCGTACGATACCGTATATCATCTGACATCCTTGAGTCATGAGTGCGGATCAATCATCAAAATACAGCTCGTACGGTAACTCGTCATACGACATCCCAATAGCTGGGTACGGGTCAATATCACGTTCATCACACTATTTATCTCTTATCCCCTTTTATCAAGATCATCATCCAGGGTACTGACCTATGTCTAGTACAACACTAATATCATCAATCCAATCATGATCTGGCTGCTGACCTACAGCCTCAAATCACTGATATCAACATCACATATCGTCATGAAGAAGGGTACATCACTCAATGCGACCCACTATAAATATCTAACTTGACATATTTCATATCACGACCACATGTCAATTATTCAAAGTATATCACTCTGATATGTATCGTCGTCTAAAGATCCGCTATATTATCAGGATGTATCTAAAATATGAGTCCTGCCATATCACCGATATCATAACCTCGGAACATATCTCATCGACTCATCTCCAATGTCCTCCAATATCCTCATCGTCACCGTATAAACCTAGCAAATTTGCACGTGTGTGCGTGTGGGTGTAAACCTATTCTAGGTTCGCGACTAGAAACTACACTAGTTACTTCTAACCCTATCCTATGCATATTCCACCTAACACATCCTAAACAACCAAGTCACACATAAACTAGCATATATTTGTATATATAATATATATGATATACTATACATCGGACTGCGGGGGTGCTATACGCCATCCACCCGACTTCTCCCCGTAGATATAAATCTACTCACCTTTCTTTAAGCGTGTCGGTGCCGATGTCTCCATTTGCATCTCCAATGTTCCGACGCCACGTGGGGTACCTACAAGGATATCACACGCTAAAACACATGAAAACCATGTCGGAAACCAAAATGGTGCACGCTACGCCCATAGGTAAGAACCTGTGGCCTCGCGTGCAAACACAGCCAATATCCACTGTCGTTGACGTCCAAACGCCATCCGACAGAAACGAATCATCGAATACCAAAAACCATGCTAAAACAAGTCGTAAATCATACGCCAACTCATGACAATCAACCCAGATTCTATCCTAACTATAATCAGTCAAAACTAGACATACCAGGGGTCAAGTTTACAGGTAAAAGAGCCGTGCACACAAAACGAGGGGGGTTTCCCCTGCTCTGGCCGCAAATTGCGGCCAGGAGGAATTTATCTGCGGCCAGGGGTTTGAGGTGGGGGCTAGGGCTTTAGGTAATGGTTTCTATCTACCTGCATACCACACTGCCAAGTTAATTTTAACTTAGGGTATCTCGGGTTGTAGCAGATTCCAGAAATGATGCAAAATCGACAAAGTCGCTAAAATACGCCAAGTCGAATAACTCTGGTATTTGGGTGAAATCTGGAACAATCTCGGTTCAACTGGTCTCACATACCCCTAATAAGGCTACTCTAACATTCAAAACCATCTCTTGGCCAAATCTCTCTCAAAATCCCTAAACTAGCACTAGATCACAGATATAACAGTAAATTTCAGCTATAAAACCAGAACTAGGCAGGATACGAGTTGGGTTGTGAGATTATACCTCAAGGGGCCATAGGATGAAGGAGAAGGGAAGGAGGAGGAAGGAGGAATGGGGCAGTGGGGGAGTAAGTTGCCGCTGCTGTGCTCCTGGTGTTGCTGCTGATGTTGCTGTTGCAACAGCTTGGTGGATGTTTTTCTGGGCTGAAGCTGTTTTTGGGTTGTAGCTGTTGCTGCTTGAAACTTGCTTTCTCTTTTTCTTTGCTGCTGTTGTATTGGTGTTGTGTTATTGTGGTTTTGGTGTTGTGGGAATGGTTGTGGTGGTGTGGTGGTGGTGTTTGAGTGATATTGTTGCAGCTGAAGCAGAATTTGGGGCTGAAGTGCTGATGATGCTACTGCAGCTGCAGCTGAAGTGTTGGGGTGGATGATGTGATAAAATTGGGGCTGAAAAGTGTTGATGGGAGCGTGTAAGTGTGGGCTATGGTGCTAGGGCTGCTGAATTTGTGCTGAGGTTAGGCTGATGTTTTACATCAGCTGCTCTTGCAGCTCATGTGGCTGTTGGTGTGGCTGGTGCAGTTGCTGCTATTTGCAAAGTGGATTCTTTTTGCTGTTGCAGCAGCAACTGCTGTTGCTTTGGGGCTACAGCTGCTGCTGTTGGTTAAAAGAATGTTGCTGTAGCAGATGTAGGGGGGCTGTTTACAATGAGTTTAGGGGCTGCTGATACAGCTGCTGCTGAGTTGCTGATGTTACTGTTGCATATAGCAGCAGCTAATGTGTTGGTAATGGGGGCTGGAGTGTGCTGATGTCTTCATTTAGAGGCATTATCATTTTAGAGGGAGTGAAGAACACAAGGAATAATGAAATGGGATGGATCATGGCACACCCTAGCCATCTCTCTCTCTCTCTCCAAAACAATGCTCACAAGACACAAAGCCATCATGGCTCACTTTCTCCCTACACATGTCAACCTTAATTTTAACTAATTCTTAACAAAGCTAACCCTTAACTAACCCACTTAATTTAACCAAAAGGTTTAAGCCACCATGGTCATCTAAACATGGTAACCCTAGACTTAACCCAAGTTAACATACACAAGTGTGTGCAGTCCAGATAAAATTCCGATAAAATTTCCATTAAACCAGATAAAATATTTAAAAGCCATTTTGGTAAACTTTTTACCAAAACTTCATTTTAGAATTTTCCCCATTTATCGGTATTTAATTGTACTGAAATATTAAAATATTCATTAAAATTGATATTAAATTATGAAAATTCCCAAAAATAATATTTTATTTTTTTGAAATGTTACAGTCTTCCCCCTTAAAGAAATTCGGTTCCCGAATTTAAATTTAACCCCCAAATTCTAAAACATTTCAATAAAATGTCCAAACCAACGGGACTCCGAAATCATCAATACATAAAAGGCATCATAGTGCAATACATGCGCTTGAGTAACGAGCAGATAACTCGAATCAAAACTACGTCAAGCATCCTGCAATCATCGTAGTCAAGGTGAAACACGAATGCCAAATCCAAGAAAAACCGATATGCTAGAAATCGGAACTATACATGTAAATACCAAATCCGTACATGTAAATATCTGAAGGAAATGCATGCCAAATTCCTTAAAGTCGATGTGCAATGCGCATAGCACTGCACAGTGGCGGACGTTTCTATAAGAAAATAGTCATATACTTATATATCTTTGTTTAGTATGCACGATCCGCCGTTTTGAAAACACTTTTAGAAGGGTTCCATGTTTTAAACGTTTCGTGTCACATCGGACACGTATATAAATAATGAGACTATAGCTGGCTTTCGGAAATCCCTTTGAAATCTATCAATGCATGCAAAATATATCCAGGCACTGTCCTCTGACTAGTCCTGCTCAGTACGAAAACACATAGCAAATATCATAAAAACGTACTGCTCCATAAAAATCAATCCCCAAAATGCATATGAAAACCCTGTGCGTCCGGTGCGCACGGAAATCAAAATCCATACATGTGTCAAGCTGGTGCACAAAACGACATCGAGGTGCAACGGGTGTGCACGAAGCATCTGTCATAGGCAACGTGTGTGCCTAACAGCAAAATCAGGTGCATCTGATATGCACGAAAAAATCTCGATTTAGTGCATCTGGTGTGCACCAAATCGCATCTCATAACTGTTGGAGATAGTGCCATCATAGTCAATTATTGGATCGCAGGTACGTGATTGCAATGATTGCGGAGGACCTATACCGGTAGGACAGTCTTACTCGAGATGATAGTATGCTATCTGGTTTGCCTTTATCAGTCGTGTACATGTTTAGGTGACTGATTACATGTTACACTTTGATAGAGCCCTTAGGATCTTGCTTTACTACCAACAGTATGATGGCGATCATATACGTGAGAGTTGGGTAGTTTATATGCATATCCTTAATTGTGGTCCCTAGTCGTGGGAGTTTCGAGACAGGGCATCGATACTCCGGAGTAGACTAGTGTGTACAGTCGAGACCCCGACGAGGGGCGGTGGCCGGTCTCACAAGCCACTAGTGTCAGTTGGATCACCTAAGATGTATACAGGTGCTCATTGGGTTATGAGAACACCGGACAGGACTCGCCGGGAATCTGCTAGTTAGTACTATACCTATCGTCAGATAGCAGTTCCCTGGTGACATGTGTACAGGTTAGTTCATCGACCTGAGGTCGTCATTTGTCTCATGTGAGTTCCCACTGTGCTTTGATTTCTACCCTACCACGGCTCAAAGGAGTCGTGTAAACAGGTGGCTTTTGGGTACAGTCCCGAGCCATATGGAGGCACGTGAGCGGATCGGCAGGGGATTCGTCTCTCCCGGTATTGGGGGCGAGGTCGTGCTGTGTCTAGGAGAGCCATTACACAAAGTCCATGGCCATGGCAGGAGATTTACTGGTAGGTACTCCAGTAGTATCTAAGGGTGTTATTGGGCTACTCTCCGACACGACTTATACTGCTATTGGGGGTCTGACGTTTCTAGCCCCCTAGGCAGATATGCGATACTCATAGACGAACGGACCGGACTGTATATACATTGTCACTGTTAGGCTCAGTAGGGTTTCTGGATGAGTTCGCTCATCAGCCTCCCTTGAGGTCAGTCCATGGGCAGCCGTTACGCATAGCTAGTGCCGCTGACGGTTTGTGGTTAAACCCACTGCCAGGGTACTGACGAGTCATTAAAGTCCCCCACAGACAGTTTCCCAAGTTCAGGCGAAACGTTGTAGAGGCCGTATGGTTTTATGGCAGGGTTCGGAAAATGCACGTGCGTTTACGCATGTGTTATTTTTCGGGCAGATGATACTGGTCGGCTTTGGTTTAAGCCGGATCCGAGTATTGTATTGAGTAGATATAATATCTTTGTCTCAGTTGCATTTGTATTCGGTCGTAATACAAATGCGGGTATATTTATACAGTTACGGGGTTATACTGAAAGTCGTTTCAGGATCACTTTTGGAAGTTGCCAGTTTCCAGTTTTCTATCAGCCGTTCTTTAACATTCGGTTAAAGACGGATTTATCTTTTCTTGGATGAGGGTGAGTCATTCTTCTAGAAGGTTCTAGAAATGGTGAGGTGTTTAGTGACTCATGGTTGCATTAATGGTTCAATTAATGCTTATGGTGACTAGGTTATTAGATTCATTGTATCTTAGTGACTCATTGTTTTCATTAATGATCAAGATAAGCTTCATCCTCTTATGGTTACCTTCCCCTCCTCCTACACTCACCCTCCTCCTTCTCTATATAAGGCCGGCCCCTCCCCTCTCTCATTTACTTACTTGATGTTTCATTTGGTAGAAAAAGATTATGATAGGTTTTATCGGTGTATGGAATTTCACAGCCCATTTCATTCCATCACCCGATTCCCACGGCGACTTCATTAACCGATCGTCCACGGATTTGGACGAAGTGAGACAAAGTCATCTACTCATTCTCTACATCATTCTTGGTCGTCTCTTTTAGCAAACTTGACGACCGAGTTGCCTCGAGTCAGAGGCGGGAGCCCGTTTAAAGAATCAGAGACGTGGTGCCACTTGGACGAGCAGATAGGAGATCGACGAGATCGGAGCAGCCGCAACGGAGCGTGGGATGATGGTTAAAGAACGAAGGACTCGGATCGT
The DNA here is from genome assembly GCA_030015575.1 of Agapanthus africanus. NCBI lineage: Eukaryota > Viridiplantae > Streptophyta > Magnoliopsida > Asparagales > Amaryllidaceae > Agapanthus > Agapanthus africanus. Next base: position 393,410,039 of record JASDDO010000026.1, on the reverse strand, counting down.
TCGGTATAACCTTTCTACACTCTTTACAGTTTGTTAGTTTAGCAATAATGGAAGATCGGGTTAAAGTATACGATAGCGCCAGTTAAAAGTTTTTGTTCCGCATTTGGCGTCTGTAGACGGCCGGGGCGCTAGTGTAGACTAACAGTGGTATCAAAGCCTCACCATTTTGCTATACTAACTTGTGCTAACGCGTTTAAAACATCGATCGAAGCGGAAATCAAAAACCGCATTTTTCAATTTGACAGTTTCTGTTGATTTTAAATGGTGTCCTAAAATTATTCTACATATCACAGAAATCTGTGCAGGATTTTATAAGAGCACCGACAAAATTTGGGTACGTGATTCCACCAAACCGCCGCGGAAACGCGGCCAAACCCATGGTTTGGCCGCGCATCCGCGGCCACTTGGTGAGATCATGCTCCCAAATTTGTACAGTGTGTTCCCCTCTGGAAATTGGGGTTTTTGGTATATATCTTTTGGGCCCAGATTTTGTTACTGTTCACCAGTTGTTCGTGGGGCCCACTTTGTGATATTTAGTCGATCGAAATTTAAACATGTTAGTTTACAGTGCTTACATTATATCTCCGACCGGGAATGTCATTTGATCGGTAAACCGCGTCTGATTGCTATAGTTCTTTTAGACGGGTTTACGAACGTGACATTCGCGTTGATGTTCTATGTTGTGCTGTGATGTTGCGGATTTGTCATGGTGGATAGCAGTGTGCAATGGTAGTGCAGTTTGAGTTTATTTGTACATTTGATATTGCGGGGCGAGCGTCCAACATGTGGACTGCCGTCACTGCCTGTTGTATAATATTCTTTTGGGGCACGACCAGGTTGCGGTCGATGTACCTGTTGTACTATTTTTCATTACTGTACTAGGTTTTTCCCCGCGACGGAGTGCACGGATAGCCGGGTTCTGGAGGGAAACGGGTCCGCATCTCATGGCTTTGAGAGGCAGAGGGGTCCCAAGCTAGAATTGGCAGACTATTCGTCGCACTCATAGGGGGTACAGGTTAACCCAAGGAGGGGTGCTCAAGCTACCGGATTCCGTGAAGTGCCGGGTGGTCCATTCACTATGCTGTAGGGGGCTGCCTCGCTTCAGGTTTTGGCGGGTAACTTGCCGCACCCGTAGGGGTCTAGGTTTCATTGCACAGGCTATCCACACGATAGGGGAACGTCGGGTTTCAGCAGCGGCTCTGTGAAACCCGGGGATCCCAGATTATCTGTATTGTTCTGTGATGCTTATTACTTTTCTGTAATGTTGCATATTATCACGCCTGGAGCGATTATTGTATATTGGTTTATATACTATTAGATGTTGTATATGTTTTACACCCGCGCTAGTCCAGTCCCCGCTCTGTCGTTAGTTAAGTAACCTAACGGGTGATGACGGGACCCAGTGACGAATGCGGATGGCATATACGTATATTTTATTTTCGTTCTTTTCTGGTGTGATTATTGATGGGACTGCGTTGATTCTGATCAATGCAAAGTAAAATAAACCTGTTTACAGTTGTTGGAACAAATTTAAAAAGTGTTATTACAAAGACGTTTCCTTTTGTTTTGCATAGCGTTATTCAGTGGAATATCCTGCACATCATTCGACGGGGCAAGGGCCGATATCCCTTCACCGGGACTGACCCCTTGGGCAGAAGTTTGCGTCAGGGTAATAACTTCACTATAGTCGATTATAAGTTGCTTTGCACCGCGGTATGCAGTGGAATATCCTGCACCTCATTCCACGAGGAAAGAGCCGAGATCCCTTCACCGGGAGTGACCTCTTTAGCAAAGGTTTTCGCCACTATATTTTAAAAATCTATAAGGTTCCTTCAGCGATATCAAGTTCACTACGTTAAAGGTTTTTCGCCAAAAACCAGCCGTAGCCTTCCGTCACTTCTTTTGGGTATTCAGTAGTATTCAAGCTATGTATTTTGACCAACGCCAAGGCATAGTGTTTGGTAGCTACTGGGTATTCAATTGTTGCATAGATAGATGAGTTGGTTTGGTACAGTCGTTCTGCCATTTTGGCCAACGTCAAGGGCATGTGCGGGTGGGTTCAAATTGACAAGATAGTGACGGGTAGAACTTGGCATGTGACTTATGAAATTTTGACCAACGCCAAGGTTATAAGAGCATGGGGCAAAAATCTTATCGGGAGTTTCTAAAGAAACTGAAACTTGCCAAGTATGCGCATACCTTCTGGAGTATGAGTAACGTGGATGCATTCCATCACGTTATCATGCGATGAGAGTTGGATCCCGATTCCCACTGATGAGTTGGTTTACTCTTCGGGTGATCCCGATTGATTCTTCTTTAGGTTTGGAGGAGAATTTGACAGGACAGTGGGAGGTTTCCGGATTAGATAAAGTGATAACCATTCTGATATAGGTTAGAGTGCACGCAGAGTGTTTCTTTTCTCTCTCTCTTTGGCAGCGACCTTTGACCGACCCTAGACTATGACTCAGTGACCAGGTTGACCGAACCTTCTTAAAATACTGGCTTTTGGATTGTCTAAGTTGCATAAGTCGTTGCCACTCCTTCTTTTACCCTTTGCATTTCTCAGAACACCCGTATTACTACGGACGTCCACTTCTATTGGATAGATCCATCGTATGGTTATATACGAACTCGAAGGGACTTCTTCGAGGATGGATCAAGGTTCAGGAGAAATAGAATTGGTTTATTCAGTTGTCTTTTATTATCACCTTCTTTCAGGTTGCGAGGGCTCCTTGGTTTAGGAGAGTACACCTATTAGGCTTATTGGATAGTCTTATTCCAAACAATAGGCAGGTGCCGAAAGGTAGGGAATGAAGAAAACCAATTAGCCTAAGTAGGGTGTGCAAAAGGTAATATGTAAAGACAAAATAAAGGGATTAGAAAGAGGGCAAAGTAAATTGCGACTGTTATCATTCACGACCAAAACCGCGTACTTCATCACCACTCCTATTTCACCTTTGAAAGGATAAGGTATTATTCTGTTGTCTTTTATCATCACCTTCTCTCAAGATGTGAGTACTCCTTGGTTTAGGAGGGTACACCTATTATGCTTACTGGATAGTCTTCTTCTAAACCATAGGCTGGTGCCGAACGGTAGGGAAGGAAGAAAACCATTTAGCCTAACGATGGTGTACAGATGGTAACGACTAAAGGCAAATAAAGGGATTTGGAGAGATGGCAATAAAATATACGGTTAAAGTCATGAATTGGATTATGGAAGAGGCATTACTATGAATACCAGGATACCCCTACGAAACATTTTCATGTTTCAGTGCATTGTTAAAGAAAAACTGTTTTCCCGATTAGACACTTACTCCAAGGGTATGTATTTACCAGGTTTCATTCTTATATCTGTATGGTTTTACAGATGATGAGTGGGAGTAAGTTATTGGGAATTAGGTGATTATCCTCATTATATCGGAATTCGTTGTAATTGGTGATATTTGAGGAAATCGCCAGGGTACAGTTTTCAACCTACGACGCACAGATTTTGAGTTGTTTAACTCAGCGGACTTATACAGAGTATTGTATGTTGTCCAGTGTCCATCAGGACAAAGGGGTAGGTCCTCGTACTATGTTCTATTTACTTATAAACTTCTCTAGTATTTGGACAAGTGTTTCGTAGAAATACAAGGTCTAAGTTTTGAGAAGTTATGGGTATAAGAATAAAGTAGAGAACCAGATATCACAAGTATCGGGATTCTTCAAAGAGATCGAAGATGTAGATTCTTGTGATTGGTATTCAGATGATAGTGATGGTTTTGAGAAACGTGTTTCTCTTTCAGGTTACTCATAATTGGATGGATTCCTAAGTTGAGTAATGCTGATTAGCCTCTTTCCATTAAGTTGATATGCACTGGAGACAGCTGCATGATTTGAATCAGGTTCCAATTAAATAAGTGCCAAAGTTTCTATATTGGATATAGAATAGTTCGTACCTTAAAAGATGTTAAGGTACGGGGAGTTGTCCAGCTTATGCTTAAAACCAGACTCTGGATAACTCAGGGCACGTTTCTGTAATGGCTGTTTGTGGGTTGACCCTCGCTATGACAAGGGTTGATATTCTACCATTTGGAAGATCAATAATGATATTGTCCTTGACTCGCCACAGTTTTAGTAAAATGGATCTTTTTCAGAAAACAGTAGTGGGAGTATGGTAGAACTGGAAGTGATTCCAGAACCGCAAACGATTACGGAAAATTTAATAGGACCTATATATTCAATCGGGTTTGACATTCCATTAGCCACTCCGCAGATATGGTGGGTAACCTCAGACACCCGAGAGGTACATCGGTAGCCTCAAGGACGGTGACAGGGAGGTTTTTATCTACCCAGACTTGACACTACTGATGTTCCAGGCTATGAGACCCGGTAGGAGGGTTGTCGTAGTCAGTGGGAGTAGCAGAAGCATAGTGGGCAAGTAGCTTATGTCTATTTATAGACTTGAGCAGTTATAGCGGAGATAGATCATCTAATTTTGATGTGACAGTCATAGGTTTGACTTCATCAGAATAGGGGATGGATCTGTTAAGAAGGTAGTAGGGTGTGATGTCATGGTATATGGATGACATACACAAAGTAGGAGGTAAAATTCCTATACTACGATCGGTTGTACTGTGGTCGTCACACAGTTGTTTCTCCAGACAGGATATGGATATAATATTTGACATTCTGGTTTCTGGATCTATGGTTTTAGATCTAGATTTGGATAGTTTCCCAATGTGGGTACTTTGACAGATATTCTAATGGTTTTTAGAATAGTTGACTCCTAGCATGGTGGTGTACCTGCAGGTGATGGAGTCACCCTCTCTAAAGATGTCTTACAGACTAAAGGGGAGTGGGATGTGCATGATTGACAGATCACTTGCTTAGGCAATTGAGTCAATCGTGAGATGTCAAGTACCACACCAGATGTTGTTTTTGCACTAGATGCAATAAGTTTGTATTAATCCAATCCTGGAGAAACATAAGGAAGCAGTTTTAGAACATAAGTACATGTTCTACGGATTTGATAACAGCAGCCTCCTTCGGGAGACGATTATCATTCCAGGATTCAAAGGTGACATGGTTGACAGAGTGATTGTCAGAGTTATAGTTTTCCCTCTAAAGAGGGACAGTATTATGGACAGGTGGTCCAAGAGGATACTGTGGGAGGCTTGGTGCAGGATACTGATTAGGTTCAGTGATCGATACAGTCTACGAAGTTTGGATTTGGAGTTCATTTATGAACTAGGTCCCATCAGATATCCAGACATATTCTAAGACAGGTATTACTCAATTCGGGAGATGGTTTTCTCCTCGAACTTGAGATTTAGAGAGATATAGAAAGAAACTTCTAGGCGGATCCACTCACTGAGGCTATTTCTCGAACACAATAGTTTTACAAACGGGCTTTGTGAAACTGATTAGTAGAGGAGTTGGATGTTCGGTTTCACACGGGCTGTGAGTAGTCGACATCGCAATAATTAGCCTTAAGTGCAAGTGGGAGATTGTTGGAGATAGTGCCCTCATAGTCAATTATTGGATCGCAGGTACGTGATTGCAATGATTGCGGAGGACCTATACCAGTAGGACAGTCTTACTCGAGATGATAGTATGCTATCTGGTTTGCCTTTATCAGTCGTGTACATGTTCAGGTGACTGATTACATGTTACACTTTGATAGAGCCCTTAGGATCTTGCTTTACTACCAACAGTATGATGGCGATCATATGCGTGAGAGTTGGGTAGTTTATATGCATATCCTTAATTGTGGTCCCTAGTCGTGGGAGTTTCGAGACAGGGCATCGATATTCCGGAGTAGACTAGTGTGTACAGTCGAGACCCCGACGAGGGGCGGTGGCCGGTCTCACAAGTCAATGGTGTCAGTTGGATCACCTAAGATGTATACAGGTACTCATTGGGTTATGAGTACACCGGACAGGACTCGCCGGGAATCTGCTAGTTAGTACTATACCTATCGTCAGATAGCAGTTCCCTGGTGACATGTGTACAGGTTAGTTCATCGACCTGAGGTCGTCATTTGTCTCGTGTGAGTTCCCACTGTGCTTTGATTTCTACCCTACCACGGCTCAAAGGAGTCGTGCAAACAGGTAGCTTTTAGGTACAGTCCCGAGCCATATGGAGGCACGTGAGCGGATCGGCAGGGGATTCGTCTCTCCCGGTATTGGGGGCGAGGTCGTGCTGTGTCTAGGAGAGCCATTACACAAAGTCCATGGCCATGGCAGGAGGTTTACTGGTAGGTACTCCAGCAGTATCTCAGGGTGTTATTGGGCTACACTCCGACATGACTTATACTGCTATTGGGGGTCTGACGTTTCTAGCCCCCTAGGCAGATATGCGATACTCATAGACGAACGGACCGGACTGTATATACATTGTCACTGTTAGGCTCAGTAGGGTTTCTGGATGAGTTCGCTCATCAGCCTCCCTTGAGGTCAGTCCATGGGCAGCCGTTACGCATAGCTAGTGCCGCTGACGGTTTGTGGTTAAACCCACTGCCAGGGTATTGACGAGTCATTAGAGTCCCCTACAGATAATTTCCCAAGTTCGGGCGAAACGTTGTAGAGGCCGTATGGTTTTATGGCAGGGTTCGGAAAATGCACGTGCGTTTACGCACGTGTTATTTTTCGGGCAGATGATACTGGTCGGCTTTGGTTTAAGCCTGATCCGAGTATTGTATTGAGTAGATATAATATCTTTGTCTCAGTTGCATTTGTATTCGGTCGTAATACAAATGCGGGTATATTTATACAGTTACGGGGTTATCCTGAAAGTCGTTTCAGGATCACTTTTGGAAGTTGCCAGTTTCCAGTTTTCTATCAGCCATCCTTTAACATTCGGTTAAAGACGGATTTATCTTTTCTTGGATGAGGGTGAATCATTCTTCTAGAAGGTTCTAGAAATGGTGAGGTGTTTAGTGACTCATGGTTGCATTAATGGTTCAATTAATGCTTATGGTGACTAGGTTATTAGATTCATTGTATCTTAGTGACTCATTGTTTTCATTAATGATCAAGATAAGCTTCATCCTCTTATGGTTACCTTCCCCTCCTCCTACACTCACCCTCCTCCTTCTCTATATAAGGCCGGCCCCTCCCCTCTCTCATTTACTTACTTGATGTTTCATTTGGTAGAAAAAGATTATGATAGATTTTATCGGTGTATGGAATTTCACAGCCCATTTCATTCCATCACCCGATTCCCACGGCGACTTCATTAACCGATCGTCCACGGATTTGGACGAAGTGAGACAAAGTCATCTACTCATTCTCTACATCATTCTTGGTCGTCTCTTTTAGCAAACTTGACGACCGAGTTGCCTCGAGTCAGAGGCAGGAGCCCGTTTAAAGAATCAGAGACGTGGTGCCACTTGGACGAGCAGATAGGAGATCGACGAGATCGGAGCAGCCGCAACGGAGAGTGGGATGATGGTTAAAGAACGAAGGACTCGGATCGTTCGGTATAACCTTTCTACACTCTTTACAGTTTGTTAGTTTAGCAATAATGGAAGATCCGGGTTAAAGTATACGATAGCGCCAGTTAAAAGTTTTTGTTCCGCATTTGGCGTCTGTAGACGGCCGGGGCGCTAGCGTAGACTAACAATAACCTGCGCCCAACATGCGCTAAAAATCCAAATCTGGTGCATCCATCATGCACGAAATCATGAAATCCAATAACAAGCGCCGAACATGCGCACAGATCCAATCGGGTGCATAAAGTGCACAAAACAAATATCGAGCATTACTATCGAAATCGAAGTCCAGTGCATCCAAGTGCACAAAATACGAAGCACTGCACTGCAAACATATGTCAACTATACCGAGTGCAAAAACCAAACCGCGTGCGTTCATACGCACAAAATCAACTCAATATCTAAAACCCATAAAATCATCACATGTAAAACTAAGGCACAAAAACGATACCAAGTGTAACAACTGTGCGAAAATCGTAAATACTCCGTAAGCGCAATCATGGTGCAAGAAAACAAGTATCGTGAAACTCAGTCATCAAGACTAAATCATGCAAACGGAACGCCCAAAATACGAAATCCAAGATGACGGATGCGTGATAATCGAATCACAAAATCACAAATCGTAAATATCATCGTCGGTATACCCTCCTTCAAACCGGGAAGTGTCGGTGCATCCAATGCTAACAGCGCGAGTTATCTACTTACCTCTGGCTCACGGTCTGGCGCCCTTTGTCTCTGGGTCCTTATCTTCTCTGCAGATTACCTATCTCGCAATCAATCGGCTCATCGGCCCTGTCAGGTGTGCTAACGGGGACGATTCCGTTCTGGCACTTCTCTGGTCATCTCTCGGTCAATCATCACGACCACTCGTAATGCAGCATCTTACTGGCGTTGGCCTCTGGCTCTTTGAAAGCACATCACATCTGATTTTGGGTGCAAATAGCATTGCAGCTGTGTCCTGGAAGGAATCCTGCTCAAGGTCTCTTCCGACCTCGCCTATGCCGATCTGTACGGAGGCTGGTACTATTATATCATCTTTTCTCGTTTTCTGGACATCTGCATGTGCCGCACACATTTCCTCGGAAACTGGCCGTATCCCAACGCCCTGTAAGTATATCAGGTCTCTAGCCTCGACGGAAAGTAATGACAGTTTGTCAGCGTCTCGCACGAACCTTTTGTCCCGCTTGTCTTATTGTCGTCCACTATGACGTCACGCCGTGTTATCTACACACTGTAACTGCTCTCGGCCACGGTCTATCCAAAGTCTCTCGCACGGACTCGAAATCGCGTACTCTGTACCTTCACCATACTGTAGAAAATGTCTGGCCGAACAGGTACTCTGGAACGCGCCCCAACCATCGGAGGAAATACTCAATACTCGTCCGTCCTTGATCAACTCATACGCATCTGGGTGAGGTCCTTACCCGAACCTGGTCAACTATCTCGTCGACGATGCCGAACTGTGGCCTGCTGGGCGTGCGCAATATGACCACTCTTGGGTCTAAGTCTTCTCATAATTTATTCCAGAGAGGTCCTGTCTAGGCCTTTCTCGAATCTCGTTTTTGCCGAATTGCCCGGAAGTCATCGTCCTCTACTAAAGCCAATTCTTGTTCTGAAACAGCTGCGTACTCATCACAATTCCTTCTGGAAGGTATATCCATAAACAAAGCCTCTGCATACGTATTGCATCTCTGATGTCAACGGAGTGGGACGTCATCTCGTTGAAATCTCTTGCGAACTCTTTACTTCACTCTGCTCGATGTCGACTGATTCGGACTCGTCTCATCGTGGCTGCATGAACTGAGCTCCAACGGCTATCCTCGTATCTGGAGTCTCCCAAGAAGTGCATCTCACCACCTAGCATCCGAATTAAGTCGAGCCATTCGATCGATTCATCAAAACCTCATAATCCCCCAAGAGCTCAACATCTTGGGTACAGTATAATAGCATCGAGTACATACCACAGCATCGGTGGTCCAGCCGTAGAAGGGCAAACCCAAGCCTTACTAATGGCACCGCAGAACTACCGCAAACCCTAAGGTTCAAAGGCTTTCACACGCTCATGATGTCGAGTTAGGGTTTCATTCTTCTAGAGGGACCATAGAATTGCCTGCATGTCTTTCCGAATACTTTAAACTTGGAATTATAGGTTTCTGACATTCGATCGTCTCTGTCGACTCTCAACGTCTCTGCATGAAGTCGTCTCAGCTGGAATCAATCTATCTGATGACCTCGCATCGGGGTAGCGAACGATCGACATGTCCTAGTCATTCATCCTCGGTGACTAGCGACCTTCTATAATCTTAGTATACTCGTACGGCAATAGCTCCAATATTTGGGGCGATATCTCGTCGTTCACAGCAATACGTCAACGGTCATCAAAGTCTGGCTGGCCTCTGTAAGTGGCTCAATCCTCTGGTGCCAATCCGTACGTCCGAGTAATCTCATACAGCGATCCATCCACGCTCGTGGCACAAAAACACAATAAAAAAGACACATCTCCGCAGTCGTGTGTCGCCAGAATCACGCCCTGGTCAGTCCTCGTTCGTGACGAGCTCATGCTGACCGCAACTCTAGCCGTAGCTCTCCCTGCCCATAATCATGGCAGCAAAACCATAACTAGTACTGATGAGGCTAGATCAGGAATGAATATTATACTGAACAAAGAAATGTACATCCTAAGGCTTCTTAAGTGGAGTGGCGTGTCGTAAATATGCCGCGGAACATACCCACGGTACTTCACTCTACTTTAGTCACCTATTCCATCAACCAAGGGTCGTCCTATGCTTCGAAGGTAAAACCTAACGCTCTAATACCAACTTTGTCACGTCCCGAAAGTACGGAACATGACCGGCTCTTAGGCTACGAATGTCTCAAGGCGTACGTGCTCTAAGTAAGCCGAGCCCAGAAATCCAAACCAAGAATAGTAGAGTGTAGGAAAACCATCATAAGTCAACCAGCTAGCAACATAGTATACAACGCCTAAAGGCGAGGATCACAACAGAAAGGAAACTCCAACAGCATGAAATCCACAGAAATATAACGTGCGACTCTAAGGTCGAAAGAATAAATATCACTGGTCTCTATCTCAAATAAGTACATGTTTGGTTGATGGAACTTCTAGATACAACTGAATATAATATACAATTTATAATGATGGGTACGATACAATAAACCCACCTACTAGCAAGTCACCCGAAAGGAACAGTGCCCGCAAAGCCGTAATAAAACCTGTACGGCAAACCTGCAAGAAACTAGGGCACAACGGGGGTGAGTTACCAACTCGTGAGTAGAAAAAGATCTACGAACAGAAAATCGCATGTATGACGCAATCCTAGGTCATATGATCAATATATAAACCTCAAATGAATAAGTCTAAAGCATGCTAAGGTGGCAATGAAACATCTATACATGTATGTAGTACCAAGTGCTCGTGTCAGTGCCTCAGGTAATAACATGTCATATATAAGAGGTATGTCTGCATGGAATAATATGATGAAGTATCAAATGGATATCAATACACATATATTAGCGTCCCATTCCACTAATTTTGGTGTAAGGGTATATATAACAGTGCCCTCATACCCTGTTATATATACAAATGAAGTATGATCAATGCAATCGAGATCTGTATGTAATCAAAGTCTGTATAAACGTGGATCCCGTCCACCTGTCACCCAATGACAATAAGCATCATGCACGTAAATATCATAAGCATATGAATGGAAGTACGAGGATATAATCAAAATCATGGAACCGGAGTGCCCAGCATCGACACTCGAAAACATCATGAAAACTGTGCCCAGCATCGGTATGTAAATCCTCATATATCGGGCATCCGTCAGTCTGGGTCAGCCCACGGGCTCCGTCTGCGGTATCGGCCCACGGCCCCAGCAGTACGCCCATATCCATCTCTCAACTCCGGTCGGTATCCTCCGGATATCCGTCGAGCTCAAATACAATCACCGGTAGGTAGTAGTCCCTCTGCCAGGCTCACCGTCTACTACACAGCGATCCGTTCTCGCCCCGGGGTACCATACCGGGTCCACCATGTACCCGCATTCGGCCTCATCCGCCTCCTCGAATCGGGTTCCACATGTCACTCTAGCACCGAGAATACACATGGTGGACGCACTGAAATATCATATCAAGGGTAACCGGGTTTTTAAAGCAATTACATATTTTCTTTTGAAATATCCACGGTTCCCAAATCCAGAAATATCATGGAAACAACATATCTCAATGCGTATAATCAAAGCATGTTGTATGAGACATGTAAAAGAAATACAAGCACCTCTGTCTATCCTGCAACCTGGAATAGTAATATGCACATATTGGGGGAAGCCGCTCTTTTAAAATGAATCGGTTTTAAGAGTATCTTGCCATTCCCAAAAATTGGAAATATCATCTATGTATGTGCAAGTATGAGTATGTGCACAAATATATGTGTACAATGAGTATGCCATGCAAGTATCGTATCCTGAATGTAACAGTACTACAGTGTAGTGACATGGCAATTATCGATGATGAAGTGTGTGAGCCGGCAAGCAAGTGTACGTGGAACATACGCATCATCGATAATGGTGCTGGTGTCCTAACAGCATGATGGTAATATAGAAATAGCACATGAAATGTAATGTGAATAGCAATGAACACGCAGAGTCGAATAAATCAACGTAATCTATGAAAAGTCTACAACAATATGTATATGTCATGAAATTGTGCCATTTGAAATAAGACAGATCAGCGTTTTTAGTAAAATAAGGGCTACGGAGTTTTTAAGAAAGATACGTCCTTTGAAAATATCCGTAGAATCCCTTTACTTGTTTTTAAGATATTCCCGATTCGTAAGTTTTGAAATAGGTATGACTTGGGTCTAGTCTAACATCTACTAAAATAACTACTGATCTAACTAACAAGTCAATCGGGAGGGGTATGGAAACCACCTAAAACTGAATCGAAATATATGTAAATATTAAAATAATAGTCGGTGATCCCGCCTCAATAGTATCGCGTACGATCCCGTATATCATCTGACATCCTCGAGTCATGAGTGCGGATCAATCATCAAAATACAGCTCGTACGGTAAGTCGTCGTACGGCATCCCAATAGATGGGTACGGATCAATATCACGTTCATCACACTATTTATCTCATATCCCCTTTTATCAAGATCATCATCCAGGGTACTGACCTATGTCCAGTACAACACTAATATCATCAATCCAATCATGATCTGGCTGCTGACCTACAGCCTCAAATCACTGATATCAACATCACATATCTTCATGAAGAAGGGTACATCACTCAATGCGACCCACTATAAATATCTAACATGACATATTTCATATCACGACCACATGTCAATTATTCAAAGTATATCACTCTGATATGTATCATCGTCTAAAGATCCGCTATATTATCAGGATGTATCTCAAATATGAGTCCTGCCATGCCACCGATATCATAACCTCAGAACATATCTCATCGACTCATCTCCAATGTCCTCCAATATCCTCATCGTCACCGTATAAACCTAGCAAATTCGCACGTGTGTGCGTGTGGGTATAAACCTATTCTAGGTTCGCGACTAGAAACTACACTAGTTACTTCTAACCCTATCCTATGCATATTCCACCTAACACACACTACTACAAATAAGGGTTACCCCTACGGATTTATCCGTAGGGGCAACCCACTGCCCCTACGGATATATACGTAGGGGCGAAAAAAGACCCCGTAGGTGCAAAGGCCGCAGGTGCAAGTTGAGGCCCTGAACTTGCCCCTACGGACAAATTTATGCCCCTACGGATATATCAGTAGGTGCTATAGCCCCTACGGAGTACCCCGTAGGGGTAATAAAATCATATATGTAATTTTTTTTTTTGAATATATTGTATAAACCTACGGATATATCCGTAGGTTCTTTTTATACCCCTACGGATAACTCCGTAGGGGATATAAAGTAGCCCCTACGGTTTAATCCGTAGGGGCTACTCCCAACACACTGCACTGAGATCGGGGGAAAAAATATCAGGAAACCTGATATTTTGCCCCTACGGATAAATTCGTAGGGGATAAACATTGGCCCCTACGGACATATCCGTAGGGGCACCCACAACACCCTGCACTGATATCAGGTGGGAAAATATCAGGTTTCCTGATAGTTTGCCCCTACGGATAACTCCGTAGGGGCAACATGTGTACCTACGGCGTAATCCGTAGGTACATATTGTCTGTGTTTTTTTTTAAAAAATGGGCTGCTAGATTTTTTCCCGCCCTGTGCACAATACTATATACATCAATCAAATCATATATTGCAGTATTCATAATCACATCTCACGCATATATATAATATACAAAAGAAACCCAAAAACTGAATATGATATAAATACAAACCAATATCAATATCGTTTCAAAATGTAGTACAATGTGATATAAATAAATACATGTTTCAAAAAATAAGAACCAAAAAGCTACCCTAGTTCGGTCCAGCTCCACCTCCGAATAACGTTCGAATAACGCGCGCCTGCTCCTCGGTAAATACACTCTCCAATGCTACATATAAGGGAGTCTGAGCGGCATGTGGAGCTGGCGATGTGGTCTGCACAGCCGCCGTCGAGGTAGTCGCTTGCGGAGCAGCGGCTGCGGGAGTCTGAGTGGGCGGTGGAGCTACAGGAGCTGTCTGCGGAACCGCAGCCGATGTAGTAGCTTGCGGAGCCGCAGCCGAAGGAGATGCATGGGGAGGCTCGGCCGATCTACCCTGTCGCGTCTGGACATAACGTGTGTAAGAAGCGTGTAAGAACTGTGTATTATTCGAATTCGTTTCATTATTAAATTATTTCGAAACCCTGTTTGGATATCTAGTTTGGAAAAGCGTTGTTTATTTTAATTACATATGTATGTATGATTAATCAATCTTAAGTCTAAAACCAAATAAGCTCAAGCTACGTACTAATTATGGATATGTTGATATGTATATAATATGAAATGATATTTTACTATAAAGTAGTATACATACCAGCATCTCCTTCAACTCCTGAACGGTGGCCCTCAAGCTATCCAGTTCCTGATGGACATGCCGGTTACTGGAGACGGAGGAAGTAACCGCCGGGGTGGAGTCCAACCTCATATGGGCCCTGCTAGGGCCCAATCCCCGGCCTCTCTCCCAACCTCCGTGGTGCCCTCCGTGTGCGGCGTCCAGAACTGGGGTCAGCAGCCTCGGATCGTTCTGTCCGGTAAAATCGATCCCCGAGGCCTGGGCCTGCTCAACCACCCGCTCCTACACCCACATTAAGCAGTAAAGTATAAGTATAAAATTTAAACTTGAACCTTCCAAAACTAAAATTTCAAATTTGGGTAGAAAAAATATTAACACTTACGCAGTACTCCTGGGTAGCGACGTCGGGACATCGAAGCTCGCCCGTGGCGGGATCTGTCGAGGTGCCGTGGACGGCAAGATATGCGGACAGCACGCTCGGTGTACCACCTGACGCCACGGTCCGAGATGTCTGCAATATTAGAAAGTAACTCTTAATATTAGAAATATTAGAGAATAACTCTTAATATTGCAGAATATTAGAGAATAACTCTTAATTTACCGATAACTCCATGGCTCGAGTAATGTTCCTCGAGCCACCTGTGTAAGTGGGGCGACCCCTCTTCGCCGACTTCCTGTTCTCCGTATTCTGAGCGGCCTGTTTCTGCACAACGCATTAACATTTAGTTTTCTAATTAAGAGACACAAAGAAATAAATTATATCATAAATAATGAATTAAATTTAAAATACATACTTGTTTGCGTTCGAAGTCGAAATAAGCGCACAATAGAGGCCATGTCTCTACGTCGACTCTCGCAAACGCCGGAGTAGATAGGAGGGCCGCTCTCTCTGCCTCGGGGGTCGCTATCCACAGGGAGTAGCAATCGGCCTTCAGCTCATTCCTGTTGTATCGGACCTTGGCCTGCATGTTCTTCATCAGGCCATTGTACAGAGCATGAAGGTCGAGC
Organism: Agapanthus africanus; assembly: GCA_030015575.1. Lineage (NCBI taxonomy): Eukaryota > Viridiplantae > Streptophyta > Magnoliopsida > Asparagales > Amaryllidaceae > Agapanthus > Agapanthus africanus. Next base: position 393,394,557 of record JASDDO010000026.1, on the reverse strand, counting down.
ACCCTCCCCGAGTGATCAGGGTCGGCTACAGGCTGAAAATCGTAATCCAACTGAAAATACAAAAAAAAAAACATTGTTATTAGATTGCAAGTGTTAATAATAAATATATTGGATAGATCAAATGAAAATATATATTAATACATACCCGAGCCTGATCAAAGAAGAGGGCGAATGAGCGCTGGTGCTGCTCGCCCCACTCAACGTGAAGTGGATAGTTCTTCACGATCCGGCTCTCGTCTCCCAAATACCGGCCGAACCTCTCGGCATGAGGACCGGTATAGCGATAGTCAAGGGTAAAAAATAGGGGGAATGCTGCCTCCCCCCTAGCTCTATCAGGCCTCAGCCTATGGGACTGATTCGGGCCTCGAGTCCCCCTCTGGGGATGGAGAGGCCCTACGTCTGCACGAAATATCAAGACAATCAATAATAAGACAAAGTTGTATTAAGAAATCAAGGTTAAACAAAAATTCAAGTGTGATATATACCTCCGGTGATTAGCGCACGAGCCTGGGCCCGAGCAGCAGCACGAGCGGGACGATAGTTCCTCCGGTGAGGAAGAACCGGGGTCCCGGACCCGGACGCATCCCCTCCAACTATAAAATAAACATCGACGCTAAATCTCCATGAAGTTCATATTTATTCTATATAGCATATGTAAAATAAATAAATATTTTAAATTTATTCATACTAACCTGCAGACGATGCGGAGGGTACGGAAGCGGCAGGAGTGGCCCCTGTGGAAGGTGTGGACGCACCACCTATAATTAGACAATTAAAAATAGATTTTATAAGTAATTGCAAAAAGAATGTGTAGATCAATAATATAACGTTCTAAATCAATATGCATGAACTATAGGACATATAAACATACCCGCAGGTGCGGTGGTGTCACCACCTACAGCTAGACAATAATAAAAATTGCTAAGTAAGAGCAAAAGGAATGTGTATATTTATGATATAGCATTCTAAATCAATATACATACACTATATGATATATAAACATACCTGGAGGAGCGGGGGTGGCCTCTGTCCCAGATGTGGACGCAGGACCAACAACTAGACAATTAAAAATAGATTTTATAAGTAATTGCAAAAAGAATGTGTAGATCAATAATATAACGTTCTAAATCAATATGCATGCACTATAGGACATATAAACATACCCGCAGGTGCGGTGGTGTCACCACCTACAGCTAGACAATAATAAAAATTGCTAAGTAAGAGCAAAAGGAATGTGTATATTTATGATATAGCATTCTAAATCAATATACATACAATATATGATATATAAACATACCTGGAGGAGCGGGGGTGGCCTCTGTCCCAGATGTGGACGCATCACCAACAACTAGACAATCAAACATTGACAATATAAGTAATTTTGACATAAACAGGCATGAATATCTGTAATATTAAATTGAAAATGGATATGCGTGCAGTATACCTGGACGTGTGGCAAAATCCAGACGGAAGGAGGCATCCGAAGGGGTCTCCTTTCTGGGTGCAAGACCGGCCCTCTGAAGCTCCCTACGGAGCTCTCCGGGCGGCAGAACCGCTCTGCCTCTGCCTCTGCCTCTGCCGCGGCTGGAGCTCCTGCCGCCCCTCGCTGCTCCCGACATCGTCATCAAATCTAGATAAACGGTTCGTGGACGCATTAGACAATCATTAAAAGTATTGACTATATATGATCTAGAGCGTAAAATGTGAAGTAATAATATAACATTACTGATAACCTTTTTCGTTTCGTGGGCGCATCATACATATCTACTTGGATTTCATCGTCGATGTCATTTCTAACCCACGTAACTTCATGATCGGTCGAAGACAACCCGTCCTTCGAAACAGACGGTCGGAGCACTTTAAGCCTTCTCTCTTCTTCGTCCTCATCGCTGTTCCTCGTATTCTGGGACATCGTAGACATCTCTAGGTTTCCATCGGCATACAACACTCCACCCCGGATGCTTCAAACACTATGAGTAGTATACTTGGAACGCTTGGTTCGGAAAGATAAACGGATCGTCCTGACCGTAAAATCGAAGTGTGTTCACACTGGTCAATCCATATTCATCTTTCCAAGTCCCAAGACTGCTTCTCCACCTGTCTGTATCGGTTCGCGGATCGTACCAAGTACAGTGGAATATATAAAAGGGTTCTGATCGTCCGGGATAGTGGATGCCGAGTATACAATTTAAGTACCCATAGTAAATCACACAGTCCGATCCTACCGTCGTAATCCCACTATTCTGAGTGATTCTAGATGTTTCTATGTCCTTAACTTCGAATTTGTATCCAAGGACACCAAATCCTTTGTAATGTGCAACCTCCATACTAGGAAATTGAGCTAAACATCTTGAATCACTCTCAAATGATGCAGACAAGTTCGGATCGTGGATCTAACAAAACAAATTTTACGATAAATACATAACGATATAAGTTTAGATTAAAACTGATAGCAATAAAATGTAATTCGAATAACTTACATGCACTGTGACCCAATCACAAAAATTATCCTGATGGTATTTTTCCAAACGCTTTTCGTTCCAATCAGGATGCCCCTCACGTACCTCGTTAAAATGAGTTCTGTTTTCGACAAATAATTGTGACATTAATATTATGTCATTTCATACACACACAAACACAGATATAACAATTAATCCAAAAGAACTTACTCTCTAATTTGTTCAAGACATACGCAATTAAGCAAGATAAACCGGTATATCTTGTTGATAAACATAGTGTCTACCCTCTTATACTCGGCTTTACCATATGGCCCGTCTTGAATTCTTCGTGGTCGGTTAAGCCTTGTCTCAATGTTCTCGTCCAGATAGCGGGAACAAAATGTGGTTGCTTCATCAAGAAGATAACCTTGCATGATAGAACCCTATGGTCGATTTTTATTGCGTATATACTTCTTAAGAGTGTAAAGGTACCTAATGAGAATATGTTGAATAAATAAACACGGGCATACATGACAAAAATAAATTTATAAATTGCGCGAAACGAAAAATTTAACGTACCTCTCGACGGGATACATCCATCGATATTGTACCGGTCCGGCTAATTTCGCCTCAGTTGCAAGATGAACCGTCAAGTGTATTATGATATCGAAGAATGACGGTGGGAAAATACGCTCAAACTTGCAAAGTATCAACGCAATAGAATTTTCTAGTTTATCCAGTTTCGCAACCTCCAGCGTTTTAGCACACAACTCCCTGAAAAAACAACATAGGTCGTTGATTACTAGACCAACCGAGTCGGGGAGAGAAGTCCTGAGGGCTAATGGAAGAAGGTGATCCACGATAACATGGTGGTCATGACTTTTCAGCCCATCGATCTTGCGCTTCACAATTTTTATTTTCTTGCTGAATGATCCTGAGAAACCTGTGGGGACTTTCAAATCATGCAACACCTGCAGGAATCTTTTCTTCTCCGGTTGTGACATATGATAAGCGGCATTGGGAAGTACAAACTTGCCCGGTTTACCCACTACCGGTTTAGGGTGCAGTTCACTTCTTATTCCCCACTCTTGTAGATCCATCCGGGCATTCATGTTGTCTTTCGATTTCCCGTCTTTACACAGAAGCAAGTTAAGTATGTGCTCTGATACTCCCTTCTCTATATGCATGACGTCCAGACAATGACGCACTGAATTTGTAGACCAGTACGGAAGCTCGAAGAAAATGCTTAACTTGTTCCAATATTGTGGTTTGACCTGTCTCGTCGGATCCATCCCGAAGGTCACGTTATTGTAACCAGCCCATTTAGCAGTCACGTCCTCTCCGGACAATGGGGATGGAGGCCCAAGAAGCTCCTGATGACCATCAAAGTGAACCGTGTCTAACCTATAGGGGTGGTCTGGAGGCAGAAAACGTCGATGGCCGCAATAAAAAACCTTCCTGCTAAAATTCAAAAATTTTGATGTTGTGTGTTCATGGCAATGAGGACATGCTTTGTGACCATGTACGGACCAACCTGAAAGCATTCCATACGCAGGAAAGTCATTAACTGTCCACATTAAAGCCGCACGCAGTATGAAGGTTGTATTTGTGTTTGAATCATATGTCTCTACACCATCAATGAACAAAGTTTTCAGCTCCTCAATCAGAGGTCGGAGATAGACGTCGATATTGTTCCCCGGTGAGTTTGGTCCGTCGATAAGAAGAGGCATCATAAAGTATGATTGGTCCATAGCCAACCAAGGCGACAGATTATAAATTATCATTACAACGGGCCATGTACTGTGACTTCCAGCCATATAGTTGAATGGGCAGAAGCCATCGGCAGCCAGTCCGAGCCGGACATTGCGAGGATCGCTACTGAATATTGCGTGCCTCCTATCGAAATCCTTCCATGCCGGTGAATCTCTTGGATGGCTCATTTTTCCATTTTCGCTTGGAGGAGCACGGTGATGCCAAATCATTGCCTCGGCTGTTTTCTTGCACCTGAATAGCCTCTGTAGCCTCTGTGTTATGGGAAAATATCGTGCTATCTTCACAGGTATATCAGGCTTCTTATCAGAATCTTTCGGCTTATACCTGGCCTCTCCGCATGTTGGACACTCTTTCAAATCTGAATTCTCTTTCCGGTACAACACGCAATTTTTAGGACATGCTTGAATCTTCTCGCACTTTAGACCCAAATCAGACATCATTTTCTGGGCTTCGTACCAGCTTTCGGGCACATTATTTCCCGGAGGCATAGAATCTTTCAAGAACGAAAGAAGCATTGTGAATGACTTGTTGCTCCATCCATTTAGGCACTTAATTTGGAAAAGTTGGACGAACCATGAGAGGGTGGAATACTTCGCATTCTCATAAATTGGTTTCCTAGCATCATTCATGAAATTTTCATATTTATCCGCACGCGGTCCTTGACCGGAAGGAATGTCATCTTCGGTACGAATAGATTCACCTAGGGCAGCCTCTACCATATCCTCTATTTCTTCTGATGGAAATAAATTTCCGTATCCTGCCGTATTACCGAATTCTTCTTCTTCTCCTGCCGCATTATCGTGTTCTCCTTCTTCTACCGCAGTACTGCATTCTTCTCCTTCCCCGTGATATTTCCAAATTGAATAAAGTCTAGTAAACCCATGTTTTACAATATGAAGCTCTGCCAATTCTACCTTCTGCCAGTACTTATTGCCACATCTATCGCACGGACAGAGAATCTTCTCTATTATGATCTTATTATGTGCTCGTGCAAATTCAAGGAAAGCAGCAACTCCTGCGACAAACTTAGGTTGCATACGTTGTTTCCAATCCACATACATCCAGTCCTTAACTCTGACGTACTCATGGGCCATGTTAGACTGAATAACATATAAATTGTAGGTTATGCTGACTATATTGAGAAATATAAGAACGGGATAGTTACTGACAAAGGAGAAAATCCATGTATATGCTTTGTGTGTGCGTTTGTCGTTGAAAAGAATAAATTATCGCACGTTATGTTGACCGATAGACGGGGACTAAGTGGCGCTTTTAGTTTCATATATGGGTATCGATGGGAATATGAAGGTTTCATATTATCATATATTGGTTTTAACCCGAACATCTCGAGTCGCTCTCTGATTATGCGTTTGTATGTATGTGTTCCGGCTGTCGGGGGTAGGCTTCTATCCCATTAAGAATGTATAGAGCGAACGCCCATCACTTGTGCTTTCAACCGTTTCGAGTAAATTTCGGCAGCACCTCCCCGCTGTTCTCCGAGTACACTGTAATAGAATAGATAATCATTTCAAAGCTGTGAAACAACGTTGAAATGAACATCTAATCTATCTTTGTACACGGAGAACCAGCAGAAAGGTACCGACGAAATATCTCGAAACGGATGAAAACACAAGTGAATGAAGGCGTTTGCTTTATACATTCTTAACTTGTCCACACGGGACAAATCTATGGGTTACCATACGATTGAATTTTCTCGTCGCGTAGACTATACGACGGTTGTTAGTATCGAGCTATACTGTCCGATATTTAACAACCTTCGTATAGTTCTAGGTCACGACGAGCATCGCACGTATGTTAATCGATAGACGGGGACTAAGTGGCGCTTTTAGTTTCATATACGGGTATCGATGGGAAATGAAGGTTTCATATCATCATCGAGTATCATATATTGGTTTTAACCCGAACATCTCGAGTCGCTCTCTAATTATGCGTTTGTATGTATGTGTTCCGGCTGTCGAGGGTAGGCTTCTATCCCATTAAGAATGTATAGAGCGAACGCCCATCACTTGTGCTTTCAACCGTTTCGAGTAAATTTCGGCAGCACCTCCCCGCTGTTCTCCGAGTACACTGTAATAGAATAGATAATCATTTCAAAGCTGTGAAACAACGTTGAAATGAACATCTAATCTATCTTTGTACACGGAGAACCAGCGGAAAGGTACCGACGAAATATCTCAAAACGGATGAAAACACAAGTGAATGAAGGCGTTTGCTTTATACATTCTTAACTTGTCCACACGGGACAAATCTATGGATTACCATACGATTGAATTTTCTCGTCGCGTAGACTATACGACGGTTGTTAGTATCGAGCTATACTGTCCGATATTTAACAACCTTCGTATAGTTCTAGGTCACGACGAGCATCGCACGTATGTTAACCGATAGACGGGGACTAAGTGGCGCTTTTAGTTTCATATACGGGTATCGATGGGAATATGAAGATTTCATATCATCATCGAGTATCATATATTGGTTTTAACCCGAACATCTCGAGTCGCTCTCTAATTATGCGTTTGTATGTATGTGTTCCGGCTGTCGAGGGTAGGCTTCTATCCCATTAAGAATGTATAGAGCGAACGCCCATCACTTGTGCTTTCAACCGTTTCGAGTAAATTTCGGCAGCACCTCCCCGCTATTCTCCGAGTACACTGTAATAGAATAGATAATCATTTCAAAGCTGTGAAACAACGTTGAAATGAACATCTAATCTATCTTTGTACACGGAGAACCAGCGGAAAGGTACCGACGAAATATCTCGAAACGGATGAAAACACAAGTGAATGAAGGCGTTTGCTTTAAACATTCTTAACTTGTCCACACGGGACAAATCTATGGGTTACCATACGATTGAATTTTCTCGTCGCGTAGACTATACGACGGTTGTTAGTATCGAGCTATACTGTCCGATATTTAACAATTTTCGTATAATTCTATGTCACGACGAGCATCGCACGTATGTTAACCGATAGACGGGGACTAAGTGGCGCTTTTAGTTTCATATATGGGTATCGATGGGAATATGAAGGTTTCGTATTATCATCGAGTATCATATATTGGTTTCCTATTATTTATAGTTTACTTTATTTTATTTAATATATATAATTAAATATATTGATAAATAATATTTGCAACAGAGAATCAAATTACCGAAATGCCCCATTTCATCTCCAAAGCTATTTATTTCCCCCAAATTAAAACCCCTCCAAAATCCCAAAAGAACCTTATATGGATTGTATGTAAGCTGAAGTAGAGGGGAGCAACAGAGCATTCTCCATTTTATACTAACTTTCTTGATCTAGTCTTGTATGAGCCATAATCCTATATACCATCGGATCTTTTGAAATTAGATGCCTGGTGTGCGTATGCAAGAATGGACCTAGTCTGTTTTCTATTTGACATGAGGTATCCAATTCCCCCTAAATTTTAACTCGGAGAACTAATTATCTATCTATATCAAAAAATTGAAGCAGCAAGCAGTGCCATTTCCTTCTCTTCTCCCAAAACCCAGCTCGCCTTCAATCTCTCCAACTCATCCTAACCCCAACCCAGCCCCAGCCGAACCCCAACCCAACACCAAACCCTAACCCGGCCTAACCCTAACTCCAACCCAGCCCCAGCCGAACCCCAACCCCAACACCAAACCCCAACCGAAACCCTAACCCTAACCCTAACCCCAACACCAGTCGTCGAACCCCAACCGCCGATCAAACCCGTACCCTAACCCTAATCCTAACCCTAACCACAACCGATACCTAATCCTAACCCTCATTGATCGCTACCCTAACATCATTATAATAATGTTTAACTAATTACCTGTAGGCGACGACGGAGACGCAATCGGCGACGACAAGGGCGGTGGCGACAACGAGAACGGAGCACGGTGGCGACCACGAGATCACTGCGCAGGTGAGGCGACGACGATTCGGCTTGGATTCGGTGACGACGAGATCACTGCGGCGGCGGCGGCGACGACGATCTCGATTTGGGAAATTTGGTTTCGCGCGAGAATAGGAAAGAGAAATAATCAGCGTAGGGATCGATCTATTAAATCCCTATTTATATGCCCCTACGGATATACCCGTAGGTGCTTGGTTTGCGCCACCGTAGGGGCAAAAAACACTTTAAGATTTAATAAATTTTAAATAAATATTGAACGACCGTAGGGGCAACCACTTTGACCTACGGATTAATCCGTAGGGCCAAACTTTTATTGCCCCTACGGATGATATTATCCGTAGGGGCAACCCCTTATCACACATAAACTAGCATATATTTGTATATATAATATATATGGTATACAAGAAATCGGACTGCGGGAGTGCTATACGCCATCCACCCGACTTCTTCCCGTAGATATAAATCTACTCACCTTTCTTTAAGCGTGCCGGTGCCGATGTCTCCATTTGCATCTCCAACGTTCCGACGCCATGTGGGGTACCTACAAGGATATCACACGCTAAAACACATGAAAACCATGTCGGAAACCAAAATGGTGCACGCTACGCCCATAGGTAAGAACCTGTGGCCTCGCGTGCAAACACAGCCAATATCCACTGTCGTTGACGTCCAAACGCCATCCGACAGAAACGAATCATCGAATACCAAAAACCATGCTAAAACAAGTCGTAAATCATACGCCAACTCATGAAAATCAACCCAGATTCTATCCTAACTGTAATCAGTCAAAACTAGACATACCAGGGGTCAAGTTTACAGGTAAAAGAGCCGTGCACGCAAAACGAGGGGGTTTTCCCCTGCTCTGGCTGCAAATTGCGGCCAGGGGGAATTTATCTGCGGCCGGGGGTTTGAGGTGGGGGCTAGGGATTTGGGTAATGGTTTCTATCTACCTGCATACCTCACTGCCAAGTCAATTTTATCTTAGGGTATCTCGGGTTGTAGCAGATTCCAGAAAGGTTGCAAAATCGACAAACTCCCTAAAATACGCCAAGTCGAATAACTCTGGTATTTGGGTGAAATCTGGAACAATCTCGGTTCAACTGGTCCCATATACCCCTAATAAGGCTACTCTAACCTTCAAAACCATCTCTTGGCCAAATCTCACTCAAAAACCCTAAACTAGCACTAGATCACAGATATAACAATAAATTTCAGCTATAAAACCAGAACTAGGCAGGATACGAGTTGGGTTGTGAGATTATACCTCAATGGGCCATAGGATGAAGGAGAAGGGAAGGAGGAGGAAGGAGGAAAGGGGCAGTAGGGGAGTGAGTTGCTACTGCTGTGCTCCTGGTGTTGCTGCTGATGTTGCTGTTGCAGCAGCTTGGTGGATGTTTTTCTGGGCTGAAGCTGTTTTTGGGTTGTAGTTGTTGCTGCTTGAAACTTGCTTTCTCTTTTTCTTTGCTGCTGTTGTATTGGTTTTGTGTTATTGTGGTTTTGGTGTTGTGGGAATGGTTGTGGTGGTGTGGTGGTGTTGTTTGAGTGATATTGTTGCAGCTTAAGCAGAATTTGGGGCTGAAGTGCTGATGATGCAACTGCTGCTGCAACAGAAGTGTTGGGGTGGCTGATGTGATGAAATTGGGGCTGAAAAGTGTTGATGGGAGTGTGTAAGTGTGGGCTATGGTGCTAGGGCTGCTGAATTTGTGCTGAGGTAAGGCTGATGTTTTACATCAGCTGCTGTTGCAGCTCATGTGGCAGTTGGTGTGGCTGGTGCAGTTGCTGATATTTGCAAAGTGGTTTCTTGTTGCTGTTGCAGCAGCAACTGCTGTTGCTTTGGGGCTACAGCTGCTGCTGTTGGTTAAAAGAATGTTGTTGTAGCTGTAACAGATGTAGGGGGGCTGTTTGCAATGAGTTTAGGGGCTGCTGATACAGCTGCTGCTGAGTTGCTGATGTTACTGTTGCATATAGCAGCTGCTGATGTGTTGGTAATGGGGGCTGGAGTGTGCTGATGTCTTCATTTGGAGGCATTATCATTTGAGAGGGAGTGAAGAACACAAGGAATAATGAAATGGGATGGATCATGGCACATCCTAGCCACCTCTCTCTCTCCCCCCAAAACAATGCTCACAAGACACAAAGCCATCATGGCTCACTTTCTCCCTACACAAGTCAACCTTAATTTTAACCAATTCTTAACAAAGCTAACCCTTAACTAACCCACTTAATTTAACCAAAAGGTTTAAGCCACCATGGTCATCTAAACATGGTAACCCTAGACTTAACCCAAGTTAACATGCACAAGTGTGTGCAGTCCAGATAAAATTCCGATAAAATTTCCATAAAACCAGATAAAATATTTAAAAGCCATTTTGTTAAACTTTTTACCAAAACTCCATTTTAGAATTTTCCCCATTTATGGGTATTTAATTGTACCGAAATATTAAAATATTCATTAAAATTGATATTAAATAATGAAAATTCCAAAAAATAATATTTTATTTTTTTGAAATGTTACATAAGACCGCCCGCATTCGATGCGAAATTAACCAGTTTACCCAACTTCCCAATGAACCATTTTGGAAATACTTTGAACGGTGTAAGGATCTTCTTCTACAATGGCCTCATCACGGAATCAATAGATTGGACCTTTGTCACATTATATATGAGGGTGTTGATCCAACAACAAAGCAGATGCTTGAAACCATTTGTCAATGTCATTTCCTGTCTAAAGATGATGGTGAAGCTTGGCAATTTCTGGAATATCTCGCTGAACAAACTTTACAGTGGCGATGCGTTAGACCTACATCGTCTAGGGGAGGTGTCCATCAGCTCGATATTTCCATCGCAGTGAAAGCCGAAATGGTCGCGATACAAAGGAAACTCTATGCTATAGAAAACAATGTCTCTTAGCCTCCTTAAACCAATTTACGCTCCCCAAAACCGTATGTGGTTGCTGTTCCAACCCATCACATTTGACGGAAGAATGTCCTTTGAATCCACCGTTTCAAGTTCAAGAACAAATTAATGCTACTTTTCAGCAGCGACCTAGAAACGATCATTATTTTTCCACATATAATCAGGGATGGAGGAATCATCCTAATTTTGCTTGGAGCCAAAACCAAAATCAAAATCAAAACCAGTTCCAAAGCAATTAACAAAGACTTCCTCCACAGCAATAGCAACCACCACAACCGAGTCAGCACCCCTATCAACCGCAACCCTTGCAAAACATGGCCAACAACTTTGATCCTTATAATAATTCTTTTGCCGGTACCGATAAACCCTCTACACTCGACACGTTCATTAAACATTCTATGCAAACGACTGATACTTTAACATCTTCTATCCAAAAGTTGATGCGGAACACCGCTTCCCACGTTGAAAGCATAAAATCGATAGAAGCACAACTTGCACAGTTAAATGCCGCGATGAGTGCTAGAGAGAAAGAGAAACATCCATCTCAACCTATACCTAATCCTGGCCACTCACAAAGTTATAATGTGAGTGACGTTCCTACGTTGAGATCGGGAAAAGTGTTGAACAACCATGTCGGTGAACGGGTTGATGAAGAGGAATCAATTGAAACCTGGCTTCTACTTCTAACCCTATTTCGTCTAGTCCGCTATCTTCCGAGCCTATTCTCCATTTTCCCCTAGGCTCGAACACTCATCCCGCTTCCTTGAGTCTACCTAAAACGATCCCCACTCCAATTCTGGGATCCATTCCATCCCCACAATCCTCTCCAATGTTGGACCCAGCCCTTACTGATAAAGCACCTTATCCAAACAGGTTAAGGGGAAACAGACAAAGTCCACAAATGGAGAAGATTGTCGAAATTTTTAAACAAGTTAACATAAACATTCATCTCCTAGATTTTATTCAACAAGTTTCGTCTTATGCAAAATTTCTAAAGGACTTGTGCACTAGGAAGAAAAAAATTCAAGTGCCTAAAAAAGTTTTCTTAGCGAGTAATGTGAGCACTGCGTTTACCCAACAATTACCCAAGAAATGAATGGACTCCAGAAGTCCTACGATATCTATTTCTATTGGGGTTAAAAATATTAATCGTGCTCTACTCGATTTAGGCGCTAGTGTTAACTTGCTTCTGTATTCTGTCTATGAGCAATTAGGGATCGGAGAGTTCAAACCGGCTCACTGCACTATTCAAATGGCCGATCGATCTATCACCCAACCTAGGGGTGAGCTAGAGGATGTGTTAATCAAAGTCGGGGAATTTATATTACTTGTGTATTTAAAGTTAAAGATATACAGCCTGTGGCGAACCCATGAAACCAAATTCCGGTGATTTCAGGTCGACCTTTTCTTGTGACTTCCAACGCAATAATCAATTGTCGAAACGGCTCTATAACCCTATCCTTCAGTAAGAAGTCAATTGAGCTTAACATTTACAAGTTGGAAAGTGAACACTCTGAACCCCATGCTCAAGTATGTTCTGTCGAAAAGATAGATTTCGATATTAGTGAATTTGAACAGCTTCACGATTCTGATCTTGACTTTGCTAGTACGTTGTTGTTTGACACTGCTATTTATTATACGCATATGGACCATTCGATCGAGCTGTCCGGGTCAACATCTAACGCTTATTATGAACCTTTTATGGAGTTCGAGTATCATCCCGTTCTTTCTGATGAGATTATTATTCGGGATATTGATGAAAGCTTTGAAGAAATCTTCGCTGAAGAACTCGCGTTCTTAGAAAACATGGGTGTTGTGATGAGTCAACCCCAACACAAAGAAGTTGAACCACCACTCCTTCTTCTTATCAATAACAAGAATGCGAGTTATCCATCATCATTTTTTCGTCTCTATGAACCAAGACGTAAACCCATTCTATTCCACCTCTTATCACCTCTCCAGTTCTTCACGTCTATAGGTGACATGTTCTTCTACCAACCTTGGTGCTACATTGATAAAATATTTGAATAGTTTGTGTTGACATTCGGTCCATGTAAACCTTTAAATTGACCAATAACTTTAATCCCCCTCATAATTTTAAATGCTTAATACAATTTTACTCAAGTTTTGGGGGTATATTTTGGCTCTAGAACAAAAAGAAAATTTTTACAAAATTTTGAGCCAAAAATAAGTTTGGGGGAGGATTTCACTGTCATTATTTCATGTACCCGTTACTAAACTTTTCCTCCAAGTCTAAATTTTTTTTGTGATGCTTAACAAATGACATTAGTGAGGACACTGCTGCAAACAGGTTTGGAGGAGCTTTGTGCTTATTTACGCATTATTTTGCATTATACTATATATAAGCAAAACAAAAAAAAAATTATAATGAAAGTTTAGAAGTGAAAATTTACATATGAAAGATAGAAATAGTTTATGAAATGCAAGAAAGTTAGATTTTTTCTTAAACGAAGCTACTAATAAGTAGTTATGAGCCATTGTCCCAAAGGTTAGTAAGATTAAGGAAATTTCTAATCTGAGGATAAAAATAAGCCTGAAAATAGTCCATATCCTTGAGGCCAAACATTTGAATATTGATACCCTACTATACACACTTACACACATCTTGAAACTTGGGATAGTAGAGGATACCTTGAAATGCTCTTTTTTAAAAGCCTTGGTATGAAGAGAAATAAAATAATTAAAAAGATGGTGAAGAAACAGAAAATGAACACTGGTTTGTAATTGCTTAAGGCAGCATACAAAATAAATAAAAAATATAGCGGGGTGCTTTATCACCTAGTGCCTTAGAACAACTGGTTTGGGAGCCACTGCTAAGCCTTAGGTGTTGCAAGACGAGGAATTACGCCTAAATGCGCGAGCACATTTTGTAATCAGTTGGTTAGTACCTCAAGAAATATTAGCGGTCGCATGAAAGATGTGTGAGCAATTCCATCTAAAATGTTCACCAACTAAAAGAGTACTAAGGAAGATGGACAAGAGTATGATAGCTTGAATTGAATTCTCTAAGTGTAGGAATGTCTTTTATACACATGTAGGGGTATATGATCGATGTTTGGACGAATGGTTGGGAGGAAGACTAAAGGCAATGTTTTATTGAGGGATGATGTGATTTCCATCTTTTCACGACCATTAAGATATGGCTCATTGCAACTGAAAAGCTGGTATTGTTGGAAACTCTTACTTTCATGTTCTTTCTTTTATAGTTCTTACCTTTGTACATAACTTTCATCTTCTTTCTTTTATTATAGGATTTTGCGGGTGTAATCCGCTGAAAACCCTCAGGAGGCAACACTCCTCCTACCATGGACACCTAAGGATTTAACGGCTTGTTGCACGTGCTCAGTACAATCGTGTGACCTACGAAAGTGTGCTACTTAGGTTTTTCTTTTTCTTTCTCCTTCTCTTAAATAAATAAGTTTGCTCAAGACGATCAAAGTTAAGTTTGGGGGTATTTGTTCAGTCGAAAATATCGTGCATTTGATATAACATTTTCCTTACTTTTCTTAAATATCTAAATGTGTTTTTTATAAATATGAAACATATAAGGGTTTATCTGTATAAATACTATTTACAATATGTTTATATATTATAATTAACATTATGAAGGAAAATGTATGCTTATAATATTTATATAATATTTTGATAAATTAAATATGCATATCATATCAAATATCCTTAATCAATATTCTTAAAATATAATATCATATAAAATGGTTAGGATAATATATCAAAAATACCAAATATTACTAACATTATTCATTAAGATATTGTGCAAGCTTTAGCTCAGGTCAGGAGATCGGGATATCGAGATGTCGGGAATAAAAAATCTGCTGATGAAGTTAGATAAAATCGAAGAATCAATACTGGCAGAGACTAAGAGAAGATATGAAGATTCCAGATATCACAACTATTTCCAAGTGTCAACACCAGAGACCACATAAAATTTCATTACCTGACCCCACCGAAGTGCGGCCTTTGCACGGCAATAAAGGCATTCTTGCGGCGGATCCGCAGCTATATGGAGAAGTTGGGATGTGGGATTTTTTATGTAGGATCATCTCAACAAACCCTAATTCTTAGGATCATCAGTTTCTTGTTTTGGGACTATATAAAGGACCGAGGGCTAAACTTAGAAATCATCACCTTTTACACGAAGCCAATCACCATCAAAGAACAAGTGATAAGCATTAGGTTCAGTTGATGTTCTTCATCTCCCATATTATCTAACCACAAAGTCAATTATTGGATCGCAGGTATGTGATTGCAATGATTGAGGCAGGACCTATATCGATATGACAGTCTTGCTCAATCTTCAGTACGGATTGAGCCCAGGAGATCACCTCCGAACCTAATGCTCATATACTAGACGTTTGCTCAATCTTCATATCATTTTACCATTGGGGATAAGAGCATCAACCGCGCACTATTAGATCTTGGTGCCTGTGTTAACCTGCTTCCGTACTCAGTATATGAGCAACTAGGTGTAGGAGAGCTGAAACCCACACACTGTACTCTCCAAATGGCCGACCGATCAATCACCCATCTTAGGGGTGAGCTAGAGGATGTGTTAATCAAGGTCGGGGACTTCATATTCCCCGTTGACTTCATTGTTTTGGACACACAGCCTGTAGCTAACCCCCGGAATCAAATTCCGGTGATACTCGGCCGCCCATTCCTTGCAACCTCAAATGCTGTGATCAATTGTAGAAATGGTTCGATGAACCTATCTTTTGGAAACATGACAATTGAACTCAACATTTTTTGGTCGGGGAATCAGCCCTCCGAACCTAATGCTCATATACTAGACGTTTGCTCAATCCAGGAGATCACCCCTGAGGAATGTGAATTCGAGGAGTTTTTGTTCGATCACGATAAACTTAACGCCACTAGTGCGTTCCTCTTCGAGCCTTCTGCTGTTTCTACGCCCGACAATGACTATGAGTGTTTCACTTTCTCGAACGATCCTAGCCACTCACCACACGAGTTTGAATCCGTCGAATTTCCGGATGAGTTACCTGAACCATCCAACTCGGTCGCTTACACTCATTTTGAACCTTTGCTGGAATCCTTTGAGTTCGAGACCTTTTCACCAATCTTGCCTTCAATCGTTTCACCTCCAACTCTCGAACTCAAGCCTTTGCCGTCTCACCTTAAGTACGCTTACTTGGGTGAGAACGAGACCCTCCCTGTTATCATTTCGGCTTCTCTAGCTCCAGAGCAAGAGAAAGCCCTTCTTGCGATCTTGCACAGCAATAGGCAACCTTTTGGCTGGTCCATGGCGGACATCAAGGGGATTAGTCCCCTGATCGTTGAACATCACATTCATCTAATGGATGATGCCAGGGATCCACAAAGGCGACTCAACCCAGTCATGAAGGAGGCTGTGAAAAAGGAAATCGTAAAGTGTCTGGATAGTGGTATCATTTACCCTATCTTTGATAGCCAGTGGGTTAGCCCCATTCACGTTGTCCCCAAGAAATCAGGCATAACAGTCATCACTAACGAGGCGAACGAGTTAATCCCTACTCTCACCCAAACTGGGTGCCGAGTATGCATCGATTACAGAAAACTCAACACCGCAACGCGGAAGGACCACTTTCCGCTACCTTTCATTGACCAAATGCTTAAACGATTGGCCGGACACGAGTACTACTGCTTTCTTGATGGCTACTCCGGCTATAATCAGATTCCCATTGCCGAAAAAGACCAGGACAAGACCACATTCACTTATCCTTTCGGCACGTTTGCATATCGTCGCATGCCCTTTGGGTTATGCAATGCGCCCGCTACCTTCCAGCGGTGTATGATGGGAATCTTCTCAGACATGGGGGGAAAATTACTGGAGATCTTCATGGACGATTTCTCCATCTTTGGCGATTCCTTTAACGAGTGTTTGCTGCATCTTGACGCTATCCTTACCCGATGTAAGGACAAGAACCTCACATTGAATTGGGAGAAGTGCCACTTCATGGTGCGCGAAGGTATTATCTTAGGACATATCATTTCGCAAAATGGCATAGAGGTTGACAAAGCGAAGATTGAGGTCATTTCCAATCTCCCTCCTCCCAGATACGTCAGAGACATCCGAGCCTTCCTTAGCCATGCCGGTTTCTATAGACGGTTCATCAAGAACTTTAGCAAGATTGCTCGGCCCTTGACCCTTTTGCTAGCCAAGGACACGCCATTCGACTTCAACTCGAGCTATGTGACTGCGTTCGAGTCATTAAAAAGCTCACTCACTTCTGCTCCCGTTCTTTCTTCACCTAACTGGACACACCTATTTGAGATTATATGCGATGCATCCGACTTTGCCATTTGTGCTGTCCTTGGACAACACATCAACAAGATGCCGAACGTAATCTATTATGCTAGTCGAACCCTGAACGACGCCCAACTTAATTATACAACAACTGAGAAGGAATTCTTGGCTTTTGTATTTTCTTTAGAAAAGTTCAGGCCCTACCTCATCGGCTCTCCAGTCATTGTCTACACAGACCATTCTGCTCTGCACCGTCTTTTTGCGAAGAAAGATGCAAAATCTCGGATGATACATTGGATCCTCTTGCTTTAAGAGTTTGACCTTGTCATCAAGGAAAAAAGAGGATGTGAAAACGTAGTCCCCGACCATCTCTCACGACTTCCTTCTTCGCCGTCGCTTCAAATTCCGATCAACGACGTTTTTCCGGATGAACAACTCTTGACAGTATCTCGCGAACCCTGGTTCGCAGATATTGTGAATTTTTTGGCCACAGGATTACTACCGACTGAATGGTCAATTCAGGACAGACTTCGATTCTTATCCCAAGTAAAGCACTTTTACTGGGACGAACCCTATCTGTTCAAGTACTGTCCCGACCAGATTATTCGTCGGTGTGTCCCTGACGATGAATTCAAAAGTGTGCTGTCATTTTGCCACGATCAAGCATGTGGCGGGCATTTTGGCCCCAGAAAGACAGCTGAGAAGATCTTGCAGTGTGGTTTCTACTGGCCATAACTCTTTAAAGACGCTCATAAGTACTGCAAGACTTGCTCTCGGTGCCAACACTTGGGCCGGATATCCAGGAGGAACGAGATGCCGCTCCATCCAATCTTGGTTGTGGAGATTTTCGACGTTTGGGGGATCGATTTCATGGGGCCGTTTCCCAGCTCTTTTAGGAACTTGTACATCCTTCTCGCTGTTGATTATGTCTTTAAGTGGGTCGAGGCTGTGCCCAGCCGGACTAACGACAACAAGATTGTCGTTAGGTTTCTTAAAGAAAACATTTTCTCCCGGTTTGGGCACCCCGAGCGATCATTAGCGACAATGGAACTCATTTCTGCAATAAAACTTTCGAGGCCTTAATGCGGAAATATTCCATTAATCATAAGCTATCTACGCCCTACCACCCCCAAACCTGTGGGCAAGCCGAAGTTTCAAATCGGCAAATCAAGCAGATACTGGAGAAGACGGTTTCCAAGAACCGTAAGGATTGGTCGTTGAAACTCACTGATGCCCTTTGGGCATTTCGAACTGCTTATAAAATCGATCTTGGCATGTCTCCCTATCGGCTTGTGTACGGAAAGGCTTGCCACCTCCCTGTGGAAATAGAGCATCGCGCATTTTGGGCGATAAAGGCGCTGAATTTGTCTCTCGAAGATGCGGGCAGCCATCGGAAGCTGCAGTTGAACGAATTAAGCGAGCTTCGGGATGAGGCTTAGGATAACGCGGTTGTCGTTAAGAACCGAACGAAGGTGTTTCACGATAAACACCTTTTGCGCAAAACTTTCG
This sequence comes from Agapanthus africanus, assembly GCA_030015575.1. Lineage (NCBI taxonomy): Eukaryota > Viridiplantae > Streptophyta > Magnoliopsida > Asparagales > Amaryllidaceae > Agapanthus > Agapanthus africanus. The sequence goes on along the minus strand of JASDDO010000026.1, from coordinate 393,375,717 downwards.
TACCTGGTCAACAGGTACTGCTTTACGACACCCGGCTACTCTTCTATCCAGGAAAACTCAGATCTCACTGGAAAGGGCCGTATTTTATGCGGAATGTGTATCCGCATGGCGCTGTGGATTTGGAGAATCTAAAGGACGGTTCATTTTTCAAAGTAAACGGACACCGACTAAAACCGTACCTTAGCGCCGACCCAACAGAGGAGCTCCTGGTCTTACAGGAGCAAGTTTACCCTGCATAATCTTCCTCTGCCTACCACCAAACTTCGGTTATCCAGCCAAGAACAGTGGACACTGTTCCAAATAAGTTTGGGGGTATGTATATACCATTTTGTATATATTTGTGGATATTCTTTTCCATTTTTACTTTTTCTTTAAAAAAAATTGTGTATATCTAACCGACTATTTTGACCCTTCAAATGATCTCTTCATGCAATGACAGTGAGGACACTATCCAGTTTAAGTTTGGGGGTACGCTCGGTACACACTTCTAACCTTCGCATTCATATGTATATTTTGCATCTGCATTCTAAAATCCATAAAATCCAAAAAAATCAGAAAATTTTCTAAAAACATAAAAACTTTTCTGTGAAGTTAGCTAGTGGGAGAACTCTGATTCAACATTTCGACGGTTTTGTTTGATAAGATAAGAATAACTAAATCTTATTTTTAGATTTTGAAAACCTAAAAGATAACTCTCCTTTGAAGTTAACTATAGCTGATATACGTCTTTACATCACACTACACGTGTCGTGAGTTTTGGAAATTAGATGACAAGTCTTTTATGTCTAAAAACTTTTAAATGGATAAATGATTTTCTGAGGATCAAATAGGTTTGTTCTGAAATAAGTAATATCAAGAATAGTTTATGAAGTGAAGCGAATATGAAGGAATGTTATTGATGCCTTAATTGGAACTAATTCTGAAAAATAACCCATCTGAAACTTGATTGGAATGATTACACACCTAACCCACTGAACACGTCTTTTATCCAAAAAAATAATTGAACTGCCGATTATATCTCCGTTCGCATTGAATCATCATGATTTTCACGCTAAATTGTCTTTTGTTTTTGGGCCTAGGTAACTTGAGTAATTAAGTCCGTTGGGGTGTCTCTACACCTAATTCTCTAAAGCCAACTAGTTTAGGTGCATTGGCCCAAAGCTCGTTAAGAAGCCTAGAAAGTCCAGATTAAAACAAAGTCAAGCAAGTGTTCTCTCCGAGTTAAAATTCCTAACGGTTCTTTGTGTGAGAATAATCTTAACAAAAGACAGGTTTTTATAATAAAATATTTCTAGCCGAGATATGAAGGTTTTATTCTATGATAAAGACTATTGCACGTTCACAGAGGTGTGTTTGAAATGAAAACAAGAAAAAGGTGGAGTGAAAACTAAGACCCACTTTCCTGTTAAGGAAGATAGAAATTCTGAAATTGAAACCTTACTGGAAAATGAAACTTGAAAAATGCTTAACTCTTTATAAAACTTATGTGATCCTTTTAAAAATTTTATCTGGGCTTTATTGTGTGACATGATGACTTTAATCGATCCTTCCGGAACTTAACGACACTATTTGCACTGCACGTAAAGACATATAAAATCTTTAGTTAAATAAGAAGCGAGGTGTGAAAAATAAGGGTTCGATAGTCTAGACTTAGGATCATAGAATTATTATTTTCTGAAACAAAACTTTAGGGGTTTGAATCATAGTTATTTTGCAAAACTAGATTAACCGGATTTTGTGGGCAGTATCCGCTGAAAACCCTCAGGAGACAACACTCCTCCTACTAGGGACACCTAGAGGTTTAGACGGCTTGTTGCACATGCTCAGTGCAATCGTGTTCCCTGCGAAAGTGAGGTTAGGAATTTTTTGTGAATAAATTGGCTTTGCTCGGGACGAGCAAATGATAAGTTTGGGGGTATCTATTCATATCAGATTTTTGCATTTTTATACCGCCCAATTTTTATCACATTGCTTATCGGTAGGTACTCTTAAGCCGTGTTTGCTAGTTAATTGTAGAATACAGGTTCTCAGCTCTAAACAGTGAAATTCATGGAAAAGCACGACAAATTACTGATTACTACCAACCACAGATAAAACACGGGTCTCCGCTCTCTATCCTTATGTTGCCGCACACCAGTTTAAGGGACAAAATGGCAAATAAATGTCATTTTCATGCACAAAGCTCAATGTCGACACAAGATCCAACATATCTATGGGGAGCTCAAGAAAAATCATGACAAAAGATCCACACCACATCACCTTTTGTTCTGCTGAAATTCTGGAAAATTGTGAAGAGCTTCTGAGAAACAACATATACCAAACTGAAGGGTACTGCAAAACAAGGGAAATCACCAAAATTGAAGGCCTAAGTCTCCTAAATGGCCGCGGTTCCGCGGCATAAGCACGCTTAGGCCGCAGAACCGCGGCCATGCTGGCTCGTCAGATAAAAACTTTTCAGGGGCTGTTTTGTCTTTTCATGATGATCCAAAATGTTGCCCTAGAATTTCTGTTGTCTGCCTATAAATAGTCCAGAACTTGCCAAAACCAAGGGTGCTTATTCTTGTATTTAGATTTTAGATATATGTTGTTGTTCTTCTTCCTCTTCTCATCTCTTCTCCATTAAAACCTTGTAGTGAGCTTTTGTGAGTGAAGTGATAAATAAAGAGTTCTTGTTGTTACCATGCTTATCTTGTTGTGATTGTTAATTATAATTGCTTGTATTTTTCATTTGCTAATCTAGTTGTTGTTATTTGTTGTTTGTTTCTTTCTTGTTCTCTTTTTCTTTATCCTTAAACAACAATAATGCTTAAGCTTGATCCTTGCCAAAGTGAGGTCTCAAATAGCTAGTTGTAATCTTCTAACCTCTTTCTTTCTATCTTCCTCCTTTGTTTTATTTTCCTTTTTTTTGTAATGGGTGAATAGTTTTTCTCACTTGTTAGGGTAGGATAAAGAAAGTTTGAGAGAAGGAAATCTCTCTCACTCTTTTCTTGCCCAACATCTTAATTCGGACTACCCTTAATTGAACCACAATCCGCTCCCTACGGCACCCTATCTTACATGATCGCGGTGATTCCTTAGTGAGACCGGTTGTGGTTGAATTAACCGGAGATTAAGGCTAAGAGCCAAGAATGGACGGACAAGCATCAAAAGGAAGAACTTAAGCGTTGGAAAGCCTAGCTTATACTCGCAAGTTCCTTCCTAGTCGTACTAATCCCCGTTGTTGCCGATTACCGTAACACCGATATTAAGAGTGGCAACGAAAAAAGTGAGCGACTCCTAACTCAAACTAACCTAATTCTAACCCTAACATGCTCTTTATATATCATTTTAGCACATAGTTAATCTAAAAACAAACCTGGACATTTGGACTTAACTCGTTAAAGCACATAGAAAAAAATTCCCATCTCCCTGCGGACGACCCGTACTCAACCGGCTAGCTACAAGCGAAACCGTCTTGATTGCGGTAATTAACTAAGCACACAAAAACTCTATCAATCACATACCCTTGACGAAGGCCAAAATAGTAGTACGACTGTCCCAAGCCAACGCATTTGTCTATGCAACAAATGAATACCCAGCAGCTACCAAACACTATGCCTTGGCGAAAGGTCAAAATACATAGCTTGAATACTACTGAATACCCAAAAGAAATGACGGAAGGCTACAGCTGGTTTTTGGCGAAAAACCTTTAACGTAATGAACTTGATTTTGTTGAAGGAACCTGATAGCTTTTTATAAAAATATAGTGGGGAAAACCTTTTGCTAAAGAGGTCACTACCGGTGAAGGGATATCGGCTCTTTCCTCGTGGAATGAGGTGCAGGATATTCTAACTGAATACCGTGATGCAAAGCAACTTGTAATCGACTATAGTAAAGTTACTACCCTGACGTAAACTTCTGCCCAAGGGGTCACTCCCGGTGAAGGGATCTCGGCCCTTGCCTCGTGGAATGAGGTGCAGGATATTCTAACTGAATATCGCTATGCAAAACAAAATGAAACATCTTTGTAATAACACTTTTTAAAATTTGTTCCAACAACATCAAATATAGGTTTGTTTTATCCTTGCATTGATAAGAATCAACGCAGTCCCATCAATCAATAACACCAGGAAAGAACGAAAATAAAATGTACGTATATGCCATCCGCATTCGCCACTGGGTCCCATCATCACCTGTTAGGTTACTTAACTAACGACAAAGCGGGGGCTGGACTAGCGCGGGTGTAAAACATATACAACATCTAATAGTATATATACCAATTTACAATAATCGCTCCAGGCGTGATAATATGCAACATTACAGAAAAGTAATAAGCATCACAGAAGAATACAGATAATCTGGGATCCCTGGGTTTCACAGAGCCGGTGCTGAAACCCGACGTTCCCCTGGTCGCGTGGATAGCCTGTGCAATGAAACATAGACCCCTACGGGTGCGGCAAGTTACCCGCCAAAACCTGAAGCGAGGTAGTCCCCACAACATAGTGAATGGAACACCCGGCACTTCACGGAATCCGGTAAATTGAGCACCCCTCCTTGGGTCAACCTGTACCCCCTACGAGTGCAGCGAATAGTCTGCCAATTCTAGAGTGAGGCCCCTCTGCCTCTCAAATCCATGAGATACGGACCCGTTGCCCTCCAGAACCTGGCTATCCGTGCACCCCGTCGTGGGGTAAACCTAGTACAGAAATAAAAATATGTACAACAGGTACATCGACCTCAACCCGGTCGTGCCCCAAATGAATATTATACAACAGGCAGTGACGGCAGTCCACATGTTGGACGCTCGCCCCGCAATATCAAATGTACAAATAAATCCAAACTGCACTATCATTGCACCCTGCTATCCACCACGACAAATCCGCAACATCACAGCACAACACAGAACATCAACGCGAATGTCACGTTCGCAAACCCGTCTAAAAAAACTATAGCAATTAAACGCGGTTTACCGATCAAATGACATTCCTGGTCGGAGATATAAAATAAGTACTGCATACTAACAAGTTTAAAATTTCAATCGACAAAATTTCCCGAAGTGGGCCCCACGTACATCTGCTGTACAGTAACAAAATCTGGGCCCAAAAGAACAGTACCTGAAATCACAATTTCTAAGAAACACCAGAAGAAAGATGACCAAGTGAATCACCAAATCGGCCGTGGTTCCGCGGTCAAAGCCAGGCTTTGACCGCGTTTCCGCGGCCGTACGGTCGGTTCACTTGATCGTATTTCTTCTGTACTCTTTTAAAAGCCTGCTTGATTTTCTGGTATACTCAAAATAATTTTTAGACACTGTTGAAAATCGACAGAAACTTTAACCCTGGAATTTGCGGTTTTCGAAAATCCGTTCGATCGATATTTTAAACGCGTTAGCACAAGTTAGTATAGCTTAATGGTGAGGCTCTGATACCACTGTAAGTCCACGGTAGCGCCCCGGCCGTCTAACAGACGCCAAATGCGGAACAAAAACTTTTACAAATGGCGCTATCGCGTACTTTAACCCGGATCTGCCATTAAAGCTAAACTAACAAACTACAAAGTGGGTAGAAGAGTTATACCGAACGATCCGAGTCCTTCGGTCTTCAACCATCATCCCACGCTTTGTTGTGGCTGCTCCGATCTCCTGAATCTCCAGTCTTCTCGTTCAGGTGGCACCACGTCGACGGATCTTTAAACGGGCTCCCGCCTCTGAACCGAGGCAACTCGATCGTCAAGTTTGCTAAAAGAGACGACCAAGATGAAGTAGAGAATGAGTAGAACACTTTGTCTCGTTGCGTCCAAAGCTATGGACGAACAGTTAATGAAGTTGCCTTTTGGATCGGGTGAAATGAGAAATAAGGCTATCTAATTTCCATGAATCCAAACTATCATAATCTTTTTAATCAACAAGTGAGAGAGTGTGAAGAGGAGGGAAGGGGCCGGCCATCATATAGAGGAGGGGTGAGTGTAGCAGTAGAGAGGGTGACCATAACAATATGATACTTATCATAACACCTTGTATGAACACATTTAATGAAAACTATGATTCATAACCCTTAGTCATCATCTAATTAATGCACTAAGCCACCTCACCATCCTAGTAACCACAACATGAAGCATCCACTCTCATGACTCACCTCATGACTGTTAGTTCTATGTATGCCCTAGAGGCCATTACTATACATAGGATGTATATTGTAGGGATGCTTGGTCATATATAGGGATGACTTTCTTGCTCGATATGATAGTATGCTATCTGGTTACTCTTTACCTTAACGTGTACACTGATTGTCTCTCTGTTACATGTTGGTAAGCCCTTAGGATGTGTACTTGACTACCTGGACTATGATGCAGATCATACTAGTGGGGACATGGTAGTCCATAAGTACATCCTTCAAGGTCCCTAGTCGTGGGTGTATCGAGACGGGACATCGATATACCAGAGTAGACTAGCGTATACCTTCTCGACCCATACAGATAGGCGATGGATGATCCCATATCCATTGGTGTTTGACATCAGAGATGATATACGGGTGCTCAGTGGAGACTGGGTACACTGGACGGACTCGCCGAGAACTCCCAGATGGTATTATACCTTACGTCAGATGGCAGTTCTCTGGTGACACTGGTACAGGTTAGTCTGTAGACCCGAGATCATCATAGAGTCTTGTGTGATTCCCACTGTGCTTTGATTTCCACCTTACCACGTCCAAGTGGGCGTGCAAAATGGTGGCTTTTGGGTACAGTCCCGAATCACATGGAGGCAATGAGCGATAGGAGGGGATTCATCTCTCCCGGTAGAGGGAGTTGATGTTGCGCTGTGTTCGATTGGCTATAACCAGAAATCCCTGGCCAGGGTTGCTGAGATTTACTGGTAAGTGTTACTAGTGGTATCTCGAACTGTTATAGACCTCATATCGACACGACTTATCGAGCTACTGGGGTCTGATGTTTACCACCCCTAGGCGAGATATGCGACATATCAGACGAACAGACCGGACTGTACGGTAAGTGTTATTGGTTGGATTCACAGGAGTGTGAGCGGGCTTGGTCGTCGATCTTCTAATCGCTCAATACCCGGGTGGCCGTTACATTTAGCAGACCGCTTGCGGCTTGTGGGTGTTTGATATGATCATCACCTGCTGCCGGCGTATTGACGAGTCTTTAGAGTCCTACACAGAGGTTTCCTGGCTCAAGCGAAACGAAATAGGAGCGCATATGAGATATGTACGGGACCGAGAATAATGCGTGTATGTGATACTGTATTCTATTCTCGCGATGAATGTATCGATTGGTTGTATGCGATATAACCTAGTTATCGAATTAAGGATTGATTCGATAGGTCGATACATTGGATATTAGTCGGTCATATGCGATATGACCGGATCGTTAAATCAAGTGTTGATTTAATGATTTAATGTATAATTATATATTTGATATATTACTTTGCATTAACTAATAATGGTTCACTTAAGATGTTTTTCTCACTTGTTTGTGCACAATGTATATGTGATATATTTTTGTGCACAAGATTGTATCATGTTTGATGATACATGCATACTTGGGTGTATGTTTGATTTAAACCTTGGTTAAGTAAATGGTTAGGGTTTTTATTTATTTACTTACTTATTTATTTATTTCTTTTCATTTATATTTGGACAAGAAATGAAATGGTTGCTACTTTTGTTTTTTGTTGAAGCTTCATGAAGCTTTGAAAGCTTGACCATTTTGTTTCTTTCCTTAACCCTAACCATTCACCTAACCCTAGTTTATTCTCTACACTTAACCATGCTTGCATTATGATAACCATCACTTGTTTTTTCTATTATTGATAATTCTTATTCTTTCTTCTTCTTCATCTTCTTCATGAAGAGAAGAAACCATGGCTAGAAAATTCTAAGTGATGATTCCAAGTGAGAAATCTAAATCCAAAGTGAACCCACTTCCTATTTCTTCATCCTATACCACTTGCCAAGTAGTATAGGGTGTTTTCTTCACAAGTTACATGACTTGGTGAAGTTGGAGCTTGATCTTGAGTTTCCTCGACGCAGATCATCTTCGGCATCGAAGTCGACGACCTAGCCCGCCCATTTCTCCGATGAAACCGACGCTAGAGCCTGGGATCCGATGATCCCAGGGAGGGGACATCATCACGGAGCTATGGAGGTGGAGGACCGGATCTAAAAAGGTTGTATTTTCCGTTCACTCTTAGTTAAGTTGTTAACTAGTTGCATGTTTCGCCTTATCTCTAGTCAACGATCGCATTAGGGTTTCTCGGCACCGGAAATTTTTGAATTTGGCATGGTTGATGCCTTGTAAGACCTCATTAGTGTGCCTAGGAACCCTACAGTGGTATCAGAGCCTAGCTAGAGCCTTAAGCGAAGTGTAGACGATGTTAGAAACCCGATCGAACCCCGAAACCCTAATTCTAGGCCTTCTCTGTACATTTTTCCAAAACTGGGAATTTTCCATATTAAAAATATGCAGAAAAATAAGCAGGGTTTATTATGAATTACTGTGCAAACGGGGTCCTAACTCCATCAAACTGCCGCGGAACCGTGGCCGTACCCCACATGGCACGGCGGTTCCGCGGCCATACTGTTGATTCTTTGACCCCACTTTGAACAGTAATGTTTATAATTGACTCCTGTGTTTTCTGGGTAATTTTAATGTATACTCAACAGTTGAGTTTTCTGGGTTGTATTGGGGACTCCGTGTTTCGATCGGGAAGTTTAACTTCGTCTTTGTTTTTCCGGATAATTTTAGAAAATGTTGAATAGTTTGACCGGATATAAATACCCACTTTTTCCCCTGTCGGGAAATTTCCAAGTGTTGGATCATTCCGTAGTTTAAAGACGTTTTAAGTAGTGCAAGTAACGCGATGGACCCTCTAGAAGACAACAAACCTTAACTCGATTATGTGACCGTCTTGAACTGCCCTTTGAACCTTAGGGTTTGGGGCAGTACGGCGTGCCACATGTGAGGCGTTGGCTTGACCCTTCTACGGCTGGACCGTCGCTACTGTGGCATGAAGTGGATGTTTTTAGACTTATTTCATGTGTTGAGCTATTTCGGGAAAACTTGGGTGTTTGACTGTTCGATCGGAAAGTTTAACATTTTCTATTTATGTGGAATGTGATACAATAATTGGAATTCACAAGTAGTTATGAGATAACTGAATGAATGTTATAAATCTAGCACTTTAGTCTCACTTGATCGGTTGCCACGGAATTTTGATGCGATCAAAAGTCCGTCGCAATCACGTAGCATACGCGGATACTCGCCGAGTAAACTTAATAGACAGCCTCACCCCATAGCCCCGACCAAATGACTGTAGGAGAACCCCGTCGCCGAAAGCATCCGTTTGGGTGCTCGCGGCAGCGGTGTTCCGCCTTAGTGCACTTCGTCGACGGTATCGGGAGTGCGGCCGCCTACTAAAGTTTGCGACGAGCATTCGATCAGTTTTTCGGGAATCTTGTTGAATTGCCCGACTAGATATTGAAAAGTGTTCTCAATATAGAGACTAAAATGCGGGGTTTATAATTGTTAGGCATGTGATGTCTAAGGAATTCAATTGGTCAGGCATGCGATGTCTGAGGAGGTTGTGGATTCCAACTGTTGTAGTTTTACATTTTCTTTTCTGTGACCGTAAGTGTAATATGTGATATCGCCGGTTTCGTTGCTATATGTCAACGACAATTGCGATACGCATGTTTACTTACGTTGATGACATGTGATGTTATGTGTTGCTGGATATGATATATTGGATCGTCATGTTTGAATAGCCGGGGGGTTTTATGTGAGATGAGTGTTTTTCATTTTCATTCATGTAAAAACCTTGTATGTAATATTCTTTTACTGGAGCACTTCCAGGTTGCGGAAGATGTCACCCTTTGTATATTATTTACTTTTCCGCACTAGGATAGACCCAAGGAAGAGGGCATAAGTAACCGGGTTCTGGAGTCCAGACGGAGACCAACTCGAGGAGTCGATTCCGGGTCTCCTAACTCTAGAATTGGTAGGGTTGCTTGCCGCTCTCGTAGGGGTCTTGGGGTGTGGGTTTGGCTCTTCATCGCGACCGTGGAATCCGTGTTTTATACAGGCTCGTATTGAAAACACGGACGTCCTAGTATATCCAATATTTCATATGATTCTTCTGCTGCGATAACTGTGATGTGATCATGTGATGTTCTGTGATAGATACTGTATATAGTATATATGATATATTATATAGACGTTACTTATGTTTTACACCCGCGCTAGCCCTGCCCCGCTTTGTCGTTAGTTACCTAACCTAACGGTGCACGAGGGGACATCGAGGCGAATGCGGATGGCATAAGTGTACGTCGTATTTATCTGTGATGTTTAGGTAACTTAAATGATGGGACTTCATTAATGTGATTAATCAAAGAAAATAAACCTAAGATGTTGTGGAATCGAATTTCTTAAAAACAGGTAGCTACAGTTCTTGCTTTGCATCGCGGTGTTCCTTGTAGAACATCCTGTACCTTATTCGATAAGGAAAGGACCGAGATCCCTTCACCGGGAGTGACTCCTTTAGCAATAACTGGCAGATGCTACAACACTCGGTTTGTCTTTTGATTGCTTCTATAGTTTTTTCTTTGCACAGCGAAATATATGATATATTCCGCACCTCATTCGACGAGGAAAGGGCCGACGATCCCTTCACCGGGAGTGACCCCTTTAGCAAAACTGGAAAAGCCTCAAAAATACTCCATTTCAAAATCATTTGATTCTACAACGATATCAAGTTCATTACGCAATAGGTTTTCAGAAAAACCTATCGTAGCCCTCCGTCATTTCAGATAAGTCCTACTTAGTATTCGTGCTACGTTTGTTGGCATGCGTCAAGGCGTAGTGTGCGGTAGCTAACTAGTATTTATCTGCTTATGCATATGATGCAGATTGGATTAGGGTAGTCGTGCGACTTTGTTGGCCTGCGTCAAGGGTCGTGCGGGTGGGTTTAATTCAATCAAGAAATGACGGGTTGAACTTGACTAGCGGACTATGGTTTGTTGGCCTGCGTCAAGGTCATAGGACGCTAAGGGCAAAATATTATCAGGAATTTCAAGTGTTGAAATTTGCAATGAGATTGCATACCTTCTATGAGATAGTTGGATCCCGAAACCCGCTGCGAATAAGAGTTACTCCTGGGAGAGTTTTACACTTTACAATTAGCCGATCAAGTAGGTGTCTAGAAAGGTGTCAACGGGGTTGCGCCTATGGGAAAACGAGGTTTACATTAATTAGGTTCGTACGAAAGCACGGGGGACCTCCCTCAAAGTACCGACACTGGCCTGGCTGAAAGATTGGCGAACTTGTAGCGTGTAATTAATCCTGGCTAGTCTTTCCTTTTAGGTTTTGAAGGAAGATTTGATAAAAACAGCGGGACCCATCCTGATTAGAAAAAAAATAACCAATCTGATCTTGCTAGAGCGCACGCAGAGTGTTTTCTTCTCTCTCTCTCCAGATAGCGACCATATCACACCTTAATCAAGATAATAATACGGATATTGACCGAACCCGCTTGTTATACTGAGCTGGGGAACGTTGGTCCCGCTCCAACTTATAATTGTTATAAGACAGAGCAGGAAATAGGGGAATACCAGAATTCCCGTGCCGCCCAAACGAAGAAAGTGCATATGATGCATCTCCTTCGGGTGTGTTCATTACATAGAACTATTTCTCCGTATCCTCTACGTCCTGGGTATTTGATACCGGATCAGGATCCCAGATATGTAATCTATTATATAGGGCTACAGAAAGGTAGAGAACTGAGAACGGGTGATAAGTTTAATAAGACAGAAAACGGTGCAAGTGTTGCAGCCAAGTCTGTTGGTCACTGTCATCCTGTATGACCAGTACATTGATTCTGAACGAATGTTATTAGATACCAAACCAGATATACAAAATCATATCAGTCTCTTTATAAGTAAAGAAATGATAAAATTTTGTATTGTTGGATAATGTTTTGAACATTTCCTATATCAAAAGTTGATCGGTTCAGGCACGTTATCTAAAAGCATTGATGTTCTAAATCAAATTACAGTTCTTAGTATACGGAACACACACAAGAGGAAGAGTTCAGAAATGAACGGATCCTTCTTGAGGTATTGTAGACTAGGTCATATCAATGCGACCCGACTAGCTGGAGTTACATAAAGATGCATATTTAAATTAGTTTGAATTTACGTCTTGTGAAACTCGCCAGTCATGTCACAAAGATAAGATGAACATAGCTCTGTTTATTGAAAACAGAGAAAGAGTTAATGAACTCTTGGGACTGATACATGTTAATGTATGTAGGTCCCCTGTCTACACATGCCAAGACCGGTTCTTTGTACTTCATTACATTCTCTGATGATCTCTCAAGATTCAGACATATGTTCCGGTTGAAACACAAGTCCGAACCTTTTGAGATATTCACAGAATATAAGTTAGAAGAAGAGAACCAAAATACGGGTATAAGTATTATGTCCTTTGATGTGATCGAGGAGGAGAATACTTGAGCACGGAAATCCTGGACTATTCTAAAGGAGAATGAGATTCTCTCTCAGCATTACTCCTCCGAATACACCATAGCACGATGGTGTATCGGGGCGGAGCAATCACACCCTATTTGATATGGTGTGCTCTATGATGAGTACTACCGAGTTACCTTTTTCCTATTGGGTGTTATGCACTTGAGAAGTTGCATACCTATTGAATAGGGTTCAAATCAAATCAGTTGCCTACCACTTCATATGTGATATGGAAAGGGAAGAGCCCATATCTTAAGTTAGTTAAGATTTGGGGTTGTCCGGCCTATGTCTAAAAGCAAAATCCGGACAAGCTCGAGGCAAGGTCTGTTATGTAGAACTGGAAATGTTCAAGCTATACAAACTGCAGCTGATGATTTGACAGAACCAAAGGATTCAATAGTTTCCAACGAATCTCAGCTTCTCCGCCGATCTAGTAGGGTTCCACACCCACCTGAGAGATACTTCGGTTTCTCTATGACAGTGGGAGCGAGGATTGCATCATGAGATGATGACCCAACTAGTTTCGAGCTGGCCATCAGGAGTGAGCCTCTGTAAGAATGGCTGGATGTTTATCGATCTGAGATGGAATCCTTATACACCAACAAAGTATGGACTTTGGTTGCTATATATGAAGGGTTAAATCCCCATCAGGAACAAGTATATCTTGAGAAGATTACTTGGTGTTGATGGAAAAGTAGAGACTTTCAAAGCTAGACTTGTTAAAGGTTTTCGTCATCGACCACGCGTGGATAATGATGAAACCTTTTTCCAGTGGCTATGCTTAAGTCCATCCAGATCCTACTTGCCACGGTTACGTATCATGACTACGACATCTGGCGGTTGGGTGCCATGACTGCTTTTCTAAGTGATGTTTTAGAAGAGTGCGTCTATAAGTACACAGCCAGAGGGCCTCGTAGACAGTGGGTGCAGCGGAAATGCGAGAAAGATGTTTTATGTGATAAAGCAGGCATCGCGGAGTTGGAACTTCTGTTTTGATGTGTTAGTCAAAGAGTTTGACATCATCAAAATGGTAGATGAACCTTGTATAAATAAAAGGGTAGTAGGGAGTATGGTGATGATCCTCGTAGAGTACGTGGATGACATACTCTTGATAAGAAAGGAGTTTCCTATGCTACGATCGGTCAATCTCCGCTTATCACAATGATTCTCCATATAGGATCAAAAATGATACCTCCTAAATTCTGGGTTTTGGATCTATGAGATAGATCTGATTAGATGCTTGGTGACTCACTAGTTGTAGTGAGATGGTATCAATTGATCTTGGGGAGAATCACTGGAAAAGTTCCAGTGTGATAAGGACGACTGAAAGTCAGTCACAGGCATTGTCTTTACCCTCAGTAAACGGACGGTATGTTGGAAGAGTTCCAAGCTAGATACCGTGGCATACTAGATGATAAAGGCTGGATACATCGCTACTTAAGATTCTACCAAAGAGGCTGTCTGGGTGTATATTAGTTCATGAGATGAACTTAGTTCCTCCCATTGTGTGACAATGGAGTTGTGGCTTATGCCAAGGAACGTCCGTCCCATCAGTGATCCAGACATATTCTAAGGCAGTATCACCTGATCATGGAGATGATTGATCTCCAGGGGATCGAGGTTAGGAGAGTAGACTCAGAGGACAACACGGCGGATCCACTCACGAAAGGCCTTTTCCCAGAGAGAGACTTTTATGAGATGGTTGTGTATGAGATACTACAACCACTGCTAACAGATGGCCCTAGTGCAAGTGGGAGATTGTTAGTTATATATATTCCCTAGAGGCCATTACTATACATAGGATGTATATTGTAGTGGATGCTTGCACATATATAGGGATGACTTTCTTGCTCGATATGATAGTATGCTATCTGGTTACTCTTTACCTTAACGTGTACACTGATTGTCTCTCTGTTACATGTTGGTAAAGCCCTTAGGATGTGTACTTGACTACCTGGACTATGATGCAGATTATACTAGTGGGGACATGGTAGTCCATAAGTACATTCTTCAAGGTCCCTAGTCGTGGGTGTATCGAGACGGGGCATCGATATACCAGAGTAGACTAGCGTATACCTTCTCGACCCATACAGATGGGCGATGGATGATCCCATATCCATTGGTGTTTGACATCAGAGATGATATACGGGTGCTCAGTGGAGACTGGGTACACTGGACGGACTCGCCGAGAACTCCCAGATGGTATTATACCTTACGTCAGATGGCAGTTCTCTGGAGACACTGGTACAGGTTAGTCTGTAGACCCGAGATCGTCATAGAGTCTTGTGTGATTCCCACTGTGCTTTGATTTCCACCTTACCACGTCTAAGTGGGCATGCAAAACGGTGGCTTTTGGGTACAGTCCCGAATCACATGGTGGCAATGAGCGATCGGAGGGGATTCGTCTCTCCCGGTATAGGGAGTTGATGTTGCGCTCTGTTCGATTGGCTATAACTGGAAATCCCTGGCCAGGGTTGCTGAGATTTACTGGTAAGTGTTACCAGTGGTATCTCGAACTGTTATAGACCTCCTATCGACACGACTTATCGAGCTACTGGGGTCTGACGTTTACCACCCCTAGGCGAGATATGCGACATATCAGACGAACAGACCGGACTGTACGGTAAGTGTTACTGGTTGGATTCACAGGAGTGTGAGCGGGCTTGCTCGTCGATCTTCTGATCGCTCAATACCCGGGTGGCCGTTACGTTTAGCAGACCGCTTGCGGCTTGTGGGTGTTTGATATGATCATCACCTGCTGCCGACGTATTGACGTGTCTTTAGAGTCCTACACAGAGGTTTCCTGGCTCAAGTGAAACGAAATAGGAGCGCATATGAGATATGTGCGGGACCGAGAATAATGCGTGTATGTGATACCGTATTCTATTCTCATGATGAATGTATCGATTGGTTGTATGCGTTATAACCTAGTTATCGAATCAAGGATTGATTCGATAGGCCGATACATTGGATATTAGTCGGTCATATGCGATATGACCGGAGCGTTAAATCAAGTGTTGATTTAATGATTTAATGTATAATTATATATTTGATATATTACTTTGAATTAACTAATAATGGTTCACTTAAGATGTTTTTCTCACTTGTTTGTGCACATTGTATATGTGATATATTTTTGTGCACAAGATTGTATCATGTTTGATGATACATGCATACTTGGGTGTATATTTGATTTAAGCCTTGGTTAAGTAAATGGTTAGGGTTTTTATTTATTTATTTACTTATTTATTTATTTCTTTTCATTTATATTTGGACAAGAAATGAAATGGTTGCTACTTTTGTTTTTTGTTGAAGCTTCATGAAGCTTTGAAAGCTTGACCATTTTGTTTCTTTCCTTAACCCTAACCATTCACCCAACCCTAGTTTATTCTCTACACTTAACCATGCTTGCATTATGATAACCATCACTTGTTTTTTCTATTATTGATAATTCTTTTTCTTTCTTCTTCTTCATCTTCTTCATAAAGAGAAGAAACCATGGCTAGAAAATTCTAAGTGATGATTCCAAGTGAGAAATCCAAATCCAAAGTGAACCCACTTCCTATTTCTTCATCCTATACCACTTGGCAAGTAGTATAGGGTATTTTCTTCACAAGTTACATGACTTGGTGAAGTTGGAGCTTGATCTTGAGTTGCCTCGACGTAGATCATCTTCGGCATCGAAGTCGACGACCTAGCCCGCCCATTTCTCCGATGAAACCGACGCTAGAGCCCGGGATCCGATGATCGCAGGGAGGGGACATCATCACGGAGCTATGGAGGTGGAGGACCGGATCTACAAAGGTTGTATTTTCCGTTCACTCTTAGTTAAGTTGTTAACTAGTTGCATGTTTCGTCTTATCTCTAGTCAACGATCGCATTTGGGTTTCTCGGCACCGGAAATTTTTGAATTTGGCATGGTTGATGCCTTGTGAGACCTTATTAGTGTGCCTAGGAACCCTACAATGACTCACCCTCAAGAAGAAAAGATAAATCCGCATTTAACCGTATGTTAAATACGGCTGATAGAAAACTGGAAACTGGCAACTTCCAAAAGTGATCCTGAAACGAATTTCAGGATAACCCCGTATCAGTATAGACATACCCGCATTTGTATTACGACCGAATACAAATGCAACTGAGACAAAGATATTATATCTACACAGCATAATACTCAGATCCGGCTTAAACCAAAGACGACAAGTATTATCTGCCCGAAATATGACACGTGCGAAAACGCACGTGCATTTTCCGAACCTTGCCATAATATCATACGGCCTCTACAACGTTTCGCCCGAACTTGGTAAAGTGTCTGTGGGGGACTCTAATGACTCATCAACACACTGGCAGTAGGTATAACCACTAGCACGTCAGAGATACTGGCTGTACGTAACGGTTGCCTATGTATTGATTGGAAGGGAAGCTGACGAGCGAACTCATCCATAAACCCTACTGAGCCTAACAGTGACAATATACATACAGTCCTGTCCGTTCGTCTATGAGTATCGCATATCGGCCTAGGGGCTGGTAACCTCAGACCCCCAATAGCAGTATAAGTCGTGTCAAAGAGTGGCCCAGAACACCCTGAGATACTACTGGAGTACCTACCAATAAATCTCCTGCCTCGGCCGAGGGCTTTGTGTAATGGCTCTCCTAGACATAGCGCGATCTCACCCCCAATACCGGGAGAGACGAATCCCCTGCCGATTCGCTCACTTGCCTCCATATGGCTCGGGACTGTACCCAAAAAAGACCTGTTTGCACGACTCCTTTGAGCCGTGGTAGGGTAAAAAATAAAAGCACAGTGGGAACTCACACGAGAAAAATGACGACCTCAGGTCGAAGAACTAACCTGTATACATGTCACCAGGGAACTGCTATCTGACGCTAGGTATAATACCAACTAGCATGTTCCCGGCGAGTCCTGTCCGGTGTACTCATAACCCAATGAGCACCTGTATACATCTTAGGTAGAATTACTGACACCAATGGCTTGTGAGACCGGCCACCGCCCCTCGTCAGGGTCTCGACTGTATACACTAGTCTACTCTGGAGTATCGATGCCCTGTCTCGAAACTCCCACGACTAGGGTCACTTTTAAGGACGTGCTTACAGACCCCAGCTCCCACGTATATGATCGCCATCATACTGCTGGTAGTCAAGAAAGAATCCTATAGGCTTTATCATCATGCAATAGTGAACTAAAGCATGTATACGATGATAAATACAAACCAGATAGCATACTATCGTCTCGAGCAAGACTGTCATATCGATATAGGTCCTGCCTCAATCATTGCAATCACGTACCTGCGATCCAATAATTGACTTTGAGGGCATTATCTCCAGCAATGATAGCCTACTCGAAACTAGTTGGGTCATCATCTTTCATGATGCAATCCTCGCTCCCACTGTCAATGAGAAAACTGTAGTATCTCTCATGTGGATGAGGAACCCTACTAGATCGGCGGAGAAGTTGAGGTTCGTCGGAGACTATTGAATTCACTGGTTCTACTAAATCATCAGCCGTAGTTTGTATAGCTTGAACTTCTTCCAGTTCTACCTCATGACCAATAATTTCTTTCACAAGAAATTCCTTTTCTAAAAAGGTGGCATGCCGAGAAACAAACACCTTTTGTTCCTCATTGTGGAAAAAGATATACCCTCGCGAATGTTTGGGAAATCCAACAAACTTACACAAAACTGTCCTTGCCTCGAGCTTGTCCATATTTTTCCTATCAATAAAGGCCGAACAACCCCATATCTTAACTCGTTTAAGTTATGGTCTCTTCCCATACCATATCGCATATGGAGTGGTAGGCACGGATTTGGTGGGAATCCTATTCAATAGGTATGCGGCTTCTCAAGCGCATAACTCTAAAAGGAAATAGGTAACTCAGCAATACTCATCATAGAGTGCACCTTATCTAATAGGGAGCGATTCCTCCGCTCCGATACACCATTGTTCTGTACTGTATATGGAGGAGTAAGCTGAGAGAGAATCCTATTCTTTTTTAGATAATCCAGGAAATCCGTACTCAAATATTCTCCTCCCCGATCAGATCATAGGATTTTAATACTTTTACTCGTATGGTTCTCTACTTCGCATTTACATTCCTTGAATTTCTCAAAAGCTTCAGACTCGTGTTTCAATAGGAACACATGTCCGAATCTTGAGAGATCATCGTTGAATATAATGATGTATGAGCAACCATTCCTGGCACATGGGACCGCATACTTCACTATATATCAGTACCAAGAGTTCAGTAGCTCTTTCTCCGTGTCCAGTAAACGGAGTTTTGGTCATCTTGCCTTTCATACATGACTGGCAAGTTTCATAAGATGAAAATTCGAAGGGATTCAAATATCCATCCTTATGTAACTTAGCTAGTCATGTCGCATTGATATGACCAAGTCTACAATACCACAAGAAAGATTCGTTCATTTCTGAACTTTTCCTTTTGTGTGTGTTCTATACGTTAAAAACTGTAGTTTGATTTAGAACGTATAAACCGTTACATAACGTACCAAACCCAATCAACACTTGGTTCATTACGTTTTTCTCTACTACAAAATTATATCCTTCATTATCTAATAAAGAAATTGATATTAAATTGCACATCATAGATGGTACGTAATAACAGTCGTTCAAGATCAGTGTATTGCCGTTCGGTAATACAAGGTGATATTCGCCAACTGCTTTGGCTGCACCATTCCCTACTTTTAGAGAATGTTCACCTTTTCCCAATTCTCTACCTCTTCTAAGCCCTTGTAACACATTACATATGTGGGATCCTGATCCGGTATCTAATACCCAGGACGTAGAGTGTACTGAGAAACAGTTCTCGGTTATGAACACACCCGAAGAAGATGCATCAACATGCTCATTCCTCGTTTGGGCGGCAGGGGAATCCTGGTATTCCTCTATTTCCTTCTCAGTCTTAAAACAGTTATAAGAAAGAGTGGAACCAACATTCCCCAGCTCAGTATAACAAGCAGGTTCGGTCAATACATCCATATTATTATCTTGATTAAGGCATGTCACGGTCGCTACCTGGAGAGAGAGGGAAGAAAACACTCGGCGTATACTCTTGCAAGATTAGATTGGTTATTATTTTATCTAATCAGGATGGCTCCCACTTTTTTTTTATCAAATCTTCCTTCAAACCCTAAAAGGTAAGACTAGCCGGGATTAATTACACCCTACAATTTCGCTAACCGGTCAGCCAGGCCAGTGTCGGTACTTTGACGGAGGTTCCTCGTGCTTTCACACGGACCTAATTAATGTAATCCTCGTTTTCCCAGAGGCATAACCCCATTGACACCTTTGTAGACACCTAATGGGTTAGCTAATTGTAAAGTGCAAAACTCTCACAGGAGTAACACTTACTCGCAGTCGGTATCGGGATCCAACTATCTCATAGAAGGTATGCAATGTCATTGCAAATTTCAACACTTGAACTTCCTAATAATATTTTTCCCCTAACAACCTATGACCTTGAAAAAGGCCAACAAAACATAGGGTGCTAGTCAAGTTCAACCCGTCATTTCTTCACTGAATTAAACTAACCCGCACGAATCTTGACAAAGTCTAACAAGGTCGTACGAATAACCTAATCCAATCGCATCACATGTTTTGCAGATAAGCACTAATCAGCTACCGCACACTACAACTTGACAAAGGCTAACAAACGTAGCACGAATACTAAATAGTACTTATCTGAAATGATGGAGGGCTACGACAGGTTTTTAAGAAAACCTTTTGCGTAATGAACTTGATATCATTGTGGAATCGTGTGATTTTGAAAAGGAGTGTTTTTTAGGCTTTTACTAGTTTCGCTAAAAAGGTCACTCCCGGTGAAGCGATCTCGGCTTTTTCCTTATTGAATAAGGTGCTGGATATTCATCAAGGAATACCACTATGCAAAGCAAGAACTAGAGAAGCAATAAAAGACAAAACCGAGTGGGTTGAAGCATTTGCTAGTTTCTCTAAAGAGGTGACTCCCGGTGAAGGGATCTCGGCTCTTTCATCATCGAATGAGGTGCTGGATATTCATCATGGAATATCACTATGCAAAGCAAAAACTAGAGCTACCCTTTTTGAAAATTTGATTCTACAACATCTTTAGGTTTCTTTCCTTTTCATTAATCTCATTAATGAAGTCACATCATTTATGCTTCCTATGCATCACAGAAGAAACGATAATATAACGTACGCTTATGACATCCGCATTTGCCACAAGGTCCTGATTGATTCTATTTTAGAGTGTATAGTAACCGCAATCAATAACGGTGTCGCGTGTAGCTAGCCGAGATGAGTACGGGTCGTCCTCAGGGATATGTGAAATCTTTTATTCTTGCTTTAGACGTGTTTATTAGAAAAGAGGAATAAGAATAGAGAATAGTGAAGAATTGTTTCTAGATCTACGTTGAAATACGGATGTAGAATTTATAGTTTTAAGATCAAGTTTAAATACGGATATAGAATATATAATAAGAAGGCTTGTAGGGTTCGTTAGGATTTATTAGTCATGGATGACTAATAAAGATTAATCCTTTTATCTATTTATAGATTTAAAACTAGATTGGTAGTGATGAATGAGGATTAGGGTTCTTGGATGAAACTAGGGTTTCCCCACTATTGACCCTTGTCCTTTCAATGATCTCTATTCATGTCTAGCCCTTTACAAAATAATTGTTAATCTATTCTCGAATCGCCGTCTAGACTAGCAATAAATTGGTAGCGCGCCCGATAAGGATGTTAACGATTCTTTTCCTAAAGTTTATAAACTTCATAAGACTTAAAAGAAGTTAAAATATTTTCTCATCCATTGTTCTACCATAATCTTACGAACCATATTAAGCAGAGAATTACTCGCACATGATGGAGATAGAAGAAGAACGGATAGAGAATGAGATCATAATATAGAAATTAAATACTAAATAATTAATCTAATGATCTACCTTTATTAATCAATTTCACAATTACAAAACCTTCGAGTTTAGATTACAAGAGGAAGAAGAAGTTGCTCTCGATCTTGACTTATGAGAAGTAGATGCTCCATCGAATCTTACGTCGCTTTATCACATCGAATCGCGGACCTGTCGTGGATCACTTGTTCTTTGATGGTGATTGGCTTCGTGTAAAAGGTGATGATTTCTAAGTTTAGCCCCCGGTCCTTTATATAGTCCCAAAACAAGAAACTGATGATCCTAAGAATTACGGTTTGTTGAGATGATCCTACATAAAAAATCCCACATCCCAACTCCTCCATATAGCCGCAGATCCGCCGCCAGAATGCCTTTATTGCCGTGCAAAGGCCGCACTTCGGTGGGGTCAGGTAATGAAATTTTATGTGGTCTCTGGTGTTGACACTTGGAAATAGTTGTGATATCTGGAATCTTCATATCTTCTCTTAGTCTCTGCCAGTATTGATTCTTCGATTTTATCTAACTTCATCAGCAGATTTTTTAATCCCGACATCTCCAAGTTCTTCACATCTCCAAGTTTTTTATTCCCGACATCACCAAGTTCTTCATATCTTCCTCAGGGGTGATCTCCTGGATTGAGCAAACGTCTAGTATATGAGCATTAGGTTCGGAGGGCTGATTCCCCAACCAAAAAATGTTGAGTTCAATTGTCATGTTTCCAAAAGATAGGTTCATCGAACCATTTCGACAATTGATCACAGCATTTGAGGTTGCAAGGAATGGGCGGTCGAGTATCACCGGAATTTGATTCCGGGGGTTAGCTACAGGCTGTGTGTCCAAAACAATGAAGTCAACGGGGAATATGAAGTCCCCGACCTTGATTAACACATCCTCTAGCTCACCCCTAGGATGGGTGATTGATCGGTCGGCCATTTGGAGAGTACAGTGTGTGGGTTTCAGCTCTCCTACACCTAATTGCTCATATACTGAGTACGGAAGCAGGTTAACACTGGCACCAAGATCTAATAGTGCGCGGTTGATGTTCTTATCCCCAATGGTAATAGAAATCGTAGGACAGCCAGGGTCCTTCCGTTTTTGAGGTAAAGATTGGGTAAGAGCATCACTCACAGCACTAGCCAATAAAACTTTCTTGGGTACCTGAGATTTCCTCTTTTTCGTGCACAAGTCCTTTAAGATTTTCGCGTAGGACGGGACTTGTTGGACAGCATCTAAAAGGGGAATGTTGATGTTAACCTGCTTAAACAACTCCAGAATCTTCTCCATTTGTGGATTTTGTTTATTGGACCTCAACCGGTTTGGAAATGGAACATTTTAAAAATTGGTTGAGTCCAATACTTGTGGAGGAGATTGTGGAGTTGGAATGGATCCCAGAGCTGGTGTTTTCGTGGAGTGAGAAGTGGGTCCGTTCAGAGCAGAAGAAGAAGAAGAAGAGCCGTTTGACGAATGGAGAATAGGCTCAGAAGACGAAGAAGAAGAAGAAGAAGAAGAAGAAGAAGAATGTTGGGGTAAAAATTTACACCCCGGTTGACCAAGTCAAAATCCAAGTCAACCCCAAGCCAAATGGGCCCAAGCCCAGATCCAGTGGGCCCATGCTCGGGTCGAGCCCGAACATGAAGCGGCCGGCCTCCCCTCATGCCAAGATAAAAATTTTGTAATAAACAATTTTGTCGTATTTCTTTTATTTTATTTTATGGATAAATGTAAGAAAAATAGGCATAAAGCCAAATTTTTGTAAAGCCCATGGCTTATGTGCAAAAAGAAATGTCACATGAGCCATGGGATAGGCAAAATGCCATTTTGTGAAGCCCAAGGGGCTATGCGTAAAGTGTATGGCCTATAAAGGCAAAAATAATGAAAAAATCACAACAACTTTTCTCTCTCTCTCAAAATTTTTCAGATCTGAGATCTTTTCTCCTTCATCAAGGTTCCAAAACCTTCTTTTTCTCTTGAATTAAATCAAGAGTTTTACTCGTCTTTTTATAAAACAAATTAGTTTTTCACCACAAAACTCATAAAGGGGATCTCAGATCTTCCATTAGATCTCAAAAAGAAGAGATTTTTCAAAATCCCATATCTCTTGATCTTCAAGATCCAGCTAACAGTGGAGGAAGAAGAAGAAGAACAACTTTCACTAAACCCCAAAAAAAACACACACTCAGGAGTCCAACTCCTCTCTGATTTCTCTTCCGAGAAAATTTTTTAGGCTAAAAGCCTCTTTTTCTCGCCGGCGCTTAAGCGCAGAGCGCCCGCGTGCCGACACGTGGCGTGCTTGCGCTCAAGCGCTCAGCGCTCAAGCGCTCAGCGCTCAAGCGCAAAGCGCCTACGTGCGGACACGTGGCGCGCTTGCGCTCCAGCGCAAGCGCTCGAGCGCAAGACGCCCCCGTGCCAACACGTAGCGCTCTTGCGCTTGAGCGCAAGCGCTCGAGCGCAAGTCACCCCGGTGCCGACACGTGGCACGCTTGCGCTCGAGCGCAAGCGCTCGGGCGCAAGTCTCCCTCGTGCCGACACGTGGCGCTCTTTTGCTCAAGTGCAAGCGCTCGAGCACAAGTCGACCACGTGCCGACACGTGGCCCGCTTGCGTCCAAGCGCTCAGCGTCCGAGCGCAAAGCGCCCACGTGCCGACACGTGGCGCATTGCGCTCCAGCACTCTGCGCTCGAGTGCAAAGCGCCCACATGCCAACACGTGGCACGCTTGCACTCAAGCGCCCAGCGTCCGAGCGCAAAGCGCCCACGTGCCGACACGTGGCGCGTTGCGCTCCAGCACTCTGCGCTCGAGCGCAAAGCGCCCACGTGCCGACACGTGGCGCGCTTGCGCTCAAGCGCCTAGGTGCTGGCCCCACGCATCCTTTGGATATCTTTTTCTCCTTTATTTATATATACATGTATTTATATACATATGTACACATACACATACTCCACGACACTGTCCCTGTTAGAAAAAATTTCTAACGGGGCGCTGCCTCGCACCCCGAAAGGGGGCTGCTAGCCCCCTTGACCCCCAGCCCGCTATCCAGGTAGCGGGACCCCCATAAAAACTCTGCGTGGCTCCCGATATATCCAAACTCTGCGTGACCAATTTAACCCGTCAATCGGAGGTTCCCTCGCTCCAAAAGCGAGGGGTAATTAACGGCAGCTTAGTCCGCGGCTGTCGGAGATTCGGATCCCCACAATCATTAAACCCCCGCCTACCCTAGGCAGGGGGAATCTGTAGTACGCCTGACAAGCGCGCGCGTATTCCCATCTCAATGGGGTGACGAAAAACACCATATAGATTCTGGCACACCCGGTGGGACATTTCTCTCCTCCCATATTTCGGGTTAAACGTTCATGCGAACTCAATCAATATACATATCGATTGCCTATACTGAAATAATGTTTTTTTTCCCGTACAACAATCAACCTTCGACGACAATGTCTCCCCAGACGAATTCAGCTTCTAACGTGACCCCGATTCCGTACGTGGTCAAGATCAACGCTTGTGTGGTTCTCCCCGCAAGCCTCAGTCGACAGTGGGAGGAACCGCCCCACCAGTTTGGCTCTGTCATCATCTACCCTGCCGGAAGCGCTCATCTGGCGGAGATCCCGGCGGAACAGGTGGCCAAGCCGGTCTCAAGGGGTATGAGGCCGAATGTCGTGATCGTCAAGGCACCACAACCGAAATTTAAGACGGTTTCTGAACGATTCTCTGGTGCTCCAGCGGGGGGCAAGAACTTCGGTACAAAGGGCAACATCAAATGTTGCGGACGAGCGCAGGCGATGAATCCAACAAATGCACAATCGAGCGTATCTCCAAGGCCTTCCATTGCCCGGTCTGCGGCGTCTTCCCGAAGAGCCGAAGTCTGTCAGGTGCTTAGAACAGAAAAGTTAAGGCAGAAGCGGCTCAGGTATCGAGCCAACAAGAGGGCCAAGGCTTCGGCCAAATGGAATCATGTGAAGTTCCAAGTGCAGGGTTGCCCCGCGATGATGGCTGAGTCGGACGTATGAATCAGCAATTCCTTCGAGCCTCTGAAGTGGGTTCAGAAAAATGCCATGACCGCCAGAATCAAGAAGACAACGGTTTGAACAGAGCCACAAAGAGACGTGTCCCGACCCCAACAGAAAAAGTATGACACTGTCTCTTCAAGAGTCTATCAAGCACTCTGTGCCACACGAAAACAATGGGGCAAATCCAGAAAAGAAGCGCCATCACCATTCAAGAACCTGGTTAGGCCAGCCGCCTTCAATCGACTACCAGCTACCGAAGCAAGGGGTCAAGACAGCGATCCATGAAATCGACCGCCAATGATAGAAAGACGTCCGGATATATCATCCATACGGTCTATATGGCGGGCGGGCACCCCAGCGACAACCTTCGCAGCAAAAGCAAGGATGAGGCCACCACATCCCAAGCCCAATCTAGCCTGATTGTGGTTGCCGCCGCCCAAGAACAGCCGCCCCCGCTGGATGAAGAAAACCCTCTCGATGAGGATGATAGGCAGAAAGACCCATCGATCCATGGAGAGTCAAGCTCGGACAGCGAGGAAAAGCCGACTTCCCGCCCCAGGACTGCGGAGCAAGAGCTGCTTCAAGAGCTTCGAAAACAGCTCAGGAGCAAAGATAAAGAGATGGCCAAGCTCTATTCGAAGATTGATGACTTAACGAACGTGGTGATGCAGCTTATGGCTCAAATTGCTCGAGCGCCTCTCAATCAAGAACAAGCCGCTACTAATCAGCCGGGTGATGACAATCCGAGGCAGCCAATGCATGTTCCTTCGGGTCCAAGACTGGTCGAGCCACATGAAAGCCGGCAACACTCCGCTTCTGGGGATGCCTTGGCCCCAGATAGCACTATCCCGCTAACACAGGATCGGATAATGGATTTGTTCACCAGCAAGGTTAAAACATTGGTGGCCGAAGCTGAAACTCAGAAAGAAATCGGCAGTAGCGGGCGGCCATATCCCGCGCAGTACGATCTGATTGAGTTCCCAAGC
The DNA here is from genome assembly GCA_030015575.1 of Agapanthus africanus. NCBI lineage: Eukaryota > Viridiplantae > Streptophyta > Magnoliopsida > Asparagales > Amaryllidaceae > Agapanthus > Agapanthus africanus. The sequence goes on along the minus strand of JASDDO010000026.1, from coordinate 393,349,280 downwards.
GGCTACGTCATTCCTAAGTTCGGAAGATTTGATGGAACGGGGAATGCAAATCAGAACGTCGCCCACTTCAAAGCATCGTGCGGAAATACAGGGGGCAATGACGCGCTCCTTCTTCGTCAGTTTGTCAATAGCCTGACCGGTGTCGCCTTCGACTGGTACGCGAGTATACCAGACGGGTCTGTCATTACCTTTGCCCAAATGAAGTCTCTGTTTCGGCAAAGGTTCATGAGTGTCGGTGATAAAATCTCCATTGCCGACCTTGTGAGGACCAAGCTGAGGAAGAATGAAAGCAACACCGACTTTATTGCCCGATGGTGTAATCTTACAGTCAAGTGCGAACCGCCGCTGGAGCAGGACCAGTTCGTCAGCCTTCTCATTGGGAACCTCAGCAATTGGATGGTCCCATTCTTGCGTACGGCGGGCCTCAAGACATTTCAAGAGCTAACCAAGAAAGTCCAAATGCTGGAACGCTCGAAGCAAGAGTCCCTGCCGGATTCTCAGAGAGAGAAAAATTGGAAAAGTAAGCGGGACGACAACCGTAGAAGCGGGAGTTCCAGCAGTACCAATGTCTTCAATGTGTCCGACAATAAAGAAAAGCGAAGGGCGGCCGAATCCAAAACTAACCGGTCTCGAAAGCCATTGCTGGGAGGAGATGGGCCTTCCCTAGAGGAGAAAAAGAACAAGGTTTACTCTTTCAGAAGGGACAAGGTCCGCAAGATATTTAAAGATGCCTTGAACAACGGTCTACAATTGCCGGAGTCGAAAAGACCCCAAGAAGCTAAAATGACCGACAATCCTCTGTATTGCCCGTACCACCGAGTAGTGAGCCATGCGATCGAGGATTGCTATATCTTCAAAGACTGGGTCGAGAAGCAGTACAAGGCTGGAGAGATCGAGCTGTCCAAAAGTGTGTTGGTGAACAATCAAGTTACAACCACCAATTTTATACAGACAGAAACTGAATCCTTCTGGGAGCAGACAGCCGAACCCGCTGCCCTGAGAAATGAAACGGACTCGCCGCAGCCTCCATGGAGTACGCACATATCTAATAAGACGAAGAAGATGATAAAGCTACTTCGGAAAGAGCCCAGGACAGAATGGGAAGGGCAGAAGAAGCCTACCAGTCCAGCTGCCAATGCGGCTCCATCACGCTCAAAATCCAAGAAGCTCAAGAAGAAGAAAAGTGCGGCTCGACACGAAAAGGAGTCTGCAGGGAGATCGACCATCCAAAAATATATCGATTCCCTCGAAGAATATGAACAGAAGGAAAGAACTTTGGTTCAATTAAAAGAGTTCCTCCCTGTACAAGCGGCTGAAATTCTGGAGGAGTTAGAAGAAGACTCCAATGATGAGATCCCAGTAGTGACCTGCTACGCCATCCATCTTGGCAGCGACTCCGAGGATGAGCTCTGTTTTCCCGAAGAGGACGAGGAGCTCGCCACAAAGGCCAATCAAATCTAGCTCAGAAGCGGCAGGGCTCTACCGCCAAATCAGGGCAACGCCCCAAAAGGGAAGGAAAAACAAGTCGCTAATGAAGAAGATGGCAGAGAACCGACTGATGAAAACATAAGTCCTTCCTCGGTGGACTATAATGTCTTGGCACATCTCCGGAAGCTTCCGTCTCTCCTGAGCATCTACGACGCCTTGGTCCTATGTAAGGAGCTTAAAGATGTTCTCATTCACGCTCTACAAAACCCGAGCGATATCAGGCTCACTTTGCGGAAATTAATATGAAAGAAGCCCAGCACGCTTTGCATGCCGCCGCAGTCACATTTATAGATGATGACTTGCTAATGGGAACGACTGAGCATAATCGGCCGCTTTACTTGACCGGGTACAGTGACGGAGATCGGATTAATCACATATTGATTGATCTGGGGTCTTCAGTGAACATCATGAACTTGCGGACGCTGAAGAGTTTGTCAATGGATGTCCGACACCTGTCAAGGGAAAGGATTGTCATTCAAGGCTTCAACCAAAATTGCCATCAAGTTCTGGGGTCCATAGCTCTGCCAATCAAATTCGGGGATCTGCAAACTGAAGCTAAGATATACATGATCGACGCCGACACGACTTATAAGATTCTCTTAGGGCGGCCGTGGCTCAACGATTACGGCATCATCCATCAACTCTCTATCAATGCATGAAGTATACTAAAAATGGCGAAGAAAGACGCATTGACGGAGACATCCAGCCATTCGGTGTGCATGAAGTCCGCTATGAAGATTCTCGGTACTTTACGAACCACCAAAATTCTAAGCCACAACAGACTGAGGATAGACCGGCCCCAAGACTCAAAAGCAAATCTGCGTCGGTTGTCACTTTCAAAAGTAAAAACGCCCAAGTGCGCCCACATTTCGGTAGCGACACTGATGAGTCCGACGCTGGAAGCCCGTCCTTCCGTAAAACCCGCCCTCGTTTTGGCAGCGATACGGACGAATCTGTTACTGAAGGCCCATCTAGCAGCAAAGTCCGCCCTCATCTTGGCAGTGACACTGAAGAGTCAGAAGAAGAGGACCTGCCGTGCAACAGCTGTGCAGATTGGACCCCCATGCAACAAGCGAAACTACGAGAGACCTTCGAAATTGAAGAAGGGTCCCTAACTGTCACAAGGGTACCGGAGCAAATGTGCAAAGAGCTTGATGCGTTGTCAGTCTCCACCGTGGACCAGCTGAAAACTTTCTACGTTCCCGGGTGGAAAAGTGGACAGAAGGGCATCCTGTTTTATGGGTCAAACCCCGTTGTGCACCCGGACGATTTGTCTGTCGCATGCCTTCCATACGAAAGAGGCGTAAGAGCCGTCCTCAATCCCAGATACTATGAACCCGAGATGCGGGAATACTTTAAGAAGTGCGGATGCCGGTTATATCAAACGGAGTCCGAAGCAAAGTTTTACGAAGGGCTATGGTATCCTCCCCAAGTCCGAGCACTCATCGATGGACGAATTCCAGATAGACAGGGCATAGGCTACATTCAACCTGATTCCAAAGCATGCTACATGATCCATGTTGGTGAGGCCAGCGAAAGATCAAATGATGATGACGAGATAGCCGAGCCAGAAGAAGCTCCTCAAGAGCTCGAAGATGGCGGACAAGCAACCTTTGACGAGCTAACGAGATTGACTTAGGAATGCCCGATAATCCAAGGCCGACCTACATCAGCTCGCTCTTGTCAGAGGAAATGAAAGCGCAGATAATTGCCCTGCTGCATGAGTTCGTCGACTGCTTCGCGTGGACATACAAAAAAATACCTGGCCTTTCCCTTGAAGTGGCCGTACATAAGTTGGCTATTTCTCCTGATGCTAAGCCAGTCAAACAAGCTCCTCGAAGAATGAGAAGGGAACTAGAAGAAAAAGTCATCGAGGAAACTAAGAAGCTCATCAATGCCGGCTTCATCAGGAAAGAGAAATATGCGGACTGGATCGCATGCATAGTCCCAGTGAAGAAGAAAAATGGGCAGATCCGAGTTTGTGTCGATTTCAGGGACCACAACAAGGAATGTCCTAAAGACGACTTCCCGCTACCGGTCATGGAAATGATGGTCGATGACACCCCAAATTACGAGCTGTTCACCTTTATGGACGGCTCGTCTGGATACAATCTGATCAAGATGTCGCCTGAGGATGAGAAGCGCACAGCATTTCGAACCCCGATCGGAATATATTGCTACAAGGTGATGCTGTTCGGATTGAAGAACGCAGGTGCTACATATCAAAGGGCAATGACCAATATCTTCGATGACCTAATTCATAAAGTCGTCGAATGTTATGTTGATGATCTGGTCGTTAAGACTAAAACCAAGGCCGATCATATCCAGGATCTTAGGACCGTTCTCACCAGACTGAGGGAATTTGACCTGAAGATGAATCCTCTGAAATGCGCTTTTGGCGTGTCATCGGGAAAATTCCTGGGCTTCATAGTCCGACATCGAGGGATCGAAGTTGACCCATCAAAGATAAAGGCCATCATAGAGATGCCCCCTCCGAAGAGTCTGACGCAGCTAAGATCTTTTCAAGGCAAGCTTGCTTATATACGGAGGTTTATCTCAAATTTATCGGGGAGATGTAGGCCCTTTTTAAAGCACATGAAAAAAGGAGCTCCTTTTATCTGGGATGCCGAATGTCAAGCAGCGTTCGAAAGCATCAAACAATACTTGTTGCACCCTCCAGTGCTGGCCGCTCCCATTCCAAATAAACCGTTGATTCTCTATACTGCCGCACTAGATGAGTCACTCGGTGCGCTCCTCGCCCAGAATAACGAGGAGGGAAAGGAAAATGCCCTCTACTATCTCAGTCGAACTCTAGTCGGGGCGGAACACAACTATTCCCCAATCGAAAAGCAATGCCTGGCTCTGATATTTGCTGTGAAGAAGCTGAGGCACTATCTGCTGGCTCATCGGGTTATGCTGATCTCCAAGGTCGACCCGCTCAAACACTTGATGACCAAAGCAAGCCTAGCCGGCAGAATGGCAAGTTGGTTTGTCATGCTACTTGAATTTGACATAGTTTATACTCCTCAGAAAGCAGTAAAAGGGCAAGCTCTTGTAGACTTTCTTGCTGCTCATCCCATACCAGAAGGGTCGCCGCTAAATTGTGAGTTACCCGACGAACAAGTGCTGCACCTCGAGGAAGATGGACCATGTTGGGAGCTATACTTCGATGGAGCCTCATCAATAAAGACCTCCAGTAAATCAAGCATCCCGGAGATAAAAGAAGGGATAGGATTGGTGTTCATCACGCCATCAATGGGAACCCTACGGCGTTCTTTTGCTCTCACCGAGCCTCGGACAAACAATGAAGCTGAGTATGAAGCTCTAATAGCTGGTTTGGAACTCGCCATAGAAATGGAAATCCTTCGGCTACGGGTTTACGGTGACTCCCAGCTTGTCGTCAACCAAGTAAGCGGCGACTATAAGATATACAAACCTGAGTTAGCTCGGTACAGAGGTCGGGTGGTGGAACTCATGAAACGGTTCACTCACATTGAACTAATGAGAATCCCCAGAGCATTGAATGGAAAGGCTGACATACTCGCTCGCTTAGCCAAGGAGCTGGCTGATCCTGACATGGACGAAATTCTGATCACAGTCAGGAGCCGACAAATTCTACCCCCAGTCTCTCTACGAGAAGAGGAAAGCACGGAACAGAAGAGCAGTCATGCCGAAGAAGCTTCGATCATCCAAGACGAGCCCGATTGAAGAGTACCTCCGATACGACAAGCTACCCGAAGAAAAATCTGCGAGGATTCAGCTGAAGAAAAGAGCACTCCGATACGTGTTTGTAAATGACACGTTATACCGCAGGTCATATGACCAACTCAGGCTCAGGTGTCTGTCATTGGCCGAAGCCCAAAAGGTCATGAAATATGTTCACTCGGGAGTTTGCGGTGCACACCAATCTGGCCCCAAGATGCGACTTCAAATCAAACAACTTGGGTATTACTGGCCCACCATGATACGGCATTGCGGAGAGCATGCAAAGAAATGTCAGATCTGCCAAAACCATGGTGATTTCATTCACAAGCATCCCAATTCGTTGCATCCTACGGTGGCGTCGTGGCCTTTCGAAGTCTGGGGCACCGACATTGTTAGCCCAATTGATCCTCTGTCATCTAAAGGCCATCGGTTCATACTGGCCGCGACACACTACTTCTCCAGATGGGCTGAAGCTGTCCCGCTAAAAGAAGTCAAGACAAATGATATTCTGACATTCTTCCAGCATAATATTCTATACCGCTTCGGTACACCAAGAAGAATCATTTCTGACAGCGGGCCCTCTTTCAAGAGCTTCAATGTCTCAAGGTTCGCTACTCAACACAAGATAGACTGGAGATATTCCTCCATCTATAATCCAAAAGCCAATGGGCTAGCCATACCCTTCAATAAGACTCTATGCAAGCTCCTGAGGAAAAATGCTTCAGCCAACAAGAGAGACTGGAATCTCAAACTTCACGAGGCGTTGTGTGCATATCGTACTACGCACCGTACTCCAACTCAGTCCACTCCATACTCATTGCTCTTCGGAGTGGAAGCGGTCCTCCCTCTCGAAGTTGAAGTTCCAAGCTTAAGAATGGTCGTTCAGCACGAGTTGACGGAGGAGGAAAACGTGCTCTTTCGACTTGAAAAGCTCGATGCCCTCGAAGAAAAGAGGCTCGCGGTGCAGCAAAATCTGGAGCTATACTGAGCCCAAATGTCACGGGCCTATGACAAGATAAACCGTCTTCGCGCTTTCAAGAATGGTGAATTGGTGTTGGTCCTTAAAAGACCGATCATCCCCAATCGACATACCAAGGGAAAATTCGAGCCAAACTGGGAAGGACCATACGTCATCGAGAAAGTGTTCGACGGAGGATCCTACCAACTAATAAGTACCGAGGGAGAAAGGCCCATGCCACCCATCAATGGCCGATATCTCAAGAAATACTACACGTGAATACTCCAAGTCGCAGGCGAATTGAGCACATCAGCCCTATGGTCTGGATCATACATCCTGCAAAACCGTATACAATCCACGGGCATGAATGACCCCTATCTCTCCCAAATCCTGCCGGTGAGACTACTTTTAAAGTCCCACCAGCGGTAAAAAAAAAAGAAGAAAAAAAGGAAAAATAAATAAATAATAAATAGTATGTCCACAAGCAAAATGGGCACGGATGAAAACCCGAAAGGGCTCCGTGAGTAAAAACAGCAGGACTACCGGTGAGTCTGTGAAAACCCGAAAGGGCGCAAACTCGTGAAAAGAGATAAAATACACTCGCAAAGTCCTCTCGACCTTGTGAGGAGAAAACCCTGCGTGAGATCCTTACGACTCACAAAGGAGCAACATACTTAGGAATCCCCATGATTCCCAAGGAGAAAATACACCTGCGAGATCCTTACGACTCGTCGGGAGAAAATGCTTTTATGGGACCCTCATGGCCCATAAAATTGAAAAGCCTTAGGTGATAGGGACCCAAACCTGTCTCCTAATCCATCGTTCCCCAACGGGCAACGGCAAATGATGAGTCTCTCCTGGCATTTCGCTTCAGTGTTAGCGGTGCTGATACCGGCCAAAAAAACAAATCCCAAGTCCTGCCAAGGCAAATGATGAGTTGCTCTTGGCATCATTCTAGTGCAGCAATGCTGATGCCAAACAAGATCCAAATTCCATGTCCCCAAACGACGAATGATGAGTCGCTCCTGGTACCATATTCCAGTGTAGCAATGCAGACGCCAACCAAAATCCAATTTCTCAAAATTCTCTAGCCCTACAGCCAGTCCCCAAATTGACTGCCGTATACAATCCACGGGCTCAAATAATTCTCGTCATACCCATGCCCCACCACAATCACCAGTTACGCGGCTGGTCTCCGCCTTTGGAATGATGCTCCATTGAGAAGACCCACTCATGTGTCCTCACGATACATGAGGAGAACAAACCTTTATGGGATCCTTACGACTCATAAAAGAAAAACACACTTAGGAGTCCTCACGACTCCTAAGGAGAAAATACACCTGCGGGATCCTTACGACTCGTAGGGAGAAAATGCTTTTATGGGACCCTCACGGCCCATAAAATTGAAAAGCCTTAGGCGATAGGGACCTAAACCTGTCTCCTAAGCCATCGCTCCCCCAACAGGAATAGGCAAGTGATGAATTGCTCCTGGCACGTGTGCTTCAGTGTTAGCAACGCTGATGCCTGTCCTAACCCCAAAATCCCAAACTCCAATCCAATAGACCCCTAAGTCTTTAAACCAGGAACAGATGACCCCTAAGTCGTTAAACTGGGAACAGATGACCCCTAAGTCGTTAAACTAGGAACGAGGGAAATCTCATCATGGCAGATGATGATTCGCTCCTGGTACCATATTCCAGTTCAGCGATGCTGATGCCAAACCAAAACCAATCCCCAAATCCTCTCATGGCAAATGATGATTCGCTCCTGGTACCATATTCCAGCGTAGCGATGCTGATGTCAACCCAAATCACATCAAATCAAACAACCAATGACCTCCCTGGTAGAACCAAATTCCACCTCGGAAACAAGTCAACTTCATCCCTGACGCCACAAGAAGCGGGGCAAGTCAAATCCAGAATCGACCGTCCACGTCGCTAAAATGGCAGCACCGACCGTCCACGTCGCAAAAATGGCAGCACCGACCGTCCACGTCGCTAAAATGGCAGTACCGACCGTCCAAGTCGCAAAAAGGGCAGCATCGACCGTCCAAGTCGCAAAATGGCCAGCATCGACCGTCCACGTTGCTAAAATGGCAACACCGACCGTCCACGTCGCAAAAAGGGCAGCATCGACCGTCCAAGTCGTAAAAAGGGCAGAACCGACCGTCCACGTCGCAAAAGGGCAGAACCGACCGTCCACGTCGCAAAAAGGGCAGAATCGACCGTCCACGTCGCTAAAATGGCAGAACCGACCGTCCAAGTCGCTAAAACGGCAGCATCGACCGTCCAAATCGCAAAAAGGGCAGTATCGACCGTCCACGTCGCTAAAATGGAAGCACCGACCGTCCAAGTCGCAAAAAGGGCAGTACCGACCGTCCAAGTCGCTAAAATGGCAGCACCGACCGTCCAAGTAGCAAAGAGGGCAGCACCGACCGTCCACGTAGCTAAAATGTCAGTATCGACCGTCCAAGTCGCAAAAAGGGCAGCATCGACCGTCCAAGTCGCAAAAAGGGCAGCGCAGGATTCCTACAAAGCGGGAACCAGATCACTCCGGGCCAGGGAAAACATCTATCACGGACGCTCCATCTCGGAGACACGTCAAGCAACGTCCGTCCATGTCGTAAAAAGGGCAGTGCCAGCTTCCCAAAAAGCGGGAACCAAATCAGGTCGCCTCCACGTAAAAGAAGATCCATCAATTTCATGCACATGACCCACATATGTGGTGTGCATTTATTGAAGGGGGGCAATTTGTTGGGGTAAAAATTTACACCTCGGTTGACCATGTCAAAATCCAAGTCAACCCCAAGCCAAATGGGCCCAAGCCTAGATCCAGTGGGCCCATGCCCGGGTCGAGCCCGAACATGAAGCGGCCGGCCTCCCCTAACGCCAAGATAAAATTTTTGTAATAAACAATTTTGTCGTATTTCTTTTATTTTATTTTATGGATAAATGTAAGAAAAATAGGCATAAAGCCAAATTTTTGTAAAGCCCATGGCTTATGTGCAAAAAGAAATGTCACATGAGCCATGTGATAGGCAAAATGCCATTTTGTGAAGCCCAAGGGGCTATGTGTAAAGTGTATGGCCTATAAAGGCAAAAATAATGAAAAAATCACAACAACTTTTCTCTCTCTCTCTCAAAATTTTTCAGATCTGAGATCTTTTCTCCTTCTTCAAGGTTCCAAAACCTTCTTTTTTCTCTTGAATTAAATCAAGAGTTTTACTCTTCTTTTTATAAAACAAATTAGTTTTTCACCACAAAACCTATAAAGGGGAACTCAGATCTTCCATTAGATCTCAAAAAGAAGAGATTTTTAAAAATCTCATATCTCTTGATCTTCAAGATCCAGCTAACAGAGGAGGAAGAAGAAGAACATCTTTCACTAAACCGAAAAAAAAACACTCAGGAGTCCAACTCCTCTCTGATTTCTCTTCTGAGAAAATTTTCTAGGCTAAAAGCCTCTTTTTCTCACCGGCGCTCAAGCGCAGAGCGCCCGCGTGGCGGCACGTGGCGCGCTTGCGCTCCAGCGCTCAGCACTCAAGCGCAAAGCGCCCTCGTGCCGGCACGTGGCGTGCTTGCTCTCCAGCGCAAGCGCTCGAGCGCAAGTCGCCCCCGTGCCGACACGTGGCGCTCTTGCGCTCCAGTGCAAGCGCTCGAGCGCAAGTCACCCCGGTGCCGACACGTGGCGCGCTTGCGCTCCAGCGCAAGCACTCGAGCGCAAGTCTCCCCCGTGCCGTCACATGGCGCTCTTGTGCTCCAGCACAAGCGCTCCAGCGCAAGTCGTCCACATGCCGACACGTGGCACGCTTGCGCCCAAGCGCTCAGCGTCCAAGCGCCCATGTGCCGACACGTGGCGCGTTGCGCTCCAGCACTCTGCGCTCGAGCGCAAAGCGCCTACGTGGCACGCATGTGCTCAAGCGCCCAGCGTCCGAGCGCAAAGTGCCCACGTGCCGACACGTGGCGCGTTGCGCTCCAGCACTCTGCGCTCGAGCGCAAAGCGCCCACGTGCCGACACGTGGCGCGCTTGCGCTCAAACGCCTAGGCGCTGGCCCCACGCATCCTTTGGATGTCTTTTTCCCCTTTATTTATATATACATGTATATATATACATATGTATACATATGTACACATACATATACTCCACGACACTGTCCCTGTTAGAAAAAATTTCTAACAGGGCGCTGCCCAGCACCACGGAAGGGGGCTGCTAGCCCCCTTGACCCCCAGCCCGCTATCCGGGTAGCGGGACCCCCGTAAAAACTCTGCGTGGCTCCCGATATATCCAAACCCCCCTTCCAAAACAACACACACGTACACTGCACATTGAGTTCGCATGACCAGTTTAACCCGTCAATCGGAGGTTCCCTCGCTCCAAAGGCAAGGGGTAATTAACGGCAGCTTAGTCCGCGGCTGTCGGAGATTCGGATCCCCACAATCATTAAAGCCCCGCCTACCCTAGGCAGGGGGAATCTGTAGTATGCCTGACAAGCAAGCGCGTATTCCCATCTCAATGGGGTGACGAAAAACACCCTACAAAGAAGAAGAAGCGGACGAGGTGTTATTATCCTCAATTGTTGAGCCGATGTTGTTGTGCAGTATCCTTCCTGATCTCAATGTAGTCACGGCACTCACATTATGGTTCTGTTGTTCCAGAGAAACATGTACATTATGTGGGTGACCGGGATTTGGGAGTGGTTGAGATGGAAGCTTTCCCTTTTCTCGCTCGCTTAATGCCGCATTCAGCTGTGCAATCTGGGCTTCGATGGTCTTGATGCTTTTCCCGTGTGCAGCAGTGTGTTGCACCAAAGACTGAATAGACGACTGGATGTTGGTGGTGGATTGTGTCGATTGTTTAACGAACGCCTCCACACTTCGTTCTAGCGAGGAAACCTTATCGTTGTTTGACGGAACAAAGTTGTTTTGTAGAAAAAAATTGTTGGGTGCAAATTTGTTCGTCTGATTTTGAAAAGGTTGGGGTTGGAAGGGCTGCTGAAACTGATGTTGAGTTTGTTGTTGCGCTTGTTGTTGCGGAGGAGGGGGCCTCTGGAAATTGTTTCCTTATAATTGATGCTGATTCTGATTCCAGGCGAAATTGGGGTGGTTCCTCCAACCGGGATTGTAGGTGGAAGAGTATGGATCATTTCTCGGTCTTTGCTGAAATGCAGCATTAACCTGATCCTGTCCTTGAGATGGTGGATTGTAAGGACAATCTTTGGTTAAGTGAGAAGGATCGGAACAACAAGCACAAATGGTACGAAGGGGAAGAACAGGAGCAGGAGATGAAAATTTGCTCTCTATCGCTTCAAGTTTTCTCGTTATTGCGGCCATTTCAGCTTTCATCGCAATAGAGACATCAAGTTGGTGAATGGCTACCCTAGACTGACCAGTAGAAGTGGAGGAAGAAGAAGAAGATGGTCTGGTGCTCTCCCATTGATGCGTTTGTTCCGCAAGGTCGTCGAAGAATTGCCATGCTTCCTCGTCAGATTTCGATAGGAAGTGGCCCTGACAAATGGTTTCCAACAACTGCTTGGTTGCTGGGTTCAGGCCCTCGTATAAGGTTTGGCAAAGTTGCCATTTCTCGATACCATGGTGAGGGCATTGAACAAGAAGGTCTTTATACCGGTCAAAGCACTTCCAGAAGGGGTCAGTAGGAAGCTGGGAGAATTGGTTGATTTCGTTACGGATCCTCGCGGTTTTATGATTCGGATAGAATTTCTTGAGAAACGCTTTCACAAACTCGTCCAAACTGGTTATGGAGTGGGAAGCAGTGCTATACATCCACTTTTCAGCAAGATCGCACAAAGTGAACGGAATGACCCGTAGCCGTATAGCATCGTCCGACAGCTGGGTCGTTTTCATCATGGAACAAACATTTTGAATCTTGTTGATGAAGATATAGGCATCTTCAGATTCAAGCCCATGAAATTTTGGAAGCATGTTAATGAAGTGGGGCTTAATTTCAAAATTATCCCCATTGGCCGGTGGAAGGGAAAGACAGGTGGGGAGTGCAGAGCGGGTGGGATAGAAACGATCCTGGAGCGCGATTCGCTGTGGCGCTACGACAGGCGATGGTGGTGGGTTATTCGCATCCATAGAAGGTCGAATCAATCCTGGGGGAGTTATAGGGATGATTGGATTAAATCCTGACATCGCGGAAGAAGAGATTGGTGATGGTGAAGGTGAGGATGTATGAACAGAACTCCGGTCAACGTCGGAGTTGGCCGGCAAAGGTAAGGGTGAAAGAGGTGTGGACGGAGTTTCGACGTCTGAGTCGATCGCGTAGTCGGTAGCGACTAACGTAACGCGGACTAGGCGGGCGCTAGTGTCCCGAGTCCAAGCGGACATACACTAAACGAGTTTAGTATAATCAAAGCGGAGAAGGTGAGGGTAAGAAAACGTCAATGGAGAAATACGATGGGTGGTGGGTGGAAAAAAATAGGATTTTGGCGACAAAGGGCAAGTTTTTATAAAAGTTTTTGGTTTTTGTGTTTTTTTTCTTTTTAGAAAGAGCTTTACAGAAATATGTACGGACTTACGGCTTCAAACAATCACAGATAAAATATGCACAATCACACCTAGATCTAGGGTCACCTAGGTCAGCTAGACAGCTCCTAACTGTTCCAAAGGGCTAGAAATAGGACCTCAAACCGCCTCTTCTCCGCCAATTGCGGCCAGGTAAGTGCCAGGTAAGTGGGAGGCTCCCCACTACGTAAGTAGTGGTCCTAATTAAGTAACCACTTGCCTTGGACACACTTGCCTAGACACCGCAAAGTCAGGATAGGATAAACGGCCGATGCCTGTAACTAGTTCTCTGTCCTATTGAGCGCGAAGTCCTTAGGGCTGAGTCTAGTATTTTTTAATTAAAAAATGGTCAATGCATATGTTTTTTGTGATTTCTGGGGTCCTGGGAAGGGTGATGAAATCCCCACCCAATCTGGATTGGTTTCAAGCCCCTTAAAGTCCGTATTAATATATCCAAAGCGGTAACAACCAACTGCAATCAATTTTTATTTTTTAGCGCGGCGCAAAGAATCCTGCACAAGAACAATTTATTGGAAGAGGGAAGAGAGTTTGCACCAAGAATGCTGCAGAAAACACAGTTCAGTGGAGTTCATAGGAATGAGGAAGAGAGAAGAGAGACTTACAGAAATTTTTGGGTATTGATGGCTCCAAATGGCTCTGAAAGTCTCTCTTCTTGATCCAAATTTCAGAGGCTCTGAAAATCTCTCTTCTTGATCCCGGTTCCGCGGCAATAAAGTGGGATTGGGCCTCTGAAATTTTTGTGTGTGCTTCTTTGGCTGTCCTCTTCTTGTCTGGAGCTCCTGAATCTTGATTTGCTCACTGAATATGCTCCAGAATTTTACAGTAGACCGTTGGCTCCGTCGTGATCCCTCATGGTGTAGCCGCAAGATATGGGTCTAACTTCCCACGTCTTTGGCACTGAATTCGACCGTCTTTTTATCCTGCACACTTGCACAAAAACTAATCAAAAATAACAAGATGGTTTTTTTTACAATGTATATTTTTTTTGTTTTGTTTTTCGGTTATATTTATATTCACAAATTAACCCGAAATTACTCAAAGAAATAAACTACCGTCTCCCCGGCAACGGCGCCATTTGATTGATAGAGTTTTTGCGTGCTTAGTTAATTACCGCAATCAAGACGATTTCGCTTGTAGCTAGCCGGTTGAATACGGGTCGTCCGCAGCGAGATGGGAATCTTTTTCTATGTGCTTTAACGAGTTAAGTCCAAATGTCCAGGTTTGTTTTTAGATTAACTATGTGCTAAAATGATATATAAAGAGAGCTTGTTAGGGTTAGGATTAGGTTAGTTTGAGTTAGGAGTCGCTCACTTCTTTCGTTTCCACTCTTAATATTGGTGTTACGGTAATCGGCAACAACGGGGATTAGCACGACTTGGAAGGAACTTGCGAGTATATGCTAGGCTTTCCAACGCTTAAGTTCTTCCCTTTGGTGCTTGTCCGTCCGTTCTTGTCTCTTAGCCTTAACCTCCGGTTAATTCAACCACAACCGGTCTCACTAAAGAATCACCGCGATCATGTAAGATAGGGTGCCGTAGGGAGCGGATTGTGGTTCAATTAACGGGAGTCCGAATTAAGATGGGCAAGAAAAGAGAGAGAGAGATTTCCTTCTGTCAAACTTTCCTTATCCTACCCTAACAAGTGAGAAAAACTACTAACCAATTACAAAAAAAAGGAAAATAAAACAAAGGAGAAAGATAGAAAGAAAGAGGTTAGAAGCTTACAACTAGCTATTTGAGACCTCACTTTGGAAAGGATCAAGCTTAAGCATCATTGTTGTTTAAGGATAAAGAAAAAGAGAACAAGAAAAAAAAACGACAAATAATAACAACTAGATTAGTAAATGAAAAATACAAGCAATTATAATTAACAATGACAACAAGATAAGCATGGTAACAACAAGAACTCTTTATTCATCACTTCACTCACAAAAGCTCACTACAAGGTTTTAATGGAGAAGAGATGAGAAGAGGAAGAAGAACAACAACATATATAAAATCTAAATACAAGAATAAGCACCCTTGGGTTTGGCAAGTTCTGGACTATTTATAGGCATGCAACAGAAATTCTAGGGCAACATTCTGGATCATCACGAAAAGACAAAACAGCCCCTGAAAAGGTTTTATCTGACGAGCCAGCATGGCCGCGGTTCCGTGGCCTAAGCGTGCTTATGCTGCGGAACCGCGGCCATTTAGGAGACTTAGGCCTTCAATTTTGGTGATTTCCCTTGTTTTGCAGTACCCTTTAGTTTGGTATATGTTGTTTCTCAGAAGCTCTTCACAATTTTTCCAGAATTTCAGCAGAACAAAAGGTGATGTGATGTGGATCTTTTGTCATGATTTTTCTTGAGCTCCCCATAGATATTTGGATCTTGTGTCGACATTGAGCTTTGTGCATGAAAATGACATTGATTTGCCATTTTGTCCCTTAAACTGGTGTGCGGCAACATAAGGATAGAGAGCGGAGACCCGTGTTTTATCTGTGGTTGGTAGTAATCCGGAATTTGTCGTGCTTTTCCATGAATTTCACTGTTTAGAGCTGAGAACCTGTATCCTGCAATTAACTACCAAACACGCCTCAAGAGTACCTACCGATAAGCAATGTGATAAAAATTGGACGGTATAAAAATGCAAAAATCTGATATGAACAGTATGTACGGGTGGGTTCAAATTGACCTGGACAATGATGGGTAGAACTTGACATGTGACTTATGATATTTTGGCCTTCGTCAAGGTCATAAGAGCATCAGGCAAAAATCACATCGGGTGTTTCAAACATACAGGAAACTTGCCAGGTATGCGCATACCTTCTGGATTGTGATAACTTGAGTGGCTTCCATCAAGTTATCATGCGATGATAGTTGGATCCCGAATCTCACTGATGAGTTGGTTTTCTCTTCGGGTGATCCCGACTAATTCTTCTTTCAGATTTGGAGGAGAATTTGAGTTTACAGTGGGAGATTTCCAGATTAAATAAAGTGATAACCATTCTGATCTAGGTTAGAGTGCACGCAGAGTGTTTCTTTTCTCTCTCTCTCTCTTTGGCAGCGACCTTTGACCCACCCTAGACTATGACTCAGTGACCAAGTTGACCGAACCTTCTTAAAAAACTGGCTTTTGGATTGTCTGAGTTGCATAAGTCATTGCCGCTCCTTCTTTTACCCTTTGTATTTCTCAGAACACCCCGTATTACTACGGATATCCACTTCCATTGGATAGATCCATCGTATGGTTATATACGAACTCGAAGGTACTACTTCGAGGATGGATCCAGGTTCAGGAGAAATAGAATTGGTTTATTCAATTGTCTTTTATCATCACCTTCTCTCAGGTTGCGAGGGCTCCTTAGTTTAGGAGAGTACACCTATTACGCTTATTGGATAGTCTTATTCCAAACCATAGGCAGGTGCCGAAAGGTAGGGAATGAAGAAACCCAATTAGCCTAAGTAGGGTGTGCAGAAGGTAATATGTAAAGACAAAATAAAGGGATTCGAAAGAGGGCAAAGTAAATTGCAACTGTTATCATTCACGACCAAACCGCGTACTTCATCGCCACTCCTATTTTCACCTTTGCTTTTTCCCCAGTTCGGGAGAAATAGAATAATGTATTATTCAGTTGTCTTTTATCATCACCTTCTCTCAAATTGCGAGTACTCCTAGGATTAGGAGAGTACACCTATTATGCTTACTGGATAGTCTTCTTCCAAACCATAGGCTGGTGCCGAACGGTAGGGAAGGAAGAAAACCATTTAGCCTAACGATGGTGTACAGAAGGTAATGAATAAAGACAAATAAAGGGATTTGGAGAGATGACAATAAAATATACGGTTAAAGTCATGAATTGGATTATGGAAGAGGCATTACTAGGAATACCAGGATACCCCTATGAAACATTTTTCATGTTTCAGTGCATTGTTAAAGGAAAACTGATTTCCCGATTAGATACTTACTCCAGGGTATGTATTTATCAGGTTTCATACTCATATCTGTATGGTTTTATAGATGATGAGTGGGAGTAAGTTATTGGGAATAAGGTGATCATCCTCATTATATCAGAATTCGTTGTAATTGGTGCTATTTGAGGAAGTCGCCTGGGTTTTTGCCGGACGGCATGTATTTGGTTTTGAGTATCCGTTGTTGTGCACCAATTTCAAAATGATATATCTGTACGTTTATTTTTATAAAGTGAGATATAACCTTTTGAAATTATGTCCGTGACATTTACCTATATCAGTTGACGATTGGGTAAGGAGCATTGAACAACGGAGTAGTTCTTAACCATAAGTACAGTTTTCAACCTACGACGCACAGATTTTTGAGTTATTTAAACTCGGCGTACTTATACGGAGTATTGTATGATGTCCAGTGTCCGTCAGCACAAAGGGGTAGGTCCTCATACTATGTTCTGTTTACTTATGACTTCTCTAGTTTTTAGACAAGTGTTTCGTAGAAATACAATGTCTAAGTTTTGAGAAGTTGTGGGTATAAGAATAAAGTAGAGAACCAGGTGTCGCAACTATCGGGATTCTTCAAAGAAATCGAAGATGTAGATACTTGTGATTGGTATTCAGATGATAGTAATGGTTTTGAGAAACTTGTTTCTCTTTCAGGTTACTCATAATTGGATGGATTCCTAAGTTGAGTAATGTTGATTAGCCTCTCTCCATTAAGTTAATATGCACTGGAGACAGCTGCATGATTTGAATCTGGTTCCAATTAAATTAGTGCCTCTATTTCTATATTGTATATAGAATGGTTCATATCTTAATGATGTTAAGATACGGGGAGTTGTACGGCTTATGCTTAAAACCAGACTCTGGATAATTTCGGGGCACGTTTCTGTAATGGCAGTTTGTGGGTTGACCAGGGCTTAGTCGAGGGTTAATTTTCTACCATCTGGAAGATCAATAGTGATATTGTTCTTGACTCGCCACAGTTTTAGTAAAATGGATTTTTTCAGAAAACAGTAGTAGGAGTATGGTAGAACTGGAAGTGATTCCAAAACTGCAAACGATTACGGAAAATTTAATAGGACCTATATATTCAATCAGGTTTGACATTCCAATAGCCACTCCATAGATATGGTGGGTAACCTCAGACACCCGAGAGGTACTCCAGTGGCCTCAAAGATGGTGACAGGGAGGTTCTTGTTTACCCAGACTTGACACTACTGTTGTTCCAGACTATGAGACCCGGCAAGAGGATAAGTATAACGTCGTTATAAACTAGCTTTAGAACTGTACATAGATATTATTTTTCCAGAGGGTTGTCGTAGTCAGTGGGAGCAGCGGAAGCATAGTGGGCAAGTAGCTTATGTCTATTTATAGGCTTGAGCAGATATAGCGGAGATAAGATCATCTAATTTTGATGTGACAGTCATGGGTTTGACTTCATCAGAATAGGGAATGGATCTGTTAAGAAGGTAGTAGGGTGTGATGTCCTGGTATTTGGATGACATACACAGAGTAGGAAGTAAAATTCCTGTACTACGATCGGTTGTACTTTGGTCGTCACACAGTTGTTTCTCCACAAAGGACATGGATATAATATTTGACATTCTGGTTATTAGATCTATGGTTTTAGATCTAGTATTGGGTAGTTTCCCAATCAAGGTACTTTGACAGTATTCTAATAGTATTTTAGAATAGATGACTCCTAGCATGGTAGAGTACCTGCAGGTGATGGAATCACCCTCTCTAAAGGTGACTAACAGACTAAAGGGGAGAGGGATGTGCATGATTGGCAGATCACTTGCTTAGGCAATTGAGTCAATCGTGAAAAGTCAAGTACCACACCAGATGTTTTTGCACTAGATGCGATAAGTTAATTTTAATCCAATCCTGGAGAAACATAAGGAAGCAGATTTAGAACATAAGTGAATGTTCTACGGATTTGATGACGGCAGCTTCTTTCGGGAGACGGTTATCATTCCAGGCTTCAAAGGTGACAGGGATGACAGAGTGATTGTCAGAGTTATAGTTTTCTCTCTGACGAGGGACAATATTATGGACAGGTGGTCTAAGAGGATACTGTGGGAGGCTTGGTGCTGGATACTGATTAGGTTCAGTTATCGATACAGTCTAAGAAGTTTGGATTTGGAGTTCATTTATGAACTAGGTCCCATCAGATATTCAGACATATTCTATGACAGGTATTACTCGATTTGGGAGATGGCTTTCTCCGCGAACTAGAGATTAATAGAGACATAGAAAGAAACATCAGGGCGGATCCACTCGCTGAGACTATTTCTCGAACACAAGAGTTTTACAAACTAGCTTTGTGAAACTGATTAGTAGAGGAGTTGGATGTTCGGTATCACACATGCTGTGAGTATGCGACATCGCAATAATTAGCCTTAAGAGCAAGTGGGAGATTGTTGGAGATAGTGCCCTCAAAGTCAATTATTGGATCGTAGGTACGTGATTGCAATGATTGAGGCAGGACCTATACCGCTATGACAGTCTTGCTCGAGATGATAATATGCTATCTGGTTTGTCTTTATCATCGTATACATGCTTTAGTTTACTATTGCATGATGATAGAGCCCATAGGATTCTTGCTTGACTACCAGCAATATGATGGAGATCATATACGTGGGAGCTGGGCTCTGTAAGCACATCCTTAAAAGTGGCCCTAGTCGTGGGAGTTTCGAGACAGGGCATCGATACTCCAGAGTAGACTAGTGTATACAGTCGAGACCCCAACGAGGGGCGGTGGCCGGTCTCACAAGCTATTGGTGTCAGTAAGTTCACCTAAGATGTATACAGGTGCTTATTGGGTTATGAGTACACCGGATAGGACTCGCCGGGAACATGCTAGTTGGTATTATACCTAGCGTCAGATAGCAGTTCCCTGGTGACATGTGTACAGGTTAGTTCATCGACCTAAGGTCGTCATTTGTCTCGTGTGAGTTCCCACTGTGCTTTGATTTCTACCCTACCACGGCTCAAAGGAGTCGTGCAAACAGGTCTTTTTTGGGTACAGTCCCGAGCCACATGGAGGCAAGTGAGCGGATCGGCAGGGGATTCGTCTCTCCCGGTATTGGGGGTGAGATCACGCTGTGTCTAGGAGAGCCATTACACAAAGCCCTCGGCTGAGGCAGGAGATTTACTGGTAGGTACTCCAGTAGTATCTCAGGGTGTTCTGGGCCACTCTCTGGCACGACTTATACAGCTATTGGGGGTCCGACGTTACCAGCCCCTAGGCCGATATGCGATACTCATAGACGAACGGACCAGACTGTATGTATATTGTCAATGTTAGGCTCAGTAGGGTTTATGGATGAGTTCGCTCGTCAGCTTCCTTTCCAATCAATACATAGGAAACCGTTACGTACAGCCAGTACCTCTGACGTGCTAGTGGTTATACCTACTGCCAGTGTGTTGATGAGTCATTAGAGTCCCCCACAGACACTTTCCCAAGTTCGGGCGAAACGTTGTAGAGGCCGTATGGTATTATGGCAAGGTTCGGAAAATGCACGTGCCTTTTCGCACGTGTCATATTTCGGGCAGATAATACTGGTCGGCTTTGGTTTAAGCCGGATCTGAGTATTATGCTGTGTAGATATAATATCTTTGTCTCAGTTGTATTTGTATTCGGTCGTAATACAAATGCGGGTATGTTTATACTGATACGGGGTTATCCTGAAATTCGTTTCAGGATCAGTTTTGGAAGTTGCCAGTTTCCAGTTTTCTATCAGCCGTATTTAACATTCGGTTAAATGCGGATTTATCTTTTCTTCTTGAGGGTGAGTCATGATGTGAGTCATGAGAGTGGAAGCTTCATGTTGTGGTGACTAGGATGGTGAGGTGGCTTAGTGCATTAATTAGATGATGACTAAGGGTTATGAATAGTTTTCATTAAATGTGTTCATACATGGTGTTATGATAAGTATCATATTGTTATGGTCATCCTCTCCACTCCTACACTCACCCCTCCTCTATATGATGGCCGGCCCCCTCCCTTCCTCTTCACACTCTCTCAGTTGTTGATTAAAATGATTATGATAGTTTGGATTCATGGAAATTAGATAGCCTCATTTCTCATTTCACCCGATCCAAAAGGAAACTTCATTAACCGTTCGTCCATTTATTTGGACGCAACGAGACAAAGTGTTCTACTCATTCTCTACTTCATCTTGGTCGTCTCTTTTAGCAAACTTGACGACCGAGTTGCCTCGGTTCAGAGGCGGGAGCCCGTTTAAAGATCCGTCGACGTGGTGCCACCTGGACGAGAAGACTGGAGATTCAGGAGATCGGAGCAGACGCAACAAAGCGTGGGATGATGGTTGAAGACCGAAGGACTCGGATCGTTCGGTATAACTCTTCTACCCACTTTGTAGTTTGTTAGTTTAGCTTTAATGACAGATCTGGGTTAAAGTACGCGATAGCGCCAGTTGTAAAAGTTTTTGTTCCGCATTTGGCGTCTGTTAGACGGTCGGGGCGCTACCGTGGACTTACAATCACGAGTGGGGACTCTGCGAAATGGCTGCATGCTATGCGATCTGAGATGGAATCCATGTACACCAACAATATATGACTTTGAAATTTGCACCTGAAGGGGTAAAACCCATCGGGAGCAAGTGGATCTTGAGATGATTCTTGGTGTAGATGGAAAAGTTCAGACATTCAAAGATAGACTTGTAGCAAAAGGTTTTCATCAATAACCAGGTGTGGATTATGAAGAAACCTTTTCTCCAGTAGCTATGCTTAAGTCCATCAGGATCCTACTTGTCATCGATACATACCATGACTACGAAATCTGGCAGATGGACGTCAAGACCGCTTTTCTATATGGCGATTTAGAAGATAGTGTGTACATGACACTGCCAGAGGGCTTCATAGACAGTGGGAGCAGCGCAAAGGTGTGCAAGTTGCTTAAATCAATTTACAGATTAAAGCAGGCATCGCGGAGTTGGAACATCAGTTTTGATGTGTTAGTCAAAGAGTTTGACTTCATCAAGAAGGTAGATGAACCTTTTATATACAAGAAGGTTGTAGAAAGTAAGGTTGTCTTTCTCGTATTGTACGTGGATGACATACTCTTGATAGGAAATGATGTTCCTATGCTACACTCGGTCAAGCTCTTCTTAACACTAAGTTTCTCCATGAAGGATCTGGGTGATGCCTCCTACATCCAGTGATTAAGATCTATATAGATAGATCTAAGAGGATGTATAATACTCAATAGGTGTAGTGAGCAGGTGTCAATCAGATCCTAGGGAGAAACACTGGATAGCTGTGAAGAACATTCTTAAGTACTTGAGAAGGACTAAAGAAATATTCTTGGTGTATGGTAACGGTGAACTCCAAATGGAGTCCTTTACAGATTCGAGCTTCCAGAGTGATAAGGCCGACTGTAAGACAGTCTCGAGTTTTGTCTTTACCCTTAGTGGAGGGACGGTATATTGGAAGATTTCCAAGCTAGATAACGTAGCAGACTCGATGTTAAAGGCTGAATACATCGCTACCAATGATGCTACCAAAGGGGTCGTCTGGATAAAGGTGTTCATAAGATGAACTAGGTGAGTTTCCTACCACTGTGGTTACAATGGAGTTGTGGCTTTAGCCTAGGAACCCCGGTCCCATCAGTGATCTAAACATATTCTTAGGCAGTGTCACCTGATCAAGGAGATGGTTGATCTCCGGGAGATCGAGGTCAGGAGAGTTGAAGCGAAGAATAATACGGCGGATCCACTCACGAAGGCCTTTCCCAAGAGAGACTTTAAGGGATGTTGGGTATGAGATACTACAACAACTGGCCTTAGTGCAAGTGGAAGATTGTCAGTTGTATGTATGCCCTAGAGGCCATTATTGTACATGATTGTATATTATAGTGAATGCTTGGACATATATAGGGAGGACTTTCTTGCTCGACATGATAGTATGCTATCTGGTTAATCTTTATCTTAACATGTATCTTTATATTGTCTCTCTGTTACATGTTGATAAAGCCCTTAAGATGTGGGCTTGACTACCAGGATTATGATGGAGATCATACTAGTGGGGTAGGGTAGTCCATAAGTACATCCTTTAATTGTTCCTAGTCGAGAAAGTATCGAGATGGGGCATCGATATTCCAGAGTAGACTAGTGTGTATGATTCTTGACCCTGTATGGGGCGATGGTTGATCCCACAACCATTGGTGTTTGACATCAGAGAATCTACACAGGTGCTCATTGGAGAATGGGTACAACGAACATGACTCGCCGAGAACCCCCAAATGGTATTATACCTAACGTCATATGGCAGTTCTCTGGTGACACTGGTACAGGTTAGTCTGTAGACCCGAGATTGTTATAAAGCCTTGTGTGACTCCCACTATGCTTTGATTTCCACCTTACCACATTCAAGAGAGCGTGAAAAACGGTGGTTTTTGGGTACCGTCCCGAGTCACATGGAGGCAATGAGCGATAGGAGGAGTTTCGTCTCTCCCGGTATTAGGGGTTGATGTTGCGCTATGCTTGATTTTCTATAACAGGTTGTCCCTGGACAGGGCCGATACTTAGATATATTGATAAGTGTTTTCAGTAGTTTCTCGACCAATTATGAGCCTCACATCGGCATGACTTATCAAGTTATTGGGGTATGACGTTTACCACCCCAAGACTAGATATGTGACATATCAGACGAAGAGACCAGACTGTACGGTGGTGTTACTGATATGCTTTGAAGGAGTTTAGAAAAGCTTTCTTGTTGAACTTCTAATCGCTCAATACCCGGGTAGCCGTTACGTTCAGCTAGTACCGCTGACGGCTTGTGGGAAACTGATATGATCATTACCTACTGCCGGCGTATTGACGAGTCTTTAGAGTCCTACACAGAGGTTTCCTGGCTCAAGCGAAACGAAGTAGGGCACATATGTGATATATGCGGGACCGAGATCAATACGTGTATATGATACCATATTCTAATCTCGTTATACAGGTTATATGTGATATAACTGGATTATTGAATCAAGTGTTGATTCAATGATTTGATATTAGTCGGTAATATATGATATAGGCGGATTATTAAATCAAGTGTTGATTTAATAATTTAATATATAATTATATATTTTTGATATATTAATATATATTAACTAATATAAGCTCACTTAAGAATTTCTTTTCTACAAATACATTTAAAATATATGTGATATATATAAATGTATTTATTTTATTTATGTGTCATGCTAGATGATACATAGAACTTGCGTGTATGAGACTCATACCATATTAAAGATAATGTTGGGATTTATTTATTTAAGGAAAACCAAAAATTGGTGGAAATTAGCATGGCTAATGAAGGCTTGAGAAGCTTCAGAAGTCTTGACCTAATTTCACTAATTTTGTTTTCATCCTAGATATTTATAAACTAACCATTATCTTTAGCCATGGCTAACTCTCTGCAAAAGGATATGAGATATTCTTTCACCCATGGTTCACCACAAGTTCATCTTCTTCATCTCATTTTCTTCTCTTGGTTTTCTTGAGGTGAAGAAAGAAAAAGAGAAAAAAAATTCTAAACTGAGCAAAATTCCTACTTCATCAATCTATACAAAACTAGCCATTTAGTATAGGTTGTTTGCTTCACTAATTCATCAATTAGTGAAAAGGTAGCTTGAATTAGAGTCTTCTCGATGTAGATCATCTTCGGCCTCGATGATCTTTGAGCAAGCTCGTTCCTTTCGCCTAGTGGAGCCTAAGGAGAGTCCGGGACACCACTACTTGGAGCGAAGGGACTACTACACGGAGCTTTAGAAGTGAAGGACCGGTCTACAAAGGTTGTATTCCTTGTTCACTTAGCATAATGTTTGATTACTTTCTATAAAACCCTAATTCTCTAGTTCGATACTTGGTTTGAGTTGATTAGCATACTAAAATTTTAAAATTGTATACTCGATACATCTTTAAAACCTAGTAGTCGTGCTAAGGAACTCCAACACCTACAATTCAACGCATATCATAAAGAAATCAAAATCAAATCCGTAAACCGATACGGCACGCGAAGTGCGCATAGGTTAGAACCTATGGTTCACGCATGCAAGAACAACCAAACAACCCCTGGTGTTGATGTACAAACGTCAAACGACCGAGTCAAAACTCAAATATCAGGAATCTAGTTTTCAAAAGTCGTAAAACGAAATCAGTAACTTGTAGGGTTCCTAGGCATCCTAATGAGGTCTCACAAGGTATCAACCATACCAATTTCAAAAATTCTAGGTGCCGAGAAACCCGACTACGGATCGTTTGCTAGAAATCTAGGCGAAAAACAATCTAGTTAACAACTTAACTAATGGGTTATCGGAAATACAACCTTTGTAGATCCGGTGCTCCACCTCCATAGCTCCGCAACGAAGTCCTTTGCTGTCCAAAAAGAATCCGGGCTCTACTGTCGGCTTCATCGGAGAATGAGCGGGCAAGGTCGTCGGCTTCGTGCCGAAGATGATCTACGTCGAGGCATCGCTAGATCAAGCTCCACCTTCACCAAACCATGATGACTTGTGAAGGAAACACACTCTACTACTTGGCAAGAGGTAGAGGATGAAGAAATAGGAAGTGGGTAGACTTTAGAATTGGATTTCTCACTCATTTCATCAATCCACCATTGATGTAGTCAAGGTTTCTTCTTGAGTTTTTGGAAGAAGAAGAAGAAAAATGATATGATAAGTTCAAATTAAAAAAGAAAAGAATATCAATTCTTATCATAACTTGACCATAGTTAAGTGTAGAGAACTAATCATGGTTTGATGCAATGGTTAGGGTTAAGCTAAAAACAAAATGGTCATCAAGTCAAAGCAATCATGAAGCTTCATGAATGTTCAAAAGAAATGCCACCATTTTATCATTTCATTTTCTTTTTCCAATAAGAAAAAGATAAATAAATAAATGAATAAAATGAATAAGCAAATAGCAAACCCTAACCATTCCATTAACCAAGGTTTAATTCTATACACTTAATTAAAAAGGCATGTATCATCAAACATGATACAAGCATGTGCACAAAATCATATCGCATATGCAATGCGCACACCCGAGTGAGAAAATCCATTCAAAGTGAACCGATACTAGTTAATACAAAGTAATATATCATATATATATAATTATACATTAAATCATTAAATCAACACTTGATTCAATGATCCGGTCATGTCGCACATAACCGACTGGTATCATCAGTAACAACTTATCGAATCAACACTTGATCCGATAACCCGGCTATATCGCATATAACCGATCAATGTCACATCGCGAGAATGAAATACGGTATCACATACACGCATCATTCTCGGTCCCGCACATATCTCATATGCGCTCCTATTTCGTTTCGCTTGAGCCAGGAAACCTCTGTGTAGGACTCTAAAGACTCGTCAATACGCCGGCAGCGGATGATGATCATATCAAACATCCATAAGCCGCAAGCGGTCTGCTAAACGTAACGGCCACCCGGGTATTGAGCGATCTGAAGATCGACGACCAAGCCCGCTCACACTCCAGTGAATCCAACCAGTAACACTACGTACAGTCCGGTCTGATCGTCTGATATGTCGCATATCTCGCCTAGGGGTAGTAAACGTCAGACCCCAATAGCTCGATAAGTCGTGTCGATATGAGGTCTATAACAATTCGAGAAACTACTGATAACACTTACCAGTAAATCTCAGCAACCCTGGCCAGGGATTTCCTGTTATAGCCAATCGAACACTGCGCAACATCAACTCCCTATACCGGGAGAGACGAATCCCCTCCTATCGCTCATTGCCTCCATGTGACTCGGGACTGTACCCAAAAACCACCGTTTTGCACGCCCTCTTGGACATGGTAAGATGGAAATCAAAGCACAGTGGGAACCACACAAGACTCTATGACGATCTCGGGTCAACAGACTACTCTGTACCAGTGTCACCAGAGAACTGCCATCTGACGTGAGGTATAATACCATCTGGGAGTTCTCGGCGAGTCCGTCCAGTGTACCCAGTCTCTATTGAGCACCCGTATATCATCTCCGATGTCAAACACCAATGGATATGGGATCATCCATCGCCCATCTGTATGGGTCGAGAAGGTATACGCTAGTCTACTCTGGTATATCGATGCCCCGTCTCGATACACCCACGACTAGGGACTTTGAAGGATGTACTTATGGACTACCATGTCCCCACTAGTATGATCCGCATCATAGTCCAGGTAGTCAAGCACACATCCTAAGGGTTTTACCAACATGTAACAGAGAGACAATCAGCATACACGTTAAGGTAAAGTTCAACCAGATAGCATACTATCATGTCGAGCAAGAAATTCCTCCCTATATATGTCCCAACATCCACTACAATATACATCCTATGTACAGTAATGGCCTCTATGGCATACATATAACTAACAATCTCCCACTTACACTAGGTCCATCTGTAGCAGTGGTTGTAGTATCTCATACTCAACCATCCCATAAAAGTCTCTCTCTGGGAACAGGCCTTTGTGAGTTGATCCGCTGTGTTGTCCTCTGAGTCTACTCTCCTAACCTCGATCTCCCTGGAGATCAACCATCTCCATGATCAGGTGATACTGCCGTAGAATATGTCTGGATTACTGATGGGACGGACGTTCCTTGGCATAAGCCACAACTCCATTGTCACACAATGGGAGGAACATAGTTCATCTCATGAACCAATATATACCCAAACAGCCTCTTTGGTAGCATCTTAAATAGCGATGTATCAAGCCTTTATCGTCTAGTATGCCACGGTATCTAGCTTGGAACTCTTCCAACATACCGTCCCTTTACTGAGGGTAAAGACAATGCCTGCGACCGACATTCAATCGTCTTTATCACCCTGAAACCCTTCCAGTGATTCTCCCCAGGATCGATTGATACCATCTCACTACAACTAGTGAGAATCCTAACATCCAATTAGATCTATCTCATAGATCCAAAACTCAGGATTTAGGAGGTATCACTTTCATCCTATATGGAGAATCATTGTGATAAGCGGAGATTGATCAAGCGTAGCATAGGAAACTCTTTCCCTATCAAGAGTATGTCATCCACGTACTCTACGAGGATCGTCACCATACTCCCTACTACCTTTTTGTTTATACAAGGTTTATCTACCATTTTGATGATGTCAACTTCTTTGACTAATCCATCAAAACAGATGTTCCATCTCCGCGATGCCTGCTTTATCCTATAAAGCATCTTGCACACATTTCCGCTGCTCCCACTGTCTACGAGGCCCTCTGGCTGTGTACTTATAGACGCACTCTTCTAAAACATCATTTAGAAAAGCAGTCATGACACCCAACCGCCAGATATCGTAGTCATGGTATGTAGCCGTGGCAAGTAGTATCTGGATGGACTTAAGCATAGGTACTTGAAAAGGTTTCATCATTATCCACACCTGGTCAATGATGCAAACTTTTAACAAGTCTAGCTTTGAAAGTCTCAACTTTTCCATCTACACCAAGTAATCTTCTCAAGATATACTTGCTCCTGATGGGGATTTAACCCTTCAGATATAGCAACCAAAGTCCATACTTTGTTGGTGTATAAGGATTCCATCTCAGATCGCTAAACATCCAGCCATTCTTACAGAGTCCCACTCCTGATGGCCAGCTCGAAACTAGTTGGGTCATCATCTCATGATGCAATCCTCGCTCCCACTGTCATCGAGAAACCAAAGTATCTCTCAGGTGGGTGAGGAACCCTACCAGATCGGCAGAGAGGCCGAGGTTCGTTGGTAACTATTGAATCCTTTGGTTCTACCAAATCATCTGCTGTTGTTTGTATAGCTGGAACCTTTCCAGTTATACATAACAGACCTTGCCTCGAGCTTGTCCGGATTATGCCTTTTAGACATAGCCCGGACAACCCCAAATCTTAACTAACTTAAGATATGGGCTCTTCCCTTTCCATATCACATATGAAGTGGTAGGCAACTGATTTGGTTTGAACCCTATTCAATAGGTATGCAGCTACTCAAGTGCATAACCCCCTAAGGAAAAAGGTAACTCAGTAGTACTCATCATAGAGCACAACATATCAAATAGGGTGTATTTGCTCCGCCCCGACATACCATCGTGCAATGGTGTATACGGAGGAGTAATGCTGAGAGAGAATCTCATTCTCCTTTAGAATAGTCCAGGAATTCCATGCTCAAGTATTCTCCTCCTTGATCACATCATAGGACATAATACTTTTACCCGTGTTTTGGTTCTCTACTTCTAGCTTATATTCTATGAATATCTCAAAAGGTTCGGACTTGTGTTTCAACAAGAACATATGTCTGAATCTAAAGAGATCATCAGAGAACGTAATGAAGTATAAAGAACCATTCCTGGCATGTGTAGACAGGGGACCTACATACATCAACATGTATCATCCCAAGAGTTCACCAACTCTTTCTCTGTTTCCAATAAACAGAGCTAGTGTCATTATATCTTTGTGACATGACTGGCAAGTTTCACAAGATGTAGATTCAAACTGATTTAAATATGCATCTACATGTAACTTCAGCTAGTCGGGTCGCATTGATCTGACCTAGTCTACAATACCTCAAGAAGAATCCGTTCATTTCTGAACTCTTCCTCTTGTGTGTGTTCCGTATATTAAGAACTGTAGTTTGATTTAGAACATTAATGCTTTTAGATAACGTGCCTGAACCGATCAACTTTTGATATAGGAAATGTTCAAAACATTATCCAACAATACAAAATTTTATCATTTCTTTACTAATAAAGAGAGTGATATGATTTTGTATATCAGGTTCGGTATCTAATAACATTCGTTCAGAATCAACGTATTGGTAATACAGGGTGACAGTGACCAACAGACTTGGCTGCAACTCTTGCCCCGTTTTCTGCCTCATGAAACTTATCACCCGTTCTTAGTTCTCTACCTATCTGTAGCCCTATGTAACAGATTACATATCTGGGATCCTGATCTGGTATCACATACCCAGGACGTAGAGGATACAGAGAAACAGTTCTTTGTAATGAACACACCCGAAGATGATGCATCAGCATGCACTCTCTTCGTTTGGGCGGCACGGGAATTTTGGTAATCCCCAATTTCCTGCTCTGTCTTATAACAATTATAAGTTGGAGCGGGACCAACGTTCCCCAGCTCAGTATAACAAGCGGGTTCGGTCAATAATCCGTATTATTATCTTGATTAAGGCGTGATATGGTCGCTACCTGGAGAGAGAGAGAAGAAAACACTCAGCGTGCGCTCTGTCAAGAATAGATTGGTTATTATTTTATCTAATCAGGATGGCTCCCACTGCTTTTTATCAAATCTTCCTTCAAACCCTAAAAGGAAAGACTAGCCGGGATTAATTACACACTACAAGTTCGCCAATCTTTCAGCCAGGCCAGTGTCGGTACTTTGAGGGAGGTCCCCCGTGCTTTCGCACGAACCTAATTAATGTTAACCTCGTTTTCCCAGAGGCGTAACCCCGTTGACACCTTTCTAGACACCTACTTGATCGGCTAATTGTAATGTATAAAACTCTCCCAGGAGTAACTCTTACTCGCAGCGGGTATCGGGATCCAACTATCTCATAGAAGGTATACAATCTCATTGCAAATTTCAACACTTGAAATTCCCGATAATATTTTGCCCCTAGCTCGCTATGACCTTGACGCATGCCAAACAACCCATAGTCTGCTAGTCAAGTTCAACCCGTACATTTCTTGATTGAATTAAACCCACCCGCACGACCCTTGACGCATGCCAAACAACGCCGTATGAATACCCTAATCCAATCGCATCATATGCTAGCAGATAAGCACTAGTTAGCTACCGTACACTACGCCTTGATGCATGCCAAACAACCGCAGCACGAATACTAACTAGTACTTATCTGAAATGACGGAGGGCTACGACAGGTTTTTTTGAAAACCTATTGCGTAATGAACTTGATATCGTTGTAGAATCAAATGAATTTTGAAATGGAGTGTTTTTGAGGCTTTTCTAGTTTTGCTAAAGGAGTCACTCCCGGTGAAGGGATCGTCGGTCCTTTCCTCGTCGAATGAGGTGCGGGATATATCATATATATCACTTTGCAAAGCAAAAACACTTAAAAGCAATCAAAAGACAAACCGAGTGTGTAGCATCTGCCAGTTATTGCTAAAGGAGTCACTCCTGGTGAAGGGATCTCGGTCTTTTCCTTATCGAATAAGGTGTAGGATATATCACATATACCGCTGTGCAAAGCAAGAACTGTAGCTACCTGTTTTATTTTGAAATTCGATTCTACAACATCTTAGGTTTCTTTTATTTCATTAATCACATTAATGAAGTCCCATCATTTAAGTACCTAATCATCATAGATAAATACGACGTACACTTATGCCATCCGCATTCGCCTCGATGTCCCCTCGTGCACCGTTAGGTTAGGTAACTAACGGCAGAGCGGGGCAGGGCTAGCGCGGGTGTAAAACATAAGTAACGTCTATATAATATATCATATATACTATATACTGTATCTATCACAGAACATCACATGATCACATCACAGATATCGCAGCAGAAGAATCATATGAAATATTGGATATACTAGGACGTCCATGTTTTCAATACGAGCCAGTATAAAACACGGATTCCACGGTCGCGATGAATAGCCAAACCCACACCCCTAGACCCCTACGAGAGCGGCAAGCAACCCTACCAATTCTAGAGTTAGGAGACCCGGACTCGACTCCTCGAGTTGGTCTCCCACTGGACCCCAGAACCCGGTTACTTGTGCTCCCCTCCTTGGGTCTATCCTAGTGCGGAAAAGTAAATAATATACAAACGGTGACAACTTCCGCAACCTGTAAGTGCCCCAATAAAAGAATATTACATACAAGTTTTTACATGAATGAAAATGAAAAACACTCATCTCACATAAAAACCCCCGGCTATTCAAACACGACGATCCAATATAACATATCCAGCAACACATAACATCACATGTCATCAACGTAAGTAAATATGCGCATCCCAATTGTCGTTGACATATAGCAACGAAACCGGCGATATCACATATTACACTTACGGTCACAGAAAAGAAAGTGTAAAACTACAACAGTTGGAATCCGCAACCTGCATAGACATCGCATGCCTAATCAAATGAATTCCTTAGACATCGCATGCCTAACAATTATAAACCCCGCATTTTAGTCTCATTATCGAAAACACTTTTCAATATCAAGTCGGGAAATTCAACAAGATTCCCGACATTCTGATCGAATGCTCGTCGCAAACTTAAGTAGGCGGCCGCACCCCTAATACCGTCGACGAAGTGCACCAAGGCGGAACACCGCTACCGCGAGCACCCGAACAGATGCTTTCGGCGACGGGGTTCTCCTACAGTCACTTGGTCGGGGCTATGGAGTGAGGCTGTCTATTAAGTTTACCCGGCGAGTATCCGCGTACGCTACGTGATTGCGACGGACTTTTGATCACATCAAAATTCCGTGGCAACCGATCAAGTGAGACTAAAGTGCTATGTTTATAACATTCATTCAGTTATCTCATAACTTATTGTGAATTCCAATTATTGTATCCCAATCCGGATAAACAGAAAATGTTAAACTTTCCGATTGAACATTCGAACACCCAAGTTTTCCCGATACAGATCAACACATGAAATAAGTCTAACAATATTCAGTTCGTGCCTCAGTACCAACGGTCCAGCCGTAGAAGGGTCAAGCCAACGCCTCACATGTGGCACGCCGTACTGCCCCAAACCCGAAGGTTCAAAGGGCAGTTCAAGACGGTCACATAATCGAGTTAAGGTTTGTTGTCTTCTAGAGGGTCCATCGCGTTACTTGCACTACTTAGAACGTCGTTAAACTACGGAAAAATCCAACACTTGCAAATTTCCCGACAGGGGAAAAATTGGGTATTTATATCCGGCGAACTTTTTAACATATTCTAAAATTTATCCGGAAAGCCACACAGACAAAATTTGAAACCCCGATCGAATCTTTGATTCCCAATACAACCCAAAAATGCTCAACTGTTTACTGCATATTAAAAATTCCCAGAAAACTCAGCATATTAAATAGGAATTACTGTGCAAACAGGAGTCAACGAGTCAACAAAACGGCCGCGGAACCGCCGCGCCACGTGGGCTTAGGCAGCGGTTCCGCGGCCGTTATGACGGAGTTAAGTCTCCGTTTTTCACAGTATTTCATAAAAAACCCTGCTTGATTTTCTGGATATTTTTAATCTTGAAAAATCCACATTTTTAAAATCTGGACAGAGAGCATTTTTGAATATGGGTTTCGGGTTCGTTCGGATTTCAAACTCCGTCGGGACTTCGCCTAAGGCTCTAGCTAGGCTCAGATACCACTGTAGGGTTCCTAGGCATCCTAATGAGGTCTCACAAGGCATCAACCATGCCAATTTCAAAAATTCTAGGTGCCGAGAAACCCGACTACGGATCGTTTGCTAGAAATCTAGGCGAAAAACAATCTAGTTAACAACTTAACTAATGGGTTATCGGAAATACAACCTTTGTAGATCCGGTGCTCTACCTCCATAGCTCCGCAACGAAGTCCTTTGCTGTCCAAAAAGAATCCGGGCTCTAGTGTCGGCTTCATCGGAGAACGAGCGGGCAAGGTCGTCGGCTTCGTGCCGAAGATGATCTACGTCGAGGCATCGCTAGATCAAGCTCCACCTTCACCAAACCATGATGACTTGTGAAGGAAACACACTCTACTACTTGGCAAGAGGTAGAGGATGAAGAAATAGGAAGTGGGTAGACTTTAGAATTGGATTTCTCACTCATTTCATCAATCCACCATTGATGTAGTCAAGGTTTCTTCTTGAGTTTTTGGAAGAAGAAGAAGAAAAATGATATGATAAGTTCAAATTAAAAAAGAAAAGAATATCAATTCTTATCATAACTTAACCATAGTTAAGTGTAGAGAACTAATCATGGTTTGATGCAATGGTTAGGGTTAAGCTAAAAACAAAATGGTCATCAAGTCAAAGCAATCATGAAGCTTCATGAATGTTCAAAAGAAATGCCACCATTTTATCATTTCATTTTCTTTTTCCAATAAGAAAAAGATAAATAAATAAATGAATAAAATGAATAAGCAAATAGCAAACCCTAACCATTCCATTAACCAAGGTTTAATTCTATACACTTAATTAAAAAGGCATGTATCATCAAACATGATACAATCATGTGCACAAAATCATATCGCATATGCAATGCGCACACCCGAGTGAGAAAATCGATTCAAAGTGAACCGATACTAGTTAATGCAAAGTAATATATCATATATATATAATTATACATTAAATCATTAAATCAACACTTGATTCAATGATCCGGTCATGTCGCACATAACCGACTGGTATCATCAGTAACAACTTATCGAATCAACACTTGATCCGATAACCCGGCTATATCGCATATAACCGATCAATGTCACATCGCGAGAATGAAATACGGTATCACATACACGCATCATTCTCGGTCCCGCACATATCTCATATGCGCTCCTATTTCGTTTCGCTTGAGCCAGGAAACCTCTGTGTAGGACTCTAAAGACTCGTCAATACACCGGCAGCGGATGATGATCATATCAAACATCCACAAGCCGCAAGCGGTCTGCAAAACGTAACGGCCACCCGGGTATTGAGCGATCTGAAGATCGACGAGCAAGCCCGCTCACACTCCAGTGAATCCAACCAGTAACACTACCGTACAGTCCGGTCTGATCGTCTGATATGTCGCATATCTCGCCTAGGGGTGGTAAACGTCAGACCCCAATAGCTCGATAAGTCGTGTCGATATGAGGTCTATAACAATTCGAGAAACTACTGGTAACACTTACCAGTAAATCTCAGCAACCCTGGCCAGGGATTTCCTGTTATAGCCAATCGAACACTGCGCAACATCAACTCCCTATACCGGGAGAGACGAATCCCCTCCTATCGCTCATTGCCTCCATGTGACTCGGGACTGTACCCAAAAACCACCGTTTTGCACGCCCTCTTGGACGTGGTAAGATGGAAATCAAAGCACAGTGGGAACCACACAAGACTCTATGACGATCTCGGGTCAACAGACTACTCTGTACCAGTGTCACCAGAGAACTGCCATCTGACGTGAGGTATAATACCATCTGGGAGTTCTCGGCGAGTCCGTCCAGTGTACCCAGTCTCTACTGAGCACCCGTATATCATCTCCGATGTCAAACACCAATGGATATGGGATCATCCATCGCCCATCTGTATGGGTCGAGAAGGTATACGCTAGTCTACTCTGGTATATCGATGCCCCGTCTCGATACACCCACGACTAGGGACTTTGAAGGATGTACTTATGGACTACCATGTCCCCACTAGTATGATCCGCATCATAGTCCAGGTAGTCAAGCACACATCCTAAGGGCTTTACCAACATGTAACAGAGAGACAATCAGCATACACGTTAAGATAAAGTTCAACCAGATAGCATACTATCATGTCGAGCAAGAAAGTCCTCCCTATATGCGTCCCAACATCCACTACAATATACATCCTATGTACAGTAATGGCCTCTAGGGCATACATATAACTAACATAACTTTGAAAAACACTCCCAAATATTACCTAAGAGGAAATTAGGATATTTTTCATATAGGGTAGGCCTAAATATCAGATGTTTGAGCTATGGACCAAGAACCAAAACCTAACTATAAGGTCTGGTCGTAAATTAAGGCCAATGGGAATAAATTGGCGCACAAGATTGGGAGTTTGGGGATCGGGTTTCTAGGGTATATTCCAAATAGTCTGCACATCTATCTATATATGCAAAATATTTTTCAAAGTCCTCGAGTCATAGCAGATTCTATTTGATCACCACAATTCAAAAAAAACCCGATATCGAAAAATTCCAAGTTCATTTATGAAACTTCTAAACTCAAGTTTGATCAAGGATTCTATCACTAATAAGGTTGTGGTCACTAGCTAAGGCTCAATTACATCTCTACAACTCAAAACATCCATTAAAGGTCATCCTAGAGTTTTCCAAGTTCACAAATTTTAAACCTCTTAACTCTAAACCAACACTTGAGCTTAGGAAACTTAAAAACTTGGTGAAAGGAGAAGGTTTTACCTCATGGAAGTAACTCAAGAAAATTCTTTTGTGGTCTAAAGTGCTCAAAACTCGAACTTGCTTGCACCATGGGATGTAGGATGAGCTTGTAGACATTTTTTGTGATGGTTTGAAGGGGTTTTGGGTTGATTTGGGAGGTGGTAGTGGGGTGGTAGTGAGGGTGGTGGAGGAAGAGGAGAAAGAAGAAGATGAAGGAGATGAAGAAACAAGATGAGAAGGATGCAAGGCAATGGTTAATACAACCATATCTCTCTCTCTCATGACCATACCCTCATGTCCCCCTTGCCCTCTCTCATTTTATATTTTCTTTTTCTCTTCACTTTTTCTTTAAAAGCAAAAACCATATTACAAAATAATATCTCAATGTAACATGTCATAAAATGTTATGCACACTCAAATACATGGCTAACAAAAATGGATTTGGTTTAATGCATAATTAGTAATATACTAGTCAAGTTTAACATAAACTTGTATGCAAATAATTGCATAATAATTTATAAAAGCCCAAATCCAATATATGCTTCAAAATTAATAATTTATTTTAATTTCCAAATATTTTCCAAAACATAAGTATATAATTACACCATTCTACGAAAACACAAATCCATACTCGTATAGTTTTCATGAAATTTATTATTTTATTATTGAAATTCCAAATATATTATTTTATATTTTCTGAAATATTACAATGTTCCCCTTAAATAAATTCGGTCCATGAATTTAAATTTAAACCCCCCAAATAATAAAACATTTCAGTAAATCCATCGAATCGACGGGGCTCTGAAATCATGAATAAGCTAAACATATCACAGCGCAACGTGTGCGCATGAAAGCGAATGCAAAACACAAAAATTGAAACTCCGTCAAGCGTCATGCAATCATGGGAGTTATGATGAAGATACAAGTTTCGAAATCTACTGTTAAAATCAAATATACTATAATCAAGGCTATAAAACATATATAGTACGCATCCTCGTGAAATCATCTAATTAACTAAATAAAACGGTTGCAAAATTCTTTTATATCACGGAACAAGTAGCGGACGTTCATTTTGTAAAGAAACAGATATATATCTATATATGTCTTGCTTAAGATATACGTACCGCCTTTCGAAAAATATCTCAGAAGGTTTTCCTGGTAAAAATTCGTGTCACTCATGGACACATAGGAAAATAGTGAGACTATAGCTCATTTTGATAACCTCTTCGGTAAATGTCGATGCATGCAAAAATACTCAGGTACCGTTCTCAGATCAGTCATGCTCGGCTACTATATAATATAGTATGTATATAATAGAAGCATGATGCTCGAAAGAAGAAATCAATCTCAATAGGCGCATATGAAATACCACGTGCATCTGGTGCGCATGGAAATCGAAGTAAATCCAAGTGCCCCGAATGTGCACGAAAGAAAAGGCTGCGTGCAACAGGTGTGCACGACAACGATATCAAGTGCATCTAAAGTACACGAAAATCTCAACCAAGTGCAAATAATATGCATGAAAAACCTTGATTAAGTGCATCTGGTGTGCACAAAATCGCATCAGGTGCGGCAAGTGTGTGTAAGAATCTAAATCAAGTGCATCAAGTCCGCAGCAAAGCGTCTAGTGCAATATGGTGCACGAAAACGATCATCAAGTGCATACGGTGCACTAAAACATAAATCTAGTGCAACAAATGCACGAAAACAAATATCAGGTGCACTTGGTGCCCGAAAACTCGTCTGTGTATCAAAAGCGCATAGAAACAATATCGAGTGTATGAATCAAAATCCGCGGTATACAACATGCACGAGATCAAAATCAAGTATACCGAGGCGTATGAAACAATAAACGTGTGCAACTGCGTGCACAAAACCTATATCAATGCACTGGAAGGGCATGTGAAAAATACCGAGTGCTTAAGTCAAAGTCAAGTGCATATAACATGCATGAAGTCAAAATCAATTGTATCGAAATACACAGAATCATAAACATGTGCAACAAGTGCACAAAACACAAATCAAATGTAATAGATGTATAAAACATAAATCAAGTGCAACTACAGTGCACGAAAATATCAATCACGAAACTAATCATCAAAATACCAGAATCAAAACGGTGGAAATGTGGTATCCGAATCACCAAAATACACATCGCAAGTAAATGACATTGATGTACACCTCCTTCAATGTCGAAAGGTGTCGGTGCACCCAAAGCTGGCCGAGCAAGAATATATACTTGCCTCCTGCCCACGGTCTGGCATCCTCTGTCTCTGGTTCCTTATTTTCTCTGTGGATCAGCAATTCCACAATCTCGCGGTTCGACGTCCCGGTTATGAGTAACGATGGAAACAGTCCCGCTTTGGCGCCTCGCCGAAATCTCCTGGCCAATTTACATGGCCACTCATAATGTAGCACATCGATGATGGCGGCCTCTGGCCTTCTGAATATGTGCGATACAACCGATCCTGGGTCCAAATCTTTGTCGCAACGGTGTCCTGGAAAGAACCTGCTATGGTCACTTCCGATCTCACCTCGGTCGAACTGCCTGGAAGTTGGCACTCTTTACATTAATCTGTTTCTTGTTCCGGGGTAGCTGCATTCTCATCATGAATTTCCTCTGGAAATATGACCGTATCCAACGCCTCTGCGTACGTATCAATTCTCTGGCTACAACAGAGAAGGACGACTCATTAAGAGTTCACACTAATCTCTTATCTATTTTTTCTTCAATATCGACCAATTCAGAATCATCTCTTGGTAGCTGCGTAGACCGCAATCCAATTTGGCTATAGTCATAACCAGAGTCTCTCGTAAGGACTCGAAGTTACGAACTCGGGCAACATCACCACCCTGTGGAAGATATCTAGCCGATTACGTCCTCGTGAACCCATCTAAGTTATCGGAGGAATACGCTTTGCTCGTCCTCTCTTGATCGACTTACACCAGGTCTAAGCAAGACCCTTCAAACTGGAATTACTCGACTTAACTAATCCTGCGTCGCGGTACTCGAACAAACGAATCATCTTATTCACTTTATCCATGGTTAGCGATCTTCAGTCGCATCCCTACCTGTAAGCTCATGTGGCTTCAGCTATATAAACTCTGGGGGCAACATTCGGTCAATCACAGCAACAGCCGGTTCATATGTCTGCACGGTAGACAATACATCGATTTCTGGAGTAGGCTGTACATCAACAGTCCTCTCAATCTGTCTAGCCTCAAGCGGTGGCCCAATCGTCCAGTGCAGATCCCGAATGCTTGTGTTAAACGAGAAATCCTAGTAAAACAATAAATCAAAACGTTCCTACATCACCGGAAGAATTCCATGGTCAGTCCTCGTCCCTGACGAGCTCGCTCTGACCGCATCTCTAGCCGCAGCTTTCTCTGCTCTCGTAGCCATGGTGACAGGAACCTCAAGCAAACATCGATGAGGATAGATCATAAGAACGAATAGAATAACCGATCTCAAGAAATGTACAACCTAAGGTCACATAAGCAGAGCAGCGTAGCGTAAGTATGTCGCGGAACATACACACAGTACGTCACTCTACTTAAGCTACTTACTCCATCAACCAAGGTCAACCTACATGACAAAAGTTCGGGTCTAATACCCCCTCAGTTAAGTCTAAGTTCCATAAGGTCAAGCCTAGGTTCCGAATTATATATACGCCTTAGACTCCGCATAGTCAAGCCTAGACTCGAACAAAGATTAAATCTAACGCTCTGATACCAATTTTGTCACGACCCAGAATTGGCACGTCACTGGCACTTGAATCACGTGAAATATATTTGACCCCACCATAATCCATGTAAGTCGAAAGCCCAGAAATCTAAACCTTTTGAGGAAAATAATGGAGGTGATGTTTTGAAATAAAGGTGTAACGAGATCATGTTCTTTCA
Organism: Agapanthus africanus; assembly: GCA_030015575.1. NCBI lineage: Eukaryota > Viridiplantae > Streptophyta > Magnoliopsida > Asparagales > Amaryllidaceae > Agapanthus > Agapanthus africanus. The sequence goes on along the minus strand of JASDDO010000026.1, from coordinate 393,309,624 downwards.
TTAAAAGCAAAAGTAATGATATATGGAAATACAATTGTTAGGATTTCTTAGCACCGTACCTAGGGTTTGCAAGTATCACACATGCCACAATAAAATTTTTGGGGAGGTGCTAAGCAATCTAACCATGAATCGAACTAGAAAAATTAGGGTAACAACAAACTAGTATCATATGCAAGAAGTAATCTACATTAAGAGATAAGTGATACAACCTTTGTAGACTTGCCTCCTTGACTCCTTGGACCTTTGAGAGTTTGAACCGGCTCGCTAGAGACCTTCCAAGTCCATGATGATCCACCCGAAGTTCTTTTTGAAAGGTTTGTTTAGCACCCTATGAAGAGTTTTGAAGCATCACATGACCCAAAGTTTTAATTTTTATGGTGCTAAACTAACATGCAAAGGAATCGATCCTAGAAAATTAGGGTTACGAAATAAAAAGCGAACTAATCTAGGGTTTCGAGACTACAACCTTTGTAGCTCCCTTTCGCTGGACTCCTTGGTCTCTAGGGTGTTGAACGAAGGTCCTCTTGAAGTCCCCTTGTGTCCACGACGATCCACCACGGAGATCTCCGTCCGAGCTCGCAACTTCGTCAAACCGAAGAGAACACTCTAAACAAAACGGCTAAGCTTGTGTAGAATGATGTTGTGGTTAGGTTTCTCACTTCAAAAACCTATTTTTAAGTGGTATTTGCTTACTAGAAAAAAACTAGAGAGCAAAAGAGCAAGAGGAAGAAGATGGTGGCAATTTTTTGAGAAGAGGTAAAAAGATAACTCAAGTGAAGAAAAAGAAATATATCAATATATATTTTATTCCTTCATGCTATGAACCATGGTTAAAGTGATGGAGACATTATTTAACTTTGGTTTGGAATGATAAAGAGAAGGATAACCTTAGGTTAGTGGTAGTTGAGCATGGTTAGGTCAAAGGAAGAATGTAGAAGCAAGAATGATTATCCTTTCCTTTTTCATTTTCTTTTAAATCCAAAATTAAATAATAATCCATTATATAATCCATGGTGTGAGTCTTATATTGCCACCATTTCCATATGCTAACAACCATGATGGATGAGTGTATGTATGTGTGCATGTATGCACATCCACATGTGCATGAAACTAGCATGAAAGAAAGAAAGAAAAGCACACATGCATGCACACATCCATCATCCAAGAAAAGGTTTTAAGTGAGAAAACTAATGGTTAAATGATAAATCAACACTTATTTATCAATCCGGTCATATCTCATATGACCCCACCAAAAGCAGTTTACCCGATCAATGTTCGGTATCATATACGCACATTTCAATCGGGTGCATGCGCATATCGCATACGCGCACCACAACGTTTCGCCTGGACTGGGTAACTCCTTTGTGGGACTCTAAGACTCGTCAATACGCCGGCAGAGGGTGATGATCATATCAGGTACCCTCAAGCCGCAAGCGGTCAGCTAAACGTAACGGCCACCCGGGTATTGAGCGATCAGAAGACAACAAGCGAACCTGCTACAACTCCCGTCGAGCCATCCGGCAACACTACCGTACAGTCCGGTCTCTTCGTCAGATATGCTGCATATCGAGCCTAGGGATGGTCACGTCGACCCCAATAACTCAATAAGTCGTGCCGGTGAATGGTCTATAACAGATCGAGAAACTACTAATAACACTTATCAGCAAATCTCAGCAGCCCTGGCCAGGGACTTGCTGTTATAACCAGTCGGGCACAGCACAGCATCAACTCCCAATACCGGGAGAGACGAAACCCCTCCTATCGCTCATCGTCTTCGTGTGTCTCGGGACTGTACCCAACGGCCACCTGTTTGCACGACTCAGTAGAGCCGTGGTAGGGTGGCAATCAAAGTACAGTGGGAGAACACACAAGACTCTATGACGATCTCGGGTCTACAGACTAACCTGTACCAGTGTCACCTGAGAACTGCTATCCGACGATAGATATAATTCCATATAGGAGTTCTCGGTGAGTCCGTCCAGTGTACCCAGTCACCACTGAGCACCCGTATATGATCTTGATGTCAAACATCGATGAATGTGGGAACATCCATCGCCCATCGTATGGGTCTAGTATCATATACGCTAGTCTACTCTGGTATATCGATACCCCGTCTCGATATACCTACGACTAGGGACGTTCCAGGATATGCTTATAGACTACAGATGTCCCACTAGTATGATCTCCATCATAATCAGAGTAGTCAAGCCGATATCCTCAGGGCTTTATCAGCATGTATGAATGAATAAAAGCATGATCAAATCAACATGTCAGATAAAGAAGAACCAGATAGCATACTATCATGTCGAGCAAGAATGCAAACTGAATATATATACATGTATAGATACATCGACTATCACATAATGGCCTCTAGGGCATACATATATCCAACAATCTCCCACTTGCACTAAGGCCAGTTATTGGCGTATCTCATACCCAACATCTCAAAAATTCGCTCATGCTGTGGCTGAGGGAGGGCCTTGGTGAGTGGATCCGCGGCGTTGTTCTTTGTATCTACTATCTTAATCTCGATCTCGCGGCGATCTATAATCTCCCGGATCAAATGAAAGCGCCTCAGGATATGTCTGGACCGCTGATGGGATCTGGGCTCCTTGGATAACGCCATCGCCCCATTATTGTCACAATACAAAGGTATTGGATCAATAATGGTTGGAACTACTCCTAGCTCCGAGACGAACTTCTTCATCCAGACGGCTTCCTTGGCGGCATCATTTGCAGCAATGTACTCAGCCTCCATCGTAGAGTCTGCAACGGTATCCTGTTTGGAACTCTTCCAACTTACCGCCCCTCCATTGAGGGTAAATACAAACCCTGAGATAGATTTGATGTCATCCTTATCGCTCTGGAAGCTCGAATCGGTAAAGGCCTCCATTTGGAGATCTGTATTACCATACACCAAGAACAATTCTTTAGTCCTTCGTAAGTACTTAAGAATGTTCTTCACAGCTGTCCAGTGGTTCTCCCCTGGGTTGGATTAATACCTGCTTACAACACTAAGTGCATAAGCTACATCTGGACGTGTACATAACATCGCATACATTATAGATCCTACTGCCGAAGCATAAGGTATAATGCTCATGCGAGCTCTCTCTTCATCGGTCTTTGGACAAGAATCCTTGGAGAGAGTGACTCCATGGCAAGCGGGTAAGGCACCCCGCTTGGAGTCTTCCATACTAAACCTCTTTAGGATGGTGTTAATGTACCTGGTTTGGGACAGTCCCAATAACTTTTTGGATCTATCCCTATAGATCCGTATGCCCAGGATGTATGTGGCATCACCCAGGTCCTTCATGGAGAACCTTAGTGATAAGAATGATTTGACCGACTGTAGCATAGGAATATCATTTCCTATCAGAAGAATATCATCCACGTACAATACGAGGAATGTGACAGCTCTTCCTACAGCCTTCTTATAAACACAAGGTTCATCTGGATTTTTGATGAAATCAAACTCTTTGATAACATCATCGAAACAGATGTTCCAACTCCGAGATGCCTGCTTTAACCCATATATGGATTTAAGCAGTCTACATGCTTTTTCGCTGCTCCCACTGTCAATGAAGCCCTCTGGCTGATCCATATAAACGCATTCTTCTAAATCTCCATTTAGAAATGCTGTTTTAACATCCATCTGCCAGATTTCATAGTCGTAGTGAGCAGCAATAGCAAGTAGGATCCGAATGGATTTAAGCATGGCTACGGGCGAAAAAGTTTCGTCATAGTCCAAACCTGGTCTTTGACGAAAACCTTTCGCTACAAGTCTTGCCTTATAGGTCTCTACCTGCCCATCTACACCAATCTTTCTTTTAAAGATCCATTTGCACCCTACAGGTTTTACCCCAGGGGGTACAACGTCCAAAGTCCATACTTTGTTGGTGTACATAGACTCCATTTCGGATCTCATGGCATCCAGCCACTTCACAGAGTCACCACTCGTGATAGCTTGCTGAAAACTGGTAGGATCATCATCATCCATGATGCAATCTTCTCCGTTACCATCAATGAGGAAACCGTAGTACCTCTCCGGTGGGTGAGAAGTCCTACCAGATCTACGGAGTGGCCGAGGTTCTTCAGTTTCTATTGCAACAGCCGGTTCAACCAAATCGTCATTTGTAGTTTGTGTCTCCAGAACCTCTTCTAGATCCACCACCTTGCCATCATCTTTGTCTGTGAAAAACTCTTTTTCTAAGAATGTGGCATGCTGAGAAACAAACACCTTTTGTTCCTCTTTGTGGTAGAATAGATATCCATAAGAATTCTTTGGATATCCCACAAAGTTACACATGACTGACCGTGTCTCGAGTTTGTCCGGATTCTGCTTTTTAACATAGGCCGGGCAACCCCAAATCTTAATTCTTTTAAGAGATGGTCTCTTCCCATTCCATATCTCATATGGCGTGGTAGACACGGCTTTGGTTGGAACCCTGTTTAGCAGAAACGCTGCAGTCTCCAATGCATGTCCCCAAAACGAGACGGGTAACTCAGCGTCACTTATCATGGACCGGACCATATCTAATAGGGTCCTATTCCTTCGTTTTGACACACCGTTGTGCTGTGGTGTGTAAGGAGGAGTGAGCTGAGAGAGAATCCCATTCTCTTTTAGGAAGTTTGCAAATTCTGCACTGAGATACTCACCACCTCGATCTGATCGAAGCATCTTGATACTCAAGCCGGTTTGTTTTTATAGTTCTTGTTTATATTCAACGAATTTCTCGAAAGCGTCGGACTTGTGTTTTAATAAAAATACATGACCGAATCTTGAGAAATCGTCGGTGAATGTAATGAAGTATGAAAAACCGCCTCTAGCCTGTGTAGACATTGGCTCATATACATCACTATGTATGAGGCCAAGGAGCTGAGTAGTTCTTTCTCCGTGTCCGGTAAACGGAGTTTTGGTCATTTTACCCTTGATACAAGACTGGCAAGTCGCATAAGATTTATATTCAAAAGAGTCTAAATATCCATCTTTGTGTAACCTGTTTAGTCTTGTTTCGTTAATATGACCAAGTCTACAATGCCAAAGAAAAGCTTCATTTAATTCTGAAAGTTTTCTTTTATTAGTGTGTTGTATACTGAAAACTGTGTGTTGATTTAGGACATATATTCCGTTATTAAGCGTACCATACCCAACCAACATTTGATTTAGGTGAATGTTCATAACATTGTTCTGCAACACAAAATTATATCCTTCATTGTCCAACAAAGAAACGGATATTATATTACATAGCATACTTGGTACAAAATAACATGGATTCAAAATCAAAATACATCCAGATGGCAACCCCAAGTGATACTCTCCCACTGCGACTGTATGTACATTGGAACCATTTCCAACGCGGAGAGTATGGTCACCTGTCTTCAAAACCTTGCTATTTCTCAGCCCCTGCATAGAATTGCAAATGTGAGAACCTGAACCGGTATCCAATACCCAGGAAGCAGAGTTTACAGAAAAACAGTTTTCAGTCACAAACGCAGCTGAAGCAGAAGCATCACCATGCTTCTTCTTGAGACTTAAGTACTCCGTGCAATTGCGCTTCCAGTGTCCTGTCTTATGGCAATGGAAACATTCGCCCTTCCCTGAGTCTCCAGCCTTGGACTTTCCCTTTCCCTTCACCTTTTTAACTCCGCCCTTAGGATTAGTGGATTTCTTCTTTGTCTTTCCCTTGGCCTTAGCTTTCGGGCGAGAAGAAGAAGACTGTCCAATGGTCATAACGGGAGTCTTTGCTGACTTCATAGTGCTCTCTGCACTCCTTAACATATTAAGGAGTTCAGGGAGGTCCTTCTCCATGCCATGCATGTTGAAGTTCACTATGAACTGAACAAAGGTGGAGGGGAGGGACTGCAGAATAATATCTATATATTGTTCATTGTCCATCGTCCATCCAAGGTCCTCAAGCTCTTCTATAAGAGCTATCATCTTCAGAACATGGTCTCCTACTGGTGTGCCAGGGGCCATTCGCATCTGAAACAATTTCTTTGATGCTTCGTATCTTAATACGCGGGATTGCTCCCCATACAACTCCTTTGTATGGAGCAATATACCGTGAATGTCCATGTCCTCGTGCTGCTTTTGATGTGTGTTATCCATCGATGCAAGCGCGAGGCATGTGGCCGTGGCACAGTCAGCGTCCCATGTCTTGCGGACTTCAATGTCCGCAACTGAGGATTTTGGACCAGGGACGGGCGGGGCTGAAGCCGTGAGGACATATGATACTTTTTCATAAGTCAAGGCGATCTTCAGATTCCTCAGCCAGTCTTTATAGTTGGTCCCATTCAGTTTGTTTTTATCTAGTAGAAGCTTAAGTCCAGTCATTGGTATCTGCCATTAAGAGAGAGAAAAGAATACACTCAGCGAAAGCTCTTGCATAGATTAGATTGGTTTATTATCTTGTCTAATCGATGTTTCCCACTGCTTTTATCGAGTTTTTCTTTCAAACCTTAAAAAGAAAAACTAGCCAGGATTAATTACAGTCTACAACTTCGCTAACCGTTCAGCCAGGCCAGTGTCGGTACTTGAGGGAGGTTCCCCGTGCTTTCGCACGGACATAATTAGAGTAAACCTCGTTTTCCCAGAGGCGGAGCCCCGTTAACACCTTTCTAGACACCTAATGAGTTAGATAATTGTAAACTGTAAAACTCTCCTAGGAGCAACTATTGCCCACAGTGGGATCGGGATCCAACCATCATATGGAAGGTATGCAATCTCATTGCAAATTTCAACTATTGAAATTCCCGATGTGGTTTTTACCCCTAATACCCGTGACCTTGGCTAAGGTCAACAAATCACGAGCACTAGTCAAGCTCAACCCGTCATTTCTTGATTAATTTAGACCCGTTCACATGACCCTTGGCTAAGGTCAACAAAGTCATATGCCCGTCCTAATTAATCTGCATCATATGCGTTTGTAGGAAGACATCACTTAGCTACCGTACACTACGCCTTGGCTAAGGTCAACAAACGTAGCACGAATACTAAGTACTCTACTTCCTAAAATGACGGAGGGTTGCGAATGATTTTTAAGAAAATCTTTAACGCTTTGAACTTGATATCGTTGTAGAATCAAATGGTTTTCAAAAGGAGTGGCTTAAGCTCCGCAGTTTTGAAATATAGCTTTTTCATAAATAGCCGAGTGGTTTTTTAAATCCGATTCTACAACATCTTTTTAAGTTTATTTTCTTTACATTAATCACATTAATGTAATCCCATCATTTAAGTCCTTAAGCCAATCACAGAAAAGAAACGAAAATAACACGTACGCTTATGCCATCCGCATTCGCCGCAATGTTCCGTTATGCACCGTTAGGTTACTTAACTAACGGCATACCGGGACGGGACTAGCGCGGGTGTAAAACAGAAGCAACGTCTACTATATATCATATATATAATATGTCATTCGTCTCAGATATCACAGAACACAGGCATCAGAAACATAGATATAACGTGGGATATCCTAGGACGTCCGTATTTAGTATTTAGCCAGAATAGAAAATACGGATTCCACAGTCGCGATGAATAGCCAAGCCCACACCCTGGACCCCTACGAGAGCGGCAAGTGACCCTACCAATTCTGGAGTTTAGGAGACCCGGTCTCGACTCCTCGAGATGGCCTCCCACTGAACCCCAGAACCCGGTCACCTGTGCTCCCCTCCTTGGGTCCATCCTAATGCAGAAAAGTAAATAATATACAACACTGGTGACACAACCGCAACCTGGAAGTGCCCCAAATAAAAGAATATTACATTTGAATTTACATGAATGAAAATATAAAACTCTCATCTCACAAAAACCCCCCGGCTATTCGATCGCGACAATCCTGCACATCATATCTCAGCAACACATAATATCACATATCATTAACGTAAGTAAGTATGCGTACCCCGATTGTCGTTGATGTATAGCAACGAAACCGGCGATATCTAACATACTACACTTACGGTCACAGAAAAGAAAGTGTAAAACTACAATATTTGGAATCCAGATTCTCTTTAGACATCATAAATGCGAAATATCACATATTTCATATTTCATGCCTACACTATATGAATTCCATATATTGTATCACATTCCAGATAAACAGACAGTATTAAAGTTTTCGAAGGAACGATCAAGCACCCAAGATTCACTAAAACTCAACACTTGAGCAGGGTTCAAAAATCCGGAGTGTGACACGATAGTAGCGGTCCAGCCGTAGAAGGGTCAAGCCAACGCCTCACATGTGGCACGCCGTACTGCCCCAAACCCTAGGGTTCAAAGGGCAGTTCGAGACGGTCACATAATCGAGTTAAGGTTTGTTGTCTTCTAGAGGTACCTCCGCAAAAAGACTTGCACGTATCTCCAAAGTATTTAAACCCCGTGAATAGTGAGTAAATGATACTCGTTCAAACACTTCAATACTTTCTAATTTACCCGGAAAAGTTACGAAATGAAAGTCCCGATCGAATTGACGAGTCTAACACCATCTCCAGAATTTTTCAAAACCAAATAAAGATTAAAAATATCCAAAAATTTATACAAGCAGATTCATGAATTACTGTACAACAAATATTCATCAATTCATTTATACGGCCGCGGAACCGCGGCCTAAGCAAGCTTAGGCCGCGTTTCCGCGGCGAGAATCACTGTTCACTGGAAAATTTTTGTACCGTAATCCTTATTTTTTCCTGCTATATTTTTTACATATTTTTAATTCTGCAAATTATCAAATTTTAGAAAATTTCCAGAAAGCACCCAAAAATACCGTATTTTTGTCCGATCGGGGTTTTCACTTCGTAAAAACGTCGCCTAATGTTCTAGGTCGTCTCTGATACTAATGAAAGGTTTGTTTAGCACCCTATGAAGAGTTTTGAAGCATCACATGACCCAAAGTTTTAATTTTTATGGTGCTAAACTAACATGCAAAGGAATCGATCCTAGAAAATTAGGGTTACGAAATAAAAAGCGAACTAATCTAGGGTTTCGAGATTACAACCTTTGTAGCTCCCTTTCGCTGGACTCCTTGGTCTCTAGGGTGTTGAACGAAGGTCCTCTTGAAGTCCCCTTGTGTCCACGACGATCCACCACGGAGATCTCCGTCCAAGCTCGCAACTTCGTCAAACCGAAGAGAACACTCTAAACAAAACGGCTAAGCTTGTGTAGAATGATGTTGTGGTTAGGTTTCTCACTTCAAAAACCTATCTTTAAGTGGTATTTGCTCACTAGAAAAAAACTAGAGAGCAAAAGAGCAAGAGGAAGAAGATGGTGGCAATTTTTTGAGAAGAGGTAAAAAGATAACTCAAGTGAAGAAAAAGAAATATATCAATATATATTTTATTCCTTCATGCTATGAACCATGGTTAAAGTGATGGAGACATTATTTAACTTTGGTTTGGAATGATAAAGAGAAGGATAACCTTAGGTTAGTGGTAGTTGAGCATGGTTAGGTCAAAGGAAGAATGTAGAAGCAAGAATGATTATCCTTTCCTTTTTCATTTTCTTTTAAATCCAAAATTAAATAATAATCCATTATATAATCCATGGTGTGAGTCTTATATTGCCACCATTTCCATATGCTAACAACCATGATGGATGAGTGTATGTATGTGTGCATGTATGCACATCCACATGTGCATGAAACTAGCATGAAAGAAAGAAAGAAAAGCACACATGCATGCACACATCCATCATCCAAGAAAAGGTTTTAAGTGAGAAAACTAATGGTTAAATGATAAATCAACACTTGATTTATCAATCCGGTCATATCTCATATGACCCCACCAAAAGCAGTTTACCCGATCAATGTTCGGTATCATATACGCACATTTCAATCGGGTGCATGCGCATATCGCATACGCGCACCACAACGTTTCGCCTGGACTGGGTAACTCCTTTGTGGGACTCTAAGACTCGTCAATACGCCGGAAGAGGGTGATGATCATATCAGGTACCCTCAAGCCGCAAGCGGTCAGCTAAACGTAATGGCCACCCGGGTATTGAGCGATCAGAAGACAACAAGCGAACCTGCTACAACTCCCGTCGAGCCATCCGGCAACACTACCGTACAGTCCGGTCTTTTCGTCAGATATGCTGCATATCGAGCCTAGGGATGGTCACGTCGACCCCAATAACTCAATAAGTCGTGCCGGTGAATGGTCTATAACAGATCGAGAAACTACTGATAACACTTATCAGCAAATCTCAGCAGCCCTGGCCAGGGACTCGCTGTTATAACCAGTCGGGCACAGCACAGCATCAACTCACAATACCGGGAGATACGAAACCCCTCCTATCGCTCATCGTCTTCGTGTGTCTCGGGCATGTACCCAACGGCCACCTGTTTGCACGACTCAGTAGAGCCGTGGTAGGGTGGCAATCAAAGTACAGTGGGAGAACACACAAGACTCCATGACGATCTCGGGTCTACAGACTAACCTGTACCAGTGTCACCTGAGAACTGCTATCCGACGATAGATATAATTCCATATAGGAGTTCTCGGTGAGTCCGTCCAGTGTACCCAGTCACCACTGAGCACCTGTATATGATCTTGATGTCAAACATCGATGAATGTGGGAACATCCATCGCCCATCGTATGGGTCTAGTATCATATATGCTAGTCTACTCTGGTATATCGATGCCCCGTCTCGATATACCTACGACTAGGGACATTCCAGGATATGCTTATAGACTACAGATGTCCCACTAGTATGATCTCCATCATAATCAGAGTAGTCAAGCCGATATCCTCAGGGCTTTATCAGCATGTATGAATGAATAAAAGCATGATCAAATCAACATGTCAGATAAAGAAGAACCAGATAGCATACTATCATGTCGAGCAAGAATGCAAACTGAATATATATACATGTATAGATACATCGACTATCACATAATGGCCTCTAGGGCATACATATATCCAACACTTTTGTTCAAAGCTCCTTGCTTCACTTGATCAAGAATGAAGATGAAGCAAACACTTTACACTAATGGGCTAGAGTAGTGTAGAATGGTGATGTGGTTTATTTTCTCACCTCAAAACCCTTTCTTTTTAACTAACTCGCTCACTAGAAATCTCAAGAGAGAAAGAGAGAGGAGGAAGAAGAAGATGGTAAGCTTGAGCTCAAAGTTGTGATAATGATTAAATGAAATGAGAAAATAGAAAATATAAATAATTTCACACTCTCACTTAACCATGGGTTAATAAATATCTAGATATTTATTTTGTAGGTAAAAGCCAAATGGAAAATTAATCCATGGTTAATAATTAGGTTAAGTGTGGTCAAGTTTAGAAGAGTGTAGATAAATATCAACCATGAATTAATCCATTTACTTTTCTCAAATAATAAATATATATAGATATTTATTTCTATGTGAGTCTTGCATTGCCATCTTATATGTATCAACAACCATGACACCATGTATGCATGTATGTGTGCATTCACATCATCATGTGCATGAACAAAAATCTATGCATACATGCATGCATACTTCAAAGTTGAAAAGGGTTTAATAAAAGTGAGCTATAAAGTCAATGTTAAATCAACACTTGATTTAACAAACCGGTCATATCACATACGAACCGACCAATAGAAAAACGCCCTATCAATATACGGTATCACATACACGCATTTAATCGGGTCCTCGCGCATATCTCATAGGCACACCACATCGTTTCTCCTGAGCTAGGAAACTCTTGTGTGGAATTCTAAGACTCGTCAATACGCCGACAGTAGGTGATGATCACATCAAACACCCACAAGCCGCAAGCGGTCAGCTAAACGTAACGGCCACCCGGGTATTAAGCGATCAGAAGAAAAACCAATGAAGCTATCTAAAACTCCCGTCGAGCCAACTGGCAACACTTACCGTACAGTCCGGTCTCTTCGTCAAATATGCTGCATATCAAGTCTAGGGATGGTATCGTCGACTCCAATAACTCAATAAGTCATGTCGGTGTATGGCTCATAACAGATCGAGAAACTACTGATAACACTTATCAGTAAATCTCGGCAGCCCTGGCTAGGGACATCCTGTTATAGCCAATCGAGCATAGCGTAACATCAACCCCAACACCGAGAGAGAGGAAACCCCTCCTAACGCTCATTGCCTCCATGTGCCTCGGGACTGTACCCAAAATCCACCTGTTTGCACGACTCAGTAGAGCCGTGGTAGGGTGGAGATCAAAGTACAATGGGAGGACACACAAGTCTCTTTGACGATCTCGGGTCTACAGACTAACCTTTACGAGTGTCACCTGAGAACTGCTATCCGACGATAGATATAATACCACATAGGAGTTCTCGGCAAGTCCGTTCAGTGTACCCAGTCTCCACTGAGCACCCGCATACAATCTTTGGTGTCATCACACCAGACGGATATGGGATCATCCATTGCCTATCATATGGGGCAAGAATGGTATAAGCTAGTCTACTCTTGAATATTGATGCCCCGTCTCGATACACCCATGACTAGGAACGGTTCATGGATATGCTCATAAACTACACGTGTCCTACTAGTATGATCCGCATCATAGTCGTAGTAGTTAAGCAAATATCCTAAGGGCTTTATAAATATGTACCAAATGAGTAAGACGCATGATCAAATGAACATGTCAAGATAAAGTAAACCAGAAAGCATACTATCATGTCAATCAAGAAAGTCATTTGTATATATATATATATGGGGGGGTGTCCAAGCATCCACTATACATATAATGGCCTCTAGGGCATACATATATCCAACAATCTCCCACTTGCACTAAGGCCAATTATTGGCGTATCTCATACCCAACATCTCAAAAGGACACTCATGTTGCGGCTGTGGAAGGGCCTTGGTGAGTGGATCCGCGATGTAGTTCTTTGTATCTACTCTCCGAATCTCGATCTCGTGGCCATCTACTATCTCCCGGATCAAATGATATCAGCTTAGGATGTGTCTGGACTTCTGATGGGACCTAGGTTCTTTGGCCAATGCCATAGCCCCATTATTATCACAATACAATGGTATTGGATAAATAATGGTTGGAACAACTCCTAGTTCCGCGATGAACTTCCTCATCCAGACGGCTTCCTTGGTAGCATCATTTGAAGCAATATACTAAGCTTCCATCGTGGAGTCTGCAACGGTATCCGGTTTGGAACTTTTCCAACTAACCGCCCTTCCATTAAGGGTAAATACAAACCATGAGATAAATTTGTTGTCATCCTTATCACTTTTGAAGCTGGAATCGGTAAAGGCCTCCATTTGGAGATCCCCATTACCATACACCAAGAACAATTCTTTAATCCTTCGCAAGTACTTAAGAATGTTTTTCACTGCTATCCAATGTTTTTCCCCTGGGTTGGATTGATACCTGCTTACTACAGCTAGTGCATAAGCTACATCTGTAGGGTTCCTAGGCACTCCCAAGAGGTCTCACAAGGCATCGAACATGCCAATTAAAATTTTACGGTGCCTACAAACCCTAAACTACGGATCGTTTGCTAGATTTCTAGGCGAAAAGGCTAAACTAGTTAACACTTAACTACAAGATACGGAAATACAACCTTTGTAGATCCGGTGCTCCACCTCCATAGCTCCGCAACGAGGTCCTCTCCGCTGTCCAAATCAAATCCGGGCTCAAGCGTCGGCTTCGTCGGAGAATGGGCAAGCTAGGTCGTCGATGTCCATGCCGAAGATGATCTACGTCGAAGCATCGCAAGATCAAGCTCTCACTTCACCAAGTCAAGAAACTTGTGAAGGAAACACACTCTACTACTTGGCAAGAGGTAGAGGATGAAGAAATAGGAAGTGGGTAGACTTTAGAATTGGATTTCTCACTTGTTTGCTCAATTCACCATTGATGAAGAAAGCTTTTTCTTCTTGAGTTCAAGGAAGAAGAAGAAGAAAATGTTATAATAAGTTCCTTTTTAAAAAGAGATAAATATGAATACTTATCATTAACCAACCATAGTTTAGTGTAGAGAATCAATCATGGTTAAATGGGATGGTTAGGGTTAAGCATGAGACAAAATGGTTGCTAAAGTCAAAGTCTTCATGAAGCTTCAATATGAAACAAAATTAGCCACCATTTTCTCTTAATGCCTTTTCTAATTATTTCCAAAATGAATAAATAGATAAATTAATAAGAAAAGGAAATAAAACCCTAATCATATAAATAACCATGGTTTATTCTTAACATACACTTAAACAATCATGTATCATCAAACATGATACAAGCAAATGTACAAATGTATATCACATATACAATGTGCACAATACAAGTGAGAAAATCCATATAAAGTGAACCAATACTAGTTAACGCAAAGTAATATATCAAATATATTATCATGCATTAAATCATTAAATCAACACTTGATTCAATGATCCGGTCATGTCGCACACAACCGACTAGTATTTAATGTATCGGCTTATCGATTCAACGCTTGAATCGATAACTAGGTTATATCGCATACAACCATCCGACACATTGATCGCGAGAATGAAATACGGTATCACATACACGCATGATTCTCGGTCCCGCACATATCTCATATGCGCTCCTATTTCGTTTCGCTTGAGCCAGGAAACCTCTGTGTAGGACTCTAAAGACTCGTCAATACGCCGGCAGCAGATGATGATCATATCAATCATCCACAAGCCGCAAGCGGTCTGCTAAACGTAACGGCCACCCGGGTATTGAGCGATCTGAAGATCGACGAGCAAGCCCGCTCACACTCCAGTGAATCCGACCAGTAACACTACCGTACAGTCCGGTCTGATCGTCTGATATGTCGCATATCTCGCCTAGGGGTGGTAAACGTCAGACCCCAATAGCTCGATAAGTCGTGTCGATATGAGGTCTATAACTGTTCGAGAAACTACTGGTAACACTTACCAGTAAATCTCAGCAACCCTGGCCAGGGATTTCCTGTTATAGCCAATCGAACACAGCGCAACATCAACCCCCTGTACCGGGAGAGACGAATCCCCTCCTATCGCTCATTGCCTCCATGTGACTCGGGACTGTACCCAAAAACCACCGTTTTGCACGCCCTCTTGGACGTGGTAAGATGGAAATAAAAGCACAGTGGGAACCACACAAGACTCTATGACGATCTCGGGTCAACAGACTACTCTGTACCAGTGTCACCAGAGAACTGGCATCTGACGTGAGGTATAATACCATCTGGGAGTTCTCGGCGAGTCCGTCCAGTGTACCCAGTCTCTACTGAGCACCCGTATATCATCCTTGATGTCAAACACCAATGGATATGGGATCATCCATCGCCTATCTGTATGGGTCGAGAAGGTATACGCTAGTCTACTCTGGTATATCGATGCCCCGTCTCGATACACCCACGACTAGGGACTTTGAAGGATGTACTTATGGACTACCATGTCCCCACTAGTATGATCCGCATCATAATCCAGGTAGTCAAGTACAGATCCTAAGGGCTTTACCAACATGTAACAGAGAGACAATCAGTATACACGTTAAGGTAAAGATCAACCAGATAGCATACTATCATGTCGAGCAAGAAAGTCCTCCCTATATATGTCCCAGCATCCACTACAATATACATCCTATGTATAGTAATGGCCTCTAGGGCATACATATAACTAACAATCTCCCACTTGCACTAGGGCCATCTGATAGCAGTGGTTGTAGTATCTCATACTCAACCATCCCATAAAAGTCTCTCTCTAGGAACAGGCCTTTGTGAGTGGATCCGCTGTGTTGTCCTCTGAGTCTACTCTCCTAACCTCGATCTCCCTGGAGATCAACCATCTCCATGATCAAGTGATACTGCCTTAGAATATGTCTGGATCACTGATGGGACCTGCGTTCCTTGGCATAAGCCACAACTCCATTGTCACACAATGGTAGGAACATAGTTCATCTCATGAACCTATATACACCCAAACAGCCTCTTTGGTAGCATCTTAAGTAGCGATGTATCCTGCCTTTATCGTCTAGTATGTCACGGTATCTAGCTTGGAACTCTTCCAACATACCATCCCTTTACTGAGGGTAAAGACAATGCCTGCGACTGACACTCAGTCGTCATTATCACCCTGGAACCCTTCCAGTGATTCTCCCCAGGATCGGTTGATACCGTCTCACTACAACTAGTGAGAGTCCTAACATCCAATTAGATCTATCTCATAGATCCAAAAACCCAGGATTTAGGAGGTATCACTTTGATCCTATATGGAGAATCATCGTGATAAGCGGAGATTGATCGAGCGTAGCATAAGAAACTCCTTTCTTATCAAGTGTATGTCATCCACGTACTCTACGAGGATCGTCACCATACTCCCTACTACCTTTTTGTTTATACAAGGTTCATCTACCATTTTGATGATGTCAAACTCTTTGACTAATCCATCAAAACAGATGTTCCAACTCCGCGATGCCTGCTTTATCAGATAAAACATCTTGCACACGTTTCCGCTGCTCCCACTGTTTACGAAGCCCTCTGGCTGTGTACTTACAGACGCACTCTTCTAAATCATCATTTTGAAAAGCAGTCATGGCACCCAACCGCCAGATATCGTAGTCATGGTATGTAGCCGTGGTAAGTAGGATCTGGATAGACTTAAGCATAGCTACTTGAAAAGGTTTCATCATGATCCACGCCTGGTCGATGACGAAAAAGCTTTAACAAGTCTAGCTTTGAAAGTCTCAACTTTTCCATCTACACCAAGTAATCTTCTCAAGATATACTTGCTCCTGATGGGGATTTAACCCTTCAGATATTGCAACCAAAGTCCATACTTTGTTGGTGTACATGGATTCCATCTCAGATCGCTAAACATCCAGCCATTCTTACAGAGTCTTACTCTCGATGGCCAGCTCGAAGCTAGTTGGGTCATCATCTCATGATGCAATCCTCGCTCCCACTGTCATAGAGAAACCGAAGTGTCTCTCAGGTGGGTGAGGAACCCTACTAGATCGGCGGAGAGGCTGAGGTTCGTTGGTATCTACTGAATCCCTTGGTTCCATCATATCATCTGTTGTAGTTCGTATAGCTGGAACCTTTCCAGTTCTACATTACAGACCTTGCCTCGAGCTTGTCCGGATTTTGCTTTTGGACATAGGCCGGACAACCCCAAATCTTAACTGGCTTAAGACATGGGCTCTTCCCATTCCATATCTCATATGAAGTGGTAGGCAACTGATTTGATTCGAGCCGTATTCAATAGGTATGCAGCTTCTCAAGTGCATAACTCCCAAAAGGAAAAAGGTAACTCAGTAGTACTCATCATAGAGCACACCTTATCATATAGGGTGTGATTGCTCCGCCCCGATATACCATCGTGCTATGGTGTATACGGAGGAGTAATGCTGAGAGAGAATCTCATTCTCCTTTAGAATAGTCCTGGAATTCCGTGCTCAAGTATTCTCCTCCTTGATCACATCAAAGGACATAATACTTATACCCGTATTTTGGTTCTCTACTTCTAACTTATATTCTGTGAATATCTCAAAAGGTTCGGACTTGTGTTTCAACAGGAACATAGGTCTGAATCTCGAAAGATCATCAGAGAATGTAATGAAGTATAAAGAACCAGTCCTGACATGTGTAGACAGGAGACCTTACATACATCATCATGTATCAGTCCCAAGAGTTCATTCACTCTTTCTCTGTTTCCAGTAAACGGAGCTATGGTCATCTTATCTTTGTGACATGACTAGCGAGTTTCACAAGATGTAAGTTCAAACTAATTTAAATATGCATCTTTATGTAACTCTAGCTAGTCGGGTCACATTGATCTGACCTAGTCTACAATGCCTCAAGAAGAATTCGTTCAGTTCTGAACTCTTCCTCTTTTGTGTGTTCTGTATACTATGAACTGTAGTTTGATTTAGAACGTCAATGCTTTTAGATAACGTGCCTGAACCGATCAACTTTTGATATAGGAAATGTTCAAAACATTATCCATCAATACAAAATTATATCATTTCTTTACTAATAAAGAGACTGATATGATTTTGTATATCAGGTTCGGTATCTAATAACATTCGTTCAGAATCAATGTATTGTAATACAGGGTGACAGTGACCAACAGACTTGGCTGCAACTCTTGCCCCGTTTTCTGTCTCATGAAACTTATCATCCGTTCTCAGTTCTCTACCTTTCTGTAGCCCTATGTAACAAATTACATATCTGGGATCCTGATCTGGTATCACATACCCAGGACGTAAAGGATACTGAGAAACAGTTCTGTATAATGAACACACCCGAAGATGATGCATCAGCATGCACTCTCTTCGTTTGGGCGGCACGGGAATTCTGGTAATCCCCAATTTCCTGCTCGGTCTTATAACAATTATAAGTTGGAGCGGGACCAACGTTCCCCAGCTCAGTATAACAAGCGGGTTCGGTCAATAATCCGTATTATTATCTTGATTAAGGCGTGATATGGTCGCTACCTGGAGAGAGAGAGAAGAAAACACTCAGCGTGCGCTCTGTCAAGAATAGATTGGTTATAATTTTATCTAATCAGGATGGCTCCCACTGCTTTTTATCAAATCTTTCTTCAAACCCTAAAAGGAAAGACTAGCCGGGATTAATTACATACTACAAGTTCGCCAATCTTTCAGCCAGGCCAGTGTCGGTACTTTGAGGGAGGCCCCCCGTGCTTTCGCACGAACCTAATTACTGTAAACCTCGTTTTCCCAGAGGCGTAACCCCGTTGACACCTTTCTAGACACCTACTTGATCGGCTAATTGTAATGTATAAAACTCTCCCAGGAGTAACTCTTACTCGCAGCGGGTATCGGGATCCAACTATCTCATAGAAGGTATGCAATCTCATTGCAAATTTCAACACTTGAAATTCCCGATAATATTTTGCCCCTAACCTCCTATGACCTTGACAAAGGCCAACAAACCATAGGATGCTAGTCAAGTTCAACCCGTCATTTCCTGATTGAATTAAACCCACCCGCACGGCCCTTAACAAAGGCCAACAAGGTCGCACGACTACCCTAACTCAATCTGCATCATATGCATAAGCAGATAAGCACCAGTTAGCTACCGCACACTGCGCCTTGACAAAGGCCAACAAACGCAGCACGAATACTAACTACTACTTATCTGAAATGACGGAGGGCTACGACAGGTTTTTCTTAAAACCTATTGCGTAATGAACTTGATATCGTTGTAGAATCAAATGAATTTTGAAATGGAGTGTTTTTGAGGCTTTTCCAGTTTTGCTAAAGGAGTCACTCCCGGTGAAGGGATCTCGGTCCTTTCCTCATCGAATAAGGTGCAGGATATATCTCATATACCGCTGTGCAAAGCAAAACACTTAAAAGCAATCAAAAGACAAACCGAGTGTGTAGCATCTGCCAGTTAGTGCTAAAGGAGTCACTCCCGGTGAAGGGATCTCGGTCCTTTCCTCATCGAATAAGGTGCAGGATATATCTCATATACCGCTGTGCAAAGCAAGAACTGTAGCTACCTGTTTTATTTTGAAATTCGATTCTACAACATCTTAGGTTTCTTTTATTTCATTAATCACATTAATGAAGTCCCATCATTTAAGTACCTAAACATCACAGATAAATACGACGTACACTTATGCCATCCGCATTCGCCTCGATGTCCCCTCGTGCACCGATAGGTTAGGTAACTAACGGCAGAGCGGGGCAGGGCTAGCGCGGGTGTAAAACATAAGTAACGCCTATATAATATATCATATATACTATATACTGTATCTGCCACAGAACATCGCATGATCTCATCACAGATAAAGCACAGCAGAAGAAACATATGAAATATTGGATATACTAGGTCGTCCGTATTTTCAATACGAGCCAGTATAAAACACGGATTCCACGGTCGTGATGAATAGCCAAACCCACACCCCTAGACCCCTACGAGAGCGTCAAGCAACCCTACCAATTCTGGAGTTAGGAGACCCGGACTCGACTCCTCGAGTTGGTCTCCCACTGGACCCCAGAACCCGGTTACTTGTGCTCCCCTCCTTGGGTCTATCCTAGTGCGGAAAAGTAAATAATATACAAACGGTGACTACTTCCGCTACCTGGAAGTGCCCCAATAAAAGAATATTACATACAAGTTTTTACATGAATGAAAATGAAAACACTCATCTCACATAAAAACCCCCGGCTATTCAAACACGACGATCCAATATAACATATCCAGCAACACATAACATCACATGTCATCAACGTAAGTAAATATGCGCATCCCAATTGTCGTTGACATATAGCAACGAAACCGGCGATATCACATATTACTCTTACGGTCACAGAAAAGAAAGTGTAAAACTACAACAGTTGGAATCCGCAACCACCTCAGACATCGCATGCCTGACCAAATGAATTACTTAGACATCGCATGCCTAACAATTATAAACCCCGCATTTTAGTCTCATAATCGAAAACACTTTTCAATGTCAAGTCGGTGAATTCAACAGGATTCCCGACATCCTGATCGAATACTCGTCGCAAACTTCAGTAGACGGCCGCACCCCCGATACCGTCGACGAAGTGCACCAAGGCGGAACACCGCTACCGCGAGCACCCGGACGGATACTTTCGGCGACGGGGTTCTCCTACAGTTACTTGGTCGGGGCTATGGAGTGAAGCTGTCTATTAAGTTTACCCGGCGAGTATCCGCGTATGCTACGTGATTGCGACGGACTTTTGATCACATCAAAATTCCGTGGCAATCGATCAAGTGAGACTAAACTGCTATATTTATAACATTCATTCAGTTATCTCATAACTTCTTGTGAATTCCAATTATTGTATTCCATTCCAGATAAATTGAAAATGTTAAACTTTCCGATCGAACATTCTAACACCCAAGTTTTCCCGATACAGATCAACACATGAAACTAGTCTAACAACATTCAGTTCGTACCTCAGTACCAACGGTCCAGCCGTAGAAGGGTCAAGCCAACGCCTCACATGTGGCACGCCGTACTGCCCCAAACCCGAAGGTTCAAAGGGCAGTTCAAGACGGTCACATAATCGAGTTAAGGTTTGTTGTCTTCTAGAGGGACCATCGCGTTACTTGCACTACTTAGAACGTCGTTAAACAACGGAAAAATCCAACACTTGGAAATTTCCCGACAGGGGAAAAATTGGGTATTTATATCCGGTCGAACTTTTTAACATATTCTAAAAATTATTCGGAAAGCCAAATAGACAAAATTTGATACCCCGATCGAAACACCGAATCCCCAAAACAATCCCAGGAAATTCAACTCTTGAATAAATATTAAAAATTATCAGAAAACTCAGCAGAATTTATCAGGAGTTACTGTGCAAACAAAGTGGGCTGACGTCACCAAGGGGCCGCTGATCAGCCGCCGAAGCCATGCTTCTGCCGCTGATCCGCCGCGAAAAATGCTGTTCACCAGAAACTTTTTGCACCGTAATTCTTATTTTTCCCTGCTGAATTTTTTAGAAATTTTTAATTTGGAAAAATCCACTGTTTTCAAAAAAGTACAGAGAGCATATTTTGGGTTTCGGTTTTGGGTCGTTCGGACTTCAAATTTCGTCTACGCTTCGCCTAAAGCTCTAGCTAGGCTCTGATACCACTGTAGGGTTCCTAGGCACTCCCAAGAGGTCTCACAAGGCATCGAACATGCCAATTAAAATTTTACGGTGCCTACAAACCCTAAACTACGGATCGTTTGCTAGATTTCTAGGCGAAAAGGCTAAACTAGTTAACACTTAACTACAAGATACGGAAATACAACCTTTGTAGATCCGGTGCTCCACCTCCATAGCTCCGCAACGAGGTCCTCTCCGCTGTCCAAATCAAATCCGGGCTCAAGCGTCGGCTTCGTCGGAGAATGGGCAAGCTAGGTCGTCGATGTCCATGCCGAAGATGATCTACGTCGAAGCATCGCAAGATCAAGCTCTCACTTCACCAAGTCAATAAACTTGTGAAGGAAACACACTCTACTACTTGGCAAGAGGTAGAGGATGAAGAAATAGGAAGTGGGTAGACTTTAGAATTGGATTTCTCACTTGTTTGCTCAATTCACCATTGATGAAGAAAGCTTTTTCTTCTTGAGTTCAAGGAAGAAGAAGAAGAAAATGTTATAATAAGTTCTTTTTTAAAAAGAGATAAATATGAATACTTATCATTAACCAACCATAGTTTAGTGTAGAGAATCAATCATGGTTAAATGGGATGGTTAGGGCTAAGCATGAGACAAAATGGTTGCTAAAGTCAAAGTCTTCATGAAGCTTCAATATGAAACAAAATTAGCCACCATTTTCTCTTAATGCCTTTTCTAATTATTTCCAAAATGAATAAATAGATAAATAAATAAGAAAAGGAAATAAAACCCTAATCATATAAATAACCATGGTTTATTCTTAACATACACTTAAACAATCATGTATCATCAAACATGATACAAGCAAATGTACAAATGTATATCACATATACAATGTGCACAATACAAGTGAGAAAATCCATATAAAGTGAACCAATACTAGTTAACGCAAAGTAATATATCAAATATATTATCATGCATTAAATCATTAAATCAACACTTGATTCAATGATCCGGTCATGTCGCACACAACCGACTAGTATTTAATGTATCGGCTTATCGATTCAACGCTTGAATCGATAACTAGGTTATATCGCATACAACCATCCGACACATTGATCGCGAGAATGAAATACGGTATCACATACACGCATGATTCTCGGTCCCGCACATATCTCATATGCGCTCCTATTTCGTTTCGCTTGAGCCAGGAAACCTCTGTGTAGGACTCTAAAGACTCGTCAATACGCCGGCAGCAGATGATGATCATATCAATCATCCACAAGCCGCAAGCGGTCTGCTAAACGTAATGGCCACCCGAGTATTGAGCGATCTGAAGATCGACGAGCAAGCCCGCTCACACTCCAGTGAATCCGACCAGTAACACTACCGTACAGTCCGGTCTGATCGTCTGATATGTCGCATATCTCGCCTAGGGGTGGTAAACGTCAGACCCCAATAGCTCGATAAGTCGTGTCGATATGAGGTCTATAACTGTTCGAGAAACTACTGGTAACACTTACCAGTAAATCTCAGCAACCCTGGCCAGGGATTCCTGTTATAGCCAATCGAACACAGCGCAACATCAACCCCCTATACCGGGAGAGACGAATCCCCTCCTATCGCTCATTGCCTCCATGTGACTCGGGACTGTACCCAAAAACCACCGTTTTGCACGCCCTCTTGGACGTGGTAAGATGGAAATCAAAGCACAGTGGGAACCACACAAGACTCTATGACGATCTCGGGTCAACAGACTACTCTGTACCAGTGTCACCAGAGAACTGCCATCTGACGTGCGGTATAATACCATCTGGGAGTTCTCGGCGAGTCCGTCCAGTGTACCCAGTCTCTACTGAGCACCCGTATATCATCTCTGATGTCAAACACCAATGGATATGGGATCATCCATCGCCCATCTGTATGGGTCGAGAAGGTATACGCTAGTCTACTCTGGTATATCGATGCCCCGTCTCGATACACCCACGACTAGGGACTTTGAAGGATGTACTTATGGACTACCATGTCCCCACTAGTATGATCCGCATCATAATCCAGGTAGTCAAGTACAGATCCTAAGGGCTTTACCAACATGTAACAGAGAGACAATCAGTATACACGTTAAGGTAAAGATCAACCAGATAGCATACTATCATGTCGAGCAAGAAAGTCCTCCCTATATATGTCCCAGCATCCACTACAATATACATCCTATGTATAGTAATGGCCTCTAGGGCATACATATAACTAACAACATCAGGGTGAGTACATAACATCGCATACATTATAGATCCTACGGCTGAAGCGCAGGGTATAATGCTCATGCGAGCTCTCTCTTCATCAGTCTTCGGATAGAAGTCCTTGGAGAGAGTGATTCCATGACAAGCGGGCAAGGCACCATGCTTGGAATCTTCCAAACTAAACCTTTTTAGGATGGTGTCAATGTACTTTGATTGGGACAATCCTAATATCCTCTTAGATCTATCTCTATAGATCCTTATGCCCAAAATGCACGAGGCATCACCCAGGTCCTTCATGGAGAACCATCGTGATAAGAATAGTTTGACCGATTGTAGCATAGGAATATCATTTCCTATCAAGAGAATGTCATCCGCGTACAATACGAGGAATGTGACAGTAATCCTTACAATCTTCTTATAAATACATGGTTTATCTATATTTTTAACAAAACCAAACTCTTTGATTGTATCATCAAAGTAGATGTTCCAGTGATGCCTGCTTTAATCCATAAATGGATTTAAGCAACCTACATGCCTTTTCGCTGCTCCCACTGTCAATGAAGCCCTCTGGCTGATCCATAAAAACGCATTCTTCTAAATCACCATTTAGAAATGCAGTTTTTACGTCCATCTGCCAGATTTCATAATCGTAGTGAGCAGAAATAGCAAGTAGGATCGGAATGGATTTAAGCATTGCTACTAGAGAGAAAGTTTCATCATAGTGCAATCCTGGTCTTTGACGAAAACCTTTCGCTACAAGCCTTGCTTAAAGGTCTCCACCTGTCCATCTACACCAATCTTTCTCTTAAAGATCCATTTGCACCCTACGGGTTTTATCCCAGGAGGTGCAACGTCCATACTTTGTTGGTGTACATGGACTCTATTTCGGATCTCATGGAATCCAGCCACTTCACCGAGTCACCACTCGTGATAGCTTGCTGAAAACTAGTAGGGTCATCATCATCTATGATGCAATCTTCTCTATCACCATCAATGAGAAACCCATAGTATCTCTCTGGTGGGCGAGAAGTTCTACTAGATTTCCGGAGCGGCTGAGGATCTTGAAGTTCTACTGCAATATCAGTTTCAACCAATTCATCATAAGTAATTTGTGTCTCTAGAACCTCTTCTAGTTCTACCGTATTGCCATCAGTACTATTTGTAAAAATTTCATTTTCTAAAAATGTGGCATGTTGAGAAACAAACACCTTTTGTTCCTCTTTGTGGTAGAATGGATATCCATATGAATATTTTGAATATCCCACAAATTTACACATGACCGATCGTGTCTCGAGTTTGTCTAGATTCTACTTTTTGACAAAAGCCGGACAACCCCATATCCTAACTCTTTTAAGAGATGGTCTCTTTCCACACCATATCTCATATGGAGTGGTAGACACGGTCATGGTTGGAACCCTGTTTATCAGATACATTTCTGTCTCCAATGCATGTCACAAAAGGAAAGCGGTAACTCAGCATCACTCATCATGGACCGTACCATATCAAATACGGTACGATTCCTCCATTCTGACACACCGTTGTGCTGTGGTGTGTAAGGGGGAGTGAGTTGAGAGAGAATCCCATTCTCTTTTAAGAAGTCAGAAAACTCTGTACTCAAATACTCTCCACCTCGATCCGATCGATGTTTCTTGATGCTCAAGCTGTTTGTTTTTCTACTTCAATTTTATACTCCTTGAATTTATTGAAAGCTTCGGATTTATGCTTTAATAAAAACATGTGTCTGAATCTTGAGAAATCATCAGCGAAAGTAATGAAGTATGAAAAACCGTCTCTAGCATGTGTAGACATTGGTCCGCATACATCACTATGTAAGAGGCCTAAGAGTTCCACAGCTCTTTCTCCGTGTCCAGTAAACGGAGTTTTGGTCATTTTACCTTTGATACAGGACTGACAAGTCGCATAACATTTATATTCAAAAGGATTTAAATATCCATCTTTATGTAGCTTGTTTAGTCTTGTTTCATTAATATGACCAAGTCTACAATGCCAAAGAAAAGCTTCATTTATATCTGAAAATTTTCTTTTATTTGTATGTTGTATATTGAAAACCGTGTGTTGGTTTAGGACGTAAATACCGTTATTTAATGTACCATACCCAATCAACTGTTGATTCAAGTTAATGTTCATAACATTATTTTGCAACACAAAATGATATCCTTCATTGTCTAACAAAGAAACGGATATTATATTACATAGCATACTAAGTACATAATAACAAAGGTTCAAAACCAAAATACATCCCGAAGGCAACCTCATATGATGCTCTCCTACAGATACAGCATGTACATTGGAACCATTTCCAACCCGAAGAGTATGGTCACCAGTCTTCAAAACTCTACTGTTTCTCAATCCCTGCATACAATTGCATATGTGAGAACAAGAACCGATATCTAAAACCCAAGATGCAGAGTTTATAGAAAAATAGTTTTCAGTTACAAACACACATGAAGCGGAAGCATCAGTATGCTTCATCTTCTTGAGATCAGCAAGATACAGAGCACAATTGCGTTTCCAGTGTCCCGACTTGTGGCAGTAAAAACATTCTCCTTTTCCACTTCCTGCGGCCCCGGATTTGTCTTTCCCCTTTGCCTTTATAACTCCACCTCTCGGTTTGGTGGGTTTCTTCTTCTTTTTTCCCTTGGCGTTGGCTTTTGGGATGGAAGAGGAAGATGGCCCAGCAAGCAGAGCGGGAGTTTTCGCTGTCTTAAGTGTGCTCTTTGCACTTCTCAACATATTGAAAAGTTCAGGCAGTGATTTCTCCAAATAATTCATATTAAAATTTACTATGAATGGAGAAAAGGCAGGGGGAGAGACTGTAGAACAATATCAGTATATTGCTTGTTATCCATGGTCCATCCTAGGTTCTCCAGTTCTTCTATAAGACCAATCATCTTCAAGACATGTTCACATACTGATGTGCCAGGAGCCATCCACATCTAAAACAACTTTCGAGATGCCTCCTATCGTAAAGTCCGAGATTGCTCTGCATACAACTTCTTTGTATGAAGAAAGATGGAGTGTACAACCATCTTCTCATGCTGCTTCTGATGTATACTGTCCATAGAAGCAAGCGCGAGGCACTTGGCCATGTCACAATCAATATCCCATATTTTTCGGATCTCTTTATCTGAAATAGATGATTCAGGACCTGGGACGGGTGAGGCTTTGGCAGTGAGGATATATGATACTTTATCATATGTGAGTGCAATGTTCAGGTTTCTGTCACGACCCGAAATTGGCACGTGACGGCCCTTAAACTATGCAACGTCTACAGGTGTAATGCAATTTAAGTAAGCCGAAAACCCAGCAATCTAAACCATCAAAAGTAGTAAGTGATAAGAACATTGTTAAAACTTTTGAAAATCTCAAGTACAAATTCTTTAAAGTCCAACTTTACATTCTTAAAAATTTTGGCAGCACCTCCTTTGTAAAAACTAACCCCAAAAATGGGTACAACATAAATATAAGTAAAGCATCCCCAACAGGAGCAAATCCATGCCCAAAGGAGGAAAACAACCACCACAATAGATATACGACGCTGTAGCGAAGAAATAAAAGACGATATAAGTAAAACTGCATAGAAGACATCCAAGTCACCAAAATATACAATATCGTCCTCACATCAAGTCTCTAGGTCATACACATGAAAGTGGTAGATGGAGAGTACAGGATACAAAGAATATACAATAAGCATCATCAGATAACCGCAAAACCCACCTATAGCAAAACTGCACGCAGTCAGCTGAAGCGGTATCCGCCGCAAAAGATGATACGAAAGATGAAAAGCCTGCCGCGACTGCCCAGAGGGACTACCTGCAAAACACCGTGGCAGAACGGGGGTAAGTTGCCAACTCGTGAATAGTAAATAGCATATGGAAGTAATCACAAGTATGCATGTATAACGCGAATCTAATACATGCAAGCAGATATCAATAAATGGTCATATGTATGCAACAGTCATGAAAGGTACTCTAGCAGGTACAAATAATACATGAAGCAATAATATGACAAAATGTATATGCAACAGTCATGAAAGGTACTCTATCAGGTACTACTAATTCATGAAGCAATGCATATAAAATAAATGAGGAGTATGGAATAAAACATGTTATTCTCATGGAATCCTGACCTCGTGACAGGACCAAAATCCATCAAGACAATCTAAATACCAAATTTCCTCAAATCAACCCCAAATTGGCTCTCATATCCTGTAAGTCTCATATATCCTGAATGTACAATATCAAGTAAATCGCATATATCCTGAATGTACAATATCCAGTAAACCTCATATATCCTGAATGTACAATATCAAGTAAATCTCATATATCCTGAATGTACAATATCAAGTAAGTCTCATATATCCTGAATGTACAATATCAAGTAAATCTCATATATCCAATATATAGTATCGATGTCACGACCCGAAAAGTACGGAACATGACCGGCACTTAAATTACGAAACGTCTCGAGGCGTACGTAATCTAAGTAAGCCAAAACCCAGAAATCAAAACCAAAGAAGAGTGGAATGAAGGAAAAACCAATTCAAAGCAAGTAGTTTTAATCAACATAGGCCGAAGTATATATTTTTTAAAATCTCAAGTATTTTCTGAAAATTTCGGCAGAGTCTCCTTTGTAAATACTGGCCCCCAAACGGGATACAACATGAATAGTATACGAAATAAATAAAAAGGCATCCCCAAGCGGGAGCTAGCTCTTCGTCAATCGACGGTTACAACCACGCAAGCAATATAATATACAACGCTAAAGGCAAGGATCAAAACTCAAAAGAAACTCAAAACAACATGAAAAAACATAATAATACAACGCGCGACTCTAAGGTCGAAACAATAACAAGTCTGGTTTTCTATCTCTCGCAAATATACAATCTGGTTGATGGAGTTTTCTAGATACAACAGAAATAATAAATAAACAATGGTGGTCCTGATGCAAAGAACCCACCTACCAAAGCAATCACCCGGAAGGAACAGTGTGCCAGTAAAGCCGCAATGAAACCTGTATGGCAAAACCTGGAAGGAACTGTGGCACAACGGGGGTGAGTTGCCAACTCGTGAGTAGAAAACATCTACGAGTAGAAACCGCATGCATAACGCTATCCTAGGTCATATCAGGTAATATCCTCAAATAAAAACCCGGGCCCACCTATGTATAGTATAATACTACCTGCTCGTGTCAGTGCCTCAGATAGAAACATATCAGATATATGATGTATGAATGCATTACGAATTTAAACAGAATATATCATGAATGAAACAACTGTTTTCTTTAATCAATGAGATTTCTATATATATATCAATCAAGTATCATCAATGAATGCAACAGAGAAATCAGTGTCATGCATCAACACAAAACATAAGTCTCAGTATCTCAATATCAAATCTCAATATCTCAAAACTCAAATCTCAAGTATCAATATCTCAGGCGTCCGTATCATCTGCGGGATCGGCCCGCGGGCTCCGGCAGAATGGATCAGCCTATAACCATCTCATGACTCCGGCCGGTATCCTCCGGATAACCGACGTGTCCAAATAATATCACCGGTAGGTAGTGCTCCCCTGCCAGGCTCATCGAATACAACTCGAGCTTCTTGCCCCGGGATACCATATCTGGCCGACCATGTACCCGAGACGGTTCATCCAACTCCTCGAATCGGGTTTCCAAATCCAACAGCAATCATGAAAACTCATGGTGGACGACTCATACATCACGAGAAAACCGCAATTTGCATTTTAAAATGATGATACTAAGCTTTTATTAAATTCTTGCGGTTTTCCCCCAAATCCAGAAATCTCATGTAAATACGAAATCATCAAAATCATGATACCAATAAACAGTGAATACCGGCATAAATCTCTATAATACTGCATAACCAATGAATATATGGATGCATCTGATATCATGCAATGAATGCAATAATTAAACTAGCATATGGAAACTATAACATATTACAACTATCAGCTAGCAAGCTATGTCACTGAAATAGTATTTTCTAAAGTGTACGTGACGTGGCAATTAGCGATGAAGATGTGTGTGAGCTGGCAAGCGAGTGTACGTGGAGCATACACGTCATCGGTAGTGGTGCTGGTGTCCTAACAGCATGGTTTCATAATTACTTCGTACACAATAACATGCAATGAGGCGATAACAACATAATAAGGAAAATGAATCCTAAATACAACAGTAATATGTGAAACATGAATAATTGTAACATTTCAAAAAAAATTATTATTTTTGGGAATTTTTATAATTCAATATTAATTTTAATGAATATTTTAATATTTCGGTATAATTAAATACCGATAAATTGGGGGAAAATTTTGAAAATTATAGAAATTACTAAAAGAGCGCGTTTTATGTGAATTATGCAAATTTTAAGTTTTTATGACTTATATGACACTATTTTAGCGCTAATCACGATTAAAAATCGCTAATCGCGCTTTAAACGTATTTTGTGCAAAACATTGCACCGTATCATTTTTACATTTGTTACATTTTTACATGGCTTTTATTTTGGGGTTACTATTGTGGAGAGAAGGAAATTAGAGGAGAATTTAGAAAAGAAAAGAAAAAGAATAAAATATGAGGTATGGGTTAGAGAGAGAAAGAGTGGGTGAGGGTCAACCCTAGTCTTGATGCCATCCCTCATCATTTCTTCCTCTCATTTCTCTCCCTTCTCTCCCTTTGTGTTGCTACTGCTGCTGTCTCGCCTTCCTCCTCCTTCTTCTTCAACCCCCCAATACTCCTTGAAAACAACTCAAAACCTCACACCCATTTCACAAAAAAGTTGCACAAGCCCTCTAGCTACCCAATAGACCAAGAAAAACTTGATTTTGGTGCTGTAGAGTATTCTTGAGATCTAAATGAGGTAAACCCTTTCACAATTATTGTAGTATTTCAAGTGTTTAAGCCTCATTTCAAGTTTGATGTCGTTTTGGCGAAGTTTTGGTGAACTTTGAAGATTCTTGAGAGTTAATTAGAGTTGTGTTGGTGAACTTGGGCTCTAGAGATGACCTTAAACCCCATAGATGTTAGAAAACCCAGAACTTGCACAATATACAACCTGAAACCCATTTTCTGGAAAACAGAAACTTGCATGTCGGTTTGTGAGTGTTTAAGGCGTGCAGGGAAATCTGGAGTGATCCGGGGCCAATACTAGAAAAATAAACAATACCAGAGACCTAGTGGGACCCATAGGAAGACACCCTACCAGAACGAGGCCCTAACTCCATGCCCAAACCAGCCTGGCCGGATTTTCCCTTGGTTTGGCCGACCCCCCTGATGAGATAGGTGCCCAGATTGCTTCAGTAGGTCATATTCACACCATATATCACCCCAGACTTGTTTGCTTGCTTTGTTTTGGCCTGAGTCAAAATCTAGGACCACTTTCCCTAGCTGTTGTTTGGAATTGAGTTATGGTTTTCCGTATTTCGATTTCTAGATTTTAGTATTTGTGCTTTATCTCGATCATGTGACGTTTGTACGTATATCTCGAGTGATATCGGGTTGATTTGCGAGAGCTAACCATAGGTTCTAACCTATATGCTTTTAGGCGTATCGTTTTGGTTTTCGTGTGTCGTTTTGGTTTCGATTTGGTTTTAATGCGATACGATACGTGTGACATGTAGGTACCCCCACGGTGATCCGAGACGATGAATAAGATGGTGGCGACATCGACATTGTCAAGCAAGATCAAAGTGAGTAGATTATATCTACGGGGGAAGTCGGGTGGATGGCGTATAGCACCCCCGCAGTTCGATGTTTAGTATAGTATATATATATACTATTTATGATAGCTTATTGTGTGTCGTGGATATTTGAGATGAGATTAGGTGTACTATGATTTGATTAGGGCGTAGGAGTAAACAAGTATAGTTCCTAGTTGCGAACCCTAGAATAGGCTTACACCCACATGCACACACATGCATATTCGTTATACTTATACCTAGATGACGAGGATAGTGGTTGATTTTGGAGATAAGTCGATGATATTGGGCATAGTGCCATGAGATCGGTGATATAATGTGATTCGTATTTTGGATACGACATGAGAATTTAGCGGGCCTTTGGATGTGTGTTTACATACGCATTTATATAGATGGTATCAGTTGTACTAGACATAGATCAGTACCCCAGATCATGAGATATGATGATAAGGATACCAGATAATTGATGAGATGAATGTGATATTGACCCGTACCCGGGTTTTGGGATGCCGTACGATGATTTACCGTACGAGTTTTTTATTGATGATAGATCCGCACTCATGACTCGAGGATGTCATATGATATTGTATCGTACGCGGTACCTTTGAGGCTGGATCACCGACTATTATATTTATGTATATACATATATATCGACTCAGATTTAGGTGGTTTCTATACGCCTCCCGATTAGCGTGTTAGCTAGATCTGTAGTTGCTAGTAAAGGTTAGGCTAGGCTGATGTCATACCTATTTCAAAAACTAACGAATCGGGAGTAATTTAAAGATAGGCAGGGGATTCTACGGATATTTTCAAAAGACACATCTTTTCTTAAAAACGCCGTAGCCCTTATTTTTCTAAAACCCCGATTCGTCTTCTTTCAAATGGCAAAACAGTATGACCTAGATACATTGATGTAGATTCTGCACTGTTGTGTTTATTATTCATTTGCCGCATATTCTTGCTGTTCGCATCGCGTTGCATGTTAAATATGTTATTGTTATATCAAATCCATGCTGTTAGGACACCAGCACCATTATCGATGATGCATATGTTCCACGTACACCTGCTTGCCGGCTCACACACTTCATCATCGATAATTGCCATGTCACTACACTGTAGTACAGTTGCATTCAGGATATGACCATTGCATGGCGTACTTGTGTACTTACATACTGTACACTCATACTTGTGCATACACCTATTGTACATTCATACTCGTGCACCTAACTGTTGTATACTCATACTTGTACACATACATATTTGCACATACATAGATGATTCTGGTTGACTTGGAGATCTGGGAACCGCAAGATACTTTCTAAAACTGATCCATTTTAAAGAAGCGGTCTTCCGTCAATTTTTGCATATTACTATCCATGTTGCATGATATACTGATATGCTTAAATTTCTTTTACATGTCACATACATCATGCTTTTTGATTATACGCATTGAGATATGTTGTTTCCATGAAATTTCTGGATTTGGGAACCGTGGGTATTTCAAAAGAGAATATGTAATTGTTTTAAAAACCCGGTTACCCTTGATATGATATTTCAGTGCGTCCACCATGTGTTTTCTCGGTTCTTGTCACGACCCAAAATTTATCCCGTAACCGGCACTTAAACTACGTAACGTCTACAGGCGTACGCAACTCAAGTAAGCCGAAACCCAGAAATCTACACCACCCAAATCTGTATCAACGGAGAAAAATATAGTTTTAACATTTTGAAAATCACAAGTAAAAACTTTAACTCTAGTTTTCTTTCTTGAAAATTTCGGCAGCACCTCCTTTGTTAAAACTAGCCTCAAAAACGGGTACAACACAGATAATATAATAATCATCCCAAATAGGAGCAAAATCACGCCCAATGGCGGAGACAACCATCACAAGATATAAATACGACGCCGAAGCGAAGAATATAAAAGGAAACAGTAATAAGAAGAAACTTTCCAACATAACCGGCTCCCACGAGCACGGCACCCAAAGTCACTAAAAGAATACAACACTGAATCCTCACAAGTTGTCTCTAAGTCATATACAACAATGGTAGATGGAGAATACTAGATCCAACAAAAATATATACAATGTACAGACAGATAACCGCAAACCCACCTAAAAGCAAATGCCTCACTGCCTAATGTAGCGGTATCCCCAAAAGTAGAGATGATAAGACACCCTGCCGCAACTACTCTGAGGGTAAATCCTGCAAAACACTATGGCACAACGGGGGTGAGTTTCCAACTCATGAATAGTAAATAACATCATACTGTAATCGCAGGTATGCACGAACAGTGATTTATCTATCACATGTAATCCAATAACATAAGTATGATAAGAGAATATGCAACAATCATGTAAAGGTACATCATCAGGGTACTACAACTACATGAAACAATGCATAACAACAATAATCCTGGGTGTGTGGGATGATACAATAAAATCTCATGCAAAATCATCAGCAAGGAAAAACACCAGTGTCCCTCACTGACACATCAAATCCCAAATCCTCAGGCACCGCATCCTCAGATCGGCCCTCACATCCTGTAAGTCTCGTGGAACCTGAGTGTCTATCATCGACACCCGAAATATCATGAAAACATATACCTGTACGTATATATATATGGAAATCAACCACGTATGTCCACCGACGATACGTAAAAATCATGAAAACCGGAGTGTCTAACACCGACACTCCAAACATCATGAAACCCGTGTCTAACATCGACACGTAAATCCTCATAACTCAGGTTCTGTCACCATGACTGGCCCTGACGATATGTCATACCTCACTCCGGTCGGTATCCCTACGATAACCGCCGAGTCCAAATACAATCACCGGTAGGTAGTGGTCCCACCGCCAGGCTTATCGTCTACACCAAGAAATCACCACTTGCCCCGGGGTACCATACCGGGTCCACCATGTATCCGCAGATGGTGCCTCCCGCTCCTCGAATCGGGTATCACAAGCCAAATCTCAGAACCGAGAAATCACATGGTGGACGCACTGAAATATCATATCAAGAGAAACCGGGTTTTCAAACAATACAATTTCTTGAAAATACCCCCACGGTTCTCAAATCCATAAATCAGATGAAATCCATATCTCAATGCGTAAAACCCATATAAAACTGATATATGCAACATAAAACATCAGTATGAGCATATGAAG
Organism: Agapanthus africanus; assembly: GCA_030015575.1. Taxonomy (NCBI): domain Eukaryota; kingdom Viridiplantae; phylum Streptophyta; class Magnoliopsida; order Asparagales; family Amaryllidaceae; genus Agapanthus; species Agapanthus africanus. Next base: position 393,274,940 of record JASDDO010000026.1, on the reverse strand, counting down.
GGAAAACCTATCTTTTAAATGAATCCAGCTTTAAATTATATTTTGCGGTTCCCAAAATCCTCCGAAAACAAATGCCGCATCATATGTGGTGTACATGTAAGTGTAGCAAGGTTTAAGTATCTACATGTAAGCAAGTGGGTATGATGCATTTCATAAGCACAATGATCAACAACTCAAAATCACATATAAAAACAATACCACTTAGGGTGTATACAACTATAGCAAGCATATGCGGTATACATGTCAGTATGTGTGCATGATGTACATGTAGCTGTAATAGACTATATGGGTGTACATGTCAATATGTATGCATGATGTACAAGTAACTGAAATCGAGTATGTGGTGTACATGTCAATATGTATGCATGATGTACAAGTAGCTATAGTAAGGTATACGTGAAATGGAATAAGGGTCACCACCTCAACTATTCCTGCCCAATGCAATATCGCGTATGTAGGTGTCAACAATATCTCATATGCATAATGGGATAAGGGCTAGTACCTCAACTATCCCTATCCACTACCATATCACGTATATAGGTGGTTTGTGCATGTCATGGCAATTACCGACGATGTGGGTGTAGCATAATATTTAGTGCTCGTGCAATATGAACCGTTAGTAATGTGTTATATCTAAAGGTACGAGTCAGGTACAACAGATAATACTATGTAATGACATTCATATGAATGTAACTAATATGCAAATACTATGCAGCTAACATATCATATTCGCCCCGACGCATAACGCCATACGGGCGATTTCCCCGTAAATGTTAAATCTACTCACAAATGGTCTCCAGCTAAGAAAATCCGACCACCTGCTTCCCCTTGTTCGCAGCGTCCGAAGTCCCCGCTTGCGACGCTATATTTTCACAAACACAAGAAATAATGCGAACATCTCAGAATCGATCAGTATAACGTAAAACTACGTATTAAATAACGTACCAACACTAAACTGACTAGCGAGTGTGCGTCAAGTGGCTAACGTGCGTCACGATACCACAAAACCAACCCAAACACAGCAGCTGCACCAGATCACGAATCGTGTCGCAACACGTAACACGCGGACTCAAAACACTAGATTATAGGTAATCGATCCCAGATTTTGCATACTGCAGTTACTAAAAATGTAAACAGTACCAAACACACCTAGCCAACTGCAGACAACTACCCACAGAAGACAAACCCCAATCCTTTCCTACCCAGCCGGCGTCGCCGGAGTTCTCCTTAGGGGTCGCCGGCCCCAGCCGGTGGGGTGGTCCCCGTCTCTCAGGTGGTGTCTCAGGTTCACTAATACATCTCTAAAATTTTGTTTGGTCAAACACTAAATTCTCCAGATCACAGCAGCTATAAAAGTTCTAAAAAGACTTTAAAAAAACCCGATATCACACTAATCGATATAAAAAGCGTTCTACGCTACAACCAACGAGCAAAACAACATACAAACTCCTAATTAACAGTGTAGGGAATATACCTAACAATCTTGCTCACAAGATCTAAGCTTTCCCTAGCTCCAAGTGATCCAAGAGCAAAAATCAAGACTTTTTGGTATTTATGTGATATATTTGGGATTTTTGGAGAAGTTTTGAGTTAGGATTGAAGAGAAATGAAAGAGAAAAGCTTAAGGCAGTAGAGGGTGAGAGGATCTCGGCCAAGGGGAGGAGGTGAGTGTTTTGTGAGGGTTTCCTAGCAATTTCAAGCATTTAATGCAATAAATACATTCATACACACATAAATACACATGCATGCACCTCTTTATTTCATTTCTTTTTCTTTAAATCTTAAACCCTAAAACCCAACAAATATCTAGATATGAAGAGAAGGGTGAATTACCCAAACATAATCGATGAAAAGATCACTTTATAGAAATTTCCCAAAATGTGAATACCGCATTAAAATAACATTAAAATTGGGAAAAATTCAAATTGAACCAAAACGTCACATATACCCCCAAAGCTTGCGCACTAGCTTTATTTTAGATAAACTAGGTGCTGGCAAGTCTATATGGTCGTTTGAACACAGTCTGGTTAAAACGGAAAATACCGACAAACTTACCCTAAAACGGACAAATTCACATAACGATTTCTAAAACGTTACAATCTCCCCCTTTATAGAAATTCGGTCCCCGAATTAAAATTTCATACTAAGCGTACCTTCAAAAAGATGAGGGAATTTCTTCCGCATTTCGCTCTCGGCCTCCCAAGTGATCTCCTCACTAGTAGGGCTACGCCAAAGAACCTTCACAGACGGCAAGACCCTTGACCGAAGTTTCTTCACCTGCCGATCCAAAATAACTACCGGCTGCTCGATGAACAAAAGATCGCGCTTAAGCTGAACAGTCTCGTGCTGAATCATGTGAGAAGGATCATGAAGGTATCTACGAAGTATCGACACATGAAAACAAGGTGAACATCCGGAAAACTGGACGGGAGCGCCAAACTTTAAGCAACTGAACCTACTCGCTCAAGGATCTCGAAAGGACCTACAAATCTGGGACTGAGCTTCCCCCTCTTCCCAAATCGCATAACGCCCTTCATCGAAGAAATCTTCAGGAATACATTATCCCCCACTGCGAACTCGTGTCTACGACGACGACGGTCGGCATAAGACTTTTGCCTGCACTGGGCTGGTCTCATCCTGTCCTGAATCAGCTGGATCTTCTTCGACTAGCTAGGGTCATAAAACCAGACTCTCACTAAGCTCAGTGCAACAGACTGGCGATCGACACTTCCTACCATATAAAGCCTCAAAAGGTGCCATCTGAATAGTCTCCTGAAAGTGTTGTTGTAGGAGAACTCAATCAACGGCAAGTGACGATCCCAACTGCCACCAAAATCAAGCACACATGCATGGAGCATATCCTCCAGTGTCTGAATAGTCCGCTCCGACTGACCATCGGTCTGCGGATGAAAAGCGATGCTAAAACTCAACCGGGTACCCAAAGCTTCCTAAAGCTTCTTCCAAAGACGGCTAGTAAACTGGGTGCCTCTGTCGGATACTATGCATGTGGGAACACCGTGCAAACGCACAATCTCATCTATATACAGCTGAGCATACTGAGCATAACCGAAAGTGGTCTTCACTGGAAGGAAGTGAGCCGCTTTTGTCAACCGGTCAACAATCACCCAAATGGAGTCATACCCCCTACTGGTCCTGGGTTGACCCACAATGAAGTCCATGAAAATCTGCTCCTATTTCCACTCCGGAATGGGTAGAGGCTGCAACTCTCCAGCCGGTCTCTGATGCTCATCCTTGACTTGCTGACAAGTCAGGCACCTCAAAACGAAGTCCGAAATATCGCGTTTCATCCTTTCCAACCAGTAAAAGTCTCTCAAATCACGGTACATCTTGGTGGAACCTGGATGAACGCTAAAGGTCGACTGATGTGCGTTCTCTAGGATCTCGCGTCTCAACCCATCGGCATCTGGTACACACAAGCGAGTCCCGCATCGTAGCACACCCTGGTCATCAATCATGAACTCCGAAACTGTACCCTGTCGAACAAGCTCAAGAATCTCGGACAAACGGGCATCACTGGGTTGCGCCTCACGGATATGATCAAATAGTAGTGGACGGACGCGGACATGGGCAAACTGCCCCCCAGTGGAAGAAAACTCGAACCGCACTCTACTATCACACAAGAGCTGCGAATCTGCAGATGAATGACGCTGAACTGCGCTCAACTGGGACAAGCTACCCCCGGTATGACTCAAAGCATCAGCTACCACATTCTCCTTGCCCGGGTGATAAAGGATCTCACAATCATAATCCTTCACTAGCTCCATCCATCGGCGCTGTCTCAGGTTCAGATCACACTGCTGGAAGATATACTTCAAGCTCTTGTGATCCGTGAAGATCTGACACGACTCTCCATACAAGTAGTGTCTCCAAATCTTCAACGCAAAGACCACCGCGGCCATCTCAAGATCGTGAGTGGGGTAATTTTGCTCATGCTTCTTCAGCTTCCTAGAAGCATACGCAATCACCCTATCATGCCACATCAAAACACAGCCGAGCCCCACTCGAGAAGCATCATAATAAACAACATAGCCGCCCGATCCAGAAGGTAAAGAAAGAACTGGTGCTGTCGTCAACCGAGTCTTCAACTGCTGAAAACTCTGCTCGCACGCATCAGTCAAAAAAAATGGAACTCCCTTCCGGGTCAGTCCCGTCAGCGGTGCAGCGATACTCGAGAAATCCTGCACAAAACGGCGATAATAACCAGCTAAGCCCAAAAAGCTGCGGACCTCAGTCACCGATACAGGTCCGGGCCAAAGCTGTACAGCCTCTATCTTTTTCGGCTCCACAAGAATACCATCACCAGTCACCACATGACCCAGGAAGTCAACTCTATCAAGCCAAAATGCACACTTTGAGAATTTAGCATACAGCTGGTGCTCTCTCAATATCTGCAAAGTAATCCTCAAGTGCTGCTTATGCTCCTCGCGACTCCTAGAGTAGACCAGTATGTCATCAATAAACACTATAATAAACTGGTCGAGGAACGGCCTGAAAATCCGGTTCATCAGATCCATGAACGCTGCTGGCGCATTAGTGAGTCCGAACGACATCACCAAAAACTCATAGTGCCCATAGCGCGTACGAAAAGCAGTCTTCGGAAAGTCATCATTCCGAACCCGCAACTGATGAAAACCCAAACGCAAATCAATCTTTGAAAAATGTTTCGCACCCTGGAGCTGATCAAATAAATCGTCAATACGAAGTAAAAATACCTGTTCCGCACCGTAACTCGGTTCAACTGACGGTAATCCACACATAGCCTCAAACTGCCGTCCTTCTTCTTGATGAACAGAACAGGAGCTCCCCACGGCGAAACACTCGGACGCACAAGTCCCAAATTAAACAACTCTTGCAATTGATCTTTAAGCTCTCTAAGCTCTGCCGGAGCCATCCGATAAGGCGGTATAGAAATAGGCTCCATGCCAGGAATCAGATCAATGCAAAACTCAATATCGCGCTCTGGCAGCAACCCAGGTAACTCATCGGGAAATACATCGGGAAACTCTCGCATGGTAGAAACCTGGTCCAACAACTCCACTGTGGCTCCAGTATTATGAATGAAAGCCAAGAATCCCCGACATCCCCTCCTCAAAAGCCGACTAGCACACAAAACAGAAATCAAACTGTGAGGGGCGGCTTCACGGTCCCCCTGCACAACAAACACTGACTCGCTGGGAAAACAAAATCTAACTGTCTTCTCGCGGCAGTCCACGGACGCTTAGCAAGTAGCTAGTCAGCCCAAGCCCAACAGAACGTCGAAGTCCAACATCTCAAGAAGGATCAAGTCGACGGACAGATCTCTGTCTCCTAAACGGACAGCACACGATCGGAACACATGTCGCGCAACAAACGACTCTCCCACAGGAGTAGTCACGACTAGCGGCTGATCTAGGAAACACGACTCTCAGCCTAACCTCGGCATGAAGTGCGTAGAAACATACGAATGCGTAGATCCCGGATCAAAAAGAACATGTGCATCATAAGAACATACAGAAAGGGTACCTGAAACCACAGCATTGGACGCCTGAGCGTCGTGGTGAGTCAAAGCAAAACCCCGAGCCTGTCCTCTACCGGCTACTGGCTGTCCCCTGCCTCTGTCACCTCGTCCTCTCGGCACAAAACCACTGCGACCACGACCTCTCTGAGCAGGATTCTGACGCGGCACAACAACAGGAATAAGTAGCAACACCCTCTGAGGCGGAGAAGGTGGTAAGGTAACCTGGGGTACTGCTGTCCCTCTCTGACGTATCACGGTACAATCCCGAACAAGGTGATGTAGACTGCCACACCCGAAGCATCCATAAGACGGTCGCTGGCCCTCCTGGGAATAAGAACTGAATAACTGGCACGTCCCATGTCTCTGCTACTCCCCGAGTCTGAAGGAACTCTGCCTCGGCGTGTAAATCTCTGTCTCCGTGTTGGTACATCCGTACGAGTCTTCTTCAGTTCCGGAACAACCGATGACTCAGCTAGACGCTCTTCCACCAATAGAGCTGCATCGACAGTTGCCGCATATGTGTAGCAATGCTGAATGCTGATGGCTAGGAACAACTGGGTAAGCAGGCCTCGAACAAACCTCTTCACCCTCATCTCCTCAGCCGCCACCAGGTACGGAGCATACACCGACAGCTCGGTAAACAGCACATCATACTCAGACACCGTCATCCCCGGAGTCTGACGTAACGACTCAAATTTGTGCGCTCGCGCATCCCTGACACTTGGTGGAAGAAAACGGATGAGAAACACCGTCACAAACTCAGCCCAGGTCATAGGAGCAAGACTAGCGGCTCTGCCTCTCTCCAAAGACTCACACCACTTCTGGGCCAGACCCTCCAGACGAAAACTGGCAAACTCCACCCATCTCTCATCGGAGCATCGGAGTGAACAACAAATCCTGGCCATCTGGTCGATGAACGACTGCGGATCCTCAGTAACATCTGTGCCAGTAAACACCGGAGGCCTCAGCCTCATAAAATCTGTCAGTGACACAACAATAGCCTCCGGAGCTGTAACTGCGACTACCGGAACTGTAGGTACCATCGTGGTCCCCGCAATGGGTGGAACAACTGCCTGCCCCTGCGCTCGGATGGTCTCTACCAAAGTTCCCACTATCTGGCGCAAATCCAGCATACCAGCTTCAATCATAGCAATGTGCTCCGGTACAACAGGCGTACCGCCCTGGTCAGTCCTTACCTCTGACGAGTCAACTCTGACCTCGGGCCTCGCGGCCGCTCTTTGTGCCCTCATAGTCTTCGGCGGCATATGGGCTAGAAATTGAAACAAGATTCGATAAGGAACAGGAATCGAATCACAAAGATGTATATCATCACGGAGGAATATCAATCAACAAGTCCTAAGGTCGCTTAGGCGGAGTACCGTGTCGTAAGTATGCCGCGGAACATACACACGCTATGTCACTCTGCTTAAGCAACCTACTCCTGTTAGTTATATGTATGCCCTAGAGGCCATTACTGTACATACGATGTATATTGTAGTGGATGCTAGGACATATATAGGGAGGACTTTCTTGCTCGACATGATAGTATGCTATCTGGTTGTACTTTATCTTAACATGTACTCTGATTGTCTCTATATTACAGGTTGATAAAGCCCTTAGGATATGTACTCGACTACTGGGACTTTGATGAGATCATACTAGTGGGGCCACGGTAGTCAACGAGTACATCCTATAACTGTTCCTAGTCGAGGGTGTATCGAGACAGGGCATCGATACACCAGAGTAGACTAGCGTATACGCATCTTGACCCATATGATGGGCGATGGATGATCCCATATCCATCGGTGTTTGAAATCAAGGATGGTGTACGGGTGCTCAGTGGAGACTGGGTACACTGGACGGACTCGCCGAGAACTCCCAGATGGTATTATACCTCACGTCAGATGGCAGTTCTCCGGTAACACTGGTACAGAGTAGTCTGTTGACCCGAGATCGTCATAGAGACTTGTGTGATTCCCACTGTGCTTTGATTTCCATCATACCACGTCCAAGAGGGCATGCAAAAGGTAGCTTTTGGGTACAGTCCCGAATCACATGAAGGCAATGAGCGATAAGAGGGGATTCGTCTCTTCCGGTATAGGGAGTTGATGTTGTGCTGTGTTCGATTGGCTATAACCGGAAATCCCTGGCCAGGGTTGCTGAGATTTACTGGTAAGTGTTATCAGTAGTTTCTCGGACTGTTATAAACCTCATATCGACACGACTTATCGAGCTACTGGGGTCTGACGTTTACCACCCCTAGGCGAGATATGCGACATATCAGACGACGAGACCGGACTGTACGGGAGTGTTACTGATTGGATTCACAGAAAAATGTACAGGCTTGCTTGTTGATCTTCTGAGCGCTCAATACCTGGGTGGTTGTTACGTTTAGCTGACCGTTTGCAGCTTGTGGGTGATTGATATGATCATCACCTACTGCCGGCGTATTGACGATTCTTTAGATTCCTACACAGAGGTTTCTTGACTCAGGCAAAACGGAGTAGAAGCACATATGTGATGTGTGCGAGACCGAGGATAATAAGATATGAGATACCGTATTCTATTCTCGCGATATTTGATATCAGCCGGGTCATCGGATCAAGTGTTGATTCGATAAATCGGTACGGATAAATATTAGTCGGTTATATGCGATATAGCCGGATTGTCGGATCAAGTGTTGATTCGATAATTTAATGTATAATAATATATATGATATATTAAATTACATTAACTAATATTAGCTCGCTAAAAGATTCTTTTTCTCACTCGGGTAATACATTGATATATATGCGATATATGTTAAATGTATTATTTTATTTTATTACAATAAATATTATATATATGATATATAATATTGTAACATGATATGATAAATAATGCAACATGATTAGTGGAGATTAAACAAGATTAGGGTTTGATTTGGGTTAATGTTTACTAGAAGTTTCTAGAAGGTTTTTATTTTGTCATGAAAAAGATATTTTAAAGTGACTCATCTTTAACTCAACCCAAACCCTAGCCCTAGTTAAATCTCTACAAAGGTTAAGTTAACCATGGTTGCATTATTCATCATTATCATCTTTTCATTATTCATCACAAAAGGATTCTTATGATATTGTTCATCTTCTTCCTTCTTTCTTTTCATGAAAAAGCTTTCTAGCTTTTTCTAAGTGATGAAAAATGAGTGAGAATAAGAAAATAAAAGAGAGCAAAAATCCTACTTCATCATCCTCATCTATCCTTGCTATTTAGATGAGGGTGTTCACTTCATATTATGAGTGTTAGCTTGTGTTTACGAAACTTCAAGGTAGATCATCTTTGTATCGAAGATCGGAAGCAAAACTGCATCTTTCTCTTCGTGGAACCTCTCGAGAGTCCGGAACACGATGATCGCAGCGAAGAGACTTCAACACGGAGCTTAAGAAGTGAAGGACCGGATCTACAAAGATTGTAATCCCTCTCACTTAGTGTTAAAGTGTTTAACATGCTTGTTTTCGCATAAACTCTAGTTTAAAGATCCGGCTTCGGGTTGTTCGGCACGGCTATTTTTTAAATCGAGCAAGGTTGATGCCTCATAGAACCTTGTATGCGTGCATAGCAACCCTACAGTGGTATCAGAGCCAAGCTAGAGTTTTAGGCGAAGTCTAGACGAAGTTTAAAGTCCGATCGAAACCCGAAACCCCGATGTTTAACCTTCTCTGTACATTTTTCAAAACTGTGGTTTTTTATGAATTAAAAATGCTCAGAAAAATAAGCAGGAAAAACTAAGAATTACTGTGAAGTACGGCCCTCTAATTCGCAAATATGACCGCTGAACCGCGGCCAAACCAAGGGTTTGGCGGCGGTTACGCGGCCCAAATTGTGACTTAGTCCCTGGAATTTCATGTAATTATTCTTAGGTCCTTTCTTGTTATTTTTTTCTGGGAATTTTCATTTTCCACTCAAGTGTTGAGTTTTCTAGGGTTATATTGGGGAATCGTTGATTCGATCAGATAATTTAACTTTGTTTAGTTTTGTCCGGATGATTTTTAGAAACTGTTAGAAAGTTCGACCGGATATCAATAACTCACTTTTTCCCCAGTCGGAAAATTTTCAAAAGTTGGATTTTTTCTCGAGTTTGAAACTTTTGTAAAGTCATGCAAGTAACGCGGTGGACCCTCTAGAAGACAACAAACCTTAACTCGATTATGTGACCGTCTTGAACTGCTTCTAAACCTTAGGGTTTGCGGCAGTACGGCGTGCCACATGTGAGGCGTTGGCTTGACCCTTCTACGGCTGGACCATTGGTACTGTGGCATGTGATGGATGTTTTTTAAACTGATTTCAAGTGTTGAGATATATTGGGAAAATCTTGGGTGTTTGATTATTCGACCGGAAAGTTTAACATTGTCTATTTATCTGGAACGTGATACAATATTTGGAATCCACAGGTAGTTATGAGATAACTAATTTGAATGTTATAAATCTAGCAATTTAGTCTCAAATTAATCGGTTGCCACGGAATTTTGAAGTGATCAAAAGTTCGTCGCAATCACGTAGCGTACGCGGATACTCGCCGGATAAACTTAATAGATAGCCACGCCCCATAGCCCCGACCAAGTGACTGTAGGAGAACCCCGTCGCCAAAAGCATCCGTTCGGGTGCTCGCGGCAGCGGTGTTCCGCCTTAATGCACTTCGTCGACGGCACACGGGGGTGCGGCTGTCTACTAAAGTTTGTGACGAGCATTCGATCAGGTTGTCGGGAATCTTATTGAATTGCACGACTTGATATTGAAAAGAGTTTTCGATAATAAGCCTAAAATGCGGGGTTTATAATTGTTAGGCATGCGATGTCTAAGGAATTCATTTGGTTAGGCATGCGATGTCTAAGGAGGTTGCGGATTCCAACTGTTGTAGTTTTACACTTTCTTTTCTGTGACCGTAAGCGTAGTATGTGGTGTATCGCCGGCTTCGTTGCTATACATCAACGACAATCTGGATACACATACTTTCTTACGTTGATGATATGTGATATTATGTGTTGCTGTGATATGTTATATTGGATCGTCGCGTTCTGAATAGCCGGGGGGTTTTATGTGAGATGAGAGTTTTTTCTTTTTCATTCATGCAAAATTCATTTGTACGTAATATTCTTTTATTGGGGCACTTCCGGGCTGAGGATGATGTCACCATTGTATATTATTTACTTTTCCGCATTAGGTAGACCCAAGGCAGGGAGCACAAGTAACCGGGTTCTAGGGTCCAGTGGGAGACCATCTCGAGGAGTCGAGACCGGGTCTCCTAACCCTAGAATTGGCAGTGTTGCTTGCCGTTCTCGTAGGGGTCTAGGGATGTGGGTTTGGCTATTCATCGCGACCGTGGAATCCGTGTTTTATACAGGATCGTACTAAAACACGGACGTTCTAGTATATCCAATATTTCATATATGTTCTTCTGCTGCAATGTTCTGTGATGAGATTATATTATTGCCTGAGACGAATGTTTATATTATATATATATGAGATATATTTTATATTGCAGATTTCGTTTCAAATGTGATGCTTGTGAAGCATATTAAAATGGGACTTCATTAATGAGATTAATGAAACTAAAAGAAACCTAAGATGTTGTAGAAACTTGTTTAAAAACTGGTAGCTCTAGTTCTTGCTTTGCATAGCGGTGTTCCTTGTAGAACATCCAGCACCTTATTCGATAAGGAAAGAGCCGAGATCCCTTCACCGGGAGTGACCTCTTTAGTGAAACTAGCAGTTGCTACAAACTCGTTTTGTCTTTTGATTGCTTCTATAGTTCTTGCTTTGCATAGTGATATTTGTGAAATATCCTACACCTTATTCGATGAGGAAAGAGCCGACGATCCCTTCACCGGGAGTGACCTATTTAGCGAAACTAGAAAAGGCCTCAAAAACATTCCATTTAAAATCACTCGATTCTACAACAATATCAAGTTCATTACGCAAAGGGTTTTCTTAAAAACCTAGCGTAGCCCTCCGTCATTTTAGGAAGTAGAGTACTTAGTATTCGTGCTGCGTATGTCGACTTTAGTTGAGGCGTAGTGTACGGTAGCTGAGTGATTTCTTCCTACACAGCATATGATGCGATTAGTTAGGACATTCATGTGATTATGTCGACCATAGTTGAGGGTCATGTAGGATGGGTCTGATTAATCATGAAATGACGGGTAGAACATGATTAGTACTTATGATATGTTGACCTTAGTTAAGGTCATAAGTGCTAGGGGTAAAATATTATTGGGAATTTCAAGTGTTAAAATTTGCAATGAGATTGCATACCTTCTATGAGATAGTTGGATCCCAATACCCGCTGCGAGTAAGAGTTACTCCTGGGAGAGTTTTGTAGGGTTGCTAGGCACGCGCACAAGGGTCTACGAGGCATCAACCATGCCCGATTAAAAATTTAGCCGTGCCGAACAACCCGAATACGGAACTTTAAACTAGAGATTAGGCGAAAACTAACATGCTAAACACTTTAACACTAAGTGAGAGGGATTACAACCTTTGTAGATCCGGTCCTTCACTTCATATGCTCCGTGTTGTGGTCCCTTCGCTGCGATCATCGGGATCCGGACTCTCGAGAGGTTCCACGAAGAGAAAGACGCAACCTTTGCTTCCGATCTTCGATACTAAGATGATCTACCTTGAAGTTTCTTTAACACAAGCTAACACTCATGAAATGATGTGAACACCCTCATCTAAATGGCAAGGGAAGATGAGGATGATGAAGTAGGATTTATGCTCTCTTTATTTATCTTTTTCTCATATTTATTCATCACTTTGGAAAAATCAAGCAAGCTTTTTCATGAAAGAATGAAGGAAGAAGATGAACAATGTTAGAATCCTTTTGTGATGAATAGGAAAAGAATAATATGATAGAATTATGCAACCATGGTCAAGTGAACCTTTGTAGAGAATTAACTAGGGTTAGGGTTTGGGTTGGGTTAAAGCATGACTCACTTGAAAATATCTTTATCATGACAAAAAGAAAAGCTTCTAGAAACATCTAGAAAGATTAACCCTAATCCAAACCCTAATCACGTTTAAACTCCACTAAACAAGTCGCATTAGTTATCATATCATGTTACAATATTATATATCACATATATAATATTTATCGTAACAAAATAAAATAATACAATTAACATATATCGCATATATATCAATGTATTACCCGAGTGAGAAAAAGAATCTTTTAGTGAGAAAATATTAGTTAATGTAATTTAATATATCATATATATTATTATACATTAAATTATCGAATCAACACTTGATCCGACAATCCGGCTATATCGTATATAACCGGCTAATATTTATCCGTACCGATTCATCGAATCAACACTTGATCCGATGACCCGGCTGATATCAAATATCGCGAGAATAGAATAAGGTATCACATATCGCATTATCCTCGGTCCCGCACATATCACATATGTGCCCCTACTCCGTTTTTCCTGAGTCAAGAAACCTCTGTGTAGGACTCTAAAGAATCGTCAATACGCCGGCAGTAGGTGATGATCATATCAAACACCCACAAGCTGCAAGCGGTCAGCTAAACGTAACAGCTACCCGGGTATTGAGCGCTCAGAAGATCAACAAGCAAGCATGTACATTCTCCTGCGAATACAAACAGTAACACTCCCGTACAGTCCGGTCTCGTCGTCTGATATGTTGCATATCTTGCCTAGGGGTTGTAAACGTCAGACCCCAGTAGCTCGATAAGTCATGTCGATATGAGGTCTATAATAGTTCAAGGAACTACTGATAACACTTACCAGTAAATCTCAGCAACCCTGGCCAGGGATTTCCGGTTATAGCCAATCGAACACAGCACAACATCAACTCCCTATACCGGGAGAGACGAATCCCCTCCTATCGCTCATTGCCTCCATGTGATTCGGGACTGTACCCAAAAGCTACCTTTTTGCACGCCCTCTTGGACGTGGTATGATGGAAATCAAAGCACAGTGGGAACCACACAAGACTCTATGACGATCTCGGGTCAACAGACTACTCTGTACCAGTGTCACCGGAGAACTGCCATCTGACGTATGGTATAATACCATCTGGGAGTTCTCGGCGAGTTCGTCCAGTGTACCCAGTCTCCACTGAGCACCCGTACACCATCCTTGATGTCAAACACCGATGGATATGGGATCTGTAAGTCCACGTTGCCCACCCCGGTGCTTACGGGGAGGCGGAAAACATAATAAAAAACGGATTGTTAATGACTTAGGCAACATGGACCTTGCTTGTGAGGATCTTTGCTAAACATAAACTTGCTAGACCTAACTACAAAGTAGCTAAGTGATGGAAAGGTTATACCTTTGGTCTTTAGTCCTTCTCTCCTTGCTCCTAGGAATGGTAGAAAAAGGTCACCTTGCTTGTCTTCTCCCGTCAAAGAAGGATCCACCCGAAAGCCTCGACCTTTAGCTTCAACTCCAAGCTAGGAGTAACTAGAGTGCAAGAAATGCTAAGACTTGAACCCTAGAAGAGAGTAGAGAAGATCAAGTGAAGGTTTTTCTCAAGCTCTTTTTGTTTCTCAACTCATGAGAGGGAGAGAGCTTGAGGGAGAGGATGAACAAGAGAGAGAAATGATATGAGAGAATGAGAAAATAATAGAGCCATTCTCACTAATATGTGTGAATTAATTTAATTGAATAATTAGCTAGATAATTATCATGGTAAATCATGACATGACCATTATCATTTCAATTTGCAAAGATCAAAAAGCATCTTCCAAAAGAAATGATGATGGTCAAAGTGTCAACCTAGGTCAACAAGTCAAAGAAGTCAAATGGTCAACAACCACAACCATGGATAATTATTAAACTAATTACTAATTAACAATAACACACACACAAATATTAGGGTTAATAAAATGACAATAGCCATTAACCCTAATCAAGGTCCTCTCCCTCAATCTCAAGCAACTGTGCATACGCACCCGCATTCGTGATCCGAGGAACACGAACACAATGAGAAAAACCAATCTCAAATCATATACTAGGATCCGGCTTAAACCAAAGCCCGCTAGTATAAACTGTCCGGACAGCAAACGTGCACAAGTGCGCGAATGTGAACGAACCCTGTCGCAAAACCATGCGACCTCTACTCATTTAGCCTAAAGGCGAATAGCTCTCTGTGTGGGACTCTAAAGACTCGACACTACGCTGGCAGTGGGTTTAACCACAGACCGCAAGCGGCACTAGCTGTACGTAACGGTCCCCAGGTAGATGTCGATAAGAAGACTGACGAGGTGAACCCCATCTGCACTCCTACTGAGCCTGTATGTGACAATCTCCGTACAGTCCGGTCTGTTCGTCTGATACATCGTATGGCGGGCCTAGGGGGGCGGTGAACGTCAGTCCCCTAATAGCGGTACAAGTCGTGTCGGAGTGTAGCCCAGAACACCCTGAGATAACACTGGAAACCTACCAGTATATCTCGCTTGCCCTGGCCAGGGACTACTCGTGTAATGGCTCTCCTGGACACAGCGCGATGTCAACCCCCAATACCGGGAGAGACGAATCCTGTCTAACCGTCACTGCCTCCAAGTGCTTCGGGACTGCACCCAAAAACTACCTGTTTGCACGACTCCTTCAAGCCGTGGTAGGGTAGTAATCAAAGTGCAGTGGGAACACACTCGAGGCGAAGTGACAGTGTCAAGTCAGCGGACTAAGCTGTACTCATGTCACCTGGGAACTGATAACTGACGATAGGTATATTACCAACCAACAGTTCCCGACGAGTCCTGTCCAGTGTACTCGTAACCTAACGAGCACCCGCATACTATCCCAAGTACGACGTACTAACGGCTGTGGGACAGACCGTCTCCCACACTGGGATGAGAAGCGCATACGCTAGTCTACTCCGGAGTATCGATGCCCTGTCTCGATAGTCCAACGACCAGGGACCTGTATAAGGATGTGCTTATAGATTACCCAGCTCCCACGAGTGCGAGCGCCATCACAATGCTGGTAATCAAGCAAAGATCCTAAGGGCTCTACTAATATGTATACCAGCAATATGCTAAAAGAAACACATGCACATATTAAAGCAGAGACAAACCAAGTAGCATACTACCATTTCGAGCAAGATTGTATATACAACTGTGAATATCCCAAGCTTCCATTAAGTAATATACAAACTAGTATGATACAGTAATGGCCTCTAGGGCATATACACTAACAATCTCCCACTTGCACTAAGGCCATGTACTGGCGTATCGAAGACCTATCATCTCGATCAGCCGCTCGAACTGAGTCTGGGGTAGGGCCTTCGTGAGTGGATCTGCAGTGTTATCCTCTGATGCAACTCTCCGGACCTCGATCTCCTGGCGATCCACGATCTCCCTGATCAGGTGATACCGCCTTAAGATGTGTCTGGATTTCTGATGGGACCTGGGTTCCTTTGCTAAAGCTATAGCCCCGTTGTTGTCGCAATACAGAGGTATTGGGTCAACAATGGACGGAACCACCTGAAGTTCTTTCAAGAACTTCCTCATCCAGACAGCTTCTTTTGCGGCATCAGATGCAGCGATGTATTCCGCTTCCATAGTCGAGTCAGCAACGGTTTCCTGTTTGGAGCTCTTCCAACACACCGCCCCTCCATTGAGGGTAAAGACAAAACCCGACATGGACTTGGAATCATCCTTGTCACTCTGGAAGCTGGAGTCAGCAAAGGCCTCAATCTGCAGGTCTTTTCCGCCATACACCAAGAACATCTCCTTAGTCCTTCTCAGGTACTTGAGAATGTTCTTTACTGCTATCCAATGTTTCTCCCCAGGGTTTGACTGATACCTGCTTACCACACTCAGTGCATAAGCCACATCCGGTCTGGTACACAACATCGCATACATTATAGAGCCTACCGCAGAAGCGTAGGGTATAATAGACATGCGATCCCTCTCCAAATCAGTCTTGGGAGACATCTCTTTGGAGAGGGTGATCCCGTGACAAGCCGGTAGATTACCGCGCTTGGAATCTTTCATACTGAATCTCTTCAGTATGGTGTCGATGTACCTGGACTGCGAGAGTCCTAATATCCTATTGGATCTGTCACGGTAGATCCGGATACCCAGAATGTAGGAGGCATCACCCAGGTCTTTCATGGAGAACATGTGTGACAAGAACCCCTTGACAGATTGTAGCATAGGAATGTCATTTCCTATTAAGAGAATGTCATCCACGTATAAAACGAGGAATACTACAGTTCTCGCTACAAATCTACAATAGATGCATGGTTCATCTGGATTTTTGATAAAGCCAAATTCTTTGACCGTCTCATCAAAACAGATGTTCCAACTCCGCGATGCCTGCTTGAGTCCATAAATGGACTTGAGCAACTTGCACACCTTTCCGCTGCTCCCACCCTGAATGAAACCCTCTGGCTGGTCCATATAGACACACTCCTCTAAATGACCATTTAGAAAAGCTGTCTTTACGTCCATCTGCCAAATCTCATAATCGTGGAAAGCAGCGATGGCAAGAAGGATCCGAATGGATTTCAGCATAGCTACTGGAGAAAAGGTTTCGTCATAGTCCAAACCAGGTCGCTGACGAAAACCCTTTGCTACCAGTCTAGCTTTATAGGTCTCAACCTGTCCATCTACACCAATCTTCCTTTTGAAGATCCACTTGCATCCTACGGGTTTTACCCCGTCTGGAGCAATGTCCAACGTCCATACTTTGTTGGTGTGCATGGACTCCATCTCGGTCCGCATTGCATCCAGCCATTTTACCGAGTCGACGCTCTGAATGGCTTGCTGGAAGCTAGTAGGCTCATCACAATCTAGGATGCAGTCCTCTCTATCCCCGTCAATGAGGAAACCGTAGTACCTCTCGGGCTGATGAGACTGCCTACTACTCCTGCGGAGTGGCATGGGAATGTCTTGTTCTTTCGAACCTTCTGGTTCCTCTAAGCTTTCAGTGATGGTTTGTGGTTCTGGAATTTCTTCCAGTTCTACTGCGTTCCCGCTTATCTGATTTTCTAAAAACTCAGTTTCCAAGAAGCGGGCATGACGAGAAACAAGGACTTTTTGCTCCTCTGCGTAATAGAAGAGATACCCCTTGGAGTTCTTTGGGTATCCCACAAACTTGCACTGTACTGAGCGTGCCTCGAGCTTGTCCGCATGCTGCTTTTTTACAAAAGCTGGACATCCCCATGTCTTAAAAGATTTAAGACAGGGTTTCTTCCCACTCCACATCTGATATGGTGTGGTAGGCACTGTTTTAGTAGGAACTTGGTTCAAGAGATGTGCAGCTGTTTCCAGTGCATAACCCCAGAAAGATCGCGGTAACTCAGCCTTACTCATCATGGACCATACCATATCCAATAGGGTTCGGTTCCGTCTCTCCGATACACCGTTGTGTTGCGGAGTGTATGGAGGAGTAAGCTGAGAGAGAATTCTATTCTCTTTTAAGTAATTCAGGAATTCGGCACTTAAGTATTCTCCTCCTCGATCCGATCTTAGGATCTTGATACTTTTGCCGGTTTGTTTCTCCACTTCACTCTTATATTCCTGGAACTTTTCAAAGGCCTCGGACTTATGTTTCATTAAGAAGACATAACCGTACCTTGTAAAATCATCCGTGAAAGTAATGAAGTAAGAGTAACCGCTTCGCGCATGTGTAGACATTGGACCGCACACGTCGCTGTGTACGAGTCCCAAGAGCTCGCTCGCTCTTTCTCCGTGTCCAGTGAACGGAGCCTTTGTCATCTTTCCCATGAGACAAGATTCACAAGTGGCATAAGACTGATATTCGAACGGATCCAAGTATCCTTCTTTATGTAACTTAGTCAACCGTGTCTCATTGATGTGACCCAGTCTACAATGCCACAAGAAAGCCTGATTAATATCTGGAGACTTTCTTTTGTGTGTATTCTGGATATTGAAAACCTGTGGTTGGTTTAAAACGTAAATACCGTTGTTTAATGTACCTGACCCAATCAAAACTTGATTAAGGTGAATGTTCACTACATTACTTACAAATGCAAATTCATAACCTTCTTTAGATAATAAAGATACAGAAATGATATTACAGGTTGCATTTGGTACATAATAACAACTACGCAAAACCAAAAAGTGTCCATCTGATAATCCCAGGTGATAGTCCCCTACGGCCTCTGCATCCATGCTAGCACCGTTCGCAACTCTGAGGGTCATGTCACCTGCCTTCAAAACTCTACGCTTTCTCAATGCCTGCAAAGAATTACAGATATGAGATCCTGATCCGGTATCCAATACCCAGGATGTAGAGTTTATTGATAGACAGTTTTCAATCACATACACACCTGAAGCTGAAGCTGCAACTCGCTTCAAATCCTGTGTTCTGGCTTTCCAAGCCTTGCAATCTTGTTTCCAGTGACCACTTTTGTGACAATAGAAGCATTCTTCCTTCCCCACCATCTTCCCCGCTACTTTTGTTGCTTTACCCTTTCCCTTCGTATCCACTTTACCGACACCGCCTCTTGGTTTGGCGGGGGCTTTCTTCTTCTTGCCCTTGGCTTTTGCCCTGGACCTAGAAGAGGAAGATCCTCCTACAAACAAAGTGGATGTCTCCCTACCCTTCTGTAGGGTGCCCTCAGCAGTCCTCAACATGTTCAGAAGCTCGGCAAGTTCAACCTCCTTTCCTTGCATGTTGAAGTTAAGAATGAACTGGGCGTAAGTGGAAGGAAGGGACTGGAGAATCAAATCGGTATAGAGTTCATTCTCCAACGTGGTCCCGAGGTCCGCGAGCTCCTCTATGTAGCCGATCATCTTAAGCACGTGGTCCGCTACCGATGATCCGACGGCCAACCTTGCCGAAAAAAGCTTCTTCGACACTTCGTATCTAGCGATACGAGACTGCTCCCCATACAGTTCTTTTGTATGGAGAAATATGGACTCTAGGTCCATATTCTCGTGCCTCCTCTGATGTTCGTTGTCCATCGAGGCTAGTACGAGGCATCTGGCCCTCGCGCAATCTATCTCCCATGTCTTACGGATTTCTACATCCGCGACGCTGGAGGTGGGACCTGGGACAGGGGGAGCTTTGGTGGTAAGTATATACCCCAGCTTGTCATAAGTGATAGCCATCTTGACATTCCTGAGCCAATCTTTGTAGTTTGGCCCTGTCAATATATTTTTATCTAACAGTAACTTAAGTCCGGTCATGTTGAATGGTCGCTGCAATTAGGAGAGAGAAAAGAAACACTTTAGCATGATGCTCTTGCAAGTTTAGAGTGGTTTTTAGTTTGTCTAAACTGGATGGCTCCCACTGTTTCTCGAATCCCTTCTCAAACCATAAAGAAAAGGATTAGCCGGGATCATTCTCACCGTACAATACTTGCTTAACCGTTCAGCCAGGCCAGTGTCGGTACTTCGAGGGAGGTTTTCCAACGCTTTCGCGAAGTTTCTTAATTAAATAACCTCTTTTCCCTGTGGGCGTAGCCCCGCTAACACCTTTCTAGGCACCTACTAGGTTTATAGCATTGATCGTTAAGTGAGAGTTTTCCCGAGGAGTAGCATATACTCACAGTAGGATCGGGATCCAAATATCATCGCGTGACGAAACTGAAGGAATCCTACCAGAATCACCACACTCCAAATGGTATGCAAATCTAGCAAGTTTCAGTACTTATGAAACTCCCGATGTGGATTTTTGCCCCATGCTCTTATGACCTTGACTAAGGCCAACAAATCATAAGTCACATGTCAAGTTCTACCCGTCGTTATCCAGGTTAATTTGAACCCACCCGTATCCACCCTTGACTATGGCCAACAAGGCAATACGACTGTCTCAAACCAACGCATTCTATCTATGCAACATATGAATACCCACCAGCTACCAAACACTGTGCCTTGACTAAGGCCAACAAACACAGCTTGAATACCGTTGAATATTCATATGAAACGACGGAGGGCTACGGATGGTTTTGGCGAAACCGTGAACGTAGTGAACTTGATATAATCGATGGAACGAGATAGCTTTTAAAAGGAGTGGTTCAAGCTCCGCGTTTAAAAGTTTAGTTTTTGAAAAGAACCGAGTGGTTTTCAAAGTGTTCCAATCGACTTTTACTTGGTTTATTTCTTGCATTAGTTCTTTTAATGCGTCCCATCATTTAATCCTACCATTGCAGAAAACAACCGAAATATGACGTACGCTTATGCCATTCGCATTCGCCACGGGGCCCCGTCATCACCCGTTAGGTTACTTAACTAACGACAGAGCGGGGGCTGGGCTAGCGCGGCTGTAAAACATAAGCAACGCCTAAATAGTTATAATATATAAATATACAGCAATGATAGACATTACAGATCACAGATGAATACATTGGATATACTAGGAATCCGCAATGCGTTCGAGCCTGCAACGCAAAGCGGATTACACGGTCGCGGTGAATAGCCAAAACCCCACCCAAGACCCCTACGGGTGCGGCAAACTACCCGCCAAGCACCCGAAGCGAAGCAACCTCCCTCACCACCGTGAGTAGGCCACTCGGCACTTCGAGATACCCGGTAGTTTGTGCACCCCCTCCATGGGTCTATCCTAGGAGCAAAAACAGTAAAAAGAATTATACAATGACGGCTACAACCCCGACCCGGTTGTGCGGCCATACAAACAATATAATTACATCAATTTACATGTTACAAATGAATGAAAGAAAAGTAACGCTCATCTCACATCCAACCCGGCTATTCACCCGCGACAATCCAATCCATTCATATCCACAAACCAATAACAATCACAGATCACAGAGATGTATAACCCCGACTAATCGACTTATAGCGATTAGCCGACGTTCAATACATACAAGCATCACAGATATAACCGATATAGTTAAAGTGTAGTGAAGTTCCGAAAAATACGGATTTATAGGCCCCCAAAAGTAAATTTTAGTTCTGGAAAATCTGGGCACATATAACATATCCTAAAAATCCTAAAACCAACACAGAAACATACTGCACCAAAAACGATGCAGAGAGGGGACAAGACGGCCGCGCTTCCGCGGCAAGAGCTTCCTTATGCCGCGGAAGCGCGGTCCTCTAGACTCCTCTCTGGTTCGTCTTTGGTGGTGTTTCACACAAAACCCTGAGATAATTTTACAAGTATAAAGTTTTTCATTTTGACCAGAAAAGATTTTAACAGAAACTTGGATTTTGAAAAAGTTTGGTTTTTGGGTTTTTTTCGGTTTCGAAACTTCGTTACACTAAACTACTTAGCTAGTTTAGGTTTAGTTAGGCTCTGATACCACTGTAAGTCCACGTTGCCCACCCCGGTGCTTACGGGGAGGTGGAAAACATAATAAAAAACGGATTTTTAATGACTTAGGCAACATGGACCTTGCTTGTGAGGATCTTTGCTAAACATAAACTTGCTAGACCTAACTACAAAGTAGCTAAGTGATGGAAAGGTTATACCTTTGGTCTTTAGTCCTTCTCTCCTTGCTCCTAGGAATGGTAGAAAAAGGTCACCTTGCTTGTCTTCTCCCGTCAAAGAAGGATCCACCCGAAAGCCTCGACCTTTAGCTTCAACTCCAAGCTAGGAGTAACTAGAGTGCAAGAAATGCTAAGACTTGAACCCTAGAAGAGAGTAGAGAAGATCAAGTGAAGGTTTTTCTCAAGCTTTTTTTGTTTCTCAACACATGAGAGGGAGAGAGCTTGAGGGAGAGGATGAACAAGAGAGAGAAATGATATGAGAGAATGAGAAAATAATAGAGCCATTCTCACTAATATGTGTGAATTAATTTAATTGAATAATTAGCTAGATAATTATCATGGTAAATCATGACATGACCATTATCATTTCAATTTGCAAAGATCAAAAAGCATCTTCCAAAAGAAATGATGATGGTCAAAGTGTCAACCTAGGTCAACAAGTCAAAGAAGTCAAATGGTCAACAACCACAACCATGGATAATTATTAAACTAATTACTAATTAACAATAACACACACACAAATATTAGGGTTAATAAAATGACAATAGCCATTAACCCTAATCAAGGTCCTCTCCCTCAATCTCAAGCAACTGTGCATACGCACCCGCATTCGTGATCCGAGGAACACGAACACAATGAGAAAAACCAATCTCAAATCATATACTAGGATCCGGCTTAAACCAAAGCCCGCTAGTATAAACTGTCCGGACAGCAAACGTGCACAAGTGCGCGAATGTGAACGAACCCTGTCGCAAAACCATGCGACCTCTACTCATTTAGCCTAAAGGCGAATAGCTCTCTGTGTGGGACTCTAAAGACTCGACACTACGCTGGCAGTGGGTTTAACCACAGACCGCAAGCGGCACTAGCTGTACGTAACGGTCCCCAGGTAGATGTCGATAAGAAGACTGACGAGGTGAACCCCATCTGCACTCCTACTGAGCCTGTATGTGACAATCTCCGTACAGTCCGGTCTGTTCGTCTGATACATCGCATGGCGGGCCTAGGGGGGCGGTGAACGTCAGTCCCCTAATAGCGGTACAAGTCGTGTCGGAGTGTAGCCCAGAACACCCTGAGATAACACTGGAAACCTACCAGTATATCTCGCTTGCCCTGGCCAGGGACTACTCGTGTAATGGCTCTCCTGGACACAGCGCGATGTCAACCCCCAATACCGGGAGAGACGAATCCTGTCTAACCGTCACTGCCTCCAAGTGCTTCGGGACTGCACCCAAAAACTACCTGTTTGCACGACTCCTTCAAGCCGTGGTAGGGTAGTAATCAAAGTGCAGTGGGAACACACTCGAGGCGAAGTGACAGTGTCAAGTCAGCGGACTAAGCTGTACTCATGTCACCTGGGAACTGATAACTGACGATAGGTATATTACCAACCAACAGTTCCCGACGAGTCCTGTCCAGTGTACTCGTAACCTAACGAGCACCCGCATACTATCCCAAGTACGACGTACTAACGGCTGTGGGACAGACCGTCTCCCACACTGGGATGAGAAGCGCATACGCTAGTCTACTCCGGAGTATCGATGCCCTGTCTCGATAGTCCAACGACCAGGGACCTGTATAAGGATGTTCTTATAGATTACCCAGCTCCCACGAGTGCGAGCGCCATCACAACGCTGGTAATCAAGCAAAGATCCTAAGGGCTCTACTAATATGTATACCAGCAATATGCTAAAAGAAACACATGCACATATTAAAGCAGAGACAAACCAAGTAGCATACTACCATTTCGAGCAAGATTGTATATACAACTGTGAATATCCCAAGCTTCCATTAAGTAATATACAAACTAGTATGATACAGTAATGGCCTCTAGGGCATATACACTAACAGGATCATCCATCGCCCATTATATGGGTCAAGATGCGTATACGCTAGTCTACTCTGGTGCATCGATGCCCTGTCTCGATACACTCTCGACTAGGAACAGTTATAGGATGTACTCGTCGACTACCGTGGCCCCACTAGTATGATCTCATCATAGTCCCAGTAGTCGAGTACATATCCTAAGGGCTTTATCAACATGTAATATAGAGACAATCAGAGTACATGTTAAGATAAAGTACAACCAGATAGCATACTATCATGTCGAGCAAGAAAGTCCTCCCTATATATGTCCTAGCATCCACTACAATATACATCGTATGTACAGTAATGGCCTCTAGGGCATACATATAACTAACAATCTCCCACTTGCACTAGGGCCATCTGTTATGGTATCGCATACCCAACAATTAGCTGCGGTTGAAGTATCTCATACTCAACCATCCCATAAAAGTCTCTACTGGGAAAAAGGCCTTTGTGAGTGGATTCGCGCTGTTGTCCTCTTTGTCTACTCTCCTAACCTCGATCTTCCTGGAGATCAACCATCTCCATGATCAGGTGATACTGCCTAAGAATTATATCTGGATTTCTGATGGGACGGTAGTTCCTTGGCTAAAGCCACAACTCCATTGTCACACAATGGTAGAAACGAAGTTCATCTCATGAACTTATATATCCAGACTATCTCTTTGGTACCATCCTTGGTAACGATGTATCTTGCCTTTAATCGTCTAGTAAGTCACGGTATCTAGCTTGGAACTCTTCCAACATACCGTCCCTCCACTGAGGGTAAAGACAATGCCTACGACTGACATTCAGTCGTCCTTATCAGCCTGGAACCTTTCCAGTGATTCTCCCCAGGATCGATTGATACCATCTCACTACAACTAGTAAGAATCCTAATATCCAATTAGATCTATCTCATAGATCCAAAAACCAGGATTTAGGAGGTATCACTTTGATCCTATATGGAGAATCCTTGTGATAAGCGGAGATTGACCGAGCGTAGTATAGGAAACTCCTTCCCTATCAAGAGTATGTCATCCACGCACTCTACGAGGATCACCGCCATACTCTCTACTACCCTTTTTGTATATACAAGGTTCATCTACCATTTTGATGAAGTCAAACTCTTTGACTACCACATCAAAACAGATGTTCCAACTCCGCGATGCCTGCTTTATCATATAAAACATCTTGCTCACGTTTCCGCTGCTCCCACTGACTGCGAAGCCCTCTGGCTGTGTACTTATAGACGCTCTCTTCTAAAACATCACTTAGAAAAGCAGTCATGACACCCAACCACCAGATATCGTAGTCATGGTATGTAGCCGTGGCAAGTAGGATCTGGATGGACTTAAGCATAGATCCTTAGAAAAGGTTTCAACATAATCCATACCTGGTCTATGATGCAAACCTTTAACAAGTCTAGCTTTGAAAGTCTCAACTTTTCCATGTACACCAAGTAGTCTTCTCAAGATATACTTGCTCCTGATGGGGATTTAACCCTTCAGATAAAGCAACCAAAGTCCATACTTTGTTGGTGTATAAGGATTCCATCTCAGATCGATAAGCATCCAGCCATTCTTACAGAGTCCCACTCCTGATGGCCAGCTCGAAAATAGTTGCGTCATCATCTCATGATGTATTCCTCGCTCCCACTGTCATAGAGAAACCGAAGTGTTTCTCAGGTGGGTGAGGAACCCTACTAGATCGGCGGAGAGGCTGAGATTCGTTGGAAACTATTGAATCCTTTGGTTCTACCAAATCATCAGCTGCATTTTGTATAGCTGAAACATTTCCAGTTCTACATAACAGACCTTGCCTCGAGCTTGTCCGGATTTTGCTTTTTAGACATAGGCCGGACAACCCCAAATCTTAACAAGCTTAAGATATGGGCTCTTCCCTTTCCATATCATATATGAAGTGGTAGGCAACTGATTTGATTTGAACCCTATTCAATAGGTATGCAACTTCGCAAGTGCATAACTCCCTAAAGGAAATAGGAAACTCAGTACTACTCATCATAGAGCACACCATATCACATAGGGTGCTATGGCTCCACCCCGATACACCGACGTGCTGTGGTGTATACGGAGGAGTAATGCTGAGAGAGAATCTCATTCTCCTTTAGAATAGTCCAGGAATTCCGTGCTTAAGTATTCTCCTCCTTGATCTCATCAAAGGACATAATACTTATACCCGTTGTTGGTTCTCTACTTCTAACTTATATTCTGTGAATATCTCAAAAGCTTCGGACCTGTGTTTCAACAGAAACATATGTCTGAATCTTGAGAGATTATCAGATAATGTAATGAAGTAGAAAAAACCGATCTTGGCATGTGTAGACAGGGGACCTTACATACATCAACATGTATCAATCCCAAGAGTTCACTAACTCTTTCTCTGTTTCTAACAAACAGAGCTGTGGTCATCTTATCTTTGTGACATGACCGGCAAGTTTCACAAGATGTAAATTCAAACTAATTTAAATATGCATCTATATGTAACTTCAGCCAGTCGGGTCGCATTGATATGACCTAGTCTACAATGCCTCAAGAAGGATTCGTTCATTTCTGAACTCTTCCTCTTGTGTGTGTTCCGTATACTAAGAACTGTAATTTGATTTAGAACGTCAATGCTTTTAGATAACGTGCCTGAACCGATCAACTCTTGATATAGGAAATGTTCAAAACATTATCCAACAATACAAAATTATATCCTTTCTTTACTAATAAAGAGACTGATATGATTTTGTATATCAGGTTCGGTATCTAATAACATTTGTTCAGAATCAATGTATTCTGGTAATACAGGGTGACAGTGACCAACAGACTTGGCTGCAACACTTGCACCGTTTTCTGTCTCATGAAACTTATCACCCGTTCTTAGTTCTCTACCTATCTGTAGCCCATGTAACAGATTACATATATGGGATCCTGATCCGGTATCACATACCCAGGACGTAAAGGATACTGAGAAACAGTTCTGTGTAATGAACACACCCGAAGATGATGCATCATTATGCACTTTCTTCGTTTGGGCGGCACGGGAATTCTGGTAATCCCCAATTTCCTGCTCTGTCTTATAAAAATTATAAGTTGGAGCGGGACCAACGTTCCCCAGCTCAGTACAACAAGCGGGTTCGGTCAATATATCCGTTTTATTATCTTGATTAAGGCGTGATATAGTCGCTACCTGGAGAGAGAGAGAAGAAAAACACTCAGCGTATGCTCTTGCAAGATTAGATTGGTTATCTAATATATCTAATCAGGATGTCTCCCACTGTTTTAATCAAATCTTCCTTCAAACCCTAAAAGGAAAGACTAGCCGGGATTAATTACGCGCTACAAGTTCGCCAATCTTTCAGCCAGGCCAGTGTCGGTACTTTGAGGGAGGTCCCCCGTGCTTTCGCACGAACCTAATTAATGTAAACCTCGTTTTCCCAGAGGCGTAACCCCGTTAACACCTTTCTAGACACTTACTTGATCGGCTAATTGTAATGTGTAAAACTCTCCCAGGAGTAACTCTTACTTGCAGCGGGTATCGGGATCCAACTATCTCATAGAAGGTATGCAATCTCATTGCAAATTTCAACACTTGAAATTCCCAATAATATTTTAACCCTAGCGTCCTATGACCTTGACGAAAGCCAACAAACCATAGGCTACTAGTCAAGTCCAACCCGTCATTTCTTGATTGAAATAAACCCACCCGCACGACCCTTGACGAAAGCCAACAAAGCCGCACGACTACCCTAATCCAATCACATCGTATGCAGCAGATAAGCAGCATATAGCTACCGCACACTACACCTTGACGAAAGCCAACAAATGTAGCATGAATACTATATACAACTTATCTGAAATGACGGAGGCTACGACAGGTTTTCTAAGAAAACCTATTGCGTAATGAACTTGATATCGTTGTAGAATCGAGTGATTTTAAATGAAGTGTTTTTGAGGCTTTTCTAGTTTTGCTAAAGGGGTCACTCCCGGTGAAGGGATCGTCGGCCCTTTCCTCATCGAATAAGGTGCAGGATATATCATATATACCGCTGTGCAAAGCAAGAACTATAGAAGCAATCAAAAGACAAACCGAGTTTGTAGCATCTGCCAGTTATTGCTAAAGGAGTCACTCCCGGTGAAGGGATCTCGGTCCTTTGCTTATCGAATAAGGTGCTGGATGTTCTACAAGGAACACCGCTATGCAAAGCAAGAACTAGAGCTACCAGTTTTTGTAAACAAGTTTCTACAACATATTAGGTTTCTTTTATTTCATTAATCTCATTAATGAAGTCCCATTTTATTATGCTTCACAAGCATCCCTTTTGAAACGAAATCTGCAATATAACATATATCTCATATATATATAATATAAACATTCATCTCAGGCAGTAATATGATCTCATCACAGAACATTGCAGCAGAAGAACATATATGAAATATTGGATATACTAGGACGTCCGTGTTTTCATTACGAGCCTGTATAAAACACGGATTCCACGGTCGCGATGAATAGCCAAACCCCACATCCCTAGACCCCTACGAGAGCGGCAAGTAACACTGCCAATTCTAGGGTTAGGAGACCCGGTCTCGACTCCTCGAGATGGTCTCCCACTGAACCCTAGAATCCGGTTACTTGTGCTCCCCGCCTTGGGTCTATCCTAATGCGGAAAAGTAAATAATATACAACGGTGACATCTTCCGCTACCTGGAAGTGCCCCAATAAAAGAATATTACATACATATGAATTTTACATGAATGAAAAAGAAAAACTCTCATCTCACATAAAACCCCCGGCTATTCAAACGCGACGATCCAATACAACATATCTCAGCAACACATAATATCTCATATCATCAACGTAAGCAAGTATGCGTATCCCGATTGTCGTTGATGTATAGCAACGAAGCCGGCGATACACCACATACTACGCTTACGGTCACAGAAAAGAAAGTGTAAAACTACAACAGTTGGAATCCGCAACCTCTTTAGACATCGCATGCCTAACCAAATGAATTCCTTAGACATCGCATGCCTAACAATTATAAACCCCGCATTTTAGTCTCATTATCGAAAACTCTTTTCAATATCAAGTCGGGCAATTCAACAAGATTCCCGAAAAACTGATCGAATGCTCGTCGCAAACTTTAGTAGACGGCCGTACCCCCGATACTGTCGACGAAGTGCAACAAGGCGGAACACCGCTACCGCGAGCACCCGAACGGATGCTTTCGGCGACGGGGTTCTCCTACAGTCACTTGGTCGGGGCTAAGGGATGTAGCTGTCTAATAAGTTTACCCGGCGAGTATCCGCGTACGCTACGTGATTGCGACGGACTTTTGATCACATCAAAATTCCGTGGCAACCGATCATCTGAGACTAAACTGCTATGTTTATAATATTCAAATTAGTTATCTCATAACTACCTGTGGATTCCAAATATTGTATCACAATCCAGATAAATAGAAAAAGTTAAACTTTCCGATCGAATCATCAAGCACCCAAGATTTCCCGAATATATCTCAACACTTGAAATCAGTTTAAAAACATCCATCACATGCCACAGTACCAATGGTCCAGCCGTAGAAGGGTCAAGCCAACGCCTCACATGTGGCACGCCGTACTGCCCCAAACCCTAAGGTTCAAAAGGCAGTTCAAGACGGTCACATAATCGAGTTAAGGTTTGTTGTCTTCTAGAGGGTCCACCGAGTTACTTGCACGACTTAGAACATTCTTAAACACGAGGAAAAATCCAACTTTTGAAAAATTTTCCGACAGGGGAAAAAGTGAGTTATTGATATCCGTTCGAACTTTTTAACAGTTTCTAAAAATTATCCGGAAAACACATAGACAAAATCTGATAATCCGATCGAGTCATCGAATCCCCAAAACAACCCCAGAAAATTCAGCTTTTTAATAAAATTAAAAATTCCCAGAAAATCCAGCATAATAAAATAGGAGTTACTGTGCAAACATGAGATGCTGACGTCATCATTTGGCCGCGGAACCGCCGCAGAAGGCATGCTTCTACCGCGGTTCCGCCGCGATTTTTACTGTTCATCAAAAACATTTTGCACCGTAATTCTTATAATTCCCTGCTGAATTTTTTAAGCATTTTTAATGTGGAAAAAACCCAGTTTTAAGAAAAAGTCTAGAGAGCGGGTTTTATCGGGGTTTCGGGTTTCGATCGGACTTTAAATTTCGTCTAGACTTCGCCTAAAGCTCTAGCTTGGCTCTGATACCACTGTAGTGTTGCTAGGCACGCGCACAAGGGTCTACGAGGCATCAACCATGCCCGATTAAAAATTTAGCCATGCCGAACAACCCGAATACGGAACTTTAAACTAGAGATTAGGCGAAAAGTAACATGCTCAACACTTTAACACTAAGTGAGAGGGATTACAACCTTTGTAGATCCGGTCCTTCACTTCATATGCTCCGTGTTGTAGTCCCTTCGCTGCGATCATCGGGATCCGGACTCTCGAGAGGTTCCATAAAGAGAAAGACGCAACCTTTGCTTCCGATCTTCGATACTAAGATGATCTACCTTGAAGTTTCTTTAACACAAGCTAACACTCATGAAATGATGTGAATGCAAGGGAAGATGAGGATGATGAAGTAGGATTTATGCTCTCTTTATTTATCTTTTTCTCATATTTATTCATCACTTTGGAAAAATCAAGCAAGCTTTTTCATGAAAGAATGAAGGAAGAAGATGAACAATGTTAGAATCCTTTTGTGATGAATAGGAAAAGAATAATATGATAGAATTATGCAACCATGGTTAAGTGAACCTTTGTAGAGAATTAACTAGGGTTAGGGTTTGGGTTGTGTTAAAGCATGACTCACTTGAAAATATCTTTATCATGACAAAAAGAAAAGCTTCTAGAAACATCTAGAAAGATTAACCCTAATCCAAACCCTAATCATGTTTAAACTCCACTAAACAAGTTGCATTAGTTATCATATCATGTTACAATATTATATATCACATATATAATATTTATCGTAACAAAATAAAATAATACAATTAACACATATCGCATATATATCAATGTATTACCCGAGTGAGAAAAAGAATCTTTTAGTGAGCAAATATTAGTTAATGTAATTTAATATATCATATATATTATTATACATTAAATTATCGAATCAACACTTGATCCGACAATCCGGCTATATCGCATATAACCGGCTAATATTTATCCGTACCGATTCATCGAATCAACACTTGATCCGATGACCCGGCTGATATCAAATATCGCGAGAATAGAATAAGGTATCACATATCGCATTATCCTCGGTCCCGTACATATCACATATGTGCCCCTACTCCGTTTTGCCTGAGTCAAGAAACCTCTGTGTAGGACTCTAAAGAATCGTCAATACGCCGGCAGTAGGTGAGGATCATATCAAACACCCACAAGCTGCAAGCGGTCAGCTAAACGTAACAGCTACCCGGGTATTGAGCGCTCAGAAGATCAACAAGCAAGCCTGTACATTCTCCTGCGAATCCAAACAGTAACACTCCCGTACAGTCCGGTCTCGTCGTCTGATATGTTGCATATCTCGCCTAGGGGTTGTAAACGTCAGACCCCAGTAGCTCGATAAGTCATGTCGATATGAGGTCTATAACAGTTCGAGAAACTACTGATAACACTTACCAGTAAATCTCAGCAACCCTGGCCAGGGATTTCCGGTTATAGCCAATCGAACACAGCACAACATCAACTCCCTATACCGGGAGAGACGAATCCCCTCCTATCGCTCATTGCCTCCATGTGATTCGGGACTGTACCCAAAAGCCACCTTTTTGCACGCCCTCTTGGACGTGGTATGATGGAAATCAAAGCACAGTGGGAACCACACAAGACTCTATGACGATCTCGGGTCAACAGACTACTCTGTACCAGTGTCACCGGAGAACTGCCATCTGACGTATGGTATAATACCATCTGGGAGTTCTCGGCAAGTCCGTCCAGTGTACCCAGTCTCCACTGAGCACCCGTACACCATCCTTGATGTCAAACACCGATGGATATGGGATCATCCATCCCCATCATATGGGTCAAGATGCGTATACGCTAGTCTACTCTGGTGCATCGATGCCCTGTCTCGATACACCCTCGACTAGGAACAGTTATAGGATGTACTCCTCGACTACCGTGGCCCCACTAGTATGATCTCATCATAGTCCCAGTTGTGGAGTACATATCCTAAGGGCTTTATCAACATGTAATATAGAGACAATCAGAGTACATGTTAAGATAAAGTACTACCAGATAGCATACTATCATGTCGAGCAAGAAAGTCCTCCCTATATATGTCCTAGCATCCACTACACTATACATCGTATGTACAGTAATGGCCTCTAGGGCATACATATAACTAACAAGTTTTACACATTACAATTAGTCGATCAAGTAGGTGTCTAGAAAGGTGTCAACGGGGTTACGCCCCTGGGAAAACGAGGTTTACTTTAATTAGGTTCGTGCGAAAGCACGGGGGACCTCCCTCAAAGTACCGGCACTGGCCTGGCTGAAAGATTGATGAAATTGTATTGTGTAATTAATCCCGGCTAGTCTATCCTTTTAGGGTTTGAAGGAAGATTTGATTAAAACAGTGGGAGACATCCTGATTAGATATATTAGATAACCAATCTAATCTTGCAAGAGCATACGCTGAGTGTTTTCTTCTCTCTCTCTCTCTAGGTAGCGACCATATCACGCCTTAATCAAGATAATAATACGGATGTATTGACCGAACCCGTTTGTTATACTGAGCTGGGGAACGTTGGTCCCGCTCCAACTTATAATTGTTATAAGACAGAGCAGGAAATTAGGGAATACCTAATTTCCCGTGCCACCCAAACGAAGAAAGTGCATGCTGATGCATCTTCTTCGGGTGTGTTCATTACAGAGAACTATTTCTCAGTATCCTTTACGTCCTGGGTATGAGATACCGGATCAGGATCCCGCATATGTAATATGTTACATGGGCTACAGATAGGTAGAGAACTGAGAACGGGTGATAAGTTTCATGAGATAGAAACGGTGCAAGTGTTGCAGCCAAGTCTGTTGGTCACTATCACCCTGTATTGCCAGAATACATTGATTCTGAACGAATGCTATTAGATACCGAACCTGATATACAATATCATATCAGTCTCTTTATTAGTAAAGAAAGGATATAATTTTGTATTGTTGGATAATGTTTTGAACATTTCCTATATCAAGAGTTGATCGGTTCAGGCACGTTATCTAAAAGCATTGACGTTCTAAATCAAACTACAGTTCTTAGTATACGGAACACACACAAGAGGAAGAGTTCAGAAATGAACGAATCCTTCTTGAGGCATTGTAGACTAGGTCATATCAATGCGACCCGACTAGCTGAAGTTACATTAAGATGCATATTTAAATTTGTTTGAATTTACATCTTGTGAAACTTGCCGGTCATGTCACAAAGATAAGATGACCACAGCTCTGTTTATTGGAAACAGAGAATGAGTTAGTGAACTCTTGGGATTGATACATGCTGATGTATGAAAGTCTCCCGTCTACACATACCAAGACCGGTTCTTTGTACTTCATTACATTCTCTGATGATCTCTCAAGATTCAGACATATGTTCCTGTTGAAACACAAGTCCGAAGCTTTTGAGATATTCACAGAATTTAAGTTAGAAGTAGAGAACCAAAATACGGGTAAAAGTATTATGTCCTTTGATGTGATCAAGGAGGAGAATACTTGAGCACGGAATTCCCGGACAATTCTAAAGGAGAATGAGATTCTCTCTCAGCATTACTCCTCCGCATACACCACAGCACGTCGGTGTATCGGGGCGGAGCAAAGCACCCTATGTGATATGGTGTGCTCTATGATGAGTACTACTGAGTTTCCTATTTCCTTTTGGGAGTTATGCACTTGAGAAGCTGCATACCTATTGAATGTGGATTCAATAGTTTCCAACGAACCTCAGCCTCTCCGCCGATCTAGTAGGGTTCCTCATCCACCTGAGAGATACTTCGGTTTCTCTATGACAGTGGGAGCGAGGATTGCATCATGAGATGATGACCCAACTAGTTTCGAGCTGGCCATCAAGAGTGGGACTCTGTAAGAATGGCTAGATGCTTAGCGATCTGAGATGGAATCCTTATACACCAACAAAGTATGGACTTTGGTTGCTTTATCTGAAGGGTTAAAACCCCATCAGGAGCAAGTATATCTTGAGAAGATTACTTGGTGTACATGGAAAAGTTGAGACTTTCAAAGCTATGCTTAAGTCCATCCAGATCCTACTTGCCACTGCTACATACCATGACTATGATATCTGGTGGTTGGGTGTCAAGACTGCTTTTCTAAATGATGTTTTAGAAGAGAACGTCTATAAGTACATAGCCAGAGGGCTTCGTAGACAGTGGAAGCAGCGAAAACGTGTGCAAGATATTTTATGTGATAAAACAGGTATCGCGGAGTTGGAATATCTGTTTTAATGTGGTAGTCAAAGAGTTTGACTTCATCAAAATGGTAGATGAACCTTGTATATAAAAAAAGGTAGTAGGGAGTATGGTGGTGATCCTCGTAGAGTACGTGGATGACATACTCTTGATAGGAAAGGAGTTTCCTATGCTACGCTCGGTCAATCTCCGCTTATCACAAAGATTCTCCATATAGGATCAAAGTGATACCTCCTAAATCCTGGGTTTTGGATTTATGAGATAGATCTAATTGGATGTTAGGATACTCACTAGTTGTAGTGAGATTGTATCAATCGATCCTGGGGAAAATCACTGGAAAGGTTCCAGGGTGATAAGGACGACTGAATGTCAGTCGCAGGCATTGTCTTTACCCTCAGTGGAGGGACGGTATGTTGGAAGAGTTCCAAGCTAGATACCGTGACATACTAGACGATATAAAGGCAAGATACATCATTACCAAGAATGTTACCAAAGAGGCAGTCTGGATATATAATTTCATGAGATGAACTTCGTTCCTACCATTGTGTGACAATGGAGTTGTGGCTTTTGCCAAGGAACCCCCCGTCCCATCTGAAATCCAGATATAATTCTTAGGCAGTATCACCTGATCATAGGGATGGTTGATCTCCAGGGAGATCGAGGTTAAGAGAGTAGACACAGAGGACAACAGCGCGGATCCACTCACAAAGGCCTTTTTCCCAGTAGAGACTTTTATGGGATGGTTGAGTATGAGATAATTCGACCACAGCTAATTGTTGGGTATGTGATACCACAACAGATGGCCCTAGTTCAAGTGGGAGATTGTTAGTTATATGTATGCCCTAGAGGCCATTACTGTACATAAGATGTATATTGTAGTGGATGCTAGGACATATATAGGGAGGACTTTCTTGCTCGACATGATAGTATGCTATCTGGTTGTACTTTATCTTAACATGTACTCTGATTGTCTCTATATTACATGTTGATAAAGCCCTTAGGATATGTACTCGACTACTGGGACTATGATGAGATCATACTAGTGGGGCTACGGTAGTCGACGAGTACATCCTATAACTGTTCCTAGTCGAGGGTGTATCGAGACAGGTCATCGATACACCAGAGTAGACTAGCGTATACGCATCTTGACCCATATGATGGGCGATGGATGATCCCATATCCATCGGTGTTTGACATCAAGGATGGTGTATGGGTGCTCAGTGGAGACTGGGTACACTGGACGGACTCACCGAGAACTCCCAGATGGTATTATACCTCACATCAGATGGCAGTTCTCCGGTGACACTGGTACAGAGTAGTCTGTTGACCCGAGATCGTCATAGAGTCTTGTGTGATTCCCACTGTGCTTTGATTTCCATCATACCACGTCCAAGAGGGCGTGCAAAAGGTGGCTTTTGGGTACAGTCCCGAATCATATGGAGGCAATGAGCGATAGGAGGGGATTCGTCTCTCCCGGTATAGGGAGTTGATGTTGTGCTGTGTTCGATTGGCTATAACCGGAAATCCCTGGCCAGGGTTGCTGAGATTTACTGGTAAGTGTTATCAGTAGTTTTTCGGACTGTTATAAAGCTCATATCGACACGACTTATCGAGCTACTGGGGTCTGACGTTTACCACCCCTAGGCGAGATATGCGACATATCAGACGACGAGACCGGACTGTACGGGAGTGTTACTGATTGGATTCACAGGAGAATGTACAGGCTTTCTTGTTGATCTTCTGAGCGCTCAATACCTAGGTGGCTGTTACGTTTAGCTGACCGCTTGCAGCTTGTTGGTGATTGATATGATCATCACCTACTGCCGGCGTATTGACGATTCTTTAGAGTCCTACACAGAGGTTTCTTGACTCAGGCAAAACGGAGTAGAAGCACATATGTGATGTGTGCGGGACCGAGGATAATACGATATGAGATACCGTATTCTATTCTCGCGATATTTGATATCAGCCGGGTCATCGGATCAAGTGTTGATTCGATGAATCGGTACGGATAAATATTAGTCGGTTATATGCGATATAGCCGGATTGTCGGATCAAGTGTTGATTCGATAATTTAATGTATAATAATATATATGATATATTAAATTACATTAACTAATATTAGCTCGCTAAAAGATTCTTTTTCTCACTCGGGTAATACATTGATATATATGTGATATATGTTAAATGTATTATTTTATTTTGTTACAATAAATATTATATATGTGATATATAATATTTTAACATGATATGATAAATAATGCAACATGATTAATGGAGATTAAACAAGATTAGGGTTTGATTTGGGTTAATATTTACTAGAAGTTTCTAGAAGGTTTTTATTTTGTCATGAAAAAGATATTTTCAAGTGACTCATCTTTAACTCAACCCAAACCCTAGCCCTAGTTAAATCTCTACAAAGGTTAAGTTAACCATGGTTGCATTATTCATCGTTATCATCTTTTCATTATTCATCACAAAAGGATTCTTATGATATTGTTCATCTTCTTCCTTCTTTCTTTTCATGAAAAAGCTTTCTAGCTTTTTCTAAGTGATGAAAAACGAGTGAGAATAAGAAAATAAAAGAGAGCAAAAATCCTACTTCATCATCCTCATCTATCCTTGCTATTTAGATGAGGGTGTTCACTTCATATTATGAGTGTTAGCTTGTGTTAACGAAACTTCAAGGTAGATCATCTTTGTATCGAAGATCGGAAGCAAAACTGCATCTTTCTCTTCGTGGAACCTCTCGAGAGTCCGGAACACGATGATCGCAGCGAAGGACTTCAACACGGAGCTTAAGAAGTGATGGACCAGATCTACAAAGGATGTAATCCCTCTCACTTAGTGTTAAAGTGTTTAACATGCTTGTTTTCGCATAAACTCTAGTTTAAAGATCCGGTTTCGGGTTGTTCGGCACGGCTATTTTTTAAATCGGGCAAGGTTGATGCCTCATAGAACCTTGTATGCGTGCATAGCAACCCTACAACTCCATCATACCAAGGTCATCCTATACTCCGAAAGGTAAAAGCTAACGCTCTGATACCAACTTTGTCACAACCCAAAATTTGGCCTGTAACCGGCACTTAAACTACGTAACATCTACAGGCGTACGCAACTCAAGTAAGCCGAAACCCAGAAATCTAAACCACCCAAATCTGGATCAACGGAGAAAAACATAGTTTTAACATTTTGAAAATCACAAGTAAAATCTCTAACTCTAGTTTTCTTTCTTGAAAATTTCGACAGCACCTCCTTTGTAAAAACTAGCCCCGAAAACGGGTACAACACAGATAATATAATAAGCATCCCAAATGGGAGCAAAATCACGCCCAACGACGGAGACAACCATCACAAGATATAAATACGACGCCGAAGCGAAGAATATAAAAGGAAACAGTAATAAGAAGTAACTTTCCAATATAACCGGCTCCAACGAGCACGGCACCCAAAGTCACTAAAATAATACAACACTGAATCCTCACAAGTTGTCTCTAAGTCATATACAACAGTGGTAGATGGAGAATACTAGATCCAACAAAAAGATATACAATGTACAAACAGATAACCGCAAACCCACCTAAAAGCAAAGGCCTCACTTCCTAATGTAGCGGTATCCGCAAAAGTAGAGATGATAAGACACCCTGCCGTGACTACTCTGAGGGTAAATCCTGCAAAACACTATGGCACAACGGGGGTGAGTTGCCAACTCGTGAATAGTAAATAACATCATGCTGTAATCGCAGGTATGCACGAACAGCGATCTATCAATCACATGTAATCCAATAAAATAAGTATGATAAGTGAATATGCAACAATCATGTAAAGGTACATCATCAGGGTACTACAACTACATGAAACAATGCATAACAACAATAATCCTGAGTGTGTGGGATGATACAATAAAATCTCATGCAAAATCATCAGCATGGAAAAACACCAGTGTCCCTCACTGACACATCAAATCCCAAATCCTCAGGCACCGCATCCTCAGATCGGCCCTCACATCCTGTAAGTCTCATGGAACCTGAGTGTCTATCATCGACACCCGAAATATCATGAAAACATATAACTGTAAGTGTATATATATAAGGATATCAACCACGTATGTCCACCGACGATACGTAAAAATCATGAAAACCTGAGTGTCTAACACCGACACTCCAAACATCATGAAACCCGTGTCTAACATCCACACGTAAATCATCATAACTCAGGCGCTGTCACCATGACTGGCCCTGACGATATGTCATACCTCACTCCGGTCGGTATCCCCACGATAACCGCCGAGTCCAAATACAATCACCGGTAGGTAGTGGTCCCACCGCTAGGCTTATCGTCTACACCACGAAATCACCACTCGCCCCGGGTACCATACCGGGTCCACCATGTACCCGCAGACGGTGCCTCCCGCTCCTCGAATTGGGTATCACAAGCCAAATCTCAGAACCGAGAAATCACATGGTGGACGCACTAAAATATTATATCAAGAAAAACCGGGTTTTCAAACTATACAGTTTCTTGAAAATACCCCCACGGTTCTCAGATCCATAAATCATATGAAATCCATATCTCAATGCGTAAAACCCATGTAAAACTGATATATGCAAAATAAAACATCAATATGAGCATATGAAGGGAAAACCGCTCTTTTAAATGAATCCAGCTTTAAATTATATCTTGCGGTTCCCAAAATCCTCCGAAAACAAATGCAGCATCATATATGGTGTACATGTAAGTGTAGCAAGGTTTAAGTATCTACATGTAAGCAAGTGGGTATGATGCATTTCATAAGCACAATGATCAACAACTCAATATCACATATAAAAACAATACCACTTAGGGTGTATACAACTATAGCAAGCATATGCTTTATACATGTCAGTATGTGTGCATGATGTACATGTAGCTGTAATAGACTATGTGGGTGTACATGTCAATATGTATGCATGATGCACAAGTAACTGAAATCGAGTATGTGGTGTACATTTCAATATGTATGCATGATGTACAAGTAGCTATAGTAAGGTATACGTGAAATGGAATAAGGGTCACTACCTTAACTATTCCTGCCCAATGCAACATCGCGTATGTAGGTGTCAACAATATCTCATATGCACAATGGGATAAGGGCTACTACCTCAACTATCCCTATCCACTACCGTATCACGTATTTAGGTGGTTTGTGCGTGTCATGGCAATTACTGACGATGTGGGTGTAGCATAATATTTAATGCTCGTGCAACATGAACCTTCAGTAATGTGTTATATCTAAAGGTACGATTCAGGTACAACAGATAATACTATGCAATGACATTCATATGAAAGTAACTAATATGCAAATACTATGCAACTAACATATCATATTCTCCCCGACGCATAACGTCATACGGGTGATTTCCCCGTAGATGTTAAATCTACTCATAAATAGTCTCCAGCTATGGAAATCGGACCACCTGCTTCCCCTTGTTCGCAGCGTCCGAAGTCCCCGCTTGCGACGCTATATTTTCACAAACACAAGAAATAACGCGAACATCTCAGAATCGATCAATATAACGTAAAACTACGTATTAAATAATGAACCAACACTAAACAAACTCGCGAGTGTGCGTCAAGTGGCTAACATGCGTCACTATACCACAAAACCAACCCAAACACAGCAGCTGCACCAGATCACGAATCGTGTCGCAACACGCAACACGCGGACTCAAAACACTAGATTATAGGTAATCGATCCCAGATTTTGCATACTGCAGTTAGTTAAAAAGTAAACAGTACCAAACACACCTAGCCAATAGCAGACAACTGCCCACAGAAGACAAACCCCAATCCTTTCCTACCCAGCCGGCGTCGCCGGAGTTCTCCTTAGGGGTCGCCGGCCCCGGCCGGTGGGGTGGTCCCCGTCTCTCAGGTGGTGTCTCAGGTTCACTAGTACATCTCTAAAATTTTGTTTGGTCAAACACTAAATTCTCCAGATCACAGCAGGTATAAAAGTTCTAAAAAGAGTTTAAAAACCCGATATCGCACTAACCGATATAAAAAGCGTTCTACGCTACAACCAACGAGCAAAACAACATACAAACTCCTAATTAACAATGTGAGGATTATACCTAACAATCTTGCTCACAAGATCTAAGCTTTCCCTAGCTCCAAGTGATCCAAGAGCAAAAATCAAGACTTTTTGGTATTTATGTGATATATTTAGGATTTTTAGAGAAGTTTTGAGTTAGGATTGAAGAGAAATGAAAGAGAAAAGCTTAAGGCAGTTGAGGGAGAGAGGATCTCGGCCAAGGGGAGGAAGTGAGTGTTTTGTGAGGGTTTCCTAGCAATTTCAAGCATTTAATGCAATAAATGCATTCATACACACATAAATACACATGCATGCACCTCTTCATTTCATTTCTTTTTCTTTAAATCTTAAACCCTAAAACCCAACAAATATCTAGAAATGAAGAGAAGGGTGATTTACTCAAACAAAATTGATGAAAAGGTCGCTTTATAGAAATTTCCCAAATTGTGAATACCACATTAAAATAACATTAAAATTGGGAAAAATTCAAATTGAACCAAAACGTCCCATATACCCCCAAAGCTTGCGCACTAGCTTTATTTTAGCTAAACTAGGTGCTGGCAAGTCTATATAGTCGTTTGAACACAGTCGGGTTAAAACGGAAAATACCGACAAACTTACCCTAAAACGGACAAATTCGCATAACGATTTCTAAAACGTTACAGTTCTGAGAGAGACATGTGAAACCCGATTCGAGGAGGCGGATGAGGCCGATTGCGGGTACATGGTGGACCCAGTATGGTACCTCGGGGCGAGAACGGATCGTTGTGTAGTAGACGGTGAGCCTGGCAGAGGGACTACTACCTACCGGTGATTGCATTTGGGTTCGGCGGATATCCGAAGGATACCGACCGGAGTCGATAGATGATGTGGGCCGATCCGCACTGACGGACCCCGATATATGAGGATTTACGTGCCGATGCTAGGCACAGGTTTCATGATGTTTTCGAGTATCGATGCTTGACACTCAGGTTCCATGATTTTGATATGTCGCAAGCGACACATGTTGATTTACATCCTCATACTTCCATGCATATGCTTTATGATATTTACATGCATGATGCTTATTGTCATTGGGTGAAACGTGGACGATTTCCACATACATATAGTTGACATTGATAACATTGATCACATAGTTGGACGAGATCCACATACATGATGACATTGACTACTTAGTTGGATGATATCCACATACTTATAGACTTCATAATATAGTCGGCATTGATCATACGTCATATTTACGATATGTTATCACCTGAGGCACTGGCATGAGCACTTGGCACTACACTCATGTATAGATGTTACATTGCCACCTTATCATGCTTCAGACTTAGTCATTTGAGGTTTATATATATATATATATATATATATATATATATATATATATATATATATTGATCGTATTGACCTAGGATTGTATCATACATACGATTTCTGCTCTGTGATGTTTTCTATTCATGAGTTGGCAACTCACCCCCATTGTGCCACGGTTTCTTGCAGGTTTTGCCGTACAGGTTCCATTGCGGCTTTTCTGGCACACCACTTCCCTTACGGGTGATTTGCTTGGGTAGGTGGATTCTTTTGCATCAGAACCACCATTGTATATGTATTATTCAGTTGTATCTAGTAATTCCATCAACCAAACTTGTATATTGTTTCAGACTTATAAAACCAGTTGTGTATTTTTTCGACCTTAGAGTCACGCGTTGTAGTATTATGGTTTTCAAGCTGATTTGAGTTTTTCTTTGAGTTTTGATCCTCGCCCTTTGGCGTTGTATATTATATTGCTTGCGTGGCTGTGACCATCGATTGACGAAGAGCTAGCTCCCGTTTGGGGATGCCTTTTATCATTGCATATATATTATTCATGTTGTACCCCATTCGGGGCCAGTATTTACAAAGGAAACTCTGCCGAAATTTTCAGAAAAGACATGTGATTTTTTTAAAATGCATATTCGGCATATGTTATTTAAAAACCCTTGTTTTAAAACATGTTTTCCTACTTCTTAAAAACCAGTTTTCTTTATTTACTCCTTAAAATGGTTTTAGATTTCTGGGCTTTTGTCTTACTTAGATTAGATGGGGTCCTATAGACTTCATATGATTCAAGTGCCAGTCAAGTGATATTTCGGGTCGTGACAATAATTACGTAACAACAAGGAATCTACCGTACTAAACATGTATTATACTGTTTTACCTTTTGAAATAGTACGAATCGTGTTGTTTGAAAATAAGAATTACGGTGTTTTTAAGAAAAGATGCGTCTTTTAAAATATCCGTAGTATCCCTTGGTATGTTTTTAAAATTCTCACGATTCGTCAGTTTTGGAAATAGGTATGACTCGGTTCCAGTCTGACATCTACTAGGTGAGCTACAAGTCTAACTAACAGCCAATCTAAAGGGGTACGGAAACCACCTATATCTGAGTCGATATAGATCTATCTATATAATAGTCGGTGATCCCGCCTCAATAGTATCCCATATGATACACCATCTGATATGACATCCTCAAATCAAGAGTGCGGATCTATCATCAATATATAGCTCGTACGATAAATCCATCGTACGGCCTCCCAAATCTGGGTACGGGTCAAATGTCACATCTATCACATTAATCATCTGGTATCCTCTTTATCAAATATCATGATCGGGGTACTGATCTACGTTTAGTACAATACTGATACCATCTATGTATGCATGCATGTGTATGAAAACACCACGCCTAAAGAACCCGCTAAAATATCATGTCGTATCTCAAATACGGACCATACCATATCGCCGATCTCATGGCCTCAAGCCTAATCTCATCGACTCATCTCCAAATATCATACAATATCCTCAACATTCATGCATGTGTATATGAATGTATATATGCATAGTCCCATAGCTATGCGTATATACATATATACACACTCCTATATACGCACAAGAAAATGGTATATTCAAGTGTATAAGTGTGCGTGTATGCCAATCCTTACTCTAGGGTTTCGTGACTAAGAAATCCGCAAAAGTCCTTTCTTCAATTCTCGCTAATTCTAAATCCATAAGCTTCTAAGGCTTCTCTTACTAGGTGTTCATATCTCATAATAACATATAAAAGTATATCGTTACCACATCACCTCATTCCTCACAACTTTGCGGGGGTGCTATACGCCATCCACCCGACTTCTCCCCGTAGATATAAATCTACTCATCTGATCTTCGCTCGCCGATGCCAATGTCACCACGCGCATGCTTGTCGTCTCGAAGTCCTCGTAAGCGTACCTACATATCATAACGCACCGTATCGCATTAAAACCCAAATCGAAATCGAAACGGCATACGAAAACCAAATCGGCACGCGTATCACGCATATGTCAAAACCTATCGCCTACACATGCAAGAATAGTCAAACCAACCCTCGATGTCGATGTACAAACGTCAAACCATCGATAAAAACCCAAACACACCCATTTGCACAGTCACAAACACTAATTATAATATGAAATAGGTTGCAATTCACAAAAACCTCAAACTCACTTTAAAAGCTATTTTTCCGAAAATCTAGCAAGCAAAATTAACCGTTTAAGTACAAAACTCGATGTTTAAACAAATATAGCAGCCACAATATCCACTAAATATCATAACTAAGTCATATAAACCATTCCTATAATTTATTCTCATCAATTTGCATAAATTCTAAAATCCTAGTTAGCAAAAATATCAATTTTTAACACCTTTTAAAGCAAAATTCACAATTCAACAATTAAGCTTGGTTTTGCATAACCTAAGGTATTAAACCACTCATTATAATGTTAATGATGTCATAAAACCCTAATTAGATTTTAATCCCAATTATTTAACCAATTTCAAAAACGTAGTTAGCAAAATAGCATATTATCACAATTTCCAACTAACTATTTGAAACTAGTAAGTAGATTAGCCTTAGCATTCAATTAACATGTTAATCTCACCATTAAAACCATGACCTAATGATAAAAACCCTAATTAGAATTTTATCTCACCAAAATATATATATTTAAAAAACCTAGTTTGCAATTTTAACTAGATTGAACAATTTTAAATGTGAAAATTAGCAAACTTAGCAATTTGATTACATTTTGAATGCCTTAAGATAATAACCTACACTTAGTTAACATGATTTATTGATCAAAATCCTAACTTTAATTTAAACCCTTTCTTGAAACTCAAATTTAGCGATTAGAATCATATTTAAACACTTAATTGGTTAAATTAAAGTAATGAATCAACAAACAAAACATGGACTTAGGATTATACCTCCAATTCATGAGATCAACATGAATCTAGCACCAAAATCTTGGCCTCCAAAATGCAAACTTTTCACCAAGATCCATGCAAGTTATGCTAAGGAAAAATGGGTAGGGGTTGGATTTTTATTTTGTGGGATTTTTGTGTTGATTTTTGGGCATTTTGTGATGAAATTTTAATGAGAAATGAGAGGAGAAGAAGGAGGGGGCTTCTGTTTTTGAGGGAGAGAAGTTTCGGCCATGTGTGGGGAGAGAGGAGAGACAGTGAGGTGGGGAAATTATACCAAGTCAACATCAAGTCAAAGCCCATAACACTTTTAACTTCTTTCTTTCTTTCATTTGTTTTC
Source organism: Agapanthus africanus (assembly GCA_030015575.1). NCBI lineage: Eukaryota > Viridiplantae > Streptophyta > Magnoliopsida > Asparagales > Amaryllidaceae > Agapanthus > Agapanthus africanus. The sequence continues at coordinate 393,229,996 of JASDDO010000026.1, read as the reverse complement.
TTTTCTTTTCTTTTGGAAAAACAAGTGGGGAAATGAGGGGGGAACTTGGGCTGCTGATTTGGGGAGAGGAGAGATGGTGTGGGTGTGTGTGGACGAGGGAAAAATGATAAATGATATACCCCAACATCTATTTACACTAATATCACTATTTAAGCCCCTTTTTTTCCTCGATATTTTCTAAAACCGTTTAACAATTTCATTTCATTTCAAAAAACAATATTTTCCATGTTAGTTAAATATTTCATGATGCGAAAAATTTGTTTCAACCCATTCCAATTTGTAATTTTCCCTGATTAAATGTATTAGTGACGGCTTAAAATAATATTAAAATAATTAATTTCGGAAAATTTTTCAGAAAATTAGAAATTTTACCAGTAGCTCAATAAACACCAAATACTATCAATTATATATCTAGAATATGCATATTTAATTTATATTAAAGATGCTTATATTTTGACTTTTTACGGAAAACTCCCTTATTTTACCGATTTTCCGAAATTTCACCGAAACGATTTTCAAAACGTTACAATCTTCCCCCCTTAAAGAAATTCGGTCCCCGAATTTAATTTAAAACTCCCCCCAAATACTAAAACATTTCAGTAAAACCATCAAGTCGTCGGGGCTCCGAAATCATAAATACATAAAACAAATCGTAGCGCAATGCATGCGCATGAAAAATAAGCATATAAATCAAAATCAAAACTCCATCCAGCATCCCGCAATCATCGGAGTCATGGTGAAGACACAATGTCTAAATCCAAAGCGAAAATCAATATGATATACATCATTAAAATATCTGGAAGCAATGCATGCCAAACCTTTTCCAAATCGCTGTGTGATGTATGTATCACTGCACAGTGGCGGACGTCCATTGTGAGAAAATAACTATATATATATATATATCCTTTGTTTAACATACACGTCCCGCCGTTTTGAAAACAATTTAGAAGGGTTTCCCTTTTTAAACAGTTTCGTGTCATCACTGACACGTAGGTAAATACTGAGACTATAGCTCCTCCTTAGAAATCCCTTCGATAACTATCAATGCATGCAAAATATACTCAGGTATTGTCCTCTGACTAGTCCTGCTCAGTATTAAACCAAATAGCAAGTATCATAAAATATACTGCTTCAAAAGAAATCAATCCCAAATATATATATGAATGCCACGTGCGTCTGGTGCGCACGGAAATCGAAATCCATGAATGTGTCATACATGTGCACAGAAACAACATCTAAGTGCAACGGGTGTGCACGAAAACACCTGTCAAGGGCAACGTGTGTGCCTGACAGCAAAACCAGGTGCATCTGATATGCACGAAAAATCTCGATTTAGTGCATCTAGTGTGCACCAAAATCGCATCAAGCGCCTTAAGTATGGGCAAAATCCAAATCAAGGGAACAAAAGCAAATAAAATACTAAAAGTGCATGTAAACTATGCCGAAAGAATAAGTCAAATCATATGCATGCCCTAGGCATAAAATCAAATATCATGAAACTCGGTCATCAAAACTCAATCATGAAATAAATCACCCAAAATACTGAAATCCAAAGGGACGGATACGTGATATCCAATAACCAAATCGCAAATCATAATTACTGTCGTCGATGCCTTCTTTCAAGGTCGAGAAGGTGTCGGTGCATCCAATGCTAGCAAAGCAAGATATCTACTTACCTCCTGATCATGGCCTGTCGCCTGGTGCCCTTAGGCTCTCGTCTCTCACTGCGAATTGCTAAGTACATAACTCTTCGGCTCAACGGTCTAATATGGAAACGATAACGGAAGAAGTCCGTTCTCGCACATCCTTAAAGATCTCTGGCCAACTCTTATGGTCACTCATAACATGTCCCGTCGACGATGCTGAACTCAGGCCTGCTGGGTGGGTGCAATATGACCGATCCTGGGTCCAAATCTTCTCGTATAGCATTCCAGAAAGGTCCTGTAGAGGTCTCTCCCCAAACCTCGTTTCTGCTAAACTGCCCGGATGTTATCATCTCTTACTAAATCTGTATCTGTTTCTTGTTCCGGAACGGCTGTATACTCATCACGACTCCTCCTGGAAGATATATCCACAGTCAACGCTTCTGCTGGCGTATCACATCTCTGAAGTCGGCGGAGTGGAACGCCATCTCATCAAAATCTCGTACGAACCTCTTACTCCATTTTTCTCTATTGTCGACTGCTTCGGACTCGTCTCCTTGTGGCTGCATGTACTGCGCTCAAACGGCTATACTCGTATCTGGAGTCTCCCAAGCAATGCATCCCATCACCTGATATCCGAATGAAGTCTACCCATCCGATCGATTGTCAAAACCTCATAATCCCCCAAGAGCTCAACATCAGGGGTACAGTTTAATAGTATCGAATATATGCCACAGCACCTATGGACCAACCGTAGAAGGGCAGACCCAAGTCTCACTAATGGCACCGTTGAACTGCCGCAAACCCTAAGGTTCACTGGCGTTCCATAGTCATTAAGTCGAGTTAGGGTTTCATTCTTCTAGAGGGTCCGTAGAATTGATTGCATTGTTTACCGAATACTTTAAACTTGGAAAATGGGTCCTTGACATTCAATCGTCTATATCGACTCTCAACGTATCAGCGTGAAGTCGTCTCTACCTGGATCCAATCAATCTGATGGCCTCGCATCGGGGTAGGCAATGAATCACATGTCCTACATTCATCCTCAAGTAACTAGCGATCTTCTATCATATCTCGAAGTATAACTCGTGCGGCTTTAGCTTCAAACATCTGGGGCGATATCTTTTCATTCGCCAAAATCACTGGCTCATTCATCCGCACGCTGAACAGTGCCTCAATCATCAAAAAAATCTGTGCTCTGACAGTCATCACAATCTGGCTGGCCTCTTGAAGGGCCCTAATCTTCTGGTGCTGATCTGCACGTCCGAGAAATCTCGTAAAAGCGATCCATCAAACGCTCGTGGTGCGAAAACATAATAAAATGGCGCCTCTATGCAAACCGTATGTCCCTAGAATCATGCTCTGGTCAGTCCCCGCTCGTGACGAGCTCGTGCTGACCGCAACTCTAGCCGTAGCTCTCTCTGCTCGTACCACCGTGATAACAAAACCATAAACTGGTACTGATGAGGTTAGATCATAGGAATGAATATAATACTGTGCAAGAAAATGTACATCCTAAGGTTTCTTAAGCGGAGTATCGTATCGTAAATATGTTGCGGATCATACGTACGGTACGTCACTCTACTGAAGCTACCTACTCCATCAACCAAGGGTCGTCCTACACTCAGAAGGTAAAACCTAACGTTCTGATACCAACTTTGTCATGACCCGAAAAGTATGAAACATGACCGGCACTTAAATTACGAAACGTCTCGAGGCGTACGTAATCTAAGTAAGCCAAAACCCAGAAATCAAAACAAGAGAAAAGTAGAGTGAAGGAAAAACCAATTCAAAGCAAGTAGTTTTAATCAACATAGGTCGAAGTATATATTTTTTAAAATCTCAAGTATTTTCTAAAAATTTTGGCAAAGTCTCCTTTGTAAATACTGGCCCCCAAACAGGATACAACATGAATAGTATACGAAATAAACAAAAAGGCATCCCCAAGCGGGAGCTAGCTCTTCGTCAATCGACGGTCACAACCACGCAAGCAATATAATATACAACGCCAAAGGTGAGGATCAAAACTCAAAAGAAACTCAAAACAACATGAAAAAACATAATAATACAACGCGCGACTCTAAGGTAGAAACAATAACAAGTCTGGTTTTCTATCTCTCGCAAATATACAATCTGGTTGATGGAGTTTTCTAGATACAACATAAATAATAAATAAACAATGGTGGTCCTGATGCAAAGAACCCACCTACCAAAGCAATCACCCGGAAGGAACAGTATGCCAGCAAAGCCGCAACGAAACCTGTACGGCAAAACCTGCAAGGAACTGTGGCACATTAGGGGTGAGTTGCCAACTCGTGAGTAGAAAACATCTACGAGTAGAAACCGCATGCATAACTCTATCCTAGGTCATATCGGGTAATATCCTCAAATAAAAACCCTGGCCCAGCTATGTATAGTATAATACTACCTGCTGGTGTCAGTGCCTCAGATAGCAACATATCAGATATATGATGTATGAATGCATTACGAATTTAAACAGAATATATCATGAATGAAACAACCGTTTTCTTTAATCAATGAGATTTCTATATATATATATCAATCAAGTATCATAATTGAATGCAACAGAGAAATCAGTGTCAAGCATCAAAACAAAACATAAGTGTCAGTATCTCAATATCAAATCTCAATATCTCAAAACTCAAATCTCAAGTATCAATATCTCAGGCATCCGTATTATCTGCGGGATCGGCCCGCGGGCTCCGGCAGAACGGATCAGCCTATAACCATCTCATGACTCCGGACGGTAACCTCCGGATAACCGACGAGTCCAAATAATATCACCGGTAGGTAGTGCTCCCCTGCCTGGTTCATCGAATACAACTCGAGCTTCTTGCCTCGGGGTACCATATCGGGCCCACCATGTACCCGAGACGGTTCATCCAACTCCTTGAATCGGGTTTCCAAATCCAACAGCAATCATGAAAACTCATGGTGGACGACTCATACATCATGAGAAAACCGCAATTTGCATTTTAAAATGATGATACTAAGATTTTATTAAATTCTTGCGGTTTTCCCCTAAATCCAGAAATCTCATGTAAATACGAAATCATCAAAATCATGATACCAATAAACAGTGTATACCGGCATAAATCTCCATAATACTGCATAACCAATGAATATATGGATGCATCTGATATCATGCAATGAATGCAATAATTAAACTAGCATATGGAAACTATAACATATTACAACTATCAGCTAGCAAGCTATGTCACTGAAATAGTATTTTCTAAAGTGTACGTGACATGGCAATTACCGATGAAGATGTGTGTGAGCCGGCAAGCGAGTGTACGCGGAGCATACGTGTCATCGGTAGTGGTGCTGGTGTCCTAACAGCATGGTTTCATAATTACTACGTACACAATAACATGCAATGAGGCGATAACAACATAATAAGGAAAATGAATAGTAAATACAACAGTAATATGCGGAACATGAATAATAACGTAGCAACAAGGAATCTACCTTACTATACATGCATTATACTATTTTTCCGTTTGAAATAGTACGAATCGTGGTGTTTGAAAATAAGGATTACGGTGTTTTTAAGAAAAGATACGTCTTTTAAAATATCCGTAGTATCCCTTGGTATGTCTTTAAAATTCTCACGATTCGTCAGTTTTGGAAATAGGTATGACTCGGGTCCAGTCTGACATCTACTAGGTGAGCTACAAGTCTAACTAATAGCCAATCTAAAGGGGTACGGAAACCACCTACATCTGAGTCGATATATATCTATCTATATAATTGTCGGTGATCCCGCCTCAATAGTATCCCATATGATACATCATCTGATATAACATCCTCAAATCAAGAGTGTGGATCTATCATCAATATATAGCTCGTACGGTAAATCCGTCGTACGGCCTCCCAAATCTGGGTACGGGTCAAATGTCACATCTATCACAATAATCATCCGGTATCCTCTTTATCAAATATCATGATCGGGGTACTGATCTACGTCTAGTACAATACTGATACCATCTATGTATGCATGCGTGTGTATGAAAACACCACGCCTAAAGAACCCGCTAAAATATCATGTCGTATCTCAAATACGGACCATATCACATAGCCGATCTCATGGCCTCAAGCCCAATCACATCGACTCATCTCCAAATATCAAACAATATCCTCAGCATTCATGTATGTGTATATGAATGTATATATGCATAGTCCCATATCCATGTGTATATACATATATACATACTCCTATATACGCACAAGAAAATGATATATGCAAGTGTATATGTGTGCGTGTATGCAAATCCTTACTCTAGGGTTTCGTGACTAAGAAATCCGCTAAAGTCCTTTCTTCAATTCTCGCTAATCCTAAACCCATAAGCTCCTAAGACTTCTCTTACTAGGTGTTCATATCTCATAATAACATATAAAAGTATATCGTTACCACATTACCTCATTCCTCACAACTTTGCGGGGGTGCTATACGCCATCCACCCGACTTCTCCCCGTAGATATAAATCTACTCAACTGATCTTCGCTCACCGATGCCAATGTCGCCACGCGCTTTCTTGTCGTCTCGAAGTCCTCATGAGGGTACCTACATATCATAACGCACCGTATCTCATTAAAACCCAATTCGAAATCGAAACGACATACAAAAACCAAATCGGCACATGTATCACGCATAGGTCAAAACCTATCGCTTACGCATGCAAGAATAGCCAAACCAACCCTCGATGTCGATGTACAAATGTCAAACCATTGAGAAAAACCCAAAAACATCCATTTGCACATTCACAAACACTAATTATAATATGAAATAGGTTGCAATTCACAAAAACCTCAAACTCACTTTAAAAGCTATTTTTCCGAAAATCTAGCAAGCAAAATTAACCGTTTTAGTACAAAACTCGATATTTAAACAAATATAGCGGCCACAATATCCACTAAATATCATAACTAAGTCATATAAACCATTCCTATAATTTATTCTCATCAATTTGCATAAATTCTAAAATCCTAGTTTGCAAAAATATCAATTTTTAACACCTTTTAAAGAAAAATTCACAATTCAACAATTAAACTTGGTTTTGCATAACCTAAGATATTAAACCACTCATTATAATGTTAATGATGTCATGAAACCCTAATTAGATTTTAATCCCAATTATTTAACCAATTTCAAAAACCTAGTTTGCAAAATAGTATATTATCACAATTTCCAACTAACAATTTGAAACTAGTAACTAGATTAGCCTTAGCATTCAATTAACATGTTAATCTCACCATTAAAACCATGACCTAATGATAAAAACCCTAATTTGAATTTTATCTCACCAAAATATATATATTTTAAAAAACCTAGTTCGCAATTTTAACTAGATTGAACAATTTTAAATGTGAAAATTAGCAAACTTAGCAATTTGATTACATTTTGCATGCCTTAAGATAATAACCTACACTTAGTTAACATGATTTATTGATCAAAATCCTAACTTTAATTTAAACCCTTTCTTGAAACTCAAATTTAGCAATTAGAATCATATTTAAACACTTAATTAGTTAAATTAAAGTAATGAATCAACAAACAAAACATGGACTTAGGATTATACCTCCAATTCATGAGATCAACATGAATCTAGCACCAAAATCTTGGCCTCCAAAATGCAAACTTTTCACCAAGATCAATGCAAGTTAGACTAAGGAAAAATGGGTAGGAGTTGGATTTTTATTTTGTGGGATTTTTGTATTGATTTTTGGACATTTTGTGATGAAATTTTGATGAGAAATGAGAGGAGAAGAAGGAGGGGGGCTGCTGTTTTTGAGGGAGAGGGGTTTCGGCCAGGTGTGGGGAGAGAGGAGAGAGAGTGAGGTGGTGAAATGATACCAAGTCAACATCAAGTCAAAGCCCATAACACTTTTAACTTCTTTCTTTCTTTCATTTGTTTTCTTTTCTTTTCTTTTGGCAAAACAAGTGGGGAAATGAGGGGGGAACTTGGGCTGCTGATTTGGGGAGAGGAGAGAGGGTGTGGGTGAGTGTGGGTGAGGGAAAAATGATAAATGATATACCCCAACATCTATTTACACCAATATCACTATTTAAGCCCTTTTTTCCTCGATATTTTCTACAACCGTTTAACAATTTCATTTCATTTCAAAAATAATATTTTCCATGTTAGTTAAATATGTCATGATGCACAAAATTTGTTTCAACCCATTCCAATTTGTAATTTTCCCTAATTAAATGTATTAGTGACGGCTTAAAATAATATTAAAATAATTAATTTCGGAAAAAATTTCAGAAAATTAGAAATTTTACCAGTGGCTCAATAAACACCAAATACTAGCAATTATATAGCTTGAATATGTATATTTAATTTTATATTAAAAATATTTATATTTTGACTTTTTACGGAAAACACCCTTATTTTACCGATTTTCCGAAATTTCACCGAAATTATTTTCAAAATGTTACAATCGAGTAAGTTTCATATAAAGTGAGTGTCCAACATTGACACCCAAAAACATCATGAAACAAGTGTCTAGCATCGACACATAAATACTGATCTATCAGGCGTTGTCACCATGACTGGCCTTCCTGATAGGTACGTATCATACACTATCCCGAAAACTCGAGTGCCTAGCTCTGACACTCGAAATTCGACGTATCCGTACATACATGACACCGGTCGGTATCCTCACGATAACCGCCGTGTCAGAAATACTGTCACCGGTAGGTATGGTTCCCCTGTCAGGCTCATCGGCGTGGTCTATCGATCTTCTTGCCCTGGGGTACCTCCGGGCCCCACCATGTACCCGCACATGGCCCACGACGCCTCCTCGCATGGGGTATATATATATCAGAACCGATAAAACTCATGGTGGCTGCAGAAATATCATATCAAGAGAAACAGGGTTTTTCAAATAATGCATAATTTTATGAACAACCACGGTCCTCAAATCCAGAAAACATCTAGTAATGAATAAGTATAACTGCATGAATCAATACAAATATATTAGCGTCCCATTCCACTAATATATATATATATATAACAACGTCCCATTCCACTGTTATATATACTTAGGAGTAAAATATCAGAGAACATCATATGAAATCCATGAATGTAATATATGCAACATGAAACAGTAATATGAGCATATAAAGGAAAAACCGCTATTTAACAGCAACAAGTTAATATATATATCATGAGGTTCCTAATTTCTCCAAGTCCATACAATATCAGATAAAGGTGAACATGTAGCTATAGCCAGGTATGCGTAACCATTTTGGCATAGCCAGATATGTGTATCTACCTATCAATAATGATGTAATACCCCCAGGTATATGTATAAGTATGTAAGCAAGATGTACATGTAGCTATGCCTCATATGTGTATATACCTATCACTAATAGTACAATACCATATAGGTATATGGGTAACTAGCATGTGAGCATGTCAAGGCATATGCGTAAGCATGTAGGTATACAGGTATGCTATATGTCATATGCACAATGAAAATTAGGATCATGTCTCAATGTCTATAAACAATACAATATCACATATGTATAGGTGTTGTGCGTGTCATTGCAATTATCGACGGTGTGTGAGTAGCATACAATTAGTGCTCGTGAAACATGAACCGTCAATAATGGTGTTGTGTCTCATTAATACTAAGTCCACGCACAATAGGAAATGAGATATGCAATAAAGGTACACATTCACAATCAATATCCGTATACATCTAACTAATAGTCATATCATTTAATCTAGCCCAGACGCATAACGCCATACGGGTGATTCCCCTGTAGATGTTAAATCTACTCACTACAATCCTGGCTAAGTAAAACCAACCACTCGCTTTTCCTTCTTCGCAGCGCCCGAAGTCCCCACCTGCGATCCTGAAAGCATATAATAATATAACAGTATATATTAGCAAGCGACCAAAAACACGTACAAACTACGTTTGACCGACGCACCAACTCCAAGTGTATTCTCAAGTGTTCATCAAGTGGCTAACACGCGTAGCGACACTACAAAACCAACTCGAGAGCAAAAGCTACACAAAGACACAAATGACATCGGCACGACCCTAGCTAGGAACGCAAAGCGACACAACTACCCAGTCTAGACCCGGATCGTACCGATCGAGTATTCACGACACAAGATATAGTGTGGAATCAATATAAATACCGCCGCAACGTCGAAAGAAACTCGCGCCACAATTATCCTAAAATCTAGTAAGCAACCTATATCATTTTAGCACAAAACTACAAGTTTTACCAAAACTAGAATTTACAAACATCACCAAATAGCAAGATTAAACCATCCAAACCATTACTAAAATTTTAATCTCAACTAATTAGGATTACTAAAAGTTTTAGTTTGCTAATTAGCCTTATTATCCAATTAGGAAAATATCATTTAACAAATTAGCAACTTGGTTTAGTTTTCATTTGACTAAAATTATCAACTAACCATTTCACTAATCAAAACCCTAATTTGATTACAAAAAAACCTTACTAGAATTTCTAAATATGAAATTAAAAGCTTTAAATTAACATCTAATTAAGCTAGTTTGAAGTATTAAGCAACAACTAGAGTTTAGGATTTGGATTTAAACCTTCAAAGAAACACAACTTGCAACAAGAAAATCCAAAGGTTAGGCTCCAAAAATCCTCACTTGAATGAAGATCCAAGCTAGTTTAAGTGAAGAAGAATGAAGGGTAATGATTATAATTGAATTTGTATGATTTATTGGATTTATTTGGACTTGAAATGAAGAATTGAGGTGAAATCAAAAATGGGGCAGCAAACAATAAGTGGCCGGCCAAGCTTGAAAGAGGTGGAGGTTTGTGGAATTTTGTAGAAAATTCTAGAAGAAAAAATCAATAATTGCATAATAAAACAAAAAAGCTTTATGTCATCATTTTCTTTTCTTTAAAATTCATTCTATATTCTTAAATATCTAGATATTTTGGGTGAGAAAGAATTAAGCTTAAAATAGTGATTAACTTAGCATAGATTCCCATTAGTAGTAATTAACCCAATCCAAAATGTAATTGCCACTAATAAAGTGCACAAATAAAGTATTAAAATAATATTTTAATTTGGAAAAATATTAAAATGCACAAAAATTACCAGTGGCTTACAAAAATCCGCAAACTAGCAATTTCCTAGCTAAACTAGGTGCAGTGCATTCTATACTGCAAAAAGATCGCTTCTAGGTTTTTACGGAAAATACAATTTATTTTACCTAAAAACGGAAAATTCACAAAACGAATTCTAAAACGTTACAATCTTCCTCCCTTAAAGAAATTCGGTCCCCGAATTTAAATTTCTCACTAAGCATACCTTCAAAGAGATGGTACAAAAACTCCCAAATCACGCTCGCAGCCTCCCAAGTGATCACCTCTCTATATGGCTACGCCAAGAACCTTCACATATAGAAAGACCCTTGATCGAAATCTCTCCACCTGCCGATCCACTAAAACTATCGGCTACTGGAGAACGAAAGATCGCGTCCAAAAGAATGGTCTGGTGCTGGATCATGTGAGAAAGGTCTTGAAGGTATTTGCGAAATATCGATACAAGGAATATGGGGTGAATACTCAAAAATCTAGGCGGAAGAGCCAAATTATAGGCAACGGAACTAACTCGCTCGAGGATTTCAAAGGAACAACAATCTGGGACTAAGCTTCCTAAAACTCAATATGCCATTTCATCGGAAAAATCCGTAGGAATACATGATCTCCCACTGCGAACTCAAGTCTGCGACCACCACGGTCGGCATTGTTGGATATAGTGCCCTCAAAGTCAATTATTGGATCGCAGGTACGTGATTGCAATGATTGAGGGAAGACCTATACCGGTAGGACAGTCTTACTCGAGATGATAGTATACTATCTGGTTTGCCTTTATCAGTCGTGTGCAGCTTTAGGTGACATGATCACTATTACACGTTGATAGAGCCCTTAGGATCCTGCTTGACTACCAACGGTATGATGGAGATCATATACGTGAGAGTTGGGTAGTCTATAAGCACATCCTTAAAAGTGGTCCCTAGTCGTGAGAGTTTCGAGACAGGGCATCGATACTCCGGAGTAGACTGGTGTATACAGTCGAGATCCCGATGAGGGGCGGTGGCCGGTCTCACAAGCCATTGGTGTCAGTTGGATCACCTAAGATGTATACAGGTGCTCATTGGGTTATGAGTACACCGGACAGGACTCGCCGGGAACCTGCTAGTTGGTATTTATACCTAGCGTCAGATAGCAGTTCCCTGGTGACATGTGTACAGGTTAGTTCATCGACCTGAGGTCGTCATTTTTCTCGTGTGAGTTCCCACTGTGCTTAGATTACTACCCTACCACGGCCCAAAGGAGTCGTGAAAACAGGTTTTAGTTGGGTATAGTCCCGAGCTACATAGAGGCAAGTGAGCGGATCGGTAGGGGATTCATCTCTCCCGGTATTGGGGGTGAGATCGTGCTGTGTCTAGGAGAGCCATTACACCAAGTCCTTGGCCAAGGCAGGTGAGAATTACTGGTAGATATTCCAGTAGTTTCTCTAGGTGTTCAGGGCTACTCTCCGACACGACTTATACCACTATTGGGGGTCTGACGTTACCAGCCCCCTAGGCCCGATATGCGATGCTCATAAATGAATGGACCGGACTTACGTATATTGTCACTGATAGGCTCAGTAGGATTCCAGGATGAGTTCGCTCATCAGCTTCCCTTTCGGTCAGTACATGGGCAGCCGTTATGCACAGCTAGTGCCGCTGACGTGCTTGTGGTTAAACCCACTGCCAGGGTACTGATGAGTCTTTAGAGTCCCCTACGGATAGTTTCCAAAGTTCGGGCAAAACGTTGTAGAGGCAGTATGGTTTTATGGCAGGGTTCGAAAATGCACGTCCACTTATGCACGTATCATATTTCGGACAGATAATACTGGTTGGCTTTTATTTAAGCCGCATCCAAGTATTATATTGAGTCGGAATATTTTAGTCTCTCGTATTCGTATTCGATCGGAATATGGATACAGGTATGTATATACAGGTAAGGGTTATTCTCGTAATCCGTTACGAGAATATTGTAAAAGACGCATTTATTTTTGGATTAATCATTTTGGTTTAAATGATTATGGATTTTGGAAAGTGTGACTCATTCTTGGTGACACATTTCTTCATGCATGTTCATTAGTGACTCATGCTAATGAGTCACTAAGTGAGTCATGATAGAATTAATTGTGTTTTGTTTTGTGTATAGATATTTTAGGGTTTGTGGTGATATTTTTGGGGAGATATTTTTTGAGATATTTTCTTTGCACAAACCATATATATCCACTCACAAAAGACATAACCACAAGTTATTATACTTGAGTTCTTGCTCTCTTGATAGTTTTCTTGAGTTCACAATTTCCATCTCTGAGCATCTTCTTCAACCTCCACCCTAACCCTCTTATGTGATGAGAACCCTAGGGTGTTTGAGACAAAGTATTCTACTCATTCTCTACTTCATCTTGGACATGTCGGTTAGCATACTTCATGTCCGAGTTGCCTCGGTATAGAGGCGGGAGCCCGTTTAAAGATCCGTTGACGTGGTGCCACCTCGATGAGGAGACAGGAGATCGGAGTTGCCGCGAGGAGCGTGGGATGATGGCTAAAGACCGAAGGACTCGGATCAATCGGTATAGCCTTTCTACCTATTTACAGTTTGTTAGTTTAGCGTTAATGGTAAGATCCGGGTTATAGTATGCGATAGCGCCAGTTATAAAAGTTTTTGTTCCGCGTTTGGCGTCAGAATGACGGCCGGGGCGCTACTGTAGACTTACATGGTATCAGAGCCACGCCATTAACCTTTACTAACTTGTTCTAACGTGTTTAAAAGATCGATCGAACGAAATTTCCAAAACCGCATTTTTCATGTCAAAGTTTCTATCGAATTTTTAAACTGGTCTAAAAATCATTTTGAGCATCTCAGAAAATCGTGCAGGCTTTTTTAAGACTCCGGAAGAAATTTGGTCCACTGATTCCACTATACTGCCGCAGAACCGCCGCACAAACCATGGTTTGGCCGCTGAACCGCCACACAAACCTTGGTTTGGCCGCGGTTCCGCTTCCAATTTGTGGCTACAGTGCACCATATTTCTTCTGGGGCTCTTTCATGTGGAATTGTGGGAATATTTTGTTTAGGCCCAGATTTTGTTTGAGTACTGCAGTTGTACTTGGGGTCCACTTCGGGAAGTTTTGTCGATCGGAATTTTAAATATGTTAGTTTACAGTACTTACATTATATCTCCGACCGTGAATATCATTCGAGCGGTAAATCGTGTCCAATTGCTATAATTCTTTTAGACGGGTTTGCGAACGTGACATTCGCGTTGATGTTCTGTGTTGTGTTGTGATGTTGCGGATTTGTCGTGGTGGATAGCTGTGTGCAATGGTAGTGCAGTTTGGATTTATTTGTACATTTGATATTGCAGGGCGAGCGTCCAACATGTGGACTGCCGTCACTGCCTGTTTGTATAATATTCTTTTGGGGAACGACCGGGCTGAAGTCGATGTACCCGTTGTACATATTTTTCATTTCTGTACTAGGTTTACCCCGCGACGGAGTGCACGGATAGCCGGGTTCTGGACGGCAACGGGTCCGCATCTTATGGCTTTGAGAGGCAGAGGGCCTCACTCTAGAATTGGCAGACTATTCGCCGCACTCGTAGGGGGTACAGGTTTACCCAAGGAGGGGTGCTCAAGTTACCGGATTCCGTGAAGTGCAGGGTGGTCCATTCACTTTGTTGTAAGGGGCTGCCTCGCTTCAGATTTTGGCGGGTAACTTGCCACACCCGTAAGGGTCTATGTTTCATTGCACAGGCTATCCACACGACCTGGGGAACGTCGGGTTTCAGTAGCGGCTCTGTGAAACCCGGGGATCCCAGAATATCTGTATTGTTCTGTGATACTTATTACTTTTCTGTAATGTTGCATTTATCACGCCTGGATCGATTATTGTATATCGGTATATATACTAGTAGATGTTGTATATGTTTTACACCCGCGCTAGTGCAGTCCCCGCTCTGTCGTTAGTTAAGTAACCTAACGGGTGATGACGGGACCCAGTAACGAATGCGGATGGCATATATGTACATTTTATTTTCGTTCTTTTCTGGTGTGATTAATTGATGGGACTGCGTTGATTCTGATCAATGCAAAGGAAAACAAACCTGTTTGGACGTTGTTGGAACAGTTTTAAAAAGGTGTTATTATAAGGACGTTTTCTTTTGTTTTGCACAGTGGTATTAAGTTGGAATATCTTGCACCTCATTCGACGAGGCAAGGGCCGAGATCCCTTCACCGGGAGTGACCCCTGTAGGGTTACCAGGCACACTAACAAGGCTCTACAAGACATCGACCATGCCAAAATTAATTTTTTATGTGCCGAATAACACTAAGCAAGATCGTATACTAGAGTTTAGGCGAATCAATTAGCAAGTAAACAACTTTACTCTAAAAGGAATACAAAATACAACCTTTGTAGATCGGTCCATCACTTCTAAAGCTCCTTGATGAAGTCCCTTCGCTGCGATCAAGGTTCTCCCGGACTCTTGCATGGCTTCACGAGGCGAAAAATGCGACCTTGCTTGAAGTCTCCGAAGCCGAAGATGATCTACGTTGAGGGAATTCCGACTCAAGCTCCTACTTCACCAACTAGAGAATTAGTGAAGTAAACACCCTAAACTAAAGTGCTAGTCTAGCAGAGGATGAAGAAATAGGAAGTGGGTTCTCTTTGGAATTTTATATCTCACAATCTTTTACTCTCTTTTCAAAACCCTAGTTTGCTTTCTATTTTGTTCAATGAAGAAGATGAACAAAAGAAAGAGGAAAGGATAATGATCAAGTGAGAAGACTAACCATGGTGAGTGAGTATCATATACTAACCCTTATAGAGCCATAACCCTGGCTAAAGTTTATGGTTGGGTTAAGAAATATCCATAGTAAAAATAAATTTAGTGGAATTAGTCAAATGCTTCCACAAACTTCCACAAGCTTCAAGCATTTAGCTAATTCTCCACTAATTTTGTAATTACTTTGAATAATAAATTCCAACATAAAAGATAGCATGGTGTAAGTCTCATACACCCAAGTATAATGTATCATCAACCATGATACAATATGATAACACATTTTAACATATATCATATATATGTTAAAGTAGTGTACATGTGAGAAAAAAAACCCTAAGCGAACAAATGTTAGCAAGTGTAAATTAGTAAATCTAATATACAATTATACACTTAATTATTAAATCAATACTTGACTCAATAATCCGGTCATATCTCATATAACCGGCTAACATCCATTGTATCGACTTATCAAATCAACACTTGATTCGATAACCCGGTCATATCATATATAACCGACCAATACAAAAAGTCGCGAGAATATAATACGATATCACATACATGCATTTATTCTCGGTCTTGCACATATCACATACGTGCTCCTATTTCGTTTTGCCTGAGCCATTAAAACCTCTATGTAAGACTCTAAAGACTCGTTAATACGCCGGCAGTAGGTGATGATCACATCACGCACCCACAGGCCGTCAGTGGTACTAGTTGGACGTAATGGCTACCCGGGTATTGAGCGATCAGAAGATCAGCAAGCAAGCTGTAACGTTTTGAAAATCGTTTCGGTGAAATTTCGAAAAATCGGTAAAATAAGGGGGTTTTCTGTAAAAAGTCAAAATACAAATATCTTATTATAAAAATTAAATATACATATTCTAGCTATGTAATTGCTATTATTTGGTGTTTATTGAGCCGCTGGAGAAATTTCAAATTTTCTGAAAAAAATATTATTTTATTATTATTTTAAGCCGTCACTAATACATTTAATTAGGGAAAATTACAAATTGGAATGAGTTGAAACAAATTTTGTGCATCATAAAACATTAAATAAAATTTTATCATGTGGTTTTTGGAACGAAATCATTTGCCAAAACGGTTTAGAAATTATTGAAGAAAAAAGGCTTTTTTTTAGCGTAAATGGATGTTTGGGGTATTGTATTTATCATTTTTCATCACCCCACACCCACACACCCCCATTCACTTCTCCCCTTGGCTGAATTCAGCAGCCCTCATCTTTTTCCCCACTTGAATTTCAAAGGAAAAGAAATGAAAGAAAAGAAAAGAAAATGGAGAAATGATGTGGACCGTTGACCTTGAATTGACTTTGACTTCTCCCCCCCCACTTTCTCTACCTCCCTCTCTCTCCTCTCCCCCTCCCATTCCAGCCGACCTCCCCCCCTCTCCTACTGCAGCAACAGCCCCCCCCATTTCCCTTCTCTTTTCTCTTCAAAACTTCATCAAAAATTGCCCCAAAATCCATCAAAAAAATCCCAAAACCCAAATCCGACTCCTACCCATTTTAGCTTAGCCCGTATAGCATGGATCTTTGTGAAAAGAGAGCATTTTGGGAGGCCATGGATGCTTGTGGATCTTCAAATGTTTTTGGGTATAATTCTAAAATATTTTTGCTTAATTTGTTACTAATTTCTTAAAGCTAATTTTATTAAGTGTTAATTTGGTTTATGTGAGTTTAATTGCATGATTAAAGATTTCAAGTTAGGGTTTGTTGTGGAAATGAGTTGTGTTTGATTGTGTATGGTTTAGTGAGGTGGATTAACATATTTAGTTTTGTAGAAAACTAATCTAGTTGTTAATTACAAGTTGTTACTTGAAAAATGTCCAAATTAAGCTTTTTGTTGCAAACTAGTTTTTTTGATTTAATTCGAAATATGAGATTAAAAATATGGTTAGGGTTTTTATCATATTATTAACTTTATTAAGTGTAGTTTAACACTTTAGTTCATGGAAATCCAACCTAAATTGTAGTTTGTGCATTTTTGCTATGAAATTGTTAAAAAGGGTATTTTGTAAACTAGAATATTAGGGTTTTTGGAATTTAATGAGATTAAATTCCGGAAATTATTTCTATGACTTATTTAAGATATTTAATAAGTATATTGGCCGCTACATTCATTTAAACAACATGTTTTGTACAAAAACGGCGAATTGTGCTTGCTAGATTTTCGGAAAAATGACTTTTTAAGTGAAATTGGGGTTTTTGTGAGTTTTAACCTAGTTCATATTAAAATTAGTGTTCGTGAATGTGCAAATGAGTGTGATTGGATTTTTCTCGGTGGTTTGACGTTTGTACATCGACATCGAGGGTTGGTTTGACTATTCTTGCATGCGTAGGCGATGGGTTTGGACCTATGCGTGATACGCGTGCCGATTTGATTTTCATATGCCGTTTCGATTTCGAATTTAGTTTTAATGCGATATGGTGCGTTATGATATGTAGGTACCCCCATGTAGACTTCGAGACGACAAGCAAGCGCGTGGCGACATCGGCACCGGCTAGCGAGGACCAGGTGAGTAGATTTATATCTACGGGGAGAAGTCGGGTGGATGGCGTATAGCACCCCCGCAGTCCGTGGTGATGTATACGGATGCGTATACACACCAACAATTTATGATATGTTGTTAGGATTTATTATTGATGATTTTAGATGGATATTGGTGTTGGATTGGTGCATGGTTACGAAACCTTAGGTAGTGGGTGCACTACACTTACACATACACACATATACATACTTGCATACATTCCTTATTTCATATGTGCGTGTATGGGAATATATATTTATGTGTTCACATGGGTATGGGACTATGTGTTCATATACTGGATTTGAGGATAGTATTTGGAATTTGAGATGAGTCGATGAGATTGGGCTTGAGGCCAGGAGATCGATGATGTGATTTGGTTCGTATTGAGATACGACATGATGTTTTAGCGGGTCTTCTGACGTAGTAATTCTTACACCCGCATGCATACATAGATGGCATCAATATTGTACTAGACGTAGGACATTATTCCGGATCATAATATTTGATAAAGAAGATACCAAATGAATAGTGTGATTGAAGTGACTTTGACCCGTACCCAGATTTGGGGATGCCGTACGACGGATTTACGTACGAGCTATATATTGATGATTAATCCGCACTCTTGACTTGGGATGTCTGATTATAGATATGGTATCGGATATGATATTATTGAGGCGGGATCACCGACTAATATATATACAGGTATGTATATACATCGACTCAGATGTTAGGCGGTTTCCTTACCTGTAGTCCAGCTGGTTAGCTTAGCCCTTTAGTTTAGTTTAGTTGTTAGATTAGATTCGATTCTTACCTATTTCAAAAACTAACGAATCGTGGGTATTTTAAAAGACAGCCCAAGGGATCCTACGAAGATTTCAAAAGACGTATCTTTTCATAAAAACACCGTAGCCCCTATTTTCAAAACCCCATGATTCGTGTTATTTCAAAAGGTACCATTTGTAGGACTTATATTAGATTAATACAGATTAGTTATAGTTGCGTCTAGTTTTCAGCTTCCGCTCATTATTGTGGTTCGCTTCGCATCGCATGCTTATATTATGTTTCGTACTACATTATTGATATCATGTTGTTAGGACACCAGCACCATTACCGATGATGCGTATGTACCACGTACACTTACTTGCCGGCTCACACACATCTTCATCGGTAATTGTCATGCCACGTACACTTTAGAAATACTATTGCATTGACATAGGTTGTTAGCTAATAATTTAGACATGATATTAGTGTACTCGCCTTATATGCTAGATTAGACATTGTAGATATTACTTGTTACTTCATGCATGTTAATATTCATTGTTATGCCGCATTCATGGATTTTTGCCGATATGCACTGTTTACATGCTATTGAGGATTGGATTCGGATTTCTATGAGATTTTCTGGTTTTGGGGGAAAACCGCAAAACTTATATAAGCTTCTTTCTCTCTTTAAAATAAAAAGTGCGGTTTTCCCATGCTGTATGAGTCGTCCACCATGTGTTTGCTGATGGATTTCGAGACCCGATTCGAGGAGGCGGATGAACCATTTCGGGTACATGGTGGACCCGGTAAGGTACCCCGGGGCAAGAAGTGCGTGATGATGACGATGTGATCCTGGCAAGGGAGCACTACCTACCGGTGATTTTACCCGACGCGTCGGATATCCGGGGGATACCGTCGTGGTCTTGAGATGGATGGTAGGGGCCGGTCTGGACTGACGGCGCCCTAGATATTGTGATTGAGACATTGAGATTTTGAGATATTGAGGTACAGAGACTGTGATACAGAGATATCGAGATATTGGGATTACGTTTTGTGCCGATGCTAGGCACTGTTTTATGCTGATTTCATTATGATACCTCATTTTAAAAATACAAAGGAAATCTCACTAAATTATGGAAACGGTTCTTCATTTACATGTATTCTGTTTTCATGCATTCATACCTCATTCATATGATATATTGCTACCCTTGGGCACTGACACGGGTACATGAGATTACACTCGGGTTAGATATTTACCCTAGCCTTGTTATAGGCTGCTGGTTATTTATATTTGAGGATGTATATTGATCGTATGACCTAGGATTGCGTCATACATGCGATTTCTATTCGTAGATGTTTTTCTATTCACGAGTTGGCAACTCACCCCCGTTGTGCCCCAGTTTCTTGCAGGTTTTGCCGTACAGGTTTTATTACGGCTTTGCGGGCTCAGTTTCATTCGGGTGACTTGCTAGTAGGTGGGTTTTTCTTGTATCGTACCCATCATATTACCTTGTATAATATTATTCCGTTGTATCTAGTAAATTCCATCAACCAAACATGTATTTATTTTGAGATAGAGACCAGTGATGTTATTCCTTCGACCTTAGAGTCGCGCGTTATTTTTCTGCGGTTTTCTTGTGGATTTGAGTTTCCTTTTGAATTTTGATCCTCGCCGTTGGCGTTGTATATTATATTGCTTGTGTGGTTGTGACCGTCGATTGACGAAGAGCTAGCTCCCGCTTGGGGATGCCTTTTTATTGATTTCGTATACTATTCATGTTGTATCCCGTTTGGGAGCCAGTATTTACAAAGGAGATTCTGCCGAAATTTTCAGTAAATTTTGATGTTCTTAAAAACCGCATAATTCGGCTTATGCTATTAAAACTACTTGTTTTAAATTGGTTTTCCTTCACTCTACTTCTTTTCTTGGTTTGGATTTCTGGGTTTTCGGTTTACTTAGATTACGTACGCCTCGAGACGTTTCGTAGTTTAAGTGCCGGTCATGTTCCGTACTTTCGGGACGTGACAAAGTTGGTATCAGAGCGTTAGGTTTTAACCTTCGGAGCGTAGGATGACCCTTGGTTGATGGAATATGTGACTAAAGTAGAGTGACGTACCGTTGGTATGTTCCGCGGCATATTTACGACACGCCACTCCACTTAAGAAGCCTTAGGATGTACATTTCCTTGTTCAGTATTATATTCCTTCCTGATCTAGCCTCATCGTTACCAGTTTGGTTTTGCTGCCACGATTTCGGGCAGGGAGAGCTACGGCTAGAGTTGCGGTCAACAGGAGCTCGTCACAAACGAGGACTGACCAGGGCGTGATTCCGGCGACACCCAATTGCAGAGATGTGTCTTTTTACTGTGTTTCCGCGCCACGAGCGTTTGGCGGATCGCCTTTATGAGGTTACTCGGAGGTGCTGATCGACACTAGAGAATTGAGCCAATGATGGAGACCAGCCAGATTTTGATGACCGTTGATGTGTTGCTTACTCCTGATGATTGAGGCACGGTTCAGCATGCAGACGAGTGAGCCAGTTATTGCTGCGAACGACGAGATATCGCCCCAGATGTTGGAGCTATTGCAGTATAAGTTGTACTAAGAGATGATAGAAGGTCGCTAGTCATCGAGGATGAATGACTAGGACATGTGGATCGTTCGCCTACCCCGATGCGAGGTCATCAGATAGATTGATTCCAGCTAGAGACGACTTCATGCGGAGACGTTGGGAGTCGACAGAGACGATCGAATGTCAGAAACCTATTATTCCAAGTTTAAGGTAGTCGGAAAGACATGCAGGCAATTCTATGGTCCCTCTAGAAGAATGAAACCCTAACTCGACTTAATGACCGTGTGAAAGCCTTTGAACCTTAGGGTTTGCGGCAGTTCTGCGGCGCCATTAGTGAGGCTTGGGTTTTCCCTTCTACGGCTGGACCACCGATGCTGTGGTATATACTCGATACTATTAAACTGTACCCAAGATGTTGAGCTCTTGGGGGATTATGAGGTTTTGACGAATCGATTGGATGGCTCGACTTAATTCGGATGCTAGGTGGTGAGATGCATTCTTGGGAGACTCCAGATACGAGGATAGCCGTTGGAGCTCAGTCCATGCAGCCACGACGAGACGAGTCCAAAGCAGACGACATTAGAGAAAAGTGGAGTAAGAGGTTCGTACCAGATCTAGATGAGATGACGTTCCACTCTGCCGACATCAGAGATTCGATGCGTATGCCGAGGCATGGTACTTGGACTTACCTTCCAGAAGGAGTCGCGATGAGTATGCAGTCGTTCCAGAGCAAGATGCAGATATAGGAAAGGACAACGACTTCCGGACAGTTGGCCCGAGATTCTTAGAGGATGCACTTGAGCGGTACTGTTCCGCCATTATTGATTTCGATGTTTTGGGTGATTTATTCGTATGATTTGATTTTGATGATTGAGGATTTACGATCTTTGCACAGTGTTGCACTTGATATCGTTTTCGTGCTTTAGTTTCACATGTTTGCGATTTTACGGTTTTAAACAGTTGAGTTGGTTTTGTGCGTATGCATGCACACGAATTGGTTCCTGCACTCTGTATAGTTATTATATGCTTGCAGTGTGCACTGGACTTCGATTTCGATTGTGATACTCGATATTTTTTTTGTGCACCTTGTGCACCTGATTGATTTTGCGCACGTTCGGCGCTTGATATTGGATTTCATGATTTCGTGCACGATGGATGCACCTGATTTGGATTTTCGCGCATGTTGGGCGCATGTTTTGAAGGGTGATTTTGGTGCACACCAGAGGCACTAAATTGAGAATTTTTCGTGCATGTCAGGTGCACCTGATTTTGCTGTCAGGCACACATGTTGCCTACGACAGATGTTTCATGCACACCCGATGCACTTAGATGTTGTTTCTGTGCGCATGTATGGCACATTCATGGATTTTGATTTCCGTGCGTACCAGACGCACGTAGATTCATGTGCATATTTTGGGATTGATTTCGTATAGAGCAGTACGTTTTTATGATATTGCTATGTGTTTTCGTACTGAGCAGGACTAGTCAGAGGACAGTACCTGAATATATTTTTGCATGCATTGATAGTTATTGAAGGGATTTCCAAAAAGCGAGCTATAGCCTCAGTATTTACCTACGTGTCTGATATGACACGAAATGTTTAAAACAAGGAGACCCTTCTAAATTATTTCCAAAACGGCGGAACGTACATTTCAAACAAAGGTATATATGTATATAGTTATTTTCTTATGATAGACGTCCGCCACTGTGCAGTGTTATACGCGTTGCACAGCGACTTAAAGAGATTTGGCATGCATTTCCTTCAGATACTTACAGATATAGATTCGATATTTACATGTATAGTTTCGAGTTATGTCATATTGGTTTTGATTTGGATTTGGCATTGATGTCTTCTCCATGACTCCGATGATTGCGGGATGTTTGACGGAGTTTTGATTTGAGTTATATGCTCATTTTTCAAGCGCATGCGCTGCGCTACGATTTGTTTTATGTAGTTACAATTTCGGAGCCCCGACGACTTGATGGTTTTTCTTAGATGTTTTAGTATTTGGGGGAGTTTGAATTTAAATTCGGGGACCGAATTTCTTTAAGGGGGGAAGATTGTAACGTTTTGAAAATCGTTTCGGTGAAATTTCGAAAAATCGGTAAAATAAGGGGGTTTTCTGTAAAAAGTCAAAATACAAATATATTATTATAAAAATTAAATATACATATTCTAGCTATGTAATTGCTATTATTTGGTGTTTATTGAGCCGCTGGTGAAATTTTAAATTTTCTGAAAAAAATATTATTTTATTATTATTTTAAGCCGTCACTAATACATTTAATTAGGGAAAATTACAAATTGGAATGAGTTGAAACAAATTTTGTGCATCATAAAACATTAAATAAAATTTTATCATGTGGTTTTTGGAACGAAATCATTTGCCAAAACGGTTTAGAAATTATTGAAGAAAAAAGGCTTTTTTTTAGCGTAAATGGATGTTTGGGGTATTGCATTTATCATTTTTCATCATCCCACACCCGTACCCACACCCACACACCCCCATTCACTTCTCCCCTTGGTTGAATTCAGTAGCCCCCATCTTTTTCCCCACTTGAATTTCAAAGGAAAAGAAATGAAAGAAAAGAAAAGAAAATGGAGAAATGAGGTGGACCTTTGACCTTGAATTGACTTTGACTTCTCCCCCCACTTTCTCTACCTCCCTCTCTCTCCTCTCCCCCTCCCATTCCAGCCGACCCCCCCTCTCCTACTGCAGCAACAGCCCCCCCCATTTCCCTTCTCTTTTCTCTTCAAAACTTCATCAAAAATTGCCCCAAAATCCATCAAAAAAATCCCAAAACCCAAATCCGACTCCTACCCATTTTAGCTTAGCCCGTATAGCATGGATCTTTGTGAAAAGAGAGCATTTTGGGAGGCCATGGATGCTTGTGGATCTTCAAATATTTTTGGGTATAATTCTAAAACATTTTTGCTTAATTTGTTACTAATTTCTTAAAGCTAATTTAATTAAGTGTTAATTTGGTTTATGTGACTTTAATTGCATGATTAAACATTTCAAGTTAGGGTTTGTTGTGGAAATGAGTTGTGTTTGATTGTGTATGGTTTAGTGAGGTGGATTAACATATTTAGTTTTGTAGAAAACTAATCTAGTTGTTAATTACAAGTTGTTACTTGAAAAATGTCCAAATTAAGCTTTTTGTTGCAAACTAGTTTTTTTGATTTAATTCGAAATATGAGATTAAAAATATGGTTAGGGTTTTTATCATATTATTAACTTTATTAAGTATAGTTTAACACTTTAGTTCATGGAAATCCAACCTAAATTGTAGTTTGTGCATTTTTGCTATGAAATTGTTAAAAAGGGTATTTTGTAAACTAGAATATTAGGGTTTTTGGAATTTAATGAGATTAAATTATGGAAATTGTTTCTATGACTTATTTAAGATATTTAATAAGTATATTGGCCGCTACATTCATTTAAACAACATGTTTTGTACAAAAACGGCGAATTGTGCTTGCTAGATTTTCGGAAAAATGACTTTTTAAGTGAAATTGGGGTTTTTGTGAGTTTTAACCTAGTTCATATTAAAATTAGTGTTCGTGAATGTGCAAATGAGTGTGATTGGATTTTTCTCGGTGGTTTGACGTTTGTACATCGACATCGAGGGTTGGTTTGACTATTCTTGCATGCGTAGGCGATGGGTTTGGACCTATGCGTGATACGCGTGCCGATTTGATTTTCGTATGCCGTTTCGATTTCGAATTTAGTTTTAATGCGATATGGTGCGTTATGATATGTAGGTACCCCCATGTGGACTTTAAGACGACAAGCAAGCGCGTGGCGAAATCGGCACCGGCTAGCGAGGACCAGGTGAGTAGATTTATATCTACGGGGAGAAGTCGGGTGGATGGCGTATAGCACCCCCGCAGTCCGTGGTGATGTATACGGATGCGTATACACACCAACAATTTATGATATGTTGTTAGGATTTATTATTGATGATTTTAGATGGATATTGTGTTGGATTGGTGCATGGTTACGAAACCTTAGGTAGTGGGTGCACTACACTTACACATACACACATATACATACTTGCATCCATTCCTTATTTCATATGTGCGTGTATGGGAATTTATATTTATGTGTTCACATGGGTATGGGACTATGTGTTCATATACTGGATTTGAGGATAGTATTTGGAATTTGAGATGAGTCGATGAGATTGGGCTTGAGGCCAGGAGATCGGTGATGTGATTTGGTTCGTATTGAGATACGACATGATGTTTTAGCGGGTCTTCTGACGTAGTAATTCTTACACCCGCATGCATACATAGATGGCATCAATATTGTACTAGACGTAGGACATTATTCCGGATCATGATATTTGATAAAGAAGAGACCAAATGAATAGTGTGATTGAAGTGACTTTGACCCGTACCTAGATTTGGGGATGCCGTACGACGGATTTACGTACGAGCTATATATTGATGATTGATCCGCACTCTTGACTTGGGATGTCTGATTATAGATATGGTATCGGATATGATATTATTGAGGCGGCATCACCGACTAATATATATACAGGTATGTATATACATCGATTCAGATGTTAGGCGGTTTCCTTACCTGTAGTCCAGCTGGTTAGCTTAGCCCTTTAGTTTAGTTTAGTTGTTAGATTAGATTCGATTCTTACTTATTTCAAAAACTAACGAATCGTGGGTATTTTAAAAGACAGCCCAAGGGATCCTACGGAGATTTCAAAAGACGTATCTTTTAATAAAAACACCGTAGCCCCTATTTTCAAAACCCCATGATTCGTGTTATTTCAAAAGGCACCATTTGTAGGACTTATATTAGATTAATGCAGATTAGTTATAGTTGCGTCTAGTTTTCAGCTTCCGCTCATTATTGTGGTTCGCATCGCATCGCATGCTTATATTATGTTTCGTACTACATTATTGATATCATGCTGTTAGGACACCAGCACCATTACCGATGATGCGTATGTACCGCGTACACTTACTTGCCGGCTCACACACATCTTCATCGGTAATTGTCATGCCACGTACACTTTAGAAATACTATTGCATTGACATAGGTTGTTAGCTAATAATTTAGACATGATATTAGTGTACTCGCCTTATATGCTAGATTAGACATTGTAGATATTACTTGTTACTTCATGCATGTTAATATTCATTGTTATGCCGCATTCATGGATTTTTATGCCGATATGCACTGTTTACATGCTATTGAGGATTGGATTCGGATTTCTATGAGATTTTCTGGTTTTGGGGGAAAACCGCAAAACTTATATAAGCTTCTTTCTCTCTTTAAAATAAAAGTGCGGTTTTCCCATGCTGTATGAGTCGTCCACCATGAGTTTGCTGATGGATTTCGAGACCCGATTCGAGGAGGCGGATGAACCGTTTCGGGTACATGGTGGACCCGGTAAGGTACCCCGGGGCAAGAAGCGCGTGATGATGACGATGTGAGCCTGGCAGGAGAGCACTACCTACCGGTGATTTTACCCGACGCGTCGGATATCCGGAGGATACCGTCGTGGTCTTGAGATGGATGGTAGGGGCCGGTCTGGACTGACGGCGCCCTAGATATTGTGATTGAGACATTGAGATTTCGAGATATTGAGGTACAGAGACTGTGATACAGAGATATTGAGATATTGGGATTACGTTTTGTGCCGATGCTAGGCACTGTTTTATGCTGATTTCATTATGATACCTCGTTTTAAAAATACAAAGGAAATCTCATTAAATTATGGAAACAGTTCTTCATTTACATGTATTCTGTTTTCATGCATTCATACCTCATTCATATGATATATTGCTACCCTTGGGCACTGACACGGGTACATGAGATTACATTCGGGTTAGATATTTACCCTAGCCTTGTTATAGGCTGCTGGTTATTTATATTTGAGGATGTATATTGATCGTATGACCTAGGATTGCGTCATACATGCGATTTCTATTCGTAGATGTTTTTCTATTCACGAGTTGGCAACTCACCCCCGTTGTGCCCCAGTTTCTTGCAGGTTTTGCCGTACAGGTTTAATTACGGCTTTGCGGGCTCAGTTTCATTCGGGTGACTTGCTAGTAGGTGGGTTTTTCTTGTATCGTACCCATCATATTACCTTGTATAATATTATTCCGTTGTATCTAGTAAATTCCATCAACCAAACATGTATTTATTTTGAGATAGAGACCAGTGATGTTATTCCTTCGACCTTAGAGTCGCGCGTTATTTTTCTGCGGTTTTCTTATGGATTTGAGTTTCCTTTTGAATTTTGATCCTCGCCGTTGGCGTTGTATATTATATTGCTTGTGTGGTTGTGACCGTCGATTGACGAAGAGCTAGCTCCCGCTTGGGGATGCCTTTTTATTGATTTCTTATACTATTCATGTTGTATCCCGTTTGGGAGCCAGTATTTATAAAGGAGACTCTGCCGAAATTTTCAGTAAATTTTGATGTTCTTAAAAACCGCATAATTCGGCTTATGCTATTAAAACTACTTGTTTTAAATTGGTTTTCCTTCACTCTACTTCTTTTCTTGGTTTGGATTTCTGGGTTTTCGGTTTACTTAGATTACGTACGCCTCGAGACATTTCGTAGTTTAAGTGCCGGTCATTTTCCGTACTTTCGGGACGTGACACAAGCCCGCTCCAACTCCTGTAAAAGCCTGCCGGTAACACTTTCCGTACAGTCCGGTCTCCTCGTCTGATATGTCGCATATCAAGTCTAGGGGTGGTAAACGTCAGACCCCAATAACCGATAAGTCGTGCCGATGTGAGGCTCATAACGGTTCGAGAAACTACAGGTAACATACCAGTAAATCTCTAAATCAGCCCTGGCCAGGGACTTCCCTGTTACGGCCAATCGAGCACAGCGCAACATCAACCCCCAATACCGGGAGAGACGAAACCCATCCTATCGCTCATTGCCTCCATGTGACTCGGGACTGTACCCAAAAACCACCGTTTTGCACGCCCTCATAGACGTAGTAAGGTGGAAATCAAAGCACAGTTGGAATCACACAAGTCTCTATGACGATCTCAGGTCTACAGACTAACCTGCACAAGTGTCACCGGAGAACTGCCACCTGACGTGAGGTATAATACCATCTGGGAGTTCTCGGCGAGTCCGCCCAGTGTACCCAGTCTCCACTGAGCACCCGTATACCATCTCTGATGTCAAACACCAATGGATATGGGATCATCCATCGCCCATCTCATGGGTCGAGAAGCATATACGCTAGTCTACACTGGTATATCGATGCCCCGTCTTGATACACCTTCGACTAGGGACCTTGAAGGATATACTTATGAACTACCATGTCCCCACTAGTATGATCCGCATCATCGTCCAGGTAGTCAAGTACACATCCTAAGGGCTTTACCAACATGTAACGATAAGACAGTATAAAGAGACAAGTATACATGTTAAAGTAAAGAGCAACCAGATAGCATACTATCATATCGAGCAAGAAATTCCTCTCTATATATGTCCAAGCATCCAATATAATATACATCATCTGTACAATACTGGCCTCTAGGGCATACATACAACTAACAATCTCCCACTTGCACTAGGGCCAGCTGCTGTAGTATCGCATACTAAGCATCCCGAAGAGTCTCTCAAACTGTATCTGGGGAATGGCCTTCGTGAGTGGATCCGCTGTGTTGTTCTTCGTGTCAACCCTCCTGACATCGATCTCCCGGCGATCAACTATCTCCCGGATCAGGTGATACCGCCTCAGAATATGCATGGATCGCTGATGGGACCTGGGTTCCTTGGCTAAAGCCACCGCTCCATTGTTATCGCAATAAAAAGGTATTGGATGCTCAATGGATGGAACCACTCCAAGTTCAGTGATGAACTTCTTGATCCAGACAGCCTCTTTGGCAGCATCGTTGGCAGCGATGTATTCAGCCTCCATCGTCGAGTCTGCCACGGTTTCCTGCTTGGAACTCTTCCAGCTAACCGTCCCTCCGTAAAGGGTAAAGACAAATCCCGACTGCGACTTAGAGTCGTCCTTATCACTCTAGAAGCTCGAATCGGTAAAGGACTCCACTTGGAGTTCTCCGTTACCATACACCAAGAGCATCTCTTTAATCCTTCGTAAGTACTTGAGAATGCTCTTCACAGCTGTCCAGTGACTCTCTCCAGGATCAGCTTGATACCTACTCACTACACTTAGTGAGTATGCTACATCGGGTCTGGTATATAGCATCGCATACATGATAGAGCCTACAGCCGAAGCATAGGGTATCCCTTGCATGCGAGCTCTCTCCAAATCAGTCTTGGGAGACATCTCTTTGGAGAGAGTGAGCCCTAAGATCGTAGGTAAAAACCCACGTTTAGACTCTTCCATACTAAACCTCTTTAGTATGGTGTCAATGTACCTGGATTGGGACAATCCCAATATCCTTTTAGATCTATCTCTATAGATCGTGATTCCCAATATGCAGGAGGCATCACCAAGATCTTTCATTGAGAATCTTTGTGATAAGAAGAGCTTCACCGATTGCAGCATAGGAATGTCATTTCCTATCAAGAGTATGTCGTCCACATACAATACGAGGAAGACAACCTTACTCTCTGCCACCTTCTTGTAAATACAAGGTTCATCTACATTTTTGACGAAATCAAACTCTTTGATAACGACATCAAAGCAGATGTTCCAACTCCACGATGCTTGCTTTAATCCATAAATGGATTTAAGCAGCTTGCACACTTTCCTGCTGCTCCCACTATCTACGAAGCCCTCTGGCTAAGTCATGTACACGCATTCTTCTAAATCACCATTTAGATAGGCGGTCTTAACATCCATTTGCCAGATTTCGTAGTCATGATATGCAGTGATGGAAAGCATGATCCGGATGGATTTAAGCATAGCCATTGGAGAAAAGGTTTCGTCATAGTCCACACCTGGTCTTTGACGAAAACCCTTTGCAACAAGTCTAGCTTTGAAAGTCTCCACTTTCCCATCTACACCAAGTTTTTTCTTGAAGATCCACTTGCTCCCAATGGGTTTTACCCCTTCAGGAGCATCTTCCAAAGTCCATACTTTGTTGGCGTACATGGATTCCATCTCGGACCGCATTGCATCCAGCCATTTCACTAAGTCCCCACTCGTGATGGCCTGCTCGAAGCTAGTTGGGTCATCATCAACCATGATACAATCCTCACTCCCACCATCTACGAGAAAACTGTAGTATCTCTCAGGTGGGTGAGGAACCCTACTAGATCGGCGGAGAGGCTGAGGTTCATTGGGAACTACCGAATCCTCCGGTTCCACTAAATCTTTAGTTGCAGTTTGTGTATCTGGAACCTCTTCCAGCTCTACCACTTTGCCACTAATTTCTTTTACAAGAAATTCCTTTTCTAAAAAGGTGGCATGTTGAGCAACAAACACTTTTTGTTCTTCACTGTGGTAGAAAAAATACCCATATGAGTTCTTTGGATATCCCACAAACTTGCAAAGAACTGACCGTGCCCCGAGTTTGTCCGGATTTTGTCTTTTGACATAGGCCGGACAACCCCATATCTTAACTCGTTTAAGATATGGTCTCTTCCCACTCCATATCTCATATGGTGTGGTAGTTACAGATTTAGATGGAACTTGATTCAATAGGTATGCTGCTGTCTCCAGCGGATACCCCCAGAAGGAAATAGGTAACTCAGCAGTGCTCATCATAGAGCGCACCATATCTAATAGGATGCGGTTCCTCCGTTCTGATACACCGTTGTGCTGTGTTGTATATGGAGGAGTCAGCTGAGAGAGAATCCCATTCTCTTTTAGGAAGTCCAGGAATTCATTGCTCAAGTATTCACCTCCTCGATCAGATCGAAGGATTTTAATACTTTTCCCGATTTGGTTCTCGACTTCTTGTTTATATTATCTAAATTTCTCGAAAGCATCTGATTTTTGTTTCATCAGGAACACATATCCGAATCTAGAGAGATCGTCAGTGAATGTAATGAAGTACGTAGAACCATCCTGGCATGTGTAGACATGGGGCCGCATACATCACTATGTACCAGTCCCAAGAGTTCCGTAACTCTCTCTCCGTGTCCCGTAAACGGAGTTTTGGTCATCTTGCCTTTGAGACATGACTGGCAAGTGTCATAAGATGAAAATTCAAACGGATTCAAATATCCATCTTTATGCAACTTAGCTAGTCGTGTCGCATTGATGTGACCCAGTCTGCAATGCCACAAGAAGGATTCGTTCAGTTCTAAACTCTTCCTCTTATGTGTGTTTGTTATGCTCAGAACTGTTGATTGATTTAGAACATAAATGCCATTGCACAACGTGCCTGATCCAACCAACTTTTGGTTTAGGAAAATGTTCATAACATTATCCTGTAATACAAAATTATATCCCTCTTTACTCAACAAAGAAACCGATATAATGTTGCATATCAGGTTCGGCATGAAATAGCATTCGTTCAGAATCAATGTATTAACAGTTGGCAATACAAGGTGATATTCCCCGACGGTTTTAGCTGCGACAATTGCACCATTTCCAACCCTTATGTCTTTATCACCTTCTCCAAGTTCTCTACCTTTCCTAAGCCCATGTAACTTATTACATATATGGGATCCTGATCCGGTATCCAATACCAAGGACGTAGAGCAAATGGAGAAACAGTTCTCTGTAACGAACACACCCGAAGAAAATGCATCAACATGTACTTTCTTCATTCGGGTGGCATGGGAATCCTGGTATTCCCCTATATCATGTTCAGTCCTATAACTCTTATAAGAAAGAACGGAACCAACGTTCCCCAGCACAGTATAACATGTGGGTTCGGTCAATACATCCATATTATTATCTTGATTAAGGCATGATATGGTCGCTACCTGGAGAGAGAGAGAGAAGAAAACACTTTAGCGTATGCTCTTGCAAGATCAGATTGGTTATTATCTTATCTAATCAGGATGGCTCCCACTGTTTTTTATCAAATCTTTCTTCAAACCCTAAAAAGAAAGACTAACCGGGATTAATTACACCCTACAACTTCGCCAATCTTTCAGCCAGGCCAGTGTCGGTACTTTGAGGGAGGTTCCCCGTACTTTCGCACGGAGCTAATTAAAGTAAACCTCGTTTTCCCAGAAGCGTAACCACGTTGACACCTTTCTAGACACCTACTTGATCGGCTAATTGTCCTGTGTAAAACTCTCCCGGGAGTAACAATTACTCACAGTGGGTATCGGGATCCAACTATCTCATAGAAGGTATGCAATCTCATTGCAAATTTCAACACTTGAAATTCCCGATAATATTTTGCCCCAAACGATCTATGACCTTGACAAGGTCAACAAACCATAGACCGTAAGTCAAGTTCAACCCGTCATTTCTTGATTGAATTAAACCCACCCGCACGACCCTTGACAAGGTCAACAAGGCCGTACGACTACCCTAAAACAATCTGCATCATATGCATAAACAGATAAATACTGGTCAGCTACCGCACACTACGCCTTCACAAGGTCAACAAACGCAGCACGAATACTAAGCAGGACTTATCTGAAATGACGGAGGGCTACGACAGGTTTTTCTGAAAACCTATTGCGTAATGAACTTGATATCGTCGTAGAATCATGTGAATTTTGAAATGGAGTGATTTTGAGGCTTTCATTAGTTTTGCTAAAGAGGTCACTCCCGGTGAAGGGATCTCGGCTCTTTCCTTATGGAATAAGGTGCAGGATATATCATATACATCACTATGCAAAGCAAAACTCCAAAAGGAGTCAAAAGTCAAACCGAGTGTTGTAGCATCTGCCAGTTTTGCTAAAGAGGTCACTCCCGGTGAAAGGATCTCGTCTCTTTCCCCATCGAATAAGGTGCAGGGTATATCATATATACCGCTATGCAAAGCAAAACTGTAGCTACCCTTTTTATTTGAAAATTTGATTCTACAACATCTTTTAGTTTTCTTTTCTTTCATTAATTAGTTAATGAAGTCCCATCATTTAAGTCACCTAAACATCACAGATAAATACGACGTACACTTATGCCATCCGCATTCGCCTCGATATCCCCTCGTGCACCGTTAGGTTAGGTAACTAACGGCAGAGCAGGGCAGGGCTAGCGCGGGTGTAAAACATAAGTAACGCCTATATAATATATCATATATACTATATACAGTATTTATCACAGAACATCAAATGATCGCATCACAGATATCGCAGCAGAAGAAATATATGAAACATTGGATATACTAGGACGTCCGTGTTTTATTTTGAGCCTCTATAAAACACGGATTCCACGGTCGCGATGAATAGCCAAACCCACACCCCTAGACCCCTACGAGAGCGGCAAGCAACCCTACCAATTCTAGAGTTAGGAGACCCGGACTCCACTCCTCGAGTTGGTCTCCCACTGGATTCCAGAACCCGGTTACTTGTGCTCTCCTCATTGGGTCTATCCTAGTGCGGAAAAGTAAATAATATACAAAAGGTGACATCAACGTCATCCCGGAAGTGCCCCAATAAAAGAATATTACATACATTTAAATTTACATGAATGAAAATAAAAACTCTCATCTCACATAAAACCCCCGGCTATTTAGAACGCGACGATCCAATATAACATATCCAGCAACACATAGCATCACATGTCATCAACGTAAGTAAATATGCGCATCCCAATTGTCGTTGACATATAGCAACGAAACCGGCGATATCACATATTACACTTACGGTCACAGAAAAGAAAGTGTAAAACTACAACATTTGGAATCCACAATCACTTTAGACATTGTAAATCCGAAATATCACATATTTCGCATTTCATGCCTAACTGTATGAATTCCACATATTGTATCACATTCCAGATAAATAGACAGTATTAAACTTTTCGATCGAATAGTCAAATACCCAAGATTTCCAAAAATACTTCAACACATGAGTGGAGTTCAAACGTTCCAGAATACGTCACAGTAGCAACGGTCCAGCCGTAGAAGGGTCAAGCCAACACCTCACATATAGCACGCCGTACTGCCCCAAACCCTAAGGTTCAAAGGGCAGTTCAAGACGGCCACATAGTCGAGTTAAGGTTTGTTGTCTTCTAGAGGGTCCATCGCATCACATGCACGTATTTCCGAAAGATTTAAAACCCGATAAAAATTCAACACTTGAATATTTTTCGTACCGGGAAAAATTGAGTTAATGATATCCGTTCGAACATTTTAATACTTTCAAAATTATCCGGAATAACAGAACAAAATTAAATTCCCCGATCGAATCGATGATTACAAAATGAACCCCTGAATACTCAACACTTGAGTCGGTTTAAAAATACCCATAAAATAGCACAATCAGATACAAGAATTATTGTGCAAGCCAACTGTCAAAGTCTCCCTGTACGGCCGCGGTTTCGCGGCACAAGCAGGGTATTGCCGCGGAACCGCGGCGGTCCGTACATATTACGTCACTAATTTTGCACCGTAATTCTTATAAATCCCTGCTGTATTTTTTAGGTATTTTTAATTCTGAAAAAACCCAGATTTTGAAAAAAGTCCAGAGAGGGGTTGATTTCGACGTTGTCGGGTTCGTTCGGAATTTTAACTTCGTTAACACATCGCCTAATGCTCTAGCTAGTCTCTGATACCACTGTATGGTTACTAGGCACACTAACAAGGCTCTACAAGGAATCGACCATGCCAAAATTAAATTTTTATGTGCCGAATAACACTAAGCAAGATCGTATACTAGAGTTTAGGCGAATCAATTAGCAAGTAAACAACTTTACTCTAAAGGGAATACGAAATACAGCCTTTGTAGATCGGTCCTTCACTTTTAAAGCTCCTTGATGAAGTCCCTTCGCTGCGATCAAGGTTCTCCCGGACTCTTGCATGGCTTCACAAGGCGAAAAATGCGACCTTGCTTGAAGTCTCCGAGGCCGAAGATGATCTACGTCGAGGGAATTCCGACTCAAGCTCCTACTTCACCAACTAGAGAATTAGTGAAATAAACACCCTAAACTAATATGCTAGTCTAGTAGAGGATGAAGAAATAGGAAGTGGGTTCTCTTTGGAATTTTATATCTCACAATCTTTTACTCTCTTTTCAAAACCCTAGTTTGCTTTATCTTTTATTCAATGAAGAAGATGAACAAAAGAAATAGGAAAGGATAATGATCAAGTGAGAAGGCTAACCATGGTGAGTGAGTATCATATACTAACCCTTGTAGAGCTATAACCATGGCTAAAGTTTATGGTTGGGTTAAGAAATATCCATAGTAAAAACAAATTTAGTGGAATTAGTCAAATGCTTCCACAAGCTTCCACAAGCTTCAAGCATTTAGCTAATTCTCCACTAATTTTGCAATTACTTTGAATATTAAAATCCAACATAAAAGATAGCATGGTGTAAGTCTCATACACCCAAGTATGATGTATCATCAACCATGATACAATATGATAACACATTTTAACATATATCATATATATGTTAAAGTAGTGTACATGTGAGGAAAAAAACCCTAAGTGAACAAATGTTAGCAAGTGTAAATTAGTATATCTAATATACAATTATACACTTAATTATTAAATCAATACTTGACTCAATAATCCGGTCATATCGCATATAACCGGCTAACATCCATTGTATCGACTTATCAAATCAACACTTGATTCGATAACCCGGTCATATCATATATAACCGACCGATACAAAAAGTCGTGAGAATATAATACGGTATCGCATACACGCATTTATTCTCGGTCTCGCACATATCACATACGTGCTCCTATTTCGTTTTGCCTGAGCCAGTAAAACCTCTATGTAGGACTCTAAAGACTCGTTAATACGCCGGCAGTAGGTGATGATCACATCACGCACCCACAAGCCGTCAGCGGTACTAGCTGGACGTAACGGCTACCAGGGTATTGAGCGATTAGAAGATCAGCAAGCAAGCCCGCTCCAACTCCTGTAAAAGCCTGCCGGTAACACTTCCCGTACAGTCCGGTCTCCTCGTCTGATATGTTGCATATCAAGTCTAGGGGTG
This sequence comes from Agapanthus africanus, assembly GCA_030015575.1. Taxonomy (NCBI): domain Eukaryota; kingdom Viridiplantae; phylum Streptophyta; class Magnoliopsida; order Asparagales; family Amaryllidaceae; genus Agapanthus; species Agapanthus africanus. The sequence continues at coordinate 393,193,578 of JASDDO010000026.1, read as the reverse complement.
GTAAACGTCAGACCCCAATAACCGATAAGTCATGCCGATGTGAGGCTCATAACGAGTCGAGATACTACTGGTAACACTTACCAGTAAATCTCTAAATCAGCCCTGGCCAGGGACTTCCCTGTTACGGCCAGTCGAGCACAGCGCAACATCAACCCCCAATACCGGGAGAGACGAAACCCCTCCTATCGCTCATTGCCTCCATGTGACTCGGGACTGTACCCAAAAACCACCGTTTTGCACGCCCTCATGGACGTGGTAAGGTGGAAATCAAAGCACAGTGGGAATCACACAAGACTCTATGACGATCTCGGGTCTACAGACTAACCTGCACAAGTGTCACCAGAGAACTGCCATCTGACGTAAGGTATAATACCATCTGGGAGTTCTCGGCGAGTCCGTCCAGTGTACCCAGTCTCCACTGAGCACCCGAATACCATCTCTGATGTCAAACACCAATGGATATGGGATCATCCATCGCCCATCTCAAGGGTCGAGAAGCATATACGCTAGTCTACACTGGTATATCGATGCCCCGTCTCGATACACCTACGACTAGGGACCTTGAAGGATGTACTTATGGACTACCATGTCCCCACTACTATGATCCGCATCATAGTCCAGGTAGTCAAGTACACATCCTAAGGGCTTTACCAACATGTAACGATAAGACGGTATAAAGAGACAAGTATACATGTTAAAGTAAAGAGCAACCAGATAGCATACTATCATATCGAGAAAGAAAGTCCACTCTATATATGTCCAAGCATCCAATATAATATACATCATCTGTACAATACTGGCCTCTAGGGCAAACATACAACTAACAACCCCTTGGGCAGAAATTTGCGTCAGGGTAATAACTTCACTATAGTCGATTACTTGTTGCTTTGAATTGCGGTATTCAGTTGGAATATCCTGCACCTCATTCCACGAGGAAAGAGCCGAGATCCCTTCACCGGCAGTGACCTCTTTAGCGAAGGTTTTCGCCACTATATTTTCTAAAATGCTATCAGGTTCCTTAAGTGATATCAAGTTCGTTACGTTAAAGGTTTTTCGCCAAAAACCAGCCGTAGCCCTCCGTCATTTCAGTTGGGTATTCAGTAGTATTCAAGCTATGTATTTTGACCAACGCCAAGGCATAGTGTTTGGTAGCTGCTGGGTATTCATCTGTTGCATAGATAGATGAGTTGGTTTGGGACAGTCGTTCTGCTATTTGGCCAACGTCAGGGGAATGTACGGGTGTGTTCAAATTGACAAGATAATGATGGGTAGAACTTGGCATGTGACTTATAGCATTTGGCCAACGTCAGGGTCATAAGAGCATGGGGCAAAAATCCACATCGGGAGTTTCTAAAGAAACTGAAACTTGCCAAGTATGCGCATACCTTCTGGAGTGTGATAGCGTGAGTGAATTCCTTCACGTTATCATGCGATGATAGTTGGATCCTGATTCCCACTGATGAGTTAGTTTACTCTTCGGGTGATCCCGATTGATTCTTCTTTCTGGTTTGGAGGAGAATTTGACAGTACAGTGGGAGGTTTCCTGATTAGATAAAGTGATAACCATTCTGATCTAGGTTAAAGTGCACGCAGAGTGTTTCTTTTCTCTCTCTCTTTGGCAGCGACCATTGACCGACCCTAGACGAAGTTGACCGAACCTTCTTAAAATACTGGCTTTTGGATTGTCTAAGTTGCACAAGTCATTGTCGCTCCTTCTTTTACCCTTTGTATTTCTCAAAACACCTCGTATCACTACGAACATCCACTTCCATTGCATAGATCCATCGTATGGTTATATATGAACTCGAAGGGACTTCTTTGAGGATGGATCCAGGTTCAGGAGAAATTGAATTGGTTTATTCAGTTGTCTTTTATCATCACCTTCTCTCAGGTTGCGAGGGCTCCTTGGTTTAGGAGAGTACACCTATTACGCTTATTGGATTGTCTTCTTCCAAACCATAGGCAGGTGCCGAAAGGTAGGGAATGAAGAAAACCAATTAGCCTAAGTGGGGTGTACAGAAGGTAATAAGTAAAGACAAAATAAAAGGATTAGAAAGAGGGCAAAGTAAATTGCGACTGCTATCATTCACAACCAAACCACGTAGTTCATCGCCACTCCTATTTCACCTTTGCTTTTCTCTAATTGAGGAGGAATAGAATACGATTTATTCAAGTTGTCTTTTATCATCAGCTTCTCTCAAGTTGCGAGTACTCCTAGGATTAGGATTATACACCTCTTACGCTTATTGGATAGTCTTCTTCCAAACCATAGGCTGGTGCCGAACGGTAGGGAAGGAAGAAAACCATTTAGCCTAACGATTATGTACAGAAGGTAACGACTAAAGACAAATAAAAGGATTTGGAGAGATGGCAAAGAAATATATGGTTATAGTCATGAATTGGATTATGGAAGAGACATTACTAGGAATACCAGGATACCCCTACGAAAAATTTTCATGTTTCAGTTTCACTGTGCATTGTTAAAGGAAAACTGATTTCCCGATTAGATACTTACTCCAGGGTATGTATTTACCAGGTATGATTCTCACATCTATATGGTTTTACAGATGATGAGTAGGAGTAAGTTATTGGGAATAAGGTGATCATCCTCATTATATCGGAATTCGTTGTAATTGGTGATATTTGAGGAAGTCGCCTGGGTTTTTGCCGGAAGGCAAGTATTTGGTTTTGAGTATCCGTTGTTGTGCACCAATTTCAAACTGATATATCTGTACGTTTATTTTTATAAAGTGAGATATAACTTTTTGAAATTATGTCCGTGACATTTACCTATATCAGTTGACGATTGGGTTAGGAGTATTGAACAGTGGAGTAGTTCTTAACCATAAGTACAGTTTTCAACCTACGATGCACAGGTTTTGAGTTATTCGACTCAAGGGACTCATATAGAGTATTGTATGATGTCTAGTGTCCATTAGGATAAAGGGGTTAGTCCTCGTACTGTGTTCTGTTTACTTGTGACTTCTCTAGTTTTTAGACAAGTGTTTCGTAGAAATACAAGGTCTAAGTTTTGAGAAGTTGTGGGTATAGGAATAAAGTAGAGAACCAGATGTCGCAAGTATCGGGATTCTTCAAAAAGATCGAAGATGTAGATTCTTGTGATTGGTATTCAGTTGATAGTAATGGTTTTGAGAAACTTGTTTCTCTTTCAGGTTACTCATAATTGGATGTATTCCTAAGTTGAGTAATGCTGATTAGCCTCTCTCCATTAAGTTGATATGCACTGGAGACAGCTGCATGATTTGAATCTAGTTCCAATTAAATAAGTGCCAAAGTTTCTATATTGGATATAGAATGGTTCATATCTTAATGATGTTAAGGTACGGGGAGTTGTCCGGCTTATGCTTAAAACCAAACTCTGGATAACTCAAGGCATGTTTCTGTAATGGCAGTTTGCTGGTTGGCCCATGCTATAACGAGGGTTAATTTTCTACCATCTGGAAGATCAATGGTGATATTCTTCTTGACTCGCCACAGTTTTAGTAAAATGGATTTTTCAGAAAATAGTAGTGGGAGTATGGTAGAACTGGAAGAGATTCCAGAACCGCAAACGATTACGGAAAATTTAATAGGACCTATAGATTCAATCAAGTTTGACATTCCATTAGCCACTCCGCAGATATGGTGGGTTGTTGGATATGTATGCCGTAGAGGCCATTATTGTATAGTACTAATTTGTATAATACATTTTGGAGGCTTGGGATATATAAACGGGTTTACGACAGTCTTGCTCGATATAGTAGTATGCTACTTGGTTTGTTTCAATCTTAATATGTGTATGTGTTTCTTTTAACATATCGCTAATACATATTGATGGAGCCCTTAGGACCTTTGCTTGACTACCGGCGTTGTAACATAGCATTGCATCCGGGCTATCCCCCACGACCAATCCGCAACATCACAACAATACACAGAACATCAACGTGAATGTCACGTTCGCAAATCCGTCTAACCGGGCTATAGCAGTTAACGTGATTTACCGATCAAGTGACATTCACGGTCGCAGATATAATGTAAATACTGTGAACTAATGTGATTAAAATATTCGATCGATCAAATTTACCCAAGTGGGCCCCCAAGCACTACTGTAGCACATAAAGAAATTCTGGACACAAAAAGAATGTTCCAAAACCCCAATTTCTCTGTAAAACGATCACTGTGGAAAATTGGTGCAGTGAACTCACTGAACTGCGGCAGAGCCGCGGCACAAAGGGGGTTTTGGCCGTGGTTCCGCGGTGGTTCTACAGTATCACTCTACCAAATTTTCACAAATGTCTTAGAATTTCCTGCACAGTATTCTACAACAACCTGAAAAAATTTTGGAGCTAAAAAAAATTTCGACAGAAACTGTGCTTTTGAAAACGCGGGTTTTGGAATTTTGTTCGATCGAAAGAGTAAACACATTAGACCAAGCTAGACTAGGTTAATGGCGAGGCTCTGATACCACTGTAAGTGCACGGCGGCGCCCCGGCCGTTAATCCGACGCCGGAATGCGGAAGCGATGATTTACTTTAACTTTTTAAACCGGCACCACCGCGCACTATAAACCCGGATCGTGCCATTAAATCTAGTCCTAGCTAACAAGAAGGGGGTAGAGAGATATACCGAGCGATCCGTGTCCTTCGGTCTTCTCGTCGTCGTCCCGATCTCCCCGCGGAATCTCCGGTCTCCACCACGTCGCCAGAAGGGCACCACGTCGCCGGCTTCTTTTACGGGCTCCCACCTCAGGACCGAGGAAACTCGGGCATGAAGTTGGCGAGTCGACGTGCCCAAGATTTGCTGTAGAATGAGTGTAGAATACTTTGTCTCTTGGGGTTTGATGGAGTTGCCATTTTGGTGGAGGAAATGAAGTAGTGGAATTTTGTGATGAACTTGGGAATTTTTTAGCATGAAAAGAACAACAATTCCCATATACAAAATTTGGACAGCCCCCCCTCTATGATGGCCGGCCCTTGGCACATGAGGAAATAAAAAAGGAGAGAGAGGAGAAAAGAATGAGGGAGCCACACAATAATGCAAGAGTGAGAAAAGGTTATCATGATCAACCATGATCACAAACCAAGTTCAACACTCCAAATCAACCATCATGAACCCAAAGTCAAGCAATGATGAAGTCAAGAAAGTCAAGGTCATGGTGCAACCATCATGACACTACAATGTGCAAAGACAACCCTCCAAAATGCTCATTTGCACAAATGCAAATAAGCCCTCCTCCACCAATCTTCAGCCAATGAAAGATACAAAGAAATATGGCTGAAACGGAAAACAAACTGGCAACTCCAAAAAACTGATCCCGTAATAAATTACAGGAAAACCCCGCTACTGTATATACAAAACCGCATTTGTATTCCGACCGAAATACAAATGCAATGAGACAAAATCTACACAGTACAATACTAGCATCCGGCTTAAACCAAAGCTTGCTAGTATTATCCGTCCGATCCTGATCCGTGGAATACCGCACGTATCCGATCGAACCCTGCCATATATCCATACGGCCTCTAGTACTAACCATCCGATCCTGATCCATGCAATACCGCACGTATCTGATCGAACCCTGCCATATCTCCATACGGCCTCTAGTACTAACCGTCCGATCCTGATCCGTGCATTACCGCACGTATCTGATCGAAGCCTGCCATATCTCCATACGGCCTCTAGTACTAACAGTTCCATACTGATCCGTGCCATACCGCACGTATCTGATCGAACCCTGCCATATCTCCATACGGCCTCTACAGCGTTTCGCCCGAAACTTGAGTAACTGAATGTGGGGGACTCTAAAGACTCGTCAATACTATGGCTGTGGATTTAACCACTAGCACGTCAGAGGTATTAGCCATACGTGACGGGCCACCAGCTATTGACCAAAAGGGACGTCGATGAGCGAACTCATCCTGACACCCTACTGAGCCTGTCAGTGACAATATCCGTACAGTCCGGTCTGTTCGTCTATGAGTATCGCATGGCGGGCCTAGGGGGTTGGTAAAAGTCAGACTCACAAAAGCGGTACAAGTCGTGTCGGAGTGTAGCCCAGAACACCTCGAGATACTACTGGAATACCTACCAGCAAATCTCCTGCCTTGGCCAAGGACTCGTGTAAGGGCTCTCCTAGACACAGCGCGACCTCACCCCCAATACCGGGATAGAAGAACCCCTGAAGATCCGGTCACTGCCTCCATGTGGCTCGAGACTGTACCCAACTAAAACCTGTCTGCACGTCTCCTTTGAGCGTGGTAGGGTAGTAATCAAAGTACAGTGGGAACTCACACGAGACAAATGACGATCCCCAGGTCGATGAACTAACCTGTACACATGTCACCAGGGAACTGCTATCTGACGTCAGGTATAAGACCAACTAGCATGTTCCTGGCGAGTCCTGTCCGATGTACTCATAACCCAATGAGCACCTGTATACAACTTAGGTGAACCAACTGACACCAGTGGCTTGTGAGACCGGCCACCGCCCCTCGTTGGGGTCTCGACTGTATACACTAGTCTACTCTGGAGTATCGAAGCCCTGTCTCGAAACTCCCACGACTAGGGAACTTTTAAGGATGTGCTTATAGACTACCAGCTCCCACGTATATGATCGCCCTCATACTGCTGGCAGTCAAGCATGAATCCTAGGGGCTTTATCAACGTGCAATAGTGACCTGTAAGGTCACCTAAAGCGGTACACGATGATAAAGGTAAACCAGATAGCATACTATCATCTTGAGTAAGACTGTCCTACCGGGATAGGTCCTCCCCCAATCATTGCAATCACGTGCCTGTGATCCAATAATTGACTCTGAGGGCACTATCTCCAACATGTCCCACAGCCATCAGTACGTCGTACTGGAGATCGTATGCAGGTGCTCGTTAGGTTACGAGTACACTGGACAGGACTCGCCGGGAACTGTTGGTTGGTATTATACCTATCGTCAGTTAATAGTTCCCAGGTGACATGAGTACAGCTCAGTCCGTTGACTTGACACTGTCACTTCGCCTCAAGTGTGTTCCCACTGTTCTTAGATTACTACCCTACCATGGCTCTATTAAGGCGTGCAAACAGATAGTAGTTGGGTGCAGTCCCGAAGCACTTGGAGGCAGTGATGGTTAGACAGGATTCGTCTCTCCCGGTATTGGGAGTTGATATCGCGCTGTGTCTAGGAGAGCCATTACACATAGTCGTCCCTGGCAAGGGAAAGCGAGATTTGCTGGTAGTGTTACCAGTAGTTTCTTAGGGTGTTCTGGGGTACACTCCGACATGACTTGTACCGCTATTAGGGGTCTAACGTTTACCGCCCCCCTAGGCCCGCCATGCGATACTCTTAGACGAACAGACCGGACTGTACAGAGATTGTCACATTTAGGCTCGGTAGGAGTTCAGATGGGTTCACCTCATCGGTCTTCTTGTCGGCATCTACCTGGGGACCGTTACGTACAGCTAGTACCGCTTGCGGCCTATGGTTAAACCCACTACCAGCGTAGTGTCGAGCCTTTAGAGTCCCACACAGAGGGTTATTCTCCTTGGGCAAAACAGAGTAGAGGTCGCATGGTTTTGCGACGGGGTTCGTTCACATCCGCGCACTTGTGCACGTTTGATGTCCGAGAAGTTATTTCTAGCGGGCTTTGGTTTAAGCCAGATCCTAGTATTTGTTTTGAGATTGGTTTTGTCTCAGTGTATTCGTGTTCCTCAGAACACGGATGCGGGTGTGTATGCACAGTTGACAAAGGCAGAGGATTCTCATTAGGGTTGTTGACCGTTTACTTTTCCAAACCCTACTGAGAATGAGAAATATGATTAATGGTATTAATTAAGGATAATTGTGCCATGGTTAGGGTTATTGACCATTGACTTTGGTTGACTTGTTGACCTATGTTGACATATTGACCATCATCATTTCACATGAAAGATGCTCTTTGATTCTTGCAAAATTCATTTAATGTGAAATGATAATGGTCATTCCAAATGAACCATCACAATATCTTTAATTATTATTATTAATTCATGATTCTCTCATATGAGAGTATGGTTTCTATTATTCTCTCATTCTCTCTTGCTCTTTCTCTCTCATGTTTGGAGCTCTCCCTCTTCCTCTCAAAGCTTAAGTGTTCCATGTGTTGGAAATCATAAGCTTTTGAGACAAAACCATCAAGACTCATCTCTACTCTTTCTAGGGTTCTTTGTCTAGCAAACCAAGAACTCTAGTTACCTCTTGGTTGAGATAGGAGCTCAAGTTCGAGGCCCTCAGGTGGATCTATTTTCGGCAAAAGGAAGGCGACGAGGAGGAGCCGTTCAAACAACTACAAGGAGCAAGCAAGAAGGAGAACCACAACAAGAAGGGAAGGAGTTCAAGATCTAGGTATAACCATTCTACATAGTAGCTAGAACTTGTAGTTTATGTGTTAGTTTTTGTTTAGCAAAGATCCATCATGGATGGTCCATGTCACCTTGTGAGAAAATTTTGATTTTTACCTATTCTGCCTCCCCGAAAGAACCGGGGTGGGTAACGTGGACCTAACATGGGTAACCTCAGGCACCCGAGAGGTACTCCGGTAGCCTCAAGGACGGTGACAGGGAGGTTCTTGTTTACCCAGAATTGACACTACTGTTGTTCCAGGCTATGAGACCCGGCAGGAGGATGGGTATAGCGTCGTTCTAAACTAGTTTTAGAAGTGTACTTGTATATGACTCTGCCAGAGGGTTGTTGTGGTCAGTGGGAGCAGCGGAAGTAAGTGGGCAAGTAGCTTATGTCTATTTATAGACTAGAGCAGATATAGCGGAGATAGATCATCTAATTTTGATATGACAGTCATGGCTTTGACTTCATCAGAATAGGGGATGGGTCTGTTAAGAAGGTAGTAGGGGGTGATGTCATGGTATTTGGATGACATACACAGAGTAGAAAGTAAAATTCCTATACTACGATCAGTTGTACTGTGGTTGTTACACAGTTGTTTCTCTTTACAGGATATGGATATAATATTAGACATTCTAGTTACTAGATCTATGGTTTTAGATCTAGATTTGGGTAGTCTCCCAATGTGGGTACTTTGACAGTATTCTAATAGTATTTTAGAATGGACGACTCCTGGCATGGTGGTGTACCTGAAAGTGATGGAGTCTCCCTCTCTAAAGGTGTCTTACAGACTAAAGGGGAGAGGGATGTGCATGATTGGCATATCAGTTGCTTAGGCAATTGAGTCAATCGTGAGATGTCAAGTACCACACAAGATGCTGTTTTTGCACTAGATGCAATAAGTTTATATTAATCCAATCCTGAAAAAACATACGGAAGCAGTTTTAGAACATAAGTGCATGTTCTAGGGATTTGATGACGGCAGCCTCCTTTGGGAGACGGTTATCATTCCAGGCTTCCAAAGGTGACATGGATGACAGAGTTATAGTTTTCCCTCTGACAAAAAGGGGCAGTATTATGGACAGGTGGTCCAAGAGGATACTGTGGGAGGCATGGTGCTGGATACTGATTAGTTTCAGTTGTCGATACAGTCTAAGAGGTTTGGATTTGAGTTCATTTATGAACTAGGTCCCATCAAATATCCAGACATATTCTAAGACAGGTATTACTCAATTCGGGAGATGGCTTTCTCCGCGAACTTGAGATTAAGAGAGACATAGAAAGGAACATTAGGGCGGATCCACTCACTAAGGCTATTTCTCGAACACAAGAGTTTTACAAACGAGCTTTGTGAAACTGATTAGTAGAGGAGTTGGGTGTTCGGTATCACACGGGCTGTGAGTATGCGACATCGCAATAATTAGCCTTAAGTGCAATGGGAGATTGTTGGATATAGTGCCCTCAAAGTCAATTATTGGATCGCAGGTACGTGATTGCAATGATTGAAGGAGGACCTATACCTGTAGGACAGTCTTACTCGAGATGATAGTATGCTATCTGGTTTGCCTTTATCAGTCGTGTGCAGCTTTAGGTGACATGATCACTATTACACATTGATAGAGCCCTTAGGATCCTGCTTGACTACCAACAGTATGATGGCGATCATATACGTGAGAGTTGGGTAGTCTATAAGCACATCCTTAAAAGTTGTCCCTAGTCGTGGGAGTTTCGAGACAGGGCATCAATACTCCGGAGTAGACTAGTGTATACAGTCGAGACCCCGATGAGGGGCGGTGGCCGGTCTCACAAGCCATTGGTGTCAGTTGGATCATCTAAGATGTATACAGGTGCTCATTGGGTTATGAGTACACCGGACAGGACTCGCCGGGAACCTGCTAGTTGGTATTTATACCTAGTGTCAGATAGCAGTTCCCTGGTGACATGTGTACAGGTTAGTTCATCGACCTGAGTTCGTCATTTGTCTCGTGTGAGTTACCACTGTGCTTAGATTACTACCCTACCACGGCTCAAAGGAGTCGTGCAAACAGGTTTTAGTTGGGTACAGTCCCGAGCCACATGGAGGCAAGTGAGCGGATCGGCAGGGGATTCGTCTCTCCCGGTATTGGGGGTGAGATCGTGCTGTGTCTAGGAGAGCCATTACACCAAGTCCTTGGCCAAGGCAGGTGTGAATTACTGGTAGATATTCCAGTAGTTTCTCAGGGTTTTCAGGGCTACTCTCCGACACGACTTATACCGTTATTGGGGGTCTGACGTTACCAGCCCCCTAGGCCCGATATGCGATGCTCATAGACGAACGGACCGGACTGTACGTATATTGTCACTGATAGGCTCAGTAGGGTTCCAGGATGAGTTCGCTCATCAGCTTCCCTTTCGGTCAGTACATGGGCAGCCGTTACGCACAGCTAGTGCCGCTGACGTGCTTATGGTTAAACCCACTGCTAGGGTACTGATGAGTCTTTAGAGTCCCCTACAGATAGTTTCCCAAGTTCGGGCGAAACGTTGTAGAGGCCGTATGGTTTTATGGCAGGGTTCGAAAATGCACGTGCACTTATGCACGTGTCATATTTCGGACAGATAATACTGGTGGGCTTTTGTTTAAGCCGGATCCAAGTATTATATTGAGTCGGAATATTCTAGTCTCTCGTATTCGTATTCGGTCGGAATGCGGATACAGGTATGTATATACAGGTGAGGGGTATTCTCCTAATCCGTTACGAGAATATTTTAAAAAATGCATTTCTTTTTGGATTAATCATTTTGGTTTAAATGATTATGGATTTTGGAAAGTGTGACTCATTCTTGGTGACACATTTTTTCATGCATGTTCTTTAGTGACTCATGCTAATGAGTCACTAAGTGAGTCATGATAGAATTAATTGTGTTTTGTTTTGTGTATAGATATTTTAGAGTTTGTGGAGATATTTTTGGGGAGATATTTTTTGAGATATTTTCTTTACACAAACCATATATATCCACTCACAAAAGACATAACCATAAGTTATTATGCTTGAGTTCTTGCTCTCTTGATAGTTTTCTTGAGTTCATAATTTCCATCTCTAAGCATCTTCTTCAACCTCCAACCTAACTCTCTCATGTGATGAGAACCCTAGGGTGTTTGAGACAAGTATTCTACTCATTCTCTACTTCATCTTGGACATGTCGGTTAGCATACTTCATGTCCGAGTTGCCTCGGTATAGAGGCGGGAGCCCGTTTAAAGATCCGTTGATATGGTGCCACCTCGATGAGGAGACAGGAGATCAGAGTTGCCGCGAGGAGCGTGGGATGATGGCTAAAGACCGAAGGACTCGGATCGATCGGTATAGCCTTTCTACCTCTTTACAGTTTGTTAGTTTAGCGGTTCCTAATTTCTTCAATTCTAAAATAACATCAAGTAAAGGTAAACATGTAGCTATAACCAGATATATGTGTAAACATAAAAAGGTATATGTATCTACCTATAAGTAAATGATGTAATACACCCCCCGGGTATAAGTGAAGTATGTATGCAAAGTATACCTGTAGCTATGTCATAAAGTGTGTATGTACCTATCACTAATGGTACGATACTCTATAGGTATACAGGTAACTAGCATGTAAATATAAGAAGGCATATGTGTAAGCATGTGGATATACAGGTATGCTATATGTCATATGCGATAAGAAATATGGATCAATGTCACAATGACCCTAACCAAGCAATATCATATCTATAAGTGGATTATGCGTGACATGGCTATTATTGACGGTGTGTGTGGCATACAATCATTGCTCGTGCAACATGAATCGTCAATAATATATGCAGTTGTAAGTCGATGTAGTACACCCCAGTACTTGTGGGGAGGCGGATTTTACAAAAACGATCAAGTTTAAGGAACGAACATCGACTAACCGCTTAAATCGAAGCTAAACTCTAAATAACCGTATTCTATGAGTTTCTTTTCACAAGTGATTAGGGATTATACCTAATGAAACCGGTCCTTCTTCTTTACGTCCTCCTTTGTTCTCCTCGACCTTCTCTAGGTAGTAGACGATCCACCCGAGAGCGAAACTCCAAGCTAAACCTCTAACTTGAGGTAACTAATCAACTTTGATTGCTAATCAAAGATGAAAGGATGATGTAGAGTGTAGGTTATGGATGCTTAAGTCTAACTAAACCTTTGTTCTCAACACATGAGGATTAAGGTTAGTATCTTGAAGATGAGAGCTTGAGGAGAGAGAATATGAGATAAGATAATGAGAGAAGAGAGAGAGTGTATCATAATATTATGAAGCATTCTTATTTTCAACAAAAGAATAAAAGAAATGAATAAGCATGCTTCATAAAATATCTTGTGATGATTCATTAGCATGAGTCATTAAGCAATAAATGTGCATTAATGAAGTGAATGAATCACCACCATGACTCACTCTCTTATCCAAAAGAAACCTCCTTAGTCACATCTTCTAGAAGCTTCTCGAGTAATTACGAGAACGCCCCTCCGATCCGTAAAAATACGGAAAAACTTTAGACTGTAAAAATCCAATAACCGGATACCAGTAACTGGCTTAAACCAAAGCCGACTGGTAAAAACTGTCCGAAAGTCGTACGTGCGTAAACGCACGTATGCGTCCGAACCCTTTGTCGCAAAACCATGCAACCTCTATATCGTTTCGCCTGGAGTAGGAAACTCTCTGTGTGGGACTCTAGAGACTCGACTACTACGCTGGCAGTGGGTTTAACCACAGACCGCAAGCGGCACTAGCTGTACGTAACGGTCCCCAGGTAGTTGTCGATAAGAAGGCCGATGAGAAAACCCATCCGAACTCCTACTGAGTCTGATGTGACAATCTCCATACAGTCCGGTCCGTTCGTCCAAGACTATCGCATATCGGGCCTAGGGGGGCGGCAAGCGTCAGTCCCCTAATAGCGGTATAAGTCGTGTCGGAGTGAAGCCCATTACACCCTGAGAAACTACTGGAACCTACCAGTAAATCTCGCTTGCCCTGGCCAGGGACTTTGCGTAATGGCTCTCTGACACAGCACGATATCTACTCCCAATACCGGGAGGGACGAATCCTGTCTAACCGCCACTGCCTCCAAGTGCTCGGGACTGCACCCAACTGCTACCTGTTTGCACGACTCCTTTGAGCCGTGGTAGGGTAGCAATCTAAGAACAGTGGGACACACTCGAGGCGAAGTAGCAGTGTCAAGTCTGCGGACTACGCTGTACTCATGTCACCTGGGAACTGTTCACTGACGACTGGTATCAAACTAACCAACAGTTCCCTGTGAGTCCTGTCCGGTGTACCCGTAACCTAACGAGCACCTGCATACTATCTCCAGTACGACGTACTGACGGCTGTGGGACAGACCATCTCCCCAACTGGGATGAGAAGCGTACACACCAGTCTACTCCGGAGTATCGATGCTCTGTCTCGATAATCCAACGACCAGGGACCTGAATAAGGATGTGCTTGTAGACTACCCAGCCCCCACTAGTGTGACTGCCATCACAACGCTGGTAGACAAGCAAGATCCTAAGAGCTCTATCAATACGTACACTCACATATTAAGATAGAAAAACCAAGTAGCATACTACCATGTTTAGCAAGACTGTTATATACATGTGAATATCCCAAGCTTCCATTAAGTAATATACAAGCTAGTATGATACAGTAATGGCCTTCTAGGGCATAAACACTAACAATCTCCCACTTGCACTAGGGCCATGTACTGGCATATCGTAGACCAATGATCTCGAGCAGCCTCTCGAACTGAATCTGAGGAAGGGCCTTCGTGAATGGATCAGCAATGTTCTCTTCTGAAGCAACTCTCCGAACCTCGATCTCCTGACGATCAATGATCTCCCTGATCAGGTGATACCGCCTTAAGATGTGTCTGGACTTCTGATGGGACCTTGGTTCCTTCGCTAAAGCTATAGCTCCGTTGTTGTCGCAATACAGAGGTATTGGATCAACTATGGTAGGAACCACCTGAAGTTCTGTTAGGAACTTCTTCATCCAGACTGCTTCTTTTGCGGCATCGCAAGCAGCAATATACTCCGCTTCCATCGTCGAGTCAGCAACGGTGTCCTGCTTGGAGCTCTTCCAGCACACCGCCCCTCCATTGAGGGTAAAGACATAACCCGACATGGACTTGGAATCGTCCTTATCACTCTGGAAGCCGGAATCAGCAAAGGCCTCCAACCTGAGGTCTTTAGTGCCGTAAACCAAGAACATCTCCTTAGTCCTCCTCAGGTACTTGAGAATGTTCTTTACTGCTATCCAGTGTTTCTCCCCTGGGTCTGACTGATACCGGCTTACCACGCTCAGTGCGTAAGCTACATCTGGTCTGGTACACAACATCGCATACATTATAGAGCCTACCGCAGAAGCGTAGGGTATAATAGACATGCGTTCCCTTTCCAAATCAGTCTTGGGAGACATCTCTTTGGAGAGGGTGATTCCGTGACAAGCCGGTAGATTACCGCGCTTAGAATCTTCCATACTGAATCTTTTCAGTACAGTGTCGATATACCTGGACTGCGAAAGTCCCAACATCCTCTTGGATCTATCACGATAGATCCGGATCCCCAGAATGTAAGAGGCATCACCCAGGTCTTTCATGGAGAACCTGTGTGACAAGAATCCTTTGACAGATTGTAGCATAGGAATGTCATTTCCTATCAATAGAATGTCATCCACGTACAAGACGAGGAATGCGACACTTCTGGCCACAACTTTACTATATATGCACGGTTCATCTGGATTTTTGATGAAGTCATATTCTTTGACTGTCTCATCAAAATAGATGTTCCAACTCCGCGATGCCTGCTTTAGTCCATAAATAGACTTAAGCAGCTTGCATACTTTCCCGCTGCTCCCACTCTGATTGAAACCCTCTGGCTGATCCATATAGACGCTCTCTTCTAAATTTCCATTCAGAAAAGCCGTCTTTACGTCCATCTGCCAGATTTCATAATCATGGAAGGCAGCAATAGCAAGAAGGACCCGAATGGATTTGAGCATAGCCACTGGAGAAAAAGTTTCGTCATAGTCCAAACCAGGTCTTTGACGAAAACCCTTTGCAACAAGTCTAGCCTTATAGGTTTCCACCTGTCCATCTACACCAATCTTTTTCTTGAAGATCCATTTGCATCCTATGGGTTTTACCCCATCTGGAGCAAAGTCCAAAGTCCATACTTTGTTGGTGTACATGGACTCCATTTCGGTCCGCATTGCATCTAGCCATCGTACCGAGTCGCCGCTCTGGATGGCCTGCTGGAAGTCAGTAGGTTCATCATCATCTATGATGCAATCCTCTCTATCCCCGTCTATGAGAAAACCGTAGTATCTCTCAGGCGGATGAGACGGCCTACTACTCCTGCGGAGGGGTGCGGGAATGATCTGTTCTTCTTGAACCTCTGGTTCTACCAAACTTTCAGTAGCAGTTTGTGGTTCTGGAATTTCTTCCAGTTCTATTTCGCTCCCACTTGATTCCTTTTCTAAATACTGATGTTCTAGAAAATGGGCATTACGAGAAACAAATACCTTTTGTTCCTCTGCGTAATAGAAATAATATCCCTTGGAGTTCTTTGGATATCCCACAAACATACATTTTACTGATCGTGCCTCGAGCTTGTCCACATGCTGCTTTTTAACAAAAGCTGGACATCCCCAAATCTTCATATGTTGAAGATGGGGTTTCTTCCCAGTCCACATCTGATATGGAGTGGTAGGCACAGTCTTGGTAGGAGCCCTGTTCAGAAGATATGCCGCTGATTCTAGCGCATAACCCCAGAAAGATCGCGGTAACTCAGCATTACTCATCATGGATCGTACCATATCCAATAGGGTTCGATTCCGTCTCTCCGATACACCGTTATGCTGTGGAGTGTATGGAGGAGTAAGCTGAGAGAGAATTCCTTTCTCTTTTAGGTAACCTAGGAACTCGGCACTTAAGTATTCTCCACCTCGATCAGATCTAAGTGTCTTAATACTTTTGCCGGTTTGGTTTTCTACTTCATTCTTATACTCTTGGAATTTCTCAAAAGCCTCGGATTTATGTTTCATCAGATAAATGAATCCGTATCTTGAGTAATCATCCGTGAAAGTAATGAAATAGGAAAAACCACCTCTCGCATGTGTAGACATTGGACCACATACATCACTGTGTATGAGTCCTAAGAGCTCGCTCGCTCTTACTCCTTGTCCAGTAAATGGAGTCTTTGTCATCTTTCCTTTGAGACAAGATTGACAAGTGTCATAGGATTGATATTCGAACGTGTCTAAATATCCTTCTCTATGCAACTTAGTTAACCTTCTCTCATTGATGTGACCCAGTCTACAATGCCATAAGAAAGCTTTATTTAAATCTGGAGACTTTCTTTTTAGTGTGTTCTGGACATTGAAAATTTAGAGTTGGTTTAAAACATATATGCCGTTATTTAGAGTACCGGACCCAATCAAACCATGATTAAGGTGGATGTTGACAACATCTCTTACAAACGTGAAATCATAACCTTTATTTGATAACAAGGAAACTGATATGATATTACACGTTAAGCTGGGTACAAAATAACAGTTATGCAAAACCAAAATATGTCCACTCGTCAATCCTAGGTGATAATCCCCGACGGACGCAGCTCCCACGCTAGCTCCGTTAGCAACCCTGAGGATCATATCACCTTCCTTCAGCACCCTACGGTTTCTCAGTGCCTGCAATGAATTGCAAATATGAGATCCTGATCCGGTATCCAATACTCAGGAAGTAGAGTTGATTGACAGACAATTCTCAATTACAAACACACCTGAAGTCGAAGCCACAGCTTTCTTCGGTTCCTGGTTCTTGGCGATCCACGCCTTGCAATCTTTCTTCCAGTGCCCTTTCCTGTGACAATGGAAGCACTCATCCTGGCCAACTATCGGTACTGCTATCTTTTTCTTTCCCTTCTTTCCCACCTTACTAACACCTCCTCTAGGTTTGGGTGCGGCCTTCTTCTTCCTTCCTTTGGCCCTAGCCTTGGACCCTGAAGAAGATGAACCGCCAACAAACATAGCGGGTGTTTCCCTTACCTTCTGTAAGGTGCCCTCTGCACTCCTTAACATGTTCAGGAGTTCTGCAAGTTCAACTTCTTTTCCTTGAAGGTTGAAGTTGAGGATAAACTGGGCGTAGGTGGGAGGAAGGGACTGGAGAATAAGGTCTGTATAGAGCTCATTATCCAAAGTCGTCCCAAGGTCTGCGAGCTCCTCAATATAGCCGATCATCTGTAGGACATGTTCACCTACCGATGACCCGACAGCCAACCTCGCTCGAAATAATTTCTTCGAGGTCTCGTATCTAGCAATACGAGATTGCTCTCCATAAAGTTCCTTTGTATGGAGAAATATGCCATCTAGGGACATATCCTCGTGCCTCCTCTGATGTTCATTGTTCATCGAGGCAAGCACGATGCACTTGGCTCTCGCGCAATCTAAATCCCAGGTTTTGCGGATTTCCTTATCCGCATTGCTGGATTTGGGACCAGGGACAGCAGGTGCCGTAGCGGTGAGGACGTACCCCAATTTGTCATAGGTCAAGGCCATCTTGACATTCCGCAGCCAATCTTTATAGTTTGGCCCTGTCAGTATATTCTTTTCTAAAAGTAACTTAAGTCCAGTCATTTTCAGGGTCGCTGCAATTAGGAGAGAGAGAAGAAAACACTTTAGCACGATGCTCTTGCAAGTTTAGAATGGTTTTTAGTTTATCTAAACTGGATGGCTCCCACTGTTTCTCGAATCCTTCCTCAAACCATAAAAGAAGAATTAGCCAAGACTATTCTCACCGTACAATACTTGCTTAACCGTTCAGCCAGGCCGGTGTCGATACTTCGAGGGAGGTTTTCCAACGCTTTCGCGAAGTTCCTTAATTAAATAACCTCTTTTCTCTGGGGGCGTAACCCCGCTGACACTTTTCTGGACACCTACTAGGTTTATAGCATTGATCGTTAAGTGACGAATATCCTGATAAGTAGCATATACTCACAGTAGGATCGGGATCCAAATATCATCGTCTGATAATGTTGTAGGAATGCTACCAACATTCATCAAACTCAAAATGGTATGCATCTCTTTGCAAATTTCAGTTTCTTTTGAAATTCCCGATATAAGTTTTTGCCCCATGCTCTTATGACCTTGGCTTTGGTCAAAATGTCATAAGTCACATGTCAAGTTCTACCCGTCATTATCTTGTCAATTTGAACCCATTCGTATATACCCCTGACTTTGGTCAAATGGTAATACGACTGTCCCAAACCGACTCATCTATCTTATGCAACAAATGAAAACCCAGCAGCTACCAAACACTATGCCTTGACTTTGGCCAAAAATGCATAGCTTGAATACTACTGAATACCCAAATGAAATGACGGAGGGCTACGAATGGTTTTGGCGAAACCGTGAACGTAGTGAACTTGATATAACCGAAGGAACCTGATAGCTTTTAAAAGGAGTGGTTAAAACTCCGCATTTAAAAATATCTGTTTTAAAAATAACCGAATGGTTTCTTTTAAATTGTTCCAACGATTTAAACTTTGGTTTGTTTTCTTTGCATTACAGATAATGCGTCCCATCATTAACCTATCATTGCAGAAAACAACGAAAATACAACGTCCTCTTATGCCATCCGCATTCGCCACGGGGTCCCGTCATCACCCGTTAGGTTACTTAACTAACGGCAGAGCGGGGGCTGGGCTAGCGCGGGTGTAAAACATAAGTGACGTCTAAATAGCTACAATAAATATAGATATTTTACATTCGTCTGACGCAATGATATTCATTCCAGAACACAGATAAACAATATTGGATATGCAAGCAATCTGTATTTCTTTTGAGCCTTCAAGAAAAGACAGATTACACAGTTGTGATGAATAGCCGTTACCCCACCCTCGACCCCTACGGGTACGGCAAACTACCCACCCGGCAGTCTGTGTACCCCACCTTGGGTCAGTCCTAGGAGCAAAAACAGTAAAATGAAATAATACAACGGTGGCTACGACCGCAACCTGGAAGTGCCCCGCGAAAATAATATTACAACAAATTACATTTACAACAAATGAATTAATCAATAACCCATTGCTAACCCCGGCTATACACCACAACAGTCCAATACAGTTTATATGCACAAACAGATATAACCATTACAGAAATGTGCAACCCCCTGCCAACCGACATACTAGCAGTTGGGGGAGGTTTACGAACACATCAAACATACACAGATATAATCCAATACGCAAATACTGTACAATTCGATCGAATAAACAACTTCAATATTGCTCCAAAATCTGCTCTGTTAAACAGTAACCTGAGCAATAATTAAACATTCCAGAAAACCCCAAATATTATACAGAGACAACACAAGAAAACTCGGCCGCTAACTCGTTGACTCGGCCGCGGAAGAGCCGCGCCTCAGTAGGCTTAGGCCGCGGTTCCGCGCCGAGTTGAACGAGTTAGCTGACTGTTTTTCTTGTGTAGTCTACTGGTGTCATGCTAAGCTCTCTGAACTCACCTGAAAAATTTTCTGACATCATTTTAAATTCGACAGAAACATGACAGAATTAGGGTTTTTCGGTTTCGTTTTTCCGTTCGAAATTCGTACAAATTTGCAATTAAGTTATTTAGTGTTTAGCGAGGCTCTGATACCACTGTAAGTCGATGTAGTACACCCCAGTACTTGTGGGGAGGCGGATTTTACAAAAACGATCAAGTTTAAGGAACGAACATCGACTAACCGCTTAAATCGAAGCTAAACTCTAAATAACCGTATTCTATGAGTTTCTTTTCACAAGTGATTAGGGATTATACCTAATGAAACCGGTCCTTCTTCTTTACGTCCTCCTTTGTTCTCCTCGACCTTCTCTAGGTAGTAGACGATCCACCCGAGAGCGAAACTCCAAGCTAAACCTCTAACTTGAGGTAACTAATCAACTTTGATTGCTAATCAAAGATGAAAGGATGATGTAGAGTGTAGGTTATGGATGCTTAAGTCTAACTAAACCTTTGTTCTCAACACATGAGGATTAAGGTTAGTATCTTGAAGATGAGAGCTTGAGGAGAGAGAATATGAGATAAGATAATGAGAGAAGAGAGAGAGTGTATCATAATATTATGAAGCATTCTTATTTTCAACAAAAGAATAAAAGAAATGAATAAGCATGCTTCATAAAATATCTTGTGATGATTCATTAGCATGAGTCATTAAGCAATAAATGTGCATTAATGAAGTGAATGAATCACCACCATGACTCACTCTCTTATCCAAAAGAAACCTCCTTAGTCACATCTTCTAGAAGCTTCTCGAGTAATTACGAGAACGCCCCTCCGATCCGTAAAAATACGGAAAAACTTTAGACTGTAAAAATCCAATAACCGGATACCAGTAACTGGCTTAAACCAAAGCCGACTGGTAAAAACTGTCCGAAAGTCGTACGTGCGTAAACGCACGTATGCGTCCGAACCCTTTGTCGCAAAACCATGCAACCTCTATATCGTTTCGCCTGGAGTAGGAAACTCTCTGTGTGGGACTCTAGAGACTCGACTACTACGCTGGCAGTGGGTTTAACCACAGACCGCAAGCGGCACTAGCTGTACGTAACGGTCCCCAGGTAGTTGTCGATAAGAAGGCCGATGAGAAAACCCATCCGAACTCCTACTGAGTCTGATGTGACAATCTCCATACAGTCCGGTCCGTTCGTCCAAGACTATCGCATATCGGGCCTAGGGGGGCGGCAAGCGTCAGTCCCCTAATAGCGGTATAAGTCGTGTCGGAGTGAAGCCCATTACACCCTGAGAAACTACTGGAACCTACCAGTAAATCTCGCTTGCCCTGGCCAGGGACTTTGCGTAATGGCTCTCTGACACAGCACGATATCTACTCCCAATACCGGGAGGGACGAATCCTGTCTAACCGCCACTGCCTCCAAGTGCTCGGGACTGCACCCAACTGCTACCTGTTTGCACGACTCCTTTGAGCCGTGGTAGGGTAGCAATCTAAGAACAGTGGGACACACTCGAGGCGAAGTAGCAGTGTCAAGTCTGCGGACTACGCTGTACTCATGTCACCTGGGAACTGTTCACTGACGACTGGTATCAAACCAACCAACAGTTCCCTGTGAGTCCTGTCCGGTGTACCCGTAACCTAACGAGCACCTGCATACTATCTCCAGTACGACGTACTGACGGCTGTGGGACAGACCATCTCCCCAACTGGGATGAGAAGCGTACACACCAGTCTACTCCGGAGTATCGATGCTCTGTCTCGATAATCCAACGACCAGGGACCTGAATAAGGATGTGCTTGTAGACTACCCAGCCCCCACTAGTGTGACTGCCATCACAACGCTGGTAGACAAGCAAGATCCTAAGAGCTCTATCAATACGTACACTCACATATTAAGATAGAAAAACCAAGTAGCATACTACCATGTTTAGCAAGACTGTTATATACATGTGAATATCCCAAGCTTCCATTAAGTAATATACAAGCTAGTATGATACAGTAATGGCCTTCTAGGGCATAAACACTAACAGCAGTGTCCTAAGGATACTAGTTCAAGCACAACAATAGCTAAGCAGTAGGGTGAATGCGCAATTCTAAATATGACATAGAATATGCGGCAGAAATAACATCTCTAGCCCAGACGCATAACGCCATGCGGGCGATTCCCCTGTAGATGTTAAATCTACTCACCAACGCTCCAAGCTAGGTGAAGTCTACCGCATGTTTTCCCTTTGTAGCAGTGTCCGAAGTCCCCACCTGCGAACCTGCAACATTAAAAAAATAAAACAAGTATGTATTAATAATAGACCCAAAATACATACAATCTACATTAGACCGACGCAACAACACAAAACATACTCTCAAGTGTTCGTATTGTGGCTAACGTGCGTAGCGACACGACGAAACTAACCCAAGAGCAAAACCACACAAAGTGCACGGTCCGTGTCGTATAACGTATCACGCGGACACAAAACACTAGAAACTACCTAGGTGATCCCAGATTTTTGCATACTGAGAAAACTCAACAATCAAACAAGACCAAACTTACCCAAACCAAAGCAGATACCTACCAAGAAAAACCCAAATCCCAACTCAACCAAGGGGCCGATCTCGCCGGAATTACCTTCAGACGTCGCCGGCCGAGTCCGAGTTGATGGGGTTCGTGCTCCAGGTGAGGTGCTATGGTCACAGGTACAGCACAACAAAATTGTTTATTTTTCTAGTAAAATCTCCGGGTCACAGCAGAATACAGATATCATAAATCGACACAAAAAATACGATATTATGCACAAAACTAAACTTTAAACAATCTAAACTAAATCTAACAGTCTACAAAGCACAAAAACTATATAAGCAACAGATAGGGATCATTACCTAGCCAAAAGAACTCAAAGATCCTAGCTTTGCATGCTCCTAGGTATCCAAGAGGCAAAACCAAGAAAATATGTGATTTTGGTGAACTTTTGTGAAGTTTTGTGATGAATTGGTGTAGGAAATGGAGAGTGTTCAGTTTGAGTGAAGCAAGAGATGAGGAAAAAGAAAAGAGATAGAGAAAAAGAGAGAGGGTGATTGATAAAGGGAGAGGGAGGTGAGTGTAGGGTGAGAATGAGAGGTGAGAGTAACCAATGCATTAATTCCTCATTAATGCGTTCACACCCACCTCATCACACCAAAAGAAAAATATCTTCTCACTCACAAAAGATCTAGGGTTTAGGTTCAGGATTGGATTAAACAAGGATTAGGTTAAGTGTCAAGGTTGATAAGATCAAAATTAGCACAAACAAATCCTCACATTTACGTGCACACATACGTGCATGTCCATAACAAATAATAATAAATTATTAATTAAATGTTATAAAATGTGAGGAACCCGAATCGGTAAACTTTTTATAGTAAACCCGCATTAACGTCTAAACGAACACTAACCGAAATCTAAGGCGTTACAATCTCCCCCCTTATAAAAATTCGTCCCCGAATTTAAAATTCTCACTAAGCGTACCTTCAAAGAGAAGATTACAAAATTCTCATATCTCGCTCGCAGCCTTCCAAGTGATCACCTTACTATACGGTTACGTCCAAGAAAAACCCTTCACAGATGGCAAGACCCTTGACCGAAGTTTCTCCACCTGCCGAACCACTAACACAATTGGCTGCTGGTGAACGAAAGATCGCATCCAAGCTAAATGGTCTGTGCTGAAATCATGTGAGAAAGGTCATGAAGGTAATTGCAAAGTATCGACACAAGGAATACGGGGGGAATAGTCAATAATCTGGGCGGAAGTGTCAAATTAAAGGCAACGGAACTAACTCGCTTTAAGGATCTCAAAAGGACCTACAAATTCTGGGATAAGCTTCCCAAAACTCAACATGTCATTCATCGGAAAAGTCCGTAGGAATACATGATCTCCCACTGCGAACTTAAGTCTACGACCACCCCGGTCGGTATAAGACCTCTGTCCGCAATGGACAATTCTCATCCTGACCTAAAACAACTGGATCATCTTCGAAGTCTCTAGACTAGCTGGGGTCCAAAATCCTACAACGCAGAGTCAGAAAAATAGACTGGTGATCGACACGACCTAACCCCTAAACCTAAAGGTTGCCAATTGGAGTGTCTCCTGATAACTGCTACCAAAGGAGAACCCTAACAATTGTTAGTTATATGTATGCCCTAGAGGCCATTACTATACATAGGATGTATATTGTAGTGGATGCTGGGACATATATAGGGAGGACTTTCTTGCTCGACATGATAGTATGCTATCTGGTTGATCTTTACCTTAACGTGTACACTGATTGTCTCTCTGTTACATGTTGGTAAAGCCCTTAGGATGTGTACTTGACTACCTGGACTATGATGCGGATCATACTAGTGGGGACATGGTAGTCCATAAGTACATCCTTCAAAGTCCCTAGTCGTGGGTGTATCGAGACGGGGCATCGATATACCAGAGTAGACTAGCGTATACCTTCTCGACCCATACGAGATGGGCGATGGATGATCCCATATCCATTGGTGTTTGACATCAGAGATGATATACGGGTGCTCAGTAGAGACTGGGTACACTGGACGGACTCGCCGAGAACTCCCAGATGGTATTATACCTCACGTCAGATGGCAGTTCTCTGGTGACACTGGTACAGAGTAGTCTGTTGACCCGAGATCGTCATAGAGTCTTGTGTGGTTCCCACTGTGCTTTGATTTCCATCTTACCACGTCCAAGAGGGAGTGCAAAACGGTGGTTTTTGGGTACAGTCCCGAGTCACATGGAGGCAATGAGCGATAGGAGGGGATTCGTCTCTCCCGGTATAGGGGGTTGATGTTGCGCTGTGTTTGATTGGCTATAACAGGAAATCCCTGGCCAGGGTTGCTGAGATTTACTGGTAAGTGTTACCAGTAGTTTCTCGAATTGTTATAGACCTCATATCGACACGACTTATCAAGCTATTGGGGTCTGACGTTTACCACCCCTAGGCGAGATATGCGACATATCAGACGATCAGACCGGACTGTACGGTAGTGTTACTGGTTGGATTCACTGGAGTGTGAGCGGGCTTGCTCGTCGATCTTCTGATCGCTCAATACCCGGGTGGCCGTTACGTTTAGCAGACCGCTTGCGGCTTGTGGATGTTTGATATGATCATCATCCGCTTCCGGCGTATTGACGAGTCTTTAGAGTCCTACACAGAGGTTTCCTGGCTCAAGCGAAACGAAATAGGAGCACATATGAGATATGTGCGGGACCGAGAATAATACGTGTATGTGATACCGTATTTCATTCTCGCGATGGATGTATCGATATGGTTGTATGCGATATAACCTAGTTATCGAATCAAGTATTGATTCGATAAGCCGATACATTGAATACTAGTCGGTTGTGTGCGACATGACCGGATCATTGAATCAAGTGTTGATTTAATGATTTAATGTATAATTATGTATTTGATATATTACTTTGTATTAACTAGTATTGGTTCACTTTAAATGGATTTTCTCACTCGGATTGTACACATTGTATATGTGATATACTTTTGTGCACTTGATTGTATCATGTTTGATGATACATGTTATGCTAGGGTTTTTGTGTAAAGATCAAACCATGGTTACATGATTATGGTTAGGGTTTTGTTTTATTCACTTATTTATTTATCCATTTCATTTTGGAAAATAAATGGAAAAGAGAAAAGAATGGTGGCTTTATTTGGAGTTTAGTTGAAGCTTCATGAAGCTTTGATCAAGTCAACCATTCTTATCTCATCCTTAACCCTAACCATTCCCACTAACCATGATTCATTCTCTACACTTGACTATAGTTAACATTATGATAAGTTTAGATTTTCTATTGATTTTAAAATAACTTATCATAAGAACTAGCTTCTTCTTCATCATCTTCTTCAATGAAGAAAGCTTCTCTTCATCAATGGTGGATTGATGAAACAAGTGAGAAATCCAATTCTAAAGTCTACCCACATCCTATTTCTTCATCCTATACCTCTTGCCAAGTAGTAGAGTGTGTTTTCTTCACAAGTTTCATAACTTGGTGAAGTGAGAGCTTGATCTAGCGATGCCTCGACGTAGATCATCTTCGGCATAGACATCGACGACCTAGCTTGCCCATTCTCAGACGAAGCCGACGCTAGAGCCCGGGAACTCATTTGGACAGCGAGGGGACTTCGTTGCGGAGTTATGGAGGTGGAGCGCCGGATCGACAAAGGTTGTATTTCCGTTAAACTTTTAGTTAAGTGTTAACTAGATTTCATTTTCGCCTAGTTTTCTAGCCAACGATCCGTAGTCGGGTTTCTCGGCACCGTTTAAATTTGAAATTGGCATGGTTGATGCCTTGTGAGACCTCCTTAGGGTGCCTAGGAACCCTACAGTGGTATCAGAGTCTAGCTAGAGCCTTAGGCGAAGTCTAGACGACGTTTGAATCCCGATCGAACCCGAAACCCCTTATTTCCTATGCTCTCTGTCCTTTTTTCAAAACTGTGCATTTTTCCACATTAAAAATATGCAGAAAATCAAGCAGGGTTTTATATGAATTACTGTGAAATACGGGGGCCTAATTCAACTAAACCACCGCGGAACCGCGGCACGAGCTAGGCGTGTGCGGCGGTTCCGCGGCCGAATGGTCTCCCCTTGCGTTGACTTTTGCACAGTAATTCATATTTAACAGTGATGTGTTCTCTGGATATTTTTGATATTTATTCAAGAGTTGAATAATCTGGGATGTTTTGGAGCTTCGATGATTCGATTGGGTTTATCAAATTTTGTCTGTGTGGCTTTCCGGATAAATTTTAGAATATGTTAAAAAGTTCGACCGGATATAAATACCCAACTTTTCCCCTGTCGGGAAATTTCCAAGTGTTGGATTTTTCCATAGTTTAACGACGTTCTAAGTAGTGCAAGTAACGCGATGGACCCTCTAGAAGACAACAAACCTTAACTCGATTATGTGACCGTCTTGAACTGCCCTTTGAACCTTCGGGTTTGGGACAGTACGGCGTGCCACATGTGAGGCGTTGGCTTGACCCTTCTACGGCTGGACCGTTGGTACTAAGGCACGAACTGAATGTTGTTAGACTTATTTCATGTGTTGATCTGTATCGGGAAAACTTGGGTGTTCGACTGTTCGATCGAAAAGTTTAACATTTTCTATTTATCTGGAATGGGATACAATACTTGGAATTCACAACAAGTTATGAGATAACTAAATGAATGTTATAAACATAGCAGTTTAGTCTCACTTGATCGGTTGCCACGGAATTTTGATGTGATCAAAAGTCCGTCGCAATCACGTAGCGTACGCGGATACTCGTCGGGTAAACTTAATAGACAGCCTCACTCCATAGCCCCGACCAATTGACTGTAGGAGAACCCCGTCGCCGAAAGCATCCGTTCGGGTGCTCGCGGTGGCGGTGTTCCGCCTTGGTGCACTTCGTCGACGGCGTCGGGGGTGCGGCCGCCTACTGAAGTTTGCGACGAGCATTCGATCAGGATGTTGGGAATCTTGTTGAATTGCCCGACTTGATATTGAAAAGAGTTTTCGATTTTGAGACTAAAATGCGGGGTTTATAATTGTTAGGCTTGCGATGTCTAAATAATTCATTTGGTCAGGCATGCGATATCTGAGGTGGTTGCGGATTCCAACTGTTGTAGTTTTACACTTTCTTTTCTGTGACCGTAAGTGTAATATGTGAGATCGCCGGTTTCGTTGCTATATGTCAACGACAATTGGGATGGACATATTTACTTACGTTGATGACATGTGATGTTATGTGTTGCTGGATATGTTATATTGGATTGTCGTGTTTGAATAGCCGAGGGTTTTTATGTGAGATGAGTGTTTTTCATTTTCATTCATGTAAAAACTTGTATGTAATATTCTTTTATTGGGGCACTTCCAGGTTGCGGAAGTTGTCACCGTTTGTATATTATTTACTTTACTGCACTTGGATAGACCCAAGGAGGAGGGCACAAGTAACCGGGTTCTGGAGTACAGTGGGAGACCAACTCGAGGAGTCGAGTCCGGGTCTCCTAACTCTAGAATTGGTAGGGTTGCTTGCCACTCTCGTAGGGGTCTAGGGGTGTGGGTTTGGCTATTCATCGCGACCGTGGAATCCGTGTTTTATACTGGCTCGTATTGAAAACACGGACGTCCTAGTATATCCAATATTTCATATGATTCTTCTGTTGCGATATCTGTGATGTGATCATGTGATGTTCTGTGATAGATACAGTATATAGTATATATGATATATTATATAGATGTTACTTATGTTTTACACCCGCGCTAGCCCTGCCCCGCTCTGCCGTTAGTTACCTAACCTAACGGTGCACGAGGGGACATCGAGGCGAATGCGGATGGCATAAGTGTACGTCGTATTTATCTGTGATGTTTAGGTACTTAAATGATGGGACTTCAATAATGAGATTAATGAAATAGAAGAAACCTAAGATGTTGTAGAATCGAATTTCAAAATAAAACAGGTAGCTACAGTTTTTGCTTTGCACAGCGGTATATGTGATATATCCTGCACCTTATTCGATAAGGAAAGGACCGAGATCCCTTCACCGGGAGTGACTCCTTTAGCAATAACTGGCAGATGCTACACACTCGGTTTGTCTTTTGATTGCTTTTAAGAGTTTTTGCTTTGCACAGTGATATATGTGATATATCCCGCACCTCATTCGACGAGGAAAGGACCGACGATCCCTTCACCGGGAGTGACTCCTTTAGCAAAACTAGAAAAGCCTCAAAAGCACTCCATTTCAAAATCATTTGATTCTACAACGATATCAAGTTCATTACGCAATAGGTTTTCCGAAAAACCTATCGTAGCCCTCCGTCATTTCAGATACGTACTAGTTAGTATTCGTGCTGCGGTTGTTTGGCCTCCGTTAAGGCGTAGTGTACGGTAGCAAACTAGTGCTTATCTGCTAGCATATGATGCGATTGGATTAGGGTATTCGTACGGCGTTGTTTGGCCTCCGTCAAGGGTCGTGCGGGTGGGTTTAATTCAATCAGGAAATGACGGGTTGAACTTGACTAGCGGACTATGGGTTGTTTGGCCTCCGTCAAGGTCATAGGACGCTAGGGGCAAAATATTATCGGGAATTTCAAGTGTTGAAATTTGCAATGAGATTGCATACCTTCTATGAGATAGTTGGATCCCGATACCCGCTGCGAGTAAGAGTTACTCCTGGGAGAGTTTTATACATTACAATTAGCCGATCAAGTAGGTGTCTAGAAAGGTGTCAACGAGGTTACGCCTCTGGGAAAACGAGGTTTACATTAATTAGGTTCGTGCGAAAGCACGGGGGACCTCCCTCAAAGTACCGACACTGGCCTGGCTGAAAGATTGGCGAACTTGTAGTGTGTAATTAATCCCGGCTAGTCTTTCCTTTTAGGGTTTGAAGGAAGATTTGATAAAAAGCAGTGGGAGCCATCCTGATTAGATAAAATAATAACCAATCTGATCTTGCAAGAGCGCACGCTGAGTGTTTTCTTCTCTCTCTCTCCAGGTAGCGACCATATCACGCCTTAATCAAGATAATAATACGGAATATTGACCGAACCCGCTTGTTATACTGAGCTGGGGAACGTTGGTCCCGCTCCAACTTATAAATGTTATAAGACAGAGCAGGAAATTGGGGATTACCAGAATTCCCGTGCCGCCCAAACGAAAAGAATGTATGTTGATGCATCATCTTCGGGTGTGTTCATTATACAGAACTGTTTCTCAGTATTTTTTACGTCCTGGGTATGTGATACCAGATCAGGATCCCAAATATGTAATCTATTACATAGGGCTACAGAAAGGCAGAGAACTGAGAACGGGTGATAAGTTTCATGAGGCAGAAAACGGGGCAAGAGTTGCAGCCAAGTCTGTTGGTCACTGTCACCCTGTATTACAATACATTGATTCTGAACGAATGTTATTAGATACCGAACCTGATATACAAAATCATATCTGTCTCTTTATTAGTAAAGAAACGGTAAAATTTTGTATTGTTGGATAATGTTTTGAACATTTCCTATATCAAAAGTTGATCGGTTCAGGCACGTTATCTAAAAGCGTTGATGTTCTAAATCAAACTACAGTTCTTAGTATATGGAACACACATAAGAGGAAGAGTTCAGAAATGAACGGATCCTTCTTAAGGTATTGTAGACTAGGTCAGATCAATGTGACCCGACTAGCTGAAGTTACATGTAGATGCATATTTAAATCAGTTTGAATCTACATCTTGTGAAACTTGCCAGTCATGTCACAAAGATATAATGACACTAGCTCTGTTTATTGGAAACAGAGAAAGAGTTAGTGAACTCTTGGGATGATACATGTTGATGTATGTAGGTCCCCTGTCTACACATGCCAGGACCGGTTCTTTGTACTTCATTACATTCTCTGATGATCTTTCGAGATTCAGACCTATGTTCCTGTTGAAACACAAGTCCGAACCTTTTGAGATATTCACAGAATATAAGTTAGAAATAGAGAACCAAAATACGGGTAAAAGTATTATGTCCTTTGATGCGATCGAGGAGGAGAATACTTGAGCACGGAATTCCTGGACCTTTCTAAAGGAGAATGAGATTCTCTCTCAGCATTACTCCTCCGTATACACCATTTCACGATGGTATGTCGGGGCGGAGCAGATACACCCTATCTGATATGGTGTGCTCTATGGTGAGTACTACTGAGTTACCTTTTTCCTTTTTGGGAGTTATGCACTTGAGAAGCTGCATACCTATTGAATAGGGTTCGAATCAAATCTGTTGCCTACCACTTCATATGTGATATGGAAAGTGAAGAGCCCATATCTTAAGTTGGTTAAGATTTAGGGTTGTCCGGCCTATGTCTAAAAACAAAATCCGGACAAACTCGAGGCAAGATCTGTTATGTACAACTGGAAAGGTTCCAGCTATGCAAACTACAGCAGATGATTTGGTAGAACCGAAGGATTCAATAGAAACCAACGAACCTCAGCCTCTCCGCCGATCTAGTAGGGTTCCTCACCCACCTGAGAGCTACTTCGGTTTCTCTATGACAGTGGGAGCGAGGATTGCATCATGAGATGATGACCCAACTAGTTTCGAGCTGGCCATCAGGAGTAAGACTCTGTAAGAATGGCTGGATGCTTAGTGATCTGAGATGGAATCCATATACACCAACAAAGTATGGACATTTGTTGCTATATCTGAAGGGTTAAATCCCCATCAGGAGCAAGTATATCTTGAGAAGATTACTTGGTGTACATGGAAAAGTTGAGACTTTCAAAGCCAGACTTGTTAAAAGTTTGCATCATTGACCAGCTGTGGATAATGATAAAACCTTTTCAAGTATCTATGCTTAAGTCCATCCAGATCCTACTTACCACGGCTACATACCATGACTACGATATCTGGTGGTTGGGTGTCATGACTGCCTTTCTAATTGATATTTTGGAAGAGAGCGTCTATAAGTACACAGCCAGAGGGCTTCGTAGACAGTGGGAGCAGCGGAAACGTGTGCAAGATGCTTTATAGGATAAAGCAGGCATCGCGGAGTTGGAACATCTGTTTTGATGAATTAGTCAAAGAGTTTGACATCATCAAAATGGTAGATGAACTTTGTATAAACAAAAAGGTAGTAGGGAGTATGGTAACGATCCTCGTAGAGTACGTGGATGACATACTCTTGATAGGGAAGGAGTTTCCTATGCTACGCTCGATCAATCTCCGCTTGTCACAATGATTCTCCATATAGGATCAAAGTGATACCTCCTAAATCCTGGGTTTTTGGATCTATGAGATAGATCTAAATGGATGTTAGGATTCTCACTAGTTGTAGTGAGAAGGTATCAACCGATCCTGGGGAGAATCACTGGAAGGGTTCCAGGGTGATAAAGATGACTGAATATCAGTCGCAGGCATTGTCTTTACCCTCAGTAAAGGGACGGTATGTTGGAAGAGTTCCAAGCTAGATACCGTGGCATACTAGACGATAAAGGCTTGATACATCGCTATTTAAGATGCTACCAAAGAGGATGTTTGGGTGTATATTGGTTCATGAGATGAACTACGTTCCAACCATTGTGAGACAATGGAGTTGTGGCTTATGCCAAGGAACGTCCGTCCCATCAGTGATCCAGACATATTCTAAGGCAGTGTCACCTGATCATGGAGATGGTTGATCTCCAGGGAGATCGAGGTTAGGAGAGTAGACTCAGAGGACAACACAGCGGATCCACTCACAAAGGCCTGTTCCCAGAGAGAGACTTTTATGGGATGGTTGAGTATGAGATACTGCAACCACTGCTATCAGATAGCCCTAGTGCAAGTGGGAGATTGTTAGTTATATGTATGCCCTAGAGGCCATTACTATACATAGGATGTATATTGTAGTGGATGCTGGGACATATATAGGGAGGACTTTCTTGCTCGACATGATTGTATGCTATCTGGTTGATCTTTACCTTAACGTGTACACTGATTGTCTCTCTGTTACATGTTGGTAAAGCCCTTAGGATGTGTACTTGACTACCTGGACTATGATGCGGATCATACTAGTGGGGACATGGTAGTCCATAAGTACATCCTTCAAAGTCCCTAGTCGTGGGTGTATCGAGACGGGGCATCGATATACCAGAGTAGACTAGCGTATACCTTCTCGACCCATACGAGATGGGCGATGGATGATCCCATATCCATTGGTGTTTGACATCAGAGATGATATACGGGTGCTCAGTAGAGACTGGGTACACTGGACGGACTCGCCGAGAACTCCCAGATGGTATTATACCTCACGTCAGATGGCAGTTCTCTGGTGACACTGGTACAGAGTAGTCTGTTGACCCGAGATCGTCATAGAGTCTTGTATGGTTCCCACTGTGCTTTGATTTCCATCTTACCACGTCCAAGAGGGCGTGCAAAACAGTGGTTTTTGGGTACAGTCCCGAGTCACATGGAGGCAATGAGCGATAGGAGGGGATTCATCTCTCCCGGTATAGGGGGTTGATGTTGCGCTGTGTTTGATTGGCTATAACAGGAAATCCCTGGCCAGGGTTGCTGAGATTTACTGGTAAGTGTTACCAGTAGTTTCTCGAATTGTTATAGACCTCATATCGACACGACTTATCAAGCTATTGGGGTCTGACGTTTACCACCCCTAGGCGAGATATGCGACATATCAGACGATCAGACCGGACTGTACGGTAGTGTTACTGGTTGGATTCACTGGAGTGTGAGCGGGCTTGCTCGTCGATCTTTTGATCGCTCAATACCCGGGTGGCCGTTACGTTTAGCAGACCGCTTGCGGCTTGTGGATGTTTGATATGATCATCATCCGCTGCCGGCGTATTGACGAGTCTTTAGAGTCCTACACAGAGGTTTCCTGGCTCAAGCGAAACGAAATAGGAGAGCATATGAGATATGTGCGGGACCGAGAATAATATGTGTATGTGATACCTTATTTCATTCTCGCGATGGATGTATCGATATGGTTGTATGCGATATAACCTAGTTATCGAATCAAGTATTGATTCGATAAGCCGATACATTGAATACTAGTCGGTTGTGTGCGACATGACCGGATCATTGAATCAAGTGTTGATTTAATGATTTAATGTATAATTATGTATTTGATATATTACTTTGCATTAACTAGTATTGGTTCACTTTAAATGGATTTTCTCACTCGGATTGTACACATTGTATATGTGATATACTTTTGTGCACTTGATTGTATCATGTTTGATGATACATGTTATGCTAGGGTTTTTGTGTAAAGATCAAACCATGGTTACATGATTATGGTTAGGGTTTTGTTTTATTCACTTATTTATTTATCCATTTCATTTTGGAAAATAAATGGAAAAGATAAAAGAATGGTGGCTTTATTTGGAGTTTAGTTGAAGCTTCATGAAGCTTTGATCAAGTCAACCATTCTTATCTCATCCTTAACCCTAACCATTCCCACTAACCATGATTCATTCTCTACACTTGACTATAGTTAACATTATGATAAGTTTTGATTTTCTATTGATTTTAAAATAACTTATCATAAGAACTAGCTTCTTCTTCTTCATCTTCTTCAATGAAGAAAGCTTCTCTTCATCAATGGTGGATTGATGAAATAAGTGAGAAATCCAATTCTAAAGTCTACCCACCTCCTATTTCTTCATCCTCTACCTCTTGCCAAGTAGTAGAGTGTGTTTTCTTCACAAGTTTCATAACTTGGTGAAGTGAGAGCTTGATCTAGCGATGCCTCGACGTAGATCATCTTCGGCATGGACATCGACGACCTAGCTTGCCCATTCTCCGACGAAGCCGACGCTAGAGCCCGGGAACTCATTTGGACAGCGAGGGGACTTCGTTGCGGAGTTATGGAGGTGGAGCGCCGGATCTACAAAGGTTGTATTTCCGTTAAACTTTTAGTTAAGTGTTAACTAGATTTCATTTTCGCCTAGTTTTCTAGCCAATGATCCGTAGTCGGGTTTCTCGGCACCGTTTAAATTTGAAATTGGCATGGTTGATGCCTTGTGAGACCTCCTTAGGATGCCTAGGAACCCTACAACAATGGTAAGTGACGATCCCCAACTGCCGACAACAACTAAAACGTACGCATAAGCATATCCTCCATAGTCGTTATAGCCCGCTCTCATAAAACCATCATCATGCGGATGGAAAGATGGAGCTAAAGCTCAACCAGTACCCAAGGCTTCCTGAAGCTCCTGCCCAAGACGGCAAGCGAACAGGGTGCCTTCATTGGATACGACCCATGAAGGAACTCTGTGCAACGCACAAACTTAACAAAGGACAACTGAGCAAACTGAGCATAACCGGACACCTAACATCCGAATGGAGTCATACCCTGACTAAACCTGGATAGACACCATAACGAAATTTGTGGAGATCTGCTCCCGTTCCCACTTCGGAACGGTTAAAGTTGCAACTCTCCAGCCGGTCTCAGACGCTCCACCAAAACACACAACGAGACTGACACCTTGAAACGAAATCCAAAACGTCACTCTTCATCCCTGTCCACCCGTAACTATCTCACAAGTCACGTCAAATGTTGGTGGAACTCGAACGAACACTGAAAATTGACTGATGTGCCTGCCCTAGGAATTTGCATCTCTGCCCATCAGCAATGGGTGCACAAACGCGTCCCTAAACGTAGCACATCCTTGTCACAAATCAAGGACTCCGAATCATTACCCAGCCGAGTATGCTCAAGTATCTCTGACGAACATGCATCGGCGGGCAGTGCCTCGCGAAAGCGATTAAGGAAAAGTGGTCGGGCGTGGACATGAGCAAGCTGTCCCCTCCATAGAGGCGAACTTAAGCTGTACTCAACGATCGCACAAGAACTGTAAATCTGCAGAAGACTATCTCAACAATCAAAACCCGCTGCAGGAAGATGTACATTAAGCTCTGGTGGTCTGTGAAAAATTTGACATGACTCTCGAACAAGTAGTGTCTCCAAATCTCCAACGCAAGACCACCGCGGCCATCTCCAGATCATGAGTGGGATATCCTGCTCGTACTTCCTCCAGATGTAGGGAAGTAAAAGCGATAACTCTATAGTGTCACCTCGGTAGACAATCGAGCCCCACTCGCGAAACATTACAGTTAAACAACAAAGTCGCCCGAACCAGAAAGCAAAGAAGAACTGATGCAGTTGTTAACCAAGTCTTCAACTGCCGAAAACTTCGCACGCATACCTCAGTCCAAAGAAAAGAAACCTCCTTTTTGGTCAGTCCAGTCAACGGTGCAGCACTATACTAGCAATCCTACACGAAACGGCGGTAAAACCTGCTAAGCCCAAAGAATATGCGGACCTCCGTTCTGCACACAAGTCTGGGCCTAAGCTGTACGGCCTCGATCTTCCTCGGATCCATACGAAAACCGTCTCCCGTAATTACAAGACCTAGGAGTCAACAAAAACAAGCCTGAAGAAACACGCCGAGAACCTAGCAAACAGCGGGTGCTCTCCCAGTATCTGCAAAACAAATCCCCAAGTGCTGCTCCTGTTCCTCAAGGCACATTAAATAGACCAGAATGTCGTCAATAGCACAACAATAACTGGTCGAGGAACGGCCTGAAGAAATCTGGTTCATCATATATACGAATACTGCTAGGGCATTGGTGATTCCAATGACACCACCAAAACACCCAAAGCCCATAGCACACACAAGGCAGTCTTCGGAATGACATCACTTCGAACCCGCAACAATGATGACCTGATCCCGACTAAACTTAGAAAATGTCTCGCACTCTGGAGCTGATCGAAGGAATCGTCAATGCGAGGTAAAGGATACCTATCCGCACCGTAAGCCGGTTCAATTGGCGATCCATCAATACACAACCTCAATCTGTCGTCTTTCTCCTTGACGAACAGAAATAGGAGCTCCCTAATGCGAAACACTCAGACGCACAAGCCCCCAACAAACAACTCTGCAGCTGATCCTTAAGCTCCCTAAGCTTTGCCAGCTCTTCTGGAACAACGTCGGATAACTCTCGCACGAAGGAACCCGGTCCAACAAGCCAACTGTGGCTCCGGTATCATGAATGAACGCCAAGAATCATCGACATCCTCTCCTCAAAAACCAACTAGCAAAAAGGCTGAATTCAAGCTGTGAGAGGCGGCACCACTGTCCCCCCGCATAATAAGAACTGACTCACCGGGAAAACAACACCTGACCGTTTTCTCGCGGTAGTCGACAGACGTCCAGCACGTAGCTAACCAGTCCATGCCCAGGAGAACGTCAAATCCAACATCTCTAGAAGGATCAAGTGACGGATGAATCTCCTAACCGGTTGGCACACGACCGAAATACGTGTCGCGCAATAAAAGAATCGCTGACAGAAAATTAACACAACCAACGGCTGATCTACCTAACACGACTCTCGTCCTAACCACGGTACAAAGTGTGTAAAAAAACAAGCAATTACATCAAAAGAACATACGAATTAAGGATACCTGAAAATTCTGCATTGGATGCCCGCGCGTCCCGATGAGTAGAAGCAAACTCTCGTGTCTGACCCCTACCCACAACTGGCTGAACTCCTCTTCTGGTAACCTGTCCCCTCTGAGCGAACCTTCCGCGTCCATGACCTCTCTGCGGTATAGCTGCCCCGTGACTACGTGGCTCAGTACAACCTCGAACCCGATGATCCAAACTCCCGCACCGATAACATCCAGAAGAAAACTGCTGACCATCCTGGGGATAAGAGCTAGACGACTGTCCTCGTCCTAAGCCTCTGCTACTCCTGCGACGGTCACGAAATCTGTCTCGATGACTAAGCCTCTGTCTCTGGGCTGGTACACTGGTACGAGTCCTCCACTGTTCCGGAACTCTCAAAGTCTCTGGAAGGCATGACTCGTCAACTAGGGTTGCATCCACTGGTGCTATGTAGTTGACGGAATGCCGCATGCTGATTGCAAGGAACAACTGAGTAACAGGGGTGACAACCTCCTGTCGCTGCGCTCGAATGGTCTCAACCAATGAACTCATAGTCTGGCGCATGTCCTGCATCTCTGCCACAAACCTAGCGATATTATCAGTCAAAGGCGGATCCGTCTGCTCCTGTGCAACGAGCGCGCCATCCTGGTCAGTCCTTGACCCACCCGAGTCAACTCTGACTTCGGCCCTCACTGTATCACTCTGAGTCCCCATAGTCGTCGGCGGCAAAGGCTATAAATAGAGAGAGGATTCGATATGAACACAGAAATCGAATCACAAGGATATGAATCATCAAGGGAGGAATTTCAAGCAATGTACTTAGGTCACTTTAGGCGGAGTACCGCATCGTGAGTATGCTGCAGACATACACACCCTACGTTACTCTGCTTAAGCTACCTACTCCATCATACCAAGGTCGTCCTACACTCTGAAAGGTAAAACCTAGCGCTCTGATAACAACATTGTCATGACCCGAAATTGGCACGTGACGGCCCTAATACTACGCAACGTCTACAGGCGTAACACAGTAAAAGAAAGCCAAAACCCAGAAATCTAAACCATTAAAAGACAAGAAAAGATAAGAACATTTTTAAAGAGTCTTTGAAATCACAACCCAAATTCTTTAAAAGTCCAACTTTCTTTCTTTAAAATTTTGGCAGCACCTCCTTTGTAAAAACTAGCCCCAAAAATGTGTACAACATAAATATAAATAAAGCGTCCCCAAACGGGAGCAAATACACGCCCAAAGGCGGAAAACAACCACCACAACAAATATACGACACCTTAGCGAAGAAATAAAAGACGATAGAAAGGAAACTGTATAAAAGAGAATAAGTCACAAATAAAATACAATATCGTCCTCACCAAGTTTCTAAGTCAACAAGAAAATAGTAGATGGAGAGTACAAGGATACAACGAATATACAATACAACAATATAGATAACCACAAAACCCACCTAAGCAAAACTGCACACTATGAGCTGAAGAGGTATCCGCAGCAAAAGATAATCAGATAGATGAATATCCTGCCTCGACTACTCTGAGGAACACCCTGCAAAACAACTGTGGCACAACGGGGGTGAGTTGCCAACTCATGAATAGTAACTAACATATGCAGGTAATCGCAAGTATGCACGTACAGCGTGAATCTAACAAATGCAATTAATAGCAATAAAAGTGTAGGGTTCCTAGGCACACTAATGAGGTCTCACAAGTGATCAAACATGGCTAATTAAAAATTTTCCATGTGCCTACAAACCCTAATACGGATCGTTAACTAGATAATGAGGCGATGCAAGCAAGTAAACGAATTTTAACTTAAAGGAAAGAGGCTACAACCTTTGTAGATCCGGTCCTCCACCTCCTAGGCTCCGTGATGACGTCCCTTCGCTGTCCATATCGAATCCCGGACTCTAGCATCGGCTTCATCGGAGAAATGGGCGGGCTAGGTCGTCGACTTCGATGCCGAAGATGATCTACGTCGAGGCAACTCAAGATCAAACTCCAACTTCACCAACTCATGAAACTTGTGAAGAAAACACCCTATACTACTTGGCAAGTGGTAGAGAATGAAGAAATAGGAAGTGGGTTCAATTTAGAATTGGATTTCTCACTCTTTTTCTCAAGTTGCCATTGATGGTTGCAAGGTTTCTTCATTGTTGAAGATGAAGAAGATGAAGAAAGAATATCATAAGTATTATTCAAAATAGAAAATAAAATGAATACTTATCATATAGCAACCATGGTTAGGTGTAGAGAATAAACTATGGTTGGTTTGAATGGTTAGGGTTAAGCATGAAGACAAAATGTTCACTTAGTCAAAGCTTCATGAAGCTTCAACAACAAACAAAGAAAGCCACCATTTCTCTTTATCTTTTCCATAATAAATAAACAAAATAAATAGATAAGTAAACAAAACCCTAACCATTCATATAACCATGGTTTAATCATACACACAAACTCAAGTTAGCATGTATCATCAAACATGATACAAACAAGTGCACAAAAGTATATCACATATACAACTTGTGAACTTCAAGTGAGAAAATCCATTTAAAAGTGAACCAATACTAGTTAATGCAAAGTAATATATCAAATATATAATTATACATTTAATCATTAAATCAACACTTGATTCAATGATCCGGTCATGTCGCATATAACCGACTAGTATCCAATGTATCGACTTATCGAATCAATCTTCGATTCGATAACAAGGTTATATCGCATACAACCAATCGATACATTCATCGCGAGAACGGAATATGGTATCACATACACGCATTATTCTCGGTCCCGCACATATCTCATATGCGCTCCTATTTCGTTTCGCTTGAGCCAGGAAAGCTCTGTGTAGGACTCTAAAGACTCGTCAATACGCCGGCAGCAGATGATGATCATATCAAGCACCCACAAGCCGCAAGCGGTCTGCTAAACGTAACGGCCACCCGGGTATTGAGCGATCAGAAGATCGACGAGCAAGCCCGCTCACACTCCTGTGAATCCAACTAATAACACTTACCGTACAGTCTGGTCTGTTCGTCTGATATGTCGCATATCTCACCTAGGGGTGGTAAACGTCAGACCCCAGTAGCTTGATAAGTCATGCCGACGTAAAGTCCATAACATTCGTGAAACTACAGATAACTCTTACCAGTATATTACTGCAACCCTGGCCAGGGATTTCCTGTTATGTCCAGTCGTGCATAGCGCAACATCAACCCCCAATACCGGGAGAGACGAATCCCCTCCTATCGCTCATTGCCTCCTTGTGAATCCGGACTGTACCCAAAAACCACCTGTTTGCACGACTCAGTAGAGCCGTGGTAGGGTGGAAATCAAAGCACAGTGGGAGACACACAAGACTCTATGACGATCTCGGTTCAACAGACTAAGCTGTACCAGTGTCACCAGAGAACTGCCATCTGACGTGAGGTATTATACCATCTGGGAGTTCTCGGAGAGTCCGTTCAGTTTACCCAGTCTCCACTGAGCACCCGTATACCATCTCTGTGTTAGTGTATATGCCCTAGAGGCCATTACTGTATCATACTAGTTTGTATATTACTTAATGGAAGCTTGGGATATTCACCTTGTATATACAATCTTGCTCAAAATAGTAGTATGCTACTTGGTTTGTTTCTACTTCAATATGTACATGTGTTTATTTTAGTATATCGCCTATACACATTAGTGGAGCCCTTAGGATCTTTGCTTGATTACCAGCGTTGTGATGGCAGTCACACTAGTGGGGCTGGGTAATCTATAAGCACATCCTTATGCAGGTCCCTGGTCGCAGGACTATCGAGACAGGGCATCGATACTCCGGAGTAGACTAGCGCATGCGCTTCTCATCTCAGTGTGGGCGACGGTCTGTCCCACAGCCGTCGGTACGTCGTACTTGAGATAGTATGCGGGTGCTCGTTGGGTTACGAGTACACTGGACAGGACTCGTCGGGAACTGACTAGTTGGTTTTATGCCTATCGTCGGTTATCAGTTCCCAGGTGACATGAGTACAGCTTAGTCCGCTGAGTTGACACTGTCACTTCGCCTCGAGTGTGTTCCCACTGTACTTTGATTACTACCCTACCACGGCTCAAAGGAGTCGTGCAAACAGGTGGTAGTTGGGTGCAGTCCCGAAGCACTTAGAGGCAATGACGGTTAGACAGGATTCGTCTCTCCCGGTATTGGGGGTTGACACCGCGCTGTGTCTAGGAGAGCCATTACACGAGTTGTCCCTGGCCAGGGCAAACGAGATATACTGGTAGGCTTCCAGTGTTATCTCAGGGTGTTTTGGGCTTCACTCCGACACGACTTGTACCGCTATTGGGGGACTGACGTTTACCGCCCCCTAGGCCCGCCATGCGATGTATTAGACGAACAGACTGGACTGTACGGAGAATGTCACATTTAGACTCAGTAGGAGTTCAGATGGGTTTCGCCTCGTCAGTCTTCTTGTCGGCATCTACCTGGGGACCGTTACGCACAGCTAGTGCCGCTTGCGGTCTGTGGTTAAACCCACTGCCAGTGTAGTGTCGAGTCTTTAGAGTCCCACACAGAAAGCTATTCGCCTTTAGGCAAAAGAGTAGAGGTCGCATGGTTTTGCGACAGGTCGCATGGTTTTGCGACAGGGTTCGGTCACATCCG
Source organism: Agapanthus africanus (assembly GCA_030015575.1). Lineage (NCBI taxonomy): Eukaryota > Viridiplantae > Streptophyta > Magnoliopsida > Asparagales > Amaryllidaceae > Agapanthus > Agapanthus africanus. The sequence continues at coordinate 393,152,073 of JASDDO010000026.1, read as the reverse complement.
TGCACTTGTGCACATATAGTGTCCGGACAGTTCACACTAGCGGGCTTTGGTTTAAGCCAGATCCTAGTGTACCTTTGGGATTGGTTTTATCCAGTATGTATTCGTGTTCCTCGGAACGCGGATGCGGGTGTGTATGCACAGTTGACGGAGAGACAGAGGCAGAGGATTCCCATTAGGGTTGTTGACCGTTGACTGTTGACTATTGACTTTTTGCTCAACCCTAATGAGAATATGATATGTGATTAACAATAATATTAATTAAGTATTGTGGTGACATGCTTGTTGAGGGGTTGACTTTGTTGACTTGTTGACTTTGTTGACTAGGTTGGACTAGTTGACCATCATGATGACAATGGCTATCATTTCATGGCAAAGACTTTTTACTTGCTTGTTTCTTTTGTGAGAAATGAGTGCATGAAATGATTTAGCCATTTTGACTTGAACCATTTTACACAATACTTGATTATTATTTTTGTGATGATGGTTATGGATTATGAGAGCCAAATGAGAAAAGTCTTCTCTCATTCTTTCATGCTCATTCTCTCTCTTGTTCTTGAGCTCTCATCTTCCTCCTCTTGCTCTCCCTCTCTTGTCTCTATGGTTCACTTGTCTCATGAGTTGAGAACCAAGAACCATAGATAAAATCCCATACAAACTCTTCTCTTCTCACTCTAGTTCACAAGGTTTAGCAAACCGAGTGAACTAGTTTCTTCAAAGTTCGAAGAAGAAGCCAAAGGTTGAAGCTTTCAGGTGGATCTATCTTCGGCGCAAGGAGACGACGGGGAGAAGCCGATTCGGACGACCATCGAAGCTTGAAGACGAAGGAGTTCGAGAAAAAGAAAGGTATAACCCGCTAACCGAGTAGTTAGCAACTCGTAGTTAGGTTGTTACTTAGATGTTTAACAAAGATCCGGGTTTTGAGTCCATGTTACCACCTCTAAGAAAATTGTTTTTCACCAAATTCCGCATGCCCGAAAGTACCGGGAGAGGTAGCATGGACTTACAGTGGTATCAGAGCCTAGTTAAACTCTATCTACCATGTTAGCAAAGTAGCTAGAAGATCGATCAAAGAAAAAGTCGCAAAACGAACCCGATATGATAAGTTTCTGCCAATTTTTTTTCTATTCAAAAATTGATAAATTTTATCTTAAAAATCGGCTCAGGCTTTTGTGTGATCACCCACCAAATTTGGTCCAACGATCGAGTCAAAGCGCCGCGGAAACGCGGTGGGAGCACGCTCCCGCCGTGGATCCGCGGCCGAGTTGACTCGGCCGAGGTCCAAGTTTGGTGCAGTGTTTTTCTGGGGTTGTTTTGGGATTTTTGGAATATATATTTTCTGCCCAGATTTTCCAGAACGAAAATTTTATTTTTGGGGTCCTGAAAATCCGTATTTTTGATCGAACTTCTAAAAGACTTTAGCTGACGGGTTTTTTCTATAATGTGATATTTGTATTGAACGTCTGCTAATCGCTATATGTCGATTAGTGGGGGTTATACAAATCTGTGATCTGTAATGTTATTGGAATGTGTATATGAATATGTTGGATTGTCGCGGGTGAATAGCCGGGGGTTGTGAGACGAGAGTTTTCTTTTCTTTCTATTCATGTATATTTGTAAATTAATGTAATAATTATTTGTATGGCCGCACAACCGGGTCGGGGTTGTAGCCGTCATTGTATAATTTCTTTTTACTGTTTTTGCTCCTAGGATAGACCCATGGAGGGGGTGCACAAACTACCGGGTATGCCGAAGTGCCGAGTGGCCTACTCACGGAGTTGAGGGAGGTTGCTTCGCTTCGGGTACTTGGCGGGTAGTTTGCCGCACCCGTAGGGGTCTTGGGTGGGGAATTGGCTATTCACCGCGACCGTGTAATCTGCTTTTCGTTACAGGCTCGTACGAATTGCGGATTCCTAGTATATCCAATGTGTTCATCTGCGATCTGAAATGGCTATCATTGCAGTATATCCATATATGATATTATTTAGGCGTTGCTTATGTTTTACAGTCGCGCTAGCCCAGCCCCCGCTCTGTCGTTAGTTAAGTAACCTAACGGGTAATGATGGGGCCTCGTGGCAAATGCGAATGGCATAAGCGTACGTCATATTTTGGTTGTTTTCTGCAATGGTAGGATTAAATGATGGGACGCATTAAAAGAACTAATGCAAGAATATCACGCATTAAAAGAACTAATGCAAGAAAATAAACCAAGTTAAAATCGTTGGAACACTTTCGAAAAACCACTCGGTTCTTTTCAAAACAAACTTTTAAAATGCGGAGTTTGAGCCACTCCTTTTAAAAGCTATCTCGTTCCATCGATTATATCAAGTTCTCTACGTTCACGGTTTCGCCAAAACCATTCGTAGCCCTCCGTCGTTTCACATGAATAGTCAATAGTATTCAAGCTGTGTTTGTTGGCCAAAGTCAAGGCATAGTGATTGGTAGCTATTGGGTATTCATGTGCAGCATAGATAGATGCGTTGGTTTGGAACAGTCGTACTGCCTTGTTGGCCAAAGTCAAGGGTAGGTACGGGTGGATTCAAATTAACCTGGAGAACGACGGGTAGAACTTGACATGTGACTTATGATTTGTTGGCCAAAGTCAAGGTCATAAGAGCATGGGGCAAAAATCCACATCGGAAGTTTCAAAAGAACTGAAACTTGCTAGTGTTGCATACCATTTGGAGTGTGATGATTCTGGTAGGATTCCTTCAGTTTCGTCACGCGATGATATTTGGATCCCGATCCTACTGTGAGTATATGCTACTCCTCGGGAAATTTCTCACTAAACGATCAATGCTATAAACCTAGTAGGTGTCTAGAAAGGTGTTAGCGGGGCTACGCCCCCAGGGAAAAGAGGTTATTTAATTAAGGAACTTCACGAAAGCGTTGGAAAACCTCCCTCGAAGTACCGACACTGGGCTGGCTGAACGGCTAAGCAAGTATTGTAAGGTGAGATTGATCCTGACTAATTCTTCCTTTTTGGTTTGAGGAGGGATTCGAGAAACAGTGGGAGCAATCCTGTTTAGACAAACTAAAAACCATTCTAAACTTGCAAGAGCATCAAGCTGAGTGTTTCTTCTCTCTCCTAATTGCAGCAACCAATCGACATGACTGGACTTAAGTTACTTCTAGATAAAAACATACTGACAGGGCCAAACTACAAAGATTGGCTCAGGAATGTCAAGATGGCAATCACTTACGACAAGCTGGGGTATCTTCTTACCACCAAAGCTCCCCCTGTCCCTGGTCCCACTTCCAGCGTCGCGGATAAGGAAATCCGTAAGACTTGGGAGATTGATAGCGCGAAGGCCAAGTGCCTCGTACTTGCCTCTATGGACAATGAACATCAGAGGAGGCACGAGAATATGGACTTGGAATCCATATTTCTTCATACAAATGAACTGTATGGAGAGCAATCTCATATCGCAAGATACGAAGCGTCGAAAAAGTTATTTTCGGCAAGGATGGCCGTCGGATCATCAGTAGCAGAACACGTGCTTAAGATGATCGGCTACATTGAGGAGCTCGCGGACCTAGGGACCACATTGGAGAGTGAGCTCTATACGGACTTAGTTCTCCAGTCCCTTCCTTCCACTTACGCCCAGTTTATACTGAACTTCAACTTACAAGAAAAAGAAGTTGAACTTTCAGAGCTCCTCAACATGCTGAGGAGCGCAGAGGGCACCCTACAGAAAGGTAGGGAAATATCCACTTTGTTTGTAGGAGGATCATCTTCTTCTTGGTCCAAGGCGAAAGCCAAGGGAAAGAAGAAGAAAGCCCCCGCCAAACCAAGAGGCGGTGTTAGTAAAGTGGATACGAAGGGAAAAACTAAAGCAACAAAGAAAGCGGGGAAGCTTGTGGATAAGGAAGAATGCTTCTATTGTCATAAGAAAGGACACTGGAAGAATGATTGCAGGGCCTGGAAGGCCAGAACACAGGAATTGAAGCAAGTTGCAGCTTCAGCTTCAGGTGTGTATGTTATTGAAAACTGTCTTTCAATAAACTCTACTTCCTGGGTATTGGATACCGGATCAGGATCTCATATCTGTAATTCTTTGCAGGCGTTGAGAAACCGTAGTGTTTTGAAAGCAGGTGACATGACCCTCAGAGTTGCGAATGGAGCTAGCATGGATGCTAAAGCCGTGGGGGACTATCACCTGGGAATGTCAGATGGACATGTTTTGGTTTTGCGTAATTGCTTTTTTGTACCCAACGCAACTTGTAATATCATTTCAGTATCTTTAGTTTCAAAAGAAGGTTATGAATTTGCGTTTGTAAGCAATGTTGTAAACATTCACGTTAATCAAGTTCTGATTGGGTCAGGTACATTGAGCAATGGTATATACGTATTAAACCAACCACAGATTTTCAATGTCCAGAATACACACAAAAGAAAGTCTCCGGAAATAAATCAGACTTTCTTATGGCATTGTAGACTGGGTCACATCAATGAGAGAAGGTTGACAAAGTTACATACAGAAGGATATTTGAATCCGTTCGAATATCAATCATATGCCACTTGTCAATCCTGTCTCAAAGGAAAGATGACAAAGTCTCCGTTCACTGGACACGGAGTAAGAGCGAGTGAGCTCTTGGGACTCATACACAGCGACGTGTGCGGTCCAATGTCTACACATGCGCGAAGCGGTTTTTCTTACTTCATTACTATTACGGATGACTTTTCAAGGTACGGTTATGTCTTCTTAATGAAACATAAGTCCGAAGCCTTTGGAAAATTCCAGGAATATAAGAATGAAGTAGAAAAACAGACCGGCAAAAGTATCAAGATTCTAAGATCGGATCGAGGTGGTTAATACTTGAGTGCCGAGTTCCTGGACTATTTAAAAGAGAATGAAATTCTCTCTCAGCTTACTCCTCCATACACTCCGCAACATAACGGTGTATCGGAGAGACGGAACCGCACCCTATTGGATATGGTACGGTCCATGATGAGTAACGTTGAGTTACCGCGATCATTCTGGGGGTATGCGCTAGAATCAGCTGCATACCTTTTGAACCGAGTTCCAACTAAGACTGTGCCTACCACACCATATGAGATGTGGTGTGGGAAGAGGCCCCATCTTAATCACATTAAGACATGGGGATGTCCAGCTTTTGTTAAAAAGCAGCATGCGGACAAGCTCGAGGCACGCTCAGTACAGTGTAAGTTCGTGGGATATCCAAAGAACTCCAAGGGATATTTCTTCTACTGCGAAGAAGAACAAAAAGTTCTTGTTTCTCGTCATGCCTACTTCTTGGAAACTGAGTTTTTAGAAACTCAGATAAGTGGGAGCACAGTAGAACTGGAAGAAATTCCAGAACCTCGAGCTATTACTGAAAGCTTAGTGGAACCTGAGGGTTCAAAAGAACAGGACATTCCTACGCCGCTCCGCAGGAGTAGTAGGCAGTCTCATCCGTCCGAGAGATACTACGGTTTTCTCATAGACGGGGATAGAGAGGATTGCATCATAGATTATGATGAGCCTACTGTTAGTTATATGTATGCCCTAGAGGCCATTACTGTACATAGGATGTATATTGTAGTGGATGCTGGGACATATATAGGGAGGACTTTCTTGCTCGACATGATAGTATGCTATCTGGTTGAACTTTACCTTAACGTGTATACTGACTGTCTCTCTGTTACATGTTGGTAAAGCCCTTAGGATCTGTACTTGACTACCTGGACTATGATGCGGATCATACTAGTGGGGACATGGTAGTCCATAAGTACATCCTTCACAGTCCCTAGTCGTGGGTGTATCGAGACGGGGCATCGATATACCAGAGTAGACTAGCGTATATCTTCTCGACCCATACAGATGGGCGATGGATGATCCCATATCCATTGGTGTTTGACATCAGAGATGATATACGGGTGCTCAGTAAACACTGGGTACACTGGACGGACTCGCCGAGAACTCCCAGATGGTATTATACCTCACGTCAGATGGCAGTTCTCTGGTGACACTGGTACAGAGTAGTCTGTTGACCCGAGATCGTCATAGAGTCTTGTGTGGTTCCCACTGTGCTTTGATTTCCATCTTACCACGTCCAAGAGGGCGTGCAAAACGGTGGTTTTTGGGTACAGTCCCGAGTCACATGGAGGCAATGAGCGATAGGAGGGGATTCGTCTCTCCCGGTATAGGGAGTTGATGTTGCGCTGTGTTCGATTGGCTATAACAGGAAATCCCTGGCCAGGGTTGCTGAGATTTACTGGTAAGTGTTACCAGTAGTTTCTCGAACAGTTATAGACCTCATATCGACACGACTTATTGAGCTATTGGGGTCTGACGTATACCACCCCTAGGCGAGATATGCGACATATCAGACGATCAGACCGGACTGTACGGTAGTGTTACTGGTCGGATTCACTGGAGTGTGAGCGGGCTTGCTCGTCGATCTTCAGATCGCTCAATACCCGGGTGGCCGTTACGTTTAGCAGACCGCTTGCGGCTTGTGGATGTTTGATATGATCATCATCCGCTGCCGGCGTATTGACGAGTCTTTAGAGTCCTACACAGAGGTTTCCTGGTTCAAGCGAAACGAAATAGGAGCGCATATGAGATATGTGCGGGACCGAGAATAATGCGTGTATGTGATACCGTATTCTATTCTCGCGATAAATATATCGAATGGTTGTATGCGATATAACCTAGTTATCGATTCAAGCGTTGATTCGATAAGCCGATATATTAGATACCAGTCGGTTATGTGCGCATGACCGGATCATTGAATCAAGTGTTGATTTAATGATTTAATGCATATTTATATATTTGATATATTGCTTTGCATCAACTAGTATCGGTTTACTTAAGATGGATTTTCTCGCTCGGGTGTGCACATTACATATGCGATATGATTTTGTGCACTTGATTGTATCATGTTTGATGATACAAGTTTACTTGGTTAAGTGCAAAGAATAAACCATGGTTAAAAGAATGGTTAGGGTTTTATTTTCCATTACTTATTTATTCATTTATTTATTTGTTTATTCACTTTGGAAAATAAAAAGAAAAGAGAAAAGAATGGTTGCTAGATTTGGAGTTTAGTTGAAGCTTCATGAAGCTTTGATAAAGTCAACCATACTTATCTCATCCTTAACCCTAACCATTCACACTAACCATGATTCATTCTCTACACTTGACCATGGTTAGAATTATGATAAGAATTCATTTTCTTTTCTTTTTCTATTAACTTATCATAATATCTTTCTTCTTCTTCTTCATTCTTCAAGTGAAGAAAAGCAAGGTCCATCAATGGTGATTGTTGGACATGAGTGAGAAATCCAATTCTAAAGTCTACCCACTTCCTATTTCTTCATCCTCTACCTCTTGCCAAGTAGTAGAGTGTGTTTCCTTCACAAGTTTCATGACTTGGTGAAGGTGGAGCTTGATTCATCGATGCTTCGACGTAGATCATCTTCGGCATGGACATCGACGACCTAGCTTGCCCATTCTCCGACGAAGCCGATCCTAGAGCCCGGATTTGATTTGGACAGCGGAGAGGACCTCGTTGCGGAGCCGTGGAGGTGGAGCACCGGATCTACAAAGGTTGTATTTCCGTATCTTTTAGTTAAGAGTTAACTAGTTAGCTTGTTCGCCTAGACTTCTAGCAAACGATCCGTACTTTAGGGTTTGTAGGCACCATAATTTTTGATATTGCCATGGTTGATGGCTTGGGAGACCTCACTAGAGTGCCCAGGAACCCTGCAGTGGTATCAGAGCCTAGCTAGAGCCTTAGGCGAAGTCCAGACGGAAATTGAAGTCCGAACGACACAAAACCGAAACCCAAAACATGCTCTCTGTACAATTTTTAAAATCTGGGATTTTTCAACATCAAAAATAATCATAAAAATCAGCAGGAAATTCTAAGAAAGACTGTAAAATTCGGCTGCCTAATTCCAACAGTGCGCCGCGCTTCCGCGGCACGAGCTTGGCTCGTGCGGCGCAAGCGCGGCCATTTTGTCGTTTATGGCATCCAAATTTCTACAGTAATTCATAGTATGCTGTTCTGGTTTTCCTGGATATTTTTGATATTTTTTCAAGAGTTGAATTTTTCTGAGTTGATTTGGGGATTCGGTATTTCGATCGGGTATCAAATTTTGTCTGTGTGGCTTTCCGGATAAATTTTAGAATATGTTAAAAAAGTTCGACCAGATATAAATACCCAACTTTTCCCCTGTCGGGAAATTTCCAAGTGTTGGATCTTTCCGTTGTTTAACGACGTTCTAAGTAGTGCAAGTAACGCGATGGTCCCTCTAGAAGACACAAACCTTAACTCGATTATGTGACCGTCTTGAACTGCCCTTTGAACCTTCGGGTTTGGGGCAGTACGGCGTGCCACATGTGAGGCGTTGGCTTGACCCTTCTATGGCTGGATCGTTGGTACTGAGGCACGAACGGAATGTTGTTAGACGTGTTTCATGTGTTGATCTGTATCGGGAAAACTTGGGTGTTCGATTGTTCGATCGAAAAGTTTAACATTTTCTATTTATCTGGAATGGGATACAATAATTGGAATTCACAAGAAGTTATATGATAACTGAATGAATGTTATAAACGTAGCAATTTAGTCTCACTTGATCGGTTGCCACGGAATTTTGATGTGATCAAAAGTCCGTCGCAATCACGTAGCGTACGCGGATACTCGCCGGGTAAACTTAATAGACAGCCTCACTCCATAGCCCCGACCAAGTGACTGTAGGAGAACCCCGTCGCCGAAAGCATCTGTTCGGGTGCTCGCGGTAGCGGTGTTCCGCCTTGGTGCACTTCGTCGACGGTATCGGGGGTGCGGCCGTCTACTGAAGTTTGTGACGAGTATTCGATCAGACTGTCGGGAATCCTGTTGAATTGCCCGACTTGTTATTGAAAAGTGTTTTCGATTTTGAGACTAAAATGCGGGGTTTATAATTGTTAGGCATGCGATGTCTAAGTAATTCATTTGGTCAGGCATGCGATGTCTGAGGAGGTTGCAGATTCCAACTGTTGTAGTTTTACACTTTCTTTTCTGTGACCGTAAGTGTAATATGTGATATCGCCGGTTTCGTTGCTATATGTCAACGACAATTGGGATGGACATATTTACTTACGTTGATGACATGTGATGTTATGTGTTGTTGGATATGTTATATTGGATCGTCATGTTTGAATAGCCGGGGGTTTTTATGTGAGATGAGTGTTTTTTATTTTCATTCATGTAAAAACTTGTATGTAATATTCTTTTATTGGGGCGCTTCCAGGTTGCGGGAGTTGTCACCTGTTGTATATTATTTACTTTTCCGCACTAGGATAGACCCAAGGAGGAGGGCACAAGCAACCGGGTTCTGGAGTCCAGTGGGAGACCAACTCGAGGAGTCGAGTCCGGGTCTCCTAACTCTAGAATTGGTAGGGTTGCTTGCCGCTCTCGTAGGGGTCTAGGGGTGTGGGTTTGGCTATTCATCACGACCGTGGAATCCGTGTTTTATACTGGCTCGTATTGAAAACACGGACGTCCTAGTATATCCAATATTTCATATGATTCTTCTACTGCGATATCTGTGATGTGATCATGTGATGTTCTTTGATAGATACAGTATATAGTATATATGATATATTATATAGACGTTACTTATGTTTTACACCCGCGCTAGCCCTGCCCTGCTCTGCCGTTAGTTACCTAACCTAACGGTGCACGAGGGGACATCGAGGCGAATGCGGATGGCATAAGTGTACGTCGTATTTATCTGTGATGTTTAGGTACTTAAATGATGGGACTTCATTAATGTGATTAATGAAATAAAAGAAACCTAAGATGTTGTAGAATCGAATTTCAAAATAAACAGGTAGCTACAGTTCTTGCTTTGCACAGCGGTATATGCGATATATCCTGCACCTTATTCGATAAGGAAAGGACCGAGATCCCTTCACCGGGAGTGACTCCTTTAGCAATAACTGGCAGATGCTACACACTCGGTTTGTCTTTTGATTGCTTTTAAGTGTTTTTACTTTGCACAGTGATATATATGATATATCCCGCACCTCATTCGACGAGGAAAGGACCGACGATCCCTTCACCGGGAGTGACTCCTTTAGCAAAACTAGAAAAGCCTCAAAAGCACTCCATTACAAAATCATTTTGATTCTACAACGATATCAAGTTCATTACGCAATAGGTTTTCAGAAAAACCTGTCGTAGCCCTCCGTCATTTCAGATAAGTTGTATATAGTATTCGTGCTGCATTTGTTGGCTTTCGTCAAGGTGCAGTGTGCGGTAGCTATATGCTGCTTATCTGCCAGCATACGATGCGATTGGATTAGGGTAGTCGTGCGGCTTTGTTGGCTTTCGTCAAGGGTCGTGCGGGTGGGTTTAATTCGATCAAGAAATGTACGGGTTGAACTTGACTAACGGGCTATGGTTTGTTGGCTTTCGTCAAGGTCATAGCACGTTAGGGGCAAAATATTATCGGGAATTTAAAGTGTTGAAATTTGCAATGAGATTGCATACCTTCTATGAGATAGTTGGATCCCGATACCCGCTGCGAGTAAGAGTTACTCCTGGGAGAGTTTTATACATTACAATTAGCCGATCAAGTAGGTGTCTAGAAAGGTGTCAACGGGGTTACGCCTCTGGGAAAACGAGGTTTACATTAATTAGGTTCGTGCGAAAGCACGGGGGACCTCCCTCAAAGTACCGACACTGGCCTGGCTGAAAGATTGGCGAACTTGTAGTGTGTAATTAATCCCGGCTAGTCTTTCCTTTTAGGGTTTGAAGAAAGATTTGATAAAAAGCAGTGGGAGCCATCCTGATTAGATAAAATAATAACCAATCTATTCTTGACAGAGCGCACGCTGAGTGTTTTCTTCTCTCTCTCTCCTGGTAGCGACCATATCACGCCTTAATCAAGATAATAATACGGAATATTGACCGAACCCGCTTGTTATACTGAGCTGGGGAACGTTGGTCCCGCTCCAACTTATAATTGTTATAAAACAGAGCAGGAAATTGGGGAATACCAGATTTCCCGTGCCGCCCAAACGAGGAGAGTGCATGATGATGCATCATCTTCGGGTGTGTTCATTACAAAGAGCTGTTTCTCAGTATACTTTACGTCCTGGGTATATGATACCAGATCAGGATCCCAGATATGTAATCTGTTACATAGGGCTACAGAAAGGTAGAGAACTGAGAACGGGTGATAAGTTTCATGAGGCAGAAAACGGGGCAAGAGTTGCAGCCAAGTCTGTCGGTCACTGTCACCCTGTATTACGATACATTGATTCTGAACGAATGTTGTTAGATACCGAACCTGATATACAAAATCATATCAGTCTCTTTATCAATAAAGAAATGATAAAATTTTGTATTGTTGGATAATATTTTGAACATTTCCTATATCAAAAGTTGATCGGTTCAGGCACGTTATCTAAAAACATTGATGTTCTAAATCAAACTACAGTTCTTAGTATATGGAACACACACAACAGGAAGAGTTCAGAAATGAACGAATCCTTCTTGAGGCATTGTAGACTAGGTCAGATCAATGTGACCCGACTAGCTAGAGTTACATTTAGATGTATTTTTAAATCAGTTTGAATTTACATCTTGTGAAACTCGCCAGTCATGTCACAAAGATAAGATGACCACAGCTCCGTTTATTGTAAACAGAGAAAGAGTTAATGAACTCTTGGGACTGATACATGATGATGTATATAAGGTCCCCTGTCTACACATGCCAGGACTGGTTCTTTGTACTTCATTACGTTCTCTGATGATCTTTCGAGTTTCAGACCTATGTTCCTGTTGAAACACAAGTCCGAACCTTTTGAGATATTCACAGAATATAAGTTAGAAGTAGAGAACCAAAATACGGGTATAAGTATTATGTCCTTTGATGTGATCAAGGAGAAGAATACTTGAGCACGGAAATACTGGACTATTCTAAAGGAGAATGAGATTCTCTCTCAGCATTACTCCTCCGTATACACTGTTGGAGATAGTGCCCTCAGAGTCAATTATTGGATCACAGGCACGTGATTGCGATGATTGAGGGAGGACCTATCCCGGTAGAACAGTCTTACTCGAGATGATAGTATGCTATCTGGTTTATCTTTATCATCGTATACTGCTTTAGGTGACCTTACATGTCGCTATTACACGTTGATAGAGCCCCTAGGATTCTTGCTTGACTACCAGCAGTATGATGGCGATCATATACGTGGGAGCTGGTGGTCTATAAGCACATCCTTAAAAGGTCCCTAGTCGTAGGAGTTTCGAGACAGGGTATCGATACTCCATTAGTAGACTAGTGTATACAGTCGAGACCCCGACGAGGGGCGGTGGCCGGTCTCACAAGCCACTGGTGTCAGTTGGTTCACCTAAGATGTATACAGGTGCTCATTGGGTTATGAGTACACCGGACAGGACTCGCCGGGAACCTGCTAGTTGGGCTTATACCAGACGTCAGATAGCAGTTCCCAGATGACATGTGTACAGGTTAGTTCATCGACCTGAGGATCGTCATTTGTCTCGTGTGAGTTCCCACTGTGCTTTGATTACTACCCTACCACGGCTCAAAGGAGTCATGCAAACAGGTTTTAGTTGGGTACAGTCCCGAGCCACATGGAGGCAGTGAGCGGATCTTCAGGGGTTCGTCTCTCCCGGTATTGGGAGTGAGGTCGCGCTGTGTCTAGGAGAGCCATTACGCAAAGCCCTCGGCCGAGGCAGGAGATTTACTGGTAGGTATTCCAGTAGTATCTCAGGGCGTTCTGGGCTACACTCCGACACGACTTGTACCGCTTTTGGGGGTCTGACTTTCACCAACCCCCTAGGCCCGCCATGCGATACTCATAGACGAACGGACCGGACTGTACGGATATTGTCACTGACAGGCTCAGTTGGGTGTCGGGGTGAGCTTCCTCATCGACGTCCCTTTTGGTCAATAGCTGGTGGCCCGTCACGTATTGGCTTATACCTCTGACGTGCCAGTGGTTAAATCCACAGCCATAGTATTGACGAGTCTTTAGAGTCCACCACACTTACAGTTACTCAAGCTTTCGGGCGAAACGCTGTAGAGGCCGTATGGAGATATGGCAGGGTCCGATCAGATACGTGCGGTATTGCACGGATCAGGATCGGACAGTTTTGTACTAGTAGCCGTATAGGTATATGGCAGGGTTTGATCTGATACGTGCGGTATTGCACGGATCAAGATCGAACGGATTTTACTAGCCGGCTTTGGCTTAAGCCGGTCCTAGTCTAGTACAGTGTAGATTTTGTCTCATTGCATTTGTATCCGGACGGAATACAGATGTGGGTGTGTATGCACAGTATCGGGGTTTTCCTGTGATTTATTACGGGACCAGTTTTCTGGAGTTGCCAGTTTGCATTCCGTTCCGGCCGGTTTTCCTTTGTTCTTTCCCGGCCGGACTTTTCTGATGGAGGGGGTTATTTGCAGTTTTGCAAATAACACTTTGTGGAGGGTTTTCTTGCAAATGTATTTATTATGATAGAATCTTTAGATACCATTCTCATCACTTTCTTTTGGTTGATTAGAAGTGATGAGAAAGGATTTGATCTTTGATTAGAGTTGATGTGAGTTTGTTATGATGGCTTTTGATATGGTTACCACTTGCTTTCTCCTACACTCACCTCCCTTTGCCTTATGTTTCATTCCTCCACCATTCTCATACTCACTTGAGATGATAAGTTTTTTGATGAGAAGAAAAAGAAAGAGAGAAGAAGAAGAAGAGAGTTTTCCTTCTTGAGAGTTTCTTTCTTCTTGATCTCATTTCCATGCTAGAAAAATGCAAGCACCATTTTTCTAGTCTTGATTCCTCCATCATGGCAACCAACCCCAAAGTGAGACAACCATATTCTACACTACATTCTACAGCACATCTTGAGCATGTCGAGTTGCCGGCTTCATGCTCGAGTTGCCTCGGTATTGAGGCGGGAGCCCGTAAAAGACGAAGGCGATGTGGTGCCCTTTCCGGCGAGGAGGCGACGATGTGGAGCCAAGACTTTCCGCGGGAGATCGGGATGATGAAGAGAAGACCGGAGGACTCGGATCACTCGGTATACTTTTCTTCCCATCTCTTGTTAGCTAGTATAGGTTAATGGTAAACGATCCGGGTTTTCTTTGTCCGCGGTAGCGCCGGTTTCCGAGTAAGGAAAAATTTTGATTCCGCAATTTGGCCTCGAGTAAGACGGCCGGGGCGCTGCCGTGGCGCAACATGGTATCAGAGCCACGCCATTAACCTTTCCTAGCTTGTTCTAATGTGTTTTTCAGTTCCGATCGACCGAAATTCCAAAAACCGTATTTTTTCCTTCACATCAGTTTCTGTCGAAATATTTTGGAGTCTAAAAATTTTTCAGGTGGTCTCAGAATGATGTGCAGGGAGTTCTAAGAACTCTGGGAAAATTCGAGACAGTGATCACTCAAAAGGAGCGCGGAAGCGCCGCAGAAACCCCATTTGCGCCGCCCTTCCGCCGCGGGTTGGTGGGGTCACTGCTTCGAATTTCTCCAGTGGGCTTATGGGCTATAATTAGGGGTTTTGGAATATTAAAATTGGGCCAATTATTTCTGTAACTGCTACAGTATTGGTTGGGGGCCCACTAGTTAATTTTTGGTCAATCGGAAAATTTTTTAAACACATTATTTCACAGTATTTACATTATATCTGCGACCGTGAATGTCACTCGATCGGTGAATCCGGTCTAACTGCTATAGCCCGGTTAGACGGATTTGCGAACGTGACTTTCACGTTGATGTTCTATGTTTATGCTGTGATGTTGCGGATCGGTCGTGGGGATAGCCTGGATGCAATGCTAGTGCAGTTTTGTTGTATTATGTACTTTTGATATTGCGGGGCGAGCGTCCGACATGTGGACTGCCGTCACTGCCTGTTTGTATTATTCTTTTGGGGCACGACCTGGTTGCGGTCGATGTACCCGTTGTATGTATATTTTACTTTCTGTACTAGGTTACCCCGCGGAGGGGTGCACGGATAGCCGGGTTCTAGAGGGCAACGGGCCCGCATCTCAGGGCATTGAGACGGAGGGGGCTTCAGTCTGGAATTGGCAGGCTATTCGCTGCACTCGTAGGGGGTACAGGTTGACCCAGGAGGGGTGCCCAGGTTACCGGATTCCGTGAAGTGCTGGGTGGTCCATTCACGGTGCTGAAGGGGGCTGCCTCGCTTCAGGTTTTGGCGGGTGACTTGCCGCGCCCGTAGGGGTCTAGGTTTTCATTACACAGGCTATCCACACGACCAGGGGAACGTCGGGTTTCAGCAGCGGCTCTGTGAAACCCGGGGCTTCCAGATATCTGTTTTGTTCTGTGATGCTGTACATTTCTGTGATGTTGCGTTTTATTCACGCCTTGAGCGAAATACTATATATTGGTATATATATTAGTAGATGTTGTATATGTTTTTCATCCGCACTAGTCCAGTCCCCGCTCTGCCGTTAGTTAGCTAACCTAACGGGTGATGACGGGACCCAGTGGCGAATGCGGATGGCATATACGTACGTCAGTATATTTTCGTTCTTTTTGGTGTGATCAATTGATGGGAATGCATTGATTCGGATCAATGCAAGATAAACAAACCTAATCTAATGTTGTTGGAACATTTTTCAAAAAGCTGTTATTGCAAGGACGTTCACTTTTGTTTTGCATCGTGGTATTCATTTGGAATATCCTGCTCCTCAGTCGACGAGGCAAGGGCCGAGATCCCTTCACCGGGAGTTACCCCTTGGACAGAAGTTTGCGTCAGAGCATTAACTTCACTATAGCCGATTACTTTTGCTTTGCATCGTGGTATTCAGTTGGAATATCCTGCACCTCATACTACGGGGAAAGAGCCGAGATCCCTTCACCGGGAGTGACCTCTTTAGTAAAGGTTTTCGTCACTATATTTTATAAAAGGCTATGCAGTTCCTTCAACGATATCAAGTTCATTACGTTAAAGGTTTTTCGCCAAAAACCATTCGTAGCCCTCCGTCATTTCCTACAGGTATTATTTGGTATTCGTGCTGCGTTTGTTGACCTAGTCAAGACGTAGTGTTCGGTAGCTAAGTGGTACTTGTTTGTTGCATAAGTGGGATTGGTTAGGACAGTCGTGCGGCCTTGTTGACCTAGTCAAGGGCACGTACGGGTGGGTTTAATGCGATCCAGAACAATGACGGGTTGAACTTGACTGGTGGTTTATGGTTTGTTGACCTAGTCAAGGTCATAAACCGCTTGGGGTAAAAATCACATCGGGAGTTTCAAAAGAACTGAAACTTGCCAGGCATGCGCATACCTTCTGGAGTGTGGTGACTTGAGTGGATTCCGTCAAGTTATCATGCGATGATAGTTGGATCCCGATTCCCACTGATGAGTTGGTTTACTCCTCGGGTGATCCCGACTAATTCTTCTTTCAGGTTTGGAGGAGAATTTGAGGTACAGTGGGAGGTTTCCAGATTAGACAAAGTGGTAACCATTCTGATCTAGGATAGAGTGCACGCTGAGTGTTTCTTTTCTCTCTCTCTGGCAGCAACCATTGACCCGACCCTAAGACTATGACTCAGTGACCAAGTTGACCGAACCTTCTTAACACTGGCTTTTGGATTGTCAGAGTTGCAGACCTCATTGCCACTCCTACTTTTACCCTTTTCTCCAGGACACCCTGTATTACTACGAACGTCCACTTCCATTGGACAAAACCATCGTATGGTTATATACGAACTCGAAGGATTTCGAGGATGGTTTCTGGTTCTGGAGAAAACGGATAGGACTATTCAGTTGTCTTTTCTTTTCACCTTCTCTCAGGTTGCGAGTACTCCTTGGTTTAGGAGATAGTACACCTATTACGCAAATTGGATAGTCTTCTTCCAAACCTTAGGCTGGTGCCGACCGGTAGGGAATGAAGAAAACCAATTAGCATAACGATGGTGTGCAGAAGGTATTAAGTTAAGACAAAGCAAGGGATTAGTAGGAGGGCAAAGTAAATTGCGACTGATATTCACGACCAAACCAAGTATTTCTTCGCCAATCCTAAATCACCTTTGTATTTCTCCAGAACACTCCGTATCACTACGAAGATCCCATTTTATTGGATAATCCATCGTATGGTTATATACGAACTCGAAAGGAACTTGTTCCAGTTCGGGGATGGATTCTGGTTCAGGAGAAATAGGAATTAAGTACATTCAGGTGTCTTTCATCTTCACCTTCTCTCGCATTGCGAGTGTTCCTAGGATTGGGACAGTACACCCTTTATGCCTTTTGGATAGTCTTCTTCCAAACCATAGGCTGGTGCCGAACGGTGGGGAAGGAAGAAAACCATTTGGCCTAAAAGGGGTGTGCAGACGGTAATGACTAAAGACATATAAAGGGATTTGGAGAGGTGGAAAAGAATTATACGGTTACAGTTGTGAATCTGGATAATGGAAGAGGCATTACTAGGAATACCAGGATATCCCGACGAAACATTTCAATGTTTCAGTTTCACTGTGTACTGTTAATAGAAAACTGATTTCCCGATTAGACACTTACTCCAGGGTATGTATTTACCAGGTTGGATTCTCACATCTGTATGGTTTTACAGATGATGAGTGGGAGTAAGTTATTGGGAATTGGGTGATCATCCTCATTATATCAGGATTCGTTGTAATCAGTGATATTTGAGGAAGTCACCTGGGTTGTTTGCCGGTCGGCAAATATTTGGTTTTGAATATCCGCTGTTGTGCACCAATTTCAAATCGATATATCTGTACGTCTATTTTCATAGAGTGAGATATACCTTTTGATATTATGTCGATGACATTTACCTATATCAGTGGATGGTTAGGTAAGGAGCATTGAACAGCGGTGTAATTCTTCTTAACCATAAGTACAGTTTTCAACCTACGACGCACAGTGAAAGAGTTGTTAGACTCAGCGGACTTATACAGAGTATTGTATGTTGTCCAGTGTCCATTAGGACAGAGGGGTTGGTGCTCGTACTATATTCGGTTTACTTATGGCTTCTCTAGATTTTAGACAGCTGTTTCGTGGAAACACAGGGTCTAAGTTTTGAGGAGTTATAGGTATTTGAATAGAGTAAAGTACCAGGTGTAGCAAGTATCGGGATTCTTCAAAGAGATTGAAGATGTAGATACTTGTGTATGATATTCAGTTGATAGTAATGATGAAGACAGATTGCTTCTCTTTCAGGTTACTCATAATTGGAAGCATTCCTAAGTTGAGTAACGCTGATCGACCTCCTTCCATTTAGTTGACATGCACTGGAGATAGTTGCATGATTTGAATCTGGTTCAATTGAATCAGTGCCTCTGGTTCTATATTGGATATAGAACAGTTCATATCTTAACGATGTTAAGGTACGGGGAGTTGTCCAGCTTATGATTAAAACCAGACACTGGACAACTCAAGGCACGTTTCTGTAATGGCTGTTTGTGGGTTGACCCAGGCGATGACTAGGGTTGACTTTCTACCATCTGGATGAACAATAGCAATATTGTTCTAGACTCGCCACAGTTTTTATTAAAAATGGATTTTTTCAGAAAAGTAGTGGGAGTATGGTAGAACTGGAAGTGATTCCAGAACCACAAACGATTACTGAAGATTTGATAAGGAACCTAAAGATTCAATCTGATTTGACATTCCATTGACCACTCCGCAAATAAGGTGGGTAACTTCAGGCACCCGAGAGGTACTCCGGTAGCCTCAAGGACGGTGACAGGGAAGTTCTTGTTTACCCACACTTGCCATTGTTGTTGTTCCAGGCTGCGAGACCCGGCAGGAGGATGAGTATAGCGTCGTTCTAAATTAGCTTTAGAAGTGCACGTCTATATGACTCTGGCAGAGGGTTGTCGTAGTCAGTGGGAGCAGCGGAAGCATTGGTGGACATCAGGCTTATGTCTATTTATAGACTAGAGCAGATATAGCCGAGTTAGATCATCTGTTTCTGATGTGACAGTCATGGGTTTGACGTCATCAGAATAGGGGATGGATCTGTTGAGAAGGTAGTAGGAAGTGATATTCCTATACTACGATCGGTTATACTTTGGTCGTCACACAGTGTTTTCTCCACATGGCACTTGGATATTATATCAGACATACTGGTAACTAGACCTATGGTTTTAGATCTAGATTTGGGTGGTTTCCCAATCAGGGTACCTTGACAGCATTCTAAGAGTATTTAGAATGGACGACTCCTGGCATGGTAGTGTACCTACAGGTAATGGAGTCACCCTCTCTAAAGGTGTCTTATAGACTAAAGTGGAGAGGGATACGCATGATTGACAGATCACTTGCTTAGGCAATTGAGTCAATCATGAGATGTCAAGTACCACACCAGATGTTGTTCTTGCAGTAGATGCAATAAGTTGATATTGATCCAATCCTGGAGGAACAGTCGGAAGCAGTTTTAGAACATAAGTGATTGTTCTAGGGATATGATAACGACAGCCTCTTTTGGGAGACAGTTATCATTCCAGGCTTCCAAGGTGACATGGACGACAAGGAGGTTGTCAGAGTTATAGTTCTCCCTCTAACGAGGGGCGGTATTTTGGACAGGTGGTCCAAGGCAATACTGAGGGAGGCATGGCGCAGGATACTGATTAGTTTCAGTTGTTGATACAGTCTAAGAAATTTGGATTTGGAGTTCATTTATGAGCTAGGTCCCATCAGACATCCAGACATTCTAAGACAGGTATTGCTCATTTCGGGAGATGGTTTTCTCCGCGAACTTGAGATATAGAGAGACATAGAAAGAAACATCACAGCGGATCCACTCACTGAGGCTATTCCTCGAACGCAATAGTTTCACAAACGAGCTTTGTGAGACTGACCAGTAGAGGAGTTGGGTGTTCGGTATCACACGGACTGTGAGTATGCGGCATCGCAATAATTAGCCTTGAGTGCAAGTGGGAGATTGTTGGAGATAGTGCCCTCAGAGTCAATTATTGGATCACAGGCACGTGATTGCGATGATTGAGGGAGGACCTATCCCGGTAGAACAGTCTTACTCGAGATGATAGTATGCTATCTGGTTTATCTTTATCATCGTATACTGCTTTAGGTGACCTTACATGTCGCTATTACACGTTGATAGAGCCCCTAGGATTCTTGCTTGACTACCAGCAGTATGATGGCGATCATATACGTGGGAGCTGGTGGTCTATAAGCACATCCTTAAAAGGTCCCTAGTCGTAGGAGTTTCGAGACAGGGTATCGATACTCCATTAGTAGACTAGTGTATACAGTCGAGACCCCGACGAGGGGCGGTGGCCGGTCTCACAAGCCACTGGTGTCAATTGGTTTACCTAAGATGTATACAGGTGCTCATTGGGTTATGAGTACACCGGACAGGACTCGCCGGGAACCTGCTAGTTGGGCTTATACCTGACGTCAGATAGCAGTTCCCAGGTGACATGTGTACAGGTTAGTTCATCGACCTGAGGATCGTCATTTGTCTCGTGTGAGTTCCCACTGTGCTTTGATTACTACCCTACCACGGCTCAAAGGAGTCGTGCAAACAGGTTTTAGTTGGGTACAGTCCCGAGCCACATGGAGGCAGTGAGCGGATCTTCAGGGGTTCGTCTCTCCCGGTATTGGGAGTGAGGTCGCGCTGTGTCTAGGAGAGCCATTACGCAAAGCCCTCGGCCGAGGCAGGAGATTTACTGGTAGGTATTCCAGTAGTATCTCAGGGCGTTCTGGGCTACACTCCGACACGACTTGTACCGCTTTTGGGGGTCTGACTTTCACCAACCCCCTAGGCCCGCCATGCGATACTCATAGACGAACGGACCGGACTGTACGGATATTGTCACTGACAGGCTCAGTTGGGTGTCGGGGTGAGCTTCCTCATCGACGTCCCTTTTGGTCAATAGCTGGTGGCCCGTCACGTATTGGCTTATACCTCTGACGTGCCAGTGGTTAAATCCACAGCCATAGTATTGACGAGTCTTTAGAGTCCACCACACTTACAGTTACTCAAGCTTTCGGGCGAAACGCTGTAGAGGCCGTATGGAGATATGGCAGGGTCCGATCAGATACGTGCGGTATTGCACGGATCAGGATCGGACAGTTTTGTACTAGTAGCCGTATAGGTATATGGCAGGGTTTGATCTGATACGTGCGGTATTGCACGGATCAAGATCGAACGGATTTTACTAGCCGGCTTTGGCTTAAGCCGGTCCTAGTCTAGTACAGTGTAGATTTTGTCTCATTGCATTTGTATCCGGACGGAATACAGATGTGGGTGTGTATGCACAGTATCGGGGTTTTCCTGTGATTTATTACGGGACCAGTTTTCTGGAGTTGCCAGTTTGCATTCCGTTCCGGCCGGTTTTCCTTTGTTCTTTCCCGGCCGGACTTTTCTGATGGAGGGGGTTATTTGCAGTTTTGCAAATAACACTTTGTGGAGGGTTTTCTTGCAAATGTATTTATTATGATAGAATCTTTAGATACCATTCTCATCACTTGCTTTTGGTTGATTAGAAGTGATGAGAAAGGATTTGATCTTTGATTAGAGTTGATGTGAGTTTGTTATGATGGCTTTTGATATGGTTACCACTTGCTTTCTCCTACACTCACCTCCCTTTGCCTTATGTTTCATTCCTCCACCATTCTCATACTCACTTGAGATGATAAGTTTTTTGATGAGAAGAAAAAGAAAGAGAGAAGAAGAAGAAGAGAGTTTTCCTTCTTGAGAGTTTCTTTCTTCTTGATCTCATTTCCATGCTAGAAAAATGCAAGCACCATTTTTCTAGTCTTGATTCCTCCATCATGGCAACCAACCCCAAAGTGAGACAACCATATTCTACACTACATTTTACAGCACATCTTGAGCATGTCGAGTTGCCGGCTTCATGCTCGAGTTGCCTCGGTATTGAGGCGGGAGCCCGTAAAAGACGAAGGCGATGTGGTGCCCTTTCCGGCGAGGAGGCGACGATGTGGAGCCAAGACTTTCCGCGGGAGATCGGGATGATGAAGAGAAGACCGGAGGACTCGGATCACTCGGTATACTTTTCTTCCCATCTCTTGTTAGCTAGTATAGGTTAATGGTAAACGATCCGGGTTTTCTTTGTCCGCGGTAGCGCCGGTTTCCGAGTAAGGAAAAATTTTGATTCCGCAATTTGGCCTCGAGTAAGACGGCCGGGGCGCTGCCGTGGCGCAACATACACCATAGCACGATGGTATATCGGGGCGGAGCAGATACACCCTATTTGATATGGTGTGCTCTATGATGAGTAACACTGAGTTACCTATTTCCTTTAGGGTGTTATGCGCTTGAGAAGCTGCATACCTATTGATAGGGTTCGAATCAAATCAGTTGCCTACCACTTCATATTTGATATGGAAAGGGAAGAGCCCATATCTTAAGTTAGTTAAGATTTGGGGTTGTCCGGCCTATGTCTAAAAGCAAAATCCGGACAAGCTCGAGGCAAGATCTGTTATGTAAAACTGGAAAGGTTCCAGCTATACAAACAACAGTAGATGATTTGGTAGAACCAAAGGATTCAGTAGATACCAACGAACCTCAGCCTCTCCGCCGATCTAGTAGGGTTCCTCACCCACCTGAGAGATACTTCGGTTTCTCTATGACAGTGGGAGCGAGGATTACATCATGAGATGATGACCCAACTAGTTTCGAGCTAGCCATCGAGAGTAAGACTCTGTAAGAATGGCTGGATGCTTAGCGATCTGAGATAGAATCCTTATACACCAACAAAGTATGGACTTTGGTTGCTATATCTGAAGGGTTAAATCCCCATCAGGAGCAAGTATATCTTGAGAAGACTACTTGGTGTAGATGGAAAAGTTGAGACTTTCAAAGCTAGACTTGTTAAAGGTTTTCTTCATTGACCAGGCGTGGATCATGATGAAACCTTTTCAAGGATCTATGCTTAAGTCCATCCAGATCCTACTTACCACGGCTACATACCATGACTACGATATCTGGTGGTTGGGTGTCTTGACTGCTTTTCTAAATGATGATTTAGAAGAGTGCGTCTATAAGTACACAGCCAGAGGGCTTCGTAGACAGTGGGAGCAGCGGAAACGTGTGCAAGATGTTTTATAGGATAAAGCAGGCATCGCGGAGTTAGAACATCTGTTTTGATGTTTTAGTCAAAGAGTTTGACATCATCAAAATGGTAGATGAACCTTGTATATACAAAAAGGTAGTAGGGAGTATGGTGACGATCCTCGTAGAGTACGTGGATGACATACTCTTGATAAGAAAGGAGTTTCTTATGCTACGCTCGATCAATCTCCGCTTATCACAAAGATTCTCCATATAGGATTAAAGTGATACCTACTAAATCCTGGATTTTGGATCTATGAGATAGATCTAAATGGATGTTAGGAAACTCACAAGATGTAGTGAGATGGTGTCAATCGATCCTGAGGAGAATCACTGGAAGTGTTCCAGGGTGATAAAGACGACTGAATGTCAGTCGCAGGCATTGTCTTTACCCTCGGTAAAGGGACGGTATGTTGGAAGAGTTCCAAGCTAGATACCGTGACATACTAGACGATAAAGGCTGGATACATCGCTACTTAAGATGCTACCCTAGAAGCTGTTTGGGTGTATATTGGTTCATGAGATGAACTATGTTCCTACCATTGTGAGACAATGGAGTTGTGGCTTATGCCGAGGAACGCCGGTCCCATCAGTGATCCAGACTTATTCTAAGGCAGCATCGCCTGATCATGGAGATGGTTGATCTCCAGGGTGATCGAGGTTAGGAGAGTAGACTCAGAGGACAACACAGCGGATCCACTCACAAAGGCCTGTTCCCAGAGAGAGACTTTTATGGGATGGTTGAGTATGAGATACTGCAACCACTGCTACAGATGGCCCTAGTGCAAGTGGGAGATTGTTAGTTATATGTATGCCCTAGAGGCCATTACTGTACATAGGATGTATATTGTAGTGGATGCTGGGACATATATAGGGAGGACTTTCTTGCTCGACATGATAGTATGCTATCTGGTTGAACTTTACCTTAACGTGTATACTGACTGTCTCTCTGTTACATGTTGGTAAAGCCCTTAGGATCTGTACTTGACTACCTGGACTATGATGCGGATCATACTAGTGGGGACATGGTAGTCCATAAGTACATCCTTCACAGTCCCTAGTCGTGGGTGTATCGAGACGGGGCATCGATATACCAGAGTAGACTAGCGTATACCTTCTCGACCCATACAGATGGGCGATGGATGATCCTATATCCATTGGTGTTTGACATCAGAGATGATATACGGGTGCTCAGTAAAGACTGGGTACACTGGACGGACTCGCCGAGAACTCCCAGATGGTATTATACCTCACGTCAGATGGCAGTTCTCTGGTGACACTGGTACAGAGTAGTCTGTTGACCCGAGATCGTCATAGAGTCTTGTGTGATTCCCACTGTGCTTTGATTTCCATCTTACCACGTCCAAGAGGGCGTGCAAAACGGTGGTTTTTGGGTACAGTCCCGAGTCACATGGAGGCAATGAGCGATAGGAGGGGATTCGTCTCTCCCGGTATAGGGAGTTGATGTTGCGCTGTGTTCGATTGGCTATAACAGGAAATCCCTGGCCAGGGTTGCTGAGATTTACTGGTAAGTGTTACCAGTAGTTTCTCGAACAGTTATAGACCTCATATCGACACGACTTATTGAGCTATTGGGGTCTGACGTATACCACCCCTAGGCGAGATATGCGACATATCAGACGATCAGACCGGACTGTACGGTAGTGTTACTGGTCGGATTCACTGGAGTGTGAGCGGGCTTGCTCGTCGATCTTCAGATCGCTCAATACCCGGGTGGCCGTTACGTTTAGCAGACCGCTTGCGGCTTGTGGATGTTTGATATGATCATCATCCGCTGCCGGCGTTTTGACGAGTCTTTAGAGTCCTACACAGAGGTTTCCTGGTTCAAGCGAAACGAAATAGGAGCGCATATGAGATATGTGCGGGACCGAGAATAATGCGTGTATGTGATACCGTATTCTATTCTCGCGATAAATATATCGAATGGTTGTATGCGATATAACCTAGTTATCGATTCAAGCGTTGATTCGATAAGCCGATATATTAGATACCAGTCGGTTATGTGCGCATGACCGGATCATTGAATCAAGTGTTGATTTAATGATTTAATGCATATTTATATATTTGATATATTGCTTTGCATCAACTAGTATCGGTTTACTTAAGATGGATTTTCTCGCTCGGGTGTGCACATTACATATGCGATATGATTTTGTGCACTTGATTGTATCATGTTTGATGATACAAGTTTACTTGGTTAAGTGCAAAGAATAAACCATGGTTAAAAGAATGGTTAGGGTTTTATTTTCCATTACTTATTTATTCATTTATTTATTTGTTTATTCACTTTGGAAAATAAAAAGAAAAGAGAAAAGAATGGTTGCTAGATTTGGAGTTTAGTTGAAGCTTCATGAAGCTTTGATAAAGTCAACCATACTTATCTCATCCTTAACCCTAACCATTCACACTAACCATGATTCATTCTCTACACTTGACCATGGTTAGAATTATGATAAGAATTCATTTTCTTTTCTTTTTCTATTAACTTATCATAATATCTTTCTTCTTCTTCTTCATTCTTCAAGTGAAGAAAAGCAAGGTCCATCAATGGTGATTGTTGGACATGAGTGAGAAATCCAATTCTAAAGTCTACCCACTTCCTATTTCTTCATCCTCTACCTCTTGCCAAGTAGTAGAGTGTGTTTCCTTCACAAGTTTCATGACTTGGTGAAGGTGGAGCTTGATTCATCGATGCTTCGACGTAGATCATCTTCGGCATGGACATCGACGACCTAGCTTGCCCATTCTCCGACGAAGCCGATCCTAGAGCCCGGATTTGATTTGGACAGCGGAGAGGACCTCGTTGCGGAGCCGTGGAGGTGGAGCACCGGATCTACAAAGGTTGTATTTCCGTATCTTTTAGTTAAGAGTTAACTAGTTAGCTTGTTCGCCTAGACTTCTAGCAAACGATCCGTACTTTAGGGTTTGTAGGCACCATAATTTTTGATATTGCCATGGTTGATGGCTTGGGAGACCTCACTAGAGTGCCCAGGAACCCTGCACCTACTAGCTTCCAGCAGGCCATTCAGAGCGTTGACTCGGTAAAATGGCTGGATGCAATGCGGACCGAAATGGAGTCCATGTACACCAACAAAGTATGGACGTTGGACATTGCTCCAGATGGGGTAAAACCCGTAGGATGCAAGTGGATCTTCAAAAGGAAGATTGGTGTAGATGGACAGGTTGAGACCTATAAAGCTAGACTTGTTGCAAAGGGTTTCCGTCAAAGACCTGGCTTGGACTATGACAAAACCTTTTCTCCAGTGGCTATGCTGAAATCCATTCGGATCCTTCTTGCCATTGCTGCCTTCCACGATTATGAGATCTGGCAAATGGACGTAAAGACCGCTTTTCTAAATGGAAATTTAGAGGAGTGTGTCTATATGGACCAACCAGAGGGTTTCATTCAGAGTGGGAGCAGCGGAAAGGTGTGCAAGTTGCTTAAGTCCATCTATGGACTAAAGCAGGCATCGCGGAGTTGGAACATCTGTTTTGATGAGACGGTCAAGGAATTTGGCTTTATCAAAAATCCAGATGAACCATGCATCTATAGTAGATTTGTAGCGAGAACTGTAGTATTCCTCGTTTTGTACGTGGATGACATTCTCTTAATAGGAAATGACATTCCTATGCTACAATCTGTCAAGGGGTTCTTGTCACACAGGTTCTCCATGAAAGACCTGGGTAATGCCTCATACATCCTGGGGATCCGGATCCATCGTGATAGATCCAAGAGGATATTAGGACTTTCACAGTCTAGGTACATCGACACCATACTGAAGAGATTCAGTATGGAAGATTCCAAGCGCGGTAACCTACCGGCTTGTCACGGGATCACCCTCTCTAAAGAGATGTCTCCCAAGACTGATTTGGAGAGGGATCGCATGTCTATTATACCCTACGCTACTGCGGTAGGCTCTATAATGTATGCGATGTTGTGTACCAGACCGGATGTAGCTTACGCACTGAGTGTGGTAAGCCGGTATCAGTCAAACCCTGGGGAGAAACACTGGATAGCAGTAAAGAACATTCTCAAGTACCTGAGAAGGACTAAGGAGATGTTCTTGGTGTATGGCGGAAAAGACCTCCAGATCGAGGCCTTTGCTGACTCCAGCTTCCAGAGTGACAAGGATGATTCCAAGTCCATGTCGGGTTTTGTCTTTACCCTCAATGGAGGGGCGGTGTGTTGGAAAAGTTCCAAACAGGAAACCGTTGCAGACTCGACGATGGAAGCGGAGTACATCGCTGCATCTGATGCCGCAAAAGAAGCTGTCTGGATGAGGAAGTTCTTGAAAGAGCATCAGGTGGTTCCGTCCATTGTTGATCCAATACCTCTGTATTGCGACAACAACGGGGCTATAGCTTTAGCGAAGGAACCCAGGTCCCATCAGAGATCCAGACACATCTTGAGGCGGTATCACCTGATCAGGGAGATCGTAGATCGCCAGGAGATCGAGGTTCGGAGAGTCGCTTCAGAAGATAACACTGCAGATCCATTCACCAAGGCCTTGCCCCAGACTCAGTTCAAGCGGCTGATCGAGATGATAGGTCTTCGATACGCCAGTACATGGCCTTAGTGCAAGTGGGAGATTGTTAGTGTATATGCCCTAGAGGCCATTACTGTATCATACTAGTTTGTATATTACTTAATGGAAGCTTGGGATATTCACTTTGTATATACAATCTTGCTCAAAATAGTAGTATGCTACTTGGTTTGTTTCTACTTCAATGTGTACATGTGTTTATTTTAGTATATCGCCTATACACATTAGTGGAGCCCTTAGGATCTTTGCTTGATTACCAGCGTTGTGATGGCAGTCACACTAGTGGGGCTAGGTAATCTATAAGCACATCCTTATGCAGGTCCCTGGTCGCAGGACTATCGAGACAGGGCATCGATACTCCGGAGTAGACTAGCGCATGCGCTTCTCATCCCAGTGTGGGAGACGGTCTGTCCCAAGGCCGTCGGTACGTCGTACTTGAGATAGTATGCGGGTGCTCGTTGGGTTACGAGTACACTGGACAGGACTCGTCGGGAACTGACTAGTTGGTTTTATGCCTATCGTCAGTTATCAGTTCCCAGGTGACATGAGTACAGCTTAGTCCGCTGATTTGACACTGTCACTTTGCCTCGAGTGTGTTCCCACTGTACTTTGATTACTACCCTACCACGGCTCAAAGGAGTCGTGCAAACAGGTGGTAGTTGGGTGCAGTCCCGAAGCACTTGGAGGCAGTGACGGTTAGACAGGATTCGTTTCTCCTGGTTTTAAGGGTTGACATCGCGCTGTGTCTGGGAGAGCCATTACACGAGTAGTCCCTGGCCAGGGCAAACGAGATATACTGGTAGGCTTCCAGTGTTATCTCAGGGTGTTTTGGGCTTCACTCCGACACGACTTGTACCGCTATTGGGGGACTGACGTTTACCGCCCCCTAGACCCGCCATGCGATGTATCAGACGAACAGACCGGACTGTACGGAGAATGTCACATTCAGGCTCAGTAGGAGTTCAGATGGGTTTCGCCTCGTCAGTCTTCTTGTCGGCATCTACCTGGGGACCGTTATGCACAGCTAGTGTCGCTTGCGGTCTGTGGTTAAACCCACTGCCAGCGTAGTGTCGAGTCTTTAGAGTCCCACACAGAAAGCTATTCGCCTTTAGGCAAAAGAGTAGACGTCGCATGGTTTTGCGACAGGTCACATGGTTTTGCGACAGGGTTCGGTCACATCCGTGCACTTGTGCACGTATAGTGTCCGGACAGTTCACACTAGCGGGCTTTGGTTTAAGCCAGATCCTACTGTACCTTTGGGATTGGTTTTATCCAGTATGTATTCGTGTTCCTCGGAACGCGGATGCGGGTGTGTATGCACAGTTGACGGAGAGACAGAGGCAGAGGATTCTCATTAGGGTTGTTGACCGTTGACTGTTGACTATTAACTTTTTGCTCAACCCTAATGAAAATATGATATGTGATTAACAATAATATTAATTAAGTATTGTGGTGACATGGTTGTTGAGAGGTTGACTTTGTTGACTTGTTGACTTTGTTGACCGGTTGACTAGGTTGGACTAGTTGACCATCATGATGACAATGGCTATCATTTCATGGAAAAGACTTTTTACTTGCTTGTTTCTTTTGTGAGAAATGAGTGCATGAAATGATTTAGCCATTTTGACTTGAACCATTTTACACAATACTTGATTATTATTTTTGTGATGATGGTTATGGATTATGAGAGCCAAATGAGAAAAGTCTTCTTTCATTCTTTCATGCTCATTCTCTCTCTTGTTCTTGAGCTCTCATCTTCCTCCTCTTGCTCTCCCTCTCTTGTCTCTATGGTTCACTTGTCTCATGAGTTGAGAACCAAGAACCATAGATAAAATCCCATACAAACTCTTCTCTACTCACTCTAGTTCACAAGGTTTAGCAAACCGAGTGAACTAGTTTCTTCAAAGTTCGAAGAAGAAGCCAAAGGTTGAAGCTTTCAGGTGGATCTATCTTCGGCGCAAGGAGACGACGGGGAGAAGCCGATTCGGACGACCATCGAAGCTTGAAGACGAAGGAGTTCGAGAAAAAGAAAGGTATAACCCCCTAACCGAGTAGTTAGCAACTCGTGGTTAGGTTGTTAGTTAGATGTTTAACAAAGATCCGGGTTTTGAGTCCATGTTACCACCTCTAAGAAAATTGTTTTTCACCAAATTCCGCATGCCTGAAAGTACCGGGAGAGGTAGCATGGACTTACACTCTGATGTCAAACACCAATGGATATGGGATCATCCATCGCCCATCACATGGGTCGAGAAGATATACGCTAGTCTACTCTGGAATATCGATGCCCCGTCTCGATATTCCCACGACTAGGAACATTAAAGGATGTACTCATTGACTACCCAGGCCCCACTAGTATGATCTGCATCATAGTCCTGGAAGTCGAGTACACATCCTAAGGGCTTTATCAACATGTAATCAGAGAGACAGAAAGTATACATGTTAAGATAAAAAGCAACCAGATAGCGTACTATCATGTCGAGCAAGAAAGTCCTACCTATATATGTCCCAGCATCCACTACGATATACATCCAATGTACAGTAATGGCCTTTAGGGCATACATATAACTAACATTCTCCCACTTGCACTAGGGCAATCTGTAGCAGTAGTTGTAGTATCTAATACTCAACCATCCCCTAAAAGTCTCTCTTTGGGAAAAGGCCTTCGTGAGTGGATCCGCCGTGTTGTCCTCTAAGTCTACTCTCCTAACCTCGATCACCCTGGAGATCAACTATCTCCATGATCAGGTGATGCTGCCTCAGAATATGTCTGGGTCACTGATGGGACCAAGGTTCCTGGGCCAAAGCCACACTTCCATTTTCATACAATGGTAGGAACCTTGTTCATCTTATGAACCAATATACACCCAAACTGCCTCTTTGGTAGTATCTTTAATAGCGATGTTACCAGCCTTTATCGTCTAGTTTGCCACGGTATCTAGCTTGGAACTCTTCCAACATACCGTCCCTTTACTGAGGGTAAAGACAATGCCTGTGACTGACATTCAGTCGTCTTTATCACCCTGGAACCCTTCCAGTGATTCTCCCCAGGATCGATTGATACCATCTCACTACAACTAGTGAGAATCCTAACATCCATCTAGATCTATCTCATAGACCCAAAACCCAGGATTTAGGAGGTATCACTTTGATCCTATATGGAGAATCCTTGTGATAAGCGGAGATTGACCGTGCGTAGCATAGGAAACTCTTTTCCTATCAAAAGTATGTTGTCTACGTACAATACGAGGATGACCACCTTACTCTCTACTACCTCTTTGTATATACAAGGTTCGTCTACCATTTTGATGAAGTCAAACACTTTGACTATCACATCAAAACAGACGTTCCAACTCCGCGATGCCTGCTTTATTTTGTAAAGCATCTTGCACACGTTTCCGCTGCTCCCACTGTTTACGAAGCCCTCTGGCTGTGTACTTATAGACTGTAAGTGCACGGCGGCGCCCCGGCCGTCAATCCGACGGCCAAATGCGGAAGCGGTGATAAACTTTAATTTTACTGAACTGGCAAACCGCTGCGCACTACAACCCGGATCGAACCACTAACTAGTCCTAGCTATCTACAAGAAAGGGAAGAGAGATATACCGACAGATCCGAGTCCTCCGGTCTTCTCGTCGTCGTCCCAATCTCCTGCGGAATGTCCCGTCTCCTCCTCGTCGCCGGAAGTGCACCACATCGCCTACTTCTTTTACGGGCTCCCACCTCAATGCCGAGGCAACTCGGACACGAAGCCGGCTACTCGACGTGCCCAAGATTTACTGTAGAATATAATGTAGAGGCATGTGTCTCATTGGAGTTTTGTATAGTTGCCATAAAGATGATGGAGGTGGAATGAAATTTTGCATTGAGGAAAAATTTCTGGCTCATCAAAAAATGCATGAAGGGCTCGACCAAATACCATTTTGGAGCTCACTGGAAAAAACAGCCCACCCTCAACACATAAAAAACCTCCTGCACACTCCATTAACACAATGCAATAAATTAATATTAATTAATCCATCATGTTACAAACAGCACACTCAAGGGAGGGGCCCACAAAATTGCAAGAAGAAAATTTCTCACTCAAAAATAAACCTCCCTTCCTAGAACAGTGGCCGGCCCACTCAAGAAATGGGTGGAGAGAAATTGGAATGATTAATTCATGGAGAAAAAGAAAAGATAATGATAAGGTCACACCAAATCAAAACCCACACTCAACCATCTTCCACCAACCTCATCATCAACAACCATGATGCTTACAAAGTCAAGCCATCATGAAGTGATCAAGTCAAAAAGGTCAAGGTAAGGTGCTCATCATGAAAACCATCATGATACAAAAAATAAGCAAAGACCCCCTCCACAAATGCTTATTTGCAACAATGCAAATAAACCCTCCTCCACCAATCTTCGGCCAATGAACGGAATAAAGGAAATCGGCCGAAACTAAAAGCAAACTGGCAACTCCAGAAAACTGGTCCCGTAATAAATTACAGGAAAACCCCGATACTGTGCATACACACCCGCATTTGTATTCCGACCGAAATACAAATGCAATGAGACAAAATCTACACTGTACTATACTAGGATCCGGCTTAAACCAAAACCGGCTAGTAATATCCGTTCGATCCTGATCCGTGCAATACCGCACGTATCTGATCGAACCCTGCCATATTTCCATACGGCCTATAGTACAAACTGTCCGATCCTGATCCGTGCAATACCGCACGTATCTGATCGGACCTTGCCATATCTCCATACGGCCTCTACAACCTTTCGCCCGAAAGCTGAGTAACTGAATGTGGGGGACTCTAAAGACTCGTCAACACCTTGGTTGTGGATTTAACCACTAGCACGTCAGAGGTATAAGCCAATACGTAACGGGCTACCAGGTATTGACTAAAAGGGATGTCTGTGAGCCAACTCAGCCTGACAACCCTACTGAGCCTGTCAGTGACAATATCCGTACAGTCCGGTCCGTTCGTCTATGAGCATCGCATGGCGGGCCTAGGGGGTTGGTAAAAGTCAGACCCCCAAAAGCGGTACAAGTCGTGTCGGAGTGTAGCCCAGAACACCCTGAGATACTACTGGAATACCTACCAGTAAATCTCCTTGCCTCGGCCGAGGGCTTCGTGTAATGGCTCTCCTAAACACAGCACGACCTCACCCCCAATACCGGGAGAGACGAACCCCTGAAGATACGCTCACTGCCTCCATGTGGCTCGGGACTGTACCCAACTAAAACCTGTTTGTACGACTCCTTTGAGCCGTGGTAGGGTAGTAATCAAAGTACAGTGGGAACTCACACGAGACAAATGACGATCCCCAGGTCGATGAACTAACCTGTACACATGTCACCAGGGAACTGCCATCTGACGTCTGGTATATGACCAACTAGCATGTTCCCGGCGAGTCCTGTCCGGTGTACTCATAACCCAATGAGCACCTGTATACATCTTAGGTGATCCAACTGACACCAATGGCTTGTGAGACCGGCCACCGCCCCTCGTCGGGGTCTCGACTGTATACACTAGTCTACTATGGAGTATCTATGCCCTTTCTCGAAACTCACACGACTAGGGACCATTAAGGATATGCTTATAGACTTCCAGCTCCCACTTATATGATCGCCCTCATACTGCTGGTGGTCAAGCAAGAATCCTAGGGGCTCTATCAACGTGTAATAGCGACTTGTCAGGTCACCTAAAGCAGTACACGATGATAAAGGTAAACCAGATAGCATACTATCATCTCGAGTAAGACTGTCCTACCGGGATAGGTCCTCCATCAATCATTGCAATCACGTACCTGTGACCTAATAATTGACTCTGAGGGCACTATCTCCAACAATCTCCCACTTGCTCTCAAGGCTAATTATTGCGATGTCGCATACTCACAGCCCGTGTGATACCGAACACCCAACTCCTCTACTAATCAGTCTCACAAAGCTCGTTTGCGAAACTATTGCGTTCGAGGAATAGCCTCAGTGAGTAGATCCGCTTTGTTGTTTCTTTCCATGTCTCTCTATATCTCAAGTTCGCGGAGAAACCCATCTCCCGAAAAGAGCAATACCTGTCTTAGAATGTGTCTGGATGTCTGATGGGACATAGCTCATAAATGAACTCCAAATCCAAACTTCTTAGACTGTATCGTCAACCGAACTTAATCAGTATCCTGCGCCATGCCACCCTCAGTATTGCCTTGGACCACCTGTCCAAAATACTGCCCTTCGTCAGAAGGAGAACTATAACTCTGACAACCTCCTTGTCGTCCATGTCACCTTGGAAGCCTGGAATGATAACTGTCTCCCGAATGAGGCTGTCGTTATCATATCCCTAGAACATCCACTTATGTTCTAAAACTGCTTCCGACCGTTTCTCCAGGATTGGATCAATGTCAACTTATTGCATCTAGTGCAAGAACAACATCTGGTGTGGTACTTGCCATCTCATGATTGACTCAATCGCCTGAGCAAGTGATCTGCCAATCATGCACATCCCTCTCCCCTTTAGTCTGTAAGACACCTTTAGAGAGGGTGACTCCATTACCTGCAGGTATACTACCGTGCATGGAGTCGTCCATTCTAAATACTCTTAGAATGCTGTCTAAGTACCCTTATTGGGAAACCACCCAAATCTAGATCTAAAACCATAGATCTAGTAACCAGTATGTCTGATATAAAATCCATTTCCTTTGTGGAGAAACCACTGTGTGACGACCAAAGTATAACCGACTGTAGTATAGGAGTTTCTTTTCCTACTCTGTGTATGTCATCCAAATACCAGGATATCACACCCTACTACCTTCTCAACAGATCCATCTCCTATTCTGATGAAGTCAAACCTCTGACTGTCACGTCAGAAATAGATGATCTATCTCCGCTATATCTGCTTTATTCTATAAATAGACATAAGCTTCCTGTCCACCAATGCTTCCGCTGCTCCCACTGACTACGACAACCCTCTGGCAGAGTCATATAGACGTACACTTCTAAAGCAAGTTTAGAACGACGCTATACTCATCCTCCTGCCGGGTCTCACAGTCTGGAACAACAGCAATGGTAATTGTGGGTAAACAAGAACTTCCCTGTCACCGTCCTTGAGGCTACCGGAGTACCTCTCGGGTGCCTGAAGTTACCCACCGTATCTGCGGAGTGGCCAATGGAATGTCAATCCAGATTGAATCTTTAGGTTCCTTATCAAATCTTCAGTAATCGTTTGTGGTTCTGGAATCACTTCCAGTTCTACCATACTCCCACTACTGTTTTCTGAAAAAATCCATTTTTATTAAAACTGTGGCGAGTCTAGAACAATATTGCTATTGTTCATCCAGATGGTAGAAAATCAACCCGCGTTATAGCCTGGGTCAACCCACAAACAGCCATTACAGAAACGTGCCTTGAGTTGTCCAGTGTCTGGTTTTAAGCATAAGCCGGACAACTCCCCGTACCTTAACATCGTTAAGATATGAACTGTTCTATATCCCATATAGGACCAGAGGCACTGATTTAATTGAACCAGATTCAAATCATGCAACTGTCTCCAGTGCATGTCAACTAAATGGAAGGAGGCCGATCAGCGTTACTCAACTTAGGAATGCTTCCAATTATGAGTAACCTGAAAAAGAAGCAAGTTCTCTTAGTCATTACTATCAACTTAATACCATACACAAGTATCTACATCTTCGATCTCTTTGAAGAATCCCGATACTTGCTACACCTGGTTCTCTACTCTATTCAAATACCTATAACTTCTCCAAATTCGGACCCTGTGTTTCCACGAAACACTTGTCTAAAAACTAGAGAAGTCATAAGTAAACCGAATATAGTACGAGAACCAACCCCTCTGTCCAGATGGACCCTGGACAACATACAATACTCTGTATAAGTCCCTTGAGTCTGATAACTCATTCACTGTGTGTCGTAGGTTGAAAACTGTACTTATGGTTAAGAAGAATTACACCGCTGTTTAATGCTCCTTACCTAACCATCCACTGATATAGGTAAATGTCGTAGACATAATTTCAGAAAGGTATATCTCACTCTATGAAAATAGACGTACAGATATATCAATTTGAAATTGGTGCATAAAAGCGGATATTCAAAACCAAATATTTGCCGACCGGCAAACAGCCCAGGTGATTTCCTCAAATATCACCGATTACAACGAATCCCGATATAATGAGGATGATCACCCAATTCCCAATAACCTGCTCCCATTCATCATCTGTAAAACCATACAGATGAGAGAATCATACCTGGTAAATACATACCCTGGAGCAAGTGTCTAATCGGGAAATCAGTTTTCCTTTAACAGTACACAGTGAGACTGAAACATCGAAATGTTTCGATGGGGTATCCTGGTATTCCTAGTAATGCCTCTTCCAAATTCACGACTGTAACCGTATAGTTCTTTGCCACCTCTCCAAATCCCTTCATATGTCTTTAGTCTTTACCTTCTGCACACCCCTTTAGGCCAAATGGTTTTCTTCCTTCCCTACCGTTCGGCACCAGCCTATGGTTTGGAAGAAGACTATCCAATAAGCATAATGGGTGTACTGTCCCAATCCTAGGAACACTCGCAATGAGAGAGGGTGAAGATAAAAGACAACCGAATAAACCTTATTCCTATTTCTCCTGGACCAGAATCCATCCCCGAACTGGAACAAGTTCCTTTCGAGTTCGTATATAACCATACGATGGAGTATCCAATAAACTGTGGATCTTCGTAGTGATACGGAGTGTCCTGGAGAAATACAAAGGTGATTTTAGGATTGGCGAAGGAATACTTGGTTTGGTCGTGAATATCTGTTGCAATTTACTTTGCCCTTTTACTAATCCCTTGCTTTGTCTTAACCTAATACCTTCTGCATACCATCGTTATGCTAATTGGTTTTCTTCATTCCCTACCGGTCGGCACCAGCCTAAGGTTTGGAAGAAGACTATCCAATTTGCGTAATAGGTGTACTATCTCCTAATCCAAGGAGTACTCACAACTTGAGAGAAGGTAAAAAGAAAAGACAACTGAATAATCCTATCCGTTTTCTCCAGAACCGGAAACCATCCTCGAATAAATTCTTTCGAGTTCGTATCTAACCATACGATGGTTTTGTCCAATGGAAGTGGACGCTCGTAGTAACACGGGGTGTCCTGGAGAAAAGGGTAAAAGCAGGAGTGGCAATGAGGTCTGCAACTCTGACAATCCAAAAGCCGGTGTCAAGAAGGTTCGGTCAACTTGGTCACTGAGTCATAGTCTTAGGGTCAGGTCAATGGTCGCTGCCAAAGAGAGAGAGAAAAGAAACACTCAGCGTGCACTCTAACCTAGATCAGAATGGTTACCAATTTATCTAATCTGGAATCCTCCCATTGTACCTCAAATTCTCCTCCAAACCTGAAAGAAGAATTAGTCGGGGTCACCCGAGAAGTAAACTAACTCATCAGTGGGAATCGGGATCCAACTATCATCACATGATAACGTGACGGAATCCGCTCACGCTACCACACTCCAGAAGGTATGCGCATATCTGGCAAGTTTCAGTTCTTTTGAAACTCCCGATGTGATTTCTGCCCCATGCTCTTATGACCTTGACTTTGGCCAACAAATCATAAGTCACATGTCAAGTTCTACCCGTCATTCTCCAGGTTGATTCGAATCCACCCGCACAAGCCCTTGACTTTGGCCAACAAGGCTATACGACTGTTCCAAACCAACGCATCTATCTATGCTGCATATGAATAACCAACAGCTACCAAACACTGTGCCTTGACTTTGGCCAACAAACACAGCTTGAATACTATTGACTATCCATATGAAACGACGGAGGGCTACGAATGGTTTCTGGCGAAAACCTTTAACGTAATGAACTTGATATCGTCGAAGGAACGGATAGCTTTTTAGAAATATAGTGACGACAACTTCCGCTAAAGAGGTCACTCCCGGTGAAGGGATCTCGGCTCTTTCCCCGTAGAATGGGGTGCAGGATATTTCAACTGAATACCACGATGCAAAGCAAAAGTAATCGGCTATAGTGAAGTTAATGCCCTGACGCAAACTTATTGTCCAAGGGGTCACTCCCGGTGAAGGGATCTCGGCCCTTGCCTCGTCGACTGAGGAGCAGGATATTCTAAATGAATACCGCGATGCAAAACAAAAGTGAACGTCCTTGCAATAACAGCTTTTTGAAAAGTGTTCCAACAACATCAGATTAGG
Source organism: Agapanthus africanus (assembly GCA_030015575.1). Taxonomy (NCBI): domain Eukaryota; kingdom Viridiplantae; phylum Streptophyta; class Magnoliopsida; order Asparagales; family Amaryllidaceae; genus Agapanthus; species Agapanthus africanus. Next base: position 393,114,249 of record JASDDO010000026.1, on the reverse strand, counting down.
TTTGTTTTTAACTTGCATTGATCCGAATCAACACAGTCCCATCAATTGATCACACCAAAAAGAACGAAAATATACTGATGTACGTATATGCCATCCGCATTCGCCACTGGGTCCCGTCATTACCCGTTAGGTTAGCTAACTAACGACAGAGCGGGGACTGGACTAGCGCGGATGCAAAACATATACAACATCTACTAATATATATACCAATATATTATATTCGCTCAAGGTGTGATAAAAAAATGCAACATCACAGAAAATGTACAGCATCACAGAAACAATACAGATATCTGGGATCCCCGGGTTTCACAGAGCCACTACTGAAACCCGACGTTCCCCTGGTCGTGTGGATAGCCTGTGCAATGAGAACCTAGACCCCTACGGGCGCAGCAAGTCACCCGCCAAAACCTGAAGCGAGGCAGCCCCCTTCAGCGCCGTGAATGGACCACCCAGCACTTCACGGAATCCGGTAACTTGGGCACCCCTCCTGGGTCAACCTGTACCCCCTACGAGTGCAGCGAATAGCCCGCCAATCCTAGAGTGAAGCCCCCTCCGTCCCAATGCCATGAGATGCGGGCTTGTTGCCCTCTAGAACCCGGCTATCCGTGCACCCCTCCGCGGGGTAAGCCTAGTACAGAAAGTAAAATATACATACAACGGGTACATCGACCGCAACCTGGCCGTGCCCCAAAATAATAATACAATCAGGCAGTGACGGCAGTCTACATGTCGGACGCTCGCCCCGCAATATCAAATGTACATAATACAACAAAACTGTACTACCACTGCAACCAGGCTATCCCCCACGACCGATCCGCAACATCACAGCAAAAACAGAACATCAACGTGAAAGTCACGTTCGCAAATCCGTCTAACCGGGCTATAGCAGTTAGACCGGATTTACCGATCGAGTGACATTCACGGTCGCAGATATAATGTAAATACTGTGAAATAATGTGTTTAAAATATCCGATCAATCAGATTTTAACAAGTGGGCCCCCAAGCAATACTGTAGCAGTTAAAGAAATTCTGGGCCCAATGTTAATATTCCAAAACCCATATTTTAAGCCCACAAGCCCTCTGGAAAAAGCTGGTGAGCTGAACCCAACTACCTGCGGCGGAACCGCGGCCAACAAGGGGTTATGGCCGCGGTTCCGCGGTCGTACGGAGGGTTCAGGGAACCAAAATTTTCCAGTGGTCTCAGGGTACTCTGTACATCATTCTGCAATCACCTGAAAAATTTTTCGAGACCAAAAATTTTCAACAGAAACTGATGCAAACTAAAATGCAGTTTTGGAACATTCGATCGATCGAAACAGAAAAACACATTACACCAAGCTAGACTAAGTTAATGGCGAGGCTCTGATACCAGTGTAAGTGCACGGCGGCGCCCCGGCCGTCAATCCGACGGCCAAATGCGGAAGCGGTGATAAAATTTAATTTTACTGAACTGGCAAACCGCTGCGCACTACAACCCGGATCGAACCACTAACTAGTCCTAGCTATCTACAAGAAAGGGAAGAGAGATATACCGACAGATCCGAGTCCTCCGGTCTTCTCGTCGTCGTCCCAATCTCCTGCGGAATGTCCCGTCTCCTCCTCGTCGCCGGAAGTGCACCACATCGCCTACTTCTTTTACGGGCTCCCACCTCAATGCCGAGGCAACTCGGACACGAAGCCGGCTACTCGACGTGCCCAAGATTTACTGTAGAATATAATGTAGAGGCATGTGTCTCATTGGGGTTTTGTATAGTTTCCATAAAGATGATGGAGGTGGAATGAAATTTTGCATTGAGGAAAAATTTCTGGCTCATCAAAAAATGCATGAAGGGCTCGGCCAAATACCATTTTGGAGCTCACTGGAAAAAACAGCCCACCCTCAACACATAAAAAACCTCCTGCACACTCCATTAACACAATGCAATAAATTAATATTAATTAATCCATCATGTTACAAACAGCACACTCAAGGGAGGGGCCCACAAAATTGCAAGAAGAAAATTTCTCACTCAAAAATAAACCTCTCTTCCTAGAACAGTGGCCGGCCCACTCAAGAAATGGGTGGAGAGAAATTGGAATGATTAATTCATGGAGAAAAAGAAAAGATAATGATAAGGTCACACCAAATCAAAACCCACACTCAACCATCTTCCACCAACCTCATCATCAACAACCATGATGCTTACAAAGTCAAGCCATCATGAAGTGATCAAGTCAAAAAGGTCAAGGTAAGGTGCTCATCATGAAAACCATCATGATACAAAAAATAAGCAAAGACCCCCTCCACAAATGCTTATTTGCAACAATGCAAATAAACCCTCCTCCACCAATCTTCGGCCAATGAACGGAATAAAGGAAATCGGCCGAAACTAAAAGCAAACTGGCAACTCCAGAAAACTGGTCCCGTAATAAATTACAGGAAAACCCCGATACTGTGCATACACACCCGCATTTGTATTCCGACCGAAATACAAATGCAATGAGACAAAATCTACACTGTACTATACTAGGATCCGGCTTAAACCAAAACCGGCTAGTAATATCCGTTCGATCCTGATCCGTGCAATACCGCACGTATCTGATCGAACCCTGCCATATTTCCATACGGCCTATAGTACAAACTGTCCGATCCTGATCCGTGCAATACCGCACGTATCTGATCGGACCTTGCCATATCTCCATACGGCCTCTACAACCTTTCGCCCGAAAGCTGAGTAACTGAATGTGGGGGACTCTAAAGACTCGTCAACACCTTGGTTGTGGATTTAACCACTAGCACGTCAGAGGTATAAGCCAATACGTAACGGGATACCAGGTATTGACTAAAAGGGATGTCTGTGAGCCAACTCAGCCTGACAACCCTACTGAGCCTGTCAGTGACAATATCCGTACAGTCCGGTCCGTTCGTCTATGAGCATCGCATGGCGGGCCTAGGGGGTTGGTAAAAGTCAGACCCCCAAAAGCGGTACAAGTCGTGTCGGAGTGTAGCCCAGAACACCCTGAGATACTACTGGAATACCTACCAGTAAATCTCCTTGCCTCGGCCGAGGGCTTCGTGTAATGGCTCTCCTAGACACAGCACGACCTCACCCCCAATACCGGGAGAGACGAACCCCTGAAGATACGCTCACTGCCTCCATGTGGCTCGGGACTGTACCCAACTAAAACCTGTTTGCATGACTCCTTTGAGCCGTGGTAGGGTAGTAATCAAAGTACAGTGGGAACTCACACGAGACAAATGACGATCCCCAGGTCGATGAACTAACCTGTACACATGTCACCAGGGAACTGCCATCTGACGTCTGGTATATGACCAACTAGCATGTTTCCGGCGAGTCCTGTCCGGTGTACTCATAACCCAATGAGCACCTGTATACATCTTAGGTGATCCAACTGACACCAATGGCTTGTGAGACCGGCCACCGCCCCTCGTCGGGGTCTCGACTGTATACACTAGTCTACTATGGAGTATCGATGCCCTTTCTCGAAACTCACACGACTAGGGACCATTTAAGGATATGCTTATAGACTTCCAGCTCCCACTTATATGATCGCCCTCATACTGCTGGTGGTCAAGCAAGAATCCTAGGGGCTCTATCAACGTGTAATAGCGACTTGTCAGGTCACCTAAAGCAGTACACGATGATAAAGGTAAACCAGATAGCATACTATCATCTCGAGTAAGACTGTCCTACCGGGATAGGTCCTCCATCAATCATTGCAATCACGTACCTGTGACCTAATAATTGACTCTGAGGGCACTATCTCCAACATAGACATTCTCTTCTAAATCATTATTTAGAAAAGTAGTCATGGCACCCAACCGCCAGATATCGTAGTCATGGTATGTAGCCGTGGCAAGTAGGATCCGGATGGACTTAAGCATAGCCACTGGAAAAGGTATCATCATTATCCACGCCTGGTCGATGACGAAAACCTTTAACAAGTCTAGCTTTGCAAGTCTCAACTTTTCCATCTACACCAAGTAATCTTCTCAAGATATACTTATTCCTGATGGGGATTTAACCCTTCAAATATCGCAACCAAAGTCCATACTTTGTTGGTGTATGTGGATTCCATCTCAGATCGCTAAGCATCCAGCCATCCTTACAGAGTCCTTACTCTTGATGACCTGCTCGAATCTAATTGGGTCATCATCTCATGATGCATTCCTCGCTCCCACTGTCATCGAGAAACCAAAGCATCTCTCAGGTAGGTGAGGAACCCTACCAGATCGGCGGAGAGGCTGAGGTTCGTCGGGGACTATTGAATCCTTTGGTTCTGTCAAATCATCAGCTGCAGTTTTGTATAGCTGGAACCTTCCCAGTTCTACAGAACTGACATTGCCTCAATCTTGTCCGGATTTTGCTTTTCAGACGGACAACCCGAAATCTTAACTAACTTAAGATATGGGCTCTTCCCTTTCCATATCACATATGAAGTGGTAGGCAACTGATTTGATTTGAACCCTATTCAATAGGTATGCATCTTCTCAAGTGCATAACTCCCAAAAGGAAATAGGTAACTCAGTAATACTCATCATAGAGCACACCATATCTAATATTGTGCGATTGCTCTGCCCTGATACACCGTTGTGCTGTGGTGTATTCAGAGGAGTAATACGGAGAGAGAATCTCATTCTCCTTTAGAACAGTCCAGGAATTCCATGAACAAGTATTTTCCTCCCTGATCTCATCATCGGATATAATACTTATACCCAGTTTTTGGTTCTCTACTTCTAACTTATATTCTGTGAATATCTCAAAAGTTTCGGACTTCTGTTTCAACAGGAACATATGTCTGAATCTTGAGAGATCATCAGAGAACGTAATAAAGTATAAAGAACCGGTCCTGGCATGTGTAGACAGGAGACCTTACATACATCATCATGTATCAGTCCCAAGAGTTTACTAACTCTTTCTCTGTTTCCAATAAACAGAGCTATGGTCACTTTATCTTTGTGACATGACTGGCAAGTTTCACAAGATATAAATTCAAACTGATTTAAATATGCATCTAAAATGTAACTTGAGCCAGTCGGGTCGCATTGATATGACCTAGTCTACAATGCCTCAAGAAGGATTCGTTTATTTCTGAACTCTTCCTCTTGTGTGTGTTCTGTATACTAGGAACTGTAGTTTGATTTAGAACGTCAATGCTTTTAGATAACGTGCATGAACCGATCAACTTTTGATATAGGAAATGTTCAAAACATTATCCATCAATACAAAATTTTATCATTTCTTTACTAAAAAAGAGATTTATATGATTTTGTATATCAGGTTCGGTATCTAATAGCATTTGTTCAGAATCAATGTATTGGTAATACAGGGTGACAGTGACCAACAGACTTGGCTGCAACACTTGCCCCGTTTTCTGTCTCATGAAACTTATCACCCGTTTTCAGTTTTCTACCTTTTTGTAGCCTATGTAACAGATTACATATCTGGGATCCTGATCCGGTATCAAATACCCAGGATTCAGAGGATACTGAGAAACAGTTCTTTATAATGAACACACCCGAAGGAGATGCATCATATGCACCTTTTTCGTTTGGGCGGCATAGGAATTCTGATATTCCCCTATTTCCTGCTCTGTCTTATAACAATTATAAGTTGGAGCGGGACCAACGTTCCCCGGCTCAGTATAACAAGCGGGTTCGGTCAATACATCCATATTATTATCTTGATTAAGGCGTGATATGGTCGCTATCTGGAGAGAGAGAGAGAAGAAAACACTCTGCGTGCGCTCTTGCAAGATTAGATTGGTTATATATTTTATCTAATCAGGATGGCTCCTACTGCTTTTATCAAATCTTCCTTCAAACCTTAAAAGGAAAGACTAGCCGAGATTAATTACACTCTACAAGTTCGCCAATCTTTCAGCCAGGCCAGTGTCGGTACTTTGAGGGAGGTTCCCCGTGCTTTCGCACGGACCTAATTACTGTAAACCTCGTTTTCCCAGAGGCGTAACCTCGTTGACACTTTTCTAGACACTTACTTGATCGGCTAATTGTAAAGTGCAAAACTCTTCCAGGAGTAACAATTACTCGCAGTGGGTATCGGGATCCAACTATCACATAGAAGGTATGCAATCTCATTGCAAATTTCAACACTTGAAACTCCCGATAATGGTTTTTACCCCTAGCACCTATGACCTTGGCTAAGGTCAACAAACCATAGGTACTAGTCAAGTTCTACCCGTCATTTCATGATTAATTAGACCCACCTACATGACCCTTGGCTAAGGTCAACAAAGCCACATGACTGTCCTAACTAATCGCATCATATGCTGTGTAGGAAGACATCACTTAGCTACCGCACACTACGCCTCGGCTATGGTTGACAAACGTAGCACGAATACTAAGTACTCTACTTCCTAAAATGACGGAGGGTTGCGAATGGTTTTTAAGAAAACCTTTAACGCTTTGAACTTGATCTCGTTGCGGAATCAAATGGTTTTTAAATGGAATGTTTTTTAGGCTTTTCTAGTTTTGCTAAAGGGGTCACTCCCGGCGAAGGGATCGTCGGCCCTTTCCTCGTCGAATGAGGTGCGGGATATATCATATATATCACTGTGCAAAGCAGAAACTATAGAAGCGATCAAAAGACAAACCGAGGGTTGTAGCATCTGCCAGTTATTGCTAAAGGAGTCACTCCCGGTGAAGGGATCTCGGTCCTTTCCTCAACGAATAAGGTGCAGGATGTTCTATAATGAACACCGCGATGCAAAGCAAGAACTGTAGCTGCCTGTTTTATTTTAAAATTCGATTCTACAACATCAATTAGGTTTATTTTCTTTCATTAATCTCATTAATGAATATCCCATCATTTAAGTCCACCTAAACATCACAGATAAATATAACGTACGCTTATGCCATCCGCATTCGCCTCGATGTCCCGTCTGCACCGTTAGGTTAGGTAACTAACGCCAGAGCGAGGCAGGGCTAGCGCGGGTGTAAAACATAAGCAACGTCTATATAATATATCATATATACTATATATAATATCTATCTGACCAAATCACATGATCACATCACAGATAACGCAGCAGAAAATATCATATGAAATATTGGATATACTAGGACGTCCGTGTTTTCAATACGAGCCAGTATAAAACACGGATTCCACGGTCGTGATGAATAGCCAATCCCATACCCCTAGACCCCTACGAGAGCAGCAAGCAACCCTACCAATTCTAGGGTTAGGAGACCCGGACTCGACTCCTCGAGATGGTCTCCCACTGGACCCTAGAATCCGGTTACTTATGCTCCCCTCCTTGGGTCTATCCTAATGCGGAAAAGTAAATAATATACAAATGGTGACAACATCCGCAACCTGGAAGTGCCCCAATAAAAGAATATTACATACAAGTTTTTACATGAATGAAAATGAAAAATACTCATCTCATATAAAAACTCCCCGGCTATTCAAACACGACGATCCAATATAACATATCCAGCAACACATAACATCACATGTCATCAACGTAAGTAAATATGCGCATCCCAATTGTCGTTGACATATAGCAACGAAACCGGCGATATCACCTATTACACTTACGGTCACAGAAAAGAAAGTGTAAAACTACAACAATTGGAATCCGCAACCTCTTTAGACATCGCATGCCTAATCAAATGAAATACTTAGACATCACATGCCTAACAATTATAAACCCCGTATTTTAGTCTCATTATTGAAAACTCTTTTCAATATCAAGTCGGGCAATTCAACAAGATTCCCGACATTTTGATCGAATGCTCGTCGCAAACTTTAGTAGGCGGCTGCACCCCCGACGCCGTCGACGAAGTGCACCAAGGCGGTGTTGGAGAGAGTGCCCTCAGAGTCAATTATTAGGTCACAGGTACGTGATTGCAATGATTGATGGAGGGCCTATCCCGATAGGACAGTCTTACTCGAGATGATAGTATGCTATCTGGTTTACCTTTATCATCGTGTACTGCTTTAGGTGACCTGACACGTCGCTATTACACGTTGATAGAGCCCTTAGGATTCTTGCTTGACCACCAGCAGTATGAGGGCGATCATATAAGTGGGAGCTGGGGTCTATAAGCTTATCCTTAAAAGGTCCCTAGTCGTGGGAGTTTCGAGACTGGGCATCGATACTCCATTAGTAGACTAGTGTATACAGTCGAGACCCCGACGAGGGGCGGTGGCCGGTCTCACAAGCCACTGGTGTCAGTTGGATCACCTAAGATGTATACAGGTGCTCATTGGGTTATGAGTACACCGGACAGGACTCGCCGGGAACATGCTAGTTGGTCATATACCAGACGTCAGATGGCAGTTCCCTGGTGACATGTGTGCAGGTTAGTTCATCGACCTGGGGATCGTCATTTGTCTCGTGTGAGTTCCCACTGTACTTTGATTACTACCCTACCACGGCTCAAAGGAGTCGTGCAAACAGGTTTTAGTTGGGTACAGTCCCGAGCCACATGGAGGCAGTGAGCGTATCTTCAGGGGTTCGTCTCTCCCGGTATTGGGGGTGAGGTCGTGCTGTGTCTAGGAGAGCCATTACACAAAGTCCTTGGCCAAGGCAAGGAGATTTACTGGTAGGTATTCCAGTAGTATCTCAGGGTGTTCTGGGCTACACTCCGACATGACTTGTACCGCTTTTGGGGGTCTGACTTTTACCAACCCCCTAGGCCCGCCATGCGATACTCATAGACGAACGGACCGGACTGTACGGATATTGTCACTGACAGGCTCAGTAGGGTGTCAGGCTGAGTTCGCTCACAGACGTCCCTTTTGGTCAATACCTGGTAGCCCGTTATGTATTGGCTTATACCTCTGACGTGCTAGTGGTTAAATCCACAACCGAGGTATTGACGAGTCTTTAGAGTCCCCCACATTCAGTTACTCAGCTTTCGGGCGAAAGGTTGTAGAGACCGTATGGAGATATGGCAAGGTCCGATCAGATACGTGCGGTATTGCACGGATCAGGATCGGACAGTTTGTACTATAGGCCGTATGGATATATGGCAGGGTTCGATCAGATACGTGCGGTATTGCACGGATCAGGATCGAACGGATATTACTAGCCGGTTTTGGTATAAGCCGGATTCTAGTATAGTACTGTGGAGATTTAGTCTCATTGCATTTGTATTTCGGTCGAAATACAGATGCGGGTGTGTATGCACAGTATCGGGGTTTTCCTGTGATTTATTACGGGACCAGTTTTCTGGAGTTGCCAGTTTGTTTTCCGTTTCGGCCGATTTCCATTGTTCCGTTCATTGGCCGAAGTCTGGTGGAGGAGGGTTTATTTGCATTGTTGCAAATAGGCATTTGTGGAGGGGGTTCTTTGCATCTTTTGGCATCATGATGGTTTTCATGATGTGCACCATCATTGACTTCTCCTTCTCATGATGGATTGACTTTGTGGACTTGATGGTTGTGGTTGTGTGCGGTTTTTGTTTGTTATCATGTTCTTTTATGATTCCCTTTTTCATTATTGTTCCACCCACCCCCTTGACCTTTTTCTCTTTCTCTCTCCAATCACACTTGTGAAGTGGGGGGGGGGGCGGCCATTCAAAAGAGAAAGGGGATTCATTTCTTTTGGTAGGGAAAAATTGTTATTCTCATTCTTTTGTATGCCACATTTTTCCCACCTCTCTCCAAGTTCTTCTTCCTCCACAAAAAGGCAACTCCATAATCCCAAAATGAGACATGCAATCCACATTATATTCTACAGCAAATCTTGGGTACGTCGAGTAGCCGGCTTCGTCCCCGAGTTGCCTCGGCATTGAGGTGGGAGCCCGTAAACAAAGTAGGCGATGTGGTGCACTTCCGGCGACGAGGAGGAGACGGGACATTCCGCAGGAGATCGGGACGATGGCGAGAAGACCGGAGGACTTGGATCGTCGGTATATCTCTAACCCATCTTCTAGTTAGCTTAGACTTGTTAATGGTTACGATCCGGGTGTTTAGTGCGCGGTGGTGCCGGTTTGCTAAGTCCGCAAAAATTAAAGTTTTTCACCGCTTCCGCATTCCGGCGTCGGATTGACGGCCGGGGCGCCGCCGTGCACTTACAGTGGTATCAGAGCCTCCCCATTAACTTAGTCTAGCTTTATGTAATGTGTTTTTCAGTTCCGATCGATCGAAATGTTCAAAAACCCGTATTTGCCCACATCAGTTTTCTGTTGAAACTTTTTGGTCCCCAAAAATTTTTCAGGTTGTAAAATATTGATGTACTGGAAAATCTAAGAGCTCTGTAAAAATTCGACGAAGTAACTCCACAGTGGGAGCGCGGAACCGCCACGAAAACCCCCTTCCCGCCGCCCTTCCGCCGCACACTGTGGAGATCACTTCACCAATTTTTTACAGAGGCCTTCTGGGCTTAAAATATGGGTTTTGGAATATTAAAATTGGGCCCAGGTTTTCTGTGACTGCTACAGTATTGTTTTGGGGCCCACTTGTTAAAATTTGATCGGTCGGATATTTTAAACACATTTTTCACAGTATTTACATTATATCTGCGACCGTGAATGTCACTCGATCGGTAAATCCGGTCTAACTGCTATAGCCCGGTTAGACGGATTTGCGAACGTGACATTCACGTTGATGTTCTGTGTATTGCTGTGATGTTGCGGATCGGTCGTGGGGGATAGCCTGGATGCAATGCTAGTACAGTTGTGGTTGTATTATGTACATTTTATATTGCGGGGCGAGCGTCCGACATGTGGACTGCCGTCACTGCCTGTTTGTATTATTATTTTGGGGCACGACCTGGTTGCGGTCGATGTACCCGGTGTATGTATATTTTACTTTCTGTACTAGGATTGCCCCGCGGAGGGGTGCACGGATAGCCGGGTTCTGGAGGGCAACAAGCCCGCATCTCATGGCATTGAGACGGAGGGGGCTTCACTCTAGGATTGGCGGGCTATTCGCCGCACTCGTAGGGGGTACAGGTTGACCCAGGAGGGGTGCCCAAGTTACCGGATTCCGTGAAGTGCTGGGTGGTCCATTCACGTTGCTGAAGGGGGCTGCCTCGCTTCAGGTTTTGGCGGGTAACTTGCCGCGCCCGTAGGGGTCTAGGATTACATTGCACAGGCTATCCACATGACCAGGGGAACGTCGGGTTTCAGTAGTGGCTCTGTGAAACCCGGGGATCCCAGATATCTGTATTGTTTCTGTGATGTTGTACATTTTTCTGTGATGTTGCATTTCTTTCACGCCTTGAGCGAAATACTATATATTGGTATATATATTAGTAGATGTTGTATATGTTTTGCATCCGCGCTAGTCCAGTCCCCGCTCTGTCGTTAGTTAGCTAACCTAACGGGTAATGACGGGACCCAGTGGCGAATGCGGATGGCATATACGTACATCAGTATATTTTCGTTCTTTGTGGTGTGATCAATTGATGGGACTGCATTGATTCGGATCAATGCAAGTTTAAAAACAAACCTAATCTGATGTTGTTGGAACACTTTTCAAAAAGCTGTTAATGCAAGGACGTTCACTTTTGTTTTGCATCGCGGTATTCATTTAGAATATCCTGCTCCTCAGTCGACGAGGCAAGGGCCGAGATCCCTTCACCGGGAGTGACCCCTTGGACAAAAAGTTTGCGTCAGGGCACTAACTTCACTATAGCCGATTACTTTTGCTTTGCACCGTGGTATTCAGTTAGAATATCCTGCACCTCATTCTACGGGGAAAGAGCCGAGATCCCTTCACCGGGAGTGACCTCTTTAGCAACGGTTTTCGTCACTATATTTCTAAAAAGCTATCAGTTCCTTCAACGATATCAAGTTCATTACGTTAAAGGTTTTCGCCAGAAACCATTCGTAGCCCTCCGTCATTTCAGTTAAATATTCGGTAGTATTCAAGCTATGTATTTTGACCTCACGCCAAGGCATAGTGTTTGGTAGCTGCCGGGTATTTAGCTGTTGCATAGATAGATGCGTTGGTTTGGGACAGTCGTACTACTATTTTGGCCTACGTCAAGGGTATGTACGGGTGGGTTCAAATTAACCTGGATAATGACGGGTAGAACTTGACATGTGACTTATGATATTTTGACCTCACGCCAAGGTCATAAGAGCATGGGGCAGAAATCTCATCGGGAGTTTCAAAAGAACTGAAACTTGCCAGATATGCGCATACCTTCTGGAGTGTGACACCGTGAGCGGATTCCGTCACGTTATCATGCGATGATAGTTGGATCCCGATTCCCACTGATGAGTTAGTTTACTCCTCGGGTCACCCCGACTAATTCTTCTTTCAGGTTTGGAGGAGAATTTGAGGTACAGTGGGAGGATTCCAGATTAGATAAATTGGTAACCATTCTGATCTAGGTTAGAGTGCACGCTGAGTGTTTCTTTTCTCTCTCTCTTTGGCAGCGACCATTGACCCGACCCTAAGACTATGACTCAGTGACCAAGTTGACCGAACCTTCTTAAACACTGGCTTTTGGATTGTCAGAGTTGCAAACCTCATTGCCACTCCTACTTTTACCCTTTTCTCCGGGACATCCCATATTACTACGAACGTCCACTTCCATTGGACAAAACCATCGTATGGTTATATACGAACTCGAAGGGATTTATTCGAGGATGGTTTCCGGTTCTGGAGAATACGAATGGGACTATTCAGTTGTCTTTTCCTTCTACCTTCTCTCAGGTTACGAGTACTCCTTGGTTTAGGGGTAGTACACCTATTACGCAAATTGGATTGTCTTCTTCCAAACCTTAGGCTGGTGCCGACCGGTAGGGAATGAAGAAAACCAATTAGCATAACAATGGTGTGCAGAAGGTATTAGGTTAAGACAAAGCAAGGGATTAGTAAGAGGGCAAAGTAAATTGCAACAGATATTCACGACCAAACCAGGTATTCGTTACCACTCCCACATCACCTTTGTATTTCTCCAGGACACTCCGTATCACTACGAAGATCCACAGTTTATTGGATACTCCATCGTATGGTTATATACGAACTCGAATGGAACTTGTTCCAGTTCGGGGATGGATTCTGGTCCAGGAGAAATAGGAATTAAGTTCATTCGGTTGTCTTTTATCCTCACCTTCTCTCGCATTGCGAGTGTTCCTAGGATTGGGACAGTACACCCATTATGCTTATTGGATAGTCTTCTTCCAAACCATAGGCTGGTGCCGAACGGTAGGGAAGGAAGAAAACCATTTGGCCTGAGGGGTGTGCAGAAGGTAATGACTAAATACATATGAAGGGATTTGGAGAGGTGGCAAAGAATTATACGGTTACAGTCGTGAATCTGGAAGAGGCATTACTAGGAATACCAGGATACCCCATCGGAACATTTCAATGTTTCAGTTTCACTGTGTAATGTTAAAGGAAAAACTGATTTCCCGATTAGATACTTACTCCAGGGTATGTATTTACCAGATACGATTCTCACATCTGTATGGTTTTACAGATGATGAGTGGGAGTAAGTTATTGGGAATTGGGTGATTATCCTCATTATATCGGGATTCGTTGTAATCAGTGATATTTGAGGAAATCACCTGGGCTGTTTGCCGGTCGGCAAATATTTGGTTTTGAATATCCGCTGTTATGCACCAATTTCAAATTGATATATCTGTACGTCTATTTTCATAGAGTGAGATATACCTTTCTGAAATTATGTCTACGACATTTACCTATATCAGTGGATGGTTAGATAAGGAGCATTAAACAGCGGTGTAATTCTTCTTAACCATAAGTACAGTTTTTCAACCTACGACACACAGTGAATGAGTTATCAGACTCAAGGGACTTATACAAAGGATTGTATGTTGTCCAGGGTCCATCAGGACAGAGGGGTTGGTCCTCGTACTATATTCGGTTTACTTATGACTTCTCTAGTTTTTAGACAGGAGTTTCGCGGAAACACAGGGTCCAAATTTTGAGAAGTTATAGGTATTTGAATAGAGTAGAGAACCAGGTATAGCAAGTATCGGGATTCTTCAAAGAGATCGAAGATGTAGATACTTGTGTATGGTATTCAGTTGATAGTAATGACAAAGAGATCTAGCTTCTCTTTCAGGTTACTCATAATTGGAAGTATTCCTAAGTTGAGTAACGCTGATCGGCCTCCTTCCATTTAGTTGACATGCGCTGGGGACAGCTGCATGATTTGAATCTGGTTCAATTAAATCAGTGCCTCTGTTTCTATATTGGATATAGAACAGTTCATATCTTAACGATGTTAAGGTACGGGGAGTTGTCCGGTTTATGATTAAAACCAGATACTGGACAACTCAAGGCACGTTTCTGTAATGGCTGTTTATGGGTTGACCCAGGCTATGACGAGGGTTGACTTTCTACCATCTGGATGAACAATAGCGATATTGTTCTCGACTCGCCACAGTTTTATTAAAAATGGATTTTTTCAGAAAACAGTAGTGGGAGTATGGTAGAACTGGAAGTGATTCCAGAACCACAGACGATTACTGAAGATTTGATAAGGAACCTTAAGATTCAATCTGGATTGACATTCCATTGGCCACTCCGCAGATAAGGTGGGTAACTTCAGGCACCCGAGAGGCACTACGGTAGCCTCAAGGACGGTGACAGGGAAGTTCTTGTTTACCCACAATTGCCATTGCTGTTGTTCCAGGTTACGAGACCTGGCGGGAGGATGAGTATAGCGTCGTTCTAAACCAGTTTTAGAAGTGTACGTCTATATGACTCTGCCAGAGGGTTGTCGTAGTCAGTGGGAGCAGCGGAAGCATTGGTGGACAGGTAGCTTATGTCTATTTATAGACTAAAGCAGATGTAGCGGAGATAGATCATCTGTTTCTGACGTGACAGTCATGGGTTTGACTTCATCAGAATAGGGGATGGATCTGTTGAGAAGGTAGTAGGGTGTGATGTCCTGGTATTTGGATGACATGCACAAAGTAGGAAAGGAAACTCCTATACTACGATCGGTTATACTTTGGTCGTCACACAGTGGTTTCTCCACAAAGGAAATGGATTTTATATCAGACATACTGGTTACTAGATCTATGGTCTTAGATCTAGATTTGGGTGGTTTCCCAATTAGGGTACTTGACAGCATTCTAAGAGTATTTAGGATGGGCGACTCCTGGCACGGTAGTGTACCTGCAGGTAATGGAGTCACCCTCTCCAAAGGTGTCTTACAGACTAAAGGGGAGAGGGACGGGCATGATTGACAGATCACTTGCTCAGGCAATTGAGTCAATCGTGAGATGTCGAGTACCACACCAGATGTTGTTCTTGCACTAGATGAAATAAGTTGACATTAATCCAATCCTGGAGAAACAGTCGGAAGCAGTTTTAGAACATAAGTGGATGTTCTAGGGAGATGATAACGACAGCCTCATTCAGGAGACAGTTATCATTCCAGGCTTCCAAGGTGACATGGACGACAAGGAGGTTGTCAGAGTTATAGTTTTCCTTCTGATGAGGGGCAGTATTTTGGACAGGTGGTCCAAGGCAATACTGAGGGAGGCATGGCGCGCAGGATACTGATTAAGTTCAGTTGACGATACAGTCTAAGAAGTTTGGATTTGGAGTTCATTTATGAGCTAGGTCCCATCAGACATCCAGACATATTCTGAGACAGGTATTGCTCTTTTCGGGAGATGGTTTTCTCCGTGAACTTGAGATATAGAGAGACATAGAAAGAAACAACTAAGCGGATCCACTCACTGAGGCTATTCCTCGAACGCAATAGTTCCGCAAACGAGCTTTGTGAGACTGACTAGTAGAGGAGTTGGATGTTCGGTATCACACGGGCTGTGAGTATGCGACATCGCAATAATTAGCCTTGAGTGCAAGTAGGAGATTGTTGGAGATAGTGCCCTCAGAGTCAATTATTAGGTCACAGGTACGTGATTGCAATGATTGATGGAGGACCTATCCCGGTAGGACAGTCTTACTCGAGATGATAGTATGCTATCTGGTTTACCTTTATCATCGTGTACTGCTTTAGGTGACCTGACACGTCGCTATTACACGTTGATAGAGCCCCTAGGATTCTTGCTTGACCACCAGCAGTATGAGGGCGATCATATAAGTGGGAGCTGGGGTCTATAAGCTTATCCTTAAAAGGTCCCTAGTCGTGGGAGTTTCGAGACTGGGCATCGATACTCCATTAGTAGACTAGTGTATACAGTCGAGACCCCGACGAGGGGCGGTGGCCGGTCTCACAAGCCACTGGTGTCAGTTGGATCACCTAAGATGTATACAGGTGCTCATTGGGTTATGAGTACACCGGACAGGACTCGCCGGGAACATGCTAGTTGGTCATATACCAGACGTCAGATGGCAGTTCCCTGGTGACATGTGTGCAGGTTAGTTCATCGACCTGGGGATCGTCATTTGTCTCGTGTGAGTTCCCACTGTACTTTGATTACTACCCTACCACGGCTCAAAGGAGTCGTGCAAACAGGTTTTAGTTGGGTACAGTCCCGAGCCACATGGAGGCAGTGAGCGTATCTTCAGGGGTTCGTCTCTCCCGGTATTGGGGGTGAGGTCGTGCTGTGTCTAGGAGAGCCATTACACAAAGTCCTTGGCCAAGGCAAGGAGATTTACTGGTAGGTATTCCAGTAGTATCTCAGGGTGTTCTGGGCTACACTCCGACACGACTTGTACCGCTTTTGGGGGTCTGACTTTTACCAACCCCCTAGGCCCGCCATGCGATACTCATAGACGAACGGACCGGACTGTACGGATATTGTCACTGACAGGCTCAGTAGGGTGTCAGGCTGAGTTCGCTCACAGACGTCCCTTTTGGTCAATACCTGGTAGCCCGTTATGTATTGGCTTATACCTCTGACGTGCTAGTGGTTAAATCCACAACCGAGGTATTGACGAGTCTTTAGAGTCCCCCACATTCAGTTACTCAGCTTTCGGGCGAAAGGTTGAAGAGACCGTATGGAGATATGGCAAGGTCCGATCAGATACGTGCGGTATTGCACGGATCAGGATCGGACAGTTTGTACTATAGGCCGTATGGATATATGGCAGGGTTCGATCAGATACGTGCGGTATTGCACGGATCAGGATCGAACGGATATTACTAGCCGGTTTTGGTATAAGCCGGATCTAGTATAGTACTGTGGAGATTTAGTCTCATTGCATTTGTATTTCGGTCGACATACAGATGCGGGTGTGTATGCACAGTATCGGGGTTTTCCTGTGATTTATTACGGGACCAGTTTTCTGGAGTTGCCAGTTTGTTTTCCGTTTCGGCCGATTTCCATTGTTCCGTTCATTGGCCGAAGTCTGGTGGAGGAGGGTTTATTTGCATTGTTGCAAATAGGCATTTGTGGAGGGGGTTCTTTGCATCTTTTGGCATCATGATGGTTTTCATGATGTGCACCATCATTGACTTCTCCTTCTCATGATGGATTGACTTTGTGGACTTGATGGTTGTGGTTGTGTGTGGTTTTTGTTTGTTATCATGTTCTTTCATGATTCCCTTTTTCATTATTGTTCCACCCACCCCCTTGACCTTTTTCTCTTTCTCTCTCCAATCACACTTGTGAAGTGGGGGGGGGGGCGGCCATTCAAAAGAGAAAGGGGATTCATTTCTTTTGGTAGGGAAAAATTGTTATTCTCATTCTTTTGTATGCCACATTTTCCCACCTCTCTCCAAGTTCTTCTTCCTCCACAAAAAGGCAACTCCATAATCCCAAAATGAGACATGCAATCCACATTATATTCTACAGCAAATCTTGGGTACGTCGAGTAGCCGGCTTCGTCCCCGAGTTGCCTCGGCATTGAGGTGGGAGCCCGTAAACAAAGTAGGCGATGTGGTGCACTTCCGGCGACGAGGAGGAGACGGGACATTCCGCAGGAGATCGGGACGATGGCGAGAAGACCGGAGGACTTGGATCGTCGGTATATCTCTAACCCATCTTCTAGTTAGCTTAGACTTGTTAATGGTTACGATCCGGGTGTTTAGTGCGCGGTGGTGCCGGTTTGCTAAGTCCGCAAAAATTAAAGTTTTTCACCGCTTCCGCATTCCGGCGTCGGATTGACGGCCGGGGCGCCGCCGTGCACTTACAGGCGGAACACCGCTGCCGCGAGCACCCGAACGGATGCTTTCGGCAACGGGGTTCTCCTACAGTCACTTGGTCGGGGCTATGGGGTGAGGCTGTCTATTAAGTTTACCCGGCGAGTATCCGCGTACGCTACGTGACTGCGACGGACTTTTGATCACATCAAAATTCCGTGGCAACCGATCAAGTGAGACTAAAGCGCTATGTTTATGACATTCAAATCAGTTATCTCATAACTACTTGTGGATTCCAATTATTGTATCACATTCCGGATAAGATAGAAAATGTTAAACTTTCCGATCGAACAATCGAACACCCAAGTTTTCCCGAAACAGCTCAACACATGAAATAAGTTCAAAAACATTCACTTCGTGCCTCAGTACCAACGGTCCAGCCGTAGAAGGGTCAAGCCAACGCCTCACATGTGGCACGCCGTACTGCCCCAAACCCTAAGGTTCAAAGGGCAGTTCAAGACGGTCACATAATCGAGTTAAGGTTTGTTGTCTTCTAGAGGGACCATAGCATTACTTGCACTACTTAGAATGTCATTAAACTACGGAAAAGTCCAACAATTGGAAATTTCCCGACAGGGGAAAAAGTGGGTATTTATATCCGGTCGAACTTTTTAACATATTCTAAAATTATCCGGAAAAGCACACAGACAAAATTAGACAATCCGATCGAAACACCGAGTCCCCAATACAACCCAGAAAACTCAACTCTTGAGTTCAGATTAAAAATTCCAAGGAAAACCAGCACTGCAAAATAGGAATTACTGTGCAAAATTAAATGCAAGAGAAGACTAAACGGCCGCGGTACCGCCGCACGAGCCATGCTCATGTCGCGGAACCACGGCGGTTTGATGGAATTAGGCGATCGAATTTCACAGTAACTCTTACAATCACCTGCTGATTTTTCTGCATATTTTTAATTAGAAAAAATCCCCAATTTCAAAAATTGTCCAGAGAGCATTTTGGAGTTAGGGTTTCGGTTCGATCGGACTTCTAACTCCGTCTACGCATCGCCTAAGGCTCTAGCTAGGCTCTGATACCATTGTAGGGTTCCTAGGCACACTAATGAGGTCTCACAAGTGATCAAACATGGCTAATTCAAAAGTTTCCATGTGCCTACAAACCCTAATACGGATCGTTAACTAGATAATGAGGCGATGCAAGAAAGTAAACGAATTTTAACTTAAAGGAAAGAGGCTACAACCTTTGTAGATCCGGTCCTCCACCTCCTAGGCTCCGTGATGACGTCCCTCCGCTGTCCATATCGAATCCCGGACTCTAGCATCAGCTTCATCGGAGAAATGGGCGGGCTAGGTCGTCGACTTCGATGCCGAAGATGATCTACGTCGAGGCAACTCAAGATCAAACCCCAACTTCACCAAGTCAAGAAACTTGTGAAGAAAACACCCTATACTACTTGGCAAGTGGTAGAGGATGAAGAAATAGGAAGTGGGTTCACTTTAGAATTGGATTTCTCACTCTTTTTCTCAAGTTGCCATTGATGGTTGCAAGGTTTCTTCATTGTTGAAGATGAAGAAGATGAAGAAAGAATATCATAAGTATTATTCAAAATAGAAAATAAAATGAATACTTATCATATAGCAACCATGGTTAGGTGTAGAGAATAAACTATGGTTGGTTTGAATGGTTAGGGTTAAGCATGAAGACAAAATGGTCACTTAGTCAAAGCTTCATGAAGCTTCAACAACAAACAAAGAAAGTCACCATTTCTCTTTATCTTTTCCATAATAAATAAACAAAATAAATAGATAAGTAAACAAAACCCTAAACATTCATATAACCATGGTTTAATCATACACACAAACTCAAGTTAGCATGTATCATCAAACATGATACAAACAAGTGCACAAAAGTATATCACATATACAACTTGTGAACTTCAAGTGAGAAAATCCATTTAAAAGTTAACCAATACTATTTAATGCAAAGTAATATATCAAATATATAATTATACATTAAATCATTAAATCAACACTTGATTCAATGATCCGGTCATGTTGCATATAACCGACTAGTATCCAATGTATCGACTTATCGAATCAATTTTCGATTCGATAACTAGGTTATATCGCATACAACCAATCGATACATTCATCGCGAGAATGGAATACGGTATCACATACACGCATTATTCTCGGTCCCGCACATATCTCATATGCGCTCCTATTTCATTTCGCTTGAGCCAGGAAACCTCTGTGTAGGACTCTAAAGACTCGTCAATACGCCGGCAGCAGATGATGATCATATCAAGCACCCACAAGCCGCAAGCGGTCTGCTAAACGTAACGGCCACCCGGGTATTGAGCGATCAGAAGATCGACGAGCAAGCCCGCTCACACTCCTGTGAATCCAACCAGTAACACTTACCGTACAGTCCGGTCTGTTCGTCTGATATGTCGCAAATCTTGCCTAGGGGTGGTAAACGTCAGACCCCAGTAGCTTGATAAGTCATGCCGACGTAAGGTTCATAACATTCGTGAAACTACTGATAACTCTCACCAGTATATCACTGCAACCCTGGCCAGGGATTTCCTGTTATGGCCAGTCGTGCATAGCGCAACATCAACCCCCAATACCGGGAGAGACGAATCCCCTCCTATCGCTCATTGCCTCCATGTGAATCGGGACTGTACCCAAAAACCACCTGTTTGCACGACTCAGTAGAGCCGTGGTAGGGTGGAAATCAAAGCACAGTGGGAGACACACAAGACTCTATGACGATCTCGGGTCAACAGACTAAGCTGTACCAGTGTCACCAGAGAACTGCCATCTAACATGAGGTATAATACCATCTGGGAGTTCTCGGCGAGTCCGTTCAGTGTACCCAGTCTCCACTGAGCACCCGTATACCATCTCTGATGTCAAACACCAATGGATATGGAATCATCCATCGCCCATCACATGGGTCGAGAAGATATACGCTAGTCTACTCTGGAATATCGATGCCCCGTCTCGATATTCCCACGACTAGGAACATTGAAGGATGTACTAATGGACTACCCAGGCCCCACTAGTATGATCTGCATCATAGTCCTGGAAGTCGAGTACACATCCTAAGGGCTTTATCAACATGTAATCAGAGAGACAGAAAGTATACATGTTAAGATAAAGAGCAACCAGATAGCGTACTATCATGTCGAGCAAGAAAGTCCTACCTATATATGTCCCAGCATCCACTACAATATACATCCAATGTACAGTAATGGCCTCTAGGGCATACATATAACTATCATAGGTCATATGAATGCAATAATCATGAAAAGTACACTAGCAGGTACAACTAATACATAAAGCAAGAACATATGACAATCGGTATGCAATAATCATGCAATAATGACATGGACAATCGATCATTCTTGCCGAGGGGAACCGTACCGGGCCCCACCATGTACTCTCATACAGCACCCGACCCTCGTATGGAGTATATAATTAGAACCGATAAATCTCATGGTGGATGCTGAAATAGCATATCAAGGGAAACTGGGTTTTTCAAATAATGCATAATTTCATGAACTCCCACGGTCCCCAAATCCAGAAAACATCATGAAAAATCCATATCTAAATGCGAAAATCCATGAATATAATATATGCAACATAAAACTGAAATGTAAGCATATAAAGGAAAAGCCGCTAATTAACTGCAACAAGCTAATATAAATATCATGCGGTTCCTAATTTCTCCAATTCTAAAATAACATCAAGTAAATGTAAACATGTAGCTATAACCAGATATATGTGTAAACATAAAGGTATAGCAAGGTATATGTATCTACCTATAAGTAAATGATGTAATACACCCCCCGGGTATAAGTGAAGTATGTATGCAATGTACACCTGTAGCTATGTCATAAAGTGTGTATGTACCTATCATTAATGGTACGATAATCTATAGGTATACAGGTAACTAGCATGTAAATATAAGAAGGCATATGTTTAAGCATGTGGATATACAGGTATGCTATATGTCATATGCGATAAGAAATATGGACCAATGTCACAATGACCCTAACCAAGCAATATCATATCTATAAGTGGATTATGCGTGACATGGCTATTATTGACGGTGTGTGTGGCATACAATCATTGCTCGTGCAACATGAATCGTCAATAATATGTGCAGTGTCCTAAGGATACTAGTTCAAGCACAACAATAGCTAAGCAGTAGGGTGAATGTGCAATTCTAAATATGACATAGAATATGCGACAGAAATAACATCTCTAGCCCAGACGCATAACGCCATGCGGGCGATTCCCCTGTAGATGTTAAATCTACTCACCAACGCTCCAAGCTAGGTGAAGTCTACCACCTGTTTTCCCTTTGTAGCAGTGTCCGAAGTCCCCACCTGCAAACCTGCAACATTAAAACAATAAAACAAGTATATATTAATAATAGACCCAAAATACATACAATCAACATTAAACTGACGCAACAACACAAAACATACTCTCAAGTGTTCATATTGTGGCAAACGTGCGTAGCGACACGACAAAACTAACCTAAGAGAAAAACCACACATAGTGCACGGTCTATGTCGTATAACGTATCGCGCGGACACAAAACACTAGAAACTAACTAGGTGATCCCAGATTTTTGCATACTGAGAAAACTCAACAATCAAACAAGACCAAACTTACCCAAACCAGAGCAGATACCTACCCAGAAAAAACCCAAATCCCAACTCAACCAAGGGGCCGATCTCGCCGGAATTGCCTTCAGACGTCGCCGGCCGAGTCCGAGCTGACGGGGTTCGTGCTCCAGGTGAGGTGCTATGGTCACAGGTACAACACAACAAAATTGTTTAGTTTTCTAGTAAAATCTCCGGGTCACTGCAGAATACAGATATCACAAATTGACACAAAAAATACGATAATATGCACAAAACTAAACTTTAAAAAATCTAAACTAAATCTAACAGTCTACAAAGCACAAAAACTATATAAGCAACAGATAGGGATCATTACCAAACCAAAAGAACTCAAAGATCCTAGCTTTGCATGCTCCTAGGCATCCAAGAGGCAAAAACCAAGAAAAGATGTGATTTTGGTGAACTTTTGTGAACTTTTGTGACGAATTGGTGTAAGAAATGGAGAGTGCTCAGTTTGAGTGAAGCAAGAGATGAGGAAAAAGAAAAGAGATAAAGAAAAAGAGAGAGGGTGATTGATAAAGAGAGAGGGAGGTGAGTGTAGGGTGAGAATGAAAGGTGAGAGTAACCAATACATTAATTCCTCATTAATGCCTTCACACCCAGCTCATCACACCAAAAGAAAAATATCTTCTCACTCACAAAAGATCTAGGGTGTCACGACCCGAAACTACGGAACATGACTGGCACTTAAACTACGAACGTCTCGAGGCGTTCGTAATCTAAGTAAACCGAAAACCCAAAAATCTAAACCAAGAAAAGATGTAGAGTGCAGGAAAAACCAACTTAAAGCAAGTAGTTTCAATAGCATAAGCCGAATTATGCGGTTTTTAAAAACATCCAAAAATTTCCTGAAAATTTCGGCAGAGTCTCCTTTGTAAATACTGGCTCCCAAACGGGATACAACATGAATAGTATACGAAATCAATAAAAAGGCATCCCCAAGCGGGAGCTAGCCCTTCGTCAATCGACGGCCACAACCACACAAGCAATATAATATACAACGCCAACGGCGAGGATCAAAATTCAAAAGGGAACTCAAAACCACAAGAAAACCACAGAAATATAACGCGCGACTCTAAGGTCGAAGGAATAACATCACTGGTCTCTATCTCAAAATAAATACATGTTTGGTTGATGGAACTTCTAGATACAACAGAATAATGATATACAAGATATATAATTGGGGGTACGATACAAATAAACCCACCAAATAGCAAATCACCCGGAAAAGGAAGTAGTGCCAGCAAAGTCGTAATGAAACCTATACGGCAAAACCTGCAAGAAACTGGGGCACAACGGAGGTGAGTTGCCAACTCGTGAATAGAAAAACATCTACGCACAGAAATCGCATAAATAACGCAACCTAGGTTAATGATCATAATATATCCTCAAATATATGAATAACATGCAGCCTAACAATGGCTAGGGTAATATCTAACCCGAGTGTGATCTTATGTGCCCGTGTCAGTGCCTCAGATAGCAATATATCATATGAATGAGGTATGAATGCAAGAAAACAGAATACATGTAAATGAAGAAACTGTTTTCATAAATTAGTGAGATTTCCTTTGTATTTTTAAAATGAGGTATCATAAATGAAATCAGCATCAACAGTGTCTAGCATCGACACAAAACATAAATCTCAATGTCTCAAAGCCTCAGGCTCCGGCTATCCGGACTGGCCTGTATCATCAAATCTCAGTACCTCAATATCTCGAAATCTCAATGTCTCAATCTCAATATCTAGGGCGCCATCAGTCCAGACCGGCCCCTACCATCCATCTCAAGACCACGACGGTATCCTCCGGATATCCGACGCGTCGGGTAAAATCACCGGTAGGTAGTCTCCCCCTGCCAGGCTCATCGTCATCACCACGAGCTTCTTGCCCCGGGGTACCTTACCGGGTCCACCATGTACCCGAAACGGCTCATCCAACTCCTCGAATTGGGTCTCGAAATCCATCAGCAAACTCATGGTGGACGACTCATACATCATGGGAAAAACCGCGCTTTTCATTTAAAAAGAGAAAGAAGAAGTTTGTATATGTTTTGCGGTTTTCCCTAAATCTAGAAAATCTCATGGAAATATGAATCCAAAACCTCAATAGCACGTAAAAAGTGAATATATGCATGAGAATCCATGAATGCGGCATAACAATGAATAACAGTATGCATGAAGTAGCAGGTAATAACTACAATGTCTAAACTAACATATAAGGCAAGTACACTAATATCATGTCTAAACTATTAGCTAACAGGCTATGTCAAGCAATAATATTTTCTAAGGTGTACGTGACATGGCAATTACCGATGAAGATGTGTGTGAGCGGGCAAGTAAGTGTACGTGGTACATACGCATCATCGGTAATGGTGCTGGTGTTCTAACAGCATGATATCAATAATGGAGTATGAAACATAATGTAAGCATGCGATGCGAAGCGAACTACAATAATGAGCAGGAGCTGAATACTAGACGCAACTATAACTAATCTGCATTAATCTAATATAAGTCCTACAAATGGTGCCTTTTGAAATAACACGAATCATGGGGTTTTGAAAATAGGGGCTACGGTGTTTTTATGAAAAGATACGTCTTTTGAAATATCCGTAGGATCCCTTGGGCTGTCTTTTAAAATACCCACGATTCGTTAGTTTTTGAAATAGGTAAGAATCGAATCTAATCTAACAACTAAACTAAACTAAAGGGCTAAGCTAACAAGCTGGACTACAGGTAAGGAAACCGCCTAACATCTGAGTCGATCCATATACATACCTGTATATATATTAGTCGGTGATCCCGCCTCAATAATATCATATCCGATACAATATCTATAAGCAGGCATCCCAAGTCAAGAGTGCGGATCAATCATCAAAATATAGCTCGTACGTAAATCCGTCGTACGGCATCCCTAAATCTGGGTAGGGTTAATATCACATTCATCATACTATTCACCTGGTATCCTCTCTATCAAATATCATGATCGGGGTACTGATCTACGTGTAGTACAATACTGATACCGTCTAAGTATGCATGCACGTGTGTGAAACACTACGTCAAGGACCCGCTACAACGTCATGTCGTATCTCAAATACGAACCCTGCTATATCACCGATCTCACGGCCTCAAATCAAATCTCATCGACTCATCATAAATCCCAAGTACTATCATCATTATCCATGCATGCGTATATGAATGTACATATGCATAGTCCCATACCCACACATATATACATGTATACACTTCCCAATCTGCGCACAAGAAAGTAAAGTATGCAAGTCTGTATGTGCGTATGTGGGTATAACAACTACTCTAGGGTTTCGCAACTAACCCAAAGGTAATCCATGAACACATAATCATAACATGAATAAACATTCTCGTATCATAAAACACCTATATAAACATATATATAAGCTACACTACGGACTGCGGGGGTGCTATACGCCATCCACCCGACTTCTCTCCGTAGATATAAATCTACTCACCTGATCCTCGCTAGCCGGTGCCGACGTCGCCACGCGCTTGCTTGTCGTCTCGAAGTCCACATGGGGGTACCTACATATCACAACGCATCGTATCGCATTAAAATCCGACTCATGACCAAAACGACACACGAATCCCACATAGGTCAAAACCTATGGTTGCTTTCACAAATCAACCCAAAACTCTCGACGTCGGTGTACAAACGCCAGACCATCGAGAAAAACCCAAATACACTCATTTGCACATTCACGAACACTAATTTTAATATAAAATAGGTTAAAACTCACAAAAACCCCAATTTCACTTAAAAAGTCATTTTTCCGAAAATCTAGCAAGCATAAATCACCGTTTTAGTACAAAACTCGATGTATAAACGAATCTAGCAGCCACAATATTCACTAAATATCTTAATTAAGTCATAAAAACAATTCCCATAATTTAATCTCATTAATTTCCATAAACCTTAAAATTCTAGTTCACAAAATACCTAAATTTTAACAATTTTATAGCAAAAATGCACAAACTACAATCTAGCTTGGATTTTCATGAACTAAAAGCATTAAACCACTCAATATAATCTTTATAATAACATGAAACCTAAATTTGAATTTTATCTCACAAGAATATAATTATTTTCAAAACCTAGTTTACCATTTATATAATTATCACTTTTAAATCAACAAATATGCAAACTAGCAACTTAAATTGGATTTAGCATAACATTAATATGTCAATTATATCACATAAACTAAATCTCACAACACAAAATACCAATTTGAAATCAAACCCCTCTCTTGAATTTTAAATCATGCACCTAGAACTAATTAAACACCTAATTAAGCTAACCTAAGCAATTAACAACACATTAAGCAAAAAGGTTAGAATTTATACCAAAATAATTTGAAGATCCCACAAGCACACTTATCCTCCCAAATTGAAATCTAAATCCCTAGATCCATGCTATGGTAGCCAAGGAAAAATGGGTAGGAGGTGGATTTTGATTTGGATTTTTGCTTGATTTTTTGTGGATTTTTCAAGCATTTTTGATGAACTTTTTTAAAGAGAAGGAGATGAAGAATGAAGGCTCTGTTGTGGTTTCAGGTTTTGGCCAGAATTGGTGGGGATTGGGTGAGGGAGGAGAGAGAGTGAGGTGGGGAAAGTCCACTCTAGTCAAAGTCCACTCTAATTCTATCATTTTCTACTCTTTTCTTTTTCTTTTCTTTTGAAAAAAGAAGTGATTGGAGAGAGGGAGAGGGGAAGGGCTGTCATGGTGGGGCCGGCCATTTGGGGAGAGGGTGAGTTGTGGGTGTGTGGGTTAGGAAGAAAGATAAATGCTAAACCCCAATTCCCATTAATACTAATTTCACCGAAAAAAGCCTTTTTCTTCGATATTTTCTAAACCGTTTTGGCAAACGATTTCGTTTCAAAAAGCACATGATAAAATTTTATTTAATGTTTTATGATGCACAAAATTTGTTTCAACTCATTCCAATTTGTAATTTTCCCTAATTAAATGTATTAGTGACGGCTTAAAATAATAATAAAATAATTTTTTTTCAGAAAATTTGAAATTTCACCAGTGGCTCAATAAACACCAAATACTAGCAATTACATAGCTAGAATATGTATATTTAATTTTTATAATAAGATATTTATATTTTGACTTTTTACAGAAAACCCTCTTATTTTACCGATTTTTCAAAATTTCACCGAAACGATTTTCAAAACGTTACAATCTTCCCCCCTTAAAGAAATTCGGTCCCCGAATTTAAATTCAAACTCCCCCCAAATACAAAAACATCTAAGCAAAACTATCAAGTCGTCAGGGCTCCGAAATCATAAGTACATAAAACGCATCATAGCGCAATACATGCGCATGAGTAATGAGTATATAACTCGAAATCAAAACTCCGTCAAGTATCCCGCAATCATCGGAATCAAGGTGAAGACACGAATGCCAAATCTCAAGCAAGACCGATATGCCATAAATCGGAACTATACATGTAAATATCAGGAGGAAATGCATGCCAAATCCTTTAAGTTGCCGTGCAATGCACATAACACTGCACAGCAGCGGACGTCTATCATAAGAAAATAACTATATACATATATACCTTTGTTTGAAATGTACGTTCCGCCGTTTTGGGAAACAATTTAGAAGGGTTTTTCCTTGTTTTAAACGTTTCGCGTCATATCAGACACGTAGGTAAATACTGAGACTATAGCTCGCTTTTTGGAATTCCTTTCAATAGCTATCAATGCATGCAAAATACATTCAGGTACTGTCCTCTGACTAGTCCTGCTTAGTACGAAAACACATCGCAATTATCATAAAAAAACGTACTACTCTATAAGAAATCAATCCCAAAATACGCGTATGAATACTACGTGCGTCTGGTGCGCACGACAATCAAAATCCACATACGTGCCATACAAGTGCACAGAAATAAGATCTAAGTGCATTGGGTGTGCACAAAGCATCTGTCGTAGGCAACGTGTGTGCCTGACAGCAAAATCAGGTGCATCTGATGTTAGTTGTATGTATGGCCTAGAGGCCAGTATTGTACAGATTATGTATATTATATTGGATGCTTGGACATATATAGAGATGACTTTCTTGCTCGACATGATAGTATGCTATCTGGTTGCTCTTTATCTTAACATGTACACTAGTCTCTTTCTACTGTCTTATAGTTACATGTTGGTAAAGCCCTTAGGATTTGTACTTGACTACCTGGACTATGATGCAGATCATACTAGTGGGGACATGGTAGTCCATAAGTACATCCTTCAAGGTCCCTAGTCGTGGGTGTATCGAGACGGGGCATCGATATACCAGAGTAGACTAGCGTATACGCTTCTCGACCCATGTGATGGGCGATGGATGATCCCATATCCATTGGTGTTTGACATCAGAGATGGTATACGGGTGCTCAGTGGAGACTGGGTACACTGGACGGACTCGCCGAGAACTCCCAGATGGTATTATACCTCACGTCAGATGGCAGTTCTCAGGTGACACTTGTACAGGTTAGTCTGTAGACCCGAGATCGTCATAGAGTCTTGTGTGATTCCCACTGTGCTTTGATCTCCACCTTACCACGTCCATTAGGGCGTGCAAAACGGTGGTCTTTGGGTACAGTCCCGAGTCACATGGAGGCAATGAGCGATAGGAGGGGTTTCTT
Organism: Agapanthus africanus; assembly: GCA_030015575.1. Taxonomy (NCBI): domain Eukaryota; kingdom Viridiplantae; phylum Streptophyta; class Magnoliopsida; order Asparagales; family Amaryllidaceae; genus Agapanthus; species Agapanthus africanus. The sequence continues at coordinate 393,084,898 of JASDDO010000026.1, read as the reverse complement.
CTCTCCCGGTATTGGGAGTTGATGTTGCGCTGTGTTCGATTGGCCGTAACAGGGAAGTCCCTGGCCAGGGCTAATCAGAGATTTGCTGGTAAGTGTTACCAGTAGTTTCTCGACCCGTTACGAGCCTCACATCAGCACGACTTATCGGGTTATTGGGGTCTGACGTTTACCACCCCTAGACTTGATATGCGACGTATCAGACGAAGAGACCGGACTGTACGGTAAGTGTTACTGGTCGGATTCGCAGGAGTGTGAGCGGGCTAGCTCGTCGATCTTCTGATCGCTCAATACCCGGGTGGCCGTTACGTTTAGCAGACCGCTTGCGGCTTGTGGGTGCTTGATATGATCATCATCTGCTACCGGCGTATTGACGAGTCTTTAGAGTCCTACACAGAGGTTTCTTGGTTCAAGCGAAACGAAATAGGGGCGCATATGAGATATGTGCAGGACCGAGAATAATGCGTGTATGTGATACCGCATTTCATTCTCGCGATATATGTTTCGATTGGTTATATTCGATATGACCTAGTTATCGAATCATTGATTCGATAAATCGATACATTGGATTCTAGTCGGTTATGTGCGACATGACCGGATCATTGAATCAAATGTTGATTTAATGATTTAATGCATAATTATATATTTGATATATTGCATTGCATTAACTAGTATTGGTTCACTTTAAACGGATTTTTCTCACTTGATCCACATTGTGTATGTGATATGCTTTAGTGCACTACTTTGTATCATGTTTGATGATACTTGATAATGTGGTTAAGTGTAAAGGGTTAAACCATGGTTAAGTGATGATTAGGGTTTGGGTTTTTCATTTATTTATTTGTTTATTTATTTGGAAAGGATTAAGTTAAGAATGGTGGCTTATTTTGGAGCTAAGTTGAAGCTTCTTGAAGCTTTGACAAAGTCCACCATCCTTATCTCATCCTTAACCCTAACCACTCTAACTAACTGTAGCGTCTTGAAAAGTCGTTTTGATGTTTTCCTGAAATTCGGTGAAAATTCGGTATTTTTCCGAAAACCGTCTTTCTCGTTATTTTGCAGTTTAGGGCTAATTATACTTAAAATGGATAGGTAATTGCTTGTTTTTAGTAGCTAATGAGTTAATTATGAAATTCTGGTCGTTTAAAAATTTTCCCTAATTTTTCATTTTTTTAATATTATTTTAAGCCGGTAAGAAAATACATTAATTTAGCGATAAATACAAATTTTTCCGGGCTAATTTTAATCTTTAAAATTATGATAATTAAAATCTAGTTGAAACATAAATTTTTAGTATTTTATTTTGATTTTTAACAAATTTTTATGATAGGAAACGAATTTATTGAATTTTTAGCTAAAACTTGCAATTTTTGACTTGTAGGGGATCTTTTTGCATAAAATTTCTTTTGTAAAACCCCCCTCTCTCTTCCCTCAGCCCTAGGACAGCCCCACATTGTTCAAGTCCAGAAATCTCTGGCCTCATGTGGGTTTCTTTCTTGTGTTGAAAATGGGGTTGTTTATGAATTTATTTTAAATATAGTTGATGAGGTATGGTGCTTTGACTTATTGGAGAGTTGACTCTTGACCTTTCCCACACACCCACACCCTCCCCCATGCTCTCCTCTGGCCGAAACCTGCACTCCCCCCTCTTCATCTCTTTTCTTTTCATTTTTCTTCAAATTTCTTCAAGAAAACACATCAAAATCCACAATTAATTCAAAAATCCAAACAAAATCCTTATGCTATCATTTATCCTTAGCCATTCTTGCTTGAATCTTGGAGCTAGGAAGCCATCCCTAGAGGCAAATCACATGCTTGATCCATAGATCTTGAGGTATAATTTCCATCAAGTTACTTTCTTTTTGCTAAATTCCTTTAATTATATGGTTTTAGTGTTAAAAGTTAACTAATTTCTAATCTAGTTTATAAAAGAGTAGTTTGTATTAAACTAGGGTTTTTGAAGCCATGATAGTTAATTAAATTGTTTTGTAGTTAATCTAGTTGTTAATTAACTAATCTATATGGTTACCTTGCTTATGCGGCTTCCTATTAACCTATTCTATGTTAAACATGTGTGAAATTGCATTAAGTTTGCTAATTTACCAAAATCTAGAAAGGGGTTAGTGTATGGAAATGGGTTGTGAAGCATGATTAATGAGTTGAATTAAGGTTTAGAAACCATTATGTAGTTGATTAAATCTAAATTGTTATCTAGTTGTTTTGCTAACCTAATCTAGAAGGTTAACTTGCTAATTGAGTTATAAATTAGTGTTAAAAGGTTTTCATATAAAGTTTGGATTAAGAATTGCTAGGTTATATGATTCAAAGTAATGGTTGTTTATGGAAAATAGGTTTTGAATCTTTGCTAATATGTTGTAATTATAGTGTTTGTAGATTGCTTGTTGTGTGGTTGGATTGTGATAACCGTATCGCTAATTTTCGATTTTCGCACCAAAATTGCCAGTTTTGTGCTTACTAGGTTTATATTAAAATTATTTGGTGAATTATTTGTGATACCTTGGGGATGTTTTTAGCATCTCCTATGACGTTTAGGATGCGTGAGTGCGGAGTTTTGAGTAGTCGGGTTTTAGTTTTGCCGGGCGATCAAATCGGCGTTTTTTTGGCAGTTTTTGCGATTTTCGCGTGTGTTCCGCGCACCCTGCGCCCGTTGTACCTAGCTAGTGAACTTTAGTAGTTTCGTTGGGTTTTGCGTCGTTCTTGATAAGTAACCTTATGTTGGTATTGATGTAAATTCCAGGTTCGGTCGCGGAGACGTCAGACGCGGCGCGAAAGGGAAAAGCGGTGATTGGACACAGCTAGCCAGGGATTCCGGTGAGTAGATGTAACATCTACGGGGGACTATCGTTGGATGGCGCAAGCCGCCCGATAGTTTTAGTAAGTTACAAGATTCTTAGTGATGTTGGTAATTAGGGATGAAATACTTATTTGATTATTTGCTGCATCCATACATTATATTGACAAACATATACGAAACCATGTTATAGGACACCTGCACTATTGCCAGGGTTTTTATATGCAGCACGAGCACTATTCATGCTTACACACACACCCTGGTAATTGCCATGCCACCACACTAGATAACCTTTAAATTTAAACCTTTTACTAAATGATACTTAAACTTGTGCTATTGCCTTTAATTCCTTAAAATGAAACCGTAGGATTGCTATTCATGTGCATGTATTTCATCATATTAATTGTTAATGCCTAATCTATTAATCACACATCGCAACTTGATTATTGATACCATATGCATTCATTATCATTGATATATGCACTTACGAGGATTTCTTGAGATTTTATGATATTTCTGGATTTCGGGGGAAAGCCGCAAAATTTCTAAACTTATTATATTTTTAAAATATGTAAATTGCGGTTTTCTAGTGATGTAAGTGTCGTCCACCATGAGTTTGCTGTGGTTTTGGAAATCCGTGTCGAGGAGTGGAGGAACCGGCACGGGTACATGGTAGGCCCGGTAAGGTACCCCGGGGCAAGAGGAATGTGGTGTTGACGTTGAGCCTGGCAGGGGACGGATTACCTACCGGTGACTGTTTGGGACGGCGGATATCCAGAGGATACCGACCGTGGCCGCTAGATGATGAGATATTGATATTTGAGATGGGTCAGCTGGACGGCTGAGGCCAGAGATACATTTATGAGATTTGAGACAGCTTTTGGGTGTCGTTGCTGGACACCGGTTCTCGTCGATTCTTTGAGTATTATGCTGGCATTCTAAAAGAGTTTCAAAAACAAAAAGAGATAAATGTTTCTTATATATACCTTTGAGACCTCAGATATTCATGTTGCATACATATTCGTACACTGATGTTGTATACACACCTGCTAGTGCACCCATTCATACCTGTATTTTAGATGCTAGGATGCTTGTGTGCATGCATACGATAGCCTTTGTAGGTGTTATTTATTACTCACGAGTTGGCAACTCACCCCCGTTGTGCCACAGTCTTTTGCAGGTCCGCTCTGTCAGTTCAGTAGCGGCGGGCGCACTTGTTCTTTTGCCTCTTTTGCCTGGGCTCGAGATTTGCTCATAGGTGGGTTATGTTATTATTTTTGTACCACCTTGTATATTCTTTGTATCTAGTGTACTCCATCTACTGTTTCTACCAGTATTATTGTATATTGACTTAGAGATGAGACTGTGAGGTTTGTGGACTTTTATGCTGTATTTTGGGGTCGAGCTCACTTGAGTCGACATGCGTTTTTTTTTATGCTTCATTATGATTATTTTGCTTGTTGTCATTTTATATTGCATGGGATTTGTGACTGCCTTGTGGCGAAGAGCTAGCTCCCGCTTGGGGATGCCCTATTTTGGTGGATTCATGTATATTTTTGTTGTACCCATTTTGGGGGCCAGTATTTACAAAGGAGACTCTGCCGAAATTTTCGGAAAAATTGGTATTGTTTTTAAAAAGGGTTTTACATGACTTATTTGATAAATTCGCTTTCAATTGATTGGGTTTTCTTCACTCTTTTGCTTAATTGGTTTTGTTTTCTGGGCTTTGGCTTACTTATTTTACGGACGTCTTTAGACGTTTCGTAAACTTAAGTGCCAGTCACGTTCCGTACCCTGCGGGTCGTGACAAAGTTGGTATCAGAGCGATAGGTTTTACCCTTGTGAGTGTAGGATGACCCTTGGTAGATGGAGTAAGTGACTTAAGCAGGGTAACGTATCGTGCGTATGTCCGCGGCATACTTACGATACGGTACTCCGCCTAAGTGACTTTAGGATACTTGCTTGAAAATTTCCTTCTTCAATTCCGTGTATCCTATGATCCTATTGCACTGTCCTTACTATCCGTTTTCCTGTAACAGCCACTATGCCGCCGAAGGCTACGAGGGCACAGAGGGCTGCCGCCAGAGACGAGATTCGAGCTGGCTCGTCCGAGACTAGGACTGAGCAGGGTGGTATGCCTACGCCTCAGGGACAGACCGATCCACCTTCCCCAGGCCGTATGGATAGGCTCGAGACTGGTATGGAGGAGTTGCGACAGATGATGGGAGGCATGCAGGAGCTACGTCAGATGGTAGGATCCCTAGTTGCAGCCAGTCGTACACCGAGGCCGGATGACGTACCTACTACATCACAGACGACCATGATACCTGCTCCTACTACTACCACCGTGGCCATTCCGGTTTCGCTACAGGATTTCATGAGGCTGAGACCTCCAGTATTCACCGGCATCGAGGCAGCAGAGGACCCACAGACGTTCCTTGATAGTTTAGCCAGGATCTGCCGTTCGCTGAGATGTTCGGATGATCGATGGGTAGAGCTTGCGAGTTTCCGACTAGAGGGTCTCGCGCAGACATGGTGGGAGTCAGTCTTGAGAGGTCGAGCTGCAGGTCTACCGCCTATGACTTGGGCCGAGTTTACAGCGGTCTTTCTAGCCCGTTTCCTTCCAGAGAGCGTTCGTGACGCCAGAGCTCGTAGCTTCGAGGCCTTAGTCAAGACACCTGGGATGACGGTGTCTGAGTATGACATCCAGTTTACACAGTTATCCCGATATGCTCAGTATTTGGTGGATACCGAGGAGAAGATGGTGAAGAGGTTCGTGCAGGGACTTGATGCCCAGCTATATCTTGCCATTGGCACCCAGCACTAGATACTTATTCAGCTGCTAGGGATACAGCATTGCGGATGGAGGCACGCATATCACAGACTTTGGCCGTTTCTGGGCCGAAGAGGATTCGCACCGAGATACCGTCTCAGAGGCAGCGCGCCAGATTCTTTCCCAGAGATAGGCCTGGCAGAGGATTTGGGCGGGGACAGTTATATGGTTCTTACCCCCAGGGGCAGCAGCCGTCGCCAGGGTGTTTTGGGTGCGGGAGTTTGCACCATCTTGTCAGAGACTGTCCGGTGAGACGACAGGGAGCAGCGACAGTTCCGCATGTGACCCTATCACCATCACCACCCCCTCCTCAGAGAGCCCTACTTCCTACCCCAGGCGATGCTCCACGCCAGTTAGGTGCACCCAGAGGCCGTGGACGCGGCGGTCCTGTTCAGAGAGGACGAGGAGGCAGAGGCCGAGGTCGAGGTCAGCCCGCTATCGGTGGAGGACATGCCCGAGTTTTTGCTTTGACACCGCAGGATGCGCAGGCATCCAATGCCGTTGTGACAGGTACCTTGCCAGTTTGTTCTTTCGATGCACGGGTATTATTCGACCCAGGTTCCACACATTCGTACGTATCTACACACTTTGCACCGATGTTGGGCCGTGAGTCATCGTCGTTAGATCAGCCGCTTGTTGTTGTTACTCCGGTAGGCGAGTCGTTTGTCGCTCGTTTTGTTTTTCGTTTGTGTTCCGTTCGTATCGGGGAGAGGGATTCATCGGTTGATTTGATTCTCCTCGATATGTTGGACTTTGATGTGCTTCTGGGCATGGATTGGCTAGCCACTTGTTATGCTTCGGTGGACTGCCGTGAGAAGGCAGTCAGATTTAGCTTTCCGGGAGAGCCAGTCCTTGTTATTCGGGGAGACCGCAGTGTCACCCTTCCCAGCTTAATTTCGTCTCTTCGCGCTGGTCAGCTCTTGCGGAAGGGATGTCAGGGATTCTTAGCGTGTATTTGTGATACTCGAGCTGCAGAGGTTCCGTTAGACCGGGTCCCGGTAGTTTGTGAGTTCCCTGATGTTTTCCCTGATGAGCTACCTGGGCTACCGCCTGAGCGCGATGTTGAGTTCTGCATTGATTTGATTCCCGGTTCGGGGCCTATTTCTATACCGCCTTATCGGATGGCCCCGGCAGAGCTTCGAGAGCTGAAGGATCAGTTGCAGGATTTGTTAGATAAGGGGCTTATTCGACCGAGTGTTTCTCCGTGGGGTGCTCCGGTCCTATTTGTCAAGAAGAAGGATGGAAGTTTGCGCTTATGTATCGACTACCGCCAGCTGAACAAAGTTACCGTTCGGAACAGATATCCGTTGCCGCGCATTGATGATTTGTTCGACCAGCTTCAGGGTGCGGGGTATTTTTCGAGGATCGACTTGCGATCAGGATACCATCAGCTGCGAGTTCGACAGGAGGATATACCGAGGACAGCTTTCCGCACGCGCTACGGCCACTACGAGTTTTTGGTGATGTCGTTCGGACTCACCAACGCCCCAGCAGCATTCATGGATTTGATGAACCGTACATTTAGGCCGTATCTTGACTTGTTCATCATCGTGTTTATCGACGATATCTTGGTGTACTCCCGGAGCAGAGAGGAGCACGAGCAGCACTTGCGGATTACGTTACAGACTCTGAGGGAGCACCAGCTGTTCGCAAAGTTTTCCAAGTGTGCATTCTGGCTGGACAGCGTCGGATTCTTGGGTCACGTGGTTACGAGAGACGGCATTTGTGTGGACCCGAAGAAGATTGAGGCTGTTCAGCAGTGGCCCCGACCTACATCGGTTACTGAGATCCGTAGTTTTCTAGGCTTGGCGGGCTACTACAGGCGTTTTGTTCAGGACTTCTCCCGTATAGCTGCACCGTTGACCGGTTTGACCCGGAAGGGAGTTCCTTTCGTTTGGACAGAGGAGTGCGAGCGCAGTTTTCAGCAGCTACGGACTTGTTTGACTACGGAGCCGGTATTATCTTTGCCTTCGGGATCAGGCGGATTTGTTATCTACTGTGATGCTTCGCGAGTGGGATTAGGATGCGTATTGATGCAGCATGGCCGGGTGATCGCTTATGCTTCTCGGCAGTTGAAGAAGCATGAACAGAACTACCCCACTCATGATTTGGAGATGGCTGCAGTGGTCTTTGCACTGAAGATTTGGCGACATTACCTTTACGGCGAGTCGTGTCAGATATTCACCGATCACAAGAGCTTAAAGTACATATTTCAGCAGCGAGACCTGAACCTCAGACAGCGTCGTTGGATGGAGTTGGTGAAAGACTACGACTGCGAGATCTTATATCACCCCGGCAAGGCAAATGTGGTGGCAGATGCGTTGAGTAGGAGGCCCGGGGGTAGTCTATTCTTTTTGCGCGCAGTGCAGAGGCAGTCGTCAGCAGATTGGCAGATGTTATGCGACAGCCGAGTTGAGTTCGAGTTCACTCAGACAGGGGGACAGCTCGCGCATGTTCGTGCACGCCCACAGTTGCTTGACCGTATATATGAGGCACAGCGTAGTGACGACCGTTGCTCAGAGATCATGGCACAGATGGGACAGGGCAGATTTTCCGAGTTCGTGGTTGACGATCAGGGGATTTTACGATATGGATCTAGACTGTGCGTACCAGATGCTGATGGATTGCGGCGCGACATTCTTGAGGAGGCACACCGATCAGTGTATAGTGTCCACCCCGGTTCCACCAAGATGTACCATGATATGAGAGAGACCTACTGGTGGGACGGGATGAAGAGGGACATTGCGGAGTTCGTTTCGAGATGCCTGACTTGTCAGCAAGTCAAGGCCGAGCACCAGAGGCCCGCAGGAGAGCTACAGCCGTTACCCATTCCAGAGTGGAAATGGGAACATATTTCGATGGACTTCGTTGTGGGTCTACCCAGGACCAGTCGAGGGTACGACTCCATCTGGGTGATCGTGGATAGATTGACGAAAGCGGCTCACTTCCTACCGGTGAAGACCACTTTCAGCTTCGCTCAGTATGCTCATCTCTATATTGACGAGATCGTGCGGCTTCATGGCGTACCGACTTGTATCGTGTCAGATCGAGGCACCCAGTTCACCAGCCGACTTTGGCAGAGACTTCAGGAGGCTTTGGGCACTCGTTTGAGCTTCAGCACAGCGTTTCATCCGCAGACCGACGGACAGTCAGAGCGGACCATTCAGACTCTCGAGGACATGCTCAGAGCGTGCGTTTTAGACTTTGTTGGTAGCTGGGATCGTCATTTACCTCTAGTGGAGTTCTCCTACAACAACAGCTTCCAGGATACTATTCAGATGGCACCTTTCGAGGCATTGTATGGGAGGAGATGCAGATCGCCCGTTTATTGGACAGAGCTCAGCGAGAGCAGTATTTTGGGGCCGCAGCTTGTTGAGGAGACGACAGCGAAGATACAGTTGATCCGAGACCGGATGAGAGCGGCTCAGAGCAGGCAGAAATCGTATGCGGACAGGCGCCGTCGCAGATTAGAGTTCGCAGTTGGCGACCATGTTTTTCTGAAGGTCTCTCCGATGAAGGGCGTGATGCGTTTTGGGCGAAAGGGGAAGCTTAGCCCTAGATTCGTAGGTCCCTTCGAGATCCTCGAGCGGGTTGGCGCTGTTGCATATCGTTTGGCTCTTCTTCCCAGCTTTCCCGATGTTCACCCCGTCTTCCATGTTTCGATGCTCCGCAAGTACCTTCACGACCCTTCGCATGCGATTCAGCACCCGATAGTCCAGCTAGAGCGCGACCTTTCTTTTGCAGAGCAGCCGGTGGCCATCCTGGATCGGCAGGTGAAGAAGTTGAGGTCGAAGATTATACCAACCGTCAAGGTCCTTTGGCATAGCCCGAGCAGCGAGGAGGTTACCTGGGAGACCGAGGGCGAGATGAGGAAGAAATATCCCCATCTCTTCGAAGGTACGCGTAGCTATATTTTTAAATTCGGGGACCGAATTTCTTTAACGGGGGAAGATTGTAGCGTCTTGAAAAGTCATTTTGATGTTTTCCTGAAATTCGGTGAAAATTCGGTATTTTTCCGAAAACCGTCTTTCTCGTTATTTTGCAGTTTAGGGCTAATTATACTTAAAATGGATAGGTAATTGCTTGTTTTTAGTAGCTAATGAGTTAATTATGAAATTCTGGTCGTTTAAAAATTTTCCCTAATTTTTCATTTTTTTAATATTATTTTAAGCCGGTAAGAAAATACATTAATTTAGCGATAAATACAAATTTTTCCGGGCTAATTTTAATCTTTAAAATTATGATAATTAAAATCTAGTTGAAACATAAATTTTTAGTATTTTATTTTGATTTTTAACAAATTTTTATGATAGGAAACGAATTTATTGAATTTTTAGCTAAAACTTGCAATTTTTGACTTGTAGGGGGTCTTTTTGCATAAAATTTCTTTTGTAAAACCCCCCTCTCTCTTCCCTCAGCCCTAGGACAGCCCCACATTGTTCAAGTCCAGAAATCTCTGGCCTCATGTGGGTTTCTTTCTTGTGTTGAAAATGGGGTTGTTTATGAATTTATTTTAAATATAGTTGATGAGGTATGGTGCTTTGACTTATTGGAGAGTTGACTCTTGACCTTTCCCACACACCCACACCCTCCCCCATGCTCTCCTCTGGCCGAAACCTGCACTCCCCCCTCTTCATCTCTTTTCTTTTCATTTTTCTTCAAATTTCTTCAAGAAAACACATCAAAATCCACAATTAATTCAAAAATCCAAACAAAATCCTTATGCTATCATTTATCCTTAGCCATTCTTGCTTGAATCTTGGAGCTAGGAAGCCATCCTTAGAGGCAAATCACATGCTTGATCCATAGATCTTGAGGTATAATTTCCATCAAGTTACTTTCTTTTTGCTAAATTCCTTTAATTATATGGTTTTAGTGTTAAAAGTTAACTAATTTCTAATCTAGTTTATAAAAGAGTAGTTTGTATTAAACTAGGGTTTTTGAAGCCATGATAGTTAATTAAATTGTTTTGTAGTTAATCTAGTTGTTAATTAACTAATCTATATGGTTACCTTGCTTATGCGGCTTCCTATTAACCTATTCTATGTTAAACATGTGTGAAATTGCATTAAGTTTGCTAATTTACCAAAATCTAGAAAGGGGTTAGTGTATGGAAATGGGTTGTGAAGCATGATTAATGAGTTGAATTAAGGTTTAGAAACCATTATGTAGTTGATTAAATCTAAATTGTTATCTAGTTGTTTTGCTAACCTAATCTAGAAGGTTAACTTGCTAATTGAGTTATAAATTAGTGTTAAAAGGTTTTCATATAAAGTTTGGATTAAGAATTGCTAGGTTATATGATTCAAAGTAATGGTTGTTTATGGAAAATAGGTTTTGAATCTTTGCTAATGTGTTGTAATTATAGTGTTTGTAGATTGCTTGTTGTGTGGTTGGATTGTGATAACCGTATCGCTAATTTTCGATTTTCGCACCAAAATTGCCAGTTTTGTGCTTACTAGGTTTATATTAAAATTATTTGGTGAATTATTTGTGATACCTTGGGGATGTTTTTAGCATCTCCTATGACGTTTAGGATGCGTGAGTGCGGAGTTTTGAGTAGTCGGGTTTTAGTTTTGCCGGGCGATCAAATCGGCGTTTTTTTGGCAGTTTTTGCGATTTTCGCGTGTGTTCCGCGCACCCTGCGCCCGTTGTACCTAGCTAGTGAACTTTAGTAGTTTCGTTGGGTTTTGCGTCGTTCTTGATAAGTAACCTTATGTTGGTATTGATGTAAATTCCAGGTTCGGTCGCGGAGACGTCAGACGCGGCGCGAAAGGGAAAAGCGGTGATTGGACACAGCTAGCCAGGGATTCCGGTGAGTAGATGTAACATCTACGGGGGACTATCGTTGGATGGCGCAAGCCGCCCGATAGTTTTAGTAAGTTACAAGATTCTTAGTGATGTTGGTAATTAGGGATGAAATACTTATTTGATTATTTGCTGCATCCATACATTATATTGACATACATATACGAAACCATGTTATAGGACACCTGCACTATTGCCAGGGTTTTTATATGCAGCACGAGCACTATTCATGCTTACACACACACCCTGGTAATTGCCATGCCACCACACTAGATAACCTTTAAATTTAAACCTTTTACTAAATGATACTTAAACTTGTGCTATTGCCTTTAATTCCTTAAAATGAAACCGTAGGATTGCTATTCATGTGCATGTATTTCATCATATTAATTGTTAATGCCTAATCTATTAATCACACATCGCAACTTGATTATTGATACCATATGCATTCATTATCATTGATATATGCACTTACGAGGATTTCTTGAGATTTTATGATATTTCTGGATTTCGGGGGAAAGCCGCAAAATTTCTAAACTTATTATATTTTTAAAATATGTAAATTGCGGTTTTCTAGTGATGTAAGTGTCGTCCACCATGAGTTTGCTGTGGTTTTGGAAATTCGTGTCGAGGAGTGGAGGAACCGGCACGGGTACATGGTGGGCCCGGTAAGGTACCCCGGGGTAAGAGGAATGTGGTGTTGACGTTGAGCCTGGCAGGGGACGGATTACCTACCGGTGACTGTTTGGGACGGCGGATATCCAGAGGATACCGACCGTGGCCGCTAGATGATGAGATATTGATATTTGAGATGGGTCAGCCGGACGGCTGAGGCCAGAGATACATTTATGAGATTTGAGACAGCTTTTGGGTGTCGTTGCTGGACACCGGTTCTCGTCGATTCTTTGAGTATTATGCTGGCATTCTAAAAGAGTTTCAAAAACAAAAAGAGATAAATGTTTCTTATATATACCTTTGAGACCTCAGATATTCATGTTGCATACATATTCGTACACTGATGTTGTATACACACCTGCTAGTGCACCCATTCATACCTGTATTTTAGATGCTAGGATGCTTGTGTGCATGCATACGATAGCCTTTGTAGGTGTTATTTATTACTCACGAGTTGGCAACTCACCCCCGTTGTGCCACAGTCTTTTGCAGGTCCGCTCCGTCAGTTCAGTAGCGGCGGGCGCACTTGTTCTTTTGCCTCTTTTGCCTGGGCTCGAGATTTGCTCATAGGTGGGTTATGTTATTATTTTTGTACCACCTTGTATATTCTTTGTATCTAGTGTACTCCATCTACTGTTTCTACCAGTATTATTGTATATTGACTTAGAGATGAGACTGTGAGGTTTGTGGACTTTTATGCTGTATTTTGGGGTCGAGCTCACTTGAGTCGACATGCGTTTTTTTTTATGCTTCATTATGATTATTTTGCTTGTTGTCATTTTATATTGCGTGGGATTTGTGACCGCCTTGTGGCGAAGAGCTAGCTCCCGCTTGGGGATGCCCTATTTTGGTGGATTCATGTATATTTTTGTTGTACCCATTTTGGGGGCCAGTATTTACAAAGGAGACTCTGCCGAAATTTTCGGAAAAATTGGTATTGTTTTTAAAAAGGGTTTTACATGACTTATTTGATAAATTCGCTTTCAATTGATTGGGTTTTCTTCACTCTTTTGCTTAATTGGTTTTGTTTTCTGGGCTTTGGCTTACTTATTTTACGGACGTCTTTAGACGTTTCGTAAACTTAAGTGCCAGTCACGTTCCGTACCCTGCGGGTCGTGACACTAACCTTGGTTTAATCTCTACACTTGACCATGGTCAAGATATGATAAGTATTCATATTAGTTTTATTTTTAAAAATAGAAGACTTATCATTCTTGCACCATCTTCTTCATCTTCTTCTTCTTCTTCAAGCTTGCTACTCCAATGGCAACTTGAGTTTTAGTGAGAGAAATCCAAATCTAAAGAGAACCCACCTCCTATTTCTTCACCCTCTACCTCTTGCCAAGTTGTTTTGGGTGTTTACTTCACAAGTTTCAAAAGTTTGTGAAGTCGGAGTTTGAACTTGCGATGCCTCGACGTAGATCGTCTTTGACACGAAGCCGGCGACCTAGTTCACCCATTTCTCCGACGAAGCCGACGCTTGAGCCCGGGGTTCGACATGGACAGCGAGGAGACTTCGTTGCGGAGCCGTGGAGGTGGATATCCGGATCTACAAAGGTTGTAATTTCCATATCCTTATAGTTAAGTATTAACTAGTTTTTATTTCGCCTAGAATTCTAGCAACGATCCGTAGTCTAGGGTTTCTCGGCACCATTTTTTTTAAAATTGGCATGTTCGTTGCCTTGTGAGACCTCACTAGGGTGCCTAGGAACCCTACAGTGGTATCAGAGCCTAGCTAGAGCCTTAGGCGAAGTCTAGACGGAGTTTGAAGTCCGAACGAACCCGAAACCCAAATACTTTAGAGCTCTCTGGACATTTTCATAAATCTGGGATTTTTTCATATTAAAAATGCCTAAAAAATTCAGCAAGGAAATACAAGAATTACGATGTAAAAATTTTCACATGAACAGTTCCTTTTGCCGCGGAACCGCGGCAGAAGCATGGCTTCTGCGGCGGTTCCGCGCTCAAAAGGTGACGTCAGCCCTAATTTATTGCACAGTAATTCCTGATAAATTCTGGTGAGTTTTCTGAGTATTTTTAAAATGATTTAAGGGTTGAGTGCTCTGGGGTTATATTGGGAATCGACGATTCGATCGGAATATCAAACTTTGTCTAAGTGTTTTTCCAGATAACTGTAGAATATGTTAAAAAGTTCGACCGGATATAAATACCCAAGTTTTCCCCTGCCGGAATAATTCCAAGTGTTGGATTTTTCTGTGGTTAAAAGACGTTCTGAGTAGTGCAAGTAACGCGATGGTCCCTCTAGAAGACAACAAACCTTAACTCGATTATGTGACCGTCTTGAACTGCCCTTTGAACCTTCGGGTTTGGGGCAGTACGGCGTGCCACATGTGAGGCGTTGGCTTGACCCTTCTACGGCTGGACCGTTGGTACTGAGGTATGAAGTGAATGTCTTTGAACCTATTTCATGTGTTGATCGGTGTCGGGAAAACTTGGGTGTTCGAATGTTCGATCGGAAAGTTTGATATATTCTATTTATCCGGAATTGGATACAATAATTGGAATTCACAAACAGTTATGAGATAACTGGATGAATGTTATAAATCTAGCAGTTTAGTCCCATACGATATTGAAAAGAGTTTTCGATAACGAGACTAAAATGCGGGATTTATATCAGTTAGGCATGTGATGTCTAAAGAGGTTGCGGATTCCAACTGTTGTAGTTTTACACTTTCTTTTCTGTGACCGTAAGTGTAATATGTGATATCGCCGGCTTCGTTGCTATATGTCAACGACAATTGGGATGGACATATTTACTTACGTTGATGACATGTGATGTTATGTGTTGCTGGATATGTTATATTGGATCGTCGTATTCGAATAGCCGGGGGGTTTTTATGTGAGATGAGTGTTTTTCATTTTCATTCATGTAAAAACTTGTATGTAATATTCTTTTATTTGGGGCGCTTCCAGGTAGCGGAAGTTGTCACCCGTTGTATATTATTTACTTTTCCGCATTAGGATAGACCCAAGGAGGGGAGCACAAGTAACCGGGTTCTGGGGTCCAGTGGGAGACCAACTCGAGGAGTCGAGTCCGGGTCTCCTAACCCTAGAATTGGCAGGGTTGCTTGCCGCTCTCGTAGGGGTCTAGGGGTGTGGGATTGGCTATTCATCACGACCGTGGAATCCGTGTTTTATACTGGCTCGTATTGAAAACACGGACGTCCTAGTATATCCAATATTTCATATGTTTATTCTGCTGCGATATCTGTGTTGTGACTCTGTGATGGATATAGTATATAGTATATATGATATATTATATAGACGTTACTTATGTTTTACACCCGCGCTAGCCCTGCCCTACTCTGTCGTTAGTTACCTAACCTAACGGTGCACGAAGGGACATCGAGGCGAATGCGGATGGCATAAGTGTACGTCATATCTATCTGTGATGTTTAGGTATTTAAATGATGGGACTTCATTAATGTGATTAATGAAAGATAAGAAACCTAAGATGTTGTAGAATCAGATTTTAAATAAAACAGGTAGCTACAGTTCTTGCTTTGCATAGCGGTATATATGATATACCCTGCACCTTATTCGATGAGGAAAGGACCGAGATCCCTTCACCGGGAGTGACTCCTTCAGAAATAACTGGCAGATGCTACACACTCGGTATGCTTTTGACTGCTTTTGGGTTTTTGCTTTGCACAGCGATATATATGATATATCCCGCACCTCATTCGACGAGGAAAGGACCGAGATCCCTTCGCCGGGAGTGACTCCTTTAGAAAAACTAGAAAAGCCTCAAAATCACTCCATTTCAAAACTTCATTTGATTCTACAACGATATCAAGTTCATTACGCAATAGATTTTCAGAAAAACCTGCGTAGCCCTCCGTCATTTCAGATAGGTTACATATAGTATTCGTGCTACATTTGTTGGCTTTCGTCAAGGTGTAGTGTGCGGTAGCTATGTGCTGTTTATCTGCTGCATATGATGCGACTGGATTAGGGTAGTCGTACGGCTTTGTTGGCTTTCGTCAAGGGTCGTGCGGGTGGGTTTAATTCAGTCAAGAAATGTACGGGTTGAACTTGACTAGCGGGCTGTGGTTTGTTGGCTTTCGTCAAGGTCATAGCACGCTAGGGGCAAAAGCATTATCGGGAATTTCAAGTGTTGAAATTTGCAATGAGATTGCATACCTTCTATGAGATAGTTGGATCTCGATACCCACTGCGAGTAAGAGTTACTCCTGGGAGAGTTTTACACAGTGCAATTAGCCGATCAAGTAGGTGTCTAGAAAGGTGTTAACGAGGTTACGCCTCTGTGAAAACGAGGTTTACATTAATTAGGTTCGTGCGATAGCACGGGGGACCTCCCTCAAAGTACCAACACTGGCCTCGCTGAAAGATTGGCAAACTTGTAGTGTGTAATTAATCCCGGCTAGTCTTTCCTTTTAGGGTTTGGAGGAAGATTTGATAAAAAGCAGTGGGAGCCATCCTGATTAGATAAGATAATAACCAATCTGATCTTGCACGAGCATACGCTAAAGTGTTTTCTTCTCTCTCTCTCCAGGTAGCGACCATTTCATGCCTTAATAAAGATAATAATATGGATGTATTGACCGAACCCGCATGTTATACTGTGCAGGGGAACGTTGGACCCGTTCTATCTTATAAATGTTATAAGACTGAATTGGAAACAGGAGAATATCTGGATTCTCACACCGCCCAAACGGAGAACATGCATGTTGATGCATCATCTTCGGGTGTGTTTGTCATTGAGAACTGTTTCTCAGTTCACCCTACATCCTGGGTATTAGATACCGGGTCAGGATCCCACATATGTAAGATGTTACATGGGCTGCGAAAAGGTAGAGAACTGAGAAAAGGTGAACATTCCGTTCATGTAGGGAATGGGGCAAATGTTGCAGCCAAAGCAGTTGGCATATATCACCTGGTATTACCAAATGGTGATACACTAGTCCTGAATGAGTGCTATTATATACCGAACATGATGTGCAACATTATATCAGTTTCTTTATTAAGTAAAGAAGGTTATAATTTTGTAGTAAAGGATAATGTTATGAACATATTCCTAGATCAAAGGTTGATTGCATCAGGCTCGCTACATAATGGCATATTCATTCTCAATCAAAATACAGTCTTCAATATACAAAACACACACAAAAGGAAAAGCTCAGAAATGAACGAATCCTTCTTGTGGCACTGTAGACTTGGTCATATCAATGAGACACGACTAGCTAAGTTGCATAAGAACGGATATTTGAATTCATTCGAATTATCATCTTATGACATTTGCCATTCATGTCTCAAAGGAAAAATGACCAAAACTCCGTTTAAAGGACACGGAGAAAGAGTTACTGAACTCTTGGGACTGGTGCATAGTGATGTATGCGGTCCAATGTCTACACACGCCAGAAATGGTTCTTCCTACTTCATTACATTCACTGACGATCTCTCTAGATACGGGCATGTGTTCCTGTTGAAACACAAGTCTGAAGCTTTTGAGAAATTCAAAGAATATAAGCACGAGGTAGAGAACCAAACGGGCAAAAGTATTAAGGTTCTTCGATCTGATCGAGGAGGTGAATACTTAAGCAGTGAATTCCTGGATTATCTAAAAGAGAATGGGATTCTCTCTCAGCTTACTCCTCCTTATACACCACAGCACAACGGTGTATCGGAACGAAGGAATCGCACCCTATTAGATATGGTGCGTTCAATGATGAGTAATGCTGAGTTACCTATTTCCTTTTGGGGGTATGCGCTTGAGACAGCCATATACCTATTGAATCTGGTTCCGTCTAAATCTGTACCTACCACACCATATGAGATATGGAGTGGGAAGAGACCATATTTTAAGCGAATTAAGATATGGGGTTGTCCGGCCTATGTCAAAAAGCAAAATCCGGACAAACTCGAGGCACGATCAGTCCTTTGCAAGTTTGTGGGATATCCTAAGAATTCTCAAGGATATTTTTTCTACCAAGCTGAGGAACAAAGAGTGTTTGTTGCTCAACATGCCACCTTTTTGGAAAGGGAATTTCTTGCAAAAGAAATTAATGGCAAAGAGGTAGAGCTGGAAGAGGTTCCAGCACCACAAACTGCAATTGACAATTTAGTAGAACCAGAGGATTCAGTGGTGCCCGACGTACCCCAGCCTCTCCGCCGATCTAGTAGGGTTTCTCGCCCACCTGAGAGATACTATGGTTTTCTCATTGATGGTGGTAGTGAGGATTGCATCATGGAGGATGATGACCCAACTAGCTTCGAGCAGGCCATCACGAGTGGGGACTCAGTGAAATGGCTGGATGCTATGCGGTCCGAGATGGATTCCATGTACACCAATAAAGTATGGACTTTGGAAGTTGCTCCTGAAGGGGTAAAACCCATTGGGAGCAAGTGGATCTTTAAGAAGAAACTTGGTGTAGATGGGAAAGTGGAGACTTTCAAAGCTAGACTTGTAGCAAAGGGTTTTCGTCAAAGACCAGGTGTGGACTATGACGAGACCTTTTCTCCAGTGGCTATGCTTAAATCCATCCGGATCATGCTTGCCATCGCTGCATATCATGATTACGAAATCTGGCAAATGGATGTTAAGACCGCCTTTCTAAACGGTGATTTAGAAGAGTGCGTGTACATGACTCAGCCAGAGGGCTTCGTAGACAGTGGGAGCAGCGGGAAGGTGTGCAAGCTGCTTAAATCCATTTATGGATTAAAGCAAGCATCGCGGAGTTGGAACATCTGCTTTGACGTCGTTATCAAAGAGTTTGATTTCGTCAAAAATCCAGATGAACCTTGTATCTACAGGAAGGTGGCAGAGAGTAAGGTTGTCTTCCTCGTATTGTACGTGGACGATATACTCTTGATAGGAAATGATATTCCTATGCTGCAATCGGTCAAGCTCTTCTTATCACAAAGATTCTCAATGAAAGATCTTGGTGATGCCTCCTGCATATTGGGAATTAGGATCTATAGAGATAGATCCAAACGGATTTTAGGATTGTCCCAATCCAGGTACATTGACACCATACTAAAGAGGTTTAGTATGGAAGAGTCCAAGCGTGGGAACTTACCCACGATCTCTGGAGTCACTCTCTCCAAAGAGATGTCTCCCAAGACAGATTTGGAGAGAGCTCGCATGCAAGGGATACCCTATGCTTCGGCAGTAGGCTCTATCATGTATGCGATGCTATGTACCAGACCCGATCTAGCATACTCACTAAGTGTAGTGAGCAGGTATCAAGCTGATCCTGGAGAGAGTCACTGGACAGCTGTGAAGAGCATTCTCAAGTACTTACGAAGGACTAGAGATATGTTCTTGGTGTATGGTAACGGAGAACTCCAAGTGGAGTCCTTTACCGATTCGAGCTTCCAGAGTGATAAGGACGACTCTAAGTCGCAGTCGGGCTTTGTCTTTACCCTTTACGGAGGGGCGGTTAGCTGGAAGAGTTCCAAGCAGGAAACCGTGGCAGACTCGACGATGGAGGCTGAATACATCGCTGCCAACGATGCTGCCAAAGAGGCTGTCTGGATCAAGAAGTTCATTACTGAACTTGGAGTGGTTCCATCCATTGAGCATCCAATACCTTTGTATTGCGATAACAATGGAGCGGTGGCTTTGGCCAAGGAACCCAGGTCCCATCAGCGATCCAAGCATATTCTGAGGCGGTATCACCTGATCCGGGAGATAGTTGATCGCCGGGAGATCGAGGTCAGGAGGGTTGACACGAAAAACAACACGGCGGATCCACTCACGAAGGCCATTCCCCAGATACAGTTTGAGAGACTCTTCGGGATGCTCGGTATGAGATACTACAGCAGCTGGCCCTAGTGCAAGTGGGAGATTGTTAGTTGTATGTATGCCCTAGAGGCCAGTATTGTACAGATTATGTATATTATATTGGATGCTTGGACATATATAGAGATGACTTTCTTGCTCGACATGATAGTATGCTATCTGGTTGCTCTTTATCTTAACATGTACACTAGTCTCTTTATACTGTCTTATAGTTACATGTTGGTAAAGCCCTTAGGATTTGTACTTGACTACCTGGACTATGATGCAGATCATACTAGTGGGGACATGGTAGTCCATAAGTACATCCTTCAAGGTCCCTAGTCATGGGTGTATCGAGACGGGGCATCGATATACCAGAGTAGACTAGCGTATACGCTTCTCGACCCATGTGATGGGCGATGGATGATCCCATATCCATTGGTGTTTGACATCAGAGATGGTATACGGGTGCTCAGTGGAGACTGGGTACACTGGACGGACTCGCCGAGAACTCCCAGATGGTATTATACCTCACGTCAGATGGCAGTTCTCAGGTGACACTTGTACAGGTTAGTCTGTAGACCCGAGATCGTCATAGAGTCTTGTGTGATTCCCACTGTGCTTTGATCTCCACCTTACCACGTCCATTAGGGCGTGCAAAACGGTGGTCTTTGGGTACAGTCCCGAGTCATATGGAGGCAATGAGCGATAGGAGGGGTTTCGTCTCTCCCGGTATTGGGAGTTGATGTTGCGCTGTGTTCGATTGGCCGTAACAGGGAAGTCCCTGGCCAGGGCTGATCAGAGATTTGCTGGTAAGTGTTACCAGTAGTTTCTCGACCCGTTACGAGCCTCACATCAGCACGACTTATCGGGTTATTGGGGTCTAACGTTTACCACCCCTAGACTTGATATGCGACGTATCAGACGAAGAGACCGGACTGTACGGTAAGTGTTACTGGTCGGATTCACAGGAGTGTGAGCGGGCTAGCTCGTCGATCTTCTGATCGCTCAATACCCGGGTGGCCGTTACGTTTAGCAGACCGCTTGCGGCTTGTGGGTGCTTGATATGATCATCATCTGCTACCGGCGTATTGACGAGTCTTTAGAGTCCTACACAGAGGTTTCTTGGTTCAAGCGAAACGAAATAGGGGCGCATATGAGATATGTGCAGGACCGAGAATAATGCGTGTATGTGATACCGCATTTCATTCTCGCGATATATGTTTCGATTGGTTATATTCGATATGACCTAGTTATCGAATCATTGATTCGATAAATCGATACATTGGATTCTAGTCGGTTATGTGCGACATGACCGGATCATTGAATCAAATGTTGATTTAATGATTTAATGCATAATTATATATTTGATATATTGCATTGCATTAACTAGTATTGGTTCACTTTAAACTGATTTTTCTCACTTGATCCACATTGTGTATGTGATATGCTTTAGTGCACTACTTTGTATCATGTTTGATGATACTTGATAATGTGGTTAAGTGTAAAGGGTTAAACCATGGTTAAGTGATGATTAGGGTTTGGGTTTTTCATTTATTTATTTGTTTATTTATTTGGAAAGGATTAAGTTAAGAATGGTGGCTTATTTTGGAGCTAAGTTGAAGCTTCTTGAAGCTTTGACAAAGTCCACCATCCTTATCTCATCCTTAACCCTAACCACTCTAACTAACCTTGGTTTAATCTCTACACTTGACCATGGTCAAGATATGATAAGTATTCATATTAGTTTTATTTTTAAAAATAGAAGACTTATCATTCTTGCATCATCTTCTTCATCTTCTTCTTCTTCTTCAAGCTTGCTACTCCAATGGCAACTTGAGTTTTAGTGAGAGAAATCCAAATCTAAAGAGAACCCACCTCCTATTTCTTCACCCTCTACCTCTTGCCAAGTTGTTTTGGGTGTTTACTTCACAAGTTTCAAAAGTTTGTGAAGTCGGAGTTTGAACTTGCGATGCCTCGACGTAGATCGTCTTTGACACGAAGCCGGCGACCTAGTTCACCCATTTCTCCGACGAAGCCGACGCTTGAGCCCGGGGTTCGACATGGACAGCGAGGAGACTTCGTTGCGGAGCCGTGGAGGTGGATATCCGGATCTACAAAGGTTGTAATTTCCATATCCTTATAGTTAAGTGTTAACTAGTTTTTATTTCGCCTAGAATTCTAGCAACGATCCGTAGTCTAGGGTTTCTCGGCACCATTTTTTTTAAAATTGGCATGTTCGATGCCTTGTGAGACCTCACTAGGGTGCCTAGGAACCCTACATCTGATATGCACGAAAAAAAATCTCGATTTAGTGCATCTGGTGTGCACCAAAATCGCATCTCAAGACATGCGCTTAACATGCGCGAAAACCCAAAACCAGGGGCATCCATTATGCACGAAATCATGAAATCCAATATCAAGCGCCGAACATGCGCAAAATCAAATCAGGTGCACAAGGTGCACAAAACAAATATCGAGTATCACAATCGAAATCAAAATCCAGTGCATCTAAGTGCACAAAAGGCGTATCACTGCACTGCAAGCATATATAAACTATACAGAGTGCAGGAACCAAATCGTGTGCGTGCATACGCACAAAATCAACTCAAATGTCTAAAACCGTAAAATCACTAACATGTGAAACCAAAGCACGAAAACGATATCAAGTGCAACACTGTGCAAAGATCGTAAATCCTCAATCATCAAAATCAAATCATGCGAATAAATCACCCAAAACATCGAAATCAATAATGGTGGAATAGTAACGCTCAAGCGCATCCTCTAAGAATCTCGGGCCAACTGTCGCGGTCACTAGTGGGACGTCTCGTCGATGATCATGAACTCTGGCCAGCTGGTGTGCGTAACAATGACCACTCCTGGGTCAAGGTCTTCACTGTGAATTACCAATCTCTCGTTCCATTGGCTCATCGGCCCTGTCAGGTGTGCTAACGGGGATGATCCCGTTCTGGCACGTCTCTTGTTATCTCCCAGTCAATCATCGCGACCACTCGTAAGACAGCATATCACTGGCGTCGGCCTCTGGCTCTCTGAATGTACATGACACATCTGATCCTGGGTGCAAGTATCATTGCAGCAGTGTCCTGGAAGGAATCCTGCTCACGGTCTCTTCCATGTCTCGTCTCTGCCAACTGTCCGGAAGTCATCGTCCTTTCCTATATCTGCATCTTGCTCTGGAACAGCTGCATACCCATCGCGACTCCTTCTGGAAGGTATATCCAGTACTCTGCCTCGGCATGCGTATCGCATCTCTGATGTCGGCGGAGGGGAACGTCATCTCATCTAGATATGGTACGAACCTCTTACTTCACTTTTCTCTAATGTCGTCTGCTTTGGACTCGTCTCGTCGCGGCTGCATGGACTGAGCTCCAACGGCTATCCTCGTATCGGGAGTCTCCCAAGAAATGCATCTCACCACCTAGCATCCGAATTAAGTCGAGCCATCCGATCGAGTCGTCAAAACCTCATAATCCCCAAGATCTCAACATCTTAGGCACAGTTTAATAGTATCGAGTACATACCACAGCATCGGTGGTCCAGCCGTAGAAGGGCAAACCAAAGCCTCACTAATGGCGCCGCGGAACTGCCGCAAACCCGAAGGTTCAAAGGCTTTCACACGGTCATTATGTCGAGTTAGGGTTTCATTCTTCTAGAGGGACCATAGAATTGCCTGCATGTCTTTCCGAATACTTTAAACTTGGAATAATAGGTTTCCGACATTCGATCGTCTCTGTCGACCCTCACATCTCTGCGTGAAGTCGTCTCTAGCTGGAATCAACCTATCTGATGACCTCACATCGGGGTAGCGAACGAACCACATGTCCTAGTCATTCATCCTCGGTGACTAGTGACCTTCTATCATCTCTTAGTATAACTCGTACTGCAATAGCTTCAACATCTGGGGCGATATCTCGCCGTTCGCAGCAATAGCTGGCTCGCTCGTCTGCACGCTGAACAGTGCCTCGACCATCATGAATAAGCAATACACCAACGGTCATCAAAATCTGCTGGCCTCTATCATTGGCTCAATCCTCTAGTGTCGATCAGCACATCCGAGTAACCTTATAAAGGCGATCCGCCAAACGCTCGTGGCGCGGAAACACAGTAAAAAGACACATCTCCGCAATCGTGTGTCGCCGGAATTTCGCCCTAGTCAGTCCTCGTTCGTGACGAGCTCGTGCTGACCGCAACTCTAGCCGTAGCTCTCCCTGCCCATAATCGTAGCAGCAAAACCATAACTGGTACTGATGAGGCTAGATCGGAATGAATATAATACTGAGCAAAGAAATGTACATCCTAAGGCTTCTTAAGTGGAGTAGCGTATCGTAAGTATGCCGCGGAACATACCCACGGTACGTCACTCTACTTTAGTCACCTATTCCATCAACCAAGGGTCATCCTACGCTCCGAAGGTAAAACCTAACGCTCTGATACCAACTTTGTCACGAGCCGAAAGTACGGAACATGACCGGCACTTAAACTACGAACGTCTCGAGGCGTACGTAATCTAAGTAAACCGAAAACCCAGAAATCCAAACCAAGAAAAGATGTAGAGTGCAGGAAAAACCAACTTAAAGCAAGTAGTTTCAATAGCATAAGCCGAATTATGCGGTTTTTAAAAACATCCAAAAATTTCCTGAAAATTTCGGCAGAGTCTCCTTTGTAAATACTGCCCCCAAACGGGATACAACATGAATAGTATACGAAATCAATAAAAAGGCATCCCCAAGCGGGAGCTAGCTCTTCGTCAATCGACGGCCACAACCACACAAGCAATATAATATACAACGCTAACGGCGAGGATCAAAATTCAAAAGGGAACTCAAAACCACAAGAAAACCACAGAAATATAACGCGCGACTCTAAGGTCGAAGGAATAACATCACTGGTCTCTATCTCAAAATAAATACAAGTTTGGTTGATGGAACTTCTAGATACAACAGAATAATGATATACAAGATATATAATGGGGGGTACGATACAAATAAACCCACCTAATAGCAAATCATCCGGAAAAGGAAGTAGTGCCAGCAAAGCCGTAATGAAACCTGTACGGCAAAACCTGTAAGAAACTGGGGCACAACGGGGGTGAGTTGCCAACTCGTGAATAGAAAAACATCTACGCACAGAAATCGCATAAATAACGCAACCTAGGTTAATGATCATAATATATCCTCAAATATATGAATAACATTCAGCCTAACAATGGCTAGGGTAATATCTAACCCGAGTGTGATCTCATGTGCCCATGTCAGTGCTTCAGGTAGCAATATATCATATGAATGAGGTATGAATGCATGAAAACAGAATACATATAAATGAAGAAACTGTTTTCATAAATTAGTGAGATTTCCTTTGTATTTTTAAAATGAGGTATCATAAATGAAATCAGCATCAACAATGTCTAGCATCGACACAAAACATAAATCTCAATGTCTCAAAGACTCAGGCTCCGGCTATCCGGACTGGCCTGTATCATCAAATCTTAGTACCTCAATATCTCGAAATCTCAATGTCTCAATCTCAATATCTAGGGCGCCGTCAGTCCAGACCGGCCCCTACCATCCATCTCAAGACCAAGATGGTATCCTCCGGATATCCGACGCGTCAGGTAAAATCACCGGTAGGTAGTCTCCCTCTGCCAGGCTCATCGTCATCACCACGAGCTTCTTGCCCCGGGGTACCTTACCGGGTCCACCATGTACCCGAAACGGTTCATCTAACTCATCGAATCGGGTCTCAAAATCCATCAGCAAACTCATGGTGGACGACTCATACATCATGGGAAAAACCTCGCTTTTCATTTAAAAAAAGAAAGAAGAAGTTTGTATATGTTTTGCGGTTTTCCCCAAATCCAGAAAATCTCATGGAAATCCGAATCCAAAACCTCAATAGCATGTAAAAAGTGAATATATGCATGAGAATCCATGAATGCGGCATAACAATGAATAACAGTATGCATGAAGTAGCAGGTAATAACTACAATGTCTAAACTAACATATAAGGCAAGTACACTAATATCATGTCTAAACTATTAGCTAACAGGCTATGTCAAGCAATAATATTTTCTAAGGTGTACGTGACATGGCAATTACCGATGAAGATGTGTGTGAGCCGGCATGTAAGTGTACGTGGTACATACGCATCATCGGTAATGGTGCTTGTGTCCTAACAGCATGATATCAATATCATATCCGACACCATATCTATAAGCAGGCATCCCAAGTCAGGAGTGCGGATCAATCATCAAAATATAGCTCGTACGTAAATCTGTCGTACGGCATCCCCAAATCTGGGTACGGGTTAATATCACATTCATCATACTATTCACTTGGTATCCTCTCTATCAAATATCATGATCGGGGTACTGATCTACGTCTAGTACAATACTGATACCGCCTAAGTATGCATGCACGTGTGTGAAACACTACGTCAAGGACCCGCTACAACGTCATGTCGTATCTCAAATACGAACCCTGCTATATCACCGATCTCACGGCCTCAAATCAAATCTCATCGACTCATCATAAATCCCAAGTACTATCATCATTATCCATGCATGCGTATATGAATTTACATATGCATAGTCCCATACCCACGCATATATACATGTATACACATCCCAATCTGCGCACAAGAAAGTAAAGTATGCAAGTCTGTGTGTGCGTATGTGGGTATAACAACTACTCTAGGGTTTCGCAAGTAACCCAAAGGTAATCCATGAACACATAATCATAACATGAATAAACATTCTCGTATCATAAAACACCTATATAAACATATATATAAGCTACACTACGGACTGCGGGGGTGCTATACGCCATCCACCCGACTTCTTCCCGTAGATATAAATCTACTCACCTGGTCCTCGCTAGCCGGTGCCGACGTCGCCACGCGCTTGCTTGTCGTCTCGAAGTCCACATGGGGGTACCTACATATCACAACGCATCGTATCGCATTAAAATCCGACTCATGACCAAAACGACACACGAATCCCACATAGGTCAAAACCTATGGTTGCTTTCACAAATCAACCCAAAACTCTCGACGTCGGTGTACAAACGCCAGACCATCGAGAAAAACCCAAATACATTCATTTGCACATTCACGAACACTAATTTTAATATAAAATAGGTTAAAACTCACAAAAACCCCAATTTCACTTAAAAAGTCATTTTTCCGAAAATCTAGCAAGCACAAATCACCGTTTTAGTACAAAACTCGATGTATAAATGAATCTAGCGGCCACAATATTCACTAAATATCTTAATTAAGTCATAAAAACAATTCCCATAATTTAATCTCATTAATTTCCATAAACCTTAAAATTCTAGTTCACAAAATACCTAAATTTTAACAATTTTATAGCAAAAATGCACAAACTACAATCTAACTTGGATTTTCATGAACTAAAAGCATTAAACTACTCAATATAATCTTTATAATAACATGAAACCTAAATTTGAATTTTATCTCACAAGAATATAATTATTTTCAAAACCTAGTTTTCCATTTATATAATTATCACTTTTAAATCAACAAATATGCAAACTAGCAACTTAAATTGGATTTAGCATAACATTAATATGTCAATTATATCACATAAACTAAATCTCACAATACAAAATACCAATTTGAAATCAAACCCCTCTCTTGAATTTTAAATCATGCACCTAGAACTAATTAAAAACCTAATTAAACACCTAATTAAGCTAACCTAAGCAATTAACAACACATTAAGAAAAAAGGTTAGAATTTATACCAAAATAATTTGAAGATCCCACAAGCACACTTAGCCTCCCAAATTGAAATCTAAATCCCTAGATCCATGCTATGGTAGCCAAGGGAAAATGGGTAGGAGGTGGATTTTGATTTGGATTTTTGCTTGATTTTTTGTGGATTTTTCAAGCATTTTTGATGCACTTTTTTAAAGAGAAGGAGATGAAGCATGAAGGGGCTGTTGTGGTTTCAGGTTTTGGCCAGAATTGGTGGGGATTGGGTGAGGGAGGAGAGAGAGTGAGGTGGGGAAAGTCCACTCTAGTCAAAGTCCACTCTAATTCTATCATTTTCTACTCTTTTCTTTTTCTTTTCTTTTGAAAAAAGAAGTGATTGGAGAGAGGGAGAGGGGGAGGGCTGTCATGGTGGGGCCGGCCACATGGGGAGAGGGTGAGGTGTGGGTGTATGGGTTAGGAAAAAAGATAAATGCTAAACCCCAATTCCCATTAACACTAATTTCACCGAAAAAACCCTTTTTCTTCGATATTTTCTAAACCGTTTTGGCAAACGATTTCGTTTCAAAAAGCACATGATAAAATTTTATTTAATGTTTTATGATGCACAAAATTTGTTTCAACTCATTCCAATTTATAATTTTCCCTAATTAAATGTATTAGTGATGGCTTAAAATAATAATAAAATAATTTTTTTTCAGAAAATTTGAAATTTCACCAGTTACTCAATAAACACCAAATACTAGCAATTACATAGCTAGAATATGTATATTTAATTTTTATAATAAGATATTTGTATTTTGACTTTTTACAGAAAACCCCCTTATTTTACCGATTTTTCGAAATTTCACCGAAACGATTTTCAAAACGTTACATAGGGTTTAGGTTAAGGATTGGATTAAACAAGGATTGGGTTAAGTGTCAAGGTTGCTGAGATCAAAATTAGCACAAACAAATCCTCACATTTACGTGCACACGTACGTGCATGTCCATTAAAAATAATAATAAATTATTAATTAAATGTTATAAAATGTGAGGAACCCGAATTGGTAAACTTTTTACAGTAAACCCGTATTAACGTCTAAACGAACACTAACCGAAATCTAAGGCGTTACACAAGGCGTCCTGAAGCTTCTGCCTACGACGGCTAGCGAACGGGGTACCTCTATTGAATACAACACATGAAGGAACTCCGTGCAAACGCACAAACTTAACAACGAACAATTGAGCAAACTGAGCATAACCGGACAACAACACCCAATTGGAGTCACAACCTGTCTAGATCTGGGTAGACACCACAACGAATAACATGAAGATCTGCTCCCATTCCCACTCCGGAACGGTTAAAGGTTGCAACTCTCCAGCTGGTCTCAAATGCTCAACCTTAGCTCGCAACAAGACAGACACCTCAAAACGAAATCCGAAACTTCACTCTTCATCCCTGCCCACCCGTAACTATCTCACAAGTCACGCTACATATTGGTGGACTTGAATGAACAAAGAAAGAAAACTGATGTGCCTGCTCTAGGATTTCGCGTCTCTACCCATCAGTATCAGGTACACACAACGCGTCCCTAAACGTAGCATACCCTAGTCACAAATCAAGGACTCTGAATCCTTACCTTGCCGAACATGCTCAAGTATCACAGACAACGAGCATCGGTGGGCTGTGCCTTACGAAAACGATTAAGTAAAAGTGGACGGGCACGGACATGAGCAAGATATTTCCCCCTTTTTGAAGAGGCGAACCTAGTTATACTCCACGATCACACAAGAGCTGTAACTCTGCAGAAGACTGTCTCTGAACTGCGCACAACTGGAACAAGCTACCCCAGGGCCTACGACTCAAAGCATCAACTACCACAATCACCTTGCCATGGGAAATAAAGGATCTCACAATCACAATCCTTCACAAGCTCCATCCAACGCCGCTGTCTCAACAATCAAAATCCGCTGCAGGAAGATGTACATTAAGCTCTGGTGGTCCGTAAAAATCTGACACGACTCTCCACATAAGTAGTGTCCCAAATCTTCAACGCACGACTACCGCGGCCATCTCCAGATCATGAGAGGGATATCCTGCTTACTTTCTCCAACTGTCGGGAAGCATGAGCGATAACTCTATCGTGCTACATCAGTACCCAATCGAGCCCCACTCGCGAAACATCATAGTTAAACCACAAAGTCCCCCAAACCAGTAAGCAAAGAAAGAATAGGTGCAGTTGTCAACCGAGTCTTCAACTGCCGAAAACGCTGCACGCATGTCTCAGTCCAAAGAAAATGAACTCCCTTCCTGGTCAACCCAGTCAACGGTGCAGCGCTTGTTAGTTATATGTATGCCCTAGAGGCCATTACTGTACATTGGATGTATATTGTAGTGGATGCTGGGACATATATAGGTAGGACTTTCTTGCTCGACATGATAGTACGCTATCTGGTTGCTCTTTATCTTAACATGTATACTTTCTGTCTCTCTGTTACATGTTGATAAAGCCCTTAAGATGTGTACTCGACTTCCAGGACTATGATGCAGATCATACTAGTGGGGCCTGGGTAGTCCATGAGTACATCCTTCAATTTTCCTAGTCGTGGGAATATCGAGACGGGGCATCGATATTCCAGAGTAGACTAGCGTATATCTTCTCGACCCATATGATGGGCGATGGATGATCCCATATCCATTGGTATTTGACATCAGAGATGGTATGCGGGTGCTCAGTGGAGACTGGGTACACTGAACGGACTCGCCGAGAACTCCCAGATGGTATTATACCTCACGTCAGATGGCAGTTCTCTGGTGACACTGGTACAGCTTAGTCTGTTGACCCGAGATCGTCATAGAGTCTTGTGTGTCTCCCACTGTGCTTTGATTTCCACCCTACCACGGCTCTACTGAGTCATGCAAACAGGTTGTTTTTGGGTACAGTCCCGATTCACATGGAGGCAATGAGCGATAGGAGGGGATTCGTCTCTCCCGGTATTGGGGGTTGATGTTGCGCTATGCACGACTGGCCATAACAGGAAATCCCTGGCCAGGGTTGCAGTGATATACTGGTAAGAGTTATCAGTAGTTTCACGATTGTTATGGACCTCACGTCGGCATGACTTATCAAGCTATTGGGGTCTGACGTTTACCACCCCTAGGCGAGATATGCGACATATCAGACGAACAGACCGGACTGTACGGTAAGTGTTACTGGTTGGATTCACAGGAGTGTGAGCGGGCTTGCTCATCGATCTTCTGATCGCTCAATACCCGGGTGGCCGTTACGTTTAGCAGACCGCTTGCGGCTTGTGGGTGTTTGATATGATCATCACCTGCTGCCGACGTACTGACGAGTCTTTAGAGTCCTACACAGATGTTTCCTGGCTCAAGTGAAACGAAATAGGATCGCATTTGAGATATGTGCGGGACGGAGAATAATGCGTGTATGTGATACCGTATTTTATTCTCGCGATGAATGTATCGATTGGTTGTATGCGATATAACCTAGTTATCGAATCAAAGATTGATTCGATAAGCCGATACATTGGATATTAGTCGGTTATATGCGATATGACCGGATCGTTAAATCAAGTATTGATTTAATGATTTAATGCATAATTATATATTTGATATATTACTTTGCATTAACTAGTATTGGTTCACTTTAAATGGATTTCTCACTTGATGTGCACATTGTATATGTGATATATTTTTGTGCACTTGATTGTATCATGTTTGATGATACATGAATGTTTGTGTGTATGATTAAACCATGGTTATGTAATGGTTAGGGTTTTCATTTTCTTAACTATTTCTTTTATTTATTTAATTTTAAGGCAAGAATCAAAAGGGTGGCTTGTTTTGTTTTTTCCTTGAAACTTCATGAAGCTTTGAAGCTTTGACCATTTTGTTTGTTTGCCTTAACTTAACCATTCAACCTAACCCTAGTTTAGTCTCTACACTTAACCATGGTTGCTATATGATAAGTATTCATTTTATTTTCTTTTTTGAATAATACTTATCATATTCTTTCTTCTTCTTCTTCTTCAACAAAGAAGAAACCTTGCCTCCATTAATGGTAACTTGAGAAAAAGAGTGAGAAATCCAATTCTAAAGTGAACCCACTTCCTATTTCTTCATCCTCTACCACTTGCCAAGTAGTATAAGGTGTTTTCTTCACAAGTTTCATGACTTGGTGAAGTTGGAGTTTGATCTTGAGTTGCCTCGACGTAGATCATCTTCGGCATTGAAGTCGGCGACCTAGCTCGATCCTTTCTCCGATGAAACCACCGCAAGAGTCTAGGATTCCGATTGCTACAGCGGAGGGACGTCAAAGCGGAGCTATGGAGGTGGAGAACCGGATCTACAAAGGTTGTAGTCACTTTCCTCTTAGTTAAAGTAGTTAACTCGCATTGCATCGCCTCATTATCTAGTTAACGATCCGTATTAGGGTTTGTAGGCACATGAAAAATTTGAATTAGGCATGTTTGATCACTTGTGAGACCTCATTAGTGTGCCTAGGAACCCTACAGTGGTATCAGAGCCTAGCTAGAGTCTTAGGTGATACGTAGACGGAGTTAGAAGTCCGATCGAACCGAAACCCTAACTCCAAAATGCTCTCTGTACATTTTTTGAAATCGTAGTTTTTTCCATATTAAAAATGCTTAAAAAATTCACCAGGAAGTTCTAAGAATTACGGTGCAAAAAATACCAAAAGATACGTCAAATCCGCGGCGGAACCGCGGCAGAAGCCTGGCTTCTACGGCGGTTCCGCGGCCATCTGATGACGTCAGCCTTCAATTTTTGCACAGTAATTTTTTTCTTGAGGTGCTGAGTTTTCTGGGATTTTTTAATTTTCACTCAAGAGTTGAGTTTTCTGGGGTGTTTTGGGGCTTCGATGATTCGATCGGAAATTTCAAACTTTGTCTATGTGCTTTTCCGGGTAATTTTAGAATATGTTAAAAGTTCGACCAGATATAAATACCCACTTTTTCCCCTTCCGGGAAATTTCCAATTGTTGGATTTTTCCGTAGTTTAACGACGTTCTAAGTAGTGCAAGTAACGCGATGGTCCCTCTAGAAGACAACAAACCTTAACTCGATTATGTGACCGTCTTGAACTGCCCTTTGAACCTTCGGGTTTGGGGCAGTACGGCGTGCCACATGTGAGGCGTTGGCTTAACCCTTCTACGGCTGGACCGTTGGTACTGAGGCATGAACTGAATGTTTTTAAACTTATATCATGTGTTGAGCTGTATCGGGAAAACTTGGGTGTTCGATTGTTTGATCGGAAAGTTTAACGTTTTCTATTTATCCGGAATGTGATACAATATTTGGAATCCACAAGTAGTTATAAGATAACTGAATGAATGTTATAAACATAGCGGTTTAGTCTCACTTGATCGGTTGCTACGGAATTTTGATGTGATCAAAAGTCTGTCGCAATCGTGTAGCGTACGCGGATACTCACCGGGTAAACTTAATAGACAGCCTCACCCCATAGCCCCGACCAAGTGACTGTAGGAGAACCCCGTCGCCGAAAGCATCCGTTTGGGTGCTCGTGGCAGCGGTGTTCCGCCTTGGTGCACTTCGTCGTCGGCATCGGGGGTGCGGCCGCCTGCTAAAGTTTGCGACGAGCATTCAATCAAAATGTCGGGAATCTTATTGAATTGCCCGACTTGATATTGAAAAGAGTTTTCGATAATGAGACTAATGAAAGGTTCCTAGGCACACCAAGGAGGTCTCACAAGGCATCAACCATGCCAATTTGAAAAATTGCGGTGCCGAGAAACCCTAGACTAGATCGTTGACTAGATTTTTAGGCGAAAAAGAAACTAGTTTACAACTAAACTAAAAGAACGGAAATACAACCTTTGTAGATCCGTTTCTCCACCTCCATAGCTCCATGATGAAGTCCTCTCCGCTGTCCAAATCGAACCATGACTCTTGCATCGGCTTCATCGGAGAAAAAGCGGGCTAGGTCATCGACGACAATGCCGAAGATGATCTACGTCGAGGCATCACTAGATCAAGCTCCACATTCACCAAGCCTTGAAAACTTGTGAAGGAAACACCCTATACTACTTGGCAAGAGGTAGAGGATGAAGAAATAGGAAGTGGGTTCACTTTAGAATTGGATTTCTCACATGATTTCATCACTTGCCATTGATGAGGCAAGCTTTTCTTCTTTGAAGATGAAGAAGAAGAAGAAGAAGATGATAATATTATGATAAGTTCTTAAAATTAAAAGGAAAATGAATACTTATCATAATACTAACCTTAGTTAAGTGTAGAGAATAGACCATGGTTTGTTTAAATGGTTAGGGTTAAGTATGAAGACAAGAATGGTGACTAAGTCAAAGCTTCATGAATCTTCAACAAACAAACAAACAAAGCCACCATTCTTTCTTTATCTTTTCTAAAACAAATAAATAAATAAATAAATAAGATAATCAAAACCCTAATCATTAACTAACCATGGTTTAATCTTTACACTTAACCAAGTTAACATGTATCATCAAACATGATACAATCAAGTGCACAAAAGTATATCACATATACAACTTGTGAACTTCAAGTGAGAAAATCCATTTAAGTAAACCTATATTAGTTAATGTAAAGTGATATATCAAATATATAATTATACATTAAATCACTAAATCAACACTTGATTTAACGACCCGGTCATATCGCATATAACCGACTAATATCAATAGTAACAACTTATCGAATCAACACTTGATCCGATAACCCGGCTATAACGCATATAACCGATCAATGTTACAAATCGCGAGAATTGAATACAGTATCACATACTGGTATTATTCTCGGTCCCGCACATATCTCATATGCGCTCCTATTTCGTTTTGCTTGAGCCAGGAAACCTCTGTGTAGGACTCTAAAGACTCGTCAATACGCCGGCAGCAGGTGATGATCATATCAAACACCCACAAGCCGCAAGCGGTCTGCTAAACGTAACGGCCACCCGGGTATTGAGCGATCAGAAGATCGACGAGCAAGCCCGCTCACACTCCAGTGAATCCAACCAGTAACACTACCGTACAGTCCGGTCTCGTCGTCTGATATGTCGCATATCTTGCCTAGGGGTGGTAAACGTCAGACCCCAATAGCTCGATAAGTCGTGTCGATATGAGGTCTATAACAATTCGAGAAACTACTGGTAACACTTACCAGTAAATCTCAGCAACCCTGGCCAGGGATTTCCTGTTATAGCCAATCGAACATAGCGCAACATCAACCCCCTATACCGGGAGAGACGAATCCCCTCCTATCGCTCATTGCCTCCATGTGACTCGGGACTGTACCCAAAAACCACCGTTTTGCACGCCCTCTTGGACGTGGTAAGATGGAAATCAAAGCACAGTGGGAACCACACAAGACTCTATGACGATCTCGGGTCAACAGACTACTCTGTACCAGTGTCACCAGAGAACTGCCATCTGACGTAAGGTATAATACCATCTGGGAGTTCTCGGCGAGTCCGTCCAGTGTACCCAGTCTCTACTGAGCACCCGTATATCATCTCTGATGTCAAACACCAATGGATATGGGATCATCCATCGCCCATCTGTATGGGTCGAGAAGGTACACGCTAGTCTACTCTGGTATATCGATTCCCCATCTCGATACACCCACGACTAGGAACTTTCAAGGATGTACTTATGGACTACCATGTCCCCACTAGTATGATCCGCATCATAGTCCAGGTAGTCAAGTACACATCCTAAGGGCTTTACCAACATGTAATAGAGAGACAATCTGTGTACACGTTAAGGTAAAGAGCAACCAGATAGCATACTATCATGTCGAGCAAGAAAGTCCTCCCTATATATGTCCCAGCATCCACTACAATATACATCCAATGTACAGTAATGGCCTCTAGGGCATATGTTGCGCCACGGCAGCGCCCCGGCCGTCTTACTCGAGGCCAAATTGCGGAATCAAAATTTTTTCCTTACTCGGAAACCGGCGCTACCGCGGACAAAGAAAACCCGGATCGTTAACCATTAACCTACGCTAGCTAACAAGAGATAGGGTGAGAAGTATACCGAGTGATCCGAGTCCTCCGGTCTTCTCATCATCGTCCCGATCTCCCGCGGAAAGTGTAGTCTCCATATCGTCGCCTCCTCGCCGGAAAGGGCACCACATCGCCTGCGTCTTTTACGGGCTCCCGCCTCAATACCGAGGCAACTCGGGCATGAAGCCGGCAACTCGACATGCTCAAGATATGCTGTAGAATGTGTAGTGTCTCACTTGGGGTTGGTTGCCATTTGGAGATGATGGAGGAAATGAGATAAGAAAAATGGTGCTTGCATTTTTCTAGCATGAATGAGATCAAGAAGATGAAACTCTCAAGAATGAAGAACTCTCTCCTTCTTCATCTCTCTTTTCTTTTTCCTCTCATGAAAAACTTATCATATTCCTCAAGTGAGAAGAAGAAAGGTGGAGGAAACAATATATGAAGCAAGAAGGGAGGTGAGTGTAGGAGAGAACAAGAGGTGACCACATCCTAGACAAGAAAACATCAACCATGCTTATTCTCCTATTCACTCCATAACCTTTCAAATCTCATTAATTCAAAAGCATGGAGCAAAAGAAATGAAAGCTATCATAATCAATACTTATGCAAGAAACCCCCTCCACAAAAGTAATTTGCAAAACTGCAAATTACCCCCTCCATCGGAAAAGTCCGGCCGGGAAAGAACAAAGGAAAACCGGCCGGAACGGAATGCAAACTGGCAACTCCAGAAAACTGGTCCCGTAATAAATTACAGGAAAACCCCGACACTGTGCATACACACCCGCATCTGTATTCCGACCGGATACAAATGCAATGAGACAAAATCTACACTGTACTAGACTAGGACCGGCTTAAGCCAAAGCCGGCTAGTAAAAAACCGTTCGATCCTGATCCGTGCAATACCGCACGTACCAGATCAAACCCTGCCATATAACTATACGGCCACTAGTACAAAACTGTCCGATCCTGATCCGTGCAATACCGCACGTATCTGATCGGACCTTGCCATATCTCCATACGGCCTCTACAGCGTTTTGCCCGAAAGCTGAGTAACTGAAAGTGTGGTGGACTCCAAAGACTCGTCAATACAATGGCTGTGGATTTAACCACTAGCACGTCAGAGGTATAAGCCAATACGTAACGGGCCACCAGCTATTGACCAAAAGGGACGTCGATGAGGAAGCTCACCCCGACACCCAACTGAGCCTGTCAGTGACAATATCCGTACAGTCCGGTCCGTTCTTCTATGAGCATCGCATGTCGGGCCTAGAGGGTTGGTAAAAGCCAGACCCCCAAAAGCGGTACAAGTCGTGTCGGAGTGTAGCCCAGAACGCCCTGAGATACTACTGGAATACCTACCAGCAAATCTCCTGCCTCGGCCGAGGGCTTTGCGTAATGGCTCTCCTAGACACAGCACGACCTCACCCCCAATACCGGGAGAGACGAACCCCTGCAGATCCGCTCACTGCCTCCATGTGGCTCGGGACTGTACCCAACTAAAACCTGTTTGCACGACTCCTTTGAGCCGTGGTAGGGTAGTAATCAAAGCACAGTGGGAACTCACACGAGACAAATGACGATCCTCAGGTCGATGAACTAACCTGTACACATGTCACCTGGGAACTGCTATCTGACGTCAGGTATAAGCCCAACTAGCAGGTTCCCGGCAAGTCCTGTCCGGTGTACTCATAACCCAATGAGCACCTGTATACATCTTAGGTGAACCTACTGACACCAGTGGCTTGTGAGACCGGCCACCTCCCCTCGTCGGGGTCTCGACTGTATACACTAGTCTACTAATGGAGTATCGATGCCCTGTCTCGAAACTCCTACGACTAGGGACCTTTTAAGGATGTGCTTATAGACTACCAGCTCCCACGTATATGATCGCCATCATACTGCTGGCAGTGAAGCAAGAATCCTAGGGGCTCTATCAACGTGTAATAGCGACATGTCAGGTCACCTAAAGCAGTACACGATGATAAAGGTAAACCAGATAGCATACTATCATCTCGAGTAAGACTGTTCTACCGGGATTGGTCCTCCCTCAATCATTGCAATCACGTGCCTGTGATCCAATAATTGACTCTGAGGGCACTATCTCCAACAATCTCCCACTTGCACTCAAGGCTAATTATTGCGATGCCGCATACTCACAGCCCGTGTGATACCGAACACCCAACTCCTCTACTAGTCAGTCTCACAAAGCTCTTTTGCGAAACTATTGCGTTCGAGGAATAGCCTCAGTGAGTGGATCCGCTGTGATTTTTCTTTCTATGTCTCTCTATATCTCAAGTTCGCGGAGAAAGCCATCTCCCGAAATGAGCAATACCTGTCTTAGAATGTCCGGATGTCTGATGGGACCTAGCTCATAAATGAACTCCAAATCCAAACTTCTTAGACTGTATCGTCAACTGAACTTAATCAGTATCCTGCGCCATGCCACCCTCAGTATTTCCTTGGACCACCTGTCCAAAATACTGCCCCTCGTCAGAAGGAAAACTATAACTCTGACAACCTCCCTGTCGTCCATGTCACCTTGGAAGCCTGGAATGATAACTGTCTCCCAAAAGAGGCTGTCGTTATCATATCCCTAGAACATTCACTTATGTTCTAAAACTGCTTCCGACTGTTCCTCCAGGATTGGATCAATATCATCTTATTGCATCTAGTGCAAGAATAACATCTGGTGTGGTACTTGACATCTCATGATTGACTCAATTGCCTAAGCAAGTGATCTGCCAATCATGCACATCCCTCTCTACTTTAGTCTATAAGACACCTTTAGAGAGGGTGACTTCATCAACTGCAGGTGCACTACCGTGTCAGGAGTCGTCCATTCTAAATACTCATAGAATGATGTCAAGGTACCCAGATTGGGAAACCACCCAAATCTAGATCTAAAACCATAGATCTAGTTACCAGTATGTCTGATATAATATCCAAGTCCCTTGTGGAGAAACCACTGTGTGACGACCAAAGTATAACCGATCGTAGTATAGGAATATCACTTCCTACTACCTTCTCAACAGATCCACCCCTTATTCTGATGACGTCAAACCTATGACTGTCACATCAGAAATAGATGATCTATCTCCGCTACATCTGCTTTAGTCTATAAATAGACATAAGCCTGATGTCCACCAATGCTTCCGCTGCTCCCACTGACTACGACAACCCTCTGGCAGAGTCATATAGACGTGCACTTCCAAAGCTAGTTTAGAACGACGCTATACTCATCCTCCTGCCGGGTCTCGCAGCCTGGAACAACAGCAATGGCAAGTGTGGGTAAACAAGAACCTCCCTGCCACCGTCCTTGAGCATACCGAAGTACCTCTCGAGTGCCTGAGGTTACCCATCATATCTGCGGAGTGGCCAATGGAATGTCAAATCAGATTGAATCTTTAGGTTCCTTATTAAATCTTCAGTAATCGTTTGCGGTTCTGGAATTACTTCCAGTTCTACCATACTCCCACTACTGTTTTCTGAAAAAATCCATTTTTAATAAAACTGTGGCGAGTCTAGAACAATATTTCTACTGTTCATCCAGATGGTAGAAAATCAACCCTCGTCATAGCCTGGGTCAACCCACAAACAGCCATTACAGAAACGTGCCTTGAGTTATCCAGAGTCTGGTTTTAATCATAAGCCGGACAACTCCCCGTACCTTAACAATGTTAAGATATGAACTGTACTATATCCAATATAGAACCAGAGGCACTGATTTAAATGAACCAGATTCAAATCATGCAGCTATCTCCAGTGCATGTCAACTAAATGGAAGGAGGCCGATCAGCGTTACTCAACTTAGGAATGCTTCCAATTATGAGTAACCTGAAAGAGAAGCAATCTGTCTTCATCATTACTATCAACTGAATACCATACAGAAGTATCTACATCTTCGATCTCTTTGAAGAATCCCGATACTTGCTACACCTGGTTCTCTACTCTATTCAAATACCTATAACTCCTCAAAACTTAGACCCTGTGTTTCTACGAAACACATGTCTAAGAACTAGAGAAGTTAAAAGTAAACAGAATATAGTATAAGGACCAACCCCTCTGTCCTAATGGACACTGGACAACATACAATACTTTGTATAAGTCCGCTGAGTCTAACAACTCTTTCACTGTGTGTCGTAGGTTGAAAACTGTACTTATGGTTAAGAAGAATTACACCGCTGTTTAATGCTCCTTACCTAACCATCCACTGATATAGGTAAATGTCATCGACATAATATCAAAAGGTATATCTCACTCTATGAAAATAGACGTACAGATATATCAATTTGAAATTGGTGCATAACCGCGGATATTCAAAACCAAAAAATTTGCCGTCCGGCAAACAACCCAGGTGACTTCCTCAAATATCACCGATTACAACGAATCCCGATATAATGAGGATGATCACCCAATTCCCAATAACTTACTCCCACTCATCATCTGTAAAACCATACAGATGTGAGAATCATACCTGGTAAATACATACCCTGGAGTAAGTGTCTAATTGGGAAATCAGTTTTCCATTAACAGTACACAGTGAAAATGAAACATTGAAATGTCTCGTTGGGGTATCCTGGTATTCCTAGTAATGCCTCTTCCATTACCCAGATTCACAACTGTAACCGTATAATTCTTTGCCATCTTTCTTAATCCCTTCATATGTCTTTAGTCATTACCTTCTGTACACCCCTTTAGGCCAAATGGTTTTCTTCCTTCCCTACCGTTCGGCACCAGCCTATGGTTTGGAAGAAGACTATCCAAAAGGCATAAAGGGTGTACTGTCCTAATCCTAGGAACACTCGCAATGCGAGAGAAGGTGAAGATAAAAGACACCTGAATGTACTTTATTCCTATTTCTCCTGAACCAGAATCCATCCCCTAACTGGAACAAGTTCCTTTCGAGTTCGTATATAACCATACGATGGAGTATCCAATAAACTGTGGATCTTCGTAGTGATACGGAGTGTCCAGGAGAAATACAAAGGTGATTTAGGATTGGCGAAGAAATACTTGGTTTGGTCGTGAATATTAGTCGCAATTTACTTTGCCCTCCTACTAATCCCTTGCTTTGTCTTAACTTAATACCTTCTGCACACCATCGTTATGCTAATTGGTTTTCTTCATTCCCTACCGGTTGGCACCAGCCTAAGGTTTGGAAGAAGACTATCCAATTTGCGTAATAGGTGTACTACTCCTAAACCAAGGAGTACTCGCAACCTGAGAGAAGGTGAAAAGAAAAGACAACTGAATAGTCCTATCCGTTTTCTCCAGAACTAGAAACCATCCTCGAAGTCCTTCGAGTTCGTATCTAACCATACGATGGTTTTGTCCAATGGAAGTGGACGTTCGTAGTAATACGGGGTGTCCTGGAGAAAAGGGTAAAAGTAGGAGTGGCAATGAGGTCTGCAACTCTGACAATCCAAAAGCCAGTGTTAAGAAGGTTCGGTCAACTTGGTCACTGAGTCATAGTCCAGGGTCGGGTCAATGGTCGCTGCCAGAGAGAGAGAAAAGAAACACTCAGCGTGCACTCTATCCTAGATCAGAATGGTTATCACTTTAACTAATCTGGAAACCTCCCACTGTACCTCAAATTCTCCTCCAAACCTGAAAGAAGAATTAGTCGGGATCAGCCGAGGAGTAAACCAACTCATCAGTGGGAATCGGGATCCAACTATCATCGCACGATAACTTGACGGAATCCACTCAAGTCATCACACTCCAGAAGGTATACGCATGCCTGGCAAGTTTCAGTTCTTTTGAAACTCCCGATGTGTGTTTTTACCCCTAGGACTCAAGTGACCTTGACGGAGTCAACAAATCAAAGAGTCCTAGTCAAGTTCATCCCGTCATTATCTGGATTGCATTAAACCCACCCGTACGTGCCCTTGACGGAGTCAACAAGGCCGCACGACTGTCCTAACCAATCCTATTTATGCAACAAACAAGCACTACTTAGCTACCGTACACTACGCCTTGACGGAGTCAACAAACGCAGCACGAATACTAAATAATACTCATAAGAAATGACGGAGGGCTACGAATGGTTTTTGGCGAAAAACCTTTAACGTAAAGAACTTGATATCGTTGAAGGAACTGCATAGCCTTTTATAAAATATAGTGACGAAAACCTTTACTAAAGAGGTCACTCCCGGTGAAGGGATCTCGGCTCTTTCCCCGTAGAATGAGGTGCAGGATATTCCAACTGAATACCACGATGCAAAGCAAAAGTAATCGGCTATAGTGAAGTTATTGCCCTGACGCAAACTTCTGTCCAAGGGGTCACTCCCGGTGAAGGGATCTCGGCCCTTGCCTCGTCGACTGAGGAGCAGGATATTCCAAATGAATACCACGATGCAAAACAAAAGTGAACGTCCTTGCAATAACAGCTTTTTGAAAAGTGTTCCAACAACATCAGATTAGGTTTGTTTAGCTTGCATTGATCCGAATCAACGCACTCCCATCAATTGATCACACCACAAAGAACGAAAATATACTGACGTACGTATATGCCATCCGCATTCGCCACTGGGTCCCGTCATCACCCGTTAGGTTAGCTAACTAACGGCAGAGCGGGGACTGGACTAGCGCGGATGTAAAACATATACAACATCTACTAATATATATACCAATATATTATATTTCGCTCAAGGCGTGAATAAAATGCAACATCACAGAAATGTACAGCATCACAGAACAATACAGATATCTGGAAGCCCCGGGTTTCACAGAGCCGCTGCTGAAACCCGACGTTCCCCTGGTCGTGTGGATAGCCTGTGCAATGAAAACCTAGACCCCTACGGGCGCGGCAAGTCACCCGCTAAAACCTGAAGCGAGGCAGCCCCTTTCAGCACCGTGAATGGACCACCCAGCACTTCACGGAATCCGGTAACTTGGGCACCCCTCCTGGGTCAACCTGTACCCCCTACGAGTGCGTCGAACAGCCCGCCAATTCCAGACTGAAGCCCCCTCCGTCCC
Organism: Agapanthus africanus; assembly: GCA_030015575.1. Taxonomy (NCBI): domain Eukaryota; kingdom Viridiplantae; phylum Streptophyta; class Magnoliopsida; order Asparagales; family Amaryllidaceae; genus Agapanthus; species Agapanthus africanus. The sequence goes on along the minus strand of JASDDO010000026.1, from coordinate 393,042,253 downwards.
AATGCCATGAGATGCGGGCTTGTTGCCCTCCAGAACCCGGCCATCCGTGCACCCCACCGCGGGGTAATCCTAGTACAGAAAGTAAAATATACATACACCGGGTACATCGACCGCAACCAGGTCGTGCCCCAAAAGAATAATACAATCAGGAAGTGACGGCAGTCCACATGTCGGACGCTCGCCCCGCAATATCAAATGTACATAATACAACAAAACTGTACTAGCACTGCATCCAGGCTATCCCCCACGACCGATCCGCAACATCACAGCATAAACATAGAACATCAACGTGAAAATCACGTTCGCAAATCCGTCTAACCGGGCTATAGCAGTTAGACCGGATTTACCGATCGAGTGACATTCACGGTCGCAGATATAATGTAAATACTGTGAAATAATGTGTTTAAAATTTTCCGATTGACCAAAAATTAACAAGTGGGCCCCCAATCAAAACTGTAGCACTCACAGAAAACCTGGGCCCAATTTTATTATTCCAAAACCCCTAAAATAAGCCCACAAGCCTACTGAAAAAAGTTGGTGAAGTGAAGCCTACTTCCTGCGGCGGAAGCGCGGCCAAAAGGGGCTTTTGGCCGCCCTTCCGCGGTCGTACGGAACGATCACTTTACCAAAATTTTGCAGTATCCTTAGAACTCCCTGCACATCATTCTGAGACCACCTGAAAAATTTTTGGACTTCAAAAAATTTCGACAGAAACTGATGTGCTAGAAAAATACGGTTTTTGGAAATTTCGGTCGATCGGAAACGCAAACACATTAGAACAAGCTAGGTAAGGTTAATGGCGTGGCTCTGATACCATGTTGCGCCACGGCAGCGCCCCGGCCGTCTTACTCGAGGCCAAATTGCGGAATCAAAATTTTTTCCTTACTCGGAAACCGGCGCTACCGCGGACAAAGAAAACCCGGATCGTTAACCATTAACCTACGCTAGCTAACAAGAGATAGGGTGAGAAGTATACCGAGTGATCCGAGTCCTCCGGTCTTCTCATCATCGTCCCGATCTCCCGCGGAAAGTGTAGTCTCCATATCGTCGCCTCCTCGCCGGAAAGGGCACCACATCGCCTGCGTCTTTTACGGGCTCCCGCCTCAATACCGAGGCAACTCGGGCATGAAGCCGGCAACTCGACATGCTCAAGATATGCTGTAGAATGTGTAGTGTCTCACTTGGGGTTGGTTGCCATTTGGAGATGATGGAGGAAATGAGATAAGAAAAATGGTGCTTGCATTTTTCTAGCATGAATGAGATCAAGAAGATGAAACTCTCAAGAATGAAGAACTCTCTCCTTCTTCATCTCTCTTTTCTTTTTCCTCTCATGAAAAACTTATCATATTCCTCAAGTGAGAAGAAGAAAGGTGGAGGAAACAATATATGAAGCAAGAAGGGAGGTGAGTGTAGGAGAGAACAAGAGGTGACCACATCCTAGACAAGAAAACATCAACCATGCTTATTCTCCTATTCACTCTATAACCTTTCAAATCTCATTAATTCAAAAGCATGGAGTAAAAGAAATGAAAGCTATCATAATCAATACTTATGCAAGAAACCCCCTCCACAAAAGTAATTTGCAAAACTGCAAATTACCCCCACCATCGGAAAAGTCCGGCCGGGAAAGAACAAAGGAAAACCGGCCGGAACGGAATGCAAACTGGCAACTCCAGAAAACTGGTCCCGTAATAAATTACAGGAAAACCCCGACACTGTGCATACACACCCGCATCTGTATTCCGACCGGATACAAATGCAATGAGACAAAATCTACACTGTACTAGACTAGGACCGGCTTAAGCCAAAGCCGGCTAGTAAAAACCGTTCGATCCTGATCCGTGCAATACCGCACGTACCAGATCAAACCCTGCCATATAACTATACGGCCACTAGTACAAAACTGTCCGATCCTGATCCGTGCAATACCGCACGTATCTGATCGGACCTTGCCATATCTCCATACGGCCTCTACAGCGTTTCGCCCGAAAGCTGAGTAACTGAAAGTGTGGTGGACTCTAAAGACTCGTCAATACAATGGCTGTGGATTTAACCACTAGCACGTCAGAGGTATAAGCCAATACGTAACGGGCCACCAGCTATTGACCAAAAGGGACGTCGATGAGGAAGCTCACCCCGACACCCAACTGAGCCTGTCAGTGACAATATCCGTACAGTCCGGTCCGTTCGTCTATGAGCATCGCATGTCGGGCCTAGAGGGTTGGTAAAAGTCAGACCCCCAAAAGCGGTACAAGTCGTGTCGGAGTGTAGCCCAGAACGCCCTAAGATACTACTGGAATACCTACCAGCAAATCTCCTGCCTCGGCCGAGGGCTTTACGTAATGGCTCTCCTAGACACAGCACGACCTCACCCCCAATACCGGGAGAGACGAACCCCTGCAGATCCGCTCACTGCCTCCATGTGGCTCGGGACTGTACCCAACTAAAACCTGTTTGCACGACTCCTTTGAGCCGTGGTAGGGTAGTAATCAAAGCACAGTGGGAACTCACACGAGACAAATGACGATCCTCAGGTCGATGAACTAACCTGTACACATGTCACCTGGGAACTGCTATCTGACGTCAGGTATAAGCCCAACTAGCAGGTTCCCGGCGAGTCCTGTCCGGTGTACTCATAACCCAATGAGCACCTGTATACATCTTAGGTGAACCTACTGACACCAGTGGCTTGTGAGACCGGCCACCGCCCCTCGTCGGGGTCTCGACTGTATACACTAGTCTACTAATGGAGTATCGATGCCCTGTCTCGAAACTCCTACGACTAGGGACCTTTTAAGGATGTGCTTATAGACTACCAGCTCCCACGTATATGATCGCCATCATACTGCTGGCAGTGAAGCAAGAATCCTAGGGGCTCTATCAACGTGTAATAGCGACATGTCAGGTCACCTAAAGCAGTACACGATGATAAAGGTAAACCAGATAGCATACTATCATCTCGAGTAAGACTGTTCTACCAGGATTGGTCCTCCCTCAATCATTGCAATCACGTGCCTGTGATCCAATAATTGACTCTGAGGGCACTATCTCCAACAGCATACATATAACTAACAATCTCCCACTTGCACTAGGGCCATCTGTAGCAGTGGTTGTAGTATCTCATACTCAACCATCCCATAAAAGTCTCTCTCTGGGAATAGGCCTTCGTGAGTGGATCCGCCGTGTTGTCCTCTGAGTCTACTCTCCTAACCTCGATCCCTTAGAGATTAACCATCTCCATGATCAAGTGATACTGCCTTAGAATATGTCTGGATCATTGATGGGACCTGCGTTCCTTGGCATAAGCCACAACTCCATTGTCACACAATGGGAGGAACATAGTTCATCTCATGAACCAATATACACCCAAACAGCCTCTTTGGTAGCATTTTAAGTAGCGATGTATCCTGCCTTTATCGTCTAGTATGTCACGGTATCTAGTTTGGAACTCCTCCAACATACCATCCCTTTACTGAGGGTAAAGACAATGCCTGCGACTGACATTCAGTCGTCTTTATCACCCTGGAACCTTTCCAGTGATTTTCCCCAGAATCGTTTGATATCATCTCACTACAACTAGTGAGAATCCTAACATCCAATTAAATCTATCTCATAGATCTAAAACTCAGGATTTAGGAGGTATCATTTTGATCCTACACGGAGAATCTTTGTGATAAATGGAGATTGATCGAGCGTAGCATAAGAAACTCCTTTCTATTCAAGAGTATGTCATCCACGTACTCTACGAGGATCACCACCATACTCCCTACTACCTTTTTGTTTATACAAGGTTCATCTACCATTTTGATGATGTCAAACTCTTTGACTAATCCATCAAAACAGATGTTCCAACTCCGCGATGCCTGCTTTAATCCTATAAAGCATCTTGCACACGTTTCCGCTGCTCCCACTGTCTACGAAGCCCTCTGGCTGTGTACTTATAGACGCACTCTTCTAAAACATCATTTAGAAAAGCAGTCATGACACCCAACCACCAGATATCGTAGTCATGGTATGTAGCCGTGACAAGTAGGATCTGGATGGACTTAAGCATAGCTACTTGAAAAGGTTTCATCATTATCCACACCTGATCAATGATGCAAACTTTTAACAAGTCTAGCTTTGAAAGTCTCAACTTTTCCATCTACACCAAGTAATCTTCTCAAGATATACTTGCTCCTGATGGGGATTTAACCCTTCAGATATAGCAACTAAAGTCCATACTTTGTTGGTGTATAAGGATTCCATCTCAGATCGATAAGCATCCAGCCATTCTTACAGAGTCACACTCCTGATGGCCAGCTCGAAACTAGTTGGGTCATCATCTCATGATGCAATCCTCGCTCCTACTGTCATAGAGAAACAGAAGTATCTCTCAGGTGGGTGAGGAACCCTACTAGATCGGCGGAGAGGCTGAGGTTTGTTGGAATCTACTGAATCCTTTGGTTCTATCAAATCATCAGCTGTAGTTTGTATAGTTGGAACCTTTCCAGTTCTACATTACAGACCTTGCCTTGAGCTTGTCCGGATTTTGCTTTCAGACATAGGCCGGTAAACCCGAAATCTTTAACTAGCTTAAGACATGGGTTCTTCCCTTTCCATATCACATATGAGATGGTAGGCAACTGATTTGATTGGAACCCTATTCAATAGGTATGCAGCTTCTCAAGTGCATAACTCCCAAAAGGAAATAGGTAACTCAGTAGTACTCATCATAGAGCACACCATATCATATAGGGTGTGATTGCTCCGCCCCGATACACCATCGTGCTATGGTGTATTCGGAGGAGTAATGCCGAGAGAGAATCTCATTCTCCTTTAGAATAGTCCAGGAATTCCGTGCTCAAGTATTCTCCTCGTTGATCTCATCATAGGACATAATACTTATACCCGTATTTTGGTTCTCTACTTCTAACTTATATTCTGTGAATATCTCAAAAGGTTCGGACTTGTGTTTCAACAAGAACATATGTCTGAATCTAAAGAGATCATCAGAGAACGTAATGAAGTATAAAGAACCAGTCCTGGCATGTGTAGACAGGGGACTTTGCATACATCAACATGTATCAATCCTAAGAGTTCACTAACTCTTTCTCTGTTTCCAATAAACAGAGCTATGGTCATCTTATCTTTGTGACATGACTGGCGAGTTTCACAAGATGTAAATTCAAACTGATTTAAATATGCATCTAAATGTAACTCAGCCAGTCGGGTCGCATTGATATGACCTAGTCTACAATACCTCAAGAAGGATTCGTTCATTTCTGAACTCTTCCTCTTGTGTGTGTTCTGTATACTAAGAACTGTAGTTTGATTTAGAACATAAATGCTTTTAGATAACGTGCCTGAACCGATCAAGTTTTGATATAGGAAATGTCCAAAACATTATCTAACAATACAAAATTTTATCATTTCTTTACTAATAAAGAGAGTGATATGATTTTGTATATCAGGTTCGGTATCTAATAACATTCATTCAGAATCAATGTATTGGTAATACAGGGTGACAGTGACCAACAGACTTGGCTGCAACACTTGCCCCGTTTTCTGCCTCATGAAACTTATCACCCGTTCTCAGTTCTCTACCTATCTGTAGCCCTATGTAACAGATTACATATCTGGGATCCTGATCTGGTATCATATACCCAGGACGTAGAGGATACAGAGAAACAGTTCTTTGTAATGAACACACCCGAAGATGATGCATCTGTAGGGTTCCTAGGCACCCTTTAGAGGTCTCGCAAGGCATCAACCATGCCAATTTCAAAAATTCTAGGTGCCGAGAAACCCGACTACGGATCGTTTGCTAGATATCCAGGCGAAAAACAATCTAGTTAACAACTTAACTAATGGGATATCGGAAATACAACCTTTGTAGATCCGGTGCTCCACCTCCATAGCTCCGCAACGAAGTCGTCTCCGCTGTCCAAAAGGATTCCGGGCTCTAGAGTCGGCTTCGTCGGAGAAAAAGCGAGCTAGGTCGTCGATGTCCATGCCGAAGATGATCTACGTCGAAGCATCGCTAGATCAAACTCTCACTTCGCCAAGTCAAGAAACTTGTGAAGGAAACACACTCTACTACTTGGCAAGAGGTAGTGGATGAAGAAATAGGAAGTGGGTAGACTTTAGATTTGGATTTCTCACTCATTTTCTTCACTTGCCATTGGAGTAGCAAGCTTTCTTCATGAAGTGAAGAAGATGAAGAAGATGATAATTGTTATGATAAGTTAATTAAAAAGAAAAGAATAATCCAATCTTTATCATAACATGACCATGGTGATGTGTAGAGACTAAACCCAAGTTAAGTGAATGGTTAGGTTAGGAATGAAGACAAAAATGGTGACTAAGTCAAAGTATTCATGAAGCTTCATGAATGAACAAAAGAATGCCACCATTTTTCTTTTCTTTTCCTTAAATGAATAATGAATATAAATAAATGAATAAGTATATAAAACCCTAACCATTCATATAACCATGGTTTAATCTTTACACAAGCACAAGTCAACATGTATCATCAAACATGATACAATGTATATGCACAAAAGTATATCACATATACAACTTGCACATCGAGTGAGAAAATCCATATAAAGTGAACCTATACTAGCTAATGCAAAGTAATATATCAAATATATAATTATGCATTAAATCATTAAATCAACACTTGATTTAATGATCCGGTCATATCGCATATAACCGACTAGTATCCAATGTATCGGCTTATCGAATCAACCCTCGATTTGATAACTAGGTTATATCGCATATAACCATACGACACATTCATCGCGAGAATGAAATACGGTATCACATACACGCATCATTCTCGGTCCCGCACATATCTCATATGCGCTCCTATTTCGTTTCGCTTGAGCCAGGAAACCTCTGTGTAGGACTCTAAAGACTCGTCAATACGCCGGCTGCAGATGATGATCATATCAAACACTCACAAGCCATAAGCGGTCTGCTAAACGTAACGGCCACCCGGGTATTGAGCGATCAGAAGATCGACGAGCAAGCCCGCTCACACTCCTGCGAATCCGACCAGTAACACTACCGTACAGTCCGGTCTGATCGTCTGATATGTCGCATATCTTGCCTAGGGGTGGTAAACGTCAGACCCCAATAGCTCGATAAGTCGTGTCGATTCGAGGTCTATAACAATTCGAGAAACTACTGGTAACACTTACCAGTAAATCTCAGCAACCCTGGCCAGGGATTTCCTGTTATAGCCAATCGAACACAGCGCAACATCAACCCCCTATACCGAGAGAGACGAATCCCCTCCTATCGCTCATTGCCTCCATGTGACTCGGGACTGTACCCAAAAACCACCGTTTTGCACGCCCTCTTGGACGTGGTAAGATGGAAATCAAAGCACAGTGGGAACCACACAAGACTCTATGACGATCTCGGGTCAACAGACTACTCTGTACCAGTGTCACTAGAGAACTGCCATCTGACGTGAGGTATAATACTATCTGGGAGTTCTCGGCGAGTCCGTCCAGTGTACCCAGTCTCTACCGAGCACCCGTATATCATCTCTGATGTCAAACACCGATGGATATGGGATCATCCATCGCCCATCTGTATGGGTCGAGAAGGTATACGCTAGTCTACTCTGGTATATCGATGCCCCGTCTCGATACACCCATGACTAGGGACTTTCAAGGATGTACTTATGGACTACCTTGTCCCCACTAGTATGATCCGCATCATAGTCCAGGTAGTCAAGTACAGATCCTAAGGGCTTTACCAACATGTAACAGAGAGACAATCAGCATACACGTTAAGGTAAAGGTCAACCAGATAGCATACTATCATGTCGAGCAAGAAAGTCCTCCCTATATATGTCCCGGCATCCACTACAATATACATCCTATGTATAGTAATGGCCTCTAGGGCATACATATAACTAACAATCTCCCACTTGCACTAGGGCCATCTGTAGCAGTAGTTGTAGTATCTCATACTCAACCATCCCATAAAAGTCTCTCTCTGGGAACAGGCCTTTGTGAGTGGATCCGATGTGTTGTCCTCTGAGTCTACTCCCCTAACCTCGATCTCCCTGGAGATCAACCATCTCCATGATCAAGTGATACTGCCTTAGAATATGTCTGGATCACTAATGGGACGGACGTTCCATGGAATAAGCCATAACTCCATTGTCACACAATGGGAGGAACATAGTTCATCTCATGAACCAATATACACCCAAACAGCCTCTTTGGTAGCATCTTAAGTAGCGATGTATCCAGCCTTTATCGTCTAGTATGTCACGGTATCTAGCTTGGAACTCTTCCAACATACCGTCCCTTTACTGAGGGTAAAGACAATGCCTGCGACTGACATTCAGTCGTCTTTATCACCCTGGAACACTTCCAGTGATTTTCCCCAGGATCAATTGATACCGTCTCACTACATCTAGTGAGTATCCTAATATCCAATTACATCTATCTCATAGATGAAAACTCAGAATTTAGGCGGTATCATATTGATCCTTTATGGAGAAAACTTGTGATAAACGGAGATTGACCGAGCGTAGCATAGGAAACTCCTTCCCTATCAGGAGTATGTCATCCACGTACTCTACGAGGATCGTCACCATACTCCCTACTACCTTTTTGTTTATACAAGGTTCACCTACCATTTTGATGATATCAAACTGTTTGACTAACTCATCAAAACAGATGTTCCAACTCCGCGATGCCTGCTTTATCATATAAAGCAACTCGCACACGTTTCCGCTGCTCCCACTGTCTACGAAGCCCTCTGGCTGTGTACTTATAGACTCCCTCTTCTAAAACATCATTTAGAAAAGCTGTCATGACACCCAACCACCAGATATCGTAGTCATGGTATGTAGCCGTGGCAAGTAGGATCTGAATGGACTTAAGCATAGATCCTTAGAAAAAGTTTCATCATGATCCACGCCTGGTCGATGACGAAAACCTTTAACAAGTCTAGCTTTGAAAGTCTCAACTTTTCCATGTACACCAAGTAATCTTCTCAAGATATACTTGCTCCTGATGGGGATTTAACCCTTCAGATATAGCAACCAAAGTCCATACTTTGTTGGTGTATAAGGATTCCATCTCAGATCACTAAGCATCCAGCCATTCTTACAGAGTCCTACTCCTGATGGCCAGCTCGAAACTAGTTGGGTCATCATCTCATGATGCAATCCTCTCTCCCACTGTCATAGAGAAACCGAAGTATCTCTCAGGTGGGTGAGGAACCCTACTAGATCGGCTGAGAGATTGAGGTTCGTTGGTAACTATTGAATCCTTTGGTTGTTTCAAATCATCTTCTGTAGTTTGCATAGCTGGAACCTTTCCAGTTGTATATAACAGACCTTGCCTCGAGCTTGTCCGGATTTTGCTTTTAAACATAGGCCGGACAACCCCAAATCTTAACTAACTTAAGACATGGGTTCTTCCTTTTCCATATCACATATGAAGTGGTAGGCGACTGATTTGATTAGAACCATATTCAATAGGTATGCAGCTTCTTAAGTGCATAACTCCGAAAAGGAAATAGGTAACTCAGTAGTACTCATCATAGAGCACACCTTATCATATAGGGTGTATCTGCTCCGCCCCGACATACCATCATGCAATGGTGTATACGGAGGAGTAATGCTGAGAGAGAATCTCATTCTCCTTTAGAATAATCCAGGATTTCCGTGCTCAAGTATTCTCCTCCTTGATCACATCAAAGAACATAATACTTATACCCATATTTTGGTTCTCTACTTCTCGCTTATATTCTGTGAATATCTCAAAAGGCTCGGACTCAAGTTTCAACAGGAACATATGTCTGAAGCTTGAGAGATTATCAGAGAATGTAATGAAGTACAAAGAACCTGTCCTGGCATGTGTAGACAGGGGACCTTACATACATCAACATGCATCATCCCAAGAGTTTACTAACTCTTTCTCTGTTTCCAGTAAACGGAGCTATGGTCATCTTATCTCTGTGACATGACTGGCAAGTTTCATAAGATGTAAATTCAAACTGATTTAAATATGCATCTACATGTAACTTCAGCTAGTCGGGTCACATTGATCTGACCTAGTCTACAATGCCTCAAGAAGAATTCGTTCATTTCTGAACTCTTCCTCTTGTGTGTGATCCGTATACAAAGAACTGTAGTTTGATTTAGAACATCAATGCTTTTAGATAACGTGCCTGATCCGATCAACTTTTGATATAGGAAATGTTCAAAACATTATCCAACAATACAAAATTTTATCATTTCTTTACTAATAAAGAGAGTGATATGATTTTGTATATCAGGTTCGGTATCTAATAACATTCGTTCAGAATCAATGTATTGATAATACAGGGTGACAGTGACCAACAGACTTGGCTGCAACACTTGCCCCGTTTTCTGCCTCATGAAACTTATCACCCGTTCTCAGTTCTCTACCTTTCTGTAGCCCTATGTAACATATTACATATCTGGGATCCTGATCTGGTATCGCATACCCAGGACGTAAAGGATACTGAGAAACAGTTCTGTATAATGAACATACCCGAAGATGATGCATCAGCATGCACTCTCTTCGTTTGGGCGGTACGGGAAATCTGGTATTCCCCAATTTCCTGCTCTGTCTTATAACATTTATAAGTTGGAGCGGGACCAACGTTCCCCAGCTCAGTATAACAAGCGGATTCGGTCAATAATCCGTTTTATTATCTTGATTAAGGCGTGATATGGTCGCTACCTGGAGAGAGAGAGAAGAAAACACTCAGCGTGCGCTCTTGCAAGAATAGATTGGTTATTATTTTATCTAATCAGGATGGCTCCCACTGATTTTTATCAAATCTTCCTTCAAACCCTGAAAGGAAAGACTAGCCGGGATTAATTACACACTACAAGTTCGCCAATCTTTCAGCCAGGCCAGTGTCGGTACTTTGAGGGAGGTCCCCCGTGCTTTCGCACGAACCTAATTACTGTAAACCTCGTTTTCCCAGAGGCGTAACCTCGTTAACACCTTTCTAGACACCTACTTGATCGGCTAATTGTAATGTATAAAACTCTCCCAGGAGTAACTCTTACTCGCAGCGGGTATCGGGATCCAACTATCTCATAGAAGGTATGCAATCTCATTGCAAATTTCAACACTTGAAATTCCCGATAATATTTTGCCCCTAGCAGCTATATGACCTTAACATAGTCAACAAATCATAAGTGCTAGTCAAGTTCAACCCGTCATTTCCCGATTGAATTAAACCCACCAGCACGACCCTTAACATAGTCAACAAAGTCGCACGACTACCCTAATCCAATCACATCATATGCTTATGCAGATAAGCACTAATTAGCTACCGCACACTACGCCTTAACATAGTCAACAAACGTAGCACGAATACTAACTAGTACTTATCTGAAATGACGGAGGGCTACGACAGGTTTTTCTGAAAACCTATTGCGTAATGAACTTGATATCGTTGTAGGATCGAATGAATTTTGAAATGGAGTGCTTTTGATGCTTTTCTAGTTTTGCTAAAGGAGTCACTCCCGGTGAAGGGATCGTCGGTCCTTTCCTCGTCGAATGAGGTGCGGGATATATCATATATATCGCTATGCAAAGCAAAAACTCTTAAAAGCAATCAAAAGACAAACCGAGTGTGTAGCATCTGCCAGTTATTGCTAAAGGAGTCACTCCCGGTGAAGGGATCTCGGTCCTTTCCTCATCGAATAAGGTGCAGGATATATCACATATACCGCTGTGCAAAGCAAGAACTGTAGCTACCTGTTTTATTTTGAAATTCGATTCTACAACATCTTAGGTTTCTTTTATTTTCATTAATCACATTAATGAAGTCCCATCAATTATGTACCTAAACATCACAGATAAATACGACGTACACTTATGCCATCCGCATTCGCCTCGATGTCCCCTCGTGCACCGTTAGGTTAGGTAACTAACGGCAGAGCAGGGCAGGGCTAGCTCGGGTGTAAAACATAAGTAACGTCTATATAATATATCATATATACTATATACTGTATCTATCACAGAACATCACATGATCACATCACAGATATCGCAGCAGAAGAAACATTTGAAATATTGGATATACTAGGACGTCCGTGTTTTCAATACGAGCCAGTATAAAACACGGATTCCACGGTCGCGATGAATAGCCAAACCCACACCCCTAGACCCCTACAAGAGCGGCAAGCAACCCTACCAATTCTAGAGTTAGGAGACCCGGACTCGACTCCTCGAGTTGGTCTCCCACTGGACTCCAGAACCCGGTTACTTGTGCTCCCCTCCTTGGGTCTATCCTAGTGCAGAAAAGTAAATAATATACAAGGGTGAAAACTTCCGCAACCTGGAAGCGCCCCAATAAAAGAATATTACATACAAGTTTTTACATGAATGAAAATGAAAAACACTCATCTCACATAAAAACCCCCGGCTATTCAAACACGACGATCCAATATAACATATCCAGCAACACATAACATCACATGTCATCAACGTAAGTAAATATGCGCATCCCAATTGTCGTTGACATATAGCAACGAAACCGGCGATATCACATATTACACTTACGGTCACAGAAAAGAAAGTGTAAAACTACAACAGTTGGAATCCGCAACTACCTCAGACATCGCATGCCTGACCAAATGAATTACTTAGACATCGCATGCCTAACAATTATAAACCCCGCATTTTAGTCTCAAAATCGAAAACTCTTTTCAATATCAAGTCGGGCAATTCAACAAGATTCCCGACATCCTGATCGAATGCTCGTCGCAATCTTCAGTAGGCAGCCGCACCCCCGATACCGTTGACGAAGTGCACCAAGGCGGAACACCGCTGCCGCGAGCACCCGAACGGATGCTTTCGGCGATGGGGTTCTCCTACAGTCACTTGGTCGGGGCTATGGAGTGAGGCTGTCTATTAAGTTTACCCGGCAAATATCCGCGTAGGCTACGTGATTGCGACGGACTTTTGATCACATCAAAATTCCGTGGCAACCGATCAAGTGAGACTAAACTGCTATGTTTATAACATTCATTTAGTTATCTCATAACTATTGTGAATTCCAATTATTGTATCCCATTCCAGATAAACAGAAAATGTTAAACTTTCCGATCGAACAATCGAACACCCAAGTTTTCCCGATACAGATCAACACATGAAATAAGTCTAACAACATTCAGTTCGTGCCTCAGTACCAACGGTCCAGCCATAGAAGGGTCAAGCCAACGCCTCACATGTGGCACGCCGTACTGCCCCAAACCCGAAGGTTCAAAGGGCAGTTCAAGACGGTCACATAATCGAGTTAAGGTTTGTTGTCTTCTAGAGGGACCATCGCGTTACTTGCACTACTTAGAACATCGTTAAACTACGGAAAAATCCAACACTTGGAAATTTCCCGACAGGGGAAAAATTGGGTATTTATATCCGGTCGAACCTTTTTAACATATTCTGAAAATTTATCCGGAAAGCCACACAGACAAAATTCGATAATCCGATCGAACATTCGAATCCCCAAAACAACCCAGAAAATTCAACTCTTGAAAAAATATCAAAAATACCCAGGAAAACCAGCACAGCATATTATGAATTACTGTACAAATTTGGATGCCATAAACGACAAAACGGCCGCGGTTCCGCCGCACGAGCCATGCTCGTGCTGCGGAAACGCGGCGCATTGATGGAATCAGGCACACGAATTTTGCAGTATTCCTTATAATTTCCTGCTGATTTTACTGAATATTTTTAATATGGAAAAATGCACTGTTTTGAAAAAAGTACAGAGAGCAAGTTTGGTTTGGGGTTCCGGGTTCGTTCGGACTTCAAATTCCGTCTGGACTTCGCCTAAGGCTCTAGCTAGGCTCTGATACCACTGAAGGGTTCCTAGGCACTCTAGTGAAGTCTCACAAGTGATCAAACATGCACAAATCAAATTTTACGGGTGCCTACAAACCCGACTACGGATCGTTTACTAGATATTTAGGCGAAACAAGCAAACTAGTTAACATTTTAACTAAAGGAACGGACATACAACCTTTGTAGATCCGGTGCTCCACCTCCATAGCTCCGCAACGAAGTCGTCTCCGCTGTCCAAAAGGATTCCGGGCTCTAGAGTCGGCTTCGTCGGAGAAAAAGCGAGCTAGGTCGTCGATGTCCATGCCGAAGATGATCTACGTCGAAGCATCGCTAGATCAAACTCTCACTTCACCAAGTCAAGAAACTTGTGAAGGAAACACACTCTACTACTTGGCAAGAGGTAGAGGATGAAGAAATAGGAAGTGGGTAGACTTTAGATTTGGATTTCTCACTCATTTTCTTCACTTGCCATTGGAGTAGCAAGCTTTCTTCATGAAGTGAAGAAGATGAAGAAGATGATAATTGTTATGATAAGTTAATTAAAAAGAAAAGAATAATCCAATCTTTATCATAACATGACCATGGTTATGTGTAGAGACTAAACCCAAGTTAAGTGAATGGTTAGGTTAGGAATGAAGACAAAAATGGTGACTAAGTCAAAGTATTCATGAAGCTTCATGAATGAACAAAAGAATGCCACCATTTTTCTTTTCTTTTCCTTAAATGAATAATGAATATAAATAAATGAATAAGTATATAAAACCCTAACCATGGTTTAATCTTTACACAAGCACAAGTCAACATGTATCATCAAACATGATACAATGTATATGCACAAAAGTATATCACATATACAACTTGCACATCGAGTGAGAAAATCCATATAAAGTGAACCTATACTAGCTAATGCAAAGTAATATATCAAATATATAATTATGCATTAAATCATTAAATCAACACTTGATTTAATAATCCGGTCATATCGCATATAACCGACTAGTATCCAATGTATCGGCTTATCGAATCAACCCTCGATTCGATAACTAGGTTATATCGCATATAACCATACGACACATTCATCGCGAGAATGAAATACGGTATCACATACACGCATCATTCTCGGTCCCGCACATATCTCATATGCGCTCCTATTTCGTTTCGCTTGAGCCAGGAAACCTCTGTGTAGGACTCTAAAGACTCGTCAATACGCCGGCAGCAGATGATGATCATATCAAACACCCACAAGCCGCAAGCGGTCTGCTAAACTTAACGGCCACCCGGGTATTGAGCGATCAGAAGATCGACGAGCAAGCCCGCTCACACTCCTGCGAATCCGACCAGTAACACTACCGTACAGTCCGGTCTGATCGTCTGATATGTCGCATATCTTGCCTAGGGGTGGTAAACGTCAGACCCCAATAGCTCGATAAGTCGTGTCGATTCGAGGTCTATAACAATTCGAGAAACTACTGGTAACACTTACCAGTAAATCTCAGCAACCCTGGCCAGGGATTTCCTGTTATAGCTAATCGAACACAGCGCAACATCAACCCCCTATACCGGGAGAGACGAATCCCCTCCTATCGCTCATTGCCTACATGTGACTCGGGACTGTACCCAAAAACCACCGTTTTGCACGCCCTCTTGGACGTGGTAAGATGGAAATCAAAGCACAGTGGGAACCACACAAGACTCTATGACGATCTCGGGTCAACAGACTACTCTGTACCAGTGTCACCAGAGAACTGCCATCTGACGTGAGGTATAATACCATCTGGGAGTTCTCGGCGAGTCCGTCCAGTGTACCCAGTCTCTACTGAGCACCCGTATATCATCTCTGATGTCAAACACCGATGGATATGGGATCATCCATCGCCCATCTGTATGGGTCGAGAAGGTATACGCTAGTCTACTCTGGTATATCGATGCCCCGTCTCGATACACCCACGATTAGGGACTTTCAAGGATGTACTTATGGACTACCTTGTCCCGACTAGTATGATCC
The DNA here is from genome assembly GCA_030015575.1 of Agapanthus africanus. Classification (NCBI taxonomy): domain Eukaryota; kingdom Viridiplantae; phylum Streptophyta; class Magnoliopsida; order Asparagales; family Amaryllidaceae; genus Agapanthus; species Agapanthus africanus. The sequence continues at coordinate 393,026,395 of JASDDO010000026.1, read as the reverse complement.
GCATCATAGTCCAGGTAGTCAAGTACAGATCCTAAGGGCTTTACCAACATGTAACAGAGAGACAATCAGCATACACGTTAAGGTAAAGGTCAACCAGATAGCATACTGTCATGTCGAGCAAGAAAGTCCTCCCTATATATGTCCCGGCATCCACTACAATATACATCCTATGTATAGTAATGGCCTCTAGGGCATACATATAACTAACAGCATCAGCATGCACTCTCTTCGTTTGGGCGGCACGGGAATTCTAGTAATCCCCAATTTCCTGCTCGGTCTTATAACAATTATAAGTTGAAGCGGGACCAACGTTCCCCAGCTCAGTATAACAAGCTGGTTCGGTCAAATATCCGTATTATTATCTTGATTAAGGCGTGATATGGTCGCTACCAGGAGAGAGAGAGAAGAAAACACTCAGCGTGCGCTCTTGCAAGAATAGATTGGTTATTATTTTATCTAATCAGGATGGCTCCCACTGCTTTTTATCAAATCTTCCTTCAAACCCTAAAAGGAAAGACTAGCCGGGATTAATTACACACTACAAGTTCGCCAATCTTTCAGCCAGGCCAGTGTCGGTACTTTGAGGGAGGTCCCCCGTGCTTTCGCACGAACCTAATTAATGTAAACCTCGTTTTCCCAGAGGCGTAACCTCGTTGACACCTTTCTGGACACCTACTTGATCGACTAATTGTAATGTGTAAAACTCTCCCAGGAGTAACTCTTATTCACAGCGGGTATCGGGATCCAACTATCTCATCGGAGGTATGCAATCTCATTGCAAATTTCAACACTTGAAATTCCCGATAATATTTTGCCCCTAACCTCCTATGACCTTGACAAAGGCCAACAAACCATAGGATGCTAGTCAAGTTCAACCCGTCATTTCCTGATTGAATTAAACCCACCCGCACGGCCCTTGACAAAGGCCAACAAGGTCGCACGACTACCCTAACTCAATCTGCATCATATGCATAAGCAGATAAGCACCAGTTAGCTACCGCACACTGCGCCTTGACAAAGGCCAACAAACGCAGCACGAATACTAAATACTACTTATCTGAAATGACGGAGGGCTACGACAGGTTTTTATGAAAACCTATTACGTAATGAACTTGATATCGTTGTAGGATCGAATGAATTTTGAAATGGAGTGCTTTTGAGGCTTTTCTAGTTTTGCTAAAGGAGTCACTCCCGGTGAAGCGATCGTCGGTCCTTTCCTCGTCGAATGAGGTGCGGGATATATCACATATATCACTGTGCAAAGCAAAACAATTAAAAGCAATCAAAAGACAAACCGAAGGTTGTAGCATCTGCCAGTTATTGCTAAAGGAGTCACTCCCGGTGAAGGGATCTCGGTCCTTTCTTCATCGAATAAGGTGCAGGATATATCGTATATACCGCTGTGCAAAGCAAGAACTGTAGCTACCTGTTTTATTTTTGAAATTCAATTCTACAACATCTTAGGTTTCTTTTATTTCATTAATCACATTAATGAAGTCCCATCATTTAAGTACCTAAACATCACAGATAAATACGACGTACACTTATGCCATCCGCATTCGCCTCGATGACCCCTCGTGCACCGTTAGGTTAGGTAACTAACGGCAGAGCGGGGCAGGGCTAGCGCGGGTGTCAAACATATGTAACGCCTATATAATATATCATATATACTATATACAGTACCTATCACAGAACATATCACATGATCACATCACAGATATCGCAGCAGAAGAATCATATGAAATATTGGATATACTAGGACGTCCGTGTTTTCAATACGAGCCAGTATAAAACACGGATTCCACGGTCGTGATGAATAGCCAAACCCACACCCATAAACCCCTACGAGAGCGGCAAGCAACCCTGCCAATTCTAGAGTTAGGAGACCCGGACTCGACTCCTCGAGTTGGTCTCCCACTGGACTCCAGAACCCAGTTACTTGTGCCCTCCTCCTTGGGTCTATCCTAGTGCGGAAAAGTAAATAATATACAACAACGGTGACAACTTCCGCAACCTGGAAGTGCCCCAATAAAAGAATATTACATACAAGATTTTACATGAATGAAAATGAAAAACACTCATCTCACATAAAAAAAACCCCGGCTATTCAAAGACGACGATCCAATATAACATATCCAGCAACACATAACATCACATGTCATCAACGTAAGTAAACATGCGTATCCCAATTGTTTTTGACATATAGCAACGAAACCGGCGATATCACATATTACACTTACGGTCACAGAAAAGAAAGTGTAAAACTACAACAGTTGGAATCCGCAATCACCTCAGACATCGCATGCCTGACCAAATGAATTCTTTAGACATCGCATGCCTAACAATTATAAACCCCGCATTTTAGTCTCAAAATCGAAAACTCTTTTCAATATCAAGTCGGGCAATTCAACAAGATTCCCGACATCCTAATCGAATGCTCCTCGCAAACTTCAGTAGGCGGCCGCACCCCCGACGCCGTCGACGAAGTGCACCAAGGCGGAACACCGCTACCGCGAGCACCCGAACGGATGCTTTCGGCGATGGGGTTCTCCTACAGTCACTTGGTCGGGGCTATGGGGAGAGGCTGTCTATTAAGTTTACCCGGCGAGTATCCGCGTACGCTACATGATTGCGACGGACTTTTGATCACATCAAAATTCCGTGGCAACCGATCAAGTGAGACTAAACTGCTATGTTTATAACATTCATTTAGTTATCTCATAACTTATTGTGAATTCCAATTATTGTATCCCATTCCAGATAATTAGAAAATGTTAAACTTTCCGATCGAACATTCAAACACCCAAGTTTTTCCGATACAGATCAACACATGAAACAAGTCTAAAAACATTCAGTTCGTGCCTCAGTACCAACGGTCCAGCCGTAGAAGGGTCAAGCCAACGCCTCACATGTGGCACGCCGTACTGCCCCAAACCTGAAGGTTCAAAGGGCAGTTCAAGACGGTCACATAATCGAGTTAAGGTTTGTTGTCTTCTAAAGGGTCCATCGCGTTACTTGCACTACTTAGAACGTCTTTAAACCACGGAAAAATCCAACACTTGGAAATTTCCCGGCAGGGGAAAGATTGGGTATTTACATCCGGTCGAACTTTTTAACATATTCTAAAATATCCGGAAAGCCACATAGACAAAATCTGATACTCCTATCGAATCCACGAATTCCCCAATACAACCCAGAAATTTCAACTCTTGAATAAATATTAAAAATTCCCAGGAAAACCAGCACTGAAAAGTAGGAGTTACTGTGCAAAATTCAATGCATGAAGAGACTAAATGAGCGCGGAACCGCCGCAATAGGTGGCTAATGCCGCGGTTCCGCCGCGCTTTAGAAAGATCATTAGGTAATTTTTGCACCGTAATTCTTAGAATTTCCTGCTGAATTTTTTAAGAATTTTTAATTTGGAAAAAACCGCTTTTTCAGAAAAAGTCCAGAGAGCATGGAAATATTGGGGTTTCGGTTCGATCGGACTTCAAACTCCGTCTAGACTTCGCCTAAGGCTCTAGCTAGGCTCTGATACCAATGAAAGGTTCTTAGGCACACCAAGGAGGTCTCACAAGGTATCAACCATGCCAATTTAAAAAATTGCGGTGCCGAGAAACCCTAGACTAGATCGTTTACTAGATTTTTAGGCGAAAAAGAAACTAGTTTACAACTAAACTAAAAGAACGGAAATACAACCTTTGTAGATCCGTTTCTCCACCTCCATAGCTCCATGATGAAGTCCTCTCCGCTGTCCAAATCGAACCATGACTCTTGCATCGGCTTCATCGGAGAAAAAGCGGGCTAGGTCATCGACGACGATGCCGAAGATGATCTACGTCGAGGCATCACTAGATCAAGCTCCACCTTCACCAAGCCTTGAAAACTTGTGAAGGAAACACCCTATACTACTTGGCAAGAGGTAGAGGATGAAGAAATAGGAAGTGGGTTCACTTTAGAATTGGATTTCTCACATGATTTCACCACTTGCCATTGATGAGGCAAGCTTTTCTTCTTTGAAGAATAAGAAGAAGAAGATGATAATATTATGATAAGTTCTTAAAATGAAAAGGAAAATGAATACTTATCATAATACTAACCTTAGTTAAGTGTAGAGAATAGACCATGGTTTGTTTAAATGGTTAGGGTTAAGTATGAAGACAAGAATGGTGACTAAGTCAAAGCTTCATGAATCTTCAACAAACAAACAAACAAAGCCACCATTCTTTCTTTATCTTTTCTAAAATAAATAAATAAATAAATAAATAAGATAATCAAAACCCTAATCATTAACTTAACCATGGTTTAATCTTTACACTTAACCAAGTTAACATGTATCATCAAACATGATACAATCAAGTGCACAAAAGTATATCACATATACAACTTGTGAACTTCAAGTGAGAAAATCCATTTAAGTAAACCTATATTAGTTAATGTAAAGTGATATATCAAATATATAATTATACATTAAATCACTAAATCAACAATTGATTTAACGACCAGGTCATATCGCATATAACCGACTAATATCAATAGTAACAACTTATCGAATCAACACTTGATCCGATAACCCGGCTATAACGCATATAACCGATCAATGTTACAAATCGCGAGAATTGAATACAGTATCACATACTGGTATTATTCTCGGTCCCGCACATATCTCATATGCGCTCCTATTTCGTTTTGCTTGAGCCAGGAAACCTCTGTGTAGGACTCTAAAGACTCGTCAATACGCCGGCAGCAGGTGATGATCATATCAAACACCCACAAGCCGCAAGCGGTCTGCTAAACGTAACGGCCACCCGGGTATTGAGCGATCAGAAGATCGACGAGCAAGCCCGCTCACACTCCAGTGAATCCAACCAGTAACACTACCGTACAGTCCGGTCTCGTCGTCTGATATGTCGCATATCTTGTCTAGGGGTGGTAAACGTCAGACCCCAATAGCTCGATAAGTCGTGTCGATATGAGGTCTATAACAATTCGAGAAACTACTGGTAACACTTACCAGTAAATATCAGCAACCCTGGCCAGGGATTTCCTGTTATAGCCAATCGAACACAGCGCAACATCAACCCCCTATACCGGGAGAGACGAATCCCCTCCTATCGCTCATTGCCTCCATGTGACTCGGGACTGTACCCAAAAACCACCGTTTTGCACGCCCTCTTGGACGTGGTAAGATGGAAATCAAAGCACAGTGGGAACCACACAAGACTCTATGACGATCTCGGGTCAACAGACTACTCTGTACCAGTGTCACCAGAGAACTGCCATCTGACGTAAGGTATAATACCATCTGGGAGTTCTCGGCGAGTCCGTCCAATGTACCCAGTCTCTACTGAGCACCCGTATATCATCTCTGATGTCAAACACCAATGGATATGGGATCATCCATCGCCCATCTGTATGGGTCGAGAAGGTACACGCTAGTCTACTCTGGTATATCGATGCCCCATCTCGATACACCCACGACTAGGGACTTTCAAGGATGTACTTATGGACTACCATGTCCCCACTAGTATGATCCGCATCATAGTCCAGGTCGTCAAGTACACATCCTAAGGGCTTTACCAACATGTAATAGAGAGATAATCTGTGTACACGTTAAGGTAAAGAGCAACCAGATAGCATACTATCATGTCGAGCAAGAAAGTCCTCCCTATATATGTCCCAGCATCCACTACAATATACATCCAATGTACAGTAATGGCCTCTAGGGCATACATATAACTAACAACTAAAATGCGGGGTTTATAATTGTTAGGCATGTGATGTCTAAGTATTTCATTTGATTAGGCATGCGATGTCTAAAGAGGATGCGGATTCCAACTGTTGTAGTTTTACACTTTCTTTTCTGTGACCGTAAGTGTAATATGTGATATCGCCGGTTTCGTTGCTATATGTCAACGACAATTGGGATACGCATGTTTACTTACGTTGATGACATGTGATGTTATGTGTTGCTGGATATGTTATATTGGATCGTCGTGTTTGAATAGCCGGGGGTTTTTATGTGAGATGGGTGTTTTTCATTTTCATTCATGTAAAAACTTGTATGTAATATTCTTTTATTGGGGCACTTCCAGGTTGCGGAAGATGTCACCGTTGATGTATATTATTTACTTTTCCGCATTAGGATAGACCCAAGGAGGGGAGCACAAGTAACCGGGTTCTAGGGTCCAGTGGGAGACCAACTCGAGGAATCGAGTCCGGGTCTCCTAACCCTAGAATTGGTAGGGTTGCTTGTCGCTCTCATAGGGGTCTAGGGGTGTGGGATTAGCTATTCATCAAGACCGTGGAATCCATGTTTTATACCGGCTCGTATTAAAAACACGGACGTCCTAGTATATCCAATATTTCATATGATATTTTCTGCTGCGTTATCTGTGATGTGATCATGAGATTTGTTCAGATAGATATGGTATATAGTATATATAATATATTATATACATGTTACTTATGTTTTACACCCGCGCTAGCCCTGCCTCGCTCTGGCGTTAGTTACCTAACCTAACGGTGCAGACGGGACATCGAGGCGAATGCGGATGGCATAAGCGTACATTATATTTATCTGTGATGTTTAGGTGGACTTAAATGATGGGATATTCATTAATGAGATTAATGAAATAAAATAAACCTAATTGATGTTGTGGAATCGAATTTCAAAAATAAAACAGGTAGCTACAGTTCTTGCTTTGCATCGCGGTGTTCCTTATAGAACATCATGCACCTTATTCGATAAGGAAAGGACCGAGATCCCTTCACCGGGAGTGACCCCTTTAGCAAAACTAGAAAAGCTTCAAAAACATTCCATTTAAAAACCATTTGATTCCTCAACGAGATCAAGTTCAAAGCGTTAAAGGTTTTATTAAAAACCATTCGCAACCCTCCGTCATTTTAGGAAGTAGTGTACTTAGTATTCGTGCTGTTTGTTGACCTTAGTTAAGGCACAGTGTACGGTAGCTAAGTGATGTCTTCCTACACCGCATATGATGTGATTAGTTAGGACAGTCGCATGTCTTTGTTGACCTTAGTTATGGGTCATGTGGGTGGGTCTAATTAATCACGAAATGACGGGTAGAACTTGACTAGTGCTTATGATTTGTTGACCATAGTTAAGGTCATAAGCGCTAGGGGTAAAAATCTTTATCGGGAGTTTCAAGTGTTGAAATTTGCAATGAGATTGCATACCTTCTATGTGATAGTTGGATCCCGATACCCACTGCGAGTAATTGTTACTCCTGGGAGAGTTTTGCACTTTACAATTAGCCGATCAAGTAGGTGTCTAGAAAGGTGTCAACGGGGTTACGCCTCTGGGAAAATGAGGTTTACTGTAATTAGGTCCGTGCGAAAGCACGGGGAACCTCCTTCAAAGTACCGACACTGGCCTGGCTGAAAGATTGGCGAACTTGTAGAATGTAATTAATCCCGGCCAGTCTTTCCTTTTAAGGTTTGAAGGAAGATTTGATAAAAACAGTGGGAGCCATCCTGATTAGATAAAATAAATAACCAATCTAATCTTGCAAATGCGCACGCAGAGTGTTTTTTTCTCTCTCTCTCCAGGTAGGGACCATATCACGCCCTAATCAAGATAATAATATGGATGTATTGACCGAACCCGCTTGTTATACTGAGCTGGGGAACGTTGGTCCCGCTCCAACTTATAATTGTTATAAGACAGAGCAGGAAATAGGGGAATACCAGAATTCCTATGCCGCCCAAACGAAGAAAGTGCATATGATGCATCTCCTTTGGGTGTGTTCATTACAAAGAACTGTTTCTCAGTATCCTCTGCATCCTGGGTATTTGATACCGGATTAGGATCCCAGATATGTAATCTGTTACATAGGGCTACAAAAAGGTAGAAAAACTGAAAACGGGTGATAAGTTTCATGAGACAGAAAACGGGGCAAGTGTTGCAGCCAAGTCTGTTGGTCACTGTCACCCTGTATGACCAGTACATTGATTCTGAACGAATGTTATTAGATACCGAACCTGATATACAAAATCATATCAGTCTCTTTATTAGTAAAGAAAGGATATAATTTTGTACTGATGGATAATGTTTTGAACATTTCCTATATCAAAAGTTGATCGGTTCAGGCACGTTATCTAAAATCATTGACGTTCTAAATCAAACTACAGTTCCTAGTATACAGAACACATACAAGAGGAAGAGTTCAGAAATGAACGATTCCTTCTTGAGGCATTGTAAACTAGGTCATATCAATGCGACCCGACTAGCTGAAGTTACATTTTAGATGCATATTTAAATCAGTTTTAATTTACATCTTGTGAAACTTGCCAGTCATGTCACAAAGATTAAATGACCATAGCTCTGTTTATTGGAAACAGAGAAAGAGTTAATGAACTCTTGGGACTGATACATGATGATGTATGTAAAGTCTCCTGTCTACGTATGCCAGGACTGGTTCTTTATACTTCATTACGTTCTCTGATAATCTCTCAAGATTCAGACATATGTTCCTGTTGAAACACAAGTCCGAACCTTTTGAGATATTCACAGAATATAAGCTAGAAGTAGAGAACCAATACGGGTATAAGTATTATGTCCTATGATAAGATCAGGGAGGAGAATACTTGTGCATGGAATTCTCGGACTATTCTAAAAGAAAATGAGATTCTCTCTCAGTATTACTCCTCTGAATACACCACAGCACAATGGTGTGTCAGGGCGGAGCAATCGCACCGTATTAGATAAGGTGTACTCTATGATGAGTACTACTGAGTTACCTATTTCCTTTTTGGGGTTGTGCACTTGAGAAGCTGCATACCTATTGAATTAGGTTCGAATCAAATCAGTGCCTACTGTTAGTTATATGTATGCCCTAGAGGCCATTACTGTACATTGGATGTATATTGTAGTAGATGCTGGGTCATATATAGGTAGGACTTTCTTGCTCAACATGATAGTACGCTATCTGGTTGCTCTTTATCTTAACATGTATACTTTCTGTCTCTCTGATTACATGCTGATAAAGCCCTTAGGATGTGTACTCGACTTCCAGGACTATGATACAGATCATACTAGTGGGGCCTGGGTAGTCCATGAGTACATCCTTCAATGTTCCTAGTCGTGGGAATATCGGGACGGGGCATCGATATTCCAGAGTAGACTAGCGTATATCTTCTCGACCCATGTGATGGGCGATGGATGATCCCATATCCATTAGTGTTTGACATTAGAGATGGTATGCGGGTGCTTAGTGGAGACTGGGTACACTAAACGGACTCGCCGAGAACTCCCAGATGGTATTATACCTCACGTCAGATGGCAGTTCTCTGGTGACACTGGTACAGCTTAGTCTGTTGACCCGAGATCGTCATAGAGTCTTGTGTGTCTCCCATTGTGCTTTGATTTCCACCCTACCACGGCTCTACTGAGCCGTGCAAACAGGTGGTTTTTGGGTACAGTCCCGATTCACATGGAGGCAATGAGCGATAGGAGGAGATTCGTCTCTCCCGGTATTGGGGGTTGATGTTGCGCTATGCTCGACTGGCCATAACAGGAAATCCCTGGCCAGGGTTGCAGTGATATACTGGTAAGAGTTATCAATAGTTTCACACATGTTATGGACCTCACGTCAGCATGACTTATCGAGCTATTGGGGTCTGACGTTTACCACCCCTAGGCGAGATATGCGACATATCAGACGAACAGACCGGACTGTACGGTAAGTGTTACTGGTTGGATTCACAGGAGTGTGAGCGAGCTTGCTCGTCGATCTTCTGATCGCTCAATACCCGGGTGGCCGTTACGTTTAGCAGACCGCTTGCGGCTTGTGGGTGTTTGATATGATCATCACCTGCTGCCGGCGTATTGACGAGTCTTTAGAGTCATACACAGAGGTTTCCTGGCTCAAGCGAAACGAAATAGGAGCGCATATGAGATATGTGCAGGACCGAGAATAATGCGTGTATGTGATACAGTATTCTATTCTCGTGATGAATGTATCGAATGGTTGTATGCGATATAACCTAGTTATCGAATCAAGGATTGATTCGATAAGCCGATACATTAGATACTAGTCGGTTATATGCGACATGACCGGATCATTGAATCAAGTGATGATTTAATGATTTAATGTATAATTATATATTTGATATATTACTTTGCATTAACTAGTATTGGTTCACTTTAAATGGATTTTCTCACTTGAAATGCACATTGTATAGGTGATATATTTTTGTGCACAAGATTGTATCATGTTTGATGATACATGCTAACTTGGGTTTGTGTAAAGAATTAAACCATGGTTAGTTAATGGTTAGGGTTTCATTTGATTTACTTATTCATTTATTTATTTATTTTGGCAAAATAAAAATGATATGGTGGCTTTCTTTGTTTGCTTGTTGAAGCTTCATGAAGCTTTGAACAAGTCCACCATATTTGTCTCATGCTTAACCCTAACCATTCCACCTAACCATAGTCTATTCTCTACACCTAACCATGGTTAGTATATGATAAGTATTCATATTATTTTCCTTTTTAAAAACACTTATCATATATTCTTTCTTCTTCTTCTTCATCTTCAACAATGAAGAAAGCTTGCCTCCATCAATGGCAACTTGAGAAAAAGAGTGAGAAATCCAATTCTAAAGTGAACCCACTTTCTATTTCTTCATCCTCTACCTCTTGCCAAGTAGTATAGGGTGTTTTCTTCACAAATTTCATGACTTGGTGAAGTGGGAGCTTGATTCTTGTGATGCCTCGACGTAGATCATCTTCGGTATCGAAGTCGACGACCTAGCCCGCCCATTTCTCCGATGAAACCGATGCTAGAGTCCGGGATCCGATATGGACAGCGGAGGGACATCATCACGAAGCCTAGGAGGTGGAGGACCAGATCTACAAAGGTTGTAGCCTCTTTCCTTTTAGATAAAGTTGTTTATTCGCTTTGCATCGTCTATACATCTAGTTAACGATCCGTATTAGGGTTTGTAGGTACATGGAAAATTTTGAATTAGCCATGTTTGATCACTTGTGAGACCTCATTAGTGTGCCTAGGAACCATTCACCTACCACTCCATATAAGATATGGTATGGGAAGAGCCCATCTCTTAAGCAAGTTAAGATTTGGGATTGTCCGGCCTATGTCTAAAGCAAAATCCGGACAAGATCGAGGCAAGGTCAGTTCTGTAGAACTGGAAAGGTTCCAGCTATACAAAACTGCAGCTGATGATTTGACAGAACCAAAGGATTCAATAATCCCCAACGAACCTCAGCCTCTCCGCCGAACTAGCAGGGTTCCTCATCCGCTTAAGAGATACTTCGGTTTCTCGATGACAGTGGGAGCGAGGAATGCATCATGAGATGATGACCTAACTAGTTTCGAGCAGGCCATCGAGAGTAGGGACTCTGTAAGAATGGCTGGATGCTTAGCGATCTGAGATGGAATCCATGTACACCAGCAAAGTATGGACTTTAGCTGCTATATCTGAAGGGTTAAATCCCCATCAGGAGCAAGTATATCTTGAGAAGATTACTTGGTGTAGATGGAAAGGTTGAGACTTTCAAAGCTAGATTTGTTAAAGGTTTTAGTCATCAACCAGGTGTGGATAATGATGAAACCTTTTCTAGGGACTATGCTTAAGTCCATCCAGATCCTACTTGCCATTGCTACATACCATGACTAAGATATCTGGTGGTTGGGTGCCATGACTACTTTTCTAAATAGTGATTTAGAAGAGAACGTCTATAAGAACACAGCCATAGGGCTTCGTAAACAGTGGGAGCTGCGGAAACGTGCGCAAGTTGCTTTACAAAATAAAGCAGGCATCGCGGAGTTGGAACGTCTGTTTTGATGTGGTAGTCGAAGTGTTTGACTTCATCAAAATAATAGATGAACCTTGTATATACAAAAAGGTAGTAGAGAGTAAGGTGGTCATCCTCGTATTGTACGTGGACAACATACTCTTGATAAGAAAAGAGTTTCCTATGCTACGCACGGTCAATCTCCGCTTATCACATGGATTCTCCATATAGGATAAAGATGATACCTCCTAAATCCTGGGATTTGGGTCTATGAGATAGATCTAAATGGATGTTAGGATTCTCACTAGCTATAGTAAAATAGTATCAATCGATCCTTGGGAGAATCACTGGAAGTGTTCCAGGGTGATAAGGACGACTGAATGTCAGTCACAGGCATTGTCTTCACCCTCAGTGGAGGGACAGTATGTTGGAAGAGTTCCAAGCTAGATACCGTGGCAAACTAGACGATAAAGGCTGGTAACATCGCTATTAAAGATATTACCAAAGAGACAGTTTGGGTGTATATTGGTTCATGAGATGAACTAGGTTCCTACCATTGTATGACAATGGAAGTGTATCTTCGGCCCAGGAACCCTGGTCCCATCAGTGACCCAGACATATTCTGAGGCAGCATCACCTGATCATGGAGATAGTTGATCTCCAGGGTGATCGAGTTAGGAGAGTAGACTCAGAGGACAACACGGCGGATCCACTCATGAAGGCCTTTTCCCAAAGAGAGACTTTTAGGGGATGGTTGAGTATTAGATACTACAAATACTGCTACAGATGGCCCTAGTGCAAGTGGGAGATTGTTAGTTATATGTATGCCCTAGAGTCCATTACTGTACATTGGATGTATATTGTAGTGGATGCTGGGACATATTTAGGTAGGACTTTCTTGCTCGACATGATAGTACGCTATCTGGTTGCTCTTTATCTTAACATGTATACTTTATGTCTCTCTGTTACATGTTGATAAAGCCCTTAAGATGTGTACTCGACTTCCAGGACTATGATGCAGATCATACTAGTGGGGCATGGGTAGTCCATAAGTACATCCTTCAATGTTCCTAGTCGTGGGAATATCGAGACGGGGCATCGATATTCCAGAGTAGACTAGCGTATATCTTCTCGACCCATGTGATGGGCGTTGGATGATCCCATATCCATTGGTGTTTGACATCAGAGATGGTATGCGGGTGCTCAGTGGAGACTGGGTACACTGAACGGACTCGTCGAGAACTCCCAGATGGTATTATACCTCACGTCAGATGGCAGTTCTCTGGTGACACTGGTACAGCTTAGTCTGTTGACCCGAGATCGTCATAGAGTCTTGTGTGTCTCCCACTGTGCTTTGATTTCCACCATACCACGGCTCTACTGAGTCATGCAAACAAGTGGTTTTTGGGTACAGTCCCGATTCACATGGAGGCAATGAGCGATAGGAGGAGATTCGTCTCTCCCGGTATTGGGGGTTGATGTTGCGGTATGCACGACTGGCCGTAACAGGAAATCCCTGGCCAGGGTTGCAGTGATATACTGGTAAGAGTTATCAGTAGTTTCACGATTGTTATGGACCTCACGTCGGCATGACTTATCAAGCTATTGGGGTCTGACGTTTACCACCCCTAGGCGAGATATGCGACATATCAGACGAACAGACCGGACTGTACTGTAAGTGTTACTGGTTGGATTCACACGAGTGTGAGCGGGCTTGCTCGTCGATCTTCTGATCGCTCAATACCCGGGTGGCCGTTACGTTTAGCAGACCGCTTGCGGCTTGTGGGTGTTTGATATGATCATCACCTGCTGCCGGCGTATTGATGAGTCTTTAGAGTCCTACACAGAGGTTTCCTAGCTCAAGCGAAACGAAATAGGAGCGCATATGAGATATGTGCAGGACCGAGAATAATGCGTGTATGTGATACCGTATTCTATTCTCGCGATGAATGTATCGATTGGTTGTATGCGATATAACCTAGTTATCGAATTAAGGATTGATTCGATAAGCCGATACATTGGATATTAGTCGGTTATATGCGATATGACCGGATCGTTAAATCAAGTATTGATTTAATGATTTAATGCATAATTATATATTTGATATATTACTTTGCAGTAACTAGTATTGGTTCACTTTAAATGGATTTTCTCACTTGATGTGCACATTGTATATGTGATATATTTTTGTGCACTTGATTGTATCATGTTTGATGATACATGAATGTTTGTGTGTATGATTAAACCATGGTTATGTAATGGTTAGGGTTTTCATTTTCTTAACTATTTCTTTTATTTATTTAATTTTAAGGCAAGAAACAAAAGGGTGGCTTGTTTTGTTTTTTCCTTGAAACTTCATGAAGCTTTGAAGCTTTGACCATTTTGTTTGTTTGCCTTAACCTAACCATTCAACCTAACCCTAGATTAGTCTCTACACTTAACCATGGTTTCTATATGATAAGTATTCATTTTATTTTCTTTTTTGAATAATACTTATCATATTCTTTCTTCTTCTTCTTCTTCTTCAACAAAGAAGAAACCTTGCCTCCATTAATGGTAACTTGAGAAAAAGAGTGAGAAATCCAATTCTAAAGTGAACCCACTTCCTATTTCTTCATCCTCTACCACTTTCCAAGTAGTATAGGGTGTTTTCTTCACAAGTTTCATGACTTGGTGAAGTTGGAGTTTGATCTTGAGTTGCCTCGACGTAGATCATCTTCGGCATCGAAGTCGGCGACCTAGCCCGATCCTTTCTCCGATGAAACCACCGCAAGAGTCTAGGATTCCGATTGCTACAGTGGAGGGACATCAAAGCGGAGCTATGGAGGTGGAGAACCGGATCTACAAAGGTTGTAGTCACTTTCCTCTTAGTTAAAGTAGTTAACTCGCATTGCATCGCCTCATTATCTAGTTAACGATCCGTATTAGGGTTTGTAGGCACATGAAAAATTTGAATTGGGCATGTTTGATCACTTGTGAGACCTCATTAGTGTGCCTAGGAACCCTACAGTGCTATACAAGCAGTCCTACACGTAACGGCGGTAAAAACCGGCAAAGCCCAAAAAGTTGTAGACTTCTGTCCCTGCTACAAGTCTGGGCCAAAGCTGTACGGCCTCGATCTTCCTCGAGTCCGCACGAAAACCGTCTCCCGTAACCACATGACCTTAGGAAGTCAACACAATCAAGCCTGTAGAAACACTCCGAGAATTTAGCAAACAGCCGGTACTCTCCCAAAGTCTGCAAGCAAATCCTCAAGTGCTGCTCAAGTTCCTCACGACACATTGAAAAAGACCAGAATGTCATCACTAACACAACAATAAACTGGTCCAGGAACGGCCTGAAGAAATCTGGTTCATCACATCCACGAATGCTGCTAGGGCATTGGTGAGTCCAACGACACCACCAAAACACATACTGCCCGTAGCACGCACAAAAGCAGTCTTCGGAATGTCATCACTCCGAACCCGCAACCAATGATGACCTAATACCAAGCAAACTTATAAAATGTCCCGCACTCTGGAGCAAGTCGAACAAATCGTCAATGCGTGATAAAGGATACCTATCCGCACCGTAACTCGGCTCAATTGACGATCCATCGATACACAACCTCAAACTACTGTCCTTCTCTTGACGAACAGAATAGGAGCTCCCCAAAGCGAAACATTTGGATGTACAAGTCCCCCAATAAACAACTTTGCAGCTGATCCTTAAGCTCCCTAAGCTCCGCCGGCTCATCTGGAACAAAGTCGGAAAAACTCTCGCACGATGGAAAGCCGGTCCAACAAACCCACTGTGGCTCCAGCATCCCGAATGAAAGCCAAGAATCCTCGACATCCTCTCCTCAAAAGACGACAAGCGAAAAAGGCTGAATTCAATCTGTGAGGGGCAGCACCACTGTCCTCCCGCACAACAAGAACTAACTCGCCGGGAAAAAAAAATTACTGTTTTCTCGCGGCAGTCCACAGACGCCTAGCACGTAGCTAACCAGTCCGTACCCAGGAGAACGTCAAATCCAACATCTCAAGAAGGATCAAAACGACGGACGAATCTTTATCTCCTATCCGATTGGCACACGACCGAAACACGTGTCGCGCAACAAAAGAATCGCTGACAGAAATTAACACAACAAGCGGCTGATCTATCTAACACGACTCTCCTCGTCCCAAGCCTCTGCTACTCCCGCGACGTGCACGAAACCTGTCACGGCGACTGAACCCCTGTCTCGGGGCTGGTACACCTGCACGAGCCCTCCTCTATCCTCCAACTCCTAAAGTCTCGGAAAGACGCTCCTCGTCAAAAAGGGATGCGTCCACTGGTGCTGTGTGAGAAACACGATGCTGAGTGCTGATCGCAAGGAATAACTGGGTAACAGGGGTGGCAACCTCCTGTCGCCGTGCTCTACTGGCCTCAACCAAAGACCTCATCGTCTGGCGCAAGTCCTGTATCTCTGCCTCAAGCATAGCGATACGATCTATCGAAGGCGGATCCATCTGCTCCTGTGCAATGAGCATGCCATTCTGGTCAGTCCTCATCCCACACGAGTCAACTCTGACCTCGGCCCTCGCTGCAATACTCTGAGTCCTCATGGTCATCGGCGGCAAAGGCTATAAATGGAAATAGGATTCGATTTGAACACGGAAATCAAATCACAAGGATATGTATCATCAAGGAATGAATTTCAAGCAATTAGTACTTAGGTCACTATAGGCGGAGTACCGTGATCGTGAGTATGCCGCGGACATACACACGCTACGTCACTCTGCTTAAGCTACATACTCCATCATACCAAGGTCATCCTACACTCCGAAAGGTAAAACCTAGCGCTTTGATACCAACTTTGTCACGACCCAAAATTGGCACGTGACGACCCTTAAACTACGCAACGTCTACAGGCGTAACACAATTTAAGTAAGCCGAAAATCCAGCAATCTAAACCATCAAAAGTAGTAAGTAATAAGAATATTGTTAAAACTTTTGAAAATCTCAAGTACAAATTCTTTAAAGTCCAACTTTACTTTCTTAAAAATTTTTGCAGCACCTCCTTTATAAAAACTAACCCTAAAAATGGGTACAACATAAATATAAGTAAAGCATCCCCAACGGGAGCAAATCCACGCCCAAAGGCGAAAAACAACCACCACAACAGATATACGACGCCGTAGCGAAGAAATAAAAGACGATATAAGTAAAACCGCATAAAAGACATCCAAGTCACCAAAATATATAATATCGTCCTCACATCAAGTCTCTAAGTCATACACATAAAAATTGTAGATGGAGAGTAAATGATACAACGAATATACAATAAGCATCATCGGATAACCGCAAAACCCACCTATAGAAAAACTGCATGCAGTCAGCCGAAGCGGTATCCGCCGCAAAAGATGATACGAAAGATGAAAAGCCTGCCGCGACTGCCCTGAGGGACTACCTGCAAAACACTGTGGCACAACGGGGGTGATTTGCCAACTCGTGAATAGTAAATAATATATGCAGGTAATCACAAGTATGTACGTACAGCACGAATCTAATAAATGCAAGCGGATAGCAATAAATGGTCATATGTATGCAACAGTCATGAAATGTACTCTAGCAGGTACAACTAATACATGAAGCAATAATATGACAAAATGTATATGCAACAGTCATGAAAATTACTCTATCAGGTACTACTAATACGTGAAGCAATGCATATAAAATAAATGAGGAGTATGGAATAAAACATGTCATTCTCACGGTATCCTGACCTCGTGACAGGACCAAAGTCCATCAAGACAATCTAAATCCCAAATTTCTTCAAATCAGCCCCCAAATTGGCTCTCATATCCTGTAGGTCTCATATCCTGAATGTGCAACATCAAGTAAATCTCATATATGATGAATGTACAATATCCAGTAAACCTCATATATCCTGAATGTACAATATCAAGTAAATCTCATATATCCTGAATGTACAATATCAAGTAAGTCTCATAAATCCTGAATGTACAATATCAATTAAGTCTCATATATCCTGAATGTACAATATCAAGTAATCTCATATATCCAATATCCAGTATCGAGTAAGTTTCATATAAAGTGAGTGTCCAACATCGACACCCAAAAATATCATGAAACAAGTGTCTAGCATTGACACATAAATACTGATCTATCAGGCGCTGTCACCATGACTGGCCCTCCTGATACGCTATCCCGAAAACTCGAGTGCCTAGCTCTGACACTCGAAATTCGACGTATCCATACGTACATGACACTGGTCGGTATCCCCACGATAACCGCCGTGTCAGAAAGACTGTCACCGGTAGGTATGGTTCCCCTGTCAGGCTCATCGGCGTGGTCCATCGATCTTCTTGCCCCAGGGTACCTCCGGGCCCCACCATGTACCCGCACACGGCCCACGATGCCTCCTCGCATTGGGTATATATATATATATCAGAACCGATAAAACTCATGGTGGCTGCAGAAATATCATATCAAGAGAAAACGGGTTTTTCAAATAGTGAATAATTTTATGAAACAACCACGGTCCTCAAATCCAGAAAACGTCAAGTAATGAATAAGTATAACTGCATGAATCAATACATATATATTAGCATCCCATTCCACTAATATATATATATATATATGTGTGTGTGTGTGTACGCGCGCGCGCATATATAACAGTGTCCCATTCCACTGTTATATATACTTAGGAGTAAAATATCAGAGAACATCATATGAAATCCATGAATATAATATATGCAACATGAAACAGTAATATGAGCATATAAAGGAAAAACCGCTATTTAATATATCATGTTGTTCCTAATTTCTCCAAGTCCATACAACATCAAATAAAGGTGAACATGTAGCTATAGCCAGGTATGCGTAACCATGTTGGCATTACAAGATATGTGTATCTACCTATCAATAATCATGTAATACCTCCCAGGTATATGTATAAGTATGTAAGCAAGATGTACATATAGCTATGCCTCATATGTGTATATACCTATCACTAATAGTACAATACCATATAGGTATCTGGGTAACAAGCATGTAAGCATGTCAAGGCATATGTGTAAGCATGTAGGTATACAGGTATGCTATATGTCATATGCACAATGTAAATAAGGATCATGTCTCAATGTCCCTAAACAATACAATATCACATATGTATAGGTGTTGTCCGTGTCATGGCAATTATCGACGGTGTGTGTGTAGCATATAATTAGTGCCCGTGAAATATGAACCGTCAATAATGGTGTTGTGTCTCATTAATACTAAGTACACGCACAATAGGAAATGAGATATGCAACAATGGTACACATGCACAATCAATATCCGTATACATCTAACTAATAGTCATATCATTTATTTTAGACCAGACGCATAACGCCATACGGGCGATTCCCCTGTAGATGTTAAATCTACTCACTACAATCCTGGATAAGTAAAGCCAACACTCGGTTTTCCTTCTTCGCAGCGCCCAAAGTCCCCACCTGCGATCCTGAAAGCATATAACAATATAACAGTATATATTAGCAATCAACCCATAACACGTACAAACTACGTTTGACCGACGCACCAACTCCAAGTGTACTCTCAAGTGTTCGTCAAATGGCTAACGCGTGTAGCGACACTAAGAAACCAACTCGGGAGCAAAAGCTACACAAAGACACAAACGACATCGGCACGACCCTAGCTAGGAACGCTAAGCCACACAACTACCAAGTCTAGACCCTGATCGTACCGATCGAGCATTCACAACACAAGATATAGCGTGGAATCAATATAAATAACGCCGCAACGTCGAAAGAAACTCACGCCCCAATTATCCTGAAATCTAGTAAGCAACCTATATCATTTTAGCACAAAACTACAAGTTTTACCAAAACTAGAATTTTCAAACATCACCAAATAGCAAGATTAAACCATCCAAACCATTACTAAAATTTTAATCTCACATAATTAGGATTAGTAAAAGTTTTAGTATGCTAATTAACTTAATTGTCCAATTAGGAAAATATCATTTAACAAATTAGCAACTTGGTTTAGTTTTCATTTGACTAACAACTAACCATTTCACTAATCAAAACCCTAATTTGATTACAAAAAAACCTTACTAGAATTTCTAAATATGAAATTAAAAGCTTTAAATTAACATCTAATTAAGCTAGTTTGAAGTATTAAGTAACAACTAGAGTTTAGGGTTTGGATTTATACCTTCAAAGAAACACAACTTGCAACAAGAAAATCCAAAGATTAGCCTCCAAAAATCCTCACTTGAATGAAGATCCAAGCTAGTGTAAGTGAAGAAGAATGAAGGGTAATGATTATATTTGAATTTGTATGATTTATTTAGGATTTTTGATAGATTTATTTGGACAGTAGGGTTCCTAGGCACACTAATGAGGTCTCACAAGGTATCAACCATGCCAATTTCAAATTTTACAAGTGCCGAGAAACCCTAATACGGATTCGTTAACTAGAGATTAGGCGAAACTAGAAGATAGTTAACAACTTAACTAAAGGGTGAACGGAAATACAACCTTTGTAGATCCGGTCCTCCACCTCCATAGCTCCGTGACGGTGTACCCTCGCTGCGATCATCGGATCCCAGACTCTAGCATCGGCTTCATCGGTGAAATGGGCGGGCTAGGTCGTCGACTTCGATGCCGAAGATGATCTAGGTCGAGACAACACAAGATCAAGCTCCAACTTCACCAAGCCATGAAACTTGTGAAGAAAACACCCTATACTACTTGGCAAGTGGTAGAGGATGAAGAAATAGGAAGTGGGTTCACTTTAGAATTGGATTTCTCACTCTTTTTCTCATTTCACCATTGAAGCTAGCAAGCTTGTTTCTTCTTGAAGAAGAAGAAGAAGAAGAAGAAGATAATATGATGAGAATTATTGGAAAATAGAAAATAAGTCATTCTTATCATATTAGCAACCATGGTTAAGTGTAGAGAATAAACTAAGGTTAGGTGAATGGTTAGGTTTAGCAAAGAAACAAAATGGTCAAAGCTTCATGAAGTTTCAAGTAAATCCAAAGAAAGCCACCATTTTATTTCATGCCAAAGAAATAAATAAATAAATGAATAAATAAATAAAAACCCTAACCATTTACTTAACCAAGGTTTAAATCAAACATACACCCAAGTTTGCATGTATCATCAAACACGATACAAACTAGTGCACAAAACTATATCAAATATACAATGTGCACATCAAGTGAGAAAATCCATCTTAAGTGAACTAATACTAGTTAATGTAAAGTAATATATCAAATATATAATTATACATTAAATCATTAAATCAACACTTGATTTAACGATCCGGTCATATCGCATATAACCCACTAATATCAAGTGTACCAATGTATCGAATCAACACTTGATTCGGTAACCCGGCTATATCACATATAACCGACCAATGATACAAATCGCGAGAATAGAATACAGTATCACATACTGGTATAATCCTCGGTCCCGCACATATCTCATATGCGCTCCTATTTCGTTTCGCTTGAGCCAGGAAACCTCTGTGTAGGACTCTAAAGACTCGTCAATACGCCGGCAGCAGGTGATGATCATATCAAACACCCACAAGCCGCAAGCGGTCTGCTAAACGTAACGGCCACCCGGGTATTGAGCGATCAGAAGATCGACGAGCAAGCCCGCTCACACTCCTGTGAATCCAACCAGCAACACTTACCGTACAGTCCGGTCTGTTCGTCTGATATGTCGCATATCTCGCCTAGGGGTGGTAAATGTCAGACCCCAATAGCTCGATAAGTCGTGTCGATATGAGGTCTATAACAGTTCAAGAAACTACTGGTAACACTTACCAATAAATCTCAACAACCCTGGCCAGGGATTTCCGGTTATAGCCAATCGAACACAGTGCAACATCAACTCCCTTTACCGGGAGAGACGAATCCCCTCCTATCGCTCATTGCCTCCATGCGATTCGGGACTGTACCCAAAAACCACCGTTTTGCACGCCCTATTGGACATGGTAAGGTGGAAATCAAAGCACGGTGGGAATCACACAAGACTCTATGACGATCTTGGGTCTACAGACTAACCTGTACCAGTGTCACCAGAGAACTGCCATCTGACGTAAGGTATAATACCATCTGGGAGTTCTCGTCGAGTCCGTCCAGTGTACCCAGTCTCCACTGAGCACCCGTATATCATCTCTGATGTCAAACACCAATGGATATGGGATCATCCATCGCCCATCTGTATGGGTCGAGAAGGTATACGCTAGTCTACTCTGGCATATCGATGCCCCGTCTCGATACACCCACGACTAGGGACCTTAAAGGATGTACTTATGGACTACCATGTCCCCACTAGTATGATCCGCATCATAGTCCAGGTACTCAAGTACACATCCTAAGGGCTTTACCAACATGTAACAGAGAGACAATCAGTGTACACGTTAAGGTAAAGAGCAACCAGATAGCATACTATCATGTCGAGCAAGAAAGTCCTCCCTATATATGTCCCAGCATCCACTACAATATACATCCTATGTACAGTAATGGCCTCTAGGGCATACATTTAACTAACAATCTCCCACTTGCACTAGGGCCATCTGTAGCAGTGGTTGTCGTATCTCATACTCAACCATCCCATAATAGTCTCTCTCTGGGAAAAGGCCTTTGTGAGTGGATCCGCCGTGTTGTCCTTTGAGTCTACTCTCCTAACCTCGATCACCCTGGAGATCAACTATCTCCATGATCAGGTGATATTGCCTTAGAATATGTCTGGATCACTGATGGGACGGACGTTCCTTGGCATAAGCCACAACTCCATTGTCACACAATGGGAGGAACTAAGTTCATCTTATGAACTAATATACATCCAGACAGCCTCTTTGGTAGCATCTTAAGTAGGGATGTATCTAGCCTTTATCGTCTAGTATGCCACGGTATCTAGCTTGGAACTCTTTCCAACATACCGTCCCTTTACTGAGGGTAAAGACAATGCCTGTGACTGACTTTCAGTCGTCCTTATCACCCTGGAACACTACAACTAGTGAGTATCCTAATATCCAATTAGATCTATCTCATAGATCCAAAACCCAGGATTTAGTAGGTATCACTTTGATCCTTTATGGAGAATCATTGTGATAAGCGGAGATTGACCGAGCGTAGCATAGGAAACTCCTTCCCTATCAAGAGTATGTTATCCACGTACTCTACGAGGATCACTACCATACTCCCTACTACCTTTTTGTATATACAAGGTTCATCTACCATTTTGATGATGTCAAACTCTTTGACCAACACATCAAAACAGACGTTCCAACTCCGCGATGCCTGCTTTATCACATAAAACATCTTGCACACGTTTCCGCTGCTCCCACTATTTACGAAGCCCTCTGGCTGTGTACTTATAGACGTTCTCTTCCAAAACATCATTTAGAAAAGCAGTCATGGCACCCAACCGCTAGATATCGTAGTCATGGTATGTAGCCGTGGCAAGTAGGATCTGGATGGACTTAAGCATAGCCACTGGAAAAAGGTTTCATCATTATCCACGCCTGGTCGATGACGAAAACCTTTAACAAGTCTAGCTTTGAAAGTCTCAACTTTTCCATCTACACCAAGTAATCTTCTCAAGATATACTTGCTTCTGATGGGGATTTAACCCTTCATATATAGCAACCAAAGTCCATACTTTGTTGGTGTATAAGGATTCCATCTCAGATCGATAAACATCCAGCCATTCTTACAGAGTCTCACTCCTGATGGCCAGCTCGAAACTAGTTGGGTCATCATCTCATGATGCAATCCTCGCTCCCACTGTCATAGAGAAACCGAAGTATCTCTCAGGTGGGTGAGGAACCCTACTAGATCGGCGAAGAGGCCGAGGTTCGTTGGAATCTACTGAATCCTTTGGTTCTACCAAATCATCTACTGTAGTTTGTATAGCTGGAACCTTTCCAGTTGTACATAACAGACCTTGCCTCGAGCTTTTCCAGATTTTGCTTTTAGACATAGGTCGGACAACCCCAAATATTAACTGACTTAAGATATGGGCTCTTCCCTTTCCATATCTCATATGAAGTGGTAGGCAACTGATTTGATCGGAACCCTATTCAATAGGTATGCAACTTCATAAGTGCATAACTCCGTAAAGGAAATAGGAAACTGTCACGACCCAAAATAGGCCCGTGACGGCCCTAATACTACGCAACGCCCAAAGACGTAACGCAGTAAAAGAAAGCCAAAACCCAGAAATCTAAACCAAGAAAATACGGAAAAGATAATATAAGTTTTTGAAACATTTGAAATCGCAACCTAAATTCTTTAAAAGTTATACTTTATTTCTTAAAATTTCAGCAACACTCGCGTTTTGTAAAAACTAACCAAGATGAATGCAACACAAAAATATGAAGCTATAGCGAAGAAATAAAGACAATAGAAAGAAAGCTGTATATAAAAGACAACAAACCCACAACTAATATACAGTAACGTCCTCACCAAGTCTCTAAGTCAACAACATAATAGTAGATGGATAGTACAAGATACAACGAATGTACAATACAAAATACAGATGACCACCAAAACCCACCTAGGCAAAATAGTACTGTGAGCTGATGCGGTATCTGTAGCAAAAGATGATAGCTGAAAAGCTGAATAGCCTGCCTCGACTACTCTGGGGAACAACCTGGAACACCTGTGGCACAACGGGGGTGAGTTGCCAACTCGTGAATAGTAGATAACATATGCAGGTAATCGCAGGAATGTACGTACAGCATGAATCTAAGATATGCGATAACAGTAATAACGTGTCATGTGAATGCAGAATAATGGAAAGTACACTAGCAGGTACAATCAATATGTGAAGCAATAGTAACATGACAATAATATGCAATAACCATGCAATAGGGATATGAGAAAGTAAATATGCAACTATCGTAAGGGTACACTAACAGGTACTACCAATATATGTAACTGTGCATAAAATAGATAAGTGTGAGGTATGGGGTGGAATATGTCATTTCCAGGGAAACCTGACATCGTGGCAGGACCACAATCCATCAAGACACTCAAATCCACAATTCCTCAAATCAGCCCCCAAACTGGGCTCTCACATCATATAAGTCTCACATCACCTCAATGTACAATATCGAATAGCTCTCCTATATCTCGAATATACAAATCAACAATCTCTTTCATATCCAATATCCAATGTCAATGAATCACCTATATCCCAAGTCGAATCTCAAGTAAGTTTCTAACATCCTAAAGGTATATATATTTGCAGAAATAAATATGATGGGGTCAATACACATATATTAGCGTCCCATTCCACTAATATTGGTGTAAGGGTATATATAACAACGGCTAATCCCCTGTTATATATACAAAGGTGTTTAAAAGAAATATCATGAAAACAATGTGCCAAGCATCGACACAGAAATCCTGATAGGTACGTATCATACGCTGTCCCGAAAGCACGAGTGCCTAGCTCTAACCCTCGCCTTTCGACGTATGCATACGTGCATGACTCCCAACGGTGTCACCATGACCCCCGCCGAGTCATTGGTACTGTCACCGGATGGTATGGTTCCCTTGCCGGGCTCATCGGCTCATAGCACATCGACATCCCTTTCTTGCCCTGCGGTACCTCCGGGCCCCACCATGTACCCTCTACGGCCTCGACGCCTCCTCGTAGGGGTATATATAATCAGCACCGATAAAACTCATGGTGGATGCGCAAATATCATATCAAGAAAACCGGGTTTCTCAATGTATGCATAATTTCATGAACTCCCTGTAAGTCCATGCTACCTCTCCCGGTACATTCGGGCATGCGGAATTTGATAAAAAACGATTTTTATAGAGGTGGTAACAAGGACTTATAACCTGGATCTTGGTTAAACATCTAACTAACAACCTAACTACGAGTTGCTAACTACTCGGTTAGGGGGTTTATACCTTGCTTGTCTTGAACTCCTTCGTCTTCAAGCTCCGATGGTGGTCCGGATCGGCTTCTTCCCGTCGTCTCCTTACGCCGAAGATAGATCCACCTGAAAGCTCCAACCTTTGGCTCCTTCTTCGAACTTTGAAGAAACTAGTTCACTCGGTTTGCTAAACCTTGTGAACTAGAGTGAGTAGAGAAGAGTTTGTATGGGATTTTATCTATGGTTCTTGATTCTCAACTCATGAGACAAGTGAACCATAGAGTCAAGAGAGGGAGCAAGAGGAAGAGGGTGAGAGCAAAAACAAGAGAGCTCAAAAACAAGAGAGAGAATGGTCAAGTGAGAATGAGCCTCTCATTTTCCTTTCACCCTCTCATAATCCAAAACAATGATAACTCATCATACCAATCAAGTGTTATGTGTTGGTTGAAGCAACCATAACCATATCATTTCATGCACTCAATTTGCACAAAGGAGCAAGCAAGCAAAAGTCTTTGCCATGAAATGATAGCTATGGTTATCATGATGGTCAACTAGTCAAGCCTAGTCAACCGGTCAACAAAAGTCAACAAGTCAACAAAAGTCAACAAGTCAACAAAGTCAACAAAAGTCAACCCCTCAACAACCATGTCACCATAATACTTAATTAATATAATTGTTAATCAAATATCATATTCTCATTAGGGTTGAGCAAAAAGTCAATGGTCAACGGTCAACTGTCAACAACCCTAATGAGAATCCGCTGCCTCTGTCTCCCCGTCAACTGTGCATACACACCCGCATCCGTGTTCCGAGGAACACGAATGCATACTGGATAAATCCAATCCCAAAAGGTACACTAGGATCTGGCTCAAACCAAAGCCCGCTAGTGTAAACTGTCCGGACACTGTACGTGCACAAGTGCACGGATGTGACCGAACCCTGTCGCAAAACCATGCGAGCTCTACTCTTTTGCCTAAAGGCGAAAAGCTTTCTGTGTGGGACTCTAAAGACTTTACACTACGCTGGTAGTGGGTTTAACCATAGACCGCAAGCGGCACTAGCTGTGCGTAACGGTCCCCAGGTAATGCCGACAAGAAGACTGACGAGGCGAAACCCATCTGAACTCCTACTGAGCCTGAATGTGACATTCTCCGCACAGTCCGGTCTGTTCGTCTGATACATCGCATGGCGGGCCTAGGGGGCGGTAAACGTCAGTCCCCCAATAGCGGTACAAGTCGTGTCGGAGTGAAGCCCAAAACACCCTGAGATAACACTGGAAGCCTACCAGTATATCTCGTTTGCCCTGGCCAGGGACTACTCGTGTAATGGCTCTCCTAGACACAGCGCGATGTCAACCCCCAATACCGGGAGAGACGAATCCTGTCTAACCGTCACTACCTCCAAGCGCTTCGGGACTGCACCCAACTACTACCTGTTTGCACGACTCCTTTGAGCCGTGGTAGGGTAGTAATCAAAGTGCAGTGGGAACACAATCGAGGCGAAGTGACAGTGTCAAGTCAGCGGACTAAGCTGTACTCATGTCACCTGGGAACTGATAACTGACGATAGGCATAATACCAACTAGTCAGTTCCCGACGAGTCCTGTCCAGTGTACCCGTAAACTAACGAGCACCCGTATACTATCTCAAGTACGACGCACTGACGGCTGTGGGACACACCGTCTCCCACACTGGGATGAGAAGCGCATGCGCTAGTCTACTCCGGAGTATCGATGCCCTGTCTCGATAGTCCTGCGACTAGTGACCTGCATAAGGATGTGCTTATAGATTACCCAGCCCCACTAGTGTGACTGCCATCACATCGCTGGTAATCAAGCAAAGATCCTAAGAGCTCCACTAATGTGTATAGGTGATATACTAAAATAAACACATGTACACATTGAAGTAGAAACAAACCAAGTAGCATACTACTATTTTGAGCAAGATTGTATATACAAGGTGAATATCCCAAGCTTCCATTAAGTAATATACAAACTAGTATGATACAGTAATGGCCCCTAGGGCATATACACTAACAATCTCCCACTTGCACTACGGCCATGTACTGGCGTATCGAAGACCTATCATCTCGATCAGCCGCTCGAACTGAGTCTGGGGCAAGGCCTTGGTTAATGGATCTGCAGTGTTATCTTCTGAAGCGACTCTCCGAACCTCGATCTCCTGGCGATCCACGATCTCCCTAATCAGGTGATACCGCCTTAAGATGTGCCTGGATCTCTGATGGGACCTGGGTTCCTTCGCTAAAGCTATAGCCCCGTTGTTGTCTCAATACAGAGGTATTGGATCAACAATGGACGGAACCACCTGAAGTTCTTTCAAGAACTTCCTCATCCAGACAGCTTCTTTTGCGGCATCAGATGCAGCGATGTATTCCGCTTCCATCGTCGAGTCTGCAACGGTTTCCTGTTTGGAACTCTTCCAACACACCGCCCCTCCATTGAGGGTAAAGACAAAACCCGACATGGACTTGGAATCATCCTTGTCACTCTGGAAGCTGGACTCAGCAAAGACCTCGATCTGGAGGTCTTTTCCGCCATACACTAAGAACATCTCCTTAGTCCTTCTCAGGTACTTGAGAATGTTCTTTACTGCTATCCAGTGTTTCTCCCCAGGGTTTGACTGATACCGGCTTACCACACTCAGTGCATAAGCTACATCCGGTCTGGTACACAACATCGCATACATTATAGAGCCTACCGCAGAAGCGTAGGGTATAATAGACATGCGATCCCTCTCCAAATCAGTCTTGGGAGACATCTCTTTAGAGAGGGTGATCCCGTGACAAGCCGGTAGGTTACCACGCTTGGAATCTTCCATACTGAATCTTTTCAGTACGGTGTCGATGTACCTGGACTGAGAAAGTCCTAATATCCTCTTGGATCTATCACGATGGATCCGGATCCCCAGGATGTATGAGGCATCACCCAGGTCTTTCATGGAGAACCTGTGCGACAAGAACCCCTTGACAGATTGTAGCATAGGAATGTCATTTCCTATTAAGAGAATGTCATCCACGTATAAAACGAGGAATACTACAGTTCTTGCTACAAATCTACTATAGATGCATGGTTCATCTGGATTTTTGATAAAGCCAAATTCATTGACCGTCTCATCAAAACAGATGTTCCAACTCCGCGATGCCTGCTTTAGTCCGTAGATGGACTTAAGCAACTTGCACACCTTTCCGCTGCTCCCACTCTGAATGAAACCCTCTGGCTGGTCCATATAGACACACTCCTCTAATTTTCCATTTAGAAAAGCTGTCTTTACGTCCATCTGCCAAATCTCATAATCGTGGAAGGCAGCAATGGCAAGAAGGATCCGAATGGATTTCAGCATAGCCACTGGAGAAAAGGTTTCGTCATAGTCCAAGCCAGGTCTTTGACGGAAACCCTTCGCTACCAGCCTAGCTTTATAGGTCTCAACCTGTCCATCTACACCAATCTTCCTTTTGAAGATCCACTTGCATCCTACGGGTTTTACCCCGTCTGGAGCAATGTCCAACGTCCATACTTTGTTGGTGTACATGGACTCCATTTCGGTCCGCATTGCATCCAGCCATTTTATCGAGTCAACGCTCTGAACGGCCTGCTGGAAGCTAGTAGGCTCATTATAATCTATGATGCAATCCTCTCTATCCCCGTCTATGAGAAAACCGTAGTATCTCTCGGGCGGATGAGTCTGCCTACTACTCCTGCGGAGCGGCGTAGGAATGTCCTGTTCTTTTGAACCCTCTGGCTCCACTAAGCTTTCAGTAATAGTCTGTGGTTCTGGAATTTCTTCCAGTTCTATTGTGCTCCCACTTATCTGGGTTTCCAAAAACTCAGTTTCCAAGAAGCGGGCATGCTAAGAAACAAAAACCTTTTGTTCCTCAGCGGAATAGAAAAGATACCCCCTGGAGTTCTTTGGGTATCCCACAAACTTACACTGTACTGAACGTACCTCGAGCTTGTCCGCATGCTGCTTTTTTACAAAAGCTGGACATCCCCATACCTTAAGATACTTAAGACAGGGTTTCTTCCCAGTCCACATCTGATATGGGGTGGTAGGCACAGTCTTGGTAGGAGCCTTGTTCAATAGATACGCAGCTGCTTCTAGTGCATATCCCCAGAATGATCGCGGTAACTCAGCGTTACTCACATGGACCGAACAATATCCAATAGGGTTCGGTTCCGTCTTTCCGATACACCGTTATGTTGCGGGGTGTATGGAGGAGTAAGCTGAGAGAGAATTCCGTTCTCTTTTAAATAATTTAGGAATTCAGCACTTAAGTATTCTCCACCTCGATCCGATCTTAGAATCTTGATACTTTTGCCAGTTTGTTTTTCTACTTCATTCTTATATTCCTGGAATTTTCCAAAGGCTACGGACTTATGTTTCATTAAGAAGACATAACCGTACCTTGAAAAGTCATCCGTAAAAGTAATGAAGTAAGAATAACCGCTTCGCGCATGTGTAGACATTGGACCGCACACGTCGCTGTGTACGAGTCCCAAGAGCTCGCTCGCTCTTACTCCGTGTCCAGTAAACGGAGTCTTTGTCATCTTTCCTTTGAGACAGGATTGACAAGTGGCATACGATTGATATTCGAACGGATTCAAATATCCTTCTGTATGTAACTTAGTCAACCTTCTCTCATTGATGTGACCCGGTCTACAATGCCATAAAAAAGTCTGATTTATTTCCGGAGACTTTCTTTTATGTGTATTCTGGACATTGAAAATCTGTGGTTGGTTTAATACGTATATACCATTGCTCAATGTACCTGACCCAATCAAAACTTGATTAAGGTGAATGTTTACAACATTGGTTACAAACGCAAATTCATAACCTTCTTTAGAAACTAAAGATACAGAAATGATATTACAAGTTGCGTTGGGTACAAAAAATCAATTACGCAAAACCAAAACATGTCCATCTGACATTCCCAGGTGATAGTCCCCCACGGCTTTAGCATCCATGTTAGCTCCGTTCGCAACTCTGAGGGTCATGTCACCTGACTTCAAAACCCTACGGTTTCTCAGCGCCTGCAAAGAATTACAGATATGAGATCCTGATCCGGTATCCAATACCCAGGAAGTAGAGTTTATTGAAAGACGGTTTTCAATAACATACACACCTGAAGCTGAAGCTGCAACCTGCTTCAATTCCTGTGTTCTGGCCTTCCAGGCCCTGCAATCATTCTTCCAGTGTCCTTTCTTATGACAATAGAAGCATTCTTCCTTATCCACAAGCTTCCCCGCTTTCTTTGTTGCTTTAGCTTTTCCCTTCGTATCCACTTTACTAACACCGCCCCTTGGTTTGGCGGGGGCTTTCTTCTTCTTTCCCTTGGCTTTCGCCTTGGACCTAGAAGAAGATGATCCTCCTACAAACAAAGTGGATGTTTCCCTACCTTTCTGTAGGGTGCCCTCTGCGCTCCTCAGCATGTTGAGGAGCTCTGAAAGTTCAACTTCTTTTTCTTGCAAGTTGAAGTTCAGTATAAACTGGGCGTAAGTGGAAGGAAGGGACTGGAGAACTATGTCCGTATAGAGCTCACTCTCCAATGTGGTCCCTAGGTCCGCGAGCTCCTCAATGTAGCCGATCATCTTTAGCACGTGCTCGGCTACTGATGATCCGACGGCCATCCTTGCCGAAAATAACTTTTTCGACGCTTCGTATCTTGCGATACGAGACTGCTCTCCATACAGTTCTTTTGTATGAAGAAATATGGATTCCAAGTCCATATTCTCGTGCCTCCTCTGATGTTCATTGTCCATAGAGGCAAGTACGAGGCACTTGGCCTTCGCGCTGTCAATCTCCCAAGTCTTACGGATTTCCTTATCCGCGACGCTGGAAGTGGGACCAGGGACAGGGGGAGCTTTGGTGGTAAGAAGATACCCCAGCTTGTCGTAAGTGATTACCATTTTGACATTCCTGAGCCAATCTTTGTAGTTTGGCCCTGTCAGTATGTTTTTATCTAGAAGTAACTTAAGTCCAGTCATGTCGATTGGTCGCTGCAATTAGGAGAGAGAAGAAGAAACACTCAGCATGATACTCTTGCAAGTTTAGAGTGGTTTTTAGTTTGTCTAAACAGGATGGCTCCCACTGTTTCTCGAATCCCTCCTCAAACCATAAAGGAAGAATTAGTCAGGATCAATCTCACCGTACAATACTTGCTTAACCGTTCAGCCAGGCCAGTGTCGGTACTTCGAGGGAGGTTTTCCAACGCTTTCGCGAAGTTCCTTAATTAAATAACCTCTTTTCCCTGGGGGCGTAGCCCCGCTAACACCTTTCTAGACACCTACTTGGTTTATAGCATTGATCGTTAAGTGAGAAATTTCCCGAGGAGTAGCATATACTCACAGTAGGATCGGGATCCAAATATCATCGCGTGACGAAACTGAAGGAATCCTACCAGAATCATCACACTCCAAATGGTATGCAAATCTAGCAAGTTTCAGTACTTATGAAACTCCCGATGTGGATTTTTGCCCCATGCTCTTATGACCTTGACGAAGGTCAACAAATCATAAGTCACATGTCAAATTCTGCCCGTCATTATCCAGGTTAATTTGAACCCATTCGTATATACCCTTGACGAAGGTCAACAAGATAATGCGAATGTCCCAAACCAACGCATCTATCTATGCTACATATGAATACCCAACAGCTACCAATCACTATGCCTTGACGAAGGTCAACAAACACAGCTTGAATACTATTGAATATTCATACGAAACGACGGAGGGCTACGAATGGTTTTGGCGAAATCGTGAACGTAGTGAACTTGATATAGTCGATGGAACGAGATAGCTTTTAAAAGGAGTGGCTCAAACTCCGCATTTAAAAGTTGTTTTTGAAAAGAACCGAGTGGTTTTTCGAAAGTGTTCCAACGACTTTTACTTGGTTTATTATCTTGCATTAGTTCTTTTAATGCGTGATATTCTTGCATTAGTTCTTTTAATGCGTCCCATCATTTAATCCTACCATTGCAGAAAACAACCAAAATATGACGTACGCTTATGCCATTCGCATTCGCCACTGGGCCCCGTCATTACCCGTTAGGTTACTTAACTAACGACAGAGCGGGGGCTGGGCTAGCGCGGCTGTAAAACATAAGCAACGCCTAAATAATATCATATATAGATATATTGCAATGATAGCCATTTCAGATCACAGATGAATACATTGGATATACTAGGAATCTGTAATTCGTACGAGCCTGTAACGAAAAGCAGATTACACGGTCGCGGTGAATAGCCAATACCCCACTCAAGACCCCTACGGGCGCGGCAAACTACCCGCCAAGTACCCGAAGCGAAGCAACCTCCCTCATCTCCATGAGTAGGCCACTCGGCACTTCGGCATACCCGGTAGTTTGTGCACCCCCTCCATGGGTCTATCCTACGAGCAAAAACAGTAAAAAGAAATTATACAATGACGGCTACAACTCCGACCCGGTTGTGCGGCCATACAAATAATTATTACATCAATTTACAAATTTACATGAATTGAAAGAAAAGAAAACTCTCGTCTCACAACCCCCGGCTATTCACCCGCGACAATCCAACATATTCATATACACATTCCAGCAACATTACAGATCACAGATTTGTATAACCCCCACTAATCGACATATAGCGATTAGCAGACGTTCAATACAAATATCACATTACAGAAAAAACCCGTTAGCTTAAGTCTTTTAGAAGTTCGATCAAAAATACGGATTTTCGGGACCCCAAAAACAAAATTTTCGCTCTGGAAAATCTGGGCAGAAAATACATATTCCAAAAATCCCAAAACAACCCCAAAAATACACTGCACCAAAGATGGACCTCGGCCGAGTCAACTCGGCCGCGGAACCGCGGTGGGAGCGTGCTCCCGCCGCGTTTCCGCGGCGCTTTGAAACGATCGAGCGACCAAATTTGGTGGTTATTCTAATAAAAGCCTGAGCCGATTTTTAAGATGAAAATTATCAACTTTTGAACAGAATAAAAATCGACAGAAACTTGAAATTCTCGGGTTCGTTTTCGTGACTTTTTCTTTGATCGATCTTCTACTTACTTGCTAACATGTTAGATAGAGTTTAACTAGGCTCTGATACCACTGTAAGTCCATACTACCTCTCCCGGTACTTTCGGGCATGTGGAATTTGATAAAAAATGATTTTTATAGAGGTGGTAACAAGGACTTATAACCCGGATCTTGGTTAAACATCTAACTAACAACCTAACTACGAGTTGCTAACTACTCGGATAGGGGGTTTATACCTTGCTTGTCTTGAACTCCTTCGTCTTCAAGCTCCGATGGTGGTCCGGATCGGCTTCTTCCCGTCGTCTCCTTACGCCGAAGATAGATCCACCTGAAAGCTCCAACCTTTGGCTCCTTCTTCGAACTTTGAAGAAACTAGTTCACTCGGTTTGCTAAACCTTGTGAACTAGAGTGAGTAGAGAAGAGTTTGTATGGGATTTTATCTATGGTTCTTGATTCTCAACTCATGAGACAAGTGAACCATAGAGTCAAGAGAGGGAGCAAGAGGAAGAGGGTGAGAGCGAAAACAAGAGAGCTCAAAAACAAGAGAGAGAATGGTCAAGTGAGAATGAGCCTCTCATTTTCCTTTCACCCTCTCATAATCCAAAACAATGATAACTCATCATACCAATCAAGTGTTATGTGTTGGTTGAAGCAACCATAACCATATCATTTCATGCACTCATTTTGCACAAAGGAGCAAGCAAGCAAAAGTCTTTGCCATGAAATGATAGCTATGGTTATCATGATGGTCAACTAGTCAAGCCTAGTCAACCGGTCAACAAAAGTCAACAAGTCAACAAAAGTCAACAAGTCAACAAAGTTAACAAAAGTCAACCCCTCAACAACCATGTCACCATAATACTTAATTAATATAATTGTTAATCACATATCATATTCTCATTAGGGTTGAGCAAAAAGTCAATGGTCAACGGTCAACTGTCAACAACCCTAATGAGGATCCGCTGCCTCTGTCTCCCCGTCAACTGTGCATACACACCCGCATCCGTGTTCCGAGGAACACGAATGCATACTGGATAAATCCAATCCCAAAAGGTACACTAGGATCTGGCTCAAACTAAAGCCCGCTAGTGTAAACTGTCCGGACACTGTACGTGCACAAGTGCACGGATGTGACCGAACCCTGTCGCAAAACCATGCGACTTCTACTCTTTTGCCTAAAGGCGAAAAGCTTTCTGTGTGGGACTCTAAAGACTCGACACTACGCTGGCAGTGGGTTTAACCACAGACCGTAAGCGGCACTAGCTGTGCGTAACGGTCCCCAGGTAATGCCGACAAGAAGACTGACGAGGTGAAACCCATCTGAACTCCAACTGAGCCTGAATGTGACATTCTCCGCACAGTCCGGTCTGTTCGTCTGATACATCGCATGGCGGGCCTAGGGGGCGGTAAACGTCAGTCCTCCAATAGCGGTACAAGTCGTGTCGGAGTGAAGCCCAAAACACCCTGAGATAACACTGGAAGCCTACCAGTATATCTCGTTTGCCCTGGCCAGGGACTACTCGTGTAATGGCTCTCCTAGACACAGCGTGATGTCAACCCCCAATACCGGGAGAGACGAATCCTGTCTAACCGTCACTGCCTCCAAGCGCTTCGGGACTGCACCCAACTACTACCTGTTTGCACGACTCCTTTGAGCCGTGGTAGGGTAGTAATCAAAGTGCAGTGGGAACACACTCGAGGCGAAGTGACAGTGTCAAGTCAGCGGACTAAGCTGTACTCATGTCACCTGGGAACTGATAACTGACGATAGGCATAATACCAACTAGTCAGTTCCCGACGAGTCCTGTCCAGTGTACCCGTAAACTAACGAGCACCCGCATACTATCTCAAGTACGACGCACTGACGGCTGTAGGACACACCGTCTCCCACCCTGGGATGAGAAGCGCATGCGCTAGTCTACTCCGGAGTATCGATGCCCTGTCTCGATAGTCCTGCGACTAGGGACCTGCATAAGGATGTGCTTATAGATTACCCAGCCCCACTAGTGTGACTGCCATCACATCGCTGGTAATCAAGCAAAGATCGTAAGAGCTCCACTAATGTGTATAGGTGATATACTAAAATAAACACATGTACACATTGAAGTAGAAACAAACCAAGTAGCATACTACTATTTTGAGCAAGATTGTATATACAAGGTGAATATCCCAAGCTTCCATTAAGTAATATACAAATTAGTATGATACAGTAATGGCCTCTAGGGCATATACACTAACACTCCCGCGGTTCCCAAATCCAGAAAACATCATGTAAAATCCAAATAATAATGCGCAATCCAGGAATAAACATATACGATATATCTGAAATGCGAGCATTTAAATGAGAATATGTAGCTGAAACCAGATGCATGCAAAACCAATAAGGTACAGCTAAGTAACATCAGTAAAGGTAAATATATGATTGCAACTGAATATGTGTGTAACATACAGGTGTAGCAATGTATAGGTATCTTCCTATAGGAACTGATGTCGTATACCCCCTGGGTATAAGAAGAATATGAGTAAGATATACCTGTAGATGTATCGTAAAGCGTATGTGTACCTATCACTAATGGTACGATACTCTATAGGTATATAGGTATGGTAATGTCATATGTGATAAGCAGTACGAATCAATGTCACAAGGTCCCTAACCAAGCAATATAATGTCTATAATGGTTTGTGTGTGACATGGCAATTATTGACGGTGTGTGTGTAACATACAATCCGTGCTCGTACAACATGAACCGTCAATAATATGTGCGGTGTCCTACGGCTGCTAATCACAGTATAACTATATCAAGGAAATAAAGTAAATGCGCAATTCTAACAATGACGTAGAATATGCGACAAGTATTGAATCCTAGCCCAGACGCATAACGCCATGCGGGCGATTCCCCTGTAGATGTTAAATCTACTCACCTACTCTCTACGCTAGGTGAATCCTACCATCTGCTCCCCCTTGTAGTAGTGTCCGTAGTCCCTGCCTGCAAACCTGCATATAAGACACGGAAATCATATATAAGCCAAATATCTCGCAAAACGCGATATCGAACCCAAACGAGAAACTCGCGTCGCGAACTAAACGCGCGTGCACGATACGCTAAAACATGTATATACGCGTCTAAAACCATCGCGACACGCCGCGATATGCTGGATCACAGAACCCTCTCACGTATCACGCGTATCGCGCAAACACAACGAACACCAAATACGATATATAGTCCCAGATTTTTCTACAGGTCAAATCTTACAAAACTAGACATGCCAAAACACTATACAACCCTACAGACAACCCTAGCCAAGACCCCAACACCCCAGTCCCCAACTTGGCCGCAAATTGCGGCCAAACCTAATAAAACTGCGGCCTGGGTAGAGAATTAGGGGGTCGTGCTCAGGTGGTGTGTTCTATACCTAGTGTACATGCTCCAGTTTGCTCAATTTTATCCTGAAGTGTCTGGGTGAAAAGCAGATCACAGAAACCCAATATATCACTTTAAAAACACCAAGTTGCACAATTTAGAAACCTTATGGTATTTTAGTGTAATATGGGTTAAATCTCAGTTCAAGAGACCCTAACAACACTTAAATAAGTAGGGTTTACCAACACAAACATCACTTTGCCACAAGTCCACACAAATTACCATAATTAGTACTAAACTAGCTATTTTAACACTAATCGAAGCTAATAAACACACAAGCCAAGCAACTAGGGAAAAGGGTTTAGAAATATACCCAAAAGGATATCAAGAAGCAGGAGAAGAAGTGAAAGGAGCTGCTGCAAGTGCTGGGGCTGCTGATGCTGTTGCTGTCTGCTGCTACTGATGCTGCTTCTGCCTCAGCTGCTGTTGCTTCTGGTGCTGATGCTGATGGCTGCTGCTGCTGTTGCCTTCTGCTGCTGCTGGAGCTGAAGTCTTGTGTGTGTGAGTGTGTTTGAGAGTGAGAGAATGAGGGAAATGAGAGTGAGAAGTGAGAGTGAGAACACAAGTCAAGAACCCCTCCCTCCCTCTCTCTCTCTCATCATTTAATGGGCATGGCTCATACCATGTTGCCCCATGCCCTCTCTCTCTCACAAGTCAACACTTCAAACCAAAATAAAAACCCTTTTGAATAAAAATCATTTTTCATTTCCTAATAACAACCATAACACTTAAAACCCAAAACACCTAAACAAAAGTATAAAACTAGATTAAGCAATTGTTAAACCACACTTGACACCCTAGTTTACATGCACAAGTGTGTGTGTGTGCCTAGACAAATCCTAATAAAATACTCAATAAATAGGATAAAATAATTAAAACCCAATTTGGTAAACTTTTTATTAAAAACCATATATTAAAATATAATTAGTCACAGAACAAATTCTAAGGTGTTACAATCTCCCCCCCCCCCCTTAAAAGAAATTCGTCCCCGAATTTAAAATTTATACTGCTACGCGTACCTTCAAAGAGAAGATTACAACTCTCAAATCACACACGCAGCCTCCCAAGTGATTACCTCACTATACGGCTACGTCCAAGAAAAACCTTTCACAGATGGCAAGACTCTTGACCGATGTCCCTCCACCTGCCGAGCCATTAACACATGGCTGCTGGTGAACGAAACGATCGCGTCCAAGCCCAATGGTCTGGTGCCAAATCATGTGAGAAAGGTCAAGAAGGTAATTGTAAAATATTATCACAAGGAATACGGGGTGAAAATCCAATAATCTGGGCGGAAGAGCCAAATTAAAGGCAACGAAACTAACTCGCCTATAGGATCTCAAAAGGACCTAAAATCCTGGGACAAGCTCCCAAAAATCCAACACGTCATTCATCGGAAAGTCCGTAGGAATACATGATCTGTCCCTGCGAACTCGAGTCTATGACCAAGGCAGTCGGTATAAGACCTCAGTTCGCAATGGACAATTCCCATCCTGACCTAACACAACTAGACCTTCTCCGAAGTCTCTAGACTAGCTGGGGTCCAAGGTCCTACTTACGCAGAGTCAGAAAGACAACAGACTGGTGATCGACACGACCTAACCCCTAAGCCTAAAGGTGGCCAATTAGAGTGTCTCCTGATAACAGCTATCGAAGGAGAACCCTAACAATGGCGAGTGACGATCCCCAACTGCCGACAACAATCAACACAGACACACAACAAGACAGACACCTTGAAACGAAATCTGAAACTTCTCTTTACATCCCTGTCCACCCGTAACTATCTCACAAGTCACGTCACTGTTGGCGGAACTTGAATGAAAACAGAGAGTTGACTAATGTGCCTGTTCTAGGATTACACGTCTCTACCCGATGATACCAGGTGCACAGACGCGTCCCTAACTTAGCACACCATTGTCACAAATCAAGGTCTCCGAATCATTACCCAGCCGAGTATGCTCAAGTATCACTGACGAACGAGTATCGGCGGGCAGTGTCTCGCGAAAACGATTTAAGGAAGGTGGTCGGGCGCGGACATGAGCAAGCTGTCCCCTCCGTAGAGACGAACTTAAGCTATACTCAACGATCACACAAGAACTGTAAATCTGTAGAAGACTATCATAACACTCCAAATCCGCTGC
Source organism: Agapanthus africanus (assembly GCA_030015575.1). Classification (NCBI taxonomy): domain Eukaryota; kingdom Viridiplantae; phylum Streptophyta; class Magnoliopsida; order Asparagales; family Amaryllidaceae; genus Agapanthus; species Agapanthus africanus. The sequence goes on along the minus strand of JASDDO010000026.1, from coordinate 392,987,106 downwards.
AGGAAGATGTACATTAAGCTCTGGTGGTCCGTGAAAACCTGACATGACTCTCGAACAAGTAGTGTCTCCAAATCTCCCACACAAAATCACCGCGGCCATCTCCAGATCATGAGTGGAATATACTTCTCGTACTTCCTCCAGATGTAGGGAAGCAAAAGCGATAACTCTACAGTGTCACCTCAGTACACACTCGAGCCCACTCAAGAAACATTACAGTTAAACAACAAGGTCGCCCGAACCAAAAGCAAGAAAGAACTGATGCAGTTGTTTAACAGAATCTTCAACTGCCGAAACTCCGTACACATGCCTCAGTCCACAGAAAAGAAACCTCCCTTCCGGTCCATTCAGTCGACGGTGCAGCACTACTCTAGCAATCCTGCATGAAACGGCGGTTAAAACATGCTAAGCCCCAAATCCACGGACCTTCGTCCTGCACACATGCCTGGGCCTAAGCTGTACGGCCACGATCTCCCTCGGAACCATACGAAACCGTCTCCCGTGACTACAAGACCTAGGAGACAAACAAAACAAGCCTGAAGAAACACTCCGAGAATCTAGCAAACTGCTGGTACTCTCCCAGTATCTGCATAACAAATCCTCAAGTGCTACTACTGTCCCTCAAGACACATTAGATAGACCAGAATGTCGCAAATAACACAACAATAACTGGTCGAGGAACGGCCTGAAGAAATCTGGTTCATCACATCTACGAATGCTGCTAGGGCATCAGTGAATCCAACGACTCACAAAACACACAAAGCCCGTCGCACGCATAAGGCAGTCTTCGGAATGCTATCACTCCGAATCCGCAATAATGATGACCTGATCCCAAGCAAACTTAGAAAATGTCTCGCACTCTGGAGCTGATCGAGGAAATCGTCACGGCGAGGTGAAGGATACCTATCCGCACCGTAAGCCAGTTCAATTAACGATCCGTCGATACACAACCTCAAACTGCCATCTTTCTCCTTGACGAACAGGAATAGGAGCTTCCAAGAGCGAAACACTTAGACGCATAAGACTCCCCAAACCACAACTCTGCAGCTGATCCTTAAGCTCCCCAAGCTTCGCCGGCTTATCCGGAACAACGTCGGAAAAACTCTCGCACGAAAGGAACCCGGTCCAATAATCCCACTGTGGCTCCGGTATCACGAATGAACGCCAAGAATCCACACATCTCCTCAGTAGCCGACTAGCGAAAAAGGCTGAATTCAAGCTGTGAGAGGCGGCACAACTATCCACCTGCACAACAAGAACTGACTTGCCGGGAAAACAAACTTGACTGTTTCCTCACGGTAGTCCACAGACGCCTAACACGTAGTTAACCAGTCCATGCCTAGGAGAACGTCAAATCCAACATCTCTAGAAGGATCGAAACGATGGACGAATCTCTATCTCCTATCCGATTGGCACACAACTGAATACGTGTCGCGCAACAAAAGAATCACTGACAGAAGTTAACACAACTATAACTAACCTACCCAACCACGGTACAAGCATGAAAAACAACGAATACATGAAAAGAACATATAAATCAAGGGTACCTAAAATCTCCACATTGGACGTCTGCGCGTCCCGATGAGTAGAAGCAAACTCCTGTGTCTGCCCTCTACTCGCAGCTGGATAAACTCCTCTGGTAGACTGAGCCCTCTGAGCGAACCTTCCACGTCCACGGCCTCTCTGAGTACGATCCTGACGCCGTGCTGAGGAACAATCCCTGATGAAGTGCTGAAGGCTTCCGCATTGAAAACATCCACGCGCCGACTGCTGACCATCCTGGGGATGAGAGCTGAACGACTGTCCTCGTCCTAAGCCTCTGCTACTCCCGCGACGGCCACGAAATCTGTCTCGATGACCAAACCTCTGCCTCTGGGATGGTACACTGGTACGAGTCCTCCACTGTCCTGGAATATGTGCCTCGTCAACTGGAGCTGCAACCACTGGTGCTATGTAGGTGACGGACTGCTGCATGCTGATCGCAAGTGACAACTGAGTAATAGGGGTGACAGCCTCCTGTCGTAGCTCCCGAACGACATCAACCAAAGAACTCATAGTCTGGCGGAAGTCCTGCATCTCTGCCAAAAGTCTATCAATAGCATATGTCGTAGGCTGATCCGTCTGCACCTGTGCAACTAGAGTGCCATCCTGGTCAGTACTCGTCTCACCGGAGCCAACTCTGACCTCGGCCCTCGCTGCATCATTCTGAGTCCCCATAGTCATCGGCGGTAAGGCTATAAATAGATTTAAGATTCGATGAGAATAAGGAATCGAATCTCAAGGATATGAATCATCAAGGAAGGAATTTCAAGCAAATTGTACTTAGGTTACTTAATGCAAGGTACCGCATCGTGGGTATGCTGCAGACATACACACACTACGTTACTCTGCTTAAGCTACCTACTCCATCATACTAAGGTCATCCTACACTCCGAAAGGTAAAACCTAGCGCTCCGATACCAACTTTGTCACGACCCAAAATAGGCCCATGACGGCCCTAATACTACGCAACGCCCAAAGACGTAACGCAGTAAAAGAAAGCCAAAACGCAGAAATCTAAACCAAGAAAATACGGAAAAGATAATATAAGTTTTTGAAACATTTGAAATCGCAACCCAAATTCTTTAAAAGTTCTACTTTATTTCTTAAAGTTTTAGCAACACCCCCTTTTTGTAAAAACTAACCAAGATGAATGCAACACAAAAATATGAAGCTATAGCGAAGAAATAAAGACAATAGAAAGAAAGCTGTATATAAAAGACAACAAACCCACAACTAATATACAGTAACGTCCTCACCAAGTCTCTAAGTCAACAACATAATAGTAGATGGAGAGTACAAGATACAACGAATGTACAATACAAAATACAGATGACCACCAAAACCCACCTAGGCAAAATAGTACTGTGAGCTGATGCGGTATCTGTAGCAAAAGATGATAGCTGAAAAGCTGAATAGCCTGCCTCGACTACTCTGGGGAACAACCTGGAACACCTGTGGCACAACGGTGGTGAGTTGTCAACTCGTGAATAGTAGATAACATATGCAGGTAATCGCAGGAATGTACGTACAGCATGAATCTAAGATATGCGATAACAGTAATAACGTGTCATGTGAATGGAGAATAATGGAAAGTACACTAGCAGGTACAATCAATATGTGAAGCAATAGTAACATGACAATAATATGCAATAACCATGCAATAGGGATATGAGAAAGTAAATATGCAACTATCATAAGGGTACACTAACAGGTACTACCAATTTATGAAACTGTGCATAAAGTAGATAAGTGTGAGGTATGGGGTGGAATATGTCATTTCCACGGAAACCTAACATCATGGCAGGATCACAATCCATCAAGACACTCAAATCCACAATTCCTCAAATCAGCCCCCAAACTGGGCTCTCATATCATATAAGTCTCACATCACCTCAATGTACAATATCGAATAGCTCTTCTATATCTCGAATATACAAATCAACAATCTCTTTCATATCTAATATCCAATGTCAATGAATCAGCTATATCCCAAGTCGAATCTCAAGTATATTTTTAACATCCTAAAGGTATATATATTTGCAAAAATAAATATGATGGGGTCAATACACATATATTAGCGTCCCATTCCACTAATATTGGTGTAAGGGTATATATAACAACGGCTAATCCCCTGTTATATATACAAAGGTGTTTAAAAGAAATATCATGAAAACAATGTGCCAAGTATCGACACAGAAATCCTGATAGGTACGTATCATACGCTGTCCGGAAAGCACGAGTGCCTAGCTCTGACCCTCGCCTTTCGACGTATGCATACGTGCATGACTCCCAACGGTGTCTCCATGACCTCCGCCGAGTCATTGGTACTGTCACCAGATGGTATGGTTCCCCTGCCGGGCTCATCGGCTCATAGTACATCGACATCCCTTTCTTGCCCCGGGGTACCTCCGGGCCCCACCATGTACCCTCTACGGCCTCGACGCCTCCTCGTAGGGGTATATATAATCAGCACCGATAAAACTCATGGTGGATGTGCAAATATCATATCAAGGAAACCGGGTTTTTCAATGTATGCATAATTTCATGAACTCCCACGGTTCCCAAATCCAGAAAACATCATGTAAAATCCAAATAATAATGCGCAATCCAGGAATAAACATATACGATATATCTGAAATGCGAGCATTTAAATGAGAATATGTAGCTGAAACCAGATGCATGCAAAACCAATAAGGTACAGCTAAGTAACATCAGTAAAGGTAAATATATGATTGCAACTGAATATGTGTGTAATATACAGGTGTAGCAATGTAAAGGTATCTACCTATAGGAACTGATGTCGTATACCCCCCTGGGTATAAGAAGAATATGAGTAAGATATACCTGTAGATGTATCGTAAAGGGTATGTGTACCTATCACTAATGGTACGATACTCTATAGGTATATAGGTATGGTAATGTCATATGTGATAAGAAGTACGAATCAATGTCACAAGGTCCCTAACCAAGCAATATAATGTCTGTAATGGTTTGTGTGTGACATGGCAATTATTGACGGTGTGTTTGTAGCATACAATCCGTGCTCGTGCAACATGAACCGTCAATAATATGTGCGGTGTCCTACTGCTGCTAGTCACAGTATAACTATATCAAGGAAATAAAGTAAATGTGCAATTCTAACAATGACGTAGAATATGCGACAAGTATTGAATCCTAGCCCAGACGCATAACGCCATGTGGGCGATTCCCCTGTAGATGTTAAATCTACTCACCTACGCTCCACGCTAGGTGAATCCTACCATCTGCTCCCCCCTGTAGTAGTGTCCGTAGTCCCTGCCTGTAAACATACAAATAAGACACGGAAATTATATATAAGCCAAATATCTCGCAAAACGCGATATCGAACCCAAACGAGAAACTCACGTCGCGAACTAAACGCGCGTGCACGATACGCTAAAACGTGTGTATACGCGTCTAAAACCATCGCGACACGCCGCGATACGCTGGATCACAGACCCCTCTCACGTATCGCGCAAACACAACGAACACCAAATACGATATATAGTCCCAGATTTTCCTACAGGTCAAATCTTACAAAACTAGACATGCCAAAACACTATACAATCCTACAGACAACCCTAGCCAAGTCCCCAATACCCCAGTCCCCAACTTGGCCGCAAATTGCGGCCAAACCTAATAAAACTGCGGCCTGGGTAGAGAATTAGGGGGTCGTGCTCAGGTGGTGTGTTCTATACCTAGTGTACATGCTCCAGTTTGCTCAATTTTATCCTGAAGTGTCTGGGTGAAAAGCAGATCATAGAAACCCAATATATCACTTTAAAAACACCAAATTGCACAATTTAGAAACCTTATGGTATTTTAGTGTAATCTGGATTAAATCTCAGTTCAAGAGACCCTAACAACACTTAAATAAGTAGGGTTTACCAACACAAACATCACTTTGCCACAAGTCCACACAAATTACCATAATTAGCACTAAACTAGCTATTTTAACACTAATCGAAGCTAATAAACACACAAGCTAAGCAACTAGGGAAAAGGGTTTAGAACTATACCCAAAAGGATATCAAGAAGCAGGAGAAGAAGTGAGAGGAGCTGCTGCAAGTGCTGGGGCTGCTGCTGCTACAGCTGCTGATGCTGTTGCTGTCTGCTGCTACTGATGCTGCTTCTGCCTCAGCTGCTGTTGCTTCTGGTGCTGATGCTGATGGCTGCTGCTGCTGTTGCCTTCTGCTGCTGCTGGAGCTGAAGTCTTGTGTGTGTGAGTGTGTTTGAGAGTGAGAGAATGAGGGAAATGAGAGTGAGAAGTGAGAGTGAGAACACAAGTCAAGAACCCCTCCCTCTCTCTCTCTCTCTCATCATTTAATGGGCATGGCTCATACCATGTTGCCCCATGCCCTCTCTCTCTCACAAGTCAACACTTCAAACCAAAATAAAAACCCTTTTAAATAAAAATCATTTTTCATTTCCTAATAACAACCATAACACTTAAAACCCAAAACACCTAAACAAAAGTATAAAACTAGATTAAGCAATGGTTAAACCACAATTAACACCCTAGTTTACATGCACAAGTGTGTGTGTGCCTAGACAGATCCTAATAAAATACTCAATAAATAGGATAAAATAATTAAAACCCAATTTGGTAAACTTTTTATTAAAAACCATATATTAAAATATAATTAGTCACAGAACAAATTCTAAGGTGTTACAGAAACTCAGTAGTACTCATCATAGAGCACACCTTATCATATAGGCTGTGATTGCTCCGCCCCGATATACCATCATGCTATGGTGTATACGGAGGAGTAATGCTGAGAGAGAATCTCATTCTCCTTTAGAATAATCCAGGATTTTCGTGCTGAAGTACTCTCCTCCTTGATCACATCAAAGGATATAATACTTATACCCGTTTTGGTTCTCTACTTCTAACTTATATTCTGGGAATATCTCAAAAGGTTCGGACTTATGTTTCAACAGGAACATATGTCTGAATTTTTAGAGAGTATCAGAGAATGTAATGAAATACGAAGAACCGGTCCTGGCATGTGTAGACAGGAGACCTTACATACATCATCATGTATCAGTCCCAAGAGTTTACTAACTCTTTCTCCGTTTCCAGTAAACGGAGCTGTGGTCATCATATCTTTGTGACATGACTGGTAAGTTTCACAAGATGTAAATTCAAACTGATTTAAATATACATCTAAATGTAACTTCAGCCAGTCGGGTCGCATTAATATGACCTAGTCTACAATACCTCAAGAAGGATCCGTTCATTTCTGAACTCTTCCTCTTGTTTGTGTTCCGTATACTAAGAACTGTAGTTTGATTTAGAACGTCAATGCTTTTAGATAACGTGCCTGAACCGATCAACTTTTGATATAGGAAATGTTCAAAACATTATCCAACAATACAAAATTTTATCATTTCTTTACTAATAAAGAGACTGATCTGATTTTGTATATCAGGTTCGGTATCTAATAGCATTTCTTCAGAATCAAAGTACTGTTAATACAGGGTGACAGTGACCAACAGACTTGGCTGCAACACTTGCCCCGTTTTCTGTCTCATGAAACTTATCATCCGTTCTCAGTTCTCTACCTATCTGTAGCCCTATGTAACAGATTACATATCTGGGATTCTGATCCGGTATCAAATACCCAGGACGTGGAGGATACAGAGAAACAGTTCTTTGTAACGAACACACCCGAAGATGATGCATCATTATGCACTTTCTTTGTTTGGGCGGCACGGGAAATCTGGTATTCCCCTATTTCCTGCTCTGTCTTATAACAATTATAAGTTGGAGCGGGACCAACGTTCCCCAGCTCAGTATAACAAGCGGGTTCGGTAAAATATCCGTATTATTATCTTGATTAAGGCGTGACATGGTCGCTACCAGGAGAGAGAGAGAAAAAAACACTCAGCGTGCGCTCTTGCAAGAATAGATTGGTTATTATTTTATCTAATCAGGATGGCTCCCACTGTTTTTATCAAATCTTCCTTCAAACCCTAAAAGGATAGACTAGCCGGGATTAATTACACGCTATAAGTTCGCCAATCTATCAGCCAGGCCAGTGTCGGTACTTTGAGGGAGGTCCCCCGTGCTTTCGCACGAACCTAATTAATTTAAACCTCGTTTTCCCAGAGGCGTAACCCCGTTGACACCTTTCTAGAAACCTACTTGATCGGCTAATTGTAATGTGTAAAACTCTCCCAGGAGTAACAATTACTCGCAGCGGGTATCGGGATCCAACTATCTCATAGAAGGTATGCAATCTCATTGCAAATTTCAACACTTGAAATTCCCGATAATATTTTGCCCCTAACCTCCTATGACCTTGACAAAGGCCAACAAACCATAGGATGCTAGTCAAGTTCAACCCGTCATTTCCTGATTGAATTAAACCCACCCGCACGACCCTTGACAAAGGCCAACAAGGTTGCACGACTACCCTAACCCAATCTGCATCATATGCATAAGCAGATAAGCACCAGTCAGCTACCGCACACTACGCCTTGACAAAGGCCAACAAACGCAGCACGAATACTAACTACTACTTATCTGAAATGACGGAGGGCTACGACAGGTTTTTCTGAAAACCTATTGCGTAATGAACTTGATATCGTTGTAGGATCGAATGAATTTTGAAATGGAGTGTCTTTGAGGCTTTTCTAGTTTTGCTAAAGGAGTCACTCCAGGTGAAGGGATCGTCGGTCCTTTCCTCGTCGAATGAGGTGCGGGATATATCATATATATCACTGTGCAAAGCAGAAACTTATAGAAGCAATCAAAAACAAACCGAGGGTTGTAGCATATGCCAGTTATTGCTAAAGGAGTCACTCCCGGTGAAGGGATCTCGGTCCTTTCCATATCGAATAAGGTGCAGGATATATCATATATACCTCTGTGCAAAGCAAGAACTGTAGCTACCTGTTTTATTTTTGAAATTCGATTCCACGACATCTTAGGTTTCTTTTATTTCATTAATCACATTAATGAAGTCCCATCATTTAAGTTACATAAACATCACAGATAAATACGACGTACACTTATGACATCCGCATTCGCCTCGATGTCCCCTCGTGCACAGTTAGGTTAGGTGACTAACGGCAGAGCGGGGCAGGGCTAGCGCGGGTGTAAAACATAAGTAACATCTATATAATATATCATATATACTATATACAGTATCTATCACAGAACATATCACATGATCACATCACAGATATCGCAGCAGAATATATCATATGAAATATTGGATATACTAGGAAGTTCGTGTTTTCAATACGAGCCAGTATAAAACACGGATTCCACGGTCGCGATGAATAGCCAAACCCATACCCCTAGACCCCTACGAGAGTGGCAAGCAACGCTACCAATCCTAGAGTTAGGAGACCCGGACTCGACTCCTCGAGTTGGTCTCCCACTGGACTCCAGAACCCGGTTACTTGTGCCCTCCTCCTTGGGTCTATCCTAGTGCGGAAAAGTAAATAATATACAAACGGTGACAACTTCCGCAACCTGGAAGTGCCCCAATAAAAGAATATTACATACAAGTTTTTACATGAATGAAAATGAAAAACAATCATCTCACATAAAAAACCCCGGCTATTCAAACACGACGATCCAATATAACATATCCAGCAACACATAACATCACATGTCATCAACGTAAGTAAATATGCGCATGCCAATTGTCGTTGACATATAGCAACGAAACCGGCGATATCACATATTACACTTAAGGTCACAGAAAAGAAAGTGTAAAACTACAACAGTTGGAATCCGCAACCTGCATAGACATCGCATGCCTAATCAAATGAATTCCTTAGACATCGCATGCCTAACAATTATAAACCCCGCATTTTAGTCTCATTATCAAAAACACTTTTCAATATCAAGTCGGGCAATTCAACAAGATTCCCGACAACCTGATCGAATGCTCGTCGCAAACTTTAGTAGGCGGCCGCACCCCCGACGCCGTCGACGAAGTGCACCAAGGCGGAACACCGCTGCCGCGAGCACCCGAACGGATGCTTTCGGCAATGGGGTTCTCCTACAGTCACTTGGTCGGGGCTATGGGGCGTGGCTATCTATTAAGTTTTACCGGCGAGTATCCGCGTACGCTACATGATTGCGACGGACTTTTGATCACATCAAAATTCCATGGCAACCGATCAAGTGAGACTAAACTGCTATGTTTATAACATCCAAATCAGTTATCTCATAACTACTTGTGGATTCCAAGTATTGTATCCCATTCCAGATAAACAGAAATTGTTAAACTTTCCGATCGAACAGTCAAACACCCAAGTTTTTCCGAAACAGCTCAACACATGAAATAGGTTTAAAAACATCCAGTTCATGCCTCAGTACCAACGGTCCAGCCGTAGAAGGGTCAAGCCAACGCCTCACATGTGGCATGCTGTACTGCCCCAAACCCTAATGTTCAAAGGGCAGTTCAAGACGGTCACATAATCGAGTTAAGGTTTGTTGTCTTCTAGAGGGACCATCGCGTTACTTGCACTACTTAGAATGTCATTAAACTACGGAAAAATCCAACACTTGGAAATTTCCCGGCAGGGGAAAAAGTGGGTATTTATATCCGGTCGAACTTTTTAACAGTTTCTAAAATATCTGGAAAAACTTAAACGAAGTTAAATTATCCGATCAAATTAACGAGTCCCCAATAAAACCCTAGAAAACTCAACAGTTGAGTGGAATTAAGAAATTCCCAAAAAAAATTGCCAAGAAAGGACCAAAGAATAAATATATGAAATTTCATGGACTAAATCCAAATTTTGGCCGCGGAACCGCCGCCAAAACCCTGGTTTCGCCGCAGTTCCGTGGTCATTTTGAGGATTTAGTGGACCGTACTTCACAGTAATTCTTAGTTTTTCCTGCTTGTTTTTCTGAGAATTTTTAATTCACAAAAATCCACTGTTTTGAAAAATGTACAGAGAAGGGTTTTGTCGGGGTTTACGGGTTCGATCGGACTTCTAAGTTCGTCTACACTTCGCATAAAGCTCTAGCTAGGCTCTGATACCACTGTAGGGTTCCTAGGCACACTAATGAGATCTCACAAGGCATCAATCATGCCAATTTCAAATTTTACAAGTGCCGAGAAACCCTAATACGGATTCGTTAACTAGAGATTAGGCGAAACTAGAAGATAGTTAACAACTTAACTAAAGGGTGAACGGAAATACAACCTTTGTAGATCCGGTCCTCCACCTCCATAGCTCCGTGACGGTGTACCCTCGCTGCGATCATCGGATCCCGGACTCTAGCGTCGGCTTCATCGGAGAAATGGGCGGGCTAGGTCGTCGACTTCGATGCCGAAGATGATCTACGTCGAGGCAACACAAGATCAAGCTCCAACTTCACCAAGCCATGAAACTTGTGAAAAAAACACCGTATACTACTTGGCAAGTGGTAGAGGATGAAGAAATAGATAGTGGGTTCACTTTAGAATTGGATTTCTCACTCTTTTTCTCATTTCACCATTGAAGCTAGCAAGCTTCTTTCTTCTTGAAGAAGAAGAAGAAGAAGAAGATAATATGATGAGAATTATTGGAAAATAGAAAATAAGTCATTCTTATCATATTTGCAACCATGGTTAAGTGTAGAGAATAAACTAAGGTTAGGTGAATGGTTAGGTTTAGCAAAGAAACAAAATGGTCAAAGCTTCATGAAGTTTCAAGTAAATCCAAAGAAAGCCACCATTTTATTTCATGCCAAAGAAAATAAATAAATAAAAACCCTAGCCATTTACTTAACCAAGGTTTAAATCAAACATACACCCAAGTTTGCATGTATCATCAAACATGATACAAACTAGTGCACAAAACTATATCAAATATACAATGTGCACATCAAGTGAGAAAATCCATCTTAAGTGAACTAATACTAGTTAATGTAAAATAATATATCAAATATATAATTATACATTAAATCATTAAATCAACACTTGATTTAACGATCCGGTCATATCGCATATAACCGACTAATATCAAGTGTACCAATGTATCGAATCAACACTTGATTCGGTAACCCGGCTATATCACATATAACCGACCAATGATACAAATCGCGAGAATAGAATACAGTATCACATACTGGTATAATTCTCGGTCCCGCACATATCTCATATGCGCTCCTATTTCGTTTTGCTTGAGCCAGGAAACCTCTGTGTAGGACTCTAAAGACTCGTCAATACGCCGGCAGCAGGTGATGATCATATCAAACACCCACAAGCCGCAAGCGGTCTGCTAAACGTAACGGCCACCCGGGTATTGAGCGATCAGAAGATCGACGAGTAAGCCCGCTCACACTCCTGTGAATCCAACCAGTAACACTTACCGTACAGTCCTGTCTGTTCGTCTGATATGTCGCATATCTCGCCTAGGGGTGGTAAACGTCAGACCCCAATAGCTCGATAAGTCGTGTCGATATGAGGTCTATAACAGTTTGAGAAACTACTGGTAATACTTACCAGTAAATCTCAGCAACCCTAGCCAGGGATTTCCGGTTATAGCCAATCGAACACAGTGCAACATCAACTCCCTATACCGGGAGAGACGAATCCCCTCCTATCGCTCATTGCCTCCATGCGATTCGGGACTATACCCAAAAACCATCGTTTTGCACGCCCTCTTGGACGTGGTAAGGTGGAAATCAAAGCACAGTGGGAATCACACAAGACTCTATGACGATCTCGGGTCTACAGACTAACCTGTACCAGTGTCACCAGAGAACTGCCATCTGACGTAAGGTATAATACCATCTGGGAGTTCTCGGCAAGTCCGTCCAGTGTACCCAGTCTCCACTGAGCACCCGTATATCATCTCTGATGTCAAACACCAATGGATATGGGATCATCCATCGCCCATCTGTATGGGTCGAGAAGGTATACGCTAGTCTACTCTGGCATATCGATGCCCCGTCTCGATACACCCACGACTAGGAACCTTGAAGGATGTACTTATGGACTACCATGTCCCCACTAGTATGATCCGCATCATAGTCCAGGTAGTCAAGTACACATCCTAAGGGCTTTACCAACATGTAACAGAGAGACAATCAGTGTACACGTTAAGGTAAAGAGCAACCAGATAGCATACTATCATGTCGAGCAAGAAAGTCTTCCCTATATATGTCCCAGCATCCACTACAATATACATCCTATGTACAGTAATGGCCTCTAGGGCATACATATAACTAAAAATTTGGACTTGAAATGAAGAATTGAGGTGAAATCAAAAATGGGGCAGCAAACAATAAGTTGCCGGCCAAGCTTGAAAGAGGTGGAGGTTTGTGGAATTTTGTAGAAAATTCTAGAAGAAAAATTCAAATAATTGCATAATAAAACAAAAAAAGCTTTATGTCATCATTTTCTTTTCTTTAAAATTCATTCTATTATCTTAAATATCTAGATATTTTGGGTGAGAAATAATTAAGCTTAAAATAGTGATTAACTTAGCATAAATTCCCATTAGTAGTAATTAACCCAATCCAAAATCAAATTATCACTAATAAAATGCACAAATAAAGCATTAAAATAATATTTTAATTTGGAAAAATATTAAAATGCACAAAAATTACCAGTGGCTTCCAAAAACCCGCAAACTAGCAATTTCCTAGCTAAACTAGGTGCAGTGCATTCTATACTGCAAAAAGATCGTTTCTACATTTTTACGGAAAATACAATTTATTTTACCTAAAAACGAAAAATTCGCTAAACGGTTTCTAAAACATTACAGTTTCTCAGCCATTCTTTATAATTTGGTCCTGTCAGTTTGTTTTTCTCTAAAAGAAGCTTAAGTCTCGTCATATGGTATCTGCCATTAGGAGAGAGAGAGAAATACACTCAGCGAAATGCTCTTGCAAAGCTTTATATTGGTTATTATCTTATCTAATCGATGTCTCCCACTGCTTTTATCAAATTTTCTTTCAAAAACCTCGAAAAGAAATCTAGTCAGGATTAATTACATTCTACAGTTTCGCTAACCGGTCAGCCAGGACAATGTCAGTACTTTGAGGGGGTTTCCCCGTGCTTTCGCACGGACCTAATTAAAATAAATCTCGTTTTCCCAGAGGTCTAACCCCGTTGTAACTCCTTGAAAATTCGTTTAGCTTAATTTTCGTGTTAATTAACGATAATGCGTGTTTTTCATAAAACCTCGTTAATAATTATTTTCCACGTCGACCGGAATAAATCTATTTTAATTGTGAAAATATGTAAATATATATATATATATATATAATTGTGTTTTATTAATTAACATTTAATTTATTTTTCACATATTTATCAATTTTCTTAACTATTATTGTCTAAGTTAAAATTTTCGTTAGCATGCACAACCCTATAATCACCCTAGGTAAATATTGTAGCATGTCTTTCATTTTCTTTTTCCCTCATGGTTCTATTTTCCTTTTTTATCACAAAACAAAGCTTAAGAAAAGAAAAGAATATGAAAAAGAAATGAACAAGGAGGCATGGGGGCATTTATGAGGCATGGGGGGCTTGACTTTGGACACACACCATCACTCTCTCTCTGTCTCTCTCTTCCCCTCAGCCCAGCAACAGCCCCAGCAGCAGCCTCCCCCTCCCCTTCATTCCTTCTTCTTCTTCTCTCATTTCCTAGCCTTTTTCCAAAAGAAAATCCAAGAACTTTCTTGCAAAGGTCATCTCAAACTTCCCATTTTCCAATCAAGCTTGGTTCTTGACAAGTCTTTATGAGTGCTAGCTTGTTTGAATCACCCTCTCTATCAACTTGAGGTATAAGCCTAATCCAAAACTTAATTTTCTAAAACTTTTGTTTATTTAGCTTAATTTAGTGTTTAATTGGTTATTAGTGCTAATTATGTGATTTAAGAGGAGATTAGGTTAAGGCAAGGTTTTTATGGCTTAAGTAGCTTAATAAAGTGTTGTTAGTGTTAATTAATCCATGTCTTCCACCAGTTTACACTAAAACCCCATATTGTTTTAAATTAGTGTTTAATTGGTGTTATAATTAAGAATTATGTTTGTTTTTGGATCTTCCTTCAAACCAGAAGCTTCAGGCAAAAGTTGCAATTACTGGAGCACGTTTACTGAACTAGGATCACACACACGAATCACGAGACCATCATTCCCCTTCTTGGCTGCAAATTAAAGGGTTCTGGCTGCGAATTGCGGCCAGAGTAGGGACGTGGGTGTCAGGGTTTGGTCTATGGGTGTTTGCTGTATATTTAAGGTATTTGGTATATGCAACTTTTCCTAGTTCAACTCGTATCAAAATCTGGAACCAATTACCTTGTTTTTAGTACTTTTAGACTTGCACGACACGTACGTTATGAGTTTGGGTTTGGTGTTTGCTGTGTATCACGGCATGTCGGGGTGGTTTCAGACGTTAGCACACATGTTTTGGCATTTCGAATACACACGCATTTAGCTCGCGACACTAGTTTCTCGTATGGTCTTGATATCACGTTTTTGCAGGATTTTAGCCTTATGTATGTTGCTTGGTGTAAATTCTAGGATCGTTCGCGGAGACATCGGACGCGGCGCAGAATGGAAAGGCGGTGATCGGATCAGACTAGCGGAGGCGTTCCGGTGAGTAGATGTACACATCTACGGGGGAAATCGTTCGCATGGCGCAAGACGCCCAATAGTTAGAATTTCGTTTAGTACTTAATAAACCTGCATTTGATATATTTAATTCATCAGGATAGATACGTAGGATTGCTAGTCATTTGCACATATCTTATTGCATCATTGTTCATGCATAGCTTTCTAGTTCCGCATCGCATTGCATATTGTTGATATTATAGACATTCATAAATTCCTACATGTTCATGTATTATGATTCTTCTCGAGAATTTATGTATTTATGAGATTTATGGATTTGGAGAAACCGCAAGAATTTAAGAACGTATTATCATTTTAAAAATGTAAGTTGCGGTTTTCTCATGATATGATGTATACATATCGTCCACCATGAGATTTCTTGGTGCTTGAGCGGTAGCATACACCCGAATCGAGGAGGAGGAGGAACCGTCTGTTGGTGCATAGTGGACCCGGTGCGGTACCTCGGGGCAAGATGGTCGCAGATGATGGCGTTGAGCCCGGCAAGGGAGCACTACCAAATGGTTATTTGTGACGCGGCGGATATCCGGAGGATACCGACGTAGTCTTGAGTTTTGAGGATATAGGCTAGTCCGGATTTGCCCGAGCCCTGGATCAGATATTTGGACCAGTCCGGATTGCCGGAGCCTGGGATAATTGAGATATTCATATTTAGTGTCGATACTTGACACAGATTTATATTGATTTCATTGATGAAACTAAAGCTAAATTACAGAAGTTTAATAAGATAAGAATACAGATTTCCCATGTTAATAATATTTAAATCTCGTATTGTTTATTGCATACATGTTGCATACATATTATTATATTGCATCATATTAGTATTTGTAAGTTGTGACATCATTGTGTACATGCTTACGATAGCCTTATTAGATGTTACTTATTACTCACGAGTTGGCAACACACCCCCGTCGTGCCACAGTGTTTTGTAGGTCTGACCCGTCAGCACAGTAGCGGCGGGCGCACCTCCTCTTTTGCTCCTTTTGCTTGGACTCTCAGCATTGTTCGTAGGTGGGTTGCGAGGTTATTTTATTGCCACCTTGTATCATTATTGTATCTAGTGTACTCCATCTACCTTATCTACCATATGTTTTGTTGTATTAGCGACTTAGAGACGAGACAGTGAGATTTGTGTATTTATATGTTGTATCTCTGGATCGAGCTCACTTGAGCCGACATGATGCTTTATTACTTTATGCCTTTATATGCTTATTTAGAACAGTGCTGATTTATATTGCGTGTGGTTTTGAGTCCGCCTTGGGCGAAGAGCTAGCTCCCGCTTGGGGATGCCTTTTCATGATATATATATATTCCTGTTTTGTACCCGTTTGGGGCCAACATTTACAAAGGAGACTCTGCCGAAATTTTCGGAAAATGATGTTGCTTTTAAAAAGCTTGATGTGACGTATTTGATTTAAATCACTTTCAACAAAATTTTGGTTTTCCTTCACTCTACTGCTCTTTTTGGTTTTGATTTCTGGGTTTTGGCTTACTTAGATTACATACGCCTCGAGACGTTTCGTAATTTAAGTGCCAGTCACGTTCCGTATTTTTTTCGGGTCGTGACAAAGTTGGTATCAGAGCGTTAGGTTTTACCTTTCTGAGTGTAGGATGACCCTCGGTAGATGGAGTAGGTAACTTAAGCAGAGTGACGTAGCGTGTGTATGTTCCGCGGCATACCTACGATACGATCCTCCGCCTAAGTGACCTTAGGATATAATTGCTTGCAATTCCTCCTTCGATTCCTTATATCCCATGATTCTGTTGCGCTATTTTTATTATCCTGTTTCCTGTACCAGCCATTATACCACCGAAGACCACGAGGGCTCAGAGGGCTGCCGCCAGAGATGAGATTCGAGCGGGCTCGTCTGGGGGGAGGACTGACCAGGACGGTACGCTCGCTGCACAGGAGCAGATTGATCCGCCTTTGATAAATCGTATCACTAGGCTAGAGGCAGATATGCAGGATTTGCACCAGATGATGGGATCGTTGGTTGTCGCCAGTCGAGCGTAGCGACAGGAGGTTGCCACTCCTGTTACCCAGTTATTCCATGCTATCAGCACACAGCATTGTGTTACATATACAGCAGCAGTGGACGTAGCCCTACTAGATGAGGAGCGTCTTCCCGAGACTTTAGAAGTTCCGGAACCGAGGAGGACTCGTACAGGTGTATCAGCCCAGAAACAAATGTTTAGACGCCGCGACAGATTTCGTTTAGGTCGTGGGAGTAGCAGAGGCTTGGGATGAGGTCAGTTATTTAGCTTTTACCCCTAAGAGGGTCAGCAGTCATCGTCTGGATTCTTCCGGTGCGGGAGTCTCCATCACCTCGTTAGGAATTGTACCGTGGTACACCAGAGAAGGGCAGTCGTACCATATGTTACCTTACCACCTTCACCTCTGGGAGAGTCGCATTTTGCTCCTGTTGTTGATCTGCGTCAGACTTATGTTCAGAGAGGTCGTGGTCATGGAGGGTTTGTTCCGAGAGGACAGGGTGGCAGAAGAGGAGGACAGACAGTTGCAGGTAAGGGTCAGGCATGAGCATGTGCTTCGACTCATCAGGACGCGCAGACGTCCAATGCATAGTTCTTAGGTACTTTTTCTATATGTTCTTTTGATGCACACGTTTTGTTTAATCCAGGACCTATGCACTCATATGTTTCTACACACTTCGTACCGAAGCTGGGCCGAGAGTCGTGTTTGCTAGATTAACCGCTTTTCGTGACTCCTCCTGTTGGCGAGTCACTTGTTGCGCGACACGTGTTTCGGTCATGTGACAATCGGATAGGAGATAGAGATTCGTCCGTCGATTTGATCCTTCTAGATATGTTGGACTTTGACGTTCTCCTGGGCACGGACCGGTTAGCTACGTGCCATGCGTCTGTGGACTGCAGCGAGGAGACAGTCAGGTTTCGTTTTCCCGACGAGCCTGTTCTTGTTGTGCAGGGGGACCGTGGTGCCGTCCCTCACAGTTTGATTTCAGCCTTTTTTGCTAGTCGGCATTTGAGGAGAGGATGTCGGGGATTCTTAGCTTCCATTTATGATACCGGAGCCACAGTAGATTCGTTGGGCTGGGTTTCTATCGTGTGAGAGTTTCCCGGCATTTTTCCCCGATGAGTTACCTGGACTGCCGTCAGAGCGTGAGATGAGTTTTGCATTAATTTGATCCTCGGCACGGGGCCTATTTCTATACCGCCTTACCGGATGGTCCCGACGGAGCTTAGGGAGCTCAAGGATCAGCTGCAAGAGTTGCTTGTTAGGGGACTTGTACGTCCAAGTTTTTCGCCTTGGGGACCTCCTGTTCTGTTTTTCAAGAAGAAGGGCGGCAGTTTGAGGTTGTGCATTGATTTTTCGTCAATTGAACTGAGTTAAGGTGCGGAATAGTTATCCTTTACCTCGCATTGACGATTCGTTTGATCAGCTCCAGGATGCGGGACATTTTTCTAAGTTTGATTTGAGATCAGGTTATCATCAGTTGAGGGTTCGGAATGATGACATTCCGAAGACTGCTTTTTCGTACACGCTACGGGCATTATGAGTTTTTGGTAGTGTCGTTTGGACTCACCAATGCCCCAGCAGCATTCATGGATGTGATGAACCAGATCTTTCAGGCCATTCCTCGACCAGTTTATTATTGTGTCATTGATGACATACTGGTTTGTAAGTGCACGGCGGCGCCCCGGCCGTCAATCCGACGCCGGAATGCGGAAGCGGTGATAAACTAAAAATTTTGCGGACTTTGCAAACCGGCACCACCGCGCACTAAACATCCGGATCGTAACCATTAACAAGTCTACGCTACTAACAAGAAAGGGAAGAGATATACCGACTGATCCGAGTCCTCCGGTCTTCATCTCCACTCCGATTTCCTCGCGGGATCTCCGTCCGTCTCCTCCTCGTCGGAAAGGGCACCACGAAGCCGGGTACTTTTACGGGCTCCCGCCTCAATACCGAGACAACTCGGGCATGAAGCCGGCAAGTCGACATGCCCAAGAGGTGCTGTAGAATCTAGTGTAGAATACGCTTTGTCTCAATGGGGTTTGTTGCCTTTGGATGGAGGAAACATGAATGGACTTTGGAATGAAGTGAAGAATTTTTGCAAGCATGAAAATGATATGAAGAAATTTGTGTAATGCCAACAATCAAATTTCTCTCTTCCTCACTACTAAGTGGCCGGCCATCATCATAATGGAATGGTGGTGGAGAGAAAAACCAAAAGCAAGAGGGAGGTGATGGTAGGAGAGGTCAAGAGGTGACCACAAACAACAACCATGCTTCAAAAAGAAAACAACCATACCCTTTCAAATCTCATCCTCATTCAATCAAATCATATTAAAACAAAAGCATGGTGCAAAAGAATATGAAAGCTATCATATCAATCTTTTTGCAATAAAACCCCTCCACAAAAGTTATTTGCACAATTGCAAATAACCCCCTCCATCGGAAAAGTCCGGCCGGGAAAGAACAAAGGAAAACCGGCCGGAACGGAATGCAAACTGGCAACTCCAGAAAACTGGCCCCGTAATAAATTACAGGAAAACCCCGATACTGTGCATACACACCCGCATCTGTATTCCGTCCGGATACAAATGCAAAGAGACAAAATCTACACTGTACTAAACTAGGACCGGCTTAAACCAAAGCCGGCTAGTAATATCCGTTCGATCCTGATGCGTGCAATACCGCACGTATCTGATCGAACCCTGCCATATACCTATACGGCTACTAGTACAAACCGTCCGATCCTGATCCGTGCAATACCGCACGTATCTGATCGGACCCTGCCATATCTCCATACGGCCTCTACAGCGTTTCGCCCGAAAGCTGAGTAACTGAAAGTGTGGTAGACTCTAAAGACTCGTCAATACTATGGCTGTGGATTTAACCACTAGCACGTCAGAGGTATAAGCCAATACGTAACGGGCCACCAGCTATTGACTAAAAGGGACGTCGATGAGCGAACTCATCCTGACACCCTACTGAGCCTGTCAGTGACAATATCCGTGCAGTCCGGTCCGTTCGTCTATGAGTATCGCATGGCGGGCCTAGGGGGTTGGTAAAAGTCAGACCCCCAAAAGCGGTACAAGTCGTGTCGGAGTGTAGCCCAGAACACCCTGAGATACTACTGGAATACCTACCAGTAAATCTCCTTGCCTTGGCCAAGGACTTTGTGTAATGGCTCTCCTAGACACAGCACGACCTCACCCCCAATACCGGGAGAGACGAACCCCTGAAGATACGCTCACTGCCTCCATGTGGCTCGGGACTGTACCCAACTAAAACCTGTTTGCACGACTCCTTTGAGCCGTGGTAGGGTAGTAATCAAAGTACAGTGGGAACTCACACGAGACAAATGACGATCCCCAGGTCGATGAACTAACCTGCACACATGTCACCAGGGAACTGCCATCTGACGTCTGGTATATGACCAACTAGCATGTTCCCGGCGAGTCCTGTCCGGTGTACTCATAACCCAATGAGCACCTGTATACATCTTAGGTGATCCAACTGACACCAGTGGCTTGTGAGACCGGCCACTGCCCCTCGTCGGGGTCTCGACTGTATACACTAGTCTACTAATGGAGTATCGATGCCCGGTCTCGAAACTCCCACGACTAGGGACCTTTTAAGGATATGCTTGTAGACCCCCAGCTCCTACTTATATGATCGCCCTCATACTGCTGGTGGTCAAGCAAGAATCCTAGGGGCTCTATCAACGTGTAATAGCGACGTGTCATGTCACCTAAAGCAGTACACGATGATAAAGGTAAACCAGATAGCATACTATCATCTCGAGTAAGACTGTCCTACTGGGATAGGTCCTCCCTCAATCATTACAATCACGTACCTGTGACCTAATAATTGACTCTGAGGGCACTATCTCCAACAATCTCCCACTTGCACTCAAGGCTAATTATTGCGATGTCGCATACTCACAGCCCGTGTGATACCGAACATCCAACTCCTCTACTAGTCAGTCTCACAAAGCTCGTTTGCGGAACTATTGCGTTCGAGGAACAGCCTCAGTGAGTGGATCCGCTTAGTTGTTTCTTTCTATGTCTCTCTATATCTCATGTTCGCGGAGAAACCCATCTCCCGAAATGAGCAAAATCAGTCTTAGAATATGTCTGGATGTCTGATGGGACCTAGCTCATAAATGAACTCCAAATCCAAACTTCTTAGACTGTATCGACAACTGAACTTAATCAGTGTCCTGCGCCATGCCTCCCTCAGTATTGCCTTGGATCACCTGTCCAAAATACTGCCCCTCGTCTGAGGGAAGACTATAACTCTGACAACCTGCTTGTCGTCCATGTCACCTTGGAACCCTGGAATGATAACTGTTTCCTGAATGAGGCTGTCGTTATCATATCCCTAGAACATCCACTTATGTTCTAAAACTGCTTCCGACTGTTTCTCCAGGATTGGATTAATGTCAACTTATTGCATCTAGTGCAAGAACAACATCTGGTGTGGTACTTGACATCTCACGATTGACTCAATTGCCTGAGCAAGTGATCTGCCAATCATGCCCGTCCCTCTCCCCTTTAGTCTGTAAGACACGTTTGGAGAGGGTGACTCCATTACCTGCAGGTACACTACCGTGCCAGGAGTCGTCCATCCTAAATACTCTTAGAATGCTGTCAAGTACCCTGATTGGGAAACCACCCAAATCTAGATCTAAAACCATAGATCTAGTAACCAGTATGTCTGATATAATACCCAATTCCTATGTGGAGAAACAACTGTGTGACAACCAAAATATAACCGATCGTAGTATAGGAGTTTCCTTTCCTACTTTGTGTATGTCATCCAAATACCATGACATTACACCCTACTACCTTCTCAACAGATCCATCCCCTATTCTGATGAAGTCAAACCTATGACTGTCACGTCAGAAATAGATGATCTATGTCCGCTACATCTGCTTTAGTCTATAAATAGACATAAGCTGCCTGTCCACCAATGCTTCCGCTGCTCCCACTGACTACGACAACCCTCTGGCAGAGTCATATACACGTACACTTCTAAAACTAGTTTTAGAACGACGCTATACTCATCCTCCCGCCGGGTCTCGTAACCTGGAACAACAACAATGGCAATTGTGGGTAAACAAGAACTTCTCTGTCACCGTCCTTGAGGCCACCGTAGTGCCTCTCGGGTGTCTGAAGTTACCCATCTTATCTGCGGAGTGGCCAATGGAATGTCAATCCAGATTGAATCTTTAGGTTCCTTATCAAATCTTCAGTAATCGTTTGTGGTTCTGGAATTACTTCCAGTTCTACCATACTCCCACTGCTGTTTTCTGAAAAAATCCATTTTTAATAAAACTGTGGCGAGTCTAGAACAATATCGCTATTGTTCATCCAGATGGTAGAAAATCAACCCTCGTCATAGCCTGGGTCAACCCACAAACAGCCATTACAGAAACGTGCCTTGAGTTGTCCAGTGTCTGGTTTTAATCATAAACCGGACAACTCCCCGTACCTTAACATCGTTAAGATATGAACTGTTCTATATCCAATATAGAAACAGAGGCACTGATTTAATTGAACCAGATTCAAATCATGCAGCTGTCCCCAGCGCATGTCAACTAAATGGAAGGAGGCCGATCAGCGTTACTCAACTTAGGAATACTTCCAATTATGAGTAACCTGAAAGAGAAGCAAGATCTCTTTATCATTACTATCAACTGAATACCATACACAAATATCTACATCTTCGATCTCTTTGAAGAATCCCGATACTTGCTATACCTGGTTCTCTACTCTATTCAAATACCTATAACTCCTCAAAACTTAGACCCTGTGTTTCCATGAAACACCTGTCTAAAAACTAGAGAAGTCATAAGTAAACCGAATATAGTACGAGGACCAACCCCTCTGTCCTGATGGACCCTGGACAACATACAATACTCTGTATAAGTCCCTTGAGTCTGATAACTCATTCATTGTGTGTCGTAGGTTGAAAACTGTACTTATGGTTAAGAAGAATTACACCGCTGTTTAATGCTCCTTACCTAACCATCCACTGATATAGGTAAATGTCGTAGACATAATTTCAGAAAGGTATATCTCACTCTATGAAAATAGACGTACAGATATATCAATTTGAAATTGGTGCATAACAGCGGATATTCAAAACCAAATACTTGCCGTCCGGCAAATAACCCAGGTGATTTCCTCAAATATCACCGATTACAACGAATCCCGATATAATGAGGATGATCACCCAATTCCCAATAACTTACTCCCACTCATCATCTGTAAAACTATACAGATGTGAGAATCGTACCTGGTAAATACATACCCTGGAGTAAGTATCTAATCGGGAAATCAGTTTTCCTTTAACATTACACAGTGAAACTGAAACATCGAAATGTTCCGATGGGGTATTCTGGTATTCCTAGTAATGCCTCTTCCAGATTTACGACTGTAACCGTATAGTTCTTTGCCACCTCTCCAAATCCCTTCATATGTCTTTAGTCTTTACCTTCTGCACACCCTTTTAGGCCAAATGGTTTTCTTCCTTCCCTACCGTTCGGCACCAGCCTATGGTTTGGAAGAAGACTATCCAATAAGCATAATGGGTGTACTGTCCCAATCCTAGGAACACTCGCAACACGAGAGAAGGTGAAGATAAAAGACACCTGAATGTACTTTATTCCTATTTCTCCTGAACCAGGATCCATCCCCGAACTGGAACAAGTTCCTTTCGAGTTCGTATATAACCATACGATGGAGTATCCAAATAAACTGTGGATCTTCGTAGTGATACGGAGTGTCCTGGAGAAATACAAAGGTGATGTGGGAGTGGTAACGAAATATTTGGTTTGGTCGTGAATATCTGTTGCAATTTACTTTGCCCTCCTACTAATCCCTTGCTTTGTCTGAACTTAATACCTTCTGCACACCATCGTTATGCTAATTGGTTTTCTTCATTCCCTACCGGTCGGCACCAGCCTAAGGTTTGGAAGAAGACAATCCAATTTGCGTAATAGGTGTACTACCCCTAAACCAAGGAGTACTCGTAACCTGAGAGAGGGTAAAAGGAAAAGACAACTGAATAATCCTATCCGTTTTCTCCAGAACCGGAAACCATCCTCGAATAAATTCTTTCGAGTTCGTATCTAACCATACGATGGTTTTGTCCAATGGAAGTGGACGTTCGTAGTAATACGGGGTGTCCTGGAGAAAAGGGTAAAAGTAGGAGTGGCAATGAGGTCTGCAACTCTGACAATCCAAAAGCCTGTGTTAAAGAAGGTTCGGTCAACTTGGTCACTGAGTCAAAGTCTTAGGGTCGGGTCAATGGTCACTGCCAGAGAGAGAGAGAAAAGAAACACTCAGCGTGCACTCTAACCTAGATCAGAATGGTTACCAATTTATCTAATCTGGAAGCCTCCCACTGTACCTCAAACTCTCCTCCAAACCTGAAAGAAGAATTAGTCGGGGTCACCCGAGGAGTAAACCAACTCATCAGTGGGAATCGGGATCCAACTATCATCGCATGATAACGTGACGGAATCCGCTCACGGTATAACACTCCAGAAGGTATGCGCATATCTGGCAAGTTTCAGTTCTTTTGAAACTCCCGATGTGATTTCTGCCCCATGCTCTTATGACCTTGACTTTGGCCAACATATCATAAGTCACATGTCAAGTTCTACCCGTCATTTTCCAGGTTAATTTGAATCCACCCGTACATACCCTTGACTTTGGCCAAAATGGCAGCACGACTGTCCCAAACCAACGCATCTATCTATGCTGCATATGAATACCCCAATAGCTACCAATCACTGTGCCTTGACTTTGGCCAACATACACAGCTTGAATACTATTGACCACCCATATGAAACGACGGAGGGCTACGAATGGTTTCTGGCGAAAACCTTTAACGTAAAGAACTTGATATCGTTGAAGGAACGGATAGCTTTTTAGAAAATATAGTGACGAAAACCTTTACTAAAGAGGTCACTCCCGGTGAAGGGATCTCGGCTCTTTCCCCGTAGAATGAGGTGCGGGATATTCCAAATGAATACCACGATGCAAAGCAAAAGTAATCGGCTATAGTGAAGTTAATGCCCTGACGCAAACTTCTGTCCAAGGGGTCACTCCCGGTGAAGGGATCTCGGCCCTTGCCTCGTCGACTGAGGAGCAGGATATTCCAATGAATACCACGATGCAAAACAAAAGTAAAAGTCCTTGCAATAACAGCTTTTTGAAAAGTGTTCCAACAACATCAGATTAGGTTTGTTTTTAACTTTGCATTGATCCGAATCAATGCAGTCCCATCAATTGATCACACCACAAAGAACGAAAATATACTGATGTACGTATATGCCATCCGCATTCGCCACTGGGTCCCGTCATTACCCGTTAGGTTAGCTTACTAACGACAGAGCGGGGACTGGACTAGCGCGGATGCAAAACATATACAACATCTACTAATATATATACCAATATATTATATTTCGCTCAAGGCGTGAATAGAATGCAACATCACAGAGAATGAACAGCATCACAGAAACAATACAGATATCTGGGATCCCCGGGTTTCACAGAGCCGCTGAAACCCGACGTTCCCCTGGTCGTGTGGATAGCCTGTGCAATGAAATCCTAGACCCCTACGGGCGCGGCAAGTCACCCGCCAAAACCTGAAGCGAGGCAGCCCCCTTCAGCGCCGTGAATGGACCACCCAGCACTTCACGGAATCCGGCAACTTGGGCACCCCTCCTGGGTCAACCTGTACCCCCTACGAGTGCGGCGAATAGCCCGCCAATTATAGAGTGAAGCCCCCTCCGTCACAATGCCATGAGATGCGGGCTTGTTGCCCTCCAGAACCCGGCTATCCGTGCACCCCTCCGCGGGGTAATCCTAGTACAGAAAGTAAAATATACATACACCGGGTACATCGACCGCAACCAGGTCGTGCCCCAAAAGAATAATACAAACAGGCAGTGACGGCAGTCCACATGTCGGACGCTCGCCCCGCAATATCAAATGTACAAAATACAACAACACTGTACTAGCATTGCATCCAGGCTATCCCCACGACCGATCCGCAACATCACAGCAAATACATAGAACATCAACGTGAAAGTCACGTTCGCAAATCCGTCTAACCGGGCTATAGCAGTTAGACCGGATTTACCGATCGAGTGACATTCACGGTCGCAGATATAATGTAAATACTGTGAAAAATGTGTTTAAAATAATTTCCGATTGATCAAACAATTAACAAGTGGGCCCCAAAGAAAACTGTAGCACTCACAGAAACAATTGGCCCAACTTTAATATTCCAAAACCCATATTTTAAGCCCAGAAGGCCTCTGTAAAAAATTGGTGAAGTGATGTGAATAGTGCGCGGCGGAAGGGCCGCACAAATGGGGTTTTCGCGGCGGTTCCGCGCTCCAACTGTGGAGTTACTTCATCAAATTTTTACAGAACTCTTAGATTTTCCAGTAAATCAATATTTTATAACCTGAAAAAATTTTCGAGACTGAAAAATTTCAACAGAAACTGTCGTGGGTAAAATGCAGTTTTGGAACTTTTTGATCGATCGGATATGCAAACACATTACACAAAGCTAGACTAAGTTAATGGCGAGGCTCTGATACCACTGTAAGTGCACGGCGGCGCCCCGGCCGTCAATCCGACGCCGGAATGCGGAAGCGGTGATAAACTAAAAATTTTGCGGACTTTGCAAACCGGCACCACCGCGCACTAAACATCCGGATCGTAACCATTAACAAGTCTACGCTACTAACAAGAAAGGGAAGAGATATACCGACTGATCCGAGTCCTCCGGTCTTCATCTCCACTCCGATTTCCTCGCGGGATCTCCGTCCGTCTCCTCCTCGTCGGAAAGGGCACCACGAAGCCGGGTACTTTTACGGGCTCCCGCCTCAATACCGAGACAACTCGGGCATGAAGCCGGCAAGTCAACATGCCCAAGAGGTGCTGTAGAATCTAGTGTAGAATACGCTTTGTCTCAATGGGGTTTGTTGCCTTTGGATGGAGGAAACATGAATGGACTTTGGAATGAAGTGAAGAATTTTTGCAAGCATGAAAATGATATGAAGAAATTTGTGTAATGCCAACAATCAAATTTCTCTCTTCCTCACTACTAAGTGGCCGGCCATCATCATAATGGAATGGTGGTGGAGAGAAAAAACCAAAAGCAAGAGGGAGGTGATGGTAGGAGAGGTCAAGAGGTGACCACAAACAACAACCATGCTTCAAAAAGAAAACAACCATACCCTTTCAAATCTCATCCTCATTCAATCAAATCATATTAAAACAAAAGCATGGTGCAAAAGAATATGAAAGCTATCATATCAATCTTTTTGCAATAAAACCCCTCCACAAAAGTTATTTGCACAATTGCAAATAACCCCCTCCATCGGAAAAGTCCGGCCGGGAAAGAACAAAGGAAAACCGGCCGGAACGGAATGCAAACTGGCAACTCCAGAAAACTGGCCCCGTAATAAATTACAGGAAAACCCCGATACTGTGCATACACACCCGCATCTGTATTCCGTCCGGATACAAATGCAAAGAGACAAAATCTACACTGTACTAAACTAGGACCGGCTTAAACCAAAGCCGGCTAGTAATATCCGTTCGATCCTGATGCGTGCAATACCGCACGTATCTGATCGAACCCTGCCATATACCTATACGGCTACTAGTACAAACCGTCCGATCCTGATCCGTGCAATACCGCACGTATCTGATCGGACCCTGCCATATCTCCATACGGCCTCTACAGCGTTTCGCCCGAAAGCTGAGTAACTGAAAGTGTGGTAGACTCTAAAGACTCGTCAATACTATGGCTGTGGATTTAACCACTAGCACGTCAGAGGTATAAGCCAATACGTAACGGGCCACCAGCTATTGACTAAAAGGGACGTCGATGAGCGAACTCATCCTGACACCCTACTGAGCCTGTCAGTGACAATATCCGTGCAGTCCGGTCCGTTCGTCTATGAGTATCGCATGGCGGGCCTAGGGGGTTGGTAAAAGTCAGACCCCCAAAAGCGGTACAAGTCGTGTCGGAGTGTAGCCCAGAACACCCTGAGATACTACTGGAATACCTACCAGTAAATCTCCTTGCCTTGGCCAAGGACTTTGTGTAATGGCTCTCCTAGACACAGCACGACCTCACCCCCAATACCGGGAGAGACGAACCCCTGAAGATACGCTCACTGCCTCCATGTGGCTCGGGACTGTACCCAACTAAAACCTGTTTGCACGACTCCTTTGAGCCGTGGTAGGGTAGTAATCAAAGTACAGTGGGAACTCACACGAGACAAATGACGATCCCCAGGTCGATGAACTAACCTGCACACATGTCACCAGGGAACTGCCATCTGACGTCTGGTATATGACCAACTAGCATGTTCCCGGCGAGTCCTGTCCGGTGTACTCATAACCCAATGAGCACCTGTATACATCTTAGGTGATCCAACTGACACCAGTGGCTTGTGAGACCGGCCACTGCCCCTCGTCGGGGTCTCGACTGTATACACTAGTCTACTAATGGAGTATCGATGCCCGGTCTCGAAACTCCCACGACTAGGGACCTTTTAAGGATATGCTTGTAGACCCCCAGCTCCCACTTATATGATCGCCCTCATACTGCTGGTGGTCAAGCAAGAATCCTAGGGGCTCTATCAACGTGTAATAGCGACGTGTCATGTCACCTAAAGCAGTACACGATGATAAAGGTAAACCAGATAGCATACTATCATCTCGAGTAAGACTGTCCTACTGGGATAGGTCCTCCCTCAATCATTACAATCACGTACCTGTGACCTAATAATTGACTCTGAGGGCACTATCTCCAACATGGTTTATTTCCAAGAGTCGAAAGGAACATGAACAACACTTGAGGATTTCTTTGCAGACATTGAGAGAGCAACAGTTGTTTGCTAAATTCTTGAAGTGTTCCTTCTGGCTTGATAGTGTGGACTTCCTAGGTCATGTGGTTACGGGAGACGGTATTCGTACGGACCCGAGGAAGATCGAGGCCGTACAGCTTTAGCCCAGACCTGTATCAGTGATAGAGGTCCGCGGCTTTTTGGGCTTAGCCGGTTTTTACCGTCGTTTCGTGCAGGACTTATCGATTATCGCTGCACCGCAGACCGTACTGACCAGGAAGGGGGTTACTTTTCTTTAGACTGAGGCATGCGAGCTCAGTTTTTAGCAGTTTAAGACTCGGTTGACGACTGCACCAGTTCTATCTTTGCCTTCTGGATCAGGTGGCTTTGTCGTTTACTGTGATGTTTTGCGAGTGGGGCTCGATTGTGTTTTGATGCAGCATGATAGAGTTATCGCTTAGGCTTCCCGATGGTTGAAGAAGCACGAGCAGGATTATCCCACTCATGACCTTGAGATAGCCACGGTGGTCTTGCGCTGAGGATTTGGAGACACTACTTGTACGGAGAGTCGTGTCATATTTTCACAGACCACCAGAGCTTAATGTTCATCTTCCTGCAGCGGGATCTGAGTTTGAGACAGCGCCGTTGGATGGAGCTTGTGAAGGATTATGATTGTGAGATACTTTATTACCCGTGGCAAGGCGATTATGGTAATTAATGCTTTGAGTCGTAGGCCCAGGGGTAGCTTGTTCCTGTTGAGCGCAGTTCAGAGACAGTCTTCTATAGATTTCCAGTTCTTGTGCGATAGATGAGTACAGTTTAAATTCACCTCTACTGGGGGACAGCTTACTCATGTTCGCGCCCGTCCACTTCTACTTAATCGTTTCGTGAGGCACAGCCCACCGATGCTCGTTTGTCTGAGATTCTTGAGCATGTTCGGAAGGGTAAAGATTCGGAATTCTTGATTTATGACTAGGGTGTGCTACGTTTAGGACTCATTCGTGTGTACCTGATACTGATGGGTAGAGACGCGAGGTCCTAGAGCAGGCACATCAGTCAGCTTTCAGCATTCACCCAAGTGCCACCAAGATGTAACGTGGCTTGAGAGATAGTTACGGGTGGGAAAGGATGAAGAGTGAAGTTTCGGATTTCGTTTTGAAGTGCTTGACTTGTCAGCGAGCTAAGGTTGAGTATTTGAGACCGGCGGGAGAGTTGCAATCTTTAACCGTTCCGGAGTGGGAATGGGAGCAGATCTTCATGAATTTCGTTGTGGGTCTACCCAGGTCTAGTCAAGGGTATGACTCCATTTGGGTGATTGTTGTCCGGTTATGCTCAGTATGCTCAGTTTGCTCAGTTGTTCATCGATAAGTTATGGGTTTGCACGGAGTTCCTTCATGCATTGTATCCAATAGAGGCATTCAGTTCACTAGCCGTCGTTGGCAGAAGCTTCAGGAAGCCTTGGGTACCTGTTTGAGCTTTAGTTCTGCTTTCCGTCCGTAGGCCGATGGTCAGTCAGAGCAGACTATACAGACTCTGGTGGATATGCTTCGTATGTGCGTGCTTAAGTTCGTTGGCAGTTGGGATCGTCACTTGCCATTGATAGAATTCTCCTACAATAACAGTTATCAGGAGACGATTCGGATGGAAACCTTTTTAGGCTTGTATGGTAGATTGTGTCGATCGCCAGTCTGTTTGACTGACTCTACGAGAGCTGGATTTTTGGACCTCTGCTAGTTCAAGAGGCTACGGAGAAGAACCAGTTGATTCAAGGTAGGATGAGAGCAGCCCAGTCCACACAGAAGTCTTATGCCGACCGTCGTCGTCGCAGGCTTAAGTTCGTAGTGGGGGATCATGTATTCCTACGGATTTCTCCAATGAAGGGAAACTTAGTTCCAGAATTGTGACTCCTTTTAGGATCGTTGAGCGAGTCGGTACCGTTGCCTATCGTTTTACTTTTCCGCCCAGTTTTCCTAATGTTCACCCCATATTCCACGTATCGATTCTCCGCAAGTACCTTCATGACCCTTCTCATGCGATTCAGCACCCGACGATCCAGCTGGAGCATGACCTCTCCTATACATAGCAGCCAGTGGTCATTATGGATCGGCAGGTGAAGAAATTGAGATCAAAGGTTATACCGTCCGTAAAGGTCCTTTGGCATGGCCCGAGCAGCGAAGAGGTCACCTGAGAGACCGAGGACGAGATGAGGAAGAAGTATCCACATCTCTTCGAAGGTACGCGTAGCTAGATTTTTAAATTCGGGAACTGAATTTCTTCAAGGGGGGAAGATTGTAATGCCTTGAAAATTTGTTTAGGTTAATTTTCGTGTTAATTAGCGATAATGCGTGTTTTTCATAAAACGTCTTTAATAATTATTTTCCACGTCGACCGGAATAAATCTATTTTAATTATGAAAATATGTAAATATATATAATTGTGTTTTATTAATTAACATTTAATTTATTGTTCACAAATTTATTAATTTTCTTAACTATTATTGTCTAAGCCAAAATTTTAGTTAGCATGCACAACCCTATAATCACCCTAGGTAAATATTGTAGCATGTCTTTCATTTTATTTTTCCCTCATGGTTCTATTTTCCTTTTTTATCACAAAACAAAGCTTAAGAAAATAAAAGAAAAAGAAAAAGAAATGAACAAGGAGGCATGGGGGCATTTATGAGACAGGGGGGCTTGACTTTGGGCACACACCCTCACACTCTCTCTCTCTCTCTTCCCCTCAGCCCAGCAGCAGCCTCCCACTCCCCTTCATTCCTTCTTCTTCTTCTCTCATTTCCTAGCCTTTTTCCAAAAGAAAATCCAAGAATTTTCTTGGAAAGGTCGTCTCAAACTTCCCCTTTTCCAATCAAGGTTGGATCTTGGTAAGTCTTCATGAGTGCTAGCTTGTTTGAATCACCCTCTCTATCCACTTGAGGTATAAGTCTAATCCAAAACTTATTTAGCTAAAACTTTTGTTTATTTAGCTTAATTTAGTGTTTAAGTGGTTATTAGTGCTAATTATGTGATTTAAGAGGAGATTAGGTTAAGACAAGGTTTTTATGGTTTAAGTAGCTTAATTAAGTGTTGTTAATGTTAATTAATCCAAGTCTTCGCACCAG
This sequence comes from Agapanthus africanus, assembly GCA_030015575.1. Taxonomy (NCBI): domain Eukaryota; kingdom Viridiplantae; phylum Streptophyta; class Magnoliopsida; order Asparagales; family Amaryllidaceae; genus Agapanthus; species Agapanthus africanus. The sequence goes on along the minus strand of JASDDO010000026.1, from coordinate 392,954,955 downwards.
TTTACACTAAAACCCCATATTGTATTAAATTAGTATTTAATTAGTGTTTTAGTTAAGAATTATGTTCGTTTTGGGATCTGCTTTCAAACCAGAAGCTTCAAGCAAAAGTTGCAATTACTGGAGCATGTTTACTGGACTAGGATCACACACACGAAGCATGAGACCACCATTTCCCTTCTTGGCCGCAAATTGCGGCCAGAGTAGGGACCTGGGTGTCGGGGTTTGGGCTATGGGTGTCTGCTGTATATTTAAGGTATTTGGTATATACAACTTTTCCTAGTTCAACTCGTATCAAAATATGGAACCAATTACCTTATTTTTAGTACTTTTAGACTTGCGCGACACGTACGTTATGAGTTTTAGTTTGGTGTTTGCTGTGTATCATAGAATGTCGGGGTGGTTTCAGACGTTACCACACACGTTTTGGCGTTTCAAATGCACACGCGTTTAGCTTGCGACACTAGTTTCTCGTATGGTCTTGATATCGCGTTTTTGCAGGATTTTAGCCTTATGTGTGTTGCTTGGTGTAAATTCTAGGATCGGTCGAGGAGACATCGGACGCGGTGCAGAAAGGAAAGGCGACGATCGGATCAGACTAGCGGAGGCGTTTCGGTGAGTAGATGTACACATCTACGGGGGAAATCGTTCGGATGGCGCAAGACGCCCAATAGTTAGAATTTCGTTTAGTACTTACACTTATGCGTAGTTCCTAGTTATTCATCCCGTTGCATTGCATCATTTATCATATATATATATATATATATATATATATATATATATATATGTAAACTGTGATAGCACCTCCTAGGACAATCGCACCATTACCATTGGTTTATGCTGCACGAGCACTATTCATGTGGACACACATGCCTTGGTAGTTGCTATGCCACAAACACTTTATAACTTGTTAAATCCGAATCTTATATCTTGCGCCAATTATGTTTAATAAACCTGCATTTGATATATTTAATTCATCAGGATAGATACATAGGATTGCTAGTCATTTGCACATATCTTATTGCATCATTGTTCATGCATAGCTTTCTAGTTCCGCATCGCATTGCATATTGTTGATATTATAGACATTCATAAATTCCTACATGTTCATGTATTATGATTCTTCTCGAGAATTTATTTATTTATGAGATTTATGGATTTGGAGAAACCGCAAGAATTTAAGAACGTATTATCATTTTAAAAATGTAAGTTGCGGTTTTCTCATGATATGATGTATATATATCGTCCACCATGAGATTTCTCGGTGCTTGAGCGGTATCATACACCCGATTCGAGGAGGAGGAGGAACCGTCTGTGGGTGCATGGTAGATCCGGTGCGGTAACTAGGGGAAAGATGGTCGCAGATGATGGCGTTGAGCCAGGTAGGGGAGCACTACCGAATGGTTATTTATGACGCGGTGGATATCCGGAGGATACCGACGCAGTCTTTAATTTTGATGATATGGGCCAGTCCGGATTTGCCGGAGCCCTAGATCAGATATTTGGGCCAGTCCGGATTGCCAGAGCCTGAGATAATTGAGATATTCATATTTAGTGTCGATGCTTGACACAGATTTATATTGATTTCATGATGAAACTAAAGCTAAATTACAGAAGTTTAATAAGATAAGAATACAGATTTCCCATGTTAATTATATTCAAATCTCGTATTGTTTGTTGCATACATGTTGCATACATATTATTACATCGCGTCATATTAGTATTTGTAGGTTGTGACATCATTGTGTACATGCTTACGATAGCCTTATTAGATGTTACTTATTACTCACGAGTTGGAAACTCACCCCCCGTTGTGCCACAGTATTTTGCAGGTCTGACCCGTCAGCACAGTAGCGGCGGGCGCACCTCCTCTTTCGCTCTTTTTTCTTGGACTCGCAGCAATTGTTCGTAGGTGGTTTGCGGGGTTATTTTGTAGCCACCGTGTATCATTATTGTAACTAGTGTACTCCATCTACCGTATCTACCACATGTTTTATTGTATTAGCGATTTAGAGACGAAACAGTGAGATTTATGTATTTATATGTTGTATCTCTGGGTCGAGCTCACTTGAGCCGACATGATGCTTTATTACTTTATGCCTTTATATGCTTATTTAGCACAGTGCTGATTTATACTGTGTGTGATTTTGAGTCCGCCTTGAGCGATGAGCTAGCTCCCGCTTGGGGATGCCTTTTCATGATGTATATATATATTCCTGTTTTGTACCCGTTTGGGGCCAGCATTTAGAAAGGAGACTCTGCCGAAATTTTTGGAAAATGATGTTGCTTTTAAAAAGCTTAATGTGACGTATTTGATTTAAATTGCTTTCAATAAAATCTTGGTTTTCCTTCACTCTACTGCTCTTTTTGGTTTTGATTTCTGGGTTTTGGCTTACTTAGATTACGTACGCCTCGAGACGTTTCGTAATTTAAGTGCCAGTCACGTTCCGTATTATTTTGGGGAAGTGACACCCGTTGACACCTTTCTAGACACCTACTGGATTAGCTAATTGTAAAGTGCAAAACTCTCCTGGGAGTAACTCTTACTCATAATGGGATCGGGATCCAACTATCATATAGAAGGTATGCAATCTCATTGCAAATTTCAACTCTTGAAACACCCGATATGGTTTTTACCCCTAGCTGCTTATGACTTTGGCTATGGTCAACATATCATAAGCACTAGTCAAGTTCTACCCGTCATTTCGTGATTAACTAGACCCACCCATATGACCTTTGACTATGATCAACATAATCACATGCATGTCCTAACTGATCGCATCATATGCTTTGTAGGAAGTCATCACTTAGCTACCGTACACTACGTCTTGACTATGATCAATACACGTAGCATGAATACTAAGTACTCAACCTCCTAAAATGATGGAGGGTTGCGGATGGTTTTTTTATGAAAACCATTAACGCTTTGAACTTCATCTTGTTGTAGAATCAAAATAGTTTAGAAAAGGAGTGGCTTAAGCTCCGCATCTTTTGAAACATGCTTTTTCATAAAAAGGCCGAGTGGGTTTCAAATCCGAATCTACAACATCTTTAGGGTTCTTTTCTTTACAGTAATCTTATTAATGTAGTCCCATCATTTAAGTTCCTAATCTATCACAGAAAAGAAACGAAAAATAGAACGTACACTTATGCCATCCGCATTCGTCATAGTGTCCCGTTATGCACCGTTAGGTTACTTAACTAACGGCATAGCGGGGTGGGACGAGCACGGGTGTAAAACATAAACAACGTTTATTTATATATCATACATATAATAATAATCCATTCGTCTCAGATATTAAGTAATCACATCACAGAATATCAACAGCAGAAGCACATATGAAAATATAGGATATATAGGAGTTCCGTATTTTGTATTTAGCCAACAATAGAAAATACGGATTCCACGGTCGCGATGAATAGCTAAGACCACATCCATAGACCCCTACGAGAGCGGCAAGTGACACTACCAATTCTAGAGTATAGGAGACCCGGTCTCGACTCTTCGAGATGGGCTCCCACTGAACCCTAGAACCCGGTCACTTGTGCTCCCCTCCTTAGGTCTATCCTAATGCGGAAAAGTAAATAATATACAATAATGGTGACATCATCCTCAATCCGGAAGTGCCCAAAATAAAATAATATTACATACAATTCATTTTTACATGAATGAAAATAAAAACTCTCATCTCACATAAAAACCCCTGCTATTCCATCACGACGATCATGCACATCATATCTCAGCAACACATAATATCACATATCATCAACGTAAGTAAGTAAGCGTACCCCAATTGTCATTGATGTATAGAAACGAAACCGGCGATACACCACATACTACACTTACGGTCGCATAAAAGAAAGTGAAAAACTACAACAATTGGAATCGACACTGCCTTTAGATATCATAAACCCGGAATATCACATATTCAAGATTTCATGCCTAACGATGCAAATCTTACATTTGGGTCTCAACTTTGAGAATAACTTTTCAAAAGAAGTCGGGTAATTCAACAAGATTCCCGATTCTACGAGGCCAAAATATTAGATTTACACGCAACTAATTACTTTTCACAAAACTAATTAGTGTAGATTCCATTTATTGTATCACATTCACGAATACTAGGCGATGTTAAACCATTCAATTGATTAATCGATTACCCAAAAATTCACAGAGAAGCTCAACACTTGAGCAGTATTAAAAATGCCCAGAAACATGCCCTGGTACCTATGGGCCAACCGTAGAAGGGCCGACCCATGCCTCACAAATGGCGCCGTGGAACCGCCGCCAAAAGCGCGTTTTGGCCGCGGTTCCGCGGTCATTTAAACGAGTTAGGGTATCATTCTTCTAGAGGGTCCATAGAATTACCTGCACGATTTTCTGAATATTTTTAATGTGAAAAATTCCAACATCTTGAAAATTTTCCAAAGAACATTTTCTCGAAGCAATCGATGCTCGTTCGAAGTTTTTAACGTCATCTAGGTTACTCTTGTTAGGTTTACCTAGCACCTCACGAAGGGTTTGGAAGCATCACATGTGCCAAAATCAAATTTTTAAGGTGCTAAGTGAACATACAAAGAATCATCACTAGAAATTTAGGGTTTCATTACATTGACATCATCACAAGTAGAAAAGGCTAGGGTTTTGAGAGTACAACCTTTGTAGCTCCCTACGCAAGACTCCTTGGCTACTTGAGGGTTGGAAAAAGGTTCGCTTGAGATGCTCTAGGTCCACGACGATCCACCCGAAGCTCCTTTGCCCAAAGCTCCTTGCTTTACTCGATATGTGAATGAAGTAGAGCAAACACCCTACACAAATGGGCTAGATGTGTGTAGTATGATGATGTGGTTTGTATTCTATAATCAAAACTCTTTCTTTTTATCAACCTCGCTCAAAGAAATTATCAAAAGAGGAAGAAGAAGATGGTGGCTAAGCTTTTTCTCAAAAGGAAATGTTATGAGAGTGAATGAATGAAATGAGAAAAGAATAGTCTATATTAATCCTTCTCACTTCAACCATGGTTAGAACTATCTAAATATTTATCAAATGAGTTAAAAGGCAAAAGGATAATTAACTCAAGGTTAAAAAGTGGTTGAAGCATGGTCAAAAATGATAAACATTAACCTTGTGTGAATTATCCTTTCCCTTTTTCAAAATGATAAATAAATAGATAATAACTACAATATAAGTCTTGCATTGCCACTAAATATGTATCAACAACCATGATACAATGTATGTATGTATGTATGTATCCATGCACATCATCATGTGCATACATGCATGCATACAAAAAAAGAAAAAGAGTTTGATTAAAGAATTAATCTAAAAGTCATTTGTTAAATCAACACTTGATTTTGCAAACCGGTCATATCACATACGACCCGACCAATAGAAAATGCCCGATTAATATACGGTATCACATATCCGTATTTAATCGGGCCCCCGCGCATATCTCATATGCACACCACATCTTTTCGCCTGAGCCAGGAAACTTCATTGTAGGACTCTAAGACTCGTCAATATGCCGGAAGTAGGTAATGATCATATCAAATACCTACAAGCCACAAGCGGTCAGCTAAACATAACGGCCACCCGGGTATTGAGCGATCAAAAGAAAACAAGCGAACCTTCACAACTCACGTCGTGCCAACCGGCAACACTACCGTACAGTCCGGTCTCTTCGTCAGATATGCTGCATATCGAGTCTAGGGATGGTAACGTCGACCCCAATAACTCAATAAGTCGTGCCGATGAATGGTCTATAACAGATCGAGAAACTACTGATAACACTTACCAGTAAATCTCAACAGCTCTGGCCAGGGACTTACTGATATAACCAATCGAGCACAGCACAGCATCAACTCCCAATACCGGGAGAGACGAAACCCCTCCTATCGCTCATTGCCTTCGTGTGTCTCGGGACTATACCCAACGGCCACCTGTTTGCACGACTCAGTAGAGCCGTGGTAGGGTGGTAATCAAAGTACAGTGGGAGAACACACAAGACTCTATGACGATCTCGGGTCTACAGACTAACCTGCACCAGTGTCACCTGAGAACTGCTATCCGACGATAGATATAATTCCATATAGGAGTTCTCAGTGAGTCCGTCCAGTGTACCCAGTCACCACTGAGCACCCGTATACGATCTCGATGTCAAACATCGATGAATGTGGGAACATCCATCGCCCATCGTATGGGTCTAGTATCATATACGCTAGTCTACTCTGGTATATCGATGCCCCGTCTCGATACACCTACGACTAGGGACATTCCAGGATATGCTTATAAACTACAGATGTCCCACTAGTATGATCCCTATCATAATCACAGTAGTCAAGCCTATATCCTCAGGGCTTTATCAACATGTGTGAATGAATAAAAGCATGATTTAATCAACATGTCAGATAAAGAAGAACCAGATAGCATACTATCATGTCGAGCAAGAATGTATACTGAATATATATATATATATACATGTATAAATACATCCACTATCATATAATGGCCTCTAGGGCATACATATATCCTACAATCTCCCACTTGCACTAAGGCCAGTTATTGGTGTATCTCATACCCAACATCTCAAAAAGTCGCTCATGCTGCGGCTGAGGGAGGGCCTTGGTGAATGGATCCGCAGTGTTATTCTTTGTGTCTACTCTCCTAATCTCGATCTCGCGGCAATCTACAATCTCCCGGATCAAATGAAAACGCCTCAGGATGTGTCTGGACCGCTGATGGGACCTGGGCTCCTTGGCAAACGCCATAGCCCCATTATTATCACAATACAATGGTATTAGATCAATAATGGTTGGAACTACTCCTAGCTCCGGGATGAACTTCTTCATCCAAACTGCTTCCTTGGCGGCATCATTCGCAGCAATGTACTCAGCCTCCATCGTAGAGTCTGCAACGGTATCCTGTTTGGAACTCTTCCAACTTACCGCCCCTCCATTGAGGGTAAATACAAACCAGGAGATAGATTTGCTGTCGTCCTTATCGCTCTGGAAGCTCGAATCGGTAAAGGCCTCCATTTGGAGATCTCCGATTGCTTCGAAAGAGTGTGTTTGTAGTTAACCGCAATCAGAACGGTGTCGTGTGTAGCTAGATCGAGGTGAGTACGGGTCGTCCTCTGGGAAACGTGGAACCTTTTACTCTTACTTTAGATGTGTTGAGAAAGGAGGAAGAAATAAGAATTTTGTGGAATGGTTTCTAGATCTACGTTAAGCACTAATGCAGAATATAGATCTAGATTATTTAAGGATGTAGTTAATATAAGAAGGGCTTGTAAGGTTCGTTAGGATTTAGTAGATATGGATGATTAATTAAAAGTTACCCTTTTTATCCTTTAATAGATTTAAAACTAGAACGACGGTGATGCGTGTAGATTAGGGTTTCTGGAGGGAAAAGGAATCCCACTCTTAACCCTTATCTCGACACGGAACTCCGTTCATATCTAGGCTTTACCAAAACAATCATTAATCTAATCTCTAATCGCGGTCGGAACTAACAATGAATTGTTAGTACGCCCGATTAGGATGTTAATGATTCTTTTGATAAAGTTCATAAACTTTATAGAACTTAAAAAGGGTTTAGGGATGTTCATCATCCATTAGCCTACCCTAATCCTACGAACCCTAACAAGCGGAGAATTACTCGCGCGTGTTGGGAGAAGAAGAGATGGAGAGAAATTGCATAATTAAATTACGAAGAAATAGAATAAGAAAAAGAAAGCTACCTTTATTAATCAACAATATTCATTACACTTTGATTCCTTAGAAAATGATTACAAAGACTAGTTTGCTTCTCGATCTCTTCCAAGGAGGTAGACGAACAGTTGATGATCAGTCTGGATGCGTGAGCCGTCTTGGACTTCGTGATCTCGTCCACTTGATGATTTTTCCAAGAGGCTCTAGGTCTTTATTTATAGTTCCAAAGCCAGAAATTTAGCTTCCAAGTATGGAAACTAACTGTAAAGATTTTCCCACAAAAATTGCAAACCCTAACTCATCTAACATGCGGCGGATCCGCGGCCCAAGGGGGGTATGGCCGCGGATCCGCGGCCATTGGTCAAGATCTCTTGATCAAAATTTTAGGGCTTCATCCTTGTGACATATGGCAATATCTGGGACCTTTAGATCTTTGAAATCTTCTCGTAGTTGCTGCCAGACTTGGTTTCTTCATTTTGATTTCTTAATTAGGCAGGTTAAATATAACAACTTGATTTCCTTGAATTTAGACCTGCAAATTCTGCACAACAACTTAACAAATAATATTATGTAGACTTTGTTCTACTAGGATTTGGTCAATGATATTATTTGCATACATTTTCCTACCAAATGTTAATTACAATATATCAACACATGGAAAATAGTATTTTTACAGATAAACCCTCATATGTATGATATATTATAATAAAGACCTTTTTAATATAGAAATAGTAGAAAAAACTGTAATAACAAATGTGCAGTTTTATCAACTGAACAAATACCCCCAAACTTATCTTTGATCGTCCCGAGAAAACTAGTTTATTCAAGAGAAGGAGAAAAAAGAAAGAAGAAAACTAAGCACACTTTCGTAGGCAAACACGATTGCACTGAGCACGTGCAACAAGCCGTTAAACCTCTAGGTGTCCCTAGTAGGAGGAGTGTTGTCTCCTGAGGGTTTTCAGCGGATTACACCCACAAAATCCTATAACAAAAGAGAGATGGTGAAATTTACATATAAAGATAAGAACCATAAAAGAAATACTTTGAAAATAATAGTTTCCAACTACACTAGCTTTTCAGTTGTCATGAGCCCTATCTTAATAGTCATGAAAAGATGTTAGAAATCACATTATCCCTCAATAAAACATCGTCTTTATTCTTCATTCCTATCTTTCATCCAAACATTGATCATATACCCCTACGTGTGTGAAATGGACATCCCTACACTCGGAGAATTCAATTCAAGCTATCATACTCTTGTCCATCTACCCCAGTACTTTTTAACTTGATGAATATTTAGATTTGCTCACACATTTTCATGCGACCGTTAATACTTCTTGAGGTACTAACCGACCGATTACTCATGTGCTTGCTGATTAGGAGATAATATTTTCCTCGTCTTGCACCACCTAAGGCTTAGCAGTGACTCCCAGACCAGTTGGCCTTAGGGCACTAGGTGAAGAAGCACCCTCGCTATATTTTTTTATTGTTGCCTTGGCGATAATAAAACCAGTGTTCATTTTTTTCTTTTCACCATTTTTATATTTTCTTCACTGTTTATTTCCTTCATACTTTGGCTTTTAGACAAGAGCATTTCAAGGTATCCTCTACTATCCCGAGTTTCAAGACGTGTGTAAGTGCATATAGTAGGGTATCAACATTCAAATGTTTGGCTTCCAGAATAGAAACTATTTTTTCAGACTTATTTTTATCCTCAGATTAGTGACTTTCTTCATCTTACTAACCCTTGGGACAACAGCTCATAACAACTTATTACCAGTTCGTTTAAGAAAACTTCTAATTTTCTTGGTTTTCTTAAACTATTCCTATCTTTTGGATGTAATTTTTCACTTTCTATTCTTATATTATCAAAAAAAAATTGTGCTTATATATAGTATAATGCAAAGTATGTGTAAATAAGCATAAACCTCCCCCAAACCTGTTTACAGCAGTGTCCTCACTGATGTCATCCGTTAAGCTCAAAAACCTGTAGACTTGGGAGGAAATTATTAATGGGGGCAAGAATATATGCAAGTGAAATCCTCCCCCAAACTTATTTTTTGGCTCACAATTTTGTAAAAATCATTTTCTTTCAAGAGCCAAAATATACCCCCCCCCCAAACTTGAGTTAAACAATGTTAATCTTTTAAAATCACACGAGGGGGGTAAGGTTATTGGTCAATGCCAAGCTTTGCAAAGACCGAAGGTCAACACCAACCATTCAAAAATTCTATCGATGAAGTACCAAGGTTGGTGGAAGAACATGTCACCTTTCAACGTGAAGAAGTGGGGAGGTGATAAGAGGTGTAATGGAAAAGGATTGCGTCTCAATTTGGAGAGACGACACAGTGATAGTAATGATGGATTACTCGCATTATCATGATTGTCCAAAAGAAGGGGTAGAGGTCCAATTTCTTCATCTTGGAGTTGATTCATCTCAACACCCGTGTCTTGTAAAAATACGAGTTCATCAGCGAAAATTTCCTCAAAGCTTTCATCGATACCCCGAAAAATAATGTCATCAGAAAAAATGGGGTGATCGTCAGACTCTACAAAAAGTTCCTTATCAGCGTTAGATGTTGACCCGGACAACTCGGTGGAAGAGTCTGTGTCAAGCAACAACATATGAAAAGAGTCAGAATTATGAGGTTGATCATATTCGCTGCTGTCGACATCCATTAATTCGACAGAACACACATGAGCATAGGGTTCGGAGGGTTCACTTCCCAACTTGTAAATGTTAAGCTCAATTGACTTCTTTCCAATGGATAGGGTCATAGAGCCGTTTCTACAATTGATTACTGCGTTGGAAGTGGACAAAAAGGGTCGACCGAGTATCACCGGGATTTGATTGCGTGGGTTTGCCACAGGTTGTGTATCAATAACGATAAAGTCCACAGGAAATATGAATTCCCCGACTTTAATTAACACATCCTCTAGCTCACCCCTAGGTTGGTTGATAGATCGATCGGCCATCTGAAGAGTGCAATGCGCAGGTTTTAACTCTCCGATCCCCAATTGCTCATAAACAGAATATGGAAGCATGTTAACACTAGCACCTAAATCGAGTAGAGCACGATTGATATTTTTACCCCCAATAGAAATTGAAATTGTAGGATTTTCGGGGTCCTTTCGTTTCTTGGATAGTTGTTGTGTAAAAGCTGTGCTCACATTACTCGCAAGGAAAACTTTTTTAGGTACTTGAACTTTTCTCTTCCTAGTGCACAAGTCCTTTAGGATTTTCGCATATGACGGAACTTGTTGAATAGCATCTAGAAGAGGAATGTTTATGTTAACTTGCTTAAAAATTTCCACAATCTTCTCCATTTATGGACTTGGTCTGTTTCCCCTTAACCTGTTTGGATAAGGTGCTTGATCAATAAGTTTTGGGTCCAACGTTTGTGGAGAAGACTGTGGGGACGGATTCGATCCCAAAATTGGAGTGGGAATCGACTTAGATAGATTCGGCGAAATGTTCGAGCCTTGGGGAAAACGGAGAATAGGCTCGGGTGAAGGTGGAAGATTAGACGAATTAGGGGAAGAAGAAGAAGCTGGGGGATCATTGGTGTCACTATCATTACATTACTCACCCACTCGGTTATTCAACACTTTTCCCGATCTCAACGTGGTAACAACACTCACATTATAACTTTGTGAGTGGTCAGGATTAGGTATGGGTTGAGATGGGAGTTTCCCTTTCTCTCTCGCACTCATTGCGGCGTTTAACTGTGCGATTTGGTTTTCTATTGATTTAATACTCTCACCATGGGAGGCGGAGTTTTTCGTTATGGTATCAATAGAAGACATCATCTCAGCCGACAATTGCATGGTTTGTTTCATGAACATATCCAAAGTTTGTGCAAGTGAGTTGTCAGTACCGGCCACTTGTGGTGTAGAAATGTTGGCCGGATTTTGGAAATTCTGTGACTGAAAGGTGGGCTGATTCTATGGTTGTGGTTGCTGTGGAGGAGGTCTTTTATAATTGCTTTGTTGGTTTTGATTCCAAGCAAAGTTAGGATGATTCCTCCATCCTTGATTGTACGTGGAAGAATAATGGCCGTTTCTAGATCGCTGCTGAAAAGCAGCATTAGTTTGCTCGTGACCTTGAAACGGTGCATTCATAGGACATTCTTCCGTTAAGTGTGAAGGATCCGAACAGCAACCACAGATGGTCTTAGGAAGCGTGACCTGATTTAGGGAGAACGATGAGAATTTGTTCTCAATAGCGTCGAGTTTCTTCTGTATCGCTTGTTAGTGTATATGCCCTAGAGGCCATTACTGTATCATACTAGTATATATATTACTTGATTGAAGCTTGGGATATTCACAGTTGTATAGACAATCTTGCTCGAAATGGTAGTATGCTACTTGGTTTGTCTCTGTTTAATGTGTACATGTGTTTCTTTTATTATATCACCTATACGCATTAGTGGAGCCCTTAGGATCTTTGCTTGATTACCAGCGTTGTGATGGCAGTCACACTCGTGGGGGCTGGGTAATCTACAAGCACATCCTTATTTACACGTCCCTGGTCATGGGATTATCGAGACAGGGCATCGATACTCCGGAGTAGACTAGCGTATGCGCTTCTCATCCCAGCACGGGAGACGGCCTGTCCCACAGCCGTTAGTACATCGTACTTGAGATAGTATACGGGTGCTCGTTAGGTTACGAGTATACTGGACAGGACTCGTCGGGAACTGTTGGTTGGTATTATACCTATCGTCAGTTATCAGTTCCCAGGTGACATGAGTACAGCTTAGTCCGCTGACTTGACACTGTCACTACGCCTCGAGTGTATTCCCACTGTACTTTGATTACTACCCTACCACGGCTCAAAGGAGTCGTGCAAACAGGTAGTAGTTGGGTGCAGTCCCGAAGCACTTGGAGGCAGTGACGGTTAGACAAGATTCGTCTCTCCCGGTATTGGGGGTTGACATCGCGCTGTGTCCAGGAGAGCCATTACACAAGTAGTCCCTGGCCAGGGCAAGCGAGGTATACTGGTAGGTTTCCCGTGTTATCTCAGGGTGTTCTGGGCTGCACTCCGACACGACTTGTACCGCTATTAGGGGACTGACGTTTACTGCCCCTCTAGGCCTGCCATGCGATGTATCAGACGAACAGACCGGACTGTACGGAGACTGTCACATTCAGGCTCAGTAGGAGTTCAGATGGGTTCACCTCGTTAGTCTTCTTATCGGCATCTACCTGGGGACTGTTACATACAGCTAGTGCCGCTTGCGGTATGTGGTTAAACCCACTGCCAGCGTAGTGTCGAGTCTTTAGAGTCCCACACAGAGGGTTATTCGCCTTTAGGCAAAATGAGTAGAGGTCGCATGGTTTTGCGACAGGGTTCGTTCACATCCACGCAGTTGTGCACGTTTGCTGTCCGGACAGCTTATACTAGCGGGCTTTGGTTTAAGACGGATCCTAGTATATGATTTGGGATTGGTTTTATCTCATTGTATTCGTGTTCCTCGGATCACGGATACGGGTGCGTATGCACAGTTGACTGAGACAGAGGGAGAGGACTTTGATTAGGGTTGATGACCATTGTCATTTTCTTAACCCTAATGCTTATGTGTGAATTATGATTAATTGATATTAGTTAAATATAATTGTGCATGGTTAGGATTGTTGACCATTTTACTATACTTGACTTGTTGACCTAGGTTGACATGTTGACCATCATCATTCCATATGAAAGATGCTCTTTGATCCTTGCAAATTACATTTAATGTGAAATGATAATGGTCAAGTCTTGATTAACCATGACAATTATCTTAGCTAATTATCTAATTTCCATAATTCACATATATGAGGAGAATGGTTCATATTATTCTCATTCTATCATTTAGATTCTCTCTCCTCCTCTTCCTCTCTCTCTAGCTCTCCCCTCTCAAGAGTTGAGAATCCCTTGAGCTTGAGATAAATCCCTCTAAAAGACTCTCTACTCTTTTCTAAGGTTCTAGGATTAGCGCTCCAAGCATCTTAGTTACTTCTAGCTTGAAGTTGAAGCCAAAGGTTGAGGCTCTCGGGTGGATCCTTCTTCGACACGAGAAGACGACAAGGAGATCACATCTATTCACTCCAAGGAGCAAGGAGAGAAGGACTAGAAGCCCTAGGTATAACCCCTTTCCAAGTAGCTAAACTTCTTTTAGCTTTGTAGTTAGTTTTTGTTTAGCAAAGATCCTCCTATTGCTAGTCCATGTTGCCTAGTGCGCTAAAAATCCGTTTTTTATACCGTTTCCACCTCCCCGCAAGCACCGGGGTGGGCAACATGGACTTACAGTGGTATCATAGCCTAACTAAACATAAACTAGCTAGTTAGTAAAGTATATAGAAGTTCGATCGGTAAAAATCGCAAAAACTTGTTTTCAAAACCCTAAGTTTCTATTGATTTTTTTCTGCTCTAAAAATAATATATCATACTTCAAAAATCGGCTCAGGGTTTTGTTAAGAAACACACCAAACATGATCCAGTGAACGATTCAAAGCACCACGGTTCCGCGGCAAGAACATGCTTCTTGCCGCGAATCCGCGGCCGAGTTGACTCGGTTGTGGACAGAGTTTGGTGCAGTGTTCTTTTGTTAAGGTTTTGGGATTTTTAAGATATTTTATTTCTGCCCAGATTTTCCAGAAAAGAAATTTGTATTTGGGGTGGCTATAAATCCGTATTTTTTTATCGAACTTCCCTATACTTTGACTGATGGGTTATATCTGTGATGTTTATATGTATTGAACGTCTGCTAATCGCTATACGTCGATTAGTGGGGTTTATACATATCTGTGATCTGTAATGCTTGTTGGTTTGTGTATATGAACTCGGTGGATTGTCGCGGATGAATAGCCGGGGTGGATGTGAGATGAGAGTTTCTTTTTTCTTTCATTCATGTAATATGTAAATTGATGTAATACTATTTGTTTGGCCGCACAACCGGGTCGGGGTTGTAGCCGTCATTGTATAATTTCTTTTTACTATTTTTGCTCCTAGGATAGACCCATGGTGGGGTGCACAAACTACCGGGTATCTCGAAGTGCCGAGTGGCCTACTCACGTCGTTGAGGGAGGTTGCTTCGATTCGGGTACTTGGTGGGTAGTTTGCTGCACCCGTAGGGGTCTTGGGTGGGGTATTGGCTATTCATCGCGACCGTGTAATCCGCATTTAGTTGCAGGCTCGAACGAATCGCGGATTCCTAGTATATCCAAAGTGTTCATCTGTGATCTGTAATGGCTATCATTGCTATATATCTATATATGATAACTATTTAGGTGTTGCTTATGTTTTGCATCCGTGCTAGTCCAGCCCCCGCTCTGTCGTTAGTTAAGTAACCTAACGGGTGATGACGGGGCCCCGTGGCGAATGCGGATGGCATAAGCGTACACCATATTTTGGTTGTTTTCTGTAATGGTAGGTTTTAATGATGGGACGCATTAAAATTAATGCAAGAAAATAAACCAAGTAAAAGTCGTTGGAACACTTTGAAAACCACTCGGTTCTTTTCAAAACTAAACTTTTAAATGCGGAGCTTGAATCACTCCTTTTTAAAAGCTATCTCGTTCCATCGATTATATCAAGTTCACTACGTTCACGGTTTCGCCAAAACCATTCGTAGCCCTCCGTCATTCCACATGAATGGTCAAAAAGTATTCAAGCTATGTATGTTGGCCAAAGTCAAGGCATAGTGATTGGTAGCTATTGGGTATTCATGTGCAGCATAGGTAGATGCGTTGGTTTGGGACAGTCGTACTGCCATTTTGGCAAAAGTCAAGGGTAGGTACGGGTGGGTCCAAATTAACCAGGAGAATGACGGATAGAACTTGACATGTGACTTATGATATTTTGGCCAAAGTCAAGATCATAAGAGCATGGGGCAAAAATCCACATCGGGAGTTTCATAAGTACTGAAACTTGCTAGCGCTGCATACCATTTGGAGTGTGATGATTCTGGTAAGATTCCTTCAGTTTTATCACGCAATGATATTTGGATCCCGATCCTACTGTGAGTATATGCTACTCCTCGGGAAATTTCTCACTTAACGATCAATGCTATAAACCTAGTAGGTGTCTAGAAAGGTGTTAGCGGGGCTACGCCCACAGGGAAAAGAGGTTACTTAATTAAGGAACTTCGCGAAAGCGTTGGAAAACCTCCCTCGAAGTACCGACACTGGCCTGGCTGAATGGTTAAGCAAGTATTGTACGGTGAGATTGATCCCGACTAATTCTTCCTTTATGGTTTGAGGTGGGATTCGAGAGACGGTGGGAGCCATCCTGTTTAGACAAACTAAAAACCACTCTAAACTTGCAAGAGCATCATGCTAAAGTGTTTCTTTTCTCTCTCCTAATTGCAGCGACCAATCAAGATGACCGGACTTAATTTATTACTAGATAAAAACATACTAACAGGGCCAAACTACAAAGATTGGCTCAGGAATGTCAAGATGGCAATCACTTATGACAAGTTGGGGTATATCCTTACTACCAAAGCTCCCCCTGTCCCAGGTCCCACCACCAATGTCGCGGATGTAGAAATCCGTAAGACATGGTAGATAGATTGCGCGAAGGCCAAATGCCTTGTGCTTGCCTCTATGGACAACGAACATCAGAGGAGGCACGAGAATATGGACCTCGAGTCTATATTTCTCCATACAAAAGATCTGTATGGAGAGCAGTCTCGTATCGCAAGATACGAAGTGTCGAAGAAGCTATTTTCGGCAAGATTGGCCATCGGATCATCGGTAGCGGAACGCGTGCTTAAGATGATTGGCTACATAGAGGAGCTCGCGGACCTTGGGACCACGTTGGAGAATGAACTCTACACTGACTTGATTCTCCAGTCCCTTCCTTCCACTTACGCCCAGTTTATCCTAAACTTCAACATGCAAGAAAAGGAGGTTGAACATTCCGAACTTCTGAACATGTTGAGGAATGCTGAGGGCACCCTACAGAAAGGTAGGGAGACATCCACTTTGTTTGTAGGAGGATCTTCCTCTTCTAGGTCCAGGGCGAAAGCCAAGGGAAAGAAGAAGAAAGCCCCCGCCAAACCAAGAGGCGGTGTTAGTAAAGTGGATACGAAAGGAAAGGGAAAGGCAACAAAGGTAGCGGGAAAGCTTGTGAGAAAGGAAGAATGCTTTTACTGTCACAAAAGTGGACACTGGAAACAGGATTGCAAGGATTGGACGGCCAGAACCCAGGATCTGAAGCGAGTTGCGGTTTCAGCTTCAGGTGTGTATGTTATTGAAAACTGTCAATCAATAAACTCTACATCCTGTGTATTGGATACCGGATCAGGATCTCATATCTGTAATTCTTTGCAGGCGTTGAGAAAGCGTAGGGTTTTGAAGGCAGGTGATATGACCCTCAGAGTTGCAAACGGAGCTAGCATGGATGCTGAGGCCGTGGGGGACTATCACCTGGGATTGTCAGATGGACCCTTTTTGGTTTTGCGTAGTTGTTATTTTGTACCAAATGCAACTTGTAATATCATTTATGTATCTTTATTGTCTAAAGAAGGTTATGAATTTGCATTTGTAAGTAATGTTGTGAACATTCATCTTAATCAAGTTTTGATTGGGTCAGGTACATTAAACAACGGTATATACGTATTAAACCAACCACAGATTTTCAATGTCCAGAATACACATAAAAGAAAGTCTCCAGAACTCAATCAGACTTTCTTATGGCATTGTAGACTGGGTCACATCAAGGAGAGAAGGTTGACTAAGTTACATACTGAAGGATATTTGGATTCGTTCGAATATCAATCATATGCAACTTGTCAATCCTGTCTCAAAGGAAAGATGACAAAGACTCCGTTCACTGGACACGTAGTAAGAGCGAGCGAGCTCTTGGGACTCGTACACAGCGACGTGTGCAGTCCAATGTCTACACATGCACGAAGCGGTTATTCTTACTTCAATACTTTTACGGATGACTTTTCAAGGTACGGATATGTCTTCTTATTGAAACATAAATCCGAGGCCTTTGAAAAATTTCAGGAATATAAGAATGAAGTAGAAAAACAAAACAGGCAAAAGTATCAAGGCACTGAGATCTGATCGAGGTGGTGAATACTTGAGTGCCGAGTTCCTGGATTGCTTAAAAGAGAATGGAATTCTCTCTCAGCTTACTCCTCCATACACTCCGCAACATAACGGTGTGTCGGAGAGACGGAACCGAACCCTATCGGATATGGTACGGTCCATAATAAGTAACGCTGAGTTATCGCGATCATTCTGGGGATATGCGCTAGAATCAGCTGCATACCTTTTGAACCGAGTTCCAACTAAGACTGTGCCTACTACACCATATCAGATGTGGTGTGGGAAGAGACCCTATCTTAATCACATTAAGACATGGGGATGTCCAGCTTTTGTCAAAAAGCAGCATGCGGACAAGCTCGAGGCACGCTCAGTACAGTGCAAGTTTGTGGGATATCCAAAGAACTCTAAGGGATATTTCTTCTATTGCAAAGAGGAACAAAAGGTTTTTGTTTCTCGCCATGCCCACTTTCTAGAACACCAGTTCTTAGAAAAGGAAATTAGTGGGAGCGCAATAGAACTGGAAGAAATTCCAGAACCACGAGCTATTACTGAAAGCTTAGTAGAACCAGAGGGTTCGAAAGATCAGGACATTCCCACGCCACTCCGCAGGAGTAGTAGGCAGTCTCATCCGCCCGAGAGATACTACGGTTTTCTCATAGACGGGGATAGAGAGATTGCATCATTGATTATGATGAGCCTACTAGCTTCCAGCAAGCCATTCGGAGCGTTGACTCGGTAAAATGGCTGGATGCAATGCGGACCGAAATGGAGTCCATGTACACCAACAAAGTATGGACGTTGGACATTGCTCCAGATAGGGTAAAACCCGTACGATGCAAGTGGATCTTCAAAAGAAAGATTGGTGTAGATGGACAGGTCGAGACCTATAAAGCTAGACTTGTTGCAAAGGGTTTTCATCAAAGACCTGGTTTGGACTATGACGAAACCTTTTCTCCAGTGGCTATGCTGAAATCCATTCGGATCCTTCTTGCCATTGCTGCCTTCCACGATTATGAGACTTGGCAGATGGACGTAAAGACCGCTTTTCTACATGGAAATTTAGAGGAGTGTGTCTATATGGAACAGCTAGAGGGTTTCATTCAGAGTGGGAGCAGCGGAAAGGTGCGCAAGTTACTTAAGTCCATTTATGGACTAAAGCAGGCATCGCGGAGTTGGAACATCTGTTTTGATAAGACAGTCAAAGAATTTGGCTTTCTCAAAAATCCAGATGAACCATGCATCTATTGTAGATTTGTAGCGAGAACTGTAGTATTCCTCGTTTTATACGTGGATGACATTCTCTTAATAGGAAATGACATTCCTATGCTACAATCTGTCAAAGGGTTCTTGTCACACAGGTTCTCTATGAAAGACCTGGATGATGCCTCATACATTCTGGGGATCCGGATCAACCGTGACAGATCCAAGAGGATATTAGGACTCTCACAGTCCAGGTACATCGACACCATACTGAAAAGATTCAGTATGGAAGATTCCAAGTGCGGTAATCTACCGGCTTATCACGGGATCACCCTCTCCAAAGAGATGTCTCCCAAGACTGATTTGGAGAGGGATCGCATGTCCATTATACCCTACGCTTCTGCGGTAGGCTCTATAATGTATGCGATGTTGTGTACCAGACCAGATGTGGCTTATGCACTGAGTGTGGTAAGCAGGTATCAGTCAAACCCTGGGGAGAAACATTGGATAGCGGTAAAGAACATTCTCAAGTACCTGAGAAGGACTAAGGAGATGTTGTTGGTGTATGGCGGAAAAGACCTCCAGATTGAGGCCTTTGCGGACTCCAGCTTCCAGAGTGACAAGGATGATTCCAAGTCCATGTCGGGTTTTGTCTTTACCCTCAATGGAGGGGAGGTGTGTTGGAAGAGCTCCAAACAGGAAACCGTTGCTGACTCGACTATGGAAGCGGAATACATCACTGCATCTGATGCCGCAAAAGAAGCTGTCTGGATGAGGAAGTTCTTGAAAGAACTTCAGGTGGTTCCGTCCATTGTTGATCCAATACCTCTGTATTGCGACAACAACGGGGCTATAGCTTTAGCGAAGGAACCCAGGTCCCATCAGAAATCCAGACACATCTTGAGGCGGTATCACCTGATCAGGGAGATCGTGGATCGCTAGGAGATCGAGGTTCGGAGGGTTGCTTCAGAAGATAACACTGCAGATCCATTCACGAAGGCCTTACCCCAGACTCAGTTCGAGCGGCTGATTGAGATGATAGGTCTTCGATACGCCAGTACATGGCCTTAGTGCAAGTGGGAGATTGTTAGTGTATATGCCCTAGAGGCCATTACTGTATCATACTAGTATGTATATTACTTGATAGAAGCTTGGGATATTCACAGTTGTATAGACAATCTTGCTCGAAATGTTAGTATGCTACTTGATTTGTCTCTACTTTAATGTGTACATGTGTTTCTTTTATTATATCACCTATACGCATTAGTGGAGCCCTTAGAATCTTTGCTTGATTACCAGCGTTGTGATGGCAGTCACACTCGTGGGGGCTGGGTAATCTACAAGCACATCCTTATTTACACGTCCCTGGTCATGGGATTATCAAGACAGGGCATCGATACTCCGGAGTAAACTAGCGTATGCGCTTCTCATCCCAGCACGAGAGACGGCCTGTCCCACAGCCGTCAGTACGTCGTACTTGAGATAGTATACGGGTGCTCGTGAGGTTACGAGTACACTGGACAGGACTCGTCGGGAACTGTTGGTTGGTATTATACCTATCGTCAGTTATCAGTTCCTAGGTGACATGAGTACAGCTTAGTCCGCTGACTTGACACTGTCACTTCGTCTCGAGTGTGTTCCCACTGTACTTTGATTACTACCCTACCACGGCTCAAAGGAGTCATGCAAACAGGTAGTAGTTGGGTGCAGTCCCGAAGCACTTGGAGGCAGTGACAGTTAGACAAGATTCGTCTCTCCCGGTATTGGGGGTTGACATCGCGCTGTGTCCAGGAGAGCCATTACACAAGTAGTCCCTGGCCAGGGCAAGCGATGTATACTGGTAGGTTTCCCGTGTTATCTCAGGGTGTTCTGGACTATACTCCGACACGACTTATACCGCTATTAGGGGACTGACGTTTACCGCCCCTAGGCCCGCCATGCGATGTATCAGACGAACAGACTGGACTGTACGGAGACTGTCACATTCAGGCTCAGTAGGAGTTCAGATGGGTTCACCTCGTCAGTCTTCTTATCGGCATCTACCTGGGGACCGTTACGTACAGCTAGTGCCGCGGTCTGTGGTTAAACCCACTGCCAGCGTAGTGTCGAGTCTTTAGAGTCCTACACAGAGGGTTATTCGCCTTTAGGAAAAATGAGTAGAGGTCGCAGGGTTTTGCGACAGGGTTCGTTCACATCCGCGCACTTGTGCACGTTTGCTGTCCGGACAGCTTATACTAGCGGGCTTTGGTTTAAGCCAGATCCTAGTATATGATTTGGGATTGGTTTTATCTCATTGTATTCGTGTTCCTCGGATCACGGATACAGGTGCGTATGCACAGTTGACTGAGACAGAGGGAGAGGACTTTGATTAGGGTTGATGACCATTGTCATTTTCTTAACCCTAATGCTTATGTGTGAATTATGATTAATTGATATTAGTTAAATATAATTGTGCATGGTTAGGGTTGTTGACCATTTTACTATACTTGACTTGTTGACCTAGGTTGACATGTTGACCATCATCATTCCATATGAAAGATGCTCTTTGATCCTTGCAAATTACATTTAATGTGAAATGATAATGGTCAAGTCTTGATTAACCATGACAACTATCTTAGCTAATTATCTAATTTCCATAATTCACATATATGAGGAGAATGGTTCATATTATTCTCATTCTATCATTTAGATTCTCTCTCCTCCTCTTCCTCTCTCTCTCTAGCTCTCCCCTCTCATGAGTTGAGAATCCCTTGAGCTAGAGATAAATCCCTCTAAAAGACTCTCTAATCTTTTCTAAGATTCTAGGATTAGCACTCCAAGGATCTTAATTACTTCTAGCTTGAAGTTGAAGCCAAAGGTTGAGGCTCTCGGGTGGATCCTTCTTCGACACGAGAAGGCGACAAGGAGATCACATCTATTCACTCCAAGGAGCAAGGAGAGAAGGACTAGAAGCCCTAGGTATAACCCCTTTCCATGTAGCTAAACTTCTTTTAGCTTTGTAGTTAGTTTTTGTTTTGCAAAGATCCTCCTATTGCTAGTCCATGTTGCCTAGTGCGCTAAAAATCCGTTTTTTATACCGTTTCCGCCTCCCCGCAAGCACCGGGTGTAAGTGCACGGCGGCGCCCCGGCCGTCAGTCCGACGCCGGAATGCGGAAACGGTGATAAATTTTAATTTTGCGGACTTTGCAAAACGGCACCACCGCGCACTAAACCCCGGATCGGGCCATTAAACTAGATCTAGCTAACAACAAGACGGGTTAGAGATGTACCGACTGATCCGAGTCCTCCGGTCTTCATCTCCACTCCGATCTCCTCGCGGGATCTCCGGTCGTCGCCTCCTCGCCGGAAGGGCACCACATCGCCTGTATCTTTTACGGGCTCCCACCTCAATACCGAGGCAACTCGGGCGCGAAGTTGGCTAGCCGACGCGCCCAAGATTTGCAGTAGAATAGTGTAGAATCGTTGTCTCTTTGGGGTTTTGTATAGTTGCCATAAAGATGATGGAGGTGGAATGAACTTTTTCATTTGAGGAAAGATTCCTGGCTGATCAAAGATCCATGAAGGGCTCGGCCAAAAACCATTTTGGAGCTCACTGGAATTTGGAATGAAGCAAGCTTTCTCTGCCTTCTCTGGAGAATGAATGTGTTAAGGTTGCATAAATTAATACCAAGGAGAAAAGGAAATTATTCCTTCACAGCACACACAATGGGGGGGGGCCCACCAAAATTAACCTCTCTCACATGATAAGGCCGGCCACTAAAAAAGCCTCCTGCACACTCATTTCAAAACTTAGGAAATTAATCCATTATATATATAAATTAATTCCCTCATCACTCCAGCACACACATTATTCAATCACATATATATTAATTAATCAATCCATCACCCAAAAAATGCCAGCAGCCTCAAAAATCATTTGAAGAAGATTATTCCTCCAAAAACCTCACTCCATACTCATACAGTGGCCGGCCCCCCACTACAATTTCCAACACAAAATCATATTCACAAACCATACTCTATCATGTCAAATTAAATGCATGAAAAGCCAAAAAGATTTCATAAATAATTCTTTTGCAAGAAACCCCCTCAACAAAATGTTAATTGCAAACTTGCAATTAACACCCTCCAACGAAAAGTCCGACCGGGAAGGAAAAAAAGAAAACCGGCCGGAACGGAATGCAAACTGGCAACCCCAGAAAACTGGTCCCATAATAAATTACAGGAAAACCCCGATACTGTGCATACACACCCGCATCTGTAATCCGTCCGGATACAAATGCAATGAGACAAAATCTACACTGTACTAAACTAGGACCGGCTTAAGCCAAAGCCGGCTAGTAAAAACCGTCCGATCACCATCCGTGCAATACCGCACGTATCTGATCGAACCCTGCCATATCTCCATACGGCCTCTACAGCGTTTCGCCCGAAAACTTGAGTAACTGAAAGTGTGGTAGACTCTAAAGACTCGTCAATACTATGGCTGTGGATTTAACCACTAGCACGTCAGAGGTATAAGCCAATATGTAACGGGCCACCAGCTATTGACCAAAAGGGACGTCGATGAGCGAACTCATCCTGACACCCTACTGAGCCTGTCAGTGACAATATCCGTACAGTCCGGTCCGTTCGTCTATGAGCATCGCATGTCGGGCCTAGGGGGTGGGTAAAAGTCAGACCCCCAAAAGCGGTACAAGTCGTGTCGGAGTGTAGCCCAGAACACCCTGAGATACTACTGGAATACCTACCAGTAAATCTCCTGCCTTGGCCAAGGACTTCGTGTAATGGCTCTCCTAGACACAGCGCGACCTCACCCCCAATACCGGGAGAGACGAACCCCCGAAGATCCGCTCACTGCCTCCATGTGGCTCGGGACTGTACCCAACTAAAACCTGTTTGCACGACTCCTTTGAGCCGTGGTAGGGTAGTAATCAAAGCACAGTGGGAACTCACACGAGACAAATGACGATCCCCAGGTCGATGAACTAACCTGTACACATGTCACCTGGGAACTGCTATCTGACGTCAGGTATAAGACCAACTAGCATGTTCCCGGCGAGTCCTGTCCGGTGTACTCATAACCCAATGAGCACCTGTATACATCTTAGGTGAACCAACTGACACCAGTGGCTTGTGAGACCGGCCACCGCCCCTCGTCGGGGTCTCGACTGTATACACTAGTCTACTCTGGAGAATCGATGCCCTGTCTCGAAACTCCTACGACTAGGGACCTTTTAAGGATATGCTTGTAGACCCCAGCTCTCACGTATATGATCGCCCTCATACTGCTGGTGGTCAAGCAAGAATCCTAGGGGCTCTATCAACGTGCAATAGCGACCTGTCAGGTCACCTAAAGCAGTACACGATGATAAAGGTAAACCAGATAGCGTACTATCATCTCGAGTAAGACTGTCCTATCGGGATAGGTCCTCCCTCAATCATTGCAATCACGTGCCTGTGATCCAATAATTGACTCTGAGGGCACTATCTCCAACAATCTCCCACTTGCACTCAAGGCTAATTATTGCGATGTCGCATACTCACAGCCCGTGTGATACCGAACACCCAACTCCTCTACAAGTCAGTCTCACAAAGCTCGTTTGCGAGACTATTGCGTTCGAGGAATAGCCTCAGTGAGTGGATCCGCTCTGATGTTTCTTTCAATGTCTCTCTATTTCTCAAGTTCGCGGAGAAAGCCATCTCCCGAAATGAGCAATACCTGTCTTAGAGTGTCTGGATGTCTGATGGGACCGAGCTCATAAATGAACTCCAAATCCAAACTTCTTAGACTGTATCGACAACTGAACTTAATCAGTATCCTGCGCCATGCCTCCCTCAGTATTGCCTTGGACCACCTGTCCAAAATACTGCCCCTCGTCAGAGGGAAAACTATAACTCTGACAACCTCCTTGTCGTCCAGGTCACCTTGGAAGCCTGGAATGATAACTGTTTCCCGAATGGGGCTTTCGCTATCATATCCCTAGAACAGCCACTTATGTTCTAAAACTGCTTCCGACTGTTCTTCCAGGATTGGATCAATATCAACTTATTGCATCTAGTGCAAGAACAACATCTGGTGTGGTACTTGACATCTCATGATTGACTCAATTGCCTAAGCAAGTGATCTGCCAATCATGCACATCCCTCTCCCCTTTAGTCTGTAAGACACCTTTGGAGAGGGTGACTCCATCACCTGCAGGTACACTACCGTGCCAGGAGTCGTCCATTCTAAATACTCTTAGAATGCTGTCAAAGTACCCTGATTGGGAAACCACCCAAATCTAGATCTAAAAACCATAGATCTAGTAACCAGTATGTCTGATATAATGTCCAAGTCCCTTGTGGAGAAACCACTGTGTGACGACCAAAGTATAACCGATCGTAGTATAGGAATGTCACTTCCTACTTTGTGTATGTCATCCAAAATCCGGATATCACACCCTACTACCTTCTCAACAGATCCATCCCCTACTCTGATGACGTCAAACCTATGACTGTCACATCAGAAACAGATGATCTATCTCCGCTATATCTGCTTTAGTCTATAAATAGACATAAGCCTGATGTCCACCAATGCTTCCGCTGCTCCCACTGACTACGACAACCCTCTGGCAGAGTCATATAGACGTGCACTTCTAAAGCTAGTTTAGAACGACGCTATACTCATCCTCCTGCCGGGCCTCGCAGCCTGGAACAACAGCAATGGCAAGTGTGGGTAAACAAGAACTTCCCTGTCACCGTCCTTGAGGCTACCGGAGTACCTCTCGGGTGCCTGAAGTTACCCACTTTATCTGCGGAGTGGCTAATGGAATGTCAAATCAGATTCAAATCCTGCAACTGTCTCCAGTGCATGTCAACTAAATGGAAGGAGGCTGATCAGCGTTACTCAACTTAGGAATACTTCCAATTATGAAATAACCTGAAAGAGAAGCAAGTTCTCTTAATCATTACTATCAACTGAACACCACACACAAGTATCTACATCTTCGATCAACTTGAAGAATCCCAATACTTGCAACACTTGGTTCTCTACTTTATTCAAATACCTATAACTCCTCAAAACTTAGACCCTGTGTTTCTACGAAACACATGTCTAAGAACTAGAGAAGTTAAAAGTAAACAGAATATAGTATGAGGACCAACCCCTCTGTCCTAATGGACACTGGACAACATACAATGCTCTGTATAAGTCCCTTGAGTCTAGTGACTCATTCACTGTGTGTCGTAGGTTGAAAACTGTACATTTGGTTAAGAAGAATTACACCGCTGTTTAATGCTCCTTACCTAACCATCCACTGATATAGGTAAATGTCATCGACATAATATCAAAAGGTATATCCCACTCTATGAAAATAGACGTACAGATATATCAATTTGAAATTGGTGCACAACAGCGGATATTCAAAACCAAATATTTGCCGACGGGCAAACAGCCCAGATGATCTCCTCAAATATCACCGATTACAACGAATCCCGATATAATGAGGATGATCACCCAATTCCCAATAACTTACTCCCACTCATCATCTGTAAAACCATACAGATGTGAGAATCATACCTGGTAAATACATACCCTGGAGTAAGTGTCTAATCGGGAAATCAGTTTTCCATTAACAGTACACAGTTGAGCTGAAACATTGAAATGTTTCGATGGGGTATCTTGGTATTCCTAGTAATGCCTCTTCCATTATCCAGATTCACAACAATAACCGTATAATTCTTTGCCACCTCTCCAAATCCCTTTATATGTCTTTAGTCATTACCTTCTGTACACCCCTTTAGGCCAAATGGTTTTCTTCCTTCCCTACCGTTCGGCACCAGCCTATGGTTTGGAAGAAGACTATCCAATAAGCATAAAGGGTGTACTGTCCTAATCCTAGGAGCACTCGTAACGCGAGAGAAGGTGAAGATAAAAGACACCTGAATGTACTTTATTCCTATTTCTCCTGGACCAGAATCCATCCCCGAACTGGAACAAGTTCCTTTCGAGTTCGTATATAACCATACGATGGAGTATCCAATAAAATGGGATCTTCGTAGTGATACGGAGTGTCCTGGAGAAATACAAAGGTGATTTAGGATTGGCGAAGAAATACTTGGTTTAGTCGTGAATAGCAGTCGCAACTTACTTTGCCCTCTTACTAATCCCTTGTTTTGTCTGAACTTAATACCTTCTGTACACCGTTTAGGCTAACTGGTTTTCTTCATTCCCTACCGGTCGGCACCAGCCTATGGTTTGGAAGAAGACTATCCAATTTGCATAATAGGTGTACTACTCCTAAACTAAGGAGTACTCGCAACCTGAGAGAGGGTGAAAAGAAAAGACAACTGAATAATCCTATCCGTTTTCTCCAGAACCGGAAACCATCCTCGAATTCCTTCGAGTTCGTATCTAACCATACGATGGTTTTGTCCAATGGAAGTGGACATTCGTAGTAATACGGGGTGTCCTGAAGAAAAGGGTAAAAGTATGAGTGGCAATGAGGTCTGCAACTCTGACAATCCAAAAGCCAGTGTTAAGTAGGTTCGGTCAACTTGGTCACTGAGTCAAAGTCTTAGGGTCGGGTCAATGGTCGCTGCCAAAGAGAGAGAGAAGAAACACTCAGCGTGCACTCTAACCTAGATCAGAATGGTCACCAATTTATCTAATCTGGAATCCTCCCACTGTACCTCAAATTCTCCTCCAAACCTGAAAGAAGAATTAGTCGGGGTCACCCGAGGAGTAAACTAACTCATCAGTGGGAATCGGGATCCAACTCTCATCGCATGACAACGTGACGGAATCCGCTCACGGTATCACACTCCAGAAGGTATGCGCATATCTGGCAAGTTTCAGTACTTTTGAAACTCCCGATGTGATTTCTGCCCCATGCTCTTATGACCTTGACTTTGGCCAACATATCATAAGTCACATGTCAAGTTCTACCCGTCATTCTCCAGGTTAATTTGAATCCACCCGTACATACCCTTGACTTTGGCCAAAATGGCTGCACGACTGTCCCAAACCAACGCATCTATCTATGCAGCATATGAATACCCCAATAGCTACCAATCACTGTGCCTTGACTTTGGCCAACATACACAGCTTGAATACTATTGACCACCCATATGAAACGACGGAGGGCTACGAATGGTTTCTGGCGAAAACCTTTAACGTAAAGAACTTGATATCGTCGAAGGAACGGATAGCTTTATAGAAATATAGTGACGAAAACCGCTGCTAAAGAGGTCACTCCCGGTGAAGGGATCTCGACTCTTTTCCCGTAGAATGGGGTGCAGGATATTCCAAATGAATACCGCGATGCAAAGCAAAAGTAATCGGCTATAGTGAAGTTAATGCCCTGACGCAAACTTCTGTCCAAGGGGTCACTCCCGGTGAAGGGATCTCGGCCCTTGCCTCGTCGACTGAGGAGCAGGATATTCTAATGAATACCACGATGCAAAACAAAAGTAAATGTCCTTGCAATAACAGCTTTTGAAAAAGTGTTCCAACAACATCAGAATAGGTTTGTTTATCTTGCATTGATCCGAATCAACGCAGTCCCATCAATTGATCACACCATAAAGAACGAAAATATACCGACGTACGTATATGCCATCCGCATTCGCCACTGGGTCCCGTCATCACCCGTTAGGTTAGCTAACTAACGGCAGAGCGGGGACTGGACTAGCGCGGATGAAAAACATATACAACATCTACTAATATATATACCAATATATAGTAT
The DNA here is from genome assembly GCA_030015575.1 of Agapanthus africanus. Lineage (NCBI taxonomy): Eukaryota > Viridiplantae > Streptophyta > Magnoliopsida > Asparagales > Amaryllidaceae > Agapanthus > Agapanthus africanus. The sequence continues at coordinate 392,926,279 of JASDDO010000026.1, read as the reverse complement.
TTCGCTCAAGGCGTGAATAAAATGCAACATCACAGAAATGTACAGCATCACAGAACAATACAGATATCTGGGATCCCCGGGTTTCACAGAGCCACTACTGAAACCCGACGTTCCCCTGGTCGTGTGGATAGCCTGTGCAATGAAATCCTATACCCCCTACGAGTGCGGCGAATAGCCAGCCAATCCTGGAGTGAAGCCCCCTCCGTCCCAATGCCATGAGATGCGGGCTTGTTGCCTTCTAGAACCCGGCTATCCGTGCACCCCTCCGCGGGGTAACCCTAGTACAGAAAGTAAAATATACATACACCGGGTACATCGACCGCAACCAGGACGTGCCCCAAAATAATAATACAAACAGGCAGTGACGGCAGTCCACATGTCGGACGCTCGCCCCGCAAAATCAAATGTACATAATACAACAACACTGTACTAGCATTGCATCCAGACTATCCCCCACGACCGATCCGCAACATCACAGCAAATACATAGAACATCAACGTGAAGGTCACGTTCGCAAATCCGTCTAACCGGGCTATAGCAGTTAGACCGGATTTACCGATCTAGTGACATTCACGGTCGCAGATATAATGTAAATACTGTGAAAAATGTGTTTAAAATATCCGATCGATCAAATTATAACAAGTGGACCCCAAAACAATACTGTAGCAGTTAAAGAAATTCTGGGCCCAATATTAACATTCCAAAACCCCTAAAATCAACCCAGAAGCCCACTATAAAAAACTGGCCCATTGATCTTCTCATGTTGCGGCGGAACCGCGGCCCAAAGTGGGTATTGGCCGCGGTTCCGCGCTCTTTATGGAAGATCAATGACTCGGATTTCTACAGTAGTCTTAGGGTTGCCAGTACATCACTTTTTCGCAACCTGAAAAATTTTTGGAGACTGGAAAAAATCAACAGAAAACTGATGTGAACTAAATACGGGTTTTGGACATTTCGATCGATCGGAACTGCAAAACACATTACACAAAGCTAGACTATGTTAATGGCCAGGCTCTGATACCACTGTAAGTGCACGGCGGCGCCCCGGCCGTCAGTCCGACGCCGGAATGCGGAAACGGTGATAAACTTTAATTTTGCGGACTTTGCAAAACGGCACCACCGCGCACTAAACCCCGGATCGGGCCATTAAACTAGATCTAGCTAACAACAAGACGGGTTAGAGATGTACCGACTGATCCGAGTCCTCCGGTCTTCATCTCCACTCCGATCTCCTCGCGGGATCTCCGGTCGTCGCCTCCTCGCCGGAAGGGCACCACATCGCCTGTATCTTTTACGGGCTCCCACCTCAATACCGAGGCAACTCGGGCGCGAAGTTGGCTAGCCGACGCGCCCAAGATTTGCAGTAGAATAGTGTAGAATCGTTGTCTCTTTGGGGTTTTGTATAGTTGCCATAAAGATGATGGAGGTGGAATGAACTTTTTCATTTGAGGAAAGATTCCTGGCTGATCAAAGATCCATGAAGGGCTCGGCCAAAAACCATTTTGGAGCTCACTGGAATTTGGAATGAAGCAAGCTTTCTCTGCCTTCTCTGGAGAATGAATGTGTTAAGGTTGCATAAATTAATACCAAGGAGAAAAGGAAATTATTCCTTCACAGCACACACAATGGGGGGGGGCCCACCAAAATTAACCTCTCTCACATGATAAGGCCGGCCACTAAAAAAGCCTCCTGCACACTCATTTCAAAACTTAGGAAATTAATCCATTATATATATAAATTAATTCCCTCATCACTCCAGCACACACATTATTCAATCACATATATATTAATTAATCAATCCATCACCCAAAAAATGCCAGCAGCCTCAAAAATCATTTGAAGAAGATTATTCCTCCAAAAACCTCACTCCATACTCATACAGTGGCCGGCCCCCCACTACAATTTCCAACACAAAATCATATTCACAAACCATACTCTATCATGTCAAATTAAATGCATGAAAAGCCAAAAAGATTTCATAAATAATTCTTTTGCAAGAAACCCCCTCAACAAAATGTTAATTGCAAACTTGCAATTAACACCCTCCAACGAAAAGTCCGACCGGGAAGGAAAAAAAGAAAACCGGCCGGAACGGAATGCAAACTGGCAACCCCAGAAAACTGGTCCCATAATAAATTACAGGAAAACCCCGATACTGTGCATACACACCCGCATCTGTAATCCGTCCGGATACAAATGCAATGAGACAAAATCTACACTGTACTAAACTAGGACCGGCTTAAGCCAAAGCCGGCTAGTAAAAACCGTCCGATCACCATCCGTGCAATACCGCACGTATCTGATCGAACCCTGCCATATCTCCATACGGCCTCTACAGCGTTTCGCCCGAAAACTTGAGTAACTGAAAGTGTGGTAGACTCTAAAGACTCGTCAATACTATGGCTGTGGATTTAACCACTAGCACGTCAGAGGTATAAGCCAATATGTAACGGGCCACCAGCTATTGACCAAAAGGGACGTCGATGAGCGAACTCATCCTGACACCCTACTGAGCCTGTCAGTGACAATATCCGTACAGTCCGGTCCGTTCGTCTATGAGCATCGCATGTCGGGCCTAGGGGGTGGGTAAAAGTCAGACCCCCAAAAGCGGTACAAGTCGTGTCGGAGTGTAGCCCAGAACACCCTGAGATACTACTGGAATACCTACCAGTAAATCTCCTGCCTTGGCCAAGGACTTCGTGTAATGGCTCTCCTAGACACAGCGCGACCTCACCCCCAATACCGGGAGAGACGAACCCCCGAAGATCCGCTCACTGCCTCCATGTGGCTCGGGACTGTACCCAACTAAAACCTGTTTGCACGACTCCTTTGAGCCGTGGTAGGGTAGTAATCAAAGCACAGTGGGAACTCACACGAGACAAATGACGATCCCCAGGTCGATGAACTAACCTGTACACATGTCACCTGGGAACTGCTATCTGACGTCAGGTATAAGACCAACTAGCATGTTCCCGGCGAGTCCTGTCCGGTGTACTCATAACCCAATGAGCACCTGTATACATCTTAGGTGAACCAACTGACACCAGTGGCTTGTGAGACCGGCCACCGCCCCTCGTCGGGGTCTCGACTGTATACACTAGTCTACTCTGGAGAATCGATGCCCTGTCTCGAAACTCCTACGACTAGGGACCTTTTAAGGATATGCTTGTAGACCCCAGCTCTCACGTATATGATCGCCCTCATACTGCTGGTCGTCAAGCAAGAATCCTAGGGGCTCTATCAACGTGCAATAGCGACCTGTCAGGTCACCTAAAGCAGTACACGATGATAAAGGTAAACCAGATAGCGTACTATCATCTCGAGTAAGACTGTCCTATCGGGATAGGTCCTCCCTCAATCATTGCAATCACGTGCCTGTGATCCAATAATTGACTCTGAGGGCACTATCTCCAACACCGGGGTGGGCAACGTGGACTTACATCGCTGCCATTTCGGCTTTTACTGCGATAAAAACATCGAGCTGGTGAATACTTCCCTTAGAAGAAGGTGGTCTTACGCTTTCCCACTGCAATGTGTGTTCAGCAAGGTCTTCCAGATATTTCCAAGCTTCACCGTTGTCTTTAAATATGAAATTGCATTGACAATTTGTTTCAAGCATCTGCTTTGTCGCTGGATTAATTCCCTTATATATAATTCGACATAAATCCCATCTATTGATTCCGTGATGAGGACATTGGACAAGCAGATCCTTGAAACGTTCAAAGCACTTCCAAAATGGTTCATTGGGAAGCTGGGTGAACTGGTTGATCTCACTTCTAACACGGGCAGTCTTATGGTTTGGGTAAAACTTCTTAAGAAATGCTATGAAGAATTCATCCCAATTAGTGATAGAGTGTGCGGCAGTATTGTAAATCCATTTTTCTGCCAAGTCGCACAGTGTGAATGGGAGAAGACGCAAGCGCATAGCATCGACAGTCAATTGTGAAGTACCCATCATTGCGCATACGTTTTCGAATTTGGTGATGAAAACGTACGCGTCTTCCGACTCAAGCCCGTGAAATTTGGGCAGCAGATTGATGTAGTGGGGTTTAATTTCGAAATTATCCCCGTTAGGTGGTGGAAGAGATAGACAAGTGGGAAGAGGACCACGGATAGGATAGCATCTCTCTTGGAGAGAGATGCGCGGTGGATTCTACGCACCTACGGGTGGTGGCAGCGTCGTGTTATAATCTGATGGAGTGCCGTCCATCTCGGTCGTGTGTGGTGGGGGAAAAGAAGATGAAGAAGTACCGACTTCGGCGTCGATAGCAGGAACGCGGACAAGACAGGCACTAGGATCCCGTGTCCAGCCGAGCATGCACTAAGCAGGTTTAGTGCAAGTGGCAGCGTGTGTGTGATTTAAAATTGGCTTGTTTTGAAAAAAGTGGGACTCAAGACAAATCACTCTAAAATGCACAAGCAACCCTAGAACTAAGGTCACCTAGGTCCAGTCTCTAGACCGCTCCTATACTTCCAAAGGACAAGCCGCAGGATCAATCCTCTACCGCCTCGTTACTACCCTTGTAGCCAGGTAAGTGCCAGGTGAGTGGGAGGATCCCCACTACGAAAGTAGTGGTCCTAATTAAGTAACCACTCGCCTTGGACACACTTGCCTAGGCACTACAAAAGTAATGCGGATAAGCGATAGATTACCCACGATCTTCCTCTGTCCTTAATGAGCGCGACAGTCCTTAGAGTCTGGTCTAGATATTTTTTAAATTATTGTAGGGTTGATGCGGATGCTAGGTTTGTGATTTGTGGGGCTTAGGAAGGGTGATGAAATCCCCACCTAATCTGGATTTGGTCTTTGCCCCTTAAAGTCCGTATTAAAATATGCAAAACAAAACCAATCACAAAACGTTTGCAAAAAGATTTTTTTTTGAGTGGCGCTATTTTTGCAAAGAATCCTGCAGAAGATAGATTTTATTGGATTTTAGAGGAGAGAGAAAGAGTTAAGAAAGATACCAGAGAATTGTGAAACCCTAGGTCTCCTGTTTCCTCAAGTCCGTGACTCCAGATCTCCTTGCAAAAATTCACGCACAAATCGTTAAATATGCAATTTGTAGTTTCGTTTTAATAATGATATGAATCGTCTAAGAATTCAACACAAATAATAAGAATAAAAAATTACGCACGTATCCCCGACAACGGCACCATTTGATTGTTTCGAAAGAGTGTGTTTGTAGTTAACCGCAATCAGAACGGTGTCGCGCGTAGCTAGACCGAGGTGAGTACGGGTCGTCCTCAGGGAAACATGGAATCTTTTACTCTTACTTTAGATGTGTTGTGAAAGGAGGAGGGATAAAGAATTTTGTGGAAAGGTTTCTAGATCTACGTTAAGCACTAATGCAGAATATAGATCTAGATTATTTAAGGATGTAGTTAATATAAGAAGGGCTTGTATGGTTCGTTAGGATTTAGTAGTTATGGATGATTAATTAAAAGTTACCCTTTTATCCTTTAATAGATTTAAAACTAGAACGACGGTGATGCGTGTAGATAAGGGTTTCTGGAGGGAAAAGGAATCCCACTCTTAACCCTTATCTCGACACGGAACTCCGTTCATATCTAGCCTTTACCAAAACAATCATTAATCTAATCTCTAATCGCGGTCGGGACTAACAATGAATTGTTAGCACGCCCGATTAGGATGTTAATGATTCTTTTGATAAAGTTCATAAACTTTATAGGACTTAAAAAGGGTTTATGGATGTTCATCATCCATTAGCCTACCCTAATCCTACGAACCGTAACAAGCGGAGAATTACTCGCGCATGTTGGGAGAAGAAAAGATGGAGAGAAATTGCATAATTAAACTACGAAGAAATAGAATAAGAAAAAGAAAGCTACCTTTATTAATCAACAATATTCATTACACTTTGATTCCTTAGAAAATGATTACAAAGACTAGTTTGCTTCTCGATCTCTTCCAAGGAGGTAGACGAGCAGTTGATGATTAGTCTGGATGCGTGAGCCGTCTTGGACTTCGTGATCTCGTCGACTTGATGATTTTTATAAGAGGCTCTAGGTCATTATTTATAGTTCCAAAGCCAGAAATTTAGCTTCCAAGTATGGAAACTAACTGTAAAGATTTTCCCACAAAAATTGCAAACCCTAACTCATCTAACATGCGGCGGATCTGCGGTCCAAGGGGGGTATGTGTTAGTGTATATGCCCTATGGGCCATTATTGTATCATACTAGTTTGTATATTACTTAATGGAAGCTTGGGATATTCACATGTATATAACAGTCTTGCTAAACATGGTAGTATGCTACTTGGTTTTTCTATCTTAATATGTGAGTATACGTATTGATAGAGCTCTTAGGATCTTGATTGACTACCAGCGTTGTGATGGCAGTCACACTAGTGGGGGCTGGGTAGTCTACAAGCACATCCTTATTCAGGTCCCTAGTCGTAGGATTATCGAGACAGGGCATCGATACTCCGGAGTAGACTAGTGTATACGCTTCTCATCCCAGTTGGGGAGATGGTATTTCCCACAGCCGTTAGTACGTCGTACTGTAGATAGTATGCAGGTGCTCGTTAGGTTACGGGTACACCGGACAGGACTCACAGGGAACTGTTGGTTGGTTTTATACCAGTCGTCAGTGAACAGTTCCCAGGTTACATGAGTACAGCATAGTCCGCAGACTTGACCCAGCTACTTCGCCTCGAGTGTGTCCCACTATTCTTAGATTGCTACCCTACCACGGCTCAAAGGAGTTGTGCTAACAGGTAGCAGTTGGGTGCAGTCCCGAGCACTTGGAGGCAGTGGCGGTTAGACAGGATTCGTCTCTCCCGGTATTATGGGCTGATATCACGCTGTGTCAGAGAGCCATTACGCAAAGTCCATGGCCAGGGCAAACAAGATTTGCTGGTAGGTTCCAGTAGTTTCTCAGGGTGTAATGGGCTTCACTCCGACACGACTTATACCGCTATTAGAGGACTGACGCTTGCCGCCCCCCTAGGCCCGATATGCGATAGTCTCAGACGAACAGACCGGATTGTACGAAGATTGTCACATCAGACTCAGTAGGAGTTCGGAGGGGTTTCCTCATCGGCCTTCTTATCGACATCTACCTGGGGACCGTTACGTACAGCTAGTGCCGCTTGCGGTCTGTGGTTAAACCCACTGCCAGCGTAGTAGTCGAGTCTCTAGAGTCCCACACAGAGAGTTTCCCTACTCCAGGCGAAACGATATAGAGGTCGTATGTTTTACGACAAGGGTTCGGACGCATACGTGTGTTTACGCACGCACGACATGTTGGATATATGTATGCCCTAGAGGCCATTATATGATAGTGGATGTATCTATACATGTATATATATATTCAGTATGCATTCTTGCTCGACATGATATATGCTATCTGGTTCTTCTTTATCTGACATGTTGATTTGATCATGCTTTTATTCATTCATACATGCTGATAAAGCCCTGAGGATATCGGCTTGACTGCTCTGATTATGATAGAGATCATACTAGTGGGATATCTGTAGTCTATAAGCATATCCTGGAAAGTCCCTAGTCGTAGGTATATCAAGACGGGGCATTGATATACCAGAGTAGACTAGCGTATATGATACTAGACCCATACGATGGGCGATGAATGTTCCCACATTCATCGATGTTTGACATCAAGATCATATACGGGTGCTCAGTGGTGACTGGGTACACTGGACGGACTCACCAAGAACTCCTATATGGAATTATATCTATCGTCGGATAGCAGTTCTCAGGTGACACTGGTACAGGTTAGTCTGTAGACCCGAGATCGTCATAGAGTCTTGTGTGTTCTCCCACTGTACTTTGATTGCCACCCTACCACGGCTCTACTGAGTCGTGCAAACATGTGGCCGTTGGGTATAGTCCCGAGACACACGAAGGCAATGAGCGATAGGAGGGGTTTCGTCTCTCCCGGTATTGGGAGTTGATGCTGTGCTGTGCCCGACTGGTTATATCAGTAAGTCCCTGGCCAGGGCTGCTGAGATTTGCTGATAAGTGTTATCAGTAGTTTCTCGATCTGTTATAGACCATTCACCGGCACGACTTATTAAGTTATTAGGGTCGACGTGACCATCCCTAGGCTCGATATGCAGCATATCTGACGAAGAGACCGGACTGTACGGTAGTGTTGCCGGTTGGCTCGATAGGAGTTGTAGCAGGTTCGCTTGTTTTCTTCTGACCGCTCAATCCCTGGGTGGCCGTTACGTTTAGATGACCGCTTGCGGCTTGGGGGTGCTTGATATGATCATCACACTCTGCCGGCGTATTGACGAGTCTTAGAGTCCCACACAGGAGTTACCTAGTCCAGACGAAACGTTGTGGTGCGCGTATGCGATATGCGCATGGACCCGGTTAAAATGCGCGTATATGATACCGTATATTGATCGGGCGTCTTGCTTTTGGTAGGGTCATATGTGATATGGGTGGATTGATAAATCAAGTGTTGATTTATCATTTAACCATTAGCTTTCTCACTTAAAACCTTTTCTTATATATATGATGGATGTATGCATGTATGTATGTTTTTCTTTCTTTTAGTTTCATGCACATATGGATGTGCATACACACATACATACATACATCATTCTTCATGGTTGCTTATACATGGAATATGATGGCAATATAAGACTCACACCATGGTTGAATATATGGATTATTATTTGATTTATTGTTTAAAACAAAATAGAAAAGATAAGGATAATTCTTGCTTGCTTCTACATTCTTCTTTAAACCTAACCATGCTCACCTACTTCTAACCATGAGTTATCCTTCTCTTTGTGTTTTAAACTCAAGTTAAATAATGTCTCCATCATCTAACCATGGTTTGAGATGAGGATTAAAAAATATATATACATATATTTTCTTTTTCCTTCATGAGAGTTATCTTTTTTCTACTCTTGTTAAAACAAAAAAGCCATCATCTTCCTCCTTCTTCTTCCTTTTGCTCTCTAGTTTTTTCTAGTGAGTAAAACACAACCAAAGAAAGGTTTTTGAAGTGAGAATCTAAACCACAACACCATTCTACACAAGTTTAGCCAACTTGTTTAGAGTGTTCTCATCGTAATAATCGAAGTTGCGAGCTTGGACGAGGAACACCGGGTGGATCGTCGTGGACATGAGAGGACTTCAAGAGGACCTTCTTCCAACACCAAAGGGACCAAAGAGTCCAGCGAAAGGGAGCTACAAAGGTTGTAGTCTCGAAACCCTAGTTTTTATTCGCTTTAACTTTCGAAACCCTAATTTTCTAGGATCGATTCCTTTGTATGTTTGTTTAGCACCATAAAAATCTAAACTTTGAGACATGTGATGCTTCAAAACTCTACATAGGGTGCTAGGCAAACCTTTAATTGGTATCAGAGCTACTACGCATTGGATGTCGACCTATGGGGGGTTCTCACTGTGTGACAGTGTGGCGAAGCATAGGCTCTTACCCCCAGGGTGTCCCAAGACCGGAAGGTGTTCCGGCGGGTTGTAGTCCTCGCGAGGGGGCACGCGTAAAAAGTAGCGGCTGAGGGACCCGTTGGTGCCACGGCGATCCCATTGGATGGGGTGGCTGCCTGACCAACATTGGTATCAGAGCCGACCTTGAACATTAGGTGACGCTTTTACGAAGTAAAAATCCCGATCGGACAAAAATACGACATTTTAAGACCCTCTCTGGACAAATTTTAAAATCTTACATTTTTCAGAATTAAAAATACTTATAAAATACAGCAGGAAATTCTAAGAATAACAGTGAAATTCAATGACGTGAACAGTATAATACGCCGCGGAACCGCCGCATTTGCTGGCTTAGGCCACGGTTCCGCGGCCGTACAGAGGCATCATTTGATAAATTTTCCACTGTAATTCTTATATCTGCTTGTACAGTGTTTTAGGTATGTTTAATCTGAAAGTAGTACTGTAATTTCTGGAGATGGTTTTGGACGCGTAGATTCGATCGGAATTTTCATTTCGTTGCTTTTTCGGGTAAATTAGAAAGTATTGAAGTGTTTGAACGAGTATCATTTGCTCACTATTCACGGGGTTTAAATACTTTGGAGATACGTTCAAGTCTTTTTTGTTAGTTATATGTATGCCCTAGAGGCCATTACTATACATAGGATGTATATTGTAGTGGATGCTGGGACATATATAGGGAGGACTTTCTTGCTCGACATGATAGTATGCTATCTGGTTGATCTTTACCTTAACGTGTATACTGATTGTCTCTCTGTTACATGTTGATAAAGCCCTTAGGATCTGTACTTGACTACCTCGACTATGATGCGGATCATACTAGTGGGGACATGGTAGTCCATAAGTACATCCTTGAAAGTCCCTAGTCGTGGGTGTATCGAGACGGGGCATCGATATACCAGAGTAGACTAGCGTGTACCTTCTCGACCCATACAGATGGGCGATGGATGATCCCATATCCATCGGTGTTTGACATCAGAGGAGATATACGGGTGCTCAGTAGAGACTGGGTACACTGGACGGACTCGCCGAGAACTCCCAGATGGTATTATACCTCACGTCATATGGCAGTTCTCTGGTGACACTGGTACAGAGTAGTCTGTTGACCCGAGATCGTCATAGAGTCTTGTGTGGTTCCCACTGTGCTTTGATTTCCATCTTACCACCTCCAAGAGGACGTGCAAAACGGTGGTTTTTGGGTACAGTCCCGAGTCACATGGAGGCAATGAGCGATAGGAGGGGATTCGTCTCTCCCGGTATATGGGGGTTGATGTTGCGCTGTGTTCGATTGGCTATAACAGGAAATCCCTGGCCAGGGTTGCTGAGATTTACTGGTAAGTGTTACCAGTAGTTTCTCGAATAGTTATAGACCTCATATCGACACGACTTATTGAGCTATTGGGGTCTGACGTTTACCACCCCTAGGCGAGATATGCGACATATCAGACGATCAGACCGGACTGTACGGTAGTGTTACTGGTCGGATTCACTGGAGTGTGAGCGGGCTTGCTCGTCGATCTTCAGATCGCTCAATACCCGGGTGGCCGTTACGTTTAGCAGACCTCTTGCGGCTTGTGGGTGTTTGATATGATCATCGCCTGCTGCCGGCGTATTGACGAGTCTTTAGAGTCCTACACAGAGGTTTCCTGGCTCAAGCGAAACGAAATAGGAGCGCATATGAGATATGTGCGGGACCGAGAATAATACGAATATGTGATACTGTATTCGATTCTCGCGATGTGACATTGATCGGTTATATGCGATATAGCCGGGTTATCGGATCAAGTGTTGATTCGATAAGATGTTACTAATGATACCAGTCGGTTATGTGCGCATGACCGGATCATTGAATCAAGTGTTGATTTAATGATTTAATGCATATTTATATATTTGATATATTGCTTTGCATCAACTAGTATCGGTTTACTTAAGATGGATTTTCTCGCTCGAGTGTGCGCATTGTATATGCGATATGTTTATGTGCACATGTTTGTATCATGTTTGATGATGCATACCACTTTGGTTAAGTGTAAAGTTTGAACCATGGTTGTGTTTGTGTTTAGGGTTTTATTTTCTTAATTATTCATTTATTCTTTTTGATAAATGGATAAAAGGAAAGCAAATGAGAAAATGGTGGCTTCTTTTGTTTTGTTCATGAATCTTCATGAAGCTTTGACTTAGTTAACCATTTTGTCTCATGCTTAACCCTAACCACTCCACTAACCCTAGTTCACTCTCTACAACTAACCATGGTCATGTTATGATAAGAATGAGTTTCTTTTCTAATTAAACTAATTCTTTTCATAACAATTTCCTTCTTCTTCTTCCTTGCTTCAAGTGAAGAAAAGCTTACCTCATCAATGGTGATTGATGTTTTTGAGTGAGAAATCCAATTCTAAAGTTAACCCACTTCCTATTTCTTCATCCTCTACCTCTTGCCAAGTAGTAGAGTGTGTTTACTTCACAAGTTTCTTGACTTGGTGAAGTCGGAGCTTGATTTAGCGATGCCTCGACGTAGATCATCTTCGGCATGGACATCGACGACCTAGCTTGCCCATTCTCCGACGAAGCCGACTCTAGAGCCCGGATTTGATTTGGACAGCGGAGACGACCTCGTTGCGGAGCCGTGGAGGTGGAGGACCGGATCTACAAAGGTTGTATTTCCGTTAAACTTTTAGTTAAGTGTTAACTATTTCATTGTTCGCCTAGAAATCTAGCAAACGATCCGTAGTTTAGGGTTTGTAGGCACCGTAAAATTTTAATATGGCATGTTCGATGCCTTGTGAGACCTCCTTGGAGTGCCTAGGAACCCTACAGTGGTATCAGAGCCTAGCTAGAGCCTTAGGCGAAGTCCAGACGAAAATTGAAGTCCGATCGAACCGAAACCCTACCCGGAAAATTGCTCTCTGTACTTTTTTCAAAAACAGTGATTTTTCATGATTAAAAATATGCAGAGAAATAAGCAGGAAAATATAAGAATTACGGTGCAAAATTGGGGCCATGAACAGTGAACCTTGGCGCGGATCCGCGGCATAATGCTGGTTTAGGCGGCGGTTTAGCGGCATGTTGGTGACGTCAGCCCTAAATTCTTACACAGTAATTCATTGTTTCAGCTTCTGAGTTCTCTGGATATTTTTAAATGTTATTCAAGAGTTGAATTTTCTGGAGTTGTTTTGGGAATTCGGTGTTTCGATCGGGATATCAAATTTTGTCTGTGTGTCTTTCCGGATAAATCTAAGAATATGTTAAAAAGTTCGACCGGATATAAATACCCAATTTTTCCCCTGTCGGGAAATTTCCAAGTGTTGGATTTTTCCATAGTTTAACGACGTTCTAAGTAGTGCAAGTAACGCGATGGTCCCTCTAGAAGACACAAACCTTAACTCGATTATGTGACCGTCTTGAACTGCCCTTTGAACCTTCGGGTTTGGGGCAGTACGGCGTGCCACATGTGAGGCGTTGGCTTGACCCTTCTACGGCTGGACCGTTGGTACTGAGGCACGAACGGAATGTTGTTAGACTTGTTTCATGTGTTGATCAGTTTCGGGAAAACTTGGGTGTTCGATTGTTCGATCGAAAAGTTTAGCATTTTCTATTTATCCGGAATGGGATACAATAATTGGAATTCACAATAGTTTTGAGATAACTGAATGAATGTTATAAACATAGCAATTTAGTCTCAATTGATCGGTTGCCACGGAATTTTGATGTGATCAAAAGTCCGTCGCAATCACGTAGCGTACGCGGATACTCGCCGGGTAAACTTAATAGACAGCTACACCCCATAGCCCCGACCAAGTGACTGTAGGAGAACCCCGTCGCCGAAAGCATCCGTTCGGGTGCTCGCGGTAGCGGTGTTCCACCTCGGTGCACTTCGTCGACGGTATCGGGGGTGCGGCCGTCTACTGAAGTTTGCGACGAGCATTCGATCAGGATGTCGGGAATCTTGTTGAATTGCCCGACTTGATATTGAAAAGAGTTTTCGATTTTGAGACTAAAATGCGGGGTTTATAATTGTTAGGCATGCGATGTCTAAGGAATTCATTTGGTCAGGCATGCGATGTCTGAGGTGATTGCGGATTCCAACTGTTGTAGTTTTACACTTTCTTTTCTGTGACCGTAAGTGTAAGATGTGATATCGCCGGTTTCGTTGCTATATGTCAACGACAATTGGGATGGACATATTTACTTACGTTGATGACATGTGATGTTATGTGTTGCTGGATATGTTATATTGGATCGTCGTGTTTGAATAGCCGGGGGTTTTTATGTGAGATGAGTGTTTTTCATTTTCATTCATGTAAAAACTTGTATGTAATATTCTTTTATTGGGGCACTTCCAGGTAGCGGAAGTTGTCACCGTTTGTATATTATTTACTTTTCCGCACTAGGATAGACCCAAGGAGGAGGGCACAAGTAACCGGGTTTTGGAGTCCAGTGGGAGACCAACTCGAGGAGTCGAGTCCGGGTCTCCTAACTCCAGAATTGGTAGGGTTGCTTGCCGCTCTCGTAGGGGTCTAGGGGTGTGGGTTTGGCTATTCATAACGACCGTGGAATCCGTGTTTTATACTGGCTCGTATTGAAAACACGGACGTCCTAGTATATCCAATATTTCATATGATTCTTCTGCTGCGATATCTGTGATGTGATCATGTGATGTTCTGTGATAGATACAGTATATAGTATATATGATATATTATATAGGCGTTACTTATGTTTTACACCCGCGCTAGCCCTGCCCTGCTCTGCCGTTAGTTACCTAACCTAACGGTGCACGAGGGGACATCGAGGCGAATGCGGATGGCATAAGTGTACGTCGTATTTATCTGTGATGATTAGGTACTTAAATGATGGGACTTCATTAATGTGATTAATGAAATAAAAGAAACCTAAGATGTTGTAGAATCGAATTTCAAAATAAAACAGGTAGCTACAGTTCTTGCTTTGCACAGCGGTATATGCGATATATCCTGCACCTTATTCGATGAGGAAAGGACCGAGATCCCTTCACCGGGAGTGACTCCTTTAGCAATAACTGGCAGATGCTACACACTCGGTTTGTCTTTTGATTGCTTTTAAGTGTTTTTGCTTTGCACAGTGATATATATGATATATCCCGCACCTCATTCGACGAGGAAAGGACCGACGATCCCTTCATCGGGAGTGACTCCTTTAGCAAAACTGGAAAAGCCTCAAAAGCACTCCATTTTTAAAAAAAACCATTTGATTCTACAACGATATCAAGTTCATTACGCAATAGGTTTTCAGAAAAACTTGTCGTAGCCCTCCGTCATTTCAGATAAGTACTAGTTAGTATTCGTGCTACGTTTGTTGACTATGTTAAGGCGTAGTGTGCGGTAGCTAACTATTGGTTATCTGTATTAGCATATGATGCGATTGGATTAGGGTAGTCGTGCGACTTTGTTGACTATGTTAAGGGTCGTGCGGGTGGGTTTAATTCAATCGGGAAATGACGGGTTGAACTTGACTAGCACTTATGATTTGTTGACTATGTTAAGGTCATATAGCTGCTAGGGGCAAAATATTATCGGGAATTTCAAGTGTTGAAATTTGCAATGAGATTGCATACCTTCTATGAGATAGTTGGATCCCGATACCCACTGCGAGTAAGAGTTACTCCTGGGAGAGTTTTATACATTACAATTAGCCGATCAAGTAGGTGTCTAGAAAGGTGTCAACGGGGTTACGCCTCTGGGAAAACGAGGTTTACATTAATTAGGTTCGTGCGAAAGCACGGGGGACCTCCCTCAAAGTACCGACACTGGCCTGGCTAAAAGATTGGCGAACTTGTAGTGTGTAATTAATCCCGGCTAGTCTTTCCTTTTAGGGTTTGAAGGAAGATTTGATAAAAAGCAGTGGGAGCCATCCTGATTAGATAAAATAATAACCAATCTATTCTTGACAGAGCGCACGCTGAGTGTTTTCTTCTCTCTCTCTCCAGGTAGCGACCATATCACGCCTTAATCAAGATAATAATACGGAATATTGACCGAACCCGCTTGTTATACTGAGCTGGGGAACGTTGGTCCCGCTCCAACATATAATTGTTATAAGACAGAGCAGGAAATTGGGGAATACCAGATTTCCCATGCCGCCCAAACGAGGAGAGTGCATGATGATGCATCATCTTCGGGTGTGTTCATTATACAGAACTGTTTCTCAGTATCCTTTACGTCCTGGGTATATGATACCGGATCAGGATCCCAGATATGTAATCTGTTACATAGGGCTACAGATAGGTAGAGAACTGAGAACGGGTGATAAGTTTCATGAGGCAGAAAACGGGGCAAATATTGCAGCCAAGTCTGTTGGTCACTGTCATCCTGTATTACCGATACATTGATTCTGAACGAATGTTGTTAGATACCGAACCTGATATACAAAATCATATCAGTCTCTTTATTAGTAAAGAAAGGATATAATTTTGTATTGTTGGATAATGTTTTGAACATTTCCTATATCAAAAGTTGATCGGTTCAGGCACGTTATCTAAAAGCGTTGATGTTCTAAATCAAACTACAGTTCTTACTATATGGAACACACACAAGAGGAAGAGTTCAGAAATGAACGAATTCTTCTTGAGGCATTGTAGACTAGGTCAGATCAATGTGACCCGACTAGCTAGAGTTACATAAAGATGCATATTTAAATTAGTTTGAATTTACATCTTGTGAAACTCGCCAGTCATGTCACAAAGATAAGATGACCATAGCTCCGTTTACTGGAAACAGAGAAAGAGTTACTGAACTCTTGGGATGATACATGTTGATGTATGTAAGGTCCCCTGTCTACACATGCCAGGACTGGTTCTTTGTACTTCATTACATTCTCTGATAATCTCTCAAGATTCAGACATATGTTCCTGTTGAAACATGAGTCCGAGCCTTTTGAGATATTCACAGAATATAAGCGAGAAGTAGAGAACCAGATATAAGGGTATAAGTATTATGTCCTATGATGAGATCAAGGAGGAGAATACTTGAGCACGGAAATCCTGGATTATACTAAAGGAGAATGAGATTCTCTCTCAGCATTACTCCTCTGTATACACCATGGCACGATGGTATATCGGGGCGGAGCAGATACACCCTATTTGATATGGTGTGCTCTATGATGAATACTGCTGAGTTACCTTTTTCCTTTTGGGAGTTATGCGCTTGAGAAGCTGCATACCTATTGAATAGGGTTCGAATCAAATCAGTTGCCTACCACTTCATATATGATATGGTATGGGAAGAGCCCATGTCTTAAGTCAGTTAAGATTTGGGGTTGTCCGGCCTATGTCTGAAAGCAAAATCCGGACAAGCTCGAGGCAAGGTCTGTAATGTAGAACTGGAAAGGTTCCAACTATACAAACTACAGAAGATGATTTGATAGAACCAAAGTATTCAGTAGATACCAACGAACCTCAGCCTCTCCGCCGATCTAGTAGGGTTCCTCACCCACCTGAGAGATACTTCGGTTTCTCTATGACAGTGGGAGCGAGGAATGCATCATGAGATGATGACCCAACTAGTTTCGAGCTAGCAATCGAGAGTAAGACTCTGTAAGAATGGCTGGATGCTTAGTGATCTGAGATGGAATCCTTATACACCAGCAAAGTATGGACTTTAGCTGCTAGATCTGAAGGGTTAAATCCCCATCAGGAGCAAGTATATCTTGAGAAGATTGCTTGGTGTAGATGGAAAAGTTGAGACTTTCAAAGCTAGACTTGTTAAAGCTTTTCGTCATCGACCAGGCGTGGATAATGATGAAACCTTTTCAAGTAGCTATGCTTAAGTCCATCCAGATCCTACTTGCCACGGCTACATACCATGACTGCGATATATGGTGGTTGGGTGTCTTGACTGCTTTTCTAAATGATGATTTAGAAGAGAGCGTCTGTAAGTACACAGCCAGAGGGCTTCGTAGACAGTGGGAGCAGCGGAAACGTGTGCAAGATGCTTTATAGGATAAAGCAGACATCGCGGAGTTGGAACATCTGTTTTGATGAAGCGGTCAAAGAGTTTGACATCATCAAAATGGTAGATGAACCTTGTATAAACAAAAAGGTAGTAGGGAGTATGGTGACGATCCTCGTAGAGTACGTGGATACATACTCTTGATAAGAAAGGAGTTTCTTATGCTACGCTCGATCAATCTCCGCTTATCACAATGATTCTCCATATAGGATCAAAGTGATACCTACTAAATCCTGGATTTTGGATCTATGAGATAGATTTAATTGGATGTTAGGATTCTCACTAGTTGTAGTGAGATGGTATCAATCGATCCTGGGGAGAATCACTGGAAGTGTTCCAGGGTGATAAGGACGACTGAATGTCAGTCGCAGGCTTTGTCTTTACCCTCAGTAAAGGGACGGTATGTTGGAAAGGTTCCAAGCTAGATACCGTGGCATACTAGACGATAAAGGCAGGATACATCGCTACTTAAGATGCTACCAAAGAGGCTGTTTGGATGTATATTGGTTCATGAGATGAACTATGTTCCTCCCATTGTGAGACAATGGAGTTGTGGCTTATGCCAAGGAACGTCCGTCCCATCACTGATCCAGACATATTCTAAGGCAGTATCACCTGATCATGGAGATGCTTGATCTCCAAGGGATCGAGGTTAAGAGAGTAGACTCAGAGGACAACACAGCGGATCCACTCACAAAGGCCTGTTCCCAGAGAGAGACTTTTATGGGATGGTTGAGTATGAGATACTTCAAACCACTGCTACAGATGGCCCTAGTGCAAGTGGGAGATTGTTAGTTATATGTATGCCCTAGAGGCCATTACTATACATAGGATGTATATTGTAGTGGATGCTGGGACATATATAGGGAGGACTTTCTTGCTCGACATGATAGTATGCTATCTGGTTGATCTTTACCTTAACGTGTATTCTGATTGTCTCTCTGTTACATGTTGATAAAGCCCTTAGGATCTGTACTTGACTACCTCGACTATGATGCGGATCATACTAGTGGGGACATGGTAGTCCATAAGTACATCCTTGAAAGTCCCTAGTCGTGGGTGTATCGAGACGGGGCATCGATATACCAGAGTAGACTAGCGTGTACCTTCTCGACCCATACAGATGGGCGATGGATGATCCCATATCCATCGGTGTTTGACATCAGAGGAGATATACGGGTGCTCAGTAGAGACTGGGTACACTGGACGGACTCGCCGAGAACTCCCAGATGGTATTATACCTCACGTCATATGGCAGTTCTCTGGTGACACTGGTACAGAGTAGTCTGTTGACCCGAGATCGTCATAGAGTCTTGTATGGTTCCCACTGTGCTTTGATTTCCATCTTACCACCTCCAAGAGGGCGTGCAAAACGGTGGTTTTTGGGTACAGTCCCAAGTCACATGGAGGCAATGAGCGATAGGAGGGGATTCGTCTCTCCCGGTATATGGGGGTTGATGTTGCGCTGTGTTCGATTGGCTATAACAGGAAATCCCTGGCCAGGGTTGCTGAGATTTACTGGTAAGTGTTACCAGTAGTTTCTCGAATAGTTATAGACCTCATATCGACACGACTTATTGAGCTATTGGGGTCTGACGTTTACCACCCCTAGGCGAGATATGCGACATATCAGACGATCAGACCGGACTGTACGGTAGTGTTACTGGTCGGATTCACTGGAGTGTGAGCGGGCTTGCTCGTCGATCTTCAGATCGCTCAATACCCGGGTGGCCGTTACGTTTAGCAGACCGCTTGCGGCTTGTGGGTGTTTGATATGATCATCGCCTGCTGCCGGCGTATTGACGAGTCTTTAGAGTCCTACACAGAGGTTTCCTGGCTCAAGCGAAACGAAATAGGAGCGCATATGAGATATGTGCGGGACCGAGAATAATACGAGTATATGATACTGTATTCGATTCTCGCGATGTGACATTGATCGGTTATATGCGATATAGCCGGGTTATCGGATCAAGTGTTGATTCGATAAGATGTTACTAATGATACCAGTCGGTTATGTGCGCATGACCGGATCATTGAATCAAGTGTTGATTTAATGATTTAATGCATATTTATATATTTGATATATTTCTTTGCATCAACTAGTATCGGTTTACTTAAGATGGATTTTCTCGCTCGAGTGTGCGCATTGTATATGCGATATGTTTATGTGCACATGTTTGTATCATGTTTGATGATGCATACCACTTTGGTTAAGTGTAAAGTTTGAACCACGGTTGTGTTTGTGTTTAGGGTTTTATTTTCTTAATTATTCATTTATTCTTTTTGATAAATGGATAAAAGGAAAGCAAATGAGAAAATGGTGGCTTCTTTTGTTTTGTTCATGAATCTTCATGAAGCTTTGACTTAGTTAACCATTTTGTCTCATGCTTAACCCTAACCACTCCACTAACCCTAGTTCACTCTCTACAACTAACCATGGTCATGTTATGATAAGAATGAGTTTCTTTTCTAATTAAACTAATTCTTTTCATAACAATTTCCTTCTTCTTCTTCCTTGCTTCAAGTGAAGAAAAGCTTACCTCATCAATGGTGATTGATGTTTTTGAGTGAGAAATCCAATTCTAAAGTTAACCCACTTCCTATTTCTTCATCCTCTACCTCTTGCCAAGTAGTAGAGTGTGTTTACTTCACAAGTTTCTTGACTTGGTGAAGTCGGAGCTTGATTTAGCGATGCCTCAACGTAGATCATCTTCGGCATGGACATCGACGACCTAGCTTGCCCATTCTCCGACGAAGCCGACTCTAGAGCCCGGATTTGATTTGGACAGCGGAGACGACCTCGTTGCGGAGCCGTGGAGGTGGAGGACCGGATCTACAAAGGTTGTATTTCCGTTAAACTTTTAGTTAAGTGTTAACTATTTCATTGTTCGCCTAGAAATCTAGCAAACGATCCGTAGTTTAGGGTTTGTAGGCACCGTAAAATTTTAATATGGCATGTTCGATGCCTTGTGAGACCTCCTTGGAGTGCCTAGGAACCCTACATTTTTGTGGTGGACCCTCTAGAAGACAACAAACCTTAACTCGATTATGTGACCGTCTTGAACTGCCCTTTGAACCTTAGGGTTTGGGGCAGTACGGCGTGCCACATGTGAGGCGTTGGCTTGACCCTTCTACGGCTGGACCGCTACTACTGTGTCACACTCCGGATTTTTTGTACCCTGCTCAAGTGTTGAGCTTTAGTGAATCTTGGGTACTTGATCGTTCGTTCGAAAACTTTAATACTGTCTGTTTATCTCGAATGTGATACAATATGTGGAATTCATATAGTTTAGGCATGAAATACGAAATATGTGATATTTCGCATTTATGATGTCTAAAGAGAATATGGATTCCAAATATTGTAGTTTTACACTTTCTTTTCTGTGACCGTAAGTGTAGTATGTTCGATATCGCCGGTTTCGTTGCTATACATCAACGACAATTGGGGTATGCATACTTACTTACGTTGATGATATGAGATATTATGTGTTGCTGAGATATTGTAAGTCGATGTAGTACACCCCAGTACTTGTGGGGAGGCGGAAATTACAAAAACGATCTTGTTTAGTGAACGAACATCGACTAACCGCTTAAATCGAAGCTAAACTATAAATAACCATACACAAAGAGTTTCTTATCAATTGTGTTTAGGGATTATACCTAATGAAACCGGTCCTTCGTCTTTGTGTCCTCCTTTGTTCTCCTCGACCTTCTCTAGGTAGTAGACGATCCACCCGAGAGCAAAACACCAAGCTACACCTCTAACTTGAGGTAACTAATCTACTTTGATTGCTAATCAAAGAAGAAAGGATGATATAGAGTGAAGGTAATGGATGTTTAAGTCTAACTAATCCTTTGATCTCAACACATGAGGATTAAGGATTAGGGTTTGAAGATGAGAGCTTGAGGAGAGAGAAGATGATAATGATAATGAGATGAGATTGTGAGTATCATAATATATTATGAAGCATTCTCATTTAAAGAATAAATGAATAAATGTGATGAATAAGCATGCTTCATAAATGCTAAGTGGTGATTCATTAAGCATGTGTCATAATCATTTATGGTGCAATAATGATAATGATGAATCACCCTCATGACTCACAATCTTATCCAAAGTAACCTCCTTAGTCACATCTTCTAGAAGCTTCTCGCATAATTACGAGAACGCCCCTCCGATCCGCAAAAATACGGAAAAACTTTAGACTGTAAAAATCCAATAACCGGATACCAGTAACTGGCTTAAACCAAAGCCGACTGGTAAAAACTGTCCGAAAGTCGTACGTGCGTAAACGCACGTATGCGTCCGAACCCTTTGTCGCAAAACCATGCAACCTCTATATCGTTTCGCCTGGAGTAGGAAACTCTCTGTGTGGGACTCTAGAGACTCGACTACTACGCTGGCAGTGGGTTTAACCACAGACCGCAAGCGGCACTAGCTGTACGTAACGGTCCCCAGGTAGTTGTCGATAAGAAGGCCGATGAGGAAACCCATCCGAACTCCTACTGAGTCTGATGTGACAATCTCCATACAGTCTGGTCCGTTCGTCCAAGACTATCGTATATCGGGCCTAGGGGGGCGGCAAGCGTCAGTCCCCTAATAGCGGTATAAGTCGTGTCGGAGTGAAGCCCATTACACCCTGAGAAACTACTGGAACCTACCAGCAAATCTCGCTTGCCCTGGCCAGGGACTTTGCGTAATGGCTCTCTGACACAGCACGATATCTACTCCCAATACCGGGAGGGACGAATCCTGTCTAACCGCCACTGCCTCCAAGTGCTCGGGACTGCACCCAACTGCTGCCTGTTTGCACGACTCCTTTGAGCCGTGGTAGGGTAGCAATCTAAGAACAGTGGGACACACTCGAGGCGAAGTAGCAGTGTCAAGTCTGCGGACTATGCTGTACTCATGTCACCTGGGAACTGCTCACTGACGACTGGTATCAAACCAACCAACAGTTCCCTGTGAGTCCTGTCCGGTGTACCCGTAACCTAACGAGCACCTGCATACTATCTCCAGTACGACGTACTGACGGCTGTGGGACAGACCATCTCCCCAACTGGGATGAGAAGCGTACACACCAGTCTACTCCGGAGTATCGATGCTCTGTCTCGATAATCCAACGACCAGGGACCTGAATAAGGATGTGCTTGTAGACTACCCAGCCCCCACTAGTGTGACTGCCATCACAACGCTGGTAGACAAGCAAGATCCTAAGAGCTCTATCAATACATACACTCACATATTAAGATAGAAAAACTAAGTAGCATACTACCATGTTTAGCAAGACTGTTATATACATGTGAACATCCCAAGCTTCCATTAAGTAATATACAAACTAGTATGATACAGTAATGGCCTTCTAGGGCATAAACACTAACAATCTCCCACTTGCACTAGGGCCATGTACTGGCATATCGTAGACCAATGATCTCGAGTAGCCTCTCGAACTGAATCTGAGGAAGGGCCTTCGTGAATGGATCAGCAATGTTCTCTTCAGAAGCAACTCTCCGAACCTCGATCTCCTGACGATCAATGATCTCCCTGATCAGGTGATACCGCCTCAAGATGTGTCTGGACTTCTGATGGGACCTTGGTTCCTTCGCTAAAGCTATAGCTCCGTTGTTGTCGCAATACAGAGGTATTGGATCAACTATGGTAGGAACCACCTGAAGTTCTGTTAGGAACTTCTTCATCCAGACTGCTTCTTTTGCGGCATCGCAAGCAGCTATATACTCCGCTTCCATCGTCGAGTCAGCAACGGTGTCCTGCTTGGAGCTCTTCCAGCACACCGCCCCTCCATTGAGGGTAAAGACATAACCCGACATGGACTTGGAATCGTCCTTATCACTCTGGAAGCCGGAATCAGCAAAGGCCTCCAACCTGAGGTCTTTTCCGCCGTAAACCAAGAACATCTCCTTAGTCCTCCTCAGGTACTTGAGAATGTTCTTTACTGCTATCCAGTGTTTCTCCCCTGGGTCTGACTGATACCGGCTTACCACGCTCAGTGCATAAGCTACATCTGGTCTGGTGCACAACATCGCATACATTATAGAGCCTACCGCAGAAGCGTAGGGTATAATAGACATGCGTTCCCTTTCCAAATCAGTCTTGGGAGACATCTCTTTGGAGAGGGTGATTCCGTGACAAGCCGGTAAATTACCGCGCTTAGAATCTTCCATACTGAATCTTTTCAGTACGGTGTCGATATACCTGGACTGCGAAAGTCCCAACATCCACTTGGATCTATCACGATAGATCCGGATCCCCAGAATGTACGAGGCATCACCCAGGTCTTTCATGGAGAACCTGTGTGACAAGAATCCTTTGACAGATTGTAGCATAGGAACGTCATTTCCTATCAATAGAATGTCATCCACGTACAAGACGAGGAATACGACACTTCTGGCCACAACTTTACTATATATGCACGGTTCATCTGGATTTTTGATAAAGTCATGTTCTTTGACTGTCTCATCAAAACAGATGTTCCAACTCCGCGATGCCTGCTTTAGTCCATAAATGGACTTAAGCAGCTTGCATACTTTCCCGCTGCTCCCACTCTGATTGAAACCCTCTGGCTGATCCATATAGACGCTTTCTTCTAAATTTCCATTCAGAAAAGCCGTCTTTACGTCCATCTGCCAGATTTCATAATCATGGAAGGCAGCAATAGCAAGAAGGACCCGAATGGATTTGAGCATAGCCACTGGAGAAAAAGTTTCGTCATAGTCCAAACCAGGTCTTTGACGAAAACCCTTTGCAACAAGTCTAGCCTTATAGGTTTCCACCTGTCCATCTACACCAATCTTTTTCTTGAAGATCCATTTGCATCCTATGGGTTTTACCCCATCTGGAGCAAAGTCCAAAGTCCATACTTTGTTGGTGTACATGGACTCCATCTCGGTCCGCATTGCATCTAGCCATCGTACCGAGTCGCCGCTCTGGATGGCCTGCCGGAAGTCAGTAGGTTCATCATCATCTATGATGCAATCCTCTCTATCCCCATCTATGAGAAAACCGTAGTATCTCTCAGGCGGATGAGACGGCCTACTACTCCTGCGGAGGGGTGCGGGAATGTTCTGTTCTTCTTGAACCTCTGGTTCTACCAAACTTTCAGTAACAGCTTGTGGTTCTGGAATTTCTTCCAGTTCTACTTCGCTCCCACTCTTCTGATTTTCTAAAAATTCAGTTTCTAAGAAGTGGGCATGACGAGAAACAAAAACCTTTTGTTCCTCTGCGTAATAGAAATAATATCCCTTGGAGTTCTTTGGATATCCCACAAGCTTACACAGTACTGAGCGTGCCTCGAGCTTGTCCACATGCTGCTTTTTTACAAAAGCTGGACACCCCCATGTCCTAAAATGTTTTAGACAGGGTTTCTTCCCACTCCACATCTGATATGGTGTGGTAGGCACAGTCTTGGTTGGAACCTGGTTCAAAAGATATGCCGCTGATTCTAGCGCATAACCCCAGAAAGATCGCGGTAACTCAGTATTACTCATCATGGATCGTACCATATCCAATAGGGTTCGATTCCGTCTCTCCGATACACCGTTATGCTGTGGAGTGTATGGAGGAGTAAGCTGAGAGAGAATTCCTTTCTCTTTTAGGTAACCTAGGAACTCGGCACTTAAGTATTCTCCACCTCGATCAGATCTTAGTGTCTTAATACTTTTGCCTGTTTGGTTTTCCGCTTCACTCTTATATTCCTTGAATTTCTCAAAGGCCTCGGATTTATGCTTCATTAAGAAAACATGTCCATACCTAGAGAAATCATCTGTAAAAGTAATGAAGTAGGAAAAACCACCTCTTGCATGTGTAGACATTGGACCGCATACATCACTGTGTATGAGTCCTAAGAGCTCGCTCGCTCTTACTCCTTGTCCAGTAAATGGAGTCTTTGTCATCTTTCCTTTGAGACAAGATTGACAAGTGTCATAAGATTGATATTCGAACGTGTCCAAATATCCTTCTCTATGCAACTTAGTCAACCTTCTCTCATTGATGTGACCCAGTCTACAATGCCATAAGAAAGCTTTATTTAAATCTGGAGACTTTCTTTTTAGTGTGTTCTGGACATTGAAAATTTGGAGTTGGTTTAAAACATATATGCCGTTATTTAGAGTACCGGACCCAATCAAACCATGATTAAGGTGGATGTTAACAACATCTCTTACAAACGTGAAATCATAACCTTTATTTGATAACAAGGAAACTGATATGATATTACACGTTAAGCTTGGTACAAAATAACAGTTATGTAAAACCAAAATATGTCCACTCGTCAATCCTAAGTGATAATCCCCGACGGACGCAGCTCCTACGCTAGCTCCGTTAGCAACCCTGAGGATCATATCACCTTCCTTCAGCACTCTACGGTTTCTCAGTGCCTGCAATGAATTGCAAATATGAGATCCTGATCCGGTATCCAATACCCAGGAAGTAGAGTTGATCGACAGACAATTCTCAATTACAAACACACCTGAAGTCGAAGCCACAGCTTGCTTCGGTTCCTGGTTCTTGGCGTTCCATGCCTTGCAATCCTTCTTCCAGTGCCCTTTCCTGTGACAATGGAAGCACTCATCCTGGCCAACTATCGGTACTGCTATCTTTTTCTTTCCCTTCTTTCCCACCTTACTAACACCTCCTCTAGGTTTGGGTGCGGCCTTCTTCTTCCTTCCTTTGGCCCTAGCCTTGGACCCGGAAGAAGATGCACCGCCAACAAACATAGCGGGTGTTTCCCTTGCCTTCTGCAAGGTGCCCTCTGCACTCCTTAACATGTTCAGGAGTTCCGCAAGTTCAACTTCTTTTCCTTGAAGATTGAAGTTGAGGATAAACTGGGCGTAGGTGGGAGGAAGGGACTGGAGAATAAGGTCTGTATACAGCTCATTATCCAAAGTCGTCCCAAGGACTGCGAGCTCTTCAATATAGCCGATCATCTGTAGGACATGTTCACCTACCGATGACCCGACAGCCAACCTCGCTCGAAACAATTTCTTAGAGGTCTCGTATCTTGCTATACGAGATTGCTCTCCATAAAGTTCCTTTGTATGGAGAAATATGCCATCTAAGGACATATCCTCGTGCCTCCTCTGATGTTCATTGTTCATAGAGGCAAGCACGATGCACTTGGCTCTCGCGCAATCTAAATCCCAGGTTTTGCGGATTTCCTTATCCGCATTGCTGGATTTGGGACCAGGGACAGCAGGTGCCGTAGCGGTGAGGACGTACCCCAGTTTGTCATAGGTCAAAGCCATTTTGACATTCCGCAGCCAATCTTTATAGTTTGGCCCCGTCAGTATATTTTTTTCTAAAAGTAACTTAAGTCCAGTCATTTTCAGGGTCGCTGCAATTAGGAGAGAGAGAAGAAAACTCTTTAGCATGATGCTCTTGCAAGTTTAGAGTGGTTTTTAGTTTATCTAAACTGGATGGCTCCCACTGTTTCTCGAATCCTTCCTCAAACCATAAAAGAAGAATTAGCCAGGACTATTCTCACCGTACAATACTTGCTTAACCGTTCAGCCAGGCCAGTGTCGATACTTCGAGGGAGGTTTTCCAACGCTTTCGCGAAGTTCCTTAATTAAATAACCTCTTTTCTCTGGGGGCGTAACCCCGCTGACACCTTTCTGGACACCTACTAGGTTTGTAGCATTGATCGTTAAGTGACGAATATCCTGATAAGTAGCATATACTCACAGTAGGATCGGGATCCAAATATCATCGTATGATAATGTTGAAGGAATCCTACCAACATTCATCAAACTCCAAATGGTATGCATCTCTTTGCAAATTTCAGTTTCTTTAGAAATTCCCGATATAAATTTTTGCCCCATGTTCTTATGATCTTGACTAAGGGCCAACAAATCATAAGTCACATGTCAAGTTCTGCCCATCATTATCCTGTTGATTTGAACCCATCCGTATATACTCTTGACTAAGGGCCAACAAAGTAATACGACTGTCCCAAACCAACTCATCTATCTATGCAACAAATGAATACCCCAGCAGCTACCAATCACTATGTCTTGACTAAGGGCCAAACAAACATAGCTTGAATACTACTGACCATTCATAAGAAATGACGGAGGGCTACGACTGGTTTTGGCGAAACCGTGAACGTAGTGAACTTGATATAACCGAAGGAACCTGATAGCTTTTAAAAGGAGTGGTTAAATCTCCGCATTTAAAAATATCTGTTTTAAAAATAACCGAGTGGTTTCTTTTAAATTGTTCCAACGATTTAAACTTGGTTTATTTTTCTTTGCATTATAGATAATGCGTCCCATCATTAACCTATCATTGCAGAAAACAACGAAAATACAACGTCCTCTTATGCCATCCGCATTCGCCACGGGGTCCCGTCATCACCCGTTAGGTTACTTAACTAACGACAGAGCGGGGGCTGGGCTAGCGCGGATGTAAAGCATAAGTGACGTCTAAATAGCTATCATATATATAGATATTTTACATTCGTCTGACGCAATGATATACATTCCAGAACACAGATAAACAATATTGGATTTGCAAGCAATCTGTATTTCTTTTGAGCCTGCAAGAAAAGACAGATTACACAGTTGTGATGAATAGCCGATACCCCACCCTCGACCCCTACGGGTACGGCAAACTACCCGCCCGGCAGTTTGTGTACCCCACCTTGGGTCAGTCCTAGGAGCAAAAACAGTAAAATGAAATAATACAACGGTGGCTACAACCGCAACCTGGAAGTGCCCCGCAAAAATAATATTACAACAAATTACATTTACAACAAATGAATTAAACAATAACCCATTGCAAACCCCGGCTATACACCACAACAGTCCAATACAGTTTATATGCACAAACAGATATAACCATTACAGAAATGTGCAACCCCCTGCCAACCGACATACTAGCAGTTAGGGGAGGTTTACGAACACATTTATCAATCACAGATATAATCCAACATGCAAATACTGTACAATTTCGATCGATTAAACATCATTAATATTGCTCTAAAAACTGCTCTGTTAAACTGAAACCTGAGAAAATATTAAATATTCCAGAAAATCCCAAATATTACACAGAAGCAACAGAAGAAAAATTGGCTCCTGACTCGCCAACTCGGCGGCGGAACCGCGGCGACTCAGTAGAGTGAGGCCGCGGTTCCGCGGCGATTTAGACGATTCAGGCGACTGTTTTTCTTGGGTGTTCTACTGTGGTCATTTCAAGCTTTCTGCACTCACCTGAAAAATTTTTGGACATCATTTTAAATTCGACAGAAACTGAATTTTTCGGGACTTTCCGGTTTCGTTTTTTCCGTTCGAAATTCGTACAAATTTGCAATTAAGTTATTTATTGTTTAGCGAGGCTCTGATACCACTGTAAGTCGATGTAGTACACCCCAGTACTTGTGGGGAGGCGGAAATTACAAAAACGATCTTGTTTAGTGAACGAACATCGACTAACCGCTTAAATCGAAGCTAAACTATAAATAACCGTACACAAAGAGTTTCTTATCAATTGTGTTTAGGGATTATACCTAATGAAACCGGTCCTTCGTCTTTGTGTCCTCCTTTGTTCTCCTCGACCTTCTCTAGGTAGTAGACGAGCCACCCGAGAGCAAAACACCAAGCTACACCTCTAACTTGAGGTAACTAATCTACTTTGATTGCTAATCAAAGAAGAAAGGATGATATAGAGTGAAGGTAATGGATGTTTAAGTCTAACTAATCCTTTGATCTCAACACATGAGGATTAAGGATTAGGGTTTGAAGATGAGAGCTCGAGGAGAGAGAAGATGATAATGATAATGAGATGAGATTGTGAGTATCATAATATATTATGAAGCATTCTCATTTAAAGAATAAATGAATAAATGTGATGAATAAGCATGCTTCATAAATGCTAAGTGGTGATTCATTAAGCATGTGTCATAATCATTTATGGTGCAATAATGATAATGATGAATCACCCTCATGACTCACAATCTTATCCAAAGTAACCTCCTTAGTCACATCTTCTAGAAGCTTCTCGCATAATTACGAGAACGCCCCTCCGATCCGCAAAAATACGGAAAAACTTTAGACTGTAAAAATCCAATAACCGGATACCAGTAACTGGCTTAAACCAAAGCCGACTGGTAAAAACTGTCCGAAAGTCGTACGTGCGTAAACGCACGTATGCGTCCGAACCCTTTGTCGCAAAACCATGCAACCTCTATATCGTTTCGCCTGGAGTAGGAAACTCTCTGTGTGGGACTCTAGAGACTCGACTACTACGCTGGCAGTGGGTTTAACCACAGACCGCAAGCGGCACTAGCTGTACGTAACGGTCCCCAGGTAGTTGTCGATAAGAAGGCCGATGAGGAAACCCATCCGAACTCCTACTGAGTCTGATGTGACAATCTCCATACAGTCCGGTCCGTTCGTCCAAGACTATCGCATATCGGGCCTAGGGGGGCGGCAAGCGTCAGTCCCCTAATAGCGGTATAAGTCGTGTCGGAGTGAAGCCCATTACACCCTGAGAAACTACTGGAACCTACCAGCAAATCTCGCTTGCCCTGGCCAGGGACTTTGCGTAATGGCTCTCTGACACAGCACGATATCTACTCCCAATACCGGGAGGGACGAATCCTGTCTAACCGCCACTGCCTCCAAGTGCTCGGGACTGCACCCAACTGCTGCCTGTTTGCACGACTCCTTTGAGCCGTGGTAGGGTAGCAATCTAAGAACAGTGGGACACACTCGAGGCGAAGTAGCAGTGTCAAGTCTGCGGACTATGCTGTACTCATGTCACCTGGGAACTGCTCACTGACGACTGGTATCAAACCAACCAACAGTTCCCTGTGAGTCCTGTCCGGTGTACCCGTAACCTAACGAGCACCTGCATACTATCTCTAGTACGACGTACTGACGGCTGTAGGACAGACCATCTCCCCAACTGGGATGAGAAGCGTACACACCAGTCTACTCCGGAGTATCGATGCTCTGTCTCGATAATCCAACGACCAGGGACCTGAATAAGGATGTGCTTGTAGACTACCCAGCCCCCACTAGTGTGACTGCCATCACAACGCTGGTAGACAAGCAAGATCCTAAGAGCTCTATCAATACGTACACTCACATATTAAGATAGAAAAACCAAGTAGCATACTACCATGTTTAGCAAGACTGTTATATACATGTGAACATCCCAAGCTTCCATTAAGTAATATACAAACTAGTATGATACAGTAATGGCCTTCTAGGGCATAAACACTAACAGATATGACGTGCAGGATTGTCACGATTGAATAGCCGGGGGTTTTTTTTATGTGAGATGAGAGTTTTATATTTTCATTCATGTAAATTCAAATGTAATGTAATATTCTTTTATTTGGGGCACTTCCGGGTTGAAGTTGTGTCACCAGTGTTGTATATTATTTACTTTTCCGCATTAGGATGGACCCAAGGAGGGGAGCACAGGTGACCGGGTTCTGGGGTTCAGTGGGAGGCTATCTCGAGGAGTCGAGACCGGGTCTACTAAACTCCAGAATTGGTAGGGTCACTTGCCGCTCTCGTAGGGGTCCAGGGTGTGGGCTTGGCTATTCATCGCGACTGTGGAATCCGTATTTTCTATTCTGGCTAAATGCTAAATACGGACGTCCTAGTATATCCCACCTTATATCTAAGTTTCTGCTGCCTGTGTTCTGTGATATCTGAGACGAATGACATATTATATATATGATATATAGTAGACGTTACTTATGTTTTACACCCGCGCTAGTCCCGTCCCGGTATGCCGTTAGTTAAGTAACCTAACGGTGCATAACGGAACATTGCGGCGAATGCGGATGGCATAAGCGTACGTCTTATTTTCGTTTCTTATCTGTGATTGGCTTAAGGACTTAAATGATGGGATTACATTAATGTGATTAATGTAAAGAAAATAAACCTAAAAAGATGTTGTAGAATCGGATTTGAAAACCACTCGGCTATTTATGAAAAAGCTATATTTCAAAACTGCGGAGCTTAAGCCACTCCTTTTGAAAACCATTTGATTCTACAACGATATCAAGTTCAAAGCGTTAAATATTTTCTTAAAAATCATCCGCAACCCTCCCTCATTTTAGGAAGTAGAGTACTTAGTATTCGTGCTACGTTTGTTGACTACAAATAAGGCGTAGTGTACGGTAGCTAAGTGATGTCTTCCTACATTGCATATGATGCAGATTAATTAGGACATTCTTATGACTTTGTTGACCTTAGTTAAGGGTCATATGAATGGGTCTAATTAATCAAGAAATGACGGGTAGAACTTGACTGGTACTTATGATTTGTTGACCATAGTTAAGGTCATAAGTGCTAGGGGTAAAAACCACATCGGGAATTTCAATAGTTGAAATTCCCGATGTGATTGCATACCTTCCATGTGATGGTTGGATCCCGATCCCACTGTGGGCAATAGTTGCTCCTAGGAGAGTTTTACAGTTTACAATTAGCTAACTCATTAGGTGTCTAGAAAGGTGTTAACGGGGCTCCGCCTCTGGGAAAACGAGGTTTACTCTAATTAGGTCCGTGCGAAAGCACGGGGAACCTCCCTCAAGTACCGACACTGGCCTGGCTGAACGGTTAGCGAAGTTGTAGACTGTAATTAATCCTGGCTAGTCTTTCTTTTTAAGGTTTGAAAGAAAAACTCGATAAAAGCAGTGGGAAACATCGATTAGACAAGATAATAACCAATCTGATCTATGCAAGAGCTTTCGCTGAGTGTATTCTTTTCTCTCTCTTAATGGCAGATACCCATGACTGGACTTAAGCTTCTACTAGATAAAAACAAACTGAATGGGACCAACTATAAAGACTGGCTGAGGAATCTGAAAATCGCCTTGACTTATGATAAAGTATCTTATGTCCTCACGGCTTCAGCCCCGCCCGTCCCAGGTCCAAAATCCTCAGTTGCGGACATTGAAGTCCGCAAGACATGGGACGCTGACTGTGCCATGGCCAAATGCCTCGCGCTTGCATCGATGGACAACACACATCAAAATCAGCACGTGGACATGGACATTCATGGTATATTGCTTCATACAAAGGAGTTGTATGGAGAGCAATCCCGCGTATTATGATACGAAGCATCAAAGAAATTGTTTCAGATGCGAATGGCCCCTGGCACACCAGTAGGAGACCATGTTCTGAAGATGATAGCTCTTATAGAAGAGCTTGAGGACCTTGGATGGACGATGGACGATGGACAATGAACAATATATAGATATTATTCTGCAGTCCCTTCCCTCCACCTTTGCTCAGTTCATAGTGAACTTCAACATGCATGGCATGGAGAAGGAACTCCCTGAACTCCTTAACATGTTAAGGAGTGCATAGAGCACTATGAAGTCAGCAAGAACTCCCGTTATGACTATTGGACAATCTTCTTCTTCTCGCCCGAAAGCTAAGGCCAAGGGAAAGAAAAAGAAGAAGCCCACCAATCCTAAAGGTGGAGTTAAAAAGGTGAAGGGAAAAGAAAAGTCCAAGGCTGGAGACTCGGGGAAGGGCGAATGTTTTCATTGCCACAAGACAGGACATCGGAAGCGCAACTGCACGGAGTACTTAAGTCTCAAGAAGAAGCATGGGGATGCTTCTGCTTCAGGTGCGTTTGTGACAGAAAACTGTTTTTCAATAAACTCTGCTTCCTGGGTATTGGATACCGGTTCAGGTTCTCACATTTGCAATTCTATGCAGGGGCTGAGAAATAGCAAGGTTTTGAAGACAGGTGACCATACTCTCCGCGTTGGAAATGGTTCCAATGTACATACAGTCGCAGTGGGAGAGTATCACTTGGGGTTGCCATCTGGATGTATTTTGGTTTTGAATCCATGTTATTTTGTACCAAGTATGCTATGTAATATAATATCCGTTTCTTTGTTGGACAATGAAGGATATAATTTTGTATTGCAGAACAATGTTATGAACATTCACCTGAATCAAATGTTGGTTGGGTATGGTACGCTTAATAACGGAATATATGTCCTAAATCAACACACAGTTTTCAGTATACAACACACTAATAAAAGAAAACTTTCAGAATTAAATGAAGCTTTTCTTTGGCACTGTAGACTTGGTCATATTAACGAAACAAGACTAAACAAGTTACACAAAGATGGATATTTAAACTCTTTTGAATATAAATCTTATGCGACTTGCCAGTCTTGTATCAAGGGTAAAATGACCAAAACTCCGTTTACCGGACACGGAGAAAGAGCTACTCAGCTCCTAAGCCTCATACATAGTGATGTATGTGGGCCGATGTCTACACAGGCTAGAGGCGGTTTTCCATACTTCATTACATTCACTGACGATTTCTCAAGATTCGGTCATGTATTTTTATTAAAGCACAAGTCCGACGCTTTCGAGAAATTCATTGAATATAAACAAGAAGTAGAAAAACAAATCGGCTTGAGTATTAAGATGCTTCGATCAGATCGAGGTGGTGAGTATCTCAGTACAGAATTTGCAAACTTCCTAAAAGAGAATGGGATTCTCTCTCAGCTCACTCCTCCTTACACACCACAGCACAACGGTGTGTCAGAACGACGGAATAGGACCCTATTAGATGTGGTCCGGTCCATGATGAGTGACGCTGAGTTACCAGTCTCGTTTTGGGGGCATGCATTGGAGACTGCAGCGTTTCTGCTAAACAGGATTCCAACCAAAGCCGTGTCTACCATGCCATATGAGATATGGCATGGGAAGAGACCATCTCTTAAGAGAATTAAGATTTGGGGTTGCCCGACCTATGTTAAAAAGCAAAATCCGGACAAACTCGAGACACGGTCAGTCATGTGTAACTTTGTGGGATATCCAAAGAACTCTTATGGATATCTGTTCTACCATAAAGAGGAACAAAAAGTGTTTGTTTCTCAGTATGCCACATTCTTGGAAAAAGAGTTTTCCACAGATAAAGATGATGGCAAGATGGTGGATCTAGAATAGGTTCTGGAGACACAAACTACAAATGACGATTTGGTTGAACCGGCTGTTACAACAGAAACTGAAGAACCTCAGCCACTCCGTAGGTCTGGTAGGACTTCTCGCCCACCGGAGAGGTACTACGGTTTCCTCATTGATGGTGACAGAGAAGACTGTATCATGGATGATGATGATCCTACAAGTTTTCAGCAAACTATCACGAGTAGAGACTCTGTGAAGTGGCTGGATGCCATGAGATCCGAAATGGAGCCTATGTACACCAACAAAGTATGGACTTTGGACGTTGTACCCCCTGGGGTAAAACCTGTAGGGTGCAAATGGATCTTTAAAAGAAAGATCGGTGTAGATGGGCAGGTGGAGACCTATAAGGCAAGACTTGTGGCGAAGGGTTTTCGTCAAAGACCAGGTTTGGACTATGACGAGACTTTTTCTCCCGTAGCCATGCTTAAATCCATTCGGATCCTACTTGCTATTGCTGCTCACTACGACTATGAAATCTGGCAGATGGACGTTAAAACTGCATTTCTAAATGGAAATTTAGAAGAATGCGTTTATATGGATCAGCCAGAGGGCTTCATTGACAGTGGGAGCAGCGGGAAAGCATGTAAATTGCTTAAATCCATATATGGGTTAAAGCAGGCATCACGGAGTTGGAACATCTGTTTCGATGATGTCATCAAAGAGTTTGATTTCATCAAAAATCCAGATGAACCTTGTGTTTATAAGAAGGCTGTAGGGAGAGCTGTCACATTCCTCGTATTGTACGTGGACGACATTCTTCTGATAGGAAATGATATTCCTATGCTACAGTCGGTCAAATCTTTCTTATCACTGAGGTTCTCCATGAAGGACCTAGGTGATGCCACATACATTCTGGGCATAAGGATCTATAGGGATAGATCCAAAAGGTTATTGGGATTGTCCCAAACCAGGTACATTGACACCATCCTAAAAAGGTTTAGTATGGAAGACTGCAAGCGGGGTGCCTTACCCGCTTGCCATGGGGTCACTCTCTCCAAGGATTCTTGTCCAAAGACCGATGAAGAGAGAGCTCGCATGAGTGTTATACCCTATGCTTCGGCAGTAGGATCTATAATGTATGCGATGTTATGTACACGCCCAGATGTAGCTTATGCACTTAGTGTTGTAAGCAGGTATCAATCCAACCCAGGAGAGAATCACTGGACAGCTGTGAAGAACATTCTTAAGTACTTACGAAGGACTAAAGAATTGTTCTTGGTGTATGGTAATGAAGATCTCCAAATGGAGGCCTTTACCGATTCGAGCTTCCAGAGCGATAAGGACGACAGCAAATCTATCTCTGGGTTTGTATTTACCCTCAATGGAGGGGCGGTGAGTTGGAAGAGTTCCAAACAAGATACCGTTGCAGACTCTACGATGGAAGCTGAGTACATTGCTGCAAATGATGCTGCCAAGAAGCCGTCTGGATGAAGAAGTTCGTCTCGGAGCTAGGAGTAGTTCCAACCATTATTGATCCAATACCTTTGTATTGTGATAATAATGGGGCTATGGCGTTAGCCAAGGAGCCCAGATCCCATCAGCGGTCCAGACACATCCTGAGGCGTTTTCATTTGATCCGGGAGATTGTAGATCGCCGCGAGATCGAGATTAGGAGAGTAGACACAAAGAATAACGCCGCGGATCCATTCACCAAGGCCCTCCCTCAGCTACAGCATGAGCAACTTTTTGAGATGTTGGGTATGAGATACGCCAATAACTGGCCTTAGTGCAAGTGGGAGATTGTTGGATATATGTATGCCCTAGAGGCCATTATATGATAGTGGATGTATCTATACATGTATATATATATTCAGTATGCATTCTTGCTCGACATGATAGTATGCTATCTGGTTCTTCTTTATCTGACATGTTGATTTGATCATGCTTTTATTCATTCATACATGCTGATAAAGCCCTGAGGATATCGGCTTGACTGCTCTGATTATGATAGAGATCATACTAGTGGGACATCTGTAGTCTATAAGCATATCCTGGAAAGTCCCTAGTCGTAGGTATATCGAGACGGGGCATTGATATACCAGAGTAGACTAGCGTATATGATACTAGACCCATACGATGGGCGATGAATGTTCCCACATTCATCGATGTTTGACATCAAGATCATATACGGGTGCTCAGTGGTGACTGGGTACACTGGACAGACTCACCGAGAACTCCTATATGGAATTATATCTATCGTCGGATAGCAGTTCTCAGGTGACACTGGTACAGGTTAGTCTGTAGACCCGAGATCGTCATAGAGTCTTGTGTGTTCTCCCACTGTACTTTGATTGCCACCCTACCACGGCTCTACTAAGTCGTGCAAACAGGTGGCCGTTGGGTATAGTCCCGAGACACATGAAGGCAATGAGCGATAGGAGGGGTTTCGTCTCTCCCGGTATTGGGAGTTGATGCTGTGCTGTGCCCGACTGGTTATATCAGTAAGTCCCTGGCCAGGGCTGCTGAGATTTGCTGATAAGTGTTATCAGTAGTTTCTCGATCTGTTATAGACCATTCACCGGCACGACTTATTGAGTTATTAGGGTCGATGTGACCATCCCTAGGCTCGATATGCAGCATATCTGACGAAGAGACCGGACTGAACGGTAGTGTTGCCGGTTGGCTCGACGGGAGTTGTAGCAGGTTCGCTTGTTTTCTTCTGATCGCTCAATACCCGGGTGGCTGTTACGTTTAGCTGACCGCTTGCGGCTTGGGGTGCTTGATATGATCATCACACTCTGCCGGCGTATTGACGAGTCTTAGAGTCCCACACAGGAGTTACCTAGTCCAGGCGAAACGTTGTGGTGCGCGTATGCGATATGCGCATGGACCCGATTAAAATGCGCGTATATGATACCGTATATTGATCGGGCGGCTTGCTTTTGGTAGGGTCATATGTGATATGGGTGGATTGATAAATCAAGTGTTGATTTATCATTTAACCATTAGCTTTCTCACTTAAAACCTTTTCTTATATATATGATGGATGTATGCATGCATGTATGTTTTTCTTTCTTTTAGTTTCATGCACATATGGATGTGCATACACACATACATACATACATCATTCTTCATGGTTGCTTATACATGGAATATGATGGCAATATAAGACTCACACCATGGTTGAATATATGGATTATTTTTTGATTTATTGTTTAAAACAAAATAGAAAAGATAAGGATAATTCTTGCTTGCTTCTACATTCTTCTTTAAACCTAACCATGCTCACCTACTTCTAACCATGAGTTATCCTTCTCTTTGTGTTTTAAACTCAAGTTAAATAATGTCTCCATCATCTAACCATGGTTTGAGATGAGGATTAAAAACTATATATACATATATTTTCTTTTTCCTTCATGAGAGTTATCTTTTTTCTACTCTTGTTAAAACAAAAAGCCATCATCTTCCTCCTTCTTCTTCCTTTTGCTCTCTAGTTTTTTCTAGTGAGTAAAACACAACCAAAGAAAGGTTTTTGAAGTGAGAATCTAAACCACAACACCATTCTACACAAGTTTAGCCAACTTGTTTAGAGTGTTCTCTTCGTTTCTCATCGTAATAATCGAAGTTGCGAGCTTGGACGAGGAACTCCGGGTGGATCCTCGTGGACGTGAGAGGACTTCAAGAGAACCTTCTTCCAACACCCAAGAGACAAAAGAGTCCAGCAAAAGGGAGCTACAAAGGTTGTAGTCTCGAAACCCTAGTTTTTATTCGCTTTAACTTTTGAAACCCTAATTTTCTAGGATCGATTCCTTTGTATGTTTGTTTAGCACCATAAAAATCTAAACTTTGAGACATGTGATGCTTCAAAACTCTACATAGGGTGCTAGGCAAACCTTTACGACATCCGGACAGTTTTTACTAGCCGACTTTGGTTTAAGCCAGTTTCTAGTATCCGGTTATTGGATTTATACAGTCTAAAGTTTTTCCGTATTTTCACAAATAGGATGGGCGTTCTCGTAATTACGCGAGAAGCTTCTAGAAGATGGTGACTTGGGGGTTAAGGTGGCATATGCATTAAATGAGATTAGTGAGTCATTTGAGTGATTCATCCATGTCATTACTGCATCATAAATGCTTAATGACTTATGGAGATGAATCACCCTCTTGTATTTATGAAGCATGATTATTAATCCTTTATTTTCTTTTATTGGATAAATGATAATGCTTGATATATATTATAATAGATCATTATCTCATCTTATTCTCTTACTCACTTTCTCTCTCCTCATGCTCTCTCTCTTCAAACCCTAATCCTCCTCTCCCAGGTGTTGAGACCAAGGATTAGAGCAGACTACTTAATCCTTAACCATTCTCTATATCACCTAGGTTACATAGATTAGCGATTTAAGAAACCTAGTTACCTCAAGTTAGTGGTGAAGTTTGTAGTAAAGCTCTCGGGTGGATCTTCTACCACTTAGAGAAGGACGGAGAGGAAGTGGAGAACGGAAAGACGAAGGACTCGGTTCTTTAGGTATAATCACTTATCATAGTAGTTAACTCTTCTATGGTTTCTTGTTAGTTATTGTTTATGCAAAGATTCTCGATTAGTCGATGTTTACGCCTAAAACAAGATCGTTTTTCATTATTCCGCCTCCCCGAAGGACCCCGTGGCGAATGCGGATGGCGTAAGAGGACGTTGTATTTTCGTTGTTTTCTGCAATGATAGGTTAATGATGGGACGCATTATTTATAATGCAAAGAAAATAAACCAAAAGATGAATCGTTGGAAAAATTTAAAAGAAACCACTCGGTTATTTTAAAACAGATGATATTTTTTAATTGCGGAGCTTTAACCACTCCTTCTAAAAAGCTATCAGGTTCCTTCGGTCATATCAAGTTCACTACGTTCACGGTTTCGCCAAAACCATTCGTTGCCCTCCGTCATTTCATTTGGGTATTCAGTAGTATTCAAGCTATGTATTTTGACCAACGCCAAGGCATAGTGTTTGGTAGCTGCTGGGTATTCATTTGTAGCATAGATAGATGAGTTGGTTTGGGACAGTCGTATTATCATTTTGGCCAACGTCAAGGATATGTACGCATGGGTTCAAATTAACAAGATAATGATGGGTAGAACTTGACATGTGACTTATGACATTTTGACCAACGCCAAGGTCATAAGAGCATGGGGCAAAAATATATATCGGGAATTTCTAAAGAAACTGAAATTTGCAAAGAGTTGCATACCATTTGGAGTTTGATGAATGTTGGTAGAATTCCTTCAACATTATCATACGATGATATTTATTTGGATCCCGATCCTACTGTGAGTATATGCTACTCATCAGGATATTCGTCACTTAACGATCAATGCTATAAACCAAGTAGGTGTCAAGAAAGGTGTCAGCGGGGTTACGCCCCCAGAGAAAAGAGGTTATTTAATTAAGGAACTTCGCGAAAGCGATGGAAAACCTCCCTCGAAGTACCAACACCAGCCTGGCTGAACGGTTAAGTAAGTATTGTACAGTGAGAATAGTCCTGGCTAATTCTTCTTTTATGGTTTGAGGAAGGATTCGAGAAACAGTGGGAGCCATCCAGTTTAGATAAATTAAAAACCACTCTAAACTTGCAAGAGCATCATGCTAAAGAGTTTTCTTCTCTCTCTCTCCTAATTGCAGCGACCCTGAAAATGACTGGACTTAAGTTACTTTTAGAAAAAAATATACTGACAGGGCCAAACTATAAAGATTGGCTGCGGAATGTCAAAATGGCTTTAACCTATGACAAATTGGGGTACGTCCTCACCGCTATGGCACCTGCAGTCCCAGGTCCCAAATCCAGTAATGCGGATAAGGAAATCCGCAAAACCTGGGAGTATGATTGCGCGAAAGCCAAGTGCATCGTGCTTGCCTCGATGAACAATGAACATCGGAGGAGGCATGAGGATATGGAACTAGACGCCATATTTCTCCATACAAAGGAACTTTATGGAGAGCAATCTCGTATAGAAAGATACGAGACCTCTAAGAACATGTTTCGAGCGAGGTTGGTTGTCGGATCATCGGTAGGAGAACATGTCCTAAAGATGATTGGCTACATAGAAGAGCTCGCAGACCTTGGGACGACTTTGGATAATGAGCTCTATACAGACCTTATTCTCCAATCCCTTCCTTCCACCTACGCCCAGTTTATTCTGAATTTCAACATTCAAAGAAAAGAAGTTGAACTTCCGGAACTCCTTAACATGTTGAGGAGTGCAGAGGGCGCCTTACAAAAAGCAAGGGAAACACCCGCTATGTTTGTTAGCGGTGCTTCTTCTTCCGGGTCCAAGGCTAGGGCCAAAGGAAGGAAAAAGAAGGCCGCCACCAAACCTAGAGGAGGTGTAAGTAAGGTGGGAGGGAAGGGAAAGAAAAAGTTTGCGGTGCCAGTAGTGGGCCAGGATGAGTGCTTCCATTGTCACAGGAAAGGGCACTGGAAGAAAGATTGCAAGGCGTGGAACGCCAAGAACCAGGAACCGAAGCAAGTTGTGGCTTCGACTTCAGGTGTGTTTGTAATTGAGAATTGTCTGTCAATCAACTCTACTTCCTGGGTATTGGATACCGGATCAGGATCTCATATTTGCAATTCATTGCAGTCACTGAGAAACCGTAGAGTGCTGAAGGAAGGTGATATGACCCTGATGGTTGCTAACGGAGCTAGCGTGGGAGCTGTGTCCATAGGGGATTATCACCTGGGATTGACGAGTGGACACATTTTGGTCTTACATAACTGTTTTTGTATACCCAGCTTAACGTATAATATCATATCTGTTTCCTTGTTATCAAATAAAGGTTATGATTTCACCTTTGTAAGTGGTGTTGTTAATATCCACCTTAATCATAATTTGATTGGGTCCGGTACACTGGAAAACGGTATATATGTGTTAAACTAACTCCAAATTTTCAATGTCCAGAACACACTAAAAAGAAAGTCTCCAGATTTAAATAAAGCTTTCTTATGGCATTGTAGACTGGGTCACATCAATGAGAGAAGGTTGACTAAGTTACATAGAGAAGGATATTTGGACTCGTTCGAATATCAAACTTATGCCACTTGTCAATCTTGTCTCAAAGGAAAGATGACAAAGACTCCATTTACTAGACATGGAGTAAGAGCGAGCGAGCTCTTAGGACTCATACACAGCGATGTATGTGGTCCAATGTCTACACATGCAAGAGGTGGTTTTTCCTATTTCATTACTTTCATGGATGATTGCTCAAGGTACGGATTCATTTATCTGATGAAACATAAATCCGAGGCTTTTGAGAAATTCCAAGAGTTTAAGAATGAAGTAGAAAACCAAACCGGCAAAAGTATCAAGACACTAAGATCTGATCGAGGTGGTGAATACTTGAGTGCCGAGTTCCTAGGTTACCTAAAAGAGAAAGGAATTCTCTCTCAGCTTACTCATCCATACACTCCACAGCATAACGGTGTATCGGAGAGACGGAATCGAACCCTATTAGATATGGTACGTTCCATGATGAGTAATGCTGAGTTACCGCGATCTTTTTGGGGTTATGCGCTAGAATCAGCGGCATATCTTTTGAACATGGTACCTACCAAGACTGTGCCTGCCACGCCATATCAGATGTGGAGTGGGAAGAAACCCTATCTTCAGTATCTGAAAATATGGGGATGTCCAGCTTTTGTTAAAAAGCAGCATGTGGACAAGCTCGAGGCACGATCAG
Organism: Agapanthus africanus; assembly: GCA_030015575.1. Taxonomy (NCBI): domain Eukaryota; kingdom Viridiplantae; phylum Streptophyta; class Magnoliopsida; order Asparagales; family Amaryllidaceae; genus Agapanthus; species Agapanthus africanus. Next base: position 392,884,190 of record JASDDO010000026.1, on the reverse strand, counting down.
TAAAGTGTAAGTTTATGGGATATCCAAAGAACTCCAAGGGGTATCTATTCTATTACACAGAGAAACAAAAGGTGTTTGTTTCTCGTAATGCCCATTTTCTAGAATATCAGTTTTTAGAAAAGGAAATAAATGGGAGCGAAATAGAACTGGAAGAAATTCCAGAACCACAAACTAATACTGAAAGTTTGGTAGAACAAGTAGTTCAAGAAGAACAGGACATTCCCGCAACCCTCCGCAGGAGTAGTAGGCCGTCTCATCCGCCTGAGAGATACTACGGTTTTCTCATAGATGGGGATAGAGAGGATTGCATCATAGATGATGATGAACCTACTAGCTTCCAGCAGGCTATCCAGAGTGGCGACTCGGTATGATGGCTAGATGCAATGCGGACCGAAATGGAGTCCATGTACACCAACAAAGTATGGACTTTGGACTTTGCTCCAGATGGGGTAAAACCCATAGGATGCAAATGGATCTTCAAGAAAAAGATTGGTGTAGATGGACAGGTGGAAACCTATAAGGCTAGACTTGTTGCAAAGGGTTTTCGTCAAAGACCTGGTTTGGACTATGACGAAACTTTTTCTCCAGTGGCTATACTCAAATCCATTCGGGTCCTTCTTGCTATTGCTACCTTCCATGATTATGAAATCTGGCAGATGGACGTAAAGACGGCTTTTCTGAATGGAAATTTAGAAGAGTGCGTCTATATGGATCAGCCAGAGGGTTTCAATCAGAGTGGGAGCAGCGGGAAAGTATGCAAGTTGCTTAAGTCCATTTATGGACTAAAGCAGGCATCGCAGAGTTAGAACATCTGTTTTGATGAAACAGTCAAAGAATATGACTTTATCAAAAATCCAGATGAACCATGTATATATAGTAAAGTTGTAGCAAGAACTGTCGTATTCCTCGTCTTGTACGTGGATGACATTCTATTGATAGGAAATGACATTCCTATGCTACAATCTGTCAAAGGATTCTTGTCACATAGGTTCTCCATGAAAGACATGGGTGATGCCTCTTACATTCTGGGGATCCGGATCTATCGTGATAGATCCAAGAGGATGTTGGGACTTTCGCAGTCCGGGTATATCGACACTGTACTGAAAAGATTCAGTATGGAAGATTCTAAGCGCGGTAATTTACCGGCTTGTCACGGAATCACCCTATCCAAAGAGATGTCTCCCAAGACTGATTTGGAAAGGGAACGCATGTCTATTATACCCTACGCTTCTGCGGTAGGCTCTATAATGTATGCGATGTTGTGCACCAGACCAGATGTAGCTTACGCACTGAGCGTGGTAAGCCGGTATCAGTCAGACCCAGGGGAGAAGCACCGGATAGCAGTAAAGAACATTCTCAAGTACCTGAGGAAGACTAAGGAGATGTTCTTGGTTTACGGCGAAAAAGACCTCAGGATGGAGGCCTATGCTGATTCCGGCTTCCAGAGTGATAAGGACGATTCCAAGTCCATGTCAGGTTATGTCTTTACCCTCAATGGAGCGGCGGTGTGCTGGAAGAGTTCCAAGCAGGACACCGTTGCTGACTCGACGATGGAAGAGGGGTATATTGCTACTTGTGATACCGCAAAAGAAGCGGTCTGGATGAAGAAGTTCCTATCAGAACTTCAGGTGGTTCCTACCATTGTTGATCCAACACCTCTGTATTGCGACAACAACGGAGCTATAGCTTTAGCGAAGGAACCAAGGTCCCATCAGAAGTCCAGACACATCTTTGTAGGGTTCCTAGGCACACTAATGAGGTCTCACAAGGCATCAACCATGCCGATTTCAAAATTTTCCGGTGCCGAGAAACGCTAATGCGATCGTTAACTAGAGAATAGGCGAAACATGCAAGTAGTAAACAACTTTACTGCAAAGTGAAAGAGACTATAACCTTTGTAGATCCGGTCCTCCACCTCCATAGCTCCGTGACGATGTCCCTTCGCTGCGATCATCGGATCTCAGACTCTGGTGTTGATTTCATCGGAGAAATGATCGGGCTAGGTCGTCGACTTCGATGCCGAAGATGATCTACGTCGAGGCAACTCAAGATCAAGCTCCAACTTCACCAAGTCATGAAACTTGTAAAGAAAACACCCTATACTACTTGGCAAGTGGTAGAGAATGAAGAAATAGGAAGTGGGTTCGGTTTAGAATTGGATTTCTCACTCTTTTTCTAAAGTCACCATTGAAGCTAGCACGCTTCTTTCTTCTTGAAGAAGAAGAAAAAGAATATGATAAGAATAAGAATAATAGAAAATAATGTGATTCTTATCATATTAGCAACCATGGTTAAGTGTAGAGAATAAACTAGGGTTAGGTGAATGGTTAGGTTTAGGAAAGAAACAAAATGGTCAAAGCTTCATGAAGTTTCAAGTAAATCCAAAGAAAACCACCATTTTATTTCATGCCAAAGAAATAAATAACTAAATAAAAACCCTAACCATTTACTTAACCAAGGTTTAAACCAAACATACACCCAAGTTGGCATGTATCATCAAACATGATACAATCTTGTGCACAAAAATATATCACATATACAATGTGCACAAACAAGTGAGAAAAACATCTTAAGTGAACCAATACTAGTTAATGCAAAGTAATATATCAAATATATAATTATGCATTAAATTATTAAATCAACACTTGATTTAACGATCCGGTCATATCGCATATGACCGACTAATATCCAATGCATCGGCTTATCGAATCAATCCTTGATTCGATAACTAGGTTATATCGTATACAACCAATCGATACATTCATCACGAGAATAGAATACGGTATCACATACACGCATTATTCTCGGTCCCGCACATATCTCATATGCGCTCCTATTTCGTTTCGCTTGAGCCAGGAAACCTCTGTGTAGGATTCTAAAGACTCGTCAATACAACAGCAGTAGGTGATGATCATATCAAACACCCACAAGCCGCAAGCGGTCTGCTAAACGTAACGGCCTCCCGGGTATTGAGCGATCAGAAGATCGACGAGCAAGCCCGCTCACACTCCTGTGAATCCAACCAGTAACACTTACCGTACAGTCCGGTCTGTTCGTCTGATATGTCGCATATCTTGCCAAGGGGTGGTAAACGTCAGACCCCAGTAGCTCGATAAGTCGTGTCGATATGAGGTCTATAACAGTTCGAGATACTAGTGGTAACACTTACCAGTAAATCTCAGCAACCCTGGCCAGGGATTTCCGGTTATAGCCAATCGAACACAGCGCAACATCAACTCCCTATACCGGGAGAGACGAATCCCCTCCTATCGCTCATTGCCTCCATGTGATTCGGGACTGTACCCAAAAGCCACCGTTTTGCATGCCCTCTTGGACGTGGTAAGATGGAAATCAAAGCACAGTGGGAATCACACAAGACTCTATGACGATCTCGGGTCTAAAGACTAACCTGTACCAGTGTCACCAGAGAACTGCCATCTGACGTAAGGTATAATACCATCTGGGAGTTCTCGGCGAGTCCGTCCAGTGTACCCAGTCTCCACTGAGCACCCGTATATCATCTCTGATGTCAAACACCAATGGATAAGGAATCATCCATCGCCCATCTGTATGGGTCGAGAAGGTATACGCTAGTCTACTCTGGTATATCAATGCCCCGTCTCAATACACCCACGACTAGGGACCTTGAAGGATGTACTTATGGACTACCATGTCCCCACTAGTATGATCCGCATCATAGTCCAGGTAATCAAGTACACATCCTAATGGCTTTACCAACATGTAACAGAGAGAAAATCGGTGTACACGTTAAGATAAAGAGCAACCAGATAGCATACTATCATGTCGAGCAAGAAAGTCCTCCCTATATATGTCCCAGCATCCACTAGAATATACATCCTATGTACAGTAATGGCCTCTAGGGCAAACATATAACTAACAATCTCCCACTTGCACTAGGGCCATCTGTAGCAGTGGTTGCAGTATCTCATACTCAACCATCCCATAAAAGTCTCTCTCTGGGAAAAGGCCTTTGTGAGTGGATCCGCCGTGTTGTCCTTTGAGTCTACTCTCCTAACCTCGATCACCTTGGAGGTCAGCCATCTCCATGATCAGGTGATACTGCCTTAGAATATGTCTGGATCACTGATGGGACGGACGTTCCTTGGCCAAACCCACACTTCCATTGTCACACAATGGTAGAAACTAAGTTCATCTTATGAACTAATATACACCCAGACTTCCTCTTTGGTAGCATCTTAAGTAGCGATGCATCCAGCCTTTATCGTCTAGTATGTCACGGTATCTAGCTTGGAACTCTTCCAACATACCGTCTCTGCGCTGAGGGTAAAGACAATGCCTGCGACTGACATTCAGTCGTCTTTATCACCCTGGAACCTTTCCAGTGATTCTCCCCAGGATCAATTGATACCGTCTCACTACAACTAGTGAGCATCCTAATTTCCAATTAAATCTATCTCATAGATCTAAAACCCAGGATTTAGTAAGTATCACTTTGATCCTATATGGAGAATCATTGTGATAAGCGGAGATTGACCGAGCGTAGCATAGGAAACTCCTTCCCCATCAAGAGTATGTCATCCACGTACTCTACGAGGATCACTACCATACTCCCTACTACCTTTTTGTATATACAAGGTTCATCTACCATTTTGATGATGTCAAACTGTTTGACTAACTCATCAAAACAGATGTTCCAACTCCGCGATGCCTGCTTCATCACATAAAACATCTTGTACACGTTTCCGCTGCTCCCACTATTTACGAAGCCCTCTGGCTGTGTACTTATAGACGTTCTCTTCTAAAACATCATTTAGAAAAGCAGTCATGGCACCCAACCGCCAGATATCGTAGTCATGGTATGTAGCCGTGGCAAGTAGGATCTGGATAGACTTAAGCATAGCCACTGGAAAAAGGTTTCATCATTATCCATGCCTGGTCGATGACGAAAACCTTTAACATGTCTAGCTTTGAAAGTCTCAACTTTTCCATGTACACTAAGTAATCTTCTCAAGATATACTTGCTCCTGATGGGGATTTAACCCTTCAGATAATGCAACTAAAGTCCATACTTTGTTGGTGTATAAGGATTCCATCTCAGATCACTAAGCATCCAGCCATTCTTATAAAGTCCCACTCCTGATAGCCAGCTCGAAACTAGTTGGGTCATCATCTCATGATGCAATCCTCGCTCCCACTGTCATAGAGAAACCGAAGCAACTCTCAGGTGGGTGAGGAACCCTACTAGATCGGTGGAGAGGCTGGGGTTCGTTAGAATCTATTGAATCCTTTGGTTCTACCAAATCATCAGCTGCAGTTTGTATAGCTGGAACCTTTCCAGTTCTACATAACTGACCTTGCCTCGAGCTTGTCCGGATTTTGCTTTTAGACATAGGCCGGACAACCCCAGATCTTAACTAACTTAAGATATGGGCTCTTCCCTTTCCATATCACATATGAAGCGGTAGGCTACTGATTTGATTGGAACCCTATTCAATAGGTATGCAACTTGTCAAGTGCATAACACCCAATAGGAAAAAGGTAACTCAGTAGTACTCATCATAGAGCACACCATATCAAATAGGGTGTATCTGCTCCGCCCCGATATACCATCGTGCTATGGTGTATACGGAGGAGTAATTCTGAGAGAGAATCTCATTCTCCTTTAGAATAGTCCAGGATTTCCGTGCTCAATTATTCTCCTCCTCGATCACATCAAAGGACATAATACTTATACCCGTATTTTGGTTCTCTACTTCTAAATCATATTCTGTGAATATCTCAAAAGGTTCGGACTTGTGTTTCAACAGGAACATATGTCTGAATCTTGAGAGATCATCAGAGAATGTAATGAAGTACAAAGAACCGGTCTTGGCATGTGTAGACGGGGGACCTACATACATCAACATGTATCATCCCAAGAGTTCACTAACTCTTTCTCTGTTTCCAGTAAACGGAGCTATGGTCATCTTATCTCCGTGACATGACTGGCAAGTTTCATAAGATGTAAATTCAAACTGATTTAAATATGCATCTAAATGTAACTTTAGCTAGTCGAGTCATATTGATCTGACCTAGTCTACAATACCTCAAGAAGGATCTGTTCATTTCTGAACTCTTCCTCTTGTGTGTGTTCCGTATACTAAGAACTGTAGTTTGATTTAGAACATCAATGCTTTAAGATAACGTGCCTGAACCGATCAACTTTTGATATAGGAAATGTTGAAAACATTATCCAACAATACAAAATTTTATCGTTTCTTTACTAATAAAGAGACAGATATGATTTTGTATATCAGGTTCGGTATCTAATAGCATTTGTTCAGAATCAATGTACTTATAATACAGGGTGACAGTGACCAACAGACTTGGCTGCAACACTTGCCCCGTTTTCTGTCTCATTAAACTTATCACCCGTTCTCAGTTCTTTACCTATTTGTAGCCCTATGTAACAGATTACATATCTGGGATCCTGATCCGGTATCAAATACCCAGGACGCAGAGGATACTGAGAAACAGTTCTGTATAATGAACACACCCGAAGGAGATGCATCATATGCACTTTCTTGGGCGGCATAGGAATTCTGGTATTCCCCTATTTCCTGCTCTGTCTTATAACAATTATAAGTTGGAGCGGGACCAACGTTCCCCAGCTCAGTATAACAAGCGGGTTCGGTCAATACATCCGTATTATTATCTTAATTAAGGCGTGACATGGTCGCTACCAGGAGAGAGAGAGAAGAAAACACTCTGCGTGCGCTCTTGCAAGATCAGATTGGTTATTATTTTATCTAATCAGGATGGCTCCCACTGTTTTTATCAAATCTTCCTTCAAACCCTAAAAGGAAAGACTTGCCGGGATTAATTACACGCTACAAGTTCGCCAATCTTTCAGCCAGGCCAGTGTCGGTACTTTGAGGGAGGTCCCCCATGCTTTCGCACGAACCTAATTAATGTAAACCTCGTTTTCCCAGAGGCGTAACCCCGTTGACACATTTCTAGACACCTACTTGATCGGCTAATTGTAATGTGCAAAACTCTCCCAGGAGTAACAATTACTCGCAGTGGGTATCGGGATCCAACTATCTCATAGAAGGTATGCAATCTCATTGCAAATTTCAACACTTGAAATTCCCGATAATTTTGCCCCTAGCGTCCTATGACCTTGACGCAGGCCAACAAACCATAGTGCGCTAGTCAAGTTCAACCCATCATTTCCTGATTGAATTAAACCCACCCGCACGATCCTTGACGCAGGCCAACAAAGTCGCACGACTACCCTAATCCAATCTGCATCATATGCATAAGCAGATAAATACTAGTTAGCTACCGCACACTACGCCTTGACGCAGGCCAACAAACGTAGCACGAATACTAACTACCACTTATCTGAAATGACGGAGGGCTACGACAGGTTTTTCTGAATACCTATTGCGTAATGAACTTGATATCGTTGTAGAATCAAATGATTTTAAAATGGAGTGTTTTTGAGGCTTTTCTAGTTTTGCTAAAGGGGTCACTCCCGGTGAAGGGATCGTCGGCCCTTTCCTCGTCGAATAAGCTGCGGGATATATCATATATATCGCTGTGCAAAGCAAGAACTATAGAAGCAATCAAAAGACAAACCGAGTGTTGTACCATCTGCCAGTTATTGCTAAAGGAGTCACTCCCGGTGAAGGGATCTCGGTCCTTTCCTTATCGAATAAGGTGCAGGATGTTCTACAAGAAACACCGCGATGCAAAGCAGGAACTGTAGCTACCTGTTTTTAAGAAATTCGATTCCACAACATCTTAGGTTTATTTTCTTTCATTAATCATATTAATGAAGTCCCATCATTTAAGTCACCTAAACATCACAGATAAATACGACGTACACTTATGCCATCCGCATTCGCCTCGATGTCCCCTCGTGCACCGTTAGGTTAGGTAACTAACGGTAGAGCGGGGCAGGGCTAGCGCGAATGTAAAACATAAATAATGCCTATATAATATATCATATATACTATATACAGTATTTATCACAGAACATCAAATGATCACATCACAGATATCGCAGCAGAAGAATCATATGAAATATTGGATATACTAGGACGTCCGTGTTTTCAATACGAGCCAGTATAAAACACGGATTCCACGGTCGGGATGAATAGCCAAACCCACACCCCTAGACCCCTACGAGAGCGGCAATTAACCTTACCAATTCTAGAGTTAGGAGACCCGGACTCGACTCCTCGAGTTGGTCTCCCACTGGACTCTAGAACCCGGTTACTTGTGCCCTCCTCCTTGGGTCTATCCTAGTGCGGAAAAGTAAATAATATACAAATGGTGACAACTTCCGCTACCTGGAAGTGCCCCAATAAAAGAATATTACATACAAGTTTTTACATGAATGAAAATGAAAAACACTCATCTCACATAAAAAAAACCCCGGCTATTCAAACACGACGATCCAATATAACATATCCAGCAACACATAACATCACATGTCATCAACGTAAGTAAATATGCCCATCCCAATTGTCGTTGACATATAGCAACGAAACCGGCGATATCACATATTACACTTACGGTCACAGAAAAGAAAGTGTAAAACTACAACAGTTGGAATCCGCAACCTCTTTAGACATCGCATGCCCAATCAAATGAATTCCTTAGACATCGCATGCCTAACAATTATAAATCCCACATTTTAGTCTCATTATCGAAAACACTTTTCAATATTAAGTCGGGCAATTCAACAAGATTCCCGATATCCTGATCGAATGCTCGTCGCAAACTTTAGCAGGCGGCCGCACCGCCGATACCGTCGACGAAGTGCACTAAGGCGGAACACCGCTGCCGTGAGCACCCGAACGGATGCTTTCGGTGACGGGGTTCTCCTACAGTCACTTGGTCGGGGCTATGGGGTGTAGCTGTCTATTAAGTTTATCCGGCGAGTATCCGCGTACGCTACGTGATTGCAACAGACTTTTGATCGCATCAAAATTCCGTGGCAACCGATCAAGTGAGACAAAACCGCTAGATTTATAACATCCATTCAGTTATCTCATAAAAACTTGTGAATTCCAATTGTTGTATCACATTCCAGATAAACAGAAAATGTTAAACTTTCCGATCAAACAGTCAAACACCCAAGTTTTCCCGAAACAGCTCAACACATGAAATAAGTTTAAAAACATCCAGTTCATGCCTCAGTACCAACGGTCCAGCCGTAGAAAGGTCAAGCCAATGCCTCACATGTGGCACGCCGTACTGCCCCAAACCCGAAGGTTCAAAGGGCAGTTCAAGACGGTCACATAATCGAGTTAAGGTTTGTTGTCTTCTAGAGGGTCCATCGTGTTACTTGCACTACTTAGAACGTTATTAAACCACGGAAAGATCCAACATTTGGAAATTTCCCGACAGGGGAAAAAGTGGGTATTTATATCCGGTCGAACAATTTTAACATATTCTAAAATATCCGGAAATCACATAGACGAAGTTAAAGATTCCGATCGAATCATTGAGTCCCCAATACAACCCAGAAAAATCCACTGTGGAGTATAAATTAAAAATATCCAGAAGAATCAGGAATGAGAAAAGGACATTACTGTGAAATTTCGAATAATGATGCGACTATGTGGCCGCGGAACCGCCGCATTAGGCATGCTCATGCCGCGGTTCTGCGGCAGTTTCATCGAATTACGAGCACGGATTTTAGAGTAACTCCTAAAATTGCCTGCTGAATTTTTTGGGTATTTTTAATTGGGAAAAATCCACAGTTCCAGAAAATGTACAGAGAGTGATTTGGGTTTAGGGTTTCGGGTTTGATCGGACTTCTAACATCGTCTATGCATCGCCTAAGGCTCTAGCTAGGCTCTGATACCACTGTAGGGTTTCTAGGCACACTAATGAGGTCTCACAAGGCATCAACCATGCCAATTTCAAAATTTTCCGGTGCCGAGAAACGCTAATGCGATCGTTAACTAGAGAATAGGCGAAACATGCAAGTAGTAAACAACTTTACTGCAAAGTGAAAGAGACTACAACCTTTGTAGATCCTGTCCTCTACCTCCATAGCTCCGTGACGATGTCCCTTCGCTGCGATCATTGGATCTCGGACTCTAGTGTTGATTTCATCGGAGAAATGATCGGGCTAGGTCGTCGACTTCGATGCCGAAGATGATCTACGTCGAGGCAACTCAAGATCAAGCTCCAACTTCACCAAGTCATGAAACTTGTGAAGAAAACACCCTATACTACTTGGCAAGTGGTAGAGAATGAAGAAATAGGAAGTGGGTTGTCACGTCCCGAAAGTACGGAATATGACCGGCACTTAAACTACGAAACGTCTCGAGGCGTACGTAATCCAAGTAAGCCGAAAACCCAGAAATGTAAACCAAGAAAAGTAGTAGAGTGAAGGAAAACCAATTTAAATAAGTAGTTTTAATAGCATAAGCCGAATTATGCGGGTTTCTAAAAACATCAAAAATTTCCTGAAAATTTCGGCAGAGTCTCCTTTGTAAATACTGGCCCCCAAACGGGATACAACATGAATAGTATACAAAATCAATAAAAAGGCATCCCCAAGCGGGAGCTAGCTCTTCGTCAATCGACGGTCACAACCACACAAGCAATAAAATATACAACGCCAACGGCGAGGATCAAAACTCAAAAGGAAACTCAAAACCACAAGAAAACCACAGAAATATAACGCGCGACTCTAAGGTCGAAAGAATAAACATCACTGGTCTCTATCTCAAATAAATACATGTTTGGTTGATGGAACTTCTAGATACAACAGAATAATAATATACAAGATATATAATAGGGGTACGATACAAGTAAACCCACCTACTAGCAAATCACCCGAAGGAAACTATGCCCGCAAGCCGTAATGAAACCTGTACGGCAACCTGCAAGAAACTGGGGCACAACAGGGGTGAGTTGCCAAATCGTGAATAGAAAAACATTTACGCACAGAAATCGCATAAATAACGCAACCTAGGTCAATGATCATAATATATATCCTCAAATATATGTATAACATGCAGCCTATAACAAAGGCTAGGGTAATATCTAACCCGAGTGTGATCTCATGTGCCCGTGTCAGTGCCTCAGGTAGCAATATATCATATGAATGAGGTATGAATGCATGAAAACAGAATACATGTAAATGAAGAAACTGTTTTCATAAATTAGTGAGATTTTCTTTATATTTTTAAAATGAGGTATCATAAATGAACTCAGCATCAACAGTGTCTAGCATCGACACAAAACATAAATCTCAATGTCTCAAAACCTCAGGCTCCGGCTATCCGGACTGGCCTGTATCATCAAATCGCAGTACCTCAATATCTCGAAATCTCAATGTCTCAATCTCAATATCTAGGGCGCCGTCAGTCCAGACCGGCCCCTACCATCCATCTCAAGACCACGACGGTATCCTCCGGATATCCGACGCGTCGGGTAATATCACCGGTAGGTAGTCTCCCCTGCCAGGCTCACATCGTCATCATCACGCGCTTCTTGCCCCGGGGTACCTTACCGGGCCCACCATGTACCCGAAACGGTTCATCCGTCTCCTCGAATCGGGTCTCGAAATCCATCAGCAAACTCATGATGGACGACTCATACATCATGGGAAAACCGCACTTTTTATTTAAAAAGAGAGACAAAAGGTTTATTTATGTTTTTGCGGTTTTCCTCCAAATCCAAGAAATCTCATGAAATCCGAATCCAAATCATCAATAGCATGTAAACAGTGAATATAGGCATGAAAATCCATGAATGCGGCACAACAGTGAATAATAACATGCATGAAGTAGCAGGCAATAACTACAATGTCTAAACTATTAGCTAACAACCTATGTCAATGAAATAGTATTTCTAAAGTGTTCGTGACATGGCAATTACCGATGAAGATGTGTGTGAGCCGGCAAGTAAGTGTACGTGGTACATACGCATCATCAGTAATGGTGCTGGTGTCCTAACTATGATATCAACAGTAGAATATGAAGCATAATATAAGCATGTGATGCGGAGCGAACAACAAAAGTGAGCGGGAGCTGAATACTAGACGCAACTATAACTAATCTGCATTAATCTAATATAAGTCCTACAAATGGTGCCTTTTGAAATAACACGAATCATGGGGTTTTGAAAATAGGGGCTACGGTGTTTTTATGAAAAGATACGTCTTTTGAAATATCCGTAGGATCCCCTTGGGCTGTCTTTTAAAATACCCACGATTCGTTAGTTTTTAAAATAGGTAAGAATCGAATCTAATCTAACAACTAAACTAAACTAAAGGGCTAAGCTAACAAGCTAGACTACAGGTAAGGAAACCGCCTAACATCTGAGTCGATCCATATACATACCTGTATATATATTAGTCGGTGATCCCGCCTCAATAATATCATATCCGATACCATATCTATAATCAGACATCCCAAGTCAAGAGTGCGGATCAATCATCAAGATATAGCTCGTACGTAAATCCGACGTACGGCATCCCCAAATCTGGGTACAGGTCAATATCATACTCATCACACTGTTCATCTGGTATCCTCTTTATCAAGATCATCATCTGGGGTACTGACCTACGTCTAGTACACTACTAATATCACTATTCACGTGGCATTGTCATCCAAAGATCCGCTATAATATCAGGACGTATCTCAAGTACGAATCCTGCCATATCACCGATCTCACGGTCTCAACTCAAATCTCATCGACTCATCTCAAACCCAAGTATCATCCGCAAATCCAGTATGTGAACACCTAGTCCCATACCCAGGTGAACACATAACCACCTCTCCCCATATACGCACAGGTAATAACATAGATGTATGCATGTGTGTGCGTGTGTGTGTGGGTGTAACAACTACTCTAGGCTTTCGCAACTAACACTAAACTAATCCATGAACACCTAGAATCCACCTTTATCATCAAGTCTTATATCAACATAATATATGTAATCAAAATATATTTGTGTATACGTATTCGTATACATCACCACGAACTGCGGGGGTGCTATACGCCATCCACCCGATTTCTCCCCGTAGATATAAATCTACTCACCTGGTCCTCGCTCACCGGTGCCGACGTCGCCACGCGCTTGCTTGTCGTCTCGAAGTCCGCATGGGGTACCTACATATCATAATGCACCGTATTGCATTAAAATCCGACTCATGACCAAAACGACTCACGAATCCCACATAGGTCAAAACCTATGGTTGCCTTTATAAATCAACCCCAAAACCCTCGATGTCGGCGTACAAACGCCAAACCATCGAGAAAACCCAAACACACTCATTTGCACAATCACATGCACTAATTATAATATAAAATAGGTTAAAATTCACAAAAAACTCAAACTCACTTTAAAAGCCATTTTTCCGAAAATCTAGCAAGCAAAAATTTACCGTTTTAATACAAAAATCGACGTTTAAACAAATCTAGCAGCCGCAATATCCACTCAATATCATAACCAAGTCATATAAACCATTACAATAATTTATTCTCATCAAAATATATATATTTACAAAACCTAGTTAACAAAACTAGCACAATTTTCCATTTTAGCTCAAAACTTGGTGTTTTAATCAACTTTAACTATTTTAACAATTCTAGTGGCTAAAATGCCCACTAAATAACTTAATTAAGTCACCCAAACCCAAACTAAATTTTAAACTCACTAATTATAATAGATCTAAAAAAACTAGTTTGCAATTAGCTTAATTATGATAATTTAGATGTAGAAATTATCAAATTTGGCACTTAGATTACACTTTGCATGACTTAGCATGATAACTACACTATACAATCATAAACAATGTTAAAAACCCTCACTTGATTTTAAAAACCCAATTCTAGAATTTCCAAACCCTAACTTTAAAATTCTAACTAGCAATTCAAAACTTAATTTAAACCACTCATTAACTTAATTGAAGAAATAATCAAACAATTTAACAAAAAGCCAAGATTTATTATACCTCAAGAACAATGGAACATACATAGAACATGGCCTCCAAATTGAAATCTTTGCATCAAGATCCATGGTAAAAGAGATAAGGGAAAATGGGTAGGGATTGGATTTTTATTTTGTGGGATTTTTGTATTGATTTTTGGGCATTTTGTGATGAAATTTTGATGAGAAATGAGAGGAAAAGAGAGAGGGGCTGCTGTTGTAGGAAGGAGAGAGAGAGGGTCGGCTGAATGGGGAGGGGGGAGAGAGAGGGAGGTGGGGAAAAAGTCAAGGAAATACCCAAAAGTCAAAGCCCAAACTCCTTTTGCCCAATTTCTTTCATTCCTTTGTTCTCTTTTCTTTGTTTTTTTTTTGTGAGATGAGAGGCCCAAGAATGGTGGGCTGTAAAGGGGCTGGCCAGAGCTATAGGGGAGGGGGTGTGGGTTTTGTTTTGGTGAGAAAAAAAGATAAATGTTGTACCCCACTTCCATTAACACTAATTTCACCGAAAAAAGCCTTTTTCTTCGATATTTTCTAAACCGTTTTGGCAAACGATTTCATTTCAAAAACCACATGATAAAATTTTATTTAATGTGTCATGATGGACAAAATTTGTTTCAACTCATTCCAATTTGTAATTTTCCCAAATTAAATGTATTAGTGATGGCTTAAAATAATAATAAAATAAATTTTTTTCAGAAAATTTGAAATTTCACCAGTGGCTCAATAAACACCAAATACTAGCCATTACATTGCTAGAATATGTATATTTAATTTTTATTATAAGATATTTGCATTTTGACTTTTTACAGAAAACCCCCTTATTTTACCGATTTTCCGAAACTTCACCGAAACGATTTTCAAAACGCTACATGGGCTCACTTTAGAATTGGATTTCTCACTCTTTTTCTCAAGTCACCATTGAAGCTAGCTAGCTTCTTTCTTCTTGAAGAAGAAGAAGAAGAAAAAGAATATGATAAGAATAAGAATAATAGAAAATAATGTGATTCTTATCATATTAGTAACCATGGTTAAGTGTAGAGAATAAACTAGGGTTAGGTGAATGGTTAGGTTTAGGAAAGAAACAAAATGGTCAAAGCTTCATGAAGTTTCAAGTAAATCCAAAGAAAGCCACCATTTTATTTCATGCCAAAGAAATAAATAAATAAATGAATAAATAAAAAAAAACCTAACCATTTACTTAACCAAGGTTTAAACCAAACATACACCCAAGTTGGCATGTATCATCAAACATGATACAATCTTGTGCACAAAAATATATCACATATACAATGTGCACAAACAAGTGAGAAAAACATCTTAAGTGAACCAATACTAGTTAATGCAAAGTAATATATCAAATATATAATTATGCATTAAATCATTAAATCAACATTTGATTTAACGATCCGGTCATATCGCATATGACCGACTAATATCCAATGTATCGGCTTATCGAATCAATCCTTGATTCGATAACTAAGTTATATCGTATACAACCAATCGATACATTCATTGCGAGAATAGAATACGGTATCACATACATGCATTATTCTCGGTCCCGCACATATCTCATATGCGCTCCTATTTCGTTTCGCTTGAGCCAGGAAACCTCTGTGTAGGACTCTAAAGACTCGTCAATACGCCGGCAGTAGGTGATGATCATATCAAACACCCACAAGCCGCAAGCGGTCTGCTAAACGTAACGGCCACCCGGGTATTGAGCGATCAGAAGACCGACGAGCAAGCCCGCTCACACTCCTGTGAATCCAACCAGTAACACTTACCGTACAGTCCGGTCTGTTCGTCTGATATGTCGCATATCTTGCCTAGGGGTAGTAAACATCAGACCCCAGTAGCTCGATAAGTCGTGTCGATATGAGGTCTATAACAGTTCGAGATACTACTGGTAACACTTACCAGTAAATCTCAGCAACCCTGGCCAGGGATTTCCGGTTATAGCCAATCGAACACAGCGCAACATCAACTCCCTATACCGAGGGAGACGAATCCCCTCCTATCGCTCATTGCCTCCATGTGATTCGGGACTGTACCCAAAAGCCACCGTTTTGCACGCCCTCTTGGACGTGGTAAGGTGGAAATCAAAGCACAGTGGGAATCACACAAGACACTATGACGATCTCGGGTCTACAGACTAACCTGTACCAGTGTCACCAGAGAACTGCCATCTGACGTAAGGTATAATACCATCTGGGAGTTCTCGGCGAGTCCGTCCAGTATACCCAGTCTCCACTGAGCACCCGTATATCATCTCTGATGTCAAACACCAATGGATATAGGATCATCCATCGCCCATCTGTATGGGTCGAGAAGGTATACGCTAGTCTACTCTGGTATATCGATGCCCCGTCTCAATACACCCACGACTAGGGACCTTGAAGGATGTACTTATGGACTACCATGTCCCCACTAGTATGATCCGCATCATATTCCAGGTAATCAAGTACACATCCTAAGGGTATTACCAACATGTAACAGAGAGACAATCAGTGTACACGTCAAGATAAAGAGCAACCAGATAGCATACTATCATGTCGAGCAAGAAAGTCCTCCCTATATATGTCCCAGCATCCACTACAATATACGTCCTATGTACAGTAATGGCCTCGAGGGCATACATATAACTAACAATCTTAAGGCGGTATCACCTGATCAGGGAGATCATTGATCGTCGGGAGATCGAGGTTCGGAGAGTTGCTACTGAAGAGAACATTGTTGATCCATTCACGAAGGCCCTACCTCAGATTCAGTTCGAGAGGCTACTCGAGATGATCGGTCTTCGATATGCCAGTACATGGCCCTAGTACAAGTGGGAGATTGTTAGTGTATATGCCCTAGGGGCCATTATTGTATCATACTGGCTTGTATATTACTTAATGGAAGCTTGGGATATTCACATGTATATAACAGTCTTTCTAAACATGGTAGTATGATACTTGGTTTTTCTATCTTAATATGTGAGTATACGTATTGATAGAGCTCTTAGGATCTTGCTTGACTACCAGCGTTGTGATGGCAGTCACACTAGTGAGGGCTGGGTAGTCTACAAGCACATCCTTATTCAGGTCCCTAGTCGTAGGATTATCGAGACAGGGCATCGATACTCCAGAGTAGACTAGTGTGTACGCTTCTCATCCCAGTTGGGGAGATGGTCTATCCCACAGCCGTCAGTACGTCGTACTGGAGATAGTATGCAGGTGCTCGTTAGGTTATGGGTACACCGGACAGGACTGACAGGGAACTGTTGGTTGGTTTTATACCAGTCGTCAGTGAACAGTTCCCAGGTGACATGAGTACAGCATAAACCGCAGACTTGACACTGCTACTTCGCCTCGAGTGTGTCCCGCTGTTCTTAGATTGCTACCCTACCACGGCTCAAAGGAGTCGTACAAACAGGTAGCAGTTGGGTGCAGTCCTGAGCACTTGGAGGCAGTGGCGGTTAGACAGGATTCGTCTCTCCCGGTATTGGGGGTTGATATCACGCTGTGTCAGAGAGCCATTACGCAAAGTCCCTGGCCAGGGCAAGCGAGATTTGCTGGTAGGTTCTAGTAGTTTCTCAGGGTGTAATGGGCTTCACTCCGACACGACTTATACCGCTATTAGGGGACTGACGCTTGCCGCCCCCTAAGCCCGATATGCGATAGTCTTAGACGAACAGACCGGACTGTACGGAGATTGTCACATCAGACTCAGTAGGAGTTCGGAGGGATTTCCTCATCGGCCTTCTTATCGACATCTACCTGGGGACCGTTACGTACAGCTAGTGCCGCTTGCGGTCTGTGGTTAAACCCACTGCCAGCGTAGTAGTCGAGTCTCTAGAGTCCCACATAGAGAGTTTCCCTACTCCAGGCTAAACGACATAGAGGTCGTATGGTTTTACGACAAGGGTTCGGACGCATACGTGTGTTTACGCACGTACGATATCCGGACAGTTTTTACTAGCCGGCTTTGGTTTAATCCAGTTTCTAGTATCCGGTTATTGGATTTATACAGTCTAAAGTTTTTCCGTGTTTTCACGGATAGGAGGGGCGTTCTCGTAATTACGCGAGAAGCTTCTAGAAGATGGTGACTTGGGGGTTAAGGTGGCATATACATTAAATGAGATTAGTGAGTCATTTGAGTGATTCATCCATGTCATTAATGCATCATAAATGCTTAATGACTCATGGAGATGAATCACCCTCTTGTATTTATGAAGCATGATTATTAATCCTTTATTTTCTTTTATTGGATAAATGATAATGCTTGATATATATTATGATAGATCATTATCTCATCTCATTCTCTTGCTCACGTTCTCTCTCCTCAAGCTCTCTCTCTCTTCAAACCCTAATCCTCCCCTCTCATGTGTTGAGACCAAGGATTAGAGTAGACTACTTAATCCTTTACCATTCTCTATATCACCTAGGTTACTTAGATTAGCGATTTAAGAAACCTAGTTACCTCAAGTTAGAGGTGAAGCTTGTAGTAAAGCTCTCGGGTGGATCTTCTACCACTTAGAGAAGGCCGGAGAGGACGTGGAGAACGGAAAGACGAAGGACTCAGTTCTTTAGGTATAATCACTTATCATAGTAGTTAACGCTTCTATGGTTTCTTGTTAGTTATTGTTTATGCAAAGATTCTCGGTTAGTCGATGTTTACGCCTAAAACAAGATCGTTTTTCATTATTCCGCCTCCCCGCAAGTCGTGGGGTGTTGTACATCGACTTACAGTATGGCCGCGGATCCACGGCCATTGGTCAAGATCTCTTGATCAAAATTTTAGGGCTTCATCCTTGTGACATGTGGCAATATCTGGGACCTTTAGATCTTTGAAATCTTCTCGTAGTTGCTGCCAGACTTGGTTTATTCATTTTGATTTCTTAATTAGGCAGGTTTACTATAACAACTTGATTTCCTTGATTTTAGACCTGCAAATTCTGTACAACAACTTAACAAATAATATTTAGTAGACTTTGTTCTACTAGGATTTGGTCAATGATATTATTTGCATACATTTTCCTACCAAATGTTAATTATAATATATCAACACATGGAAAATAGTATTTTTACAGATAAACCCTCATATGTATGATATATTATAATAAAGACCTTTTTAATATAGAAATAGTAGGAAAAAAATGTAATAACAAATGTGCAGTTTTATCAACTGAACAATCTCCATTACCAAACACCAAGAATAATTCTTTAGTCCTTCGCAAGTACTTAAGAATGTTCTTCACAGCTATCCAGTAATTCTCCCCTGGGTTGTATTGATACCTGCTTACAACACTAAGTGCATAAGCTACATCTGGGCGTGTACATAACATCGCATACATTATAGATCCTACTGCTGAAGCATAGGGTATAATGCTCATGCGAGCTCTCTCTTCATCGGTCTTTGGACAAGAGTCCTTAGAAAGAGTGACCCCATGGCAAGCGGGTAAGGCACCCCGCTTGGAGTCTTCCATACTAAACCTTTTTAGGATGGTGTTGATGTACCTGGTTTGGGACAATCCCAATAACCTCCTGGATCTATCCCTATAGATCCTTATGCCCAGAATGTATGTGGCATCACCCAGGTCCTTCATGGAGAACCTTAGTGATAAGAAATATTTGACCGACTGCAGCATAGGAATATCATTTCCTATCAAAAGAATGTCATCCACGTACAATACGAGGAATGTGACAACCCTCCCTACAGCCTTCTTATAAACACAAGGTTCATCTGGATTTTTGATGAAATCAAACTCTTTGATAACATCATCGAAACAGATGTTCAAACTCTGTGATGCCTGCTTTAACCCATATATGGATTTAAGCAATTTACATGCTTTCCCGCTGCTCCCACTGTCAATGAAGCCCTCTGGCTGATCCATATAAACGCATTCTTCCAAATTTCCATTTAGAAATGCCGTTTTAACGTCCATCTGCCAGATTTCATAGTCGTAGTGAGCAGCAATAGCAAGTAGGATCCGAATGGATTTAAGCATGGCTACGGGAGAAAAAGTCTGGTCATAGTCCAAACCTGGTCTTTGACGAAAACCCTTCGCCACAAGTCTTGCCTTATAGGTCTCCACCTGCTCATCTACACCAATCTTTATTTTAAAGATCCATTTGCACCCCACAGGTTTTACCCCAAGGGGTACAACGTACAAAGTCCATAATTTGTTGGTGTACATAGACTCCATTTCGGATCTCATGGCATCCAGCCACTTCACAGAGTCTCCACTCGTGATAGCTTGCTGAAAGCTGGTAGGATCATCATCCTCCATGATGTAGTCTTCTCTGTCACCATCAATAAGGATACCGTAGTACCTCTCCGGTGGGCGAGAAGTCCTACCAGACCTATGGAGTGGCCGAGGCTCCTCAGTTTCTATTGCAACAGCCGGTTCAACCAACTCGTCATTTTTAGTTTGTGTCTCTAGAACCTCTTCTAGATCTACCACATTGCCATCAGTTTCATTTGTGAAAAACTCTTTTTCCAATAATGTGGCATGCTGAGAAACAAACACCTTTTGTTCTTCCTTGTGGTAGAAAAGATATCCATAAGAATTCCTTGGATATCCCACAAAGTTACACATGACCGACCGTGTCTCGAGTTTGTCCGGATTTTGCTTTTTAACATAGGCCGGGCAACCCCAAATCTTAATTCTATTAAGAGATGGTCTCTTCCCATGCCATATCTCATATGGCGCAGTAGACACGGTTTTGGTTGGGACCCTGTTCAGTAGAAACGCTGCAGTCTCCAATGCATGCCCCCAAAATGAGACGGGTAACTCATCATGGATCGGATCATATCTAATAGGGTCCTATTCCGTCGTTCTGACACACCGTTGTGCTGTGGTGTTTAAGGAGGAGTGAGCTGAGAGAGAATCCTATTCTCTTTTAGGAAGTTTGCAAATTCTGTACTGAGATACTCTCCACCTCGATCTGATCGAAGCATTTTGATACTCAAGCCGGTTTGTTTTTCTACTTCTTGTTTATATTCAGTGAATTTCTCGAAAGCTTCGGATTTGTGCTTTAATAAAAATACATGACCGAATCTTGAGAAATCGTCAGTGAAAGTAATGAAGTATGAAAAACCGCCTCTAGCCTGTGTAGACATTGGCCCACATACATCACTATGTATGAGACCTAGGAGCTCAGTAGCTCTTTCTCCATGTCCGGTAAACGGAGTTTTGGTCAGTTTACCCTTGATACAAGACTGGCAAGTCGCATAAGATTAATATTCAAAAGGGTTTAAATATCCATCTTTGTGTAACTTGTTTAGTCTTGTTTCGTTAATATGACCAAGTCTACAGTGCCAAAGAAAAGCTTCATTTATTTCTGAAAGTTTTCTTTTATTAGTGTGTTGTATGCTGAAAACTGTGTGTTGATTTAGGACGTATATCCCGTTATTAAGCGTACCATACCCAACAAACATTTGATTCAGGTGAATGTTCATAACATTGTTCTGCAATACAAAATTATATCCTTCATTTTCTAACAAAGAAACAGATATTATATTACAAAGCATACTTGGTACAAAATAACATGGGTTCAAAACCAATATACACCCAGATGGCAACCCCAAGTGATACTCTCCCACTGCGACTGTATGTACATTGGAACCATTTCCAACGCGGAGAGTATGGTCACCTGTCTTCAAAACCTTGCTATTTCTCAGCCCCTACATAGAATTGCAAATGTGAGAACCTGAACCGGTATCTAATACTCAGGAAGCAGAGTTTATTGAAAAACAGTTTTCTGTCACAAACACACCTGAAGCGGAAGCATCCCCATGCTTCTTCTTGAGATTTAAGTACTTCGTACAGTTGCGCTTCCAATGTCCTGTTTTGTGGCAATGAAAATATTCCCCTTTCTACGATTCTCCAGCTTTGGACTTGTCCTTCCCCTTAACCTTTTTAACTCCACCCCTAGGCTTGGTGGGCTTCTTCTTGAGCTTTCCCTTGGCTTTAGCCTTTGGGCGAGAAGAAGAAGATTGCCCAACACTCAAAACGGGAGTTTTCACTAATTTCAGTGTGCTCTCTGCACTCCTTAACATATTAAGGAGTTCAGGTAGTTCCTTCTCCATATTGTGCATGTTGAAGTTAACTATGAATTGAGCAAAGGTGGAGGGGAGGGACTGCAGAATAATATCCGTATATTGTTCATTGTCCATCGTCCATCCAAGGTCCTCAAGCTCTTCTATAAGAGCTATCATCTTCAGAACATGGTCTCCTATTGGTGTGCCAGGAGCCATTCGCATCTGAAACAATTTCTTTGATGCTTCGTATCATAATACGTGGGATTGCTCTCCATACAACTTCTTTGTATGGAGGAATATGGCGTGAACGTCCATATTCTCGTGCTGCTTTTGATGTGTATTATCCATTGATGCAAGCGCGAGGGATTTGGCCGTGGCACAATCGGCGTCCCATGTCTTGCGGACTTCTTTATCCGCAACTGAGGATTTTGGACCTGGGACGGGCGGAGCTGGAGCCGTGAGGACATATGATACTTTATCATAAGTCAGGGCAATTTTCAGATTCCTCAGCCAGTCTTTATAATTGGTCTCATTCAGTTTATTTTTATCTAGTAGAAGCTTGAGTCCAGTCATTGGTATCTGCCATTAAGAGAGAGAAAAGAATACACTCAGCGAAAGCTCTTGCAAAGATCAGATTGGTTATTATCTTGTCTAATCGATGTCTCCCATTGCTTTAATCTAGTTTTTCTTTCAAACCATAAAAAGAAAACTAGCCAGGATTAATTACAGTCTACAACTTTGCTAACCGTTCAGCCAGGCCAGTGTCGGTACTTGAGGGAGGTTCCCCGTGCTTTCGCACGGACCTAATTAAAGTAAACCTCGTTTTTCCAGAGGCGTAGCCCCGTTAACACCTTTCTAGACACCTAATGAGTTAGCTAATTGTAAACTGTAAAACTCTCCTGGGAGCAACTATTGCCCACAGTGGGATCGGGATCCTACCATCATATGGAAGGTATGCAATCTCATTGCAAATTTCAACTATTGAAATTCCCGATGTGGTTTTTACCCCTAGCACTCATGACCTTGGCTATGGTCAACAAATCACAAGCACTAGTCAAGTTCAACCCGTCATTTCTTGATTAATCAGACCCGTTCACATGACCCTTGGCTAAGGTCAACAAAGTCACATGCCCATCCTAATTAATCTGCATCATATGCATTGTAGGAAGACATCACTTAGCTACCATACACTACGCCTTTTCTAAGGTCAACAAACGTAGCACGAATACTAAGTACTCTACTTCCTAAAATGACGGAGGGTTGCGGATGATTTTTAAGAAAATCTTTAACGCTTTGAACTTGATATCGTCGTAGAATCAAATGGTTTTCAAAAGGAGTGGCTTGAGCTCCGTAGTTTTGAAATGTAGCTTTTTCATAAAGAGCCGAGTGGTTTTCAAATCCGATTCTACAACATCTTTTTAGGTTTATTTTCTTTACATTAATCATATTAATGTAGTCCCATCATTTAAGTCCTTAAGCCAATCACAGAAAAAGAAACGAAAATACCACGTGCTCTTATGCCATCCGCATTCGCCGCAATGTTCCGTTATGCACCGTTAGGTTACTTAACTAACGGCATACCGGGACGGGACTAGCGCGGGTGTAAAACATAAGCAACGTCTACTATATATATTATATATATAATATATCATTCGTCTCAGATATCACATCACAGAATACAGGCAGCAGAAACACACAAATTATAATACAGGATATACTAGGACGTCCGTATTTAGTATTTAGCCAATAAATAGAAAATATGGATTCCACAGTCGCGATGAATAGCCAAGCCCACACCCCTAGACCCCTACGAGAACGGCAAGCAACCCTACCAATTCTGGAGTTTAGGAGACCCTGTCTCGACTCCTCGAGATGGCCTCCCACTGAACCCCAGAACCCGGTCACTTGTGCTCCCCTCCTTGGGTCTATCCTAATGCGGAAAAGTAAATAATATACAACACTGGTGACATCAACCTCAACCCGGAAGTGCCCCAAATAAAAGAATATTACATTACATTTGAATTTTACATGAATGAAAATAAAACTCTCATCTCACATAAAAAAAAACCCAGCTATTCAATCGCGACAATCCTGCACATCATATCTCAGCAACACATAATATTATATATCATCAACGTAAGTAAGTATGCGTACCCCGATTGTCGTTGATGTATAGCAACGAAACCGGCGATAAGCGACATACTACACTTACGGTCACAGAAAAGAAAGTGTAAAACTACAACATTTGGAATCCACATTTTCTTTAGACATCGTAAATCCGAAATATCACATACTTCGCATTTCATGCCTAACTATATGAATTCCACATATTGTATCACATTCCAGATAAATAGACAGTATTAAATTTTTCGATCGAATGATCAAATACCCAAAATTTCCTAAATAGCTCAACACTTGAGCGGAATTCAAAAATCCCGGAACATGTCATAGTAGCAGCGGTCCAGCCGTAGAAGGGTCAAGCCAACGCCTCACATGTGGCACGCCGTACTGCCCGAAACCCTAAGGTTTAGAGAAAGTTCACACGGTCACATAATCGAGTTAAGGTTTGTGTTCTTCTAGAGGGTCCACCACGTTACTTGCACGTATTTCCGAAAGATTTAAACTCGAGGAAAAGAAATTCAACACTTGAAAGTTTTTCGTGCCGGGAAAAAGTGAGTTAATGATATCCGTTTAAACTTTTTAATACTTTCTAAATTACCCGAAAAGAGCACGAAATTAAATATTCCGATCGAATCAACGAACCTAAAATAATCCCCAGAACACGCAACACTTATTCAGATTAAAAATACCCAAAAATATATACAAGCAGGTAAGAATATTACTGTACAAAAACGAGGCAATATGTCATCTGTACGGCCGCGGATCCGCGGCCCAAGCAAGGTCTGGCCGTGGTTCCGCGACGGCATGTACTGTTTATGGCTTCGTTTTTTACATAAATGCTTAGATTTTCCTGCTGAATTTTTTAAGTATTTTTAATTCAGAAAATAACACAGTTTCAAAAAATGTACAGAGAGGGGTTAAAAATGCGTATTTCGGGTTCGATCGGAGTTTTAACTTTGCCAAAGCGTCGCCTAAAGCTCTAGCTTGGCTCTGATACCATAGTTAGGTTTACCTAGCACCTCGTGAAGGGTTGGAAGCATCACATGTGCCAAAATCAAATTTTTAAGGTGCTAAGTGAACATACAAAGAATCGTCACTAGAAACTCATTACATTGACATCATCACAAGTAGAAAAAGCTAGGGTTTTGAGAGTACAACCTTTGTAGCTCCCTATGCTAGACTCCTTGGCTACTTGAGGGTTGGAAAAAGGTTCGCTTGAGATCCTCTAGGTCCACGACGATCCACCCGAAGCTCCTTTGCCCAAAGCTCCTTGCTTTACTCGATATGTGAATGAAGTAGAGCAAACACCCTACACAAATGGGCTAGATGTGTGTAGTATGATGATGTGGTTTGTATTCTATAATCAAAACTCTTTCTTTTTATCAACCTCACTCAAAGAAATTATCAAGAAAGGAAGAATAAGATGGTGGCTAAGATTTTTCTCAAAAGGAAATGTTATGAGAGTGAATGAATGAAATGAGAAAAGAATAATCTATATTAATCCTTCTCACTTCAACCATGGTTAGAACTATCTAGATCTTTATCAAATGAGTTAAAAGGCAAAAGGATAATTAACTCAAGGTTAAAAAGTGGTTAAAGCATGGTTAAAGATGATAAACATTAACCTTGTGTGAATTATCCTTTCCCTTTTTCAAAATGATAAATAAATAGATAATAACTACAATATAAGTCTTGCATTGCCACCAAATATGCATCAACAACCATGATACAATGTATGTATGTATGTATCCATGCACATCATCATGTGCATACATGCATACAAAAATAGAAAAAGAGTTTGATTAAAGAATTAATCTAAAAGTCATTTATTAAATCAACACTTGATTTTGGAAACCGGTCATATCACATACGACCCAACCAATAGAAAATGCCCGATTAATATACGGTATCACATATCCATATTTAATCGGGTCCCCGCGCATATCTCATATGCACACCACATCTTTTCGCCTGAGCCAGGAAACTTCATTGTGGGACTCTAAGACTCGTCAATACGCCGGAAGTAGGTAATGATCATATCAAATACCTACAAGCTGCAAGCGGTCAGCTAAACGTAACGGCCACCTGGGTATTGAGCGATCAGAAGAAAACAAGCGAACCTGTCACAACTCCCATCGAGCCAACCGGCAACACTACCGTACAGTCCGGTCTCATCGTCAGATATGCTTCATATCGAGTCTAGGGATGGTAATGTCGACCCCAATAACTTAATAAGTCGTGCCGATGAATGGTCTATAACAGATCGAGAAACTACTGATAACACTTATCAGTAAATCTCAACCGCCCTTGCCAGGGACTTACTGATATAGCCAATCGAGCACAGCACAGCATCAACTCCCAATACCGGGAGAGACGAAACCCCTCCTATCGCTCATTACCTTCGTGTGTCTCGGGACTGTACCCAACGGCCACCTGTTTGCACGACTCAGTAGAGCCGTGATAGGGTGGTAATCAAAGTACAGTGGGAGAACACACAAGACTCTATGACGATCTCGGGTCTACAGACTAACCTACACCAGTGTCACCTGAGAACTGCTATCCGACGATAGATATAATTCCATATAAGAGTTCTCGGTCAGTCCGTCCAGTGTACCCAGTCACCACTGAGCACCCGTATACGATCTCGATGTCAAACATCGATGAATGTGGGAACATCCATCGCCCATCGTATGGGTCTAATATCATATACGCTAGTCTACTCTGGTATATCGATGCCCCGTCTCGATACACCTACGACTAGGGACATTCCAGGATATGCTTATAAACTACAGATGTCCCACTAGTATGATCTCTATCATAATCACAGTAGTCAAGCCTATATCCTCAGGGCTTTATCAACATGTGTGAATGAATAAAAGCATGATCAAATCAACATGTTAGATAAAGAAAAACTAGATAGCATACTATCATGTCGAGCAAGAATGTACACTGAATATATATATACATGTATAAATACATCCACTATCATATAATGGCCTCTAGGGCATATATATATCCAACAACTCTAAAGTTCTAGCTTGTCTCTGATACCACTGTTGGGATTCCTAAGCACCATGCCTAGGGTTTGCAAGCATCACACATGCCGCAATAAAATTTTTGGGGAGGTGCTAAGCAATCTAACCATGAATCGAACTAGAAATATTAGGGTAACAACAAACTAGTATCGTATACAAGAGGTAATCTACACTAAGAGATAAGTGATACAACCTTTGTAGACTTGCCTCCTTGACTCCTTGGACCTTTGAGAGTTTGAACCGGCTCTCTAGAGACCTTCCAAGTCCACGATGGTCCACCCGAAGTCCCTTTGCTCAAAGCACCTTGCTTCACTTGATCAAGAATGAAGATGAAGCAAACACTTTACACTAACGGGCTAGAGTAGGGTAGAATGGTGATGTGGTTTATTTTCTCACTTAAAAACCCTTTCTTTTTAACTAACTCACTCACTAGAAATCTCAAGAGAGCAAGAGAGAGGAGGAAGAAGAAGATGGCAAGCTTGAGCTCAAAGTTGTGATAATGATTAAATGAAATGAGAAAATAGAAAATATAAATAATTTCACACTCTCACTTAACCATGGGTTAATAAATATCTAGATATTTATTTTGGAGTTAAAAGCCAAATGGAAAATTAATCCATGGTTAATAATTAGGTCAAGTATGGTCAAGTTTAGAAGAGTGTAGATAAATATCTACCATGAATTAATCCATTTACTTTTCTCAAATAATAAATATATATAGATATTTATTTCCAAGTGAGTCTTGCATTGCCATCTTATATGTATCAACAAACATGACACCATGTATGTATGTATGTGTGCATTCACATCATCATGTGCATGAACAAAAATCTATGCATACATACATGCATACATCAAAGTTGAAAAGGGTTTAATAAAAGTGAGCTATAAAGTCAATGTTAAATCAACACTTGATTTAACAAACCGGTCATATCACATACGAACCGACCAATAGAAAAACGCCCGATTAATATACGGTATCACATACACGCATTTAATCGGGTCCCCACGCATATCTCATAGGCACACTACATCGTTTCAGCTGAGCTAGGAAACTCCTGTATGGGACTCTAAGACTCGTCAATACGCCGGCAGTAGGTGATGATTATATCAAACACCCACAAGCCGCAAGCCGTCAGCTAAACGTAACGGCCACCCAGGTATTGAGCGATCAGAAGAAAAACAAGTGAAGCTGTCTAAAACTCCCGTCAAGCCAACTGGCAACACATACCGTACAGTCCGGTCTATTCGTCGGATATGCTGCATATCGAGTCTAGGGATGGTATCGTCGACCCCAATAACTCAATAAGTCATGTCGGTGTATGGCTTATAACAGATCGAGAAACTACTGATAACACTTATCAGTAAATCTCAGCAGCCCTGGCCAGGGACTTCCTGTTATAGCCAATCGAACATAGCGCAACATAAACCCCTAATACCGGGAGAGAAGAAACCCCTCCTATCGCTCATTGCCTCCATGTGCCTTGGGACTGTACCCAAAATCCACCTGTTTGCACGACTCAGTAGAGCCGTGGTAGGGTGGAGATCAAAGTACAGTAGGAGGACACATAAGACTCTATGATGATCTCGGGTCTACAGACTAACCTGTACCAGTGTCACCTGAGAACTGCTATCCGACGGTAGATATAATAACACATAGGAGTTCTCGGCGAGTCCGTTCAGTGTACCAGTCTCCACTAAGCACCCGCATACAATCTTTGGTGTCATCACACCAGACGGATATGGGATCATCCATTACCCATTATATGGGACAAGAATGGTATACGCCAGTCTACTCTGTAATATCGATGCCCCGTCTCGATACATCCACGACTAGGAACAGTTCAAGGATATGCTCATAAACTACACGTGTCCCACTAGTATGATCTGCATTATAGTCGTAGTAGTTAAGCAAATATCCTAAGGGCTTTATCAACATGTACCAAATGAGTAAGATGCATGATCAAATGAACATGTCAACATAAAATAAACCAGATAGCATACTATCATGTCGAGCAAGAAAGTCATCTGTATATATATATATATATACATATATATGTGTGTGTGTATGTGTCCAAGCATCCACTATACATATAATGGCCTCTAGGGCATATATATATCCAACAACAAGTGGGTTGTATACTATCTTTGAAAACATTTTCGTCATTGAAATTTTTGGACAGCACCTCCTTTGTAAATTTTGATCCAAAACTATTAGTGATATATGCCCTAAAGGCCATTATTTTATCATACTGGATTGTATATTACATATTGGATGCTTGGGATATTTCATAGTTATAATAAAAGTCTTGCTCGATATGGTAGTATGCTACCTGGTTTGATTCTACCTCAATATGTGCATGTGTTTCTTTTAGCATATCGCTTATACGTATTGGTAGAGC
This sequence comes from Agapanthus africanus, assembly GCA_030015575.1. Taxonomy (NCBI): domain Eukaryota; kingdom Viridiplantae; phylum Streptophyta; class Magnoliopsida; order Asparagales; family Amaryllidaceae; genus Agapanthus; species Agapanthus africanus. Next base: position 392,854,677 of record JASDDO010000026.1, on the reverse strand, counting down.
CCTTAGGATCTTTGCTTAACTACCAGCGTTATGATGGCAGTCATGATTGTAGGGACTGGGTAGTCTATAAGTGCATCCTTATACAGGTCCATAGTCGTTGGATTATCGAGACGGGGTATCGATACTCCACAGTAGACTAGTGTATACGCTTCTCATCCCAGCAGGGGATATGGTATGCCCCACAGTCATTAGTACGACGTACTGGAGTTGGTATGCAGGTGCTCATTAGGTTATGAGTTACACTGGACAGGACTCGTCGGGAACTACTGGTTGGTATTATACCTATTGTCAGGTAGCATTTCCCAGGTGGCATGAGTACAGCTTAATCTGTTGACTTTCCATCACTACTTCGTATCGAGTGTGTTCCCACTGCACGTAGATTACTACCCTACCACGCTCATAGGAGTCGTGCAAACACGTGGTAGTTGGGTGTAGTCCCGAAGCACTTGGAGACAGTAGCGATCAGATAGGATTCGTCTCTCCCGGTATTGGGGGTTGATATCGCGCAGTGTTTGGAAAGCCATTACACAAAGTCCCTGGCCAAGGCAGTCGAGAAATACTGGTAAGGTAATCCAGTGGTTTCTCAGGGTGTATTGGGCTCTCCTCTGACATGACTTATCACGTTGTTAGGGGTTTGATGTTTACCATCCCACTAGGCGGATATGCGAGTATCTCAGACGAACAGACCGGACTGTATGGAGATTTTCATAGATAGGCTCAGTAGGAGTTCGGATGAGCTTGCTCATCATCCTTCTTATCGACAGATACCTGGGTAGCAGTTACGTTCATCTAGTACCGCTGATGGCTTGTGGTTAAACCCACTGCCAGCGTACAGTCGAGTCTTTAGAGTCCCACACAGAGGGTTTCCCTGCTTCAGGCAATTGATGTAGACGTCGTATAGTTTTACGACTGGGATTCGATCATGTACGTGTACTTGTACACGGATGCTGATCGGGCAAACAACACTAGTAGGCTTTGGTTTTAGCCGGATCCTAGTATTGTATTATTGGATTGTTACCATCTCAGTGTATCCGTATTTTTCGGAATACGGATACAGGTATGTATATACGGTGAGAGGGGCATTCTTGTAATTTGGCAAGGCATGCTTCTAAAAGGAGCCACCTCATTATTTGTTTTATCCATTTACTTAAATGGATTAATGAGGTGGAAATGGAGGAGACTTTGGTGGCATGGTGAGGAATGGCTATTTTGATTAGTTTATTCATCTTGACTCACTATTGAGGCATGGGTGCATTATTCTATGGATTTTAATCCCATGGCTCAATAAGTGAGTAGAAGACATTAGCAATTTCTCCTCTCACTTATTCATTCTAGACATGGTATTATTTTCTTGAGTTTCTCTCCTTGAGCTCTCTAGGTTTCCTCCATCTCCTTCTTTCTCTAACTAAACCCTAACCTTCACATGTGTAGTGAGCCAAGGGTTTAGTGAGACAAACAATCCTTTAGATTTTCTACATCTCCTAGGCTACTTGGTTTAGTGAACCATCTACCTTAGTTACCTCATTTAGAGGTTGAAGCTTGGAGCACATTCTCTCGCTGTGGATCATCTTTGACGCAAGAAGGACGATGGAGATCCGATCACCGAGGAGCCTTGGATAGGAGCACTAGAAGACCCGAATGACTGTATATTAGAGGTATAACCATTCTACAGAGTAGTTAAACCTCTAGATAGATTGGCTAGTTAAGGCTTTAGTAAAGATCCTGGAGTTTTAGCCGGTGTTGCGTAGTCAAATATCATCGTTTTTGAAAATTCCTCCTCCCCGTGAACTGCGGGGTGCACGACATCGGCTTACAGTGGTATCAGAGCCTACAAAACCTTAACTAGCTAGTTAGCAAAGTGTTAGAAATTCGATCGTCGGAAAAATCCCAAAATTACATCCGAAAACACAAGTTCCTGTCGAATTTCAAAACAGGTCCAAAAATCTCAGGGGCCTTAAAAATACGTGCTGGGTTTTCTAAGACAACTGAAGAAATTTGGACTTGTGAATCGCCAAGAACGCCACGGAACCGCGGTAGAACAGAGCATTCTGCCGCCGTTCCGCGGCCGATTCAAGGTCGATTCAAGGCCGAGTCAGTCCAAATTTTTCCTGTTTGTTCCTTTTGTTGAGTTGTGATATTTGGGATATTTTGTTTCTGCCCAGGATCTTTTTGTGTACAGTGTTGTACTTGGGGTACATTCAAATTTGGTTAATCGATCAAAATTCTAAGGACTTTAGCTTATCGGGTTTTCTATGTTTGATATATGTGTTCGTAAACTTCCGCTAATTTCTATACGTCGAATAGTCAGGGGTTGCACATATCTGTGATCTGTGTTAATGGTTTGTGTATATGAATTTTAGACGGGGCCTAATTATAAAGACTGGCTGAGGAACATAAACATTGCCCTTACATATGATAAGGTTGCATATGTCCTCACTGCACCAGCCCCTCCCATCCCTGGCCCTGATTCCTGTATTGCAGATAAGGAGATCCGCAAGACATAGGATATTGATTGTCCCACGGCTAAATGCATCACGTTGGCTTCGATTGACAATGTACATCAAAAGCAGCATGAGAAGATGGATGTTCAATCAATATTTTTCCATACAAAGGAGCTGTATGGGGAGCAATCTCGTACCCTTCGTTACGACGCATCTAGAAAGTTGTTTCAGATGAGGATGGCTGCTGGCATGTCGGTAAGTGATCATGTCTTGAAAATGATAGCTCTTATTAAAGAACTTGAGGGCCTGGGATGGACCATGGAGAACGAAAAATATGTTGATATAGTTCTACATTCTCTCCCTGTAAGTCCACGGTAGCGCCCCGGCCGTCTAACAGACGCCAAATGCGGAACAAAAACTTTTTACAACTGGCGCTACCGCGTACTATAACCCGGATCTGCCATTAAAGCTAAACTAACAAACTACAAAGTGGGTGGAAGAGTTATACCGAACGATCCGAGTCCTTCGGTCTTCAACCATCATCCCATGCTTTATTGGGGCTGCTCCGATCTCCTGAATCTCCAGTCTTATCGTCCAGGTGGCACCATGTCGACGGATCTTTAAACGGGCTCCCACCTCTGAACCGAGGCAACTCAATCATCAAGTTTGCCAAAAGAGATGACCAAGATTGATGTAGAGAATGAGTAGAACACTTTGTCTCGTTACGTCCAAAGTTATGGACGAACGGTTAATGAAGTTTCCTTTTGGATCGGGTGGAAATGTGAAATGAATATATGAAATTTCCATGAAGCCAAAACCCTAATATTTTTCCAAATGAAAAAACCATCTTCTTCCACCAAAGGGTGGCCGGCCATATATAGGAGAGAGAGAGGGGGTGAGTGTAGGAGGAGGGATGGTGAGAATAACAAGCACAATATTTATCATAACATTAATGAAAGCATGAGTCATACAACACCTAGTATGAACACATTTAATGCAATCAAGTGAGTCACAAACCAAGTCATCAACCAAGAAGCTTCCTCACTCATGACTCACCCTCATGACTCACCCATGGAAGAAAAGATAAATCCGCATTTAACCGAATGTTAAATACGGCTGATAGAAAACTGGAAACTGGAAACTTCCAAAAGTGATCCTGAAACGAATTTCAGGATAACCCCGTATCAGTATAAACATACCCGCATTTGTATTACGACCGAATACAAATGCAACTGAGACAAAGATATTATATCTACACAGCATAATACTCGGATCCGGCTTAAACCAAAGCCGACCAGTATTATCTGCCCGAAAAACGACAAGTGCGAAAACGCACGTGCATTTTCCGAACCTTGCCATAATACCATACGGCCTCTACAACGTTTCGCCCGAACTTGGGAAAGTGTCTGTGGGGGACTCTAATGACTCATCAACACACTGGCACTGGGTATAACCATTAGCACATCAGAGGTACAAGCTGTACGTAACGGTTGCCTATGTATTGATTGGAAGGGAAGCTGACGAGCGAACTCATCCATAAACCCTACTGAGCCAAACAGTGACAATATACATACAGTCCGGTCCGTTCGTCTATGAGTATCGCATATCGGCCTAGGGGCTGGTAACGTCAGACCCCCAATAGCAGTATAAGTGTGTCAGAGAGTGACCCAGAACACCCTGAAATACTACTGGAGTACCTACCAGTAAATCTCCTGCCTCGGATAAGGTCTTTGTGTAATGGCTCTCCTAGACACAGCGCGATCTCACCCCCAATACCGGGAGAGACGAATCCCCTGCCGATCTGCTCACTTGCCTCCATGTGGCTCGGGACTGTACCCAAAAAAGACCTGTTTGCATGACTCCTTTGAGCCATGGTAGGATAGAAATCAAAGCACAGTGGGAACTCACACGAGACAAATGACGACCTCAGGTCGATGAACTAACCTGTACACATGTCACCAAGGAACTGCTATCTGACGATATGTATAATACCAACTAGCAGGTTCCCGGCGAGTCCTGTCCGGTGTACTCATAACCTAATGAGCACCTGTATACATCTTAGGTGATCCTACTGACACCAATGGCTTGTGAGACCGGCCATCGCCCCTCGTCGGGGTCTCGACTGTATACACTAGTCTACTCTGGAGTATCGATGCCCTGTCTTGAAACTCCCACGACGAGGGACACTTTAAGGATGTGCTTACAGACCCCAGCTCCCACGTATATGATCGCCATCATACTGCTGGTAGTCAAGCAAGAATCCTCTGGGCTCTATCAATATGCAATAGCGAACTAAAGCATATATACGATGATAAAGACAAACCAGATAGCATACTATCATCTCGAGCGAGACTGTCATATCGGTATAGGTCCTGCCTCAATCATTGCAATCACGTACCTGCGATCCAATAATTGACTTTGAGGGCACTATCTCCAACAATCTCCCACTTGCACTTAAGGCTAATTATTGCGATGTCGCATACTCACAGCCCATGTGATACCGATCATCCAACTCCTCTACTAATCAGTTTCACAAAGCTAGTTTGTAAAACTCTTGTGTTCGAGAAATAGCCTCAGTGAGTGGATCCGCCCTGATGTTTCTTTCTATGTCTCTCTTAATCTCAAGTTCGCGGAGAAAGCCATCTCCCGAATCGAGTAATACCTGTCTTTGAATATGTCTGAATATCTGATGGGACCTAGTTCATAAATGAACTTGTAATTCAAACTTCTTAGACTGTATCGATAACTGAACCTAATCAGTATCCAGCACCATGCCTCCCACAGTATCCTCTTGGACCACCTGTCCATAATACTGTCCTTCGTCAGAGGGAAAACTATAACTCTGACAATCACTCTGTCATCCATGTCACCTTTGAAGCCTGAAATGATAACTGTCTCCCGAAGGAGGCTGCCGTTATCAAATCCGTAGAACAAGCACTTATGTTCTATAACTGCTTCCTTATATTTCTTCAGGATTTGATTAATATGAACTTATTGCATCAAGTGCAAAAACAACATCTGGTGTGGTACTTGACATCTCATGATTGACTCAATTGCCTAAGCAAGTGATCTGCCAATCATGCACATCCCTCTCTCCTTTAGTCTGTAAGACACCTTTAGAGAGGGTGACTCCATCATCTGCAGGTACTCCACCATGCCAGGAATCATCTATTCTAAAATACTATTAGAATATTGTCAAAGTACCCATATTGGGAAACTACCCAAATCTAGATCTAAAACCATAGATCTAGTAACCAGAATGTCTGATATTATATCCATGTCCTTTGTGAAGAAACAACTGTGTGACGACCAAAGTACTACCGATTATAGTATAGGAATTTTACTTCCTACTCTGTGTATGTCATCCAAATACCAGGACATCACACCCTACTACCTTCTTAACAGATCCATCCCCTATTCTGATGAAGTCAAACCCATGACTGTCACATCAAAATTAGATGATCTTATCTTCGCTATATCTGCTCAAGCCTATAAATAGACATAAGCTACTTGCCCACTATGCTTCCGCTGCTCCCACTGACTACGACAACCCTCTGGCAGAATAATATCTGCGTACACTTCTAAAGCTAGTTTAGAACGACGTTATACTTATCCTCTTGCCGGGTCTCATAGTTTGGAACAACAGTAGTGTCAAGTCTGGGTAAACAAGAACCTCCCTGTCACCGTCCTTGAGGCTACCGGAGTACCTCTCGGGTGTCTGAGGTTACCCACTATATCTGCGGAGTGGCTATTGGAATGTCAAACCTGATTGAATATATAGGTTCTATTAAATTTTCCGTAATCGTTTGCGGTTCTGGAATCACTTCCAGTTCTACCATACTCCCACTACTGTTTTCTGAAAAAGTCCATTTTAATAAAATTGTGGTGAGTCATGAACAATATCACTATTGATCTTCCAGATGGTAGAAATGTCCACCCTCGTCAAAGCCAGGGTCAACCCACAAACTGCCATTACAGAAACGTGCCTTGATCTATCCAGTGTCTCGTTTTAAGCATAAGCTGGACAACTCCCCGTATCTTAACATCGTTAAGATATGAACCATTCTATATATAATATATAAATAGAGGCACTAATTTAATTGGAACCAGATTCAAATCATGCAGCTGTCTGTAGTGCATATCAACTTAATGGAGAGAGGCTAATCAGCATTACTCAACTTAGGAATCCATCCAATTATGAGTAACCTGAAAGAGAAACAAGTTTCTTAAAACCATTACTATCAACAGAATACCAATCACAAGAATCTACATCTTCGATCTCTTTGAAGAATCCCGATACTTGCGATACCTGGTTCTCTACTTTATTCTTATACCCACAACTTCTCAATACTTAGACATTGTATTTCTACGAAACACTTGTCTAAAAACTAGAGAAGTCATAAGTAAACAGAACATAGTACGAGGACCTACCCCTTTGTCCCGACGGACACTGGACAACATACAATACTCTGTATAAGTCCATTGAGTTGAATAACTCATAACCTGTGCATCGTAGGTTGAAAACTGTACCCAGGCGATTTCCTCAAATATCACCAATTACAACGAATTCCGATATAACGAGGATGATCACCTAATTCCCAATAACTTACTCCCACTCATTATCTGTAAAACCATACAGATATGAGAATGAAACCTGGTAAATACATACCCTGGAGTAAGTATCTAATCGGGAAAACAGTTTTCTTTTAACTATGCGCAGTGAAACTGAAACATGAAAATGTTTCGTAGGGGTGTCCTGGTATTCCTAGTAATGCCTCTTCCATAATCCAATTCATGACTGTAACCGTATAATTCTTTGCCATCTCTCCAAATCCCTTTATTTGTCTTTAGTCGTTACCTTCTGTACACCATCGTTAGGCTAAATGGTTTTCTTCCTTCTCTACCATTCGGCACCAGCCTATGGTTTGAAAGAAGACTATAGGTGTACCCTCCTAAACCAAGGAGTACTCGTAACCTGAGAGAAGGTGATGATAAAAGACAACTGAATAATACCTTATTCTATTTCTCCCGAACTGGGGAAAAAGTAAAGGTGAAATAGGAGTGGCGATGAAGTACGCGTTTTGGTCGTGAATGATAACAGTCGCAATTTACTTTGCCCTCTTTCTAATTCCTTTATTTTGTCTTTAGTTATTACCTTCTGTACACCCTACTTAGGCTAATTGGTTTTCTTCATTCCCTACCTTTTGGCACCAGCCTATGGTTTGGAAGAAGACTATCCAATAAGCGTAATAGGTGTACTCTCCTAAACTAAGGAGCCCTCGCAACCTGAGAGAAGGTGATAATAAAAGACAACTAAATAAACCAATTCTATTTCTCCTGAACCTGGATCCATCCTCGAAGAAGTCCCTTCGAGTTCGTATATAACCATACGATGGATCTATCCAATGGAAGTGGATATCCGTAGTAATACGGGGTGTTCTGAGAAATACAAAGGGTAAAAGAAGGAGCGGCAATGACTTATGCAACTCATACAATCCAAAAGCCATTATTTTAAGAAGGTTCGGTCTACTTGGTCACTGAGTCATAGTCAAGGGTCGGTCAAAAGTCGCTGCCAAAGAGAGAGAGAAAAGAAACACTCTGCGTGCACTCTAACCTAGATCAGAAAGGTTATCATTTTATCTAATCAGGAAACCTCCCACTGTAATCTCAAATTCTCCTCCAAACCTGAAAGAAGAATTTGTCGGGATCACCCGAAGAGTAAACCAACTCATCAGTGAGAATCGGGATCCAACTCTCATCGTATGATAACTTGATGGAAGCCACTCAAGTTATCACACTCCAGAAGGTATGCGTATACTTGGCAAGTTTCATTTTCTTTAGAAACTCCCGATATGATTTTTACCTCATGCTCTAATGACCTTGACTAAGGGCCAACAAATCATAAGTCACATGTCAAGTTCTTCACGTCATTGTCCAGGTTGATTTGAACCCACCCGTACATACTCTTGACTAAGGGCCAACAAAGTAATACAACTGTCCCAAACCAACACATCTATCTATGCAATAAATGAATACCCAGCAGCTACCAAACACTATGCCTTGACTAAGGGCCAACAAACATAGCTTGAATACTACTGACTATCCATAAGAAACGACGGAGGGCTACGACTGGTTTTTGGCGAAAAACCTTTAACGTAATGAACTTGATCTCGTTGAAGGAACCTGATAGCTTTTTATAAAAATATAGTGACGAAAAACCTTTGCTAAAGAGGTCACTCCCGGTGAAGGGATCTCGGCTCTTTCCTCATGGAATGAGGTGCAGGATATTCCAACTGAATACCTCGATGCAAAGCAACTTGTAATCGAATATATCGAAGTTACTACCCTGACGTAAACTTCTGCCCAAGGGGTCACTCCCGGTGAAGGGATCTCGGCCCTTGCCTCGTCGAATGAGGTGCAGGATATTCCAACTGAATATCACTATGCAAAACGAAAGGAAACATCTTTGTAATAACACCTTTTAAAATTTATTCCAACAACATCAAATATAGGTTTGTTTTATCCTTGCATTGATAAGAATCAATGCAGTCCCATCAACTAATCACACCAGAAAAGAACGAAAATAAAATGTACGTATATGCCATTCTCATTCGTCACTGGGTCCCGTCATCACCCGTTAGGTTACTTAACTAACGACAAAGCGGGGGCTGGACTAGCGCGGGTGTAAAACATATACAACATCTAATAGTATATATACCAATATACAATAATCGCTCCAGGAGTGATAGTATGCAACATTACAGAAAAGTAATATGCATCACAAGACAATACAGATAATCTGGGATCCCCGGGTTTTACAGAGCCGCTGCTGAAAACCGACGTTCCCCTGGTCGTGTGGATAGCCTGTGCAATGAAACCTAGACCCCTACAGGTGCGGCAAGTTACCCACCAAAACCTGAAGCGAGGTAGTCCCCACAACATAGTGAATGGAACACCCGGCACTTCACGGAATCCGGTAAATTGAGCACCCCTCCTTGGGTCAACCTGTACCCCCTACGAGTGCGGCGAATAGTCTGCCAATTCTAGAGTGAGGTCCCTTTGCCTCTCAAAGCCATGAGATACGGACCCGTTGCCCTCCAGAACCCGGCTATCCGTGCACTCCTTCGTGGGATAAACCTAGTACAGAAATAAAAAATATACAACGGGTACACTGACCTCAACCCGGTCGTGCCCCAAAAGAATATTATACAACAGGCAGTGACGGCAGTCCACATGTTGGACGCTCGCCCCGCAATATCAAATGTACAAATAAATCCAAACTGCACTATTATTGCACCCTGCTATCCACCACGACATATCCGCAACATCACAGCACAACACATAACATCAACACGAATGTCACGTTCGCAAACCCGTCTAAAAGAACTATAGCAATTAGACGCGGTTTACCGCTCAAATGACATTCCCGGTCGGAGATATAAAGTAAGTACTGCAAACTAACATGTTTAAATTTCGATCGGCCAAATATCCCAAAGTGGGCCCCACAAACATCTGGTGTACAATAATAAAATCTGGGCCCAAAAGAAATATACCAAAAACAACAATTTTACAAGAAGAACCTACTGTAGAAAAATGGTTTACTGTAGCTCCAAAACGGCGGCGGAACCGCGGCCAAACTAGGGTTTGCGCGGCGGTTCCGCGGCGCTTTGGAAGCTTCAGTTGACCAAATTTCACCAGAATTCTTAAAAAAGCCTGCTCTCTTTTCTGTGATATGCAAAATAATTTTTAGACCTTTTTAAAAATCGACAGAAACTTTGAACAAGGAAATTGCAGTTTTTGAAATTCGGTTCGATCGATGATTTAAACGCGTTAGCACAAGTTAGTATAGCTTAATGGTGAGGCTCCGATACCACTTTAAGTCCACGATAGCGCCCCGGCCGTCTAACAGATGCCAAATACGGAACAAAAACTTTTTACAACTAGCGCTATCGCGTACTATAACCCAGATCAGCCATTAAAGCTAAACTAACAAACTACAAAGTGGGTAGAAGAGTTATACCGAACGATCCGAGTCCTTCGGTCTTCAACCATCATCCTACGCTTTGTTGCGGCTGCTCCGATCTCCTGAATCTCCAGTCTTGTCGTCCAGGTGGCACCACGTCGACGGATCTTTAAACGGGCTCCCGCCTCTGAATCGAGGCAACTCGATCATCAAGTTTGCCAAAAGAGATGACCAAGATTGATGTAGAGAATGAGTAGAACACTTTGTCTCGTTACGTCCAAAGCTATGGACGAACGGTTAATGAAGTTGCCTTTTGGATCGGGTGGAAATGTGAAATGAATATATGAAATTTCCATGAAGCCAAAACCCTAATCTTTTTCCAAATGAAAAAACCATCTTCTTCCACCAAGGGGTGGCCGGCCATATATAGGAGAGAGAGGGGGGTGAGTGTAGGAGGATGGATAGTGAGAATAACAAGCACAATACTTATCATAACATTAATGAAAGCATGAGTCATACAACACCTAGTATGAACACATTTAATGCAATCAAGTGAGTCACAAACCAAGTCATCAACCAAGAAGCTTCCTCACTCATGACTCACTCTCATGACTCACCCATGGAAGAAAAGATTGTAAGTCCATGCTACCTCTCCCGGCACTTACGGGCTTGCAGAATTTGATGAAAAACAATTTTCTAGAGGCGGTAACATGGACTCAAAACGGATCTTTGTTAAACTATCTACCTAACAACCTAACTACGAGTTGTTAACTACTCGGTTAGGAGGTTATACCTTTCTTTCTTGAACTCCTTTGTCTTCATCTCTTGATGGTGTACGGATTGGCTTCACCCCGTCGTCTCCTTGCGCCGAAGATCGATCCACCCGAAAGCTTCTACCTTTGGCTTCTTCTTCAAACTTTGAAGAAACTAGTTCACTTGGTTTGCTAAACCTTATGAACTAAAGTGAGTAGAGGAGAGTGTGATGGGATTTTCTCTATGGTTCTTGCTTCTCAACACATGAGACAAGTGAACCATAGACAAGAGAGAGCAAGAGGAAGAAGGTGAGAGCAAGAGAATGAGAGAGTTCAAAACCAAGAGAGAGAAAGATAATGAAAGAATGAGCCTCTCTTTTCTATTTCACCCTCTCATAATCCAAAAGCATCATGAGCCATAATGTTAATCAAGTATTATGTGATGGTTCATATCATGTCAAAGGCAATATCATTTCCATGCACTCATTTTGCAAACCACAACAAGCAAGCAAAAGTCTTTGCATGAAAATGACAACCATTGTGATGATGATGGTCAACTAGTCCAACCTAGTCAACCGGTCAACAAAGTCAACAAGTCAACAAAATCAACCCCTCAACAACCATGTCACTATAATACTTAATTAATATTATTGCTAACTATATTTCATATTCTCATTAGGGTTGAGCAAAAAGTCAATAGTCAACAGTCAACAGTCAACAACCCTAATGAGAATCCTCTGCCTCTGTCTCTCCGTCAACTGTGCATACACACCTGCATCCGCGTTCCGAGGAACACGAATACATACGAGATAAAACCAATCCCAAAACGTACACTAGGATCTGGCTTAAACCAAAGCCCGCTAGTGTTAACTATCCGAAAACTAAACGTGCACAAGTGCATGGATGTGACCGAACCCTGTCGCAAAACCATGCGACCTGTCGCAAAACCATGCGACCTCTACTCTTTTGCCTAAAGGCGAATAACTTTCTGTGTGGGACTCTAAAGACTTGACACTACGCTGGCAGTGGGTTTAACCACAGACCGCAAGCGGCACTAGCTGTGCGTAACGGTCCCCAGGTAGATGCCGACAAGAAGACTGACGAGGTGAAACCCATCTGAACTCCTACTGAGCCTGAATGTGACAATCTCCGTACAGTCCGGTCTGTTCGTCTGATAACTCGCATGGCGGGCCTAGGGGGCGGTAAACGTCAGTCCCCTAATAGCGGTACAAGTCATGTCGGAGTGAAGCCCAGAACACCCTGAGATAACACTGGAAACCTACCAGTATATCTCGCTTGCCCTGGCCAGGGACTACTCGTGTAATGGCTCTCCTAGACACAGCGCGATGTCAACCCCCAATACCGGGAGAGACGAATCCTGTCTAACCGTCACTGCCTCCAAGTGCTTCGGGACTGCATCCAAAAACTACCTGTTTGCACGACTCCTTTGAGCCGTGGTAGGGTAGTAATCAAAATGCAGTGGGAACACACTCGAGGCGAAGTGACAGTGTTAAGTCAACGGACTAAGCTGTACTCATGTCACCTGGGAACTGATAACTGACGATAGGTATAATACAAACCAACAGTTCCAGACGAGTCCTGTCCAGTGTACTCGTAACCTAACGAGCACCCGCATAATATCTCAAGTACGACGTACTGACGGCTGTGGGACAGACCGTCTCCCGAGCTGGGATAAGAAGCGCATGCGCTAGTCTACTCCGGAGTATCGATGCCTGTCTCGATAGCCCTGCGACTAGGGACCTGCATAAGGATGTGCTTATAGATTACCCAGCCCCCACGAGTGTGACTGTCATCACAACGCTGGTAATCAAGCAAAGATCCTAAGGGCTCTACTAATATGTATAAGCGATATGCTAAAAGAAACACATGCACATATTAAAGTAGAAACAAACCAAGTAGCATACTACCATTTTGAGCAAGATTGTCAATACAAGGTGAATATCTCAAGCTTCCATTAAGTAATATACATACTAGTATGATACAGTAATGGCCTCTGGGGCATATACACTAACAATCTCCCACTTGCACTAAGGCCATGTACTGGCGTATCGAAGACCTATCATCTCGATCAGCCGCTCGAACTGAGTCTGGGGTAAGGCCTTCGTGAGTGGATCAGCAGTGTTATCTTCCGTATTTACTCTCTTCACCTCGATCTCCCGGCGATCAACGATCTCCCTGATCAGGTGGTACCGCCTCAAAATATGCCTGGACTTCTGATAGGACCTGGGTTCTTTCGCTAAAGCTATAGCGCCGTTGTTGTCACAATACAGCGGTATTGGATCAACACTGGTAGGAACCACCTGAAGTTCTGTGAGGAACTTCTTCATCCAGACAGCTTCCTTTGCGGCATCGCAAGCAGCTATGTACTCCGCTTCCATGGTTGAGTCAGCAACGGTTTCCTGCTTGGAACTCTTCCAGCAAACCGCCCGTCCATTGAGGGTAAAGACATAACCCGACATGGACTTGGAGTCATCCTTGTCACTCTGGAAGCTGGAGTCAGCAAAGGCCTCAATCTGGAGGTCTTTTCCGCCATACACCAAGAACATCTCCTTAGTCCTTCTCAGGTACTTGAGAATGTTCTTTACTGCTATCCAGTGTTTCTCCCCTGGGTTCGACTGATACCGGCTTACAACGCTCAATGCGTATGCTACATCTGGTCTGGTACACAACATCGCATACATAATAGAGCCTACCGCAGATGCGTAGGGTATTGATGACATGCGAGCCCTTTCCAAATCAGTCTTGGGAGACATCTCTTTGGAGAGGGTGATTCCGTGACAAGCCGGTAGATTACCGCGCTTGGAATCTTCCATACTGAATCGTTTCAGTATGGTGTCGATGTACCTTGACTGTGAAAGTCCCAACATCCTCTTAGATCTATCACGATAGATCTGGATCCCCAGAATGTGGTTGGCATCGCCCAGGTCCTTCATGGAGAACCTCTGCGACAAGAATCCTTTGACTGACTGTAGCATAGGAATATCATTTCCTATTAGGAGAATGTCATCGACGTACAAGACGAGGAATACCACATTTCTCCCTACAATCTTACTGTAAATGCATGGCTCATCTGGGTTTTTGACAAAGTTGAATTCTTTGACAGTATCATCAAAGCAGATGTTCCAACTCCGCGATGCCTGCTTGAGTCCATAGATGGACTTGAGCAACTTGCACACTTTACCGCTGCTCCCACTCTGAATGAATCCCTCTGGCTGATCCATATAGACGCACTCTTCCAAATATCCATTTAGGAAAGCCGTCTTTACGTCCATCTGCCAGATTTCATAATCGTGGAAGGCAGCAATGGCAAGAAGGACCCGAATGGATTTCAGCATAGCCACTGGAGAAAAGGTTTCGTCATAGTCCAAACCAGGTCTTTGACGAAAACCCTTTGCAAAAAGTCTAGCTTTATAGGTCTCAACCTGTCCATCTACACCAATCTTCCTTTTGAAGATCCACTTGCATCCTACGGGTTTTATCCCGTCTGGAGCAACGTCCAACGTCCATACTTTGTTGGTGTACATGGACTCCATTTCGGTCCGCATTGCATCTAGCCATTTTACCGAGTCACCGCTCTGAATGGCTTACTGGAAGCTAGTAGGCTCATCATAATCAATAGTGCAATCCTCTCTATCTCCGTCTACAAGAAAACCGTAGTATCTCTCGGGCGGATGAGACTGCCTACTACTTCTGCGGAGCGGCGCAGAAATGTCCGGTTCTCCTGAAACGTATGGTTCATCCAAGCTTTCAGTAACAGCTTGTGGTTCTGGAATTTCTTCCAGTTCTATTGCGCCCCCACTTATCTGATTTTCCAAAAATTCAGTTTCCAAGAAGTGGGCATGCGGAGAAACAAAAACTTTTTGTTCTTCTGCGGAATAGAAAAGATACCCCCTGGAGTTCTTTGGGTATCCCACAAACTTACACAGTACTGAGCGTGCCTCGAGCTTGTCCGCATGCTGCTTTTTTACAAAAGCTGGACATCCCCATACCTTAAGATACTTAAGACAGGGTTTCTTCCCACTCCACATCTGATATGGGGTGGTAGGCACAGTCTTGGTTGGAGCCTTGTTCAAGAGATATGCAGCTGCTTCTAGTGCATAACCCCAGAAAGATCGCGGTAACTCAGCCTTACTCATCATGGAACGAACCATATCCAATAGGGTCCGATTCCGCCTTTCCGATACACCGTTGTGTTGTGGTGTGTATGGAGGAGTAAGTTGAGAGAGAATTCCATTCTCTTTTAAGTAGTCCAGAAACTCGGCACTCAAGTATTCTCCACCTCGATCCGATCTTAGAATCTTGATACTTTTGCCGGTTTGTTTTTCAACTTCATTCTTGTATTCCCGAAATTTCCCAAAGGCCTCGGATTTGTGTTTCATTAAGAAGACATGTCCATACCTAGAGAAATCATCTGTGAAAGTAATGAAGTATGAATAACCACTTCGCGCATGTGTAGACATTGGACCACACACATCACTGTGTATGAGTCCCAAGAGCTCGCTCGCTCTTACTCCGTGTCCAGTGAACGGAGTCTTTGTCATCTTTCCCATGAGACAAGATTCATAAGTGGCATAAGACTGATACTCGAACGGATTCAAGTATCCTTCTTTATGTAACTTAGTTAATCGTGTCTCATTAATGTGACCCAGTCTACAATGCCATAAGAAAGCCTGATTTGTATCCGGAGACTTTCTTTTAAGTGTATTCTGGACACTGAATATCTGAGCTTCATTTAATACGTATATCCCGTTATTTAATGTACCTGACCCAATCAGAACTTGATTTAGGTGGATGTTTACTACATCGCTTACAAAAGTAAATTCATATCCTTCCTTAGAAAGTAAGGATACAGATATGATATTACAAGTCGCACCTGGTACATACAAACAGTTACGCAAAATCAATATCTACCCAGTTGTGAGTCCAAGATGATATTCCCCTACGGATTCAGCATCCATGCTCATTCCGTTAGCAACCCTGAGAGTCATATCACCTTTCCTGATAACCCTACGGTTTCTCAGAGCCTGTAACGAATTACAGATATGAGATCCTGATCCGATATCCAATACCCAGGAAGTAGGGTTAACTGACATACAGTTCTCAATTACAAACACACTCGAAGCCGAAGCCACAACATGCTTCGAATTCTGGCTACTGGCTTTGCAAGCCCTGCAATCCTTCTGCCAATGTTCATTCCCGTTACAATAGGAACGTCCCTCTTTAACTATATCCAGTCCCAAAACTTTTGCCTTTCCTTTTCCTTCTTCTTCCCTGGTTTCCTTCAGGGTATAAGCAGAGGGCAGGGACTGTAGAATCAAGTCAGTACTTGACTTGTTCTTCAACGTGGTCTTCAGGTCCGTGAGCTCATAAGAGCTGGTCTCTGCAAGGACGTTGCCCCCTACAGATGACCCGACAGCCAACCTCGCTTGAAGCAATTCGTTCGAGGTCTCATATCTTGCGATACGAGATTGCTCTCCATATAAAACTTTGTTATGGAGGAAGATAGAAACTGAGTCCATCTTCTCGTGCTGCCTCTGGCTTACACCATCAACTGAGGCTAACACGAGGCACTTAGCTTTCGCACAATCCTTTTCCGATGTCCTACGGATGTAAATATCCGTGACAGGGGAAACTGGACCTGAGACGGCAGGGGTTTGATTAGTTAAGAGGTGTCCCAGCTTGTCATGGGCAATGGACATCTGGACAGACCTTTGCCAGTCATAACAGTTAGGTTCAGTCATTTTATTATCTAGATGTAACCTAGGTGCGGTCACTTGGTCGCTGCAATTAAGAGAGAGAGAAGAAAACACTCAGCATGATGCTCTTGCAAGTTTATAGTGGTTTTTAGTTTATCTAAACAGGATGGCTCCCACTGTCTCTCGAATCCCTCCTCAAACCAAAAAGGAAGAATTAGTCAGGATCAATCTCACCGTACAATTCTTGCTTAACCGTTCAGCTAGGCTGGTGTCAGTACTTCGAGGGAGGTTTTCCAACACTTTCGCGAAGTTCCTTAATTAAATAACCTCTTTTTCCTGTGGGCGTAGCCCCGCTAACACCTTTCTAGACACCTACTTGGTTTATAGCATTGATCATTAAGTGAGAAATTTCCCGAGGAGTAGCATATACTCACAGTAGGATCGGGATCCAAACATCATTGCGTGACAAAACTGAAGGAATCCTACCAGAATCATCACACTCCAAATGGTATGCAGTGCTAGCAAGTTTCAGTTCTTTTGAAACTCCCGATGTGGATTTTTGCCCCATGCTCTTATGACCTTGACGAAGGTCAACAAATCATAAGTCACATGTCAAGTTCTACCCGTCATTATCCAGGTTAATTTGAACCCACCCGTATATACCCTTGACGAAGGTCAACAAGGTAATACGACTGTCCCAAACCAACGCATCTATCTATGCTACATATGAACACCCAACAGCTACCAATCACTATGCCTTGACGAAGGTCAACAAACATAGCTTGAATACTATTGAATATTCATACGAAACGACGGAGGGCTATGAATGGTTTTGGCGAAACCTTGAACGTAGTGAACTTGATATAATCGAAGGAACCTTGATAGCTTTTAAAAGGAGTGGCTCAAGCTCCGCATTTAAAAGTTTGGTTTCGAAAAGAACCGAGTGGTTTTCAAAGTGTTCCAACGACTTTTACTTGGTTTATTTTCCTTTGCATTAGTTCTTTTAATGCGTATTTTTCTTGCATTAGTTCTTTTAATGCGTCCCATCATTTAATCCTACCATTGCAGAAAACAACCAAAATATGACGTACGCTTATGCCATTCGCATTCGCCACGGGGCCTCGTCATTACCCGTTAGGTTACTTAACTAACGACAGAGCGGGGGCTGGGCTAGCGCGGCTGTAAAACATAAGCAACGCCTAAATAATATCATATATAGATATATTGTAATGATAGCCATTTCAGATCATAGATGAACACATTGGATATACTAGGAACCCGCAATTCGTACGAGCCTGTAATGAAAAGCAGATTACACGGTCGCGGTGAATAGCCAATACCCCACCCAAGACCCCTGCGAGTGCGGCAAACTACCCGCCAAGTACCCGAAGCGAAGCAACCTCCCTCAACTCCGTGAGTAGGCCACTCGGCACTTCGGGATACCCGGTAGTTTGTGCACCCCCTCCATAGGTCTATCCTAGGAGCAAAAACAGTAAAAAGAAATTATACAATGACGGCTACAACCCCGACCGGTTGTGCGGCCATATAAATAATTATTACATCAATTTACAAATTTACTTGAATTGAAAGAAAAGAAAACTCTCGTCTCACAACCCCCGGCTATTCACCCGCGACAATCCAATGAATTCATATACACAAACCAATAACATTACAGATCACAGATTTGTATAACTCCCACTAATCGACATATAGCGATTAGCAAACGTTCAATACAAATATCACATCACAGAAATAAACCCGTCAGCTTAAGTCATAAGAAACTCGATCAAAATACGATTTTTAAAGCCCCAAAAACAAAATTTTCTTTCTGGAAAATCTGGGCTGAAAAAACATATACCAAAATTCCCAAAATACCCCACTAAATATACTGTAGCAAAGAAGATCCAGAGAAGAGCCAATACGCGGCGCTTTGATGAGATCACATGACCGTCTTTCTACAGTATACTCTAAAAACCCTGAGTCGATTTTTAAAGCATGATTTATTACTTTTACAGAACTTTGAAAATCGACAGCAAGTTAGATTTTTGGGTGTATTTCGTGACTTTTTCTCCGATCGAATTTCTAGTTACTATGCTAACATGTTAGGTAGCGTTCAACTAGGCTCTGATACCACTGTAAGTCCATGCTACCTCTCCCGGTACTTACGGGCTTGCGGAATTTGATGAAAAACAATTTTCTAGAGGCGGTAACATGGACTCAAAACGGATCTTTGTTAAACTATCTACCTAACAACCTAACTACGAGTTGTTAACTACTCGGTTAGGGGGTTATACCTTTCTTTCTTGAACTCCTTCATCTTCATCTCTTGATGGTGTACGGATTGGCTTCACCCCGTCGTCTCCTTGCGCCAAAGATCGATCCACCCGAAAGCTTCGACCTTTGGCTTCTTCTTCAAACTTTGAAGAAACTAGTTCACTTGGTTTGCTAAACCTTGTGAACTAGAATGAGTAGAGGAGAGTGTGATGGGATTTTCTCTATGGTTCTTGCTTCTCAACACATGAGACAAGTGAACCATAGACAAGAGAGAGAGCAAGAGGAAGAAGGTGAGAGCAAGAGAATGAGAGAGTTCAAAACCAAGAGAGAGAAAGATAATGAAAGAATGAGCCTCTCTTTTCTCTTTCACCCTCTCATAATCCAAAAGCATCATGAGCCATAATGTTAATCAAGTATTATGTGATGGTTCATATCATGTCAAAGGCAATATCATTTCCATGCACTCATTTTGCAAACCACAACAAGAAAGCAAAAGTCTTTGCATGAAAATGACAACCATTGTGATGATGATGGTCAACTAGTCCAACCTAGTCAACCGGTCAACAAAGTCAACAAAGTCAACCCCTCGACAACCATGTCACTATAATACTTAATTAATATTATTGCTAATTATATTTCATATTCTTATTAGGGTTGAGCAAAAAGTCAATAGTCAACAGTCACCGTCAACAACCCTAATGAGAATCCTCTGCCTCTGTCTCTCCGTCAACTGTGCATACTCACCTGCATCCGCGTTCCGAAGAACACGAATACATACGAGATAAAACCAATCCAAAAACGTACACTAGGATCTGGCTTAAACCAAAGCCCACTAGTGTTAACTGTCCGGAAACTAAACGTGCATAAGTGCATGGATGTGACCGAACCCTGTCGCAAAACCATGCGACCTCTACTCTTTTGCCTAAAGGAGAATAGCTTTCTGTGTGGGACTCTAAAGACTCGACACTACGCTGGCAGTGGGTTAAACCACAGACCGCAAGCGGCACTAGCTATGCGTAACGGTCCCCAGGTAGATGCCGACAAGAAGACTGACGAGGTGAAACCCATCTGAACTCCTACTGAGCCTGAATGTGACAATCTCCGTACAGTCCGGTCTGTTCATCTGATACATCGCATGGCGGGCCTAGGGGGCGGTAAACGTCAGTCCCTTAATAGCGGTACAAGTCGTGTCGGAGTGAAGCCCAGAACACCCTGAGATAACACTGGAAACCTACCAGTATATCTCGCTTGCCCTGGCCAGGGACTACTCGTGTAATGGCTCTCCTAGACACAGCGCGATGTCAACCCCCAATACCGGGAGAGACGAATCCTGTCTAACCGTCACTGCCTCCAAGTGCTTCGGGACTGCACCCAAAAACTACCTGTTTGCACGACTCCTTTGAGCCGTGGTAGGGTAGTAATCAAAATGCAGTGGGAACACACTGGAGGCGAAGTGGCAATGTCAAGTCAGCGGACTAAGCTGTACTCATGTCACCTGGGAACTGATAACTGACGATAGGTATAATACCAACCAACAGTTCCCGACGAGTCCTGTCCAGTGTACTCATAACCTAACGAGCACCCGCATACTATCTCAAGTACGACGTACTGACGGCTGTGAGACAGACCGTCTCCCGAGCTGGGATAAGAAGCGCATGCGCTAGTCTACTCCGGAGTATCGATGCCCTGTCTCGATAGTCCTACGACTAGGGACCTGCATAAGGATGTGCTTATAGATTACCCAGCCCCCACGAGTGTGACTGCCATCACAACGCTGGTAATCAAGCAAAGATCCTAAGGGCTCTACTAATATGTATAAGCGATATGCTAAAAGAAACACATGCACATATTAAAGTAGAAACAAACCAAGTAGCATACTACCATTTTGAGCAAGATTGTCAATACAAGGTGAATATCCCAAGCTTCCATTAAGTAATATACATACTTGTATGATACAGTAATGGCCTCTAGGGCATATACACTAACAAAGATAAATTCGCATTTAACCGAATGTTAAATACGGCTGATAGAAAACTGGAAACTGGCAACTTCCAGAAGTGATCCTGAAACGAATTTTAGGATAACCCCGTATCAGTATAAACATACCCGCATTTGTATTACGACCGAATACAAATGCAACTGAGACAAAGATATTATATCTACACAGCATAATACTCGGATCCGGCTTAAACCAATGCCGACCAGTATTATTTGCCCGAAAAACGACACGTGCGAAAACGCACGTGCATTTTCCGAACCTTGCCATAATACCATACGGCCTCTACAACGTTTCGCCCGAACTTGGAAAAGTGTCTGTGGGGGACTCTAATGACTCATCAACACACTGGCACTGGGTATAACCACTAGCACGTTAGAGGTACAAGCTGTACGTAACGTTTGCCTATGTATTGATTGGAAGGGAAGCTGACGAGCGAACTCATCCATAAACCTTATTGAGCCTAACAGTGACAATATACATACAGTCCGGTCCGTTCGTCTATGAGTATCGCATATCGGCCTAGGGGCTGGTAACGTCAGACCCTAAATAGCAGTATAAGTCGTGTCAGAGAGTGGCCCAGAACACCCTGAGATACTACTGGAGTACCTACCAGTAAATCTCCTGCCTCGGCCGAGGGATTTGTGTAATGACTCTCCTAGACACATCGCAATCTCACCCCCAATACCAGGAGAGACGAATCCCCTGCCGATCCACTCACTTTCCTCCATGTGGCTCGGGACTGTACCCAAAAAAGACCTGTTTGCACGACTCCTTTGAGCCGTGGTAGGGTAGAAATCAAAGCACAATGGGAACTCACACGAGACAAATGACGACCTCAGGTCGATGAACTAACCTGTACACATGTCACCAAGGAACTGCTATCTGACGATATGTATAATACCAACTAGCAGGTTCCCGGCGAGTCCTGTCCGGTGTACTCATAACCTAATGAGCACCTGTATACATCTTAGGTGATCCCACTGACACCAATGGCTTGTGAGACAGTCCATCGCCCCTCGTCGAGGTCTCGACTGTATACACTAGTCTACTCTGGAGTATCGATGTCCTGTCTTGAAACTCCCACGACTAGGGACACTCTAAGGATGTGCTTACAGACCCCAGCTCCCACGTATATGATCGCCATCATACTGCTGGTAGTCAAGCAAGAATCCTATGGGCTCTATCAATATGCAATAGCGAACTAAAGCATATATACGATGATAAAGACAAACCAGATAGCATACTATCATCTCGAGCGAGACTGTCATATCGGTATAGGTCCTGCCTCAATCATTGCAATCACGTACCTGCGATCCAATAATTGACTTTGAGGGCACTATCTCCAACACTCCCCCTGCCTTTGCTCAGTTATAGCGAACTTCAATATGCACAACATGGAGAAGTCACTTCCTGAACATCTCAATATGTTGAGAAGTGTAGAGAGCACGCTTAAGACAGCAAAAACTCCCACTCTGATTGTTGGTCCATCTTCCTCTTCCATCCCAAAAGACAAGGTTAATAGAAAGGAGAAGAAGAAACCCACTAAACCGAGAGGTGGAGTTAAAAAGGCAAAAGGGAAAAACAAATCCGGGGCTGAGGGACCAGGAAAGGGGGAATGTTTCTACTGCCACAAGTCGGGACACTGGAAGCAAAATTGTATTGAGTACCTCGCTGATCTCAAGAAGAAGAACCATGGTGATGCTTCGGCTTCAGGTGTGTTCGTGACTAAAAACTGTTTTTTTTGTAAACTATGCTTCCTGGGTATCAGATACCGGTTCGGGTTCTCACATATGCAATTGTGTGCAGGGACTAAGAAATAGCAAAGTTTTGAAGACAGGTGATGACACTCTCCGGGTTAGAAATGGCTCCAATATACATGTTGTATCAGTGGGATAATATCACCTGGGGTTGCCTTCGAGATGTATATTGGCTTTGAACCCTTGTTATTTTGTACCAAACATGCATTGTAATAAAATATCCGTTTCTTTGTTAGATAATGAAGGATATAATTTTGTATTGCAAAATAATGTTATGAACATTAACCTGAATCAACAGTTGATTGGGTATGGTATATTAAATAACGGTATTTACGTCCTAAATCAACATACAACACACAAACAAAAGAAAAATTTCAGACATAAATGAAACTTTTCTATGGCATTGTAAACTTGGTCATATTAACGAAACAAGACTAAACAAGTTACATAAAGATGGATATTTAAATCCTTTTGAATATAAATCTTATGCGACTTGTCAGTCTTGCATCAAGGGTAACATGACCAAAACTCTGTTTAGTGGACACGGAGAGAGAGCTACTGAACTCTTAGGCCTCATACATAGTGATGTATGTGGACCAATGTCTACAGATGCTAGAGGCAGTTATTCTTACTTCATAACTTTTACTGAAGATTTCTCAAGATTCGGACACGTGTTCTTGTTGAAGCATAAGTCTAAAACTTTTGAGAAATTCAAGAAGTATAAACTTGAAGTAGAATAACAAACTAGTTTGAGCTGTTGGAGATAGTGCCCTCAGAGTCAATTATTGGATCACAGGTACGTGATTGCAATGATTGAGGGAGGACCTATCCCGGTAGGACAGTCTTACTCGAGATGATAGTATGCTATCTGGTTTACCTTTATCATCGTGTACTGTTTTAGGTGACCTGACACGTCGCTATTACACGTTGATAGAGCCCCTAGGATTCTTGCTTGACCACCAGCAGTATGAGGGCGATCATATAAGTGGGAGCTGGGGGGTCTATAAGCTTATCCTTAAAAGGTCCCTAGTCGTGGGAGTTTCGAGACTGGGCATCGATACTCCATTAGTAGACTAGTGTATACAGTCGAGACCCCGACGAGGGGCGGTGGCCGGTCTCACAAGCCACTGGTGTCAGTTGGATCACCTAAGATGTATACAGGTGCTCATTGGGTTATGAGTACACCGGACAGGACTCGCCGGGAACATGCTAGTTGGTCATATACCAGACGTCAGATGGCAGTTCCCTG
Organism: Agapanthus africanus; assembly: GCA_030015575.1. Classification (NCBI taxonomy): domain Eukaryota; kingdom Viridiplantae; phylum Streptophyta; class Magnoliopsida; order Asparagales; family Amaryllidaceae; genus Agapanthus; species Agapanthus africanus. The sequence goes on along the minus strand of JASDDO010000026.1, from coordinate 392,830,525 downwards.
GTGACATGTGTGCAGGTTAGTTCATCGACCTGGGGATCGTCATTTGTCTCGTGTGAGTTCCCACTGTACTTTGATTACTACCCTACCACGGCTCAAAGGAGTCGTGCAAACAGGTTTTAGTTGGGTACAGTCCCGAGCCACATGGAGGCAGTGAGCGTATCTTCAGGGGTTCGTCTCTCCCGGTATTGGGGGTGAGGTCGTGCTGTGTCTAGGAGAGCCATTACACAAAGTCCTTGGCCAAGGCAAGGAGATTTACTGGTAGGTATTCCAGTAGTATCTCAGGATGTTCTGGGCTACACTCCGACACGACTTGTACCGCTTTTGGGGGTCTGACTTTTACCAACCCCCTAGGCCCGCCATGCGATGCTCATAGACGAACGGACCGGACTGCACGGATATTGTCACTGACAGGCTCAGTTGGGTGTCGGGGTGAGCTTCCTCATCGACGTCCCATTTGGTCAGTACCTGGTAGCCCGTCACGTATTGGCTTATACCTCTGACGTGCTAGTGGTTAAATCCACAACCAAGGTGTTGACGAGTCTTTAGAGTCCCCCACATTCAGTTACTCAGCTTTCGGGCGAAAGGTTGTAGAGGCCGTATGGAGATATGGCAAGGTCCGATCAGATACGTGCGGTATTGCACAGATCAGGATCGGACAGTCTGTACTATAGGCCGTATGGTTATATGGCAGGGTTCGATCAGATACGTACGGTATTGCACGGATCAGGATCGAACAGACATTACTGGCCGGTTTTGGTATAAGCCGGATCCTGGTATAGTACAGTGTAGATTTTGTCTCATTGCATTTGTATTTCGGTCGAAATACAGATGCGGGTGTGTATGCACAGTATCGGGGTTTTCCTGTAATTTATTACGGGACCAGTTTTCTGGAGTTGCCAGTTTGCTTTTCGTTTTGGCCGATTTCCATTGTTCCGTTCATTGGCCGAAATTTGGTGGAGGAGGGCTTATTTGCATTGTTGCAAATAAGCATTTGTGGAGGGGGTCTTTTGCTTATTGCCATGTCATGATCACTTGACTTTTTGACTTCATCATGGTTGCTCCATACCTTGACTTCTTGTTATGATGGCATGACTTTTGTGGACATGATTGTTGATGATGAGAGATGATTTGTTTGTTGAGTGTGGGTTTTATTTTGTGATGATTCCTTTTGCATGATAGCCCTCTCTCTCTCTCTCTCCATGGTATTATGGGATGGCTCTCTTATTCTATCACCTCTCTCTCATTCTCACTCACTTCCCCACCAAGAGAGGCCGGCCAAATTAGGCAAGGGCTGTCCAAGTTTTTGAGGGTGGAAATCTTGTTCATTTCATGCTCCAAAAACCCCCTAGTTCCTCCACATGATTCTTGTATCATCCCTCCACCAAAATGGCATCTCCATGAACCCCAAATGAGACTTCTTCACTACACATTCTATAGCGAATCTTGGGCACGTCGAGTAGCCGGCTTCGTGCCCGAGTTGCCTCGGCATTGAGGTGGGAGCCCGTAAACGATGTAGGCAACGTGGTGCACTTCCGGCGACGAGGAGGAGACGGACGGAGATCCCGCGAGGAGATCGGATTGGAGATGAAGACCGGAGGACTTGGATCGTCGGTATATCTCTATTCCCATTCTTGTAGATAGCTTAGACTAGTTAATGGTTCGATCCGGGTTATAGTGCGCGGTGGTGCCGGTTTGCTAAGTCCGCAAAAATTTAAGTTATTCACCGCTTCCGCATTCCGGCGTCGGATTGACGGCCGGGGCGCCGCCGTGCACTTACAGTGGTATCAGAGCCTCGCCATTAACTTAGTCTAGCTTTGTGTAATGTGTTTGCATTTCCGATTGATCAAAAAGTTCCAAAACTGCATTTTAGTTCGCATCAGTTTCTGTTGAAAATTTTTGGTCTCGAAAAATTTTTCAGGTTGTAGAATATTGATGTACTGGATAATCTAAGAGTTCTGTAAAAATTTGATGAAGTAACTCCACAGTTGGAGCGCGGAACCGCCGCGAAAACCCCATTAGTGCGGCCCTTCCGCCGCGCACTATTCACATCACTTCACCATTTTTTTACAGAGGCCTTCTGGGCTTAAAATATGGGCTTTGGAATATTAAAGTTGGGCCAATTGTTTCTGTGAGTGCTACAGTTTTCTTTGGGGCCCACTTGTTAATTGTTTGATCAATCGGAAATTTTTTAAACACATTTTTCACAGTATTTACATTATATCTGCGACCGTGAATGTCACTCGATCGGTAAATCCGGTCTAACTGCTATAGCCCGGTTAGACGGATTTGCGAACGTGACTTTCACGTTGATGTTCTATGTATTTGCTGTGATGTTGCGGATCGGTCGTGGGGGATAGCCTGGATGCAATGCTAGTACAGTTTTGTTGTATTATGTACATTTGATATTGCGGGGCGAGCGTCCGACATGTGGACTGCCGTCACTGCCTGATTGTATTATTATTTTGGGGCACGACCTGGTTGCGGTCGATGTACCCGGTGTATGTATATTTTACTTTCTGTACTAGGATTGCCCCGCGGAGGGGTGCACGGATAGCCGGGTTCTGGAGGGCAACAAGCCCGCATCTCATGGCATTGAGACGGAGGGGGCTTCACTCTAGGATTGGCGGGCTATTCGCCGCACTCGTAGGGGGTACAGGTTGACCCAGGAGGGGTGCCCAAGTTGCCGGATTCCGTGAAGTGCTGGGTGGTCCATTCACGGCGCTGAAGGGGGCTGCCTCGCTTCAGGTTTTGGCGGGTGACTTGCCGCGCCCGTAGGGGTCTAGGATTTCGTTGCACAGGCTATCCACACGACCAGGGGAACGTCGGGTTTCAGCGGCTCTATGAAACCCGGGGATCCCAGATATCTGTATTGTTTCTGTGATGCTGTACATTTTCTGTGATGTTGCATTTTTATTCACGCCTTGAGCGAATATAATATATTGGTATATATATTAGTAGATGTAGTATATGTTTTGCATCCGCGCTAGTCCAGTCCCCGCTCTGTCGTTAGTAAGCTAACCTAACGGGTAATGACGGGACCCAGTGGCGAATGCGGATGGCATATACGTACATCAGTATATTTTCGTTCATTTTGGTGTGATCAATTGATGGGACTGCATTGATTCGGATCAATGCAAGTTAAAAACAAACCTAATCTGATGTTGTTGGAACACTTTTTCAAAAAGCTGTTATTGCAAGGACGTTCACTTTTGTTTTGCATCGTGGTATTCATTTGGAATATCCTGCTCCTCAGTCGACGAGGCAAGGGCCGAGATCCCTTCACCGGGAGTGACCCCTTGGACAAAAGTTTGCGTCAGGGCATTAATTTCACTATAGCCGATTGCTTTTGCTTTGCATCGTGGTATTCAGTTGGAATATCCTGCACCCCATTCTACGGGGAAAGAGCCGAGATCCCTTCACCGGGAGTGACCTCTTTAGCAACGGTTTTCGTCACTATATTTTTAAAAGCTATCCGTTCCTTCGACGATATCAAGTTCTTTACGTTAAAGGTTTTCGCCAGAAACCATTCGTAGCCCTCCGTCGTTTCATATGGGTAGTCAATAGTATTCAAGCTGTGTTTGTTGGCCAAAGTCAAGGCACAGTGTTTGGTAGCTGTTGGTTATTCATATGCAGCATAGATAGATGCGTTGGTTTGGAACAGTCGTATAGCCTTGTTGGCCAAAGTCAAGGGCTTGTGCGGGTGGATTCGAATCAACCTGGAGAATGACGGGTAGAACTTGACATGTGACTTATGATTTGTTGGCCAAAGTCAAGGTCATAAGAGCATGGGGCAGAAATCACATCGGGAGTTTCAAAAGAACTGAAACTTGCCAGATATGCGCATACCTTCTGGAGTGTGATAGCGTGAGCGGATTCCGTCACGTTATCATGCAATGATAGTTGGATCCCGATTCCCACTGATGAGTTGGTATACTCCTCGGGTAACCCCGACTAATTCTTCTTTCAGGTTTGGAGGAGAATTTGAGGTACAGTGGGAGGTTTCCAGATTAGATAAATTGGTAACCATTCTGATCTAGGTTAGAGTGCACGCTGAGTGTTTCTTTTCTCTCTCTCTTTGGCAGCGACCATTGACCCGACCCTAAGACTTTGACTCAGTGACCAAGTTGACCGAACCTTCTTAAACACCGGCTTTTGGATTGTCAGAGTTGCAGACCTCATTGCCACTCCTACTTTTACCCTTTTTCTCCAGGACACCCCGTATTACTACGAACGTCCACTTCCATTGGACAAAACCATCGTATGGTTAGATACGAACTCGAAAGAATTTATTCGAGGATGGTTTCCGGTTCTGGAGAAAACGGATAGGATTATTCAGTTGTCTTTTCCTTTTACCCTCTCTCAGGTTACGAGTACTCCTTGGTTTAGGGGTAGTACACCTATTACGCAAATTGGATTGTCTTCTTCCAAACCTTAGGCTGGTGCCGACCGGTAGGGAATGAAGAAAACCAATTAGCATAACGATGGTGTGCAGAAGGTATTAAGTTCAGACAAAGCAAGGGATTAGTAAGAGGGCAAAGTAAATTGCAACAGATATTCACGACCAAACCAAATATTTCATTACCACTCCCACATCACCTTTGTATTTCTCCAGGACACTCCGTATCACTACGAAGATCCACAGTTTATTTGGATACTCCATCGTATGGTTATATACGAACTCGAATGGAACTTGTTCCAGTTCGGGGATGGATTCTGGTTCAGGAGAAATAGGAATAAGGTTTATTCGGTTGTCTTTTATCTTCACCCTCTCTCATTGCGAGTGTTCCTAGGATTAGGACAGTACACCCATTATGCTTATTGGATAGTCTTCTTCCAAACCATAGGCTGGTGCCGAACGGTAGGGAAGGAAGAAAACCATTTGGCCTAAAAGGGTGTGCAGAAGGTAAAGACTAAAGACATATGAAGGGATTTGGAGAGGTGGCAGAGAACTATACGGTTACAGTCGTGAATCTGGAAGAGGCATTACTAGGAATACCAGAATACCCCATCGGAACATTTCAATGTTTCAGTTTCACTGTGTAATGTTAAAGGAAGACTGATTTCCCGATTAGATACTTACTCCAGGGTATGTATTTACCAGGTACGATTCTCACATCTGTATGGTTTTACAGATGATGAGGGGGAGTAAGTTATTGGGAATTGGGTGATTATCCTCATTATATCGGGATTCGTTGTAATCGGTGATATTTGAGGAAATCACCTGGGCTGTTTGTCGGTCGGCAAATATTTGGTTTTGAATATCCGCTGTTATGCACCAATTTCAAATTGATATATCTGTACGTCTATTTTCATAGAGTGAGATATACCTTTCTGAAATTATGTCTACGACATTTACCTATATCAGTGGATGGTTAGGTAAGGAGCATTAAACAGCGGTATAATTCTTCTTAACCATAAGTACAGTTTTCAACCTACGACACACAGTGAATGAGTTATCAGACTCAAGGGACTTATACAGAGTATTGTATGTTGTCCAGGGTCCATCAGGACAGAGGGGTAGGTCCTCGTACTATATTCGGTTTACTTATGACTTCTCTAGTTTTTAGACCGGTGTTTCGTGGAAACACAGGGTCCGAATTTTGAGAGGTTACAGGTATTTGAATAGAGTAGAGAACCAGGTGTAGCAAGTATCGGGATTCTTCAAAGAGATCGAAGATGTAGATACTTGTGGTATTCAGTTGATAGTAATGATAAAGAGATCTTGCTTTTCTTTCAGGTTACTCATAATTGGAAGTATTCCTAAGTTGAGTAACGCTGATCGGCCTCCTTCCATTTAGTTGACATGCGCTGGGGACAGCTGCATGATTTGAATCTGGTTCAATTAAATCAGTGCCTCTGTTTCTATATTGGATATAGAACAGTTCATATCTTAACGATGTTAAGGTACGGGGAGTTGTCCGGTTTATGATTAAAACCAGACACTGGACAACTCAAGGCACGTTTCTGTAATGGCTGTTTGTGGGTTGACCCAGGCTATGACGTGGGTTGACTTTCTACCATCTGGAAGATCAATAGCAATATTGTTCTTGACTCGCCACAGTTTTAAATTAAAAATGGATTTTTTCAGGAAAACAGTAGTGGGAGTATGGTAGAACTGGAAGTGATTCCAGAACCACAAACGATTACTGAAGATTTGATAAGGAACCTAAAGATTCAATCTGAATTGACATTCCATTGGCCACTCCGCAGATAAGGTGGGTAACTTCAGGCACCCGAGAGGCACTACGGTAGCCTCAAGGACGGTGACAGGGAAGTTCTTGTTTACCCACAATTGCCATTGTTGTTGTTCCAGGTTACGAGACCCGGCGGGAGGATGAGTATAGCGTCGTTCTAAACCAGTTTTAGAAGTGTACGTCTATATGACTCTGCCAGAGGGTTGTCGTAGTCAGTGGGAGCAGCGGAAGCATTGGTGGACAGGTTGCTTATGTCTATTTATAGACTAGAGTAGATGTAGCGGAGAAAGATCATCTATTTCTGACGTGACAGTCATGGGTTTGACTTCATCAGAATAGGGGATTGATCTGTTGAGAAGGTAGTAGGGTGTGATATCCTAGTATTTGGATGATATACACAGAGTAGGAAAGGAAACTCCTATACTACGATCGGTTATACTTTGGTCGTCACACAGTGGTTTCTCCACATGGACTTGGACATTATATCTGACATACTGGTTACTAGATCTATGGTCTTAGATCTAGATTTGGGTGGTTTCCCAATCAGGGTACTTGACAGCATTCTAAGAGTATTTAGGATGGACGACTCCTGGCACGGTAGTGTACCTGCAGGTAACGGAGTCACCCTCTCTAAAGGTGTCTTACAGACTAAAGGGGAGAGGGATGTGCATGATTGGCAGATCACTTGCTTAGGCAATTGAGTCAATCATGAGATGTCAAGTACCACACCAGATATTGTTCTTGCACTAGATGCAATAAGTTGACATTAATCCAATCCTGGAGAAACAGTCGGAAGCAGTTTTAGAACATAAGTGGATGTTCTAGGGATATGATAACGACAGCCTCATTCGGGAAACAGTTATCATTCCAGGCTTCCAAGGTGACATGGACGACAAGGAAGTTGTCAGAGCTATAGTTTTCCTTCTGATGAGGGGCAGTATTTTGGACAGGTGGTCCAAGGCAATACTGAGGGTGGCATGGCGCAGGATACTGATTAAGTTCAGTTGACGATACAGTCTAAGAAGTTTGGATTTGGAGCTCATTTATGAGCTATGTCCCATCAGACATCCAGACACATTCTAAGACAGGTATTGCTCATTTCGGGAGATGGGTTTCTCCGCGAACTTGAGATTTAGAGAGACATGGAAAGAGACAACAAGGCGGATCCACTCACTGAGGCTATTCCTCGAACGCAATAGTTTCGCAAACGAGCTTTGTGAAACTGACTAGTAGAGGAGTTGGGTGTTCGGTATCACACGGGCTGTGAGTATGCGACATCGCAATAATTAGCCTTGAGTGCAAGTGGGAGATTGTTGGAGATAGTGCCCTCAGAGTCAATTATTGGATCACAGGTACGTGATTGCAATGATTGAGGGAGGACCTATCCCGGTAGGACAGTCTTACTCGAGATGATAGTATGCTATCTGGTTTACCTTTATCATCGTGTACTGTTTTAGGTGACCTGACACGTCGCTATTACACGTTGATAGAGCCCCTAGGATTCTTGCTTGACCACCAGCAGTATGAGGGCGATCATATAAGTGGGAGCTGGGGGGTCTATAAGCTTATCCTTAAAAGGTCCCTAGTCGTGGGAGTTTCGAGACTGGGCATCGATACTCCATTAGTAGACTAGTGTATACAGTCGAGACCCCGACGAGGGGCGGTGGCCGGTCTCACAAGCCACTGGTGTCAGTTGGATCACCTAAGATGTATACAGGTGCTCATTGGGTTATGAGTACACCGGACAAGACTCGTCGGGAACATGCTAGTTGGTCATATACCAGACGTCAGATGGCAGTTCCCTGGTGACATGTGTGCAGGTTAGTTCATCGACCTGGGGATCGTCATTTGTCTCGTGTGAGTTCCCACTGTACTTTGATTACTACCCTACCACGGCTCAAAGGAGTCGTGCAAACAGGTTTTAGTTGGGTACAGTCCCGAGCCACATGGAGGCAGTGAGCGTATCTTCAGGGGTTCGTCTCTCCCGGTATTGGGGGTGAGGTCGTGCTGTGTCTAGGAGAGCCATTACACAAAGTCCTTGGCCAAGGCAAGGAGATTTACTGGTAGGTATTCCAGTAGTATCTCAGGATGTTCTGGGCTACACTCCGACACGACTTGTACCGCTTTTGGGGGTCTGACTTTTACCAACCCCCTAGGCCCGCCATGCGATGCTCATAGACGAACGGACCGGACTGCACGGATATTGTCACTGACAGGCTCAGTTGGGTGTCGGGGTGAGCTTCCTCATCGACGTCCCATTTGGTCAGTACCTGGTAGCCCGTCACGTATTGGCTTATACCTTTGACGTGCTAGTGGTTAAATCCACAACCAAGGTGTTGACGAGTCTTTAGAGTCCCCCACATTCAGTTACTCAGCTTTCGGGCGAAAGGTTGTAGAGGCCGTATGGAGATATGGCAAGGTCCGATCAGATACGTGCGGTATTGCACGGATCAGGATCGGACAGTCTGTACTATAGGCCGTATGGTTATATGGCAGGGTTCGATCAGATACGTACGGTATTGCACGGATCAGGATCGAACAGACATTACTGGCCGGTTTTGGTATAAGCCGGATCCTGGTATAGTACAGTGTAGATTTTGTCTCATTGCATTTGTATTTCGGTCGAAATACAGATGCGGGTGTGTATGCACAGTATCGGGGTTTTCCTGTAATTTATTACGGGACCAGTTTTCTGGAGTTGCCAGTTTGCTTTTCGTTTTGGCCGATTTCCATTGTTCCGTTCATTGGCCGATGGTTTGGTGGAGGAGGGCTTATTTGCATTGTTGCAAATAAGCATTTGTGGAGGGGGTCTTTTGCTTATTGCCATGTCATGATCACTTGACTTTTTGACTTCATCATGGTTGCTCCATACCTTGACTTCTTGTTATGATGGCATGACTTTTGTGGACATGATTGTTGATGATGAGAGATGATTTGTTTGTTGAGTGTGGGTTTTATTTTGTGATGATTCCTTTTGCATGATAGCCCTCTCTCTCTCTCTCTCCATGGTATTATGGGATGGCTCTCTTATTCTATCACCTCTCTCTCATTCTCACTCACTTCCCCACCAAGAGAGGCCGGCCAAATTAGGCAAGGGCTGTCCAAGTTTTTGAGGGTGGAAATCTTGTTCATTTCATGCTCCAAAAACCCCCTAGTTCCTCCACGTGATTCTTGTATCATCCCTCCACCAAAATGGCATCTCCATGAACCCCAAATGAGACTTCTTCACTACACATTCTACAGCGAATCTTGGGCACGTCGAGTAGCCGGCTTCGTGCCCGAGTTGCCTCGGCATTGAGGTGGGAGCCCGTAAACGATGTAGGCAACGTGGTGCACTTCCGGCGACGAGGAGGAGACGGACGGAGATCCCGCGAGGAGATCGGATTGGAGATGAAGACCGGAGGACTTGGATCGTCGGTATATCTCTATTCCCATTCTTGTAGATAGCTTAGACTAGTTAATGGTTCGATCCGGGTTATAGTGCGCGGTGGTGCCGGTTTGCTAAGTCCGCAAAAATTTAAGTTATTCACCGCTTCCGCATTCCGGCGTCGGATTGACGGCCGGGGCGCCACCGTGCACTTACATGAGCATCAAGAAACTTCGATCAGATCGAGGAAGAGAGTATTTAAGTACAGAGTTTTCAGACTTCCTAAAAAAGAATGGGATTCTCTCTCAGTTCACTCTCCCTTACACACCACAGCACAATGGTGTGTCAGAACGGCGGAATCATACCCTATTAGATATAGTACGTTCCATGATGAATGATGCCGAGTTACCACTTTCCTTTTGGGGGCATGCATTGGAGACTGCGGCATATCTATTGAACAGTGTTCCAACCAAAACCGTGTCTACCACTCCATATAAGATATGGTATGGGAAGAGACCGTCTCTTAAACGACTTAGGATATGGGGTTGTCATATTTTGTTAAAAAGCAGAATACAGACAAACTCGAGACACGATCGGTTCTGTGTATATTTGTGGGATATCTAAAACATTCATATGGATATCTTTTCTACCAAAAAGAGGAACAAAGAGTGTTTGTTTCTCAGTATGCCACATTTTTAGAAAATGAATTTTTTACAAATAATACTGATGGCAATGCGGTAGAACTAGAAGAAGTTCTAGAGACTCAAATTACTAATGACGATTTGGTGGAACCTGATGTTGCAATAGAACCTTACGAACCACAGTCACTCCGTAGATCTAGAAGGACTTCTCACCCACTGGAGAGATACTATGGTTTCCTCATTGATGGTGATAGAGAAAGATTGCATCATGGATGATGATGACCCTACTAGTTTTCAGCAAGCTATCACAAGTGGTGACTCAGTGAAGTGGCTGGATGCCTGAGATCCGAAATGAAGTCTATGTACACCAAAAAAGTATAAACTTTGGAAGTTGCACTTTCTGGGGTGAAACCCGTAGGGTGCAAATGGATCTTTAAGAGAAAGATCGGTGTAAATGGAAAGGTAGAGACCTATAAAGCAAGGCTTGTAGCGAAACGATTTCGTCAAAGACGGGGATTGGACTACGATGAGACTTTCTCTCCAGTGGATCCTACTTGCTATTGCTGCTCACTACAACTATGAAATCTGGCATGTGGACGTTAAAACTGCATTTTTAAATGGTGAGATAGAAGAGTGCGTTTTATGGATCAGCCGGAAGGCTTCGTTGATAGTGGGAGCAGCGAGAAAGCATGTAGGTTGGTTAAATCCATTTATGGATTAAACCAGGCATCACGGAGTTGGAACATCTGCTTTGATGATGCAATCAAAGAGTTTGATTTTATCAAAAATACAGATAAACCTTGTATTTATAACAAGATTGTTGGGAGTACTGTCACATTCCTCGTATTGTACGTGCATGACATTCTCTTGATAGGAAATGACGTTCATATGCTACAATCGGTCAAATTATTCTTATCACAAAGGTTCTCTATGAAGGACCTGGGTGATGCCTCGTACATTTTGGGCATTAAGATCTATAGAGATAGATCTAAGAGGTTGTTGGGATTGTCCCAATCAAGGTACATTAACACCATCATAAAGAGGTTTAGTATGAAGATTCCAAGCGAGGTATTTTACCCGCTTGTCACGGAATCACTCTCTCCAAGGACTTTGTTGACCCGTTGACCGGAGTTGACCATTGACCTTCAAGAGAGGTCTATACTCTTCTTTGATTTTCTTTTTAATCTTTGATTATGAAAATGGTCAATTCAATGTAGCATCAACTTTATCATGATAGGATTAGTAATGATGGTTTTGGGTTTATTATTGCAACCATGGTTGGTTTTCTTTAGTTAATCTTTTCATTATTCTCTTCTCATTCTCTCTCTTGAAGTGAGAAGAAAAGAAAAGCTCCATGGTTGCTAGAGTTTCTCCTTCATCTTCCTCCTCTTGAAAATTCTTTTGATCTCATGTGTTGAGAGAAAAAGAATCCACATAGACAAACACTTCCATCTTTCTCTTCTACACAACCTAGGGTATCTAGATTAGCGATCTCGTTGCCCTAGTTGCCTCGGCTTCAGGTGGAGCTCGGTGTACAACTCTCAGGTGGATCGTCTTCGACTCAAGAAGGCCGCGGAGGTGACCTAGATCCGGATCGACCCTCGGAGCGTGGATGGACGAGCCGGACAGCGGAGAGAAGACCCGAAGGACCGGTTTCGTGAGGTATATTTTCTACAGCATAGTAGTTAAAGCCTCTACTTGTTTGCTAGTTTCTAGTTTAGCCAAGATCCGGCTTTTAGTCCATGTTGCCTTCGCGCCAAAATTATTGTTTTTCGCCGTTTCCGCATCCCTGTAAGAACCGGGGTGAGCAACGTGGACTTACAAAACCCTTATCACGAGACCACCGGATAGTTTCCTGCTCGGTCCATCCACAGCGGGTAGCTTCCTGTCCAACAACGCTGTGGATCCAAAGCCCTCACCGCGAGGCGGCTGGTGATTGGTAGGATACGAGCGTGTTCAAGTTTTAGTTTAAATACCGCAATCAAGACGGTTTCGCACGTAGCTAGCCGGTTGAGTACGGGTCGTCCGCAGGGAGATGGGAATCTTTTTCTATGTGTTTTTCGACGAGTTAAGTCCGGTTGTTCAGATTTTGTTTGTAGTTATCTAAGTGTTTAGTTGATATTTAAAGAGAGCTTGTTAGGGTTAGGATTAGGTTAGTTTGAGTTAGGAGTCTCCACATCTTTCGTTGCCCCACTTAATATCGGTGTTACGGTAATCGGCAACAACGGGGATTAGCACGACTAGGAAGGAACTTGCGAGTATAAGCTAGGCTTTCCAACGCATAGTCCTTCCTTTTGGTGCTTGTCCGTCCGTTCTTGGCTCTTATCCATAACCTCCGGTTAATTCAACCACAACCGGTCTCACTACGGAATCACCGCTATCATGTAGGATAGGGTGCCGTAAGGAGCGGATTGTGGTTGGGTTAACGGGAGTTGATTTAAGTTGTTGGGCAAGGAAAGAGTGAGAGAGATTTCCTTCTCTCAAACTTCCCTTATCCTACCCTAACAAGTATAGAACTACTCACACTTCATAATACGGAAAAATAAAACAACACAAAAGAGGAAGATAGAAAGAAGGAGATTAGAAGAATACGACTAACTGTTTGCGACCTCACCTTGGCGAGCATCAAGCGTAAGTATCATTGTCGTATGTAAGGATAAAGAAAAAGAGAGAAGAAACAAACAACAAGGAAATAACAACAACTACTTAACAATTAAAATTACAACAATTATAACAAGTAAAGAAAGAGACAAGCATGATAATGAAAATGGTCTTCTTTATTCATCACTCTTCACTCAAAAGCTCACTTACAAGTTTAATGGAGAAGAGGTGAGAAGAGGAAGAAGAACATGTAACTAAAACTTAGCAAAAGAAATACAAAGTTATGGACCCCTTCCTTCATAAACTTCTGGGCTATTTATAGGCCAAAACATGAAACTCTAGGGCAACCACCAGAACCCTGGTGAAAAGACCAACCTACCCCCAAAAGCCCTGTATGTTTGGCGCCAGAACGGCCGCGCAAGCGCGGCCAATACCCCTCTTTGGCCGCGCTTCCGCGGCCGTATAGATGACTTAGGCTTGGGTATTTTTGGTGGGACCCTGGTTTGATGTGATCTTCCTTATGGTATATGTATTTTCCTATAATTGCTTCACGAATTTTCCAGAATTTCTGTTGAGGGAAAGGTGGACTTTTTGTCAAGATTTTGTCATGATTTGCCTCGAGCTCCGCGTAGATCTCTTGGATCTTGTGCTACCATTGAGCCTTGTGCCTGAAAACGACATTGATTTGACATTTTGTCTTCCTAAACTGGTATCTGGCAGCATACGGATGAAGAGCGGAGACCGTGTTTTATCTGTGGTTGGCAGGAACCGGATTTTTGTCGTGTTTTCCATGAATTTCTCCGTTTGAGAACCGGGAACCTGTATCCTGCAATTGACTAGCAAACACGGCTCAAGAGTATCTACCGACATGCAATGTGATAAAAATTGGGCGGTATGAAAATGCAAAAATCTGATATGAACAAATACCCCCAAACTTATCATTTGCTCGTCCCGAGCAAAGTCCATTTATTCACAAAAAATTTCCTAACCTCACTTTCGCAGGGAACGCGATTGCACTGAGCATGTGCAACAAGCCGTTAAACCTCTAGGTGTCCCTAGTAGGAGGAGTGTTGTTTCCTGAGGGTTTTCAGCGGATCCTACCCACAAAATCCGGTCAAGTTGGTTTGTAAAAATGACTAAGTTTCAAACCCTAAAGTTTTGTTTTAGAAAATAACAATTCTATAATCCTTAGTCTAGACTATCGAACCTTTATTTTTCACACCTCACATCTTATTTAACTACAGATTTTATATGTCTTTACGTGCAGTGCGGATAGTGTCGTAAAGTTCCAGAAGGATCGATTAGAGTCATCATGTCGCACAATAAAGCCCAGATAACAATTTTAAAAGGATCACATAAGTTTTATAACGAGTTAAGCATTTTTCAAGTTTCGTTTTCCAGTAAGGTTTCAACTTCAGAATTTCTATCTTCCTTAACAGGAAATTAAGTCGTATTTTTCACTCCACCTTTTCTTGTTTTCATTTCATACACACCTCTGTGAACGTGCAATAGTCTTTATCAAAGAGTAAAACCTTCATATCCCCGTTAAAAAATTTTTAAAAGCCTGTCTTTTATCAAGATTATTCTCACACAAAGAACCGTTAGGAATTTTAACTCGGAGAGAACACTTGCTTGACTTTGTTTTAAACTGGACTTTCTAGGCTTCTTAGCGAGCTTTGGGCCAATGCACCCAAACCAGTTGGTTTTAGGGCATTAGGTGTAGAAACACCCCAGCGGACTTAATTACTCAAGTTACCTAGGTCCAAAAACAAAAGACAGTTTGGCGTCAAAATCAGATGATTTAATACGAACGGAGATATAACCGGCAGTTCAAATATTTTTTTTGGATAAAAGACGTGTCTAGTGGGTTTGGTGTGTAATCATTCCAATCAAGTTTTAGATGGGTTATTTTTCAGACTTAGCTCCTATTACGGCATCAATAACATTCCTTCATATTCGCTTTACTTCATAAACTATTCTTGTCATCACTTATTTCAGAACAAACCTATTTGATTCTCAGAAAATCATTTATCTGTTTAAAAGTTTGAACATGAAAGACTTGTCATCTAATTCCCAAAACTCACGACACGTGTAGTGTGATGTAAAGACGTATATCAGCTATAGTTAACTTCAAAGGAGAGTTATCTTTCAGGTTTTCAAAATCCAAACATAAGATCTAGTTATTCCTATTTTATCAAACAAAAACCGTCGAATGTTGAATCAGAGTTCTTCCACAAGCTAACTTGACAAAAAAGTTTTTATATTGTTGGAAAATTTTCAAATTTTTATGGATTTTATGGATTTTAATATGCAGATGCAAAATATACATATGAATGCGAAGGTAATAAATGCGTACCGAGCGTACCCCCAAACTTAAACTGGACAGTGTCCTCACTGTCATTCCATGAAGAGAGTAGTTTGAAGGTTCAAAATTGTTGGTTAGCGATACACAATTTTTATTTGTTTTTGTTTTGAAAGAAAAGAAAAAGAATATACACAAATATAAACAAAATGGTTTGTACATACCCCTAAACTTATTTGGAACAGTGTCCACTGTTCTTGGCTGGATAACCGAAGTTTGGAGGTAGGCAGAGGAAGATCAAGCAAGGTAAACCGGCTCCTGTAAGAACAGGAGCTCCTCTGTTGGTTCGGCGCTAAGGTACGGTTTGCATCGGTGTCCGTTCACTTTGAAGAGTGAACCGTCCTTTGGATTTTCCAAATCCACAGCGCCCTGCGGATACACAGTCCGCACAAAATACGGCCCTTTCCAGCGAGATCGGAGCTTTCCAGGATGGAAGTGAAGTCGGGTGTCGTAAAGAAGTACCTGCTGACCAGGTACGAAGGTTTTGCGCACAAGGTGTTTATCATGAAACACCTTCGTTCGATTCTTAACGACAACCGCGTTGTCGTAAGCCTCATCCCTAAGCTCGCTCAGTTCGTTCAGCTGCAGCTTCCGATGGCTGCCCGCATCCTCCAGAGACAGATTCAGCTCCTTTATCGCCCAAAACGCGCGATGCTCGATTTCGACAGGAAGGTGGCAGGCTTTTCCGTACACAAGCCGATAGGGAGACATGCCAAGGTCGGTCTTATAAGCGGTTCTAAATGCCCAAAGGGCATCAGTGAGTTTCAAAGACCAATCCTTACGGTTCTTGGAAACCGTTTTCTCCAGTATCTGCTTGATTTGCCGATTTGAAACTTCGGCCTGCCCGCAGGTTTGGGGGTGGTAGGGCGTAGAAAACTTATGATTAATGGAGTATTTCCGCATCAAGGCCTCGAAAGTCCTATTGCAGAAATGACTTCCATTGTCGCTAATGATCGCTCGGGGGTGCCCAAACCGTGAGAAAATGTTTTCTTTAAGGAACCTAACGACAACCTTGTTGTCGTTAGTTCGGCTGGGCACAGCCTCGACCCATTTAGAGACGTAATCAACAGCTAGAAGGATGTACAAGTTCCCAAAAGAGCTGGGAAACGGCCCCATGAAGTCTATCCCCCAAACATCGAAAATCTCCACAACCAAGATTGGTTGGAGCGGCATCTCATTTCTCCGGGATATCCGGCCCATGTGTTGGCACCGGGAGCAAGTCTTGCAATAATCGTGAGCGTCTTTGAAAAGTTGTGGCCAGTAGAAACCACATTGCAAGATCTTCTCAGCTGTCTTCCTGGGCCCAAAATGCCCGCCACATGCTTGGTCGTGGCAAAATGACAGCACACTCTTGAATTCCTCATCTGGGACACACCGACGAATAATCTGATCGGGACAGTACTTGAACAAGTAGGGTTCGTCCCAGTAAAAGTGTTTTACTTGGGATAAGAAGCGAAGTCTGTCCTGACGTGACCATTCGGTCGGTAGCAATCCCGTGGCCAAATAGTTCACAATATCTGCGAACCAGGGTTCGCAAGATACTGTCAAGAGTTGTTCATCCGGGAAAACGTCATTTATCGGAATTGGAAGCGAAGGCGAAGAAGGAAGTCGCGAGAGATGGTCGGCAACCACGTTTTCACATCCCCGTTTGTCCTTAATGACAAGGTCAAACTCTTGAAGCAAGAGGATCCAACGGATTAACCGAGATTTGGCATCTTTCTTCGCAAAAAGATGGCGCAGAGCTGAGTGGTCAGTGTAGACAATAACTGGAGAGCCGATGAGGTAGGGCCTGAACTTTTCTAAGGCAAATACAACAGCTAAGAATTCCTTCTCAGTTGTTGTATAGTTAAGTTGGGCGTCGTTCAGGGTTCGGCTCGCGTAATAGATTACATGCGGCATCTTGTTGATGTGCTGTCCAAGGACAGCACCGATGGCAAAGTCGGATGCATCGCACATGATCTCGAATGGGTGCGTCCAGTCAGGAGAAGAAAGAACGGGAGCAGAAGTGAGTGAGCGTTTTAGTGACTCGAATGCAGTCACACAGCTCGAGTTGAAGTCGAAAGGCGTGTCCTTAGCCAGCAAAAGTGTCAAGGGCCTAGCAATCTTGCTAAAGTCCTTGATAAACCGTCTATAGAAACCGGCATGGCCAAGGAAGGCTCGGATATCTCTGACGCATCGGGGAGGAGGCAGATTGGAAATGACCTCAATCTTTGCTTTGTCGACCTCTATGCCATTTTGCGAGATGATATGTCCTAAGACAATACCTTCACGCACCATGAAGTGGCATTTCTCCCAGTTCAAAGTGAGATTCTTGTCCTTACATCGTGTAAGGACAGCGTCAAGATGCAGCAAACACTCGTCAAAGGAGTCGCCGAAAATAGAGAAGTCATCCATGAAAATCTCCAGAAATTTCTCCACCATGTCTGAGAAAATCCCCATCATACACCGCTGGAAGGTAGCGGGCGCATTGCATAACCCAAAGGGCATGCGTCGATATGCAAACGTGCCGAAAGGACAAGTGAAAGTGGTCTTGTCCTGGTCTTTTTCGGCGATGGGAATTTGATTATAGCCAGAGTAGCCATCAAGAAAGCAATAGTACTCATGTCCGGCCAATCGTTCGAGCATCTGGTCAATAAAAGGTAGCGGAAAGTGGTCTTTCCGCGTTGCGGCATTGAGTTTTCTGTAATCAATGCAAACTCGCCACCCGGTTTGGGTGCGAGTAGGGATTAACTCATTCGCCTCGTTGGTTATGACCGTGATGCCCGACTTCTTGGGGACAACATGAATGGGGCTAACCCACTGGCTATCAGAGATAGGGTAAATGATACCACTATCTAGACATTTGACGATCTCCGTCTTCACAGCCTCCTTCATGACTGGATTAAGACGTCTTTGTGGATCTCGGGTTGGTTTGGCATCATCCATCAGATGAATGTGATGCTCAACGATGAGGGGACTAATCCCCTTGATGTCCGCCATGGACCAGCCAAAAGCTTTCCTGTTGCCGTGCAAGACCGTGAGAAGGGCTTTCTCTTGCTCGGGAGCTAGAGAAGCCGAGATGATGACAGGGAGGGTCTCGTTCTCACCTAAGTAAGCATACTTAAGGTGAGACGGCAACGGCTTGAGTTCGAGCGTTGGAGGTGAAATGATGGAAGGCAAGACTGGTGCAAAGGTCTCGAACTCAAAGGACTCCAGCAAAGGTTCAAAACGAGTGTAGGCAACCGAGTCGGATGGTTCAGGTAACTCATCCGAAAAGTCGAAAGATTCAAACTCGGGTTGTGCGCGGCTAAGATCGTTCGTGAACGTGAAACACTCGTAGTCGTTATCGGGCGCAGAAACAGCAGCAGGTTCGAAGAGACACGCACTAGTGGCGTCAAGATTATCGTATTCAAACAAAAACTCCTCGAATTCACACTCTTCGGGGGTGATCTCCTGGATCGAGCAAACATCCAGTATATGAGCATTAGGTTCGGCGGGCTGATTCCCCAACCTAAAAATGTTGAGTTCAATTGTCATATTTCCAAAAGAGAGGTTCATTGAACCATTGCGACAATTGATCACAGCATTTGAGGTTGCGAGAAATGGGCGACCGAGTATCACCGGAATTTGATTCCGGGGGTTAGCTACAGGCTGTGTATCTAAGACAATGAAGTCGACGGGGAATATGAAGTCCCCGACTTTGATTAACACATCCTCTAGCTCACCCCTAGGATGGGTGATCGATCGGTCGGCCATCTGGAGAGTGCAGTGTGTGGGTTTCAGCTCTCCGACGCCTAATTGCTCGTATACTGAATACGGAAGCAAGTTAACACTGGCACCAAGATCTAATAGTGCGCGGTTGATGTTCTTATCCCCAATAGTAATTGAAATCGTAGGACAGCCAGGGTCCTTCCGTTTTTGTGGTAAAGATTGGGTAAGGGCATCACTCACAGCACTAGCCAAGAAAACTTTCTTGGGTACCTGAGACTTCCTCTTTTTCGTGCACAAGTCCTTTAAGATTTTCGCGTAAGAAGGGACTTGTTGGACAGCATCTAAAAGAGGAATGTTAATGTTAACTTGCTTGAATAACTCCAAAATCTTCTCCATTTGTGGATTTTGTTTGTTAGACCTCAACCGGTTTGGAAATGGAACATTTTGAAAATTGGTTGAGTCTAATGCTGGAGGAGGAGATTTTGGAGTTGGAACGGATCCCAGAATAGGTGTTTTCGTGGAGTGAGAAGCGGGTCCGTTTAGAGAAGAAGAGGAAGGAGAGCCTTGTGAAGAACGGAGAATAGGCTCGGAAGACGAAGAAGAAGAAGCAGGAGAAGAAAAAGAAGAAGAAGCGGCCGGGGTGTCATCGTTGATTTGCTTGCCAATGTTGTTTTGCAGCACCCTCCCTGATCTCAGTGTGGTCACGGCACTCACATTATGGTTTTGTTGTTCAAGAGCAACATGTGCATTATGTGGGTGGCCGGGATTTGGAAGTGGCTGGGACGGGAGCTTCCCCTTCTCTCGCTCGCTCAAGGCCGCGTTCAGCTGTGCAATCTGGGCCTCGATGGTCTTGATGCTCTGCCCGTGTGCGGCGGTGTGTTGCACTAAAGATTGGATCGAAGACTGGATGTTGGCGGTGGATTGAGTCGATTGTTTAACAAACGCATCCAGACTTCGCTCGAGCGAGGAAACCTTATCGTTGTTCGACGGAACAAAGTTGTTTGGTGGAAAGGAATTGTTCGGTGCAAAGTTGTTCGTCTGGTTTGGGTAAGGTTGGGGTTGGAAGGGCTGCTGATACTGAGTTTGTTGTTGCGCTTGTTGTTGCGGTGGAGGGGCCCTTTGGAAATTGTTGCCCTGGAATTGATTCTGATTCTGATTCCAGGCGAAATTGGGGTGGTTCCTCCAACCGGGATTGAAGGTGGAAGAGTATGGATCATTCCTCGGTCTTTGCTGGAATGCATTAACCTGATCCTGTCCTTGCGAGGGTGGATTGTAAGGACACTCTTCGGTCAAGTGGGAAGGATCGGAACAACAAGCGCAGATGGTACGAAGGGGGAGAACAGGGGCAGGAGTAGGAGAAGAAAATTTGCTCTCTATTGCTTCAAGCTTTTTTGTTATTGCAGCCATTTCAGCTCTCATCGCAATAGAGACATCAAGCTGGTGAATTCCTACCCTAGACTGACCGGTAGAAGTGGAGGTAGAAGAAGAAGAAGGAGTTGGTCTGGTAATCTCCCACTGTAGCGTTTGCTCCGCAAGATCGTCAAAGAACTGCCACGCTTCCTCGTCAGATTTGGATAGGAAGTGGCCCTGACAGATGGTTTCCAGCAACTGCTTCGTTGCTGGGTTCAGTCCCTCGTATAAGGTTTGGCAGAGTTGCCATTTCTCTATACCGTGGTGAGGACACTGAACAAGAAGGTCTTTGTATCGGTCAAAGCACTTCCAAAAGGGTTCAGAAGGAAGCTGGGAGAATTGGTTGATCTCATTTCGAATTCTTGCGGTCTTATGATTTGGGTAGAATTTTTTCAGAAACGCTTTAACAAACTCGTCCCAGCTGGTGATTGAGTGGGAAGCGGTGCTATACAGCCATTTTTCTGCGAGATCGCATAAAGTGAACGGAATGACCCGTAGACGTATAGCATCGTCCGACAGCTGGGTTGTTTTCATCATGGCACAGACGTTTTGAAATTTGTTAATGAAGATATAGGCATCTTCAGATTCAAGCCCATGAAAACGTGGAAGCATGTTGATGAAATGGGGCTTAATTTCAAAGTTGTCCCCATTGGCCGGAGGAAGAGAAAGGCAGGTTGGAAGTGCAGAACGGGTAGGGTAGAAACGATCCTGGAGCGCAATTCGCTGCGGCGCTACAACAGGCGGAGGTGGTGGGAGATTGGTCTCCATAGGAGGTGGAGCCAATCCAGGGGTGGTCAACGAGATGTTCGGATTAAATCCCGACATCGCGGAAGAAGAGGTTGGTGAAGGTGAAGGTGAAGGTGAAGATGTATGAACAGAATTCCGGTCAACGTCGGAGTTGGCCGGCAAAGGAAGGGGTGAAAGAGGAGTGGACGGAGTATCGACTTCGGAGTCGATCGCGTAGTCGGTCGCGACTAACGTAACGCGGACTAGACGGGCGCTAGTGTCCCGAGTCCAAGCGGACATACACTAAACGAGTTTAGTATAGTCAAAGCGAAGAAGGTGAGGGTAAGAAAACGTCAATGAAGAAAGGCGATGGGTGTTGGGTGAAAATGGATTTGGCGACAAAAGGGCAAGTTTTTATAAAAGTTTTTGATTTTTTTCTTTTTTTTTTTTTAGAAAAAGATTTACAGAAGTATGTACGGGAATACGGCTTAAGCAATCACAAACAAGATATGCACAATCACACCTAGATCTAGGGTAACCTAGGTCTACTAGACCTGCTCCTGAACTTGATTGTCGAAGTTAAACAGTGTCGAGAAACAGGCTTAAAAATACACTGATCACGAGGCCAGGTAAGTGCAGAGATAAGGGGAGGTTGTCCAACGCTTTCGCGAAGTTCCTTAATTAAATAACCCTTTCTCTTTCGGCGGTTGCGCCTTTAACACTTTCCTAGACACCCCGTAAACAATATACGGTTAAGCGAGCTTCTAAACAAGGTTTATCTTCTCCTAATGAGCGCGAAGTCCTTAGGGCTGAAGTCTAGTATTTTTTAATTACAATGGACAATGCATATGCTTTAGTGATTTTTGGGGTCCTGGGAAGGGTGATGAAATCCCCACCCAATCTGGATTGGTTTCAAGCCCCTTAAGTCCGTATTAAAGAATGCAAAACAGTAACAATATCAACAGCAAACAATTTTTATTTGCGGCGCAAAGAATCCTGCACAAGAACAGTTTATTGGAAGAGGGAGAAGAATTTGCGCAAAGAATCCTGCAGAAAATACAATTCAGTGGAGCTCAGAGGAGTGGAGAGAGGCAGAGAGAGTTACCTAGAAAAAATGGCAGCCCAAGGGCACCAAGTGGCCGCTCTTCCGCGGCCAAACAGGTGCTAAGGCCGCGGAAGCGCGGCAGGAACAGGGGATTGGGACTTCAGGTTTGGTTCAGGTGCTGTTCTGGGTCTCCTCCTCTTGTCTGGATGTACTGAATCTTGAATTGCTCACTGTATTTGCTCCAGATTTGTACAGTAGACCGGATGATTCGTTTTTGTCCGTCGCGGTGTAGCCGCGAAAATGTGGGTCTATCTTCCCACGTCTTTGGCACTGTACTTGAACTCCGTATTTCCAACGTCTTAGGCGTCGATCTTGAGCTTCGTATTTCCTGCACGCTTGCACAAAAACTAATCAAGAATAACAAGATGATTTTTACAAAGTATATTTTTTTTTTGGTTTTTGGTTGTTTTTATATTCACAAATTAACCCGAAATTTCACTTAGAAATAGACTACCGTCTCCCCGGCAACGGCGCCATTTGATTGGTAGGATACGAGCGTGTTCAAGTTTTAGTTTAAATACCGCAATCAAGACGGTTTCGCACGTAGCTAGCCGGTTGAGTACGGGTCGTCCGCAGGGAGATGGGAATCTTTTTCTATGTGTTTTTCGACGAGTTAAGTCCGGTTGTTCAGATTTTGTTTGTAGTTATCTAAGTGTTTAGTTGATATTTAAAGAGAGCTTGTTAGGGTTAGGATTAGGTTAGTTTGAGTTAGGAGTCTCCACATCTTTCGTTGCCCCACTTAATATCGGTGTTACGGTAATCGGCAACAACGGGGATTAGCACGACTAGGAAGGAACTTGCGAGTATAAGCTAGGCTTTCCAACGCATAGTCCTTCCTTTTGGTGCTTGTCCGTCCGTTCTTGGCTCATATCCATAACCTCCGGTTAATTCAACCACAACCGGTCTCACTACGGAATCACCGCTATCATGTAGGATAGGTGTAAGTCCACGTTGCGACCCCCGGTTCTTACGGGGAGGCGGAAACGGTATAAAATCAAAATTTTAACGCAAGAGGCAACATGGACTAAGCAAGGTCGGGATCTTTACCTAAACTAAAACTAGCAAACTAAGCTAAAGATATTTAGCTACTCGGATGAAGATGGTTATACCTAAACTTGAACTCCTTCTCTTCAAGCTCCGATGGTGGTTCGATGGCTCCTTCTCGTTGTCTCCGTACGCCGAAGATAGATCCACTTGAAAGCTCCAACCTTTAGCTCCTTCTTCGTTCTTTGAAGAAACTAGTTCACTTGGTTTGCTAAACCTAGTGAACTAGAATGAGTAGAGATGAAATAGAATGGGATTTTATCTATGGTTCTTGATTCTCAACTCATGAGACAAGAGAACCATAGATCAAGAGAGGGAGCAAGAGGTTGAGGGTGAGAGCAAGAGGAGAGCTCAAGAACAAGAGAGAGAATGAGCAAGAAAGAATGAGCAACTCTTTTGTCTTTCACCCTCTCATAATCCAAAGCAATGATAACTCATCATATCAACAAAAGTCTTATGTGATGGTTGAAGTAACCATAACCTTATCATGTCATGCACTCATTTTACTCAAATGAACAAGCAAGAAAAAGTCTTTGGCATGAAATGATAACCATGGTTATCATGATGGTCAACTAGTCAAGCCTAGTCAACCGGTCAACAAGTCAACAAAAGTCAACAAGTCACCAAAGTCAACAAGTCAACAAAAGTCAACAAGTCAACACCCATATCACCATAATACTTAATTAATATAATAGTTAATCACATATCATATTCTCATTAGGGTTGAGCATAAAGTCAAAAAGTCAACGGTCAACTGTCAACAACCCTAATGAGAATCCGCTGCCTCTGCCTCCCTGTCATTTGTGCATACACACCCGCATCCGCGTTCCGAGGAACACGAATGCAAACTGGATAAATCCAATCCCATAAGGTACACTAGGATCTGGCTTAAACCAAAGCCCGCTAGTGTAAACTGCCCGGACACTGTACGTGCACAAGTGCACGGATGTGACCGAACCCTGTCGCAAAACCATGCGACCTGTCGCAATACCATGCGACCTCTACTCTTTTGCCTAAAGGCGAAAAGCTTTCTGTGTGGGACTCTAAAGACTCGACACTACGCTGGCAGTGGGTTTAACCACAGACCGCAAGCGGCACTAGCTGTGCGTAACGGTCCCCAGGTAATGCCGACAAGAAGACCGACGAGGCGAAACCCATCTGAACTCCTACTGAGCCAGAGTGTGACATTCTCCATACAGTCCGGTCTGTTCGTCTGATACATCGCATGGCGGGCCTAGGGGGCGGTAAACGTCAGTCCCCCAATAGCGGTACAAGTCGTGCCGGAGTGAAGCCCAATACACCCTGAGATAACACTGGAAACCTACCAGTATATCTCGTTTGCCCTGGCCAGGGACTACTCGTGTAATGGCTCTCCTAGACACAGCGCGATGTCAACCCCCAATACCGGGAGAGACGAATCCTGTCTAACCGTCACTGCCTCCAAGTGCTTCGGGACTGCACCCAACCACTACCTGTTTGCACGACTCCTTTGAGCCGTGGTAGGGTAGTGATCAAAGTACAGTGGGAACACACTCGAGGCGGAGTGACAGTGTCAAGTCAGCGGACTAAGCTGTACTCATGTCACCTGGGAACTGATAACTGACGATAGGTATAATACCAACTAGTCAGTTCCCGACGAGTCCTGTCCAGTGTACCCGTAACCTAACGAGCACCCGCATACTATCTCAAGTACGACGTACTGACGGCTGTGGGACAGACCGTCTCCCACACTGGGATGAGAAGCGCATGCGCTGGTCTACTCCGGAGTATCGATGCCCTGTCTCGATAGTCCTGCGACCAGGGACCTGCATAAGGATGTGCTTATAGATTACCCAGCCCCACTAGTGTGACGGCCATCACATCGCTGGTAATCAAGCAAAGATCCTAAGGGCTCTACTAATGTGTATAGGCGATATACAAAAATAAACACATGTACACATTGAAGTAGAAACAAACCAAGTAGCATACTACTATTTTGAGCAAGATTGTCAATACAAGGTGAATATCCCAAGCTTCCATTAAGTAATATACATACTAGTATGATACAGTAATGGCCTCTAGGGCATATACACTAACAATCTCCCACTTGCACTAAGGCCATGTACTGGCGTATCGAAGACCTATCATCTCGATCAGCCGCTCGAACTGAGTCTGGGGCAAGGCCTTGGTGAATGGATCTGCAGTGTTATCTTCTGATTTTACTCTCTTTACCTCGATCTCCTGGCGATCAATGATCTCCCTGATCAGGTGGAACCGCCTCAAAATGTGCCTGGACTTCTGATGGGACCTTGGTTCCTTCGCTAAAGCTATAGCGCCGTTGTTGTCACAATACAGCGGTATTGGATCAACACTGGTAGGAACCACCTGAAGTTCCGTGAGGAACTTCTTCATCCAGACAGCTTCCTTTGCGGCATCGCAAGCAGCTATGTACTCCGCTTCCATGGTTGAGTCAGCAACGGTTTCCTGCTTGGTACTCTTCCAGCAAACCGCCCCTCCATTGAGGGTAAAGACATAACCCGACATGGACTTGGAGTCATCCTTGTCACTCTGGAAGCTGGAGTCAGCAAAGGCCTCAATCTGGAGGTCTTTTCCGCCATACACCAAGAACATCTCCTTAGTCCTTCTCAGGTACTTGAGAATGTTCTTTACTGCTATCCAGTGTTTCTCCCCTGGGTCTGACTGATACCGGCTTACAACGCTCAATGCGTATGCTACATCTGGTCTGGTACATAACATCGCATACATAATAGAGCCTACCGCAGATGCGTAGGGTATTGATGACATGCGAGCCCTTTCCAAATCAGTCTTGGGAGACATCTCTTTGGAGAGGGTGATTCCGTGACAAGCCGGTAGATTACCGCGCTTGGAATCTTCCATACTGAATCGTTTCAGTATGGTGTCGATGTACCTTGACTGTGAAAGTCCCAACATCCTTTTAGATCTATCACGATAGATCTGGATCCCCAGAATGTAGTTGGCATCGCCCAGGTCCTTCATGGAGAACCTCTATGACAAGAATCCTTTAACTGACTGTAGCATAGGAATATCATTTCCTATTAGGAGAATGTCATCGACGTACAAGACGAGGAATACCACATTTCTCCCTACAATCTTACTGTAAATGCATGGTTCATCTGGGTTTTTGACAAAGTCGAATTCTTTGACAGTATCATCAAAGCAGATGTTCCAACTCCGCGATGCCTGCTTAAGTCCATAGATGGACTTGAGCAACTTGCACACTTTACCGCTGCTCCCACTCTGATTGAATCCCTCTGGCTGATCCATATAGACGCACTCTTCTAAATTTCCATTTAGGAAAGCCGTCTTAACGTCCATCTGCCAGATCTCATAATCGTGGAAGGCAGCAATGGCAAGAAGGATCCGAATGGATTTAAGCATGGCTACCGGAGAAAAAGTCTCGTCATAGTCCAAACCAGGTCTTTGACGAAAACCCTTTGCAACGAGCCTAGCCTTATAGGTTTCAACCTGCCCATCTACACCAATCTTCTTTCTGAAGATCCATTTGCAGCCTACGGGTTTTACCCCTTCTGGAGCAAAGTCCAAAGTCCAAACTTTGTTGGTGTACATGGACTCCATCTCGGTCCGCATTGCATCCAGCCATTTTACCGAGTCACCGCTCTGAATGGCTTGCTGGAAGCTAGTAGGCTCATCATAATCTATGATGCAATCCTCTCTATCCCCGTCTATGAGAAAACCGTAGTATCTCTCGGGCGGATGAGACTGCCTACTACTCCTGCGGAGCGGCGTAGGAATGTCCGGTTCCCCTGAACCTTCTGGTTCTACTAAGGTTTCAGTAATAGCTTGTGGTTCTGGAATTTCTTCCAGTTCTATTGCGCTCCCACTTATCTGATTTTCTAAAAACTCAGTTTCCAAGAAGCGGGCATGACGAGAAACAAGGACTTTTTGCTCCTCTGCGTAATAGAAAAGATACCCCTTGGAGTTCTTTGGGTATCCCACAAACTTGCACTGTACTGAGCGTGCCTCGAGCTTGTCCGCATGCTGCTTTTTTACAAAAGCCGGACATCCCCATGTCTTAAAGGATTTAAGACAGGGTCTCTTCCCACTCCACATCTGGTATGGTGTGGTAGGCACTGTCTTAGTAGGAACTTGGTTCAAGAGATGTGCAGCTGTTTCCAGTGCATAACCCCAGAAAGATCGCGGTAACTCAGCCTTACTCATCATGGAACGAACCATATCTAGTAGGGTTCGATTCCTTCTTTCCGATACACCATTGTGTTGTGGTGTGTATGGAGGAGTACGCTGAGAGAGAATTCCATTCTCTTTTAAGTAGTCCAGAAACTCGGCACTCAAGTATTCACCACCTCGATCCGATCTTAGGATCTTGATACTTTTGCCTGTTTGTTTTTCTACTTCATTCTTATATTCTCGAAATTTCTCAAAGGCCTCGGATTTGTGCTTCATTAAGAAGACATGTCCAAACCTAGAGAAATCATCTGTGAAAGTAATGAAGTATGAATAACCGCTTCGCGCATGTGTAGACATTGGACCACACACGTCACTGTGTATAAGTCCCAAGAGCTCGCTCGCTCTTACTCCGTGTCCAGTGAACGGAGTCTTTGTCATCTTTCCCATGAGACAAGATTCACAAGTGGCATAAGACTGGTACTCGAACGGATCCAAGTATCCTTCTTTATGTAACTTAGTCAACCGTGTCTCATTGATGTGACCCAGTCTACAATGCCATAAGAAAGCCTGATTTAATTCTGGAGACTTTCTTTTAAGTGTGTTCTGGACACTGAATATCTGAGCTTGATTCAATACGTATATACCGTTATTTAATGTACCTGACCCAATCAGTGCTTGATTTAGGTGGATGTTTACTACATCGCTTACAAAAGCAAAATCATATCCTTCCTTAGAAAGTAAGGATACAGATATGATATTGCAAGTCGCACCTGGTACATACAAACAGTCACGCAGAATCAATATCTGCCCAGTTGTCAGTCCTAGGTGATATTCCCCTACGGATACAGCATCCATGCTCATTCCGTTAGCAACCCTGAGAGTCATATCACCTTTCCTGATAACCCTACGGTTTCTCAGACCCTGTAACGAATTACAGATGTGAGATCCTGATCCGGTATCCAATACCCAGGAAGTAGGGTTAACTGACAAACAGTTCTCAATTACAAACACACTTGAAGCCGAAGCCACAACATGCTTCGAATTCTGGCTACTGGCTTTACAAGCCCTGCAATCTCTCTGCCATAGTTCATTCCCGTTACAATAGGAACGTCCCTCTTTAATCATATCCAGTCCCGAAACTTTTGCCCTTGTTTTTCCTTTTTCTTCCCTGGTTTCTTTCAGGGTATAAGCAGAGGGCAGGGACTGTAGAATTAGGTCAGTACTTGACCCATTCTCCAACGTGGTCTCCAGGTCCGTGAGCTTAAAATAGCTGGTCTCTGTAAGGACGTTGCCCCCTACAGATGACCCGACAGCCAACCTCGCTTGAAGCAATTCGTTCGAGGTCTCATATCTTGCGATACGAGATTGCTCTCCATATAAAACTTTGTTATGGAGGAAGATAGAAACTGAGTCCATCTTCTCGTGCTGCCTCTGGTTTGCACCATTAACTGAGGCTAACACGAGGCACTTGGCTTTCGCACAATCCTTTTCCGGTGTCCTGCGGATGTGAACATCCGTGACAGGGGAAACTGGACCTGAGACAGCAGGGATTTGATTAGTTAGGAGGTGTCCCAGCTTGTCATGGGCAATGGACATCTGGACAGACCTTTGCCAGTCATAACAGTCAGGTTCAGTCATATTTTTATCTAGATGTAACCTAGGTGCGGTCACAGGGTCGCTGCAATTAAGAGAGAGAAGAAGAAACACTCAGCATGATGCTCTTGCAAGTTTAGAGTGGTTTTTAGTTTGTCTAAACAGGATGGCTCCCACTGTTTCTCGAATCCCTCCTCAAACCATAAAGGAAGAATTAGTCGGGATCAATCCCACCGCACAATACTTGCTTAACCGTTCAGCCAGGCCGGTGTCGGTACTTCGAGGGAGGTTTTCCAACGCTTTCGCGAAGTTCCTTAATTAAAGAACCTCTTTTCCCTGGGGGCGTAGCCCCGCTAACACCTTTCTAGGCACCTACTAGGTTTATAGCATTGATCGTTTAGTGAGAAATTTTCCGAGGAGTAGCATATACTCACAGTAGGATCGGGATCCAAATATCATCGCGTGAAGAAACTGAAGGAATCCTACCAGAATCATCACACTCCAAATGGTATGCAAATCTAGCAAGTTTCAGTACTTATGAAACTCCCGATGTATATTTTTGCCCCATGCTCTTATGACCTTGACTAAGGCCAACAAATCATAAGTCACATGTCAAGTTCTACCCGTCGTTGTCCAGGTTAATTTGAATCCACCCGTATATACCCTTGACTAAGGCCAACAAGGTAATACGACTGTCCCAAACCAACGCATTCTATCTATGCAACATATGAATACCCACCAGCTACCAAACACTGTGCCTTGACTAAGGCCAACAAACACAGCTTGAATACTGTTGAATATTCATATGAAACGACGGAGGGCTACGAATGGTTTTGGCGAAACCGTGAACGTAGTGAACTTGATTTAGTCGATGGAACGAGATAGCTTTTAAATGGAGTGGCTCAAACTCCGCATTTTAAAAGTTTGTTTTGAAAAGAACCGAGTGGTTTTTCGAAAATGTTCCAACGACTTATACTTGGTTTATTTTCTTGCATTAGTTCTTTTAATGCATGTTTTGCTTGCATTAGTTCTTTTAATGCGTGATATTCTTGCATTAGTTCTTTTAATGCGTCCCATCATTTAATCCTACCATTGCAGAAAACAACCAAAATATGACGTACGCTTATGCCATTCGCATTCGCCACGGGGCCCCGTCATTACCCGTTAGGTTACTTAACTAACGACAGAGCGGGGGCTGGGCTAGCGCGTCTGTAAAACATAAGCAACGCCTAAATTATATCATATATAGATATACTGCAATGATAAACATTTCAGATCACAGATAAATACATTGGATGTACTAGCAATCTGTAATTTGTACGAGCCTGTAACAAAAACAGATAACACGGTCGCGGTGAATAGCCAAAACCCCACCCAAGACCCCTACGGGTGCGGCAAACTACCCGCCAAGTACCCGAAGCGTAGCAACCTCCCTCAACTCCATGAGTAGGCCACTCGACACTTCGGCATACCCGGTAGTTTGTGCACCCCTCCATGGGTCTATCCTAGGAGCAAAAACAGTAAAAAGAAATTATACAATGACGGCTACAACCCCTTCCCGGTTGTGCGGCCATACAAATAATTATTACATCAATTTACAAATTTACATGAATTGCAAGAAAAGAAAACTCTCGTCTCACAACCCCCGGCTATTCACCCTCGACAATCCAACATATTTATATACACATTCCAGCACATTACAGATCATGTATAACCCCGACCAATCGACTTATAGCGATAAGCCGACGTTCAATACATGCAAACATTACAGATATAACCATCATAGTCAAAGTGCAGTGAAGTTCGGAAAAAATACGGAATTATAGGACCCCAAAAGGAAATTTCTTTTCTGGAAAATCTGGGCACATATAATATATTCCAAAAATCCCAAAACCAACACAGACACACACTGCACGAAAAACGATGCAGAGAAGACAACAACTCGCGGCGGTTCCGCGGCGGCTAAGAAGGCTCACGCGGCGGAAGGGCGGCAGTTTAGACGAATCACTGTATCGTTTTTCTTGGGTGTTCACACAAAACCCTGAGCCGAATTTACAAGTATAAATTTTTTCATTTTGACCAGAAAATATTTCAACAGAAACTCAGGTTTTTGTAAAGTTTGGTTTTTGGATTTTTCCGGTTCCGAACTTCGTTACACTTCACTACTAAGCTAGTTTAAGTTTAGTTAGGCTCTGATACCACTGTAAGTCCACGTTGCGACCCCCGGTTCTTACGGGGAGGCGGAAACGGTATAAAATCAAAATTTTAACGCAAGAGGCAACATGGACTAAGCAAGGTCGGGATCTTTACCTAAACTAAAACTAGCAAACTAAGCTAAAGATATTTAGCTACTCGGATGAAGATGGTTATACCTAAACTTGAACTCCTTCTCTTCAAGCTCCGATGGTGGTTCGATGGCTCCTTCTCGTTGTCTCCGTACGCCGAAGATAGATCCACTTGAAAGCTCCAACCTTTAGCTCCTTCTTCGTTCTTTGAAGAAACTAGTTCACTTGGTTTGCTAAACCTAGTGAACTAGAATGAGTAGAGATGAAATAGAATGGGATTTTATCTATGGTTCTTGATTCTCAACTCATGAGACAAGAGAACCATAGATCAAGAGAGGGAGCAAGAGGTTGAGGGTGAGAGCAAGAGGAGAGCTCAAGAACAAGAGAGAGAATGAGCAAGAAAGAATGAGCAACTCTTTTGTCTTTCACCCTCTCATAATCCAAAGCAATGATAACTCATCATATCAACAAAAGTCTTATGTGATGGTTGAAGTAACCATAACCTTATCATGTCATGCACTCATTTTACTCAAATGAACAAGCAAGAAAAAGTCTTTGGCATGAAATGATAACCATGGTTATCATGATGGTCAACTAGTCAAGCCTAGTCAACCGGTCAACAAGTCAACAAAAGTCAACAAGTCACCAAAGTCAACAAGTCAACAAAAGTCAACAAGTCAACACCCATATCACCATAATACTTAATTAATATAATAGTTAATCACATATCATATTCTCATTAGGGTTGAGCATAAAGTCAAAAAGTCAACGGTCAACTGTCAACAACCCTAATGAGAATCCGCTGCCTCTGCCTCCCTGTCATTTGTGCATACACACCCGCATCCGCGTTCCGAGGAACACGAATGCAAACTGGATAAATCCAATCCCATAAGGTACACTAGGATCTGGCTTAAACCAAAGCCCGCTAGTGTAAACTGCCCGGACACTGTACGTGCACAAGTGCACGGATGTGACCGAACCCTGTCGCAAAACCATGCGACCTGTCGCAATACCATGCGACCTCTACTCTTTTGCCTAAAGGCGAAAAGCTTTCTGTGTGGGACTCTAAAGACTCGACACTACGCTGGCAGTGGGTTTAACCACAGACCGCAAGCGGCACTAGCTGTGCGTAACGGTCCCCAGGTAATGCCGACAAGAAGACCGACGAGGCGAAACCCATCTGAACTCCTACTGAGCCAGAGTGTGACATTCTCCATACAGTCCGGTCTGTTCGTCTGATACATCGCATGGCGGGCCTAGGGGGCGGTAAACGTCAGTCCCCCAATAGCGGTACAAGTCGTGCCGGAGTGAAGCCCAATACACCCTGAGATAACACTGGAAACCTACCAGTATATCTCGTTTGCCCTGGCCAGGGACTACTCGTGTAATGGCTCTCCTAGACACAGCGCGATGTCAACCCCCAATACCGGGAGAGACGAATCCTGTCTAACCGTCACTGCCTCCAAGTGCTTCGGGACTGCACCCAACCACTACCTGTTTGCACGACTCCTTTGAGCCGTGGTAGGGTAGTGATCAAAGTACAGTGGGAACACACTCGAGGCGGAGTGACAGTGTCAAGTCAGCGGACTAAGCTGTACTCATGTCACCTGGGAACTGATAACTGACGATAGGTATAATACCAACTAGTCAGTTCCCGACGAGTCCTGTCCAGTGTACCCGTAACCTAACGAGCACCCGCATACTATCTCAAGTACGACGTACTGACGGCTGTGGGACAGACCGTCTCCCACACTGGGATGAGAAGCGCATGCGCTGGTCTACTCTGGAGTATCGATGCCCTGTCTCGATAGTCCTGCGACCAGGGACCTGCATAAGGATGTGCTTATAGATTACCCAGCCCCACTAGTGTGACGGCCATCACATCGCTGGTAATCAAGCAAAGATCCTAAGGGCTCTACTAATGTGTATAGGCGATATACAAAAATAAACACATGTACACATTGAAGTAGAAACAAACCAAGTAGCATACTACTATTTTGAGCAAGATTGTCAATACAAGGTGAATATCCCAAGCTTCCATTAAGTAATATACATACTAGTATGATACAGTAATGGCCTCTAGGGCATATACACTAACAATAGGGTGCCGTAAGGAGCGGATTGTGGTTGGGTTAACGGGAGTTGATTTAAGTTGTTGGGCAAGGAAAGAGTGAGAGAGATTTCCTTCTCTCAAACTTCTCTTATCCTACCCTAACAAGTATAGAACTACTCACACTTCATAATACGGAAAAATAAAACAACACAAAAGAGGAAGATAGAAAGAAGGAGATTAGAAGAATACGACTAACTGTTTGCGACCTCACCTTGGCGAGGATCAAGCGTAAGTATCATTGTCGTATGTAAGGATAAAGAAAAAGAGAGAAGAAACAAACAACAAGGAAATAACAACAACTACTTAACAATTAAAATTACAACAATTATAACAAGTAAAGAAAGAGACAAGCATGATAATGAAAATGGTCTTCTTTATTCATCACTCTTCACTCAAAAGCTCACTTACAAGTTTAATGGAGAAGAGGTGAGAAGAGGAAGAAGAACATGTAACTAAAACTTAGCAAAAGAAATACAAAGTTATGGACCCCTTCCTTCACAAACTTCTGGGCTATTTATAGGCCAAAACATGAAACCCTAGGGCAACCACCAGAACCCTGGTGAAAAGACCAACCTACCCCCAAAAGCCCTGTATGTTTGGCGCCAGAACGGCCGCGCAAGCGCGGCCAATACCCCTCTTTGACCGCGCTTCCGCGGCCGTATAGATGACTTAGGCTTGGGTATTTTTGGTGGGACCCTGGTTTGATGTGATCTTCCTTATGGTATATGTATTTTCCTATAATTGCTTCACGAATTTTCCAGAATTTCTGTTGAGGGAAAGGTGGACTTTTTGTCAAGATTTTGTCATGATTTGCCTCGAGCTCCGCGTAGATCTCTTGGATCTTGTGCTACCATTGAGCCTTGTGCCTGAAAACGACATTGATTTGACATTTTGTCTTCCTAAACTGGTATCTGGCAGCATACGGATGAAGAGCGGAGACCGTGTTTTATCTGTGGTTGGCAGGAACCGGATTTTTGTCGTGTTTTCCATGAATTTCTCCGTTTGAGAACCGGGAACCTGTATCCTGCAATTGACTAGCAAACACGGCTCAAGAGTATCTACCGACATGCAATGTGATAAAAATTGGGCGGTATGAAAATGCAAAAATCTGATATGAACAGCTGGGTAGCTTCCTGCTCGGTCCATCCACAGCGGGTAGTTTCCTGCCCAATAAACGCTGTAGATCCAAAGCCCTCATCACGAGGCCACCAGGTAAATTCCTGCTCGGTCCATCTACACGGGTAGCTTCCTGCCCAACAACGCTATGGATCCAAAGCCCTTACCGTGAGGCAGCCGGGTAGCTTCCTGCTCGGCTCATCTATAAGGGGTAGATTCCTGCCCAACAACGCTGTGGGTCCAAAGCCCTCATCACGAGGCCACCAGGTAGATTCCTTCTCGGTCCATTCACAGCGGGTAGCTTCTTGCCCAACAACGTTGTGGATCCAAAGCCCTCACCGCGAGGCGGCTGGGTAGCTTCCTGCTCGGTCCATCCACAGCGGGTAGTTTCCTGCCCAATAAACGCTATAGATCCAAAGCCCTCATCACGAGGCCACCAGGTAAATTCCTGCTTGGTCCATCTATAGCGGGTAGCTTCCTGCCCAACAACGCTATGGATCCAAAGCCCTTACCGTGAGGCAGCCGCGTAGCTTCCTGCTCGGCTCATCTATAAGGGGTAGATTCCTGCCCAACAACGCTGTAGGTCCAAAACCCTCATCACGAGGCCACCGGGTAGATTCCTTCTCGGTCCATTCACAGCGGGTAGCTTTTTGCCCAACAACGCTGTGGATCCAAAGCCCTCACCGCGAGGCGGCCGGGTAGCTTCCTGCTCGGCTCATCCACAAGGGGTAGATTCCCGCCCTACAAAGAAGTGGATCTAAAGCCCTCATCACGAGGCCACTGAGTAGATTCCTGCACGGTCCATCCACAGCGGGTAGCTTCCTGCCCAACAACGCTGTAGATCCAAAGCCCTCACCGCGAGGTGGCCGGATAGCTTCCTGCTCGGCTCATCCACAAGGGGTAGATTCCTGCCTTACAAAGAAGTAGATCTAAAGCCCTCATCACAAGGCCACTGAGTAGATTCCTGCTCGGTCCATCCACAGTGGATAACTTCCTGCCCAACAACGTTGTGGATCCAAAGCCCTCATTATGAGGCCACTGGGTAGATTACTGCTTGGTCCATCTACGACGATCCAAACCCCTCATCATGAGGCCACTGGGTAGATTACGGCTCGGTCCATCTACGACGGGTAGCCTCATGTCCAACAAACGCTGCGGATCCAAATCCCTTCTCACGAGGCAGCCGAGCAGCTTCCTTCTCGTCCCATCCACGGTGGGTAGCTTCCTGCCCAACAAAGACGTGGATCTAAAGCCCTCATCACGAGGCCGCCGGGCAGCTTCCTGCTCGGCCCATTCACAGCGGGTAGCTTCCTGCCCAACGAAGACGTGGATCTAAAGCCCTCGTCACGAGGCCGCCGGATATCTTCCTGCTCGGCCTTAATGGTGGATCCTTGAGCCTCGGATTAAACCAGCAGGCAGGCCTCTACCCGGAGCACGTGCCCGAAGTAGGCAAACTCCTAGCATGACCCAAGTAAATAAAGCTCGAGTTCAGTCGATAGCCGGCTCAGACAGACGAAGCAACGTCTCCATTATGACACCGTCCTTTCGGTGATCCACTGATGTCATCGGGGATACGCGCGAAAATTAAGGCGCACGGTGAGACACCACGTGGACTCAAAGATCGAAATGACGCAACCGCCAAACGCCATGTCGTTCCCGGGCAATCCACACTATGATTCTCGGCACCAAAATGAGCAGAAGAAAACCAAGCAGGCCACTCTCGACCTGACCCAAAAATAGGTCGGAACGAGAGTGGGAGGCTAATGATGATGCTCACAAGTGGGAAGTCCCCAGATCACGACACGTAGCGGATGACGTGTCCCGGGGGCTATGGAGCTGGAATAAGTATGATGCATTGGGAACGTTCCTCGGGACCTCGTCTCTGAGGACGCAACCGACCTTTCGGAGACCTCCCTGAGTACTTTCCATATTCACCTAGCAAACAGCCAACAGCTCACCTCCGAGCAGTCTAGCGAGCTTCCTTAGCCTCCTTGCTCATCTTCGAGCTGTCTGACAGGCCGAGCTTCCTCGGCCTCCCGGCTCGTCTCCGAGACTTCTGACATGCCGAGCTTCCTCGGCCTCCCGGCTCGTCTCCGATCCATCCTACAGACCGATCTTTCTCGGCCCCCCCGATCAATCGAGAGCGCGGAGCCCAAGCGCCCCCGCAACGGCTCCGCGTATCTCGCCAAAACGAGATATCCGCCGCCCCACGTACTGCGCCCCACGCTGGCGCGTTCCCCCATTAATGGGCGTATCCCGCCATTAATGAGAGGATAACGCAGGGGCGTAACTGACGGCGAGGATCTCGCATCTGCTCGCTCCACGCGACCACTATATAAACCCCTTTTTCAGACGACTCAGGTAACGAGAATCCATTCCAATACGTCGTTACTCTGCCCTTATTCCACAGTACTAACTTGATCGTCGGAGGGTCCGGTCACCCACCCCGGTACTTCTTTTGCAAATAGCTCAACGTCGACACCAACACATTGAGATCCATACACTCAAACCCCAAACAGATCTCAACCATTCAAAACCGCTCACTATCAGATCGACGGAGGACAATTTCTGAGGGAGATCACCACCTCCATCACCAAGGAAAGCTCAATAAAAAAACAATCAATATAAACTAGCATATAGACGAATACGGAATAATAAGGATGTGTTGAAGCATATGATAAATTTGTTTCGAACAGGCTATAGGGCAAAAGGTAAGAAGGGAAACTAAAATTAAAATAAAGTTAATATGACGAGAACAATGAGATGAGGTGGCTTCCATATATGGTTGTAGGAAAATGGAACGGCTTCAGTCAGTTTGTCAAAAATTAAATCTTAATGAATTTATTTGTAAGTTGTTAATATAGAATGCCAAGAGATATTATTAGAATAGATTATAGAGTAATTAATAAAGTGAAGTATAATGAAAGAACACAAAAGGTTTTGGTTATAAATGAGTCAAGTCATGCGCCATCCATATGTTAAATATAAAATATATTCTTCCAACCCTCATCATAATTTCGAAATTTTCATGCTGTAGAAGCGACATTTCAAATGGTATCAGAGTAACCTAGGTTCGATTATCACTTGGCGAATATTAAATACGGTTTTATTAAAATTAAAAATACCGCTGCGCAAAAGCCTATGTTTCGGCCCAAAAAGTCATATTAGAATATAAAATATATTCTCTCAGCTCTCATTATAATTTCGAAGTTTTGGTGCTGTGGCAGAGACATTTTACGGCAGGTAACTTAAAAACTTAGTTAGAATTAACATGATGTAAGTACTCGATGTCTTAATAGTCGCACTCACACATGGACATGGAGTATAAAGAAACGGTAGAAATATAAAAATGAGTGAGAAAGTGAAACCAAAAAATATGGGTGAATTTATAAAAGAGACAAATAAAGAGGGGACAATTAAACAAAATATGAAATATAATAATGATATTACTACCCACTTATATATCTAAACATGCTTCTCACAAAAATAGTTTTCATAAACCGCTAATAATAAAATAGAGAGTTTATATATCAAAAGCGATTAACGAGACTACCAAAATTTGGTTATCATTTTCACTTAGTAAAATAGTGTAGATATAGATAGTTTAAATACCATAATTACAAGGCATAAACACAAAAAACCCTAACCTAAAATTTAGGGTTATTTTCCTTTTTAGAGCAATAACAACAATTATCATCAAATTAATGTATGATTCTTGATGATAACATAAAAATTTTGGATGTCTGTTTAAAATTTATTAGAGAGAGAGAGAGACAAACACACAAACACAGAGAGAGAGAGGATGGGAGCTCGGTTTTCTTTTTTTTCTTTTCTTATTTTTTTGGGGGGGTCTGGCTAATCGTCACGGGTTGGCCCGTTGACCAAATTTTATTTTTCATGGTCCCTCCAAATATTTTTTAACCGTCTCCGACTGACTCCTTGGGAAGGCCCTATAGCTTGAGGACAGTTTTAACAATCCCGGCTGCTGTCCCGGCCCATAGGAGGGGTTTGTAGTAATGTATCAAGCATGATAATGGAAGATCAGGATCCTCATTATATGACGCAAGAAGTGAAATTGCATCAGTAAGTTGTATCAAAGCAAATCAGACTGCCCACAGATTTAAAGACTACCAAATCTTCTAGGAATATATGATGTCAAACATTACTAATTTTGCAAATACAAATTTAATGACAAAATAAAAGCGAAAAGACCAAATTGTGAAATATCTGCAACCAAGTCTGTATACAATAATTAATTCCATACCCAAAAAGAATGAAACAATAGTTCTTCAATCATTACTATTTACCAACAACCAAACACTCAGTCGATAATTC
Organism: Agapanthus africanus; assembly: GCA_030015575.1. Lineage (NCBI taxonomy): Eukaryota > Viridiplantae > Streptophyta > Magnoliopsida > Asparagales > Amaryllidaceae > Agapanthus > Agapanthus africanus. Next base: position 392,791,776 of record JASDDO010000026.1, on the reverse strand, counting down.
TCTTGCAAATCACATGGATCCCACAGGAATCATTTTGACGGCAGCAGCAACGGGCATGCTAAAAAATCCGATGAAAACTGTGGCAAACCATTGAGTAAAACTGAGGGGAGTCGTGTTAGCAAAATCACCAAGGAATTGTACTATTATGAATTGGAAAATAATGGTGCTCGAGATGACAATCACAAAAACGTAGTTCTCCATAATTCCCCGGAACACGTCTATCTTTTCCATCTCTCTCGAGCTGATCTCATTAAACAACTGTCCAAGGAATTCAAAAAATTAATTAGCATGATACAGTGAAATAATTTTCTTAGAAGGAAAAGTTTGAGATATTACTTCTTGGTTAAGGGTAGGATATATTTACCACATTAATTGTATAGCCATTTGGTATGGGCACTTCCCCTCTTGGGGCGAGTGCAGGGTTCGAAGCACAGGAACCCCAGAGAGGAAGTGGCCACAAATCAACGCTTTAGGGGCAAATTCGTGGGTCTCCTGGATGTGTGTGTTGTGTGTGTGTCCTGTGCTTAGGTTCGGGCTTACGGGGCCAGTGCAAAAAAAAAATAAAAAATAATAATAATAATAATAATAATAATAATAATAATAAAATAAAAATTGTATAGCCATTTACAAGAGAAATTAAAATACTTCACCAGTTATGATGACTGATGAGGTTATCAAATTCAACTCAAATTTCTATTTCATGGCTTTATGAGTATCTTGTTTCATAAGAAGAAATCTGTTACCAAAAGGGAATTCTAAATGACACTTTTATTAGATATATAATTGTGGCTGAGAATTTCGAAATCCATTAGATCCATTGCTCGGCTTGATAAGTACAGTTGATTCGAGCTTAGGTGTTGAAATTATAGACTAATAGTATCACCTTGATTAGCACTAGGACTAGATCATCAACTTGTATAATAATGGATCCAGTCAATGCATAAAGACACTCGCGGCTTTTAAAATTTCAGGAAAAAATGTAAAACAAGGTTCTATTCCTATTTTAAGCTCATGAAATTTGTAAAATGCCTAACATAAAAGAAAGTATTCAATAAAATTTAGGTTTTTGTTATCTTTTAATTTGAATCTTAAATTCAAATATGACTGGTACGTAGAGCTCCAATCAATTTTATGTTGCTAGTACCTACTTAATTTTATGTAGCCGAAGGAAACCTATAAACTAGAATGAAAACTCTATAGGACAGCTACAAATAGATGCTTATGGGGTTAAAAAAGATATATTAGTTGAAAAAATTTAGGTTTTTGTTATTTTTTAATTTGACTCATCCTAGTTTTAAACACGCACCAAAGTAATTAGATATTAAGCAAGGCAGTAGAATAATTTGATATCTAGGTTCCATCATTCAAAACAATGGGGAGATCGATAGTGATGTTAATCAAAGGATCCAAGCTGGTTGGTTGAAATGGAGGAGTGCAACAGGGATTTTGTGTGATCGTAACTTTCCGTTAAAATTGAAAGGGAAGTTTTATCGGAGCGCTATTCGGCCTGCCTTATTATATGGTACAGAATGCTGGGCTCCTAAGAAACATCATACACAGAAGATGCACGTAGCGGAGATGCGCATGCTTCGTTGGATGTGCGGTAACACTAGAAAAGATAAGGTACGAAATGAGAATATTCGTGCAAAAGTTGGTGTAGCACCTGTGGAGGAGAAGATGCGGGAAAACCGGCTAAGATGGTTTGGTCATGTGCGACGCAGACCTATGGAAGCACCGGTTTAGATACTCTCGATATGGGCAATGGCAAAAGGGCAAAAAGGAGACCGAAGAAAACATGGATGGAGGTGATACGAAACGATATGGTTGCCAAAGGACTCGATGAAAGTATATTATTCGATAGAAGTGAGTGGAGGCAGAGGATCCATGTGCTGGACCCGGCGTGATTCTCATGTTGGTTCATGTAGCCTACCTCATATGCTTGGGATAAAAGGCTCAGTTGTTGTTGTAGTAGAATAATTTGATGGGCGAGGGTCGTTGTCACAATTGCGTATGCTAAAAATATGCTTGGGACCACTGGTGCAGCAAAATTAAGTTTAAGGAGGATGTTCAAAAGTAAACCTAATTTTGCAATATGCAGTTTGTTCAAGGGGGTTTATATAAAAGGTTGTGAAAGTGTCTAGAGTATTGTCTTGTAGAAGAATAGAGAGAAGTTTCTTGGAAAGTTTCTTGAAATGTCGTAGATATCTAGAAGGTTTCAAAAGGAGACATGGAAGTATTCCTAAAAGAGTCATTAAAATGTCTTTGTAGAAATTTGTAGAAGCTAGAAGCGTGTAGAAAGATCCCCAAATGCCTATATATACTAATGAGGTCTCTTTGAAAACGTAACAAGCAAGAAATATTCAAGAAAAAATGAGTTTTAGCCACTCTCCCATACAATTTCGAATTTACAATTTTATCATCCTCTTCCTTGCAAAATAGTGAGTGAAATCCTTATCCATCACAATATATTGGTACCAGAGCTATCGATTTCCAACAGAGCAGCCAAGCGGTAAAGGGAAAGATTTATAAAGGGGAGACTAGTGGTCAAATCCTTGGATATTCCCGAAGAAACAAAGTGAAATAGCTCAAATGTAAGATCAAATACAGCTCTGTTTAAGTTCAAGATAAACTCAAGCTGCCTCAAATCAAGACGTTATAGCTGAAAATTCAACTCATCTCAAGCTTAAGCTCACTTGACTAGTAATAATGTTTATGATGCAAAAGATATAAGCTATCAAATTGTTGTATTTTTTCAGAATATGTACCAGAATTCTCTGAAACATAAAGTATGGTCCCTATAATGAGTACATAGGTCATATAAGTTGTCTATCATTCACTGAATTCTAATATAAACAAAATAAAAAACAAGCCAAAGAAAAGTTTGCTGCAATAATTTACCTGACAGAAGACAAAAGTATTGAAAATAAGTGTATTCAGTGCGATGTCAGACTCAGGGCCCTGCAGCCCAAAAAGCGATAATCCTTCTGCTTGGAAATACCATATTATAATAAATTGATATAGAGATTGCCCAAATATATTTCTCCACATCACATTGCTGATAAAATTCCCTTTCCTTCCAACTGGTGTTCTCTTCATCAAATCCTTAGTCGGTGGTTCTGTTGCCAACGCAAGCGCTCCAAGTGTATCCATTATCATGTTGACCCAAAGCAATTGAACCGCAGTGAGAGGAGCCTTTCCTTTTTTTTTTATGGGAATTGAAATAATGAGGTATACAGAATAAGATTGTTCTAATTTGTGGCTAGAAAGCTTTAAGAAGAGTGAAAGAATAAAGAGCTTACCAGTAAAGCAGGCAGAGGAAAAATTAACAACTAGAGCAACAACGTTAACGGTCAGCTGAAATTGTACAAACTTCTGAATGTTAATGTATACAGAGCGACCCCATTTGGCCACGGTTACAATTGTTGAAAAATTGTCATCCAGAATTATTACATCAGCGCTCTCTTTTGCTACCTGTATGAAAAATTAATAGTAAAAGAAACTTATAGTCAAAAACATTAATACAAAAAAATTTGGGAGTTATAATACTAAAATATGTAACCTGATTTATGATTTAAAAAGGACCAAAATGCTGCCACACAAATCTTACAAACATGAAAACCTTTGTAAAACCTGTTTCTGTAGAATTTTATAAAACAAGGTTTTGCAAACTCAAACACAGTCCATACAAAAAAGTATTTTGTTGAAAATCCCATCCATTAAAATCTCTTATATATAACAACTTGGGGTCGGCTATATGGATCATTCTTTTCTTATTTGCTCTGTTAAATGCCATTTCCTCTTTAATTAACATAGCTTTTTTAGTAACCTCTATACATATTCATTTAGGTCTACCTCTTCCCTTAGTTACGCCAAGAACTACAACTTGTGTCAATTTTTCTAATCAGGCCATTGATTGCTATTCGTTGACCATGTCCAAACTGTCACAATTAGTTCTCTCGTATCTTATCCTCTATGAGAGATATATACTCATTTCTTATCATATATTTTAGTGTATTATCATTCATCTATCTTAACATTCGCGTTTCAGCCATAATCAGTTTTTTGACATGTTTCTTAAATACCCAACATTCTGATCCATAAAGAAGCGCAGGTCTTATTGCCGTATTACAAAATTTTCTTTTTTAATTTCAAAGATACTCTACTATCACATAACACTTCTGAAACACTGCCCGCTTCAACCATCTCGTTTTGACCCTATGGATTACATTCTTTTCAATCTTTCCATCATGATTATTATAGATCCTAAGTAATATGTTTTTCTAAGACTATATAAGATATATGTACTTCATAAATTGGTAATATGTTTCTCTAAAACTATATAAGATAGTTCAGAAATGGCAGGGAGTCGAAAAGCTGCAAAAGCGACATAAGACAGGAGTCGTTTTAGTTCTTCTTTGAAATTAATGAATAAGGTGAATGGCTCCTACACTCTACACTAAATAAGGGACATCTTTTTTCCCTAAACAAGTTAGCACTCTGCATCAAACTTGTAACATTTTCTATCACAAGAAAGTGTGATAACATGATATGATATATCTCATTAAAACTGTCTTGGATATTTTTGTTATGTTAAATAAATTTAGTTATCATTTGGCATGCTGAGATTCTGATAGTTTGGATTTATTGTTGAGATAGTTTGTTATCTTTTTTTAGATCGAGAGTTGTATAAATAAAGTTGGCTTTTTTGATAATATAATTGATCGAGTATTTATTTTTTTATCAAGTGCAATCCTAGTATCTCTCCTTAAGACAGAGAGTAATGGACTATTAAATTTGATCTATTTGCACATGATCAAAAGTAGATTTGTCCTCTATTTTTCCTAATTACTTAACATTTCTGTTAGAATATGATATAGTTCATTGTAACTGTTTTGGATATTTTTGTTATATTAGATAAATTTAGTTATCATTTAGTATGTTGAGAATATGTTACTTTAGATATATTGTTGGGATAGTTTGTTATCCTTTGTTAGGATCAAGAGTTGCATAAATTAAGCTTCTTTGGTAATAAATTGATCGAGTTTTTAGAAATATGTCATATTGATTTATTTGTTTTCTATTTATCCTTCTTATCAATAGCTTATAAATTGATCGAATTACCAAAAGTATTTTGCTAAAATCTATTTATACTTCTTATCAATAGCTTAGTTTTCCAAAAAAAACAAAAACAAATAAATTAATATGACATATATCTGATCAGACTCTTCTATCGATCATTATCATCCGCTTCTACCAAGTTCAAGTTTGTGCAATCCTTTTTTCCACGATGTTTCTTGGCAACATACTTTTTCTTATACTAGGTAACTTTAGTAAAAGTGACTTTTAGGCGAGTCCGCCTTACTTATGTGAAAGAGGCTAATGGTTTTATGGTCCATTTTGTTGCGGCGAAAGAGATCAGTGTCATGTGTCCGCGTTGCTCGCTGCAAGAAATATTTTGTTCTCCACCCTTACTGGTTGCATATTCCAGTTCAACATATTATCTAAACTCAAAGTTATCCGCCATGAGTTTGAGAGAGGCAGTTAGAATATGATATATTTCATTATAACTGTCTTACATATTTTTGTTATATTAGATAAGTTTAATTATCATTTAGTATGTTAAGATTCTCATAGTTTAGATATATTGTTGGGATGGTTTGTTATCCTTTGTTAGATCAAGAGCTGTATAAATTGAGATGCTTCTTTGATAATAAATTGATCGAGTTTATTGCTTTCTTATCAATTTCAAGCCTAGAAGATATCCTAGAAAACAAGAACACTTCATTGACTTCGAAATCATGTGTAATCTTGATTTCTTATCGAGCTCTAGTCACCTCCAGCGATAAAATATTTTACCCCATTTTCACAGAGTAGAGAGAAAAAGGGAGCACGAAAACTCTGATCCATACTTTCATGCACTGCTTGCTTGACCAGTAACACTGAAACAGACTGTGATTCCACATTATCATGATTGCAGCTCCAGAGACGATAGATGTGTGTGTGTTTGTGCACGCACGTGTGTGAGAACCAAATATATTAGCTAAACAGATTTCTTTTCTTGCGACTATCAAGCGTGGGGTATTATGAAGTTATTTATGTTACATACCAAGTTACCAAGCAACACTAGTCTATATGGAGGTAAGATTGCTATCCGAGACTTCTTCTGGAAATGAACTCATACCTAACTACATATATTTCTTAAGTGTGTAGTGTCTTAGTTAATTTTCTTTATATCACAAGCACAGAGTCTAATTTGCTTCTACAAAAGTTAATGGAGCTACAATAGGTTGAAAATTTTAGGTTAATGTTAACTGTGCATTATGAATTTGCAGATAAATGAAGAATATCACCAGCAAGATATAGTTATTATTTCTGAACGACAAAAATACATAACTGTTAGTCTTCAGCAGTTTTGTTTCAGTTAAACCTAGACAAAACCTATTCGATCAACGACCAAATGGTTATTACTATTCACATCATCATCACCAGTAGCTTTCTGGGTAAGAGAGGTTATCAACGAGTATCAAGAAAAAGTAGGATGGAAGTATCTACTTTGTTTACACAAAAAGGCATCATGTGTTGCATATTAAATGAAGATTATTTGTCTAATATATTTAACTGTGATAATTGATAAGTCTTTTGCCTAGTGATGGATGATCGTCTAAACTATAGACGCTCACATGGTTACTAATGAAGCCCTCAGCAAGAGATTAGGAAAAGCTAAGGTGCATTCAACCATGAAGGTTCATGTCCCCTAAAAAAAAGAGAGAGAAAACATCTTGTTCTATGATCATAAACCAACATATTTATCTCACGAAACAAAGCACACCATCAACTTCTAGAGGTTTCTAGTATTCTCCTACTCTTTCATCATTCAAACATAACAATCTAAAATGGCAAGCGATGAAACTGAAAATATTGATGCATAAAGTGCTAACTATTTGAGTTCTCCTTTTCTTCAAACGTCGTGTTTTATGGAGGTATCTTGACAGAAGAACAATATAACATGATGAAACCATGAACTACCTATGCCGGAACAAGGAGACGGGGAACCGAAATAGATCATGATGATTGGTCAGATATGCTGAAAATTCCCTTGGCTTCAATTTAGTTTCAAGAGTGGGTGAAATAGAAATTACCTCGGTTCCTGCAATACCCATTGCAAGACCAATATCTGCTTCATGAAGTGCCGGAGCATCATTCGTACCATCACCGGTCACAGCCACAACTTCATCAAAAGTGGTCCGCAGATGTTTTACTAAATTATGCTTATCCAATGGTGAGGATCTGGCCATTACCTGGTAATTTATAAAAAGTAAATTATAACTTTCTTACAAATTAAAAATCAACAAACACTATATAGGCAAAATTGCAGGAAATACCCTTCATGTTTGGGTTTAGGTCGTCTAACAGAAAATGCTTCTGTTTTGAAAACCTTCAGTTTGCCCCCGATTTTAATGGTTGTTAAAATTTTCTATTAAAGTCAAAATCATTTTCCCAAAATACCCCTCAGCACGATTATTAATTAATGAGAAAGTTGCAGCAAAATAACAGAAGTTTAGGGGTATTTTCGTAATTTGATCGAACAGAAATAACAACACCCTTAAACTCCGAACGGGCAAAGTGCATGTTTTGGACAGAGGGATACAGCCTGCTATATGCCCCAAGTAAAGGGTATTTCTGGTAATTAAGCCTTTTAAATATTATCAGAATGCAAAATTAGAACCTGTATCTTTGGGATTAGCTCAGTCAACTGTTCTAAACTCTTCTCCCTGAAATCTGGGCCTTCGATAGCTACACCATCATCAGTAAGTATCCCGCATTCCCTGGCAATAGCCTTTGCTGTATTTATGTTATCTCCTGTAACCATTCTCACTGTAATCCCCGCAGATCTACAAACTGCAACCGACTCCTTAACACCGGGACGGACCGGATCTTTGATACCCACAATTCCTATACAAGTATACCCATCAAGAGGAATTTGTTGCTTAGGCGAGAAATCATTCTCTATTTCCATATAAGCAAGGCAAAGTGTACGAAGAGCTTCTTTTGCAAAACTCTCTATTGTATCCTTAAGATGAGCGACTGCCGCTTTGTCAAGAGGAACAACTTCACCTTCAGAATCTAAAAACTTATCGCAAGCAGTCAAAATTATCTCAGATGCACCTTTACAATGCACACGATATTTCCCATCAGGAAGTTGAAGCGCCACTCCCATTCTCTTCTTAGTAGAATTGAAAGGCTCCACTTTGACAAGTGTAGCTGCATTACGCTCGTTTTGAAAATTCCCGCCGAGTGATAAGCCAAACTCTAATATAGCAGTCTCAGTCGGTGTTCCTAAAATTTCGGTTTTGCCATCTTGATTGATAACGACTTCTCCTCCAGTGTTGTTAAATATCGACTGCAGAAGAATTTTAACTGCAATTTCTGGAATTTGAGAGCATATAGTGTTAGCCTCTTTAGGATTGCTCAACTCCTTAACATATCCACAAATGCAAGCTTTTACAACAGTCATATGATTTGTTGTGAGTGTTCCGGTCTTATCACTACAAATTGAAGTAGCCGACCCCATTGTTTCACAAGCTGCGAGATTGCGCACCAACGCTTTATCGTTCATCATCTTCTTCATTGCAAAAGCAAGGCTCAATGTCACAGCCAAAGGAAGCCCTTCTGGAACTGCAACTACAACAATTGTAACAGCAATTGCAAAATACTCCAACAATTCCAATGCATCGTCCCCTGACCAATTCAAGATCAAGCCTTGATGATATTTACGTCTAATAAGAGATTGCGTTAGAACAGCAAATGTGATTAACGCAAAGAATACACCAATCTTGCCGATGATAGTAGCAACACCATTCAATTTTACTTGTAAAGGAGTCTCATCGTCTCCTCCTTCACTAAGTGTGGCCATCAACTTACCCCATTGGGTCCTCATGCCAACTGTTGTAACCAACATCTTGCATGAGCCATCTTGGACTTTAGTTCCGGATAAAAGAAAAGGATTTTCGGAATTAACAACGACCGGCTCGCTTTCGCCAGTTAAACTCGATTCATTGATTAATAAAGAAAATCCTGATACAAAAAGTCCATCAGTTGGTACTTGATCTCCTATCGTTAAATGAGCGATATCGCCAGGAAGAAGGTCGTATATCGAAATCTTCTGCCGAAACCCATTTCGCGTGACTTGTATAGATATCTTCTTTTTCTCTTTGTCCAGATCCTTGAACTGCAAAGACTGTCTATAATCGCTAGTTGCAGTCACGAAAACGACTAAAAGGATGCTAGCCACAATCCCGAGGCCATCGTGAGCCCCTTTAGGCCATCCTTCTGTGGCGATGCCAACAATTAGAGATACAAAGGCACATGCTCCAAGAATCATAAGGGTCATGTCTTGAAGCGCTTCCCATACAAAAACCCAAAAGCTTCGGGCTTCACTTTCAGTGAATTTATTGATTCCATATATTTCTTGTCTATGGCTCAAATCATCCTCGGTTGCATTGAGCCCGTTTTCTGTTGATGTGGAGAGCTTGTTGACAAGGCCTTCAACCCCACCATGAACTTTCAGTTTCTTCACATCGTGGCCTTCAACAATTGATTCCAACTCATCGGCACAAATCTCAAAGCCTGCTTTCTTGACTTCTTCAGGTGCTGTGTATTCACTCCGTAATGGGATACCTAATCACATTTGATTTGACACCGTTGATATTAAGAGAAGTGACTAAATATGACAAGAAAGTGGCAAAATATTTTATGTTAGTATACTAGATGAATCGATAGGTTACCATACCGTGTATGAACTGTAGTGCGGCTTTTGAAACTAATACAGCAACACGCAATTTCTCCTGCAAATCACATTATCGTTATACATGTTAAACTCTAATTAAGGATTGTCAAATATTTACTATATACTATCATGTGTTTGTGCTATTGGATAATACAAGCATCATAGACTCAATATAGATATCACAGGATTTTGCTGGTGACTGATGCAAGAAAAAAGTTGTAATTAATCTAATGGTTAAATAAATATGCAATTTCAAAGTTGAACGGATTTTTTTGAGTTAGAAGGTTTGATGCATGCAAGACCCACCCTTTCCTCAAAATAAATATTATTAGTCTTTTGTCCCGTTCTAGTGGTTTCATGCCTTAGAACTTGTGATCTTCCAAGCAATTACTCATGCCCAACTTGAATCTCTCACATGACTTGGAACAATTAAATGAACATTATTCTTCTATATTTTGTTCGACCATTATTCTTTTATATTTTGGTCATCTATTATTTTTCTATATTTAGTTATCCATTAACCTATTTATGTAATTCCATGTACTCCGATTTTGTGTCGTATGATCCATTTATGTTTCACTAGACAACCGAATAGAGAAGAAATAAGTGTTTTACAACATTTTGGAGTCCAATTTAGTTGATAGGAGACTAAATAAAAGCCTATTTGAGATATTTTCCTCTCCAACAAATCTATTATGTTTATCTCTCTATGTACTCTTCCACAAAATCAAAACCTCTAAACATCCATATCTCAATCCACAGGATTAGGGTTCTCAACCCGTCTTTGTAGAATTGGGATTAAACCGGTATCCGGGTTGTTAATTAATATTAATTAAGATTGACTTACTTTGTTGTCGACAACCCAACATCATAAGCTATTGTATATGGTGTTTCTTGACATTCAAAAGTCGATAACCCGACATTTTAAGCCTTTTCCCATCAAAATAAGATCAACTGCGAATCAAGAACCTACGAAAAGAGTTAAGAAAATTCTACGACCAATTGGGGTTGACGTCAACCCTCTATTAATTTGTTTCAAATTTCTTACCAAGAAAACATATGAAAAGATGCGATTCTTGCCATCCCCCTAAACAATGTTCAGGGAAGAATCTTGAAGAAGCCGTAAGGGGGACTAGAGACAAGTTTAGATAAGCTAAGTTTCATAAAGTTATCTAAAACTCAACTCCAAGATCCAAACAGTACCATGTCTGGCTTTCATTTTGGAGTTTACAGCATTGGCCTCAGGTCATAAACTTAAATCAAAAGCTAGCAAAACACAACAGATCAAACCAATCTCACATAACCCGAATGAAAAATGATTTAAAAGGGGCAAGACCTTGTTGGATTTCTTCATGGCCTTCGCCTCCCATCTCTTGGAGAGGTTGGCCGTGAACCGGAACCTCCGTTTCGGGTTCTTGACCACGCCGCACACCTTCCTCCATCGCTGAAGCGCGTACTCCGTCGAGTTCTTGGGCTTCACACCACCAAAATTCTCATTCAAATAGCTCTCCATCTCCTTTCCACAATCAAAATCTTACTCCTTCAGGTTTCAACAAAGAGGAACTTATAGTTCAAAAGGTTAAAGTGGGCACCTGAGCAGAAGCTTCCATGTTAGGCTTTTTTTGGAAGTTGAACAGACTTAGGGTATGAACCTATGAAGAGAGGGTATGAACCTATGAAGAGAGAGAACTGAGAGAGCTTAGAGAGAGAAAGGAGAGAGGGGGATAGCAAATTAATTTGTATAGGATCCGCAATTTTTGTTGCCAAGGGGGAAAGCGGTGGCAATGGACAGAGTTTCCATGCGTTGTGGAGGGGGGGTTACCTGAAAATGGGGAGTCAAACGAATCGAAATTTTAATCCGAGACCGCTTCAGGTTTAAGATCAATGGCTCAATGCCCTTGGCATAGTTTCCACGAGACACATGAGAATCTGTCTGGTATGATAAACCAACTCCATTGGCAGGACACTTCATATCATCGATAGCACGGAAGACTTCAAACACCTTGATGCTCCTATCGATTTATGAACGCCCAAGCGTTGTTACTTTAGTGATCTGCTTCTGCAACTCACACATCTTTTGACACAATGGCACACATGCTACCTCTCTATATGTAACATTTCAAAAAAATAAGATATTATTTTAATTAAAATAATAAATATTATGAACATTTTAATTTGTGGAAATTAGTTTTAATGATATGGTATAATTATATACCAATAAATTTGGAAATATTTGGAAATTTATATCAATTATTGATTTTAAAAGAATTTATGAAAATTGGGAATTGTACAATTTAGTATACAATGGTTTGTATATAAGTTAGTGTTACTAAACTCGATTAGTATTTAATCATGCATTGATTGTGTTTTGTGCATGTGACATGCACCATATCATATTTGCTAGCATTTGTTACATTTATTCTACCATGCTTTCTCTTTTTATTTTAGCATGACTTTGTTTTAATTTGGGAATGCAAAGGAAATAAAACCATAAGAAAAGGAAAAGGAAAATATTAAAGAAATGGGTATGGGCAAGAGAGAAAGGAGAGAGAGAGGTGAGGGGTCATTTGACCAAGGCTCTCATTTGTTTTCCCTTCATTTTCTTTCATCATTCTCACCTCCTCCTCTCTCATGGCTGCTGTAACACCCGAGCCCAATGCTACTGGTTTCTGTTGTCGTATGTTGGCGTATGGTATTTAATTCGTTGATCCTACTTGACTGTTGTTAGTTATAAATTTTATCCGGCAATTCATTTCTGCATATAACAATTTTAAGGTGTCTAAAATAAAATTAAAAATATTCGTCATGGCATGCTTGACACCCCTAACCCTGTTGTAGCGTCCGTGCATCGTGTTCTCGTCCCGTTCAGTGAAACGGGCGAGTTTGGACGGCTACACGCACGTACGTGTGTCCGTTTTGGGGGTAATGCTTTTTGATTGTAAAATACTTCATTTTAAATTTTGGATCCCGTCTAAAATTTTCTTATTTCAATTTCAAATTTTTGGACCCGACCCGGACGCAATTTGAAAATATTTTATTTTGCGCCAAAATCCCAATTTCTAATATTTTTTTTAACCGTCGATTATATTTAAATTATAACCCAAAATATTTTTTTCGTTTCCTCAAAAATCTTTCACAAAATTCCAGCCAATCAAATTTCGTTTAAAACCCCGGTGGGCCCCACCTTCGCTCTCTCTCTCTCCCTCTCTCTCTCGCTTTCTTTTTCTCTCCTCCCCAATTCTCTCTCCTCTCGATCTCTCTCTCCCCGTCTCTCTCTCTCTCTCGCCCCCCGTCTCTCTCTCTCTATCTCTCTCCTATATATATATTTTTCTCCCCTTAAATTTCTTCTTCCTCCAGCAGAACCCACCTCGCGCAACCCTAGCCGCTTTGCCCCTCGCCGCCGCAGCCCCAATGCCGACACCACCATCACCGGCCTCCTCGCCCTCGTCATCTCCACTGCACCCTCCTTCCTCCTTCATCAACTCCCCGTACACCCTGCATTAGCAACCGCGGCCACCTGCGCACCCCTGCACGCGTCTGCGCCGCCCGGAGTCGCCGCCGGTGACCTGTCCCCGGTCTTCGTGCGCACCCAGTAAGCCTACCTCTCCCTCCTCTCCTTCTTTCCTTCTTCTTCCTTTTCTTATTCTTTTCCCTGTTCTTGATTGGCCGATGGTTCCATGTAGGCAAGTCACCGGAGCTCCGTCGACGTGGTCGGCAATCACAACCCCTCCACGGATTATCGTGAGCAATCTCTTCTCAGATCCTCTTTTCCCTTCTTCTTTATTTTTCTTTTCTTTTCTTTTCTTGTTGCATTCTTGATCGTTCGCTGTTTTGCATCTCGCCGGAATCCGGCCGTGCCGGCGACATGTCCCGACGATCCAGCGAGGTACTCTGATCTGTGTGGCTCCACTGTTCGTCGTTTGGGTTCATTTCGTGAACCGTGCGCCCGTCGCGAGATTTCCCCGCCAACGTTTAACGTTCCGTATTCCCGGTTCGCGACCCGTCGAGGCAAGTACCCCGCGAGATTTCCCCGCCGACATTTAACGTTTAACGTTCCGTATTCCCGGTTCGGATCATGGGTACTGTGGCACGTGATTGTTCGTTTTTCCCGTTGTGTAGTATATAGAGAAAATTTGTAAAGAACTTCACAACCAAAAACTATTTTGACCGCAATCAAACTACGGTGTCGGATGTAGTTTGTAGTGAGTGCGGATCGTCCACAGGGATTGCACGATTCACTTGTATTTCGATACGTTTGAAATGAAAAGTTAAGCAACAATAAAAGAAAACATGATTCAAGAATGATTTGTATTCGAGTGTCACTATTCTTTATGCAAGAATCAAGAAACTATAAACAATCAAGAATCGGTTGTTTTGATAGTATTTCCAATCAACAATCAAGAATATAAGAGAGGCTCGTAGGAATCGATAGGATCAATAGACGTGATGTAATCTAAAGATATCGTGTTCTTGTCCTTCGAAGGATTGATACTAGATTGATGATGATCGACGAGAGTTGGGGCTTTATCGTGAAACTAGGGTTTCATCCTATAACCCTTGTTCTTTCGTCGATATCATTCCTTTTCTAGCCTCTACCAAATTCAAGAAACGATCGTAACTCCCCAATTTCGATCGATGTCAATCAAAAAAGCATCGAAACGAAATGGGTCATCGTTTCTTGAACTAGCTAGGGTTTACAAAACTCGTGGGAATCAAGAATCGATTAAAGCTATGTTACATCATCATTCTATTATCCGTCTCGACTCCTCGACGAGCGGAGTTTTATTCACACATCACCACAAAGACAATATTAAAGATTTGTAAAGATAACATGATGCGAAATTTAAAGAAAACAAGATAAAAGAATATCACCTTTTATTTAATCAACAATTTCAATACATTCTTTCAAGAATCTACAAGAAGAAGAAATCGATCGTTGACTCGGCTTCGCTCGTCTCCGTGGATCGTGGATCTACTTTGATCTCTTGCCCGATTGAAGATCGGCTCGGCTCATAAAAGGGTTGAAGGCATCTTGCTTGGCTTGCACTCAAGATCTTGAATTGTGGTTGGATTTAGGGTTAGGGTTTCCTACAAGCTCTCTCACTAAACTTGAGGAAGAGGGAGATGAAGAATGGGATTGATTTTTTCTAAACTTTCCCAAGGTTGAATCTATTTTTACAATGAGCCTAGGGTCTTATTTATAGAATTCCTAAACCCTAGGTTTAGGTTTGAATTAGAACTTTCCCTCCCAAAGTTTGTTGAAGAGTTTCTAGAAGGAGTTTGTTAGGAGTTAGCTTAGGGTTTAAGCTAGGGTTTAGGGAAAGTTCTAGAATAATAGGCTAATTAAGTGAAGCTCAAAGTGTTTGCTGATCTGGTAGAACTCTCTAGAGTTTTCTGGAAGTTTGTGTGCATTTCTGGACTGTAGCCACTGATTCAGGAGTTTTGGTCTAAAATTGAGAGTCTGAACCCTTGGGCCCACCGCGGATCCGCCGCGTATATACCATATCTGCCGCGCTTCCGCGCTTGACTTGTGAGCTTGGACTTCGATTCTTCTGGTGTGGGTTTGTACTGTAGTTTGGCTTTTTCTCTGATGTTTTGATTTGTATAATCCCTTCTGTGTTGATACCAGATTTGAGTTAAGTGAGTTTACGAGCAATTGTAATGGTCGAGCAATGTAATGATCGAGCAAGCTTCTCTTTTCCTGCACAGACTTCGAAACACGGGTTGCAAGATATAGAAAATATGCCATGTAATGAAATGCAGTCAATTTCCTTAGAAATGCCAGTTTAAAGGTCGAATACATGTAATCTGATATTTTGCGACCGATTTGCTAATATGTAGAATATGAATGTCGAACACTTCTAATTGTATGCAGATGATATGGAAATTGCCGGTTAAAATATGCAATATTTTCGACTGATCAAATACCCCCAAACTTAATTCCGATCGTCTCGAGCGAATGTTTTATTAAAAAGAGAAGAAGAAAATAAAGAAAGAGAAAAACTAACTAGCACACTTTCGTAGGCAACACGATTGCACTGAGCATGTGCAACAAGCCTTTAAACCTCTAGGTGTCCCTAGTAGAAGGAGTGTTGTCTCCTGAGGGTTTTCAGCGGATTGCACCCACAAAATCCAATAATAAAAGAAAGATCATGAATATTACATTTAAAGAAAAGAATTGTAAAAGAAAAACTTTGAAAATTAGGGTTTCCAACTAAGCTAGCTTTTCGGTTGTCATGAGCCCTATCTTAATGGTCATGAAAAGATGTCAGAAATCACGTCCTCCCTCAATAAAACATCATCTTATTCTTCATTCCTATCTTTCTTCCAAACATCGATCATATAACCCTGCGTGTGTGTAAAGACATCCCTACACCCGGAGAATTCAATTCAAGCTATCATACTCTTGCCCATCAGCCTCAGTATATATTTTTTTTTCGATGAGCTTACACACTTTCATGCGACCGTTAATACTTCTTGAGGTACTAACCGACCGATTACTCATGTGCTTGCTTATTTGGTGTATTTTCCTAATCTTGCACTACCTTAGGTATAGCAGTGACTCCCAGACCAGTTGGCCTTAGGGCACTAGATGAAGAAGCACCCTCGCTATATATTTTTTTATTTCCCTCGGTGATAAAAAAACCAGTGTCCATTTTTCTCACCATATATATATTTTTTTTTCCATACTTTTGGCTTTAAGACAAGAGCATTTCAAGGTATCCTCTACTATCCCAGGCTTCAAGACGTGTGTAAGTGCGAATAGCAGGGTAGCAACGTTCAAAATGTTTGGCTTCCAGAATAGAAACTATTTTTCAGACTTATTTTTATCCTCAGATTAGTGACGTCCTTCATCTTACTAACCCTTGGGACAACGGCTCATAACTACTTATTACTAGTTCGTATAGGAAAACTTCTAATTTTCTTAGTTTTCTAAAATTTTTCTAATCTCATGGATGTAATTTTTCACTATCTAAACTTTCATTATCTTATTTATATACAAAAAAGGTGTAAATATTAAAATTATTTTTATATTTGAAATTTTTTTAAATTTTTATGGGTTTTGAAAATTTTTCAATTTTTATAGATTTTTAAAAGAAATGTTTTGTGCTTATGCAGATGATATGCAAATGATGCAAAAATAAGCACAAACCTCCCCCAAACTTGTTTTCAACAGTGTCCTCACTGTTGCCGACAGCTATACCTACAAAACTGTAAATCTGGGGGGAATTATTAGTGGGGGCAAAATATATAAGTGAAGAACTTCCCCCAAACTTATCTTTCACTCACCTTCATTCAAAAGATGATGCAATGATATACAGGATATGAAGGTGAGACGGAGGAATTTTAATCCAAATAAACTGGCTCTTGTAAGAACAAGAGCTCCTCCGTGGGGTCAGTGGAAAAATACGGCTTTAATCTATGTCCATTTACTTTGAAAACAGTGCCGTTTTTAACATTTTCTACTTCTACTGCCCCGTGCGGGTATACAGACCGCACAACAAAAGGTCACTTCCAACGAGATCGGAGCTTACCCGCGTGAAGGTGTAATCGTGAATCATAAAGAAGGACTTGTTGACCAGGTGAAAATGTTTTCCTTAAAATGCTTTTATCGTGAAAAACCTTAGTCCTATTCTTTGTGATTACAGCATTATCATAAGCTTCATCGCGGAGTTCGCTTAGCTCGTTAAGTTGCAGCTTCCGAAAGTTGCAAGCAAGGTTTAGATCAAAATTTATTTCCTTTATAGCCCACAATGCTTTATGCTCTATCTCGACAGGTAAATGACATGCTTTTCCAAACACTATCCTATATGGAGACATTCCTAGGTCGGTCTTATATGCAGTCCTGAATGCCCAAAGAGCATCCGTCAATTTGGTTGACCAGTCTTTTCTATTCTTAGCAACAGTTTTCTCCAGGATAAGTTTGATTGTCTGTTTGAGATTTCAGCCTGCCCGCTTGTTTGGGGGTGATAGGGTGTAGAAAGACGGTGGTTGATTGAGTATTTTCGCATCAGAGTCTCGAAAGATCTGTTGCAGAAATGTGTCCCATTATCGCTAATGATAGCGCGTGGGTGTCCAAATCGCGAAAAGATATTCTCTTTTAAGAACTTAATGACAACTTTCCTGTCATTAGTGCGACATGGAATGGCTTCTACCCACTTTGAGACATAATCAACCGCCAGCAATATGTACAGATTCCCAAAGGAGTTGGGAAAAGGACCCATAAAATCAATGCCCCAAACATCAAACATTTCAACAACCAGAATGGGTTGCTGAGGCATTTCATTCCTCTGGGATATTCTACCCGTATACTGACATTGTGTACAGGTTTTGCAATACTCAAATGCGTCCTTGAATAAGGTCGGCCAATAAAATCCACATTGCAAAACCTTTTCCGCTGTCTTTCTAGGACCAAAGTGACCCCCACAAGCCTGATCATGACAGAATGAAAGAACACTCTTGAACTCTTCATTCGGGACGCACCGGCGAATGATCTGATCAGGACAATATTTAAACAAATAAGGCTCGTCCCAGTAAAAGTGTTTTACTTGGGAAAGAAAACGGTATTTGTCCTGTTTTGACCAATCGCTCGGTATAAGTCCCGTGGCATGATAGTTCACAATATCCCTGAACCATGGTTCAGCGGATATGCTCAAGAGTTGTTCATCAGGGAATGAATCATTGATCGGCAGGGTCACAGGGGAAGAAACGATGCGTGAAAGGTGGTCAGCTACTACGTTTTCACATCCTTTCTTATCTTTGATAACAAGATCGAATTCTTGTAAAAGAAGGATCCAACGTATTAGTCGACCTTTTGCATCTTTCTTAGCCAGAAGATGTTTTAAAGCGGAATGATCAGTATACACAACTATAGGTGAGCCGATTAAGTAAGGCCTGAATTTTTCTAACGCAAATACAACCGCTAAAAGCTCTTTCTCGGTGGTTGTATAATTGATTTGCGCATCATTCAGGGTCTTACTAGCATAGTAAATCACGTGTGGCATCTTATCGATGTGCTGTCCTAAGACTGCACCTACTGCAAAATCAGATGCGTCACACATCAGCTCAAAGGGGTAGTCCCAATTTGGTGATGATAAAACGGGGGCTGAAGTGAGTGAGTGTTTAAGTGAGTCGAAAGCTGTCTCGCAATCCGAGTCAAAATGGAAGGTCGTATCCTTGGCCAGGAGTAGTGTTAAAGGTCTAGCAATTTTGCTAAAGTCCTTAATGAATCTCCTATAAAAGCCCGCATGGCCAAGGAAAGAGCGAATATCTTTGACGCTTTTGGGATGAGGCAGGTTTTGAATGACATCTACTTTAGCTCTGTCAACCTCAATGCCTTTCTGTGAAATGACATGTCCAAGTACTATTCCTTCTTGGACCATAAAATGGCATTTTTCCCAGTTTAATGTCAAGTTCTTCTCTTTGCAACGAGTAAGAACATCGTCTAGATTCGCAAGGCAATCAGAAAAAGAGTCTCCAAAAATCGAGAAGTCGTCCATAAAGATCTCCAAAAAATTCTCTACCATATCAGAGAATATCCCCATCATACACCGCTGAAAGGTAGCGGGAGCATTGCATAACCCGAAGGGCATGCGACTGTAAGCAAAGGTACCAAAAGGACAAGTAAAAGTGGTTTTATCTTGATCCTTTTTGGCGATGGGGACCTGATTATAGCCTGAGTATCCGTCCATAAAACAATAAAACTCTCGTCCCGCTAAGCGTTCCAGCATTTGATCAATAAATGGTAGAGGAAAATGGTCTTTCCTCGTAGCAGCGTTGAGTTTTCTATAATCGATGCATACACGCCACCCAGTTTGGGCGTGTGTCTGAATCAACTCATTCGCCTCATTTGTGATAACTGTGATGCCGGATTTCTTAGGAACGACATGTATAGGACTCACCCACTGGCTATCGGAGATGGGGTAGATAATACCACTATCTAAGCACTTGACGATCTCTTTCATGACAGCTTCCTTCATGACGGGATTCAACCGTCTCTGTGGCTCTCGGGTCGGTCTGGCATCATCCATCACATGTATATGATGTTCAACTATCAAGGGACTAATCCCTTTGATGTCCGCCATACTCCAACCAAACGCCTCTTTGTTAGATCTCAATACCGATAAAAGGGCATTCTCTTGCTCTGATGCAAGAGAAGCGGAAATGATAACCGGTAATGACTCGTTCTCACCAAGATAAGCATATTTCAGGTGAGAAGGTAAAATTTTGAGATCTAACTCAGGCGGAGAAATGATAGAAGGAAGGGTCATAGATTGATTTTTGGATCTACAAAGAAGCTCAGAGCCTGTGAAGGATACAGACTCGGGTGGAGAAAAGTCAGAAGTGCAGGACTCATGTGTAGCTAAAGTGTCCTCACTAAGATCTTGTGCAAAGTCAAACAGAGATGTGTAAATGTCATCGAGATCAGTAAAGCAAAGATCCTCAACTCCACAACTATCGGGAGCGATCTCATGGACAGAGCACACATCTAAAATATGAGCAGAGGGTTCTGACGGCTGACTTCCAACTTTATAGATGTTTAGTTCAATGGTCATATTTCCAAATGATAAATTCATTGAACCATTTCTACAGTTTATAACAGCGTTGGAAGTGGCAAGGAAAGGACGACCTAGAATCACCGGAATTTGGCCCCGGGGGTTTGCTACAGGATGTGTGTCGAGCACAATGAAGTCTACAGGGAAAACAAATTCCCCGACCTTTATTAACACATCCTCTAATTCACCCCTTGGTTTGGTGATAGATCGGTCTGCCATCTGGAGAGTGCAATGAGCAGGTTTCAGCTCTCCAATCCCTAATTGCTCATAGACAGAATAAGGTAACAGGTTAACACTCGCGCCAAGGTCTAAAAGAGCACGATTTATGTTTTTACCCCCAATCGAAATCGATATTGTAGGACAACCTGGGTCCTTTCTTTTCTTTGGAAGCTGGGGTATAAAAGCAGTGCTGATATTGTTAGACATAAAGACCTTCTTCGGCACTTGGGTCTTCCTCTTCCTAGTGCACAAGTCCTTAAGAATCTTCGCATAAGCGGGGACTTGTTGAATCGCATCTAGGAGAGGGATATTGATGTTAACCTGTTTGAACATCTCTAAAATTTTCTCCATATGAGGACTCGTTCTATTAGCCCTTAGCCGGTTCGGGTAAGGTGCTTTCGCAATAAGCGCAGGGTCCATCATAGGAGAAGGAAAGGGGGGTAGACGAGGTCCCAAAGGAGGTATGGGGACCGTCTGTGGAGAACTATAAGGGTTGGGTGAAGGTGTTGAGCCTAAAGGGAAATGGAGAATAGGCTCGTGCGAAGGTGGTTTGGTAGAAGGATCAGAAGGTGAAGTGTGTGTATGTGGAAAAGACTCAGCCGGGGTGTTGATATGATTTTCAGTATTATCAATCTCTTCCCCGACATGATTGTTCAGCACTCTTCCCGATCTCAACGTTGTAATGGCATTTACATTGTAATGCCCAGGATTCTGTAGGGGTTGAGAGGGAAGTTTCCCTTTTTCTCTCGCACTCATTTCGGCTTTTAAGCGTGCGATTTCAGCTTCCATCGTGCGAATACTCTCAGCTTGGGACGCTGAGTTTTTCTTTATTTCATTGACGGAAGATCTAACCTCAGTCGAAACATCCATGAAATTTGATAAAATTGATTTCATGGTTTGAGTGAATTGAGAGAAATCGTCAGAACAGGGCTGCATAGGATTAGACTGTGCAGGAGTGTTGCCCTGATTTTGGAAATTTTGTGACTGATAGGGGTGCTGAGTGAGTTGTAGGGGTTGCTGTTGTGGTGGAGGAAGAGCCCTTTGAAATTGATTCGTGTTTGGAACCGTGTTTTGAGATTGGTTTTGGTTCCAAGCAAAATTTGGGTGGTTCCTCCAACCCTGATTGTACGTGGAAGAATATGGATCGTTTCGAGGTCTTTGAAATGCGGCATTAGAATGCTCGTGACCTTGAAACGCAGAGTTTAATGGACATTCTTCCGTTAAATGTGACGGATCAGAACAGCACCCACAAACAGTTTTGGGGAGTGACATTGGGTTTAGGGAGGCTGCTGCAAATTTGTGTTCCATAGCGTCGAGCTTCTTTTGCATTGCTGCCATTTCAGCTCGAACACCTATGGACACATCTATTTGGTGTACGCCACCCCTATTCAATGGTTGTGTTCCACTCTCCCAAATTAGTGATTTTTCAGCGAACTCTTCTAAGTATCGCCAGGCTTCCCCGTCATCTTTGGTCATAAAAGTACCTTGACACATGTTTTCAAGGCTCTGTTTAGTGCTAGGGTTACTGCCCTCATATATGATTCGGCAAAGTTCCCATCTCGGGATGCCGTGGTGAGGACATTGAACCAATAGATCCTTGAAACGTTCAAAGTATTTAGAGAATGGTTCGGCAGGGAGCTGGGCAAATTGGTTCAGTTCGCTACGGATTCGAGCCGTCTTTTGGACTGGGTAAAATTTCTTAAGGAATGCAGCGACGAATTCTTCCCAATTCGTAATAGAATGTGCGGTGGTGTTATATAGCCACTTCTCGGCTATATCGCACAAAGTAAATGGAAGAAGTCGTAGACGCATCGCATCTACTGAAAGTTGTGACGTACCCATCATTGCGCATACGTTTTCAAATTTGGTAATGAAAACGTAAGCGTCCTCGGTCTCGAGTCCATGGTATTTGGGTAAAAGATTGATATACTGGGGCTTAATCTCGAAGTTATCCCCATTGGCTGGTGGTGTGGATAAGCAGGTCGAAAGAGGACCTCTATGTGGATAGCATCTTTCCTGGAGAGAAATGTGGGGTGGATTAGGATTCTGCGCACCAACGGACGGTGGCAGATTAGGGTTAAAGAAGTTCGATGGATTCGGATCCATCGGTGTGGGTGTGGTAGTGGGTAAAGAAAAGGTAAATGGAGAATTATCGACTTCGGAGTCGATAAAAGGTACGCGGACTAAACGGGCACTAGAATCCCGTGTCCAGCCTATCTTGCACTAAAAAGGGTTAGTACAAGTGGCAGCGTTGACTTATAATTAGGGGTAAAATGAATGCGGTGCTTGCTTTTGAAAAAGGGTCGGATTTTAAAAAAAATGATGCGACAAAACAAATGCAGCACACAAACCCTAGAATCTAGTGGTCACCTAGGTCCGATCTCTAGACCGCTCCTAACTGCCAAAAGACAAGTCACAGGATCAATCCTCCACTGCCTCTTTGTCCCCCTGTGGCCGGATAAGTGCCAGGTAAGTGGGAAGGAACCACCACTACAGTGGACCTAATTAATAACCACTAGCCTTAGACACACTCGCCTTAGGCACCACAAGAAAACGCGGATAAGCAATGAATTACCCACGACCTTCTCTTGTCCTATTGAGCGCGACAGTCCTTAGAGTCTTCTCTAGATTTCTTTTAGTTAATGGGGGTAATGCGGATGCAAGTTTTGCGATTTTCGGGGCCTAGGAAGGGTAATGAAATCCCCACCTAATTTGGATTTGGCCGTGCCCCTTAAATTTCCGTATTAGAATGCAAACAACCAAGAAATCAAAATCACACACAATTTTTAATTTGCTTTTGCGCGCTGCGATTTATTTGCAAAGAATCCTGCAGAAAAGGGTTAATTGGAGCTAAAAGAGGAGAGGGGAGAGAGCAAGAAATCACCTGCACTGAAAATTTTTCAGTGATCCTTCCTCCAAGCCGCGGATCCGCCGCATTTACTGGGTTCAGGCCGCTGATCCGCGCTGCCTTGATGGATTCACTGTACCAAACTTCTTCAGGGAGTCTCTGTTGGCTCCCTAAGCTCTGAGGTATATTCCAAAAATTTTTATCACAGCCCAGAATGCTCCAGATCTCCTTGCAATCAATTCACAACATACGTATAAGAGTTTGTACGAATTTTGATTTCAAGAAGTAAAATGTAATAATTCTTTCACTTCAAAATAAAATTGCAAATGAATTAGCGCGATCCCCGGCAACGGCGCCATTTTGATTGTTCGTTTTTCCCGTTGTGTAGTATATAGAGAAAATTTGTAAAGAACTTCACAACCAAAAACTATTTTGACCGCAATCAAACTACGGTGTCGGATGTAGTTTGTAGTGAGTGCGGATCGTCCACAAGGATTGCACGATTCACTTGTATTTCGATACGTTTGAAATGAAAAGTTAAGCAACAATAAAAGAAAACATGATTCAAGAATGATTTGTATTCGAGTGTCACTATTCTTTATGCAAGAATCAAGAAACTATAAACAATCAAGAATCGGTTGTTTTGATAGTATTTCCAATCAACAATCAAGAATATAAGAGAGGCTCATAGGAATCGATAGGATCAATAGACGTGATGTAATCTAAAGATATCGTGTTCTTGTCCTTCGAAGGATTGATACTAGATTGATGATGATCGACGAGAGTTGGGGCTTTATCGTGAAACTAGGGTTTCATCCTATAACCCTTGTTCTTTCGTCGATATCATTCCTTTTCTAGCCTCTACCAAATTCAAGAAACGATCGTAACTCCCCAATTTCGATCGATGTCAATCAAGAAAGCATCGAAACGAAATGGGTCATCGTTTCTTGAACTAGCTAGGGTTTACAAAACTCGTGGGAATCAAGAATCGATTAAAGCTATGTTACATCATCATTCTATTATCCGTCTCGACTCCTCGACGAGCGGAGTTTTATTCACACATCACCACAAAGACAATATTAAAGATTTGTAAAGATAACATGATGCGAAATTTAAAGAAAACAAGATAAAAGAATATCATCTTTTATTTAATCAACAATTTCAATACATTCTTTCAAGAATCTACAAGAAGAAGAAATCGATCGTTGACTCGGCTTCGCTCGTCTCCGTGGATCGTGGATCTACTTTGATCTCTTGCCCGATTGAAGATCGGCTCGGCTCATAAAAGGGTTGAAGGCATCTTGCTTGGCTTGCACTCAAGATCTTGAATTGTGGTTGGATTTAGGGTTAGGGTTTCCTACAAGCTCTCTCACTAAACTTGAGGAAGAGGGAGATGAAGAATGGGATTGATTTTTCCTAAACTTTCCCAAGGTTGAATCTATTTTTACAATGAGCCTAGGGTATTATTTATAGAATTCCCAAACCCTAGGTTTAGATTTGAATTAGAACTTTCCCTCCCAAAGTTTGTTGAAGAGTTTCTAGAAGGAGTTTGTTAGGAGTTAGCTTAGGGTTTAAGCTAGGGTTTAGGGAAAGTTCTAGAATAATAGGCTAATTAAGTGAAGCTCAAAGTGTTTGCTGATCTGGTAGAACTCTCTGGAGTTTTCTGGAAGTTTGTGTGCATTTCTGGACTGTAGCCACTGATTCAGGAGTTTTGGTCTAAAATTGAGAGTCTGAACCCTTGGGCCCACCGCGGATCCGCCGCGTATATACCATATCTTCCGCGCTTCCGCGCTTGACTTGTGAGCTTGGACTTCGATTCTTCTGGTGTGGGTTTGTACTGTAGTTTGGCTTTTTCTCTGATGTTTTGATTTGTATAATCCCTTCTGTGTTGATACCAGATTTGAGTTAAGTGAGTTTACGAGCAATTGTAATGGTCGAGCAATGTAATGATCGAGCAAGCTTCTCTTTTCCTGCACAGACTTCGAAACACGGGTTGCAAGATATAGAAAATATGCCATGTAATGAAATGCAGTCAATTTCCCTAGAAATACCAGTTTAAAGGTCGAATACATGTAATCTGATATTTTGCGACCGATTTGCTAATATGTAGAATATGAATGTCGAACACTTCTAATTGTATGCAGATGATATGGAAATTGCCGGTTAAAATATGCAATATTTTCGACTGATCAGCACGTTTTGGGTACTTTAACTTCGCTCAAGTGTTGAACTCATTGGGAGTTGTGGGGATTTGTTGATTAATTCGAAACGTTTAATATAGTCTAGTATATATTGTGATACAATACTTGGAATCAACAGCATTTGAATTTTATAAGTCTAGCAATTTAGTCTCATTTGATCGGTTGCTACGGGATTTTGATGCGATCAAAAGTCCGTCGCAATCACTTTGTGTATTCGGATACTCGTCGGGTAACATTACTAGATAGCCATACCCCATAACCCCGACCAACTGACTATAGGAGAACTCCGTAGCCAAAAAGCATCCGTCCGGGTGCTTGTGGCCGCGGTGTTCCTCCTAAGTGCACTTCGTCGTCGGTATCAGGGGTGCGGCCGTCTACTAAAGTTTCCGACGAGCATTCGATCGGGATGCCGGGAATCTTGTTGAATTGCCCGACTGATTATTGGAGAGTGTTTTCAATATTGAGACTAAAATGCGGGGTTTATAATTGTTAGGCATGCGATGTCTAAGGAATTCATATTGTTAGGCATGAAATCCGTAATATGAGATATTACGGGTTTATGATGTCTAAGGTTATTGCGGATTCCAACTGTTGTAGTTTTCATTTTCTTTTATGCGACCGTAAGTGTAATATGTGAGGTGATCAGTCGAAAATATTGCATCTTTTAACCGGCAATTTCCCTATCATTTGCACTCATTTAGAAGTGTTCGGTATTCATATTTCACATATTAGCAAATCAGTCGTAAAATATCAGATTGCATGTGTTAGACTTTAAAACCGGCACTTTAAAAGAAATTGACTGCATTTCATGGCATCGTATCATCCCTATATTGCGCAACACTTGTTTCGAGATTTGTGCAGGATAATCCGGAAGAAAAGCCAAAATTGTCATTTTGCTGATCAAACATTACACCAACTCCAAGTCTTGAGTTCTGGTAGCAATCTAGAGGGCAAAACACAATTCAACATATCACAAAAGGGCCCATATGTCAATACCAGAGAAGCCCAAAAGTTTCAAGCCATGAAGCCTCTAAAGCGCCGCGGAACCGCGGCGGGAGCCAGCTTATGCCGCGGAACCGCGGCGCTTTTGCCACATCATCGCTCAATTTGCAGTGCAAAACTCCTATCTCAAGGCCTACACCTCATTTTGACACGTCAAATTCCAGAATTCTCCAGAGGCTTCTACCAGATCAGCAAAGATCATTAAGCAAAGCTAATCCTAATTAAGCTCCTAACTAACCTCTTCTAGAAGCTCCCTCCTAACTAATCACATCTAGAAGCTTCTCCTCAACAACCTTTTGGAGGGAAATTTAAATTTCATCTAACAAACTTTTGGAGGGAAACTTAAAATTCAAATCCTAGATCTAGGATTTTGATGGCTATAAATAGGAACCTAGATCTAAGAGTTGAGGTGGTTCTTGATTAGTTCATTAATCATTAGTTAGTTCATCTTCTTCATTACCTTTTTCTTCATCTTCTTCCACAAGTCTAGTGACAAGGCTTGTGCGAAATCCTAACCCTAATTCCAATCAAAAGCCAAGATCCCGAGTACCCCATCAAGCAAGAAGCCTTGCAACCTTTTATGAGCCGAGCCGATCTTCAACAGAGCAAGTGGTCCAAGCCGATCCGCGACTCACGGAGCCGAGCGACGCCAAATCGACAATTTAGTTCTTCCTCTTGTAGTTCTTGAGCGACTGTAATCAAATTGTTCATATAAATAAAAGGTGATATTCTTTTTATCTTGTTTTCTTTAAATTCTTGCATCATGATTCGATCTAAATTTCTAGTTGTAATTCTGGTTGTGATGTTTGAGTAATACTCCGCTCATCGAGGAGTCGAGACGATCAATAGAATGATGATGTAATATATCTTAAATCGATTCTTGAATCCTACGAGTTTTGTAAACCCTAGCAAGTTCAAGAATCGATGACCCAATTCGTTGCGATGCTTTCTTGATTAATATCGCTCGAGATTGGGGAGTTACGATCGTTTCTTGAAATTGTTAGAGGCTAGAATGTGAATGATATCTATGAAAGAACAAGGGTTAAATGATGAAATCCTAGTTTTATCAAGAAAGCCCTAACTCTCATCGATCATCATCGATCTAGTATCAATCCTTCGAAGGACAAGAACACGAAATCTTGAGATTACATCACGTCTATAGATCCGATCGATTCCTACGAGCCTCATTTAGATTCTTGACATTTGGTTAGAAATATCATCGAAACCCGATTCTTGATTGTTTATCATTTCTTGATTCTTGATTAGATTAGTGACACCTGAATCAATCGATAAAATCTTGAATCATGTTTTCTTTTCTTTTCGATTAACTTTTCAATTCAAACAAATTAAACATAGAAACGAATCGCACAATCCCTGTGGACGATCCTCACTTGCTAACGAAATCTACACGACACCGTTATTGATTGCGATCAAATATAATTCTTTGGTTGTGATTTCTTTATACAATTTTCTAAATACCGATACAAGATACTGTTATCAATCAAATGAAACCGTTATCGGGAAACAATTGATGCGATACTTGCTTTTACATCCCAATCGAGAAAATTATAACAATCATGGGGTATCGCCGGTTTCGTTGCTATACGTCAACGGCAATTGGGATACGCATATTTACTTACGTTGATGACATGTGATGTTATGTGTTGCTGTAATATGTTATATTGGATCGTCGTTTTTGAATAGCCGGGTTTTTTTTATGTGAGATGGGTGTTTTTCATTTTCATTCATGTAAAAACTTGTATGTAATATTCTTTTATTTGGGGCACTTCCTGGTTGAGGAAGATGTCACCGTTGATGTATATTATTTACTTTTCCGCATTAGGATAGACCCAAGAAGGGGAGCACAAGTAACCGGGTTCTAGAGTCCAGTGGGAGACCATCTCGAGGAGTCGAGTCCGGGTCTCCTAACTCTAGAATTGGTAGAGTTGCTTGCCGCTCTCGTAGGAGTCTAGGGGTGTGGGATTGGCTATTCATCACGATCGTGGAATCCCTGTTTTATATAGGCTCAAAATAAAACACAGACATCCTAGTATATCCAATATTTCATATGTTGTTTTCTGCTGCGTTATCTGTGATGTGATCATGTGATATGTTCAGGTAGATACTGTATATAGTATATATGATATATTATATAGACGTTGCTTATGTTTTACACCCGCGCTAGCCCTGCCCCGCTCTGCCGTTAGTTACCTAATCTAACGGTACATGACGGGACATCGAGGCGAATGCGGATGGCATAAGCGTACGTTGTATTTATCTGTGATGTTTAGGTAAACTTAAATGATGGAACATTCATTAATGAGATTAATAAAAGAAAATAAACCTAAAAGATGTTGTGGAATCGAATTTCAAAAATTAGGTAGCTCTAGTTGTTGCTTTGCATAGCGGTATTCCTTGTAGAATATCCAACACCTTATTCGATAAGGAAAGAGCCGAGATTCCTTCACCGGGTGTGACCTCTTTAGCAATAACTAGCAGATGTTACAACCTTCGGTTTGTCTTTTGATTGCTTTTCTAGTTCTTGCTTTGCATAGTGGTATTGTGAATATCATGCACCTCATTCGACGAGGAAAGAGTCGAGATCCCTTCACTGGGAGTGACCTCTTTAGCGAAACTAGTAAAAGCCTAAAAACACTCCATTTAAAACCATTTGATTCTGCAACAAGATCAAGTTCAAAGCGTTAAAGGTTTTCTTAAAAACCATCCGCAACCCTTCGTCATTTTAGGAAGTAGAGTACTTAGTATTCGTGCTGTGTTTGTTGACCTTAGTTAAGGCATAGTGTACGGTAGCTAAGTGATGTCTTCCTACATAGCGTATGATGCGATTAGTTAGGACAGTCGTGTGACTTTGTTGACCTTAGTTAAGGGTTATGTGGGTGGGTCTAATTAATCATGAAATAACGGGTAGAACTTGACTGGTGCTTATGATTTGTTGACCATAGTTAAGGTCATAAGTGCTAGGGGTAAAAACCATTATCGGGAGTTTCAAGTGTTGAAATTTGCAATGAGATTGCATACCATCTATGAGATAGTTGGATCCTGATACCCACTGCGAGTAATTGTTACTCCTGAAAGAGTTTTGCACTTTACAATTAGCCGATCAAGTAGGTGTCTAGAAAGGTGTCAACGGGGTTACGCCCCTGGGAAAACGAGGTTTATTTTAATTAGGTCAGTGCGAAAGCACGGGGAACCTCCCTCAAAGTACCGGCACTGGCCTGGCTGAAAGATTGGCGAACTTGTAGAGTGTAATTAATCTCGGCTAGTCTTTCCTTTTAAGGTTTGAAGGAAGATTTGATAAAAACAGTGGGAGCCATCCTGATTAGATAAAATATATAACCAATCTAATCTTACAAGAGCGCACGCAGAGTGTTTTCTTCTCTCTCTCTCCAAGTAGCAACCATGTCACGCCTTAATCAAGATAATAATACGGATGTATTGACCGAACCCGCTTGTTATAATGAGCTGGGGAATGTTGGTCCCGCTCCCACTTATAATTGTTATAAGACCAAGCAGGAAATAGGGGAATACCAGGATACTTATGCCGCCCAAACGAAGAAAGTGCATATTGATGCATCTTCTTCAGGTGTGTTCATTACATAGAACTGTTTCTCAGTATCCTTTACGTCCTGGGTATTTGATACCGGATCAGGATCCCGGATATGTAATCTGTTACATGGGCTACCGATAGGTAGAGAACTGAGAACGGGTGATAAGTTTCAAGAGTTGAAAATGGTGCAATTGTTGCAGCCAAGGTGTTAGCAGTTATCACCCTGTATTACTAAATACATTGATTCTGAACGAATGTTATTAGATACCGAACCTGATATACACCATCATATCAGTCTCTTTATTTACTAAAGAAGGATATAATTTTGTATTGTTGGATAATGTTTTGAACATTTCCTTTATCAAAAGTTGTTCGGTTCAGGCACGTTAACTAAAAGCATATACATTCTAAATCAAACCACAGTTCTTAACGTAATGTCACGACCCGAAAGTACAGAACATGACCGGCACTTAAACTACGAAACGTCTCGAGGCGTACGTAATCTAAGTAAGCCGAAAACCCAGAAATCCAAACCAAGAAAAGTAGTAGAGTGAAGGAAAAACTAATTTAAATCAAGTAGTTTGCAACAAACACCGAAATATGCATTTTAAAAATCACAAGTCTTTTCTAAAAATTTCGGCAGAGTTTCCTTTGTAAATACCAACCCCAACGGGTACAAAACCTGATAAAGCATATATAATGAATAAAGGTATCCCCAAGAGGGAGCTAGCTCTTCGTCAATCGAAGGTCACAACCACGCAAGCAATATAATATACAATGCCGAAGGGCGAGGATCACAACAGGAAAGGAAACTCAAAATAGCATGAAATCCATAGAAATACAACGCGCGACTTTAAGGTCGAAAGAATAAACATCACTGGTCTCTATCTGAAATAAATACATGTTTGGTTGATGGAGCTTCTAGATATAACAGAATAATAATATACAAAGTATAATGATGGTCACGATGCAAGTGAACCCACCTACTAGCAAATCACCCGGAAAAGGAAGTAGTGCCAGCAAAGCCGTAATAAAACCTGTACGGCAAAACCTGCAAGAAACTGTGGCACAACGGGGGTGAGTTGCCAACTCGTGAATAGAAAACATCTACGAAGCAGAAACCGCGTGTATGACACAATTCTAGGTCATACGATAAATATATATATAATCCTTAAAATGATAAGTCTGAAGTATGAAAAGGTGGTAAGGGGAACCATCTAACCCAAGTATAATCCTATGTGCTCGTGTCAGTGCCTCAGGTAGAAATATATCATATGGATGGGGTATGATGCATGAAAACAGAATACATGTAAAAGAAGAAACTGCTTTCATAACTTATTGAGATTTCTGTATATTTAAAACGAGGTATCATAAATGAAATCAGCATAAACAGTGTCTAGCATCGACACAAAACATAAATCCCAATATCTCAATATTTCAGACTCCGGCTATCCGGACTGGCCTGTATCATCAAATCTCAAAATCTCAGTGTCTCAATCTCACTATCTAGGGCGCCGTCAGTCCGTATCGGCCCCTAACTGTAAGTCTATGCTACCTCTCCCGGTACTTTCGGGCATGCGGAATTTGGTGAAAAACAATTTTCTAGAGGTGGTAACATGGACTCAAAACCGGATTTTTGTTAAACATCTAACTAACAACCTAACTAGGAGTTGTTAACTACTCGGTTAGGGGGTTATACCTTTCTTTCTTGAACTCCTTCGTCTTCAAGCCTCGATGGTTGTCCGGATCGGCTTCACCCCGTCGTCTCCTTGCGCCGAAGATCGATCCACCTGAAAGCTTCTACCTTTGGCTTCTTCTTCGTACTTTGAAGAAACTAGTTCACTCGGTTTGCTAAACCTTGTGAACTAGAGTGAGTAGAGGAGAGTGTGTTGGGATTTTCTCTATGGTTCTTGGTTCTCAACACATGAGACAAGTGAACCATAGACTAAAGAGAGGGAGAGCAAGAGGAAGAAGATGAGAGCTCAAGAATACAAGAGAGAGAATGAAAATGATAGAATGAGCAAGACTTTTCTCACTTGGCTCTCATAATCCAAAACCATCATCACAAAAATAGTAATCATGTATTGTGTAAATGGTTTAAGTCAAAATGGCTATATCATTTCATGCACTCATATTGCACAAGAGAACAAGCAAGTAAAAAGTCTTTGCCATGAAATGATAGCCATTGTCATCATGATGGTCAACTAGTCCAACCTAGTCAACCGGTCAACAAAGTCAACAAGTCAACAAAGTCAACCCCTCAACAACCATGTCACCACAATACTTAATTAATATTATTGTTAATTACATATCATATTCTCATTAGGGTTGAGCAAAAAGTCAATAGTCAACAGTCAACGGTCAACAACCCTAATGAGAATCCTCTACCTCTGTCTCTCCGTCAACTGTACATACACACCCGCATTCGCGTTCCGAGGAACACGAATACAAACTGGATAAAACCAATCCCAATACGTACACTAGGATCTGGCTTAAACCAAAGCCCGCTAGTGTAAACTGTCCGGACACTAAACGTGCACAAGTGCACGGATGTGACTGAACCCTGTCGCAAAACCATGCGACCTGTCGCAAAACCATGCGACCTCTACTCTTTTGCCTAAAGGCGAATAGCTTTCTGTGTGGGACTCTAAAGACTCGACACTACGCTGGCAGTGGGTTTAACCACAGACCGCAAGCGGCACTAGCTGTGCATAACGGTCCCCAGGTAGATGCCGACAAGAAGACTAACGAGGTGAAACCCATCTGAACTCCTACTGAGCCTGAATGTGACAATCTCCGTACAGTCCGGTCTGTTCGTCTGATACATCGCATGGCGGGCCTAGGGGGGCGGTAAACGTCAGTCCCCTAATAGCGGTACAAGTCGTGTCGGAGTGAAGCCCAATACACCCTGAGATAACACTGGAAGCCTACCAGTATATCTCGCTTGCCCTGGCCAGGGACTACTCGTGTAATGGCTCTCCTAGACACAGCGCGATGTCAACCCCCAATACCGGGAGAGACGAATCCTGTCTAACCATCACTGCCTCCAAGTGCTTCGGGACTGCACCCAACTACTACCTGTTTGCACGACTCCTTTGAGCCATGGTAGGGTAGTAATCAAAGTATAGTGGGAACACACTCGAGGCGAAGTGACAGTGTCAAGTCAGCGGACTAAGCTGTACTCATGTCACCTGGGAACTGATAACTGACGATAGGTATAATACCAACCGGTCAGTTCCCGACGAGTCCTGTCCAGTGTACTCGTAACCCAACGAGCACCCGCATACTATCCCCAGTACGACGTACTGATGGCTGTGGGACAGACCATCTCCCATTCTGGGATGAGAAGCGCATGCGCTAGTCTACTCCGGAGTATCGATGCCCTGTTTCGATAGTCCTGCGACTAGGGACCTGCATAAGGATGTGCTTATAGATTACCCAGCCCCCACTAGTGTGACTGCCATCACAACGCTGGTAATCAAGCAAAGATCCTAAGGGCTCCACTAATGTGTATAGGTGATATACTAAAATAAACACATGTACACATTGAAGTAGAAACAAACCAAGTAGCATACTACTATTTTGAGCAAGATTGTATATACAAGGTGAATATCCCAAGCTTCCATTAAGTAATATACAAACTAGTATGATACAGTAATGGCCTCTAGGGCATATACACTAACACTAACATCAATCACAGGACCACGACAGTATCCTCCGGATATCCGACGCGTCAGATAAAATCATCGGTAGGTAGTCTTCCCCTGCCAGGCTCATCGTCTACTCCTCGATCTTCTTGTCCCGGGGTACCTTACCGGGTCCACCATGTACCCGAGACGGTTTATCCGGCTCCTCGAATCGGGTCTCGAAATCCAACAGAAAACTTATGGTGGACGACTCATACATCATGAGAAAACCGCAGTTTTGTTTTAAAAAGAGAGAGAGAAAGAAGTTTATATGTATTCTTGCGGTTTTCTCCCAATCCAGGAAATCTCATGAAAATCCAAATCCAAATCATCAATAGCACGTGAAACAGTGAATGTAGGCATAAAACTCTATAATACGGCATGACAGTGAATAATATGCATGAAGTAGCAAGTAATAACTGCAATGTCTAAACTAGCATATAAGGCAAGTACACTAATATTATGTCGAAACTATCAGTTAACAAGCTATGTCAATGAAATAGTATTGTCTAAAGTGTACGTGATATGGCAATTACCGATGAGGATATGTGTGAGCTGGCAAGTAAGTGTACGTGGAACATACGCATCATCGGTAATGGTGCTGGTGTCCTAACAACAAGATATCAATAATGGTATACGAATCACAATATATGTATGCGATGCGGAGCGAACATCAATAATGTGCGGGAGCTGAATACTAGACACAGCGATAACTAATCTGCATTTAATATAAATATAAATCATACAGCAGTGCCTTTTGAAATAATACGAATCGCGGTGTTTTGAAAATAAGGGCTACGGTGTTTTTAAGAAAATATACGTTCTTTGAAATATCCGTAGAATCCCTTGACCTGTCTTTTAAAATACCCACGATTCGTTAGTTTTTGAAATAGGTAGGAATCGAATCTAGTCTAACAACTACACTAAACTATAGGGCTGAGCTAACAGGCTAACTGAAGGTAAGGAAACTGCCTTACATCTGAGTCTCGATAGTATCACATCCGATACAATATCTGTAATAAGACATCCCTGAGTCAAGAGTGCGGATCCATCATCAATATATAGCTCGTATGTAAATCCGTCGTACGGCATCCCACATCTACGTACGGGTCAATATCACATTCATCACATTATTCATCTGGTATCCTTTTTATCAAAGATCATAATCCGGGGTACTGATACCATCTACGTATGCATGCACGTGTGTGAAACACTACGTCAAAGGACCTGCTAAAATATCATGTCGTATCTCAAATACGAACCCTGTCATATCACCGATCTCACGGCCTCAAATCAAATCTCATCGACTCATCTCAAATCCCAAGTACTATCCTCAAATCCAGTAAATGAACACATAGTCCCATACCCATGTGAACACATAATACATATTCCTAAATACGCACATGTGACAGAAAGAATGTATGCAAGCATGTGTGTGCGTGCGTGTGTGGGTGCAACCACTATTCTAGGGTTTCGCAACTAACACTAAACCCATCCAAGAACACCAAAAATCCATCTTTTATCATCAATCAACTCAAACAACATATAATAAATACATGTGTGTATACATATTCGTATACATCACCACGAGCTGCGGGGGTGCTATACGCCATCCACCCGACTTCTCCCCGTAGATATAAATCTACTCACCTCACTTCTTGTGTGCCGATGCCGATGTCGCCATCTTCATCTTCAACACCTCGACATCACGTAGGGTACCTACAAAGATAACACAATCGCAAAAGTACATGAAAATCACATCGGAAAACCAAAACGGCACACGCTACTCTCATAGGTAAAAACCTATAGTCTCGCATGCAAACACGACCAATAACCCTTTGCTGTTGACGTTCAAACGCCACCCGACATAAACGAATCATCAAATACCAAATCCATGTTAAAACAAGTCATAAAACAATGCGCCAACACAAGAAAATTATCCCAGATTCTACCCTATGTAAAATCAGTCAAAATTGCATATGCCGAGGGTCTAGTTTATAGGGTATAAAGCTACAGAACCAAAAAGGATCCCAGAACCCATGCTCTGACCGCAAATTGCGGCCAGAAAGGATTAATTGGCGGCCTGAAGGAGGGGGTAGGGGCTAGGGCTTTGGGTGATGGTTCCTAGTTGCCTGCACATCTCACTGTCAAACCAAAAATATTTTTAGGTGACCCGGGTGTTAGCAGATTTCCAAATACACTCACAGAATCATAGTTTTTCCCGATATCGTTTTCATAAATCTGTATTCCGGGTTCTAGTTTCTGGTTTAGGTCTCCAATCAATCACCACAGAGGTTGTAGTCCCTAATTACACCTTAATTCACCTTTGATTTCATTTCAACTAAACCCTAACTTGGAATTTCCAAAGTTCATCAAACCACACAATATCGACATGAAACAAGTATAGATGCATAAGGAATTGAAACACTACTCTAATGGTGCAGAAATTACCTCCTATGGCAACTCAAGAATTTTCTTGAGTTGCTCAAAATCCTCAAAATCCTCTCTTTCTTGGTCCAATGCGTTCCTCTCGAGCTTGTGCACAATATTTGTGAAATGGGGATAGGGTTTTGGAGTTGTATTCATGGTGTTTTGGGCTTGAAGATGGAGGAGGAAGAGGGAAGAGGCAGCAGCAGCAACTCAAAGGGGAAGAGGGAGAGAAAATGGTGTGAAGAATGATGGAGGAAAGGTTCACCAAGTCAAAGGTAACCCCTCACTCACTCTTTCTCTCTCTTAATCATTCCTTCACCTTTTCTTTTCTTTTCCTTTTCCTTTTATTTCCTTCTCCTCACAATAGTAAACCCAAAACAAGCCATGCACCCAAAACATGTAAGAAAATGTAGCAAGTGTGGAAAAATGATATGTGCATGTTTTGCACAAAAATACTAAAAATCCGATTAGCGATTTTTAATCGCGATTAACACTAAATTAGTGTCAAATAATCATAAAAACTTAAAAATGGCATAATTCCATAAAATACCCTATTTTAGAATTTTCCATAATTTTTCCAAATTTGTTTCCCTATTTATCGGTATTTAATTATACCGAAATATTAAAATATTCATTAAAAATTAATATTAAATTATAAAAATTCCCAAAAATAATATTTTATTTTTCTGAAATGTTACAATCTTCCCCCTTAAAGAAATTCGGTCCCCGAATTTAAATTTAAACCCCCAAATTCTAAAACATTTCAAAGGAAAGTCCAAGTCGTCAGGGCTCCGAAATCATCAATACATAAAACGCATCATAGCGCAATGCATGCGCATGAGTAATGAGCAGATAACTCAAAATAGAAACTCCATCAAGCATCCCGCAATCATCGGAGTCATGGTAAAGACACGAATGCCAAAACCAAAGCAAAACCAATATGATATAAATCAGAGCTATACACATAAATATCAAATCTATACATGTAAATATCTGAAGGCTATGCATGCCAAATCTCTTAAGGTCGCTGTGCAATGCGCATAACACTGTACAGCGGCGGACGTCTATCATAAGAAAATAACCATATACGTATATATCTTTTGTTTAATATGCACGTTCCGCCGTTTTGAAAACAATTTAGAAGGGTTTCCTTGTTTTAAACGTTTCGTGTCATATCGGACACGTAGGTAAATACTGAGACTATAGCTCCCTTTTTGGAAATCCCTTCGATAACAATCAATGCATGCAAAATATATCTAGGTACTGTCCTCTGACTAGTCCTGCTCGGTATGAAAACAATCGCAAATATCATAAAAATGTACTGCTCCCTAAGAAATCAATCCCAAAAATGTATATATGAATACCTTGTGCGTCTAGTGCGCACGGAAATCAAAATCCATACATGTGCCATACAGGTGCACAAAACAATATTTAGGTGCAACGGGTGTGCACCCAACATCTGTCATAGGAAACGTGTGTGCCTGACAGCAAAATCAGGTGTATTTAATATGCACGAAGAATCCCGATTTAGTGCATCTGGTGTGCACCAAAATCGTATCTCAAAACATGCGCTCATTATGCGCGAAAATCCAAATCAAATGTACGGAGTGCAAGAAATCAATATCAATATCAGAATCGAAATCGACGGTATACAATACGGCTCAATCAAAAGCAGGTATACCGCGGTGTATAATCTCACAACCATGTGCATCCGCATGCACAAATTAAATCAAAAACACTAGAAGTGCATGAAAACTATGCTGGAAGCATAAATCAAATCATAGGCATGAAATCACAATCAATACCTCAAGCGTAATAACTATGCGCAAAAATATGAATACCCCGTAGGTGCAACCATGGTGCATAAAAACAAATATCATGAAACTCAGCCATTAAAACCAAATCATGCGAATAAATCGCCTAAAATACCGAAATCCAAAGTGACGGATACATGATAATCGAATCACAAAATCACAAATCATAAATACTGTCGTCGATATTCCCTCCTTTGCAGTCGAGAAGGTGTCAGTGCACCCAATGCTAGCAGCGCAAGATATCTACTTGCCTCTTGCTCACATCTGGCGTCCTCTGTCTCTGGGTCCTTATCTTCTCTGTGGATTACCAATCTCGCAATCCATCGGCTCATCGGCCCTGTCAGGTGTGCTAACGGGGACGATTCCGTTCTGGCACTTCTCTGGTCATCTCACGGTCAATCCTCACGACCACTCGTAAGGCAGCACGTCACTGGCGCCGACCTCTGGTCCTCTGAATGCACATCACATTTCTGCTCCTGGTGCGAATCTTATTGCAGCAGTGTCCTGAAAGGAATCCTGCTCCAGGTCTCTTCCGATCTCGCCTATGCCGAACTGTACGGAGGCTGGTACTCTTGCATAATCTTTCCTCGCTCTCTGGACATATGCGTTCTCAGTACAACATTTACTCGGAAGCTGGTCGCATCCCAACGCCTCTTTAGACATATTGCATCTCTGATGTCAGCGGAGTAGAACGTCATCTCGTCGAAATCTCGTGCGAACTCTTTACTCCACTTTATTCCAATGTCGACTGATTCGGACTCGTCTCCTCATGGCTGCATGGACTGAGCTCCAACGGCTATACTAGTATCTGGGGTCTTCCAAGAAGTGCATCTCACCACCCAGCATCCGAATGAAGTCCAACCATCCGATCGATTCGTCAAAACCTCATAATCCCCCAAGAGCTCAACATCTTGGGTACAGTTTAATAGTATCGCGTACATACCACAGCATCGGTGGTCCAGCCGTAGAAGGGCAAACCCAAGCCTCACTAATGGCGCCGTGGAACTGCCGCAAACCCTTGTTAGTGTATATGCCCTAGAGGCCATTACTGTATCATACAAGTTTGTATATTACTTAATGGAAGCTTGGGATATTCACCTTGTATATACAATCTTGCTCAAAATAGTAGTATGCTACTTGGTTTGTTTCTACTTCAATGTGTACATGTGTTTATTTTTGTATATCGCCTATACACATTAGTGGAGCCCTTAGGATCTTTGCTTGATTACCAGCGATGTGATGGCCGTCACACTAATGGGGCTGGGTAATCTATAAGCACATCCTTATGCAGGTCCCTGGTCGCAGGACTATCGAGACAGGGCATCGATACTCCGGAGTAGACCAGCGCATGCGCTTCTCATCCCAGTGTGGGAGACGGTCTGTCCCACAGCCGTCAGTACGTCGTACTTGAGATAGTATGCGGGTGCTCGTTAGGTTACGGGTACACTGGACAGGACTCGTCGGGAACTGACTAGTTGGTATTATGCCTATCGTCAGTTATCAGTTCCCAGGTGACATGAGTACAGCTTAGTCCGCTGACTTGACACTGTCACTTCGCCTCGAGTGTGTTCCCACTATACTTTGATCACTACCCTACCACGGCTCAAAGGAGTCGTGCAAACAGGTAGTGGTTGGGTGCAGTCCCGAAGCACTTGGAGGCAGTGACGGTTAGACAGGATTCGTCTCTCCCGGTATTGGGGGTTGACATCGCGCTGTGTCTAGGAGAGCCATTACACGAGTAGTCCCTGGCCAGGGCAAACGAGATATACTGGTAGGTTTCCAGTGTTATCTCAGGGTGTTTTGGGCTTCGCTCCGGCACGACTTGTACCGCTATTGGGGGACTGACGTTTACCGCCC
This sequence comes from Agapanthus africanus, assembly GCA_030015575.1. NCBI lineage: Eukaryota > Viridiplantae > Streptophyta > Magnoliopsida > Asparagales > Amaryllidaceae > Agapanthus > Agapanthus africanus. The sequence goes on along the minus strand of JASDDO010000026.1, from coordinate 392,751,808 downwards.
CCTAGGCCCGCCATGCGATGTATCAGACGAACAGACCGGACTGTACGGAGAATGTCACACTCAGGCTCAGTAGGAGTTCAGATGGGTTTCGCCTCGTCGGTCTTCTTGTCGGCATTACCTGGGGACCGTTACGCACAGCTAGTGCCGCTTGCGGTCTGTGGTTAAACCCACTGCCAGCGTAGTGTCGAGTCTTTAGAGTCCCACACAGAAAGCTTTTCGCCTTTAGGCAAAAGAGTAGAGGTCGCATGGTATTGCGACAGGTCGCATGGTTTTGCGACAGGGTTCGGTCACATCCGTGCACTTGTGCACGTACAGTGTCCGGACAGTTTACACTAGCGGGCTTTGGTTTGAACCAGATCCTAGTGTACCTTTTGGGATTGGATTTATCCAGTGTGCATTCGTGTTCCTCGGAACGCGGATGCGGGTGTGTATGCACAGTTGACAGGGAGGAAGAGGCAGCGGATTCTCATTAGGGTTGTTGACAGTTGACCGTTGACTATTTGACTTTTTGCTCAACCCTAATGAGAATATGATATGTGATTAACTATTATATTAATTAAGTATTATGGTGACATGGTTGTTGACTTTTGTTGACTTTGTTGACTTGTTGACTTTTGTTGACTTGTTGACTTTGTTGACCGGTTGACTAGGCTTGACTAGTTGACCATCATGATAACCATAGCCATCATTTCATGGCAAAGACTTTTGTTTGCTTGCTCATTTGTGTAAAATGAGTGCATGAAATGATATGGTTATGGTTGCTTCAACCATCACATAAGACTTTTTTTTAGTATGATGAGTTATCATGACTTTGGATTATGAGAGGGTGAGAGACAAAAAGACTTGCTCATTCTTTTTTGCTCATTCTCTCTCTTGTTCTTGAGCTCTCTTGTTTTGCTCTCACCCTCAACCTCTTGCTCCCTCTCTTGACTCTATGGTTCTCTTGTCTCATGAGTTGAGAATCAAGAACCATAGTTAAAATCCCATACAAACTCTTCTCTACTCATTCTAGTTCACTAGGCTTAGCAAACCAAGTGAACTAGTTTCTTCAAAGAATGAAGAAGGAGCTAAAGGTTGGAGCTTTCAGGTGGATCTATCTTCGGCGTACGGAGACGACGGGAAGAAGCCAATCCGGACCACCATCGGAGCTTGAAGACGAAGGAGTTCAAGACAAGCAAGGTATAACCCCCTAACCGAGTAGCTAGAAACTCGTAGTTAGGTTGTTAGATAGATGTTTAACCAAGATCCGGGTTTTAGGTCCATGTTACCATCTTTAAGAAAATCGTTTTTTACCAAATTCCGCATTCCCGAAAGTACCGGGAGAGGTAGCATGGACTTACAGTGGTATCAGAGCCTAGTTAAACTCTATCTAACATGTTACCAAGTAACTAGAAGATCGATCAAAGAAAAAGTCCCGAAAACGAACCCCGAAATTCGAAGCTTCTGTCGATTTTTATACTGTTCAAAAGTTGATTATTTTCACACCTAAAATCGGCTCAGGCTTTTCTATGAACACCCACCAAAATTGGTCCAACGATCGAGTCAAAGCGCCGCGGAAACGCGGCGGGAGCACGCTCCCGCCGCGGATCCGCGGCCGAGTTGACTCGGCCGTGGTCCATTTTTGGTGCAGTGTTCTTCTGGGGGTATTTTGGGATTTTTGGAATATATATTTTCTGCCCAGATTTTGCAGAACGAAAAATTTATTTTGGGGTCCCGAAAATCCGTATTTTTTGATCGAACTTCTAAAAGACTTAAGCTAACGGGTTTTCTGTAATGTGATATTTGTATTGAACGTCTACTAATCGCTATATGTCGATTAGTGGGGGTTATACAAATCTGTGATCTGTAATGTTGCTGGAATGTGTATATGAATATGTTGGATTGTCGCGGGTGAATAGCCGGGGGTTGTGAGACGAGAGTTTTCTTTTCTTTCAATTCATGTAAATTTGTAAATTGATGTAATAATTATTTGTATGGCCGCACAACCGGGTCGGGGTTGTAGCCGTCATTGTATAATTTCTTTTTACTGTTTTTGCTCCTAGGATAGACCCATGGAGGGGGTGCACAAACTACCGGGTATGCCGAAGTGTCGAGTGGCCTACTCATGGAGATGAGGGAGGTTGCTACGCTTCGGGTACTTGGCGGGTAGTTTGCCGCACCCGTAGGGGTCTTGGGTGGGGTATTGGCTATTCACCGCGACCGTGTAATCTGTCTTTCGTTACAGGCTCGTACGAATTACAGATTCCTAGTATATCCAATGTATTCATCTGTGATCTGAAATGTTTATCATTGCAGTATATCTATATATGATATTATTGTTAGTTATATGTATGCCCTAGAGGCCATTACTGTACATACGATGTATATTGTAATGGATGCTTGGACATATATAGGGAGGACTTTCTTGCTCGACATGATAGTATGCTATCTGGTTGTACTTTATCTTAACATGCACTCTGATTGTCTCTATGTTACATGTTGATAAAGCCCTTAGGATATGTACTCGACTACTGGGACTATGATGAGATCATACTAGTGGGGCCACGGTAGTCGGTGAGTACATCCTATAACTGTTCCTAGTCGAGGGTGTATCGAGACAGGGCATCGATACACCAGAGTAGACTAGCGTATACGCATCTTGACCCATATGATGGGCGATGGATGATCCCATATCCATCGGTGTTTAACATCAAGGATGGTGTACGGGTGCTCAGTGGAGACTGGGTACACTGGACGGACTCGCCGAGAACTCCCAGATGGTATTATACCATACGTCAGATGGCAGTTCTCCGGTGACACTGGTACAGAGTAGTCTGTTGACCCGAGATCGTCATTGAGTCTTGTGTGGTTCCCACTGTGCTTTGATTTCCATCATACCACGTCCAAGAGGGCGTGCAAAAAGGTGGCTTTTGGGTACAGTCCCGAATCACATGGAGGCAATGAGCGATAGGAGGGGATTCGTCTCTCCCGGTATAGGGAGTTGATGTTGTGCTGTGTTCGATTGGCTATAACCGGAAATCCCTGGCCAGGGTTGCAGAGATTTATTGGTAAGTGTTATCAGTAGTTTCTCGAACTGTTATAAACCTCATATCGACACGACTTATCGAGCTACTGGGGTCTGACGTTTACCACCCCTAGGCAAGATATGCAACATATCAGACGACGAGACCGGACTGTACGGGAGTGTTACTGTTTGGATTCGCAGGAGAATGTACAGGCTTGCTTGTTGATCTTCTGAGCGCTCAATACCTGGGTAGCTGTTACGTTTAGCTGACCGCTTGCAGCTTGTGGGTGTTTGATATGATCATCACCTACTGCCGACGTATTGACGATTCTTTAGAGTCCTACACAGAGGTTTCTTGACTCAGGCAAAACGGAGTAGGAGCACATATGTGATATGTGCGGGACCGAGGATAATGCGATATGTGATACCGTATTATATTCTCGCGATATTTGATATCAGCCGGGTCATCGGATCAAGTGTTGATTCGATGAATCGGTACGGATAAATATTAGCCGGTTATATGCGATATAGCCGGATTGTCGGATCAAGTGTTGATTCGATAATTTAATGTATAATAATATATATGATATATTAAATTACATTAACTAATATTTGCTCACTAAAAGATTCTTTTTCTCACTCGGATAATACATTGATATATATGCGATATATGTTAAATGTATTATTTTATTTTGTTACGATAAATATTATATATGTGATATATAATATTGTAACATGATATGATAACTAATGCAACTTGTTTAGTGGAGTTTAAACTTGATTAGGGTTTGGATTAGGGTTAAAACTTCTAGTTGCTTCTAGAAGGTTTTTATTTTGTCATGATGAAGATATTTGCAAGTGACTCATGCTTTAACCAAACCAAAACCCTAACCCTAGTTAATTCTCTACAATGGTTAAGTGAACCATGGTTGCATAATCTATCATATTATTATTTTCCTATTCATCACAAAAGAATTATCATTATTCATTCATCTTCTTCCTTCATTTTCTTTCATGGAAAAAAACTTTCTTGATTTTTCCAAGTGATGAATAATAGTGAGAAAAAGATAAATAAATAGAGCAAAAATCCTACTTCATCATCCTCATCTTCCCTTGCCATTTAGATGAGGGTGTTCACATCATTTCATGAGTGTTAGCTTGTGTTAAAGAAACTTCGAGGTAGATCATCTTAGTATCGAAGATCGGAAGCAAAGGTTGCACCTTTCTCTTCGTGGAACCTCTCGAGAGTCCGGATCCCGATGATCGCAGCGAAGGGACCACAACACGGAGCATATGAAGTGAAGGACCGGATCTACAAAGGTTGTAATCCCTCTCACTTAGTGTTAAAGTTGTTAACATGTTTGTTTTCGCCTAATCTCTAGTTTAAAGTTCCGTATTCGGGTTGTTCGGCACGGCTAAATTTTTATTCGGGCATGGTTGATGCCTTGTAGACCCTTGTGCGCGTGCCTAACAACCCTACAGTGGTATCAGAGTCAAGCTAGAGCTTTAGGCGAAGTCTAGACGAAGTTTAAAGTCCGATCGAAACCCGAAACCCCGTTAAAACCCGCTCTCTGGACTTTTTCCAAAAACTGGGATTTTTCCAAATTAAAAATGCTTAAAAAATTCAGCAGGGAATTCTAAGAATTACGGTACAAAATTTTTTTGATGAACAGTAATAAACGCGGCGGAAGCGCGGCAGAAGCATGCCTTCTGCGGCGGTTCCGCGGCGCAATGGTGACGTCATCAACTCCTGTTTGCACAGTAACTTCTATTTAATTATGCTGGATTTTCTGGGAATTTTTAATATTTATTCAAGAGTTGAATTTTCTGAGGTTGTTTTGGGGATTCGATGTTTCGATCGGAGTATCAGATTTTGTCTATGTGGTTTTCCGGATAACTTTTAGAAACTGTTAAAAAGTTCGAACGGATATCAATAACTCAATTTTTCCCCTGTCGGAAAATTTTTCAAAAGTTGGATTTTTCCTCGTGTTTAAGAATGTTCTAAGTCGTGCAAGTAACTCGGTGGACCCTCTAGAAGACAACAAACCTTAACTCGATTATGTGACCGTCTTGAACTGCCCTTTGAACCTTTGGGTTTGGGGCAGTACGGCGTGCCACATGTGAGGCGTTGGCTTGACCCTTCTACGGCTGGACCATTGGTACTGTGGCATGTGATGGACGTTTTTAAACTGATTTCAAGTGTTGAGATATATTGGGGAAATCTTGGGTACTTGACAATTCGATCGGAAAGTTTAACTTTTTCTATTTATCTGGAATGTGATATAATATTTGGAATCCACAAATAGTTATGAGATAACTGATTTGAATATTATAAACATAGCAGTTTAGTCTCAGATGATCGGTTGCCACGGAATTTTGATGTGATCAAAAGTCCGTCGCAATCACGTAGCGTACGCGGATACTCGCCGGGTAAACTTAATAGACAGCTACGTCCCATAGCCCCGACCAAGTGACTGTAGGAGAACCCCGTCGCCGAAAGCATCCGTTCGGGTGCTCGCGGCAGCGGTGTTCCGCCTTGGTGCACTTCGTCGACGGCATCTGGGGGTGCGGCCGTCTACTAAAGTTTGCGACGAACATTCGATCAGGACGTCGGGAATCTTGTTGAATTGCCCGAATTGATATTGAAAAAAGTTTTCGATAATGAGACTAAAATGCGGGGTTTATAATTGTTAGGCATGTGATGTCTAAGGAATTCATTTGGTCAGGCATGCGATGTCTAAGGAGGTTGCGGATTCCAACTGTTGTAGTTTTACACTTTCTTTTCTGTGACCGTAAGCGTAGTATGTGGTGTATCGCCGGCTTCGTTGCTATACATCAACGACAATCGGGATACGCATACTTGCTTACGTTGATGATATGAGATATTATATGTTGCTGTGATATGTTGTATTGGATCGTCGCGTTTGAATAGCCGGGGGTTTTATGTGAGAAGAGAGTTTTTTCTTTTTCATTCATGTAAAATTCATTTGTATGTAATATTCTTTTATTGGGGCACTTCCAGGTAGCGGAAGATGTCACCGTTGTATATTATTTACTTTTCTGCATTAGGTAGACCCAAGGCGGGGAGCACAAGTAACCGGGTTCTAGGGTCCAGTAGGAGACCATCTCGAGGAGTCGAGACCGGGTCTCCTAACCCTAGAATTGGCAGTGTTACTTGCCGCTCTCGTAGGGGTCTAGGGATGTGGGTTTGGCTATTCATCGCGACCGTGGAATCCGTGTTTTATACAGGCTCGTATTGAAAACACGGACGTCCTAGTATATCCAATATTTCATATATGTTCTTCTGCTGCAATGTTCTGTGATGAGATCATATTACTGCCTGAGACGAATGTTTATATTATATATATATGAGATATATGTTATATTGCAGATTTCGTTTCAAAAGAGATGCTTGTGAAGCATAATAAAATGGGACTTCATTAATGAGTTTAATGAAATAAAAGAAACCTAAGATGTTGTAGAAACTTGTTTATAAAAACTGGTAGCTCTAGTTCTTGCTTTGCATAGCGGTGTTCCTTGTAGAACATCCAGCACCTTATTCGATAAGGAAAGGACCGAGATCCCTTCACCGGGAGTGACTCCTTTAGCAAAAACTGGCAGATACTACACACTCGGTTTGTCTTTTGATTGCTTTTAAGAGTTTTTGCTTTGCACAGTGATATATATGATATATCCCACACCTCATTCGACGAGGAAAGGACCGACGATCCCTTCACCAGGAGTGACTCCTTTAGCAAAACTAGAAAAGCCTCAAAAACACTCCAATTTCAAAATCACTCGATTCTACAACGATATCAAGTTCATTACGCAAAGGGTTTTCTTAAAAACCCGTCGTAGCCCTCCGTCATTTCAGATAGATATTATTTAGTATTCGTGCTATGTTTGTTGACTTAGTTAAGGCATAGTGTACGGTAGCTAAGTAATGTTTATCTGCTAAAACATGAGATGTGATTGGATTAGGGTATTCGTACGGCTTTGTTGACTCAGTTAAGGGTCGTACGGGTGGGTTTAATTCAATCGGGAAATGTACGGGTTGAACTTGACTTGCGATTTATGGTTTGTTGACTTAGTTAAGGTCATAGATCGCTAGGGGCAAAATATTATTGGGAATTTCAAGTGTTGAAATTTGCAATGAGATTGCATACCTTCTATAAGATAGGTGGATCCCGATACCCGTGTTACTGTTTATGCCCTAGAAGGCCATTACTGTATCATACTAGCTTGTATATTACTTAATGGAAGCTTGGGATATTCACATGTATATAACAGTCTTGCTAAACATGGTAGTATGCTACTTGGTTTTTCTATCTTAATATGTGAGTGTACGTATTGATAGAGCTCTTAGGATCTTGCTTGTCTACCAGCGTTGTGATGGCAGTCACACTAGTGGGGGCTGGGTAGTCTACAAGCACATCCTTATTCAGGTCCCTGGTCGTTGGATTATCGAGACAGAGCATCGATACTCTGGAGTAGACTGGTGTGTACGCTTCTCATCCCAGTTGGGGAGATGGTTTGTCCCACAGCCGTCAGTACGTCGTACTGGAGATAGTATGCAGGTGCTCGTTAGGTTATGGGTACACCGGACAGGACTCACAGGGAACTGTTGGTTGGTTTGATACCAGTCGTCAGTGAGCAGTTCCCAGGTGACATGAGTACAGCATAGTCCGCAGACTTGACACTGCTACTTCGCCTCGAGTGTGTCCCACTGTTCTTAGATTGCTACCCTACCACGGCTCAAAAGAGTCGTACAAACAGGTAGCAGTTGGGTGCAGTCCCGAGCACTTGGAGGCAGTGGCGGTTAGACAGGATTCGTCCCTCCCGGTATTGGGAGTAGATATCGTGCTGTGTCAGAGAGCCATTACGCAAAGTCCCTGGCCAGGGCAAGCGAGATTTGCTGGTAGGTTCCAGTAGTTTCTCAGGGTGTAATGGGCTTCGCTCCGACACGACTTATACCGCTATTAGGGGACTGACGCTTGCCGCCCCCTAGGCCCGATATGCGATAGTCTTGGACGAACGGACCGGACTGTATGGAGATTGTCACATCAGACTCAGTAGGAGTTCGGATGGGTTTCCTCATCGGCCTTCTTATCGACAACTACCTGGGGACCGTTACGTACAGCTAGTGCCGCTTGCGGTCTGTGGTTAAACCCACTGCCAGCGTAGTAGTCGAGTCTCTAGAGTCCCACACAGAGAGTTTCCTATTCCAGGCGAAACGATATAGAGGTCGTATGGTTTTACGACAAGGGTTCGGACGCATACGTGCGTTTACGCGCGTACGACTTTCGGACAGTTTTTACCAGTCGGCTTTAGTTTAAGCCAGTTACTGGTATCCGGTTATTGGATTTTTACAGTCTAAAGTTTTTCCGTATTTTTGCGGATCGGAGGGGCGTTCTCGTAATTGTACGAGAAGCTTCTAGAAGATGGTGACTAAGGAGGGTTATGTGTCATATACATTGAATGAGTTATATGAGTCATGGTGGTGATTCATTCATCTCATTAATGCACATTTATTGCTTAATGACTCATGCTAATGAATCACCACTAGATATTTTATGAAGCATGATTATTCACCACTCTTTATTCTTTTCTTATTATTAGAAAATGCTTCATATCTATTATGATACTCATAAACTTATTCCAATATCATTCTCACATTCTCTCTCCTCAAGCTCTCATCTTCAAACCCTAATCCTTACACCTCATGTGTTGAGATCAAAGGATTAGAAAGACTAATCAATCCATAACTATCACTCTATTTCATTCTATCTTCTTTGATTAGCAATCCAAGAAGGTTAGTTGCCTCAAGTTTAGAGGTTTAGCTTGGAGTTTTGCTCTCGGGTGGATCGTTTACTACCTAGAGAAGGCCGAGGAGAACAAGGAGATCGTAAAGACGAAGGACTAGTTTCATTAGGTATAATCCCTAAACACAGTAGTTAAGAAACTCTTTGTGTTTGGTTATTTATAGTTTAGCTTCGATTCAAGCGGTTAGTCGATGTTCGTTCACTAAACAAGATCGTTTTTGAAATTTCCGCCTCCCCACAAGTTCTGGGGTGTAGTACATCGACTTACAGTGGTATCAGAGCCTCGCTAAACAATAAATAACTTAATTGCAAATTTGTACAAATTTCGAACGGAAAAACGAAGCCGGAAAACCCTTAATCTGTCAAGTTTCTGTCGAATTTAAAATGATGTCCAAAAATTTTTCAGGTGAGCTCAGAAAGCTTGAGAAGAGTCCAGGAGAACACCCATGAAATTTGAGCCCATGAATCGACTAAAGCGCCGCGGAAGCGCGGCGGATCCTACCGATCCGCCGCGGTTCCGCGGCCGAGTTGCCGAGTCATGGACTCATCTTTCATGTGTGGGTCCTCTCTGGTATTTGGGGTTTTCTGGAATATTTTAATTTTGCTCAGGTTTTCAGTTTACAGAGCAGTTTTTGGAGCAATATTAATGATGTTTAATCGATCGAAATTGTACAGTATTTGCATGTTGGATTATATCTGTGATTGATAAATGTGTTCGTAAACCTCCCCTAACTGCTAGTATGTCGGTTGGCAGGGGGTTGCACATTTCTGTAATGGTTATATCTGTTTGTGCATATAAACTGTATTGGACTGTTGTGGTGTATAGCCGGGGTTATGCAATGGGTTATTGTTTAATTCATTTGTTGTAAATGTAATTTGTTGTAATATTATTTTTGCGGGGCACATCCAGGTTGCGGTTGTAGCCACCGTTGTATTATTTCATTTTACTGTTTTTGCTCCTAGGACTGACCCAAGGTGGGGTACACAAACTGCCGGGCGGGTAGTTTGCCGTACCCGTAGGGGTCGAGGGTGGGGTAACGGCTATTCATCACAACTGTGTAATCTGTCTTTTCTTGCAGGCTCAAAAGAAATACAGATTGCTTGCAAATCCAATATTGTTTATCCGTGTTCTGGAATGTATATCACTGCGTCAGACGAATGTAAAATATCTATATTTATGATAGCTATTTAGACGTCACTTATGTTTTACACCCGCGCTAGCCCAGCCCCCGCTCTGTTGTTAGTTAAGTAACCTAACGGGTGATGACGGGACCCCGTGGCGAATGCGGATGGCATAAGAGGACGTTGTATTTTCGTTGTTTTCTGCAATGATAGGTTAATGATGGGACGCATTATCTATAATGCAAAGAAAAACAAACCAAGTTTAAATCGTTGGAACAATTTAAAAGAAACCACTCGGTTATTTTTAAAAAACAGATATTTTTAAATGCGGAGCTTTAACCACTCCTTTTAAAAGCTATCAGGTTCCTTCGATTATATCAAGTTCACTACGTTCACGGTTTCGCCAAAACCAGTCGTAGCCCTCCGTCATTTCTTATGGATATTCAGTAGTATTCAAGCTATGCATTTTGGCCAAAGTCAAGGCATAGTGTTTGGTAGCTGCTGGGTTTTCATTTGTTGCATAAGATAGATGAGTTGGTTTGGGACAGTCGTATTACCATTTGACCAAAGTCAGGGGTATATACGGATGGGTTCAAATTGACAAGATAATGACGGGTAGAACTTGACATGTGACTTATGACATTTTGACCAAAGCCAAGGTCATAAGAGCATGGGGCAAAAACTTATATCGGGAATTTCTAAAGAAACTGAAATTTGCAAAGAGATGCATACCATTTTGAGTTTGATGAATGTTGGTAGCATTCCTACAACATTATCAGACGATGATATTTGGATCCCGATCCTACTGTGAGTATATGCTACTTATCAGGATATTCGTCACTTAACGATCAATGCTATAAACCTAGTAGGTGTCCAGAAAGGTGTCAGCGGGGTTACGCCCCCAGAGAAAAGAGGTTATTTAATTAAGGAACTTCGCGAAAGCATTGGAAAACCTCCCTCGAAGTATCGACACTGGCCTGGCTGAACGGTTAAGCAAGTATTGTACGGTGAGAATAGTCCTGGCTAATTCTTCTTTTATGGTTTGAGGAAGGATTCGAAAAACAGTGGGAGCCATCCAGTTTAGATAAACTAAAAACCACTCTAAACTTGCAAGAGCATCATGCTAAAGAGTTTTCTTCTATCTCTCCTAATTGCAGCGACCCTGAAAATGACTGGACTTAAGTTACTTTTAGAGAAAAATATACTGACAGGGCCAAACTATAAAGATTGGCTGCGGAATGTCAAAATGGCTTTGACCTATGACAAACTGGGGTACGTCCTCACCGCTACGGCACCTGCTGTCCCTGGTCCCAAATCCAGCAATGCGGATAAGGAAATCCGCAAAACCTGGGATTTAGATTGCGCGAGAGCCAAGTGCATCGTGCTTGCCTCAATGAACAATGAACATCAGAGGAGGCACGAGGATATGTCCCTAGATGGCATATTTCTCCATACAAAGGAACTTTATGGAGAGCAATCTCGTATAGCAAGATATGAGACCTCTAAGAACTTGTTTCGAGCGAGGTTGGCTGTCGGGTCATCGGTAGGTGAACATGTCCTAAAGATGATCGGCTATATTGAAGAGCTCGCAGACCTTAGGACGACTTTGGATAATGAGCTCTATACAGATCTTATTCTCCAGTCCCTTCCTCCCACCTACGCCCAGTTTATCCTCAACTTCAACCTTCAAGGAAAAGAAGTTGAACTTGCGGAACTCCTGAACATGTTAAGGAGTGCAGAGGGCACCTTGCAGAAGGCAAGGGAAACACCCGCTATGTTTGTTGGCGGTGCATCTTCTTCCGGGTCCAAGGCTAGGGCCAAAGGAAGGAAGAAGAAGGCCGCACCCAAACCTAGAGGAGGTGTTAGTAAGGTGGGAAAGAAGGGAAAGAAAAAGATAGCAGTACCGATAGTTGGCCCGGATGAGTGCTTCCATTGTCACAGGAAAGGGCACTGGAAGAAGGATTGCAAGGTGTGGATCGCCAAGAACCAGGAACCGAAGCAAGCTGTGGCTTCGACTTCAGGTGTGTTTGTAATTGAGAATTGTCTGTCGATCAACTCTACTTCGTGGGTATTGGATACCGGATCAGGATCTTATATTTGCAATTCATTGCAGGCACTGAGAAACCGTAGAGTGCTGAAGGAAGGTGATATGATCCTCAGGGTTGCTAACGGAGCTAGCGTGGGAGCTGCGTCCGTCGGGGATTATCACCTAGGATTGACGAGTGGACATATTTTGGTTTTGCATAACTGTTATTTTGTACCAAGCTTAACGTGTAATATCATATCAGTTTCCTTGTTATCAAATAAAGGTTATGATTTCACGTTTGTAAGAGATGTTGTTAACATCCACCTTAATCATGGTTTGATTGGGTCTGGTACATTAAATAACGGCATATATGTTTTAAACCAACTCCAAATTTTCAATGTCCAGAACACACTAAAAAGAAAGTCTCCAGATTTAAATAAAGCTTTCTTATGGCATTGTAGACTGGGTCACATCAATGAGAGAAGGTTGACTAAGTTGCATAGAGAAGGATATTTGGACACGTTCGAATATCAAACCTATGACACTTGTCAATCTTGTCTCAAAGGAAAGATGACAAAGACTCCATTTACTGGACAAGGAGTAAGAGCGAGCGAGCTCTTAGGACTCATACACAGCGATGTATGTGGTCCAATGTCTACACATGCAAGAGGTGGTTTTTCCTATTTCATTACTTTCACGGATGATTACTCAAGATACGGATTCATTTATCTGATGAAACATAAATCCGAGGCTTTTGAGAAATTCCAAGAGTATAAGAATGAAGTAGAAAACCAAACAGGCAAAAGTATTAAAACACTGAGATCTGATCGAGGTGGAGAATACTTAAGTGCCGAGTTCCTAGGTTACCTAAAAGAGAAAGGAATTCTCTCTCAGCTTACTCCTCCATACACTCCACAGCATAACGGTGTATCGGAGAGACGGAATCGAACCCTATTGGATATGGTACAATCCATGATGAGTAATGCTGAGTTACCGCGATCTTTCTGGGGTTATGCGCTAGAATCAGCGGCATATCTTCTGAACAGGGCTCCTACCAAGACTGTGCCTACCACTCCATATCAGATGTGGACTGGGAAGAAACCCCATCTTCAGCATATGAAGATTTGGGGATGTCCAGCTTTTGTTAAAAAGCAGCATGTGGACAAGCTCGAGGCACGATCAGTAAAATGTTTGTTTGTGGGATATCCAAAGAACTCCAAGGGATATTATTTCTATTACGCAGAGGAACAAAAGGTATTTGTTTCTCGTAATGCCCATTTTCTAGAGCATCAGTTTTTAGAAAAGGAATCAAGTGGGAGCGAAATAGAACTGGATGAAATTCCAGAACCACAAACTAATACTGAAAGTTTGGTAGAACAGGAAGTTCAAGAAGAACAGAACATTCCCGCACCCCTCCGCAGGAGTAGTAGGCCGTCTCATCCGCCTGAGAGATACTACGGTTTTCTCATAGACGGGGATAGAGAGGAGTGCATCATAGATGATGATGAACCTACTGACTTCCAACAGGCCATCCAGAGCGGCGACTCAGTACGATGGCTAGATGCAATGCGGACCGAGATGGAGTCCATGTACACCAACAAAGTATGGACTTTGGACTTTGCTCCAGATGGGGTAAAACCCATAGGATGCAAATGGATCGTCAAGAAAAAGATTGGTGTAGATGGACAGGTGGAAACCTATAAGGCTAGACTTGTTGCAAAGGGTTTTCGTCAAAGACCTGGTTTGGACTATGACGAAACTTTTTCTCCAGTGGCTATGCTCAAATCCATTCGGGTCCTTCTTGCTATTGCTGCCTTCCATGATTATGAAATCTGGCAGATGGACGTAAAGACGGCTTTTCTGAATGGAAATTTAGAAGAAAGCGTTTATATGGATCAGCCAGAGGGTTTCAATCAGAGTGGGAGCAGCGGGAAAGTATGCAAGCTGCTTAAGTCCATTTATGGACTAAAGCAGGCATCGCGGAGTTGGAACATCTGTTTTGATGAGACAGTCAAAGAATATGACTTTATCAAAAATCCAGATGAACCGTGCATATATAGTAAAGTTGTGGCCAGAAGTGTCGTATTCCTCGTCTTGTACGTGGATGACATTCTATTGATAGGAAATGACATTCCTATGCTACAATCTGTCAAAGGATTCTTGTCACACAGGTTCTCCATGAAAGACCTGGGTGATGCCTCTTACATTCTGGGGATCCGGATCTATCGTGATAGATCCAAGAGGATGTTGGGACTTTCGCAGTCCAGGTATATCGACACTGTACTGAAAAGATTCAGTATGGAAGATTCTAAGCGCGGTAATCTACCGGCTTGTCACGGAATCACCCTCTCCAAAGAGATGTCTCCCAAGACTGATTTGGAAAGGGAACGCATGTCTATTATACCCTACGCTTCTGCGGTAGGCTCTATAATGTATGCGATGTTGTGTACCAGACCAGATGTAGCTTACGCACTGAGCGTGGTAAGCCGGTATCAGTCAGACCCAGGGGAGAAACACTGGATAGCAGTAAAGAACATTCTCAAGTACCTGAGGAGGACTAAGGAGATGTTCTTGGTTTACGGCGGAAAAGACCTCAGGTTGGAGGCCTTTATTGATTCCGGCTTCCAGAGTGATAAGGACGATTCCAAGTCCATGTCGGGTTATGTCTTTACCCTCAATGGAGGGGCGGTGTGCTGGAAGAGCTCCAAGCAGGACACCGTTGCTGACTCGACGATGGAAGCGGAGTATATAGCTGCTTGCGATGCCGCAAAAGAAGCAGTCTGGATGAAGAAGTTCCTAACAGAACTTCAGGTGGTTCCTACCATAGTTGATCCAATACCTCTGTATTGCGACAACAACGGAGCTATAGCTTTAGCGAAGGAACCAAGGTCCCATCAGAAGTCCAGACACATCTTGAGGCGGTATCACCTGATCAGGGAGATCATTGATCGTCAGGAGATCGAGGTTCGGAGAGTTGCTACTGAAGAGAACATTGCTGATCCATTCACGAAGGCCCTACCTCAGATTCAGTTCGAGAGGCTACTCGAGATCATCGGTCTACGATATGCCAGTACATGGCCCTAGTGCAAGTGGGAGATTGTTAGTGTTTATGCCCTAGAAGGCCATTACTGTATCATACTAGCTTGTATATTACTTAATGGAAGCTTGGGATATTCACATGTATATAACAGTCTTGCTAAACATGGTAGTATGCTACTTGGTTTTTCTATCTTAATATGTGAGTGTACGTATTGATAGAGCTCATAGGATCTTGCTTGTCTACCAGCGTTGTGATGGCAGTCACACTAGTGGGGGCTGGGTAGTCTACAAGCACATCCTTATTCAGGTCCCTGGTCGTTGGATTATCGAGAAAGAGCATCGATACTCCGGAGTAGACTGGTGTGTACGCTTCTCATCCCAGTTGGGGAGATGGTCTGTCCCACAGCCGTCAGTACGTCATACTGGAGATAGTATGCAGGTGCTCGTTAGGTTACGGGTACACCGGACAGGACTCACAGGGAACTGTTGGTTGGTTTGATACCAGTCGTCAGTGAGCAGTTCCCAGGTGACATGAGTACAGCATAGTCCGCAGACTTGACACTGCTACTTCGCCTCGAGTGTGTCCCACTGTTCTTAGATTGCTACCCTACCACGGCTCAAAGGAGTCGTACAAACAGGTAGCAGTTGGGTGCAGTCCTGAGCACTTGGAGGCAGTGGCGGTTAGACAGGATTTGTCCCTCCCGGTATTGGGAGTAGATATCATGCTGTGTCAGAGAGCCATTACGCAAAGTCCCTGGCCAGGGCAAGCGAGATTTGCTGGTAGGTTCCAGTAGTTTCTCAGGGTGTAATGGGCTTCGCTCCGACACGACTTATACCGCTATTAGGGGACTGACGCTTGCCGCCCCGCTAGGCCCGATATGCGATAGTCTTGGACGAACGGACCGGACTGTATGGAGATTGTCACATCAGACTCAGTAGGAGTTCGGATGGGTTTCCTCATCGGCCTTCTTATCGACAACTACCTGGGGACCGTTACGTACAGCTAGTGCCGCTTGCGGTCTGTGGTTAAACCCACTGCCAGCGTAGTAGTCGAGTCTCTAGAGTCCCACACAGAGAGTTTCCTATTCCAGGCGAAACGATATAGAGGTCGTATGGTTTTACGACAAGGGTTCGGACGCATACGTGCGTTTACGCGCGTACGACTTTCGGACAGTTTTTACCAGTCGGCTTTGGTTTAAGCCAGTTACTGGTATCCGGTTATTGGATTTTTACAGTCTAAAGTTTTTCCGTATTTTTGCGGATCGGAGGGGCGTTCTCGTAATTGTACGAGAAGCTTCTAGAAGATGGTGACTAAGGAGGGTTATGTGTCATATACATTGAATGAGTTATATGAGTCATGGTGGTGATTCATTCATCTCATTAATGCACATTTATTGCTTAATGACTCATGCTAATGAATCACCACTAGATATTTTATGAAGCATGATTATTCATCACTCTTTATTCTTTTCTTATTATTAGAAAATGCTTCATATCTATTATGATACTTATAAACTTATTCCAATATCATTCTCACATTCTCTCTCCTCAAGCTCTCATCTTCAAACCCTAATCCTTACACCTCATGTGTTGAGATCAAAGGATTAGAAAGACTAATCAATCCATAACCATCACTCTATTTCATTCTATCTTCTTTGATTAGCAATCCAAGAAGGTTAGTTGCCTCAAGTTTAGAGGTTTAGCTTGGAGTTTTGCTCTCGGGTGGATCGTCTACTACCTAGAGAAGGCCGAGGAGAACAAGGAGATCGTAAAGACGAAGGACTAGTTTCATTAGGTATAATCCCTAAACACAGTAGTTAAGAAACTCTTTGTGTTTGGTTATTTATAGTTTAGCTTCGATTCAAGCGGTTAGTCGATGTTCGTTCACTAAACAAGATCGTTTTTGAAATTTCCGCCTCCCCACAAGTTCTGGGGTGTAGTACATCGACTTACAACCCGCTGCGAGTAAGAGTTACTCCTGGGAGAGTTTTACACATTACAATTAGCCGATCAAGTAGGTGTCTAGAAAGGTGTCAACGGGGTTACGCCTCTGGGAAAACGAGGTTTACTATAATTAGGTTCGTGCGAGAGCACGGGGGGCCTCACTCAAAGTACCGACACTGGCCTGGCTGAAAGATTGGCGAACTTGTAGCATGTAATTAATCCCGGCTAGTCTTTCCTTTTAGGGTTTGAAGGAAGATTTGACAAAAACAGTGGGAGATATCCTGATTAGATATAGTATATAACCAATCTAATCTTGCAAGAGCATACGCTGAGTGTTTTCTTCTCTCTCTCTCCAGATAGCGACCATATCACGCCTTAATCAAGATAATAAAACGGATATATTGATCGAACCCGCTTGTTATACTGAGCTGGGGAACGTTGGTCCCGCTCCAACTTATAATTGTTATAAGACAGAGCAGGAAATTGGGGATTGCCAGAATTCCCGTGCCGCCCAAATGAAGAAAGTGCATGTTGATGCATCATCTTCGGGTGTGTTCATTACACAGAACTGTTTCTCAGTATCCTTTACGTCCTGGGTATGTGATACCGGATCAGGATCCCGTATATGTAATCTGTTACATAGGCTACAGATAGGTAAAGAACTGAGAACGGGTGATAAGTTTCATGAGACAGAAAACGGTACAAGTGTTGCAGCCAAGTCTGTTGGTCACTATCACCCTGTATTACTGGAATACATTGATTCTGAACAAATGTTATTAGATACCGAACCTGATATACAAAATCATATCAGTTTCTTTATTAGTGAAGAAAGGATATAATTTTGTATTGTTGGATAATGTTTTGAACATTTCCTATATCAAGAGTTGATCGGTTCAGGCACGTCATCTAAAAGAATTATCGTTCTAAATCAAACTACAGTTCTTAGTATACAGAACACACACAAGAGGAAGAGTTCAGATATGAATGAATCCTTCTTGAGGTATTGTAGACTAGGTCATCTCAATGCGACCCGACTGGCTAAAGTTACATTTAGATGCATATTTAAATTAGTTTGAATTTACATCTTATGAAACTTGCCAGTCATGTCACAAAGATAAGATGACCATAGCTCTGTTTATTGGAAACAGAGAAAGAGTTAGTGAACTCTTGGGAATTGATACATGCTGATGTATGAAAGTCCCCTGTGTACACATGCCAAGACAGGTTCTTTTTACTTCATTACGTTCTCTGATAATCTCTCAAGATTCAGACATGTGTTCCTGTTGAAACACACGTCCGAACCTTTTGAGATATTCACAGAATATAATTTAGAAGTAGAGAACCAAAATACGGGTATAAGTATTATATCCTTTGATGAGATCAATGAGGAGAATACTTGAGCACGGAATTCCTGGACTATTCTAAAGGAGAATGAGATTCTCTCTCGGCATTACTCCTCCGTATACACCACAGCACGTCGGTGTATCGGGGCGGAGCAATAGCACCCTATGTGATATGGTGTGCTCTATGATGAGTACTACTGAGTTTCCTATTTCCTTTTGGGAGTTATGCACTTGAGAAGCTGCATACCTATTGAATAGGGTTCAAATCAAATCAGATGCCTACCACTTCATATATGATATGGAAAGGGAAGAGCCCATATCTTAAGTTTGTTAAGATTTGGGGTTGTCCGGCCTATGTCTAAAAGCAAAATCCGGACAAGCTCGAGGCAAGGTCTGTCATGTAGAACTGGAAATGTTCCAGCTATACAAACTACAGCTGATAATTTGGTAGAACCAAAGGATTCAATAGTTTCCAACGAACCTCAACCTCTCCGCCGATCTAGTAGGGTTCCTCACCCACCTGAGAGATACTTCGGTTTCTCTATGACAGTGGGAGAAAGGATTGCATCATGAGATGATGACCCAACTAGTTTCGAGCTAGCCATCAGGAGTGGGACTCTGTAAGAATGGCTGGATGCTTATCGATCTGAGATGGAATCCTTATACACCGACAAAGTATGGACTTTGGTTGCTTAATCTGAAGGGTTATATCCCCATCAGGAGCGAGTATATCTTGAGAAGATTACTTGGTGTACATGGAAAAGTTGAGACTTTCAAAGCTATGCTTAAGTCCATCCAGATCCTACTTGCCACGGCTACATACCATGACTACGATATCTGGTGGTTGGGTGTCATGACTGCTTTTCTAAATGATGTTTTAGAAGAGAGCGTCTATAAGTACACAGCCAGAGGGCTTCGTAGACAGTGGGAGCAGCGGAAACGTGTGCAAGATGTTTTATATGATAAAGCAGGTATCGCGGAGTTGGAACATCTGTTTTGATGTGGTAGTCAAAGAGTTTGACTTCATCAAAATGGTAGATGAACCTTGTATATACGAAAAGGTAGTAGAGAGTATGGTGGTGATCCTCGTAGAGTACGTGGATGACATACTCTTGATAGGGAAGGAGTTTCCTATGCTACGCTCGGTCAATCTCCGCTTATCACAAGGATTCTCCATATAGGATCAAAGTGATACCTCCTAAATCCTGGTTTTTGGATCTATGAGATAGATCTAATTGGATGTTAGGACACTCACTAGTTGTTGTAAGATGGTATCAATCAATCCTGAGGAGAATCACTGGAAAGGTTCCAGACTGATAAGGACGACTGAATGTCAGTCGAAGGCATTGTCTTCACCCTCAGTGGAGGGACGGTATGTTGGAAGAGTTCCAAGCTAGATACCGTGACATACTAGACGATTAAAGGCAAGATACATCGTTACCAAGGATGCTACCAAAGAGGCAGTCTGGATATATATATAAGTTCATAAGATGAACTTCGTTCCTACCATTGTGTGACAATGGAGTTGTGGCTTCAGCCAAGGAACTACCGTCCCATCAGAAATCCAGATATAATTCTTAGGCAGTATCACCTGATCATGGAGATGGTTGATCTCTAGGGAGATCGAGGTTAGGAGAGTAGACACAGAGGACAACAGCGCGGATCCACTCACGAAGGCCTTTTTCCCAGTAAAGACTTTTATGGGATGGTTGAGTATGAGATATTTCAACCGCAGCTAATTGTTGGGTATGCGATACCATAACAGATGGCCCTAGTGCAAGTGGGAGATTGTTAGTTATATGTATGCCCTAGAGGCCATTACTGTACATACGATGTATATTGTAATGGATGCTTGGACATATATAGGGAGGACTTTCTTGCTCGACATGATAGTATGCTATCTGGTTGTACTTTATCTTAACATGCACTCTGATTGTCTCTATGTTACATGTTGATAAAGCCCTTAGGATATGTACTCGACTACTGGGACTATGATGAGATCATACTAGTGGGGCCACGGTAGTCGGTGAGTACATGCTATAACTGTTCCTAGTCGAGGGTGTATCGAGACAGGGCATCGATACACCAGAGTAGACTAGCGTATACGCATCTTGACCCATATGATGGGCGATGGATGATCCCATATCCATCGGTGTTTGACATCAAGGATGGTGTACGGGTGCTCTGTGGAGACTGGGTACACTGGACGGACTCGCCGAGAACTCCCAGATGGTATTATACCATACGTCAGATGGCAGTTCTCCGGTGACACTGGTACAGAGTAGTCTGTTGACCCGAGATCGTCATTGAGTCTTGTGTGGTTTCCACTGTGCTTTGATTTCCATCATACCACGTCCAAGAGGGCATGCAAAAAGGTGGCTTTTGGGTACAGTCCCGAATCACATGGAGGCAATGAGCGATAGGAGGGGATTCGTCTCTCTCGGTATAGGGAGTTGATGTTGTGCTGTGTTCGATTGGCTATAACCGGAAATCCCTGGCCAGGGTTGCAGAGATTTACTGGTAAGTGTTATCAGTAGTTTCTCGAACTGTTATAGACCTCATATCGACACGACTTATCGAGCTACTGGGGTCTGACGTTTACCACCCCTAGGCGAGATATGCAACATATCAGACGACGAGACCGGACTGTACGGGAGTGTTACTGTTTTGATTCACAGGAGAATGTACAGGCTTGCTTGTTGATCTTCTGAGTGCTCAATACCTGGATAGCTGTTACGTTTAGCTGACCGCTTGCAGCTTGTGGGTGTTTGATATGATCATCACCTACTGCCGGCGTATTGACGATTCTTTAGAGTCCTACACAGAGGTTTCTTGACTCAGGAAAAACGGAGTAGGAGCACATATGTGATATGTGCGGGACCGAGGATAATGCGATATGTGATACCGTATTATATTCTCGCGATATTTGATATCAGCCGGGTCATCGGATCAAGTGTTGATTCGATGAATCGGTACGGATAAATATTAGCCGGTTATATGCGATATAGCCGGATTGTCGGATCAAGTGTTGATTCGATAATTTAATGTATAATAATATATATGATATATTAAATTACATTAACTAATATTTGCTCACTAAAAGATTCTTTTTCTCACTCGGATAATACATTGATATATATGCGATATATGTTAAATGTATTATTTTATTTTGTTACGATAAATATTATATATGTGATATATAATATTGTAACATGATATGATAACTAATGCAACTTGTTTAGTGGAGTTTAAACTTGATTAGGGTTTGGATTAGGGTTAAAACTTCTAGTTGCTTCTAGAAGGTTTTTATTTTGTCATGATGAAGATATTTGCAAGTGACTCATGCTTTAACCAAACCAAAACCCTAACCCTAGTTAATTCTCTACAATGGTTAAGTGAACCATGGTTGCATAATCTATCATATTATTATTTTCCTATTCATCACAAAAGAATTATCATTATTCATTCATCTTCTTCCTTCATTTTCTTTCATGGAAAAAAACTTTCTTGATTTTTCCAAGTGATGAATAATAGTGAGAAAAAGATAAATAAATAGAGCAAAAATCCTACTTCATCATCCTCATCTTCCCTTGCCATTTAGATGAGGGTGTTCACATCATTTCATGAGTGTTAGCTTGTGTTAAAGAAACTTCGAGGTAGATCATCTTAGTATCGAAGATCGGAAGCAAAGGTTGCACCTTTCTCTTCGTGGAACCTCTCGAGAGTCCGGATCCCGATGATCGCAGCGAAGGGACCACAACACGGAGCATATGAAGTGAAGGACCGGATCTACAAAGGTTGTAATCCCTCTCACTTAGTGTTAAAGTTGTTAACATGTTTGTTTTCGCCTAATCTCTAGTTTAAAGTTCCGTATTCGGGTTGTTCGGCACGGCTAAATTTTTATTCAGGCATGGTTGATGCCTTGTAGACCCTTGTGCGCGTGCCTAGCAATCCTACAATTATTTAGGCGTTGCTTATGTTTTACAGACGCGCTAGCCCAGCCCCCGCTCTGTCGTTAGTTAAGTAACCTAACGGGTAATGACGGGGCCCCGTGGCGAATGCGAATGGCATAAGCGTACGTCATATTTTGGTTGTTTTCTGCAATGGTAGGATTAAATGATGGGACGCATTAAAAGAACTAATGCAAGAATATCACGCATTAAAAGAACTAATGCAAGATAATAAACCAAGTTAAAGTCGTTGGAACACTTTCGAAAAACCACTCGGTTCTTTTCAAAACCAACTTTTAAATGCGGAGCTTGAGCCACTCCTTTTAAAAGCTATCTCGTTCCATCGACTATATCAAGTTCACTACGTTCACGGTTTCGCCAAAACCATTCGTAACCCTCCATCATTTCAGTTAAATATTCGGTAGTATTCAAGCTATGTATTTTGACCTCACGCCAAGGCATACTGATTGGTAGCTGCCGGATATTTATCTGTTGCATAGATAGAATGCGTTGGTTTGGGACAGCCGTACTACCATTTTGGCCTACGTCAAGGGTAGGTACGGATGGACTCAAATTAACCTGGATAATGATGGGAAGAACTTGACATGTGACTTATGACATTTTGACCTCACGCCAAGGTCATAAGAGCATGGGGCAAAAATCCACATCGGGAGTTTCATAAGTACTGAAACTTGCTAGATTTGCATACCATTTGGAGTGTGATGATTCTGGTAGGATTCCTTCAGTTTCGTCACGCAATGATATTTGGATCCCGATCCTACTGTGAGTATATGCTACTCCTCGGGAAATTTCTCACTAAACGATCAATGCTATAAACCTAGTAGGTGCCTAGAAAGGTGTTAGCGGGGCTACGCCCCCAGGAAAAAGAGGTTCTTTAATTAAGGAACTTCGCGAAAGCGTTGGAAAACCTCCCTCGAAGTACCGACACCGGCCTGGCTGAACGGTTAAGCAAGTATTGTGCGGTGGGATTGATCCCGGCTAATTCTTCCTTTATGGTTTGAGGAGGGATTCGAGAAACAGTGGGAGCCATCCTGTTTAGACAAACTAAAAACCACTCTAAACTTGCAAGAGCATCATGCTGAGTGTTTCTTCTTCTCTCTCCTAATTGCAGCGACCAAATCGACATGACTGGACTTAAGTTACTCCTAGATAAAAACAAACTGACAGGGCCAAACTATAAAGATTGGCTCAGGAATGTCAAGATAGCAATCATTTACGACAAGCTGGGGTATCTTCTTACCACCAAAGCTCCCCCTGTCCCTGGTCCCACTTCCAGCGTCGCGGATAAGGAAATCCGTAAGACTTGGGAGATTGATAGCGCGAAGGCCAAATGCCTCGTACTTGCCTCTATGGACAATGAACATCAGAGGAGGCACGAGAATATGGACTTGGAATCCATATTGCTTCATACAAAAGAACTGTATGGAGAGCAATCTCGTATCGCAAGATACGAAGCGTCGAAAAAGTTATTTTCGACAAGAATGGCCGTCGGATCATCAGTAGCCGAGCACGTGCTAAAGATGATCGGCTACATTGAGGAGCTCGCGGACCTAGGGATCACATTGGAGGGTGAACTATATACGGATATAGTTCTCCAGTCCCTTCCTTCCACTTACGCCCAGTTTATACTGAACTTCAACTTACAAGAAAAGGAGGTTGAACTTTCAGAACTCCTCAACATGCTGAGGAGCGCAGAGGGCACCCTACAGAAAGGTAGGGAAACATCTACTTTGTTTGTAGGAGGATCATCTTCTTCTAGGTCCAAGGCGAAAGCCAAGGGAAAGAAGAAGAAAGCCCCCGCCAAACCAAGGGGCGGTGTTAGTAAAGTGGATACGAAGGGAAAAGCCAAAGCAACAAAGATAGCGGGAAAGCTTGTGGATAAGGAAGAATGCTTCTATTGTCATAAGAAAGGACACTGGAAGAATGATTGCAGGGCCTGGAAGGCCAGAACACAGGAATTGAAGCAGGTTGCAGCTTCAGCTTCAGGTGTGTATGTTATTGAAAACTGTCTTTCAATAAACTCTACTTCCTGGGTATTGGATACCGGATCAGGATCTCATATCTGTAATTCTTTGCAGGCGTTGAGAAACCGTAGGGTTTTGAAGGCAGGTGACATGACCCTCAGAGTTGCGAACGGAGCTAGCATGGATGCTAAAGCCGTGGGGGACTATCACCTGGGAATGTCAGATGGACATGTTTTGGTTTTGCGTAATTGCTTTTTTGTACCCAACGCAACTTGTAATATCATTTCTGTATCTTTAGTTTCTAAAGAAGGTTATGAATTTGCGTTTGTAAGTAATGTTGTAAACATTCACCTTAATCAAGTTTTGATTGGGTCAGGTACATTGAGTAATGGTATATACGTATTAAACCAACCACAGATTTTCAACGTCCAGAATACACACAAAAGAAAGTCTCCGGAAATAAATCAGACTTTCTTGTGGCATTGTAGACTGGGTCACATCAATGAGAGAAGGTTGACTAAGTTACATACAGAAGGATATTTGAATGCGTTCGAATATCAATCGTATGCCACTTGTCAATCTTGTCTCAAAGGAAAGATGACAAAGACGCCGTTTACTGGACATGGAGTAAGAGCGAGCGAGCTCTTGGGACTCGTACACAGGGACGTGTGCGGTCCAATGTCTACACATGCGCGAAGCGGTTATTCTTACTTCATTACTTTTACGGATGACTTCTCAAGGTACGGTTATGTCTTCTTAATGAAACATAAGTCCGAAGCCTTTGGAAAATTCCAGGAGTATAAGAATGAAGTAGAGAAACAGACCGGCAAAAGTATTAAGATTCTAAGATCGGATCGAGGTGGAGAATACTTAAGTGCCGAGTTCCTGGACTATTTAAAAGAGAACGGAATTCTCTCTCAGCTTACTCCTCCATACACCCCGCAACATAACGGTGTATCGGAGAGACGGAACCGCACCCTATTGGATATGGTGCGGTCCATGATGAGTAACGCTGAGTTACCGTGATCATTCTGGGGATATGCGCTAGAATCAGCCGCATACCTTTTGAACCGAGTTCCGACTAAGACTGTGCCTACCACACCATATGAAATGTGGAGTGGGAAGAAACCCTATCTTCAATATCTGAAGATCTGGGGATGTCCAGCTTTTGTCAAAAAGCAGCATGCGGACAAACTCGAGGCATGCTCAGTACTGTGCAAGTTTGTGGGATACCCAAAGAACACCAGGGGGTATCTTTTCTACTACGCAGAGGAACAAAAAGTCCTTGTTTCTCGTAATGCCCACTTTCTAGAACACCAGTTCTTGGAAAAGGAAATTAGTGGGAGCGCAGTAGAACTGGAAGAAATTCCAGAACCACAGACTATTACTGAAAGGTTAGTGGAACCAGAGGGTTCAACAGAACAGGACATTCCTACACCGCTCCGCAGGAGTAGTAGGCAGTCTCATCCGCCCGAGAGATACTACGGTTTTCTCATAGACGGGGATAGAGAGAATTGCATCATAGAATATGATGAGCCTACTAGCTTCCAGCAGGCCGTTCAGAGCGTTGACTCAGTGAAATGGCTGGATGCAATGCGGACCGAAATGGAGTCCATGTACACCAACAAGGTATGGACGTTGGACATTGCTCCAGACGGGGTAAAACCCGTAGGATGCAAGTGGATCTTCAAAAGGAAGATTGGTGTAGATGGACAGGTTGAGACCTATAAAGCTAGGCTGGTAGCAAAGGGTTTTCGTCAAAGACCTGGCTTGGACTATGACGAAACCTTTTCTCTAGTAGCCATGCTGAAATCCATTCGGATCCTTCTTGCCATTGCTGCCTTCCACGATTATGAGATCTGGCAAATGGACGTAAAGACAGCTTTTCTAAATGGAAATTTAGAGGAGTGTGTCTATATGGACCAACCAGAGGGTTTCATTCAGAGTGGGAGCAGCGGAAAGGTGTGCAAGTTGCTTAAGTCCATCTATGGACTAAAACAGGCATCGCGGAGTTGGAACATCTGCTTTGATGAGACGGTCAAAGAATTTGGCTTTATCAAAAATCCAGATGAACCATGCATCTATAGTAGATTTGTAGCGAGAACTGTAGTATTCCTCGTTTTATACGTGGATGACATTCTCTTAATAGGAAATGACATTCCTATGCTACAATCTGTCAAGGGGTTCTTGTCGCACAGGTTCTCCATGAAAGACCTGGGTGATGCCTCATACATTCTGGGTATCCGGATCTACCGTGACAGATCCAAGAGGATATTAGGACTTTCTCAGTCCAGGTACATCGACACCATACTGAAAAGATTCAGTATGGAAGATTCCAAGCGCGGTAACCTACCGGCTTGTCACGGGATCACCCTCTCTAAAGAGATGTCTCCCAAGACTGATTTGGAGAGGGATCGCATGTCTATTATATCCTACGCTTCTGCGGTAGGCTCTATAATGTATGCGATGTTGTGTACCAGACCGGATGTAGCTTATGCACTGAGTGTGGTAAGCCGGTATCAGTCAAACCCTGGGGAGAAACACTGGATAGCGGTAAAGAACATTCTCAAGTACCTGAGAAGGACTAAGGAGATGTTCTTGGTGTATGGCGGAAAAGACCTCCAGATCGAGGCCTTTGCTGACTCCAGCTTCCAGAGTGACAAGGATGATTCCAAGTCCATGTCGGGTTTTGTCTTTACCCTCAATGGAGGGGCGGTGTGTTGGAAGAGTTCCAAACAGGAAACCGTTGCAGACTCGACGATGGAAGCGGAATACATCGCTGCATCTGATGCCGCAAAAGAAGCTGTCTGGATGAGGAAGTTCTTGAAAGAACTTCAGGTGGTTCCGTCCATTGTTGATCCAATACCTCTGTATTGCGACAACAACGGGGCTATAGCTTTAGCGAAGGAACCCAGGTCCCATCAGAGATCCAGGCACATCTTAAGGCGGTATCACCTGATCAGGGAGATCGTAGATCGCCAGGAGATCGAGGTTCGGAGAGTCGCTTCAGAAGATAACACTGCAGATCCATTCACCAAGGCCCTGCCCCAGACTCAGTTCGAGCGGCTGATCGAGATGATAGGTCTTCGATACGCCAGTACATGGCCTTAGTGCAAGTGGGAGATTGTTAGTGTATATGCCCTAGAGGCCATTACTGTATCATACTAGTTTGTATATTACTTAATGGAAGCTTGGGATATTCACCTTGTATATACAATCTTGCTCAAAATAGTAGTATGCTACTTGGTTTGTTTCTACTTCAATGTGTACATGTGTTTATTTTTGTATATCGCCTATACACATTAGTGGAGCCCTTAGGATCTTTGCTTGATTACCAGCGATGTGATGGCTGTCACACTAGTGGGGCTGGGTAATCTATAAGCACATCCTTATGCAGGTCCCTGGTCGCAGGACTATCGAGACAGGGCATCGATACTCCGGAGTAGACCAGCGCATGCGCTTCTCATCCCAGTGTGGGAGACGGTCTGTCCCACAGCCGTCAGTACGTCGTACTTGAGATAGTATGCGGGTGCTCGTTAGGTTACGGGTACACTGGACAGGACTCGTCGGGAACTGACTAGTTGGTATTATGCCTATCGTCAGTTATCAGTTCCCAGGTGACATGAGTACAGCTTAGTCCGCTGACTTGACACTGTCACTTCGCCTCGAGTGTGTTCCCACTGTACTTTGATCACTTCCCTACCACGGCTCAAAGGAGTCGTGCAAACAGGTAGTGGTTGGGTGCAGTCCCGAAGCACTTGGAGGAAGTGACGGTTAGACAGGATTCGTCTCTCCCGGTATTGGGGGTTGACATCGCGCTGTGTCTAGGAGAGCCATTACACGAGTAGTCCCTGGCCAGGGCAAACGAGATATACTGGTAGGTTTCCAGTGTTATCTCAGGGTGTTTTGGGCTTCGCTCCGGCACGACTTGTACCGCTATTGGGGGACTGACGTTTACCGCCCCCTAGGCCCGCCATGCGATGTATCAGACGAACAGACCGGACTGTACGGAGAATGTCACACTCAGGCTCAGTAGGAGTTCAGATGGGTTTCGCCTCGTCGGTCTTCTTGTCGGCATTACCTGGGGACCGTTACGCACAGCTAGTGCCGCTTGCGGTCTGTGGTTAAACCCACTGCCAGCGTAGTGTCGAGTCTTTAGAGTCCCACACAGAAAGCTTTTCGCCTTTAGGCAAAAGAGTAGAGGTCGCATGGTATTGCGACAGGTCGCATGGTTTTACGACAGGGTTCGGTCACATCCGTGCACTTGTGCACGTACAGTGTCCGGACAGTTTACACTAGCGGGCTTTGGTTTGAGCCAGATCCTAGTGTACCTTTTGGGATTGGATTTATCCAGTGTGCATTCGTGTTCCTCGGAACGCGGATGCGGGTGTGTATGCACAGTTGACAGGGAGGAAGAGGCAGCGGATTCTCATTAGGGTTGTTGACAGTTGACCGTTGACTATTTGACTTTTTGCTCAACCCTAATGAGAATATGATATTAACTATTATATTAATTAAGTATTATGGTGACATGGTTGTTGACTTTTGTTGACTTTGTTGACTTGTTGACTTTTGTTGACTTGTTGACTTTGTTGACCGGTTGACTAGGCTTGACTAGTTGACCATCATGATAACCATAGCCATCATTTCATGGCAAAGACTTTTGTTTGCTTGCTCATTTGTGTAAAATGAGTGCATGAAATGATATGGTTATGGTTGCTTCAACCATTACATAAGACTTTTTTTTAGTATGATGAGTTATTATGACTTTGGATTATGAGAGGGTGAGAGACAAAAAGACTTGCTCATTCTTTTTTGCTCATTCTCTCTCTTGTTCTTGAGCTCTCTTGTTTTGCTCTCACCCTCAACCTCTTGCTCCCTCTCTTGACTCTATGGTTCTCTTGTCTCATGAGTTGAGAATCAAGAACCATAGTTAAAATCCCATACAAACTCTTCTCTACTCATTCTAGTTCACTAGGTTTAGCAAACCAAGTGAACTAGTTTCTTCAAAGAACGAAGAAGGAGCTAAAGGTTGGAGCTTTCAGGTGGATCTATCTTCGGCGTACGGAGACGACGGGAAGAAGCCAATCCGGACCACCATCGGAGCTTGAAGACGAAGGAGTTCAAGACAAGCAAGGTATAACCCCCTAACCGAGTAGCTAGAAACTCATAGTTAGGTTGTTAGATAGATGTTTAACCAAGATCCGGGTTTTAGGTCCATGTTACTGATTGTAAAGAATTCTTGATGTGTAGTATAAAATTGTAAAGAAATCACAACCAAAAATTATTTGACCGCAATCAACTACGGTGTCAGATGTAGATTGTTAGTGAGTGCGGATCGTCCACAGGGAAAGTGTAATCGTTCGTCTTTCGAATTAGATGAATTGAAACTTTAATGAAAAGAAAACAAAACAATTCATGATTTGAAATTGAAGTTCAAGAATGAGAAAAATCTAGATCTAAGAAAGCATTAAAAGATAGAATCAAGAATTGATCGTTTGTTGATTTTTCCAAACCAAATCTCAAGAATCGAAATGAGGCTCGTAGGAATCGATCGGAGCTATAGATGTGATGTAATCTTAGAATTACGTATTCTTATCCTTCGATGAATTGATACTAGAGCGATGATGATCGATGAGAATTAGAGACTTCTTGTGAAACTAGGGTTTCATCTTATCTCTTGTTCTTTCATTGATATCATTCATATTCTAGCCTCTAGTAAATTCAAGAAACGATCGTAGATCCCTAATTTCGAGCGATCACAATCAAGAAAGCATCGCTACGAAACTAGGTCATCGATTCTTGAACTTGCTAGGGTTTACAAAACTCGTAGGACTTAAAAATAGTATTAAGATTTGTTACATCATCATTCTACAATCGTCTCGACTCCTTTACGAGCGGAGTTTTACTCAAACATCACAACAAGAACAACAATTACAAATTGAGATCTAATCATGATGCAAGAATTAAAAGAAAGCAAGATTAAAGAAATTCACCTTTTATTTATATCAACAATTTAGTTACATTCGCTCAAGAACTACAAGAGGAAGAACTTGATCGTCGACTTGGCTTCGCTCGTCTCCGTGGATCGCGGATCGGCTTGGATCACTTGCCCGATTGAAGATCGGCTCGGCTCCTAAAAGGTTGAAGGCTTCTCGCTTGATTTAGTACTCAAGATCTTGGATTTGGAGTGGAATTAGGGTTAGGGTTCCGCACAAGCCTTGTCACTAGACTTGTGGAAGAAGATGATGAAAGAGGGAAAGAGATTAACTAAAATTGATTTCCTAAAGATTGATTAGCCTTTAACCCTAGGTCTAGGTTCCTATTTATAGATAACTAACCCTAGATCTAGGATTTCAAATTCTAAGTTTCCCTCCTAAAGTTTGTTGAAGAAATTCAAATTTCCCTCCAAAAGTTAGTTAGGGGAGAAGCTTCTAGATGTGATTAGTTAGGAGGAGCTTCTAGAAGAGGATTAATTAGGAGCTTAATTAGGATTAGCCTTCCTTAATCTTCTTTTCTGATCTGGCAGTAGCTTCGAGATAGTTCTGGACTTTGAAGTGTCAGAAAGGACTGTGGGACCAGAGCTGAGAATTATGCCCAAATTTTAATCTGCTGACGTGGCAATAGCGCCGCGGTTCCGCGGCGCAAGCCATCTCCTGCCGCGGAACTGCGGCTGACTTGGAGCCGTGGGCTTCTATACTTCTGCAGTAGTCTTGGGCTGAGTTTTGGGCCTTTATTTGATATATAGAATTGTCTAGTTCCTTCTTCATTGCTACCAGATCTGAAATGATTTAATTGGCGTAATATTTGATCAGCTCTTTGGTTTTTCTTCCGTATTTTCCTGCACAGACTCAAGACAAGTGTTGCGCAAATACAGAAATGATGCGATGCCATGAAATGCGGTTAATTTCCTTTAAAGTGTCGGTTTAAAAGTCTAACACATGCAATCTCATATTTTGTGACAGATTTGCTAATATGTAGAATATGAATGCCGAACACTTCTAAATGTATGCAAATGTTAAGGAAATTGCCGGCTAAAATATACAATATTTTTGACTGATCAGTTACCATCTTTAAGAAAATCGTTTTTTACCAAATTCCGCATTCCCGAAAGTACCGGGAGAGGTAGCATGGACTTACAACCCTAAGGTTCAAAGGCTTTCACACGGTCATTATGTCGAGTTAGGGTTTCATTCTTCCAGAGGGTCCATAGAATTGCCTGCATGTCTTTCCGAATACATTAAACTTGGAATATGGGTTTCTGATATTCGATCGCCTCTATCGACTCTCAACGTATCCGCGTGAAGTTGTCTTTAGCTGGAATCAATCTATCTGATGACCTCGCATTGGGGTAGGCGAACGAACCATATGTCCTAGTCATTCATCCTCGGTGACTAGCGACCTTTTATCATCTCTTAGTACAACTCGTACTGCAATAGCTCCAACATCTGGGCGATATCTTGTCGTTCGCAGCAACTACTAGCTCATTCGTCTGTACGCTGAACAGTGCCTCAATCATCATGAACAAACGACACTTCCATGGGCATCACATTCTGGTTGGCCTCTATCGGTGGCTCAATTCTCTGGTGCTGATCTGTACGTTCGAGTAATCTCATACAGCGATCCATCAAACGCTCGTGGCGTGTTCAGTTGATAAAACTGCATATTTAATATGACATTTTTTCCTACTATTTCTATATAATAAAAGGTGTTTATTATAATATATAATACATATGAGGGTTTACCTGTAAAAATACTATTTTAATGTGTTTATATATTATAAATAACATTTTGTAGGAAAAAGTAAGCATATAATATCCATGTAATATTTGGCCTATTTAAATATGCTTACCTTATTAATATCTTTGACCAATTCTTAACGGTTAAGTTAATATATCAATAAAACAAACTCTACTAATATTGTTTGTTGAGTTATTGTGCAGAATTTTCAGGGCTGAAATCAAGTAAATCAAAGTTGGCAAATCAAATCTACCAAAGATATTCAAGAAACTAATTCTGGTAGAAATGTAGAAAAGATTTTCAAAGTCTAGATACTCAAAAGATTACCAAGTGTTACAGATATGAAGCTACAAAAATTAGAGACTATGATCTCACCAAAAGGGGGCGGATCCGCGGCCAAACATATCTAATGGCCGCGGTTCCGCCGCGGATTTGAAGAGTTGAGATATGGGATTGTGGTGGTTAGGATCCTAACAACTAGTTTTCATATTAGGAAACTAGGGTTCTAGCTCTGTGACTATAAATAAGGACCGAGAGCCTCTTGGAAAAATTATCAAGTCGACGCGATCACGAAGTCCAAGACGGCTCACGCATCCAGGCTGATCATCAACTGTTCGTCTACCTCCTTGGAAGAGATCGAGAAGCAAGCTAGTCTTTGTAATCATTTTCTAAGGATCAAAGTGTAAACGAATATTGTTGATTAATAAAGGTAGTTCTTTTTCTTATTCTATTTCTTTATAGTTTAATTATGCATTTTCTCTCCATCTCTTTTTCTCCCAACATGCGCGAGTAATTCTCCGCTTGTTAGGGTTCGTAGGATTAGGGTAGGCTAATGGATGATGAACATCCCTAAACCCTTTTTAAGTCCTATAAAGTTTATGAACTCTATCAAAAGAATCATTAACATCCTAATCGGGCGCGCTAACAATTCATTGTTAGTTCCGACCGCGATTAGAGATTAGATTAATGATTGTTTTGGTAAAGGCTAGATATGAAAGGAGTTCCGTGTCGAGATAAGGGGTAAGAGTGGGATTCCTTTTCCTTCCAGAAACCCTAATCTACACGCATCACTGTTGTTCTAGTTTTAAATCTATTAAAGGATAAAAAGGGTAACTTTTAATTAATCGTCCATATCTACTAAATCCTAACGAACCCTACAAGCCCTCTTATTATATTAACTACATCCCTAAAATAATCTAGATCTATATTTTTGCATTCTTGCTTAACGTAGATCTAGAAACCATTCTTCAAAATTCTTTATCCTTCCTCTCTTTTTCAACACATCTAAAGTAAGAATAACAGGTTCCACGTTTCCCAGAGGACGACCCGTACTCATCTCGGTCTAGCTACGCGCGACACCGTTATTGATTGCGGTTACACTACAAACACACTCTTTCGAACCAATCAAATGGCGCCGTTGCCGGGGATACGTGCGTAATTTTTTATTCTTACTATTTGTGTTGAATTCTTAGACGATTCATATTATAATTAAAACAAAACCGCAAACTGTATATTTAACGATTATTGTGTGAATTTTGCGAGGGGATCTGGAGACACAGACTTGAGAAAACAGAGAGACAGAGACATTCTTAGAGATCCAGAGGAGTACAGGAGGCCACATAGCAAATTTCATCAAGTGATCCATCCTTCTTGCGGCGGAACCGCGGCACATAGAGCATATTGGTGGCGGAACCGCAGCACATTAGAGGATCTAGGGT
Organism: Agapanthus africanus; assembly: GCA_030015575.1. Taxonomy (NCBI): domain Eukaryota; kingdom Viridiplantae; phylum Streptophyta; class Magnoliopsida; order Asparagales; family Amaryllidaceae; genus Agapanthus; species Agapanthus africanus. The sequence continues at coordinate 392,718,115 of JASDDO010000026.1, read as the reverse complement.
TCCACACTTCTCTGGTATGATTCTCAACTCTTTCTCTCTCTTCTAAAATCCAATAAAATATCTTTTCTGCAGAATTCTTTGCAAAATATCGCCGCTCAAAAATCTTTTTGCAAAGTTTTGTGATTGGTTTGTTTTGCATATTTTAATATGGACTTTAAGGGGCAAAGACCAAATCCAGATTAGGTGGGGATTTTATCACCCTTCCTAAGCCCCACAAATCACAAACCGAGCATCAGCATCAACACTTCATTAATATAAAAAATATCTAGACCAGACTCTAAGAACTGTCGCGCTCAATAACGACAGAGGAAGGTCGTGGGTAATCTATCGCTTATCCGCATTACTTTTGTAGTGTCTAGGCAAGTGTGACAAAGGCTAGTGGTTTTTAATTAGGCCCACTACTATGGTTCCTTCCAACTTACCTGGCACTTATCTGGCTACAAGGGTAGTACGGAGGCGGTAGAGGATTGATCCTGCGGCTTTTCCTTTGGAAGTCTAGGAGCGGTCTAGAGACTGGACCTAGGTAACCTTAGTTCTAGGGTTGCTTGTGCATTTTAGAGTGATTTGTCTTGAGTCCCACTTTTTTCAAAACAAACCAATTTTAAAATCACACACACGCTGCCACTTGCACTAAACCCGCTTAGTGCATGCTCGGCTGGACACGGGATCCTAGTGCCCGTCTTGTCCGCGTTCCTGCTATCGACGCCGAAGTCGGTACTTCTTCATCTTCTTTTCCCCCACCACACACCACGACCGAGATGGACGGTACTCCATCAGAATATAACACCACGCTGCCACCGCCCGTAGGTGCGCAGAATCCACCGTGCATCTCTCTCCAAGAGAGATGCTATCCTATCCGTGGTCCTCTTCCCACTTGTCTATCTCTTCCACCACCTAACGGGGATAATTTCGAAATTAAACCCAACTACATCAATCTGCTGCCCAAATTTCACGGGCTTGAGTAGGAAGACGCGTACGTTTTCATCACCAAATTCGAAAACGAATGCGCAATGATGGGTACTTCACAGTTGGCTGTCGATGCTATGCGCTTGCGTCTTCTTCCATTCACACTGTACGACTTGGCAGAAAAATCGCTTTATAATACTGCCGCACACTCTATCACTAATTGGGATGAATTCGTAATAGCATTTCTTAAGAAGTTTTACCCAAACCATAAGACCGCCCGTGTTAGGAGCGAGATCAACCAGTTCACCCAGCTTCCCAATGAACCATTTTGGAAGTGCTTTGAACGTTTCAAGGATCTGCTTGTCCAATGTCCTCATCATGGAATACAAAGATGGGATTTATGTCGAATTATATATGAGGGCATTAATCCAGCGACAAAGCAGATACTTGAAATAATGTGTCAATGCAATTTCTGTTAGTTATATGTATGCCCTAGAGGCCATTACTGTACATTGGATGTATATTGTGGTGGATGCTGGGACATATATAGGTAGGACTTTCTTGCTCGACATGATAGTACACTATCTGGTTGCTCTTTGTCTTAACGTGTATACTTTCCGTCTCTCTGTTACATGTTGATAAAGCCCTTAGGATGTGTACTCGACTTCCAGGACTATGATGCAGATCATACTAGCGGGGCCTGGATAGTCCATGAGTACATCCTTGAAATGTTCCTAGACGAGGGAATATCGAGACGGGGCATCGATATTCCAGAGTAGACTAGCGTATATCTTCTCGACCCATGCGATGGGCGATGGATGATCCCATATCCATTGGTGTTTGACATCGGAGATGGTATGCGGGTGCTCAGTAGAGACTGGGTACACTGAACGGACTCGCCGAGAACTCCCAGATGGTATTATACCTCACGTCAGATGGCAGTTCTCTGGTGACACTGGTACAGCTTAGTCTGTTGACCCGAGATCGTCATAAAGTCTTGTGTGTCTCCCACTGTGCTTTGATTTCCACCCTACCACGGCTCTACTGAGTCGTGCAAACAGGTGGTTTTTGGGTACAGTCCCGATTCACATGGAGGCAATGAGCGATAGGAGGGGATTTGTCTCTCCCGGTATTGGGGGTTGATGTTGTGCAATGCACGACTAGCCATAACAGGAAATCCCTGGCCAGGGTTGCAGTGATATACTGGTAAGAGTTATCAGTAGTTTCACGAATGTTATGGACCTCAAGTCGGCATGACTTATCGAGCTATTGGGGTCTGACGTTTACCACCCCTAGGCGAGATATGCGACATATCAGACGAACAGACCGGACTGTACGGTAAGTGTTACTGGTTGGATTCACAGGAGTGTGAGCAGGCTTGCTCGTCGATCTTCTGATCGCTCAATACCCGGGTGGCCGTTACGTTTAGCAGACCGCTTGCGGCTTGTGGGTGTTTGATATGATCAACATCTGCTGCCGGCGTATTGACGAGTCTTTAGAGTTCTACACAGAGGTTTCCTGGCTCAAGCGAAACGAAATAGGAGCGCATATGAGATATGTGCGGGACCGAGAATAATGCGTGTATGTGATACCGTATTCTATTCTCGCGATGAATGTATCGATTAGTTATATACGATATAACCTAATTATCGAATCAAGGATTGATTCGATAAGCCGATACATTGGATACTAGCCGATTATATGCGATATGACCGGATCATTGAATCAAGTGTTGATTTAATGATTTAATGCATAATTATATATATTTGATATATTACTTTGCATTAACTAGTATTGGTTCACTTTAAAAGGATTTTCTCACTTGAATTGTGCAAGTTGTATATGTGATATACTTTTGTGCACAAGATTGTATCATGTTTGATGATACTTGCTCTTTTGGGTTTGTGTAAAGATTAAACCATGTTTAGTGAATGGTTAGGGTTTCTTTTCTCTTATTTATTTATCCATTTATTATTGTTTTGGAAAAGATAAAGAGAAAAAGAAATGGTGGCTTATTTTGTTTTTTCTTTAAAGCTTCTTGAAGCTTTGAACAAGTCTACCATTCTTGTCTCTTCTTTAACCCTAACCACTCATCTAAACCTTAGTTAAATCTCTACACTAAACCATGGTTGAAGTTATGATAAGTATTCTTTTTATTTTCCTTTTTAATTAACTTATCATATCTTCTTCTTCTTCTTCATCTTCTTCTTCCATGAAGAAAGCTAGTGACCATCAATGGCAACTAGTGAAATCAAGTGAGAAATCCAATTCTAAAGTCTACCCACTTCCTATTTCTTCATCCTCTACCTCTTGCCAAGTTGTATAGGGTGTTTACTTCACAAGTTTTCAAAGCTTGGTGAAGTTGGAGCTTGTTCTTGTGATGTCTCGACGTAGATCATCTTCGGCATCGAACCGACGATCAAGCCCGCCCATTCTTCGATGATGCCAATGCTAGAGTCAAGGGTTCGATTTGGACAGCGGAGGGAGATCATCGCGGAGCTTAGGAAGTGGTGGACCGGATCTACAAAGGTTGTAGCCCCTTCCCTTTAGCTATATTTCCGTTTATTTACTCGCTTCGCCTATATATCTAGTTAACGATCCGTTCTAGGGTTTCTCGGCACCGTATTTTTTAGAAATTTGCATGGATGATGACTTGTGAGACCTCACTAGGGTGCCTAGGAACCTTACAGTGGTATCAGAGCCTAGCTAGAGCCTTAGGCGAAGTCCCGACGGAATTAGAAGTCCGATCGACCCAAAACCCCGACTTTAAAAATGCTCTCTGGACATTTCCGTAAAATGTGGATTTTTGTAGATTAAAAATATTCAGAAAAATCAGCAGGGGATTGTAAGGGTTACTGCAAAATTCGATCACCTAATTCCTTAAAAGCACCGCGGATCCGCGGCATGAGCATGCTCATGCGGCGGTTCCGCGGCAGTTTTGTCCTTTTGTGCATCGAAGTTTGCACCGTAATTCTCAGTAAAAAGTGCTGGTTTTCCTGGGAATATTTTAATATTTATTCCAGAGTTTTATTTTCTGGATTGTATTGGGACTCGGTGTATTCGACCGGACTGTCTAATTTTTGTCGGTGTGCTTTTCCGGGTATTTTTTAGAATATGTTAAAAAGTTCGACCGGATATAAATACCCACTTTTTCCCCTGCCGGGAAATTTCCAATTGTTGGATTTTTTCGTAGTTTAACGATGTTCTAAGTAGTGCAAGTAACGCGATGGACCCTCTAGAAGACAACAAACCTTAACTCGATTATGTGACCGTCTTGAACTGCCCTTTGAACCTTCGGGTTTGGGGCAGTACGGCGTGCCACATGTGAGGCGTTGGCTTGACCCTTCTACTGCTGGACCGTTGGTACTGAGGCACGAACTGAATGTTGTTAGACTTATTTCATGTGTTGAGCCGTATCGGGAAAACTTGGGTGTTCGATTGTTCGATCGAAAAGTTTAGCATTTTCTATTTATCCGGAATGTGATACAATAATTGGAATTCACAAATTGTTATGAGATAACGGAATGAATATTATAAACGTAGCAGTTTAGTCTCACTTGATTGGTTGCCACGGAATTTTGATGTGATCAAAAGTCCGTCGCAATCACGTAGCGTACGCGGATACTCGCCGGGTAAACTTGATAAACAGCCTCACCCCATATCCCCGACCAACTGACTGTAGGAGAACCCCGTCGCCGAAAGCATCCGCCCGGGTTCTCGCGGCAGCGGTGTTCCGCCTTGGTGCACTTCGTCGACGGCATCGGGGGTGCGGCCGCCTACTAAAGTTTGCGACGAGCATTCGATCAGTTTTTCGGGAATCTTGTTGAATTGCCCGACTTGATATTGAAAAGTGTTTTCGATAATGAGACCAAAATGCGGGGTTTATAATTGTTAGGCATGCGATGTCTAAAGAATTCATTTGGTCAGGCATGCGATGTCTGAGGTGGTTGTGGATTCCAACTGTTGTAGTTTTACACTTTCTTTTCTGTGACCGTAAGTGTAATATGTGATATCGCCGGTTTCGTTGCTATATGTCAACGACAATTGGGATGCGCATATTTACTTACGTTGATGACATGTGATGTTATGTGTTGCTGGATATGTTATATTGGATCGTCGTGTTTGAATAGCCGGGGGGTTTTTATGTGAGATGAGTGTTTTTCATTTTCATTCATGTAAAAACTTGTATGTAATATTCTTTTATTGGGGCACTTCCAGGTTGCGGAAGTTGTCACCGTTGATGTATATTATTTACTTTTCTGCACTAGGATAGACCCAAGGAGGGGAGCACAAGTAACCGGGTTCTAGGGTCCAGAGGGAGACCATCTCGAGGAGTCGAGTCCGGGTCTCCTAACCCTAGAATTGGTAGGGTTGCTTGCCGCTCTCGTAGGGGTCTAGGGGTGTGGGATTGGCTATTCATCACGACCGTGGAATCCGTGTTTTATACTGGCTCGTATTGAAAACACGGACGTCCTAGTATATCCAATATTTCATATGATTCTTTCTGCTGCGTTATCTGTGATGTGATCATGCGATGTTCTGTGCTCTGTTCAGATAGATGTAGTATATAGTATATATAATATATTATATAGACGTTACTTATGTTTTACACCCGCGCTAGCCCTGCCCCGCTCTGCCGTCAGTTACCTAACCTAACGGTGCACGAGGGGACATCGAGGCAAATGCGGATGGCATAAGTGTACGTCATATTTATCTGTGATGTTTAGGTAATTTAAATGATGGGATATTCATTAATGAGATTAATGAAAGAAAATAAAGCTAATTGATGTTGTGGAATCGAATTTCAAAAATAAAACAGGTAGCTACAGTTCTTGCTTTGCATCGTGGTGTTCCTTGTAGAACATCCTGCACCTTATTCGATAAGGAAAGGACCGAGATCCCTTCACCGGGAGTGACTCCTTTAGCAATAACTGGCAGATGCTACAACCCTCGATTTGTCTTTGATCGCTTCTATAGTTTCCGCTTTGCACAGTGATATATATGATATATCCCGCACCTCATTCGACGAGGAAAGGGCCGACGATCCCTTCACCGGGAGTGACCCCTTTAGCAAAACTAGAAAAGCCTCAAAAACATTCCATTTAAAAACCATTTGATTCCGCAACGAGATCAAGTTCAAAGCGTTAAAGGTTTTCACAAAAACCATTCGCAACCCTCCGTCATTTTAGGAAGTAGAGTACTTAGTATTCGTGCTGTGTTTGTTGACCATAGTCAAGGCACAGTGTACGGTAGCTAAGTGATGTCTTCCTACACCGCATATGATGCGATTAGTTAGGACAGTCGCGTGACTTTGTTGACCTTAGTTAAGGGTCATGTGGGTGGGTCTAATTAATCACGAAATGACGGGTAGAACTTGACTAGTTTTTATGATTTGTTGACCATAGTTAAGATCATAGGTGCTAGGGGTAAAAACCTTTATCGGGAGTTTCAAGTGTTGAAATTTGCAATGAGATTGCATACCTTCTATATGATAGTTGGATCCCGATACCCACTGCGAGTAATTGTTACTCCTGGGAGAGTTTTGCACTTTGCAATTAGCCGATCAAGTTGGTGTCTAGAAAGGTGTCAACGGGGTTACGCCTCTGGGAAAACGAGGTTTACTGTAATTAGGTCCGTGCGAAAGCACGGGGAACCTCCCTCAAAGTACCGACACTGGCCTGGCTGAAAGATTGGCGAACTTGTAGAGTGTAATTAATCCCGGCTAGTCTTTCCTTTTAGGGTTTGAAGGAAGATTTGATAAAAACAGTGGGAGCCATCCTGATTAGATAAAATATATAACCCATCTAATCTTGCAAGAGAGCACGCTGAGTGTTTTCTTCTCTCTCTCTCTCCTGGTAGCGACCATATCACGCCTTAATCAAGATAATAATATGGATGTATTGACCGAACCCGCTTGTTATACTGAGCTGGGGAACGTTGGTCCCGCTCCAACTTATAATTGTTATAAGACAGAGCAGGAAATTGGGGAATACCAGAATTCCTATGCCGCCCAAACGAAGAAAGTGCATATGATGCATCTCCTTCGGGTGTGTTCATTACAAAGAACTGTTTCTCAGTATCCTCTGCATCCTGGGTATATGATACCGGATTAGGATCCCAGATATGTAATCTGTTACATAGGGCTATAAAAAGGTAAAAAAACTGAGAACGGGTGATAAGTTTCATGAGACAGAAAACGGGGCAAGTGTTGCAGCCAAGTCTGTTGGTCACTGTCACCCTGTATTACGAATACATTGATTCTGAACAAATGCTATTAGATACCGAACCTGATATACAAAATCATATCAGTCTCTTTATTACTAAAGAAAGGATATAATTTTGTATTGATGGATAATGTTTTGAACATTTCTTATATCAAAAGTTGATCGGTTCAGGCACGTTATCTAAAAGCATTGAAGTTCTAAATCAAACTCCAGTTCCTAGTATACAGAACACACACAAGAGGAAGAGTTCAGAAATGAACAAATCCTTCTTGGGGCATTGTAGACTAGGTCACATCAATGCGACCCGACTGGCTGAAGTTACATTTTAGATGCATATTTAAATCAGTTTGAATTTACATCTTATGAAACTTGCCAGTCATGTCACAAAGATTAGATGACCATAGCTCTGTTTATTAGAAACAGAGAAAGAGTTAGTAAACTCTTGGGACTGATACATAATGATGTATGTAAAGTCTCCTGTCTACACATGCCAGGACTGGTTCTTTATACTTCATTATATTCTCTGATAATCTCTCAAGATTCAGTCATATGTTCCTGTTGAAACATAAGTCCGAACCTTTTGAGATATTCACAGAATATAAGTTAGAAGTAGAGAACCAAAATGCGGGTATAAGTATTATGTCCTATGATAAGATCGGGGAGGAGAATACTTGTGCATAGAATTCCTGGACTATTCTAAAGGAGAATAAGATTCTCTCTGAGTGCTACTCCTCTGAATACACCACAGCACAACGGTGTATCAGGGCGGAGCAATTGCACAATATTAGATATGGTGTGCTCTATGATGAGTATTACTGAGTTACCCATTTCCCTTTGGGGTTATGCACTTGAGAAGCTGCATACCTATTGAATTAGGTTTGAATCAAATCACTGCCTACCACTCCATATAAGATATGGTGTGGGAAGATCCTATCTCTTAAACGAGTTAAGATTTGCGGTTGTCCGGCCTATGTTTAAAGCAAAATCCGGACAAGATCGAGGCAGGATCAGTTCTGTAGAACTGGAAAGGTTCCAGCTATACAAAACTGCAGTTGATGATTTGACAGAACCAAAGGATTCTATAGTTCCCGACGAACCTCAGCCTCTCCGCCGATCTAGTAGGGTTCCTCATCCGCCTGAGAGATACTTCGGTTTCTCGATGACATTGGGAGCAAGGATTGCATCATGAGATGATGACCCAACTAGTTTCGAGCAGGCCATCGAGAGTAGGGACTCTGTAAGAATGGCTGGATGCTTAGCGATCTGAGATGGAATCCATGTACACCAACAAAGTATGGACTTTAGCTGCTACATCTGAAGGGTTAAATCCCCATCAGGAGCAAGTATATCTTGAGAAGATTACTTGGTGTAGATGGAAAAGTTGAGACTTTCAAAGCTAGACTTGTTAAAGGTTTTCGTCATCGACCAGGCGTGGATAATGATGAAACCTTTTTCCAGTAGCTATGCTTAAGTCTATCCAGATCCTACTTACCACGGCTACATACCATGACTACGATATCTGGCAGTTGGGTGCCATGACTGCCTTTTTAAATACTGATTTAGAAGAGAACGTCTATAAGAACACAGCCAGAGGTCTTCGTAAAACAGTGGGAGTAGCGGAAACGTGTGCAAGTTGCTTTATATAATGAAGCAGGCATCGCGGAGTTGGAACGTCTGTTTTGATGTGATAGTCAAAGTGTTTGACTTCATCAAAATGGTAGACGAACCTTGTATATACAAAAGGGTAGTAGAGAGTAAGGTGGTCATCTTCGTATTGTACGTAGACAACATACTCTTGATAGGAAAAGAGTTTCCTATACTACGATCGGTCAATCTCCTATTACCACAAGGATTCTCCAAATAGGATAAAGATGATACCTCCTAGATCCTGAGATTTGGACCTATGAGATAGATATAAAGGGATATTAGGGTTCTCACTAGGTATAGTGAGATTGTATCAATCGATCCTGGGGAGAATCACTGGAAGTGTTCCAGGGTGATAAAGACGACTGAATGTCAGTCACAGGCACTGTCTTTACCCTCAGTAAAGGGACGGTATGTTGGAAGAGTTCCAAGCTAGATACCGTGGCAAACTAGACGATAAAGGCTGGTAACATCGCTATTGAAGATACTACCAAAGAGGAAGTTTGGGTGTATATTGGTTCATAAGATGAACTAGGTTCCTGCCATTGTATGACAATGGAAGTGTGGCTTTGGCCCTGGAACCTTGGTCCCATCAGTGACCCAGACAAATTCTGAGGAAGCATCACCTGATCATGGAGATAGTTGATCTCCGGGGTGATCGAGGTTAGGAGAGTAGACTCAGAGGACAACACGGCGGATCCACTCACGAAGGCCTTTTCCCAAAGAGAGACTTTTAGGAGATAGTTGAGTATGTGATACTGCAACCACTGCTACAGATGGCCCTAGTGCAAGTGGGAGATTGTTAGTTATATGTATGCCCTAGAGGCCATTACTGTACATTGGATGTATATTGTGGTGGATGCTGGGACATATATAGGTAGGACTTTCTTGCTCGACATGATAGTACGCTATCTGGTTGCTCTTTGTCTTAACGTGTATACTTTCCGTCTCTCTGTTACATGTTGATAAAGCCCTTAGGATGTGTACTCGACTTCCAGGACTATGATGCATATCATACTAGCGGGGCCTGGATAGTCCATGAGTACATCCTTGAAATGTTCCTAGTCGAGGGAATATCGAGACGGGGCATCGATATTCCAGAGTAGACTAGCGTATATCTTCTCGACCCATGCGATGGGCGATGGATGATCCCATATCCATTGGTGTTTGACATCAGAGATGGTATGCGGGTGCTCAGTAGAGACTGGGTACACTGAACGGACTCGCCGAGAACTCCCAGATGGTATTATACCTCACGTCAGATGGCAGTTCTCTGGTGACACTGGTACAGCTTAGTCTGTTGACCCGAGATCGTCATAGAGTCTTGTGTGTCTCCCACTGTGCTTTGATTTCCACCCTACCACGGCTCTACTGAGTCATGCAAACAGGTGGTTTTTGGGTACAGTCCCGATTCACATGGAGGCAATGAGCGATAGGAGGGGATTCGTCTCTCCCGGTATTGGGGGTTGATGTTGCGCAATGCACGACTAGCCATAACAGGAAATCCCTGGCCAGGGTTGCAGTGATATACTGGTAAGAGTTATCAGTAGTTTCACGAATGTTATGGACCTCAAGTCGGCATGACTTATCGAGCTATTGGGGTCTGACGTTTACCACCCCTAGGCGAGATATGCGACATAACAGACGAACAGACCGGACTGTACGGTAAGTGTTACTGGTTGGATTCACAGGAGTGTGAGCGGGCTTGCTCGTTGATCTTCTGATCGCTCAATACCCGGGTGGCCGTTACGTTTAGCAGACCGCTTGCGGCTTGTGGGTGTTTGATATGATCAACATCTGCTGCCGGCATATTGACGAGTCTTTAGAGTCCTACACAGAGGTTTCCTGGCTCAAGCGAAACGAAATAGGAGCGCATATGAGATATGTGCGGGACCGAGAATAATGCGTGTATGTGATACCGTATTCTATTCTCGCGATGAATGTATCGATTAGTTATATACGATATAACCTAGTTATCGAATCAAGGATTGATTCGATAAGCCGATACATTGGATACTAGCCGATTATATGCGATATGACCGGATCATTGAATCAAGTGTTGATTTAATGATTTAATGCATAATTATATATATTTGATATATTACTTTGCATTAACTAGTATTGGTTCACTTTAAAAGGATTTTCTCACTTGAATTGTGCAAGTTGTATATGTGATATACTTTTGTGCACAAGATTGTATCATGTTTGATGATACTTGCTCTTTTGGGTTTGTGTAAAGATTAAACCATGTTTAGTGAATGGTTAGGGTTTCTTTTCTCTTATTTATTTATCCATTTATTATTGTTTTGGAAAAGATAAAGAGAAAAAGAAATGGTGGCTTATTTTGTTTTTTCTTTAAAGCTTCTTGAAGCTTTGAACAAGTCTACCATTCTTGTCTCTTCTTTAACCCTAACCACTCATCTAAACCTTAGTTAAATCTCTACACTAAACCATGGTTGAAGTTATGGTAAGTATTCTTTTTATTTTCCTTTTTAATTAACTTATCATATCTTCTTCTTCTTCTTCATCTTCTTCTTCCATGAAGAAAGCTAGTGACCATCAATGGCAACTAGTGAAATCAAGTGAGAAATCCAATTCTAAAGTCTACCCACTTCCTATTTCTTCATCCTCTACCTCTTGCCAAGTTGTATAGGGTGTTTACTTCACAAGTTTTCAAAGCTTGGTGAAGTTGGAGCTTGTTCTTGTGATGCCTCGACGTAGATCATCTTCGGCATCGAACCGACGATCAAGCCCGCCCATTCTTCGATGATGCCAATGCTAGAGTCAAGGGTTCGATTTGGACAGCGGAAGGAGATCATCGCGGAGCTTAGGAAGTGGTGGACCGGATCTACAAAGGTTGTAGCCCCTTCCCTTTAGCTATATTTCCGTTTATTTACTCGCTTCGCCTATATATCTAGTTAACGATCCGTTCTAGGGTTTCTCGGCACCGTATTTTTTAGAAATTTGCATGGATGATGACTTGTGAGACCTCACTAGGGTGCCTAGGAACCTTAAAATTTCATGTCTAAAGATGACGGTGAAATATGGAAATATCTGGAAGATCTGGCAGAAAACACTTTGCAGTGGGAAAGCGTAAGACCACCTTCATCTAGGGGAGGTATTCACCAGCTCGATGTTTCCATCGCAGTAAAAGCCGAAATGGCAGCGATGCAGAAGAAACTCGATGCTATTGAGAACAAACTTTCATCAGTCTCTCTAAATCAAGTCACGCTTCCTAAGACCGTCTGTGGTTGATGTTCAGATCCTTCAAACTTAACGGAAGAATGTCCTATGAATGTATCGTTTCAAACTAATGCTGCTTTTCAGCAGCGACCTAGAAACGATCCTTATTCTTCCACTTCCAATCAAGGATGGAGGAATCATCCTAACTTTGCTTGGAACCAAAATCAACAAAGCAATTATCAAAGACCTCCTCCACAGCAACCACAACCACAGAATCAGCTCCTCTTTCAGTCACAGAATTTTCAAAATCCGGCTAACACTTCTACACCACAAGTGGCCGGTACTGATAACTCTTCACTCGCACAAACTTTGGATATGTTCATGAAACATTCCATGCAATTGTCGGCTGAGATGAAGTCTTCTATTGATACTATACAGAAAGACTCCGCCTCCCACGGCGAGAGCATTAAATCAATAGAAAACTAACTTGCACAGTTGAACGCCGCAATGAGTGCGAGAGAGAAAGGGAAACTCCCATCTCACCCCATACCTAATCCTGGCCATTCACAAAGTTATAATGTGAGTGCGTCACTACGTTGAGATCGGGAAAAGTGCTGAATAACCGAGTGGGTGAGAAATGTGATGATAATGACACCAATGATACCCCAGCTTCTTCTTCTTACCCAAATTCGTCTAGTCTCCCACCTTCATCCGAGCCTATTCTCCGTTTTCCCCAAGGCTCAAAAATTTCGCCAAATCTATCTAAGTCGATTCCCACTCTAATTTTGGGATCGAATCCGTCCCCACAATCCTCTCTAATGTTGGACCAAACCATTATTGATAAAGCACATTATCCAAACAGGTTAAGGGGCAACATACCAAGTCCACAAATGGAGAAGATTGTGGAAATTTTTAAGAAAGTTAACATAAACATTCCTCTCCTAGATGCTATTCAACAAGTTCCGTCATATGCGAAAATCCTAAAGGACTTGTGCACTAGGAAGAGAAAAGTTCAAGTACCTAAAAAAGTTTTCCTTGCGAGTAATGTGAGCACAACTTTTACACAACAACTACCCAAGAAACGAAAGGACCCCGCAAGTCCTACAATTTCTATTTCTATTGGGGGTAAAAATATCAATCGTGCTCTACTCGATATAGGTGCTAGTGTTAACCTGCTTCCGTATTCTGTTTATGAGCAATTAGGGATCGGAGAGTTAAAACCTGCGCATTGCACTCTTCAGATGGCCGATCGATCTATCACCCAACTAAGGGGTGAGTTAGAGGATGTGTTAATCAAAGTCGGGGAATTCATATTCCCTGTGGACTTTATCGTTATAGATACACAACCTGTGGCAAACCCACGCAATCAAATCCCGGTGATACTCGGTCGACCCTTTTTTGCCACTTCCAACGTAGTAATTAATTGTAGAAACGGCTCTACGACCCTATCCTTTGGAAAGAAGTCAATTGAGCTTAACATTTACAAGTTGGGAAGTGAACCCTCCGAACCCTATGCTCATGTGTGTTCTGTCGAATTAATGGATGTCGACAGCAGCGAATTTGATCAACCTCATGATACTGACTCTTTTCATATGTTGTTGTTTGACCCAACCATGTATTCTTCCGGGTCAACATCTAACGCTGATGAGGAACTTTTTATAGAGTCTGACGATCACCCCATTTTTTCTGATGACATTATTCTTCGGGGTATCGATGAAAGCTTTGAGGAAATTTTCGCTGATGAACTCGCATTTTTAAAAGATACGGGTGTTGAGATAAATCAACTCCAAGATGAAGAAATTGGACCTCCACCCCTTCTTTTGGACAATCATGATAATGCGAGTAATCCATCATTACTATCACTGTGTCGTCTCTCCAAATTGAGACGCAATCCTTTTCCATTACACCTCTTATCACCTCCCCACTTCTTCTTATCAAAAGGTGACATGTTCTTCCACCAACCTTGGTGCTTCATCGATAAATTTTTTGAATGGTTGGTGTTGACCTTCGGTTTTTGCAAAGCTTGGCATTGACCTATAACCTTGACCCCCTCGTGTGATTTTAAAAAGATTAAAATTGTTTAACTCAAGTTTGGGGGAGGTGGTATATTTTGGCTCTTGAAAGAAATAGAATTTTTATAAGATTGTGAGCCAAAAATAAGTTTGGGGGAGGATTTCACTTGCATTATTTCTTGTCCCCTTTCTCCTCCCAAGTCTACAGGTTTTTGAGCTTAACGGATGACATCAGTGAGGACACTGCTGTAAACAGGTTTGGGGGAGGTTTGTGCTTATTTACACATCAATTTGTATCATATTTTGCATAAGCACAACATTTTCAAAAATTTTTAAAAAAATTTCTTTTATAACAAATGAGTAGAAAGTGAAAAATTACATCCAAAAGATAGAAATAGTTTAAGAAAACCAAGAAAATTAGAAGTTTTCTTAAACGAACTGGTAATAAGTAGTTATGAGCTGTTGTCCTAAGGGTTAGTAAGATGAAGGAAGTCACTAATCTGAGGATAAAAATAAGTCTGAAAATTAGTCCATATTCTTAAGGCCAAACATTTGAACGTTGATACCCTACTACACGCACTTACACACATCTTGAAACTCGGGATAGTAGAGGATACCTTGAAATGCTCTTGTCTAAAAGCCAAAGTATGAAAATAAAAGTGGAGAATAAAAGATAAAATGGTGAAAAGAAAAATGAACACTGGTTTTGTTCTCACCGAGGCAGCAATAAAAAAATATAGCGAGGGTGTTTTATCACCTAGTGCCTTAGACCAACTGGTTTGGGAGCCACTGCTAAGCTTTAGGTGTTGCAAGACGAGGAAAAGCATCTAATTAGCAAGCACATGAGAAATCGGTCGGTTAGTATCTCAAGAAGTATTAACGGTCGCATGAAAAATGTGTGAGCATATTCCATATAAATATCGATTAAAAAGTACTGAGGTTGATGGACAAGAGTATGATAGCTTGAATTGAATTCTCCGAGTGTAGGGATGTCTATTACACACACGTAGGGTTATATGATCGATGTTTGGATGAAAGGTAGAAATGAAGAACAAAGATGATGTTTTTTATTGAGGGATGATGTGATTTCTAATATCTTTTCATGACTATTAAGATAGGGCTCATGGCAACTGAAAAACTGGTGTAGTTGAAAACTCTTATTTTCAAGTACTTTCTTTTATAGTTCTTATCTTTATATGTAATTTTCACCATCTCTCTTTTATTATAGGATTTTGTGGGTGTAATCCGCTGAAAACCCTCAGGAGACAACACTCCTCCTACTAGGGACACCAAGAGGTTTAACGGCTTGTTGCACGTGCTCAGTGCAATCGTGTTGCCTACGAAAGTGTGCTTAGCTTTCTCCTTTCTTTTTCTCCTTCTCTTGAATAAACTAGTTTGCTCGGGACGATCAAAGATAAGTTTGGGGGTATTTGTTCAGTTGATAAAACTGCATATTTAATATGACATTTTTCCTACTATTTCTATATAATAAAAGGTGTTTATTATAATATATGATACATATGAGGGTTTACCTGTAAAAGTACTATTTTAATGTGTTATATATTATAAATAACATTTTGTAGGAAAAAGTAAGCATATAATATCCATGTAATATTTGGCCTATTTAAATATGCTTACCTTATTAATATCTTTGACCAATTCTTAACGGTTAAGTTAATATCTCAATAAAACAAACTCTACTAATATTGTTTGTTGAGTTATTGTGCAGAATTTTCAGGGCTGAAATCAAGTAAATCAAAGTTGGCAAAATCAAATCTACCAAAGATATTCAAGAAACTAATTCTGGTAGAAATGTAGAAAAGATTTTCAAAGTCTAGATACTCAAAAGATTACCAAGTGTTACAGATATGAAGCTACAAAAATTAGAGACCATGATCTCACCAAAAGGGGGCGGATCCGCGGCCAAACATATCCAATGGCCGCGGTTCCCCCGCGTATTTGAAGAGTTGAGATATGGGATTGTGGTGGTTAGGATCCTAACAACTAGTTTTCATATTAGGAAACTAGGGTTCTGGCTCTGTGACTATAAATAAGGACCGAGAGCTTCTTGGAAAAATTATCAAGTCGACGCGATCACGAAGTCCAAGATGGCTCACGCATCCAGGCTGATCATCAACTGTTCGTCTACCTCCTTAGAAGAGATCGAGAAGCAAGCTAGTCTTTGTAATCATTTTCTAAGGATCAAAGTGTAAACGAATATTGTTGATTAATAAAGGTAGTTCTTTTTCTTATTCTATTTCTTTGTAGTTTAATTATGCATTTTCTCTCCATCTCTTTTTCTCCCAACATGCGCGAGTAATTCTCCGCTTGTTAGGGTTCGTAGGATTAGGGTAGGCTAATGGATGATGAACATCCCTAAATCCTTTTTAAGTCCTATAAAGTTTATGAACTCTATCAAAAGAATCAATAACATCCTAATCGGGTGCGCTAACAATTCATTGTTAGTTCCGACCGCGATTAGAGATTAGATTAATGATTGTTTTGGTAAAGGCTAGATATGAACGGAGTTCCGTATCGAGATAAGGGGTAAGAGTGGGATTCCTTTTCCCTCCAGAACCCCTAATCTACACGCATCACCGTCGTTCTAGTTTTAAATCTATTAAAGGATAAAAAGGGTAACTTTTAATTAATCGTCCATAACTACTAAATCCTAACGAACCCTACAAGCCCTCTTATTATATTAACTACATCCCTAAAATAATCTAGATCTATATTTTTGCATTCTTGCTTAACGTAGATCTAGAAGCCATTCTTCAAAATTCTTTATCCCTCCTCTCTTTTTCAACACATCTAAAGTAAGAATAAAAGGTTCCACGTTTCCCAGAGGACGACCCGTACTCATCTCGGTCTAGCTACGCGCGACACCGTTATTGATTGCGGTTACACTACAAACACACTCTTTCGAACCAATCATGGCGCGAAAACACGATAAAAAGACACATCTCTGCAATCGCGTGTCGCCGGAATTACGCCTTGGTCAGTTCTCGTTCGTACGAGCTCGTGCTGACCGCAACTCTAGCCGTAGCTCTCCCTGCCCGTAATCGTGGCAGCAAAACCATAACTGTTACCGATGAGGCTAAATCATGAATGAATGTAATACTGAACAAAGAAATGTACATCCTAAGGCTTCTTAAGTGGAGTAGCGTATCGTAAATATGCCGCAGAACATACGTACGGTACGTCACTCTACTCAAGCTACCTACTCCATCAACCAAGGGTCATCCTACGCTCCGAAGGTAAAAGCTAACGCTATGATACCAACTTTGTCACGACCCGAAAGTACGGAACATGACCGGCACTTAAACTACAAAACGTCTTGAGGCGTACGTAATCTAAGTAAGCCGAAAACCCAGAAATCCAAACCAAGAAAAGTAGTAGAGTGAAGAAAAAACCAATTTAAATCAAGTAGTTTGCAACAAACGCCGAAATATGCATTTTAAAAATCACAATTCTTTTCTAAAAATTTCGGCAGAGTTTCCTTTGTAAATACCGACCCCAACGGATACAAAACCTGATAAAGCATATATAATGAATAAAGGCATTCCCAAGCGGGAGCTAGCTCTTCGTCAATCGACGGTCATAACCATGCAAGCAATATAATATACAACGCCGAAGGGCGATGATCACAACAGAAAAGGAAACTCAAAACAACATGAAATCCATAGAAATACAACGCGCGACTCTAAGGTCGAAAGAATAAACATCACTGGTCTCTATCTGAAATAAATACATGTTTGGTTGATGGAGCTTCTAGATATAATATACAAAGTATAATGATGGTCACGATGCAAGTGAACCCACCTACTAGCAAATCACTCGAAAAAGGAAGTAGTGCCAGCAAAGCCGTAATAAAACCTGTACGGCAAAACCTGTAAGAAACTGTGGCACAACGGGGGTGAGTTGCCAATGCGTGAATAGAAAACATCTACGAGCGGAAACCGCATGTATGACGCAATCCTAGGTCATACGATCAATATATATATATAATCCTCAAAATAATAAGTCTGAAGTATGAAAAAGTGGCAAGGGTAACCATCTGACCCAAGTATAATCCCATGTGCTCGTGTTAGTGCCTCAGGTAGCAATATATCATATGGATGGGGTATGATACATGAAAACAGAATACATGTAAAAGAAGAAACTGCTTTCATAACTTATTGAGATTTCTGTATATTTAAAACGAGGTATCATAAATGAAATCAGCATAAACAGTGTCTAGCATCGACACAAAATATAAATCCCAATATCTCAATATCTCAGGCTCCGGCTATCCGGACTGGCCTGTATCATCAAATCTCAAAATCTCAGTGTCTCAATCTCACTATCTAGGACGCCGTCAGTCCGTATCGGCCCCTAACATCAATCACAGGACCACGACGGTATCCTCCGGATATCCGACGCATCAGATAAAATTATCGGTAGGTAGTCTTCCCCTGCAAGGCTCATCGTCTACTCCTCGATCTTCTTGCCCCGGGGTACCTTACTGGGTCCACCATGTACCCGAGACGGTTTATCCGGCTCCTCGAATCGGGTCTCGAAATCCAACAGAAAACTCATGGTGGACGACTCATACATCATGAGAAAACCGCAGTTTTGTTTTAAAAAAGAGAGAGAGAAAGAAGTTTATATGTATTCTTGCGGTTTTCTCCCAATCCAGGATTTCTCATGAAAATCCAAATCCAAATCATCAATAGCACGTGAAACAGTGAATGTAGGCATAAAACTCCATAATACGGCATGACAGTGAATAATATGCATGAAGTAGCAAGTAATAACTGCAATGTCTAAACTAGCATATAAGGCAAGTGCACTAATATTATGTCGAAACTATCAGTTAACAAGCTATGTCGATGAAATAGTATTGTCTAAAGTGTACGTGACATGGCAATTACCGATGAGTATGTATGTGAACCGGCAAGTAAGTGTACGTGGAACATACGCATCATCGGTAATGGTGCTGGTGTCTTAACAGCAAGATATCAATAATGGTATATGAATCACAATATAAGTATGCGATGCGGAGCAAACAGCAATAATGTGCGGGAGCTGAATACTAGACACAGCGATAACTAATCTGCATTTAATATAAATATGAATCATATAGTAGTGCCTTTTGAAATAATACGAATCGCGGTGTTTTGAAAATAAGGGCTACGGTGTTTTTAAGAAAAGATACGTCCTTTGAAATATTCGTAGAATCTCTTGACCTGTCTTTTAAAATACCCACGATTCGTTAGTTTTTGAAATAAGTAGGAATCAAATCTAGTCTAACAACTACACTAAACTATAGGGCTGAGCTAACAGGCTAACTGAAGGTAAGGAAACCGCCTAACATATGATTCGATATATATATATATATATATATATATATATATATATATATATATATATATATATATATATATATATATATATATATTAGTCGGTGATCCCGCCTCGATAGTATCACCTCCGATACAATATCTGTAATAAGACATCCCCGAGTCAAGAGTGTGGATCCATCATCAATATATAGCTCGTACGTAAATCCGTCGTACGGCATCCCACATCTGGGTACGGGTCAATATCACATTCATCAAATTATTCATCTGGTATCCTCTTTATCAAAGACCATAATCCGGGGTACTGATCTACGTCTAGTACAATACTCATACCATCTATGTATGCATGCACGTGTATGAAACACTACGTCAAAGGACCCGCTAAAACATCATGTCGTATCTCAAATACGAACCCTGTCATATCACCGATCTCACGGCCTCAAATCAAATCTCATCGACTCATCTCAAATCCCAAGTACTATCCTCAAATCTAGTATATGAACACATAGTCCCATACCCATGTGAACACATAATACATATTCCCAAATACGCACATGTGACAGAAAGAATGTATGCAAGCATGTGTGTGCGTGCGTGTATGGGTGCAACCACTATTCTAGGGTTTCGCAACTAACACTATACCCATCCAAAAACACCAAAAATCCATCTTTATCATCAATCAACTCAAACAACATATAATAAATACATGTGTGTATACATATTCGTATACATCACCACGAACTGCGGGGGTGCTATACGCCATCCACCTGACTTCTCCCCGTAGATATAAATCTACTCACTTCGCTTCTTGTGTGTCGATGCCGATGTCGCCATCTTCATCTTCAACGCCTCGACATCACGTAGGGTACCTACAAAGATAACACAATTGCAAAAGCACATGAAAATCACATCGGAAAACCAAAACGGCACACGCTACTCTCATAGGTAAAAACCTATAGTCTCGCATGCAAACACGACCAATAACCCTTTGCTGTTGACGTTCAAACGCCACCCAACATAAACGAATCACCAAATACCAAATCCATGTTAAAACAAGTCGTAAAACAATGCGCCAACACAAGAAAATTATCCCAGATTCTACCCTATGTAAAATCAATCAAAATTGCATATGCCGAGGGTCTAGTTTATAGGGTATAAAGCTACAGAACCAAAAAGGATCCCGGAACCCATGCTCTAGTCGCAAATTGCGGCCAGAAAGGATTAATTGGCGGCCTGAAGGATTGGGTAGGGGCTAGGGCTTTGGGTGATGGTTCCTAGTTGCCTGCACATCTCACTGTCAAACCAAAAATATTTTCAGGTGACCCGGGTGTTAGCAGATTTCCAAATACACTCACAGAATCACAGTTTTTCCCGATATCGTTTTCATAAATCCGTATTCCGTGTTCTAGTTTCTGTTTTGGGTCTCCAATCAATCACCACAGGGGTTGTAGTCCCTAATTACACCTCAATTCACCTTTGATTTCATTTCAAACCCTAAACCCTAACTTGGAATTTCCAAAGTTCATCAAACCACACAATATCGACATGAAACAAGTATAGATGCATAAGGAGTTGAAACACTACTCTAATGGTGCAGAAATTACCTCCTTTGGCAACTCAAAAATTTTCTTGAGTTGCTCAAAGTCCTCAAAATCCTCTCTTTCTTGGTCCAATGCGTTCCTCTCGAGCTTGTGCACAATATTTGTGAAATGGGGATAGGATTTTGGAGCTGTATTCATGGTGTTTTGGGCTTGAAGATGGAGGAGGAAGAGGGAAGAGGCAGCAGCAGCAGCTCAAAGGGGAAGAGGGAGAGAAAATGGTGTGAAGAATGATGGAGGAAAGGTTCACCAAGTCAAAGGTAACCCCTCACCCACTCTTTCTCTCTCTTAATCATTCCTTCACCTTTTCTTTTCTTTTCCTTTTCCTTTTATTTCCTTCTCCTCACAATAGTAAACCCAAAACAAACCATGCACCCAGAATATGTAAGAAAATGTAGCAAGTGTGGAAAAATGATATGTGCATGTTTTGCACAAAAATGCTAAAAATCTGATTAGCGATTTTTAATCGCGATTAGCACTAAATTAGTGTCAAATAAATCATAAAAACTTAAAAATGGCATAATTCCATAAAATACCCTATTTTAGAATTTTCCATAATTTTTCCAAATTTTCCCCCCATTTATCGGTATTTAATTATACCGAAATATTAAAATATTCATTAAAAATTAATATTAAATTATAAAAATTCCCAAAAATAATATTTTATTTTTCTGAAATGTTACACGTACAGAACACACACAAGAGGAAGAGTTCAGAAATGAACGAATCCTTCTTGAGGCATTGTAGACTAAGTCATATCTATGCGACCCGACTAGCTAAGTTACATTAAGATGCATATTTAAATCAGTTTGAATTTATATCTTGTGAAACTTGCCAGTCATGTCACAAAGAAAAAATGACCATAGCTCCGTTTACTGGAAACAGAGAAAGGGTTAATGAACTCTTGGGACTGATACATAATGATGTATGTGATCCCCTGTCTACACATGCCAGGACTGATTCTTTGTACTTCATTACATTCACTGATGATCTCTCAAGATTCGTACGCATGTTCCTGTTAAAACACATGTCTGAAGCTTTTGAGAAATTCAAATAATATAAGATAGAAGTAGAGAACCAATACAGGAATAAGTATTAGGTCCTTTGATGTGATCAGGGAGGAGAATACTTAGGCATAGAGATCCTGGACTATTCTAAAGGAGAATAAGATTCTCTCTCAGCATTGCTCCTCTGTATACACCACAGCACAACGGTGTATCGGGGCGGAGCAATCGCACCCTATGAGATATGGTGCGCTCTATGATGAGTACTACTGAGTTACATATTTCCTTTTGGGGGTTATGCGCTTGGGGAAGCTGCATACCTATTGAATTGGGTTCCAATCAAATCAGTGCCTACAACTCCATATGAGATATGGTGTGGGAAGAGCCCACGTCTTAAGCAAGTTAAGATTTGGAGTTGTCCAGCCTATGTCAAAAGCAAAATCCGGACAAGCTCGAGGCAAGGTCAGTTCTGTAGAACTGGAAGAGTTCCAGCTATACGAACTACAGCTGATGATTTGGTAGAACCAAAGATTCAATAGTCCCCGACGAACCTCAGCCTCTCCGCCGATCTATCAGGGTTCTTCATCCGCCTGAGAGATACTTCGGTTTCTCGATGACAGTGGGAGCGAGGATTGCATCATGAGATGATGACCCAACTAGTTTCGAGCAGGCCATCAAGAGTGAGGACTCTGTAAGAATGGCTGGATGCTAAGCGATCTGAGATGGAATCCATGTACACCAACAAAGTATGGACTTTGGTTGCTTTATCTGAAGGGTTAAATCCCCATCAGGAGTAAGTATATCTTGAGAAGATTACTTGGTGTAGATGGAAAAGTTGAGACTTTCAAAACTAGACTTGTTGCAAAAGGTTCACGTCATTGACCAGGCATGGTTAAATGATGAAACTTTTTTTTTCTCCAGTGGCTATGCTTAAGTCCATCCGGATCCTGCTTGCCACTACTACATACCATAACTACGATATCTGACGGTTAGGTGTTATGACTGCTTTTCTAAATAATGATTTAGAAGAGAGCGTTTATAAGTACACAGCCACAGGTTTTTCGTAGACAGTGGGAGCAGCGAAAACGTGTGCAAGATTCTTTATGTGATAAAGCAGGCATCGCGGAGTTGGATCATCTGTTTTGATGTGGTAGTCAAAGAGTTTGACTTCATCAAAATGGTAGATGAACCTTGTATATACAAAAAGGTAGTAGAGAGTATGGTGGTATTCCTCGTACTGTATGACATACTCTTGATAGGAAAAAAGTTTCCTATACTGCACTCAGTCAATCTCCTCTTATCACATTGATTCTCCATATAGGATCAAGATGATATCTCCTAAATCCTGGGTTTTGGATCCATGAGATACATCTAAATGGATGTTAGGATTCTCACTAGGTGTAGTGAGATGGTATCAATCGATCATGGGGAGAATCACTGGATAGCTTCCAGGGTGGTAAGGACGACTGAATGACAGTCGCAGGCAATGTCTTTACCCTCAGTGCAGGGACGGTATGTTGGAAGAGTTCCAAGCTAGATGCCGTGGCAAACTAGACGATAAAGGCCGGTGACATCACTATCAAAGATACTACCAAAGAGGCAGTTTGGGTGTATATTAGTTCATGAGATGAACTAGGTTCCTACCATTGTGTGACAATGGAGGTGTGGCTTTGGCACAGGAACCACGGTCCCATCAGTGACCCAGACATATTCTAAGGCAGTATCACCTGATCATTGAGATAGTTGATCTCCAGGGAGATCGAGGTTAGGAAAGTAGACTCAGAGGTTAACACGGCGGATCCACTCACGAAGGCCTTTTCCTAGAGAGAGACTTTTATGGGATGGTTGAGTATGAGATACTACAACCACTGCTATATGATGGCTCTAGTGCAAGTGGGAGATTGTTAGTTGTATGTATGCCATAGAGGCCATTATCGTACATGAGATGTATATTATAGTGGATGCTGGGACATATATAGGGAGGACTTTCTTGCTCGACATGATAGTACGCAATCTGGTTGCTCTTTATCTTAACTTGTACACTTATTGTCTCTCTGTTACATGTTGATAAAGCCCTTAGGATGTGTACTCGACTTCCAGGATTATGATGCAGATCATACTAGTGGGGCCTGGGTAGTTCATGAGTACATCCTTCAATGTTCCTAGTCGTGGGAATATCGAGACGGAGCATCGATATTCCAAAATAGACTAGCGTATATCTTCTTGACCCATGTGATGGGCGATGGATGTTCCCATATCCATTGGTGTTTGACATCAGAGATGGTATGCGGGTGCTCAGTGGAGACTGGGTACACTGAACGGACTCGCCGAGAACTTCCAGATGGTATTATACCTCACGTCAGATGGCAGTTCTCTGGTGACACGGGTACAACTTAGTCTATTGACCCGAGATCGTCATAGAGTCTTGTGTGTCTCCCACTGTGCTTTGATTTCTACCTTACCACGTTCAAGAGAACGTGCAAAACGGTGGCTTTTGGGTACAGTCCCGAGTCACATGGAGGCAATGAGCGATAGGAGGGGATTCGTCTCTCCCGGTATTGGGGGTTGATGTTGCGCTATGCTCGACTGGCCATAACTGTAAATCCCTGGCCAGGGTTGCTGTGATTTACTGGTAAGTGTTATCAGTAGTTTCACGCTCGTTATGGACCTTACATCGGCATGACTTATCAAGCTACTGGGGTCTGACGTTTACCACCCCTAGGCGAGATATACGACATATCAGACGAACAGACCGGACTGTGCGGTAAGTGTAACTGATCGGATTCGCAGGAGTGTGAGCAGGCTTGCTCGTTGATCTTCTGATCGCTCAATACCCGGGTGGCCGTTACGTTTAGCAGACCGCTTGCGGCTTGTGGGTGACTGATATGATCACCACCTACTGCCGGCGTATTAACGAGTCTTTAGAGTCCTACACAGAGGTTTCCTAGCTCAAGCGAAACGAAATAAGAGTGCATATGAGATATGTGCGGGACCAAGAATAATACGAGTATGTGATACTGTATTCTATTCTCGCGATTTTCATCATCGGTCGGTTATATGTGATAGAGCCGGGTTACCGAATCAAGTGTTGATTCGATATATTGATACACTAGATATTAGTCGGTTATATGCGATATGACCGGATCATTAAATCAAGTGTTGATTTAATGATTTAATGTATAATTATATATTTTATATATTACTTTATATTAACTAGTATTGGTTCACTTAAGATTGATTTTCTCACTTGATGTACACATAATGTATATGTGATATATAATTGTGTACATGTTTGTATCATGATGGATGATACATGCAAATTTGGGTGTGTGTGTGATTTACACCATATTTAAGTTAATGGTAAAGGTTTATATTTATTTTGTAATTCAAAATTAGTGAGCACTTTTTCATGCTTGAAGCTTCATGAAGCTTCAAGCATTCATTAACCAAGTCCACTAACTTTGTCTCACTTAAGATATTTATTAACCAAACCATTAACTTGAACCATGGTTTAGTCTCTACAAAGGTTAGTGGATAAAACTAACTCACCCATGGTTGCATTATGATATTATCTTCACTTGTTTATTCTTTTCATTATTATTCTTTCTTCTTCTTCTTCATCTAAAAAGAAAAGCTTGCTAGAATTTTTCTAAGTGAAGAAATAAAGTGAGAAATCAAAATCTAAAGTGAACCCATTTCCTATTTCATCATCCTCTACTACTTGCCATTTAGTTTAGGGTGTTCTCTTCACAAAGTTCTTGATCTAAGTGAAGAGGGAGCTTGAGTTTGAGTCACCTCGACATAGATCATCTTCGGCCTCGAAGTCAATGAGCTAGCTTGTTCATTTCTCCGGGGAAATCCTTTCTAGAGTTCGGCACTACGATGATCGCAGCGAAGGGACGTCAACACGGAGCTTTAGAAGTGAAGGACCGGATCTAAAAAGGTTGTATTTCAGTTCACTTCTTTTATGTGATGATAGATTACAAGTTTTGTTACCCTAGTTTTCTAGTATGATCTTGGTTTGATTGCTTAGCACCCCCTTTTATTTTTGTTGTGGCATGTGTGATGCTTGCTAACCCTAGGCTAGGTGCTAAGGAATCCCAACAGTTGTATATTATATTGCTTGCGTGGTTGTGTCCGCCAATTGGCGAAGAGCTAGCTCCCGCTTGGGGATGCCTTTATTCATTATGTATATTATTCATGTTTGTACCCGTTTGGTGCCAGTATTTACAAAGGAGACTCTGCCGAAATTTTCGGGAAAATATGATGTTACTTTTAAATGTTTAATGCTATTTATTTTATTTAAACCACTTGCTTTAAACAAGTTTTCCTTCACTTCTTATTTAAAATAGTTTAGATTTCTGGGCTTTTGGCTTACTTGAATTAGATGGGGTCCTATAGATTTCATATGATTCAAGTGCCAGTCGCGTGCCATTTCGGGTCGTGACAAAGTTGGTATCAGAGCGTTAGGTTTAACCTTGGTTTGAGTCTAGGTTTGACTATGCGGAGTCTAGGACGTATATTTCTATTCAGAACCTAAGCTTGACCTTACGGAACCTAGACTTGGTCAAGGGGGTATTAGACCCGAACTTTCGTCGCTTAGGTTGGCCTTGGTTGATGGAGTAGGTGACTTATGTAGAGTGACGTACCGTGTGTATGTTCCACGGCATACTTACGATATGCTACTCCGCTTAAGAAGCCTTAGGATGTACATTTCCTTGCACCGTATTATATTCATTCCTATGATCTATCCTCATCGATATCGGTTTGTGGTTTGTGTTACCACGATTGCACGGGCAGAGAGAGTTGCGGCTAGAGTTGTGGTCAGCATGAGCTCATCTTGGACGAGGAATGACCAGGGCATAATTCCGGTGGCACACGATTGCATAGATGTGTCGTTTTATTGTGTTTTTTTCCGCACCATGAGCGTTTGATGGATTGCTTTTACAAAAATTTCTCGAACGTGCAGATCAGCACCAGAGGATTGGGCCACTGCTAGAGGCCGGGTAGAATGCGATAATCGTCAATGCACCGTTTATTCTTGATGATTGAGGCATTGTTTAGCGTGCGGACGAATGGTCTAGTTGTTGCTGCGACTGACAAGATATCACTCCAGATGTTTGAAGCTATTGCAGCACGAGTTGTACATAAAGATGTGATAGAAGATCGCTAGTCACCCATGGATGAATGACTAGGACATGTGGCTCATTTGCATACCCCGACACGAGGTCATCAGATTGATTGATTTTAGCTAGAGGAGACTTCACGCAGGTACGTTGAGAGTCGATAGAAAACGATCGAATGTCAGAAACCCATTTTTCCAAGTTTAAGGTATTCGGAAAAACATGCAAGTAATTCTATGAACCCTTTAGAAGAATGAAACCCTAACTCGACATAATGACCATGGAAACACTTTTGAACCTTAGGGTTTGCGGCAGTTCTGCGGTGCCATTAATGAGGCTTGGGTTTGCCCTTCTACGGCTGGTCCATAGTTACTGTGGCATGTACTGGATATTATTAAACTGTACTCAAGAGTTGAGCTCTCAGGAAATTATGGGAATTTGATGAATCGATCGAAAAGTTCGACGTTGTCCGGATATCATGTGATGGGATACATTACTTGGGAGACTCTAGATATGAGTATAGCCGTTGTAGTGCAGTCCATACAACTATGAAGAGACGAATCCAAAATCAGTTGACATTAGAGAAAAGTGGAGTAAGAGTTTCGTACGAGATTTTGATGAGATAACGTTCCACTCCGTTGACATCAGAGATGTGATACGCATGCAGAGGAGTTAAATGTGGATATATCTTCCAGAAGGAGTCGTGATGAGTATGCAGCCGTTCCGGAACAAGAAATAGATTTAGTAAAGGGTGATAACTCCGGGCAGTTCAGCAGGAACGAGATTTGGGAGAGATCCCGACAAGATCATTATGGAAATACCAAACGAGAAGACTTGGACCCAGGATCGGTCGTATTGTGCACACCCAGTAGGCCAGAGTTTGGCATCATCGACGAGACATGTTGTGAGTGGCCGTGAGAGTTGGCCAGAGATCTTTAGAGGATATGCCAGAGCGGGATTGTTTCCGTCATCGTTCCATACTGGGCCGTTGAGCCGATGAGTTATGTAACTGGAAATTCGCAGTGAGAGACGAGAGCCTAAGGGCACAGGGTGCCAGACTATGAAAAGGAGGCAAGTAGATATCTTGCTATGCTAGCTTTGGATGCACCGACACCTTCTCGACTTTGAAGGAAGGACATATCGACGACGGTGTTTATGAGTTGTGATTTGGCGATTCAAATATCACGTACCCGTCATTTTGGATTTCGGTAATTTGGGCGATTTTTTTGCATGATTGAGTTTTCGTGCACCACAGTTGCACTCGGTTTCAATTTGATATCATTCGAGATGCTTGATTTTGATTTCATGCCTATGATATGCATATGATTCGACTTGTGCTTTCGGTGTAGTTTTCATGACCTTTTAATACTTTGATTCGATTTTGTGCACGCTGATGCACATAGTTGTGAGATTTTATATACCACGGTATACCTGATTTGGATTGAGGTACGTTGTATACCGTCGATTTTGATTGTGATACTCGATATTTGTTTTCATGCACCTTGTGCACTTGATTTGGATTCTTGCGCATACTTGACGCGCTTGATGCGATTTTGGTGCACACCAGATGCACTAAATCGGGATTCTTCATGCATATCAGATGCACCTGGTATTGTTGTCAGGCACACTCATTGCCCTTGACCGGTGTTTTCGTGCACACCCGTTACACTTAGTTTTGGTTTCTGTGCACATGTATGGCACATTCATTGATTTCGATTTCTGTGCGCACCAGACGCACGTGACATTGTTACATGTACTATTTAGTACGATTTCTCTTGAGCAGTACGGTTTTATGATATTTACTATTTGGTTTAGTAGCTGATAAGGACTAGTCAGAGGACAGTACCTGAATATGTTCTTGCATGCATCGATAGTTTTCGAAGGGATTTCCATGAATGTGCTACAGTCTCAATATTTTTCCTATGTGACCGAGATGACACGAAACAGTTTACAAAGGAAACCCTTCTAAATTATTTTCAAAAAAACGACGGAACGTGTATGTTAAACAAAAGATATACATACATACATACATACATACATACATACATACATATATATATATATATATATATATATAATTATTTTCTCATAATGAACGCCCGCTACTTGTGCCGTGATACGCGCATCGCACAGCGACTTGAAAAAGGTTTGGCATGCATTCCTTTCCGATGTTTTGATAAGTTTACAACGATGCGTACTACGTACATATTTTAGTCTGGAGTATATCATGTTGGTTTTCGTATTGCATTTTGACATTGGTATCTTCCCCATAACTCCGATGATTGCGGGATGATTGACGGAGTTTTGATTTTGAGTTATATACTCGTTTTTCATGCGCATGCATTGCGCTACGATATGTTTTCTGTATGTATGATTTCAGAGCCCCAACGACTTGATCATTTTATTGAAATGTTTTAGTATTTGAGGGGTTTAAATTTAAATTTGGGGACCGAATTTATTTAAGGGGGGAAGACTGTAACATTTCAGAAAAATAAGATATTATTTTTGAGAAGTTAAATAATTAAAATAATAAATATTCTGAATATTTTAATGTTTGGAAATTAGTTTTATTGATATGGTATAATTATATACTGATAAATTGGGAAATATTTGGAAATTTATATCAATTATTGATTTTAAAAGAATTTATGAATTGGGAATTGTACAATTTAGTATACAATGATTTGTATATAAGTTAGTGTTACTAAACTCGATTAGTATTTAATCATGCATTGATTGTGTTTTATGCATGTGACATGCACCATATCATATTTGCTAGCATTTGTTACATTTATTCTACCATGACTTTCTCTTTTTATTTTAGCATGAATTTGTTTTAATTTGGGAATGCAAAGGAAATAAAACCATGAGAAAAGAAAACGGAAAATATTAAAGAAATGGGTATGGGCAAGAGAGAGAAGAGAGAGAGAGAGAGGTGAGGGGTCATTTGACCAAGCCTCCCATTTGTTTTCCCTTCATTTTCCTTCATCATTCTCACCTCTTCCTCTCTCATGGCTGCCCTCTTCCCTCCACCACCTCTATCCCCTCACAACACCATCAAATCCACATTAAAACATCACTTCCCTTCATTAAATACTTGTACAAGCTCACTACAAGCATGGGAAACCAAGAAAGTTTGGATTTTGAGTACTAGGGGAAACTCAAGAAAATTCTTGAGTTGCCAAATGAGGTATTTTCTTCACCATTAGTGTAGTAATCCATTTCCTTGTTGGAGTTAGTGCCCTCAGAGTCAATTATTGGATCACAGGCACGTGATTGCAATGATTGAGGGAGGACCTATCCCGGTAGGACAGTCTTACTCGAGATGATAGTATGCTATCTGGTTTATCTTTATCATCGTGTACTGCTTTAGGTGACCTGACATGTCGCTATTACACGTTGATAGAGCCCCTAGGATTCTTGCTTGACTGCTAGCAGTATGATGGCGATCATATACGTGGGAGCTGGTAGTCTATAAGCACATCCTTGAAAGGTCCCTAGTCGTAGGAGTTTCGAGACAGGGCATCGATACTCCATTAGTAGACTAGTGTATACAGTCGAGACCCCGACGAGGGGCGGTGGCCGGTCTCACAAGCCACTGGTGTCAGTTGGTTCACCTAAGATGTATACAGGTGCTCATTGGGTTATGAGTACACCGGACAGGACTCGCCGGGAACCTGCTAGTTGGTCATATACCAGATGTCAGATAGCAGTTCCCAGGTGACATGTGTACAGGTTAGTTCATCGACCTGAGATCGTCATTTGTCTCGTGTGAGTTCCCACTGTGCTTTGATTACTACCCTACCACGGCTCAAAGGAGTCGTGCAAACAGGTTTTAGTTGGGTACAGTCCCGAGCCACATGGAGGCAGTGAGCGGATCTGCAGGGGTTCGTCTCTCCCGGTATTGGGGGTGAGGTCGCGCTGTGTCTAGGAGAGCCATTACACAAAGCCCTCGGCCGAGGCAGGAGATTTACTGGTAGGTATTCCAGTAGTATCTCAGGGTGTTCTGGGCTACGCTCCGACACGACTTGTACCGCTTTTGGGGGTCTGACTTTTACCAACCCCCTAGGCCCGCCATGCGATACTCATAGACGAACGGACCGGACTGTACGGATATTGTCACTGACAGGCTCAGTAGGGTGTCGGGGTGAGCTTCCTCATCGACGTCCCTTTTGGTCAATACCTGGTGGCCCGTCACGTATTGGCTTATACCTCTGACGTGCTAGTGGTTAAATCCACAGCCAAGGTATTGACGAGTCTTTAGAGTCCACCACACTCAGTTACTCAAGTTTCGGGCGAAACGCTGTAGAGGCCGTATGGAGATATGGCAGGATTCGATCAGATACGTGCGGTATTGCACGGATCGTGATCGGACGGTTTTTACTAGCCGGCTTTGGCTTAAGCCGGTCCTAGTCTAGTACAGTGTAGATTTTGTCTCTTTGCATTTGTGTTCAGTGGGAATACAAATGCGGGCATGTATTTGCAGCAGTGGGGTTTTCCTGTAATTTATTACGGGATCGGTTTTCTGAAG
The DNA here is from genome assembly GCA_030015575.1 of Agapanthus africanus. NCBI lineage: Eukaryota > Viridiplantae > Streptophyta > Magnoliopsida > Asparagales > Amaryllidaceae > Agapanthus > Agapanthus africanus. The sequence goes on along the minus strand of JASDDO010000026.1, from coordinate 392,686,548 downwards.
TTGCCAGTTTGCATTCCGTTCCGGCCGGTTTTCCTTCATTCCTTCTCGGTCGGACTTTCTTGGTGGAGGGTGTTAATTGCACGTTTGCAATTAACAATTTGTGAGGGGTTTCTTTGCATATTTGTGGCATTATGATTGCTATTTCATCATGAGATCCTTTTTGGGTCTTCTCACTTGCTTTCATTGTGATGGTTGTTTGATATGATAAGAAAAGAATTGAGAGTGACCATTTCCATTATTGGTTTTTCCATTTTATTTGATATACTTGGAGAATTCTTTTTCTCTCACCAATCTTCTTCATTTCTTGAGAGGGGCCGGCCATTCTTGAGGAAGAAAATGAGAGGATCATTTTTCTAGTGGTGAAAAATGTCATCTCATTCTCATGCTTGCTTGCTTGAAAAAAAAAAAAACACACAAATCCCTCCATAGCTTTGATTCCTTTCCTCCACCTCCACATCCATGGCAACTTCAAGAACCCTAAAGAGACAAGTTCACTACACTATTCTATAGCAAGCCTTGGACGCGTCGGCTAGCCAACTTCGCGCCCGAGTTGCCTCGGTCAAGAGGCGGGAGCCCGTAAAAGATTCCGGCTACGTGGTGCCTTTCCGACGAGCGAGGAGGTGACGGAGATTCCGCGGGAGATCGGAGTGGAGACGAAGACCGAAGGACACGGATCGCTTGGTATAACTTCTCACCCTATCTCTTTAGTTAGCTAGTATAGGTTAATGGTTTCGATCCGGGTAATTGTCCGCGGTAGCGCCGGTTTCCGAGTAAGGAAAAAATTTTGATTCCGCATTTTGGCCTCGAGAAAGAGGCCGGGGCGCTGCCGTGGCGCAACATGGTATCAGAGCCACGCCATTAACCTTACCTAGCTTGTTCTAATGTGTTTTTCAGTTCCGATCGACCGAAATTCCAAAAACCGTATTTTTCCTTGACATCAGTTTCTGTCGAAATTTTTTGGAGTCTAAAAATTTTTCAGGTGGTCTCAGAATTATGTGCAGGGAGATATAAGACTACTGCAAAAATTTGATACAGTGATCGTATCTTTCGACCGCGGAAGGGCGGCCTAAGCCCCTCATTGGCCGCGCTTCCGCCGCGGGAACAGGAGTTCACTTCATCATTTTTTTCAGTGGGCTTGTGGGCTTAAAATATGGGTTTTGGGATATTAAAATTGGGCCCAAGTTTTCTGTGAGTGCTACAGTTTTGATTGGGGGCCCACTTGTTAATTTTTGGTCAATCGGAAAATTTTAAACACATTATTTCACAGTATTTACATTATATCTGCGACCGTGAATGTCACTCGATCGGTAAATCCGGTCTAACTGCTATAGCCCGGTTAGACGGATTTGCGAACGTGACCTTCACGTTGATGTTCTATGTATTTGCTGTGTTGTTGCGGATCGGTCGTGGGGGATAGCCTGGATGCAATGCTAGTACAGTGCTGTTGTATTATGTACATTTGTTTTTGCGGGACGAGCGTCCGACATGTGGACTGCCGTCACTGCCTGTTTGTATTATTCTTTTGGGGCACGACCTGGTTGCGGTCGATGTACCCGGTGTATGTATATTTTACTTTCTGTACTAGGATTACCCCGCGGTGGGGTGCACGGATGGCCGGGTTCTAGAGGGCAACGGGCCCGCATCTCAGGGCATTGAGACGGAGGGGGCTTCAGTCTGGAATTGGCAGGCTATTCGCCGCACTCGTAGGGGGTACAGGTTGACCCAGGAGGGGTGCCCAAGTTACCGGATTCCGTGAAGTGCTGGGTGGTCCATTCACGGAGCTGAAGGGGGCTGCCTCGCTTCAGGTCTTGGCGGGTGACTTGCCGCGCCCGTAGGGGTCTAGGATTTCATTGCACAGGCTATCCACACGACCAGGGGAACGTCGGGTTTCAGCAGCGGCTCTGTGAAACCCGGGGCTTCCAGATATCTGTATTGTTCTGTGATGCTGTACATTTCTGTGATGTTGCATTTTATTCACGCCTTGAGCGAAATACTATATATTGGTATATATATTAGTAGATGTTGTATATGTTTTTCATCCGCGCTAGTCCAGTCCCCGCTCTGCCGTTAGTTAGCTAACCTAACGGGTGATGACGGGACCCAGTGGCGAATGCGAATGGCATATAGTACGTCAGTATATTTTCGTTCTTTGTGGTGTGATCAATTGATGGGACTGCGTTGATTCGGATCAATGCAAGCTAAACAAACCTGATCTGATGTTGTTGGAACATTTTTTCAAAAAGCTGTTATTGCAAAGACGTTCACTTTTGTTTTGCATCGTGGTATTCATTTGGAATATCCTGCTCCTCAGTCGACGAGGCAAGGGCCGAGATCCCTTCATCGGGAGTGACCCCTTGGACAGAAGTTTGCGTCAGGGCATTAACTTCACTATAGCCGATTACTTTTGCTTTGCATCGTGGTATTCAGTTGGAATATCCTGCACCTCATTCTACGGGGAAAGAGCCGAGATCCCTTCACCGGGAGTGACCTCTTTAGTAAAAGTTTTCGTCACTATATTTTATAAAAGGCTATGCAGTTCCTTCAACGATATCAAGTTCTTTACGTTAAAGGTTTTTCGCCAAAAACCATTCGTAGCCCTCCGTCATTTCTTATGAGTATTATTTAGTATTCGTGCTGCGTTTGTTGACTCCGTCAAGGCGTAGTGTACGGTAGCTAAGTAGTGCTTGTTTGTTGCATAAATGGGATTGGTTAGGACAGTCGTGCGGCCTTGTTGACTCCGTCAAGGGCACGTACGGGTGGGTTTAATGCAATCCAGATAATGACGGGATGAACTTGACTGGGACTCTTTGATTTGTTGACTCCGTCAAGGTCACTTGAGTCCTAGGGGTAAAAATCACATCGGGAGTTTCAAAAGAACTGAAACTTGCCAGGCATGCGCATACCTTCTGGAGTGTGGTGACGTGAGTGGATTCCGTCACGTTATCATGCGATGAGAGTTGGATCCCGATTCCCACTGATGAGTTAGTTTACTCCTCGGGTGACCCCGACTAATTCTTCTTTTAGGTTTGGAGGAGAATTTGAGATACAGTGGGAGGTTTCCAGATTAGACAAAGTGATAACCATTCTGATCTAGGTTAGAGTGCACGCTGAGTGTTTCTTTTCTCTCTCTCTTTGGCAGCGACCATTGACCCGACCCTTGACTATGACTCAGTGACCAAGTTGACCGAACCTTCTTAACACTGGCTTTTGGATTGTCAGAGTTGCAGACCTCATTGCCACTCCTACTTTTACCCTTTTCTCCAGGACACCCCGTATTACTACGAACGTCCACTTCCATTGGACAAAACCATCGTATGGTTATATACGAACTCGAAGGAATTCGAGGATGGTTTCTGGTTCTGGAGAAAACGGATAGGATTATTCAGTTGTCTTTTCCCTTTTACCTTCTCTCAAGTTGCGAGTACTCCTTGGTTTAGGAGTAGTACACCTATTACGCAAATTGGATAGTCTTCTTCCAAACCATAGGCTGGTGCCGACCGGTAGGGAATGAAGAAAACCAGTTAGCCTAAACGGTGTACAGAAGGTATTAAGTTAAGACAAAGCAAGGGATTAGTAGGAGGGCAAAGTAAGTTGTGACTGCTATTCACAACCAAACCAAGTATTTCTTCGCCAATCCTAAATCACCTTTGTATTTCTCCAGGACACTCCGTATCACTACGAAGATCCCATTTTATTGGATAATCCATCGTATGGTTATATACGAACTCGAAAGGAACTTGTTCCAGTTCGGGGATGGATCCTGGTTCAGGAGAAATAGGAATAAAGTACATTCAGGTGTCTTTTATCTTCACCTTCTCTCGCATTGCGAGTGCTCCTAGGATTAGGACAGTACACCCTTTATGCTTTTTGGATAGTCTTCTTCCAAACCATAGGCTGGTGCCGAACGGTAGGGAAGGAAGAAAACCATTTGGCTTAAAGGGGTGTACAGAAGGTAATGACTAAAGACATATAAAGGGATTTGGAGAGGTGGCAAAGAATTATACGGTTATAGTTGTGAATCTGGATAATGGAAGAGGCATTACTAGGAATACCAGGATACCCCGACGAAACATTTCAATGCTTCAGTTTCACTGTGTACTGTTAATGGAAAACTGATTTCCCAGTTAGACACTTGCTCCAGGGTATGTATTTACCAGGTATGATTCTCACATCTGTATGGTTTTACAGATGATGAGTGGGAGTAAGTTATTGGGAATTGGGTGATCATCCTCATTATATCGGGATTCGTTGTAATCGGTGATATTTGAGGAAGCCACCTGGGTTGTTTGCCGGTCGGCAAATATTTGGTTTTGAATATCCGTTGTTGTGCACCAATTTCAAATTGATATATCTGTACGTCTATTTTCATAGAGTGAGATATACCTTTTGATATTATGTCGATGACATTTACCTATATCAGTGGATGGTTAGGTAAGGAGCATTAAACAGCGGTGTAATTCTTCTTAACCATAAGTACAGTTTTCAACCTACGACACACAGTGAAAGAGTTGTTAGACTCAGCGGATTTATACAGAGTATTGTATGTTTTCCAGTGTCCATTAGGACAGAGGGGTTGGTCCTCATACTATATTCTACTTACTTTTAACTTCTCTAGTTCTTAGACATGTGTTTCGTAGAAACGCAGGGTCTAAGTTTTGAGGAGTTATAGGTATTTGAATAGAGTAGAGAACCAGGTGTAGCAAGTATCGGGATTCTTCAAAGAGATCGAAGATGTAGATACTTGTGTATGGTATTCAGTTGATAGTAATGATGAAGACAGATTGCTTCTTTTTCAGGTTACTCATAATTGGAAGCATTCCTAAGTTGAGTAACGCTGATCGACCTCCTTCCATTTAGTTGACATGCACTGGAGATAGATGCATGATTTGAATCTGGTTAAATTAAATCAGTGCCTCTGTTCCTATATTGGATATAGAACAGTTCATATCTTAACGATGTTAAGGTACGGGGAGTTGTCCGGCTTATGCTTAAAACCAGACACTGGACAACTCTAGGCACGTTTCTGTAAAGGCTGTTTGTGGGTTGACCCAGGCTATGACGAGGGTTGATTTTCTACCATCTGGATGAACAGTAGAAATATTGTTCTAGACTCGCCACAGTTTTTATTAAAAATGGATTTTTCAGAAAAAGTAGTGGGAGTATGGTAGAACTGGAAGTGATTCCAGAACCACAAACGATTACTGAAGTTTTGATAAGGAACCTAAAGATTCAATCTGATTTGACATTCCATTGGCCACTCCGCAGATACGGTGGGTAACTTCAGGCACCCGAGAGGTACTCCGGTAGCCTCAAGGACGGTGACAGGGAAGTTCTTGTTTACCCACAATTACCATTGCTGTTGTTCCAGGCTGCGAGACCCGGCAGGAGGATGAGTATAGCGTCGTTCTAAACTAGCTTTAGAACTGCACGTCTGTATGACTCTGCCAGAAGGTTGTCGTAGTCAGTGGGAGCAGCGGAAGCATTGGTGGACATCAGGCTTATGTCTATTTATAGACTAAAGCAGATACAGCGGAGATAGATCATCTATTTCTGATGTGACAGTCATAGGTTTGACTTCATCAGAATAGGGGATGGATCTGTTGAGAAGGTAGTAGGGTGTAATGTCATGGTATTTGGATGACATACACAGAGTAGGAAAGGAAACTCCTATACTACGATCGGTTATACTTTGGTTGTCACACAGTGGTTTCTCCACACAGGACTTGGATATTATATCAGACATTCTGGTTACTAGATCTATGGTTTTAGATCTAGATTTGGGTGGTTTCCCAATCTGCGTACCTTGACAGCATTCTATGAGTATTTAGAATGGACGACTCCTGGCATGGTAGTGCACCTGCAGTTGATGGAGTCACCCTCTCTAAAGGTGTCTTATAGACTAAAGGGGAGAGGGATACTCATGATTGGCAGATCACTTGCTTAGGCAATTGAGTCAATCATGAGATGTCAAGTACCACACCAGATGTTGTTCTTGCACTAGATGCAATAAGTTGATATTGATCCAATCCTGGAGAAACAGTCGGAAGCAGTCTTAGAACATAAGTGAATGTTCTAGGGATATGATAACGACAGCCTTATTTGGGAGACAGTTATCATTCCAGGCTTCCAAGGTGACATGGACGACAAGGAGGTTGTCAGAGTTATATTTTTCCTTCTGACGAGGGGCAGTATTTTGGACAGGTGGTCCAAGGCAATACTGAGGGTGGCATGGCGCAGGATACTGATTAAGTTCAGTTGACGATACAGTCTAAGAAGTTTGGATTTGGAGTTCATTTATGAGCTAGGTCCCATCAGACATCCAGACATTCTAAGACAGGTATTGCTCATTTCGGGAGATGGCTTTCTCCGCGAACTTGAGATATAGAGAGACATAGAAAGAAACATCACAGCGGATCCACTCACTGAGGCTATTCCTCGAACGCAATAGTTTCGCAAACGAGCTTTGTGAGACTGACTAGTAGAGGAGTTGGGTGTTCGGTATCACACGGGCTGTGAGTATGCGGCATCGCAATAATTAGCCTTGAGTGCAAGTGGGAGATTGTTGGAGTTAGTGCCCTCAGAGTCAATTATTGGATCACAGGCACGTGATTGCAATGATTGAGGGAGGACCTATCCCGGTAGGACAGTCTTACTCGAGATGATAGTATGCTATCTGGTTTATCTTTATCATCGTGTACTGCTTTAGGTGACCTGACATGTCGCTATTACACGTTGATAGAGCCCCTAGGATTCTTGCTTGACTGCTAGCAGTATGATGGCGATCATATACGTGGGAGCTGGTAGTCTATAAGCACATCCTTGAAAGGTCCCTAGTCGTAGGAGTTTCGAGACAGGGCATCGATACTCCATTAGTAGACTAGTGTATACAGTCGAGACCCCGACGAGGGGCGGTGGCCGGTCTCACAAGCCACTGGTGTCAGTTGGTTCACCTAAGATGTATACAGGTGCTCATTGGGTTATGAGTACACCGGACAGGACTCGCCGGGAACCTGCTAGTTGGTCATATACCAGATGTCAGATAGCAGTTCCCAGGTGACATGTGTACAGGTTAGTTCATCGACCTGAGATCGTCATTTGTCTCGTGTGAGTTCCCACTGTGCTTTGATTACTACCCTACCACGGCTCAAAGGAGTCGTGCAAACAGGTTTTAGTTGGGTACAGTCCCGAGCCACATGGAGGCAGTGAGCGGATCTGCAGGGGTTCGTCTCTCCCGGTATTGGGGGTGAGGTCGCGCTGTGTCTAGGAGAGCCATTACACAAAGCCCTCGGCCGAGGCAGGAGATTTACTGGTAGGTATTCCAGTAGTATCTCAGGGTGTTCTGGGCTACGCTCCGACACGACTTGTACCGCTTTTGGGGGTCTGACTTTTACCAACCCCCTAGGCTCGCCATGCGATACTCATAGACGAACGGACCGGACTGTACGGATATTGTCACTGACAGGCTCAGTAGGGTGTCGGGGTGAGCTTCCTCATCGACGTCCCTTTTGGTCAATACCTGGTGGCCCGTCACGTATTGGCTTATACCTCTGACGTGCTAGTGGTTAAATCCACAGCCAAGGTATTGACGAGTCTTTAGAGTCCACCACACTCAGTTACTCAAGTTTCGGGCGAAACGCTGTAGAGGCCGTATGGAGATATGGCAGGATTCGATCAGATACGTGCGGTATTGCACGGATCGTGATCGGACGGTTTTTACTAGCCGGCTTTGGCTTAAGCCGGTCCTAGTCTAGTACAGTGTAGATTTTGTCTCTTTGCATTTGTGTTCAGTGGGAATACAAATGCGGGCATGTATTTGCAGCAGTGGGGTTTTCCTGTAATTTATTACGGGATCGGTTTTCTGAAGTTGCCAGTTTGCATTCCGTTCCGGCCGGTTTTCCTTCATTCCTTCTCGGTCGGACTTTCTTGGTGGAGGGTGTTAATTGCACGTTTGCAATTAACAATTTGTGAGGGGTTTCTTTGCATATTTGTGGCATTATGATTGCTATTTCATCATGAGATCCTTTTTGGGTCTTCTCACTTGCTTTCATTGTGATGGTTGTTTGATATGATAAGAAAAGAATTGAGAGTGACCATTTCCATTATTGGTTTTTCCATTTTATTTGATATACTTGGAGAATTCTTTTTCTCTCACCAATCTTCTTCATTTCTTGAGAGGGGCCGGCCATTCTTGAGGAAGAAAATGAGAGGATCATTTTTCTAGTGGTGAAAAATGTCATCTCATTCTCATGCTTGCTTGCTTGAAAAAAAAAAAAACACACAAATCCCTCCATAGCTTTGATTCCTTTCCTCCACCTCCACATCCATGGCAACTTCAAGAACCCTAAAGAGACAAGTTCACTACACTATTCTATAGCAAGCCTTGGACGCGTCGGCTAGCCAACTTCGCGCCCGAGTTGCCTCGGTCAAGAGGCGGGAGCCCGTAAAAGATTCCGGCTACGTGGTGCCTTTCCGACGAGCGAGGAGGTGACGGAGATTCCGCGGGAGATCGGAGTGGAGACGAAGACCGAAGGACACGGATCGCTTGGTATAACTTCTCACCCTATCTCTTTAGTTAGCTAGTATAGGTTAATGGTTTCGATCCGGGTAATTGTCCGCGGTAGCGCCGGTTTCCGAGTAAGGAAAAAATTTTGATTCCGCATTTTGGCCTCGAGAAAGAGGCCGGGGCGCTGCCGTGGCGCAACATTCCTTTAGCATATATACATGTTTAGAAGTGTTTAAGTGTAGTTTAATGATGGTTGAAAATTCCTAGATGAAGGTTAGGGATCTATTTGAGTTGAGATGCAAATGAGCTTTAGTGGTGACCTTAAACCCCCCTTAGTGTCTAAAACCCATACCAAACAGAGCCTAAACCATGCAATGTGAATTATATATCGAAATATCAGTTTTGTGAGAAATTGAGGCCTGCAGGGAATCTGGTATGACCTGGAACATTTACAAGAAAAACAAGTAACTGCATTAACCTAATTAATGTAAGGTTCTTAGGCATTAGATAAAGGTTCTACAAGGCATCAAACATGCCGTATTTTAAAATTTTCAAGTGCCATAAAACCTAAGCAAGGATCTTAACTAGAGAATTAGGGCTAGAAACAACAAGTAAACAACTTTACTACTAAGTGAGAGGAATTACAACCTTTGTAGTCCGTTCCTTCGCTTCATAAGCTCCAGTTGAAGTCCCTTCGCTGCGATCATCATGCTCCCGGACTCTAGAGAGGCTCCATGAGGTGAATGAGACATCCTTGCTTAAAGACTTCACAATCTAAGATGATCTATCTTGAGGAATCACAAACCCAAGCTCTCACTTCACTAATGAGGTATTAGTGAAGCAAACACCCTAATCTAAGTGGCTAGAATAGATGAGGACGATGAAGTAGGAATTTTGCTATGTTTTGTTTTCTATTTCTCACTTTTATTCATTACAAATCAAAAAGCTAGAAAGCTTTTGTGAGGAGGAAGAAGAAGATGAAGTTGTGATGGATAATTGTTATGAATTATTGTTGAGGTTAGAAAAGCAACCATGGGTTAAGCATGGCATGCTTAACCCTTGTAGAGACTTAACCATGAGTTAGGATTAGGGTTGGGTTAATAAATATCTTAGAAATATCCAAAGGGGTGGACTTAGTCAAAGCTTCATGAAGCTTCTTCAAAGCCCATCCATGACTTAATCCATTCAATTTGAATTACCAAAATAAATATAAATCCAACCATAAACCCAAGCATGGTTTAATCTCATAAACCTTAGTTGCATTTGTAACCTAACTTGTTACAATTATACATATCACATATATATAATTTTGTAACAAAAGAAAATAATACATTTAACATATATCACATATATATCAATGTATCATCAAGTGAGAAAAAGAATCATTTAAGTGAGCTTATATTAGTTAATGTAATGTAATATATCACATATATAATTATACATTAAATTATTAAATCAACACTTGATTTAATAATCCGTCTATATTATATATAACCGACTAATATAATATGTATTACTTTATCGAATCAACACTTGATCCGATAACCCGGCTATATCACATATTCCCGGCCGATATCACATATCGCGAGAATAGAATACGGTATCACATACACGTATTAGTATCGGTCCTGCACATATCGCATATGTGCTCCTACTCCGTTTCGCTTGAGCCCGAAAACCTCTGTGTAGGACTTTAAAGACCCGTCAATACGCCAGCAGTAAGTGATGATCATATCAAACACCCACAAGCCGCAAGCGGTCAGCTAAACGCAACAGCCACCCGGGTATTGAGCGATTACAAGATCAACAAGCAAGCCTGTACATACTCCTGTGAATCCAATCAGTAACGCTACCGTACAGTCCGGCCTCTTCGTCTAATATGTCGCATATCCAGTCTAGGGGTGGTGAACGTCAGACCCCAGTAACTGATAAGTCGTGTCGATGTGAGGCTCATAACGGGTCGAGAAACTACTGATAACACTTACCGGTAGATCTCCATATCAGCCCTGGCCAGGGACTTCCAGTTATAGCCAATCGAACACTGCGCAACATCAACTCCCAATACCGGGAGAGACGAAACCCCTCCTATCGCTCATTGCCTCCATGTGATTCGGAACTGTACCCAAAAGCCACTGTTTTGCACGTTTCATGAACGTGGTAAGGTGGAAATCAAAGCACAGTGGGAATCACACAAGACTCTATGACTATCTCGGGTCTACAGACTAACCTGTACCAGTGTCACCAGAGAACTGCTATCTGACGATAGGTATAATACCATCTAAGAGTTCTCGGTGAGTCCGTTCAGTGTACCCAGTCTCCACTGAGCACCCGTACACCATCTTTGATGTCAAACACTAATAGATATGGGATCATCCATCACCCATCATATGGGTCAAGATGCGTATACGCTAGTCTAAACTGGAGTATCGATGCCTTGTCTCGATACACCCTCGACTAGGAACAGTTATAGGATGTACTCTTGTACTACCCTGGCCCCACTAGTATGATCTGCATCATAATCCTAGTAGTCGAGTACATATCCTAAGGGCTTTGTCAACATGTGAGAGAAGACAGTAAACCAATACAAGTCAACAGGTTAAGACAAAGTGAAACCAGATAGAATACTATCATGTTGAGCAAGAAATTCCACTCTCTATATATCCAAGCATCCATTATAATATACATCATATGTACAACAATGACCTCCAGGGCATATACATAACTAACAATCTCCCATTTGCACTAAGGCCAGCTGTTGTAGTATCTTATACCCAACATCCCGAAGATTCTCTCAAATTGTATCTAGGGTATGGCCTTCGTGAGTGGATCCGCAGTGTTGTCCTTCGTGTAAGTCCGCGTTACCCACCCCGGTGCTTACGGGGAGGCGGAATAGGTAAAAACCAGGTTTTTAACACAAGGTAACATGGACTAAAAATAGAGGATCTTTGCTAAACAAAAACTAATAAAGTAACTACAAGCTCTAGCTACTATGTAAGATGGTTATACCTAGATCTTGAACTCCTTCTCTTCTTGTTGTGGTCCTCTTTCTTGCTTGCTCCTTGGAGTGGTGTAGACGGCTCCTCCTCGTTGTCTTCTCTTTGCGGAAGAAAGATCCACCCGAAGGCCTCTACCTTGAGCTCCTACCTCAACCAAGAGGTAACTAGAGTGCTTGGCTTGCTAAACTAAGAACCCTAGAATGATTAGAGAGAAGTCTTGATGGTTTTATTTCACAAGCTCATGGTTTTCAACATATGAAAGGTGAGAGCTTTGAGAGAGGAAGAGGAAGAGCTAAACATGAGAGAGAAAGAGCAAGAGAGAATGAGAGGATAATCTACAACCATGCTCTCAAATGAGAATAATAATAATAATAATAACTAAGGAAAATGTGATGGTTAGTTTGGAATGACCATTATCATTTCAACATTAAATGCATTTTGCAAGAAACAAGAAGCATCTTGCAAATGAAATGATGATGGTCAAAAGGTCAACAAAAGTCAACAGGTCAACCAAAGTCAAAAGGTCAACAAAAGTCAAATGGTCAACCTAACCATGGCACAATTATCCTTAATTAATATTATTAATCATATTTCTCATTCTCATTAGGGTTTAGGAAAAGTCAACTGTCAAAAACCCTAATGAGATTCCTCTGCCTCTGTCAACTGTGCATACACACCCGCATCCCTGTTTCGAGGAACACAAATATAATGAGACAAAACCAATCCCAAAACAAATACTAGGATCTGGCTTAAACCAAAGCCCGCTAGTAATAACTTCCCGGACACCAAACGTGCACAAGTGCGCGGATGTGAACGAACCCCGTCGCAAAACCATGCGACCTATACTCTGTTTTGCCCAAAGGCGAATAGCCCTCTGTGTGGGACTCTAAAGACTCGACACTACGCTGGCAGTGGGTTTAACCATAGGACGCAAGCGGTACTAGCTGTATGTAACGGTCCCCAGGTAGATGCCGATAAGAAGACCGATGAGGTGAACCCATCCGAACTCATACTGAGCCTGAATGTGACAATCTCCGTACAGTCCGGTCTGTTCGTCTGAGAGTATCGCATGGCGGGCCTATGGGGAAGGTAAACGTCAGTCCCCTAATAGCGGTACAAGTCGTGTCGGAGTGTAGCCCAAAGCACCCTGAGATAACACTGGAAACGCTACCAGTATATCTCGCTTGCCCTGGCCAGGGACTTTGTGTAATGGCTCTCCTAAACACAACGCGATATCAACCCCCAATACCGGGAGAGACGAATCCTGTCTAACCGTCACTGCCTCCAAGTGCTTCGGGACTGCACCAAACTACTACCTGTTTGCACGACTCATTTGAGTCGTGGTAAGGTAGCAATCTAAGAACAGTGGGAACACACTCGAGGTGAAGTGACAGTGTCTAGTCAACGGACTAAGCTGTACTCATGTCACCTTGGAACTGATAACTGACGATAGGCATAATACCAACCAACAGTTCCCAGCAAGTCCTGTCCAGTGTCCTCGTAACCCAACGAGCACCTGCATACTATCTCCAGTACGACGTACTGATGGATATGGGACAGACCATCTCCCCTCCTGGGATGAGAAGCGTATACACTAGTCTACTCTGGAGTATCGATGCCCTGTCTCGATAATCCTACGACTAGGGACCTGTACAAGGATGTGCTTGTAGATTACCCAGCCCCCACTAGTGTGACTGCCATCACAACGCTGGTAATCAAGCAAAGATCCTAAGGGCTCCACTAAAATGTATAAGCTATATGCTAAAAGAAACATATGTACATATCGAAGTAGAAACAAACCAAGTAGCATACTACCATTTTGAGCAAGATTGTCTATACAACTGTGAATATCCCAAGCTTCCATTAAGTAATATACAAACTAGTATGATACAGTAATGGCCTCCAGGGCATATACACTAACAATCTCCCACTTGCACTAGGGCCATGTACTGGTGTATCGAAGACCTATCATCTCGATCAGCCGCTCGAACTGAGTCTGGGGTATGGCCTTAGTGAATGGATCTGTAGTTTTATCTTCTGTAGAAACCCTCCGAACTCGATATCCCGGCGATCCACGATCTCCCTGATCAGGTGATACCGCCTCAAGATGTGTTCGGACTTCTGATGGGACCTGGGTTCCTTTGCTAAAGTTATAGCCCCGTTGTTGTCACAATACAGGGGTATTGGATCAACAATGGACGGAACCACCTGATGTTCTGTCAAGAACTTCCTCATCCAGACTGCTTCTTTTGCGGCATCTGATGCTGCGATATATTCCGCTTCCATCGTCGAGTCAGCAACGGTTTGCTGTTTGGAACTCTTCCAACACACCGCCCCTCCATTGAGGGTAAAGACATATCCCGACATGGATTTGGAGTCATCCTTGTCACTCTGGAAGCTGGAGTCAGCAAAGGCCTCCACCTGGAGGTCTTTTCCGCCGTAAACCAAAAACATATCCTTAGTCCTTCTCAGGTACTTCAGAATGTTCGTTACCGCTATCCAGTGCTTCTCCCCAGGGTTTGACTAATACCGGCTTACCACACTCAGTGCATAAGATACATCTGGTCTAGTACACAACATCGCATACATTATAGAGCCTACCGCAGAGGCGTAGGGTATAATGGACATGCGATCCCTATCCAAATCAGTCTTGGGAGACATCTCTTTGGAGAGGGTGATCCCGTGGCAAGCCGGTAAATTACCACGCTTGGAATCTTCCATACTGAATCTTTTCAGTATGGTGTCGATGTACCTGGACTGTGAAAGTCCTAATATCCTCTTGGACCTATCACGATGGATCTGGATCCCTAGAATGTAAGAGGCATCACCCAGGTCTTTCATGGAGAACCTGTGTGACAAGAACCCTTTGACGGATTGTAGCATAGGAATGTCATTTCCTATTAGGAGAATGTCATCCACGTACAAGACGAGGAATACCACAGTTCTCCCTACAATCTTACTTTAAATGCATAGTTCATTCGGATTTTTGATAAAGTCGAATTCTTTGACAGCATCATCAAAGCAGATGTTCCAACTCCGCGATGCCTGCTTCAGTCCATAAATGGACTTAAGCAACTTGCACACTTTACCGCTGCTCCCACTCTGAATGAAACCCTCCGGCTGATCCATATAGACGCACTCTTCCAAATTTTCATTTAGAAAAGCCGTCTTTACGTCCATCTGCCAGATCTCATAATCGTGGAAGGTAGCAATGGCAAGAAGGATCCTAATGGATTTGAGCATAGCCACTGGAGAAAAGGTTTCTTCATAGTCCAAACCAGGTCTTTGACGAAATCCCTTTGCAACAAGTCTAGCTTTATAGGTTTCAACCTGCCCATCTACACCAATCTTCTTTCTGAAGATCCATTTGCAGCCTACGGGTTTTACCCCTTCTGGAGCAATGTCCAAAGTCCAAACTTTGTTGGTGTACACGGACTCCATCTCGGTCCGCATTGCATCCAGCCATTTTACCGAGTCACCGCTCTGAATGGCTTGCTAGAAGCTAGTAGGCTCATTATTTTCAATGACGCAATCCTCTCGATCCCCGTCTATGAGAAAACCGTAGTATCTCTCGGACGGATGAGACTGCCTACTACTCCTGCGGAGTAACGCTGGGATGTCCGGTTCTCCTGAAACTTCTGATTCTACTAAGCTTTCAGTAATAGCTTGTGGTTCTAGAATTTCTTCCAGTTCTACTGCGCTCCCACTTGTTTCTTTTTCTAAAAACTGATGTTCCAGAAAGTGGGCATGATGAGAAACAAAAACCTTTTGTTCCTCTGCGTAGTAGAAAAGATACCCCCTGGAGTTCTTTGGGTATCCCACAAACTTACACAGTACTGAGCGTGCCTCGAGTTTTTCCGCATGCTACTTTTTAACAAAAGCTGGACATCCCCATATCTTCAGATATTGAAGATGGGGTTTCTTCCCACACCACATCTGATATGGTGTGGTAGGCACAGTCTTGGAGGGAACCTTGTTCAAAAGATATGCAGCTGATTCTAGTGCATAACCCCAGAAAGATCGCGGTAACTCAGCCTTACTCATCATGGAACAAACCATATCCAATAGGGTTAGATTCCGCCTTTCAGATACACCGTTGTGTTGTGGTGTGTATGGAGGAGTAAGCTGAGAGAGAATTCCATTCTCTTTTAAGTAGTCCAGAAACTCGGCACTTAAGTTATTCACCACCTCGATCAGATCTTAGTGTCTTGATACTTTTACTTGTTTGTTTTTCAACTTCATTCTAGTATTCCCGAAATTTCTCAAAGGCCTCGGATTTATGCTTCATCAGGAAGACATGTCCATACCTAGAGAAATCATCCGTAAAAGTAATGAAGTATGAATAACCACTTCACGCATGTGTAGACATTGGACCACACACGTCACTGTGTATGAGTCCCAAGAGCTCGCTCGCTCTTACCCCGTGTGCAGTGAACGGAGTCTTTGCCATCTTTCCTATGAGACAAGATTCACAAGTATCATAAGACTGATACTCGAACGGATTCAAGTATCCCTTTTTATGTAACTTTGTTAACCGTGTCTCATTGATGTGATCCAGTCTACAATGCTATAAGAAAGCCTGATTTAATTCCGGAGACTTTCTTTTAAGTGTGTTCTGGACATTGAAAACCTGAGCTTGATTCAGTACGTATATTCCGTTTTCTAATGTACCTGACCCAATCAGAACTTGATTTAGGTGGATGTGGACCACATCGCTTACAAAAGTAAAATCATATCCTTCCTTAGAAATTAAGGATACAGATATGATATTACAAGCCATACTAGGTACATACAAACAGTTACTCATAATCAATATCTGCCCACTTATCAATCCAAGGTGATATTCCTCTACGGATTCAGCGTCCACGCTCATTCCGTTGGCAACCCTGAGAGTCATATCACCTATCCTAATAACTCTACGGTTTCTCAGAGCCTGTAATGAATTACAGATGTGAGATCCTGATCCGGTATCCAATACCAAGGAAGTAGGGTTAATTGACATACAGTTTTCTATTACTAACACACCCGAAGCCGAAGCCAAAGCATGCTTCGAATCCTGGCTACTGGCTTTCAAATCCCTGCAATCCTTCTGCCAATGTCCTTTCCCGTAACAATAGGAACGTCCCTCTTTTACTACATGTAGTCCCGAAACTTTTGCCCTTCCCTTTCCTCCTTCTTCCCTGGTTTCCTTCAGGGTATAAGTAGAGGGTAGAGACTGTAGAATCAAGTCAGTATTTGACCCGTTCTTCAACGTGGTCTTCAGGTCCGTGAGCTCATCAAAATAGCTAGTCTCTGTAAGGACGTTGTCCCCTACAGATGACCCGACAGCCAACCTCGCTTGAAGCACTTCGTTCGAGGTCTCATATCTTGTGATACGAGATTGCTCTCCATATAAATCTTTATTATGGAGGAAGACAGAAACTAAGTCCATCTTCTCGTGCTGCCTCTGGTATACACCATCAACTGAGGCCAACACGAGGCACTTGGCATTCACACAGTCTTTTTCCAATGTCTTACGGATATTAATATCCGTGACAGGGGAAACTGGTCCTGAGACGGCAGGGGTTTGATTTGTTAAGAGGTGCCCCAGCTTGTCATGGGTAATGGGCATCTGGACAGACCTTTGCCAGTCATAACAGTTAGATTCAGTCATTTTATTATCTAGATGTAACCTATGTCTGGTCACTGGGTCGCTGCAATTAAGAGAGAGAGAGAAGAAAACACTTAGCATGATGCTCTTGCAAATTTAGATTGGTTTTTAATTTATCTAAACAGGATGGCTCCCACTGTTTCTCGAATCCTTCCTCAAACCATAAAAGAAGAATTAGCTGGGATTGATCTCACCGTACAATACTTTCTTAACCGTTCAGCCAGGCTGGTGTCGGTACTTCGAGGGAGGTTTTACGACGCTTTCGCGAAGTTCCTTAATTAAATAACCTCTTTTCCCTGTGGGCGTAGCCCCGCTAACACCTTTCTAGACACCTACTTGGTTTATAGCATTGATCGTTAAGTGAAAAGTCTCCCAAGGAATAGCGGATACTCACAGTAGGATCGAGATCCAAATATCATTGTGTGATAATGCTGAAGGAATCCTACCAACATTATCAAACTCCATATGGTATGTAGCACTAACAAGTTTCAATTTCCTTAGAAACTCCCGATGTGGATTTTTGCCCCATGCTCTTATGACCTTGACGAAGGCCAACATATCATAAGTCACATGTCAAGTTCTACCCGTCATTATCCAGGTTAATTTGAACCCACCCGTACATACCCTTAACGAAGGCCAAAATAGTAGTACGACTGTCCCAAACCAACGCATCTATCTATGCTACAGATAAATATTCAGCAGCTACCAATCACTATACCTTGGCGAAGGTCAAAATACATAGCTTGAATACTACTGAATATTTAACTGAAATGACGGAGGGCTACGAATGGTTTTGGCGAAACCATGAACATAGTGAACTTGATATAATCGAAGGAACCTGATAGCTTTTAAAAGGAGTGGTTTAAGCTCCGCTTTTTTAAAAGTTTTCTATTTTTGAAAAACCGAGTAGTTTTGAAATTGTTCCAACGATTCAGCTTTGGTTTGTTTTCTTGCATTAATTAATGTGTCCCATCAATTAATCCTACCATTGCAGAAAACAACGAAAATATGACGTACGCTTATACCATCCGCATTCACCACTTGGCCCCGTCATCACCCGTTAGGTTACTTAACTAACGACAGAGCAGGGTCTGGACTAGTGCGGATGCAAAACATAAGCAACGCCTACTAGATATCATATATAGATATATACATTCGTCAGATACAATGATAGCCATTCCAGATCACAGATGAACACATTGGATATGCTAGGAATCCGCGTTTCGTTCGAGCCTGCAACGAAAGACGGATTACACGGTCGTTATGAATAGCCAAACCCCACCCCAGACCCCTACGGGTGCGGCAAACTACTCGCCAAGTACCCGAAGTGAAGCAACCTCCCTCAACGACGTTAGTAGGCCACTCGGCACTTCAAAGTACCCGGTAGTTTGTGCACCCCACCTTGGGTCTATCCTAGGAGCAAAAACAGTAAAAGAAATAATATACAATGGCGGCTAATGCTCAACCCAGATGTGCGGGCATAAAAAATAATATTACATCAATTTAAAATTTACATCAAATGAAAGATAAAGAAACTCTCATCTCACAACCACGGCTATTCATCCGCGACAATCCAACAAGTTCATATACACAATCCAACATCACAGATCACAGATATGCACAACTCCCACTAATCGACGTATAGCGATTAGTCGACGTTCAGTACATATATCACATTACAGATATAACCAATTAGCTAAAGTTTATAGAATTTCGATCAATATCCCAATTTGAAACTACCCCAAATACAATACTGTTCTCTGAAGAATCTGGGCAGAAACAAAGTATCTTAAAAATCACAAAACCAACACAGAGAACCCCAGAAGAAATTTGGTGCGCTGCCGAGTTGACTCGGTCGCGGAACTGCGGCGGATCGCTTGGATCGGCCGCGGATCCGCGGTCTTCTGAGCGACTCAGGCGCCCAAATTTCTGCAGTTTTCTTAAAAAAGCCTGCTTGTATTTTTCATGTCACTTAAAATATTTTTAGGCCTGCTTTAAAAAACGACAGAAAACACAAGATTTTAGATGGATTTTGCGATTTTTTCCGGATCGAAGTTCTAAACACTTTTCTAACATGTTAGTTGATGTTTAGCTAGGCTATGATACCACTATAAGTTCACGTTACCCACCCCGGTGCTTACGGGGAGGCGGAATAGGTAAAAACCTGATTTTTAACACAAGGTAACATGGACTAAAAATAGAGGATCTTTGCTAAACAAAAACTAACAAAGTAACTACAAGCTCTAGCTACTATGTAAGATGGTTCCTAGATCTTGAACTCCTTCTCTTCTTGTTGTGGTCCTCCTTCTTACTTGCTCCTTGGAGTGGTGTAGACGGCTCCTCCTCGTTGTCTTCTCTTTGCGGAAGAAAGATCCACCCGAAGGCCTCTACCTTGAGCTCCTACCTCAACCAAGAGGTAACTAGAGTGCTTGGCTTGCTAAACTAAGAACCCTAGAATGAGTAGAGAGAAGTCTTGATGGTTTTATCTCACAAGTTCATGGTTTTCAACACATGAAAGATGAGAGCTTTGAGAGAGGAAGAGGAAGAGCTAAGAATGAAACAGAAAGAGCAAGAGAGAATGAGAGGATAATTTACAACCATGCTCTCAAATGAGAATAATAATAATGATAATAATAATAATAATAACAACAACAACTAAGGAAAATGTGATGGTTAGTTTGGAATGACCATTATCATTTCAACATTAAATGCATTTTGCAAGAAACAAGAAGCATCTTGCAAATGAAATGATGATGGTCAAAAGGTCAACAAAAGTCAACTGGTCAACCAAAGTCAAAAGGTCAACAAAAGTCAAATGGTCAACCTAACCATGGCACAGTTATCCTTAATTAATATTATTAATCATATTTCTCATTCTCATTAGGGTTTAAGAAAAGTCAACTGTCAAAAACCCTAATGAGATTCCTCTGCCTCTGTCAACTGTGCATACACACCCGCATCCGTGTTTTGAGGAACACAAATACAATGAGACAAAACCAATCCCAAAACAAATACTAGGATCTGGCTTAAACCAAAGCCCGCTAGTAATAACTTTCCGGACACCAAACGTGCACAAGTGCGCGGATGTGAACGAACCCCGTCGCAAAACCATGCGACCTCTATTCTGTTTTGCCCAAAGGCGAATACCCCTCTGTATGGGACTCTAAAGACTCGATACTACGCTGGCAGTGGGTTTAACCACAGGCCGTAAGCGGTACTAGCTGTACGTAACGGTCCCCAGGTAGATGCTGATAAGAAGACCAATGAGGTGAACCCATCCGAACTCCTACTGAGCCTGAATGTGACAATCTCCATACAGTCCGGTCTATTCGTCTGAGAGTATCGCATGGCGGGCCTAGGGGGCGGTAAACGTCAGTCCCCTAATAGCGGTACAAGTCGTGTCGGAGTGTAGCCCAGAACACCCTGAGATAACACTGGAAACGCTAGCAGTATATCTCATTTGCCCTAGCCAGGGACTTTGTGTAATGGCTTTCCTAGACACAGCGCGATATCAACCCCCAATACCGGGAGAGACGAATCCTGTCTAACCGTCACTTCCTCCAAGTGCTTCGGGACTGCACCCAACTACTACCTGTTTGCACGACTCATTTGAGCCGTGGTAGGGTAGCAATCTAAGAACAGTGGGAACACACTCGAGGCGAAGTGACAGTGTCAAGTCAACGGACTAAGCTGTACTCATGTCACTTGGGAACAGATAACTGACGATAGGCATAATACCAACCAACAGTTCCCAGCGAGTCCTGTCCAGTGTACTAATAACCTAACGAGCACCTGTATACTATCTCCAGTATGACATACTGATGGTTGTGGGACAGACCATCTCCCCTCCTGGGATGAGAAGCGTATACACTAGTCTACTTTGGAGTATCGATGCCCTGTCTCGATAATCCTACGACTAGGGACCTGTACAAGGATGTGCTTGTAGATTACCCAGCCCCCACTAGTGTGACTACCATCACAATAATGGTAATCAAGCAAAGATCCTAATGGCTCCACTAATATGTATAAGCTATATGCTACAAGAAATATATGTACATATTGAAGTAGAAACAAACCATGTAGCATACTACCATTTTGAGCAAGATTGTCTATACAACTGTGAATATCCCAAGCTTCCATTAAGTAATATACAAACTAGTATGATACAGTAATGGCCTCTAGGGCATATACACTAACACTTCGTGTCAACTCTCCTGACCTCGATCTCGCGGCGATCAACTATCTCCCGGATCAGGTGATACCGCCTCAGAATATGCCTGGATCTTTAATGGGACCTGGGTTCCTTGGCCAAAGCCACAGCTCCATTGTTATCACAATACAAAGGTATTGGATGCTCAATGGATGGAACCACTCCAAGTTCAGTGATGAACTTCTTCATCGAGACAGCCTCTTTGGCAGCATCGTTGGCAGCGGTGTATTCAGCCTTCATCGTCGAGTCTGCCACGGTTTCTTGCTTGGAACTCTTCCAACAAACCGCCCCTCCATTTAGGGTAAAGACAAATCCCGAGTGCGATTTAGAGTCGTCCTTATCACTTTGGAAGTTCGAATCGGTAAAGAACTCCACCTGGAGTTCTCCGTTACCATACACCAAGAACATCTCTTTAGTCCTTCTCAAGTACTTGAGAATGTTCTTCACAGCTGTCCAGTGACTCTCTCCTGGATCTGCTTGATACCTACTCACTACACTTAGTGAGTATGCTACATTGGGTCTGGTACATGGCATCGCGTACATGATACAGCCTACTTCTGAAGCACAGGGTATCCCTTGCATGCGAGCTCTCTCCAAATCAGTCTTAGGAGACATCTCTTTGGAGAGAGTGAGTCCAGAGATCGTGGGTAAATTCCCACGCTTGGATTCTTCCATACTAAACCTCTTTAGTATGGTGTCAATGTACCTGGATTGGGCCAATCCCAGTATCCGTTTAGATCTATCTCTATAGATCTTTATTCCCAAAATGCAGGAGGCATCACCTAGATCTTTCATTGAGAATCTATGAGATAAGAAGAGCTTGACTGAGTGCAGTATAGGAACATCATTTCCTATCAAGAGTATGTCATCCACGTACAATACGAGAAAGACAACCTTACTCTCTGCAACCTTCTTGTAAATACAAGGTTCATCTATGTTCTTGATGAAGTCAAACTCTTTGACTACAACATCAAAACAGATGTTCCAACTCCGCGATGCCTGCTTTAACCCGTAGATGGATTTAAGCAGCTTGCACACCTTTCCGCTGCTCCCACTGTCTACGAAGCCCTCTGGCCGAGTCATGTACATGCACTCCTCTAAATCACCATTTAGAAAGGCGATCTTAACATCCATTTACCAGATTTCGTAGTCATGGTATGCAGCAATGGCAAGTAAGATCCGGATGGACTTAAGCATAGCCACTGGAGAAAATGTTTCGTCATAATCCATACCTGGTCGTTGAAGAAAACCCTTTGCAACAAGTCTAGCTTTGAAAGTCTCAACTTTTCCATCTACACCAAGTTTCTTCTTAAAGATCCATTTGCTCCCAATGGGTTTTACCCCTTCAGGAGCAATTTCCAAAGTCCATACTTTGTTGGTGGACATGGATTCCATCTCAGATCGCATTGCATCCAGCCATTTCACAGAGTCCCCACTCATGATGGCCTGTTCGAAGCTAGTCGGGTCATCATTTTCTATGATGCAATCCTCGCCCCCACAATCAATGAGAAAACCGTAGTATCTCTCAGGTGGATGAGGAACCCTACTAGATCGGCGGAGAGGCTGGGGTTCGTCAGGAACTACTGAATCCTCTGGTTCCACCAAATCTTCTGTTGCAGTTTGTGTAGCTGGAACTTCTTTTAGTTCTACCTCATTGCCACTAATTTCTTTTTCAAGAAATTCCTTTTCTAAAAAGGTGGCATGTCGAGAAACAAACACCTTTTGTTTCTCAGGGTTGTAGAAGATATTCCCTTGCGAATTCTTGGGATATCCTATAAACTTACACAGAAACGATCTTGCCTCGAGTTTGTCCGGATTTTTCTTTTTAACATAGGCTGGGAAACCCCATATCTTAACAAAATTAAGACACAGACCCTTCCCCTCCCATATCTCATATGGAGTAGTAGGCATTGATTTGGTTGGAACTCTATTCAATAGGTATATGGTTGTCTCAAGCGCATACCCCCAAAAGGAAATAGGCAACTCAGCAGTGCTCATCATAAAGCGCACCATATCTAATAGGGTGCGATTCCTCCACTCCGATACACCGTTGTGCTGTGGTGTATATGGAGGAGTAAGCTGAGAGAGAATCCCATTCTCTTTTAAATAATCCAGGAACTCATTGCTCAAGTATTCTCCTCCTCGATCAGATCGAAGGATCTTAATACTTTTACCCGTTTGGTTCTCGACTTCGTTCTTATATTATCTAAATTTCTCAAAAACTTCAGACTTGTGTTTCAGCAGGAACACATGTTTGTATCTTGAGAGATCGTCAGTGAATGTAATGAAGTACAAAGAACCATTCCTGGCATGTGTAGACATGGAACCACATACATCACTATGTATCAGTCCCAAGAGTCCCGTAACTTTTTCTCCGTGTCCACTAAACGGAGTTTTGGTCATTTTGCTTTTGAGACATGACTGGCAAGTTTCATAAGGTGAAAATTCGAACGGATTCAAATATCCATCTTTATGTAACTTAGCTGGTCGTGTCGCATTGATATGACCTAGTCTACATTGCCACAAGAAGGATTCGTTCATTTCTGAACTCTTCCTCTTGTGTGTGCTTTGTACATTAAGTACGGTAGTTTGATTGAGAACGTATATGCCATTATTCAACGAGCCTGATCCAATCAACTTTTGATTCAGGAAGATGTTAATAACATTATCCTGTACTACAAAATTATATCCTTCTTTACTCAATAAAGAAACTGATATAAGATTGCATATCAGGGTCGGAATGTAATAGCAGTCGTTTAGAATCAATGTATTACCATTTGGTAATACAAGGTGATATTCGCCAACTGCTTTGGCAGCAACATTTGCACCATTCCCTACTCTTACGGAATGATCACCCATTCCCAGTTCCCTACCTTTCCTTAGCCCATGTAACATATTACATATGTGGGATCCCGATTTGGTATCTAATACCCAGGACGTAGAGTGAACTGAGAAACAGTTCTCGATTACTAACACACCCGAAGAAGATGCATCAACATGCTTATTCTTCGTTTGGGCGGCATGAGAATCCGGATATTCTCCTATTCCCTGCTCGGACTTATAACAATTATAAGTTAGAGCGGGACCAACGTTCCCCTACTCAGTATAACAAGCGGGTTCGGTCAATACATCCATATTATTATCTTGATTAAGGTCTGACATGGTCGCTACCTGGAGAGAGAGAGAAGAAAACACTTTAGCGTATGCTCTTGCAAGATTAGATTGGTTATTATCTTATCTAATTAGGATGGCTCCCACTGCATTTATCAAATCTTCCTTCAAACCCTAAAAGGTAAGACTAGCCGGGATTAATTACACCTTACAAGTTCGCCAATCTTTCAGCCAGGTCAGTGTTGGTACTTTGAGAGAGGTTCCCCGTGCTTTCGCATGGACCTAATTAAAATAAACCTCGTTTTCCCGGAGGCATAACCCCGTTAACACCTTTCTAGACACCTACTTGATAGGCTAATTGTCATGTGTAAAACTCTCCCAGGAGTAACTCTTACTCGCAGTGGATATCGGGATCCAACTATCTCATAGGAGGTATGCAATCTCATTGCAAATTTCAACACTTGAAATTCCCGATACTACTTTTACCCCTAGCGTCCTATGACCTTGACGGAGGCCAACAAACCATAGGCTACTAGTCGAGTTCAACCCGTACATTTCATGATCAATTCAAACCCATCCGCACGACCCTTGACGGAGGCCAACAAAGTCGTACGACTACCCTAATCCAATCTCATCTTATGTTGCAAATAAACACTAGTTAGCTACCGCACACCATGCCTTGACGGAGGCCAACAAACGTAGAACGAATACTAAGTAGCACTTATCTGAAATGACATAGGGTTACACAGGTTTTTAAGAAAACCATGAGCGTAATGAACATGATATCGTTGTAGAAACAAGTGATTTTTAAAAGGTGTGTTTTTGAGGCTTTTACTAGTTTCGCTAAAGAGGTCACTCCCGGTGAAGGGATCTCGGCTCTTTCCTTATTGAATAAGGTGCAGGATATTTCTCAAATACCACTATGCAAAGAAAGAACTATAGAAGCAATCAAAAACAAAACCGAGTGAGTTATAGCATCTGTTAGTTTCGCTAAATAGGTCACTCCCGGTGAAGAGATCTCGGCTCTTTCCTTATCGAATAAGGTGCTGGATATTCTACAAGGAATACCGCTATGCAAAGCAAAAACTAGAGCTACCCTTTTTGAAAATATGATTCTACAGCATCTTTTAGGTTTGTTTTTCTTTCATTAATCTCATTAATGAATCCCATCACTTAAGCTTCCTAAGCATCACAGAATAAACGAAAATACAACGTACGATTATGCCATCCGCATTCGCCACAGTGTCCCGTTATGCACCGTTAGGTTACTTAACTAACGGCATACCGGGGCGGGACTAGCACGGGTGCAAAACATAAGCAACATTTATTATATATCATATATACAACAATAAAGCATTCGTCTCACGCATATAAAATGATCACGTCACAGAATATCAGCAGCAGAAGATAACATATGAAATATTGGATATACTAGGAGGTCAGTGTTTTATTTTGAGCATGTATAAAACACGGATTCCATGGTTGTGATGAATAGCCAAACCCACATCCCTAGACCCCTACGAGAACGGCAGGCAACCCTACCAATTCTAGGGTTAGGAGACCCGGTCTCGACTCCTCGAGATGGCCTCCCACTGGACCCTAGAACTCGGTTACTTGTGCTCCCCTCCTTGGGTCTATCCTAATGCGAAAAAGTAAATAATATACAATGGTGACATCATCCTCAACCCGGAAGTGCCCAAATAAAAGAATATTATATACAATGAATTTAACATCAATGAAAAAAAACTCTCATCTCACATAAAACCCCCGGCTATTCAAAACACGACGATCCAATATAACAAATCACAACAACACATAACATCACATGTCATCAACGTAAGTAAATATGTGTATTCCAATTGTCGTTGACATATAGCAATGAAACCGGCGATACACCACATATTACACTTACGGTCGCAGTAAAGAAAAATGAAAAACTACAACAATTGGAATCGTAACTGCCCATAAACAACATAAACTCGGGATATCACATATCCAAGATTTCATGTCTGACAATGTAAAGCTCGCATTCAGGTCTCACCCATGAAAATACTTTTTCAAAATAAGTCGGATAATTCAACAAGATTTCCGATTACACCCGAGACCGAAATGTTATATTTACACGCAACAAACAAATTTGTAAATTCCAACTATTGTATCACATTACAGAAAGCTAGACGACGTTAAACAATTCGATCGAAACAACGAATTCCCAAAATTCCCAGAAAGCTCAACACTTGAGCACTGTTAAAATTAACCAGAGACATACCACAGCACCTACGGACCTACAGCTGAAGGGCTCGACCCAAGCCTTTTAACTGGCGCCGCGGATCCGCCGCCAAAACCACGTTTTAGCCGCGGATCCGCGGTCACTTAGACGAGTTAGGGTTTCATTCTTCATGTGTGTCCATAGAATTCCCTGCATGTTTTTCTGAATATTTTTAACATGGAAAAATCCAACTTTTTGTAAAATTTCCAGAGAGGGGTTCCATTTCGGGTTTTCGAGGTTCGATCGGACTTTTAATTTCGCCTACGCAATGCCTAATGCTCTAGCTAGGCTCTGATACCACTGTAAGGTTCTTAGGCACAAGATGAAGGTTCTACAAGGCATCAAACATGCCGTATTTTAAAATTTTTAAGTGCCATACAACCTAAGCAAGGATCTTAACTAGAGAATTAGGGTTAGAAACTATTAGTGTATATGCCCTAGAGGCCATTACTGTATCATACTAGTTTATATATTACTTAATGGAAGCTTGGGATATTCACCTTGTATAGACAATCTTGCTCAATATAGTAGTATGCTACTTGGTTTGTTTCTACTTTAATGTGTACATGTGTTTATTTTAGTATATCACCTTTACACATTAGTGGAGCCCTTAGGATCTTTACTTGATTACCAGCGTTGTGATGGCAGTCACACTAGTGGGGGCTGGGTAATCTATAAGCACATCCTTATGCAGGTCCCTAGTCGCAGGACTATCGAGACAGGGCATCGATACTCCGGAGTAGACTAGCGTATGCGCTTCTCATCCCAGTGTGGGAGACGGTCTGTCCCACAGCCGTCAGTACGTCGTACTTGAGATAGTATGCGGGTGCTCGTTAGGTTACGAGTACGCTGGACAGGACTCGTTGGGAACTGTTGGTTGGTACTATACCTATCGTCAGTTATCAGTTCCCAGGTGATATGAGTACAGCTTAGTCCGCTGACTTGACACTGTCACTTCGCCTCGAGTGTGTTCCTACTGTACTTTGATTACTACCCTACCACGGCTCAAAAGAGTCGTGCAAACATGTAGTTTTTGGGTGCAGTCCCGAAGCACTTGGAGGCAGTGACGGTTAGACATGATTCGTCTCTCCTGGTATTGGGGGTTGACATCGCGCTGTGTCTAGGAGAGCCATTACACGAGTAGTCCCTGGTCAGGGCAAGCGAGATATACTGGTAGGTTTCCAGTGTTATCTCACGGTGTTCTCGGCTTCACTCCGACACGACTTGTACCGCTATTAGGGGACTGACGTTTACCGCCCCCGAGGCCCGCCATGCGATGTATCAGATGAACAGACCGGACTGTGCGAAGATTTTCACATTCAGACTCAGTAGGAGTTCGGATGGGTTTCACCTCGTCAGTCTTCTTGTCGGCATCTACCTGGGGACCGTTATGCACAGCTAGTGCCGCTTGCGGTCTGTGGTTAAACCCACTGCCAGCGTAGTGTCAAGTCTTTAGAGTCCCTCACAGAAAGCTATTCGCCTTTAGGCAAAAGAGTAGAGGTCGCATGGTTTTGCGACAGGTCGCATGGTTTTTGCGACAGGGTTCGGTCACATCCGTGCACTTGTGCACGCACAGTGTCCGGACAGTTAACACTAGCGGGCTTTGGTTTAAGCCAGATCCTAGTGTACGTTTTGGGATTGGTTTTATCTCGTTTGTATTCGTGTTCCTCGGAACGCGGATGCGGGTGTGTATGCATAGTTGACAGAGAGACAGAGGCAGAAGATTCTCATTGGGGTTGTTGACTGTTGACTGTTGACCATTGAATTTTGCTTAACCCTAATGAGAATAAGAAATATGATTAACAATAATATTAATTAAGTATT
Organism: Agapanthus africanus; assembly: GCA_030015575.1. Lineage (NCBI taxonomy): Eukaryota > Viridiplantae > Streptophyta > Magnoliopsida > Asparagales > Amaryllidaceae > Agapanthus > Agapanthus africanus. The sequence continues at coordinate 392,657,985 of JASDDO010000026.1, read as the reverse complement.
ATTATGACATGGTTGTTGAGGGGTTGACTTTGTTGACTTGTTGACTTTGTTGACCGGTTGACTAGGTTGGACTAGTTGACCATCATCATGACAATGGTTATCATTCCATGGCAAAGACTTTTGCTTGCTTGTTTATTTATGCAAAATGAGTGCATGAAATGATATAGCCATTTTGACTTAAACCATCACACAATACTTGATTACTATTTTTGTTATGATGGCTTTGGATTATGAGAGCTTGGATGGCAAAAGACTTACTCATTCTCTCATTTCATTTCTCTCTCTTGCCATCACTTGCTCAAGCTCTCCCTCTTCCTCTTGCTCTCTCTAGCTCAAGGCAAACCATTCTCATGTGTTGAGACTCATTGCCTTAGAGATAAAAAGACACCAAAACAATCCTCTACTCATTCTAGTTCACAAGGCCTAACAAGCCAAGTGTTCTAGTTTCTTCAAAGTTCGAAGAAGAAGCCAAAGGTAGAAGCTTTCAGGTGGATCCATCTTCGGCGCAAGGAGACGACGAGGTGAGGCCGATCCGTACATCGGGAGGAGTTGAAGACGAAGGAGTTCAAGAAAGGTATAGCTCCCTAACTGAGTAGGTAAAACTCAAGTTAGGTTGTTAGTTAGTTGTTTAACAAAGATCCGTATTTTGAGTCCATGTTACCACCCTCTTGAAAATCGTTTTTCACCACTTCCGCAACCCCGTAAGTACCGGGGAAGGGTAGCATGGACTTACAGTGGTATCAGAGCCTAGTTAAACACTATCTAACATGTTAGCGAATTAAGTAAAAGTTCGATCGGAGAAAAAGTCATGAAAAACACCCGGAAAATCAAGTTTCTGTCGATTCTGTATTCTGTTCAAAAAATGATAAATCATACTCCAAAAATCGACTCAGGCTTTTTAAAAGACACTGTAGAAATTTGGTCCAGAGAACCGTTCAACGCACCGCGGAACCGCGGCGGGAGCACGCTCCTGCCGCGGATCCGCGGCCGAGTTGAGTCGGTCGTGGCTCAAATTTCTTGCAGTGTGATTCTGGGGGTATTTTGGGATTTTTACAATATGTTTTTTCTGCCCAGGTTTTCCAGAAAGAAAAATTTGTTTTTGGGGCTTGAAAATCCGTATTTTTATCGAACTTCTAAAGACTAAAGCTGACGGGTATATATCTGTGATGTGTTATATGTATTGAACGTCCGCTAATCGCTATATGTCGATTAGTGGGGTTTATACATATCTGTGATCTGTAATGTTGATGGTATGTGTATATGAATTCATTGGATTGTCGTGGATGAGTAGCCGGGGGTTGTGAGATGAGAGTTTTTCCTTTTATCTTTCAATTCATGTAATATGTAAATTGATGTAATATTATTTTTGGCCGCACAACCGGGTCGGGGTTGTAGCCGTCATTGTATAATTTCTTTTTACTGTTTTTGCTCCTAGGATAGACCCAAGGTGGGGTGCACAAACTACCGGGTATCTCGAAGTGCCGAGTGGCCTACTCACGTCGTTGAGGGAGGTTGCTCCACTTCGGATATTTGGCGGGTAGTTTGCCGCACCGGTAGGAGTCTAGGGTGGGGTATTGGCTATTCATCGCGACCGCGTAATCCTCTTTTCGTTACAGGCTCGTACGAATTGCGGATTCTTAGTATATCCAATGTGTTCATCTGTGATCTGAAATGGCTATCATTGCAATATTTGTTAGTTATGTATATGCCCTAGAGGCCATTGTTGTACATATGATGTATATTATAATGGATGCTTGGATATATATAGAGATGACTTTCTTGGTTTCACTTTATCTTAACATGTTGACTTGTATTGGTTTACTGTTTTACTCTCACATGTTGATAAAGCCCTTAGGATCTGTACTCGACTACTGGGACTATGATGAGATCATACTAGTGGGGCCGCGGTAGTCGATGAGTACATCCTATAACTGTTCCTAGTCGAGGGTATATCGAGACAGGGCATCGATACACCAGAGTAGACTAGCGTATACGCATCTTTACCCATATGATGGGCGATGGATGATCCCATATCCATCGGTGTTAGACATCAAGGATGGTATACGGGTGCTCAGTGGAGACTGGGTACACTGGACGGACTCACCGAGAACTCCCAGATGGTGATATACCACACATCAGATGGCAGTTCTCCGGTGACACTGGTACAGGGTAGTCTGTAGACCCGAGATCGTCATAGAGTCTTGTGTGATACCCACTGTGCTTTGATTTCCACCTTACCACGTCCAAGAGGCGTGCAAAACGGTGGCTTTTGGGTACAGTCCCGAATCACATGGAGGCAATGAGCGATAGGAGGGGATTCGTCTCTCCCGGTATAGGGAGTTGATGTTGTGCTGTGTTCGATTGGCTATAACTGGAAGTCCCTGGCCAGGGCTGATATGGAGATTTACTGGTAAGTGTTACTAGTAGTTTCTCGACCCGTTATGAGCCACACATCGACACGACTTATCGGTTACTGGGGTCTGACGTATACCACCCCTAGACTTGATATGCGACATATCAGACGAACAGACCGGACTGTACGGGAGTGTTACTGGTTGGATTCACAGGAGAACGCACAGGCTAGCTTGTTGATCTTCTGATCGCTCAATACCTGGGTGGCTGTTACGTTTAGCTGACCGCTTGCAGCTTGTGGGTGTTTGATATGATCATCACCTGCTACCGGCGTATTGACGATTCTTTAGAGTCCTACACAGAGGTTTCTTGGCTCAGGCGAAACGGAGTAGTGGCGCATATGTGATATGCGCAGGAGCGTGAATAATGCGATATGGGATACCGTATTATATTCTCGCGATATATGGATATGAACCGGGTCATCGGATCAAGTGTTGATTCGATGAATCGGTACATGATATATTAGTCGGTTATATTTGATATAGCCGGATCGTCGGATCAAGTGTTGATTCGATGATTTAATATATAATAATATATATGATATATTATTATATTAACTAATATTGGCTTGCTTTATTATTTCATTTTCTCAGTGGATGATACATTGATATATATGCGATATATGTTAATTGTATTATTTTCTTTTGTTGCAAATATATAATATATATGTGATATATATTATTGTGACATGATATGATTAATTGTTAAACATGTTTAAGGATGATTAATTGAGGTTAGGGTTTGATTAGGGTTAGATGCTTCAAGTTCCTTCTAGAAGCATTTTTTCTTTTGTCATTGCAAAGATATTTTGGATGACACATTTCTAACTTAACCAAACCCTAACTCTAGTTGTTTCTCTACTTATTCTTATCCAGTCATCCTTGACCATGGTTAATAATCAATCATATAGGTTTTATTCTATTCATCACAAAAGAAAGATAATTCATTATCTTTTCATTATCATCTTCTTCCTTCTTCAAGAAAGCTTGCTAGTTTTTCTTTAAGTGATGAAATAAAATGAGAAAATGATTTAAAAAGAAAGCAAAATTACTACTCTCTCATCCTCATCTCATCTAGCCCATGGGATTAGTGTGTTCTTCTCTTTTGAGTAAGAAAGCTTGAGTCGTAGCAACTTCAAGGTAGATCATCGGAGATTTGGAATACTTCGAGCTAGCATGGATCGTTCGAGTCGTGGAGCCTCTCATGAGTCCGGGAGATCGTGGATCGCGGCAAAGGGACTTCTACTCGGAGCTTGTGAAGTGAAGGAGCGGACTACAAAGGTTGTAATCCCTCACACTTAGATAAAAGTTATCATCTTGCATGTTAAACCCTAATAATCTAGCAAAGATCCCGGCTTTGGGTTGTTCGGCACGTCTAAAATTTAATCCGGGCATGTTTGATTCCTTATGAACCTTCACAAGAGTGCCTAGGAACCCTACAGTGGTATCAGAGCCTAGCTAGAGCATTAGGCGATGTGTTTACGAAGTTAAAACTCCGATCGAACCCGGAATGACAAATTTAGTCCCCTCTCTGGAAATTTTTTAAATTTTAGGATTTTTCAGAATTAAAAATATGTAAAAAAATCAGCAGGGAATTCTAAGAATTACCAAGAAGCCCGAGCCACCAATTCGATCAAACGGCCGCGGAAGCGCGGCGCAAGCATGGCTTGCGCGGCGGTTCCGCGGCGGATTGATAGGATTATGACACGTGGCTTTTCTGGTAATGACCGTAGGTGCTTGCTGATGCTTCTGGGTATTTTTAATCTGTTTCAGGTGTTGATAAAATCTGGGGTTTATTTTGTAATCGTAGATTCGATCGGAATATTTATATTCGTATTTCTTTCCGGATATTTAGAAACTCTTAAACTATTTGAACGGATATCATTAACTTACTGTTTCCCGGTACGGCAAACTTTCAAGTGTTGAAATTTATTCGGGTTTAAATCTTTCGGAAAAATTGTACAAGTTAAGCGGTGGACCCTCTAGAAGACAACAAACCTTAACTCGATTATGTGACCGTCTTGAACTGCCTTTTGAACCTTCGGGTTTGGGGCAGTACGGCGTGCCACATGTGAGGAGTTGGCTTGACCCTTCTACGGCTGGATCACCGGTACTGTGACATATTCTGGGATTATTTGAACCCCGCTCAAGAGTTGAGCAGTTTAGGAAATTTTGGGTGTTTGATTATCTGTTCAGAAAGTTTAATAATGTCTATTTATCTGGAATGTGATACAATATGTGGAATTCATTGAGTTAGGCATGAAATGCGGAGTATGTGATATTTCGGATTTACGATGTCTAAAGTGATTGTGGATTCCAAATATTGTAGTTTTACACTTTCTTTTCTGTGACCGTAAGTGTAATATGTGATATCGCCGGTTTCGTTGCTATATGTCAACGACAATTGGGATGCGCATATTTACTTACGTTGATGATATGAGATATTATGTGTTGCTGTGATATGTTATATTGGATCGTCGCGTTCTGAATAGCCGGGGGTTTTATGTGAGATGAGGGTTTTTACTTTCATTCATGTAAAATTCATTTGTAATGTAATATTCTTTTATTTGGGGCATTCCAGGTTGCGGTTGCTGTCACCAGTATATATTATTTACTTTTCCGCATTAGGTAGACCCAAGGAGGGGAGCACAAGTAACCGGGTTCTAGGGTCCAGTGGGAGGCCATCTCGAGGAGTCGAGACCGGGTCTCCTAACCCTAGAATTGGCAGCGTTACTTGCCGCTCTCGTAGGGGTCTTGGGATGTGGGTTTGGCTATTCGTCGCGACCGTGGAATCCGTGTTTTATACAGGCTCGTATTGAAAACACGGACGTCCTAGTATATCCAATATTTCATATATGTTCTTCTGCTGCAATGTTCTGTGATGAGATCATATTACTGCCTGAGACGAATGCTTATACTATATATATATGCTGATATATAAATATTACTGCTTTCGTTTCTTCTGTGATGCTTAGGAAGCATAAGCTGATGGGATTTTTGTTAATGAGATTAATAAAAGAAAAGAAACCTAAAGATGTTGTAGAATCAAAACTTAATAAAAAGGGTAGCTACAGTTTTGCTTTGCACAGTGATATATACGATATATCCTGCACCTTATTCGATGAGGAAAGGACCGAGATCCCTTCACCGGGAGTGACTCCTTTAGCAAAACTGGCAGATGCTACAAAACGCGGTTTGTCTTTTGATAGCTTTTAGTGTTTTGCTTTGCACAGCGGTATATATGATATATCCTGCACCTTATTCGATGAGGAAAGGGCCGACGATCCCTTCACCTGGAGTGACCCCTTTAGCGAAACTAAGAAAAGCCTCAAAAACACTCCTTTTTCAAAAACACTCGATTCTACAACGATATCAAGTTCATTACGCTCAGGGTTTTCTGAAAAACCTGCGTAGCCCTCCGTCGTTTCAGATAAGTGCTACTTAGTATTCGTGCTACGGTAGTTTGGCATTCGTCAAGGCGTAGTGTACGGTAGCTAACTAGTATTTATCTGCTTATGCATATGATGTAGATTGGATTAGGGTATTCGTACGGCGTTGTTTGGCATTCGTCAAGGGTCGTGCGGGTGGGTTTAATTCAATCAAGAAATGTACGGGTTGAACTTGACTAGTGGACTATGGGTTGTTTGGCATTCGTCAAGGTCATAGAACACTAGGGGTAAAAACATTATCGGGAATTTCAAGTGTTGAAATTTGCAATGAGATTGCATACCTCCTATGAGATAGTTGGATCCCGATACCCACTGCGAGTAAGTGTTACTCCTGGGAGAGTTTTACACAGGACAATTAGCCGATCAAGTAGGTGTCTAGAAAAGTGTTAACGGGGTTACGCCTCTGGGAAAACGAGGTTTACATTAATTAGGTCCGTGCGAGAGCACGGGGAACCTCCCTCAAAGTACCGACATTGATCTGGCTGAAAGATTGACGAAATTGTAAGGTGTAATTAATCCCGGCTAATCTTACCTTTTAGGGTTTTAAGGTAGATTTGATAAAACCAGTGGGAGACATCCTGATTAGATAAGATAATAACCAATCTAATCTTGCAAGAGCATACGCTAAAGTGTTTTCTTCTCTCTCTCTCCAGGTAGCGACCATGTCATGCCATAATCAAGATAATAATATAGATGTATTGACTGAACCCAATTATTGTACTGAGCTAGGGAATGTTGGACCCGTTCTTTCTTATAAGAGTTATAAGACTGAACAGGAAATAGAAGAATATCTGGATTCTCACGCCGCCCAAAAGAACATGCATGTTGATGCATCTTCTTCGGGTGTGTTAGTTATTGAGAACTGTTTCTCAGTTCACCCTACGTCCTGGGTATTAGATACCGGATCAGGATCCCACATATGTAAATTGTTACATGGGCTACGTAAGGGTAGAGAACTGGGAAAAGGTGATCATTCCGTTCAAGTAGGGAACGGTGCAAGTATTGTAGCCAAAGCAGTTGGCGAATATCACCTTGTATTGCCAAGTCGTAATACACTGATTCTAAATGAGTGCTATTATATACCGAACATGATGTGCAACATTATATCAGTTTCTTTATTGAGTAAAGAGGGATATAATTTTGTAGTACAGGATAATGTTATGAACATATTCCTAGATCAAAAGTTGATTGCATCAGGCTTGTTACATAATGGCATATTCATTCTAAATCAGAATACAGTCCTGAATATACAAAACACACACAAGAGGAAAAGTTCGGATATGAACGAATCCTACTTGTGGCATTGTAGACTTGGTCATATCAATGCGACACGACTGGCTAAGTTACATAAAGATGGTTATTTGAATCCGTTCGAATTATCATCTTATGATACTTGCCATTCATGTCTCAAAGGAAAAATGACCAAAGCTCCGTTTAGTGGACACGGAGAAAGAGTTACCGAACTCTTAGGACTGGTACATAGTGATGTATGCGGTCCCATGTCTACGCATGCCAGGAACGGTTCTTCCTACTTCATTACATTCACTGACGATCTCTCTAGATACGGACATGTGTTCCTGTTGAAACACAAGTCTGAAGCTTTTGAGAAATTCAGAGAATATAAGCACGAAGTAGAGAACCAAACGGGCAAAAGTATTAAGATCCTTCGATCTGATCGAGGAGGAGAATACTTGAGCAATGAGTTCCTAGATTATTTAAAAGAGAATGGGATTCTCTCTCAGCTTACTCCTCCTTATACACCACAGCACAACGGTGTATCGGAACGGAGGAATCGCACTCTATTAGATATGGTGCGCTCTATGATGAGCGAGGCTGAGTTACCTATTTCCTTCTGGGGGTATGCGCTTGAGACAGCCATACACCTATTGAATATAGTTCCTACCAAATCAGTGCCTACCACTCCGTATGAGATATGGAAAGGGAAGAGACCATCTCTTAAGTATGTTAAGATATGGGGTTGTCCAGCCTATGTCAAAAGACAAAATCCGGACAAACTCGAGGCAAGATCCGTCTTATGTAAGTTTGTAGGATATCCCAAAAATTCACAAGGGTATATCTTCTACCACCCCGAGGAACAAAAGGTGTTTGTTTCTCGACATGCCACTTTCTTAGAAAAAGGTTTTCTTATGAAACAGATTAGTGGCATTGAGGTAGAACTGGAAGAGGTTCCAGCAACACAAACTACGACAGATGATTTATTGGAACCAGAGGATTCAGTAGTACCCGACGAACCCCAGCCTCTCCGCCGATCTAGCAGGGTTTCTCGTCCACCTGAGAGATACTACGGTTTTCTCATTGATGGTGGAAGCGAGGACTGCATCATGAATGATGATGAACCGACTAGTTTCGAGCAGGCCATCACGAGTGGTGACTCTGTGAAATGGCTGGATGCAATGCGATCTGAGATGGAATCCATGTACACCAACAAAGTATGGACTTTGGAAATTGCTCCTGAAGGGGTAAAACCCATTGGGAGCAAGTGGATCTTTAAAAAGAAATTTGGTGTAGATGGAAAAGTTGAGACTTTCAAAGCTAGACTTGTAGCAAAGGGATTTCGTCAACGACCAGGTGTGGACTATGACGAAACCTTTTCTCCAGTGGCTATGCTTAAGTCCATCCAGATCTTACTTGCCATTGCTGCATACCATGACTACGAAATCTGGCAAATGGATGTTAAGACCGCCTTTCTAAACGGTGATTTAGAAGAGTGCGTGTACATGACTCAGCCAGAGGGCTTCGTAGATAGTGGGAGCAGCGGAAAGGTGTGCAAGCTGCTTAAATCCATTTATGGGTTAAAGCAAGCATCGCGGAGTTGGAACATCTGTTTTGATGTTGTAGTCAAAGAGTTTGAATTCATCAAAAATATAGATGAACCTTGTATCTATAAGAAGGTAGCAGAGGGTAAGGTTGTCTTCCTCGTATTGTACGTGGATGACATACTCTTGATAGGAAATGATATTCCTATGCTGCAATCAGTCAAGCTCTTCTTATCGCAGAGATTCTCAATGAAAGATCTAGGTGATGCCTCCTGCATATTAGGAATCATGATCTATAGAGATAGATCTAAACGGATACTGGGATTGTCCCAATCCAGGTACATCGACACCATACTAAAGAGATTTAGTATGGAAGAATCCAAACGTGGGAATCAGCCCACGATCTCTGGACTCACTCTCTCCAAAGAGATGTCTCCCAAGACTGATTTGGAGAGAGCTCGCATGCAAGGGATACCCTATGTTTCGGCAGTAGGCTCTATCATGTATGCGATGCTATGTACCAGACCCGATGTAGCATACTCACTAAGTGTAGTGAGTCGGTATCAAGCAGATCCTGGAGAGAGTCACTGGACAGCTGTGAAGAACATTCTCAAGTACTTGCGAAGGACTAAGGAGATGTTCTTGGTGTATGGTAACGGAGAACTCCAGGTGGAGTCCTTTACCGATTCCAGCTTCCAAAGTGATAAGGACGACTCTAAGTCGCATTCGGGTTTTGTCTTTACCCTCAATGGAGGGGCGGTATGCTGGAAGAGTTCCAAACAGGATACCGTTGCAAACTCAACGATGGAGGCTGAATACATCGCTGCCAACGATGCTGCCAAAGAGGCTGTCTGGATAAAGAAGTTCATTAGTGAACTTGGTGTGGTTCCATCCATTGAGCATCCAATACCTCTGTATTGTGATAACAATGGAGCTGTGGCTTTAGCCAAGGAACCCAGGTCCCATCAAAAGTCCAGACATATTCTGAGGCGGTATCACCTGATCAGGGAGATAGTTGATCGCCGGGAGATCGAGGTCAGGAGAGTAGATACGAAGGACAACACTGCGGATCCATTCACGAAGGCTATTCCCCAGATACAGTTTGAGAGATTATTCGGGATGCTAGGTATGAGATACTACAGCAGCTGGCCTTAGTGCAAGTGGGAGATTGTTAGTTATGTATATGCCCTAGAGGCCATTGTTGTACATATGATGTATATTATAATGGATGCTTGGATATATATAGAGATGACTTTCTTGCTCGTCATGATAGTATGCTATTTGGTTTCACTTTATCTTAACATGTTGACTTGTATTGGTTTACTGTTTTACTCTCACATGTTGATAAAGCCCTTAGGATCTGTACTCGACTACTGGGACTATGATGAGATCATACTAGTGGGGCCGCGGTAGTCGATGAGTACATCCTATAACTGTTCCTAGTCGAGGGTATATCGAGACAGGGCATCGATACACCAGAGTAGACTAGCGTATACGCATCTTGACCCATATGATGGGCGATGGATGATCCCATATCCATCGGTGTTAGACATCAAGGATGGTATACGGGTGCTCAGTGGAGACTGGGTACACTGGACGGACTCACCGAGAACTCCCAGATGGTGATATACCACACGTCAGATGGCAGTTCTCCGGTGACACTGGTACAGGGTAGTCTGTAGACCCGAGATCGTCATAGAGTCTTGTGTGATACCCACTGTGCTTTGATTTCCACCTTACCACGTCCAAGAGGGCGTGCAAAACGGTGGCTTTTGGGTACAGTCCTGAATCACATGGAGGCAATGAGCGATAGGAGGGGATTCGTCTCTCCCGGTATAGGGAGTTGATGTTGTGCTGTGTTCGATTGGCTATAACTGGAAGTCCCTGGCCAGGGCTGATATGGAGATTTACTGGTAAGTGTTACTAGTAGTTTCTCGACCCGTTATGAGCCACACATCGACACGACTTATCGGTTACTGGGGTCTGACGTATACCACCCCTAGACTTGATATGCGACATATCAGACGAACAGACCGGACTGTACGGGAGTGTTACTGGTTGGATTCACAGGAGAACGCACAGGCTAGCTTGTTGATCTTCTGATCGCTCAATACCTGGGTGGCTGTTACGTTTAGCTGACCGCTTGCAGCTTGTGGGTGTTTGATATGATCATCACCTGCTACCGGCGTATTGACGATTCTTTAGAGTCCTACACAGAGGTTTCTTGGCTCAGGCGAAACGGAGTAGTGGCGCATATGTGATATGCGCAGGAGCGTGAATAATGCGATATGGGATACCGTATTATATTCTCGCGATATATGGATATGAACCGGGTCATCGGATCAAGTGTTGATTCGATGAATCGGTACATGATATATTAGTCGGTTATATTTGATATAGCCGGATCGTCGGATCAAGTGTTGATTCGATGATTTAATATATAATAATATATATGATATATTATTATATTAACTAATATTGGCTTGCTTTATTATTTCATTTTCTCAGTGGATGATACATTGATATATATGCGATATATGTTAATTGTATTATTTTCTTTTGTTGCAAATATATAATATATATGTGATATATATTATTGTGACATGATATGATTAATTGTTAAACATGTTTAAGGATGATTAATTGAGGTTAGGGTTTGATTAGGGTTAGATGCTTCAAGTTCCTTCTAGAAGCATTTTTTCTTTTGTCATTGCAAAGATATTTTGGATGACACATTTCTAACTTAACCAAACCCTAACTCTAGTTGTTTCTCTACTTATTCTTATCCAGTCATCCTTGACCATGGTTAATAATCAATCATATAGGTTTTATTCTATTCATCACAAAAGAAAGATAATTCATTATCTTTTCATTATCATCTTCTTCCTTCTTCAAGAAAGCTTGCTAGTTTTTCTTTAAGTGATGAAATAAAATGAGAAAATGATTTAAAAAGAAAGCAAAATTACTACTCTCTCATCCTCATCTCATCTAGCCCATGGGATTAGTGTGTTCTTCTCTTTTGAGTAAGAAAGCTTGAGTCGTAGCAACTTCAAGGTAGATCATCGGAGATTTGGAATACTTCGAGCTAGCATGGATCGTTCGAGTCGTGGAGCCTCTCATGAGTCCGGGAGATCGTGGATCGCGGCAAAGGGACTTCTACTCGGAGCTTGTGAAGTGAAGGAGCGGACTACAAAGGTTGTAATCCCTCACACTTAGATAAAAGTTATCATCTTGCATGTTAAACCCTAATAATCTAGCAAAGATCCCGGCTTTGGGTTGTTCGGCACGTCTAAAATTTAATCCGGGCATGTTTGATGCCTTATGAACCTTCACAAGAGTGCCTAGGAACCCTACAATATATCTATATATGATATTATTTAGGCATTGCTTATGTTTTGCAGCCGCGCTAGCCCAGCCCCCGCTCTGTCGTTAGTTAAGTAACCTAACGGGTAATGACGGGGCCCCGTGGTGAATGCGAATGGCATAAGCGTACGTCATATTTTGGTTGTTTTCTGCAATGGTAGGATTAAATGATGGGAAGCATTAAAAGAACTAATGCAAGAAAATAAACCAAGTAAAAGTCGTTGGAACACTTTCAAAACCACTCGGTTTCTTTTCAAAATAACTTTTAAACGCGGAGCTTAAGCCACTCCTTTTAAAAGCTATCTCGTTCCATCGATTATATCAAGTTCACTACGTTCACGGTTTCACCAAAACTATTCGTAGCCCTCCGTCGTTTCACATGGATGGTCAATAGTTTTCAAGCTATGTATGTTGGCCAAAGTCAAGGCATAGTGATTGGTAGCTATTGGGTATTCATGTGTAGCATAGATAGATGTGTTGGTTTGGGGCAGTCGTTCTACCATTTTGGCCAAAGTCAAGGGTATGTGCGGATGGGCTCAAATTAACCTGGAGAATGACGGGTAGAACTTGACATGTGACTTATGATATTTTGGCCAAAGTCAAGGTCATAAGAGCATGGGGCAAAAATCCACATCAGGAGTTTCAAAAGAACTGAAACTTGCTAGCGCTGCATACCATTTGGAGTGTGATGATTCTGGTAGGATTCCTTCAGTTTTGTCACGCAATGATATTTGGATCCCGATCCTACTGTGAGTATATGCTACTCCTCGGGAAATTTCTCACTAAACGATCAATGCTATAAACCTAGTAGGTGTCTAGAAAGGTGTTAGCGGGGCTACGCCCCCAGGGAAAAGAGGTTCTTAAATTAAGGATCTTCGTGAAAGCGTTGGAAAACCTCCCTCGAAGTACCGACACCAGCCTGGCCAAACGGTTAAGCAAGTATTGTACGGTGAGATTGATCCTGACTAATTCTTCCTTTTTGGTTTGAGGAGGGATTCGAGAGACAGTGGGAGCCATCCTGTTTAGACAAATTAAAAACCACTCTAAACTTGCAAGTGCATCATGCTAAAGTGTTTCTTCTCTCTCTCCTAATTGCAGCGACCAATCATCATGACCGGACTTAAGTTATTACTAGATAAAAACATACTGACAGGGCCAAACTACAAAGATTGGCTCAGGAATGTCAAAATGGCAATCACTTATGACAAGCTGGGGTATCTCCTTACCACCAAAGCTCCCCCTGTCCCAGGTCCCACCTCCAGCGTCGCGGATAAGGAAATCCGTAAGACTTGGGAGATCGATTGCGCGAAGGCCAGGTGCCTCATGCTTGCCTCTATGGACAACGAACATCAGAGGAGGCACGAGAATATGGACCTCGAATTCATATTTCTCCATACAAAAGAACTGTATGGAGAGCAATCTCGTATCGCAAGATACGAAGTGTCGAAGAAGTTATTTTCGGCAAGGTTGGCCATCGGATCATCGGTAGTGGAACACGTGCTTAAGATGATTGGCTTCATTGAGGAGCTCGCGGATCTTGGGACCACGTTAGAGAACGAGCTCTATACGGACTTGATTCTCCAGTCCCTTCCTTCCACTTACGCCCAGTTTATCCTGAACTTCAACTTACAAGAAAAAGAAGTTGAACTTTCAGAACTCTTCAACATGCTGAAGAGTGCAGAGGGCACCCTACAGAAAGGTAGGGAAACATCCACTTTGTTTGTAGGAGGATCTTCCTCTTTTAGATCCAAGGCGAAAGCCAAGGGAAAGAAGAAGAAAGCCCCCGCCAAACCAAGGGGCGGTGTTAGTAAAGTGGATACGAAGGGAAAGACAAAAGCAACAAAGGTAGCGGGAAGGCTTGTGGATAAGGAAGAATGCTTTTACTGTCACAAGAGTGGTCACTGGAAGAAAGATTGTAGTGCTTGGAAAGCCAGAACACAGGATCTGAAGCAAGTTGCGGCTTCAGCTTCAGGTGTGTATGTTATTGAAAACTGTCTATCAATAAACTCTACTTCCTGGGTATTGGATACCGGATCAGGATCTCATATCTGTAATTCTTTGTAGGCGTTGAGAAACCGTAGGGTTTTGAAGGCAGGTGACATGACCCTCAAAGTTGCAAACGGAGCTAGCATGGATGCTAAGGCCGTGGGGGACTATCACCTAGGAATGTCAGATGGTCATGTTTTGGTTTTACGTAATTGCTTTTTTGTACCAACGCAACTTGTAATATCATTTCTGTATCTTTAATTTCTAAAGAAGGTTATGAATTTGCGTTTGTAAGTAATGTTGTAAACATTCACTTTAATCAAGTTCTGATTGGATCAGGTACATTAAGCAATGGTATATACGTACTAAACCAACCACAGATTTTCAATGTTCAGAATACACACAAAAGAAAGTCTCCGGAAATAAATCAGACTTTCTTATGGCATTGTAAACTGGGTCACATCAATAAGAGAAGGTTGACGAAGTTACATACAGAAGGATATTTGAATCCGTTCGAATATCAATCGTATGCCACTTGTCAATCCTGTCTCAAAGGAAAGATGACAAAGACTCCGTTCACTGGACACGTAGTAAGAGCGAGCGAGCTCTTGGGACTCGTACACAGCGACGTGTGCGGTCCAATGTTTACACATGCGCGAAGCGGTTATTCTTACTTCATTACTTTTACGGATGACTTTTCAAGGTACGGTTATGTCTTCTTAATGAAACATAAATCCGAAGCCTTTAGAAAATTCCAGGAATATAATAATGAAGTAGAAAAACAAACCGGCAAATGTATTAAGACACTAAGATCGGATCGAGGTGGTGAATACTTGAGTGCCGAGTTCCTGGACTACTTAAAAGAGAATGGAATTCTCTCTCAGCTTACTCCTTCATACACTCCGCAACATAACGGTGTATCGGAGAGACGGAACCGAACCCTATTGGATATGGTACGGTCCATGATGAGTAACGCTGAGTTACCGCGATCATTCTGGGGATATGCACTAGAATCAGCTGCATACCTTTTGAACCGAGTTCCAACTAAGACTGTGTCTACTACACCATATCAGATGTGGTGTGAGAAGAGACCCTATCTTAATCACATTAAGACATGGGGATGTCCAGCTTTTGTCAAAAAGCAGCATGCGGACAAGCTCGAGGCACGCTCAGTACAGTGGAAGTTTGTGGGATATCCAAAGAACTCCAAGGGATATTTCTTCTATTGCGAAGAGGAACAAAAGTTTTTGTTTCTCGGCATGCCCACTTCTTGGAAACTCAGTTTTTGGAGAATCAGATAAGTGGGAGCGCAATAGAACTGGAAGAAATTCCAGAACCACGAGCTATTACTGAAAGCTTAGTAGAACTAGAAGGTTCGAATGAACATGACATTCCTACGCCGCTCCGCAGGAGTAGTAGGCAGTCTCATCCGTCCGAGAGATACTACGGTTTTCTCATAGACGGGGATAGAGAGGATTGCATCATTGATTATGATGAGCCTACTAGCTTCCAGCAGGCCATTCAGAGCGTTGACTCGGTAAAATGGCTGGATGCAATGCGGACCAAAATGGAGTCCATGTACACCAACAAAGTATGGACGTTGGACGTTGCTCCAGATGGGGTAAAACCCGTAGGATGCAAGTGGATCTTCAAAAAGAAGATTGGTGTAGATGGACAGGTTGAGACCTATAAAGCTAGACTGGTTGCAAAGGGTTTTCGTCAAAGACCTGGTTTGGACTATGACGAGACCTTTTCACCAATAGCTATGTTGAAATCCATTCGGATCCTTCTTGCCATTGCTGCCTTCCACGATTATGAGATTTGGCAGATGGACGTAAAGACCGCTTTTCTAAATGGAAATTTAGAGGAGTGTGTTTATATGGACCAGCCAGAGGGTTTCATTCAGAGTGGGAGCAGCGGAAAGGTGTGCAAGTTGCTTAAGTCCATTTACGGACTGAAGCAGGCATCGCGGAGTTGGAACATCTGTTTTGATAAGACGGTCAAGGAATTTGGCTTTATCAAAAATCCAGATGAACCATGCATCTATAGTAGATTTGTAGCGAGAACTGTATATTCCTCTTTTTATACGTGGATGACATTCTCTTAATAGGAAATGACATTCCTATGCTACAATCTGTCAAGGGGTTCTTGTCACACAGGTTCTCCATGAAAGACCTGGGTGATGCCTCATACATTCTGGGGATCCGGATCTATCGTGACAGATCCAAGAGGATACTAGGACTCTCACAGTCCAGGTACATCGACACCATACTGAAAAGATTCAGTATGGAAGATTCCAAGCGCGGTAATCTACCGGCTTGTCACGGGATCATCCTTTCCAAAGAGATGTCTCCCAAGACTGATTTGGAAAGGGTCGCATGTCTATTATACCCTCCCGGGATCGCATGTCTATTATACCCTACGCTTCTGCGGTAGGCTCTATAATGTATGTGATGTTATGTACCAGACCAGATGTAGCTTATGCACCGAGTGTGGTAAGCCAGTATCAGTCAAACCCAGGGGAGAAACACTGGATAGCAGTAAAGAACATTCTCAAGTACCTGACAAGGACTAAGGAGATGTTCTTCGTGTATGGCGGAAAAGACCTCCAGATCGAGGCCTTTGCTGACTCCAGCTTCCAGAGAGACAAGGATGATTCCAAGTCCATGTCGGGTTATGTCTTTACCCTTAATGGAGGGGCGGTGTGTTGGAAGAGTTCCAAACAGGAAACTGTTGCTGACTCGACGATGGAAGCGGAATATATCGCTGCTGCAGATGCCGCAAAAGAAGCCGTCTGGATAAGGAAGTTCTTAACTGAAATTCAGGTGGTTCCGTCCATTGTTGATCCAATACCTCTGTATTGCGACAACAACGGGGCTATAGCTTTAGCGAAGGAACCAAAGTCCCATCAGAAATCCAGACACATCTTGAGGCGGTATCACCTGATCAGGGAGATCGTGGGTCGCCAGGAGATCGAGGTTCGGAGAGTTTCTACGGAAGATAACACTGCTGATCCACTCACAAAGGCCTTACCCCAGACTCAGTTCGAGCGGCTGATCGAGATGATAGGTCTTTGATACGCCAGTACATGGCCTTAGTGCAAGTGGGAGATTGTTAGTGTATATATCCTAGAGGCCATTACTGTATCATACTAGTTTGTATATTACTTAATGGAAGCTTGGGATATTCACCTTGTATAGACAATCTTGCTCAATATAGTAGTATGCTACTTGGTTTGTTTCTACTTTAATGTGTACATGTGTTTATTTTAGTATATCACCTTTACACATTAGTGGAGCCCTTAGGATCTTTGCTTGATTACCAGCGTTGTGATGGCAGTCACACTAGTGGGGGCTGGGTAATCTATAAGCACATCCTTATGCAGGTCCCTAGTCGCAGGACTATCGAGACAGGGCATCGATACTCCGGAGTAGACTAGCGTATGCGCTTCTCATCCCAGTGTGGGAGACGGTCTGTCCCACAGCCGTCAGTACGTCGTACTTGAGATAGTATGCGGGTGCTCGTTAGGTTACGAGTACACTGGACAGGACTCGTCGGGAACTGTTGGTTGGTACTATACCTATCGTCAGTTATCAGTTCCCAGGTGACATGAGTACAGCTTAGTCCGCTGACTTGACACTGTCACTTCGCTTCGAGTGTGTTCCCACTGTACTTTGATTACTACCCTACCACGGCTCAAAGGAGTCGTGCAAACAGGTCGTTTTTAGGTGCAGTCCCGAAGCACTTGGAGGCAGTGACGGTTAGACAGGATTCGTCTCTCCCGGTATTAGGGTTTGACATCGCGCTGTGTCTAGGAGAGCCATTACACGAGTAGTCCCTGGCCAGGGCAAGCGAGATATACTGGTAGGTTTCCAGTGTTATCTCAGGGTGTTCTGGGCTTCACTCCGACACGACTTGTACCGCTATTAGGGGATTGACGTTTACCGCCCCCTAGGCCCGCCATGCGATGTATCTGACGAACAGACCGGACTGTGCGGAGATTGTCACATTCAAACTCAGTAGGAGTTCGGATGGGTTTCACCTCGTCAGTCTTCTTGTCGGCATCTACCTGGGGACCGTTACGCACAGCTAGTGCCGCTTGCGGTCTATGGTTAAACCCACTGCCAGCGTAGTGTCGAGTCTTTAGAGTCCCACACAGAAAGCTATTCGCCTTTAGGCAAAAGAGTAGAGGTCGCATGGTTTTGCGACAGGTCGCATGGTTTTTGCGACAGGGTTCGGTCACATCCGTGCACTTGTGCACGCACAGTGTCCGGACAGTTAACACTAGCGGGCTTTGGTTTAAGCCAGATCCTAGTGTACGTTTTGGGATTGGATTTATCTCGTTTGTATTCGTGTTCCTCGAAACGTGGATGCGGGTGTGTATGCACAGTTGACAGAGAGACAGAGGCAGAGGATTCTCATTGGGGTTGTTGACTGTTGACTGTTGACCATTGACTTTTGCTTAACCCTAATGAGAATAAGAAATATGATTAACAATAATATTAATTAAGTATTATAGTGACATGGTTGTTGAGGGGTTGACTTTGTTGACCGGTTGACTAGGTTGGACTAGTTAACCATCATCATGACAATGGCTATCATTCCATGGCAAAGACTTTTGCTTGCTTGTTTATTTATGCAAAATGAGTGCATGAAATGATATAGCCATTTTGACTTAAACCATCACACAATACTAGATTACTATTTTTGTTATGATGGCTTTGGATTATGAGAGCTTGGATGGCAAAAGACTTACTCATTCTCTCATTTCATTTCTCTCTCTTGCTATCACTTGCTCAAGCTCTCCCTCTTCCTCTTGCTCTCTCTAGCTCAAGGCAAACCATTCTCATGTATTGAGACTCATTGCCTTAGAGATAAAAAGACACCAAAACAATCCTCTACTCATTCTAGTTCACAAGGCCTAGCAAGCCAAGTGTTCTAGTTTCTTCAAAGTTCGAAGAAGAAGCCAAAGGTAGAAGCTTTCAGGTGGATCCATCTTCGGCGCAAGGAAACGACGAGGTGAGGCCGATCCGTACACCGGGAGGAGTTGAAGACGAAGGAGTTCAAGAAAGGTATAGCCCCCTAACCGAGTAGGTAAAACTCAAGTTAGGTTGTTAGTTAGTTGTTTAACAAAGATCCGTATTTTGGGTCCATGTTACCACCCTCTTGAAAATCGTTTTTCACCACTTCCGCAACCCCGTAAGTACCGGGGAAGGGTAGCATGGACTTACAGAAATAACAAGTAAACAACTTTACTACTAAGTGAGAGAGATTACAACCTTTGTAGTCCGTTCCTTTGCTTCATAAGCTCCAAGTTGAAGTCCCTTCGCTGCGATCATCATGCTCCCGGACTCTAGAGAGGCTCAATGAGGTGAATGAGACATCCTTGCTTAAAGACTTCACAATCCAAGATGATCTACTTTGAGGAATCACAAACCCAAGCTCTCACTTCACTAATGAGGTATTAGTGAAGCAAACACCCTAATCTAAGTGGCTAGAATAGATGAGGATGATGAAGTAGGAATTTTGCTCTCTTTTGTTTTCTATTTCTCACTTTAATTCATCACAAATCAAAAAGCTAGAAAGCTTTCGTGAGGAGGAAGAAGAAGATGAAGTTGTGATGAATAATTGTTATGAATTATTGTTGAGGTTAGAAAAGCAACCATGGGTTAAGCATGGCATGCTTAACCCTTGTAGAGACTTAAACCATGAGTTAGGGTTAGGGTTGGGTTAATAAATATCTTAGAAATATCCAAAGGGGTGGACTTAGTCAAAGCTTCATGAAGCTTCTTCAAAGCCCATCCATGACTTAATCCATTCAATTTGAATTACCAAAATAAATATAAATCCAACCATACACCCAAGCATGGTTTAATCTCATAAACCCTAGTTGCATTTGTAACCTAACTTGTTACAATTATACATATCACATATATATAATTTTGTAACAAAAGAAAATAATACATTTAACATATATCACATATATATCAATGTATCATCAAGTGAGAAAAAGAATCATTTAAGTGAGCTTATATTAGTTAATGCAATGTAATATATCACATATATAATTATACATTAAATTATTAAATCAACACTTAATTTAATAATCCGTCTATATTATATATAACCGACTAATATAATATGTATTATTTTATCGAATCAACACTTGATCCGATAACCCGACTATATCACATATGCCCGTCCGATATCACATATCGCGAGAATAGAATACGGTATCACATACATGTATTAGTCTCGGTCCCACACATATCGCATATGTGCTCCTACTCCGTTTTGCCTGAGCCCGGAAACATCTGTGTAGGACTCTAAAGACTCGTCGATACGCCGGCAGTAGGTGATGATCATATCAAACACCCACAAGCTGCAAGCGGTCAGCTAAACGTAACAGCCACCCGGGAATTGAGCGATCAGAAGATCAACAAGCAAGCCTGTACATACTCCTGTGAATCCAATCAGTAACACTACCGTACAGTCCGGTCTCTTCGTCTGATAGGTCGCATATCCAGTCTAGGGGTGGTGAATGTCAGACCCCAGTAACCGATAAGTCGTGTCGATATGGGGCTTATAACGGGTTGAGAAACTACTGATAACACTTACCAGTAGATCTCCATATCAGCCCTGGCCAGGGACTTCCAGTTATAGCCAATCGAACACTGCGCACATCAACTCCCAATAACGGGAGAGACAAAACCCTTCCTATCGCTCATTGCCTCCATGTGATTCGGGACTGTACCCAAAAGCCACCGTTTTGCACGTTCTCATGAACGTGGTAAGGTGGAAATCAAAGCACAGTGGGAATCACACAAGACTCTATGACCATCTCGGGTCTACAGACTAACCTGTACCAGTATCACCAGAGAACTGCTATCTGACAATAGGTATAATACCATCTAGGAGTTCTCGGCGAGTCCGTTCAATGTACCCAGTCTCCACTGAGAACCCGTACACCATCTTTGATGTCAAACACCAATGGATATGGGATCATCCATCGCCCATCATATGGGTCAAAATGCGTATACGCTAGTCTACACTGGAGTATCGATGCCCTGTCTCGATACACCCTCGACTAGGAACGTTTATAGGATGTACTCTTTGACTACCCTGGCCCCACTAGTATAATCTGCATCATAGTCCTAGTAGTCGAGTACATATCCTAAGGGCTTTATCAACATGTGAGAGCAAGACAGTAAACCAATACAAGTTAACATGTTAAGACAAAGTGAAACCAGATAGTATTCTATCATGTTGAGAAAGAATGTCCTTTCTATATATATCCAAGCATCCACTATAATATACATTATATGTACAACAATGGCCTCCAGGGCATATACATAACTAACAATTAAGACACTAGGAGGCCACCCTGATGAAACGAGACCCCAACTCCTCTGCATGGCTAAGCATGCCGGATTCTTGGGCAATGTGGCCGGCCAAACTGTGGGGGATCGTGTTGAAATTGGTTCTGTAGCTCATATACCCTATATACTACACCCCAGTACTGCTTGTTTATCTCTTTTTCACCTGAACCAAAATCTGGGACCATTTTCTTGAGTTGCTGCTTTGAACTCCTTGATGTTCATGAATTGAAGTTTTGATATTTATGTTTTGTATCGGTCACTTGACATGTGTACGTCGATATCGGGTGTTGTTTGGTTGATTTGCATGAGTGGACCATAGGTTTTAACCTATGTGTGATTTGCGTGTCGTTTTGGTCTTGAATTAGATGTTTTGATGCGATACGATACTATGTGTTTATATGTGTAGGCACCCTCACATGGACTTCGGACGATAAGGACGAGCATGGAGACATCGACTTCGGTAAGCAAGGATCAAGGTGAGTAGATATATATCTACGGGGGAAGTCGGGTGAATGGCGTATAGCACCCTCGCAGTTTCGTAGTGTATTGTACGAATACGTTATATATATACAAATATGTGTTTTGTGAGACTATATGATTATTAAGATATGCTTTAGGCATTCACGGGTTAGTTTTGTTGGATATAGTGCCCTCAGAGTCAATTATTGGATCACAGGTACATGATTGCAGTGATTGAGGGAGGACCTATACCGGTAGGACAGTCTTACTCAAGATGATAATATGCTATCTGGTTTATCTTTATCATCGTATACTGCTTTAGGTGACCTTACAGGTCGCTATTACACGTTGATAGAGCCCATAGGATTCTTGCTTGACGGCCAGCAGAATGATGGCGATCAAATACATGGGATCTAGAGTCTATAAGCATGTCACGACCCGCAAAGTACGGAACGCGACCGGCTCTTAAGTTACGAAACGTCTCAAGGCGTCCGTAAAATAAGTAAGCCGAGGCCCAGAATACAAACCCCAATTGAAATTTTAGAGTGAAGGAAAACCAATTTATTTAAGCATTTACCTCATTACCTAATCAATTTGCCCCTTTTTAAAATAACTTTCCTTTTTACCAAAATTCCAGCAGAATTTCACTTGTAAAATCATCCCCAACGGTACAAGCAAAATATAAATGAATAACAGTGCATGAGAAATAGCATGTCGACTCAAGTGAGCTCGACCCAGATATATCATAAAACAAATCCCCAAATCTCACAATCTCACATCTAGGTCAATATACAGTAATCCAAATAAAACAGGTACAACTGAAATGATAGTAGCAGTAGATGGAGTGTTCTAGATACAACATATATATAAGGTGGTACAAAATGATAATAACCCACCTATGAGCAAAAGCCTCGAGTCCAGGCAAAAAGTGCAAAAGAAGCAAAAGTATCCGCCGCTACCGTGCTGACGGAGTGGACCTGCAGAAAAGCTGTGGCACAACGGGGGTGAGTTGCCAGCTCGTGAGTAATAAATAACATCTACTAAGGGTAACGTATGCATGCACACAAGTGTCCTGGCATCCCTAAAGCAGGTATGGCTACATGTACTAGCAGGTAAGTATGCATCAACAGTGTACTCGCAAGCATATATATGTCACATGGATGCAATAACAGGTATGTATGCCACATGAAGCACTATCAAGTATGTATGAGAATTATCCTTTCCTTTGGTTTGAAACTCCCTTTTTAAACATCAGCATAATATCCAAGAAATCAGTAAAAACCGTGTCCAGCAGCGACACCTCAAAACTGTCCAAATCTCATATATCCATGTCCAGTATCTCTGGCCTCAGCCATCCGGCTGATCCACCTCAAAATCCATATCTCAATCCAGTGGCCACGGTCGGTATCCTCTGGATATCCGCCGTGCCAAATGAAGTCACCGGTAGGTAATCCGTCCCCTGCCAGGCTCAACGCCATCTCCTGCGATCTTCTTGCCCCGGGGTACCGTACCGGGTCCACCATGTACCCGTGACGGTTCCTCCACTCCTCGACACGGATCTCGAAAACCATAGCAAACTCATGGTGGACGACACTTTACATCACTAGAAAACCGCAACTTTTATATTTTTAAGCAGTTATCAGTTTGAAATCTTGCGGCTTTCCCCCTAAATCCAGAAATATCACAAATCCCATGAAATCAGCATAAATGCATATGTCGATGATTATGAATGCTTATGGTATCAATTTGCAATGTATGATTTACACTAAGCATGAGCAGATGATATGATAATACATATGCACAGGTATGGTAATTCTTATGGTTTCATTTTAAATATTTAATGCAATATCATGTTTCTAGGCAATTAACATGTTTCAGGTTAAGGTTATCTAGTGTCGTGACATGGCAATTACCAGGGTGTGTGTGTCCACATGAATAGTGCTCGTGCTGCATATAAAACCTGGTAATGGTGCATGTGTCCTACAATGAATTTGCGTATAAGGGTATGACATGTAGATATGACTGCGGTAATATTATGACAGTTTTATTATTATCATTCTAATGTCACAAGTACTATTAGGTTTACCAACTATAAGTTTATTAAATCTAACGGGCGACTCGCGCCATCCAAACGATCGTCCCCCGTAGATGTTAAATCTACTCACCCGTGATCCCGTGCTAAGCGTGTCCGACCACCTGCTTGCCTTTCTCCGCTGCGCTCGAAATTCCTGCCGGCGAACCTGGAATTTACAAAGTCACATACATCAGGAAAATCCTGCAAAACGCGATATAACGACAAAAGGGATACGCGTGCGTGAACCCAAACGCGTGTGCACACGACACGACGCGACGCGCACAAGCCACCAGAACCTAAGCTGACACGCTGTGTCACGCAGCGCGCCACAGAACCATGCGTATCACGCGAGTGTCGCACAAGACTTAAAACATCGAAAACACGCAAATAGCTCCAGATTTTGACTAAGGCCCAAAATCAAAAAGTTACAGATACCTACACACTAACCTACCCAGAAGGACCCTACACCCAAAATCCCCACACCCCACTCCCTACTCTGGCCGCAATTTGCGGCCAGAACGATTAAACCGGCGGCCGTGACGGGGAGTTGGGTCCCCGTGCTCTGTGTGTGTGTTTCTACTAGTCTCACCATGCTACAGTCTTCTCAATTTTATTCTGAAAGGTTCGGGTCAACAGCAGATCCTAAAGAGGTTAAAAAGTCACTAAAACTGTTAAAATACGCCAAGTCGGTAAATCGGGTGTCTTCTGGGAAAACTGGGGAAATCCTCTGGTTGACTGGCCTCATTAGCACCAAAAGGGGTTATTCTAACTAACACAACTTCCACTTATTACAAAATTCCCTTAAATCACCAAAAATCACAACTAAGCAAGAATTAAAAACTAATCGAGCTAGATTACCATAATATTAGCGATTTAAGGTTACCCATCAAGATTTAATGACACAACTACGCTTAAACAGACTAATTAACACTAGAAAGGGTTCATTGAACAACAAGTACTCTACTGTAACTAAACCTAGCATCACTACACCATTCTAGCATGAAAACTCCATTAAAACACTAAACTAGCCAAACAAACACGTAGCTTACACCAAAAGGAAAAAGGTTTAGGAGCTATACCCCTAAGGGACCTTGCAACCAAGGGGAAGGAGAAGAAGGAGGGTGAGTGTTGCTACAACAGCTCCTGGTGCTTCAAACTTGGGCTGAAATGAGCTGATCTCCTACACTGCTTCAGGTCTTGAACAGGCTGAAGTTGCTGATGGTGTTGCCGGGTGTGGTGTAGTGTTATTTTGTGTTGGTTTCAGGTGATGCTAGGGGCAAGGGGTGAGGGGGTGTTAAGGGAAGAGTTGTAAGCTGTTGGGGCTGATGTGGTGTGGGTTTTAGGCTGAGAGTGTTGCTGTTTCAGCTGATGTTGCTGCTGAATTTAGTTGGGGCAGAAGCTGATCTTTTTATGGTAGAGCAAGGCTATTTGAGGATGGTTGTGAGTGTGTGAGTGTGGCTGAAGGGGCTGATGTGCAGCTGCTGTTGCAGAATAAGGATGTAGTAGAGCTGGAATGATGAAAATGGCTGAAGTTTTGGGGCTGATGTGCTGTTTGTAGCAGGCTGAGCAGGTTTTCAGGTGTTAGAGTGGCTGTAGCAGCTGCATAGGGTTTAGAGAGCTGATGCTATCCAGATTTTGTTGCTGGAATTTGGGTAGAAATTGTGCTGGTGATAGTGATGGGGTTATTTCAGCTGCTGATGCTGATTTCTGGTTGGCTAAAATCAGCAGAAAAATGCTGGTGTGTATGTATATGTGAGATGAGTTTGAGAGGCAAATGGGATTTTGAAAAGAAGGTAGTGTAAAACAAATCAAGGCCCACCATAATCTCCCCTTCTAATCTCAAGGCAACCCCAACCCTAATCCAATTTAAAACTAAAGCTCCTCAACTAACACCAAAAAAAGAAGAAGTTTAGACCACCATGGTTAACTTAACATAGCTAACCCACCAGCTCAAAATACGGCAAACCCAAATCTTAATCCCATCTGACGTGCACAAGTGTGTGTGGTCGAGATAAAATTCTACAAAAATAACCATAAACCCAGATAAAATACTAGAGTCCCGTTTTGGTAAACTTTTTACCAAAAACCCCCACATTAACGCTTAATTACCACTAACCCTAAACTCAGGTGTTACAGTCTTCCCTCCTTAAGAAAATTCGTCTCCGAATTTTAAAATATGCAACTACGCGCACCTTCAAAAAGATGAAGGAATTTCTTCCGCATCTCTCCCTCGGCCTCCCAAGTGATCTTTTCGCTGCTCGGGCTGCGCCAAAGGACCTTCACGGACGGCAGGACCTTTGATCGAAGTCTCTTCACTTGCCGATCTAAAATCTCAACTGGCTGCACGGTAAACGAAAGGTCCGGCTCAAGCTGAACTGTCTGATGCTGAATCGTGTGGGAAGGGTCATGAAGATATCTGCGTAGCATCGATACATGGAAGACGGGGTGAACCTCCGAAAAGCTTGGTGGAAGAGCCAAACGATACGCAACTGCGCCGACACGCTCGAGGATCTCGAAGGGACCTATGAATCTAGGGCTAAGCTTTCCCTTTCGCCCAAAACGCATCACGCCCTTCATCGGAGAGACCCTCAGAAAAACATGGTCGCCAACTGCGAACTCTAATCTGCGATGGCGCCTGTCTGCATACGATTTCTGTCTGCTCTGAGCTGCTCTCATCCGGTCTCGAATCAGCTGTACTTTCTCGGTCGTCTCCTGCACGATATGTTGCCCGAAGATACTGCTCTCGCTCAACTCGGTCCAACAAATGAGCGATCTACATCTTCTCCCATACAACGCCTCGAAAGGTGCCATCTGAATAGTATCCTGGAAGCTGTTGTTATAGGAGAACTCTACTAGAGGTAAATGACGATCCCAGCTACCGCCGAAGTCCAGCACACACGCTCTGAGCATGTCCTCGAGAGTCTGAATGGTCTGCTCTGATTGTCCGTCGGTCTGCGGATGAAATGCCGTGCTGAAGCTCAAACGAGTGCCCAAAGCCTCCTGAAGTTTCTGCCAAAGTCGGCTGGTGAACTGGGTGCTTCGATCTGACACGATACAAGTCGGTACGCCATGCAACCGCACGATCTCGTTGATGTAGAGCTGGGCATACTGAGCGAAGCTGAAAGTGGTCTTCACTGGCAGGAAGTGAGCCGCTTTCGTCAATCTATCCGCGATCACCCAGATGGAGTCGTACCCTCGACTGGTCCTGGGTAGACCCACAACGAAGTCCATCGAAATCTGCTCCCATTTCCACTCTGGAATGGGTAACGGCTGTAGCTCTCCTGCGGGCCTCTGGTGCTCGGCCTTGACTTGCTGACAAGTCAGGCATCTCGATACGAACTCCGCAATGTCCCTCTTCATTCCGTCCCACCAGTAGGTCTCTCTCATACCATGGTACATCTTGGTGGAACCGGGGTGGATGCTATACACTGATCGGTGTGCCTCCTCAAGAATGTCGCGCCGCAATCCATCGGCATCTGGTACACACAGTCTGGATCCATATCGTAAAATCCCCTGATCATCAATCACGAACTCGGAAAATCTTCCCTGTCCTATCTGTGCCATGATCTCTGAGCAACGGTCGTCTCTGCGCTGTGCCTCATATATACGGTCAAGCAACTGTGGGCGCGCACGAACATGCGCGAGCTGTCCCCCTGTCGGAGTGAACTCGAACTCGACTCGGCTGTCGCATAAAACCTGCCAATCTGCTGACGTCTGCCTCTGCACTGCGCGCAAACAGGATAGACTACCCCCGGGCCTCCTGCTCAAAGCATCCGCTACTACATTCGCCTTGCCCGGGTGGTATAAGATCTCACAGTCGTAGTCCTTCACCAACTCCATCCAACGACGCTGTCTGAGGTTCAGGTCTCGCTGCTGAAATATGTATTTTAAGCTCTTGTGGTCTGTGAATATTTGGCACGACTCGCCATATAGGTAATGTCGCCATATCTTCAGTGCAAAGACCACTGCAGCCATCTCCAAATCGTGAGTAGGGTAGTTCTGTTCGTGCTTCTTCAACTGCCGAGAAGCATAAGCGATCACCCGGCCATGCTGCATCAATACGCATCCTAATCCCACTCGCGAAGCATCACAGTAGACCACAAATCCGCCTGATCCTGAGGGCAAAGATAATACCGGCACCGTAGTCAAACACGTCCGCAGCTGCTGAAAACTGCGCTCGCACTCCTCCGTCCAAACGAAAGGAACTCCCTTCCGGGTTAAACTGGTCAAGGGTGCAGCTATACGGGAAAAGTCCTGAACAAAACGCCTGTAGTAGCCTGCCAGGCCTAGAAAACTACGGATCTCAGTAACCGATGTAGGCCGGGGCTACTGCTGAACGGCCTCAATCTTCTTCGGGTCCATACAAATGCCATCTCTCGTAATCACGTGACCCAAGAATCCGACGCTGTCCAGCCAGAATGCGCACTTGGAGAACTTTGCGAACAGCTGGTGCTCCCTCAGAGTCTGTAACGTAATCCGCAGGTGCTGCTCGTGCTCCTCTCAGCTCCGGGAGTATACCAAAATATCGTCGATGAACACGATGATGAACAAGTCAAGATACGGCCTGAAGGTACGTTTCATCAAATCCATAAATGCTGTGGGGGCATTGGTGAGTCCGAACGACATCACCAGAAACTCATAGTGGCCATAGCGGGTACGGAAGGCTGTCTTCGGTATATCCTCCTGTCGGACTCGCAGCTGGTGGTATCCTGATCGTAAGTCGATCCTCGAAAATTAACCCGCACCCTGGAGCTGGTCGAACAAATCATCAATGCGTGGCAACGGATATCTGTTCCGAACGGTCACCTTGTTCAGCTGGCGGTAGTCGATACATAAGCGCAAACTTCCGTCCTTCTTCTTGACAAACAGGACCGGAGCACCCCACGGAGAAACACTGGGTCGAATAAGTCCCTTATCTAGCAAATCTTGCAGCTGAACCTTCAACTCTCTAAGCTCCGCCGGGGCCATCCGATAAGGCGGTATAGAAATAGGCCCCGAGCCAGAAGTCAAATCAATACAGAACTCGACATCGCTCTCAGGTGGCAGTCCTGGCAGCTCGTCGGGGAAAACATCAGGGAACTCGCATGCAATCGGAACCTGGTCCAATGGAACATCCGTAGCTCTAGTATCACATACACAGGCTAGAAATCCCCGACATCCCTTCCTCATCAGCTGACTAGCGCGAAGGGAAGAAATCAAAATGTGAGGGACGGCACCACAGTCCCCCTGCACAACAAAAACCGACTCGCCGGGAAAACAAAACCTAACTGTCTTCCCGCGGCAGTCCACCGACGCATAGCACGTGGCCAACCAATCCATGCCCAAAAGAACGTCGAAGTCCAACATCTCAAGAAGGATCAGGTCGACGGGCAGCTCTCGCTCGCCAACACGAACGGTACAGGATCGGAACACGTGCCTAGCAACAAATGACTCTCCCACAGGAGTGGTCACAACCATCGGCTGATCAAGCAAACCGGACTCTCTACCCAAACTCGGCACGAAGTGGGTGGAAACGTATGAGTGCGTGGATCCGGGATCGAACAACACGTGTGCATCAATGAGCATACAGATAGGGTACCTGTAACGACGGCAATGGATGCCTGCGCATCCTGGGGTGTCAATGCAAAAACTCGGGCCTGACCTCCTCCAATAGCGGGCTGACCCCGGCCTCGGCCTCTGCCTCCTCGTCCTCTCTGGATCGATGCACCGCGTCCACGGCCTCTGGGTGCGCTTAACTGGCGTGGAGCATCACCTGTGGTAGGTAGTAGAGCTCTCTGAGGAGGGCGCGGTGATGGAGGTAGAGTCACATGTGGAACTGTCGCCGCATCCTGTCGCCTCACTGGACAATCCCTAATACGATGGTGCAGACTCCCGCACCTAAAGCACCCTGGCAACGACTGCTGTCCCTGTGTATACGATCCGTACAACTGACCTCGTCTGAACCCCCTGCCGGCCCTATCTCTCGGAATGAATCTGGCATGCTGTCTCTGATCTGGTGTGCCGGTACGAATCCTCTTCGGCCCGGGAACGGCCGAAGTCGCTGAAATACGTGTCTCCATCCGCAATGCTGTATCCATAGCTGCCGAATAGGTATCGAAATGCTGGGCGCCAATGGCAAGATATAGCTGGGCATCCAGTCCCTGTATGAACCTCTTCACCCTTTTCGCTTCGGTATCCACCAGATACGGGGCATATCGGGACAACTGTGTAAACTGAACATCATACTCAGACACCGTCATCCCGGGTGTCTTGACCAAGGCCTCGAAACTACGAGCTCTGGCGTCGCGAACGCTCTCCGGGAGGAAACGGGCAAAGAAGACTGCTGTGAACTCGGTCCAAGTCATGGGCGGTAGACCTGTAGCTCAACCTCTTAGAACTGACTCCCACCATATCTGTGCGAGACCCTCTAGTCGGAAACTCGCAAGCTCTACCCAACGATTATCGGAACATCTCAGCGAACGGCAGATCCTGGCCAAGCTGTCAAGGAACGTCTGCGGGTCCTCCGCTGCATCAGTACCCGTGAAAACTGGAGGTCTCAGCCTCATGAACTCCTGTAGTGAAACCGGGATGGTCACGACGGTGGTAGTAGGAGCAGGTATCATAGTGGTCTGGGATGTAGTAGGTACGTCCTCCGGCCTCGGTGCACGACCGGCTGCAAATAGGGACCCTACCATCTGACGTAGCTCCTGCATACTCCCCATCATCTGTCGCAACTCCTCCATACCAGTCTCAAGCCTATCCATACGGCCTGGGGAAGGTGGATCGGTCTGTCCCTGTGGCGTAGGCATGCCACCCTGCTCAGTCCTAGTCTCGGATGAGCCAGCTCGAATTTCGTCTCGGGCGGCAGCCCTCTGTGCTCTGGTAGTCCTCTGTGGCATAGTGACTGGTACAGGAAATAGGACAATAAGAACGGTGCAATAGAATCAAGGATACATGGAATCGAAGAAGGAATTTCAAGCAAGTATGTCCTAAAGCTACCTAGGCGGAATACCGCATCGCATGTATGCCGCGGACATACGTACGCTATGCTACCCTGCTTAGGTCACTTACTCCATCTACCAAGGGTCATCCTATACTCAGAAAGGTGAAACCTAACGCTCTGATACCAAGTTTGTCACGACCTGCAAAGTACGGAACGCGACCGGCTCTTAAGTTACGAAACGTCTCAAGGCGTCCGTAAAATAAGTAAGCCGAGGCCCAGAATACAAACCCCAATTGAAATTTTAAAGTGAAGGAAAACCAATTTATTTAAGCATTTACCTCATTACCTAATCAATTTGCCCCTTTTTAAAATAACTTTCCTTTTTACCAAAATTCAAGCAGAATTTCACTTGTAAAATCAGCCCCAACGGTACAAGCAGAATATAAACGAATAACAGTGCATGAGAAATAGCATGTCGACTCAAGTGAGCTCGACCCAGATATATCATAAAACAAATCCCCAAATCTCACAATCTCACATCTAGGTCAATATACAGTAATCCAAATAAAACAGGTACAACTGAAATGATAGTAGCAGTAGATGGAGTGTTCTAGATAAAACAGATATATAAGGTGGTACAAAATGATAATAACCCACCTATGAGCAAAAGCCTCGAGTCCAGGCAAAAAGTGCAAAAGAAGCAAAAGTATCCGCCGCTACCGTGCTGACGGAGTGGACCTGCAGAAAAGCTGTGGCACAACGGGGGTGAGTTGCCAGCTCGTGAGTAATAAATAACATCTACTAAGGCTAATGTATGCATGCACACAAGTGTCCTGGCATCCCAAAAGCAGGTATGGCTACATGTACTAGCAGGTATGTATGCATCAACAGTATACTAGAAAGTATATATATGTCACATGGATGCAATAACAGGTATGTATGCCACATGAAGCACTATCAAGTATGTATGAGAATTATCCTTTCCTTTGTTTTGAAACTCCCTTTTTAAACATCAGCATAATATCCAAGAAATCAGTAAAAACCGTGTCCAGCAGCGACACCTCAAAACTGTCCAAATCTCATATATCCATGTCCAGTATCTCTGGCCTCAGCCATCCGGCTGATCCACCTCAAAATCCATATCTCAATCCAGTGGCCACGGTCGGTATCCTCTGGATATCC
This sequence comes from Agapanthus africanus, assembly GCA_030015575.1. NCBI lineage: Eukaryota > Viridiplantae > Streptophyta > Magnoliopsida > Asparagales > Amaryllidaceae > Agapanthus > Agapanthus africanus. The sequence continues at coordinate 392,625,983 of JASDDO010000026.1, read as the reverse complement.
GCCGTGCCAAATGAAGTCACCGGTAGGTAATCCGTCCCCTGCCAGGCTCAACGCCATCTCCTGCGATCTTCTTGCCTCGGGGTACCGTACCGGGTCCACCATGTACCTGTGACGGTTCCTCCACTCCTCGACACGGATCTCGAAAACCAAAGCAAACTCATGGTGGACGACACTTTACATCACTAGAAAACCGCAACTTTTATATTTTTAAGCAGTTATCAGTTTGAAATCTTGCGGCTTTACCCCAAAATCCAGAAATATCACAAATCCCATGAAATCTGCATAAATGCATATGTCGATGATTATGAATGCTTATGGTATCAATTTGCAATGTATGATTTACACTAAGCATGAGCAGATGATATGATAATACATATGCACAGGTATGGTAATTCTTATGGTTTCATTTTAAATATTTAATGCAATATCATGTTTCTAGGCAATTAACATGTTTCAGGTTAAGGTTATCTAGTGTCGTGACATGGCAATTACCAGGGTGTGTGTGTCCACATGAATAGTGCTCGTGCTGCATATAAAACCTGGTAATGGTGCATGTGTCCTACAATGAATTTGCGTATAAGGGTATGACATGTAGATATGACTGCGGTAATATTATGACAGTTTTATTATTATCATTCTAATATCACAAGTACTATCAGGTTTACCGACTATAAGTTTATTAAATCTAACGGGCGACTCGCGCCATCTAAACGATCGTCCCCCGTAGATGTTAAATCTACTCACCCGTGATCCCGTGCTAAGCGTGTCCGACCACCTGCTTGCCTTTCTCCGCTGCGCTCGAAGTTCCTGCCGGCGAACCTTGAATTTACAAAGTCACATACATCAGGAAAATCCTGCAAAACGCGATATAACGACAAAAGGGATACGCGTGCATGAACCCAAACGCGTGTGCACACGACACGACGCGACGCGCACAAGCCACCAGAACCTAAGCTGACACGCTGTGTCGCGCAGCGCGCCACAGAACCATGCGTATCATGCGCGTGTCGCACAAGACTTAAAACATCGAAAACACGCAAATAGCTCCAGATTTTGACTAAGGCCCAAAATCAAAAAGTTACAGATACCTACACACAAACCTACCCAGAAGGACCCTACACCCAAAATCCCCACACCCTACTCCCTACTCTGGCCGCAATTTGCGGCCAGAACGATTAAACCGGCGGCCGTGAGGGGGAGTTGGGTTCCCGTGCTCTGTGTGTGTGTTTCTACTAGTCTCACCATGCTACAGTCTTCTCAATTTTATTCTGAAAGGTTCGGGTCAACAGCAGATGCTAAAGAGGTTAAAAAGTCACTAAAACTGTTAAAATACGCCAAGTCGGTAAATCGGGTGTCTTCTGGGAAAACTGGGGAAATCCTCTGGTTGACTGGCCTCATTAGCACCAAAAGGGGTTATTCTAACTAACACAACTTCCACTTATGACAAAATTCCCCTAAATCACCCAAAATCACAACTAAGCAAGAATTAAAAACTAATCGAGCTAGATTATCATAATATTAGCGATTTAAGGTTACCCATCAAGATTTAACGACACAACTACGCTTAAACAGACTAATTAACATTAGAAAGGGTTCATTGAACAACAAGTACTCTACAGTAACTAAACCTAGCATCACTACACCATTCTAGCATGAAAACTCCATTAAAACACTAAACTAGCCAAACAAACACGTAGCTTACACCAAAAGGAAAAAGGTTTAGGAGCTATACCCCTAAGGGACCTTGCAACCAAGGGGAAGGAGAAGAAGGAGGGTGAGTGTTGCTACAACAGCTCCTGGTGCTTCAAACTTGGGCTGAAATGAGCTGATCTCCTACACTGCTTCAGGTCCTGAACAGGCTGAAGTTGCTGATGGTGTTGCCGGGTGTGGTGTAGTGTTATTTTGTGTTGGTTTCAGGTGATGCTAGGGGCAAGGGGTGAGGGGGTGTTAAGGGAAGAGTTGTATGCTGTTGGGGCTGATGTGGTGTGGGTTTTAGGCTGAGAGTGTTGTTGTTTCAGCTGATGTTGCTGCTGAATTTAGTTGGGGCTGAAGCTGATCTTTTTGTGGTAGAGCAAGGCTATTTGAGAATGGTTGTGAGTGTGTGAGTGTGGCTGAAGGGGCTGATGTGCAGCTGCTGTTGCAGAATAAGGATGTAGTAGAGCTGGAATGATGAAAATGGCTGAAGTTTTGGGGCTGATGTGCTGTTTGTAGCAGGCTGAGCAGGTTTTCAGGTGTTAGGGTGGCTGTAGCAGCTGCATAGGGTTTAGAGAGCTGATGCTATCCAGATTTTGTTGCTGGAATTTGGGCAGAAATTGTGCTGGTGATAGTGATGGGGTTATTTCAGCTGCTGATGCTGATTTCTGGTTGGGTAAAATCAGCAGAAAAATGCTGGTGTGTGTGTATATGTGAGATGAGTTTGAGAGGCAAATGGGATTTTGAAAAGAAGGTAGTGTAAAAGAAATCAAGGCCCACCATAATATCCCCTTCTAATCTCAAGACAACCCCAACCCTAATCCAATTTAAAACTAAAACTCCTCAACTAACACCAAAAAAAAAAAGAAGTTTAGACCACCATGGTTAACTTAACATAGCTAACCCACCAGCTCAAAATACGGCAAACCCAAATCTTAATCCCATCTGACGTGCACAAGTGTGTGTGGTCGAGATAAAATTCTACAAAAATAACCATAAACCCAGATAAAATACTAGAGTCCCGTTTTGGTAAACTTTTTACCAAAAACCCCACATTAACGCTTAATTACCACTAACCCTAAACTCAGGTGTTACAGTCTTCCCCCTTAAGAAAATTCGTCCCCGAATTTTAAAATATACAACTACGCGCACCTTCAAAAAGATGAGGGAATTTCTTCCGCATCTCTCCCTCGGCCTCCCAAGTAATCTCCTCGCTGCTCGGGCTGCGCCTAAGGACCTTCACGGACGGCAGGACCTTTGATCGAAGTCTCTTCACTTGCCGATCTAAAATCTCAACTGGCTGCACGGTGAACGAAAGGTCCGGCTCAAGCTGAACTGTCTGATGCTGAATCGTGTAGGAAGGGTCATGAAGATATCTGCGTAGCATCGATACATGGAAGACGGGGTGAACCTCCGAAAAGCTGGGTGGAAGAGCCAAACGATACGCAACAGCGCCGACACGCTCGAGGATCTCGAAGGGACCTACGAATCTAGGGCTAAGCTTTCCCTTTCGCCCAAAACGCATCACGCCCTTCATCGGAGAGACCCTCAGAAAAACAAGGTCGCCAACTGCGAACTCTAATCCGCGATGGCGCCTGTCTGCATACGATTTCTGTCTGCTCTGAGCTGCTCTCATCCGGTCTCGAATCAGCTGTACTTTCTCGGTCGTCTCCTGCACGATCTGTGGCCCGAAGATACTGCTCTCGCTCAACTCGGTCCAACAAACGGGCGATCTACATCTTCTCCCATACAACGCCTCGAAAGGTGCCATCTGAATAGTATCCTGGAAGCTGTTGTTATAGGAGAACTCTACTAGAGGTAAATGACGATCCCAGCTACCGCCGAAGTCCAGCACATACGCTCTGAGCATGTCCTCGAGAGTCTGAATGGTCCACTCTGACTGTCCGTCGGTCTGCGGATGAAATGCCATGCTGAAGCTCAAACGAGTGCCCAAAGCCTCCTGAAGTTTCTGCCAAAGTCGGCTGGTGAACTGGGTGCCTCGATCTGACACGATACAAGTCGGTACGCCATGCAACCGCACGATCTCGTTGATGTAGAGCTGGGCATACTGAGCGAAGCTGAAAGTGGTCTTCACTGGCAGGAAGTGAGCTGCTTTCGTCAATCTATCCGCGATCACCCAGATGGAGTCGTACCCTCGACTGGTCCTGGGTAGACCCACAACGAAGTCCATCGAAATCTGCTCCCATTTCCACTCTGGAATGGGTAACGGCTGTAGCTCTCCTGCGGGCCTCTGGTGCTCGGCCTTGACTTGCTGACAAGTCAGGCATCTCGATACGAACTCCGCAATGTCCCTCTTCATTCCGTCCCACCAGTAGGTCTCTCTCATATCATGGTACATCTTGGTGGAACCGGGATGGATGCTATACACTGATCGGTGTGCCTCCTCAAGAATGTCGCGCCGCAATCCATCGGCATCTGGTACACACAGTCTGGATCCATATCGTAAAATCCCCTGATCATCAATCACGAACTCGGAAAATCTTCCCTGTCCTATCTGTGCCATGATCTCTGAGCAACGGTCGTCTCTGCGCTGTGCCTCATATATACGGTCAAGCAACTGTGGGCGCGCACGAACATGCGCGAGCTGTCCCCCTGTCGGAGTGAACTCGAACTCGACTCGGCTGTCGCATAAAACCTGCCAATCTGCTGACGTCTGCCTCTGCACTGCGCGGAAACAGGATAGACTACCCCCGGGCCTCCTGCTCAAAGCATCCGCTACTACATTCGCCTTGCCCGGGTGGTATAAGATCTCACAGTCGTAGTCCTTCACCAACTCCATCCAACGACGCTGTCTGAGGTTCAGGTCTCGCTGCTGAAATATGTATTTTAAGCTCTTGTGGTCTGTGAATATTTGGCACGACTCGCCATATAGGTAATGTCGCCATATCTTCAGTGCAAAGACCACTGCAGCCATCTCCAAATCATGAGTAGGGTAGTTCTGTTCGTGCTTCTTCAACTGCCGAGAAGCATAAGCTGTAGGGTTCCTAGGCACTCTAATGGAGTCTCAAAAGGCATCAAACATGGCTAATTCAAATTTTACGGGTGCCTACAAACCCTAATACGGATCGTTAACTAGATAATGAGGCGATGCAAGCATGTAAACGAATTAAATGCTAAAGGAAAGTGGCTACAACCTTTGTAGATCCGGTTCTCCACCTCCATGGCTCCGCGATGAAGTCTCCTCGCTGTACAAATCGGATCTTGGGCTCTAGCGTCGGCTTCATCGGAGAAAAAGGGGGCTAGGTCATCGACGATGATGCCGAAGATGATCTACGTCGAGGCATCGCTAGATCAAGCTCCAACTTCACCAAGTCAAGAAAACTTATGAAGGAAACACCCTATACTACTTGGCAAGAGGTAGAGGATGAAGAAATAGGAAGTGGGTAGACTTTAGATTTGGATTTCTCACACTTTTTCATCAATCACCATTGATGTAGCAAGCTTCTTTTCATGGAAGAAGAAGATGAAGAAGAAGAAGAAGATATGATAAGTTATTTTGAAAATAGAAAATAAATCATACATATCATAATGTCAACTATGGTTAGATGTAGAGAATAAACTAAGGTTAAAGTGAATGGTTAGGGTTAAGGAAAGAAACAAAATAGTCAACCATTCAAAGCTTCATGAAGCTTCAAAGATAAACCAAACTTAGCCACCATTTTATTTCTTTCAATAAAGAATAAATGAATAAATAAATAAGCAAATAAAATGAAACCCTAACCATTCATATAACCATGGTCAATTCTTTACACAAACCCAAGCTTGCATGTATCATCAAACATGATACAATCTTATGCACAAAAGTATATCACATATACAACTTGCACAATCCAAGTGAGAAAATCCATTTAAAGTGAACCAATACCAGTTAATGCAAAGTAATATATCAAATATATAATTATACATTAAATCATTAAATCAACACTTGATTCAATGATCCGGTCATGTCGCATATAACCGGCTAGTATCCAATGTATCGGCTTATCGAATCAATCCTTGATTCGTCAACTAGGTTATATCGCATATAACCAATCGATACATTCATCGCGAGAATGGAATACGGTATCACATACACGAATTATTCTCGGTCCCGCACATATCTCATATGCGCTCCTATTTCGTTTCGCTTGAGCCAGGAAACCTCTGTGTAGGACTCTAAAGACTCGTCAATACGCCGGCAGCAGATGATGATCATATCAAACACCGACAAGCCGCAAGCGGTCTGCTAAACGTAACGGCCACCCGGGTATTGAGCGATCAGAAGATCGACGAGCAAGCCCGCTCACACTCCTGTGAATCCAACCAGTAACACTTACCGTACAGTCCGGTCTGTTCGTCTGATATGTCGCAAATCTCGCCTAGGGGTGGTAAATGTCAGACCCCAGTAGCTCGATAAGTCATGCCGACGTGAAGTCCATGACATGTGTGAAACTACTGATAACACTTACCAGTAGGTCACTGCAACCCTGGCCAGGGATTTCCTGTTATGGCCAGTCGAGCATAGCGCAACATCAACCCCCAATACCGGGAGAGACGAATCCCCTCCTATCGCTCATTGCCTCCATGTGAATCGGGACTGTACCCAAAAACCACCTGTTTGCACGACTCAGTAGAGCCGTGGTAGGGTGGAAATCAAAGCACAGTGGGAGACACACAAGACTCTATGACGATCTCGGGTCAACAGACTAAGCTGTACCAGTGTCACCAGAGAACTGCCATCTGACGTGAGGTATAATACCATCTGGGAGTTCTCGGCGAGTCCGTTCAGTGTACCCAGTCTCCACTGAGCACCCACATACCATCTCCGATGTCAAACACCAATGGATATGGGATCATCCATCGCCCATCACATGGGCCGAGAAGATATACGCTAGTCTACTCTGGAATATCGATGCCCCGTCTCGATATTCCCACGACTAGGAACATTGAAGGATGTACTCATGGACTACCCAGGCCCCACTAGTATGATCTGCATCATAGTCCTGGAAGTCGAGTACACATCCTAAGGGCTTTATCAACATGTAACAGAGAGACAGAAAGTATACATGTTAAGATAAAGAGAAACCAGATAGCGTACTATCATGTCGAGCAAGAAAGTCCTACCTATATATGTCCCAGCATCCACTACAATATACATCCAATGTACAGTAATGGCCTCTACGGCATACATATAACTAACAATCTCCCACTTGCACTAGGGCCATCTGTAGCAGTAGTTGTAGTATCTAATACTCAACCATCCCCTAAAAGTCTCTCTTTGGGAAAAGGCCTTCGTGAGTGGATCCGCCGTGTTGTCCTCTGAGTCTACTCTCTTAACCTCGATCATCCTGGAGATCAACTATCTCCATGATCAGGTGATGCTGCCTCAGAATATGTCTGGGTCACTGATGGGACCAGGGTTCCAGGGCCAAAGCCACAGTTCCATTGTCACACAATGGTAGGAACCTAGTTCATCCTATGAACCAATATACACCCAAACTGCCTCTTTGGTAGTATCTTTAATAGCGATGTTACCAGCCTTTATCGTCTAGTTTGTCACGGTATCTAGCTTGGAAATCTTCCAACATACCGTCCCTTTACTGAGGGTAAAGACAATGCTTGTGACTGACATTCAGTCGTCTTTATCACTCTGGAACCCTTCCAGTGATTCTCTCCAGGATCGATTGATACCATCTCACTACAACTAGTGAGTATCCTAGCATCCAATTACATCTATCTCATAGATGAAAACTCAGAATTTAGGAGGTATCACTTTGATCCTATTAGAGAATCCTTGTGATAAGCGGAGATTGACCGATCGAAGCATAGGAAACTCCTTTCCTATCAAGAGTATGTTGTCCACGTACAATACGAGTATGACCACCTTACACTCTATTACCGTTTTGTATATACAAGGTTCATCTACCATTTTGATGAAGTCAAACACTTCGACTATCACTTCAAAATAGACGTTCCAACTCCGCGATGCTTGCTTTATTATGTAAAGCATCTTGCACACGTTTCCGCTACTCCCACTGTCTACGAGGCCCTCTGGCTGTGTTCTTATAGACGTTCTCTTCTAAATCAATATTTAGAAAAGTAGTCATGGCACCCAACCACCAGATATCGTAGTCATGGTATGTAGCCGTGGCAAGTAGGATCTGGATGGACTTAAACATAGTCCCTGGAAAAGGTTTCATCATTATCCGCACCTGGTTGATGACTAAAACCTTTAACAAGTCTAGCTTTGAAAGTCTCAACTTTTCCATCTACACCAAGTAATCTTCTCAAGATATACTTGCTCCTGATGGGGATTTAACCCTTCAGATATAGCAACCAAAGTCCATACTTTGTTGGTGTATATGGATTCCATCTCAGACCGCTAAGCATCCAGCCATTCTTACAGAGTCCCTACTCTTGATGGCCTGCTCGAATCTAGTTGGGTCATCATCTCATGATGCAATCCTCGCTCCCACTGTCATAGAGAAACCGAAGTATCTCTCAGGTGGGTGAGGAACCCTACTAGATCGGCGGAGAGGCTGAGGTTCGTTGGAATCTACTGAATCCTTTGGTTCTATCAAATCATCAGCTGCAGTTTGTATGGCTGGAACATTTCCAGTTCTACATAATAGACCTTGCCTCGAGCTTGTCCGGATTTTGCTTTTAGACATAGGCCGGATAACCCCAAATCTTAACTAGCTTAAGACATGGGCTCTTCCCTTTCCATATTACATATGAAGTGGTAGGTAACTGATTTGATTCGAACCTATTCAATAGGTATGTAGCTTCTCAAGTGCATAACCCCCTAAAAGGAAACAGGTAACTCAGTAGTACTCATCATAGAGCACACCATATCAAATAGGGTGTATCTGCTCCGCCCCGATATACCATCGTGCAATGGTGTATACGGAGGAGTAATGCTGAGAGAGAATCTCATTCTCCTTTAGAATCATCCAGGAATTCCGTGCTCAAGTATTCTCCTCCTTGATCTCATCAAAGGACATAATACTTGTACCCGTATTGGTTCTCTACTTCTAGCTTATATTCTGTGAATATCTCAAAAGGTTCGGACTTGTGTTTCAACAGGAACATATGTCTGAATCTTGAGAGATCATCAGAGAATGTAATGAAGTAAAAAGAACCGGTCTTTGCATGTGTAGACAGGGGACCTTCATACATCAACATGTATCATCCCAAGAGTTCACTAACTCTTTCTCTGTTTCCAATAAACAGAGCTATGGTCATCTTATCTTTGTGACATGACTGGCAAGTTTCACAAGATGTAAATTCAAACTGATTTAAATATGCATCTATATGTAACTTCAGCCAGTCGGGTCGCATTTGTAAGTCCGTGTTGCCCACCCCGGTGCTTACGGGGAGGCGGAAAATATAATATATCCTAAAAATCGGATTTTTAATGACTTAGGCAACATGGACTATGCATGTGAGGATCTTTGCTAAACATAAACTAGCTAACCCTAACTACAAAGTAGCTAAGTGATGAAAGGTTATACCTTTGGTCTTTAGTCCTTCTCTCCTTGCTCCTAGGTATGGTAGAAAAGGATCACCTTGCTTGTCTTCTCCCGTCAAAGAAGGATCCACTTGAAAGCCACCACCTTTAGCTTCAACTCCAAGCTAGGAGTAACTAGAGTACAAGAAATGCTAAGACTTGAACCCTAGAAGTGAGTAGAGAAGATCAAGAGAGGGTTTTTCTCAAGCCCTTTTTGTTTCTCAACACATGAGAGGGAGAGAGCTTGAGGGAGAGGATGAGCAAGAGAGAGAAAAGATATGATAGAATGAAATAATAGTGAGCCATTCTCACTAATATGTGAGGATAATTTTAATTAGATAATTAGCTTGAAAATTGTCATGATAAATCATGACTTGACCATTATCATTTCAATTTTGCAAAGATCAAAGAGCATCTTCCAAATGAAATGATTATGGTCAAGTTGTCAACATGGTCAACAAGTCAATGAAGTCAAATTGTCAACAACAACCATGCACAATAATTAAGCTAATTATCAATTAACAATAATCCACACAAAATCAATAGGGTTAATAAAATGACAAAAGCCATTAACCCTAAACAAGGTCCTCTCCCCCAATCTCAAGCAACTGTGCATACGCACCCGCATTCGTGATCCGAGGAACACGAATACCCTGAGAAAAACCAATCTCAAATCATATACTAGGATCCGGCTTAAACCAAAGCCCGCTAGTATAAACTGTCCGGACAGCAAACGTGCACAAGTGCGCGGATGCGAACGAACCCTGTCGCAAAACCATGCGACCTCTACTCGTTTTGCCTAAAGGCGAATAGCTCTCTGTATGGGACTCTAAAGACTCGACACTACGCTGGCAGTGGGTTTAACCACAGACCGCAAGCGGCACTAGCTGTACGTAACGGTCCCCAGGTAGATGTCGATAAGAAGACTGACGAGGTGAACCCCATCTGCACTCCTACTGAGCCTGTATGTGACAATCTCCGTACAGTCCGGTCTGTTCGTCTGATACATCGCATGGCGGGCCTAGGGGGGCGGTAAACGTCAGTCCCCTAATAGCGGTACAAGTCGTGCCGGAGTGAAGCCCAGAACACCCTGAGATAACACTGGAAACCTACCAGCATATCTCGCTTGCCCTGGCCAGGGACTACTCGTGTAATGGCTCTCCTAGACACAGCGCGATGTCAACCCCCAATACCGGGAGAGACGAATCCTGTCTAACCGTCACTGCCTCCAAGTGCTTCGGGACTGCACCCAAAAACTACCTGTTTGCACGACTCCTTTGAGCCGTGGTAGGGTAGTAATCAAAGTGCAGTGGGAACACACTCGAGGCGAAGTGACAGTGTCAAGTCAGCGGACTAAGCTGTACTCATGTCACCTGGGAACTGATAACTGACGATAGGTATATTACCAACCAACAGTTCCCGACGAGTCCTGTCCAGTGTACTCGTAACCTAACGAGCACCCGCATACTATCCCAAGTACGACGTACTAACGGCTGTGGGACAGACCGTCTCCCACACTGGGATGAGAAGCGCATACGCTAGTCTACTCCGGAGTATCGATGCCCTGTCTCGATAGTCCAACGACCAGGGACCTGTATAAGGATGTGCTTATAGATTACCCAGCTCCCACGAGTGCGAGCGCCATCACAATGCTGGTAATCAAGCAAAGATCCTAAGGGCTCTACTAATATGTATACCCGCAATATGCTAAAAGAAACACATGCACATATTAAAGCAGAGACAAACCAAGTAGCATACTACCATTTCGAGCAAGATTGTATATACAACTGTGAATATCCCAAGCTTCCATTAAGTAATATACAAACTAGTATGATACAGTAATGGCCTCTAGGGCATATACACTAACAATCTCCCACTTGCACTAAGGCCATGTACTGGCGTATCGAAGACCTATCATCTCGATCAGCCGCTCGAACTGAGTCTGGGGTAGGGCCTTCGTGAGTGGATCTGCAGTGTTGTTCTCCGTATTAACTCTCTTTACCTCGATCTCCTGGCGATCTATGATCTCCCTGATCAGGTGGTACCGCCTCAAAATGTGCCTGGACTTCTGATGGGACCTGGGTTCCTTCGCTAAAGCTATAGCTCCGTTGTTGTCGCAATACAGCGGTATTGGATCAACAATGGTAGGAACCACCTGAAGCTCCGTGAGGAACTTCTTCATCCAGACAGCTCCCTTTGCGGCATCGCAAGCAGCTATGTACTCCGCTTCCATTGTTGAGTCTGCAACGGTCTCCTGCTTGGAACTCTTCCAGCAAACCGCCCCTCCATTGAGGGTAAAGACATAACCCGACATGGACTTGGAGTCATCCTTGTCACTCTGGAAGCTGGAGTCAGCAAAGGCCTCGAGCTGGAGGTCTTTTCCGCCATACACCAAGAACATCTCCTTAGTCCTTCTCAGGTACTTGAGAATGTTCTTTACCGCTATCCAGTGTTTCTCCCCTGGGTTTGACTGATACCGGCTTACAACGCTCAATGCGTATGCTACATCTGGTCTGGTACACAACATCGCATACATTATAGAGCCTACCGCAGAAGCGTAGGGTATAATAGACATGCGATCCCTTTCCAAATCAGTCTTAGGAGACATCTCTTTGGAGAGGGTGATCCCGTGACAAGCCGGTAGATTACCGCGCTTGGAATCTTCCATACTGAACCTTTTCAGTATGGTGTCAATGTACCTTGACTGTGAAAGTCCCAACATCCTCTTAGATCTATCACGATAGATCTGGATCCCCAGAATGTAGTTGGCATCACCCAGGTCCTTCATGGAGAACCTCTGCGACAAGAATCCTTTGACTGACTGTAGCATAGGAATATCATTTCCTATTAGGAGAATGTCATCCACGTACAAGACGAGGAATACCACAGTTCTCCCTACAATCTTACTGTAAATGCATGGTTCATCTGGGTTTTTGATAAAGTCGAATTCTTTGACAGTATCATCAAAGCAGATGTTCCAACTCCGCGATGCCTGCTTAAGTCCATAAATGGACTTGAGCAACTTGCACACTCTACCGCTGCTCCCACTCTGATTGAATCCCTCCGGCTGATCCATATAGACGCACTCTTCCAAATTTCCATTTAGGAAAGCCGTCTTTACGTCCATCTGCCAGATTTCATAATCGTGGAAGGCAGCAATGGCAAGAAGGATCCGAATGGATTTCAGCATAGCCACTGGAGAAAAGGTCTCGTCATAGTCCAAACCAGGTCTTTGACGAAAACCCTTTGCTACAAGTCTAGCTTTATAGGTCTCAACCTGCCCATCTACACCAATCTTCTTTCTGAAGATCCATTTGCAGCCTACGGGTTTTACCCCTTCTGGTGCAAAGTCCAAAGTCCAAACTTTGTTGGTGTACATGGACTCCATCTCGGCCCGCATTGCATCCAGCCATTTTACCGAGTCGCCGCTCTGGATGGCTTGCTGGAAGCTAGTAGGCTCACCATAATCCATGGTGCAATCCTCTCTATCCCCGTCTATGAGAAAACCGTAGTATCTCTCGGGCGGATGAGACTGCCTACTACTTCTGCGGAGTGGCGCTGGGATATCCGGTTCTCTTGAAACTTCTGGTTCTTCCAAGCTTTCAGTAATAGCTTGTGGTTCTGGAATTTCTTCCAGTTCTATTGCGCTCCCACTTATCTGATTTTCTAAAAATTCAGTTTCCAAGAAGTGGGCATGCTGAGAAACAAAAACCTTTTGTTCCTCTGCGGAATAGAAAAGATACCCCCTGGAGTTCTTCGGGTATCCCACAAACTTACACAGTACTGAACGTGCCTCGAGCTTGTCCGCATGCTGCTTTTTTACAAAAGCTGGACATCCCCATGTCTTAAGGTACTTGAGAATGGGTTTCTTCCCACTCCATATCTGATATGGGGTGGTAGGCACAGTCTTGGTTGGAGCCTTGTTCAAGAGATATGCAGCTGTTTCTAGTGCATAACTCCAGAAGGATCGCGGCAACTCAGCCTTACTCATCATGGAACGAACCATATCCAATAGGGTTCGATTCCTCCTTTCCGATACACCGTTGTGTTGTGGTGTGTATGGGGGAGTAAGTTGAGAGAGAATTCCATTCTCTTTTAAGAAGCCCAGAAACTCGGCACTTAAGTATTCTCCTCCTCGATCCGATCTTAGGATCTTGATACTTTTGCCTGTTTGTTTTTCAACTTCATTCTTGTATTCTTGAAATTTCTCAAAGGCCTCGGATTTGTGCTTCATCAAGAAGACATGCCCATACCTAGAGAAATCATCGGTGAAAGTAATGAAGTATGAATAACCACTTCGCGCATGTGTAGACATTGGACCACACACATCACTGTGTATGAGTCCCAAGAGCTCGCTTGCTCTTTCTCCGTGTCCAGTGAACGGAGTCTTTGTCATCTTTCCCATGAGACAAGATTCACAAGTGGCATAAGACTGATACTCAAACGGATTCAAGTATCCCTCTTTATGTAACTTTGTTAACCGTGTCTCATTAATGTGACCCAGTCTACAATGCCATAAGAAAGCCTGATTTGTTTCCGGAGACTTTCTTTTAAGTGTGTTCTGGACACTGAAGATCTGAGCTTGATTCAGTACGTATATACCGTTCTGTAATGTACCTGACCCAATCAGAACTTGATTTAGGTGGATGTTAACTACATCGCTTACAAAAGTAAAATCATATCCTTCCTTAGAAATTAAGGATACAGATATGATATTACATGTCGCACCTGGTACATAAAAACAGTTACGCAGAATCAATATCTGCCCAGTTGTCAGTCCTAGATGATATTCCCCTACGGATTCAGCATACATGCTCATTCCGTTAGCAACCCTGAGAGTCATATCACCTTTCCTGATAACCCTACGGTTTCTCAAAGCCTGTAATGAATTACAGATATGAGATCCTGATCCGGTATCCAATACCCAGGAAGTAGGGTTAACTGACATACAGTTCTCAATCACAAACACACCCGAAGCCGAAGCCACAACATGCTTCGAATTCTGGCTACTGGCTTTACAAGCCCTGCAATCCTTCTGTCCATGTTCATTCACGTAACAATAGGAACATCCTTCTTTTACTACATCTGCTCCTGAAACTTCTGCCCTTCCCTTTCTTTCTACTTCCCTAGTTTCCTTTAGGGTAGTAGGCAGAGACTGTTGAACTGAGTCAGCATCTGACCTGTTCTTCAACGTGGTCTTCAGGTCCGAGAGCTCAAAAGAGCCGGTCTCTGTAAGGACGTTGCCCCCTACAGATGACCCGATAGCCAACCTTGCTGGAAGCAATTCGTTCGAGGTCTCATATCTTGCGATACGAGATTGCTCTCCATATAAAACTTTGTTATGGAGGAAGATAGAAGCTGAGTCCATCTTCTCGTGCTGCCTCTGGTATATACCATCAACTGAGGCTAACACGAGGCACTTGGCTTTCGCACAGACTTCTTCCGATGTCCTACGAATATCAATATCCGTGACAGGGGAAACTGGACCTGAGACGGCAGAGGTTGGATCAGTTAAGAGGTGTCCCAGCTTGTCCTGGGCAATGGACATCTGGACAGACCTTTGCCAGTCAAAACAGTTAGATTCAGTCATCTTATTATCTAGATGTAACCTAGGTGTGGTCACTGGGTCGCTGCAATTAAGAGAGAGAGAGAAGAAAACACTTAGCATGATGCTCTTGCAAGTTTAGAGTGGTTTTTAGTTTGTCTAAACTGGATGGCTCCCACTGTCTCTCGAATCCCTTCTCAAACCGTAAAGAAAAGATTAGTCAGGATCAATCTCACCGTACAATACTTGCTTAACCGTTCAGCCAGGCCAGTGTCGGTACTTCGAGGGAGGTTTTCCAACGCTTTCGCGAAGTTCCTTAATTAAGTAACCTCTTTTCCCTGTGGGCGTAGCCCCGCTAACACCTTTCTAGGCACCTACTAGGTTTATAGCATTGATCGTTAAGTGAGAGTTTTCCCGAGGAGTAGCATATACTCACAGTAGGATCGGGATCCAAATATCATCGCGTGATAAAACCGAAGGAATCCTACCAGAATCATCACACTCC
This sequence comes from Agapanthus africanus, assembly GCA_030015575.1. Taxonomy (NCBI): domain Eukaryota; kingdom Viridiplantae; phylum Streptophyta; class Magnoliopsida; order Asparagales; family Amaryllidaceae; genus Agapanthus; species Agapanthus africanus. The sequence goes on along the minus strand of JASDDO010000026.1, from coordinate 392,610,731 downwards.
AAATGGTATGCAACGCTAGCAAGTTTCAGTACTTATGAAACTCCCGATGTGGATTTTTGCCCCATGCTCTTATGACCTTGACGAAGGTCAACAAATCATAAGTCACATGTCAAGTTCTACCCGTCATTATCCAGGTTAATTTGAACCCACCCGTACATACCCTTGACGAAGGTCAACAAGGTAGTACGACTGTCCCAAACCAACGCATCTATCTATGCTACATATGAACACCCAACAGCTACCAATCACTATGCCTTGACGAAGGTCAACAAACATAGCTTGAATACTATTGAATATTCATACGAAACGACGGAGGGCTACGGATGGTTTTGGCGAAACCGTGAACGTAGTGAACTTGATCTAATCGATGGAACGAGATAGCTTTTAAAAGGAGTGGTTCAAGCTCCGCGTTTAAAAGTTTAGTTTTTGAAAAAGAACCGAGTGGTTTTCAAAGTGTTCCAATCGACTTTTACTTGGTTTATTTCTTGCATTAGTTCTTTTAATGCGTCCCATCATTTAATCCTACCATTGCAGAAAACAACCAAAATATGACGTACGCTTATGCCATTCGCATTCGCCACGGGGCCCCGTCATCACCCGTTAGGTTACTTAACTAACGACAGAGCGGGGGCTGGGCTAGCGCGGCTGTAAAACATAAGCAACGCCTAAATAGTTATTATATATAAATATATAGCAATGATAGACATTACAGATCTCAGATGAATACATTGGATATACTAGGAATCCGCAATGCGTTCGAGCCTGCAACGCAAAGCGGATTACACGGTCGCGGTGAATAGCCAATACCCCACCCAAGACCCCTACGGGTGCGGCAAACTACCCGCCAAGCACCCGAAGCGAAGCAACCTCCCTCACCACCGTGAGTAGGCCACTCGGCACTTCGAGATACCCGGTAGTTTGTGCACCCCCTCCATGGGTCTGTCCTAGGAGCAAAAACAGTAAAAAGAATTATACAATGACGGCTACAACCCCGACCCGGTTGTGCGGCCATACAAAGAATATTATTACATCAATTTACATGTTACAAATGAATGAAAGAAAAAAAAACGCTCATCTCACATCCAACCCGGCTATTCACCCGCGACGATCCAATCCATTCATATCCACAAACCAATAACAATCACAGATCATGTATAACCCCGACTAATCGTCTTATAGCGATTAGCCGACGTTCAATACATGCAAGCATTACAGATATAACCGATATAGTTAAAGTGCAGTGAAGTTCGGAAAAATACGGAATTATAGGACCCCAAAAGGAAATTTCTTTTCTGGAAAATCTGGGTACATATAATATATCCTAAAAATCCCAAAACCAACAAAAACACACTCTGCACGAAAAACGATGCGCCGATCACGACAATCCGCGGCGGTTCCGCCGCATATACCTACTTCATGCGGCGGAAGGGCGGCGACTTGAGGGAATTAGGGTATCGTTTTTCTTGGGTGTATTCATAAAACCCTGAGACGATTTTACATGTATACAGTTTTTCATTTTGAGCAGAAATAATTTTAACAGAAACTTGGATTTTGTTAAAGTTTGGTTTTGTGATTTTTCCGGTTCCGAACTTCGTTACACTTAACTACTTAACTAGTTTAGGTTTAGTTAGGCTCTGATACCACTGTAAGTCCGTGTTGCCCACCCCGGTGCTTACGGGGAGGCGGAAAACATAATATATCCTAAAAATCGGATTTTTAATGACTTAGGCAACATGGACTATGCATGTGAGGATCTTTGCTAAACATAAACTAGCTAACCCTAACTACAAAGTAGCTAAGTGATGAAAGGTTATACCTTTGGTCTTTAGTCCTTCTCTCCTTGCTCCTAGGTATGGTAGAAAAGGATCACCTTGCTTGTCTTCTCCCGTCAAAGAAGGATCCACTTGAAAGCCACCACCTTTAGCTTCAACTCCAAGCTAGGAGTAACTAGAGTACAAGAAATGCTAAGACTTGAACCCTAGAAGTGAGTAGAGAAGATCAAGAGAGGGTTTTTCTCAAGCCCTTTTTGTTTCTCAACACATGAGAGGGAGAGAGCTTGAGGGAGAGGATGAGCAAGAGAGAGAAAAGATATGATAGAATGAAATAATAGTGAGCCATTCTCACTAATATGTGAGGATAATTTTAATTAGATAATTAGCTTGAAAATTGTCATGATAAATCATGACTTGACCATTATCATATCAATTTTGCAAAGATCAAAGAGCATCTTCCAAATGAAATGATTATGGTCAAGTTGTCAACATGGTCAACAAGTCAATGAAGTCAAATTGTCAACAACAACCATGCACAATAATTAAGCTAATTATCAATTAACAATAATCCACACAAAATCAATAGGGTTAATAAAATGACAAAAGCCATTAACCCTAAACAAGGTCCTCTCCCCCAATCTCAAGCAACTGTGCATACGCACCCGCATTCGTGATCCGAGGAACACGAATACCCTGAGAAAAACCAATCTCAAATCATATACTAGGATCCGGCTTAAACCAAAGCCCGCTAGTATAAACTGTCCGGACAGCAAACGTGCACAAGTGCGCGGATGCGAACGAACCCTGTCGCAAAACCATGCGACCTCTACTCGTTTTGCCTAAAGGCGAATAGCTCTCTGTGTGGGACTCTAAAGACTCGACACTACGCTGGCAGTGGGTTTAACCACAGACCGCAAGCGGCACTAGCTGTACGTAACGGTCCCCAGGTAGATGTCGATAAGAAGACTGACGAGGTGAACCCCATCTGCACTCCTACTGAGCCTGTATGTGACAATCTCCGTACAGTCCGGTCTGTTCGTCTGATACATCGCATGGCGGGCCTAGGGGGGCGGTAAACGTCAGTCCCCTAATAGCGGTACAAGTCGTGCCGGAGTGAAGCCCAGAACACCCTGAGATAACACTGGAAACCTACCAGCATATCTCGCTTGCCTTGGCCAGGGACTACTCGTGTAATGGCTCTCCTAGACACAGCGCGATGTCAACCCCCAATACCGGGAGAGACGAATCCTGTCTAACCGTCACTGCCTCCAAGTGCTTCGGGACTGCACCCAAAAACTACCTGTTTGCACGACTCCTTTGAGCCGTGGTAGGGTAGTAATCAAAGTGCAGTGGGAACACACTCGAGGCGAAGTGACAGTGTCAAGTCAGCGGACTAAGCTGTACTCATGTCACCTGGGAACTGATAACTGACGATAGGTATATTACCAACCAACAGTTCCCGACGAGTCCTGTCCAGTGTACTCGTAACCTAACGAGCACCCGCATACTATCCCAAGTACGACGTACTAACGGCTGTGGGACAGACCGTCTCCCACACTGGGATGAGAAGCGCATACGCTAGTCTACTCCGGAGTATCGATGCCCTGTCTCGATAGTCCAACGACCAGGGACCTGTATAAGGATGTGCTTATAGATTACCCAGCTCCCACGAGTGCGAGCGCCATCACAATGCTGGTAATCAAGCAAAGATCCTAAGGGCTCTACTAATATGTATACCCGCAATATGCTAAAAGAAACACATGCACATATTAAAGCAGAGACAAACCAAGTAGCATACTACCATTTCGAGCAAGATTGTATATACAACTGTGAATATCCCAAGCTTCCATTAAGTAATATACAAACTAGTATGATACAGTAATGGCCTCTAGGGCATATACACTAACAGCATTGATATGACCTAGTCTACAATACCTCAAGAAGAATTCGTTCATTTCTGAACTCTTCCTCTTTTGTGTGTTCCGTATACTAAGAACTGTAGTTTGATTTAGAACATCAATGCTTTTAGATAACGTGCCTGAACCGATCAACTTTTGATATAGGAAATGTTCAAAAGATTATCCAACAATACAAAATTTTATCATTTCTTTAATAATAAAGAGACTGATATGATTTTGTATATCAGGTTCGGTATCTAATAGCATTTGTTCAGAATCAATGTATTGATAATACAGGGTGACAGTGACCAACAGACTTGGCTGCAACATTTGCCCCGTTTTCTGTCTCATGAAACTTATCACCCGTTCTCAGTTTTTCTACCCTTTTGTAGCCCTATGTAACAGATTACATATCTGGGATCCTGATCCAGTATCATATACCCAGGATGCAGAGGATACTGAGAAACAGTTCTTTATAATGAACACACCCGAAGGAGATGCATCTCATGCACTTTCTTCGTTTGGGCGGCATGGGAAATCTGGTATTCCCCTATTTCCTGCTCTGTCTTATAACAATTATAAGTTGGAGCGGGACCAACGTTCCCCAGCTCAGTATAACAAGCGGGTTCGGTCAATAATCCGTATTATTATCTTGATTAAGGCGTGATATGGTCGCTACCTGGAGAGAGAGAGAGAAGAAAAACACTCAGCGTGCGCTCTTGCAAGATCAGATTGGTTATGTATTTTATCTAATCAGGATGGGTCCCACTGTTTTTATCAAATCTTCCTTCAAACCTTAAAAGGAAAGACTAGCCGGGATTAATTACACTCTACAAGTTCGCCAATCTTTCAGCCAGGCCAGTGTCGGTACTTTGAGGGAGGTGTCCCGTGCTTTCGCACGAACCTAATTACAGTAAACCTCGTTTTCCCAGAGGCTTAACCCCGTTGACACCTTTCTAGACACCTACTTGATCGGCTAATTGCAAAGTGCAAAACTCTTCCAGGAGTAACAATTACTCGCAGTGGGTATCGGGATCCAACTATCACATAGAAGGTATGCAATCTCATTGAAAATTTCAATACTTGAAACTCCCGATAATGGTTTTTACCCCTAGCACCTATGACCTTGGCTAAGGTCAACAAATCATAGATACTAGTCAAGTTCTACCCGTCATTTCGTGATTAATTAGACCCACCCACATGACCCTTGGCTAAGGTCAACAAAGTCACGCGACTGTCCTAACTAATCGCATCATATGCGGTGTAGGAAGACATCACTTAGCTACCGTACACTGTGCCTTGACTATGGTCAACAAACACAACACGAATACTAAGTACTCTACTTCCTAAAATGACGGAGGGTTGCGAATGGTTTTTATGAAAACCTTTAATGCTTTGAACTTGATCTCGTGGCGGAATCAAATGGTTTTTAAATGGAATGTTTTCGAGGCTTTTTCTAGTTTTGCTAAAGGGGCCACTCCCGGTGAAGGGATCGTTGGCCCTTTCCTCGTCGAATGAGGTGCGGGATATATCATATATATCACTGTGCAAAGCGGAAACTATAGAAGCGATCAAAGACAATCCGAGGGTTGTAGCATCTGCCAGTTATTGCTAAAGGAGTCACTCCCGGTGAAGGGATCTCGGTCCTTTCCTCATCGAATAAGGTGCAAGATGTTCTATAATGAACACCGCGATGCAAAGCAAGAACTGTAGCTACCTGTTTTTATTTTGAAATTCGATTCCACAACATCAATTAGGTTTATTTTCTTTCATTAATCTCATTAATGAATATCCCATCATTTAAGTCCACCTAAACATCACAGATAAATATAACGTACGCTTATGCCATCCGCATTCGCCTCGATGTCCTGTCTGCACCGTTAGGTTAGGTAACTAACGACAGAGCGGCGCAGGGCTAGCGCGGCTGTAAAACATAAGCAACGTTTATATAATATATCATATATACTATATACTACATCTATCTGAACAGAGCACAGAACATCACATGATCACATCACAGATAACGCAGCAGAAAATATCATATGAAATATTGGATATACTAGGACGTCCGTGTTTTCAATACGAGCCAGTATAAAACACGGGTTCCACGGTCGTGATGAATAGCCAATCCCACACCCCTAGACCCTACGAGAGCGGCAAGCAACCCTACCAATTCTAGGGTTAGGAGACCCGGACTCGACTCCTCGAGATGGTCTCCCACTGGACCCTAGAACCCGGTTACTTGTGCTCCCCTCCTTGGGTCTATCCTAGTGCAGAAAAGTAAATAATATACATCAACGGTGACATCTACCGCAACCTGGAAGTGCCCCAATAAAAGAATATTACATACAAGTTTTTACATGAATGAAAATAAAAAACACTCATCTCACATAAAAACCCCCCGGCTATTCAAACACGACGATCCAATATAACATATCCAGCAACACATAACATCACATGTCATCAACGTAAGTAAATATGTGCATCCCAATTGTCGTTGACATATAGCAACGAAACCGGCGATATCACATATTACACTTACGGTCACAGATAAGAAAGTGTAAAACTACAACAATTGGAATCCGCAAACTCTTTAGACATCGCATGCCTAATCAAATGAATTCCTTAGACATCGCATGCCTAACAATTATAAACCCCGCATTTTAGTCTCATTATCGAAAACACTTTTCAATATCAAGTCGGGTAATTCAACAAGATTCCCGACATGCTGATCGAATACTCGTCGCAAACTTGAGTAGACGGCCGCACCCCCGATACCGTCGACGAAGTGCACCAAGGCGGAACACCGCTGCCGCGAGCACCCGAACGGATGCTTTTGGCGACGGGGTTCTCCTACAGTCACCTGGTCGGGGCTATGGGGTGAGGCTGTCTATTAAGTTTACCCGGCGAGTATCCGCGTACGCTACGTGATTGCGACGGACTTTTGATCACATCAAAATTCCGTGGCAACAGATCAAGTGAGACTAAACTGCTATGTTTATAACATTCATTCAGTTATCTCATAACTACTTGTGAATTCCAATTATTGTATCACATTCCGGATAAATAAAAAATGTTAAACTTTCCGATCGAACAGTCAAACACCCAAGTTTTCCCGATACGGCTCAACACATGAAATAAGTCTAGCAGCATTCAGTTCATGCCTCAGTACCAACGGTCCAGCCGTAGAAGGGTCAAGCCAACGCCTCACATGTGGCACGCCGTACTGCCCCAAACCCGAAGGTTCAAAGGGCAGTTCAAGACGGTCACATAATCGAGTTAAGGTTTGTTTTCTTCTAGAGGGACCATCGCGTTACTTGCACTACTTAGAACGTCGTTAAACTACGGAAAAAATCCAACAATTGGAAATTTCCCGGCAGGGGAAAAAGTGGGTATTTATATCCGGTCGAACTTTTTAACATATTCTAAAAATTACCCGGAAAAACACACAGACCAAATTAGACAGTCCGATCGATACACCGAGTCCCCAATACAACCCAGAAAATTCAACTCTTGAAAAAAAATATTAAAAATTCCCAGGAAAACCAGCACTGCAAAGTAGGAGTTACTGTGCAAGATTTAATGCATGAAGAGGCTAAAGGGCCGCGGAACCGCCGCATTAGCATGCTAATGCCGCGGTTCCGCCGCGCTTTGGTCGACTTAGGTATACGGGCTTCACAGTAATTCATAGAATCTCCTGCTGATTTTTCTGCATATTTTTAATACTCAAAAATCCCTGTTTTTGAAAAAAGTCCAGAGAGCAAGGAAAAGTCGGGGTTTCGGGTTCGATCGGGTTTCTAACATCGTCTACGCATCGCCTAAGGATCTAGCTAGTCTCTGATACCACTGTAGGGTGCCTAGGCACTCTAATGGAGTCTCAAAAGGCATCAAACATGGCTAATTCAAATTTTACGGGTGCCTACAAACCCTAATACGGATCGTTAACTAGATAATGAGGCGATGCAAGCATGTAAACGAATTAAATGCTAAAGGAAAGTGGCTACAACCTTTGTAGATCCGGTTCTCCACCTCCATGGCTCCGCGATGAAGTCTCCTCGCTGTACAAATCGGATCTTGGGCTCTAGCGTCGGCTTCATCGGAGAAAAAGGGGGTAGGTCATCGACGACGATGCCGAAGATGATCTACGTCGAGGCATCGCTAGATCAAGCTCCAACTTCACCAAGTCAAGAAAACTTGTGAAGGAAACACCCTATACTACTTGGCAAGAGGTAGAGGATGAAGAAATAGGAAGTGGGAAGACTTTAGATTTGGATTTCTCACACTTTTTCATCAATCACCATTGATGTAGCAAGCTTCTTTTCATGGAAGAAGAAGATGAAGAAGAAGAAGAAGATATGATAAGTTATTTTGAAAATAGAAAATAAATCGTACTTATCATAATGTCAACTATGGTTAGATGTAGAGAATAAACTAAGGTTAAAGTGAATGGTTAGGGTTAAGGAAAGAAACAAAATAGTCAACCATTCAAAGCTTCATGAAGCTTCAAAGATAAACCAAACTTAGCCACCATTTTATTTCTTTCAATAAAGAATAAATGAATAAATAAATAAGCAAATAAAATGAAACCCTAACCATTCATATAACCATGGTCAATTCTTTACACAAACCCAAGCTTGCATGTATCATCAAACATGATACAATCTTGTGCACAAAAGTATATCACATATACAGCTTGCACAATCCAAGTGAGAAAATCCATTTAAAGTGAACCAATACCAGTTAATGCAAAGTAATATATCAAATATATAATTATACATTAAATCATTAAATCAACACTTGATTCAATGATCCGGTCATGTCGCATATAACCGGCTAGTATCCAATGTATCGGCTTATCGAATCAATCCTTGATTCGTCAACTAGGTTATATCGCATATAACCAATCGATACATTCATCGCGAGAATGGAATACGGTATCATATACATGAATTATTCTCGGTCCCGCACATATCTCATATGCGCTCCTATTTCGTTTCGCTTGAGCCAGGAAACCTCTGTGTAGGACTCTAAAGACTTGTCAATACGCCGGCAGCAGATGATGATCATATCAAACACCGACAAGCCGCAAGCGGTCTGCTAAACGTAACGGCCACCCGGGTATTGAGCGATCAGAAGATCGACGAGCAAGCCCACTCACACTCCTGTGAATCCAACCAGTAACACTTACCGTACAGTCCGGTCTGTTCGTCTGATATGTCGCAAATCTCGCCTAGGGGTGGTAAACGTCAGACACCAGTAGCTCGATAAGTCATGCCGACGTGAAGTCCATGACATGTGTGAAACTACTGATAACACTTACCAGTAGGTCACTGCAACCCTGGCCAGGGATTTCCTGTTATGGCCAGTCGAGCATAGCGCAACATCAACCCCCAATACCGGGAGAGACGAATCCCCTCCTATCGCTCATTGCCTCCATGCGAATCGGGACTGTACCCAAAAACCACCTGTTTGCACGACTCAGTAGAGCTGTGGTAGGGTGGAAATCAAAGCACAGTGGGAGACACACAAGACTCTATGACGATCTCGGGTCAACAGACTAAGCTATACCAGTGTCACCAGAGAACTGCCATCTGACGTGAGGTATAATACCATCTGGGAGTTCTCGGCGAGTCCGTTCAGTGTACCCAGTCTCCACTGAGCATCCGCATACCATCTCCGATGTCAAACACCAATGGATATGGGATCATCCATCGCCCATCACATGGGTCGAGAAGATATACGCTAGTCTACTCTGGAATATCGATGCCCCGTCTCGATATTCCCACGACTAGGAACATTGAAGGATGTACTCATGGACTACCCAGGCCACACTAGTATGATCTGCATCATAGTCCTGGAAGTCGAGTACACATCCTAAGGGCTTTATCAACATGTAACAGAGAGACAGAAAGTATACATGTTTAGATAAAGAGCAACCGGATAGCGTACTATCATGTCGAGCAAGAAAGTCCTACCTATATATGTCCCAGCATCCACTACAATATAGATCCAATGTACAGTAATGGCCTCTAGGGCATACATATAACTAACATAAGCGATCACCCGGCCATGCTGCATCAATACGCATCCTAATCCCACTCGCGAAGCATCACAGTAGACCACAAATCCGCCTGATCCCGAGGGCAAAGATAATACCGGCGCCGTAGTCAAACACGTCCGCAGCTGCTGAAAACTGCGCTCGCACTCCTCCGTCCAAATGAAAGGAACTCCCTTCCAGATTAAACTGGTCAAGGGTGCAGCTATACGGGAAAAGTCCTGAACAAAACGCCTGTAGTAGCCTGCCAGGACTAGAAAACTATGGATCTCAGTAACCGATGTAGGCCGGGGCCACTGCTGAACGACCTCAATCTTCTTCGGGTCCACACAAATGCCGTCTCTCGTAATCACGTGACCCAAGAATTCGACGCTGTCCAGCCAGAATGCGCACTTGGAGAACTTTGCGAACAGCTGGTGCTCCCTCAGAGTCTGTAACGTAATCCGCAGGTGCTGCTCGTGCTCCTCTCGGCTCCGGGAGTATACCAAAATATCGTCGATGAACACGATGATGAACAAGTCAAGATACGGCCTGAAGGTACGGTTCATCAAATCCATAAATGCTGTGGGGGCATTGGTGAGTCCGAACGACATCACCAGAAACTCATAGTGGCCATAGCGGGTACGGAAGGCTGTCTTCGGTATATCCTCCTGTCGGACTCGCAGCTGGTGGTATCCTGATCGTAAGTCGATCCTCGAAAAATAACCCACACCCTGGAGCTGGTCGAACAAATCATCAATGCGTGGCAACGGATATCTGTTCCGAACGGTCACCTTGTTCAGCTGGCGGTAGTCGATACATAAGCGCAAACTTCCGTCCTTCTTCTTGACAAACAGGACCGGAGCACCCCACGGAGAAACACTGGGTCGAATAAGTCCCTTATCTAGCAAATCTTGCCGCTGAACCTTCAACTCTCTAAGCTACGCCGGGGCCATCCGATAAGGCGGTATAGAAATAGGCCCCGAGCCAGAAGTCAAATCAATACAGAACTCGACATCGCGCTCAGGTGGCAGTCCTGGCAGCTCGTCGGGGAAAACATCGGAGAACTCGCATGCAATCGGAACCTGGTCCAATGGAACATCCGTAGCTCTAGTATCACATATACAGGGTAGAAATCCCCGACATCCCTTCCTCATCAGCTGACCAGCGCGAAGGGAAGAAATCAAAATGTGAGGGACGGCACCACGGTCCCCCTGCACAACAAAAACCGACTCGCCGGGAAAACAAAACCTAACTGTCTTCCCGCGGCAGTCCACCGACGCATAGCACGTGGCCAACCAATCCATACCCAAAAGAACGTCGAAGTCCAACATCTCAAGAAGGATCAGGTCGACGGGCAGCTCTCGCTCGCCAACACGAACGGTACAGGATCGGAACACGTGCCTAGCAACAAATGACTCTCCCACAGGAGTGGTCACAACCATCGGCTGATCAAGCAAACCGGACTCTCTACCCAAACTCGGCATGAAGTGGGTGGAAACGTATGAGTGCGTGGATCCAGGATCGAACAACATGTGTGCATCAATAGAGCATACAGATAGGGTACCTGTAACGACGGCATTGGATGCCTGCGCATCCTGGGGTGTCAATGCAAAAACTCGGGCCTGACCTCCTCCAATAGCGGGCTGACCTCGGCCTCGGCCTCTGCCTCCTCGTCCTCTCTGGATCGGTGCGCCGTGCCCACGGCCTCTAGGTGCGCCTAACTGGCATGGAGCATCACCTGTGGCAGGTAGTAGAGCTCTCTGAGGAGGGGCGGTGATGGAGGTAGAGTCACATGTGGAACTGTCGCCCCATCCTGTCGCCTCACTGGACAATCCCTAATACGATGGTGCAGACTCCCGCACCTAAAGCACCCTGGCGACGACTGCTGTCCCTGTGTATACGATCCGTACAACTGACCTCGTCCGAACCCCCTGCCGGCCCTATCTCTCGGAATGAATCTGGCATGCTGTCTCTGATCTGGTGTGCCGGTACGAATCCTCTTCGGCCCAGGAACGGCCGAAGTCGCTGAAATACGTGTCTCCATCCGCAATGCTGTATCCATAGCTGCCGAATAGGTATCGAAATGTTAGGCGCCAATGGCAAGATATAGCTGGGCATCCAGTCCCTGTATGAACCTCTTCACCCTTTTCGCTTCGGTATCCACCAGATACGGGGCATATCGGGACAACTGTGTAAACTGAACATCATACTCAGACACCGTCATCCCGGGTGTCTTGACCAAGGCCTCGAAACTATGAGCTCTGGCGTCGCGAACGCTCTCCGGGAGGAAACGGGCAAAGAAGACTGCTGTGAACTCGGTCCAGGTCATGGGCGGTAGACCTGTAGCTCGACCTCTCAGAACTGACTCCCACCATATCTGTGCGAGACCCTCTAGTCAGGAACTCACAAGCTCTACCCAGCGATCATCGGAACATCTCAGCGAATGGCAGATCCTGGCCAAGCTGTCAAGGAACGTCTGCGGGTCCTCCGCTGCATCAGTACCCGTGAAAACTGGAGGTCTCAGCCTCATGAACTCCTGTAGTGAAACCGGGATGGTCACGGCGGTGGTAGTAGGAGCAGGTATCATAGTGGTCTGGGATGTAGTAGGTACGTCCTCCGGCCTCGGTGCACGACCGGCTGCAACTAGGGACCCTACCATCTGACGTAACTCCTGCATACTCCCCATCATCTGTCGGAACTCCTCCATACCAGTCTCAAGCCTATCCATACGGCCTGGGGAAGGTGGATCGGTCTGTCCCTGTGGCGTAGGCATGCCACCCTGGTCAGTCCTAGTCTCGGATGAGCCAGCTCGAATCTCGTCTCGGGCGGCAGCCCTCTGTGCTCTGGTAGTCCTCTGTGGCATAGTGACTGGTACAGGAAACAGGACAATAAGAACGGTGCAATAGAATCAAGGATACATGGAATCGAAGAAGGAATTTCAAGCAAGTATGTCCTAAAGCCACCTAGGCGGAATACCGCATCGCATGTATGCCGCGGACATACGTACACTACGCTACCCTGCTTAGGTCACTTACTCAACTACCAAGGGTCATCCTATACTCAGAAAGGTGAAACCTAACGCTCTGATACCAAGTTTGTCACGACCCGCAAAGTACGGAACGCGACCGGCTCTTAAGTTACGAAACGTCTCAAGGCGTCCGTAAAATAAGTAAGCCGAGGCCCAGAATACAAACCCCAATTGAAATTTTAGAGTGAAGGAAAACCAATTTATTTAAGCATTTACCTTATCACCTAATCAATTTGCCCCTTTTTAAAATAACTTTCCTTTTTACTAAAATTCCAGCAGAATTTCACTTGTAAAATCAGCCCCAACGGTACAAGCAGAATATAAACGAATAACAGTGCATGAGAAATAGCATGTCGACTCAAGTGAGCTCGACCCAGATATATCATAAAACAAATCCCCAAATCTCACAATCTCACATCTAGGTCAATATACAGTAATCCAAATAAAACAGGTACAACAGAAATGATAGTAGCAGTAGATGGAGTGTTCTAGATACAACAGATATATAAGGTGGTACAAAATGATAATAACCCACCTATGAGCAAAAGCCTCGAGTCCAGGCAAAAAGTGCAAAAGAAGCAAAAGTATCTGCCGCTACCGTGCTGACGGAGTGGACCTGCAGAAAAGCTGTGGCACAACGGGAGTGAGTTGCCAGCTCGTGAGTAATAAATAACATCTACTAAGGCTAACGTATGCATGCACACAAGTGTCCTGGCATCCCTAAAGCAGGTATAGCTACATGTACTAGCAGGTATGTATGCATCAACAGTGTACTAGCAAGTATATATATGTCACATGGATGCAATAACAGGTATGTATGCCACATGAAGCACTATCAAGTATGTATGAGAATTATCCTTTCCTTTGTTTTGAAACTCCCTTTTTAAACATCAGCATAATATCCAAGAAATCAGTAAAAACCGTGTCCAGCAGCGACACCTCAAAACTGTCCAAATCTCATATATCCATGTCCAGTATCTCTGGCCTCAGCCATCCGGCTGATCCACCTCAAAATCCATATCTCAATCCAGTGGCCACGGTCGGTATCCTTTGGATATCCGCCGTGCCAAATGAAGTCACCGGTAGGTAATCCGTCCCATACCAGGCTCAACGCCATCTCCTGGGATCTTCTTGCCCCGGGGTACCGTACCGGGTCCACCATGTACCCGTGACGGTTCCTCCACTTCTCGACACGGATCTCGAAAACCACAGCAAACTCATGGTGGACGACACTTTACATCACTAGAAAACCGCAACTTTTATATTTTTAAGCAGTTATCAGTTTGAAATCTTGCGGCTTTCCCCCAAAATCCAGAAATATCACAAATCCCATGAAATCAGCATAAATGCATATGTCGATGATTATGAATGCTTATGGTATCAATTTGCAATGTATGATTTACACTAAGCATGAGCAGATGATATGATAATACATATGCACAGGTATGGTAATTCTTATGGTTTCATTTTAAATATTTAATGCAATATCATGTTTCTAGGCAATTAACATGTTTCAGGTTAAGGTTATCTAGTGTCGTGACATGGCAATTACCAGGGTGTGTGTGTCCACATGAATAGTGCTCGTGCTGCATATAAAACCTGGTAATGGTGCATGTGTCCTACAATGAATTTGCGTATAAGGGTATGACATGTAGATATGACTGCGGTAATATTATGACAGTTTTATTATTATCATTCTAATGTCACAAGTACTATCAGGTTTACCAACTATAAGTTTATTAAATCAAACGGGCGACTCGCGCCATCCAAACGATCGTCCCCCGTAGATGTTAAATCTACTCACCCGTGATCCTGTGCTAAGCGTGTCCGACCACCTGCTTGCCTTTCTCCGCTGCGTTCGAAGTTTCTGCCGGCGAACCTGGAATTTACAAAGTCACATACATCAGGAAAATCCTGCAAAACGCGATATAACGACAAAAGGGATACGCGTGCGTGAACCCAAACGCGTGTGCACACGGCACGACGCGACGCGCACAAACCACCAGAACCTAAGCTGACACGCTGTGTCGCGCAGCGCGCCACAGAACCATGCGTATCACGCGCGTGTCGCACAAGACTTAAAACATCGAAAACACGCAAATAGCTCCAGATTTTGACTAAGGCCCAAAATCAAAAAGTTACAGATACCTACACACTAACCTACCCAGAAGGACCCTACACCCAAAATCCCCACACCCCACTCCCTACTCTGGCCGCAATTTGCGGCCAGAACGATTAAACCGGCGGCTGTGAGGGGGAGTTGGGTCCCCGTACTCTGTGTGTGTGTTTCTACTAGTCTCACCATGCTACAGTCTTCTCAATTTTATTCTGAAAGGTTCGGGTCAACAGCAGATCCTAAAGAGGTTAAAAAGTCACTAAAACTGTTAAAATACGCCAAGTCGGTAAATCGGGTGTCTTCTCGGAAAACTGGGGAAATCCTCTGGTTGACTGGCCTCACTAGCACCAAAAGGGGTTATTCTAACTAACACAACTTCCACTTATGACAAAATTCCCCTAAATCACCCAAAATCACAACTAAGCAAGAATTAAAAACTAATCGAGCTAGATTACCATAATATTAGCGATTTAAGGTTACCCATCAAGATTTAATGACACAACTACGCTTAAACAGACTAATTAACACTAGAAAGGGTTCATTGAACAACAAGTACTCTACAGTAACTAAACTTAGCATCACTACACCATTCTAGCATGAAAACTCCATTAAAACACTAAACTAGCCAAACAAACACGTAGCTTACACCAAAAGGAAAAAGGTTTAGGAGCTATATGTAAGTCGATGTAGTACACCCCAGTACTTGTGGGGAGGCGGAATTTTCAAAAACGATCAAGTTTAAAGAACGAACATCGACTAACCGCTTGAATCGAAGCTAAACTATAAATAACCGTACACAAAGTGTTTCTTAACTATTGTGTTTAGGGATTATACCTAACGAAATCTGTCCTTCGTCTTTGTGTCCTTCTTGGTTCTCCTCGACCTTCTCTAGGTAGTAGACGATCCACCCGAGAGCAAAACACCAAGCTAAACCTCTAACTTGAGGTAACTAATCTACTTTGATTGCTAATCAAAGAAGAAAGGATGATATAGAGTGAAGGTAATGGATGTTTAAGTCTAACTAAACCTTTGATCTCAACACATGAGGATTAAGGATTAGTCTCTTGAAGATGAGAGCTTGAGGAGAGAGAATGTGAGATAAGATAATGAGATGAGAGAGAGTGTATCATAATATATTATGAAGCATTCTTATTTTAGAATAATCAATAATAGAAATGAATAAGCATGCTTCATAAATGCAAAATGGTGATTCATTAAGCATGTGGCATTTATCATTTATGGTGCAATAATGATAAAGATGAATCACTCTCATGACTCACAATCTTATCCAAAGTAACCTCCTTAGTCACATCTTCTAGAAGCTTCTCGCACAATTACGAGAACGCCCCTCCGATCCGCAAAAATACGGAAAAACTTTAGACTGTAAAAATCCAATAACCGGATACCAGTAACTGGCTTAAACCAAAGCCGACTGGTAAAAACTGTCCGAAAGTCGTACGTGCGTAAACGTACGTATGCGTCCGAACCCTTTGTCGCAAAACCATGTGACCTCTATATCGTTTCGCCTGGAGTAGGAAACTCTCTGTGTGGGACTCTAGAGACTCGACTACTACGCTGGCAGTGGGTTTAACCACAGACCGTAAGCGGCACTAGCTGTACGTAACGGTCCCCAGGTAGTTGTCGATAAGAAGGCCGATGAGGAAACCCATCCGAACTCCTACTGAGTCTGATGTGACAATCTCCATACAGTCCGGTCCGTTCGTCCAAGACTATCGCATATCGGGCCTAGGGGGGCGGCAAGCGTCAGTCCCCTAATAGCGGTATAAGTCGTGTCGGAGTGAAGCCCATTACACCCTGAGAAACTACTGGAACCTACCAGTAAATCTCGCTTGCCCTGGCCAGGGACTTTGCGTAATGGCTCTCTGACACAGCACGATATCTACTCCCAATACCGGGAGGGACGAATCCTGTCTAACCGCCACTGCCTCCAAGTGCTCGGGACTGCACCAAACTGCTACCTGTTTGCACGACTCCTTTGAGCCGTGGTAGGGTAGCAATCTAAGAACAGTGGGACACACTCGAGGCGAAGTAGCAGTGTCAAGTCTGCGGACTACGCTGTACTCATGTCACCTGGGAACTGCTCACTGACGACTGGTATCAAACCAACCAACAGTTCCCTGTGAGTCCTGTCCGGTGTACCCGTAACCTAACGAGCACCTGCATACTATCTCCAGTACGACGTACTGACGGCTGTGGGACAGACCATCTCCCTAACTGGGATGAGAAGCGTACACACTAGTCTACTCCGGATATCGATGCTCTGTCTCGATAATCCAACGACCAGGGACCTGAATAAGGATGTGCTTGTAGACTACCCAGCCCCCACTAGTGTGACTGCCATCACAACGCTGGTAGACAAGCAAGATCCTAAGAGCTCTATCAATACGTACACTCACATATTAAGATAGAAATACCAAGTAGCATACTACCATGTTTAGCAAGACTGTTATATACATGTGAATATCCCAAGCTTCCATTAAGTAATATACAAACTAGTATGATACAGTAATGGCCTTCTAGGGCATAAACACTAACAATCTCCCACTTGCACTAGGGCCATGTACTGGCATATCGTAGACCAATGATCTCGAGTAGCCTCTCGAACTGAATCTGAGGAAGGGCCTTCGTGAATGGATCAGCAATGTTCTCTTCTGAAGCAACTCTCCGAACCTCGATCTCCTGACGATCAATGATCTCCCTGATCAGGTGATACCGCCTTAAGATGTGTCTGGACTTCTGATGGGAGCTTGGTTCCTTTGCTAAAGCTATAGCTCCGTTGTTGTCGCAATACAGAGGTATTGGATCAACTATGGTAGGAACCACCTGAAGTTCTGTTAGGAACTTCTTCATCCAGACTGCTTCTTTTGCGGCATCGCAAGCAGCTATATACTCCGCTTCCATCGTCGAGTCTGCAACGGTGTCTTGCTTGGAGGTCCTCCAGCACACCGCCCCTCCATTGAGGGTAAAGACATAACCCGACATGGACTTGGAATCGTCCTTATCACTCTGGAAGCCGGAATCAGCAAAGGCCTCCAACCTGAGGTCTTTTCCGCCGTAAACCAAGAACATCTCCTTAGTCCTCCTCAGGTACTTGAGAATGTTCTTTACTGCTATCCAGTGTTTCTCCCCTGGGTCCGACTGATACCGACTTACCACGCTCAGTGCGTAAGCTACATCTGGTCTGGTACACAACATCGCATACATTATAGAGCCAACCGCAGAAGCGTAGGGTATAATAGACATGCGTTCCCTTTCCAAATCAGTCTTGGGAGACATCTCTTTGGAGAGGGTGATTCCGTGACAAGCCGGTAGATTACCGCGCTTAGAATCTTCCATACTGAATCTTTTCAGTATAGTGTCGATATACCTGGACTGCGAAAGTCCCAACATCCTCTTGGATCTATCACGATAGATCCGGATCCCCAGAATGTACGAGGCATCACCCAGGTCTTTCATGGAGAACCTGTGTGACAAGAATCCTTTGACAGATTGTAGCATAGGAATGTCATTTCCTATCAATAGAATGTCATCCACGTACAAGACGAGGAATACGACACTTCTGGCCACAACTTTACTATATATGCACGGTTCATCTGGATTTTTGATAAAGTCATATTCTTTGACTGTCTCATCAAAACAGATGTTCCAACTCCGCGATGCCTGCTTTAGTCCATAAATGGACTTAAGCAGCTTGCATACTTTCCCGCTGCTCCCACTCTGATTGAAACCCTCTGGCTGATCCATATAGACGCTCTCTTCTAAATTTCCATTCAGAAAAGCCGTCTTTACGTCCATCTGCCAGATTTCATAATCATGGAAGGCAGCAATAGCAAGAAGGACCCGAATGGATTTGAGCATAGCCACTGGAGAAAAAGTTTCGTCATAGTCCAAACCAGGTCTTTGACGAAAACCCTTTGCAACAAGTCTAGCCTTATAGGTTTCCACCTGTCCATCTACACCAATCTTTTTCTTGAAGATCCATTTGCATCCTATGGGTTTTACCCCATCTGGAGCAAAGTCCAAAGTCCATACTTTGTTGGTGTACATGGACTCCATTTCGGTCCGCATTGCATCTAGCCATCGTACCGAGTCGCCGCTCTGGATGGCCTGCCGGAAGTCAGTAGGTTCATCATCATCGATGATGCAATCCTCTCTATCCCCATCTATGAGAAAACCGTAGTATCTCTCAGGCGGATGAGACGGCCTACTACTCCTGCGGAGGGGTGCGGGAATGTTCCGTTCTTCTTGAACCTCTGGTTCTACCAAACTTTCAGTAGCAGTTTGTGGTTCTGGAATTTCTTCCAGTTCTATTTCGCTCCCACTTGATTCCTTTTCTAAAAACTGATGTTCTAGAAAATGGGCATTACGAGAAACAAACACCTTCTGTTCCTCTGCGTTATAGAATAGATATCCCCTGGAGTGCTTTGGATATCCCACAAACTTACACTTTACTGATCGTGCCTCGAGCTTGTCCACATGCTGCTTTTTAACAAAAGCTGGACATCCCCAAATCTTTATATACTGTAGATGGGGTTTCTTCCCACTCCACATCTGATATGGTGTGGTAGGCACAGTCTTGGTAGGAACCATGTTCAAAAGATATGCCGCTGATTCTAGCGCATAACCCCAGAAAGATCGCGGTAACTCAGCATTACTCATCATGGATCGTACCATATCCAATAGGGTTCGATTCCGTCTCTCCGATACACCGTTATGCTGTGGAGTGTATGGAGGAGTAAGCTGAGAGAGAATTCCTTTCTCTTTTATGTAACCTAGGAACTCGGTACTTAAGTATTCTCCACCTCGATCAGATCTTAGTGTCTTAATACTTTTGCCGGTTTGGTTTTCTACTTCATTCTTATACTCTTGGAATTTCTCAAAAGCCTCGGATTTATGTTTCATCAGATAAATGAATCCGTATCTTGAGTAATCATCCGTGAAAGTAATGAAATAGGAAAAACCACCTCTCGCATGTGTAGACATTGGACCGCATACATCGCTGTGTATGAGTCCTAAGAGCTCGCTCGCTCTTACTCCTTGTCCAGTAAATGGAGTCTTTGTCATCTTTCCTTTGAGACAGGATTGACAAGTGTCATAAGATTGATATTCGAACGTATCCAAATATCCTTCTCTATGCAACTTAGTCAACCTTCTCTCATTGATGTGACCCAGTCTACAATGCCATAAGAAAGCTTTATTTAAATCTGGAGACTTTCTTTTTAGTGTGTTCTGGACATTGAAAATTTGGAGTTGGTTTAGAACATATATGCCGTTATTTAGAGTACCGGACCCAATCAAACCATGATTAAGGTGGATGTTAACAACATCTCTTACAAACGTGAAATCATAACCTTTATTTGATAACAAGGAAACTGATATGATATTACACGTTAAGCTGGGTACAAAATAACAGTTATGCAAAACCAAAATATGTCCACTCGTCAATCCAAGGTGATAATCCCCGACGGACGCAGCTCCCACGCTAGCTCCGTTAGCAACCCTGAGGATCATATCACCTTCCTTCAGCACTCTACGGTTTCTCAGTGCCTGCAATGAATTGCAAATATGAGATCCTGATCCGGTATCCAATACCCAGGAAGTAGAGTTGATCGACAGACAATTCTCAATTACAAACACACCTGAAGTCGAAGCCACAGCTTGCTTCGGTTCCTGGTTCTTGGCGTTCCACGCCTTGCAATCCTTCTTCCAGTGCCCTTTCCTGTGACAATGGAAGCACTCATCCTGGCCAACTACCGGTGCTGCAAGCTTTTTCTTTCCCTTCTTTCCCACCTTACTAACACCTCCTCTAGGTTTGGGTGCGGCCTTCTTCTTCCTTCCTTTGGCCCTAGCCTTGGACCCGGAAGAAGATGCACCGCCAACAAACATAGCGGGTGTTTCCCTTACCTTCTGTAAGGTGCCCTCTGCACTCCTTAACATGTTCAGGAGTTCCGCAAGTTCAACTTCTTTTCCTTGAAGATTGAAGTTGAGGATAAACTGGGCGTAGGTGGGAGGAAGGGACTGGAGAATAAGGTCTGTATAGAGCTCATTATCCAAAGTCGTCCCAAGGTCTGCGAGCTCCTCAATATAGCCGATCATCTGTAGGACATGTTCACCTACCGATGACCCGACAGCCAACCTCGCTCGAAATAATTTCTTAGAGGTCTCGTATCTTGCTATACGAGATTGCTCTCCATAAAGTTCCTTTGTATGGAGAAATATGCCATCTAGAGACATATCCTCGTGCCTCCTCTGATGTTCATTGTTCATAGAGGCAAGCACGATGCACTTGGCTCTCGCGCAATCTAAATCCCAGGTTTTGCGGATTTCCTTATCCGCATTGCTGGATTTGGGACCAGGGACAGCAGGTGCCGTAGCGGTGAGGACGTACCCCAGTTTGTCATAGGTCAAGGCCATTTTGACATTCCGCAGCCAATCTTTATAGTTTGGCCCCGTCAGTATATTCTTTTCTAAAAGTAACTTAAGTCCAGTCATTTTCAGGGTCGCTGCAATTAGGAGAGAGAGAAGAATACACTTTAGCATGATGCTCTTGCAAGTTTAGAGTGGTTTTTAGTTTATCTAAACTGGATGGCTCCCACTGTTTCTCGAATCCTTCCTCAAACCATAAAAGAAGAATTAGCCAGGACTATTCTCACCGTACAATACTTGCTTAACCGTTCAGCCAGGCCAGTGTCGATACTTCGAGGGAGGTTTTCCAACGCTTTCGCGAAGTTCCTTAATTAAATAACCTCTTTTCTCTGGGGGCGTAACCCCGCTGACACCTTTCTGGACACCTACTAGGTTTATAGCATTGATCGTTAAGTGACGAATATCCTGATAAGTAGCATATACTCACAGTAGGATCGGGATCCAAATATCATCGTATGATAATGTTGAAGGAATCCTACCAACATTCATCAAACTCCAAATGGTATGCATCTCTTTGCAAATTTCAGTTTCTTTAGAAATTCCCGATATATATTTCTGCCCCATGCTCTTATGACCTTGGCGTTAGGTCAAAATGTCATAAGTCACATGTCAAGTTCTACCCATCATTATCTTGTCAATTTGAACCCATCCGTATATATCCTTGACGTTCGGCCAAAATGATAATACGACTGTCCCAAACTAACTACATCTACCTATGCAACAAATGAATACCCAGTAGCTACCAAACACTATGCCTTGGCGTTAGGTCAAAATACATAGCTTGAATACTACTGAATACCCAGATGAAATGACGGAGGGCTACGAATGGTTTTGGCGAAACCGTGAACGTAGTGAACTTGATATAACCGAAGGAACCTGATAGCTTTTAAAAGGAGTGGTTAAAGCTCCGCATTTAAAAATATCTGTTTTAAAAATAACCGAGTGGTTTCTTTTAAATTGTTCCAACGATTTAAACTTTGGTTTGTTTTCTTTGCATTACAGATAATGCGTCCCATCATTAACCTATCATTGCAGAAAACAACGAAAATACAACGTCCTCTTATGCCATCCGCATTCGCCACTGGGTCCCGTCATCACCCGTTAGGTTACTTAACTAACGACAGAGCGGGGGCTGGGCTAGCGCGGGTGTAAAACATAAGTGACGTCTAAATAGCTATCATAAATATAGATATTTTACATTCGTCTGACGCAATGATATACATTCCAGAACACAGATAAACAATATTGGATTTGCAAGCAATCTGTATTTCTTTTGAGCCTGCAAGAAAAGACAGATTACACAGTTGTGATGAATAGCCGATACCCCACCCTCGACCCCTACGGGTACGGCAAACTACCCACCCGGCAGTTTGTGTACCCCACCTTGGGTCAGTCCTAGGAGCAAAAACAGTAAAATGAAATAATACAACGGTGGCTACAACCGCAACCTGGAAGTGCCCCGCAAAAATAATATTACAACAAATTACATTTACAACAAATGAATTAAACAATAACCCATGGCAAAACCCCGGCTATACACCACAACAGTCCAATACAGTTTATATGCACAAACAGATATAACCATTACAGAAATGTGCAACCCCCTGCCAACCGACATACTAGCAGTTAGGGGAGGTTTACGAACACATTAAGCAATCACAGATATAATCCAACATGCAAATACTGTACAATTTCGATCGATTAAACGACATTAATATTGCTCCAAAATCTGCTCTGTTAAACAGTAACCTGAGCAAATATTAAATATTCCAGAGAACCCCAAATACCAGAGAGGACCCACACAAGAAATACGAGTCCATGACTCGGCAACTCGGCCGCGGAACCGCGGCGAATCGGTGGGATCCGCCGCCCTTCCGCGGCGCTTTAGCCGATTCATGGGCTCGAATTTTTTGGGTGTTCTTCTGGACTCATTACAAGCTCTCTGCACTCACCTGAAAAATTTTAGGACATCATTTTAAGTTCGACAGAAACTGAACAGATTT
Source organism: Agapanthus africanus (assembly GCA_030015575.1). Taxonomy (NCBI): domain Eukaryota; kingdom Viridiplantae; phylum Streptophyta; class Magnoliopsida; order Asparagales; family Amaryllidaceae; genus Agapanthus; species Agapanthus africanus. Next base: position 392,587,430 of record JASDDO010000026.1, on the reverse strand, counting down.
AAGGTTTTCCGGCTTCGTTTTTCCGTTCGAAATTCGTACAAATTTGCAATCAAGTTATTTAGTGTTTAGCGAGGCTCTGATACCACTGTAAGTCGATGTAGTACACCCCAGTACTTGTGGGGAGGCGGAATTTTCAAAAACGATCAAGTTTAAAGAACGAACATCGACTAACCGCTTGAATCGAAGCTAAACTATAAATAACCGTACACAAAGTGTTTCTTAACTATTGTGTTTAGGGATTATACCTAACGAAATCTGTCTTTCGTCTTTGTGTCCTCCTTGGTTCTCCTCGACCTTCTCTAGGTAGTAGACGATCCACCCGAGAGCAAAACACCAAGCTAAACCTCTAACTTGAGGTAACTAATCTACTTTGATTGCTAATCAAAGAAGAAAGGATGATATAGAGTGAAGGTAATGGATGTTTAAGTCTAACTAAACCTTTGATCTCAACACATGAGGATTAAGGATTAGTCTCTTGAAGATGAGAGCTTGAGGAGAGAGAATGTGAGATAAGATAATGAGATGAGAGAGAGTGTATCATAATATATTATGAAGCATTCTTATTTTAGAATAATCAATAATAGAAATGAATAAGCATGCTTCATAAATGCAAAATGGTGATTCATTAAGCATGTGGCATTTATCATTTATGGTGCAATAATGATAAAGATGAATCACTCTCATGACTCACAATCTTATCCAAAGTAACCTCCTTAGTCACATCTTCTAGAAGCTTCTCGCACAATTACGAGAACGCCCCTCCGATCCGCAAAAATACGGAAAAACTTTAGACTGTAAAAATCCAATAACCGGATACCAGTAACTGGCTTAAACCAAAGCCGACTGGTAAAAACTGTCCGAAAGTCGTATGTGCGTAAACGCACGTATGCGTCCGAACCCTTTGTCGCAAAACCATGTGACCTCTATATCGTTTCGCCTGGAGTAGGAAACTCTCTGTGTGGGACTCTAGAGACTCGACTACTACGCTGGCAGTGGGTTTAACCACAGACCGTAAGCGGCACTAGCTGTACGTAACGGTCCCCAGGTAGTTGTCGATAAGAAGGCCGATGAGGAAACCCATCCGAACTCCTACTGAATCTGATGTGACAATCTCCATACAGTCCGGTCCGTTCGTCCAAGACTATCGCATATCGGGCCTAGGGGGGCGGCAAGCGTCAGTCCCCTAATAGCGGTATAAGTCGTGTCGGAGTGAAGCCCATTACACCCTGAGAAACTACTGGAACCTACCAGTAAATCTCGCTTGCCCTGGCCAGGGACTTTGCGTAATGGCTCTCTGACACAGCACGATATCTACTCCCAATACCGGGAGGGACGAATCCTGTCTAACCGCCACTGCCTCCAAGTGCTCGGGACTGCACCCAACTGCTACCTGTTTGCACGACTCCTTTGAGCCGTGGTAGGGTAGCAATCTAAGAACAGTGGGACACACTCGAGGCGAAGTAGCAGTGTCAAGTCTGCGGACTACGCTGTACTCATGTCACCTGGGAACTGCTCACTGACGACTGGTATCAAACCAACCAACAGTTCCCTGTGAGTCCTGTCCGGTGTACCCGTAACCTAACGAGCACCTGCATACTATCTCCAGTACGACGTACTGACGGCTGTGGGACAGACCATCTCCCCAACTGGGATGAGAAGCGTACACACTAGTCTACTCCGGATATCGATGCTCTGTCTCGATAATCCAACGACCAGGGACCTGAATAAGGATGTGCTTGTAGACTACCCAGCCCCCACTAGTGTGACTGCCATCACAACGCTGGTAGACAAGCAAGATCCTAAGAGCTCTATCAGTACGTACACTCACATATTAAGATAGAAAAACCAAGTAGCATACTACCATGTTTAGCAAGACTGTTATATACATGTGAATATCCCAAGCTTCCATTAAGTAATATACAAACTAGTATGATACAGTAATGGCCTTCTAGGGCATAAACACTAACACTATACCCCTAAGGGACCTTGCAACCAAGGGGAAGGAGAAGAAGGAGGGTGAGTGTTGCTACAACAGCTCCTGGTGCTTCAAACTTGGGCTGAAATGAGCTGATCTCCTACACTGCTTCAGGTCCTGAACAGGCTGAAGTTGCTGATGGTGTTGCCGGGTGTGGTGTAGTGTTATTTTGTGTTGGTTTTAGGTGATGCTAGGGGCAAGGGGTGAGGGGGTGTTAAGGGAAGAGTTGTATGCTGTTGGGGCTGATGTGGTGTGGGTTTTAGGCTGAGAGTGTTGTTGTTTCAGCTGATGTTGCTGCTGAATTTAGTTGGGGCTGAACTGATCTTTTTGTGGTAGAGCAAGGCTATTTGAGGATGGTTGTGAGTGTGTGAGTGTGGCTGAAGGGGCTGATGTGCAGCTGCTGTTGCAGAATAAGGATGTAGTAGAGCTGGAATGATGAAAATGGCTGAAGTTTTGGGGCTGATGTGCTGTTTGTAGCAGGCTGAGCAGGTTTTCAGGTGTTAGGGTGGCTGTAGCAGCTGCATAGGGTTTAGAGAGCTGATGCTATCCAGATTTTGTTGCTGGAATTTGGGCAGAAATTGTGCTGGTGATAGTGATGGGGTTATTTCAGCTGCTGATGCTGATTTCTGGTTGGCTAAAATCAGCAGAAAAATGCTGGTGTGTGTGTATATGTGAGATGAGTTTGAGAGGCAAATGGGATTTTGAAAAGAAGGTAGTGTAAAACAAATCAAGGCCCACCATAATCTCCCCTTCTAATCTCAAGACAACCCCAACCCTAATCCAATTAAAACTAAAACTCCTCAACTAACACCAAAAAAAAAAAAGAAGTTTAGACCACCATGGTTAACTTAACATAGCTAACCCACCAGCTCAAAATACGGCAAACCCAAATCTTAATCCCATCTGACGTGCACAAGTGTGTGTAGTCGAGATAAAATTCTACAAAAATAATCATAAACCCAGATAAAATACTAAAGTCCTGTTTTGGTAAACTTTTTACCAAAAACCCCACATTAACGCTTAATTACCACTAACCCTAAACTCAGGTGTTACAAAGCACATCCTTAAAGTGGTTCCTAGTAGTGGGAGTTTCGAGACTAGGTATCGATAATCCATTAGTAGACTAGTGTATACAGTCGAGACCCCGACAAGGGACGGTGGCTAGTCTCACAAGCCATTAGTGTCAGTTGGTTCACCTAAGATGTATACAGGTGCTCATTAGGTTATGAGTACACTGGACAGGACTTGCCGAGAACATACTAGTTGGTATTATACCCGACGTCAGATAGCAGTTCCCTGGTGACATGTGTACAGGTTAGTTCATCGACCTGAGATCGTCATTTGTCTCGTGTGAGTTCCCGCTGTGCTTTGATTACTACCCTACCACGGCTCAAAGGAGTCGTGCAAACAGGTTTTAGTTGGGTACAGTCCCGAGCCACATAGAGGCAGTGAGCGGATCGACAGGGGTTTCGTCTCTCCCGGTATTGGGGGTGAGATCGCGCTGTGTCTAGGAGAGCCATTACACGAAGTCCTTGGCCAAGGCAAGAGATTTACTGGTAGGTATTCCAGTAGTATCTCAGGGTGTTCTGGGCTACACTCCAACACGACTTGTACCGCTTTTGGGGGTCTGACTTTTACCAACCCCCTAGGCCCGTCATGCGATACTCTTAGACGAACGGACCGGACTGTACGGATATTGTCACTGACAGGCTCAGTAGGTGTCAGGATGAGTTCGCTCATCGACCTCCCTTTTGGTCAATACCTGGTAGCCCGTTACGTACAGCTAGTACCACTGACGTGCTAGTGGTTAAATCCACAGCCAAAGTATTGACGAGTCTTTAGTGTCCCCCACAGACTGTTTCTCATGTTTCGGGCGAAACGTTGTAGAGGCCGTATGATATATGGCAGGGTTCGATCATATACGTGTAGTAGTGCACGGATCTTGATCGGACAGATCATGCTAGTGGGCTTTGGTTTAAGCCGGATCCTAGTATTAGATTTGTTGGATTACTTTAGTCTCATCGTATTCGCATTCAGTCGGAATGCGGATGCAGGTATGTATATACAGGTGAGGGGTATTCTTGTGATCCGTCACGAGTTTACTTTAGATGTTGCCGTATCTTTTTATTGTTGTAAACATTTGGGTTAATGTTTACAAATGGAAATTGTGAGCTTTAAATCATGATTAGGAGCATTAATTATGACACATGCATAAGTGGTGACTCATGGTCTCTTTCTTTGTGCATGTGTCATATATTGTGATTGATTTGTGGTTGATATGATAAGAGGAGAGAGAAGGGGCTGCCATATGAGAGCTTGGTCTTGTATTTTTCTAGCACTCTCTCTCATTTTATCATCATACAACACAAAAGAAAAGAAGAGGCTTCTTCTTCTTCTTCTTGCTCTAGCTCACAACCTCCATTAATGGCATTATCTCTAACCTCCATCCATCACACACATTCTCTACATCGCCTTGGACACGTCGGCTAGCGAACTCTTGCCCGAGTTGCTTCGGATGAAGCGGGAGCCCGTAAAAAGACTCGATGATGTGGTGCCCTTTCCGACGAGAAGACCGGAGCTCGGAGATGCCGCGAGGAGCTTGGTATGGTGGCCAAAGACCGAAGGACATGGATCGATCGGTATAGCCTTTCCAACCCTTTCTCTAGTTGCTGGTTATAGGTTAATGGTTCGATCCAGATTTAAAGTATACGATAGCGCCGGTTTCTAGTTTAATAAAAGTTTTCGTTTCCGCATTTTGGTCTCGGACAGACGGCCGGGGCGCTACCGTAGACTTACATAGTATCAGAGCCATTCCATTAACCTTTACTAGCTTACTCTAACGTATTTAGAACTTCGATCGAACAAAATTTCCGAAACCGCAATTTCAAAAACGAAGTTTCTGTCGAATTTTTTTGTTGTCGAAAAATTATTTTGAGTATTGCAGAAAATCAGGCAGGCTTTTTTAAGAGATCTGATAAAATTTGGTATACTGATATCCCTGTAGCACCGCGGAATCGCGGCCGTACCCACGTTTTGGCCGCGGTCCTGCCGCAGTACTGTAGCCACACTGCACCAAATTTTCTGAGGTGGTCTTTGAATTGGAATTGGGGTTTCTGGTAATTTTATTTTTGGCCCAGATTATTTTGAGTTGGGTATTGTGGTTGGGGCCCACTTCGGGAAATTTTGTCGATCGAAAATTTTAAATATGTTAGTTCACTGTGTTTACATTATATCTGCGACCGTGAATGCCATTTGATTGGTAAATCTTGTCTAATTGCTATAGCCTTTTTAGACGGATTTGCGAACGTGACATTCACGTTGATGTTCTGTGTTGTGCTGTGATGTTGTGGATTTTTCGTGGTGGATAGCCTAGATGCAATGGTAGTATAGTTTGGTTATATTTGTACATTTGATATTGCGGGGTGAGCGTCCGACATATGGACAGTCGTCATTGCCTGTTTGTATATTATTCTTTTGGGGCACGACCGGGCTGAGGTCGATATACCCGTTGTGTATATTTTTACTTTCTGTACTAGGATTACCCCGCGGTGGGGTGCACGGATAGCTGGGTTCTAGAAGGCAACGGGCCCGCATCTCATGGCTTTGAGTCGGAAGGGGATTTACTCTAGAATTGGCGGGCTATTCGCCGCACTCGTAGGGGGTACAGGTTGACCCAAGGAGGGGTGCTCAAGTTACCGGATTCCGTGAAGTGCTGGGTGGTCCATTCACTTTGCTGTAGGGGGCTACCTCGCTTCAGGTTTTGGCGTGTAACTTGCCGCGCCCATAGGGGTCTAGGATTTCATTGCACAGGCTATCCACACGATCAGGGGAACGTCGGGTTTCAGTAGCGGCTCTATGAAACCCGGGGATCCCAGATTATCTGTATTGTTCTGTGATGCTTATTACATTTCTGTGATTTTGCATTTTATCACGTCTTGAGTGATTATTATATATTGATATATATACTAGTAGATGTTGTATATGTTTTACACCCGCGTTAGTCCAGTCTCCGCTCTGTCGTTAGTTAAGTAACTTAATGGGTGATGAGGGACCCAGTGGAGAATGCGGATGGCATATACGTACATCGTATTTTCGTTCTTTTGTGGTGTGATCAATTAATGGGACTGCATTGATTCGGATCAATGCAATCTAAACAAACCTATTCTGATGTTGTTGGAACATTTTTCAAAAAGCTGTTATTGCAAGGACGTTTTCTTTTGTTTTGCACAGTGGTATTCGGTTATGAATATCCAACACCTCAGTCGACGAGGCAAGGGCCGAGATCCCTTCACTGGGAGTGACCCCTTGGGCAGAAGTTTGCGTCAGGGTAATAACTTCACTATAGCCGATGGCCGTTTTGCTTTGCATCATGGTATTCAGTTGGAATATCCTGCACCTCATTCTACGGGGAAAGAGCCAAGATCCCTTCACCGGGAGTGACCTCTTTAGCAAAGGTTTTCGCCACTATATTTATAAAAAGTTATCCGGTTCCTTCAACGATATCAAGTTCATTACGTTAAAGGTTTTTCACCAAAAACCAACCGTAGCCCTCCGTCATTTCAGATTAGTATTGCTTAGTATTCGTGCTACGTATGTTGTGCTCAGCCAAGACGTAGTGTGCGGTAGCTCTGTAATGCTTTTCTGTCTTATGGATATGTGATTGGTTAGGACAGTCGTACGGTCATTTTGGCTCAGTCAAGAACTCGTGCGGGTGGGTCTAATGCAATAAAGATAATGACGGGTTGAACTTGGCTTGGATCCTTTGATATGTTGGCTCAGTCAAGGTCACTTGGGTCCTAGGGGTAAAAACACACATCGGGAGTTTCTAAAGAAACTGAAACTTGCCAGGCATGCGCATACCTTCTGGAGTGTGATGACTTGAGTGGATTATATCAGGTTATCATGCGATGATAGTTGGATCCCGATTCCCACTGATGAGTTGGTTTACTCCTCGGGTGATCCCGACTAATTCCTCTTTCAGGTTTGGAGAAGAATTTGAGGTTACAGTGGGAGGTTTCCTGATTAGATAAATTGATAATCATTCTGATCTAGGTTAGAGTGCACGCTGAGTGTTTCTTTTCTCTCTCTCTTTGGCAGCGACCATGACCCGACCCTTGACTATAACTCAGTAACCAAGTTAACCGAACTTTCTTAAAACACTGGCTTTTGGATTGTCTGAGTTGCATACCTCATTGCTACTCCTACTTTTACCCTTTTCTCCAGGACACCCCGTATTATTACGAACATCCACTTCCATTGGATAAAACCATCGTATGGTTATATAAGAACTCGAAGGAACTTTTTCCAGATTCGAGGATGGTTTCCGGTTCTGGAGAAAATGAATAGGACTATTCAGTTGTCTTTTCCTTTTACCTTCTCTCAGATTGCGAGTGCTCCTTGGATTAGGACGGTACACCTGTTACGCTAATTGGATAGTCTTCATCCAAACCATAGGCAGGTGCCGAACGGTAGGGAATGAAGAAAACCATTTAGCCTAAAAGGTGTACAGAAGGTATTAAGTAAAGACAAATAAAGGGATTAGTAAGAGGGCAAAGTAAATTGCGACTGTTATTCACGACCAAACCAAGTATTTCATCGCCACTCCTACTTCACCTTTGTATTTCTCCAGAACACTCCGTATCACTACAAAGATCCACAATTATTTGGATACTCCATCGTATGGTTATATACGAACTCGAAGGAACTTGTTCCAGTTCGGGGATGGATTCTGGTTCAGGAGAAATAGGAATAAGGTTTTATTCAGTTGTCTTTTATCTTCGCCTTCTCTCAGGTTACGAGTACTCCTAGGATTAGGAGAGTACACCCATTATGCTTATTGGATAGTCTTCTTCCAAACCATAGGCTGGTGCCGAACGGTAGGGAGGGAAGAAAACCATTTAGCCTAAAGGGGTGTACAGAAGGTAATGACTAAAGACATATAAAGGGATTTGGAGAAATGGCAAAGAAATATACGGTTATAGTTATGAATCTAATAATGGAAGAGGCATTACTAGGAATACCCGGATATCCCTTCGAAACATTTACATGTTTCAGTTTCACTGTGTATTGTTAATAGAAAACTGATTTCCCAATTAGTCCTTGCTCCAGGGTATGTATTTACCAGGTTTGATTCTCACATCTGTATGGTGTTACAGATGATGAGTGGGAGCAAGTTATTGGGAATTGGGTGATCATCCTCATTATATCGGGATTCGTTGTAATTGGTGATATTTGAGGAAATCGCCTGGGTTGTTTGCCGGACGGCAAATATTTGGTTTTGAATATCCGTTGTTATGCACCAATTTCAAATTGATATATCTGTACGTTTATTTTTATAAAGTGAGATATAACTTTTTGAAATTATGTCCATGACATTTACCTATATCAGTGGATGGTTAGGTAAGGAGCATTAAACAGCGGTGTAATTCTTCTTAATCATAAGTACAGTTTTCAACCTACGACACACAGGGAATGAGTTATAAGACTCAGGGGACTTATACATAGTATTGTATGTTGTCCAGTGTCCATAAGGACAGAGGGGTTGGTACTCGTACTTTATTCTGCTTACTTATGACTTCTCTAGTTCTTAGACATGTGTTTCGTAGAAATGCAAGGTCTAAGTTTTGAGAAGTTTTAGGTATATGAATAAAGTAGAGAACCAGGTATTGCAAGTATCAGAATTCTTCAAGGTGATCGAAGATGTAGATACTTGTGTATGGTATTCAGTTGATTGTAATGATTATGAGAACTTGCTTCTCTTTCAGGTTACTCATATTTTGGATGCGCTCCTAAGTTGAGTAACGCTGATCGGCCTCTCTCCATTTAGTTGACATGCACTGGAGACAGCTGCATGATTTGAATCTGGTTCCAATTAAATCAGTGCCTCTGTTTCTATATTGGATATAGAATAGTTCATATCTTAACATTGTTAGGGTACGGGGAGTTTTCCGGCTTATGCTTAAAACCAGACTCTGGATAACTCAAGGCACGTTTCTGTAATGGCTGTTTGTGGGTTGACCCGGGCTATGACGAGGGTTGACTTTCTACCATCTGGAAGATCAATAGTGATATTGTTCTTGACTCGCCACAGTTTTAGTAAAATGGATTTTTTCAGAAAACAGTAGTGGGAGTATGGTAGAACTGGAAGTGATTCCAGAACCGCAAACGATTACTGAAAATTTGATAAAAACCTAAAGATTCAATTTGGTTTGACATTTCATTGGCCACACCGCAGATATGGTGGGTAACCTCAGGCACCCGAGAGGTATTTCGGTAGCCTCAAGGACGGTGACAAGGAGGTTCTTGTTTACCCAGACTTGCCATTGCTGTTGTTCCAGACTGTGAGACCCGGCAGGAGGATGAGTATAGCGTCGTTCTAAACTAGCTTTAGAAGTGTACGTGTATATGACTCTGCCAGAGGGTTGTCATAGTCAGTGAGAGCAGCGGAAGCATAGTGAACAAGTAGCTTATGTCTATTTATGGACTAAAGCAGTTATAGCGGAGATAGATCATCTATTTCTGATGTGACAGTCATAGGTTTGACTTCATCAGAATAGGGGATGGATTTGTTAAGAAGGTAGTAGGGTGTGATGTCCTGGTATTTGGATGACATACACAGAGTAGGAAGTGAAGTTCCTACACTACGATCGGTTATGCTTTGGTTGTCACACAGTGGTTTTTCCATAAAAGGACTTGGATATTACATCAGACATTCTGGTAACTAGATCTATGGTTTTAGATCTAGATTTGGGTAGTTTTCCAATCTGGGTACTTAGACAGTATTCTAAAAGTATTTAGAATGGACGACTCCTGGCACGGTAGTATACCTGCAGGTGATGGAGTCACCCTCTCTAAAGGTGTCTTACAGACTAAAGGGGAGAGGGATGTGCATGATTGACATATCATTTGCTTAGGCAATTGAGTCAATCATGAGATGTCAAGTACCACACCAGATTTTGTTTTTGCACTAGATGCAATAAGTTGATATTAATCCAATCCTAGAGAAACGTTCGGAAGAAGTTTTAGAACATAAGTGGATGTTCTAGGGATATGATAACGACAGTCTCATTCAGGTAACGGTTATCATTACAGGCTTCCAAGGTGACCTGAATGACAGAGTGACTGTCAGAGTTATAGTTTTCCCACTGACGAGGGGTAGTAGTTTTGGACAGGAGGTCCAAGCGGATACTGAGGGAGGCATAGCGCAGGATACTGATTAAGTTCAGTTGACGATACAGTCTAAGAAGTTTGGATTTAGCGTTCATTTATGAACTAGGTTCCATCAGATATCCAGACATATTCTAAGACAGGTATTGCTCATTTTGGGAGATGGCTTTTTCCGCGAACTTGGGATAAAGAGAGACATAGAAATAAACATTAGGGCGGATCCACTCACTGAGGCTATTCCTCGAACGCAATAGTTTCGCAAACGGGCTTTGTGAGACTGATTAGTAGAGTAGCTGGGTGTTCGGTATCACACGGGCTGAGAGTATGCGACATCGCAATAATTAGCCTTGAGTGCAAATGGGAGATTGTTGGATATAGTGCCCTCAGAGTCAATTATTGGATCACAGGCACGTGATTGCAGTGATTGAGGGAGGACCTATACCGGTAGGACAGTCTTACTAGAGATGATAGTATGCTATCTGGTTTGTCTTTATCATCGTATACTGATTTAGGTGACCTTACAGGTCGCAATTACACATTGATAGAGCCCATAGGATTCTTGCTTGACGGCTAGCAGTATGATGGCGATCATATACGTGGGAGCTGGAGTCTATAAGCACATCCTTAAAGTGGTCCCTAGTCGTGGGAGTTTCGAGACTGGGCATCGATACTCCATTAGTAGACTAGTGTATACAGTCGAGACCCCGACGAGGGGCGGTGGCTGGTCTCACAAGCCATTGGTGTCAGTTGGTTCACCTAAGATGTATACAGGTGCTCATTGGGTTATGAGTACACCGGACATGACTCGCCGGGAACATGCTAGTTGGTATTATACCTGACGTCAGATAGCAGTTCCCTGGTGCCTTGTGTACTGGTTAGTTCATCGACCTGAGATCGTCATTTGTCTTGTGTAAGTTCCCACTGTGCTTTGATTACTACCCTACCACGGCTCAAATGCGTCTTGCAAACAGGTTTTAGTTAGGTACAGTCCCGAGCCACATGGAGCCAGTGAGCGGATCGGCAGGGGTTTCGTCTCTCCCGGTATTGGGGGTGAGATCGCGCTGTGTCTAGGAGAGCCATTACATGAAGTTCTTGGCCAAGGCAGGAGATTTACTGGTAGGTATTCCAGTAGTATATCAGGGTGTTCTGGGCTACACTCCGACACGACTTGTACCGCTTTTGGGGGTCTGACTTTTACCAACCCCCTAGGCCCGCCATGCGATGCTCAAAAACGAACGGACCGGACATACAGATATTGTCACTGACAGGCTTAGTAGGGTGTCAGGATGAGTTCGCTCATCGACCTCCCTTTTGGTCAATACCTGGTAGCCCGTTACATATAGCTAGTACCACTGACGTGCTAGTGGTTAAATCCACAGCCAAAGTATTGATGAGTCTTAAGAGTCCCCCACAGACTGTTTCTCAAGTTTCGGGCGAAACCTTATAGAGGTCGTATGATATATAGCAGGGTTCGATCATATACGTGCAGTAGTGCATGGATCATGATCGGACGGATCATACTAGTGGGTTTTGGTTTAAGCCGGATCCTAGTATTAGATTTGTTGGATTACTTTAGTCTCATCGCATTCGGTCGGAATGCGGATGCAGGTATGTATGTACAGGTGAGGGGTATCCTTGTGATCCGTCACGAGTTTATTTTAGATGTTGCCGTATCTTTTTATTGTCGTAAACATTCGGGTTAATGTTCACAAATGGAAATTATGAGCTAGAAATCATGATTAGGAGCATTAATTGTGACACATGCACATGTGGTGACTCATGGTCTCTTTCTTTGTGCATGTGTCACATATTGTGATTGATTTGTGGTTGATATGATAAGAGGAGAGAGGAGGGGCTGCCATATGAGAGCTTGGTCTTGTATTTTTTCTAGCACACTCTCTCATTTTATTATCATACAACACAAAAGAAAAGAAGAGTCTTCTTCTTCTTCTTCTTCTTGCTCTAGCTCACAACCTCCATTAATGGCATCATCTCTAACCTCCATCCATACACTCTCATGTGATGAGAATCAATGGATGCTTGAGACAAAGTTATCACACACATTCTCTACATCGCCTTGGACACGTTGGCTAGTGAACTTCGTGCCCGAGTTGCTTCGGATGAAGCGGGAGCCCGTAAAAAGACTCGATGATGTGGTGCCCTTTCCGATGAGGAGACCGGAGCTCGGAGATGCCGCGAGGAGCTTGGGATGGTGGCCAAAGACCGAAGGACACGGATCGATCGGTATAGCCTTTCCAACCCTTTCTCTAGTTGCTAGTTATAGGTTAATGGTTCGATACGGATTTAAAGTATACGATAGCACCAGTTTTTAGTTTAATAAAAGTTTTCGTTTCCGCATTTTAGTCTCGGACAGACGGCCGGGGCGCTACCGTAGACTTACAAGTTTTAGTGTAATTGTATGGTAGTGCTTATAGTGTAATTCCTTAGTCGCGAAACCCTAGGGTAAAGTTCACACACACACATGCACACACGTGATATGGTTTTGGGTGTATAGTTTATATGTATATATATGTGTGTGGATGTGTTGATATCTATATATATATATATATATTGTAACGTTTTGAAAATCGTTTCGGTGAAATTTCGAAAAATCGGTAAAATAAGGGGGTTTTCTGTAAAAAGTCAAAATACAAATATCTTATTATAAAAATTAAATATACATATTCTAGCTATGTAATTGCTATTATTTGGTGTTTATTGAGCCGCTGGTGAAATTTCAAATTTTCTGAAAAAAATATTATTTTATTATTATTTAAGCCGTCACTAATACATTTAATTAGGGAAAATTACAAATTGGAATGACTTGAAACAAATTTTGTGCATCATAAAACATTAAATAAAATTTTATCATGTGGTTTTTGGAACGAAATCATTTGCCAAAACGGTTTAGAAATTATTGAAGAAAAAAGGCTTTTTTTAGCGTAAATGGATGTTTGGGGTATTGTATTTATCATTTTTCATCACCCCACACCCGTACCCACACCCACACACCCCTATTAACTTCTCCCCATGGCTGAATTCAGCAGCCCCCATTTTTTTTCCCCACTTGAATTTCAAAGGAAAGAAATGAAAGAAAAGAAAAGAAAATGGAGAAATGAAGTGGACCTTTGACCTTGAATTGACTTTGACTTCTCCCCCCCACTTTCTTTACCTCCCTCTCTCTCCTCTCCCACTCCCATTCTAGCAGCCCCCCTCCTACAGCAGCAACAGCTCCCCCCCATTTCCCTTCTCTTTTCTCTTCAAAACTTCATCAAAAATTGCCCCAAAATCCATCAAAAAAATCCCAAAACCCAAATCCGACTCCTACCCATTTTAGCTTAGCCCGTATAGCATGGATCCTTGTGAAAAGAGAGCATTTTGGAGGGCCATGGATGCTTGTGGATCTTCAAATGTTTTTGGGTATAATTCTAAACTTTTTGCTTAGTTTGTTACTTAATTTCTTAAAGCTAAGTTAATTAAGTGTTAATTTGGGTTATGTGAGTTTAATTGCATGATTAAAGATCAAGTTAGGGTTTGTTGTGGAAATGAGTTGTGTTTGATTGTGTATGGTTTAGTGAGGTGGATTAACATATTTAGTTTTGTAGAAAACTAATCTAGTTGTTAATTACAAGTTGTTACTTGAAAAATGTCCAAATTAAGCTTTTTGTTGCAAACTAGTTTTTTTGATTTAATTCGAAATATGAGATTAAAAATATGGTTAGGGTTTTTATCATATTATTAACTTTATTAAGTGTAGTTTAACACTTTAGTTCATGGAAATCCAACCTAAATTGTAGTTTGTGCATTTTTGCTGTGAAATTGTTAAAAAGTGTATTTTGTAAACTAGAATATTAGGGTTTTTGGAATTTAATGAGATTAAATTCCGGAAATTGTTTCTATGACTTATTTAAGATATTTAATAAGTATATTGGCCGCTACATTCATTTAAATATCATGTTTTGTACAAAAACGGCGAATTGTGCTTGCTAGATTTTCGGAAAAACGACTTTTTAAGTGAAATTGGGGTTTTTGGGAATTGTAAGCTATTTTATATTATAATTAGTGCTTGTAATTGTGAAAATGAGTGTGATTGGATTTTTCTCGATGGTTTGACGTTTGTACATCGACATCGAGGGTTGGTTTGACTATTCTTGCATGCGTAGGCGATAGGTTTGGACCTACGCGTGATACGCGTGCCGATTTGATTTTCGTATGTCGTTTCGATTTCGAATTTAGTTTTAATGCGATACGGTGCGTTATGATATGTAGGTACCCCATGTGGACTTCGAGACGACAAGCAAGCGCGTGGCGACGTCGGCACCGGCTAGCGAGGACCAGGTGAGTAGATTTATATCTACGGGGAGAAGTCGGGTGGATGGCGTATAGCACCCCCGCAGTCCGTGGTGGTGTATACGGATGCGTATACACACCAACAATTATTATATGTTATTTGGGATTAATAACGATGCTTAGGATGGATATTGGTGTGTTGGATTACTTTAGTGTTGCGAACCCTAGGGTAGTGTTGCACTACACATACACACATACATACTTGCATACATTCCTATTGATATGTGCTCATGGGATTCTTTATAGTTATGGGTTCACATGGGTATGGGACTATGTGTTCACATACGGATTTGAGGATGATACTTGGGATTGAGCTGAGTCGATGAGATTTGATTTGAGGCCGTGAGATCGGTGATATAGCAGGGTTCGTATTTGAGATACGACATGACGTTGTAGCGGGTCCTTGACGTAGTGTTTCACCCACGTCCATGCATACATAAGCGGTATCAGTATGGTACTAGACGTAGATCAGTACCGCGATCATGATATTTGATAAAGAGGATACCAGGTGAATAGTATGATGAATGTGATATTGACCCGTACCCAGATTTGGGATGCCGTACGACGGATTTACGTACGGGCTATATATTGATGATTGATCCGCACTCTTGACATGGGATGTCTGATTATAGATATGGTATCGGATATGATATTATTGAGGCGAGATCACCGACTAATATATATACAGGTATGTATATACATCGACTCAGATGTTAGGCGGTTTCCTTACCTGTAGTCCAGTTGGTTAGCTTAGCCCTTTAGTTTAGTTTAGTTGTTAGATTAGATTCGATTCTTACCTATTTCAAAAACTAACGAATCGTGGGTATTTTAAAAGACAGCCCAAGGGATCCTACGGATATTTCAAAAGACGTATCTTTTCATAAAAACACCGTAGCCCCTATTTTCAAAACCTCATGATTCATGTTATTTCAAAAGGCACCATTTGTAGGACTTATATTAGGTTAACGCAGATTAGTTATAGTTGCGTCTAGTATTCAGCTCCCGCTCTTTATTGTGGTTCGCTTCGCATCGCATGCTTATATTATTTTTCATACTCGATTATTGATATCATGCTGTTAGGACACCAGCACCATTACCGATGATGCGTATGTACCACGTACACTTACTTGCCGGCTCACACACATCTTCATCGGTAATTGTCATGCCACGTACACTTTAGAAATACTATTGCATTGACATAGGTTGTTAGCTAATAATTTAGACATGATATTAGTGTACTCGCCTTATATGCTAGATTAGACATTGTAGATATTACTTGTTACTTCATGCATGTTAATATTCATTGTTATGCCGCATTCATGGATTTTTATGCCGATATGCACTGTTTACATGCTATTGAGGATTGGACTCGGATTTCTATGAGATTTTCTGGTTTTGGGGGAAAACCACAAAACTTATATAAGCTTCTTTCTCTCTTTAAAATAAAAAGTGCGGTTTTCCCATGATGTATGAGTCGTCCACCATGAGTTTCTGATGGATTTCGAGACCCGATTCAAGGAGGCGGATGAACCGTTTCGGGTACATGGTGGACCCGGTAAGGTACCCCGGGGCAAGAAGTGCGTGATGATGAAGATGTGAGCCTAGCAGGGGAGCACTACCTACCGGTGATTTTACCCGACGCGTCGGATATCCGGAGGATACCGTCGTGGTCTTGAGATGGATGGTAGGGGCCGGTCTGGACTGACGGCGCCCTAGATATTGTGATTGAGACATTGAGATTTCGAGATATTGAGGTACAGAGACTGTAATACAGAGATATCGAGATATTGGGATTACGTTTTGTGCCGATGCTAGGCACTGTTTTATGCTGATTTCATTATGATACCTCATTTTAAAAATACAAAGGAAATCTCACTAACTTATGGAAACAGTTCTTCATTTACATGTATTCTGTTTTCATGCATTCATACCTCATTCATATGATATATTGCTACCTGAGGCACTGACACGGGCACATGAGATTACACTCGGGTTAGATATTTATCCTAGCCTTGTTATAGGCTGCATGTTATATACTTTTTTTGAGGATATATTATGATCGTATGACCTAGGATTGCGTCATACATGCGATTTCTGTGCGTAGATGTTTTTCTATTCACGAGTTGGCAACACACCCCCGTTGTGCCCCAGTTTCTTGCAGGTTTGCCGTACAGGTTTCATTACGGCTTTGCGGGCTCAGTTTCATTCGGGTGACTTGCCAGTAGGTGGGTTTTTCTTGTATCGTACCCATCCTATTACCTTGTATAATATTATTCCGTTGTATCTAGTAAATTCCATCAACCAAACATGTATTTATTTTGAGATAGAGACCAATGATGTTATTCTTTCGACCTTAGAGTCGCTCGTTATATTTCTGGTGGTTTTGAGTTTCCTTTTGAGTTTTGATCCTCGCCGTTGGCGTTGTATATTATATTGCTTGTGTGGTTGTGACCGTCGATTGACGAAGAGCTAGCTCCCGCTTGGGGATGCCTTTTTCTTGATTTCGTATACTATTCATGTTGTATCCCGTTTGGGGGCCAGTATTTACACAGGAGACTCTGCCGAAATTTTCAGTAAATTTTTGATGTTTTAAAAACCGCATAATTCGGCTTATGCTATTGAAATTACTTGCTTTAAGTTGGTTTTTCCTGCACTCTACTACTTTTCTTGGTTTGGATTTCTGGGTTTTCGGTTTACTTAGATTACGTACGCCTCGAGACGTTTCGTAGTTTAAGTGCCGGTCATGTTCCGTACTTTCGGGACGTGACAAAGTTGGTATCAGAGCGTTAGGTTTTAACCTTCGGAGCGTAGGATGACCCTTGGTTGATGGAATAGGTGACTAAAGTAGAGTGACGTACCGTTGGTATGTTCCGCGGCATATTTACGACACGCCACTCCACTTATGAAGCCTTAGGATGTACATTTCCTTGTTCAGTATTATATTCCTTCCTGATCTAGCCTCATCGTTACCAGTTTGGTTTTGCTACCACGATTTCGGGCAGGGAGAGCTACGGCTAGAGTTGCGGTCAGCAGGAGCTCGTCACAAACGAGGACTGACCAGGGCGTGATTCCGGCGACACCCGATTGTAGAGAGGTGTCTTTTGATTGTGTTTTCGCACCACGAGCGTTGATGGATCGCTGTATGAGATTACTCGGACGGACAGATCAGCACCAGAGGATTGAGCCAATGATAGAAGGTCACTAGTCACCCACGGATGAATGACTAAGACATGTGGTTCGTTCGCCTACCCGATGAGAGGTCATCAGATAGATTGATTCCAGCTAGAGACGACTTCACGCGGAGACGTTGGGAGTCGACAGAGACGATCGAATGTCAGAAACCTATTATTCCAAGTTTAAAGTAGTCGGAAGGACATGTAGGTAATTCTATGGTCCCTCTAGAAGAATGAAACCCTAACTCGACATAATGACCGTGTGAAAGCCTTTGAACCTTAGGGTTTGCGGCAGTTCCACGGCGCCATTAGTGAGTCTTGGGTTTGCCCTTCTACGGCTGGACCACCGATGCTGTGGTATATACTCGATACTATTAAACTGTACCCAAGATGTTGAGCTCTTTGGGGATTATGAGGTTTTGACGAATCGATTGGATGGCTCGACTTAATTCAGATGCTAGGTGGTGAGATGCATTCTTGGGAGACTCCAGATACGAGGATAGTTGTTGGAGCTCAGTCCATGCGGCCGCGACGAGACGAGTCCAAAGCAGACGACATTAGAGAAAAGTGGAGTAAGAGGTTCATACCAGATCTAGATGAAATGACGTTCCACTCCGCCGACATCAGAGATGCGATGCGCATGCCGAGGCATGGTACTTGGACTTACCTTCCAGAAGGAGTCGCGATGTGTATGCAGTCGTTCCAGAGCAAGATGCAGATATAGGAAAGGACAACGACTTCCGGACAGTTGGCAGAGACGAGGCATGGAATAGACCATGAGCAGGATTCCTTCCAGGCCACTGATGCAATGATATTTGCACCCAGGATCAGATGTGTCACGTGCATTCAGAGAGCCAGAGGCCGACGCCAGTGATATGCTGCCTTGACAGGGCCGATGAGCCGATGGATTGTGAGATTGGTAATCCACGGAGAAGACTTGGACCCAGGAGTGGTCATGTTACGCACACCAGCAGGCCAGAGTTCATGATCATCGACGAGACGTCCCACTAGTGACCGCGACAGTTGGCCCGAGATTCTTAGAGGATGCACTTGAGCGGTACTGTTCCGCCATTATTGATTTCGATATTTTGGATGATTTATTCGTATGATTTGATTTTGATGATTGAGGATTTACGATCTTTGCACAGTGTTGCACTTGATATCATTTTCGTGCTTTAGTTTCACATGTTTGTGATTTTACGATTTTAAACAGTTGAATTGGTTTTGTGCGTATGCATGCACACGATTTCGTTCCTGCACTCGGTATAGTTTATATATGCTTGTAGTGCAGTGATACGCCTTTTGTGCACTTAGATGCACTGGACTTCGATTTCGATTGTGATACCCGATATTTGTTTTGTGCACCTTGTGCACCTGATTGATTTTGCGCACGTTCGGAGCTTGATATTGGATTTCATGATTTCGTGCATGATAGATGCACCTGATTTTGCTGTTAGGCACACATGTTGCCTACGACAGATGTTTCGTGCACACCCGATGCACTTAGATGTTGTTTCTGTGCGCATGTATGGCACATTCATGGATTTTGATTTCCGTGCGCACCAGACGCACGTAGCATTCAAGTGCATATTTTGGGATTGATTTCTTATAGAGCAGTACGTTTTTATGATATTGCTATGTGTTTTCGTACTGAGCAGGACTAGTCAGAGGACAGTACCTGAATATATTTTTGCATGCATTGATAGTTATTGAAGGGATTTCCAAAAAGCGAGCTATAGCCTCAGTATTTACCTACGTGTCTGATATGACACGAAATGTTTAAAACAAGGAGACCCTTTTAAATTGTTTCCAAAACGGCGGAACGTACATTTCAAACAAAGGTATATATGTATATAGTTATTTTCTTATGATAGACGTCCGCCACTGTGCAGTGTTATACGCGTTGCACAGCGACTTAAAGAGATTTGGCATGCATTTCCTTCAGATACTTACAGATATAGATTCGATATTTACATGTATAGTTTCGAGTTATGTCATATTGGTTTTGATTTGGATTTGGCATTGATGTCTTCTCCATGACTCCGATGATTGCGGGATGCTTGACGGAGTTTTGATTTGAGTTATATGCTCATTTTTCAAGCGCATGCGCTGCGCTACGATTTGTTTTATGTATTTACAATTTCGGAGCCCCGACGACTTGATGGGTTTTCTTAGATGTTTTAGTATTTGGGGGAGTATGAATTTAAATTCGGGGACCGAATTTCTTTAAGGGGGGAAGATTGTAACGTTTTGAAAATCGTTTCGGTGAAATTTCGAAAAATCGGTAAAATAAGGGGGTTTTCTGTAAAAAGTCAAAATACAAATATCTTATTATAAAAATTAAATGTACATATTCTAGCTATGTAATTGCTATTATTTGGTGTTTATTGAGCCGCTGGTGAAATTTCTAATTTTCTGAAAAAAAATATTATTTTATTATTATTTAAGCCGTCACTAATACATTTAATTAGGGAAAATTACAAATTGGAATGAGTTGAAACAAATTTTGTGCATCATAAAACATTAAATAAAATTTTATCATGTGGTTTTTGGAACGAAATCATTTGCCAAAACGGTTTAGAAATTATTGAAGAAAAAAGGCTTTTTTTAGCGTAAATGGATGTTTGGGGTATTGTATTTATCATTTTTCATCACTCCACACCCGTACCCACACCCACACACCCCCATTAACTTCTCCCCATGGCTGAATTCAGCAGCCCCCATTTTTTTTCCCCGCTTGAATTTCAAAGGAAAGAAATGAAAGAAAAGAAAAGAAAATGGAGAAATGAGGTGGACCTTTGACCTTGAATTGACTTTGACTTCTCCCCCCACTTTCTCTACCTCCCTCTCTCTCTTCTCCCACTCCCATTCTAGCAGCCCCCCCTCCTACAGCAGCAACAGCCCCCCCCATTTCCCTTCTCTTTTCTCTTCAAAACTTCATCAAAAATTGCCCCAAAATCCATCAAAAAAAATCCCAAAACCCAAATCCGACTCCTACCCATTTTAGCTTAGCCCGTATAGCATGGATCCTTGTGAAAAGAGAGCATTTTGGAGGGCCATGGATGCTTGTGGATCTTCAAATGTTTTTGGGTATAATTCTAAACTTTTTGCTTAGTTTGTTACTTAATTTCTTAAAGCTAAGTTAATTAAGTGTTAATTTGGGTTATGTGAGTTTAATTGCATGATTAAAGATTTCAAGTTAGGGTTTGTTATGGAAATGAGTTGTGTTTGATTGTGTATGGTTTAGTGAGGTGGATTAACATATTTAGTTTTGTAGAAAACTAATCTAGTTGTTAATTACAAGTTGTTACTTGAAAAATGTCCAAATTAAGCTTTTTGTTGCAAACTAGTTTTTTTGATTTAATTCGAAATATGAGATTAAAAATATGGTTAGGGTTTTTATCATATTATTAACTTTATTAAGTGTAGTTTAACACTTTAGTTCATGGAAATCCAACCTAAATTGTAGTTTGTGCATTTTTTCTATGAAATTGTTAAAAAGGGTATTTTGTAAACTAGAATATTAGGGTTTTTCGAATTTAATGAGATTAAATTCCGGAAATTGTTTCTATGACTTATTTAAGATATTTAATAAGTATATTGGCCGCTACATTCATTTAAACATCATGTTTTGTACAAAAACGGCGAATTGTGCTTGCTAGATTTTCGGAAAAACGACTTTTTAAGTGAAATTGGGGTTTTTGGGAATTGTAAGCTATTTTATATTATAATTAGTGCTTGTAATTGTGCAAATGAGTGTGATTGGATTTTTCTCGATGGTTTGACGTTTGTACATCGACATCGAGGGTTGGTTTGACTATTCTTGCATGCGTAGGCGATAGGTTTGGACCTACGCGTGATACACGTGCCGATTTGATTTTCGTATGCCATTTCGATTTCGAATTTAGTTTTAATGCGATACGGTGCGTTATGATATGTAGGTACCCCATGTGGACTTCGAGACGACAAGCAAGCGCGTGGCGACGTCGGCACCGGCTAGCGAGGACCAGGTGAGTAGATTTATATCTACGGGGAGAAGTCGGGTGGATGGCGTATAGCACCCCCGCAGTCCGTGGTGGTGTATACGGATGCGTATACACACCAACAATTATTATATGTTATTTGGGATTAATAACGATGCTTAGGATGGATATTGGTGTGTTGGATTACTTTAGTGTTGCGAACCCTAGGGTAGTGTTGCACTACACATACACACATACATACTTGCATACATTCCTATTGATATGTGCTCATGGGATTCTTTATAGTTATGGGTTCACATGGGTATGGGACTATGTGTTCACATACGGATTTGAGGATGATACTTGGGATTGAGCTGAGTCGATGAGATTTGATTTGAGGCCGTGAGATCGGTGATATAGCAGGGTTCGTATTTGAGATACGACATGACGTTGTAGCGGGTCCTTGACGTAGTGTTTCACCCACGTCCATGCATACATAGGCGGTATCAGTATGGTACTAGACGTAGATCAGTACCGCGATCATGATATTTGATAAAGAGGATACCAGGTGAATAGTATGATGAATGTGATATTGACCCGTACCCAGATTTGGGATGCCGTACGACGGATTTACGTACGGGCTATATATTGATGATTGATCCGCACTCATGACTTGGGATGTCTGATTATAGATATGGTATCGGATATGATATTATTGAGGCGGGATCACCGACTAATATATATACAGGTATGTATATACATCGACTCAGATGTTAGGCGGTTTCCTTACCTGTAGTCCAGCTGGTTAGCTTAGCCCTTTAGTTTAGTTTAATTGTTAGATTAGATTCGATTCTTACCTATTTCAAAAACTAACGAATCGTGGGTATTTTAAAAGACAGCCCAAGGGATCCTACGGATATTTCAAAAGACGTATCTTTTCATAAAAACACCGTAGCCCCTATTTTCAAAACCCCATGATTCATGTTATTTCAAAAGGCACCATTTGTAGGACTTATATTAGGTTAATGCAGATTAGTTATAGTTGCATCTAGTATTCAGCTCCCGCTCTTTATTGTGGTTCGCTTCGCATCGCATGCTTATATTATGTTTCATACTCCATTATTGATATCATGCTGTTAGGACACCAGCACCATTACCGATGATGCGTATGTACCACGTATACTTACTTGCCGGCTCACACACATCTTCATCGGTAATTGTCATGCCACGTACACTTTAGAAATACTATTGCATTGACATAGGTTGTTAGCTAATAATTTAGACATGATATTAGTGTACTCGCCTTATATGCTAGATTAGACATTGTAGATATTACTTGTTACTTCATGCATGTTAATATTCATTGTTATGCCGCATTCATGGATTTTTATGCCGATATGCACTGTTTACATGCTATTGAGGATTGGATTCGGATTTCTATGAGATTTTCTGGTTTTGGGGGAAAACCGCAAAACTTATATAAGCTTCTTTCTCTCTTTAAAATAAAAAGTGCGGTTTTCCCATGATGTATGAGTCGTCCACCATGAGTTTGCTGATGGATTTCGAGACCCGATTCGAGGAGGCGGATGAACCGTTTCGGGTACATGGTGGACCCGGTAAGGTACCCCGGGGCAAGAAGCGCGTGATGATGACGATGTGAGCTCGGCAGGGGAGTACTACCTACCGGCGATTTTACCCGACGCGTCGGATATCCGGAGGATACCGTCGTGGTCTTGCGATGGATGGTAGGGGCCGGTCTGGACTGACGGCGCCCTAGATATTGTGATTGAGACATTGAGATTTCGAGATATTGAGGTACAGAGACTGTGATACAGAGATATCGAGATATTGGGATTACGTTTTGTGCCGATGCTAGGCACTGTTTTATGCTGATTTCATTATGATACCTCATTTTAAAAATACAAAGGAAATCTCACTAACTTATGGAAACAGTTCTTCATTTACATGTATTCTGTTTTCATGCATTCATACCTCATTCATATGATATATTGCTACCTGAGGCACTGACACGGGCACATGAGATTACACTCGGGTTAGATATTTACCCTAGCCTTGTTATAGGCTGCATGTTATATACTTTTTTTGAGGATATATTATGATCGTATGACCTAGGATTGCGTCATACATTCGATTTCTATGCGTAGATGTTTTTCTATTCACGAGTTGGCAACTCACCCCCGTTGTGCCCCAGTTTCTTGCAGGTTTGCCGTACAGGTTTCATTACGGCTTTGCGGGCTCAGTTTCATTTGGTTGACTTGCCAGTAGGTGGGTTTTTCTTGTATCGTACCCATCCTATTACCTTGTATAATATTATTCCGTTGTATCTAGTAAATTCCATCAACCAAACATGTATTTATTTTGATATAGAGACCAGTGATGTTATTCTTTCGACCTTAGAGTCGCTCGTTATATTTCTGGTGGTTTTGAGTTTTCTTTTGAGTTCTGATCCTCGCCGTTGGCGTTGTATATTATATTGCTTGTATGGTTGTGACCGTCTGTAGCGTCTTGAAAAGTCGTTTTGGTGTTTTCCTGAAATTCGGTGAAAATTCGGTATTTTTCCGAAAACCGTCTTTCTCGTTATTTTGCAGTTTAGGGCTAATTATACCTAAAATGGATAGGTAATTGCTTGTTTTTAGTAGCTAATGAGTTAATTATGAAATTCTGGTCGTTTAAAAATTTTCCCTAATTTTTCAATTTTTTTATATTATTTTAAGCCGGTAAGAAAATACATTAAATTAGCGATAAATACAAATTTTTCCGGGCTAATTTTAATCTCTAAAATTATGATAATTAAAATCTAGTGGTAACATAAATTTTTAGTAATTTATTTTGATTTTTAACAAATTTTTATGATATGAAACGAATTTATTGACTTTTAAGCTAAAACTTGCAATTTTGGACTTGTGGGGGGTCTTTTTGCATAAAATTTTTTTTGTGCAACCTCTCACAATTTCCTCACCTCTCTTGGGCTGAGCCCACTATAGAATTTTTCTCCCTCCTCTATCATTTTCTTCAACTCTTTTGTTGGGTGGAAATAGATTCAAGTTAGGATTTAAATATATTAATTTGAGGGGGTGTTTTTAGCATGAAAATTTCTATCCAATCATTCACTCATTCTCACCCCTCATTCCAGCCGAGCCCACCTGCAGGAATTTCCCCTCCATTTCTCCATTTCATTTCTTGTGATATATGTATGGGTTGCATTTTTTTTATATTAATTAAGTTTGGTATTGACTTGGAATGATAATGTTTTAACACAAGTACACACACACACTTCCCCCCCCCCCATCCCCTTGCTGCGAATCTGCAGGTTTCCCCCCCCCCCCCCACCCCCCACTCCATTCCACTTCATTGTTCCACCTCCTTGCATCAAAAAAAAAAGAAAAAGAAATCCCCAAATGCTTCAAAATCCAATTAAACCTCACAATTCCAAACCCATTCTTCATGCTTCTCCTTAGACATTCTTGCTTGGATCTTGGAGGCTAAGGGGGCCATTCTTGAAGGCAAATTATCTTGCTAGATCTCTAGAATTGGAGGTATAATCTTGACCCAATTAACACTTATGGTTAAATTCCTTAAGTTAATTGATTAGAGTTAAATTTTGTGCTAAATTCTAATTTAGTTTTTCTTTTCTTATATATAGTTCATGGCATGAGTTGTATTTAGGGTTTAGAAAATCCATTATTAGGGTAATTAATTTACTTTGCTAACTAGTTCCTACACAACCTAATCTAAGAGGTTACCTTGTTATGTGGTCTTTAACTATGCTAATCTACTAAATTTTGAAAGTTTAATTTTGGTTGTAAATTGTTGGTTTAGGAAATTCAAGAGAGAGTTTATGTATGAAAAATAGGTTTTGAATCATTGCTAATGTGTTGTAATTGTAGTGTTTGTAGATTGCTTGTAGTGTGGTTGGTTGTTCAAGCTTGATAGTAGTCTTTGTAGCAAATCGGCGATGTTGCACCGATTTTTGGAATGTATCTGCTTACTAGATTTTTTTAATAATTAATTGGTGAATTATTTGTGTTACCTTGGGGATGTTTTTAGCATCTCCTATGACGTTTAGGATGCGTGAGTGCGGCTTTTCGAGTAGTCGGGTTTTAGTTTTGCCGGGCGACCAAATCGGCGTTTTTTGGCAGTTTTTGCGATTTTCGCGTGTGTTCCGCGCACTTTGTGCACGTTGTACCTAGCTAGCGAACTTTAGTAGTTTCGTTGGGGTTTTGCGTCGTTCTTGATATGTAACCTTATGTTTGGTATTGATGTTAATTCCAGGTTCGGTCGCGGAGACGTCAGACGCGGCGCGAAAGGGAAAGGCGGTGATTGGACACAGCTAGCCAGGGATTCCAGTGAGTAGATGTAATATCTACGGGGGACTATCGTTGGATGGCGCAAGCCGCCCGATAGTTTTAGTAACTTACAAGACCCTTGGTGATGTTAGTAATTAGGGGTGAAATACTTATTTGACTATTTGCTGCATCCATGCATTATATTGACATACCTATACGAAACCATTTTATAGGACACCTGCACCATTGCCAGGGTTTTTATATGCAGCACGAGCACTATTCATGCTTACACACACACCCTGGTAATTGCCATGCCACCACACTAGATAACCTTTAAATTTAAACCTTTTACCAATTGATACTTAAACTTGTGCTATTGCCTTTAATTCCTTAAAATTAAACCGTAGAATTGCTATTCATGTGCATGTACTTCATCATATTAATTGTTCATGCTTAATCCATTGATCACACATCGCAACTTGATTATTGATATCATACGCATTCATTATCATTGATATATGCACTTATGAGGATTTCTTGGGATTTTATGATATTGCTGGATTTCTGGGGAAAACCGCAAAATTTCTAAACTTATTATATTTTTAAAATATGTAAATTGCGGTTTTCTAGTGATGTAAGTGTCGTCCACCATGAGTTTGCTGTGGTTTTGGAAATCCGTGTCGAGGAGTGGAGGAACCGGCACGGGTACATGGTGGGCCCGGTAAGGTACCCCGGGGCAAGAGGAATGTGGTGATGACGTTGAGCCTGGCAGGGGACGGATTACCTACCGGTGACTGTTTGGGACGGCGGATATCCAGAAGATACCGACCGTGGCCGCTAGATGATGAGATATTGATATTTGAGATGGGTCAGCCGGACGGCTGAGGCCAGAGATACATTTATGAGATTTGAGACAGCTTTTGGGTGTCGTTGCTGGACACCGGTTCTCGTCGATTCTTTGAGTATTATACTGGCATTCTAAAAGAGTTTCAAAAACAAAAAGAGATAAAATGTTTCTTATATATACCTATTGAGGCCTCAGATATTCATGTTGCATACATATTAGTACACTGATGTTGTATACACACCTGCTAGTGCATCCCGTCATACCTGTATTTTAGATGCTAGGATGCTTGTGTGCATGCATACGATAGCCTTTGTAGATGTTATTTATTACTCACGAGTTGGCAACTCACCCCCGTTGTGCCACAGTCTTTTGCAGGTCCGCTCCGTCAGTTCAGTAGCGGCGGGCGCACTTGTTCTTTTGCCTCTTTTGCCTGAGCTCGAGATTTGCTCATAGGTGGGTTATGTTATTATTTTTGTACCACCTTGTATATTCCTTGTATCTAGTGTACTCCATCTACTGTTTCTACCAGATTCATTGTATATTGACCTAGAGATGAGACTGTGAGGTTTGTGGACTTTTATGCTGTATTTTGGGGTCGAGCTCACTTGAGTCGACATGATGTTTTCTTATGCTTCATTATGATTATTATGCTTGTTGTCATTTACATTGCGTGGGATTTGTGACCGCCTTATGGCGAAGAGCTAGCTCCCGCTTGGGGATGCCCTATTTTGTTGGATTCATGTATATTTTTGTTGTACCCATTTTTGGGGGCCAGTATTTACAAAGGAGACTCTGCCGAAATTTTCGGAAAAATTGGTATTGTTTTTAAAAAGGGTTTTACATGACTTAATTGATAAACTTGCTTTCAAATGATTGGGGTTTTCTTCACTCTTTTGCTTAATTGGTTTTGTTTTCTAGGCTTTGGCTTACTTATTTTACGGACGTCTTTAGACGTTTCGTAAACTTAAGTGCCAGTCACGTTCCGTACCCTGCGGGTCGTGAAAAAGTTGGTATCAGAGCGATAGGTTTTACCTTTGTGAGTGTAGGATGACCCTTGGTAGATGGAGTAAGTGACTTAAGCAGGGTAACGTAGTGTGCGTATGTCCGCGGCATACTTACGATACGGTACTCCGCCTAAGTGACTTTAGGATATACTTGCTTGAAAAATTCCTTCTTCAATTCCGTGTATCCTATGATCCTATTGCACTGTCCTTACTATCCGTTTTCCTGTAACAGCCATTATGCCGCCGAAGGCTACGAGGGCACAGAGGGCTGCCGCCAGAGACAAGATTCGAGCTGGCTCGTCCGAGACTAGGACTGAGCAGGGTGGTATGCCTACGCCGCAGGGACAGACCGATCCACCTTCCCCAGGCCGTATGGATAGGCTCGAGACCGGTATGGAGGAGTTGCGACAGATGATGGGAGGCATGCAGGAGCTACGTCAGATGGTAGGATCCCTAGTTGCAGCCAGTCGTACACCGAGGCCGGATGACGTACCTACTACATCACAGACGACCATGATACCTGCTCCTACTACTACCACCGTGGCCATTCCGGTTTCACTACAGGATTTCATGAGGCTGAGACCTCCAGTATTCACCGGCACCGAGGCAGCGGAGGACCCACAGACGTTCCTTGACAGTTTAGCCAGGATCTGCCGTTCGCTGAGATGTTCGGATGATCGATGGGTAGAGCTTGCGAGTTTCCGACTAGAGGGTCTCGCGCAGACATGGTGGGAGTCAGTCTTGAGAGGTCGAGCTGTAGGTCTGCCGCCTATGACTTGGGCCGAGTTTACAGCGGTCTTTCTAGCCCGTTTCCTTCCAGAGAGCGTTCGTGACGCCAGAGCTCGTAGCTTCGAGGCCTTAGTCAAGACACCTGGGATGACGGTGTCTGAGTATGACATCCAGTTTACACAGTTATCCCGATATGCTCAGTATTTGGTGGATACCGAGGAGAAGATGGCGAAGAGGTTCGTACAGGGACTTGATGCCCAGCTATATCTTGCCATTGGCGCCCAGCACTACGACACTTATTCAGCTGCTATGGATACGGCATTGCGGATGGAGGCACGCATATCATGGACTTCGGCCGTTTCCGGGCCGAAGAGGATGCGCACCGATGTACCATCTCAGAGGCAGCGCGCCGGATTCTTTCCGAGAGATAGGCCTGGCAGAGGATTTGGGCGAGGACAGTTATATGGTTCTTATCCCCAGGGGCAGCAGCCGTCGCCAGGATGTTTTGGGTGCGGGAGTCTGCACCATCTTGTCAGAGACTGTCCAGTGAGACGACAGGGAGCAGCGACAGTTCCGCATGTGACCCTACCACCATCACCACCCCCTCCTCAGAGAGCCCTACTTCCTACCCCAGGCGATGCTCCACGCCAGTTAGGTGCACCGAGAGGCCGTGGACGCGGCGGTCCTGTTCAGAGAGGACGAGGAGGCAGAGGCCGAGGTCGAGGTCAGCCCGCTATCGGTGGAGGACAGGCCCGAGTTTTTGCTTTGACACCGCAGGATGCGCAGGCATCCAATGCCGTTGTGACAGGTACCTTGCCAATTTGTTCTTTCGACGCACGGGTATTATTCGACCCAGGTTCCACACATTCGTACGTCTCTACACACTTTGCACCGATGTTGGGCCGTGAGTCGTCGTTGTTAGATCAGCCGCTTGTTGTTGTTACTCCGGTAGGCGAGTCGTTTGTCGCTCGGTTTGTATTTCGTTTGTGTTCCGTTCGTATCGGGGAGAGGGATTCATCAGTTGATTTGATACTCCTCGATATGTTGGACTTTGATGTGCTTCTGGGCATGGATTGGCTAGCCACTTGTTATGCTTCGGTGGACTGCCGTGAGAAGGCAGTCAGATTTAGCTTTCCGGGAGAGCCAGTCCTTGTTATTCAGGGAGACCGCAGTGTCGCCCTTCCCAGCTTAATTTCGTCTCTTCGCGCTGGTCAGCTCTTGCGGAAGGGATGTCAGGGATTCTTAGCGTCTATTTGTGATACTCGAGCTGCAGAGGTTCCGTTAGACCGGGTCCCGATAGTTTGTGAGTTCCCTGATGTTTTCCCTGATGAGCTACCTGGGCTACCGCCTGAGCGCGATGTTGAGTTCTGCATTGATTTGATTCCCGGTTCGGGGCCTATTTCTATACCGCCTTATCGGATGGCCCCGGCAGAGCTTCGAGAGCTGAAGGATCAGTTGCAGGATTTGTTAGATAAGGGGCTTATTCGACCGAGTGTTTCTCCATGGGGTGCTCCGGTCCTGTTTGTCAAGAAGAAGGATGGAAGTTTGCGCTTATGTATCGACTACCGCCAGCTGAACAAAGTTACCGTTCGGAACAGATATCCGTTGCCGCGCATTGATGATTTGTTCGACCAGCTTCAGGGTGCGGGGTATTTTTCGAGGGTCGACTTGCGATCAGGATACCATCAGCTGCGAGTTCGACAGGAGGATATACCGAGGACAGCCTTCCGTACACGCTATGGCCACTGCGAGTTTTTGGTGATGTCGTTCGGACTCACCAACGCCCCAGCAGCATTCATGGATTTGATGAACCGTACATTCAGGCCGTATCTTAACTTGTTCATCATCGTGTTTATCGACGATATCTTGGTGTACTCCCGGAGCAGAGGGGAGCACGAGCAGCACTTGCGGATTACGTTACAGACTCTGAGGGAGCACCAGCTGTTCGCAAAGTTCTCCAAGTGTGCGTTCTGGCTGGACAGCGTCGGATTCTTGGGTCACGTGGTTACGAGAGACGGCATTTGTGTGGACCCGAAGAAGATTGAGGCTGTTCAGCAGTGGCCCCGACCTATATCGGTTACTGAGATCCGTAGTTTTCTAGGCTTGGCGGGCTACTACGGGCGTTTTGTTCAGGACTTCTCCCGTATAGCTACACCGTTGACCGGTTTGACCCGGAAGGGAGTTCCTTTCGTCTGGACAGAGGAGTGCGAGCGCAGTTTTCAGCAGCTACGGACTTGTTTGACTACGGCGCCGGTATTATCTTTGCCTTCGGGATCAGGCGGATTTGTTGTCTACTGTGATGCTTCGCGAGTGGGATTAGGATGCGTATTGATGCAGCATGGCCGGGTGATCGCTTATGCTTCTCGGCAGTTGAAGAAGCATGAACAGAACTACCCCACTCATGATTTGGAGATGGCTGCAGTGGTCTTTGCACTGAAGATTTGGCGACATTACCTTTACGGCGAGTCGTGTCAGATATTCACCGATCACAAGAGCTTAAAGTACATATTTCAGCAGCGAGACCTGAACCTCAGACAGCGTCGTTGGATGGAGTTGGTGAAAGACTACGACTGCGAGATCTTATATCACCCCGGCAAGGCGAATGTGGTGGCAGATGCGTTGAGTAGGAGGCCCGGGGGTAGTCTATCCCTTTTGCGCGTAGTGCAGAGGCAGTCGTCAGCAGATTGGCAGATGTTATGCGACAGCCGAGTTGAGTTCGAGTTCACTCAGACAGGGGGACAGCTCGCGCATGTTCGTGCACGCCCACAGTTGCTTGACCGTATATGTGAGGCACAGCGCAGTGACGACCGTTGCTCAGAGATCATGGCACAGATGGGACAGGGCAGATTTTCCGAGTTCGTGGTTGACGATCAGGGGATTTTACGATATGGATCTAGACTGTGCGTACCAGATGCTGATGGATTGCGGCGCGACATTCTTGAGGAGGCACACCGATCAGTGTATAGTGTCCACCCCGGTTCCACCAAGATGTACCATGATATGAGAGAGACCTACTGGTGGGACGGGATGAAGAGGGACATTGCGGAGTTCGTTTCGAGATGCCTGACTTGTCAGCAAGTCAAGGCCGAGCACCAGAGGCCCGCGGGAGAGCTACAGCCGTTACCCATTCCAGAGTGGAAATGGGAACAGATTTCGATGGATTTCGTTGTGGGTCTACCCAGGACCAGTCGAGGGTACGACTCCATCTGGGTGATCGTGGATAGATTGACGAAAGCGGCTCACTTCCTTCCAGTGAAGACGACTTTCAGCTTTGCTCAGTATGCTCAGCTCTATATTGACAAGATCGTGCGACTACATGGCGTACCGACTTGTATCGTGTCAGATCGAGGCACTCAGTTCACCAGCCGACTTTGGCAGAGACTTCAGGAAGCTTTGGGCACTCGTTTGAGCTTCAGCACAGCGTTTCATCCGCAGACCGACGGACAGTCAGAGCGGACCATTCAGACTCTCGAGGACATGCTCAGAGCGTGCGTTTTAGACTTTGGTGGTAGCTGGGATCGTCATTTACCTCTAGTGGAGTTCTCCTACAACAACAGCTTCCAGGATACTATTCAGATGGCACCTTTCGAGGCATTGTATGGGAGGAGATGCAGATCGCCCGTTTGTTGGACAGAGTTCAGCGAGAGCAGCATTTTGGGGCCGCAGCTTGTTGAGGAGACGACAGCGAAGATACAGTTGATCTGAGACCGGATGAGAGCGGCTCAGAGCAGACAGAAATCCTATGCAGACAGGCGCCGTCGCAGATTAGAGTTCGCAGTTGGCGACCATGTTTTTCTGAAAGTCTCCCCGATGAAGGGCGTGATGCGTTTTGGGCGAAAGGGGAAGCTTAGCCCTAGATTCGTAGGTCCCTTCGAGATCCTCGAGCGGGTTGGCGCTGTTGCTTATCGTTTGGCTCTTCCTCCCAGCTTTCCCGATGTTCACCCCGTCTTCCATGTTTCGATGCTCCGCAAGTACCTTCACGACCCTTCGCATGCGATTCAGCACCCGACAGTCCAGCTAGAGCGCGACCTTTCTTTTGCAGAGCAGCCGGTGGCCATCCTGGATCGGCAGGTGAAGAAGTTGAGGTCGAAGATTATACCAACCGTTAAGGTCCTTTGGCGTAGCCCGAGCAGCTAGGAGGTTACCTGGGAGGCCGAGGGCGAGATGAGGAAGAAGTATCCCCATCTCTTCGAAGCTATATTTTTAAATTCGGGGACCGAATTTCTTTAAGGGGGGAAGATTGTAGCGTCTTGAAAAGTCGTTTTGGTGTTTTCCTGAAATTCGGTGAAAATTCGGTATTTTTCCGAAAACCGTCTTTCTCGTTATTTTGCAGTTTAGGGCTAATTATACCTAAAATGGATAGGTAATTGCTTGTTTTTAGTAGCTAATGAGTTAATTATGAAATTCTGGTCGTTTAAAAAATTTCCCTAATTTTTCAATTTTTTTATATTATTTTAAGCCGGAAAGAAAATACATTAAATTAGCGATAAATACAAATTTTTCCGGGCTAATTTTAATCTCTAAAATTATGATAATTAAAATCTAGTGGTAACATAAATTTTTAGTAATTTATTTTGATTTTTAACAAATTTTTATGATATGAAACGAATTTATTGACTTTTAAGCTAAAACTTGCAATTTTGGACTTGTGGGGGGTCTTTTTGCATAAAAATTTTTTTGTGCAACCTCTCACAATTTCCTCACCTCTCTTGGGCTGAGCCCACTACAGAATTTTTCTCCCTCCTCTATCATTTTCTTCAACTCTTTTGTTGGGTGGAAATAGATTCAAGTTAGGATTTAAATATATTAATTTGAGGGGGTGTTTTTAGCATGAAAATTTCTATCCAATCATTCACTCATTCTCACCCCTCATTCCAGCCGAGCCCACCTGCAGGAATTTCCCCTCCATTTCTCCATTTCATTTCTTGTGATATATGTATGGGTTGCATTTTTTTTATATTAATTAAGTTTGGTGTTGACTTGGAATGATAATGTTTTAACACAAGTACACACACACACTTCCCCCCCCATCCCCTTGCTGCGAATCTGCAGGTTTCCCCCCCCCCCCACCCCACTCCATTCCACTTCATTGTTCCACCTCCTTGCATCAAAAAAAAAAGAAAAAGAAATCCCCAAATGCTTCAAAATCCAATTAAACCTCACAATTCCAAACCCATTCTTCATGCTTCTCCTTAGACATTCTTGCTTGGATCTTGGAGGCTAAGGGGGCCATTCTTGAAGGCAAATTATCTTGCTAGATCTCTAGAATTGGAGATATAATCTTGACCCAATTAACACTTGTGGTTAAATTCCTTAAGTTAATTGATTAGAGTTAAATTTTGTGCTAAATTCTAATTTAGTTTTTCTTTTCTTATATATAGTTCATGGCTTGAGTTGTATTTAGGGTTTAGAAAATCCATTATTAGGGTAATTAATTTACTTTGCTAACTAGTTCCTACACAACCTAATCTAAGAGGTTACCTTGTTATGTGGTCTTTAACTATGCTAATCTACTAAATTTTGAAAGTTTAATTTTGGTTGTAAATTGTTGGTTTAGGAAATTCAAGAGAGGGTTTATGTATGGAAAATAGGTTTTGAATCATTGCTAATGTGTTGTAATTGTAGTGTTTGTAGATTGCTTGTAGTGTGGTTGGTTGTTCAAGCTTGATAGTAGTCTTTGTAGCAAATCGGCGATGTTGCACCGATTTTTGGAATGTATCTTCTTACTAGATTTTTTTTATAATTAATTGGTGAATTATTTGTGTTACCTTGGGGATGTTTTTAGCATCTCCTATGACGTTTAGGATGCGTGAGTGCGGCTTTTCGAGTAGTCGGGTTTTAGTTTTGCCGGGCGACCAAATCGGCGTTTTTTTGGCAGTTTTTGCGATTTTCGCGTGTGTTCCGCGCACTTTGTGCACGTTGTACCTAGCTAGCGAACTTTAGTAGTTTCGTTGGGGTTTTGCGTCGTTCTTGATATGTAACCTTATGTTTGGTATTGATGTTAATTCCAGGTTCGATCGCGGAGACGTCAGACGCGGCGCGAAAGGGAAAGGCGGTGATTGGACACAGCTAGCCAGGGATTCCAGTGAGTAGATGTAATATCTACGGGGGACTATCGTTGGATGGCGCAAGCCGCCCGATAGTTTTAGTAACTTACAAGACCCTTAGTGATGTTAGTAATTAGGGGTGAAATACTTATTTGACTATTTGCTGCATCCATGCATTATATTGACATACCTATACGAAACCATTTTATAGGACACCTGCACCATTGCCAGGGTTTTTATATGCAGCACGAGCACTATTCATGCTTACACACACACCCTGGTAATTGCCATGCCACCACACTAGATAACCTTTAAATTTAAACCTTTTACCAATTGATACTTAAACTTGTGCTATTGCCTTTAATTCCTTAAAATGAAACCGTAGAATTGCTATTCATGTGCATGTACTTCATCATATTAATTGTTCATGCTTAATCCATTGATCACACATCGCAACTTGATTATTGATATCATACGCATTCATTATCATTGATATATGCACTTATGAGGATTTCTTGGGATTTTATGATATTGCTGGATTTCGGGGGAAAACCGCAAAATTTCTAAACTTATTATATTTTTAAAATATGTAAATTGCGGTTTTATAGTGATGTAAGTGTCGTCCACCATGAGTTTTCTGTGGTTTTGGAAATCCGTGTCGAGGAGTGGAGGAACCGGCACGGGTACATGGTGGGCCCGGTAAGGTACCCCGGGGCAAGAGGAATGTGGTGATGACGTTGAGCCTGGCAGGGGACGGATTACCTACCGGTGACTGTTTGGGACGGCGGATATCCAGAGGATACCGACCGTGGCCGCTAGATGATGAGATATTGATATTTGAGATGGGTCAGCCGGACGGCTGAGGCCAAAGATACATTTATGAGATTTGAGACAGCTTTTGGGTGTCGTTGCTGGACACCGGTTCTCGTCGATTCTTTGAGTATTATACTGGCATTCTAAAAGAGTTTCAAAAACAAAAAGAGATAAAATGTTTCTTATATATACCTATTGAGGCCTCAGATATTCATGTTGCATACATATTAGTACACTGATGTTGTATACACACCTGCTAGTGCATCCCGTCATACCTGTATTTTAGATGCTAGGATGCTTGTGTGCATGCATACGATAGCCTTTGTAGATGTTATTTATTACTCACGAGTTGGCAACTCACCCCCGTTGTGCCACAGTCTTTTGCAGGTCCGCTCCGTCAGTTCAGTAGCGGCGGGCGCACTTGTTCTTTTGCCTCTTTTGCCTGAGCTCGAGATTTGCTCATAGGTGGGTTATGTTATTATTTTTGTACCACCTTGTATATTCCTTGTATCTAGTGTACTCCATCTACTGTTTCTACCAGATTCATTGTATATTGACCTAGAGATGAGACTGTGAGGTTTGTGGACTTTTATGCTGTATTTTGGGGTCGAGCTCACTTGAGTCGACATGATGTTTTCTTATGCTTCATTATGATTATTATGCTTGTTGTCATTTACATTGCGTGGGATTTGTGACCGCCTTATGGCGAAGAGCTAGCTCCCGCTTGGGGATGCCCTATTTTGTTGGATTCATGTATATTTTTGTTGTACCCATTTTTGGGGGCCAGTATTTACAAAGGAGACTCTGCCGAAATTTTCGGAAAAATTGGTATTGTTTTTAAAAAGGGTTTTACATGACTTATTTGATAAACTTGCTTTCAAATGATTGGGGTTTTCTTCACTCTTTTGCTTAATTGGTTTTGTTTTCTGGGCTTTGGTTTACTTATTTTACGGACGTCTTTAGACGTTTCGTAAACTTAAGTGCCAGTCACGTTCCGTACCCTGTTGGTCGTGACACCGTCGATTGACGAAGAGCTAGCTCCCGCTTGGGGATGCCTTTTTCTTGATTTCGTATACTATTCATGTTGTATCCCGTTTGGGGGCCAGTATTTACAAAGGAGACTCTGCCGAAATTTTCAGTAAATTTTTGATGTTTTAAAAACCGCATAATTCGGCTTATGCTATTGAAATTACTTGCTTTAAGTTGGTTTTTCCTGCACTCTACTACTTTTCTGGGTTTGGATTTCTGGGTTTTCGGTTTACTTAGATTACGTACGCCTCGAGACGTTTCGTAGTTTAAGTGCCGGTCATGTTCCGTACTTTCGGGACGTGACATATATTTAGACACACACACACAAACATATACGTATACACGGGTGATAAGGATAGTATATGATACTTAGAGATGAGTCGATATGATCGGGCATGATGCCGTGAGATCATGTTGTGCCACGGCAGCGCCCCGGCCGTCTACTCGAGGCCAAAATGCGGAATCAAAAAATTTCTTAACGTTAAACCGGCGCTACCGCGGACAATTAACCTGGATCGTAACCATTAACCTAATGCTAGCAAAACAAGAGATGGGGTAGAATTCTATACCGAGCGATCCGTGTCCTTCGGTCTTCGTCTCCACTCCGATCTCCTCGCGGAATCTCCGGTCGTCGCCTCCTCGTCGAAAAGGGCACCACGTAGCCAAATTCTTTTATGGGCTCCCACCTCTTGACCGAGGCAACTCGGGCGCGAAGTTGGCAAGCCGACGCGTCCAAGAGTGCTGTAGGTGTAGTGTAGTAGGGTTGTCTCATTTGGGGTTGAAGTTGCCTTTGGATGGAGGTAAAGAAAAGAGATGAACTTGGGAATTTTTGTGGCACGCTAAAATGAGATGAATGATACTTTTTCCCACACCAAAAATAATATGAACCTCTCTCTCTCTCCTTCTAATGTGGCCGACCCCTTATGATCAAATGGTGGAGGAAAAAAAATCAAAACAAGAAGGAAGGTAAGTGTAGTAAAAGCAAAGGGGTGACCACATCCAAATGTGATGATAACCAAGCCAAATCCATTTCTAATACCATTTAATGCAAAGAGTGATGGAAAAAGAATCTCATCATGAAGGATCTATAATGAAGCTCTCAAATGCAAGAAACCCCCTTCCTCAATAAGTTATTTGCAAACTTGCAAATAACCCCCTCCATCACAAAAGTCCGGCCGTGAAGGAACAAAGGAAAACTGGCCGGAACGGAATGCAAACTGGAAACTTCAGAAAACTGATCCTGTAATAAATTACAGGAAAACCCCGCTACTGCATATACACGCCCGCATTTGTATTCCCACTGAATACAAATGCAAAGAGACAAAACTACACTGTCTAATACTAGGATCCGGCTTAAACCAAAGCCCGCTAGTAAAATCCGTCCGATCATGATCCGTGCAATACCGCACGTATCTGATCGAACCCTGCCATATCTCCATACGGCCTCTACAGTGTTTCGCCCGAAACTTGAGTAACTGTGTGTGGGGGACTCTAAAGACTCGTCAATACTATGGCTGTGGATTTAACCACTAGCACGTCAGAGGTATTAGCCATACGTGACGGGCCACCAGCTATTGACCAAAAGGGACGTCGATGAGCGAACTCATCCTGACACCCTACTGAGCCTGTCAGTGACAATATCCGTACAGTCCGGTCCGTTCGTCTATGAGTATCGCATGGCGGGACTAGGGGGTTGGTAAAAGTCAGACCCCCATAAGCGGTACAAGTCGTGTCGGAGTGTAGCCCAGAACACCCTGAGATACTACTGGAATACCTACCAATAAATCTCCTGCCTCGGCCGAGGGCTTTGTGTAATGGCTCTCCTAGACACAGAGCGACCTCACCCCCAATACCGGGAGAGACGAACCCTTGCAGATCCGCTCACTGCCTCCATGTGGCTTGAGACTGTACCCAACTAAAACTTGTTTGCACGACTCCTTTGAGACGTGGTAGGGTAGTAATCAAAGCACAGTGGGAACTCAAATGACGATCTCAGGTCGATAAACTAACCTGTACACATGTCACTAGGGAACTGCTATCTGACGTCTGGTATAATCCCAACTAGCATGTTCCCGGTGAGTCCTGTCCGGTGTACTCATAACCCAATGAGCACCTGTATACATTTTAGGTGAACCAACTGACACCAGTGGCTTGTGAGACCGGCCACCGCCCCTCGTCGGGGTCTCGACTGTATACACTAGTCTACTAATGGAGTATCGATGCCCAGTCTCGAAACTCCCACGACTAGGGACCACTTTAAGGATGTGCTTATAGACCCCAGCTCCCACGTATATGATCGCCATCATACTGCTGGCCGTCAAGCAAGAATCCTAAGGGCTCTATCAACGTGCAATAGTGACCTGTAGGGTCACCTAAAGTAGTACACGATGATAAAGATAAACCAGATAGCATACTTTCATCTTGAGTAAGACTGTCCTACCGGTATAGGTCCTCCCTTAATCATTGCAATCACGTGCCTGTGATCCAATAATTGACTCTGAGGGCACTATCTCCAACAATCTCCCACTTGCACTCAAGGCTAATTATTGCGATGTCGCATACTCACAGCCCGTGTGATACCGAATACCCAACTCCTCTACTAGTCAGTCTCACAAAGCTTGTTTGCGAAATTATTGCGTTTGAGGAATAGCCTCAGTGAGTGGATCCGCTTTGATGTTTCTTTCTATGTCTCTCTTTATCTCAAGTTCGCGGAGAAAACCATCTCCCGAAATGAGCAATACCTGTCTTAGAATGTGTCTGGATATCTGATGGGACCTAGCTCATAAGTGAACTCCAAATCCAAACATCTTAGACTGTATCGTCAACTGAACTTATTCAGTATCATGCGCCATGCCTTCCCTCAGTATCCACCTGGACCATCTGTCCAAAATACTGCCCCTCGTCAGGGAAAAAACTATAGCTCTAACAGTCACTCTGTCATCCAGGTCACCTTGGAAGCCTGGAATGATAACCGTCTCCTAAAGGAGGCTGCCGTTATCATATCCCTAGAACATTCACTTATGTTCTAAAACTGCTTCCGAATGTTTCTCCAGGATTGGATTAATATCAACTCATTGCACTTACTGCAAAAACAACATCTTGTGTGGTACTTGACATCTCATGATTGACTCAATTGCCTAAGCAAGTGATCTGCCAATCATGCACATCCCTCTCCCCTTTAGTCTGTAAGACACCTTTAGAGAGGGTGACTCCATCACCTGCAGGTACACTACCGTGCCAGGAGTCGTCCATTCTAAATACTCATAGAATGCTGTCTAAGTACCCAGATTGGGAAACCACCCAAATCAAGATCTAAAACCATAGATCTAGTAACCAGAATGTCGGATATAATATCCAAGTCCTTTGTGGAGAAACCACTGTGTGACAACCAAAGTATAACCGATCGTAGTATAGGAATATCACTTCCTACTATGTGTATGTCATCAAATACCAGGACATCACACCCTACTACCTTCTTAACAGATCCATCCTCTATTCCGATGAAGTCAAAACTATGACTGTCACGTCAGAAATGGATGATCTATCTCCGCTGTATCTGCTTTAGTCTATAAATAGACATAAGCCATTTGTCTACCAATGCTTCCGCTGCTCCCACTGACCACGACAACCCTCTGGCAGAGTCATATACACGTGCACTTCTAAAGCTAGTTTAGAACGACGCTATACTCATCCTCATGCCGGGTCTCACAGTCTGGAACAACAGCAATGGCAAGTCTGGGTAAACAAGAACCTCCCTGCCACCGTCCTTGAGCATACCGAAGTACCTCTCGAGCGCTTGAGGTTACCCACCATATCTGCGGAGTGGCTAGTGGAATGTCAAATCAGAATGAATCTTTAGGTTCTTATCAAATTTTCAGTAATCGTCTGCGGTTCTGGAATCACTTCCAGTTCTACCATACTCCCGCTACTGTTTTCTGAAAAAATCCATTTTTATTAAAACTGTGGTGAGTCTAGAACAATATCACTATTGATCTTCCAGATGGTAGAAAGTCAACACTCGTCATAGCCCGGGTCAACCCACAAACAGCCATTACAGAAATGTGCCTTGAGTTATCCAGAGTCTGGTTTTAAGCATAAGCCAGATAACTCCCCATACCTTAACAATGTCAAGATATGAACTGTTCTATATCCAATATAGAAACAGAGGCACTGATTTAATTGAACCAGATTCAAATCATGCAGCTGTCTCCAGTGCATGTCAAGTAAATGGAGAGAGGCCGATCAGCGTTACTCAACTTAGGAGTGCTTCCAATTATGAGTAACCTGAAAGAGAAGCAAGTTCTCTTAATCATTACTATCAACTGAATACCATTCACAAGTATCTACATCTTTGATCACCTTAAAGAATCCCGATACTTGCAACACCTGGTTCTTTACTTTATCCACATACCTATAACTTCTCAAAACTTGGACCTTGTGTTTCTATGAAACACATGTCTAAGAACCAGAGAAGTCATAAGTAAACTGAATCTAGTATGAGTACCAACCCCTCTGTCCTAATGGACACTGGACAATATACAATACTTTGTACAAGTCCCTTGAGTCTAATGACTCATTCACTGTGTGTCGTTGGTTGAAAACTGTACTTATGGTTAAGAAGAATTACACCGCTGTTTAATGCTCTTTACCTAACCATCTACTGATATAGGTAAATGCCACAGACAAAATTTCAAAAAGTCATATCTCACTCTATAAAAATAGATGTACATATATATCAATTTGAAATTGGTGCATAACAACGGATATTCAAAACCAAATATTTGCCGTCCGGCAAACAACCCAGGTGATTTCCTCAAATATCACCAATTACAATGAATCCCGATATAATGAGGATGATCACCTAATTCCTAATAACTTACAACCACTCATCATCTGTAAAACCATACAGATGTGAGAATCAAACCTGGTAAATACATAACCTGGAGCAAGTGTCTAATTGGGAAATCAGTTTTCTTTTAATAGTACACAGTCAAACTGAAACATTGAAATGTTTCGATGGGGTATCCCGGTATTCCTAGTAATGCCTCTTCCATTATCCAGATTCACAACTGTAACCGTATAATTCTTTGCCATCTCTACAAATCCCTTTATATGTCTTTAGTCATTACCTTCTGTACATCCTCTTAGGCTAAATGGTTTTCTTCCATCCCTACCGTTCGGCACCGGCCTATGGTTTGGAAGAAGACTATCCAATAAGCATAATGGGTGTACTGTCCTAATCCTAGGAGCACTCGCAATGCGAGAGAAGGTGAAGATAAAAGACAACCGAATAAACCTTATTCCTATTTCTCCTGAACCAGAATCCATACCCGAACTGGAACAAGTTCCTTTCGAGTTCGTATATAACCATACGATGGAGTATCCAATAAACTGTGGATCTTCGTAGTGATACAGAGTGTTCTGGAGAAATACAAAGGTGATTTAGGATTGGCGAAGAAATACTTGGTTTGGTCGTGAATAGCAGTCGCAATTTACTTTGCCCTCTTACTAATCCATTGATATGTCTTTACTTAATACCTTCTGTACACCATCGTTAGGCTAATTGGTTTTCTTCATTCCCTACCGGTCGGCACCTGCCTATGGTTTGGAAGAAGACTATCCAATTTGCGTAATAGGTGTACTATCTCTTAAACCAAGGAGTACTCGCAACCTGAGAGAAGGTAAAAGGAAAAGACAACTGAATAGTCCTATTCGTTTTCTCCACCATCGTCGAAAAAATTCCTTCGAGTTCGTATATAACCATACGATGGTTTTGTCCAATGGAAGTGGACGTTCGTAGTAATACGGGGTGTCCTGGAGAAAAGGGTAAAAGTAGGAGTGGCAATGAGGTATGCAACTCTGACAATCCAAAAGCCAGTGTTTAAGAAGGCTCGGTTAATCTTGGTCAGTGAGTCATAGTCAAGGGTCGGTCCAAGGTCGCTGCCAAAGAGAGAGAGAAAAGAAACAGTCAGCGTGCACTCTAACCTAGATCAGAATGGTTATCACTTTATCTAATCAGGAAACCTCCCACTGTATCGTCAAATTCTCCTCCAAACCTGAAAGAAGAATTAGTCGGGATCACCCGAGGAGTAAACCAACTCATCAGTGGGAATCGGGATCCAACTATCATCGCATGATAACGTGACGGAATCCACTCACGTTATCACACTCCAGAAGGTATGCGCATGCCTGGCAAGTTTCAGTTTCTTTAGAAACTCCCGATGTGATTTTTACCCCAAGCGGCTTATGACCTTGACTAGGTCAACAAACCACAAACCGCTAGTCAAGTTCAACCCGTCATTATTCTGGATTGCTTTAAACCCACCCGTACGGGCCCTTGACTAGGTCAACAAGGCCGCACGACTGTCTTAACCAATCCCATTTATGCAACAAACAAGCACCACTTAGCTACCGAACACTACGTCTTGACTAGGTCAACAAACGCAGCACGAATACTAAATAATACCCGTAAGAAATGACGGAGGGCTACGGCTGGTTTTTGGCGAAAAACCTTTAACGTAATGAACTTGATATCGTTGAAGGAACTGCATAGCATTTTTATAAATATATAATGACGAAAACCTTTTGCTAAAGAGGTCACCCTGGTGAAGGGATCTCGGCTCTTTCCCCGTGGAATGAGGTGCAGGATATTCCAACTGAATACCATGATGCAAAGCAAAAAGTAATCGGCTATAGTGAAGTTATTTCTCTGACGCAAACTTCTGTCCAAGGGGTCACTCCCGGTGAAGGGATCTCGGCCCTTGCCTCGTCGACTGAGGTGCTGGATATTCATAACCGAATAC
Organism: Agapanthus africanus; assembly: GCA_030015575.1. Taxonomy (NCBI): domain Eukaryota; kingdom Viridiplantae; phylum Streptophyta; class Magnoliopsida; order Asparagales; family Amaryllidaceae; genus Agapanthus; species Agapanthus africanus. The sequence continues at coordinate 392,544,225 of JASDDO010000026.1, read as the reverse complement.
CACTGTGCAAAACAAAAGAGAACGACCTTGTAAAAACAGCTTTTTGAAAAATTGTTCCAACAACATCTGAAATGGTTTGTTTAACTTGCATTGATCCGAATCAACGCAGTCCCATCAATTGATCACACCAATAAAGAACAAAAATAATGATGTACGTATATGCCATCCGCATTCGCCACTGGGTCCCGTCATCACCCGTTAGGTTACTTAACTAACGACAGAGCGGGGACTGGACTAGCGCAGATGCAAAACATATACAACATCTACTAGTATATATATCAATATATAATATTCGCTCAAGGCGTGATAAAATGCAATATCACAGAAATGTAACCAGCATCACAGAACAATACAGATATCTGGAAGCCCCGGGTTTCACAGAGCCGCTGCTGAAACCCGACGTTCCCCTGGTCGTGTGGATAGCATGTGCAATGAAATCCTAGACCCTTACGGGCGCGGCAAGTTACCCGCCAAAACCTGAAGCGAGGCGGCCCCCCTTCAGCAACGTGAATGGACCACCCAGCACTTCACGGAATCCGGTAACTTGGGCACCCCTCCTGGGTCAACCTGTACCCCCTACGAGTGCGGCGAATAGCCTGCCAATTCTAGAGTGAAGCCCCCTCCGTCTCAATGCCATGAGATGCGGGCTTGTTGCCCTCTAGAACCCGGCTATCCGTGCACCCCTCCTTGGGGTAATCCTAGTACAGAAAGAAAAATATACATACAACGGGTACATCGACCTTGACCCGGTCGTGCCCCAAAAGAATGATACAAACAGGCAGTGACGACAGTCCACATGTCGGACGCTCGCCCCGCAATATCAAATGTACATAATAAACCAAACAGTACTACCAATGCATCCAGGCTATCCCCCATGACCAATCCGCAACATCACAACACAACACAGAACATCAACGTGAATGTCACGTTCACAAATCCGTCTAACCGGGCTATAGCAGTTAGACCGGATTTACCGATCAAATGACATTCACGGTCGCAGATATAATGTAAATACTGTGAACTAACATATTTAAAATTTTCGATCGATCATATTTTACCAAGTGGGCCCCAAGCACTACTGTAGCACTCACAGAAAATCTGGGCCCAAAAAGAATATTCCAAAAACCCCATTTCCATGTCCAAAGAGTTTTGTGCAAAGATGGTACAGTGAGGACACTGTACTGCGGCGGAACCGTGGCCATAAGGGGGGTTTGGCCGCGGTTCCACGGTCTTCCTACAGTATCATGCAACCATTTTTTCACAGAATTCTTAAATCTTCCTGCATGTTTCTTTGCAACAACCTGAAAAAAATTTTGAGCCAAAAATAATTCGACAGAAAACTGATGCAAGAAAAATACGGTTTTTAGAAAATCCGATCGATCGAAGTTCTAAACACATTAGAGCAAGCTAGGCTAGGTTAATGGCGTGGCTCTGATACCATGTTGTGCCATGGCAGCGCCCCAGCCGTCTACTCGAGGCCAAAATGCGGAATCAAAAAATTTCTTAACTTTAAACCGGCGCTACCGCGGACAATTAACCCGGATCGTAACCATTAACTTAATGCTAGCAAAACAAGAGATGGGGTAGAATTCTATACTGAGCGATCCGTGTCCTTCGGTCTTCGTCTCCACTCCGATCTCCTCGCGGAATCTCCGGTCGTCGCCTCTTCGTCGAAAAGGGCACCACGTAGCCAAATTCTTTTACGGGCTCCCACCTCTTGACCGAGGCAACTCGGGCGCGAAGTTGGCAAGCCGACGCGTCCAAGAGTGCTGTAGGTGTAGTGTAGTAGGGTTGTCTCATTTGGGGTTGAAGTTGCCTTTGGATGGAGGTAAAGAAAAGAGATGAACTTGGGAATTTTTGTGGCAGGCTAAAATGAGATGAATGATACTTTTTCCCACACCAAAAATAATATGAACCTCTCTCTCTCTCCTTCTAATGTGGCCGGCCCCTTATGATCAAATGGTGGAGGAAAAAAAATCAAAACAAGAAGGAAGGTAAGTGTAGTAAAAGCAAAGGGGTGACCACATCCAAATGTGATGATAACCAAGCCAAATCCATTTCTAATCCCATTTAATGCAAAGCGTGATGGAAAAAGAATCTCATCATGAAAGATCTATCATGAAGCTCTCAAATGCAAGAAACCCCCTTCCTCAATAAGTTATTTGCAAACTTGCAAATAACCCCCTCCATCACAAAAGTCCGGCCGTGAAGGAACAAAGGAAAATTGTCCGGAACGGAATGCAAACTGGCAACTTCAGAAAACTGATCCTGTAATAAATTATAGGAAAACCCCGCTATTGCATATACACGCCCGCATTTGTATTCCCACTGAATACAAATGCAAAGAGACAAAACTACACTGTCTAATACTAGGATCCGGCTTAAACCAAAGCCCGCTAGTAAAATCCGTCCGATCACGATCCGTGCAATACCGCACGTATCTGATCGAACCCTTCAATATCTCCATACGGTCTCTACAGCGTTTCGCCCGAAACTTGAGTAACTGTGTGTGGGGGACTCTAAAGACTCGTCAATACTATGGCTGTGGATTTAACCACTAGCACGTCAGAGGTATTAGCTATACGTGACGGGCCACCAGCTATTGACCAAAAGGGACGTCGATGAGCGAACTCATCCTGACACCCTACTGAGCCTGTCAGTGACAATATCCGTACAGTCCGGTCCGTTTGTCTATGAGTATTGCATGGCGGGACTAGGGGGTTGGTAAAAGTCAGACCCCCATAAGCGGTACAAATCGTGTCGGAGTGTAGCCCAGAACACCCTGAGATACTACTTGAATACCTACCAGTAAATCTCCTGCCTCGGCCGAGGGCTTTGTGTAATGGCTCTCCTAGACACAGAGCGACCTCACCCCCAATACCGGGAGAGACGAACCCCTGCAGATCCGCTCACTGCCTCCATGTGGCTCGGGACTGTACCCAACTAAAACCTGTTTGCACGACTCCTTTGAGCCGTGGTAGGGTAGTAATCAAAGCACAGTGGGAACTCACACGAGACAAATGACGATCTCAGGTCGATGAATTAACCTGTACACATGTCACCAGGGAACTGCTATCTGACGTCTGGTATAATCCCAACTAGCAGGTTCCCGGCGAGTCCTGTCCGGTGTACTCATAACCCAATGAGCACCTGTATACATCTTAGGTGAACCAACTGACACCAGTGGCTTGTGAGACCGGCCACCGCCCCTCGTCGGGGTCTCGACTGTATACACTAGTCTACTAATGGAGTATCGATGCCCAGTCTTGAAACTCCCACGACTAGGGACCACTTTAAGGATGAGCTTATAGACCCCAGCTCCCACGTATATGATCGCCATCATACTGCTGGCCGTCAAGCAAGAATCCTAAGGGCTCTATCAACGTGCAATAGTGACCTGTAGGGTCATCTAAAGCAGTACACGATGATAAAGATAAACCAGATAGCATACTATCATCTTGAGTAAGACTGTCCTACCGGTATAGGTCCTCCCTCAATCATTGCAATCACATGCCTGTGATCCAATAATTGACTCTGAGGGCACTATCTCTAATAGATCAATTATGCGATTTGGGTCATGTTATGTTATACTACATGATAGTATAGTGGATCGATAGGCGATGTGTTTTATTCACACGCGGATATATGTTTGATGGTATCGGAATGTACTAGTCTTTAGATCAGTACCCCTAATTCAGGATATGATGATAATGATACCAGATAAGTAATTTGTTATAGTGATAATTGACCCGTACCCCGATTTGGGATGCAGTACGATGGATTTTTCTGTACGATGTATAAATATGATGATTGATCCGCACTCTGGACTCGAGGATGTCGTATTATATATTTTATCGTACGTGATGCTATTGAGGCGGGATTACTGACTACTAGATATATCGACTTCGACTTTGGTGGATTTCCTTACCCCTTTTGATTAGTCTCTTAGCTTTGTCCTGTAGTTTACTTAGTAGATGTTAGATTGAGCTCGAGTCATACTTATTTCTAAAACTAACGAATCATGAGTATTTTAAAGACAGGCCAAGGGATACTACGGATATTTCAAAGGACGTACATTTTCTTAAAAACACTGCAATCCCTATTTTCTAAATACCACGATTCATGCTATTTCAAATGCCAAAACTGTATGACTCGTATATAGAAATGTATATTCTTCAATGTTGCGTTTACTATTCATGTTCTCATTGCATTGCATGTTTATACGTGTTTTCTTTACTATTATGATATCGATTGTTAGGACACCAGCACCATTACCGATGATGCGTATGTCCACGAACACTTTCTTGCCGGCTCACACACATCATCATCGGTAATTACTATGTCACGTACACTTTAGAGTATATTAATTCATGGATATAACTGCTAGCTGATAGTTTCAATATACGATTTTTATGCTAGTTTAGATATTGCATTCTTTACTTAGATACCCATGCATGTGTATATTCATTTGTCATGCAATATTATGGGGCTTTATGCCAGTATTCATTGTTTATTGATTCCTGATTATAGGATTCGGATTTTCCATGATATTTCTGGATTTGGAGAAACCGCAAGGATTTATAAAATCATTATCATTTAAAAAAGATAGAAATTTGCGGTTTTCTCGTGATATGAGATTTATGATGTCCACCATGGGTTTTCTCGGTTCTTGAGCGGTATCATACAACCGATTCGAGGTAGGGGAGGGACCGTCAGTGGGTGCATGGTGGACCCGGTGCGGTACCCCGGGGCAAGAAGATCGTATAGAAAGGCGTTGAGCCCAGCATGGGAGCACTACCGACCGGTGATTGTATGGAGACTCGATGGATATCCGGAGGTTACCGTTCAAAGATATGGGCCGATCCTGATCATGCGGAGCCCGAGATATTGAGATTTGATGATACAAGCCATTCCGGATTGCCGGAGCCCGAGATATTGAGATATTGGGATATATATATTTTGTGTCGATGCTTGACACGGATTCTATGTTGATTTCATTGATGATACCTCGATTTCTATATACAGAAATCTCACTGAATTAAGAAAACAGTTTTCTCATTCATGATGTATTCTGTTTTCATTTGTAATGAATTCGTACGTCATATATATGATATGTTGCTACCTAAGACACTGACATGAGCACTTGGTACTACACTATAGTAGATGTTTACCTCGCCATAATTAGATGCTTTAGGCTATATTATTATGAGGATATTATTGTATGACCTAGGAGAGAGTCATACATGCGATTTCTGCTCGGTGATGTTTTCTACTCACGAGTTGGCAACTCACCCCCGTTGTGCCACAGTTTCTTACAGGTTTTGCCGTACAGGTTTCGTTGCGGCTTGCTGGCACACTGCGTCCTTCTGGGTGATTGCTTTGGTAGGCGGGTTCACTCGTATCGTGACCACCATTGTACTTTTATTTATTTCAGTTGTATCTAGTAACTCCATCAACCAGACTTGTATTATTGATAGACCTAGAAAACCAGTGTATATTCTTTCGACCTTAGAGTCGCGCGTTTGTATTATTATGATTTTTCTTTGGTTTCTTTCTGAGTTTTGATCCTCGCCCTTCGGCGTTGTATATTATATTACTTGCATGGTTGTTGTTGGATATATGTATGCCCTAGAGGCCATTATATGATAGTGGATGTATCTATACATGTATATATATATATTCAGTATGCATTCTTGCTCGATATGATAGTATGCTATCTGGTTCTTCTTTATCTGACATGTTGATTTGATCATGCTTTTATTCATTCATACATGCTGATAAAGCCCTGAGGATATCGGCTTGACTGCTCTGATTATGATAGAGATCATACTAGTGGGACATCTGTAGTCTATAAGCATATCCTGGAAAGTCCCTAGTCGTAGGTATATCGAGACGGGGCATTGATATACCAGAGTAGACTAGCGTATATGATACTAGACCCATACGATGGGCGATGAATGTTCCCACATTCATCGATGTTTGACATCAAGATCATATACGGGTGCTCAGTGGTGACTGGGTACACTGGACGGACTTACGGAGAACTCCTATATGGAATTATATCTATCGTCGGATAGTAGTTCTCAGGTGACACTGGTACAGGTTAGTCTGTAGACCCGAGATCGTCATAGAGTCTTATGTGTTCTCCCACTGTACTTTGATTGCCACCCTACCACGGCTCTACTGAGTCGTGCAAACAGGTGGCCGTTGGGTACAGTCCCGAGACACATGAAAGAAATAAGCGATAGGAGGGGTTTCGTCTCTCCCGGTATTGGGAGTTGATGCTGTGCTGTGCCCGACTGGTTATATCAGTAAGTCCCTAGCCAGGGCTGCTGAGATTTGCTGATAAGTGTTATCAGTAGTTTCTCGATCTGTTATAGACCATTCACCGGCACGACTTATTGAGTTATTGGGGTCGACGTGACCATCCCTAGGCTCGATATGCAGCATATCTGACGAAGAGCCTGGACTGTACGGTAGTGTTGCCAGTTGGCTCGACGGGAGTTGTAGCAGGTTCGCTTGTTTTCTTCTGATCGCTCAATACCCGGGTGGCCGTTACGTTTAGCTGACCGCTTGCGGCTTGGGGGTGCTTGATATGATCATCACCCTCTGCCGGCGTATTGACGAGTCTTAGAGTCCCACATAGGAGTTACCTAGTCCAGGCGAAACGTTGTGGTGCGCGTATGCTATATGCGCATGGACCCGATTAAAATGCGCGTATATGATACCGTACATTGATCGGGCGGCTTGCTTTTGGTAAGGTCATATGTGATATGGCCGGATTGATAAATCAAGTGTTGATTTATCATTTAACCATTAGTTTTCTCACTTAAAACCTTTTTTTTCTTGTATGTGATGGGTGTATGCATGAATGTATGTTTTTCTTTCTATCTTACTAGTTTCATGCACATATGGATGTGCATACATACATACATACATACATACACCATCTATCATGGTTGTTTACACATGGAAATGGTGGCAATATAAGACTCACACCATGGATAAATGGATGGATTATTATTTGATTTTATGTTTAAAACAAAATAGAAAAGAAAAGGATAATTCTTGCTTGCTTCCACATTCTTCTTTAAACCTAACCATGCTCACCTACTTCTAACCATGAGTTATCCTTCTCTTTGTGTTTTAAACTCAAGTTAAATAATGTCTCCATCATCTAACCATGGTTTGAGATGAGGATTAAAAAATATATATACATATATTTTCTTTTTCCTTCATGAGAGTTATCATTTTTTCTACTCTTGTTAAAACAAAAGCCATCATCTTCCTCCTCCTTCTTCCTTTTGCTCTCTAGTTTTTTCTAGTGAGTAAAACACACATCAAGAAAGGTTTTTGAAGTGAGAATCATAGCCACAACATCATTCTACACAAGTTTAGCCAACTTGTTTAGAGTGTTCTTTTCGTTTCTCATCTTGATAATCGAAGTTGCGAGCTTGGACGAGGAACTCCGGGTGGATCGTCGTGGACACTAGAAGACTTCAAGAGGACCTTCTTCCAACACCCAAGAGGCCAAAGAGTCTAGCGAAAGGGAGCTACAAAGGTTGTAGTCTCGAAACCCTAGTTTTTATTGGCTTTAACTTTCGAAACCCTAATTTTCTAGGATCGATTCCTTTGTATGCTTGCTTAGCACCATAAAAATATAAACTTTGTGACATGTGATGCTTCAAAACTATACATAGGGTGCTAGGCAAACCTTTCATTGGTATCAGAGCCGACCTAGAACATTAGGCGACGCTTTTACGAAGTAAAAATCCCGATCGGACAAAAATACGACATTTTAAGACCCTCTCTGGACAAATTTTAAAATCTGATATTTTTCAGAATTAAAAATACTTAAAAAATACAGCAGGAAATACTAAGAAAAACAGTGAAATTCGAAGCCCTGAACCCTATAAACTGCCAAGGAACCGCGGCAATTCCTGGCTTAGGCCGCGGCTCCGCGACCGTACAGAGGTATCAATGCATCAAATTTATACTGTAATTCTTATAACTGATTGTACAGTGTTTTAGGTATGTTTAATCTGAATATAGTATTGTATTTTCTGGAGATGGTTTTGGACACGTAGATTCGATCGGAATTTTCATTTCGTTGCTTTTCCGGGTAAATTAGAAAGTATTGAAGTGTTTGAACGAGTATCATTTGCTCACTATTCACGGGGTTTAAATACTTTGGAGATACGTGCAAGTCTTTTTTTGGTGGACCGTCTAGAAAACAACAAACCTTAACTCGATTATGTGACCGTCTTGAACTGCCCTTTGAACCTTAGGGTTTGGGGCAGTACGGCGTGCCACATGTGAGGCGTTGGCTTGACCCTTCTACGGCTGGACCGCTACTACTGTGTCACACTCCGGATTTTTGAACCCTGCTCAAGTGTTGAGCTTTAGTGAATCTTGGGTACTTGATCGTTCGTTCGAAAACTTTAATACTGTCTGTTTATCTGGAATGTGATACAATATGTGGAATTCATATAGTTTAGGCATGAAATACGAAATATGTGATATTTCGCATTTATGATGTCTAAAGAGAATGTGGATTCCAAATATTGTAGTTTTACACTTTCTTTTCTGTGACCGTAAGTGTAGTATGTTCGATATCGCCGATTTCGTTGCTATACATCAACGACAATTGGGGTATGCATACTTACTTACGTTGATGATATGAGATATTATGTGTTGCTGAGATATGATGTGCAGGATTGTCGCGATTGAATAGCCGGGTTTTTTTTTATGTGAGATGAGAGTTTTATATTTTCATTCATGTAAATTCAAATGTAATGTAATATTCTTTTATTTGGGGCACTTCCGGGTTGAGGTTGTGTCAGCAGTGTTGTATATTATTTACTTTTTCGCATTAGGATGGACCCAAGGAGGGGAGCACAGGTGACCGGGTTCTGGGGTTCAGTGGGAGGCCATCTCGAGGAGTCGAGACCGGGTCTCCTAAATTCCAGAATTGGTAGGGTCACTTGTCACTCTCGTAGGGGTCCAGGGTGTGGGCTTGGCTATTCATCGCGACTGTGGAATCCGTATTTTCTATTCTGGCTAAATACTAAATACGGACGTCCTAGTATATCCCACTTTATATCTATGTTTCTGCTGCTTGTGTTCTGTGATATCTAAGACGAATGACATATTATATATATGATATATAGTAGACGTTGCTTATGTTTTACACCCGCGCTAGTCCCGTCCCGGGATGCCGTTAGTTAAGTAACCTAACGGTGCATAACGGAACATTGCGGCGAATGCGGATGGCATAAGCGTACGTATTATTTTCGTTTCTTTTCTGTGATTGGCTTAAGGACTTAAATGATGGGATTACATTAATGTGATTAATATAAAGAAAATAAACCTAAAAAGATGTTGTAGAATTGGATTTGAAAACCACTCGGCTATTTATGAAAAAGCTATATTTCAAAACTGCGGAGCTTAAGCCACTCCTTTTGAAAACCATTTGATTCTACAACGATATCAAGTTCAAAGCGTTAAAGATTTTCTTAAAAATCATCCGCAACCCTCCGTCATTTTAGGAAGTAGAGTACTTAGTATTCGTGCTACGTTTGTTGACTATAGTTAAGGCGTAGTGTACGGTAGCTAAGTGATGTCTTCCTACATTGCATATGATGCAGATTAATTAGGACATTCTTATGACTTTGTTGACTATAGTTAAGGGTCATATGAGTGGGTCTAATTAATCAAGAAATGACGGTAGAATTTGACTGGTACTTATGATTTGTTGACCTTAGTTAAGGTCATAAGTACTAGGGGTAAAAACAACATCGGAATTTCAATAGTTGAAATTTGCAATGAGATTGCATACTTTCCATATGATGGTTGGATCCCGATCCCACTGTGGGCAATAGTTGCTCCTAGGAGAGTTTTACAGTTTACAATTAGCTAACTCATTAGGTGTCTAGAAAGGTGTTAACGGGGCTCCGCCTCTGGGAAAACGAGGTTTACTCTAATTAGGTCCGTGCGAAAGCACGGGGAACCTCCCTCAAGTACCGACACTGGCCTGGCTGAACGGTTAGCGAAGTTGTAGGCTGTAATTAATCCTGGCTAGTTTTTCTTTTTAAGGTTTGAAAGAAAAACTCGATAAAAGCAGTGGGAAACAACGATTAGATAAGATAATAACCAATCTGATCTATGCAAGAGCTTTCACTGAGTGTATTCTTTTCTCTCTCTTAATGGCAGATACCCATGACTGGACTCAAGCTTCTACTAGATAAAAACAAACTGAATGGGACCAACTATAAAGACTGGCTGAGGAATCTGAAAATCGCCTTGACTTATGATAAAGTATCATATGTCCTCACGGCTTCAGCCCCGCCCGTCCCAGGTCAAAAATCCTAAGTTGCGGACATTGAAGTCCGCAAGACATGGGACGCTGACTGTGCCACAGCAAAATGCCTCGCGCTTGCATCGATGGATAACACACATCAAAAGAAGCACGAGGATATGGACATTCACGGTATATTGCTCCATACAAAGGAATTGTATGGAGAGCAATCCCGCGTATTACGATACGAAGCATCAAAGAAATTGTTTCAGATGCGAATGGCCCCTGGCACACCAGTAGGAGACCATGTTCTGAAGATGATAGCTCTTATAGAAGAGCTTGAGGACCTTGGATGGACGATGGACAATGAACAATATATAGATATTATTCTGCAGTCCCTTCCCTCCACCTTTGCTCAGTTCATAGTGAACTTCAACATGCATGGCATGGAGAAAGAACTCCCTGAACTCCTTAACATGTTAAGGAGTGCAGAGAGCACTATGAAGTCAGCAAGAACTCCTGTTATGACTGTTGGACAATCTTCTTCTTCTCGCCCGAAAGCTAAGGCCAAGGGAAAGAAAAAGAAGAAGCCCACCAATCCTAAAGGTGGAGTTAAAAAGGTGAAGGGAAAGGAAAAGTCCAAGGCTGGAGACTCGGGGAAGGGCGAATGTTTTCATTGCCACAAGACAGGACATTGGAAGCGCAACTGCACGGAGTACTTAAGTCTCAAAAAGAAGCATGGTGATGCTTCTGCTCCAGGGTCTGAGAAATAGCAAGGTTTTGAAGACAGGTGACCATACTCTCCGCGTTGGAAATGGTTCCAATATACATACAGTCGCAGTGGAAGAGTATCACTTGGGGTTGCCATCTGGATGTATTTTGGTTTTGAATCCATGTTATTTTGTACCAAGTATGCTATGCAATATAATATCTGTTTCTTTGTTGGACAATGAAGGATATAATTTTGTATTGCAGAACAATGTTATGAACATTCACCTGAATCAAATGTTGGTTGGGTATGGTACGCTTAATAACGGAATATATGTCCTAAATCAACACACAGTTTTCAGTATACAACACACTAATAAAAGAAAACTTTCAGAATTAAATGAAGCTTTTCTTTGGCACTGTAGACTTGGTTATATTAACGAAACAAGACTAAACAAGTTACACAAAGATGGATATTTAAACTCTTTTGAATATAAATCTTATGCGACTTGCCAGTCTTGTATCAAGGGTAAAATGACCAAAACTCCATTTACCGGACACGGAGAAAAAGCTACTCAGCACCTAGGCCTCATACATAGTGATGTATGTGGGCCAATGTTTACACAGGCTAGAGGCGGTTTTTCATACTTCATTACATTCACTGACGATTTCTCAAGATTCGGTCATGTATTTTTATTAAAGCACAAGTCCGAAGCTTTCGAGAAATTCATTGAATATAAACAAGAAGTAGAAAAACAAACCGGCTTGAGTATCAAGATGCTTCGATCAGATCGAGGTGGTGAGTATCTCAGTACGGAATTTGCAAACTTCCTAAAAGAGAATGGGATTCTCTCTCAGCTCACTCCTCCTTACACACCACAGCACAACGGTGTGTCAGAACGACGGAATAGGACCCTATTAGATATGGTCCGGTCCATGATGAGTGACGCTGAGTTACCAGTCTCGTTTTGGGGGCATGCATTGGAGATTGCAGCGTTTCTGCTAAACAGGGTTCCAACCAAAACCGTGTCTACCACGCCCTATGAGATATGGCATGGGAAGAGACCATCTCTTAAGAGAATTAAGATTTGGGGTTGCCCGGCCTATGTTAAAAAGCAGAATCCGGACAAACTCGAGATACGGTCAGTCATGTGTAACTTTGTGGGATATCCAAAGAATTCTTATGGATATCTGTTCTACCACAAAGAGGAACAAAAAGTGTTTGTTTCTCAGTATGCCACATTCTTGGAAAAAGAGTTTTTCACAGATAAAGATGATGGCAAGGTGGTGGATCTAGAAGAGGTTCTGGAGACACAAACTACAAATGACGATTTGGTTGAACCGGCTGTTACAACAGAAACTGAAGAACCTCGGCCACTCCGTAGGTCTGGTAGGACTTCTCGCCCACCGGAGAGGTACTACGGTTTCCTCATTGATGGTGACAGAGAAGACTGTATCATGGATGATGATGATCCTACCGGTTTTCAGCAAGCTATCACGAGTAGAGACTCTGTGAAGTGGCTGGATGCCATAAGATCCGAAATGGAGTCTATGTACACCAACAAAGTATAGACTTTGGACGTTGTACCCCCTGGGGTAAAACCGGTGGGGGTGCAAATGGATCTTTAAAAGAAAGATTGGTGTATATGGGCAGGTGGAGACCTATAAGGCAAGACTTGTGGCGAAGGGTTTTCGTTAAAGACCAGGTTTGGACTATGACGAGACTTTTTCTCCCGTAGCCATGCTTAAATCCATTCGGATCCTACTTGCTATTGCTGCTCACTACGACTATGAAATCTGCCAGATGGACGTTAAAACTGCATTTCTAAATGGAAATTTAGAAGAATGCGTTTATATGGATCAGCCAGAGGGCTTCATTGACAGTGGGAGCAGCGGGAAAGCATGTAAATTGCTTAAATCCATATATGGGTTAAAGCAGGCATCACGGAGTTGGAACATCTGTTTCGATGATGTCATCAAAGAGTTTGATTTCATCAAAAATCCAGATGAACCTTGTGTTTATAAGAAGGCTGTAGGGAGAGCTGTCACATTCCTCGTATTGTACGTGGACGTCATTCTTCTAATAGGAAATGATATTCCTATGTTACAGTCGGTCAAATCTTTCTTATCACTGAGGTTCTCCATGAAGGACCTGGGTGATGCCACATACATTCTGGGCATAAGGATCTATAGGGATAGATCCAAAAGGTTATTGGGATTGTCCCAAACCAGGTACATTGACACCATCCTAAAAAGGTTTAGTATGGAAGACTCCAAGCGGGGTGCCTTACCCGCTTTCCATGGGGTCACTCTCTCCAAGGATTCTTGTCCAAAGACCGATGAAGAGAGAGCTCGCATGAGTGTTATACCCTATGCTTCGGCAGTAGGATCTATAATGTATGCGATATTATGTACACGCCCAGATGTAGCTTATGTACTTAGTGTTGTAAGCAGGTATCAATCCAACCAAGGGGAGAATCACTGGACAGCTGTGAAGAACATTCTTAAGTACTTACGAAGGACTAAAGAATTGTTCTTGGTGTATGGTAATGGAGATCTCCAAATGGAGGCCTTTACCGATTCGAGCTTCCAGAGCGATAAGAATGACAGCAAATCTATCTCTGGGTTTGTATTTACCCTCAATGGAGGGGCGGTGAGTTGGAAGAGTTCCAAACAAGATACCGTTGCAGACTCTACGATGGAAGCTGAGTACATTGCTACAAATGATGCTGCCAAGGAAGCCGTCTGGATGAAGAAGTTCGTCTCGGAGCTAGGAGTAGTTCCAACCATTATTGATCCAATACCTTTGTATTGTGCTAATAATGGGGCTATGGCGTTAGCCAAGGAGCCCAAATCCCATCAGCGGTCCAGACACATCCTGAGGCGTTTTCATTTGATCCGGGAGATTGTAGATCGCCACGAGATCGAGATTAGGAGAGTAGACACAAAGAATAACGCCGCGGATCCATTCACCAAGGCCCTCCCTCAGCCGCAGCATGAGCGACTTTTTGAGATGTTGGGTATGAGATACGCCAATAACTGGCCTTAGTGCAAGTGGGAGATTGTTGGATATATGTATGCCCTAGAGGCCATTATATGATAGTGGATGTATCTATACATGTATATATATATTCAGTATGCATTCTTGCTCGACATGATAGTATGCTATCTGGTTCTTCTTTATCTGACATGTTGATTTGATCATGCTTTTATTCATTCATACATGCTGATAAAGCCCTGAGGATATCGGCTTGACTGCTCTGATTATGATAGAGATCATACTAGTGGGACATCTGTAGTCTATAAGCATATCCTGGAAAGTCCCTAGTCGTAGGTATATCGAGACGGGGCATTGATATACCAGAGTAGACTAGCGTATATGATACTAGACCCATACGATGGGCGATGAATGTTCCCACATTCATCGATGTTTGACATCAAGATCATATACGGGTGCTCAGTGGTGACTGGGTACACTGGACGGACTCACCGAGAACTCCTATATGGAATTATATCTATCGTCGGATAGCAGTTCTCAGGTGACACTGGTACAGGTTAGTCTGTAGATCCGAGATCATCATAGAGTCTTGTGTGTTCTCCCACTGTACTTTGATTGCCACCCTACCACGGCTCTACTGAGTCCTGCAAACAGGTGGCCGTTGGGTACAGTCCCGAGACACACGAAGGCAATGAGCGATAGGAGGGGTTTCGTCTCTCCCGGTATTGGGAGTTGATGCTGTGCTGTGCCCGACTGGTTATATCAGTAAGTCCCTAGCCAGGGCTGCTGAGATTTGCTGATAAGTGTTATCAGTAGTTTCTCGATCTGTTATAGACCATTCACCGGCATGACTTATTGAGTTATTGGGGTCGACGTGACCATCCCTAGGCTCGATATGTAGCATATCAGACGAAGAGATCGGACTGTACGGTAGTGTTGCCGGTTGGCTCGACCGGAGTTGTAGCAGGTTCGCTTGTTTTCTTCTTATCGCTCAATACCCGGGTGGCCGTTACGTTTAGCTGACCGCTTGCGGCTTGGGGGTGCTTGATATGATCATCACCCTCTGCCGGCGTATTGACGAGTCTTAGAGTCCCACATAGGAGTTACCTAGTCCAGGCGAAACGTTGTGGTGCGCGTATGCGATATGCGCATGGACCCGATTAAAATGCGCGTATATGATACCGTACATTGATCGGGCGGCTTGCTTTTGGTAGGGTCATATGTGATATGGCCGGATTGATAAATCAAGTGTTGATTTATCATTTAACCATTAGTTTTCTCACTTAAAACCTTTTTATTCTTGTATGTGATGGGTGTATGCATGCATGTATGTTTTTCTTTCTATCTTACTAGTTTCATGCACATATGGATGTGCATACATACATACATACATACACCATCTATCATGGTTGTTTACACATGGAAATGGTGGCAATATAAGACTCACACCATGGATAAATGGATGGATTATTATTTGATTTTATGTTTAAAACAAAATAGAACAGAAAAGGATAATTCTTGCTTGCTTCTACATTCTTCTTTAAACCTAACCATGCTCACTTACTTCTAACCATGAGTTTTCCTTCTCTTTGTGTTTTAAACTCAAGTTAAATAATGTCTCCATCATCTAACCATGATTTGAGATGAGGATTAAAAAATATATATACATATATTTTCTTTTTCCTTCATGAGAGTTATCATTTTTTTCTACTCTTGTTAAAACAAAAGCCATCATCTTCCTCCTCCTTCTTCCTTTTGCTCTCTAGTTTTTTCTAGTGAGTAAAACACACATCAAGAAAGGTTTTTGAAGTGAGAATCATAACCACAACATCATTCTACACAAGTTTAGCCAACTTGTTTAAAGTGTTCTCTTCGTTTCTCATCTTGATAATCGAAGTTGCGAGTTTGGACGAGGAACTCCGGGTGGATCGTCGTAGACGCGAGAAGACTTCAAGAGGACCTTCTTCCAACACCCAAGAGGCCAAAGAGTCTAGCGAAATGGAGCTACAAAGGTTGTAGTCTCGAAACCCTAGTTTTTATTGGCTTTAACTTTCGAAACCCTAATTTTCTAGGATCGATTCCTTTGTATGCTTGCTTAGCACAATAAAAATTTAAACTTTGTGACATGTGATGCTTCAAAACTATACATAGGGTGCTAGGCAAACCTTTCAGTTGTGTCCGCCAATTGGGGAAGAGCTAGCTCCCGCTTGCGGATGCCTTTATTCATTATGTATATTATTCATGTTTGTACCTGTTTGGGGCCAGTATTTACAGAGGAGACTCTTCCGAAATTTTCGGGAAAATATGTTGTTGCTTTTAAATGTTTAATGCCATTTATTTTATTTAAACCACTTGCTTTAAACAAGTTTTCCTTCATTTCTTATTTAAAATGGTTTAGATTTCTGGGCTTTTGGCTTACTTGAATTAGATGGGGTCCTATAGACTTCATATGATTCAAGTACCAGTCGCGTACCATTTCGGGTCGTGACACTATAGATGCATGTATTATGCTAGTTAAATATGTTCTTACTGTTGTCCCCTCTTTCCTATTTCGATCCACTTTTATTCCAGATAGTGTGTTCAAACAAATTAGTGTGCTCAAACAAATTATTCGTATGATTCGTGACTTCATTTGGAGTAAGCCCAAGTAAAATCCACTAGATTTCCTGGACCCACCTATGTCAAGGTTATCACCACGGGGGCCTCTCAATTCGCGACTCATAGCTTTACTATTCGGCTCCTCTATCTAAACAAACTTTCAAACACATCTCACCCCCCAACACCCTTGCAATAAACAATACGTGCGAAGTACCCACCCAACTCCTCTCCAACTCCACCTCATAGATGTGGAAAGCAATATGCCATTATCGTTATCTTATTACAGTCCACAGCTACTACCAAATTTGCATCGGAACTTGCACTCTCTTTTGGTATGATCCATGGCTCTTCTCTGTTCCTCTCCCAACTATCTTACCTATCGACTCTTAATATTTCGAACGTCAATGATGCTATTGTGCAGTCCTTCACCACTCAATCGGGCTCCACACAATCCTGGAACTTACCAAAACTACAGGCTACTCTTCTTAAATTCTTTGTTCCACTCGTGCTAGATATCCTTCTATTCTCAGACACTCCAGACAGCCGTCTGGACCTGCTCTCCGACTGCCCAATTTACTGTTCAACATTGCTACCACCTCCTTTTCCACCAATAACAACCCCAACCTCCGCTCTCTCAGATCTCCTGGCCCCTCCATCGGCATAGCTGTTGGAGTCATCCCCATGTGACAAACTTCTTATGACATCTCCTTCAAGAAAAGCTCCCAATCAAGACTCTTCTACACCAACGTTGAGTTCAACTCATCACTGTCTGTTCACATTGCCCATAAAATGCCTCAGAAACACCAACCTACCTCTTCTGAGCCTGCCCATCCTCTTAGACTATATGGGGCACAATCTTCAAGATTTTAGCTATTCGGAACTACCCGACATCTATACAACATCTACAACATCTTTATTCCTCCCTCACTCTCTCACCAGTAGCCAAACTAGGTAATACAATTTGGACTCATAACCTTTGGTCAATCGGGCTAGTTCGTGAAAGTATGTCTTAGCACCACTACTAGGTTTATACAAGTATCAAGTATGCAATTTTAAAAAATCTAGTGTGCTAAACTATACTAACAAAGAATTGAACTAGAGAATTAGGGTTTTATACTAAGCAAACAAGTTCTACACTAAGTGAAACGACAATACAACTTTTGTAGACCGGTCCTTCACTTCCAAAACTCCAAGTAGTAGTCCCTAGAACTCTTCTTAGGCTCCACTTGGTGAAAGGAACGAGCTTACTTCGTCGTCTTCAAGGCCGAAGATGATCCACATTTAACATTCTCTCACTCAAACACTCTTCACTAATCAAATTATTAGTGAAGCAAACAACCTATACTAAAGGGCTAGTAAAGTGTAGGTTGATGAAGTAGGAATTTTTCACAATATTTTCTTCTTTTTCTTTTTCACCTCAAGAAAATTCTAAAGAGGAATTGAAGATAAAGATGAGGATGAACTTGGAAGGAGAGAGAGCCATGAGGTGAAGTGATGAGATGGTGCAGAAATATCTATGAATAAAAACAAAGAGAATGGAGTGAGTCATGGCTTCTCAAAGCTTCCACAAGCATCCAAGACCAATGACTCATTTCTTTTTTCTCACTAATTCATAAATTAATCCATTATTTACTCATCACTAATCCTCATGTGATTCTCATACATCCTAGTTCTATGTATCATCAACTATGATACAATAATTATACATATATTTATATATATCACATATATATATATTAATATGTATAAAGAGAAGAAAATGTTTAGTGAGCTAATATTAGTTTATATATATATATATCAAATATATTAATATATATTAAATTATTAAATCAACACTTGATTCAATAATCCAGTTATATCATATATAAACGACTAATATCTTATTTATATGTATATCACATTATTAAATCAACACTTGATTCAATAATCCGGTTATATCACATATAACCGTCTTATATTCAATACTAGTTAATATATATATAACATATATATCAAATTATTAAATTAACACTTGATTTAATAATCCGGCTATATCTAATATAATCCGGTTAATATCAAATATATATATCAACAACATATACATATACCATTGAATCAACATTTGATTCAATAATCCGGTTATATCACATATAACCTGACTGATATCAAATTTCGCTAGATTAGAATACGTTATCACATATTCGTATTTAATCAATCTCCTGCACATATTACCATATGTGCCCTACTTCGTTTCGCTTGAGCTAGGAAACCTCTGTGTGGGTCTCTAATGACTCGTCAATACGCCAGCAGTAGGTAATGATCACATCAGTCACGCACAAGCCGTCAGCGGTACTATCTGGACGTAACGACTATCCAGGTATTGAACGAATAGAATATCAACAAGCAAGGTTTTCCAAACTCCTGTAAAGCCTATAAGAAACACTTACCGTATAGTCCGGTATCTTCGTCTGATATGTCGCATATCGAGTCTAGGGGTGGAATCGTCAGACACCAGTAACTTGATAAGTCATGCCAATGTGTGGCCTACAACCGTTCGAGAAACTACTAATAACACTTACCAGTAAATCTCATCAGCCCTGACTGGGGATTTGCTGTTATAGCCAATCGAGCATAGCGCAACATCAACTCTCTATTGGCTATAGCGCCCTTAAGGCAATTATTATAGTCGCAGGCAGGTGATTATGATGATTGAGGGAGGACCTATACCGGTAGAACAGTCTTACTCGAGATGATAGTATGCTATATGGTTTGTCTTTATCATCATGTAAAGTATTAAGTGGCATTACAGATCACTATTACATGTTGATAGAGCCCATAAGATTCTTGCTTGACTACCAGTATTATGATGGCGATCATATACGTGGGAGCTGGGTGGTCTATAAGCACATCCTTAAATGTCCCTAGTCGTGGGAGTTTCGAGACTGCGCATCGATACTCCAGAGTAGACTAGTGTATACTGATCGAGACCCCGAAGAAGGGCGGTGGCTGGTCTCACAAGCAATTGGTGTTAGTTTGTTCACCTAAGATGTATATAGGTGCTCATTGGGTTATGAGTACACCAGACGGACTCGCCGGGAACAAGCTAGTTGGTATTATACCTATTGTCAGATAGCCGTTCCCAGGTGACATGTGTACAGGTTAGTCTATCGACCTGAGATCGTCATTGTTCTCGTGTGAGTTCCCACTGTACTTTGATTACTACCCTACCACGGCTCAAAGGAGTCGTGAAAACAGGTTTTAGTTGGGTACAGTCCCGAACCATATGGAGGCAGTGAGTGGATCTTCACGGGATTCGTCTCTCCCGGTATTGGGGGTTGATGTCGTATTGTGCACGGGTGGCCATCACCAGAAATCCTTGTCCAAGGTAGTCGAGAATTACTGATTCGGATCAGTAGTTTCTTAGTTGGTGACGGGTTTCATACCGACACTAAATGTCACGTTATTAGGGGTCTGACTTTATCCACCCCTAGACTCGATATGCGATACTCATAGACGAACGGACAGGAATGTACGGATATTTTCACTGTCAGGTTCAGTAGGGGTTTCAGGATGAGTTTGCTCATCGGCCTGCCTTTCGCTCAATACCTAGGTATCCATTACGTACAGCTAGTGCCGCTGACATGCTTGTGGTTAAACCCATTGACAGCGTATTGACGAGTCTTTAGAGTCCCACACGGAGGGTTTCCCTGTTTTGAGCGAAACGATGTAGAGGCCGTATGGTTTTATGGCAGGGTTCGATCATATACGTGCACTTGTGCACGGATCATGATTCGGACGGATAATACTAATGGGTTTTGGTTTAAGCCGGATCCTAGTATTTTATTGTTGGATTATTTTCGTCTTATTGTATTCGTATTCTGTCGGAATACAGATGCGGGTATGTATATACGGATGATGGGTATTTTTGTAATTCTTTACAAGATTACTTTTTGAAGATGCCATTTCTTTTTTGATTTAAACTTTTTCTTTAAAAGATTAAATGAGGATGAGACTTATTTTGGCATTTATTCATGCATGCTCACTTGGTGACTCATGGTGATGAGTCATGGTGGCATGCTTGATGTTTTGTTTGTATTGTGAGATATTTATGGTGAGAGAATGAGATATTTATTCTTGAGTTGCTTTCTTTAGTTGCTACCATGCTCATTCACAAATTACTCACAAGACTTAGCCATTTTTTCACTTGATTTTTCTTAGCTTCACACTCTCATCTCTCATGGCTTCTTCTTCTTCCTCCACCCTAACCCTCTAATGTGTTGAGAAACCTAGGGTGTTTAGAGACAAATTAATCTTTCATTAGACTCTACATCATCTTGCCTATCTAGTTTAGTAAACTAGATACCCTAGTTACTTCGGTTATAAAGTAGGAGCTCGTTTCATAAATCCTCGGGTGGATCATCTTCGATAGAGGGAGACCGAAGTTCAAGCTTGATCATGGAGGCCTCTAGGAGCTTGGGAAGGTGGTTGAAGACCGAAGGACACAGATCAATTCGGTATAATTACTCTAACCCTATGCATGTTTTTGTTATCTAAGGCTTATGGGTCAATCCGGGTTATCGGGTTGTTCTAGCGCCGGTTTTTGAATATTTTTGTTCCGCAATGGCCACAGATTGATGGCCGGGGCGCTTGCATAACCTAACATGGTATCAAAGCCACTCCATAAGCCTTAGTTAACTCATTGCGACATTAGAAATCCGCCGTTTTTGTCCTGCAAAAACTGCCGACAAAAACAGTTCCAAAACTGAAAGTTTGAGATGTTTGCACACCTCGTAGGCTCATGGTTTGAACCGAGAAGCCGAGGGGTGGTGCATGGGATCCCCGGGATGGACCGAACGGCTGGGCCCATTCCCCAAGACCACCATAAGGTGGTCTTGGCGGCGGGAACCCGAAACTGCCCCACCTTGGGCAGTTTCGGGTCTGCCTCACCCCCTGGCCACCTCGTGGTGGCCTCGGAGATAGGGTACCCCCTTCTAGGCCCCCAACTTAAAGTTAATTTCATGCTCTAACTCCCCGTGAAGGTTCGGGCGCGTTTCATTTTGATTCGGACTTCCGAATTGGCTTTAAACTGTCGGTTTTTAGAACTTTAGCTCACTGTTTTGGAAATTGGTTTAGTTTGCTAATTGTGTGCGGAATTCTAATGTCGTAGTTTTCAGTACATACATTACTATATGCAACCGTGAATGTCATTAGAATGGTACAACCCGTCTAACTGCAATATGCTCTTTTAGAAGGGTTTGCGAACATGACATTCACGTTGATATTCTGTGTTGTACTGTGGTTGTGGTTGGATCGTCGTAGTGGATAGCTTGGGTGCAATGGTAGTATCGTTTAGTTTCATTTGTACATTTGATATTGCGGGGTGAGCGTCCGACATGTGGACTGCCGTCACTGCCCGTTTGTATATTATTTGTTTGGGGAACGACCGGGTTGAGGTCGATGTCACCCTTGTACTTATTTTCTTTTCTGTACTAGGATTACCCCACGGTGGAGTGCACGAATAGCCAGGTTCTAAAGGGCAACAGTGCCGCATCTTATGGCATTGATACGGAGGGGGCTTCACTCTAGAATTGGCAGGCTATTCGCAGCACTCGTACGGGGTATAGGTTGACCCAAGAAGGAGTGCTCAAGTTACCGGATTCCGAGGAGTGCTGGGTGGCCCATTCACGTTGTTGATTGGGGTTGCTTCGCTTCTAGGATTGGCGGGTAACTTGCTGCACTCGTAAGGGTCTAGGTTTTCATTGCATAGGCTATCCACACGACAGGGAATATCGGGTCTCATTTGCGGCTCAAATGAAACCTGAGGCTTCAGGATTATCCACCACTCTGTTTTTGTAACAAATCCATTTTTAGTGTACATAAATTTGATTTAAATTTGAAGTATACTTGGGGTATTTAATGTTGCTGTTACCACTTTAAGTATTTATTTTACACAAATAATTACAAGAAGGAGCTTGTAGCTCATTGGTAACACCTTGCACTGTTGAACCAAGCCACAAGAGTTCAAATCCCCTGCCCCACATTATTTTTATATTATTTTTGTTTTAAATTCTTAGGAAGCCCAACAGTCCACACACCATAACTTCCAAAACTTGAACTTTACCCGAAAATATAAATATACCAGAGCCTTCACCTGACGACCCCCACCACCCGACGTCCCAACTCGGCCAGACGGCCGAGTCCCAAAAATGAAAGACCTGTCTTTTTGTATTCTATAACCTCATGTACACTCTAATTTAATAGATCGGTTCCAGAGAATGATTTATGCCCCATTTAAACCATTTTTAATGATTTTTCACACTTTTTACAAATTTTTTATTTAAAAACCCTTCACCTACCCTACCCCTAGCCTACCCTGTAAATACACCCCCTATCCTCTACCCTCTTACCCCAAAATCCTGAGCCCACTCTCTCAAAAACTTTCTAAGAGTTGTGTACTTTGAAAACAAGCTCGAGGCGAAGCTCCGACGAAATTCCGGCGGAGCTTCCGGCGAACGTTTTAGGAACTACCAGCGACGACACAACACCTCGGCGATCTCTCTAGTTCACTCTCACTCATTAGTGTAATCTAAAACCCGTAAGTCCCCTTCTATCTCTCTTCCCTATTCTAGAAAAATACGAAATTACAAAACACGACGGAATCGGAACAAATCCGATTTCCGATTTGGTTTTCTATAAAATTCCACTTCTCACTAATACAATCATTCTTAAACTTCCTCATGTTGATTATTAAACACTAATTAAACAATTTGAACAAGTTTCATCACATGAAATGATAGCTTTCTCAAATTATCGTATTTTTCACTTAAATACCACATTGTTTCAATCCTTCATTTAACCCATCAAACTTGCTAAACATTTAAAGTAGATCACGAGGTAACGACCTGCCTCCTCACACACTTACTTACAACCTAACACGATACAATTGAAACCTTAGAATACGAGAAAACAAGCATTTACAGTTAAATACCATACATTTAATAAAACTATTAGAGTTGGTACACTTTTAAATAAATACATCTTATTATGAAAATACGATAATTTGTGGACATCGGTCGTTTATCTAAACCCGACTTTGTGGTGTCTAGGCTAGGCAGGTGAGAAAGGTAACTTTAAAAGGCCCGTCTCACGGTGATTCGTGAGCGAATCCCTCCTTTCTTCATTTGTACTTACCTGGCCACAATTGGCGGTGAAGAGGCGATTTGAGGCATCTCACGACTTGTCGTTTAGACCATTTAGAAATAGTCTAGTTGACTTAGACACCCTAAAACCTAAAATACGGAGAAATTGACATTTTTACAAATAAATACCAATTAATTTATAAAACCGTTTTCTAAAGGATTTAGTATTTTACAATCTTTGCAAAGCGCCGCTACAACCCACTTTGGGGAACCCGTTCGGGATGGCGCGGTTTATCGCACATCCTCGGGCTTAGTAGTGCGAGATTCAGACCTCCGCAAGGAGCATTCGGTCTCGAAAGATTTAAAATACGACATCTTAAGAAAATGAGATTTTTAGAATATAAAATATTTATTAAAATTATTTTTGTACAAATATATGTATATTTATCATTAAAATATCTATTTTGTTATGATATAAATATTCCACCTTTTTCTAAAAATCGCAAGAACAAATTTTACACTAAAATACCATGAATTCCAAATAAATCAATATTATAAATAAATACCTTTAATTATGAATCTAGGATATTTTCACTAGAAATATCACAATATAAAATTCACCTTCATTACAATTCTAAAGACGAATAATGAATACTTGAGATGTATTTTGAAAAGTATATAAAAGTATTTTTACATAAAACCCCCTCAAGTTTTATAAAGTACTCTAAGGACCCTAGCAATTATAGGTTTAAGAAATAATCAAAACTTCGACTTACATTTCTAATTGGCTAACTCGGGTTTGAGTCTGATTAATCTGACTTGAATATGATTCAAGTCAATCTAAAATTTACAATCTTCAACATGAATCCAATTATCAATCTATACGACTTGACCGAACCGAACCATGGATATACATTCCATTTACATGGTTCTCCAGTTATTCCATTTACATGATTCTACGGTTATATCCGTTTACCGATATCATAGATTCGGTCAGTCAATCAATTATACAATAATTCAATTTACAGTACAAACAATAAATCAAAACACTACGGGGTTTAAGGGGTAGATTGGTACAGAAGGTGTTAAAAGTGGCACGAGGCGGTAAGATTAAGACACCTAACCTATATTCCGTTGCTGTTATACCGTAGCTTAACGGTTCCTTGTACATTCCGTTTGCCCTGGTCTCTAGCATATAGAGACTCCTCTCGTATACACTGTCATCCTTCTGTACCAAGCTACAAACAACAGCGTCAATGAATACAACAGTATAACAATATAATACAACTTTAAAAGCTACACTCTCTCTACTTTCTCTCTCTGTCTATTCTATTTGTCCTTCATCTTTTGGACTTACCGAGCGACCTGTTCGCTGACGACATTCTATTTCTTTCTTCTTTGAATGTCGTCAGGTGGTTTGGACCCGGCAGAGATCGAGCCATCTGCAGAAGACTTGGAGCAGTTTGCCGAAGATCTAGCACTTTAGTTTCATTGTACACTTTTCCATTCAGTACTTTTCATTTCCTGTTATGCCACTGTTTAGGCATCGTTTTATTTCAGTTGTATTTCTTTTTCATGCATTGTACAAAAGAATGTTAATAAATAAAAGTTGTTGTTTTTATTATATCTTGTCTCTTGCGTATTTATTTTATATTTCTTAGATACTCTTAGCGTATGTACTTCTGAGTATACACGTAGCAGACCGGTCGCGTCCCCTTCGCCGTATACCGGGAAGCGGGGCGTAAAAGGTTTTGTTGGTGGCCCATGCAGGTCCGAGCTGTATGAAACTCTATCATGCAGTTCTGTTCTGCGTGAACAACCTAAGCAATATAACACAAGAACCAGCAACTAAAACATTCTTTACAATTCATGTTCCTTGAATCTTATCATTTCATGTACTTGAATCTGTCCTAACCCAAATTTTTTTTCAAGGTTATGGATTCCCCGAACAACACCAGCACCAACGCCAACAACACACCTCCACGTCCACTACCAATCATTCCTGCTGTTCCTACGCCACTCACCGAGCAGACAGTGCTACTTGAGGCGATCCGCAGCCTTCTTGAGGGACAACAACAACTCTTGAACCATCCCGAGACTGACGCACCTAGGGTAAAGCAATTTAAGGCTTTACATCCCAAGCAGTTCTCCGAAAAGGGAATCCCACTTGAAGCTGAGGAATGGGCACAAAGTGTAGGGTTCCTAGGCACTCACAAGAGGTCTCACGTGGCATCAACCATGCCAATTTCAAATTTTGGGTGCCGAGAAACCCTAGATACGGATCGTTGGCTAGAATTTTAGGCGAAATAGAAACTAGTTAACAACTTAACTAAATGGTAAACGGAAATACAACCTTTGTAGATCCGGTTCTCCACCTCCATGGCTCCGCGATGTAGTCTCCTCGCTGTACAAATCGGATCTTAGGCTCTAGCGTCGGCTTCATCGGAGAAAAAGCGGGCTAGGTCATCGACGACGATGCCGAAGATGATCTACGTCGAGGCATCACTAGATCAAGCTCCAAATTCACCAAGTCAAGAAAACTTGTGAAGAAAACACACTCTACTACTTGGCAAGAGGTAGAGGACGAAGAAATAGTGTTAGTTATATGTATGCCCTAGAGGCCATTACTGTACATTGGATGTATATTGTAGTGGATGCTGGGACATATATAGGGAGGACTTTCTTGCTCGACATGATAGTATGCTATCTGGTTGCTCTTTACCTTAACGTGTATACTGATTGTCTCTCTGTTACATGTTGGTAAAGCCCTTAGGATGTGTACTTGACTACCTGGACTATGATGCGGATCATACTAGTGGGGACATGGTAGTCCATAAGTACATCCTTCAAAGTCCCTAGTCGTGGGTGTATCGAGACGGGGCATCGATATACCAGAGTAGACTAGCGTATACCTTCTTGACCCATACAGATGGGCGATGGATGATCCCATATCCATCGGTGTTTGAAATCAGAGATGATATACGGGTGCTCAGTAGAGACTGGGTACACTGGACGGACTCGCCGAGAACTCCCAGATGGTATTATACCTTACGTCAGATGGCAGTTCTCTGGTGACACTGGTACAGAGTAGTCTGTTGACCCGAGATCGTCATAGAGTCTCGTGTGGTTCCCACTGTGCTTTGATTTCCATCTTACCACGTCCAAGAGGGCGTGAAAAACGGTGGTTTTTGGGTACAGTCCCGAGTCACATGGAGGCAATGAGCGATAGGAGGGGATTCGTCTCTCCCGGTATAGGGGGTTGATGTTGTGCTGTGTTCGATTGGCTATAACAGGAAATACCTGGCCAGGGTTACTGAGATATACTGGTAAGTGTTACCAGTAGTTTCTCGAATTGATATAGACCTCATATCGACACGACTTATCGAGCTATTGGGGTCTGACGTTTACCACCCCTAGGCGAGATATGCGACATATCAGACGATCAAACCGGACTGTACGGTAGTGTTACTGGTTGGATTCACTGGAGTGTGAGCGGGCTTGCTCGTCGATCTTCAGATCGCTCAATACCCGGGTGGCCGTTACGTTTAGCAGACCGCTTGCGGCTTGTGGGTGTTTGATATGATCATCCCCTGCTGCCGGCGTATTGACGAGTCTTTAGAGTCCTACACAGAGGTTTCCTGGCTCAAGCGAAACGAAATAGGAGCGCATATGAGATATGTGCGGGACCGAGAATAATGCGTGTATGTGATACCGTATTTCATTCTCGCGATGAATGTATCGAATGGTTATATGCGATATAACCTAGTTATCGAATCGAGGGTTGATTCGATAAGCCGATACATTGGATACCAGTCGGTTATATGCGATATGACCGGATCATTGAATCAAGTGTTGATTTAATGATTTAATGTATAATTATATATTTGATATATTACTTTGCATTAACTAGTATTGGTTCACTTTAAATGGATATTCTCACTCGGATGTTCACATTGTATATGTGATATACTTTTGTGCACTTGATTGTATCATGTTTGATGATACATGTTTAACTATAGTTAAGTGTAATGAATTAAGCCATGGTTAAACTAATGATTAGGGTTTTCTTTTCTTACTTATTTATTTATTTATTTTGAATAGATGAGAAAAGAATGGTTTCTAGTTTTGTAGTTTAGTTGAAGCTTCATGAAGCTTTGACTTTGTAACCATTCTTGTCTTCATGCTTAACCCTAACCATTCCTTTAACCTTGGTCAACTCTCTACACATAACTATAGTTAATATTATGATAAGTATTGGTTTTCTATTCTATTTTTTAATTAACTTATCATAACACTTTCTTCTTTTTCTTCATCTTCTTCAATGAAGAAAGCTTCACTTCATCAATGGTGATTGATGAAAGTGAGTGAGAAATCCAATTCTAAAGTGAACCCACTTCCTATTTCTTCATCCTCTACCTCTTGCCAAGTAGTAGTGTGTGTTTCCTTCACAAGTTTTCTTGACTTGGTGAAGTTGGAGCTTGATCTAGCGATGCCTCGACGTAGATCATCTTCGGCACGTCGTCGATGACCTAGCCCGCTTCTTCTCCGATGAAGCCGACGCTAGAGCCCGGGATTGTATGAGGACAGCGAGGAGACTTCATTGCAGAGCTATGGAGGTGGAGAACCGGATCTACAAAGGTTGTATTTCCGTATTCTTGTAGTTAAGTGTTAACTAGTTTGCTTTGTCGCCTAGAAATCTAGCCAACGATCCGTTCTCGGGTTTCTCGGCACCGTTAGAATTTGAAATTGGCATGGTTGATGCCTTGTGAGACCTCATTAGGGTGCCTAGGAACCCTACAGTGGTATCAGAGCTACTAGGCATTGGATGTCGACCTATGGGGGGTTCTCACTTTGTGACAGTGTGGCGAAGCATAGGCTCTTACCCCCAGGGTGTCCCGAGACCGGAAGGTGTTCCGGCGGGTTGTAGTCCTCGCGAGGGAGCATGCGTAAAAAGTAGCGGCTGAGGGACCCGTTGGTGCCACGGCGACCCCATTGGATGGGGTGGCTGCCTGACCTACAGTGGTATCAGAGCCAAGCTAGAGCCTTAGGCGAAGTCTAGACGGAGTTTGAAGTCCGAACGAACCCGAAAACCCATTTCCAAAATGCTCTCTGTCCAATTTTAAAAAATCTGGATTTTTCAATATTAAAAATATCCAGAAAATTAAGCAGGGTTTTTTATGAATTACTGTGAAAAACGGAGACCTAACTCCGTCATAACGCCGCGGAACCGCGGCCTGAGCCCACGTCGCGCGGCGGTTCCGCGGCCATATTGTTGACTCTTTGACTCCTTTTTGCACAGTAATGTTTATAATTAATTCCTGTGTTTTCTGGGTAATTTTAATATAAGCTATGCAGTTGAGTTTTCTGGGGTTGTTTTGGGGATTCGGCGTTTCTATCGGAGTATCAGATTTTGTCTATATGGCTTTCCGGATAAATTTTAGAATATGTTAAAAAGTTCGACCGGATATAAATACCCAATTTTTCCCCTGTCGGGAAATTTCCAAGTGTTGGATTTTTCCGTAGTTTAACGACGTTCTAAGTAGTGCAAGTAACGCGATGGACCCTCTAGAAGACAACAAACCTTAACTCGATTATGTGACCGTCTTGAACTGCCTTTTGAACCTTCGAGTTTGGGGCAGTACGGCGTGCCACATGTGAGGCGTTGGCTTGACCCTTCTACGGCTGGACCGTTGGTACTGAGGCACGAACTGAATGTTGTTAGACTCATATTTTATGTGTTGATCTGTATCGGGAAAACTTGGGTGTTCGATTGTTCGATCGAAAAGTTTAACATTTTCTATTTTATCTGGAATGTGATACAATACTTGGAATTCGCAAATTGTTATGAGATAACTGAATGAATGTTATAAATCTAGCGGTTTAGTCTCACTTGATCAGTTGCCACGGAATTTTGATGTGATCAAAAGTCCGTCGCAATCACGTAGCGTATGCGGATACTCGCCGGGTAAACTTAATAGACAGCCTCACTCCATAGCCCCGACCAAGTGACTGTAGGAGAACCCCGTCGCCGAAAGCATCCGTTCGGGTGCTCGCGGTAGCGGTGTTCCGCCTTAGTGCACTTCGTCGACGGTATCGGGGGTGCGACCGTCTACTGAAGTTTGCGACGAGCATTCGATCAGGATGTCGGGAATCTTGTTGAATTGCCCGACTTGATATTGAAAAGAGTTTTCGATTTTGAGACTAAAATGCGGGGTTTATAATAGTTAGGCATGCGATGTCTAAGGAATTCATTGGTCAGGCATGCGATGTCTGAGGTGGTTGCGGATTCCAACTGTTGTAGTTTTACACTTTCTTTTCTGTGACCGTAAGTGTAATATGTGATATCGCCGGTTTCGTTGATATATGTCAACGACAATTGGGATGCGCATATTTACTTACGTTGATGACATGTGATGTTATGTGTTGCTGGATATGTTATATTGGATCGTCGTGTTTGAATAGCCGGGGGTTTTTATGTGAGATGAGTGTTTTTCATTTTCATTCATGTAAAAACTTGTATGTAATATTCTTTTATTGGGGCACTTCCAGGTTGCGGAAGATGTCACCGTTTGTATATTATTTACTTTTCCGCACTAGGATAGACCCAAGGAGGAGGGCACAAGTAACCGGGTTCTGGAGTCCAGTGGGAGACCAACTCGAGGAGTCGAGTCCGGGTCTCCTAACTCTAGAATTGGTAGCGTTGCTTGCCGCTCTCGTAGGGGTCTTGGGGTGTGGGTTTGGCTATTCATCGCGACCGTGGAATCCGTGTTTTATACTGGCTCGTATTGAAAACACGGACGTCCTAGTATATCCAATATTTCATATGTTTCTTCTGCTGCGATATCTGTGATGTGATCATGTGATGTTCTGTGATAGATACAGTATATAGTATATGTGATATATTATATAGACGTTACTTATGTTTTACACCCGCGCTAGCCCTGCCCCGCTCTGCCGTTAGTTACCTAACCTAACGGTGCACGAGGGGACATCGAGGCGAATGCGGATGGCATAAGTGTACGTCGTATTTATCTGTGATGTTTAGGTACTTAAATGATGGGACTTCATTAATGAGATTAATGAAATAAAAGAAACCTAAAGATGTTGTAGAATCGAATTTCAAAATAAAACAGGTAGCTACAGTTCTTGCTTTGCACAGCGGTATATGTGATATATCCTGCACCTTATTCAATGAGGAAAGGACCGAGATCCCTTCACTGGGAGTGACTCCTTTAGCAATAACTGGCAGATGCTACACACTCGGTTTGTCTTTTGATTGCTTTTTAGAGTTTTTGCTTTGCACAGTGATATATATGATATATCCCGCACCTCATTCGATGAGGAAAGGACCGACGATCCCTTCACCGGGAGTGACTCCTTTAGCAAAACTAGAAAAGCCTCAAAAACACTCCATTTCAAAATTCATTCGATCCTACAACGATATCAAGTTCATTACGCAATAGGTTTTCAGAAAAACCTGTCGTAGCCTTCCGTCATTTCAGATAAGTAGTAGTTAGTATTCGTGCTGCGTTTGTTGGCCTTTGTCAAGGCGCAGTGTGCGGTAGCTAACTGGTGCTTATCTGCTTATGCATATGATGCAGATTGGATTAGGGTAGTCGTGCGACCTTGTTGGCCTTTGTCAAGGGCCGTGCGGGTGGGTTTATTTCGATCAAGAAATGACGGGTTGAACTTGACTAGCATCCTATGGTTTGTTGGCCTTTGTCAAGGTCATAGGAGGTTAGGGGCAAAATATTATCGGGAATTTCAAGTGTTGAAATTTGCAATGAGATTGCATACCTTCTATGAGATAGTTGGATCCCGATACCCGCTGCGAGTAAGAGTTACTCCTGGGAGAGTTTTACACATTACAATTAGCCGATCAAGTAGGTGTCTAGAAAGGTGTCAACTGGGTTACGCCTCTGGGAAAACGAGGTTTACATTAATTAGGTTCGTGCGAAAGCACGGGGGACCTCCCTCAAAGTACCGACACTGGCCTGGCTGAAAGATTGGCGAACTTGTAGTGTGTAATTAATCCCGGCTAGTCTTTCCTTTTAGGGTTTGAAGGAAGATTTGATAAAAAGCAGTGGGAGCCATCCTGATTAGATAAAATAATAACCAATCTATTCTTGAAAGAGCGCACGCTGAGTGTTTTCTTCTCTCTCTCTCCAGGTAGCGACCATATCACGCCTTAATCAAGATAATAATATGGATGTATTGATCGAACCCACTTGTTATACTGAGCTGGGGAACGTTGGTCCCGCTCCAACTTATAATTGTTATAAGACAGAGCAGGAAATTGGGGAATACCAGATTTCCCGTGCCGCCCAAACGAAGAGAGTGCATGCTGATGCATCATCTTCGGGTGTGTTCATTACAGAGAACTGTTTCTCAGTATCCTTTACGTCCTGGGTATGTGATACCAGATCAGGATCCCAGATATGTAATATGTTACATAGGGCTATAAAAAGGTAGAGGACTGAGAACGGGTGATAAGTTTCATGAGGCAGAAAACGGGGCAAGAGTTGCAGCCAAGTCTGTTGGTCACTGTCACCCTGTATTACCAATACATTGATTCTGAACGAATGTTATTAGATACCGAACCTGATATACAAAATCATATCAGTCTCTTTATTAGTAAAGAAATGGTAAAATTTTGTATTGTTGGATAATGTTTTGAACATTTCCTATATCAAAATTTGATCGGTTCAGGCACGTTATCTAAAAGCGTTGATGTTCTAAATCAAACTACAGTTCTTAGTATACGGATCACACAAAAGAGGAAGAGTTCAGAAATGAACGAATTCTTCTTAAGGCATTGTAGACTAGGTCATATCTATGCGACCCGACTGGCTGTAGTTACATGTAGATGCATATTTAAATCAGTTTGAATTTACATCTTGTGAAACTCGCTAGTCATGTTACAAAGATATAATGACACCAGCTCTGTTTATTGGAAACAGAGAAAGAGTTAATGAACTCTTGGGACTGATACATGATGATGTATGGGAGGTCTCCTGTCTACACATGCCAGGACTGGTTCTTTATACTTCATTACATTCTCTGATGATCTTTCGAGATTCAGACCTATGTTCCTGTTGAAACACAAGTCCGAACCTTTTGAGATATTCACAGAATATAAGCGAGAAGTAGAGAACCAGAATACGGGTATAAGTATTATGTCCTATGATGAGATCAAGGAGGAGAATACTTGAGCACGGAAATACTGGACTATTCTAAAGGAGAATGAGATTCTCTCTCAGCATTACTCCTCTGTATACACCATAGCACGATGGTATATCAGGGCGGAGCAATCACACCCTATATGATAAGGTGTGCTCTATGATGAGTACTACTGAGTTACCTATTTCCTTTTTGGGAGTTATGCACTTGAGAAGCTGCATACCTATTGAATAGGGTTCAAATCAAATCAGTTGCCTACCACTTCATATTTGATATGATAAGGGAAGAGCCCATATCTTAAGTTGGTTAAGATTTGGGGTTGTCCAGGCTTTGTCTAAAAGCATAATCCGGACAAGCTCGTGGCAAGGTCAGTTATGTACATCTGGAAAGGTTCCAGCTATACAAACTACAGCTGATGATTTGATAGAACCAAAGGATTCAGTAGATTCCAACGAACCTCAGCCTCTCCGCCGATCTAGTAGGGTTCCTCACCCACCTGAGAGATACTTCTGTTTCTCTATGACAGTGGGAACGAGGATTGCATCATGTGATGATGACCTAACTAGTTTCGACCTGGCCATCAGGAGTAGGACTCTGTGAGAATGGCTCGATGTTTATCGATCTGAGATGGAATCCTTATACACCAACAAAGTATGGAATTTGGTTGCTATATCTGAAGGGTTAAATTCCCATCAGGAGCAAGTATATCTTGAGAAGATTACTTGGTGTACATGGAAAAGTTGAGACTTTCAAAGCTAGACTTGTTAAAAGTTTACATCATTGACCAGATATGGATCATAATGAAACCTTTTCTAAGGATCTATGCTTAAGTCCATCCAGATCCTACTTGCCACGGCTACAGACCATGACTACGATATCTGGTGGTTGGGTGTCATGACAGCTTTTCTAAATGATGTTTTAGAAGAGAGCGTCTATAAGTACACAGCCAGAGGGCCTCGTAGACAGTGGGAGCAGCGGAAACGTGTGCAAAGATGCTTTATAGGATAAAGCAGGCATCGCGGAGTTGGAACGTCTGTTTTGATGAAGTAGTCAAAGAGTTTGACATCATCAAAATGGTAGATGAACCTTGTATAAACAAAAAGGTAGTAGGGAGTATGGTGACGATCCTCGTAGAGTACGTGGATGACATACTCTTGATAGGGAAGTAGTTTCCTATGCTACGCTCGATCAATCTCCGATTATCACAAAGATTCTCCATATAGGATCAAAGTGATACCTCCTAAATCCTGGGTTTTGGATCTATGAGATAGATCTAATTGGTTGTTAGGATTCTCACAAGTTGTAGCGAGATGGTATCAATCGATCCTGGGGAGAATCACTGGAAGTGTTCCAGGATGATAATGACGACTGAGTGTCAGTCACAGGCATTGTCTTTACCCTCAGTAAAGGGACGGTATGTTGGAAGAGTTCCAAGCTAGATACCGTGACAAACTAGACGATAAAGGCAGGATACATCGCTACTTAAGATGCTACCAAGGAGGATGTTTAGGTGTATAATGGTTCATAAGATGAACTGCGTTCCAACCATTGTGAGACAATGGAGTTGTGGCTTATGCCAAGGAACGCCGGTCCCATCAGTGATCCAGACATATTCTAAGGCAATATCACCTGATCATGGAGATGGTTGATCTCTAAGGGATCGAGGTAAGGAGAGTAGACTCAGAGGACAACACAGCGGATCCACTCACAAAGGCCTGTTCCTAGAGAGAGATTTTTATGGGATGGTTGAGTATGAGATACTACAACCACTGCTACAGATGACCCTAGTGCAAGTGGGAGATTGTTAGTTATATGTATGCCCTAGAGGCCATTACTGTACATTGGATGTATATTGTAGTGGATGCTGGGACATATATAGGGAGGACTTTCTTGCTTGACATGATAGTATGCTATCTGGTTGCTCTTTACCTTAACGTGTATACTGATTGTCTCTCTGTTACATGTTGGTAAAGCCCTTAGGATGTGTACTTGACTACCTGGACTATGATGCGGATCATACTAGTGGGGACATGGTAGTCCATAAGTACATCCTTCAAAGTCCCTAGTCGTGGGTGTATCGAGACGGGGCATCGATATACCATAGTAGACTAGCGTATACCTTCTCGACCCATACAGATGGGCGATGTATGATCCCATATCCATCGGTGTTTGACATCAGAGATGATATACGGGTGCTCAGTAGAGACTGGGTACACTGGACGGACTCGCCGAGAACTCCCAGATGGTATTATACTTTACGTCAGATGGCAGTTCTATGGTGACACTGGTACAGAGTAGTCTGTTGACCCGAGATCGTCATAGAGTCTCGTGTGGTTCCCACTGTGCTTTGATTTCCATCT
Organism: Agapanthus africanus; assembly: GCA_030015575.1. Taxonomy (NCBI): domain Eukaryota; kingdom Viridiplantae; phylum Streptophyta; class Magnoliopsida; order Asparagales; family Amaryllidaceae; genus Agapanthus; species Agapanthus africanus. Next base: position 392,508,966 of record JASDDO010000026.1, on the reverse strand, counting down.
TACCACGTCCAAGAGGGCGTGCAAAACGGTGGTTTTTGGGTACAGTCCCGAGTCACATGGAGGCAATGAGCGATAGGAGGGGATTCGTCTCTCCCGGTATAGGGGGTTGATGTTGTGCTGTGTTCGATTGGCTATAACAGGAAATCCCTGGCCAGGGTTACTGAGATATTCTGGTAAGTGTTACCAGTAGTTTCTCGAATTGTTATAGACCTCATATCGACACGACTTATCGAGCTATTGGGGTCTGACGTTTACCACCCCTAGGCGAGATAAGCGACATATCAGACGATCAGACCGGACTGTACGGTAGTGTTACTGGTTGGATTCACTGGAGTGTGAGCGGGCTTACTCGTCGATCTTCAGATCGCTCAATACCCGGGTGGCCGTTACGTTTAGCAGACCGCTTGCGGCTTGTGGGTGTTTGATATGATCATTGCCTGCTGCCGGCGTATTGGCGAGTCTTTAGAGTCCTACACAGAGGTTTCCTGGCTCAAGCGAAACGAAATAGGAGCGCATATGAGATATGTGCGGGACCGAGAATAATGCGTGTATGTGATACTGTATTTCATTCTCGCGATGAATGTATCGAATGGTTATATGCGATATAACCTAGTTATCGAATCGAGGGTTGATTCGATAAGCCGATACATTGGATACTAGTCGGTTATATGCGATATGACCGGATCATTGAATCAAGTGTTGATTTAATGATTTAATGTATAATTATATATTTAATATATTACTTTGCATTAACTAGTATTGGTTCACTTTAAATGGATATTCTCACTCGGATGTTCACATTGTATATGTGATATACTTTTGTGCACTTGATTGTATCATGTTTGATGATACATGTTTAACTATAGTTAAGTGTAATGAATTAAGCCATGGTTAAACTAATGATTAGGGTTTTCTTTTCTTACTTATTTATTTATTTATTTTGAATAGATGAGAAAAGAATGGTTGCTAGTTTTGTAGTTTAGTTGAAGCTTCATGAAGCTTTGACTTTGTAACCATTCTTGTCTTCATGCTTAACCCTAACCATTCCTTTAACCTTGGTCAATTCTCTACACATAACTATAGTTAATATTATGATAAGTATTGGTTTTCTATTCTATTTTTTAATTAACTTATCATAACACTTTCTTCTTTTTCTTCATCTTCTTCAATGAAGAAAGCTTCACTTCATCAATGGTGATTGATGAAAGTGAGTGAGAAATCCAATTCTAAAGTGAACCCACTTCCTATTTCTTCATCCTCTACCTCTTGCCAAGTAGTAGAGTGTGTTTCCTTCACAAGTTTTCTTGACTTGGTGAAGTTGGAGCTTGATCTAGCGATGCCTCGACGTAGATCATCTTCGGCACGTCGTCGATGACCTAGCCCGCTTCTTCTCCGATGAAGCCGACGCTAGAGCCCGGGATTGTATGAGGACAGCGAGGAGACTTCATTACGGAGCTATGGAGGTGTAGAACTGGATCTACAAAGGTTGTATTTCCGTATTCTTGTAGTTAAGTGTTAACTAGTTTGCTTTGACGCCTAGAAATCTAGCCAACGATCCGTTCTCGGGTTTCTCGGCACCGTTAGAATTTGAAATTGGCATGGTTGATGCCTTGTGAGACATCATTAGGGTGCCTAGGAACCCTACAAATAGGAAGTGGGTTCACTTTAGAATTGGATTTCTCACTCTTTTTCATTAATCACCATTGATGAGGTCAAGCTTTTTCTTCATGAAGTGAAGTAGAAGAAGAAGATAATGAATATGATAAGTTATTTAAAATAGAATAGAAAATCAAAACTTATCATAAACAAAACCATAGTTAGGTGTAGAGAGTAGACTATGGTTAAATGGAGTGGTTAGGGTTAAGCATGAGACAAAATGGTGACTTAGTCAAACCTTCATGAATCTTCATGAAAGAAACAAATGAAAGCCACCATTTTCTCTTTATGCATTTTATTTTCCAAAAAGAATAAATGAAATAAATAAATAAATAAGTAAAAACAAAACCCTAACCATTACACAACCATGGTTTAATCTTTACACTTAGCCAATTTAGCATGCATCATCAAACATGTTACAAACTAGTGCACAAAATTATATCGTATATACAATGTGCACATTCGAGTGAGAAAATCCATCTTAAGTGAACCAATACTAGTTAATGCAAAGTAATATATCAAATATATAATTATGCATTAAATCATTAAATCAACACTTGATACAATGATCCGGTCATGTCGCACACAACCGACTAGTATACAATGTATCGATTTATCGAATCAATCCTTGATTCGATAACTAGGTTATATCGCATACAACCATTCGATACATTCACCGCGAGAATGAAATACGGTATCACATACACGCATTATTCTCGGTCCTGCACATATCTCATATGCGCTCCTATTTCGTTTCGCTTGAGCCAGGAAACCTCTGTGTAGGACTCTAAAGACTCGTCAATACGCCGGCAGCAGGTGATGATCATATCAAGCACCCACAAGCCGCAAGCGGTCTGCTAAACGTAACAGCCACCCGGGTATTGAGCGATCAGAAGATCGACGAGCAAGACCGCTCACACTCCAGTGAATCCAACCAGTAACACTACCGTACAGATCGTCTGATATGTCGCATATCTCGCCTAGGGGTGGTAAACGTCAGACCCCAATAGCTTGATAAGTTGTGTCGATATGAGGTCTATAACAGTTCGAGAAACTACTGGTAACACTTACCAGTAAATCTCAGCAACCCTGGCCAGGGATTTCCGGTTATAGCCAATCGAACACAGCGCAACATCAACTCCCTATACCGGGAGAGACGAATCCCCTCCTATCGCTCATTGCCTCCATGTGATTCGGGACTGTACCCAAAAGCCACCGTTTTGGACGCCCTCTTGGACGTGGTAAGGTGAAAATCAAAGCACAGTGGGAACCACACAAGACTCTATGACGATCTCGGATCAACAGACTACTCTGTACCAGTGTCACCAGAGAACTACCATCTGACGTAAGGTATAATACCATCTGGGAGTTCTCGGCGAGTCCGTCCAGTGTACCCAGTCTCCACTGAGCACCCGTATATCATCTCTGATGTCAAACACCAATGGATATGGGATCATCCATCGCCCATCTGTATGGGTCGAGAAGGTATACGCTAGTCTACACTGGTATATCGATGCCCCGTCTCGATACACCCACGACTAGGGACTTTGAAGGATGTACTTATGAACTACCATGTCCCCACTAGTATGATCCGCATCATAGTCCAGGTAGTCAAGTACGCATCCTAAGGGCTTTACCAACATGTAACAGAGAGACAATCAGTATACACGTTAAGGTAAAGAGTAACCAGATAGCATACTATCATGTCGAGCAAGAAAGTCCTCCCTATATATGTCCCAGCATCCACTACAATATACATCCAATGTACAGTAATGGCCTCTAGGGCATACATATAACTAACAATCTCCCACTTGTACTAGGGCCATCTGATAGCAGTGGTTGTAGTATCTCATACTCAACCATCCCATAAAAGTCTCTCTCTGGGAATAGGCCTTCGCGAGTGGATTCGCCGTGTTGTCCTCTGTGTCTACTCTCCTGACCTCGATCTTCTGGAGATCAACCATCTCCATGATCAGGTGATACTGCCTTAGAATATGTCTGGATCACTGATGGGACCTGCATTCCTTGGCATAAGCCACAACTCCATTGTCTCACAATGGTAGGAACGTAGTTCATCTCATGAACCAATATACACCCAAACAGCCTCTTCGGTAGCATCTAATGTAGCGATGTATCCTGCCTTTATCGTCTAGTATGTCACGGTATCTAGCTTGGAACTCTTCCAACATACCGTCCTTTTACTGAGGGTAAAGACAATGCCTGTGACTGACATTCAGTCGTCTTTATCACTCTGGAACATTTCCAGTGATTCTCCCCAGGATCGATTGATACCATCTCACCACAACTAGTGAGTATCCTAACATCCATTTAGATCTATCTCATAGATCCAAAATCAAGGATTTAGGAGGTATCACTTTGATCCTATATGGAGAATCCTTGTGATAAGCGGAGATTGACCGAGCGTAGCATAGGAAACTCCTTTCTTATCAAGAGCATGACATCCATGTACTCTACGAGGATCACCACCATACTCCCTACTACCTTTTTGTTTATACAAGGTTCATCTACCATTTTGATGATGTCAAACTTTTTGACTAATTCATCAAAACCGACGTTCCAACTCCGCGATGCCTGCTTTATCCTATAAAGCATCTTGTACACGTTTCCGCTGCTCCCACTGTTTACGAAGCCCTCTGGCTGTGTACTTACAGACGCTCTCTTCTAAAACATCATTTTAGAAAAGCAGTCATGACACCCAACCGCCAGATATCGTAGTCATGGTATGTAGCCGTGGCAAGTAGGATCTGGATGGACTTAAGCATAGCCACTTGAAAAGGTTTCATCATTGTCCACGCCTGGTCGATGACGAAAACCTTTAACAAGTCTAGCTTTAAAAGTCTCAACTTTTCCATCTACACCAAGTAATCTTCTCAAGATATACTTGCTCCTGATGGGGATTTAACCCTTCAGATATAGCAACCAAAGTCCATACTTTGTTGGTGTATAAGGATTCCATCTCAGATCGCTAAGCATCCAGCCATTCTTACAGAGTCTCACTCCTGATGGCCAGGTCGAAACTAGTTGGGTCATCATCTCATGATGCAATCCTCGCTCCTACTGTCATAGAGAAACCAAAGTATCTCTCAGGTGGGTGAGAAACCCTACTAGATCGGCGGAGAGGCTGAGGTTCGTTGGAAACTATTGAATCCTTTGGTTCTACCAAATCATCTACTGTAGTTTGTATAGCTGGAACCTTTCCAGTTCTACATAACAGACCTTGCCTCGCGCTTGTCCGGATTTTGCTTTTAGACATAGCCCAGATAACCCTAAATCTTAACTAACTTAAGACATGGGCTCTTCCCTTTCCATATCACATATGAAGTGGTAGGCAACTGATTTGATTTGAACCCTATTCAATAGGTATGCAGCTTCTGAAGTGCATAACACCCAAAAGGAAATAGGTAACTCAGTAGTACTCATCATAGAGCACACCTGATTATATAGGGTGTGATTGCTCCGCCCCGATATACCATCGTGCTATGGTGTATACGGAGGAGTAATGCTGAGAGAGAATCTCATTCTCCTTTAGAATAGTCCAGGATTTCCGTGCTCAAGCATTCTCCTCCTTGATCTCATCAAAGGACATAATACTTATACCCGTATTGGTTCTCTACTTCTAACTTATATTCTGTGAATATCTCAAAAGGTTCAGACTTGTGTTTCAACAGGAACATAGGTCTGAATCTCGAAAGATTATCAGAGAATGTAATGAAGTACAAAGAACCGGTCTTGGCATGTGTAGACAGGGGACCTTACATACATCAACATGTATCATCCCAAGAGTTTACTAACTCTTTCTCTGTTTCCAATAAACAGAGCTGGTGTCATTATATCTTTATGACATGACTGGCAAGTTTCACAAGATGTAGATTCAAACTGATTTAAATATGCATCTACATGTAACTTCAGCTAGTCGGGTCGCATTGATATGACCTAGTCTACAATACCTCAAGAAGGATTCGTTCATTTCTGAACTCTTCCTCTTGTGTGTGTTCCGTATACTAAAGAACTGTAGTTTGATTTAGAACATTAATGCTTTTAGATTACGTGCCTGAACCGATCAACTTTTGATATAGGAAATGTTCAAAACATTATCCAACAATACAAGATTATATCCTTTCTTTACTAATAAAGAGACTGATATGATTTTGTATATCAGGTTCGGTATCTAATAACATTCGTTCAGAATCAATGTATTGGTAATACAGGGTGACAGTGACCAACAGACTTGGCTGCAACACTTGCCCCGTTTTCTGCCTCATGAAACTTATCACCCGTTCTCAGTTCTCTACCTTTCTGTAGCCCTATGTCACAGATTACATATCTGGGATCCTGATCCGGTATCAAATACCCAGGACGTAGAGGATATTGAGAAACAGTTCTGTGTAACGAACACACCCGAAGATGATGCATCAGCATGCACTCTCTTCGTTTGGGCAGCACGGGAAATCTGGTATTCCCCAATTTCCTGCTCTGTCTTATAACAATTATAAGTTGGAGCGGGACCAACCTTCCCCAGCTCAGTATAACAAGCGGGTTCCGTCAATAATCTGTATTATTATCTTGATTAAGGCGTGATATGGTCGCTACCTGTAGAGAGAGAAGAAAACACTCTGCGTGCGCTCTTGCAAGATCAGATTGGTTATTATTTTATCTGATCAGGATGGCTCCCACTGCTTTTTATCAAATCTTCCTTCAAACCCTAAAAGGAAAGACTAGCCGGGATTAATTACACACTACAAGTTCGCCAATCTTTCAGCCAGGCCAGTGTCGGTACTTTGAGGGAGGTCCCCCGTGCTTTCGCACGAACCTAATTAATGTAAACCTCATTTTCCCAGAGGCGTAACCTCGTTGACACCTTTCTAGACACCTACTTGATCGGCTAATTGTAATGTATAAAACTCTCCCAGGAGTAACTCTTACTCGCAGCGGGTATCGGGATCCAACTATCTCATAGAAGGTATGCAATCTCATTGCAAATTTCAACACTTGAAATTCCCGATAATTTTGCCCCTAGCGTCCTATTACCTTGACGGAGGTCAACAAACCATAGGCTACTAGTCAAGTTCAACCCGTCATTTCTTGATCGAATTAAACCCACCCACACGACCCTTTACGGAGGTCAACAAGGCCGCACGACTACCCTAATCCAATCTGCATCATATGCATAAGCAGATAAATACTAGTTAGCTACCGCACACTACGCCTTGACGGAGGTCAACAAACGTAGCACGAATACTAAATATGACTTATCTGAAATGAACGGAGGGCTACGACAGGTTTTTGTACCTAGTTAGCCACCGGAAAATTTCTGACTCATGAGTATGCTCTGGAAGCTGCCCGCAGTTATGAGGCAGCGATAAAAGCAAGGGGTAGACCTCAGTCTGCAGGAGTTAAGCGCCCTGCCAACCAGATGGCAGGAGGAGCTTCGTCCAGGCCACCTTTTGTGCCAAGGCGACCCGGAGTACCGAACCATCGTCCCGGCGCAGTCTTTTGTACCTACTGCAAGAGAGCCGGACATATGATGATAGACTGCCGGCGAGCCAACCGTCTTTCCTTAGTCTGCGGCTCAGCTACTCATGATATTGGGTCTTGTCCCCAAAGACAAAACCCAGTTGCTGCACCCAGGCCAGCAAACAATTACCCACAGCGCTCAGCCATCCAAGCCCCCGCTCCAAGACTTGCACTACCTGCATCACCCAGAGGACCACAAGATGCACCACCTCCTCGTCAGTTCCATCAAGCTCAAAGGAATGTTCCGAGGAATGCTCCTCTGGACAAGAGGAATGTACCAAGGCGCTAGACTTTCACGATGTCCGTGGAAGAAGCTGAGGCCACTGGCCAAGTCATCACTGGTAAACTTTTCTTCTTAAACTTTTCTTTCAGTCTTGTTTATCTACACACTTTCCCTATACCTAAAACATATCCCACATACCTTAGGTACAATTTTAGTAGCCTCACTACCTGCACTAGCACTGTTTGATACTGGAGCATCGCACTGCTTTATGTCGCAACGGTTCGTCCGAACCCATGCGATTCCAGTCTCACCGCTTGTATCTAGCTGGAATGTCAGTTCAGGAAATGGCGTTCTAAAGGCAACTATGGGATACAGCTTGTGTCCAGTCGTCGTTTGCAGCAGAGAGTTTTATGCTGATTTCAAAGTACTTGACATACCGAACTTCGATGTGGTTCTAGGAATGGATTGGCTTAGAAATTTTTATGCTACCATCGACTGTCATCAAAGGAGGGTAGTATTCGAGATTCCAGACCATCCGGCCTTCTATTTCAAAAGTGGAGACCGTACCCTAGAGCCAAGTACCTACAAAGCGAAGCCAAGGGAAGCAGTAGTTGCAGCAGCTCAAGCGGAAGAAGAATCAAGACCATAGGTAGTTCGAGAGTTCGACGATGTATTTCCTGAAGATATATCAGGTTTGCCTCCCGATCGAGCTCTTGAATTCAGTATTGATTTAGTACCAGAAGTACAACCGGTGATCAAAGCACCTTATAGATTAAGTCCGGAAGGTTTGAAGGAAGTCCGAACACAGTTGGACGAATTATTGGCGAAAGGATGGATTCGTTCCAGCACTTCAAGTTGGGGAGCACCTGTACTACTTGTGAAGAAAAAGGAAGGTTCATACAGAATATGCATCGATTATAGAGCCTTGAACGAAGTCACTATAAAGACAAGTATCCACTCCCGCGCATCGATGACTTATTCGATCAGCTAAGTGGATCTTGTGTGTTCTCTAAATTGGATCTTCGTTCAGGATATCATCAGGTGAAGGTCAAGGAAGCTGATATTCACAAAACAGCTTTCAGAACTCGCTATGGACATTACGAATTTCTAGTGATGCCATTTGGAGTGACCAATGCACCAGCAATATTTATGAACCTAATGAATCAAGTTTTCCGGGAGTACTTAGACAGGTTTGTTGTCATCTTCATCGATGACATCCTGGTGTATTCCAAGATTCGGAAAGAGCATGCAGAGCACCTACGAATTATCCTAGAAACTCTTCGACAACATAAGCTCTATGCCAAGTACAACAAGTGCGAGTTTTGGCTAAAGCAAGTTGGTTTTCTTGGACATATCGTATCAGGAGAAGGAATTTCTGTGGATCCAGCAAAGGTTTCAGCAGTTAGCGAATGGCCTACACCAAAGTCAGTGAAGGACATTCGAAGTTTCTTGGGTTTAGATGGATATTACAGAAGGTTCATTGAAGGATTTTCGAAGATAGCAACACCCCTGACCAAGCTCACACGTAAAGATGAAGAATTTGTGTGGTCAGAAGCATGCGAACAAGCTTTCGTAGAACTCAAGTCAAGGTTGACATCAGCACCTATTCTCGTAATACCGGATCAATCTGGAGGATTCAAGTGCATTGTGATGCATCCGGTAAGGGATTAGGATGTGTTCTACATCAGCACGGTAAGGTTGTGGCTTATGCTTCAAGACAAATGAAGACTCATGAGCGTAATTATCTGACGCATGATCTGGAGTTTGCAACCGTTATCTTTGCTCTCAAGATTTGGCGCCATTATCTACTTGGGGAACGAGTGAACATCTACACAGATCATAAAAGTCTGAAATACGTGTTTACTCAGAAGGAGTTTAATATGCGACAGAGAAGATGGTTAGAACTCATGGCGGACTTTGACATCAACTTGCAATATCATCCAGGGAAGGTGAATGTAGTACCTGATGCTCTTAGTCGCCAACCATTATCGATGAATCTCACCTCTCAGTGGAAGCTTCAACAAGACTTGCATCAGATGGAGATTGAGGTAGTCATGCCAGGTAATGCTTTAAGTTTGATGAATGTACAAGTTCAATCAACCATTGTCAATCAGATCAAAGCAGCTCAAGCAAGTGATGCTAAGTTGAAAAGGATCAGAGAACAAGTGGAGAATGGACTCATAACAGACTTCATCATCCATGAAGACGGATCCTTGAGATACGGCAGCAGGTTGTGTGTACCAAAAGGTCCTGTCCGGGAAGAGTTAATGAAAGAAGCTCACAGCTCTCCCTACTCAGTACACCCTGGAGGTACCAAAATGTACAAAGATCTACATCAGAATTATTGATGGCATGGAATGAAGCGTGAAGTATCCAGAAGCATCGCAAAATGCTTGGTGTGTCAGCAGGTTAAGGCTGAACATCACAGGATAGCTGGACTACTTCAACCGTTACCAATCCCAGAATGGAAGTGGCAACACATCATGATGGATTTTGTGACTGCTCTCCCTTGCAGCACAAAGGGTAACGATGCTATATGGGTCATTGTGGATCGACTCACAAAGTCGGCTCACTTCATCCCATTTCGAGTTGGCCAATCAACTGAGACACTAGCAAAGAAGTACATGGAGGTAATAATATATTTAAGATTTAAACTCTTCATAATGTACTATTTCTGATACCCATGAACTCATATAGGAAATTGTGAGACTTCATGGAGTACTGGTCTGCATTGTCTCCGATCGTGACACCAGGTTCCGATCGCAATTTTGGCAGAGTCTGCAAGAAAGCTTGGGAACAAGTCTGAACTTCAGCACGGCTTATCATCCACAAACAGATGGTCAGTTGGAACGAACTATTCAGATCTTGGAGAATATGCTTAGAGCGTGTATGCTACACTTCAAAGGATCGTAGGAAGATCACCTGCATCTTTTGGAGTTCGCGTACAATAACAACTACCGAGAAAGCATAGGAATTGCACCTTTTGCAGCATTGTATGGAAGGAAGTGTCAATCACCATTAAGTTGGGACGACATCGGAGATAGGGAACTTCTTGGACCAGAGATGATAGTAACGACCGTTGATGTGGTTCATACTATTAGGGAAAGGATGCACATAGCCCAAGATCGACAGAAGCACTGGGCTGATGCAAAGAGATGACACTTTGAGTTCCAGCCAGGAGATCACATATTCTTGAAGATATCTCTGAACCGCGGAGTGATCCGATTTGGAAGACGGGGTAAATTAAGTCCGAGATACATTGGACCGTTCGACATACTCGAACGAGTCGGTGAAGTGGCATACCGCTTAGCGCTTCCACCCTCATTGGAAGGAGTGCATAATGTGTTCCAGGTATCCCAACTCAGAAAGTATGTGAGTGACCTCAGCCATGTTCTTGATCATTCCGAGCTCACTATACAACCCGACTTGTCTTGTGAGCAACAGCCTGTGGAGATCCTGGACAGGAAAGTGAAGACACTTCGGAACAAGAAAGTTAACTTAGTACGAGTAATGTGGCAGAAAGACACTCCAGGAGAGTCCACTCGGGAAAGGAAGATGAAATGCGTGCAAGGTATCCTCACCACTTTGTAAACTAGTCCTCAAATAAAAGTTGTAAATTTCGAGGACGAAATTTTTGTAAGGAGGGTAGACTGTAACAACTCCATTTTTAGTGTACATAAATTTGATTTAAATTTGAAGTATACTTGGGGTATTTAATATTCCTGTTACCACTTTAAGTATTTATTTCACACAAATAATTACAAGAAGGAGCTTGTAGCTCATTGGTAACACCTTACACTGCTGATCCAAGCCACCAGAGTTCATATCCCCTGCCCGACATTATTTTTATATTATTATTTTTTTAAATTCTTAGGAAGCCCAACAGTCCACACACCATAACTTCCAAAACTTGAACTTCACCCGAAAATATAAATATACCAGAGCCTTCACCTGACGAACCCTCACCTCCCGACGTCCCGACTCGGCGGGCGCCGCCGGCCGGACTCGGCCGGACGGCCGAGTCCCCAAAATGAAAAACCTGTCTTTTTGTATTCTATAACCCCCTGTACACCCTAATTTAATAGATCTGTTCCAGAGAATGATTTATGCTCCATTTAAACCATTTTTAATGATTTTTCACACTTTTTACAATTTTTTTTATTTAAAAACCCTTCACCTACCATACCCCTAGCCTACCCTATAAATACACCCCTACCCTATACCCTCTCACCCCAAAATTCTGAGCCCACTCTCTCAAAAACATTCCAAGAGTCGTGTACTTTGAAAACAAGTTCGAGGCGAAGCTCCGACGAAATTCCGGCGGAACTTCCGGCGAACGTTTTAGGAACTACCGGCGACGACACAACACCTCGGCAATACCTCTAGTTCACTCTCACTCTTTAGTGTAAACTAAAACCCGTAAGTCCCCTTCTATCTCTCTTCCCAATTCAAGAAAAATACGAAATTACAAAACCCGACGGAATCGGAACAAATCCGATTTCCGATTCGATTTTCTATAAAATTCCACTTCTCACTAATACAATCATTCTTAAACTTTCTCATGTTGATTATTAAACACTAATTAAACAATTTGAACAAGTTTCATCACATAAAATGATAGCTTTCTCAAATTATCGTATTTTTCACTTAAATACCACATTGTTTCAATCCTTCATTTAACCCATCAAACTTGCTATACATTTAAAGTAGATCACGAGGTAACGACCTATCTCCTCACACACTTACTTACAACCTAACACGATACCATTGAAACCTTAGAATATGAGAAAATAAGCATTTACATTTAAATACCATACACTTAATAAAACTATTAGAGTTGGTACACTTTTAAATAAATACATCTTATTATGAAAATACGATAAGTTATGGACATCGGTCGTTTATCTAAACCTGACTTTGTGGTGTCTAGGTTAGGCAGGTGAGAAAGATAACTTTAAAAGGCCCGTCTCACGGTGATTCGTGAGCGGATCCCTCCTTTCTTCATTTGTACTTACCTGGCCACAATTGGCGGTGAAGAGGCGATTTGAGGCATCTCATGACTTGTCGTTTAGACCATTTAGAAATAGTCTAGTTGACTTAGAAACCCTAGAACCTAAAATACGGAGAAATTGACATCTTTACAAATAAATACCAATTACTTTATAAAACCGTTTTCTAAAGGATTTAGTATTTTACAATCTTTGCAAAGCGCCGCCACAACCCACTTTGTGGAACCCGTTCAGGATGGCACGGTTTATCTCACATCCTCGGGCTTAGTAGTGCGAGATTCATACCTCCGTAAGGAGGATTCGGTCTCGAATGATTTAAAATACGACATCTTAAGAAAATGAGATTTTTAGAATATAAAATATTTATTAAAATTATTTTTTTACAAATATATGTATATTTATCATTAAAATATCTATTTTGTTATGATATAAATATTCCACCTTTTTCAAAAAATCGCAAGAACAAATTTTACACTAAAATACCATGAATTCCAAATAAATCAATATTATAAATAAATACCTTTAATTATGAATCTAGGATATTTTCACTAGAAATATCACAATATAAAATTCACCTTCATTACAACTCTAAAGACAAATAATGAATACTTGAGATGTATTTTGAAAAGTATATAAAAATATTTTTACATAAAACCCCCTCAGGTTTTATAAATTACTCTAAGGACCCTAGCAATTATAGGTTTAAGAAATAATCAAAACTTCGACTTACATTTCTAATTGGCTGACTCGGGTTTGAGTCTGATTAATCTGACTTGAATATGATTCAAGTCAACCAAAAATTTACAATCTTCAACATGAATCCAGTTATCAATCTATACGACTTGACCGAATCGAACCATGGATATACATTCCATTTACATGGTTCTCTAGTTATTCCATTTACATGATTCTACGGTTATATCCGTTTACCGATATCATGGTTTCGGTCAGTCAATCAATTATACAATCAATTCAATTTACAATACAAACAATACAATCAAAACACTACGGGGTTTAAGGGGTAGATTGGTACGGAAGGTGTTAAAAGTGGCACGAGGCGGTAAGATTAAGACACCTAACCTATATTCCGTTGCTGTTGTACCGTGGCTTAACGGTTCCTTATACATTCCGTTTGCCCTGGTCTCTAGCATATAGAGACTCCTCTCGTATACACTGGCATCCTTCTGTACCTAGCTACAAACAACAGCGTTAATGAATACAACAGTATAACAATATAATACAACTTTAAAAGCTACACTCTCTCTACTTTCTCTCTCTGTCTATTATATTTCTCCCTCATCTTTTGGACTTACCGAGCGACCTGTTCGCTGACGACATTCTATTTCTTTCTTCTTTGAATCTCTTCAGGTGGTTTGGACCCGGCAGAGATCGAACCATCTGCAGAAGACTTGGAGCAGTTTGCCGAAGATCCAGCACTTTAGTTTCATTGTACACTTTTCCATTCAGTACCTTTCATTTACTGTTATGCCACTGTTTAGGCATCGTTTTATTTCAGTTTATTTCCTTTTCATGCATTGTACAAAAGAATGTTAATAAATAAAAGTTGCTGTTTTTATTATATCTTGTCTCTTGTGTATTTATTTTATATTTCTTAGATACGCTTTGCGTATGTACTTCTGAGTATATACTTAGCGGACCGGTCGCGTCCCCTTCGCCGTAAACCGGGAAGCGGGGCGTGACAGTTTTGCTTGGCTGAGATTCTGAGATGTTGCTTTATATCATGCCTGGAACGATTGTTATATATATTTATATATATACTTGTAGATGTTGAATATGTTTTGCACCCGCACTAGTCCAGCCCCCGCTCTGTCGTTGTTAAGTAACCTAACGGGTGATGACGGGGCACAGTGGCGAATGCGGGTGGCATATACGTACATCATATTTTTTGTTCTTTTCTGGTGTGATTAATTGATGGGACCGTGTTGATTCTGATCAATGCAAGGATAAAACAAACCTATTTGATGTTGTTGGAACCAAGTTTTTTAAAAACTGACATTACAGACGTTCTCTTTTGCTTTGGATAGTGGTATTCGGTTATGAATATCCAATACCTCATTCGACGAGGCAAGGGCCGAGATCCCTTCATCGGGAGTGACCCCTTGTGCAGAAGTTTGCGTCAGTGTAATAACTTCACTACAGTCAATTATTTTTGCTTTGCATCATGGTATTCAGTTTGGAATATCCCGCACCTCATTCGACGAGGAAAGAGCCGAGATCCCATCACCGGTAGTGACCTCTTTAGCAAATATTTTCACCACTATGTATTTGTAAAACCACTAGGTTCCTTCAACGATATCAAGTTCATTATGTTAAAGGTTTTTCGCAAAAAACTAGCCGTAGCCCTCCGTCATTTCAGATTAGTATTGCTTAGTATTTGCGCTACGTTTGTCATTGCTATTCGCCGAGGCGTATTGTGCGGTAGCACTGTAATGCTTTTCTGTCGAATGGACATGTGAATTGGTTAGGACAGTCGTATGACTTTGCTGATTATTCGTCAAGGGTCGTGCAGGTAGGTTTAACGCAATCAAGATAATGACGGGTTGAACTTGACTGGGACCTTTTGATTTGTTGATTATTCGTCAAGGTCACTTGGGTCCTAGAGGTAAAAATCACATCGGGAGCTTCAAATATACAGGAAACTTGCCAGGCATGCGCTGTTGGATATAGTGCCCTCAGAGTCAATTATTGGATCACAGGCACGTGATTGCAATGATTGAGGGAGTACCTATACCGGTAGGACAGTCTTACTCAAGATGATAGTATGCTATCTGGTTTATCTTTATCATCCTGTACAGCTTTAGGTGACCTTACAGGTCACTATTGCGCGTTGATAGAGCCCTTAGGATTCTTGCTAATTGGCCAGCAGTATGATGGCGATCATATACGTGGGAGCTGGGGTCTAAAAGCACATCCTTAAATGGTCCCTAGTCGAGGGAGTTTTCGAGACAGGGCATTGATACTCCAGAGTAGACTAGTGTATACAGTCGAGACCCCGACGAGGGACAGTGGACGGTCTCACAAGCCACTGGTGTCAGTTGGTTCACCTAAGATGTATAAAGGTGCTATTTGGGTTATGAGTACACCGGACAGGACTCGCCGGGAACCTGCTGGTTGGGATTATACCAGACGTCAGATAGCAGTTCCCTGGTGACATGTGTACAGGTTAGTTCATCGACCTGAGATCGTCATTTGTCTCGTGTGAGTTCCCACCGTGCTTTGATTACTACCCTACCACGGCTCAAAGGAGTCGTGCAAACAGGTTTTAGTTGGGTACAGTCCCGAGCCACATGGAGGCAGTGAGCGGATCTTCAGGGGTTCGTCTCTTCCGGTATTGGGGGTGAGGTTGCGCTGTGTCTAGGAGAGCTATTACACGAAGTCCTTGGCCAAGGCAGGAGATTTACTGGTAGGTATTCCAGTAGTATCTCAGGGTGTTCTGGGCTACACTACGACGCGACTTGTACCGCTTTTGGGGGTCTGACTTTTACCAACCCCTTAGGCCCGCCATGCGATGCTCATAGACGAACGAACCGGACTGTATGGATATTGTCACTGACAGGCTCAGTAGGGTGTCAGGATGAGTTCGCTCATCGACCTCTCTTTTGGTCAATACCTGGTAGCCCGTTACGTATAGCTAGTACCTCTGACGTGCTAGTGGTTAAATCCACAGCCAAAGTATTGACGAGTCTTTAGAGTCCCCCACAGACAGTTTCTCAAGTTTCGGAAGAAACGTTGTAGTGGCCGTATGATATATAGCAGGGTTCGATCATATACGTGCGGTATTGCATGGATCATGATCGGGCGGATCATACTAGTGGGCTTTGGTTTAAGCCGGATCCTAGTATTAGATTTGTTGGATTACTTTAGTCTCATCGCATTCGCATTCAGTCGCAATGCGAATGCAAGTATTTATATACAGGTGAGGGGTATCCTTTTGACCCGTCACGAGTTTACTTTAGATGTTGCCGGATCATTTTATTGTTTCAAACATTGGGATTAATGTTTGTTAATGGAAATAATGAGCTAGAAATTCATCATGCATTGCATTAAATGTGACATGGACATTTAGATGATTCATGGTCTCTTTTTTAGCAAATATGTCACATTAGTGTTTTATTTAATGTGTTGAAATGAGATGGAGAGAGAGGGGGGTTGCCATGGTGAGGATTCTATGGTCTTGTATTTTCCTTGAACTCACTCTCTCACTCTCATTCCAACAAAAAGAAAAGAAAAGAAAAAGAAAAGCTCTTGTTCTTCTTCTTCTTCCTCTAGCTCATTGCTTCCATCAATGACAACATTTTAACCTCCATCCAAAGCCATGGATGCAAGAGACAAAGTGATCACAACATTCTCTACAACACCTTGGACGCGTCGGCTAGCACACTTCACGCCCGAATTGTTTCGGACGAAGCGGGAGCCCGTAAAAAGACTTCTCGATGTGGTGCCCTTTCAGACGAGGAGATGGAGACCGGAGATTCCGCGAGGAGATCGGGATGGTGGCCGAAGACTGAAGGACACGGATCGCTCGGGATAGCATTCTAAACCATCTTTTGATAGCTAGTAGTAGGTTAATGGCCCGATCCGGGTTTATTGTACGTGGTAGCGCCGGTTTTCTAGTTTTTAAAAAGGTTTCGTTTTTGCATTTTGGCCTCGGACAGACGGCCGGGGCGCTGCCGTGCACTTACATTGGTATCAGAGCCACGCCATTAACCTAGTCTAGCTTGCTCTAACGTGTTTACAAGTTCGATCGAACGGATTTTCCAAAAACCCCATTTTCAAGTCCAGGTTTCTGTCGAATTTTTGCTGTGCTCAAAAAAATTGTTTGGTACATTGAAAAATAACGTGCAGGGTTTTATAAGAATTCTGTGAAAATTTGGTCGGCTGATATTACTGTAGCGCGGCGGATCAGCGGCCAAAACCACGTTTTGGCCGCGGATCCGCCGCCTTATTGTGGCCAAACTGCACCAAACTTCTACAGTGGGTTTCTGACATGGAAATAGGGTTTCTGGTATATTCTTTTTGGGCCCAGATTTTTTTGAGTGCTGCAGTTGTACTTGGGGGCCCACTTTGAAAAAATTAGTCGATCGAAAATTTTAAATATGTTAGTTCACAGTATTTACATTATCGGGGTAATCCTAGTACAGAAAGTAAAAATATACAACGGGTACATCAACCTCAGCCCGGTCGTGCCCCAAAAGAATAATATATACAAACAGGCAGTGACGGCAATCCACATATCGGACGCTCGCCCCGCAATATCAAATGTACAAATATAACCAAACTGTACTAACATTGCATCCAGGCTATCCACCACGAGAAATCCGCAATAACATAGCACAACAAAGAACATCAACGTGAATGTCACGTTCGCAAATCCGTTTAAAAGAGCTATAGCAATTAGACAGGATTTACCGATCAAATGACATTCACAGTCGCAGATATAATGTATTGTTCTATGATGCTTATTACATTTCTGTGATGTTGCATTTTTATCATGCCTTGAGCGAATATTATATATTGATATATATATATATATATATATATATATATACTAGTAGATGTTGTATATGTTTTACATCCGCGCTAGTCCAGCCCCCGCTCTGTCGTTAGTTAAGTAACCTAACGGGTGATGACGGGACCCAGTGGCGAATGCGGATGGCATATAAGTACATCATTATTTTCGTTCTTTATTGGTGTGATTAATTGATGGGACTACGTTGATTCGGATCAATGCAAGCTAAACAAACCTATTCTGATGTTGTTGGAACATTTTTCAAAAAAAGCTGTTATTACAAGGACGTTCTCTTTTGTTTTGCACAGTGATATTCAGTTGGAATATCCTGCACCTCAGTCGACGAGGCAAGGGCCGAGATCCCTTCACCGGGAGTGACCCCTTGGACAGAAGTTTGCGTCAGGGCAATAACTTCACTATAGCTGATTACTTTTGCTTTGCATCGTGGTATTCAGTTGGAATATCCTGCACCTCATTCTACGGGGAAAGAGCCGAGATCCCTTCACCGGGAGTGACCTTTTTAGCAAAGGTTTTCGTCACTATATTTTTATAAAAGCTATCCGGTTCCTTCAACGATATCAAGTTCATTACGTTAAAGGTTTTTCGCCAAAAACCATTCGTAGCCCTCCGTCATTTCAGATGGGTGGCATGTAGTATTCATGCTATGTTTGTTGGCCAAAGTCAAGGCATATTGTATGGTAGCTATTTGTTACTTTTTTGCAGTATAGATAGATGCGTTGGTTTGGGACAGTCGTACTGCCTTGTTGGCCAAAGTCAAGGCTAGGTACGGGTGGGTTCAAAACAACCTGGATAATGACGGGTAGAACTTGACATGTGACTTATGATTTGTTGGCCAAAGTCAAGGTCATAAGAGCATGGGGTAAAAATCACATCGGGAGTTTCTAAAGAAACTGAAACTTGCCAGATATGCGCATACCTTCTGGAGTGTGATAACGTGAGTGGATTCCATCACGTTATCATGCGATGATAGTTGAATCCCGATTCCCATTGATGAGTTGGTTTACTCCTCGGGTGATCCCGACTAATTCTTCTTTCAGGTTTGGAGGAGAATTTGAGGTTACAGTGGGAGGTTTCCTGATTAGATAAATTGACAACCATTCTGATCTAGGTTAGAGTGCACACTGAGTGTTTCTTTTCTCTCTCTCTTTGGCAGCGACCATGACCCGACCCTTGACTATGACTCAGTGACCAAAATTAACCGAACCTTCTTAAAACACTGGCTTTTGGATTGTCAGAGTTGCATACCTCATTGCCACTCCTACTTTTACCCTTTTTTCTCTAGAACACCCCGTATTACTACAAACATCCACTTCCATTGGATAAAACCATCGTATGGTTATATACGAACTCGAAGGAACTTATTCGAGGATGGTTTCCAGTTCTGGAGAAAATGAATAGGACTATTCAGTTGTCTTTTCCTTTTACCTTCTCTCAAGTTGCGAGTGTTCCTTGGATTAGGACAACACACCTATTACGCTTATTGGATAGTCTTCTTCCAAATCATAGGCTGGTGCCGAACGGTAGGGAATGAAGAAAACCATTTAGCCTAAAAGGTGTGCAGAAGATATTAAGTAAAGACAAATAAAGGGATTAGTAAGAGGGCAAAGTAAATTGCGACTGCTATTCACGACAAAACCAAGTATTTAATCGCCACTCCTATTTCACCTTTGTATTTCTCCAGGACACCCCGTATCACTATGAAGATCCACAGTTTATTGGATACTCCATCGTATGGTTATATACGAACTCGAAAGGAACTTGTTCCAGTTCGGGGATGGATTCTGGTTCAGGAGAAATAGGAATAAGGTTTTATTCGGTTGTCTTTTATCCTCACCTTCTCTCGTGTTGCGAGTGCTCCTATGATTAGGACAGTACACCCATTATGCTTATTGGATAGTCTTCTTCCAAACCATAGGCTGGTGCCGAACGGTAGGGAAGGAAGAAAACCATTTAACCTAAGAGGGTGTACAAAAGGTAATGACTAAAGACATATAAAGGGATTTGGAGAGATGGCAAAGATATATACGGTTACAGTTGCGAATCTGATAATGGAAGAGGCATTACAAGGAATACCCGGATACCCCTATGAAAGATTTACATGTTTCAGTTTCACTATGCATTGTTAATAGAAAACTGATTTCCCAATTAGACACTTGCTGCAGGGTATGTATTTACCAGGTATGATT
This sequence comes from Agapanthus africanus, assembly GCA_030015575.1. Taxonomy (NCBI): domain Eukaryota; kingdom Viridiplantae; phylum Streptophyta; class Magnoliopsida; order Asparagales; family Amaryllidaceae; genus Agapanthus; species Agapanthus africanus. The sequence goes on along the minus strand of JASDDO010000026.1, from coordinate 392,488,806 downwards.
CTCACATCTGTATGGTTTTACATATGATGAGTGGGAGTAAGTTATTGGGAATTAGGTGATTGTCCTCATTATATCGGGATTCGTTGTAATTGGTGATATTTGAGAAAGTCACCTGGGTTGTTTGCCGGACGACAAATTTTTGGTTTTGAATATCCGTTGTTATGCACCAATTTCAAATTGATATATCCGTACGTCTATTTTTATAGAGTGAGATATAACTTTTTGAAATTATGTCTATGACATTTACCTATATCAGTGGATGGTTAGGTAAGGAGCATTGAACAACGGTGTAATTCTTCTTAACCATAAGTATAGTTTTCAACCTACGACACACAGGGAATGAGTTATTAGACTCTAGGGACTTATACACAGTATTGTATGTTGTCCAGTGTCCATTAGGACAGAGGGGTTGGTACTCGTGCTGTATTCTGTTTACTTGTGACTTCTCTAGTTCTTAGACATGTGTTTCATACAAACACAAGGTCCAAGTTTTGAGAAGTTATAGGTATAAGAATAAAGTAGAGAACTAGATGTTGCAAGTATCGGGATTCTTCAAGGTGATCGAAGATGTAGATACTTGTGTATAGTATTCAGTTGATAGTAATGATTAAGAGAACTTGCTTCTCTTTCAGGTTACTCATAATTGGAAGCCCTCCTAAGTTGAGTTATGCTGATCGGACCCTCTCCATTTAGTTGACATGCACTGGAGACAGCTGCATGATTTGAATCTGGTTCAATTAAATCAATGCCTATGTTTCTGTATTGGATATAGAACAGTTCATATCTTGACATTGTTAAGGTATAGGGAGTTGTCCGGCTTATGCTTAAAACCAGTCTCTGGATAACTCAAGGCACGTTTCTGTAATTGTTGTTTGTGGGTTGACCCGGGCTATGACGAGGGTTGACTTTCTACCATCTGGAAGATCAATAGTGATATTGTTCTTGAATCGCCACGGTTTTAATAAAAATGGATTTTTTCAGAAAACAGTAGTGGGAGTATGGTAGAACTGGAAGTGATTCCAGAACCGCAAACAATTACTGAAAATTTGATAAGAACCTAAAGATTCAATCTGATTTGATATTCTATTGGCCACTCCGCAGATAAGGTGGGTAACCTCAGGCACCCGAGAGGTACTCCGGTAGCCTCAAGGACGGTGGCAGGGAGGTTCTTGTTTACCCAGACTTTCCATTGCTATTGTTCCTGACTGTGAGACCCAGCAGGAGGATGAGTATAGCGTCGTTCTAAACTATCTTTAGAAGTGTACGTCTATATGACTCTGCCAGAGGGTTGTCATGGTCAGTGGGAGCAGCGGAAGCTAAGTGGGGACTTGACACTACTGTTGTTCCAGGCTATAAGACCTGGCAGGAGGATGAGTATAGTGTCATTCTAAACAAGCTTTAGAAGTGCACGTGTATATGATTCTGCCAGAGGGTTCTCGTAGTCAGTGGGAGCAGCGGAAGCATAGTGGACAAGTAGCTTATGTCTATTTATGGACTAAAGCAGATATAGCAGAGATAGATCATCTATTTCTGATGTGATAGTCATAAGTTTGACTTCATCAGAATAGTGGATGGATCTGTTAAGAAGGTAGTGGGGTATGATGTCCTGGTATTTGGATGACATACACAGAGTAGGAAGTGAAATTCCTATACTACGATCGGTTATACTTTGGTTGTCACACAATAGTTTCTCCACAAAGGAATTGGATATTAATATCAGACATTCTGGTTAGTAGATCTATGGTTTTAGATCTAGATTTGGGTTGGTTCCTAATCTGGGTATTTAGACAGCATTCTAAAGGTGTTTTAGAATGGACGACTCCTGGCACGGTAGTATACCTGCAGGTGATGGAGTCACCCTCTCTAAAGGAGTCTTACAGACTAAAGGGGAAAGGGATGAGAATGATTGGCAGATCACTTGCTTAGGCAATTGAGTCAATCATGAGATGTCAAGTACCACACCAGATGTTGTTTTTGCAGTAGATGCAATAAGTTGATATTGATTTATTCCTGGAGAAACATTCGGAAGCAGTTTTAGAACATAAGTGGATGTTCTAGGGATATGATAACGACAGCCTCATTCGGGAGACAATTATCATTCCAGGCTTCCAAGGTGACCTGGAAGACAGAGTGGCTGTCAGAGTTATACTTTTCCCTCTGATGAGGGGCAGTATTTTGGACAGGTGGTCCAAGCGGATACTGAGGGAGGCATGGCGCAGGATACTGATTAAGTTCAGTTGACGATACAGTCTAAGAAGTTTGGATTTGGAGTTCATTTATGAGCTAGGTCCCATCTGATATCCAGACATATTCTAAGACAGGTATTGCTTATTTCGGAAGATGGCTTTCTCCGCGAACTTGAGATAAAGAGAGACATAGAAAGAAACATCTGAGCGGATCCACTCACTGAGGCTATTCCTCGAACGCGATAGTTTCGCAAACGGGTTTTGTGAGACTGATTAGTAGAGGAGTTGGATGTTCGGTATCACACGCGCTGTGAGTATGCGACATCGCAATAATTAGCCTTGAGTGCAAGTGGGAGATTGTTGGATATAGTGCCCTCAAAGTCAATTATTGGATCACAGGAACGTGATTGCAATGATTGAGGGAGGACCTATACCGGTAGGACAGTCTTACTCAAGATGATAGTATGCTATCTGGTTTATCTTTATCATCGTGTACTGCTTTAGGTGACCTTACAGGTCACTATTGCACGTTGATAGAGCCCTTAGAATTCTTGCTTGACGGCCAGCAGTATGATGGCGATCATATACGTGGGAGCTGGGGTCTATAAGCACATCCTTAAATGGTCCCTAGTCGTGGGAGTTTTTGAGACAGGTATCGATACTCCAGAGTAGACTAGTGTATACAGTCGAGACCCCGACGAAGGGCGGTGGCCGGTCTCACAAGCCACTGGTGTCAGTTGGTTCACCTAAGATGTATACAGGTGCTCATTGGATTATGAGTACATCGGACAGGACTCGCCGGGAACCTGCTAGTTGGGATTATACCAGACGTCAGATAGCAGTTCTCTGGTTACATGTGTACAGGTTAGTTCATCGACCTGAGATCATCATTTGTCTCGTTTGAGTTCCCACTTTGCTTTGATTACTACCCTACCACGGGTCAAAGGAATCGTGCAAACAGGTTTTAGTTGGGTACAGTCCCGAGCCACATGGAGGCAGTGAGCGGATCTGCAGGGGTTCGTCTCTCCCGGTATTAGGGGTGAGGTCGCGCTGTGTTTAGGAGAGCCATTACACGAAGTCCTTGGCTGAGGCAGGAGATTTACTGGTAGGTATTCCAGTAGTATCTCAAGGTGTTCTGGGCTACACTCCGACACGACTTGTACCGCTTTTGAGGGTCTGACTTTTACCAACCCCCTAGGCCCGCCATACGATGCTCATAGATGAACGGACCGGACTGTACGGATATTGTCACTGACAGGCTCAGTAGGGTGTCAGGATGAGTTCGCTCATCGACCTCTCTTTTTGGTCAATACCTGGTAGCCCGTTACGTATAGCTAGTACCTCTGACGTGCTAGTGGTTAAATCCACAGCCAAAGTATTGACGAGTCTTTAGAGTCCCCCACAGACAGTTTCTTAAGTTTCGGGCGAAACGTTGTTGAGGCCGTATGATATATGGCAGGGTTCGATCATATACGTGCGGTATTGCACGGATCATGATCGGGCGGATCATACTAGTGGGCTTTGGTTTAAGCCGGATCCTAGTATTAGATTTGTTTGATTACTTTAGTCTCATCGCATTCGCATTCAGTCGGAATGCGGATGCAGGTATGTATATACAGGTGAGGGGTATCCTTGTGATCCGTCACGAGTTTACTTTAGATGTTGCCGGATCTTTTTATTGTTGCAAACATTTAGATTAATGTTTGTTAATGGAAATAATGAGCTAGAAATTCATCATGCATTGCATTAAATGTGAAATAGACATTTAGATGACTCATGGTCTCTTTTTTAGCAAATATGTCACATTAGTGTTTTGTTTAATGTGTTGAAATGAGATGGAGAGAGAGAGGGGCTGCCATGGTGAGGATTCTTTGGTCTTGTATTTTCCTTGAACTCACTCTCTCACTCTCATTCCAACAAAAAGAAAAGAAATGAAAATGAAAAGCTCTTGTTCTTCTTCTTCTTCCTCTAGCTCATTGCTTCCATCAATAGCAACATTTTAACCTCCATCCAAAGCCATGGATGTAAGAGACAAAGTGATCACAACATTCTCTACAACACCTTGGATGCGTCGGCTAGCACACTTCGCGCCCAAGTTGCTTCGGACGAAGCGGGAGCCCGTAAAAAGGCTTCTCGATGTGGTACCCTTTCCGACGAGGAGATGGAGACCAGAGATTCCGCGAGGAGATCGGGATGGTGGCCGAAGACCGAAGGACACGGATCGCTCGGTATAGCATTCTAAACCATCTCTTGATAGCTAGTAGTAGGTTAATGGCCCAATCCGGGTTTATTGTGCGCAGTAGCGCCGGTTTTCTAGTTTTTGAAAAAGTTTCGTTTCCGCATTTTGGCCTCGGACAGACGGCCGGGGCGCTGCCGTGCACTTACATGCGCATACCTTCTGGAGTGTGGTGACTTGAGTGGATTCCATCAAGTTATCATGCGATGATAGTTGGATCCCGATTCTCACTGATGAGTTGGTTTACTCCTCGGGTGATTTTAGATGATCCCGACTAATTCTCCTTTTGGGTTTGGAGGAGAATTCGAGGAAACAGTGGGAGCCATACTGATTAGATAAATAAATAACCATTCTGATCTAGGTTAGAGTACACGCTGAGTGTTTCTTTTTTCTCTCTCTCTGGCAGTGACCATGGCATGGCTTGTCAGAGTTGCATATATCATTGACACTCCTACTTTTACCCTTTGAATTTCTTCGGAACATTCCGTATCACTACGAAGATCCACATTAATTGGATATGACCATCGTATAGTTACATACGAACTCGAAGAAACTTGTTTCAGATTCGAGGATGGTTTCTGGTTCGGGAGAAATTGAATAGGACTATTTAGTTGTCTTTTCCCTTTATCTTCTCTCGGGTTGCGTGGGCTCCTAGTATTAGGAGAGTACCACTATTACGCTTATCGGATAGCCATCTTCTAAACCATGGGTTGGTGCCAAAGGGTAGGGAAGGAAAAAAACCAATTATCCAAAGTGTGGTGTACAGGTAGAGACAAATAAAGGGATTAGAAAGAAGGCAAAGTAAATTGCGACTGCTATCATTCACAACGAAACGGTGTATATCATCGCCACACATACTTCACTTTTGCATTTCTCCGGAACATTCCGTATCACTACAAAGATCTACATTTATTGGATACGCCATCGTATAGTTATATACAAACTTGAAGGAACTTGTTCCAGTTCGAGGATGGTTTCTGGTTCAGGAGAAAAAGAATAAGGATTATTCACTTATCTTTTCCCTTTACCTTCTTTTAGGTTGCGAGGGCTCCTAGGATTAGGAGGGCACACAAATTACGCTTATTGGATAGTCTTCTTCCAAACCTTTGGCTGGTGCCGAAAGGTAGGGAAGGAAGAAAATCAATTAGCCTAAGTATGGTGTACAAAAGGTAATGAGTAAAGACAAATAAAAGGATTGGAGAGATGGCAAAGAAATATACGGTTACAGTCATGAATCTGGATAGTGGAAGAGGCATCACTAGGAATACCCGGATACCCCTTCGAAACATTTTCATGTTTCAGTTTCACTGTGCATTGTTAATTGAAATCTAATTTCCCAATTAGATTCTTACTCCACGGTATGTATTTACCAGACTTGATTCTCATATCTGTATAGCATTACAGATGATGAGTAGGAGTAAGATATTGGGAATTAGGTGATTATATCGGAATTCGTTGTAATTGGTGATATTTGAGGAAATCACCTGGGTTTTTGCCTGACGGCAAATATTTGGTTTCGAATATCCATTGTTATGCACCGATTTCAAATTGATATATCTGTACATTTATTTTATAAAGTGCGATATAACTTTTTGAAATTATGTCTATGACATTTACCTATATCAGTTGATGGTTAGGTAAGGAGCATTCAACAGCGGTGTGATTCTTCTTAACCATAGTACAATTTTCAACCTACGATGCACAGGGTATGAGTTATTAAACTGAGGGGACTTATACAAAGTATTGTATGTTGTCCAGTGTCCATTAGGATAAAGGGGTTGGTACTCGTACTATATTCTGTTTACTTGTGACTTCTCCAGTTTTAGACATGTATTTTGTTGAAATACAAGGTCCAAGTTTTGAGAAGTTGTAGGTATAAGAATAAAGTGGCGAACCATTTGTTACAAGTATCAAGATTATTCAAGGTGATCGAAGATATAGATACTTGTGTATGGTATTTCGTTGATAGTAATGGTTTTGAGGACTTCCTTCTCTTTCACGTTACTCATATCTGGATGTACTCCTAGTTGAGTAACGCTCATTGGTCTCCTTCCATTTAGTTGACATGCACTGGATACAGCTGCATGATTTGAATCTGGTTCCAATTAAATTAGTGCCCTGTTTCTATATTGTATATAGAATGGTTCATATCTTAACGATGTTAAGCTATATAGAGTTGTCCAGCTTATGCTTAAAACCAGACTCTGGACAAACTCAAGGCACGTTTCAGTAATGTCAGTTTGTGGGTTATCCCGGGCTATGACGAGGGTTAACTTTCTACCAACTGGAAGATCAATAGATATATTGTTCTTGACTCGCCACAGTTTCGGTAAAATGGATTCTTTGCAGAAAACATTAATGGGAGTATGGTAGAACTGGAAGTGATTCCAGAAGCACAAACGATTACTGAAAATTTAATAGAACTTAAAGATTCAATTGGATTTGACATTCCATTAGCCACTCCGCAGATATGGTGGGTAACCTCAGGCACCCGAGAGATACTTCGGTATCCTCAAAGACGGTGACAGGGAGGTTCTTGTTTACCCAGACTTGCCATTACTGCTGTTCTAGACTATGAGACACGGCAGGAGGACGAGTATAACGTCGTTCTAAACTAGTTTTAGAAGTGCACGTGTATATGACTCTGCCAGAGGGTTGTTGTAGTCAGTGAGAGCAGCGGAAGCATAGTGGACAAGTATCATGTGACTATTTATAGACTAAAGCAGGTATGGCGGAGACAAATCATATATTTTTGATGTGACAGTCATAGGCTTTGACTCCATCAGAATAGAAGATGGATCTGGTGAGAAGGTAGTAGGGTGTGATGTCCTGGTATTTGGATGACATGCACTTTATAGAAAGTGAAATTCCTATACTACGATCGATTATACTGTGGTTGTCATACAATTGTTTCTCCACATAGGACATGGATATAATATCAGGGTTTCTGGTTACTAGATCTATGGTTTTAGATCTAGATTTGGGAAGTGTCCCAATCTGGGTACTTTGAAACTATTCTAACGGTGTTTTAGAATGGACGAATCCTGGCATGGTGGTGTACCTGCAAGTGATGGAGTCACCCTCTCTAAAGGATGCCTTTCAGTCTAAAAAGGAGAGGGATTTGCATGATTGACATATCACTTGCTTAGGCAATTGAGTCAATCATGTGATGTCAGGTACTACACTAGATATTGTTTTTACACTAGATGCAATAAGTATATAAATCAATCCAATCCTGGAGAAACGTTAGGAAGCAGTTAAGAACATAAGTGGATGTTCTTGGGATATGGTAATGGAAGTCTCCTTCGGGAGACGGTTATCATTTCAGGCTTCCAAGGTAACCTAGATAACAGAGTGACTGTCAGAGTTTTATTTTTTCCTCTTTTGAGGAACAATATGTTGGACAAGTGGTCCAAGCGGATACCGAGGAAGGTATGGCGCAGGATACTGATTAAATTCAGTGGACAATACATTCTAAGAAGTTTGCTGGATTTGGAGTTCATTTGTGAACTGGGTCTCATCAGATATCCAGATATATTCTAAGACAAGTATTGCTCATTTCAAGAGATAGCTTTCTCCGCGAAGTTGATATATAGAGAGATACAAAAAGAAATATTGGAGCAGATCCACTCACTGAGGCTATTTCTCGAACACAATATTTTCACAAACGAGCTTTGTGAGACTGATTAGTAGAGAAGATGGGTGTTCGGTATCACACGGGCTGTGAGCATGCGACACCGCAATAATTAGCCTTAAGTGCAAGTGCGAGATTGTTGTCTATAGTGCCTTTAAGACAATTATCATAGTCGCAGGAAGGTGATTATGATGATTGAGGGAGGACCTATACCGGTAGAACAGTCTTACTCGAGATGATAGTATGCTATCTTTTTTGTCTTTATCATCATGTACGGCATTAGGTGGCATTACAGATCACTATTACATGTTGATAGAGCCCATAGGATTCTTCTTTAACTACCAGCATTATGATGGCGATCATATACGTAGGAGCTGAGTGGTCTATAAGCACATCCTTAAATGTCCCTAGTCGTGGGAGTTTCAAGACCGGGCATCGATACTCCATAGTAGAATAATGTACACTGATCGAGACCCCGACGAGGGGCGGTGGCTGGTCTCATAACACATTGGTGTCAGTTTGTTCACCTAAGATGTATACAGGTGCTCATTGGGTTGAGTACACCGGACAGACTCGTCGGGAACATGCTAGTTAGTATTATACCTATTGTCAGATTGCAGTTCCCAGGTGACATATGTACAGGTTAGTCTATCGACCTGAGATCGTCATTTGTCTCGTGTGAGTTTCCACTGTACTTTGATTACTATCCTACCACGGCTCAAAGGAGTCGAGCAAACAGGTTTTAGTCGAGTACAGTCCCGAGCCATATGGAGACAGTGTGCGGAGCTTTAGAGGATTCGTCTCTCCCGGTATTGGGGGTTGATGTCGCATTGTGCACGGGTGACCATCACTAGAAATCATTGGCCAAGGTAGTCAAGAATTACTGATTCGGATCAGTAGTTTCTCAGTTGGTGATGTGTTTCATACCGACACTAAATGTCGCGTTATTAGGGGTCTGACTTTATCCACCCCTTAGACTCGATATGCGATGCTCATAGATGAACGGACCGGACTGTACGGATATTGTCACTGTCGGGCTCAGTAGGGGTTTCAGGATGAGTTTGCTTGTCGGCTTCCCTTTCGCTCAATACCTGGGTAGCCGTTACGTACAGCTAGTGCCGCTGACGTGCTTGTGGTTAAACCCAGTGCCAGCGTATTGACGAGTCTTTAGAGTCCAACACAGAGGGTTTTCCTGTTTCGAGCGAAACGTTGTAGAGGCCGTATGGTTTTATGGCAGGGTTAGATCATATATGTGCATTTATGCACGGATCATGATTCGGACAGATAATACTAGTGGGCTTTGGTTAAAGCCGGATCCTAGTATTATATTGTTGGATTATTTTCGTCCATTTGTATTCGTATTTTTTCGGAACACGGATGCGGGTATGTATATACGGATGATGTGTATTCTTGTAATTCTTTACAAGATTACTTTTTGAAGATGCCATTTCTTTTTTGATTTAATCTTTTTCTTTAAAAGATTAAATGAAGATGAGACATATTTTGGCATTTATTCATGCATGCTCACTTGGTGACTCATGGTGATGAGTCATGGTGGCATGCTTGATATTTTGTTTGTATTGTGAGAGCATGAGATATTTATTCTTGAGTTGCTTTCTTTAGTTGCTACCATGCTCATTCACAAATAGCTCACAACACTTAGCTATTTTTTATCACTTGATTTTTCTTAGCTTCACATTCTCATCTCTCATGGCTTCTTCTTCTTCCTCCACCCTAACCCTCTTATGTGTTGAGAAACCTAGGGTGTTCAGAGACAAATTAATCCTTCATTAGACTCTATATCATCTTGGCTATCTAGTTTAGCAAACTAGATATCCTAGTTACTTCGGTTAGGGAGTAGGAGCTCATTTCATAAATCCTCGGGTGGATCATCTTCGATGGAGGGAGACCGGAGATCAAACTTGATCATGGAGGCCTCTAGGATCTTTGGAAAGTGGTTGAAGACCGAAGGACACGGATCAATTCGGTATAATCACTCTAACCCTATGCATGTTTTTGTTATCTATGGCTTATGGGCCGATCCAGGTTATCGGGTTGTTCTAGCGCCGGTTTTTGAAATTTTTTTATCCGCAATGGCCGCAGATTGATGGCCGTGGCGCTTGCATAACCTAACACTCTCTATACCGGGAGAGACGAAACCTCTCCTATCGCTCACTGCCTCCATGTTGAAAGTGTTTCTTAGCACCTCTACTTGGTTTCTACAAGCATCAAGTATGCAATTTTTAAAAATTTAGAGGTCTAAGCTACACTATCCTAGAATCGAACTAGAAAATTAGGGTTTTTAAACTAGTAAACAAGCTTTACACTAAGTGAACAAGAAATACAACCTTTGTAGACCGGTCCTTCACTTCTAAACCTCCAAGTAGTAGTCCCTTAGCTTCAAGTAGTGCCCCCCCGAACACTTCTTAGGCTCCACTAGGCGAAAGGAACAAGCTTGCTTAAGGATCTTCGAGGCCGAAGATGATCCATCTTGAGGAATCTCTAACTCAAGCTATCTCTTCACTAACTACGGAATTAGTGAAGAAAACAACGTATACTAAAGGTGTAACAGCTTAGAATACGATTAGTGTTAATTAAGCGATAATGCGGATTTTTAATAAAAAGTTTACCAAAATAGTTTTCAAATATTTTATAAAAATTAATTAATATTTTATTATTATTTATTTCGGCCTTGCACATACATGTGCATGTTAACCTAGGGTTAATTAGGGGTTAACCATGCTTAAGTAGCCATGGCCCCCTAACCTAAATGTCATGCCATTTGTTTTATGTAATTACCTAAATTAATTGGTTTTCAAAATTTAAATGGGTTGAAAATTGGTTGATTTGAGAGAGGAAGAGAGAGAGAGAGATGGCATGATAAGCATGGGGCAAGCATGTCATGCATTAAATGAGGTGAGAGAAGAGGGAGGCATGGTTCATCTAAACTCACCCCTCATTCCCTCATCCCTCACTCACACGTACACTCTCAACTCACTCACTCTCTCATTCACAACCCTCATTCTCATATTTTTCTTCATCTCATTATCTCTCTCACACCCTCACTCCCTCAACTGAAACAGTCACGACCCGAAATGGCACTTGACTGACACTTGAATCATATGAAGTCCATAGGACCCCATCTAATTTAAGTAATCCAAAAAATCCCAGAAATCTAAACCATTTTTAAGAAAGTGTTTTATTAAAATCAGCCGAATTATGCGTTTTTTTCAAAATATGAAGTCTTTTCTGAAAATTTCGGCAGAGTTTCCTTTGTAAATACCGGCCCCAAAAAGGGTACAACATGAATAGTATACGAAAAGATAAAAGGCATCCCCAAGCGAGAGCTTGCTCTTCGTCAAATGATGGTCACAACCACACAAGCAATATAATATACAACGCCGAAGGGCGAGGATCAAAACCCAAAAGGAACTCAAAATATCAGGAAAACCATAATAATACAACGCGCGACTCTAATGTTGAAAGAATAAACAACTGGTTTTCTAAGTCTGAAATAATATATAAGTCTGGTTGATGGAGTTTACTAGATACAACTAGATAAAAATAGAGTACAATGGTGGTCACGATACAAGTGAACCCACCTACCGAAGCAATCACCCAAAAAAGGACAGTGTGCCAGCAAAGCCGCAACGAACCTGTACGGCAAAACCTGCAAGAAACCGTGGCACAACGGGGGTGAGTTGCCAACTCGTGAGTAGAAAACATCACAGAGCAGAAATCATATGTATGACTCAATCCTAGGTCAAACGATCAGTAATATATGTATTCTAAATATGATAAAGTCTGAAGCATGAAAAGGTGGAAAGGGTAAATATCTATACCAAGTGTAATACCAAGAGTTAGTATCAGTGCCTCAGGTAGCAACATATCATAAATATCCACTATCTCATGAAGGTATTACTATGATATCTAGAGTGACCATATCAGTATAGGTGCCAACCCTACCCAAGTCTATAAGTATGTGGATATCATCCAACTATGTAATCAATGCCTGTAAGCATGGGGATCTCGTCCATGTGTCAACCCATGACACAACAAAATCATGCATGTAAATATTATAAAAACATATGCATGAAAGTATGATGATGTAAATCAACGTGTGTCCCTTGCGACACATCAAAATCATGGAACCTGAGTGTCCAGTATCGACACTCGAAACATCATGAAACCCGTGCCCAGCATCGGCACGTAAATCCTCATATCTCTCGGGCTCCGTCAGCCCGGATCGGCCCATAACATCTCTCGACTCTGGTCGGTATCCTCCGGATAGCCGCCAGGTCCAACCAATCATCGATAGGTACTAGCCACCCTACCAGGCTCATCGTCTACTCCACGAAAAACATTTCTCGCCCCGGGGAACCATAACGGGTCCACCATGAACCCGCAAACGGATCAGCCGCCTCCTCGAATCGGGTTTCACATATCACACGTCTCAGAATCGAGAAAACGCATGGTGGACGCACCAAAATATCATATCAAGAGAAAACGGGTTTTTAAAACAATACATACTTTCTTTGAAATACCCACGGTTCTCAAATCCAGAAATCTCATGAAAACAGCACATCTCAATGCGTATAATCATAAAGCATGATGTATGCGACATATAACAGAACTGTAAGCATGTCAGTGTATTGTGCAAGATGGAATAGTAATATGCACATATCAAGGGAAAACCGCTCTTTCAAATGAATCCAGTTTTAAAATATATCTTTCGGTTCCCAATTTCTCCAAAGTCAAATGCAGTATCGTATAAAGGTGCATAAGTAACTATAGCAAGTATATTGTGCAAGGAGTCATATCATGATGCAGCAATCCTATTATGTAGTGACATGGCAACTATCGATGATGATGTGTGTGAGCCGGCAAGTATGTATACATGAAGCATACGCATCATCGATAATAGTGCTGGTGTCCTGACAGCATGGGTTTCATAATAACTGCAGAGAACACAAATAGCATGCGATGCGATGCGAATAGTAAGAATATGCGAAAAAATGAATAGTAAACGCAGCAATAAGAAATATGCATTAAGTATATGATTCATACAGTTTGGCGTTTGAAATAACACGAATCGTGGCGTTTAGAAAAAAATAGGGGCTACAGTGTTTTTAAGAAAAGGTACGTCCTTTGAAATATCCGTAGTATCTTTTGGTATGTCTATAAAAATTCTCACGATTCGTTAGTTTTGGAAATAGGTATGACTCGGGTCCAGTCTAACATCTGCTAAGTAAACCACAGGTCTAACTAACAAACCAATCGAAAGGGTAAGGAAAGCACCTAAATCTGAGTCGATATATATATATATATATATATATATATATATATATATATATATACATACACACATAAAATAGTCGGTGATCCCGCCTCAATGGCATCACATACGATACAATATATAATATGACATAATCGAGTCAAGAGTGCGGATCAATCTTCATAAATATCTCGTACGGTAATTCCATCGCACGACCTCCTAAATCTGGGTACGGGTCAACTATCACATCTATCTCATCATTTCTCTGGTATCCTTATCATCACATCATGAATTAGGGGTACTAATCTACAGTCTAGTACAATCTGATACCATCTACATATATATAAATGGGTGTGTATTAAAACACATCGCCTACATATCCGCTATCATCACATGTCGTATCTTATAATACGATCCAAATCACATCACCGATCTCATGGCATCATGCCCAGTCTCATCGACTTATCTCCAAATATCATCCACTATCCTCATTATCCATGTATAGGTATACATATATATATATATACATAGTCCCATACCTATGTGTGTGTATATATGTATCCCTATATACGCACAAGTAATAATAATGCATGCAAGGGTGTGTGCGCGCGTTTGTACAAACCTATTCTATGGTTCGTGACTAAGAATCAACCACGACACTATCATCCAAATACACCGACATTTATCTCATGATATTCTAAGATCCTACTTGTTAATCATCCAAATTCACAACACATATGTAAATATATAACATATCATAAGCTACACTACGAACTGCGGGGGTGCTATACGCCATCCACCTGACTTCCCCCGTAGATATAAATCTACTCACCTTGCTCCTTTCTTGCCGAAGTCGAAGTGCTTCATCGTCTCGGAATCCACGTGGAGGTACCTACAACAATACACAATCGCAAATGCGTATTAAAATCAAATCAGAAAACCAAAACGGCACACGTTTCGCTCATAGGTTAAAACCTATAGCCTCGCACCCGAAACACGACCAAAAACCCTAGTCGTTGACGTTCAAATGCCACACGAAGGAAACACAATATCAAATACCCAAAACCAATTTCAAAAAAAGCCACACAAAAAATCAGAAACTACGTAAAACACTTCCAGATTTTACCCTAAGTGAAATTAGCAAATTTTGCATATGTAAAGGGTCTAATTTACTGGAGCTGGAGCTACAGGAGAAGCACGAAGCCAAATTGTCATGACTCGAAAGAGCACGTGACTGGCCCTTGAACCATATGAAGTCTATAGGACTCCATCTGATCCAAGTAAGCCAAAAGCCCAGCAATCTAAAACCATTTTAAGAGTAAATAATGAAAACTGGTTTAAAGAAGTGAAGAAAAACATGTTTGAAGTCAAGGTTTTTAAATAACTAAGCCGAATATGCATTTTTAAAATGTATGGTCTTTTATAAAAATTTCGGCAGAGTTTCTTTTTTAAATACTGGCCCCGAACGGGGTACAACAAGAACAATATATATGCAATGATAAAAGGCATCCCCAAGCGGGAGCTAGCTCTTCGTCAATCGACGGTCACAACCACGCAAGAAAAATAATATACAACGCCGAATGGCGAGGATCAAACTCAAAAGAAACCCAATAAGCATGAAAATCGTAATACTGCTAAGCGTGACTCTAAGTCGAAATAATACATCACTAGAGTCTAAGTCTGAAATAATATACAAGTTTTGGTTGATGGAATTTCTAGATACAACTGAATAATACAAGTACAATGGTGGTTCTTGATGCAAAAGAACCCACCTACCAAAGCAATTCACCCTCAAAGGAAGCAGTGTGCCAGAAATGCCGCCATGGAACCTGTACGGCAAAACCTGCAAGAAACTGTGGCACAACGGGGGTGAGTTGCCAACTCGTGAATAGAGAATATCTACAAGCAGAAATCGAATGCATGACATAATCCTAGGTCAATACGATCAGTATATAATATAAACCTCAAGAGTAAGTCTGAAGCATGATAAGGTGGCAATGCAACATCTAGACATGTGTGTAGTGCCAAGTTCCCGTGCCAGTGCCTCAGGTAATAACATGTCATAAATATAAGGTATGTCTGCATGAAATAAATATGATATCAATACACATATATTAGCGTCCCATTCCACTAATATTGGTGTAAGGGTATATATAACAACGCCCCCATACCCTGTTATATATACAAATGAAGTGTGATCAATGTAGTCAAAATCTGTATGAAATCAATGTCTGTATATATGTGGATCCCGTCCACCTGTCACCCAATGACAATAAGCATCATGCATGTAAACATGAGGATATAATCAAAATCATGGAGAACATCATGAAACCTGTGCCTAGCATCGGCACGTAATTCCTCATCTATCAGGCACTGTCACCAAGACTAGCCCTGATAGGTATGTATCATACGCTATCTCGAAACCCGAGTGCCCAGCTTGGACCTTCGAATTGCGACGTATGCATACGTACAAAACTCCGGTCGGTATCCCCAAGATAACCGCCGAGTAAAAGGTAATATCACTGGACAATATGGATCCCCAGCCGGGCTCATCGGCTCATAGCACACCGACATACCTTTCTTGCCACGGGGTACTCCGGGCCCCACCATGTACCTTCATACAGCCTCGAAGCCTCCTCGTAGGGGTATATAAATCAGAACCGATAAAACTCATGGTGGAAGCTGAAATATCATATCAAGGGTAACCGGGTTTTAAAACATTTACATAATTTCTTGAAATACCCACGGTTCCCAAAATCCAGAAATAACATGAAAACAAACATCCCAATGCGCATAATCAGAAAGCATGATGTATGTGACATATAAATGAAATGCATGTATAACAGCATATCATGCAACATGGAATAATGGTATGCACATACAAGGTCATATCCTGATGCAATAATACTACTGTGTAGTGACATGGCAATTATCGATGATGAAGTGTGTGAGCCGGCAAGCAAGTGTACGTGGAACATATGCATCATCGATAATGGTGCTGGTGTCCTAATAGCATGATGGTAATATAGCAATAACAACATGTAAAGTGTCATGACCCATGTTTGGATGTGACCGGCACTTAGATTGTATCATATCTAAAGATATGCACAATTCCAAGTAAGCCGAAAACCAAGATCAAAATACCTTATTGCGGAATTATTTATGAAAATTTAGTTTTTAAGTAAAAATCCCAATTTATGAGGTTAATTTATTAAACAAATAATAAGGGTTAAGTTTAGTTGTATTCCTAGTTGGAATCAACAATATTAACAATGAACATGAATATAAACATATAGAACATCACTATGAATCCCACAAAGAAAGAAACTATGATATACTGACCAAAAGATCTCAACTGTCCATATATATATAATCTCTCATTCTAAGTCAAAATACAGGTTTGATGGAGACTTTCTAGATACAAAATACAAAATCAAAAAGGAAGGTTACTACACATGTAACCTACCTATCAAAAGATGAAATACATTGCGAAAGTAGCTCTGCCTCGCAGCTACCCGTCCACTCTATCCCTGCAAGGAACTGTGGCACAACGGGGGTGAGTTGCCAACTCAGTGAATATGACTAACATATAAAGGTGAATAAAGTAAATATGACAATCATACTATTGAAATATGAATCACTATGATGTATGAGTATATGTGAAGTTCAACAATAAATCTCATGATATTAAGGAAATCTCAACTCAATAAAATCATTTCTCAGTGTCAATCAACGACACAAAACTTCCATTTCTTATAGGCATCATTCCCCGAATGATCCTGAATCAACAATACCGGTCGTTATCATCTAGATACACGCCGTATATTTATCACTAATTCCGGTATCGAGTAACCTCGCTAAGCTCCCCCATCTCAACATGGCTATCCTGCCCCTCGGTCTCGACCGGGTCCACCATGTATCCAACTGTATATCTCCCCCACTCAGTATGGATAACGTAAAATCCGCGACCGTATATCTCCCCCACTCAGTCCGGAATAAAACCAAAACAGAAAACATCTCATGGTGGACATGACACATCAATCATGAAAACTCTGGAATTATGTAATAGTATTCAAAACTCAAAACCATAAATCCTCAATTCTGCATTTACCTCATATATAACATAGAATACGCATATAGCAGCATGATGTAAACGATGCAATTTACTACTATTAATGATATGTGACATACGATATAAATTTATGTTAACAAGTATGATGTTTAAGTGTAAAGTGACATAGCAATATCGATGAGGTGTGTGTAGCATATAAGATGTGCACGCGGCATGACTCGTCGATAATTGTGAAGTGTTCTAATCATCTAATCAATTTATATGTATATATGATGAATGCATATTATCAATTTGGCATAGCTATATAAAGCATTAAGTTAAGTAAAACTACAGGCGAAACACGCCATCTTTACAAAATTCCCCGGTAGATGTTTAGTCTACTCACCGGAAAGGTCGAATCTACTCTGGAATTGCTAATCCTTTCCCTTTCCTCGCTGCTTCTGAAATTCTTATATCCGAATCTAATTTTACAATTTAACATATATAAGAAAAACGGCTATTCCGATATGACGGAAATGAAAAACACCCTTTCCCACTTACAAGTTACATACTATTCGATTATATCAAGTTATTAAACACTTAATCTTGCTGAATTTTAACCTCAATCTGTACTGTTACAGAATATAAAATGCGACGTGTTTTCGTCGTATCGTATTTAGTGTTTTATGATACCCTTTCCGATATATATTTCCAGATTCTTTTTATAGTGAAACTAATTTAATTAAACAACACCAAAATAGCCAAAATTGTGTACTGTAAACTACCCAACAGAGAAAACCCACAAAGCTCCCCCCAAGGCCGGCGACGCCGGATTTCCTTGTATGGCCGCCGGCCCAAAACCGGCCCCCTGGTGTCGTGGTCTTATAGTTTAATCTAGTTGTTTCCTACATCATTTTAACTCTGTTTAATTAATTTAATTATCTTCCAGATCAAAGCAGATTTCAACAGAGATTAATTTTAACTAAAATACGATATTATGTGACTTGATTAACTCTAAACTAAATAAGCTACAGAACTTAAATTACCTAAAGAGTTTAAGAATTTACCCTCCAATTAGTTGTAGGAATAACCCTCCAAGATGCTAAGTCCTTCCTTGGTTGATGATGAACAAAACTCAAGAACAAGCTCCTCTTTCTTCTTCTTCCTCTTGTTCTTTCTTTTTCTCTCTTAGCTTTTCTTTTCTTTTTAATTCTCTTGAGTTTTAAATCTCAGTTTACAACTGAATGGGTGTTTTATATAAGAGTGGAGGAAGAGATAAGGGAAGGTGGAGGTGTCAAGGGCTAGGGTGTGCATGTTTCATGCAAGGAGGAGGTGGAAGGTGAATGTGCTCATGCAAGCATGAGGTGGTTATGCATTATCTTCAAATTTTTGTTTTAATTTGAATACAAATTCTGAACTAGAATAATTTCCCCCCACTTTCACTTATATCCACAACAATCTCTTATTTGCATAAAAACTTAAACTTTACAAGTTAACCCCTCAAAACATAACTTATTATAAAACACACATTTTGTTAAAATGAAGCTAAATTTGTCACTAAAACCCTTATAACTTATTTAATTTGCATTCAAAAATTCTAATTTAATTTGTACTACATATAACTTATGAAGATTGACATATTTTATTTTAACAGTTTTGTGATTTATCAAATTATTATTAATTTAATTAATTTTTTATTTATTTCTAAATATTCCAAATGTTACAATATTCCCCCCTTAAGAAAATTCGGTCCCCGAATTTAAAATAATTACTAGACATACCTACGAAAAGATGTAGAAATTTCTTTCGCATTGCGTCCTCCGTCTCCCAAGTAACCTCCTCGCGATTCTTTCCTTGCCAGAGAACCTTTACAGATGGAAGTATCCTTGATCGTAGTTGCTTTGCCTGCCTGTCAAGAATAGCGACTGGCTGCACTGTGTAGGATAAATCTGGCTCAAGCTGTAAGGTCTGATGTTGGATCGCGTGAGATGGATCGTGAAGATATCTGCGAAGCATCGAAACGTGAAACACCGGATGCACGTCGGGAAAATTAGGTGGAAGTGCTAACCGATAAGCTACAGCCCCCACCCTCTCTAAAATCTTGTAAGGTCCAACATATCTGGGGCTGATCTTCCCTTTCTTCCCGAAGCGCATCACACCTTTCATTGGAGATACTCGAAGGAACACATGATCTCCCACATCAAACTCGAGTTTACGTCGTCGTCGATCTGCATATGACTTCTGTCTGCATTGGGCCGCTTTCATTCTATCTCGTATCAATTGAATCTTCTCTGTAGTTTCCTGTACTATCTGTGGTCCCAATATACAACTCTCGCTAAGTTCCGCCCAGCAAATGGGTGATCGACATTTCCTCCCATACAAGGCTTCAAAGGGTGCCATCTGGATCGTCTCCTGAAAACTGTTATTGTACGTGAATTCTACCAAAGGTAGGTGACGATCCCAACTACCACCGAAATCTAGGCTACAAGCTCGAAGCATATCCTCTAGTATCTGAATGGTCCGCTCCGACTGACCGTCTGTCTATGGGTGGAAAGCTGTACTAAAACTCAGCCGTGTACCAAGAGCGTCCTGAAGTTTCTGCCATAGCCTGCTAGTGAACTGGGTACCTCGATCTGATACTATGCATGTCGGCACTCCATGTAGACGTACAATCTCATCTATATAAACCTGTGCATACTGAGCAAATCCATACGTCGTCTTTACTGGAAGAAAATGAGCAGCCTTTGTCAATCTATCTACAATCACCCAAATGGAATCATACCCTCTGCTAGTCCTGGGTAGACCCACCACGAAATCCATGGAAATCTGTTCCCATTTCCACTCTGGAATGGGTAAGGGCTGTAGCTCCCCGGCTGGCCTCTGGTGTTCTGCTTTGACTTGCTGACAAGTCAAGCATCTTGAAACATATTCTACAATGTCCCTCTTCATTCCTTCCCACCAATAAATATCTTTCAAATCACGATACATTTTGGTGGAACCAGGATGAATACTGTATGCTGATCTGTTGGCATCCTCCAAAATCTCTCGCTTCAATCCGTCAGAATCTGGCACACAGAGACGAGTCCTAAAACGTAATACTCCATGATTATCAATCACGAACTCCGTCTCCCTGCCCTGCCTAACCTGATCCATAATCTCCATCATACGAGTATCTGTGGGCTGCGCCTCTCGAATGCGATCCAATAACTGAGGTCTGGTGCGAACATGTGCTAGCTGGCCTCCTGCTGACGAGAACTCATACTGTATACGACTATCACATAAGATCTGCCAGTCTGTAGAAGACTGTCTCTGCAAAATGCTCAAATGAGATAAACTACCTTCAGGCCTCCTACTCAAGGCATCTGCTACAACATTCGCCTTGCCTGGATAGTACAAGTTCTCACAATCGTAATCTTTCACCAGTTCCATCCATCTACGCTGCCTGAGGTTCAGATCTCTCTGCTGAAAGATATACTTTAAGCTTTTATGATCTATGAAGATTTGACACGATTCTCTATACAGGTAATGTCTCCAAATCTTCAATGCGAATACTACAGCAGCCATCTCTAGATCATGAATGGGATAGTTTTGTTCGTTCCTCTTCAACTGTCGAGAAGCATAAGCTATAACTCTGCCGTGTTGCATCAACACACAGCCTAGACCCACTCTAGAAGCATCGCAATATACGACGAAACCCCCTGACCCGGAAGGTAAAGATAATACAGGTGTAGTCGTCAAACGCGTCTTCAACTGTTGGAAACTCTGCTCACACGCATCTGTCCACTGAAATGGAACTTCCTTCCTAGTCAATCCTGTCAAAGGTGCCGCTATCCGTGAGAAATCCTGTATGAAGCGTTTGTAATAGCCTGGCAGACCTAAGAAACTCCGAACCTCCATAACCGACATAGGCCTGGGCCAGTGTTGTACCGTTTCAATCTTCTTTGGGTCCACACATATACCTTCTCTCATAACTATGTGACCCAAGAACTCCACACTATCGAGCCAAAATGCACACTTAGAAAATTTTGCATACAGCTGATGCTCCTTCAAGGTCTGCAATGTGATACGTAAATGCTGCTCGTGCGCCGTCTGACTCCGAGAATATACAAGAATATCATCTATGAATACTATAATAAACCGATCGATAAATGGTCTAAAGATACGGTTCATTATATCCATAAACGCTGCTGGGGCGTTGGTGAGTCCGAACGACATCACCAAAAATTCATAATGCCCATATCTCGTACGAAACGCCGTCTTCGGAATATCGTCCTTCCGAACCCTCAACTGATGATACCCTGACCTCAAGTCAATCTTCGAGAAAAACCCAGCTCCTTGCAACTGATCGAACTAGTCATCTATACGTGGTAATGGATACCTGTTTCGCACAGTGACGTGATTCAGCTGTCGGTAGTCGATGCATATTCTCATACTACCGTCCTTCTTCTTTACAAATAAGACCGGAGCTTCCCACGGTAAACACTGGGACGAACAAGTCCTCTATCTAACAACTCTTGCAACTGGCCTTTGAGTTCCTTCAATTCCGTCGGTGCCATTCGATAGGGTGGCATAGAAATAGGTCCCGTACCCGGAATCAAGTCGATACAAAATTCGATATCTCGATCAGGTGGCAATCCTGGTAACTCAGCAGGAAATACCTCAGGAAATTCTCGTATGATCGGAATTTGATCCAATGGAACCTCCGTGACCCCTAAGTCCTGTACGAAGGCCAAAAACCCATGACAACCCTTCTTCAAGAGTCGCCCCGCACAAAGAGAAGAAATTATGTTGACAGGGGTTAACTTGCAATCCCCCTGCACAACAAACACCGGTTCACCTGGAAAACAAAATCAAACCGCTTTTCCTCGACAATCTACATAGGCATGATAAGTGGCTAACCAATCCATACCAAGAAGTATGTCAAAATCTAGCATGTCTAGGAGAATCAGATCAACTAGCGAATCTCTATCACCAATGCACACCGAACACGATCTGAATACGTGCCGAGCTATAAAAGAATCTCCAACCGGGGTAATCACTACCAATGGTAATTCTAAAAATGACGACTCTTTCCCCAACAAAAGTGCGAATCGTGAAGATACATAAGAATGTGTAGAACCGGGATCAAATAAAACATGTGCCTCTAATGAGCATACTGTAAGAGTACCTGTCACGACTGCATTTGATGCCTGGGCATCCTGTGGAGTCAGCGCAAATACCCGTGCCTGGCCCCTGCCCGCATCCTGTCGTCCTCTACCTCTATCTCCTCGACCTCTATGAGCACGTCCTGCAAAGCCTCGACCTCATGGTGTGACTGCCTGGCGTGTAGCGCCAACTGGGTGAGGAAGTAAAGCTATCGGCGTAGGAGGTGGAAGGGGTAAAGCAACCTGTGGAGCAACGGTCCCTCCCTGAGATCTACAATCCCGCGCAAAATGTCCGGGAAGTCCATAACTAAAACAGGTAGATGGTGATCTCTGATCATCAGGATAAGAACTGAACATCTGGCCCTGTGTCCAACCTCATCCGACACTGCGGCCTGGAGTATATCTGCCTGGATATGACCCTCTACCTCTGCCAAACTGCCTATTTGTCGGCACGATCGGCCTACTCCTCTTTGGCTCCTGAACGACCACTGATTCGCTCAAACGCTCCTCTACTCGAATCGCCGCATCCATGGCCTGTGCATACGTATCAATATGCTGGGAGCCTATCGCCAGATACAACTGCGTGTCCAAACTCCTTAAGAACCTCTTCACCCGAAGCTCCTCCGTAGGTACTAAGTATGGGGCATATCGCGATAGCTGGGTGAATCGTAAGTCATAATCTGCTACTGACATACTTGCTGATTTCCTCAACGCTTCAAAACTGCTAGCTCTAGCGTCCCTCACACTCTGTGGAAGAAATCTGGTAAGAAAGACTATAGAAAACTCGGTCCACGTCATCGGAGGAAGACTCGTAGCTCGCCCTCTCTCCATCGATTCACACCATTCCTGTGCAAGTCCCTCTAAACGAAAGCTAGTCAGCTCCACTGACCTAGCATCAGAACATCGCAATGATCTGCCAATCCTCGCCATCCTATCAAGAAAAGACTGAGGATCTTCCGCCACATCGGTCCCTGTAAATACTGGGGGTCTCAATCTCATAAACTCTGCAAGTGATACCTCCATCACTCTCGTATCTACTAGCGCCACCGTCTGTGTAGGCTGTACCTCGGACTCCGCTACGGTCGGTGCTGGATCTGGTCTCAGTACTCGAGTGGTCTCAGCTAACTGTCCTACCACTCGCTGTAATCCCAACATACCCTCCTCAATCCTAGTCATGCGATCTGGAGGAGGAGGATCAACATGCTTATGCACCGCCGGAACGTCCGGTATACCAGTCGTCGTCACAGGCGGACTCGCCCTAGCTGCATCTCTGGCTGCGGCTCGCCTAGCCCGTGTAGCCATAGCAACTGGAACAAGAAACGAGAGTTGATAAGGTGTAGGAACAGAAGCAATCAATAACGGAGAATCAACGGAAGAATAGATCAAGATAAACATCCTAAGGTTAGTTAGGCTGAATACGATAACGTAAATATGCCGCGGAACATACGTACGGTACTGCATTCGTCCTAATTCACCTACTCCATCAAACCAAAGGTCATCCTAACTCACGGACTCATATCAACCTATTGAAATCCCTTACTTAATTCCATAAGGTTACTCCTAAGCTCTGATACCAACTTTGTCACGACCCAAGTTTGGATGTGACCGGCACTTAGATTGTATCATATCTAAAGATATGCACAATTCCAAGTAAGCCGAAAACCAAGATCAAAATACCTTATTGCGGAATTATTTATGAAAATTTAGTTTTTAAGTAAAAATCCCAATTTATGAGGTTAATTTAATAAACAAATAATAAGGGTTAAGTTTAGTTGTATTCCTAGTTGGAATCAACAATATTAACAATGAACATGAATATAAACATATAGAACATCACTATGAATCTCATAAAGAAAGAAACTATGATATACTGACCAAAAGATCTCAACTGTCCATATATATATAATCTCTCATTCTAAGTCAATATACAGGTTTGATGGAGACTTTCTAGATACAAAATACAAAATCAAAAAGGAAGGTTACTACACATGTAACCTACCTATCAAAAGATGAAATACACTGCGAAAGTAGCTCTGCCTCGCAGCTACCCGTCCACTCTATCCCTGCAAGGAACTGTGGCACAACGGGGGTGAGTTGCCAACTCAGTGAATATGACTAACATATAAAGGTGAATAAAGTAAATATGACAATCATACTATTGAAATATGAATCACTATGATGTATGAGTATATGTGAAGTTCAACAATAAATCTCATGATATTAAGGAAATCTCAACTCAATAAAATCATTTCTCAGTGTCCATCAACGACACAAAACTTCCATTTCTTATAGGCATCATTCCCCGAATGATCCTGAATCAACATTACCGGTCGTTATCATCTAGATACACGCCGTATATTTATCACTAATTCCGGTATCGAGTAACCTCGCTAGGCTCCCCCGTCTCAATACGGCTATCCTGCCCCTCGGTCTCAACCGGGTCCACCATTTATCCAACTGTATATCTCCCCCACTCAGTATGGATAACGTAAAATCCGCGACCGTATATCTCCCCCACTCGGTCCGGAATAAAACCAAAACAGAAAACATCTCATGGTGGACATGACACATCAATCATGAAAACTCTGGATTTATGTAATAGTATTCAAAACTCAAAACCATAAATCCTTAATTCTGCATTTACCTCATATATAACACAGAATACGCATATAGCAGCATGATGTAAACGATGCAATTTACTACTATTAATGATATGTGACATACGATATAAATTTATGTTAACAAGTATGATGTTTAAGTGTAAAGTGACATAGCAATATCGACGAGGTGTGTGTAGCATATAAGATGTGCACGTAGCATGACTCGTCGATAATTGTGAAGTGTTCTAATCATCTAATCAATTTATATGTATATATGATGAATGCATATTATCAATTTGGCATAGCTATATAAAGCATTAAGTTAAGTAAAACTACAGGCGAAACACGCCATCTTTACAAAATTCCCCGGTAGAAGTTTAGTCTACTCACCGGAAAGGTCGAATCTACTCCGGAATTGCTAATCCTTTCCCTTTCCTCGCTGCTTCCGAAATTCTTGTATCCGAATCTAATTTTACAATTTAACTTATATAAGAAAAACGGCTATTTCGATATGACGGAAATGAAAAACACCCTTTCCCACTTACAAGTTACATACTATTCGATTATATCAAGTTATTAAACACTTAATCTTGCTGAATTTTAACCTCAATCTGTACTGTTACAGAATATAAAACGCGACGTGTTTTCGTCGTATCGTATTTAGTGTTTTATGATACCCTTTCCGATATATGTTTCCAGATTCTTTTTATAGTGAAACTAATTTAATTAAACAACACCAAAATAGCCAAAATTGTGTACTGTAAACTACCCAACAGAGAAAACCCACAAAGCTCCCCCCATGGCCGGCGATGCCAGATTTCCTTGTATGGCCGCCGGCCCAAAACCGGCCCCCTGGTGTCGTGGTCTTATGGTTTAATCTAGTTGTTTCCTACATCATTTTAACTCTGTTTAATTAATTTAATTATCTTCCAGATCAAAGCAGATTTCAACAGAGATTAATTTTAACTAAAATACGATATTATGTGACTTGATTAACTCTAAACTAAATAAGCTACAGAACTTAAATTACCTAAAGAGTTTAAGAATTTACCCTCCAATTAGTTGTAGGAATAACCCTCCAAGATGCTAAGTCCTTCCTAGGTTGATGATGAACAAAACTCAAGAACAAGCTCCTCTTTCTTCTTCTTCCTCTTGTTCTTTCTTTTTCTCTCTTAGCTTTTCTTTTCTTTTTAATTCTCTTGAGTTTTAAATCTCAGTTTACAACTGAATGGGTGTTTTATATAAGAGTGGAGGAAGAGATAAGGGAAGGTGGAGGTGTCAAGGGCTAGGGTGTGCATGTTTCATGCAAGGAGGAGGTGGAAGGTAAATGTGCTCATGCAAGCATGAGGTGGTTATGCATTATCTTCAAATTTTTGTTTTAATTTGAATACAAATTCTGAACTAGAATAATTTCCCCCCACTTTCACTTATATCCACAACAATCTCTTATTTGCATAAAAACTTAAACTTTACAAGTTAACCCCTCACAACATAACTTATTATAAAACACACATTTTGTTAAAATGAAGCTAAATTTGTCACTAAAACCCTTATAACTTATTTAATTTGCATTCAAAAATTCTAATTTAATTTGTACAACATATAACTTATGAAGATTGACATATTTTATTTTAACAGTTTTGTGATTTATCAAATTATTATTAATTTAATTAATTTTTTATTTATTTCTAAATATTCCAAATGTTACACAAAGCGATGTGAATAGCATGAATATGCGGAAATCGAATAATCAACCTATCAGTTAGGAATCTACACCAATATTTATATGTCATGCGGTGCTGCCATTTGAAATAAGACGAACCGGAGTTTTTGGTAAAATAAGGGTTACGGTGTTTTAAGAATAGATACGTCTTTTGAAAATACCCGTATAATCCCTTTACTTGTCCTTAAGATACTCCCGATTCGTTAGTTTTGAAATATGTATGACTCGGGTCTAGTCTAACATCTACTAAGCCAAGTCCATCAGGAGGTGTATGGAAACCACCTAAATCTGAGTCGATATATATATAATAGTCGGTGATCCCGCCTCAATAGTATCGCGTACGATACAGTATATCATCTGACATCCTCGAGTCATGAGCGCGGATCTATCATTAATATAAAGCTCGTACGGCAAATCGTCGTACGACATCCCAATAACTGGGTACGGGTCAATATCACAATCAGCTCATCAATTATTTGGTATCCTCATCATATCACATAATCTGGGGTACTGATCTAAGTCTAGTACAACTGATACCATCAACATAACTGCGTGTGTAAACACACGTCCAAAGGCCCGCTAGAGATCACATGTCGCATCCCAAATACGAATCATATCAAATCACAGATCTCGCAGCACAATGCCCAACATCATCGACTCATCTCCAATGTCATCCAATATCATCAAACATTGTGCAAGTATAATGAATATGCAAGGGTGTGTGTGTAGGTGTAAAGCTATTCTAGGGTTCGCGACTATGAACTACACTAGTTGCTTCTAACCCTAAACTATCTATAACACACCTAACACCATATCCACAACGCACTAAAACTATCATAAATATAATATACATGTAGTATACTATCTACGGACTGCGGGGGTGCTATACGCCATCCACCCGACTTCCCTCCGTAGATATAATCTACTCACCTTGCGTCTCCATTTGTCGACGTCGCCACTCGCTTGCTTGTCGTCCCGAAGTCTTCATGGGGTACCTACACATCAAAGTATCGTATATGCGTATTAAAACCAAATCAAAGCTAACACGGCACACGAAACCTAAAACGATACGATAAGGGGCCTATAGATTAGAACCTATGGGCACGCCTTCAAGGCCATCAATCAATCCTCGATATCGTCGTATAAACGCCAAATAGTCGAGGTAAAACACGGATACATAATTCCAGAATTCAAAATACGAAATACAGAAACAGAATCAAAACAGCAACTGGAGAAAAGGGTCCCATATTTCACCCTAGGTCAAATTAGACAAATCTATACATGCCAAGGGTCTAATCTATACATGTAGGAGCAGCAGAACCAAAACGAGGCAAAATGAGGCAGGTATGGCCGCAAATTGCGGCCAATTGGAATAAATCTACGGCCGGTTTAATGAGTTAGAGGCTGGGGTCTTGTGTGGTGGTTCTAGGGTGCCTGCACATCTCACTGTCCAATCAATTTAATTTTTAGAGTCTCGGGGTAAAAGCAGATTCAATGTAACCATCACAGATTTCATAAATTCTCCGATATCGTATCCATAAATCCATATTCCGGGTCTTAAGTCTCAGGTTTGGGTCTAAATTCCAGCACTAGGGTGCTAGTATGGTCTCCACTGAACTCAATTTCCCATCACAACTCATAATTTCCTCAAACCCTAACTAGGTTTTCTTTAAGTCCACAAACACACACAATATCGGTTCTAAACTAGCATGAGGGTATAAGAATTGTTAAAACTAATCTAATGGTCCAGAAAATACCTCATTTGGCAACTCAAGAATTTTCTTGAGTTACCCCTAGTGGCCAAAATCCTTGCTTTCTTGGTCCAATGTGTAGATCTTGAGCTTGTGCACACTTTTAATGAAATGGGGGTTGGGTTTTGGTGATGTTTTAGAGATGAATTGAGGTCTTGAAGTTGGAGGGAGAATGAGGTGCAGGAGCAGCAGCAGCAAGCAAAGAAGAGGGAGAGAGAAATGGTGAAGAAAATGGAGGAATGACTAAGTCTTGGTCAAAGGTTACCCTCTCTCTCTCTCACCCATACCTCATTATCTTATTCCTTTTCCATTTTCTTTTTCTCTTACCTTCTCCAAAAACCCTTCTCACAAGAATAGTAACCCCAAATAACATGATAGAAAATGCACAAGTGTGATAAAAAAGATATGTGCATATTTTGCACAAAATTGCTAAAAACCCGATTAGCGATTTTTAATCGCGATTAGCACTAAATTAGCATATAACTAATTATAAAAACTTAAAAATGGCATAATTCCATAAAATAACCTATTTTAGAATTTTCTATAATTTTTCCCAATTTTTCTGTATTTAATTATACCTAAATATTAAAATATTCATTAAAATAATATTAAGTTATAAAAATTCCCAAAAATAATAATTTTTTTTTGAAATGTTACAATCTTCCCCTCTTAAATAAATTCGGTCCTCGAATTTAAATTTAAACCCCCATGCTAAAACATTTCAGTAAAAATCCAAATTGTCGGGGCTCCGAAATCATCAATACATATCGAATATCATAAAAATATACTGCTCTATAAGAAATCAATCCCCAAAAATGTATATAAGAATATCCGGTGCGTCTGGTGCGCATGGAAATCAAAATCCATATATGTGCCATACATGGGCACAAAACAACATCTAGGTGCAACGGGTGTGCACGAAACATCTGTCATAGGCAACGTGTGTGCCTGACAGCAAAATCAGGTGCATTTGACATGCACGAAGAATTTCGATTTAGTGCATCTGGCGTGCACCAAAATCGTATATCAAAACACTAAAGGTGCATGCAAACTATGCTGGAAACGTAAATCACATCACTGGCATAAAATAGGCATGAAATCACAATCAATATCTCAAATGTAATAACTATACGCAAAGTATAAATACCCAGTGGGTGCATAAAACAAATATCATGAAACTCAGTCATCAAAACTAAATCATGCAAACAGAATGCCCAAAATACCGAAATCCATAGTGACGGATACGTGATAATCGAATCACCAAATCACAAATCATAAATACCGTCATCGGTAGTTCCTCCTTCAAGGTCGAGAAGGTGTCGGTGCATCCAATGCTAGCAGCACAAGATATCTACTTGCCTCTTGCTCACGGTCTGGCGTCCTCTGTCTCTGGGTCCTTATCTTCTGTGTGGATTACCAATCTCACAATCAATCAGCTCATCGGCCCTGTCAGGTGTGCTAACGGGGACGATTCCGTTCTGGCACTTCTCTGGTCATCTCTCGGTCAATCCTCACGACCACTCATAAGGTAGCATATCACTGGCGTCGGCCTCTGGCTCTCTGAATGCACATCACACATCTGATCCTTGGTGTGAACATCATTGCAGCAGTGTCCTGGAAGGAATCCCGCTCAAGGTCTCTTCCGATCTTGCCTATGCCGGTCTGTACGGAGGTTGGTACTCTTGCATAATTTCTTCTCGCTCGATGGACATCTGCGTCTTCAGCACAGCATTTTCTCGAAAATTGGTCGCATCCCAACACCTCTGTAAGCACATCAGGTCTCCGGTCTCTATGGAAGGTAATGACAGCTCGTCAGCGTCTCACACGAATCTCTTGTCCCGCTTGTCTGTATCATCGTCCACCTCGACGTCACGTCTCTATCTACGGACCGCAACGTTCTCGACTACTATCCATCCAAAGTCTCTCGCATATCTCTTTTCTGCCGAATTGCCCGGAAGTCATCGTCCTTTACTGAAGCAATTTCTTATTCCGGAATGGCTGCATACTCATCGCGCCTCTTTCTGGAAGATATATCCATAACAATGCTTCTGCGTGCGTATTGCATCTCTGATGTCAGCGGAGGGGAACGTCATCTCGTTGAAATCTCTAGCGAACTCTTTACTTCACTCTGCTTCAATGTCGACTGATTCGGACTCGTCTCATCGTGGCTGCATGGACTGTGCTCCAACGGCTATACTTGTATCTGGAGTCTCCCAAGCAATGCATCTCATCACATGATATCCGAATGATGTCGAATCATTCGATCGACTCGTCAGAACCTCATAATCCCCCAAGAGATCAACATCTTGAGTACAGTTTAATAGTATCGAGTACATGCCACAACGTCGGTGGTCCAGCCGTAGAAGGGCAAACCCAAGCCTCACTAATGGCGCCGTAGAACTACAGCAAACCCTAAGGTTCACAGGCTTTCACACGGTCATTAAGTCGAGTTAGGGTCTCATTCTTCTAGAGGGTCCATAGAATCGCCTGCATGTCTTTTCGTATACTTTAAACTTGAAAAATGGGCTCCTGATATTCGATCGTCTCTGTCGACTCTCAACGTCTCCGCGTGAAGTCGTCTCTAGCTGGAAGCAATCTATCTGATGACCTCGCATTGGGATAAGCGAACGAACCACATGTCCTAGTCATTCATCCTCGGGTGACTAGCGACCTTCTAACATATCTCTAAGTATATACTCATGCTGCAGGAGCTCCAATCATCTGGGTGACATCTCGTCATTTGCAGCAATAACTGGCTCATTCTTCTGTACGCTGAACAGTGCCTCGATCATCCTGAGTAAGCGATATATCAATGGCCATCACATCCTGGCCGGCCTCTAGCAGTAGCCTGCTCCTCTGGTACCAATCGGCACATCCGAGAAATCTCATGAAAGCGATCTGTCAAACGCTCATGGCGCGAAAACACAATAGGACGACGCCTCTCAATGCAATCGTAAGTCTCTGGAATCACGCCCTGGTCATTCCTCATCTGCGACGAGCTCAAGCTGACGCGACTCTAGCCGTAGCTCTCTCTCTCTCTCTGCCCGTATGATCGTGGAAGCAAAAACATATCCAGTAGCGATGAAGATAGATCAGGAATGAATACAATACTGTGCAAGGTAATGTACATCCTAAGGCTCCTTAAGCGGAGTGGCGTGTAGTCACTCTACTTTAGTCACCTATTCCATCAACCAAGGGTCATCCTACGCGACGAAAGTTCGGGTCTAATACCCCCTCGACTAAGTCTAAGTTCCGTAAGGTCAAGCCTAAGTTCCGTATATATATAGACGCCCTAGGCTCCACATAGTCAAACTTAAACTCGAACCAAGGTCAAATTAGCGCTCTGATACCAACTTTGTCACGACCCGAAAGAGCACGTGACTGGCCTTTGAACCATATGAAGTCTATAGGACTCCATCTGATCCAAGTAAGTCAAAAGCCCAGCAATCTAAAACCATTTTAAGAGTAAATAAAGAAAACTGGTTTAAAGAAGTGAAGAAAAACATGTTTGATGTCAAGGTTTTTAAATAACTAAGCCGAATATGCATTTTTAAAATGTACGGTCTTTTCTAAAAATTTCGGCAGAGTTTCTTTTGTAAATACTGGCCCCGAACGGGGTACAATAAGAACAATATATATGCAATGATAAAAGGCTTCCCCAAGCGGGAGCTAGCTCTTCGTCAATCGACGGTCATAACCACGCAAGCAAAATAATATACAACACCGAATGGCAGGGATCAAACTCAAAAGGCATGAAAACCGTAATACTGCTAAGCGCGACTCTAAGTCGAAATAATACATCACTAGAGTCTAAGTCTGAAACAATATACAAGTTTTGGTTGATGGAATTTCTAGATACAACTGAATAATACAAGTACAATGGTGGTTCTTGATGCAAAAGAACCCACCTACCAAAGCAATTCACCCGCAAAGGAAGCAGTGTGTCAGAAATGCCACTATGGAACCTGTACAGCAAAACCTGCAAGAAACTGTGGCACAGCGGGGGTGAGTTGCCAACTCGTGAATAGAGAATATCTACAAGCAGAAATCGAATGCATGACATAATCCTAGGTCAATACGATCAGTACATAAAATAAACCTTAAGAGTAAGTCTGAAGCATGATAAGGTGGCAATGCAACATCTAGCCATGTGTGTAGTGCCAAGTACTCGTGCCAATGCCTCAGGTAATAACATGTCATAAATATAAAGTATGTCTGCATGAAGTAAATGTGATATCAATACACATATATTAGCGTCTCATTCCACTAATATTGGTGTAAGGGTATATATAACAGCGCCCTCATACCCCGTGATATATACAAATGAAGTGTGATCAATGTAGTCAAAATCTGTATGAAATCAATGTCTGTATATATGTGGATCCCGTCCACCTGTCACCCAATGACAATAAGCACCATGCATGTAAATATGAGTATATAATCAAAATCATGGAGAACATCATGAAACCTGTGCCTAGCATCGGCACGTAAATCCTCATCTATCAGGCACTGTCACCAAGACTAGCCCTGATAGGTACGTATCATACGCTATCTCGAAACCCGAGTGCCCATCTTCGACCCTAGAATTGCGACGTATGCATACGTACAAAGCTCCGGTCGGTATCGCCAAGATAACCGCCGAGTAAAAGGTAATATCACCGGACAGTATGGATCCCCAGCCGGGCTCATCGGCTCATAGCACACCGACATCCCTTTCTTTCCCCAGGGTACTCCGGGCCGTACCATGTACCCCCATACGGCCTCGACGCCTCCTCGTAGGGGTATATAAATCAGAACCGATAAAACTCATGGTGGAAGCTGAAATATCATATCAAGGGTAACCGGGTTTTAAAACATTTACATAATCTCTTGAAATACCCACGGTTCCCCAAATCCAGAAATATCATGAAAACAAACATCCCAATGCCCATAATTAGAAAGCATGATGTATGTGACATATAAATGAAATACAAGTATAACAACATATCATGCAACATGGAATAATGGTATGCACATACAAGATCATATCCTGATGCAATAATACTACTGTGTAGTGACATGGCAATTATCGATGATGAAGTGTGTGAGCCGGCAAGCAAGTGTACGTGGAACATATGCATCATCGATAATGGTGCTGGTGTCCTAACAGCATGATGGCAATATAGTAATAAACACATGCAAAGCGATGTGAATAGCATGAATATGCGGAAATCGAATAATCAATACAACAGTAAGGAATCTACACCAATATTTACCTGTCATGCAGTGGTGCCATTTGAAATAAGACGAATCGGGGTTTTTGGTAAAATAAGGGTTACGGTGTTTTAAGAATAGATACGTCTTTTGAAAATACCGTATAATCCCTTTACTTGTCCTTAAGATACTCCCGATTCGTTAGTTTTGAAATTGGTATGACTCGGGTCTAGTCTAACATCTACTAAGCCAAGTCCATCAGGAGGTGTATGGAAACCACCTAAATCTGAGTCGATATATATATAATAGTCGGTGATCCCGCCTCAATAGTATCGCGTACGATACAGTATATCATCTGACATCCTCGAGTCATGAGCGCGGATCTATCATTAATATAAAGCTCGTACGGCAAATCGTCGTACGACATCCCAATAACTGGGTACGGGTCAATATCACAATCAGCTCATCAATTATTTGGTATCCTCATCATCATATCACATAATCTGGGGTACTGATCTAAGTCTAGTACAACTGATACCATCAACATAACTGCGTGTGTAAACACACGTCTAAAGGCCCGCTAGAGATCACATGCCGCATCCCAAATACGAATCATATCAAATCACGTCACAATGCCCAACATCATCGACTCATCTCCAATGTCATCCAATATCATCAAACATAGTGCAAGTATAATGAATATGCAGGGGTGTGCTTGTAGGTGTAAAGCTATTATAGGGTTCGCGACTATGAACTACACTAGTTGCTTCTAACCCTAAACTATCCATAACACACCTAACACCATATCCATTACGCACTAAAACTATCATAAATATAATATACATATAGTATACTATCTACGGACTGCGGGGGTGCTATACGCCATCCACCCGACTTCCCCCCGTAGATATAATCTACTCACCTTGCGTCTTCATTTGTCGACGTCGCCACTCGCTTGCTTGTCGTCCCGAAGTCTTCATGGGGTACCTACACATCAAAGTATCATATATACGTATTAAAACCAAATCAAAGCTAACACGGCACACGAAACCCAAAATGATACGATAAGTGGCCTATAGATTAGAATCTATGGGCACGCCTTCAAGACCATCAATCAATCCTCGATATCGTCGTATAAATGCCAAATAGTCGAGGTAAAACATGGATACACAATTCCAGAATTCAAAATATGAAATACAGAAACAGAATCAAAACAGCAACTAGAGAAAAGGGTCCCAGATTTCACCCTAGGTCAAATTAGACAAATCTATACATGCCAAGGGTCTAATCTATACATGTAGGAGCAGCAGAACCAAAACGAGGCAAAATGGGGCAGGTATGGCCACAAATTGCGGCCAATTGGAATAAATCTACGGCCGGCTTAATGAGTTAGGGGCTGGGGTATTGTGTGGTGGTTCTAGGGTGCTTGCACATCTCACTGTCCAATCAATTTAATTTTTAGAGTTTCGGGGTAAAAGCAGATTCAATGTAACCATCACAGATTTCACAAATTCTCCAATATCGTATCCATAAATCCATATTCCGGGTCTTAAGTCTCAGGTTTGGGTCTAAATTCCAGCACTAGGGTGCTAGTATGGTCTCCACTGAACTCAATTTCCCATCACAACTCATAATTTCCTCAAACCCTAACTAGGTTTTCTTTAAGTCCACAAACACACACAATATCGGTTCTAAACTAGCATGAGGGTATAAGAATTGCTAAAACTAATCTAATGGTCTAGAAAATACCTCATTTGGCAACTCAAGAATTTTCTTGAGTTGCCCCTAGTGGCCAAAATCCTTGCTTTCTTGGTCCAATGTGTAGATCTTGAGCTTGTGCACACTTTTAATGAAATGGGGGTTGGGTTTTGGTGATGTTTTAGAGATGAATTGAGGGCTTGAAGGTGGAGGGAGAATGAGGTGCAGGAGCAGCAACAGCAAGCAAAGAAGAGGGAGAGAGAAATGGTGAAGAAAATGGAGGAATGACTAAGTCTTGGTCAAGGTTACCCTCTCTCTCTTTCACCCATACCTTATTATCTTATTCCTTTTCCATTTTCTTTTTCTCTTACCTTCTCCAAAAACCCTTCTCACAAGAATAGTAACCCCAAATAACATGATAGAAAATGCACAAGTGTGATAAAAAAGATATGTGCATATTTTGCACAAAATTGCTAAAAATCCGATTAGCGATTTTTAATCGCGATTAGCACTAAATTAGCATATAACTAATTATAAAAACTTAAAAATGGCATAATTCCATAAAATAACCTATTTTAGAATTTTCCATAATTTTTCCCAATTTTTCTGTATTTAATTATACCTAAATATTAAAATATTCAATAAAATAATATTCAATTATAAAAATTCCCAAAAATAATATTTTTTTTTGAAATGTTACACAAATGCTCCAGGTCTGGATGCAATTTGCGGCCAGAAGGGGTATTTTTGCGGCCAAGTCAGGGACTTAGGGGCTAGGGTTTCATTTGTGGCTCCTTGGTTGCCTGCATGTATCACTGTGATCGCTAAATAATTTTCCAGGTCCCCGAGTGTTAGCAGATATCAAATTCCTATCACAATTCTCACAATTTTCAATATCAGCAGATTATCAAAGTTCTCTAACTAGGGTTCTAGTCTCGGGTTTTGGTCTTAAACCAATCACCACAGGGGTTTAAGGTCACCATTAAGCCTCACTTATACCCTAGGATTCAATTCAAACCCCAATCATTTTCTTGAAATTTCAAAGTTCGCTAAACTACACAATATCGATTCTAAACTTGTATGGATACTTAAGTAATTGAAAAACTAATCTAATGGTGCAGAAATTACCTCAATTGGCAACTCAAGAAATTTCTTGAGTTGCCCCAAGTACCCAAAATCTTTCCTTTCTTGGTCTAAAGTGTAGCTTGTGAGCTTTTGCATATTTTTAATGAAGTGCGGATGAGGTTTTGACTTGATTTTGGTGGTGTTTTGAAGCATTGAAGAGGGGGAGGGAACAAGGGCAGCAGCCATGGAGGTGGGCAAAGAGATGATGAGGGTGATGAAGAGAAAGAGGAATGGCCAAAGTCAAGGAAAACCCCTCTCATTCTCTCTCTTGCCCATGCTTCCCATTTTTTTTTATTGTTTTCCTTTTTCTTTTCTTTTCTTATCTATTCTATTCTCTTCTCTTATAAATTTGAACCATGCATGATAACAAGAAGGAAACCATGAAAGAAAATGTAACAAGTGTGAAAAATGACTTAGTGCTTGTCATGTGCATAAAACCGGATTAATGCGAGATTAGCGATATTTAATCGCGATTAGCATTAAAAGTGAATATAATAATTCATAAAAATTCATAATTTGCTTAAATCACATAAAGCACCCTCTTTTCAGTAATTTCTATAATTTTTCCAAATTTTTCCTAATTTATCGGTATTTAATTATACCGGCTTATTAAAATATTCAATATATTATTATTTAATTATAAAAATTCCCAAAAATAATATTTTATTTTTCTGAAATGTTACAGTCTTCCCACCTTAAAGAAATTCGTCCCCGAATTTAAATTTAAACCCTCAAATGCTAAAACATTTCAGTAAAAAGTCCAAGTCGTCGGGGCTCCGAAATCATCAATATATAAAACGCATCGTAGCGCAATACATGCGCATGAACTATGAGCAGATAACTCAAAAACAAAAATCCGTCAAGCATCCCACAATTATCGGAGTCATGGTGAAGACACAAATGTCAAATCCAAAACGAAACCAATATGATATACATCAAAACTATACATGTAAACATCAAATCTATACATGTAAACATCTGAAGGAAATGCATGCTAAACATTTCATGTCGCTGTGCGATGTGCGTATTACGGCACAGTGGCGGACGTATAATGTAAGAAAATAACTATATGTGTATATATATATATATATATATATATCCTTTTTTAAAATGCACGTCCCGCCGTTTTGAAAACAATTTAGAAGGGTTTCCTTGTTTTAAACGTTTCGTGTCATCTCAGACACATAGGTAAATACTGAGACTATAGCTCCTTTTTGGAAATCCCTTCGATAACTATCAATGCATGCAAAATATGTTCAGGTACTGTCCTCGGACTAGTCCTGCTCAGCTACTATACCAAATGGTAAAAATCATAAAAACATCAGCTCAAGGGAAAATCAATCCCGAAATGTGCATAAGAATGTCGCGTGCGTCTGGTGCGCACGGAAACCGAAATCAATAAATATGCCATACATGTGCACAGAAAATAAATCTAAGTGCAACGGGTGTGCACGAAACACCTGTCAAGGGCAACGGGTGTGCCTGACAGCAATATCAGGTGCATCTGATATGCACGAAGAATCCCGATTTAGTGCATCTGGCGTGTACCAAAATCACATCAAGTGCGTCAAGTATGCGCAAGAATCCAAATCAAATGCACAGAGTGCACGAAATCAACATCAAGATCATAATCAAAATCGACGGTATATAATAAGCCTCAATCCAAATCAGGTATACCGCGGCATATAATGTCATAACCATGTGCATTAGCGTGCACAAATCAAAACAAAACACTAAAAGTGCATAAAAACTATGCCGAAAGCACAAGTCAAATCATATGCAGATCATAGGCATGAAATCAAAATCAACCTCTCGAATGACATCAAATCGAAGTCAAGTGCATCCATAGTGTACAAAATCTCAATCATGCAAACAAATCGTCCAAAATACCGAAATCCAAAAATAACAGATGCGTGATATTTGAATCACCAAATCCCAAATCGTAAACACTGTCGTCGAAATGTCCTTCCCTCGCAGTCGAGAATGTGTCGGTGCATCCAACGCTGGCAGAGCAAGATGTCTACTTGCCTCCTGTTCATGGTCTGGCGCCTGGTGCCTTTAGGCTCTTGTCTCTCACTGCGAATTGCTAGATATATAGCTCCTCGGCTCAACGACCCAAGATGGAATGACGACGGAAATAGTCCCGCTCTGGCACATCCTCTAAGGATCGCTGGCCAACTATCTCGTCGACGATGCCGAACTCTGGCCTACTGGGTGTGCACAATATGACTGATCCTGGGTCCAAATCTTCTCGTATAGTATTCCAGAAAGGTTCTGTCGAGGTCTCTCCTAATCTCGTTTCTGCCGAACTGCCCGGAAGTCATCATCCTTTACTAAATCTGTTTCTTATTCTGGAACGACTGCATACTCATCGCGACTCCTTCTGGAAAATATATCCATATACAACGCCTCTGCATGCGTATCACATCTCTGATGTCAGCGGAGTGGAACGTCATCTCATCAAGATCTCGTACGAACCTCTTACTCCACTTTTCTCTAATGTCGACTGATTCGGACTCGTCTCTTCGTGGCTGCATGGACCGCGCTCCACGGCTATACTCGTATCTGGAGTCTCCTAAGAAAGGTATCCCATCACATGATATCCGAATGATGTCGAACCTTTCGATCGATTCATCAAAGTTCCATAATCCCCCAAGAGCTCAACATCTTGAGTACAGTTTAATAGTATTTCAGTACATGCCACAGTACCTATGGACCAGCCGTAGAAGGGCAAACCCAAGCCTCATTAATGGCACCGCTGAACTGCTACAAACCCTAAGGTTTCAAAGCGTTCTCATGGTCATTATATCGAGTTAGGGTTTCATTCTTCTAGAGGGTCTACAGAATTACTTTCATATTTCTCCGAATACTTTAAACTTGGAAAAATGGGTTCCTGACATTCGATCGTCTTCAATCGACTCTCAACGTACCTGCGTGAAGTCTTCTCAAGCTGGAATCAATCAATCTGATGACATCGCATCGGGGTAAGAGAATGAACCACATGTCCTAGCCATTCATCCTTGGTGACTAGCGATCTTCTATCATATCTCTAAGTATATGCTCGTACTGCATTAGCTCCAAACATCTGGGGCGATATCTCGTCATTCGCAGCAACAACTGGTTCATTCGTCTGCACGCTGAACATGTAAGTCCGTGTCACTCACCCCACGAACTTGCGGGGAGGCGGAATATATGAAAAATGAGTATCAAAGCTTCGTAACACGGACTTGAGCGCATGAATCGTATCTAAACCGTTACTAGCAAACCACGAAAGGTTTAACTACTCGGATTCGAAGTTATACCTCACGTTACTTGTCCTTCGGGTCTTCATCGCTGTCCTCCACTCCTCGTAGGCTCCTTGGAACATCGGCACCTCAATGGCCTCCTCGAGTCAAAGACGATCCATCCGAGAGTTCCTACTCCAAGCTTGATCTCTAACTTGAGATAACTAGGTTGCTCAAAGTGCTAATCTAAGCTACGTAGGTGATATAGAGTGAGATTATGGATTAATTAGTCTATCTAATCCTTGATCTCAACACATGAGAGGGGAGGATTAGGGTTTCAAGAATGAGAGAGCTTGAGGAGAGAGAAGGTGGTGATAAGAATGATATTGAAAAATGAACTCATTAGAATATAACAACCATAACAATTTATCAAATAAATAATATAAATGATTAATCATCATGGTTGATTCATTCACCTTGTGTGATTCATCATATGACTCATTAACTAATTAATGCATCATTTAATACCATGGATGAATCACACAAATGAGTCATTAAGCAATAATGCTTATGCCACCTTAACCCCCAAGTCACCATGCTTCTAGAAGCTTCCCGGAAAATTACGAGAACGCCCCTCCAATCCGTGAAAACATGGAAAAACGTTATACTGTATAAATCCATTAACCCGATACTAGAATCTGGCTTAAACCAAAGCCGGCTAGTAAATAATGTCCGAACGTCGTATGTGCGTAAACATACATATGCGTTCGAACCCTTGTCGTAAAACCATACGACCTCTATATCGTTTCTCCTGGAGCAGGGAAACTCTCTGTGTGGGACTCTAAAGACTCGACACTACGCTGGCAAAGGGTTTAACCACAGACCGCAAGCGGCACTAGCTGTACGTAACAGTCCCCAGGTAGATGTCGATAAGAAGGCAAATGAGGAAACCCATCCGAACTCCTACTGAGTCTGATGTGACAATCTCCGTACAGTCCGGTCTGTTCGTCTAAGACTATCGCATATCGAGCTTAGGGGGTGGCAAGCGTCAGTCCCCTAATAGCGGTATAAGTCGTGTCGGAGCGTAGCCCATTATACCCTGAGAAACTACTGGAACCTACCAGTAAATCTCGCTTGCCCTGGCCAGGGACTTTGCGTAATGGCTCTCTGACACAGCGCGATATTAACTCCCAATACCGGGAGAGACGAATCCTATCTAACCGCCGCTGCCTCCAATTCCTCGGTACTGCACCCAACTGCTACCTGTTTGCACGACTCCTTTGAGCCGTGGTAGGGTAGCAATCTAAGAACAGTGGGACACACTCGAGGTGAAGTAGCAGTGTCAAGTCTGCGGACTATGCTGTACTCATGTCACCTGGGAACTGTTAACTGACGACGGGTATAATACCAACCAACAGTTCCCCTGCGAGTCATGTCCGGTGTACCCGTAACCCAACGAGCACCTGTATACTATCTCCAGTACGACGTACTGATGGCTGTAGGACAGACCATCTCCCCAACTGGGATGAGAAGCGTACACACTAGTCTACTCCAGAATATCGATGCCCTGTCTCGATAATCCAACGACCAGGGACCTGTATAGGATGTTGATTATAGACTATCCAGCCCTCACTAGTATGACTGCCATCACAACGCTGGTAATCAAGCAAAAATCCTATGGGCTCTACTAATATGTATAAGTGATACGTTATAAGAAACATATGCATATATTAAAGTAGACACAACCAAGTAGCATACTACCATGTTTAGCAAGACTGTTATATAAATGTGAATATCCCAAGCTTCCATTAAGTAATATACAATCTAGTATGATATAATAATGGCCCCTAGGGCATATACACTAACAATCTCCCACTTGCACTAGGGCCATGAACTGGCA
Source organism: Agapanthus africanus (assembly GCA_030015575.1). NCBI lineage: Eukaryota > Viridiplantae > Streptophyta > Magnoliopsida > Asparagales > Amaryllidaceae > Agapanthus > Agapanthus africanus. The sequence continues at coordinate 392,447,066 of JASDDO010000026.1, read as the reverse complement.
TATCGCATACCTATGATCTCGAATAGCCTCTCGAACTGCGTCTGAGGAATGGCCTTTGTGAATGGATCAGCAATGTTATTCTCCGACTTTACTCTCTTTATCTCGATCTCCCGGCGATCTACAATCTCCCTGATAAGGTGATACCGCCTTAAGATGTGTCTGGACTTCTGATGGGACCTGGGTTCCTTCGCTAAAGCTATAGCGCCGTTGTTGTCACAATACAGAGGTATTGGATCAACAATGGTAGGAACCACCTGAAGTTCTGTGAGGAACTTCTTCATCCAGACAGCTTCTTTTATGGCATCGCAAGCAGCTATGTACTCCGCTTCCATTGTTGAGTCAGCAACGGTCTCCTGCTTGGAACTCTTCCAACAGACCGTCCTCCATTGAGGGTAAAGACATATCCCGATATGGATTTGGAGTCATCCTTGTCACTCTGGAAGCCGGAGTCGGCAAAGGCCTCCATCTGGAGCTCTTTTCCGCCATACACCAAGAACATCTCCTTAGTCCTCCTCAGGTACTTGAGAATATTCTTTACTGCTATCTAGTGCTTCTCCTCTGGGTTTGCTTGATACCGCTTACTACGCTCAATGCGTATGCTACATCTGGTCTGGTACATAACATCGCATACATTATAGAGCCTACTGCAGAAGCGTAGGGTATAATCGACATGCGATCCCTTTCCAAATCAGTCTTGTGAGACATCTCTTTGGAAAGGGTGATTCCGTGACAAGCCGGTAGGTTACCGCGCTTCGAATCATCTATACTGAATCTCTTCAATATGGTGTCTATGTACCTGGACTGTGAAAGTCCCAATATCCTCTTTGATCTATCACGATAGATCCGGATCCCCAGAATGTAGGTGGCATCACCCAGGTCTTTTATGGAGAATTTCTGTGACAAGAATCTTTTGACTGACTGTAACATAGGAATATCATTTCCTATTAGGAGAATGTCATCCACGTACAAGACGAGGAATACTACAGCTCTCCCTACAATCTTACTGTATATGCATGGTTCATCTGGATTTTTGATAAAGTCGAATTCTTTGACAGCATCATCAAAACAGATGTTCCAACTCCGCGATGCCTGCTTTAGTCCATAAATGGACTTAAGCAACTTGCATACTTTACCGCTGTTCGCACTCTGAATGAATCCCTCTGGCTGATCCATATAGATGCACTCTTCCAAATTACCATTTAGAAAGGCCGTCTTTACGTCCATCTGCCAGATCTCATAATCGTGGAAGGCAACAATAGTAAGAAGGACTCGAATGGATTTGAGCATAGCCACTGGAGAAAAGTTTTCGTCATAGTCCAAACCAGGTCTTTGACGGAAACCCTTTGCAACAAGTCTAGCCTTATAGGTTTCAACCTGTCTATCTACACCAATCTTCTTTTTGAAGATCCAATTGCATCCTACGGGTTTTACCCCATCTGGAGCAATGTCCAAAGTCCATACTTTGTTAGTGTACATGGATTCCATTTGGGTCCGCATTGCGTCCAGCCATTTTACCGAGTCACCGCTCTTAATGGCTTGCTGGAAGCTAGTAGGGTCATCATCATCAATGGCGCAATCCTCTCTATCCCCATCTATAAGAAAACCGTAGTATCTCTCAGGCGGATGAGACGGCCTACTACTCCTGCGGAGGGGTGCGGGAATATCCTGTTCTTCTTGAACTTCTAGTTCTACCAAACTTTCAGTAGTAGTTTGTGGTTCTGGAATTTCTTCCAGTTCTATTTCGCTCCCACTTGTTTCCTTTTCTAAAAACTGATATTCTAGAAAATGGGTATTACGAGAAACAAAAACCTTTTGTTCCTCTGCGTAATAGAATAGATACCCCCTGGAGTTCTTTGGATATCCCACAAACTTACATAGTACTGATCGTTCCTCGAGTTTGTCCGCATGCTGCTTTTTAATAAAAGCCAGACATCCCTAAATCTTCAGATACAGAAGATAGGGTTTCTTCCCACTCCACATCTGATATGGTGTGGTAGGCACAGTCTTGGTGGGAACCTGGTTCAAAAGATATGCAGCTGATTCTAGTGAATATCCCCAGAATGATCGCGGTAACTCAGCGTTACTCATCATGGAACGAACCATATCCAATAGGGTTCGATTCCTCCTTTCCGATACACCGTTGTGTTGTGGTGTGTATGGAGGAGTAAGCTGAGAGAGAATTCCATTCACTTTTAAGTAACCCAGCAACTCAGCACTTAAGTATTCAACACCTCGATCAGATCTCAGTGTCTTTATACTCTTGCCTGTTTGTTTTTCCACTTCATTCTTGTATTCTTGGAATTTCTCAAAGGCCTCGGATTTATGTTTCATTAAGAAGACATATCCATACCTAGAGAAATCATCCATAAAAGTAATGAAGTAGGAATAACCACCTCACGCATGTGTAGACATTGGACCGCACACGTCACTGCGTACGAGTCCCAAGAGCTCGCTTGCTCTTACTCCATGTCCAGTGAACGGAGTCTTTGTCATCTTTCTTTTGAGACAAGATTCACAAGTAGCATAAGATTGATATTCGAACGGATTAAAATATCCTTCTCTATGTAACTTAGTCAATCTTCTCTCATTGATGTGACCTAGTCTACAATGCCATAAGAAAGCCTGATTTATTTCTAGAGACTTTCTTTTAAGTGTGTTCTAGACATTGAAAACCTGAGCTTGACTCAATACGTATATGCCGTTATCTAATGTACCGGACCCAATCAAAACTTGATTTAGGTGGATGTGAACTACATCGGTTACGAATGTAAAATCATATCCCTCCCTCGAAAGTGAGGATACTGATATGATATTACAAGTCATACTAGGTACATACATACAGTTACGTAGAATCAATATCTGCCCACTTGTCAATCCTAGGCGATATTCTCCCACGGATTCAGCGTACACGCTCATTCCGTTTGCAACTCTGATAGACCAATCACCTACCTTTATAACTCTACGGTTTCTCAAATCATGTAATGAATTAAAGATATGAGATCCTGCTCCGGTATCTAGTACCCAGGTGTGAGTCCGCGGCAGCGCCCCGGCCGTCTAACAGACGCCAATATGTGGAACAAAACTTTTACGACTGGCGCTATCGCGTACTATAACCCGGATCTGCCATTAAAGATAAACTAAGAAATTGTAAAGAGGGTAGATTTGTTATACCGAACGATCCGAGTCCTTCGGTCTTTAACCATCATCCCACGCTTTGTTGCGGCGGCTTCGATCTTATGAAACTCCAGTCTCGTCGTCCAGGTGGCACCACGTTGACGAATCTTTAAACGGGCTCCCGCCTCTGAACCGAGGCAACTCGATCGTCAAGTTTGCTAAAAGAGATGACCAAGATGTTGTAGAGAATGAGTAGAACACTTTGTCTCGTTACGTCCAAGGCTATGGACGAACGGTTAAAAGAAGTTGCCAATTGGAATCGGGTAAATGGAAATTGAACTATATGAAATTTCTATACCCTAAACTATCATAATCTTTTTCTCTCAAGCAAATGAAAAACCATCAAAATCCCATACCCTCACAAGAAGGGACGGCCAAACTATATAGGAGAGGGAGAGTGAGTGTAGGAGAGGGGAGGGTGAGCTTAAGCCATGAAACTTATCATAACACTTAAAGAAAGAATGACTCATTTAGAACACCTAGTATGAACTCATTAAATGAATTAAGCCACCTCACTTAACACCTCTCCTCATAATAAATGCAAATGATGAGTCATTAATCTTAGTCACCATTTCTAGAATCTTCTAGAACCATGACTCACCCAAAAGACGAAAAGATAAATCCGCATTTAACCGAATGTTAAATACGGCTGATAGAAAACTGGAAACTGGCAACTTCCAAAAGTGACCCTGAAACGAATTTCATGATAACCCCGTAACAGTATAAACATACCCGCATTTATATTACGACCGAATATAAATGCAACTGAGACAAAGATATTATATCTACACAGTATAATACTGGGATCCGGCTTAAACCAAAGCCTACCAGTATTATCTGCCCGAAAAATGACACGTGCGAAAACGCACGTGTTTTTTCCGAACCTTGCCATAAACCCATACGGCATCTACAACATTTCGTCCGAACTTGGGAAAGTGTCTGTGGGGGACTCTAATGACTCATCAATACACTGGCACTGGGTATAACCACTAGCACGTCAGAGGTACAAGCTGTACGTAACGGTTTGCCTATCTATTGATTGGAAAGGAAGCTGACGAGCGAACTCATCTATAAACTCTACTGAGCCTGACAGTGACAATATCCGTCAGTTCGGAACGTTCGTCTATAAGTATCGCATATTAGGCCTAGGGGGTCGGTAAAACGTTAGACCCCCAATAGCTGCATAAGTCGTGTTAGGGAGCAGCCCAGAACACCCTGAGATACTACTGGTATACCTACCAGTATATCTCGATTACCCTGGCCAGGGATTTCGTGTAATGGCTCTCCTAAACACAGCGCGATCTCACCCCCAATACAGGGAGAGACGAATCCCCTGCCGATCCGCTCACATGCCGCCAATGTGGCTCGGGACTGTACCCAAAATATACCTGTTTGCACGACTCCTTTGACCCGTGGTAGGGTATAAATCAAAGTACAGTGAGAATTCACATGAGACAAATGACGACCTCAGGTCGATGAACTAACCTGTACACATGTCACCAGGGAACTGCTATCTGACGATATGTATAATACCAACTAGCATGTTCCCGGCGAGCCCTGTCCTGTGTACTCATAACCCAATGAGCACCCGTATACATCTTAGGTGATCCAACTGACACCAGTGGCTTGTGAGACCGGCCACTGCCCCTTGTCGGGGTCTCGACTGTATACACTAGTCTACTCTGAAGTATCGATACCCTGTCTCGAAACTCCCACGACTAGGGACATTTTAAGGATGTGCTTATAGACCCCAGCTCCCACATATATGATCGCCATCATACTGCTGGTAGTCAAGCAAAAATCCTATGGGCTCTATCAACATCTACATGATGATAAAGACAAACCAGATAGCATACTATCATTTCATGTAAGACTGTTTATCGGTATAGGTCCTCCCTCAATCATTGCAATCACGTACCTGCGATCTAATAATTGACTTAGAGGGCACTATATCCAACAATCTCCCACTTGCACTTAAGGCAAATTATTGCGATGTCGTGTACTCACAGCTTGTGTGATACCGAGCATCCAACTCCTCTACTAATCAGTTTCACAAAGCTCGTTTGCAAAAACTATTGTGTTCGAGAAATAGCCTCAGTGAGTGGATCCGCTTCGGTGTTTCTTTCTGTATCTCTCTATATCTCAACCTCGTGGAGAAAACCATCTCCCGAGTTGAGTAATACCTGTCTTAGAATATGTCTGGATATCTAATGGGACTTAGTTCATAAATGAACTCCAAATCCAAACTTCTTAGACTGTATCAATCACTGAAACTAATCAGTGCCCAGCACTATGCTTCCCACAGTATCTCCTTAGACCACCTGTCCATAATACTGTCCCTCGTCTGAGGGAAAACTATAACTCTGACAATCGCTCTATCATCCAGGTCACCTGTGAAGCCTGGAATAATATCCGTCTCCCGAAGGAGGCTGCCGTCATCAAATCCGTAGAACATTCACTTATGTTCTATAACTGCTTCCGTATGTTTCTTCAGGATTGGATTAATATAATCTTATTGTATCTAGTGCAATAACGATATCTGGTGTGGTACTTGACATCTCACGATTGACTCAATTGCCTAAGCAAGTGATCTGCCAATCATACACGTCCCTCTCCCGTTTAGTCTGTAAGACACCTTTAGAGAGGGTGACTCCATCATCTGCAGGTACACCACCATGCCAGGAGTCAACTATTCCAAAATACTATTAGAATACTGTCAAAGTACCCACATTGGGAAACTGCCCAAATCTAGATCTAAAATCATAGATCTAGTAACCAGAATGTCAGATATTATATCCATATCCTTTGTGGAGAAACAACTGTGTGACGACCACAGTACAACCGATCGTAGTATAGGAATTTTATTTCCTACTCTATGTATGTCGTCCAAATACCAGGACATAACACCCTATTACCTTTTTAACAGATCCATCCCCTATTCTGATGAAGTCAAACCCATGACTGTCACATCAAAATTAGATGATCTATCTCCGCTATAATTGCTCAAGTCTATAAATAGACATAAGCTACTTGCCCACTATGCTTCCGCTGCTCCCACTGACTACGACAACCCTCTGGCAGAATAATATATACGTACACTTCTAAATCTAGTTTAGAACGACGCTATATATATCCTCCTGCCGGGTCTCATAGTCTGGAACAACAGTAGTGTCAAGTCTGGGTAAACAAGAACCTCCCTGTCACCGTCCTTGAGGCTACCGGAGTACCTCTCGGGTTTCTGAGGTTACCCACTATATCTGCAGTGTGGCTAATTGAATGTCAAACCTGATTGAATATATAGGTCCTATTAAATTTTCCGTAATCGTTTGCGGTTCTGGAATCACTTCCAGTTCTACCATTCTCCCACTACTGTTTTCTGAAAAAATCCATTTTAATAAAACTGTGGCGAGTCAAGAAAAATATCACTATTGATCTTCCAAATGGTAGAAAATCAACCCTCGTCAAAGCTAAGGTCAACCCACAAACTGCCATTACAGAAACGTGCCTTAAGTTATCCAGTGTCTGTTTTTAAGCATATGCTGGACAACTCCCCTTACCTTAACATCGCTAAGATATGAAGCAATCTATATCCAATATAGAAACATAGGCACTTATTTAATTGGAACCAGATTCAAATCCTGCAGCTGTCTCCAATGCATATCAACTTAATGGAGATAGGCTAATCAGCATTACTCAACTTAGGAATCCATCCAATTATGAGTAACCTGAAAGAGAAACAAGTTTCTCAAAACCATTACTATCAACTGAATACCAATCACAAGAATCTACATCTTCGATCTCTTTAAAGAATCCCGATACTTGCGATACATGGTTCTCTACTTTATTCCTATACCTACAACTTCTCAATACTTAGACATTGTATTTCTACGAAACACTTATCTAAAAACTAGAGAAGTTACAAGTAAACAAAATATAGTACGAGGACCAACCCCTTTTTCCTGATGGATACTGGACAACATACAATACTCTGTATAAGTCCGCTGAGTTGAATAACTCAAAACCTGTGCGGCGCAGGTTGAAAACTGTCCCCAGGCGATTTCCTCAAATATCACCAATTACAAAGAATTCTGATAAAATGAGGATGATCACCTAATTCCCAATAACTTGCTCCCACTCAACATCTGTAAAACTATACAGATGTAAGAATCATACCTGGTAAATACATACCCTGGAGTATGTATTTTAATCGGGAAATCAGTTTTCAATTAACAATGCACAGTTTAACTGAAACATGAAAATGTTTCATAGGGGTATCCTGGTATTCTTTAGTAATGCCTCTTCCATAATCCAATGACTTTAACCGTATATTTCCCTGCCATCTTTCCAATTCTCTTTATTTGTCTTTAGTCGTTACCTTCTGTACACCATCATTAGGCTAAGTGGTTTTCTTCCTTCCCTACCGTTCGGCACCAGCCTATGGTTTGGAAGAAGAATATCCAGTAAGCATAATAGGTGTACCCTCCTAATCCTAGGAGTTCTCGCAACTTGAGAGAAGGTGATGATAAAAGACAACTGAATAGTCCTTATTCCTATTTCTCCTAAACTAGAATCCATCCTCGAAAAAATATCCTTCGAGTTCGTATATAACCATACGATGGTTTTATCCAATGGAATTGGATAGTCGTAGTGATACGGGTTGTTATGGAGAAATAAAGGTGAAGTAGGAGTGGCGATGAAATACGTGGTTTGGTCGTGAATGTTAGTAGTCGCAATTTACTTGGCCTTCTTTCTAATTCCTTTATTTGTCTTTACATATTACCTTCTGCACACTCTACTTAGGCTAATTGGTTTTCTTCATTCCCTACCTTTCGGCACCTGCCTATGGTTTGGAATAAGACTATCCAATAAGCGTAATAGGTGTACTCTCCTAAACCAAGGAGCCCTCGCAACCTGAGAGAAGGCAGTAATAAAAGAAAACTGAATAAACCAATTCTATTTCTCCTGAACCTGGATCCATCCTCGAAGAAATCCTTTCGAGTTCGTATATAACCATACGATGGATATATCCAATGGAAGTGGATGTCCGTAGTGATACGGGTTGTTCTGAGAAATATAAAGGGTAAAAGAAGGAGCGACAATGACTTATGCAACTAAAGACAATCCAAAAGCCAGTATATTAAGAAGGTTCGGTCAACTTGGTCCCTGGGTTATAGTCTAGGGTCGGTAAAAAGTCGCTGCCAAAGAGAGAGAGAAAAGAAACACTCTGCGTGCACTCTAACCTAGATCAGAATGGTTATCATTTTATCTAATTAGGAAACTCCCACTGTAATCTCAAATTCTCCTCCAAACCTGAAAGAAGAATTAGTCGGGATCACCCGAAGAGTAAACCAACTCATCAGTGGGAATCGGGATCCAACTATCATCGCATGATAACTTGATGGCAGCCACTCAAGTTAACACACTCCAGAAGGTATGCGCAAGTCTGGCAAGTTTCTTGTATGTTTGAAACTCCCGATATAATTTTTATCCCATGCACTTATGACCTTGACGCAGGCCAACAAATCATAAGCCACATGTCAAGTTCTACCCGTCGTTGTCCTGATTAATTTAGGTCATCGTACATGCCCTTGACGTAGGCCAACAAGGCTGTACTTCTGTCCTAAACTAATGCATCTATTTGTGCAACAAATGAATACCTAACAGCTACCAAACACTATGCCTTGACGTAGGCCAACAAACATAGCTTGAATACTACTGACCATCCATAAGAAACGACGGAGGATTACGGCTGGTTTTTGGCGAAAAACCTTTAACGTAAAGAACTTGATCTCGTTTGAAGGAACTTGATAGAATTTTATAAAAAATATAGTAGCGAAAACCTTTTGCTAAAGAAGTCACTCCCGGTGAAGGGATCTTGGCTCTTTCCTCGTGGAATGAGGTGCAGGATATTCCAACTGAATACCGCGATGCAAAGCAACTTGTAATCGAATATATAGAAGCTATTACCCTGATGCAAACTTCTGCCCAAGGGGTCACTCTCGGTGAAGGGATCTCGGCCCTTGCCTCGTCGAATGAGGTGTAGGATATTCTAACTGAATATCACTTATGCAAAACTGAATATCACTTATGCAAAACAAAAGGAAACGTCTTTGTAATAACTCCTTTTTAAAATTTGTTCCAATAACATCAAATACAGGTTTGTTTTATCTTGCATTGATAAGAATCAACGCATTCCCATCATTTAATCACACCAGAAAAGAACGAAAATAAAATGTACGTATATGCCATCCGCATTCGTTACTGGGTCCCGTCATCACCCGTTGGTTACTTAACTAACGACAGAGCGGGGGCTGGACTAGCACGGGTGTAAAACATATACAACATCTAATAGTATATAGACTAATATACAATAATCGCTCCAGGCGTGATAATATGCAACATTACAGAAAAGTAATAAGCATCACAGAACAATACAGATAATCTGGGATCCCCGGATTTCACAGAGCCGCTGCTGAAACCCGACGTTCCCCTGGTCGTGTGGATAGCCTGTGCAATGAAACCTAGACCCCTACGGGTGCGGCAAGTTACCCGCAAAAACCTGAAGCGAGGTAGTCCCCACAACATAGTGAATGGAACACCCGACACTTTACGGAATCCGGTAAATTGAGCACCCCACCTTGGGTCAACCTGTACCCCCTACGAGTGCGGTGAATAATCTGCCAATTCTAGAGTGAGGTCCCTTTGCCTCTCAAAGCCATGAGATACAGACCCGTTGCCCTCCAGAACCCGGCTATCCGTGCACTCCTTCGCGGGATAAACCTAGTACAGAAATGAAAATATGTACAACGGGTACATCGACCTCGACCCGGTCGTGCCCCAAAAGAATATTATACAACAGGCAGTGACGACAGTCCACAAGTCGGACGCTCGCCCTCCAATATCAAATGTACAAATAAATCCAAACTGCACTATCATTGCACCCTGCTATCCACCACGACAAATCCGCAACATCACAGCACAACACAGAACATCAACGCGAATGTCACGTTCGCAAACCCGTCTAAAAGAACTATAGCAATCAGACGTGGTTTACCGATCAAATGACATTCCCGGTCGGAGATATAAAGTAAGTACTGTAAACTAACACGTTTAAATTTCGATTGACAAAATTTTCCGAAGTGGGCCCCACAAACATCTGCTGTACAGTAACCAAATATGAGCCCAAAAGAAACATTTCAGAAACCACAACTTCCCAAGATAAGCCTACAGGAGAATTTTGAAGCACTGTTCCCACAGTACTGCCGCGGTTCCGCGGTCAAACCCTAGGTTTGACCGCGGATCCGCGGCGGTCACGTGTTCAAAATTTCTCCGTTTGCTTAAAAAACCTTGCTTGTTTTTCTGTGCTATGCAAAATAATTTTTAGAACAGTTTTAAAAACAACAGAAACTTTGAACTGGAATTTTGCAGTTTTCGAAAATTCGTTCGATCGATATTTTAAACGCGTTAGCACAAGTTAGTATAGCTTAATGGTGAGACTCTGATACCACTGTAAGTCCGCGGCAGCGCCCCGGCCGTCTAACAGACGCCAATATGCGGAACATAACTTTTACGACTGGCGCTATCGCGTACTATAACCCGGATCTGCCATTAAAGCAAAACTAACAAATTGTAAAGAGGGTAGAATTGTTATACCGAACGATCCGAGTCCTTCGGTCTTTAACCATCATCCCACGCTTTGTTGCGGCGGCTTCGATCTTCTGAAACTCCAGTCTCGTTGTCCAGGTGGCACCACGTCGACAGATCTTTAAACGGGTTCCCGCCTCTGAACCGAGGCAACTCGATCGTCAAGTTTGCTAAAAGAGACGACCAAGATATTGTAGAGAATGAGTAGAACACTTTGTCTCGTTACGTCCAAGGATATGGATGAACGGTTAAAAGATGTAGCCAATTGGAATCGGGTAAATGGAAATTGAACTATATGAAATTTCCATACCCTAAACTATCATAATCTTTTTCTCTCAAGCAAATGAAAAACCATCAAAATCCCATACCCTCACAAGAAGGGCCGGCCAAACTATATAGGAGAGGGAGAGTGAGTGTAGGAGAGGGGAGGGTGAGCTTAAGCCATGAAACTTAGCATAACACTTAAAGAAAGAATGACTCATTTAGAACACCTAGTATGAACTCATTAAATGAATTAAGCCACCTCACTTAACACCCCACCTCATAATAAATGCAAATGATGAGTCACTAATCCTAGTCACCATTTCTAGAATTTTCTAGAACCATGACTCACCCAAAAGACGAAAAGATAAATCCGCATTTAACCGAATGTTAAATACGGCTGATAGAAAACTGGAAACTGGCAACTTCCAAAAGTGATCCTGAAACGAATTTCAGGATAACCCCGTAACAGTATAAACATACCCGCATTTATATTACGACCGAATATAAATGCAACTGAGACAAAGATATTATATCTACACAGTATAATACTAGGATCCGGCTTAAACAAAAGCCTACTAGTATTATCTGCCCGAAAAATGACACGTGCGAAAACGCACGTGCTTTTTCCGAACCCTGCCATAAACCCATACAGCATCTACAACGTTTCGCCCAAACTTGGGAAAGTGTCTGTGGGGGACTCTAATGACTCATCAATACACCGGCACTGGGTATAACCACTAGCACGTCAGAGGTACAAGCTGTACGTAATGGTTTGCCTATGTATTGATTAGAAGGGAAGCTGACGAGCGAACTCATCTATAAACCCTACTGAGCCTGACAGTGATAATATCCATACAGTCCGGAACGTTCGTCTATGAGTATCGCATATTAGACCTAGGGGGTCGGTAAAATGTCAGACCCCCAATAGCTGCATAAGTCGTGTCAGAGAGCAGCCCAGAACACCCTGAGATACTACTAGTATACCTACCAGTATATCTCGATTACCGTGGCCAGGGATTTCGTGTAATGGCTCTCCTAAACACAACGCGATCTCACCCCCAATACAGAGAGAGACGAATCCCCTGCCGATCCGCTCACATGCCTCCAATGTGGCTCAGGACTGTACCCAAAATATACCTGTTTGCACGACTCCTTTGACCCGTGGTAGGGTATAAATCAAAGCACAGTGGGAACTCACATGAGACAAATGACGACCTCAGGTCGATGAACTAACCTATACACATGTCACTAGGGAACTGCTATCTGACGATATGTATAATACCAACTAGCATGTTCCCGGCGAGTCCTGTCCGGTGTACTCATAACCCAATGAGCACCTGTATGCATCTTAGGTGATCCAACTGACACCAGTGGCTTGTGAGACCGGCCACTGCCCCTTGTCGGGGTCTCGACTGTATACACTAGTTTACTCTGGAGTATCGATACCCTGTCTCGAAACTCCCACGACTAGGGACATTTTAAGGATGTGCTTATAGACCCCAGCTCCCACATATATGATCGCCATCATACTGCTGGTAGTCAAGCAAGAATCCTATGGGCTCTATCAACATCTACATGATGATAAAGACAAACCAGATAGCATACTATCATTTCAAGTAAGACTGTTTATCGGTATAGGTCCTCCCTCAATCATTGCAATCACGTACCTGCGATCCAATAATCGACTTACAGGGCACTATATCCAACACCAAGAATTAGAGTTAATTGACAAACTGTTCTCAATTACAAATACACTTGAGGCCGAAGCCACAACATACTTCGTATCCTGGCTACTGGCTTCTAAAGCCCTGCAATCTTTCTGCCAATACCCAATCCCATAACAATAGGAATGTTCCTCTTTTACTACATTCAGTCCCGAAACTTTTGCCCTTCTCTTTCTTTCTTCTTCCCTGGTTTCCTTCAGGGTAGAAGGAAGAGACTGTAGGATCAAGTCAGTATCTGACTCGTTTCCCAACGTGGTCTCCAGGTCCTGGAGCTCATCAATATAGCTAGTCATTGTAAGGACGTTGTCCCCTACTAATGACCCGATGGCCAACCTCGCTTGAATTAATTCAGTCGAGGTCTCATATCTTGCGATATGAGATTGCTCTCCATATAAATCTTTGTTATGGAGAAAGATGGAAACTAAGTCCATCTTCTTGTGCTTCTTCTGATATACACCATCAACTGAAGCTAACACGAGGCACTTGGCTTTCGCTTTATCCTTTTCCCTTGTCTGACGGATATCAATATCCGTGACGGTGGAAACTGGACCTGGGACGGTGGGATCTTGAGTAGTAATAGGGTGGTCCAGCTTGTCATAGGCAATGGACATCTGGACAGACCTTTGCCAGTCATATAAGTCAGATTCAGTCAATTTGTTATCTAGATATATCCTATGTGTGGTCACAAGGTCGCTGCAATGAGAGAAAGAGAAGAAAACATTTTAGCATGATGCTCTTGCAAGTTTAGATTGGTTTTTTTTAGTTTATCTAAACTGGATGGCTCCCACTGTTTCTCGAATCCTTCTTCAAACCATAAAAGAAGAATTAGTCAGGACAATTCTCACCGTACAATACTTGCTTAACCGTTCAGCCAGGCCAGTGTCGATACTTCGAGGGTGGTTTTCCAACGCTTTCGCGAAGTTCCTTAATTAAATAACCTCTTTTCTCTGGGGGCGTAGCCCCGCTGACACCTTTCTCGACACCTACTTGGTTTATAGCATTGATCGTTATGTGACGAATCTCCTGATAAGTAGAATGTACTCACAGTAGGATCGGGATCTAAATATCATCGTATGATAATATTGAAGGAATCCTACCAACATTCATCAAACTCCAAATGGTATGCAACACTAGGAAATTTCAGTTTCTTTAGAAACTCCCTATATGGATTTTTGCCCCATGCTCTTATGACTTTGACTAAGGGCCAAAAATGTCATAAGTCACATGTCAAGTTCTACCTGTCATTATCCAGGTTAATTTGAACCCACCCGTATATACTCTTGACTAAGGGCCAAGAAAAGTAATACGACTGTCCCAAACCAACGCATCTATCTATGCAACAAATGAATACCTCAGCAGCTACCAAACACTATGTCTTGACTAAGGGCCAAAAATACATAGCTTGAATACTACCGAATACCCAAATGAAATGACGGAGGGCTACGAATGGTTTTGGCAAAACCGTGAACGTAGTGAACTTGATATAATTGAAGGAACCTGATACTTTTTTAAAAGGAGTGGTTAAAGCTCTGCAATTAAAAATTCTGATCTTTTAAAATAACCGAGTGGTTTCTTTTAAATTTGTTCCAACGATTGAACTTTGGTTTATTTTCTTTGCATTATAATAATGCGTCCCATCATTTATCCTATCATTGCAGAAAACAACGAAAATACCACGTCTTCTTATGCCATCCGCATTCGCCACTGGGTCCCGTCATCACCCGTTAGGTTACTTAGCTAACGACAGAGCGGGGGCTGGGCTAGCGCGGGTGTAAAACATAAGTGACGTCTAATAGCTATCATATATAGATATTGTACATTCGTCAGACGCAATAATAAGCATTCCAGATTACAGATGAACTTTATTGGATATGCAAGAATCCGCGTTTGTTTTGAGCCGCAACAAAAGACGGATTACACAGTTGTGATGAATAGCCATTACCCCACCCTAGACCCCTACGGGTACGGCAAACTACCCGCCAAGTACCCGAAGTGAAGCGGTCTCCCTCAACAACGTGAGTAGGCCACTAAACACTTCGACGTACCCGGTAGTTTGTGTACCCCACCTTGGGTCTATCCTAGGAGCAAAACCAGTGAAAAAGAAATAATACAACGGTGGCTACAACCGCAACCTGGATGTGCCCCGTAAAATAATATTACAACATATTACAATTACATCGAATGAATGAATATAATAACCCATCTCAAACCCTGGCTAATCATCACAACAGTCCAATACAGTTCATATACACAAACATTAGAATCATTACAGAAATGTGCAACCCCTTGCCAACCGACATACTAGCAGTTAGGGGATGTTTACGAGCACATTAAACATTACAGATAAAAACCTGATTAGCAAATAAGTTAGAACATCGATCGACAACCTCTTTCCGTGTCTACCCCAAAAGCAAGCCAGCACAGAAGTAAGCTGGGTAGAAACAGAATATACAGGAAACCAAAACACCAAAAAATATGAATTACTGAGCAAATCCGAGTCAACTCGGAGTTGACTAGGCGGCGGATCCGCGGCCAAAAGCACTATCTTGCAGCGGATCCGCGGCCATATAACCGAGTTGCAATCTCGTATTTTCCCAGAATTCTTATATTCCCCTGCTGTGAATTTTAAGGAATATCAAATATTTTTTTTGACACGTTTAAAATTAACAGAAATTGATAGGGGGTTTGGGGTGTTGTTTTCGCGTTTTCCGACGATCGAACTTCTAATTAGTTGCTAACAAGCTAGTAATGGTTTAGTTGGCTCTGATACCACTGTAAGTCCATGTCATGCACCCCACGAGCTTGCGGGGAGGCGGAATATATGAAAAACGATCATCAAAGCTTCGTAACACGGACTTGAGCGCATGAATCGTATCTAAACCGTTACTAGCAAACTACGAAAGGTTTAATTACTCGGATTCGAAGTTATACCTCACGTTACTTGTCCTTCGGGTCTTCATCGCTGTCCTCCACTCCTCGTAGGCTCCTTAGAATATCGGCACCTCAACGGCATCCTCGAGTCAAAGACGATCCACCCGAGAGCTCATACTCCAAGCTTGATCTCTAACTTGAGATAACAAGGTTGCTCAAAGTGCTAATCTAAGCTACCTAGGTGATATAGAGTGAGGTTATGGATTAATTAGTCTATCTAATCTTTGATCTCAACATATGAGAGGGGAGGATTAGGGTTTCAAGAATGAGAGAGCTTGAGGAGAGAGAAGGTGATGATAAGAATGATATTGAAAAATGAACTCATTAGAATATAACAACCATAACAATTTATCAAATAAATAATATAAATGATTAATCATCATGGTTGATTCATTCACCTTGTGTGATTCATCATATGACTCATTAACTAATTAATGCATCATTTAATACCATGGATGAATCACACAAATGAGTCATTAAGCAATAAATGCTTATGCCACCTTAGCCCCCAAGTCACCATGCTTCTAGAAGCTTCCCGGAAAATTACGAGAACGCCCCTCCAATCCGTGAAAACACGGAAAAAATTTAGACTGTATAAATCCATTAACCCGATACTAGAATCTGGCTTAAACCAAAGCCGTCTAGTAAATACTGTCCGAACGTCGTACGTGCGTAAACATACGTATCTGTTCGAACCCTTGTCGTAAAACCATACGACCTCTATATCGTTTCACCTAGAGCAGGGAAGCTCTCTGTGTGGGACTCTAAAGACTCGACACTACGCTGGCAGTGGGTTTAACCACAGACCGCAAGCGGCACTAGCTGTACGTAACGGTCCCCAGGTAGATGTCGATAAGAAGGCCGATGAGGAAAGCCATCCGAACTCCTACTGAGTCTGATGTGACAATCTCCATACAGTCCGGTCTGTTCGTCTAAGACTATCGCATATCGAGCTTAGGGGGCGACAACCATCAGTCCCCTAATAGCGGTAAAAGTCGTGTCGGAGCGTAGCCCATTACACCCTAAGAAACTACTGGAACCTACCAGTAAATCTCGCTTGCCCTGGCCAGGGACTTTGCGTAATGGCTCTCTGACACAGCGCGATATTAACTCCCAATACCGGGAGAGACGAATCCTATCTAACCGCCACTGCCTCCAAGTGCTCGGGACTGCACCCAACTGCTACCTGTTTGCATGACTCCTTTGAGCAGTAGTAGGGTAGCAATCTAAGAACAGTGGGACACACTCGAGGTGAAGTAGCAGTGTCAAGTCTACGGACTATGCTGTACTCATGTCATCCGGGAACTGTTAACTAACGACGGGTATAATACCAACCAACAGTTCCCCTGCGAGTCATGTCCGGTATACCCGTAACCCAACGAGCACCTGTATACTATCTCCAGTACGACGTACTGATGGCTGTAGGACAGACCATCTCCCCAACTGGGATGAGAAGCGTACACACTAGTCTACTCCGGAATATCGATGCCATGTCTCGATAATCCAACGACCAGGGACCTGTATAGGATGTTGCTTATAGACTACCCAGCCCTCACTAGTGTGACTGCCATCACAACGCTGGTAATCAAGCAAAAATCCTATGGGCTCTACTAATATGTATAAAGGATACGTTACAAGAAACATATGCATATATTAAAGTAGACATAACCAAGTAGCATAGTACCATGTTTAGCAAGACTGTTATATAAATGTGAACATCCCAAGCTTCCATTAAGTAATATACAATCTAGTATGATACAATAATGCCCCTAGGGCATATACACTAATAGAACAGTGCCTCAATCATCATGAGTAAGCGATACATCAATGGTCATCACAATCTGGCCGGCCTCTAGCAGTGGCCCAATCCTCTGGTGCTGATCTGCACGTCCGAGAAATCTCTTAAAAGCAATCCGTTAAACGCTCATGGCGCGAAAACATAATAGGACGATACATCTATGCAATCGTGTGTCCCTAAAATCACGCCCTAGTCAGTCCTCGTCCGTGACGAGCTCGTGCTGACGCAACTCTAGCCGTAGCTCTCTCTGCCCGTGTTATCGTGGCAGCAAAATCATAAACCAATATCGGTGAGGATAAATCATATGAATGAATATAATGCTGTGCAAGGAAATGTACATCCTAAAGCTTCTTAAGCGGAGTAGCGTATCATAAGTATGCCGCGGAACATACACACGGTACGTCACTCACTTTAAGTCACCTACTCCATCAACCAAGGTCAACCTACGCGACGAAAGTTCGGGTCTAATACCCCCTCGACTAAGTCTAAGTTCCGTAAGGTCAAGCCTAGATTCCGTATATATACAAATGCCCTAGGCTACGCATAGTCAAACATAGACTCGAACCAAGGTTAACCTAGCGCTCTGATACCAACTTTGTTACGATCTGAAATGGCACGTGACTGGCACTTGAATCATATGAAGTCTATAGGACCCCATCTAATTCAAGTAAGCCAAAAAATCCCAGAAATCTAAACCATTTTTAAGAAAGTGTTTTATTAAAATCAGCCGAATTATGTGTTTTTTTAAAACATCAAGTCTTTTCTGAAAATTTTGGCAAAGTTTCCTTTGTAAATACTGGCCCCAGAAAGGGTACAACATGAATAGTATATGCAAAGATAAAAGGCATCCCTAAGCGGGAGCTAGCTCTTCGTCAAACGACGGTCACAACCACGCAAGCAATATAATATACAAAGCCGAAGGACGAGGATCAAAACTCAAAAGGAACTCAAAATATCAGGAAAACCATAATAATACAACGCGCGACTCTAAGGTCAAAAAAATAAACAACTGGTTTTCTAAGTCTGACATAAATATACAAGTCTGGTTGATGGAGTTTACTAGATACAACTGGATAAAAATAGATTAAAATGCTGGTCACGATACAAGTGAACCCACCTACTGAAGCAATCACCCGAAAAAGGACAGTGTGCCAGCAAAGCAGCAACGAATCTGTACGGCAAAACCTGCAAGAAACTGTGGCACAACGGGGGTGAGTTGCCAACTCGTGAGTTGAAAACATCACAGAGCAGAAATCGTATGTATGAATCAATCCTAGGTCAAACGATCAGTAATATATATATTCTCAATATGATAAAGTCTGAAGCATAAAAATGTGGCAAGGGTAAACATCTATACCAAGTGTAATACCAAGTGCTAGTGTCAGTGCCTCAGGTAGCAACATATCATAAATATCCACTATCTCATGAAGGTAATACTATGATATCTTGGGTGACCATATCAGTATAGGCGCCAGCCCTACCCAAGTCTATAAGTATGTGGATATCATCCAACTATGTAATCAATGCCTGTAAGCATGGGGATCTCGTCCACGTGTCAACCCATGACACAACAACAACATGCATGTAAATATCATAAAAATATATGCATGAAAGTATGAGGATGTAAATAAACGTGTGTCCCTTGCAACACATCAAAATCATGGAACCTGAGTGTCCAGTATCGACACTCGAAACATCATGAAACCCGTGCCCAGTATCGGCACGTAAATCCTCATATCTCTCGGGCTCCGTCAGCCCGGATCGGCCCATAACATCTCTCGACTCCGGTCGGTATCCTCTGGATAGCCTCCAGGTCCAACCAATCACCGGTAGGTACTAGCCACCCTGCCAGGCTCATCGTCTACTCCACGAAAAACATCTCGCCTCGGGGAACCATACCGGGTCTACCATGAACTCGCAAACGGATCAACCGCCTCCTCGAATCGGGTTTCACATATCACACGTCTCAGAACTGAGAAAACGCATGGTGGACGCACTGAAATATCATATCAAAAGAAACCGGGTTTTTAAAACAATACATACTTTCTTTGAAATACCCACGGTTCTTAAATCTAGAAATCTCATGAAAATAGCATATCTCAATGCGTATAATCATAAAGCATGATGTATGCGACATATAACAGAACTGTAAGCATGTCAGTGTATCGTGCAACATGGAACAATAATATGCACATATCAAGGGAAAACCGCTCTTTCAAATGAATCAAGTTTTAAAATATATCTTGCGGTTCCCAATTTCTCTAAAGTCAAATGCATCATCGTATAAAGGTGGATAAGTAACTATAGAAAGTATATTATGCAAGGAGTCATATCATGATGCAGCAATCCTACTGTGTAGTGACATGGGAACTATCGATGATGATGTGTGTGAGCCGGCAAGTATGTGTACGTGATGCATACGCATCATCGATAATGGTGCTGATGTCCTGATAGCATGGGTTTCATAATAACCGCAGAGAACACAAATAACATGCAATGCGATGCGAATAGTAAGAATATGTGGAAAAATGAATAGTAAGCGCAGCATTAAGAAATATGCGTTAAGTATATGAGTCATACAGTTTGGCGTTTGAAATAACACGAATCGTGGCATTTAGAAAAAAATGGGGGCTACGGTGTTTTTAAGAAAAGGTACGTCCTTTGAAATATCCGTAGTATCCCTTGGTATGTCTTTAAAAATTCTCACGATTTGTTAGTTTTAGAAATAGGTATGACTCGGGTCCATTCTAACATCTGCTAAGTAAACTACAGGTCTAACTAACAAACCAATCGAAAAGGTAAGGAAACCACCAAAATCTGAGTCGATATATATATATATATATATATATATATATATTTACATATATATATATATACATACATAAAATAGTCGGTGATCCCGCCTCAATAGCATCACATACGATACAATATATAATATGACATCCTCGAGTCAAGAGTGTAGATCAATCTTCATAAATATCTCGTACGGTAAATCCATCGCACGGCCTCCCAAATCTGGGTACGGGTCAACTATCACATATATCTCATCATTTCTCTAGTTTCCTTATCATCACATCATGAATTAAGGGTACTGATTGATTGGTGTGAGATTTTATGCTTATGCGTTTTA
This sequence comes from Agapanthus africanus, assembly GCA_030015575.1. Lineage (NCBI taxonomy): Eukaryota > Viridiplantae > Streptophyta > Magnoliopsida > Asparagales > Amaryllidaceae > Agapanthus > Agapanthus africanus. The sequence goes on along the minus strand of JASDDO010000026.1, from coordinate 392,426,401 downwards.
AAATCAAAGAATAGAATACCGCAATCAATAACGGTGTCGCTTGGTAGCTAGCCGGTTGAGTACGAGTCGATCCACAGGGAAAACGTGTTCTGTTCTAGCTGTTCTAACGAGTCAATTACTATTTGGGGTAGGTTTTTGATTTTCTATAAAAACTGAGGTTGAATTTGATTTGGATTAAAACCTTTCTAGGGTTAGGATTAGGTTAATTTGGAAAGTTAATTCTACTCACCGATTTCTTTGCCCTAATTAAGATCTTAGGTGTTAAGGTAATAATTAACAAATCATTTCTTCCTTTTGGCCCTTGTCCGTCCTTTCTTAATTCTTATCCCTAACCTCTATGGAAATCAACCACAACCGGTCTAACTAGGGAATCACCGCTATCTCGTGGGATAGGGTACCGTAGTGAGCGGTGGGTGGTTGATTTGCATAGAGTCCTACTTTAAAATATTGAACGGGCAAAAAAGGAGTGAGAGATTTCCATCTCTCAAACCGACCCAATCTTAACCCTAACAAGTGAGGAACTACTCACTCATTAGGGAATTAACAATGGAATTCATTTTTGTGATTTTCTTTTAATAGCCTAATTAACTTGTGGAAAATAACTATGGCAGATAAAAATTGCAGAGAAATAAAATTGCAGATAAAAAAACTTACTTTTTATTGATGCACTCTTTGACAATTACAATGGAATGAAAATTTAAAAATCTAGAAATTAAAAGAGGTATGCTCCAAAAAGAGCTGTAGGCTTCCTATTTATAGATAATAGAAACCCTAGGGTTTACATCCGATCCACATCTAGAATTACAAAACTACCCTCAGAAAGCCAGGTCAACGCACCGACTCCACCGACACGCACGGACACAGGCTCTGCACGGCCGCGGAAACACGGCCATAAGCTTTGTTTGGCCGCGGATCCGCGGCCATATGGTGAGGTCTTGAACTCTGTCTTTCTGTGATGCTTCAAGTTGATTTGTACTTCTATTTTCTTTACTTGGTTTCTCAGAATAGCTTCTATGTTCTTCCAGATTTCCACAATGCAGAATGTTGTGGACTTTTACCGTTAGCTTTATGTTGAAGTCTTGAATCTTGTGCTGCCCTTGTATGTTGTACATTGAACTGTTTGCTGATCTTCGTTTGTTCCTCGAACTGGTAGGCGGCATCTTGCAGATTCATCTACTTGTTGGTCGTAGTCTCACATTTGTAGCGTATTTTCACCATTTTCATTGTATTGTTCCGAGAACCTGTAACCTGCAACTATTTAGCAGACATGGATCAAAAGCACCTATTTATTTGTAATATGATTAAGAATGGGTGATATAATAATGCAAAATTCTGAGATGAACAAATACCCCCAAACTTATCTTTTGCTCGTCCCGAGCAAAACCATTTTTATTCTCAACAAAATCCTAACCTCACTTTCGCAGGGAATCGCGATTGCACTGAGCTCGTGCAACAAGACGTTAAACCTCTAGGTGTCCCTAGTAGGAGGAGTGTTGTCTCCTGATGGTTTTCAGTGGATACTACCCACAAAATCCGATCAATTTGGCCTGTTGACTTTCATTCTTCAATTAGGTATTCTAGCAAGAAATTCTATTATCTTTAACTTAGAAATCATCAAACCATATTTTTCACACTCACTTATCATTTAACTTAAGATCGTGTATGTTTTGTAAATTTACTTAACTTTTAGTATCTTTTGAATTTTCCTTCTAAGGTTCCATCTCAACTTAGGAATTTTTATCATCTCTACTGAAAATATAAGCCCTATTTTTCATTCCTATCTCTTATCCAAACCCCAATCATATACCCCTACGTGTGTGTATGTATCACCCCTACACTTGGAAATTCAATTCAAGATATTATACTCTTGTCCATCGTCCAAAGCACTTTTAGTTGTTGAATTTTAGATGAAATTGCCCACACATCCTTCATGCGACCGTTAATACTTCTTGAGGTACTAACGACCGATTACAAAATGTGTTTGCGCATTAAGACGTAATTTCTCGTCTTGTAATACCTAAGGCTTTAGCAGTGACTCCCAAACCAGTTGGTCTAAGGCACTAAGTGATAAAGCACCCTCGCTATATATATTTTTTTATTTATGCAGCCTCAAGTAATTACAAAACCAGTGTTCATTTTTTTTATATCTCTTTATTCACACTTGTACTTTTATTTTATTTTCATACTAAGGATTTTAGACGAGCATTTCAAGGTATCCTCTACTATTCCAAGTTTCAAGGTGCGTGTTTATGCAAGTTGTAGGGTATATATTTTCAGAATTTAGACTAAAGGTTCGGAATTATTTTTTAGACTTACACTTCAGTAAAATTTTCAATACTCTTCCCTTATTTTGACTTAGCCCAAGAACCGAACTCAAAATTTGCCTATTTCTAAATAAACTACAAGGACATATATTTTCTACAGTTAAAGTTTAAGAAAGGTTATTTTTAGGGTTTTTAATTTACTAAGTTTAGGATCTAGTTTTTTCCTAACTATTCAACCGTCATGTTGAACTTAAGTCAAATATGATCAAAATTGAACTTTTCAATTTTTATAATTTTTAAATTTTTTTTTATTTTTATGGGTTTTAAAATAAGTATGCAAATGGAAAAATATACACATGAATGTGAAGGAAGAAAGCTTACCGAGCACACCCCCAAACTTAAACTTGACAGTGCCCTCACTATCAGGCTACACCAAGAGGGTAAAATTGTCGGAACTCCCCTGTTTTTTTATTTTTTTTATTTTTTTATTATTATTAACAATATATATATATATAAAAAGGTCCCCCCAAACTTACGGTTGCCTAAAAATCATAATCTCCTCCAAACTTGAATTAAACAATGTTACAGGTCAATACTAAGCTTTACAAAGGCCAAAAGTCAATACCAACCATTCGAAGAATTTATCAGTGAAACACAGCGGTTGGTGGACGAGTATGTTGCTTAGAATCACGAAGAAGTGGGGAAGAGATAAGTAGTGTATCATAAACGGATTGCATCTCAATATGAAGAGACGACAAAGTGATTGTGATGATGGAGTACTCACAGTTTTGTGATTGTCAAAAAGAAGGGGCGGAGGTTCAATTTCTTTTTGGAGTTGATTCATCTCAACACTCGTGTTTGCTAAAAATACGAGCTCATCAGCGAAAATTTCCTCAAAGCTTTCATCGATACCCCGAAGAATAATGTCATCAGAAAGAGTAGGGCGATTTCTAGACTCCATGAAAGATTCATAATCAGCGTTAGATGTTGACCCGGACAACTCAATGGAAGAGTACGTATGTGTATAATACATAGTTGGGTCAAACAACGTATGAAAAGATTCTAGATCAGTATCCTGAAGCTGATCAAATTCGCTGCTGTCGACATCCATTAATTCGACAGAACATGCATGCGCAGAAGGTTCGGCGGGTTGGCTTCCTATCTTGTAAATGTTAAACTCACTTGACATCTTCCTGAAGGATAGAGTCATAGAGCCGTTACGACAGTTGATTACAGCATTAGAAGTGGCCAAAAATGGTCGACCGAGGATCACCGGAATTTAGTTCTATGGGTTAGCCACAGGCTGTGTGTCCATAACAATGAAATCTACAGGGAATATAAAGTCCCCTACCTTAATCGACACATCCTGTAACTCACCCCTAGGATGGGTGATGGATCGATCGGCCATTTGGAGAGTACAATGTGTGAGTTTAAACTCTCCAACGCCTAATTGCTCATATATGGAATAGGGAAGCAGGTTAACACTGGCACCAAGATCTAAAAGTACGCGGTTAATGTTCTTATCCTTGATAGTTATTGAAATTGTAGGACAGCCAGGGACCTTTCATTTTTGGGGTAAAGGTTGGGTAAGAGCTGTTAGTTGTATGTATGCCCTAGAGGCCAGTATTGTACAGATTATGTATATTATATTGGATGCTTGGACATATATAGAGATGACTTTCTTGCTCGACATGATAGTATGCTATCTGGTTGCCATTTATCTTAACATGTACACTAGTCTCTTTATACTGTCTTATAGTTACATGTTGGTAAAGCCCTTAGGATTTGTACTTGACTACCTGGACTATGATGCAGATCATACTAGTGGGGACATGGTAGTCCATAAGTACATCCTTCAAGGTCCCTAGTCGTGGGTGTATCGAGACGGGGCATCGATATACCAGAGTAGACTAGCGTATACGCTTCTCGACCCATGTGATGGGCGATGGATGATCCCATATCCATTGGTGTTTGACATCAGAGATGGTGTACGGGTGCTCAGTGGTGACTCGGTACACTGGACGGACTCGCCGAGAACTCCCAGATGGTATTATACCTCACGTCAGATGGCAGTTCTCAGGTGACACTTGTACAGGTTAGTCTGTAGACCCGAGATCATCATAGAGTCTTGTGTCATTCCTACTGTGCTTTGATCTCCACCTTACCACGTCCATGAGGGCGTGCAAAACGGTGGTCTTTGGGCACAGTCCCGAGTCACATGGAGGCAATGAGCGATAGGAGGGGTTTCGTCTCTCCCGGTATTGGGGGTTGATGTTGCGCAGTGCTCGATTGGCCGTAACAGGGAAGTCCCTGGCCAGGGCTGATTAGAGATTTGCTGGTAAGTGTTACCAGTAGTTTCTCGACCCGTTACGAGCCTCACATCGGCACGACTTATCGGGTTATTGGGGTCTGACGTTTACCACCCATAGACTTGATATGCGACGTATCTGACGAAGAGACCGGACTGTACGGTAAGTGTTACTGGTCGGATTCGCAGGAGTGTGAGCGGGCTAGCTCGTCGATCTTCTGATCGCTCAATACCCGGGTGGCCGTTACGTTTAGCAGACCGCTTGCGGCTTTTGGGTGCTTGATATGATCATCATCTGCTACCGGCGTATTGACGAGTCTTTAGAGTCCTACACAGAGATTTCCTGGCTCAAGCGAAACGAAATAGGAGCGCATATGAGATATGTGCAGGACCGAGAATAATGCGTGTATGTGATACCGCATTTCATTCTCGCGATATATGTTTCGAATGGTTATATTCGATATGACCTAGTTATCGAATCATTGATTCGATAAATCGATGCATTGAATACTAGTCGGTTATGTGCGACATGACCGGATCATTGAATCAAGTGTTGATTTAATGATTTAATGTATAATTATATATTTGATATATTACTTTACATTAACTAGTATTGGTTCACTTTAAACGGATTTTTCTCACTTGATGCACATTGTATATGTGATATGCTTTCGTGCACTTTTTTGTATCATGTTTGATGATACTTGATCATTATGTTAAGTGTATAGAATTAATCCATGGTTAATTTGATAATTAGGGTTTTGCATATTCATTTATTTATTTGTTTGTTTATTTATTTATTTGAAATGGATTATGATGAGAATGGTGGCTCTTTTTGTTTTAAGTTGAAGCTTCATGAAGCTTTGACTTTGCTAACCATCCTTATCTTCATGCTTAACCCTAACCCTCTAAAGTGACCATGGTTTATTCTCTACACTTAACCCTAGTTTAGTTATGATAAGTATTTGATTTTCTATTTTCTTTTTATCATAACTTATCATAACTAGCTCATCTTCTTCTTCTTCTTCAAGCTTGCTACAACAATGGCAACTTGAGATCTAGTGAGATAAATCCAATTCTGAAGTGAACCCACCTCCTATTTCTTCACCCTCTACCCACCTCCTATTTCTTCACCCTCTACCTCTTGCCAAGTTGTTTTGGGTGTTTACTTCACAAGTTTCACAAGTTTGTGAAGTCGGAGCTTGAGTTTGTGCAACCTCGACGTAGATCGTCTTTGACACAAAGCCGACGACCTATTCCGCTTGTTTTCCCGATGAAGCCGATGATCGAGTCGAGGATTCATGATGGACAATGAGGACATGACCACGTGGAGCTAAGGAGGCGGAAATCCGAATCTACAAAGGTTGTAGCATCTCAACTTTAGTTAAATAGTTAACTAGTTTTCCGTTTCGCCTAAACATCTAGTTTAAGATCCGTAGTCTAGGGTTTCTCGGCACCAAAAATTTTAAAATGGCATGTTCGATGCCTTGTGAGACCTTACTAGAGTGCCTAGGAACCTTTCACTGGTATCAGAGCCTAGCTAGAGCCTTAGGCGAAGCATAGACGGAATTTGAAGTCCGAACGACCCAAAACCGAAACCCAAAATATGCTCTCTGTACTTTTTTGAAAACAGTGGATTTTTCCAAATTAAAAATTGCTAAAAAATTCAGCAGGAAAAAATAAGAATTACGGTGCAAAAAGTTTCTGGTGAACAGTGTTTTTCGCGGCGGATCAGCGGCAGAAGCATGGCTTCTGCGGCTGATCAGCGGCCAATTGGTGACGTCAGCCCATTTTGTTTGCACAGTAACTCCTGATAAATTCTGCTGAGTTTTCTGGGAATTTTTAATATTGATTCAAGAGTTGAATTTTCTGCAATTGTTTTGGGGATTCGGTGTTTCGATCGGGGTATCAAATTTTGTCTATTTGGCTTTCCGGATAAATTTTAGAATATGTTAAAAAGTTCGACCGGATATAAATACCCAATTTTTCCCCTGTCGGGAAATTTCCAAGTGTTGGATTTTTCCGTAGTTTAACGACGTTCTAAGTAGTGCAAGTAACTCGATGGTCCCTCTAGAAGACAACAAACCTTAACTCGATTATGTGACCGTCTTGAACTGCCCTTTGAACCTTCGGGTTTGGGGCAGTACGGCGTGCCACATGTGAGGCGTTGGCTTGACCCTTCTACGGCTGGACCGTTGGTACTGAGGTACGAACTGAATGTTGTTAGACTTATTTCATGTGTTGATCTGTATTGGGAAAACTTGGGTGTTCGAATGTTCGATCGGAAAGTTTAACATTTTCTGTTTATCTGGAATGTGATACAATAATTGGAATTCACAAGTAGTTATGAGATAACTGAATGAATGTTATAAATCTAGCAATTTAGTCCCATATGATATTGAAAAGAGTTTTCGATAATGAGACTAAAATGCGGGATTTATATCTGATTAGGCATGTGATGTCTAAAGCCGTTGCGGATTCCAATTGTTGTAGTTTTACACTTTCTTTTCTGTGACCGTAAGTGTAGTATGTTCATATCGCCGGTTTCGTTGCTATACGTCAACGACAATTGGGGTATGCATACTTACTTACGTTGATGACATATGATGTTATGTGTTGCTGGATATGTTATATTGGATCGTCGTGTTCGAATAGCCGGGGGTTTTTATGTGAGATGAGTGTTTTTCATTTTCATTCATGTAAAAACTTGTATGTAATATTCTTTTATTTGGGGCACTTTCAGGTAGCGGAAGCTGTCACCCTTTGTATATTATTTACTTTTCTGCATTAGGATAGACCCAAAGAGGGGAGCACAAGTAACCGGGTTCTGGGGTCCAGTGGGAGACCAACTCGAGGAGTCGAGTCCGGGTCTCCTAACCCTAGAATTGGCAGGGTTGCTTGCTGCTCTCGTAGGGGTCTAGGGGTGTGGGATTGGCTATTCATCACGACCGTGGAATCCGTGTTTTATACTGGCTCGTATTGAAAACACGGACGTCCTAGTATATCCAATATTTCATATGTTTATTCTGCTGCGATATCTGTGATGTGATTCTGTGATGGATATAGTATATAGTATATATGATATATTATATAGACGTTACTTATGTTTTACACCCGCGCTAGCCCTGCCCTGCTCTGTCGTTAGTTACCTAACCTAACGGTGCACGAGGGGACATCGAGGCGAATGCGGATGGCATAAGTGTACGTTATATCTATCTGTGATGTTTAGGTATTTAAATGATGGGACTTCATTAATGTGATTAATGAAAGATAAGAAACCTAAGATGTTGTAGAATCGAATTTTAAAATAAAACAGGTAGCTACAGTTCTTGCTTTGCATAGCGGTATATATGATATACCCTGCACCTTATTCGATGAGGAAAGGACCGAGATCCCTTCACCGGGAGTGACTCCTTTAGCAATAACTGGCAGATGCTACAGACTCGGTTTGCTTTTGACTGCTTTTGGGTTTTTGCTTTGCACAGCGATATATATGATATATCCCGCACTTCATTCGATGAGGAAAGGACCGAGATCCCTTCACCGGGAGTGACTCCTTTAGCAAAACCAGAAAAGCCTCAAAATCACTCCATTTTAAAACTTCATTTGATTCTACAACGATATCAAGTTCATTACGCAATAGGTTTTCAGAAAACCTGTCGTAGCCCTCCGTCATTTCAGATAAGTACTATTTAGTATTCGTGCTGCGGTTGTTTGGCATGCGTCAAGGCGTAGTGTACGGTAGCTAACTAGTATTTATCTGCTTATGCATATGATGCAGATTGGATTAGGGTATTCGCACGGCGTTGTTTGGCATGCGTCAAGGGTCGTGCGGGTGGGTTTAATTCAATCAGGAAATGACGGGTTGAACTTGACTAGCGGACTATGGGTTGTTTGGCATGCGTCAAGGTCATAGCACGCTAGGGGCAAAAGATTATCGGGAATTTCAAGTGTTGAAATTTGCAATGAGATTGCATACCTTCTATGAGATAGTTGGATCCCGATACCCGCTGCGAGTAAGAGTTACTCCTGGAAGAGTTTTACACAGTGCAATTAGCCGATCAAGTAGGTGTCTAGAAAGGTGTTAACGAGGTTACGCCTCTGGGAAAACGAGGTTTACATTAATTAGGTTCGTGCGAAAGCACGGGGGACCTCCCTCAAAGTACCGACACTGGCCTGGCTGAAAGATTGGCGAACTTGTAGTGTGTAATTAATCCCGGCTAGTCTTTCCTTTTAAGGTTTGGAGGAAGATTTGATAAAAAGCAGTGGGAGCCATCCTGATTAGATAAGATAATAACCAATCTGATCTTGCACGAGCATACGCTAAAGTGTTTTCTTCTCTCTCTCTCCAGGTAGCGACCATTTCATGCCTTAATAAAGATAATAATATGGATGTATTGACCGAACCCGCATGTTATACTGTGCTGGGGAACGTTGGTTCCGTTCATTCTTATAAGAGTTATAGGAATGAACAGGATATAGGGGAATACCAGGATTCCCATGCCACCCGAATGAAGAAAGTACATGATGATGCATTTTCTTCGGGTGTGTTCGTTACAGAAAACTGTTTCTCCATTTGCTCTACGTCCTGGGTATTGGATACCGGGTCAGGATCCCATATATGTAATCAGTTACATGGGCTTAGGAAAGGTAGAGAACTTGGAGAAGGTGATAAAGACATTAGAGTTGGAAATGGTGCAATTGTTGCAGCTAAGACTGTCGGGGAATATCACCTTGAATTACCAACTGGTAATACATTGGTTCTGAACGAATGCTATTACATGCCGAACCTGATATGCAACATTATATCGGTTTCTTTGCTAAGTAAAGAAGGATATAATTTTGTATTACAAGACAATGTTATGAATATTTTCCATAACCAAAAGTTGGTTGGATCAGGCACGTTGTGCAATGGCATTTATGTTCTAAATCAATCAACAGTTCTGAGCATAACAAACACACACAAGAGGAAGAGTTCTGAACTCAACGAATCCTTCTTGTGGCATTGTAGACTGGGTCACATCAATGCGACACGACTAGCTAAGTTGCATAAGGATGGATATTTAAATCCGTTTGAATTTTCATCCTATGACACTTGCCAGTCATGTCTCAAAGGCAAGATGACCAAGACTCCATTTACGGGACACGGAGAAAGAGTTACCGAACTCTTAGGACTAATACATAGTGATGTATGCGGTCCCATGTCTACACATGCCAGGGATGGTTCTTCATACTTCATTACATTCACTGACGATCTCTCTAGGTTCGGGTATGTGTTCCTGATGAAACACAAATCAGAAGCTTTTGAGAAATTTAGGGAATATAAGCAAGAAGTTGAGAACCAAACCGGAAAAAGTATTAAAATCCTACGATCTGATCGAGGAGGGGAATACTTGAGCAATGAATTCCTGGACTTCCTAAAAGAGAATGGGATTCTCTCTCAGCTGACTCCTCCTTATACACCACAGCACAACGGTGTATCTGAACGGAGAAACCGCACCCTATTAGATATGGTGCGCTCAATGATGAGTACAGCTGAGTTACCTATTTCCTTCTGGGGACATGCGCTTGAGACAGCCATTGACCTATTGAATAGAGTTCCTACCAAATCAGTGCCTACCACTCCATATGAGATATGGAAAGGGAAGAGACCACATCTTAATTATATTAAGATATGGGGTTGTCCAGCCTATGTCAAAAGACAAAATCCGGACAAACTCGAGGCAAGATCTGTCTTATGTAAGTTTGTAGGATATCCCAAAAATTCACAAGGGTATATCTTCTACCACCCCGAGGAACAAAAGGTGTTTGTTTCTCGACATGCCACTTTCTTAGAAAAAGGTTTTCTTATGAAACAGATAAGTGGCATTGAGGTAGAACTGGAAGAGGTTCCAGCGACACAGACTACAACAGAAGATTTGGTTGAACCCGAGGATTCCGTAGTTCCCGATGAACCCCAGCCACTCCGCCGATCTAGTAGGGTTCCTCGCCAACCTGAGAGATACTACGGTTTTCTCATGGACGGTGGAAGCGAGGATTGTATCATGGAGGATGATGACCCAACTAGCTTCGAGCAGGCCATCACGAGTGGGGACTCAGTGAAATGGCTGGATGCTATGCGGTCTGAGATGGATTCCATGTACACCAACAAAGTATGGACTTTGGAAGTTGCTCCTGAAGGGGTAAAACCCATTGGGAGCAAGTGGATCTTCAAGAAGAAACTTGGTGTAGATGGGAAAGTGGAGACTTTCAAAGCTAGACTTGTAGCAAAGGGTTTTCGTCAAAGACCAGGTGTGGACTATGACGAGACCTTTTCTCCAGTAGCTATGCTTAAATCCATCCGGATCATGCTTGCCATCGCTGCATATCACGACTACGAAATCTGGCAAATGGATGTTAAGACCGCCTTTCTAAATGGTGATTTAGAAGAGTGCGTGTACATGACTCAGCCAGAGGGCTTTGTAGACAGTGGGAGCAGCGGCAAGGTGTGCAAGCTGCTTAAATCCATTTATGGATTAAAGCAAGCATCGCGGAGTTGGAACATCTGCTTTGACGTCGTTATCAAAGAGTTTGATTTCGTCAAAAATCCAGATGAACCTTGTATCTACAAGAAGGTGGCAGAGAGTAAGGTTGTCTTCCTCGTATTGTACGTGGACGACATACTCTTGATAGGAAATGATATTCCTATGCTGCAATCGGTCAAGCTCTTCTTATCACAAAGATTCTCAATGAAAGATCTTGGTGATGCCTCCTGCATATTGGGGATCAGGATCTATAGAGATAGATCTAAACGGATTTTGGGATTGTCCCAATCCAGGTACATTGACACCATACTAAAGAGGTTTAGTATGGAAGAGTCCAAGCGTGGGAACATGCCCACGATCTCTGGAGTCACTCTCTCCAAAGAGATGTCTCCCAAGACTGATTTGGAGAGAGCTCGCATGCAAGGGATACCCTATGCTTCGGCAGTAGGCTCTATCATGTATGCGATGCTATGTACCAGACCCGATGTAGCATACTCACTAAGTGTAGTGAGCAGGTATCAAGCTGATCCTGGAGAGAGTCACTGGACAGCTGTGAAGAGCATTCTCAAGTACTTGCGAAGGACTAGAGATATGTTCTTGGTGTATGGTAACGGAGAACTCCAAGTGGAGTCCTTTACCGATTCGAGCTTCCAGAGTGATAAGGACGACTCTAAGTCGCAGTCGGGCTTTGTCTTTACCCTTTACGGAGGGGCGGTTAGCTGGAAGAGTTCCAAGCAGGAAACTGTGGCAGACTCGACGATGGAGGCTGAATACATCGCTGCCAACGATGCTGCTAAAGAAGCTGTTTGGATCAAGAAGTTCATTTCTGAACTTGGAGTGGTTCCATCCATTGAGCATCCAATATCTTTGTATTGCGATAACAATGGAGCGGTGGCTTTGGCCAAGGAACCCAGGTCCCATCAGCGATCCAGGCATATTCTGAGGCGGTATCACCTGATCCGGGAGATAGTTGATCGCCGGGAGATCGAGGTCAGGAGAGTTGACACGAAGAACAACACGGCGGATCCACTCACGAAGGCCATTCCCCAGATACAGTTTGAGAGACTCTTCGGGATGCTCGGTATGAGATACTACAGCAGCTGGCCCTAGTGCAAGTGGGAGATTGTTAGTTGTATGTATGCCCTAGAGGCCAGTATTGTACAGATTATGTATATTATATTGGATGCTTGGACATATATAGAGATGACTTTCTTGCTCGACATGATAGTATGCTATCTGGTTGCCATTTATCTTAACATGTACACTAGTCTCTTTATACTGTCTTATAGTTACATGTTGGTAAAGCCCTTAGGATTTGTACTTGACTACCTGGACTATGATGCAGATCATACTAGTGGGGACATGGTAGTCCATAAGTACATCCTTCAAGGTCCCTAGTCGTGGGTGTATCGAGATGGGGCATCGATATACCAGAGTAGACTAGCGTATACGCTTCTCGACCCATGTGATGGGCGATGGATGATCCCATATCCATTGGTGTTTGACATCAGAGATGGTGTACGGGTGCTCAGTGGTGACTGGGTACACTGGACGGACTCGCCGAGAACTCCCAGATGGTATTATACCTCACGTCAGATGGCAGTTCTCAGGTGACACTTGTACAGGTTAGTCTGTAGACCCGAGATCGTCATAGAGTCTTGTGTGATTCCCACTGTGCTTTGATCTCCACCTTACCACGTCCATGAGGGCGTGCAAAACGGTGGTCTTTGGGCACAGTCCCGAGTCACATGGAGGCAATGAGCGATAGGAGGGGTTTCGTCTCTCCCGGTATTGGGGGTTGATGTTGCGCAGTGCTCGATTGGCCATAACAGGGAAGTCCCTGGCCAGGGCTGATTAGAGATTTGCTGGTAAGTGTTACCAGTAGTTTCTCGACCCGTTACGAGCCTCACATCGGCACGACTTATCGGGTTATTGGGGTCTGACGTTTACCACCCCTAGACTTGATATGCGACGTATCTGACGAAGAGACCAGACTGTACGGTAAGTGTTACTGGTCGGATTCGCAGGAGTGTGAGCGGGCTAGCTCGTCGATCTTCTGATCGCTCAATACCCGGGTGGCCGTTACGTTTAGCAGACCGCTTGCGGCTTGTGGGTGCTTGATATGATCATCATCTGCTACCGGCGTATTGACGAGTCTTTAGAGTCCTACACAGAGGTTTCCTGGCTCAAGCGAAACGAAATAGGAGCGCATATGAGATATGTGCAGGACCGAGAATAATGCGTGTATGTGATACCGCATTTCATTCTCACGATATATGTTTCGAATGGTTATATTCGATATGACCTAGTTATCGAATCATTGATTCGATAAATCGATGCATTGAATACTAGTCGGTTATGTGCGACATGACCGGATCATTGAATCAAGTGTTGATTTAATGATTTAATGTATAATTATATATTTGATATATTAATTTACATTAACTAGTATTGGTTCACTTTAAACGGATTTTTCTCACTTGATGCACATTGTATATGTGATATGCTTTCGTGCACTTTTTTGTATCATGTTTGATGATACTTGATCATTATGTTAAGTGTATAGAATTAATCCATGGTTAATTTGATAATTAGGGTTTTGCATATTCATTTATTTATTTGTTTGTTTATTTATTTATTTGAAATGGATTATGATGAGAATGGTGGCTCTTTTTGTTTTAAGTTGAAGCTTCATGAAGCTTTGACTTTGCTAACCATCCTTATCTTCATGCTTAACCCTAACCCTCTAATGTGACAATGGTTTATTCTCTACACTTAACCCTAGTTTAGTTATGATAAGTATTTGATTTTCTATTTTCTTTTTATCATAACTTATCATAACTAGCTCATCTTCTTCTTCTTCTTCAAGCTTGCTACAACAATGGCAACTTGAGATCTAGTGAGATAAATCTAATTCTAAAGTGAACCCACCTCCTATTTCTTCACCCTCTACCCACCTCCTATTTCTTCACCCTCTACCTCTTGCCAAGTTGTTTTGGGTGTTTACTTCACAAGTTTCACAAGTTTGTGAAGTCGGAGCTTGAGTTTGTGCAACCTCGACGTAGATCGTCTTTGACACAAAGCCGACGACCTATTCCGCTTGTTTTCCCGATGAAGCCGATGATCGAGTCGAGGATTCATGATGGACAGCGAGGACATGACCACGTGGAGCTAAGGAGGCGGAAATCCGGATCTACAAAGGTTGTAGCATCTCAACTTTAGTTAAATAGTTAACTAGTTTTCCGTTTCGCCTAAACATCTAGTTTAAGATCCGTAGTCTAGGGTTTCTCGGCACCAAAAATTTTAAAATGGCATGTTCGATGCCTTGTGAGACCTTACTAGAGTGCCTAGGAACCTTTCAAGAGCATCGCTCACAGCACTAGCTAAGAAAACTTTCTTAGGTACCTGTGATTTTCTCTTCTTGGTGCATAAGTCCTTCAAGATTTTAGCGTAAGAAGGGACACGTTGGATTGCATCCAATAGAGGAATATTAAAGTTAACTTGCTTAAATAACTCCACAATCTTCTCCATTTGTGGAGTTGGTTTATTGGATCTCAACCTGTTTGGAAATGGAACATTTTGAAAATTCGTTGAGCCCAATGTTTGTGGAGTAGATTGCGGAGTTGGAACGGATCCCAGTGTTGGTGTTTTCGTGGAGTGAGATGTGGGTCCGTTCGAATTAGTAAAAGAAGTAGAGCCTTGTGAAGAATGAAGAACAGGCTCAGAAGAAGATGAAGAAGATGATGAAGAAGAAGAAGAAGAAGAAGATGAAGATGATGAAGATGCAATGGCCGAGGTGTCATCACTAATACCAACGTTGTTGTGCAATACCTTTCCAGATCTCAATGTAGTCACGGCACACACATTATGATTTTGTTGTTCATGAGCAACATATGTATTTTGTGTGTGACCGGGATTTGGCAGTGGTTGAGATGGAAGTTTCCCCTTCCCTCTCTCGCTTAACGTAGCATTCAGTTGTGCAATTTGGGCTTCAATTGCTTTGATGCTCTTATCATGTGAAGCACCGTGTTGCACCAAAGACTGAATGGACGATTGGATGTTGGCTGAAGATTGCGTAGATTGTTTTAAAAACGCATCCAGACTTCGTTCTAGCCTGGAAACCTTATCGTTATTTGGCTGAACAAAATTGTTTTGAGGATAAGAGTTGTTTGGTACAAAATTGTTCATTTGGTTTTGGTAAGGTTGGGGTTGGAAAGGTTGCTGATATTGAGTTTGTTGAGGGGCTTTTTGTTGTGGAGGAGGCCTTCGAAAATTGTCATTGCCTTGGAATTGTTGTTTATTTTGATTCCAAGAAAAATTTGGGTGGCTCCTCCAACCAGGATTGTAAGTTGAAGAGTATGGATCATTTCTTTGTCTTTGCTGAAAGGCAGTATTGAATTGATCTTGTCCTTGAATAGGTGGGTTGTAAGTACACTCTTCGGTTAGATGGGATGGATCCGAACAACAAGCGCAAATAGTGCGAGTGGGTAAAGCTGGGGCAGGAGAAGGCGATGAGAATTTGCTCTCAATTGCTTCTAGCTTTTTCATGAGTGCAGCCATTTCGGCCTTCATTGCAATCGACATATCAAGTTGATGTATGCCTGCCCTAAACTGACCTGATGATGTAGATGAAGTGGTCTTAGTGCTTTCCCACTGAAGTGTTTGATCAGCAAGATCATCGAGAAATTGCCAAGCTTCCTCGCTCGATTTTGTAAGAAAGTGACCTTGACAAATGGTTTCCAACAACTGCTTAGTTGCTGGGTTCAGTCCTTCGTTTAAAGTTTGGCAAAGTTGCCAATTCTCGATACCGTGGTGAGGGCACTGAACAAGAAGGTCCTTAAATCTTTCGAAACACTTCCAAAAAGGTTTGGAAGGAAGCTGGGAAAATTGAATAATTTCGTTGGGAATTCTCGCGGTCTTGTGGTGTGGGTAAATTTTTTTTAGAAAAGCCTTAACAAACTCTTCCCAATTTTTTATGGAGTGTGATGCTGTGCTATATAACCATTTTTCAGCTAGGTCACATAAAGTGAATGGAATAACACGTAGCCTTATAGCATCATCAGAAAGTTGTGCGGTCTTCATCATTACGCAAACATTCTGGAAATTTTTAATGAAGATATAGGCATCTTCGGATTCCAGCCCGTGAAATTTGGGCAACATATTGATGAAGTGGGGTTTAATTTCGAAGTTATCCCCATTAGTCGGTGGAAGTGAAAGATAAGTGGGAAGTGCGGTGCGGATGGGATAGAAAAGATTCTGGAGCGCGATTCGTTGGGGCGCTTCAACAGGCGGTAAAGGGTTGTTAGGATCAAATCCTGACATCTCTTTAGAAAATGGTAAATGTGAAGATGAAGGTAGAGAAGTGGATGGAATTTCGACTTCGGAGTCGAAAGCGTCGTCAGTAGGTACTAACGAGACACGGACTAAACGGGCGCTAGTGTCTCTAGTCCAACAGGACATACACTAACGAGGTGTAGTGTAGTCAAAAAGTAAAAACGGATGGTGGGGGTAAGAAAACGCCTATGAGAGAATGTGGAGTGCAATGGATTTCTAGCGACAAAATGGCAAGTTTTTGTAAAAATTTTGTTTTGTGGTTTTTTTTTATAAGGATTTTTTTTTTGCAAAAGATTTTTTATAAGGAGCTTAGGCACACTTTCATGCAATCACAATATGCACAATCAAGCCTAGAGCTAGGGTCTCTTAAGTCAACTAGACTGCTCCTAACTGTTCCAAAGGGCAAGTTGTGAGATACTCGAATCGCCTCTTCACCGCCAATTGTGGTCATGTAAGCACAAGTAAAGAAAGGAGGGATCCGCTCATGAATCACCGTGAGACGGGCCTTTTAAAATTAACTTTCCCACTTGTCTAGCGTAGGCACCACAAAATCAGGTTTAGATAAACGACCGATGCCTTACAACCTGTCACGGCCCAAAATTTGGCCCGTAATCGGCACTTAAACTACGTAACGTCTACAGGCGTACGCAACTCAAGTAAGCTGAAACCCAGAAATCTAAACCACCCAAATATATGGATCAACGGAGAAAAACATAGTTCTAACATTTGGAAAAAAAAACACAAGTAAAAACTCTTACTCTAGTTTTCCTTCTTGAAAATTTCGGCAGCACCTCCTTTGTAAAAACTAGCCCCGAAAATGGATACAACACAGATAATATATAAAGCATCCCAAATGGGAGCAAAATCAAGCCCAACGGCAGAGACAATCACCACAACATGTATACGACGCCGAAGAGAAGAAATAACAAAGGAAAGACTGCAATAAGAAGTAAACTTTTCAACATAACCGGCTCCCACGAGCACGGCACCCAAAGTTGTTAGTTATATGTATGCCCTAGAGGCCATTACTGTACATGAGATGTATATTGTAGTGGATGCTGGGACATATATAGGTAGGATTTTCTTGCTCGACATGATAGTACGCTATCTGGTTGCTCTTTATCTTAACATGTATACTTATTGTCTCTCTGTTACATGTTGATAAAGCCCTTAGGATGTGTACTCGACTTCCAGGACTATGATGTAGATCATACTAGTGGGGCCTGGATAGTCAATGAGTACATCCTTCAAAGTTCCTAGTCGTGGGGATATTGAGACGGGGCATCGATGTTCCAGAGTAGACTAGCGTATATCTTCTCGACCCATGTGATGGGCGATGGATGATCCCATATCCATTGGTGTTTGACATCAGAGACGGTATGCGGGTGCTCAGTGGAGACTGGGTACACTGAACGGACTCGCTGAGAACTCCCAGATGGTATTATACCTTACGTCAGATGGCAGTTCTCTGGTGACACTGGTACAACTTAGTCTGTTGACCCGAGATCGTCATAGAGTCTTGTGTGTCTCCCACTGTGCTTTGATTTCCACCCTACCACGGCTCTACTGAGTCATGCAAACAGGTGGTTTTTGGGTACAGTCCCGATTCACATGGAGGCAATGAGCAATAGGAGGGGATTCGTCTCTCCCGGTATTGGGGGTTGATGTTGCGCTATGCTCGACTGGCCATAACTGGAAATCCCTGGCCAGGGTTGCACTGATTTACTGGTAAGTGTTATCAGTAGTTTCATACTTGTTATGGACCTTACAACGGCATGACTTATCAAGCTGCTGGAGGTCTGACGTTTACCACCCCTAGGCGAGATATGCGACATATCAGACGAACAGACCGGACTGTGCGGTAAGTGTTACTGATTGGATTCGCAGGAGTGTGAGTAGGCTTGCTCATTGATCTTTTGATCGCTTAATAACCGGGTGGCCGTTACGTTTAGCAGACCGCTTGCGGCTTGTGGGTGATTGATATGATCACCACCTACTGCCGGCGTATTGACGAGTCTTTAGAGTCCTACACAGAGGTTTCCTGGCTCAAGTAAAACGAAATAGGAGCGCATATGAGATATGTGCGGGACCGAGAATAATACCAGTATGTGATACTGTATTCTATTCTCGCGATTTGTATCATCGCTCGGTTATATGTGATATAGCCGGGTTACCGAATCAAGTGTTGATTCGATACATTGATACACTTGATATTAGTCGGTTATATGCGATATGACCGGATCATTAAATCAAGTGTTGATTTAATGATTTAATGTATAATTATATATTTGATATATTACTTTACATTAACTAGTATTGGTTCACTTAAGATTGATTTTCTCACTTGATGTGCACAAGTAGTATATGTGATATATGTTTGTGCACTAGTTTGTATCATGATTGATGATACATGCAAACATGGGTGGGTGTGTGACATACACCATGTTAATTATAATTTAGGTTTTTTATTTATCTTAATTATTCAAAATGGTGGCTTCTTTTGTCATGGCTTGAAGCTTCATGAAGCTTGAAGCAACTTTGACAAAGTCCACTCATTTTGTCTTGATTAAGATATTCATTAACCAAACCATTATAATTAACTATGGTTTAGTCTCTACAAAGGTTAGCTCACCCATGGTTGCATTATGATAGACTTCACTTGATTATTCATTTTATATAATTCATTCTTATTCTTTTCTTCTTCTTCCTCTTCTTCAAGTGAAGAAAAACCTTACTAGAAATTTTTCAAGTGAAGATTTAGAGTGAGAAATCCAAATCTAAAGTGAACCCATTTCCTATTTCATCATCCTCTACTACTTGCCATTTAGTTTAGGGTGTTCTCTTCACAAAGTTCTTGACCTAGTGAAGATGGAGCTTGAGTTTGAGTCTCCTCGACGTAGATCATATTCGGCCTCGAAGTCAACGACCTAGCCCGCTCATTTCTCCGAAGAAACCATCGCTAGAGTCCGGGATCCCGATGATCTCAGCGAAGGGACGTCAACACGGAGCTTTAGAAGTGAAGGACCGGATCTACAAAGGTTGTAATCCTTTTCACTTGTAGTTAAAATGTTTAACTTGCTAGTTTTTGCATAATCTCTAGTATACGATCTTGGTTAGGGCTGTTCGGCACGGCTATTTTTTTTGAATCGGGCATGGTTGATGCCTTGTAGAACCTTGTTAGAGTGCCTAGGAACCCTACAGTGGTATCAGAGCCAAGCTAGAGCTTTACGCGAAATCTAGACGAAGTTTAAAGTCCGATCGAACCCCGAAACCCTAGTTTTTACCCTTCTCTGGAAATTTTTCTAAACTTTGATTTTTTGTGAATTAAAAATACTCAAAAAATCAGCAGGGTTTTCTAGGAATTACTGTGCATCACGTGCTCCTAAGTCGATCAAAGCGCCGCGGAACCGCGGTATGAGATACTACTGCGGCAGTTCCGCGGCCGTACAGTCACATCATTCTTTTTATTTTGCACAGTAAAGTCCCTATCAATTTCCTGATGCTTTTTGGTATGTTTAATTCTACTCAAGTGTTGAATTTTCTGGGTTGTATTGGGGACTCGTTGATTCGATTGGAAAGTTTAACTCCGTCTATGTGTATTTCCGGGTAATTTTAGAACGTGTTAAAAAGTTCGAACGGATATCAATAACTCACTTTTTCCCCTGCCGGAAAATTTCCAAGCGTTGGATTTTTCCGTTGTTTAAGAACGTTCTAAATCGTGCAAGTAACGTGATGGACCCACTAGAAGACAACAAACCTTAACTCGATTATGTGACCGTCTTGAACTGCCTTTTGAACCTTAGGATTTGGGGCAGTACGGAGTGCCACATGTGAGGCGTTGGCTTGACCCTTCTACGGCTGGACCGTTAGTACTGTGGCATGAAATGGATGTTTTTAAACTTATTTCAACTGTTGAGCTATCTGGGAAAACTTGGGTGTTTGTTTATTCGATCGGAAAGTTTAACATTGTCTATTTATCTGGAATGTGATACAATATTTGAAATCCACATGTAGTTATGAGATAACTAATATGAATGTTATAAATCTAGCACTTTTGTAACGTTTTAAAAATAATTAAATAAATAATTAAATAAATAAAATCTTTTAAGTTATTTTTGTTGATTTTCGGTAAAGTAAAACGTATTTTTCGTAAAAACTAAACCGTAATTATTTTTCACTATAAATTTAAAAATACCTATTTTAATTATGTTATTACTAGTAAATGGTGTTTATTTAGTCACTTATAAATTTTTAGTTTAATTAAATATTTTTCCAAAATTAATTATTTTAAATAGTAACATAAGCTTAATTTTTAAACTAAATTAGTGTAAATTACAAATTTTAATGGGTTTAATTTGTAAAAATGAACCATGGCATATTAGAAATTAGTGTGTATCATGCAAAATTTATTTGCAAATTTTTCCTTGAATCTAGAATTTTCTTGAGTTGTTTTAGAAAAGAAATGAAAGAAATGAAATAAAGTTATGAAAAGACATAAAGAAGAGGATATTTTTGGAGAACTTTCTACATGATTCTTCACTCTTTTCTTTCTCTCCCTCACCTCCCAAAAGTGGCCGGCCTCCTTCCCATGGCAGCCCCTCCATTTCCCCACTTGGTTTTTATTACAAAAAACATCAAAAATTCATCAAAATATTCAATAAAAATCCACAAAATCCTACTTATTTCCTACCCTTTATTCATTGCTCTTCTTTACATGGATTTTGGAGATGGAAAGCACTCATTTTGGAGGCTCATTTTCATGTTTGGATTTCATGTTGTGAAGGTATAAATCTTTTTCTTTTGATTTATTTTTATTAGATGTTTCTTTTAAGCATAATTAGATTTATTAAATTAATTCTATTTGCAAATTCTAAAATTCAAGTTAGGGTTTGTAAATTCAAGTTGTGGTTTTATTAATTCATTAGGGTTATAATAACTTGTTTAACACTTTTAGAAATGGAAAATCATGCATGGTTGATATATTGTAAATTGTTATCCAAAATTGTTTAAATTAAATAATTTTTGCAAACTGGATTTCTATATATTATATATATTGGTGAGATAAATTCCAATTAATGTTTGTAACATTAGATTGTTGTTTAAATGAGGATATTGACATGTTTAAGGAATGAAAAACATAGTTTGGTCACTAGTTTCTTTTGATAATTGAAAAATACTAAAAGAATGCTATTTTAGCTAACTAGTTTTTGGAAATTCTTAAATAAATGAGATTTAAAATATAAATTATGGTTTCATTATATCATTATCATTATAAATTGTAGTTTAATATATTAATTCATGAAAAATCAAGTTTGTTGTGGAATTGTGGAATTTTGCTTGTAAGATGTTGAAAATTTATAAAAGTTGCAAACTAGGAATTTTGTATTTATACAAATTTGTGTAATAAAAATATAGTAATGGGTTGTATAGTCTAGTTATGCTATTTAATGAGTTTTATGACCATTGGTTTCATTTAAATGTCAAGTTTTGAAGAAAAACGGTAAATTGGCATTTTCGGGTTTTACGAAATCTGGCGATTTGATGGATTTTAGGGTTTCGACGAATTAAATCATGTTTTATATTATAAGTAATGAGTTTTAAAACTATGAGTTGTTTGTTGATGTTTATCTCGATTAATCGGAGTTTGTATGCCGATATCGAGCGATATTTGGTTCTTTTGCGTGAACGGGACATAGGTTTTAACCTATGCGCGTTCCGTGTGTTGTTTTGACTTTTGTCCGTGATTTAGTTTACGATACTATATATGTTTGCGTATAGGTACCCCTCACGTGGACTGCGGGCGATGAAGAAGAGGATGGCAACACCGTCTTCGGCAGACATGGACCAGGTAAGTAGATGTATATCTACGGGGGGAAGTCGGGTGGATGGAGTTTAGCACCCCCGTACGTAGAATAGGAACGGTACTTATTGACATTAGGAAGCCAGATGTGACCCTAGATTCTTAATAAGTGGGGCCCTAGTAATGACCCTAGGCTGGACTAGACTGACTTAGGAAGACCATACCAGAGGATGAATACCTTGGAAGAGATTCGTAGGTTTCAGGTAGATACACACGCGCACGCACACTGAAACTCGACGTGGTGTATACGTGTAAGTGTGTATATATATATATAGGACTAGGTGTAGGTATATATATATACAACACGTATATGGGATACAATGATGTGATATGATTCACGGGGATGAAACAGTATAACTGGGCTTGATGCCGTGATTCTTGGCTATACAGTCGTATTAAAGTGTTAGCCGATCATTAGAGAATGAAATAATGAACAGGTATACATAAATTATAATAGGTGGTGATGATATTGAGGTACATGGGACTCTAAAATAGCACCCGGACTGCAACTTGTGACTGAACACGATATGATATATGTATGACTTGAGACCAACATCATATAGGTGTGACTTGATCAAGATATGATATATGTGATATGACATTTCTGAGGATAAATTAACGATGTATATTTATGCTAACAATGATATATGATTGATATATGCGATTACAGTATAGCACCTTGATCATGACATGTGTTGATGATGATATTATACGAATGATGAGACACGTAGGTGATACTTGACCTGTACCCCGATATTGGGATGTCGTACGATGGATTTTACCGTACGAGGCATAGATGTGATGATTGATCCGGACTCTTGTTTCGAGGAAATCGTACTACGTACGTGACACTATTGAGGCTGGATCGCCGACTATTAGAGACATGGACTCAGACTTTAGGTGTACCCTTATTTCTTATCGACTAGTTCTTAGGTTTAGTTCTTTAAGAGGTTAGATGGACACTAGTTAGGTTCGAGACATATAGTTGTAGTTATACTTGTATATCAAATGAGTGATTATTGCACA
The DNA here is from genome assembly GCA_030015575.1 of Agapanthus africanus. Classification (NCBI taxonomy): domain Eukaryota; kingdom Viridiplantae; phylum Streptophyta; class Magnoliopsida; order Asparagales; family Amaryllidaceae; genus Agapanthus; species Agapanthus africanus. Next base: position 392,403,085 of record JASDDO010000026.1, on the reverse strand, counting down.
TCTGTCTTTACATTCATACTGTAATCATAATATTGCATGTTCATACATATGTTTCTATATTCAGAATCAAACTCTACCTGTTAGGACACTAGCACCATTACCGATGATGCGCATATTCCACATACACTTATTTGCCGGCTCACACACATCATCATCGGTAACTGCTATGTCACGTACACTTTAGATCATATTATCTTTTATTGATAGACTAATCTAGCAACTAGATCGATATAATATTGAGATTGCTCTCTGGTGTTAGTATAAACATGGCATTGATTACTTAGACATTTCATGCATTCATATTTCCATGTTATCATGCAGTATTATGGGCATATGCCGACACTTATCATATACTTACTCATGATTTTGGGATTTTGGTTTTCTATGAGATTTCTGGATTTTGGGGAAAACCGCTAGGATATATAAAAACTTCTCTCTCTCTCCTCCTCTCTTTTTAAAACATAAGATGCGGTTTTCTCGTGATGTATGTGTCGTCCACCATGAGATTTCATTGGATTTCGAGACCCGATTCGAGGAGTGGATGAACCGTCTCTGGTACATGGTAGGCCCGGTATGGTATCCCGGGGCAAGAAGATCGAGTTGTAGATGATGAGCCTGGCAGGGGAGGACTACCTACCAGTGATGTCTGGCGCGGCGGATATCCGGAGGATACCGACCGTTGTCGTGAGATTTGATGATATGGGCCGATCCGGACTGACGGAGCTCGAGATATTGAGACTATGAGACATTGAGATTATGAGGTATTGAGACTTGAGATTTACATGCTTTGTATCGATGCTTGACATGGATTTCCATGGATTTCATTGTTGATATTTCAGATTTCTATAAACATTTTACTATGATAAAAGTTAAAGATTTCTTATACAGATATATCTAGATTTCAGGATTGGTTATGTTACATTCATGGTGCATGCATACTCATTCTTATGATATAGTACTATATGAGGCACTGACACGAGCACGGAGTATTTGCATTTACACGTAGTATTACCCTGCCATTACTAGATGATTGGGATTTAGTAGTGTATTATTATGACCTAGGATAGCGTCGTGCATTCGATTTCTTTTCGTAGATGTTTTCTACTCACGAGTTGGCAACTCATCCCCGTTGTGCCAAATTTTATTACAGGTTCGATGTACAGGGTTCCTTGGCTGTTTGCTGGCACATCATTTCATTCTGGGTGATTTGCACGGTAGGTTGGATCATTTGTATCTGGACCGCCGTTGTATTTTTATTATTTCATTTGTATCTAGAAAGCTCCATCAACCAAACTTGTATTACTTGATAGATTACTGGACCATTTATTTGTTTCGACCTTAGTGTTGCGCTTGTATTATTATGCTCTCTGGTGGTTTTGTTTTCTTTTAAGTTTTGAACCTCGCCCTTTGGCGTTGTATATTATTGTGCTTGTTGTGGTTGTTTCCGCCTGTTGGCGTTGAGCTAGCACCCGTTTGGGGATGCTTTTTATTGTTTATGTATATTATACTTGTTGTACCCGTTTGGGGCCAGTTTTTACAGAGGAGACTCTGCCGAAATTTTTGGGAAAATTTGTTGATGCTTTTAAACTTGTTTTCTTTTACTTTTTTTTTCTTTTATATGGTTTAGATTTCTGGGCTTCGACTTACTTAGGTTACGTCGCGCCTCTAGACGTTTCGTAATCTATATGCCGGTCACGTTCCGTACTTTTGGGTCGTGACAACTTTAGTCTCATTTGATCGGTTGCCACGGAATTTTGATGTGATCAAAAGTCCGTCGCAATCACGTAGCATACACGGATACTCGCAGATAAACTTAATAGATAGCCACGCCCCATAGCCCCGACCAAGTGACTATAGGAGAACCCCGTAGCCAAAATCATCCGTTCGGGTGCTCTCGGCAGCGGTGTTCCGCCTTAGTACATTTCGTCGACGGCATTCGGGGGTACAGCCGTCTACTAAAGTTTGCGACAAGCATTCGATCAAGATGTCGGGAATCTTATTGAATTGCCCCACTTGATATTGAAAAGTGTTTTCGATATAGAGACTAAAATGCATGGTTTATAATTGTTAGGCATGCGATGTCTAAGGAGTTTGCGGATTCCAACTGTTGTAGTTTTACACTTTCTTTTCTGTGACCATAATGTTAGGTTTACCTAGCACCTCATGAAGGGTTTGCAAACATCACATGTCTCAAAATTAAATTTTTAAGGTGCTAAGTGAACATGCAAAGAATCATCACTAGAATTTTAGGGTTTCTAAACATAGACATCATCACAAGTAGATAAAGCTAAGGTTTTGAGAGTACAACCTTTGTAGCTCCCTACGCTAGACTCCTCGGCTACTTGAGGGTTGGAAAACGTCCGCTTTAGAACCTCTAGGTCCACGATGATCCACCTGGAGTTCTCTTTGTCCAAGCTTGAAACTTTACAAGATCAAGAGAAGAAAATGGAAGCTAACACTCTTCACAAGTGGGCAAGACTAGTGTAGAATGGTGTTGTGGTTGGTTTTCTCACTTCAAAATCCTAAGTTGTTTACTCTTTTGCTTACTTGAAAGAACTAGAGAGCAAGAGAGAAAGGAGGAAGAAGATGATGGCTTTCTAAGCTCAAAGATAATGATAAGCTTACAAATAAAAATGTGAAAATGAAAATATATATTTTCACTCTCTCATCTTTAACCATGGTTGTAAAATATCTTAGATATTTTTGTTTGGAAAAGAAATGACCATAGAAATTAGATCATGGTTAGTCAAAGGGTTAATGCAAGGTCAAAGCAATAAACCATGAAACAATTTCTATTTCAATTATTTTTTTCCAAATAAATAATATCCATAAATATTTTACAAAGGTGTGAGTCTTATATTGCCACCATCTACTATATAATCAACCTTGATAACCTTTATGTATGCATGTATGTGTGCATGCACATCCTATGTGCATAAATGAGAATGAATGCATACATGCATGCATAAAGAAAAGAAAGGATTTCAAGTGAGAAACTAATGGTTAATGATAAATCAACACTTGATTTAGCAACCCGGTCATATCACATACGACCCGACCAAAAGCAAGCCGCCCGATTAATATACGGTATCTCATACACGCATTTTAACCGGGTCCATGCGCATATCGCATATGCGCACCACAACGTTTCGCCTGGACTAGGTAACTCCATTGTGGGACTCTAAGACTCGTCAATACGTCGGCAGTGGGTGATGATCATATCAAGCACCCCCAAGCCGCAAGCGGTCAGCTAAACGTAACGGCCACCCGGATATTGAGCGATCAGAAGAAAACAAGCGAACCTGTTACAACCCCCGTCGAGCCAACCGACAACACTACCGTACAGTCCGGTCTCTTCGTCAGATATGCTGCATATCGAGTCTAGGGATGGTAACGCCGACCCCATTAACTCAATAAGTCGTGCCGATGAATGGTCTATAACAGATCGAGAAACTACTAATAACACTTATCAGCAAATCCAACAGCCCTGGCCAGGGACTTACTGATATAGCCAGTCGAGCACAGCACAACATCAACTCCCAATACCGGGAGAGACGAAACCCCTCCTATCGCTCATCGCCATCGTGTGTCTCGGGACTGTACCCAACGGCCACCTGTTTGCACGACTCAGTAAAGCCTGGTAGGGTAGTAATCAAAGTACAGTGGGAGAACACACAAGACTCTATGACGATCTCGGGTCTACAGACTAACCTGCACCATTGTCACCTGAGAACTGCTATCCGACGATAGATATAATTCCATATAGGAGTTCTCTGCGAGTCCGTTCAGTGTACCCAGTCATCACTGAGCACCCGTATACGATCTCGATGTCAAACATCGATGAATGTGGGAACATCCATCGCCCATCATATGGGTCTAGTATCATATACGCTAGTCTACTCTGGTATATCGATGCCCCGTCTCGTTACACCTACGACTAGGGACATTCCAGGATATGCTTATAAACTACAGATGTCCCACTAGTATGATCTCCATCATAATCACAGTAGTCAAGCCTATATCCTCAGGGCTTTATCAACATGTATGAATGAATAAAAGCATGATCAAATCAACATGTCAGATAAAGAAGAACCAGATAGCATACTATCATGTCGAGCAAGAATGTACACTGAATATATATATATATATACATGTATAAATACATCCACTATCACATAATGGCCTCTAGGGCATAAATATATCCAACAATCTCCCACTTGCACTAAGACCAGTTATTGGCGTATCTCATACCCAACATCTCAAAAAGTCGCTCATGCTGCGGCTGAGGGAGGGCCTTGGTGAGTGGATCCGCGGCGTTATTCTTTGTGTCTACTCTCTTAATCTCGATCTCGCGGCGATCTACAATCTCCCGGATCAAATGAAAGCGCTTCAGGATGTGTCTGGACCGCTGATGGGACCTGGGCTCCTTGGCTAACACCATAACCCCATTATTATCACAATACAATGGTATTGGATCAATAATGGTTGGAACTATTCCTAGCTCCGAGACGAACTTCCTCATCCAGACAGCTTCCTTGGCGGCATCATTCGCAGCAATGTACTCAGCTTCCATCATAGAGTCTGCAACGGTATCCTGTTTGGAACTCTTCCAACTTACCGCCCCTCCATTGAAGGTAAATGCAAACCCATAGATAGATTTGCTGTCGTCCTTATCGCTCTGGAAGCTCGAATCGGTAAAGGCCTCCATTTGGAGATCTCCATTACCATACACCAAGAACAATTCTTTAGTCCTTCGCAAGTACTTAAGAATGTTCTTCACAGCTATCCAGTGATTCTCCCCTAGGTTGGATTGATACCTGCTTACAACAATAAGTGCATAAGCTACATCTGGGCGCGTACATAACATCGCATACATTATAGATCCTACTGCCGAAGCATAGGGTATAATGCTCATGCGAGCTCTCTCTTCATCGGTCTTTGGGCAAGAGTCCTTGGAGAGAGTGACCCCATGGCAAGCGGGTAAGGCACCCCGCTTGGAGTCTTCCATACTAAACCTTTTTAGGATGGTGTTGATGTACTTGGTTTGGGACAATCCCAATAACCTCTTGGATGTATCCCTATAGATCCTAATGCCCAGAATGTATGTGGCATCACCCAGGTCCTTCATGGAGAACCTTAGTGATAAGAAAGATTTGACCGACTGTAGCATAGGAATATCATTTCCTATCAGAAGAATGTCATCCACGTACAATACGAGGAATGTGACGGCTCTCCCCACAGCCTTCTTATAAACACAAGGTTCATCTGGATTTTTGATGAAATCAAACTCTTTGATAACATCATCGAAACAGATGTTCCAACTCCGTGATGCCTGCTTTAACCCATATATGGATTTAAGCAATCTACATGCTTTCTCGCTGCTCCCACTGTCAATGAAGCCCTCTAGCTGATCCATATAAACGCATTCTTCTAAATCTCCATTTAGAAATGCCGTTTTAACGTCCATCTGCCAGATTTCATAGTCGTAGTGAGCAGCAATAGCAAGTAGGATCTGAATGGATTTAAGCATGGCTACGGGCGAAAAAGTCTCGTCATAGTCCAAACCTGGTCTTTGACGAAAACCCTTCGCCACAAGTCTTGCTTTATAGGTCTCTACTTGCCCATCTACACCAATCTTTCTTTTAAAGATCCATTTGCACCCCACAGGTTTTACCCCAGGGGGTACAACGTCCAAAGTCCATACTTTGTTGGTGTACATAGACTCCATTTCGGATCTCATGGCATCCAACCACTTCATAGAGTCACCACTCGTGATAGCTTGCTGAAAACTGATAGGGTCATCATCCTCCATGATGCAGTCTTCTCTGTCACCATCAATGAGGAAACCGTAGTACCTCTCCGGTGGGCGAGAAGTCCTACCAGACCTACGGAGTGGTCGAGATTCCTCAGTTTCTATTGCAACAGCCGGTTCAACCAATTCGTCATTTGTAGTTTGTGTCTCTAGAACCTCTTCTAGATCCACCACATTGCCATCATCTTTATCTGTGAAAAACTCTTTTTCCAAGAATGTGGCATATTGAGAAACAAACACCTTTTGTTCCTCCTTGTGGTAGAATAGATATCCATAAGAGTTCTTTGGATATCCCACAAAGTTACACATGACCGACCGTGTCTCGAGTTTTTCCGGATTCTGCTTTTTAACATAGGCCGGGCAACCCCAAATCTTAATCCTCTTAAGAGATGGTCTCTTCCCATGCCATATCTCATATGGCGTGGTAGACACGGTTTTGGTTGGAACCCTGTTCAAAAGAAACGCTGCAGTCTCCAGTGCATGCCCCCAAAATGAGACAGGTAACTCAGCATCACTCATCATGGATCGGACCATATCTAATAGGGTCCTATTCCGTCGTTCATACACACCGTTGTGTTGTGGTGTGTAAGGAGGAGTGAGTTGAGAGAGAATCCCATTCTCTTTTAGGAAGTTTGCAAATTCTGTACTGAGGTACTCCCCACCTCGATCTGATCGAAGCATCTTGATACTCAAGCCGGTTTGTTTTTCTACTTCTTGTTTATATTCAGTGAATTTCTCGAAAGCTTCGGATTTGTTCTTTAATAAAAATACATGACCGAATCTTGAGAAATCGTCAGTGGAAGTAATGAAGTAAGAAAAACCGCCTCTAGCCTGTGTAGACATTGGCCCACATACATCACTATGTATGAGTCCTAGGAGCTCGGTAGCTCTTTCTCCGTGTCCGGTAAATGGAGTTTTGGTCATTTTACCCTTGATACAAGACTGGCAAATCACATAAGATTTATATTCAAAAGGGTTTAAATATCCATCTTTGTGTAACTTGTTTAGTCTTGTTTCGTTAATATGACCAAGTCTACAGTGCCAAAGAAAAGTTTCATTTATTTCTGAAAGTTTTCTTTTATTAGTGTGTTGTTTGCTGAAAACTGTGTGTTGATTTAGGACGTATATCCTGTTATTAAGTGTACCATACCCAACCAACATTTGATTCAGGTGAATGTTCATAACATTGTTCTGCAATACAAAATTATATCCTTCATTGTCTAACAAAGAAACAGATATTATATTACAAAGCATACTTGGTACAAAATAACATGGGTTCAAAACCAATATACACCCAGATGGCAACCCCAAGTGATCTTTCCCACAGCGACTGTATGTACATTGGAACCATTTCCAACGCGGAAAGTATGGTCACCTGTCTTCAAAACCTTGCTATTTCTCAGCCCCTACATAGAATTGCAAATGTGAGAACCTGAACCGGTATCTAATACCCAGGAAGCAGAGTTTATTGAAAAACAGTTTTCTGTCACAAACACACCTGAAGCGGAAGCATCCCCATGCTTCTTCTTGAGATTTAAGTACTCGGTACAGTTGCGCTTCCAATGTCCTATTTTGTGGCAATGAAAACATTCACCTTTCCCCGATTCTCCAGCTTTGAACTTTTCCTTTCCCTTCATCTTTTTAACTCCACCCTTAGGATTGGTGGGCTTCTTCTTTTTCTTTCCTTTGGCCTTAGCCTTTGGGCAAGAAGAGGAAGATTGTCCAACAGTCATAACGGGAGTTTTCACTGATTTCAGTGTGCTCTCTGCACTCCTTAAGATATTAAGGAGTTCAGGTAGTTCCCACTCCATGTTGTGCATGTTGAAGTTAACTATGAACTGAGCAATGGTGGATGGGAGGGACTGCAGAATAATATCCGTATATTGTTCATTGTCCATTGTGCATCCAAGGTCCTCAAGCTCTTCTATGAGAGCTATCATCTTCAGAACATGGTCTCCTACTGATGTGCCAGGGGCCATTCGCATCTGAAACAATTTCTTTGATGCTTCGTATCGTATTACGCGGGATTGCTCTCCGTACAACTCCTTTGTATGGAGAAATATGGCTTGAATGTCCATATTCTCGTGCTGCTTTTGATGTGTGTTGTCCATCGATGCAAGCACGAGGCATTTGGCCGTGGCACAGTCAGCATCCCATGTCTTGCGGACTTCAATGTCCGCAACTGAGGATTTTGGACCTGGGACGGGCGGGGCTGAAGCCGTGAGGACATATGATACTTTATCATAAGTCAAGGCAATTTTCAGATTCCTTAGCTAGTCTTTATAATTAGTCCCATTCAGTTTATTTTTATCTAGTAGAAGCTTGAGTCCAGTCATTGGTATCTGCCATTAAGAGAGAGATAAGAATACACTCAGCGAAAACTCTTGCAAAGATCAGATTGGTTATTATCTTGTCTAATCGATGTCTCCCACTGCTTTAATCAAGTTTTTCTTTCAAACCTTAAAAAGAAAACTAGCCAGGATTAATTACAGTCTACAACTTCGCTAACCGTTCAGCCAGGCCAGTGTCGGTACTTGAGGGAGGTTCCCTGTTCTTTCGCACGGACCTAATTAAAGTAAACCTCTTTTTCCCAGAGGCGTAGCCCCGTTAACACCTTTCTAGATACCTAATGATTTAGCTAATTATAAACTGCAAAACTCTCCTAGGAGCAACTATTGTCCACAGTGGGATCGGGATCCAACCATCATATGGAAGGTATGCAATCTCATTGCAAATCTCAACACTTGAAATTCCCGATATGATTTTTACCCCTAGTACTTATGTCCTTAACTATGGTCAACAAATCATAAGCACCAGTCAAGTTCTACCCGTCATTTCTTGATTAATTAGACCCACCCATATGACCCTTAACTATGGTCAACAAAGTCGCATGAATGTCCTAATTAATCTGCATCATATGCAGTGTAGGAAGACATCACTTAGCTACCGTTCACTACGCCTTAACTAAAGTCAACAAACGTAGCACGAATACTAAGTACTCTACTTCCAAAAATGACGGAGGGTTGTGGATGATTTTTAAGAAAATCTTTAACGCTTTGAACTTGATATCGTCGTAGAATCAAATGGTTTTCAAAAGGAGTGGCTTGTGCTCCGCAGTTTTGAAATATAGCTTTTTCATAAAGAGCCGAGTGGTTTTCAAATGTGATTCTATGACATCTTTTTAGGTTTATTTTCTTTACATTAATCATATTAATGTAGTCCCATCATTTAAGTCCTTAAGCCAATCACAGAAAAGAAACGAAAATATAATGTACGCTTATGCCATCCGCATTCGCTGCAATGTTCCGTTATGCACCGTTAGGTTACTTAACTAACGACATACCGGGACGGGACTAGCGCGGGTGTAAAACATAAGCAACGTCTACTATATATCTCATATATAATATATCGTTCGTCTCAGATATCACAGAACACAGGCAGCAGAAACATATATATAATGTGGGATATACTAGGACGTCCGTATTTAGTATTTAGCCAACAACAGAAAATATGGATTCCACAGTCGCGATGAATAGCCAAGCCACACCCCTAGACCCCTACGAGAGCGGCAAGTGACCCTACCAATCCTGGAGTTTAGGAGACCCGGTCTCGACTCCTCGAGATGGCCTCCCACTGAACCCCAGAACCCGGTCACTTGTGCTCCCCTCCTTGGGTCTATCCTAATGCGGAAAAGTAAATAATATACAACACTGGTGATATCAACCTCAACCTGAAAGTGCACCAAATAAAAGAATATTACATTACATTTGAATTTTACATGAATGAAAAATAAAACTCTCATCTCACATAAAACCCCCCGACTATTCAATCGCGACAATCCTGCACATCATATATCAGCAACACATAATATCATATATCATCAACGTAAGTAAGTATGCGTACCCCGATTGTCGTTGATGTATAGCAACGAAACCAGCGATATGCGACATACTACACTTACGGTCACAGAAAAGAAAGTGTAAAACTATAATATTTGGAATCCGCATTCTCTTTAGACATCGTAAATCCGAGATATCACATACCTCGCATTTCATGCCTAACTATATGAATTCCACATATTGTATCACATTCAAGATAAATAGACAGTATTAAACATTTCGATCAAATAATCAAATACCCAAAATTTCCTAAAGCTCAACACTTGAGCGGAGTTCAAAAAACCCGGAATGTGTCACAGTAGTAGCGGTCCAGCCGTAGAAGGGTCAAGCCAACGCCTCACATGTGGCACGCCGTACTGCCTCAAACCCTAAGGTTCAAAAGGCAGTTCAAGACGGTCAAATAATCGGGTTAAGGTTTGTTTTCTTCTAGAGGGTCCACCACAAAACTGGCACGCATTACTGAAAGATTTAAACTCGAGAAAAGATTCAACACTTGAAAATTTTTCGTGTCGGGAAAAAGTGAGTTAATGATATCCGTTCGAACTTTTTAATACTTTCTAAATTATCCGAAAAAGGCATGAGATTTAAAATTCCGATCGAATCACCGAATCCAAAACAATCTCCAGAACATATATCACTGAAACTAGATTAAAAATACCCAAAAACATTTATAAGCAGGTAAGAACATTATTGTGCAAACACGAGCCAATGATTCCTCTGTACGGCCGCGGAGCCGCGGCCTAAGCAAGCTCTGGCCCCGGTTCCGCGGTAGGATGTACTGTTCATTGGTTCGTATTTTACAGTATTGCTTAGATTTGCCTGCTGAATTTTTTACATATTTTTAATTCTGAAAATGACACAGTTTGAAAAAATGTCCAGAGAGTGTTCAAGAAGTCCGTATTTTGGTTCGATCGGAGTTTTAACTTCGCTAAGGTGTCGCCTAAAGTTCTAGGTCGGCTCTGATACCAATGTTAGGTTTACCTAGCACCTCATGAAGGGTTTGCAAGTATCACATGTCTCAAAATTAAATTTTTAAGGTGCTAAGTGAACATGCAAAGAATCATCACTAGAATTTTAGGGTTTCTAAACATACACATCATCACAAGTAGATAAAGCTAGGGTTTTGAGAGTACAACTTTTGTAGCTCCCTACGCTAGACTCCTCGGCTACTTGAGGGTTGGAAAACGTCCGCTTGAGAACCTCTAGGTCCACGATGATCCACCCGGAGTCCTCTTTGTCCAAGCTTGAAACTTTACAAGATCAAGAGAAGAAAATGGAAGCTAACACTCTTCATAAGTGGGCAAGACTAGTGTAGAATGGTATTGTGGTTGGTTTTCTCACTTCAAAATCCTAAGTTGTTTACTCTTTTGCTTACTTGAAAGAACTAGAGAGCAAGAGAGAAAGGAGGAAGAAAATGATGGCTTTCTAAGCTCAAAGATAATGATAAGCTTACAAATAAAAATGAGAAAATGAAAATATATATTTTCACTCTCTCATCTTTAACCATGGTTGTAAAATATCTTAGATATTTTTGTTTGGAAAAGAAATGACCATAGAAATTAGATCATGGTTAGTCAAAGGGTTAATGCAAGGTCAAAGCAATAAACCATGAAACAATTTCTATTTCAACTATCTTTTTCCAAATAAATAATATCCATAAATATTTTACAAAGGTGTGAGTCTTATATTGCCACCATCTACTATATAATCAACCATGATAACCTTTGTGTATGCATGTATGTGTGCATGCACATCCTGTGTGCATGAATGAGAATGAATGCATACATGCATGCATAAAGACAAGAAAGGATTTCAAGTAAGAAACTAATGGTTAATGATAAATCAACAATTGATTTAGCAACCCGGTCATATCACATACGACCCGACCAAAAGCAAGCCGCCCGATTAATATACGGTATCTCTTACACGCATTTTAACCGGGTCCATGCGCATATCGCATATGCGCACCACAACGTTTCTCCTGGACTAGGTAACTCCATTGTGGGACTCTAAGACTCGTCAATACATCGGCAGTGGGTGATGATCATATCAAGCACCCCCAAGCCGCAAGCGGTCAGCTAAACGTAACGGTCACCCGGGTATTAAGCGATCAGAAGAAAACAAGCGAACCTGTTACAACCACCGTCAAGCCAACCGACAACACTACCGTACAGTCCGGTCTCTTCGTCAGATATGCTGTATATCGAGTCTAGGGATCGTAACGACGACCCCATTAACTCAATAAGTCGTGCCGATGAATGGTCTATAATAGATCGAGAAACTACTAATAACACTTATCAGCAAATCCCAACAGCCCTGGCCAGGGACTTACTGATATAGCCAGTTGAGCACAGCACAGCATCAACTCCCAATACCGGTGTAAGTCCACGTTACTTCTCTCGGTACTTACGGGCTTGCGGAAATGATGAAAAACGATTTTTCTAGAGGTGGTAACATGGACTCAAAATACGGATCTTTATTAAACAACTATCTAACAATCCTAACAAGAGTTTTACCTACTCGGTTAGGTGGTTATACCTTAACTTGAACTCCTTCGTCTTCAACTCCTTTCGGTGGTCGGATCGGCCTCACCTCGTCGTCTCCTTGCGCCGAAGATGGATCCACCTGAAAGCTTCTACCTTTGGCTTCACTTCAAACTAGAAGAAACTAGAACACTTGGTTTGCTAAACCTTATGAACTAGGATGAGTAGAGGAGTGTGTTGGGTTTTATATTAATGGTTCTTGCTTCTCAACACATGAGACAAGTGAACCATGAACTAGAGAGAGAGAAAGAGGAAGAGGGAGAGCTCAAGCAAGAGAGAGAAAGAAAATGAGAGAATGAGCAACTCTTTTGCCATCCAAGCTCTCATAATCCAAAATCATGATAACTCATAATAGTAATTGAGTATTATGTGATGGTTCAAGTCAAAATGGCCATATCATTTCATGCACTCATTCTGCAAAAAGAAACAAGCAAGAAAAAGTCTTTGCCATGAAATGATAGCCATTGTAATGATGGTGGTCAACTAGTCCAACCTAGTCAACCGGTCAACAAAGTCAACAAGTCAACAAAGTCAACCCTTCATCTCAACCATGACACAATAATACTTAATTAATATTATCATTAATCATATTTCTTATTCTCATTAGGGTTTAGCAAAAGTCAATGGTCAACAGTCAACAGTCAACAACCCCAATGAGAATCCTCTGCCTCTGTCTCTCTATCAACTGTGCATACACACCCGCATCCGTGTTCCGAGGAACACGAATACAAACGAGATAATACCAATCCCAAAATATACACTAGGATCTGGCTTAAACCAAAGCCCGCTAGTGTTAACTGCCCGGACACTAAACGTGCACAAGTGCACGGATGTGACCGAACCCTGTCGCAAAACCATGCGACCTCTACTCTTTTGCCTAAAGGCGAATAGCTTTCTGTGTGGGACTCTAAAGACTTGACACTACGCTGGCAGTGGGTTTAACCACAGACCGCAAGCGGCACTAGCTGTGCGTAACGGTCCCCAGGTAGATGCCGATAAGAAGACTGACGAGGTGAAACCTATCTGAACTCCTACTGAGCCTAAATGTGACAATCTGCGTACAGTCCGGTCTGTTCGTCTGAGAACATCGCATGGTGGGCCTAGGGGGGCGGTAAACGTCAGTCCCCTAAAAGCGGTACAAGTCATGTCGAAGTGTAGCCCAGAACACCCTGAGATAACACTGGAAACCTACCAGTATATCTCGCTTGCCCTGGCCAGGGACTTTGTGTAATGGCTCTCCGAGACACAGCGCGATATCAACCCCCAATACCAGGAGAGACGAATCCTGTCTAACCGTCACTGCCTCCAAGTGCTTCAGGACTGCACCCAACTACTACCTGTTTGCACGACTCCTTTGAGCCGTGGTAGGGTAGTAATCTAAGTACAGTGGGAACACACTCGAGGCGAAGTGACAGTGTCAAGTCAGCGGACTAAGCTGTACTCATGTCACCTGGGATCTGATAACTGATGATAGGTATAGTACCAACCAACAGTTCCCCACGAGTCCTGTCCAGTGTACTCGTAACCTAACGAGCACCCGCATACTATCTCAAGTACGACATACTGACGGCTGTGGGACAGACCGTCTCCCCTGCTGGGATGAGAAGCGCATACGCTAGTCTACTCCGGAGTATCGATGCCCTATCTCAATAGTCCTACGACTAGGGACCTGCATAAGGATGTGCTTGTGGATTACCCAGCCCCCATGAGTGTGACTGCCATCACAACGCTGGTAATCAAGCAAAGATCCTAAGGGCTCCACTAATGTGTATAGGTGATATACTAAAATAAACACATGTACACATTAAAGCAGAAACAAACCAAGTAGCATACTACTATTTTGAGCAAGATTGTCTATACAAGGTGAATATCCCAAGCTTCCATTAAGTAATATACAAACTAGTATGATACACTAATGGCCTCTAGGGCATATACACTAACAACCGGGAGAGATGAAACCCCTCCTATCGCTCATCGCCTTCGTGTGTCTCGGGACTGTACCCAAGGGCCACCTGTTTGCATGACTCAGTAGAGCCGTGGTAAGGTGGTAATCAAAGTACAGTGGGAGAACACACAAGACTCTATGACGATCTCGGGTCTACAGACTAACCTGCACCAGTGTCACCTGAGAACTGCTATCCGACGATAGATATAATTCCATATAGGAGTTCTTGGCGAGTCCGTCCAGTGTACCCAGTCACCACTGAGCACCTGTATACGATCTCGATGTTAAACATCGATGAATGGGGGAACATCCATCGCCCATCATATGGGTCTAGTATCATATACGCTAGTCTACTCTGGTATATCGATGCCCCGTCTCGATACACCTACGACTAGGGACATTCCAGGATATGCTTATAAACTACAGATGTCCCACTAGTATGATCTCCATTATAATCACAGTAGTCAAGCCTATATCCTCAGGGCTTTATCAACATGTATGAATGAATAAAAGCATGATCAAATCAACATGTCAGATAAAGAAGAACCAGATAGCATACTATCATGTCGAGCAAGAATGTACACTGAATATATATATATATATACACACACATGTATAAATACATCCACTATCACATAATGGCCTCTAGGGCATACATATATCCAACACGTAAGTGTAATATGTGGTGTATCGCCGGTTTCGTTGCTATATGTCAACGACAATTGGGATACGCATATTTACTTACGTTGATGACATGTGATGTTATGTGTTGCTGGATATGTTATATTTGATCGTCCTGTTTGAATAGCCGGGTTTTTTTTATGTGAGATGAGTGTTTTTCTTTTTCATTCATGCAAAAACTTGTATGTAATATTCTTTTATTGGGGCACTTCCGGGCTGAGGATGATGTCACCATTGTATATTATTTACTTTTCCGCATTAGGATAGACCCAAGGCGGGGAGCACAAGTAACCGGGTTCTACAGTCCAGTGGGAGACCATCTTGAGGAGTCGAGTCCGGGTCTCCTAACTCTAGAATTGGTAGGGTTGCTTGCCGCTCTCGTAAGGGTCTACGGGTGTGGGATTGGCTATTCATCACGACCGTGGAATCCTTGTTTTATACAGGCTCAAAATAAAATACGGACGTCCTAGTATATCCAATATTTCATATGTTGTTTTCTGCTGCGTTATCTGTGATGTGATCATGTGATATGTTCAGATAGATATTGTATATAGTATATATGATATATTATATAGACGTTGCGTATGTTTTACACCCGCGCTAGCCCTGCCCCGTTCTGCCGTTAGTTACCTAACCTAACGGTGCAGACGGGACATCGAGGCGAATACGGATGGCATAAGTGTACGTTGTATTTATCCGTGATGTTTAGGTGGACTTTAATGATGGGACATTCATTAATGAGATTAATGAAAGAAAATAAACCTTAATGATGTTGTGGAATCGAATTTCAAAAATAAGGTAGCTCTAGTTGTTGCTTCGCATAGCGGTGTTCCTTGTAGAACATCCAGCACCTTATTCGATAAGGAAAGAGCCGAGATCCCTTCACCGGGAGTGACGGTTAGTGTATATGCCCTAGGGGCCATTATTGTATCATACTAGTTTGTATATTACTTAATGGAAGCTTGGGATATTCACATGTATATAACAGTCTTGCTAAACATGGTAGTATGCTACTTGGTTTTTTCTATCTTAATATATGAGTATACGTATTGATAGAGCTCTTAGGATCTTGCTTGACTACCAGCGTTGTGATGGCAGTCACACTAGTGGGGGCTGGGTAGTCTACAAGCACATCCTTATTCAGGTCCCTAGTCGTTGGATTATCGAGACAGGGCATCGATACTCCGGAGTAGACTAGTGTGTACGCTTCTCATCCCAGTTGGGGAGATGGTCTGTCCCACAGCCATCAGTACGTCGTACTGGAGATAGTATGCAGGTGCTCGTTAGGTTACGGGTACACCGGATAGGACTCACAGGGAACTGTTGGTTGGTTTTATACCAGTCGTCAGTGAACAGTTCCCAGGTGACATGAGTACAGCATAGTCCGCAGACTTGACACTGCTACTTCGTCTCGAGTGTGTCCCATTGTTCTTAGATTGATGCCCTACCACGGCTCAAAGGAGTCGTGCAAACAGGTAGCAGTTGGGTGCAGTCCCGAGCACTTGGAGGCAGTAGCGGTTAGACAGGATTCGTCTCTCCCGGTATTGGGGGTTGATATCGTGCTGTGTCAGAGAGCCATTACGCAAAGTCCCTGGCCAAGGCAAGAGAGATTTGCTGGTAGGTTCCAGTAGTTTCTCAGGGTGTAATGGGTTTCGCTCTGACACGACTTATACCGCTATTAGGGGACTGACGCTTGCCGCCCCCCTAGGCCCGATATGCGATAGTCTTAGACGAACGGACCGGACTTTATGGAGATTGTCACATCAGACTCAGTAGGAGTTCGGATGGGTTTCCTCATCGGCCTTCTTATCGACATCTACCTGGGGACCGTTATGTACAGCTAGTGCCGCTTGCGGTCTGTGGTTAAACCCACTGCCAGCGTAGTGGTCGAGTCTCTAGAGTCCCACACAGAGAGTTTCCCTACTCCAGGCGAAACGATATAGAGGTCGTATGGTTTTACGACAAAGGTTCGGACGCATACGTGTGTTTACGCACGTACGACTTTCGGACAGTTTTTACTAGTCGGCTTTGGTTTAAGCCAGTTACTAGTATCCGGTTATTGGATTTATACAGTCTAAAGTTTTTCCGTGTTTTCACGGATAGGAGGGGCGTTCTCGTAATTGCGCGAGAAGCTTCTAGAAGATGGTGACTAAGGGGGTTAAGGTGGCATATACATTAAATGAGATTAGTGAGTCATATGGATGATTCATCCATGTCATTAATGCATTATAAATGCTTAATGACTCATGGAGATGAATCACCATTAGATATTTATCAAGCATGGTTGTAAATCATTTTCTTTTCTTTTCTTGATAAACAATAATGCTTGATATATATTATGATAGCTCATTTTCTCATTTCATTATTATTCTCACCTTCTCTCTCCTCAAGCTTCCTCTCTTCAAACCCTAATCCTCCCCTCTCATGTGTTGAGTACAAGGATTAGTTAGACTACTTAATCCATAACCCTCACTCTATATCATCTAGGTACTTTGATTAGTACTTAAAGAAACCTAGTTGCCTCAAGTTTAGAGGCAAAACTTGAAGTAAAGCTCTCGTGGTGGATCGTCTACTACTTGGAGAAGGCCGAGGAGGAGGTGGAGTTCGTAAAGACGAAGGACACGGTTCTTTAGGTATAATCACTTCACATAGTAGTTTAGAACTTCTATGATAGTTGTTAGTTATCGTTTAGCTTTGATTCATGCGGTTAGTCGATGTTTAAGCAAAGAACAAGATCGTTTTTCATATTTCCGCCTCCCCGGAAGTCGTGGGGTGTTGTACATCGACTTACAGTGGTATCAGAGCCTCGCTAAACAATAATTAACTCATTAGCAAAGTCGTAAGATATTCGAACGCAAAACGAACCAAAAAACGACATCGATATCACTACTTTCTGTCGAATTTTAAACAGGCTCTAAAAACTTTTCAGGATGCTTCAGAATAACCTACAGAGAATTGTAAGAAAATTGGTGAAAAATGGGTTCCTGAATCGGCCAAACGACCGCGGAACCGCGGCGAATCCCACCGATCCGCCGTGGAATCGCGGCCGAGTTGGGGCTGATTCAACCCAATTTTCACCAGTAATTCTTCTGTGATATTTTTGTGTTTTCTGAGATGTTTATTTTTCTGCTCAAGTCTCAGGTCCACAGAGAAATATTGGAGTAGAATCTAAAAGCGTTTGATCGATCGAAATTTTACGATGTTTGCTAATTTGATTATATCTGTGTTTGTATAATGTGTTCGTAAACCTCCCCTAACTGCTAGTATGTCAGTTGGCAGGGGGTTGCACATTTCTGTAATGGTTTTTACTGTTTGTGGATATGAACTGTATTGGACTGTTGTGATGATTAGCCGGGGTTTGTGATGGGTTATTATTTTAATTCATTCGATGTAACTGTAATATGTTGTAATATTATTTTGCGGGGCACATCCAGGTTGCGGTTGTAGCCACCGATGTATTATTTCTTTTTTACTGTTTTTGCTCCTAGGATAGACCCAAGGTGGGGTACACAAACTACCGGGTACTTTGAAGTGTTTAGTGGCCTACTCACTTTGTTGAGGGAGACCGCTTCACTTCGGGTATTTGACGGGTAGTTTGCCGTACCCGTAGGGATCTAGGGTGGGGTAATGGCTATTCATCAAAACTGTGTAAATCCGTCTTTTGTTGCAGGCTCTAAACAAACACGGATTGCTTACAAATCCAATAAAGTTCGTATGAGATCTGGAATGCCTATTATTGCGTCTGACGAATTTACAATATCTATATATGATAGCTATTTAGACGTCACTTATGTTTTACACCCGCACTTGCCCAGCCCCCGCTCTGCCGTTAGTTAAGTAACCTAACGGGTGATGACGGGACCCCATGGCGAATGTGGATGGCATAAGAGGATGTTGTATTTTCGTTATTTTCTGCAATGATAGGTTAATGATGGGACGCATTATTTATAATGCGAAGAAAATAAACCAAAAGTTTAATCGTTGGAACAATTTAAAAGAAACCACTCGGTTAATTTTAAAAACAGATATTTTTAAATACGGAGCTTTAACCACTCCTTTTAAAAGCTATCAGGTTCCTTCGGTTATATCAAGTTCACTACGTTCACGGTTTTGCCAAAACCGTTCGTAGCCCTCCGTCATTTCATCTGGGTATTCAGTAGTATTCAAGCTATGTATTTTGACCTAACGCCAAGGCATAGTGTTTGGTAGCTACTGGATATTCATTTGTTGCATAGATAGATGAGTTAGTTTGGGACAGTCGTATTATCATTTTGGCCGAACGTCAAGGATATATACGGATGGGTTCAAATTGACAAGATAATGATGGGTAGAACTTGACATGTGACTTATGACATTTTGACCTAACGCCAAGGTCATAAGAGCATGGGGAAAAAATATATATCGGGAATTTCTAAAGAAACTGAAATTTGCAAAGAGTTGCATAACATTTGGAGTTTAATGAATGTTGGTAGGATTCCTTCAACATTATCATACGATGATATTTGGATCCCGATCCTACTGTGAGTATATGCTACTCATCAGGATATTCGTCACTTAACGATCAATGCTATAAACCAAGTAGGTGTCAAGAAAGGTGTCAGCGGGGTTACGCCCCCAGAGAAAAGAGGTTATTTAATTAAGGAACTTCGCGAAAGCGTTGGAAAACCTCCCTCGAAGTATCGACACCAGCCTGGCTGAACGGTTAAGCAAGTATTGTACAGTGAGAATAATCCTGGCTAATTCTTCTTTTATGGTTTGAGGAAGGATTCGAGAAACAGTGGGAGCCATCAAGTTTAGATAAACTAAAAACCACTCTAAACTTGCAAGAGCATCATGCTAAAGAGTTTTCTTCTCTCTCTCCTAATTGCAGCGACCCTGAAAATGACTGGACTTAAGTTACTTTTAGAGAAAAATATACTGACATGGCCAAACTATAAAGATTGGCTGCGGAATGTCAAAATGGCCTTGACTTATGACAAATTGGGGTATGTCCTCACCACTAAGGCACCTGAAGTCCCAGGTCCCAAATCCAGTAATGCGGATAAGGAAATCCGCAAAACCTGGGATTTAGATTGCGCGAAAGCCAAGTGCATCGTGCTTGCATCGATGAACAATGAACATCAGAGGAGGCACGAGGATATGGATCTTGACTCTATATTTCTCCATACAAAAGATCTGTATGGGGAGCAATCTCGTATAGCAAGATACGAGACCTCAAAGAACTTGTTTCGAGCGAGGTTGGCTGTCGGGTCATCGGTAGGAGAACATGTCCTAACGATGATCGGCTATATAGAAGAGCTCGCAGACCTTGGGACGACTTTGGATAATGAGCTCTATACAGACCTTATTCTCTAGTCCCTTCCTCCCACATACGCCCAGTTTATCCTGAACTTCAACATTCAAAGAAAAGAAGTTGAACTTCTGGAACTCCTGAACATGTTAAGGAGTGCAGAGGGCACCTTGTAGAAGGCAAGGGAAACACCCGCTATGTTTGTTGGCGGTGATTTTTCTTCCGGGTCCAAGGCTAGAGTCAAAGGAAGGAAAAAGAAGGCCGCCCCCAGACCTAGAGGAGGTGTAAGTAAGGTGGGAGGGAAGGGAAAGAAAAAGTTTGTGGTACCGGTAGTGGGCCAGGATGAATGCTTCCATTGTCACAGGAAAGGGCATTGGAAGAAAGATTGCAAGGCGTGGAACGCCAAGAACCAGGAACCGAAGCAAGCTGTGGCTTCGACTTCAGGTGTGTTTGTAATTTAGAATTGTCTGTCAATCAACTCTACTTCCTGGGTATTGGATACCGGATCAGGATCTCATATTTGCAATTCATTGCAGGCACTGAGAAACCGTAGAGTGCTGAAGGAAGGTGATATGACCCTGATGGTTGCTAACGGAGCTAGCGTGGGAGCTGTGTCCGTAGGGGATTATCACCTGGAATTGACGAGTGGACACATTTTGGTTTTACATAACTGTTTTTGTGTACCCAGCTTAACGTGTAATATCATATCTGTTTCCTTGTTATCAAATAAAGGTTATGATTTCACGTTTGGAAGTGGTGTTGTTAACATCCACCTTAATCATAGTTTGATTAGGTCCGGTACACTGGAAAACGGTATATATGTGTTCAACCAACTCCAAATTTTCAATGTCCAGAACGCACTAAAAAGAAAGTCTCCAGATTTAAATAAAGCTTTCTTATGGCATTGTAGACTGGGTCACATCAATGAGAGAAGGTTGACTAAGTTGCACAGAGAAGGATATTTGGACTCGTTCGAATATCAAACTTATGACACTTGTCAATCTTGTCTCAAAGGAAAGATGACAAAGACTCCATTTACTGGACATGGAGTAAGAGCGAGCGAGCTCTTAGGACTCATACATAGCGATGTATGTGGTCCAATGTCTATACAAGCAAGAGGTGGTTTTTCCTATTTCATTACTTTAACGGATGATTACACAAGGTACGGATTCATTTATCTAATGAAACATAAATCCGAGGCTTTTGAGAAATTCCAAGAGTATAAGAATGAAGTAGAAAACCAAACCGGCAAAAGTATCAAGACACTAAGATCTGATCGAGGTGGTGAATACTTGAGTGCCGAGTTCCTAGGTTACCTAAAAGAGAAAGGAATTCTCTCTCAGCTTACTCCTCCATACACTCTACAGCATAACGGTGTATCGGAGAGACGGAATCGAATCCTATTGGATATGGTACGATCCATGATGAGTAATGCTGAGTTACCGCGATCTTTTTGGGGTTATACGCTAGAATCAGCGGCATATCTTCTGAACATAGTACCTTCCAAGACTGTGCGTACCACTCCATATCAGATGTGGAGTGGGAAGAAACCCCATCTACAGTATATAAAGATTTGAGGATGTCCAGCTTTTGTTAAAAAGCAGCATGTGGACAAGCTCGAGGCACGATCAGTAAAATGTAAGTTTGTGGGATATCCAAAGAACTCCAGGGGATATCTATTCTATTACGCAGAGGAACAAAAGGTATTTGTTTCTCGTAATGCCCATTTTCTAGAACATCAGTTTTTAGAAAAGGAATCAAATGGGAGCGAAATAGAACTGGAAGAAATTCCAGAACCACAAGCTAATACTGAAAATTTGGTAGAACCGGTAGTTCAAGAAGAACAGGACATTCCCGCACCCCTCCGCAGGAGTAGTAGGCCGTCTAATCCGCCTGAGAGATACTACGGTTTTCTCATAGATGGGGATAGAGAGGATTGCATCATAGATGATGATGAACCTATTGGCTTCCAGCAGGCCATCCAGAGCGGCAACTCGGTACGATGGCTAGATGCAATGCGGAACGAAATGGAGTCCATGTACACCAACAAAGTATGGACTTTGGACTTTGCTCCAGATGGGGTAAAACCCATAGGATGCAAATGGATCTTCAAGAAAAAGATTGGTGTAGATGGACAGGTGGAAACCTATAAGGCTAGACTTGTTGCAAAGGGTTTTCGTCAAAGACCTAGTTTGGACTATGACGAAACTTTTTCTCCAGTGGCTATGCTCAAATCCATTCGGGTCCTTCTTGCTATTGCTGCCTTCCATGATTATGAAATCTGGCAGATGGACTTAAAGACGGCTTTTCTGAATGGAAATTTAGAAGAGTGCGTCTATATGGATCAGCCAGAGGGTTTCAATCAGAGTGGGAGCAGCGGGAAAGTATGCAAGTTGCTTAAGTCCATTTATGGACTGAAGCAGGCATCGCGGAGTTGGAACATCTGTTTTGATGAAACGGTCAAAGAATATGACTTCATCAAAAATCCAGATGAACCGTGCATATATAGTAAAGTTGTAGCCAGAAGTGTCGTATTCCTCATCTTGTACGTGGATGACATTCTGTTGATAGGAAATGACATTCCTATGCTACAATCTGTCAAAAGATTCTTGTCACACAGGTTCTCCATGAAAGACCTGGGAGATGCCTCTTACATTCTAGGGATCCGGATCTATCGTGATAGATCCAAGAGGATGTTGGGACTTTCACAGTCCAGGTGTATCGACACTGTACTGAAAAGATTCAGTATGGAAGATTCTAAGCGCGGTAATCTACCGGCTTGTCATGGAATCACCATATCCAAAGAGATGTCTCCCAAGACTAATTTGGAAAGGGAACGCATGTCTATTATACCCTACGCTTCTGCGGTAGGCTCTATAATGTATGCGATGTTGTGCACCAGACCAGATATAGCTTACGCACTGAGCGTGGTAAGCCGGTATCAGTCAGACCCAGGGGAGAAGCACTGGATAGCAGTAAAGAATATTCTCAAGTACCCGAGGAGGACTAAGGAGATGTTCTTGGTTTACGGCGGAAAAGACCTCAGGATGGAGGCCTATGCTGATTCCGGCTTCCAGAGTGATAAGGACGATTCCAAGTCCATGTCGGGTTATGTCTTTACCCTCAATGGAGGGGCGATGTGCTGGAAGAGTTCCAAGCAGGACACCGTTGCTGACTCGACGATGAAAGTGGAGTATATTGCTGCTTGCGATGCCGCAA
The DNA here is from genome assembly GCA_030015575.1 of Agapanthus africanus. Lineage (NCBI taxonomy): Eukaryota > Viridiplantae > Streptophyta > Magnoliopsida > Asparagales > Amaryllidaceae > Agapanthus > Agapanthus africanus. The sequence goes on along the minus strand of JASDDO010000026.1, from coordinate 392,379,696 downwards.
AAGAAGCAGTCTGGATGAAGAAGTTCCTAACAGAACTTCAGGTGGTTCCTACCATTGTTGATCCAATACCTCTGTATTGCGACAACAACGGAGCTATAGCTTTAGCGAAGGAACCAAGGTCCCATCAGAAGTCCAGACATATCTTAAGGCGGTATCACCTGATCAGGGAGATCATTGATCGTCAGGAGATCGAGGTTCGGAGATTTGCTACTGAAGAGAACATTGCTGATCCATTCACAAAGGCCCTACCTCAGATTCAGTTCGAGAGGCTACTCGAGATCATCGGTCTTCGATATGCCAGTACATGGCCCTAGTGCAAGTGGGAGATTGTTAGTGTATATGCCCTAGGGTCCATTATTGTATCATACTAGTTTATATATTACTTAATGGAAGCTTGGGATATTCACATGTATATAACAGTCTTGCTAAACATGGTAGTATGCTACTTGGTTTTTTCTATCTTAATATATGTGTATACGTATTGATAGAGCTCTTAGGATCTTGCTTGACTACCAGCGTTGTGATGGCAGTCACACTAGTGGGGGCTGGGTAGTCTACAAGCACATCCTTATTCAGGTCCCTAGTCGTTGGATTATCGAGACAAGGCATCGATACTCCGGAGTAGACTAGTGTGTACGCTTCTCATCCCAGTTGGGGAGATGGTCTGTCCCACAGCCATCAGTACGTCGTACTGGAGATAGTATGCAGGTGCTCGTTAGGTTACGGGTACACCGGACAGGACTCACAGGGAACTGTTGGTTGGTTTTATACCAGTCGTCAGTGAACAGTTCCCAGGTGACATGAGTACAGCATAGTCCGCAGACTTGACACTGTTACTTCGCCTCGAGTGTGTCCCACTGTTCTTAGATTGCTGCCCTACCACGGCTCAAAGGAGTCGTGCAAACAGGTAGCAGTTGGGTGCAGTCCCGAGCACTTGGAGGCAGTAGCGGTTAGACAGGATTCGTCTCTCCCGGTATTGGGGGTTGATATAGCGCTGTGTCAGAGAGCCATTATGCAAAGTCCCTGGTCAAGGCAAGCGAGATTTGCTGGTAGGTTCCAGTAGTTTCTCAGAGTGTAATGGGCTTCGCTCCGACACGACTTATACCGCTATTAGGGGACTGACGCTTGCCTCCCCCCTAGGCCCGATATGCGATAGTCTTAGACTAACGGACCGGACTGTATGAAGATTGTTACATCAGACTCAGTAGGAGTTCGGATGGGTTTCCTCATCGGCCTTCTTATCGACATCTACCTGGGGACCGTTACGTACAGCTAGTGCCGCTTGCAGTCTGTGGTTAAACCCACTGCCAGCGTAGTAGTCGAGTCTCTAGAGTCCCACACAGAGAGTTTCCCTACTCCAGGCGAAACGATATAGAGGTCGTATGGTTTTACGACAAAGGTTCGGACGCATACGTGTGTTTACGCACGTACGACTTTCGGACAGTTTTTACTAGTCGGCTTTGGTTTAAGCCAGTTACTAGTATCCGGTTATTGGATTTATACAGTCTAAAGTTTTTCCGTGTTTTCACGGATAGGAGGGACGTTCTCGTAATTGCGCGAGAAGCTTCTAGAAGATGGTGACTAAGGGGGTTAAGGTGGCATATACATTAAATGAGATTAGTGAGTCATATGGATGATTCATCCATGTCATTAATGCATTATAAATGCTTAATGACTCATGGAGAAGAATCACCATTAGATATTTATCAAGCATGGTTGTAAATCATTTTCTTTTCTTTTCTTGAAAAACAATAATGCTTGATATATATTATGATAGCTTATTTTCTCATTTCATTATTATTCTCACCTTCTCTCTCCTCAAGCTTCCTCTCTTCAAACCCTAATCCTCCCCTCTCATGTGTTGAGTACAAGGATTAGTTAGACTACTTAATCCATAACCCTCACTCTATATCATCTAGGTACTTTGATTAGCAAAGAAACCTAGTTGCCTCAAGTTTAGAGGCAAAGCTTGGAGTAAAGCTCTCGTGGTGGATCGTCTACTACTTGGAGAAGGCCGAGGAGGAGGTGGAGTTCGTAAAGACGAAGGACATGGTTCTTTAGGTATAATCACTTCACATAGTAGTTTAGAACTTCTATGATAGTTGTTAGTTATCGTTTAGCTTCGATTCATGCGGTTAGTCGATGTTTAAGCAAAGAACAAGATCGTTTTTCATATTTCCGCCTCTCCGCAAGTCGTGGGGTGTTGTACATCGACTTACAGTGACCTCTTTAGCAATAACTAGCAGATGCTACAACCTTCGGTTTGTCTTTTGATTGCTTTTCCAGTTCTTGCTTTGTATAGTGGTATTGTGAATATCCTGCACCTCATTCGACGAGGAAAGAGCCGAGATCCCTTCACCGGGAGTGACCTCTTTAGCGAAACTAGCAAAAGCCTCAAAAACACTCCATTTAAAACCATTTGATTCTGCAACGAGAGCCAGTTCAAAGCGTTAAAGGTTTTCTTAAAAACCATCCGCAACCCTCCGTCATTTTAGGAAGTAGAGTACTTAGTATTCGTGCTGTGTTTGTTGACCATAGTCAAGGCACAGTGTATGGTAGCTAAGTGATGTCTTCCTACACCGCATATGATGCGATTAGTTAGGACAGTCGCGTGACTTTGTTGATCTTAGTTAAGGGTCATGTGGGTGGGTCTAATTAATCACGAAATGACGGGTAGAGCTTGACTAGTGCTTATGATTTGTTGACCATAGTTAAGGTAATAAGTGCTAGGGGTAAAAACCTTTATCGGGAGTTTCAAGTGTTGAAATTTGCAATGAGATTGCATACCTTCTATATGATAGTTGGATCCCGATACCCACTGCGAGTAATTTTTACTCCTGGGAGAGTTTTGCACTTTACAATTAGCCGATCAAGTAGGGGCCTAGAAAGGTGTCAACGGGGTTACGCCCCTGGGAAAACAAGGTTTATTTTAATGAGGTCCGTGCGAAAGCACGGGGAACCTCCCTCAAAGTACCGGCACTGGCCTGGCTGAAAGATTGGCGAACTTGTAGAGTGTAATTAATCCCGGCTAGTCTTTCCTTTTAGGGTTTGAAGGAAGATTTGGTAAAAACAGTGGGAGCCATCCTGATTAGATAAAATATATAACAAATCTAATCTTGCAAGAGCGCACGCAAAGTGTTTTTTCTTCTCTCTCTCTCCAGGTAGCGACCATGTCACGCCTTAATCAAGATAATAATATGGATGTATTGACCGAACCCGCTTGTTATACTGAGCTAGGGAACGTTGGTCCCGCTCCAACTTATAATTATTATAAGACAGAGCAGGAAATTGGGGAATACCAGGATTCCTATGCCACCCAAACGAAGAAAGTGCATGACGATGCATCTTCTTCGGGTGTGTTCATTACATAGAACTTTTTCTCTGTATCCTCTACATCCTGGGTATTAGATACAGGATCAGGATCCCGCAAATGTAATCTGTTACATGGGTTACAGATAGGTAGAGAACTGAGAACGGTAAATAAATTTCATGAGATAGAAACGGTGCAAGTGTTGCAGCCAAGTCTGTTGATAGTTATCACCCTGTATTACTAGAATACATTGATTCTGAAGGAATGTTATTAGATACCGAACCTGATATACAAGATTCGGACACAAGTTCCTGTTGAAACACATGTCTGAAACTTTTGAGTAATTCGAAGAATGTAAGATAGAAGTAGAGAACCAAAACCGGGTAGAAGTATTACGTCCTATGATGAGATCAGGGAGGAGAATACTTGTGCATGGAATTCCTGGACTATTCTAAAGGAGAATGAGATTCTCTCTCAGTATTACTCCTCCGTATACACCACAGCACGTAGGTGTATTGGGGTGGAGCAATTGCACCATATAAGATATGGTGTGCTCTATGATGAGTATTACTGAGTTACCTATTTCCTTTTGGGAGTTATGCACTTGAGAAGCTGCATACCTATTGAATAGGGTTCCAATCAAATCCATTGCCTACCACTTCATATGTGATATGGAATGGGAAGAGCCCATATCTTAAGTTTGCTAAGATTTGGGGTTGTCCGGCCTATGGCTAAAAATAAAATCCGGACAAGCTCGAGGCAAAGTTAGTTCTGTAGAAGTTTGTTGGATATCCCAAGCATTCGCAAGGGAATATCTTCTACCTAACAGAGGAACAAAATGTGTTTTGTTTCTCAACATACCACCTTTGTGAAAGGGAATTTCTTATGAAGAAATTAGTGGTCATGAGGTAGAACTGGAAGGAGTTCCAGCTATACAAACTACAGCTGATGATTTGGTAGAACCAAAGGATTCAATAGATTCTGACGAACCTCAGCCTCTCCGCCGATCTAGCAGGGTTCCTCATCCGCCTGAGAGATACTTCGGTTTCTCGATGACAGTGGGAGCGAGGATTGCATCATGAGATGATGACCCAACTAGTTTCGAGCAGGCCATCAAGAGTGGGGACTCTGTAAGAATGGCTGGATGCTTAGCGATCTGAGATGGAATCCATGTACACCAACAAAGTATGGACTTTGGCTGCTATATCTGAAGGGTTAAATCCCCATCAGGAGCAAGTATATCTTGAGAAGATTACTTGGTGTAGATGGAAAAGTTGAGACTTTCAAAGCTAGACTTGTTAAAGGTTTTCGTCATCGACAAGGATGCAGACGGATGCGCTACCGCGCAACGGCTTTCGCGCTAATGATGAAACCTTTTCCAGTGGCTGTGCTTAAGTCCATCCGGATCCTACTTGCCATTGCTACATACCATGATTACGATATCTGGTGGTTGGGTGTCATGACTACTTTTCTAAATATTGATTTAGAAGAGAGCATCTATAAGAACACAGGCAGAAGGCATCGTAGACAGTAGGAGCAACGAAAACGTGTGCAAGTTGCTTTACTGGATAAAGCAGGCATCACGGAGTTGGAACGTCTGTTTTGATGTGGTAGTCAAAGAGTTTGACTTCATCAAAACAGTAGATGAACCTTGCATATACAAAAAGGTAGTAAAGAGTAAGGTGGTCATCCTCGTATTGTACGTGGACAACATACTCTTGATAGGAAAAGAGGTTCCTATGCTACGCTCTGTCAATCTCCTCTTATCACATGGATTCTCCATATAGGATCAAAGTGATACCTCCTAAATCCTGGGTTTTGGATCTATGAGATAGATCTAATTGGATGTTAGGATTCTCACTAGGTGTAGTGAGATGGTATCAATCGATCCTGGGGAGAATCACTGGACAGCTTCCAGGTTGGTAAGGTTTACTGAATATCAGTCACATGCATTATCTTTACCCTCAATGGAGGGACGGTATGTTGGAAGAGTTCCAAGCTAAGATACTGTAGCAAACTAGACGATAAAGGCAGGTGACATCGCTATCAAAGATAATACCAAAGAGGCTGTTTGGGTGTATATTAGTTCATGAGATGAACTAAGTTCCTACCATTGTATGACAATGGAGGTGAGGCTTTGTCCCAGGAACCCCGGTCCCATCAGTGATCCAGACATATTCCTAGGCAGTATCACCGGATCATGGAGATAGTTGATCTCCAGGGAGATCGAGGTTAGGAGAGTAGACTCAGAGGACAACACGGCTGATCCACTCACAAAGGACTTTTCCTAGAGAGAGACTATTATGGGATGGTTGAGTATGAGATACTACAACCACTGCTACAGATGGCCCTAATGCAAGTGGGAGATTGTTAGTTATATGTATGCGCTAGAGGCCATTACTGTACATGAGATGTATATTGTAGTGGATGCTGGGACATATATAGGTAGGACTTTCTTGCTCGACATGATAGTACGCTATCTGGTTGCTCTTTATCTTAACATGTATACTTATTGTCTCTATGTTACATGTTGATAAAGCCCTTAGGATGTGTACTCGACTTCCAGGACTATGATGTAGATCATACTAGTGGGGCCTGGGTAGTCAATGAGTACATCCTTCAAAGTTCCTAGTGGTGGGGATATCGAGACGGGGCATCGATGTTCCAGAATAGACTAGTGTATATCTTCTCGACCCATGTGATGGGCGATGGATGATCCCATATCCATTGGTATTTGACATCAGAGATGGTATGCGGGTGCTCAGTGGAGACTGGGTACACTGAATGGACTCGCCGAGAACTCCCAGATGGTATTATACCTAACGTCAGATGGCAGTTCTCTGGTGACACTGGTACAGCTTAGTCTGTTGACCCGAGATCGTCATAGAGTCTTGTGTGTCTCCCACTGTGCTTTGATTTCCACCCTACCACGGCTCTACTGAGTCGTGCAAACAGGTGGTTTTTGGGTATAGTCCCGATTCACATGGAGGCAATGAGCGATAGGAGGGGATTCGTCTCTCCCGGTATTGGTGGTTGATGTTGCGCTATGCTCGACTGGCCATAACTGGAAATCCCTGGCCAGGGTTGCACTGATTTTCTGGTAAGTGTTATCAGTAGTTTCATGCTTGTTATGGACCTTACATCGGCATGACTTATCAAGCTGCTGGGGTCTGACGTTTACCACCCCTAGGCGAGATATGCGACATATCAGACGAACAGACCGGACTGTGTGGTAAGTGTTACTGATTGGATTCGCAGGAGTGTGAGCAGGCTTGCACGTTGATCTTCTGATCGCTCAATACCCGGGTGGCCATTACGTTTAGCAGACCGCTTGCGGCTTGTGGGTGATTGATATGATCACCACCTACTGCCGGCATATTGATGAGTCTTTAGAGTCCTACACAGAGGTTTCCTGGCTCAAGCGAAATGAAATAGGAGCGCATATGAGATATGTGCGGGACCAAGAATAATACTAGTATGTGATACTGTATTCTATTCTCACGATTTGTATCATCGCTCGGTTATATGTGATATAGCCGGGTTACCGTATCAAGTGTTGATTCGATATATTGATACACTTGACATTAGTCGGTTATATGCGATATGACCGGATCATTAAATCAAGTGTTTATTTAATGATTTAATGTATAATTATATATTTGATATATTACTTTACATTAACTAGTATTGGTTCACTTAAGATTGATTTTCTCACTTGATGTGCACAAGTAGTATATGTGATATATGTTTGTGCACTAGTTTGTATCATGATTGATGATACATGCAAACATGGGTGGGTGTGTGACATACACCATGCTAATTATAATTTAGGTTTTTTATTTATCTTAATTATTCAAAATGGTGGCTTCTTTTGTCATGGCTTGAAGCTTCATGAAGCTTGAAGCAACTTTTACAAAGTCCACTCATTTTGTCTTGATTAAGATATTCATTAACCAAACCATTATAATTAACTATGGTTTAGTCTCTACAAAGGTTAGCTCACCCATGGTTGCATTATGATAGACTTCACTTGATTATTCATTTTATATAATTCATTCTTATTCTTTTCTTTTTCTTCCTCTTCTTCAAGTGAAGAAAAACCTTACAAGAATTTTTTCAAGTGAAGATTTAGAGTGAGAAATCCAAATCTAAAGTGAACCCATTTCCTATTTCATCATCCTCTACTACTTGCCATTTAGTTTAGGGTGTTCTCTTCACAAAGTTCTTGTTAGTTATATGTATGCCCTAAAGGCCATTACTGTACATACGATGTATACTGTAGTGGATGCTAGGACATATATAGGGAGGACTTTCTTGTTCGACATGATAATATGCTATCTGGTTGTACTTTATCTTAACATGTACTCTGATTGTCTCTATGTTACATGTTGATAAAGCCCTTAGGATATGTATTCGACTACTGGGACTATGATGAGTGTTGGAGATAGTGCCCTCAGAGTCAATTATTGGATCGCAGGTACGTGATTGCAATGATTGCGGAGGATCTATACCGGTAGGACAGTCTTACTCGAGATGATAGTATGCTATCTGGTTTGCCTTTATCAGTCGTGTACATGTTCAGGTGACTGATTACATGTTACACTTTGATAGAGCCCTTAGGGTCTTGCTTTACCACCAATTGTATGATGGCGATCATATACGTGAGAGTTGGGTGGTTTATACGCATATCCTTAATTGTGGTCCCTAGTCGTGAGAGTTTCGAGACAGGGCATCGATACTCCGGAGTAGACTAGTGTATACAGTCGAGACCCCGACGAGGGGCGGTGGCCGGTCTCACAAGCCACTGGTGTCAGTTGGATCACCTAAGATGTATACAGGTGCTTATTGGGTTATGAGTACACCGGACAGGACTCGCCGGGAATCTGCTAGTTGGTATTATACATATCGTCAGATAGCAGTTCCCTGGTGACATGTGTACAGGTTAGTTCATCGACCTGAGGTCGTCATTTATCTCGTATGAGTTCCCACTGTGCTTTGATTTCTACCCTACCACGGCTCAAAGGAGTCGTGCAAACAGGTGGTTTTTGGGTACAGTCCCGAGCCATATGGAGGCACGTGAGCGGATCGGCAGGGGATTCGTCTCTCCCGGTATTGGGGGCGAGATCGTGCTGTGTCTAGGAGAGCCATTACACATAGCCCACGGCCGTGGCAGGAGATTTACTGGTAGGTACTCCAGTAGTATCTCAGGGTGTTATTGGGCTTCACTCCGATACGACTTATACTGCTATTGGGGTCTGATGTTACTAGCCCCCTAGGCAGATATGCGATACTCATTGACGAACGGACCGGACTGTATATACATTGTCACTGTTAGGCTCAGTAGGGTTTCCGGACGAGTTCGCTCATCGGCCTCCCTTGAGGTCAGTCCATGGGCAGCCGTTACGCATTGCTAGTGCCGCTGACGGTTTGTGGTTAAACCCACTGCCAGGGTACTGACGAGTCATTAGAGTCCCCCACAGACAGTTTCCTAAGTTCGGGCGAAATGTTGTAGAGGCCGTATGGTTTTATGGCAGGGTTCGGAAAATGCACGTGCGTTTACGCACGTGTCAGTTTTCGGGCAGATGATACTGGTCGGTTTTGGTTTAAGCCGGATCCGAGTATTGTATTGAGTAGATATAATATCTTTGTCTCGGTTGCATTTGTATTCGGTCGTAGTACAAATGCGGGTATATTTATACAGTTACGGGGTTACCCTGAAATTCGTTTCGGGATCACTTTTGGAAGTTGCCAGTTTTCAGTTTTCTATCAGCCGTCTTTTAACATTCGGTTAAAGAAGGATTTATCTTTTCTTTGGAAGAGTGTGGATACTTCTAGAAGGTTCTAGAAGCGGTGAGGTGTTATTGTTCATTGGTTGCTTTCTTTGTGTTCACACTGTGTGTTCACACTAGATATTTATTTGTGTTCACACTAGATATTTTCTCTTGTGGTCACTCTCCTCTCTCCTGCACTCACCCCCCCATTCCTATAAGATGGCCGGCCCCCTCCTCTCTCTCTCTCACTTGATGGTAGAAAAAGATTATGATAGTTTTCGGTGTATGGAATTTCACAGCTCATTTCATTCCATCACCCGATTCCCACGGCAACTTCATTAACCGTTCGTCCATGGTTTTGGACGAAGCGAGACAAAGTATTCCACTCATTCTCTACATCAATCTTGGTCGTCTCTGTTAGCAAACTTGACGACCGAGTTGCCTCGAGTCAGAGGCGGGAGCCCGTTTAAAGAATCGTCGACATGGTGCCACCTGGACGAGCAGATCGGAGATCGAAGAGATCGGAGCAGCCGCAACGGAGCGTGGGATGATGGTTAAAGAACGAAGGACTCGGATCGTTCGGTATAACCTTTCTACACTCTTTACAGTTTGTTAGTTTAGCAATAATGGCAGATCCGGGTTAAAGTATACGATAGCGCCAGTTAAAAAGTTTTTGTTCCGCATTTGGCGTCTGTAGACGGCCGGGGCCCTACCGTAGACTTACAGTGGTATCAGAGCCTCACCATTTTGCTATACTAACTTATGCTAACGCGTTTAAAATATCGATCGAACCGGATATCGAAAACCGCAAAATTCTAATTCTGAGTTTCTGTCAATTTTAAAAGGGTTCCAAAATTAATTTTACATATCACAGAAAATTCAGCAGGGTTTTATTAGAACACCGTACAAATTTGGGCTCATGAATCGACAAGACTGCCGCGGAATCGCGGCCAAACCTATGGTTTGGCCGCGCATCCGCGACCGTTCTGAGTGATCATGCCCCTAAACTTGCACAGTGTATTCTTCTATGGAAATTAGGGTTTTTGGTACATATCTTTTGGGCCCAGATTTTGTTACTGTTCACCAGTTGTTCGTGGGGCCCACTTTGTGATATTTAGTCGATCGAAATTTAAACATGTTAGTTTACAGTTCTTACATTATATCTCCGACCGGGAATGTCATTTGATCGGTAAACCGCGTCTGATTGCTATAGTTCTTTTAGACGGGTTTGCGAACGTGACATTCGCGTTGATGTTCTGTGTTGTGCTATGATGTTGCGGATTTTTCGTGGTGGATAGCAGTGTGCAATGATAGTGCAGTTTTGATTTATTTGTACATTTGATATTGCGGGGCGAGCGTCCAACTTGTGGACTGCCGTCACTGCCTGTTGTATAATATTCTTTTGGGGCACGACCAGGTTGCGGTCGATGTACCTGTTGTACTATTTTTCATTAATGTACTAGGTTTTACCCCGCGACGGAGTGCACGGATAGCCGGGTTCTGAGGGGCAACGGGTACGCATCTCATGGCTTTGAGAGGCAGAGGGGCCCCACTCTAGAATTGGCAGACTATTCGCCGCACTCGTAGGGGGTACAAGTTGACCCAAGGAGGGGTGCCCAAGATTACCGGATTCCGTGAAGTGCAGGGTGGTCCATTCACTTTGCTGTAGGAGGCTGCCTCGCTTCAGGTTTTGGCGGGTAACTTGCCGCACTCGTAGGGGTCTAGGTTTCATTGCACAGGCTATCCACACGACCAGGGGAACGTCGGGTTTCAGCAGCGGCTCTGTGAAACTCGGGGATCCCAGATTATCTGTACTGTTCTGTGATGCTTATTACTTTTCTGTAATGTTGCATATTATCACGCCTGGAGCGATTATTGTATATTGGTTTATATACTATTAGATGTTATATATGTTTTACACCCGCGCTAGTCCAGTCCCCACTCTGTCGTTAGTTAAGTAACCTAACGGGTGATGACGGGACCCAGTGACGAATGCGGATGGCATATACGTACATTTTATTTTCGTTCTTTTCTGGTGTGATTATTGATGGGACTGCGTTGATTCTGATCAATGCAAAGTAAAACAAACCTGTTTGCAGTTGTTGGAACAAATTTAAAAGGTGTTATTGCAAAGACGTTTCCTTTTGTTTTGCATAGCGGTATTCAGTGGAATATCCTGCACCTCATTCGACGGGGCAAGGGCCGATATCCCTTCACCGGGACTGACCCCTTGGGCAAAAGTTTGCGTCAGGGTAATAACTTCACTATAGTCGATTACATGTTGCTTTGCATCACGGTATTCAGTGGAATATCCTGCACCTCATTCCACGAGGAAAGAGCCGAGATCCCTTCACCGGGAGTGACCTCTTTAGCAAAAGGTTTTCGCCACTATATTTTAAAAAAGCTATCAGGTTCCTTCAGCTATATCAAGTTCGTTACGTTAAAGGTTTTTCGCCAAAAACCAGCCGTAGCCCTCCGTCACTTCTTTTAGGTATTCAATAGTATTCAAGCTATGCATTTTAGCCAAAGTTAAGGCATAGTGTTTGGTAGCTGCTGGGTATTCATTTGTTGCATAGATAGATGAGTTGGTTTGGGACAGTCGTTCTGCCGATTGGCCAAAGTCAGGGGCATGTGCGGGTGGGTTCAAATTGACAAGATAGTGATGGGTAGAACTTGGCATGTGACTTATGACATTTTGACCAAAGCCAAGGTTATAAGAGCATGGGGCAAAAATCATATCGTGAGTTTCTAAAGAAACTGAAACTCGCCAAGTATGAGCATACCTTCTGGAGTATGAGTAACGTGGATGCATTCCATCACGTTATCATGCGATGAGAGTTGGATCCCGATTCCCACTGATGAGTTGGTTTACTTTTCGGGTGATCCCGATTGATTCTTCTTTCAGGTTTGGGGGAGAATTTGACAGGACAGTGGGAGGTTTCCGGATTAGAAAAAGTGATAACCATTCTGATCTAGGTTAGAGTGCACGCAGAGTGTTTCTTTTCTCTCTCTCTTTGGCAGCGACCTTTGACCGACCCTAGACTATGACTCAGTGACCAAGTTGACCGAACCTTCTTAAAATACTGGCTTTTGGATTGTCTTAGTTGCATAAGTCATTGCCACTCATTCTTTTACCCTTTGAATTTCTCAGAATACCCCGTATTACTACGGACATCCACTTCCATTGGATAGATCCATCGTATGGTTATATACGAACTCGGAGGGACTTCTTCGAGGATGGATCAAGGTTCAGGAGAAATAGAATTGGTTTATTCAGTTGTTTTTTATTATCACCTTCTCTCAGGTTGCGAGGGCTCCTTGGTTTAGGAGAGTACACCTATTACGCTTATTGGATAGTCTTATTCCAAACCATAGGCAGGTGCCGAAAGGTAGGGAATGAAGAAAACCAATTAGCCTAAGTAGGGTGTGCAGAAGGAAATAACTAAAGACAAAATAAAGGGATTAGAAAGAGGGCAAAGTAAATTGCGACTGTTATCATTCACGACCAAAACCGCGTACTTCATCGCCACTCCTATTTCACCTTTAAAGGAATAAGGTATTATTCAGTTGTCTTTTATCATCACCTTCTCTCAAGATGCGAGTACTCCTTGGTTTAGGAGGGTACACCTATTATGCTTACTGGATAGTCTTCTTCCAAACCATAGGCTGGTGCCGAACGGTAGGGAAGGAAGAAAACCATTTAGCCTAACGATGGTGTACAGAAGGTAACGACTAAAGACAAATAAAGGGATTTGGAGAGATGGCAATAAAATATACGGTTGAAGTCATGAATTGGATTATGGAAGAGGCATTACTAGGAATACCAAGATACCCCTACGAAACATTTTCATGTTTCAGTGCATTGTTAAAGGAAAACTGTTTTCCCGATTAGATACTTACTCCAAGGGTATGTATTTACCAGGTTTCATTCTCGTATCTGTATGGTTTTACAGATGATGAGTAGGAGTAAGTTATTGGGAATTAAGTAATTATCCTCATTATATCGGAATTCGTTGCAATTGGTGATATTTGAGCAAATCGCCAGGGTACAGTTTTCAACCTACGACGCACAGGTTATGAGTTGTTCAACTCAGCGGACTTATACAGAGTATTGTATGTTGTCCAAGTGTCCATCAGGACAAAGGGGTAGGTCCTCGTACTATGTTCTGTTTACTTATAACTTCTCTAGTATTTAGACAAGTGTTTCGTAGAAATACAAGGTCTAAGTTTTGAGAAGTTGTGGGTATAAGAATAAAGTAGAGAACCAAGTATCACAAGTATCGGGATTCTTCAAAGAGATCGAAGATGTAGATTCTTGTGATTGGTATTCAGATGATAGTAATGGTTTTGAGAAACTTGTTTCTCTTTCAGGTTACTCATAATTGGAAGGATTCCTAAGTTGAGTAATGCTGATTAGCCTCTTTCCATTAAGGTGATATGCACTGGAGACAGCTGCATGATTTGAATCTGGTTCCAATTAAATTAAGTGCCAAAGTTTCTATATTGGATATAGAATGGATCATACCTTAAAAGATGTTAAGGTACGGGGAGTTGTCCAGCTTATGCTTAAAACCAGACTCTGGACAACTCAGGGCACGTTTCTGTAATGGCTGTTTGTGGGTTGACCCTGGCTATGACGAGGGTTGATTTTCTACCATTTGGAAGATCAATAGTGATATTGTTCTTGACTCGCCACAGTTTTAGTAAAATGGAATTTTTCAGAAAACAGTAGTGGGAGTATGGTAGAACTGGAAGTGATTCCAGAACCGCGAACGATTACGGAAAATTTAATAGGACCTATATATTCAATCAGATTTGACATTCCATTAGCCACTCCGCAGATATAGTGGGTAACCTTAGACACCCGAGAGGTACTCCGGTAGCCTCAAGGACGGTGACAGGGAGGTTCTTATCTACCCAGACTTGACACTACTGTTGTTCCAGGCTATGAGACCCGGTAGGAGGGTTGTCGTAGTCAGTGGGAGCATCGGAAGCATAGTGGGCAAGATGCTTATGTCTATTTATAGACTAGAGCAGTTATAGCGGAGATAGATCATCTATTTTTGATGTGACAGTCATGGGTTTGACTTCAATCAGAATAGGGGATGGATCTGTTAAGAAGGTAGTAGGGTGTGATGTCATGGTATCTGGATGACATACACAAAGTAGGAAGTAAAATTCCTATTCTACGATCGGTTGTACTGTGGTCGTCACATAGTTGTTTCTCCAGACAGGATATGGATATAATATTTGACATTCTGGTTTCTAGATCTATGGTTTTAGATCTGGATTTGGGTAGTTTCCCAATGTGGGTACTTTGACAGTATTCTAATGGTTTTTAGAATAGATGACTCCTAGTATGGTGGTGTACCTGCAGGTGATGGAATCACCCTCTCTAAAGGTGTCTTATGGACTAAAGTGGAGAGGGATGTGCATGATTAGCAGATCACTTATTAAGGCAATTGAGTCAATCATGGGATGTCAAGTACCATACCAGATATTGTTTTTGCACTAGATGCAATAAGTTTGTATTAATCCAATCCTGGATAAACATAAGGAGGCAGTTTTAGAACATAAGTATATGTTCTACGGATTTGATGACGGCAGCCTCCTTCGGGAGACGATTATCATTCCAGGCTTCAAAGGTGACAAGGATGACAGAGTGATTGTCAGAGTTACAGTTTTTCCTCTGACGAGGGACAGTATTATGGACAGGTGGTCCAAGAGGATACTGTGGGAGGCTTGGTGCAGGATACTGATTAGGTTCAGTGATCGATACAGTCTAAGAAGTTTGAATTTGGAGTTCATTTATGAACTAAGTCCCATCAGATATCCAGACATATTCTAAGACAGGTATTACTCAATTCGGGAGATGGCTTTCTCCGCGAACTTGAGATTAAGAGAGATATAGAAAGAAACATCTAGTCGGATCCACTCACTGAGGCTATTTCTCGAACACAATAGTTTTACAAACGGGCTTTGTGAAACTGATTAGTAGAGGAGTTGGGTGTTGGTTTCACACGGGCTGTGAGTACGCAACATCGCAATAATTAGCCTTAAGTGCAAGTGGGAGATTGTTGGAGATAGTGCCCTCAGAGTCAATTATTGGATCGCAGGTACGTGATTGCATTGATTGCGGAGGATCTATACCGGTAGGACAGTCTTACTCGAGATGATAGTATGCTATCTGGTTTGCCTTTATCAGTCGTGTACATGTTCAGATGACTGATTACAAGTTACACTTTGATAGAGCCCTTAGGGTCTTGCTTTACCACCAACTGTATGATGGCGATCATATACGTGAGAGTTGGGTGGTTTATACGCATATCCTTAATTGTGGTCCCTAGTCGTGGGAGTTTCGAGACAGGGCATCGATACTCCGGAGTAGACTAGTGTATACAGTCGAGACCCCGACGAGGGGCGGTGGCCGGTCTCACAAGCCACTGGTGTCAGTTGGATCACCTAAGATGTATACAGGTGCTCATTGGGTTATGAGTACACCGGACAGGACTCGCCGGGAATCTGCTAGTTGGTATTATACATATCGTCAGATAGCAGTTCCCTGGTGACATGTGTACAGGTTAGTTCATCGACCTGAGGTCGTCATTTATCTCGTATGAGTTCCCACTGTGCTTTGATTTCTACCCTACCACGGCTCAAAGGAGTCATGCAAACAGGTAGTTTTTGGGTACAGTCCCGAGCTATATGGAGGCACGTGAGCGGATCGGCAGGGGATTCGTCTCTCCCGGTATTGGGGGCGAGATCGTGCTGTGTCTAGGAGAGCCATTACACATAGCCCACGGCCGTGGTAGGAGATTTACTGGTAGGTACTCCAGTAGTATCTCAGGGTGTTATTGGGCTTCACTCCGACATGACTTATACTGCTATTGGGGTCTGACGTTACTAGCCCCCTAGGCAGATATGCGATACTCATTGACGAATGGACCGGACTGTATATACATTGTCACTGTTATGCTCAGTAGGGTTTCCGGATGAGTTCGCTCATCGGCCTCCCTTGAGGTCAGTCCATGGGCAGCCGTTACGCATTGCTAGTGCCGCTGACGGTTTGTGGTTAAACCCACTGCCAGGGTACTGACGAGTCATTAGAGTCCCCCACAGACAGTTTCCCAAGTTCGGGCGAAATGTTGTAGAGGCCGTATGGTTTTATGGCAGGGTTCGGAAAATGCACGTGCGTTTACGCATGTGTCAGTTTTCGGGCAGATGATACTGGTCGGTTTTGGTTTAAGCCAGATCCGGGTATTGTATTGAGTAGATATAATATCTTTGTCTCAGTTGCATTTGTATTCGGTCGTAATACAAATGCGGGTATATTTATACAGTTACGGGGTTATCCTGAAATTCGTTTCGGGATCACTTTTGGAAGTTGCCAGTTTCCAGTTTTCTATCAGCCGTCTTTTAACATTCGGTTAAAGACGGATTTATCTTTTCTTTGGAAGAGTGTGGATACTTCTAGAAGATTCTAGAAGCGGTGAGGTGTTATTGTTCATTGGTTGCTTTCTTTGTGTTCACACTGTGTGTTCACACTAGATATTTATTTGTGTTCACACTAGATATTTATTTGTGTTCACACTAGATATTTTCTCTTGTGGTCACTCTCCTCTCTCCTACACTCACCCCCCCATTCCTATAAGATGGCCGGCCCCCTCCTCTCTCTCTCACTTGATGGTAGAAAAAGATTATAATAGTTTTCGGTGTATGGAATTTCACAGCTCATTTCATTCCATCACCCAATTCCCACGGCAACTTCATTAACCGTTCGTCCATGGTTTTGGACGAAGCGAGACAAAGTATTCCACTCATTCTCTACATCAATCTTGGTCGTCTCTTTTAGCAAACTTGACGACCGAGTTGCCTCGAGTCAGAGGCGGGAGCCCGTTTAAAGAATCGTCGACATGGTGCCACCTGGACGAGCAGATCGGAGATCGAAGAGATCGGAGCAGCCGCAACGGAGCGTGGGATGATGGTTAAAGAACGAAGGACTCGGATCGTTCGGTATAACCTTTCTACACTCTTTACAGTTTGTTAGTTTAGCAATAATGGTAGATCCGGGTTAAAGTATACGATAGTGCCAGTTAAAAAGTTTTTGTTCCGCATTTGGCGTCTGTAGACGGCCGGGGCGCTACCGTAGACTTACAATGAGATCATACTAGTGGGGCCACGGTAGTCGACGAGTACATCCTATAACTGTTCCTAGTCGAGGTTGTATCGAGATAGGGCATCGATACACCAGAGTAGACTAGCGTATACGCATCTTGACCCATATGATGGGCGATGGGTGATCCCATATCCATCGGTGTTTGACATCAAGGATGGTGTACGGGTGCTCAGTGGAGACTGGGTACACTGGACGGACTCGCCGAGAACTCCCAGATGGTATTATACATCATGTCAGATAGCAGTTCTCCGGTGACACTGGTACAGAGTAGTCTGTTGACCCGAGATCGTCATAGAGTCTTGTGTGATTCCCACTGTGCTTTGATTTCCATCATACCACGTCCAAGAGGGCGTGCAAAAAGGTGGCTTTTGGGTACAGTCCCGAATCACATGGAGGCAATGAGCGATAGGAGGGGATTCGTCTCTCCCGGTATAGGGAGTTGATGTTGTGCTGTGTTCGATTGGCTATAACCGGAAATCCCTGGCCAGGGTTGCTGAGATTTACTGGTAAGTGTTATCAGTAGTTTCTCGAACTGTTATAGACTTCATATCGACACGACTTATCGAGCTACTGGGGTCTGACGTTTACCACTCCTAGGCGAGATATGCGACATATCAGACGACGAGACCGGACTGTACGGGAGTGTTACTGATTGGATTCACAGGAGAATGTACATGCTTACTTGTTGATCTTCTGAGCGCTCAATACCTGGGTGGCTGTTACGTTTAGCTGACCGCTTGCAGCTTGTGGGTGTTTGATATGATCATCACCTATTGCCGGCGTATTGACGATTCTTTAGAGTCCTACACAGAGCTTTCTTGGCTCAGGCAAAACGCAGTAGGAGCACATATGTGATATGTGCCGGACCGAGGATAATGCGGTATGTGATACCGTATTGGATTCTCGCGATATGAGATATCGGCCGGGTATATGTGATATAGCCGGGTCATCGTATTAGTCGGTTATTTGTGAAATAGCCGGATTATCGGATCAAGTGTTGATTCAATAATTTAATGTATAATAATATATATGATATATTAAATTACATTAACTAATATTAGCTCCCTAAAAGATTCATTTTCTCACGGGATAATACATTGATATATATGCGATATATGTTAATTGTATTATTTTCTATTGTTACAAAATATATTGTATATGTGATATATAATATTGTAACATGTTAGGGTTACAAATTTAACAATGGTTTAGGATTTAAACTTGATTAGGGTTTGGATTAGGGTTAGCTTTTGCTTGAAGCTTCCATGAAGCTTCATGAAGCATTGACTTTGTGTTTTGCTTGATATTTTGTGAAGATATTATGTTAACCCAATCCAAACCATTAACTTTAGTTAATTCTCTACAAGGGTTAACTTCTTCATGCTTAACCCTTGGTTAGATTTGTAACCACTACAATAAATTCATTATTCATCACAAAAGGATTATGATTTATTCCTTCTTCTTCTTCCTTCTCTTTTCATGGAAAAGCTTTCTTGCTTTTGATTTTGTGATGAAAGTGTCACGATCCGAAAGAGCACGTGACTGGCCCTTGAACCATATGAAGTCTATAGGACCCCATCTGATCCAAGTAAGACAAAAGCCCAGAAATCTAAAACCATTTAAAGAGTAAATAAGGAAAACTGGTTTTAAGAAGTAAAGAAATCATGTTTCGAAAATCAAAGTTTTTAAATAACTAAGCCGAATATGCATTTTTAAAATGTGTAACCTTTCCTGAAAATTTCGGCAGAGTTTCCTTTGTAAAACTGGCCCTGAACGGGGAACAAAAAGAATAATATATATGAAATGATAAAAGGAATCCCCAAGCGGGAGCTAGCTCTTCGTCAATCGACGGTCACAACCACTCAAGCAATAATAATATACAACGCCAAAGGGTGAGGATAAAAACCCAAAAAGAAACTCAAACAGCCAGAAAACCGTAATACTATAAGCGCGACTCTAAGGTCGAAATAATACTACACTATTTTTGTAGGGTTCCTAGGCACTCTCAAGAGGTCTCATAAGGCATCAACCATGCAAATTTCAAAATTTTTAGGGTGCCGAGAAAACCTAACACGGATCGTTGACTAGAAGTTTAGGCGAAACAGTAAACTAGTTAACAACTTAACTAAGGATCAGAAGCTACAACCTTTGTAGATCCGGATATCCACTTCCTTAGCTCCACGTAGGCGTCCTCTCGCTGTCCATCTTGAATCCCGAACTCAATCGTCGGCTTCATCGGGAAAATGGGCGGACTAGGTCGTCGGCTTGGTGCCGAAGATGATCTACGTCGAGGCATCGCAAGTTCAAGCTCCGACTTCACAAATTTGTGAAACTTGTGAAGAAAACACCCAAAACAACTTGGCAAGAGGTAGAGGGTGAAGAAATAGGAGGTGGGTTCACTTTAGAATTGGATCTCTCACTTTTGAACTCAAGATGCCATTGATGGCATCAAGCTTTTTCTCTTGAAGATGAAGAAGAAGAAGTAGATAGAATATGATAAGTATTGAAATAAAATGAAAAATAAATCAATACTTATCATAAGCTAACCATAATTGAGTGTAGAGAATAAACCATGGTAACTTGGATGAGTTAGGGTTAAGCATGAAGACAAGAATGGTTAAGAAGTCAAAGCTTCATGAAGCTTCAACAAGAAACAAAGAAAGCCACCATTCTCATCTTTATCCTTTCCAAATAAATAAATAAACAAATAAATAAATAAATGGATATGCAAAACCCTAATTATCAAATAAATCATGGTTTAATTCTATACACTTAACTAAATGATCAAGTATCATCAAACATGATACAAATATGTGCACAAAAGTATATCACATATACTTCTTGCACATCAAGTGAGAAAATCCATATAAAGTGAACTAATACTAGCTAATGCAAAGTAATATATCAAATATATAATTATACATTAAATCATTAAATCAACATTTGATTCAATGATCCGGTCATGTCGCACATAACCGACTAGAATCCAATGTATCGATTTATCGAATCAATGATTCGATAACTAGGTCATATCGAATATAACCAATCGAAACATATATCACGAGAATGAAATGCGGTATAACATACACGCATTATTCTCGGTCCTGCACATATCTCATATGCGCTCCTATTTCGTTTCGCTTGAGCCAGGAAACCTCTGTGTAGGACTCTAAAGACTCGTCAATACGCCGGTAGCAGATGATGATCATATCAAGCACCCACAAGCCGCAAGCGGTCTGCTAAACATAACGGCCATCCGGGTATTGAGCGATCAGAAGATCGACGAGCTAGCCCGCTCACACTCCTGTGAATCCAACCAGTAACACTTACCGTACAGTCCGGTCTGTTCGTCTGATATGTCGCATATCTAGTCTAGGGGTGGTAAACGTCAGACCCCAATAACCGATAAGTCGTGCCGATGTGAGGCTCATAACGGGTCGAGAAACTACTGGTAACACTTACCAGCAAATCTCTGATCAGCCCTGGCCAGGGACTTCCCTGTTACGGCCAATCGAGCACAGCGCAACATCAACCCCCAATACCGGGAGAGACGAAACCCCTCCTATCGCTCATTGCCTCCATGTGACTCGGGACTGTACCCAAAGACCACCGTTTTGCACGCCTTCATGGACGTGGTAAGGTGGAGATCAAAGCACAGTGGGAATCACACAAGACTCTATGACGATCTCGGGTCTACAGACTAACCTGTACAAGTGTCACCTGAGAACTGCCATCTGACGTGAGGTATAATACCATCTGGGAGTTCTCGGCGAGTCCGTCCAGTGTACCCAGTCTCCACTGAGCACCCGTATACCATCTCTGATGTCAAACACCAATGGATATGGGATCATCCATCGCCCATCACATGGGTCGAGAAGCGTATACGCTAGTCTACATGATATATCGATGCCCCATCTCGATACACCCACGACTAGGGACCTTGAAGGATGTACTTATGGACTACCATGTCCCCACTAGTATGATCTGCATCATAGTCCAGGTAGTCAAGTACACATCCTAAGGGCTTTACCAACATGTAACTATAAGACAGTATAAAGAGACTAGTGTACATGTTAAGATAAAGAGCAACCAGATAGCATACTATCATGTCGAGCAAGAAAGTCATCTCTATATATGTCCAAGCATCCAATATAATATACATCATCTGTACAATACTGGCCTCTACGGCATACATACAACTAACAATCTCCCACTTGCACTAGGGCCAGCTGCTGTAGTATCGCATACCGAGCATCCCGAGGAGTCTCTCAAACTGTATCTAGGGAATGGACTTCGTGAGTGGATCCGCCGTGTTGTTCTTCGTGTCAACCCTCCTGACCTCGATCTCCCGGCGATCAACTATCTCTCGGATCAGGTGATACCGCCTCAGAATATGCCTGGATCGCTGATGGGACCTGGGTTCCTTGGCCAAAGCCACCGCTCCATTGTTATCACAATACAAAGGTATTGGATGCTCAATGGATGGAACCACTCCAAGTTCAGTAATGAACTTCTTGATCCAGACAGCCTCTTTGGCAGCATCGTTGGCAGCGATGTATTCAGCCTCCATTGTCGAGTCTGCCACGGTTTCCTGCTTGGAACTCTTCCAGCTAACCGCCCCTCCGTAAAGGGTAAAGACAAAACCCGACTGCGACTTAGAGTCGTCCTTATCACTCTGGAAGCTCGAATCGGTAAAGGACTCCACTTGGAGTTCTCCGTTACCATACACCAAGAGCATCTCTTTAGTCCTTCGTAAGTACTTGAGAATGCTCTTCACAGCTGTCAAGTGACTCTCTCCAGGATCAGCTTGATACCTGCTCACTACACTTAGTGAGTATGCAACATCGGGTCTGGTACATAGCATCGCATACATGATAGAGCCTACAGCTGAAGCATAGGGTATCCCTTGCATGCGAGCTCTCTCCAAATCAGTCTTGGGAGACATCTCCTTGGAGAGAGTGACTCCAGAGATCGTGGGTAAGTTCCCACGCTTGGATTCTTCCATACTAAACCTCTTTAGTATGGTGTCAATGTACCTGGATTGGGACAATCCCAGTATCCGTTTGGATCTATCTCTATAGATCCTGATTCCCATTATGCAGGAGGCATCACCAAGATCTTTCATTGAGAATCTTTGTGATAAGAAGAGCTTGACCGATTGCAGCATTGGAATATCATTTCCTATCAAGAGTATGTCGTCCACGTACAATACGAGGAAGACAACCTTACTCCCTGCCACCTTCTTGTAAATACAAGGTTCATCTTGGTTTTTGACGAAATCAAACTCTTTGATAACGACATCAAAGCAGATGTTCCAACTCCGCGATGCTTGCTTTAATCCATAAATGGATTTAAGCAGCTTGCACACCTTGCCACTGCTCCCACTGTCTACGAAGCCCTCTGGCTGAGTCATGTACACGCACTCTTCTAAATCACATTTAGAAAGGCGGTCTTAACATCCATTTGCCAGATTTCGTAATCATGATATGCAGCGATGGCAAGCATGATCCGGATGGATTTAAGCATAGCCACTGGAGAAAAGGTCTCGTCATAGTCCACACCTGGTCTTTGACGAAAACCCTTTGCTACAAGTCTAGCTTTGAAAGTCTCCACTTTCCCATCTACACCAAGTTTTTTCTTGAAGATCCACTTGCTCCCAATGGGTTTTACCCCTTCAGGAGCAACTTCCAAAGTCCATACTTTGTTGGTGTACATGGAATCCATCTCGGACCGCATAGCATCCAGCCATTTCACCGAGTCCCTACTCGTGATGGCCTGCTCGAAGCTAGTTGGGTCATCATCCTCCATGATGCAATTCTCGCTTCCACCGTCAATGAGAAAACCGTAGTATCTCTCAGGTGGACGAGAAACCCTACTAGATCGGCGGAGAGGCTGGGGTTCGTCGAGTTCTACTGAATTCTCTGGTTCTACCAAGTCTTCTTTTATAGTTTGTGTCGCTGGAACCTCTTCCAGTTCTACCTCAATGCCACTTATCTGTTTAATAAGAAAACTTTTTTCTAAGAAAGTAGCATGTCGAGAAACAAAAACTTTTTGTTCCTCGGAGTGGTAGAAGATATACCCTCGCGAATGTTTGGGATAACAAACTTACATAGAACAGACCTTGCCTCGAGCTTGTCCGGATTTTGTGTTTTAACATAAGCCGGACAACCCCATATCTGAATAAAATTAAGACATGGTCTCTTGCCATTCCATATCTCATATGGAGTGGTAGGCACTGATTTGGTCGGAACTCTATTCAGTAGGTATGCAGCAGTCTCCAATGCATATCCCCAGAAGGAAATAGGTAACTCAGCTGTACTCATCATAGAGCGCACCATATGTAATAGGGTGCGATTTCTCCGCTCCGATACACCGTTATGCTGTGGTGTATAAGGAGGAGTAAGCTGAGAGAGAATCCCATTCTCTTTTAGATAATCTCTGAATTCGTTACTTAAGTATTCTCCTCCTCGATCAGATCGAAGGATCTTAATACTTTTGCCCGTTTGGTTCTCTACTTCTTGTTTATATTCTCTAAATTTCTCAAAAGCTTCTGATTTGTGTTTCATCAGGAACACATATCCGAATCTAAAGAGATCGTCAGTGAATGTAATGAAGTACGAAGAACCATCCCTGGCATGTGTAGACATGGGACCGCATACATCACTATGTATTAGTCCCAAGAGTTCGGTAACTCTTTCTCCGTGTCCTGTAAACGGAGTTTTGGTCATCTTGCCTTTGAGACATGACTGGCAAGTGTCATAAGATGAAAATTCAAACGGATTTAAATATCCATCCTTATGCAACTTAGCTAGTCGTGTCGCATTGATGTGACCCAGTCTACAATGCCACAAGAAGGATTCGTTCAGTTCAGAACTCTTCCTCTTGTGTGTGTTTTGTAAATTGAGGACTGTATTTTGATTTAGAATGAATATGCCATTATGTAACGAGCCTGATGCAATCAATTTTTGATCTAGGAATATGTTCATAACATTATCCTTTACTACAAAATTATATCCTTCTTTACTTAATAAAGAAACTGATATAATGTTGCACATCATGTTCGGTATATAATAGCATTCATTTAGAATCAGTGTATCACCACTTGGTAATACAAGGTGATATTCGCCAACTGATTTGGCTGCAACATTTGCCCCATTCCCTACTTGGACGGAATGATCACATTTTCCCAGTTCTCTACCTTTCCTCAGCCCATGTAACATCTTACATATGTGGGATCCTGATCCGGTATCTAATACCCAGGACGTAGGGTGAACTGAGAAACAGTTCTCAATGACAAACACACCCGAAGATGATGCATCAACATGCATGTTCTCCTTTTGGGTGGTGTGAGAATCCAGATATTCTCCTGTTTCCTGTTCATTCTTATAACACTTATAAGATAGAACGGGTTCAACGTTCCCCTGCACAGTATAATATGCGGGTTCGGTCAATACATCCATATTATTATCTTCATTAGGGCATGAAATGGTCGCTACCTGGAGAGAGAGAGAAGAAAACACTTTAGCGTATGCTCGTGCAAGATCAGATTGGTTATTATCTTATCTAATCAGGATGGCTCCCACTGCTTTTTATCAAATCTTCCTTCAAACCCTAAAAGGAAAGACTAGCCGGGATTAATTACACACTACAAGTTCGCCAATCTTTCAGCCAGGCCAGTGTCGGTACTTTGAGGGAGGTCCCCCGTGCTTTCGCACGAACCTAATTAATGTAAACCTCGTTTTCCCAGAGGCGTAACCCCGTTGACACCTTTCTAGACACCTACTTGATCGGCTAATTGCAATGTGTAAAACTCTCCCAGGAGTAACTCTTACTCGCAGTGGGTATCGGGATCCAACCAGATAAATAGACAATGTTAAACTTTCCGATCGAATAATCAAACACCCAAGTTTTCCTAAATAGCTCGACACTTGAAATAAGTTTAAAAACATCCATTTCATGCCACAGTACCAACAGTCCAGCCGTATAAGGGTCAAGCCAACGCCTCACATGTGGCATGCCATACCACCCCAAACCTTAAGCTTCAAAAGGCAGTTCAAGACGGTCACATAATCGAGTTAAGGTTTGTCGTCTTCTAGAGGGTCCATCAAGTAACTTGCACGATTTAGAACGTTCTTAAACTACGAAAAATCCAACACTTGGAAATTTTCTGGCAGGGGAAAAAGTGAGTTATTGATATCCGGTCGAGCTTTTTAACACGATCTAAGACAAACTAAAAAAAGTTAAATTATCCGATCGAATCAACGAGTCCCCAATCCAACCCTAAGAAAACTCAACACTTTAGTGGAATTAAAAATTCCTAGAAAAAATTGACAAGAAAGGACCTAAGAATAAATATATGAAGTATGAGGGACTAAGTCATAATTTCGGCCGCGGTTCCATGGTCATGTAAGTGCACGGCGGCGCCCCGGCCGTCAATCCGACGCCGGAATGCGGAAACGGTGATAAACTTAAATTTTGCGGACTTTGCAAACCGGCACCACCGCGCACTAAACTCTGGATCGTGACCATTAACAAGTCTACGCTGCTAATAAGAAAGGGAAGAGATGTATACCGACGATCCAAGTCCTCCGGTCTTCATCTCCACTCCGATCTCCTTGTCGGGATCTCCGTCTGTCTCCTCCTCGTCGGAAAGGGGCACCACATCGCCTGCGTCTTTTACGGGCTCCCGCCTCAATACCGAGGCAACTCGAGCATGAAGCCGGCAACTCGACATGCTCAAGATGTGCTGTAGGAAGTGTAGTGCTTTGTCTCTTTGGGGTAGTGTTGCCATGATGGAGGAAACAAGATGATATGAAGAGAGGTGGTGAACTTTGATACAAAAAGAGAAATGAGAATAATTTCCATACAACAAAAGAAACACATCTCTCATTTTTTCCTCATCTTTAAGTGTGGCCGGCCAATCTCCAAAATGGTGAAGAGAATAACAATATGTATCATATGAGGGAGGTGAGTGTAGGAGAAGAAGGAGGTGACCACATCCAAGAGACAAGAAAACAAACACCATGCTTCATATCAAATCCAACCATACCCTTTCATGTCACAATAAAGCAAAAGCATGGTGGAAAAAAAAAATATGAAAGCTATCATATCAATCTTTTACAAGAAAACCCCTCCACAATTGTAATTTGCAAAACTGCAAATTACCCCCTCCATCGGAAAAGTCCGGCCGGGAAAGAACAAAGGAAAACCGGCCGGAACGGAATGCAAACTGGCAACTCCAGAAAACTGGTCCCGTAATAAATTACAGGAAAACCCCAATACTGTGCATACACACCCGCATCTGTATTCCGACCGAAATACAAATGCAATGAGACAAAATCTACACTGTACTAAACTAGTACCGGCTTAAACCAAAGCCGGCTAGTAAAAAACCGTTCGATCCTGATCCGTGCAATACCGCACGTATCTGATCGAACCCTGCCATATAAATCCATACGGCCACTAGTACAAAACTGTCCGATCCTGATCCGTGCAATACCGCACGTATCTGATCGGACCCTGCCATATCTCCATACGGCCTCTACAGCGTTTCGCCCGAAAGCTGAGTAACTGAAAGTGTGGGGGACTCTAAAGACTCGTCAATACAATGGCTGTGGATTTAACCACTAGCACGTCAGAGGTATAAGCCAATACGTAACGGGCCACCAACTATTGACTAAAAGGGACGTCGATGAGCGAACTCATCCTGACACCCTACTGAGCCTGTCAGTGACAATATCCGTGCAGTCCGGTCCGTTCGTCTATGAGTATCGCATGGCGGGCCTAGGGGGTTGGTAAAAGTCAGACCCCCAAAAGCGGTACAAGTCGTGTCGGAGTGTAGCCCAGAACACCCTGAGATACTACTGGAATACCTACCAGTAAATCTCCTTGCCTTGGCCAAGGACTTTGTGTAATGGCTCTCCTAGACACAGCACGACCTCACCCCCAATACCGGGAGAGACGAACCCCTGAAGATACGCTCACTGCCTCCATGTGGCTCGGGACTGTACCCAACTAAAACCTGTTTGCACGACTCCTTTGAGCCGTGGTAGGGTAGTAATCAAAGTACAGTGGGAACTCACATGAGACAAATGACGATCCCCAGGTCGATGAACTAACCTGCACACATGTCACCAGGGAACTGCCATCTGACGTCTGGTATATGACCAACTAGCATGTTCCCGGCGAGTCCTGTCCGGTGTATCATAACCCAATGAGCACCTGTATACATCTTAGGTGATCCAACTGACACCAGTGGCTTGTGAGACCGGCCACCGCCCCTCGTCGGGGTCTCGACTGTATACACTAGTCTACTAATGGAGTATCGATGCCCAGTCTCGAAACTCCCACGACCAGGGACCATTTAAGGATAAGCTTGTAGACCCCCAGCTCCCACTTATATGATCGCCCTCATACTGCTGGTGGTCAAGCAAGAATCCTAGAGGCTCTATCAACGTGTAATAGCGACTTGTCATGTCACTTAAAGCAGTACACGATGATAAAGGTAAACCAGATAGCATACTATCATCTCGAGTAAGACTGTCCTACCGGGATAGGTCCTCCCTCAATCATTACAATCACGTACCTGTGACCTAATAATTGACTCTGAGGGCACTATCTCCAACAATCTCCCACTTGCACTCAAGGCTAATTATTGCGATGTCGCATACTCACAGCCCGTGTGATACCGAACATCCAACTCCTCTACTAGTCAGTCTCACAAAGCTCGTTTGCGAAACTATTGCGTTCGAGGAATAGCCTCAATGAGTGGATCCGCTTTGTTGTTTCTTTCTATGTCTCTCTATATCTCATGTTCGCGGAGAAACCCATCTCCCGAAATGAGCAATACCTGTCTTAGAGTGTTTGGATGTCTGATGGGACTGAGCTCATAAATGAACTCCAAATCCAAACTTCTTAGACTGTATCGTCAACTGAACTTAATCAGTATCCTGCGTCATGCCTCCCTCAGTATTGCCTTGGACCACCTGTCCAAAATACTGCCCCTCGTCAGAGGGAAAACTATAACTCTGACAACCTCCTTGTCGTCCAGGTCACCTTGGAAGCCTGGAATGATAACTGTTTCCCAAATGAGGCTGTCGTTATCATATCCCTAGAACATCCACTTATGTTCTAAAACTGCTTCCGATTGTTTCTCCTGGATTGGAACAATATCAACTTATTGTACCTTCTGCAAGAACAACATCTGGTGTGGTACTTGACATCTCATGATTGACTCAATTGCCTAAGCAAGTGATCTGTCAATCATGCACATCCCTCTCTACTTTAGTCTATAAGACACCTTTAGAGAGGGTGACTCCATCACCTGCAGGTACACTACCGTGCCAGGAGTCGTCTATTCTAAATACTCTTAGAATGCTGTCAAAGTACCCTGATTGGGAAACCACCCAAATCTAGATCCAAAAACATAGATCTAGTAACCAGTATGTCTGATATAATGTCCAAGTCCCATGTGGAGAAACCACTGTGAGACGACCAAAGTATAACCGATCGTAGTATAGGAGTTTCCTTTCCTACTTTGTGTATGTCATCCAAATACCATGACATCACACCCTACTACTTTCTCAACAGATCCATCCCCTATTCTGATGACGTCAAACCCATGACTGTCACATCAGAAATAGATGATCTATCTCCGCTACATCTGCTTTAGTCTATAAATAGACATAAGCCTGATGTCCACCAATGCTTCCGCTGCTCCCACTGACTACGAAAACCCTCTGGCAGAGTCATATAGACGTGCACTTCTAAAGCTAGTTTAGAACGACGCTATACTCATCCTCCTGCCGGGTCTCGCAGCCTGGAACAACAGCAATGGCAAGTGTGGGTAAACAAGAACTTCCCTGTCACCGTCCTTGAGGCTACCGGAGTACCTCTCGGGTGCCTGAAGTTACCCACCTTATCTGCGGAGTGGCCAATGGAATGTCAAATCAGATTGAATCTTTAGGTTCCTTATCAAATCTTCAGTAATCGTTTGTGGTTCTGGAATCACTTCCAGTTCTACCATACTCCCACTACTGTTTTCTGAAAAATAACCATTTCCTTTTAAAACTGTGGCGAGTCAAGAACAATATCACTATTGATCTTTCTTATGGTAGAAAATCAACCCTCGTCATAGCCTGGGTCAACCTACAAACAGCCATTACAGAAACGTGCCTTGAGTTATCCAGAGTCTGGTTTTAATCATAAGCCGGACAACTCCCCGTACCTTAACAATGTTAAGATATGAACTGTACTATATCCAATATAGAACCAGAGGCACTGATTTAATTGAACCAGATTCAAATCATGCAGCTGTCTCCAGTGCACGTCAACTAAATGGAGAGAGGCCGATCAGCGTTACTCAACTTAGGAATGCTTCCAATTATGAGTAACCTGAAAGAGAAGCAATTTCTCTTTATCATTACTATCAACTGAATACCATGCACAAGTATCTACATCTTCGATCACTTTGAAGAATCCCGATACTTGCTATACCTGGTTCTCTACTCTATTCAAATACCTATAACTCCTCAAAACTTAGACCCTGTGTTTCTACGAAACACATGTCTAAGAACTAGAGAAGTCAAAAGTAAACAGAATATAGTATGAGGACCAACCCCTCTGTCCTAATGGACCCTGGACAACATACAATACTCTGTATAAGTCCCTTGAGTCTGACAACTCATTCACTGTGTGTCGTAGGTTGAAAACTGTACTTATGGTTAAGAAGAATTACACCGCTGTTTAATGCTCCTTACCTAACCATCCACTGATATAGGTAAATGTCATCGACATAATTTCAAAAAGTACATCTCACTCTATGAAAATAGACGTACAGATATATCAATTTGAAATTGGCGCACAACAGCGGATATTCAAAACCAAATATTTGCCGACCGGCAAACAGCCCAGGTGATTTCCTCAAATATCACCGATTATAACGAATCCCGATATAATGAGGATGATCACCCAATTCCCAATAACTTACTCCCACTCATCATCTGTAAAACCATACAGATATGAATCAAACCTGGTAAATACATACCCTGGAGCAAGTGTCTAATCGGAAAATCAGTTTTCTTTTAACAGTACACAGTGAACTGAAACATTGAAATGTTTCGATGGGGTTTCCAGGTATTCTTAGTAATGCCTCTACCATTATCCAGATTCATAACTATAACCGTATAATTCTTTGCCACCTCTCCAAATCCCTTTATATGTCTTTAGTCATTACCTTCTGCACACTCTTTAGGCCAAATGGTTTTCTTCCTTCCCTACCGTTCGGCACCAGCCTATGGTTTGGAAGAAGACTATCCAATAAGCTTAATGGGTGTACTGTCCTAGTCCTAGGAGCACTCGCAATGCGAGAGAAGGTGAAGATAAAAGACAACCGAATAAACCTTATTCCTATTTCTCCTGAACCAGAATCCATCCCCGAACTGGAACAAGTTCCTTTCGAGTTCGTATATAACCATACGATGGAGTATCCAATAAACTGTGGATCTTCGTAGTGATACGGAGTGTCCTGGAGAAATACAAAGGTGATTTAGGATTGGCGAAGAAAAAACTTGGTTTGGTCGTGAATAGCAGTCGCAATTTACTTTGCCCTCCTACTAATCCCTTGCTTTGTCTGAACTTAATACCTTCTGTACACCGTTTAGGCTAACTGGTTTTCTTCATTCCCTACCGGTCGGCACCAGCCTATGGTTTGGAAGAAGACTATCCAATTTGCGTAATAGGTGTACTACTCCTAAACCAAGGAGTACTCGCAACCTGAGAGAAGGTGAAAAGAAAAGACAACTGAATAATCCTATTCGTTTTCTCCAGAACCGGAAACCATCCTCGAATTCCTTCGAGTTCGTATCTAACCATACGATGGTTTTGTCCAATGGAAGTGGACGTTCGTAGCAATACGGGGTGTCCCGGAGAAAAGGGTAAAAGTAGGAGTGGCAATGAGGTTTGCAACTCTGACAATCCAAAAGCCGGTGTTTAAGAAAGTTCGGTCAACTTGGTCACTGAGTCAAAGTCTTAGGGTCGGGTCAATGGTCGCTGCCAAAGAGAGAGAGAAAAGAAACACTCAGCGTGCACTCTAACCTAGATCAGAATGGTCACCAATTTATCTAATCAGGAATCCTCCCACTGTACCTCAAATTCTCCTCCAAACCTGAAAGAAGAATTAGTCGGGGTCACCCGAGGAGTAAACTAACTCATCAGTGGGAATCGAGATCCAACTCTCATCGCATGATAACGTGACGGAATCCGCTCACGGTATCACACTCCAGAAGGTATGCGCATATCTGGCAAGTTTCAGTTCTTTTGAAACTCCCGATGTGATTTCTGCCCCATGCTCTTATGACCTTGACTTTGGCCAACAAATCATAAGTCACATGTCAAGTTCTGCCCGTCATTCTCCAGGTTAATTTGAATCCACCCGTACATACCCTTGACTTTGGCCAACAAGGCAGTACGACTGTTCCAAACCAACGCATCTATCTATGCTGCATATGAATAACCAACAGCTACCAAACACTGTGCCTTGACTTTGGCCAACAAACACAGCTTGAATACTATTGACTACCCATATGAAACGACGGAGGGCTACGAATGGTTTCTGGCGAAAACCTTTAACGTAATGAACTTGATATCGTTGAAGGAACTGATAGCTTTTTAGAAAATATAGTGACGAAAACCTTTACTAAAGAGGTCACTCCCGGTGAAGGGATCTCGGCTCTTTCCCCGTAGAATGAGGTGCAGGATATTCCAACTGAATACCACGGTGCAAAGCAAAAGTAATCGGCTATAGTGAAGTTAATGCCCTGACGCAAACTTCTGTCCAAGGGGTCACTCCCGGTGAAGGGATCTCGGCCCTTGCCTCGTCGACTGAGGAGCAGGATATTCCAAATGAATACCACGATGCAAAACAGAAATGAACGTCCTTGCAATAACAGCTTTTTGAAAAGTGTTCCAACAACATCAGATTAGGTTTGTTTTAACTTGCATTGATCCGAATCAACGCAGTCCCATCAATTGATCACACCACAAAGAACGAAAATATACTGACGTACGTATATGCCATCCGCATTCGCCACTGGGTCCCGTCATTACCCGTTAGGTTAGCTAACTAACGACAGAGCGGGGACTGGACTAGCGCGGATGCAAAACATATACAACATCTACTAATATATATACCAATATATTATATTCGCTCAAGGCGTGAATAAAATGCAACATCACAGAGAATGAACAGCATCACAGAAACAATACAGATATCTGGGATCCCCGGGTTTCACAGAGCCGCTGAAACCCGACGTTCCCCTGGTCGTGTGGATAGCCTGTGCAATGAAAACCTAGACCCCTACGGGCGCGGCAAGTCACCCGCCAAAACCTGAAGCGAGGCAGCCCCCTTCAGCACCGTGAATGGACCACCCAGCACTTCACGGAATCCGGTCACTTGGGCACCCCTCCTGGGTCAACCTGTACCCCCTACGAGTGCGGCGAATAGTCCGCCAATCCTGGAGTGAAGCCCCCTCCGTCCCAATGCCATGAGATGCGGGCTTGTTGCCCTCCAGAACCCGGCTATCCGTGCACCCCTCCGCGGGGCAATCCTAGTACAGAAAGTAAAATATACATACACCGGGTACATCGACCGCAACCAGGTCGTGCCCCAAAAGAATAATACAAACAGGCAGTGACGGCAGTCCACATGTCGGACGCTCGCCCCGCAATATCAAATGTACATGATACAACAGCACAGTACTAGCATTGCATCCAGGCTATCCCCCACGACCGATCCGCAACATCACAGCAAATACATAGAACATCAACGTGAAAGTCACGTTCGCAAATCCGTCTAACCGGGCTATAGCAGTTAGACCGGATTTACCGATCGAGTGACATTCACGGTCGCAGATATAATGTAAATACTGTGAAAAATGTGTTTAAAAAATTTCCGATTGATCAAACAATTAACAAGTGGGCCCCAAAGAAAACTGTAGCACTCACAGAAACAATTGGCCCAACTTTAATATTCCAAAGCCCATATTTTAAGCCCAGAAGGCCTCTGTAAAAAAATGGTGAAGTGATGTGAATAGTGCGCGGCGGAAGGGCCGCACAAAGGTGGTTTTCGCGGCGGTTCCGCGCTCCAACTGTGGAGTTACTTCGTCAAATTTTTACAGAACTCTTAGATTTTCCAGTACATCAATATTTTACAACCTGAAAAATTTTTCGAGACTGAAAAATTTCAACAGAAACTGTCGTGGGTAAAATGCAGTTTTGGAACTTTTTGATCGATCGGAAATGCAAACACATTACACAAAGCTAGACTAAGTTAATGGTGAGGCTCTGATACCACTGTAAGTGCACGGCGGCGCCCCGGCCGTCAATCCGACGCCGGAATGCGGAAACGGTGATAAACTTAAATTTTGCGGACTTTGCAAACCGGCACCACCGCGCACTAAACTCCGGATCGTGACCATTAACAAGTCTACGCTGCTAATAAGAAAGGGAAGAGATGTATACCGACGATCCAAGTCCTCCGGTCTTCATCTCCACTCCGATCTCCTTGTCGGGATCTCCGTCTGTCTCCTCCTCGTCGGAAAGGGGCACCACATCGCCTGCGTCTTTTACGGGCTCCCGCCTCAATACCGAGGCAACTCGAGCATGAAGCCGGCAACTCGACATGCTCAAGATGTGCTGTAGGAAGTGTAGTGCTTTGTCTCTTTGGGGTAGTGTTGCCATGATGGAGGAAACAAGATGATATGAAGAGAGGTGGTGAACTTTGATACAAAAAGAGAAATGAGAATAATTTCCATACAACAAAAGAAACACATCTCTCATTTTTTCCTCATCTTTAAGTGTGGCCGGCCAATCTCCAAAATGGTGAAGAGAATAACAATATGTATCATATGAGGGAGGTGAGTGTAGGAGAAGAAGGAGGTGACCACATCCAAGAGACAAGAAAACAAACACCATGCTTCATATCAAATCCAACCATACCCTTTCATGTCACAATAAAGCAAAAGCATGGTGGAAAAAAAAAATATGAAAGCTATCATATCAATCTTTTACAAGAAAACCCCTCCACAATTGTAATTTGCAAAACTGCAAATTACCCCCTCCATCGGAAAAGTCCGGCCGGGAAAGAACAAAGGAAAACCGGCCGGAACGGAATGCAAACTGGCAACTCCAGAAAACTGGTCCCGTAATAAATTACAGGAAAACCCCAATACTGTGCATACACACCCGCATCTGTATTCCGACCGAAATACAAATGCAATGAGACAAAATCTACACTGTACTAAACTAGTACCGGCTTAAACCAAAGCCGGCTAGTAAAAAACCGTTCGATCCTGATCCGTGCAATACCGCACGTATCTGATCGAACCCTGCCATATAAATCCATACGGCCACTAGTACAAAACTGTCCGATCCTGATCCGTGCAATACCGCACGTATCTGATCGGACCCTGCCATATCTCCATACGGCCTCTACAGCGTTTCGTCCGAAAGCTGAGTAACTGAAAGTGTGGGGGACTCTAAAGACTCGTCAATACAATGGCTGTGGATTTAACCACTAGCACGTCAGAGGTATAAGCCAATACGTAACGGGCCACCAACTATTGACTAAAAGGGACGTCGATGAGCGAACTCATCCTGACACCCTACTGAGCCTGTCAGTGACAATATCCGTGCAGTCCGGTCCGTTCGTCTATGAGTATCGCATGGCGGGCCTAGGGGGTTGGTAAAAGTCAGACCCCCAAAAGCGGTACAAGTCGTGTCGGAGTGTAGCCCAGAACACCCTGAGATACTACTGGAATACCTACCAGTAAATCTCCTTGC
Organism: Agapanthus africanus; assembly: GCA_030015575.1. Lineage (NCBI taxonomy): Eukaryota > Viridiplantae > Streptophyta > Magnoliopsida > Asparagales > Amaryllidaceae > Agapanthus > Agapanthus africanus. The sequence goes on along the minus strand of JASDDO010000026.1, from coordinate 392,344,601 downwards.
CTTGGCCAAGGACTTTGTGTAATGGCTCTCCTAGACACAGCACGACCTCACCCCCAATACCGGGAGAGACGAACCCCTGAAGATACGCTCACTGCCTCCATGTGGCTCGGGACTGTACCCAACTAAAACCTGTTTGCACGACTCCTTTGAGCCGTGGTAGGGTAGTAATCAAAGTACAGTGGGAACTCACATGAGACAAATGACGATCCCCAGGTCGATGAACTAACCTGCACACATGTCACCAGGGAACTGCCATCTGACGTCTGGTATATGACCAACTAGCATGTTCCCGGCGAGTCCTGTCCGGTGTACTCATAACCCAATGAGCACCTGTATACATCTTAGGTGATCCAACTGACACCAGTGGCTTGTGAGACCGGCCACCGCCCCTCGTCGGGGTCTCGACTGTATACACTAGTCTACTAATGGAGTATCGATGCCCAGTCTCGAAACTCCCACGACCAGGGACCATTTAAGGATAAGCTTGTAGACCCCCAGCTCCCACTTATATGATCGCCCTCATACTGCTGGTGGTCAAGCAAGAATCCTAGAGGCTCTATCAACGTGTAATAGCGACTTGTCATGTCACTTAAAGCAGTACACGATGATAAAGGTAAACCAGATAGCATACTATCATCTCGAGTAAGACTGTCCTACCGGGATAGGTCCTCCCTCAATCATTACAATCACGTACCTGTGACCTAATAATTGACTCTGAGGGCACTATGTCCAACAGGTCATATAGACGAATCAGTGGGCCGTACTTCACAATAATTCTTAGTTTTTCCTGCTTAATTTTCTAAGCATTTTTAATTCATAAAAAATCACAGTTTTGGAAATTGTCCAGAGAAGGGTATTCATCGGGATTTATGGGTTCGATCGGACTTTAAACTTCGTCTAGACTTCGCGTAAAGCTCCAGCATGGCTCTAATACCACTGTAGGGTTCCTAGGCATTCTAAAAAGGTTCTACACGGCATCAACCATGCCCGATTCAAAAAAAATAGCCGTGCAGAACAACCATAACCAAGATCGTATATTAGAGATTATGCGAAAACCAGCAAGTTAAACATTTTAACTACAAGTGAAAGGGATTACAACCTTTGTAGATCCGGTCCTTCACTTCTAAAGCTCCGTGTTGACGTCCCTTCGCTGCGATCATCAGGATCCCGGACTCTAGCGATGGTTTCTTCGGAGAAATGAGCGGGCTAAGTCGTTGACTTCGAGGCCGAAGATGATCTACGTCGAGGAGACTCAAACTCAAGCTCCATCTTCACTAGGTCAAGAACTTTGTGAAGAGAACACCCTAAACTAAATGGCAAGTAGTAGAGAATGATGAAATAGGAAATGGGTTCACTTTAGATTTGGATTTCTCACTTGAAAAATTTCTAGTAAGGTTTTTCTTCACTTGAAGAAGAGGAAGAGAAGAAAAAGAATAAGAAATGAATTAAAAAATGAATTGTCTAATTAGAATAATCAAGTGAAGTCTATCATAATGCAACCATGGGTGAGTTAACCTTTGTAGAGACTAAACCATAGTTAATTATAATGGTTTGGTTAATGAATATCTTAATTAAGACAAAATGAGTGGACTTTGTCAAAGTTGCTTCAAGTTTCATGAAGCTTCAATCCATGACAAAAGAAGCAACCATTTTGAATAATTAAGATAAATAAAAACCTAAATTATAATTAACATGGTGTATGTCACCCACCCACCCATGTTTGCATGTTTCATCAATCATGATACAAATTAGTGCACAAACATATATCACATATACAACTTGTGCACATCAAGTGAGAAAATCAATCTTAAGTGAACCAATACTAGTTAATGCAAAGTACTATATCAAATATATAATTATACATTAAATCATTAAATCAACACTTGAATTAATGATCCGGTCATATCGCATATAACCGACTAATATCTAGTGTATCAATATATCGAATCAACACTTGATTCGGTAACCCGGCTATATCTCATATAACCGTCCGATGATACAAATCGCAAGAATAGAATACAGTATCACATGCTGGTATTATTCTCGGTCCCGTACATATCTCATATGCGCTCCTATTTCGTTTCGCTTGAGCCAGGAAACCTCTGTGTAGGACTCTAAAGACTCGTGAATACGCCGGCAGTAGGTGGTGATCATATCAATCACTAACAAGCCGCAAGCGGTCTGCTAAACGTAATGGCCACCCGGGTATTGAGCGATCAAAAGATCAACGACCAAGCCTGTTCACACTCCTGCGAATCCAATCAGTAACACTTACCGCACAGTCCGGTCTGTTCGTCTGATATGTCGCATATCTCGCCTAGGGGTGGTAAACGTCAGACCCCGGCAGATTGATAAGTCATGCCGATGTAAGGTCCATAACAAGCATGAAACTACTGATAACACTTACCAGTAAATCAGTGCAACCCTGGCCAGGGATTTCCAGTTATGGCCAGTCGAGCATAGCGCAACATCAACACCCAATACCGGGAGAGACGAATCCCCTCCTATCGCTCATTGCCTCCATGTGAATCGGGACTGTACCCAAAAACCACCTGTTTGCATGACTCAATAGAGCCGTGGTAGGGTGGAAATCAAAGCACAGTGGGAGACACATAAGACTCTATGACGATCTCGGGTCAACAGACTAAGCTGTACCAGTGTCACCAGAGAACTGCCATTTGACGTGAGGTATAATACCATCTGGGAGTTCTCGGCGAGTCCGTTCAGTATACCCAGTCACCACTGAGCACCCGCATACCATCTCTGATGTCAAACACCAATGGATATGGTATCATCCATCGCCCATCACATGGGTCGAGAAGATATACGCTAGTCTACTCTGGAATATCGATGCCCTATCTCGATATTCCTACACTAGGAACATTGAAGGATGTACTCATGGACTACCCAGGCCCCACTAGTATGATCTGCATCATAGTCCTGTAAGTCGAGTACACATCCTAAGGGCTTTATCAACATGTAATAGAGAGACGGTAAGTATTCATGTTAAGATAAAGAGCAACCAGATAGGTTACTATGTAGGGTTCCTAGGCACACCCATGAGGTTCTACAAGTGATCAAACATAGCCAATTCAAAAATTTCCTATGTGCCAAGTAACCCTAAGCAAGATCGTAACTAGAGGATAAGCGATGCAAGCAAGTAAACAAATTTATTGCTAAAGGAAAGTGACTACAACCTTTGTAGATCCGGTGCTCCACTTCCATGGCTCCATGAAGATGTCCTCTCGCTGCGATCATCGGATCCCGGACTCTAGCGTCGGCTTCATCGGACAAATGGGCGGGCTAAGTCGTCGACTTCGATGCCGAAGATGATCTACGTCGAAGCAACTCAAGATCAAGCTCCACCTTCACCAAGTCATGAAACTTGTGAAGAAAACAACCTATACTACATGGCAAGTGGTAGAGGATGAAGAAATAGGAAGTGGGTTCACTTTAGAAATGGATTTCTCACTCTTTTTCTCAAATCACCATTGAAGCTAGCAAGCTTCTTTCTTCTTGAAGAAGAAGAAGAAGAAGAAAAAGAATATGATAAGAATGAATTAATTAAAATAGAAAATCAAGTGACCCTTATCATATTGCAACCATGGTTAAGTGTAGAGAATAAACTAGGGTTAAGTCGAATGGTTAGGTTAAAGGAAAGAAACAAAATGGTTACTTCTTCAAAGCTTCATGAAGCTTCAACAAAAGACAAAGCAAGCCACCATTTCATTTTCCTTTGCCAAAATGAATAAAAAGAGAATAAATAAATAAGTAAATCAAGACCCTAACCATTAACATAACCATGGTTTAAGCATACACACCCAAGTTTGCATGTATCATCAAACATGATACAAACAAGTGCACAAAACTATATCATATATACAATGTGCACATCAAGTGAGAAAATCCATCTTAAGTGAACAAATACTAGTTAATGTAAAGTAATTTATCAAATATATAATTATACATTAAATCATTAAATCAACACTTGATTTAACGATCCGGTCATATCGCATATGACTGACTAATATCCAATGTATATACTTATCGAATCAATCCTCGATTCGATAACTAGGTTATATCACATACAACCATTCGATACATTCATCGCGAGAATAGAATACGGTATCACATACACGCATTATTCTCGGTCCCGCATATATCTCATATGCGCTCCTATTTCGTTTTGCTTGAGCCAGGAAACCTCTGTGTAGGACTCTAAAGATTCGTCAATACGCCGGCAGCAGATGATGATCATATCAAACACCCACAAGCCGCAAGCGGTCTGCTAAACGTAACGGCCACCCGGGTATTGAGCGATCAGAAGATCGACGAGCTAGCCCGCTCACACTCCTGTGAAACCAACCAGTAACACTTACCGTACAGTCCGGTCTGTTCATCTGATATGTCGCATATCTCGTCTAGGGGTGGTAAACGTCAGACCCCAGTAGCTCGATAAGTCATGCCGATGTAAGGTCCATAACAATCGTGAAACTACTGATAACTCTTACCAGTATATCACTGCAACCCTGGCCAGGGATTTCCTGTTATGGCCAGTCGAGTATAGCGCAACATCAACCCCCAATACCGGGAGAGACGAATCCCCTCCTATCGCTCATTGCCTCCATGTGAATCGGGACTGTACCCAAAAACCACCTGTTTGCACGACTCAGTAGAGCCGTGGTAGGGTGGAAATCAAAGCACAGTGGGAGACACACAAGACTCTATGACGATCTCGGGTCAACAGACTAAGCTGTACCAGTGTCACCAGAGAACTGCTATCTGACGTGAGGTATAATACCATCTGGGAGTTCTCGGCGAGTCCGTTCAGTGTACCCAGTCTCCACTGAGCACCCGCATACCATCTCTGATGTCAAACACCAATGGATATGGGATCATCCATCGCCCATCACATGGGTCGAGAAGATATACGCTAGTCTACTCTGGAATATCGATGCCCCGTCTCGATATTCCCACGACTAGGAACATTGAAGGATGTACTCATGGACTACCCAGGCCCCACTAGTATGATCTGCATCATAGTCCTGCAAGTCGAGTACACATCCTAAGTGCTTTATCAACATGTAACAGAGAGACAGAAAATATACATGTTAAGATAAAGAGCAACCAGATAGCGTACTATCATGTCGAGCAAGAAAGTCCTACCTATATATGTCCCAGCATCCACTACAATATACATCCAATGTACAGTAATGGCCTCTAGGGCATACATATAACTAACAATCTCCCACTTGCACTAGGGCCATCTGTAGCAGTGGTTGCAGTATCACATACTCAACCATCCCATAAAAGTCTCTCTTTGGGAAAAAGCCTTTGTGAGTGGATCCGCCGTGTTGTCCTCTGAGTCTACTCTCCTTACCTCGATCACCCTGGAGATCAACTATCTCCATGATCAGGTGATGCTGCCTCAGAATATGTCTAGGTCACTGATGGGATCATGGTTCCTTGGCCAAAGCCACACTTCCATTGTCATACAATGGTGGGAACCTAGTTCATCACTGAACCAATATACACCCAAACTGCCTCTTTGGTAGCATGTTTAATAGCGATGTTACCAGCCTTTATCGTCTAGTTTGCCACGGTATTTAGCTTGGAACTCTTCCAACATACCGTCCCTCTACTGAGGGTAAAGACAATGCCTGCGACTGACATTCAGTCGTCCTTATCACCCTGGAACCTTTCCAGTGATTCTCCCAAGGATCAATTGATACCATCTCACAAAACTTTGTGAAAAGCCTAATATCCATTTAGATCTATCTCATAGATCCAAATCCCAGGATTTAGGAGGTATCACTTTATCCTATATGGAGAATCCATGTGATAAGAGGAGACCGACCGATCGTAGCATAAGAAACTCCTTTCCTATCAAGAGTTTGTCATCCACGTACTCTACGAGGATCATTACCATACTCCATACTAGCATTTTGTACATACAAGGTTCATCTACCATTTTTGATGAAGTCAAACTCTTTGACTATCACATCAAAACAGATGTTCCAACTCCCCGATGCCTGCTTTATCCTGTAAAGCAACTTGCAGACGTTTCCACTGCTCCCACTGTTTACGAAGCCCTCTGGCTGTGTTCTTATAGACGTTCTCTTCTAAATCATTATTTAGAAAAGTAGTCATGGCACCCAACCACCAGATATCGTTGTCATTGTATGTAGCAATGGTAAGTAGGATCTGGATGGACTTAAGCATAGTCCCTGGAAAAGGTTTCATCATTATCCACGCTTGGTTGATGACGAAAACCTTTAACAAGTCTATCTTTGAAAGTCTCAACTTTTCCACCTACACCAAGTAATCTTCTCAAGATATACTTGCTCCTGATGGGGATTTAACCCTTCAGATATCGCAACCAAAGTCCATACTTTGTTGGTGTATATGGATTCCATCTCAGATCGCTAAGCATCCAGCCATTCTTACAGAGTCCCTACTCTCGATGACCTGCTCGAATCTAGTTGGGTCATCATCTTATGATGCAATCCTTGCTCCCACTGTCATCGAGAAACCGAAGTATCTCTCAGGCAGGTGAGGAACCCTACCAGATCGGCGAAGAGGCTGAGGTTCGTCGGGGACTATTTTGGTTCTGTCAAATCATCAGCTGCAGTTTTGTATAGCTGGAACCTTTCCAGTTCTACAGAACTGACCTTGCCTCGATCTTGTCCGGATTTTGCTTTTGACATAGGCTGGACAATCCCAAATCTTAACTTGCTTAAGAGATGGGTTCTTCCCATACCATATCATATATAGAGTGGTAGGCACTGATTTGAATCGAACCCTATTCAATAGGTATGCAACTTCTCAAGTACACAACCCCTTAAAAGAAACAGGTAACTCAGTAATACTCATCATAGAGCACACCATATCTTATATGGTGCGATTGCTCCACCCCGATACACCGATGTGTTGTGGTATATACGGAGGAGTAATGCCGAGAGAGAATCTCATTCTCCTTTAGAATAGTCCAAGAATTCTATGCACAAGTATTCTCCTCCCTGATCTTATCATAGGACATAATACTTATACCCAGTTTTTGGTTCTCTACTTCTAACTTATATTCTGTGAATATCTCAAAAGGTTCGGACTTGTGTTTCAACAGGAACATATGTCTGAATTTTGAGAGATTATCAGAGAATGTAATGAAATACAAAGAACCGATCTTGGCATGTGTAGACAGGGGATCTTACATACATCATCATGTATCAATCCTAAGGGTTTACTAACTCTTTCTCTGTTTCCAATAAACAGAGCTATGGTCATCTAATCTTTGTGACATGACTGCCAAGTTTCACAAGATGTAAATTCAAACTGATTTAAATATGCATCTAAAATGTAACTTCAACCAGTCGGGTCGCATTGATATGACCTAGTCTGCAATGCCTCAAGAAGGATTCGTTCATTTTTGAACTCTTCCTCTTGTGTGTGTTCTGTATACTAGGAACTGCAGTTCGATTTATAACATCAATGCTTTTAGATAATGTGCCTGAACCGATAAACTTTTGATATAGGAAATGTTCAAAACAATATCCAACAATATAAAATTATATCCTTCTTTACTAATAAAGAGACTGATATGATTTTGTATATCAGGTTTGGTATCTAATAGCATTTGTTCAGAATCAATGTACTGGTAATACAGGGTGACAGTGACCAACAGACTTGACTGCAACATTTGCCCCGTTTTCTGTCTCATGAAACTTATCACCCGTTGTCAGTTTTCTACCTTTCTATAGCCCTATGTAACAGATTACATATCTGGGATCCTGATTCGGTATCAAATACCCAGGATGCAGAGGATACTGAGAAACAGTTCTTTGTAATGAACACACCCGAAGGAGATGCATCATATGCACTTTCTTCGTTTGGGCGGCATGGGAATTCTGGTATTCCCCTATTTCCTACTCTGTCTTATAACAATTATAAGTTGGAGTGGGACCAACGTTCCCCAGCACTGTATAACAAGCGGGTTCGGTCAATACATCCATATTATTATCTTGATTAAGGTGTGATATGGTCGCTACCTGGAGAGAGAGAAAAGAAAACACTCTGTGTGCGCTCTTGCAAGATTAGATTGGTTATATATTTTATCTAATCAGGACGGCTCCCACTATTTCTATCAAATCTTCCTTCAAACCCTAAAAGGATAGACTAACCGGGATTAATTACACTCTACAAGTTCGCCAATCTTTCAGCCAGGCCAGTGTCGGTACTTTGAGGGAGGTTCCTCGTGCTTTCGCACGGACCTAATTACAGTAAACCTCGTTTTCCCAGAGGCGTAACCCCGTTGACACCTTTCTAGACACCTACTTGATCGGCTAATTGTAAAGTGCAAAACTCTCCCAGGAGTAACAATTACTCGCAGTGGGTATCGGGATCCAACTATCACATAGAAGGTATGCAATCTCATTGCAAATTTCAACACTTGAAACTCCCGATAAAGGTTTTTACCCCTAGCACCTATGACCTTAACTATGGTCAACAAATCATAAGCACTACTCAAGTTCTACCCGTCATTTTGTGATTAATTAGACCCACCCACATGACCCTTAACTAAGGTCAACAAAGTCACGCGACTGTCCTAACTAATCGCATCATATGCGGTATAGGAAGACATCACTTAGCTACCGTACACTGTGCCTTGACTATGGTCAACAAACACAGCACGAATACTAAGTACTCTACTTCCTAAAATGACGGAGGGTTGCGAATGGTTTTTATGAAAACCTTTAACGCTCTGAACATGATCTCGTTGCGGAATCAAATGGTTTTTAAATGGAGTGTTTTTGAGGCTTTTCTAGTTTTGCTAAAGGGGCCACTCCTGGTGAAGGGATCGTCGGCCCTTTCCTCGTCGAATGAGTACGGGATATATCATATATATCACTGTGCAAAGCAAAAACTATAGAAGCAATCAAAAGATAAACCGAGTGTGTAGCATCTGCCAGGTTTTGCTAAAGGAGTCACTCCCGGTGAAGGGATCTCAGTCCTTTCCTTATCGAATAAGGTGCAGGATGTTCTACAAGGAACACCGCGATCCAAATCAAGAACTGTAGCTACCTGTTTTATTTTTGAAATTCGATTCCACAACATCTTTTACGTTTATTTTCTTTCATTAATCACATTAATGAATATCCCATCATTTAAGTCCACCTAAACATCACAGATAAATTTAACGTACGCTTATGCCATCCACATTCGCCTCGATGTCCTGTCTGCACCGTTAGGTTAGATAACTAACGGCAGAGCGAGGCAGGGCTAGCGCGGGTGTAAAACATAAGCAACGTCTATATAATATATCATATATACTATATATAATATCTATCTGAACAAATCACATGATCACATCACAGATAACGCAGCAGAAAATATCATATTAAATATTGGATATACTAGGACGTCCGTGTTTTTAATACGAGCCAGTATAAAACACGGATTCCACGGTCGCGATGAATAGCCAAACCCACACCCCTAGACCCCTACGAGAGCGACAAGCAACCCTACCAATTCTAGAGTTAGGAGACCCGGACTCGACTCCGCGAGATGGTCTCCCACTGGACCCCAGAACCCGGTTACTTGTGCTCCCCTCCTTGGGTCTATCCTAGTGCGGAAAAGTAAATAATATACAAAAGGTGACATCTTCCGCAACCTGAAAGTGCCCCAATAAAAGAATATTACATACAAGTTTTTTACATGAATGAAAAATGAAAAACACTCATCTCACATAAAAAAAACCCCAGCTATTCGAACACGACGATCCAATATAACATATCCAGCAACACATAACATCACATATCATCAACGTATGTAAACATGCGTATCCCAATTGTCGTTGACATATAGCAACGAAACCGGCGATATCACATATTACACTTACGGTCACAGAAAAGAAAGTGTAAAACTACAACAGTTGGAATCCGCAATCTCTTTAGACATCGCATGCCTAATCAAATGAAATACTTAGACATCGCATGCCTAACAATTATAAATCCCGCATTTTAGTCTCATTATCGAAAACTCTTTTCAATATCAAGTCGGGCAATTCAACAAGATTCCCGACATCCTGATCGAATGCTCGTCGCAAACTTCAGTAGGCGGCCGCACCCCCAACGCCGTCGACGAAGTGCACCAAGGCGGAACACCGCTGCCGCGAGCACCCGAACGGATGCTTTCGGCGACGGGGTTCTCCTACAGTCACTTGGTCGGGGCTGTGGGGTGAGGCTGTCTATTAAGTTTACCCAGCGAGTATCCGCGTACGCTACGTGATTGCGACGGACTTTTGATCACATCAAAATTCCGTGGCAACCGATCAAGTGGGACTAAAGTGCTGTGTTTATAACATTCATTCAGTTATCTCATAACAACTTGTGAATTCCAATTATTGTATCACATTCCGGATAAATAGAAATTGTTAAACTTTTCGATCGAACAATCGACACCCAAGTTTTCCCGAAACAGCTCAACACATGAAATAAGTTTAAAAACATTCACTTCGTGCCTCAGTACCAACGGTCCAGCCGTAGAAAGGTCAAGCCAACGCCTCACATGTGGCACGCCGTACTGCCCCAAACCATAAGGTTCAAAGGGCAGTTCAAGACGGTCACATAATCGAGTTAAGGTTTGTTGTCTTCTAGAGGGACCATCGCGTTACTTGCACTACTTAGAACGTCATTACACTACGGAAAAATACAACAATTGGAAATTTCCCGGCGGGGGAAAAAGTGGATATTTATATCCGGTCGAACTTTTTAACATATTCTAAAAATACCCGGAAAAACACAGTAAACAAAGTTAAATAATCCGATCGAATCATCGAGTCCCCAATACAACCCCAGAACACTCAACTCTTGAGTCAAAATAAAAATACCCATAAAATATAAATCACAGAAATAGGAATTATGGTGCAAAAAGTATAACCTAACTCCTCTGTACGGCCGCGGAACCGCGCCCAAGCAGGCTATTGCCGCGGTTCCGCGGTGGAATGTACGATTTAGGGGGTCGTTTTTCACCACAATTCTTATATTTTCCTGCTGTATTTTTCAGGCATTTTTAATTCAGAAAAATCCACAATTTTCAAAAATGTACAGAGAGGGGTCATGGATTAGGGTTTCGGGTTCGATCGGGTTTCTAACTCCGTCTACGCATCGCCTAAGGCTCTAGCTAGGCTCTGATACCACTGTAGGGTTCCTAGGCACACCCATGTGGTTCTACAAGTGATCAAACATTGCCAATTCAAAAATTTCCTATGTGCCAAGTAACCCTAAGCAAGATCGTAACTAGAGGATAAGCGATGCAAGCAAGTAAACAAATTTATTGCTAAAGGAATGTGACTACAACCTTTGTAGATCCGGTGCTTCACTTCCTTGGCCCCGTGAAGATGTCCCCTCGCTGCGATCATCGGATCCCGGACTTTAGCATCGGCTTCATCGGAGAAATGGGCGGGCTTGGTCGTCGACTTCGATGCCGAAGATGATCTACGTCGAGGCAACTCAAGATCAAGCTCCACCTTCACCAAGTCATGAAACTTGTGAAGAAAACACCCTATACTACATGGCAAGTGGTAGAGGATGAAGATATAGGAAGTGGGTTCACTTTAGAATTGGATTTCTCACTCTTTTTCTCAAATCACCATTGAAGCTAGCAAGATTCTTTCTTCTTGAAGAAGAAAAAGAAGAAGAAAAAGAATATGATAAGAATGAATTAATTAAAATAGAAAATCAAGTGACCCTTATCATATTGCAACCATGGTTAAGTGTAGAGAATAAACTAGGGTTAAGTTGAATGGTTAGTGTTGGAGTAAAAATTTACACCCCGGTTGACCAAGTCAAAATCAAAATCAACCCCAAGCCAAGTGGGCCCAAGCCCAGATCCAGTAGGCCCATGCCCGGGTCGAGCCAGAACGTGAAGCGGCCGGCCTCCCCCCAAGCCAAGATAAAAATTTTGTAATAAATAATTTTGTTGTATTTCTTTTATTTTATTTTATGGATAAATGTAAGAAAAATAGGCATAAAGCCAAATTTTTGTAAAGCCCAGGGCTTATGTGCAAAAAGAAATAGCACATGAGCCATGGGATAGGCAAAATGCCATTTTGTGAAACCCAAGGGGCTATGTGTAAAGTGTATAGCCTATAAAGGCAAGGATAATGAAATATCCCAACAACTTTTTCTCTCTCCAAAAAAAAAGTTTCAGATCTGAGATCTTTCTCCTTCTTCAAGATTCCAAAACCTTCTTCTTTCTCTTGAATTAAATCAAGAGTTCTACTCTCCTTTTTATAAAACAAATTAGTTTTTCACCACAAACCCCATCAAGGGGAACTCAGATCTTCCATTAGATCTCAAAAAGGAGTGATTTTTTTAAAATCCCATATCTCTTGATCTTCAAGATCCAACTAACAGAGGAGGAAGAAGAAGAACCCCTCCTATTAACCCAAAAAAAAAAAAAACAACACACTCAGGAGTCCAACTCCTCTCTGATTTCTCTTCCGAGAATTTTTTTTTTAGGCTAAAAGCCTCTTTTTCATGCCGGCGCTCAAGCGCAGAGCGCCCGCGTGCCGACACGTGGCGCGCTTGCGCTCCAGCACTCAGCGCTCGAGCGCAGAGCGCCCGCGTACCGACACGTGGCGCGCTTGCGCTCCAGCGCAAGTCGCCCCCGTGCCGACACGTGGCGCTCTTGCGCTCAAGCGCAAGTGCTCGAGCGCAAGTCACCCCGGTGCCGACACGTGGCGCTCTTAGCGCAAGCGCTCGAGCGCAAGTCGCCCCGGTGCCGACACGTGGCGCTCTTGCGCTCCAGCGCAAGCGCTCGAGCGCAAGTTGCCCCCGTGCCGACACGTGGCACGCTTGCGCTCCAGCGCAAACGCTCGAGCGCAAGTCGCCCACGTACCGACACGTGGCGCGCTTGCGCCCAAGCGCTCAGCGTCCGAGCGCAAAGCGCCCACGTACCGACACGTGGCGCGTTGCGCTCCAGCACTCTGCGCTCGAGCGCAGAGCGCCCACGTGTCGACACGTGGCGCGCTTGCGCTCCAGTGCCTAGGCGCTGGCCCCACGCATCCTTTGGATTTCCTTTTCCCCTTTATTTTTATATACATGTATATATATATATATGTATACAAATGTACACATACACATACTCCGCGACACTTTCCCCCTCAAAAAAATTTTTGGGCCGGGGCGCTGCCCCAAACCCCGCAAGGGGGCTGCTAGCCCCCTTGATCCCCAGCCCGCTATCTGGGTAGCGGGACCCTCGTAAAAACTCTGCGTGGCTCCCGATATATCCAAAACCCCCTTTTAAAACAAAACACACGCACACCGCACATTGAGTTCGCATGACCAGTTTAACCCGTTAATCGGAGGTTCCCTCGCCCCAAAGGCGAGGGGTAATTAACGGCAGCTTAGTCCGCGGCTGCCGGAGATTCGGATCCCCACAATCATTAAACCCCAGCCTACCCTAGGCAGGGGGAATCTGTAGTACGCCTGACAAGCGCGCGCGTATTCCCATCTCAATGGGGTGACGAAAAACACCCTACAGATTCTGGCACGCCCGGTGGGACCAATCTCTCCTCCCATATTTCGGGTTAAGCATTCATGCGAACTCAATCAATATACATATTGATTGTCTATACTGAAATGATGTTTCTTTTCGTGCAGCAATCAACTTTCAACGACGATGTCTCCCAAGACGAATTCAACTTCCAAAGCGACCCCGATTCCGTACGTGGTCAAGATCAACGCTCGTGTGGTTCTCCCCGCAAGCCTCAGTCGACAGTGGGAGGAACCGCCCCGCCAGTTTGGCTCTGTCATCATCTACCCTGCCGGAAGCGCTCATCTGGCGGAGATCCCGGTGGAACAGGTGGCCAAGCCGGTCTCAAGGGATAAGAGGCCGAATGTCGTGATCGCCAAGGCACCACAACCGAAACTTAAGACGGTATCTGAACGATTCTCTGTTGCTTCAACGGGGGGCAAGAACTTCGGTACAAAGGGCAACATCAAATGTTGCGGACGAGCTCAGGCGACGACTCCAACAAATGCACAATCGAGCATATCTCCAAGGCCCTCCATCGCTCGGTCTACGGCGTCTTCCCAAAGAGCCGAAGTCTGCCAGATGCTTAGAACAGAAAAGTTAAGGCAGAAGCGGCTCAGGTATCGAGCCAACAAGAGGGCCAAGGCTTCGGCCAAATGGAATCGTGTGAAGTTCCAAGTGCAGGGTTGCCCCGCGACGACGGCTGAGTCGGACGTAAGAATCAGCAATTCCTTCGAGCCTCTGAAGTGGGTTCAGAAAAATGCCATGACCGCCAGAATCAAGAAGACAGCGGTCCGAACAGTGCCACAAAGAGACGTGTCCCGGCCCCAACAGAAAAAGTATGACACTGTCTCTTCAAGAGTCTATCAAGCACTTTGTGCCGCATGAAAGCAGCGGGGCAAACCCAGAAAAGAAGCGCCAGCACCATTCAAGAACCTGGTTAGGCCAGCCGCCTTCGATCGACTACCAGCTACTGAAACAAGGGGGTCAAGACAGCGATCCGTGAAATCAGCTTCCAATGATAGAAAGACGGCCGGATATATCATCCATACGGTCTATATGGCGGGCGGGCGCCCCAGCGACAACCTTCGCAGCAAAAGCAAGGATGGGGCCACCACATCCCAAACCCAATCTGGCCTGAATGTGGTTGCCGCTGCCCAAGAACAGCCGCCCCCACTGGATGAAGAAAACCCTCTCGATGAGGATGATAGGCAGAAAGACCCCTCGGTCCATGCAGAGTCAAGCTCGGACAGCGAAGAAGAGCCGACTTTCCGCCCCAGGACTGCGGAGCAAGAGCTACTTCAAGAGCTTCGAAAACAGCTCAGGAGCAAAGATAAAGAGATGGCCAAGCTCTATTCGAAGATAGACGATTTAACGAACGTGGTGATGCAGCTTACGGCTCAAATTGCTCGAGCGCCTCCCAATCAGACACAAGCAGCTACTAATCAGCCGGGTGATGACAATCCGCGGCAGCCAATGCCTGTTCCTTTGGGACCAAGACTGGTCGAGCCGCATGAAAGCCGGCCACATTCCGCATCCGGGGATGCCTTGGCCCCAGATAGCACTATCCCGCTAACACAGGATCGGATAATGGATTTGGTCACCAGCAAGGTTAAAACATTGGTGGCCGAAGCTGAAGCTCAGAAAGAAATCGGCAGTAGTGGGCGGCCATATCCCGCGCAGTACGATCTGATTGAGTTCCCAAGCGGCTACGTTATTCCTAAGTTCGGAAGATTTGATGGAACGGGGAATGCAAATCAGCACGTCGCCCACTTCAAAGCATCGTGCGGAAATACAGGGGGCAATGACGCGCTCCTTCTTCGTCAGTTTGTCAACAGCCTGACCGGCGTTGCTTTCGACTGGTATGCGAGTATACCGGACGGGTCCGTCATTACCTTTGCCCAAATGGAGTCCCTGTTTCGGCAAAGGTTCATGAGTGTCAGTGATAAAATCTCCATTGCCGACCTTGTGAGGACCAAGCCAGGGAAGAATGAAAGCAACACCGACTTTATCGCTCGATGGCGTAATCTCACAGTCAAGTGCGAACCGCCGCTGGAGCAGGACCAGTCCGTCAGCCTTCTCATTGGGAACCTCAGCAACTGGATGGTCCCATTCTTGTGTACAGCGGGCCTCAAGACATTTCAGAGGCTAACCAAGAAAGTCCAAATACTGGAACGCTCGAAGCAAGAGTCCCCGCCAGACTCTCAGAGAGACAAAACCTAGAAAAGTAAGCGGGACGACAACCGTAGAAGTGGGAGTTCCAGCAGTACCAATGTCTTCAATGCCTCTGACAATGAAGAAAAGCGAAGGGCGGGCGAATCCAAGACCAACCGGTCTCGAAAGCCCTTGCTGGGAGGAGATGGGCCTTTCCTAGAGGAGAAAAAGAACAAGGTTTACTCTTTCAGAAGGGACAAGGTCCGCAAGATATTTAAAGATGCCTTGAACAACGGCCTACAATTGCCGAAGTCGAAAAGACACCAAGAAGCAAAAATGACCGACAATCCTCTGTATTGCCCGTACCACCGAGTAGTGAGCCATGCGATCGAGGATTGCTATATCTTCAAAGACTGGGTCGAGAAGCAGTACAAGGCTGGAGAGATCGAGCTGTCCAAAAGCGTGTTGGTGAACAATCAAGTTGCAACCACCAACTTTATACAGACAGAAACTGAAGCCTTCTGGGAGCAGACAGCCGAACCCGCTGCCCTGAAAAATGAAACGGACTCATCGCGGCCTCCGTGGAGTACGCACATATCTAATAAGACGAAGAAGATGATAAAGCTACTTCGGAAAGAACCCAGGACGGAATGGGAAGGGCAGAAGAGGCCTACCAGTCCAGCTGCCAATGCGGCTCCATCAGGCTCAAAATCCAAGAAGCTCAAGAAGAAGAAAAGTGCAGCTCGGCGCGAAAAAGAGTCTGCAGGGAGATCAACCATTCAAAAATATATCGATTCCCTTGAAGAATATGAACAAAAGGAAAGAACATTGATTCAATTGAAGGAGTTCTTCCCTGTACAAGCGGCTGAAATTCTGGAGGAGTTAGAAAAAGTCTCCAATGAAGAGATCCCAGTGGTGACCTGCTACGCCATCCATCTTGGCAGCGACTCCGAGGATGAGCTCTGTTTTCCCGAAGAAGACGAGGAGCTCACTTCAAAGGCCAATCAAATCCAGCTCAGAAGTGGCAGGGCTCTACCGCAAAATCAGGGCAACGCCCCAAAAGGGAAGGAAAAACAAGTCGCTAATGAAGAAGATGGCAGAGAACCGGCTGATGAAAACATAAGTCCTTCCTCAGTGGACTATAATGTCTTGGCACATCTTCGAAAGCTTTTGTCTCTCTTGAGCATCTATGACGCCTTGGTCCTATCTAAGGAGCTTAGAGATGTTCTCATTCATGCTCTACAAAACTCTGAGCGCTATCAGGCTCACTTTGCTGAAATTAATATGAAAGAAGCCCATCATGCTTTGCATGCCGCCGCAGTCACATTTAAGGATGAAGACTTGCTACTGGGAACGGCTGAGCATAATCGGTCGCCTTACGTGATCGGGTACAGCGACGGAGATCGGATTAATCGCATATTGATTGATCCGGGGTCTTCAGTGAGCATCATGAACTTGCGGACGCTGAAGAGTTTGTCAATGGACGTCCGACACCTGTCAAGGGAAAGGATTGTCATTCAAGGCTTCAACCAAAATTGCCAGCAAGTTCTGGGGTCCATAGCTCTGCCAATCAAATTCGGGGATCTGCAAACTGAACCTAAGATATACGTGATCGACGCCGACACGTCTTATAAGATTCTCTTGGGGCGGCCGTGGCTCCATGATTACGGCATCATTCCGTCAACTCTCCATCAATGCATGAAGTATATTAAAAATGGCGAAGAAAGACGCATTGACGGAGACATCCAGCCGTTCGGTGTGCATAAAGTCCGATATGAAGATTCTCGGTACTTTATGAACCACCAAAATGCTAAGCCACAACTGACTAAGGATAGACCGGCCCCAAGACTCAAAAGCAAATCTGCGCCGGCTGTCACTTTCAAAAGCAAAAATGCCCAAGTGCGCCCGCATTTCGGTAGTGACACTGATGAGTCCGACACAGGAAGTCCGTCCTTCCGTAAAACTCGCCCTCATTTCGGTAGCGATACGGATGAATCTGTCACTGAAGCCCCATCTAGCAGTAAAGTCCGCCCTCATCTTGGCAGCGACACTGAAGAGTCAGAGGAAGAGGACCTGTCGTGCAACAGCGGTGCAGATTGGACCCCCATGCAAAAACCGAAACTACGAGAGGCCGTCGAAATTGCAGAAGGGTCCCTAGCCGTCACAAGGGTGCCGGAGCAGATATGCAAAGAGCTCGATGCATTGTCAGTCTCCACCGTGGACCAGCTGAAAACTTTCTACGTCCCCGGGAGGAAAAATGGACAGAAGGGCATCCTGTTTTATGGGTCAACCCCCGTTGTGCACCCGGACGATCTTTCCATCGCGTGCCTTCCCTATAAGAGAGGCATAAGAGCCGTCCTCAATCCCAGATACTATGCGCCCGAGATGAGGGAATATTTTAAGAAGTGCGGATGCCGGTTATATCAAACGGAGTCCGAAGCAAAGTTTTACGAAGGGCTATGGTATCCGCCCCAGGTCCGAGCACTCATTGATGGACGAATTCCAGATAGACGGGGCATAGGCTACATTCAACCTGATTCCAAAGCGTGCTACATGATCCATGTTGGTGAGGCCAGCGAAAGATCAAATAATGATGACGAGATAGCCGAGCCTGAAGAAGCTCCTCAAGAGCTCGAAGATGGTGGACAAGCAACCTTTGACGAGCTAACCGAGATTGACTTAGGAACGCCCGATAATCCAAGGCCGACCTACATCAGCTCGCTCTTGTCAGAGGAAATGAAAGCGCAGATAATTGCCCTGCTGCATGAGTTCGTCGACTGCTTCGCGTGGACATACAAAGAAATGCCAGGCCTTTCCCCTGAAGTGGCTGTGCATAAGCTGGCTATATCTCCTGATGCTAAGCCAGTCAAACAAGCCCCTCGAAGAATGAGAAGGGAACTAGAAGAAAAAGTCATCGAGGAAACCAAGAAGCTCATCGATGCCGGCTTCATCAGGGAAGAGAAATATGCGGACTGGATCGCATGCATAGTCCCAGTGAAGAAGAAAAATGGGCAGATCCGAGTTTGTGTCGATTTCAGGGACCTCAACAAGGCATGTCCTAAAGAAGACTTCCCGCTACCGGTCATGGAAATGATGGTCGATGACACCTCAAATTACGAGCTGTTCACCTTTATGGATGGCTCGTCTGGATACAATCAGATCAAGATGTCGCCTGAGGATGAGAAGCACACAACATTTCGAACCCCGATCGGAATATATTGCTACAAGGTGATGCCGTTCGGATTGAAGAACGCAGGTGCTACATATCAAAGGGCAATGACCAATATCTTCGATGACCTAATTCATAAAGTCGTCGAATGTTATGTTGATGATCTGGTCGTTAAGACTAAAACCAAGGCCGATCATATCCAGGATCTTAGGACCGTTCTCACCAGACTGAGGGAATTTGACCTGAAGATGAATCCTCTGAAATGCGCTTTTGGTGTGTCATCGGGAAAATTCCTGGGCTTCATAGTCCGACATCGAGGGATCGAAGTTGACCCATCAAAGATAAAGGCCATCATGGAAATGCCCCCTCCGAAGAGTCTGACGCAGCTAAGGTCTTTTCAAGGCAAGTTTGCTTATATACGGAGGTTTATCTCAAATTTATCGGGGAGATGTAGGCCCTTCTCGAAGCTCATGAAGAAAGGAGCTCCTTTTATCTGGGATGCTGAATGTCAAGCAGCGTTCGAAAGCATCAAACAGTACTTGTTGCACCCTCCAGTGCTGGCCGCTCCCATTCCAAATAAACCGCTGATTCTCTACACTGCCGCGCTGGATGAGTCACTCGGTGCGCTCCTTGCCCAGAATAACGAGGAGGGAAAAGAAAATGCCCTCTACTACCTCAGTCGAACTTTAGTCAGGGCGGAACACAACTATTCCCCAATCGAGAAGCAATGCCTGGCTCTGATATTTGCTGTGAAGAAGCTGAGGCACTATCTGCTTGCTCATCGGGTTATGCTGATCTCCCAGGTCGACCCACTCAAACACTTGATTACCAGAGCGAGCCTAGCCGGCAGAATGGCAAGATGGGCTGTTATGCTACTCGAGTTTGACATAGTTTATACTCCTCAGAAAGCAGTAAAAGGGCAAGCTCTTGCAGACTTTCTCGCTGCTCATCCCATACCAAAAGGATCGCCGCTAAATTGTGAGTTACCCGACGAACATGTGCTGCACCTCGAGGAAGACGAGCCATATTCGGAGCTCTACTTTGATGGGGCTTCATCAATAAGGAGCTCCGACAGATCAAGTATCCCGGAGGTAAAAGCGGGGATATGGTTGGTGTTCACCACGCCATCAATGGGAACCCTGCGGCGTTCTTTCGCTCTCACCGAGCCTCGGACAAACAATGAAGCTGAGTGTGAAGCTCTGATAGCTGGTTTGGAGCTCGCCATAGAAATGGAAATCCGTCGGCTACGAGTTTACGGTGACTCCCAGCTCGTCGTCAACCAAGTAAGCGGCGATTATAAAATATACAAACCCGAGTTAGCTCGGTACAGAGGCCGAGTGGTGGAACTCATGAAACGGTTCACTCACATTGAACTAATGAGAGTCCCTAG
Organism: Agapanthus africanus; assembly: GCA_030015575.1. NCBI lineage: Eukaryota > Viridiplantae > Streptophyta > Magnoliopsida > Asparagales > Amaryllidaceae > Agapanthus > Agapanthus africanus. Next base: position 392,324,355 of record JASDDO010000026.1, on the reverse strand, counting down.
AGCGTTGAATGGAAAGGCTGACGTACTCGCTCGCTTAGCCAAGGAGCTGGCCGATCCTGACATGGACGAAATTCTGATCACAGTCAGGAGCCGACAAATTCTACCCCCAGTCTCTCTACGAGAAGAGGAAAGCGCGGAACAGAAGAGCAGTCCTGCCGAAGAAGCTTCGATCATCCAAGACGAGCCCAATTGGAGAGAACCCTTCATAGAGTACCTCCGATACGACAAGTTGCCCGAAGAAAAATCTGCGAGGATTCAGCTGAAGAAAAGAGCTCTCCGATACGTGTTTGTAAATGACACATTATACCGCAGGTCATATGACCAACTCTGGCTCAGGTGTCTGTCGTTGGCCGAAGCCCAAAAGGTCATGAAAGATGTTCACTCAGGCGTTTGCGGTGCTCACCAATCTGGCCCCAAGATGCGACTTCAAATCAAACGGCTTGGGTATTACTGGCCCACCATGATACGGGATTGCGGAGAGCATGCAAAGAAATGTCAGATCTGCCAAATCCATGGTGATTTCATTCACAAGCATCCCAATCCGTTGCATCCTACGGTGGCGTCATGACCCTTCGAAGTCTGGGGCACCGACATTGTTGGCCCAATTGATCCTCCGTCTAAAGGCCACCGGTTCATATTAGCTGCGACAGACTACTTCTCCAGATGGGCTGAAGCTGTCCCGCTAAAAGAAGTCAAAACAAAAGATATTCTGACATTCTTCCAGCATAATATCCTATACCGCTTCGGTACACCAAGAAGAATCATTTCCGACAATGGGCCTTCTTTCAAGAGCTTTAATGTCTCAAGGTTCGCTACCCAGCACAAGATAGACTGGAGATATTCCTCCATCTATAATCCAAGAGCCAATGGGCTAGCCGAAGCCTTTAATAAGACTCTATGCAAACTCCTGAGGAAAAATGCTTCAGCCAACAAAAGAGACTGGAATCTCAAACTTCACGAGGCGTTGTGGGCATATAGTACCACGCACCGTACTCCAACACAGTCCATTCCATACTCATTGCTCTTCGGAGTGGAGGCGGTCCTCCCCCTCGAAGTCGAAGTTCCAAGCTTAAGAATGGTCGTTCAGCACGAGTTGATGGAGGAGGAAAACGTGCTCCTTCGACTTGAAGAGCTCAATGCCCTCGAAGAAAAGAGGCTCACGGTACAGCAAAATCTGGAGCTATACCGAGCCTAAATGTCACGGGCCTATGACAAGATAACCCGTCTCCGCGCTTTCTAGAAAGGTGAATTGGTGTTGGTCCTCAAAAGACCGATTATCCCCAATCGACATGCCAAGGGAAAATTCGAGCCAAACTGGGAAGGACCATATGTCATCGAGAAAGTGTTCGACGGAGGATCCTACCAACTAATAAGTACCGAGGGATAAAGGCCCATGCCACCCATCAATGGCCGATATCTCAAGAAATACTACACGTAAATGCTCCAAGTCGCAGGCGAATTGAGCACATCAGCCCTACGGTCTGGATCATACATACTGCAAAACCATATACAATCCAAGGGCGTAAATGACCCCTATCTCTCCCAAATCCTGCCAGTGAAACTACTTTTAAAGTCCCACCAGCGGTAAAAAAAAAGAAAGAGAAAAAGGAAAAAAAATAAAAGAAATAAAAAAATAAACAGTATGTCCACAAGCAAAACGGGCACGGATGAAAACCCGAAAGGGCTCCGTGAGTAAAAACAGCAGGACTACCGGCGAGTCTGCGAAAACCCGAAAGGGCGCAAACTCGTGAAAAGAGATGAAATACACTCGCAAAGTCCTCTCGACCTTGTGAGGAGAAAACCCATGCGTGAGATCCTTACGACTCACAAAGGAGCAACACACTTAGGAATCCTCACGATTCCTAAGGAGAAAATACACCTGCGGGATCCTTACGACTCGTAGGGAGAAAATGCTTTTATGGGACCCTCACGGCCCATAAAATTGAAAAGCCTTAGGTGATAGGGACCCAAACCTGTCTCCTAAGCCATCGTCCCCCAACGGGCAACGGCAAATGATGAGTCGCTCCTGGCATTTCGCTTCAGTGTTAGCGGTGCTGATGCCGACCAAAAACCCAAATCCCAAGTCCTCCCAAGGCAAATGATGAGTTGCTCCTGGCATTATTCCAGTGCAGCAATGCTGATGCCAAACAAGATCCAAATTCCAAGTCCCCAAACGTCGAATGATGAGTCGCTCCTGGTACCACATTCCAGTGCAGCGATGCAGACGCCAACCAAAATCCGATTTCTTAAAATTCTCCTGGCCCTACGGTGGGTCCCTAAATTGACCATCGTATACAATCCACGGGCTCAAATAATTCTCATCATACCCATGCCCCACCGTAATCACCAGTTACGCGGCCGGTCTCCGCTTTGGGAATGATGCTCCATTAATAAGACCCACTCATGTGTCCTCATGATATATGAGGAGAACAAACCTTTGTGGAATCCTTACGACTCATAAAGGAAAAACACACTCAGGGGTCCTCACGACTCCTAAGGAGAAAATATACCTGCGGGATCCTTACGACTCGTAGGGAGAAAATGCTTTTATGGGACCCTCAAGGCCCATAAAATTGAAAAGTCTTAGGCGATAGGGATCTAAACCTGTCTCCTAAGCCATCGCTCCCCAATCCCCTAATGGCGAATGATGAGTCGCTCCTGGTACCATATTCCAGTGCAGCGATGCAGACGCCAACCAAATTCCAAATCCCATACCCCAACGGCGAATGATGAGTTGCTCCTGATACCATATTCCAGTGCAGCGATGCAGACGCCGACAAAATCCCAAAATTTTTCCGGCCCTACGGTCTGGATCATACATCCTGCAAAACCGTATACAATCCACGGGCGTAAAACAATTCCAAAATCCTCTCAATGACAGATGATGATTCGCTCCTGGTACCATATTCCAGTATAGCGATGCTGATGTCAACCCAAATCAAAATCAACAAGTCAATTTCCACTCCGACACCGCAGAAAGCGGAGCAAGTCAGAATCCAATCTCGACACCGCAAGAAGCGGAGCAAGTCAAGTCTACCCCTGACACTGCAAGAAGCAGAGCAAGTCAAATCAAGAACCGACCGTCCAAGTCGTAAAAAGGGCAGCATCGACCGTCCAAGTCGCAAAAAGGGCAGAACCGACCGTCCACGTCGCTAAAAGGGCAGAACCGACCGTCCAAGTCGCAAAAAGGGCAGCACCGACCGTCCAAGTCGCAAAAAGGGCAGCACCGACCGTCTATGTCGCTAAAAGGGAAGCAACGTCCGTCTAAGTCGCAAAAAGGGCAGAACCGACCGTCCAAGTCGCAAAAAGGGCAGAACCGACCGTCCACGTCGCTAAAATGGCAGTACCGACTGTCCACGTCGCTAAAATGGCAGCACCGACCGTCCACGTCGCTAAAAGAGCAAAACCGACCGTCCAAGTCGTAAAAAGGGCAGCATCGACCGTCCAAGTCGCAAAAAGGGCAGAACCGACCGTCCACGTCGCTAAAAGGGTAGAACCGACCGTCCAAGTCGCAAAAAGGGCAGCACCGACCGTCCACGTCGCTAAAATGGCAGCACCGACCGTCCATGTCGCTAAAAGGGCAGAACCGACCGTCCAAGTGGTAAAAAGGGCAGCATCGACCGTCCAAGTCTCAAAAAGGGCAGAACCGACTGTCCACATCGCTAAAAGGGCAGAACCGACCGTCCAAGTCGCAAAAAGGGCAGCACCGACCGTCCGAGTCGGAAAAAGGGCAGAACCGACCGTCCATGTCGCTAAAAGGGAAGCAACGACCGTCCAAGTCGCAAAAAGGGCAGAACCGACCGTCCAAGTCGCAAAAAGAGCAGAACCGACCGTCCAAGTCGCAAAAAGGGCAGCACCGACCGTCCAAGTCGCAAAAAGGGCAGCATCGACCGTCCAAGTCGTTAAAATGGCAGCACCGACCGTCCACGTCGCTAAAATGGCAGCACTGACTGTCCATGTCGCAAAAAGGGCAGAATCGACCGTCCAAGTCGGAAAAAGGGCAGCATCGACCGTCCACGTCGCTAAAAGGGCAGTACCGACCGTCCAAGTCGCTAAAATGGCAGCACAGACCATCCAAGTCGCAAAAAGGGCAGTACTGACCGTCCAAGTCGCTAAAATGGCAGCACCGACCGTCCAAATCGCAAAAAGGGCAGCACCGACCGTCCAAGTCGCAAAAAGGGCAGCGAAGGATTCCTACAAAGCGGGAACCAGATCACTCCGGGCCAGAGAAAACGTCTATCACGGACACTCCGTCTCGGAGACATGTCAAGCAACGACCGTCCATGTCGTAAAAAGGGCAGTGCCAGCTTCCCAAAAAGCGGGAACCAAATCAAGTCGCCTCCACGTGAAAGAAGATCCATCAATTTCATGCACACGACCCACATATGTGGTGTGCATTTATTGATGGGGGGCAATTTGTTGGGGTAAAAATTTACACCCCGGTTAACCAAGTCAAAATCAAAATCAACCCCAAGCCAAGTGGGCCCAAGCCCAATTTGTTGGGGTAAAAATTTTGTAATAAATAATTTTGTTGTATTTCTTTTATTTTATTTTATGGATAAATGTAAGAAAAATAGGCATAAAGCCAAATTTTTGTAAAGCCTAGGGCTTATGTGCAAAAAGAAATAGCACATGAGCCATGGGATAGGCAAAATGCCATTTTGTGAAGCCCAAGGGGCTATGTGTAAAGTGTATAGCCTATAAAGGCAAGGATAATGAAATATCCCAACAACTTTTTCTCTCTCCAAAAAAAAAATTTCAGATCTGAGATCTTTCTCCTTCTTCAAGGTTCCAAAACCTTCTTCTTTCTATTGAATTAAATCAAGAGTTCTACTCTCCTTTTTATAAAACAAATTAGTTTTTCACCACAAAACCCATCAAGGGGAACTCAGATCTTCCATTAGAGCTCAAAAAGGAATGATTTTTTTAAAATCCCATATCTCTTGATCTTCAAGATCCAGCTAACAGAGGAGGAAGAAGAAGAACCCCTCCTATTAACCCCAAAAAAAAAAACAACACACTCAGGAGTCCAACTGCTCTCTGATTTCTCTACCGAGAAATTTTTTTTTAGGCTAAAAGCCTCTTTTTCTTGCCGGAGCTCAAGTGCAGAGCGCCCGCATGCCGACACGTGGCGCGCTTGCGCTCCAGCGCTCACCGCTCGAGCGCAAAGCGCCCACCGCTCGAGCGCAAAGCGCCCACGTACCGACACGTGGCGCGCTTGCGCTCGAGCGCAAGCGCTCGAGCGCAAGTCGCCCCCGTGCCGATACTTGGCGTGCTTGCGCTCGAGCGCAAGCGCTCGAGCGCAAGTCGCCCCCGTGCCGACACGTGGCGCTCTTAGCGCAAGCGCTCGAGTGCAAGTCATCCCGGTGCCGACACGTGGCGCTCTTACGCTCCAGCGCAAGCGCTCGAGCGCAAGTCGCCCCCGTGCCGACACATAGCGCGCTTGCGCCCAAGCGCTCAGCGTCCGAGCGCAAAGCGCCCACGTGCCGACACGTGGCGCGGTGCGCTCCAGCACTCTGCGCTCGAGCGCAGAGCGCCCACGTGTCGACACGTGGCGCGCTTACGCTCAAGCGCCTAGGCGCTGGACCCACGCATCCTTTGGATGTCCTTTTCCCCTTTATTTATATATACATGTATATATATACATATGTATACAAATGTACACATACACATACTCCGCGACACTTTCCACACCGTAAAAACTCTGCATGGCTCCCGATATATCCAAAAACCCCTTTTAAAACAAAACACACGCACACCGCACATTGAGTTCGCATGACCAGTTTAACCCGTTAATCGGAGGTTCCCTCGCCCCAAAGGCGAGGGGTAATTAACGGCAGCTTAGTCCGCGGCTGCCGGAGATTCGGATCCCCACAATCATTAAACTCCAGCCTACCCTAGGTAGGGGAAATCTGTAGTACGCCTGACAAGTGCGCGCGTATTCCCATCTCAATGGGGTGACGAAAAACACCCTACAGTTAGGTTAAAGGAAAGAAACAAAATGGTTACTTCTTCAAAACTTCATGAAGCTTCAACAAAAGACAAAGCAAGCCACCAATTCATTTTCCTTTGCCAAAATGAATAAAAAGAGAATAAATAAATAAGTAAATCAAAACCTTAACCATTAACATAACCATGGTTTAAGCATACACACCCAAGTTTGCATGTATCATCAAACATGATACAAACAAGTGCATAAAACTATATCATATATACAATGTGCACATCAAGTGAGAAAATCCATCTTAAGTGAACAAATACTAGTTAAAGTAAAGTAATATATCAAATATATAATTATACATTAAATCATTAAATCAACACTTGATTTAACGATCCGGTCATATCGCATATGACCGACTAATATCCAATGTATCGACTTATCAAATCAATCCTCGATTCGATAATTAGGTTATATCACATACAACCATTCGATACATTCATCGCGAGAATAAAATACGGTATCACATACATGCATTATTCTCGGTCCCACACATATCTCATATGCGCTCCTATTTCGTTTCGCTTGAGCCAGGAAACCTCTGTGTAGGACTCTAAAGACTCGTCAATACGCTGGCAGCAGATGATAATCATATCAAACACCCACAAGCCGCAAGCGGTCTGCTAAACGTAATGGCCACCTGGGTATTGAGCGATCAGAAGATCGACGAGCAAGCCCGCTCACACTCCTGTGAATCCAACCAGTAACACTTACCGTACAGTCCGGTCTGTTCGTCTGATATGTCGCATATCTCGCCTAGGGGTGGTAAACGTCAGACCCCAGTAGCTCGATGAGTCATGCCGATGTAAGGTCCATAACAATCGTGAAACTACTGATAACTCTTACCAGTATATCACTGCAACCCTGGCCAGGGATTTCCTGTTATGACCAGTCGAACATAGCGCAACATCAACCCCCAATACCGGGAGAGACGAATCCCCTCCTATCGCTCATTGCCTCCATGTGAATTGGGAGTGTACCCAAAAACCACCTGTTTGCACGACTTAGTAGAGCCGTGGTAGGGTGGAAATCAAAGCACAGTGGGAGACACACTGTAACATTTCAAAAAATAAAATATTATTTTTGGGAATTTTCATAATTTAATTTTAATTTTTAATGAATATTTTTATAGTCGGTGTAATTAAATACCGATAAATGGTGAAAATTCCGGAGAAAATTATGGAAATTCTAAATTTGGGCATTTTGTGGAAATTTTACAGTTTTTATTATGGATTATATGGTATTTTAATGTAATCGCGATTGAAAATCGCTAAGTTGTATTTTTGGCTTTTTATGCAAAATGTGCACATGACACTTCTACACTTGTTCTTGTTTTGGACTCATGACAAGCCTAGGGTGAACCATGCTTAGATGATCTTGATGACTTGAACCAATTGGTTATGATATTGGGCTTAATTAATGACCTTTAGCCTTGTTAAGGGTAATTAGGTGGAAGTTGACTTGTGTCAAGGAGAGAGAGAGAGAGAGAGAAAGAGTCATGATGGTTTTGGGCATGCTATCATCTAATGGAAAGATAAGGATGAGGGGGGGTTAACTTGAGGTTGTGCCTTAATCCATTGTTTCTTTGACACTCCCTCTCATTGATCACATCTCTCTCCCTCTCACTCACTCACTCATTCACTCACTCACATCTCTTACTCACCCCACCATATTTTACACAACACACCAGCCCCAGCAGTAGCAGCTGCTGCACCCACACACAAAGGAAAACAAAAGAGAAAAACAGCAGCTGATGAAGAAAGTGCAGCCCCCAATTTTCCACTTCAGCCACCTTAGCCCCACACCTATACACCCCTATCAACACTTCAGCCCCTTATACACACCATCGGCACCTTTTCAGCACATATTTTCATCAACATCAGCTGCATCAACCTCATTCAAATCAGCAGCCCCTGCATCTGCTGCTGACACAGCCACAACAATATCCTTTTAACCTACAACAGCTGCTGCTGCCTCTATTCTGAACCCTTACCATGTCATTTCCTCCTACCTCCTTAGCTCCACAACCCCCAACCACAAAATAGCCTCAAAACAACAGCGGTTGCTGCTGCAACAACAACAACACACACAAAAAATAACTACAGCAGCAGCAGTATTTCAGCTTCAGCCCAGAACAGCAACTGCAGCATCATCTGGAGCACTAGGGCAGCTCCACAACAGCAACAACCCTTCCTCCTTCCTTTCTCCGACACCCTAGGACACTCTTGAGGTATAATCTCGCATTCCAACTCAGTTCTTGCTCAGTTCTGGTTAAATAGCCGAAGTTACTGTTTTATTTGTGACATTGTGCTAGTTTAGGCAAATTTGAGTGAAACTTGACCTAGTGTTGGTTTTGATCGTTAGTATAACCTTATTAGCTGTTTTTGAGACCATTGTAACCAATATTACCCCAGATTCCTAGTATTTACCAGAGTTATTCAACTTGGCATATTTTAGCGTTTTTGTCGATTTTGAGACCTTTGTGAGACCTGCTTTCACCCGGGACCTCCTAGGGAAAAATTGACTTGTCAGTGAGCTGTGCAGGCACCCTGGAAACCCTACCCAAAGCCCTATCCACCACCTCAAAACCCCAGCCGCAAATTTAATCCCCCTGGCCGCAATTTGCGGCCAGAGCAGTGTAAAACTGCCTCGTTTTGCATGCACAGCCCCTTTTTCATGTAAAATTGACCCCCGGTTTGTCTAGTTTTGACAGTTTCCTGTTAGGGTAAAATCTGGGTTCATTTTCATGAGTTGGCGTATGATTTACGACGTGTTTTCGTATGGATTTTCTTATTCGATGATTCGTCTCTGTCGGGTGGCGTTTGGACGTCAACTACAGTGGATATTGGTTGCGTTTGCACATGAGGCCACATGTTTTTACCTATGGGCGTAGTGTGCACCATTTTGGTTTCGTATGTGATTTTCATATGTTTTAGCATGTGATATTCTTGTAGGTACTCACGTGACGTCGAGGCGTTGGAGATGCAAACGGCGACATCGGCACCGGCACACATAACAAGGTGAGTAGATTTATATCTACGGGGAGAAGTCGGGTGGATGGCGTATAGCACCCCCGCAGTCCGAGGTGATGTATACGGATGCGTATACACCCCTATAAATATTATATGTTGTTGGGATTATTATTGATGTTTAAATGGATAATGGTATATTGGATTGGTGAAAGGGTACGAAACCATAGGGTAGTGGGTACACTACACATACATACACACACATACATACTTGCATACATCCTCATTTCATATATGGTTTTGGGATTCGTTATCGATATGTGTTCACATGGGTTTGGGTTTATGTGTTCACACACGGATTGAAGATGACACATGGGGTTGATATGAGTCGATGAGTTCGATCTGAGATTATGATGTCGGTGATATGATAAAATTCATAATTGAGATACGTCTTAATGCTTTAGCGGATTTTGGGATGATGATGCCATAGGAATAGTGACATAAATATGTAAATGATCGACAGGTGATTACGATACGTGATGAGATATGTTATGAATTGATACGACAAGATAATTATGATATGCCGCATTCGGCGATGTATATTCTTTGGTGACGATATATGATGATGTTATCGAGTTGCTAGAGACTGTCGATCAGTAGTCAGGTCTTGATTATAGTGATGATGTTAGTATTGTACTAGACGCAGGTCAGTACCCCAGATGATGATCCTGATAAAGAGAATACTTGATGAATGACATGATAAATGTGATATTGACCCGTACCCAGATTTGGGGATGCCGTACGACGGATTTACGTACGAGCTATATTTTGATGTTTGATCCGCCTACTTGACTTGGGAATAACCGATTATAGAGATATGGTATCGGATGTGATATGATCGAGGTGGGATCACCGACTATATATGTGTATATTTATGTATCGACTCAGAGGTTAGGCTGTTTCCCTTACCTACTGTTAGCTTTAAGCTCAGCCTTCTAGTAGTGTAGCGATGACTCTTATGACATTAGATGCAGTTTAGTGATCATGGTGTTCAGTATTTCAGTTCCCACATATTATTATTGTTGCTCTGCATCGCATACTGTTGTGATTCATATTCTATTATTGATATCCTGCTGCTAGGACACCAGCACCATTACCGATGATGCGTATGTACCACGTACACTTATTTGCTGTCGCACACACATCTTCATCGGTAATTGCCATGTCACGTACACTTAGAGAATATTATTGCTTAATTTAGCTTGATAGCTAGCAGTGACATGATATTAGTGTACTTGCCATATATACCAGCTTGATATTGTAGTTATTACTTGTCACTTCATGCATACGGTTATTCATTATATGCTGCATTCATGGATTCTCATGCTTATATTCATGATTTCACATGCTATTGATGATTTGGATTTGGGTTTCCATGAGATTTCCTGGATTTGGAGGAAAACCGCAAAACATATATAAACTGCTTTCTCTTTTTAATAAAAATGCGGTTTTTCCATGATGTATGAGTCGTCCACCATGAGTATTGCTGATGGATTTCGAGACCTGATTCGAGGAGGCGGATGAACCGTTTCGGGTACATGGTGGGCCCGGTGCGGTACCCCGGGGCAAGAAGATCGCAGGAGATGGCGTTGAGCCTGGCAGGGGAGCACGACCGACCGGTGATATTACCTGACACGTCGGATATCCGGAGGATACCGTCGTAGTCATGAGATGGATGGTAGGGGCCGATCTGGACTGACGGTGCCCTGGATATTATGATTGAGACATTGAGATTTGAGATATTGAGGTACAGAGATTGTGATACAGAGATATCGAGATATCGAGATTTATGTTTTGTGCCGATACTAGGCACTGTTTTATGCTGATTTCATTATGATACCTCATTTTAAAATACAGAAATCTCACAAGTTTATAAAAGCAGTTTTCTTCAGTACATGCATTCTGTTTCACGCATTCATACATCATGCATATGATATATTGCCACCTGATGCACTGACACAGGCACATGGGCTTACACTTGGGTTGATATTTACCCTAGACATGGTTAGAGATTGCTGGTTATATATTTAAGGATATATATATTGATCGTATGACCTAGGATTGCGTCATACATGCGATTTTCTGTTCGTAGATCTTTTTCTACTCACGAGTTGGAAACTCACCCCCGTTGTGCCCCAGTTTCATGCAGGTGTTGCCGTACGGATTTCATTACGGCTTTGCGGGCACTGTACCTTTCGGGTGACTTGCTAGTAGGTGGGTTTATTGTATCTTACCCATCATTATACCTTGTATATTATATTTCAGTTGTATCTAGAATTTCCATCAACCAAAACTTGTTTTTATTGAGATAGAGACTAGTGACGTGTATTATTTCGACCTTAGAGTCGCGCATTATATTTCCTTGGGTTCTTACTTGTTGAGCTTCATTTCTGTTGTGAACCTCGCCTTTAGGCGTTGTATATTATGTTGTATACAGGTTGATTTGATATGGTTCTCCCTACTCTCTACTACTTTTCTTGCTTTGGATTTCTAGGTTCGGCTTACTTAGAGTACGTACGCCTCGAGACGTTCGTAGTCTAAGGGCCGGTCATGTTCCGTACTTTCGGGTCGTGACAAAGTTGGTATCAAAGCGTTAGGTTTTACCTTCGGAGTATAGGATGACCCTTGGAGGATGGAATAGGTAACTAAAGTTGAGTGACGTACCGTGGTATGTCCGCGGCATATTTACGATGCGCCACTCCACTTAAGAAGCCTTAGGATGTACATTTCCTTGTTCAGTATCACATTCCTTCCTGATCTAGCCTCATCGGTACCGGTTTTGGTTTTGCTGCCACGATTACGGGCAGGGAGAGCTACGGCTAAGAGTTGCGGTCAGCATGAGCTCGTTACGAACGAGGACTGACCAGAGCATGATTCCGGCGACACACGATTGCAGAGATGTGTCTTGATTGTGTTTTGCGCCACGAGCGTTGGATGGATCGCTGTATGAGGTTACTCGGACGTGCGGATTAGCACCAAGGGATTGAGCCACTGATAGAGGCCAGCCCGATATTGATGATTGTTGAAGTATTGCTCATTCATGATGATTGAGGCACCGTCCAGCGTGCAGACGAGTGAGGCAGTTTTTGGTGAGAACGACGAGATATCGCCACAGATGTTGGAGCTATTGCAGTACGAGTTGTACTAAGAGATGATAGAAGGCCGCTAGTCACCAAGGATGAATGACTAGGGCATGTGGTTCGTTCGCTACCCCGATGCGAGGTCATCAGATAGATTGATTCAGCTGAGACGACTTCACGCGGAGACGTTGAGAGTCGACAGAGACGATCGAATGTCAGTAACCTATTATTCCAAGTTTAAAGTATTCGGAAAGACATGCAGGCAATTCTATGGCCCCTCTAGAAGAATGAAACCCTAACTCGACTTAATGACCGAGTGAAAGCCTTTGATCCTTAGGGTTTACGGCAGTTCTGCGGCGCCATTAGTGAGGCTTGGGTTTGCCCTTCTACGGCTGGACCACCGATGCTGGGGTATGTACTATTATACTGTACCCAAGATGTTGAGCTCTTGGGGGATTATGAGGTTTTGACGACTCGATCGGATGGCTCGACTTAATTCGGATGCTAGGCGGTGAGATGCCTTTCTTGGGAGACTCCAGATACGAGGATAGCCGTTGGAGCTCAGTCCATGCAGCCACGGCGAGACGAATCCGAAGCAGTTGACATTAGAGAAAAAAAATGGAGCAAAAGGTTCGTGCAAGATCTGGATGAGATGACGTTCCACTCCGCCGACATCAGAGATGCGATGCGCCTTCCTAGGCAGAATACTGGATATACCTTCCAGGAGGTGTCGCGGTGAGTATGCAACCGTTCCAGAGCAAGAAGCAGATAAGGTAAGGACGATGACTTCCGGAAAGTTAAGCAGAGACGAGACTTGGAAGAGATCTTGAGCAGGATTCCTTTCAGGACACCGCTGCAATGATATTGCACCCAGGATCGGAGGTACCATGTACATTCAGAGAGCCAGAGGCCGACGCCAGTAACATGCTGCTTTACGAGTGACCGCGATGATTGACCGAGAAATGACCAGAGAAGTGCCAAAACGGAATCGTCCCCGTTAGCACACCTGACAGGGCCGATGAGCTGATGGATCGTGAGATTGGTAATTCACAAAGGAGACTTGGACCCAGGAGTGGTCATGTTACGCATACCAGTAGGCCAGAGTTCAGGATCGTCGAAGAGGCATGCTAGGAATGAGCACGACAGTTGGCCAGAGATTCTTGGAGGATGCGCTTGAGCGGTACTATTCCGCCATAATTGATTTCGATGTTTTGGGTGATTTATTCGGATGATTTGATTTTGATGATTGAGTATTTACGATTTTTGCACAGATGTTGCACTTGATATCGTTTGCGTGCTTTGGTTTCACGTGTTTGTGATTTTATGGTTTTAGACATTGGAGTTGATTTCGTGCGTATATATGCACACGATTCGGTTTTTGCACTCAGTATAGTTTACATATGCTTGCAGTGCATTGACATGTATTTGGTGCACTTGGATACACTGGATTTCGATTTCGAGGGTGATGCTTGACATTTGCTTTGTGCACTTTATGCACCGAATTTGGATTTTTAGCGCATGTTGGGCGCAGGTCATGAGATGCGATTTGGTGCACACCAGATGCACTAAATCGGGATTTTTCGTGCATGTTAGATGCACCGGTTTTTGCTGTCAGGCACACACGTTGCCTATGACCGATGCTGTGTGCACACCCGTTGCACCTTGATGTCGTTTTTGTGCACCTGCTTGGCACATGTATGGATTTTGATTTCCGTGCGTACCGGACGCACAGGGCTTTCCTATGCACTCTTTTGGATTGATTCTATGGAGCAGTACATTTCTATGATATTGCGATTGATTTTCGTACTGAGCAGGACTGATCAGATGACAGTGCCTGGATATATTTTGCATGCATCGATAGATTTCAAAGGGATTTCAAAAAGCGTGCTATAGTCGCATTATTTGCATACGTGTCCGATATGTTACGGAACGTTTAAAAATAGGAAAACCCTTCAAAAATAATTTCAAAACGGCGGGACGTGCATATTAAACAAAAGAGATATACATATATGATTATTTTCTTATAGAGACATCCGCCACTGTGCAGTGTTATGTGTATTGCACGGCGATTTTTAAAGAAATTTGGCATGCATTCCCTTCAGGTATTTACATATACGGATTTGGTATTTACATGCATAGTTCCGATTCATAGCATATCGGCTTTGCCTTGGATTGGTATTCATATTTTACCTTGACTCCGATGATTGCGAGATGCTTGACGGAGTTTGTTTTCGAGTTATCTGCTCGTTACTCATGCGCATGTATTGCGTTATGATGCGTTCTGTGGATTGATAATTTCGGAGCCCCGTTGACTTGGACATTTTATTGAAATGTTTTAGAATTTGGGGGTTTAATTTTAAATTCGGGGACCGAATTTCTTTAAGGGGGGAAGACTGTAACATTTCAAAAAATAAAATATTATTTTTGGGAATTTTCATAATTTAATATTAATTTTTAATGAATATTTTAATAGTCGGTATAATTAAATACCGATAAATGGTGAAAATTCCGGAGAAAATTATGGAAATTCTAAATTTGGGCATTTTGTGGAAATTTTACAGTTTTTATTATGGATTATATGGTATTTTAATGTAATCGCGATTGAAAATCGTAAGTTGTATTTTTGGCTTTTTGTGCAAAATGTGCACATGACACTTCTACACTTGTTACACTTGTTCTTGTTTTGGACTCATGACAAGCCTAGGGTGAACCATGCTTAGATGACCTTGATGACTTGAACCAATTGGTTATGATATTGGGCTTAATTAATGACCTTTAGCCTTGTTAAGGGTAATTAGGTGGAAGTTGACTTGTGTCAAGGAGAGAGAGAGAGAGAAAGAGTCATGATGGTTTTGGGCATGCTATCATCTAATGGAAAGATAAGGATGAGGGGGGGTTAACTTGAGGTTGTGCCTTAATCCATTGTTTCTTTGACACTCCCTCTCATTGATCACATCTCTCTCCCTCTCACTCACTCACTCATTCACTCACTCACATCTCTTACTCACACCACCATATTTTACACAACACACCAGCCCCAGCAGTAGCAGCTGCTGCACCCACACACAAAGGAAAACAAAAGAGAAAAACAGCAGCTGATGAAGAAAGTGCAGCCCCCAATTTTCCACTTCAGCCACCTTAGCCCTACACCTATACACCCACCTATACACCCTATCAACACTTCAGCCCCTTATACACACCATCAGCACCTTTTCAGCACATATTTTCATCAACATCAGCTGCATCAACCTCATTCAAATCAGCAGCCCCTGCATCTGCTGCTGACACAGCTACAACAATATCCTTTTAACCTACAACAGCTGCTGCTGACTCTATTCTGAACCCTTACCATGTCATTTCCTCCTTCCTCAGCTCCACAACACCCAACCACAAAATAGCCTCAAAACATTAGCAGTTGCTGCTGCAACAACAACAACACACACAAAAAATAACTACAGCAGCAGCAGTATTTCAGCTTCAGCCCAGAACAGCAACTGCAGCATCATCTGGAGCACTAGGGCAGCTCCACAACAGCAACAATCCTTCCTCCTTCCTTTCTCCTACACCCTAGGACACTCTTGAGTTATAATCTCGCATCCCAACTCAGTTCTTGCTCAGTTCTGGTTAAATAGCCGAAGTTACTGTTTTATTTGTGACATTGTGCTGGTTTAGGCAAATTTGAGTGAAACTTGACCTAGTGTTGGTTTTGATCGTTAGTATAACCTTATTAGGTGTTTTTGAAACCATTGTAGCCAATATTACCCCAGATTCCTAGTATTTACCAGAGTTATTCGACTTGGCATATTTTAGCGTTTTTGTCGATTTTGAGACCTTTGTGAGACCTGCTTTCACCCGGGACCTCCTAGGGAAAAATTGACTTGTCAGTGAGCTGTGCAGGCACCCTGGAACCCCTACCCAAAGCCCTAGCCACCACCTCAAAACCCCGGCCGCAAATTTAATCCCCCTGGCCGCAATTTACGGCCAGAGCAGTGTAAAACTGCCTCGTTTTGCGTGCGCAGCCCCTTTTTCATGTAAAATTGACCCCCGGTATGTCTAGTTTTGACAGTTTCCTGTTAGGGTAAAATCTGGGTTCATTTTCATGAGTTGGCGTATGATTTACGACGTGTTTTCGTATGGATTTTCTTATTCGATGATTCGTTTCTGTCGGGTGGCGTTTGGACGTCAACGACAGTGGATATTGGCTGCGTTTGCATACGAGGCCACAGGTTTTTACCTATGGGCGTAGTGTGCACCATTTTGGTTTCGTATGTGATTTTCATATGTTTTAGCATGTGATATTCTTGTAGGTACTCACGTGACGTCGAGGCGTTGGAGATGCAAACGGCGACATCGGCACCGGCACACATAACAAGGTGAGTAGATTTATATCTACGGGGAGAAGTCGGGTGGATGGCGTATAGCACCCCCGCAGTCTGAGGTGATGTATACGGATGCGTATACACGCCTATAAATATTATATGTTGTTGGGATTATTATTGATGTTTAAATGGATAATGGTATATTGGATTGGTGAAAGGGTACGAAACCATAGGGTAGTGGGTGCACTACACATACATACACACACATACATACTTGCATACATCCTCATTTCATATATGGTTTTGGGATTCGTTATGGATATGTGTTCACATGGGTTTGGGTTTATGTGTTCACATACGGATTGAGGATGACACATGGGGTTGATATGAGTCAATGAGTTCGATCTGAGATTATGATGTCGGTGATATGATAAAATTCATAATTTAGATACGTCTTAATGCTTTAGCGGATTTTGGGATGATGATGCCATAGGAATAGTGACATAAATATGTAAATGATCGACAGGTGATTACGATACGTGATGAGATATGTTATGAATTGATACGACAAGATAATTATGATATGCCGCATTCGACGATGTATATTCTTTGGTGACGATATATGATGATGTTATCGAGTTGCCAGAGACTGTCGATCAGTAGTCAGGTCTTGATTATAGTGATGATGTTAGTATTGTACTAGACGCAGGTCAGTACCCCAGATGATGATCCTGATAAAGAGAATACTTGATGAATGACATGATAAATGTGATATTGACCCGTACCCAGATTTGGGGATGCCGTACGACGGATTTACGTACGATCTATATTTTGATGTTTGATCCGCCTACTTGACTTGGGAATAACCGATTATAGAGATATGGTATCGGATGTGATATGATCGAGGCGGGATCACCGACTATATATGTGTATATTTATGTATCGACTCAGATGTTAGGCGGTTTCCCTTACCTACTGTTAGCTTTAGCTCAGCCTTTTAGTAGTGTAGCGATGACTCTTATGACATTAGATGCAGTTTAGTGATCATGGTGTTCAGTATTTCAGTTCCCGCATATTATTATTGTTACTCTGCATCGCATACTGTTGTGATTCATATTCTATTATTGATATCCTGCTGCTAGGACACCAGCACCATTACCGATGATGCGTATGTACCACGTACACTTATTTGCTGTCGCACACATATCTTCATCGGTAATTGCCATGTCACGTACACTTAGAGAATATTATTGCTTGATTTAGCTTGATAGCTAGCAGTGACATGATATTAGTGAACTTGCCATATATACCAGCTTGACATTGTAGTTATTACTTGTCACTTCATGCATACGGTTATTCATTATATGCTGCATTCATGGATTCTCATGCTTATATTCATGATTTCACATGCTATTGATGATTTGGATTTGGGTTTCCATGAGATTTCCTGGATTTGGAGGAAAACCGCAAAACATATATAAACTGCTTTCTCTTTTTAATAAAAATGCGGTTTTTCCATGATGTATAAGTCGTCCACCATGAGTATTGCTGATGGATTTCGAGACCCGATTCGAGGAGGCGGATGAACCATTTCGGGTACATGGTGGGCCCGCTGCGGTACCCCGGGGCAAGAAGATCGCAGGAGATGGCGTTGAGCCTGGCAGGGGAGCACGACCAACCGGTGATATTACCCGACACGTCGGATATCCGGAGGATACCGTCATAGTCAAGAGATGGATGGTAGGCGCCGATCTGGACTGACGGCGCCCTGGATATTATGATTGAGATATTGAGATTTGAGATATTGAGGTACAGAGATTGTGATACAGAGATATCGAGATATTGAGATTTATGTTTTGTGCCAATGCTAGGCACTGTTTTATGCTGATTTCATTATGATACCTCATTTTAAAATACATAAATCTCACAAGTTTATGAAAGCAGTTTTCTTCAGTACATGCATTCTGTTTCACGCATTCATACATCATGCATATGATATATTGCCACCTGATGCACTGACACAGGCATATGGGCTTACACTTGGGTTGATATTTACCCTAGACATGGTTAGAGATTGCTGGTTATATATTTAAGGATATATATATTGATCGTATGACCTAGGATTGCGTCATACATGCGATTTTCTGTTCGTAGATCTTTTTCTACTCACGAGTTGGCAACTCACCCCCGTTGTGCCCCAGTTTCTTGCAGGTGTTGCCGTACGGATTTCATTATGGCTTTGCGGGCACTGTACCTTTCGGGTGACTTGCTAGTAGGTGGGTTTATTGTATCTTAGCCATCATTATACCTTGTATATTATATTTCAGTTGTATCTAGAATTTCCATCAACCAAAACTTGTTTTTATTGAGATAGAGACCAGTGATGTGTATTATTTCGACCTTAGAGTCGCGCATTATATTTCCTTGGGTTCTTACTGGTTGAGCTTCATTTCTGTTGTGATCCTCGCCTTTAGGCGTTGTATATTATGTTGTATACAGGTTGATTTGATATGGTTCTCCCTACTCTCTACTACTTTTCTTGGTTTGGATTTCTGGGTTCGGCTTACTTAGAGTACGTACACCTCGAGACGTTCGTAGTCTAAGGGTCGGTCATGTTCCATACTTTCGGGTCGTGACACACACAAGGCTCTATGACGATCTCGGGTCAACAGACTAAGCTGTACCAGTGTCACCAGAGAATTGCCATCTGACGTGAGGTATAATACCATCTGGGAGTTCTCGGCGAGTCCGTTCAGTGTACCTAGTCTCCACTGAGCACCCGCATACCATCTCTGATGTCAAACACCAATGGATATGGGATCATCCATCGCCCATCACATGGGTCGAGAAGATATACGCTAGTCTACTCTGGAATATTGATGCCCCGTCTCGATATTCCCACGACTAGGAACATTGAAGGATGTACTCATGGACTACCCAGGCCCCACTAGTATGATCTGCATCATAGTCCTGGAAGTCGAGTACACATCCTAAGGGCTTTATCAACATGTAACAGAGAGACAGAAAATATACATGTTAAGATAAAGAGCAACCAGATAGCGTACTATCATGTCGAGCAAGAAAGTCCTACCTATATATGTCCCAGTATCCACTACAATATACATCCAATGTACATTAATGGCCTCTAGGGCATACATATAACTAACATACTATCATGTCGAGCAAGAAAGTCCTACTTATATATGTCCTAGCATCCACTACAATATACATCTCATGTACAGTAATGGCCTCTAGGGCATACATATAACTAACAGTAGATACGTATACCTTATGGCTTTTAGCTGATGATGTACTTTATGCTACGATCATGTTATTCTCATTGCATTAAATACACTTGTGCTAGTACACCTACACCATTATCGATGATGTGCATGTTACACTTACACAGATTTGCCGGTTCACACACCTTCATCATCGATAATTGCCATGTCACTACACAGTAGAATTGCTACATCATGCCATGATATATTTGCTATGTTCACATCACTGTTCCACATTGCATGAGATATACGGACATGCTTGCATCCTGTTAAATGTTGCATACATATTGACATGTGCTTCATGCATACATACTGACATGTACACCCACATATCTTGCTATAGCTGCATATACCCCTACGTGCTATTGTATTGACATGTGATTTTGAGACGTTGATTATTGTGCTATTGCACTTATGAAATGCATCATACTTACTTGCTTACATGTAATACTTATACCTTGCTTAGGTTACATGTACACCTCATATGATGCTGCACTTGATTTCGGAGGATTTGGGAACCGCATGATATATTTTAAAACCGATTCATTTAAAAGAGTGGTTTTCCCTTAATATGCTTATATTGCGGTTTTATGTTGCATATATCTGTTTTCATGGATTTACGCATTGAGATATGGATTTCATGTGCTTTATGGATTTGAGAACCGTGGGGGTGTTTTAAGAAACTATTTATTGTTTGAAAACCCGGTTTCTCTTGATATGATATTTCAGTGCGTCCACCATGAGATTTCTCGGTTCTGAGATTTATGATATATAACCGATGCGAGGAGTTGGAGTGGGCCGTGTGTGGGTACATGGTAGAGCCCGATATGGTTCCCCTCGGCAAGAAGATCGCAGATGATGGCGATGAGCCTGGAAGGCTGGGCAAGTACATACCGGTAATAGTATTTAGACTCGGTGGTTATCGTGGGAATACCGACCGGAGTGATGTACAAACATGATATCATGGCCAGTCGTGGGGAAGGCGCCTGAGGCATGAGGATTTACGTGTCGATGCTAGATACGGGTTTCATGATGTTTCGAGTGTCGAGAATAGAGACTCAGGTTTCCATGATTTTGTTATGTCGCGGGGGACACACATTGTTTTATATCCTCATATTTAGCTGCATATGCTTTTATGATATTTACATACAGGAGTTGTTGTGTCAGTTGGTCACACGTGGACGAGATTGTAACATTTCAGAAAAATAAAATATTATTTTTGGGGATTTTTATAATTAAATAATATCATATTGAATATTTTAATAAAGCGGTATAATTAAATATCGATAAATTGGGAAAAATTTGGAAAATTTTGGAAATTACTGAAATGAAGGTGGTTTATGTGATTTTTGCAAATTATAAGTTTTTATGATTAATTATACACTATTTAGTGCTAATCACGATTAAATATCGCTAATCGCGCATTAAACTTGTTTTGTGCAAAACATGCACCATGTCCAATTACACTTGTTACATTTTATCATGGCTTTCTCTTCATTTTCATTTCATGGTTGTTGTTTTAAATAAATGAATGAAAAGAAAAGAAAATGGAATAGAATATTAAGGGATGGGCATGAGAGAGAAAAGAGAGAATGAGGGATCAACCTAGGACCATGGCTTTGTTTCCTCATCATTTTTCCTTCATCATTCTCCTCCCTCTTCAGCTCCATGGCAGCACCTCACTCCCCCTCCACTTCAAACCCTCAAATCATCATCAAAACAACACCAAAAGAACATTCCCATTTCATAAAAAATCTGCACAAGCTCACAAGCTACACTTTGGACCAAGAAAACTAGGATTTTGGACATTTGGGGAAAATCAAGAAATTTCTTGAGTTGCCAAATGAGGTATTCTCTAAACCAGTAGCACAGTATTTCCATTTCTTTTACATCCATGTTTTATTAGAACCGATTTAGTGTCGTTTAGTGAGGTTTGGAAATTTCTAGTTAAGGTTTGAGGAATTATTGAGTTGTGATGTGTAATTGAGGCTTATAGTGACCTTAAACCACTGTAATGATTGTATTTTAGACATAAACCTGAGACTAGGACCCCATTTAGCGAACTTAGAAATCCCCGATATCGTGTTTTGTGGAAATTGTATAGGGAAAATGAAATCTTCTAACACCCGGTGACCTGGAAAATTATTTAGCAAACACTGAGAGATAAGCAGGCACCCAGGAAGCTTTACCCAAGACCTTAGCCCCTACAGCCTCACCTGGGCTGCAGATTTATTCCATCTGGTCAAGATTTGCGGCCATGGTGAGTTGGATTTGCCTCGTGTTTGTTCTGTGGCTCCATCTCCAGTAAACTAGACCCTTTACATGTGCAAAATTTGCTAATTTCACTTAGGGTAAAATCTGGGACTATTTTCTTGAGTTGCCGCATTGTTTCGCGACTTCGTTTTTATTTGGGATTTGGTATTTGATTTTGTGTTCCGTCATCTAATGTTTGTACGTCAGCGACGGGGGTTGTTTGGCGGTTTTGCAGGCGTAGGCTATAGGTTTTAACTTGTGAGCGGAACGTGTGCCGTTTTGGTTTTCCGACTTGATTTTAATACGCATTTGCGATTGTGTATTGGTTGTAGGTAGCCCCACATGGATTTCAAGATGACGAGGATGAGCGTGGCATCATCGACTCCAGCAAGCGAGGATCAGGTGAGTAGATTACGGGGGAAGTCGGGTGGATGGCGTATAGCACCCCCGCAGTTCGTAGTGTAGTGTATGGTACATATTATATGGATATATTTATATGTTTATTTTGAGATTATGATTATCTAGATAGACCTTGGGCGTCATGGATAATTTTAGTATAATTGGATGATAGTGTCGTTAGTCAGTTTAGTCGCGAGCCCTAGAATAAGGTTTACACCCACATGCACAAACATGCTTACCTTGTTTTACTTGTGCGTATATGGGGATATGTATATATGTATACACACATAGGTATAGGACTATGTATATATATACGTATACCTACACATAGATGATGGGGATTGTATATGATATTTGGAGATGAGTCGATGAGATTGGGCATGATACTATGAGATCGGTGATATATTTTGTTTCGTATTGTGAGATACGACATGAGATTTTAGCGGGCCTTTAGGCGTGTGTTTTCATACATGCATATATATGCAGATGGTATCAGTTTGTACTAGACTTAGATCAGTACCCCTGTTCATGAGATATGATGATAAGGATACCAGATAAATGATGAAATAAATGTGATATTCGACCGGTACCCAGATTTGGGATGCCGTAGGATGGATTTACCGTCCAAGCTATATATTGATGATAGATCCGCACTCTTGACTCGAGGATGTCATGTTATTTATTGTATCGTATGTGATACAATTGAGGCGGGATCACCGAATATTATATTTATATGTATCGACTCAGATTTAGGTGGTTTCCTTACCTTTTCGATTAGCCTGATAGTTTAGTCCTGTAGTTTACGTATAGATGTTCGACAAGACTCGAGTCGTACCTATTTCAAAACTAACGAATCGTGAGTATTTTAAAGACTGGCCAAGGGATTCTACGAATATTTGCAAAAGACGCATCTTTTCTTAAAAACACCGTAGCCCTTATTTTTCTAAACACCACGATTCGTGTTATTTCAAATGGAAAAACTGTATGACATATATATATTGATGTAGACTCTTCACTGTTGTGTTTATTATTCATTTTCTGCATATTCTTGCTATTCGCATCGCATTGCATGTTTAAATGTGTTTATTGTTATATTAAACCCATGCTGTCAGGACACCAGCACCATTATCGATGATGCGTATGCTCCACGAACACCTGCTTGCCGGCTCACACACTTCATCATCGATAACTGCCATGTCACTACACAGTATGATTGCTGACATCAGGATATGACTCCTTGCATGACATACTTGCGTACATACATATTGTACACCCATGCTTACATTTCTATTATATGTCGCATACATCATGCTTTATGATTATACGCATTGAGATATGTTGTTTCCATGATATTTCTGGATTTGAGAACCGTGGGTATTTCAAAAGAAAGTATGTACTGTTTTAAAAAACCCGATTTCTCTTGATATGATATTTCAGCAGCCACCATGAGTTTTATCGGTTCTGATATATATACCCCATGGGAGGAGGAGTCGTGGGCCATGTGCGGGTACATGGTGAGGCCCGGAGGTACCCCGGGGAAAAAAAGGTATGTCGATGGACCACGCCGATGAGCCTGACAGGGGAAGCATACCTACCGGTGATAGTATTTGGGGCTCGGCGGATATCCGGAGGATACCGACCGGAGTGGAGAGATGATATGGGCCGATCCGGACTGACGGAGCCCGTGGGCCGATACGGACAGACGGAGCCGGATATATGAGGATTTACGTGCCGATGTTGGGCATGGGTTTCATGATGTTTTCGAGTGTCAATGCTGGACACTCAGGTTCCATGATTTTGATGTGTCGCGAGGGACACATGTTGATTTATATCATCATGCTTTCATGCATATGCTTTTATGACTTTTACATGCATGATGTTGTTATGTCATTGGTTGACACATGGACAAGATCCACATGCATACAAACATTGATTACATAGTTGGATGATATCCACATACTTATAGACTTCATGATATTGTTGACACTGATTTCATGATGATTACATTTGTCACGACCCGAAATATTAGCTCGTGGCCAGCACTTAAATCACGCAACGTCTAAAGGCGTAACATAATGCAAGTAAGCTGAAACCCAGAAATCTAAACCAATTTAAGAAAATAAAGGAAGTGAAGTTTTGAAATAAAGGTGTAATGAAATCAAGTTTTCTTAATGCATAGAAAAGGAACATGAAAATGCAAGTGAAATTTGCTAGTTGAAAACATGTTTGTCTTTTAAAAATTTGGGCACCACCACCTTTGTATTTTTTGATCCAAAACCACAAATACATAATGATAATAAAGGCATCCCCAAGCGGGAGCTAGCTCTTCACCAAACGGCGGGTCACAACCACGCAAGACAGTATATATAAGTATACGACGCCCAATGGCGAAGTTCACCACCAAAGATAAAGAATAAAGCGAGAAATCAACCCAAAAGGCGAACATAAAACCCATCGCTCAAGTCTCACAACTACAAGTCTCACTAAGTCTCATTACTTATACAAATTACTAATTTTGACTGATGGAGTTGACTAGATACAATATGAAATATAAATACAAGAGTGGGTACGATACAATGGTCCTACCTACCAAAGCGAATCACCCAAAAGCAACTGTGTGCCAGCGATGCCGCTACTGATCCAAGCGGTCAACCTGCAAGAACTGTGGCACAACGGGGGTGAGTTGCCAACTCGTGAGTAGAAAAACATCTACAAGTAGAAATCGAATACACAACGACTCCTAGGTTAACTATATCATAAGGGTAATACTAAGATATTTAGGGTGACCGGGTCATCATATGTGCCAACAATGTAATCAATACCTATATGTATGTGGATATAATCCAACAATATAATCATTGTATGTATGCACGTAAATATCATAAAAGAGTGTGCATGAAAGTATGAGGATATAAATCAACGGTATCCCTAGCGACACATCAAAATCATGGAACCTGGATGTCCAACATCGACACCCGAAAACATCATGAAACCCGTGTCCAGCATCGACACGTAAATCCTCATATCTCGAGCTTCGTCAGTCCGGATCGGCCCATGGGCTTCGTAAGTCCGGATCGGCCCATATCATCTCTCGACTCCGGTCGGTATCCTCCGGATATCCGCCGAGCCCAAATGCTATCACCGGTAGGTAGTAGTCCCTCTGCCAGGCTCATCATCATCCACATCAAATCTCTCTCTCGCCCCCGGGTACCATACCGGGTCCACCATGTACCCGCAACCGGAATCATCTGCCTCCTCGAATCGGGTTTCACATGTCACTCTCAGAACCGAGAAAACACATGGTGGACGCACTAAAATATCATATCAGGAGAAACCCAGTTTTTAAAACGGTACATACTTTCTTTTGAAATAACCAAGGTTCTCAAATCTAGAAATCTCATGAAAATAGTATATCTCAATGCGTAAAATCATAGAGCATGATGTATGCGACATATAATAGAAATGTTGTTAGTGTATATGCCCTAGGGGACATTATTGTATCATACTAGATTGTATATTACTTAATGGAAGCTTGGGATATTCACAGTTATATATATACAGTCTTGCTAAAAATGGTAGTATGCTACTTGGTTTGTGTCTACTTTAATATGTGCATATGTTTCTTGTAACGTATCACTTATACATATTAGTAGAGCCCATAGGATCTTTGCTTGATTACCAGCGTCGTGATGGCAGTCACAGTAGTGGGGGCTGGGTAGTCTGTAAGCAACATCCTATACAGGTCCCTGGTCGTTGGATTATCGAGATAGGGTATCGATATTCCAGAGTAGACTAAGTGTGTATGCTTCTCATCCCAGTTGGGGAAATGGTCTGTCCCACAGCCATTAGTACGTCGTTCTGGAGATAGTATGCAAGTGCCCGTTAGGTTACGGGTACACCGGACAGGACTCGTCGGGGAACTGATTGGTTGGTATTATACCCATCGTCAATTAATAGTACCCAGGTGACATGAGTACAGCATAGTCCGCAGACTTGACACTGCTACTTCGCCTCGAGTGTGTCCTATTGTTCTTAGATTGCTACCCTACCACGGCTCAAAAGAGTCATGCAAACAGGTAGCAGTTGGGTGCAGTCCCGAGTACTTGGAGGCAGTGGCGGTTAGATAGGATTTGTCTCTCCCGGTATTGAGAGTTGATATCGCACTGTGTCAGAAAGCCATTACGCAAAGTCCCTGGCCAGGGCAAGCGAGATATACTAGTAAGTTCCAGTAGCTTCTCAGGGTGTAATGGGCTTCGCTCCGACACGACTTATACAGCTATTAGGGGACTGACGCTTGCCGCCCCTAGGCTTGATATGCGATAGTCTTAGACGAACAGACCGGACTGTACGAAGATTGTCACATCAGGCTCAGTGGGAGTTCGGATGATTTTCCTCATCGGCCTTCTTATCGACATCTACCTGGGGACCGTTACGTACAGCTAGTGCCGCTTGCGGTCAGTGGTTAAACCCACTGCCAGCGTAGTGTCGAGTCTTTAGAGTCCCACACAGAGAGTTTCCCTCCTCCAGGAGAAACGATATAGAGGTCGTATGGTTTTACGACAAGGGTTTGGACGCATACGTGTGTTTACGCACGTACGACATCCGAACAGTTTTTACTAGTCGGCTTTGGTTTAAGCCAGTTACTAGTATCCGGTTATTGGATTTATACAGTCTAAAGTTTTTCCGTGTTTTCACGGATAGGAGGGGCGTTCTCGTAATTGCGCAAGAAGCTTCTAGAAGATGGTGACTAAGGAGGTTTAGGTGGTATATACATTGAATGAGATTAGTGAGTCATATGGATGATTCATCCATGTCATTAATGCTTCATAATTGCTTAATGACTCATGGAGATGAATCACCATAAGATATTTATCAAGCATGGTTGTAAATCATTTTCTTTTCTTTTCTTGAAAAACAATAATGCTTGATATATATTATGATAGCTCATTTTTCTCATTTCATTATCATGTTCATCTTCTCTCTCCTCAAGCTCTCTCTCTTCAAACCCAAATCCTTCCCTCTCATGTGTTGAGTACAAGGGTTAGCTAGACTAATACATCCATAACCTCACTCTATATCACCTAGTTAGCTCAGATTAGCGATTTGAGCAAACTAGTTATCTCAAGTTTGAGATTAAGCTTGGCGTAGGAACTTTCGGGTGGATCGTCTTTGATTCGAGGAGGTCGTTGAGGTGCCGATGTTCCAAAGAGCCTACGAGGAGTGGAGGACAGCGATGAAGACCCGAAGGACATGGTTCTTGAGGTATAATCACTTCACATAGTAGTTTAGAACTTCTATGATTGTTGTTAGTTATCGTTTAGCTTCGATTCATGCGGTTAGTCGATGTTTAAGCAAAGAACAAGATCATTTTTCATATTTCCGCCTCCCCGCAAGTCGTGGGGTGTTGCACATCGACTTACAGTGGTATCAGAGCCTCGCTAAACAATAAATAACTCACTTGCAAAATTGTATGAATTTCGAACGAAAAAAAAACAAACCGGAAAACCCCGATATCATGAGTTTCTGTCGATTTTTAAATGAGATCTAAAAATTTTTCAGGGACCTTCAGAAAGCCCTAAATGATAGTATTAGAACACCCAAGAAAACTGGGCTCATGAATCGACTAAAGCGCCGCGGAACCGCGGCGGATCCTACCGATCCGCCGCGATTCCGCCGCCGAGTTGCCGATTCATCAGCCCAATTTTCCTGTGTGGGTTCTCTATGATATTTGGTATTTTCTGGAATTTTTTAATTTTTGCTCAGGTTTCATATTTACAGAGAAGTATTGGAGCAAAATTAAAAGTGTTCAATCGATCAAAATTATACGGTGTTTGCATGTTTGATTATATCTGTGAAATGTTTTATGTGTTCGTAAACCTCCCCAAACTGCTAGTATGTCGGTTGGCAGGGGGTTGCACATATCTGTGATGTTATATATAACTGTTTGTGTATATAAACTGTATTGGACTGTTGTGGTGATTAGCCGGGTTTTGTGATGGGTTATTGTATTAATTCATTCGATGTAATTGTAATAAGTTGTAATATTATTTTGCGGGGCACATCCAGGTTGCGGTTGTAACCACCGTTGTATTATTTCTTTTTACTGTTTTTGCTCCTAGGATAGACCCAAGGTGGGGTGCACAAACTACCAGGTATTTTGAAGTGTTGAGGCAGACCGCTTCACTTTTAGTACTTGGCGGGTAGTTTGCCGTACCCGTAGGGGTCTGGGGTGGGGTAATGGCTATTCATCACAACTGTGTAATCCGTCTTTCATTGCAGGCTCAAAAGAAACGCGGATTACTTGCATATCCAATAAAGTTTATCTGTGATCTGGAATGCTTATTATTGCGTCTGACGAATGTACAATATCTATTTATGATAGCTATTAGACATCACTTATGTTTTACACCCGCGCTAGCCCAGCCCCCGCTCTGTCGTTAGTTAAGTAACCTAACGGGTGATGACGAGACCCCGTGGCGAATGCGGATGGCATAAGAGGACATGGTATTTTCGTTGTTTTCTGCAATGATAGGTTAAATGATGGGACGCATTATTATAATGCAAAGAAAATAAACCAAAGTTTAAATCGTTGGAACAAATTTAAAAGAAACCACTCGGTTATTTTAAAAGAGCAGAATTTTTAATTGCGGAGCTTTAACCACTCCTTTTAAAAAGTATCAGGTTCCTTCGATTAAATCAAGTTCATTACGTTCACGGTTTTGCCAAAACCATTCATAGCCCTCCGTCATTTCTTATGAATGGTCAGTGGTATTCAAGCTATGTTTGTTGGCCTTCGTCAAGGCATAGTGTTTGGTAGCTGCTGGGGTATTCATTTGGTGCATAGATAGATGTGTTGGTTTGGGACAGTCGTATTACCTTGTTGGCCTTCGTCAAGGGTATGTACGGGTGTGTTCAAATTAACTAGATAATGATGGACAGAACTTGACATGTGACTTATGATTTGTTGGCCTTCGTCAAGGTCATAAGAGCATGGGGCAAAAATCCACATCGGGAATTTCTAAAGAAACTGAAATTTGCAGAGAGAGCATACCATTTTGGAGTTTGATGAATGTTGGTAGGATTACTTCAACATTATCATACGATGATATTTTGGATCCCGATCCTACTGTGAGTATATACTACTTATCAGGAGATTCGTCACTTAAAGATCAATGCTATAAACCAAGTAGGTGCCTAGAAAGGTGTTAGCGGGGTTACGCCCCAGAGAAAAGAGGTTATTTAATTAAGGAACTTCGCGAAAGCGTTGGAAAACCTCCCTCGAAGTATCGACACTGACCTAGCTGAACGGTTAAGCAAGAATTGTACGGTGAGAATAGTCCTGGCTAATTCTTCTTTTATGGTTTGAAGAGGGATTCGAGAAACAGTGGGAGCCATCCTGTTTAGATAAATTAAAAACCAATCTAAACTTCCAACAGCATCATGCTAAAATGTTTTCTTCTCTCTCTCTTAATTGCAGCGACCTTGTGACCACATATAGGTTACATCTAGATAACAAATTGACTGAATCTGACGTATATGACTAGTAAAGGTCTGTCCAGATGTCCATTGGCTATGACAAGCTGGACCACCCTATTACTACTCAAGATCCCGCCGTCTCAGGTCCAATTTCCACTGTCGCGGATATGGATATCCGTCAGATAAGGGAAAAAGATAAAGCGAAAGCTAAGTGCCTCGTGTTAGCTTCAGTTGATGGTGTATACCAGAAGCAGCACGAGAAGATAGACTTAGTTTCCATCTTTCTCCATAATAAAGATTTATATGGAGAGCAATCTCAAATCACTATATATGAAACCTCGAACGAATTAATTCAACCGAGGTTGGCTGACGGGTCATCTGTAAGGGACAACGTCCTTACAATGACTAGCTGTATTGATGAGCTCCAGGACCTGGAGACCGCGTTGGGAAACGAGTCAGATACTGACTTGATTCTACAGTCTCTACCTCTTACCCTGAAAGAAACCAGGAAAGTAAAAGGAAAGAGAAGGGCAAAAGTTTCGGGACTGGATATAGTAAAAGAGGGACGTTCCTATTGTTACAGGAATGAACATTGGCAGAATGATTGCAGGGCTAGCAAAGCCAGTAGCCAGGTTTGAAGCATGTTGTGGCTTCAGCCTCAAGTGTATTTGTTATTGAGAACTGTTTGTCAATTAACTCTACTTCCTGGGTACTAGATACCGGAGCAGGATCTCATATCTGTAATTCATTACATACTTTGAGAAACTGTAGAGTTATAAAGTTAGGTGATTGGTCTCTCAGAGTTGCAAACGGAATGAGCGTGAACGCTGAATCCGTGGGAGAATATCGCCTAGGATTGACAAGTGGGCAGATATTGATTTTACGTAACTGTCTATATGTACCTAGTATGACTTGTAATATCATATCAGTGTCCTCACTTTCGAGAGAGGGATACAATTTTACATTCGAAAGCGATGTAGTATACATCCACCTAAATCAAGTTATGATTGGGTCAGGTACATTAGATAACGGTATATACGTATTAACTGAAGCTCAGGTTTTCAATGTCCAGAATACACTTAAAAAAAAATCTCCGGAATTAAATCAGGCTTTCTTATGGCATTGTAGACTAGGTCACATCAATGAAAGAAGGTTGACTAAGTTACATAGAGAAGGATATTTGAATCCGTTCGAATATCAATCTTATGCTACTTGTGAATCTTGTCTCATAGGAAAGATGACCAAGACTCCATTTACTGGACACAGAGTAAGAGCAAGCGAGCTCTTGGGACTCATACACCGTGACGTATGCGGTCCAATGTCTACACATGCGAGAGTCAGTTATTCCTACTTCATTACTTTTACGTATGATTTCTCTAGGTATGGACATGTGTTCTTGATGAAACATAAATCCGAGGCCTTTGAGAAATTCCAGGAATACAAGAATGAAGTAGAAAACCAAAAAGGCAAAAGTATCAAGACACTGAGATCTGATCGAGGTGGTGAATACTTAAGTGCCGAGTTCCTAGGTTACTTAAAAAAGAATGGAATTCTCTTTCAGCTTACTCCTCCTTACACACCACAACACAATGGTGTATCAGAAAGGAGGAATCTGTCACGGCCCGAAAGTACGGAACATGACCGGCCCTTAAACTACGAACGTCTCGAGACGTACGTAATCTAAGTAAACCGAAAAACCCAGAAATCCAAACCAAGAAAAGTAGTAGAGTGCAGGAAAAACCAACTTAAAGCAAGTAATTTCAATAGCATAAGCCGAAGTATGCGGTTTTTAAAACATCAAAAATTTACTGAAAATTTCGGCAGAGTCTCCTTTGTAAATACTGGCCCCCAAACGGGATACAACATGAATAGTATACGAAATCAAGAAAAAGGCATCCCCAAGCGGGAGCTAGCTCTTCGTCAATCGACGGTCACAACCACACAAGCAAAATAATATACAACGCCAACGGCGAGGATCAAAACTCAAAAGGAAACTCAAAACCACCAGAAATATAACGAGCGACTCTAAGGTCGAAAGAATAAACAACACTGGTCTCTATCTCAATACATGCATGTTTGGTTGATGGAATTTACTAGATACAACGGCATAATATTATACAAGGTAATAAGATGGGTACGATACAAGAAAAACCCACCTACTAGCAAGTCACCCGAATGAAACTGAGCCCGCAAAGCCGTAATTAAACCTGTACGGCAAAACCCGCAAGAAACTGGGGCACAACGGGGGTGAGTTGCCAACTCGTGAATAGAAAAACATCTACGCACAGAAATCGCATAAATAACGCAATCCTAGGTCAATGATCATAATATATCCTCAAAAATGTATATAACATGCAGCCTATAACAATGGCTAGGGTAAATATCTAACCCGAGTGTAAACTCATGTGCCCGTGTCAGTGCCTCAGATAGCAATATATCATATGAATGAGGTATGCATGCATGAAAACAGAATACATGTAAATGAAGAAACTGTTTTCATAAATTAGTGAGATTTCCTTCGTATTTTTAAACTGTGGTATCATAAATGAAATCAGTATCAACAGTGTCTAGCATCGACACAAAACATAAATCTCACTGTCTCGAAATATCAATGTCTCAATCTCAGTATCTAGGGCGCCGTCAGTCCAGACCGGCCCCTACCATCCATCTCAAGACCACGACGGTATCCTCCGGATATCCGACGCGTCGGGTAATATCACCGGTCGGTAGTGCTCCCCTGCCGGGCTCAACGTCAACACCACATTCCTCTTGCCCCGGGGTACCGCACCGGGCCCACCATGTACCCGTGACGGTTCCTCCACTCCTCGACACGGATCTC
This sequence comes from Agapanthus africanus, assembly GCA_030015575.1. Classification (NCBI taxonomy): domain Eukaryota; kingdom Viridiplantae; phylum Streptophyta; class Magnoliopsida; order Asparagales; family Amaryllidaceae; genus Agapanthus; species Agapanthus africanus. The sequence goes on along the minus strand of JASDDO010000026.1, from coordinate 392,291,681 downwards.
GAAAACCACAGCAAACTCATGGTGGACGACACTTTACATCACTAGAAAACCGCAACACTTTATATTTTAAAAGATCATAAGTTGTAAATTTTGCGGCTTTCCCCGAAATCCAGAAATATCATAAATCTCAAGAAATCATCACAAGTGCATATGTCAATGATAATGAATGCATATGGTATCAATAACCAAGTTGCAATGTATGATTAATAAACTAGGCGTGAACAATTGAATAACAGTATGCATGAAGTGGCAGGTAATAACCACAATGTCTAATATGGCATATAAGGGAAGTACACTAATATCATGTCAAAACTACTAGCTAACAAGCTAAGTCAAGCAAATATATTCTCTAAAGTGTACGTGACATGGCAATTACCGATGAAGATGTGTGTGAGCCGGCAAGTAGGTGTACGTGGTACATACGCATCATCGGTAATGGTGCTGGTGTCCTAACAGCATGATATCAATAATGGAATATGCAGCAAAATAAGTATGCGAGGCAGAGCGAACAGCAATAATGTGCGGGAGCTGAAAACTAGACACAACGATAACTAATTTGCATTAATCTAATATAAGTCCTACAAATGGTGCCTTTTGAAATAACACGAATCATGGGGTTTTGAAAATAGGGGCCACAGTGTTTTTATGAAAAAATATGTCTTTTGAAATATCCGTAGGATCCCTTAGGCTGTCTTTAAAAATGCCCACGATTCGTTAGTTTTTGAAATAGGTAAGAAGTCTAATCTAATCTACAACTACACTAAACTATACGGCTGAACTAACCAGCTGAACTACAGGTAAGGAAACCGCCTATCATCTGAGTCGATACATATACATACCTGTATATGTATAGTCGGTGATCCCGCCTCAATAATATCATATCCGATACCATATCTATAATCAGGCATCCCAAGTCAAGAGTGCGGATCAATCATCAATATAGCTCGTACGTAAATCCATCGTACGGCATCCCAATCTGGGTACGGGTCAATATCACATTCATCATACTATTCACCTGGTATCCTCTTTATCAAATATTATGATCGGGGTTCTGATCTACGTCTAGTACCATACTGATACCGCCTACGTATGCATGGACGTGTGTGAAACACTACGTCAAGGACCCGCTACAACGTCATGTCGTATCTCGAATACGAACCCTACTATATCACCGATCTCACGGCCTCAAATCAAATCTCATCGACTCAGCTCAATCCCAAGTATCATCCTCAAATCCGTATGCGAACACATAGTCCCATACCCATGTGAACCCATAACTATAAAGAATCCCATGAGCACATATCAATAGGAATGTATGCAAGTATGTATGTGTGTATGTGTAGTGCAACACTACCCTAGGGTTCGCAACACTAAAGTACTCCAACACACCAATATCCATCCTAAGCATCGTTATTAATCCCAAATAACATATAATAACTGTTGGTGTGTATACGCATCCGTATACACCACCACGGACTGCGGGAGTGCTATACGCCATCCACCCGACTTCTCCCCGTAGATATAAATCTACTCACCTGGTCCTCGCTAGCCGGTGCCGACGTCGCTATGCGCTTGCTTGTCGTCTCGAAGTTCACATGGGGTACCTACATATCATAACGCACCATATAGTATTAAAACTAAATTCGAAATCGAAACGGCATACGAAAATCAAATCGGCACGCGTATCACGCATAGGTCCAAACCTATCGCCTACGCATGCAAGAATAGCCAAACCAACCCTCGATGTCGATGTACAAACGTCAAACCATCGAGAAAAATCCAATCACACTCATTTGCACATTCACGAACACTAATTTTAATATAAACTAGGTTAAAACTCACAAAAACCCCAATTTCACTTAAAAAGTCATTTTTCCGAAAATCTAGCAAGCACAATTCGCCGTTTTTGTACAAAACATGATGTTTAAATGAATGTAGCGGCCAATATACTTATTAAATATCTTAAATAAGTCATAGAAACAATTTCCGGAATTTAATCTCATTAAATTCCAAAAAACCCTAATATTCTAGTTTACAAAATACTCTTTTTAACAATTTCATAGCAAAATGCACAAACTACAATTTAGGTTGGATTTCCATGAACTAAAGTGTTAAACTACACTTAATAAAGTTAATAACATGATAAAAACCCTAACCATATTTTTAATCTCATATTTCGAATTAAATCAAAAAAAACCTAGTTTGCAACAAAAAACTTAATTTGGACATTTTACATCTAGCAATTTACATATCATCAAAAAGATTAAGTTTTCATTTCCTTAAGATGAAAATCTATACTTTGCAACCATGATTACATGATACGAACCCTAATTAGATTCAAACACCATCACACAATTTCAATCTTGAAATTGGAATCACAAAATTAGCTAATAAAACTAATTTAAAGTAGCTTAACAAAATCTATACACTTGGGTTAGGATTATACCTCCAAACCAAGAGATCAACCTCAAGATATAGCCTTCCAAAATGCTCTCTTTTCATAAAGATCCATGCTTGAAATGCTAAGGAATAATGGGTAAGTGTTGGATTTGGATTTTGATTTGAATTTGTATGGATTTTTAAGTGATTTTGTGGATTTTTTTGATGCAAACTTGAGTGGGATTTGGGGGGCTGTTGCTGTTGGGAGAAGGGGGGCTCGGCCTGAAGGGAATGGGTGAGGGGAGAGAGAATTGGTGGGGTTAAGAAGTCAATAATTGACAAAAGTCAACCAAGCCAAAATATATACATATTCTATCATTTTCTACTCTTTCCTTTCCTTTGAAATTCAAGTGGGGAAAAAGATGGGGGCTGCTGAATTCAGCCGAGGGGAGAAGTGAATGGGGGTGTGTGGGTGTGTGTACGGGTGTGGGGTGATGAAAAATGATAAATACAATACCCCAAACATCCATTTACGCTAAAAAAAAGCCTTTTTTCTTCAAAAATTTCTAAACCGTTTTGGAAAATGATTTCGTTCCAAAAACCACATGATAAAATTTTATTTAATGTTTTATGATGCACAAAATTTGTTTCAACTCATTCCAATTTGTAATTTTCCCTAATTAAATGTATTAGTGACGGCTTAAATAATAATAAAATAATATTTTTTTCAGAAAATTTGAAATTTCACCAGCGGCTCAATAAACACCAAATAATAGCAATTACATAGCTAGAATATGTATATTTAATTTTTATAATAAGATATTTGTATTTTTACTTTTTACAGAAACCCTCTTATTTTACCGATTTTTCGAAATTTCACCGAAACGATTTTCAAAGCGTTACAGAATCGAACCCTATTGGATATGGTTCGTTCCATGATGAGTAAGGCTGAGTTACCATGATCATTCTGGGGATATGCACTAGAATCAGCTGCATATCTTTTGAACAAAGTTCCAACCAAGACTGTGCCTACCACACCATATCAGATGTGGAGTGGAAAGAAACCCTATCTTCAGTACCTGAAGACATGGGGATGTCCAGCTTTTGTAAAAAGGCAGCATGCGGACAAGCTCGAGGCACATTCAGTACAGTGTAAGTTTGTGGGATATCCAAAGAACTCCAAGGGGTATTACTTCTATTACACAGAGGAACAAAAGGTTTTTGTTTCTCGTCATGCCCACTTCTTAGAAGCTGAATTTTTAGAAAATCAGAAGATTGGGAGCGCAGTAGAACTGGAAGAAATTCCAGAACCATAAGCTATTACTGAAAGCTTGGAAGAACCAGAAGGTTCAGGAGAACAGGACATCCCGACGCCACTCCGCAGGAGTAGTAGGCCGTCTCATCCTCCTGAGAGATACTATGGTTTTCTCGTAGATGGGGAGAGAGAGGATTGTGTCATTGATGAAGATGACCCTACTAGCTTCCAGCAAGCCATTCAGAGCGGTGACTCAGTGAAATGGCTGGATGCAATGCGGACCGAAATGGAGTCCATGTACACTAACAAAGTATGGACTTTGGACGTTGCTCCAGATGGGGTAAAACCCGTAGGATGCAAATGGATCTTCAAAAAGAAGATTGGTGTAGATAGACAAGTTGAAACCTATAAGGCTAGACTTGTTGCAAAGGGTTTCCGTCAAAGGCCTGGTTTGGACTATGACGAAACCTTTTCTCCAGTGGCTATGCTTAAATCTATTCGGGTCCTTCTTGCTATTGCTGCCTTCCACGATTATGAAATCTGGCAGATGGACGTAAAGACGGCCTTTCTAAATGGTAATTTGGAAGAAAGCATCTATATGGATCAGCCAAAAGGATTCATTCAGAGTGGAAGCAGCGGTAAAGTATGCAAGCTGCTTAAGTCCATTTATGGACTAAAGCAGGCATCGCGGAGTTGGAACATCTGTTTTGATGATGCTGTCAAAGAATTTGACTTTATCAAAAATCCAGATGAACCTTGCATATACAGTAAGATTGTAGGGAGAGCTGTAGTATTCCTCGTCTTGTACGTGGATGACATTCTCCTAATAGGAAATGATATTCCTATGTTACAGTCAGTCAAAAGATTCTTATCACATAAATTCTCTATGAAAGACTTGGGTGATGCCACCTACATTCTGGGGATCCGGATCTATCGTGATAGATCAAAGAGGATATTGGGACTTTCGCAGTCCAGGTACATAGACACCATAGTGAAGAGATTCAGTATGGATGATTCTAAGCGCGGTAACCTACTGGCTTGTCACGGAATCACCCTCTCCAAAGAGATGTCTCCCAAGACTGATTTAGAAAGAGATCGCATGTCGATTATACCCTACGCTTCTGCGGTAGGCTCTATAATGTATGCGATGTTATGTATCAGACCAGATGTAGCATACGCACTAAGCGTTGTAAGCCGGTATCAGGAAAACCCAGGGGAGAAGCACTGGATAGCAGTAAAGAACATTCTCAAGTACCTGAGAAGGACTAAGGGGATGTTCTTGGTGTATGGCGGAAAAGACCTTCAGATGGAGGCCTTTGGCGACTCCGGCTTCCAGAGTGACAAAGATGACTCCAAGTCCATGTCGGGTTATGTCTTTACCCTCGATGGAGGGGCGGTATGTTGGAAGAGTTCCAAACAGGAGACTGTTGCTGACTCAACGATGGAAGCAGAGTACATAGCTGCTTGTGATGCCGCAAAAGAAGCAGTCTGGATGAAGAAGTTCCTCACAGAACTTCAGGTGGTTCCTACCAGTGTTGGTCCAATACCTCTATATTGTGACAACAACGGCACCATAGCTTTAGCGAAGGAACCCAGGTCCCATCAGAAGTCCAGACACATCTTAAGGCGGTATCACCTGATCAGGGAGATCGTAGATCGCCGGGAGATTGAGGTGAAGAGAGTAGAGACGGAGAATAACATTGCTGATCCATTCACAAAGGCCCTTCCTCAGACGCAGTTCGAGAGGCTATTCGAGATGATAGGTCTACGATATGCCAGCTCATGGCCCTAGTGCAAGTGGGAGATTGTTAGTGTATATGCCCTAAGGGCCATTATTGTATCATACTAGATTGTATATTACTTAATGGAAGCTTGGGATATTCATAGTTATATATATACAGTCTTGCTAAAAATGGTAGTATGCTACTTGGTTTGTGTCTACTTTAATATGTGCATATGTTTCTTGTAACGTATCACTTATACATATTACTAGAGCCCATAGGATCTTTGCTTGATTACCAGCGTCGTAATGGCAGTCACACTAGTGGGGGCTGGGTAGTCTGTAAGCAACATCCTATACAGGTCCCTGGTCGTTGGATTATCGAGATAGGGAATCGATATTCCGGAGTAGACTAAGTGTGTACGCTTCTCATCCCAGTTGGGGAAATGGTCTGTCCCACAGCCATTAGTACGTCGTACTGGAGATAGTATGCAGGTGCCCGTTAGGTTACGGGTAAACCGGACAGGACTCGCCGGGGAACTGATTGGTTGGTATTATACCCATCGTCAGTTAACAGTTCCCAGGTGACATGAGTACAGCATAGTCCGCAGACTTGACACTGCTACTTCGCCTTGAGTGTGTACCATTGTTCTTGGATTGCTACCCTACCACGGCTCAAAGGAGTCGTGCAAACAGGTAGCAGTTGGGTGCAGTCCCGAGCACTTGGAGGCAGTGGCGGTTAGATAGGATTCGTCTCTCCCGGTATTGAGAGTTGATATCGCACTGTGTCAGAGAGCCATTACGCAAAGTCCCTGGCCAGGGCAAGCGAGATATACTGGTAGGTTCCAGTAGCTTCTCTGGGTGTAATGGGCTTTGCTCCGACAAGACTTATACAGCTATTAGGGGACTGACGCTTGCCGCCCCCTAGGCTTGATATGCGATAGTCTTAGACGAACAGACCGGACTGTACGAAGATTGTCACATCAGGCTCAGTGGGAGTTCGGATGATTTTCCTCATCGGCCTTCTTATCGACATCTACCTGGGGACCGTTACGTACAGCTAGTGCCGCTTGCGGTCAGTGGTCAAACCCACTGCCAGCGTAGTGTCGAGTCTTTAGAGTCCCACACAGAGAGTTTCCCTGCTCCAGGCGAAACGATATAGAGATCGTATGGTTTTACGACAAGGGTTCGGACGCATAAGTGTGTTTATGCACGTACGACATCCGGACAGTTTTTACTAGTCGGCTTTGGTTTAAGCCAGTTACTAGTATCCGGTTATTGGATTTATACAGTCTAAAGTTTTTCCGTGTTTTCACGGATAGGAGGGGCGTTCTCGTAATTGCGCGAGAAGCTTCTAGAAGATAGTGACTAAGGAGGTTTAGGTGGCATATACATTGAATGAGATTAGTGAGTCATATGGATGATTCATCCATGTCATTAATGCTTCATAATTGCTTAATGACTCATGGAGATGAATCACCATAAGATATTTATCAAGCATGGTTGTAAATCATTTTCTTTTCTTTTCTTGAAAAACAATAATGCTTGATATATATTATGATAGCTCATTTTTCTCATTTCATTATCATGTTCATCTTCCCTCTCCTCAAGCTCTCTCTCTTCAAACCCTAATCCTTCCCTCTCATGTGTTGAGTACAAGGGTTAGCTAGACTAATACATCCATAACCTCACTCTATATCACCTAGTTAGCTCAGATTAGCGATTTGAGCAAACTAGTTATCTCAAGTTTGAGATTAAGCTTGGCGTAGGAACTTTCGGATGGATCGTCTTTGATTCGAGGAGGTCGTTGAGGTGCCGATGTTCCAAGGAGCCTACGAGGAGTGGAGGACAGCGATGAAGACCCGAAGGACATGGTTCTTATGGTATAATCACTTCCCATAGTAGTTTAGAACTTCTATGATTGTTGTTAGTTATCGTTTAGCTTCGATTCATGCGGTTAGTCGATGTTTAAGCAAAGAACAAGATCGTTTTTCATATTTCCGCCTCCCCGCAAGTCGTGGGGTGTTGCACATCGACTTACAAATGTATGAATATCCGTATATCATGCAACATGGAACAGTAATATAACATATTAAGTGAAACCCACTCTTTTAAATGATTTCAGTTTTTAAAATATAACTTGTGGTTCCCAATTTCCCAATAAAACCAGTTATCTATATAGGTACCATATGTATATGCGCAAGTATAGAGGTACCAATGTGTATATGCGCCAATATGGGTATGCAATGTGTATATGCGCAAGTATGGATGTACCAATGTATATGTGCACCAATATGGATATACAATGTGTATGTGCGCAAATATGGATGTATCAATGTTTATGTGAACCAATATGGATATACAATGTGTATGTGCGTAAGTATGGTGTACAATATGTATGCGCGCAAGTATGGTGTACAATATGGATATCATGATGCAGCAACCCTACTGTGTAGTGACATGGCAATTATCGATGATGAATTGTGTGAGCCGGCAAATCTATGTACTTGTAACATACGCATCATCGATAACGGTGTAAGTGTACTAGCACAGGTATAAGTAATGCAATGCGAATAACATAAATGCATCATAAGGTAAATCGTCAGCTAAAAGCTATAAGGTATACATATCGAACATGATCGAGTCAGTGAATCTATCAATCGGCATACAGCCTAACAACATCGTGTACGGTATAACCCATTGTACGGAATCCTCTAGTCAAGCGTAAGGATCAATCATCAAGTCAAACTCATCATGCATGGAAAATCATCGTACGACGGCATAAAACCAATAGGGATCCTATCAACCTTTACGACAATGAGGGTACGGACCTAATGTCTCGTACAGCTTATCATTTAAGATTCACACATTATAATTATCTATATATCTATGTCCCAGGTCACATCCATAACAATCTCATATCAGGGGACCGGCGAAGGTAGCAATCATCTCAATCGACTCGCATCCGTATACAAACATATCATCATATCACATCGACTTATCTTTTCATCGCATTTATCTCCCATATCAAGTCAATTTTTACCAAAACATTCTACTTCTACTCTAAGCATAAGTATCTAATCTAACATACACACCCAAACCATAAAAACAGTTTTTGAAAGATGCGAATCGTAGTTTTGAAAGTAGGGGCTACAGTATTTTTAAAGAAAAGATATCATTTGAAAATCCGTAACATCCCTCAAGGTATCTGTTTAAAAGATGCGTACGATCCTTTAGTTTTGAAATAGGTATGATTCGGATAGCACACCTACGTCGACTATCTATTCCTATAGTATCCTAAATGGCAATACCGTCATATATCATCCTCAAGTTCCGTCATCACATACTAGTCGTATCATATCACTTCTAACTATCCTTAGTTTCTAATATGGTTTCTCTAATTATCAATTAACTCAATATATAGTTTTTTTTATAGGTTCCCTAAACCATATTCTATATATAAATAAGTTTCCATCAAAGTTTGCGGGGGTGTTATACGCCATACACCCGACTTCCCCCATAGATATAGATCTACTCACCTTAGTCTTCACTTGCCGTAGTCGATGATGCCACGCTCCGCCGCCTAGGAATCCACGCGAAGGAACCTACAATAACAACACATATCGCAACGCTATAAAAATCAAGTTCTGAAATCCAAAACGGCACACGGATCCCCTATAAGTTAGAACCTATAGCCCACGTATGCAAAACCAACAAATTACCCCTAGTTGTTGATGTACAAAGATCCAAAAACCAAATACAAATCCAAATATCAAAACTTATCATTTCAAAATGCGGAAAACATAGCCAAAATCGCACTAAAATGCTCCCAGATTTTGACTCAGGTCAAAAGATGTTGCACAAACAAGTCTATGGTGCTGTACATGGTGTATAGGACCTAGTGGATCAACCCCGGCACCAAATGCCACCAAGTGGCCGGCCACATCACTAGAAAATCCAGCCTCCTCAGCCCCCATGCTCTGTTGGGCTTCGTTTGGTCATGGTGGTCTCCTATGGTCTAAAATGGGTCTCTGGTATTGTTTGCTAAACTCAGAAGGTCCCCGAGTTGCTCCAGATTTCCCTGCACACCCTATATCCTCACAAAACCGACATGGACAAAATTCTAAATCCGTATTTTGTTTCTAGGCCAGTAAAAATATAGCTCAAATCTTGCTAACAGCCGCTACCCATCACAATATCCCAAACCCTTCACTTGGGATTTCAAAGTTCATACATCCATCACTAAACGACATCTAAACTTAACAAAAAGCTAGGAAATCAAAACTACTCCAAATCAAAAGAGATATACCTCATCGTTACTCCCAAACAAAACCCTAGAAGTCCCAATGTTGTCAAAATCCCACTTTGCTTGGTTCATTGCGATGAGGGTGAGGAGGTGATCATCTTTTGTGAAGGGGTATGGGGTTTTGAAGAGATTTTGGAGATGGGTCATGAGGGTAGAATGAGGGTCTTGAGGATGAAGAAGGAGGTGAAAGAAATGGTGGGGGAAAAGGTATGGGGCAACACTCTCCCTCTCCCTCTCTTTCTCACTCTCATTTTCTCTCCTAGCATGCTCACTCTCATCATTATGTCCCCTCTCTCTCCCCTCAAGTCATCATGACATCTTTTACTTTTCTTTTTCTTTTCTCATCACAATAAAACCTTAACACATAACAAAAATGAAATGAAATAACATGTAACATGTTATGGTGCACTAGCTATGGAAAACTGTAGAAACACGGATTTGGCTTAATCGCGATTAGCAGTGCACTAATCGCGTTTTTATCAAAACTACATATAATAAATTTTAAAAATGCCAAATCTTTTAAATATATTTTTAAATGAATAAATCATTTTAATTTACAATTAATTAATAATTATTGGTATATATTTATACCCTTTTTTCGAAAACCCTAATTTCGCAAATCGGGCAGTTTTCGGGAAATATATTATTTTAATATTAAATTCGAAAAATAATATTTTATATTTTCTGAAATGTTACAATCTTCCCACCTTAAAAAAATTCGATCCCCGAATTTAAATTTAAACCGCCAAAATCTAAAACATTTCAATAATTAGTTCAAATCAACGGGGCTCCGAAATCATGGAAGATGCAGAAACAACACAGCGCGTCAAGTGCGCATTAAAATGAGTATAAAACTCAAAATCGAGCTCCGTCAAGCGTCACGCAAATCATCGGATTTGCACGCATATCCTCGGAGTTACAATGAAGATACAGGTCTCAAAATTCACTATAGAAATCCAATATACACTAGTCAAATACTATAATACGTGTATAGTACGCATCTTTAGAAAACTTTCAAAATCTGAATAAAATACATGCAAAATCTTTCTGAATCACCGCGTGATGCGTAACTCAAGGCATAAGTGACGGACGCTCATTTGTTAAATAATAAATATTGTCCGGTATATGTTTTGCTCAGATATACGCCCCATCCATTTTAAAATATCCCCAAAGGTTTTCCTTTATAAACGTTCATGTCGCTCAAGGACACGTAGGAAATAGAGAGACTATAGCTCTTTTTCAAAAACCTCTTGGTAAACTTTTAATGCATGCAAATTACTCAGGTACTGTCATCAGATCAGTCCCATTCAGCTACTACATAACATAGTGCCCATCATGAAAACAAGGTGCGCAAAAGAAAAATCAGCCTAAAAAAGCGTATCTAATAATCACGTGCGTCTGGTGCGCACGGAAATAAAATCCAAATACAGGTGCTACGATATACACAAAAGCCAAAACTAAGTGCAACGGGTGTGCACGAAAGCATCTGTCCAGTGCAACGGGTGTGCACGACAATAATTTCAAGTGCACATAGAGTGCACGAAAACCTCAATCAAGTGCATCTAACATGAACGATTCAAAATCCAAAATCGAGTGCATCCGGTGTGCACAAATCACATCTCATACCATGCGCCCAACACGAGCGAAAGTCCAAATCAAGTGCATCCGTCATGCACGAATGAAATCGAAATCAAGTGCATCCAACATGCACGAATAAAATCTAAATCAAGGGCATCCAACGTGGACGAGTAAAAATCTCACTCCAGTGCACGAAATACTAATCAATAACTCAAATGCGTAAACAGCAACACTAAGTGTACCAAGGTGTATAAAATCATAAACGTGTGCAACTGCGTGCACAAAACACATATCAATGCACTCAAATCTTAACGAGAACTTGTTTTAACTCTTCTCATGATAGATTCTCCATTTAGAGAATTATCTCAAGTTTTTGTTAAGAGAAGTTGTCTTATGACGATGTTTCGCTCGTAAAACTCGCTTCACTCCCTATCGTTCACTCCGTTCACTTGCCTTGTTGAACTCGATCGTTCACTCCGTTCACTCGCCTCTCCGTTCCGCTGTAGCACATGTAGGCTATACGGAGTGCAAAAATCAAGTCGAGTGCGTACCACACGCACAAAGTTAAATCAACCGTATGAAATCTACGAAATCGTAAATACGTGCAGCCAAGGCACAAACCGAATCTCAAGTGAAATAGATATGCACAAATCGCAAATCAACACAACGGTGTATAAAATATATATCAAGTGCGATAAGTATGCGCAAAATGTAAATACCCAGTAGGTGCATCCATGGTGCACGAAATCAATATCAGGAAACTCATCAACAAAACTCAAATCCAAGCGATATAAGCGTGATACTCAGATCACAAACCCTAATCGCAACAAATGACATTGAGGTAAACCTCCTACAATGTTGAAGAATAAATCGGTGCGCCTAAAACCGGCAGAACAAGAACATCCGCTTGCCTCCTGCTCATGGCCTGGTGTCCTCGGTCTCTAGGTCCTTATCTTCTCTGTGGATTTACCAATCTCTCAATCCAGCGGCTCATCGGCCCGGTCAGTTGTGCTAACAGGAACGATTCCGCTCTAGCACTTCTCTGGTCATCTCTTGGCCAATTATCACGACCACTCGTAAAGCAGCACGTTACTGGCGTCGGCTTCTGGCTTTCTGAATACACGTGACACAACTGATCCTGGGTGTAAATCTCATTGCAGCAGTGTCCTGGAAGGAAACTGTTCAAGGTCTCTTCCGATCTCGCCTATGCCAAACTGTACGGAGGCTGGTACTCTTGCATAATCTTTTCTCGATTTCTGGACATCTTCGTTCTCAGCACAACATTTCCTCGGGAACTGGCCGTATCCCAACGCCTCTGTATGCATATCAGATCTCTAATCTCGACGGGGAGTAACAACCGCTCGTCAGTGTCTCGCACGAACCTCTGGTTCCACTCGTCTGTATCATCATCCACTATGACATCATGCCATGCTATCTGTACACTGCAACTATTCTCGGTCACGGTCAATTCGGAGTTTCTTACACGGACTCGAAGTCACGAACTCGGTATCTTCATCACTCTGTAGAAGATCTCTGGCCGAACATGTCCTCGGGAACTCGTCCCAACCATCGGAGGAATACTCAATACTCGTCTGTCCTCGATCAACTCACAACGCATCTGGGTGAGGTCCTCTATCCGAAACTGTTCAGCTTGCTGATCTCTTATCACATGATATCTGGACAATGCAAAGTTTTTCGATCGAGTCATCATGGTCCCAAAATTTTCCGAAGGCTCAACACCTGAGCACAGGGTAAAAATATCTGGTACATACCACAGTACCTCTGGACCAGCCGTAGAAGGGAAAACCCAAGCCTCACTGATGGCACCGCTAAACTGCCGCAAAACCTAAGGTTCAAAAGAGGTTCCATGGTCATCTTGTCGAGTTAGGGTTTTATTCTTCTGGAGGGTCCACAGAATTATTTGCATGTTGCTCCGAACACTTTAAACTGGGAAAAATGGGTTCCTAGCATTCGTTCGAACTTTTTACTTCGCCTATACAACATGTGAATATCCTTCGCCCGCATGCTAAACAATGCTTCAATCCTCCAGGAAAAACGATACATCAACGGTCATCTCTTGATCGGTCTGCTCTAGATCTGAGTAAAACTCTGCACACTGAAAATCTTCAACTCAACTGGGCCTGCGTCGGCGCAACAATCTGACGAATCACCTTCGTCTCTCAACTCGGGGTATACTAGCTATCATCTGTCGCATTTCTGTCTGGAAGCTCCGGCGATCTTAGCTTGTAAGCTCTGGAAGCGACATCCTATCAATCTCAACAACAGCTGGGTCATCTGTCTGCACGGTAGACGACATCACAATCTCTGAGGTATGCTGTAAATCAACAGTCCTCTCACAACTGGCAGCTCTATCAATAGCCCGATCAGCTGGTGTAAAATCAAACACTCGCATCAACAAGAGGTCACAACACAAACAATACAACGAGATGTTCCCATGTCACCAGAAAACACAATGGTCAGTCCTCGTCCAGACGAGCTATCCCTGACCACAACACTCGCATCAGCTCAATCTGTGCTCAAACATGGTGACAGGAACCTCAATCGAGTATCGAAGAAAACAGATCAAGGGCATGAAAAGGAAACGACAGATCCAGAATGGATACATGATCATAAGAAGGAACAACATCAATAAGAGTATGATCATGGAAACGAATAGAATCAAGGATCTCAAATGGATGTATAATCACGGGTAGGAAGAGAATCACATATATCAAAATATGTACATCCTAAGATTTTTTAAGTGGAGTATCATATCGTAAATATGCCGCGGAACATACGTACGGTACGTCACTCCACTCAAGATACCTAGTCCATCAATCAGGGTCAGCCTATGAAATGAAAGTTCGGGTCTAATACCCCGCCATTCAAGTCTAAGTTTCGTAAGGTCAAGCCTAGGTTCCGAAATACATACTCGCCCTAGACTCCGCATAGTCAAACATAGACTCGAACCAAGGTTAAACTTAGCGCTTTGATACTAAATTTTTCACGACCCGAAATATTAGCTCGTGGCCAGCACTTAAATCACGCAACGTCTAAAGGTGCAACGTAATTCAAGTAAGCTGAAACCCAGAAATCTAAACCTTTTTAAGAAAATAAAGGAGGTGAAGTTTTGAAATAAAGGTGTAATGAAATCAAGTTTTCTTAATGCATAGAAAAGGAACATGAAAATGCAAGTGAAATTTGCTAGTTGAAAACATGTTTGTCTTTTAAAAATTTGGGCGGCACCACCTTTGTATTTTTTGATCCAAAACCACAAATACATAATGATAATAAAGGCATCCCCAAGCAGGAGCTAGCTCTTCGCCAAACGGCGGATCACAACCACGCAAGACAGTATATATAAGTATACGACGCCCAACGGTGAAGTTCACCGCCAAAGATAAAGAATAAAGCGAGAAATCAACCCAAAAGGCGAACATAAAACCCATCGCTCAAGTCTCGCAACTACAAGTCTCACTAAGTATCATTACTTATACAAATTACTAATTTTGACTGATGGAGTTGACTAGATACAATATGAAATATAAATACAAGAGTGGGTACGATACAAAGGTCCCACCTACCAAAGCGAATCTCCCAAAAGCTACTGTGTGGCAGCGATGTCGCTACTGATCTAAGCGGTCAACCAGCAAGAACTGTGGCACGACGGGGGTGAGTTGCCAACTCGTGAGTAGAAAAACATCTACAGGTATAAATCGAAAAAACAACGACTCCTAGGTCAACTATATCATAAAGGTAATACTATGATATCTAAGGTGACAGGGTCATCATATGTGCCAACAATGTAATCAATACCTATATGTATGTGGATATAATCCAACAATATAATTAATTTATGTATGCACGTAATTATCATAGAAGAGTGTGCATGAAAGTATGAGGATATAAATCAACTGTGTCCCTAGCGACACATTAAAATCATGGAACCTGGGTGTCCAATATCGACACCCGAAAACATCATGAAACCCGTGTCCAGCATCGACACGTAAATCCTCATATCTCGGGCTTAGTCAGTCCGGATCGGCCCATGGGCTCCGTCAGTCCGGATCGGCCCATATCATCTTTCGACTCCGGTCGGTATCCTCCGGATATCCGCCGAGCCCAAATGCTATCACCGGTAGGTAGTAGTCCCTCTGCCAGGCTCATCGTCATCCATACGAAATCTCTCTCTCGCCCCCGGGTACCATACCGGGTCCACCATGTACCCGCAACCGGAATCATCTGCCTCCTCGAATCGGGTTTCACATGTCACTCTCAGAACCGAGAAAACACATGGTGGATGCACTGAATTATCATATCAAGAGAAACCGGGTTTTTAAAACAGTACATGCTTTCTTTTGAAATAGCCACGGTTCTCAAATCCAAAAATCTCATGAAAATAGCATATCTCAATGCGTAAAATCATAGAGCATGATGTATGCGACATATAATAGAAATGTAAGCATATCCGTATATCATGCAACATGGAACAGTGATATAACATATTAATGGAAACCCGCTCTTTTAAATGATTTCAGTTTTTAAAATATAAATGCGGTTCCCAATTTCCCAATAAAACCAGTTATCCATGTAGTTACCATATGTATAAGCGCAAGTATAGAGGTACCGATGTGTATATGCGTCAATATGAGTATGCAATGTGTATATGCGCTAGTATGGATGTACCATTGTATATGTGCACCAATATGGATTTACAATGTGTATGTGCGCAAATATGGATGTATCAATGTATATGTGCACCAATATGGATATACAATGTGTATGTGCGTAAGTATGGTGTACAATATGTATGTGCGCAATTATGGTGTACAATATGGATATCATTATGCAGCAACCCTACTGTGTAGTGACATGGCAATTATCGATGATGAAGTGTGTGAACCAGTAAATCTGTGTACGTGTAACATACGCATCTTCGATAATGGTGTAAGTGTACTAGCACAGGTATAAGTAATGCAATACGAATAACATGAATGCATCATAAGGTAAATCGCCAGCTAAAAGCTATAAGGTATACATATCTACCATGATCGAGTCGGTGAATCTATCAATCGGCATCAAGCCTAACAACATCGCGTACGGTATAATCCATCGTACGACATAACCCATCGTACGGCATCCTCTAGTCAAGGGTAAGGATCAATCATCAAGTCAAACTCATCGCGCACGGAAAATCATCGTACGTCGGCATAAAACCAATAGGGATCCTATAAACCTTTACGACAATGAGGGTACGGACCTAATGACTCGTACGGCTTATCATTCAAGATTCACACATTATAATTATCTATATACTTATTTCCCAGGTCACATCCATAAAAATCTCATATCAGGGGACCGGCGAAGGTATCAATTATCTCAATCGACTCGCATCCGTATACCAACATATCATCAAATCATCATATCACATCGACTTATCTTATCATCGCATTTATCTCCCATATCAAGTCAATTTTTACCAAAACATTCCACTTCTACTCTAAGCATAAGTATCTAATCTAACATACACACCCGAACCATAAAAACGGTTTTTGAAAGATGCGAATCGTAGTTTTGAAAGTAGGGGCTATGGTGTTTTTAAAGAAAAGATATGATTTGAAAATCCGTAACATCCCTCAAGATATCTGTTTAAAAGATGCATACGATTCTTCAGTTTGGAAATTGGTATGGTTCGGATGGCACACCTACGTCGACTATCTAGTCCTATAGTGCCTCAAACGGCAATATCGTCACATATCATCCTCAAGTTTCGTCATCACGTACTAGTCGTATCATATCACTTCTAACTATCCTTAGTTTCTAATATGGTTTCTCTAATTATCAATTAACTCAATATATAGTTTCCTATTATAGGTTCCCTAAACCATATTCTATATATAAATCAGTTTCCATCAAAGTTTGCTGGGGTGCTATACGCCATCCACCAAACTTCCCCTGTAGATATTGTAACATTTCAGAAAAATAAAATATTATTTTTCGGGAATTTTATATTTTAATAATAAAATATTGAATATTTTAATAAGGCGGTATTATTAAATACCGATAAAATGGGGAAATTTTTTGAAAATTATGGAAATTATTTAAAAGAGGGTGTTTTATTTAATTTATGCAAATTTTAAGTTTTTATGATTAGTTTGACACTAATTTAGTGCTAATCGCGATTAAAAATCGCAAATCGCGTTTTAAGCTCGTTTTGTGCAAAACATGCACATATCTTTTTTATTTACACTTGTGCATTTCTACCATGTTGTTTTGGGGTTACTATTGGTGTGAGAAGGAATTTGGGGTAAAGAAAAAAGAAAAGGAAAAGGAAAAGGATTAGAATATTGAAGCATGGTGAGAGAGAGAAAGAGTAGGTGAGGGTGTTTGACTTAGCCATTCTTCTTCATTTCCTTCACTCTTTTTCTCTCCCCTCTCTCCCTTCACAATTATAGTTGTATTTCTTGTGCTTAAGCCTCAATTCAAGTTTGAATTCGATGTCGGGTAGTTTAGTGCACTTTGGGCATTACTAGAGAGGGTTAGAGTTAAATTGAGTTGTGGCTCTGTAATTGGACTTTAAAGGTGACCTTAGACCCCTTATTGTCCAAATCCCTGACCTAACAAAACCTAAAACAAAAAAATAAGGAATTACGGAACTTTTCATGTCGGTTTGTGATGACTTTGAGGGTGCAGGGAAATCTGGAGTGAACCGGGACTAATACGAGATACCAGGGACCAATTTGAGACCATGTGAGACCACCCTGACTATACGATACCCCAACTCCATGGGAAAACCGAGGAGGCCGGTTTTGGCAAGGGAATGGCCGGCCATGGGGTGTGGGAATGGGTGTAGATTGCTTCAGTAGGTCATGTACAACATATACTTCATCCCAGTATTGTTTATGCATCTAGTTTGGACCTGGACTAAAATTTGGGGCATGTTTTCTTGGTTTCTGCCTTGTATTTAGTGTTGTTTATGAATTCAAGTTTTCATATTAGGTATTGTATTTGATCGCTTGACGTTTGTACGTCTATATCAGGTGTTATTTGGTGGTTTTGGAAGAGTAGTCCATAGGTTCTAACCTATAGGCTTTTAAGCGTATCGTTTTGGTTTTCGTGTGTCGTTTCGTCTTCGAATTTGATTTTAACGCGATATGATACGTTATATGTGTGGGTACCTTCACGTGGGTTTTATACGATGAAGAAGATGAAGGCGACATCGACACCGACACACAAGAAGCAAGGTGAGTAGATTATATCTACGGGGGAAGTCGGATGGATGGCGTATAGCACCCCCGCAGTTCGTTGTGATGTATACGAATACGTATATACACATATATACAATTATGTTGTTTTGAGTTTATTGTTGATGATGATGGATTCTAGGTATTCTTGGATTGGTTTAAGTGTTAGTTGCGAGACCCTAGAGTAGAGGTTGCACTCACACACACACACATACTTGCATACATTCTTTCTTTTACCTTTACGTGTTTGTGGATGTGTATATTTACACATGGGTATGGGACTATGTGTTCATATACAGGATTTGAGGATAGTACTTTGGATATGCGATGAGTCGATAAGATTGGATTTGAGGCCGTGAGATCGGTGATATGACAGGGTTCGTATTTGAGATACAACATGATGTTTTAGCGGGTCCTTTGACGTAGTGTTTCATACACGCGCATGCATATGCTTAGATGGTATTAGTATTGTACTAGTCGTAGGTCAGTATCCCGGATTATGATATTTGATAAAGATGATACCAGATGAATAGTGTGATTGATGTGACTTCGACCGTACCCAGATTTGGGATGCCGTACGACGGATTTACGTACGAGCTATATATTGATGATAGATCCGCACTCTTGACTTGAGGATGTCATATTATAGATATTAAATTGACTGTTATACTTTTGGGGCGGGATCACCGACTGGTATATATATATATATATAAGCATCGACTCAAATGTTAGGCGGTTTCCATACCTTTTGTTTAGCCCGTTAGCTCAGCCCTATAGTTAGTGTAGTTGTTAGACTAGATTCGATTCCTACCTATTTCAAAAATAACGAATCGTGTGTATTTTCAAAGACAGGCCAAGGAATTCTACAAATATTTCAAAGGACGCATCTTTTCTTAAAAACACCGTAGCCCTTATTTTCAAAACACCACGATTCGTATTATTTCAAAAGGCACTACTGTATGACTTATAATTAAGTTAAATGCAGATTAGTTATCATTATGTTTATTATTCAGCTCCTGCACATTATTGCTGTTCGCTTCGCATACTTATATTGTGATTTCATATACCATTATTGATATCATGCTGTTAGGACACCAGCACCATTACCGATGATGCGTATGTTCCACGTACACTTACTTGCCGGATCACACACATCATCATCGGTAATTGCCATGTCACGTACACTTTAGACAATACTATTTAATCGACATAGCTTGTTAGCTGGTAGTTTCAACATAATATTAGTGTACTTGCCTTTTATGCCAGTTTAGACATTGCAGTTATTCCTCGCCACTTCATGCATATTATTATTCACTGTTATGCCGTATTATAGTGTTTTATGCCTATATACACTATTTACGTGCTATTGATGATTGGATTTCGGATTTTCCTGAGATTTCCTGGATTTGGGGAAAACCGCAAGAACATTTATAAACTTCTTTCTCTCTCTTTTTAATTGAAAAGTGCGGTTTTCCCATGATGTATGAGTCGTCCACCATGAGTTTTCATGATTGCTGATGGATTTCGAGACCCGATTCGAGGAGTTGGATGAACCGTCTCGGGTACATGGTGGGCCCGGTAAGGTACCCCGGGGCGAAAAGTCCAAGTTGTATTCGGTGAGCCTGGCAGGGGAGCACTACCTACCGGTGATATTATTTGGACTCGTCGGCTATCCGGAGGATACCGGCCGGAGTCAGGAGATGGTTATAGGCTGATCCGTTTTGCGGAGCCTGAGATATTGATATTTGAGATTTGAGACACTGAGGCATTGAGATTTGATGGTACAGGTTAGTCCGGGCAGCCGGAACCTGAGATATTGAGATATTGGGATTTATGTTTTGTGTCGATGCTTGACACGGATTTCTCTGTTGATTTCATTGAGGATACTCTTTTTTATATACATACAGAAATCCCATTAAAATAAAGAAAACAGTTGTCTCACTCATTGCATTACATTACATTTATACCTCATACATATGATACATTGCTACCTGAGGCATTGACACGAGCACTGGGATTCACTTATGTTTAGATGTTTACCCTTGCCACCTTTTTATGCTTCAGACCTTATCATTTGAGGATATTATTGATCGTATGACCTAGGATTGCGTCATACATGCAATTTCTACTCGTAGATTATTTCTATTCACGAGTTGGCAACTCACCCCCGTTGTGCCACAGTTTCTTGCAGGTTTTGCCGTATAGGTTTCGATACGGCTTTGTTGGCACACTGCATCTTTTTCGGGTGATTTGCTTTGGTAGGTGGGTTCACTTGTATCGTGACCGCCATTGTATTTATTCAGACTTAGAGACCAGTTGTATATTATTTCGACCTTAGAGTCGCGCGTTGTATTATGATGGTTTTCAGTGATGTTTGAGATTCTTTTTGAGTTTTGAACCTCGCCCTTCGGCGTTGTATATTATGTTGCTTGCGTGGTTGGAAACGTCGATTGACGAAGAGCTAGCTCCCGCTTGGGGATGCCTTTATTCATTATATATGCTTTATCAGGTTTTGTACCCGTTTGGGGTCAGTATTTACAAAGGAAACTCTGCCAAAATTTTCAGAAAAGACTAGAGATTTGTTTTTAAAAAATGCATATTCGGCTTACTTATTTAAAAACCTTGTTTTTAAAACATGTTTCCTTACTTCATAAAAACTAGTTTCTTATTTACTCTTTAAAATGGTTTTAGATTTCTGGCTTTTGGCTTACATGAATTAGATAGGGTCTTATAGGCTTCATATGATTCAAGTGCCAGTCACGGGCTATTTCTGGTCGTGACAAACTTGGTATCAGAGCGCTAGGTTGACCTTGGTTCGAGTCTATGTTTGACTGTGCGGAGCCTAGAGCGTTTATATATATACGGAACTTAGGCTTGACCTTACGGAACTTAGACTTAGTCGAGGGGGTATTATACCCGTACTTTCGTCTCGTAGGATGACCCTTGGTTGATGGAGTAGGTAGCTTGAGTAGAGTGACGTACCGTACGTATGTTCCGTGACATATTTACGATACGCTACTCCACTTAAGAAGCCTTAGGATGTACATTTCTTTGCACAGCATTATATTCATTCATGATCTATCCTCATCAATTTTGGTTATGGTCTTGCTGCCACGATTACACGGGCAGAGAGAGAGCTACGGCTAGAGTTGCGTCAGCTTGAGCTCGTCACGGACGAGGACTGACCAGAGCATGATTCCAGGGACATACGATTACATATAGAGGCGTCGTCTTACTGTGTTTTCGCGCCATGAGCGTTTGACAGATCGCTTTTACGAGATTTCTCGGACGTGCCGATTAGCACCAGAGGATCGGGAGACTACTAGAGGCCAGCCAGAATGTGGAGACCATTGATATATCGCTTACTCATGATGATTGAGGCGCTGTTCAGCATACAGACGAATGAGCCAGCTGTTGCTGCAATGACGAGATGTCGCCCAGCTGTTGGAGCTACTGCAGCTTGAGCATATACTCAGAGATATGACGGAAGATCGCTAGTCACCCGAGGATGGACGATTAGGACATGTGGTTCGTTCGCTTACCCGATGCGAAGTCATCAAATAGATTGATTCCAGCTAGAGACGACTTCACGCAGATTCGTCGAGAGTCGATAGAGACGGTCGAATGTCAGGAAACCATATTCCAAGTTTAAAGTATTCGGAAAGACGTGCAAGCAATTTTATGGACACTCTAGAAGAATGAAACCCTAACTCAACATAATGACCGTGTGAAAGCCTTTGAACCTTAGGGTTTGTGGAAGTTCCGCGGCGCCATTAATGAGGCTTGGGTTTGCCCTTCTACGACTGGACCACTGATGTTGTGGTATGTACTTGATACTATTAAACTGTACCCAAGATGTTGATCTCTTGGGGGATTATGAGGCCTTGATGAATCGATCGAAAGGTTCGACGTCTTTTGGATATCATGTGATGGGATGCATTGCTTGGGAGACTCCAGATACGAGTATAGCCGTTGGAGCGCGGTCTATGCAGCCACGAGAAGACGAGTCCGAATCAGTCGACATTGGAGCAGAGTGAAGTAAAGAGTTCGCACGAGTTTTCGACTAGATGACGTTCCACTCCGCTGACATCAGAGATGCGATACACATGCAGAGGTGTTGTATAAGGAGTATACCTCCACAGGTTGGGATGAGTTCCCGAGGACGTGTTCGTCGAGATATCTTCTACAGAGTGATGAAGATACTGAGTTCGTGATTTCGAGTCTGTGCGAGAGACTTCGGATGGACGTAGCCGAGAACAATGGCAGTGCGCAGATAGAGACGTGACGTCGGAGTAGACGATGATATAGACAAGCGGGACAAGAGGTTGAGGCAAGATGCTGACGAGCTTTTGTTACTCCCGTTAAGGTTAAAGGTCAGATATGTCTACAGAGGCGTTAGGATGCGACCAGTTTCCGAGGAAATGCTGTGCTGAGGACGCAGATTGACCAGAGAAGTACCAGAACGGAATCGTCCCCGTTAGCACACCTGACAGGGCCAATGAACCGATAGATTGCGAGATTGTTAATCCTCATAGAAGATAATGACCCAAAAACAGAGGATAACAGACCGTGAGCAAGAGGCAAGTAGATATCTTGCGCTACTAGCATTGGATGCACCGACACCTTCTCGGCCTGGATGGAGGAAATATCGACGACGGTATTTATGATTTGTGATTTGGTGATTCGATTATCACGTATCTGTCATCTTGATTTCGGTAGTTTGGGCGATTTATTCGCATGATTGAGTTTTGATGACCGAGTTCCATGATATTTGTTTTCGTCCATCATGGTTGCACCTACTGGGTATTTATGATTTGTACACAGTTATTGCACTTGATATCGTTTTGTGCCTTGGCTGCACATGTTTATGACTTCATGGATTTCATACAGATAGGTTGATTTTGTGCTTATGGTACGCACACGATTTGATTTTTGCACTCGGTATAGCTCACATATGCTAGAAGTGCAGTGATACTTATTTTGTGCACTACAGTTGCATAAGACTTCGATTTGATGTTATTTGAGGTATTGATTTTGACTTCATGCCTAGGGCATGCATACGATTTGACTTATGCTTACGGCATAGTTTTCACGCACTTTTAGTATTTTGATTTGATTTTGTGCACGCTGATGCACATGGTTGTGAGATATGATACCACGGTATACCTGATTTTGATTTGAGATGTGTTTTATACCGTTGATTTCGATAGTGATACTCGATATTTGTTTTGTGTACCTGATTGGATTTTTGCGCATGATTCGGCGCTTGATATTGGATTTCGTGATTTCATGCATGATGGATGCACCTGATTTGGATTTTCGCGCATGTTGGGCGCATGATTTGAGATGCGATTTAGGTGCACACCAGATGCACTAGATCGGGATTCTTCGTGCATATTAGATGCACCTGATATGGCTGTCAGGCACACCGTTGCATCTGACAGGTGTTTTGTGCACACCCTTTACACTTAGATGTTGTTTCTGTGCACATGTTTGGCATATATATGGATTTTGATTTCCGGGCGCACCAGACGCACGTAGCATTCTTATGCACATTTAGGGATTTATTCTTATGGAGCAGTACGTTTTTATGATATATGCTATTTGTTTTCGTACTTAGCAGGACTCGTCATGGGACAGTACCTGGATGTATTTTGGATACATTGATAATTATCGAAGGGATTTCCTAAAAGAGAGCTATAGTCTCAGTATTTACCTACGTGTCTGATATGACACGAAACGTTTAAAACAAGGAAACCCTTCTAAATTGTTTTCAAAACGGCGGGACATACATATTAAACAAATGATATATAGATACATATAGTTATTTTCTTACAATAGACGTCCGCCACTGTGTCGCGACACGCGCATCGCACAGCACCTTAAAAAGGTTTTGGCATGCTTTTTCTTCAGGTGTTTCGATGATATTTATATGCAGAGTTTGATGCATATCATGTTGATTTCATTTTGGATTTGACGTTGATGTCTTCACCATAACTCTTATGATTGTGGGATGCTTGACGGAGTTTTGATTTCGAGTTATCTGCTCATTCTTCATGCACATGCATTGCGCTATGAAGCGTTTTACGTATTGATGATTTCGGAGCCCCGACGACTTGGACTTTTACTGAAATGTTTTAGTGTTTGAGGGGTTTAAATTTAAATTCAGGGACCGAATTTCTTTAAGGGGGGAAGATTGTAACATTTCAGAAAAATAAAATATTATTTTTCGGGAATTTTATATTTTAATAATAAAATATTGAATATTTTAATAGGGCGGTATTATTAAATACCGATAAAATGGGGAAATTTTTTGAAAATTATGGAAATTATTTAAAAGAGGGTGTTTTATTTAATTTACACAAATTTTAAGTCTTTATGATTAGTTTGACACTAATTTAGTGCTAATCGCGATTAAAAATCGCTAATCGCGTTTTAAGCTCGTTTTGTGCAAAACATGCACATATCTTTTTATATACACTTGTGCATTTCTACCATGTTGTTTTGGGGTTACTATTGGTGTGAGAAGGAATTTGGGGTAAAGAAAAAAAGAAAAGAAAAGAAAAAGAAAAAGGATTAGAATATTGAAGCATGGTGAGAGAGAGAAAGAGTAGGTGAGGGTGTTTTGACTTAGCCATTCTTCTTCATTTCCTTCACTCATTTTCTCTTCTCTCTCTCCCTTTGTGCTGCTACTGCAGCTGCCTCTTCTCTCCTTCTCCCCCACTTCAACTCCTCAAAACACATCAAAAAACACCTCAAAACCCTATCCCCATTTCACAAATATTGTGCACAAGCTCACAAGCATGCCTTTGACCAAGAAAGTAGTCATTTTGGCGGTGTTGAGGATTCATGAGGGTCTTATGAGGTAATTCCTTCACAATTAGAGTTGTATTTCTTGTGCTTAAGCCTCAATTCAAGTTTGAATTCGATGTCGGGTAGTTTAGTGCACTTTGGGCATTACTAGAGAGGGTTAGGGTTAAACTGAGTTGTGGCTGTGCAATTGGACTTTAAAGGTGACCTTAGACCCCCTATTGTATAAATCCCTGACCTAACAAACCTGAAATATAAAAATACGGAATTACGGAACTTTTCATGTCGGTTTGTGACGACTTTGAGGGTGCAGGGAAATCTGGAGTGAACCGGGACCAATACGAGATAAAAAAAAACAACTCCAGGGACCAATTTGAGACCATGTGAGACCACCCTGACCATACGAGACCCCAACTCCATGGGAAAACCGGGGAGGCCGGTTTTGGCAAGGGTGTGGCCGACCATGGGGTGTGGGAATGGGTCTAGGTTGCTTCAGTAGGTCATATACACCCTATACTTCATCCCAGTATTGTTTATGCACCTAGTTTGGACCT
Organism: Agapanthus africanus; assembly: GCA_030015575.1. Classification (NCBI taxonomy): domain Eukaryota; kingdom Viridiplantae; phylum Streptophyta; class Magnoliopsida; order Asparagales; family Amaryllidaceae; genus Agapanthus; species Agapanthus africanus. The sequence goes on along the minus strand of JASDDO010000026.1, from coordinate 392,265,835 downwards.
GGACTAAAATCTGGGGCATGTTCTTGGTTTATGCCTTGTATTTAGTGTTGTTTATGAATTCATGTTTTGATATTTGGTATTGTATTTGATCGCTTGACGTTTGTAGGTCTATATCAGGTGTTATTTGGTGGTTTTGGAAGAGTAGTCCGTAGGTTCTAACCTATAGGCTTTTAAGCGTATCGTTTTGGTTTTCGTGTGTCGTTTCGTCTTCGAATTTGATTTTAACGCGATAAGATACGTTATATGTGTTGGTACCGTCACGTGGGTTTCATACGATGAAGAAGATGAAGGCGACATCGACACCGACACACAAGAAGCAAGGTGAGTAGATTATATCTACGAGGGAAGTCGGGTGGATGGCGTATAGCACCCCCGCAGTTCGTTGTGATGTATACGAATACGTATACACACATAAATATATTTATGTTGTTTTGAGTTTATTGTTGATGATGATGGATTCTAGGTATTCTTGGATTGGTTTAAGTGTTAGTTGCGAGACCCTAGAGTAGAGGTTCCACTCACACACGCACACACATACTTGCATACATTCTTTCTTTTACCTGTACGTATTTGTGGATGTGTATATTTACACTTGGGTATGGGACTACGTGTTAATATACTGGATTTGAGGATAGTACTTGGGATATGCGATGAGTCGATAAGATTGGATTTAAGGCCGTGAGATCGGTGATATGAAAGGGTTCGTATTTGAGATATGACATGATGTTTTAGCGGGTACTTTGACGTAGTGTTTCATACACGTGCATGCATATGCTTAGATGGTATTAGTATTGTAATAGACGTAGGTCAGTATCCCGGATCATGATATTTGATAAAGATGATACCAGATGAATAGTGTGATTGATGTGACTTCGACCGTACCCAGATTTGGGATGCCGTACGACGGATTTACGTACGAGCTATATATTGATGATAGATCCGCACTCTTGACTTGAGGATATCATATTATAGATATTATATCGACTGTTAAACTTTTGATGCGGGATCACCGACTGCTATATATATATATAAATGTATCGACTCAAATGTTAGGCGGTTTCCTTACCTTTTGTTTAGTCCGTTAGCTCAGCCCTATAGTTAGTGTAGTTGTTAGACTAGATTCGATTCCTACCTATTTCAAAACTAACGAATCGTGGGTATTTTCAAAGTCAGGCCAAGGGATTCTACGAATATTTCAAAGGACGCATCTTTTCTTAAAAACACCGTAGCCCTTATTTTCAAAACACCACGATTCGTATTATTTCAAAAGGCACTACTGTATGACTTATAATTAAGTTAAATGCAGATTAGTTATCATTATGTCTATTATTCAGCTCCCGCACATTATTGCTGTTCGCTCCGCCTCGTATACTTATATTGTGATTTTATATACCATTATTGATATCATGCTGTTAGGACACCAGCACCATTACCGATGATGCGTATGTTCCACGTACACTTACTTGACGGATCACACACATCATCATCGGTAATTGCCATGTCACGTACACTTTAGACAATTCTATTTAATCGACATAGCTTGTTAGCTGGTAGTTTCAACATAATATTAGTGTACTTGCCTTTTATGGCAGTTTAGACATTGCAGTTATTACTCGCTACTTCATGCATATTATTATTCTCTGTTATGCCGTATTATGGAGTTTTATGCCTATATTCACTGTTTACGTGCTATTGATGATTGGATTTCGGATTTTCCAGAGATTTCCTGGATTAGGGGAAAACCGCAAGAACATTTATAAACTTCTTTCTCTCTCTTTTTAAATGAAAAGTGTGGTTTTCCCATGATGTATGAGTCGTCCACCATGAGTTTTCATGATTGCTGATGGATTTCGAGACCCGATTCGAGGAGTTGGATGAACCGTCTCGGGCAAATGGTGGGCCCGGTAAGGTACCCCGGGGCCAAAAGTCCTAGTTGTATTCGGTGAGCCTGGCAGGGAAGCACTACCTACCGGTGATATTATTTGGACTCGTCGGCTATCCGGAGGATACCGGCCGGAGTCAGGAGATTGTTATAGGCTGATCCATTCTGCGGAGCCTGAGATATTGATATTTGAGATTTGAGACACTGAGGCATTGAGATTTGATGGTACAGGTTAGTCCGGGCAGCCGGAACCTGCGATATTGTGATATTGGGATTTATGTTTTGTGTCGATACTTGACATGGATTTCTTTGTTGATTTCATTGAGGATACTCGTTTTTATATACATACAGAAATCCCATTAAAATAAAGAAAATAGTTGTCTCACTCATTGCATTACATTATATTTATACCTCATACATATGATAAATTGCTACCTGAGGCACTGACACGAGCACTGGGATTACACTTATGTTTAGATGTTTACCCTTGCCACCTTTTTGTGCTTCAGACCTTATCATTTGAGGATATTATTGATCGTATGACCTAGGATTGCGTCATACATGCAATTTCTGCTCGTAGATCTTTTCTATTCACGAGTTGGCAACTCACCCCAGTTGTGCCACAGTTTCTTGTAGTTTTTGCCGTATAGATTTCGATACGGCTTTGTTGGCACACTGCATCCTTTCCGGGTGATTTGCTTTGGTAGGTGGGTTCACTTGTATCGTGACCGCCATTCTATTTATTTATATTTAGTTGTATCTAGAAACTCCATTAACCAAACTTGTGTATTTATTCAGACTTAGTGACCAGTTGTATATTATTTCGACCTTAGAGTCGCGCGTTGTATTATGATGGTTTTCAGTGATGTTTGATATTCCTTTTGAGTTTTGAACCTTGCACTTCGGCGTTGTATATTATATTGCTTGCGTGGTTGGGACCGTCGATTGACCAAGAGCTAGCTCCCGCTTGGGGATGCCTTTATTCATTATATATACTTTATCAGGTTTTGTACCCGTTTGGGGTCAGTATTTACAAAGGAAACTCTGCCGAAATTTTCAGAAAAGACTAGAGATTTGTTTTTAAAAAATGCATATTTGGCTTACTTATTTAAAAACCTTGTTTTTAAAACATGTTTCCTTACTTCTTAAAAACTAGTTTCTTATTTACTCCTTAAAATGGTTTTAGATTTCTGTGCTTTTGGCTTACATGAATTAGATGGGGTCACGGGATATTTCGGGTCGTGACAGATATAGATTGACTCACCTTGGTCTTCGCTTGCCGTAGTCGATGATGCCACGCTCCGCCGCCTCGAAATCCATGGGAAGGTACCTACAATAACAACACATATCGCAACGCTATAAAAATCAAGTTCTGAAATCCAAAACGGTACACGGATCGCCTACAGGTTAGAACCTATAGCCCACGTATGCAAAACCAACAAATTACCCCTAGCCGTTGATGTACAAAGATCCAACAACCAAATATCAAAACTTATCATTTCAAAATAAGGAAAACATAGCTAAAATCACACTAAAATGCTCCCAGATTTTAACTCAGGTCAAAAGAAGTTGCACAAACAAGTCTAGGGTGCTGTACATGGTGTATAGAACCTACTGGATCAACCCCGACACCAATGCCACTAAGTAGCCGGCCACATCACTAGAAATCCGGCCTCCTCGGCCCCCCATGCTCTGTTGGGCTTCGTTTGGTCATGGTGGTCTCCTATGGTCTAAAATGGGTCTCTGGTATTGTTTGCTAAACTCAGAAGGTCCCCGAGTTGCTCCAGATTTCCCTGCACACCCTATATCCTCACAAAACTGACATGGACAAAATTCTAAATCCGTATTTTGTTTCTGGGCCAGTAAAAACATAGCTCAAATCTTGCTAACAGCCACTACCCATCACAATATCCCAAACCCTTCACTTGGGATTTCAAAGTTCATACATCCATCACTAAACGACATCTAAACTTAACAAAAAGCTAGGAAATCAAAACTACTCCAAATGAAAATAGATATACCTCATGGCTACTCCCAAACAAAACCCAAGAAGTCCTAATGTTGTCAAAATCCCACTTTGCTTGGTTCATTGCGATGAGGGTGAGGACGTGATCATCTTTTGTGAATGGGGTATGGGGTTTTGATGAGATTTTGGAGATGGGTCATAAGGGTAGAATGAAGGGCTTGAGGATGAAGAAGGAGGTGAAAGAAATGGTGGGGGAAATGGTATGGGGCAGCACTCTCCTTCTCTCTCTCTTTCTCACTCTCATTCTCTCTCCTAGCATGCTCACTCTCATCATTATGTCCCCCCTCTCTCTCCTCAAGTCATCATGACACCTTTTTCTTTTCTCACCACAATAAAACCAAACACATAACACAAATGAAATGAAACAACATGTAACATGTGCACTAATCGGGTTTTTATCAAAACTGCATATAATAAATTTTAAAAATGCCAAATCCTTTAAATAATTTTTTAAATGAATAAATTATTTTAATTTCCAATTAATTCACAATTATTGGTATATATTTATACCCTTTTTTCGAAAACCCCAATTTCGCAAATCGGGCAATTTTCGGAAAATATATTATTTTAATATTAAATTCCAAAAATAATATTTTATATTTTCTCAAATGTTACAACATTGATCACACCTCATGTTTATGATTTGTTGCTACCTGAGACACTGACACGAGCACTTGGTATTACACTGATGTATTGATGTTTACCCTTACCACCTTATCAAGCTTCAGACTTTATCATATTGAGGATATATATTACTGATCATATTGACCAAGGATTGAGTCATACATACGATTTTTGCTCGGTGATATTTTCTACTCACGAGTTGGCAACTCACCCCCGTTGTGCCACAGTTTCTTGCAGGTTTTGGTCGTATAGGTTTTTCCTTGGCGGCTTTGTTGGCATATTACTTCATTCCGGGTGATTGCTGTGGTAGGTGGGTTCACTCGCATCGTGACCACCATTGTACTTATTTATTTTCAGTTGTATCTAGTAAAATTCCATCAACCAGACTTGCATATTTATTCAGACTTAGAAAACCAGTTGTTTATTCTTTCGACCTTAGAGTCGTGCGTTGTATTTTCATGGTTTTCTTGATATTTTGAGTTCTTTTTTTTTAGTTTTGATCTTCGCCCTTTTCCATTGTATATTATACTGCTTGCGTGGTTGTGACCGTCGAATGACGAAAAGCTAGCTCCCGCTTGGGGATGCCTTTATTCATATTATTCATGTTGTACCCTATTCGGGGCCAGTATTTACAAAGGAAACTCTGCCGAAATTTTCAGAAAAGATTTGATATTTTTAAAACGCATAATTCGGCTTATGCTATTAAAACCACTTGCTTTTAAACAAGTTTTCCCTTATTTATTATTTAAAATGGTTTTAGATTTCTGAGCTTTTGGCTTACTTTAATTAGATGTGGTCCTATAGATTTCATATGATTCGAGTGCCAGTCACGTGCAATTTCAGGTCGTGACAAAGTCGGTATCAGAGCGCTAGGTTAACCTTGGTTCGATTCTAAGTTTGAATATGCGGAGCCTAGAGCGTTTGTATATATTCGGAATTTAGGCTTGACCTTACGTTACTTAGAATTAGTCGAGGGGGTATTAGACCCGAACTTTCGTCGCGTAGGTTGACCTTGGTTGATGGAGTAGGTGACCTAAATAGAGTGATGTACCGTGTATATATTCCGCGGCATACTTACGATACGCTACTCCGCTTAGGGAGCCTTAGGACGTACATTTCCTTGCACAGTATTATATTCATTCCTATGATCTATCCTCATCGATGTTGGTTTATGGTTCCGCTACCACGATTACACGGGCAGCGAGAGAGAGAGATACGTCTAGAGTTGCGTCAGCATGAGTTCGTCACGGACGAGGAATGACCAGGGTGTGATTCCAAGGACACACGATTGCATAGAGGTATCATTTTATTGTGTTTTCGCGCCATGAGCGTTTGATGGATCACTTTTACGAGATTTCTCGGACGTACAGATCAACAGCAGAGGATCATGCTACTGCTTGCGGCCAGCCGAAAAGTGATGACCGTCGATGCACCGATTATGTGATGATTGAGGCACTGTTCAGCGTGCGGACAAATGATCCAGTTGTTGTTGCGAATGACGAGATATCTCCCCAGATGTTTGGAGCTATTGCCGCACGAGTTGTACTTAGAGATATGATAGAAGATCGCTAGTCACCCATGGAGGAAGGACTAAGACATGTGATTCGTTGCCAACCCCGATGCGAGGTCATCAGATTGATTGATTCCAGCTAGAGACGACTTCACGCTGGTCCGTTGGGAGTCGATAGAGACGATCGAATGTCAGAAGCCCATTTTCCAAGTTTAAAGTATTCAGAGACAAATGCAAGTAATGCTATGTACCCTCTAGAAGAATGAAACCCTAACTCGACATAATGACCATGAGAACGCATTGAAACCTTTGGGTTTGCGGCATTTCAGCAGTGCCATTAGTGAGGCTTGGGTTTTACCTTCTACTGTTGGTCCACAGGTACTGTGGCATGTACTGGAATACTAATAAACTATACCCAAGATGTTGAGCTCTTGGGGGATTATGGAACTTGACAAATCGATCGAAAGGTTTGACGTCTTTCGGATATCAAGTGATGGGATACATTGCTTGGGAGACTCTAGATATGAGTTTAGCCGTTGGAGCGCAGTCCATGCAGCCATGAAGAGATGAGTCCGAAGCAGTCGACATTAGAGAAAAGTGGAGTAAGAGGTTCGTACGAGATCTTGATGAGATGACGTTCCACTCCGCCGACATCAGAAATGTGATACGCATGCAGAGGCGTTGTATATGGATGTATCTTCCACAAGGAGTCGCGATGAGTATGCAGCCTTTTCGGAACAAGATACATATTTAGTAAACGATGATAACTTCCGGGCAGTTCAAAAGAAACGATATTTGGGAGAGACCTAGTCAGGACCTTTCTGGGATATTATACGAGAAGACTTAGACCCAGGAGTGGTCATTTTACGCACACCCAGCAGGCCAGAGTTCGGCACCGTCGACGAGACATGTTATGGTGACCACGACAGTTGGCCAGAGATTCTTAGAGGATATGCTTGAGCGGGACTATTTCGCGATACTTGATTTCGGTATTTTGGGCGATCTATTCGCATGATTGAGTTTTGATGACTGAGTTTCATGATATTTATTTTCGTGCACCATGGTTGCACCTACTGGGTATTTATATTTTGCGCATAGTTATTGTAAGTCGACGTTGTACACCCCACTACTTGCGGGGAGGCAGAAATATGAAAACAATCATTTTGTTTAAAACAACATCGACAAACCGAAAGGATCTTTGCTAAACTATAACTAACACTAATAACAACTTCTATGGAAGAAGATTATACTTAATGAACCGTGTCCTTCTTCTTCTCGTTATCCACCTCCTCGGCGGCCTCCTCTATGTAATAGACGATCCACCCGAGAGCTTCTACTCCAAGCTTTGCCTCTAATCTTGAGGTAACTAGGTTTCTCTAGTTGCTAATCAAAGTCACCTAGATGATATAGAGTATGGATATGGATTAATTAGTCTTGCTAATCCTTGATCTCAACACATGAGAGGGTAGGATTATGGTTTGAAGAGAGAGAGCTTGAGGAGAGAGAATGTGAGGATGAGAATGATACGAAATAATAACTTATCTTGAATATATGAAGCATAAAGATTTATCGAATAAAATAAATCAAATGATTTATCATCTTGCTTCATTTATTCAATATGTGTGATTCATCATTTATTCATTATGTGTGATTCATCTCATGAGTCATTACCTATTTAATGCATCATTAACTACATGAATGAATCACACAAATGAGTCACTAAATCAATAAATGCTTATGCCACCTAAACCCTCAAGTCATCATCCTTCTAGAAGCTTCCCGCCAAATTATGAGAACGCCCCTCCTATCCGTGAACAAGGAAAAACTTTAGACTGTATAAATCCAATAATCCGATACTAGAATATGGCTTAAACCAAAGTTGGCTAGTAAAAACTGTCCGAACATCGTACGTGCGTTTAAACACGTATGGGTCCGAACCCTTGTCGTAAAACCATACGGCCTCTATATCGTTTCTCCTGAAGCAGGGAAACTCTCTGTGTGGGACTCTAAAGACTCGACTACTACGCTGGCAGTGGGTTTAACCACAGACCGCAAGCGGGACAAGCTGTACGTAACGGTCTCCAGGTAGATGTCGATAAGAAGGTCGATGAGGAAAACCCATCCGAACTCCTACTGAGCCTGATGTGACAATCTCCGTACAGTCCGGTCTGTTCGTCTAGGACTATCGCATATCGGGCCTAAGGGCGGCAAGCGTAAATCCCCTAAAAGCGGTATAAGTCGTGTCGGAGCGTAGCCTATTACACCTTGAGAAACAACTGGAAATCCTACCAGTAAATCTCGCTTGTCCTGGCCGGGGACTTTGCGTAATGGCTCTCTGACACAGCGCGATATCAACTCCCAATACCGGGAGAGACGAATCCTGTCTAACCGCCACTGCCTCCAAGTGCTCGGGACTGCACCCAACTGCTACCTGTTTGCACGACTCTTTTGATCTGTGGTAGGGTATCAATCTAAGAACAGTGGGACACAATCGAGGCGAAGTAGCAGTATCAAGTCTGCGGACTATGCTGTACTCATGTCACCTGGGAACTGTTAACTGACGACGGGTATAATACCAACAACAGTTCCCCGCGATTCCTGTCCGGTGTACCCGTAACCCAATGAGCACCTGTATACTATCTCCTGTACGACGTACTGATGGCTGTGGGACAGACCATCTCCCCAACTGGGATGAGAAGCGTACACACTAGTCTACTCCAGAGTATCGATGCCCTGTCTCGATAATCCTACGACTAGGGACCTGAAAAAGGATGTGCTTGTAGACTACCCAGCCATCACAACGTTGGTAGTCAAGCAAGATCCTAAGGTCTCTATCAATACGTACACATATTAAGATAGATAAAACCAAGTAGCATATTACCATGTTGAGCAAGACTGTTAATATAACTGTGAATATCCCAAGCATCCATTAAGTAATATACAGGCTAGTATGATACAATAATGGCCCCTAGTGCATATACACTAACAATCTCTCACTTGCACTAGGGCCATGTACTGGCATATCGAGGACCGATCATCTCGAGTGGCCTCTCGAACTGAATCTGAGGTAAGGCCTTTGTGAATGGATCAGCAATGTTCTCCTCTATAGCAACTCTCCGGACCTTGATCTCCCGGCGATCTACGATCTCCCGGCGATCTACGATCTCCCTGATCAGGTGATACCTCCTTAAGATGTGTCTGGACTTCTGATGGGACCTGGGTTCCTTCGCTAAAGCTATAGCGCCGTTGTTATCGCGATACAGCGGTATTAGATCAACAATGGTAAGAACCACCTGAAGTTCTGTTAGGAACTTCTTCATCTAGACCGCTTCTTTTGTGGCATCGCAAGCAGCAATATACTCCGCTTCCATCGTTGAGTCAACAACGGTGTTCTGCTTGGAACTCTTCCAGCACACCATCCCTCTATTGAGGGTAAAGACATAACCCGACATGTGTAAGTGCACGGCGGCGCCCCGGCCGTCAATCCGACGCCGGAATGCGGAAGCGGTGAAAAACTTTAATTTTTGCGGACTTAGCAAACCGGCACCACCGCGCACTAAACACCCGGATCGTAACCATTAACAAGTCTAAGCTAACTAGAAGATGGGTTAGAGATATACCGACGATCCAAGTCCTCCGGTCTTCTCGCCATCGTCCCGATCTCCTGCGGAATGTCCCGTCTCCTCCTCGCCGCCGGAAGTGCACCACATCGCCTACTTTGTTTACGGGCTCCCACCTCAATGCCGAGGCAACTCGGGCACGAAGCCGGCTACTCGACGTGCCCAAGATTTGCTGTAGAATGTGTAGTGAGCTATTGTCTCTATTGGGGTTGAAGGAGTTGCCATATGGTGGAGGAAAAGATACAAGCTTTTTGGAGAGGAGCTAGGAATTTTGGAGAGTCTTCTTGTGTGATTTTTGGAGCATGAAGAGAACCAAAAATTGCCACACCAAAATCAATCACCCACCACCTTAAAGAATGGCCGGCCCTTGTAGGAAAAAAGGAGAGAGGGAAAAATCAAGGGGGAGGTAACCATATGAATCATCCAAGAGAGAGAGAGAGGAATGGTTATCATGAAAAACAATGATACCAAAACAAAACCCATACTCCACCACCAACCACCAACCTCATCATCAACAACCATGATGAGCCAAAAGTCATGCCATCATGACAAGAAGAAGTCAAGGTCTATGAAAAGATGTCATGATAAAACAATATGCAAAGACCCCCTCCACAAACACTTATTTGCAACTATGCAAATAAGCCCTCCTCCACCAATCTTCGGCCAATGAACGGAACAATGGAAATTGGCCGAAACGAAAAGCAAACTGGCAACTCCAGAAAACTGGTCCCGTAATAAATTACAGGAAAACCCCGATACTGTGCATACATACCCGCATCTGTATTTCGACCGAAATACAAATGCAATGAGACAAAGTCTACACTGTACTATACTAGGATCCGGCTTATACCAAAACCGGCTAGTAATATCTGTTCGATCCTGATCCGTGCAATACCGCACGTATCTGATCGAACCCTGCCATATAACCATACGGCCTATAGTACAAACTGTCCGATCCTGATCCGTGCAATACCGCACGTATCTGATCGGACCTTGCCATATCTCCATACGGCCTCTACAACCTTTCGCCCGAAAGCTGAGTAACTGAATGTGGGGGACTCTAAAGACTCATCAACACCTTGGTTGTGGATTTAACCACTAGCACGTCAGAGGTATAAGCCAATACGTAACGGGCTACCAGGTATTGACTAAAATGGACGTCGATGAGCGAACTCATCCTTACACCCTACTGAGCCTGTCAGTGACAATATCCGTGCAGTCCGGTCCGTTCGTCTATGAGTATCGCATGGCGGGCCTAGGGGGTTGGTAAAAGTCAGACCCCCAAAAGCGGTACAAGTCGTGTCGGAGTGTAGCCCAGAACACCCTGAGATACTACTGGAATACCTACCAGTAAATCTCCTTGCCTTGGCCAAGGACTTTGTGTAATGGCTCTCCTAGACACAGCACGACCTCACCCCCAATACCGGGAGAGACGAACCCCTGAAGATACGCTCACTGCCTCCATGTGGCTCGGGACTGTACCCAACTAAAACCTGTTTGCACGACTCCTTTGAGCCGTGGTAGGGTAGTAATCAAAGTACAGTGGGAACTCACACGAGACAAATGACGATCCCCAGGTCGATGAACTAACCTGCACACATGTCACCAGGGAACTGCCATCTGACGTCTGGTATATGACCAACTAGCATGTTCCCGGCGAGTCCTGTCCGGTGTACTCATAACCCAATGAGCACCTGTATACATCTTAGGTGATCCAACTGACACCAGTGGCTTGTGAGACCGGCCACCGCCCCTCGTCGGGGTCTCGACTGTATACACTAGTCTACTAATGGAGTATCGATGCCCGGTCTTGAAACTCCCACGACTAGGGACCTTTTAAGGATAAGCTTATAGACTCCCAGCTCCCACTTATATGATCGCCCTCATACTGCTGGTGGTCAAGCAAGAATCCTAGGGGCTCTATCAACGTGTAATAGCGACGTGTCAGGTCACCTAAAACAGTACACGATGATAAAGGTAAACCAGATAGCATACTATCATCTCGAGTAAGACTGTCCTACCGGGATAGGTCCTCCCTCAATCATTACAATCACGTACCTGTGACCTAATAATTGACTCTGAGGGCACTATCTCCAACAACATAGACTTGGAGTCATCCTTATCACTCTGGAAGCCAGAATCAGCAAAGGCCTCGATCTTGAAGTCTTTTTCGCCGTAAACCAAGAACATCTCCTTTGTCCTTCTCAGGTACTTGAGAATGTTCTTTACTGCTATCCAGTGGTTCTCCCCTGGGTCTGACTGATACCGGCTTACCACGTTCAGTGCGTAAGCTACATCTGGTCTGGTGCACAACATCGCATACATTATAGAGCCTACCACAGAAGCGTAGGGTATAATAGACATGCGTTCCCTTTCCAAATCAGTCTTGGGAGACATCTTTTTGGATAGGGTGATTCCGTGGCAAGCTGGTAGATTACCGCGCTTAGAATCTTCCATACTGAATCTTTTCAGTATAGTGTTGATATACCTGGACTGCGAAAGTCCCAACATCCTCTTGGATCTATCACTATAGATTTGGATCCCCAGAATGTATGAGGCATCACCCAAGTCTTTCATGGAAAACCAATGTGACAAGAATCCTTTGACAGATTGTAGTATAGGAATGTCATTTCCTATCAATAGAATGTCATCCACGTACAAGACGAGAAATACAACAGTTCATGCTACAATTTTACTATATATACATGGTTCATCTGGATTTTTGATAAAGTCATATTCTTTGACCGTTTCATCAAAACAGATGTTCCAACTCCGCGATGCCTGCTATAGACCATAAATGGTATTAAACAACTTGCACACTTTCCCGCTGCTCCCACTTTGATTGAAGCCTTCTGGCTGATTCATATAGACGCACTCTTCCAAATTACCATTTAGAAAAGCCGCCTTTACGTCCATCTGCCAGATCTCATAATCATGGAAGGCGGCAATAGCAAGAAGGACCCGAATGGATTTGTGCATAGCCACTGGAAAAAGTCTCGTCATAGTCTAAACCAGGTCTTTGACGAAAACCCTTTGCAACAAGTCTAGCCTTATAAGTTTCCACCTATCCATCTACACCAATCTTTTTCTTGAAGATCCATTTGCATCCTTTGGGTTTTACCCTGTCTTGAGCAAAGTCCAAAGTCCATACATTGTTGGTGTACATGGACTCCATTTCGGTCCGCATTGCATCTAGCCATCGTACCGAGTCACCGCTCTGGATGGCCTGCAGGAAGCTAGTAGGTTCATCATCATCAATGACGCAATCCTCTCTATCCCCATCTATGAGAAAACCGTAGTATCTCTCAGGCGGACTAGACGGCCTACTACTCCTGCGGAGGGGTGCGGGAATGTCCTGTTCTTCTTGAACTACTGGTCTTACCAAATTTTCAGTAGTAGTTTGTGGTTCTGGAATTTCTTCCAGTTCTATTTCGCTCCCACTTGTTTCCTTTTCTAAAAACGGATGTTCTAGAAAATGGGCATTACGAGAAACAAAAACCTTTTGTTCCTCTGTGTAATAGAAATAATACCCCCTGGAGTTCTTTGGATATCCCACAAACTTACACAGTACTGATCGTGCCTCGAGTTTGTCCGCATGCTTCTTTTTAACAAAAGCTGGACATCCCCATATCTTTAGATACTGAAGATAGGGCTTCTTCCCACTCCACATCTGATATGGCGTGGTAGGCACAGTCTTGGTAGGAACTATGTTCAAAAGATATGCTGCTGATTCTAGCGCATAACCCCAGAAAGATCATGGTAACTCTGCATTACTCATCATGGAACGTACCATATCCAACAAGGTTCGATTCCGTCTCTCCGATACACCGTTATGCTGTGGAGGGTATGGAGGAGTAAGCTGAGAGAGAATTCCTTTCTCTTTTAGGTAACCTAGGAACTCGGCACTTAAGTATTCACCACCTCGATCAGATCTTAGTGTCTTGATACTTTTGCCGGTTTGGTTTTCTACTTTATTCTTATACTCTTGGAATTTCTCAAAAGCCTCGGATTTATGTTTGATCAAGAAAATGAATCCGTACCTAGAGTAATCATCCGTAAAAGTAATGAAATAGGAAAAACCACCTCTTGCATGTGTAGACATTGGACCACATACATCGCTCTGTATGAGTCCTAAGAGCTCGCTCGCTCTTACTCCATGTCCAGTGAATGGAGTCTTTGTTATCTTTCCTTTGAGACATGATTGACAAGTGGCATATGTTTGATATTCGAACGAATCCAAATATCCTTCTCTATGTAACTTAGTTAACCTTGTCTTATTGATGTGACCCAGTCTACAATGCCATAAGAAAGCCTTATTTAAATCTGGAGACTTTCTTTTTAGTGTGTTCTGGACATTGAAAATTTGTAATTGGTTTAAGATATATATACCGTTATCCAGTGTACCGGACCCAATCAAACCATGATTAAGGTGGATGTTAACAACATCACTTACAAACGTGAAATCATAACCTTTATTTGATAACAAGGAAACTGATATGATATTACACGTTAAACTAGGTACACAAAAACAGTAATGCAAAACCAAAATATGTCTACTCGTCAATCCCAGGTGATAATTGTTAGGTTGCTAGACACGCGCACAAGGGTCTACGAGGCATCAACCATGCCCGAATAAAAATTTAGCCGTGCCGAACAACCCGAATACGGAACTTTAAACTAGAGATTAGGCGAAAACAAGCATGCTAAACACTTTAACACTAAGTGAGAGGGATTACAACCTTTGTAGATCCGGTCCTTCACTTCATATGCTCCGTGTTGTGGTCCCTTCGCTGCGATCATCGGGATCCGGACTCTCGAGAGGTTCCACGAAGAGAAAGACGCAACCTTTGCTTCCGATCTTCGATACTAAGATGATCTACCTTGAAGTTTCTTTAACACAAGCTAACACTCATGAAATGATGTGAACACCCTCATTTAAATGGCAAGGGAAGATGAGGATGATGAAGTAGGATTTTTGCTCTCTTTATTTATCTTTTTCTCATATTTATTCATCACTTTCTGAAAACCAAGCAAGCTTTTCATGAAAGAATGAAGGAGGAAGAAGATGAATAATGTTAGAATTCTTTTGTGATGAATAGGAAAAGAATAATATGATAGAATTATGCAACCATGGTCAAGTGAACCTTTGTAGAGAATTAACTAGGGTTAGGGTTTGGGTTGGGTTAAAGCATGACTCACTTGAAAATATCTTTATCATGACAAAAAGAAAAGCTTCTAGAAACATCTAGAAATCTTAACCCTAATCCAAACCCTAATCATGTTTAAACTCCACTAAACAAGTTGCATTAGTTATCATATCATGTTACAATATTATATATCACATATATAATATTTATCGTAACAAAATAAAATAATACAATTAACATATATCGCATATATATCAATGTATTACCCGAGTGAGAAAAAGAATCTTTTAGTGAGCTAATATTAGTTAATGTAATTTAATATATCATATATATTATTATACATTAAATTATCGAATCAACACTTGATCCGACAATCCGGCTATATCGCATATAATCGACTAATTTTTATCCGTACCGATTCATCGAATCAACACTTGATCCGATGACCCGGCTGATATCAAATATCGCGAGAATATAATACGGTATCACATATCGCATTATCCTCGGTTCTGCACATATCACATGTTAGTGTATATGCCCTAGAGGCCATTACTGTATCATACTAGTTTGTATATTACTTGATGGAAGCTTGGGATATTCACCTTGTATAAACAATCTTGCTCAATATAGTAGTATGCTACTTGGTTTGTTTCTACTTCAATGTGTACTTGTGTTTATTTCAGTATATCACTTATACGCATTAGTGGAGCCCTTAGGATCTTTGCTTGATTACCAGCGTTGTGATGGCAGTCACACTAGTGGGGGCTGGGTAATCTATAGGCACATCCTTATACAGGTCCCTAGTCGTAGGACTATCGAGACAGGGCATCGATACTCCGGAGTAGACTAGCGTATGCGCTTCTCATCCCAGTGTGGGAGATGGTCTGTCCCACAGCCATCAGTACGTCGTACTGGAGATAGTATACGGGTGCTCGTTGGGTTACGAGTACACTGGACAGGACTCGTCGGGAACTGAAAGGTTGGTATTATACCTATCGTCAGTTATCAGTTCCCAGGTGACATGAGTACAGCTTAGTCCGCTGACTTGACACTGGCACTTCGCCTCGAGTGTGTTCCCACTGCACTTTGATCACTACCCTACCACGGCTCAAAGGAGTCGTGCAAACAGGTGGTGATTGGGTGCAGTCCCGAAGCACTTGGAGGCAGTGACGGTTAGACAGGATTCGTCTCTCCCGGTATTGGGGGTTGACATCGCGCTGTGTCTAGGAGAGCCATTACACGAGTAGTCCCTGGCCAGGGCAAGCGAGATATACTGGTAGGTTCCAGTGTTATCTCAGGGTGTTTTGGGCTTCACTCCGACACGACTTGTACCGCTATTTGGGGACTGACGTTTTACCGCCCCCTAGGCCCGACATGCGATGTATCAGACGAACAGACCGGACTGTACGGAGAATGTCACATTCAGACTCAGTAGGAGTTCAGATGGGGTTTCACCTCGTCAGCCTTCTTGTCGGCATCTACCTGGGGACCGTTACGCACAGCTAGTGCCGCTTGCGGTCTGTGGTTAAACCCACTGCCAGCGTAGTGTCGAGTCTTTAGAGTCCCACACAGAGGGTATTCACCTCTGGGCAAAACAGAGTAGAGGTCGCATGGTTTTGCGACAGGGTTCGTTCTCATCCGCGCACTTGTGCACGTTTGGAGTCCGGACGGATTATACTGGCAGGCTCTGGTTTGAGCCAGATACCGGTATATGTTTTGAGGGTTGCTTTTATATCTTGGTGTTCTTGTTCCTCGGAACGAGAATGCAGGTGTGTATGCACAGTTGCTTGAGGCGGAGGATGAGGTATTTCATTAGGGTTTCGGAACGGGTGCGTATGCACAGTTGACAGTTATCTTTTTCCAAACCCTAATGGATTTATGAATTATCTATTAATAATAGTAATTAAATGAGAATTTTGTTATGGTTGATTTTGTTGACTTGTTGACCATGGTTGACTTGTTGACCATGGTTGAATGTTGACCACCATCATGCTTTAAAAAGTCCTCCTTGATTTATGCTTACATTTCATTAAATGAAGCATAGTAGTGGTCATTCCAAATTACCATCAACTATTCTCATTTTCAATTATTATTATTAGATAATTCTTTTCTTTTGGCATTATGGTTGCAAGAAAGAAAAGATTGCTCATTATCTCATTTAGCTTCTCTCTCCTCTCTTCATCTTCTTCTTCCTCTAGCAAAGAGAAACCATCTCATGTGTTGAGAATCCTTCTCTTTAAAAGGAAAAGCAAACCCTAGTCACTCTCTACTCATTCTAGGCCAAAGGTTTAGCAAGCCGGAAACCCTAGTTCACTCAAAGATCGAGGAAGAGCCCAAAGGTCGAACCTTCGAGGTGGATCCATCTTCGACGGAAGAAGGCGACGAAAAGAGAACCATCAACCTCTACAAGATTTCAAGAAGAAGGAGTTCAAGTTTAGGTATAACCTTCATCCGAGTAGCTAACTCCCTTTAGCGTTTTTGCTAGTTTAGTTTAGACACGATCCCGACCTTGTTTAGTCCATGTTGCCTCTTGCGATAAAAATTTGTTTTTTATACCGTTTCCGCCTCCCCGTAAGCACCGGGGGTCGCAATATGGACTTACAGTGGTATCAGAGCCTAACTAAACTTAAACTAGCTTGGTAGCGAAGTGTATGGAAGTTCGAAACCGAAAAATCACAAAACCGGAAAAACCAAAACCCTAAGTTTCTGTTGAAATTTTTTCTGCTCAAAATGAAAAACTTTATACTTGTAAATTCGGCTCAGGGTTTTGTTTGAACAGCCAAGAAAAACGATGCACTAATTCACTTAAACCGCCGCGCTTCCGCGGCACGAGGTAGGCATGTGCCGCGGAAGCGCCGCAGTTTAGTTTCCTCTCTGCATCGTTTTTCGTGCAGTGTTCTTCTGGTGGGATTTTGGGATTTTTAAGATGTATTATATGTACCCAGATTTTCCAGAACAGAAATTCACTTTTGGGGTCCTATAATTCCGTATTTTTTCCGAACTTCACTGTGCTTTGGCTATGTTGGTTATATCTGTGATGTTTGCATGTATTGAACGTCGGCTAATCGCTATAAGTCGATTAGTCGGGGTTATACATGATCTGAGTTTGATGTTGGATTGTGTATATGAATGTGTTGGACTGTCGCGGGTGAATAGCCGGGGTGGATGTGAGATGAGCTTTTGTTTTTCTTTCATTCATTGTAAATGTAAATTGATGTAATAATTTTATTTGTTTGGCCGCACAACCGGGTCGGGGTTGTAGCCGTCATTGTATAATTCTTTTTACTGTTTTTGCTCCTAGGATAGACCCATGGAGGGGTGCACAAACTACCGGGTACTTAGCGGGTAGTTTGCCGCACCCGTAGGGGTCTTGGGTGGGGTATTTGGCTATTCACCGCGACCGTGTAATCCGCTTTTCGTTGCAGGCTCGAAAGGATTGCGGATTGCTAGTATATCCAATGTATTCATCTGTGATCTGTAATGTCTATCATTGCTTTCTATTTAGGCGTTGCTTATGTTTTACAGCCGCGCTAGCCCAGCCCCCGCTCTGTCGTTAGTTAAGTAACCTAACGAGTGATGACGGGACCCCGTGGCGAATGCGAATGGCATAAGCGTACGTCATATTTTGGTTGTTTTCTGCAATGGTAGGATTAAATGATGGGACGCATTAAAAGAACTAATGCAAGAATATCACGCATTAAAAGAACTAATGCAAGATAATAAACCAAGTTAAAGTCGTTGGAACACTTTCGAAAAACCACTCGGTTCTTTTCAAAACTAACTTTTTAAATGCGGAGCTTGAGCCACTCCTTCTAAAAGCTATCTCGTTCCATCGATTATATCAAGTTCACTACGTTCACGGTTTCGCCAAAACCATTCGTAGCCCTCCATCATTTCAGTTAAATATACGGTAGTATTCAAGCTATGTATTTTGACCTCACGCCAAGGCATAGTGATTGGTAGCTGCCGGATATTTATCTGTTGCATAGATAGAATGCGTTGTTTTGAGACAGTCGTACCACCATTTTGGCCTACGTCAAGGGTAGGTACGGGTGGATTCAAATCAACCGGGATAATGATGGGAAGAACTTGACATGTGACTTATGACATTTTGACCTCACGCCAAGGTCATAAGAGCATGGGGCAAAAATCCACATCGGGAGTTTCATAAGTACTGAAACTTGCTAGATTTGCATACCATTTGGAGTGTGATGATTATGGTAGGATTCCTTCATTTTCGTCACGCGATGATATTTGGATCCCGATCCTACTGTGAGTATATGCTACTCCTCGGGAAATTTCTCACTAAACGATCAATGCTATAAACCTAGTAGGTGCCTAGAAAGGTGTTAGCGGGGCTACGCCCCCAGGGAAAAGAGGTTATTTAATTAAGGAACTTCGCGAAAGCGTTGGAAAACCTCCCTCGAAGTACCGACACTGGCCTGGCTGAACGGTTAAGCAAGTATTGTACGGTGGGATTGATCCCGGCTAATTCTTCCTTTGTGGTTTGAGGAGGGATTCGAGAGACAGTGGGAGCCATCCTGTTTAGACAAATTAAAAAACCATTCTAAACTTGCAAGAGCATCGTGCTAAGTGTTTCTTCTCTCCCCCTGCAGCGACCAAATCGAAATGACTGGACTTAAGTTACTTCTAGATAAAAACATACTGACAGGGCCAAACTACAAAGATTGGCTCAGGAATGTCAAATTGGCAATCGCTTACGACAAGCTGGGGTATCTTCTTACCACCAAAGCTCCCCCCGTCCCAGGTCCCACCTCCAGCATCGCGGATAAGGAAATCCGTACGACTTGGGAGATTGACAGCGCGAAGGCCAGGTGCCTCGTACTTGCCTCGATGGACAACGACCATCAGAGGAGGCACGAGAATATGGATTTGGAATCCATATTTCTTCATACAAAAGAACTGTATGGAGAGCAGTCTCGTATCGCAAGATACGAAGTGTCGAAGAAGTTATTTTCGACTAAGTTGGCCGTCGGATCATCGGTAGCGGACTACGTGCTTAAGATGATTGGCTACACTGAGGAGCTCGCGGAACTTGGGACCCACGTTGGACAGTGAACTCTATACGGATATAATTCTCCAGTCCCTTCCATCCACTTACGCCCAGTTCATACTGAATTTCAACTTGCAAGAAAAGGAAGTTGAACTTTCAGAACTCCTCAACCTGCTGAGGAGCGCAGAGGGCACCTTACAGAAGGGTAGGGATACACCCGCTTTGTTTGTAGGAGGATCTTCTTCCTCTAGGTCCAAGGCGAAAGCCAAGGGAAAGAGAAAGAAAGCCCCCGCCAAACCAAGAGGCGGTGTTAGTAAAGTGGGTACGAAGGGAAAGGAAAAGGCAACAAAGATTGCGGGGAAGCTTATTGGAAAGGAAGAATGCTTCTATTGTCATAAGAGCGGACACTGGAAGAAAGATTACAGGGCTTGGAAAGCCAGGACACAGGAACTGAAGCAGGTTGCGGCTTCAGCTTCAGGTGTGTATGTTATTGAAAACTGTCTTTCTATAAACTCTACTTCCTGGGTATTGGATACCGGATCAGGATCTCATATCTGTAATTCTTTGCAGGCGTTGAGAAACCGTAGGGTTTTGAAGGCAGGTGACATGACCCTCAGAGTTGCGAACGGAGCTAGCATGGATGCTAAAGCCGTGGGGGACTATCACCTGGGAATGTCAGATGGGCATGTTTTGGTTTTACGTAATTGCTTTTTTGTACCCAACGCAACTTGTAATATCATTTCTGTATCTTTGGTTTCTAAAGAAGGTTATGAATTTGCGTTTGTAAGTAATGTTGTAAACATTCACCTTAATCAAGTTCTGATTGGGTCAGGTACATTGAGCAATGGTATATACGTATTAAACCAACCACAGATTTTCAATGTCCAGAATACACACAAAAGAAAGTCTCCAGATATCAATCAGACCTTCTTATGGCATTGTAGACTGGGTCACATCAATGAGAGAAGGTTGACTAAGTTACATACAGAAGGATATTTGGATCCGTTCGAATATCAATCATATGCCACTTGTCAATCCTGTCTCAAAGGAAAGATGACAAAGACTCCGTTCACTGGACAAGGAGTAAGAGCGAGCGAGCTCTTGGGACTCGTACACAGCGACGTGTGCGGTCCAATGTCTACACATGCGCGAAGCGGTTATTCTTACTTCATTACTTTTACGGATGATTTTTCAAGATACGGTTATGTCTTCTTAATGAAACATAAGTCCGAAGCTTTTGAAAAATTCCAGGAATTTAAGAATGAAGTAGAAAAACAAACCGGCAAAAGTATCAAGATTCTAAGATCGGATCGAGGTGGAGAATACTTAAGTGCCGAGTTCCTGAATTATTTAAAAGAGAATGGGATTCTCTCTCAGCTTACTCCTCCATACACCCCGCAACATAACGGTGTATCGGAGAGACGGAACCGGACCCTATTGGATATGGTACGGGTCCATGATGAGTAACGCTGAGTTACCCGCGATCATTCTGGGGGTATGCGCTAGAAACAGCTGCATACCTATTGAACCGAGTTCCTACTAAGACTGTGCCTACCACACCATATGAATTATGGAGTGGGAAGAAACCCTATCTTCAGTACCTAAAGATTTGGGGATGTCCAGCTTATGTCAAAAAGCAGCATACGGATAAGCTCGAGGCGCGCTCAGTACTGTGCAAGTTTGTGGGATACCCAAAGAACTCCAGGGGGTATCTTTTCTATTACGCAGAGGAACAAAAAGTCCTTGTTTCTCGTAATGCCCATTTTCTGGAACATCAGTTCTTAGAAAAAGAAGTAAGTGGGAGCGCAATAGAACTGGAAGAAATTCCAGAACCACAGACTATTACTGAAAGCTTAATGGAACCAGAGGGTTCAAATGAACAGGACATTCCTATGCCGCTCCGCAGAAGTAGTAGGCAGTCTCATCCGCCCGAGAGATACTACGGTTTTCTCATAGACGGGGATAGAGAGGATTGCATCATAGACTATGATGAGCCTACTAGCTTCCAACAGGCCGTTCAGAGCGTTGACTCGGTAAAATGGCTGGATGCAATGCGGACCGAAATGGAGTCCATGTACACCAACAAAGTATGGACGTTGGACATTGCTCCAGACGGGGTAAAACCCGTAGGATGCAAGTGGATCTTCAAAAGGAAGATTGGTGTAGATGGACAGGTTGAGACCTATAAAGCTAGACTTGTAGCAAAGGGTTTCCGTCAAAGACCTGGCTTGGACTATGACGAAACCTTTTCTCCAGTGGCTATGCTGAAATCCATTCGGATCCTTCTTGCCATTGCTGCCTTCCACGATTATGAGATTTGGCAGATGGACGTAAAAACCGCTTTTCTAAATGGAAATTTAGAGGAGTGTGTCTATATGGATCAGCCAGAGGGTTTCATTCAGAGTGGGAGCAGCGGAAAGGTGTGCAAGTTGCTTAAGTCCATCTATGGACTAAAGCAGGCATCGCGGAGTTGGAACATCTGTTTTGATGAGACGGTCAAGGAATTTGACTTTATCAAAAATCCAGATGAACCATGCATCTATAGTAGATTTGTAGCGAGAACTGTAGTATTCCTTGTTTTATACGTGGATGACATTCTCTTAATAGGAAATGACATTCCTATGCTACAATCTGTCAAAGGTTTCTTGTCACACAGGTTCTCCATGAAAGACCTGGGTGATGCCTCTTACATCCTGGGGATCCGGATCCATCGTGATAGATCCAAGAGGATATTAGGACTTTCACAGTCCAGGTACATCGACACCGTACTGAAAAGATTCAGTATGGAAGATTCCAAGCGCGGTAACCTACCGGCTTGTCATGGGATCACCCTCTCTAAAGAGATGTCTCCCAAGACTGATTTGGAGAGGGATCGCATGTCTATTATACCCTACGCTTCTGCGGTAGGCTCTATAATGTATGCGATGTTGTGTACCAGACCGGATGTAGCTTATGCACTGAGTGTAGTAAGCCGGTATCAGTCAAACCCTGGGGAGAAACATTGGATAGCAGTAAAGAACATTCTCAAGTACCTGAGAAGGACTAAGGAGATATTCTTGGTGTATGGCGGAAAAGACCTCCAGATTGAGGCCTTTGCTGACTCCAGCTTCCAGAGTGACAAGGATGATTCCAAGTCCATGTCGGGTTTTGTCTTTACCCTCAATGGAGGGGCGGTGTGTTGGAAGAGTTCCAAACAGGAAACCGTTGCAGACTCGACTATGGAAGCGGAATACATCGCTGCATCTGATGCCGCAAAAGAAGCTGTCTGGATAAGGAAGTTCTTAAAAGAACTTCAGGTGGTTCCGTCCATTGTTGACCCAGTACCTCTGTATTGCGACAACAACGGGGCTATAGCTTTAGCAAAGGAACCCAGGTCCCATCAGAGATCCAGGCACATCTTGAGGCGGTATCACCTGATCAGGGAGATCGTGGATCGCAAGGAGATCGAGGTTCGGAGGGTTGCTTCAGAAGAGAACACTGCAGATCCATTCACCAAGGCCTTACCCCAGACTCAGTTCGAGCGGCTGATCGAGATGATAGGTCTTCGGTACGCCAGTTCATGGCCTTAGTGCAAGTGGGAGATTGTTAGTGTATATGCCCTAGAGGCGCCATTACTGTATCATACTAGTTTGTATATTACTTGATGGAAGCTTGGGATATTCACCTTGTATAAACAATCTTGCTCAATATAGTAGTATGCTACTTGGTTTGTTTCTACTTCAATGTGTACTTGTGTTTATTTCAGTATATCACTTATACGCATTAGTGGAGCCCTTAGGATCTTTGCTTGATTACCAGCGTTGTGATGGCAGTCACACTAGTGGGGGCTGGGTAATCTATAGGCACATCCTTATACAGGTCCCTAGTCGTAGGACTATCGAGACAGGGCATCGATACTCCGGAGTAGACTAGCGTATGCGCTTCTCATCCCAGTGTGGGAGATGGTCTGTCCCACAGCCATCAGTACGTCGTACTGGAGATAGTATACGGGTGCTCGTTGGGTTACGAGTACACTGGACAGGACTCGTCGGGAACTGAAAGGTTGGTATTATACCTATCGTCAGTTATCAGTTCCCAGGTGACATGAGTACAGCTTAGTCCGCTGACTTGACACTGGCACTTCGCCTCGAGTGTGTTCCCACTGCACTTTGATCACTACCCTACCACGGCTCAAAGGAGTCGTGCAAACAGGTGGTGATTGGGTGCAGTCCCGAAGCACTTGGAGGCAGTGACGGTTAGACAGGATTCGTCTCTCCCGGTATTGGGGGTTGACATCGCGCTGTGTCTAGGAGAGCCATTACACGAGTAGTCCCTGGCCAGGGCAAGCGAGATATACTGGTAGGTTCCAGTGTTATCTCAGGGTGTTTTGGGCTTCACTCCGACACGACTTGTACCGCTATTTGGGGACTGACGTTTTACCGCCCCCTAGGCCCGACATGCGATGTATCAGACGAACAGACCGGACTGTACGGAGAATGTCACATTCAGACTCAGTAGGAGTTCAGATGGGGTTTCACCTCGTCAGCCTTCTTGTCGGCATCTACCTGGGGACCGTTACGCACAGCTAGTGCCGCTTGCGGTCTGTGGTTAAACCCACTGCCAGCGTAGTGTCGAGTCTTTAGAGTCCCACACAGAGGGTATTCACCTCTGGGCAAAACAGAGTAGAGGTCGCATGGTTTTGCGACAGGGTTCGTTCTCATCCGCGCACTTGTGCACGTTTGGAGTCCGGACGGATTATACTGGCAGGCTCTGGTTTGAGCCAGATACCGGTATATGTTTTGAGGGTTGCTTTTATATCTTGGTGTTCTTGTTCCTCGGAACGAGAATGCAGGTGTGTATGCACAGTTGCTTGAGGCGGAGGATGAGGTATTTCATTAGGGTTTCGGAACGGGTGCGTATGCACAGTTGACAGTTATCTTTTTCCAAACCCTAATGGATTTATGAATTATCTATTAATAATAGTAATTAAAT
The DNA here is from genome assembly GCA_030015575.1 of Agapanthus africanus. NCBI lineage: Eukaryota > Viridiplantae > Streptophyta > Magnoliopsida > Asparagales > Amaryllidaceae > Agapanthus > Agapanthus africanus. The sequence goes on along the minus strand of JASDDO010000026.1, from coordinate 392,241,041 downwards.
GAGAATTTTGTTATGGTTGATTTTGTTGACTTGTTGACCATGGTTGACTTGTTGACCATGGTTGAATGTTGACCACCATCATGCTTTAAAAAGTCCTCCTTGATTTATGCTTACATTTCATTAAATGAAGCATAGTAGTGGTCATTCCAAATTACCATCAACTATTCTCATTTTCAATTATTATTATTAGATAATTCTTTTCTTTTGGCATTATGGTTGCAAGAAAGAAAAGATTGCTCATTATCTCATTTAGCTTCTCTCTCCTCTCTTCATCTTCTTCTTCCTCTAGCAAAGAGAAACCATCTCATGTGTTGAGAATCCTTCTCTTTAAAAGGAAAAGCAAACCCTAGTCACTCTCTACTCATTCTAGGCCAAAGGTTTAGCAAGCCGGAAACCCTAGTTCACTCAAAGATCGAGGAAGAGCCCAAAGGTCGAACCTTCGAGGTGGATCCATCTTCGACGGAAGAAGGCGACGAAAAGAGAACCATCAACCTCTACAAGATTTCAAGAAGAAGGAGTTCAAGTTTAGGTATAACCTTCATCCGAGTAGCTAACTCCCTTTAGCGTTTTTGCTAGTTTAGTTTAGACACGATCCCGACCTTGTTTAGTCCATGTTGCCTCTTGCGATAAAAATTTGTTTTTTATACCGTTTCCGCCTCCCCGTAAGCACCGGGGGTCGCAATATGGACTTACATCACATATGTGCCCCTACTCCGTTTTGCCTGAGTCAAGAAACCTCTGTGTAGGACTTTAAAGAATCGTCAATACGCCGGCAGTAGGTGATGATCATATCAAACACCCACAAGCTGCAAGCGGTCAGCTAAACGTAACAGCTACCCAGGTATTGAGCGCTCAGAAGATCAACAAGCAAGCATGTATATTCTCCTGTGAATCCAAACAGTAACACTCCCGTACAGTCCGGTCTCGTCGTCCGATATGTTGCATATCTCGCCTAGGGGTGGTAAACGTCAGACCCCAGTAGCTTGATAAGTCGTGTCGATATGAGGTCTATAACAGTTCGAGAAACTACTGATAACACTTACCAGTAAATCTCAGCAACCCTGGCCAGGGATTTCCGGTTATAGCCAATCGAACACAGCACAACATCAACTCCCTATACCGGGAGAGACGAATCCCCTCCTATCGCTCATTGCCTCCATGTGATTCGGGACTGTACCCAAAAGCCACCCTTTTGCACGCCCTCTTGGACGTGGTATGATGGAAATCAAAGCACAGTGGGAACCACACAAGACTCTATGACGATCTCGGGTCAACAGACTACTCTGTACCAGTGTCACCGGAGAACTGCCATCTGACGTATGGTATAATACCATCTGGGAGTTCTCGGCGAGTCCGTCCAGTGTACCCAGTCTCCACTGAGCACCCGTACACCATCCTTGATGTCAAACACCGATGGATATGGGATCATCCATCGCCCATCATATGGGTCAAGATGCGTATACGCTAGTCTACTCTGGTGTATCGATGCCCTGTCTCGATATACTCTCGACTAGGAACAGTTATAGGATGTACTCATCGACTACCCTGGCCCCACTAGTATGATCTCATCATAGTCCTAGTAGTCGAGTACATATCCTAAGGGCTTTATCAACATGTAATATAGAGACAATCAGAGTACATGTTAAGATAAAGTATAACCAGATAGCGTACTATCATGTCGAGCAAGAAAGTCCTCCCTATATATGTCCCAGCATCCACTACAATATACATCGTATGTACAGTAATGGCCTCTAGGGCATACATATAACTAACAATCTCCCACTTGCACTAGGGCCATCTGTTGTGGTATCGCATAGCCAACAATTAGCTGCGGTTGAAGTATCTCATACTCAACCATCCCATAAAAGTCTCTACTGGGAAAAAGGCCTTTGTGAGTGGATCCGCGCTGTTGTCCTCTGTGTCTGCTCTCCTAACCTCGATCTCCCTGGAGATCAACCATCTCCATGATCAGGTGATACTGCCTAAGAATTATATCTGGATTTCTGATGGGACGGTAGTTCCTTGGCATAAGCCACAACTCCATTGTCACACAATGGTAGGAACGAAGTTCATCTTATGAACTTATATATATATCCAGACTGCATCTTTGGTAGTATCCTTGGTAACGATGCATCTTGCCTTTAATCGTCTAGTATGTCACGGTATCTAGCTTGGAACTCTTCCAACATACCGTCCCTCCACTGAGGGTAAAGACAATGCCTTCGACTGACATTCAGTCGTCCTTATCAGCCTGGAACCTTTCCAGTGATTCTCCCCAGGATCGATTGATACCATCTCACTACAACTAGTGAGTATCCTAACATCCAATTAGATCTATCTCATAGATCCAAAACCCAGGATTTAGGAGGTATCACTTTTATCCTATATGGAGAATCCTTGTGATAAGCGGAGATTGACCGAGCGTAGCATAGGAAACTCCTTCCCTATCAAGAGTATGTCATCCACGTACTCTACGAGGATCACCACCATACTCTCTACTACCTTTTCGTATATACAAGGTTCATCTACCATTTTGATGAAGTCAAACTCTTTGACTACCACATCAAAACAGATGTTCTAACTCCGCGATGCCTGTTTTATCATATAAAACATCTTGCACACGTTTCCGCTGCTCCACTGTTTACGAAGCCCTCTGGCTGTGGACTTATAGACGTTCTCTTCTAAAACATCACTTAGAAAAGCAGTCATGACACCCAACCACCAGATATCGTAGTCATGGTATGTAGCCGTGGCAAGTAGGATCTGGATGGACTTAAGCATAGCTTTGAAAGTCTCAACTTTTCCATGTACACCAAGTAATCTTCTCAAGATATACTCGCTCCTGATGGGGATTTAACCCTTCAGATAAAGCAACCAAAGTCCATACTTTGTTGGTGTATAAGGATTCCATCTGAGATCACTAAGCATCCAGCCATTCTTACAGAGTCCCACTCCTGATGGCCAGCTCGAAACTAGTTGGGTCATCATCTCATGATGCAATCCTCGCTCCCACTGTCATGGAGAAACTAATGTATCTCTCAGGTGGGTGAGGAACCCTACTAGATCGGCGGAGAGGCTGAGGTTCGTTGGAAACTATTGAATCCTTTGGTTCTACCAAATCATCAGCTGCAGTTTGTATAGCTGGAACATTTCCAGTTCTACATAACAGACCTTATCTCGAGCTTGTCCGGATTTTGCTTTTAGATATAGGCCGGACAACCCCAAATCTTAACAAGCTTAAGATATGGGCTCTTCCCTTTCCATATCACATATGAAGTGGTAGGCAACTGATTTGATTTGAACCCTATTCAATAGGTATGCAGCTTCTCAAGTGCATAACTCCCAAAAGGAAATAGGAAACTCAGTAGTACTCATCATAGAGCACACCATATCACATAGGGTGCTATTGCTCCGCCCCGATACACCGACGTGCTGTGGTATATACGGAGGAGTAATGCTGAGAAAGAATCTCATTCTCCTTTAGAATAATCCAGGATTTCCGTGCTCAAGTATTCTCCTCCTCGATCTCATCAAAGGACATAATACTTATACCTGTATTTTGGTTCTCTACTTCTAACTTATATTCTGTGAATATCTCAAAAGGTTCGGACTTGTGTTTCAACAGGAACATATGTCTGAATCTTGAGAGATTATCAGAGAATGTAATGAAGTACAAAGAACCGGTCTTGGCATGTGTAGACAGGGGACCTTCATACATCAGCATGTATCAATCCCAAGAGTTCACTAACTCTTTCTCTGTTTCCAATAAACAGAGCTATGGTCATCTTATCTTTGTGACATGACTGGCAAGTTTCATAAGATGTAAATTCAAACTAATTTAAATATGCATCTAAATGTAACTTCAGTCAGTCGGGTCGCATTGATATGACCTAGTCTACAATGCTTCAAGATGGATTTGTTCATATCTGAACTCTTCCTCTTGTGTATGTTCCTTATACTAAGAACTGTAGTTTGATTTAGAACGTCAATGCTTTTAGATAACGTGCCTGAACCGATCAACTCTTGATATAGGAAATGTTCAAAACATTATCCAACAATACAAAATTATATCCTTTCTTTACTAATAAAGAGACTGATATGATTTTGTATATCGGGTTCGGTATCTAATAACATTTGTTCAGAATCAATGTATTCTGGTAATACAGGGTGATAGTGACCAACAGACTTGGCTGCAACACTTGCACCGTTTCTGTCTCATGAAACTTATCACCCGTTCTCAGTTCTCTACCTATCTGTAGCCCATGTAACAGATTACATATACGGGATCCTGATCCGGTATCACATACCCAGGACGTAAAGGATACTGAGAAACAGTTCTGTGTAATGAACACACCCGAAGATGATGCATCAACATGCACTTTCTTCGTTTGGGCGGCACAGGAAATCTGGTATTCCCCAATTTCCTGCTCTGTCTTATAACAATTATAAGTTGGAGCGGGACCAACGTTCCCCAGCTCAGTATAACAAGCGGGTTCGGTCAATATATCCGTTTTATTATCTTGATTAAGGCGTGATATGGTCGCTACCTAGAGAGAGAGAGAAGAAAACACTCAGCGTATGCTCTTACAAGATTAGATTGGTTATCTAATATATCTAATCAGGATGTCTCCCACTGTTTTAGTCAAATCTTCCTTCAAACCCTAAAAGGAAAGACTAGCTGGGATTAATTACACGCTACAAGTTCGCCAATTTTTCAGCCAGGCCAGTGTCGGTACTTTGAGGGAGGTCCCCCGTGCTATCGCACGAACCTAATTAATGTAAACCTCGTTTTCTCAGAGGCGTAACCCCGTTAACACCTTTCTAGACACCTACTTGATCGGCTAATTGTAATGTGTAAAACTCTCCAAGGAGTAACTCTTACTCGCAGCGGGTATCGGGATCCAACTATCTCATAGAAGGTATGCAATCTCATTGCAAATTTCAACACTTGAAATTCCCAATAATATTTTGCCCCTAGCATCTTATGACCTTGGCTAAGGTCAACAAATCATAAGTGCTAGCCAAGTTCAACCCGTCATTTCCCGATTGAATCAAACCCACCCGCACGACCCTTGGCTAAGGTCAACAAAGTCGCACGACTACCCTAACTCAATCGCATCATATGCTTATACAGATAAGCACTAATCAGCTACCGCACACTACGCCTTGGCTAAGGTCAACAAACGTAGCACAATACTAACCAGTACTTATCTGAAATGACGGAGGGCTACGACGGGTTTTTCAGAAAACCCTTTGCGTAATGAACTTTGATATCGTTGTAGAATCGAGTGATTTTCAAATGGAGTGTTTTTGAGGCTTTTTTCTAGTTTTGCTAAAGGGGTCACTCCGGTGAAGGGATCGTCGGCCCTTTCCTCATCGAATAAGGTGCAGGATATATCATATATACCGCTGTGCAAAGCAAGAACTATAAAAGCAATCAAAAGACAAACCGAGGGTTGTAGCATCTGCCAGTTATCGCTAAAGGAGTCACTCCCGGTGAAGGGATCTCGGTCCTTTCCCTATCGAATAAGGTGCTGGATGTTCTACAAGGAACACCGCTATGCAAAGCAACAACTAGAGCTACCAGTTTTTATAAACAAGTTTTTACAACATCTTAGGTTTCTTTTATTTCATTAATCTTATTAATGAAGTCCCATTTTATTATGCTTCGCAAGCATCTCTTTTGAAACGAAATCTGCAATATAACATATATCTCATATATATATAATATAAACATTCGTCTCAGGCAGTAATATGATCTCATCACAGAACATTGCAGCAGAAGAACATATATGAAATATTGGATATACTAGGACGTCCGTGTTTTCAATACGAGCCTGTATAAACACGGATTCCACGGTCGCGATGAATAGACAAACCCACATCCCTAGACCCCTACGAGAGCGGCAAGTAACACTGCCAATTCTAGGGTTAGGAGACCCGGTCTCGACTCCTCGAGATGGTCTCCCACTGGACCCTAGAACCCGGTTACTTGTGCTCCCCGCCTTGGGTCTACCTAATGCGGAAAAGTAAATAATATACAACGGTGACATCTTCCGCTACCTGGAAGTGCCCCAATAAAAGAATATTACATACAAATGAATTTTACATGAATGAAAAAGAAAAGACTCTCATCTCACATAAAACCCCCCGGCTATTCAAACGCGACGATCCAATATAACATATCACAGCAACACATAATATCTCATATCATCAACGTAAGCAAGTATGCGTATCCCGATTGTCGTTGATGTATAGCAACGAAGCCGGCGATACACCACATACTACGCTTACGGTCACAGAAAAGAAAGTGTAAAACTACAACAGTTGGAATCCGCAACCTCTTTAGACATCGCATGCCTAACCAAATGAATTCCTTATAAACCCCGCATTTTAATCTCATTATCGAAAACTCTTTTCAATATCAAGTCGGGCAATTCAACAAGATTCCCGACGTCCTGATCGAATGCTCGTCGCAAACTTTAGTAGACGGCCGCACCCCCGATACCGTCGACGAAGTGCACCAAGGCGGAACACCGCTACCGGGAGCACCCGAACGGATGCTTTCGGCGACGGGGTTCTCCTACAATCACTTGGTCGGGGCTATGGGGCGTGGCTGTCTATTAAGTTTACCCGGCGAGTATCCGCGTACACTACGTGATTGCAACGGACTTTTGATCACATCAAAATTCCGTGGCAACCGATCATCTGAGACTAAACTGCTATGTTTATAATATTCAAATCAGTTATCTCATAACTACCTGTGGATTCCAAATATTGTATCACATTCCAGATAAATAGACAAAGTTAAACTTTCCGATCGAATCATCAAACACCCAAGATTTCCCCAATATATCTCAACACTTGAAATTAGTTTAAAAACATCCAACACATGCCTCAGTACCAATGGTCCAGCCGTAGAAGGGTCAAGCCAACGCCTCACATGTGGCACGCCGTACTGCCCCAAACCCTAAGGTTCAAAAGGCAGTTCAAGACGGTCACATAATCGAGTTAAGGTTTGTTGTCTTCTAGAGGGTCCACTGCGTTACTTGCACGACTTAGAACGTTCTTAAACACGAGGAAAAAAATCCAACTTTTGAAAAAAAAATCCGACAGGGGAAAAAGTGAGTTATTGATATCCGTTCGAACTTTTTAACAGTTTCTAAAAATTATCCGGACAAAACTAAACAAAGTTAAAATATCCGATCGAATCTTTATGTCCCCAATACAACCCAGATAATTCAACAGTTGAATAAAAAAAAAAATTCCTGAAGACTCAGCACTTGAAGACAAGAATTACTGTGCAAGCTACGTGGTGTAACTCACCAAAGTGGCCGCGGAACCGCCGCGAAACCCAGGGTTGGGCCGCGGTTCCGCGCCTCCTTTGTGGAGTTAGCATCACGTGCTTCACAGTAACTCATAGAATTCCCTGCTGAATTTTTTGGCAATTTTTAATTCACAAAAATCCAAACTTTCAGAAAATTTCCAGAGAAGGGGTTTGTTCGGGTTTTCCGGGTTCGATCGGACTTCAAACTTCGTCTAGACTTCGCCTAAAGCTCTAGCTTGGCTCTGATACCACTGTTGGGTTGCTAGACATGCGCACATGGGTCTACGAGGCATCAACCATGCCCGAATAAAAATTTAGCCGTGCCGAACAACCCGAATACGGAACTTTAAACTAGAGATTAGGCGAAAACAAGCATGCTAAACACTTTAACACTAAGTGAGAGGGATTACAACCTTTGTAGATCCGGTCCTTCACTTCATATGCTCCGTGTTGTGGTCCCTTCGCTGCGATCATCGGGATCCGGACTCTCGAGAGGTTCCACGAAGAGAAAGACGCAACCTTTGCTTCCGATCTTCGATACTAAGATGATCTACCTTGAAGTTTCTTTAACACAAGCTAACACTCATGAAATGATGTGAACACCCTCATCTAAATGGCAAGGGAATATGAGGATGATGAAGTAGGATTTTTGCTCTCTTTATTTATCTTTTTCTCATATTTATTCATCACTTTTTGAAAAACAAGCAAGCTTTTCATGAAAGAATGAAGGAGGAAGAAGATGAATAATGTTAGAATTCTTTTGTGATGAATAGGAAAAGAATAATATGATAGAATTATGCAACCATGGTCAAGTGAACCTTTGTAGAGAATTAACTAGGGTTAGGGTTTGGGTTGGGTTAAAGCATGACTCACTTGAAAATATCTTTATCATGACAAAAAGAAAAGCTTCTAGAAACATCTAGAAAGCTTAACCCTAATCCAAACCCTAATCATGTTTAAACTCCACTAAACAAGTTGCATTAGTTATCATATCATGTTACAATATTATATATCACATATATAATATTTATCGTAACAAAATAAAATAATACAATTAACATATATCGCATATATATCAATGTATTACCCGAGTGAGAAAAAGAATCTTTTAGTGAGCTAATATTAGTTAATGTAATTTAATATATCATATATATTATTATACATTAAATTATCGAATCAACACTTGATCCGACAATCCGGCTATATCGCATATAACCGACTAATATTTATCCGTACCGATTCATCGAATCAACACTTGATCCGATGACCCGGCTGATATCAAATATCGCGAGAATATAATACGGTATCACATATCGCATTATCCTCGGTCCCGCACATATCACATATGTGCCCCTACTCCGTTTTGCCTGAGTCAAGAAACCTCTGTGTAGGACTCTAAAGAATCGTCAATACGCCGGCAGTAGGTGATGATCATATCAAACACCCACAAGCTGCAAGCGGTCAGCTAAATGTAACAGCTACCCAGGTATTGAGCGCTCAGAAGATCAACAAGCAAGCATGTACATTCTCCTGTGAATCAAAACAGTAACACTCCCGTATAGTCCGGTCTCGTCGTCTGATATGTTGCATATCTCGCCTAGGGGTGGTAAACGTCAGACCCCAGTAGCTTGATAAGTCGTGTCGATATGAGGTCTATAACAGTTCGAGAAACTACTGATAACACTTACCAGTAAATCTCAGCAACCCTGGCCAGGGATTTCCGGTTATAGCCAATCGAACACAGCACAACATCAACTCCCTATACCGGGAGAGACGAATCCCCTCCTATCGCTCATTGCCTCCATGTGATTCGGGACTGTACCCAAAAGCCACCCTTTTGCACGCCCTCTTGGACGTGGTATGATGGAAATCAAAGCACAGTGGGAACCACACAAGACTCTATGACGATCTCGGGTCAACAGACTACTCTGTACCAGTGTCACCGGAGAACTGCCATCTGACGTATGGTATAATACCATCTGGGAGTTCTCGGCGAGTCCGTCCAGTGTATCCAGTCTCCACTGAGCACCCGTACACCATCCTTGATGTCAAACACCGATGGATATGGGATCATCCATCGCCCATCATATGGGTCAAGATGCGTATACGCTAGTCTACTCTGGTGTATCGATGCCCTGTCTCGATATACTCTCGACTAGGAACAGTTATAGGATGTACTCATCGACTACCCTGGCCCCACTAATATGATCTCATCATAGTCCTAGTAGTCGAGTACATATCCTAAGGGCTTTATCAACATGTAATATAGAGACAATCAGAGTACATGTTAAGATAGCGTACTATCATGTCGAGCAAGAAAGTCCTCCCTATATATGTCCCAGCATCCACTACAATATACATCGTATGTACAGTAATGGCCTCTAGGGCATACATATAACTAACAATAATCCCCTACGGACACAGCTCCCACGCTAGCTCCGTTAGAAACTTGGAAGGTCATATCACCAACCTACTACACTCTATGGTTTCTCAGTGCCTGCAATGAATTGCATATATGAGATCCTGATCCGGTAACCAATACCCAGGATGTAGAGATGATTGACAGACAATTCTCAATTACAAAAACACCTGAAGTCGAAGCCACAGCTTGCTTTGGTTCCTGGTTCTTGGTGTTCCACGCCTTGCAATCTTTCTTCCAGTGCCCTTTCCTATGACAATGGAAGCACTCAATTTTGGCCACTACTGGCACCGCAATCTTTTTCTTTCCCTTCGCTCCCACCTTACTAACACCTCCTCTAGGTTTGGTGGCGGCCTTATTCTTCCTTCCTTTGGCCCTAGCCTTGGACCCTGAAGAAGAAGCACTGCGAACAAACTTAGCGGGTGTATCCCTTGCCTTCTGCAAGGTGTCCTCTGCACTCCGCTGACACCTTTCTTGGCACCTACTTGGTTTATAGCATTGATCGTTAAGTGACGGATCTCCTGATGAGTAGCATATACTCACAGTAGGATTGGGATCCAAATATCATCATATGATAATGCTGAAGGAATCCAACCAACATTCATCACACTCCAAATGGTATGCATCTCTTTGCAAATTTCAGTTTCTTTAGAAATTCCCGATATAAATTTTTGCCCCATGCTCTTATGACCTTGGCGTTAGGTCAAAATGTCATAAGTCACATGTCAAGTTCTACCCATCATTATCTTGTTAATTTGAACCCATCCGTACGAATCCTTGACGTTAGGCCAAAATGATAATACGACTGTCCCAAACTAACGCATCTATCTATGCAACAAATGAATACCCAGCAGCTACCAAACACTATGCCTTGGTGTTAGGTCAAAATACATAGCTTGAATACTACTGAATACTCAAATGAAATGACGGAGGGATATGAATGGTTTTGGCGAAACCGTGAACATAGTGAACTTGATATGATCGAAGGAACCTGATAGCTTTTAAAAGGAGTGGTTAAAGATCCGCAATTAAAAAAATATCCTTTGTTTTAAAATAACCGAGTGGTTTCTTTTAAACTGTTCCAACGATTCAACTTTAGTTTATTTTCTTTGCATTAATATAATGCGTCCCATCAATTAACCTATCATTGCAGAAAACAACGAAAATATAACGTCCTCTTATGCCATCTGCATTCGCCACTGGGTCCCGTCTCCGCCCATTAGGTTACTTAACTAACGACAGAGCGGGGGCTGGGCTAGCGCGGGTGTAAAACATAAGTGACGTCTAAATAGCTATCATATATAGATATTGTACATTCGTCTGACGCAATAATAGGCATTCCATATCACAGATGAACATTATTGGATATACAAGCAATCCGCGTTTCCTTTGAGGCTGCAACGAAAAACGGATTACACAGTTGTGATGAATAACCATTACCCCAACCTAGACCCCTACGGATACGGCAAACTACCCGCTAAGTATCCGAAGCGAAGCAGTCTCCCTCAACAACGTGAGTAGGTCACTAAACACTTCAAAGTACCCGGTAGTTTATGCACCCCACCTTGGGTCTATCCTAGGAGCAAAAACATTAAAATGAAATAATACAACGGTGGCTACAACCGCAACCTGGATGTGCCCCGCAAAATAATATTACAACATATTACAATTACATCGAATGAATGAATATAGAAACCCATCTCAAACCCCGGCTAATCATCACAACAATCCAATCAAGTTCATAATCACAAATAGTAAAATCATTACAGAAATGTGCAACGCCCTGCCAACAGACATACTAGCAGTTAGGGGAGGTTTACGAACACATTATACAAATCACAGATATAATCTAATTAGCCAAATATCGTATAATTTCGATCGAGCAAACACAATAGTTTCTACTCCAAAAACTTCTCTATGCACCTGAAACTTGAGTAGAAACTAAACATTCCAGAAAGAACAAAAAACGTCACAGAAGAGTTCGGGGGAAATTTGGGGTGACTCGGCCCTAACTCGGCCGCGGATCCGCGGTCGATCGCTTGGATCGGCCGCGGTTCCGCGGCGCGTTGGCCGATTCTGTTAGTTATATGTATGCCCTAGAGGCCATTACTGTACATAGGATGTATATTGTAGTGGATGCTGGGACATATATAGGGAGGACTTTCTTGCTCGACATGATAGTATGCTATCTGGTTGATCTTTACCTTAACGTGTATACTGTTTGTCTCTCTGTTACATGTTGGTAAAGCCCTTAGGATCTGTACTTGACTACCTGGACTATGATGCGGATCATACTAGTAGGGACATGGTAGTCTATAAGTACATCCTTCAAAGTCCCTAGTCGTGGGTGTATCGAGACGGGGCATCGATATACCAGAGTAGACTAGCGTATACCTTCTCGACCCATACAGATGGGCGATGGATGATCCCATATCCATCGGTGTTTGACATCAGAGATGATATACGGGTGCTCAGTAGAGACTGGGTACACTGGACGGACTCGCCGAGAACTCCCAGATGGTATTATACCTCACGTCAGATGGCAGTTCTCTGGTGACACTGGTACAGAGTAGTCTGTTGACCCGAGATCGTCATAGAGTCTTGTGTGGTTCCCACTGTGCTTTGATTTCCATCTTACCACGTCCAAGAGGGCGTGCAAAACGGTGGTTTTTGGGTACAGTCCCGAGTCACATGGAGGCAATGAGCGATAGGAGGGGATTCGTCTCTCCCGGTATATGGGGGTTGATGTTGCACTGTGTTCGATCGGCTATAACAGGAAGTCCCTGGCCAGGGCTGCTCAGAGAATTGCTGGTAAGTGTTACCAGTAGTTTCTCGACCCGTTATGAGCCTCATATCGACACGACTTATTGAGCTATTGGGGTCTGACGTTTACCACCCCTAGGCGAGATATGCGACATATCAGACGATCAGACCGGACTGTACGGTAGTGTTACTGGTCGGATTCACTGGAGTGTGAGCGGGCTTGCTCGTCGATCTTCAGATCGCTCAATACCCGGGTGGCCGTTACGTTTAGCAGACCGCTTGCGGCTTGTGGATGTTTGATATGATCATCATCCGCTGCCGGCGTATTGACGAGTCTTTAGAGTCCTACACAGAGGTTTCCTGGCTCAAGCGAAACAAATAGGAGCGCATATGAGATATGTGCGGGACCGAGAATAATACGAGTATGTGATACCGTATTCTATTCTCGCGATAAATATATCGAATGGTTGTATGCGATATAACCTAGTTATCGATTCAAGCGTTGATTCGATAAGCCGATATATTTGATACCAGTCGGTTATGTGCGCATGACCGGATCATTGAATCAAGTGTTGATTTAATGATTTAATGTATAATTATATATTTGATATATTACTTTACATTAACTAGTATCGGTTCACTTTAGACGGATTTTCTCACTCGGTTCGTGCGCATTGCATATGCGATATGTTTTTGTGCACTTGATTGTATCATGTTTGATGATGCATACCACTTTGGTTAAGTGTAAAGTTTGAACCATGGTTGTGTTTATGTTTAGGGTTTTATTTTCTTAATTATTCATTTATTCTTTTTGATAAATGAATAAAAGAAAGTGAGAAAAGAAAATGAGAAAAGAATGGTGGCTTCTTTTGTTGTTTAGTTGAAACTTCATGAAGCTTTGACCTAAGTCCACCATTCTTATCTCATTCTTAACCCTAACCATACAACTAACCTTGGTTAACTCTCTACACTTTACTATAGTTAGAATTATGATAAGAATTGTTTTTCATTTCATTTTTCTTTGAACTTATCATAATATCTTTCTTCTTCTTCTTCATGCTTCAAGTGAAGAAGCTTGAAGTCCATCAATGGTGATTGATGCATATGAGTGAGAAATCCAATTCTAAAGTCTACCCACTTCCTATTTCTTCATCCTCTACCTCTTGCCAAGTAGTAGAGTGTGTTTCCTTCACAACTTTTCACGGTTTGGTGAAGGTGGAGCTTGATTCATCGATGCCTCGACGTAGATCATCTTCGGCATGGACATCGACGACCTAGCTTGCCCATTCTCCGACGAAGCCGACTCTAGAGCCCGGATTTGATTTGGACAGCGGAGACGACATCGTTTCGGAGCCGTGGAGGTGGATATCCGGATCTACAAAGGTTGTAATTTCCGTATCTCATTAGTTATTCTGTTAACTAGTTCTTGTTCGCCTAGATATCTAGCAAACGATCCGTACTTTAGGGTTTGTAGGCACCATAATTTTTGAAATTGCCATGGTAGATGGCTTGGGAGACCTCACTAGAGTGCCTAGGAACCCTGCAGTGGTATCAGAGCCTAGCTAGAGCCTTAGGTGAAGTCCAGACGGAAATTGAAGTCCGAACGAACCCGAAACCCCGATTCAATATTGCTCTCTGTACAATTTTTAAAAACAGGGATTTTTCAACATTAAAAATATTCAGAAAAACATGCAGGAAAATCTAAGAGTAACTGTACAACCCGTAGCCCTAATTCCCTTAAAGCGCCGCGCTTCCGCGGCACGAGCATGCCTCGTGCGGCGAAAGCGCGGCCGTTTTGTCGTTTTATGTGGGGTTGTTTGCACAGTAACTCCTATTTAACTGTGATGAGTTCTCTGGATATTTTTTAAAATTTTATTCAAGTGTTGAATAATCTGAGTTGATTTGGGGATTCGGTATTTCGATCGGGTATCAAATTTTGTCTGTGTGGCTTTCCGGATAAATTTTAGAATATGTTAAAAAGTTCGACCGGATACAATACCCAACTTTTCCCCTGTCGGGAAATTTCCAAGTGTTGGATTTTTCCGTAGTTTAACGACGTTCTAAGTAGTGCAAGTAACGCGACGGTCCCTCTAGAAGACACAAACCTTAACTCGATTATGTGACCGTCTTGAACTGCCCTTTGAACCTTCGGGTTTGGGGCAGTACGGCGTGCCACATGTGAGGCGTTGGCTTGACCCTTCTACGGCTGGACCGTTGGTACTGAGGTACGAACTGAATGTTGTTAGACTTATTTCATGTGTTGATCTGTTTCGGGAAAACTTGGGTGTTCGATTGTTCGATCGGAAAGTTTAACATTTTCTGTTTATCTGGAATGTGATACAATAATTGGAATTCACAATAGTTATGTGATAACTAAATGAATGTTATAAACGTAGCGGTTTAGTCTCACTTGATCGGTTGCCACGGAATTTTGATGTGATCAAAAGTCCGTCGCAATCACGTAGCGTACGCGGATACTCGCCGGGTAAACTTAATAGACAGCCTCGCTCCATAGCCCCGACCAAGTGACTGTAGGAGAACCCCGTCGCCGAAAGCATCCGTACGGGTGCTCGCGGTAGCGGTGTTCCGCCTTGGTGCACTTCGTCGACGGTATCGGGGGTGCGGCCGTCTACTGAAGTTTGCGACGAGTATTCGATCAGGATGTCGGGAATCTTGTTGAATTGCCCGACTTGATATTGAAAAGTGTTTTCGATTTTGAGACTAAAATGCGGGGTTTATAATTGTTAGGCATGCGATGTCTAAAGAATTCATTTGGTCAGGCATGTGATGTCTGAAGAGATTGCGGATTCCAACTGTTGTAGTTTTACACTTTCTTTTCTGTGACCGTAAGTGTAATATGTGATATCGCCGGTTTCGTTGCTATACGTCAACGACAATTGGGATGTGCATATTTATTTACGTTGATGACATGTGATGTTATGTGTTGCTGGATATGTTATATTGGATCGTCGTGTTTGAATAGCCGGGGGTTTTTATGTGAGATGAGTGTTTTTCATTTTCATTCATGTAAAAACTTGTATGTAATATTCTTTTGTTGGGGCGCTTCCAGGTTGCGGAAGTTGTCACCGTTTGTATATTATTTACTTTTCCGCACTAGGATAGACCCAAGGAGGAGGGCACAAGTAACCGGGTTCTGGAGTCCAGTGGGAGACCAACTCGAGGAGTCGAGGCCGGGTCTCCTAACTCTAGAACTGGTAGGGTTACTTGCCGCTCTCGTAGGGGTCTAGGGGTGTGGGTTTGGCTATTCATCACGACCGTGGAATCCGTGTTTTATACTGGCTCGTATTAAAAACACGGACGTCCTAGTATATCCAATATTTCATATGATTCTTCTGCTGCGATATCTGTGATGAGATCATGTGATGTTCTATGATAGATACAGTATATAGTATATATGATATATTATATAGACGTTACTTATGTTTTACACCCGCGCTAGCCCTGCCCCGCTCTGCCGTTAGTTACCTAACCTAACGGTGCACGAGGGGACATCGAGGCGAATGCGGATGGCATAAGTGTACGTCGTATTTATCTGTGATGATTAGGTACATAAATGATGGGACTTCATTAATGTGATTAATGAAATAAAAGAAACCTAAGATGTTGTAGAATCGAATTTCAAAATAAAACAGGTAGCTACAGTTCTTGCTTTGCACAGCGGTATATATGATATATCCTGCACCTTATTCGATAAGGAAAGGACCGAGATCCCTTCACCGGGAGTGACTCCTTTAGCAACAACTGGCAGATGCTACACACTCGGTTTGTCTTTTGATTGCTTTTAAGAGTTCTGCTTTGCACAGCGATATATATGATATATCCCGCACCTCATTCGACGAGGAAAGGACCGACGATCCCTTCACCGGGAGTGACTCCTTTAGAAAAACTAGAAAAGCCTCAAAAACACTCCATTTCAAAATTCATTCGATCCTACAACGATATCAAGTTCATTACGCAATAGGTTTTCAGAAAAACCTGTCGTAGCCCTCCGTCATTTCAGATAAGTAGTAGTTAGTATTCGTGCTACGTTTGTTGGCCTGCGTCAAGGCGTAGTGTGCGGTAGCTAACTGGTGCTTATCTGCATAAGCATATGATGTGATTGGATTAGGGTAGTCGTGCGACTTTGTTGGCCTGCGTCAAGGGTCGTGCGGGTGGGTTTAATTCAATCAGGAAATGACGGGTTGAACTTGACTAGCGGACTATGGTTTGTTGGCCTGCGTCAAGGTCATAGGACGCTAGGGGCAAAATATTATCGGGAATTTCAAGTGTTGAAATTTGCAATGAGATTGCATACCTTCTATGAGATAGTTGGATCCCGATACCCGCTGCGAGTAAATGTTACTCCTGGGAGAGTTTTACACATTACAATTAGCCGATCAAGTAGGTGTCTAGAAAGGTGTCAACGAGGTTACGCCTCTGGGAAAACGAGGTTTACATTAATTAGGTTCGTGCGAAAGCACGGGGGACCTCCCTCAAAGTACCGACACTGGCCTGGCTGAAAGATTGGCGAACTTGTAGTGTATAATTAATCCCGGCTAGTCTTTCCTTTTAGGGTTTGAAGGAAGATTTGATAAAAAGCAGTGGGAGCCATCCTGATTAGATAAAATAAAAACCAATCTATTCTTGACAGAGCGCACGCTGAGTGTTTTCTTCTCTCTCTCTCCTGGTAGCGACCATATCACGCCTTAATCAAGATAATAATACGGAATATTGACCGAACCCGCTTGTTATTCTGAGCTGGGGAACGTTGGTCCCACTCCAACTTATAATTGTTATAAGACAGAGCAGGAAATTGGGGATTACAAGAATTCCCGTGCCGCCCAAACGAAGAGAGTGCATGCTGATGCATCATCTTCGGGTTTGTTCATTATACAGAACTGTTTCTCAGTATCCTTTACGTCCTGGGTATATGATACCGGATCAGGATCCCACATATGTAATCTGTTACATAGGGCTACAGATAGGTAAAGAACTGAGAACGGGTGATAAGTTTCATGAGGCAGAAAACGGGGCAAGAGTTGCAGCCAAGTCTGTCGGTCACTGTCATCCTGTATTACCAATACATTGATTCTGAACGAATGTTGTTAGATAACGAACCTGATATACAAAATCATATCTATCTCTTTATTAGTAAAGAAACGATAAAATTTTGTATTGTTGGATAATGTTTTGAACATTTCCTATATCAAAAGTTGATCGGATCAGGCACGTTATCTAAAAGCATTGATGTTCTAAATCAAACTACAGTTCTTAGTATACGGATCACACATAAGAGGAAGAGTTCAGAAATGAACAGATTCTTCTTAAGGTATTGTAGACTAGGTCAGATCAATGTGACCCGACTAGCAGAAGTTATATGTAGATGCATATTTAAATCAGTTTGAATTTACATCTTGTGAAACTCGCCAGTCATGTCACAAAGATAAGATGACCATAGCTCCGTTTACTGGAAACAGAGAAAGAGTTAGTAAACTCTTGGGATAATACATGTTGATGTATGTAGGTCCCCTGTCTACATATGCCAAGACCGGTTCTTTGTACTTCATTACATTCTCTGATAATCTCTCAAGATTCAGACATATGTTCCTGTTGAAACACAAGTCCGAACCTTTTGAGATATTCACAGAATATAAGTTAGAAGTAGAGAACCAGAATACGAGTATAAGTATTATGTCCTTTGATGAGATCAAGGAGGAGAATACTTGAGCACGAAAATCCTGGATTATTCTAAAGGAGAATGAGATTCTCTCTCAGCATTACTCCTCCGTATACACCATAGCACGATGGTATATCGGGGCGGAGCAATCTCACCTTATATGATAAGGTGTGCTCTATGATGAGTACTACTGAGTTACCTATTTCCTTTTTTAGGAGTTATGCGCTTGAGAAGCTGCATACCTATTGAATAGGGTTCGATTCAAATCTGTTGCCTACCATTTCATATGTGATATGGAAAGGGAAGAGCCCATGTCTTAAGTCAGTTAAGATTTGGGGTTGTCCGGCCTATGTTTAAAAGCAAAATCCGGACAAGCTCAAGGCAAGATCTGTAATGTAGAACTGGAAAGGTTCCAGCTATACAAACTACAGCAGATGATTTGATAGAACCAAGGGATTCAGTAGATACCAACGAACCTCAGCCTCTCCGCCGATCTAGTAGGGTTCCTCACCCACCTGAGAGATACTTCGGTTTCTCTATGACAGTGGGAGCGAGGATTGCATCATGAGATGATGACCCAACTAGTTTCGAGCTGGCCATCAGGAGTAAGACTCTGTAAGAATGGCTGGATGCTTAGTGATCTGAGATGGAATCCTTATACACCAACAAAGTATGGACTTTGGTTGCTATATCTGGAGGGTTAAATCCCCATCAGGAGCAAGTATATCTTGAGAAGATTACTTGGTGTACATGGAAAAGTTGAGACTTTCAAAGCTAGACTTGTTAAAGGTTTTCGTCATCGACCAGGCGTGGATTATGATGAAACCTTTTCAAGTAGCTATGCTTAAGTCCATCCAGATCCTACTTACCACGGCTACATTCCATGACTACGATCTCTGGTGGTTGGGTGTCTTGACTGCTTTTCTAAATGATGATTTAGAAGAGTGCGTCTATAAGTACACAGCCAGAGGGCCTCGTAGACAGTGGGAGCAGCGGAAACGTGTGTAAGATGCTTTATAGGATAAAGCAGGCATCGCGGAGTTGGAACATCTGTTTTGATGAATTAGTCAAAGAAGTTGACATCATCAAAATGGTAGATGAACCTTGTATAAACAAAAAGGTAGTAGGGAGTATGGTGGTGATCCTCGTAGAGTACGTGGATGACATACTCCTGATAGGGAAGGAGTTTCCTATGCTACGCTCGATCGATCTCCGTTTATCACAATGACTCTCCACATAGGATCAAAGTGATACCCACTAAATCCTGGATTTTGGATCTATAAGATAGATCTAAATGGATGTTAGGATTCTCACTAGTTGTAGTGAGATGGTATCAATCGATCCTGGGGAGAATCACTGGAAGTGTTCCAGGGTGATAAAGACGACTGAGTGTCAGTCGCAGGCATTGTCTTAACCCTCAGTAAAGGGACGGTATGTTGGAAGAGTTCCAAGTTAGATACCGTGACATACTAGACGATAAAGGCAGGATACATCGCTACTTAAGATGCTACCCTAGAAGCTGTTTGGGTATATATTGGTTCATGAGATGAACTATGTTCCTACCATTGTGTGACAATGGAGTTGTGGCTTATGCCAAGGAACGCCGGTCCCATCAGTGATCCAGACATATTCTAAGGCAGTATCACTTGATCATGGAGATGGTTGATCTCCAGGGTGATCGAGGTTTGGAGAGTAGACTCAGAGGACAACACAGCGGATCCACTCACAAAGGCCTGTTCCCAGAGAGAGACTTTCATGGGATGGTTGAGTATGAGATACTGCAACCACTGCTACAGATGGCCCTAGTGCAAGTGGGAGATTGTTAGTTATATGTATGCCCTAGAGGCCATTACTGTACATAGGATGTATATTGTAGTGGATGCTGGGACATATATAGGGAGGACTTTCTTGCTCGACATGATAGTATGCTATCTGGTTGATCTTTACCTTAACGTGTATACTGTTTGTCTCTCTGTTACATGTTGGTAAAGCCCTTAGGATCTGTACTTGACTACCTGGACTATGATGCGGATCATACTAGTGGGGACATGGTAGTCTATAAGTACATCCTTCAAAGTCCCTAGTCGTGGGTGTATCGAGACGGGGCATCGATATACCAGAGTAGACTAGCGTATACCTTCTCGACCCATACAGATGGGCGATGGATGATCCCATATCCATCGGTGTTTGACATCAGAGATGATATACGGGTGCTCAGTAGAGACTGGGTACACTGGACGGACTCGCCGAGAACTCCCAGATGGTATTATACCTCACGTCAGATGGCAGTTCTCTGGTGACACTGGTACAGAGTAGTCTGTTGACCCGAGATCGTCATAGAGTCTTGTGTGGTTCCCACTGTGCTTTGATTTCCATCTTACCACGTCCAAGAGGGCGTGCAAAACGGTGGTTTTTGGGTACAGTCCCGAGTCACATGGAGGCAATGAGCGATAGGAGGGGATTCGTCTCTCCCGGTATATGGGGGTTGATGTTGCACTGTGTTCGATCGGCTATAACAGGAAGTCCCTGGCCAGGGCTGCTCAGAGAATTGCTGGTAAGTGTTACCAGTAGTTTCTCGACCCGTTATGAGCCTCATATCGACACGACTTATTGAGCTATTGGGGTCTGACGTTTACCACCCCTAGGCGAGATATGCGACATATCAGACGATCAGACCGGACTGTACGGTAGTGTTACTGGTCGGATTCACTGGAGTGTGAGCGGGCTTGCTCGTCGATCTTCAGATCGCTCAATACCCGGGTGGCCGTTACGTTTATCAGACCGCTTGCGGCTTGTGGATGTTTGATATGATCATCATCCGCTGCCGGCGTATTGACGAGTCTTTAGAGTCCTACACAGAGGTTTCCTGGCTCAAGCGAAACGAAATAGGAGCGCATATGAGATATGTGCGGGACCGAGAATAATACGAGTATGTGATACCGTATTCTATTCTCGCGATAAATATATCGAATGGTTGTATGCGATATAACCTAGTTATCGATTCAAGCGTTGATTCGATAAGCCGATATATTTGATACCAGTCGGTTATGTGCGCATGACCGGATCATTGAATCAAGTGTTGATTTAATGATTTAATGTATAATTATATATTTGATATATTACTTTACATTAACTAGTATCGGTTCACTTTAGACGGATTTTCTCACTCGGTTCGTGCGCATTGCATATGCGATATGTTTTTGTGCACTTGATTGTATTATGTTTGATGATGCATACCACTTTGGTTAAGTGTAAAGTTTGAACCATGGTTGTGTTTATGTTTAGGGTTTTATTTTCTTAATTATTCATTTATTCTTTTTGATAAATGAATAAAAGAAAGTGAGAAAAGAAAATGAGAAAAGAATGGTGGCTTCTTTTGTTGTTTAGTTGAAACTTCATGAAGCTTTGACCTAAGTCCACCATTCTTATCTCATTCTTAACCCTAACCATACAACTAACCTTGGTTAACTCTCTACACTTTACTATAGTTAGAATTATGATAAGAATTGTTTTTCATTTCATTTTTCTTTGAACTTATCATAATATCTTTCTTCTTCTTCTTCATGCTTCAAGTGAAGAAGCTTGAAGTCCATCAATGGTGATTGATGCATATGAGTGAGAAATCCAATTCTAAAGTCTACCCACTTCCTATTTCTTCATCCTCTACCTCTTGCCAAGTAGTAGAGTGTGTTTCCTTCACAACTTTTCACGGTTTGGTGAAGGTGGAGCTTGATTCATCGATGCCTCGACGTAGATCATCTTCGGCATGGACATCGACGACCTAGCTTGCCCATTCTCCGACGAAGCCGACTCTAGAGCCCGGATTTGATTTGGACAGCGGAGACGACATCGTTGCGGAGCCGTGGAGGTGGATATCCGGATCTACAAAGGTTGTAATTTCCGTATCTCATTAGTTATTCTGTTAACTAGTTCTTGTTCGCCTAGATATCTAGCAAACGATCCGTACTTTAGGGTTTGTAGGCACCATAATTTTTGAAATTGCCATGGTAGATGGCTTGGGAGACCTCACTAGAGTGCCTAGGAACCCTGCAGATTCAGGAACCCAAATTTCTCCAGTTGTCTTATAATTCCCTGCTTGTAATTTTAGAGGTCCCTGAAAAATTTTTAGACCTCATTTTAAATTCGACAGAAACTTGGTGATTTCGATGTTTTTTCCGGTTCGTTTTGCGTTCGAAATTGTAACGACTTTGCTAATAAGTTAGTGATTGTATAACGAGGCTCTGATACCACTGTAAGTCGACGTTGTACACCAAACTACTTGCGGGGATGCGGAAATATGAAAACAATCATTTTGTTTAAAACAACATCGACTAACCGAAAGTATCTTTGCTAAACTATAACTAACACTAACATAGAAGTTGTTAACTACTATGGAAGAAGATTATACCTAATGAACCGTGTCCTTCTTCTTCTCGTTATCCACCTCCTCGTCGGCCTCCTCTATGTAATAGACGATCCACCCGAGAGCTTCTACTCCAAGCTTTGCTTCTATTCTTGAGGTAACTAGGTTTCTCTAGTTGCTAATCAAAGACACCTAGGTGATATAGAGTATAGATATGGATTAATTAGTCTTGCTAATCCTTGATCTCAACACATGCGAGGGTAGGATTACGGTTTGAAGAGAGAGAGAGAGCTTGAGGAGAGAGAAGGTGAGGATGAGAATGATATGAAATAATAACTTATCTTGAATTTATGAAGCATAATGATTTATCAAATAAAATAAATCAAATGATTTATCATCATGCTTCATTTATTCATTATGTGTGATTCATCTCATGAGTCATTAGCTATTTAATGCATCATTAACTACATGAATGAATCACACAAATGAGTCACTAAATCAATAAATGCTTATGCCACCTAAACCCTCAAGTCATCATCCTTCTAGAAGCTTCCCGCCAAATTACGAGAACGCCCCTCCTATCCGTGAAAACACGGAAAAACATTAGACTGTATAAATCCAATAATCCGATACTAGAATTTGGCTTAAACCAAAACCGGCTAGTAAAAACTGTCCGAACATCGTACGTGCGTTTAAACACGTATGGGTCCGAACCCTTGTCGTAAAACCATACGACCTCTATATCGTTTCGCCTGGAGCAGGGAAACTCTCTGTGTTGGACTCTAAAGACTCGACTACTACGCTGGCAATGGGTTTAACCACAGACCGCAAGCGGCACTAGCTGTACGTAACGGTCCCCAGGTAGATGTCGATAAGAAGGCCGATGAGGAAAACCCATCCGAACTCCTACTGAGCCTGATGTGACAATCTCCGTACAGTCCGGTCTGTTCGTCTAGGACTATCGCATATCGGGCCTAGGGGCGGCAAGCGTCAGTCCCCTAAAAGCGGTATAAGTCATGTCGGAGCGTAGCCCATTACACCTTGATAAACTACTGGAAAACCTACCAGTAAATCTCGCTTGTCCTGGCCAGGGACTTTGCGTAATGGCTCTCTGACACAGCGCGATATCAACTCCCAATACCGGGAGAGACGAATCCTGTCTAACCGCCACTGCCTCCAAGTGCTCGGGACTGCACCCAACTGCTACCTGTTTGCACGACTCCTTTAAGCCGTGGTAGGGTAGCAATCTAAGAACAGTGGGACACACTCGAGGCGAAGTAGCAGTGTCAAGTCTGCAGACTATGCTGTACTCATGTCACCTGGGAACTGTTAACCGACGACGGGTATAATACCAACCAATAGTTCCCCGCGAGTCCTGTCCGGTGTACCCGTAACCCAACGAGCACCTGTATACTATCTCCAGTAGGACGTACTGATGGCTGTGGGACAGACCATCTCCCCAACTGGGATGAGAAGCGTACACATTAGTCTACTCCGGAGTATCGATGCCCTGTCTTGATAATCCTACGACTAGGGACCTGAAAAAGGAGGTGCTTGTAGACTACCCAGCCCCCACTAGTGTGACTGCCATCACAACGCTGGTAGTCAAGCAAGATCCTAAGGGCTCTATCAATACGTACACATATTAAGATAGATAAAACAAAGTAGCATACTACCATGTTTAGCAAGACTGTTAATATAACTGTGAATATCCCACGCTTCCATTAAGTAATATACAAGCTAGTATGATACAATAATGGCCCATAGGGCATATACACTAACAGTTATTATATTTGAGATTTGCTTTAAACACCGTTGTGTTGATTTATGATTTGTGCACAGTTATTGCACATAATATCGTTTTGTGCCTTGGCTGCACATGTTTATGATTTCATGGATTTCATACAGTTGGGTGGATTTTGTGCATATGGTACGCATTCGATTTGGTTTTTGCACTCGGTGTAGTTCGCATATGCTTGAAGTGCATTGATACGTATTTTGTGCACCACAGTTGCACCTGACTTCGTTTTGATGTCATTTGAGATATTGATTGTGATTTCATGCCTAGGGCATGCATATGATTTGACTTATGCTTTCGGCATAGTTTTCATCCACTTTTAGTATTTTGATTTTCTTTTGTGCACGCTGATGCACATGGTTGTGAGATTATATACCACGGTATACCTGATTTGGATTTGGATTAAGGTTTATTGTATACCGTTGATTTCGATTATGACATTGATGCTGATTTCGTGCACTCTGTGCATTTGATTTGGATTCTTGGAATACTTGGGCGCTTGATGCGATTTTGGTGCACACCAGATGTACTAAATCGAGATTCTTCGTGCATATCAGATGCACCTGTTATTGCTATCCGGCACACCCATTGCCCTTGACAGATGTTTCGTGCACACCCGATGCACTTAGATGTTGTTTCTATGCACATGCTTGACACATTCATGGGTTTCGATTTCCGTGCCCACCAGACGCACATAGCATTCATATGCACATTTTGGGATTGATTTCTTATGGAGCAATACGTTTTTATGATATTTTCTATTAGTTTTCGTACTAAGCAGGACTATTAGAGGACAATACCCGAATATATTTTGCATGCATTGATATTTATCGAAGGGATTTCCAAAATAAGGGAGCTATAGTCTCAGTATTTACCTACGTGTCTGATATGACACGAAACGTTTAAAACAAGGAAAACCCTTCTAAATTGTTTCCAAAAAGGCGGGACGTGCATATTAAACAAAAGATATATACTTATATTGTTATCTTCTTAAAATAGACCTCCGCCACTGTGCAGTGTTATGCGCATCGCAAAGCAACATGAAAGGTTTCGCATACATTTCCTTCAGATGTTTATATGTATAGTTTTGATGTATATCATATTGGTTTCTTTTTGGGCTTTGACATTGGTGTCTTCACCATAACTCCGACGATTGCGGGATGCTTGACGGAGTTTTGATTTGGTTATTATACTTGTTTCTCATGCGCATGCATTGCACTACAATGTGTTTTCTGTATTGATGATTTCGGAGCCCCGACGACTTGGACTTTTTACTGTAATGTTTTAGTATTTGAGGAGTTTAAATTTAAATTCGGAGACCGAATTTCTTTATGGGGGGAAGATTGTAACATTTCAGAAATATAAAATATTATTTTTGGGGATTTTTATAATTAAATAATATCATATTGAATATTTTAATAAGGAGGTATAATTAAATACCGATAAATTGGAAAAAATTTGGAAAATTATGGAAATTACTGAAATGAAGGTGCTTTATGTGATTTATGCAAATTATAAGTTTTTATGATTAATTATACACTATTTAGTGCTAATCGCGATTAAATATCGCTAATCGTGCATTAAGCTTGTTTTGTGCAAAACATGCACCATGTCAAATTACACTTGTTACATTTTATCATGGCTTTCTCTTCATTTTCATTTCATGGTTGTTGTTTTAAATAAAGAAAAGAAAAGAAAAGAAAATGGAATAGAATATTGAGGGATGGGCATGAGAGAGAAAAGAGAGAGTGAGGGGTCAACCAAGGACCACGGTCTTGTTTCCTCATCATTTTTCCTTCATCATTCTCCTCCCTCTTCAGCTCCATGGCGGCACCTCACTCCCCCTCCACTTCAAACCCTCAAATCATCATCAAAACAACACCAAAAGTCCATCCCCATTTCATAAAAAATGTGCACAAGTACACAAGCTACACTTTGGACCAAGAAAACTAGGATTTTGGGCACTTGGGGCAACTCAAGAAATTTATTGAGTTGCCAAATGAGGTATTCTCTTAATCATTAGCAAAGAATTTCCATTGCTTTTACATCCATGTTTGATTAGAACCGATTTAGTGTCGTTTAGTGAGGTTTGGAAATTTCTAGTTAGGGTTTAAGGAATTATTGAGTTGTGATGTGTAATTGAGGCTTATAGTGACCTTAAACCCCTGTAATGATTGTATTCTAGACCTAAACCTGACACTAGGACCCCATTTAGCGAACTTAGAAATCCCCGATATCGTATTTTGGGGAAATTGTGTAGGGAAAATGAAATCTGCTAACACCCGGGGACCTGGAAAATTATCTAGCAAACACTGAGAGATAAGCAGGCACCCATGAAGTTTGTAGGGTTCCTAGGCACTCTAGTTAAGTCTCACAAGTGATCAAACATGGCAATTTCAAAAATTATGGTGCCTACAAACCCGACTACGGATCGTTTGCTAGATATTTAGGCGAAACAAGCAAGCTAGTTTACAACTAAACTATAAGATAACGGAAATACAACCTTTGTAGATCCGTTTGTCCACCTCCATAGCTCCGCAACGAAGTGCCTCCGCTGTCCAAGTGAACTCCCGGGCTCTAGCGTCGGCTTCGTCGAAGAATAAGCGAGCTAGGTCGTCGATGTCCATGCCGAAGATGATCTACGTCGAAGCATCGCAAGATCAAGCTCTCACTTCACCAAGTCATGAAACTTGTGAAGAAAACACACTCTACTACTTGGCAAGAGGTAGAGGATGAAGAAATAGGAAGTGGGTTAACTTTAGAATTGGATTTCTCACTCAAAACATCAATCCACCATTGATGACCTCAAGCTTCTTCACTTGAAGCAAGGAAGAAGAAGAAGGAAAATGATATGATAAGTTAAAAGAATAAGAAAAGAAAATGAATTCTTATCATAATTTTAACTAGAGTCAAGTGTAGAGAATGAATCATGGTTAGTGGGAATGGTTAGGGTTAAGGATGAGATAAGAATGGTTGACTTGAACAAAGCTTCATGAAGCTTCAACTAAAGAACAAAATTAGCCACCATTCTTTTCTCTTTTCTTTTATTCATTTATCAAAAATGAAAAGGATAATTAAATAAGATAAATGAATAATAAATAATAAACCCTAACCATTTCATTAACCAAGGTTTAATCTTTACACTTGAACCCTAGCATGACATGTATCATCAAACATGATACAATCAAGTGCACAAAAGTATATCGCATATACAATGCGCCCATCCGAGTGAGAAAATCCATCTTAAGTAAACCGATACTAGTTGATGCAAAGTAATATATCAAATATATAAATATGCATTAAATCATTAAATCAACACTTGATTCAATGACCCGGTTATGTCGCACACACCCGACTAGTATACAATATATCGGCTTATCGAATCAACGCTTGAATCGATAACTAGGTTATATCGCATACAACCATTCGATATATTTATCGCGAGAATAGAATACGGTATCACATACACGCATTATTCTCGGTCCCGCACATATCTCATATGCGCTCCTATTTCGTTTCGCTTGAGCCAGGAAACCTCTGTGTAGGACTCTAAAGACTCGTCAATACGCCGGCAGCAGGCGATGATCATATCAAACACCCACAAGCCGCAAGCGGTCTGCTAAACGTAACGGCCACCCGGGTATTAAGCGATCTGAAGATCGACGAGCAAGCCCGCTCACACTCCAGTGAATCCAACCAGTAACACTACCGTATAGTCCGGTCTGTTCGTCTGATATGTCGCATATCTCGCCTAGGGGTGGTAAACGTCAGACCCCAATAGCTCGATAAATCATGCCGACGTAGGGTCCATAACATTCGTGAAACTACTGATAACTCTTACCAGTATATCACTGCAACCCTGGCCAGGGATTTCCTGTTATGGCCAGTCGAGCATTGCACAACATCAACCCCCAATACCGGGAGAGACGAATCCCCTCCTATCGCTCATTGCCTCCATGTGAATCGGGACTGTACCCAAAAACCACCTGTTTGCACAACTCAGTAGAGCCGTGGTAGGGTGGAAATCAAAGCACAGTGGGAGACACACAAGACTCTATGACGATCTCGGGTCAACAGACTAAGCTGTACCGGTGTCACCAGAGAACTTCCATCTGACGTGAGGTATAATACCATCTGGGAGTTCTCGGCGAGTCCGTTCAGTGTACCCAGTCTCCACTGAGCACCCGCATACCATCTTCGATGTCAAACACCAATGGATATGGGATCATCCATCGCCCATCGCATGGGTCGAGAAGATATGCGCTAGTCTACTCTGGAATATCGATGCCCCGTCTCGATATTCCCTCGACTAGGAACATTTCAAGGATGTATCATGGACTACCCAGGCCCCACTAGTATGATCTACATCATAGTCCTGGAAGTCGAGTACACATCCTATAGGCTTTATCAACATGTAATCAGAGAGACAGAAAGTATACATGTTAAGATAAAGTGCAACCAGATAGCGTACTATCATGTCGAGCAAGAAAGTCCTCCCTATATATGTCCCAGCATCCACTACAATATACATTCTATGTACAGTAATGGCCTCTAGGGCATACATATAACTAACAATCTCCCACTTGCACTAGGGCCATCTGTAGCAGTGGTTGTAGTATCTCATACTTAACCATCCCATAAAAGTGTCTCTCTTTGGGAAAAAGGCCTTCGTGAGTGGATCCGCCGTGTTGTCCTCTGAGTCTACTCTCCTTACCTCGATCACCCTGGAGATCAACTATCTCCACGATCAGGTGATGCTGCCTCAGAATACGTCTGGGTCACTGATGGGACCAGGGTTCCAAGGGCCAAAGCCACACTTCCATTGTCATACAATGGCAGGAACCTAGTTCATCTTATGAACCAATATACACCCAAACTTCCTCTTTGGTAGTATCTTTAATAGCGATGTTACCAGCCTTTATCGTCTAGTTTGTCACGGTATCTAGCTTGGAAATCTTCCAACATACCGTCCCTTTACTGAGGGTAAAGACAATGCCTGTGACTGACATTCAGTCGTCTTTATCACCCTGGAACACTTCCAGTGATTCTCCCCAGGATCGATTGATACAATCTCACTATACCTAGTGAGAACCCTAATATCCCTTTAGATCTATTTCATAGGTCCAAATCTCAGGATTTAGGAGGTATCATCTTTATCCTATTTGGAGAATCCTTGTGATAATAGGAGATTGACCGATCATAGTATAGGAAACTCTTTTCCTATCAAGAGTATGTTGTCTACGTACAATACGAAGATGACTACCTTACTCTCTACTACCCTTTTGTATATACAAGGTTCGTCTATCATTTTGATGAAGTCAAACACTTTGACTATGACATCAAAACAGACGTTCCATCTCCGCGATGCCTGCTTCATTGTGTAAAGCAACTTGCACACGTTTCCGCTGCTCCCACTGTTTACGAAGCCCTCTGGCTGTGTTCTTATAGACGTTCTCTTCTAAATCAGTATTTAGAGAAGCAGTCATGGCACCCAACCGCCAGATATCGTAGTCATGGTGTGTAGCCGTGGTAAGTAGGATCTGGATAGACTTAAGCATAGCTACTGGAAAAAGGTTTCATCATTATCCATGCCTGGTCGATGACGAAAACCTTTAACAAGTCTAGCTTTGAAAGTCTCAACTTTTCCATCTACACCAAGTAATCTTCTCAAGATATACTTGCTCCTGATGGGGATTTAACCCTTCAGATATAGCAGCTAAAGTCCATGCTTTGCTGGTGTACATGGATTCCATCTCAGATCGCTAAGCATCCAGCCATTCTTACAGAGTCCCTACTCTCGATGGCCTGCTCGAAACTAGTTGGGTCATCATCTCATGATGCAATCCTTGCTCCCACTGTCATCGAGAAACCGAGGTATCTCTCAGGTGGATGAGGAACCCTACTAGATCGGCGGAGAGGCTGAGGTTCGTCGGAAACTATTGAATCCTTTGGTTCTACCAAATCATTAGCAGTTTTGTACAGCTGGAACCTTTCCAGTTTTACAGAACTGATCTTGCCTCGATCTTGTCCGGATTTTGCTTTTGACATAGGCCGGACAATCCCAAATCTTAACTTACTTAAGAGATAGGCTCTTCCCATACCATATCTCATATGGAATGGTAGGCACTGATTTGAATCAAACCTAATTCAATAGGTATGCAGCTTCTCAAGTGCATAACCTCAAAAGGAAATAGGTAACTCAGTAATACTCATCATAGAGCACACCATATCTAATATTGTGCAATTGCTCCGCCCTGATACACCGTTGTGCTGTGGTGTATTCAGAGGAGTAACACTGAGAGAGAATCTCATTCTCCTTTAGAATAGTCCAGGAATTCTATGCACAAGTATTCTCCTCCCTGATCTCATCATAGGACATAATACTTATACCCGTATTTTGGTTCTCTACTTCTAACTTATATTCTGTGAATACCTCAAAAGGTTCGGACTTATGTTTCAGCAGGAACATACGACTGAATCTTGAGAGATTATCAGAGAATATAATGAAGTATAAAGAACCATTCTTGGCATGTGCAGACAGGAGACCTTACGTACATCATCATGTATCAGTCCCAAGAGTTTAGTAACTCTTCCTCTGTTTCCAATAAACAGAGCTATGGTCATCTTATCTTTGTGACACGACCGGCAAGTTTCATAAGATGTAAATTCAAACTGATTTAAATATACATCTAAATGTAACTTCAGCCAGTCGGGTCGCATCGATATGACCTAGTCTACAATGCTTCAAGAAGAATTCGTTCATTTCTGAACTCTTCTTCTTGTGTGTGTTCAGTATACTAGGAACTGTAGTTTGATTTAGAACGTTAATGCTTTTAGATAGCGTGCCTGAACCGATCAACTTTTGATATAGGAAATGTTCAAAACATTATCCATCAATACAAAATTATATCATTTCTTTACTAACAAAGAGATAGATACGATTTTGTATATCAGGTTCGGTATCTAATAACATTCGTTCAGAATTAATGTATTCGTAATACAGGGTGACGGTGACCAACAGACTTGGCTGCAACACTTGCCCCGTTTTCTGTCTCATGAAACTTATCACCCGTTCTCAGTTTTTCTACCTTTCTGTAGCCCTATGTAACAGATTACATATCTGGGATCCTGATCTGGTATCACATACCCAGGACGTAGAGAATACAGAGAAACAGTTCTACATAATGAACACACCCGAAGATGATGCATCAGCATGCACTCTCTTCGTTTGGGCGGCACGGGAATTCTGGTATTCCCCTATTTCCTGCTCTGTCTTATAACAATTATAAGTTGGAGCGGGACCAACGTTC
This sequence comes from Agapanthus africanus, assembly GCA_030015575.1. NCBI lineage: Eukaryota > Viridiplantae > Streptophyta > Magnoliopsida > Asparagales > Amaryllidaceae > Agapanthus > Agapanthus africanus. The sequence goes on along the minus strand of JASDDO010000026.1, from coordinate 392,209,384 downwards.
CCCAGCTCAGTATAACAAGCGGGTTCGGTCAATACATCCATATTATTATCTTGATTAAGGCGTGATATGGTCGCTACCAGGAGAGAGAGAGAAGAAAACACTCAGCGTGCGCTCTTGCAAGATCAGATTGGTTATATATTTTATCTAATCAGGATGGCTCCCACTGTTTTTATCAAATCTTCCTTCAAACCCTAAAAGGAAAGACTAGCCGGGATTAATTACACTCTACAAGTTCGCCAATCTTTCAGCCAGGCCAGTGTCGGTACTTTGAGGGAGGTTCCCCGTGCTTTCGCACGGACCTAATTACTGTAAACCTCGTTTTCCCAGAGGCGTAACCCCGTTGACACCTTTCTAGACACCTACTTGATCGGCTAATTGCAAAGTGCAAAACTCTCCCAGGAGTAACAATTACTCGCAGTGGGTATCGGGATCCAACTATCACATAGAAGGTATGCAATCTCATTGCAAATTCCAACACTTGAAACTCCCGATAAAGGTTTTTACCCCTAGCACCTATGACCTTAACTATGGTCAACAAATCATAAGTACTAGTCAAGTTCTACCCGTCATTTCGTGATTAATTAGACCCACCCACATGACCCTTAACTAAGGTCAACAAAGTCACGCGACTGTCCTAACTAATCGCATCATATGCGGTGTAGGAAGACATCACTTAGCTACCGTACACTGTGCCTTGACTATGGTCAACAAACACAGCACGAATACTAAGTACTCTACTTCCTAAAATGACGGAGGGTTGCGGCTGGTTTTTGTGAAAACCTTTAACGCTTTGAACTTGATCTCGTTGCGGAATCAAATGATTTTTAAATGGAATGTTTTTGAGGCTTTTCTAGTTTTGCTAAAGGGGTCACTTCCGATGAAGGGATCGTCGGCCCTTTCCTCGTCGAATGAGGTGCGGGATATATCATATATATCACTGTGCAAAGCAGAAACTATAGAAGCGATCAAATACAAACCGAGTGTGTAGCATCTGCCAGTTATTGCTAAAGGAGTCACTCCCGGTGAAGGGATCTCGGTCCTTTCCTCATCGAATAAGGTGCAGGATGTTCTATAATGAACACCGCGATGCAAAGCAAGAACTGTAGCTACCTGTTTTATTTTGAAATTCGATTCCACAACATCAATTAGGTTTATTTTCTTTCATTAATCTCATTAATGAATATCCCATCATTTTAAGTTACCTAAACATCACAGATAGATATGACGTACACTTATGCCATCCGCATTCGCCTCGATGTCCCCTCGTGCACCGTTAGGTTAGGTAACTAACGGCAGAGCGGGGCAGGGCTAGCGCGGGTGTAAAACATAAGCAACGTCTATATAATATATCATATATACTATATATAATACCTGTCACAGAACATCGCATGATCACAGATAAAACACAGCAGAAGAAACATATGAAATATTGGATATACTAGGACGTCCGTGTTTTCAATACGAGCCAGTATAAAACACGGATTCCACGGTCGTGATGAATAGCCAATCCCACACCCCTAGACCCCTACGAGAGCGGCAAGCAACCCTACCAATTCTAGGGTTAGGAGACCCGGACTCGACTCCTCGAGTTGGTCTCCCACTGGACCCCAGAACCCGGTTACTTGTGCTCCCCTCCTTGGGTCTATCCTAGTGCAGAAAAGTAAATAATATACAACAACGGTGACAACTTCCGCAACCTGGAAGTGCCCCAATAAAAGAATATTACATACAAGTTTTTACATGAATGAAAATGAAAAACACTCACCTCACATAAAAACCCCCGGCTATTCAAACACAACGATCCAATATAACATATCCAGCAACACATAACATCACATGTCATCAACGTAAGTAAATATGCGCATCCCAATTGTCGTTGACATATAGCAACGAAACCGGCGATATCACATATTACACTTACGGTCACAGAAAAGAAAATGTAAAACTACAACAGTTGGAATCCGCAACCTCCTCAGACATCGCATGCCTGACCAAATGAAATACTTAGACATCGCATGCCTAACAATTATAAACCCCGCATTTTAGTCTCATTATCGAAAACTCTTTTCAATATCAAGTCGGGAAATTCAACAAGATTCCCGACATCCTGATCGAATGCTCGTCGCAAACTTTAGTAGGCGGCCGCACCCCCGATGCCGTCGACGAAGTGCACCAAGGCGGAACACCGCTGCCGCGAGCACCCGAACGGATGCTTTCGGCGACGGGGTTCTCCTGCAGTCACTTGGTCGGGGCTATGGAGTGAGGCTGTCTATTAAGTTTACCGGCGAGTATCCGCGTTCACAACGTGATTGCAACGGACTTTTGATCACATCAAAATTCCGTGGCAACCGATCAAGTGAGACTAAACTGCTACGTTTATAACATTCATTCAGTTATCATATAACTTCTTGTGAATTCCAATTATTGTATCACATTCCGGATAAATAGAAAATGCTAAACTTTTCGATCGAACAATCGAACACCCAAGTTTTCCCGATACAGATCAACACATGAAACAAGTCTAAAAACATTCATTTCGTGCCTCAGTACCAACGGTCCAGCCGTAGAAGGGTCAAGCCAACGCCTCACATGTGGCACGCCGTACTGCCCCAAACCCGAAGGTTCAAAGGGTAGTTCAAGACGGTCACATAATCGAGTTAAGGTTTGTTGTCTTCTAGAGGGACCATCGTGTTACTTGCACTACTTAGAACGTGATTAAACTACAGAAATATCCAACACTTGGAAATTTCCCGACAAGGGAAAAATTGGGTATTTATATCCGGTCGAACTTTTTAACATATTCAAAAATTATCCGGAAAAACACATAGACAAAATTTGACAATCCGATCGAATGTACGAACCCCCTATACAACCCAAAATACTCAACTCTTGATTTCAGAAAAAAATATTCCAAGAAAACCAACACTGAAAAATAGGAGTTACTGTGCAAAAATGAGTGCCTAATAAGACAAAACGGCGGCGGAAGGGCCGCATTAGCAGGCTAATACCGCGGTTCCGCCGCACTTTTGAGGGATCATTAGGTAATTTTTGCACCGTAATTCTTAGATTTCCCTGCTTATTTTTCTGCATATTTTTAATTTGCAAAAATCCACATTTTACAAAAAAGTACAGAGAGCAATTTGGAAATCGGATTTCGGTTCGATCGGACTTCAAACTCCGTCTACGCTTCGCCTAAGGCTCTAGCTAGGCTCTGATACCACTGTAGGGTTCCTAGGCACTCTAGTTAAGTCTCACAAGTGATCAAACATGGCAATTTCAAAAATTATGGTGCCTACAAACCCGACTACGGATCGTTTGCTAGATATTTAGGCGAAACAAGCAAGCTAGTTTACAACTAAACTATAAGATAACGGAAATACAACCTTTGTAGATCCGTTTGTCCACCTCCATAGCTCCGCAACGAAGTGCCTCCGCTGTCCAAGTGAACTCCCGGGCTCTAGCGTCGGCTTCGTCGAAGAATAAGCGAGCTAGGTCGTCGATGTCCATGCCGAAGATGATCTACGTCGAAGCATCGCAAGATCAAGCTCTCACTTCACCAAGTCATGAAACTTGTGAAGAAAACACACTCTACTACTTGGCAAGAGGTAGAGGATGAAGAAATAGGAAGTGGGTTAACTTTAGAATTGGATTTCTCACTCAAAACATCAATCCACCATTGATGACCTCAAGCTTCTTCACTTGAAGCAAGGAAGAAGAAGAAGGAAAATGATATGATAAGTTAAAAGAATAAGAAAAGAAAATGAATTCTTATCATAATTTTAACTAGAGTCAAGTGTAGAGAATGAATCATGGTTAGTGGGAATGGTTAGGGTTAAGGATGAGATAAGAATGGTTGACTTGAACAAAGCTTCATGAAGCTTCAACTAAAGAACAAAATTAGCCACCATTCTTTTCTCTTTTCTTTTATTCATTTATCAAAAATGAAAAGGATAATTAAATAAGATAAATGAATAATAAATAATAAACCCTAACCATTTCATTAACCAAGGTTTAATCTTTACACTTGAACCCTAGCATGACATGTATCATCAAACATGATACAATCAAGTGCACAAAAGTATATCGCATATACAATGCGCCCATCCGAGTGAGAAAATCCATCTTAAGTAAACCGATACTAGTTGATGCAAAGTAATATATCAAATATATAAATATGCATTAAATCATTAAATCAACACTTGATTCAATGACCCGGTTATGTCGCACACACCCGACTAGTATACAATATATCGGCTTATCGAATCAACGCTTGAATCGATAACTAGGTTATATCGCATACAACCATTCGATATATTTATCGCGAGAATAGAATACGGTATCACATACACGCATTATTCTCGGTCCCGCACATATCTCATATGCGCTCCTATTTCGTTTCGCTTGAGCCAGGAAACCTCTGTGTAGGACTCTAAAGACTCGTCAATACGCCGGCAGCAGGCGATGATCATATCAAACACCCACAAGCCGCAAGCGGTCTGCTAAACGTAACGGCCACCCGGGTATTGAGCGATCTGAAGATCGACGAGCAAGCCCGCTCACACTCCAGTGAATCCAACCAGTAACACTACCGTATAGTCCGGTCTGTTCGTCTGATATGTCGCATATCTCGCCTAGGGGTGGTAAACGTCAGACCCCAATAGCTCGATAAATCATGCCGACGTAGGGTCCATAACATTCGTGAAACTACTGATAACTCTTACCAGTATATCACTGCAACCCTGGCCAGGGATTTCCTGTTATGGCCAGTCGAGCATTGCACAACATCAACCCCCAATACCGGGAGAGACGAATCCCCTCCTATCGCTCATTGCCTCCATGTGAATCGGGACTGTACCCAAAAACCACCTGTTTGCACAACTCAGTAGAGCCGTGGTAGGGTGGAAATCAAAGCACAGTGGGAGACACACAAGACTCTATGACGATCTCGGGTCAACAGACTAAGCTGTACCAGTGTCACCAGAGAACTGCCATCTGACGTGAGGTATAATACCATCTGGGAGTTCTCGGCGAGTCCGTTCAGTGTACCCAGTCTCCACTGAGCACCCGCATACCATCTTCGATGTCAAACACCAATGGATATGGGATCATCCATCGCCCATCGCATGGGTCGAGAAGATATGCGCTAGTCTACTCTGGAATATCGATGCCCCGTCTCGATATTCCCTCGACTAGGAACATTTCAAGGATGTATCATGGACTACCCAGGCCCCACTAGTATGATCTACATCATAGTCCTGGAAGTCGAGTACACATCCTATGGGCTTTATCAACATGTAATCAGAGAGACAAAAAGTATACATGTTAAGATAAAGTGCAACCAGATAGCGTACTATCATGTCGAGCAAGAAAGTCCTCCCTATATATGTCCCAGCATCCTCTACAATATACATTCTATGTACAGTAATGGCCTCTAGGGCATACATATAACTAACAAAGTTTTACCCAAGACCCTAGCCCCAACACCCTCACCTGGGCCGCAGATTTATTCCTTCTGGCCGCAATTTGCGACCAGGGTGGGTTGGATTTGTCTTGTTTTTGTTCTTTTGCTCCATCTCCATTATACTAGACCTTTCACATGTGCAAAATTGGCCAATTTCACTTGGGGTAAAATCCGGGACTATTTCTTGAGTTGCTGCATTGTTTCGCGACTTCGTTTTAATTTTGGATTTGGTACTTGATTTTTTCTTCCATCGTCTAATTTTTATACGTCAGCGACGGGGATTGTTTGGTGCTTTTGCAGGTGTAGTCTATAAGTTTTAACCTATGAGCGGAACGTGTGCTGTTTTGGTTTTCCGACTTGATTTTAATATGCATTTGCGATTATGTATTGGTTGTAGGTAGCCCCACGTGGATTTCAAGATGACGAGGATGAGCGTGGCGTCATCGACTCCAGCAAGCGAGGATCAGGTGAGTAGATTTTATCTACGGGGGAAGTCGGATGGATAGCGTATAGCACCCCCGCAGTTCGTAGTGTAGTGTATGGTACATATTATATGGATATATTTATATGTTTATTTTAAGATTATGATTATCTAGATAGACCTTGGGAGTCATGGATAATTTTAGTATAATTGGATGATAGTGTCGTTAGTGAGTTTAGTCGCGAGCCCTAGAATAAGGTTTACACCCACTCACACACACATGCTTACCTTGTTTTACTTGTGTGTATATGGGGATATGTATTTATGTATACACACATGGGTATTGGACTATGTATATATATACGTATACCTACACGTGGTTGATGAGGATTGTATATGGCATTTGGAGATGAGTCGATGAGATTGGGCATGATGCTATGAGATCGGTGATATGTTTTGTTTCGTATTGTGAGATACGACATGAGATTTTAGCGGGCCTTTAGGCGTGTGTTTTCATACACGCATATATATGCAGATGGTATCAGTTTGTACTAGACTTAGATCAGTACCCCCAGTTCATGAGATATGATGATAAGGATTCCAGATAAATGATGAGATAAATGTGATATTCGACCCGTAACAAGATTTAGGATGCCGTACGATGGATTTACCGTACGAGCAATATATTGATGATAGATCTGCACTCTTGACTCGAGGATGTCAAGTTATTTATTGTATCGTATGTGATACTATTGAGGCGGGTCACCGACTATTATATTTATATGTATCGACTTAGATTTAGGTGGTTTCCTTACCTTTCCAATAAGCCTGTTAGTTTAGTCCTGTAGTTTACGTATAGAAGTTTGACAAGACACGAGTCATACCTATTTCAAAACTAACAAATCATGAGTATTTTAAAGACAGGACAAGGGATTCTATGGATATTTTCAAAAGACAAATCTTTTCTTAAAAACACCGTAGCCCTTATTTTTCTAAACACCACGATTCGTCTTATTTCAAATAGCAAAACTGTATGACATATATATATTGATGTAGATTCATCATTGTTGTGTTTATTATTCATTTTCCGTATATTCTTGCTATTCGCATCGCATGGCATGTTTAAATGTGTTTATTGTTATATTAAACCCATGCTGTCAGGACACCAGCACCATTATCGATGATGCGTATGCTCCAGGAACACCTTCTTGCCGGCTCACACACTTCATCATCGATAACTGCCATGTCACTACACAGTATAATTGCTGACATCAGGATATGACTCCTTGCATGACATACTTGCGTACATACATATTGTACACCCATGCTTACATTTCTATTATATGTCGCATACATCATGCTTTATGATTATAGGCATTGAGATATGTTGTTTCCATGATATTTCTGGATTTAAGAACCGTGGGTATTTCAAAAGAAAGTATGTACTGTTTTAAAAACCCGGTTTCTCTTTATATGATATTTCAGAAGCCACCATGAGTTTTATCAGTTCTGATATATATATACCCCATGCGTGGAGGAGTCGTGGGCCGTGTGCGGGTACATGGTGGGGCCTGGAGGTATCCTGGGGTAAGAAAAGTATGTCGATGGACCACGCCGATGAGCCTGACAAGGGAAGCATTCCTACCGGTGATACTATTTGGGGTTCGGCGGATATCCGGAGGATACCGACCGGAGTCGAGAGATGATATGGGCCGATCCGGACTGATGGAGCCCGTGGGCCGATCCGGACTGACGGAGCCCGATATATGAGGATCTACGTGCCGATGCTGGGCACGGGTTTCATGATGTTTTCGAGTGCCAATGCTGGACACTCAGCTTCCATGATTTTGATGTGTCGCGAGGGACACACATTGATTTATATCCACATAGTTTCATGCATTTGCTTTTATGACATTTACATGCATGATGTTGTTATGTCATTGGTTGACACGTGGACGAGATCCACATGCATACAGGCATTGATTACCTAGTTGGATGATATCCGCATACTTATAGACTTCATGATATAGTTGACACTGATTTCATGATCATTACATTGATGACACCTCATGTTTATGATTTGTTGCTACCTGAGGCACTGACACGACCACTTGGTATTACACTGATGTATAGATGTTTACCCTTGTCGCCTTATCATGCTTCAGACTTTATCATATTGAGGATATATATTACTGATCGTATTGACCTAGGATTCAGTCATACATACGATTTCTGCTTTGTGATGTTTTCTACTCACGAGTTGGCAACTCACCCCCGTTGTGCCACAGTTTCTTGCAGGTTTTTGCCGTACAGGTTTTTCTTTGGCGGCTTTGTTGGCACATTACTTCATTCCGGGTGATTGCTTTAGTAGGTGGGTTCACTCGCATCGTGACCACCATTGTAGTTATTTATTTTTAGCTGTATCTAGTAAAATTCCATAAAACAGACTTGTATATTTATTCAGACTTAGAAAACCAGTTGTATATTCTTTCGACCTTAGAGTCGCGCGTTGTATTTTCATTGTTTTCTTGATATTTTGAGTACTTTTTTTTAGTTTTGATCCTCGCCCTTCGGTGTTGTATATTATACTGCTTGCGTGGTTGTGACCGTCGAATGACGAAGAGCTAGCTCTCTCTTGGGGATGCCTTTATTCATATTATTCATGTTGTACCTCGTTCGGGGCCAGTATTTACAAAGAAAACTCTGCCGAAATTTTCAGAAATGATTTGATGTTTTTAAAACGCATAATTCGGTTTATACTATTAAAACCACTTGCTTTTATACGAATTTTCCCTTATTTATTATTTAAAATGCTTTTAGATTTCTGGGCTTTTGGCTTACTTGAATTAGATGTTGTCTTATTGACTTCATATGATTCGAGTGCCAGTCGCGTACTATTTCGGGTCGTGACAGAGATCCTCTGCATACATGCATTGATTATATTGTTGGACGACATCCACCACCAACATACATGAATTGATTATATTTTGGACGAGATCCACCTGCATACATGCATTGATTATATTGTTGGATGATATCGACTTGCTGATAGGCTTTTATTATGTGTTGGCATATATGCAGATATGGTCACCCTAGATATCATAGTATTACCTTTATGATATAGTTGACCTAGGAATCGTTGTTTATTTCGATTTCTACCTAATGATGTTTTTCTATTCACGAGTTGGCAACTCACCCCCGTTGGGCCACAGTTCTTGCAGGTTGACCGCATGGATCTGCAGCGGCATCGTTGGCACATACCTGTTTTTCGGGTGATTTGCTTTTGGTAGGTGATACCTATTGTATCGTTCCACTCTTGTATTATTCCTATTGTACCTAGTAAACTCCATCAATTCAGAAACTAGCTATTGTATATGTTGCAGACTTAGAAGACTTGTAGTTGTGAGACTTGAGCTATTGGTTTTATGTTCGCTTTTGGGGTTGATGTCTTGCTTTACTTTATCTTTTGTGTTGATCTTCGCCGTTAGGCGTCGTCGTATACTTGTTATTTATGCTGGTGGTGGTTGTTTCCGCCGTTGGGCGTGATTTGCTCCCGTTTGGGGATGCTTTATTATATTCTTTGTTGTACCCATTTTCGTGGTTAGTTTTTACAAGGGAGGTGCTGCCCAAATTTTCAAAAGAAAAAACATGGTTTACTATACCTTTATTTCAAAGTTTCACCTCTTTATTTCTTAAAAAGGTTTAGATTTCTGGGTTTCAGCTCACTTGAATTACGTTACGCTTGTAGACTCGCGTGATTTAAGTGCTGGTTGCGAGCTAATATTTTGGGTCATGACAAAGTTGGTATCAGAACGTTAGGTTTAACCTTGGATGGAGTCTAGGTTTGACTATGTGGGGTCTAGGGCGTATATATTTTGGAACCTAGGCTTGAACTTACGGAACTTAGACTTGAACAAGGGAGTGTTAGACTCCAACTTTCGTTACATAGGCTGACCCTGATTGATGGAGTAGGTAGCTTGAGTAGTGTGACGTACAGTACGTATGTTCCGCGGCATATTTACGATAGGATACTCCTCTTAAGTGACCTTAGGATGTACATATCTTGAGACTTGTGATTCTCTTCGTTTCCTTAATTATACATCCATTTGAGATCCTTGATTCTATTCGCTTACATGATCATACTCTCACCGATTCCGTTCCTTCATATGATAATATATTTTTCTGGATCTGTTGATTCATTTCATCACTTTGATCTTTTTCGTCGATATTTGATTGAGGTTCCTGTCACCATGGTTTGAGCGCAGTTTGATCTGCTGCTATTGATGCGGTCAGGGTGAGCTCGTCGTGGATGAGGACTGACCATCGTGTTTTCTGGTGACATGGGAACGTATCGATGTAGTGTTGTGTTGTGACCTCTCGTTTCAGACGAGTGTACGGTTTTGTACCGGATGCTCAGCCTATTGTTTGAGGCTGCCTGGTGTGAGAGAACTGTTGATGTACAGTATACCTCAGAGATTGTGATGTCATCGACCGTGCAGACAGATGACCCAGCTGTTGCTGAGATTGATGTGATGTCGCTTCCAGAGCTTACGAGCTGAGATCGCTGGAGCTTCCAGGCAGAGATGCGACAGGTGATAGCTAGTCTATCTTGAGTTGAGAGACAGAGGTGATTCGTCAGTTTTGATGTGTCGACACAGGCCCTGTTAAGTTGAAGATTTCCAGTATGGAGAATCTTAATCAGATCTAGAGTAGATCGATCCAGAGATGACGTTGTTCGTCGGATGTTCCGATGTGAGATCGTTAAGCTGGCCAGTTTCAGATAGAGGACCTCACACAGATATGTTGTGAGTTGATCAAGAAACGGACGAGTATTGAGTATTCCTCCGATGATTGGGGAGAGTTTCCGAGGACGTGTTCCGCTAGAGATCTTCTACAGAGTGATGAAGATACCGAGTTTATGATTTCGAGTCCGTGTGAGAGATTCCGGATTGACCGTGGCCGAGAAAAAATTGCAGTACGCAGATAGCATGATGTGACGTCAAGGTGGATGATAATAAAGATGAGTGGAGCAAGAGGTTCGTGCGAGAGGTTAGCGAGCCGTTGTTACTCCCCGTTGAGATTAGAGTGTAACGCTTTGAAAATCGTTTCGGTGATATTTCGAAAAATCGGTAAAATAAGGGGGTTTTCTGTAAAAAGTCAAAATGCAAATATCTTATTATAAAAATTAAATATACATATTCTAGCTATGTAATTGCTATTATTTGGTATTTATTGAGCCGCTGGTGAAATTTCAAATTTTCTGAAAAAAATATTATTTTATTATTATTTAAGCCGTCACTAATACATTTAATTAGGGAAAATTACAAATTGGAATGAGTTGAAACAAATTTTGTGCATCATAAAACATTAAATAAAAATTTATCATGTGGTTTTTGGAACGAAATCATTTTCCAAAACGGTTTGGAAATTATTGAAGAAAAAAGGCTTTTTTTTAGCGTAAATGGATGTTTGGGGTATTGTATTTATCATTTTTCATCACCCCACACCCGTGTCCTCACCCACACACCCCCACTTACTCCTCCCCATGGCTGAATTCAGCACCCACCATATTTTTCCCCACTTGATTTTCAAGGAAAAAGAAATGAAAGAAAAGAAAAGAAAATGAGTGAAGTAGTTACACTTTTGACTTTGTTTGACCTTGACCTTGTCCCCCCCCATTTTCCTCACCTCCCTCTCTCTCCCCCACCCACTTTTCTGGCCGAAATTCCTTCTCCCCACAGCAGCGCCCCCCTCCATTTTCCCCTCTCTTTTCCCTTCAAAACTTCATGAAAAATTGCATCAAAAATCCACCAAAAATCCCACAAAATCAAAATCAAAGTCCTACCCATTTTAGCTTAGCCCGTTTAGCATGGATCCTTGTGAAAAGAGAGCATTTTGGGAGTCCATGGAGTCTTGTGGACCTTCATATATTTTTGGGTATAATTCTAAAACTTTTTGTTGCTTAAATTGTTACTAATTTCTTAAGCTAATTTAATTAAGTGTTATTTGGATATGTGAGTTTAATTGCAAGTTTTGGAATTCAAGTTGTGAAATTGAATGCAAGTTAGGGTTTATAAAATTGGTGTATGGTTGTGTGTTATAATTAGGCTTTGTTGTCATGTTAATACAAGTTTAGTAGCTAGTGCTAATGGCTAGCTTAAAATTTTTGTTATTTTGCTAATTTGCTTACTAGGTTTTTGAAATTTGTTAAATTCTTGGGATTAAAAATGTGATTAGGTTTTTCTTGGCTTCATTAACTTTATTAAGTGTGGTTTAATACTTTGGATCATGCAATTCTAAGCTAGATTGTAGTTTGTGCATTTTGCTTTGAAATTGTTAAAAAGGGTATTTTTGTAAACTAGAATATTAGGATTTTTGGAATTTAATGAGATTAAATTCCGGAAATTGTTTATACGACTTATTTAAGATATTTAATAAATATATTGGCCGCTACATTCATTTAAACATCGTGTTTTGTACAAAAACGGCGAATTGTGCTTGCTAGATTTTCGGAAAAATGACTTTTTAAGTGAAATTGGCGTTTTTGTGAGTTTTAACCTAGTTTATATTAAAATTAGTGTTCGTGAATGTGCAAATGAGTGTGATTGGATTTTCTCGATGGTTTGACGTTCGTACATCGACATCGAGAGTTGGTTTGACTATTCCTGCATGCGTGGGCGATAGGTTTGGACCTATGCGTGATACGCGTGCCGATTTGATTTTCGTATGCCGTTTCGATTTCGAATTTAGTTTTAATGCGATATGGTACGTTATGATATGTAGGTACCCCCATGTGGACTTCGAGACGACAAGCAAGCGCGTGGCGACGTCGGCACCGGCTAGCGAGGACCAGGTGAGTAGATTTATATCTACGGGGAGAAGTCGGGTGGATGGCGTATAGCACCCCCGCAGTCCGTGGTGGTGTATACGGATGCGTATACACACCAACAATTATTATATGTTTTTGGGATTAATAACGGTGCTTAGGATGGATATTAGTGTGTTGGATTATTTTAGCATTGCGAACCCTAGGGTAGTGTTGCACTACACATACACACCTACATACTTGCATACATTCCTATTGATATGTGCTCATGGGATTCATTATAGTTATGTGTTCATATGGGTATGGGACTATGTGTTCACATACGGATTGAGGATGATACTTGGGATTGAACTGAGTCGAGGAGATTCGATTTGAGGCCGTGAGATCGGTGATATAGCAGGGTTCGTATTTTAGATACGACATGACGTTGTAGCGGGTCCTTGACGTAGTGTTTCACACACGTCCATACTTACGTAGGCGGTATCAGTATGGTACTAGACGTAGATCAGTACCCCGATCATGATATTTGATAAAGAGGATACCAGGTGAATAGTATGATGAATGTGATATTGACCCGTACCCAGATTGGGATGCCGTACGACGGATTTACGTACGAGCTATATTGATGATTGATCCGCACTCTTGACTTGGGATGCCTGATTATAGATATGGTATCGGATATGATATTATTGAGGCGGGATCACCGACTATACATATACAGGTATGTATATGTATCGACTCAGATGATAGGCGGTTTCCTTACCTGTAGTTCAGCTTGTTAGTTCAGCCGTATCGTTTAGTGTAGTTGTTAGATTAGATTAGACTTCTTACCTATTTCAAAAACTAACGAATCGTGGGCATTTTTAAAGACAGCTCAAGGGAATCTACGGATATTTCAAAAATGACGTATCTTTTCATAAAAACACCGTAGCCCCTATTTTCAAAACCCCATGATTCGTGTTATTTCAAAAGGCACCATTCGTAGGACTTATATTAGATTATTGCAGATTAGTTATCGTTGTGTCTAGTATTCAGCTCCCGCACATTATTGCTGTTCGCTTTGCCTCGCATATTTATTTTGCTGCATATTCCATTATTGATATCATGCTGTTAGGACACCAGCACCATTACCGATGATGCGTATGTACCACGTACACCTACTTGCCGGCTCACACACATCTTCATCGGTAATTGCCATGTCACGTACACTTTAGAGAATATAATTGCTTGACTTAGATTGTTAGCTGGTAGTTTTGACATGATATTAGTGTACTTCCCTTATATGCCATATTAGACTTTGTAGTTATTACCTACCACTTCATGCATACTGTTATTCAGTTGTTCATGCCTAGTTCATTATCATTGACATATGCACTTGTGATGATTTCTTGAGATTTATGATATTTCTGGATTTCGGGGAAAGCCGCAAAATTTACAACTTATGATCTTTTAAAATATAAAATGTTGTGGTTTTCTAGTGATGTAAAGTGTCGTCCACCATGAGTTTGCTATGGTTTTGGAGATCCGTGTCGAGGAGTGGAGGAACCGTCACGGGTACATGGTGGGCCCGGTATGGTACCCCGGGGCAAGATGAATGTGGTGTTGACGTTGAGCCCGGCAGGGGAGCACTACCTACCGGTGATATTACCCGACGCGTCGGATATCCGGAGGATACCGTCGTGGTCTTGAGATGGATGGTAGGGGCCGGTCCGGACTGACGGCGCCCTAGATATTGAGATTGAGACATTGATATTTCGAGACAGTGAGATTTATGTTTCGTGTCGATGCTAGACACTGTTGATACTGATTTCATTATGATACCTCAGTTTAAAAATACGAAGGAAATCTCACTAATTTATGAAAACAGTTTCTTCATTTACATGTATTCTGTTTCATGCATTCATACCTCATTCATATGATATATTGCTACCTGAGGCACTGACACGGGCACATGAAATTTCACTCGGGTTAGATATTTACCCTTGCCTTGTTATAGGCTGCATGTTATATACATTTTTGAGGATATATTATGATCATTGACCTAGGATTGCGTTATTTATGCGATTTCTGTGCGTAGATGTTTTTCTATTCACGAGTTGGCAACTCACCCCCGTTGTGCCCCAGTTTCTTGCAGGTTTGCCGTACAGGTTTCATTACGGCTTTGCGGGCTCAGTTTCATTCGGGTGACTTGCTAGTAGGTGGGTTTTTCTTGTATCGTACCCATCATATTACCTTGTATAATATTATTCAGTTGTATCTAGTAAATTCCATCAACCAAACATGTATTTATTGAGATAGAGACCAGTGTTGGTTATCCTTTCGACCTTAGAGTCGCTCGTTATATTTCTGGTGGTTTTGAGTTTCCTTTTGAGTTTTGATCCTCGCCGTTGGCGTTGTATATTATATTGTTTGTGTGGTTGTGACCGTCGATTGACGAAGAGCTAGCTCCCGCTTGGGGATGCCCTTTTCTTGATTTCGTATACTATTCATGTTGTATCCCGCTTGGGGGCCAGTTTTTACAAAGGAGACTCTGCCGAAATTTTCAGTAAATTTTTGATGTTTTAAAAACCGCATAATTCGGCTTATGCTATTGAAATTACTTGCTTTAAGTTGGTTTTTCCTGCACTCTACTATTTTCTTGGTTTGGATTTCTGGGTTTTCGGTTTACTTAGATTACGTACGCCTCGAGACGTTCGTAGTTTAAGTGCCGGTCATGTTCCGTATTTTCGGGTCGTGACAAAGTTGGTATCAGAGCGTTAGGTTTTAACCTTCGGAGCGTAGGATGACCCTTGGTTGATGGAATAGGTGACTAAAGTAGAGTGACGTACCGTGGGTATGTTCCGCGGCATATTTACGATACGCTACTCCACTTAAGAAGCCTTAGGATGTACATTTCTTTGTTCAGTATTATGTTCTTTCCGATCTAGCCTCATCGGTACCAGTTTGGTTTTGCTGCTACGGTTACGGCAGGGAGAGCTACGGCTAGAGTTGCGGTCAGCACAAGCTCGTCACGAACGAGGACTGACCAGGGAGAAATTCCGGCGACACGATTGCAGAGATGTGTCTTCTTACTGTGTTTCCGCGCCACGAGCGTTTGGCGGATTGCCCTTATGAGGTTACTTGGAGGTGCTGGTCGACACTAGAGAATTGAGCCGATGATGGAGGCCAGCCAAATTTTGATGACCGTTGGTGTGTTGCTTACTCCTGATGATCGAGGCACTGTTCAGCGTGCAGACGAGCGAGCCAGATATTGCCTGCGAACGACGAGGTATTGCCCCAGATGCTGGAGTTAGTGCAAAACGAGTTGTACTAAGAGATGATAGAAGGTCGCTAGTCATCGTGGATGAATGACTAGGACATGTGAATCGTTCGCCTACCCCGATGCGAGGTCATCAGGTAGATTGATTCCAGCTAGAGACGACTTCACGCGGAGACGTTGGGAGTCGACAGAGACGATCGAATGTCAGAAACCTATTATTCCAAGTTTAAAGTATTCGGAAAGACATGCAGGCAATTCTATGGTCCCTCTAGAAGAATGAAACCCTAACTCGACTTAATGACCGTGGGAAGGCCTTTGAACCTTCGGGTTTGCGGCAGTTCTACGGCGCCATTAGTGAGACTTGGGTTTGCCCTTCTACGGCTGGACCACCGATGCTGTGGTATGTACTCGATACTATTAAACTGTGCCCAAGAGGTTGAGCTTTTGGGGGATTATGAGGTTTTGACGACTCGATCGGATGGCTCGACTTAATTCGGATGCTAGGTGGTGAGATGCATTCTTGGGAGACTCCAGATACGAGGATAGCCGTTGGAGCTCAGTCCATGCAGCCGCGACGAGACGAGTCCAAAGCAGACGACATTAGAGAAAAGTGGAGTAAGAGGTTCGCACCAGATCTAGGTGAGATGATGTTCCACTCCGCCGACATCAGAGAGGCGATGCGCATGCCGAGACATGGTACTTGGACTTACCTTCCAGAAGGAGTCGCGATGAGTATGCAGTCGTTCCAGAGCAAGATGCGGATATAGGAAAGGACAACGACTTCCGGACAGTTGGCAGAGACGAGACATGGAAGAGACCGTGAGCAGGATTCCTTCCAGGCCACTGCTGCAATGATACTTGCACCCAGGATCAGATGTGTCACGTACATTCAGAGAGCCAGAGGCCGACGCCAGTGATATGCTGTCTTACGAGTGGTCGCGATGATTGACCAAGAGATGACCAGAGAAGTGCCAGAACGGAATCGTCCCCGTTAGCATACCTGACAGGGCCGATGAGCCGATGGACCGAAAGATTGGTAATTCACTGTGAAGACCTTGACCCAGGAGTGGTCATGGTTACGCACACCAGCAGGCCAGAGTTCATGATCATCGACGAGACGTCCCATTAGTGACCGCGACAGTTGGCCCGAGATTCTTAGAGGATGCACTTGAGCGATACTATTCCGCCATTATTGATTTCGATGTTTTGGGTGATTTATTCGCATGGTTTGATTTTGATGATTGAGGATTTACGATCTTTGCACAGTGTTGCACTTGATATCGTTTTCGTGCTTGGGTTTCACATGTTTGTGATTTTACGGTTTTAGACATTTGAGTTGATTTTGTGCGTATGCACGCATACGAATTGGTTCCTGCACTCTGTATAGTTATTATATGCTTGCAGTGTGCACTGGACTTCGATTTCGATTGTGATACTCGATATTTGTTTTGTGCACCTTGTGCACCTGATTGATTTTGCGCATGTTCGGCGCTTGATATTGGATTTCATGATTTCGTGCACGATGGATGCACCTGATTTGGATTTTCGCGCATGTTGAGCGCATGTCTTGAGATGCGATTTTGGTGCACACTAGATGCACTAAATTGAGATTTTTCGTGCATGTCAGATGCACCTGATTTTGCTGTCAGGCACACATGTTGCCTACGACAGATGTTTCGTGCACACCCGATGCACTTAGATGTTGTTTCTGTGCGCATGTATGGCACATTCATGGATTTTGATTTCCGTGCTCACCAGACGCACGTAGCATTCATGTGCATATTTTGGGGATTGATTTCGTATAGAGCAGTATGTTTTTATGATATTGCTATGTTTTCGTACTGAGCAGGACTAGTCAGAGGACAGTACCTGAATATATTTTGCATGCATTGATAGTTATTGAAGGGATTTCCAAAAAAAAAAAAGCGAGCTATAGCCTCAGTATTTACCTACGTGTCTGATATGACACGAAATGTTTAAAACAAGGAGACCCTTCTAAATTGTTTCCAAAACGGCGGAACGTACATTTCAAACAAAGGTATATATGTATATAGTTATTTCCTTATGTTAGACATCCGCCACTGTGCAGTGTTATACGCGTGCACAGCGACATAAAGAGATTTGGCATGCATTTCCTTCAGATACTTACATATATAGATTCGATATTTACATGTATAGTTTCGAGTTATGTCATATTGGTTTTGATTTGGATTTGGCATTGATGTCTTCTCCATGACTCCGATGATTGCGGGATGCTTGACGGAGTTTTGATTTGAGTTATATGCTCATTTTTCAAACGCATGCGCCGCGCTACGATTTGTTTTATGTATTTACAATTTCGGAGCCCCGACGACTTGATGGGTTTTCTTAGATGTTTTAGTATTTTGGGGAGTTTGAATTTAAATTCGGGGACCGAATTTCTTTAAGGGGGGAAGATTGTAACGCTTTGAAAATCGTTTCGGTGATATTTCGAAAAATCGGTAAAATAAGGGGGTTTTCTGTAAAAAGTCAAAATGCAAATATCTTATTATAAAAATTAAATATACATATTCTAGCTATGTAATTGCTATTATTTGGTGTTTATTGAGCCGCTGGTGAAATTTCAAATTTTCTGAAAAAAATATTATTTTATTATTATTTAAGCCGTCACTAATACATTTAATTAGGGAAAATTACAAATTGGAATGAGTTGAAACAAATTTTGTGCATCATAAAACATTAAATAAAAATTTATCATGTGGTTTTTGGAACGAAATCATTTGCCAAAACGGTTTGGAAATTATTAAAGAAAAAAGGCTTTTTTTTAGCGTAAATGGATGTTTGGGGTATTGTATTTATCATTTTTCATCATCCCACACCCGTGCCCACACCCACACACCCCCATTTACTCCTCCCCATGGCTGAATTCAGCACCCACCATATTTTTCCCCACTTGATTTTCAAGGAAAAAGAAATGAAAGAAAAGAAAAGAAAATGAGTGAAGTAGTTACACTTTTGACTTTGTTTGACCTTGACCTTGTCCCCACCCCCCATTTTCCTCACCTCCCTCTCTCTCCCCCACCCACTTTTCTGGCCGAAATTCCTTCTCCCCACAGCAGCCCCCCCCCCTCCATTTTCCCCTCTCTTTTCCCTTCAAAACTTCATGAAAAATTGCATCAAAAATCCACCAAAAATCCCACAAAATCAAAATCAAAGTCCTACCCATTTTAGCTTAGCCCGTTTAGCATGGATCCTTGTGAAAAGAGAGCATTTTGGGAGGCCATGGAGTCTTGTGGACCTTCATATATTTTTGGGTATAATTCTAAAACTTTTTGTTGCTTAAATTGTTACTAATTTCTTAAGCTAATTTAATTAAGTGTTATTTGGATATGTGAGTTTAATTGCAAGTTTTGGAATTCAAGTTGTGAAATTGAATGCAAGTTAGGATTTATAAAATTGGTGTATGGTTGTGTGTTATAATTAGGCTTTGTTGTCATGTTAATACAAGTTTAGTAGCTAGTGCTAATGGCTAGCTTAAAAATTTTGTTATTTTGCTAATTTGCTTACTAGGTTTTTGAAATTTGTTAAATTCTTGGGATTAAAAATGTGATTAGGTTTTTCTTGGCTTCATTAACTTTATTAAGTGTGGTTTAATACTTTGGATCATGCAATTCTAAGCTAGATTGTAGTTTGTGCATTTTGCTTTGAAATTGTTAAAAAGGGTATTTTTGTAAACTAGAAAATTAGGATTTTTGGAATTTAATGAGATTAAATTCCGGAAATTGTTTATACGACTTATTTAAGATATTTAATAAATATATTGGCCGCTACATTCATTTAAACATCGTGTTTTGTACAAAAACGGCGAATTGTGCTTGCTAGATTTTCGGAAAAATGACTTTTTAAGTGAAATTGGCGTTTTTGTGAGTTTTAACCTAGTTTATATTAAAATTAGTGTTCGTGAATGTGCAAATGAGTGTGATTGGATTTTCTCGATGGTTTGACGTTCGTACATCGACATCGAGGGTTGGTTTGACTATTCCAGCATCCGTGGGCGATAGGTTTGGACCTATGCGTGATACGCGTGCCGATTTGATTTTCGTATGCCGTTTCGATTTCGAATTTAGTTTTAATGCGATATGGTACGTTATGATATGTAGGTACCCCCATGTGGACTTCGAGACGACAAGAAAGCGCGTGGCGACGTCGGCACCGGCTAGCGAGGACCAGGTGAGTAGATTTATATCTACGGGGAGAAGTCGGGTGGATGGCGTATAGCACCCCCGCAGTCCGTGGTGGTGTATACGGATGCGTATACACACCAACAATTATTATATGTTTTTGGGATTAATAACGGTGCTTAGGATGGATATTAGTGTGTTGGATTATTTTAGCATTGCGAACCCTAGGGTAGTGTTGCACTACACATACACACCTACATACTTGCATACATTCCTATTGATATGTGCTCATGGGATTCATTATAGTTATGTGTTCACATGGGTATGGGACTATGTGTTCACATACGGATTGAGGATGATACTTGGGATTGAACTGAGTCGAGGAGATTCGATTTGAGGCCGTGAGATCGGTGATATAGCAGGGTTCGTATCTTAGATACGACATGACATTGTAGCGGGTCCTTGACGTAGTGTTTCACACACATCCATGCTTACGTAGGCGGTATCAGTATGGTACTAGACGTAGATCAGTACCCCGATCATGATATTTGATAAAGAGGATACCAGGTGAATAGTATGATGAATGTGATATTGACCCGTACCCAGATTGGGATGCCGTACGACGGATTTACGTACGAGCTATATTGAAGATTGATCCGCACTCTTGACTTGGGATGCCTGATTATAGATATGGTATCGGATATGATATTATTGAGGCGGGATCACCGACTATACATATACAGGTGTGTATATGTATCGACTCAGATGATAGGCGGTTTCCTTACCTGTAGTTCAGCTTGTTAGTTCAGCCGTATAGTTTAGTGTAGTTGTTAGATTAGATTAGACTTCTTACCTATTTCAAAAACTAACGAATCGTGGGCATTTTTAAAGACAGCTCAAGGGAATCTACGGATATTTCAAAAATGACGTATCTTTTCATAAAAACACCGTAGCCCCTATTCTCAAAACCCCATGATTCGTGTTATTTCAAAAGGCACCATTCGTAGGACTTATATTAGATTATTGCAGATTAGTTATCGTTGTGTCTAGTATTCAGCTCCCGCACATTATTGCTGTTCGCTCTGCCTCGCATATTTATTTTGCTGCATATTCCATTATTGATATCATGCTGTTTGGACACCAGCACCATTACCGATGATGCGTATGTACCACGTACACCTACATGCCGGCTCACACACATCTTCATCGGTAATTGCCATGTCACGTACACTTTAGAGAATATAATTGCTTGACTTAGATTGTTAGCTGGTAGTTTTGACATGATATTAGTGTACTTCCCTTATATGCCATATTAGACTTTGTAGTTATTACCTACCACTTCATGCATACTGTTATTCAGTTGTTCATGCCTAGTTCATTATCATTGACATATGCACTTGTGATGATTTCTTGAGATTTATGATATTTCTGGATTTCGGGGAAAGCCGCAAAATTTACAACTTATGATCTTTTAAAATATAAAATGTTGCGGTTTTCTAGTGATGTAAAGTGTCGTCCACCATGAGTTTGCTATGGTTTTGGAGATCCGTGTCGAGGAGTGGAGGAACCGTCACGGGTACATGGTGGGCCCGGTATGGTACCCCGGGGCAAGATGAATGTGGTGTTGACGTTGAGCCCGGCAGGGGAGCACTACCTACCGGTGATATTACCCGACGCGTCGGATATCCGGAGGATACCGTCGTGGTCTTGAGATGGATGGTAGGGGCCGGTCCGGACTGACGGCGCCCTAGATATTGAGATTGAGACATTGATATTTCGAGACAGTGAGATTTATGTTTCGTGTCGATGCTAGACACTGTTGATACTGATTTCATTATGATACCTCAGTTTAAAAATACGAAGGAAATCTCACTAATTTATGAAAACAGTTTCTTCATTTACATGTATTCTGTTTCATGCATTCATACCTCATTCATATGATATATTGCTACCTGAGGCACTGACACGGGCACATGAAATTTCACTCGGGTTAGATATTTACCCTAGCCTTGTTATAGGCTGCATGTTATATACATTTTTGAGGATATATTATGATCATTGACCTAGGATTGCGTTATTTATGCGATTTCTGTGCGTAGATGTTTTTCTATTCACGAGTTGGCAACTCACCCCCGTTGTGCCCCAGTTTCTTGCAGGTTTGCCGTACAGGTTTCATTACGGCTTTGCGGGCTCAGTTTCATTCGGGTGACTTGCTAGTAGGTGGGTTTTTCTTGTATCGTACCCATCATATTACCTTGTATAATATTATTCAGTTGTATCTAGTAAATTCCATCAACCAAACATGTATTTATTGAGATAGAGACCAGTGTTGGTTATCCTTTCGACCTTAGAGTCGCTCGTTATATTTCTGGTGGTTTTGAGTTTCCTTTTGAGTTTTGATCCTCGCCGTTGGCGTTGTATATTATATTGTTTGTGTGGTTGTGACCGTCGATTGACGAAGAGCTAGCTCCCGCTTGGGGATGCCCTTTTCTTGATTTCGTATACTATTCATGTTGTATCCCGTTTGGGGGCCAGTTTTTACAAAGGAGACTCTGCCGAAATTTTCAGTAAATTTTTGATGTTTTAAAAACCGCATAATTCGGCTTATGCTATTGAAATTACTTGCTTTAAGTTGGTTTTTCCTGCACTCTACTATTTTCTTGGTTTGGATTTCTGGGTTTTCGGTTTACTTAGATTACGTACGCCTCGAGACGTTCGTAGTTTAAGTGCCGGTCATGTTCCGTATTTTCGGGTCGTGACATAGAGATTGGATGTGTATACAGAGGCGTTGGAATACGACCAGTTCCCAAGAAAATGATGTGCTGAGAACGCAGATGTCCAGAGAACGAGAAAAGATTTTGTAAGTGTACCAGCCTCCGTACAGTTCGGTTTAAGCGAGATCGGAAGAGACCTTGAGCCGGTTCCTTCCAGGACACTGCTGCGATGAGATTGCACCGAGGATCAGTTGTTTTACATGTTTTCAGAGGGCCAGTGGCCGACGCCAGTGACGTGCTGCTTTATGAGTGATCATACTAATTGGCCGAGAGTTGACCTGAGGAGTGCCAAAGCGGAATCGTTCCCATTAGCACACCTGACCGGGAAGATGAGCCGATAGAGTGCGAGATTGATAACCCACAGTGAAATGAGGACCCAGAGACAGGAGACGCCAGACTGTGAGCAGGAGGCAAGCGGATGTTCTTGCTCTGCCAGCTTGGGCGCACCGACCTTTTTTCGACATTGTAGGAAGTGTACCTCAATGTCATTTGTTGCGATTTGCGTTTGTGATCCGAGTATCACGCTTATATCGCTTGTATTTGAGTTTTGATGATTGAGTTTCATGATATTATTTTCGTGCACCATGGCTGCACCTACTGGGTATTTACATTTTTGTGCATAGTTATTGCACTTGATATATTTTATACATCGTGGTGTTGATGTCGATTTTGTGCCTTAGCTGCACATGTTTATGATTTCCTGGATTTCCTACAGTGGGTATGATATTTCGTGCAGTGGATGCACAGGATTTGATATTTCGTGCAGTAGATGTTAGTTATATGTATGCCCTAGAGGCCATTACTATACATAGGATGTATATTGTAGTGGATGCTTGGACATATATAGAGAGGACTTTCTTGCTCGACATGATAGTATGCTATCTGGTTGATCTTTACTTTAACGTGTACACTGATTGTCTCTCTGTTACATGTTGGTAAAGCCCTTAGGATGTGTACTTGACAACCTAGACTATGATGCGGATCACACTAGTGGGGACATGGTAGTCCATAAGTACATCCTTCAAGGTCCCTAGTCGTGGGTGTATCGAGACAGGGCATCGATATACCAGAGTAGACTAGCGTATACCTTCTCAACCCATACAGATGGGCGATGGATGATCCCATATCCATTGGTGTTTGACATCAGAGATGGTATACGGGTGCTCAGTGGAGACTCGGTACACTGGACGGACTCGCCGAGAACTCCCAGATGGTATTATACCTTACGTCAGATGGCAGTTCTCTGGTAACACTGGTACAGGTTAGTCTGTAGACCCGAGATCGTCATAGAGTCTTGTGTGATTCCCACTGTGCTTTGATTTCCACCTTACCACGTCCAAGAGGGCGTGCAAAATGGTGGTTTTTGGGTACAGTCCCGAATCACATGGAGGCAATGAGCGATAGGAGGGGATTCGTCTCTCCCGGTATAGAGAGTTGATGTTGCGCTGTGTTCGATTGGCTATAACCGTAAATCCCTGGCCAGGGTTGCTGAGATTTACTGGTAAGTGTTACCAGTAGTTTCTCGAACTGTTATAGACCTCATATCGACACGACTTATCGAGCTATTGGGGTCTGACGTTTACCACCTCTAGGCAAGATATGCGACATATCAGACGACGAGACCGGACTGTACGGTAA
Source organism: Agapanthus africanus (assembly GCA_030015575.1). Classification (NCBI taxonomy): domain Eukaryota; kingdom Viridiplantae; phylum Streptophyta; class Magnoliopsida; order Asparagales; family Amaryllidaceae; genus Agapanthus; species Agapanthus africanus. Next base: position 392,184,845 of record JASDDO010000026.1, on the reverse strand, counting down.
GTGTTACTGGTTGGATTCACAGGAGTGTGAGCGGGCTTGCTCGTCGATCTTATGATCGCTCAATACCCGAGTGGCCGTTACGTTTAGCTGACCGCTTGCGGCTTGTGAGTGTTTGATATGATCATCACCTGCTGCCGGCGTATTGACGAGTCTTTAGAGTCCTACACAGAGGTTTCCTGGATCAAGCGAAACGAAATAGGAGCGCATATGAGATATGTGTGGGACCGAGAATAATACCAATATGTGATACTGTATTCTATTCTCGCGATATGTATCATGGGACTGTTATATGTGATATAGCCGGGTTACCGAATCAAATGTTGATTCGATACATTGATACACATGATATTAGTCGGTTATATGCAGTATGACCGGATCATTAAATCAAGTGTTGATTTAATGATTTAATGTATAATTATATATTTGATATATTACTTTGCATTAACTAGTATTAGTTCACTCAAGATTGATTTTCTCACTTGAAATGCACAAGTTGTATATGTGATATATTTTTGTGCACTTGTTTGTATCATGTTTGATGATACATGCAAACTTGGGTTTGTGTTAAACCATGTTTAAGTGAATGGTTAGGGTTTTATTATCTTCTCTTGATTATTTATTTTATTTATTTATTCTTTTAAGCAAGAAAAGAAATGGTTGCTACTTTTGGATTTACTTTGAAGTTTCATGAAGCTTTGAAAAGTTCAACCATTTTTGTTTCTTTTGCTTAACCTAAGCATTCACCTAACCCTAGTTTATTCTCTACACTTAACCATGGTTGCATTGTGATAACCATCACTTGTTTTTCTATTATATATAATTCTTTTTTCATTCATCTTCTTCTTCTTGATGATGAAAATGAAAGCTTGCTAGAAAATTGTCAAGTGATGAAATCAAGTGAGAAACCCAAATCCAAAGTGAACTCACTTCCTATTTCTTCATCCCCTACCACTTGCCATGTAGTATAGGGTGTTTTCTTCACAAGTTTCATGACTTGGTGAAGTTGGAGCTTGATCTTGAGTTGCCTCGACGTAGATCATCTTCGGCATCGATGTCGACGACATAGCCCGATCATTTCTTCGACGAAACCATCGCTAGAGTCCGGGATCCGATGATCGCAGCGGAAGGACATCATCATGGAGCTAAGGAAGTGGCGGACTGGATCTACAAAGGTTGTATTTCCACTCACTTTAGAGTAAAGTTGTTTACTTGCATAGTTTTCGCCTTTACCTCTAGTCAACGATCTAGTCTAGGGTTTCTCGGCACCGGAAATTTTTGAATTTGGCATGGTTGATGCCTTGTGGAACCTCCTTAGAGTGCCTAGGAACCCTACAGTGGTATCAGAGCCTAGCTAGAGTTTTAAGCGATGTGTGGACAAAGTTAGAAGTCCGATCGAACCCGTAAACCCCGACAAAACCCTTCTCTGTACATTTTTCAAAACAGTGGATTTTTGTGAATTAAAAATTCTCAGAAAAACAAGCAGGAAAAACTAAGAATTAATGTGAAGTACGGTCCACTAAGTCAATAATTTGACCGCGGAACCGCGGCAAAACCATGGGTTTGGCTGCGGTTCCGCGGCCAAAATTTGGACATAGTCCCTGAAATTTCATATATTTATTCTTAGGTCCTTTCTTGGCAATTTTTTATGGGAATATTTTAATTCCACTCAAGTGTTGAGTTTTCTAGGGTTTTATTGGGGACTCGTTAATTTGATCGGATAATTTAACTTCGTTTATGTTTTTCCGGATATTTTAGAAACTGTTAAAAAGTTCGACCGGATATAAATACCCACTTTTTCCCCTGCCGGGAAATTTCCAAGTGTTGGATTTTTCCGTAATTTAAGAATGTTCTAAGTAGTGCAAGTAACGCGATGGACCCTCTAGAAGACAACAAACCTTAACTCGATTATGTGACCGTCTTGAACTGCCCTTTGAACCTTCGGGTTTGGGGCAGTACGGCGTGCCACATGTGAGGCGTTGGCTTGACCCTTCTACGGCTGGACCGTTGGTACTAAGGTATGAACTGGATGTTTTTAAACTTGTTTCATGTGTTGAGCAGTTTTGGGAAAACTTGGGTGTTTGAATGTTCGATCGGAAAGTTTAACATTTTCTATTTATCTGGAATGGGATACAATATTTGGAATCCACAAGTAGTTATGAGATAACTGAATTGAATGTTATAAATATAGCAGTTTAGTCTCACTTGATTGGTTGCCACGGAATTTTGATGTGATCAAAAGTCTGTCGCAATCACGTAGCGTGTGCGGATACTCGCCGGGTAAACTTAATAGACAGCCACACCCCAAAGCCCCGACCAAGTGACTGTAGGAGAACCCCGTCGTCGAAAGCATCCGTTAGGGTGCTCGCGATAGCGGTGTTCCGCCTTGGTGCACTTCGTCGACGGTATCAGGGGGTGCGGCCGTCTACTAAAGTTTGCGACGAGCATTTGATCAGAATATAGGGAATCCTGTTGAATTGCCCAACTTGATATTGAAAAGAGTTTTCGATAATGAGACTAAAATGCGGGGTTTATAATTGTTAGGCATGCGATGTCTAAGGAATTCATTTAGTCAGGCATGCGATGTCTGAGGAGGTTGCGGATTCCAACTGTTGTAGTTTTACACTTTCTTTTCTGCGACCGTAAGTGTAATATGCGATATCCCCGGTTTCGTTGCTATATGCCAACGACAATTGGGATACGCATGTTTACTTACGTTGATGACATGTGATGTTATGTGTTGCTGGATATGTTATATTGGATCATCGTGTTTGAATAGCCGGGGGGGTTTATGTGAGATAAGTGTTTTTTCATTTTCATTCATGTAAAAACATGTATGTAATATTCTTTTATTGGGGCACTTCCAGGTTGCGGAAGATGTCACCCTTTGTATATTATTTACTTTTCCGCACTAGGATAGACCCAAGGAGGGGAGCACAAGTAACCGGGTTCTGGAGTCCAGTGGGAGACCAACTCGAGGAGTCGAGTCCTGGTCTCCTAACTCTAGAATTGGTAGGGTTGCTTGGCGCTCTCGTAGGGGTCTAGGGGTGTGGGTTTGGCTATTCATCGCGACCGTGGAATCCGTGTTTTATACTGGCTCATATTGAAAACACGGACGTCCTAGTATATCCAATATTTCATATGTTTCTTTTGCTGCGATATCTGTGATGTGATCATTTGATATGTAATGATAGATACTGTATATAGTATATATGATATATTATATAGACGTTACTTATGTTTTACACCCGCGCTAGCCCTGCCCCGCTCTGCCGTTAGTTACCTAACCTAACGGTGCACGAGGGGACATCGAGGCGAATGCGGATGGCATAAGTGTACGTCGTATTTATCTGTGATGTTTAGGTGTTTAAATGATGGGACTTCATTAATATGATTAATGAAAGAAAAGAAACCTAAAGATGTTGTGGAATCGAATTTCAAAAACAGGTAGCTACAGTTCTTGCTTTGCATCGCGGTGTTCCTTGTAGAACATCCTACACCTTATTCAATAAGGAAAGGACCGAGATCCCTTCACCGGGAGTGACTCCTTTAGCAATAACTGGCAGATGCTACAACCCTCGGTTTGTCCTTTGATTGCTTCTATAGTTTTTGCTTTGCACAGTGATATATATGATATATCCCGCACCTCATACGACGAGGAAAGGGCCGACGATCCCTTCACCGGGAGTGACCCCTTTAGCAAAACTAGAAAAGCCTCAAGAACACTCCATTTTAAAATCATTTGATTTTACAACGATATCAAGTTCATTACGCAATAGGTTTTCAGAAAAACCTATCGTAGCCCTCCGTCATTTCAGATAAGTTGTATATAGTATTCGTGCTACATTTGTTGGCTTTCGTCAAGGTGTAGTGTGCGGTAGCTATATGCTGCTTATCTGCTGCATACGATGCGATTGGATTAGGGTAGTCGTGCGGCTTTGTTGTCTTTCGTTAAGGGTCGTGCGGGTGGGTTTAATTCAATCAAGAAATGTACGGGTTGAACTTGACTAGCGGGCTATGGTTTGTTGGCTTTCGTCAAGGTCATAGCACGTTAGGGGCAAAATTATCGGGAATTTCAAGTGTTGAAATTTGCAATGAGATTGCATACCTTCTATGAGATAGTTGGATCCCGATACCCGCTGTGAGTACGAGTTACTCTTGGGAGAGTTTTACACATTACAATTAGCCGATTAAGTAGGTGTCTAGAAAGGTATTAACGAGGTTATGCCTCTGGGAGAACGAGGTTTACTGTAATTAGGTCCGTTCGAAAGCACGGGGAACCTCCCTCAAAGTACCGACACTGACCTGGCTGAAAGATTGGCGAACTTGTAGCGTGTAATTAATCCCGGCTAGTCTTTCCTTTTAGGGTTTGAAGGAAGATTTGATAAAAACGGTGGGAGCCATCCTGATTAGATAAAATATATAACTAATCTGATCTTGCAAGAGCATACGCTGAGTGTTTTCTTCTCTCTTTCTCCAGGTAGTGACCATATCACGCCTTAATCAAGATAATAAAACGGATATTTTGACCGAACCCGCTTGTTATACTGAGCTGGGGAACGTTGGTCCCGCTCCAACTTATAATTGTTATAAGACAGAGCAGGAATTGGGGAATACCAGATTTCCCGTGCCGCCCAAACGAAAAAAGTGCATGTTGATGCATCATCTTCGGGTGTGTTTATTACAAAGAACTGTTTCTCTGTATTCTCTACGTCCTCGGTATTTGATACCGGATAAGGATCCCAGATATGTAATCTGTTACATAGGGCTACAGAAAGGTAGATAACTGAGAACGGGTGATAAGTTTCATGAGGCAGAAAACGGTGCAAGTGTTGCAGCCAAGTCTGTTGGTCACTGTCACCCTGTATTACTAGAATACATTGATTCTGAACTAATGTTATTAGATACCGAACCTGATATACAAAATCATATCAGTCTCTTTATTAGTAAAGAAACGATAAAATTTTGTATTGTTGGATAATGTTTTGAACATTTCCTATATCAAAAGTTGATCGGTTCAGGCACGTTATCTAAAAGCATTGATGTTCTAAATCAAACTACAGTTCTTAGTGTACAGAACACACACAAGAGGAAGAGTTAAAAAATGAACGAATTCTTCTTGAGGCATTGTAGACTAGGTCATATCAATGCGACCCGACTAGCTAAGGTTACATATAGATGCATATTTAGATTAATTTGAATTTACATCTTGTGAAACTTGCCAGTCATGTCACAGAGATAAGATGACCATAGCTCTGTTTATTGGAAACAGAGAAAGAGTTAGTAAACTCTTGGAATGATACATGTTGATGTATGTAGGTCCCCTGTCTACACATGCCAAGACCGGTACTTTGTACTTCATTACATTCTCTGATGATCTCTCAAGATTCAGACATATGTTCCTGTTGAAACACAAGTCCGAACCTTTTGAGATATTAACAGAATATAAGTTAGAAGTAGAGAACCAAAATACGGGTATAAGTATTATATCCTATGATGAGATCAGGGAGGAGAATACTTGTGCATGGAATTCCTGGACTATTCTAAAGGAGAATGGGATTCTCTCTCAGCATTACTCCTCCGAATACACCACAGCACAACGTTGTATCGGGGCGGAGCAATCACACCCTATATGATATGGTGCGCTCTATGATGAGTACTACTGAGTTTCCTATTTCCTTTTTGGGGGTTATGCACTTGGGATGTTGCATACCTATTGAATAGGGTTCAAATCAAATCAGTTGCCTACCACTTCATATGTGATATAGAAAGGGAGGAGCACATATCTTAAGTTAGTTAAGATTTGGGGTTGTCCGGCCTATGACTAAAAGCAAAATCCGGACAAGCTCGAGGCAAGGTCTGTTATGTAGAACTGGAAATGTTCCAGCTATACAAATTGCAGCTGATGATTTGGTTGAACCGGTGGATTCAATTATTTCCAACGAACCTCAGCCTCTCCGCCGATCTAGTAGGGTTCCTCACCCACCTGAGAGTTACTACGGTTTCTCTATGACAGTGGGAGCGAGGATTGCATCATGAGATGATGACCCAACTATTTTCGAGCTGGCCATCAGGAGTGGGACTCTGTAAGAATGGCTGGATGCTTAGCGATCTGAGATGCAATCCATGTACACCAACAAAGTATGGACTTTGGTTGCTATATCTGAAGGGTTAAATCCCCATCAGGAGAAAGTATATCTTGAGAAGATTGCTTGGTGTAGATGGAAAAGTTGAGACTTTCGAAGCTAGACTTGTTAAAGGTTTTCATCATCGACCAGGCGTGGATAATGATGAAACCTTTTTCAGTGGCTATGCTTAAGTCCATCCAGATCCTACTTGCCACGGCTACATACCTTGACTACAATATCTGGTGGTTGTGTATCATGACTGCTTTTCTAAATAATGATTTGGAAGAGTGCTTCTATAAGTACACAGCCAGAGGGCTTCGTAGACAGTGGAAGCAGCGGAAATGTGTACAAGATGTTTTATGTAATAAAGCAGGCATCGCGGAGTTGGAACGTCTGTTTTGATGTGGTAGTCAAAGAGTTTGACTTCATCAAAATGGTAGATGAACCTCGTATATACAAAAAGATAGTAGGGAGTATGGTGGTGATCCTCGTAGAGTACGTGGATGACATACTCTTGATAAGGAAGGAGTTTCCTATGCTACGCTCGGTCAATCTCCGCTTATCACAATGATTCTCCATATAGGATCAAAGTGATACCTCCTAAACCCTGGGTTTTGGATCTATGAGATAGATCTAATTGGATGTTAGGATACTCACTAGTTGTAGTGAGATGGTATCAGTTGATCCTGGGGAGAATCACTGGAAAGGTTCCAGAGTGATAAGGACGACTGAAAGTCAGTCACAGACATTGTCTTTACCCTCAGTAAAGGGACGGTATGTTGGAAGAGTTCCAAGCTAGATACCATGGCAAACTAGACGATAAAGGCTGGATACATCGCTACTTAAGATGCTACCAAAGAGGAAGTCTGGGTGTATATCAGTTCATGAGATGAACTCCGTTCCTACCATTGTGAGACAATGGAGTTGTGGCTTATGCCAAGGAACGTCAGTCCCATCAGTGACCCAGACATATTTTGAGGCAGCATCACCTGATCATGGAGATAGTTGATCTCCAGGGTGATCGAGGTTAGGAGAACAGACTCAGAGGACAACACGGCGAATCCACTCACTAAGGCCTTTTCCCAGAGAGAGACTTTTATGGGATGGTTGAGTATGAGATACTACAACCACTGCTATCAGATGGCCCTAGTGCAAGTGGGAGATTGTTAGTTATATGTATGCCCTAGAGGCCATTACTATACATAGGATGTATATTGTAGTGGATGCTTGGACATATATAGGGATGACTTTCTTAATCGACATGATAGTATGCTATCTGGTTGATCTTTACTTTAACGTGTACACTGATTGTCTCTCTGTTACATGTTGGTAAAGCCCTTAGGATGTGTACTTGACTACCTGGACTATGATGCGGATCATACTAGTGGGAACATAGTAGTCCATAAGTACATCCTTCAAGGTCCCTAGTCGTGGGTGTATCGAGACAGGGCATCGATATACCAGAGTAGACTAGCGTATACCTTCTCGACCCATACAGATGGGCGATGGATGATCCCATATCCATTGGTGTTTGACATCAGAGATGGTATACGGGTGCTCAGTGGAGATTGGGTACACTGGACGGACTCGCCGAGAACTCCCAGATGGTATTATACCTTACGTCAGATGGCAGTTCTCTGGTGACACTGGTACAGGTTAGTCTGTAGACCCGAGATCGTCATAGAGTCTTGTGTGATTCCCACTGTGCTTTGATTTCCACCTTACCATGTCCAAGAGGGCGTGCAAAACGGTGGTTTTTGGGTACAATCCCGAATCACATGGAGGCAATGAGCGATAGGAGGGGATTCGTCTCTCCCGGTATAGGGAGTCGATGTTCCGCTGTGTTCTATTGGCTATAACCGAAAATCCCTGGCCAGGATTGCTGAGATTTACTGGTAAGTTTTACCAGTAGTTTCTCGAACTGTTATAGAACTCATATCGACACGACTTATCGAGCTATTGGGGTCTGACGTTTACCACCCCAAGGCAAGATATGCGACATATCAGACGACGAGACCGGACTGTACGGTAAGTGTTACTGGTTGGATTCACAGGAGTGTGAGAGGGCTTGCTTGTCGATCTTCTGATCGCTCAATACCCGGGTAGCCGTTACGTTTAGCAGACCGCTTGCGGCTTGTGGGTGTTTGATATGATCATCACCTGCTGCCGGCGTATTGACGAGTCTTTAGAGTCCTACACAGAGATTTCCTGGCTCAAGCGAAACGAAATAGGAGCACATATGAGATATGTGCGGGACCGAGAATAATACCAGTATGTGATACTGTATTCTATTCTCGCGATATGTATCATGGGACGGTTATATGTGATATAGCCGGGTTACCGAATCAAATGTTGATTCGATACATTGATACACATGATATTAGTCGGTTATATGCAGTATGACCGGATCATTAAATCAAGTGTTGATTTAATGATTTAATGTATAATTATAAATTTGATATATTACTTTGCATTAACTAGTATTAGTTCACTCAAGATTGATTTTCTCACTTGAAATGCACAAGTTGTATATGTGATATATTTTTGTGCACTTGTTTGTATAATGTTTGATGATACATGCAAACCTGGGTTTGTGTTAAACCATGTTTAAGTGAATGGTTAGGGTTTTATTATCTTCTCTTGATTATTTAATTTATTTATTTATTCTTTTAAGCAAGAAAAGAAATGGTTGCTACTTTTGGATTTACTTTGAAGCTTCATGAAGCTTTGAAAAGTTCAACCATTTTTGTTTCTTTTACTTAACCTAACCATTCACCTAACCCTAGTTTATTCTCTACACTTAACCATGGTTGCATTATGATAACCATCACTTGTTTTTCTATTATATATAATTCTTTTTTCATTCATCTTCTTCCCCTTCTTGATGAAGAAAATGAAAGCTTGCTAGAAAATTGTCAAGTGATGAAATCAAGTGAGAAACCCAAATCCAAAGTGAACCCACTTCCTATTTCTTCATCCTCTACCACTTGCCATATAGTATAGGGTGTTTTCTTCACAAGTTTCATGACTTGGTGAAGTTGGAGCTTGATCTTGAGTTGCCTCGACGTAGATCATCTTCGGCATCGATGTCGATGACCTAGCCCGATCATTTCTTCGACGAAACCATCGCTAGAGTCTGGGATCCGATGATCGCAGTGGAGGGACATCATCACGGAGCTAAGGAAGTAGAGGACCAGATCTACAAAGGTTGTATTTCCATTCACTTTAGAGTAAAGTTGTTTACTTGCATAGTTTTCGCCTTTACCTCTAGTCAACGATCTAGTCTAGGGTTTCTCGGCACCGGAAATTTTTGAATTTGGCATGGTTGATGCATTGTGGAACCTCCTTAGAGTGCCTAGGAACCCTACAGTAGATGCACAGGTTTTGATATTTCGTTGACTAGATGCACCAGATTCGTATTTCGTGCATTGGTTGCACTAAGTTTATACTCCGTGCATTTGTTGCACCCGATTTATGTCTTTGAGCATTCATTTTACCGGATTTGTGTTTTCGTACCCGTGTGTACTTGTTGTTCATTTTCGTGCATGCTATTGCACTTGATGCTCATTACGGACCGGACGCGCTTGGATTAGATTTATGCGCATGTTAGGCGCTTGGTATTGGATGCACTTGAGTTAGATTTTATTCGTGCATGTGGGATGCACTTGATTTCGATTTATTTTAGTCGTGCATGTGGGATGTACTTGATTTCGATTTCTTTCGTTCATGACGGATGCACTTGATTTGGACTTCGCGCACGTTGGGCGCGTGATATGATTTTTGTGCACACCTGATGCATCCGATTTGGGGTTTTCGTTCGCGCATGTTAGTTGCACTGGATTGAGATTTTCGGGCACTTTTGATGCACTAGTTGTTATTGTCATGCATGCCAGTTGCATTGGACAGATGCTTTCATGCACACCCGTTGCATTTAGTCTTACTTTTGTGCATATTGTGGCACCTGTATTTGGATTTGATTTCCGTGCGCACCAGACGCACGTGATGGTTGGACAAGCCTTTTGAGGCTGATATTGATTTTGAGCATTTTGTTTTCATGATGAGGCCCTATACTTTGTAGTATCCTAGCAGAACTGATCCGAGGACAGTACCTGTGTACTTTGCATGCATAAAAAGTTACCAAGAGGTTTTTTTCAAAAAGGAGCTATAGTCTCGCTATTTCTTACGTGTCTACGAGTGACACGAACGTTTACAAAAGAAAACCTTTTGGGATATTTTAAAAAGGGCGGAACGTATATTTGAGCAAAACATATATGCTAGTATATTATTACTTTACAAATGAGCGTCCGTCACTTACGCCGTGAGTTACACATCACACGGCGATTCAGAAAAAGATTCTGCATATGTTATTTCAGTTTTGGAGATTTTTCAAAAGGGATGTGTACTATATACATATTATAGTATTTGCTTAGTGTATATTGGATTTCAGTAGTGGATTTCGAGATCTGTATCTCCATTGTAACTCCGATGATATGTGTGCAAGTCCGATGATTTGGGTGACGCTTGACGGAGTTCGGTTGTGAGTTTCATGCACAACTTCAGGCGCATGCGACACGCTATGTTATTTCTGTTACTTCCGTGATTTCGGATCCCTGTTGATTGAATTGGATTTTGAAATGTTTTAGTATTGGGGGTTTAAATTTAAATTCGGGGACTTAATTTTGTTAAAGGGGGAAGATTGTAACGTTTTAGAAAATCGTTATGTGAATTTTTCCGTTTTAGGGTAAAATAGTCGGTATTTTCCGTTTTAACCCGATTGTGATCAAATTTCAGTATAGACTTGACTACACCTAGTTTAACTAGAATAGTTCTAGTTTGCGGGTTTTAGTGGTCATTTGGAAGTTTTGGGTCACATTGAAATTTTCTCTAATTAAAGTATTATTTTAAGTTGTTAATTATGCACTTAATTAGTGGTAATTACAATTTTGGTTTGGATTAATTACTTCTAATGTGAATCTATGCTAATCTAATCACTAGATTAGGCTTAATCCATTCTTGCCAAAATATTTAGATATTTGAGATTTAAAATGGAATTTTAAAAGAAAAGAAAAGGTGGAAAAGACTTTAATGCATTAATTAGCATTTATTGCTATTTGTAGCTAGAAATTTCTACACAATATTCAGAATCCCTCCCCCCTCCCCCCACTTCATAATGGCCGTACCTTAGCCCTTGGCTGCCCCATTTTTCCCCACTCCATTTTCACTCCAAAAGCTTCACAAAAATCATCAAAAATCAAGAATTAATCCCACAAACTCCAAATTTAATTCATACCCATTATTCCTTAAGCCTAAACAAGCTTGGATCATCACTAAAGACATCATTTTGGAGGCTAAAAGTTTGAGTTTAGTTGCTATTTGTGATCTAGTTGTGAGGTATAAACACTAACCCTAATCTTTAATTTGTTGTTTAAATCCTTAAAGCTTCCTTATTAGGTGTTTAATAAAGCTTTAATTGCATGGTTAGAATTTTCATGAAAAAGTTATGAAAATCAAGTTAGGGTTTTGATGTGTTAAAATTGTAACATTTCAGAAATCGTTTTGCGAATTTTTCTGTTTTATGGCAAAATAGTCGGTATTTTCCGTTTTAACCAGATTTCGATCAAACTTCCGTAGAAACTTACCGGCACCTTTTTTAGCTAAAATAAAGCTTGTGCGCGAACTTTAGGGGTATTTGGGAGGTTTTGGTTCAGATAGAATTTTTCCCAAATAAAATATTATTTTAAGCGGTATTTTGTGCACGTAAATCGGGAAATTTCTTCTAAATGAAAATTTTTGGAAATCATCACTACAATTATATTTAGAATCTTCTTTTTAAATATCTAGATATTTTTAGTGCAAAAGGTTTTTGAATTAAAAAAAGAAAAGAAAATGAAAGAAAATGTGTCATTTTTGCATTTAATGAAGCAATTAATGAATTAAACTAGAACTTTCTTCTTCTTTTTTGCACAAAACACCCCCCACACCCTCATGGCCGGCCTCTCTCTCCCCATTTCTTCCCTTGTTCTTCCTCACTCTTTTTTCATCATTTCTTGCACAAATAAATCATGAAAAATCCAAATTAATTCATAGAAATTCAAATAAAATCCAAAACCTTCATTCTTCTTCACAAAAGTTGCTTGGATCTTCATTCTAGTGAGGATTTTGGAGGCTAAAGTTTGGTTTTATTCTTGATTCAAGTGGTGTTCTTGAAGGTATAAAACCCTAACCCTAACCTCTAATTGTTACTTAATACTTTATGCTAACTTAATAAGATGTTAGTTTAAGCTTTAAATTTCATGTTTCAAAATTCTTGAAATGGTTTTAGAAATTCAAGTTAAGGTTAAAGCTTAATTTAAGTGTTTATTATTTAATTGAAGTGTTAATTTGTGTTTAGGAAAAGCTTAACCTAGTAGAAAATGCTAATTATTGTTAATGAATATTTTGTTTAATTAAGGAATTTTGCTTACTAGGTTTTTTCTAAAACTCATTTTGCAAGTGTTAAAAATATAGAAATGATTTAGATAGCTTAGTTAAGCTATTTTAAGGTGTTTGTAATCGCTAGATATGCGTTAGCTTGAAACTAGTGAGAAATATTGCGGTAGGTTGTTTACTAGGTTTCGGGGTTTTTCCGACCTGGGTTCGATTGGTCGTTGCGAGGTTATATCTATTTTATTCCTCGTAATTGTTTGTGTTGTTTTGCGCGATCGGGACGATCGGAGTCTAGACTTGGTGTTTCGTAGTTTAGCGACCCTAGTTTGGGTTTTTGACCGATGTCTTGCGCGTTAGATGCGCTAAGTGCGCAGTGTAATTTTTTGGCTATTTTCGTTTCGTTTCGTTGTCTTTTCGTCGATATAGGATATTTAGCTTATGTGATGTGTTTGTGAAATTTTAGGTTCGCAGGCGGGGACTTCGGACGCTACGACAAAGGGAAAACAGGTGATAGGATTCACTTAGCCAGGAGCGTTGGTGAGTAGATTTAACATCTACAGGGGAATCGCCCGCATGGCGTTATGCGTCAGGGCTAGAAATGACTTGACTTGTCGCATATTCTATTTCATATTTAGAATTGCGCATTCACCCTACTGCTTAGTTATTGTTGTGCTTGGACTAGTATCCTTTGGACACTGCACTATTATTGACGGCTCATATTGCACGAGCACTGATTGTATGCCACACACACCGTCAATAATTGCCATGTCACGCACAACCCACTTATAGATATGATATTGTTTGGTTAGGGACATTAAGATATTGATTCATATTTCTTTACGCATATGACATATAGCATACCTGTATACCCATATGCTTACACATATGCCTTGACATGCTTACATGCTAGTTATCTGTATACCTATAAGGTATTGTACCATTAGTGATACACACATAATGACATAGCTACATGTATACCTTGCATGCATCACTTATACCCGGAGGGTATATTACATCATTACTGATAGGTAGATACACATACCTTGCTATACCTTCATGTTTACACACATATCTGGTTATAGCTACATGTTTATCCTTACTTGATATTATTTAGAATTGGAGAAATTTGGAACCGCATATATTTATATTTAACTTGTTGCAGTTAAATAGCGGCTTTTCTTTTATATGCTTACATTACAGTTTTCTGCTGCATATATTATATTCATGGATTTTCGCATTAAGATATGGATTTTTCATGATGTTTTCTGGATTTGGGGACCGTGGGAGTTCATGAAATTATTCATTATTTGAAAAACCCGGTTTCCCTTGATATGATATTTCAGCAGCCACCATGAGATTTATCGGTTCAGATATATATATACCCCATGTGAGGAACGGAGGGGTCCGTATGCGGGTACATGGTGGGGCCCGGAGGTACCCCGGGGCAAGAATCTCAGTGAGGAGATGAGTTAGTAGGGGAACCATACTTTCCGGTGACATTACCAAAGACTCAGCGGTTATCATGGGGATACCGACGGGAGTCATGTACTTATAGATACGTCGAGAGCCGAGGGTCAGAGCTAGGCACTCGAGCTTTCGGGATAGCGTATGATACGTACCTATCAGGGTGCCAGTCGTGGTGACAGCACCTGATAGACCTGCATTTCTGTGTCGATGCTTGACACATTGGTTTCATGATATTTCTTTTTACTCCTTTCTATATATAACAGAGGTTTAGGCCGCTGTTATATATGCCCTTACACCAATATTAGTGGAATGGGACGCTAATATATGTGTATTGACATTAAATTATATACATCATCATATTTATTCATGCAAATATATTTAGGATGTTAGATTTTTACTTGATAATTTGATTTGGGATATAGGGGATTCATTTGATATTGGATACAGGATATTTATGAGATTGTTGATTTGTACATTCAGGATATATGAGATTTATTCGATATTGTACATTCAGGATTTATGAGACTTGTATGATATGAGAGCCAATTTAGGGGCTGATTTGAGGAATTGGGATTTGGATTTGTCTTGATGGATTGTGATCCTACCACGATGTCAGGATTCCGTGGAAATGACATATTTCATTCCATACTCCACATTTATTGTTTATGCACTGCTTCATGCATTACTAGTACCTGTTAGAGTACCTTTCATGACTGTTGCATTTACATACCTTTATTTATATGCATTGCTTCATGTATTAGTAGTACCTGTTAGAGTACCTTTCATGACTGTTGCATTTACATACCTTTATTTATATGCATTGCTTCATGTATTAGTTGTACCTGCTAGTGTACCTTTCATGATTATTGCATTCATATGACTTTTTATTGCTATTAATTGCACATGTTAGATTCGCACTGAACGTGCATACTTGCGATTACCTGCATATGTTATTTACTATTCACGAGTTGGCAACTCACCCCCGTTGTACCACAGGTGTTACAGAGTGTTCCCCAGAGTAGTCGAGGCTGGCTATTCATCTATCATCTTTTGCTACAGATACCGCATCGGCTCACAGTGTGCTGTTTTGTTCTGGTGGGTTTTGGTGGTTATCTGTATTTGTATTGTATATTCGTTGTATCTTGTACTCTCCATCTATTATTTTCATATTGACTTAGAGACTTGGTGAGGACGATATTGTATATTATGTTGTGACTTGTTGTCTTTTAAACAGTTTCCTTTCTATCGTCTTCTATTTCTTCGCTACGACGTCGTATATTTGTTGTGGTGGTTGTTTTCCGCCTTTGGTCGTGGATTTGCTCCCGTTGGGGATGCTACTTTATATTTATGTTGTACCCATTTTTGGGGTTGGTTTTTATAAAGGAGGTGCTGCCGAAATTTTCAAGAAAGAAAAATTGGACTTAAAGAATTTATACTTGAGATTTTTTTTAATGGTTTAAACAATTTTTCTTATCTTTTCCTGTCTTTTAATGGTTTAGATTTCTGGGTTTTGGCTTTCTTTTACTGCGTTACGCCTGTAGACGTTGCGTAGTATTAGGGCCGTCACGTGCCAATTTCGGGTCGTGACAAAAATGGTTAATCATGAAGTGTAAACTTGGAAAACATAATCAAATTGTGAGAATGATATTTGTTAAAATTCCTAATTTGTCTAATTGAGTTTTTAGCAAACTAAGATTTTATAAATCATATTTGAGTGAGATTAAAATTGTGGTAATGGTTTGGTTAACTAAGTTAAAATACTTTGTATTGTTGGAAATCGCTAGAATTGTTAAATTTCTAGGCTTGTGCTAAATTTTCGATAAAGTTGCATACTAGATTTTCGCTAAAATAAAACGTGGATTTTAATTGTCATGGAGATGACGTATATATTATTATCTACGATAATTATATGTGTTGTGAATGAGTATTGGTACGATTGGGTTTTTGGCGTGGCGGTTTTCATAAATAGCGACCCTAGTTAGGGTTTTGGCTATGCTTTCTGGTATTGGGATTTCAAGGTTTTGGGACTGGATATTGTATTTGGTCGTTGGATGTTTGTACATCAACGACGAGGATCGTTTGTGTTAGGTTTACCTAGCACCTCATGAAGGGTTTGGAAGCATCACATGTGGCAAAATCAAATTTTTAAGGTGCTAAGTGAACATACAAAGAATCATCACTAGAATTTTAGGGTTTCATATGATTGACATAATCACAAGAAGTAAAGGCTAGGGTTTTGAGAGTGCAACCTTTGTAGCTCCCTACGCTAGACTCCTTGGCAACTTGAGGGTTGGAAAAAGTCCGCTTGAGATCTTCTGGGTCCACGATGATCCACCCGGAGTCCTCTTTGTCCAAGCTTGAAACTTCACAAGATCAAGAAAAGAAATGGAAGCTAACACTCTTCACTAATGGGCAAGACTATTGTAGAATGGTGTTGTGGTTGGTTTTCTCACTTCAAAATCCTATCTTGGTAACTCTTTTTCTCACTTGAGAGAACTAGAGAGCAAGAGAGAAAGGAGGAAGAAGATGATGGCTTTTAAACTCAAGATAAATGATAAGCTTGTAAAGAAAATGAGAAAATGAAAATATATATATTTTCACTCTCTCATTCTAAACCATGGTTGTAAAATATCTTAGATATTTTTTTTGGAACAAAAATGACCATAGAAAATGAATCATGTTTAATACAAGGGGTTAGTGTAAGAGTAATAATAAAATAAACCATGAAACAATTTCCATTTCATTTTACTTTTTCTAAATAAATAATATCCATATATTTTACATATGGTGTGAGTCTTATATTGCCACCATCTACTATATCAACAACCATGATAACTATTATGTATGCATGTATGTGTGCATGCACATCATATGTGCATGAATAAGAATGAATGCATACATGCATGGATACAACATAAAGACAAGAAAGGATTTCAAGTGAGAAACTAATGGTTAATGATAAATCAACACTTGATTTAGCAACCCGGTCGTATCACATACGACCCGACCAAAAGCAAGCCGTCCGATTAATATACGGTATCTCATACGCGCATTTTAACCGGGTCCACGCGCATATCGCATATGCGCACCACAACGTTTCTCCTGGACTAGGTAACTTCTTTGTGGGACTCTAAGACTCGTCAATACGCCGGCAGTGGGTGATGATCATATCAAGCACCCCCAAGCCGCAAGTGGTCAGCTAAACGTAACGGCCACCCGGGTATTGAGCGATCAGAAGAAAACAAGCGAACCTGTTACAACTCCCGTCGAGCCAACCGGCAACACTACCGTACAGTCCGGTCTCTTCATCGGATATGCTGCATATCGAGTCTAGGGATGGTAACTTCGACCCCAATAACTCAATAAGTCATGCCGATGAATGGTCTATAACAGATCGAGAAACTACTGATAACACTTATCAGTAAATCTCAACAGCCCTGGCCAGGGACTTACTGATATAGCCAATCGAGCACAGCACAACATCAACTCCCAATACCGGGAGAGACGAAACCCCTCCTATCGCACATCGCCTTCGTATGTCTCGGGACTGTACCTAATGGCCACTTGTTTGCACGACTCAGTAGAGCCGTGGTAGGGTGGTAATAAAAGTACAGTGGGAGAACACACAAGACTCTATGACGATCTCGGGTCTACAGACTAACCTGCACCGGTGTCACCTGAGAACTGCTATCCGACGATAAATATAATTCCATATAAGAGTTCTTGGTGAGTCCGTCCAGTGTACCCAGTCATCACTGAGCACCCGTATATGATCTCGATGTCAAACATCGATGAATGTGGGAACATCCATCGCCCATCATATGGGTCTAGTATCATATACGCTAGTCTACTCTGGTATATCGATGCCCCGTCTCGATACACCTACGACTTGGGACATTCCAGGATATGCTTATAAACTACAGATGTCCCACTAGTATGATCTCCATCATAATCACAGTACTCAAGCCTATATCCTCAGGGCTTTATCAACATGTGTGAATGAATAAAAGCATGATCAAATCAACATGTCAGATAAAGAAGAACCAGATGGCATACTATCATGTCGAGCAAGAATGTACACTGAATATATATATATATATATATATATACATGTATAAATACATCCACTATCATATAATGGCTTCTAGGGTATACATATATCCAACAGTTTGGTCGTTTTGCATGCGTAGGCTATAAGTTCTCACCTATGAGCGTACCGCTTGCCGTATTTGAATTTCGGAACTTGGTGTTAATAGCTTAGCGATTTCATATTGATTGTAGGTACCTTCGCGTGAATTTCGAGACGACGAAGCGCATCGACTACGGCTAAGCGAGGAGTTTAGCAGGTGAGTAGATTTATATCTACGGGGGAAGTCGGGTGGATGGCGTATAGCACCGCCACAAACATTGATATGGAATATCGTTTGATTATTTTATCCTGATAATGATATGCGTCGAACATGATTGTAGGATTTACAAACGATAATATGATAGGAGTTGATGCTAATGGACATATTGACATATGAGAATATAATGATAAGTGAATCATGATAGGTACAAATTTGAAAGAGAACAAGTGTGACGTTTTATCTTTGATGCGAGATATTAATGTGACTAATGAGTATACGATGTGATAGGACGGCTTAGTGTGATATGTCGTTATATAGATTCGAGTCGATATGAGATTGTTGATACCTTTGTAGGTCCCATGATACGAGTTTGACATGGATGTGACCTGAGAGATAGGTATATATATATATATGGATAATATTTTACATATTAAGTGATATGTCATACGAGACTTAGATCCGTACCGCGATGTTGTATAGGTTGATAGAATCCCTATTTGTTTAATGCTGTCGTACGATAGATTACCGTACGCGATGAGTTTTACCTGTTGATTTATCCATACCCTTGTTTAGAGGAGGTCGTACGATGGATTGTACCGTACGTGATCTTATGAGGCTGGATGCCGATTGATGGATTCACCGACTCGGATATATGTTGTAGACACGTATACCTTTTAGCTTTTAGCTGATGATGTACTTTATGCTACGATCATGTTATTCTCATTGAATTAAATACACCTGTGCTAGTACACCAACACCATTATCGATGATGCGCATGTTACACTTACACAGATTTTCCGATTCACACACCTTCATCATCGATAATTGCCATGTCACTACACAGTAGAATTGCTATATCCTGCCATGATATATTTGCTATGTTCATATCACTGTTCCACGTTGCATGAGATATACGGACCGGCTTGCATCCTGTTAAATATTGCATACATATTAACATGTACTTCATACATACATACTGACATGTACACCCACATATCTTGCTATAGCTGCATATACCCCTAGGTGGTATTGCATTGACATGTGATTTTGAGACGTTGATTTTTGTGCTATTGCGCTTATGAAATGCATCATAATTACTTGCTTAGATGTAATACTTATACCTTGCTACAGTTACTTGTACACCTCATATGATGCTGCACTTGATTTCGGAGGATTTGGGAACCGCATGATATATTTTAAACTTATTCATTTAAAAGAGCGGTTTTCCCTTAATATACTCATATTGCGGTTTTATGTTGCATATATCTGTTTTCATGGATTTACGCATTGAGATATGGATTTCATGAGATTTATGGATTTGAGAACCGTGGGGGTGTTTCAAGAAACTATTTATTGTTTGAAAACCCGGTTTCTCTTGATATGATATTCCAGTGTGTCCACCATGAGATTTCTCGGTTCTGAGATTTGTGATATATACCCGATGCGAGGAGTTGGAGTGGGCCGTGTGTGGGTAAATGGTGGAGCCCGGTATGGTTCCCCTCGGCAAGAAGATCACAGATGATGGAGATGAGTCTAGAAGGCTGGGCAAGTACCTACCGGTGATAGTATTTGAACTCGGTGGTTATCGTGGGGATACCGACCGGAGTGATGTATAGACATGACATCAGGGCCAGTCGTGGGGACGGCGCCTAAAGCATGAGGATTTACGTGTCGATGCTGGACACGGGTTTCATGATGTTTCGAGTGTCGAGGTTAGACACTCAAGTTTCCATGATTTTGTTGTGTCCTGAGGGACACACGTTGTTTTATATCCTCATATTTACCTGCATATGCTTTTATGATATTTACATGCAGGAGTTGTTGTGTCAGTGGGTGACACGTGGACGAGATCCACTGCATACATGCATTGATTATATTGTTGGATGAGATCCACCTGCATACATGCATTGATTATATTGTTGGATGATATCCACTTGTTGATAGGCTTTTATTATTTGTTGGCACATATGCAGATACGGTCACCCTAGATATCATAGTATTACCTTTATGATAAAGTTGACCTAGGAATCGTTGTTTATATCGATTTCTACCTGATGTTGTTTTTCAATTCACGAGTTAGCAACTTACCCCCGTTGTGCCACAGTTCTTGTAGGTTGACCGCATGGATCTGTAGCGGCATCGTTGGCACATAGCTGTTTTTCGGATGATTTGCTTTTGGTATGCGGTACCTATTGGATCGTTCCAATCTTGTATTATTATTCCTATTGTATCTAGTAAACTCCATCAATTCAGAAACTAGCTATTGTATATGTTGTAGACTTAGAAGACTTGTAGTTGCGAGACTTGAGCGATAGGTTTTATATTCGCTTTTGGGGTTGATGTCTTGCTTTACTTTATCATTTGTGTTGATCTTCGCCGTTAGGCGTCGTATACTTGTTATTTATGCTGGTGGTGGTTGTTTCCGCCGTTGGGCGTGATTTGCTCCCGTTTGGGGATGCTTTATTAGATTCTTTGTTGTATCCGTTTTCAGGGTTAGTTTTTACAAGGGAGGTGCTGCCAAAATTTTCAAAAGGCAAAACATAATTACTATACCTTTATTTCAAAGCTTCACCTCTTTATTTCTTAAAAAGGTTTAGATTTCTGGATTTCAGCTTAGTTGAAATATGTTACGCCTGTAGACGTCGCGTGATTTAAGTGCTTGTCGCGAGCTAATATTTTCGATCGTGACAGAAGGGAATGATACCCGATGGGAACTCTACTTCGATGGAGCATCCTCCATAAAGAAGTGAAAGCAAAACACCCCCATGATTAAAGCCGGGGTGGGCCTTATCTTTGTGACTCCATAAGGAGTGATAATGCGTTTTGCTCTTTCTTTAACGGAGCCAAGAACAAACAATGAAGCCGAGTATGAGGCTTTGATACCAGGTCTTGAGATTGCTGTCAACATGGGAATCGAAAACCTCCTCATATACGGAGACTCCCAGCTGGTCGTTAGCCAAGAAATGGCGACAACAAGACATGCAAACCGGAACTGATCAAGTATGGCGAAAGAGTACAGCAATTGCTGACGCAAATCCCCACCTACACCCTGGAAAGCATACCGCGTGCGGAAAATAGCAAGGCGGATGCGTTAGCCAAGCTCGCTAAAGAACTGGCCGACGAAAACCTCGATGACGTAAAGATCATTGTGCAAAGTCGCCGGAGTCTCGCACCAGCAGAAATATCTCCAGAGACATCTGAAGGTGAGGAAGCAACCAAACAAGAGGCCTTCCAATTGGAGGATGAAGAAAGGGCGAAGGATTGGAGAGAAGTATTCATAGACTACTTCACATACAATCGAACTCCCGAAGACACGTCGTCAAGACATCAGCTCATGAAGAGAGCCCTGTCTTTCGCCTTCGGCAATGGTACTCTTTATAAGAGATCATTCGATTGTCTATAGCTGAGATGCCTAGGACCAGAAGAAACAAAAAGGGTCGTTCAAGAAACTCATGACGGACTCTCCAGTTCCCATCAAGCTGGACTAAAAATGAAGCTGAAGATCAAAAGAATGGGCTACTATTGGCCCACAATGGTTCAAAACTGCCTCGAATATGCGAAGCAGTGTCATTCGTGCTAAATTCATGGGGACTTCTTCCATCAGCATCCAAATCCGCTACATCCGACATTGGCTAGTTGGCCGTTCGAAATGTGGGGAACCGATATAATCGGGTCCATCGACCCAGCATCGTCCAGGGGACATCGGTTCATTTCGGCAACAACCAATTACTTCTTTAAATGGGCAGAAGAAATACCGCTATGAGAGGAGAAGACAGAGAACATCCTATATTTCTTCAAGACACACATCCTCTACCGGTTCGGCACTCTGCGGCGGATTATCTCTGAAAATGGGCCAGCCTACAGAAGCCATAAGATCAGCCGCTTCACACAGCAGCATAAAATAAATTGGAGATATTGTTCAGTTTATAATCCCCGTGCTAACGGTCAAGCTGAGGCTTTCAACAAGACCTTGAAAAAGATCATAAAGAACACGGTGTCCCGAAATAAAAAGGACTGGCATGAGAGATTGCATGAAGCTCTCTGGGCCTATCGGACTACGTTCAAGACAGCCACAAACACAACGCCATTTGCATTAGTATTCGGCACGGAAGCGGTACTTCCCTTGGAGATAAAGCTAGCCTCTTTACGAGTAGAAGTGCGATACGAGCTGACGGACGAAGAGAATGCCCATCTTCGGCATGAGGAGCTAGATGCCCTTGATGAAACTTGTCTCATGGCGCATCAAAACCTAGAAGCTTACAAAGCAAGGATGATGCGCTCATACGAAAGATTGACTAGGCCGAGAACATTCCGCCAAGGTGAACTCATGCTAGTCGTAAAAAGACCTATGATCCTGAACCGTGGGAAACGGGGGAAATTCGAGCCAAATTATGAGGGCACGTAAATTATAGACAAGGTCTACCAAGGTGGAGCCTACTTGCTCATGGATATGCATAGCGAAAGACCCTTCCGGCCAATAAACGGCCGGTTCCTGAAAAAATACTACGCCTGAAGAGTCACAGCCCATGTCAATGATAGATGACGACGCCTATGTCTGCTCGCTATCTTCTTGAGTTAAGACTCTAAGAGTAGTACCCAACAGTACTCCGTCTCAAACATGAAGAGCAACGTACCGCAACGTCCTTAAACTAGCTACGGACCACAATGTCCTAAAACTAACAATGGACCGAGATGTCCTTAAACTAACATCGGACCGAAATGTCCTTAAACTAACATCAGACTGTAATGTCCTTAAACTAACAAAGGACCGAGATGTCCTTAAACTAACAACGGACCAAGATGTCCTTAAACTAACATTGGACCGAGATGTCCTTAAACAAACAACGGACCGAGATGTCTTTAAACTAACAACGGACCGAGATGTCCCTAAACTAACAACGCTGCCTCAAACACGGCGATAATGGAATGCAAGTCCACGAGTCCCAGCGTTGAGGACTGCAAATCAAATCCCACCGGCAAACGGATGGATCAGATGCGGCGAAACTATTCTCGAGAGTTCTATCGCGCAAAAAAAAGGTACGTCCACAAGCGAAATGGGCACGGATGAAAACCCGAAAGGGCGCCGTGAGTAAAAAAAGCAGGACTACGGGCGAGTTTGTGAAAACCGGAAAGGGCACAATCTCGTTAAGATAAAGACACTTGCAATGTCCTCTCGACCCGGTGAGGAGAAAATACCCGCGTAAGATCCTTACGACTTACAAGGGAGCAACACAATTAGGCATCTTCTCAATTCCTAAGGAGAAACTACAATTACGAGGTCCTCACGACTTGTAAATAGAATCCCCCTTATGAGACCCTCACGACTCATAGGATTTAAAAGCCTTAAGTTACAGGGATCTGAACCTGTTCTTAAGCCATAACATCCCCCAGTTTTCCCTATAAGCGGTTCAATATTGACCCTTATATACAATCTACGGGCACAAATCAACGTTTCCATCACCAAGTCCCACCAACGACGAAGAATGTCCTCATGTGGTGAACGACACTCGTAAGTCCTCTCGACTTATAAGGAGAAAATACTCTTGTAAGATCTTTACGACTTATAAGAGAACATATACTTAGGAATCCTCACGATTCCTAAGGAGAAAAATGCACCTACGAGATCCTCAAGACTCGTAGGGAGAAACATCTTCATGAGACCTTTACGGCTCATGATGTCAAAAGCCTTACTCGATGGGATACTAACCATGTTTGCTAAGCCACCTTTGTTCGAACCGACAAAGGAAGAATGATGATTCGCTCCTGGCAATGTCCCAGTGGTAGCGATGTTGATGCCTAAATCGGCATCAAATGCCATGTCCTTTCACGGCAAATGATGATTCGCTCCTGGCAATATCCCAGTCGCAGCGATGCTGATGTTAAGATTAGTATCAATTCTTGAGTCCTATACTCACAGCAAAAATCAGCGAGCCAAAAATGCATATGAAATAGCCGAAATGATAGGGCAGCTTGCAACAAAAATCAGCAAGTAAAATATATGCATACAAAAATAGCCCGAACGATTGGGCAACTCGCAATAAAAAACAGCGAGTAAAGAAAAACAAAAATAGCCGACGTGATTGGGTACCGTGAGAAAATAGCCAAAATGATTGGGCAAGCGCGACTTTCGCGATATAAAAAGCTGAAATGATAGAGCATCGTGGAAAGAAATACAAAAAAATGATGAAACTTTGCCCAACAAGCGGTTTAATATTGACCCTTGAATACAATCTATGGGCACTAACAGAAAGGGAACCATATCGTCCCACCAGGCTTCGGCAAAGGGAAGCCAGAACTCAATGGCTACATCTACAGCCTAGAAATCAACAACGGCGTTCCTTTTCTTTCCGACCAGAAGCAGATGTGACGTCAACAAACGGAGCCATGGCAAAGTCCCCTAGTTCCAAATCTTGACAGTTCATAGAAAACCTAGAGACTACCCCAGAACCATGGCAAAGTCCCCTAATTCCAAACCTCTACGGTTCACAGACAGCATAGAGACTACCTCGGAACCATGGCAAATTCCCTAGTTCCAGGTCTCGACGGCTACATCTACAACCTAGAGATCAACCAACAGTATTCTTCTTCCATCCAGCAGGATACAGGTGCGACATCAACAAACGGAGCCAAGGCAAATTCCGCCAGTTCCAACCCTCGACGGTACACAGACAGCATAGAAACTACCTCGAAACCATGGCAAAGTCCCTAGTTCCAGGTCTCGACGGCTACATCTACAGCCTGGAGATCAACCAACAGCGTTCTTCTTCCTCCCAGCAGGATACAGGCGCGACATCAACAAACGGAGCCATGGCAAAGTCCCCTAGTTCCAAACCTCGATGGTTTACAGACAACCCAGAGACAATCTCGACATTTGACGCAATATTGCTGACACAATGTCAACCAAAGAAGCCAAGGAAGATCCCTAGCTTCAGGGTCTTGACGGCAACTCAAATGAGACCTGAAAGACTATCGGAGACCATTCCACTCCAGCACGGTGTGGTCATGACTTATTGGGGCTCCCAAACTGAGCCAAACCTCAAGTAAAAAGCGCCATGGAATATCCCTAACGCTTGCTCTTTCAATAGTAATATTACCTGGATGATTACTTGAAGACATCTTGTCCAACCCCCGACGGGATCAGAGACACGGCAGTCGCAGGGCTACCCGAATAGCAAGATTGCATATCGGGGAATATATCGGCCAACGCGACGGTGTGACGGGTAGAAAACCCTAGTACCAAAGACCCTAACGGACTTCTATTAGCAGGAGTTAACTGTGAGGTTAGGAAACCCTTGCGAGAACTTCCCGATTCATCTCGACTCGTGAGGAAATTAGCGTCATCGTGAGAACTTCTCGATTAGTCTCGACTCGTAGGGGAAAGCCTTAGGCAATAGGGATAAGGACCTGTTTCCTAAGCACTGGGGCCCTACAAATCGGTCCAAGATGGGCTCTTGCATACTATTCACGGGCCACACTCTCTAAAGTCGAATCTCTACATGGAGGAAAACAACCACTCACGAGTCCTCTCGACTTGTAAGCGGGAAAAATTCTCTTGTGAGATCCTTACGACTCTCAAGAGAAAACACACTTAGGAGTCCTCACGACTCCTAAGGAGAAAAGACACATACGGGATCCTCTCGACTCGTAGGGAGAATAGTCTTTATGAGACCCTTACGGCTCATAAAGTTGAAAAGTCTTAGGCGACAGATCTGAACCTGTCTTCTAAGCCATCGCTGCCCTACAAAGGAGATCAAGATAGACTATTTACAAAATACATTTGCCAAAGGGACATGCGAGTATAAAATGAAATATGTCTTTTATTCATAAATTCAAGCGGATACAAGATAAATTTCACAAAGGAATCAAAATGAATACATTTATCCATAAACCGCAAGTTTACAGTAAAAAAGAAGGGGATACAAAGACGATTATTGAGGAGGAGGCGTCTTCAACAAATCAGCCAGCCGATCGCGCGCTCCTCTCAATCCTTTCTCGTTATCCGCCACCGCGGCCAACTCCGCTTCAACTTGGGCCCGTTTTCGCAAACAAGACGAAAGATTTTCATTGGTTCCTAGTATGGCAGCTTCGCAGTCCTGCACGACCCGCTCGGTAGAGTCAAGCGTCCGCCTCAGCGTCAACCCATCCGAAATGCATCGTTGGAGATTGTCGAAGACAACTTTTAACTGCGCAGCATTCGTTTCAACCTGGGCGCGTAAGCGGGCAGATTCGCTTGAAGCCACTTCATGTT
The DNA here is from genome assembly GCA_030015575.1 of Agapanthus africanus. Classification (NCBI taxonomy): domain Eukaryota; kingdom Viridiplantae; phylum Streptophyta; class Magnoliopsida; order Asparagales; family Amaryllidaceae; genus Agapanthus; species Agapanthus africanus. The sequence continues at coordinate 392,158,230 of JASDDO010000026.1, read as the reverse complement.
CCTTTCGCTTCAGGGTCGCCTCTTGTTCAAAATGGCGGATGAAAGGAACACTACTCTCGACCCACGCAGCCCGCTGGGAGTTCGAAGCTAATACTTCAGGTGCGAGATGCTTGAGCTCAATGTCATGCAGGAAATCCTCAAACTTTATGCAGTAATCAACCCAAGAGCCGACGAGATTGTAGCTCCTTGAAAATTCGTTTAGGTTATTTTCACGTTAATTAGCGATAATGCGTGTTTTCCAAAAAACCTCGTTAATTACTATTTCCACATAGACTGGAATAAATCTTTTTTTATGGTGAAAATATATAATTATAAATATAATTGAGTTTTATTAATTAACTTTTAATTTATTGTTCACTTAATTATCTAAGCAAAATTTTAGTTAACATGCACAACCCAATATTTACCCTAGGTTAATAATGTATCATGTCTTCATTTTAATTTCCCTCATGGTTTTATTTCCTTTTAACACAAAACAAATAAGAAAATAGAAAAGAAGTGAAGAAAAGAGAGGCATGGGGCATTGATTAGGCATGGGGGGCTTGACTTTGGCACTCTCTCTCTCCCCCCTCACTTCCCTCCTTGCTCAGCAGCAAGCCCAGCTCCAGCAGCAGCCCTCTCCTTCATTTCTTCTTCTTCTTCTTCTTCTTGTTCATTTCATCCTAAGCCTCATCTCCATTAAAAATCACTCATTACTACATAAAACCTCATGTTAAACACTTTCTTGTTGGTTCTTGAGGCAAGTCTTTGCCTTTGAAGGCAAGGTTAGCAAGTTTGAGCCATCACTAGACCAACTTGAGGTATAAAGCTTACCCTAATTATCTCTTTGCTAAACTTGTAGTTTAATTATCTTAAAGTATTGTTTAAGTGGGTTTTTGTGCTAATTATGTGGTTTAAGAGGAGATTAGGTCAAGTTAAGGTTTTTATGGCTTGATTGGCTTAACTAAGTGTTGTTAGTGTCGGTTAATCCAAGTCTTTTCACCTGGTTACACTAAAACACCATATTGTAATAAATTAGTGTTTTATTTAGGATTTGTGTTCATTTTGTGATCTGCTTTTAAACCATATGCTTCAGGCAAAAGTTGCAATTACTGGAGCTTAGTTACTGGGCTAGGACCACACACACGAAGATCGAGACCCCAATTCCCCTCCATGGCCGAAAATTTAATGGTTCTGGCCGCAAATTGCAGCTAGAGGGTGGACCTGGGTGTCGGGGGTTCTCATGTAGGTGTCTGCTATATATTTAAGGTCTTTGTTGCATGCAACTTTTCCTATTTCCTCTCGAATCAAAATCTGGGACCATTTACCTTGTTTGTAGTACTTTTAGACTTGCGCGACACGTACGTTCTGAGTTGGGTTTGGTGTTTTCTGTGTATCACAGCATGTCAGGGTGGTTTTAGACGTTAGCATACATGTCTAGGTGTTTCGAGTGCACACGCGTTAGCTTGCGACGCTAGTTTTCTCGTATGGTCTTGATATCTCGTTTTTGTAGGATTTTAGCCTTATGTGTGTTGCTTTGTGTAAATTCTAGGATCGGTCGCGGAGACATCGGACGTGGCGCGCAAAGGAAGGGCGGTGATTGGATTAGACTAGCGGAGGGTTCCGGTGAGTAGATGTACACATCTACGGGGGAAATCGTTCGGATGGCACAAAACGCCCAATAGTTAGAATTTCCATTAGTACTTACACTTATGCGTAGTTCCTAGTTAATCATCCCGTTGCATTGCATCATTTATCATATATATATACTGTGATGGTACCTCATAGGACACTCGAACTATTACCATTGGTTTATGCTGCACGAGCACTATTCATGGGGACACGCACGCCTTGGTAATTGCTATGTCACGAACACTATATAACTTGTTTAAATCCGAATCTTATCAATTGCACCTATTTTGATTAATAGACCTGCATTTAATATGTTTAATTCATCAGGATGGATATGTAGGATTGCTAGTCATATGCACATATCTTATTGCATTATTGTTCATGCATAGTTTTCTAGTTCCGCATCATATTGCATATTGTTGATATTTTAGACATTCATAAATTCCTACATGTTCATATATTATGATTCTTCTCGAGAATTTATGTATTTATGGATTTGGAGAAACCGCAAGAATTTAAGAACGTATTACCATTTTAAAAATGTAGGTTACGGTTTTCTCATGATGTGATGTATATATATCGTCTACCATGAGATTTCTCGGTGCTTGAGCGGTATCATACACCCGATTCGCGGAGGAGGAGAAACCGTCTGTGGGTTCATGATTGACCCGGTGCGGTACCCCGGGACAAGATGGTCGTAGATGATGGCGTTGAGCCCGGCAGGGGAGCACTACCGACCGGTTATTTGTGACGCGGCGGATATCCAGAGGATACCGACGTAGTCTTGAGTTATGATAATTTGGGCCAGTCCAGACTGCCGGAGCCCCGAGATCAGATTTACGGGCCAGTCCGGATTGCCAGAGCCAGGGATAAATGAGATATTTATATTTGGTGTCGATGCTTGACAAAGATTTATATTGATTTCATTGATGAACTAAAACTAAATTACATATGTTCTACTCAGATAAGAATACAGATTTCCCATGTTAATTACATTTAAAACTTGTGTTGTTTATTGCATTCATGTTGCATACAAATTATTACATCGTATCATATTAGTATTTGTAGGCTTTGACGAAATTGTGTGCATGCTTACGATAGCCTTATTAGATGTTACTGTAGGGTTACTAGGCGCTCTAAGAAGGTTCTACAAGGCATCAACCATGCCTGTTTAAAATTTTAGCCGTGCCGAATAACTCTAAACAAGATCGTTGCTAGAAATTAGGGTTTCACATGCTAGTAAAAGACAATTACGACTAAGTGAATACGAAATACAACCTTTGTAGATCGGTCCTTCACTTCATTAGCTCCTTGTTGAAGTCCCTTCGCTGTGATCGTGGTTCTCCCGGGCTCTTGCATGGCTTCACGAGGTGAAAGTAGCGTCCTTGCTTGAAGTCTTCGAGGACGAAGAAGATCTATGTCGAGGGAATATCAACTCAACTTTCTACCTCACTAACAATGTTTCACTTTCTCTTCAAAACCCTAGCTAGATTTTCTTTTTGCTCAAAAGAAGAAGAAGATGAACAAAAGAAAAGATGAAGATAATGATCAAGTGAGTGAGCTAACCATGGTGAGTGAGTATCATATACTAACTCATGTAGAGACATAACCATGGCTAATCCAAATGGTTAGATTAACAAAAATCTAAAGTAAAGACAAAGCTAGTGGACTTTGTTTATGCAAAGCAAGCTTCTACAAGCTTCATGCTCTTTCCAAAATTCCACTAATTTTGTAATTACCTTAAATAATTATAACCCACCATGATAAATAGAATGGTGTATGTCTTACACACCCATGTCAAGTGTATCATCAACCATGATACAAAAAGAAAACACATTTCAATATATATCACATATATATATTAAAGTTGTGCACATATGAGAAAAATCCATAAGTGAACATATGTTAGTTAATGTAAATTAGTATATCTAATATACAATTATACACTAAATTATTAAGTCAACACTTGACTAATAATCCGGTCATATCGCATATAACCGACTAACATCCAATGTATCCACTTAACGAATCAACACTTGATTCGATAACCCGGCTATATCATGTTAGTTATATGTATGCCCTAGAGGCCATTACTGTACATTGGATGTATATTGTAGTGGATGCTGGGACATATATAGGTAGGACTTTCTTGCTCGACATGATAGTATGCTATCTGGTTGCTCTTTATCTTAACATGTATACTTTCTGTCTCTCTGTTACATGTTGATAAAGCCCTTAGGATGTGTACTTGACTTCCAGGACTATGATGCAGATCATACTAGTGGGGCCTGGGTAGTCCATGAGTACATCCTTCAATGTTCCTAGTCGTGGGAATATCGAGACGGGGCATCGATATTCCAGAGTAGACTAGCGTATATCTTCTCGACTCATGTGATGGGCGATGGATGATCCCATATCCATTGGTGTTTGACATCAGAGATGGTATGCGGGTGCTCAGTGGAGACTGGGTACACTGAACGGACTCGCCGAGAACTCCCAGATGGTATTATACCTCACATCAGATGGCAGTTCTCTGGTGACACTGGTACAGCTTAGTCTGTTGACCCGAGATCGTCATAGAGTCTTGTGTGTCCCACTGTGCTTTGATTTCCACCCTACCACGGTTCTACTGAGTCGTGCAAACAGGTGGTTTTTGGGTACAGTCCCGATTCACATGGAGGCAATGAACGATAGGAGGGGATTCGCCTCTCCCGGTATTGGGGGTTGATGTTGCGCTATGCACGACTGGCCATAACAGGAAATCCCTGGCCAGGGTTGCAGTGATATACTGGTAAGAGTTATCAGTAGTTTCACGAATGTTATGGACCCTACGTCGGCATGACTTATCAAGCTATTGGGGTCTGACGTTTGCCACCCCTAGGCGATATATGCGACATATCAGATGAACAGACCGGACTGTACGGTAAGTGTTACTGGTTGGATTCACAGGAGTGTGAGCGGGCTTGCTCGTCGATCTTCTGATCGCTCAATACCCGGGTGGCCGTTACGTTTAGCAGACCGCTTGCGGCTTGTGGGTGCTTGATATGATCATCATCTGCTGCCGGAGTATTGACGAGTCTTTAAAGTCCTACACAGAGGTTTCCTGGCTCAAGCGAAACGAAATGGGAGCGCATATGAGATATGTGCGGGACCGAGAATAATGCGTGTATGTAATACCGTATTCCATTCTCGCGATGAATGTGTCGAATGGTTGTATGCGATATAACCTAGTTATCGAATCAAGGATTGATTCGATAAGCCGATACATTGGATACTAGTCGGTTTTATGCGATATGACCGGATCGTTAAATCAAGTATTGATTTAATGATTTAATGCATAATTATATATTTGATATATTGCTTTGCATTAACTAGTATTGGTTCACTTTAAATGGATTTTCTCACTTGTTTGTATCATGTTTGATGATACTTGCTCACTTGGGTTTATGTAAAGAATTAAACCATGGTTAAGTTAATGATTAGGGTTTTGTTTGTTTAATTACTTATCTATTTATTTATAATTCTTATTTTGGAAAAGATAAAGAAAGAATGGTGACTTTGTTTGTTTGTTTGTTGAAGCTTCTTGAAGCTTTGAACAAGTCCACCATTCTTGTCTCATTCTTAACCCTAACCATTAAAACTAACCATGATATATTCTCTACACCTAACCAAGGTTAGGATATGATAAGTATTCATATTGATTTTCTTTTTAGTATATACTTATGATATTCTTTCATCATCATCTTCTTCATCTTGAACAAGAAGAAAACCTAGCCACCATCAATGGCAACTAGTGAAAATGAGTGAGAAATCCAATTCTAAAGTGAATCCACCTCCTATTTCTTCATCCTCTACCTCTTGCCAAGTAGTATAGGGTGTTTTCTTCACAAGTTTCATGACTTAGTGAAGTGGGAGCTTGATCTTGTGATGCCTCGACGTAGATCATCTTCGGCATCGAAGCCGACGACCAAGTCCGCCCTTTTCTCCGATGAACCCGATGCTAGAGTCATGGATTCAATTTGGACAGCGGAGGGACGTCATCACGGAGCCTAGGAGGTGGAGGACCGGATCTACAAAGGTTGTAGCCCCTTTCCTTTTAAGTTAAAGTTGTTTACTTGCATCGCATCACCTATACATCTAGTTAACGATCCGTATTAGGGTTTCTCGGCACTTGTAAAATTAGAATTGGCCATGTTTGATGCCTTGTGAGACTTCATTAGTGTGCCTAGGAACCCTACAGTGGTATCAGAGCCTAGCTAGAGCCTTAGGCGATGCGTTGACGGAGTTAGAAGTCCGATTGAACCGAAACCCTAATTCAAACTTGCTCTCTGTACATTTTCTGAAATCGTGGATTTTTGAGAATTAAAAATATGCAGAAAACCCAGCAGGAGATTCTAAGAATTACTGAGAAGCCCGTACTCCTGAGTCCATCAAAGCGCGGAGGAACCGCGGCATTAGCGTGCTAATGCGGCGGTTCCGCGGCCCTTTAGTCTCCTCTTGCATTGAATTTTGCACAGTAATTCCTATTTTGCAGTGCTGAGTTTTCTGGGAATTTTTAATATTTACTCAAGAGTTGAGTTTTCTGGGTTGTATTGGGGACTCGGTGTATCGATCGGATTGTCTAATTTTGTCAGTGTGTTTTTCCGGGTAATTTTAGAATATGTTAAAAAGTTCGACCGGATATAAATACCCACTTTTTCCCCTGCCGGGAAATTTCCAATTGTTGGATTTTTCTGTAGTTTAATCACGTTCTAAGTAGTGCAAGTAACGCGATGGTCCCTATAGAAGACAACAAACCTTAACTCGATTATGTGACCGTCTTGATCTGCCCTTTGAACCTTCGGGTTTGGGGCAGTACGGCGTGCCATATATGAGGCGTTGGCTTGACCCTTCTACGGCTGGACCGTTGGTACTGAGGCATGAACTGAATGTTTTTAGACTTATTTCATGTGTTGAGCTGTATTGGGAAAACATGGGTGTTCGATTGTTCGATCGGAAAGTTTAACATTTTCTGTTTATCCGGAATGTGATACAACATTTGGAATACACAAGTAGTTATGAGATAACTGAATGAATGTTATAAATCTAGTAGTTTAGTCTCACTTGATCGGTTCCCACGGAATTTTGATATGATCAAAAGTCCGTCGCAATCACGTAGCGTACACGGATACCGCCGGGTAAACTTAATAGACAGCCTCACTCCATAGCCCCGACCAAGTGACTGTAGGAGAACCCCGTCGCCGAAAGCATCCGTTCGGGTGCTCGCGGCAGCGGTGTCCCGTCTTGGTGCAATTTGTCGACGGCGTCGGGGGTGCGGCCGCCTACGAAAGTTTGCGACGAGCATTCGATCAGAATGTCGAGAATCCTGTTGAATTGCCCGACTTTATATTGAAAAGTGTTTTCGATAATGAGACTAAAATGCGGGGTTTATAATTGTTAGGCATACGATGTCTAAGGAATTCATTTGATTAGGCATGCGATGTCTATGCAGGTTGCGGATTCCAACTGTTGTAGTTTTACATTTTCTTTTCTGTGAACGTAAGTGTAATATATGATATCGCCGGTTTGGTTGCCATATGACAACGACAATTGGGATGCGCATATTTACTTACGTTGATGACATGTGATGTTATGTGTTGCTGGATATGTTATATTGGATCATCGTGTTTGAATAGCCGGGGGGTTTTTATGTGAGATGAGTGTTTTTCATTTTCATTCATGTAAAAACTTGTATGTAATATTCTTTTATTGGGGCACTTCCAGGTTGCGGAAGATGTCACCTTTTGTATATTATTTACTTTTCTGCACTAGGATAGACCCAAGGAGGAGGGCACAGGTGACCGGGTTCTAGGGTCCAGTGGGAGACCATCTCGAGGAGTCGAGTCCGGGTCTCCTGACCCTAGAATTGGTAGGGTTGCTTGCCGCTCTCGTAGGGGTCTAGGGGTGTGAGATTGGCTATTCATCACGACCGTGGAATCCGTATTTTATACTGGCTCGTATTGAAAACACGGACGTCCTAGTATATCCAATATTTCATATGATGTTTTCTGCTGCGTTATCTGTGATGTGATCATGTGATTTGTTCAGATAGATATGGTATATAGTATATATGATACATTATATAGACGTTGCTTATGTTTCACACCCGTGCTAGCCCTGCCCCGCTCTGCCGTTAGTTACCTAACCTAACGTTGCACGAGGGGACATCGAGGCGAATGCGGATGGCATAAGCATACGTTATATTTATCTGTGATGTTTAGGTGGACTTAAATGATGGGACATTCATTAATGAGATTAATGAAAGAAAATAAACCTAATAGATGTTGTGGAATCGAATTTCAAAATAAAAACAGGTAGCTACAGTTCTTGCTTTGCATCGTGGTGTTCATTGTAGAACATCCTGCACCTTATTCGATGAGAAAAGGACCGAGATCCCTTCACCGGGAGTGACTCCTTTAGCAATAACTGGCAGGTGCTACAGCCCTCGGTTTTTCATTTGATTGCTTCTATAGTTTCTGCTTTGCACAGTGATATATATGATATATCCCGCACCTCATTCGACGAGGAAAGGGCCGACGATCCCTTCACCGGGAGTGACCCCTTTAGCAAAACTAGAAAAGCCTCAAAAACATTCCATTTAAAAACCATTTGATTCCGCAACGAGATCAAGTTCAAAGCGTTAAAGGTTTTCATAAAAACCATTCGCAACCCTCCGTCATTTTAGGAAGTAGAGTACTTAGTATTCGTGCTGTGTTTGTTGACCTTAGTTAAGGCACAGTGTACGGTAGCTAAGTGATGTCTTCCTACACCGCATATGATGCGATTAGTTAGGACAGTCGCGTGACTTTGTTGACCTTAGTTAAGGGTCATATGGGTGGGTCTAATTAATCACGAAATGACGGGTAGAACTTGACTAGTGCTTATGATTTGTTGACCATAGTTAAGGTCATAAGTGCTAGGGGTAAAAAATCTTTATCGGGAGTTTCAAGTGTTGAAATTTGCAATGAGATTGCATACCTTCTATGTGATAGTTGGATCCCGATACCCACTGCGAGTAATTGTTACTCCTGGGAGAGTTTTGCACTTTACAATTAGCCGATCAAGTAGGTGTCTAGAAAGGTGTCAACGGGGTTACGCCTCTGGGAAAACGAGGTTTACTATAATTAGGTCCGTGCGAAAGCACGGGGAACCTCCCTCAAAGTACCGACACTGGCCTGGCTGAAAGATTGGCGAACTTGTAGAGTGTAATTAATCCTGGCTAGTCTTTCCTTTTAAGGTTTGAAGGAAGATTTGATAAAAACAGTGGGAGCCATCCTGATTAGATAAAATAATAACCAATCTATTCTTGCAAGAGCGCACGCTGAGTGTTTTCTTTTCTCTCTCTCTCCAGGTAGCGACCATATCACGCCTTAATCAAGATAATAATACGGATGTATTGACCGAACCCGCTTGTTATACTGAGCTGGGGAACGTTGATCCCGCTCCAACTTATAATTGTTATAAGACAGAGCAGGAAATAGGGGAAAACCAGAATTCCTATGCCGCCCAAACGAAGAAGGTGCATATGATGCATCTCCTTCGGGTATGTTCATTATACAGAACTGTTTCTCAGTATCCTCTGCATCCTGGGTATTTGATACCGGATCAGGATCCCAGATATGTAATCTGTTACATAGGGCTACAAAAGGGTAGAAAAACTGAGAACGGGTGATAAGTTTCATGAGACAGAAAACGGGGCAAGTGTTGCAGCCAAGTCTGTTGGTCACTGTCACCCTGTATTACCATTACATTGATTCTGAACAAATGCTATTAGATACCGAACCTAATATACAAAATCATGTCAGTCTCTTTATAAGTAAAGAAATGATAAAATTTTGTATTGTTGGATAATGTTTTGAACATTTCCTATATCAAAAGTTGATCGGTTCAGGCACGTTATCTAAAAGCATTGACGTTCTAAATCAAACTACAGTTCTTAATATACGGAACACACACAAGAGGAAGAGTTCAGAATTGAACGATTCCTTCTTGAGGTATTGTAGACTAGGTCAGATCAATGTGACCCGACTAGCTAGAGTTACATAAAGATGCTTATTTAAATTAGTTTGAATTTACATCTTGTGAAACTCGCCAGTCATGTCACAAAGATAAGATGGCCATAGCTCCGTTTACTGGAAACAGAGAAAGAGTTAATGAACTCTTGGGATGAAACATGATACATGTTGATGTATGTAGGTCCCCTGTCTACACATGCCAAGACCGGTTCTTTTTACTTCATTACATTCTCTGATGATTTCTTTAGATTCAGACATATGTTCTTGTTGAAACACAAGTCCGAACCTTTTGAGATATTCACAGAATATAAGTTAGAAGTAGAGAACCAATACGGGGATAAGTATTATGTCCTTTGATGAGATCAAGGAGGAGAATACTTGAGCACGGAATTCCTGGACTATTCTAAAGGAGAATGAGATTCTCTCTCAGCATTACTCCTCCGTATACACCATAGCACGATGGTATATCGGGGCGGGGCAATCACACCCTATATGATAAGGTGTGCTCTATGATGAGTACTACTGAGTTACCTATTTCCTTTTTGGAAGTTATGCACTTGAGAAGCTGCATACCTATTGAATTAGGTTCGAATCAAATCAGTTGCCTACCACTTCATATGTGATATGGAAAGGGAAGAGCCCATATCTTAAGTTAGTTAAGATTTGGGGTTGTCCGGCCTATGTCTAAAAGCAAAAATCCGGACAAGATCAAGGCAAGGTCTGTTGTGTAGAACTAGAAAGGTTCCAGCTATACAAACTACAGCAGGTGATTTGGTAGAACCAAAGGATTCAGTAGATTCCAACGAACCTCAGCTTCTCCGCCGATCTAGTAGGGTTCCTCATCCACCTGAAAGATACTTCGGTTTCTCGATGACAGTGGGAGCGAGGATTGCATCATGAGATGATGACCCAACTAGTTTCGAGCTGGCCATCGAGAGTAGGGACTCTGTAAGAATGGCTGGATGCTTAGTGATCTGAGATGGAATCCATGTACACCAGCAAAGTATGGACTTCAGCTACTATATCTGAAGGGTTAAATCCCCATCAGGAGCAAGTATATCTTGAGAAGATTACTTGGTGTAGATGGAAAAGTTGAGACTTTCAAAGCTAGACTTGTTAAAGGTTTTAGTCATCAACCAGGCGTGGATAATGATGAAACCTTTTCCAGTGGCTATGCTTAAGTCCATCCAGATCCTACTTGCCATTGCTACACACCATGACTACGATATCTGGTGGTTGGGTGCCATGACTACTTTTCTAAATAATGATTTAGAAGAGAATGTCTATAAGAACACAGCCAGAGGGCTTCGTAAACAGTGGGAGCAGCGGAAACGTGTGCAAGTTGCTTTACATAATAAAGCAGGCATCGCGGAGGTGGAACATCTGTTTTGATGTGGTAGTCAAAGAGTTTGACTTCATCAAAATGGTAGATGAACCTTGTAGGTACAAAAAGGTAGTAGAGAGTAAGGTGGTCATCCTCGTATTGTACGTAGACAACATACTCTTGATAGGAATGGGATTCCCTATACTACGCTCGGTCAATCTCCGCTTATCACATGGATTCTCCATATAGGATAAAGATGATACCTCTTAAATCCTGGGATTTGGGTCCATGAGATTGATCTAAATGGATGTTAGGATTCTCACTAGCAATAGTAAGATAGTATCAATCGATCCTGGGGAGAATCACTGGAAGTGTTCCAGGGTGATAAGGACGACTGAATGTCAGTCACAGGCATTGTCTTCACCCTCAGTGGAGGGACGGTATGTTGGAAGAGTTCCAAGCTAGATACCGTGGCAAACTAGACAATAAAGGCTGGTAACATCGCTATTAAAGATACTACCAAAGAAGAAGTTTGGGTGTATATTGGTTCATAAGATGAACTAGGTTCCTACCATTGTGTGACAATGGAAGGGTGGCTTTGGCCCGTGAACCCTGGTCCCATCAGTGACCCAGACATATTCTGAGGAAGCATCACCTGATCATGGAGATAGTTGATCTCCAGAGTGATCGAGGTTAGGAGACTAGACTCAGAGGACAACACGGCGGATCCACTCACGAAGGCCTTTTCCCAAAGAGAGACTTTTAGGGGATGGTTGAGTATTAGATACTACAACTACTGCTACAGATGGCCCTAGTGCAAGTGGGAGATTGTTAGTTATATGTATGCCCTAGAGGCCATTACTGTGCATTGGATGTATATTGTAGTGGATGCTGGGACATATATAGGTAGGACTTTCTTGCTCGACATGATAGTATGCTATCTGGTTGCTCATTATCTTAACATGTATACTTTCTGTCTCTCTGTTACATGTTGATAAAGCCCTTAGGATGTGTACTTGACTTCCAGGACTATGATGCAGATCATACTAGTGGGGCCTGGGTAGTCCATGAGTACATCCTTCAATGTTCCTAGCCGTGGGAATATCGAGACGGGGCATCGATATTCCAGAGTAGACTAGCGTATATCTTCTCGACTCATGTGATGGGCGATGGATGATCCCATATCCATTGGTGTTTGACATCAGAGATGGTATGCGGGTGCTCAGTGGAGACTGGGTATACTGAACGGACTCGCCGAGAACTCCCAGATGGTAATATACTTCACATCAGATGGCAGTTCTCTGGTGACACTGGTACAGCTTAGTCTGTTGACCCGAGATCGTCATAGAGTCTTGTGTGTCTTCCACTGTGCTTTGATTTCCACCCTACCACGGTTCTACTGAGTCGTGCAAACAGGTGGTTTTTGGGTACAGTCCCGATTCACATGGAGGCAATGAGCGATAGGAGGGGATTCGTCTCTCCCGGTATTGGGGGTTGATGTTGCGCTATGCACGACTGGCCATAACAGGAAATCCCTGGCCAGGGTTGCAGTGATATACTGGTAAGAGTTATCAGTAGATTCACGAATGTTATGGACCCTACGTAGGCATGACTTATCAAGCTATTGGGGTTTGACGTTTGCCACCCCTAGGCGATATATGCGACATATCAGATGAACAGACCGGACTGTACGGTAAGTGTTACTGGTTGGATTCACAGGAGTTTGAGCGGGCTTGCTCGTCGATCTTCTGATCGCTCAATACCCGGGTGGCCGTTACGTTTAGCAGACCGCTTGCGGCTTGTGGGTGCTTGATATGATCATCATCTGCTGCCGGAGTATTGACGAGTCTTTAGAGTCCTACACAGAGGTTTCCTGGCTCAAACGAAACGAAATGGGAGCGCATATGAGATATGTGCGGGACCGAGAATAATGCGTGTATGTGATACCGTATTCCATTCTCGCGATGAATGTGTCGAATGGTTGTATGCGATATAACCTAGTTATCGAATCAAGGATTGATTCGATAAGCCGATACATTGGATACTAGTCGGTTATATGCGATATGACCGGATCGTTAAATCAAGTATTGATTTAATGATTTAATGCATAATTATATATTTGATATATTGCTTTGCATTAACTAGTATTGGTTCACTTTAAATGGATTTTCTCACTTATTTGTATCATGTTTGATGATACTTTCTCACTTGGGTTTATGTAAAGAATTAAACCATGGTTAAGTTAATGATTAGGGTTTTGTTTGTTTAATTACTTATCTATTTATTTATAATTCTTATTTTGGAAAAGATAAAGAAAGAATGGTGACTTTGTTTGTTTGTTTGTTGAAGCTTCATGAAGCTTTGAACAAGTCCACCATTCTTGTCTCATTCTTAACCCTAACCATTAAAACTAACCATGGTATATTCTCTACACCTAACCAAGGTTAGGATATGATAAGTATTCATATTGATTTTTCTTTTCAGTATATACTCATGATATTCTTTCATCATCATCTTCTTCATCTTGAACAAGAAGAAAACCTAGCCACCATCAATGGCAACTAGTGAAAATGAGTGAGAAATCCAATTCTAAAGTGAATCCACCTCCTATTTCTTCATCCTCTACCTCTTGCCAAGTAGTATAGGGTGTTTTCTTCACAAGTTTCATGACTTAGTGAAGTGGGAGCTTGATCTTGTGATGCCTCGACGTAGATCATCTTCGGCATCGAAGCCGACGACCAAGTCCGCCCTTTTCTCCGATGAACCCGATGCTAGAGTCATGGATTCAATTTGGACAGCGGAGGGACGTCATCACGGAGCCTAGGAGGTGGAGGACCGGATCTATAAAGGTTGTATCCCCTTTCCTTTTAAGTTAAAGTTGTTTACTTGCATCGCATCACCTATACATCTAGTTAACGATCCGTATTAGGGTTTCTCGGCACTTGTAAAATTAGAATTGGCCATGTTTGATGCCTTGTGAGACTTCATTAGTGTGCCTAGGAACCCTACATATCACATATAACCTCGCGATAAAAAAAGCCGCGATAATAGAATACGGTATCACATACACGCATCATTCTCGGTCCCGCACATATCACATATGCGCTCCTATTTCGTTTTTCCTGAGCCAGTAAAACCTCTGTGTAGGACTCTAAAGAATCGTCAATACGCCGGCAGTAGGTGATGATCACATCAAGCACCCACAAGCCGTCAGCGGTACTAGCTAGACGTAACGGCCACCAGGGTATTGAGCGATCAGAAGATCAGCAAGCAAGCCCGCTCCAACTCCTGTAAAAGCCTGCCGGTAACACTTCCCGTACAGTCCGATCTCCTCGTCTGATATGTCGCATATCAAGTCTAGGGGTGGTAATCTTAAGACACCAATAACCGATAAGTCGTGTCGATGTGAGGCTTATAACGGGTCGAGAAACTACTGGTAACACTTACCAGCAAATCTCTAAATCAGCCCTGGCCAGGGACTTCCCTGTTATGACCAATCGAGCATAGCACAACATCAACCCCCAATACCGGGAGAGAAGAAACCCCTCCTATCGCTCATCGCCTCCATGTGACTCGGGACTGTACCCAAAAACCACTGTTTTGCACGCCCTCTTGGACGTGGTAAGGTGAAAATCAAAGCACAATGGGAATCACACAAGACTCTATGACGATCTCGGGTTTACAGACTAACCTGCACAAGTGTCACCAGAGAACTGCCATCTGACGTGAGGTATAATACCATCTGGGAGTTGTCGGCGAGTCCTTCCAGTGTACCCAGTCTCCACTGAGCACCCGTATACCATCTGTGATGTCAAACACCAATGGATATGTGATCATCCATCGCCCATCTCATGGGTCGAGAAGCGTATACGCTAGTCTACTCTGGTATATCGATGCCCTATCTCGATACAACTATGAATCGAAACATTAAAGGATGTACTTATGGACTACTTTGTCCCCACTAGTATGATCTGCATCATAGTCCAGGTAGTAAAGTACACATCCTAAGGGCTTTACTAACATGTAACTATAAGACAGTATCAAAAGACAAGTATACATGTTAAAGTAAAGAGCAACCAGATAGCATACTATTATATCGAGCAAAAAAGTCCTCTCTATATATGTCCAAGCATCCAATATAATATACATCATCAATACAATATTGGCCTCTAGGGTATACATATAACTAACAATCTCCCACTTGCACTAGGGCCAGCTGCTGTAGTATCGTATACCAAGCATCAGGAAGAGTCTCTCAAACTGTATCTGGGGAATGGCCTTCGTGAGTGGATCCGCTGTGTTGTTCTTCGTGTCAACCCTCCTGACCTCGATCTCCCGGCGATCAACTATCTCCCGGATCAGGTAATACCGCCTCAGAATATGCCTGGATCGCTGATGGGACCTCGGTTCCTTGGCCAAAGCCACCGCTCCATTGTTATCGTAATACAAAGGTATTGGATGCTCAATGGATGGAACCACTCCAAGTTCAGTAATGAACTTCTTGATCCAGACAGCCTCTTTGGCAGCATCGTTTGCAGCGATGTATTCAGCCTCCATCGTCGAGTCTGCCACGGTTTCCTGCTTGGAACTCTTCCAGCTAACCGCCCCTCCGTAAAGGGTAATGACAAATCCCGAGTGCAACTTCGAGTCGTCCTTATCACTCTGGAAGCTCGAATCGTTAAAGGACTCCACTTATAGGTCTCCGTTACCATACACCAAGAGCATCTCTTTAGTCCTTCGTAAGTACTTGAGAATGCTTTTCACAGCTGTCCAGTGACTCTCTCCAGGATCAGCTTGATACCTACTCACTACACTTAGTGAGTATGCTACATCGGGTCCGGTACATAGCATCGCATACATGATAGAGCCTACAGCCGAAGCATAGGGTATCCCTTGCATGCGAGCTCTCTCCAAATCAGTCTTGGGTGACATCTCTTTGGAAAAAGTGAGTCCAGAGATCGTGGGTAAGTTCCCACGCTTGAATTCTTCCATACTAAACCTCTTTAGTATGGTGTCAATGTACCTAGATTGGGACAATCCCAGTATCCTTTTAGATCTACCTCTATAGATCATATTTCCCAGTATGGAGGAGGCATCACCTAGATCTTTCATTAAGAATCTTTATGATAAGAAGAGCTTGACCGATTGCAGCATAGGAATGTCATTTCCTATCAAGAGTATGTCGTCCACGTACAATACGAGAAAGACAACCT
This sequence comes from Agapanthus africanus, assembly GCA_030015575.1. Classification (NCBI taxonomy): domain Eukaryota; kingdom Viridiplantae; phylum Streptophyta; class Magnoliopsida; order Asparagales; family Amaryllidaceae; genus Agapanthus; species Agapanthus africanus. The sequence continues at coordinate 392,142,028 of JASDDO010000026.1, read as the reverse complement.
TACTCTCTGCCACCTTCTTGTAGATATAAGGTTCATCTACGTTTTTGACGAAATCAAACTCTTTGATAACGACGTCAAAGCAGATGTTCCAACTCCGCGATGCTTGCTTTAATCCATAAATGGATTTAAGCAGCTTGCACACCTTCCCGCTGCTCCAACTATCTATGAAGCCCTCTAGCTGAGTCATGTACACGCATTCTTCTAAATCACCGTTTGGAAAGGCGGTCTTAACATCCATTTGCCAGATTTCGTAGTCATGATATGCAGCGATGGCAAGCATGATCCGGATGGATTTAAGCATAGCCACTGGAGAAAAGGTTTCGTCATAGTCCACACCTGGTCTTTGATGAAAACCCTTTGCAACAAGTCTAGCTTTGAAAGTCTCCACTTTCCCATCTACACCAAGTTTTTTCTTGAAGATCCACTTGCTCCCAATGGGTTTTACCCCTTCAGGAGCAACTTTCAAAGTCCATGCTTTGTTGGTGTACATGGATTCCATCTCGGACCGCATTGCATCTAGCCATTTCACTGAGTCCCCACTCGTGATGGCCTGCTCGAAGCTAGTTAGGTCATCATCAACCATGATGCAATCCTCGCTCCCACCATCCATGAGAAAACCGTAGTATCTCTAAGGTGGGTGAGGAACCCTACTAGATCGGCGGAGAGGCTGAGGTTCGTTGGGAACTACTGAATCCTCTGGTTCCACTAAATCTTCAGTTGCAGTTTGTGTATCTGGAACCTCTTCCAACTCTACCACTTTGCCACTAATTTCTTTTACAAGAAATTCCTTTTCTAAAAAGGTGGCATGTTGAGCAACAAACACCTTTTGTTCCTCACTGTGGTAGAAAAAATACCGATATGAGTTCTTTGGATATCCCACAAACTTGCAAAGAACTGACCGTGCCTCGAGTTTGTCCGTATTTTGTCTTTTAACATAGGCCGGACAACCCCATATCTTAACTCGTTTAAGATATGGCCTCTTCCCACTCCATATCTCATATGGTGTGGTAGGTACAGATTTAGATGGAACTTGATTCAATAGGTATGCTGCTGTCTCCAGCGCATACCCCCAGAAGGAAATAGGTAACTCTGCTATGCTCATCATAGAGCGCACCATATCTAATAGGGTGCGGTTCCTCCGTTCCGATACACCGTTCTGCTGTGGTGTATATGGAGGAGTCAGCTGAGAGAGAATCCAATTCTCTTTTAGGAAGTTCAGGAATTCATTGCTCAAGTATTCTCCTCCTCGATCTGATCGAAGAATTTTAATACTTTTCCCGGTTTGGTTCTCGACTTCTTTTTTATATTCTCTAAATTTCTCAAAAGCTTCTGATTTGTGTTTCATCAGGAACACATATCCGAATCTAGAGAGATCGTCAGTGAATGTAATGAAGTACGCAGAACCATTCCTGGCATGTGTAGACATGGGGCCGCATACATCATTATGTACCAGTCCCAAGAATTCCTTAACTCTCTCTCCGTGTCCCGTAAACGGAGTTTTGGTCATCTTTCCTTTGAGACATGACTGGCAAGTGTCATAAGATGAAAATTCAAACGGATTCAAATATCCATCCTTATGCAACTTAGCTAGTCCTGTCGCATTGATGTGACCCAGTCTACAATGCCACAAGAAGGATTCGTTCAGTTCTGAACTCTTCCTCTTGTTTGTGTTTGTTATAGTCAGAACTGTTGATTGATGATTTAGAACATAAATGCCATTGCACATCGTGCCTGATCCAACCAACTTTTGGTTTAGAAAAATGTTCATAACATTATCCTGTAATACAAAATTATATCCTTCTTTACTCAACAATGAAACCGATATAATGTTGCATATCAGGTTCGGCATGTAATAGCATTCGTTCAGAATCAATGTATTACCAGTTGGCAATACAAGGTGATATTCCCCGACGGTTCTAGCTGCAACAATTGCACCATTTCCAACCCTTATGTCTTTATCACCTTCTCCAAGTTCTCTACCTTTCCTAAGCCCATGTAACTGATTACATATATGGGATCCTGACCCGGTATCTAATACCTAGGACGTAGAGGAAATGGAGAAACGGTTCTCTGTAACGAACACACTCGAAGAAAATGCATCAACATGTACTTTCTTCATTCAGGTGGCATGGGAATCCTGGTATTCCCCTATATCCTGTTCAGTCTTATAACTTTTATAAGAAAGAACGGAACCAACGTTCCCCAGCACAGTATAACATGCGGGTTCGGTCAATACATCCATATTATTATCTTTATTAAAGCATGATATGGTCGCTACCAGGAGAGAGAGAGAAGAAAACACTTTAGCGTATGCTCTTGCAAGATCAGATTGGTTTTTATTTTATCTTATCAGGATGGCTCCCACTGTTTTTATCAAATCTTCCTTCAAACCCTAAAAGGAAAAGACTAGCCGGGATTAATTACACCCTACAATTTCGCCAATTTTTCAGCCAGGCCAGTGTCGGTACTTTGAGGGAGGTTCCCCGCGCTTTCGCACGGACCTAACTAAAGTAAACCTCATTTTCCCAGAGGCGTAACCCCGTTGACACCTTTCTAGACACCTACTTGATCGGCTAATTGTCCTGTGTAAAACTCTCCCAGGAGTAACAATTACTCGCAGTGGGTATCGGGATCCAACTACCTCATAGAAGGTATGCAATCTCATTGCAAATTTCAACACTTGGAATTCCCGATAATATTTTGCCCCAAACGATCTATGACCTTGACAAGGTCAACAAACCATAGACCGTAAGTCAAGTTCAACCCGTCATTTCTTGATTGAATTAAACCCACCCGCACGACCCTTGACAAGGTCAACAAGGCCGTACGACTACCCTAATCCAATCTGTATCATATGATAAACAGATAAATACTGGCCAGCTACCGCACACTACGCCTTAACAAGGTTAACAAACGCAGCACGAATACTAAGCAGGACTTATCTGAAATGACGGAGGGCTACGACGGGTTTTTCTGAAAACCTAATGCGTATTGAACTTTATATCGTTGTAGAATCGAGTGAATTTTCAAATGGAGTGATTTTTGAGGCTTTTATTAGTTTTGCTAAAGAGCTCACTCCCGGTGAAGGGATCTCGGCTCTTTTCTTATTGAATAAGGTGCAGGATATATCATATATATCACTATGCAAAGCAAAACTCCAAAAGCAATCAAAAACAAACCGAGTGTTGTAGCATCTGCCAGTTTTGCTAAAGAGGTCACTCCCGGTGAAGGGATCTCGGCTCTTTCCTCATCGAATAAGGTGCGGGATATATCATATATATCGCTATTCAAAGCAAAAACTGTAGCTACCCTTTTTGAAAAATTTGATTCTACAACATCTTTTAGGTTTCTTTTCTTTTATTAATCATATTAATGAAGTCCCATCATATAAGTCACCTAAACATCACAGATAAATACGACGTACACTTATGCCATCCGCATTCGCCTCGATGTCCCCTCGTACACCGTTAGGTTAGGTAACTAACGACAGGGCGGGGCAGGGCTAGCGCGGGTGTAAAACATAAGTAACGTCTATATAATATATCATATATACTATATGTAAGTTGTATATATGCCCTAGAGGCTAGTATTGTACAGATGGTGTATATTATATTGGATGCTTGGACATATATAGAGAGGACTTTCTTGCTCGACATTATAGTATGCTATCTGGTTGCTCTTTATCTTAACATGTATACTTGTCTCTTGATACTGTCTTATAGTTACATGTTGGTAAAGCCCTTAGGATGTGTACTTGACTATCTGGACTATGATGCAGATCATACTAGTGGGGATAGAGTAGTCCATAAGTACATCCTTTAATGTTCCTAGTCGTAGGTATATCGAGACAGGGTATCGATATACCAGAGTAGACTAGCGTATACGCTTCCTAACCCATGAGATGGGCGATGGATGATCCCATATCCATTGGTGTTTGACATCAGAGATGGTATACGGGTGCTCAGTGATGACTGGGTACACTGGACGGACTCGCCGAGAACTCCCAGATGGTATTATACCTCACGTCAGATGGCAGTTCTCTGGTGACACTTGTGCAGGTTAGTCTTTAGACCCGAGATCGTCATAGAGTCTTGTGTGATTCCCACTGTGCTTTGATTTCCACCTTACCAAGTCCATGAGGGCATGCAAAACGGTGGTTTTTGGGTACAGTCCCGAGTCACATGGAGGCAATGAGCGATAGGAGGGGTTTCGTCTCTCCCGGTATTGGGGGTTGATGTTGCGCTGTGGTCGATTGGCCATAACATGGAAGTCCCTGGCCATGGCTGATATAGAGATTTACTGGTAAGTGTTACCAGTAGTTTCTCGACCCGTTATGAGCCTCATATCGGCACGACTTATCGGTTATTGGGGTCTGACGTTTACCACCCCTAGACTTGATATGCGACATATCAGACGAGGTGACCGGACTGTACGGGAAGTGTTACCGCAGGCTTTTACAGGAGTTGGAGCGGGCTTGCTTGCTGATCTTCGGATCGCTCAATACCCGGGTGGCTGTTACGTCCAGCTAGTACCGCTGACGGCTTGTGGGTGCTTGATGTGATCATCACCTACTGCCGGCGTATTGACGAGTCTTTAGAGTCCTACATAGAAGTTTTACTGGCTCAGGCAAAACGAAATAGGAGCACGTATGTGATATGTGCGGGACCGAGAATAATGCGTGTATGTGATACCGTATTCTATTCTCGCGACTTTTTGTATCGGTCGGTTATATATGATATAGCCGGGTTATCGAATCAAGTGTTGATTCGATAAGTCGATACAATGGATGTTAGTTGGTTATATGAGATATGACCGGATTATTAAGTCAAGTGTTGATTTAATAATTTAGTGTATAATTGTATATTAGATATACTAGTTTACATTAACTAACACTTGTTCACTTAAGGATTTTTCTCACATGTGCACAACTTTAATATATATGTGATATATCTTAAAAATGTGTTTTCTTTTTGTATCATGGTTGATGATATACATGACTTGGGTGTATGAGACTTACACCATGCTATTTATTATGTTAGGTTTTTATATTTAAAGTAATTACAAAATTAGTGGAGGATTAGCACAATGCATGATGCTTGTGGAAGCTTGTGGATGCATTGACTAAGTCCACTAAGTTTGTTTTTACTGTGGATATTTGTTAACCCAACCATAAGGATTATCCATGGTTATATCTCTACATGAGTTAGTATATGATATTCACTCACCATGGTTAGCTTTCTCACTTGATCATTATCTCTTCTCATATTATTTTCTTCATCTTCTTCCTTGAGCTAAAAAGCTCTCTAGGGTTTGATCCAAAGTGAGAAAAATTGTGAGAAACTAAATTCTAAAGTGAACCCAAATCCTATTTCACCATCCTCTACTAGACTAGCACTTTAGTTTAGGGTGTTTGCTTCACTAATTCTCTAGTTAGTGAAATAGAAGCTTGAGTTGGCATCCCCTCGACGTAGATCATCTTCGGCCTCGAAGACTTCAAGCAAGGATGCTCCTTTAGCCTCGTGAAGCCATGCAAGAGTCTGGGAGAACCACAATCGCAGCGAAGGGACTTCAACAAGGAGCTAAAGAAGTGAAGGACCGATCTACAAAGGTTGTATTTCGTATTTACTTAGTCATAGATGCTATTTACTTGCATGTGAAACCCTAATTTTCTAGCAAAGATCTTGTTTAGGGTTGTTAGGCACGGCTAAAATTTTAATCGGGTACGGTTTATGCTTTCTTAACCCTTGTTAGAGTGCCTAGTAACCCTAAAGTGGTATCAGAGCCTAGCTAGAGCATTAGGCGACGTGTATACGAAGTTAAAACTCCGAACGAACTCCGAATCGACGAAATAACCCCCTCTCTGGTCAATTTTTAAAAACTGTGATTTTTCTGAATTAAAAATACCTAAAAATTCAGCAGGTGATTATAGGAATTACAGTGCAAAATGATGATGTAATACGTACGGATCGCCGCGGAACCGTGGCCATACCCTGCTTGGGCCGCGGATCCGCGGTCGTACAGTGAGTGTTTACTGTTCTTTTGGCACAGTAATGCCCGTAGCTGCTAGTTATATTTTCTGGGTATTTTTAACCTGACTCAAGTGTTGATTGTTCTGGGTTTATTTTATATTCGTTGATTCGATAGGAAAATTTAATTTCGTTATGTTTTCCGGATTTTTAGAAACTATTAAAATGTTTGAACGGATATCATTAGCTCAATTTTTCCTGGTACGAAAAACTTTCAGGTGTTGAATTTTTTCTTGAGTTTAAATCTTTCGGAAAAACGTGCATGTAACGCGATGGACCCTCTAGAAGACAACAAACCTTAACTCAATTATGTGACCGTCTTGAACTGCCTTTTGAACCTTAGGGTTTGGGGCAGTACGGCGTGCCACATGTGAGGCGTTGGCTTGACCCTTCTACGGGTGGACCGTTGTTACTGTGACGTATTCTGGAATTTTTGAACTCCGCTCAAGTGTTGAGCTATTTAGGAAATCTTTGGTATTTGATTATTCGATCGAAAAGTTTAATACTATCTATTTATCTGGAATGTGATACAATATGTGGAATTCAAATAGTTAGGCATGAAATGCGAAGTATGTGATATTTCGGATTTACGATGTCTAAAGAGATTGTGGATTCCAAATGTTGTAGTTTTACACTTTATTTTCTGCGACCGTAAGGGTAATATGTGTTATCGCCGGTTTCGTTGCTATATGTCAATGACAATTGGGATGCGCATATTAACTTGCGTTGATGACATGTGATGTTATGTGTTGCTGGATATATTATATTGGATCGTTGTGTTATGAATAGCCGGGTTTTTTTTATGTGAGATGAGGGTTTTTTATTTTCATTCATGTAAAATTAAATGTATGTAATATTCTTTTATTGGGGCACTTCCGGGACGAGGTTGATGTCACCATTTGTATATTATTTACTTTTCCGCACTAGGATAGACCCAAGGAGGAGAGCATAAGTAACCGGGTTCTAGAGTCCAATGGGAGACCAACTTGAGGAGTCGAGTCCGGGTCTCCTAACTCTAGAATTGGTAGGGTTGCATGAAGCTCTCGCAGGGGTCTAGGGGTGTGGGTTGGCTATGCATCGCGACCGTGGAATCCGTGTTTTATAGAGGCACAAAATAAAACACGGACGTCCTAGTATATCCAATGTTTCATATGTTTCTTCTGCTGCGATATCTGTGATGTGATCATTTGATATGTTGTGATAAATACTGTATATAGTATATATGATATATTATATAGACGTTACTTATGTTTTACACCCGCGCTAGCCCTGCCCCGCTCTGCCGTTAGTTACCTAACCTAACGGTGCACGAGGGGACATTGAGGCGAATGCGGATGGCATAAGTGTATGTTGTATTTATCTGTGATGTTTAGGTGATTTAAATGATGGGACTTCATTAATATGATTAATGAAAGAAATGAAACCTAAAAGATGTTGTGGAATCAAATTATCAAAAAGTGTAGCTACAGTTTTTGCTTTGCATACTGATATATATGATATATCCTGCACCTTATTCGATGAGGAAAGAGCCGAGATCCCTTCACCGGGAGTGACCTCTTTAGCAAAACTGACAGATGCTACAACACTCGGTTTGTTTTTGATTACTTTTGGAGTTTTTGCTTTGCATAGCGATATATATGATATATCCTGCACCTTATTCCATAAGGAAAGAGCCGAGATCCCTTCACTGGGAGTGACCACTTTAGCAAAACTAATAAAAGTCTCAAAATCACTCCATTTCAAAATTCACTCGATTCTACAACGATATCAAGTTCATTACGCAATAGGTTTTCAGAAAAACCTGTCGTAGCCCTCCGTCATTTCAGATAAGTCCTACTTAGTATTCGTGCTACATTTGTTGGCCTGCGTCAAGGCGTATTGTGCGGAGCTAACTAGTATTTATCTGCTGATGCATATGATGCAGATTGGATTAAGGTAGTCGTGCGACTTTGTTGGCCTGCATCAAGGGTCGTACGGGTGGGTTTAATTCAATCACGAAATGACGGGTTGAATTTGACTAGCGCACTATGGTTTGTTGGCCTGCGTCAAGGTCATGGGACGCTAGGGGCAAAATATTATCGGGAATTTCAAGTGTTGAAATTTGCAATGAGATTGCATACCTTCTATGAGATAGTTGGATCCCGATATCCACTGCGAGTAATTGTTACTCATGGGAGAGTCTTACACAGGACAATTAGCCGATCAAGTAGGTGTCTAGAAAGGTGTCAACGGGGTTACGCCTCTGGGAAAATGAGGTTTACTTTAATTCGGTCCGTGTGAAAGTACGGGGAACCTCCCTCAAAGTACCGACACTGGCCTGGCTGAAAGATTGGCGAAATTGTAGGGTGTAATTAATCCCGGCTAGTCTTTCCTTTTATGGTTTGAAGGAAGATTTGATAAAAACAGTGGGAGCCATCCTGATTAGATAAAATAATAACCAATTTGATCTTGCAAGAGCATACGCTAAAGTGTTTTCTTCTCTCTCTCTCCAGGTAGCGACCATATCATGCCTTAATAAAGATAAAAATTTAGATGTATTGACCGAACCCGCATGTTATATTGTGCTGGGGAACGTTGGTTTCGTTCTTTCTTATAAAAGTTATAAGACTGAACAGGATATAGGGGAATACCAGGATTCCCATGCCACCCGAATGAAGAAAGTACATGTTGATGCATTTTCTTCGGGTGTGTTTGTTACAGAGAACTGTTTCTCCATTTCCTTTACGTCTTGGTTATTAGATACCGGGTCAGGATCCCATATATGTAATCAGTTACATAGGCTTAGGAAATGTAGAGAACTTGGAGAAGGTGATAAATGTTGGATATAGTGCTCTCAAAGTCAATTATTGGATCGCAGGTACGTGATTGCAATGATTGATGCAGGACCTATACCGATATGACAGTCTTGCTCAAGATGATAGTATGCTATCTGGTTTGTCTTTATCATCGTATACATACTTTAGTTCACTATTGCATGATGATAGAGCCCATAGGATTCTTGCTTGACTACCGGCAGTATGATGGCGATCATATACGTCGGAGCTGGGGTCTATAAGCACATCCTTAAAGTGTCCCTAGTCATGGGAGTTTCGAGACAGGGCATCGATACTCCAGAGTAGACTAGTGTATACAGTCGAGACCCCGACGAGGGGCGGTGGCCGGTCTCACAAGCCATTAGTGTCAGTTGGTTCACCTAAGATGCATATAGGTGCTCATTAGGATATGAGTACACCGGACAGGACTCGTCGGGAACGTGCTAGTTTGTATTATATATATCGTCAGATAGCAGTTCCCTGGTGACATGTGTACAGGTTAGTTCATCGACCTAAGGTCATCATTTGTCTCGTGTGAGTTCCTACAGTGCTTTTATTTCTACCCTACCACGGCTCAAAGGAGTCGTGCAAACAGGTCTTTTTTGGGTACAGTCCCGAGCCACATGGAGGCAAGTGAGCGGATCGGCAGGGGATTCGTCTCTCCCGGTATTAGGGGTGAGATCGCACTGTGTCTAGAAGAGCCATTACACAAAGCCCTCGGCCGAGGCAGGAGATTTACTGGTAGGTACTCCAGTAGTATCTCTGGGTGTTCTGGGCCACTCTCTGACACGACTTATACCGCTATTGGGGGTCTGACGTTACCAGCCCCCTAGGCCGATATACGATACTCATAGAAGAACGGACCGGACTGTATGTATATTGTCACTGTCATGCCAGTAGGGTTTGTGGATGAGTTCGCTCGTCAGCTTCCCTTCCAATCAATACATAGGCAACCGTTACGTACAGCTTGTACCTCTGACGTGCAAGTGGTTATACCCAGTGCCAGTGTGTTGATGAGTCATTAGAGTCCCCCACAGACAGTTTCCCAAGTTCGGGAGAAACGTTGTAGAGGCCGTATGGTTTTATGGCAAGGTTCGGAAAATGCACGTGCGTTTACGCACGTGTCATATTTCGGGCAGATAATACTGGTGGGCTTTGGTTTAAGCCGGATCCGAGTATTATGTTGTGTAGATATAATATCTTTGTCTCAGTTGCATTTGTATTCGTTCGTAATACAAATGCGGGTATGTTTATACTGTTACGGGGTTATCCTGAAATTCGTTTCAGGATCACTTTTGGAAGTTGGCAGTTTCAAGTTTTCTATCACCCGTCTTTATCATTCGGTTAAAGATAGATTTATCTTTTCTTGAGATGAGTGTGGAAGCTTCTAGAAGGTGACTAGGACGGTGAGGTGTTATGTGACTCATTAGTGCATTTAATGATTCATTTAATGCAAGGGTGACTAGGTTAAGATGATTCATCTTTTGCATTAATGAGTTTTTGGTTATGCTTACGATATTTCTTCTTGATATTATTTCATTAACCGTTCATCAATGGCTTTGGACGAAGCGATACAAAGTGTTCTACTCATTCTCTACATCATCTTGGTAGTCTCTTTTAGCAAACTTGACGACCGAGTTGCTTCGGTTCAGAGGCGGGAGACCGTTTAAAGATTCGTCGACGTGGTGCCACCTGGATGAGAAGACTGGAGATTCAGGAGATCGGAGCAGCCACAACAAAGCGTGGGATGATGGTTGAAGACCGAAGGACTCGGATCGTTCGGTATAACATTTCTACCCATTTTGTAGTTTGTTAGTTTAGCTTTAATGGCAGATCCGGGTTATAGTACGCGATAGCACCAGTTGTAAAAGTTTTTGTTCCGCATTTGGCGTCTGTTAGACGGCCGGGGCGCTACCGTGCACTTACAATAAAGACATAAGGGTTGGAAATGGTGCAATTATTGCAACTAGAAACGTCGGTGAATATCACCTTGTATTGCCAACTGGTAATACATTGATTCTGAACGAATGCTATTACATGCCGAACCTGATATGCAACATTATATCGGTTTCTTTGTTGAGTAAAGAAGGATATAATTTTTTATTACAGGATAATGTTATGAACATTTTTCTGAACCAAAAGTTGGTTGGATCAGGCACGTTGTGCAATGGCATTTATGTTCTAAATCAATCAACAGTTCTAAGCATAACAAACACACACAAGAGGAAGAGTTCAGAAATGAACGGATCCTTCTTGTGGCATTGTAGACTGGGTCACATCAATGCGACACGACTAGCTAAGTTGCATAAGGATGGATATTTGAATCCGTTTGAATTTTCATCTTATGACACTTGCCAGTCATGTCTCAAAGGCAAGATGACCAAAACTCCGTTTACGGGACACGGAGAGAGTTACGGAACTCTTGGGACTGGTACATAGTGATGTATGCGGTCCATGTCTACACATGCTAGGAATGGTTCTGCGTACTTCATTACATTCACTGACGATCTCTGTAGATTCGGATATGTATTCCTGATGAAACACAAATCAGAAGCTTTTGAGAAATTTAGTGAATATAAACAAGAAGTTGAGAACCAAACCGGAAAAAGTATTAAAATCCTTCGATCTGATCGAGGAGGAGAATACTTGAGCAATGAATTCCTAGACTTCCTAAAAGAGAATGGGATTCTCTCTCAGCTAACTCTTCCATATACACCACAGCACAACGGTGTATCGGAACGGAGGAACCGCACCCTATTAGATATGGTGCGCTCTATGATGAGCACAGCTGAGTTACCTATTTCCTTCTGGGGGTATGCACTGGAAACAGCTGCAGACCTATTGAATATGGTTCCCACCAAATCTGTGCCAACCACTCCATATGAGATATGGAAAGGAAAGAGACCATATCTTAATTATGTTAAGATATGGGGTTGTCCGGCATATGTAAAAACGCAAAATCCGGACAAACTCGCGGCAAGGTCCATTCTGTGTAAGTTTATTGGATATCCCAAACATTCGCGCGGGTATATCTTCTACCAAACCGAGGAACAAAAGGTGTTTGTTTCTCGACATGCCACCTTTTTAGAAAAGGAATTTCTTGAAAAAGAGATTAGTGGCAAGGAGGCAGAACTGGAAGAGGTTCCGGCAATACAGAATACGACAGAAGATTTGGATGAACCGGAGGATTCGGTAGTTCCCAACGAACCTCAGCCTCTCCGCCGATCTAGTAGGGTTCCTCACCCACCTGAGAGATACTACGGTTTTCTCATGGATGGTGGGAGCGAGGATTGCATCATGGTAGATGATGACCCAACTAGTTTCGAGCAGGCCATCACGAGTGGGGACTCAGTGAAATGGCTGGATGCAATGCGGTCTGAGATGGAATCCATGTACACCAACAAAATATGGACTTTGGAAGTTGCTCCTGAAGGGGTAAAACCCATTGGGAGCAAGTGGATCTTCAAGAAAAAACTTGGTGTAGATGGGAAAGTGGAGACTTTCAAAGCTAGACTTGTTACAAAGGGTTTTCGTCAAAGACCAGGTGTGGACTATGACGAAACCTTTTCTCCAGTGGTTATGCTTAAATCCATCCGGACCATGCTTGCCATCGCTGCATATCATGACTACGAAATCTGGCAAATGGATGTTAAGACCGCCTTTCTAAACGGTGATTTAGAAGAGTGCGTGTACATGACTCAGCCAGAGGGCTTCGTAGATAGTGGGAGCAGCGGGAATGTGTGCAAGCTGCTTAAATCCATTTATGGATTAAAGCAAGCATCACGGAGTTGGAACATCTGCTTTGACGTCGTTATCAAAGAGTTTGATTTCGTCAAAAACATATATGAATTTTGTATCCACAAGAAGGTGGCAGAGAATAAGGTTGTCTTCCTCGTATTGTATGTGGACGACATACTCTTGATAGGAAATGACATTCCTATGCTGCAATCGGTCAAGCTCTTCTTATCACAAAGATTCTCAATGAAAGATCTAGGTGATGCCTCCTGCATACTGGGAATTATGATCTATAGAGATAGATCTAAAAGGATATTGGGATTGTCCCAATCCAGGTATATTGACACCATACTAAAGAGGTTTAGTATGGAAGAGTCCAAACGTGGGTTTTTACCCACGATCTCAGGGTTCACTCTCTCCAAAGAGATGTCTCCCAAGACTGATTTGGAGAGAGCTCGCATGCAAGGGATACCCTATGCTTCGGCTGTAGGCTCTATCATGTACACGATGCTATATACCAGACCCGATGTAGCATACTCACTAAGTGTAGTGAGTAGGTATCAAGCTGATTCTGGAGAGTCACTGGACAGCTGTGAAGAGCATTCTCAAGTACTTACGAAGGACTAAAAAGATGCTCTTGGTGTATGGCAACGGAGAACTCCAAGTGGAGTCCTTTACCGATTCGAGCTTCCAGAGTGATAAGGACGACTCTAAGTCGCACTCGGGATTTGTCTTTACCCTTTACGGAGGGGCGGTTAGCTTGAAGAGTTCTAAGCAGGAAACCGTGGCAGACTCGACGATGGAGGTTGAATACATCGCTGCCAACGATGCTGCCAAAGAGGTTATCTGGATCAAGAAGTTCATTACTGAACTTGGAGTGGTTCTATCCATTGAGCATCCAATACCTTTGTATTATGATAACAATGGAGCGGTGGCTTTGGCCAAGGAACCCAGGTCCCATCAGCGATCCAGGGATATTCTGAGGCGGTATCACCAGATCCGGGAGATAGTTTATCGCCGGGAGATCGAGGTCAGGAGGGTTGATATGAAGAACAACACTGCTGATCCACTCACGAAGGCCATTCCCAAGATACAGTTTGAGAGACTCTTCGGGATGCTTGGTATGCGATACTACAGTAGCTGGCCCTAGTGCAAGTGGGAGATTGTTAGTTGTATATATGCCCTAGAGGCCAGTATTGTAGAGATGATGTATATTATATTGGATGCTTGGACATATATAGAGAGGACTTTCTTGCTCGACATGATAGTATGCTATCTGGTTGCTCTTTATCTTAACATGTATACTTGTCTCTTGATACTGTCTTATAGTTACATGTTGGTAAAGCCCTTGTTAGTGTATATTCCCTAGAGGCCATTACTGTATCATACTAGTTTGTATATTACTTAATGGAAGCTTGGGATATTCACCTTGTATAGACAATCTTGCTCAAAATAGTAGTATGCTATGTGGTTTGTTTCTACTTTAATGTGTGCATGTGTTTCTTATAGCATATCACCTTTACACATTAGTGGAGCCCATAGGATCTTTACTTGATTACCAGCGTTGTGATGGCAGTCACACTCGTGGGGGCTGGGTAATCCACAAGCACATCCATATGCAGGTCCCTAGTCGTAGGACTATCGAGACAGGGCATCGATACTCCGGAGTAGACTAGCGTATGCGCTTCTCATCCCAGCTTGGGAGATGGTCTGTCCTACAGCCGTCGGTACGTCGTACTTGAGATAGTATGCGGGTGCTCGTTAGGTTACGAGTACATTGTACAGGACTCGTCGGGAACTATTGGTTGGTATTATACCTATCGTCAGTTATCAATTCCCAGGTGACATGAGTACAGCTTAGTACGTTGACTTGACACTGTCACTTCGCCTCGAGTGTGTTCCTACTGTTCTTAGATTGCTACCCTACCACAGCTCAAAGGAGTCGTGCAAACAGGTAGCAGTTGGGTGCAGTCTCGAAGCACTTGGAGGCAGTGACGGTTAGACAGGATTTGTCTCTCCCGGTATTGGGGGTTGATATCGCGCTGTGTCTAGGAGAGCCATTACACAAAGTCCCTTGCCAGGGCAAGCGAGATATACTGGTAGGTTTCCAATGTTATCTCAGGGTGTTCTGGGCTACACTCCGACACGACTTGTACCGCTATTAGGGGACTAACGTTTACCGCCCCCTAGGCCCGCCATGCGATACTCTTAGACGAACAGACCGGACTATACGGAGATTGTCACATTCAGGCTCAGTAGGAGTTCAGATGGGTTCACCTCATTAGTCTTCTTATCGGCATCAACCTTAGGACCGTTACGTACAGCTAGTGCCACTTGCGGTCTATGGTTAAGCCCACTGCCAGTGTAGTGTCGAGTCTTTAGAGTCCCACACAGAGAGTTATTCGCCTTTAGGCAAAACAGAGCAGAGGTCGCATGGTTTTGCGACGGGGTTCGTTCACATCCGCGCACATGTGCACGTTTGGTGTCCGGACAGCTAATACTAGCGGGCTTTGGTTTAAGCCAGATCCTTGTATATGTTTTGGGATTGGTTTTATCTCATTTCATTTATGTTCCTCGGAACACAGAAACGGGCGTGTATGCACAGTTGACTGAGGCAGAGGCAGAGGACTTTCATTAGGGTTGATGATCGCTGTCTTTTTCTTAACCCTAATGTTTATATGTGAAATATGATTATTAATATTAATTAATTATAATTGTGTTATGGTTAGAGTTGTTGACTATTTGACTATTGTTGACTTGTTGACATATGTTGACATATTGACCATCATCATTTCACATGAAAGATGCTCTTTGATTCTTGCAAAATTCATTAATGTGAAATGATAATGGTAATTTCAAGTTAACCATCACTGTTATATTTAATTAATTATTTAATTATCATAATTCACATATATGTGAGAAGGTTGATATTATCTTCTCATTCTCTCATGCTCATTCTCTCTCATCCTCTTCCTCTCTCTCAAAGCTCTCCCTCTCATGAGTTGAGAACCATTAAGCTTTTGAGATAAAACACCAAAATCATTCTCTACTCTTTCTAAGGTTTTAGGTTTAGCACACCAAGTACCTTAGTTACTTCTATTTTGAGGTAGGAGCCAAAGGTAGAGGCCCTCGGATGGATCTTTCTTCGGTAAGAGAAGGCGACGAGGACGACTCGTTCATCTCACTCCAAGGAGCAAGAAGAGAAGGACTTCAAGACTTAGGTATAACCCTTTTACCGAGTAGCTAAATATCTTAGCTTGGTTGTTAGTTTATGTTTAGCAAAGATCCTCCTTTATATAGTCCATGTTGCCTTGAGTTGTAAAAATCGATTTTTTATACCGTTTCCGCCTCCCCGTAAGCACCGGGGTGGGCAACGTGGACTTACAGCCCTTAGGATGTGTACTTGACTATCTGGGCTATGATGTAGATCATACTAGTGGGGACAGAGTATTCCATAAGTACATCCTTTAATGTTCCGAGTCGTAGGTATATCGAGACAGGGCATCGATATACTAGAGTAGACTAGCGTATACGCTTCTCGACCCATGAGATGGGCGATGGATGATCCCATATCCATTGGTGTTTGACATCAGATATGGTATACGGGTGCTCAGTGATTACATGGTAAACTGGACGGACTCGCCGAGAACTCCCAGATGGTATTATACCTCACGTCAGATGGCAGTTCTCTAGTGACACTTATGCAGGTTAGTCTGTAGACCCGAGATCGTCATAGAGTCTTGTGTGATTCCCACTGTGCTTTGATTTCCACCTTACCACGTCCATGAGGGCATGCAAAATGGTGGTTTTTGGGTACAGTCCCGAGTCACATGGAGGCAATGAGCGATAGGAGGGATTTCGTCTCTCCCGGTATTAGGGATTGATGTTGCGCTGTGCTCGATTGGCCATAACAGGGAAGTCCCTGGCCAGGGATGATATAGAGATTTACTGGTAAGTGTTACCAGTAGTTTCTCGACCCGTTATGTGCCTCATATCGGCACGACTTATCGGTTATTGGGGTCTGACGTTCACCACCCCTAGACTTGATATGCGACATATCAGACGAGTAGACCGGACTGTACGGGAAGTGTTACCGGCAGGCTTTTACAGGAGTTGGAGCGGGCTTGCTTGCTAATCTTCTGATCGCTCAATACCCGGGTGGCCGTTACGTCCAGCTAGTACCGCTGACGGCTTGTGGGTGCTTGTAGTGATCATCACCAACTGCCGGCGTATTGACGAGTCTTTAGAGTCCTACATAAAGGTTTTACTGGCTCAATAAAAACGAAATAGGAGCGTGTATGTGATATGTACGAGACCAAGAATAATGCGTGTATGCGATACCGTATTTTATTCTCGCGACTTTTTGTATCGGTCGGTTATATATGATATAGCCGGGTTATCGAATCAAGTGTTGATTCGATAAGTCGATACAATGGATGTTAGTCGGTTATATGAGATATGACCGGATTATTAAGTCAAGTGTTGATTTAATAATTTAGTGTATAATTGTATATTAGATATACTAGTTTACATTAACTAACACTTGTTCACTTAAGGATTTTTCTCACATGTGCACAACTTTAATATATATGTGATATATCTTAAAAATGTGTTTTCTTTTTGTATCATGGTTGATGATACACATGACTTGGGTGTATGAGACTTACACCATGCTATTTATTATGTTGGGTTTTTATATTTAAAGTAATTACAAAATTAGTGGAGGATTAGCACAATGCATGAAGCTTGTGGAAGCTTGTGGATGCATTGACTATGTCCACTAAGTTTGTTTTTACTATGGATATTTGTTAACCCAACCATAAGGATTAGCCATGGTTATATCTCTACATGAGTTAGTATATGATACTCACTCACCATGGTTAGCTTTCTCACTTGATCATTATCTCTTCTCATATTATTTTCTTCATCTTCTTCCTTGAGCTAAAAAGCTCTCTAGGGTTTGATCCAAAGTAAGAAACATTGTGAGAAACTAAATTCTAAAGTGAACCCACTTTCTATTTCTCCATCCTCTACTAGACTAGCACTTTAGTTTAGGGTGTTTTCTTCACTAATTCTCTAGTTAGTGAAGTAGAAGCTTGAGTTGGCATCCCCTCGACGTAGATCATCTTCGGCCTCGAAAACTTCAAGCAAGGACGCTCCTTTAGCCTCGTGAAGCCATGCAAGAGTCCGGGAGAACCACGATCGCAGCGAAGGGACTTCAACAAGGAGCTAAAGAAGTGAAGGACCGATCTACAAAGGTTGTATTTCGTATTCACTTAGTCATAGATGCTATTTACTTGCATGTGAAACCCTAATTTTCTAGCAAAGATCTTGTTTAGGGTTGTTAGGCACGGCTAAAATTTTAATCGGGCATGGTTGATGCTTTCTTAACCCTTGTTAGAGTGCCTAGTAACCCTACACTATATACAGTATTTATCACAACATATCAAATGATCACATCACAGATATCGCAGCAGAAGAAACATATGAAATATTGGATATACTAGGACATCCGTGTTTTATTTTGAGCCTCTATAAAACACGGATTCTACGGTCGCGATGAATAGCCAAACCCACACCCATAGACCCCTACGAGAGCGGCATGCAACCCTACCAATTCTAGAGTTTGGAGACCCAGACTCGACTCCTCGAGTTGGTCTCCCACTGGACTCTATAACCCGGTTACTTGTGCTCTCCTCCTTGGGTCTATCCTAGTGCGGAAAAGTAAATAATATACAAATGGTGACATCAACCTCATCCCGGAAGTGCCCCAATAAAAGAATATTAAATACATTTAATTTTACATGAATGAAAATAAAGAACCCTCATCTCACATAAAACCACCTGGCTATTCAGAACGCGACGATCCAATATAACATATCCAGCAACACATAACATCACATGTCATCAATGTAAGTAAATATGCGTATCCCAATTGTCGTTGACATATAGCAACGAAACCGGTGATATCACATATTACACTTACGGTCGCAGAAAAGAAAGTGTAAAACTACAACATTTGGAATCCACATTCTTTTTAGACATCGTAAATCCGAAATATCACATACTTCGCATTTCATGCCTAACTATATGAATTCCACATATTGTATCACATTCCAGATAAATAGACAATATTAAACTTTTCGATCGAATAATCAAATACCGAAGATTTCTTAAATAGTTCAACACTTGAGCGGAGTTCAAAAATTCCAGAATACGTCACAGTAGCAACGGTAAAACCGTAGAAGGGTCAAGCCAACGTCTCACATGTAGCACGCCGTACTGCCCCAAACCCTAAGGTTCAAAAGGCAGTTCAAGACGGTCATATAATCGAGTTAAGGTTTGTTGTCTTCTAGAGGGTCCATCGCGTTACATGCACGATTTTCCGAAAGATTTAAACTCAAGAAAAAAAATTCAACACTTGAATGTTTTTCGTGCCGGGAAATAATGAGTTAATGATATCCGTTCGAACATTTTAATAGTTTCTAAATATCCGGAAAACATAACGAAATTAAATATTCCTATCGAATCAACGTTTACAAAATAAACCCCACAACACTCAACACTTGAGTCAGATTAAAAATACCTAGAAAATAGTAACAACAGATACAAGTATTACTGTGCAAACACGTGTCAATAATACCAAAGTACGGCCGCGGAACCGCCGCGGGAAGCAGGTTCCTGCCGCGGTTCCGCGGCGACTTAATGGTATCATGAGTTCATATTTCAAGGTAATTCTTAGAATTCCCTGCTGATTTTTTAGGTACTTTTAATACAGAAAAATCCACATTTTTAGAAATTGTCCAGAGAGGGGGTTAAATTGGCATTTCGGGTTTCGATCGGGGTTTCAACTCCGTATACACGTCGCCTAATGCTCTAGCTTGGCTCTAATACCACTGTAGGGTTACTAGGCACTCTAAGAAGGTTCTACAAGGAATCAACCATGTCCGTTTAAAATTTTAGCCGTGCCGAATAACTCTAAACAAGATCGTTGCTTGAAAATTAGGGTTTCACATGCTAGTAAAAGACAATTACGACTAAGTGAATACGAAATACAACCTTTGTAGATCGGTCTTTCACTTCATTAGCTCCTTCTTGAAGTCCCTTCGCTGCAATCGTGGTTCTCCCGGGCCCTTGCATGGCTTCACGAGGCGAAAGTAGCATCCTTGCTTGAAGTCTTCGAGGCCGAAGAAGATCTACGTCGAGGGAATATCAACTCAAGCTTCTACTTCACTAACTAGAGAATTCGTGAAGCAAACACCTTAATCTAAAGTGCTAGTCTAGTAGAGGATGGAGAAATAGGAAGTGGGTTCACTTTAGAATTTATTTTCTCACAATGTTTCACTCTCTCTTGAAAACCCTAGCTAGATTTTCTTTTTGCTCAAAAGAAGAAGATGAACAAAAGAAAAGATGAAGATAATGATCAAGTGAGTGAGCTAACCATGGTGAGTGGGTATTATATACTAACTCATGTAGAGGCATAACCATGGCTAATCCAAATGGTTAGGTTAACAAAAATCTAAAGTAAAGACAAAGCAAGTGGACTTTGTCAAAGCAAAGCAAGCTTCATGCTCTTTCCAAAATTCCACTAATTTTGTAATTACCTTAAATAATTATAACCCACCATGATAAATAGAATGGTGTATGTCTTACACACCCATATCAAGTGTATCATCAACCATGATACAAAAAGAAAACACATTTCAATATATATCACATATATATATATATATATATTAAAGTTGTGCACATGTGAGAAAAATCCATAAGTGAACATATGTTAGTTAATGTAAATTAGTATATCTAATATACAATTATACACTAAATTATTAAATCAACACTTGACTAAATAATCCGGTCATATCGCATATAACCGACTAACATCCAATGTATCCACTTATCGAATCAACACTTGATTCAATAACCCGGCTATATCACATATAACCTCGCGATACAAGAATCGCGAGAATAGAATACGGTATCACATACACGCATCATTCTCGGTCCCGCACATATCACATATGCGCTCCTATTTCGTTTTGCCTGAGCCAATAAAACCTCTGTGTAGGACTCTAAAGACTCGTCAATACGCCGGCAGTAGGTGATGATCACATCAAGCACCCACAAGCCGTCAGCGGTACTAGCTGGATGTAACGGCCACCCGGGTATTGAGCGATCAGAAGATCAGCAAGCAAGCCCGCTCCAACTCCTGTAAAAGCGTGCCGGTAACACTTCCCGTACAGTTCGGTCTCCACGTCTGATATGTCGCATATCAAGTCTAGGGGTGGTAATCGTCAGACCCCAATAACCGATAAGTCGTGCCGATGTGAGGCTCATAACGGGTTGAGAAACTACTGGTAACACTTACCAGCAAATCTCTAAATCAGCCCTGGCCAGGGACTTCCCTGTTATGGCCAATCGAGCACAGCGCAACATCAACCCCCAATACCAGGAGAGACGAAACCTCTCCTATCGCTCATCGCCTCCATGTGACTCGGGACTGTACCCAAAAACCACCGTTTTGCACGCCCTCTAGGACGTGGTAAGGTGGAAACCAAAGCACAGTGGGAATCACACAAGACTCTATGACGATCTTGGGTCTACAGACTAACCTGCACAAGTGTCACCAGAGAACTGCCATCTGACGTGAGGTATAATACCATCTGGGAGTTCTCGGCGAGTCCGTCCAGTGTATCCAGTCTCCACTGAGCACCCATATACCATCTCTGATGTCAAACACTAATGGATATGGGATCATCCATCGCCCATCTCATTGGTCGAGAAGCGTATACGCTAGTCTACTCTGGTATATCGATGCCCTGTCTCGATACACCTACGACTAGGAACATTAAAGGATGTACTTATGGACAACTCTGTCCCCACTAGTATGATCTGCATCATAGTCCAGGTAGTCAAGTACACATCCTAAGGTCTTTACTAACATGTAACTATAAGACAGTATCAAAAGACAAGTATACATGTTAAAGTAAAGAGCAACCAGATAGCATACTATCATATCGAGCAAGAAAGTCCTCTCTATATATGTCCAAGCATCCAATATAATATACATCATCTGTACAATATTGGCCTCTAGGGCATACATATAACTAACAGTTACTTATTACTCTCGAGTTGGCAACTCACCGCCGTCGTGCCACAGTGTTTTGCAGGTCTGACCCGTCAGCACGGTAGCGGCGGGTGCACCTCCTCTCTTGCTCCTTTTGCTTGACTCGCAGCATTGTTCGTAGGTGGGTTGCGGGGTTATTTTATTTCCCCCTTGTATCAGTATTGGATCTAGTGTACTCCATCTACCGTATCTACCACTTGTATTATTGTATTAGCGACTTAGAGATAAGACAGCGAGACTTGTACTTTTTATGTTGTATCTCTGGGTCGAGCTCACTTAAGCCGACATGATGATTTATTACTTTGTGCATTTATATGCTTATTTTGCTCAGTGATGATTTATATTGCGTGTGATTTTGTGTCCGTCTTGTGTGAAGAGCTAGCTCCCGCTTGGGGATGCCTTTTCATTATGTGTGTGTGTGTGTGTGTATTCCTGTTTTGTACCCGTTTTAGGCCTGTATTTACAAGGGAGACTCTGCCGAAATCTTCGGAAAATGATGTTGCTTTTAAAAAGCTTGATGTGACGTATTTGATTTAAATCGCTTTCAATAAATCTTGGTTTTCTTTCACTCTATTGCTCTATTTGGTTTTGATTTCTGGGTTTTGGCTTACTTAGATTTTGTACGCCTCGAGATGTTTCGTAATTTAAGTGCCAGTCACGCTCCGTACTTTTCAGGTCGTGACAAAGTTGGTATCAAAGCGTTAGGTTTTACCTTTCTGAGTGTAGGATGACCCTTGGTAGATGGAGTAGGTAACTTAAACGGAGCGACGTAGTGGGTGTTTGTTCCGCAGCATACTTACGATACGGTACTCTGCCTAAGTGACCTTAGGATATAAATTCCTTGCAATTCCTTCTTCGATTCCTTATATCCTATGATACTATTGCATTGTTCTTATCCTATTTCCCGTACTAGCTATTATGCCACCGAAGACTACGAGGGCTCAGAGGGCGACAGCGAGAGCCGAGGCCAGATTTGGATCGTCTGAGACGAGGACTAACCAGGACGGTACGCTCGTTGTACAGGAGAAGATTGATCCCCCTTCGATAGATCGTATCGCTAGGCTAGAGGCAGAGATGCAGGATTTGCGCCAGATAATGGGATCGTTGGTTGAGGCCAATCGAGCGCAGCGACAGGAGCTTGCCACCCATGTTACCCAGTTATTCATCTCTATCCGCACACATCATTGTGTCACGTATACAGCAGCAGTGGACGCATCCCTACTAGATGAGGCACGTCTTTCCGAGAATTTT
The DNA here is from genome assembly GCA_030015575.1 of Agapanthus africanus. Classification (NCBI taxonomy): domain Eukaryota; kingdom Viridiplantae; phylum Streptophyta; class Magnoliopsida; order Asparagales; family Amaryllidaceae; genus Agapanthus; species Agapanthus africanus. The sequence continues at coordinate 392,119,076 of JASDDO010000026.1, read as the reverse complement.
GAAGTTCCAGGACCATGGAGGGCTCGTACTGGTGTATCAGCCCAGAGACAGATGCTTAGACGCCGCGACAGATTTCGTTCAGGTCGCGGGAGTAGCAGAGGCTTAGGACGAGGTCAGTTGTTTAGCTTTTACCCCTAGGAGGGTCAGCAGTCATCGTCTGGATTCTTCCGGTGCGGGAGTTTCCATCACCTCGTTAGGAATTGTACCAGGGTACACCAGAGAAAGGCAGCCGTAACATATGTTACCATACCACCTTCACCTCAGGGAGAGTTTCCTTATGCGTCTGTTGTTGATCCATGTCAGACTTATGTTCAGAGAGGTCGTGGTCACGAAAGGTTTGTTCAGAGAGGACAGGGTGGCAGAGTAGGAGGACAGCCAGTTGCAGGTAGAGGGTAGGCATGAGCATTTGCTTCGACTCATCGGGATGCGCAGGCGTCCAATGCGGAGCTTTCAGGTACTTTTTCCGTATGTTCTTTTGATGCACACGTTTTGTTTAATCCGGGATCTATGCACTCGTATGTTTATACACACTTCGTGCCGAAGTTGGGCCGAGAGTCGTGTTTGCTAGATCAGCCGCTTGTCGTGACTACTCCTATTGGCAAGTCACTGGTTGCGCGACACGTGTTTCGGTCGTGCGCCAATCAGATAGGAGATAGAGATTCGTCCGTCGATTTGATCCTTCTAGTTATGTTGGACTTTAACGTTCTCCTGGGCATGGACTAGTTAGCTATGCGCTATGCGTCTGTGGACTGCCGCGAGGAGACAATCAGGTTTCGTTTTCCCGGTGAGTCAGTTCTTGTTGTGCAGGGGGACCGTGGTTCAACCCCTCACAATTTGATTTCAACCTCTAGTCGGCATTCGAGGAGAGGATGTTGGGAATTCTTATCTTCTATTCAGATTACCAGAGCCACATTAGATTCATTGGACCGGGTTCCTATCATGCGAGAGTTTCCCGACGTTCTTCCCGATAAGCCGGCAGAGCTTAGGGAGTTGAAGGATCCGCTGCAAGAGTTACTTGTTAGGGGACTTGTACGTCCAAGTGTTTCTCCTTGGGGAGGTCATGTTCTGATTGTCAAGCAGAGGGACGGCAGTTACGGTTGTGCATTGATTTTTCGTCAATTGAAAGGAGTTACGGTGCGGAATAGGCACCCTTTACCTCACATTGACGATTTTTTTGATCAGTTCCAGGGTGCGGGACATTTTTCTAAGTTTGATTTGAGATCAGGTTATCATCAGTTGCGGGTTCGGAATGATGACATCCCGAAGACTGCTTTTCGTACGCGCTACGGGCATTATGAGTTTTTGGTGGTGTCGTTTGGACTCACCAATGCCCCAGTAGCGTTCATGGATGTGATGAACCGGATTTTTTAGGTCGTTCCTCAACCAGTTTATTATTACGTTATTGATGACATTCTGGTCTATTCCAAGAGTCGAGAGGAACATGAACAACACTTGAGGATGGCTTTGCAGACATTGAAAGAGCACTAGATGTTTTCTAAATTCTCGAAGTGTTCCTTCTGGCTTGATAGTGTTGACTTCCTAAGTCATGTGATTACGGGAGACGGTATTCTTATGGACCCGAGGAAGATCGAGGCCGTATACCTTTGGCCCAGACTTGTTTTGGTGATAAAGGTCCACAGCTTTTGGGCTTAGCCGGTTTTTACCGCCGTTTCGTGGAAGACATCTCGAGTATCGCTGCACCGCAGACCGTACTGACCAGGAAGGGGGTTCATTTTCTTTGGACTGAGGCATGAGAGATGGGTTTTCAGCAGTTGAAGACTCGGTTGACGACTGCACCAGTTGCATCTTTACCTTCTGGATCGGGTGGCTTTGTCATTTACTGTGATGTTTCGCGAGTGGGGCTCGATTGTGTTTTGATACAGCATGATAGAGTTATGGCTTAGGCTTCCCGACAGTTGAAGAAGCATGAGAAGGATTATCCCACTCATGATCTTGAGATGGCCGCAGTGGTCTTACGCTGAGGATTTGGAGACACTACTTGTACGGAGAGTCGTGTCAGATTTTCACAGACCACCAGAGCTTAATGTACATCTTCCTGCAGCAGGATCTGATTTTGAGACAGCGCCGTTGGATGGAGCTTGTGAAGGATTGCGATTATGAGATCCTTTATCACCCGGGCAAGGCAAATGTGGTAGTTGATGCTTTGAGTCGTAGGCCCGAGAGTAACTTGTTCCAGTTGAGCGCAATTCAGAGACAGTCTTCTAGAGATTTGCAGTTCATTTGCGACAGCTGAGTATAGCTTAAGTTCACCTCCACTGAGGGACAACTTGCTCATGTCCGCGCCCGTCCACTTCTACTTAATCGTTTTCATGAGGCACAGCCGGCCGATGCCCGTTTGTCTAAGATTCCTTGTCTGAGATTCTTGAGCCTGTTCGGCAGGGCAAACATTCGGAGTTCTGATTGATGACCAGGGTGTGCTACGTTTAGGGACTCGCTTGTTTGTACCTGATACCGATGGGTATAGACGCGAGATTCTAGAGCAGGCACATCAGTCAGCTTTTAGTGTTCACCCAAATCCCACCAAGTGGTAACGTGACTTGAGAGATAGTTACGTGTGGGCAGGGATGAAGAGTGATGTTTCAGATTCCGTTTTGAGGTGCCTGACTTGTCAGCGAGCTAAGGCTGAGCATGTGAGACCGGCAGGAGAGTTGCAACTTTTAAATGTTTCGGAGTGGGAATGGGAGCAAATCTCCATGGATTTCGTTGTGGGTATACCCAGGTCTAGTCAAGGGTATGACTCCTTTGGGTGATTGTTGGCCGGTTAGTGAAAGCGGCTCACTTCCTTCCAGTGATGACCACTTTCCGTTATGTTTAGTATGCTCACTTTTACAGTTGCGAGTTTGTGCGTTTGCACGGAGTTACTTCATGCATTGTATCCAATAGAGGCACCCAGTTCACCAGCCGTCTTTGGAAGAAGCTTCAGGGAGCCATGGATACCTGTGTGAGCTTTAGCACTGCTGTCCATCCGTAGACCGATGGTCAGTCAGAGCGGACTATAGGATATGCTTCATGCGTGCGTACTAAATTTTGTTGGCAGTTGGGATTGTCACTTGCCATTGATAGAAGTTCTTCTACAATAACAGTTATCATGAGACGATTCAGATGGCACCTTTTTAGGCTTATTATGGTAAATGGTGTCGATCGCCAGTTTGTTAGACCGAACTCAGCGAGAGCAGGATTTTTGGACCCTAGCTAGTTTAAGAGGCTATGGAGAAGATCCAGTTGATTCAGGACAGGATGAGAGCAGCCCACTGCAGACAGAAGTCTTATGCCGACCGTCGTCGTCACAGGCTGGAGTTTGCAGTGGGGGATCATGTATTCCTACGGACATCTCCGATGAAGGGCATAATGTGGGTTGGGAAGAAGGGAAACTTAGTCCCAGAATTGTAGGTCCTTTGGAGATCCTTGAGCGAGTAGGTACCGTTGCCTATCGTTTGGCTCTTCCGCCCAGTTTTCCTGATGTTCACCCCGTATTCCACGTATCGATGCTCCACAAGTACTTTAATGACCCTTCTCATACGATTCGGCACCCGACGATCCAGTTGGAGCTCGGCTTTTCTTTTACCAAGCAGCCGGTGGTCATTCTGGATCGGCAGGTGAAGAAATTGAGATCAAGGGTTATACCGTCCGTAAAGGTCCTTTTGCGTGGCCCGAGCAGCGAGGAGGTCACCTGGGAGACCGAGGACGAGATGAGGAAGAAATATCCCCATCTCTTTGAAGGTACGCATAGCTAGATTTTTTAATTCGGGGACCGAATTTCTTTAAGGGGGGATGATTGTAACGCCTTGAAAATTCGTTTAGGTTATTTTCACGTTAATTAGCGATAATGCGTGTTTTCCATAAAACCTCGTTAATTACTATTTCCACATAGACTAGAATAAATCTATTTTTTTTTTGGTGAAAATATATAATTACATATATAATTGTGTTTTATTAATTACCTTTTAATTTATTGTTCACTTAATTATCTAAGCAAAATTTTAGTTAGCATGCACAACCCAATATTTACCCTAGGTTAATAATGTATCATGTCTTCATTTTAATTTCCCTCATGGTTTTATTTCCTTTTAAAAAAAAACAAATAAGAAAATAGAAAAGAAATGAAGAAAAGAGAGGCATGGGGCATTAATTAGGCATGGGGGGCTTGACTTTGGCACTCTCTCTCACTCCTTCACTTCCCTCCTTGCTCAGCAGCTGCCCCAGCTCCAGCAGCAACCCTTTCCCTCATTTCTTCTTCTTCTTCTTCTTCTTATATTCATCCTAAGCCTCATCTCCATTAAAAATCACTCATTTCATCATAAAACCTCATGTTAAACTGCCATGACCCTAAAAAGAATGTGACCGGCACTTGAATCATATGAAATCTATAGGACCCCATCGAATTCAAGTAAGCCAAAAGCCCAAAAATCTAAAACCATTTTGAAGAAATGTATTATTAAAATATGTCGAATATGCATTTTTAAAATCACAAGTTTTTTCTGAAAATTTCGGCAGAGTTTCCTTTGTAAATACTGGCCCCGAACGGGGTACAACATGATAAATAAAAGTACAAGGGTGGTCACGATGCGAGTGAACCCACCTACCAATGCAAATCACTTGGAAAGGGAGCAATGTGCAAGCAATGCCGTAATGAAACCTGTAGGGCAAAACCTGCAAGAAATTGTGGCACAACGGGGGTGAGTTGCCAACTCGTGAGTAGAAAACATCACCGAGCAGAAAATCGTATGTATGACACAATCCTAGGTTAATACGATCAAAAATGTAAATAACCTCAAAATGATAGGGTCTGAAGCAAGAAAAGGTAGCAAGGATAAACATCTATACATAAGTGTAATCCCATGTGCTCGTGTCAGTGCCTCAGGTAGCAATGTATCATATGTATGAGGTATGAATGTAATATGATGAAAAAAGAATACATGTACATGATAAAACTGTTTTCTTGCTGTAGTGAGATAGCTGAATATAAATCGAAATCTCATCAATGAAATCAATATAAGTCAGTGTCTAGCATCGACACAAAATATAACCCACTATCTCAAATCCCAATATATCAGTATCTCAAAACCTAGGGCTCCATCAGTCCGGATCGGCCCATATTATCAATTACACGACCATGGACGGTATCCTCCGGATATCCGCCGCGCCAGGTAAAATCACCGGTAGGCAGTCAGCCATTGCCGAGCTCATCATCCTCCATGAAATCACTCTTGCCCCGGGGTACCTTACCGGGTCCACCATGTACCCGAGACGGTTCATACGACTCCTCGAATCGGGTCTCGAAATCCAACAGCAATAATGAAAACTCATGGTGGACAACTCATATATCACGAGAAAACTGCAACTTGCATTTTAAAACGAAAGAGAGAGATAGAAGTTTATTTATATTCTTTCGGTTTTCTCCCAAATCCAGAAATCTCATGAAAATCCGAATCTCGAGAATAAATAACAATGAATTTAAATATGCATGAAGTATCACAATAATGAATGCAATGTCTAAACCAGCACAGTAAGGATAAGTCGAGACTATCAGCTAACAGGCGATATCAATCAAATAATATTCTCTAAAGTGTACGTGATATAGCAATTACCGATGTTGATGTGTTTGAGCCGGCAAGTAAATGTATGTGGAACATACGCATCATCTGTAATGGTGCTGGTGTCCTGGCAGCGTGATTTCAATATTAACATATGAAAACACAAAATAAGCATGCGATGCGATGCGAACAGCAAATATGTGCGGGAGCTGAATATGGCGCAACAATAAGGAATCTACAATATTATACATATGTCAATTCTGTTTGCCTTTTGAAATAATACGAATCGGGCTACGGTGTTTTGTAGAAAATATACGTCCTTTAAAATATCCGTAGAATCTCTTGGCCTGTCTTTAAAATACCCACGATTCGCTAGTTTTGAAATAGGTAGGAATCGAATCTAGTCTAACAACTACACTAAACTACAGGGCTTAGCTAACAGGCTAATCGAAGAAGGTAAGGAAAACCACCTAAGTCTGGGTCGATATATATATAAATATATAGTCGGTGATTCCGCCTCAAAAGTATCACATAAGATACAATATGTATAATATGACATACTCAAGTCAAGAGTGCGGATCTATCATCAATACATAGCTCGTGCGGTAAATCCATCGTACGACATCCCAAATCAGGGTACGGGTCAAATATTACATTTATCACATTATTCATCTAGTATCCTTATCATCACCTATCGTGAACTCGGTACTGATCTACGTCTAGTACAATACTAATACCATATAAGTATGGATGCGTGTGTATGAGAACACCACGCCCAATGGACCCGCTAAATATATTAAGTCGTATCTCAAATACGATCCATGTCACATCACCGATCTTACGGCCTCAAGCCCAATCTCATCGACTGAAATCAAATCCCGAGTACTATCCTCATAATCCATGTATATGTATACGTATATATATATATATATATATATATATATATATAGTCCCATACCCATGTGTGTGTATGTGTGTATATATATATACGCATCTCCATATACGCACAAGTAATAAAATGTATGCATGTGTGTGTGTGGGTGTGGGTGAAATCTCTAATCTAGGGTTTCGCAACTAACGCTAAACTATAACATGAACACCTAGAATCTATCTTAACCATCAATAAACTCATAATCATATAATATATATATATATATATATATATATATATATGTATACGTATTCGTATACATCACAACGAAACTGCGGGTGTGCTATACGCCATCCACCCGATTTACCCCGTAGATATATATCTACTCACCTTGACCTTCGCTTGCCGATGCCGACGTCGCCACGCACTTGCTTGTTGTCTCAGAGTCCATCGTGGGGTTAACTACATATCATAACGTATCACGCCGCATTAGAATCCAAATCGAAATCGAAACGACATACGAAAACCAAAACGGCATGCGTATCATACATAGGTCAAAACCTATCGCCTCGCATGCAAAACATGACCAATCTTCCCTAGTCGTTGATGTACAAACATTCAACGACTAAACGCCAATCCAAATATAAAAACTTATCGTCCTGAAGCAAGGCAAGCATGTCCAAAACAATACTAAAGTGCTGCCAGTTTATGACTCAGGCCAAAACAAGGCAAGCAAACAATACTAGGGTGATATATATAGTATACATGACCTACTGAAGCAACCTGGAACCATTCCCTCACCCCATGGCCAGACACACATGCCCAAAATCCGGCCTCCTCAGATTTCCAGTGGAGTTGGGATGTCGTATTGGTAGGGTGTCTTCCTATGGATCCCACTAGGTCTCTGGTATTGTTTGCTTTTCTAGTAAAAGTCCCGGCTCATTCCAGATTTCCCCTGCACAACCTAAAACTCACAAAACTGACATTTACAGTTTTCTGTTTTTCCGCATTTGGGTTTCAGCCTTGGAATTTGTGTTGGTATGGGTTTCTAGAACCTAGAGGGGTTTAAGGTCACCTCAAGAGTTCAATTACACTAACACAACTCAATTTAACCCTAACCGTCTCAAGAAAACTTCAAGGTTCCCTAAATCGATATAAAACACCTCTTAACTTATATGGGTGCTAAGGAAATCTAAATACAATACTAAGAGTGCAGAAGTTACCTCATTTGGCAACTCAAGAACTTCCTTGAGTTGCCCCAAGTCTCCAAAACCTTTCATTTCTTGGTCCAAAGTGCTTGGTGTGAGCTTGTGCAATTTTTTGTGAAATGAAGAAGGATTTTTTAGTAGATTTTAGTGGTGTTTGAGAGGATGAAGAGGGGGAGGGAGAGTGTGCTCCCATGGGGCTGAAGATGAAGAATAATGAAGAAGATGGAAATGGCTAAGGACAAAGAAACCCCTCTCACTCTCTCTCTCTCTCTCATGCCCATACCTCACACTATGCACAACTTTTTTAATGTTTTCATTTATTTTCTTTTCTCTTCTCTTTTTTAAACAACAACCATGCTAAAAATGGAGAGAAGGCCATGAAACAAATGTAACACAAGTGCTAAAAATGACATGTGCATGTCATGTGCACAAATCACGTATAGTGCCCGATTAGCGATATTTAATCGCAATTAGCACTAAAATAGTGTCAAATAAATCGTAAATTTTCATAATTTGCATAAATCACATAAAACACTCTCTTTCCTGTAATTTCTATAATTTTCCAAAATTTTCCCAATTTATCGGTATTTAATTATACCGAAATATTAAAATATTCGTTATATTTATTATTTATTTAAAAAAATTCCCAAAAATAATATTTCATTGTTCTGAAATGTTACAATCTTTCCCCCTTAAAGAAATTCGGTCCCTGAATTTAAATTTAAACCCCTCAATACTAAAACATTTCAGTAAAAGACTAAGCCGTCGGGGTCCCGAGACCATCAAAACATAAAACACGTCGTAGCGCAATGCGTGCGCATGATAGATGAGCAGATAACTCAAAATCAAAACTCCGTCAAGCATCCCGCAATCATCGGAGTCATGGTGAAGACACCAATGCCAAATCCAATACGAAAATCAACATGATATACATCAACACTATACATGTAAACATCTGAAAGAAATGCATGCCAAACCTTTTTAAGTTGTTGTGCGGTGCGCGTAACACGGAACGGTGACGGATGTTTATTGTAAGAAAAGAGCTATATCTATATATCCTTTGTTTAATTTTCACGTCTCGTCATTTTGAAAACAATTTAGAAGGGTTTCTTGTTTTAAATGTTTCGTGTCATCTCAGACACATAGGTAAATACTGAGACTATAACTCCCTTTTTGGAAATCCCTTCGATAACTGTCAATGCATCCAAAATATATCCAGGTCCTGTCCTCTCACTAGTCCTGCTCAGTACGAAAACAAATTGTAAATATCATAATAATGTACTGCTTCATAAGAAATCAATCCCAATGTATATATGAATGCCACGTGCGTCTGGTGCGCACGGAAATCAAAATTCATGAATGTGCCATACGTGTGCACAGAAACAACATCTAAGTCCAACGGGTGTGCACAAAACACCTGTCAGAGGCAACGGTGTGCCTGACAGCAGTATCAGGTGCATCTGATATGCACAAGGAATCCCGATTTAGTGCATCTGGTGTGCATCAAAATCGCAACTCATAACATGCGCCCAACATGCGTGAAAATCCAAAATAGGTGCATCCATTATGCACAATAAAGTCTAACTCATGTCATCCAACATGCACGAAATCACGAAATCCAATGACAAGCGCCGAACATGCGCAAAATACAATCCAAGCGCGTTAAATATGCACAAGGATCCAAACTGGTGCACAAGGTGCACAAAACAAATATCGATTATCACTATCGAAATCGATGATATACAACACATCTTAAATCCAAATCCAGTATATCGTGGTATCTAATCTCATAACCATGTGCAACCACTTGCACAAAAGCAAATCAATATACTAAAAGTGCATGAAATCTATGCCGAATGTATAAGTCAAATCATATGCGTGCTCTAGGCATGAAATCAAAATCAATATATCAAATAACATCAAATCGAAGTCCTGTGCAACTGTGGTGCACAAAATACGTATCAATGCACTGCAAGCATATGTTAAGTATACCGAGTGCAAAAACCAAATCGTGTGCGTACCATAAGCACAAAATCAACCCAGCGGTGTATAAAGCATATCTCCAGTGCAATATCTATGCATAAAATATAAATACCCAGTAGGTGCAACCATGGTGCACAAAAACAAATATCATGAAACTCAGTCCTCAAAACTCAATCATGCGAGTAGATCGCTTAAAATACCGAAAACAAGTATGGCAGAATAGTCCCGCTCAAGCACATCCTCTAAGGATCTCTGGCTAACTGTCGTGGTCACTCATAACATGTCTCATCGACGATGCCGAACTCTGGCCTGCTAGGTGTGCGTAAAATGACCAGTCCTGGGTCCAAGTCTTCTCGTTAAATTATTCCAGAAAGGTACTGTCGATGTCTCTCCCAATCTCGTTTCTGCCGAACTGCCCGGAAGTTATCATCTTTTACTGTATCTGTTTCTTATTCCGGAACGGCTGCATACTCATCGCGACTCCTTCTAGAAGATATATCCATATGTAACGCCTCTGTATGCGTGTCACATCTCTGATGTCGGTGGGGTGGAACGCCATCTCATTAAGATCTCGTACGAACCTCTTACTCCTCTTTTCTCTAATGTCGACTACTTCGGACTCGTCTCATCGTGGCTGCATGGACTGTGCTCCAACGACTATACTCGTATCTGGAGTCTCCTAAGCAATGCATCCCAATACATGATATCCGAAAGATGTCGAACCATTCGATCAATTCGTCAAAACCTCATAATCCCCCAAGAGATCAACATCTTGAGTACAGTTTAATAATATCGAGTACATGCCACAGCACCTATGGACCAACCGTAGAAGGGCAAATCCAAGCCTCATTAATGGCACCGCGGAACTGCCGCAAACCCGAAGGTTCAAAGGCTTTCACATGGTCATTATGTCGAGTTAGGGTTTCATTCTTCTAGAGGGTCCGTAGAGTTACTTGGACATTTTCTTCAAATACTTTAAACTTGGAAAATGGGTTTCTAACATTCGATCGTCTCTATCGACTCCCAACGTATCTGTGTGAAGTCTCCTCAAGCTAGAATCAATCAATCTGATGACCTCGCATCGGGGTAAGCGAACGAATCACATGTCTACTCATTCATCCTCAGTGACAAGCGACCTTCTATCACATCTCTAAGTATATACTCGTGTTGCAGTAGCTCCAACATCTGGGGTGATATCTCGTCATTCGCAGTAACAACTGGCTCATTCGTCTGCACGCTGAACAGTGCCTTAATCATCATGAATAAGCAATACATCAATGGTCATCACAATCTGGATGGCCTCTTCCAGTGGCTCAATCCTCTGGTGCTGATCTGTATGTCCGAGTAATCTCGTAAAAAAAACCTATCAAACGCTCATGGCGCGAAAACACAATAAAACGATGCCTATATTCAATCGTATACCTGGAATCACGCCGTGGTCAGTCCTCTTCCGTGACGAGCTCATGCTGACAGCAACTCTAGCCGTAGCTCTCTCTTACCGTGTAATCGTGGCTGCAAACCATATATCAATATCGATGAGGATAGATCATGAATGAGTATAATGTTGTGCAAGGAAATGTACATCCTAAGGCTTCTTAAGCGGAGTAGCGTATCGTAAGTATGCCGCGGAACATACACACGGTACGTCACTCTCCTTAAGTCACCTACTCCATCAACCAAGGTCAACTTACGCGACGAAAGTTCGGTTCTAATACCCCCTCGACTAAGTCTATGTTCCGTAAGGTCAAGCCTAGATTCCGTATATATACAAATGCCCTACGCTCTGCATAGTCAAACATAGACTTGAACTAAGGTTAACCTAGCGCTCTGATATCAACTTTGTCACGACCCGAAAAAGAACGTGACTGGCACTTGAATCATATGAAGTCTATAGGACCCCATCTAATTCTAGTAAGCTAAAAGCCCAGAAATCTAAATTTTGAAGAAATGTTTTATTAAAATAAGCCGAATATGCATTTTTAAAATCACAAGTCTTTTCTGAAAATTTCGGCAGAGTTTTCTTTGTAAATACTGGCCCCGAACGGGGTACAACATGATAAATAAAAGTACAAGGTTGGTCACGATGCGAGTTAACCCACCTACCAAAGCAAATCACCCGGAAAGGGAGCAATGTGCCAGCAAATCCGTAATGAAACCTGTACAGCAAAACCTGCAAGAAACTGTGGCAAAACGGGGGTGAGTTGCCAACTCGTGAGTAGAAAACATCACCGAGAAGAAAATCTTATGTATGACACAATCCTAGGTCAATACGATCAAAAATGTAAATAACCTCAAAATGATAAGGTCTGAAGCAAGAAAAGGTGGCAAGGGTAAACATCTATACATAAGTGTAATCCCATGTGCTCGTGTCAGTGCCTCAGATAGCAATGTATCATATGTATGAGGTATGAATGTAATATGATGAAAACAGAATACATGTAAATGACAAAACTGTTTTCTTGCTGTAGTAAGATAGCTGAATATAAATCGAAATCTCATCAATGAAATCAATATTAGTTAGTGTCTAGCATCGACACAAAATATAACCCACTATCTCAAATCCCAATATATCAGTATCTCAATACCTAGGGCTCCGTCAGTCCGGATCGGCCCATATCATTAGTCACATGACCACGGACGGTATCCTCCGGATATCCGCCGTGCCAGGTAAAATCACCGGTAGTCAGTCTACCCCTGCCGAGCTCATCATCCTCCATGAAATCACTCTTTCCCCGGGGTACCTTACCGGGTCTACCTGTACCCGAGACGGTTCATACAACTCCTCGAATCGGGTCTCGAAATCCAACAGCAATCATGAAAACTCATGGTGGACGACTCATACATCACGAGAAAACCGCAACTTGCATTTTAAAATGAGAGAGAAAGAGAAGTTTATTTATATTCTTGCGGTTTACTCCCAAATCCAGAAATCTCAAGAAAATCCGAATCTCGAGAATAAATAACAATGAATTTAAATATGCAAGAAGTATCACAATAATAAATGCAATGTCTAAACCAACACAGTAAAGATAAGTCGAGACTATCAGCTAACAGGCGATATCAATCAAATAATATTCTCTAAAGTGTACGTGAAATGGCAATTACCGATGATGATGTGTCTGAGCCGGCAAGTAAGTGTATGTGGAACATACACTTCATCGATAATGGTGTTGGTATCCTGACAGCGTGATTTCAATATTAACATATGAAAGCACAAAGTAAGCATGCGATGCGATGCGAACAGCAAAAATATGCGGGAGCTGAATATAACGCAACAATAAGGAATCTACAATACTATACATATGTCAATACTGTTTGCCTTTTGAAATAATACGAATCGTGGTGTTTTGAAAATAAGGGCTACGGTGTTTTGTAGAAAATGTACGTCTTTTGAAATATCCGTAGAATCCCTTGGCCTGTCTTTAAAATACCCATGATTCGTTAGTTTTGAAATAGGTAGGAATCGAATCTAGTCTAACAACTACACTAAAGTACAGGGCTAAGCTAACAGGCTATTCGAAGACGGTAAGTAAAACCACCTAAGTCTGAGTCGATATATATATAAATATATAGTCGGTGATCCTGCCTCAATAGTATCACATACGATACAATATCTATAATATGACATCCTCAAGTCAAGAGTGCGGATGCATCATCAATACGTAGCTCGTACGGTAAATCCATCATACAACATCCCAAATCAGGGTACGGGTCAAATATCACATTTATCACATTATTCATCTGGTATCCTCATCATCACCTATCGTGAACTGGGTACCGATCTACGTCTAGTACATTACTGATACCATATAAGTATGCATGCGTGTGTATGAGAACACCACGCCTAAAGGACCCACTAAACATATTAAGTCGTATCTCAAATACGAACCATGTCACATCACCGATCTCACGGCCTCAAGCCCAATTTCATCGACTCAAATCAAATCCCGAGTACTATCCTCATAATCCATGTATATGAATACGTATATATATATATACACACACACACATAGTCCCATACCCATTGGGGTGTGTGTGTGTGTGTGTGTGTGTGTATACGCACAAGTAATAAAATGTATGCATGTGTGTGGGGGTGTGGGTGAAATCTTTAATTTAGGGTTTCGCAACTAACGCTAAACTATAACATGAACGACTAGAATCTATCTTAACCATCAATAAACTCGTAATCATATAATATATATATATATATATATATATATATATATATATATATATATGTATACGTAGTCGTATACATCACAACGAAACTGCGGGGGTGTTATACGCCATCCACCCGATTTTCCCCGTAGATATATCTACTCACCTTGACCTTCGCTTGCCGATGCCGACATCGCCATGCGCTTGCTTGTCGTCTCGGTGTCCATCGTAGGGTTACCTATATATCATAAAGTATCGCGCCACATTAGAATCCAAATCGAAATCGAAACGACATCCGAAAACCAAAACAGCATGCGTATCACACATAGGTCAAAACCTATCACCTCGCATACAAAACACGACCAATCCTCCCTAGTCGTTGATGTACAACATCCAACAACTAAACGCCAATCCAAATATAAAAACTTATCATTTAAAATACGGAAAACATGTACAAAAGCATACTAAAGTGCTGCCAGATTTTGACTCAGGCCAAAACAAGGCAAGCAAACAACACTAGGGTGATATATATAGTATACATGACCTACTGAAGCAACCTGGACCCATTCCCTCACCCTATGGCCGGCCACACATGCCCAAAATCCGGCCTCCTCGGATTTCCAGTGGAGTTGGGATGTCGTATTGGTAGGGTGTCTTCCTATGGGTCCCACTAGGTCTCTGGTATTGTTTGCTTTTCTAGTAAAAGTCCCGGCTCATTCCAGATTTTCCCTGCACACCCTAAAACTCAAAAAACCGACAATTACAGTTGTCTGTTTTTCCGCATTTTCGATTTCAGGTTTGGCATTTGTGTTGGTCTGGGTTTCTAGCACCAAGGGGGGTTTAAGGTCACCTCAAGAGTTCAATTACACTAACCCAACTCAATTTAACCTAACCCTCTGAAGAAAACTTCAAGGTTCACTAAATCGATATAAAACACCTCTAAACTTATATGGGTGCGAAGGAAATCTAAATACAATACTAAGAGTGCAGAAGTTACCTCATTTGGTAACTCAAGAACTTCCTTGAGTTGCCCCAAGTCTCCAAAACCTTTCCTTTCTTGGTCCAAAGTGCTTCGTGTGAGCTTGTGCAAGTTTTTTGTAAAATGGAGAAGGATTATTGAGTAATTTTTAGTGGTGTTTTAGTGGATGAAGAGGGGGAGGGAAAGAGTGCTGCCATGGGGCTGAAGATGAAGAATAATGAAGAAGATGGAAATGGCTAAGGCCAAAGAAACCCCTCTCACTCTCTATCCCATGCCCATACCTCACACTATGCACAACTTTTTTAATGTTTTCATTTCTTTTCTTTTCTCTTTTCTTTTTAAAACAACAACCAAGCTAAAAATGAAGAGAAGGCCATGAAATAAATGTAACAAAAGTGCTAAAAATGACATGTGCATGTCATATGCACAATAAACGTTTAGTGCCCGATTAGCGATATTTAATCACGATTATCACTAAAATAGTGTCAAATAAATCGTAAATTTTCATAATTTCCGTAAATCACATAAAGCATTCTCTTTCCAGTAATTTCTATAATTTTCCAAATTTTTCCCAATTTATCGGTATTTAATTATAACGAAATATTAAAATATTCGTTATATTTATTATTAAATTAAAAAAATTCACAAAAATAATATTTTATTTTTCTGAAATGTTACTTAAACACTTCCTTGCTGGTTCTTTAGGCAAGTCTTTACCTTCGAAGGCAGGGTTAGGATGTTTGAGCCATCACTGGACCAACTTGAGGTATAAAGCTTACCCTAATTATCACTTTGCTAAACTTGTAGTTTAATTAGCTTAAATTAGTGTTTAAATGGGTTTTTGTGCTAATTATGTGGTTTAAGTGGAG
Source organism: Agapanthus africanus (assembly GCA_030015575.1). NCBI lineage: Eukaryota > Viridiplantae > Streptophyta > Magnoliopsida > Asparagales > Amaryllidaceae > Agapanthus > Agapanthus africanus. The sequence goes on along the minus strand of JASDDO010000026.1, from coordinate 392,103,453 downwards.
ATTAGGTCAAGTTAAGGTTTTTATGGCCTGACTAGCTTGACTAAGTGCTGTTAGTGTCGCTTAATCCAAGTCTTTTCACCTGGTTACAATAAAACACTATATTGTATTAAATTAGTGTTAATTAGTGTTTTAGTTAGGATTTGTGTTCGTTTTGAGATCTTCTTTTAAACCAGATGCTTCAGGCAAAAGTTGCAATTACTGGAGCTTAGTTACTGGCCTAGGACCACACACACGAAGCACGAGACCCCAATTCCCCTCCATGGCCGCAAATTTAATGGTTCTGGCCGCAAATTGCGGCCAGAAGGTGCACCCGGGTGTCGGGGGTTCTCCTGTTGGTGTCTGCTATATATTTAAGGTCTTTGGTGCATGCAACTTTTCCTATTTCCACTCGAATCAAAATCTGGGACCATTTACCTTGTTTATAGTACTTTTAGACTTGCGCGACATGTACGTTCTGAGTTGGGTTTTGTGTTTTCTGTGTATCACAACATGACACGGTGGTTTTAGACGTTAGCACACACGTCTTGGTGTTTCGAGTGCACACGCGTTAGCTTGCGACGCTAGTTTCCTCGTATGGTCTTGATATCGCGTTTTTGCAGGATTTTAGCCTTATGTGTGCTTCTTTGTGTAAATTCTAGGATCGGTCGCGGAGACAACAGACGCGGCGCGGAAAGGAAGGGCGGTGATTGGATCAGACTAGAGGAGGCGTTCCGGTGAGTAGACGTACACATCTACGGGGGAAATCGTTCGGATGGAGCAAGACGCCCAATAGTTAGAATTTTGTTTATTACTTACACTTATGCGTAGTTCCTAGTTAATCATCCCGTTGCATTGATCATTTATCATACACACACACACACACACATTGTGATAGTACTTCATAGGACACTCGCACTATTACCATTGGTTTATGCTGCACGAGCACTATTCATGGGGACACACACACCTTGGTAATTGCTATGTCACGAACACTTTATCACTTGTTTAAATCCGAATCTTATCAATTGCGCCTATTTTGATTAATAAACATGAATTTAATATGTTTAACTCATCAGGATGGATAAGTAGGATTGCTAGTCATATGCATGTTCATACCATAATATTGCATTATTATATTCCCCATTCTTATTCGTTTCATAAATAAACAGGTGCTTTTGACGCATGTCTTCTATATATTACAGGTTACAGGTTCTTGGAGCGAAAACAGTGAAAAAGATAAAAGATGATACAAAGGAGGGACTTTTGACCAACAAGTAGAAAGATCTTAGTCAAGCCTAGACGAAGAACAGTTCACAATTAACAAGGCAAAACAAGGTCAAAAATTACAAAGCGAACGGTTAAAAAATCCATTGCAAATTGTTTACTGGAGATCTGGAACCAACGTAGAAGCCCAATTGATAAAAGAACCACAGAATATTAAAGCCCAGAAAGCCCAAAACAAGACTTAAAAGATTCAGCATTCAAGCCGACTAATGGGCCGCGGAACCGCGGCCCAAGCCCACCCATGCCGCGGTTCCGCGGCCATATGTGCCCAGGGTTCGTCAAATTTTACCAAAGTGTTGATGCGGCGCTGAAAAGATTTTCTTAGGGATATTTTTGTAAATGCAGATATGCGAATCAAATGTAACCTAGGGTTTTCCTATTCTCTATATATAGGAACTCAAAAGATTGTATTAGGTTATGCCTCCTTTTAATAATAAATTTCAGAATTCTTTATGGAGAGCATCGATGCCTCTTTTTGATAAATAAAATTCAGATTCTTTTGAAGATTTAAGAGCATCATTCTTGTAAGTCTCTTTTATTTTCTGCAGTAGTATTCTAAATTAATTCTTGCCTTAGATAAATCCTTCTTTTGCCCTAGTTTAATCTAGTGTAGTATCTCTTAAACTGCAGTAGGTAAGTAATCTTAAAATGTTGTTTTTAATAGATCCCCTAATGAGCGACTAATTTCCTCGCTTGTTAGGGTTAGGAATAGGGGGGATTGAGAGATGAATATCTCTCATCTCTTTCAAGCCCAATAATTTGTAATAACTAGAACTTCATGCATGCATGCATGATCCGCTCCCTACGGCACCGTACCCACGAGGTAACGGTGAAACCGTAGTATAAAGGACAGGACATGCATGACTTCCATGAAGGTTAGAGCAATTAGTAGGAAAGGACGGACAAGGATCAAGAGGAAGAAACTTCGTTTCTTCCCAATCATCCTAATCCCCTTTACTAATAATTGTTATAACTTCTAAAAGGATTTAATTGAGGGCATTGAAAGAGGTGTGAATATTAATCTTATCAAACTCACCTTAGACCTAATCCTAGCAAGTTTCTTGATCATCGTACAACTTAGTTTTTAGATTCAATTAAAAGACCAAACAACCATTGGAATTAGCTCGTAAGAACACTTAGGAAAATTACACATCTCTGTGGACCGACCCGTATTCACCGGCTAGCTGCAAAGCGACGCCGTTTCTGATTGCGGTAAAATATTTTTGGTGATCGTAAAATCTCTACTAATCAAATGGCGCCGTTGCCGGGGATTGCGTGTTATTTTCTTGTTGCAATTTCGGATTAATCAAAATTAAAAAAATCATAAAAATCTGAAAAATCAAAAAATATATATATAATTTGTTATTTTTGGGAAGGGTATTTTTGTGTGAATTTTGCAGGATCTACGAACAAATTCGGATCTGAAAATCTACAGAGATCAAAACAGCAAATATCAAATCCGAACAAACAGAGAAATATCACAAACAGAAGAAATTAGGAGGACCGAGTCAACAAGAAGAATTGCGGTGATCTGGTAAAAAAAAAAACCGAAGAGACCAACTCGGGCGGAACCGCCGCGTGACCCCCTCTCCGGCCGCGGAACCGCCGCGCCCTGGTGGCATCACAAAAAAAAAACAGTTCCGTCCCTGCAAATCTCTGTGAGTTTTCTCTCTCCTCCTCTGCAAATCTCCGATATATCTTCTGAAAAATCTCCTGCAGGATTTCTTTGCGCTTAAAAATCTTCCCCCTTCCAAATAACAAATCTTGTGCAGGATTCTTTGTGCGTGTTTAAAATAAAAATTGATTGGAAGTGATTTTTTCTGTTTTGCATATCTTTAAAACTGACTTTAAGGGGCTTTTGACCAATTCAGATTGGGTGGGGATTTCATCACCCTTCCCAGGACCCCAGAAATCACATAAGGCATATGCATTGACCATCTATTAATTAAAAAATACTAGACTCGGCCCTAAGGACTTCGAGCTCAATAGGAAAGAGGACTAGTTATAGGCATCAGCCGTTTATCCTAACCTGACTTTGCGGTGTCTGGGCAAGTGTGTCAAGGCAAGTGGTTACTTAATTATGACCGCTACTTGTAGCGGGGAGCCTCCCACTTACCTGGCACTTACCTGGCCGCAATTGGCGGTGAAGAGGCGGTTTGAGGTCCTATTTCTAGCCCTTTGGAACAGTTAGGAGCTGTCTAGCTGACTTAGATGACCCTAGATCTAGGCCTGATTGTGCATTTCTGGTTGATTGCATTTGTGTCAAAGCGCTTCATTGAAAATTTTTGCAAAAAAAATAAAAAATAAAAAGGAAAGATCTTTTATAAAAACTTGCCAAATTTTGTCGCTAAGAAATCCTTGAACCCCACTTGCACCACCTACCTTCTTTCTTTTCTCATTATTCTATCATGGGTACCCCACATCAAAAATCTCTTGCCGAACTTTGGTATCCCGAACCTTACTTTGCCTCGTACGTCAATTGTTTCGGTCGATTTAAAGACGATCCTTCCATGCCCAAAATTTCTTTAAAAGATCAAATAGAAGCGTCTAGGAGAAACAGTCTGACTTTACAACCCACTTTGTATCAACCATGTCAACAGTCACCACCTTCGTATGTTGATGCCACTTTTTCGAGTCCAGCTGTAACTCCTAAACAGATGTCCACTGCTGAGCATATCGCTCAATCTCGTAGCCGATCTTTCACCCCTCTCCCCTCATCTAGTTCTAGGAATCAACAAGTCCATTCACCTTTTTATCCACATGTTGATCCTAATCCTGTCCAACCACCCACTTCCTACCAGTTCTACCCGACTTTCCCACCGTCACTAGACACTGTTTCTACACAGCCTTTTGGGAGTTTTACATATCCACACAATTTCGAATCTTTTACCGAAACCCCCTCACCACCCATGACTAGTTTGGAACAGTCGTTGGAAGCTTATATTTTAGCAACAAACAAAATGGTGAGGAATGTGAATGCGTCCATAGCCACCCTTATGCAACCTACTGAACCGGTAGCTAGTTTCCAACTAGCTTCAAATTTTTCAATGTATGAGGAGGCGGTTGGGCGGAGGGAGAATTTGAGATGAACGAGTGAGTTTTACACATTCCCAAATCAGACCTACCCATACCCGCTTGAAGCCCACAACTCCGGTTTTCCATCGATTGTCCCAAATGATTCACAAGTTACAAATAAAACATCTAACGAGTTGTGTGACTTTGTAGTACTTGATTTGCCAGATTGTGAAGAACCCCTTTCGAATGAAACCACACTTAATCCTTTCGATCTTTACACCTCCACTCTAGAACCTAAATCAATAAATATCCATGCTTTTAATGAGGTGTCAGAAAAAATTGATTTTCACTTGATTGAGGATATAGACGCCGGGAATATTTTGGATGATGAACCCGTTGATTTGATTGAAATTTTATGTCCAACTCATCATCCCGAGTCATTAATTGTTTCTCCCGAACTTCATATGCGTCTTGATTATGATGATAATGGCATGGATGAGACAAATATTGAGGAAAATTATGAGGATAGTATTGAGGAGAGTCTTGAGGATAATATTGAGGTTGAACCATTTTTGTTTGATGTGTCGGATTTTCCAATTCTCCTCTTGAACCTTTAACTAAATCACCCTCCCTCTTTTCCATCGTTCCGACCACGCTTAATATCACACTTGACGACTGTGAGCTTGAAAACTTTTCCTTTGAATCTGACACAGTTCTCACAGCCGATAACACTTACGAGTGTTTCACTTTTTCGGACGATGTTGATGACTCACCGTCCGAGTTTGAGTCTTTTGCATTTTCAGATGAGTTAGTTGATCCCTCAGACTCAGTTGCTTACAGTCGTTTTGAACCATTGTTGGAATCTTTCCAGTTCGAGATAGTTTACTACGGTGAGAATGAGATTATCCCTTATTCACTCCCTTTCGTCCTTCCTATCGTTCCGACCGTACAAGAGACCGTTACGCTTTCATCTTCTATACCAAGTTCGACGTACCCATGTTTTCTTGCTAATCTTGAGGGATTTGACCCCATTGCTCGACGTGTTGATAGATTAGCGCAATCGCTTTTAACAAATCAGTCATCACAAATTGCGCTAATTTATTCACTCGATTTACACCCTCAAGATCGTACTCTACTTCTTTCTCTTTTCCGTCATTCTTCTCCCCCACCGAGACCGTATCCTGTTTCTACCTCTACACGGTCTCGTGTGTTTCTCATCTCTTTTCTTTCCACTCCATTCTTTCACCAACTCGACCATTACCACGATAAGATTTTTGAATGGTTGGTGCTAACCTTTGGCTTGTGTAAGGCCAAGCTTAAGTTTGGGGGGAAACTTGTTGTATATATGTACATATATTTTTTGTTTTCCTTTTCTATAAAAAATAACAAAAAAATTTCAAACCAATAAAATAAAAAAAATTATAAATAAATAAACAGGGGAGTGCCGGCATTTTGACCCTCTTGGTGTGGCATGACAGTGAGAACACTGTCTAGTTTAAGTTTGGGGGTATGCTCGGTACGTCTTTCTCCTTCGCATCCATTTGTACATATTTTTTGCATTTGCATACTTATTTTAAAAAACCCATAAAATATTGAAAAATTATAAAAATTAATGTATTCAATTTTGCCGTATTTGACTTAAGTTTGATAAAAAGGTTAACTAGATAGGAACAACTAGATCTTAGACTTAGTTAATTAAAAGCCCTAAAAATAACCATTCTTAAAGTTTAACGGTAGAAAGTATATGTCTTTGTAGCTTATTTAGAAATAGGCAAATTTTGAGGTCAGTTCTTGGGCTAAGTCAAAACAAAGGAAAAGTATTGATGTTCTTATTAGAGTATAAGTTTGAAAAATAGTTCCTAGCTTAAATTTATATTCTGAAAATGTATACCCTACAAATTTGCACAATCACGCACCTTGAAACTTGGAATAGTATAGGAGACCTTGAACTGCTCTTATCTGAAGTCCTTAGTACAAAGAAAATGAAAAAAAAATACAAGTGTGAATAAAGAAAAAAAAAACGAACACTGGTTTTTATGATTACTTGAGGCTGCAAAAATAGAAAAATATTTAGCGAAGGTGCTTCATCACCTAGTGCCTTAGACCAACTGGTTTGGGAGTCACTGCTAAAGCCTTGGGTGTTGCAAGACTAGGAATTACGCTTTATTGTGCAAACACATCGTGTAATCGGTCGTTGGTACCGCAAGAAGTATTAACGGTCGCATGAAGGATGTGTAAGCAAAATTCATAAAAATTCACCAATTAAGAAGTGCTTTGGACAACGGACAAGAGTATGATTGCTTGATTTGAATTTCCGAGTGTAGGGGTGATATATACACACACGTAGGGATATGTGATTGGAGTTTAGATGAGAGAAAGGAGTGAAGAATAGAACTTGTATCTTTAATAGAGTTGATAAAAATTCCTAAGTGGAGATGGAACCCTAGAAGGAAAACTTAAGAAATGCTGAAAGCTAAGTAAGTCTATAGAACATATATAATCTTAAGTTAAATGATAAGTAGGTGTGAAGAATATGGGTGGATAATTTATGAGTCGACGATAATAGAATTCCTTGTTAGAAAACCTAATTGGAAAACAAAAGTCGAAAAAGCCAAATTGATAGGATTTTGTGGGTAGTATCCGCTGAAAACCCTCAGGAGACAACACTCCTCCTACTAGGGACACCTAGAGGTTTAACGGCTTGTTGCACGTGCTCAGTGCAATCGCGTTTCCCTGCGAAAGTGCGGTTAGGTTTTTTGTAGAGAATAAAAATAAGTTTGCTCGAGTACGAGCAAAAGATAAGTTTGGGAGGGTATTTGTTCATACCATAATATTGCATTATTATATCCCCCATTCTTATTCGTTTCATAAATAAACAGGTGCTTTTGACGCATGTCTGCTATATATTACAGGTTACAGGTTCTTGGAGCGAAAACAGTGAAAAAGACAAAACATGATACAAAAGAGGGACTTTTGACCAACAAGTAGAAGGATCTTAGTCAAGCCTAGACGAAGAAAAGTTCACAATTAACAAGGCAACGCAAGGTCCAAAATTACAAAGCGAACGATTAAAAAATCCATTGCAAATTGTTCACTGAAGATCTGGAACCAACGTAGAAGCCCTATTGATAAAAGGACCACAGAATAGTAAAGCCCAGAAAGCCCAAAACAAGACCTGAAAGATTCAGCATTCAAGCCGACTAATGGGCTGCGGAACCGCGGCCCAAGCCCACCCATTCCGCGGTTCCGCGGCCATCATGTGCCCAGGGTTCGTCAAATTTTACCAAAGTGTTGATGCGGCGCTGAAAAGATTTTCTTAGGGATATTTTTGTAAATGCAGATATGCGAATCAAATGTAACCTAGGGTTTCCTATTCTCTATAAATAGGAACTCTAAAGATTGTATTAGGTTATGCCTCCTTTTAATAATAAATTTCAGAATTCTTTATGGAGAGCATCGATGCCTCTTTTTGATAAATAAAATTCAGATTTTTTTGAAGATTTAAGAGCATCATTCTTGTAAGTATCTTTTATTTTCTGCAGTAGTATTCTAAATTAATTCTTGCCTTAGATAAATCCTTCCTTTGCCCTAGTTTAATCTAGTGTAGTATCTCTTAAACTGCAGTAGGTAAGTAAACTTAAAATATTGTTTTTAATAAATCCCCTAATGAGCAAGTAATTTCCTCGCTTGTTAGGGTTAGGAATAAGGGGGGATTGAGAGATGAATATCACTCATCTCTTTCAAGCCCAATAATTTGTAATAACTAGAACTTCATGCACGCATGCATAATCGGCTCCCTACGGCACTCTACCCACGAGGTAACGGTGAAACCGTAGTATAAAAGACCGGACATGCATGACTTCAATGAAGGTTAGAGCAATTAGTAGGAAAGGACGGACAAGGATCGAGAGGAAGAAACTTCGTTTATTCCCAATCATCCTAATCCCCTTTACTAATAATTGTTATAACTTCTAAAAGGATTTAATTGAGGGCATTGAAAGAGGTGTGAATATTAATCTTATCAAACTCACCTTAGACCTAATCCTAGCAAGTTTCTTGATCATCTTACAACTTAGTTTTTAGATTCAATTAAAAGACCAAACAACCATTGGAATTAGTTCGTAAGAAAACCTAGGAAAATTACACATCTCTGTGGACCGACCCGTATTCACCTCCTAGCTGCAAAGCGACGCCGTTTCTGATTGCGGTAAAATATTTTTGGTGATCGTAAAATCTCTACTAATCAATGCACATATCTTCTTGCATCGTTGTTCATGCATAGTTTTCTAGTTCCGCATCGCATTGCATATTGTTGATATTTTAGACATTCATAAATTCCCACATGTTCATATATTATGATTCTTCTCGAGAATTTATGTATTTATGAGATTTATGGATTTGGAGAAACCGCAAGAATTTAAGAACGTATTACCATTTAAAAATGTAAGTTGCGGTTTTCTCATGATATGATGTATATATATCGTCCACCATGAGATTTCTCGATGCTTGAATGGTATCATACACCCGATTCGAGGAGGAAGAACCGTCTGTGTGTGCATGGTGGACCCGGTGCGGTACCCCAGGGCAAGATGGTCGCAGATGATAGCGTTGAGCCCGGCAGGGCAGTACTACCGATCGGTTACTTATGATGCGGCGGATATCCGGAGGATACCGACGTAGTCTTGAGTTATGATGATTTGGGCCAGTCCAGACTGCCGGAGCCCCGAGATCAGATTTACGGGCCAGTCCGGATTGCTGGAGCCCGGGATAAATGAGATATTTATATTTGGTGTCGATACTTGACACAATTTATATTGATTTCATTGATGAACTAAATCTAAATTACAGATGTTCTACTCAGAAAAGAATACAGATTTCTCATGTTAATTATATTTAAATCTTGTGTTGTTTATTGCCTTCATGTTGCATACATATTATTACATCGCATCATATTAGTATTTGTAGGCTGTGACGAAATTGTGCGCATGCTTACGATAGCCTTTTTAGATATTACTTATTACTCACGACTTGGCAACTCGCCCACGTCGTGCCACAGTGTTTTGCAGGTCTGACCCGTCAGCACAGTAGCGGCGGGCGCACCTCCCCTCTTGCTCCTTTTGCTTGACTAGCAGCATTGTTCGTAGGTGGGTTACAGGGTTATTTTGTTTCCCCCTTGTATCAGTATTGTATCTAATGTACTCCATCTACCGTATCTACCACTTGTATTATTGTATTAACTACTTAGAGATGAGACAGTGGGACTTGTACTATTTATGTTGTATCGCTGGGTCGAGCTCACTTGAGCCGACATGATGCTTTATTACTTTATGCCTTTATATGCTTATTTTGCACAGTGATGATTTATATTGCGTGTGATTTTGAGTCCGCCTGGGGCGAAGAGCTAGCTCCTGCTTGGGGATGCCTTTTTCATGATGTGTGTGTGTGTGTGTGTGTATATTCCTGTTTTGTACCCGTTTGGGGCCAGTATTTACAAGGGATACTCTGCCGAAATCTTCGGAAAATGATGTTGCTTTTAAAAAGCTTGATGTGGTGTATTTGATTTAAATCGCTTTCAATAAATCCTGGCTTTCCTTCAGTCTACTGCTTTATTTGGCTTTGATTTCTGGGTTTTGGCTTACATAGATTACGTACGCCTCGAGACGTTTCGTAATTTAAATGCCAGTCATGCTCCGTACTTTTCGGGTCGTGACAACGAGATCTTCATCATGGAAGTTCACGAGTGTCGCCAGCATTGGATTGAATTCAACAGCAAAATCCATAGGGAACTGAGGGCCTTGGCATCGAGATCTTCAATGAATTCGCTCAACAATCGCCGGCTATTCGCAGCGCCCCAGGAAGATATGCGATTAGCAAAGGGCCTTGCCGGCATTGGGATGCAAGACTCAAAAGGAGCTGGAGTTGGTGCAATTGCTGCAAAACAAATTATGGTTAAATGTCGACCCAGTAGGTAAAGAAAATACACGAGGGATGGAGTCTATTTTACCGGCTGTGGTAGATGGCAGAATTAGGAATACCGGAGGCGCGACTATACTCTCGTCTCCTCCTTCGATCCATGACGCTGCGATCGTTATAAAGAAGACTTAGCAACAATACGGCTATTCATAAAAGAAAGAGGGAGACATTAGCTGAAGAATATACTAACCAATACCAGAAGGCGGAATGACTTCCGACTGGAAGGAGAAATGCGGGTTCAACACTTGGATAGATAGTCGAAAAGGACTCCTGCAGAGTTGCGACAATATACTATCAATACAAGGAAGATGGTATCCACAGCTAAACTAAATAAGTCGCAAATCCATACCTTCCAATATTTGAGAGGATACGGGAGAAGGCAAAGGGACGGCGACCGTCAAAGCAGCGACTGGTACGCTTATTCAGATGGCACAGCTTCGGGATTCACCGCACCTATACTCAAGACAAACAAAATATCATTAGAAGGGCTGAACAAGATTGAAAAGCTTGAAAATAGAGACTCAGCAATTACCTGATGAATCAGAGACCAAAATCATGGCGGAGGCATCACCGGGTGTAACGGGTTCTTCGCTCTTTCTCAAAGGAGTAGATTCCGCTCCCATAGCTTCATTCCCTGACTCGATGAGGGCCGTCATGATGCTTGTGACGCCCGCCGATACCAAGGAGCCACAGGGAGAAAGGGCAGCGGTCTGGACAGTCCCAGATTGCAGAGAGAGGGTAGCAACTTCGGGCACGGTAACCGCTAGGGTTTCACCCGTCATCCCATCGCCGAGACTTGGACCTGCAGAAAATGCAAATGTCAAAATTTGAAGTTCGAGTTCTAGTAAAAGACTCAGCGTTACGCTACCTTGGAGCAGCTTTTCAGTCTCTTCCCGAGCCGCGCGTGCGACCTGTCTACGGGCGGTAGACAAGACAGAGGGAACATCCACCCAAGGAGTTTCAGCAAGCGGAACGCTGCTTGAGCCTACACCTACGGCCAAACCGGCATCGCGTTCCCTCGATGCATGCTTCCTACGCTTCTTCTCGGTTTGAGCAGTGAGAAGCGATCTCCTCAAGAACTCTGACAAGGGGACGTTGTCGTCCGAACCAAGCTCTGCCTCTTGAGCCATTACGGCATCCTTCATCGGCTGTTTCAGCAAAGCCACCTGTGGGGACGTTAGGAGAATTGGGGCCACAACAGCTGGATCCGAAAGTTTTGCCGCATCGCTGCTCGGGATCGGCACTACACTTGGAATAACCCGAGTCAAGGTAGTCCCTGCAACAAGATGAAAGAAAGGGTCAAAGCAAGATTAAAGAAAGGAATAAAGGCATAATGAACTGAATTTTACCAAGGCCCAAAGAAGCACGGAGCCTCTCTTCATTTTCGAATGTCTTGAGGGAAGCTGTGAGAGTCACTTCGGCAGAAATACCTATTGATGAAGAAACCGTCAGTAGAAACATAATAAAAGAAGATAGCCGCGGAAGAATGTAACTGAAATATACCTGACTTCGCGATAGTGATTAGTGCCGCTTCATCGCTAGCCAGTCGCTCGGAAGCCACAAGGGCAACCTAGAGACCAGTATCATTCACAGGTGGGATGAATATACCCTCATTGGTCCCATACTCGCACAAACCCTCACTATAAGGAGAATGTGGCTCCTGGAAAAATATGACGTCGGCAGAAAAAAATGACTTCTTCTTCTTTTGCGAGCGAGCGCCGGCAGCCGATGGCAAGAGCTTGCGCTTAACGGGCATTTTTGGGCGACGGGTCCCGATTTCTACACCAACGCCAGACTCCGGGGACGCTGCAGCTACCGTTTTACAGGAACACGTGGTAGAGGCTTTTCAGGAAAGGCGCGCGGGACCACAACCGCAGCAGCTTCTCTTAAGGAAGGACGAACGGTGGTCCGTTGCTTCAAAGGAATGGCTGGACTACCAGCTGGGACAGCATCCGTGTTATCAAGTAATAGCCGCCTCTCTTCCCTGATAACAGCACCTGTCGCATGCTGATACCACGCCACCTAGGCATTCGAAGCTTTCGGGACGTAGCTTGGCTCGCTAATGAGAAAGGTATACCCCGTGTTTATCCACATGAAGTGATGCAGCGCGCTGCGGATACCCTCTTCCGTAGCAACCAGCTCAGCTAAGAAAGCCTCAAGTGGGACACCCTGATCGTAACCCAACTGTTGAGCAAAACGGTGCGGGTTATATCTGAAGGGATTTCCTTAACACCACTACTAGAGTTTGGTAGCATCACACATGCAATATTAAAAATTTATAGGGTGCTAAAGAAACTATCCTAAGGATCAAACTAGAAAAGATTGGGTAACACTAAACTTTAACACAATCCACAAGAAGTAGAGTACTAGTTTTAGAGAATATAACCTTTGTAGCTCCCTTTGCTAGACTCTTTGGCTACTTGAAGGTTGAAACAAGCTTGCTTGAGATCCTCCAAGTCCACGATGTTCCACCCGAAGTCCACTTTGTCCAAGCTTGAAGCTCCACTTGATCAGGAGAAAAAGTTGAAGCCAACACTCTAAACTAATGGGCAAGAGTAGTATAGAATGATGATGTGGTTTGATTTCTCACTTAAAAACCGTAATTTGATCACTCTTTTGTTCACTATCAAAACCTAGAGAGCAAGAGAGTGAGGAAGAAGAAGATGGCAAATAAAAAGAGCTCAAGATATAATGAAAAGATAATCATAGAAATGAGATTAGAAAATACATATATATTCCACTCTCATTCTTAACCCAAGTTAATAAATATCTAGATATTTATCTTTGGAGCACTAATGGCCATAGAATAATAACTCATGGTTAAAAAGAGGTTTAGTGGAGGAATAAAATAATGAACCATGAGTAATTATCCATTTCCATTTATCTCAAAAATAAATATCAACATATTTACTAGCATGTGAGTCTTATATTGCTACCATCGAATGTATCAACAACCATGTACAAATGAGTAGATGTTCGGTTTCACACGGGCTGTGAGTAGTCGATATCGCAATAATTAGCCTTAAGTGCAAGTGGGAGATTGTTGGTGATAGTGCCCTCAGAGTCAATTATTGGATCGTAGGTACGTGACTGCAAAGATTGTGGAGGACCTATACCAGTAGGACAGTGTTACTCGAGATGATAGTATGCTATCTGGTTTGAATTTATCAGTCGTGTACATGTTCAGGTGACTGATTACATGTTACACTTTGATAGAGCCCTTAGGATCTTGCTTTACTACCAACTGTATGATGGCGATCATATACGTGAGAGTTGGGTAGTTTATACGCATATCCTTAATTGTGGTCCCTAGTCGTGGGAGTTTCGAGACAGGGCATCCATACTCCGGAGTAGACTAGTGTATACAGTCGAGACCTCGACGAGGGGCGGTGGTCGGTCTCACAAGCCACTGGTGTCAGTTGGATCACCTAAGATGTATATAGGTGCTCATTAGGTTAAGAGTACACCGGACAGGACTCGCCGGGAACCTGCTAGTTGGTATTATACATATCGTCAGATAACAGTTCCCTGGTGACATGTGTACAGGTTAGTTCATCGACCTGAGATCGTCATTTGTCTCGTGTGAGTTCCCACTGTGCTTTGATTTCTATCCAACCACGGCTCAAAGGAGTCGTGCAAACAGGTAGTTTTTGGGTACAGTCCCGAGCCACATGGAGGCACGTGAGCGGATCGGCAGGGGATTCGTCTCTCCCGGTATTGGGGGCGAGATCGTGCTGTGTCTAGGAGAGCTATTACACAAAGCCCACGGCCGTGGCAGGAGATTTACTGGTAGGTACTCCAGTAGTATCTCAGGGTGTTATTGGGCTACACTCCGACACGACTTATACTGCTATTAGGGGTCTGACGTTACTAGCCCTCTAGGCAGATATGCGATACTCATAGAAGAACGGACCGGACTGTATATACATTGTCACTGTTAGGCTCAGTAGGGTTTCTGGATGAGTTCGCTCATCAGCCTCCCTTGAGGTCAGTCCATGGGCAGCCGTTACGCATAGCTAGTGCCGCTGACGATTTGTGGTTAAACCGACTGCCAGGGTACTGACGAGTCATTAGAGTACCCCACAGACAGTTTCCCAAGTTCGGGCGAAACATTGTAGAGGCCGTATGGTTTTATGGTAGGGTTCGGAAAATGCACGTGCGTTTACGCACGTGTCGGTTTTCGGACAGATGATACTGGTCGGCTTTGGTTTAAGCCGGATTCGAGTATTATATTGTGTAGATATAATATCTTTGTCTCGGTTGCATTTGTATTCGGTCGTAATACAAATGCGGGTATATTTATACAGTTACGGGGTTATCCTGAAATTCGTTTCGGGATCACTTTTGGAAGTTGCCAGTTTCCAGTTTTCTATCAGCCGTCTTTTAACATTCGGTTAAAGGCGGATTTATCTTTTCTTGGATATGGGTGAGTCGTGATTCTAGTAGGTTCTAGAATGGGTGACTTGGCTTGCTGAGTCATTAGTGCATTAATGGAGCCATTAATGCTTGATGACTAAGGGTTAAGGTTCTTTGTATGTATTTATTGTGTTCACACATGATATTTATCTTAAGGTCACCTCTCCCTCTCCTACACTCACCCCCCTCCTTTTAAGTGGCCGGCCCCCTCTCCTCCTCCTCATTCACTTGAGAAAAAGATTATGGTTGTTAAAAAGAAAAGACTAAAGTTTTGGATACATGGAAATTTCATAGTTCATTTCTCGTTCCATTTCATTTCCACTGGAAACTTCATTAACCGATCGTCTACGGCTTTGGACGAAGTGAGACAAAGTAATCTACTCATTCTCTACATCATTCTTGGTCGTCTCTTTTAGCAAACTTGACGACCGAGTTGCCTCGAGTCAGAGGCGGGGTTCCCGTTTAAAGAATCGTTGACGTGGTGCCACCTGGACGAGCAGATCGGAGATCGACGAGATCGGAGCAGCCGCAACGGAGCGTGGGATGATGGTTAAAGAACGAAGGACTCGGATCGTTTGGTATAACCTTTATACACTCTTTACAGTTTGTTAGTTTAGCAATAATGGCAAATCCGGGTTTTAGTATACGATAGCGCCAGTTAAAAAGTTTTTGTTCCGCATTTGGCGTCTGTAGACGGCCGGGGCGCTACCGTAGACTTACATTGGTATCAGAGCCTCACCATTTTTCTATACTAACTTGTGCTAACGTGTTTAAAATATCGATCGAACCGGAAATCAAAAACCGCATTTTACAAGATTCACAGTTTCTGTAGATTTTAAATGATGTTCTAAAATTATTCTACATATCTCAGAAATCTGTGCAGGGTTGTATAAGAACACCGTACAAATTTAGGCTCATGAATCGACAATACTGCCGCGGAATCTCGGCCAAACCCATAGTTTGGCCGCGCATCCGTGGCCATCTGGTGTGATCATGCCCCTAAACTTGCACAGTGTATTCTTCTCTGGAAATTGAGGTTTTTGGAATATATCTTTTGGGCCCAGATTTTGTTACTGTTCACCAGTTGTTCATGGGGCCCACTTTGTGATATTTAGTCGATCGAAATTTAAACATGTTAGTTTACAGTGTTTACATTATATCTCCAACCGGGAATGTCATTTGATCGGTAAACCGTGTCTGATTGCTATAGTTCTTTTAGACGGGTTTGCGAACGTGACATTCGCGTTGATGTTCTGTGTTGTGCTGTGATGTTGCGGATTTGTCGTGGTGGATAGCAGTGTGCAATGATAGTGCAGTTTGGATTAATTTGTACATTTGATATTGCAGGGCGAGCGTCCAACATGTGGACTGCCGTCACTTCCTGTTGTATAATATTCTTTTGGGGCACGACCAGGTTGCGGTCGATGTACCTGTTGTACTATTTTTCATTACTGTACTAGGTTTTGCCCCGCGACGGAGTGCACGGATAGCCGGGTTCTGGGGGGCAACGGGTCCGCATCTCATGGCTTTGAGAGGCAGATGGGCCTCACTCTAGAATTGGCAGACTATTCGCCTCACTCTAGAATTGGCAGACTATTCGCCGCACTCGTAGGGGGTACAGGTTGACCCAAGGAGGGGTGCCCAAGATTACCGGATTCCGTGAAGTACTGGGTGGTCCATTCACTTTGCTGTAGGGGGCTGCCTCGCATCAGGTTTTCGCAGGTAACTTGCCGCACCCGTAGGGGTCTAGGTTTCATTGCACAGGCTATCCACACGACAGGGGAACATCGGGTTTCAGCAGCGGCTCTGTGAAACTCGGGGATCCCAGATTATCTGTATTGTTCTGTGATGCTTATTACTTTTCTGTAATGTTGCATATTATCACGCCTGGAGTGATTATTGTATATTGGTTTATATACAATTAGATGTTGTATATGTTTTACGCCCGCGCTAGTCCAGTCCCCGCTCTGTCGTTAGTTAAGTAAACTAACGGGTGATGACGGGACCCAGTGACGAATGCGGATGGCATATACGTACATTTTATTTTCGTTCTTTTCTGGTGTGATTGATTGATGGGACTGCGTTGATTCTGATCAATGCAAAGTAATAACAAACCTGTTTGCAGTTGTTGGAACAAATTTAAAAAGTCTTATTGCAAAGACGTTTCCTTTTGTTTTGCATAGCGGTATTCAATGGAATATTCTGCACCTCATTCGACGGGGCAAGGGCCGATATCCCTTCACCGGGACTGACCCCTTGGGCAGAAGTTTGCGTCAGGGTAATAACTTCACTATAGTCGATCACAAGTTGCTTTGCACCGCGGTATTCAGTGGAATATCCTGCACCTCATTCCACGAGGAAAGAGCCGAGATCCCTTCACCGAGAGTGACCTCTTTAGCAAAAGGTTTTCGCCACTATATTTTAAAAAGCTATCAGGTTCCTTCACCGATATCAAGTTCGTTACGTTAAAGGTTTTTCGCCAAAAACCAGCCGTAGCCCTCCGTCACTTCTTTTGGGTATTCAGTAGTATTCAAGCTATGCATTTTAGCCAAAGTTAAGGCATAGTGTTTGGTAGCTGCTGGGTATTCATTTGTTGCATACATAGATGAGTTGGTTTGGGACAGTCGTTCTGCCATTTGGCTAAAGCCAGGGGCATGTGCGGGTGGGTTCAAATTGACAAGATAGTGACGGGTAGAACTTGGTATGTGACTTATGACATTTTGACCAAAGCCAAGGCTATAAGACCATGGGGCAAAAATCATATCGGGAGTTTCTAAAGAAACTGAAAATTGCCAAGTATGCGCATACCTTCTGGAGTGTGATAACGTGAGTGGATTCCGTCAGGTTATCATGCGATGAGAGTTGGATCCCGATTCCCACTGATGAGTTGGTTTACTCTTCGGGTGATCCCGATTGATTCTATTTTTAGGTTTGGAAGAGAATTTGACAGGACAGTGGGAGGTTTCCGGATTAGATAAAGTGATAACCATTCTGATCTAGGTTAGAGTGCACGCAGAGTGTTTCTTTTCTCTCTGTCTTTGGCAGCAACCTTTGACCGACCCTAGACTATGACTCAGTGACCAAGTTGACCGAACCTTCTTAAAATACTGGCTTTTGGATTGTCTGAGTTGCATAAAGTCATTGCCACTCCTTCTTTTACCCTTTGGATTTCTCAGAACACCCATATTACTACGGACATCCACTTCCATTGGATAGATCCGTCGTATGGTTATATACGAACTCGAAGGGACTTCTTCGAGGATGGATCCAGGTTCAGGAGAAATAGAATTGGTTTATTCAGTTGTCTTTTATTATCACCTTCTCTCAGGTTACGAGGGCTCCTTGGTTTAGGAGAGTACACCTATTACGCTTATTGGATAGTCTTATTCCAAACCATAGGCAGGTGCCGAAAGGTAGGGAATGAAGAAAACCAATTAGCCTAAGTAGGGTGTACAGAAGGTAATATGTAAAGACAAAATAACGGGATTAGAAAGAGGGCAAAGTAAATTGCGACTGTTATCATTCACGACCAAACCGCGTACTTCATCACCACACCTATTTCACCTTTAAAAGAATAAGGTATTATTCAGTTGTCTTTTATCATCACCTTCTTTCGAGATGCGAGTACTCCTTGGTTTAGGAGGGTACACCTATTATGCTTACTGGATAGTCTTCTTCCAAACCATAGGCTGATGCCGAACGGTAGGGAAGGAAGAAAACCATTTAGCCTAACGATGGTGTACAGAAGGTAACGACTAAAGACAAATAAAGGGATTTGGAGAGATGGCAATAAAATATACGGTTGAAGTCATGAATTGGATTATGAAAGAGGCATTGCTATGAATACCAGGATACCCCTACGAAACATTTTCATGTTTCAGTGCATTGTTAAAAGGAAAACTGTTTTCCCGATTAGATACTTACTCTAAGTGTATGTATTTACCAGGTTTCATTCTCATATCTGTATGGTTTTACAGATGATGAGTGGGAGTAAGTTATTGGGAATTAGGCGATCATCCTCATTATATCGGAATTCGTTGTAATTGGTGATATTTGAGGAAATCGCCAGGGTACAGTTTTCAACCTACGACGCACAGGTTTTGAGTTGCTTAAACTCAGCGGACTTACACAGAGTATTGTATGTTGTCCAGTGTCCATCAGGACAAAGGGGTAGGTCCTCGTACTCTGTTCTGTTTACTTATGACTTCTCTAGTATTTAGACAAGTGTTTCGTAGAAATATAATGTCTAAGTTTTGAGAAGTTGTGGGTATAAGAATAAAGTAGAGAACCAGGTGTCACAAGTATCGGGATTCTTCAAAGAGATCGAAGATGTAGATTCTTGTGATTGGTATTCAGATGACAGTGATGGTTTTGAGAAACGTGTTTCTCTTTCAGGTTACTCATAATTGGATGGATTCCTAAGTTGAGTAATGTTGATTAGCCTCTTTTCATTAAGTTGATATGCACTGGAGACAGCTGCATGATTAGAATATGGTTCCAATTAAATAAGTGCCAAAGTTTCTATATTGGATATAGAATGGTTCATATCTTAACGATGTTAAGGTACGGGGAGTTGTCCAGCTTATGCTTAAAACCAGACTATGGATAACTCAGGGCACGTTTCTGTAATGGCTGTTTGTGGGTTGACCCTGGCTATGACGAGGGTTGATATTCTACCATTTGGAAGATCAATAGTGATATTGTTCTTGACTCGCCACAGTTTTAGTAAAATGGATTTTTTCAGAAAACAGTAGTGGGAGTATGGTAGAACTGGAAGTGATTCCAGAACCGCGAACGATTACGGAAAATTTAATAGGACCTATATATTCTATCAGGTTTGACATTCCAATAGCCACTCCGCAGATATGGTGGGTAACCTCAGACACCCGAGAGGTACTCCGGTAGCCTCAAGGACAGTGACAGGGAGGTTCTTATCTACCCAGACTTGACACTACTGTTGTTCCAGGCTATGCGACCCGGTAGGAGGGTTGTCGTAGTCAGTGGGCGCAGTGGAAGCATAGTGGGCAAGATGCTTATGTCTATTTATAGACTTGAGCAGTAATAGCGGAGATAGATCATCTATTTTTGATGTGACAGTCATGGGTTTGACTTCATCAGAATAAGGGATGGATCTGTTAAGAAGGTAGTAGGGTGTGATGTCATGGTATTTGGATGACATACACAGAGTAGGAAGTAAAATTCCTATACTATGATCGGTTGTACTGTGGTCGTCAAACAGTTGTTTCTCCAGACAGGATATGGATATAATATTTGACATTCAGGTTTCTAGATCTATGGTTTTAGATCTGGATTTGGGTAGTTTCCCAATGTGGGTACTTTGACAGTATTCTAATGGTTTTTAGAATAGATGACTCCTAGCATGGTGGTGTACCTGCAGGTGAAGGAGTCACCCTCTCTAAAGGAGTCTTACAGACTAAAGGGGAGAGGGATGGGCATGATTGACAGATCACTTGCTTAGGCAACTGAGTCAATCATGAGATGTCAAGTACCACACTAGATGTTGTTTTTGCACTATATGCAATAAGTTTGTATTAATCCAATCCTGGAGAAACATAAGGAAGCAGTTTTAGAACATGAGTGCATGTTCTACGGATTTGATGACGGCAGCCTCCTTCGGGAGACGATTATCATTCCAGGCTTCAAAGGTGACATGGTTGACAGAGTGATTGTCAGAGTTATAGTTTTTCCCTCTGACGAAGAGGGACGGTATTATGGACAGGTAGTCCAAGAGGATACTGTGGGAGGCTTGGTGCAGGATACTGATTAGGTTCAGTGATCGATACAGTCTAAGAAGTTTGGATTTGGAGTTCATTTATGAACTAGGTCCCATCAGATATCCAGACATATTCTAAGACAGGTATTACTCGATTCGGGAGATGACTTTCTCCGCGAACTTGAGATTAAGAGAGATATAGAAAGAAACATCTAGGCGGATCCACTCACTGAGGCTATTTCTCGAACACAATAGTTTTACAAACGGGCTTTGTGAAACTGATTAGTAGAGGAGTTGGATGTTCGGTTTCACACGGGCTGTGAGTAGTCGACATCGTAATAATTAGCCTTAAGTGCAAGTGGGAGATTGTTGGTGATAGTGCCCTCAGAGTCAACTATTGGATCGCAGGTACGTGATTGCAATAATTGCGGAGGACCTATACCAGTAGGACAGTCTTACTCGAGATGATAGTATGCTATCTGGTTTGACTTTATCAGTCGTGTACATGTTCAGGTGACTGATTACATGTTACACTTTGATAGAGCCCTTAGGATCTTACTTTACTACCAACTGTATGATGGCGATCATATACGTGAGAGTTGGGTAGTTTATACGCATATCCTTAATTGTGGTCCCTAGTCGTGGGAGTTTCGAGACAGGGCATCGATACTCCGGAGTAGACTAGTGTATACAGTCGAGACCCCAACGAGGGGCGGTGGCCGGTCTCACAAGCCACTGGTGTCAGTTGGATCACCTAAGATGTATACAGGTGCTCATTAGGTTATAAGTACACCGGACAGGACTCGTTGGGAATCTGCTAGTTGGTATTATACATATTGTCAGATAGCAGTTCCCTGGTGACATGTGTACAGGTTAGTTCATCGACCTGAGGTCGTCATTTGTCTCGTGTGAGTTCCCACTGTGCTTTGATTTCTACCCTACCACGGCTCAAAGGAGTCGTGCAAACAGGTAGTTTTTGGGTACAGTCCCGAGCCACATGGAGGCACGTGAGCGGATCGGCAGGGGATTCGTCTCTCCCGGTATTGGGGGCGAGATCGTGCTGTGTCTAGGAGAGCCATTACACAAAGACCACGGCCGTGGCAGGAGATTTACTGGTAGGTACTTCAGTAGTATCTCAGGGTGTTATTGGGCTACACTCCGACACGACTTATACTGCTATTGGGGGTCTGATGTTACTAGCCCCCTAAACAGATATGCGATACTCATAGACGATCGGACCGGACTGTATATACATTGTCACTGTTAGGCTCAGTAGGGTTTCTGGATGAGTTCGCTCATCAGCCTCCCTTGAGGTCAGTCCATGGGCAGCCGTAACGCATAGCTAGTGCCGCTGACGGTTTGTGGTTAAACCCACTGCCGGGGTACTGACGAGTCATTAGAGTCCCCCACAGACAGTTTCCCAAGTTTGGGCGAAACGTTGTAGAGGCCGTATGGTTTTATGGCAGGGTTCGGAAAATGCACGTGCGTTTACGCACGTGTCGGTTTTCGGACAGATGATACTGGTCGGCTTTGGTTTCAGCCGGATCCGAGTATTATATTGAGTAGATATAATATCTTTGTCTTAGTTGCATCTGTATTCGGTCGTAATACAAATGCGGGTATATTTATACAGTTACGGGGTTATCTTGAAATTCGTTTCGGGATCACTTTTGGAAGTTGCCAGTTTCCAGTTTTCTATCAGCCGTCTTTTAACATTCGGTTAAAGGCGGATTTATCTTTTCTTGGATATGGGTGAGTCGTGATTCTAGTAGGTTCTAGAATGGGTGACTTGGCTTGCTGAGTCATTAGTGCATTAATGGAGCCATTAATGCTTGATGACTAAGGGTTAAGGTTCTTTGTATGTATTTATTGTGTTCACACATGATATTTATCTTAAGGTCACCTCTCCCTCTCCTACACTCACCCCCCTCCTTTTAAGTGGCCGGCCCCCTCTCCTCCTCCTCATTCACTTGAGAAAAAGATTATGGTTGTTAAAAAGAAAAGACTAAAGTTTTGGATACATGGAAATTTCATAGTTCATTTCTCGTTCCATTTCATTTCCACTGGAAACTTCATTAACCGATCGTCTACGGCTTTGGACGAAGTGAGACAAAGTAATCTACTCATTCTCTACATCATTCTTGGTCGTCTCTTTTAGCAAACTTGACGACCGAGTTGCCTCGAGTCAGAGGCGGGGTTCCCGTTTAAAGAATCGTTGACGTGGTGCCACCTGGACGAGCAGATCGGAGATCGACGAGATCGGAGCAGCCGCAACGGAGCGTGGGATGATGGTTAAAGAATGAAGGACTCGGATCGTTCGGTATAACCTTTCTACACTCTTTACAGTTTGTTAGTTTAGCAATAATGGCAGATCCGGGTTTTAGTATACGATAGCGCCAGTTAAAAAGTTTTTATTCCGCATTTGGTGTCTGTAGACGGCCGGGGCGCTACCGTAGACTTACAGTATGCATGTATGTGTGCATGCACATCCATATGTGCATCAATGTAAACATATGCATACAAGCATGCATACACCAAAAGACAAAAGTGTTTAAAGTGAAAATGCTAATGGTCAATGTTAAATCAACACTTGATCTAGCAAACCGGTCATATCTCATACGACCCGACCAATAGCAAACCGCCCAATTAATATACGGTATCATATACACGTATTTAATCGGGTCCCCGCGCATATCTTATATGCACACCACATCGTTTCGCCTGGACTAGGTAACTCCATTGTGGGACTCTAAGACTCGTCTATACGCCAGCAGTGGGTGATGATCATATCAAGAACCCCCAAGCCACAAAAGGTCAGCTAAACGTAACAGCCACCCGGGTATTGAGCGATCAGAAGAAAACAAGCAAACCTGTCACAACTCCCGTCGAGCCAACCGGCAACACTACCGTTCAGTCCGGTCTCTTTGTCTGATATGCTGCATATAGAGTCTAGGGATGGTAAGTCGACCCCAATAACTCAATAAGTCGTGCCGATGAATGGTCTATAACAGATCGAGAAACTACTGATAACACTTATCAGTAAATCTCAACATCCTGGCCAGGGACTTACTGATATAGCCAATCGAGTACAGCACAACATCAACTCCCAATACCGGAAGAGACGAAACCCTTCCCATCGCTCACTGTCTCTATGTGTCTTGGGACCGTACCCAAAATCCACCAGTTTGCACGACTCGGTAGAGCCGTGGTAGGGTGGTAATCAAAGTACAGTGGGAGAACATACAAGACTCTATGACGATCTTGTAGGGTTCCTAGGCACACTAATGAGGTCTCACAACGAATCAACCATGCCAAATTCAGAAATTTCCAGTGCCGAGAAACCCTAAACTAGATCATTAACTAGAGAAAAGGCGAAACTACAAGCTAGTAAACGACTTTACTGCTAAGTGAAAGAGACTACAACCTTTGTAGATCCGGTCCTCCACTTACTTAGCTCCGTGATGATGTCCCTCCGCTGCGATCATCGGATCCCGGACTCTAGCGATGGTTTCGTCGAAGAAATGATCGGGCTAGGTCGTCGACTTCGTTGCCGAAGATGATCTACGTCGAGGCAACACAAGATCAAGCTTCAACTTCACCAAGTCATGAAACTTGTGAAGAAAACACCCTATACTATATGGCAAGTGGTAGAGGATGAAGAAATAGGAAGTGGGTTCACTTTAGAATTGGATTTCTCACTCTTTATCTCAAGTCACCATTGAAGCTAGCAAGCTTCTTTCTTCTTGAAGAAGAAGAAGAAGAAGAAAAAGAATATGATAAGAATAATGAATAAATGGAAATAAAGTCATTCTTATCATTTTAGCAACCATGGTTAAGTGTAGAGAATGAACTAGGGTTTAGTTAAAGGGTTAGGGTTTAGGAAAGAAACAAAATGGCTTGACTTTCAAAGCTTCATGAAGCTTCAAGTGAAATCCAAATAAAGTCACCATTTTATTTCTTACAAAAATGAATAAATAAATAAATGAATAAGTAAATAAAATGAATGGAATGAAACCCTAACCATTTACTAAACATGGTTCAAATCAAACATACACCCAAGTTTGCATGTATCATCAAACATGATACAAACAAGTGCACAAAACTATATCATATATACAATGTGCACATCAAGTGAGAAAATCCATCTTAAGTGAACCAATACTAGTTAATGCAAAGTAATATATCAAATATATAATTATGCATTAAATCATTAAATCAACGCTTGATTTAATGATCCGGTCATACTGTATATAACCGACTAATATCAATAGTAACAACTTATCGAATCAACACTTGATCCGATAACCCGGCTATATCGCATATAACCGATCAATGTCACAAATCGCGAGAATCAAATACAGTATCATATACTGGTATTATTCTCGGTCCCACACATATCTCATATGCGCTCCTATTTCGTTTCGCTTGAGCCAGGAAACCTCTGTGTAGGACTCTAAAGACTTGTCAATACGCCGGCAGCAGATGATGATCATATCAAGCACCCACAAGCCACAAGCGGTCTGCCAAACGTAACAGCCACCCGGGTATTGAGCGATCAGAAGATCGACGAGCAAGCCCGCTCACACTCCTGTGAATCCAACCAGTAACACTTACCGTACAGTCCGGTCTGATCGTCTGATATGTCGCATATCTCGCCTAGAGGTGGTAAACGTCAGACCCCAGTAGCTCGATAAGTCGTGTCGATATGAGGTCTATAATAGTTCGAGAAACTACTGGTAACACTTACCAGTAAATCTCAGCAACTCTGGCAAGGGATTTCCGGTCATAGCCAATCGAACACAGTGCAACATCAACTCCCTATACCGGGAGAGACGAATCCCCTCCTATTGCTCATTGCCTCCATGTGATTCGGGACTGTACCCAAAAGACACCATTTTGCATGCCCTCTTGGACGTGGTAAGGTGGAAATCAAAGCACAGTGGGAATCACACAAGACTCTATGACGATCTCGGGTCAACAGACTACTCTGTACCAGTGTCACCAGAGAACTGCCATCTGACGTGAGGTATAATACCATCTGGGAGTTCTCGGCGAGTCCGTCCAGTGTACCCAGTCTCCACTGAGCACCCGTATATCATCTCTGATGTCAAACACCAATGGATATGGGATCATCCATCGCCCATCTGTATGGGTCGAGAAGGTATACGCTAGTCTACTCTTGTATATCGATGCCCCGTCTCGATACACCCACGACTAGGGACCTTGAAGGATGTACTTATGGACTACCATGTCCCCACTAGTATAATCCGCATCATAGTCCAGGTAGTCAAGTACACATCCTAAGGGCTTTACCAACATGTAACAGAGGGACAATCAGTATACACGTTAAGGCAAAGAGTAACCAGATAGCTTACTATCATGTCGAGCAAGAAAGTCCTCTCTATATATGTCCCAGCATCCACTACAATATACATCCTATGTACAGTAATGGCCTCTAGGGCATACATATAACTAACAATCTCCCACTTGCACTAGGGCCATCTGTAGCAGTGGTTGCAGTATCTCATACTCAACCATCCCATAAAAGTCTCTCTCTGGGAAAAGGCCTTTGTGAGTGGATCCGCCGTGTTGTCCTCTGAGTCTACTCTCCTAACCTCGATCACCTTGGAGATCAGCCATCTCCATGATCAGGTGATACTTTCTTAGAATATGTCTGGATCACTGATGGGACGGACGTTCCTTGGCATAAGCCAAAACTCCATTGTCACACAATGGAAGGAACTAAGTTCATCTCATGAACAAATATACATCCAGACTGCCTCTTTGGTAGCATCTTAAGTAGCGATGTATCCAGCCTTTATCGTCTAGTATGCCACGGTATCTAGCTTGGAACTCTTCCAACATACCGTCCCTTTACTGAGGGTAAAGACAATGCCTGTGACTGACTTTCAGTCATCCTTATCACCCTGGAACCCTTCCAGTGATTCTCCCCAGGACCAGTTGATACCATCTCACTACAACTAGTGAGTATCCTAATATCCAGTTAGATCTATCTCATAGATCCAAAACCCAGGATTTAGGAGGTATCACTTTGATCCTATATGGAGAATCATTGTGATAAGTGGAGATTGACCGAGCGTAGCATAGGAAACTCCTTCCCTATCAAGAGTATGTCATCCACGTACTCTACGAGGATCACTACCATACTCCCTACTACCTTTTTTGTATATACAAGGTTCATCTACCATTTTGATGATGTCAAACTGTTTGACTAACTCATCAAAACACATGTTCCAACTCCGCGATGCCTGCTTCATCACATAAAACATCTTGCACACGTTTCCGCTGCTCCCACTATTTACGAAGCCCTCTGGCTGTGTGCTTATAGACGCACTCTTCTAAAACATCACTTAGAAAAGCAGTCATGGCACCCAACCGCCAGATATCGTAGTCATGGTATGTAGCCGTGGCAAGTAGGATCTGGATGGACTTAAGCATAGCTACTTAGAAAAGGTTTCATCACAATTCACGCCTGGCCGATGACGAAAACCTTTAACAAGTTTAGCTTCAAAAGTCTCAACTTTTCCATGTACACCAAGTAATCTTCTCAAGATATACTTGCTCCTGATGGGGATTTAACTCTTCAGATATAGCAGCCAAAGTCCATACTTTGCTGGTGTATAAGGATTCCATCTCAGATCGCTAAGCATCCAGCCATTCTTACAGAGTCCCACTCCTGATGGCCAGCTCGAAACTAGTTGGGTCATCATCTCATGATGCAATCCTCGCTCCCACTGTCATAGAGAAACCGAAGCAACTCTCAGGTGGGTGAGGAACCCTACTAGATCGGCGGAGAGGCTGAGCTTCATTGGTTACTATTGAAACCTTTGGTTCTGTCAAATCATCAGTCTGTAGTTTGTATAGCTGGAACCTTTCCAGTTCTATATAACAGACCTTGCCTCGAGCTTGTCCGGATTTTGCTTTTCAGACATAGGCCGGACAACCCCAAATCTTAACAAACTTAAGATATGAGCTCTTCCCTTTCCATATCTCATATGAAATGGTAGGCAACTGATTTGATTTGAGCCCCTATTCAATAGGTATGCATCTTCTCAAGTGCATAACTCCCAAAAGGAAATAGGAAACTGAGCAGTACTCATCATAGAGCACACCATATCACATAGGGTGCTATTGCTCCGTCCCGATATACCATCGTGCTATGGTGTATACGGAGGAGTAATGCTGAGAGAGAATCTCATTCTTAGAAAAGTCCAGGAATCCCGCGCTCAAGTATTCTCCTCCTTGATCACATCATAAGACATAATACTTATACCCTTGTTTTGGTTCTTTACTTCTAACTTATATTCTGTGAATATCTCAAAAGGTTCGGACTTATGTTTCAACAGGAACATATGTCTGAATCTAAAGAGATCATCAGAGAATGTAATGAAGTACAAAGAACCGGTCTTGGCATGTGTAGACAGGGGACTTACATACATCAACATGTATCATCCCAAGAGTGCACTAACTCTTTCTCTGTTTCCAGTAAACGGAGCTATGGTCATCTTATCTCTGTGACATGACTGGCAAGTTTCACAAGATGTAAATTCAAACTGATTTAAATATGCATCTAAATGTAACTTCAGCCAGTCGGGTCGCATTGATATGACCTAGTCTACAATGCCTCAAGAAGGAATCGTTCATTTCTGAACTCTTCCTCTTGTGTGTGTTCTGTATACTAGGAACTGTAGTTTGATTTAGAACGTTAATGCTTTTAGATAACGTGCCTGAGCCGATCAACTTTTGAAATAGGAAATGTTCAAAACATTATCCAACAATACAAAATTATATCCTTCTTTAATAAATAAAGAGACTGATATGATTTTGTATATCAGGTTCGGTATCTAATAGCATTTATTCAGAATCAATGTATTGGTAATACAGGGTGACAGTGACCAACAGACTTGGCCGCAACACTTGCCCCGTTTTCTGCCTCATGAAACTTATCACCCGTTCTCAGTTCTCTACCTTTCTGTAGCCCTGTGTAACAGATTACATTTGCGGGATCCTGATCCGGTATCTAATACCTAGGACTCAGAGGATACTGAGAAACAGTCCTTTATAGTGAACACACCCGAAGATGATGCATCAGCATGCACTCTCTTCGTTTGGGCGGTACAGGAATTCTGGTAATCCCCTATTTCAGGCTCTGTCTTATAATAATTATAAGTTGGAGCAGGACCAACGTTCCCTAGCTCAGCATAACAAGCGGGTTCGGTCAATATTTCCGTTTTATTATCTTGATTAAGGCGTGACATGGTCGCTACCTGGAGAGAGAGAGAAGAAAACACTCTGCGTGCGCTCTTGCAAGAGTAGATTGGTTATTATTTTGTCTAATCAGGATGGCTCCCACTGATTTTATCAAATCTTCCTTCAAACCCTAAAAGGAAAGACTAGCCGGGATTAATTACACGCTACAAGTTCGCCAATCTTTCAGCTCGGCCAGTGTCGGTACTTTGAGGGAGGTTCCCCGTGCTTTCGCACGGACCTAATTAATGCAAACCTCGTTTTCCCAGAGGCGTAACCTCGTTAACACCTTTCTAGACACCTACTTGATCGGCTAATTGTAATGTGTAAAACTCTCCCAGGAGTAACTCTTACTCGCAGCGGGTATCGGGATCTAACTATCTCATAGAAGGTATGCAATCTCATTGCAAATTTCAACACTTGAAATTCCCAATAATATTTTGCCTCTAACCTCCTATGACCTTGACAAAGGCCAACAAACCATAGGATGCTAGTCAAGTTCAACCCGTCATTTCCTGATTGAATTAAACCCACCCGCACGACCCTTGACAAATGCCAACAAGGTCGCACGACTACCCTAACCCAATCTGCATCATATGCATAAGCAGATAAGCACCAGTTAGCTACCGCACACTACGTCTTGACAAAGGCCAACAAACGCAGCACGAATACTAATTACTACTTATCTGAAATGACGGAGGGCTACGACAGGTTTTTCTGAAAACCTATTGCGTAATGAACTTGATATCGTTGTAGAATCAAATGATTTTGAAATGGAGTGTTTTTTAGGCTTTTCTAGTTTTGCTAAAGGGGTCACTCCCGGTGAAGGGATCGTCGGCCCTTTCCTCATCGAATAAGGTGCAGGATATATCATATATACCGCTGTGCAAAGCAAAAACTATAGAAGCAATCAAAAGACAAACCGAGGGTTGTAGCATCTGCCAGTTATTGCTAAAGGGGTCACTCCCGGTGAAGGGATCTCGGCCTTTTCCTTATTGAATAAGGTGCAGGATGTTCTACAAGGAACACCGCGATGCCAAGCAAGAACTGTAGCTACCTGTTTTTGAAAATTCGATTCTACAACATCTTAGGTTTCTTTTCTTTCATTAATCACATTAATGAAGTCCCATCATTTAAGTCACCTAAACATCACAGATAAATACGACGTACACTTATGCCATCCGCATTCGCCTCGATGTCCCCTCGTGCACCGTTAGGTTAGGTATCTAACGGCAGAGCAGGTCAGGGCTAGCGCGGGTGTAAAACATAAGTAACGTCTATATAATATATCATATATACTATATACAATATCTATCTGAACATATCACATGATCACATCACAGATATCGCAGCAGAAGAAACATATGAAACATTGGATATACTAGGACGTCCGTGTTTTCAATACGAGCCAGTATAAAATACGGATTCCACGGTCGCGATGAATAGCCAAACCCACACCCCTAGACCCCTACGAGAGCGGCAAGCAACCCTACCAATTCTAGAGTTAAGAGACCCGGACTCGACTCCTCGAGTTGGTCTCCCACTGGACTCCAGAACCCGGTTACTTGTGCCCTCCTCCTTGGGTCTATCCTAGTGCGGAAAAGTAAATAATATACAAAGGGTGACATCTTCCGCAACCTGGAAGTGCCCCAATAAAAGAATATTACATACAAGTTTTTACATGAATGAAAATGAAAAACACTCATCTCACATAAAAAACCCCAGCTATTCAAACACGACGATCCAATATAACATATCCAGCAACACATAACATCACATGTCATCAACGTAAGTAAATATGCGCATCCCAATTGTCGTTGACATATAGCAACGAAACCGGCGATATCACATATTACACTTACGGTCACAGAAAAGAAAGTGTAAAACTACAACAGTTGGAATCCGCAACCTCCATAAACATCGCATGCCTAATCAAATGAATTCCTTAGACATCGCATGCCTAACAATTATAAACCCCGCATTTTAGTCTCTATATCGAAAACACTTTTCAATATCAAGTCGTGCAATTCAATAAGATTCCCGACATCATGATCGAATGCTCATCGCAAACTTTAGTAGACGGCTGCACCCCCGATACTGTCGACGAAGTACACCAAGGCGGAACACCGCTGCCGCGAGCACCCAAACGGATGCTTTCGGCGACGGGGTTCTCCTACAGTCACTTGGTCGGGGCTATGGGGTGTAGCAGTCTATTAAGTTTACCCGGCGAGTATCCGCGTACGCTACGTAATTGCGACGGACTTTTGATCACATCAAAATTCCGTGGCAACCGATCAAGTGAGACTAAACTGCTATGTTTATAACATTCATTCAGTTATCTCATAACTACTTGTGAATTCCAAATGTTGTATCACATTCCGGATAAATAAAAAATGTTAAACTTTCCGATTGAACAATCGAACACCCATGTTTTCCCGAAACAGCTCAACACATGATATAAGTTTAAAAACATTCACTTCATGCCTCAGTACCAACGGTCCAGCTGTAGAAGGGTCAAGCCAATGCCTCACATGTGGCACGCCGTACTGCCCCAAACCCTAAGGTTCAAAGGGCAGTTCAAGACGGTCACATAATCGAGTTAAGGTTTGTTGTCTTCTAGAGGGACCATCGCGTTACTTGTACTACTTAGAACATCATTAAACTACGGAAAAATCTAACAATTGGAAATTTCCCGGCAGGGGAAAAAGTGGGTATTTATATCCGGTCGAACTTTTTAACATATTCTAAAATCACCCGGAAAAACACATAGACAAAGTTTGACAATCCGATCGAATCTACGAACTCCCAATACAACCCAGAATACTCAACTCTTGAGGAAATATTAAAAATTCCCAGAAAATACAGCACTTTCAGATAGACATTACTGTGCAAAAATCTTTAAATGATGGGACTATATGGCCGCGGAACCGCCGCACTAGCCATGCTATTGCCGCGGTTCCGCGGCGGTTTAGTAGAATCAGACGGTCGTTTTGCACAGTAACCCTTATAAAACCCTGCTGATTTTTCTGCATATTTTTAATTCACAAAAAACCCAGTTTTGAAAAAATGTACAGAGAGGGTTGAATTCGGGGGATATCGGGTTCGATCGGACTTCTAGCTTCGTCTACACATCGCCTAAAGCTCTAGCTAGGCTCTGATACCACTGCAGGGTTCCTAGGCACACTAATGAGGTCTCACAAGGCATCAACCATGCCAAATTCAAAAATTTCCGGTGCAGAGAAACCCTAAACTAGATCGTTAACTAGAGAAAAGGCGAAACTACAAGCTACTAATCGACTTTACTGCT
This sequence comes from Agapanthus africanus, assembly GCA_030015575.1. Classification (NCBI taxonomy): domain Eukaryota; kingdom Viridiplantae; phylum Streptophyta; class Magnoliopsida; order Asparagales; family Amaryllidaceae; genus Agapanthus; species Agapanthus africanus. The sequence continues at coordinate 392,071,477 of JASDDO010000026.1, read as the reverse complement.
AAGTGAAAGAGACTACAACCATTGTAGATCCGGTCCTCCTCTTCCTTAGCTCCGTGATGATGTCCCTCCACTGCGATCATCGGATCTCGGACTCTAGCGATGGTTTCGTCGAAGAAATGATCGGGCTAGGTCGTCGACTTCGTTGTCGAAGATGATCTACATCGAGGCAACACAAGATCAAGCTCCAACTTCACCAAGTCATGAAACTTGTGAAGAAAACACCCTATACTACATGGCAAGTGGTATAGGATGAAGAAATAGGAAGTGGGTTCACTTTAGAATTGGATTTCTCACTCTTTATCTCAAGTCACCATTGAAGCTAGCAAGCTTCTTTCATCTTGAAGAAGAAGAAGAAGAAGAAAAAGAATATGATAAGAATAATGAATAAATGGAAATAAAGTCATTCTTATCATTTTAGCAACCATGGTTAAGTGTAGAGAATGAACTAGGGTTTAGTTAAAGGGTTAGGGTTTAGGAAAGAAATAAAATGGCTTGACTTTCAAAGCTTCATGAACCTTCATGTGAAATCCAAATAAAGTCACCATTTTATTTCTTACAAAAATGAATAAATAAATAAATGAATAAGTAAATAAAGCAAATGGAATGAAACCCTAACCATTAAATAAACATGGTTCCAATCAAACATTCACCCAAGTTTACATGTATCATCAAACATGATACAAACAAGTGCACAAAACTATATCATATACACAATGTGCACATCAAGTGAGAAAATCCATCTTAAGTGAACCAATACTAGTTAATGCAAAGTAATATATCAAATATATAATTATGCATTAAATCATTAAATCAACGCTTGATTTAATGATCCGGTCAAACTGCATATAACCGACTAATATCAATAGTAACAACTTATTGAATCAACACTTGATCCGATAACCCGGCTATATCGCATATAACCGATCAATATCACAAATAGCGAGAATCGAATACAGTATCATATACTGGTATTATTCTCGGTCCTGCACATATCTCATATGCGCTCCTATTTCGTTTCGCTTGAGCCAGGAAACCTCTGTATAGGACTCTAAAGACTCGTCAATACGCTGGCAGCAGATGATGATCATATCAAGCACCCACAAGAAGCACCCACAAGCCGCAAGCGGTCTGCCAAACGTAACGGCCGCCCGGGTATTGAGCGATCAGAAGATCGACGAGCAAGCCCGCTCACACTCCTGTGAATCCAACCAGTAACACATACCGTACAGTCCGGTCTGATCGTCTGATATGTCGCATATCTCGCCTAGGGGTGGTAAACGTCAAACCCCAGTAGCTCGATAAGTCGTGTCGATATGAGGTCTATAACAGTTTAAGAAACTACCGGTAACACTTACCAGTAAATCTCAGCAACCCTGGCCAGGGATTTCCGGTTATAGCCAATCGAACACAGTGCAACGTCAACTCCCTATACCGGGAGAGACGAATCCCCTCCTATCACTCATTGCCTCTATGTGATTCGGGACTGTACCCAAAAGCCACCGTTTTGCATGCCCTCTTGGACGTGGTAAGGTGGAAATCAAAGCACAGTGGGAATCACACAAGACTCTATGACGATCTCGGGTCAACAGACTACTCTGTACCAGTGTCACCAGAGAACTGCCATCTGACGTGAGGTATAATACCATCTGGGAGTTCTCGGCGAGTCCGTCCAGTGTACCCAGTCTCTACTGAGCACCCGTATATCATCTCTGATGTCAAACACCAATGGATATGGGATCATCCATCGCCCATCTGTATGGGTCGAGAAGGTATACGCTAGTCTACTCTGGTATATCGGTGCCCTGTCTCGATACACCCACGACTAGGGACCTTGAAGGATGTACTTATGGACTACCATGTCCCCACTAGTATGATCCGCATCATAGTCCAGGTAGTCAAGTACACATCCTAAGGGCTTTACCAACATGTAACAGAAGGACAATCAGTATACACGTTAAGGCAAAGAGTAACCAGATAGCATATTATCATGTCGAGCAAGAAAGTCCTCCCTATATATGTCCCAGCATCCTCTACAATATACATCCTATGTACAGTAATGGCCTCTAGGGCATACATATAACTAACAGATCTAGGGTCTACAGACTAACCTGTACCCGTGTTACATGAGAACTGCTATCCGACGATAGATATAATACCATATAGGCATTCTCGACGAGTCCGTCCAGTGTACCCAGTCTCCACTGAGCACCCCATATAATCTCGATGTCAAACATCGATGGACATGGGATCATCCATCGCCCATCATATGGGTCTAGTATCATATACGCTAGTCTACTCTGGTATATCGATGCCCGATCTCGATACACCTACGACTAGGGACATTTTAGGATACGCTTATAAACTAGAGACGTCCCACTAGTATGATCTCGATCATAATCACAGTAGTCAAGAAAATATCCCCAGGGCTTTATCAACATGTGTAAATGAATAAAATCATGATCAAGTCAACATGTCAGATAAAGAAGAACCAGATAGCATACTATCATGTCGAGCAAGAATGTCATCTGTATATATATATATACATGTATTAATACATCCACTATCACATAATGGCCTCTAGGGCATACATATATCCAACAGTCTCCCACTTGCACTAAGGCCAGTTATTGGCATATCTCGTACCCAACATCTCAAAAAGTCGCTCATGCTGCGGCTGAGGGAGGGCTTTGGTGAGTGGATCCTCCGTGTTATTCTTTGTGTCTACTCCCCTAATCTCGATCTCGCGGCGAGCTGCAATCTCCCGGATCAAATAAAAACACCTCAGGAAGTGTCTGGACCGCTGATGGGACCTGGGCACCTTGGCTAACGCCACAGCCCCATTATTGTCACAATACAATGGTATTGGATCAATAATGGTTAGAACTACTCCTAGACCGAGACGAACTTCTTCATCCAGACGGCTTCCTTAGCGGCATCATTCGCAGCAATGTACTCAGCTTCCATCGTAGAGTCTGCAACGGTATCCCTTTTGGAACTCTTCCAACTTACCGCCCCTCCATTGAGGGTAAATACAAACCCAGAGATAGATTTGATGTCGTCCTTATCACTCTGGAAGCTCGAATCGGTAAACTCCTCCATTTGGAGATCTCTGTTACCATACACCAAGAATAATTCTTTAGTCTTTCGCAGGTACTTAAGAATGTTCTTCACAGCTATCCAGTGATTCTCCCCTGGGTTGGATTGATACCTGCTTACTACACTAAGTGCATAAGCTATATCCGGGCGTGTACATAACATCGCATACATTATAGATCCTATGGCTGAAGCATACGGTATAATGCTCATGCGAGCTCTCTCTTCATTGGTCTTTGGGCAATAGTCCTTGGAGAGAGTGACTCCATGGCAAGCGGGTAAGGCAGCCCGCTTGGAGTCTTCCATACTAAACCACTTTAGGATAGTGTTGATGTACCTGGTTTGGAACAATCCCAATACCCTCTTGGATCTATCCCTATAGATCCGAATGCCCAGAATGTATGTGGCATCACCAAGGTCCTTCATGGAGAACCTTAGTGATAAGAAAGATTTGACCGACTGTAGCATAGGAATATCATTTCCTATCAGAAGAATGTCATCCATGTACAATACGAGGAATGTGACGGCTCTCCCTACAGTCTTCTTATAAACACAAGGTTCATCTGGATTTTTGATGAAATCAAACTCTTTGATAACATCATCAAAACAGATGTTCCAATTCCGTGATGCCTGCTTTAATTCATAAATGGATTTAAGCAATCTACCTGTTCTCCCGCTGCTCCCACTGTCAATGAAGCCCTCTGGCTGATCCATATAAACGCAATCTTCTAAATCTCCATTTAGAAATGTTGTTTTAACGTCCATTTGCCAGATTTCATAGTCGTAGTGAGCAGCAATAGCAAGTAGGATCCGAATGGATTTAAGCATGGCTACGGGAGAAAAAGTTTCGTCATAGTCCAGACCTGGTCTTTGACGAAAACCCTTCGCCACAAGTCTTGCTTTATAGGTCTCTACCTGCCCATCTACACCAATCTTTCTTTTAAAGATCCATTGGCACCCCACAGGTTTTACCCCAGGGGGTACAACGTCCAAAGTCCATACTTTGTTGGTGTACATAGACTACATTTCAGATATCATGGCATACAGCCACTTCACATAGTCTCCACTCGTGATAGCTTGCTGAAAGCTGGTAGGGTAATCATCCTCCATGATGCAGTCTTCTCTGTCACCATCAATGAGGAAATCGTAGTACCTCTCAGGTGGGCAAGAAGTCCTACCAGACCTACGGAGTGGCCGAGTTTCATCAGTTTCTGTTGCAACAGCCGGTTTAACCAAGCCGTCATTCGTAATTCGTGTTTCTAGAACTTCTTCTAGGTCTACCACACTGCCAGCTGTATCATTTGTGAAAACTCTTTTTCCAAAAATGTGGCATACTGAGAAACAAACACCTTTTGGTCCTCCTTGTGGTAGAATAGATATCCATAGGAATTCTTTGGATATCCCACAAAATTACACATGACCGACTGTGTCTCAAGCTTGTCCGGATTCTGCTTTTTATCATAGGCCGGACAACCCCAAATCTTAATTCGTTTAAGAGATGGTCTCTTCCCATGCCATATCTCATATGGCGTGGTAGACACGGTTTTGGTTGGGACCCTGTTCAGTAGAAACGCTGCAGTCTCCAATGCATGCCCCAAAATGATACGGGTAACTCAGTATCACTCATCATGGAACGAACCATATCTAATAGGGTCCGATTCCGTCGTTCTGACACACCGTTGTGCTGTGGTGTGTAAGGAGGAGTGAGCAGAGAGAGAATCCCATTCTCTTTTAGGAAGTCTGCAAACTCTGTACTGAGATACTCCCCACCTCGATGTGATCGAAGCATTTTGATGCTCAAGCCGGTTTCTTTTTCTACTTCGAGTTTATATTCAGTGAATTTCTCGAAAGCTTCGGACTTATGCTTTAATAAAAATACATGACCGAATTTTGAGAAATCATCAGTGAAAGTAATGAAATATGAAAAACCGCCTCTAGCCTGTGTAGACATTGGCCCACATACATCACTATGTATGAGGCCTAAGAGCTCTGTAGCTCTCTCTCCGTGTCCTATAAACGGAGTTTTGGTCATTTTACCCTTGATACAATACTGGCAAATTGCATAAGATTTATATTCAAAAGGGTTTAAATATCCATCTTTCTGTAACTTGTTTTAGTCTTATTTCGTTAATATGACCAAGTCTACAGTGCCAAAGAAAAGCTTCATTTATTTCTGAAAGTTTTCTTTTATTAGTGTGATGTATGCTGAAAACTGTGTTGATTTAGGACGTATATCCCGTTATTAAGTGTGCCATACCCAACCAACAATTGATTCAGGTGAATGTTCATAACATTGTTCTGCAATACAAAATTATATCCTTCATTGTCTAACAAAGAAACAGATATTATATTACAAAGCATACTAGGTACATAATAACATGGGTTCAAAACCAATATACATCTAAATGGCAACCCCAAGTGATACTCTCCCACTTCAACTGTATGAACATTGGAACCATTTCCAACGCAGAGAGTATGGTCACCTGCCTTCAAAACCTTGCTATTTCTCAGCCCCTGCATGGAATTGCAATGTGAGAACCTGAACCGATATCTAATACCCAGGAAGCAGAGTTTATTGAAAAACAGTTTTCTGTCATAAAAACACCTCAAGAAGAAGCATCCCCATGCTTCTGTTAGTCCATATTGCGACCCCCGGTTCTTACGGGGAGGCGGAAACGGTATAAAAAACGAATTTTTATCGCAAGAGGCAACATGGACTAAACTATGGTCGGGATCGTTGTCTAAACTAAAACTAGCAAACTATGCTAAAGAGAGTTAGCTACTCGGATGAAGATGGTTATACCTAGACTTGAACTCCTTCGTCTTCAAACTTTGTAGAGGTTGATGGTTCTCCTTTGTCGCCTTCTTCCGTCGAAGATGGATCCACCTCGAAGGCTCGACCTTTGGGCTCTTTCTCGTACTTGGAGTGAACTAGAATCGCCGGCTTGCTAAACCCTTGATCCTAGAGTGAGTAGAGAGTGTCTAAGGGTTGCTTTTGTTTTTCAAGAGAAGGATTCTCAACACATGAGAAGGTTTCTCTTGGCTAGAGGAAGAAGAAGATGAAGTGAAGAGAGAGAGTGAATATGATAGAATGAGCTATCATTTCCTTTCTTGCAACCATAATGCAAAAAGAAAATGAATTATCAAAATAATAATAATCAAAATGAAAAGGTTGATGGAAAGTTTTAGAATGACTAATATCATTACAAGCATTAAATGAAAATGCAAGAATCAAGAGCATCTTTCTCTTGTAATGATAATGGTCAAATGTTCAACCATGGTCAACAAGTCAACCATGGTCAACAAGTCAACAAAAACTAACCATGACACAATTTCATTTTATTATATATTATTAAATGATATAATACAAATCCATTAGGGTTTGGAAAAATACAACTGTCAACTGTGCATACGCACCCGTTCCGAAACCCTAATGAAAAATCATCTTCCTCCTCCTCAAAAAGAACTGTGCATACACACCTGCATTCTTGTTCCGAGGAACATGAATACTGAGAGATAAAAGCAACCCCAAATACTATACCAGTATCCGGCTCAAACCAGAGCCCGCTGGTAAAATCTGTCCGGACTCCAAACGTGCACAAGTGCGCGGATGAGAACGAACCCTGTCGCAAAACCATGCGACCTCTACTCTGTTTTGCCCAGAGGCGAATACCCTCTGTGTGGGACTCTAAAGACTCGACACTACGCTGGCAGTGGGTTTAACCACAGACCGCAAGCGGCACTAGCTGTGCGTAACGGTCCCCAGGTAGATGTCGACAAGAAGGCTGACGAGGTGAAACCCCATCTGTACTCCTACTGAGTCTGAATGTGACAGTCTCCGTACAGTCCGGTCTGTTCGTCTGATACATCGCATGGCGGGCCTAGGGGGCGGTAAACGTCAGTCCCCCAATAGCGGTACAAGTCGTGCCGGAGCGAAGCCCAAAACACCCTGAGATAACACTGGAAACCTACCAGTATATCTCGTTTGCCCTGGCCAGGGACTACTCGTGTAATGGCTCTCCTAGACACAGCGCGATGTCAACCCCCAATACCGGGAGAGACGAATCCTGTCTAACCGTCACTGCCTCCAAGTGCTTCGGGACTGCACCCAACCACCACCTGTTTGCACGACTCCTTTGAGCCGTGGTAGGGTAGTGATCAAAGTGCAGTGGGAACACACTTGAGGCGAAGTGCCAGTGTCAAGTCAGCGGACTAAGCTGTACTCATGTCACCTGGGAACTGATAACTGACGATAGGTATAATACCAACTAGTCAGTTCCCGACGAGTCCTGTCCAGTGTACTCGTAACCCAACGAGCACCCGTATACTATCTCCAGTACGACGTACTGATGGCTGTGGGACAGACCATCTCCCACACTGGGATGAGAAGCGCATACGCTAGTCTACTCCGGAGTATCGATGCCCTGTCTCGATAGTCCTGCGACTAGGGACCTGTATAAGGATGTGCTTATAGATTACCCAGCCCCCACTAGTGTGACTGCCATCACAACGCTGGTAATCAAGCAAAGATCCTAAGGGCTCTACTAATGCGTACAAGTGATATACTGAAATAAACACAAGTACACATTGAAGTAGAAACAAACCAAGTAGCATACTACTATTTTGAGCAAGATTGTATATACAAGGTGAATATCCCAAGCATCCATTAAGTAATATACAAACTAGTATGATACAGTAATGGCCTCTAGGGCATATACACTAACAATCTCCCACTTGCACTAAGGCCATGTACTGGCGTATCGAAGACCTATCATCTCGATCAGCCGCTCGAACTGAGTCTGGGGCAGGGCCTTGGTGAATGGATCTGCAGTGTTGTCTTCTGAAGCAACTCTCCGAACCTCGATCTCCTTGCGATCCACGATCTCCCTGATCAGGTGATACCGCCTCAAGATGTGCCTGGATCTTTGATGGGACCTGGGTTCCTTTGCTAAAGCTATAGCCCCGTTGTTGTCGCAATACAGAGGTACTGGGTCAACAATGGACGGAACCACCTGAAGTTCCTTTAAGAACTTCCTTATCCAGACAGCTTCTTTTGCGGCATCAGATGCAGCGATGTATTCCGCTTCCATAGTCGAGTCTGCAACGGTTTCCTGTTTGGAACTCTTCCAACACACCGCCCCTCCATTGAGGGTAAAGACAAAACCCGACATGGACTTGGAATCATCCTTGTCACTCTGGAAGCTGGAGTCAGCAAAGGCCTCAATCTGGAGGTCTTTTCCGCCATACACCAAAAACATCTCCTTAGTCCTCCTCAGGTACTTGAGAATGTTCTTTACCGCTATCCAATGTTTCTCCCCAGGGTTTGACTGATACCGGCTTACTACACTCAGTGCATAAGCTACATCCGGTCTGGTACACAACATCGCATACATTATAGAGCCTACCGCAGAAGCGTAGGGTATAATAGACATGCGATCCCTCTCCAAATCAGTCTTGGGAGACATCTCTTTAGAGAGGGTGATCCCGTGACAAGCCGGTAGGTTACCGCGCTTGGAATCTTCCATACTGAATCTTTTCAGTACGGTGTCGATGTACCTGGACTGAGAAAGTCCCAATATCCTCTTGGATCTATCACGATGGATCCGGATCCCCAGGATGTATGAGGCATCACCCAGGTCTTTCATGGAGAACCTTTGTGACAAGAACCCCTTGACAGATTGTAGCATAGGAATATCATTTCCTATTAAGAGAATGTCATCCACGTATAAAACGAGGAATACTACAGTTCTCGCTACAAATCTACTATAGATGCATGGTTCATCTGGATTTTTGATAAAGCCAAATTCCTTGACCGTCTCACCAAAACAGATGTTCCAACTCCGCGATGCCTGCTTTAGTCCATAGATGGACTTAAGCAACTTGCACACCTTTCCGCTGCTCCCACTCTGAATGAAACCCTCTGGCTGATCCATATAGACACACTCCTCTAAATTTCCATTTAGAAAAGCGGTTTTTACGTCCATCTGCCAAATCTCATAATCGTGGAAGGCAGCAATGGCAAGAAGGATCCGAATGGATTTCAGCATGGCTACTGGAGAAAAGGTTTCGTCGTAGTCCAAGCCAGGTCTTTGACGAAAACCCTTTGCTACCAGCCTAGCTTTATAGGTCTCAACCTGTCCATCTACACCAATCTTCCTTTTGAAGATCCACTTGCATCCTACGGGTTTTACCCCATCTGGAGCAATGTCCAACGTCCATACCTTGTTGGTGTACATGGACTCCATTTCGGTCCGCATTGCATCCAGCCATTTCACTGAGTCAACGCTCTGAACGGCCTGCTGGAAGCTAGTAGGCTCATCATAATCTATGATGCAATCCTCTCTATCCCCGTCTATGAGAAAACCGCAGTATCTCTCGGGCGGATGAGACTGCCTACTACTCCTGCGGAGCGGCGTAGGAATGTCCTGTTCTGTTGAACCCTCTGGTTCCACTAAGCTTTCAGTAACAGTCTGTGGTTCTGGAATTTCTTCCAGTTCTATTGTGTTCCCACTTATCTGGGTTTCCAAAAACTCAGTTTCCAAGAAGCGGGCATGCTGAGAAACAAAAACCTTTTGTTCCTCAGCGGAATAGAAAAGATACCCCCAGGAGTTCCTTGGGTATCCCACAAACTTACATTGTACTGAACGTGCCTCAAGCTTGTCCGCATGCTGCTTTTTTACAAAAGCTGGACATCCCCATACCTTAAGATAATTAAGACAGGGTTTCTTCCCAGTCCACATCTCATATGGGGTGGTGGGCACAGTCTTGGTAGGAGCCTTGTTCAAGAGATACGCAGCTGCTTCTAGTGCATATCCCAAGAATGATCGCGGTAACTCAGCGTTACTCATCATGGACCGAACCATATCCAATAGGGTTCGGTTCCGTCTCTCCGATACACCGTTATGTTGCGGAGTGTATGGAGGAGTAAGCTGAGAGAGAATACCATTCTCTTTTAAGTAATTCAGGAATTCGGCACTTAAGTATTCTCCACCTCGATCCGATCTTAGAATCTTAATACTTTTGCCGGTCTGTTTCTCTACTTCATTCTTATACTCCTGGAATTTTCCAAAGGCCTCGGACTTATGTTTCATTAAGAAGACATAACCGTACCTTGAGAAGTCATCCGTAAAAGTAATGAAGTAAGAATGTCCGCTTCGGGCATGTGTAGACATTGGACCGCACACGTCACTGTGTACGAGTCCCAAAAGCTCGCTCGCTCTTACTCCATGTCCAGTAAACGGAGTCTTTGTCATCTTTCCCTTGAGACAGGATTGACAAGTGGCATACGACTGATATTCGAACGTATTCAAATACCCTTCTGTATGTAACTTCGTCAACCTTCTCTCATTGATGTAACCCAATCTACAATGCCATAAGAAAGTCTGATTTATTTCTGGAGACTTTCTTTTGTGTGTATTCTGGACATTAAAAATCTGTGGTTGGTTTAACACGTATATACCATTACTCAGAGTACCTGACCCAATCAATACTTGATTAAGGTGAATGTTTACAACATTACTTACAAACGCAAATTCATAACCTTCTTTAGAAACTAAAGATACAGAAATGATATTACAAGTTGCGTTGGGTACAAAAAAGCAATTACGCAAAACCAAAACATGTCCATCTGACATTCCCAGGTGATAGTCCCCCACGGCTTTAGCATCCATGCTAGCTCCGTTTGCAACTCTGAGGGTCATGTCACCCGCCTTCAAAACCCTACGGTTTCTCAACGCCTGCAAAGAATTACAGATATGAGATCCTGATCCGGTATCCAATACCCAGGAAGTAGAGTTTATTGAAAGACAGTTTTCAATAACATACACACCTGAAGCTGAAGCTGCAACCTGCTTCAATTCCTGTGTTCTGGCCTTCCAGGCCCTGCAATCATTCTTCCAGTGTCCTTTCTTATGACAAAAGAAGCATTCTTCCTTATCCACAAGCTTCCCCGCTATCTTTGTTGCTTTACCTTTTCCCTTCGTATCCACTTTACTAACACCGCCCCTTGGTTTGGCGGGGGCTTTCTTCTTCTTTCCCTTGGCTTTCGCCTTGGACCTAGAAGAAGATGATCCTCCTACAAACAAAGTGGATGTTTCCCTACCTTTCTGTAGGGTGCCCTCTGCGCTCCTCAGCAGGTTGAGGAGCTCTGAAAGTTCAACCTCCTTTTCTTGTAGGTTGAAGTTCATTATAAACTGGGCGTAAGTGGAAGGAAGGGACTGGAGAACTATATCCGTATATAGCTCACTCTCCAATGTGATCCCTAGGTCAGCGAGCTCCTCAATGTAGCCGATCATCTTTAGCACATGCTCGGCTACTGATGATCCGACGGCCATTCTTGTCGAAAATAACTTTTTCGACGCTTCGTATCTTGCGATACGTGATTGCTCTCCATACAGTTCTTTTGTATGGAGCAATATGGACTCCATGTCCATATTCTCATGCCTCCTCTGATGTTCGTTGTCCATCGAGGCAAGCAGGAGGCACTTGGCCTTCGCGCTATCAATCTCCCAAGTCTTGCGGATTTCCTTATCCGCGATACTGGAAGTTGGACCAGGGACAGGGGGAGCTTTGGTGGTAAGAAGATACCCCAGCTTGTCATAAGTGATTGCTATCTTGACATTCCTGAGCCAATCTTTGTAGTTTGGCCCTGTCAGCTTGTTTTTATCTAGGAGTAACTTAAGTCCAGTCATGTTGATTGGTCGCTGCAATTAGGAGAGAGAAGAAGAAACACTCAGCATGATGCTCTTGCAAGTTTAGAATGGTTTTTAATTTGTCTAAACAGGATGGCTCCCACTGTTTCTCGAATCCCTCCTCAAACCATAAAGGAAGAATTAGCCGGGATCAATCCCACCGCACAATACTTGCTTAACCGTTCAGCCAGGCCGGTGTCGGTACTTCGAGGGAGGTTTTCCAACGCTTTCGCGAAGTTCCTTAATTAAATAACCTCTTTTCCCTGGGGGCGTAACCCCGCTAACACCTTTCTAGGCACCTACTAGGTTTATAGCATTGATCGTTTAGTGAGAAATTTCCCGAGGAGTAGCATATACTCACAGTAGGATCGGGATCCAAATATCATCGCGTGTTGAAACTGAAGGAATCCTACCAGAATCACCACACTCCAAATGGTATGCAAATCTAGCAAGTTTCAGTACTTATGAAACTCCCGATGTGGATTTTTGCCCCATGCTCTTATGACCTTGACGAAGGTCAACAAATCATAAGTCACATGTCAAGTTCTGCCCGTCATTATCCAGGTTAATTTGAATCCACCCGTATGTACCCTTGACGAAGGTCAACAAGGTAATGCGAATGTCCCAAACCAACGCATCTATCTATGCTACATATGAATACCCAATAGCTACCAATCACTATGCTTTGACGAAGGTCAACAAACACAGCTTGAATACTTATTGAATATTCATACGAAACGACGGAGGGCTACGAATGGTTTTGGCGAAACCGTGAACGTAGTGAACTTGATTTAATCGATGGAACGAGATAGCTTTTAGAAGGAGTGGCTCAAGCTCCGCATTTAAAAGTTATTTTGAAAAGAACCGAGTGGTTTTTCGAAAGTGTTCCAACGACTTTAACTTGGTTTATTATCTTGCATTAGTTCTTTTAATGCGTGATATTCTTGCATTAGTACTTTTAATGCGTCCCATCATTTAACCCTACCATTGCAGAAAACAACCAAAATATGACGTACGCTTATGCCATTCGCATTCGCCACTGGGCCCCGTCATTACCCGTTAGGTTACTTAACTAACGACAGAGCGGGGGCTGGGCTAGCGCGTCTGTAAAACATAAGCAACGCCTAAATAGTAAGCAATGATAGACATTACAGATCACAGATGAATGCATTGGATATACTAGCAATCCGCAATCCTTTCGAGCCTGAAACGAAAAGCGGATAACACGGTCGCGGTGAATAGCCAAATACCCCACCCAAGACCCCTACGGGTGCGGCAAACTACCCGCCAAGTACTCGGTAGTTTGTGCACCCCTCCATGGGTCTATCCTAGGAGCAAAAACAGTAAAAAGAATTATACAATGACGGCTACAACCCCGACCCGGTTGTGCGGCCAAACAAATAATATTATTACATCAATTTACATTTACAATGAATGAAAGAAAAACAAAAGCTCATCTCACATCCACCCCGGCTATTCACCCGCGACAGTCCAACACATTCATATACACATTCCAGCACATTACAGATCATGTATAACCCCGACTAATCGACTTATAGCGATTAGCCGACGTTCAATACATGCAAGCATCACAGATATAACCATCATAGTCAAAGTGCAGTGAAGTTCGGAAAAAATACGGAATTATAGGACCCCAAAAGGAAATTTCTTTTCTGGAAAATCTGGGCACATATAATATATTTTAAAAATCCCAAAACCAACACACAAACACACTGCACGAAAAACGATGCAGAGAAGACAACAACTCGCGGCGGTTCCGCGGCGGATAAGAAGGCTCACGCGGCTGAAGGGCGGCAGTTTAGACGAGTCACTGTATCGTTTTTCTTGGGTGTTCACACAAAACCCTGAGCCGAATTTACAAGTATAAAGTTTTTCATTTTGACCAGAAAATATTTCAACAGAAACTCAGGTTTTTGTAAAGTTTGGTTTTTGGATTTTTCCGGTTCCGAACTTCGTTACACTTCACTACCAAGCTAGTTTAAGTTTAGTTAGGCTCTGATACCACTGTTAGTCCATATTGCGACCCCCGGTTCTTACGGGGAGGCGGAAACGGTATAAAAAACGAATTTTTATCGCAAGAGGCAACATGGACTAAACTATGGTCGGGATCGTTGTCTAAACTAAAACTAGCAAACTATGCTAAAGAGAGTTAGCTACTCGGATGAAGATGGTTATACCTAGACTTGAACTCCTTCGTCTTCAAACTTTGTAGAGGTTGATGGTTCTCCTTTGTCGCCTTCTTCCGTCGAAGATGGATCCACCTCGAAGGCTCGACCTTTGGGCTCTTTCTCGTACTTGGAGTGAACTAGAATCGCCGGCTTGCTAAACCCTTGATCCTAGAGTGAGTAGAGAGTGTCTAAGGGTTGCTTTTGTTTTTCAAGAGAAGGATTCACAATACATGAGAAGGTTTCTCTTGGCTAGAGGAAGAAGAAGATGAAGTGAAGAGAGAGAGTGAATATGATAGAATGAGCTATCATTTCCTTTCTTGCAACCATAATGCAAAAAGAAAATGAATTATCAAAATAATAATAATCAAAATGAAAAGGTTGATGGAAAGTTTTAGAATGACTAATATCATTACAAGCATTAAATGAAAATGCAAGAATCAAGAGCATCTTTCTCTTGTAATGATAATGGTCAAATGTTCAACCATGGTCAACAAGTCAACCATGGTCAACAAGTCAACAAAAACTAACCATGACACAATTTCATTTTATTATATATTATTAAATGATATAATACAAATCCATTAGGGTTTGGAAAAATACAACTGTCAACTGTGCATACGCACCCGTTCCGAAACCCTAATGAAAAATCATCTTCCTCCTCCTCAAAAAGAACTGTGCATACACACCTGCATTCTTGTTCCGAGGAACATGAATACTGAGAGATAAAAGCAACCCCAAATACTATACCAGTATCCGGCTCAAACCAGAGCCCGCTGGTAAAATCTGTCCGGACTCCAAACGTGCACAAGTGCGCGGATGAGAACGAACCCTGTCGCAAAACCATGCGACCTCTACTCTGTTTTGCCCAGAGGCGAATACCCTCTGTGTGGGACTCTAAAGACTCGACACTACGCTGGCAGTGGGTTTAACCGCAGACCGCAAGCGGCACTAGCTGTGCGTAACGGTCCCCAGGTAGATGTCGACAAGAAGGCTGACGAGGTGAAACCCCATCTGTACTCCTACTGAGTCTGAATGTGACAGTCTCCGTACAGTCCGGTCTGTTCGTCTGATACATCGCATGGCGGGCCTAGGGGGCGGTAAACGTCAGTCCCCCAATAGCGGTACAAGTCGTGCCGGAGCGAAGCCCAAAACACCCTGAGATAACACTGGAAACCTACCAGTATATCTCGTTTGCCCTGGCCAGGGACTACTCGTGTAATGGCTCTCCTAGACACAGCGCGATGTCAACCCCCAATACCGGGAGAGACGAATTCTGTCTAACCGTCACTGCCTCCAAGTGCTTCGGGACTGCACCCAACCACCACCTGTTTGCACGACTCCTTTGAGCCGTGGTAGGGTAGTGATCAAAGTGCAGTGGGAACACACTTGAGGCGAAGTGCCAGTGTCAAGTCAGCGGACTAAGCTGTACTCATGTCACCTGGGAACTGATAACTGACGATAGGTATAATACCAACTAGTCAGTTCCCGACGAGTCCTGTCCAGTGTACTCGTAACCCAACGAGCACCCGTATACTATCTCCAGTACGACGTACTGATGGCTGTGGGACAGACCATCTCCCACACTGGGATGAGAAGCGCATACGCTAGTCTACTCCGGAGTATCGATGCCCTGTCTCGATAGTCCTGCGACTAGGGACCTGTATAAGGATGTGCTTATAGATTACCCAGCCCCCACTAGTGTGACTGCCATCACAACGCTGGTAATCAAGCAAAGATCCTAAGGGCTCTACTAATGCGTACAAGTGATATACTGAAATAAACACAAGTACACATTGAAGTAGAAACAAACCAAGTAGCATACTACTATTTTGAGCAAGATTGTATATACAAGGTGAATATCCCAAGCATCCATTAAGTAATATACAAACTAGTATGATACAGTAATGGCCTCTAGGGCATATACACTAACAGCTTCTTCTTGAGATCCAAGTACTCTGTGCAATTGCTCTTCCAGTGTCCTATTTTGTGGAAGTGATATCATTCCCCTTTTCCTGATTCCCCAGCCTTGGACTTGTCTTTCCCCTTATCCTTTTTGACTCCACCCGTAGGTTTGGGGGGTTTCTTCTTCATCTTTCCCTTGGCCTTAGCCTTAGCCTTCGGGACAGAGGAGGAAGATGGCCCAACACTGAAAACGGGGGTCTTCACTGACTTCAGCGTGCTCTCTGCACTCCTTAATATATTAAGGAGTTCAGGTAGTTCCTTCTCCATGTATTGCATGTTGAAGTTAAATATAAATTGAGCAAAGGTGGAGGGGAGAGACTGCAGAATAATATCAGTATATTGCTCATTGTCCATTGTCCACCCAAGGTCCTCAAGTTCTTCTAGGAGAGCTATCATCTTCAGAACATGGTCTCCTACTGGAGTGCCAGGGGACATCCGCATCTGAAATAGCTTTCTGGATGCTCTGTAACGTAAGACACGAGATTGCTCTCCATACAACTCCTTTGTATTGAGAAATATGGCTTGGACGTCCATATTCTCATGCTTCTTCTGATGTGTGTTATCCATCGATGCAAGCGCGAGGCCTTTGACCATGGCACAGTCAGCGTCCCATGTCTTGCGGACTTCCTTATCCGCAACTGAAGATTTAAGACCAGGGACGGGCGGGGCTGGAGCCGTGAGGACATATGGTACCTTATCATAAGTCAAGGCAATGTTAAGGTTCCTCAGCCAGTCTTTATAATTAGTCCCATTCATTTTATTTTTATCTAGTAGAAGCTTGAGTCCTTTCATTGGTATCTGACATTAAGAGAGAGAAAAGAATACACTCAGCGAAAGCTCTTGCAAAGATCAGATTGGTTATTCTCTTATCTAATCGATGTCACCCACTGCTTTAATCAAGTTTCCCCTCAAACTTTAAAAGGAAAACTAGCCTGGATTAATTACAGTCTACAACTTCGCTAACCGTTCAGGCAGGCCAGTGTCGGTACTTGAGGGAGGATCCCCGTGCTTTCGCACGGACCTAATTAATATAAACCTCGTCTTCCCAGAGGCGTAGCCCCGTTAACACCTTTCAAGACACCTAATAGGTTAGCTAATTGTAAACTGTAAAACACTCCTGGGAGCAACTATTGCCCACAGTGGGATCGGGATCCAACCATCATATGGAAGGCATGCAATCTCATTGCAAATTTCAACTATTGAAATTCCCGATATGGTTTTTACCCCTAGTACTCTTAACCTAGAACTCTTATTTGACTCCACTTGAAAGATAGAACGAGCTTGCTCGAAGTCTTCGTCGTCGAAGATGATCCACCATGAAGCTTCTCACACTCAAGCTCACACTTCACTAATTAAGATATTAGTGAAAAGAAGAACCTATACTAATTTGCTAGAGTAGTGTAGGTTGATGAAGTAGGAATTTTTCTCACTAAAAATCTTTCTTTTGTTTTTCACACCCTAGAATAACTAGTGTGGAGATGAAGAAGATGAACTTGGAAGTTAGAGTGTGAACCATGAGCTATGATGAGAGCAAGAGAATGATAAATATCTGTGAATAAAACAAAGAGAAAGGATGGGTCATGGCTTCTCCATACTTCTCAAATCAACTCAAGAATAATGACTCATCCTCCTTTTCTTTAATTCATAAATCTAAACCATTATCATCTCATCTTTACCTCTTGTGTGATTCTCATACATCTATGTTCAATGTATCATCAACCATGATATAATATATATATATATATCTCCTATATAAATATATATAAAGAGAAGAAAATCTTAAGTGAGCTTAATATTAGTTTATATATATATATATATATATATATATATATCTCAAATTATTAAATCAACACTTGATTCGATAATCCGGTTATATCATATATAACCCAGCTAACATCAAATACACACACACACACACATATAAATATATATATATATATATATATATATATCAAATCATTAAATCAACACTTGATTCAATAATCCGGTCATATCATATATAAGCGGCTAATATTTAATATTAGTTAATATATAAATATATATCATATATATATCAAATTATTAAATCAACACTTGATTCAATTATCCAGTTATATCATATATAATCCAGCTAATATCAAATATAATAATATATATATAAATCAAATCATTGAATCAACACTTGATTCAATAATCCGGTTATATCAAATATAACCCGGCTGATATCAAAAAAATGCTATATTAGAATACGGTATCATATCATCGTATTTAACCAAGCTCCTGCACATATCTGCATACGTTCCCTACTTCGTTTCGCTTGAGCTAGGAAACCTCTATATGGGACAATAAAGACTTGCCAATACGCTAGCAGTAGGTAATGATCACATCAAAGACCTACAAGCCGTCAGCAGTACTAGCTTGACGTAACGGCTAACCAGGTATTGAATGATTAAAAGATCAACAAGCAAACTTGTCCAAACTCCCGTAGAGCCTATAAGCAATACTTACCGTACAATCTGGTCTCTTCGTCTGATATGTCGGATATCGAGTATGGGGGTGGAATCGTCAGACCCCAATAGCTCGATAAGTCATGTCGATGTGTGGCCTATAACCTTTCGAGAAACTATTGATAACACTTATCAGTAAATCTCATCAGCCCTGGCCAGGGACTTGCTGTTATAGCCAATCGAGCATAGAGCAACATCAACTCGCAATACCGGGAGAGACAAAACCCCTCCTATCGCTCACTGCCTCCATGTGACTCGGGACTGTACCTAAAAACCATCTGTTTGCACGACGGCTTTAGCCGTGGTAGGGAGGAAATCAAAGCACAGTGGGAACCACACAAGACACTATGATGATCTCGGGTCTACAGACTAACCTGTACAAGTGTCACCAGAGAACTACTATCTGATGATAGGTATGGTACCATCTAGGAGTTCTCGGCGAGTCCTGTTCGATGTACTCATTCTCCAATGAGCACCTGTGTACAATCTTTGATGTCAAACACCAATGGTTATGGGATCAACCATCGCCTCATACAGGGTCAAGAAACGTACACTCTAGTCTACTCTGGAATATTTGTACCATTTCAGAAAGATAAAATATTATTTTTGGAATTTAAATATTAAAATAATATATTTCACGAAAAACATTCAATTTGCGGATTGGGTTTTTCGTAAAATGGTATAAGTATATACCAATATTTGGAAAAATAATTGGAGATTAATATAGTTTAATTATTTAAAAGCGGTATTTATTGGATTTGGGCATTTTATAATTAATTATATGCAAGTTTAAATCAAACTTGATTACTGCACTACTAATTACGATTAAGCCAAATCCGTATTTTTAATTAGCCAAGGTTAGTGCACCATGACATGATACATTTTGGTTGCATGTTGTTTTTATTTGTGTTTGGTTTTATTTGGTTTTGATGAGTGAGGGAAAAAGAGAAATAAATGAAAAGAGAAAGCAAGATTGAGGAGAGAGAGAGGACAACTTGATGAGGGCATGGCATAAGAGAGAGTGTGTGTGAGAAAGAGAGAGAGAGAGAGAGAGAGACCCTTGACCAATTCCTCATTCATTTTCTTCACTTCTTCAACTCCTCTCTCTTCATCTTTCTCACCTCCTTCCTCCACCTCCTCTTCCTCCATGAATCATCTCCAAATCATCACCAAAACCCCACACTCCCTTCATAAAAGTTAATCCCTGTAAGTCTACGGTAGCGCCCCGGCCGTCAATCCGAGGACAAACGCGGAACAAAAACTTTTTACAAAACCGGCACTATCGTAGTCTTTCACCAGGATCGAACCATTAAAACAAACTAGCTATCTACAAAAAGGTTAGAAAGGCTATATCGATCGATCCGTGTCCTTCGGTCTTTAGCCACCATCTTTAGCTCCTCGCGGCATCTCCGATCTCCGGTCTCCTCGTCGGAAGGGCACCACGTCAAGAAGTCTTTTTACGGGCTCCCACTTCAAACCGAAGCAACTCGGACATGAAGTTTGCTAGCCGACATGTCCAAGGTGATGTAGAGAATGTGTGTGATAACTTTGTCTCAGGCATCCATTGATTCCCAACATATGAGAGTGTATGGATGGAGGTTGAAGATGAAGCCATGATAGAACTTGTAAGCTAGAGGAAGAAGATGAAGATGAAGCCTTTTCTTTTCTATTGTGTTAGAATGAATTGTGAGAGCTATAGAATAATCTCAACAGTTAACCCAAGGGTTAGTGTTTGTCCACTCTCTCTCCACCTCTCATTTCAATACAAGAAACAATCACTAATGTGACATTTGCACAAGAAATAAGACCATGAGTCACCAATGAAGCACATGTCTCATTTAATGCACAAAATCATCACTCCCACTCACAATTTCCACCATCTAAACATTAACCCAAATGTTTAGTCCAACAAAAAGATATGGCAATATCTAAAGTAAACTTGTAACGGATCACAAGGATATCCCTCACCTGTATATACATATCTGCATCCGCATTCCGACTGAATGCAAATGCGATGAGACTAAACTAATCTAGCAAATCTAATACTAGTATCGGGCTTAAACCAAAGCCCACTAGTATGATCCATCCGATCATGATCCATGCACTTGTGCACGTATATGATCGAATCCTGCCATAATGCCAAACGGCCTCTACAACGTTTCGCCCGAAACTTGGGAAACTATCTGTGGGGAACTCTAAAGACTCGTCAATACGCTGGCAGTGGGTTTAAACACAAACACGTCGTGGTACTAGCTGTACGTAACGGGCGCCCAGGTATTGACCCAAAGGGAAGTCGATGAGCGAACTCATCCTGGAACCCTACTGAGCCTGTCAGTGACAATATCCATACAGTCCGGTCCGTTCGTCTATGAGTATCGCATATCGGGCCTAGGGGGCTGGTAAACGTCAAACCCCCAATAGTGATACAAGTCGTGTCGGAGTGTAGCCCAGAACACCCTGAGTTACTACTGGAATACCTATCAGTCAATCTCCTGCCTCGGCCAAGGACTTCGTGTAATGGCTCTCCTAGACACAGCGTGATCTCACCCCCAATACCGGGAGAGACCAAACCGCTGCCGATCCGCTCACAGCCTCCTTGTGGCTCGGGACAGTATCTAACTAAAACCTGAGCCATGGTAGGGTAGTAATCAAAGCACAGTGAGAACTCACACGAGACAAATGGCGATCTCAGGTTGATAGACTAACCTGTACACATGTCACCAGGGAACTGCTATCTGACGCTAGGTATAAAACCAACTAGCATGTTCCCGGCGAGTCTTGTCCGGTGTTCTCATAACCCAATGAACACCTGTATACGTCTTAGGTAAACCAGCTGACACCAATGGCTTGTGAGACCGGCCATCGCCCCTCGTCGTGGTCTCGATCCGTATACACTAATCTACTCATGGAGTATTGATGCCCAGTCTCGAAACTCCCACGACTAGGGACACTTTAAGGACGTGCTTATGAACTATCCAACTCTCACGTATATAATCGTCATCATACTGCTGGTAGTCAAGCAAGAATCTTAAGGGCTCTATCAACGTATAATAGTGATCTGTAATATCACCTAAAGCATGTACACGATGATAAAGACAAACCAGATAACATACTATCATTTCGAGTAAGACTGTCCTACCGGCATAGGTCCTCCCTCAATCTTTGCAATCACGTGCCTGCGATCCAATAATTGACTTTGAGGGCACTATATCCAACAATCTCCCACTTGCACTTAAGGATAATTATTGCGATGTCGCATACTCACAGCTCGTGTGATACCGAACACCCAACTTCTCTAATAATCAGTTTCACAAAGCTCGTTTGCGAAACTATTGTGTTCGAGAAATAGCATCAGTGAGTGGATCCTCCCTGATGTTTCTTTATATGTCTCTCTTAGTCTCAAGTTCACGGAGAAATCCATCTTCCGAATTGAGTAATACCTGTCTGAGAATATGTCTGGATATTTGATGGGACCTAGTTAACAAATGAACTCCAAATCCAAACTTCTTAGACTGTATCGTCAACTGAACTTAATCAGTATCCTACGCCATACCTCCCTCAGTATCCGCTTGGACCACCTGTCCAAACTAGTGCCCCTCGTCAGAGGAAAAACTATAACTCTGACAGTAACTCTGTTAGCCAGGTCACCTTGAAAGCCTGGAATGATAATTGTCTCCCAAAGGAGGCCATCGTTATCATATCCCTAGAACATTCACTTATGTTTTAAAACTGCTTCCGAACTTTTCTCCAGGATTGGATTAATATCAACTTATTGCAACTAGTGCAAAAACAACATCTGGTGTGGTACTTGACATCCCATGATCAACTCAATTGCCTAAGAAAGTGATATGCCAATCATGCACATCCCTCTCCCCTTTAGTCTGTAAGACACCTTTAGAGAGGGTGACTCCATCACCTGCAGGTACATTACCATGCCAGGAGTCGTCCATTCTAAAGCACCTTTAGAATACTGTCTAAGTACCCAGATTGGGACATTTTCCAAACTTAGATCTAAAACCATAGATCTAGTAACCAGAATGTCTAATATATTATCCATATCCTATATGGAGAAACCACTGTGTGACAACCATAGTATAACCGATCGTAGTATAGGAATTTCACTTCCTACTATGTGTATGTCATCCAAATACCAGGACATCACATCCAACTACCTTCTTAACAGACGCATCCCATTTCATGATGAAGTCAAAATCTATAACTGTCACATCAAAAATAGATGATCTATCTCCGCTATATCTGCTTTAGTCTATAAATAGACACAAGCTACTTGTCCACTATACTTCCGCTGCTCCCACTGACTACGACAACTCTCTGGCAGAGTCATATACACGTGTACTTCTAAAGCTAGTTTAGAACGACTCTATACTGATCCTCCTGCCGGGTCTCATAGTCTAGAACAACAGTAATGGAAAGTCTGGGTAAACAAAAACCTCCCTTTCACCGTCATTGAGGCTACCGAAGTACCACTCGGGCGTCTGAGGTTACCCACCATATCTGCGGAGTGGCTAATAGAATGTCTAACCTGACTGAATCTTTAGGTTCCTATTAAACTTTTAGTAATTGTTTGCGGTTCTGAAATCACTTCCAGTTCTACCATATTCCCACTACTATTTTCTGAAAAAAGTCCATTTTACTAAAATTGTGGCGAGTCAAGAACAATATCACTATTGATCTTCCAGATGGTAGAAAGTCAACCCTCGTCATAGCCTGGGTTAACCCACAAACTGCCATTACAGAAACGTGCATTGAGTTATCCAGAGTCTAGTTTTAAGCATAAGCCGGACAACTCCATATACCTTAACATCGTTAAGATATAATCCAATCTATATACAATATAGAAACAGAGACACTGATTTAATTGGAACTAGATTCAAATCATGCAGCTGTCTCCAGTGCATGTCAACTAAATGGAGAGAGGCCGATCAGCATTACTCAACTTAGGAGCACGTCCAATTATGAGTAACCTGAAAGGGAAACAAGTTTCTCAAAACCATTACTATCAACTGAATACCTCATACAAGTATCTACATCTTCGATCACCTTGAAGAATCCCGATACTTGCAACATATGGTTATCCACTTTATTCTTGTACCAATAACTTCACAAAACATGGACCTTGTATTTCTACGAAACACATGTCCAAAACTGGAGAAGTCACAAGTAAACAGAATATAGTTTGAGTACCAACCCCTCTGTCCTAATGGACACTGGACAACATACAATACTCTGTATAAGTCCCCTGAGTCTAATAACTCATACCCTGTGCGTCGTAAGTTGAAAAATGTACCATGGTAATGAAGAATTACACCGCTGTTTAATGCTCTTTACCTAACCATAAACTGATATAGGTAAATGTCATAGACATAATTCTACAAAGTTATATCTCACTATATAAAAATAAACGTACAGATATATCAGTTTGAGATTGGTGCATAACAACGGATATTCAAAACCAAATATCTGTCGTCCGGCAAAAACCCAGGTGATTTCTTCAAATATCACCAATTACAACGAATCCCGATATAATGAGGATGATCACCTAATTCCCAATAACATACTCCTACTCATCATCTGTAAAAACCATACAGATGTGAGAATCATACCTGGTAAATACATACCCTGGAGCAAGGACTAATTGGGAAATCAGTTTTTCTATTAACAATGCACAGTGAAACTAAAACATGTAAAATGTTTCGAAGGGGTATCCGGGTATTCCTAGTAATGCCTCTTCTATTATCAGATTCATGACTGTAACCGTATATCTCTTTGTCATCTCTCCAAATCCCTTTACATGTCTTTAGTCATTACCTTCTGTATACACCCTTAGGCTAAATTGTTTTCTTCCTTCCCTACCGTTCGGCACCAGCCTATGGTTTGGAAGAAGAATATCCGATAAGCGTAGCAAGTGAACTCTACAAATCCTAAGTGTACTCGCAACCTGAGAGAAGGTGAAGATTAAAGACAACTGAATAAACCTTATTCCTATTTCTCCTGAACCAGAATCCATCCCCGAACTGGAACAAGTTCCTTCGAGTTCGTATATAACCATACGATGGATTTATCCAATGGAATAGGATGTTCGTAGTAATACAGGGTGTTCTGGAGAAATAAAAAGGTGAAATAGGAGTGGCGATGAGATACTCGGTTTGGTCGTGAATGATAGCAGTCGCAATTTACTTTGCCCTCTTTCTTATCCCTTTATTTGTCTTTACTTATTACCTTCTGTACACCCCACTTAGGCTAATTGGTTTTCTTCATTCCCTACCTTTCGGCATCTGCCTATGGTTTGGAAGAAGACTACCCAATTAGCGTAATAGGGGTACTTTTCCCTAATCCTAGGAGCCCTCACAACCTGAGAGAAGGTAAAAGGAAAAGACAACCGAATAGTCCTATTCAATCTCTCCAGAACCAGAATCCATCATCGAATCTGGAACAAGTTCCTTCGAGTTCGTATATAACCATACGATGGATTTATCCAATGGAAGTGGATATTCGTAATGATACGAGGTGTTCTGGAGAAATGCAAAGGGTAAAAGAAGGAGTGGCAATGATGTATGCAACTCAGACAATCCAAAAGCCAGTGTTTTAAGAAAGTTCGGTAAACTTGGTCACTGAGTCATAGTCTGGGGTCGGGCCATGGTCGCTGTCAAAGAGAGAGAGAGAGAGAAAAGAAATACTCTGCGTGCACTCTAACCTAGATCAGAATGGTTAGTTACTTTATCTAATCAGGAAACCTCCTACTGTATGCTCAAATTCTCCTCCAAACCTGAACGAAGAATTTGTTGGGATCACCCGAAGAGTAAACCAACTCATCAGTGGGAATCGGGATCCAACTATCATCGCATGATAACATAATGGAATCCACTTACATTATCACACTCCAGAAGGTATGCGCATGCCTGGCAAGTTTCAGTTTCTTTAGAAACTCCCGATGTGATTTTTACCCCACGCTCTTATGACCTTGACGAAGGCCAACATATCATAAGTCACATGTTAAGTTCTACCATTCATTATCCAGGTTAATTTGAATCCACCCGTACATACCCTTGACGAAGGCCAAAATAGTAGTACGCATGTCCCAAACCAACGCATCTATCTATGCAATAAAAAAGTAACAGATATCTACCATACACTATGCCTTGACGAAGGCCAACATACATTGGATGAATACTAAGTGCTACCTGTCTGAAATGCCGGAGGGCTACGAATGATTTTTGGCGAAAAACCTTTAACGTAATGAACTTGATATCATTGAAGGAACCGGATAGCTTTTTACAAAAAATATAGTGGTGAAAACCATTACTAAAGAGGTCACTCCCGGTGAAGGGATCTCAGCTTTTTCCCCATAGAATGAGGTGCAGGATATTCCAACTGAATACCACGATGCAAAGCAAAACGTAATCGACTGTAGTAAAGTTATTACCCCGACGCAAACTTCTGCCCAAGGGGTCACTCCCGATGAAGGGATCTCGGCCCTTGCCTCGTCGAATGAGGTGCTGGATATTCATAACCGAATACCATTGTGCAAAACAAAAGAGAACATCCTTGTAATAACAGCTTTTTGAAAAATGTTCCAACAATATCGAATAGGTTTGTTTTCCTTGCATTGATCAGAATCAATATAGTCCCATCAATTAATCACACCAGAAAAGAACGAAAATAAAATGTACTTATATGCCATGCACATTCGCCACTGAGTCCCGTCATCACCCGTTAGGTTACATAACTAATGACAGAGCGGGGACTGGACTAGCGCGGGTGTAAAACATATACAACATCTACTAGTATATATATCAATATACAATAATCGCTCCAGGCATGATAAATGCAACATCACAGAAAAGTAATAAGCATCACAGAACAATACAGATATCTGGTAGCCCCGGGTTTCCTTTAAGCCGCAACTGAAACCCGACGTTCCCTTGGTCGTGTGGATAGCCTGTGCAATGAAAACCTAGACCCCTATGAGTGCGGCAAGTTACCCGCCAAAACCTGAAGCGAGGCAGCCCCCTTCAGCAAAGTGAATGGACCACCCAGCACTCCACGGAATCCGGTAACTTGAGCACCCCTCCTTGGGTCAACCTGTACCCTCTGCGAGTGCGGCGAATAGCCCGCCAAGTCTAGATTGAAGCCCCCTCCATCTCAAAGCCATGAGATGCGGGCCCGTTGCCCTCTAGAACCCGTCTATCCGTGCACTCCACCGCGGGGTAATCCTAGTACAGAAAATAAAATATGTACAACGGGTACATCGACCTCAACCCGGCCGTGCCCCAAAAGAATAATATACAAACAGGCAGTGACGGCAGTCCACATGTAGGACGCTCACCCAGCGATATCAAATGTACAAATAAAACTAAACTGTACTAACTTTGCACCAAGCTATCCACCACGACAAATCCGTAATATTACAGCACAACATAGAACATCAACGTGAATGTCACGTTCGCAAACCCGTCTAAAAGAGCTATAGCAATTAGACGAGATTTACCGCTCATATGACATTCACGGTCGCAGATATAATGTAAGCTCTATGAACTAACTTATTTAAAATTTCGATCGACAAAATTTCCTGAAGTGGGCCCCAAGTACAAATCAAGCACTCAAAATAATCTGGGCCAAAAATAAATATTCTAGAAACCACAATTCCACATTAAAGACAACATGAAGAAAAATGGCGCATTGAAGCCCCAAAACGGCGGCGGAACCGCGGCTGAAACGTGGGTTTTGCCGCGGTTCCGCGGCGTTCTTGTGGTATCAGTTTACCAAATTTCAACAGCAGTCTTAAAAACGCATGCATGATTTTCTGACATACTCAAAATAATTTTTTGACGACAAAAAAATTTCGACAGAAACTGCATAAAGTGAAATCGCGGTTTTGGAAATTTCTTTCGATCGATGTTTTAAACAAGTTAGAACAAGCTAATAAAGGTTAATGGCATGGATCTAATACCATGTAAGTCTACGGTAGCGCCGCGGCCGTCAATCCGAGGCCAAACGCGGAACAAAAACTTTTTACAAAACCGGCGCTATCGTAGTCTTTCACCCAGATCGAACCATTAACACAAACTAGCTATCTACAAAAGGGTTAGAAAGGCTATACCGATCGATCCGTGTCCTTCGGTCTTTAGCCATCATCTTTAGCTTCTCGCGGCATCTCCGATCTCCAGTCTCCTCGTCGGAAGGGCACCACATCAAGAAGTCTTTTTACGGGCTCCCGCTTCAAACCGAAGCAACTCGGACATGAAATTTGCTAGCCGACATGTCCAAGGAGATGTAGAGAATGTGTGTGATAACTTTGTCTTAAGCATCCATTGATTCTCAACACATGAGAGTGTATGGATGGAGGTTGAAGATGAATCCATGATGGAACTTGTGAGCTAGAGGAAGAAGAAGAAGGTGAAGCTTTTTCTTTTCTATTGTGTTAGAATGAATTGTGAGAGCCATAGAATAATCTGAAGAGTTAACCCAAGGGTTAGTGGCTGTCCACTCTCTCTCCACCTCTCATTTCAACACAATAACAATCACTAATGTGACATTTGCACAAGAAATAAGACCATGAGTCACCAATGAAGCACATGTCTCATTTAATGCACAAAATCATCACTCCCACTCACAATTTCCACCATCTAAACATTAACCCAAATGTTTAGTCCAACAAAAAGATATGGCAACATCTAAAGTAAACTCATGACGGATCACAAGGATACCCCTCACCTGTATATACATACCTACATCCGCATTCCGACTGAAAACAAATGTGATGAGACTAAAGTAATCCAACAAATCTAATACTAGGATCCGGCTTAAACCAAAGCCCACTAGTATGATCTGTCCGATAATGATCCATGCACTTGTGCACGTATATGATCGAACCCTGCCATAATGCCATACGGCCTGTACAACGTTTCGCCCGAAACTTGGGAAACCATCTGTGGGGAACTCTAAAGATTCATCAATACGCTGGCAGTGGGTTTAATTGTTGGAGATAGTGCCCTCAGAGTCAATTATTGGATCACAGGTACGTGATTGCAATGATTGAGGGAGGACCTATCCCGGTAGGACAGTCTTACTCGAGATGATAGTATGCTATCTGGTTTATCTTTATCATCGTGTACTGCTTAGGTGACCTGACAGGTCGCTATTACACGTTGATAGAGCCCCTAGGATTCTTGCTTGACCACCAGCAGTATAAGGGCGATCATATAAGTGGGAGCTGGGGTCTATAAGCACATCCTTAAAAGGTCCCTAGTCGTGGGAGTTTCGAGACAGGGCATCGATACTCCAGAGTAGACTAGTGTATACAGTCGAGACCCCGACGAGGGCGGTGGCCGGTCTCACAAGCCACTGGTGTCAGTTGGATCACCTAAGATGTATACAGGTGCTCATTGGGTTATGAGTACACCGGACAGGACTCGCCGGGAACATGCTAGTTGGTCTTATACCAGACGTCAGATAGCAGTTCCCAGGTGACATGTGTACAGGTTTGTTCATCGACCTGAGGATCGTCATTTGTCTCGTGTGAGTTCCCACTGTACTTTGATTACTACCCTACCACGCTCAAAGGAGACGTGCAAACAGGTTTTAGTTGGGTACAGTCCCGAGCCACATGGAGGCAGTGAGCGTATCTTCAGGGGTTCGTCTCTCCCGGTATTGGGGGTGAGGTCGCGCTGTGTCTAGGAGAGCCATTACACGAAGTCCTTGGCCAAGGCAGGAGATTTACTGGTAGGTACTCCAGTAGTATCTCAGGGTGTTCTGGGCTACACTCCGACACGACTTCTACCGCTTTTGGGGGTCTGACTTTTACCAACCCCCTAGGCCCGCCATGCGATGCTCATAAACGAACGGACCGGACTGTACGGATATTGTTACTGACAGGCTCAGTAGGGTGTCAGGATGAGTTCGCTCATCGACGTCCCTTTTGGTCAATACCTGGTAGCCCGTTACGTATTGGCTTATACCTCTGACGTGCTAGTGGTTAAATCCACAACCAAGGTGTTGACGAGTCTTTAGAGTCCCCTACATTCAGTTACTCAGCTTTCGGGCAAAAAGCTGTAGAGGCCGTATGGAGATATGGCAAGGTCCGATCAGATACGTGCGGTATTGCACGGATCAGGATAGGACGGTTTGTACTAGAGGCCGTATGGATATATGGCAGGGTTCGATCAGATACGTGCGGTATTGCACGGATCAGGATCGAACGGATCATACTAGCCGGCTTTAGTTTAAGCCGGATCCTAGTATAGTACAGTGTAGATTTGTCTCATTGCATTTGTATTTCGGTCGGAATACAAATGCGGGTGCGTATACACAGCATCGGGGTTTTCCTGTAATTTATTACGGGACCAGTTTTCTGGAGTTGCCAGTTTGCTTTCCGTTTCGGCCAATTTCCTTTGTATCGTTCATTGGCCGAAGATTGGTGGAGGAGGGCTTATTTGCATTTGTGCAAATAAGCTTTTGTGGAGGGTGTTCTTTGCATATTGCCATGTCATGATCACTTGACTTCTTGACTTCATGATGGTTCATCATGGCATGACTTTTGTGATGGTGATGGGTGTTGATGATTGCTTGACCTTTTGGAATGATTGGTTGGTTGAGTGTTGGTTTTTCCATGTGATCATTTCTTGATATCATGTTTTTTCTCTCTCTTGGATTATGAGAGACCCTCATTGCTTTGTTACACTCACTCCATCATTGCTCTCACTCTCATTCTCTCCATTCCATTGTCATGGCCGGCCATATAGAGGGAAGGGGGCTGTCCCAATTTGTTAGGGTGGGATTTTTGTTCTTCGAGCTTTGTAAAATCCCACATGTTCCATCTCCACAAGCTGATATCATTTCCTCCACCAATAAGGCAATTCCTACAACCCCAAATGAGACTTGAGCATTACACATTCTACAGCAAACCTTGGGCACGTCGCTAGCCAGCTTCGTGCCCGAGTTGCCTCGGCATTGAGGTGGGAGCCCGTAAAAGATGTAGGCGATGTGGTGCTCTTCCGGCGACGAGGTAGAGACAGGACATTCCGCGGGAGATCGGGACGATGACGAGAAGACCGGAGGACTCGGATCAGTCGGTATATCTCTATTCCCCATCTTGTAGTTAGATAGGACTAGTTAATGGTTCGATCCGGGTGTTTAGTGCACGGTGGTGCCAGTTTGCTAGTTTGCAAAATTAAAGTTTATCACCGCTTCCGCATCTGGCCTCGGGATGGAGGCCGGGGCGCCGCCGTGCACTTACAGTGGTATCAGAGCCTCGCCATTAACCTAGTCTAGCTTTGTCTAATGTGTTTACATTTCCGATCGACCAAAATTCCAAAATCCGCGTTTTTCACATGCATCAGTTTTCTGTTGAAATTCTCCGTAGTCGAAAATTTTTTCTGGTTGTAGAAAAGTGATGTACTGGAAATTCTAAGAACACTGTAGAAATTCGATACAGTGAATCCACAATAGGAGCGCAGAACCGCGGCCAAACCCCCCTTTAGGCCGCGGTTCCGCCGCACTATGTTGAGATCACTGCATCAAATTTCATCATTTACTTTCTGGGTTTAAATTAGGATTTTTGGAATATTAATTTTGGGCCCAGAATTTCTTGTTGTGCTACAGTAGTACTTGGGGCCCACTTTTTAAAATTTGATCGATCGGATATTTTAAACACATTTTTTCACAGTATTTACATTATATCTGCGACCGTGAATGTCACTTGATCGGTAAATCCAGTCTAACTGCTATAGCCCGGTTAGACGGATTTGCGAACGTGACTTTCACGTTGATGTTCTGTGATTTTGCTGTGATGTTAGGGATTGGTCGTGGGGGATAGCCTGGTTGCAGTGGTAGTACAGTTTTGTTGTATTATGTACATTTGATATTGCGGGGCGAGCGTCCGACATGTGGATTGCCGTCACTGCATGTTTGTATTATTCTTTTGGGGCACGACCAGGTTGCGGTCGATGTACCCGTTGTATGTATATTTTACTTTCTGTACTAGGATTGCCCCGCGGAGGGGTGCACGGATAGCCGGGTTCTAGAGGGCAACGAGCCCGCATCTCATGGCATTGAGACGGAGGGGGCTTCACTCTGGAATTGGCAGGCTATTCGCCGCACTCGTAGGGGGTACAGGTTGACCCAGGAGGGGTGCCCAAGTTACCGGATTCCGTGAAGTGCTGGGTGGTCCATTCACGTTGCTGAAGGGGGCTGCCTCGCTTCAGGTTTTGGTGGGTAACTTGCCGCGCCCGTAGGGGTCTAGGATTTCATTGCACAGGCTATCCACACGACCAGGGGAACGTCGGGATTCAGCGGCTCTGCGAAATCCGGGGATCCCAGATATCTGTATTGTTCTGTGATGCTGTACATTTCTTTGATGTTGCATTTTATCACGCCTTGAGCGAATATAATATATTGGTATATATATTAGTAGATGTTGTATATGTTTTGCATCCGCGCTAGTCCAGTCCCCGCTCTGTCGTTAGTTAGCTAACCTAACGGGTAATGACGGGACCCAGTGGCGAATGCGGATGGCATATACGTACGTCAGTATATTTTCGTCCTTTGTGGTGTGATCAATTGATGGGACTGCGTTGATTCGGATCAATGCAAGTTAAAAATAAACCTAATCTGATGTTGTTGGAACACTTTTCAAAAAGCTGTTATTGCAAGGACATTCACTTTTGTTTTGCATCGTGGTATTCAGTTGCAATATCCTGCTCCTCAGTCGACGAGGCAAGGGCCGAGATCCCTTCACCGGGAGTGACCCCTTGGACAGAAGTTTGCGTCAGGGCAATAACTTCACTATAGCCGATTACTTTTGCTTTGCATCGTGGTATTCAGTTGGAATATCCTGCACCTCATTCTACGGGGAAAGAGCCGAGATCCCTTCACCGGGAGTGACCTCTTTAGCAAAGGTTTTCGTCACTATATTTTCTAAAAAGCTATCAGTTCCTTCAACGATATCAAGTTCTTTACGTTAAAGGTTTTCGCCAGAAACCATTCGTAGCCCTACATCATTTCAGTTAAATATTCGGTAGTATTCAAGCTATGTATTTTGACCTCACGCCAAGGCATAGTGTTTGGTAGCTGCCGGGTATTTATCTGTTGCATAGATAGATGCGTTGGTTTGGGACAGTCGTACTACTATTTTGGCCTACGTCAAGGGTATGTACGGGTGGATTCAAATTAACCTGGACAATGATGGGTAGGACTTGACATGTGACTTATGATATTTTGACCTCACGCCAAGGTCATAAGAGCATGGGGCAAAAATCACAACGGGAGTTTCAAAAGAACTGAAACTTGCCAGATATGCGCATACCTTCTGGAGTGTGATACCGTGAGCGGATTCCGTCACGTTGTCGTGCGATGATAGTTGGATCCCGATTCCCACTGATGAGTTAGTTTACTCCTCGGGTGATCCCGACTAATTCTTCTTTTAGGTTTGGAGGAGAATTTGACGGTACAGTGGGAGGTTTCCAGATTAGATAAATTGGTAACCATTCTGATCTAGGTTAGAGTGCACGCTGAGTGTTTCTTTTCTCTCTCTCTTTGGCAGCGACCATTGACCCGACTCTAAGACTATGACTCAGAGACCAAGTTGACCGAACCTTCTTAACACTGGCTTTTGGATTGTCAGAGTTGCAAACCTCATTGCCACTCCTACTTTTACCCTTTTCTCCAGGACACCCCATATTACTACGAACGTCCACTTCCATTGGACAAAACCATCGTATGGTTAGATACGAACTCGAAGAGATTTATTCGAGGATGGTTTCAGGTTCTGGAGAAAACGGATAGGACTATTCAGTTGTCTTTTCATTTTACCTTCTCTCAGGTTGCGAGTACTCCTTGGTTTAGGAGATAGTACACCTATTACGCAAATTGGATAGTCTTCTTCCAAACCATAGGCAGGTGCCGACCGGTAGGGAATGAAGAAAACCAATTAGCCTAACGATGGTGTACAGAAGGTATTAAGTTAAGACAAAGCAAGCGATTAGTAAGAGGGCAAAGTAAATTGCAACTGATATTCATGACCAAACCAGGTATTTCATTACCACTCCCAAATCACCTTTGTATTTCTCCAGGACACTCCGTATCACTACGAAGATCCACAGTTTATTGGATAATCCATCGTATGGTTATATACGAACTCGAAAGGAACTTGTTCCAGTTCGGGGATGGATTCTGGTTCAGGAGAAATAGGAATAAGATTTATTCAGGTGTCTTTTATCTTCACCTTCTCTCGCATTGCGAGTGTTCCTAGGATTAGGACAGTACACCCATTACGCTTATTGGATAGTCTTCTTCCAAACTATAGGCTGGTGCCGAACAGTAGGGAAGGAAGAAAACCATTTGGCCTAAAGGGGTGTGCAGAAGGTAATGACTAAAGACATAAAAAGGGATTTGGAGAGCTTGCAAAGAATTATACGGTTACAGTCGTGAATCTGGAAGAGGCATTACTAGGAATACCGGGATACCCCATTGAAACATTTCAATGTTTCAGTTTCACTGTGTACTGTTAAAAGAAAACTGATTTCCCAATTAGTCCTTACTCCAGGGTATGTATTTACCAGGTATGATTCTCACATCTGTATGGTCTTACAGATGTTGAGTGGGAGTAAGTTATTGGGAATTGGGTGATCATCCTCATTATATCGGGATTCGTTGTAATCGGTGATATTTGAGGAAATCACCTGGGCTGTTTGCCGGTTGGCGAATATTTGGTTTTGAATATCCGCTGTTGTGTACCAATTTCAAATTGATATATCTGTACGTCTACTTTTATAGAGTGAGATATATCTTTTTGAAATTATATCTGTGACATTTACCTATATCAGTGGATGGTTAGGTAAGGAGCATTAAACAGCGGTGTAATTCTTCTTAATCATAAGTACAGTTTTCAACCTACGACACACAGTGAATGAGTTATCAGACTCAAGGGACTTATACAGAGTATTGTATGTTGTCCAGGGTCCATCCGGACAGAGGGGTTGGTCCTCGTACTATATTCGGTTTACTTATGACTTCTCTAGTTTTTAGACAGGTGTTTCGTAGAAACACAGGGTCCGAATTTTGAGAAGTTATAGGTATTTGAATAGAGTAGAGAACCAGGTGTAGCAAGTATCGGGATTCTTCAAAGTGATCGAAGATGTAGATACTTGTGTATGGTATTCAGTTGATAGTAATGATCAAGAGAACTTGCTTCTCTTTCAGGTTACTCATTATTGGAAGCATTCCTAAGTTGAGTAACGCTGATCAGCCTCCTTCCATTTAGTTGACATGCACTGGAGACAGCTGCGTGATTTGAATCTGGTTCAATTAAATCAGTGCCGCTGTTCCTATATTGGATATAGAACAGTTCATATCTTAACGATGTTAAGGTACGGGGAGTTGTCCGGATTATGCTTAAAACCAGACTCTGGATAACTCAAGGCACGTTTTCTGTAATGGCTGTTTGTGGGTTGACCCAGGCTATGACGAGGGTTGACTTTCTACCATCTGGAAGATCAATAGTGATATTGTTCTTGACTCGCCACAGTTTTATTAAAAATGGATTTTTTCAGAAAAACAGTAGTGGGAGTATGGTAGAACTGGAAGTAATTCCAGAACCGCAAACGATTACTGAAGATTTGATAAGGAACCTAAAGATTCAATCTGGATTGACATTCCATTGGCCACACCGCAGATAAGGTGGGTAACTTCAGGCACCCGAGAGGTACTCCGGTAGCCTCAAGGACGGTGACAGGGAGGTTCTTGTTTACCCAGACTTGCCATTGCAGTTATTCCAGGCTGTGAGACCCGGCAGGAGGATGAGTATAGCGTCGTTCTAAACTGGCTTTAGAAGTGTATGTCTATATGACTCTGCCAGAGGGTTGTCGTAGTCAGTGGGAGCAGCGGAAGCATTGGTGGACATGTGTCTTATGTCTATTTATAGACTAAAGCAGATGTAGCGGAGATAGATCATCTATTTCTGACGTGACAGTCATAGGTTTGACTTCATCAGAATAGAGGATGGATCTGTTGAGAAGGTAGTAGGGTGTGATGTCCTGGTATTTGGATGACATACACAGAATAGGAAAAGAGACTCCTATACTACGATCAGTTATACTTTGGTCGTCACACAGTGGTTTCTCCGCGCAGGACTTGGATATTACATCAGACATACTGGTTACTAGATTTGTGGTTTTAGATCTAGATTTGGATGGTTTCCCAATCAGGGTACTTAGACAGCATTCTGAGAGTATTTAGAATGGACGACTCCTGGCACGGTAGTGTACCTGCAGGTGATGGAGTCACCCTCTCTAAAGGTGTCTTACAGACTAAAGGGGAGAGGGATGTGCATGATTGGCAGATCACTTGCTTAGGCAATTGAGTCAATCATAAGATGTCAAAGTACCACACCAGATGTTGTTCTTGCACTACATGCAATAAGTTGACATTGATCCAATCCTGGAGAAACAGTCGGAAGCAGTTTTAGAACATAAGTGGATGTTCTAGGGATATGATAACGACAGCCTGATTCGGGAGACAGTTATCATTCCAGGCTTCCAAGGTGACCTGGACGACAAGGAGGTTGTCAGAGTTATAGTTTTTCCTTCTGACGAGGGGCAGTATTTTGGACAGGTGGTCCAAGGCAATACTGAGGGAGGCATGGCGCAGGATACTGATTAAGTTCAGTTGATGATACAGTCTAAGAGGTTTGGATTTGGAGTTCATTTATGAACTATGTCCCATCAGACATCCAGACACATTCTAAGACAGGTATTGCTCTTTTCGGGAGATGGCTTTCTCCGCGAACTTGAGATATAGAGAGACATAGAAAGAAACATCAAAGCGGATCCACTCACTGAGGCTATTCCTCGAACGCATTAGTTTCGCAAACGAGCTTTGTGAGACTGACTAGTAGAGGAGTTGGGTGTTCGGTATCACACGGGCTGTGAGTATGCGACATCGCAATAATTAGCCTTAAGTGCAAGTGGGAGATTGTTGGAGATAGTGCCCTCAGAGTCAATTATTGGATCACAAATACGTGATTGCAATGATTGCGGGAGGACCTATCCCGGTAGGACAGTCTTACTCGAGATGATAGTATGCTATCTGGTTTATCTTTATCATCGTGTACTGCTTAGGTGACCTGACAGGTCGCTATTACACGTTGATAGAGCCCCTAGGATTCTTGCTTGACCACCAGCAGTATGAGGGCGATCATATAAGTGGGAGCTGGGGTCTATAAGCACATCCTTAAAAGGTCCCTAGTCGTGGGGGTTTCGAGACAGGGCATCGATACTCCAGAGTAGACTAGTGTATAAAGTCGAGACCCCGACGAGGGGCGGTGGCCGGTCTCACAAGCCACTGGTGTCAGTTGGATCACCTAAGATGTATACAGGTGCTCATTGGGTTATGAGTACACCGGACAGGACTCGCCGGGAACATGCTAATTGGTCTTATACCAGACGTCAGATAGCAGTTCCCAGGTGACATGTGTACAGGTTAGTTCATCGACCTGAGGATCGTCATTTGTCTCGTGTGAGTTCTCACTGTACTTTGATTACTACCCTACCACGCTCAAAGGAGACGTGCAAACAGGTTTTAGTTGGGTACAGTCCCGAGCCACATGGAGGCAGTGAGCGTATCTTCAGGGGTTCGTCACTACCGGTATTGGGGGTGAGGTCGCGCTGTGTCTAGGAGAGCCATTACACGAAGTCCTTGGCCAAGGCCGGAGATTTACTGGTAGGTATTTCAGTAGTATCTCAGGGTGTTCTAGGCTACACTCCGACACGACTTCTACCGCTTTTGGGGGTCTGACTTTTACCAACCCCCTAGGCCTGCCATGCGATGCTCATAGACGAACGGACCGGACTGTACGGATATTGTCACTGACAGGCTCAGTAGGGTGTCAGGATGAGTTCGCTCATCGACGTCCCTTTTGGTCAATACCTGGTAGCCCGTTACGTATTGTCTTATACCTCTGACGTGCTAGTGGTTAAATCCACAACTAAGGTGTTAACGAGTCTTTAGAGTCCCCCACATTCAGTTACTCAGCTTTCGGGCAAAAAGCTGTAGAGGCCGTATGGAGATATGGCAAGGTCCGATCAGATACGTGCGGTATTGCACGGATCAGGATAGGACGGTTTGTACTAGAGGCCGTATGGATATATGGCAGGGTTCGATCAGATACGTGCGGTATTGCACGGATCAGGATCGAACGGATCATACTAGCCGGTTTTGGTTTAAGCCGGATCCTAGTATAGTACAGTGTAGATTTGTCTCATTGCATTTGTATTTCGGTCGGAATACAAATGCGGGTATGTATACACAGCATCGGGGTTTTCCTGTAATTTATTACGGGACCAGTTTTCTGGAGTTGCCAGTTTGCTTTCCGTTTCGGCCAATTTCCTTTGTATCGTTCATTGGCCGAAGATTGGTGGAGGAGGGCTTATTTGCATTTGTGCAAATAAGCTTTTGTGGAGGGTGTTCTTTGCATATTGCCATGTCATGATCACTTGAGTTCTTGACTTCATGATGGTTCATCATGGCATGACTTTTGTGATGGTGATGGGTGTTGATGATGGCTTGACCTTTTGGAATGATTTGTTGGTTGAGTGTTGGTTTTTCCTTGTGATCATTTCTTGATATCATGTTTTTTTTTCTCTCTCTTGGATTATGAGAGACCCTCATTGCTTTGTTACACTCACTCCCTCATTGCTCTCACTCTCATTCTCTCCATTCCATTGTCATGGCCGGCCACATAGAGGGAAGGGGGCTGTCCCAATTTGTTAGGGTGGGATTTTTGTTCTTCGAGCTTTGTAAAATCCCACATGTTCCATCTCTCAAGCAGATATCATTTCCTCCACCAATAAGGCAATTCCTACAACCCCAAATGAGACTTGAGCACTACACATTCTACAGCAAACCTTGGGCACGTCGACTAGCCAGCTTCGTGCCCGAGTTGCCACGGCATTGAGGTGGGAGCCCGTAAAAGATGTAGGCGATGTGGTGCACTTCCGGCGACGAGGTGGAGACAAGACATTCCGCGGGAGATCGGGACGATGATGAGAAGACCGGAGGACTCGGATCAGTCGGTATATCCCTATTCCCCATCTTGTAGTTAGCTAGGACTAGTTAATGGTTCGATCCGGGTGTTTAGTTCGCGGTGGTGCCAGTTTGCTAGTTTGCAAAATTAAAGTTTATCACCGCTTCCGCATCTGGCCTCGGGATGGAGGTCGGGGCGCCGCCGTGCACTTACATTAACCACAAGCACGTCAGTGGTAATAGATGTACGTAATGGGTGCCCAGGTATTGACCAAAAGGGAAGCCGATGAGCGAACTCATCCTGGAACCCTACTGAGCCTGTCAGTGACAATATCCGTACAGTCCGGTCCGTTTGTCTATAAGTATCGCATATCGAACCTAGGGGCTGGTAAACGTCAGACCCTCAATAGCGATATAAGTCGTGTCGGAGTGTAGCCTAGAACACCCAGAGATACTATTGGAAAACCTATCAGTAAATCTCCTGCCTTGGCCAAGGACTTCATGTAATGGCTCTCCTAGACACAACGCGATCTCACCCCCAATACCGGAAGAGACGAAACCCCTGCCGATCAGCTCACTGCCTCCATGTGGCTCGGGACTCTACCCAACTAAAACCTGTTTGCACGACTCTTTGAGCCGTGGTAGGGTAGTAATCAAAGCACAATAGGAACTCACACGAGACAAATGACGATCTCGGGTTGATAGACTAACCTGTACATATATCACCAGGGAACTGCTATCTGACGCTAGGTATAAAACCAACGAGCATGTTCCCAGCGAGTCATGTCCGGTGTATTCATAACCCAATGTGCACCTGTATACGTCTTAGTTGAACCAGCTGACACCAATGGCTTGTGAGACCGGCCATCGCCCCTCGTCGGGGTCTCGATCCGTATACACTAGTCTACTCATGGAGTATCGATGCCCAGTCTCGAAACTCCCATGACTAGGGACACTTTAAGGATGTGCATATAGACTACCCAACTCTCACGTATATGATCGTCATCATACTGCTGGTAGTCAAGCAAGAATCCTAAAGGCTCTATCAACGTTTAATAGTGATCTGTAATATCACCTAAAGCATGCACACAATGATAAAGACAAACCAGATAGCATACTATCATCTCGAGTAAGACTGTCCTACCGACATAGGTCATCCCCCAATCATTGCAATCACGTGTCTGCGATCCAATAATTGACTTTGAGGGCACTATATCCAACAATCACACCTCATCCTAAACCCTATGGACCAATCAAGTGGAGATTTTGAGCACTTTTGGCAACCCTAGAATTTTCTTGAGTTGCCAAATGAGGTAATCCCTACACTTTTATTTAAGTTATTTGTGTTTAGTACATCCTATAGTGTATTTGAGTTAAACTAGTGTGGTTTTGTGATCTTGGAAATTTCTAGGTCGATATTGAAAGTCGACCTTAGCACCACCATGAGGTTCTAGAGGCATCAAGCATGCCAAATTTTAATTTTATTAGGTGCTAAGTTAGAGTAACAAGATCTTTACTAGATTATTAAGGTTTGCCTTTATGTTGTGATGAACTTAAAGAGAAGGAAAGAGCAAACAACCTTTGTAGTTCAAGTCCTTCTTTTCAATAGCTCCGGGTTGAAGTCCACGCGACTCTACTAGGCTCCTTTTCGAGTTGAATGAACCTCCTTCGTGATCTTCACGCCAAAGACGATTCACCCGAAGTCCACAAGCTCAAGCTAACCTTTCACTAATCTCATTAGTGAAGTCAACAATCATATCAAATTGCTAATCTAATATGTGATGGTGAAGTAGGGGTTTAATTTCCTTACTAGTTTGTGTTCAAGCTTCATGGTTCACATCACATATGAGGGTTGAAGCTTGAACCATGGGATTGAGGAAGAAGAAGAAGCTAGAGTGTAACCATGGGAGCAAAGCAAGAAAAATGGCTAAGTGTTGAGAATGAGACTAGAATGAATGGCAACTCTTGACTACCACTCATTCAAGCATGGAATTTTAAAATATAAAATTGCAACCATGCTTGATTAGCGAGTCAAGATGAATAAACAAATGTAACTCCCATGCTTGCAACCATGCTCTCAATTTACACCCAATTTCTATTTTTCTCAAAAATAGAAAATCAAGACATGCTTCATTATTATATATATACATATATATATATATATATAACATATATATTAATATATATATAATGAAGAATAATTAGTGAGCTAATGATATTAGTTAAGATATAATTATATCACATATAATGTATATCACATTATTAAATCAACACTTGATTTAATAATCCGGTTATATCATATATGACCGACTAATATCATTTATCTATATATCACATTATCAATTCAAAACTTGATTCGACAATATGGTTATATCACATATAACCGAACCGATAACTGCCAGATTACAATACAATATCACATACACTAATTAATCTGGCCCCCACACATATCACATATGTGTCCTACTTCGTTTCGCTTGAACCAGGGAACTTCTATGTGGGACTCTAAAGACTCGTCAATACGCCAGCGGTAGGTGATGATCACATCAGTCACCCACAAGCCGTCAGCGGCACTAGCTGGTCGTATCGGCTACCCGTTTATTGAGCGTTATGAAGATCAACAAGCAAGCTCGTCCATAGTCTCCATCAAGCCTATCAGTAACACTACCGTACAGGCCGGTCTCTTCTTCCGATATGTCGCAAATCATGTTTAGGGGTGGTAAACGTCAGTCCCCAGTAATGTGATAAGTCATGCCGATGTATGTCCTATAACGGTTCGAGAAACTACCGATAAAACATATCAGTAAATCTCTGCAGCAGGCCTGGCCATGGACTTCCAGTTATACCCAATAGAGCATAGCGCAACATCAACCCCCAATACTGGGAGAAACGAAACCCCTCCCATCGCTCATTGCCTCCATGTGACTCGGCACTGTACCCAAAATCCACCTGTTTGCACGACTCCTTTGAGCCGTGGTAGGGAGGAAATCAAAGCACAGTGCTAGCCACACAAGACTCTATAACGATCTCGGGTCTACAGACTAACCTGTTCCAGTGTCACCAGAGGACTGCTATCTGACGATAGGTATACTACCACATAGGAGTTCTCGGCGAGTCTTGTTCGGTGTACCCACTCTTTAATGAGCACCTATGTACAATCTTTGATGTTACACACCAATGGTTGTGGGATAAAATATTGCCCTCTAAGGGACAAGAAACATACACACTAGTTGTAGGGTTACTTAACAAGGCATCATGGTTTCCGGAGGCATCGTCCAGGTCGTTTTAAAAAAAATGCTGTTCTAAATAACTCTAACCCTAGAATCATAACTAAAGATTTAAACAAAACATCTTGCTAACAACTTTGCAAATAAGTGAATGAGGAATACAACCTTTGTAGACCGGTCCTTCACTTCAAATGCTCCGTGTAGAAGTCCCTTCACTGCGAGTAAGAATCTCCCGAACTCTTGAGAGGCTCCACAAGGTGAAAGATTCAAACTTGCTCGAAGTCTTTGAGGCCGAAGATGATCTACGTCGAGGAGACTCAAGCTCATTCTACCACTTCACTAATGGTAGATTGGTGAAGCAAACACCCTAAACTAAATGGTTAATAGTAGAGGATGATGAAGTAAGAAATGGTTTCTCTTTAGTTTTCTTTTTCTCGCAATATTTTCTCACCTTGAGAAAAGCTAGTGAGCTTTTTCATGAGGAAGAAGAAGCTCAAGTGAAGAATGAGAGAATGAACTCATGAGGTGAGAATATGAACCATGGGTGAGTTAGTGTCATACACTAACTCATGTAGAGACTTAACTAGGGTTGAGGATAATGGTTGGGTTAAATAAATATCTACAAGTGAAAACAAAAATGGTGGACTTGGTCAATATTTTCACAAGCTTGTAGCCAAGACAATTTCCAACCCATTTTTGAATTACTTAGAAAAATATAAACCCTACATTATCCTAACTATAGTGTAAGTCTCATACACCCATGAAGCATGTGGCATCAAGCATGACACAATAAAATGTACATTAATATATAGCACATATATATACTATATGCACACAAGTGAGAAAAAGAATACTTAGTGAGCAAATATTAGTTAATGTAAGTTAATATATCAAATATATAATTATACATCAAATTATCAAATCAACACTTGATTTAATACTACGGCTATATCACATACAACCGACTAATATCATATGAATCAACTTATCGAATCAACACATGATCCGATAACCCAGCTATATCTCATATAACCGACTGATATCACATATCGCGAGAATAGAATGCGGTATCACATACGCGCATTAATCTCTGTCCCGAATATATCACTTATGTTCACCTACTTTGTTTCGCATGAACCAGGAAACCTCTGTGTAGGACTCTAAAGACTCATCAATACGCCAGTAGTAGGTGATGATCATATCGAATACCTACAA
This sequence comes from Agapanthus africanus, assembly GCA_030015575.1. Lineage (NCBI taxonomy): Eukaryota > Viridiplantae > Streptophyta > Magnoliopsida > Asparagales > Amaryllidaceae > Agapanthus > Agapanthus africanus. Next base: position 392,028,578 of record JASDDO010000026.1, on the reverse strand, counting down.
GCCGCAAGCGGTCTGCTAAACGTAATGGCCACTCGGGTATTGAGCGATCAGAAGATCAACAAGCAAGCCTGTAAATACTCCTGCGAATCGAATCAGTAACACTACCGTACAGTCCGGTCTCTTCATAAGATATGTCGCATATTATAGCCTGGGGTGGTATAACGTCAGACCCCAATGGCCTGATAAGTCATGCCGATGCAAGGTCCACAACGGTCCGAGAAACTACTGATAACACTTACCAGTAGATCTCAGCAATCCTGGACAGAGATTTCATGTTATGGCCAATCGAGCATAGCGCAACATCAACTCCCAATACCGGGAGACACGAAACCCCTCCTATCGCTTATTGCCTCCATGTGACTTGGGACAGTACCCAAAAACCACCTTTTTGCACGATCTCTTGACAGTGGTATGGTGGAAATAAAAGCAAAGTGGAAATCACACAAGACTCTATGACAATCTCGGGTCTACAGACTAACCTGTACCAGTGTCACCCGAGAATTGCTATCTGACGATATGTATAATACCATCTAGGAGTTCTCGGCGAGTCCGTTCAGTGTACCTAGTCTCCACTGAGCTCCCGTATACCTTCTCTGATGTCAAACACCAATGGATGTGGTATCATCCATCGCCCATCATATGGGTCGGGAAGCGTATACGCTAGTCTACTCTGGAGTATCGATGCCCTGTCTCAATACTCCCATGACTAGGAACATTTGAAGGATGTACTTTCCGACTACCTCTGCCCCACTAGTATGATCCGCATCATATTCCTGGTAGTCAAGTACTAATCCTAAGGGCTTTATCAACATGTAATAGAGAGACAATAAGTGTACATGTTAAGATAAAGAGCAACCAGATAGCATACTATTATGCCGAGCAAGAAATTCCTCCATATATATGTCCAAGCATCCACTACAATATACATCGCATGTATAGTAATAGCCTCCAGGGCATACATATAACTAACAATCTCCTACTTGCACTAAGGCCATCTGTTGTAGTATCCAATACCCAACAATATAGCAGTGGTTGTAGTATCTGATACTCAACCATCCTAAAGAAGTCACTCTAGGGGTACGGCCTTTGTGAGTGGATCTGCCGTGTTATCCTTCGTGTCTGCTCTCCTGACCTTAATCCCTTGGAGATCAACCATGTCCCTGATCAGGTGATACTTGCCTTAGACTATGTCCGGAACGCTGACGGGACCTGCATTCCTAGGCCAAAGACACAAATCCATTGTTGTCACAATAACAGTTATTGGACACTCAATGGTAGGAACCTTGTTCATCTTATGAACAAGAAATGCCCAGACAGCCACTTTGGCAGCATCATTAGTAGCAATGTATTCAGCCTTTATCGTCAAGTATGTCACGGTATCTAGCTTGGAACTCTTCCAACATACCGTCCCTCCACTGAGGGTAAAGACAATGCCTGTGACTGACTTTCAGTCGTGCTTATCACTCTGGAATCTCGAACCAAGAACATTCATTTAGTGCTTCTCAAGTACTTAAGAATGTCCTCCACGGCTGTCCAGTGATTCTCCAAAGATCCAATTGATTCCTGATCACTACACCTAGTAATTCATCTACATCTGGTCTGGTACATAACATCGCATACATGATAGAGCCTACTGCCGAAGCATAGGGTATCCCTTGCATACTAGCTCTCTCGAAACCAGTCTTGGGAGACATCTTTTTGGAGAGAGTGATCCATGAGTAAGTGGGTGAACCACCACGCTTAGAATCGTCCATACTAAACCCCTTTAGTATGGTGTTAATGTATCTAGATTTGGGACACTCGCAATATCCACTTAGATCTATCATCATAGATCGTAATACACAAGATGTAGTAGGTATCATCCAGATCTTCTATTGAGAATGCTTCTGATAAGAGGAGCTTAACCGAGTGTAGCATAGGAAACCATTTCCTATCAATAGTATGCCATATACATACAATACATGGAAGATAACCTTACTCTCTACAACGTTCTTGTATATACAAGGTTCATCTACCATTTTGATGAAGTCAAACTCTTTGACTGCCGCATCAAAACAGATGTTCCAACTCCGCGATGCTTGCATTGATCCTGATGGACTTAAGCATAGATTTGAAAGTCTCAACTTTTCCATTTACACCAAGAATCTTCTCAAGGTCCATTTTCTCCCGATGGGTTTTACCCCTTTAGGTGAAACATTCAAAGTCATACATTGTTGGTGTACATGGATTCCATCTTTGATCGCATAGCATCTAGCCATTTCATAGAGTCGCCACTCGTGATGGCCTGCCTAAACCTAGTTGGGCCATCATCTACCATAATGCATTCCTCGCTCCAACTGTCACCGAGAAAAACCATAGTATCCCTCATGTGGATGAGGAACCCTACCAGATTTACGGAGAGGCTGAGATTCGTTGGAGACTATTGAATACTTTGGTTTCACCAAATCATCGGTTGTTAGTTTGGCTAGCTGGAACTCCTTCTAGTTCTACCTCATGTCCACAAATTTCTTCACAAGAAATTTGTAACATTTTGAAAATTTAGAAATAAATAAAATTAATTAATTAAATAATAAAAATGTTAAATTCAAAAGTTCTTAAAACCAAATAAGACATTTCATAAGTAGTATGTGAAATTAATAAAATTACAAATTTAGTATGTAACATAAATAAATTATAAGGGTTTTAGTGTGAAATTTAGCTTCATTTTAATTAAAATGGTGTTATATAATAACATAGGTAGTGAGGGGTTTTTGTGTAAAATTTAGGAAATTATGCAAACTTGGGATTTTGATGGTTTAAGTGAAAAAGAGGGATAGATAATGGTTAGCTCAGAATTATAACAAGAATAAAAAAAATGGAAGTGATAAAGCTTTGACACCACCTACTTGCATGCACACTCCTTGCATAACACCTCCTCCTTGCATGAGAAAGACACGCCTTACTTGGTGACACCTCCTCCTACACCTCACTCATTCCCTTGACTATATATTATGTGTTCAGTCATTATAACCAAATTAAAATATTGAAAATTCAAAACAAAGAGAAAGAAAACACTTAGAACTCATAAAAGAGAAATAAAAGAAAAGAGAAGTGAAGAAGAAAAACTAGGATAAGGATTTCCACCATCAAGTTAGGAGCTAAGGATTTGGGTGTCTTGGAGGAAGCTTTTCAACCATCCTCAGTAGGTAAAATTCTTAACTCAGTAGATTTTAGTTCTGTAATTGCAAAATTTAGAATTCGAATATCTTATTCTAGGTAAAACTTAGCTCTGTGTTAATCTGCTATAGTTTAGGTGAAAATTTACTTAACCAAGCAATGCCTAAATATTGTATGCTAGACCTAGAACAAACCTTATGAATATGAACGAAGGGGCTCGGATTTTGGCCGGTGAGATATAGGAGATTTCCGGCGTCGCCGGATTTTTAGTGGAGTTTGGTGTTTTGGGTTTTAGGGTAGGTCTCTGTATAGGTGTTGGGGTATTTTAGAATTGTTTATTTAAGTCAAATTAACAGTATATAAAATCTGGGAACTAATATCGAAAAAGGGATCAAAATTCTAAAATACGACAAGATAAATTCGTAACGCGTTTAAGTTTTCTGTTGCAAACAGCAAGGGGTTAAAGTCCAGTTAAAATAAATGTTAAATAGTTTAGACTAGTCGTACGTGGTATAGTTAATACTTAACACTCGCATTTATATTTTTCGCTGTATCGAAGTTAGTCGTTTCTTATTCAAATTAAATTTTGATGTTAGATTCAAATACGGGAACTTCGGAGGCCGAAACGAAAGGAAAAGGATTGATGATTTATGAGTAGTTTACGACGTATTCCGGTGAGTAGACTAAACATCTACCGGGAGATCTTGTATAGATGGCGTGATACGCCCGTAGTTTAGTTTAAATAAAAATAGGCTTTTTAAGCTAATTCTATGCATTCATATATACATATACATCTCCATGTTAATAGTTGTTAGAACACTGCATAATTATCGACGAGTTATGCCTCACACGCACATATCAACATGTTACACGACACCTCGTCCATATTGACATGTCACTTTCATACTTAGTAATTATCCTGTTAAATATGATTCCTATCATACCTTAAGATCAATAACAGTAGTAAATTGCATCAATGACATCATGTTTCGTATTCCAGTGTTATAAGTTGATATAAGAGGCATTTGTATTATTGAGAACTTATGGTTTTGAGTTTTCCGATACTATTACGTAAATACAGTGATTTTCATATTGATATGAGATGTCCACCATGAGATGCTGTTTTTATGATTTGGTTTTTAATCCGGGCCGAGTGGGGAAGCTATACAGTCGCGGATTTTTTACATTATCCAGACTGAGTGGGGGAGCGATACAGTCGGATTCATGGTGGACCCGGTCGAAACCGAGGGGTAGGAAAGCCGCATTTGAGGCGGGAAGCCTAGCGAGGATACTCGATACCGGAGATAGTTGTAAAAACACGACGGATATCTAGATGACACCGACCAGTGTTATTGATTACAGGACCGTTCGAGGAATGTTGCCTGAGAGAAACGGAAGATTTGTGTCGATGTTGGACATGGAAAGATAAACTTTATTTGGAAATAAGTGATGAGATTTCAGTGTTTTCTTTATATGATTAGTAGTACAAATTCATGTTTCTCACATGCTATCATTTATCATACTTATCCATATTGCAGTTAGTTATAGTTTGTCATAATTACATTATCAGCCGTTATATGTTAGTTCTATTCACTGAGTTGGCAACTCACCCCCGTTGTGCCACAGTTCCTTGCAGGAGTCGAGTGGGCGGTTAGCAGCAGTGCAGATCCACTTATCAGATTTTATCGCACCATTTTCTAGGTGGGTTACATATATAGTAACCTCCCCTTTTGGTATTGTATATTGAATCTAGAAAATCTCAATCAGACACTGTATTATGACTTAGAATGAGAGGTGGTTGTATGTATATTATTTGGCAGATGAGATCGTTTAGTTATGTTAAATGATATTCTTTTACTTATGTCAGGGATTATTATTGATGTCATATAAAGTTGTATATTTATTTCCGTTGTTGACATTGTTGATCCCAACTAGGGATGCAATCAAATTAAACACTTTATAATTTCTTTTATTATTATTTCAATAGGAAGTTACTGTTAAAATATTAAATACTTAAAACTGCGATTTTTACTTAAAAACTAAATTTTCCTAAAATTCCGCAGAAAAAAGGGTTTTGATCTTGGTTTTTGGCTTACTCGGGTTATGTAGATATCTTTAGATATTATACAATCTAAGTGTCGGTCACATCCAAACTTTGGGTCCTGACAAAGTTGGTATCAGAGCTTAGGATTAAGCTTACTGAATCGAGTAGTGAGTTAAGGTAAGTCGACTTGAGTTCGTTATGTAGGATGACCTTTGGTTTGATGGAGTAGGTGAATTAGGATGAGTACAGTACCGTACGTATCTTCCACGGCATATTTACGTTACAATACTCAGCTTAACTAACCTTAGGGTGTATACCTTGATTTTTTCTTCCTTTGACTTTCTGATATTGATTATCCCTATTCGTAAGCCTTATCAACTCTCGTTTCTTATTCCAGTTGCTATGGCTATGCGAGCTAGACGAGCCGCAGCCAGGGATGCAGCTAGGGAGAATCCTCCTGTGACTAAGACTGACGCACCGGACGTTCCGGCGGTGGATGAACATGTTAATCCTCCTCCTCCAGACAGACTGACTAGGATAGAGGAGGGCATGCTGGGCCTACACCTTGTGGTGGGACAGTTGGCAGAGGCCACTCGTGTTCAGAGGCATGATCAAACACCTATGATGGTAGAACCTGATGAACAGCCTATGCAAACTGTCGCACTAGCAGAACCGAGAGTGATGGAGGTATCGCTTCCAGAGTTTATGAGGTTGAGACCTCCGGTATTTACAGGACCGATGTAGCGGAGGATCCTCAGTCCTTTCTTTATAGGATGGCGAGGATTGGCAGATCATTGTGATGTTCTGATGCGAGGCCAGTAGAGCTGAGTAGGTTTCGTTTGGAGGGGCTTGCACAGGAGTGGTGTGAGTCAAGGGAGAGAGGGCGAGCTGCTGGTTTTCCTCTGATGTCGTGGATCGAGTTTTCCGAGGTTTTTTTGCCAGATTTCTTCCACAGAGTGCGAGGGACGCAAGAGCTAGCAGTTTTGAAACGTTGCTGAAATCTGCGAGTATGTCGGTGGCTGATTATGATTTACGATTCACCCAATTGTCGCGCTATGCTCCATAATTAGTTCCTACGGAGGAACTTCGGGTGAAGAGGTTCATAAGGAGTCTGGACACGTAGTTGATTCTGGCTATAGGCTCCTAGCATTTTGATACTTATGCGCAGGCCATGGATGCAGCAATGCTAGTGGAGGAGCATTTGAGCGAGGCAGTGGTTGTTCCGGTGCCAAAAAGGACTTGACCTATTGGGTCAATGACTAGGCGGTTTGGCAGAAGTAGAGACATGTATACTCCAGGCCGTAGTTTCGGATGAGGTTGGACCCAGGGCCAGATGTTCAGTTCATATCCCGATGATCAGAAGACCCCATCTATATGTTTTAGTTCCGGGCTTCCAGGACATTATGCGAGGGATTGTAGACCCCAGGGAGGGACTGTTGTTCCACAGGCTGCTTTACCCCCTCCACCTTCTACTTCGATGGCCTTACTTCCTCCCCCAGTTTGCACTATACGCCAGACAGTTGCACCACGAGGTCGAGGCTTTGAAGGACACTTTTAGAGAGGTCGAGGAGATCGAGGGAGAGGACGACAGGATGCGGGCAGGGGCCAGGCACGGGTGTTTGCACTGACTCTAGAGGATGCCCAGGCATCAAATGCAGTTGTGAAAGGTACTCTTGCAGTATGTTCCTTAGATGAACATATTTTATTTGATCCCATTTCTACACATTCTTACATATCTTCACGCTTTGCACTTTCTCTAGGGAGAGAGTCGTCGTTGTTAGAGTCACCGTTAGTTGTGACTACTCCGGTGGGAGATTCTTTTGTAGCTTGATACGTATTCAGGTCTTGTTCAGTACGTATTGGTTATATAGATACACTAGTTGATCTGATTCTCCTGGATATGTTAGATTTTGATATACTTCTTGGTATGGATTGGTTGGCCGCTGGTCATGCTTATGTAGATTGTCGGGGGAAAGCGGTCAGATTTTGTTTTCTACGTGAACCGATCTTTGTTGTGCAGGGAGACTGTAATGTAACTCCTGCCAACATGATTTCAGCTCTTTGTGCGGGACGACTCTTGAAGAAGGGTTGTCATGGGTTCTTAGCATTTGTTCAGGACTTAGGAGCCGCTGAAGTCCCATTGGACCAGGTTCCGATCGCACGAGAATTTCAGGATGTGTTTCCTGCTGAATTACCAGGATTACCGCTCGATCGCTATATCGAATTTTACATTGACTTAATTCCGGGTGCGGGGCCTATTTCTATACCATCCTATCGGATGGACCCGACGGAGTTGAAGGAACTCAAAAGACAGTTGCAAGAGTTGTTAGATAGAATACTTGTTCGTCCAAGTGTATCGCCGTGGGGAGCTACTGTCTTATTTGTTAAGAAGAAGGACGGTAGTATGAGACTGTGCATCGACTACAGGCAGCTGAATCGAGTTACTGTGCGAAATAGGTATCCATTACCTCGTATCGATGACTTGTTCGATCAGCTGCATGGAGCCGGCTACTTCTCAAAGATAGATTTGCGGTCAGGGTATCACCAGTTGAGGGTTCGGAAGGATGACATTCCGAAGACTGCTTTTCGCACACGATATGGGCATTATGAGTTTCTGGTGATGTCGTTCGGACTCATAAACGCCCCAGCAGCTTTCATGGATATGATGAACCGTATTTTCAGGCCATTCCTTGATCAGTTTATTATAGTATTCATTGATGATATTCTTTTTTATTCCCGAAGTCGGGAGGAGCACGAGCAGCATTTGCGCATCACGTTGCAGACCTTGAAGGAGCATCAGCTGTTCGCTAAATTCTCCAAACGTGCATTCTGGCTGGATAGTGTTGATTTCTTGGGTTACGTAGTTACGAGAGATGGGATACGTGTGGACCAAAAGAAGATAGAAGCGGTACAGCACTGGCCTAGACCTGTGTCAGTTACAGAGGTTCGAAGTTTTATGGGTTTGGCCGATTATTACAGACGTTTTGTGCAGGATTTTTCTCGGATCACTGCACCGTTGACCGGATTGACTAGGAAGGAAGTTCCATTTCTTTGGACAAATGCATGTGAGCAGAGTTTCCAGCAGTTGAAGACTCGCTTGACGAATGCACCGTTCTTATCTTTATCTTCTGGGTCTTGTGGTTTTGTTGTGTATTGTGATGCTTCTCGAGTAGGTTTAGGCTGTGTGTTGATGCAGCACGGAAAGGTTGTAGCTTATGCTTCTCGGTAGTTGAAGAGACACGAGCAGAACTACCCCACTCTGATTTGGAGATGGCTGCTATAGTTTTCGCACTGAAGATTTGGAGGCATTACTTGTATCGTGAGTCGTGCCAGATTTTTACAGATTATAAGAGCTTGAAGTATATTTTTCAGCAAAGGGATCTAAATCTAAGGCAGCGTTGATGGATGGAACTCGTGAAGGATTACGATTGTGAGATCTTGTATCATCCAGGCAAAGCGAATGTTGTAGCAGATGCTTTGAGTCGGATGCCTAGAGGTAGCTTATCTCATTTGCGCACCTTGTAGAGACAGTCTGCTACAGACTAGCAACTTTTATGTGATAGCCGTGTACAGTTTGAGTTCACATCGATAGGAGGACAGTTAGTGTTGGGATTCCTCAGCACCTAGCCTAGGGTTTGCAAGTATGACACATGCTACAACAAAAAAAATCAAGGGGGTGCTAAGCAATCAAACCAAGAATAATGCTAGAAAACTAGGGTAACAATACATGTAATCTATCATCAAAAAAGAAGTGAACAAAAATACAACCTTTGTAGATCCGGTCCTTCACTTCTAAATCTCCGTGTTGACGTCCCTTCGCTGCGATCATCGAAGTCCCGAACTCTAGTATGGATTTCCCCGGAGAAATATACAAACTTGCTAGTAGTCTTCGAGGCCGAAGATGATCTACGTCGAGGTGACTCAAACTCAAGCTAACCCTTCACTAGGTCAAGAACTTTGTGAAAAGAACACCCTAAACTAAATGGCAAGTAGTAGAGGATGATGAAATATGAAGTTGGTTCACTTTAGATTTTGGTTTCTCACTTTCTTTCTTCACTTAGAAAAAATCTAGAAAGCTTTTTTTCTTTTGGATGAAAAAGAAGAAGAAGAATGAGAATGAAAACTCAAGTGAAGATAATGATAATTATGCAACCATGGGTGAGTTAGTATCATCCACTAACTATTGTAGAGACATAATCATGGCTAATTATAATGGTTTGGTTAATAAATATATTAATTGAGACAAAATAAGTGGACTTTGTCAAAGATGTTTCAAGCTTCATGAAGCTTCAAGTCATGAAAAAAGATGCCACCATTTTGAATAATTAAGACAAATAAAAACCTAAATTATAATTAGTATGGTGTATGTCACCCACCCACCCATGTTTTCATGTAACATCAATCATGATACAAACATGTACACAATTATATATCATATATACACTTTGTGCACATCAAGTGAGAAAATAATCCTAAGTGAACCAATACTAGTTAATGTAAACTAATATATCAAATATATAATTATACATTAAATCATTAAATCAACACTTGATTTAATGATCCGGTCATATCGCATATAATCGACTAATATCTAGTGTATCAATATATCGAATCAACAATTGATTCGGTAACTCGGCTATATCGCATATAACCGACCGATGATACAAATCGCGAGAATAGAATACAATATCACATACTGGTATTATTCTCGGTCGTGCACATATCATATACGTGCTCCTATTTTGTTTCGCCTAAGCTAGGAAACCTCTGTGTAGGACTCTAAAGACTCGTCAATACGCCGGCAGCAGGTGGTGATCATATCAGTCACCCACAAGCCACAAGCGGTCTGCTAAATGTAACAGCCACCCGGGTATTGAGCGATCAGAAGATCAACGAGCAAGCCTGCTCACACTCCTGCGAATCCGATCAGTAACACTTACCGCATAGTCCGGTCTGTTCGTCTTATATGTCGCATATCTCGCCTAGGGGTGGTAAACGTTAGACCCAGTATCTTGATAAGTCATGCCGATGTAAGGTCCATAACGAGCGTAAAACTACTGATAACACTTACCAGTATATCACATCAACCCTGGCCAGGGATTTCATGTTATGGCCAATCGAGCATAGCGCAACATCGACCCCCAATTCTAGGAAAGACGAATCCCCTCCTATCGCTCATTGCCTCCATGTGACTCGGGACTGTACCCCAAAACCACCCATTTGCATGACTCAGTAGAGCCGTGGTAGGGTGGAAATCAAAGCATAGTAGGAGACACACAAGACTCTGTGACGATCTCAGGTAAACAGACTAAGCTGTACCGGTGTCACCAGAGAACTGCCATTTGACGTGAGGTATAATTCCATCTGGGATTTCTCGGCGAGTCCTTTCAGTGTACCCAGTCTCCACTGGGCACCCATATACCATCTCCGATGTCAAACGCCAATGGATATGGGAACATCCATCGCCCATCAAATGGGTCGAGAAGAAATACGCTAGTCTACTCTGGAATATCAATGCCCCGTCTCGATATTCCCACGACTAGGAACATTGAAGGATGTACTCATGGACTACCCATGCCCCACTAGTATGATCTGCATCATAATCCTGAAATTCTGTAACATTTTGAAAATCGTTTCTGTGAAATTTTGGAAAATCGGTAAAATAAGTGGGTTTTCCGTAAAAAGTCAAAATACAAAAATCTTTATTATAAAAATAAATATACATATTCTAGCTATATAATTGCTAGTATTTGGTGTTTATTGAGCCACTGGCAAAATTTCTATTTTTCTGGAAAAATTTCCGAAAATAATTATTTTAATATTATTTTAAGCCGTCACTAATACATTTAATTAGGGAAAATTACAAATTAGAATGGGTTGAAACAAATTTTGTGCATCATAACACATTAAACAAAATTTTAACAGGTTGTTTCTGAAATGAAATCATTTGCCAAAACGGTTTTAGAAATATCGAAGAAAAAGGGCTTAATTAGTGATTGTTGTGTTAATGGAAATTGTGGTACACTAATTATCATTTTCCCTCGCCCCACACCCACACCCACACTCACACACCCCCACTTTCCCACTTGGGCCGAGCCCATGGCAGACCCTTTTCCCGAAGTTCCCACTTGATAAGAGAAAATGAAATGAAATGAATAAAGAGAGAGGGAATAAATAAAGGGGTATGGGCTTTGACTTTTATGTGGACCTAAACACTTTCTTCACCTCACTCTCTCTCCTCTCCCCCTCAATTTTCTAGCAGAGCCCCTTTCCTTCATTCCCAACAACAGCCCCCCTTCTCATCTCATTTCTCTCCAAAAATTCCAAGAAAAATCAACTAAAACCTCACTAATTCCCAAATACAAACCTTACCCATTTTTCCTTAGCTATTCTTGTATGGATCTTGGTGAAGGGAAGCATGTTTGGGAGGCTAGATTCATGTTAGATCTCAAGATAATTGTGGGGTAAATTCTTAACCTTATGGCTAATTGTTGGTTAATTATGATAATCTATTTTATTCAAGTGTTAATGTGGTTGTAATTTCTAGTTTAGGATATTCTAGAAAAGGGTTTGATTTTTGGGATCAGGGTTTGTGAAATTCAAGTGAGGGTTTTTAACATTGTTTATGATTGTATAGTGTAGTTAACATGCTAAGTCATGCAAAGTGTAATTTAAGTGCTAAATTTGATAATTTCTACATCTAAATTATTCTAATTAAGCTAATTGCAAACTAGTTTTTTTAAATCTATTATAATTAGTGAGCTTAAAATTTAGTTTAGGTTTGGGTGACTTAATCAAGTTATTTAGTGAGCATTTTGGCCACAAAAAAAATTGTTGAAATGTTTTTATTGATTAAAACTTCAAGTTTTGAACAAAAAGGGTATTTGTGCTAATTTTGTTAACTAGGTTTTGAAAATATATATATTTTGATAAGAATAAATTATTGGAATGGTTTATATGACTTGGTTATGATATTGAGTGGATATTGCGGCCGCTAGATTTATTTAAATGTCGAGTTTTGTACAAAAACGGTTAATTTTGCTTGCTAGATTTTCGGAAAAATAGCTTTTAAAGTGAGTTTGAGGTTTTTGTGAATTTTAACCTATTTTATATTATAATTAATGCTTGTGATTGAGCAAATGAGTGTGTTTGAGTTTTTCTCTATGGTTTGGCGTTTGTACGCCGACGTCGAGGGTTTTTGGGTTGATTTGTAAAAGCAACCATAGGTTTTGACCTATGTGGGATTCGTGTGTCGTTTTGGTCATGAGTCGGATTTTAATGCGATACGATGTGTTATGATATGTAGGTACCCCATTTGGACTTCGAGACGACAAGCAAGCGCGTGGCGACGTCGACACCGGCGAGCAAGGACCAGGTGAGTAGATTTATATCTACGGGGAGAAGTCGGGTGGATGGCGTATAGCACCCCCGCAGTTCGTAGTAATGTATACAAATACGTATACACATATATATATTGATTATATATTGTTGAGTTTATTGATGATTAAGATATACTTTAGGTGTGATTGGATAGGTTTAGTGTTGCGAGACCCTAGAGTAGAGGTTGCACCACATTTATACACACCCACCCATACTTGCATACATTCTTCTATCATATGCGCTTATATGGAGTTATATTGTTATGTGTTCACATGGGTATGCGACTATGTGTTCACATACTGGATTTGAGGATAGTATTTCGGATTTGAGGTGATTCGATGAGATTGTTTGAGACCGTGAGATCGGTGATATAGCAGGATTCGTATTTGAGATACGTCATGATGTCATAGCGGATCTTTGGACGACGATACCATGTGAATAGTGATAATAATGAAATGATCGACATGTGATCGTGTTATGAGATATGATATGTTAGGATGTTTATGATAGGCCGTATTGGGCGATGTATACTCTTTCATGATGATATGTGCTGATGATATCGGTTTGTACGAGACTGTCGATCAGTAGTCAGATCATGATTATATTGATGATATTAGTATTGTACTAGACATAGATCAGTATCCCGGATTATGATCTTTGATAAAGAGGATGCCATATGATTAATTTGACGAATGTGCTACTGACCTGTACCCAGATTTAGGGATGCCGTACGACGGATTTACGTACGAGCTATATATTGATGTTTGATCCGCACTCTTGACTTGGGAATGTCTGATTATAGATATGGTATCGGATGTGATATTATTGAGGCAGGATCACCGACTAACATATACATGTAGGTATATGTATCGACTCAGAGGTTAGGCGGTTTCCTTACCTTCAGTAGCTAGTTAGCTTAGCCCTTTAGTTTAGTGTAGTTGTTAGACTAGATTTATATTAAATATATATTTGTTATCTTTGTGTCTAGTATTTAGCTCCCGCTCATTATTGTTGTTGCTCCGCATCACATACTTATTGTGATTCATATTCCATTATTGATATCATGCTGCTAGGACACCAGCACCATTACCGATGATGCGTATGTACCACGTACACTTACTTGCCGGTTCGCACACATCTTCATCGGTAATTGCCATGTCACGTACACTCAGAGAATATTATTGCTTGACTTAGCTTGTTAGATAGTAGTTTTGACATGATATTAGTGTACTTGCCTTATATGCCAGTTTAGACATTGTAGTTATTACTTGTCACTTCATGCATACTGTTATTCATTGTTATGCCGCATTCATGGATTCTCATGCATATATTCACTATTTTACGTGCTATTGAGGTTTTGGATTCAGATTTCCATGAGATTTTCTGGATTTGGGGGAAAACCGCAAAACTTATACAAACTTCTTCACTCTCTTTTTAAATGAAAAGCACGGTTTTCCCATGATGTATGAGTTGTCCACCATGAGTTTGCTGATGGATTTCGAGACCCGATTCGAGGAGAACGATGAACCGTTTCGGGTACATGGTGGACCCGGTAAGGTACCCCGGGGAAAGAAGCGCGTGGTGATGACGATGTGAGCCTGGCAGGGGAGCACTACCTACCGGTGATTTTACCCGATGCGTCGGATATTCGGAGGATACCGTCGTGGTCTTGATATTGATGGTAGGGGCCCGTCTGGATTGACGGCGTCCTAGATTGTGAGATTGAGACATTGAGGTTTTAAGATATTGAGGTACAGAGATTGCGACACAGAGATATCGAGATATTTGGATACTTGTTTTGTGTCGATGCTAGACATTGTTTATGCTGATTTCATATGATACCTCATTTTAAATATACAAAAATCTCACTAAGTTATGAAAGCAGTTTCTTCAGTTTCATGTATTCTGTTTTCATGCATTCATATCGCATCCATATGATATATTGCTACCTAAGGCACTGACACGGGCACATGGGATTAAACTTGGGTTAGATATATACCCTAACCATTGTTATAGCTGCAGGTTTTATATTTGAGGATTATATATTATGATCGTATGACCTAGGATTGCGTCATACATGCGATTCCTGTTCGTAGATGTATTCTATTCACGAGTTGGCAACTCACCCCCATTGTGCCACAGTTCTTGCAGGTTTTGCCGTACAGGTTTCATTACGGCTTGCTGGCACTATTTCCATTCCGGGTGATTTGCTAGTAGGTGGGTTTATTTGTACCGTGCCCATCATTATACCTTATATATTATTATTCTGTTGTATCTAGAAATTTCATCAACCAAACATGTATTTATTTCAGAGATAGAGACCAGTGATGTTTATTCTTTCGGCCTTAGAGTCGCGCGTTGTATTTCTATGTATTTCTTGCTGTTTGAGTTTCCTTTTGAGTTTTGATCCTCGCCCTTGGCGTTGTATATTATAGTGCTTATGTGGTTGTGACCGTCGATTGACGAAAAGCTAGCTCCCGCTTGGGGATGCCTTTTTATTGATTTCGTATACTAGTCATGTTGTATCCCGTTTGGGGGCCAGTATTTACAAAGCAGATTCTGCCGAAATTTTTCAGAAAATACTTGATGTTTTTTTTTAAAAACGCATAATTCGGCTTATGCTATTAAAACTACTTGTTTTAAGTTGGTTTTCCTTCACTCTAATGCTTCTTTAGTTTTGATTTCTGGGTTTTGGCTTACTTAGATTACGTACGCCTCGAGACGTTTCGTAATATAAGTGCCGGTCATGTTCCGTACTTTCGGGTCGTGACAAAGTTGGTATCAGAGCGTTAGGTTTTTATCTTCGGAGCATAGGATGACCCTTGGTTGATGGATTAGGTGACTAAAGTAGAGTGACGTACCGTGGGTATGTTCCGCGGAATACTTACGATACGCTACTCCACTTAAGAAGCCTTAGGATGTACATTTCTTTACTCAGTATTATATTCATTCCTGATCTAGCCTCATCGGCACCAGTTATGGTTTTGCTGCCACGATTACTGGAAGGGAGAGCTACGGCTAGAGTTGCGGTCAGCACGAGCTCGTCACGAACGAGGACTGACCAGGGCATAATTCCGGCGACACACGATTGCAGAGATGTGTCTTTTTATTGTGTTTTCACGCCACGAGCGTTTGATGGATCGCTGTATGAGATTACTCGGACGTGCAGAAGATTGAGCCAATGATAGAGGCCAACCTGATTTTGATGACCGTTGATGTATTGCTTATTCATGATAATTGAGGCACTGTTCAGCATGCAGACGAGTGAGCCAGTTGTTGCTGCGAACGACGAGATATCGCCCCAGATGTTGGAGCTATTGCATTATGAGTTGTACTAAGAGATGATAGAAGGTCGCTAGTCACCCGAGGATGAATGACTAGGACATGTGGTTTGTTCGCCTACCCCGATGCGAGATCATCAGATAGATTGATTCCAGCTAGAGACGACTTCACGCGGAGACGTAGAGAGTCGACAGAGACGATCGAATGACAGAAACCTATTATTCCAAGTTTAAGGTATTCGGAAAGACATGCAGGCAATTCTATGGACCCTCTAGAAGAATGAAACCCTAATCGACTTAATGACCGTGTGAAAGCCTTTTAACTATAGGGTTTGCGGCAGTTCCGCGGCGCCATTAGTGAGGCTTGGGTTTGCCCTTCTACGGCTGGACCATCGATGCTGTGGTACGTACTCGATACTGTTAAACTGTACCCAAGATTTTGAGCTCTTGGGGGATTATGAGGTTTTGACGAATCGATCAAATGGTTCGACTTCATTCGGATGCCAGGTGGTGAGATGCATTTCTTGGGAGACTCCAGATATGAGGATAGTCGTTGGAGCTCAGTCCATGCAGCCACGACGAGACGAGTCCGAAGCAGTCGACATTAGAGAAAGTGGAGTAAGAGGTTCGTACGGGATCTTGATGAGACGACGTTCCACTCCGCCGACGTCAGAGATGCGATTCGCATGCCGAGGCATTGTACTTTGATATACCTTCCATAAGGAGTCGCGATGAGTATGCAGCCATTCCGGAACGAGAACAAATCTAGTAAGGGACGATGACTTCCGGACAGTTCGGCAGAGACGAGATTTGGGAAAGATCTCGACAGGACCTTTCTGGAATAAAATACGAGAAGACTTGGACCCGGGAGTGGTCATGTTACGCACACCAGCAGGCCAGAGTTCAGGATAGTCGACGAGACATGCTATGAGTGACCACGACAGTTGTCCAGAGATTCTTGGAGGATGTGCTTGAGCGGGACTATTCCGCCATATTTGATTTCGGTATTTTGGACGGTCTATTACATGATTGATTTTGATGATGGAGTTTCATGATAGTTGTTTTCATGCACTATGGTTGCACCTACTGAGTATTTACGATTTTTGCACAGTTGTTGCACCCGATATCATTTTCGTGCATTGGTTTCACATGTTTATGATTTTATGGGTTTCGTACAGTAGATGATTTTGTGCATATGTACGCACACGATTTGGTTTTTGCACTCGGTATAGTTCACATATGCTTGCAATGCAGTGATATGCATTTTCTGCACTTCGATGCACTGAACTTCGATTTCGATTGTGATGCTCGATATTGGTTTTGTGCACCTGATTGGATTTTGCGCATGTTCGGCGCTTGATATTGGATTTCATGATTTCGTGCATGATGGATGCACCTGATTTGGATTTTCGCGCATGCTGAGCGCATGTTTTGAGATGCGGTTTTGGTGCACACCAGATGCACTAAATCGAGACTCTTCATGCATGTCAGATGCACCCGGTTTTGGCTGTCAGGCACACCTGTTGCCCTTGACAGATGTTTCGTGCACACCCGATGCACATAGATATTGTTTCTGTGTGCATGTATGGCACATTCATGGATTTTGATTTCCGTTCGCACCAGACGCACATAGTAATTATATGCATATTTTGGTATTGAGTTCTTATGGAGCAGTACGTTCTTATGATGATTGCTATGAGTTTTTGTACTGAGCAGGACTAGCCAGAGGACAGTACCTGAATATATTTTGCATGCATTGATAGTTATTGAAGGGATTTCCAAAATGCGACCTATAGTCTCAGTATTTACCTACGTGTCTGATATGACACGCAATGTTTAAAAAAAGGAGACCCTTCTAAATTGTTTCCAAAACGGCGGAACGTACAATTTAAACAAAAGGTATATATGTATATGGTTATTTTCTTATGATAGACGTCCGCCACTGTGCAGTGTTATGCGCATTGCACAGCGACTTTAAAAGATTTTGCATGCATTTCCTTCAGATATTTACATATATATATATTGGATATTTACATGTATAGTTTCGAGTTATATCACATTGGTTTTGTATTGGATTTGACATTTGTTCTTTACCATAACTCCGATGATTGCGGGATGCTTGACGGAGTTTTGATTTTGAGTTATATGCTCATTTTTCATGCGCATGCGCTGTGCTACGATTGGTTTTATGTATTTATGATTTAGGATCCCCGACGACTTGATGGTTTTGGTTAGATGTTTTAGTATTTGGGGGGAGTTTTAATTTAAATTCGGGGACCGAATTTCCTTAAGGGGGGAAGATTGTAACGTTTCGAAAATCGTTTCGGTGAAATTTCGGAAAATCGGTAAAATAAGGGGGGTTTCCGTAAAAAGTCAAAATACAAATATCTTTATTATAAAAATAAATATACATATTCTAGCTATGTAATTGCTAGTATTTGGTGTTTATCCACTGGCAAAATTTTTATTTTTCTGAAAATTTTTCCGAAAATAATTATTTTAATATTATTTTAAGCCGTCAATAATACATTTAATTACAGAAAATTACAAATTGGAATGGGTTGAAACAAATTTTGTGCATCATAACACATTAAACAAAATTTTAACAGGTTGTTTCTGAAATGAAATCGTTTGCCAAAACGGTTTTAGAAATATCAAAGATAAAGGGCTTAATTAGTGATTGTTGTGTTAATGGAAATTGTGGTACAATGATTATCATTTTCCTTCACCCCACACCCACACCCACACTCACACACCTCCACTTTCCCTCTTGGGCCGAGCCCATGGTAGCCTCTTTTTCCCAAGTTCCAACTTGATAAGAGAAAAGAAAATGAAATGAATAAAGAGAGAGGGGATAAATAAAGGGGTATGGGCTTTGACTTTTATGTGGACCTAAACACTTTCTTCACCTCACTCTCTCTCCTCTCCCCCTCAATTTTCTGGCCGAGCCCCCTTCCTCCATTCCCAACAACAGCCCCCCTTCTCATCTCATTTCTCTCCAAAAATTCCAAGAAAAATCAACTAAAACCTCACTAATTCCCAAATACAAACCTTACCCATTTTTCCTTAGCTATTCTTGTATGGATCTTGGTGAAGGGAAGCATATTTGGGAGGCTAGATTCATGTTAGATCTCAAGATAATTGTGGAGTAAATTCTTAACCTTATGGCTAATTGTTGATTAATTATGATAATCTATTTTACTCAAGTGTTAATGTGGTTGTAATTGCTAGTTTAGGATATTCTAGAAAAGCGTTTGATTTTCGGGATTAGGGTTTGTGAAATTCAAGTGAGGGTTTTTAACATTGTTTATGGTTGTATAGTGTAGTTAACATGCAAAGTCATGCAAAGTGTAATCTAAGTGCTAAATTTGCTAATTTCTACATCTAAATTATTCTAATTAAGCTAATTGCAAACTAGCTTTTTTAGATCTATTATAATTAGTGAGCTTAAAATTTAGTTTGGGTTTGGGTGACTTAATCAAGTTATTTAGTGAGCATTTTGGCCACAAAAAAAATTGTTGAAATGTTTTTATTGATTAAAACTTCAAGTTTTGAACAAAAAGCGTATTTGTACTAATTTTGTTAACTAGGTTTTGAAAATATATATATTTTGATGAGAATAAATTATTGGAATGGTTTATATGATTTAGTTATGATATTGAGTGGATATTGCGGCCGCTAGATTTACTTAAACGTCGAGTTTTGTACAAAAACGGTTAATTTTTCTTGCTAGATTTTCGGAAAAATACCTTTTAAAGTGAGTTTGAGGTTTTTGTGAATTTTAACCTATTTTATATTATAATTAGTGCTTGTGATTGTGCGAATGAGTGTGTTTGAGTTTTTCTCGATGGTTTGGCATTTGTACGCCGATGTCGAGGGTTTTTGGGTTGATTTGTGAAAGCAACCATAGGTTTTGACCTATGTGGGATTCGTGTGTCGTTTTGATCATGAGTCGGATTTTAATACGATACGGTGCGTTATGATATGTAGGTACCCCATGTGGACTTCGAGACGACAAGCAAGCGCGTGGCGACGTCGGCACCGGCGAGCAAGGACCAGGTGAGTAGATTTATATCTACGAGGAGAAGTCGGGTGGATGGCGTATAGCACCCCCGAAGTTCGTGGTGATGTATACGAATACGTATACACAGATATATATTGATTATATATTGTTGATTTTATTGATGATAAAGATATATTTTAGGTGTGATTAGATAGGTTTAGTGTTGCGGGACCCTAGAGTAGAGGTTGCACCACATTTACACACACACACACACACCCATACTTGCATACATTCTTCTTTCATATGTGCTTATATAGAGTTATATTGTTATGTGTTCACATGGGTATGGGACTATATGTTCACATATTGGATTTGAGGATAGTATTTGGGATTGGAGGTGGGTCGATGAGATTGATTTGACACCGTGAGATCGGTGATATAGCAAAATTCGTATTTGAGATACGTCATGATGTCATAGCGGATCATTGGACGACGATACCATGTGAATAGTGATAATAATGAAATGATCGACATATGATCGTGTTATGAGATATGATATGTTAGGATGTTTATGATAGGCCATATTGGGCGATGTATACTCCTTCATGATGGTATGTGCTGATGATATCGGTTTGTACGAGACTGTCGATCAGTAGTCAGATCATGATTATATTGATGATATTAGTATTGTACTAGACGCAGATCAGTATCCCGGATTATGATCTTTGATAAAGAGGATACCAAATGATTAATTTGATGAATGTGATACTGACCTGTACCCAGATTTGGGGATGCCGTACGACGGATTTACGTACGAGCTATATATTGTTTGATTCGCACTCTTGACTTGGGAATGTCTGATTATACATATGGTATCGGATGTGATATTATTGAGGCAGGATCACCGACTAACATATACTTGTAGGTATATGTATCGATTCAAAGATTAGGCGGTTTCCTTACCTTCAGTAGCCAGTTAGCTTAGCCCTTTAGTTTAGTGTAGTTGTTAGACTAGATTTATATTAAATATAGATTTATTATCTTTGTGTCTAGTATTTAGCTCCCGCTCATTATTGCTGTTGCTCCGCATCGCATACTTATTGTGATTCATATTCCATTATTGATATCATGTTGCTTGGACACCAGCACCATTACCGATGATGCGTATGTACCACGTACACTTACTTGTCGGCTCACACACGTCTTCATCGGTGATTGCCATGTCACGTACACTTAGAGAATATTATTGCTTGACTTAGCTTGTTAAATAGTAGTTTTGACATGATATTAGTGTACTTGCCTTATATGCCAGTTTATACATTGTAGTTATTACTTTTCACTTAGTGCAAACTGTTATTCATTGTTATGTCGCATTCATGGATTCTCATGCATATATTCACTATTTTACGTGCTATTGAGGTTTTGGATTCGGATTTCCATGAAATTTTCTGGATTTGGGGGAAACCCGCAATTCTTATACAAACTTCTTCTTTCTCTTTTTAAATGAAAAGTGCGGTTTTCCCATGATGTATGAGTCGTCCACCATGAGTTTGCTGATGGATTTCGAGACCCGATTAGAGGAGACGGATGAACCGTTTCGGGTGCATGGTGGACCCGGTAAGGTACCCCGGGGCATGAAGCGCGTGGTGATGACGATGTGAGCCTGGCAGGGGAGCACTACCTGCCGGTGATTTTACCCGACGCGTCGGATATTCGGAGGATACCGTCGTGGTCTTGAGATTGATGGTAGGGGCCGGTCTAGATTGACAGCGCCCTAGATAGTGAGATTGAGACATTGAGGTTTTGAGATATTGAGGTACAGAGATTGCGACACCGAGAAATCGAGATATTTGGATACTTGTTTTGTGTCGATGCTAGACACTGTTTATGTTGATTTTATTTTGATACCTCATTTTAAATATACAAAAATCTCACTAAGTTATGAAAGCAGTTTCTTCAGTTTCATGTATTCTGTTTTCATGCATTCATACCGCATCCATATGATATATTGCTACCTGAGGCACTGACACGGGCACATGGGATTACACTTGGGTTAGATATTTATCCTAGCCATTGTTATAGGCTGCAGGTTTTATATTTGAGGGTTATATATTATGATCGTATGACCTAGGATTGCGTCATACATTCAATTCCTGTTCGTAGATGTATTCTATTCACGAGTTGGCAACTCACCCCCGTTGTGCCACAGTTCTTGCAGGTTTTGCCGTACAGGTTTCATTACGGCTTGCTGGCACTATTTCCATTCCGGGTGATTTGCTAGTAGGTGGGTTTATTTGTACCGTACCCATCATTATACCTTGTATATTATTATTCTGTTGTATCTAGAAGTTCCATTAACGAAACATGTATTTATTTCAGAGATAGAGACCAGTGATGTTTATTCTTTCGACCTTAGAGTCGCGCGTTGTATTTCTATGTATTTCTTGTTGTTTGAGTTTCCTTTTGAGTTTTGATCCTCGCCCTTGGCGTTGTATATTATATTGCTTGTGTGGTTATGACCGTCGATTGACGAAGAGCTAGCTCCCGCTTGGGGATGCCTTTTTATTGATTTCGTATACTATTCATGTTGTATCCCGTTTGGGGGCCAATATTTACAAAGGAGACTCTGCCGAAATTTTCAGAAAATACTTGATGTTTTTTTTAAAACGCATAATTCGGCTTATGTTATTAAAACTATTTGTTTTAAGTTGGTTTTCCTTCACTCTAATGCTTCTTTGGTTTTGATTTCTGGGTTTTGGCTTACTTACGCCTCGAGACGTTTTGTAATTTAAGTATCGGTCATGTTCCGTACTTTCGGGTCGTGACAAAGTCGAGTACACATCCTAAGGGCTTTATCAACATGTAACAGAGAGTCAATAAGTGTACATATTAAGATAAAGAGCAACCGGATAGCGTACTATTATGTCGAGAAAGAAAGTCCTCCCTATATATATCCAAGCATCCACTATAATATACATCTCAGGTATAATAATGGCCTCTAGGGCATACATACAACTAACAATCTCCCACTTGCACTAAGGCCAGTTGTTGCAATATAGCATACCCAACGTCCTATAAAGTCTCACAGGAAATGCCTCAGTGAGTGGATCCGCCGTGTTAACCTCTGAGTTTACTCTCCTAACCTTGATCTCTTGGAGATCAACTATCTCCATGATCTGGTGATATTGCCTAAGAATATGTTTGGGTCACTGATGGGACCGGGGTTCCTAGGACAAAGACACACCTCCATTGTCACACAATCGTAGGAACCTTGTTTATCTCATGAATAAAAAATACACCCAAACTACCTATTTGGCAGCATCTTTGGTAGCGATGTATCCATCCTTTATCTTCTAGTTTCCCATGGTATCTAGCTTGGAACTCTTCTAACATACCGTCCTTCCACTGAGGGTAAATACAATGTCTGTGACTGACATTCAGTCGGCCTTACCACCCTGGAAGCTATCCAGTGATTCTCCCCAGGATCGTTTGATACCATCTCACTCCACATAGTGAGAATCCTAAAATCCAGTTAGATCTATCTCATAGATCCATAAACCAGGATTTAGGAGGTATCACCTAGATCCTATATGGAGAATCAATGTGATAAGAGGAGATTGACCGAGTGTAGCATAAGAAACTCCTTTCCTATCTAGAGTATGTCTTCCATGTACAATACGAGGAACGCCACCATACTCCCTACTGCCCTTCCTGTATATACAAGGTTCATCTACCCTTTTGATGAAGTCAAATTCTTTGACTACCACATCAAAACAGATGTTCCAACTCTGCGATGCCTGCTTTAACACATAAAGCAACTTGCACATGTTTCCGTTGCTCCCACTGTCAACGAAGCCCTCTGGCTATGTATTTATAGGCGCTCTTTTCTAAATCTTTATTTAAAAGCAGTCATGATACCCAATCACCAGATATCGTAGTCATGGTATGTAGCAATGGCAAGCAGGATCTGGATGGACTTAAGCATAGGTTCTGGAGAAAAGTTTTCATCAAAAACCATACCTGGTTAATGGCGAGAACCTCTTACAACAAATATAGCTTTGAAAGTCTCAACTTTTCCATCTACACCAAGTAATCTTCTCAAGATATACTTGCTTCTGATGGGGATTTAACCCTTCAGATATAGCAACCAAAGTCCATACTTTATTGGTGTATATAGATTCCATCTCAGATCGCTTAGCATCCAGCCATTCTTACAGAGTCCCCACTCTTGATGGCTTGCTCGAAACTAGTTGGGTCATCATCTCATGATGCAATCCTCGGTCCCACTATCATCGAGAAAATGAAGTATCTCTCCTGTGGATGAGGAAACCTACTAGATCGGTGGAGAGGCTGAGGTTCATTGGGAACTATTAAATCCTTTGGTTCTACCAAATCATCAGTTGTAGTTTGTACAGCTAGAACTCCTTCCAGTTCTACAGAACTGACATTGCCTCGATCTTGTCCGGATTTTTCTTTTAGACATAGGCCGGACAACCCCAAATCTTAACTTGCTTAAGAGATGGGCTCTTCCCATACCATATCATATATGGAGTGGCAGACACTGATTTGGTTGGAACCTTATTCAATAGGTATGCAGCTTCTCAAATGCATAACCTCCAAAGGAAATAGGCAACTCAATAGTACTCATCATAGAGCGCACCATATCTCATAGGGTGCGATTGCTCCGCCCCGATACACCGACGTGCTGTGGTGTATACAGAGGAGTAATGCTGACAGAGAATCTCATTCTCCTTTTGAATAGTCCAAGAATTTCATGCACAATTATTCTCCTCCCTGATCATATCATAGGACATAATACTTATACCTGGTTTTGGTTCCCTACTTCTGACTTATATTTTTTGAATTTCTCAAAAGCTTCAGACTTATGTTTCAGCAGAAACACATGTCCGAATCTTAGGAGATCATCAATGAATGTAATGAAGTACATAGAACCAGTCCTGGCATGTGTAGATAGGGGACCTACATACATCACTATGTATCAATCCCAAGAGTTCACTAACTCTTTATCTGTTTCCAATAAACGGAGCTATGGTCATCTTATCTTTGTGACATGACTGACAAGTTTCACAAGATGTAAATTCAAACTGATTTAAATATTGCACCTAAATGTAACTTATCTAGTCAGGTCGCATTGATTCGACCTAGTCTATAATGCCTTAAGAAGGATCCGTTCATTTCTGAACTCTTCTTCTTGAGTTTGTTCTGTACGTTAAGAACTGTGGTTTGATTTAGAACGTATATGCTTTTAGATAACGTGCCTGAACCGATCAACTTTTGATATAGGAAATGTTCAAAACATTATCCAACAATACAAAATTATATCCTTCTTTACTAAATAAAGAGACTGATATGATGTTGTATATCAGGTTCGGTATCTAATAACATTCGTTCAGAATCAATGTATTTGGTAATACAGTTTGATAACTGCCAACACCTTGGCTGCAACAATTGCATCGTTTTCAACTCTTGAAACTTATCACCGGTTCTCAGTTCTCTACCTATCGGTATCCCATGTAATAGATTACATATCCGGGATCTTGATCCGGTATCAAATACCCAGGACGCAGAGGTTGCTGAGAGACAGTTCTATGTAATGAACACACCCGAAGAAGATGCATCTATCATGCACTTTATTCATTTGGGCAGCATGGGAATTCTGGTTATGCCCCTAATTCCTGCTCGGCTTTATAACAATTATAAGTTGGAGCGGGTCCAACGTTCCCCATCTCAGTATAACAAGTGGGTTCGGTCAATACATCCATATTATTATCTTGATTAAGGCATGACATGGTTGCTACCTAGAGAGAGAGAAGAAAACACTATGTGTGCGCTCTTGCAAGATTAAATTGGTTATATTTTATCTAATCAAGATGGCTCCCACTGTTTTTATCAAATCTTCCTTCATACCCTAAAAGGGAAGACTAGCCGGGATTAATTACACTCTACAAGTTCGCCAATCTTTCAGCCAGGCCAGTGCCAGTACTTTGAGGGAGGTTCCCCGTGCTTTCGCACGGACCAAATTAAAATAAATCTCGTTTTCCCAGGGGCGTAACCCCGTTGACACCTTTCTAGACACCTACTTGATCGGCTAATTGTAAAGTGCAAAACTCTCACAGAAGTAACTATTACTCGCAGTGGGTATCAGGATCCGACTATCTCATAGAAGGTATGCAATCTCATTGCAAATTTCATAACTTGAAACTCCCGATAATGGTTTTTACCCCTAGTCACTTATGACCTTAACTATGGTTAACACATCATAAGCACTAGTCAAGTTCTACCCGTCGTTTCATGATTAATTAGACCCACCCACATGACCCTTAATTATGGTCAACAAAATCACATGACTGTCCTAACTAATCGCATCATATGCTATGTAGGAAGACATCACTTAGCTATCTTACACTGTGCCTTAACTATAGTCATCAAACACAGCACGGATACTAAGTACTCTACTTCCTAAAATGACGGAGGGTTGCAGATGGTTTTTAAGAAAACCTTTAACGCTTCGAACTTGATATCGTTGTAGAATCAAATGGTTTTAAATGGAGTTTTTTTAGGCTTTTGCTAGTTTCGCTAAAGAGGTCACTACCGGTGAAGGGATCTCGGCTCTATCCTCGTCGAATGAGGTGCAGGATATTCACAATACCACTATGCAAAGTAAGAACTAGTAAAGCAATCAAAAGACAAACCGAGGGTTTTAGCAACTGCCAGTTATTGCTAAAGAGGTCACTCCCGGTGAAGTGATCTCCGCTCTTTCCTTATCGAATAAGGTGCTGGATATTCTACAAGGAATACCACTATACAAAGCAACAACTAGAGCTGCCTGTTTTTGAAAATTCAATACCACAACTTTTAGGTTTTATTTTCTTTCATTAATCTTGATTGAATGAAATTCTCCGATTGTGTCGGTTTAGAAAATTGTATATAGAAATCACAACCAAAAATATTTTGACCGCAATCAATAACGTTGTCGGATGTAGCGCGTTAGTAAGTGCGGATCGTCCACAGCTAAAGTGAGATTCGTTCACTTTTCGAATTAGATGAGTCGAAAATTTAGACAAAAGAAAAGAAAAACATTCATGATTTGTAATTGAATATCAAGAATTAGAAAAATCTAGATCTAGAAAAAACATTAAAATCAAGAATTGAGATGTGTGATAATTTCCAACCAACAATCAAGATTCGAAATGTAGCTCGTAGGAGTAGATCGGATCTAGAGATGTGATGAGATCTAATGATTACTCATTCTTATCCATTAACGAATTGATACTAGATCGATGAAAATTTACCGAGGGTTAAGGATCTTGCGAAGAATTTTAGGGATTCCTCATCTCATACTTTGTCCTTTCGATGAATCTCATTCAAGATCTAGCTTCTAGTAAATCTAATGATCGATCGTTGATCTCTATTTTTGAGCGAACACAATCAAGAAAGCATCGTCTCGAAACTAGATCATCGATCATTAGATTCACAAGAATTTACAAATGTTATAGGATTTAAGAATTGTAAAAGAGATTAAATCATTATCATCTATTGATCGTCACAACTCCTACACGAGCGGAGTTTTACTCAAACATCATAATAACAAACACAATCACAAATTGAGATCGAATTATAATGCTTGAATTAAAAGATAAGCAAGATGTAGAAATTTCAGTTTTATTTATCGACAAATTTCGTTACAACTCTTTTGAATTTACAAAAGGAAGGAACTAGATAGTCGATTTCGGCTTCGCTCGGCTCCTTGAGTCGCGGATCTCCTTGAATCTCTTGCTCCGATGAAATTCGGCGTCGCTTTCTAAAGGTTGAAGGCTCTCTTGCTTGAATGGTACTCGGGATCTTGATATTGATTTTGGAATTGGAGTTAGGGTTTTGAGGCACAAGTCGTGTCACTCAACTTGTGGGTAGAAGATGATGGATGATTCTTGAACCACCTCAACCCTAGATCTAGGCTCCTTTTTATAGACCTAAAAACCTTAGATCTAGGATTTCAAATTTGAATTTTCCCTCCAAAAGTTTGTTAAGAGAGCCTTCTAGAAATAGTTTGTTAAGCCGAGCCTTCTAGATGCGCCACGTGGAGTTTCTGGGGTCTTCTGGAAGCTTGGGCCGTTAGAGGAGACACGTGGAGCAAATCGGGAGGGTTGACGCCATCAAGCCGTCGCGGCGCAGGCCGGCTCCTGCCGCGGATCCACGGCTCTGGAGCCGCGGATCCACGGCTCTGTTGAAGCTTCTGGGCTTGGGCTCTTCTGGTGGTTCTTGGGCTGATATTTAGGCCATTTTATGATATGTTGAATCTTGTAATTAGCCTTTAATCACTTCCAGATCTTTAGCCTTTGAGTTGGCTCATTTTATCTGCACTGTTTTCTCAATTTTGGGCTTTGCTTCTGGAATTTCCTGCATAGACTCCAAGACAAGAGTTGCGCTATACAAGAATGATGCGATGCCATGATAAACACACAATTTCCCTAAAAGTGCCGGTATTAAAGTCTAACACATGCAATCTGGTATTTCAGAGATGTTTTGCTAATATGTGCAATATGAATACCGAACACTTCTAGATGAGTGCAGATGATAGGGAAATTGCCATGTTAAAAATGCAGTATATTCGACTGATCAAATTCCCCCAAACTTATTTTCGATCGTCTCGATCGAACTGTTTTAAAAAGAGAAGGAGAAAATAAAGAAAGAGAAAAACTAGCTAGCACACTTTCGTAGGCAACACGATTGCACTGAGCATGTGCAATAAGCCTTTAAACCTCTAGGTGTCCCTAGTAGGAGGAGTGTTGTCTCCTGAGGGTTTTCAGCGGATTGCACCCACAAAATCCAATAATAAAAGAAGATCATGAATATTACATTTAAAGAAAAGAATTGTAAAAGAAAAGCCTTGAAAATTAGGGTTTCCAACTAAGCTAGCTTTTCGGTTGTCATGAGCCTTATCTTAATGGTCATGAAAAGATGTCAGAAATCACGTCTTCTCTCAATAAAACATCATCTTATTCTTCATTCCTATATTTCTTCCAAACATCGATCATATTACCCTGCGTGTGTATTAAGGACATCCCTATACCCGGAGAATTCAATTCAAGCTATCATATTCTTGCCCATCAGCCTCAGTACTTTTTAATGAATATTTAGATGAGATTTGCTCACACACTTTCATGCGACCGTTAATACTTCTTGAGGTACTAACCGACCAATTATTCATGTGCTTGGTTATTTGGTGTATTTTCCTTGTCATGCACCACCTAAGCCTTAGCAGTGACTCCCAGACCAGTTGGCCTTAGTGCACTAGGTGAAGAGGCACCCTCGCTATATATTTTTTTTATTGCCCTTGGTGATAACAAAACCAGTGTCTATTTTTCTCACCATTTTATATTTTATTCATTTTTTTATTTCCTTCATACATCTACTTTAAGACAAGAGCATTTCAAGGTATCCTCTACTATCCCGGGCTTCAAGACGTGTGTAAGTGCGAATAGCAGGGTATCAACATTCAAAATGTTTGGCTTTCCAGAATAGAAACTATTTTTCAGACTTATTTTTATCCTCAGATTAGTGACTTCCTTCATCTTACTAACCCTTGGGACAACGACTCATAACTACTTATTACTAGTTCGTATAAGAAAACTTCTAATTTTCTTGGTTTTCTTAAATTTTTCAAATCATGGATGTAATTTTTCACTATCTAAACTTTTTATTATCTTATTTATGTATAAAAATGTTAAATATTAAACATTTTTATATTTTGAAAATTTTTATAGGTATTTTTAAAAAAAAATTTAATTTTTTTTGGGTTTTGAAAATTTTTACACAAAATGATGAGCCAAAAATTTTTACACAAAATTTTTATGGGTTTTGAAAATTTTTCAATTTTTATAGGTTTTTTTTTAAAAAAATCTAAATTTTTATGAGTTTTTTAAAGAAATGTTTTGTGCTTATGCAAATGATATGCGAATGATACAAAACTAAGCACAAACCTTCCCCAAACTTGTTTTCAACAGTGTCCTCACTGTTGCCAACCTCTATATCTACAAAACTTGTAAGCCTGGGAGGAATTTATTGGTGGGGGCAAAATATATAAGTGAAGATCCTCCCCCAAACTTATTCTTTTCACTCACCTCCCTTCAAAAAGATGATGCGGTAATATACAGGACATGGAGGTGAGACGGAGGAATTTTAATCAAGGTAAAATGGCTCCTGTAAGAACAGGAGCTCCTCCGTGGGGTCAGTGGAAAAATAAGGCTTTAGTCTATGTCCATTCACTTTGAAAAATGTGCCGTTTTTAACATTTTCTACCACTACTGTCCCGTGCGGGTATACAGACCGCACAACAAAAGGTCCCTTCCACCGAGATCGAAGCTTACCCGCGTGAAGGTGTAGTCGTGAATCATAAAGAAGGACTTGCTGACCAGGTGAAAATGTTTTCCTCAAAATGTTCTTATCGTGAAAAACCTTGGTCCTATTCTTTACGATTACAGTGTTATCATAAGCTTCATCGCGGAGTTCGCTTAGCTCATTCAATTGCAGCTTCCGAAAGTGGCAGGCTTGGTTTAAGTCAAAGTTGATTTCCTTAATAGCCCATAATGCTTTATGCTCTATCTCGACAGGTAAGTGACATGCCTTCCCAAACACTATCCTATATGGAGACATTCCTAGGTCGGTTTTAAATGCAGTTCGGAATGCCCAAAGAGCATCCGTCAGTTTGGTCGACCAATCTTTCTATTCTTAGCAACAGTCTTCTCCAGGATTTGTTTGATCTGTCTATTCGAAATCTCAGCCTGCCCGCTCGTTTGGGGATGATAGGGTGTAGAAAGTCTGTGGTTGATTGCGTATTTCCGCATCAGAGTCTCGAAAGACCTGTTGCAGAAATGCGTCCCGTTATCGCTAATGATAGCTCGTGGGTGTCCAAATCGCGAAAAGATATTTTCTTTTAAGAACTTAATGACAACTTTCTTGTCATTAGTGCGACATGGAATGGCTTCAACCCACTTTGAGACATAATCAACAGCCGGAAGTATCTACAAATTCCCAAAGGAGTTGGGAAAGGGACCTATAAAGTCAATACCCCAAACATCGAAAATTTCAACAACTAAGATGGGTTGCTGAAATATTTCATTTCTCCGGGAAATTCTACCCGTGTACTGACATTCTGTACAGGTTTTGCAATGCTCAAATGCGTCCTTGAATAAGGTCGGCCAATAAAATCCACATTGCAACACCTTCTCCGCCGTCTTTCTAGGACCGAAGTGACCCCACAGGCCTGATCATGACAAAAAGAAAGAACACTCTTGAACTCTTCTTTCGGGACACACCGGCGAATGATCTGATCAGGAGAATATTTAAACAGATATGGATCGTCCCAGTAAAAGTGTTTTACTTGGGATAGAAAACGGTATTTGTCCTGTTTTGACCAATCACTGGGTATTAGTCCCGTGACAAGATAGTTCACAATATCCCTGAACCAAGGTTCATTGGATACGCTCAAGAGTTGTTTGTCTGGAAACGAATCATTGATCGGCAGGGTCACAGGGGAAGAAGAGATGCGTGAAAGATGATCGGCTACAACGTTTTCACATTCTTTCTTATCTTTGATAAAAAGATCAAATTCTTGTAATAGAAGGATCCAACGTATTAGCCTACCTTTTGCATCCTTCTTCGCCAGAAGATGTTTCAAGGCAGAGTGGTCAGTGTACACAACTATAGGTGAGCCAATAAAGTAAGGCCTGAATTTTTCTAATGCAAATAAAACCGCCAATAGTTCTTTTTCGGTAGTTGTATAGTTGATTTGAGCATCATTCAGGGTCTTACTCGCATAATAGATCACGTGTGGAATCTTTTCAATGTGCTGTCCTAAGACTGCACCAACTGCAAAATCAGATGCATCACACATCAGCTCAAAGGGGTAGTCTCAATTTGGAGACGATAGAACGGGGGCTGTAGTGAGGGAGTGTTTGAGTGAGTCGAATGCTGCCTCACAATCCGAGTCAAAGTGGAAGGTCGTATCTTTGGCCAAGAGAAGAGTTAAGGGTCTAGCAATTTTGCTAAAATCCTTAATGAATCTCCTATAAAAGCCCGCTTGGCCAAGAAATGATCGGATATCCTTGACGCTTTTGGGATGAGGAAGGTTTTGAATGACATCTATCTTAGCTCTGTCAACCTGAATGCCTTTCCATGAGATAACATGTCCAAGCACAATTCCCTCTTGGACCATGAAATGGCATTTTTCCCAATTCAAGGCTAAGTTCTTCTCTTTGCAACGAGTAAGAACTGCGTCAAGATTTGTTAGGCAGTCGGAAAAAGAGTCTCCGAAAATCGAGAAATCGTCCATGAAAATCTCCAAAAAATTCTCGACCATGTCAGAGAATATCCCCATCATACACCGCTGAAAGGTAGCGGGAGCATTGCACAACCCAAAGGGCATGCGTCTATAAGCAAAGGTACCAAAAGGACAAGTAAAAGTGGTTTTATCTTGATCCTTTTTGGCTATGCGGACCTGATTATAGCCAGAGTATCCGTCCATAAAGCAATAATACGCACGTCCAGCTAAGCGTTCCAGCATCTGATCAATGAAAGGTAGAGGAAAGTGGTCTTTCCTCGTGGCGGCATTGAGTTTTCTGTAATCAATACATACACGCCACCTAGTTTGGGCGCGTGTCTGAATCAACTCATTTGCCTCATTGGTAATAACAGTGATGCCAGATTTCTTAGGGACGACATGTATTGGACTCACCCATTGGCTATCGGAGATTGGGTATATGATACCACTATCAAAGCATTTGACGATCTCTTTCATCACCGCTTCCTTCATGACGGGGTTCAACCGTCTCTGTGGTTCTCGGGTTGGTCTGGCATCATCCATCAAGTGTATAAGATGTTCTACAATTAAGGGACTAATCCCTTTGATGTCCGCCATGGTCCAACCAAACGCCTCCCTATTAGATCTCAATACCGATAAAAGTGCATTCTCTTGCTCTGATGCTAGAGAAGCGGATATGATTACCGGTAAGGACTCATTCTCACCTAAATATGCATATTTAAGATGAGAAGGTAAAATTTTTAGATCTAATGCTGGCGGAGAAATAATAGAAGGTGGGATCATCGAATGATTTTCAGAGTCACAAAGAAGCTCATAGCCTGTAAAAGATATAGACTCGGATGGTGCTGAGTCAGGAGTGGCAGACTCAAGTGTGGAAATGGTGTCCTCACTAAGATCATGTGCAAGGTCAAACAGTGATGTGGTAGTGTCGTCGAGATCTGTAAAGCAAAGTTCCTCAACTCCGCAACTTTCGGGAGCAATCTCATGGACAGAGCACACATCAAGGATATGAGCAGAGGGTTCCGATGGCTGACTTCCAATTTTATATATGTTTAGTTCAATGGTCATATTTTCGAATGATAAGTTCATTGAACCATTTCTACAGTTAATGACAGCATTGGAAGTGGCGAGGAATGGTCAACCCAAAATCACCGGAATTTGGCTCCGGGGGTTTGCTACAGGCTGTAGATCGAGAACAATGAAGTCTACAGGGAATACAAATTCCCCAACCTTTATCAACACATCCTCTAGTTCACCCCTAGGTTTGGTGATCGAACGGTCTGCCATTTGGAGTGTGCAGTGAGCTGGTTTCAACTCTCCAATCCCTAGCTGCTCATAGACAGAATATGGAAGTAGGTTAACACTTGCGCCAAGGTCTAAAAGAGCACGGTTGATGTTTTTACCCCCAATAGAAATCGATATCGTAGGACATCCTGGGTCCTTATGTTTCTTTGGTAGCTGTGGGATAAAAGCGGTGCTAATGTTATTAGACATGAAGACCTTCTTTGGCACTTGCGTCTTCCTCTTCCTAGTGCACAAGTCCTTAAGAATTGTCGCATAAGCGGGGACTTGTTGAATCGCATCTAGGAGAGGGATGTTGATGTTAACCTGTTTGAACATTTCCATAATTTTCTCCATATGTGGACTCGATTTGTGAGCCCTTAACTGATTCGGGTAAGGAGCTTTAGCAATGAGTGCTGGGTCCATCATAGGAGAAGGAAGTGGGGGTAGACGTGATCCCGAAAGAGGAGTGGGGACCATCTGTGGAGAACTAGAAGAGGTGGGCTGAGGTGTCGAGCCTGGTGGGAAATGGAGAATAGGCTCGCGAGAAGGCGGTGGGGTAGAAGAACAAGAATCAGAAGCAGAAGTGTGTGTGTGAGGGAAGGTCTCAGCCGGGGTGTTGATAGGATTTTCAATATCATCAACTTCTTCCCCAACATGTTTATCCAGCACTCTTCCTGATCTCAACGTTGTGACGGCATTTACGTTGTAATGCCCAAGATTCGGTAGGGGTTGAGACGGAAGTTTCCCTTTTTCTCTCGCACTCATTTCGGCTTTAAGTCGTGCAATTTCAGCTTCCATCGTTCTGATACTCTCAGCTTGGGACGCTGAGTTTTTCTTTATATCACTGACGGAAGACCTAACCTCAGCCGACACTTCTATGAAATTTGAAAGGAGTGATTTCATGGTTTGAGTGAATTGAGAGAACTCGTCAGAACAGGTCGATTGCATAGGATTAGACGGTGCATGAGGGTTGACCTGGTTTTGGAAATTTTGTGACTGGTAGGGGTGCTGAGTGAGTTGAAGTGGTTGCTGTTGTGGTGGAGGGACCCGTTGGAATTGATTCGGGTTTGGAACCTTGTTTTGGGGTTGGTTCCAAGCAAAATTCGGGTGATTCCTCTAACCCTGATTGTACGTGGAAAAATATGGATCATTTCTAGGTCTTTGAAATGCGGCATTGGTATGCTCGTGACCTTGAAACGGAGAGTTTAATGGACATTCTTCCGTTAAGTGAGAAGGATCAGAACAGCACCCACATACAGTTTTGGGGAGCGACATCGGGTTTAGGGAGGCTGCTAAAAATTTGTGTTCCATAGCTTCGAGCTTCTTTTGCATTGCTGCCATCTCATCTCGAACACCTATGGACACGTCAATTTGGTGTACACCACCCCTAGACGATGGCTGGGTTCCACTCTCCCACTGTAAGGACTTTTCAGCGAACTCTTCTAAAAATTTCCAAGCTTCCCCATCATCCTTGGTCATAAAGGTGCCTTGACACATGTTTTCAAGGTTTTGTTTAGTGGTAGAGTTAATGCCCTCATATATGATTCGGCAAAGATCCCATCTCGGGATGCCGTGATGTGGGCATTGAACCAAAAGATCCTTGAATCGTTCAAAGCATTTTGAGAATGGTTCAGCCGGAAGCTGGGTGAATTGATATAGTTCGCTACGGATTCGAGTTGTCTTTTGCATAGGGTAGAATTTCTTAAGGAATGCCGCAACGAATTCTTCCCAATTCGTAATGGAATGTGCGGTGGTGTTATACAGCCACTTCTCGGCTATATCGCACAAGGTAAATGGAAGAAGTCGTAGACGCATGGCATCCACAAAAAGTTGTGACGTACCCATCATCACGCATACGTTTTCAAATTTGGTGATAAAGACGTATGCGTCTTCAGTCTCGAGACCGTGGAATTTGGGTAGAAGGTTGATGTATTGGGGTTTAATCTCAAAATTATCCCCATTGGCTGGTGGAATGGATAAGCAGGTCGAGAGAGGACCTCGCAAAGGATAGCACCTCTCTTGGAGAGAGATGCGGGGAGGATTCTGTGCACCAACGGATGGCGGCAGAGCAGCGGTAAAGAGGTTCGATGGAGACGGATCCATCGGAGTGGGTGTGGTGGTGGGTAAAAGAGAGGTAAATGGAGAAATACCGGACTTCAGAGTCGATCGAGGGGACGCGGACAAGTCGGGCACTAGAATTCCGTGTCCAGCCTATCTTGCACTTAAAAGGGTTAGTACAAGTGGCAGCGTGACTTATAATTAGGGGAAATGAATGAATGCGGTGTTTGTTTTGAAAATGATACGGATTTTTTTTGAAAATATGATGCGATCACAACAAATGCAACAAGCAACCCTAAAATCTATGGTTACCTAGGTCAAAGCTCTAGACCGCTCCTAACTGCCAAAAGACAAGTCGCAGGATCAATCCTCCACTGCCTCTTTGTCTCTCCTGTGGCCAGGTAAGTGCCAGGTAAGTGGGAGGTTCTCCACTACGTAAGTAGTGGGCCTAATTAAGTAACCACTAGCCTTCGACACACTTGCCTTAGACACCACAAAAGAAACGCGGATAAACAATGGATTACCCACGGCCTTCTTCTGTCCTAAGTGAGCGCGACGGTCCTTAGAGTCATCTCTAGATATTTTTTAGTTAATGAGGGTAATGCGGATGCAAGTTTGTGATTTTTGGGGCTTAGGAAGGGTAATGAACTCCCCACCTAATTTGGATTTGGCCATGCCCCTTAATGTCCGTATTAATATGCAAACAACCACAAAATCAAAAACACGCACAATTTACTTTGCTTTTTGCGGCGCTGCGATTTTTTTTTGCAAAGAAGCCTGCAACAAATTGTTAATTGGAGCAGATGAGGAAGCAGATAAGAAAGTTTTAGAGGACCTGAGAGAAATTTGGAACTGAGATGCTCCTGAACCGCCGCGATTCCGCCGCGGGAGTCAAGTAATGCCGCGGTTCTGCCGCGCCTCAAGCTCCTTTCTGCACAAAAATTTACCAGAGCACTCCTGAACATTTCCTTAACTCGCTGAAATTCTCCAAATATTTTTCCAATTGCACAGCAAGCTCCAGATTTCCTTGCAATTTACCACAACAACACGTTTAGTCTTTTGCGCGAGTTTTGATCTACAAAATTTTAGATGGAATAAACTTTTCAACTCAAATTTCAAAAAATTGAACAAATTAGCACACGATCCCCGGCAACGGCGCCATTTGATTGAATGAAATTTTCCGATTGTGTCGGTTTAGAAAATTGTATATAGAAATCACAACCAAAAATATTTTGACCGCAATCAATAACGGTGTCGGATGTAGCGCGTTAGTAAGTGCGGATCGTCCACAGGAAAAGTGAGATTCGTTCACTTTTCGAATTAGATGAGTCGAAAATTTAGAGAAAAGAAAACCATTCATGATTTGTAATTGAATATCAAGAATTACAAAAATCTAGATCTAGAAAAAACATTAAAATCAAGAATTGAGATGTATGATAATTTCCAACCAACAATCAAGATTCGAAGTGTAGCTCGTAGGAGTAGATCGGATCTATAGATGTGATGAGATCTAATGATTACTCATTCTTATCCATTAACGAATTGATACTAAATCGATAAAAATTTACCGAGGGTTAAGGATCTTGCGAAGAATTTTAGGGATTCCTCATCTCATCCTTTGTCCTTTCGATGAATCTCATTCAAGATCTAGCTTCTAGTAAATCTAATGATCGATCTTTGATCTCTAGTTTTGAGCGAACACAATCAAGAAAGCATTGTCTCGAAACTAGATCATCGATCATTAGATTCACAACAATTTACAAATGTTATAGGATTTAAGAATTGTAAAAGAGTTTAAATCATCATCATCTATTGATCGTCACAACTCCTACACGAGCGGAGTTTTACTCAAACATCATAATAACAAACACAATCACAAATTGAGATCGAATCATAATGCTTGAATTAAAAGATAAGCAAGATGTAGAAATTTCACCTTTATTTATCGACAAATTTCGTTACAACTCTTTTGAATTTACAAAAGGAAGGAACTAGATAGTCGATTTCGGCTTCGCTCGGCTCCTTGAGTCGCGGATCTCCTTGAATCTCTTGCTCCGATGAAATCCGGCGTCGCTTTCTAAAGGTTGAAGGCACTTTTGCTTGAATGGTACTCTGGATCTTGATGTTGATTTTGGAATTGGAGTTAGGGTTTTGAGGCACAAGTCGTGTCACTCAACTTGTGGGTAGAAGATGATGGATGATTCTTGAACCACCTCAACCCTAGATCTAGGCTCCTTTTTATAGACCTAAAAACCCTAGATCTAGGATCTCAAAATTGAATTTTCCCTCCAAAACTTTGTTAAGAGAGCCTTCTAGAAATAGTTTGTTAAGCTGAGCCTTCTAGATGCGCCACGTGGAGTTTCTGGGGTCTTCTGGAAGCTTAGGCCGTTAGAGGAGACACGTGGAGCAAATCGGGAGGGTTGACGCCATCAAGCCGCCGCGGATCCACGGCGCAAGCCGGCTCCTGCCGCGGATCCGCGGCTCTGTTGAAGCTTCAGGGCTGGGGCTCTTCTGGTGGTTCTTGGGCTGATATTTGGGCCATTTTATGATATGTTGAATCATGTAATTAGCCTTTAATCACTTCCAGATCTTTGGCCTTTGAGTTGGCGTATTTTATCTGCACTGTTTTCTCAATTTTGGGCTTTGCTTCTGGAATTTCCTGCATAGACTCCAAGACAAGAGTTGCGCTATACAAGAATGATGCGATGCCATGTTAAACACACAATTCCCTAAAAGTGCCGGTTTTAAAGTCTAACACATGCAATCTGGTATTTCAGAGATGTTTTGCTAATATGTGCAATATGAATACCGAACACTTCGAGATGAGTGCAAATGATAGGGAAATTGCCATGTTAAAAATGCAGTATTTTCGACTGATCAAATCTTATTAATGAATGTCCCATCATTTAAGTTACCTAAACATCAAAGATAAATACAACATACACTTATGCCATCCGCATTCGCCTCGATGTCCCGTCATGCACTGTTAGGTTAGGTAACTAACGGCAGAGCGGGGCAGGGCTAGCGCGGGTGTAAAACATAAGCAACGTCTATATAATATATCATATATACTATATACAATATCTATCTCAACATATCAAATGATCACATCAAAGATATCGCAGCAGAAAACAACATATGAAATATACGATATACTAGGATTTCCGTGTTTTATTTTGAGCCTGTATAAAACACGGATTCCACGGTCGTAGTGAATAACCAAACCCACATCCCTAGACCCCTACGAGAGCGGCAAGCAACCCTACCAATTCTAGAGTTAGGAGACCCAGACTCGACTCCTCGAGATGGTCTCCCACTGGACCTTAGAACACAGTTACTTGTGCTCTTCTCCTTGGGTCTATCCTAATGCGGAAAAGTAAATAATATACATTAACAGTGACATATTCCTCAACCCGGAAGTGCCCCAATAAATGAATATTACATACATTGAATTTTACATGAATGAAAATGAAAAACTCTCATCTCACATAAAAACCCCCGGCTATTCAAACACGACGATCCAATATAACATATCACAGTAACACATAACATCACATGTCATCAACGTAAATAAATATGCGTATCCCAATTGTCGTTGACGTATAGCAACGAAACCGGCGATACCCTACATATGACACTTACGGTCGCAGAAAAGAAAATGAAAATTACAACGGTTGGAATCCGCAACCACCGTAGACATCATAAACCCGTAATATCTCATATTGCGGATTTCATGCCTAACAATATGAATTCCATATACATCACATGCCTAACAATTATAAACCCCGCATTTTAGTCTCGATATTGAAAACACTTTCCAATAATAAGTCGGGTACTTCAACAAGATTCCCGACATCCCGATCGAATGCTCATCGGAAACTTTAGTAGACGGCCGCACCCCCCGATACCGACGACGAATTGCACTTAGGCGGAACACCGCGGTCGCGAGCACCCGGACGGATGCTTTTTGGCAACGGAGTTCTCCTACAGTCACTTGGTCGGGGTTATGGGGCGTGGCTATCTAGTAATGTTACCCGGCGAGTATCCGAATACACAAAGTGATTGCGACGGACTTTTGATCGCATCAAAATCCTGTGGCAACCGATTAAATGAGACTAAATTTCTAGACTTATAAAATTCAAATATTGTGGATTCCAATTATTGTATCACAATATACTAGACTATATTAAACGCTTCGACCAAATCAAACAACACCCACATCTCCGGATAAGCTCAACACTTTAGCAAAGTTAAAGTACCCAAAACGTGCCACAGTACCTATGATCCAGCCGTAGAAGGATCAAACCAACGCCTCACCTATGACACCGTGGAACTACGGCAAACCCTAGGGTTCAAGTCGCGGTTCCGAGGGCATAGAATCGAGTTAAGGTTTTTGTTCTTCTAGAGGGTCCATAGAGTTACTTGCACGAACATCGAATATAATTAACTTAGAAAAATTCCAACACTTGGAAATTTCAGAGGGGGGCATGGGGTGATGTTTGAAGATCATTCGAAGTGTCAAACATAGACTAGGTTACAATCACAATGTTAAATTTTACGACTACGAAACACTCCGTTTTGGTCCTATAGCAAAATTAACATTACAGGAAATTTTGGACCAAACAAACAATACCTGAAACCCCAAAATACACACACCAGAGCATAAAACAAAAACGATGCACAGAGGAGCATCAGGGGCCGGCCTCCTCGGATTTCTAGGGAGAGTGCTTTCTTTTCTCACTTGTGCATGAATGATATATATGTGATATATATTATATCATGCTTGGTTATACATCAAACATGGGTGAGTATTTGTCATGTGCACTAGGGGTATCACATACATGAATTTGCACTTGTTTGCAAAATTTTTAGAGACCTTTTGAAAAAAAACAGAGAGCATTATGTGAAGGGTTCCAGAAATTATGTGTTAACAGATTTGTTTCGTTTCCGTATTAATCTAACATTGTCTAAGTTTCTAGTTAGGCTCTGATACCATGTCGGGATTCCTCAGCACCTAGCCTAGGGTTTGCAAGCATCACACATGCCATAAAAAAATCAAGAGGGTGCTAAGCAATTAAACCAAGAATAATGCTAGAAAACTAGGGTAACAATATATGCAATCTATCATCACAAAAAGAAGTGAAAAAATTACAACCTTTGTAGGTCCGGTCCTTTACTTCTAAAGCTCCGTGTTGACGTCCCTTCGATGTGATCATCGAAGTCCCGAACTCTAGTATGGATTTCCCCGGTGATATGAACAAACTTGCTAGTAGTCTTCGAAGCCGAAGATGATCTACGTCGAGGTGACTCAAACTCAAGCTAACCCTTCACTAGGTCAAGAACTTTGTGAAGAGAACACCCTAAACTAAATGGCAAGTAGTAGAGGATGATAAAATAGGAAGTGGGTTCACTTTAGATTTTGATTTCTCACTTTTTTTCTTCACTTAGAGAAATCTAGAAAGTTTTTTTCTTTTGGATGGAAAGAAGAAGAAGAATGAGAATGAAAACTCACGTGAAGATAATGATAATTATGCAACCATGGGTGAGTTAGTATCATCCACTAACTATTGTAGAGACATAACCATGGCTAATTATAATGGTTTGGTTAATAAATATCTTAATTGAGACAAAATAAGCGGACTTTGTCAAAGATGCTTCAAGCTTCATGAAGCTTCAAGTCATGACAAAAGATACCACCATTTTGAATAATTAAGATAAATAAAAACAAATTATAATTAGCATGGTGTATGTCACACACACACCCATGTTTGCATGTATCATCAATCATGATACAAAAGTGTACACAATTATATATCACATATACACTTTGTGCACATCAAATGAGAAAATAATCTTAAGTGAACCAATACTAGTTAATGTAAAGTAATATATCAAATATATAATTATACATTAAATCATTAAATCAACACTTGATTTAATGATCCGGTCATATCGCATATAACCGACTAATATCTAGTGTATCAATATATCGAATCAACACTTGATTCGGTAACCCGGCTATATCGCATATAACCCACCGATGATACAAATCGCAAGAATAGAATACAGTATCACATACTGGTATTATTCTCGGTTCCGCACATATCATATACGTGCTCCTATTTCGTTTCTCTTGAGCCAGGAAACCTCTGTGTAGGACTCTAAAGACTCGTCAATACGCCGGCAGTTGGTTGTGATCATATCAGTTACCCACAAGCCGCAAGCAGTCTGCTAAATGTAACGGCCACCCGGGTATTGAGCGATCAGAAGATCAACGAGCAAGCCTGCTCACACTCCTGCGAATCCGATCAGTAACACTCACCGCACATTCTGGTCTGTTCGTCTGATATGTCGCATATCTCGCCTTGGGGTGGTAAACGTCAGACCCCGGTAGCTTGATAAGTCATGCCGATGTAAGGTCCGTAATGAGCGTGAAACTACTGATAACACTAACAAGTAAATCACATCAACCCTGGCCAGGGATTTCATGTTATGGCCAATCGAGCATAGCGCAACATCAACCCCCAATATCGGGAGAGACGAATCCCCTCCTATCGCTCATTGCCTCCATATGACTCGAGACTGTACCCAAAAACCACCTATTTGCACGACTCAGTAGAACCGTGGTAGGATGGAAATCAAAGCACAGTGCGAGACATACAAGACTCTATGACGATCTCGGGTCAACAGACTAAGTTGTACCAGTGTCACCAAAGAACTGCCATCTGACGTGAGGTATAATACCATCTGGGAGTTCTCGGCGAGTCCGTTCAGTGTACCCAGTCTCCACTGAGCACCCGTATACCATCTCCGATGTCAAACACTAATGGATATGGGAACATCCATCGCCGATCACATGGGTCGAGAAGATATACGCTAGTCTACTCTGGAATATCAATGCCCCGTCTCGATATTCCCACGATTAGGAACATTGAAGGATGTACTCATGGACTACCCTTGCCCCATTAGTATGATCTGCATCATAATCCTGGAAGTCGAGTACACATCCTAAGGGCTTTATCAACATGTAACAGAGAGACAATAAGTGTACATGTTAAGATAAAGAGCAACCATATAGCGTACTATCTTGTCGAGCAAGAAAGTCATCACTATATATGTCCAAGCATCCACTATGATATACATCTCATGTATAATAATGGCCTCTAGGGCATACATACAACTAACAGCTAGCACATGTTCGCACCCATCCTCAGTTATTGGATCGTATTCGAGAGACACAACCCGCAGATTCTCGTATATCGGAGATTATGGATCATTTTAGGTAGGGCAGAGAGTTGGAGTTCGTGATAGATGACCATGGAGTATTACGTTTTGGGACTCGTCTTTGTGTGCCAGATTCAGATGGACTGAGACGTGAGATCTTAGAGGAGGACCATCGATCAGCATACAGTATCCATCCTGGTTCCACCAAGATGTATCATGACTTGAAGGATATTTATTGGTGGGAAAGAATGAAGAGGGATGTTGCGGAGTTTGTTTCGAGATGCTTGACTTGTCAGTAAGTCAAGGCCGAGGACCAGAGGCCGGCAGGAGAGTTGCAGCCCTTGCCTATTCCGGAGTGCAAATGGAACAGATTTCCATGGATTTCTTTGTGGGTCTACACAGGACTAGCAGTAGGTATGATTCCATCTGGGTGAATGTAGATAGATTGACAAAGGCAGCTCACTTTCTTCCATTAAATACGACGTATGGGTTTGCGCAGTATGCTCGGATTTATATCGACGAGATTGTACGATTGCATGGAGTTCCGACGTGCATAGTATCCGATAGGAGTACCCAGTTAACCAGCAGGCTATGGCAGAAACTTCTAGAAGCTCTTGGTACACGATTGAGTTTTAGTACAGCTTTTCACCCACAGACAGTTGGTCAGTCAGAGCGGACCATTCAGACTCTAGAGGATATGCTTCGATCTTGCATCCTTGATTTCGGTGGTAGTTGGGATCATCACTTACCTTTGATAGAATTCTTCTACAATAACAGTTTTCAGGAGACGATCCAGATGGCACCCTTTGAAGCTTTGTATGGGAGGAAATGTCGATCACCTGTTTGCTGGACGGAACTGAGCGAGAGTAGCATTTTGGGACCGCAGATAGTACAGGAGACTACGGAAAAGATTCAGTTAATGCGGGAAAGAATGAGAGCGGCCCAGTGCAGACAGAAATCATATGCCGATTGACGCCGTCGTAGACTCGAATTTGAGGTAGGAGATCATGTGTTCCTTCGTGTATCTCCGATGAAGGGTGTGATGCATTTCAGGAAAAAGGGGAAGCTCAGACCCAGATATGACGGACCTTACGAGATTCTAGAGAGAGTGGGTGTTGTGGCTTATCGTTTAGCACTTCCGCCGAGTTTTCCCTATGTGCATCCTGTGTTTCACGTGTCTATGCTTCGCAAGTATCTTCACGATCCTTCTCACGCGATCCAGCATCAGACCTTACAGCTTAAGCCGGATTTATCCTACACAGTGTAGGCAGTGGCTATTCTTGACCGGCAGACAAAGAAACTGAGATCAAGGGTACTTCCATCTGTAAAGGTTCTTTGGCGAAGAACGAATCGCGAGGAGATTACTTGGGAGACCGAGGATGCGATGCGAAGGAAATTTCCACATCTTTTTGAAGATATGTCTAGTTGAGTTTTAAATTCGGGGACCGAATTTTCTTAAGGGGGGAATATTGTAACATTTTGAAAATTTAGAAATAAATAAAATTAATTAATTAAATAATAAAAATGTTAAATTCAAAAGTTATTAAAACCAAATAAGACATTTTCATAAGTATGTGAAATTAATAAAATTAAAAATTTAGTATGTAACATAAATAAATTATAAGGGTTTTAATGTGAAATTTAGCTTCATTTTAATTAAAATGGTGTTATATAATAACATAGGTAGTGAGGGGTTTTGTGTAAAATTTAGGAAATTGTGCAAACTTGGGATTTTGAGGGTGTAAGTGAAAAAGAGGGATAGATAATGGTTAGCTCAGAATTATCACAAGAATAAAACAAATGGAAGTGATAAAGCTTGGACACCAACTACTTGCATGCACACTCCAAGCACAACACTTATTCCTTGCTTGAGAATGACACACCTTGCTTGGT
The DNA here is from genome assembly GCA_030015575.1 of Agapanthus africanus. Classification (NCBI taxonomy): domain Eukaryota; kingdom Viridiplantae; phylum Streptophyta; class Magnoliopsida; order Asparagales; family Amaryllidaceae; genus Agapanthus; species Agapanthus africanus. The sequence goes on along the minus strand of JASDDO010000026.1, from coordinate 391,983,915 downwards.
GACACCTCCTCCTACACCTCACTCTTTCCCTTGACCATATATTATGTGTTCAGTCATTATAGTCAAATTAAAATTCTGAAATTCAAAACAAAGAGAAAGAAAATACTTAGAACTCACAAAAGAGAAATAAAAGAAAAGAGAAGTGAAGAAGAAGAACTAGGCTAAGGATTTCCACCATCAAGCTAGGAGATAAGGATTTGGGTGTCTTGGAGGAAGCTTTTCAACCATCCTCAGTAGGTAAAATTCTTAAATCAGAAGATTTTAGTTCTGTAATTGTAAATTTTAGAATTCGAATATCGTATTCTAGGTAAAACTTAGCTCTGTGTTAATCTGCTATAGTTTAGGTGAAAATTTATTTAACCAAACAATGCATAAATATTGTATGCTAGACCTCGAACAAACCCTATGAATACGAATGAAGGGGCTCGTATTTTGGCCGGCGAGATATAGGAGATTTCCGGCGTCGCCGAATTTTTAGTGGTGTTTGGTGTTTTGTGTTTTAGGGTAGGTCTCTGTATAGGTGTTGGGGTATTTTGCTATTGTTTATTTAAGTTAAATTAACAATATATAAAATCTGGGAACTAATATCGGAAAAGGGATCAAAATTCTAAAATACGACAAGATTAATTCGTAACGCGTTTAAGTTTTCTGTTGCAAACAGCGAGGGGTTAAAGTCCCGTTAAGTTAAATGTTAGATAGTTTAGAATAGTCGTACGTGGTATAGTTAATACTTAACACTCGTATTTATATATTTCGCCGTATCGAAGTTAGCCGTTTCTTATTCAAATTAATATTTGATGTTAGATTCAAATACGGGAACTTCGGAGGCCTCATGGAAAGGAAAAGGATTGGCGATTTCTGAGTAGTTTACGATGTATTCTTATGTGTAGACTAAACATCTAACGGGGGATCTTTTATAGATGGCGTGATACGCCCGTAGTTTAGTTTAGATAAAAATAGGCATTTAAGCTAATTCTATGCATTCATATAAACATATACATCTCCATGTTAATAGTTGTTAGAACACTGCACAATTATCGACGAGTTATGCCGCACACGCACATATCAACCTGTTACACCACACCTCGTCGATATTGACATGTCACTTTCACACTTATTAAGTATCCTGTTAAATATGATTCCTATCATACCTTAACATCAATAACAATAGTAAATTGCATCAATGACATCATGTTTCGTATTCCAGTGTTATAAGTTGATATAAGAGGCATTTGTATTATTGATGACTTATGGTTTTGAGTTTTCCGATACTATTGTGTAAATTCAGTGATTTTCATATTGATGTGAGATGTCCACCAAGAGATGCTGTTTTTATGATTTGGTTTTTATTCCGGGCCGAGTGGGGGAGTTATACGGTCGCGGATTTTTTACGTTATCCAGACTCAGTGGGGGAGCTATACAGTCGGATTCATGGTGGACCCGGTCGAGACCGAGGGGCAGGAAAGCCGCATTTGAGGCGTAGAGCCTAGCGAGGATACTCGATACCGGAGATAGTTGTAAAAACACGGCGGATATCTAGATGATACCGACCGGTGTTATTGATTACAGGATCGTTCGAGGAATGATGCCTGAGAGAAACGAAAGATTTGTGTCGATGTTGGACACGGAAAGATAAACTTTATTTGGAAATAAGTGATGAGATTACAGTTTTTGGTTTATATGATTAGTAGTACAAATTCATGTTTCCTACATTCTATCTGTATCCATATTGCAGTTAATTATAGTTCGTCATATTTACATTATCAGCCGTTATATATTAGTTTTATTCACTGAGTTGGCAACTCACCCCCGTTGTGCCACAGTTCCTTGCAGGACTCGTGTGGACGGTTAGCAGCAGTGCAGATCCACTTATCAGATTTTATCGCATATTTTGCTAGGTGGGTTACATATATAGTAACCCCCCTTTTCGGTATTGTATATTGAATCTAGAAAATCTCCATCAGACCCTGTATTATAACTTAGAAAGAGAGGTGGTTGTATGTATATTATTTGGCAGATGAGATCGTTTAGTTATGTTAAATGATATTCTTTTACTTATGTTTGATATTCTTATTGATGTCATATAAAGTTGTATATTTATTTCCGTTGTTGACATTGTTGATCCCAACTAAGGATGCAATCAAATTAAACACTTTATAATTTCTTTTACAATTATTTCAATAGGAAGTTACTGTTAAAATCTTAAATACTTAAAACTGCGATTTTTACTTAAAAACTAAATTTTCCTAAAATTCCGCAAAAAAAAGGTTTTGATCTTGGTTTTTGGCTTACTCGGGTTGTGTAGATATCATTAAATACTATACAATCTAAGTGTCGGTCACATCCAAACTTTGGGTCGTGACAAAATTCCTTTTCTAAAAAGGTGGCATGCTGAGAAACAAAACACCTTTTGCTCCTCAGTTAGGTAGAAGATATACTCTCGCAAATGTTCAGGATATCCAACAAACTTACAGAGCTGACCTTGCCTTGAGCTTGTCCGGATTTTGCTTTTCAACATTGGCCGGACAAACCCATATCTTAACTCGTTTAAGACATAGTCTTTTCCCATTCCATATCTCATATGGAGTGGTAGGCACTGATTTGGACGGAACCCCATTCAATAGGTATGCAGCTTTTCAAGTGCATAACTCCAAAAGGAAACAGGTAACTCAGCAGTACTCATCATAGAGCGCGCCATATCTCATAGGGTGCGATACCTCCTCCCCGATACACCGTTGTGCCGTGGTGTACTCGAAGGAGTAAGCTGAGAGAGAATCACATTCTCCTTTTAGAAATTCCAGGAACTCCATGTGCAAGTATTCTCCTCCTCGATCACATCGAAGGACTATAATACTTTTACCCGTCTGGTTCTTTAACTTCAAGCTTATATTCCTTGAATTTCTCAAATGTTTCAGACTTATGTTTCAACAGGAACATATGTCTGAATCCTGAGAGAAGATCTGTGAATATAATGAAGTACGAAGAACCAGCCGTGGCATTTGTAGACATAGGACCGTATACATCATCATGTATCTGTCCCAAGAGTTCACTAACTCTTTTTCTGTTTTCAGTAAACGGAGTATAGGTCATTTTATCTTTGAGACAAGACTAGCAAGTATCATAAGATGAAAATTCGAACAGATTCTTATATTCATCTTTATGTAACTTAGCTGGTCGTATAGCAATGATATGACCTAGTCTACAATGCCACAAGAAGGATTCGTTCATTTCTGAACTCCTCCTCGTGTGTGTGTTCTATATAGTTTGAACTGTGGTTTGATTTAGAAAGTATATGCTATTTCATAACGTGCCTGATCTAATCAACTCTTGATTCGGGAAAATGTTCATAACATTATCCTCTAATACAGAATTAAATCCTTCTTTAACTTAATAATGAAACTGATGTAATGTTGTATATCAGGTTCAGTATCTAATAAAATTTGTTCAGAATCAATGCATTAATACAAGGTGATATTTGCCAACTGACTTGGCTGGAACAATTGCACCATTCTTTAACACTTAGAGACATATCACCCAATCTCTGTTCTCTACCTTTCTGTAGCCCATGTAACATATTACATATGTGGGATCCTGATCCGGTATCACATACCCAGGACGTAGAGGATACTGAGAAACAGTTCTCGGTAATGAACACACCCGAAGAAGATACATCAACATGCACTTTCTTCGATTGGATGTCATGGGAATCCGGATATTCCCCTATTTCCTTCTCGGACTAATAACAATTATAAGATAGAGCGGAACCAACGTTCCCTAGCTCAGTATAATAAGTATGTTCGGTCAATGCAACCATATTATTATCCTGATTAAGGCGTGACATGGTCGCTACCAGGAGAGAGATAGAAGAAAACACTCAGCGTATGCTCTTGCAAGATCAGATTGGTAATTTGTTTGTCTAATCAGGATGGCTTCCACTGTTTTTATCAAATCTTCCTTCAAACCTTAATAGGTAAGACTAGCCGGGATTAATTACACCCTACAAGTTCGCTAATCTTTCGTCCAGGCCAGTGTCGGCACTTTGAGGGAGGTTCCCTGTGCTTTCACACGGACCTAATTAAAATAAACCTCATTTTCCCAAAGGCGTAACCCCGTTAACACCTTTCTAGACACCTACTTGATCGGCTAATTGTAATGTGTAAAACTCTCCCAGGAGTAACTCTTACTCGCAGTGGGTATCGGGATCCAACTATCTCATAGAAGGTATGCAATCTCATTGCATATTTCAACACTTGAAATTCCTGATAATATTCTGCCCCTAGCGTCCTATGACCTTGACGTAGGACAACAAAACATAGTCCGCTAGTCAAGTTCAACCCGTACATTTTATGATTGAATTAAACCCATCCGCACGACCTTTGACGCAGGCCAACAAAGTCGTACGACTACCCTAACTCAATCGCATCATATGCTATAGTAGATAAGCATAAATAGCTACCACACACTACGCCTTGACGCATGCCAACAAACGTAGAACGAATACTATGAAGTACTTATCTGAAATGACGGAGGGCTACGAAGGTTTTTAAGAAAGCCATGAGCTTAATGAACTTGATATCGTTGTAGAATCGAGTGCTTTTGAAAAATGAGTGTTTTTGAGGCTTTTACTAGTTTTTCTGAAGAGGTCACTCCCGGTGAAGGGATCTCGGCTCTTTCTTTATCGAATAAGGTGCGAGATATTTCACAAATACCACAATGCAAAGAAAAAACTATAGAAGCAATCAAATGACAAACCGAGTGAGTTGTAGCTTCTGCTAGTTTCGCTAAAGAGGTCACTTCAGGTGAAGGGATCTCGGCTCTTTCCTTATCAAATAAGGTGCTGAATATTCTACAAATAATACCGCTATGCAAAGCAAGAACTAGAGTTACTATTTTTTAAACAAGTTTCTACAACATCTTTAGTTTTCTTTTATTTCAATAATCTCATTAATGAAGTCCCATCAATTTATGCTTCCTAAGAATCACATATGAAACGAAAACAGCAATAGTTATTATTTATCATATATATAATATAGGCATTCGTCTCAGAACATATCAAGTGATCACATCACAAAATATCAGCAGCGGAAGAACACATATGAAATATTGGATATGCTAGGAATTCCGTGTTTTAAATTAAGCCTGTATAAGACACGGATTCCACGGTAGCGATGAATAGCCAAACCCACATCCCTAGACCCCTACGAGAGCGGCATGCAACCTTACCAATTCTAGAGTTAGGAGACCCGATCTCGACTCCTCGAGATGTTCTCCCACTGGACCCCAGAACCCGGTTACTTGTGCTCCCCTCCTTGGATCTATCCTAATGCGGAAAAGTAAATAATATACATTAATGGTGACAGCATCCTCAACCCGGAAGTGCCCTAATAAAAGAATATTACATACAAGCTTTTACATGAATGAAAATGAAAAACTCTCATCTCACATAAAAACCCCGGCTATTCAAAACACGACGATCCAATATAATATATCACAGCAACACATAAAATCACATGTCATCAACGTAAGTAAATATGTGTATCCCAATTGTCGTTGACGTATAGCAACGAAACCGGAGATACACAACATATTACACTTACGGTCGCAGAAAAGAAAGTGAAAAACTACAACAATTGGAATCCGCAATCACCTTAGACATCATAAACCCAATGTGGATTCCATGCCAAACCAAATGAATTCCTTATACACAATTATAAACCCCGCATTTTATTCTCGATATTGAAAACACTTTACATTAACCTTTCGGGTAATTCAACAAAATTCCGGATAACCTGATCGAATGCTCGTCGGAAACGTTAGTAGACGGCCGCATCCCCGATGCCGTCGACGAAGTGCACTAAGGCGGAATACCGCGGCCGCGAGCACTCGAACGGATGCTTTTGGCGACGGGGTTCTTCTTCAGTCACTTAGTCGGGGCTATGGGGCGTGGCTATCTACTAAAGTTACCCGGCGAGTATCCGCGTACATTACGTAATTGCGACGGACTTTTGATCCACATCAAAATTCCATGGCAACCAATCAAATGAGACTAAACTGCTAGATTTATAAAATTCAAACTAGTTATCACATAACTAATTTTGTGGATTCCAAATATTGTATCACAATCACAGATAGCTAGACGAAGTTAAACTTTTTGATTGAATAAGCAAACACCCAAAATTTCCCAACAAGCTCAATACTTGAGCGGAGTTTAAAAAGTACCCAGAATCTGCCACAACTCCTATGAACCATCCGTAAAAGGTCCGACCCATGCCTCACTCATGTCGCTACGGAACTGCGGCAAACCCTAGGGTATTACCGCGGTTCCGCGATCCAAAAAGTCGAGTTTGGGTATCGTTCTTCTAGAGGGTCCACAGAATCGCTTGCATGATTTTCTGAAGATTTTAAACTCGGGAAAAATCCAACACTTGGAAAATTTCCAGCGGGCAAAATATGAGTTATTGATATCCGTTCGAACATTTTAACATCGTCTAAATAACTCGAATACATGTTAGAATTACAATTATGAAACACTCCGAGTTGCCTTTGCAGAAATTTAACATCACATGAAAATTTAGCAAAAACAAACAACACCTGAAACACCAAAACCCAGAGACTGGAACACCATGAAAATCTGAAGCCCAGAGGAGCAAATTGAACCGAGCATGCCTGTTTTAAGACCAATGCGGCCGGCCACTTTTGCACAAAACCCCCTCAAATTTTCTTGGTATTCATGTCATATCTCATACAACATTCTGCAGTTGTTTAAAAATATTTTAGAGGACTTTTTAAATTCGATAGAAACTGGGTTGCAATGTTTAAAGTTTTGGAGTAGTTTCGGTTTCGTAATGTAACAAACATAGTTTAAATCTCTAGCTTAGCTTTGATACCACTGTAGGGTTACTTAGCAAGGCAGCAAGGTTTCCGGAGGCATCGTCCATACCGTTTTTTTAAAAATTGCCGTTCTAAATAACTCTAACCCTAGAATCGTAACTAGAGATTTAAACAAAATATCTTGCAAACAACTTTGCAACTAAGTGAATGAGGAATACAACCTTTGTAGACCGGTCCTTCACTTCAAATGCTCCGTATAGAAGTCCCTTCGCTGCGAGTAAGAATCTCCCGAACTGTTGAGAGGCTCCACAAAGTGAAACATGCAAACTTGCTCGAAGTCTTCGAGGCCGAAGATGATCTACGTCGAGGAGACTCAAGCTCATGCTACCTCTTCACTAATGGTATATTAGTGAAGCAAACACCCTAAACTAATAGTAGAGAATGATGAAGTAGAAAATGAGCTCTCTTTAGTTTTCTTTTTCTCGCAATATTTTCTCACCTTGAGAAAAGCTAGTGAGCATTTTCATGAGGAAGAAGAAGCTCAAGTGAAAAATGAGAGAATGAGCTCATGAGGTGAGAATATGAACCATGGATGAGTTAGTGTCATACACTAACTCATGTAGAGACTTAACTAGGGTTGAGGATAATGGTTGGGTTAAATAAATATCTACAAGTGAAAACAAAAATGGTGGACTTTGTCAATATTTCCACAAGCTTCTACAAGCTTGTAGCCATGACAATTTCCATCCCATTTTTGAATTAGTTAGAAAAATATAAACCCTACATTATCTTAACTATAGTGTAAGTCGCATACACCCATGAAGCATGTGGCATCAAGCATGACACAATAAAATGTACATTAATATATATCACATATATACTATATGCACACACGTGAGAAAAAGAATACTTAGTGAGAAAATATTTGTTAATGTAAGTTAATATATCAAATATATAATTATACATCAAATTATCAAATCAACACTTGATTTAATAATCTGGCTATATCACATACAACCGACTAATATCATATGAATCAACTTATCGAATCAACACTTGATCCGATAACCCGGCTATATCTCATATAACCGACCGATATCACATATTGCGAGAATAGAATGCGGTATCACATACGCGCATTAATCTCGGTCCCGCACATATCACATATGTGATCCTACTTCGATTCGCATGAACCAGGAAAGCTCTGTGTAGGACTCTAAAGACTCGTCAATACGCCGTCAGTAGGTGATGATCATATCGAACACCGACAAGCCGCAAGCGGTCTGCTAAATGTAACGGCCACTCGGGTATTAAGCGATTAGAAGATCAACAAGCAAGCCTGCTCATACTCCTGCGAATCCAATCAGTAACACTACCGTACAGTCCGGTCTCTTCGTAAGATATATCACATATCATAGTCTGGGGTGGTATAACGTCAGACCCTAATAGCTTTATAATTCATGCCGATGCAAGGTCCATAACGGTTTGAGAAACTACTGATAACACTTACCAGTAGATCTCAGCAACCCTGGCCAGGGATTTCATGTTATGGCCCATCGAGCATAGCGCAACATCAACTCACAATACCGGGAGAGACGAAACCCCTCCTATCACTCATTGCCTCAATGTGACTCGGGACTGTACCTAAAAATCACCTTTCTGCATGATCTCTTGACCGTGGTATGGTGGAAATCAAAGCACAGTGGGAATCACACAAGACTCTATGACGATCTCGGGTCTACAGACTAACATGTACCAGTGTCACTAGAGAACTGCTATCTGACGATAGGTATAATACCATTCAGGAGTTCTCGGTGAGTCCGTTCAGTGTACCCAGTCTCCACTGAGCACCCGTATACCTTCTCTGATGTCAAACACCAATGGTTGTGGGATCATCCATCGCCCATCATATGGGTCTAGAAGCGTATACACTAGTCTACTCTGGAGTATCGATGTCCTGTCTCGATACTCCCATGACTAGGAACATTTGAACGATGTACTTGCTGACTATCTCTGCCCTACTAGTATGATCCGCATCATAATCCTGGTAGTCAAGTACTCATCTTAAGGTCTTTGTCAACATGTAATAGAGAGACAATAAGTGTACATTTTAAGATAAAAAGCAACGAGATAGCATACTATCATGTCGAGCAAGAAATTCCACCCTATATATGTCCAAGCATCCACTACAATATACATCGCATGTATAGTAATGGCCTCTAGGGCAAACATATAACTAACACTAGTCTATTCTGAAATATCGATGCCCTAGTCTCGATATTCCCACGACTAGGAAATGATTAAAGGATGTACTTTTGGACCACCCTGGCTCTACTAGTATGATCTCATCAAAATCCTGGTAGTCAAGTACATATCCTAAGTGCTTTATCAACATGTAAGAGATAGACAGTATAAATACCAGTCTACATGTTAAGATAAAGATAACCTGATAGCATACTATCATATCGAGCAAGAAAGTCCTCATATATATGTTCAAGCATCCACTATATCATCAATAACGGCCTCTAAGGCATACATATTCCTAACAATCTCCTACTTGCACTAAAGCCAGTTGTAGTATTTCATAACCAACGTCCCAAAAGTCTCTCGAATAGAATTTGGGGGATGGCCTCGGTGAGTGGATCCGCTGTGTTATCCTCTGTGTTAACTCTCCTGACCTCGATCTCCCGGAGATCAACTATCTCCTTGATCAGGTGATACTGTCTAAGAATATGTCTGGATCACTGACGGGACCGGGGTCCCTAGGCCAAAGCCATAGCTCCAACGTCATCCCAATACACAGGTACTGTATGCCCAATGGTTGGAACCAAGTTCATCATATGAACTTTTTCATCCAGACAAGCTCTTTGGCAGTATCGTTGGTAGCAATGTAATTAGCCTCTATCAACGAGTCTACTACGGTATATAGCTTGGAACCCTTCCAACATACCGTCCCTCGACTGAGAGTAAAGACAAAACCCGAGACTGATTTTCAGTCGTCCTTATCACTCTGGAAGCTCGAATCGGTAATGGACTCCATCTGGAGTTCACCGTTACCATACACCAAGAACAACTCTTTAGTCCTTCTCAAGCACTTAAGAATGTTCTTCAGCTGTCCAGTGGTTTTCCTAAAGAACTTTTCGATACTTATTCACTACACCTAGTGAGTAAGCTACATCTAGTTAGGTATATAACATCGTATATATGATTGACCAGTCTGCCAAAGCATAGGGTATCCCTTTTATGCGAGCCCTCTCCAAATCAGTTTCGAGAGACATCTCTTTGGAGAGAGTGAATCTTGAACAAGCGAACATTACCATGCTTAGAATCATCCTTACTAAACCCCTTTAGCATGGTGTCTATGTACCTGGATTGGGACAATCCCAAATCCATTTAGATCTATCTCAATAGATCTATTGTTAGTTATATGTATGCCCAAGAGGCCATTAATATACATGTGATGTATATTATAGTGGATGCTTGGACATATAGAGGGTGGACATTCTTGCTCGACATGATAGTATGCTATCTGGTTGCTCTTTATCTTAACATGTACACTTATTATCTCTCTCTATATATGTTGATAAAGCCCTTAGGATGAGTACTTGACTACAAGGATTATGATGCATATCACACTAGTGTGGCAGAGGTAGTCGGTAAGTACATCCTTCAAATGTTCCTAGTCGTGGGAGTATCGAGACGGGGCCTCGATATTCCAGAGTAGACTAGCGTATACGCTTCTTGACCCTTGTGATGGGTGATGGATGATGCCATATCCATTGATGTTAGACATCATAGATGGTATACGGGTTCTCATTGGAGACTGGGTACACTGAACGGACTCGCCAAGAACTCCTAGATGGTATTATACCAATCGTCAGATAGCAGTTCTCTAGTGACACTGGTACAAGATAGTCTGTCGACTCGAGATCGTGGTAGAGTCTTGTATGATTACCACCGTGCTTTGATTTCCACCTTACCACGTTCAAGAGATCGTGCAAAACGGTGGGTTTTGGGTATAGTCCCGAGTCACATGGAGGCAATGAGCGATAGGAGGGGATTTCGTCTCTCCCGGTATTGGGGGTTGATGTTGCGCTATGCTCGATTGGCCATAACAGAAAATCTCTGGGCAGGGTTGCTGAGATTTAATGGTAAGTGTTATCAGTAGTTTCTCGAACCGTTATGAGCCACACATCGGCATGACTTATTAGGCTATTGGGGTCTGACGTTAAACCACACCCCGGCTGAGATATACGATATATCAGACGAAGAGACCGAACTGTACGGTAGTGTTACTTATTGGATTCGCAGGAGTATAAGTAGGCTTGCTTGTTGATCTTCTGATCGCTCAATACCCGGGTGGCCGTTACGTTTAGCAGACTGCTTGCGGCTTGTGGGTGACTGATATGAACACCACCTACTGCCGGCGTATTGACGAGTCTTTAGAGTCCTACAGAGAGGTTTCTTGGCTCAGGCGAAATGAAGTAGGAGCACATATGTGATATGTGCGGGACCGAGATTAAAAAGTGTATGTGATACCGTATTCTATTCTCGCGATATATGATATCGGTCGGTTATATGTGATATAGCCGGGCTGTCGAATCAAGTGTTGATTCGATAAGTTGGTACATTTGATATTAGTCGGTTGTATGTGATATAGCCGGATTATTAAATCAAGTGTTGATATAAAAATTTAATGTATAATTATATATTTTATATATCATCTTACATTAACTTATATTAGCTCACTTAAGATTTCTTTTTCTCACTTGTGTACACTTAGTATATATGTGATATATATTAATGTACACTCTTTTGTGTCATGCTAGATGATATATAGGACATGGGTGTATGAGACTGACACCATGCTTCTGATAATGAGAAGTTTAATTTATTTAAAGTAAATTATAACTAATTGGAAATAAGTCACATTGTTGAAGCTTGTGGAAGCTTGTAGAACCATTGACCAAATCCACTAATTTTATTTTACTTGAGATATTTATTAACCAAACCATGGTTTAGTCTCTAAAAGGGTTAGTATATGATATTAACTCACCCATAGTTTCCATTCAACACTTGACTTTTCAATCGTTGCTTTTCTTCATCTCCTTCCTTAAGCTCTCTAGCTTTTTGGATGGTGAAGAAAATGAGTGAGAAAATAATTTCTAAAGTGTGCAAAATTCCTACTTCATCAACCTCTTCTAGACTAGCTATTTAGATTGGGTTGTTTCGTCACTAGGTCATCACTTAGTGAAGAGGTAGTTTGGGTTAGTGTCTCCTCGACTTAGATCATCTTTGGCCTCGAAGACTTCAAGCAAGCTTGTTCATTTCACCTTGTGGAGCCTTACTAAAGTCCGGGAGATCACTACTTAGAGCGAAGGGACTACTGCACGGAGCTTATGAAATGAAGCACCTGTCTATAAAGGTTGTATTCCTTATTCACATAGATATAAATTTGCTTACATACTAGTTTCGTCTAATTCTCTAGTTAAGATTCCAGGTTAGGGTTCTTTAGCGCGGCAAATTTTTTAAAATGGCATGGTCGATGCCTCCCGAAAACTAGCGGCATGGCTAGTGAACCCTGCAGTGGTATCGGAGCCATGCTAGAGAATTAGACGATGTTTGTAGAATTACGAAACCGAAACAACTCCGAAACACTCGAAACAATAACCTGGTTTCTATAGAAATTTTAAGAGTGTCTAAAATTTTTTTAAGCAGTTGCAGAATGTTATATGAGATATAACATGAACACCACATAAATTGGAGCCTTCCTCGCCGAATTTTGGCCGGCGACATGACTTTAATATCCGAGGAGGCCGGTTTTTTAGTGGGCTTCTGGCTTCAATTTTTGGTGGTGTTCCAGTCACTGGGTTTTGGTGTTTCAGGTGTTGCTTGTTTTTGCTAAGATTGCATATGATGTTATCTTTCGGTAAAAGCAATTCGGAGTGTTTCATAGTCGTAATTCTAACATCGTTTCGGGTTATTTAGACGACGTTAAAAAGTTCGAACGGATATCTATAACCCATTATCTCCCTCGCTGGAAATTTTCCAAGAATTGGATTTTTCCAAGTATAAAATCTTCAGAAAATCATGCAGGTGTTTTCTATGGACCCTCTAGAAGAATGAAACTCTAACTCGATTCTGTGACCGTCGGAACCGCCACCAAACCATAGGGTTTGTGGTCGTTCCGCGGAGCCATAGATGAGTCAAGTGTTGACCCTTCTACGGATGGTCTATAGGTGTTGTGGTATGTTCTGGGTATTTTTAAACTGCGCTCAAGTGTTGAGCTCTTTGGGAAATTTTGGGTATTTGTTGATTCGATCGAAAAGTTTAATATCGTCTAGCTATCGGTGATTGTGATACAATACTTGGAATCCACAATATTTAGTTTTATGAAAACTAATTTGAATTTTATAAATCTAGCAATTCAGTCTCATTTGATCGGTTGCCACGGGATTTTCATGTGGATCAAAAGTCCGTCGCAATTACATAGTGTACGCTGATACTCGCCGGGTAAGCTTACCAGATAGCCATGCCCCATACCCCGACCAAGCGACTGTAAGAGAACCCCTTCGCCAAAAGTATCTGTTCGGGTGCTCGCGGCCGCGGTGTTCCGCCGAAGTGCACTTCGTCGACGGCATAGGGGGTGCGGCCGTCTACTAAAGTTTCCGACGAGCATTCGATCAGGTTGTCGGGAATCTTGTTGAATTACCCGACTGGTTATTGAAAAGTGTTTTCAATATCGAGACTAAAATGCAGGGTTTATAATTGTTAGGCATGTGATGTCTAAGGAATTCATTTGGTTAGGCATGAAATCCAAACTATGTGATACATTGGGTTTATGATGTCTAAGGTGGTTGCGGATTCCAATTGTTGTAGTTTTTCACTTTCTTTTCTGCGACCATAAGTGTAATATGTGGTGTATCACCGGTTTCTTTGCTATACGTCAACGACAATTGGGATACGCATATTTACTTACGTTGTCGACATGTGATGTTATGTGTTGCTGTGATATGTTTTATTGGATCGTCGTGTTTTGAGTAGCCGGGTTTTTTTTATGTGAGATGAGAGTTTTTCATTTTCATTCATGTAAAAACTTGTATATAATATTCTTTTTTTTTGGCACTTCCGGGTTGAGGATGATGTCACTATTGATGTATATTATTTACTTTTCTTTATTAAGATAAACCCAAGGTGGGGAGCACAAGTAACCGGGTTGTAAAGACCAGTGGGAGACCATCTCGAGGAGTCGAGACCGGGTCTTCTAACTCTAGAATTGAGAGGGTTGCTTGCCGCTCTCATAGGGGTCTAGGGTTCTGGGTTTGGCTATTCATCGCGACCGTGGAATCCGTGTTTTTTACTGGCTTAATTTAAAATACGGAATTCCTAGTATATACAATATTTCATATGTGTTCTTCTGCTGCTGATATTCTGTGATGTGATCACTTTTTATGATGAGACGAATGTTTATATTGTATATATGAAATATAATAAATATTGTTGTTTTCGTTTCTTCTGTGATTCTTAGGAAGAATAATTGATGGGACTTCATTAATGAGATTAATGAAATAAAAGAAACCTAAAGATGTTGCAGAATCTTGTTTAAAAAACTGGTAGCTCTAGTTCTTGCTTTGCATAGTGGTATTCCTTGTAGAATATCCATCACCTTATTCAATCAGAAAAGAGCCGAGATCCCTTCACCGGGAGTGACCTATTTAGCGGAAATGTAAGATGCTACAACCCACTCGGTTTTGTTTTTGATTGCATTTTTAGTTCATGCTTTGCATAGTAGTATTTGTGAAATATCCAGCACCTCATTCGATGAGGAAAGAGCCGAGATCCCTTCACCAGGAGTGACCTCCTCAGCAAAACTAGCAAAAGCCTAAAAAACACTCCTTTTCAAAATTACTCGATTCTACAATGATATCAAGTTCATTACGCAAAGGGTTTTCTTAAAAACCTGTCGTAGCCCTCCATCATTTCAGATAAGGACTATTTAGTATTTGTGCTGCGTTTGTTGGCCTCTGTCAAGGCGTAGTGTGAGGTAGCTGATTAGTGCTTATCTGCAAAGCATGTGATGCGATTGGATTAGGGTAGTCATACGACCTTGTTGGTCCCTGTCAAGGGAAGTGCGGGTGGTTTTAATTCAATCATAAAATGACGGGTTGAACTTGACTAGCGCACTATGGTTTGTTGGCCTCTGTCAAGGTCATAGGACGCTAGGGATAAAATATTATCGGGAATTTCTAGTGTTGAAATTTGCAATGAGATTGCATACCTTCTATAAGATAGTTGGATCGTGATACCCACTGCGAGTAAGAGTTACTCCTGGGAGAATTTTGCACATTACAATTAGCCGATCAAAGTAGGTGTCTAGAAAGGTGTTAATAGGGTTACGCCCCTGGGAAAATGAGGTTTATTTTAATTTGGTCCGTGTAAAAGCACGGGGAACCTCCCTCAAAGTACCGATGCTGGCCTGGCCGAAAGATTGGTGAACTTGTAGTGTTTAATTAATCCCGGCTAGTCTTACATTTTAGGATTTGATGGAAGATTTGATAAAAACAGTGGGAGCCATCCTGATTAGATATAATAACAACCAATCTAATCTTGCAAGAGCATACGCAGAGTGTTTTCTTCTCTCTTTCTCTCCTGGTAGCGACCATGTCACGCCTTAATCAAGATAATAATATGGATGTATTGACCGAATCTTCTTATTATACTGAGCTGGAGAACGTTGGTTACTCTCTATCTTATAATTGTTATAAGTCCGAGCAGGAAATAGGCGAATATCCGGATTTCCATGCGACCCAATAGAGGAATGTGCATGTTGATTCATCTTCTTCAGGTATGTTTATTTCCGAGAACTGTTTCTCAGTATCCTCTACGTCCTAGGTATGAGATACTAGATCAGGATCCCATATATGTAATTTGTTACACGGGCTACAGAAAGATAGAGAACTGGGATTGGGTGATATGTCTCTAAGGGTTAGAGAATGGTGCAATTGTTGCAGCCAAATCTGTTAGCAAATATCACCTTGTATTACCAAGTGGTAAATACATTGATTCTGAACGAATGTTATTACATACCGAACCTGGTATACATCATTACTTCATTGTCCTTATTAAGTTAAAAAAGTATATAATTTTGTATTGCAGGATAATGTTATGAACATTTTCCTGAATCAAGAGTTGATTGGATCAGGAATATTTTGAAATGGCATATACATTCTAAATCAAATCGTAGTTCAAAGTATATAGAACACACACAAGAGGAGTAGTTCAGAAATTAACGAATCCTACTTGTAGCATTGTAGACTAGGTCATATCAATGCAACACAACTAGCTAAGTTACATAAGGATGAATATTTGAATCCGTTCGAATTTTCATCTTATGATACTTGCCAGTCTTGTCACAAAGGTAGACTGACCAATACTCAGTTTACTAGAATTAGAGAAAGAGTTATTGAACTCTTAGGACAAATACATGATGATGTATACTGTCCTATGTCTATAAATACCAGGGTTGGTTCTTTGTACTTCATTACATTGTCGACGATCTCTCAAGATTCGGACATGCGTTCCTGTTGAAACTGTAGGGTTCCTAGGCACACACTAGAGGTCTCACAAGGCATCAACCATGCCAATTTCAAAATTTAACGGTGCCGAGAAACCCTAATACGGATCGTTGGCTAGATGTTTAGGCGAAAAACAAACTAGTTAACACTTAACTACAAGAATACGGAAATACAACCTTTGTAGATCCGGTCCTCCACCTTCATAGCTCCATGATGAAGTCCTCTCCGCTGTCCTCATGCAATCCCGGGCTCTAGCGTCGGCTTCATCGGAGAAGAAGCGGGCTAGGTCATCGACGACGTGCCGAAGATGATCTACGTCGAGGCATCGCTAGATCAAGCTCCAACTTCACCAAGTCAAGAAAACTTGTGAAGGAAACACACTCTACTACTTGGCAATAGGTAGAGGATAAAGAAATAGGAAGTGGGTAGACTTTAGAATTGGATTTCTCACTCATTTTCATCAATCACCATTGATGAAGTGAACCTTTCTTCATTGAAGAAGATGAAGAAGAAGAAGAAAGAATATCATAAGTATATCCAAAATGAATAATAAAATGAATACTTATGATATACTAACCTTGGTTAGGTGTAGAGAATAGACTAGGGTTAAATGGAGTGGTTAGGGTTAAGCATGAGACAAAATGGTCACTTTGGTCAAATGTTCAAGAAGCTTCAACTAGAAAACAAATTTAGCAACCATTTTCCCTTTATGCTTTCCTTTTTCCAAAATGAATAAATAGATAAAAAAATGAGAAAAGGAAATGAAACCCTAACCACTTAAGTAACCATGGTTTAATTCTTTACACAAACCCAAACTAGCATGTATCATCAAACATGATACAATCATGTGCACAAAAGTATATCACATATACAACTTGCACAATCCAAGTGAGAAAATCCATTTAAAGTGAACCAACACTAGTTAATGCAAAGTAATATATCAAATATATAATTATGCATTAAATCATTAAATCAACACTTGATTTAACGATCCGGTCATATCGCATATAACCGACTAATATTCAATGTATCGGCTTATCGAATCAATCTTTGATTCGATAACTAGGTTATATCGCATACAACCATTCGATACATTCATCGCGAGAATAGAATACGGTATCACATACTCGAATCATTCTCGGTCCCACGCATATCTCATATGCGCTCCTATTTCGTTTTGCTTGAGCCAGGAAACCTCTGTGTAGGACTCTAAAGACTCGTCAATACGCCGGCAGCAGGTGATGATCATATCAAACACCCACAAGCCGCAAGCGGTCTGCTAAACGTAACGGCCACCCGGGTATTGAGCGATCAGAAGATCGACGAGCAAGCCCGCTCACACTCCAGTGAATCCAACCAGTAACACTACCGTACAGTCCGGTCTCGTCGTCTGATATGTCGCATATCTTGCCTAGGGGTGGTAAACGTCAGACCCCAATAGCTCGATAAGTCGTGTCGATATGAGGTCTATAACAATTCGAGAAACTACTGGTAACACTTACCAGTAAATCTCAACAACCCTGGCCAGGGATTTCCTGTTATAGCCAATCGAACACAGCGCAACATCAACCCCCTATACCGGGAGAGACGAATCCCCTCCTATCGCTCATTGCCTCCATGTGACTCGGGACTGTACCCAAAAACCACCGTTTTGCACGCCCTCTTGGACGTGGTAAGATGGAAATCAAAGCACAGTGGGAACCACACAAGACTCTATGACGATCTCGGGTCAACAGACTACTCTGTACCAGTGTCACCAGAGAACTGCCATCTGACGTAAGGTATAATACCATCTGGGAGTTCTCGGCGAGTCCGTCCAGTGTACCCAGTCTCCACTGAGCACCCGTATATCATCTCTGATGTCAAACACCAATGGATATGGGATCATCCATCGCCCATCTGCATGGGTCGAGAAGGTATACGCTAGTCTACTCTGGTATATCGATGCCCCGTCTCGATACACCCACGACTAGGGACTTTGAAGGATGTACTTATGGACTACCATGTCCCCACTAGTATGATCCGCATCATAGTCCAGGTAGTCAAGTACACATCCTAAGGGCTTTACCAACATGTAATAGAGAGACACCCAGTATACACGTTAAGGTAAAGTGTAACCAGATAGCATACTATCATGTCGAGCAAGAAAGTCCTCCCTATATATGTCCCAGCATCCACTACAATATACATCCTATGTACAGTAATGGCCTCTAGGGCATACATATAACTAACAATCTCCCACTTGCACTAGGGCCATCTGTAGCAGTGGTTGTAGTATCTCATACTCAACCATCCCATAAAAGTCTCTCTCTGGGAAAAGGCCTTCGTGAGTGGATCCACCGTGTTGTCCTCTGAGTCTCGTCTCCTTAGCTCGATCACCCTGGAGATCAACCATCTCCATGATCAGGTGACACTGCCTTAGAATATATCTGGATCACTGATGGGACCGGCGTTCCTCGGCATAAGCCACAACTCAATTGACTCACAATGGTAGGAACGTAGTTCATCTCATGAACCAATATACACCCAAACAGCCTCTTTGGTAGCATCTTTAGTAGTGATGTATCCTGCCTTTATCGTCTAGTATGCCACGGTATCTTGCTTGGAACTCTTCCAACATACCGTCCCTCCATTGAGGGTAAAGACAATGCCTGTGACTGACATTCAGTCGTCTTTATCATCCTGGAACCCTTCCAGTGATTCTCCTCAAGATCGATTGATACCATCTTACTACTACTAGTGAGATTCCTGACATCCAATTAGATCTATCTCATAGATCTAAAATCCAGGATTTAGGAGGTATCACTTTGATCCTATATGGAGAATCATTGTGATAAGCGGAGATTGACCGAGCGTAGCATACGAAACTCCTTTCTTATCAAGAGTATGTCATCCACGTACTCTACGAGGATCATCACCATACTCCCTACTACCTTTTTGTTTATACAAGGTTCATCTACCATTTTGATGATGTCAACTTCTTTGACTAATCCATCAAAATAGATGTTCCAACTCCGCGATGCCTGCTTTATCCTATAAAGCATCTTGCACACGTTTCCGCTGCTCCCACTGTCTACGAAGCCCTCTGGCTGTGTACTTATAGACGCTCTCTTCTAAAACATCATTTAGAAAAGCAGTCATGACACCCAACCACCAGATATCGTAGTCATGGTATGTAGCTGTGGTAAGTAGGATCTGGATGGACTTAAGCATAGATACTTGAAAAGGTTTCATCATTATCCACGCCTGGTTGATGACGAAAACCTTTAACAAGTCTAGCTTTGAAAGTCTCAATTTTTCCATCTACACCAAGTAATCTTCTCAAGATTTACTTGCTCCTGATGGGGATTTAACCCTTCAGATATAGCAACCAAAGTCCATACTTAGTTGGTGTATAACGATTCCATCTCAGATCGCTAAGCATCCAGCCATTCTTACAGAGTCCCACTCCTGATGGCCAGCTCGAAACTAGTTGGGTCACCATCTCATGATGCAATCCTCGCTCCCACTGTCATAGAGGAACCGAAGTATCTCTCAGGTGGGTAAGGAACCCTACTAGATCGGCGAAGAGGCTGAGGTTCGTTGGAATCTACTGAATCCTTTGGTTCTACCAAATCATCTGCTGTAGTTCGTATAGCTGGAACATTTCCAGTTCTACATAACAGATCTTGCCTCGAGCTTGTCCAGATTTTGCTTTTCAGACATAGGCTGGACAACCCCAAATCTCAACTAACTTGAGAGATGGGCTCTTCCCTTACCATATCACATATGAAGCGGTAGGCAACTGATTTGATTGGAACCCTTATTCAATAGGTATGCAGCTTCTCAAGTGCATAACCCCCTGAGGAAAAAGGTAACTCAGTAGTACTCATCATAGAGCACACCATATCAAATAGGGTGTATCTGCTCCGCCCCGACATACCATCGTGCAATGGTGTATACGGAGGAGTAATGCTGAGAGAGAATCTCATTCTCCTTTAGAATAGTCCAGTATTTCCGTGCTCAAGTATTCTCCTCCTTGATCACATCAAAGGACATAATACTTATACCCGTATTTTGGTTCTCTACTTCTAACTTTATATTCTGTGAATATCTCAAAAGGTTCGGACTCATGTTTCAACAGGAACATATGACTGAATCTTGAGAGATTATCAGAGAATATAATGAAGTATAAAGAACCAGTCCTGGCATTTGTAGACTGGGGACCTACATACATCAACATGTATCATCCCAAGAGTTCACTAACTCTTTCTCTGTTTCCAATAAACAGAGCTGTGGTCATCTTATCTTTGTGACATGACTGGCGAGTTTCACAAGATGTAAATTCAAACTGATTTAAATATGCATCTAAATGTAACTCAGCCAGTCGGGTCGCATTGATATGACCTAGTCTACAATACCTCAAGAAGGATTCGTTCATTTCTGAACTCTTCCTCTTGTGTGTGTTCTGTATACTAAAGAACTGTAGTTTGATTTAGAACGTCAATGCTTTTAGATAACGTGCCTGAACCGATCAACTTTTGATATAGGAAATGTCCAAAACATTATCCAACAATACAAAATTTTATCATTTCTTTACTAATAAAGAGAGTGATATGATTTTGTATATCAGGTTCGGTATCTAACAACATTCGTTCAGAATCAATGTATTGGTAATACAGGGTGACAGTGACCAACAGACTTGGCTGCAACACTTGCCCCGTTTTCTGCCTCATGAAACTTATCACCCGTTCTTAGTTCTCTACCTTTCTGTAGCCCTATGTAACAGATTACATATCTGGGATCCTGATCTGGTATCACATACCCAGGACGTAGAGGATACAGAGAAACAGTTCTTTGTAATGAACACACCCGAAGATGATGCATCATCATGCACTCTCTTCGTTTGGGCGGCACGGGAAATCTGGTATTCCCCAAATTCCTGCTCTGTCTTATAACAATTATAAGTTGGAGCGGGACCAACGTTCCCCAGCTCAGTATAACAAGCGGGTTCGGTCAATATTCTGTATTATTATCTTGATTAAGGCGTGATATGGTCGCTACCTGGAGAGAGAGAGAAGAAAACACTCAACGTGCGCTCTTGCAAGATCAGATTGGTTATTATTTTATCTAATCAGGATGGCTCCCACTGCTTTTTATCAAATCTTCCTTCAAACCCTAAAAGGAAAGACTAGCCGGGATTAATTACACACTACAAGTTCGCCAATCTTTCAGCCAGGCCAGTGTCGGTACTTTGAGGGAGGTCCCCCGTGCTTTCGCACGAACCTAATTAATGTAAACCTCGTTTTCCCAGAGGCGTAACCTCGTTAACACCTTTCTAGACACCTACTTGATCGGCTAATTGTAATATGTAAAACTCTCCCAGGAGTAACTCTTACTCGCAGCGGGTATCGGGATCCAACTATCTCATAGAAGGTATGCAATCTCATTGCAAATTTCAACACTTGAAATTCCCGATAATATTTTGCCCCTAACCTCCTATGACCTTGACAAAGGCCAACAAACCATAGGATGCTAGTCAAGTTCAACCCGTCATTTCCTGATTGAATTAAACCCACCCGCACGGCCCTTGACAAAGGCCAACAAGGTCGCACGACTACCCTAACCCAATCTGCATCATATGCATAAGCAGATAAGCACCAGTTAGCTACCGCACACTGCGCCTTGACAAAGGCCAACAAACGCAGCACGAATACTAACTACTACTTATCTGAAATGACGGAGGGCTACGACAGGTTTTTCTGAAAACCTATTGCGTAATGAACTTGATATCGTTGTAGGATCGATTGAATTTTTAAAATGGAGTGCTTTTGAGGCTTTTCTAGTTTTGCTAAAGGAGTCACTCCCGGTGAAGGGATCGTCGGTCATTTCCTCGTCGAATGAGGTGCAGGATATATCATATATACCGCTGTGCAAAGCAAAAACTCTTTAAAAGCAATCAAAAGACAAACCGAGTGTGTAGCATCTGCCAGTTATTGCTAAAGGAGTCACTCCCGGTGAAGGGATCTCGGTCCTTTCCTTATCGAATAAGGTGCAGGATATATCATATATACCGCTGTGCAAAGCAAGAACTGTAGCTACCTGTTTTATTTTGAAATTCAATTCTACAACATTTTTAGGTTTCTTTTCTTTCATTAATCACATTAATGAAGTCCCATCATTTAAGTTACCTAAACATCACAGATAAATACGACGTACACTTATGCCATCCGCATTCGCCTCGATGTCCCCTTGTGCACCGTTAGGTTAGGTAACTAACGGCAGAGCAGGGCAGGGCTAGCGCGGGTGTAAAACATAAGTAACGCCTATATAATATATCATATATACTATATATTGTATCTATCACAGAACATCACATGATCACATCACAGATATCGCAGCAGAAGAAACATATGAAATATTGGATATACTAGGACGTCCGTGTTTTCAATACGAGCCAGTATAAAACACGGATTCCACGGTCGCGATGAATAGCCAAACCCACACCCCTAGACCCCTACGAGAGCGGCAAGCAACCCTACCAATTCTAGAGTTAGGAGACCCGGACTCGACTCCTCGAGTTGGTCTCCCACTGGACTCCAGAACCCGGTTACTTATGCTCCCCTCCTTGGGTCTATCCTAGTGCGGAAAAGTAAATAATATACAAAGGGTGACAACTTCCGCAACCTGGAAGTGCCCCAATAAAAGAATATTACATACAAGTTTTTACATGAATGAAAATGAAAAACACTCATCTCATATAAAAAACCCCGGCTATTCAAACACGACGATCCAATATAACATATTCAGCAACACATAACATCACATGTCATCAACGTAAGTAAATATGCGCATCCCAATTGTCGTTGACATATAGCAACGAAACCGGCGATGTCACATATTACACTTACGGTCACAGAAAAGAAAGTGTAAAACTACAACAGTTGGAATCCGCAACCTCCTCAGACATCGCATGCCTGACCAAATGAATTCCTTAGACATCACATGCCTAACAATTATAAACCCCGCATTTTAGTCTCAAAATCGAAAACTCTTTTCAATATCAAGTCGGGCAATTCAACAAGATTCCCGACATCCTGATCGAATGCTCGTCGCAAACTTTAGTAGACGGCCGCACCCCCGACGCCGTCGACGAAGTGCACCAAGGCGGAACACCGCCACCGCGAGCACCCGAACGGATGCTTTCGGCGACGGGGTTCTCCTACAGTCACTTGGTCGGGGCTACGGGGTGAGGCTGTCTATTAAGTTTACCCGGCGAGTATCCGCGTACACTACGTGATTGCGACGGACTTTTGATCACATCAAAATTTCGTGGCCACCGATCAAGTGAGACTAAACTGCTATGTTTATAACATTCATTCGGTTATCTCATAACTTCTTGTGAATTCCAATTATTGTATCCCATTCCGGATAAATAGAAAATGTTAACTTTCCGATCGAACAGTCAAACACCCAAGTTTACCCGAAACAGATCAACTCTTGAAATAAGTCTAAAAACATTCAGTTCGTGCCTCAGTACCAACGGTCCAGCCGTAGAAGGGTCAAGCCAACGCCTCACATGTGGCACGCCGTACTCCCCCAAACCCTAAGGTTCAAAGGGCAGTTCAAGACGGTCACATAATCGAGTTAAGGTTTGTTGTCTTCTAGAGGGTCCATCGAGTTACTTGCACTACTTAGAACGTCTTTAAACTACGGAAAAATCCAACACTTGGAAATTTCCCGACAGGGGAAAAATTGGGTATTTATATCCGGTCGAACTTTTTAACATATTCTAAAATTTATCCGGAAAGCCACACAGACAAAATTTGATAATCCGATCGAACATTCGAATCCCCAAAACAACCCAGAAAAATTCAACTCTTGAATAAATATTAAAAATTCCCAGAAAATCCAGCATAATAAAATAAGAGTTACTGTGCAAACATGGAATGATGATGTCACCATAAGGCCGCGGAACCGCCGCAGAAGCCAAGCTTCTGCCGCGGTTCCGCCGCACGTTGTACTGTTCATGAGAAACTTTTTGCGCCGTAATTCTTAGATTTCCCTGCTGAATTTTTTAGCAATTTTTAATTTGGAAAAATCCACGTTTTCAGAAAAAGTCCAGAGAGCGTGGAAAAGTGGGGTTTCGGGTTCGATCGGACTTCAAACTCCGTCTAGACTTCGCCTAAGGCTCTAGCTAGTCTCTGATACCACTGTAGGGTTCCTAGGCACACACTAGAGGTCTCACAAGGCATCAACCATGCCAATTTCAAAATTTAACGGTGCCGAGAAACCCTAATACAGATCGTTGGCTAGATGTTTAGGCGAAAAACAAACTAGTTAACACTTAACTACAAGAATACAGAAATACAACCTTTGTAGATCCGGTCCTCCACCTTCATAGCTCCATGATGAAGTCCTCTCCGCTGTCCTCATGCAATCCCGGGCTCTAGCGTCGGCTTCATCGGAGAAGAAACGGGCTAGGTCATCGACGACGTGCCGAAGATGATCTACGTCGAGGCATCGCTAGATCAAGCTCCAACTTCACCAAGTCAAGAAAACTTGTGAAGGAAACACACTCTACTAATTGGCAAGAGGTAGAGGATGAAGAAATAGGAAGTGGGTAAACTTTAGAATTGGATTTCTCACTCATTTTCATCAATCACCATTGATGAAGTGAAGCTTTCTTCATTGAAGAAGATGAAGAAGAAGAAGAAAGAATATCATAAGTATATCCAAAATGAATAATAAAATGAATACTTATCATATCCTAACCTTGGTTAGGTGTAGAGAATAGACTAGGGTTAAATGGAGTGGTTAGGGTTAAGCATGAGACAAAATGGTCACTTTGGTCAAATGTTCAAGAAGCTTCAACTAGAAAACAAATTTAGAAACCATTTTCCCTTTATGCTTTCCTTTTTCCAAAATGAATAAATAGATAAATAAATGAGAAAAGGAAATGAAACCCTAACCACTTAAGTAACCATGGTTTAATTCTTTACACAAACCCAAACTGGCATGTATCATCAAACATGATATAATCATGTGCACAAAAGTATATCACATATACAACTTGCACAATCCAAGTGAGAAAATCCATTTAAAGTGAACAAACACTAGTTAATGCAAAGTAATATATCAAATATATAATTATGCATTAAATCATTAAATCAACACTTGATTTAACGATCCGGTCATATCGCATATAACCGACTAATATTCAATGTATCGGCTTATCGAATCAATCCTTGATTCGATAACTAGGTTATATCGCATACAACCATTCGATACATTCATCGCGAGAATAGAATACGGTATCACATACTCGAATCATTCTCGGTCCCGCGCATATCTCATATGCGCTCCTATTTCGTTTTGCTTGAGCCAGGAAACCTCTGTGTAGGACTCTAAAGACTCGTCAATACGTCGGCAGAAGGTGATGATCATATCAAACACCCACAAGCCGCAAGCGGTCTGCTAAACGTAACGGCCACCCGGGTATTGAGCGATTAGAAGATCGACGAGCAAGCCTGCTCACACTCCAGTGAATCCAACCAGTAACACTACCGTACAGTCCGGTCTCGTCGTCTGATATGTCGCATATCTTGCCTAGGGGTGGTAAACGTCAGACCCCAATAGCTCGATAAGTCGTGTCGATATGAGGTCTATAACAATTCGAGAAACTACTGGTAACACTTACCAGTAAATCTCAGCAACCTTGGCCAGGGATTTCCTGTTATAGCCAATCGAACACAGCGCAACATCAACCCCCTATATCGGGAGAGACGAATCCCCTCCTATCGCTCATTGCCTCCATGTGACTCGGGACTGTACCCAAAAACCACCGTTTTGCACGCCCTCTTGGACGTGGTAAGATGGAAATCAAAGCACAGTGGGAACCACACAAGACTCTATGACGATCTCGGGTCAACAGAATACTCTGTACCAGTGTCACCAGAGAACTGCCATCTGACATAAGGTATAATACCATCTGGGAGTTCTCGGCGAGTCCGTCCAGTGTACCCAGTCTCCACTGAGCACCCGTATATCATCTCTGATGTCAAACACCAATGGATATGGGATCATCCATCGCCCATCTGTATGGGTCGAGAAGGTATACGCTAGTCTACTCTGGTATATCGATGCCCCGTCTCGATACACCCACGACTAGGGACTTTGAAGGATGTACTTATGGACTACCATGTCCCCACTAGTATGATCCGCATCATAGTCCAGGTAGTCAAGTACACATCCTAAGGGCTTTACCAACATGTAACAGAGAGACACCCAGTATACACGTTAAGGTAAAGTGTAACCAGATAGCATACTATCATGTCGAGCAAGAAAGTCCTCCCTATATATGTCCTAGCATCCACTACAATATACATCCTATGTACAGTAATGGCCTCTAGGGCATACATATAACTAACAGAAACACGAGTCTGAAACTTTTGAGAAATTCAAGGAATATAATCTTGAAGTTGAGAACCAGACGGGTAGAAGTATTAGGTCCTTCTATGAGTCGGGGAGGCGAATACTTGGGCATGGAGTTTCTGGAATTTCTAAACAGAGAATGGGATTCTCTCTCAGCTTACTCCTTCGTATACACCACAGCACAATGGTGTATCGAGGCGGAGGTATCGCACCCTATGAGATATGGCGCGCTCTATGATTAGTATTGCTGAGTTGCCTGTTTCGTTTCGGTGTTAAGCACTTAAGAAGCTGCATACCTATTGAATGGGGTTCCATCCAAATCAGTGCCTACCACTCTATATGAGATATAGAATGGGAAGAGACCATGACTTAAACGAGTTAAGATATGGGGTTGTCCGGCCTATGTTGAAAAACAAAATCCGGACAAGCTCGAGGCAAGGTCAGTTTTGTAAGTTTGTTGGATATCCCGAACATTCGCGAGGGTATATCTTCTACCATTCTGAGGAGCAAAACGTGTTTTGTTTCTCAGCATGCCACCTTTTTAGAAAAGGAATTTCTTATGAAGAAATTAGTGGTCATGAGGTAGAACTGGAAGAAGTTCCAGCTAAACAAACTAACAGCTGATGATTTGATGAAAACAAAGGATTCAATAGTCTCCAACGAACCCCAGCCTCTCCGCGAATCTGGCAGGGTTTCATATCCACCTAAGAGATACTACGGTTTCCTCGGTGACGGTGGGAGCGAGGATTGCATCTTGGTAGATGATGACCCAACCTGGTTCAGGCAGGTCATCATGAGTGGGGATTCTGTGAAATGGCTTGATGCTATGCAATCAAAGATGGAACCCATGTACACCAACAAAGTATGACTTTGAATGTTGCACCTGAAGTGGTAAAACCCATTGGGAGCAAATGGATCTTTAGAAGATTCTTGGTGTAGATGGAAAAGTTGAGACTTTCAAAACTAGACTTATAGTAAAAGGCTATCGTCAATAACCAGGTGTGGTTTATGATGAAACCTTTTCTCCGGTGGCTATGCCTAAGTCCATCAGTATTAAAGCACGCATCGTGGAGTTGGGACATCTGTTTTGATGTGGCAGTCAAAGAGTTTGACTTCATCAAAAAGGTAGATAAACCTTGTATATACAAGAAGGTTGTAGAGTATAAGGTTGTCTTCCATGTATTGTACGTAGATGACATACTCTTGATAGGAATTGGTTTCCTATGCTACACTCGGTTAAGATCCTCTTATCACGAGGATTCTCTATGTAAGATCTGGATGATACCTAATACATCTTGTGGACTATGATCTATAGTGATAGATCTATGTGGATGTTGGGTGTGTCCCAAATCCAGGTACATCAACACTATCCTAAAGGGGTTTAGTATGGCAGATTATAAGCGTGGTGGTTCGCCCACTTACTCATGAATCACTCTCTCCAAAAAGATGTCTTTTAAGACTAATTTGGAGAGAGCTCGCATACAAGGGATACCCAATGCTTCGGCGCTAGGCTATATCATGTATGCGATGTTATGTAACAGACCAGATGTACCTAACTCACTAGGTGTAGTGATTGGGAATCAATCGGATCTTGGGAGAATCACTGGATAGCTGTGTAGGACATTCTTAAGTACTTAAGAAGCACTAAAGAAATGTTCTTGGTGTTTGGTAACGGTGATCTCCAGTGGGAGTCCTTTACCAATTCAAGTTCCCAGAGTGATAAGGTCGACTGAAAGTCGGTCTCGTGCTTTATCTTTACCCTTAGTGGAGGGACGGTATGTTGGAAGAGTTCCAAGCAATATACCGTGGCAAACTATACGATAAAGGCTGAATACATTGCTACCAACGATACTACCAAAGTGGATGTCTGGATAATTCTTGTTCATTAGATGAACATGGTTCCTACCGTTGAGCGTCAAATAATTGTTATTGTGACAATAATGGAGTTGTGGCTTTAGCCTAGGAACGCCGGTCCTATCAGCGATCCAGACATATTCTGAGGACAGTATCACCTGATCAGGGAGATGGTTGATCTCCGAGGGATCGAGGTAAGGAGAGTTGACGCGAAGGATAGCACGGCGGATCCACTCACAGAGGTCTTTCCCTATAGGGACTTTTATGGGGCTTTGGGTAAGAGATATTAAAACAAATGGCCTTAGTGCAAGTGAGAGATTGTTAGTTATAAGTATGCCTTAGAGGCCATTATTATACATGTGATGTATATTATAGTGGATGCTTGGACATATATAGGGAGGACTTTCTTGCTCGACATGATAGTATGCTATGTGATTGCTCTTTATCTTAACATGTACACTTATTGTCTCTCTATTACATGTTGATAAAGCCCTTAGGATGAGTACTTGACTACCAGGATTATGATGCAGATCGTAGTAGTGGGGCAGAGGTAGTCAGTAAGTACATCCTTCAAATGTTCCTAGTCGTGGGAATATGGAGACGGGGCATCGATATTCCAGAGTAGACTAGCGTATAATCTTCTTGACCCATGTGATGGGCGATGGATGATCCCATATCCATTGGTGTTTGACATCAGAGATGGTATACGGGTGCTCAGTGGAGACTGGGTATACTGAACGGACTCGCCGAGAACTCCTAGACGGTATTATACCTATCGTCAGATAGCAGTTCTCCGGTGGCATTGGTACAGGTTAGTCTGTCGACCCGAGATCGTCATAAAGTCTTGTGTGATTCCCACTGTGCTTTGATATCCATCATACCACGTTCAAATGATCGTGCAAAACGATGGTTTTTGGGTACGGTCTCGAGTCACATGGAGTAAATGAGCGATATGAGGGGATTTCGTCTCTCCCGTTATTGGGGATTGATGCTGCGCTATGCTCGATTGGCCATAACAGGAAATCCCTGGCCAGGATTACTGAGATTTACTGGTAAGTGTTATTAGTAGTATCTGGAACCGTTATGAGCCTTACATCGGCATGACTTATCAGGGTATTGGGGTCTGACGTTAAACCACCCCCAGGCTGAGATATGCGATATATCAGACGAAGAGACCGGACTGTACAGTAGTGTTACTTATTGTATTCGGAGTAGTATGAGCATGCTTGCTTGTTGATCTTCTGATCGCTCAATACCCGGGTGGCCGTTACGTTTAGCAGACCGCTTGTGGCTTGTAGGTGACTGATATGATCACCACCTACTGTCGGCGTATTGACGAGTCTTTAGAGTCCTACACAGAGGTTTCCTGGCTCAGGCGAAACGAAGTAGGAGCACATTTGTGATATGTGCGGGACCGAGATTAATACATGTATGTGATACCGTATTCTATTCTCGCGATATGTGATATCGGTCTGTTATATATGATATAGCCGGGTTGTCGAATCAAATGTTGATTCGATAAGTTGATACATTTGATAATAGTCGGTTGTGTGTGATATAGCCGGATTATTAAATCAAGTGTTGATTTAATAATTTAATGTATAATTATATATTTGATATATTATCTTACATTAACTAATATTAGCTCACTTAAGATTTCTTTTTCTCACTTGTGTACACTTAGTATATATGTGATATATATTAATGTACAATCTTTTGTGTCATGCTAGACGATACATGAGACATGGGTGTATGAGACTCACACCATGCTTGTGATAATGAGATGTTTTAATTATTTAAAGTAAATTATAATTAGTTGGAAATAAGACACATGTATGAAGCTTGTGGAACCATTGACCAAGTCCACTAATTTTGTTTTACTTGAGATATTTATTAACCCAACCATTATCCCAAGCCATGGTTTAGTCTCTACACGGGTTAGTGTATGATATTAACTCACCCATGGTTTCTATTCAACACTTGACTTTTTCATGGTTTCTTTTCTTCATCTTCTTCCTCAAGCTCTCTAGCTTTTTGGAAGGTGGAGAAAATGTCACGACCTAAATTAGGCATATGACCGGCACTTAGACTACATAACGTCAACCGGCGTAATGCAAGTTAAGTAAGCCGAAAACCCAGCAATCTAAACCATTACAAGAAGGAAAAGATAGAAACATTTTTTTTCTCTTAAATCTGAAGAAAAACATAAAGCCTAAGTTTGTTTTCATAAAAATTTCGGCATCACCTCCTTTGTAAAAATTAGCCCCGAAACGGGTACAAACATAAGATATAATGTAACATTTTGGAAATCGTTTTGTGAATTTTCCCGTTTTAGGGCAAAATTTTCGGTTTTTCCCGTTTTAACCCGATTTCGATCAAACGTCCGTATAAGCTTGCCGGCACTTTTTTTAGCTAAAATAAAGCTTGTGCGAGAACTTTAGGGGTATTTGGAAGGTTTTGGTTCAGATAGAATTTTTCCCAAATAAAATATTATTTTAAGCGGTATTTAGTGCACGTAAATCGGGAAATTTCTTTTCTTAAAAATAAATTTATTTTTTGTCACTAGAATATTTTGGAAACTTTTTTTTAAATATCTAGATATTTTTTTGAGTGCAAAAGGTTTTATTTTAAAAAGAAAAGAAAATGTGTAAAGGTGGCAAAGTGCATTTATTAGCATTTATTACTCTTTTTCCTAGCTATTTCTTCACAAAAAAATTCACAAAAATATCCCCCTCACCCCCTAGGCCGGCCCTTCCCTTCCCCTTGCTGCCCTCCATCATTCCCACTCTTTTTCAACTCATTTGCATCAAATAAATCATGAAAAATCCAAATAAAATCACAAAAATTCAAATATAATCATTTCCTTCACTAATCCTTCATGGATCTTCAATAAAGCTTGGTTTTTGATACTAAGATGTTGGATTAAGATTCATTTTATGTTCTTGGGGAGGTATAATTCTTACCTTTATCCTTTTATATTTGCTTTAATCTTATTCTAGCTAATTTAGTTAGCTATTTATGTGTTTAATTTAGTTTTTAAATTATGATTAATTCATTTATATTTGGTTTAAGAAATTCATGTTAGGGTTAAATTTTGTTTATGTGTTTAGTGTTAATTTGAAGTGTTAATTTGTGTTTTTGGAGAAGATTAACCTAGTAGAAAATGTTAATTTTTGCTAATAAACACTTTGTTTAATTATGCAATTTGCTTACTAGGTTTTTGCTAAAACTTAATTAGCAAGTGTTAAAAATTTAGAAATGGTTTAGATAGCTTAGTTAAGCTATTATTAGATGTTTGTAATCGCTAGATATGCGTTAGCTAGAAACTAGTGTGAAATATTGCGGTAGGTTGTTTACTAGGTTTCGTGGTTTTTCCGACGTGGGTTCGATTGGTCGTTGCGAGGTGATTTCTATTTTATTCCTCGTAATTGTTTGTGTTGTGTTGCGCGATCGTAACGATCGGAGTCTAGAGTTGGTGTTTCGTAGTTTAGCGACCCCAATCAGGGTTTTTGGCCGATGTCATGCGCGATAGATGCGCTAAGCGCGCAGTGTAATTTTCAGGGCGTTATTTTTGCGTTTCGATGTCTTTTCGTCGATGTAGGATTTTTGCTTATGTGATATGTTTGTGAAATTTTAGGTTCGCAAGCGGGGACTTCGGACGCTACGACAGGGGAAAATAGGAGGTAGGCTTCACTTAGCCAGGAGCGTTGGTGAGTAGATTTAAAATCTACAAGGGAATCGCTCGCATGGCGTTATGTGTCTGGGCTAGAGATGTTGCTTTTGCCGCATATTCTATATCAGATTTAGGATTTGCGCATTTACCCTACTGCTTAGTTATTGTTGTGCTTGGACTAGTATCCTTAGGATGCTGCACATATTATTGACGATTCATGTTGCACGAGCACTGATTGTATGCTACACACACCGTCAATAATTGCCATGTTACGCACAACCCACATATAGAAATGCTATTGTTGGTTAGGAACATTGGGACTTTGATTCATATTTCTTGTCGCATATGATATATATAGCATACCTGGATACCAACATGCTTACACATATACCTTGACATACTTACATTTTAGTTACCTGTATACCTATAGGGTATTGTACCATTAGTGATAGGTACATACACACATAATGACATAGCTACATGTATACTTTGCATACATACTTCACTTATACCCAGGGGGCATATTACATCATTACTCATAGGTAGATACATATACCTTTATGTTTACACATATATATGGTTATAGCTACATGTTTACCTTAACCTAATGTTATTTTAGAATTGGATAAAATTAGGAACCGCATGATATTTATATTAACTTGTTGCAGTAAATTAGCGGTTTTCCTTTATATGCTTACATTTCCTTTTATGTTGCATATATTATATTCATGGATTTTCGCATTGAGATATGGATTTTTCATGATGTTTTCTGGATTTGGGGACCGTGGGAGTTCATGAAATTATGCATTATTTGAAAAACCCGGTTTCTCTTAATATGATATTTCAACAGCCACCATGAGATTTATCGGTTCGGATATATATATACCCCACGTGAGGAACGGAGGGGTCCGTGTGTGGGTACATGGTGTGGACCGGAGGTATCCCGGGGCAAGAATCTCAGTAAGGAGATTAGTTAGTGGGAGAACCATACTTTCCGGTGACATTACCAATGACTCTGCGGTAATCATGGGGATACCGTTGGGAGTCATGTACGTATAGATACGTGGAAAGATGAGGGTCAGAGCTAGGTACTCGTGCTTTTCGGATAGCATGTGATACGTACCTATCAGGGGGCCAGTCGTGGAGACAGCACCAGATAGACCAGCATTTCTGTGTCGATGCTTGACACATTGGTTTCATGATATTTCTTTTTTACTCCATTGTATATATAACAGGGGTTTAGGCCGCTTTTATATATGCCCTTACACCAATATTATGGGAATGAGACGCTAATATATGTGTATTGACATTAGATTATATACATCATCATATTTATTCATGCAAGTATATTTAGGATGTTAGATTTTTACTTGATAATTTGATTTGGGATATAGGTGATTCATTTGATATTGGATACAGGATATTTATGAGATTGCTGATTTGTACATTCAGGATATATGAGATTTATTCGATATTGTACATTCAGGATTTGTGAGACTTATATGATATGAGAGCCAATTTGGGGGCTGATTTGAGGAATTGGGATTTGGATTAGTCTTGATGGATTGTGATCCTACCACGATGTCAGGATTCCGTGGAAATGACATATTTCATTCCGTACTTCACATTTATTGTTTATGCACTGCTTCATGTATTAGTAGTACCTGTTAGAGTACATTTCATGAATGTTGCATTTACATACCTTTATTTATATGCATTTCTTCATGTATTAGTTATACCTGCTAGTGTACCTTTCATGATTATTACATTCATATGACTTTTTATTGCTATTAATTGCACATGTTAGATTCACGCTGTACGTGCATACTCATGATTACCTGCATATGTTATTTACTATTCACGAGTTGGCAACTCATCACCATTGTGCCACAGTGTTTGCAGGTGTTCCTCAGGATAGTCAGAGGCAGGCTATTATCACACATCTTATCATCTTTTGCTACGGATACCGCATCAGCTCACAGTGTGCAGTTTGCTTAGGTGGGTTTGTGGTTATTCGTTGTATTGTATATTCGTTGTATCCCTGTACTCTCCATCTACTATTTTCATATTGACTTAGAGATTTGGTGAGGACAGATGATGTATATTATGTTGTGACTTGTTGTCTTTTATACAGTTTCCTTTCTATCGTTTTCTATTTCTTCGCTACGGCGTCGTATATTTGTTGTGGTGGTTGTTTTCCGCCTTTGGGCGTGGATTTTCTCCCGTTGGGAATGCTTTACTTTATATTTATGTTGTACCTATTTTTGGGGTTGGTTTTTATAAAGGAGGTGCTGCCGAAATTTAAAGGAAATAAAGTTGGACTTTTAAAGAATTTGGGTTGTGATTTCAAAGATTTTTAAACAATGTTTCTTATCTTTTCTGGTATTTTAATGGTTTAGATTTCTGGGTTTTGGCTTTCTTTTACTGCGTTACGCCTGTAGACGTTGCTAGTATTAGGGCCGTCACGTGCCAATTTCGGGTCGTGACAAAGTTGGTATCGGAGCGCTAGGTTTTTAGCTTACGGAGTGTACGATGACCTTGATATGATGGAGTAGGTAGCTTAAGCAGAGTAACGTAGTGTGTGTATGTCTGCAGCATACTCACGATGCAGTACTCCGCCTAAAGTGACCTTAGTACAATTACTTGAAAT
Source organism: Agapanthus africanus (assembly GCA_030015575.1). Lineage (NCBI taxonomy): Eukaryota > Viridiplantae > Streptophyta > Magnoliopsida > Asparagales > Amaryllidaceae > Agapanthus > Agapanthus africanus. The sequence goes on along the minus strand of JASDDO010000026.1, from coordinate 391,948,919 downwards.
TCCTTCCTTGATGATTCATATCCTTGTGATTCGATTTCCGTGTCCATATCGAATCCTATCCTTATTTATAGCCTTTGCCGACGACGACTATGGGGACTCAGTGAGGTGTAGCGAGGGCCGAGGTCAGTCTTGACTCGGGGAGAGCGAGGACTGACCAGGATGGAACGCTCGTTGCACAGGTGCAGACGGTTTCGCCTTCGACTTATAGTATCGTCAGGCTTGTGGCAGAGATGCAAGACTTGCGCCAGACGATGAGTTCTTTAGTGGAGACGATTCGAGCGCAGCGACAGGAGGTTGTCACCCCTGTTACCCAGTTGTTCCTTGCGATCAGCACCCAGCTTTCCATCACTTACATAGCACCAGTGGATGCAGCCGTAGTTGACGAGACACGTATTCCAGAGACTTCGGGAGTTCCGGAACAGTAGAGGGCTCGTACCGGGGTATCAGCTCAGAGACAGAGGCTTAGTCGTCGAGACAGCTTTCGTTACCGTTGCGGGAGTAGCAGAGATTTGGGACGAGGGGATTCGTGTTAGCTAGATCAGCCGTTTGTTGTGTTAACTTCTGTCAGCGATTCTTTTGTTGCGCGACACGTATTTCAGTCGTATGCCAATCGGTTAGGAGATTCATCCGTCACTTGATCCTTCTAGAGATGTTGGATTTGACGTTCTCCTGGGCACGGACTGGTTAGTTACGTGCTAGGCGTCTGTGGACTACCGCGAGGAAACAGTCAGGTTTGTTTTCCCGGCAAGTCAGCTCTTGTTGTGCAGGGGGACAGTGGTGCCGCCTCTCACAGCTCGAATTCAGCCTTTTTCGCTAGTCGTCTTTTGAGGAGAGGATGTTGAGGATTCTTTGCGTTCATTCGTGATACCGGAGCCACAGTGGGTTTATTGGACAGGGTTCTTATCATGCAAGAGTTTTCCGACGTTGTTCCAGATGAGCCGGCGGAGCTTAGGAAGCTTAAGGATCAGCTGTAGAGTTGTTTGTTGGGGGGCTAGTGCGTCTGAGTGTTTCACATTGATGAGCTCCTATTTCTGTTCATCAAGGAGGAAGACGGCAGTTTAGGTTGTGTATTGATGGATCGCCAATTGAACCGGCTTATCGTGCTGATAGGTATCCTTTACCTCGCATTGACGATTTCTTCGATCGGCTCCAGAGTGCGAGACATTTTCTATGTTTTTTCAAGATCCGGTCATCATTGTTGCGGGTTCGGAGTGATGACATTCCGAAGACTGCCTTGTGTGTGCTACAGGCTTTGTGTGTTTTGGTGGTGTCATTGGACTCACCAATGCCCTAGCAGCATTAGTAGATGTGATGAACCGGATTTCTTCAGGCCGTTCCTCGATCAGTTATTGTTGTGTTATTCACGACATTCTGGTCTATTTTAATGTGTCTTGAGGGACAGGAGTAGCACTTGAGGATTTGTTATGCAGATGCTGGTAGAGTGCCAGCTGTTTGTTAGATTCTCGGAGTGTTCCTTCAGGCTTGTTTGTGTTGACTCCTAGGCCTTGTAGTCACGGGAGACGGTTTTGTAAGGTTCCGAGGGAGATCGTGGCCATACAGCTTAGGCCCAGACTTGTGTGCAGGATGGAGGTTCACAGATTTTTGGGCTTAGCAGGTTTCTACCGCCGTTTCGTGCAGGATTGTTAGTGTAGTGTTGCACCGTCGACTGAATTGACCGGAGTGGAGGTTTCTTTCTTTGGACTGAGGCATGTGTGCGGAGTTTCGTCAGTCGAAGATTCGGTTAACAATTGCACCAGTTCTTTTTTGCTTTTTGGTTCGGGCGACTTTGTTGTTTTAACTGTGATGTTTCGCGAGTGGGGCTCGATTGTGTACTGAGGTGACACTATATAGTTATCGCTTTTGCTTCCTTACATTTGGAGGAAGTACGAGCAGGATATCCCACTCATGATCTGGAGATGGCCGCGGTGGTAGTGCGTTGTGGATTGGAGACACTATTTGTTCGAGAGTCGTGCCAGATTTTCACGGACCACCAGAGCTTAATGTACATCTTCCTGCAGCGGGTTTTGATTGTTGAGACAGCGCCGTTGGATGGAACGTGTGGAGGATTGTGTTTGTGAGATACTTTATTACCCTTGGCAAGGCGATTGTGGTAGCTAATGCTGGAATCGTAGGCCCGGGGTTAGTTTGTTCCAGTTGTGCGCCATCATAGACAGTCTTCTGCAGATTTACAGTTCTTGTGCGATCGTGGAGTACAGCTTAGGTTCGCCTCTACTGAGGGGAAAGCTTGCTCATGTCCACGCCCGACCACTATTCCTTAATCTCTTTCGTGAGGCACTACCCGCCAATGCTCGTTCGTCAAAGGTTCTTGAGCATACTTGGCTGGGTAATGATTCGGAGTCCTTGATTTGTGACAAGGGTGTGCTGAGTTTAGGGACGCGTTTGTGTACCTGATACTATTGGGTAGAGACGTGAAATCCTAGAGTAGGCACATCTGTCAACTCTCTGTACTCATTCAAGTTCCACCAGCATTTGACGTGACTTGTGAGATGGTTACGAGTGGGCAAGGATGTAAAAAGAAGTTTCGGATTTCGTTTCAAAGTGTTGTCTTGTTGTGTGTTTTGGTTGAGCATCTGAGACCGGCTGGAGAGTTACAAACTTAAACCGTTCCGAAGTGTGAATGGGAGCAGATCTCCATGAATATTCTTTGTGGCGTATACCCAGGTTTAGTCAGGGTGTGACTCCATTCGGATGCTTGTTGTCCGGTTATACTCAGTTTGCTAAGTCGTTCTTTGTTAAGTTTGTGCGTTGCATGGAGTTCCTTCGAGGGTCGTATCGAATGAAGGCACCATGTTCGCTTGCCGTCTTAGGCAGGAACTTCAGGAAGCCTTGGGTACTGGTTGAGCTTTAGCTCCATTTTTTTTCCATCCGCAGGATGACGGTTTTGTGAGAGCGGGCTATACCGACACTAGAGGTTATACTCGTGCATACGTACTAATTGTTGTCGGCAATTGGGATCGTCACTTGCCATTGTTAGGACTCTCCTTCGATAGCAGTTATCAGGAGACATTCCAATTGGCAACCTTTAAGTTTTGTTTGTTAGATGGTGTCGATCTCCAGCCTGTTTTTCTGACTCTGCGTAGTAGGATTTTTGGACCCCAGCTAGTCTAGAGATTTCGGAGATGATCCAGTTGGTTCAGGTTAGGATGATGACGGTCAGTGTAGACAAAGGTCTTATGCCGACCAGGGTGGTCGCAGGCCTGAGTTCGCAGTGGGAGATCATGTATTCCTATGGATTTTCCGATAAATGACGTGTGGAGTTTTTGGGAATCTTATCCCAGGATTGTAGGTCCTTTTGAGATCCTTTAAGCGAGTTAGTTCGTTGCCTTTAATTTGGCACTTCCGCCCAGATTATTGAGTTTTCACCCCGCATTCTTTTTGTTGATACTTTGCAATTACCTTCATGACTTTTTTTTCACATGATTCAGAATTAGACCATTTGCTTTGACATGATCTTTTCGCTCACCGGCAGCCATTGTTGTTAATGGCCCGACAGGTGGAGAAACTTCGGTCAAGGGTCTTGCTATCTGTGGAGAGTTTTCTTGGACGTAGCCGTATAGTGAGATGATCACTCGGGAGGCTGCGAGCGAGAATTGGGAGTTTTGTACTCTTCTTTTTGAAGGTACGCTTAGTGAAAATTTTAAATTCGGGGACGAATTTTTATAAGGGGGGAGATTGTAACGTTTTGGAAATCGTTTTGTGAATTTTCCCGTTTTAGGGCAAAATTTTCGGTTTTTCCCGTTTTAACCCGATTTCGATCAAACATCCGTATAAGCTTGCCGACAATTTTATTTAGCTAAAATAAAGCTTGTGCACGAACTTTAGGGGTATTTGGGAGGTTTTGGTTCAGAAAGAATTTTTCCCAAATAAAATATTATTTTAAGCGGTATTTGGTGTACGTAAATCGGGAAATTTCTATTCTTAAGAATAAATTTATTTTTTGTCACTAGAATATTTTGGAAACTTCTTTTTAAATATTTAGATATTTTTTTGAGTGCAAAAGGTTTTATTTGAAAAAGAAAAGAAAATGTGTAAAGGTGGCAAAGTGCATTTATTAGCATTTATTACTCTTTTTCCTAGCAATTTCTTCACAAAAAAATTCACAAAAATACCCCCTCACCCCCCTGGCCGGCCCTTCCCTTCTCCTTGCTGCCCTCCATCATTCCCACTCTTTTTCAACTCATTTTGCATCAAATAAATCATGAAAAATCCAAATAAAATCACAAAAATTCAAATATAATCATTTTCCTTCATTTCCTTCACTAATCCTTCATGGATCTTCAATAATGCTTGGTTTTTGATGCTAAGATGTTGGATTAAGATTCATTTTGTGTTTTTGGGGAGGTATTATTCTTACCTTAATCCTTTTATATTTGCTTTAATCTTATTCTAGCTAATTTAGTTAGCTATTTATGTGTTTAGTTTAGTTTTTAAATTATGATTAATTCATTTATATTTGGTTTAAGAAATTCATGTTAGGGTTAAATTTTGTTTATGTGTTTAGTGTTCATTTGAAGTGTTAATTTGTGTTTTGGAGAAGATTAACCTAGTAGAAAATGTTAATTTTTGCTAATGAACACATTGTTTAATTATGCAATTTGCTTACTAGGTTTTTGCTAAAACTTAATTAGCAAGTGTTAAAAATTTAGAAATGGTTTAGATAACTTAGTTAAGCAATTATTAGATGTTTGTAATCACTAGATATGCGTTATCTTGAAACTAGTGCGAAATATTGCGGTAGGTTGTTTACTAGGTTTCGTGGTTTTTCCGACGTGGGTCCGATTGGTCGTTGTGAGGTGATTTCTATTTTATTCCTCGTAATTGTTTGTGTTGTGTTGCACGATCATGACGATCGGAGTCTAGACTTGGTGTTTCGTAGTTTAGCGACCCCAATTAGGGTTTTTGGCCGATGTCGTGCGCGATAGATGCGCTAAGCGCGCAGTGTAATTTTCAGGCCGTTATTTTTGCGTTTCGATGTCTTTACGTTGATGTAGGATTTTTGCTTATATGATGTGTTTGTGAAATTTTAGGTTCGCAAGCGTGGACTTCGGACGCTACGATAGGGGAAAACAGGTAGTAGGCTTCACTTAGCCAGGAGCGTTGGTGAGTAGATTTAACATCTACAGGGGAATCGCCCGCATGGCGTTATGCGTCTGGGCTAGAGATGTTACTTTTGCCGCATATTCTATGTCAGATTTAGGATTTGCGCATTTACCCTACTGCTTAGTTATTGTTGTGCATGGACTAGTATCCTTAGGACACTGCACATATTATTGACGATTCATGTTGCACGAGCACTGATTGTATGCTACACACACCGTCAATAATTGCCATGTCACGGACAACCCACATATAGAAATGCTATTGTTGGTTAGGAACATTGGGACTTTGATTCATATTTCTTATCGCATATGATATATATAGCATACCTGGATACCTACATGCTTACACATATGCCTTGACATACTTACATGCTAGTTACCTGTATACCTATAGGGTATTGTACCATTAGTGATAGGTACATACACACATAATGACATAGCACATGTATACTTTGCATACATACTTCACTTATACCCAAGGGGTATATTACATCATTACTCAAAGGTAGATACGTATACCTTTATGTTTACACATATATCTGGTTATAGCTACATGTTTACCTTTACCTATTGTTATTTTAGAATTGGAGAAAATTAGGAACCACATGATATTTATATTAACTTGTTGCAGTAAATTAGCGGCTTTTCCTTTATATGCTTACATTTCTTTTTATGTTGCATATATTATATTCATGGATTTTAACATTGAGATATGGATTTTTCATGATGTTTTCTGGATTTGGGGACCGTGGGAGTTCATGAAATTATGCATTATTTGAAAAACCCGGTTTCCCTTGATATGATATTTTAGCAGCCACCATGAGATTTATCGGTTCGGATATATATATATACCCCACGCGAGAAACGGAGGGGTCCGTGTGTGGGTACATGGTGGGGCCCGGAGGTACCCGGGGCAAGAATCTCAGTGAGGAGATGAGTTAGTGGGGGAACCGTACTTTCCGGTGACATTACCAATGACTCGGCGGTAATCATGGGGATACCGTTGGGAGTCATGTACGTATAGATACGTGGAAAGATGAGGGTCAGAGCTAGGCACTCGTGCTTTTCGCATAGCGTGTGATACGTACTTATCAGGGGACCAGTCGTGGAGACAACACCTGATAGACCAGCATTTCTGTATCGATGCTTGACACATTGGTTTCATGATATTTCTTTTTTACTCCTTTGTATATATAACAGGGGTTTAGGCCGCTGTTATATATGCCCTTACACTAATATTAGTGGAATGGAACGCTAATATATGTATATTGACATTAGATTATATACATCATCATATTTATTCATGCAAGTATATTTAGGATGTTAGATTTTTACTTGATAATTTGATTTGGGATATAGGTGATTCATTTGATATTGGATGCAGGATATTTATGAGATTGCTGATTTGTACATTCAGGATATATGAGATTTATTCGATATTTTACATTCAGGATTTGTGAGACTTATATGATATGAGAGCCAATTTGGGGGCTGATTTGAGGAATTGGGATTTGGATTTGTCTTGATGGATTATGATCCTACCATGATGTCAGGATTCCGTGGAAATGACATATTTCATTCCATACTTCACATTTATTGTTTATGCACTGCTTCATGTATTAGTAGTACTTGTTAGAGTACCTTTCATGACTGTTGCATTTACATACCTTTATTTATATGCATTGCTTCGTGTATTAGTTGTACCTGCTAGTGTACCTTTCATGATTATTGCATTCATATGACTTTCTATTGCTATTAATTGAACATGTTAGATTCACGCTATACGTGCATACTCGCAATTACCTGTATATGTTATTTACTATTCACGAGTTGGCAACTCACCCCCGTTGTACCACAGTGTTTGCAGGTGTTTCTCAGGATAGTCAGAGGCAGGCTATTATCACACATCTTATCATCTTTAGCTACGGATACCGCATCAGCTCACAGTGTGCAGTTTGCTTAGGTGGGTTTGTGGTTATTCGTTGTATTGTATATTCGTTGTATCCCTGTACTCTCCATCTACTATTTTCATATTGACTTAGAGATTTGGTGAGGACGATGTTGTATATTATGTTGTGACTTGTTGTCTTTTATACAGTTTCCTTTCTATCGTCTTCTATTTCTTCGCTACGGCGTCGTATATTTGTTGTGGTGGTTTTTTTCCGACTTTGGGCGTGGATTTGCTCCTATTGGGGATGCTTTACTTTATATTTATGTTGTACCTATTTTTGGGGTTGGTTTTTGTAAAGGAGGTGCTGCCGAAATTTAAAGGAAATAAAGTTGGACTTTTAAAGAATTTGGGTTGTGATTTCAAAGATTTTTAAACAATGTTTCTTATCTTTTCTGGTATTTTAATGGTTTAGATTTCTGGGTTTTGGCTTTCTTTTACTGAGTTACGCCTGTAGATGTTGCGTAGTATTAGGGCCGTCACGTGCCAATTTCGGGTCGTGACATATAAGTAAAGCATCCCCAAATGGGAGAAAATCTTGCCCAAAGGCGGAAACAACCACCACAAACAGATATACGACGCCGTAGCGAAGGAATGGCATAAAAGAGGTAATCAACATAGTAAAGGCTGGCTCACACGAGCACGACACCAGAGTCACAAGAATATATAACATCAATCCTCACAACTCGCCTCTAGGTCAATACATGAAGGTGGTAGATGGAGAGTACTAGATATAAAAGATATACAACAACATCATAGGATAACCGCAAACCCACCTAAAGCAAAAGGCTTCACAGCTAACCGTACCGGTATCCGCTGAAATAGAGATAATAAGACGCCCTGCTACGACTCCTCTGAGGGTCAGACCTGCAAAACACTGTGGCACAACGGGGGTGAGTTGCCAACTCGTGAATAGTAAATGACATCATACTGTAATCGCAAGTATGCACATACAGCGATAAATCTATCACATGCAATCTGATAGCATAAGTATGGCAATATAGATATGCAACAAACATGATCAAGGTACACCACCAGGGTACTACATCTACATGAATCAAACTCATATCAAATAAATCCTGAGTGTGGGATAAATAATAAACCTCATGCACAAATCATCATCATGGAAAAACTCTGGTGTTCATCAATGACACCCTAAATCCTAAAATCCTCAGGCGTCGTCACCAGGACTGGCCCTCATATCCGTACATCTCATGGAACCTGAGTGTCCAATATCGACACTCGAAACATCATGAAATACTCATGTCCAGCATCAACACGTAAATCCACGTAACATTGGCTCCGTCTTCCTAGATCGACCAGCGGGCTCTGGCAGTACGAATCGGCCCATATCCATCTCACGACTCCGGTCGATATCCTCCGGATAACCGCTGAGTTCAAAACTATCACCGGTAGGTAGTAGCCCTCCTGCCAGGCTCATCGGCTAATCCATCGACATACCTTTCTTGTCCCGGGGTACCATACCCGGTCCACCACGAACCAGTAAACGACCACATCCACTCCTCGCATCGGGTTTTTAACATAAGTCTCAGAACCGAGAAACTCATGGTGGACGCACTGAAATATCATATCATGAGAAACCGGGTTTTCAGAACAATACACATTTCTTGAAATACGCGCGGTTCTCAAATCCAGAAAATCACATGAAATCATTATCTCAATGCGTAAATCCATGTAATATGATGTATTCAACATAGAACAGTAATATGAGCATATCATGAGAAAATCCGCTATTTAAATGCATCAAGTTATTAAATATATGACGCTGTTCCCAATTATCCAAAATCCAACACAACATCATATAAAGGTGAACATGTAGCTATAGCAAGGTGAGTGTGTAAGCATATGCAATCAACTATATTTCATATGCGCAATCGCACAAGAATCAATTTCTCAATATCACTAATCAATACAATATCACATTTGTATATGTGTTGTATGATCATGGCAGTTGCCGACAGTATGTGCGTAGCATACAATTAGTGCTCGTGCAACATGAACTGTCAACAATAGTGCAGTGTCCAAAGGGGTACAAGTCCTGGCACAACAAGTAATAATATGCAACGAAGTTCAAGCACCATCTCTATTTGCATATAAACATGAGGCTAATATCGTATCATATCTAGCCTTGATGCTTAACGCCATACGGGCGATTTTCCCGTAGATGTTAAATCTACTCACCGACAATCTCGAGCTAGGTAAATACAGTCACCTGCTTCCCTTTCTTCGCAGCGTTCAAAGTCCCCGCCTGCGATCCTATTAAAACAAAACATTACAAGTGCAAATCTCAGAAATCGACCAATATCATGTACAAATTACACTTGACCGACGCACCAACTCCAATCCAACTCTCATGTGTCCGTCTAGTGGCTAACGTGTGTAGCGACATCCCAAAACCAACCCAGGTGCAGCAGCTACACAAGATCACGAACCGTGTCGGATAACGTAACACGCGTAGATCAAAACACTAGATTAAAGCAAAGTGATCCCAGATTTTGATACACAGATAATTTTGAAAGTTGCAAGTTCCACGAGACCATATACAACCCTAGAGACCCTACGACCAAAACTCGAGACCCCGGTCCCCATTCAGGCCGCAATTTGCGGCCAGAAGCAATAAAATTGCGACCATGAAGGAAGGGAATGGTCTCAGGTTTTTATGGTGGGTTCTATACCTCAAAACTAGGTCTCTGTGATGGCAACTTCTAAAACAACAATCTGGTTCTACAGCAGATTCACTCGAGACACAACACTTTACCAAAAATACGATATATCCACAAAACTATACCTTTAGTGTTCTAAACCACAACTATAAGGCAACACAACAATATAAACAGCTAATTATCAGTTAGAGGTCATTACCTAGCCACTCTTGCTCAAAATTCCAATTTTGCAAGCTCCAAGTCAACTTAGTGGCTAAATCAAGACTTGAAAAGGATTTTCATGGTGTTTAATGAAGTTTTGCAAGGTTTATGTGAAGAGATAGTGAGGGCTTCAGTTTGACCGTTGAGAAGATGAAGAAGTAATTAAGAAGAGATAAGAATGAGAGAGTGAGGGAAGTTAATGATGAGAGGGTGAGTATTAGCCTTACACTTACTCTCTCCCTCTCCCCATCAATACTTGCATTAATGCCCTCCATGACTCACCTAGCCACCTCTCCTCAATCCAAAACAAGAAGATATCTTTCACACAAAATAACTAAGGGCAAGGTTAAATCAAGGGATGGATTAGCTTAAGGTGTCATGGCTACTTAACAAGATTAACACTAACTAACCCCCACATTAACATGCACAAGTGTGTGCAAGCCATAACAAATAATAATAAAATATTAATTAATTGTTATAAATTATGAGGAACACAATTTGGTAAGCTTTACCTTAAAAACCCGCATTAACGCTTAATTAACTCTAATCGCATTCTAGGGTGTTACAATCTCCCCCTTTAAAGAAATTTGTCACGACCCGAAAAGTACGGAACATGACGGCACTTAAATTACGAAACGTCTCGAGGCGTACGTAATCTAAGTAAGCCTAAACCCAGAAATCAAAACCAAAGAAGCAGTAGAGTGAAGGAAACCAATTTAAATCAAGTAGTTTAGCAACATACGCCGAAATATGCATTTTTAAAATCACAAGTCTTTTCTAAAAATTTCGACAGAGTTTCCTTTGTAAATACTGGCCCCGAACGGGGTACAACACGATAAATATATACATGAATGATAAAACGCATCCCCAAGCGGGAGCTAGCTCTTCGTCAATCGACGACCACAACCACACAAGCAATATAATACACAACGCCGAAGGGCGAGGATCAAAACTGAAAAGGAAACTCAAAACAACAATGAAACCCATAATAATACAACGCGCGACTCTAAGGTCGAAAGAATAAACATCACTGGTCTCTATCTCTGAATAAATATAAAAGTTTGGTTGATGGAGTCACTAGATACAACGGAATAAAATAAAGGTACAATAGTGGTCACGATACAAGTGAACCCACCTACCAAAGCAAATCACCGGGAAAGGAAGCAGTGTGCCAGCAAAGCCATAACAAAACTTGTACGGCAAAATCTGCAAGAAACTGTGGCACAACGGGGGTGAGTTGCCAACTCGTGAGTCGAAAACATCATAGAGCAGAAATCGCGTGTATGACGCAATCCTAGGTCATACGATCAGTAATATATAATCCTCAATTGATAAGGTCAGAAGCAAGAAAAGTTGGCAAAGGTAACCATCTATACATAAGTGTAATCCCATATGCTCCGGTCAGTGCCTAAGGTAACAAGATATCATATGAATGAGGTATGAATGCTTGAAAACAGAATACATGTAAATGAAGAAACTGCTCTCATAACATAGTGAGATTTCTGTATATTTGAAAACGAGGTATCATCAATGAAATCAACATAAACCGTGTCTAGCATCGACACAAAACATAAATCCCAATATCACAATATCTCAGGCTCCGGCTATCCAGACTGGCCTGTATCATCAAATCTCAATACCTCAATATCTCAAAATCCCAGTGTCTCAATCTCACTATTTAGGGCGCCGTCAGTCCGAATCGGACCCTAACATCAATCATACGACCACGAACGGTATCCTCCGGATATCCGACGCGTCAAGTAAAATCATCGGTAGCCAGTCTGCCCCTGCCAGGCTCATCGTCTACTACTCGATCTTCTTTCCTAGGGGTACCTTACCGGGTCCACCATGTACCCACAGACGGTTCATCCAACTCCTTGAATCGGGTCTTGAAATCCATCTCATAACCGAGAAAACATCATGGTGGACGACTCATACATCATGAGAAAACCACACTTTTCATTCTGAAAAGAGAGAGATAAAGAAGTTTATATATATTCTTGCAGTTTTCTCCCAAATCCAGAAAATCCAAAATCCAACCATCAATAGCACGTAAACAGTGAATATAGGCATAAACTCCATAATACTGCATAACAGTGAATAATTATATGCATGAAGTAGCAAGTAATAACCGCAATGTGTAAACTGGCATATAAGGCAAGTACACTAATATCATGTCGAAACTATCAGCTAACAAGCTATGTCAATGAAATAGTATTCTCTAAAGTGTACGTGGCATGACAATTACCGATGATGATGTGTGTGAGCCGGCAAGTAAGTGTACGTGGAACATACGCATCATCGGTAATGGTGCTGGTGTTCTGACAGCATGATATCAATAATGGTATATGAAAACACAATATAAGCATGCGATGCGAAGCGAACAACGATAATGTGCGGGAGCTGAATGATAAACATAATGATAACTAATCTGCATTTATATAAATATGAGTCATACGGTGGTGCCATTTGAAATAACACGAATCGTGGTGTTTTGAAAAATAAGGGCTACGGTGTTTTAAGAAAAGATACGTCCTTTGAAATATCCGTAGAATCCCTTGTCCCGTCATTAAAATACACACGATTCGTTAGTTTTTGAAATAGGTATGAGTCGAATCTAATCTATCATTTACATGTACACTATAGGGCCAAACTATACAGACTGATCTAAAGGTAAGGAAACCGCCTAACATCTGATTCGATACATATATATATATCGATATATATAATATAACAGTTGGTGATCCCGCCTCAAAAGTATCCCATACGATACAATATCTATAATATGACATCCTCAAGTCAAGGGTGTGGATCTATCATCAATATAGCTCATACAGTAAATCCGTCGTACGACATCCCAAATCTGGGTACGGGTCAATGTCACATCAATCACATTATTCATATGGTATCCTCTTTATCAAACATCATGTTCGGGGTACTGACCTACGTCTAGTACAATACTGATACCATCTATGAAATGCATGCGCGTGTATAAAAACATCACGCCTAAAGAACCCGCTAAAATATCATGTCGTATCCTAAATAAGGACCATATCACATCACCAATCTCATGGCCTCAAGCCCAATCTCATCGACTCATCACAAATCCCCAAATACTATCCTCATAATCCAGTATATGTACACATAGTCCCATACCCATGTGTAAATATACACATCCCCATATACGCATAGGTAAAAGAAAGAATGTATGCAAGTATGTGTGCGTGTGTGTGGGTGCAACCACTACTCTAGGGTTTCGCAACTAAAACTAAACCAATCCAAGAACACCTAGAATCCATCTTTATCATCAATAAACTCATATCAACATATAATACATATGTATGTATACGTATTCGTATACATCACTACGAACTGCGGGGGTTCTATACTCCATCCACCCGACTTCCCCCGTAGATATATATCTACTCACCTTGCTTCTTGTGTGCCGATGCCGATATCGCCATCTTCATCTTCAACGTCTTGACATCACATGGGATACCTTTACATATAATCCAATCACAATTGCGTATTAAAATCTCATCGGAAAACCAGAAACGGCACACGCTACGCTCATAGGTAAAAAACTATAGCCTCACATGCAAACACGACCAATAACCCTTGTCGTTGACGTCCAAACGCCACCCGACAGAAACGAATTATCTAATACCAAAATCCATGCTAAAACAAGTCGTAAAACAATGCACCAATACAAGAAAAAGATCCCAGATTCTACCCTAAGTCAAATCAGCCATTTTTGCACATGCCAAGGGTCAAATTTACTGGAGATAAGGCCCTGAAACAAAAACGAAGCATTTCGAACCTTCTCTGGCCGCAAATTGCGGCCAGAAAGAATTAATTTGCGGCTTGAAAGAGAGGGTAGGGGCTAGGGTTTCAGTGCCAGCTGTTGTTGTAGGAGAACTCAATCAACGGCAAGGGACGATCCCAACTGCCACCTGTTAGTTATATATATGCCCTAGAGGCCATTGTTGTACATATGATGTATATTATAGTGGATTTTTGGATATATATAGAGAGGACTTCTTGCTCGACATGATAGTATGCTATTTGGTTTCACTTTGTCTTAACATGTTGACTTGTATTAGTTTATTGTCTTGCTCTCACATGTTGATAAAGCCCTTAGGATATGTACTCGACTACAGGGACTAAGATGAGATCATACTAATGGGACCAGGGTAGTCAACGAGTACATCCTATAACTGTTCATAGTCGAGGGTGTATCGAGACAGGGCATCGATACACCTGTGTAGACCAGCGTATACGCATCTTGACCCATATGATGGGCGATGGATGATCCCATATCCATCCGTGTTTGACATCAATGATGGTATACGGGTGCTCAGTAGAGACGGGTACACTGAACGGACTCACCGAGAACTCCTAGATGGATTTATACCGATCGTCAGATAGCAGTTCTCTGGTGACACTAGTGCAGGTTAGTCTGTAGACCGGAGATCGTCATAGAGTCTTGTGTGACTCCCACTGTGCTTTGATTTCCACCTTACCCTGTCCAAGAGGGCGTGAAAAACGGTGGCTTTTGGGTACAGTCCCGAATCACATGGTGGCAATGAGCGATTGGAGGGGATTCGTCTCTCCCGGTATAGGGAGTTGATGTTGTGCTGTGTTCGATTGGCTATAACTGGAAGTCCCGGGCCAGGGTTGATATAGAGTGCTACTGGTAAGTGTTATCAGTAGTTTCTTGACTGGTTATGAGCCTCACATCAACACGACTTATCGGTTACTGGGGTCTGACGTTTACCACCCCTAGACTTGATTTGCGACATATCAGACGAAGAGACCGGAGTGTACGGTAGTGTTACTGACTAGATTCACAGGAGAATGTACATGCTTTCTTGTTGATCTTCTGATCGCTCAATACCTGGGTGGCTTTTACGTTTAGCTGACCGCTTGCAGCTTGTGAGTGTTTGATATGATTATCACCCACTGCCGGCGTATTGACGATTCTTTAGAGTCCTACACAGAGGTTTCCCGACTCAGGCAAAACGGTGTTGGAGCACATATGTGATATGTGCGGAACAGAAAAAAATACGATATGAGATACCGTATTCTATTCTCGCGATATATGATATCGGCCGGGTATATGTGATATAGCCGGGTCATCGGATCAAGTGTTGATTCGATGAATCGGTACATGTTATATTAGTCGGTTATATGCGATATAGCCGGATTGTCGGATCAAGTGTTGATTCGATAATTTAATGTATAATTATATATGTGATATATTATATTACATTAACTAAAATTAGCTCGCTTTATTGATTCAATTTCTTACCGAATAATACATTGATATATATGCGATATATGTTAATTGTATTATTTTCTTTTGTTACAAAAATTTATTATATATATGTGATATATAACATTGTAATAAGTTAGTTTATAAATGCAACATGATTTGTAGAGATTAAATAAGTTAGGGTTTGATTTGGGTTAGCTTTTTCATGATGCTTCTAGAAGCTTTGTTTTGTTTTAAGCATATATATTTTGTGCTGATATTTTGTGGAGATATTTCTTAACCCAACCCAAACCCTTTACCCCAGTTAATTCTCTACAATGGTTAAGCCTTTATTTCTTAACCAAGGGTTGCAATTGTAACCACAACAAGATTTCATTATTCATCACAAAAGGTTTCATCTTCTTCTTCCTCTTTGAAAAGCTTACTAGCTTTTGTGTTTGTGATGATTTAGTGTGAGAAATTGAAAACAAAAGAGAGCTAAATTCCTACTTCATCATCCTCATGTATTCTAGCCACTTAGATTAGGGTGTTCATTTCTTTAATAAGATCTCTACAGAAGTGAGAGCTTGAGGTTAAGGTTTCTTCAAGGTAAATCATCTTCGGAAAGGAAGACTTCAAGCAAGCATGGATCGTTCGGCTTGTGGAGACTCTCTAGAGTCCGAAAGTTCATGGATCGCGGCGAAGGGACTACTACTCGGAGCTTATGAAGCGAAGGAGCGGACTACAAAGGTTGTAATCCTCTCTCTTAGATGTAAAGTTGTTTACATGCTTTGTTAACCCTAAAACTCTAGCAAAGATCCTTGCTTTAGGTTGTTCGGCACTTGAAAATTTAAATTTGGCATGGTTGATGCCTTATAGACCCTTGTGATAGTGCCTAGTAACCTTACAGTGGTATCAGAGCCAAGCTAGAGCATTAGGCGACGTGAAGACGAAGTTAAAAGTCCGATCGAACCCCGAAACATTGATTTTGGCCCCCTCTCTAGGAATTTTCTAAAAAGTTGGTTTTTTCCGTATTAAAAATACTCAGAAAATTAAGCAGGTGATTCTATGGATAACTGTGAAATACGAGCTCCTAATTCCCTTAAGTCGCCGCGGAACCACGGAAATACCATGCTTTGCGCGGCGGTTCCGCGGCCGTACTTGGGTATTAGGGACAGATACTTCTAGGTAACATTCGTAGGTATTACTACATGCTGCTGGGAATTTTTAATATTACTCAAGTGTGGAGTTTTCTGGAGATCTTTGGAATTCGTTGATTTGATCGGAATGTTTAACATCGTTTAGTTTTCCGGATAATTTAGAACGTGTTAAAAGGTTCGAACGGATATCAATAACTCACTTTTTCCCGACACGAAAAACTTTCAAGTGTTGGAATTTTTCCCGAGTTTGAATCTTTCGGAAAAACATGCAAGCATATCTGTGGACTCTCTAGAAGAACGTAACCTTAACTCGATTATATGACCGTCAAAACTGCCACTGAAACCTAGGGTTTGTGGTAGTTTAGAGTTGCCACATGTGAGGCGTTAGTTTGACCCTTCTACGTCTGGTTCATTGGGGCCGTGACATGTTCTGGGATTTTTTGAACTCTGCTCAAGTGTTGAGCTTTTTGGGAAATATTGGGTATTTGATTATCCGATCGGAAAGTTTAAAATTGTCTATTTATCTGGAATGTGATACAATATGTGGAATTCATATAGTTAGGAATGAAATGCGAAGTATGTGATATTTCAGATTTAAGATGTCTAAAGTGATTGTGGATTCCAAATGTTGTAGTTTTACACTTTCTTTTCTGTGACCGTAAGCGTAGTATGTGGTGTATCGCCGGCTCCGTTGCTATACATCAACGACAATCGGGATAGGCATACTTGCTTACGTTGATGATATGAGATATTATGTGTTTCTTTGATATGTTATATTGGATCGTCGTGTTCTGAATAGCTGTGTTTTTTTTATGTGAGATGAGTTTTTTTTATTTTCATTCATGTAAAATTCATTGTATGTAATATTCTTTTATTGGGGCACTTCCGGGTTGAGGTTGATGTCACCATTGTATATTATTTATTTTTCCGCATTAGATAGACCCGAGGAGGGGACCATAAGTAACCGGGTTCTAGGGTCCAGTGGGAGGCCATCTCGAGGAGTCGAGACCGGGTCTCTTAACCCTAGAACTGGCAGTGTTACATGCCGCTCCCGTAGTGGTCTGGGGATGTGGGTTTGGCTATTCATCGCGACCGTGGAATCCATGTTTTATAGAAGCTTGATGTAAAACACGGACGTCCTAGTATATCCAATATTTCATATGTTATCTTTTGCTGCAATGTTCTGTGATGAGATCATATTACTGCCTGAGACGAATGCTTATACTATATATATGATGATATATAAATATTACTGCTTTCGTTTCTTCTGTGATGCTTAGGAAGCATTAACTGATGGGATTTATTAATGAGATTAAAAAAAAGAAAAGAAACCTAAAAGATGTTGAAGAATCAAAATTTTATAAAAAGGGTAGCTACAGTTTTGATTTGCATAGCGGTATATATGATATACCTTGCACCTTATTCGATGAGGAAAGAGCCGAGATCCCTTCACCGGGAGTGACCTCTTTAGCAAAACTGGCAGATGCTACAAACTCGTGGTTTTGTTTTTGACAGCTTCTATAATTCTTGCTTTGCATGGCAGTATATATGATATACCCTGCACCTTATTCGATGAGGAAAGAGCCGAGATCCCTTCACCGGGAGTGACCTCTTTAGCGAAACTGGAAAAGCCTAAAAAACACTCCTTTTCAAAATCACTTGTTTCTACAACGATATCAAGTTCATTACGCAATGGGTTTTCTGAAAAACCTGTCATAGCCCTCGGTCATTTCTGATAAATCCTACTTAGTATTCGTGCTGCGTTTGTTGACCTTGTCAAGGCACAGTGTACGGTAGCTAATTAATGTTTATCTGCTAAAAACATGAGATGTGATTGGATTAGGGTATTCGTACGGCCTTGTTGACTTTGTCAAGGGTCATGCGGGTAGGTTTAATTCAATCGGGAAATGACGGGTTGAACTTGACTTGCGATTTATGGTTTGTTGACCTTGTCAAGGTCATAGATCGCTTGGGGCAGAATATTATCGGGAATTTCAAGTGTTGAAATTTGCAATGAGATTACATACCTTCTATGAGATAGATGGATCCCGATACCCACTGCGAGTAAGAGTTGCTCCTGGAAGAATTTTACTCAGGACAATTAGCCGATCATGTATGTGTCTATTAAGGTGTTAACGGGGTTAAGCCTATGGGAAAACGAGATATATTTTAATTAGGTCCATGCGAAAGCACGGGGAACCTCCCTCAAAGTACCAACACTGATCTGGCTGAATGATTGACGAAATTGTAATGTGTAATTAATCCCGGCTAATCTTACCTTTTAGGGTTTGAAGGAAGATTTGGTTAAAACAATGGGAGCCATCCTGATTAGATAAGATAATAACCAATCTAATCTTGCAAGAGCGCACTGTTTTCTTCTCTCTCTCTCCAGGTAGCGACCATGTCAGGCCTTAATCAAGATAATAATATGGATGTATTGACTGAACCCGCTTATTATACTGAGAAGGGGAACGTTGGTCCCGTTCTTTCTTATAAGTGTTATAAGACTGAGCAGGAAATAGGAGAATATCTGGATTCTCACACCGCCCAAACGAAGAACATGCATGCTGATGCTTCTTCTTCGGGTGTGTTAGTTATTGAGAACTGTTTCTCAGTTCACTCTACGTCCTGGGTATTAGATACCGGATCGGGATTCCACATATGTAATTTGTTACGTGGGCTACGTAAAGGTAAAGAACTGGGAATGGGTGATCATTCCGTAAGAGTAGGGAATGGTGCAGATCTTGCAGCCAAAGCAATTAGCGATATCACCTTGTGTTACCAAATGGTAATACATTGGTTCTGAACGAGTGCTATTAGATTCCGACCCTGATATGCAATATTATATCAGTTTCTTTATTAAATAAAGAAGGATATAATTTTGTAGTACAGGATAATGTTATGAACATATTCTTGAATCAAAAGTTGATAGGATCAGGATCTTTAAATATTGGCATGTACGTTCTCAACCAAACTACAACACTTAATGTACAAAACACACACAAAAGGAAGAGTTCAGAAATGAACGAATCCTTCTTGTGGCATTGTAGACTAGGTCATATCAATACGACACGGCTAGCTAAATTGCATAAGGATGGATATTTGAATCCGTTTGAATTTTCATCTTATGATACTTGTCAGTCATGTCTCAAAGGATAGATGACCAAAACTCCGTTTAGTTGACACGGAGTAAGAGTTACAGAACTTTTAGGGCTGATACATAGTGATGTATATGGACCCATGTCTACACATGCCAAGAATGGTTCTTCCTACTTCATTACATTCACTGACGATCTCTCAAGATACGGACATGTGTTCCTGATGAAACACAAGTCTGAAGCTTTTGAGAAATTCAGTGAATATAAGCACGAAGTAGAGAACCAAACGGGCAAAAGTATTAAGATCCTTCGATCTGATCGAGGAGGAGAATACTTGAGCAATGAGTTCCTAGACTATCTAAAAGAGAATGGGATTCTCTCTCAGCTTACTCCTCCGTATATACCACAACACAACGGTGTATCGGAGCGGAGGAATCGCACCCTTTTGTATATGGTGCGCTCTATGATGAGCACTGCTGAGTTGCCTATTTCCTTCTGGGGTTATGCGCTTGAGACAGCAGCATACCTATTGAATCAAGTTCCATCTAAATCTGTACCTACCACACCCTATGAGATATGGAGTGGGAAGATACCTTATCTTAAACGAGATAAGATATGGGGTTATCCAGCCAATGTCAAAAGACAAACTCGAGGCACGATCAGTTCTCTGCAAGTTTGTGGGATATCCAAAGAATTCTTATGGGTACTTTTTCTACCACAGTGAGGAGCAAAAAGTGTTTGTTGCTCAACATGCCACATTTTTAGAAAAGGAATTTCTTGCAAAAGAAATTAGTGGCAAAGAGGTAGAGCTGGAAGAAGTTTCAGCACCACAAACTATGACTGAAGATTTAGTGGAACCAGATGATTCAGTAGTTCCCAACGAACCTCAGCCTCTCCGCCGATCTATTAGGGTTTCTCATCCACCTCAGAGATACTACGTTTTTCTCGTTGATGGTGTGAGCCAGGATTGCATCATGGAAGATAATGACCCAACTAGCTTCGAGAAGGCCATCGCGAGTGGGGACACTGTGAACTGGCTGGATGCAATGCGATCTGAGATGGAATCCATGTACACCAACAAAGTATGGACTTTGGAAGTTGCTCCTGAAGGGGTAAAACCCATTGGGAGCAAGTGGATCTTTAAGAAGAAACTTGGTGTAGATGGAAAAGTTGAGACTTTCAAAGCTAGACTTGTTGCAAAGGGTTTTCTCCAACGACCAGGTGTGGATTATGACGAAACCTTTTCTCCAGTGGCTATGCTTAAGTCCATCCGGATCCTACTTGCCATTGCTGCATACCATGACTACAAAATCTGGCAGATGGATGTTAAGATCGCTTTTCTAAATAGTGATTTAGAAGAGAGCGTGTACATGACTCAGCTAGAGGGCTTCGTAGACAGTGGGAGCAGCGGAAAGGTTTGTAAGCTGCTTAAATCCATCTACGGGTTAAAGCAGGCATCACGGAGTTGGAACATCTGCTTTGATGTTGTAGTCAAAAAGTTTGACTTCATCAAAAACGTAGATGAACCTTGTATATATAAGAAGGTTGCAGAGAGTAAGGTTGTCTTCCTCGTATTGTACGTCGATGACATACTCTTGATAGAAAATGATGTTCCTATGTTGCAATCGGTCAATCTCTTCTTATCGCAAAGATTCTCAATGAAAGATCTAGGTGATGCATCCTGCATACTGGGAATTATAATCTATAGAGATAGATCTAAACGGATACTTGGATTTTCCCAATTCAGGTACATTGATACCATACTAAAGAGGTTTAGTATGGAAGAATCCAAGCGTGGGAACCAACCCACGATCTCTGGACTCACTCTCTCCAAAGAGATGTCTCCCAAGACTGATTTGGAAAGAGCTAGCATGCAAGGGATACCCTATGCTTCGGCGGTAGGCTCTATCATGTATGCGATGCATGTACCAGACCCAATGTAGCATACTCAATAAGTACAGTGAGTCGGTATCAAGAAGATCCTAGAGAGAGTTACTGGTTAGCTGTGAAGAACATTCTCAAGTACTTAAGAAGGTCTAAAGAGTTGTTCTTGGTGTATGGTAACGGAGAACTCTAGGTGGAGTCCGTTACCTATTCGAGCTTCCAAAGTGATAAGGACGACTCTAAGTCGCACTCGGGATTTGCCTTTACCCTCAATGGAGGGGCGGTGTGTTGGAAGAGTTCCAAACAGGAATCCGTTGCAGAATCGACAATGGACGCTGAATACATCGCTGCCAACGATGCTGCCAAAGAGGCTGTTTGGATGAAGAAGTTCATCACGGAACTTGGTGTGGTTCCGTCCATTGAGCATCCAATACCTTTGTATTGTGATAACAATGGAGCTGTGGCTTTGGCCAAGGAACCCAGGTCCCATCAGATGTCCAGACATATTCTGCGGCAGTATCACCTGATCCGGGAGATAGTTGATCACCGGGAGATCGAGGTCAGGAGAGTTGATACGAAGGACAACAGTGCGGATCCCCTAACGAAGGCCATTCCCCATACACAGTTTGAGAGACTCTTCGGGATGTTAGGTATGAGATACTACAACAGCTGGCCTTAGTGCAAGTGGGAGATTGTTAGTTATATATATGCCCTAGAGGCCATTATTGTACCTATGATATATATTATAGTGGATGCATGGATATATATAGAGAGGACTTTCTTTCTCGACATGATAGTATGCTATTTGGTTTCACTTTGTCTTAACATGTTGACTTGTATTAGTTTATTGTCTTGCTCTCACATGTTGATAAAGCCCTTAGGATATGTACTCGACTACTGGGACTATGATGAGATCATACTAATGGGACCGGGGTAGTCAACGAGTACATCCTATAACTGTTCCTAGTTGAGGGTGTATCAAGACAGGGCATCGATGCACCAGTGTAGACTAGCGTATACGCATCTTGACCCATATGATGGGCGATAGATGATCCCATATCCATCGGTGTTTGACATCAAAGATGGTATACGGGTGCTCAGTAGAGATTGGGTACAATGAACGGACTCGCCGAGAACTCCTAGATGGATTTATACCAATCGTCAGATAGCAGTTCTCGAGTGACACTGGTGCAGGTTAGTCTGTAGATCGGAGATCGTCATAGAGTCTTGTGTGACTCCCACTGTGCTTTGATTTCCACCTTACCCTGTCCAAGAAGGCGTGAAAAATGGTGGCTTTTGGGTACAGTCCCGAATCACATGGTGGCAATGAGCGATTGGAGGGGATTCGTCTCTCCCGGTATAGGGAGTTGATGTTGCGCTGTGTTCGATTGGCTATAACTGGAAGTCCCGGGCCAGGGTTGATATAGAGTGCTACTGGTAAGTGTTATCAGTAGTTTCATGACTGGTTATGAGCCTCACATCGACACGACTTATCGGTTACTGGGGTCTGACGTTTACCACACCTAGACTTGATATGTGATATATCAGACGAAGAGACCGGACTGTACGGTAGTGTTACTGACTTGATTCATAGGAGAATGTACAGGCTTGCTTGTTGATCTTCTGATCGCTCAATAACTGGGTGGCTGCTATGTTTAGCTGACCGCTTGCAGCTTGTGGGTGTTTGATATGATCATCACCCACTGCCGGCGTATTGACGATTCTTTAGAGTCCTACACAGAGGTTTCCTGACTCAGGCAAAACGAATAAGAGCACATATGTGATATGTACGGGACCGAGAATAATACGATATGAAATACCGTTTTCTATTCTCGCGATATATGATATCGGGCTGGTATATGTGATATAGCCGGGTCATCGGATCAAGTGTTGATTCGATGAATCGGTACATGTTATATTAGTCGGTTATATGCGATATAGCCGGATTGTCGGATCAAGTGTTGATTCGATAATTTAATGTATAATTATATATGTGATATATTACATTACATTAACTAATATTAGCTCGCTTTATTGATTCATTTTCTCACCGGATAATACATTGATATATATGCGATATATGTTAATTGTATTATTTTCTTTTGTTACAAAAATATATTATATATATGTGATATATAATATTGTAACAAGTTAGCGTTACAAATGTAACATGATTTGTGGAGATTAAACAAGTTAGGGTTTGATTTGGGTTAGCTTTTTCATGATACATCTAGAAGCTTTGTTGTGTTTTAAGCATAGATATTTTGTGTTGATATTTTGTGGAGATATTTCTTAACCCAACCCAAACCCTTTATCCTAGTTAATTCTCTACAATGGTTAAGCCTTTCTTTCTTAACCAAGGGTTGCAATTGTAACCACAACAAGATTTCATTATTCATCACAAAAGGTTTCATCCTCTTCTTCCTCTTTGAAAAGCTTACTAGCTTTTGTGTTTGTGATGATTTAGTGTGAGAAATTGAAAGCAAAAGAGAGCTAAATTCCTACTTCATCATCCTCATCTATTCTAGCCACTTAGATTAGGGTGTTCACTTCTCTCATAAGATCTCTAGAGAAGTGAGAGCTTGAGTTAAGGTTTCTTCAAGGTAGATCATCTTCGAAAAGGAAGACTTCAAGCAAGCATGGATCGTTCGGCTTATGGAGACTCTCTAGAGTCCGGAAGTTCAGGGATCGCGGCGAAGGTACTACTACTCGGAGCTTATGAAGCGAAGGAGCGGACTACAAAGGTTGTAATCCCTCTCTCTTAGATGTAAAGTTGTTTACATGCTTTGTTAACCCTAAAACTCTAGCAAAGATCCTTGCTTTAGGTTGTTCGGCACTTGAAAAATTTAAATTTGGCATGGTTGATGCCTTATAGACCCTTGTGATAGTGCCTAGTAACCTTACACCACCAAAATCAGGCACACACCCACGAAGCATATCCTCCAGAGTCTGTATAGTCCGCTCTGACTGACCATCGGTCTGCGGATGGAAAGCGGTGCTAAAACTCAACCGGGTATCCAAAGCTTCCTGAAGCTTCTGCCAAAGACGGCTAGTAAACTGGATGCCTCTGTCGGATACGATGCATGTGGGAACGCCGTGTAAACGTAAAATCTCATCTATATACAACTGAGCATACTGAGCATTACCGAAAGTGGTCTTTACTGTAAGGAAGTTGTTGGAGATAGTGCCCTCATAGTCAATTATTGGATCGCAGGTACGTGATTGCAATGATTGCGGAGGACCTATACCGGTAGGACAGTCTTACTCGAGATGATAGTATGCTATCTGGTTTGCCTTTATCAGTCGTGTACATGTTCAGGTGACTGATTGCATGTTACACTTTGATAGAGCCCTTAGGATCTTGCTTTACTACCAACAGTATGATGGCGATCATATACGTGAGAGTTGGGTAGTTTATATGCATATCCTTAATTGTGGTCCCTAGTCGTGGGAGTTTCGAGACAGGGCATCGATACTCCGGAGTAGACTAGTGTGTACAGTCGAGACCCCGACGAGGGGCGGTGGCCAGTCTCACAAGCCACTGGTGTCAGTTGGATCACCTAAGATGTATACAGGTGCTCATTGGGTTATGAGTACACCGGACAGGACTCGCCGGGAATCTGCTAGTTAGTACTATACCTATCGTTAGATAGCAGTTCCCTGGTGACATGTGTACAGGTTAGTTCATCGACCTGAGGTCGTCATTTGTCTCGTGTGAGTTCCCACTGTGCTTTGATTTCTACCCTACCACGGCTCAAAGGAGTCGTGCAAACAGGTAGCTTTTGGGTACAGTCCCGAGCCATATGGAGGCACGTGAGCGGATCGGCAGGGGATTCATCTCTCCCGGTATTGGGGGCGAGGTCGTGCTGTGTCTAGGAGAGCCATTACACATAGTCCATGGCCATGGCAGGAGATTTACTGGTAGGTACTCCAGTAGTATCTCAGGGTGTTATTGGGCTACACTACGACACGACTTATACTGCTATTGGGGGTCTGACGTCACTAGCCCCCTAGGCGGATATGCGATACTCATTGACGAACGGACCGGACTGTATATACATTGTCACTGTTAGGCTCAGTAGGGTTTCTGGATAAGTTCGCTCATCGGCCTCCCTTGAGTTCGCTTATCAGCTTCCCTTGAGGTCAGTCCGTGGGCAACCGTTACGCATAGCTAGTGCCGCTGACGGTTTGTGGTTAAACCCACTGCCAGGGTACTGACGAGTCATTAGAGTTCCCCACAGACAGTTTCCCAAGTTCGGGCGAAACGTTGTAGAGGCCGTATGGTTTTATGGCAGGGTTCAGAAAATGCAGCGTTTACGCACGTGTTATTTTTCGGGCAGATGATACTGGTCGGCTTTGGTTTAAGCCGGATCCGAGTATTATATTGAGTAGGTATAATATCTTTGTCTCAGTTGCATTTGTATTCGGTCGTAATACAAATGCGGGTATATTTATACAGTTTCGGGGTTGTCCTGAAATTCGTTTCAGGATCACTTTTGGAAGTTGCCAGTTTTCAGTTTTCTATCAGCCGTCTTTTAACATTCGGTTAAAGACGGATTTATCTTTTCTTGGATGAGAGTGAGTCAAGCTTCTAGAAGGTTCTAGAAAGGGTGACTTGACATGGTGAGTCATTAGAGCTTTAATTGTGCTTTTAATGAAAGGATGACTAAGGTTAATGAGTCATCCTTTACATTAATTCCTTTTGTTTTTGCTTTGATATTTTGATTTAGATCTTTATGCTTAAACTCACCCCCTTTGCTCCTACTCTCACCCTCCTCATTCTACATATATTGGCCGGCCACTATTTGTGTGAGAGAGAGAGATTGATTTCCTTTTGGAGAGAAAAGACTATGGTTAAGAGTGCATGGAAATTTCATTATCTCTTTCATTTTCCATCACCCGATAAAATGGCAACTTCATTAACCGATCGTCCACGGACTTGTACGAAGTGAGAAAAAGTCATCTACTCATTCTCTACATCATTCTTGGTCGTCTCTTCTAGCAAACTTGACGACCGAGTTGCCTCGAGTCAGAGGCGGGAGCCCGTTTAAAGAATCAGTGATGTGGTGCCACCTGGACGAGCAGATCAGAGATCGACGAGATCGGAGCAGCCGCAACGGAGCGTGGGATGATGGTTGAAGAACGAAGGACTCGGATCGTTCGGTATAACCTTTCTACACTCTTTACAGTTTGTTAGTTTAGCAATAATGGCAGATCCGGGTTAAAGTATACGATAGCGCCAGTTAAAAAGTTTTTATTCCGCATTTGGCGTCTGTAGACGGCCGGGGCGCTAGCGTAGACTTACAGTGGAATCAGAGCCTCACCATTTTGCTATACTAACTTGTGCTAACGCGTTTAAAACATCGATCGAACCGGAAATCAAAAATCACAATTTTTCACCTTGACAGTTTCTGTTGATTTTAAACAGTGTCCTAAAAATATTTCACACATCTCAGAAAACTGTGCAGGGTTTTTTAGGAATACTGTAGAAATTCGAGGAAGTAATTCCACTGTTCCGCCGCGGATCCGCCGCGCCAGCTAGGGTTTTGCCGCGGATCCGCCGCAGGAAAGTGGGATCACTCACTCAGTTTTCTACAGTACATTCCATGTTGGAAATTGGGATTTTTGGTATATATATTTTGGGCCCAGGTTTTGTTACTGTTCTCCAGATTTGCGTGGGGCCCACTTTATGATATTTTGTCGATCGAAATTTAAACATGTTAGTTTACAGTGCTTAAATTATATCTCCGACCGGGAATGTCATTTGATCGGTAAACCGCGTCTGATTGCTATAGTTCTTTTAGACGGGTTTGCGAACGTGACATTCGCGTTGATGTTCTGTGTTGTGCTGTGATGTTGCGGATTTGTCGTGGTGGATAGCAATGTGCAATGGTAGTACAGTTTGAGTTTATTTGTACATTTGATATTGCGAGGCGAGCGTCCAACATGTGGACTGCCGTCACTGCCTGTTGTATAATATTCTTTTTGGGGCACGACCAGGTTGCAGTCGATGTACCTATTGTACTATTTTTCATTACTGTACTAGGTTTTGCCCCGAGACGGAGTGCACGGATAGCCGGGTTCTGGAGGGAAACGGGTCCGCATCTCATGGCTTTGAGAGGCAGAGGGGCCCCACTCTAAAATTGGCAGACTATTCGCCGCACTCGTAGGGGGTACAGGTTGACCCAAGGAGGGGTGCTCAAGCTACTAGATTCCGTGAAGTGCCGGGTGTTCCATTCACTATACTGTGGGGACTACCTCGCTTCAGGTTTTGGCGGGTATCTTGCCGCACCCGTAGGGGTCTAGGTTTCATTGCACAGGCTATCCACACGACAGGGGAACGTCGGGTTTCAGCAGCGGCTCTGTGAAACCCGGGGATCCCAGATATCTGTATTGATCTGTGATGCTTATTACTTTTCTGTAATGTTGCATATTATCACGCCTGGAGCGATTATGTATATTGGTTTATATACTATTAGATGTTGTATATGTTTTACACCCGTGCTAGTCCAGTCCCCGCTCTGTCGTTAGTTAAGTAACCTAACGGGTGATGACGGGACCCAGTGACGAATGCGGATGGCATATACGTACATTTTATTTTCGTTCTTTTCTGGTGTGATTGATTGATGGGACTGCATTGATTCTGATCAATGCAAAAAGTTAAACAAACCTGTTTTAGTTGTTAGAATAAATTTAAAAAGTGTTATTGCAAAGACGTTTCCTTTTGTTTTGCATAGCGGTATTCAGTGGAATATCCTGCACCTCATTCGACGGGGCAAGGGCCGATATCCCTTCACCGGGACTGACCCCTTGGGCAGAAGTTTGCGTCAGGGTAATAACTTCACTATAGTCGATTACATGTTGCTTTGCATAGCGGTATTCAGTGGAATATCCTGCACCTCATTCCACGAGGAAAGAGCCGAGATCCCTTCACCGGGAGTGACCTCTTTAGCAAAAGGTTTTCGCCACTATATTTTAAAAAGCTATCAGGTTCCTTCAGCGATATCAAGTTCACTACGCTAAAGGTTTTTCGCCAAAAACCAGCCGTAGCCCTCCGTCACTTCTTTTGGGTATTCAGTAGTATTCAAGCTATGTATTTTGACCTAACGCCAAGGCATAGTGTTTGGTAGCTGCTGGGTATTCAATTGTTGCATAGATAGATGAGTTGGTTTGGGACAGCCGTTCTGCCATTTTGACCTAACGCCAAGGGCATGTGCGGGTGGGTTCAAATTAACAAGATAGTGATGGGTAGAACTTGGCATGTGACTTATGACATTTTGACCTAACGCCAAGGTTATAAGAGCATGGGGCAAAAATCGTATCGGGAGTTTCTAAAGAAACTGAAACTTGCCAAGTATGCGCATACCTTCTGGAGTATGAGTAACGTGGATGCATTCCATCACGTTATCATGCGATGAGAGTTGGATCCCGATTCCCACTGATGAGTTGGTTTACTCTTCGGGTGATCCCGATTGATTCTTCTTTTAGGTTTGGAGGAGAATTTGACAGGACAGTGGGAGGTTTCCGAATTAGATAAAGTGATAACCATTCTGATCTAGGTTAGAGTGCACGCAGAGTGTTTCTTTTCTCTCTCTCTCTTTGGCAGCGACCTTTGACCGACCCTAGACTATGACTCAGTGACCAAGTTGACCGAACCTTCTTAAAATACTGGCTTTTGGATTGTCTATGTTGCATAAGTCATTGTCACTCCTTCTTTTACCCTTTGCATTTCTCAGAACACCCGTTTTACTACGGATATCCACTTCCATTGGATCGATCCATCGTATGGTTATATACGAACTCGAAGGGACTTCTTCGAGGATGGATCAAGGTTCAGGAGAAATAGAATTGGTTTATTCAGTTGTCTTTTATTATCACCTTCTCTCAGGTTGCGAGGGCTCCTTGGTTTAGGAGAGTACACCTATTACGCTTATTGGATAGTCTTATTCCAAACCATAGGCAGGTGCCGAAAGGTAGGGAATGAAGAAAACCAATTAGCCTAAGTAGGGTGTGCAGAAGGTAATATGTAAAGACAAAATAAAGGGATTAGAAAGAGGGCAAAGTAAATTGCGACTGATATCATTCACGACCAAAACCGCGTACTTCATCGCCACTCCTATTTCACCTTTAAAAGAATAAGGTATTATTCAGTTGTCTTTTATCATCACCTTCTCTCAAGATGCGAGTACTCCTTGGTTTAGGAGGGTACACCTATTATGCTTACTGGATAGTCTTCTTCCAAACCATAGGCTGGTGCCGAACGGTAGGGAAGGAAGAAAACCATTTAGCCTAACGATGGTGTACAGAAGGTAACGACTAAAGACAAATAAAGGGATTTGGAGAGATGGCAATAAAATATACGGTTCAAGTCATGAATTGGATTATGGAAGAGGCATTGCTATGAATACCAGGATACCCCTATGAAACATTTTCATGTTTCTGTGCATTGTTAAAAGAAAACTGTTTTCCCGATTAGACACTTACTCCAAGGGTATGTATTTACCAGGTTTCATTCTCATATCTGTATGGTTTTACAGATGATGAGTGGGAGTAAGATATTAGGAATTAGGTGATCATCCTCATTATATCGGAATTCGTTGTAATTGGTGATATTTGAGGAAATCGCCAGGGTACAGTTTTCAACCTACGACGCACAGATTTTGAGTTGTTTAACTCAGCGAACTTATACAGAGTATTGTATGTTGTCCAAGTGTCCATCAGGACAAAGGGGTAGGTCCTCGTACTATGTTCTGTTTACTTATAACTTCTCTAGTTTTTAGACAAGTGTTTCGTAGAAATACAAGGTCTAAGTTTTGAGAAGTTGTGGGTATAAGAATAAAGTAGAGAACCAGGTGTCACAAGTATCGGGATTCTTTAAAGAGATCGAAGATGTAGATTCTTGTGATTGGTATTCAGATGATAGTGATGGTTTTGAGAAACGTGTTTCTCTTTCAGGTTACTCATAATTGGATGGATTCCTAAGTTGAGTAATGCTGATTAGCCTCTTTCCATTAAAGTGATATGCACTGGAGACAGCTGCATGATTAAATATGGTTCCAATTAAATAAGTGCCAAAGTTTCTATATTGGATATAGAATGGATCGTACCTTAAAAGACATTAAGGTATGGGGAGTTGTCCGGCTTTTGCTTAAAACCAGACTCTGGATAACTCAGGGCACGTTTCTGTAATGGCTGTTTGTGGGTTGACCCTGGCTACGACGAGGGTTGATATTCTACCATTTGGAAGATCAATAGTGATATTGTCCTTGACTCGCCACAGTTTTAGTAAAATGGATCTTTTTCAGAAAACAGTAGTGGGAGTATGGTAGAACTGGAAGTGATTCCAGAACCGCGAACGATTACAGAAAATTTAATAGGACCTATATATTCAATCAGGTTTGACATTATAATAGCCACTCCGCAGATATGGTGGGTAACCTCAGACACCCGAGAGGTACTTCGGTAGGCTCAAGGACGGTGACAGGGAGGTTCTTATCTACCCAGACTTGACACTACTGTTGTTCCAGGCTATGAGACTCGGTAGGAGGGTTGTCGTAGTCAGTGGGAGCAGCGGAAGCATAGTGGGCAAGATGCTTATATCTATTTATAGACTTGAGCAGTTATAGCGGAGATAGATCATCTATTTTTGATGTGACAGTCATGGGTTTGACTTCAATCAGAATAGGGGATGGATCTGTTAAGAAGGTAGTAGGGTGTGATGTCTTGGTATCTGGATGACATACACAGAGTAGGAAGTAAAATTCCTATACTACGATCGGTTGTACTGAGGTCGTCACACAGTTGTTTCTCCAAACAGGATATGGATATAATATTTGACATTCTGGTTTCTGGATCTATGGTTTTAGATCTGGATTTGGGTAGTTTCCCAATGTGGGTACTTTGACAGTATTCTAATGGTTTTTAGAATAGTTGACTCCTAGCATGGTGGTGTACCTACAGATGATGGAGTCACCCTCTCTAAAGATGTCTTACAGACTAAAGGGGAGAGGGAAGTGCATGATTGGCAGATCACTTGCTTAGGCAATTGAGTCAATCGTGAGGTGTCAAGTACCACATCAGATGTTGTTTTTGCACGAGATGCAATAAGTTTGTATTAATCCAATCCTGGAGAGACATAAGGAAGCAGTTTTAGAACATGAGTGGATGTTCTACGGATTTGATGACGGCAGCCTCCTTCGGGAAACGGTTATCATTCCAGGCTTCAAAGGTGACGTGGATGACAGAGTGATTGTCAGAGTTTTAGTTTTTCCCTCTGACGAAGAGGGACAGTATTATGGACAGGTGGTCCAAAAGAATACTGTGGGTGGCATGGTGCCCGATACTGATTAGGTTCAGTGATCGATACAGTCTAAGAAGTTTGGATTTGGAGTTCATTTATGAACAAGGTCCCATCAGAAATCCAGACATATTCTAAGACAGGTTTTACTCAATTCGGGAGATGGCTTTCTCCACGAACTTGAGATTAAGAGAGATATAGAAAGAAACATCTAGGCGGATCCACTCACTGAGGCTATTTCTCGAACACAATAGTTTTACAAACGGGCTTTGTGAAACTGATTAGTAGAGGAGTTGGATGTTCGGTTTCACATGGGCTGTGAGTAGTCGACATTGCAATATTAGCCTTGAGTGCAAGTGGGAGATTGTTGGAGATAGTGCCCTCATAGTCAATTATTGGATCGCAGGTACGTGATTGCAATGATTGCGGAGGACCTATACCGGTAGGACAGTCTTACTCGAGATGATAGTATGCTATCTGGTTTGCCTTTATCAGACGTGTACAAGTTCAGGTGACTGATTGCATGTTACACTTTGATATAGCCCTTAGGATCTTGCTTTACTACCAACAGTATGATGGCGATCATATACGTGAGAGTTGGGTAGTTTATATGCATATCCTTAATTGTGGTCCCTAGTCGTGGGAGTTTCGAGACAGGGCATCGATACTCCGGAGTAGACTAGTGTGTACAGTCGAGACCCCGACGAGGGGCGGTGGCCGGTCTCACAAGCCACTGGTGTCAGTTGGATCACCTAAGATGTATACAGGTGCTCATTGGGTTATGAGTACACCGGACAGGACTCGCCGGGAATCTGCTAGTTAGTACTATACCTATCGTCAGATAGCAGTTCCCTGGTGACATGTGTACAGGTTAGTTCATCGACCTGAGGTCGTCATTTGTCTCGTGTGAGTTCCCACTGTGCTTTGATTTCTACCCTACCACGGCTCAAAGGAGTCGTGCAAACAGGTAGCTTTTGGGTACAGTCCCGAGCCATATGGAGGCACGTGAGCGGATCGGCAGGGGATTCATCTCTCCCGGTATTGGGGGCGAGGTCGTGCTGTGTCTAGGAGAGCCATTACACATAGTCCATGGCCATGGCAGGAGATTTACTAGTAGGTACTCCAGTAGTATCTCAGGGTGTTATTGGGCTACACTACGACACGACTTATACTGCTATTGGGGGTCTGACGTCACTAGCCCCCTAGGCGGATATGCGATACTCATTGACGAACGGACCGGACTGTATATACATTGTCACTGTTAGGCTCAGTAGGGTTTCTGGATAAGTTCGCTCATCGGCCTCCCTTGAGTTCGCTTATCAGCTTCCCTTGAGGTCAGTCCGTGGGCAACCGTTACGCATAGCTAGTGCCGCTGACGGTTTGTGGTTAAACCCACTGCCAGGGTACTGACGAGTCATTAGAGTTCTCCACAGACAGTTTCCCAAGTTCGGGCGAAACGTTGTAGAGGCCGTATGGTTTTATGGCAGGGTTCGGAAAATGCACATGCGTTTACGCACGTGTTATTTTTCGGGCAGATGGTACTGGTCGGCTTTGGTTTAAGCCGGATCCGAGTATTATATTGAGTAGGTATAATATCTTTGTCTCAGTTGCATTTGTATTCGGTCGTAATACAAATGCGGGTATATTTATACAGTTTCGGGGTTGTCCTGAAATTCGTTTCAGGATCACTTTTGGAAGTTGCCAGTTTTCAGTTTTCTATCAGCCGTCTTTTAACATTCGGTTAAAGACGGATTTATCTTTTCTTGGATGAGAGTGAGTCAAGCTTCTAGAAGGTTCTAGAAAGGATGACTTGACATGGTGAGTCATTAGAGCTTTAATTGTGCTTTTAATGAAAGGATGACTAAGGTTAATGAGTCATCCTTTACATTAATTCCTTTTGTTTTTGCTTTGATATTTTGATTTAGATCTTTATGCTTACACTCACCCCCTTTGCTCCTACTCTCACCCTCCTCATTCTACATATATTGGCCGGCCACTATTTGTGAGAGAGAGAGAGATTGATTTCCTTTTGGAGAGAAAAGACTATGGTTAAGAGTGCATGGAAATTTCATTATCTCTTTCATTTTCCATCACCCGATAAAATGGCAACTTCATTAACCGATCGTCCACGGACTTGGACGAAGTGAGACAAAGTCATCTACTCATTCTCTACATCATTCTTGGTCGTCTCTTCTAGCAAACTTGACGACCGAGTTGCCTCGAGTCAGAGGCGGGAGCCCGTTTAAAGAATCAGTGATGTGGTGCCACCTGGACGAGCAGATCAGAGATCGACGAGATCGGAGCAGCCGCAACGGAGCGTGGAATGATGGTTGAAGAACGAAGGACTCGGATCATTCGGTATAACCTTTCTACACTCTTTACAGTTTGTTAGTTTAGCAATAATGGCAGATCCGGGTTAAAGTATACGATAGCGCCAGTTAAAAAGTTTTTATTCCGCATTTGGCGTCTGTAGACGGCCGGGGCGCTAGCGTAGACTTACAGATGTGAGCCGCTTTACTCAACCGGTCAACGATCACCCAAATGGAGTCATACCCCCGACTGGTCCTGGGTAGACCCACAACAAAGTCCATGAAAATCTGCTACCATTTCCACTCAGGAATGGGTAAAGGCTGCAACTCTCCAGCCGGTCTCTGATGCTCAGCCTTGACTTGCTGACAAGTCAGGCACCTCGAAACGAAGTCTGAAACATCCTTCCCACCAGTAAATATCTCTCAAATCACGGTACATCTTGGTGGAACCTGGATGAACGCTAAAGGCTGACTGATGTGCCTGCTCTAGGATTTCGTGTCTCAACCCATCGGTATCTGGTACACACAAGCGAGTCCCATAACGTAGCACACCCTTGTCATCAATCAAGAACTCTGACTCTGTACCCTGCCAAACAAGTTCAAGAATCTCAGACAAACGGGCATCACTGGGCTGCGCCTCACGGATACGATCAAGTAAAAGTGGACGGGCGCGGACATGAGCAAGCTTGTAACATTTCAGAAAAATAAAATATTATTTTTGGTAATTTTTATAATTAAATCATAAATATATTGAATATTTTAATAAGGCGGTATAACTAAATACCGATAAATGGGGAAAATTTTGGAAAATTATAAAAATTACTAAAAAGAGGGTGCTTTAATGGATTGAAGAAATTATAAAATTTTATGATTTATTATACACTATTTTAATGCTAATCGCGATTAAATATCGCTAATCGTGCTTTAATCCGGTTTTGTGCACATGACATGCACCATGTTATTTTAGTACTTGTTACATTTTTTATCATGGCTTTTCTTTTTATCATGCATCGTTGTTGTTTTAAAAAGAGAAAAGATAAGAAAAGAAAAGAAATGAAAAGAATAAAGAAATGAGGGATGGGCATGAGAGAGAGAGAAGGTGAGGGGTCAACCATTGGTCAAGGCACTTAGCTCTCTTCATTTTTCCTTCATCTCTTTTCCCTCTGTAGGGTTCCTAGGCACTCTCAAGGGGTCTCACAAGGCATCAACCATGCCTGTTTCAAAAATTACGGTGCCGAGAAACCCTAAACTACGGACCGTTGGCTAGAAATCTAGGCGAAAAACAATCTAGTTAACAACTTAACTAATGGGATATCGGAAATACAACCTTTGTAGATCCGGTGCTCCACCTCCATAGCTCCGCAACAAAGTCATCTCCGCTGTCCAAAAGGAATCCGGGCTCTAGAGTCGGCTTCGTCGGAGAAAAAGCGAGCTAGGTCGTCGATGTCCATGCCGAAGACGATCTACGTCGAGGCATCGCTAAATCAAGCTCCACCTTCACCAAGCCCTAAAAACTTGTGAAGGAAACACACTCTACTACTTGGCAAGAGGTAGAGGATGAAGAAATAGGAAGTGGGTAGACTTTAGAATTGGATTTCTCACTCTTTATCATCAATCACCATTGATGACCTTGCTTTCTTCACTTGAAGAAAAATGAGGAAGAAGAAGATAATAGTTATGATAAGTTAATTAAAAATGAAATGAATAATCAAACCTTATCATAACAAGACCATGGTTAATTGTAGAGAGTTAACTCAAGTTAGATGAATGGTTAGGGTTTGTATCATGAAGCTTCCACTAAACAACAAAAAAAGCCACCATTCTTTTTCTCCTTTTTCCATCTATTTTCCAAAATAAATAAATAGATAAAGGAAAAGAGAAAAGGAAATAAAACCCTAATCATAAGTTTAACCATGGTTTAATTCTTTACACTTAACCATGTAAACATGTATCATCAAACATGATACAAACAAGTGCATAAAAATATATCGCATATACAATGCGCACATCCGAGTGAGAAAATCCATTTAAAGTGAACCGACACTAGTTAATGCAAAGTAATATATCAAATATATAATCATGCATTAAATCATTAAATCAACACTTGATTTAACGATCCGGTCATGTCGCACACAACCGACTAGTATACAATGTATCGATTTATCGAATCGATCTTCGATTCGATAACTAGGTTATATCGCATACAACCAATCGAAACATTCATCGCGAGAATGGAATACGGTATCACATACACGCATTATTCTCGGTCCCGCACATATCTCATATGCGCTCCTATTTCGTTTCGCTTGAGCCAGGAAACCTCTGTGTAGGACTCTAAAGACTCGTCAATACGCCGGCAGCAGGTGATGATCATATCAAACACCCACAAGCCGCAAGCGGTCTGCTAAACGTAACGGCCACCCGGGTATTGAGCGATCTGAAGATATACGAGAAAGCGCGCTCACACTCCAGTGAATCCAACCAGTAACACTACCGTACAGTCCGGTCATGATCGTCTGATATGTCGCATATCTCGCCTAGGGG
The DNA here is from genome assembly GCA_030015575.1 of Agapanthus africanus. Classification (NCBI taxonomy): domain Eukaryota; kingdom Viridiplantae; phylum Streptophyta; class Magnoliopsida; order Asparagales; family Amaryllidaceae; genus Agapanthus; species Agapanthus africanus. The sequence goes on along the minus strand of JASDDO010000026.1, from coordinate 391,912,420 downwards.
TGGTAAACGTCAGACCCCAATAGCTCAATAAGTCGTGTCGATATGAGGTCTATAACAATTCGAGAAACTACTGGTAACACTTACCAGTAAATCTCAGCAACCCTGGCCAGGGATTTCCTGTTATAGCCAATCGAATACAGCGCAACATCAACCCCCTATACCGGGAGAGACGAATCGCCTCCTATCGCTCATTGCCTCCATGTGACTCGGGACTGTACCCAAAAACCACCGTTTTGCACGCCCTCTTGGACGTGGTAAGATGGAAATCAAAGCACAGTGGGAACCACACAAGACTCTATGACGATCTCGGGTCAACAGACTACTCTGTACCAGTGTCACCAGAGAACTGCCATCTGACGTGAGGTATAATACCATCTGGGAGTTCTCGGCGAGTCCGTCCAGTGTACCCAGTCTCTACTGAGCACCTGTATATCATCTCTGATGTCAAACACCAATGGATATGGGATCATCCATCGCCCATCTGTATGGGTCGAGAAGGCATACGCTAGTCTACTCTGGTATATCGATGCCCCGTCTCGATACACCCACGACTAGGGACTTTGAAGGATGTACTTTTGGACTACCATGTCCCCACTAGTATGATCCGCATCATAGTCCAGGAAGTCAAGTACAGATCCTAAGGGCTTTACCAACATGTAACAGGGAGACAATCAGTGTACACGTTAAGGTAAAGGTCAACCAGATAGCATACTATCATGTCGAGCAAGAAAGTCCTCCCTATATATGTCCCAGCATCCACTACAATATACATCCTATGTATAGTAATGGCCTCTAGGGCATACATATAACTAACACCCTCCTCCATCACCATGGCAGCCCTCTTCTTCCTCCCTCCTCCATCACCTTAAAACACCCCCAAAACATAATTAAAACTCCATCCCCACTTCATTAAAAACATGCACAAGCCCATTAGCTACACTTTGGACCAAGAAAGCAAGGATTTTGGACACTTGGGGCAACTCAAGAAAATTCTTGAGTTGCCAAATGAGGTAATTCTTACACCATTATAATAGTATTTCAATTCCTTTAGCATCCATGTTAATTTAGAATTGATATTGTGAGGTTTTGTGAACTTTGAAAATTCTAAGTTGAGGATTAGGGTTTGAGTAGAATCCAAAGGTGAAATTGAGGTTAGTAAAGAACTTACAACCCCTTTAGTGTATGATTAGAGACTTAAACCAGAGAATTAAACCCTTCAACACAAACTTAGAAACCCCGTTATTGGAAAATTGTGAGAATTGTGAGGGTATTTTGACATCTTCTATCACCCGGGGACCCTAGAAATTAGTTAGCAAAGACTGAGAGTCATACAGGAACCCAGGAAGATAACCCCAAGACCCCAGCCCTAATACTTTCAGTGTGGCCGCAGATTTAATCATTCTGGCCGTAATTTGCGGCCAGGGTAGGGTCATTTTGGTCCTTGTTTGTTCTGTGGCTCCATTATCAGTAAAATAGACCCTCCATATATGCAAAATTGGCCAATTGTCACCAGAGGAAAATCTGGAAGTGTTTTACGAAGTTTCTGACTTCGTTTTGCGACTTTTAATGAATTTGAATTTGGTATTTAATATTGTATTCGGTCGTGTGACGTTTGAACGTCAACGACTAGGGTTAGTGGTCGTGTTTTGCATGCGAGGCTATAGGTTTTATCCTATGAGCGAAACGTGTGCCGTTTTGGTTTTCCGACTTGGGTTTTTATACGCATTTGCGATTTGTGTATATGTAGGTTCCTCCGTGTGAGCTTTGGGATGGCAAGCTAGTGCATGGCGACATCGACATCGGTAAGCAAGATCAAGGTGTGTAGATATATATCAACGGGGGATGTCGAGTGGATGGCGTATAGCGCCCCCGCAGTTCGTAGCGTAGTATACGATATACTCATATTATATATAAGAACTAGAGTATTGTGATATGTGGATGATTATCAGGATAAGGTTATGTGTTTATGGGTTAGTGTTAAGGTAATTATAAGTAACCTAGCATAGCTTCTTAGTCGCGAACCCTTGAATAGGTTTATACCCACACGCGCACACACACTTGCAAACATTTCAGTTACTCGTGCGTAATTGGGGATATGCGCGCACACACACACACACAGGTATGTGTGTGTGTGTGTGTGTGTGTGTGTGTGTGTGTGTGTATGTATACGTATACTTGGATGATGAGGATAGACTTGGGATTGGAAATGAGTCGATGAGATTGGGCTTGAGGCCATGAGATCGGTGATGCGACATGGTTCGTATTTGAGATACGACATGATGTTTAGCGGGTCTTTAGGCGTGGTGTTTTCATACACACGGATGTTTATACTGTAGACGGTATCAGTATTGTACTAGAAGTAGATCAGTACCCCCAGATCATGATATATGATGATAAGGATACCAAGTGAATAATGAGATAAATATGATATTTGACCCGTACCTAGATTTGGGATGCCGTACGATGGATTTACCGTACGAGCTATGTATTGATGATAGATCCGCACTCTTTACTCGAGGATGTCATGTTATATATATTGTATCATAAGTGCTACTATTGAGGCGGGATCACCGACTATTATTGGTGTGTGTGTGTGTGTGTGTATCGACTCAGACTTAGGTGGTTTTTCCTTACCCTTTGATCAATCTGTTAGTTTAGTCCAGTAGTATACTTATATATTATTTATTGTTGTGTTTATTATTTAGCTCACGCAAATTCTTGCTGCTCTCATCGCATTGCATGCCCATATTGTGTTTTCATATGCTATTGTTGAAATCAAGCTGTCAGGACACCAGCACCATTACCGATGATACGTATGTTCCACGTACACCTTCTTTCCAGCTCACACACATCATCATCAGTAATTTCCGTGCTACGTACACTATAGAGAATATTAATTCATTAATATCACTTGTTAGCTAATAGCATAGACATTGCATTTATTACTGTGATTGTCATGCATACTTATACATCATTTTCATGCATTATTATCAGGGCCAGTCCGGATTGTCGGAGCCCAATATTTAAGAATTCATTATTTATTTATACTTGAGATTGGGATTCCGGATTTTCATGACATTTCTGGATTTGGAGAAACCGCAAGAATTTTATAAACCGATTATCATTTTAAAATGAAAGTTGCGGTTTTCTCATGATATGATTTGAGATATGTCCACCATGAGTTTTCTCGGCTCTTGAGCGATATCATACACCCGATTCGAGGAGGAGGAGGAACCGTCTGGGGGTGCATGATGGACCCGGTGCGGTACCCTGGGGCAAGAAGATCGTAGTTGATCGGCGATGAGCCTGTGACGGGGAGCATTGCTGACCGGTGATTGTATTGAGACTCGTCAGATATCTGGAGGATACCGATCGGTGTTGGGCCAGTCCGGATAGCCGTAGCCCAGGGGCCAGTCCGGATAGCCGGAGCCCCAGATATTCATATTGAGGTATTGAGATATTATGATATGGGCCAGTCCGGATAGCCGGAGCCCGAGATATTGGATATTGGGATTTATGTTTTGTGTCGATACTAGACACTGATTTATACTGATTTATTGATGATACATCATTTTAAATATACAGAAATCTCACTAAATTAAGAAAACAGTTTTCTCATACATGATGCATTCTGTTTTCATATTATCACATTCATACCTCATACACATGATATATTGCTATCTGAGGCACCGACACAAGCACATTTGATTACACTTATGTATAGTTGTTTACCCTTGTCACCTTTTCATATCTTCAGACTTTATCATTTTGAGGTTATATATTATTGATCGTATTGACCTAGGATTGAGTCATACATACGATTTCTACTCGGTGATGTTTTCTACTCACGAGTTGGTAACTCACCCCCGTTGTGCCACAGTTTCTTGCAGGTTTTGCCGTACAGGTTTCGTTACGGCTTTGCTGGCACACTGCTTCCATTTCGGGTGATTGCTTTGTTAGGTGGGTTCACTCGCATCATGCCACCATTGTACCTTTATTTATATTTCAGTTGTATCCAGTAAACTCCATCAACCAAACTGTATTATTTATTTGACTTAGAGAATAGTTCTATATTATTTCGACCTTAGAGTCGCGCGTTGTATTATTATGGTTTTCATGATGATTTGAGTTTCCTTTTTGAGTTTTGATTCTCGCCCTTCGGGGTTGTATATTATTTTGCTTGCGTGGTTGTGACCGTCGATTGACGAAAAGCTAGCTCTCGCTTGGAGATGCCTTTTATCATTCATGTATATATTATTCTTGTTGTACCCCGTTCGGGGCCAGTATTTATAAAGGAAACTCTGCCGAAATTTTCAGAAAAGAATTAATATTTTAAAAACGCATAATTCGGCTTAAGCTATTAAAACCCCTTGCTTTTAAACAAGTTTTCCTTCATTTATTATTTAAAATGGTTTTAGATTTCTGAGCTTTTGTCTTACTTGAATTAGATGTGGTCTTATAGACTTCATCTGATTCAAGTGCCAGTCACGTGCTATTTCGGGTCGTGACAAAGTTGGTATCAGAGCGTTAGGTTAACCTTGGTTCGAGTCTATGTTTGACTATGCGGAGCCTAGGGCGTTTGTATATATACGGAATCTAGGCTTGACCTTACGGAATGTAACTTAGTTGAGGGGGTATTAGACCCTAACTTTCGTCGCGTAGGTTGACCTTGGTTGATGGAGTAGGTGACTTAAGGAGTGTGACGTAACATGTGTATGTTCCGTGGCATACTTACGATAAGCAACTCCGCTTAAGAAGCCTAAGGATGTACATTTTCTTGCACAAGATTATATTCATTCATGATCTATCCTCATCGATATTGGTTTATGGTTTTGCTGCCACGATTACACGGGCAGAGGGAGCTACGGCTAGATTTGCGTCAGCATGAGCTCGTCACTGACGAGGACTTGTTAGTTATATGTATGCCCTAGAGGCCATTACTGTACATACGATGTATATTGTAGTGGATGCTAGGACATATATAGGGAGGACTTTCTTGCTCGACATGATAGTATGCTATCTGGTTGTACTTTATCTTAACATGTACTCTGATTGTCTCTATGTTACATGTTGATAAAGCCCTTAGGATATATACTCGACTACTGGGACTATGATGAGATCATACTAGTAGGGCCACGGTAGTCGGCGAGTACATCCTATAACTGTTCCTAGTCGAGGGTGTATCGAGACAGGGCATCGATGCACCAGAGTAGACTAGCGTATACGCATCTTGACCCATATGATGGGCGATGGATGATCCCATATCCATCGGTGTTTGACATTAAGGATGGTGTACGGGTGCTCAGTGGAGACTGGGTACACTGGACGGACTCGCCGAGAACTCCCAGATGGTATTATACCATACGTCAGATGGCAGTTCTCCGGTGACACTGGTACAGAGTAGTCTGTTGACCCAAGATCGTCATAGAGTCTTGTGTGATTCCCACTGTGCTTTGATTTCCATCATACCACGTCCAAGAGGGCGTGCAAAAAGGTGGCTTTTGGGTACAGTCCCGAATCACATGGAGGCAATGAGCGATAGGAGGGGATTCGTCTCTCCCGGTATAGGGAGTTGATGTTGTGCTGTGTTCGATTGGCTATAACCGGAAATCCCTGGCCAGGGTTGCTGAGATTTACTGGTAAGTGTTATCAGTAGTTTCTCGAACTGTTATAGACCTCATATCGACACGACTTATCAAGCTACTGGGGTCTGATGTTTACCACCCCTAGGCGAGATATGCGACATATCAGACGACGAGACCGGACGGTACGGTAGTGTTACTGTTTGGATTCACAGGAGAATGTACAGGCTTGCTTGTTGATCTTCTGAGCGCTCAATACCTGGTTGGCTGTTACGTTTAGCTGACCGCTTGCAGCTTGTGGGTGTTTGATATGATCATCACCTACTGCCGGCGTATTGACGATTCTTTAGAGTCCTACATAGAGGTTTCTTGGCTCAGGCAAAACGGAGTAGGAGCACATATGTGATATGTGCGGGACCGAGGGTAATGCGATATGAGATACCGTATTCTATTCTTACGATATTTGATATCAGCCGGGTCATCGGATCAAGTGTTGATTCGATGAATCGGTACGGATAAATATTAGTCGGTTCTATGCGATATAGCCGGATTGTCGGATCAAGTGTTGATTCGATAATTTAATGTATAATAATATATATGATATATTAAATTACATTAACTAATATTTGCTCACTAAAAGATTCTTTTTCTCACTCGGATAATACATTGATATATATGCGATATATGTTAATAGTATTATTTTATTTGGTTACAATAAATATTATATATGTGTTATATAATATTGTAACATGATATGATAAATAATGCAACATGTTTAGTAGAGATTAAACAAGATTAGGGTTTGATTTGGGTTAATGCTTTCTAGATGATTCTAGAAGGTTTAGTTTTGTTTTGTGAAAGATATTTTGTTATGACTCATCCTTAACCTAACCCAAACCCTACACCCTTGGTTAAATCTCTACAATGGTTTGGTTAACCATGGTTGCATAATTCATCATTATCTTCTTTGCATTATTCATCACAAATGATAATTCTATTGTTATTCATCTTCTTCCTTCATTCTCTTCATGGAAAAAGCTTGCTAGCTTTTTTCAATGTGATGAATAAATATGAGAAAAAGATAAATAAAGAGAGCAAAAATCCTACTTCATCATCCTCATCTTCCCTTGCCATTTAGATGAGGGTGTTCACATCATTTCATGAGTGTTAGCTTGTGTTAACGGAACTTCAAGGTAGATCATCTCAGTATCGAAGATCGGAAGCAAAGGTTGCATCTTTCTCTTCGTGGAACCTCTCGAGAGTCCGGAACCCGATGATCGCAGCAAAGGGACCACAACACGGAGCATATGAAGTGAAGGACCGGATCTACAAAGGTTGTAATCTCTCTCACTTAGTGTTAAAGTTGTTAACATGTTAGTTTTCGCCTAATCTCTAGTTTAAAGATCCGTATTCGGGTTGTTCGGCACGGCTAATTTTTTAATCGGGCATGGTTGATGCCTCGTAGACCTTTGTGCGCGTGCATAGCAACCCTACAGTGGTATCAGAGCCAAGCTAGAGCTTTAGGCGAAGTCTAGACGAAGTTTAAAGTCCGATCGAACGCCGAAACCCCGACACGGAACCCTCTCTGTACATTTTTCAAAAATGTGGTTTTTTCTGAATTAAAAATTCTCAGAAAATTAAGCAGGAAAAACTAAGAATTACTGTGAAGTACGGACCTCTAACTCGAAAATTTGACCGCGGAACCGCGGCAAAACCATGGGTTTTGCGGCGGTTCCGCGGCCAAAATTTGGACTTAGTCCCTGAAATTTCATGTAATTATTTTTAGGCCCTTTCTTGTTAATTTTTTCTGGGAATATTTTAATTCCACTCAAGTGTTGATTTTTCAAGGATTGTATTGGGGAATCGTTGATTTGATCGGATAATTTAACTTTGTTTAGTTTGTCCGGATAATTTTTTGGAACTGTTAAAAAGTTCAAACGGATATCAATAACTCACTTTTTCCCCTGTCGGAAAATTTTTCAAAAGTTGGATTTTTTCTCGTGTTTAAGAATGTTCTAAGTCGTGCAAGTAACGCGGTGGACCCTCTAGAAGACAATAAACCTTAACTCGATTATGTGACCGTCTTGAACTGTCTTTTGAACCTTTGGGTTTGGGGCAGTACGGCATGCCACATGTGAGGCGTTGGCTTGACCCTTCTACGGCTGGACCATTGGTACTGTGGCATGTGATGGATGTTTTTAAAACTGATTTCAAGTGTTGAGATATATTGTGGAAATCTTGGGTGTTTGATTGTTCGATCGGAAAGTTTAACATTTTCTGTTTTATCTAGAATGTGATACAATATTTGGAATCCACAGGTAGTTATGAGATAACTAATTTGAATGTTATAAATCTAGCGCTTCAGTCTCAGATGATCGGTTGCCACGGAATTTTGATGTGATCAAAAGTCCGTCGCAATCACGTAGCGTACGCGGATACTCGCCGGGTAAACTTAATAGACAGCCACGCCCCATAGCCCCGACCAAGTGACTGTAGGAGAACCCCGTCGCCGAAAGCATCCGTTCGGGTGCTCGCGGCAGCGGTGTTCCGCCTTAGTGCACTTCGTCGACGGCATATGGGGGTGCGGCCGTCTACTAAAGTTTGCGACGAGCATTCGATCAGAATATCGGGAATCTTGTTGAATTGCCCGACTTGATATTGAAAAGAGTTTTCAATAATGAGACTAAAATGCGGGGTTTATAATTGTTAGGCATGTGATGTCTAAGGAATTCATTTGGTTAGGCATGCGATGTCTAAAGAGGTTGCGGATTCCAACTGTTGTAGTTTTACACTTTCTTTTCTGTGACCGTAAGCGTAGTATGTGGTGTATCGCCGGCTTCGTTGCTATACATCAACGACAATCGGGATACGCATACTTGCTTACGTTGATGATATGAGATATTATGTGTTGCTGTGATATGTTATATTGAATCGTCGCGTTTGAATAGCCGGGGGTTTTATGTGAGATGAGAGTTTTTCTTTTTCATTCATGTAAAATTCATTTGTATGTAATATTCTTTTATTGGGGCACTTCCAGGTTGCGGAAGATGTCACCGTTGATGTATATTATTTACTTTTCCGCATTAGGTAGACCCAAGGCGGGGAGAACAAGTAACCGGGTTCTAGGGTCCAGTGGGAGACCATCTCGAGGAGTCGAGACCGGGTCTCCTAACCCTAGAATTAGCAGTGTTACTTGCCACTCTCGTAGGGGTCTAGGGATGTGGGTTTGGCTATTCATCGCGACCGTGGAATCCGTGTTTTATACAGGCTCGTATTGAAAACACGGACGTCCTAGTATATCCAATATTTCATATATGTTCTTCTGCTGCAATGTTCTGTGATGAGATCATATTACTGCCTGTGATGAATGTTTATATTATATATATGAGATATATGTTATATTGCAGATTTCGTTTCAAAAGAGATGCTTGTGAAGCATAATAAAATGGGACTTCATTAATGAGATTAATGAAATAAAAGAAACCTAAGATGTTGTAGAAACTTGTTTATAAAAACTGGTAGCTCTAGTTCTTGCTTTGCATAGCGGTGTTCCTTGTAGAACATCCAGCACCTTATTCGATAAGGAAATGGCCGAGATCTCTTCACCGGGAGTGACCCCTTTAGCAATAACTGGCAGATGCTACATACTCGGTTTGTCTTTTGATTGCTTCTATAGTTCTTGCTTTGCACAGTGGTATATATGATATATCCTGCACCTTATTCGATGAGGAAAGGGCTGACGATCCCTTCACCGGGAGTGACCCCTTTAGCAAAACTAGAAAAGCCTCAAAAACACTCCATTTAAAATCACTCGATTCTACAACGATATCAAGTTCATTACGCAAAAGGTTTTCTTAAAAACTTGTCGTAGCCCTCCGTCATTTCAGATAAGTACTAGTTAGTATTCGTGCTACGTTTGTTGACCATGTTAAGGCGTAGTGTGCGGTAGCTGATTAATGCTTATCTGTATAAGCATATGATGCGATTGGATTTGGGTAGTCGTGCGACTTTGTTGACCATGTTAAGGGTCGTGCGGGTGGGTTTAATTCAATCGGGAAATGACGGGTTGAACTTGACTAGCACTTATGATTTGTTGACCATGTTAAGGTCATATAGCTGCTAGGGGTAAAATATTATTGGGAATTTCAAGTGTTGAAATTTGCAATGAGATTGCATACCTTCTATGAGATAGTTGGATCCCGATACCCGCTGCGAGTAAGAGTTACTCCTGGGAGAGTTTTACACATTACAATTAGCCGATCAAGTAGGTGTCTAGAAAGGTGTTAACGGGGTTACGCCCCTGGGAAAACGAGGTTTACTTTAATTAGGTTTGTGCGAAAGCACGGGGGACCTCCCTCAAAGTACCGACACTGGCCTGGCTGAAAGATTGGCGAACTTGTAGCGTGTAATTAATCCCGGCTAGTCTTTCCTTTTAGGGTTTGAAGGAAGATTTGATTAAAACAGTGGGAGACATCCTGATTAGATATATTAGATAACCAATCTAATCTTGCAAGAACATACGCTGAGTGTTTTCTTCTCTCTCTCTCCAGGTAGCGACCATATCACGTCTTAATCAAGATAATAATACGGATGTATTGACCGAACCCGCTTGTTATACTGAGCTGGGGAACGTTGGTCCCGCTCCAACTTATAATTGTTATAAGACAGAGCAGGAAATTAGGGAATACCAGATTTTCCGTGCCGCCGAAACGAAGAAAGTGCATGTTGATGCATCATCTTCGGGTGTGTTCATTACAAAGAACCGTTTCTCAGTATCCTTTACGTCCTGGGTATGTGATACCAGATCAGGATCCCGCATATGTAATCTGTTACATGGGCTACAGAAAGGTAGAGAACTGAGAACGGGTGACAAGTTTCATGAGACAGAAAACGGTGCAAGTGTTGCAGCCAAGTCTGTTGGTCACTATCACCCTGTATTACCTGAATACATTGATTCTGAACGAATGTTATTAGATACCGAACCTGATATACAAAATCATATCAGTCTCTTTATTAGTAAAGAAAGGATATAATTTTGTATTGTTGGATAATGTTTTGAACATTTCCTATATCAAGAGTTGATCGGTTCAGGCACGTTATCTAAAAGCATTGACGTTCTAAATCAAACTACAGTTTTTAGTATACAGAACACACACAAGAGGAATAGTTCAGAAATGAATGAATCTTTCTTGAGGCATTGTAGGCTAGGTCATATCAATACGACCCGACTAGCTGAAGTTACATTTAGATGTATATTTAAATTAGTTTGAATTTACATCTTGTGAAACTTGCCGGTCATATCACAAAGATAAGATGACCATAGCTTTGTTTGTTAGAAACAGAGAAAGAGTTAGTGAACTCTTGGAATTGATACATTCTGATGTATGAAAGTCTCATGTCTACACATGCCAAGACCGTTTCTTTATACTTCATTACATTCTCTGATGATCTCTCAAGATTCAGACATATGTTCCTGCTGAAACACAAGTCCGAACCTTTTGAGATATTCACAGAACGTAAGTTTGAAGTAGAGAACCAAAATACGGGTATAAGTATTATGTCCTTTGATGAGATCAGGGAGGAGAATACTTGAGCACGGAATTCCTGGACTATTCTAAAGGAGAATGAGATTCTTTCTCAGCATTACTCCTCCGTATACACCACAGCACGTCGGTGTATCGGGGCGGAGCAATAGCACCCTATGTGATATGGTGTGCTCTATGATGAGTACTTCCGAGTTTCCTATTTCCTTTAGGGAGTTATGCACTTGAGAAGCTGCATACCTATTGAATAGGGTTCCAATCAAATCAGTTGCTTACCACTTCATATGTGATATGGAAAGGGAAGAGCCCATATCTTAAGCTCGTTAAGATTTGGGGTTGTCCGGCCTATGTCTAAAAGCAAAATCCGGACAAGCTCGAGGCAAGGTCTGTTATGTAGAACTGGAAATGTTCCAGCTATATAAACTACAGCAAATGATTTGATAGAACCAAAGGATTCAATAGTTACCAACGAAGCTCAGCCTCTCCGCCGATCTAGTAGGGTTCCTCACCTACCTGAGAGATACTTCGGTTCCTCTATGACAGTGGGAGCGAGGATTGCATCATAAGATGATGACCCAACTAGTTTCGAGCTGGCCATCAGGAGTGGGACTCTGTAAGAATGGCTGGATGCTTATCGATCTGAGATGGAATCCTTATACACCAACAAAGTATGGACTTTGGTTGCTTTATCTGAAGGGTTAAAACCCCATCAGGAGCGAGTATATCTTGAGAAGATTACTTGGTGTACATGGAAAAGTTGAGACTTTCAAAGCTATGCTTTAGTCCATCCAGATCCTTCTTGCCACGGCTACATACCATGAATACGATATCTGGCGGTTGGGTGTCATGACAGCTTTTCTAAATGATTTTTAGAAGAGAGCGTCTATGAGTACACAGCTAGAGGGCTTCGTAGACAGTGGGAGCAGCGGAAACGTGTGCAAGATGCTTGATAGGTTAAAGCAGGCATCGCGGAGTTGGAACATCTGTTTTGATGTGGTAGTCAAAGAGTTTGACTTCATCAAAATGGTAGATGAACCTTGTATATACAAAAAGGTAGTAGAAAGTATGGTGGTGATCCTCGTAGAGTACGTGGATGACATACTCATGATAGGGAAGGAGTTTCCTATGCTACGCTCGGTCAATCTCCGTTTATCACAAGGATTCTCCATATAGGATCAAAATGATACCTCCTAAATCCTAGGTTTTGGATCTATGAGATAGATCTAATTGGATGTTAGGATACTTGCTAGTTGTAGTGAGATGGTTCAATCGATCCTGGGGAGAATCACTGGAAAGGTTCCAGGCTGATAAGGACGACTGAATGTCAGTTGCAGGCATTGTCTATACCCTCCGTGGAGGGGCGGTATGTTGGAAGAGTTCCAAGCTAGATATCGTGACATACTAGATGATTAAAGGCAAGATACATCGTTACCAAGGATGCTACCAAAGAGGCAGTCTGGATATATATAAGTTCATAAGATGAACTTCGTTCCTACCATTGTGTGACAATGGAGTTGTGGCTTTAGCCTAGGGACTACCGTCCCATCAGAAATCCAGATATAATTCGTAGGCAGTATCACCTGATCATGGAGATGGTTGATCTCCAGGGAGATCGAGGTTAGGAGAGTAGACACAGAGGACAACGGCGTGGATCCACTCACGAAAGGCCTTTATCCCAGTAGAGACTTTTATGGGATGGTTGAGTATGAGATACTTCAACCGCAGCTAATTGTTGGGTATGCGATACCATAACAGATGGCCCTAGTGCAAGTGGGAGATTGTTAGTTATATGTATGCCCTAGAGGCCATTACTGTACATACGATGTATATTGTAGTGGATGCTAGGACATATATAGGGAGGACTTTCTTGCTCGACATGATAGTATGCTATCTGGTTGTACTTTATCTTAACATGTACTCTGATTGTCTCTATGTTACATGTTGATAAAGCCCTTAGGATATATACTCGACTACTGGGACTATGATGAGATCATACTAGTAGGGCCACGGTAGTCGGCGAGTACATCCTATAACAGTTCCTAGTCGAGGGTGTATCGAGACAGGGCATCGATGCACCAGAGTAGACTAGCGTATACGCATCTTGACCCATATGATGGGCGATGGATGATCCCATATCCATCGGTGTTTGACATTAAGGATGGTGTACGGGTGCTCAGTGGAGACTGGGTACACTGGACGGACTCGCCGAGAACTCCCAGATGGTATTATACCATACGTCAGATGGCAGTTCTCCGGTGACACTGGTACAGAGTAGTCTGTTGACCCAAGATCGTCATAGAGTCTTGTGTGATTCCCACTGTGCTTTGATTTCCATCATACCACGTCCAAGAGGGCGTGCAAAAAGGTGGCTTTTGGGTATAGTCCCGAATCACATGGAGGCAATGAGCGATAGGAGGGGATTCGTCTCTCCCGGTATAGGGAGTTGATGTTGTGCTGTGTTCGATTGGCTATAACCGGAAATCCCTGGCCAGGGTTGCTGAGATTTACTGGTAAGTGTTATCAGTAGTTTCTCGAACTGTTATAGACCTCATATCGACACAACTTATCAAGCTACTGGGGTCTGACGTTTACCACCCCTAGGCGAGATATGCGACATATCAGACGACGAGACCGGACTGTACGGTAGTGTTACTGTTTGGATTCACAGGAGAATGTACAGGCTTGCTTGTTGATCTTCTGAGCGCTCAATACCTAGGTGGCTGTTACGTTTAGCTGACCGCTTGCAGCTTGTGGGTGTTTGATATGATCATCACCTACTGCCGGCGTATTGACGATTCTTTAGAGTCCTACATAGAGGTTTCTTGGCTCAGGCAAAACGGAGTAGGAGCACATATGTGATATGTGCGGGACCGAGGGTAATGCGATATGAGATACCGTATTCTATTCTTGCGATATTTGATATCAGCCGGGTCATCGGATCAAGTGTTGATTCGATGAATCGGTACGGATAAATATTAGTCGGTTATATGCGATATAGCCGGATTGTCGGATCAAGTGTTGATTCGATAATTTAATGTATAATAATATATATGATATATTAAATTACATTAACTAATATTTGCTCACTAAAAGATTCTTTTTCTCACTCGGATAATACATTGATATATATGCGATATATGTTAATAGTATTATTTTATTTGGTTACAATAAATATTATATATGTGATATATAATATTGTAACATGATATGATAAATAATGCAACATATTTAGTAGAGATTAAACACGATTAGGGTTTGATTTGGGTTAATGCTTTCTAGATGATTCTAGAAGGTTTAGTTTTGTTTTGTGAAAGATATTTTGTTATGACTCATCCTTAACCTAACCCAAACCCTACACCCTTGGTTAAATCTCTACAATGGTTTGGTTAACCATGGTTGCATAATTCATCATTATCTTCTTTGCATTATTCATCACAAATGATAATTCTATTGTTATTCATCTTCTTCCTTCATTCTCTTCATGGAAAAAGCTTGCTAGCTTTTTTCAATGTGATGAATAAATATGAGAAAAAGATAAATAAAGAGAGCAAAAATCCTACTTCATCATCCTCATCTTCTCTTGCCATTTAGATGAGGGTGTTCACATCATTTCATGAGTGTTAGCTTGTGTTAACGGAACTTCAAGGTAGATCATCTCAGTATCGAAGATCGGAAGCAAAGGTTGCATCTTTCTCTTCGTGGAACCTCTCGAGAGTCCGGAACCCGATGATCGCAGCAAAGGGACCACAACACGGAGCATATGAAGTGAAGGACCGGATCTACAAAGGTTGTAATCCTTCTCACTTAGTGTTAAAGTTGTTAACATGTTAGTTTTCGCCTAATCTCTAGTTTAAAGATCCGTATTCGGGTTGTTCGGCACGGCTAATTTTTTAATCGGGCATGGTTGATGCCTCGTAGACCTTTGTGCGCGTGCATAGCAACCCTACAGGACTGGCCAGGGCGTGATTCCACGGAGATACGATTTGAATAGATGCGTCATTTTTATTGTGTTTTCGTGCCATGAACGTTGATGGATAGCTTTTACGAAGATTTCTCGGATGTGCAGATCAGCACCAGAGGATCAGGCTACTTCTAGGGGCCAGCAAGAATGTGATGACCATTGATGTATCGCTTATTCATGATGATTGAGGCACTGTTCAGTATGTAGATGAATGAGCCAGTTGTTGCTACGAACGATGAGATATCGCCCCAGATGTTGGAGCTATTGCTGTACGAGTTGTACTTAGAGATATGATGGAAGGTCGCTATTCACCCGAGAATGAATGACTAGGACATGTGATTCGGTCGCTTAACCCGATGCGAGTTTATCAGATTGATTGATTCCAGCTTGAGAATACTTCACACAGATTCGAGGGGAGTCGATAGAGACGATCGAATGTCAGAAACCCATTGTTTCCAAGTTTAAAGTATTCGGAGAAACATGCAAGTAATTCCGTGGACCCTCTAGAAGAATGAAACCCTAACTCGATATAATGACCATGAGGACGCTTCGAAACCTTAGGGTTTGTAGCAGTTCAGCGGTGCCTTTAATTAGGCTTGAGTTTACCCTTCTATGGTTGGTCCATAGTTACTGTGGTATGTACTAGAACACTATTAAACTGTACCCAAGATGTTGAGCTCATAGGGGATTATGAGGTTTTGACGAATCGATCAAATGGTTCGACTTCATTCGGATATCATGTGATGGGATACATTGCTTGGGAGACTCCAGATACGAGTATAGCCGTTGGAGCACAGTCCATGCAGCCACGAAGAGATGAGTCCGAAGCAGTCGACATTAGAGAAAATTGGAGTAAGAGCTTCGTACGGGATCTTGATGAGATGACGTTCCACTCCGCCGACATTAGAGATGTGACACGCATACAGAGGCGTTATTTATGGATATATCTTCCAGAAGGAGTCGCGATGAGTATGCAGCCATTCCGGAATAAGAAACAGATATACTAAAGGGTGATAACCTCCGTGCAGTTCGGCAGAAACGGGATTTAGGAGAGACCTCGACCGGACCTTTCTGAAATACTATACGAAAATACCTGGACCCAGGAGCGGTCATATTGTGCACACCTAGCAGGCCAGAGTTCGGCCCCATCGACGAGACATATTATGAGTGACCACGACAGTTGGCCAGAGATTCTTAGAGGATGTGCTTGAGCGGGACTAGTCCTCCATACTTGATTTCGGTATTTTGGGCGATTTATTAGTACGATTGAGTTTTGATGACTGAGTTTCATGATATTTGTTTTCGTTCACCATGGTTGCACCTACTGGGTATTTATATTTTGTGCACAGTTATTACACTTGAGATATGCTTTATACACCGTTGTGTTGATTTATGATTTGTGCACAGTTATTGCACTTCATATCATTTTTGTGCCTTGGCCGCACATATTTATGATTTCATGGATTTCATACAGTTGGGTTGATTTTGTGCATATGGTACGCACACGATTTGGTTTTTGCACTCGGTATAGTTCACATATGCTTGCAGTGCATTGATACGTATTTTGTGCACCACAGTTGCACCTAACTTCGGTTTGATGTCATTCAATATGTTGATTTTGATTTCATGCCTATGTTATGCATGTGATTTGACTTATGCTTTCGGCATAGTTTTCATGCACTTTTAGTATTTTGATTTGCTTTTGTGCACGCTGATGCACATGGTTGTGAGATTATATACCACGGTATACCTGATTTGGATTTGGATTGAAATGTGTTGTATACCGTCGATTTCGATTGTGATACTCGATATTTGTTTTGTGCACCTTGTGCACCTGATTGGATTCTTGCGCATATATGACTCGCTTGGATTGGACTTTTGCGCATGTTCGGCTCTTGATATTGGATTTCGTGATTTTGTGCATGTTGGATGCACATAATTTAGATTTTATTCGTGAATGATGGATGCACCTGATTTGGATTTTCGCGCATGTTGGGCGCATGATATGAGATGTTTCATGCACACCAGATGCACTAAATCGAGATTTTTCGTGCATATCAGATGCACCTGATATTGCTGTCAGGCACACCCGTTGCCTTTGACAGATGTTTCGTGTACACCGGATGCACTTAGAAGTTGTTTCTGTGCATATGTATGGCACATTCATAGGTTTTGTTTTTCCGTGCGCATCAGACGCACGTAGCGTTCATATGCACATTTTGGGATTGATTTCTTACGGAGCAGTGCGTTTTTATTATATTTACTATTTGTTTTCTTACTGAGCAGACTAGTTCGAGGATAGTACCTGGATATATTTTGCATGCATTGATAGTTATCGAAGGGATTTCCAAAGATAGAGCTATAGTCTCAGTATTTTCCTACGTGTCCGAGATGACACGACAAATGTTACAGGGAAACCCTTCTAAATTATTTTCAAAAAGGCGGGACGTTTATGTTAAACAAAGAGTCTATATATATATAGTTATTTTCTTATAATAGACGTCCGCCACTGTGTCGTGACACGCACGTTGCACAGTGACTTGGGAAGGTTTGGCATGCATTGCTTCAAGATGTTTTCATTAAGTTTACATGTATAGTTGATGTATATCATATTGGTTTCGTTTTGGATTTGACATTTGTGTCTTCATCATAACTCCGATGATTGTGGGTTGCTTGACGGAGTTTTGATTTTGGATTATATACTTGTTTTTCATGCGCATGCATTGCGCCACTATGTGCTTTATGTATTTATGATTTCGGAGCCCTAACGACTTGGACTTTTACTGAAATATTTTATTATTTGAGGGGTTTAAATTAAAATTCAGGGACCGAATTTCTTTAAGGAGGAAGACTTTAACATTTCAGAAAAATAAAATATTATTTTTTGGAATTTTTATTATTAAATAATAAATATATTGAATATTTTAATAAGGCGGTATAATTAAATACCATTGAATGGGGAAAAATTTGTAAAATTATAGAAATTATTAAAAAGAGGGTGATTTATTGGATTGAAGCAAATTACAAAATTTTATGATTTATTATACACTATTTTAATGCTAATCGCGATTAAATATCGCTAATCGTGCTTTAATCCGGTTTTTTGCACATGACATGCACCATGTTATTTTAGCACTTGTTATATTTTTTATCATGGCTTTTCTTTTTATCATGCATGGTTGTTGTTTTAAAAAGAGAAAAGAAAAGAAAAGAATAAGGAAATGAGGGATGGGCATGAGAGAGAGAGGGTGAGTGATCAACCATTGGTCATGGCACTTAGCTCCCTTCATTTTTCCTTCATCTCTTTTCCTTCCTCCATCACCATGGCAGCCCTCTTCTTCTTCCCTCCTCCATCACCTCAAAACACCCCCAAAACATCACAATACTCCATCCCTACTTCATTAAAAACATGCACAAGCCCATTAGCTAAACTTTGGACCAAGAAAGCAAGGACTTTGGACACTTGGCGAAACTCAAGAAAATTCTTGAGTTGCCAAATGAGGTAATTCTTACACCATTAGAATAGTATTTCAATTCGTTTAGCATCCATGTTAATTTAGAATCGATATTGTATGGTTTTGTGAACTTTGATAATTCTAAGTTGAGGATTTGGGTTTGAGTTGAATCCAAAGATGAAATTGAGGTTAGTAGAGACCTTACAACCCCTTTAGTGTATGATTAGAGACTTAAATCAGAGAACTAAACCCTGCAACACAAACTTAGAAACCCCGATATTGGAAAATTGTGAGAATTGTCAGGGTATTTTGACATATGCTTTCACCCGGGGACCCTAGAAATTATTTAGCAAAGACTGAAAGCCATGCAGGCACCCAGGAAGATAACCCTAAGACCCCAGCCCCAATACTTTCAGTGTGGCCGCATATTTAATCATTCTGGCCGTAATTTGCGGCCAGGATAGGGTCATTTTGGTCGGTGTTTGTTCTGTGGCTCCTTTATCAGTAAAATAGACCTTCCATATATGCAAAATTGGCTAATTGTCACCTGAGGAAAATCTGGAAGTGTTTTACGATGTTTCAGAATTCGTTTTGCGCTTTTAATGAATTTGAATTTGGTATTTGATATTGTATTCCGTCGTGTGGCATTTGAACGTCAACGACTAGGGTTAGTGGTCGTGTTTTGCATGCGAGACTATAGGTTTTAACCTATGAGCGAAACGTGGGCCGATTTGGTTTTCCGACTTGGGTTTTTATACGCATTTGCGATTTGTGCATATGTAGGTACCTCCGTGTGAGCTTCGAGATGGCAAGCTAGGGCGTGGCGACATCGACTTCGACAAGCAAGATCAAGGTGAGTAGATATATATCTACGGGGGAAGTCGGGTGGATGGCGTATAGCGCCCCCGCAGTTCGTAGCGTAGTATACGATATACTCATATTATATATAAGAACTAGAATATTGTGATATGTGGATGATTATCAGGATAGGGTTATGTGTCTATGGATTAGTGTTAGGGTAATTAGAAGTAACATAGCATAGCTTCTTAGGCGCGAACCCTAGAATAGGTTTATACCCACACGCACACACACACACTTGCATACATTTCATTTACTCGTGCGTATATGGGGATATGTACACACACACACACACACACACAGGTATGGGACTATGTGTGTGTGTGTGTGTGTCTCTCTCTCTCTATATATATATATATATATATATATACGTAAACGTATACTTGGATGATGAGGATAGTACTTGGGATTGGAGATGAGTCTATGAGATTGGGCTTGAGGCCATGAGATCGGTGATGTGACATGGTTCGTATTTGAGATACGACATGATGTTTAGCGGGTGTTTAGGCGTGATGTTTTCATACACACGCATTTTTATACTGTAAATGGTATCGGTATTGTACTAGACGTAGATCAGTACTCCCAGATCATGATATATGATGATAAGGATACCAAGTGAATAATGAGATAAATATGATATTTGACCCGTACCCAGATTTGGGATGCCGTACGATGGATTTAGCGTACGAGCTATATATTGATGATAGATCCGCACTCCTGACTCAAGGATGTCATGTTATATATATTGTATCATATATGATACTATTGAGGCGGGATCACCGACTATTATATGTATATATATATATATATATATATATATATATATATATATATATATATCGAATCAGACTTAGGTGGTTTTTCCTTACCCTTAAGTCCAGTAGTATACTTGTAGATTATTTATTATTGTGTTTATTATTCAGCTCCCGCATATTCTTGCTGCTCTCATCGCATTGCATGCCCATATTTTGTTTTCATATGCTATTGTTGAAATCATGCTGTCAGGACACCAGCACCATTACCGATGATGTGTATGTTCCACGTACACCTGCATGCCGGCTCACACACATCATCATCGGTAATTGACATGCTATGTACACTATAGAGAATATTAATTCATTAATATCACTTGTTAGCTGATAGCTTAGACATTGCATTTATTACTGTGATTGTCATGCATATTAATACGTCATTTTCATGCATTATTATCAGGGCCAGTCCGGATTGCCGGAGCCCAATATTTTAGAATTCATTGTTTATTTAAACATGAGATTGGGATTTCGGATTTTCCTGAGATTTCTGGATTTGGAGAAACCGCAAGAATTTTATTAACTGATTATCATTTTAAAATGAAAGTTACGGTTTTCTCATGATATGATTTGATATATGTCCACCATGAGTTTTCTCAGCTCTTGAGCGATATTATACACCCGATTCGAGGAGGAGGAGGAACCGTCTGTGGGTGCATGGTGGACCCGGTGCGGAACCCCGGGGCAAGAAGATCGTAGTTGACAGCGTTGAGCCTGTGACAGGGGAGCATTGCTGACTGGTGATTGTATTGAGACTCGTCGGATATCCGGAGGATACCAATCGGAGTTGGGCCAGTCCGGATAGCCGGAGCCCAGAGGCCAGTCTGGATAGCTGGAGACCCAGATATTAATATTGAGGTATTGAAATATTATGATATGGGCCAGTCCGGATAGCCGGAGACCGAGATATTGGATATTGGGATTTATGTTTTGTGTCGATGCTAAACACTGATTTATATTGATTTATTGATGATACCTCATTTTAAATATACAGAAATCTCACTAAATTAAGAAAATAGTTTTCTCATACATGATGCATTCTTTTTTTATATTATCACATTCATACCCCATACACATGATATATTGCTACCTGAGGCACTGACACGAGCACATTGGATTACACTTATGTATAGCTGTTTACCCTTGCCACCTTTTCATGCTTCAGACTTTATCATTTTGAGCTTATATATTATTGACCGTATTGATCTAGGATTGAGTCATACATACGATTTCTGCTCGGTGATGTTTTCTACTCACGAGTTGGCAACTCACCCTGTTGTGCCACAGTTTCTTGCAGGTTTTGCTGTACATGTTTCGTTACGGCTTTGCTGGCATACTGCTTCCATTTCGGGTGATTGCTTTGTTATGTGGGTTCACTCGCATCGTGACCAACATTGTACCTTTATTTATATTTCAGTTGTATCTAGTAAACTGCATCAACAAGACTGTATTATTTATTTGACTTAGAGACCAGTTGTATATTATTTCAACCTTAGAGTCGTGCGTTGTATTATTATGGTTTTCATGATGATTTGAGTTTCCTTTTTAAGTTTTGATCCTCGCCCTTCGGCGTTGTATATTATATTGCTTGCGTGGTTGTGACCGTCGATTGACGAAGAGCTAGCTCCCGCTTGGGGATGCTTTTTATCATTCATGTATATATTATTCATGTTGTACCCCGTTCGGGGCCAGTATTTATAAAGGAAACCCTGCCGAAATTTTCAGAAAAGAATGGATGTTTTAAAAGCTCATAATTCGTCTTATGCTATTAAAACCACTTGATTTTAAACAAGTTTACCTTCATTTGTTATTTAAAATGGTTTTAGATTTCTGGGCTTTCGGCTTACTTGAATTTGATGTGGTCCTATAGACTTCATCTGATTCAAGTGACAGTCACGTGCTACTTCGGGTCGTGACAAAGCTGTCCCCTAGTGGAAGTGAACTCAAACTGTACTCTACCATCGTACAAGATCTGCCAATCTACAGAAGACTGTCTCTGAACTGCGCTCAACTGGGACAAGCTACCCCCGGGCCTACGACTCAAAGCATCAGCTACCACATTCGCTTTGCCCGGGTGATAAAAGATCTCACAATCATAATCCTTCACAACCTCCATCCACCGGCGCTGTCTCAGATTCAGATCCCGCTGCTGGAAGATGTGCTTCAAGCACTTGTAGTCCGTGAAAATCTTGTTAGTTATATGTATGCCCTAGAGGCCATTACTGTACATACGATGTATATTGTAATGGATGCTTGGACATATATAGGGAGGACTTTCTTGCTCGACATGATAGTATGCTATCTGGTTGTACTTTATCTTAACATGTACTCTGATTGTCTTTATGTTACATGTTGATAAAGCCCTTAGGATATGTACTCGACTACTGGGACAATGATGAGATCATGCTAGTGGGGCTACGGTAGTCGACGAGTACATCCTATAACTGTTCCTAGTCGAGGGTGTATCGATACAGGGCATCGATGCACCAGAGTAGACTAGCGTATACACATCTTGACCCATATGATGGGCGATGGATGATCGCATATCCATTGGTGTTTGACATCAAGGATGGTTTACGGGTGCTCAGTAGAGACTGGGTACATTGGACGGACTCGCCGAGAACTCCCAGATGGTATTATACTTCACGTCAGATGGCAGTTCTCCGGTGACACCGGTACAGAGTAGTCTGTTGACCCGAGATCGTCATAGAGTCTTGTGTGATTCCCACTGTGATTTGATTTCCATCATACCATGTCCAAGAGGGCATATGAAAAGGTGGCTTTTGGGTACAGTCCCGAATCACATGGAGGCAATGAGCGATAGAAAGGGATTCGTCTCTCCCGGTATAGGGAGTTGATGTTGTGCTGTGTTCGATTGGATATAACTGGAAATCCCTGGCCAGGGTTGCTGAGATTTACTGGTAAGTTTTATCAGTAGTTTCTCGAACTGTTATAGACCTCATATCGACAAGACTTATCGAGCTACTGGGTCTGACGTTTACCACCCCTAGGAGAGATATGCGACATATCAGACGACGAGACCGGACTGTACGGGAGTGTTACTGATTGGATTGACAGGAGAATGTACAGGCTTACTTTTTGATCTTCTGAGTGCTCAATACCTGGGTGGCTGTTACGTTTAGCTGACCGCTTGCAGCTTGTGGGTGTTTGATATGATCATCACATACTGCCGGCGTATTGACGATTCTTTTGAGTCCTACACAGAGATTTCTTGACTCAGGCAAAACGGAGTAAGAGCACATATGTGATTTGTGCGGGACCAAGGATAATGCAGTATGTGATACCGTATTGGATTCTCGCGATATGAGATATCGGCCGGGTATATGTGATATAGCCGGGTCATCGTATTGCGTTTAAGGATTAATCCTTAATCCTGCGCGCGTCGGTTATTTGTGAAATAGCCGGATTATCGGATCAAGTTTTGATTCGATAATTTAATATATAATAATATATATGATATATTAAATTACATTAACTAATATTATCTCACTAAAAGATTCATTTTCACACGGCATAATACATTGATATATATGCGATATATGTTAATTGTATTATTTTCTATTGTTATAAAATATATTGTATATGTGATATGTAATATTGTAACATGTTAGGGTTAAAAATTTAACAATGCTTTAGGGTTTAAACTTGGTTAGGGTTTGGATTAGGGTTAGCTTTTGGATGAAGCTTCCATGAAGCTTCATGAAGCTTTGACTTTGTGTTTTGCTTGATATTTTGTGAAGACATTATGTTAACCCAATCCAAACCATTAACTCTAGTTAATTCTCTACAAGGGTTAAATCCTTCATGCTTAACCCTTGGTTAGATTTGTAACCACTATAATAATTCATTATTCATCACAAAAGGATTATGATATTCTTCTTCTTCTTCCTTCTTCTTTCTTTCATGGAAAAAGCTTTCTACCTTTTTTCCAAGTGATGAAAATGAGTGAGAAGAAGAAAATAAAAGAGAGCAAAAATCCTACTTCATCATTCTCATCTATCCTTGCCCTTTAGATGAGAGTGTTCACTTCATTTAGTGAGTGTTAATGAAACTTGAAGGTAGATCATCTTTGTTATCAAAGATCGGAAGCAAGATTGCATCTTTCTCCTCGTGAAGCCTCTCGAGAGTCCGGAACACGATGATCGCAGCGAAGGGACCTCAACACAGAGATTAAGAAGTGAAGGACCAGATCTACAAAGGTTGTAATCCCTCTCATTTAGTGTTAAAGAGTTTAACATGCTTGTTTTCGCCTAAACTCTAGTTTAATGATCCGGCTTTGGGTTGTTCGGCACGGCTAAAATTTTAATCGGGCATGGTTGATGCCTCGTAGACCCTTGTGCATGTGCCTAGCAACCCTACAGTGGTATCAGAGCCAAGCTAGAGCTTTAGGCGAAGTCTAGGCGAAGTTTAAAGTCCGATCGAACCCGGAAACCCCCATATAAACCCTTCTCTGGATATTTTTCGGAAATGTGATTTTTTATGGATTAAAAATACTCAGAAAATAAAGCAGGAAAAACTAAGAATTACTGTGAAGTACGGACCATTAATGCGCTCAAATGACCGCGGAACCGCGGCCAAACCAAGGGTTTGGCGGCGGTTCCGCGGCCAAAATTATGATTTGGTCCCTCGTATTTCATATATTTATTCTCAGGTCCTTTCTTGTTATTTTTTTCTGGAAATGTTTTAATTCCACTCAAGTGTTGAGTTTTCTAGAGTTGTATTGGGAACTCGTTGATTCGATCGGATAATTTATCTTTTTTTAGTTTGTCCGGGTAATTTTTAGAACGTGTTAAAAAGTTCGAACGGATATCTATAACTCACCTTTTTCCCCTGCCGGAAAATTTCCAAGTGTTGGATTTTTTCGTAGTTTAGGAACGTTCTAAGTCGTGCAGGTAACGCGGTGGACTCTCTAGAAGACAACAAACCTTAACTCGATTATGTGACCGTCTTGAACTGCCTCTGAACCTTAGGGTTTGTGGCAGTACGGCGTGCCACATGTGAGGCGTTGGCTTGACCCTTCTACGGCTGGACCATTGGTACTGTGGCATGTGATGGATATTTTTTGAACTCCGCTCAAGTGTTGAGCTATTTGGGAAATCTTGAGTGTTTGATTATTCGATCGGAAAGTTTATCATTGTCTATTTATCTGGAATGTGATACAATATTTGGAATCCACATGTAGTTATGAGATAACTAATTTGAATGTTATAAATCTAGCAGTTCAGTCTCAGATGATCGGTTGGCACGAAATTTTGATGTGATCAAAAGTCCGTCGCAATCACGTAGCGTACGCGGATACTCGCCGGGTAAACTTAATAGACAGTCATGCCCCATAGCCCCGACCAAGTGACTGTAGGAGAACCCGTCGCCAAAACCATCCGTTTGGGTGCTCGCGGCAGCGGTGTTCAGCCTTAGTGCACTTCGTCGACAACATCGGGGGTGCGGCCGTCTACAAAAGTTTGCGACGAGCATTCGATCAGGATGTCGGGAATCTTGTTGAATTGCCCGACTTGATATTGAAAAGTGTTTTCGATAATGAGACTAAATTGCGGGGTTTATAATTGTTAGGCATGCGATGTCTAAGGAATTCATTTGGTTCGGCATGCGATGTCTAAAGAGGTTGAGGATTCCTACTGTTGTAGTTTTACAATTTCTTTTCTGTGACCGTAAGTGTAGTATGTGGTGTATCGCCGGCTTCGTTGCTATACATCAAGGACAATCGGGATACGCATACTTGCTTACGTTGATGATATGAGATATTATGTGTTGCTGTGATATGTTTGGATCGTCGCGTTCTGAATAGCCGAGGTTTTTATGTGAGATGAGAGTTTTTCTTTTTCATTCATGTAAAATTCGTTTGTATGTAATATTCTTTTATTGGGGCACTTCCGGGCTGAGGATGATGTCACCATTGTATATTATTTACTTTTCCGCATTAGGTAGACCCAAGGCAGGTAGCACAAGTAACCGGGTTCTAGGGTCCAGTGGGAGACCATCTCGAGGAGTCGAGACCGGGTCTCCTAACCCTAGAATTGGCAGTGTTGCTTGCCGCTCTCGTAGGGGTCTAGGGATGTGGGTTTGGCTATTCATCGCGACCGTGGAATCCGTGTTTTATACAGGCTCGTATTGAAAACACGGACATCCTAGTATATCCAATATTTCATATATGTTCTTCTGCTGCAATGTTCTGTGATGAGATCATATTACTGCTTGAGACGAATGTTTATATTTTATATATGAGATATATGTTTTACTGCAGATTTCGTTTCAAATGTGATGCTTGTGAAGCATAATAAAAATGGGACTTCATTAATGAGATTAATGAAATAAAAGAAACCTAAAGATGTTGTAGAAACTTGTTTAAAAACTGTTAGCTCTAGTTCTTGCTTTGCATAGCGGTGTTCCTTGTAGAACATCCAGCACCTTATTCGATAAGGAAAGAGCCGAGATCCCTTCACCGGGAGTGACCTCTTTAGTGAAACTAGCAGATGCTACAAACTCGGTTTGTCTTTTGATTGCTTTTATAGTTCTTGCTTTGCATAGTGATATTTATGAAATATCCTGCACCTTATTCGATGAGGAAAGAGCCGACGGTCCCTTCACCGGGAGTGACCTCTTTAGCGAAACTAGAAAAGCCTCAAAAACACTCCATTTAAAATCACTCGATCCTATAATGATATAAAGTTCATTACGCAAAGGGTTTTCTTAAAAACCTGTCGTAGCCCTCCATCATTTCAGATAAGTAATAGTTAGTATTCATGCTGCGTTTGTTGACTAAGTCAAGGCGTAGTGTGCGGTAGCTGATTAGTGCTTATCTGCAAAGAATATGATGCGATTGGATTAGGGTAGTCATGCGGCCTTGTTGACTCAGTCAAGGGTCGTGCGGGTGGGTTTAATTCAATCGGGAAATGACGGGTTGAACTTTACTTGCGGTCTATGGTTTGTTGACTCAGTCAAGATCATAGATCGCTTGGGGTAAAATATTATTGGGAATTTCAAGTGTTGAAATTTGTAATGAAATTGCATACCTTCTATAAGATAGTTGGATCCCGATACCCGCTGCGAGTAAGAGTTACTCCTGGGAGAGTTTTGCACATTACAATTAGCCGATAAAGTAGGTGTCTAGAAAGGTGTCAACGTGGTTACGCCACTGGGAAAACGAGGTTTACTTTAATTAGGTTCGTGCGAAAGCACGGGGGACCTCCCTCAAAGTACCGACACTGGCCTGGCTGAAAGATTGGCGAACTTGTAGCGTGTAATTAATCCCGGCTAGTCTTTCCTTTTAGGGTTTGAAGGAAGATTTGATTAAAACAGTGGGAGACATCCTTATTAGATATATTAGATAACCAATCTAATCTTGCAAGAGCATACGCTCAGTGTTTTCTTCTCTCTCTCTACAGGTAGCGACCATATCATGCCTTAATCAAGATAATAATACGGATATATTGACCGAACCTGCTTGTTATACTGAGCTGGGAAACGTTGGTCCCGCTCCAACTTATAATTGTTATAAGACAGAGCAGGAAATTGGGGAATACCAGATTTCCCGTGCCGCCGAAACGAAGAAAGTGCATGTTGATGCATCATCTTCGGGTGTGTTCATTACAGAGAACCGTTTCTCAGTATCCTTTACGTCCTGGGTATGAGATACCGGATCAGGATCCCTCATATGTAATCTGTTACATGGGCTACGGATAGGTAGAGAACTGAGAACGGGTGATAAGTTTCATGAGATAGAAACGGTGCAAGTGTTGCAGCCAAGTCTGTTGGTTACTATCACCGTGTATCACCAGAATACATTGATTCTAAACGAATGTTATTAGATACCGAACCTGATATACAACATCATATCAGTCTCTTTATTAGTAAAGAAACGATATAATTTTGTATTGTTGGATAATATTTTGAACATTTCCTATATCAAGAGTTGATCGGTTCAGGCACGTTATCTAAAAGCATTGACGTTCTAAATCAAACTACAGTTCTTAGTATACAGAACACACACGAGAGGAAGATTTCAGAAATGAACGAATCCTTCTTGAGGTATTGTAGACTAGGTCATATCAATGCGACCCGACTAGCGAAGATACATTAATATGCATATTTAAATTTGTTTGAATTTACATCTTGTGAAACTTGCCGGTCATGTCACAAAGATAAGATGACCATAGCTCTGTTTATTGGAAACAGAGAAAGAGTTAGTGAACTCTTGGGATTGATACATGCTGATGTATGAAGGTCCCCTGTCTACACATGCCAAGACCGGTTCTTTGTACTTCATTACATTCTCTGATGATCTCTCAAGATTCAGACATATGTTCATGTTGAAACACAAGTCCGAAGCTTTTGAGATATTCACAGAATATAAATTAGAAGTAGAGAACCAACAACGGGTATAAGTATTATGTCCTTTGATGAGATCAGGGAGGAGAATACTTGAGCACGGAATTCCTGGACTATTCTAAAGGAGAATGAGATTTTCTCTCAGCATTACTCCTCCGTATATACCATAGCACGATATTATATCGGGGCGGAGCAATAGCACCCTATGTGATATGGTGTTATGCACTTGAGAAGCAATAGCTCTATGATGAGTACTACTGGGTTTCCTATTTCCTTTTGGGAGTTATGCACTTGAGAAGCTGCATACCTATTGAATAGGGTTCAAATCAAATCAGTTGCCTACCACTTCATATGTGATATGGAAAGGGAATAGCCCATATCTTATGTTTGTTAAGATTTGGGGTTGTCCGGCCTATGTCTAAAAAGCAAAATCCGGACAAGCTCGAGGCAAAGTCAGATCTGTGAAAGTTTGTTGGATATCCCAAGCATACGCAAGGAAATATCTTCTACCTAACCGAGAAACAAAATATGTTTTGTTTCTCAACATGCCACTTTTGTGAAAGGGAATTTCTTGTGAAGAAATAGTGGCCATGAGGTAGAACCGGAAGGAGTTCCAGCTATACAAACTACAGCAGATGATTTGGTAGAACCAAAGGATTCAATAGTTTCCAACGAACCTCAGCCTCTTCGTCGATCTTGTAGGGTTCCTCACCCACCTGAGAGATATTTCGGTTTCTCTATGACAGTGGGAGCGAATATTGCATCATGAGATGATGACCCAACTAGTTTCGAGCTGGCCATCAGGTGTTGGACTTTGTAAGAATGGCTGGATGCTTAGTGATCTGAGTTGGAATCCTTATAAACCAACAAACTATGGACTTTGGCTGCTTTATTTGAAGGGTTAAATCCCTATCAGGAGCAAGTATATCTTGAGAAGATTACTTTGTGTACATGGAAAAGTTGAGACTTTCAAAGCTATGCTTAAGTCCATCCAGATCCTACTTGCCACGGCTACATACCATGACTACGATATATGGCGGTTGGGTGTCATGACTGCTTTTCTAAATGATGTTTTAAAAAAGAGCGTCTATAAGCACACAGCCAGAGGACTTCGTAGACAGTGGGAGCAGCAGAAACGTGTGCAAGATGTTTTATGTGATAAAACAGGCAGCGCGGAGTTGGAACATCTGTTTTGATGTGATAGTCAAAGAGTTTGACTTCATCAAAATGGTAGATGAACCTTGTATATACAAAAGATAGTAGAGAGTATGGTGGTGATCCTCGTAGAGTACGTGGATGACATACTCTTGATAGGGAAGGAGTTTCCTATTCTACGCTCGGTCAATCTCCACTTATCACAAGGATTCTCCGTATAGGATCAACGTGATACCTCCTAAATCCTGGGTTTTGGATCTATGAGATAGATCTAATTGGATGTTAGGATACTCACTAGTTGTAGTGAGATGGTATCAATAAATCCTGGGAAGAATCACTGGAATGGTTCCAGGGTGATAAGGACGACTGAATGTCAGTCGCAGACATTGTCTTTACCCTGAGTGAAGGGACGGTATGTTGGAAGAGTTCCAAGCTAGACACCGTGACTTACTAGACGATTAAAGGCAAGATACATCGTTACCAAGGATACTACCAAAGAGGCAGTCTGGATATTTATAAGTTCATGAGATGAACTTCGTTCCTACCATTGTGTGACAATGGAGTTGTGGCTTTTGCCAAGGAACCCCCCGTCCCATCTGAAATCCAGATATAATTCTTAGGCAGTATCAACTGATCATGGAGATGGTTGATCTCCAGGGAGATCGAGGTTAGGAGAGTAGACACAGAGGACAACAATGCGGATCCACTCACAAAGGCCTTTTCCCCAGTAGAGACTTTTATGGGATGGTTGAGTATGAGATACTTCAACTGCAACTAAATGTTGGGTATGTGATACCACAACAGATGGCCCTAGTGCAAGTGGGAGATTGTTAGTTATATTTATGCCCTAGAGGCCATTACTGTACATACGATGTATATTGTAATGGATGCTTGGACATATATAGGGAGGACTTTCTTGCTCGACATGATAGTATGCTATCTGGTTGTACTTTATCTTAACATGTACTCTGATTGTCTCTGTGTTACATGTTGATAAAGCCCTTAGGATATGTACTCGACTACTGGGACTATGATGAGATCATACTAGTGGGTACACGGTAGTCGACGAGTACATCCTATAATTGTTCCTAGTCGATGGTGTATCAAGACAGGCATCGATGCACCAGAGTAGACTAGCGTATATGCATCTTGACCCATATGATGGGCGATAGATGATCCCATATCCATCGGTGTTTGACATCAAGGATGGTGTATGGGTGCTCAGTAGAGACTGGGTATACTGGACGGACTCGCCGAGAACTCCCAGATGGTATTATACCTCACGTCAGATGGCAGTTCTCCGGTGACACTAATACAGAGTAGTCTGTTGACCCGAGATCGTCATAGAGTCTTGTGTGATTCCCACTGTGCTTTGATTTCCATCATACCACGTCCAAGAGGGCGTGCAAAAAGGTGGCTTTTGGGTACAGTCCCGAATCACATGGAAGCAATGAGCGATAGGAGGGGATTCGTCTCTCCCGGTATAGGGAGTTGATGTTGTGCTGTGTTCGATTGGATATAACCGGAAATCCCTGGCCAGGGTTGCTGAGATTTACTCGTAAGTGTTATCAGTAGTTTCTCGAACTGTTATAGACCTCATATCGACACGACTTATCGAGCTACTGGGGTCTGACGTTTACCACGCCTAGGAGAGATATGCGACATATCACATGACGAGACCAGACTGTACGGGAGTGTTGTTGATTGGATTCACAGGAGAATGTACAGGCTTGCTTGTTGATCTTCTGAGCGCTCAATACCTGGGTGGCTGTTACGTTTAGCTGACCGCTTGCAGCTTGTGGGTGTTTGATATGATCATCACCTACTGCCGGCGTATTGATGATTCTTTAGAGTCCTACACAGAGCTTTCTTGACTCAGGAAAAACGGAGTAGGAGCACATATGTGATATGTGCGGGACCGAGGATAATGCGGTATGTGATACCGTATTGGATTCTCGCGATATGAGATATCGGCCGGGTATAGGTGATATAGCCGGGTCATCGTATTAGTCGGTTATTTGTGAAATAGCCGTATTATCGGATCAAGTGTTGATTCGATAATTTAATGTATAATAATATATATGATATATTAAATTACATTAACTAATATTAGCTCACTAAAAGATTCATTTTCTCACGGGATAATACATTGATATATGTTAATTGTATTATTTTCTATTGTTACAAAATATATTGTATATGTGATATATAATATTGTAACATGTTAGGGTTACAAATTTAACAATGGTTTAGCGATTAAACTTTGTTAGGGTTTGGATTAGGGTTAGCTTTTGGATGAAGCTTCCATGAAGCTTCGTGAAGCTTTGACTTTGTGTTTTGCTTGATATTTTGTGAAGATATTATGTTAACCCAATCCAAACCATTAACTCTAGTTAATTATCTACAAGGGTTAACTCCTTCATGCTTAACCCTTGGTTAGATTTGTAACCACTACAATAATTCATTATTCATCACAAAAGGATTATGATATTCTTCTTCTTCTTCCTTATTCTTTCTTTAATGGGAAAAGCTTTCTAGCTTTTATCCAAGTGATGAAAATGAGTGAGAATAAGAAAATAAAAGAGAGCAAAAATTCTACTTCATTATTCTCATCTATCCTTGCCCTTAAGATGAGAGTGTTCACTTTATTTAGTGAGTGTTAGCTTGTGTTAATGAAACTTCAAGGTAGATCATCTTTGTTATCGAAGATCGGAAGCAAAACTGCATCTTTCTCTTCGAGAACTCTCTCGAGAGTCCGGAACACGATGATCGCAGCGAAGGGACCTCAACACGGAGCTTAAGAAGTGAAGGTCCGGATCTACAAAGGTTGTAATCCCTCTCATTTAGTGTTAAAGAGTTTAACATGCTTGTTTTCGCCTAAACGCTAGTTTAAAGATCCGGCTATGGGTTGTTCGGCACGGCTAAAATTTTAATCGGGTATGGTTGATGCCTCGTAGACCCTTGTGCGTGTTCCTAGGTCACTCTGCTTAAGTTACCTACTACATCATACCAAGGTCATTCTACACTCTGAAAGGTAAAACCTAGCGTTCTGATACCAACTTTGTCACGACCCAAGTTAGGCACATGACCGGCACTTAGACTACGTAATGTCAATAGGAGTAACCCAAGTTAAGTAAGCCGAGAACCCAGCAATCTAAACCATTACAAGAAGGAAAAGATAGAAACATTTTTTTCTCTTAAATCTCAAGCAAAACTTAAAACTTAAGTTTGTTTTCATAAAAATTTTGACAGCACCTCTTTTGTAAAAACTAGCCCCGAAACGGGTACAAACATAAGATATAAGTAAAGCATCCCCAAACGGGAGAAAATCTCACCAAAAGGAGGAAACAACCACCACGAACAGATATACAACGCCGTAGCGTAGGAACAACATAAAAGAGGTAATCAACATAGTAAAGGCCGGCTCAAACGAGCACGACACCAGAGTCACAAGTATATACAACATCGATCCTCACAACTCGCCTCTAGGTCAATACATGAAGGTGGTAGATGGAGTATACTAGATACAAAAGATATACAACAACATCATAGGATAACTGCAAACCCACCTAAAGCAAAAGGCCTCACAGCCAACCGTAGCGGTATCCGCTGAAATAGAGATAATAAGACGCCCAGCCGCGACTACTCTGAGGGTCAGACCTGCAAAACACTGTGGCACAACGGGGGTGAGTTTCCAACTCGTGAATAGTAAATAACATCATACTGTAATCGCAAGTATGCATGAACAGCGATAAATTTATCTCATGCAATCTGATAGCATAAGTATGGCAATATAGATATGCAACAATCATGATCAACATACACCACCAGGGTACTACATCAACATGAATCAAATGCATATCAAATAAATCCTAAGTGTGGGATAAATAATAAACCTTATGCACAAATCATCAGCGTGGAAAAACCCTGGTGTCCAATGACACCCCAAATCCCAAAATCCTCAGGCGCTGTCACCAGGACCGGCCCTTATATCCGTACATCTCAGAACCTGAGTGTCCAACATCGACACTCGAAACATCATGACATACTCGTGTCCAGCATCGACACGTAAATCCACGTACCATGGGCTTCGTCTGCTCGGATCGGCCCGCGGGCTTCGGCAGTACGAATCGGCCCATATCCATCTCACGACTCCGGTCGATATCCTTCGGATAACCGCCGAGTCCAAAACTATCACCGGTAGGTAGTATCCCTCCGCCAGCCTCATCGGCTAATCCATCGACATACCTTTCTTGCCTCGGGGTACCATACCGGGTCCACCACGAACCCGCAAACGGCCACATCCATTCCTCGCATCGGGTTTCTAACACAAGCTTCAGAACCGAGAAACTCATGGTGGACGCACTGAAATATCATATCAAGAGATACCGGGTTTTCAAAACAATACACATTTCTTGAAATATCCCCGTGGTTCTCAAATCCAGAAATTCACATGAAATTCATATCTCAATGCATAAATCCATGTAATATGATGTATGCAACATAGAACAGTAATATGAGCATATCAAGGGAAAATACGCTATTTAAATGCATCAAGTTATTAAATATATCACGCGGTTCCTAATTATCCAAAATCCAACGTAACATCATATAAAGGTGAACATATAGCTATAGCAAGGTGTATGCGTAAGCATGTAGGTATCAAGCAACTATATTTCATATGCGCAATCGCACAAGAATCAATTCCTCAATGTCACTAATCAATACAATATCACATATGTATATGTGTTGTGCGTATCATGCCAATTACCGACAGTGTGTGCGTAGCATACAATTAGTGCTCGTGCAATATGAACTGTCAATAATAGTGCAGTGTCCAAAGTGGTACAGGTCCAGGCACAACAAGTAATAATATGCAACAAAGTTCATGCACCATCTCTATATGCATATTAATATGAGGCTAATATCATATCATATCTAGCCCTGACGCTTAACGCCATACGGGTGATTTCCCCGTAGATGTTAAATCTACTCACCGATAATCTCGAGCTAGGTATATCAGTTCACATGCTTCCCTTTCTTCGCAGCGTTCGAAGTCCCCTCCTGTGATCCTATTAACACAAAACATAACAAGTGCAAATCTCAGAAATCGACCAATATCACGTACAAACTACGCTTGACCGACGCACCAACTCTAATCCAACTCTCAAGTGTCCGTCTAGTGGCTAACATATGTAGCGACATACCAAAACCAAACCAGGTGTAGCAGCTACATAAGATCACGAACCGTGTCGCATAACGTAACACGCGGAGTTCAAAACACCAGATTAAACCAAAGTGATCCCAGATTTTGATACACAGATAATTTGTGAAAGTTGCAAGTTCCACGAGACCACATATAACCCCAGAGACCCTATGACCAAAACTCAAGAACCCAGTCCCCATTCTGGATGCAATTTGCGGCCAGAAACAATAAAATTGCGGCCATGAAGGAAGGGAATGGTATCAGGTTTTTATGGTGGGTTCTATACCTCAAAACTTTGTCTCTGTGATGGCAACTTCTAAAACAACAACCTGGTTCTACATCTGATTCACTCGAGACACAACACTTTACAAAAAATACGATATATCCACAAAACTCTACCTATAGTGTTCTAAACCATAACTACAAGGCAACATAACAATATAAACACCTAATTATCAATTAGAGCTCATTACCTAGCCACTTTTTCTCAAAATTCCAATCTTTCCAAGCTCCAAGTCAACTTAGTGGCTAAATCAAGACTTGAGAAGGGTTTTCATGGTGTTTAATGAAGTTTTGCAAGGTTTATATTAAGAGATAGTGAGGGTTTCAGTTTGAGAGTTGAGGAGATGAAGTAATTGAGAAGAGATAAGAATGAGAGAGTGAGGGAAGATAATGATGAGAGGGTGAGTATTAGCCTTACATTTACTCTCTCCCTCTCATCATCAATGCTTTCATTAACGCCCTCCATGACTCACCGAGCCACCTCTCCTCAATCCAAAACAAGAAGATATCTTTCATACAAAATATCTAAGGGCAAGGTTAAATTAAGACACGGATTAGCTTAAGGTGTCATGGCTACTTAACAAGATTAACACTAACTAACCCCCACGTTATCATGCACAAGTGTGTGCAAGCCATAACAAATAATAATAAAATTTAATTAATTGTTATAAAATGTGAGGAACCCAATTTGGTAAACATTTCCTTAAAAACCCGCATTAACGCTTAATTTACACTAATCGCATTCTAGAGTGTTACAGAAAATTAGTGAGAAAATAATTTCTAATGTGAGAAAAATTCCTACTTTATCAACCTCTTCTAGACTAGCCATTTAGATTGGGTTGTTTCTTCACTAGTTATTCACTTAGTGAAAAGGTAGCTTGGGTTAGTGTCTTCTCGACGTAGATCATCTTTGGCCTCGAAGACTTCAAGCAAGCTTGTTCATTTCACCTTGTGGAGCTTTACTAGAGTCCGGGAGATCACTACTTGGAGCGAAGGGACTACTACACGGAGCTTATGAAGTGAAGGACCGGTCTACAAAGGTTGTATTCCTTGTTCACTTAGATGTAAAATTTTTTTACATACTAGTTTCGTCTAATTCTCTAGTTAAGATTCTAGGTTAGGGTTCTTTAGCGCGCCAAATTTTTTAAAACGGAATGGTCGATGCCTCCCGAAACCAGCGGCGTGTCTAGGAAACCTTGCATCTATATCCCCAGGATGTAGGAGACATCAGTTATATCTTTCATGGAAAACCTATGTAATAAGAGTTGCTTGACCGAGTGTGGCATAGGAACACCCTTTCCTATCAAGAGTATGTCATCCGCGTACAATACGAGGAAGTCAACCATACTCTCTACAACCTTCTTTTTTATACAAGGTTCATCTATATTTTTGATGAATTCAAACTCTTTGACACCTTCATTAAAATAGATGTTCCATCTCCGCGATGCCTGATTTAACATGTAGATGGATTTAAGCAACTTGCACATGCTTCTGCTACTCCCATAGTCTATGAAGCCCTCTGGCAGTGCCATATACGCTATATTATAAATCACCATTTAGAAAAGCGGTTTTGATGTGCAGTCTGCCAGATTTCGTAGTCATGGTATGCAGCAATGGCAAGTAGGATCCTGATGGACTTAAGCATAGCTTTGAAAGTCTCAACTTTTCCATTTATACCAAATTATCTTTCTTAAAGATCCTCTTGCTCCCGATGGGTTTTACCCCTTCACGAGCAACATCCAAAGTCAGCACTTTGTTGGTGCACATGGATTCAATCTCAGATCGCATAGTATCCCGCCATTTCACATAGTCTCCACTTGTGATGGCCTGCTCGAAACTAGTTGAGTCATCATCTCCATGATGCAATCCTCTCTCCCACCGTCTACGAGAAAACCGTAGTATCTCTCAGGTGGATGAGGAACCCTAC
This sequence comes from Agapanthus africanus, assembly GCA_030015575.1. Taxonomy (NCBI): domain Eukaryota; kingdom Viridiplantae; phylum Streptophyta; class Magnoliopsida; order Asparagales; family Amaryllidaceae; genus Agapanthus; species Agapanthus africanus. The sequence continues at coordinate 391,875,278 of JASDDO010000026.1, read as the reverse complement.
TAGATCTGTGTAGTGGCATCGGTTCGTCAGGGACTATTAATTCCCCGGTTCTAACAAATCGTCAGTTATAGTTTTTGTTTGCTGGAACTACTTCCAGTTCTACCTTTTTCCACTAATTTCTTCCATAAGAAATTCCTTTTCTAAAAAGGTGGCATGTTGAGAAACAAAACATCTTTTGTTCCTCGGTGTGGTAGATGCTATACCCTCGCGAATGGTTGGGATATCCTACAAACTTGCACAGAACTGACCTTGCCTCGAGCTTGTCCGGATTTTTATTTTCAACATAGGCTAGACAACCCCATATCTTAACTCGTTTAAGAGATGGCCTCTTCCCATTCCATATCTCATGTAGAGTGGTAGGCAACGGATTTGATCGGAACTCTATTCAATAGGTATGCATCTTCTCATGTGCATGTCCCTGAAAGGAAATAGGCAACTCATCAGTACTCATCATAGAGCGCACCATAACACATAAGGTGCAATTCCTCCACCCCGATATACCATTGTGTTTTGCTGTATACGAAAGAGTAAACTGAAAGAGAATCTCTTTCTCTTTTAAATTGTCTCGTAATTCCGTGCTCCGGTATTCTTCTCCCCGATCATATTGAAGGATTTGAATACCTTTACCCCTATGGTTCTCAACTTCGTACTTATATTCCTTGAAATTATCAAAAGATTCAGATTTGTGTTTCAACAAGAACACATGTCCGTATCTTGAGAGAACATTGGTGAATATAATAAAGTACGCGGAATCATCTCTGGCATGTGTAGACATAAGACTGCATACATCACTATGTATCTGTCCAAGAGTTCAGTAGCTTTTACTCCGTTTCCAATAAATGGGATTTGGTCACATAGACTTTGAGACATGACTTACAAGTTTCATAAGATGTAAATTCGAATGTATTCAAATATGCATCCTTATGGAACTTCAGCTTGTCCTGTTTCATCGATATGACCCAGTCTACAAGGCCATAAGAAGACTTCGTTCATTTCTGAAATGTTCCTCTTGTGTGTGTTCAGTACGTTAGAACTGTAGTTTGATTCAGAATGTGTACACTGTTATACAACATACCTTATCCAATCAACACTTGATTTAGGAAAATATTCACAATATTTATTGGTGTTAGTTATATGTTTGTCCTAGAGTCCATTACTGTACATACGATGTATATTGTAGTAGATGCTTGGACATATATAGTGAGGACTTTCTTGCTGGACATGATAGTATGCTATCTGGTTGCTCTTTATTTTAACATGGACTCTAATTGTCTCTATGTTACATGTTGATAAAGCCTTTCGGATGAGTACTTGACTACCAGGACAATCATGTAGATCATACCAGTGGGGACAGTGTAGTCGCTAAGTACATCCTCCAAATGTTCCTAGTCGGAAGTGTATCGAGACAGGGCATCGATAAACCAGAGTAGACTAGCATATAGTTTGTCGACCCATGTAGATGGGCGATGGATGATCCCATATCCGTTGGTGTTTGATATCAGAGACAGTATACGGGTGCTCAGTGGAGAATGGATACACTGGACGGACTCGCCGAGAACTCCCAGATGGTATTATACCTCACGTCAGATGGCAGTTCTCTGGTGACACTGGTACAGGTTAGTCTGTAGACCCGAGATCGTCATAGAGTCTTGTGTGATTCTCACTGTGCTTTGATTTCCACCTTACCATGTTCAAGAGAACGTGCAAAACAGTGGCTTTTGGGTACAGTCCCGAATCACATGGAGACAATGAGCGATAGGAGGGGTTTCGTCTCTCCCGGTATTGGGAGTTGATGTTGCGCTGTGTTCGATTGGCTATAACTGGAAATCCCTGGCTAGGGTTGCTGAGATTTACTGGTAAGTGTTATCAGTAGTTTCTCGAATTGTTATGGACCTCATATCGACACGATTTATCGGATACTGGGGTCTGACGTTTACCAACCCTAGACTGGATATGCGACATATCAGACGAAGAGACCGGACTGTACGGGAGTGTTACTGATTGGATTCGCAGAAGAATGTACAGGCTTGCTTGTTGATCTTCTGATCGCTCAATACTTGGGTAGCTGTTACGTTTAGCTGACCGCTTGCAGCTTGTGGGTGTTTGATATGATCATCACCTACTGCCGGCGTATTGACAATTCTTTAGAGTCCTACACAGAGGTTTCCTGGCTCAGGCAAAACGGAGTAGGAGCGCATACGTGTTATGTGCGGGACCGAGAATAATACGAGTATGTGATACTGTATTCGATTCTCGCGATATGTGATATCGGTTGGGTATATGTGATATAGCCGGGTCATCGGATCAAGTGTTGATTCGATGAACTGATACATTTTATATTAGTCGGTTATTTGAGAAATAGCCGGATTATGGGATCAAGTGTTGATTCGATAATTTCAAGTATAATTATATATTTGATATATTACATTATATTAACTAATATAAGCTCACTTAAAGATTCTTTTTCTCACTTGATAATACATTGATATATATGTGATATATGTTAATTGTATTATTTTATTTTGTTACAGAATATTGTATATGCGATATATAATATTGTAACAAGTGAGGGTTACAAATGCTACTAGGGTAAAAGTTTAAACCATGCTAGGGTTTTAGATCAGGGTTAACATTTTATTAAGGATAATTCATTTTCTTTTGGATGAGCTTTGAGGAAGCTTCTTGTTATTTTGACTTTATCCACCCTTTTTGTTTTATCCTTGATATTTGTTAACCCAAGTTTAACCCTAGCCTATGGTTAATTCTATATATGAGTTAGCCATGACACATATTAAACTATGGTTGCATTTCTAACCTTAACAATAATTCATTCACCACTTTCTTCTTCATCTTCTTCAAGCTCACAAAGCTTGCTTGATTTTTTATTTGTGATGAAATAAAGTGAGAAATTGAAAACAAAAGAGAGCGAAATTCCTACTTCATCACCCTCATCTATTCTAGCCACTTAGATTAGGGTGTTTGCTTTATTAATAATTATTTGTGAAGCAAGAGCTTGGGTTAGTGTTTCTTCAAGGTAGATCATCTTACTTTTTGAAGATTGGAAGCAAGGTTGCATCTTTCTTCATGGAGCCTCTCTAGAGTCCGTGTACTTGATGATCGTAGCGAAGGGACGTCAACACAGAGCTTATGAAGCGAAGGAACGGACTACAAAGGTTGTAATCCCTAACTCGTAGATGTTAATGTGTTTAACATGTTAGTTTGGTTTGATTCTCTAGTTAAGATCCTAGGTTTAGGGTTATCTATAGTGGGAAAATTTTTAATTGGCACGGATGATGCCTCCTGAAACCTTGCCGCCGTTGTAGGTATCCCAACATTGGTATCAGAGCCTAGCTAGAGAATTAGACGGATAAGTGTTGGATTCCGAAACCGAAACCGAAACAACTACGAAACACCCAATGAAAAACCCTAGATTCTGTCGAAATTTTTCTGGAGTCAAAATTTTTTTTTAACAGTTGCAGAATGTTGTATTTGATGCAATATGAACATAGCACAAAACCAACCCACCCTGCTTGGTGTATGGCAGGCGTCCAAGGCCCCATTTCCGGCGAGATCGGTTTTTGCAAGGGGTTAGGGTTTGGGTTTTGTGGCGTGCTCCAGGTTCTGGGGTTTGGAACTTTTGGTGTTGTTTGTTTTTTCTAAAATTGCATGTGATGTTAATTTAATGCATTAACTAATTCAGAGTGTTTCGTATTCACAATTCTAGCTTTGTTTCGGTTTGTTTAGACAGTGTTAAAAAGTTCGAACGGATATCAATAACTCACTTTTTCCCCTGCTGGAAAATTTCCAAGTGTTGCATTTTTCCTTAGTTAAAGAACATTCAAAATCGTGCAAGTAACGCGGTGGACCCTCTAGAAGAACGAAAACCTTAACTCGATTATGTGACCGTCAGAACCTCCTCTAAACCCTAGGGTTTGTGGCAGTTCGGCGTTGCAACATGTGAGGCGTTGGTTTGACCCTTCTACGGCTGGACCATTGGTACTGTGGCATGTGATGGATGCTTTTAAACTAAGTTCAAGAGTTGAGAAAATAGGGAAATTTTGGGTGTTTGTTGATTCGATCGGAATGTTTAACATCGTCTAACTTTTTCTGTAATGTGATACAATATTTTGAATCCACAAGCAGTTATGAGATAACTAATTTGAATGTTATAAATCTAGCAGTTTAGTCCCATTTGATCGGTTGCCACGGGATTTTGATGCAATCAAAAGTCCGTCGGAATCACGTAGTGTATGCAGATACTCGCCGGGTAAACTTAATAGATAACCATGCCTCATAGCCCCGACCAAGTGACTATAGGAGAACCCCGTCGCCAAAAGCATCCGTTCAGGTGCTCGCGGCAGCGGTGTTCCGCCTTAGTGCACTTCGTCGACGACATCGGGGGGTGCGGCCGTCTACTAAAGTTTCCGACGAGCATTCGATCAGGATATCGGGAATCTTGTTGAATTGCCCGACTAGATATTGAAAAGTGTTTTCGAGATCGAGACTAAAATGCGGGGTTTATATGCAAGTCCACGGTAGCGCCCCAGTCGTCTAACAGACGCCAAATGCGGAACAAAAACTTTTACAACTGGCGTTATCGCGTACTATAACCCGGAACTGCCATTAAAGATAAACTAACAAATTACAAAGTGGGTAGAAGAGTTATACCAAATGATCCGAGTCCTTCGGTTTTCAACCATCATCCCACGCTTTGTTGCGGCTGCTACGATCTCCTGAATCTCCAGTCTTCTCATCCAGGTGGCACCACGTCGACGGATCTTTAAACGGGCTCCCGCCTCTGAACCGAGACAACTCGGTCATCAAGTTTGCTAAAAGAGACGACCAAGATGAAGTAGAGAATGAGTACAACACTTTGTCTCGTTGCGTCCAATGCTATGGACGAACAGTTAATGAAGTTGCCTTTTGGATCGGGTGAAATGAGAAATAAGGCTATCTAATTTCCATGAATCCAAACTATCATAATCTTTTTAATCAACAAATGAGAGAGTGTCAAGAGGAGGGAAGGGGGCCGGCCATCATATAGAGGAGGGGTGAGTGTAGGAGTGGAGAGGGTGACCTTAACAATATGATACTTATCATAACACCTTGTATGAACACATTTAATGAAAACTATGATTCATAACCCTTAGTCATTATCTAATTAATGCACTAAGCCACCTCACCATCGTAGTCATCACAACATGAAGCTTCCACTCTCATGACTCACCCTCAAGAAGAAAAGATAAATTCGCATTTAACCGAATGTTAAATGCGGCTGATAGAAAACTGGAAACTGGCAACTTCCAAAAGTAATCCTGAAACGAATTTCAGGATAACCCCGTATCAGTATAAACATACCCGCATTTGTATTACGACCGAATAAAAATGCAACTGAGACAAAGATATTATATCTACACAGTATAATACTCGAATCCGGCTTAAACCAAAGCTGACCAGTATTATCTGCCCGAAATATGACACGTGCGAAAACGCACGTGCATTTTCCGAACCTTGCCATAAAACCATACGGCCTCTACAACGTTTCACCCGAACTTGGGAAAGTGTCTGTGGGGGACTCTAATAACTCATCAACACACTGGCACTGGGTATAACCTCCAGCACGTCAGAGGTACAAGCTGTACGTGACGGTTTCCTATGTATTGATTGTTGGAGATAGTGCCCTCAGAGTCAATTATTGGATCACAGGCATGTGATTGCAATGATTAAGGGAGGACCTGTTCCGGTAGGACAGTCTTACTCAAGATGATAGTATGCTATCTGGTTTATCTTTATCATCGTGTACTGCTTTAGGTGACCTGACATGTCGCTATTACACGTTGGCAGAGCCCCTAAGATTCTTGCTTGACCACCAGCAGTATGAGGGTGATCATATAAGTGGGAGCTGGGGTCTATAAGCACATCCTTAAAAGGTCCCTAGTCGTCGGAGTTTCGAGACAGGGCATCGATACTCCAGAGTAGACTAGTGTATACAGTCGAGACCCCGACGAGGGGCGGTGGCCGGTCTCACAAGCCACTGGTGTCAGTTGGTTCACCTAAGATGTATACATGTGCTCATTGGGTTATGAGTACACCGGACAGGACTCGCTGAGAACATACTAGTTGGTCTTATACCTGACGTCAGATAGCAGTTCCCTAGTGACATGTGTACAGGTTAGTTCATCGACCTGGGGATCGTCATTTGTCTCGTGTGAGTTCCCACTGTACTTTGATTACTACCCTACCACGCTCAAAGGAGACGTGCAAACAGGTTTTAGTTGGGTACAGTCCCGAGCCACATGGAGGCAGTGAGCGGATCTTCAGGGGTTCGACTCTCCCGGTATTGGGGGTGAGGTCGCGCTGTGTCTAGGAGAGCCATTACACGAAGCCCTCGGCCGAGGCAGGAGATTTACTGGTAGGTATTCCAGTAGTATCTCTGGGTGTTCTGGGTTACACTCCGACATGACTTGTACCGCTTTTGGGGGTCTGACTTTACCAACCCCCTAGGCCCGCCATGCGATGCTCATAGACGAACGGACCGGACTGTACGGATATTGTCACTGACAGGCTCAGTAGGGTGTCAGGATGAGTTCGCTCATCGACGTCCCTTTTGGTCAATAGCTGGTGGCCCGTCACGTATTGGCTTATACCTCTGACGTGCTAGTGGTTAAATCCACAACCAAGGTGTTGACGAGTCTTTAGAGTCCCCCACATTCAGTTGCTCAAGTTTTCGGGCGAAACGCTGTAGAGGCCGTATGGAGATATGGCAAGGTTCGATCAGATACGTGCGGTATTGCATGGATCAGGATTGGACGGTTAGTACTAGAGGCCATATGATTATATGGCAGGGTTCGATCAGTTACGTGCGGTATTGCACGGATCAGGATCGAACGGATATTACTAGCCGGCTTTGGTTTAAACCGGATCCTAGTACAGTACAGTGTAATTTTGTCTCATTGCATTTGTATTCGGTCGGAATACAAATGCGGGTGTGTATACACAGTATCGGGGTTTTCCTGTAATTTATTACGGGACCAGTTTTCTGGAGTTGCCAGTTTGATTTCCGTTTTGGCCATTTTCATTTGTATCCTTCATTGGCCGAAGTTTGGTGGAGGAGGGCTTATTTGCATTTGTGCAAATAAGAATTTGTGGAAGGTGTTCTTTGCATATTATTGTGTCATGATGGTATCATGATGGTGCACCATCCATTGACCTCACTTGACTTTCTTTTTCCATGATTGCTTGACTTTGGATGTCATGATGGTTGTGGTGGAGTGTTGGATTTAGCTCGTTATCATTCTTGATCATGGTCACCTTTCTCTCTCTCTTTCTTGTGATTGATCCCCTCTCCCCTCTCCTTCTCTCCATGAAAATTTGGCCGGCCATTCCATGAAGGGGGTGGGCTGTCCAAATTTAGAGAGGGCATTTTTCCTCTCTTTTGGCTTGAAAAAGATATAGCTTCATCCAAAAAGATTCATACCTCATTTCCTCCACCAAAATGGCAACCTCCTACAACCCCAAAATGAGACATGAGTTCTACACGTATTCTACAGCAAATCTTGGGCACGTCGACTCACCAACTTCGTGACAAGTTGCCTCGGTATAGAGGTGGGAGCCCGTAAAAGAAGCAGGTGACGTAGTGCCCTTCCGGCGACGAGGTGGACACCGGACATTCCACGAGAGATCGGGACGACGACGAGAAGACCGGAGGACACGGATCACTCGGTATATCTCTCTTCCCATCTTGTAGTTAGCTAGGACTAGTTAATGGCCCGATCCGGGTTTTAGTGCGCGGTGGTGCCGGTTCAAGAAAAATTAAAGTTAACCATCGCTTCCGCATTTGGCCTCGGGATGGAGGCCGGGGCGCCGCCGTGCACTTACAGTTGTATCAGAGCCTCGCCATTAACATAGTCTAGCTTTGTCTAATGTGTTTTACATTTCCGATCGAACAATTTTCCAAAAACCGTATTTTTCTTCCCATCAGTTTCTGTCGAAATTTTTTGAAGTCCAAAAATTTTTCAGGTTGTTTCAGAATGATGTGTAGGACATTCTAAGAGTTCTGTGAAAATTTGGGCTCGTGAACAGTCCAAACCACCGCGGAACCGCAGCCAAACCCATGCTTGGGCCGCGGTTCCGCCGTGACTTGAACTGTTCAGTCCCCCAAAATTTTACAGAATGCTCCTGGGATGAAAATAGGGGATTTGGAATATTAATTTTGGGCCCAGAATTTCTTGATGTGCTACAGTAACTTGGGGGCCCACTTGGTAAAATTTAATCGATCGGATATTTTAAACACATTAGTTCACAGTATTTATATTATATCTGCGACCGTGAATGTCACTTGATCGGTAAATCCTGTCTAACTGCTATAGCCCGGTTAGACGGATTTGCGAACGTGACTTTCACGTTGATGTTCTGTGTATTGCTGTGATGTTGCGGATTGGTCGTGGGGGATAGCCTGGATGCAATGCTAGTACTGTTTTTGTTGTATTATGTACATTTGATATTGCGGGGCGAGCGTCCGACATGTGGACTGCCGTCACTGCCTGTTTGTATTATTATTTTGGGGCATGACCAGGTTGCGGTCGATGTACCCATTGTATGTATATTTTACTTTCTGTACTAGGATTGCCCCGCGGAGGGGTGCACGGATAGCCGGATTCTAGAGGGCAACAAGCCTGCATCTCATGGCATTGAGACGGAGGGGGCTTCACTCTAGAATTGGCGGGCTATTCGCCGCACTCGTAGGGGGTACAGGTTGACCCAGGAGGGGTGCCCAAGTTACCGGATTCCGTGAAGTGCTGGGTGGTCCATTCACGTTGCTGAAGGGGGCTGCCTCGCTTCAGGTTTTGGCGGGTAACTTACCGCGCCCGTAGGGGTCTAGGGTTTTCATTGCATAGGCTATCCACACGACCAGGGGAACGTCGGGTTTCAATAGTAGCTCTGTGAATCCCGGAGATCCCAGATATCTTTATTGTTTCTGTGATGCTGTACATTTCTGTGATGTTGCATTTTATCACGCCTTGAGCGAAATATTATATATTGATATATATATACTAGTAGATGTTGTATATGTTTTGCATCCGCGCTAGTCCAGTCCCCGCTCTGTCGTTAGTTAGCTAACCTAACAGGTAATGACGGGACCCAGTGGCGAATGCGGATGGCATATACGTACATCAGTATATTTTCGTTCTTTGTGGGGTGATCAATTGATGGGACTGCGTTGATTCGGATCAATGCAAGTTAAAAACAAACCTATTCTGATGTTGTTGGAACATTTTTCAAAAAGCTGTTATTTGCAAGGACGTTCTCTTTTGTTTTGCAACGTAGTATTCAGCAAGAATATCCTGCTCCTCAGTCGACGAGGCAAGGGCCGAGATCCCTTCACCGGGAGTGACCCCTTGGACAAAAGTTTGCGTCAGGGCAATAACTTCACTATAGCCGATTACTTTTGCTTTGCACCGTGGTATTCAGTTGGAATATCCTGCACCTCATTCTACGGGGAAAGAGCCGAGATCCCTTCACCGGGAGTGACCTCTTTAGCAAAGGTTTTCGTCACTATAATTTTAAAGCTATCAGTTCCTTCAACGATATCAAGTTCATTACGTTAAAGGTTTTCGCCAGAAACCATTCGTAGCCCTCCGTCGTTTCATATGGATAGTCAATAGTATTCAAACTGTGTTTGTTGGCCAAAGTCAAGGCACAGTGTTTGGTAGCTGTTGGTTATTCATATGCAGCATAGATAGATGCGTTGGTTTGGAACAGTCGTACTGCCTTGTTGGCCAAAGTCAAGGGTAGGTACGGGTGGATTCAAATTAACCTGGAGAATGACGGGTAGAACTTGACATGTGACTTATAATTTGTTGGCCAAAGTTAAGGTCATAAGAGCATGGGGTAAAAATCACATCGGGAGTTTCAAAAGAACTGAAACTTGCCAAATATGTGCATACCTTCTGGAGTGTGATAGCGTGAGCGGATTCCGTCACGTTATCATACGATGATAGTTGGATCCCGATTCCCACTGATGAGTTAGTTTACTCCTCGGGTGACCCCGACTAATTCTTCTTTCAGGTTTGGAGGAGAATTTGAGGTTACAGTGGGAGGTTTCTAGATTAGATAAATTGGTAACCATTCTGATCTAGGTTAGAGTGCACGCTGAGTGTTCCTTTTCTCTCTCTCTTTGGCAGCGACCATTGACCCGACCCTAAGATTTTGACTCTGTGACCAAGTTGACCGAACCTTCTTTAACACTGGCTTTTGGATTGTCCGAGTTGCAAACCTCATTGCCACTCCTACTTTTACCCTTTTCTCCAGGACACCCCGTATTACTATGAACGTCCACTTCCATTGGACAAAACCATCGTATGGTTATATACGAACTCGAAGGGATTTATTCGAGGATGGTTTCAGGTTCTGAAGAAAATGAATAGGATTATTCAGTTGTCTTTTCCTTTTACCTTCTCTCAGGTTGCGAGTACTCCTTGGTTTAGGAGATAGCACACCTATTACGCAAATTGGATAGTCTTCTTCTAAACCTTAGGCTGGTGCCAAACGGTGGGGAATGAAGAAAACCAATTAGCATAACGATGGTGTACAGAAGGTATTATGTAAAGACAAAGAAAGGGATTAGTAAGAGGGCAAAGTAAATTGTGACTGCTATTCATGACCAAACCAAGTATTTCATTACCACTCCCACTTCACCTTTGTATTTCTCCAGGACACTCCGTATCACTACGAAGATCCACGGTTTATTGGATATTCCATCGTATGGTTATATACGAACTCAAAAGGAACTTGTTCCAGTTCGGGGATGGATTCTGGTTCAGGAGAAATAGGAATAAGGTTTATTCAGGTGTCTTTTATCTTCACCTTCTCTCGCATTGCGAGTGTTCCTAGGATTAGGACAGTACACCCATTATGCTTATTGGATAGTCTTCTTCCAAACCATAGGCTGGTGCCGAACGGTAGGGAAGGAAGAAAACCATTTGGCCTAAAGGGGTGTGCAGAAGGTAATGACTAAAGACATATAAAGGGATTTGGAGAGGTGGCAAAGATTTACACGGTTACAGTTGTGAATCTGGAAGAGGCATTACTAGGAATACCAGGATACCCTATCGAAACATTTCAATATTTCAGTTTCACTGTGTACTGTTAAAGGAAAACTGATTTCCCAATTAGACACTTGCTCCAGGGTATGTATTTACCCGATATAATTCTCACATCTGTATGGTTTTATAGATGATGAGTGGGAGTAAGTTATTGGGAATTAGGTGATCATCCTCATTATATCGGGATTCGTTGTAATTGGTGATATTTGAGGAAGTCACCTGGGTTGTTTGCCGGACGGCAAATATTTGGTTTTGAATATCCGTTGTTATGCACCAATTTCAAATTGATATATCTGTACGTCTATTTTTTATAGAGTGAGATGTACCTTTTTGAAATTATGTCTATGACATTTACCTATATCAGTGGATGGTTAGGTAAGGAGCATTAAACAGCGGTGTAATTCTTCTTAACCATAAGTACAGTTTTCAACCTACGACACACAGTGAATGAGTTATCAGACTCAAGGGACTTATACAAAGTATTGTATGTTGTCCAGTGTACATTAGGACAGAGGGGTTGGTCCTCGTACTATATTTGGTTTACTTATGACTTCTCTAGTTTTTAGACAGGTGTTTCGTGGAAACACAGGGTCCGAATTTTGAGAAGTTATAGGTATTTGAATAGAGTAGAGAACCAGGTGTAGCAAGTATCGGGATTCTTCAAAGTGATCGAAGATGTAGATACTTGTGTACGGTATTCAGTTGATAGTAATGATTTAAGAGAACTTGCTTCTCTTTCAGGTTACTCATAATTGGAAGCATTCCTAAGTTGAGTAACGCTGATCGGCCTCCTTCCATTTAGTTGACATGCGCTGGAGACAGTTGCATGATTTGAATTTGGTTCAATTAAATCAGTGCCTCTAGTTCTATATTGAATATAGAACAGTTCATATCTTAACGATGTTAAGGTACGGGGAGTTGTCCGGTTTATGATTAAAACCAGACTCTGGATAACTCAAGGCACGTTTCTGTAATGGCTGTTTGTGGATTGACCCAGGCTATGACGAGGGTTGATTTTCTACCATCTGGAAGATCAATAGTGATATTGTTCTAGACTCGCCACAGTTTTAATAAAAATGGATTTTTCCAGAAAACAGTAGTGGGAGTATGGTAGAACTGGAAGTGATTCCAGAACCGCAAACGATTACTGAAGATTTGATAAGGAACCTAAAGATTCAATCTGGATTGACATTCCATTGGCCACTCCGCAGATACGGTGGGTAACCTCAGGCACCCGAGAGGTACTCCGGTAGCCTCAAGGACGGTGACAGGGAGGTTCTTGTTTACCCAGACTTACCATTGCTGTTGTTCCAGACTGTAAGACCCGGCAGGAGGATGAGTATAGCGTCGTTCTAAACTAGCTTTAGAAGTGTACGTTTATATGACTCTGCCAGAGGGTTGTCGTGGTCAGTGGAAGCAGCGGAAGCATGGTGGACAAGTGGCTTATGTCTATTCATAGACTAAAGCAGATATAGCGGAGATAGATCATCAATTTCTGATGTAACAGTCATAGGTTTGACTTCATCAGAATAGGGGATGAATCTGTTGAGAAGGTAGTGGGGTGTGATGTCATGGTATTTAGATGACATACACTGAATAGGAAAAGAAACTCCTATACTACGATCGGTTATACTTTGGTCGTCACACAGTGGTTTCTCCACATGGGACTTGGATATTATATCAGACATACTGGTTACTAGATCTATGGTTTTAGATCTAGATTTGGGTGGTTTCCCAATTAAGGGTACTTAGACAGCATTCTAAGAGTATTTAGAATGGACGACTCCTGGCACGGTAGTGTACCTGCAGGTGATGGAGTCACCCTCTCTAAAGGTGTCTTACAGATTAAAGGGGAGAGGGATGTGCATGATTGGCAGATCACTTGCCTAGGCAATTGAGTCAATCATGAGATGTCAAGTACCACGCCAGATGTTGTTTTTGCACTAGATGCAATAAGTTGACATTGATCCAATCCTGGAGAAACAATCGGAAGTAGTTTTAGAACATAAGTGGATGTTCTAGGGATTTGATAACGGCAGCCTCCTTTGGGAGACAGTTATCATTCCAGGCTTCCAAGGTGACATGGACGACAAGGAGGTTGTCAGAGTTATAATTTTCCCTCTGACGAGGGGCATTATTTTGGACAGGTGGTCCAGGTGGATACTGAGGGAAGGATGGCGCAGGATACTGATTAAGTTCAGTTGACGATACTGTCTAAGATGTTTGGATTTGGAGTTCATTTATGAGCTAGGTCCCATCAGACATCCAGACACATTCTAAGACAGGTATTGCTCATTTCGGGAGATGGCTTTCTCCGCGAACTTAAGATATAGAGAGACATAGAAAGAACATCAAAGCGGATCCACTCACTGAGGCTATTCCTCGAACGCAATAGTTTCGCAAACGAGCTTTGTGAGACTGACCAGTAGAGGAGTTGGGTGTTCGGTATCACACGGGCTGTGAGTATGCGACATCGCAATAATTAGCCTTGAGTGCAAGTGGGAGATTGTTGGAGATAGTGCCCTCAGAGTCAATTATTGGATCACAGGCACGTGATTGCAATGATTGAGGGAGGACCTGTCCCGGTAGGACAGTCTTACTCAAGATGATAGTATGCTATCTGGTTTATCTTTATCATCGTGTACTGCTTTAGGTGACCTGACATGTCGCTATTACACGTTGGTAGAGCCCCTAGGATTCTTGCTTGACCACCAGCAGTATGAGGGCGATCATATAAGTGGGAGCTGGGGTCTATAAGCATATCCTTAAAAGGTCCCTAGTCGTGGGAGTTTCGAGACAGGGCATCGATACTCCAGAGTAGACTAGTGTATACAGTCGAGACCCCGACGAGGGGCGGTGGCCGGTCTCACAAGCCACTGGTGTCAGTTGGTTCACCTAAGATGTATACAGGTGCTCATTGGGTTATGAGTACACCGGACAGGACTCGCTGGGAACATGCTAGTTGGTTTTATACCTGACGTCAGATAGCTGTTCCCTAGTGACATGTGTACAGGTTAGTTCATCGACCTGGGGATCATCATTTGTCTCGTGTGAGTTCCCACTGTACTTTGATTACTACCCTACCACGCTCAAAGAAGACGTGCAAACAGGTTTTAGTTGGGTACAGTCCCGAGCCACATGGAGGCAGTGAGCGGATCTTCAGGGGTTCGTCTCTCCCGGTATTGGGGGTAAGGTCGCGCTGTGTCTAGGAGAGCCATTACACGAAGCCCTCGGCCGAGGCAGGAGATTTACTGGTAGGTATTTCAGTAGTATCTCAGGGTGTTCTGGGCTACACTCCGACACGACTTGTACCGCTCTTGGGGGTCTGACTTTACCAACCCCCTAGGCCCGCCATGCGATGCTCATAGACGAACGGACCGGACTGTATGGATATTATCACTGACAGGCTCAGTAGGGTGTCAGGATGAGTTCGCTCATCGACGTCCCTTTTGGTCAATAGCTGGTGGCCCGTCACGTATTGGCTTATACCTCTGACGTGCTAGTGGTTAAATCCACAACCAAGGTGTTGACGAGTCTTTAGAGTCCCCCACATTCAGTTGCTCAAGGTTTCGGGCGAAACGCTGTAGTGGCCGTATGGAGATATGGCAAGGTTCGATCAGATACGTGCGGTATTGCACGGATCAGGATTGGACGGTTAGTACTAGAGGCCGTATGGTTATATGGCAGGGTTCGATCAGATACGTGCGGTATTGCACGGATCAGGATCGAACGGATATTACTAGCCGGCTTTGGTTTAAGCCGGATCCTACTACAGTACAGTGTAATTTTGTCTCATTGCATTTGTATTCGGTCGGAATACAAATGCGGGTGTGTATACACAGTATCGGGGTTTTCCTGTAATTTATTACGGGACCAGTTTTCTGGAGTTGCCAGTTTGATTTCCGTTTCGGCCATTTTCATTTGTATCCTTCATTGGCCGAAGTTTGGTGGAGGAGGGCTTATTTGCATTTGTGCAAATAAGCATTTGTGGAAGGTGTTCTTTGCATATTATTGTGTCATGATGGTATCATGATGGTGCACCATCCATTGACCTCACTTGACTTTCTTTTTCCATGATTGCTTGACTTTGGATGTCATGATGGTTGTGGTGGAGTGTTGGATTTAGCTTGTTATCATTCTTGATCATGATCACCTTTCTCTCTCTCTTTCTTGTGATTGATCCACTCTCCCCTCTCCTTCTCTCCATGAAAATTTGGCCGGCCATTCCATGAAAGGGGTGGGCTGTCCAAATTTGGAGAGGGCATTTTTCCTCTCTTTTGGCTTGAAAAAGATATAGCTTCATCCAAAAAGATTCATACCTCATTTCCTCCGCAAAAATGGCAACCTCCTACAACCCCAAAATGAGACATGAGTTCTACACGTATTCTACAGCAAATCTTGGGCACGTCGACTCGCCAACTTCGTGCCCGAGTTGCCTCGGTATAGAGGTGGGAGCCCGTAAAAGAAGCAGGCGACGTGGTGCCCTTCCGGCGACGAGGTGGACACCGGACATTCCGCGGGAGATCGGGACGACGACGAGAAGACCGGAGGACACGGATCACTCGGCATATCTCTCTTCCCATCTTGTAGTTAGCTAGGACTAGTTAATGGCCCGATCCGGGTTTTAGTGCGCGGTGGTGCCGGTTCAAGAAAAATTAAAGTTAACCATCGCTTCCGCATTTGGGCTCGGGATGGTGGCCAGGGCGCCGCCATGCACTTACATTGATTGGAATGGAAGCTGACGAGCGAACTCATCCATAAACCCTACTGAACCTAACAGTGACAATATACATACAGTTTGGTCTGTTCGTCTATGAGTATCGCATATCGGCCTAGGGGCTGGTAACGTCAGACCCCCAATAGCAGTATAAGTCGTGCCAGAGAGTGGCCCAGAACACCCTGAGATACTACTGGAGTACATACCAGTAAATATCCTACCTCGGCCGAGGGCATTGTGTGATGGCTCTCTTAGACACAGCGCGATCTCACCCCCAATACCGGAAGAGACGAATCCCCTGCCGATCCGCTCACTTGCCTCCATGTGGCTCTGGACTGTACCCAAAAAAGACCTGTTTGCACGACTCCTTTGAGCCGTGGTAGGGTAGAAATTAAAGCACAGTGGGAACTCACACGAAAAAAATGACGACCTCAGGTCGATGAACTAACCTGCACACATGTCACCAGGGAACTGCTTTCTAACGCTAGGTATAATACCAACTAGCAGGTTCCCGGCGAGTCCTGTCTAGTATACTCATAACCTAATGAGCACCTGTATACATATTAGGTGATCCAACTGATACCAGTGGCTTGTAAGACCGGCCACCGCCCCTCGTTGGGGTCTCGACTGTATACATTAGTCTACTCTGGAGTATCGATGCCCTGTCTCGAAACTCCCACGACTAGGGACTCATGAAGGATGTGCTTACAGACCCCAGCTCCCACGTATATGATCTCCATCATACTGTTGGTAGTCAAGCAAGAATCCTATGGGCTCTATCAATATGCAATAGCGAACTAAAGCATGTATACGATGATAATGACATACCAGATAGCATACTATCATCTCGAGCAAGACTGTCATATCAGTATAGGTCCTGCCTCAATCATTGCAATCACGTACCTGCGATCCAATAATTGAATTTGAGGGCACTATCTCCAACAATCTCCCACTTGCACTTAAGGCTAATTATTGCGATGTCGCACACTCACAGCCCGTGTGATACCGAACATCGAACTCCTCTACTAATCAGTTTCACAAAGCTAGTTTGAAAAACTCTTGTGTTCGAGAAATAGCCTCAGTGAGTGGATCCGCCCTGATGTTTCTTTCTGTATCTCTCTTAATCTCAAGATCGCGGAGAAAGCCATCTCCCGAATCGAGTAATACTTGTCTTAGAATATGTCTGAATATCTGATGGGACCTAGTTCATAAATGAACTCCAAATCCAAACTTCTTAGACGGTATCGATAACTGAACCTAATCAGTATCCAGCACCATGCTTCCAACAGTATCCTCTTGGACCAACTGTCCATAATACTGTCCCTCGTCAGAGGGAAAACTATAACTCTGACAATCACTCTGTCATCCATGTCACCTTGGAAGCCCGGAATGATAACCGTTTCCCGAAAGAGGCTGTTGTCATCAAATCCGTAGAACAAGCACTTTTGTTCTAAAACTGGTTCCTTATCTTTCTTCAGGATTGGATTAATATAAAATTACCGCATCAAGTGCAAAAACAATATCTGGTGTGGTACTTGAGATCTCATGATTGACTCAATTGCCTAAGCAAGTGATCCGCCAATCATGCACTTTCCTCTCTCCTTTAGTCTCTGAGAGACCTTTAGAGAGGGTGACTCCATCACCTGCAGGTACACCACCATGCCAGGAGTCATCTATTCTAAATACCATTAGAATACTATCAAAGTACCCAAATTGGGAAACTACCCAAATCTAGATCTAAAAACCATAGATTTAGTAACCAGAATGTCTGATATTATATCCATGTCTTTTTGTGAAGAAACAACTGTGTAACAACCACAGTACAACCGATCGTAGTATAGGAATTTTACTTCCTACTCTGTGTATGTCATCCAAATACCAGGACATCATACCCTACTACCTTCTCAACAGATCCATCCCCTATTCTGATGAAGTCAAAACCATGACTGTCTCATCAAAATTAGATGATCTATCTCCACTATAACTGCTCAAGTCTATAAATAGGCATAAGCAACTTGCCCACTATACTTCCGCTGCTCCCACTGACAGAATAATATACACGTACACTTCTAAAGTCAGTTTAGAACGACGCTATACATATCTTCCTGCCGGGTCTCATAGTCTGGATCAACAGTAGTGTCGAGTCTGGGTAAACAAGAACCTCCCAGTTACCGTCCTTGAGGCTACCGGAGTACCTCTCGGGTGTATGAGGTTACCCACCATATCTGCGGAGTGGCTATTGGAATGTCAAACCTGATTTGAATATATAGGTCCTATTAAATTTTCCGTAATCGTTTGCGGTTCTGGAATCACTTCCAGTTCTATCATACTCCCACTACTGTTTTCTGAAAAAATCCATTTTACTAAAACTGTGGCGAGTCAAGAACAATATCACTATTGATCTTCCAGATGGTAGAAAGTTAACCCTCGACTAAGCCCGGGTCAACCCACCAACTGCCATTACAGAAATGTGCCCTGATTTATCCAGAGTCTGGTTTTAAGCATAAGCCGGACAACTCCCCGTATCTTTACATCGTTTAAGATATGTACCATTCTATATACAATATAGAAATAGAGGCACCAATTTAATTGGATCCAGATTCAAATCATGTAGCTGTCTCCAGTGCATATCAACTTAATGGAGAGAGGTTAATCAGCATTACTCAACTTAGGAATACATCCAATTATGAGTAACCTGAAAGAGAAACAAGTTTCTCAAAACCATTACTATTATCTGAATAACAATCACAAGAATCTACAACTTCGATCTCTTTGAAGAATCCCGATACTTGCGACATCTTGTTCTCTACTTTATTCTTATACCCACACTTCTTAAAACATAGACTTTGTATTTCTACGAAACACTTGTCTAAAAACTAGAGAAGTCGCAAGTAAATAGAACATAGTACGAGGACTAAACCCTTTGTCCTGACGGGCACTGGACAATATACAATACTCTGTATAAGTCTTCTGAGTTTGAATAACTCAAAACCTGTGCATCGTAGGTTGAAAACTGTACTTATGGTTAAGAACTACTCCGTTGTTCAATGCTCCTTACCCAATCGTCAACTGATATAGGTAAATGCCATCGACATAATATCAAAAAGTTATATCTCACTTTATAAAAATAAACGTACAGATATATCATTTTGAAATTGGTGCACAACAACGGATACTCAAAACCAAATTCATGCCTGCCGGCAATAACCCAGGCGACTTCCTCAAATATCACCAATTACAACGAATTCCGATATAATAAGGATG
The DNA here is from genome assembly GCA_030015575.1 of Agapanthus africanus. Classification (NCBI taxonomy): domain Eukaryota; kingdom Viridiplantae; phylum Streptophyta; class Magnoliopsida; order Asparagales; family Amaryllidaceae; genus Agapanthus; species Agapanthus africanus. The sequence goes on along the minus strand of JASDDO010000026.1, from coordinate 391,856,192 downwards.
ATCACCTAATTCCCAATAACTTCCTCCCACTCATCATCTGTAAAACCATAAAGATGTGAGAATCATACCTGGTAAATACATACCCTGGAGTAAGTATTTAATCGGGAAAACAGTTTTTCTTTAACAATGCACTAAAACATGAAAATGTTTCGTAGGGTTATCCTCGTATTCTTAGTAATGCCTCTTCCATAATCCAATTCATGACTTTAACCGTATATTTTATTGCCATCTCTCCAAATACCTTTATTTGTCTTTAGTCGTTACCTTCTGTACACTGTTGGGGTAAAAATTTACACCCCGGTTGACCAAGTCAAAATAAAAGTCAACCCCAAGCCAGGTGGGCCCAAGCCCAGGTCAAGCGGGTCTATGCCCAAGTCGAGCCCGCAGCCAGCCTCCCCATGCCAACAACAAAATCATGTAATAAATAAATTTTATGTAATTGTTTATGCATGAATGTAAACAAAATGGGAATAAAGCCAATATTTTGTAAGCCCATGGCTTATGTGCAAAATTGAAATGGCACATGAGCCATGGGATGGCTAAAATGCTATTTTTGTAAAGCCCAAGGGGCTATATGTAAATATGTAAGCCTATATAAGGCAACATGATGATGAATAAAGCATACACATTTCATTCCCCCAAAAACTAGGGTTTTTTTTGTGCCTCCTGCTCCTTCTCCAAGGTTCTAAACCTTCTCATTTCTTTTGAATTAAATCAAGAGTTTTACCCTTTCTTTTCCAAAACTAAGTAGTTTTCCACCACAAAACCCACACACATAGGGGAACTCAGATCTCCCATCAGATCTCAAAAAAAGAGTGATTTTTAAAATCTCTTACTTCTTGATCTTCAAGATCCGGCCAAACAACAGGAGGAAGAAGAAAAACTCCCTTCATCAGCTTCAAAACATCCTAGGAGTTTTAACTCCATATATATATATATAACAACAAATATTTCCTTTTTGAAGCATAGCTTCTGTTTCTTAGGCTAAAAGCCTCCTTTTCTCGCCGGCGCTCAAGCGCAGAGCGCTCGCGTGCCGACACGTGGCGCGCTTGCGCTTAAGCGCTCAGCGCTCGAGCGCAAAATGCCCACGTGCCGATACGTGGCACGTTTGCACTACAGCGCCCTACGCTCAAGCGCAAAGCGCCCACGTGCCGACACGTGACGTGCTTGCGCTCAAGCGTAAACGCTCGAGCGCAAGTCGCCCCCGTGCCGACACATGGCGCGCTGGCGCTCAAGCGTAAGCGCTAGAGCGCAAGTCGCCCCCGTGCCGACACGTGGCGCGCTGGTGCTCAAGCTCAAGCGCTAGAGCGCAAGTCGCCCCCGTGCCGACACGTGGCGCTCTTGCGCTCAAGCGCAAGCGCTCAGGCGCAAGTCGCCCCCGTGCCGACACGTGGCGCGCTTGCGCTCTAGCGCCCAGTGTTCAAGCGCAAGTCGCTCCCGTGCCGACACGTGGCGCACTTACGCTCGAGCGTCAGGCGCTGAAGCGCAAAGCGCCCACGTATTGACATGTGGCGCGCTTGCGCTGAAGCGCTCAAGCGCGGAGCGCCCACGTACCGACACGTGGCACTCTAGCGCCTGAGCGCACAGCACTTAGGCGCACAACGCCCAAAGTGCTGCCCCCACGCATCCCATGGATGCCTTTCCCCCGCTTTTTATGTACATACATATACATATACATATGTATACATATTCACACACACACGTGCTCCACAACACTGTCCCTGTTAGAAAAAACTCTGCGTGGCTCCCGATATATCCAAAAACCCCCTTTTAAAACACAACACACGCACACCACACATTGAGTTCGTATGACCAGTTTAACCTGTTAATCGGTGGTTCCCTCGCCCCAAAGGCGAGGGGTAATTAACGACAGCTTAGTCCGTGGCTGCCGGAGATTCGGATCCCCACAATCATTAAACCCCCACCTACCCTAGGCAGGGGGAATCTGTAGTACGCCTCACTAGCGTGCGTATTCCTATCTCAATGGGGTGGCAAAAAACACCCTATAGATTTTGGCACGCCCGGTGGGACCAATCTCTCCTCCCATATTTCGGGTTAAGCATTCATACGAACTCAATCATTATACATACCTGTATTTATACTAAAATAATGCTCTTTCATGCAGATTTTCAAGCAATCACCTTCCGACGATGTCTTCGATGATGAACTCAGCTCCCGTCTCCTACATGATGAAGATAGACTCCAGGACGGTCCTTTCGGCCAGTCTCAGGCGACAATGGGAGGAGCTGCTGCTACCATTCGGCTCTATTATGTTCATTCCTGTTGGCGCCATCCCGGCTCCTCAAGCCCCGATGGCAGACAAACCGGTATCGAAAGGCAGGAGACCAAATGTGGTGGTCGCGAGGGCGCCTCAACCCAAGCGCAAGTCCGTTTCCGAACGACTCTCCATGGCCCCAGCTGGGGGCAAGGCCATCAACACCAACAAAGCTACAACGCGTCCCGAGCAAGCTCCAGCGGTGCCATTGACCACTGCTCGATCGAGTGTCTACTCTAAGCTCCCCTCTGATTAACTCACAATAGCTTCTCGGATAGCGGATGCCTGCCAAGCCTTCAAAATCGAGAAGCCGAGGGAGAAAAGGCTCCGATATAGAGCCAACAAAAAGGCTAGGGCTCCTGCCAGACTAAACCTCATGAGGTTCGATGAACAGGGTTATCCCGCCCAAGATGAGGAAATTGCTGGGTATGTGGTCCACACTGTCTACACGGTGGGCACGCGCAGCAAGAGCAACGACGGGGCTACCACATCTCAAACCCAATCTGGCTTGAATGTGGTGGCCGCTTCTCAAGAGCAGCCGCCTCTGCTGGGTGATGAAAACCCACTCAATGAGGATGATAGGAAGAAAGACCCTTCGGTCCATGAGGAGTCGGGATCGGATAGCGAAGAAGAGCCGACTTTTCGCCCCAGGACCGTGGAGAAAGAACTGCTTCAAGAGCTCCGAAAGCAGCTCAGAAACAAAGACAACGAGATGGCCAAGCTCTACTCAAAAATCGATGACTTGACGAATGTCGTGATGCAACTCACAGCCCGGCTTGCCTCTCAGCCGCCCAATCAAGCGAGGGGCTCTGCTCATGAACCGGGAAATGGTGTCCCAAAGCAGCCGACGCCTATTCCCTCAAATCCAAGGGTGGGCGGACCGCATGAAAGTCAGTCGCATCTTATCTCGACAATTGTCTTGGCTACCGATGACAGTAGCCCGCTAACTCATGAACAAATCATGGATTTGGTTACCAACAAAGTCAAAACCTTGGTAGACGAAGCCGAAGCGCAAAAAGATGTCAGCAGTAGTGGGAAACCATATCCTGCTCAGTATGATCTGGTAGAATTTCCTAGCGGCTATGTCATCCCCAAATTCGAAAGATTCGACGGGACGGGATGTCACGACCCGAAAGTACGGAACATGACCGGCACTTAAACTACGAACATCTCGAGGCGTACGTAATCTAAGTAAACCGAAAACCCAGAAATCCAAACCAAGAAAAGTTGTAGAGTGAAGGAAAACCAATTTAAAATCAAGTACTTTTAATAGCATAAGCCGAGTTATGCGGTTTTAAAAACATCAAGTATTTCCTGAAAATTTCGGCAGAGTCTCCTTTGTAAATACTGGCTCCCAAACGGGATACAACATGAATAGTATACGAAATTAATAAAAAGGAATCCCCAAGCGGGAGCTAGCTCTTCGTCAATCGACGGTCACAACCACACAAGCAATATAATATACAACGCCAACGGCGAGGATTAAAATTCAAAGGAAACTCAAAACCACAAGAAAACCACAGAAATATAACGCGCGACTCTAAGGTCGAAGGAATAACATCACTGGTCTCTATCTCAAAATAAATACATGTTTGGTTGATGGAACTTCTAGATACAACAGAGTAATAATATACAAGTTATATAATGGGGGGTACGATACAAGTAAACCCACCTACTAGCAGATCACCCGAAGGAAACTATGCCCGCAAGCCGTAAAGAAACCTGTACGGCAAACCTGCAAGGAACTGGGGCACAACGGGGGTGAGTTGCCAACTCGTGAATAGAAAAACATATACGGAAAGAAATCGCATAAATAACGCAACCTAGGTCAATGATCATAATATATATCCTCAATTATATATATAACATGCAACCTATAACAAGGCTAGGGTAAATATCTAACCCGAGTGTAATCTCATGTGCCCGTGTCAGTGCCTCAGGTAGCAATATATCATATGAATGAGGTATGAATGCATGAAAACAGAATACATGTAAATGAAGAAACTGTTTTCATAATTTAGTGAGATTTCCTTTGTATTTTTAAATGAGATATCATAAATGAAATCAGTATAAAACAGTGCCTAGCATCGGCACAAAACGTAATCCCAATATCTCGATATCTCTGTATCACAGTCTCTGTACCTCAATATCTCGAAATCTCAATGTCTCAAACACAATATCTAGGGCGCCGTCAGTCCAGACCGGCCCCTACCATCCATCTCAAGACCACGACGGTATCCTCCGGATATCCGACGCGTCGGGTAATATCACCGGTAGGTAGTGCTCCCCTGCCAGACTCACATCGTCATCATCACGCGCTCGTTGCCCCGGGGTACCTTACCGGGTCCACCATGTACCCGAAACGGTTCATCCGTCTCCTCAAATCGGGTCTCGAAATCCATCAGCAAACTCATGGTGGACGACTCATACATGATGGGAAAAACCACACTTTTTATTTAAAAAGAGAGAAATCAGTTTATATAAGTTTTGCGGTTCCCCCCCCCCCAAATCCAGAAAATCTCATGGAAATCCGAATCCAAATCATCAATAGCATGTAAAACCATAAATATAGGCATAACAATGAATAACAGTATGCATGAAGTGGCAAGTAATAACTATAATGTTAAGATGGCATATAAGGCAGGTACACTAATATCATGTCAAATTACTAACTAACAAGCTAAGTCAAGCAATAATATTTTCTAAGGTGTACGTGACATGGCAATTACCGATGAAGATGTGTGTGAGCCGGCAAGTAAGTGTACGTGGTACATACGCATCATCGGTAATGGTGCTGGTGTCCTACAATATGATATCAACATTGCAATAAGAAATTATAATATAAGTATGCGATGCGAAGCGAACCACAATAATAAGCGGGAGCTGAATACAAGACGCAACTGTAACTAACCTGCATTAATCTAATATAAGTCCTATAAATGGTGCCTTTTGAAATAACACGAACCATGGGGTTTTGAAAATAGGGGCTACGGTGGTTTTATGAAAAGATACGTCTTTAGAAATATCCGTAGGATCCCTTGGGCTGTCTTTTAAAATAACCACGGTTCGTTAGTTTTTGAAATAGGTAAGAATCGAATCTAATCTAACAACTAAACTAAACTAAAGGGCTAAGCTAACAAGCTGGACCACAGGTAAGGAAACCGCCTAACATCTGAGTCGATCCATATACATACCTGTATGTATATTAGTCGGTGATCCCGCCTCAATAATATCATATCCGATACCATATCTACAATCAAGCATCCCAAGTCAAGAGTGCGGATCGATCATCAAGATATAGCTCGTACGTAAATCCGTCGTACGGCATCCCCAAATCTGGGTACGGGTCAATATCATATTCCTCACACCATTCCTCTGGTATCCTCTTTATTCAATATCATAGTCTAGGGTACTGACCTATGTCTAGTACAATACTAATATCCTCAATATACTCATGATCTGACTACAGATCGACAATCTCGTACAAACCGATACCGTCAGCATATAGCATCATCAAGGGTATACATCGCCCGATACGGCCTAATATCAATATCCTAGCATATCATATCTCATATCACGATCACATGTCGACCATTTTGATTATAGCACTATTCACCCGTATCGTCGTTCAAAGACCCGCTATAATATCAGGACGTATCTCAAATACGAATCCTGCCATATCACTGATATCACAACCTCAACACAATCTTATCGACTCATCTCAAACCCAAGTATCATCCTCAAATCCGTATGTGAACACATAGTCCCATACCCATGTGAACACATAACTATATATATTCCCGTAAACACAAATGGAAGAAGAATGTATGCAAGTATGGGTGGGTGTGTGCATGTATGGTGCGACCACAACTCTAGGGTTTCGCGATACTAAACCATCCATATTTATCATCAATAAACTCAAACAAAATATAATCAATAAATGTGTGTATACGTATTCGTATACATCACCACGAACTGCGGGGGTGCTATACGCCATCCACCCGACTTCTCCCCGTAGATATAAATCTACTCACCTGGTCCTCGCTCGCCGGTGCCGACGTCGCCACGCGCTTGCTTGTCATCTCGAAGTCCACATGGGGTACCTACATATCATAACGCACCGAATCGCATTAAAATCCGACTCATGACCAAAACGACGCACGAATCCCACATAGGTCAAAACATATGGTTGCCTTCACAAATCGACCCAAAAACTCTCGACGTCGGCGTACAAATGCCAAACCATCGAGAAAGCTCCCAACACACTCATTTGTATAATTACAAGCACTAATTATAATATAAAATAGCTTAAAATTCACAAAAACCCCAATTTCACTTAAAAAGTCATTTTCCCGAAAATCTGGCAAGCACAAATCACCGTTTTAGTACAAAACTCGATGTATAAACGAATCTAGCGGCCACAATATTCACTAAATATCTTAAATAAGTCATAAAAATAATTCCCATAATTTAATCTCATTAAATTCCAAAAACCCTAAAATTCTAGTTTACAAAATACCTAAATTTTAACAATTTCATAGCAAAAAAGCACAAACTACAATCTAGCTTAGATTTGCATGATCTAAAGCATTAAACTACACTTAATAATGTTAATGAAGTCATGAAAAACCTAATTAGATTTTTAGTCTAACATTTGCAATAAATTTCCCAAACCTAGTTTGCATAAAATTCCAATTTTAACAATTACAAGCATTAATTAGTAAACTAGCAACTAGGTTAGTTTTAGCATCACATTAACATGTTAATCCCCACATCAAGATCAATACCCAATGAAGAAAACCCTAATTTGATTTACAAACCCTTTTCTTGAATTTTTCCAACCAAGCAATTAAACCTAATTAAACACCTAATTAGCTTCAAATGAGGTATGATAGCAACAATTAAGTAACTAAGCAACAAACAACCATGGAACAAGGATTTATACCTCACAAAACTTGAATCAACATCCAACCTAGCCTCACAAACTTGCTTCTTGCTCCATGATCCACACTAGAATAGGTCAAGGAAAAATGGGTAAGAGTTGGATTTGGGTTTTAGCTTGATTTGTGATGGAATTTTGGAGGTTTTTGATAGGTTTTTGATGAGGACATGAGAGGAGAAAATTGGGGTGCTGCACTTGGGGAGGGCTCAGCCAGAAATGGGGAAGGATGGGAGTGAAGTGTGTGGGTGTGGGGAGAAAAGTCAAGTCAAAGAAAGTCCAAGTCAACCCAACCAATACTTATATATATTTCCTTTCTTCTCATTTCTTTTCATTTCTTTTCTTTTGCAAAACAAGTGGGGACAAGAGAGGGGGCTGCTGAATTCAGCCAAGGGGGAGGGAAAATGGGGGGTGTGAGTGTGGGTATGGGTGTGGGGTGATGAAAAATGATAAATACTATACCCCAAACATCCATTTACACTAAAAAAAAGCCTTTTTTCTTCAATAATTTCTAAACCGTTTTGGCAAACGATTTCGTTTCAAAAATCACATGATAAAATTTTATTTAAAGTTTTATGATGCACAAAATTTGTTTCAACTCATTCCAATTTGTAATTTTCCCTAATTAAATGTATTAATGATGGCTTAAAAATAATAATAAAATAATTTTTTTCAGAAAATTTGAAATCTCACCAGTGGCACAATAAACACCAAATATTAGCAATTACATAGCTAGAATATGTATATTTAATTTTTATAATAAGATATTTGCATTTTTACTTTTTACAGAAAACCCCCTTATTTTACCGATTTTCCGAAATTTCACCGAAATGATTTTCAAAACGTTACAATCTTCCCCCCTTAAAGAAATTCGGTCCCCGAATTTAAATTAAAAACTCCCCCAAATACTAAAACATCTAAGCAAAACCATCAAGTCGTCGGGTTCCAAATTCATAATTACGTAAAACAAGTCGTAGCGCAGCGCATGCGCATGAAAAATGAGCATATAACTCAAAATCAAAACTCCGTCAAGCATCCCGCAATCATCGGAGTCTTGGTGAAGACACAATGTCTAAATCCCAAAATGAAAATCAATATGATATACATCATTAAAACATCTGGAAGCAATGCATGCCAAATCTTCTTCAAATCGCTGTGCGATGCTCGCAGCACTGCACAGTGGCGGACGTCTATTGTAAGAAAATAACCATATACATATATACCTTTTGTTTAAAATGTACGTTCCACCGTTTTGGAAAACAATTTAGAAGGGTTTCCTTGTTTAAACGCCTCATGTCATATCAGACACGTAGGAAAATACTGAGACTATAGCTCGCTTTTTGGAAATCCGTTCGATAACTATCAAAGCATGCAAAATATATTCAGGTACTTTCCTCTGACTAGTCCTGCTCAGTACGAAAACAATAATAACATCATAAAAATGTACTGCTCCATAAGAAATCAATCCCAAAATATGCACATGAATACTACGTGTGTCTGGTGCACACGGAAATCAAAATCCATGAATGTGCCATACATGCGCACAGAAACAACATCTAAGTGTATCGGGTATGCACGAAACATCTGTCGTGGGCAACATGTGTGCCTGACAGCAAAATCAGGTGCATCTGACATGCATGAAAAATCTTGATTTAGTGCATCTGGTGTGCACCAAAATCACATCTCAAAACATGCGCTCAACATGTGCGAAAATCCAAGGCAGGTGCATCCATCATGCACGAAATCATGAAATCCAATATCAAGCGCCGAACATGCGCAAAATCAAATCAGGTGCACAAAACCAATATCGAGTATCACAATCGAAATCGAAGTCCAGTGCATCTAAGTGCACAAAATGCGTATCACTGCATTGCAAGCATATGTGAATCATACGGAGTGCAAAAACCAAATCGTATGTGTATATACGCACAATCAACTCAACTGTATGAAATCCATATAATCACAAACATGAGGGACCAAGGCATGAAAACTATCTCAAGTGCAACAATTGTGCAAAAATCGTGAATACTCAGTAGGTGCAACCATGGTCCATGGAAACAAATATCACGAAACTCCATCATCAAAATCAATCATGCAAATAGATCGCTCAAAATACCAAAATCAAGTATGGCAGAATAGTCCCGCTCAAGCACATCCTCCAAGAATCTCTGGCCAACTGTCGTGGTCACTTATAGCATGTCTCATCGACGAACCTGAGCTCTGGCCTGCCGGTGTGCGTAACATGACCACTCCTGGGTCCAAGTCTTCTTGTAATTCATTCCAGAAAGGTCCTGTCGAGATCTCTCCCAAATCTCGTCTCTGCCGAACTGTCCGGAAGTCATCGTCCCTTACTAGATCTGTTCTCGTTCCGGAATGGCTGCATACTCATCGCGACTCCTTCTGGAAGGTATATCCAAGTACAATGCCTTGGCATGCGTATCGCATCTCTGATGTCGGCGGAGTGGAACGTCGTTTCATCTAGATCTGGTACGAACCTCTTACTTCACCTTTCTATAATGTCGACCGCTTCGGACTCATCTCGTCGTGGCTGCATGGACTGAGCTCTAACGGCTATCCTTGTATCTAGAGTCTCCCAAGAATGCATCTCACCACCTAGCATCCGAATTAAATTGAGCCATCCGATCAAGTCGTCAAAACCTCATAATCCCCCAAGAGCTCAACATCTTGGGCACAGTTTAATAGTATTGGGTACATACCACAGCATCGGTGGTCCAGCCGTAGAAGGGCAAACCCAAGCCTCACTAATGGCGCCGTAGAACTGCCGCAAACCCGAAGGTTCAAAGGCTTTCACACGGTCATTAAGTCGAGTTAGGGTTTCATTCTTCTAGAGGGTCCGCAGAATTGCCTGCATTCCCTTCCGAATACTTTAAACTTGGAATAATAGGTTTCTGACATTCGATCATCTCTGTCGACTCCCAACGTCTCCGCGTGAAGTCGTCTCTAGCTGGAAACAATCTATCTGATGACCTCGCATCGGGGTAGGCGAACGATCCAGATGTCCTAGTCATTCATCCTCGATGACTGGCGAATTCTATCATTGGCTCAATCCTCTGGTGCTGATCTGCCCGTCCGAGTAATCTCATACAGCGATCATCAACGCTCGTGGCGCGAAAACACAATAAAAAGACACATCTCTGAAATCGTGTGTCGCCGGAATCACGCCCTGGTCAGTCCTCGTTCGTAACGAGCTCGTGCTGACCGCAACTCTAGCCGTAGCTCTCCCTGCCCGTAATCGTGGCAGCAAAACCATAACTGGTACCGATGAGGCTAGATCAGGAATGAATATAATACTGAACAAAGAAATGTACATCCTAAGGCTTCTTAAGTGGAGTAGTGTATCGTAAGTATGCCGCGGAACATACCCACGGTACGTCACTCTACTTTAGTCACCTATTCCATCAACCAAGGGTCATCCTACGCTCCGAAGGTAAAACCTAACGCTCTGATACCAACTTTGTCACGACCCGAAAGTACGGAACATGACCGGTACTTAAACTACGAACGTCTCGAGGCGTACGTAATCTAAGTAAACCGAAAACCCAGAAATCCAAACCAAGAAAAGTTGTAGAGTGAAGGAAAACCAATTTAAAATCAAGTAGTTTTAATAGCATAAGCCGAGTTATGCGGTTTTTAAAACATCAAGTATTTCCTGAAAATTTCGGCAGAGTCTCCTTTGTAAATACTGGCTCCCAAACGGGATACAACATGAATAGTATACGAAATCAATAAAAAGGCATCCCCAAGCGGGAGCTAGCTCTTCGTCAATCGACGGTCATAACCACACAAGCAATATAATATACAACGCCAACGGCGAGGATTAAAATTCAAAGGAAACTCAAAACCACAAGAAAACCACAGAAATATAACGCGCGACTCTAAGGTCGAAGGAATAACATCACTGGTCTCTATCTCAAAATAAATACATGTTTGGTTGATGGAACTTCTGGATACAACAGAGTAATAATATACAAGTTATATAATGGAGGGTACGATACAAGTAAACCCACCTACTAGCGGATCACCCGAAGGAAACTATGCCCGCAAGCCGTAAAGAAACCTGTACGGCAAACCTGCAAGGAACTAGGGCACAACGGGGGTGAGTTGCCAACTCGTGAATAGAAAAACATCTACGGAAAGAAATCGCATAAATAACGCAACCTAGGTCAATGATCATAATATATATCCTCAATTATATATATAACATGCAACCTATAACAAGGCTAGGGTAAATATCTAACCCGAGTGTAATCTCATGTGCCCGTGTCAGTGCCTCAGGTAGCAATATATCATATGAATGAGGTATGAATGCATGAAAACAGAATACATGTAAATGAAGAAACTGTTTTCATAATTTAGTGAGATTTCCTTTGTATTTTTAAATGAGATATCATAAATGAAATCAGCATAAAACAGTGCCTAGCATCGGCACAAAACGTAATCCCAATATCTCGATATCTCTGTATCACAGTCTCTGTACCTCAATATCTCGAAATCTCAATGTCTCAAACACAATATCAAGGGCGCCGTCAGTCCAGACCGGCCCCTACCATCCATCTCAAGACCACGACGGTATCCTCCGGATATCCGACGCGTCGGGTAATATCACCGGTAGGTAGTGCTCCCCTGCCAGGCTCACATCGTCATCATCACGCGCTTCTTGCCCCGGGGTACCTTACCGGGTCCACCATGTACCCGAAACGGTTCATCCGTCTCCTCGAATCGAGTCTCGAAATCCATCAGCAAACTCATGGTGGACGACTCATACATCATGGGAAAAACCACACTTTTTATTTAAAAAGAGAGAAATCAGTTTATATAAGTTTTGCGGTTCCCCCCCTCCCAAATCCAGAAAATCTCATGGAAATCCGAATCCAAATCATCAATAGCATGTAAAACCATAAATATAGGCATAACAATGAATAACAGTATGCATGAAGTGGCAAGTAATAACTACAATATTAAGCTGGCATATAAGGCAGGTACACTAATATCATGTCAAATTACTAACTAACAAGCTAAGTCAAGCAATAATATTTTCTAAGGTGTACGTGACATGGCAATTACCGATGAAGATGTGTGTGAGCCGGCAAGTAAGTGTACGTGGTACATACGCATCATCGGTAATGGTGCTGGTGTCCTAACAATATGATATCAACATTGCAATAAGAAATTATAACATAAGTATGCGATGCAAAGCGAACCACAATAATAAGCGGGAGCTGAATACAAGACGCAACTGTAGCTAACCTGCATTAATCTAATATAAGTCCTACAAATGGTGCCTTTTGAAATAACACGAACCATGGGGTTTTGAAAATAGGGGCTACGGTGGTTTTATGAAAAGATACGTCTTTTGAAATATCCGTAGGATCCCTTGGGCAGTCTTTTAAAATAACCACGGTTCGTTAGTTTTTGAAATAGGTAAGAATCGAATCTAATCTAACAACTAAACTAAACTAAAGGGCTAAGCTAACAAGCTGGACTACAGGTAAGGAAACCGCCTAACATCTGAGTCGATCCATATACATACCTGTATATATATTAGTCGGTGATCCCGCCTCAATAATATCATATCCGATACCATATCTACAATCAGACATCCCAAGTCAAGAGTGCGGATCGATCATCAAGATATAGCTCGTACGTAAATTCGTCGTACGGCATCCCAAAATCTGGGTACGGGTCAATATCATATTCCTCACACCGTTCCTCTGGTATCCTCTTTATTCAAGATCATAGTCTAGGGTACTGACCTATGTCTAGTACAATACTAATATCCTCAATATACTCATGATCTGACTACAGATCGACAATCTCGTACAAACCGATACCGTCAGCACATAACATCATCAAGGGTATACATCGCCCGATACGGCCTAATATCAATATCCTAGCATATCATATCTCATATCACGATCACATGTCGACCATTTTGATTATAGCACTATTCACCCGTATCGTCGTTCAAAGACCCGCTATAATATCAGGACGTATCTCAAATACGAATCCTGCCATATCACCGATATCACAACCTTAACACAATCTTATCGACTCATCTCAAACCCAAGTATCATCCTCAAATCTATATGTGAACACATAGTCCCATACCCATGTGAACACATAACTATATATATTCCCGTAAACACAAATGGAAGAAGAATGTATGCAAGTATGGGTGGGTGTGTGCATGTATGGTGCGACCACTACTCTAGGGTTTCGCGATACTAAACCATCCATATTTATCATCAATAAACTCAAACAAAATATAATCAATAAATGTGTGTATACGTATTCGTATACATCACCACGAACTGCGGGGGTGTTATACGCCATCCAACTGACTTCTCCCCGTAGATATAAATCTACTCACCTGGTCCTCGCTCGCCGGTGCCGACGTCGCCACGCGCTTGCTTTTCGTCTCGAAGTCCACATGGGGTACCTACATATCATAACGCACCGAATCGCATTAAAATCCGACTCATGACCAAAACGACGCACGAATCCCACATAGGTCAAAACCTATGGTTGCCTTCACAAATCGACCCAAAAACCCTCGACGTCGGCGTACAAATGCCAAACCATCGAGAAAGCTCCCAACACACTCATTTATACAATTACAAGCACTAATTATAATATAAAATAGCTTAAAATTCACAAAAACCCCAATTTCACTTAAAAAGTCATTTTCCCGAAAATCTGGCAAGCACAAATCACCGTTTTAGTACAAAACTCGATGTATAAACGAATCTAGAGGCCACAATATTCACTAAATATCTTAAATAAGTCATAAAAACAATTCCCATAATTTAATCTCATTAAATTCCTAAAACCCTAAAATTCTAGTTTACATAATACCTAATTTTTAACAATTTCATAGCAAAAAAGCACAAACTACAATCTAGCTTAGATTTGCATGATCTAAAGCATTAAACTACACTTAATAATGCTAATGAAGTCATGAAAAATATAATTAGATTTTTAGTCTAACATTTGCAATAAATTTCCAAAACCTAGTTTGCATAAAATTCCAATTTTAACAATTACAAGCATTAATTAGTAAACTAGCAACTAGGTTAGTTTTAGCATCATATTAACATGTTAATCCCCACATCAAGATCAATACCCAATGAAGAAAACCCTAATTTGATTTACAAACCCTTTTCTTGAATTTTTCCAACCAAGCAATTTTACCTAATTAAACACCTAATTAGCTTCAAATGAGGTATGATAGCAACAATTAAGTAACTAAGCAACAAACAACCATGGAACAAGGATTTATACCTCACAAAACTTGAATCAACATCTAACCTAGCCTCACAAACTTGCTTCTTGCTCCAAGATCCACACTAGAATAGGTCAAGGAAAAATGGGTAAGAGTTGGATTTGGGTTTTAGCTTGATTTGTGATGGAATTTTGGAGGTTTTTGATAGGTTTTTGATGAGGAAATGAGAGAAGAAAATTGGGGGGCTGCACTTGGGGAGGGCTCGGCCAGAAATGGGGAAGGATGGGAGTGAAGTGTGTGGGTGTGGGGAGAAAAGTCAAGTCAAAGAAAGTCCAAGTCAACCCAACCAATACTTATATATATTTCCTTTCTTCTCATTTCTTTTCATTTCTTTTCTTTTGCAAAACAAGTGGGGACAAGAGAGGGGGCTGCTGAATTCAGCCAAGGGGGAGGAAAAATGGGGGGGGTGTGAGTGTGGGTATGGGTGTGGGGTGATGGAAAATGATAAATACTATACCCCAAACATCCATTTACACTAAAAAAAAGCCTTTTTTCTTCAATAATTTCTAAGCCGTTTTGGCAAACGATTTCGTTTCAAAAATTACATGATAAAATTTTATTTAAAGTTTTATGATGCACAAAATTTGTTTCAACTTATTTCATTTTGTAATTTTCCCTAATTAAATGTATTAGTGACGGCTTAAAAATAATAAAAAATAATTTTTTTCAGAAAATTTGAAATTTCACCAGTGGCTCAATAAACACCAAATATTAGCAATTACATAGCTAGAATATATATATTTAATTTTTCTAATAAGATATTTGCATTTTGACTTTTTACAGAAAACCACCTTATATTACCGATTTTCCGAAATTTCACCGAAACGATTCTCAAAACGTTACACGGGAAATGCGAATCAGCACATCGCCCACTTTAAAGCCCCATGCAGGAACACTGGGGGCAACGATGTGCTTCTCCTCCGCCAGTTCGTTAATAGCTTGACCGATGTTGCTTTCGACTGGTACGCGAGCATACCGGATGGATCCGTTACTACTTTTGTCCAAATGGAATCTTTGTTTTGAAAAAGGTTCATGAGCGTCGGCGATAAGATCACCATTGCCGAGCTCGTAAGGACCAAGCCCAAGAACAATGAAAGCAGGACGGATTTTATAACCCGATGGCGCAATCTCTCCGTCAAATGTGAACCGCCGATAGAGCAGGACCAATCTGTCAGTCTCCTTGTCGGAAATCTCAATAATTGGATGGCCCCATTTCTATGCACCGCGGGCCTTAAAACATTCGAAGAGCTGACCAAAAAGGTCCAAATGTTGGAACGCTCAAAGCCCGAGTCTGCTCAGGACCTTCAGTTCACAAACAGACCGAAACCTTGGAGGGACGACAACCGAAAAGGCGGAAGTTCTAACAGCACTGATTCTCTAAATAAGCAGAGAACGGGCGGAGCAAAAACTGACCAGTCTCGAGAGCCAACTTTGGAGGAGAGAAGAAATAAGGTCTACTCATTCCGAAGGGACAAGGTCCACAAAATTTTTAAAGATGCTCTGAAGAATGGCCTGTGGCTACCAGAACCAAAAAGGCTAAGTGAAGCGAACATGACTGATCATCCTTACTTTTGCCCATACCACCGAGTGCTGGGGCACACTATTGAAGACTGTTGCATCTTCAAGGATTGGGTTGAGAGACAATATAAGGCGGGAGAAATATTATTGTCCCCTGGCGTGTTAACCAACGATCAAACTGCGACCGCCAATTTCATACAAACGGAGACCGAAGTTCTTCATGAAACTGATTCTCTCGGACATCTGTGTTTCTCTGAAAACAGTCAACCACCACGTCATAAAACTGGGAACAATCGACCACCCCGTCATTAAACTGGGAACAGTCGACCTTTAAGTCGTTAAACTGGGAATGTAAAAAAAATGAAAATAAACAAAAAAAAAAGTGTAAATAAAATAAAAATAAAGAAAAGCCGAAATGATGGGGCAACTCACATTAAAAATCAGCGAGTGAAAATAAAAATGAAAATAAAGCCGAAATGATGGGGCAACTCGCAATAAAAATCAGCGAGTAAAAACGAAAATGAAAATAAAGCCGAAATGATGGGGCAATCGCGAATAAATAGCCGAAATGATAGGGCAATCGCGACCTTCGCGATAAGAAAAGCTGAAATGATAGAGCAATCGCGGTAAAAAAACAACAGAAAACAAACAAAACAAAGGCGAATGATGAGTCGCTCCTGGTACCATATTCCAGTGCAGCGATGCAGACGCCAACAAAAATTCAAATTTCCAAAGTTCTACCAGCCCAACGACCAGTCCCTAAATTGACTGCCGTATACAATCCACGGGCCCAAATAATTCTCAGCATACCCATGCCCCACCGCAACCACCAGTTACGCGGCTGGTCTCCGCCTTTGGAATTATGCTCCATAGAGAAGACCCACTCATGTGTCCTCACAATACATGGGAGAACAAACCTTTGTGGGATCCTTACGACTCACAAAGAAAAAACACACTTAGGAGTCCTCACGACTCCTAAGGAGAAAATACACCTGCGAGATCCTTGCGACTCGTAGGGAGAAAATACTTTTATGGGACCCTCACGGTCCATAAAATTGAAAAGTCTTAGGTGATAGGGATCTAAACCTATCTCCTAAGCCATCGCTTTCAAAATCCCATACCCCAATGGCGAATGATGAGTCGTTCCTGATACCATATTCCAGTGCAGCGATGCAGACGCCGTCCAAAACTCAAATTCCTAATGGCGAATGATGAGTCGCTCCTGGTACCATATTCCAGTGCAGTGATGCAGACGCCAACCAAATTCCAAATTCTATACCCCAACGGCGAATGATGAGTCGCTCCTGGTACTATATTCCAGTGCAGCGATGCAGACGCCAACAAAATCCCAAAATGTTTCCGGCCCTACGGTCTGGATCATACATCCTACAAAACCGTATACAATCCACGGGCGTAAACAATCCCAATCTCTTCCAAGTCTTACCGGTGAGACCACACACAAAGTCCCACAAAAAATAATAAAATAAAAATAAAAATAAAAAAATAAAAAAAAATATAAAAAAAGGTATGTCCATAAGCAAAATGGCCACGGATGAAAACCCGAAAGGGCTCCGTGAGTAAAAACAGCAGAACTGCCGGCGAGTTTGTGAAAACCTGAAAGGGCGCAAACTCGTAAAAGAAAAAAAAAAAGATGAAATGCACTCACAAGGTCCTCTCGACTTTGTGAGGAGAAAATTCCCACGTGAGATCCTTACGACTCACAAAGGAGCAACGCACTTAGGAGTCCCCACGACTCCTAAGGAGAAAATACACCTACGGGATCCTTACGACCCGTAGGGAGAAAATGCTTTGTGAGACCCTTACGGCTCACAAAATTGAAAAGTCTTAGGTGATGGGGACCTAAAACCTGTCTCCTAAGCCATCGCTTCCTAACAAGCAAGCGCAAATGATGAGTTGCTCCTGGCATTATTCCAGTGCAGCAATGCAGATTCCAAACAAAAAAACCAATTCCCAAATCCTCTCAAAGACAGATGATGATTCGCTCCTGGTAGCATATTCCAGTATAGCGATGTTGATGTCAACTCAAATCAAACAAATCAAACCAACCAATTCCAACATTGACCTTTGCGTCAAACAGAGACAATCCGTCTCAGGGACACGTCAACCAGCGACAATCCATGGCGGGGAAACATTAAGCAGACACTCCGTGTCGGGGACACATCAACCAGCGACACTCTGCATCGGGGAAACGTCCAACACAGACACTCCGCATCAGGGAAACGTCCAACAGTGATACTCTGTGCCGGGGAAACGTCAAGCAGACACTCCGTGTCGAGGACACGTCAACGAGCGACACTCTGCATCGGGGAAACGTCCAACACAGACACTCCGCATCAGGGAAACGTCCAACAGCGACACTCCGCGCCGGGGAAAAGTCGATCAGCGACACTCCGTGCCAAGGAAACGTCAAGCATACACTCCGTGCCGGGGACACGTCAACCATCGACACTCTGCATCGGGGAAACGTCCAACACAGACATTCCGCATCAGGGAAACGTCAACCAGCGACATTCTGCATCGGGGATACGTCAAACAGCAGACACTCCGCGCCAGGGAAATGTCAACCAGCGACACTCTGCATCGGGGATACGTCAACCAGCAGACACTCCGCTCCGGGGACACGTCGACCAGCGACACACCTTCTCGAGGATACGTCAACCAGCAGACACTCAGCGCCGGGGACATGTTGACCAGAGACACTCCGTCTCGGGGAAACATCAAGCAGACACTCCGTCTCGGGGACACGTCAACCAGCCGATACTCCGCCTCGGGGAAACATCGACCAGCGACACTCCGCGCCGGGGGCACGTCAACGAAATCACTTCGGGCTAGGGAAACGTCTACCGCGAACACTCTATCTCGGAGACGCGTCAAGCGCCGACTGTCCATGTCGTAAAAAGGGCAGTGCATCCCAGAAAGTGGGAACCATAGCAAGTAGCCTCCACGCAAAAGAAGATCCATCAATTTCATGCACACGACCCACATATGTTGTGTGCCTTCATTGATGGGGGGCAATTTGTTGGGGTAAAAATTTACACCCCGGTTGACCAAGTCAAAATCAAAGTCAACCCCAAGCCAGGTGGGCCCAAGCCCAGGTCAAGCGGGCCCATGCCTAAGTCGAGCCCGCAGCCAGCCTCCCCATGCCAACAACAAAATCATGTAATAAATAATTTTTATGTAATTGTTTATACATGAATGTAAACAAAATGGGCATAAAGCCAATATTTTATAAGCCCATGGCTTATGTGCAAAAATGAAATGGCACATGAGCCATGTGATGGCTAAAATGCCATTTTTGTAAAGCCCAAGGGGCTATATGTAAATATGTAAGCCTATATAAGGCAAAATGATGATGAATAAAGCATACACATTTCATTCCCCCAAAAACTAGGGTTTTTTGGGTGCCCCCTGCTCCTTCTCTAAGGTTCTAAACCTTCTCATTTCTTTTGAATTAAATCAAAAGTTTTACCCTTTCTTTTCCAAAACTAAGTAGTTTTCCACGACAAAACCCACAAAGGGGAACTCAGATCTCCAATAAGATCTCAAAAGAAGAGTGATTTTTAAAATCTCCTACTTCTTGATCTTCAACATCCGGCCAAACAACAGGAGGAAGAAGAAGAACCCCCTTCATCAGCTTCAAAACATCCTAGGAGTTTTAACTCCACACACACATATATATATATATATAGATATACAACAACAAATATTTCCTTTCTGAAGCATGGCTTCTGTTTCTTAGGCTAAAAGCCTCCTTTTCTCACCGGCGCTCAAGCGCAGAGCGCCCGCGTGCGGACACGTGGCGCGCTTGCGCTCAAGCGCAAACGCTCGAGCGCAAGTCGCCCCGATGCCGACACGTGGCGCGCTGGCGCTCTAGCGCAAGTCGCCCCCGTGCCGACACGTGGCGCGCTTGCGCTCAGGCGCAAGTCGCCCCCATGCCAACACGCGGCGTGCTTGCGCTCTAGCGCCCAGTGCTCAAGCGCAAGTCGCTCCCATGCCGATACGTGGCGCACTTACGCTCGAGCGTCAGGCGCTGAAGCGCAAAGCGCCCACGTATCGACACATGGCGCGCTTGCGCTCATGTGCTCAAGCGCAGAGCGCCCACGTACCGACACGTGGCACTCTAGCGCCTGAGCGCACAACACCTAGGCGCACAACGCCCAAAGTGCTGCCCCCATGCATCCCTTGGATGCCTTTCCCCCTCTTTTTATGTACATACATATAAATATACATATGTATACATATTCACACACGCACGTGCTCCACAACACTGTCCCTGTTAGAAAAAACTCAGTGTGGCTCCCGTTATATCCAAAAACCCCCTTGTAAAACACAACACACGCACATCACACATTGAGTTCGCATGACCAGTTTAACCCGTTAATCGGTGGTTCCCTCGCCCCAAAGGCGAGGGGTAATTAACGACAGCTTAGTCCGCGGCTGCCGGAGATTCGGATCCCCACAATCATTAAACCCCGCCTATCCTAGGAAGGGGGAATCTGTAGTACGCCTGACAAGCGCGCGCGTATTCCCATCTCAATAGGGTGGCGAAAAACACCCTACATACACCATCGCTAGGATAAATGGTTTTCTTCCTTCCCTACGGTTCGGCACCAGCCTATGGTTTGGAAGAAGACTATCCAGTAAGCATAATAGGTGTACCCTCCTTAACCTAGGAGTACTCGCAACTTGAGAGAAGGTGATGATAAAAGACAACTGAATAATACCTTATTCTTTTTCTCCCGAACTGGGGAAAAAGACAAAGGTGAAATATGAGTGGCGATGAAGTACGTGGTTTAGGTCGTGAATGATAACAGTCGCAATTTACTTTTCCCTCTTTCTAATCCCTTTATTTTGTCTTTAGCTATTACCTTCTGTACACCTTACTTAGGCTAATTGGTTTTCTTCATTCCCTAACTTTCGGCACCTGCCTATGGTTTGGAATAAGACAATCCAATAAGCGTAATTGGTGTACTCTCCTAAACTAAGGAGCCCTCGCAACCTGAGAGAAGGTGATAATAAAAGACAACTGAATAAATCAATTCTATTTCTCCTGAACCTGGATCCATCCTCGAAGTAGTACCTTTGAGTTCGTATATAACCATACGATGGATCTATCCAATGGAAGTGGATATCTGTAGTAATACGGGGTGTTCGGAGAAATACAAAGGGTAAAAGAAGGAGCGGCAATGACTTATGCAACTTAGACAATCCAAAAGCCAGTATTTTAAGAATGTTTGGTCAACTTGGTCACTGAGTCATAGTCTAGGGTCGGTCAAAGGTCGCTGCCAACGAGAGAGAGAAAAGAAACACTAAGCGTGCACTCTAACCTAGATCAGAATGGTTATTAATTTATCTAATCAGAAAACCTCCCACTGTTATCTCAAATTCTCCTCCAAACCTGAAAGAAGAATTAGTCGGGATCACCCGAAGAGTAAACCAACTCATCGGTGAGAATCGGGATCCAACTATCATCGCATGATAACTTGATGGAAGCCACTCAAGTTATCACACTCCAAAAGGTATGCACATGCCTGGCAAGTTTCCTGTATGTTTGAAACTCCCGATGTAATTTTTTCCTCATGCTCTTATGACCTTGACTAAGGGCCAACAAATCATAAGTCATATATCAAGTTCTTCCCGTCATTGTCCAGGTTGATTTGAACCCACCCGTACATACTCTTGACTAAGGGCCAACAAAGTAATACGACTGTCCCAAACTAACGCATCTATCTATGCAACAAATGAATACCCAGCAGCTACCAAACACTATGCCTTGACTAAGGGCCAACAAACATAGCTTGAATACTACTGACTATCCATAAGAAATGATGGAGGGCTATGGCTGGTTCTTGGCGAAAAACCTTTAACGTAATGAACTTGATCTCGTTGAAGGAACCTGATAGCTTTTTATAAAAATATAGTGACGAAAAACCTTTGCTAAAGAAGTCACTCCCGGTGAAGGGATCTCGGCTCTTTCCTTGTGGAATGAGGTGTTGGATATTCCAACTGAATACCGCGATGCAAAGCAACTTGGAATCGACTATATTCAAGTTATTACCCTGACGTAAACTTCTGCTCAAGGGGTCACTCCCGGTGAAGGGATCTCGGCCCTTGCCTTGTGGAATGAGGTGCAGTATATTCCAACTGAATATCACTATGCAAAACAAAAGGAAATGTCTTTGTAATAACACCTTTTAAAATTTGTTCCAACAACATCAAATATAGGTTTGTTTTATCCTTGCATTGATTAGAATCAAAGCAGCCCCATCAATCAATCACAACAGAAAAGAACAAAAATTAAAATATACGTATATGCCATCCGCATTCGTCACTGGGTCCCGTCATCACCCGTTAGGTTACTTAACTAACGACAGAGCGGGGGCTGGACTAGCGTGGGTGTAAAACATATACAACATCTAATAGTATGTATACCAATATACAATAATCGCTCCAGGCGTGATAATATGCAACATTATAGAAAAGTAATAAGCATCAAAGAACAATACAGATAATCTGGGATCCCCGGGTTTCACAGAGCTGCTGCTGAAACCCGACGTTCCCCTGGTCGTGTGGATAGCCTGTGCAATGAAACCTAGACCCCTACGGGTGCGGCAAGTTACCCGCCAAAACCTGAAGCGAGGTAGTCCCCACAACATAGTGAATGGAACACCCGACACTTCACAGAATCCGGTAACTTGAGTACCCCTCCTTGGGTCAACCTGGACCCCCTACGAGTGCGGCGAATAGTCTGCCAATTCTAGAGTGAGACCCCTCTACCTCTCAAAGCCATGAGATACGGACCCGTTGCCCTCCAGAACCCGGCTATCCGTGCACTGCTTCGCGAGATAAACCTAGTACAGAAATAAAAATATGTACAACGGATATATCGACCTCAACCCGGTCGTGCCCCAAAAGAATAATATACAAACAGGCAGTGACGGCAGTCCACATGTTGGACGCTCTCCCCGCAATATCAAATGTATAAATAAATCCAAACTGCACTATCATTGCACCCTGCTATCTAGCACGACAAATCTGTAACATCATAGCACAACAAAGAACATCAACGCGAATGTCACGTTCGCAAACCCGTCTAAAAGAACTATAGCAATTAGACGCGGTTTACCGATCAAATGAAATTCCCGGTCGGAGATATAAAGTAAGTACTGCAAACTAACATGTTTAAATTTCGATCGACCAACTATCCCAAAGTGGGCCCCATAAACATCTGCTGTACAGTAACAAAAACTGGGCCCAAAAGAATAGTACCAAAAACCACAATTTCACATGAAGAACACACTGGAAAAATTTGGTCCACTGTTGCCACATACTGGTCGCGGTTCCGCGGTCAAACCCAAGCTTTGACCTCGGTTCCGCGGCGGTATAGTGGTAACACGTATCCAAATTTTACCGTAACTCTTCAAAAACCCTGCTCAATTTTCTGTTATATGCCAAATAATTTTTAGACTTGATTTAAAATCGACAGAAAGTTTAGCACTGAAAAATGTGATTTTCGAAAATCCGTTCGATCGATATTTTAAACGTGTTAGTACAAGTTAGTATAGCTTAATGGTGAGGCTCTGATACCACTGTAAGTCCACGGTAGCGCCCCGGCAGTCTAAACGACGCCAAATGCGGAACAAAAACTTTTACAACTGGCGCTATTGCGTACTATAACCCGGATCTGCCATTAAAACTAAACTAACAAACTACAAAGTGGGTAGAAGAGTTATACCGAACGATCCGAGTCCTTCGGTCTTCAACCATCATCGCACGCTTTGTTGCGGCTGCTCCGATCTCCTGAATCTCCAGTCTTCTCGTCCAGGTGGCACCACGTCGACAGATCTTTAAACGGGCTCCCGCCTCTGAACCAGGGCAACTCGGTCGTCAAGTTTGCTAAAAGAGACGACCAAGATGAAGTAGAGAATGAGTAGAACACTTTGTCTCGTTGCGTTCAAAGCTATGGACGAACGGTTAATGAAGTTGCCTTTTGGATCGGGTGAAATGAGAAATGAGGCTATCTAATTTCCATGAATCCAAACTATCATAATCTTTATAATCAACAAGTGAGAGAGTGTCAAGAGGAGGGGAGGGGGCCGGCCATCATATAGAGGAGGGGTGAGTGTATGAGTGGAGAGTGTGACCTTAACAATATGATACTTATCATAACACCTTGTATGAACACATTTAATGAAAACTATGATTCATAACCCTTAGTCATCATCTAATTAATGCACTAAGCCACCTCAGCATCCTAGTCATCACAACATGAAGCTTCCACTCTCATGACTCACCTCATGACCCGCCCTCAAGAAGAAAAGATAAATCCGCATTTAACCAAATGTTAAATACGGCTGATAGAAAACTTGTAACGTTTTAAAAATGATTAAATAAATAATTAAATGAATAAAAGTGTTTAAGTGAATTTTAGGATTTTCGGTAAAGTAAAATGTATTTTTCGTAAAACCAAACCGTGATTGTTTTCATTATAAATTTTAAAATATCTATTTTAATTATGAAATTACTAGTAAATGGTGTTTATTTAGCCACTTATAAATTTTTAGTTTAATAAAATATTTTTCCTAAATTAATTATTTTAAATATTAACATAAGCTTTATTTTTACACTAAATTAGTGTAAATTACAAATTTAAATGGTTTTAATTTGTAAAAATGAACCATGGCATATTAGAAATTAGTGTGTATCATGCAAAATTTATTTGCAAATTTTTCCTATTTTCTAGAGCTTTCTTGAGTTGCTATAGTAAACAAATAAATAAATAATTAAATAAACCATGAAAAGACCTTTAAGTGATATTTCTTCTCTTGAAACTTCTACACACTTTCACACTCACTTCTTTCTCTTCCTCACCTCACCAAGGTCGGCCACAACCCCCCATGGCTGCCCCTCCCCTTTTCCCACCTCATTTTTATCCAAAATTCATTAAAAACACATCAAAAATTCAATTAAAATTCCACAAAATCCTATTTATTCCATACTCTTTATTCCTTGCTCATTTTTATATGAAATTTGGAGATGGAAAGCATGCATTTTGGAAGCTCATTTCTTGTTTGGATTTCATATTTTGGGAGGTATAATTTCTTTCTTTTGATTTATTGTTTTAGATGTTCATTTAAGCTTAATTAGATTTAATGAATTAATTCTATGTTTTTTTTTTAAAATGCAAGTTAGGGTTGTAAATTCAAGTTAGGGTTTTTAATAATTAATTAGGGTTATAATAGTTAGTTTAACACTTTTATAATTGGAAAATATTGCATGGTTGTTAAATTGTAAAATTTTCATTTAAAATTGTTTTAAATAAGGAAATTAGCTAAATAGATTTTTCTAAAATGTGTTTGTGGGTAATATAAAATTCCAATTAAAGTTGCTATCATTAGATTGTAGTTTTAGTGAGAATATTAGCATGTAAATGGAAAGAAAAACTTAGTTTGATCACTAGATTACTTTGAGAATTGGAAAATACTAATAAAATGCTATTATTTTGTAAACTAGATTTTGAAAATTCCTAAATAAATGAGATTAAAAATATAATTTATGGTTGCATTAGATCATTATCATCATGAATTGTGGTTTAATACATTAATTCATGCAAATCATGTTTTGTGGTGGAATTGTGGTATTTTGCTTGAAAAATGTTAAAATTGTTGAAAGTTGCAAACTAGAAATTTCAAATAAATGCAAAATTGTGTAATAAAAATATAGTAATGGTTTGTATAATCTAGTAATGCTATTTAATGAGTTTTATGACCAATAGTTTCATTTAAATGTCAAGTTTTGATGAAAAACGGTATACTGGCATTTTCGGGTTTTACGAAATTGGACGGTTTGACGGATTTTAGGGTTTCGATGGATTTAATCGTGTTTTATGGTATAAGTAATGTGTTTTAAAACTACAAGTTGTTTGATGATGTTATCTCGATCCATCGGAGTTCGTACGCCGATATCGAGCGGTATTTGGTTCTTTTGCGTGGGCGGGACATAGGTTTTAACCTATGCTTGTTCCTTTAGATCGTTTGACTTTCATATGTGATTCAGTTTACGATACTATTTATATGTTTGCGTCTAGGTACCCCCCACGTGGACTGCGGGCGATGAAGAGGATGATGGCGACACTGTCTTCGGCAGACATGGACCAGGTGAGTAGATGCATATCTACGGGGGGAAGTCGGGTGGATGGCGTTTAGCACCCGCGCAACGTAGAATAGGAATAATATTTATTGTCAGTAGGAAACCAGATGTGACCCTAGATACTTAACGCGTAGGACCCTAGTAATAACCCTAGGCTGAACTAGACTGATTTAGGAAAACCTTATCAGGGGATGAGTACCTTGGAAAAATTCTTAGGTTTCAGGTAGAAACACACACGCACACACTGAAACTTGACATGGCGTATACGTATATGTGTGTATATATATAAAACTAGGTATAGGTGTATATATATACACAACACGTATATGGGATTCATTGATATGATATGATATCTGTGGTATGATGAAACAGTATAACTGGGCTTGATGCCGTGATTCTTGACTATACAGTCGTATTAAAGTGTTAGCGGATCATTAGAGAATGAGATAATGAACATGAATATATAAATTATGAAGGGTGGTGGTGATATTGAGGTACATGGGACGCTAAAATAGTACCTGGGCTGTAGCTTGTGACTTGATGACGATAAGATATCGGTATGACTTAATCACAATATGATACATATGACATGATACTTCTGAGGATAAACTAATGATGCATATTATGATGGCAATGATATATGATCGATGTAGGCGATTACAGTTTAACACCTTGATCATGAGATGTGTTGGTGATGATATTATACGAATAATGAGACACCTAGGAGATACTTGACCGTACCCCGATATTGGGATGCCGTACGATGGATTTTACCGTACGAGGCTTAGATTTGATGATTTATCCGCACTCTTGATTCGAGGAAGCCGTACTACGTACGTGACGCTATTGAGGCAGGATCGCCGACTATTAGAGATATTGATTTAGACCCTAGGTAGACTCTAGTTTCTTACTGACTAGTCTATTAGGTTTAGTTCCTTAGGATGTTAGATGGACACTAGTTTAGGTTCGACTCACATAGTGGTAGTTGTACTCGTATCTCGCAGAGGAGTGGATAATGCACACTTGTATTTACATTCATACTGTAATTATCATGGTGCATGTTCTTTTATATGTTGCTATAATCAGTATAAACTTTACCTGTTAGGACACCAGCATTATTACCGATTATGCGCATATTCCACGCACACTTATTTGCCGGCTCACACACATCATCATCGGTAATTGCTATGTCACGTACACTTTAGATTATATTATCTTTCATTGATAGAATCAGTTAACAACTTGACCAATATATTATTGTGATTATTCTCTGACGTTAGTATAGACATGATATTTATTACTTAGACATTCATGCATTCATATTTTCATGTTATCGCATAGTAGTATGGGCATATGCCGACACTTATCATATACTTACTCATGATTTTGAGATTTGGATTTTTATGAGATTTCTGGATTTTTGGGGAAAACCGCAAAAATATATAAAAACTTCTCTCTCTCCTCTTCTCTTTTTTTTAAAATAAGATGCGGTTTTCTCGTGATGTATGTGTCGTCCACCATGAGTATTTCATGTTTTCTGTTGGATTTCGAGACCCGATTCGAGCAGTGGATGAACCGTCTCGGGTACATGGTGGGCCCGGTATGGTACCCCGGGACAAGAAGATCGAGTTGTAGACGATGAGCCTGGCAGGGGAAGACTACCTACCGGTGATGTCTGGCGCGGAGGATATCCGGAGGATACCGACCGTTGTCGTGGGATTTGATGATATGGGCCGATCCGGACTGACGGAGCCCGACATATTGAGACTTGAGATTTACATATTTGTGTCGATACTTGACTCGGATTTCCATGGATTTCATTGTTGAGATTTCAGATTCTTATACACATTTTACTATGATAACAGCCAAAGATTTCTTATACAGATATACCTGGATTTCAAGATTGCTTATTTTACATTCATGGTGCATGCATATCCATTTATATGACATAGTACTATATGAGGCACTGACACGAGCACGGAGTATCGGCACTTACACGTATTATTACTTGAGGTTTGAGACTTAGTAGTGTATTATTATTATGACCTAGGATAGCGTCGTGCATTCGATTTCTTTTCGTAGATGTCTTCTACTCACGAGTTGGCAACTCACCCCCGTTGTGCCAAATTTTATTACAGGTTCGGTGTACAGGTTACCCTGGCAGCTTGATGGCACATCTATTCTTTCAGGGTGATTTGCACGGTAGGTTGGTTCACTTGTATCCGAACCACCATTGTACTTTTATTCATTCATTTATATCTAGTAAGCTCCATCAACCATACTTGTATTAATTGATAAGTTTATTGGACCAGTCTTTTATTTCGACCTTAGAGTCGCGCATGTGTTATTCTGATCTGGTGGTTTTTGTTTTCTTTTGAGTTTTGAGCCTCGCCCTTGGCGTTGTATATTATTGTGATTGTTGTGGTTGTCTCCGCCTGTTGGCGTTGAGCTAGCTCCCGTTGGGGATGCTTTTTATTGTTTATGTATATTATACTTGTTGTACCCGTTTGGGGGCCAGTTTTTACAGAGGAGACTCTGCCGAAATTTTTGGTAAAATTTGCTGATGTTTTGATACTTGTTTTCTTTTCTTTTCTTCTTTTTCTTCTTTTATGGTTTAGATTTCTGGGCTTCGGCTTACTTAGGTCACGTGGCGCCTCTAGACGCTTCGTAATCTAAGTGCCGTTCACGCTCCGTACTTTCGGGTCGTGACAAAGTTGGTATCAGAGCGCTAGGTTTAACCTTATATAAGTCTAGGCGACCCTTGGTTGATGGAGTAGGCGATTTAGGTAGATTAACGTACCGTGGGTATGGTCCGCGGCATACTTACGATACGCTACTCTGCTTAAGGAGCCTTAGGATGTACATTTGTTTGCACCATATTTCATTCGTTCCTTTGATCTATCTTCGTCGATGTCGGAGGGTGGTTCTGTTACCACGGGCGCACGGGCAGAGGGAGCTGCGGCTCGAATGCGATAACCATTAGAGTATTGGTTATTCTTGAGGATTGAAGCATTGCTTAGCGTGCGGACGAAGGGTATTCACATGCCGTCCGGATGAAGTTAAAGGGTTCGAACGATTATCAGAAAACCATTTTCCTAAGTTTAAAGTATTCAGAAGAACATGCAGGTATTTCGATGGACCCTCTAGAAGAGTGAAACCCTAACTCGACATAATGACCATGAGAACGCCCTTGAACCTTAGGGTTTACGGCAGTTCCGCTGTGCCATTAGTGAGGCTTGGGTTTGCCCTTCTACAGCTGGATCATCAATGCTGGGGTATGTACCGGATATTTTTAAACTGTACTTGAGTGTTGAGCTCTCGGGGAATTATGGGATTTGATGGATCGATCGAAAAGTTTAATGTAGTCCGAATATCATGTGAAGGGATCGACTATGTGGGAGACTCTAGATATGAGTATTGCCGTTGGTAGCGCAGTCAGCACAGCTACGAAGAGACGAGTTCGAAGCAATCGACATCAGAGGAAAGAGGCGCACATTGACGATAGTGTTTACGATTGTGATTTAGTGATTTGAATTTCATATTTTCGTTGATTGGATTTTTGTATTTTGAGGACTTTGTTCTACGATTGGTATTTCCTGTGTGTACCTTCATTCTATCTGTGTTTCATATATCAGTTGTATTGATTTGATTTAGTACGCACCCAGTACACTTGATTTGGTTTTATATATTTTGAGATTTTTGATTGATTTCGTGCATAGGGGTCACACATGATTTTGACATATGTTTTGACTTAGTTTTCATGCATTTTTGTACTGTGATTTTGATTTTGATATTCGAGGTTAGTTTTTGTGCACCATGTGCACCTGATTAGGATTCTTGCGCATACTTGGCGCACTTGATGCGATTTTGTACACACCAGATGCACTAAATCGGGGTTTTGTGCAGATTAGATGCACCTGATATTGAGTTGTGCACGCCCGTTGCACTTGACAGATGTTTTTGGTGCACACCTATTGCACTTAGTTTTGTTTTTGTGTGTATTCATGGTATCTTTAGTTGGTTTCGATTTCAGTGCGCACCGGACGCACATGATATTTTTATGATGTTATTGGGATTGATTTCAGTTTGAGCAGTATGTTTTCATAATCATTATTATTTGATTTAGTAACCAGGCGGGACGTGTATGTTAAATAAAAGATATATATATATATATATATATATAGCTATTTTTTTTATTTAAACGTCCGCTACTTATGCCGTGACACGTGCATCACACGGCAATTTTCAAAAAGGGGTGTTTGCATATTGCCTTATCCAGATATTTGTACGGTTTTACTATGATGCGCACTATATATAAATTACAGATTGATGTATATTATGATGGTTTTCATATTGAGTTTTGATATTTTATTCTCGCCATAACTCCGATGATTGCGTTATGCTTGACGGAGTTGATTTTTGTTATGTATTGATGATTTCGGAGCCCCGACGATTTGGATGTTTTGTTAAACGTTTTAGTATTTGGAGGGGGGTTTTAATTTAAATTCGGGGACCGAATTTCTTAAAGGGGGGAAGATTGTAACGTTTTAAA
Organism: Agapanthus africanus; assembly: GCA_030015575.1. Classification (NCBI taxonomy): domain Eukaryota; kingdom Viridiplantae; phylum Streptophyta; class Magnoliopsida; order Asparagales; family Amaryllidaceae; genus Agapanthus; species Agapanthus africanus. Next base: position 391,825,435 of record JASDDO010000026.1, on the reverse strand, counting down.
AATGATTAAATAAATAATTAAATGAATAAAAGTGTTTAAGTGAATTTTAGGATTTTCGGTAAAGTAAAATGTATTTTTCGTAAAACCAAACCGTGATTGTTTTCATTATAAATTTTAAAATATCTATTTTAATTATGAAATTACTAGTAAATGGTGTTTATTTAGCCACTTATAAATTTTTAGTTTAATAAAATATTTTTCCTAAATTAATTATTTTAAATATTAACATAAGCTTTATTTTTACACTAAATTAGTGTAAATTACAAATTTAAATGGTTTTAATTTGTAAAAATGAACCATGGCATATTAGAAATTAGTGTATATCATGCAAAATTTATTTGCAAATTTTTCCTATTTTCTAGAGCTTTCTTGAGTTGCTATAGTAAACAAATAAATAAATAATTAAATAAACCATGAAAAGACCTTTAAGTGATATTTCTCCTCTTGAAACTTCTACACACTTTCACACTCACTTCTTTCTCTTCCTCACCTCACCAAGGTCGGCCACAACCCCCCATGGCTGCCCCTCCCCTTTTCCCACCTCATTTTTATCCAAAATTCATTAAAAACACATCAAAAATTCAATTAATTATTTATTTAATCATTTTTAAAACGTTACAATTTTTGTTTCAGATTCCTTTTATTCGTTGTTGTTGTTTGAAGAGGGAGAGAGAAAGATAGCGTCGTGCATTCGATTTCTTTTCGTAGATGTCTTCTACTCACGAGTTGGCAACTCACCCCCGTTGTGCCAAATTTTATTACAGGTTCGGTGTACAGGTTACCCTGGCAGCTTGCTGGCACATCTATTCTTTCAGGGTGATTTGCACGGTAGGTTGGTTCACTTGTATCCGAACCACCATTGTACTTTTATTCATTCATTTGTATCTAGTAAGCTCCATCAACCATACTTGTATTAATTGATAAGTTTATTGGACCAGTCTTTTATTTCGACCTTAGAGTCGCGCATGTGTTATTCTGATCTGGTGGTTTTTGTTTTCTTTTGAGTTTTGAGCCTCGCCCTTGGCGTTGTATATTATTGTGATTGTTGTGGTTGTCTCCGCCTGTTGGCGTTGAGCTAGCTCCCGTTGGGGATGCTTTTTATTGTTTATGTATATTATACTTGTTGTACCCGTTTGGGGGCCAGTTTTTACAGAGGAGACTCTGCCGAAATTTTTGGTAAAATTTGCTGATGTTTTTATACTTGTTTTCTTTTCTTTTCTTCTTTTTCTTCTTTTATGGTTTAGATTTCTGGGCTTCGGCTTACTTAGGTCACGTGGCGCCTCTAGACGCTTCGTAATCTAAGTGTCGGTCACGCTCCGTACTTTCGGGTCGTGACAAAACTGGAAACTGGCAACTTCCAAAAGTGATCCTGAAACGAATTTCAGGATAACCCCGTATCAGTATAAACATACCCGCATTTGTATTACGACCGAATACAAATGCAACCGAGACAAAGATATTATATCTACACAGTATAATACTCGGATCCGGCTTAAACCAAAGCCGACCAGTATTATCTGCCCGAAATATGACACATGCGAAACGCACGTGCATTTTTCGAACCTTGCCATTAAACCATACGGCCTCTACAACGTTTCGCCCGAACTTGAAAAAGTGTCTGTGGGGGACTCTAATGACTCATCAACACACTGGCACTGGGTATAACCTCCAGCACGTCAGAGGTACAAACTGTACGTGACGGTTGCCTATGTATTGATTGGAAGGGAAGCTGACGAGCGAACTCATCCATAAACCCTACTGAGCCTAACAGTGACAATATACATACAGTCCGGTCCGTTCGTCTATGAGTATCGCATATCGGCCTAGGGGCTGGTAACGTCAGACCCCCAATAGCAGTATAAGTTGTCTCAGAGAGTGGCCCGGAACACCCTGAGATACTACTGGTGTACCTACCAGTAAATCTCCTGCCACGGCCGAGGGCTTTGTGTAATGGCTCTCCTAGACACAGCGCGATCTCACCCCCAATACCGGGAGAGACGAATCCCTTGCCGATCCGCTCACTTGCCTCCATGTGGCTCGGGACTGTACCCAAAAATTACCTGTTTGCACGACTCCTTTGAGCCGTGGTAGGGCAGAAATCAAAGCACAGTGGGAACTCACACAAGAAAAATGACGACCTCAGGTCGATGAACTAACCTGTACACATGTCACCAGGGAACTGCTATTTGACGCTAGGTATAATACCAACTAGCAGGTTCCCGGCGAGTCTTGTCCGGTGTACTCATAATCTAATGAGCACCTGTATACATATTAGGTGATCCAACTGACACCAGTAGCTTGTGAGACCGGCCACCGCCCCTCGTTGGGGTCTCGACTGTATATACTAGTATACTCTGGAGTATCGATGCCCTGTCTCGAAACTCCCACGACTAGGGACTCTTTAAGGATGTGCTTACAGACCCCAGCTCTCATGTATATGATCGCCATCATACTGATGGTAGTCAAGCAAGAATCCTATGGGCTCTATCAATATGCAATATCGAACTAAAGCATGTATACGATTATAAAGACAAACCAGATAGCATACTATCATCTCGAGCAAGACTGTCATATCAGTATTGGTCCTGCCTCAATCATTGCAATCGCGTACCTGCGATCCAATAATTGACTTTGAGGGCACTATCTCCAACATTATAATTGTTAGGAATGTGATGTCTAAGGAATTCATTTGGTTAGGCATGTGATGTCTAAGGAGGTTGCGGATTCCAACTATTGTAGTTTTACACTTTCTTTTCTGCGACCGTAAGTGTAATATGTGGTGTATCGCCGGTTTCGTTGCTATACATCAACGACAATTGGGATACGCATATTTAATTACGTTGATGACATGTGATGTTATGTGTTGCTGTGATATGTTATATTGGATCGTCGTGTTTTGAATAGCCAGGGGTTTTATGTGAGATGAGAGTTTTTCATTTTCATTCATGTAATATTCTTTTATTGGGGAACTTCCGGGTTGAGGATGATGTCACTATTGTATATTATTTACTTTTCCGCATTAGGATAGACCCAAGGCGGGGAGCACAAGTAACCGGGTTCTAGGGTCCAGTGGGAGACCATATCGAGGAGTCGAGACCGGGTCTCCTAACTCTAGAATTTGAAGGGTTGCTTGTCGCTCTCATAGGGGTCAAAGGGTGTGGGATTGGCTATTCATCATGACCATGGAATCCGTGTTTTATACAGGCTCGCATTAAAACACGCACCTCCTAGTATATCCAAAATTTCATATGTTTCTTCTGCTGCGATATCTGTAATGTGATCATCTGATATGTTGAGATGAATACATGATATAGTATATGTGATATATTATATAGACATTGCTTATGTTTTACCCCCACGCTAGCACTGCCCCGCTCTGCCGTTAGTTACCTTATATAACGGTGCACGAAGGGACATCGAGACAAATGCGGATGGCATAAGACTACAATGTATTTATCTGTGATGTTTAGGTAAATTTAAATGATGCGACTTCATTAATGAGATTAATGAAATAAAAGAAAGCTAAAGATGTTATGGAATCGAATTTTCAATAACAGGTAGCTCTAGTTGTTGCTTTGCATAGCGGTGTTCCTTGTAAGACATCCAGCACCTTATTCGATAAGGAAAGAGCCGAGATCCCTTTACCGGGAGTGACCTCTTTAGCAATAGCTGGCAGATGCTACAACCCTCGGTTTTGTCTTTTGATTGCTTTTCTAGTTCTTGCTTTGCATAGTGATATTTGTGAAATATCCTGCACCTTATTCGATAAGGAATGAGCCTACGATCCCTTCACCGGGAGTGACCTCTTTAGCAAAACTAGCAAAGGCCTCAAAAACACTCCTTTTAAATCATTTGATTCTACAGTGATATCAAGTTCATTACGCAAAGGGTTTTCTTAAAAACCTGTCATAGACCTCCGTTATTTCAGATAAGTACTAGTTAGTATTCGTGCTATGTTTGTTGACTATGTTAAGGTGTAGTGTGCGGTAGCTGATTAGTGCTTATCTGTATAAGCATATGATGCGATTGGATTAGGGTAGTCGTGCGACTTTGTTGACTATGTTAAGGGTTGTGCTGGTGGGTTTAATTCAATCGGGAAATGACGGGTTGAACTTGACTAGCACTAATGATTTGTTGACTATGTTAAGGTCATATAGCTGCTAGGGGTAAAATATTATTGGGAATTTCAAGTGTTGAAATTTGCAATGAGATTGCATACTTCCTATGAGATAGTTGGATCCCGATACCCACTGCGAGTAAGAGTTACTCCTAGGAGTGTTATACACATTACAATTAGCCGATCAAGTAGGTGTCTAGAAAGGTGTCAACGGAGTTACGCCTCTGGGAAAACGAGGTTTATTTTAATTAGGTCCGTGCGAATGCACGGGGAACCTCCCTCAAAGTAACGGCACTGGCCTGGCTGAAAGATTGGCGAATTTGTAGGGTGTAATTAATCCCGGCTAGTCTTTTCTTTTAGGGTTTGAAGGAAGATTTGACTAAAACAGTGGGAGCCACCATGATTAGATAAATTAATAACCAATCTAATCTTTCAAGAGCATATGCTGAGTGTTTTCTTCTCTCTCTCTCCAGGTAGCGACCATGTCACGTCTTAATCAAGATAATAATACGGATGTATTGACCGAACCCGCTTGTTATACTCCAACTTATAATTGTTATAAGACCGAGCAGGAAATTGCGGATTATCAGAATTCCCGTGCCGCCCAAATGAAGAAAGTGTATGCCGATGCATCTTCTTCGGGTGTGTTCATTACCGAGAACTGTTTCTCAGTATCCTTTATGTCCGAGGTATGAGATACCGGATCAGGATCCCACATATGTAATATGTTACATGGGCTACTGAAAGGTAGAGAACTGAGAAAGGGTGATAAGTTTTAAGAGTTAAAAATGGTGTAAGTGTTGCAGCCAAGTCTGTTGGCAGTTATCACCCTTATTACCAAATACATTGATTCTGAACGAATGTTATTAGATACCGAACCTGATATACAAAATCATATCAGTATCATTATTGGTAAAGAAGGATATAATTTTATATTGTTGGATAATGTTTTTAACGTTTCCTATATCAAGAGTTGATCGGTTCAGGCACGTTATCTAAAAGCAAAAACGTTCTAAATCAACCACAGTTCTTAACATACAGAACACATACAAGAGGAAGAGTTCATAAATTGAACAAATCCTTCTTGAGGCATTGTAGACTAGGTCATATCAATATGATCTGACTAGCTGAAGTTACATAAAGATGCATATTTAAATCAGTTTGAATTTATATCTTGTGAAACTTGCCAGTCATGTCACAAAGATAAGATGACAATAGCTCCGTTTATTGGAAACAGAGAAAGGGTTAGTGTACTTTTGGGGTAGATACATGATGATGTATGGTAGGTCCCCTGTCTACACATGCCAGGACCGGTTCATTATACTTCATTACATTCACTGATTATCTCTTAAGATACGAACATATGTTCCTGTTGAAACACAAGTCTGAACCTTTTGAGGAATTCAATGAATATAAGTTAGAAGTAGAGAACCAAAACGGATATAAGTATTATGTCCTTTGATGAAATTAGGGAGGAGAATACTTGAGCACGGAATTACTGGACTATTCTAAAGGAGAATGAGATTCTCTCTCAGCATTACTCCTCCGAATACTCCACATCACGTCGGTGCATCGGGGCGGAGCACGTGCACCCTATGTGATATGGTGTGCTCTATGATGAGTACTACTGAGTTGCCTATTTCCTTTTTGGGATATGCACATTAGAAGCTGCATACCTATTAAATAGGGTTATAATTAAATCAGGTGCCTACCACTCCATATGTGATATGGTATGGGAAGAGCCCATCTCTTAAGGATGTTAAGATTTGCGATTGTCCGACCTATGTCTAAAAGCAAAATCCGGACAAGCTCGAGGCAAGGTCAGTTCTGTGGAAGTTTGTTGGATATCCTAAGCATTCGCAAGGGAATATCTTCTACCAAACTGAGGAACAAAAGGTGTTTTGTTTTCTCAGCATGCCACCTTTTGGAAAGGGAATTTCTTGTGAAGAAATTAGTGTTCATGAGGTAGAACTGGAAGGAGTTCCAGCTATACAAACTACAGCTAATGATTTGGTAGAACCGGAGGATTCAATAGTTTCCAACGAACCTCAGCCTCTCCGCCGATCTGATAGGGTTCTTCGCCCACCTGAGATATACTTCGGTTTTCTCTATGACAGTAGGAGCGGGGATTGCATCATGAGATGATGACCTAACTAGTTTCGAGCAGGCCATCAAGAGTTGGGACTCTGTAAGAATGGCTGGATGCTTAGCGATCTGAGATGGAATCCATATACACTAACAAAGTATGGACTTTGGTTGCTTTATCTGAAGGGTTAAATCCCTATCAGGAGCAAGTATATCTTGAGAAGATTACTTGGTGTACATGGAAAAGTTGAGACTTTCAAAGCTATGCTTAAGTCCATCCAGATCCTACTTGCCACTGCTGCATACCATGACTACAATTTCTGGCGGTTGGGTGTTATGACTGCTTTTCTAAATAGTGATTTAGAACAGAGCGTCTATAAGTACACAGCCAGAGGGCTTCGTAGCCAGTGGGAGCAGCGGAAACGTGTGCAAGCTGCTTTATGAGTTAATGAAGGCATCGCGGAGTTGGAACATCTGTTTGATTTGGTAGTCAAAGAGTTTGACTTCATCAAAATGGTACATGAACCTTATATATAAAAAAGGGTAGTAGGGAGTATGGTGGTGATCCTCGTATAGTACGTGGATGACATACTCATGATAGGGAAGGAGTTTCCTATTCTACGCTTGGTCAATCTCCTCTTATCACATGGATTCTCCATACAGGATCAAGGTGATACCTCCTAAATCCTGGGTTTTGGATCTATGAGATAGATCTAATTGGATGTTAGGATTCTCACTAGGTATAGTGAGATAGTATCAATCGATCCTAGGGAGAATCAATGGAAAGCTTCCAGGGTGGTAAGGTCGACTGAATGTCAGTCACAGGCATTGTCTTTGCCCTCAGTGCAGGGACGGTATGTTGGAAGAGTTCCAAGCTAGATACTGTGGCAAACTAGACGATTAAAGGCAAGATACATCGTTACCAAGGACGCTACCAAAGAGGCAGTCTGGATATATATAAGTTCATGAGATGAACTTCATTCCAACCATTGTGTGACAATGGAGTTGTGGCTTATGCCTAGGAACCCCCGTCCCATCAGAGATCTAGACATATTCTTAGGCAGTATCACCTGATCATGGAAATGGTTGATCTCCAGGGAGATCGAGGATAGGAGAGTAGATACAGAGGACAACAGTGTGGATCCACTCACAAAGGTCTATTTCCCAGTAGAGACTTTTATGGGATGGTTGAGTATGAGATACTTCAACCACAGCTGATTGTTGGGTATGAGATACTACAACAGATGGCCCTAGTGCAAGTGGGAGATTGTTAGTTATATGTATGCCCTAGAGACTATTACTGTACATACGATGTATATTGTAGTGGATGCTTGGATATATATAGTGAGGACTTTCTTGCTCAACATGATAGTATGCTATCTGGTTGCTCTTTATCTTAACATGTACTCTGATTGTCTCAATGTTAAATGTTGATAAAGCCCTTAGGATGAGTACTTGACTACCAGGACTATGATGTAGATCATACTAGTGGGGACAGTGTAGTCGCTAAGTACATACTTCAAATGTTCCTAGTCGGAGGTGTATCGAGACAGGGCATCGATATACCAGAGTAGACTAGCGTATAGCTTCTCGACCCATGTAGATGGGCGATGGATGATCCGATATCCATTGGTGTTTGACATCAGAGACAGTATACGGGTGCTCAGTGGAGACTGGGTACACTGGACGGACTCGCCGAGAACTCCCAGATGGTATTATACCTTACGTCAGATGGCAGTTCTCTGGTGACACTGGTACAGGTTTGTCTGTAGACCCGAGATCGTCATAGAGTCTTGTGTGATTCCCAATGTGCTTTGATTTCCACCTTACCACTTTCAAGAGAACGTGCAAAACGGTGGCTTTTGTGTACAGTCCCGAATCACATGGAGACAATGAGCGATAGGAGGGGTTTCGTCTCTCTCGGTATTGGGAGTTGATGTTGCGCTGTGTTCGATTGGATATAACTGGAAATCCCTGGCCAGGGTTGCTGAGATTTACTGGTAAGTGTTATCAGTAGTTTCTCGAACTGTTATGGACCTCATATCGACACGACTTATCGGTTACTGGGGTCTGACGTTTACCACCCCTAGACTGGATATGCGACATATCAGACGAAAAGACCGGACTGTACGGAAGTGTTACTGATTGGATTCGCAGGAGAATGTACAGGCTTGCTTGTTAATCTTCTGATCGCTCAATACCTGGGTAGCTGTTACGTTTAGCTGACCGCTTGCAGCTTGTGGGTGTTTGATATGATCATCACCTACTGCCGGCGTATTGACGATTCTTTAGAGTCCTACTCAGAGGTTTCCTGGCTCAGGCAAAACAGAGTAGGAGCACATATGTTATTTGTGCGGGACCGAGAATAATACGAGTATGTGATACTGTATTCGATTCTCGCGATATGTGATATCTGCCGGGTTTATGTGATATAGCCGGGTCATCGGATCAAGTGTTGATTCGATGAACTGATACATTTTATATTAGTCGGTTATTTATGAAATAGCCGGATTATTGGATCAAGTGTTGATTCGATAATTTAATGTATAATTATATATTTGATATATTACATTACATTAACTAATATAAGCTCACTTAAAGATTCTTTTTCTCACTTGATAATACATTGATATATATGTGATATATGTTAATTGTATTATTTTCTATTGTTACAGAATATTGTACATACGATATATAATATTGTAACATGTGAGGGTTACAAATGCAACTAGGGTTTACAGTTTAAACCATGCTAGGGTTTTAGATTAGGCTTAACATTTTATTAAGGATAATTCATTTTCTTTTGGATGAGCTTTGAGGAAGCTTCTTGTTCCTTTGACTTTATCCACCCTTTTTATTTTATCCTTGATATTTGTTAACCCAAGTTTAACCCTAGCCTATGGTTAATTCTCTACATGAGATAGCCATGACACATATTAAACTATGGTTGCGTTTCTAACCTTAACAATAATTCATTCATCACTTTCTTCTTCATCTTCTTCAAGCTCACAAAGCTTGCTTTATTTTTTATTTGTGATGAAATAATGTGAGAAATTGAAAACATAAGAGAGCAAAATTCTTACTTCATCATCCTCATCTATTCTAGACACTTAGATTAGGGTGTTTGCATTACTAATACATGATTAGTGAAGCAAGAACTTAGGTTAGTGTTTCTTCAAGATAGATCATCTTAGTTTTTGAAGATAGGAAGTAAGGTTGCATCTTTCTCTTCGTGGGGTCTCTCTAGAGTCCGGGTACTTGATGATCGCAGCGAAGGGACCTCAACACGGAGCTTATGAAGCGAAGGAACGGACTACAAAGGTTTCAATCCCTAACTCTTAGATGTTAAAGTGTTTAACATGTTAGTTTGGTTTGATTCTCTAGTTAAGATCCTAGGTTTAGGGTTATCTATAAAGGAAAATTTTTAAATTGGCATGGATGATGCCTCCCGAAACCTTGCTGCCGTTGTAGGTATCCCAACAATTGGTACAAAATAACAGTCCCTAAGAATCTATGTATTACCAGTTAGTAACACCAGGTGATATCTGACAAATGCTTTGGCGGCAACAATTGCACCATTCTCTACTACTAGAGAGATATCACCCTATCCCAGTTCTCTACCTGTCTTTAGCCCATGTAACCAATTACATATATGGGATCCTATCCGGTATCTCATACCTAGGACATTGAGTAAACTGAGAAAAAGTTCTCGGTAACGAACACACCCAAAGACAATGCATCAACATGCTTTTTCTTCGTTTGGGTGGCATGGGAATCCGAATATGCCCATATTCCTTGCTCAGACTTATGACAATCATAAGATAGAGCGGAACCTACCCCCAGTATGATAAGTAGGTTCGGTCAAAACAACCCTATTATTATCTTGATTAAGGCATTTCATTGGTCGCTACCAGGAGAGAGAGAAGGATAATCACTTTGTGTGCGCTCTTTGCAAGATTAGATTGGTTATTTTATCTAATCATGATGGCTCCCAATGTTTTTATCAAATCCTCCTTTAAACCCTAAAAGGTAATATTAGCCGGGATTAATTACACACTACAGGTTCGCCAATCGTTCGGCCAGGAAGGTATCGATAGTCTGAGGGAGGTTCCTCGTGCTTTCTCACGGACCTAATTAAAATAAACCTCGTTTCCCTAGAGGCATAACCGCGTTGACACATTTCTAGACACCTAATGGATTATCTAATTGTAAAGTGCAAAACACTCCCAGGAGTAACTCTTGCTCGCAGTGGGTATCGGGATCCAACTATCATATAGAAGGTATGCAATCTCATTGCAAATTTCAACACTTGAAATTCCCGATAATGTTTTTACCCCTAGTCACTTATGACCTTGACAAGGTCAACAAAGCATAAGCGCTAGCCAAGCTCTACTCATCATTTCTTGATTGAATTAAACCCACCCGCATGACACTTGACAAGGTCAACAAGGTCGCACGACTACCCTAACCCAATCGCATCTCATGCTGGCAGATAAGCACTAATCAGCTACCGCACACTACGCCTTGACAAGGTCAACAAACACAGCACGAATACTAAATAGTACTTATCTGAAATGATGGAAGGCTACGCAGATTTATAAGAAAATCAATAGCGTAGTGAACTTGATATCGTTATATAATCTAGTGATTTTATAAAGGAGTATTTTTTAGGCTTTTCTAGCTTTGCTAAAGAGGTCACTCTCGGTGAAGGGATCTCGGCTCTTTCCTCATCGAATGAGGTGCTGGATATTCATGAATACCACTATGCAAAGTAAGAACTAGAGAAGCAGTCAAAAGGCAAAACCGAGTGGGTTGTAGAATTTTCTAGTTTCGCTGAAGAGGTCACTCCCGGTGAATGGATCTCGGCTCTTTCTTCATCGAATGAGGTGCTGGATATTCATCAAGGAATACCACTATGCAAAACCAAACTAGAGCTACCCTTTTTAAAAATTTGATTCTACAATATCTTTTGGTTTCTTTCTTTTCATTATTCTCATTAATGAAGTCCCATAAATTAATGTTTACTAAACATTACAGAAAAATGAAACGAAAATAGAACGTATGCTTATGCCATCCGCATTCGCCACTGGGCCCCGTCATGCACCGTTAGGTTACTTAACAACCGGCAGAGCGGGGGATGGACTAACGCGGGTGCAAAAAATAAGCAATGTTTATTATATATCATATATATAATTTTAGATTCGTCTCACGCAGTTATATGATCAACATCACAGAATCAAGCAGCAGAAGCAACATATGAAATATTGGATATACTAGGATGTCCGTGTTTTAAATTTAGCCAATAAGTAAAACACGGATTCCACGGTCGTGATGAATAACCAAACCCAAATCCCTAGACCCCTTCGAGAGCGGCAAGTAACCTTGCCAATTCGAGAGTTAGGAGGCCCGGTCTCAACTCCTTGAGATAGTCTCCCACTGGACTCTAGAACCCGGTTACTTATGCTCCCCGCCTTGGGTCTATCCTAATGCGAAAAAGTAAATAATATACAATAGTGGTGACATCTTCCTCAACCCGGAAGTGCCCCAATAAAAGAATATTACATACAGATTTTACATGAATGAAAACCCTCATCTCACATAAACGCCCCGGTTATTCTTTCACGACGATCCAATAAATCATATCAATAGCAACTCATGGTATCACATATCATCAAAGTAAGCAAATATGCGTATCTCTAAAACTCGTTGACATATAGCAATGAGATTGGGATACCCCACATATTATACTTACGGTCGCAGAAAAAGAAACAGAAAACTACAATAATTAGAATCCGCAATTTCCTTAGACATCATAAACCAGGAATATCTCATATTCCGAATTTCATGCCTAACTTATAAAACTTGCATTTTAGTCTCAAATTGAAAACTCTTTTCAATTGGTTGTCGGATAATTCAATAAGATTCCCGAATTAGTGATCGCCGTAATTGCGACGATGTTTTGATCTGAATCAAAACTTCATGGCAATCGATTAATTGAGACTAAACGGCTAGCTTTACAATATACTAACTAGTTTTCATAAAACTAAATAATCTGGATTCTAATAATTTTATCACACACATCACAAATCTTGTAAAGTAACCACGACATTAGAATTCCGCATGCAATTAACTAACATAACCAATTTTTCCAAGACATGAAAAATCCAGTGAGCTAAAGTTCCAAAACTGATCGTTTTAATCCAATTCGGGAGTCGAAACGAACTCGAAACCCGCCTGAATCTTTTCGGGGGCAAAGATCCCAAAATTAACTATCGAATGGGGGCTTTAAGGGGGTACCCTCCCCCCTCGAGGCCACCACGAGGTGGCCAGGGGTGAGGCAGACCCGAAACTGCCTAAGGTGGGGCAGTTTCGGGTACCCACCGCCAAGACCACCTTATGGTGGTCATAAGGAGTGGGCCCAGCTATTCGGTCCCTCCCGGGGTATCCCCGGGGTGCACACACTCCACCACGCCGCTTCTCGGTTCAAACTGTGAGCCCGCGGTCTGTGCAAACAACTCAAAACATCATTTTTGAAACTGTTTTTATCGACAGTTTTTGCGCGACAAAATCGGCGGATTTCTAACGTCGCTACAAGTTACCCTAATGTTCAAGCTTTGCTCTGATACCATGAATGTCAGGCATCCACCCCATCCAATGGGGCCATCGTGGCATCTACAGGTCCCTCAGCAACTACTTTTTACGCATGCCCCCTCGCGAGGACTACAACCCGCCGGAACACCTTCCGGTCTCAGGACACCCTGGCGGTAAGAGCCTATGCTTCGCCATACTGTCTCACAGTGAGAACCACCCATAGGTCGACATACAATGCCTAGTAGCTCTGATACCATGAAAGTCGACCTTAGCACAAGCATGAGGTTCTAGAGGTATTAAGCATGCCAAATTTTAATTTTATTAGGTGCTAAGTTAGACTAACAAGATCTTTACTAGATTATTAAGGTTTGCCTTTGTGATGTGATGAACTTAAAGGGAAGAAAAAAAGTAAACAACCTTTGTGGTTCAAGTCCATCTCTTCAATAGCTCCGGGTTGAAGTACACACGACTCTACTAGGCTCCTTTTCGAGTTGAACGAACCTCATTCATGATCATCGTGCCAAAGACGATCCACCCGAAGTCCACAAGCTCAAGCTAACCCTTCACTAATCCCATTAGTGAAGGCAACACTCCACATCAAATTGATAATCTAATGTGTGATGGTCAAGTAGGGATTTAATTTGCTCACTAGTTTGTGTTCAAGCTTTATGGTTCACATCACATGTGAGAGTTGAAGCTTGAACCATGGGATTGAGGAAGAAGAAGAAGCTAGAGAGCAACCATGGGAGAAAAGCAAGCAAAATGTCTAAGTGTTGAGAATGAGACTAGAATGAATGGCAACTCTTGACCCCCACTCATTCAAGCATAGAATTTTGCAATATAAAATTGCAACCATGCTTGAACAGTGAGTCAAGATGAATAAACAAATGTAACTCCCATGCTTGCAACCATGCTCTCAATTTACACCTCATTTCTATTTTTCTCAAAAATAGAAAATCAAGCCATGTTTCATTATTATATTTATATATATATCGTATATATTAATATATATATATATAATGAAGAATAATTAGTGAGCTAATGATATTAGTTAAGATATAATTATATCACATATAATGTATATCACATTATTAAATCAACACTAGATTTAATAATCCGGTTATATCACATATGACCGACTAATATCATTTAGCTGTATATCACATTATCAAATCAACACTTGATTCGACAATATGGTTATATCACACATAACCGAACCGATAATAGATAACTGCCAGATTACAATACGGTATCACATACACGTATTTAATCAGGCTACCCACATATCATATAGGTGTCATACTTCGTTTCGCTTGAACCAGGGAGCTTCTGTGTGGGACTCTAAAGACTCGTCAATACGCCAGCAGTAGGTGATGATCACATCAGTCACCCACAAGCCGTCAGCGGTACTAGCTGGACGTAATGGCTACCCGGGTATTGAGCGATATGAAGATCAACAAGAAAGCTCGTCCATAGTCTCCATGAAGCTTATCAGAAACACTGCCGTACAGTCCGGTATCTTCATCTCATATGTCGCATATCATGTCTAGGGGTGGTAAACGTCAGTCCCCAGTAACGTGATAAGTCATGCCAATATGTGGCCTATAACGGTTCGAGAAACTACTCATAACACTTATCAGTAAATCTCGGCAGCAGCCCTGGCCAGAGACTTCCAGTTATAGCCAATCGAACAAAGCGAAACATCAACCCCGAATACCAGGAGAGACGAAATGTATCATTTCAAAAAAATAAAATATTATTTTTAGGAATTTTTATAATTAAATAATAAATATTATGAATAATTTATGATACAGTATAATTAAATACCGATAAATTGGGAAATATTTGGAAAATTATAGGAATTACGGAAATGATGGTGTTTTAAATGATTTAGGCAAATTATGAATTTTTATAATTAATTATATTCATTTTTAATGCTAATCGCGATTAAATATCACTAATCGTGCATTAAGCTAGTTTTGTGCATGTGACATGCACCAAGTCTTTTTTCAAACTTGTTACATTTTCCTCCATGGCTTTTCTTTTCAAATGTTTTGGTTTGGTTTTAAATAAGAGAAAAGAAAAGAGAAGTGAAAAGAAAAGAAAAGAAAAATAAAAGGAATAAACAAAGAGGGATGGGCAAGAGAGAGAAGAGAGAGTGAGGGGTCTTGTGTTGACCTTAGCCATTTCTTTTCCCTCCATTTTCCGTTACCATTTCACTATCGTCTTTCCCCATGGAAGCCACTCCCTCCACCTCCTCTTCAACCCTCACAAACACCCTCAATCCCACCTCAAAGTTCATCTCCACTCCACAAAAAATATGCACAAGCTCATCACATGCACTTTGGACCAAGAAAGTTTGGATTTTGAGCACTTGGGGCAACTCAAGAAAATTCTTGAGTTGCCAAATGAGGTACCTTATTCACTATTAGCATAGTATTTCATTCACATTAGTGTCCATGCATGTTTAGAAGTGATTAAGTGATGTTTAGTGATGTTTGAAAATTCCAACATAGGGTTGTGAGGAATTATTGAATCCAAAGGTGTAATTGAGGTTAGTAGAGACCTTATAACCCCTTTAGTGTTAGTTTCATGGACTGAAACCATAGAATCAAACCCAAGACATGAACTTAGAAACCCCAATATCGAGAAATTGTGGGAATTATGATGTGTTTTGGTGATCTGCTACAACCGGGGTGATTTGAAAATTGTTTAGCGATTACTAGGGGTCGTGTAGGCAACCTGGAGTGTACCCTAAAGACCCCAGCCCATAAGCTTTCAATGAGGCCACAAATAAATGCTTCCTGGCTGCAAATTGCGGTGAGGACTTGACCTTGGTGCTTCGTGTTTGGTTCTTAGCTCCTTTGTCCAGCAAATAGCCCCTCCACATGTGCAAAATTGACTTATTTGGGTAAAATCTGGGACCATTTTCATGAGTTGTTGCCTTGTATTTCATGATGTTTATGAATTGAGGTTTTGATATTCATGTCTTTATCAGTCGATTCATGTTTATACGTCAATCGTCGAGAGTTGCTGGTTATTCTTGCATGCATAAACTATAGGTTTTAACCTATGTGTAATTCGTGCGACATTTTGGTTTTCGTACGTAATTTCCATTTACGATGCTATATGTGTATATATGTAGGTACCCCCACGTGGACTTCGGATGATGAAGAAGAGGATGGCGACATCGACTTCGGCAAGCGATGATCAAGTGAGTAGATATATATCTACGGGGAAGTTGGGTGGATGGCGTATAACACCCCCGCAGTTTTGTAGTACAGTGTATAATGTGTTATAGCTATAAACTTATGTGTTATTATATATGTGTATACGTAGCTAGAATTTCTTTAGGTGACTTTGGGTTAGTGTTAGCGTTTTTAGAAGTTAATGCTATAGTTTAGTGTTAGTCGTGAAACCCTAGAATAGTTGTTATACACGCACGCACGCACACACGCATACATTTGCTTAATTATGCGTATATGGGGATACACGGCAACTAGGGTACCTAGATCGCTACACTATATACCGTAGATGAAGTAGAGAGTGATGAACGATTATTTTGTCTCAAGGCACCCAAGGATTCTCAATACATGAGAGGGTTTGGGTGGAGCTAGAGGAAGAAGAAGATGCCATGAGGATGAGAGTTTAAAGCAACACATGAGAGAGAAAATGAAATGAATAATGGCTTTTCTTATTTTGTTTGTTGTGAGATTATAGAATAAAAAATGATGCCATGCATAAAAATATCCCATACCACCAAAATATCTAGAGTCAACCAAAATATCTCAAGTTAACAATAATCTCACAATAAACAAAACCTTAAGCATGCTAGAATAGTAACCATGGGTCACTAATTAGCCATGCCACAAAATATGCAATAAACTCCTCATCTTACACCACCATAACCTTTTAATCCAAAACGGACTACACCATGATGAGGTGTAATCTTCTAAAATTAATCTTGTAACAAATTATAAGAATATCCCTCAACCGTATATAAATACCAACATCCGTATTCCGAAGAATATGAATACAAAGAGACGAAAGTAATCCAACAATATAATACTAGGATCCGGCTTAAACCAAAGCCCACTAGTATTACCCGTCCGAACATCATGCGTGCACAAGTACACGTATGTGATCAAACCCTGCCGTAAAACCATACGGCCACTACATCGTTTCGCCCGAAGCAGGGCAACCCTCTGTGTGGGACTCTAAAGACTCGTTAATACACTGGAAGTTGGTTTAACCACAAGCACGTCAGCGGCACTAGCTGCACGTAACGGCTACTCAGGTATTGAACGATAGGGAGGCCGACGAGCAAACTCATCCTGAAAACATACTGACCCTGACAGTGACAATATCCGTACAGTCCGGTCCGTTCGTCTATGAGTATAGCATATCGGGTCTAGGAGGGTGGATAAAGTCAGACCCCTAATAACGTGATATTTAGTGTCGGTATGAAGCCCACCACCACCCGAGAAACTACTGATCCGAATCAGTAATTCTCGACTACCTTGGCCAAGGATTTCTTGTGATAGCCACGCGTGCACACCGCAACATCAACCCCCAATACCGGGAGAGTCGATTCCCCTGATGATCCGCTCACTGTCTCCATGTGGCTCAGGACTGTACCCAACTAAAATCTGTTTGCACGACTCCTTTGAGCCGTGGTACGGTAGTAATCAAAGCACAGTGGGAACTCACACGAGAAATGACGATCTCAGGTCGATAGACTAACATGTACACATGTCACCAGGGAGCTACTATCTGACAATAGATATAATACCAACTAGCATGTTCCCGGCGAGTCCGTCTAGTGTACTCATAATCCAATGAGCACCTGTACACATCTTAGGTGAACCAAATGACACCTATGGATTGTGAGACCGGCCACCGCCCCTCGTTGGAGTCTCGATCCGTATACACTAGTCTACTCTTGGAGTATCGATGCCCAGTCTCGAAACTCCCACGACTAGGGACACTTTAAGGATGTGCTTATCGACCACCCAACTCTCACGTATATGATCGCCATCATACTGCTAGTAGTCAAGCAAGAATCCTATGGGCTCTATCAACATGTAATAGTGATCTGTAATGTCACATGAATCATGTACACGATGATAAAGACAAACAAGATAGCATACTATCATCCCGAGTAAGACTGTTCTACCGGTATTGGTCCTCCCTCAATCATTGCAATCACGTACCTGGGATCCAATAATTGACTTGAGGGCACTATAGCCAACACGGAGTTCAATGGGAAATTATCGGGCAAAGGAAATGAGCAAAGAAAACCTAAATTTACATAACCACTCTCTTTTCCTAAGAACACAACTATTCACAAAGCATCAAAACAACAAAAGAAAGTGCAAATGAAATGAAATAAAAGGAATAACACAACATTGCAAGTAAGTAAATGGCAAGAAATTAAATTGCAAGTAAGTAAAAGAGATAGAAATTCAATACTAAGAGCCCAAGTGCAAAATGTAAGCTCTATTAATTCAAAGTGATGATACAAACCATGAGTTCAATAACCAAAACTCAAACTTGCAAACTCAATGAAGAGCTTGCAATATGAAGAGAAGGCAAAGAACTCAAGGCAAACTACTATGTACAAGAAATAAAACAAAATAGAAAGTGAAAAAGAGTTGAACTATTGCAAAAAGTGTATCCAAGTCCCTCCATTTTCTTGCTCACTGATCTGGTATTTATATGCACAAAATAAGATTAAATAAACAATAAAAATAAAATGATGTGTCCCAAATAAACAACCAGAAGAAAAATGGGGACATTTGGAGACTAAAAGCCCGGTGATTCCGATTTTTTGAAGGGTCTCGCCGGTCCAATCCTCGTTAATTGGGCTCGTATTGGTGTGGTGGTCTTGAGTGCACTCAACAAGTCCACTGGTAATGTTAGATTTCTTTATATCATCTTGGGTTTTACTCAGTAGTCTTGGAGGGAAACTTGATGCTTTAAATCACATCACATCTTTTAGCATTTATCACACATGACACTCACTTGTGCCCACATGTGCCATGGGAAACCCCCACCTAGGTCCATGTGCCAAAGGGCTATGTGCTCACTTGTATTGTGTTGGACCAAAATTGTGTACACTTTATTTGTTGCAAAAGAACTCTTTGGATATCGATCGGTTTGCAGTTCCGGTTGCATTGTCGGGTCACAAATGTTATATCCGTGAATTTCAGTGTGTTTCCTGTGTTTTGTCACGAATACATGTAATCTATATTTATTGAGCAGACACTGGTTAATAGTATCGATACTATACAAAATTGATAATGAATGAGCGGTATTGAAATGCTATTTTCTGTGATGAACATGAGGGCAAAGGAAATTGCGACTACTATTATTCACAACGAAACAACATATACCCCTGCCACTCCTTTTTCACCTTTGCATTTCTCCAGAACACCCCGTATCACTACCAAGATCAACATTTATCGAATATGCCATCGTATAGTTACATACGAACTCGATGGAACTTGTTCCAGTTTGAGGATTGTTTCTGGTTCTGGAGAAATGGAAAAAGAATTATTCAGTTGACTTTTCTCTTTACCTTCTCTCAGGTTGCGAGGGCTCCTGGTATTAGGAGAGTATACCTATAACGTTTATTGGATAATCTTCTTCAAAATCTTAGGCTAGTGCCGAAAGATAGGGACGGAAGAAAACAAATTAGTCTAAGAGTGGTGTACAGAAGGTAATAAGTAAAGACATATAAAGGGATTGTAGTGTGGGCAAGGGAATATACGGTTATAGTCATGAATCTGGATAGTGGAAGAGGCATTACTAGGAATACCCGGCTACCCCTTCGAAACATTTTCATGTTTCAGTTTGACTGTGCAATATTAATTGAAAACTGTTTTCCCAATTAGGTTCTAATTCCAGGGTAAGTATTTACCAGACTTGATTCTCACATCTGTATGGAGCTACAGATGGTGAGTGGGAGTAAGATATTGGGAATTGGGTGATTATATCCTCAATATATCGAAATTCTTTGTAATTGGTGATATTTGAGGAAATCACCTGGGTTTTGCCTGATGGCAAATATTTGGTTTTGAATATCCGTTGTTATACACCAATTTCAAACTGATATATCTGTACGTTTATTTTATAAAGTGAGATATTATCACGACCCGAAATTTAGTTCGTGACCGGCACTTAGATAACGCAACGTTTACAGGCGTAACGTAATTCAAGCCGAAGCCTAGAAATCTAAACCTTTGTAAATAAAATAAAATAGGTGAAGTTTTGAAATAAAGGTATGATGAAATCAAATATTTTCTTAAATGCATAGATAATGGAACATGAAAAATCCAAGTGGATTTTACAAGTTGAAAAACATGTTTCGTCTTTTAAAAATTTGGGCAGCACCCCCTTGTATATTTTGATCCAAAACCACATATACATGATGATATAAAAGTCATCCCCAAGTGAGAGCTAGCTCTTTGCCAAACGGCAGAATCACAACCACGCAAGAAAGAATATATGTATACGACGCCCAACGGCGAAGATCGACACAAAGAAAAATGTAAAGCAAGACATCAACCCACCAAGAGAACGTGTAACTCATCGCTCTAAGTCTCGCAACCACAAGTCTTTCTAAGTCTTTACTTATACAAATACTAGTTTCTGATTGATGGAGTTAACTAGATACAACAGGAATAATTATACAATAATGGGCACGATACAATATGTCCCACCTACCAAAGAAAATCAAGCTGTGCGCCAGCGATACCACTACTGATCCATGCGGTCAACCTGCAAGAACTGTGGCACAACGACGGTGAGTTGCCAACTCGTTAGTAGAAAACATCATCAGGTAGAAATCGAATAAAATAATGATTCCTAGGTTAACTATATCATAAAGGTAATACTATGATATCTTGGGTGACCGTATCTGCATATATGCCAACAATATAATCAATGCATGTATGCATGTGGATATCATCCACGTGTCCATCAATGACACAACAACATCGTGGAACCTGAGTGTCCAACAACGACACTCGAAACATCATGAAAGCATATGCATATAAAAATGAGGATATCAATCAACGTGTGTCCATCAACGACACATTAAAATCATGGAAGCTGAGTGTCTAACATCGACACTCGAAACATCATGAAACCCGTGTCCAGCATTGACACGTAAATCCTCATATCTCGGGTTCCGTCAGTCCGGATCGACCCATATCATCTCACGACTCTGGTCGGTATCCTCCAGATAACCGCCGAGTCCAAATACTATTGCCGGTAGGTAGTAGTCCCTCTGCCAGGCTCATCGTCTACAGTACAACATCCCTTTCTTACCCCGGGGTTCCATACCGGGTCCACCATGTACTCGCAAACGGCCCAATCCAGCTCCTCAAATCGGGTATCACATAACTCATAACCGAGAAAACACATGGTGGACGTCTCGAAATATCATATCAAGAGAAACCGAATTTTTAAATTAATACATAATTTCCTTTGAAATACAACCACGGTTTTCAAATCCAGAATCTCATGAAAACAGCATCCCATTACGTATAACCATAAAGCATGATGTATGCAAACATAGAACAGAAAAGTGAGCATATCAAGTATATCACACGACATAGTATAGTGATGTGAGCATAGCAGTATATCATGCAACATAGCATAATGATGCGACAATTCTACTGTATAAGTGAGATAGCAATTATCGATGATGAAACTGTGTGAGCCGGCAATATGTGTAAGTGTAAGATACACATCATCGATAATTGTATAGGTGTACTAGCACAGGTATATGTAATGCAATGAGAATAACATGAACGTAGAATAAAGTACATCGTAAGCGAAATGCTATAAGGTATACGTATCTATAACATATCCGAGTCGATGAATCTATCAATCGGCATCCAGCCTCATAACATCACGTACGGTATAATCCATCGTACAGCATCCTCTAGTCAAGGGTATGTATCAATCATCAAGTAAAACTCATCACGTACGGTATCCATTGTATGGCGGCATTCAACAATTAGGGATCCTATCAACCTATATGACAATGAGGGTACAGACCTAACGTATTTTACGGCAAATCACTTATTATTCACATCATTATCCATATATATATATATCAAGTCAGATCCGTATCAATTCTCATATCATGGGACCGACAAGGTATCAGTTATCTCATATCGACTCGCATCTGTATAACGACATATCCAACCAAGTCATCATATCTCATCGTATGCTCTTTTCATCACATCAATATCTCACATCAAGTGATCTTATATATATTTATCTTATGTCGTATTTATCGATCTCATATCATGCTACTCTAAATCTCATACTTGTTCTCTTGTAACAACACACACACACACACACACACACACACACACACACACACACACACACACATATATATATCGCGATTCACATTCACATTTCACATCCTCATATATTAGTTCGAGACATCCTTATCAATCATATCATTTCATACTAAAACGTTTAATCACATCGGTGGTTCCTAGTATAGGTTTCTCCGACTATATTCAATATATCGGTTTCCATTTATTAATTGCGGGGGTGCTATATGCCATCGACCCGACTTCCCTCGTAGATATAAATCTACTCACCTGCAGAACTCCTTGTTCAGCCGTAGTCAATGTGCTTCGTTGTCTAGGAATCTACGCGAAGGTACCTACAATCAATACACAATCGCAATGCTATTAAAATCAATTCCGAAAACCGAAACGGCTCACGGTTTCCCTATAGGTTAGAACCTATAGCTTACGCGTGCAAAAACAACCAAACAACCCTCTTCGTTGACGTACAAACATCCAACGACCCAATACAATATCAAATACAAAAATCAATTCTCAGAATTCGCAAACCCAAAATCAGCAACTAAAGATATCTATCCCAGATTTTACCCTAGGTCAAACCAGAACATTTTGCATATAAGGTTGGTCTAGATATTATCTAAGGGAGCCACAAACCAAGAATCAACATATTTCACCCTGATGTGGCCGCAATTTACGGCCACAGGGAATTTATTTGCGGCCAGATAAAGAGGGCAAGGGCTCAGGTTTCAAGGGGTGATTCAAGTTTGCCTGCTTGTCTCACTGTCAAGGAAACTTAATTTATAGTGGTCTCGGGTCATCCCAGATTCCCTTATATCATTCCAAACTGTCAAATAACTGTGTCGGGCAGATTCTAAGTTCGTGTTTTGGTTTCTATTCTGTGTTATAGGCCATAAAATCAACACTAAGGTCTTGTAAACAGGCACTACATAACACAAGTCCACATAATCACCCAAACCCTCTCTTGGAATTTCTAAACATCACTAATCAACATCGATTTAACTCTAAACTAACAATAGGATGAACTAAACACAATAACTTTACTAAAGTCTAGAATTATACCTCATTTGGCAACTCAAAAATTTTCTTCAGTTGCTCAAAGTCTTCAAAATACAACTTTGAAAGGTCCAAAGTGTAGAGGATGAGATGGGGATCATTTTAATGAAGGGAGTATAGGGTTTTAGTGAAGGAATTGAGATGATACTTGAGGGTAGAAGTGGAGGGATGATGAGGAAGAAGGAGATGAAGAAAACAATGGGGGTGAGGAAATGAGGCAGCCCCTCTCCCTCTCTCTCTTATTCTCACCCTCTCACAAGCCCATGCCTTACAAACTCTCTCTCTTTCTCATCACATGCCATTGACTTTTCTTTTCTAATTCCCTTTTCACCTTTTCTTTTAAAGCCAAATATCAACAAATACAAATGAAACAACATGCATCAAAAACGCAACATGTCATGGTGCACTAACCATGGAAAAAAGCAGAAACACGGATTTGGCCTAATCGCGATTAGTAGTGCACTAATCAATTTTTATTTAAACAGCATATAATTAATTATAAAAATGCCAAATCCAATAAATATATTTTTAAATGAACAAATCATTTTAATCTTCCATTATTTTCCAAATATTGGTATATAATTATACCATTTTATGAAAATCTCCATTTAACAAATCAACTAGTTTTCGCGTAATATATTATTTTAATATTAAATTCCAAAAATAATTTTTTATATTTTCTAAAATGTTACAGATATAACTTTTTGAAATTATGTCTATGAAATTTACCTATATCGTTTATGGTTAGGTAAGGTGCATTCAACAGAGGTGTAATTCTTCTTAACCATGATACAGTTTTCAAGCTACAACGCACAGGGTTTGAGTTATTAAACTCAGAGGACCTATACAAAGTATTGTATGGTGTCCGATGTCCGTTAGGACAAAAAGGTTGGTACTCGTACTATATTCTACTTACTTTTGACTTCTCTAGTTTAAGACAAGTATTTCGTTGAAATACAAGGTCCAAATTTTGAGAAGTTATAGGTATAAGAATAAAGTAGATAACCATATGTTGCAAAGTATCAGGATTCTTTAAGGTGATCGAAGATGTAGATACTTGTTCTAGGTATTCCGTTGTAAGTAATTGTTTTGAGAACTTTCTTCTCTTTCAACTTACTCATATGTGGATGCATTCCTAGATGAGTAATGTTGATTGGCCTCCTTTCATTTAGTTGATATGCACTAGAGACAGATGGATGTATATTGAATCCGGTTCAAACTAAATTAGTGCCTTTGTTTCTATATTGGAGTTATAGAATGGATTCATATCTTAACGATGTTAAGGTATATGGAGTAGTTCGGTTGATGCTTAAAACCATAATCTGGACAAACTCTAGGCACATTTCAATAAGGGAAGTTTGTGGGTTATCCCGGGTTTTGACGAGGGTTAACATTCTACCATTTGGAAGATCAATAGTTATATTGTTCTTGACTCGCCGCCAGTTTTCGTAAAATAGATTTTGTTAGAAAACATTATTGGGAGTATTGTAGAACTGGAAGTGATTCCAGAACCACAAACGATTGCAGATAATTTAGAGGAACATAAAGATTCAATTGGAATCGATATTCCATTATCCACTCCGCAGATTTGGTGGGTAACCTCAGGCACCCGAGAGGTACTTCGGTCTTCTCAGAGGCGGTAACAGGGACGTTCTTGTTTACCCAAACTTGCTATTGCTGCTGTTCAAGACTATGTGACCCGGCAGGAGGGTAAGTATAACGTCGTTCTAAACCAGCTTTAGAAGTTCACGTGTATATGACTCTTCCAGAGGGTTATTGTAGTCAGTGGGAGCAGCGGAAGCATACTGGGCAGGTAGCTTATGTCTATTTGTAGACTAAAGCAGGTATAGCCGAGATAGATCATCTATTTTTGATGTGACAGTCATCGAGTTTGACTTCGTCAGAATAATAGATGGATCTAGTAAGATGGTATTAGGGAGTGATGTCCTGGTATTTGGATGGCATACTCTTGATAGGAAGTGATAATCCTATACTACGATCGGTTATACTATGGTTGTCACAAGTGGTTTCTCCACATAGGATATGGATAAAATATCAGAGTTTCTGGTCACTAGATCTAGATTTGGGAAGTGTCCCAATTTGGGTACTTGACATTATTCTAAAAGTATTTTAGAATTGACGAATCCTGGCATGGTAGTGTACCCGCAGTTGATGGAGTCACCCTCTCTAAAGAGATGTCTTTCAGACATATGAGGAGATGGATCTGCATGATTAGCATATTACTTTCTTAGACAATTGAGTTAATCATGAATTGTCAAGTACTACAGCAGATATTGCTTTTGCACTGGATGCAATATTCATATATATTAATCCAATCCTGGAAAAATATTGGGAAGCAGTTATGAACATCAGTGGATGTTCTTGGTATATGGTAATGGCAGCCTCCTTCGGGAGGCGGTTATCATTTTAGGCTTCCAAGGTGACCTGGATGACAGAGTGGCTATCAGAGTTATAGTATTCCCTCTTTTGAGGGACAGTATGTTGGACAGGTGGTCCAAGCGGATACTGATGAGGATATGGTGCAGGTTACTGATTAAATTCAGTAATTGATACAGTCTAAGAAGTTTGTTGGATTTGGAGTTCATTTGTGAACTGGGTCCCATCAGACATCCAGACAAATTCTAAGATATGTATCGATCAGTTCGAGAGATAGTCTTTCTCCGTGAAGTTAAGATATAGAGAGATAAAGATAGAAAAACTGGAGCGGATCCACTCAGTGAGGCTATTTCTTGAATGCAATAGTTTCGCAAACGGGCTTTGCGAGACTGATTAGTAGAGAAGTTGGGTGTTCGGTATCACACGGGCTGTGAGTATACGACACCGCAATAATTAGTCTTAAGTGCGAGTGGGAGATTGTTGGCTACAGTGCACTCAAGTCAATTATTGAATCGCAGACACGCGGTTGTGATGATTGAGGGAGGACCTATACCGGTAGAACAATTTTACTCCAGATGATAATATGCTATCTGGTTTTGTCTTTATCATTATGTACAGCATTATGTGGCATTACAGATCACTATTACATATTGATAGAGCCCATACGATTCTTTCTTGACTACCAGCATTATGATGGCGATCATATACGTGGGAGCTGAGTGGTCTATAAGCACATCCTTAATTGTCCCTAGTCATTGGAGTATCGAGACTGGGCATCGATGCTCCAGAGTAGACTAGTGTAACTTATCGAGACCCTGACGATGGGCGGTGGTCGGTCACACAAGCCATTGGTGTCAGTTACGTTGGATATGTATGCTCTAGAGGCCTGTATTAAATAGGATGTTAGGCATGTATATGTACAGAAACAATCGTTGCTCGAAATGATAGTATGCTATCTGGTTTATCTTCATCTTAACATGTGATGTGTTGTATTTCATATCTTTATATACATGTTGATGAAGCCCTTAGGATTATACTTGACTACCAGGATTATGTTGTACATCATACTAATAGGGCCTGGGCAGTCAAAAAGCATATTCCTTATTAGTTCCTTGTCGAGGGTATATCGAGACAAAGCATCGATATTACCAGAGCAGACTAGTGTGTATGTTTCTTTACCCTGCGGGCGATGGTTGATCCCATAACCATTGGTGTTTGTCATCAAAGATTGTACACAGGTGCTCATTGGAGAATCGGTACACCGAATAGGACTCGCTAAGAACTGCTAGATGGTATATATACCTATTATCAGATAGCAGTTCTCTGGTGACACTTGTACAGGTTAGTCTGTAGACCAGACACCATCATAGTATCTTGTGTGATTCCCACTGTGCTTTGATTTCCTCCCTACCACAGCTCTACCGATTCGTGCAAACAGGTGGATTTTGTGTACAGTCCAGAATCATATGGTGGCGGTGAGCGATATGAGGGGTTTCGTCTCTCCCGGTATAGGGATTTGATGTCGCGCTATGCCTGATCGGCCATAACAGCAAATCCCTGGCCAGGGTTGTTGAGATTTACTGATAAGAGTTATCAGTAGTTTCTCGATCCGTTATAGACCATAAATCAGCATGACTTATAAAATTTCTGGTGTCTGACATTTACCACCCCGAGACTTCATATTCGACGTATCAGTCAAAGAGACCGGACTGTACCGCAAGTGTTGTTTACAGCCTTGTTAGGGTTGTGATGAGTTCGCTTGTCGGACACCTTATCGTCATGTACCTGGGTTGCATTTACGCACAGCTAGTACCGCTGACGTGCTTGTGGTTAAACCCACTACCAGCGTACTGTCGAGTCTTTAGAATCCCACACAGAGGGTTCCCTAGATCACGTAAAAGAAGTAGAGGCCGTAAGTTGTTACGGCACGGTTTCGATCATGTTCGTGTACTGGATACAGGAATGATGATCAGAAGGATAATACTGGCAGGCTTTGGTTTAAGCCAGATACAAGTATTATATTATTGGATTATTTGTATTCGTATTTTTTTGGAATACGGTTACGGGTATACTTATACGGTATACGTTGAGGGGTATTCTTGTAATTGTACAAGAACACCTTCTAGAAGGGGACACCTCATTATAGGATATTTATTTTATGAAAATAAATATATATGAGGTGGAATTAGGAGAATTGTCAAAGCATGGGTCAAAGAATGGCTCTTTGAATATTTTATTCATTTGGGATTACTATTCAAGTATGGTGCATTATTTTAGAGATAAAATAATACACAACTCAATTATTTCCATGAGCCATTACCCTTGATGCATGCTTGATATTTCTGTAAGTCGATGTCGCGCACCCTATGTGTTCGCGGGGAGGCGGAATTTGCAAAAATTGATTTTCACGGGCTTCGCAACACCGACTAGAACAAAGGATCGTCCATAAACCCTAGCTAGCAAACAACATGAGATTTACCTACTCGGAAAGAATGTTATACCTCATGATACAAGTCCTTCGGGTCTTCTCCGCTGTCCTCCTCGTCATTGTAGGCTCCAAGGATCGATCCGGATCGTAGCTTCTTCTTCGGCTTCCTCGAATCAAAGACGATCCACCCGAGAGTCTATATTCTGAGCTGCAACCTCAAATCCGAGGTAACTTGGGAAACAAGCTTGCTAAACTTGATGTCCTAGGTGATTTAGAGAATGAAGATGGATTTATTTGTCTCTTGAAACCCTAGCTTACTCAACTCATGAGACCTTAAGGGTTTTTTCTGGGAGGGAGAAGAAGAGAGCTTACTTGAGGAAAGAGATATGGTTTTTGATAATGATAATGATAATGATAAAAATGATATGGCTCACTTGATATGACTACAAGCATGGCAAGAAAATATCTCACCCAAAATATCTAGTGCCTCAAAATATCTTACAAGAAATATCTAAGTGAAAGAGTGAAACCAAGTCAAATGGTCAAACCAAGTTAAGTGGACAAACCATGTAGCCATTCCTCAATTATCGTTTACAAAAATAACAAATACATTCCTCCACATCATAATTGTTTTAATCAAGTCAACGGTCAAAACCCTAATGAGGTGTCTCGTTTTATGCCCCTCTCATCCGTATATACATACCCGCATCCGTATTTAGAGAAAAAAGAATACAAAGAGACGAAACTGATCAATCAATATAATACTAGGATTTGGCTTTAACAAAAGCCCACTAGTATTATCCACTTGAACATCATACGCGCACAAGTTCACGTACGTGATCAAAGCCCTGTCGTTAAACCATACGGCCTCCACATATTTCGCTCGATGCAGGGAAACTCTCTGTGTGGGACTATAAAGAATCGACAGTACGCTTGCAGTGGGTTTAACTACAACACGAAAGCGGTACTAGCTGCACATAACGGCTACCCAGGGATCTGTCGATAAGAAGGCCGATGAGGAAAACCATCCGAACTCCTACTGAGCCTGGATGTGACAATCTCTGTACAGTCCGATCTGTTCGTCTAAGATTATCGCATATCGGGCCTACGGCGGTAATCGTCAGACCCCTAATAGAGTAATAAGTCATGCTGGAGTGTAGCCCAAAACACCCTGAGAAACTACTGGAATAACTACCAGTAAATCTCGCTTGCCCTGGCCAGGGACATTGTGTAATGGCTCTCCGAACACAGCACGATATCAACCCCCAATACCGGGAGAAACGATCCTATCTAATCGCCACTGCCTCCAAGTGCTTCGGGACTGCACCCAACTACTACCTGTTGCACGATTCCTTTGAGCCGTGGTAGCATAGTAATCAAAGTACCGTGGGAACACACTCGAGGCGAAGTAACAGTGTCAAGTCGACGGACTAAGCTGTACTCATGTCACCTGGGAACTGCTACCCGAAGATAGGCATAATACCAACCAACAGTTCCCGACGAGTCCTGTCCAGTGTACTCGTAACCTAACGAGCACATGCTTACTATTTCCAGTACGACGTACTAATGGCTGTGGGACAGACCCTCTCCCCAGCTGGGATGAGAAGCGTATACACTAGTCTACTCCGGAGTATCGATGCCCCATCTCGATAATCCTACGACTAGGGACCTGTATAAGGATGTTCTTGTAGATTACCTACCCCCCACTACTGTGACCGCCAGCACAACGCTGGTAATCAAGCAAAGATCTTAAGGGCTCTACTAATATTTATAAGCGATATGATAAAAGAAACACATGCACATATTGAAGTAGAAACAAACCAAGTAGCATACTACCATTTTGAGCAAGACTGTCAATATAATTATGAATATCCCAAGCTTCCATTAAGTAACATACAAACCAATATGATACAATAATGGCCTCTAGGGCATATACACTGACAATCTCCCACTTGCACTAGGGCCATGTATTGGCATATCACAGACCTATCATCTCGATTAGCCTCTAGAACTGTGTCTGAGGGATGGCCTTCGTGAGTGGATCTGCAGTGTTATTCTCCATATCTACTCTCCTCACCTTGATCTCGCAGCGATCAACGATCTCCCTGATCGGGTGGTTCCGCCTAAAAATGTGACTGGACTTTTGATGGGACCTGGGTTCCTTTGCTAAGGCTATAGCGCCGTTTTTGTCGCAATACAGTGATATTGGATCTACAATGGATGGAACCACCTAAAGTTTTGTCGAGAACTTCCTCAACCAGACTGCTTCCTTCGCGGCGTCATAAGCAGCTATGTACTCTGTTTCCTTCGTCGAGTCAGCAACGGTGTCCTGTTTGGAGCTCTTCCAACAGACCGCCCCTCCATTGAGGGTAAAGACATAACCTGACATGGACTTGAAGTCATCCTTGTCACTCTGGAAGCTGGAGTCAGCAAAGGCCTCGATCTGGAGTCTTTTCCGCCATACACCAAGAACATCTACTTTGTCCTTCTCAGGTACTTAAGAATGTTCTTTACTGCTATCCAGTGCTTCTCCCCTGGGTTTGACTGATACCGGCTTACAACGATCAATGCGTATGCTACATCTGGTCTGGTACACAACATCGCATACATTATCGAGCCTACACCAGATGCGTAGGGTATAGTTGACATGCGAGCCCTTTCCAAATCAGTTTTTGGAGACATCTCTTTGGAGAGGGTGATTCCGTGACAAGCCGGTATATTACCGCGATTTGAATCTTCCTTACTGAATCTTTTCAGTATGGTGTCGATGTACCTTGACTATGAAAGCCCCACTATCCGTTTAGATCTATCACGATAGATCTGGATCCCCAGAATGTAGGAGGCATCACCCAGGTCCTTCATGGAGAACCTCTGTGACAAGAATCCTTTGACTGATTATAGCATAGGAATGTCATTTCCTATCAAGAGAATGTCATCCACGTACAAGACGAGGAATACCACAGTTCTCCCTACAATCTTAATATATATGCATGGTTCATCTGGATTTTTTATAAAGTCGAATTCTTTGACAGTGTCATCAAAATAGATGTTCCAACTCTACGATGCCTGTTTTAGTCTATAAATGGACTTAAGTAACTTGCAGACTTTCCCGCTGCTCCCACTCTGAATGAAACCCTGTGGCTGATCCATATAAACGCACTTTTCCAAATTTCCGTTTAGAAAAGCCGTCTTTACGTCTATCTGCCAGATCTCATAATCGTGAAAGGCGGCAATAGCAAGAAGGATCCAAATGGATTTGAGCATAGCCACTGGAGAAAAGGTTTCATCATTGTCCAAACCTGGTCTTTGACGAAAACCCTTTGCAACAAGTCTAGCCTTATAGGTTTCAACCTGTCCATCTACACCAATCTTCTTTCTGAAGATCCATTTGCAGCTTACGGGTTTTACCCCTTCTAGAGCAATGTCCAAAGTCCATACTTTGTTGGTGTACATAGACTCCATCTCGGTCTGCATTGCATCCAGCCATTTTATCGAGTCGCCACTCTGAATGGCTTGCTGGAAGCTAGTAGGCTCATCATTGTCAATGATGCAATCCTCTCGATCCTCGTCTATGAGAAAACCGTAGTATCTGACGGGTGGATGAGACTGTCTACTACTTCTGCGGAGTGGCGCTGGGATGTCCGGTTCTTTTGAAACCACTGGTTCTACCAAACTTTTAGTAATAGCTTGGGGTTCTGGAATTTCTTTCAATTCTATTGCGCTTCCACTTTTCTGATTTTCTAAAAGTTCAGCTTCCAAGAAGTGGACATAACGAGAAACAAAAACCTTTTGTTTCTCTGCGTAATAGAAAAGATACTCCTTGGAGTTCTTCGGGTTTCCCACAACTTACACAGTACTGAGCGTCCCTCGAGCTTGTCCGTATGCTTCTTTTTAACAAAAGCTGGACATCCCCATATCTTCTTATACTGAAGATGGGGTATCTTCCCACTCTAAATATGATTGGTGTGGTAAGCACAGTCTTGGTTGGAATTTGTTCAAAAGATATGCAGCCGATTCTAGTGCATAACCACAGAAGGATCGCGGTAAGTCAGCTTTACTCATCATGGAACGAACCATATCCAATAGGGTTCAATTCCGCCTTTCCGATAAACCATTGTGTTGAGGTGTGTATGGAAGAGTAAGCTGAGAGAGAATTTCATTCTTTTTTAAGTAGTCCAGGAACTCGGCACTTAAGTATTCACCACCTCGATCAGATCACAGTGTCTTTATACTTTTGCCTGTTTGTTTTTCCACTTCATTCTTGTATTCTCGGAATCTCTCAAATGCCTCGGATTTATGCTTCATCAAGAAGACATGTCCATACCTAGAGAAATCATCCGTAAAAGTAATGAAATAGGAATAACCACTTTGTGCATGTGTAGACATTGGACCGCATACATCGCTTTGTATGAGACTCAAGAGCTCACTCGCTCTTACTCCGTGTCCAGTGAACGGAGTCGTTGTCATCTTTCCCGTAAGACAAGATTTAAAATTTGCATAAGACTGATATTCGAACGGATCCAAATATCCCTCTCTATGTAACTTCGTCAACCGTGTTTCATTGATGTGACCCAGTCTATAATGCCATAAGAAAGCCTGATTTGTTTCTGGTGACTTTCTTTTAAGTGTGCTCTGGACACTGAAAACCTGAGATTGATTTAATACGTATATACTATTATCTAATGTACCTGACCCAATCAGAGTTTGATTTAATTGGATGTGGACCACATCGCTTACAAATGTAAAATCATATCCTTCCATAGAAAGTATGGATACAGATGTGATATGACAAGCTAGACTAGGTACATACAAACAGTTACGTAGAATCAATATCTGCCCACTCGTCAATCCTAGGTGCTATTCCCCTACGGATTCAGCGTCCATGCTCATTCCGTTAGCAACCCTGAGAGTCATATCACCTACCTTGATAACTCTACGGTTTCTCAATGCCTGTAAAGAATTACAGATATGAGATCCTGATCCGGTATCTAGTACCCAGGAAGTAGAGTTAATTGACATACAGTTTACTATTACAAACACACCCGAAGTCGAAGCCACAACATGCTTCGGATCCAAGATTCTGGTTTTCAAAGCCCTGTAATCCCTCAGCCAATGCCCTTTCCCATGACAATAGGAACATCCCTCCTTCCCTACTGTTAGCCCAGAAACTTTTGCCCTTCCCTGTCCTTCTACCTTACTGACACCGTATATCGGCTTTGTGAAGGTCTTCTTCTTCTCACCCTTTGCTTTCGCCTTGCATGCAGAAGAAGAAGATTCCCCAATAAGCTGAGTGAGTGTCACCCTGGTTTCCATCAGGGTGCCCTCAACTGGAAGTATAACTTTCTTCCCCTTGGCAAAGGTAGATGGTAGGGACTGTAGAAACAAGTCAGCATATGACCCGTTTACCAACGTGGTCTCTAGGTCCGTGAGTTGATCAATATAGCTATTCATCGTAAGGACGTTGTCCCCTACAGATGACCCAACAGCGAACCTCGCTTGAAGAAATTCCTTTGAGATCTCATATCTTGCGATACGAGATTGCTCTCCATATAAATCTTTGTTATGGAGGAAGATGGAAGCTAAGTCCATCTTCTCGTGCTGTCTGGTTTACACCATCCACTGAGGCCAACACGAGGCACTTGGCATTCACACAGTATTTTTCCGATGTCTTACGGATATCAATATCCGGGGCGGTGGAAACTGGTCCTGGGACGGAAGGGGCTTGAGTAGTAATGAGGTGTCCCAGCTTTTCATAAGCAATGGACATCTGGACAGACCTTTTCCAGTCATTATAGTTAGATTCAGTCATTTTATTACCTAGTCTTGGTCACTGGGTCGCTGCAATTAAAAGAGAGAGAAGAAAACACTTAGCATGATGCTCTTGCAAGTTTAGATTGGTTTTTAATTTATCTAAACAAGATGGCTCCCACTGTCTCTCGAATCCTTCGTCAAACCATAAAAGAAGAATCAGTCAGGATTGATCTCACCGTATAATACTTGCTTAACCGTTCAGCCAGGCTAGTGTCGGTACTTCGAGGGAGGTTTTACGACACTTTCGCGAAGTTCCTTAATTAAATAACCTATTTTCCTGGAGGCGTAGCCCCACTAACACTGTTCTAGACACCTACTTGGTTTATAGCATTGATCGTTAAATGAAAATCTCGCGAGGAGTAGCATATACTCACAGTAGGATCAAGATCCAAATATCATTGTGTGATAATGCTGAAGGAATCCTACCAACAATATCAAACTCCAAATGGCAGGCAGCAATAGCAAGTTTCAGTTTCTTTAGAAACTCTCGATATGGATTTTTTCCCCATGCTCTTATGACATTAACGAAAGCAAACAAATCATAAGTCACATGTCAAGTTCTACCCATCATTGTCCAGGTTAATTTGAACCCACCCGTATATACGGTTGACGAAGGCCAACAAAGTAATACGACTTTCCCAAACCAACGCATCTATCTACGCTACATATGAACACCCAGCAGCTACCAATCACTATGCCTTGACGAAGGCCAACAAACATAGCTTGAATACTACTGACCATTCATATGAAATGACGGAGGGATATGAATGATTTTGGTGAAACCGTGAACGTAGTGAACTTGATATAATCGAAGGAACCTGATAGCTTTTAAAAGGAGTGGTTTAAGCTTCGCATTTAAAAGTCTGCTGTTTTAAAATAATAGATTGATTTTGAAATTTGTTCCAACGATTCATCTTTGATTTGTTTTCTTTGCATTAATGTAATGCAGTCTCATCAATTAACCTACCATTACAGAAAACAACGAAAATACAACGTACACTTATGCCATCCGCTTTCTCCACGGGGCCCCGTCATTACCTGTTAGGTTACTTAACTAACGACAGAGTGGGGGCTGGACTAGCGCGGATGAAAACATAAGCAATGTCTATTATATAATACATATATAATAATATCCATTCGCCAGACGCAATGATAGGCATTCCAGATCACAGATAAACACATTGGATATACTAGGAATTCAGCGTTTCGTTTGAGCCTGTAACGAAACACGGATTCCACGGTCGTGATGAATGGCCAAAACCCCAGCCTAGACCCCTACGGATGCGGCAAACTACCTGCCAAATACCCGAAGTGCAGCAACCTCCCTCAACAAAGTGAGTTGGCCACTCGGCACTTCAAAGTATCCGGTAGTTTGTGCACCCCACCTTGGGTCTATCCTAAGAGCAAAAACAGTAAATGAAATAATACAACGGTGGCTACAACCTCAACCCGGATGTGCCCCGTAAAATAAAATAACATCACTTTAGAAATTTTACATCGAATGAAAAAATGAAAATGTCACGACCCGAAAATGGCACGTGATGGCCCATAAACTACGCAGCGTCTACAGGCGTAGCGCAATTTAAGTAAGCCGAAAACCCAGCAATCTAAACCATCAAAAGTAGTAAGAAATAATAACATTTTCTAAACCTTTGAAATCTCAACCCAAATTCTTTAAAAGTCCAAGTTATTCCCTTTAAAATTTTGACAGCACCTCCTTTGTAAAACAAGTCCCCAAAAATGGGTACAACATAATATAAGTAAAAGCATCCCAAACAGGAGAAAAAATCCATGCCCAACGGCGGAAAACAACCACCACAACAGATATACGACGCCGTAGCGAAGAAAGAGACGATACAAATAAAACTGCATAAAAACCTCCAAGTCACAAATAATGTACAATATCGTCCACACATCACGTCTCTAAGTCGTACAATACAATGGTAGATGGAGAGTACAGGATACAACGAATATACAACAATCAACATCGAATAACCGCAAGACCTACCTATGCAAAACTGCACACTGTCAGGCGAAGCGGTATCCGCAGCAAAAGATGATACGATGGATGAAAATAGCCCTGCCTCTGACTATCCTGAGGAACACCTGCAACACACTGTGGCACAACGGGGGTGAGTTGCCAACTCGTGAATAGTAAATAACATATGCAGGTAATCGCAAGTATGCACATACAACGCAAATCTAACATATGCAAACTATCAGCAGGAAATGGTCATATATAATGCATCAGTCATGAAAGGAACACTAGCAGGTACTACTAATACATGAAGCAATAATATGACGATATGTATGCAATAATCATGTAAGGTACTCTATCAGGTGCAACTAATACATGAAGCAACGCATAATAGTATATAAATGCAACAGTCATGGAAAGTACTCTATCCGGTACAAATAATACATGAAGCAGTGCATAAACAATAAATGTGGAGTATGGAATAAAACATGTCATTTCCACGGAAATCCTAACCTCGTGGTAGGACTAAAATCCAACAAGACAATCCAATTCCCAATTTCCACAATCAGCCCCCAAATTGGCTCTCATATCATGTAAGTCTCGTATATCATGTATGTACAACATCGGTATATCTCACATATCCTGTATATACAGTATCAGTTTATCTCACATATCCTGTATGTCCAATATAATGTACAGTATCGACACCCAAAAACATGATGAAATAAGTGTCTAGCATCGACATAAAAAATACATGTTTATACGTCCTCGAATCTTAAGTGCCAAACACCGACACTCTCGATCCCCGTATCGGTAATATACGCCCTCGAATCTTAAGTGCCAAACACCGACACTCTCGATCCCCGTATCGGTAATATACGTCCTTGAATCTTAAGTGCCAAACACCGACACTCTCGATCACCTATCTTTAATATACGTCCTCGAATCTTAAGTGCCCCCAACATCGACACTCTCGATCCCCGTATCGGTATAAAACAAATCTGAAGTGGATCCATCCAATATCAAGTAAAGAAATAGAATACTTGCATAATTCCATGAAACAGCCAAGGTCCTCAAATCCAGAAAAAATCAAGTAGTGAATACGTATGAACGCATGAATCAATACACATATATTATCGTCCCATTCCACCAATATTGGTATAAAAGCATATATAACAGCGTCCCATTCCACTGTTATATATAGAGGAGTAAAAATATTAGAGACATCATATGAAATCCATGAATGTAATATATGCAACATGAAACAATAATATGAGCATATAAAGGAAAACAGCTATTTAACTGCAACAATTTACGAAATATATCACGCGGTTCCTGATTTCCCCGAAATCAGATGCAACATCATAGACAGGTGAACATGTAGCTATAACAAAGTATGCGTAACCATGTCGGTATAGCAAGATATGTGTGTCCATATGTAAGTATGTATGATGTCAAAGTAGCTGTAGCAAGGTATGTGTCTATACCTATCCATAATACCCTCCAGGTATATGTATGTATGTATGCCAGATGTACAGGTAACTATGTCTCATATGTGTATATACCTATCATAATGGTACAATACCATATAGGTATATGGGTAACTAGCATGTAAGTATACATGTATGCTATATGTCATAAGCACAATAAAAATATGAATCAATGTCTCAATGTCCCTAACCAAACAATATCATATCTATAAGGGTATTGTGCATGTCACGGCAATTATTGACGGTGTGTGTGGCATATAATCAGTGCTCGTGCAACATAAGCCGTCGATAATAGTGCAGTGTCCTAAGGATACTAGTCCAACCAAAACACTAACCAAGTAGTAATATGTGTATGCGCAATTCTATATATGCAATAGAATATGCGACAAAACATAACAACTCTAGCCCTGACACATAACGCCATCCGGGCGATTCCCCTGTAGATGTTAAATCTACCCACCAAAACTCTTGGCTAAATGAAGCCAACCACTTGTTTTTCCCCTTGTAGCAGTGTCCGAAATCCCTGCTTGCGAACCTACCACAATAAAACAATAAAGCAAATATATATGAATAAAAGACCAAGAACACGAACAAACTACGTTTTAACGACACACCCACTCCAAATCTATTCCCAAGTGTTCGTATTGTGGCTAACGTGCGTAGCGAGACGACGAAAACAACCTAACAGCAAAAACACACAAAGTGCACGGTCCATGTCGTATAACGTATCGCGCGAAAACAATATACTAGATTATAGGAAAATGATCCCAGATTTTTTATACTGCAATTATAAAAAAAGTAAACAGTACCAAACACCCCTAACCAACAGCAAACAACTACCCACAAAAACCAAACCCCAGCACCTCCCTCCATCACCGGCGTCGCCGGAATTTTTCCTAGGGTCGCCGGCCGAGGCTGGTGGAGTGGGTCTCGTGTCTCAGGTGGTGCTCCAGGGTCACTTGTACATCACTACAACATTGTTTGATTTTTCTGTAAAAATCCCAGGTCACAGCAGTTCACAGAGGCTCTAAAAGACACTAAAAATACGATATTTCACAAATCGATATTTAAAGTGTTCTACGCTACAACCAACGAGCCAAACAACATACATGCTTCTAATTATCAGATTAGGGGTTATACCTATCAAGTTTGCTCATAAGATCAAAGCTTTCCTAGCTCCAAGTGATCAAGAAGGCAAAAACCAAGGCTTGAGGTAATTTTGTGATATATTATGGGATTTTACGGATATATGAGCTTGGAATTTGTTGTAAAAGGGAAAGAAATGGTCAAGGGCAGAAGAGGGAGGAAGGATCTCGGCCAAGGGAGAGTGTGAAGGGTTGTGTAGGGTTTTCTAGCTCATTCTATCAATAAATGCACATAAATGCATTCACACAAACATGCATGCACCTCATTGCTTCTTTTCTTTTTCTTTTCTTTAAAACATTAAATCCTTGCACAAAACAAATATCTAGATAAAATATGGAAGGTTTTGTTTTACCCAACTTGATTTATTTGCAAAAATTTCAAAGAAGGAAATTTCCCAAAATGTAAATACCACATTAAAATAATATTTAAGTTGGGAAAAAATCAAATTGAACCAAAACGTCCCATATACCCCCAAAGCTTGCGCACTAGCTTTATTTTAGCTAAACTAGGTGCTGGCAAGTCTATATGGTCGTTTGATCACAGTCGGGTTAAAACAGAAAATACCGAAAATTTTACCCTAAAACGGAAAAATTCGCATAACGATTTTCCAAAACGTTACAGAAAACCCATATCTCACATTCCCGTCTATTCATCCACGACGATCCAACAAGTTCTTATACACAAACCATCATAACAACTTCACAGATATGTGCAACCCCGACTAATCGACGTATAGCAATTAGTCGACGTTTCCAAACACATATATACATCACAAAGCTTGTAAAGTAACTACGATATTAGAATTCCGCACGCAATTAGCAAACTTAACCAATTTTCCAAGACATGAAAATCTAGTGAGCTAAAGTTCCAAAACCGATCACTTTGAGCCAATTCGGAAGACCGAATCAAAACGAAACGTGCCCGAACCTTCATGGGAAGTTAGAGCATGAAATTAACTTCGATTCGGGGGGCCTAGAGGGGGTACCCAACACCCAAGCCACCACGAGATGGCCAGGGGGTGAGGAAGACCCGAAACATCCTAATGTGGGGCAGTTTTGGGTCCCCACCGCCAAGACCACCTTGTGGTGGTCCTGGTGAGTGAGCCCAGCCGTTCGGCCCCCAACGGAGGGTCCCCAGGGTGCGCATGCTCCACCCTGCGGCTTCTCGGTTCAAACCGTGAGCCCGCGGGGTGTGCAAATAACTCAAAACATCAATTTTGGGAACTGTTTTTTCCGCAGTTTTTGCGCGACAAATACCGACGGATTTCTAAAGCTGATACAAGCTATGTAAGGTTTATGAGAGGCTATGATACAACTGTAAATCGATGTCGTGCACCCCACGTGTTTGCGGGGAGGAAAAATTTGCAAAAAATGATTTTTACGGGCTTCGCAACACCGACTAGAACCAAGGATCGTCCATAAACCTAGCTAGCAAACAACATGAGATTTAACTACTCGGAAAGATTGTTATACCTCATGATATAAGTCCTTCGGGGCTTCTCTGCTGTCCTCCTCTTCATCGTAGGCTCTAAGGATCTATCCAGATCGTAGCTTCTTCGTCGGCTTCCTCAAGTCAAAAACGATCCACCCGAGAGTCTATATTCTGAGCTCCAACCTCAAATCCGAGGTAACTTGGGAAACAAGCTTGCTAAACTTGATGTCCTAGGTGATTTAGAGAATGAAGATGGATTTATTTGTCTCTTGAAACCCTAGTTTACTCAACTCATGAGACTTTAAGGGTTTTTGTTGGGAGGGAGAAGAAGAGCGCTTACTTGAGGAAAGAGAAATAATTTTTGATAATGATAATGATAAAAATGATATGGCTCACTTGATATGACTACAAGCATGGCAAGAAAAT
The DNA here is from genome assembly GCA_030015575.1 of Agapanthus africanus. Classification (NCBI taxonomy): domain Eukaryota; kingdom Viridiplantae; phylum Streptophyta; class Magnoliopsida; order Asparagales; family Amaryllidaceae; genus Agapanthus; species Agapanthus africanus. The sequence goes on along the minus strand of JASDDO010000026.1, from coordinate 391,785,123 downwards.
ATCTCACCCAAAATATCTAGTGCCTCAAAATATCTCATAAGAAATATCTAAGTCAAAGAGTCAAACCAAGTCAAATGGTTAAACCAAGTCAAGTGTTCAAACCATGTAGCCATGCCTCAATTATCATTTACAAAAATAACAAATACTTTCCTCCACCTCATAATTGTTTTAATTAAGTCAATTGTCAAAACTCTAATGAGGTGTCTCCTTGTATGCCCCTCTCATCCGAGAAACACGAATACAAAGAGACGAAACTGATCCATCAATATAATACTAGGATCCGGCTTTAACCAAAGCCCACTAGTATTATCCGCCCGGACATCATATGCGCACAAGTGCACGTACGTGATCAAAGCCCTACCGTAAAACCATATGGCCTCTACATCTTTTGCCCGATACAGGGAAACTCTCTGTGGGGGACTCTAAAGACTCGACAGTACGCTGGCAGTGGGTTTAACCACAAACCGCAAGCAGTACTAGCTGCACGTAACAGCTACCCAGGTATCTGTCGATAATAAAGCCATTGATGAAACCCATCCGAACTCCTACTGAGCCTGGATGTGACAATCTCTATATAGTCCGGTGTTTTCGTCAAACAGTATCGCATATCGGGCCTAGGGGGCGGTAATTGTCAGACCCCTAATAGCGCAGTAAGTCGTGCCGGAGTGTAGCCCAAAACACCCTGAGAAACTACTTGAATACCTACCAGTAAATATCGCTTGCCCTGGCTAGGGACTTTGTGTAATGGCTCTCCGAACACAGCACGATATCAACCCCCAACACCGGGAAAGACGAATCCTATCTAACCGCCACTACCTCCAAGTTCTTCGGGACTGCACCCAACCACTACCTGTTTGCATGACTCCTTTGAGCCATGGTAGTATAGTAATCAAAGTACAGTGGGAACACACTCGAGGCGAAGTACTAGTGTCAAGTCGACTGACTAAGCTATACTCATGTCACCTGGGAACTGCTACCCGACAATAGGTATAATACCAACCAACAGTTCCCGACGAGTCATGTCCAGTGTACTCGTAACCTAACGAGCATCTTCATACTATCTCCAGTACGACGTACTAATGGCTGTGGGACAGACCATCTCCCCTACTGGGATGAAAAGCGTATACACTAGTCTACTCCGGAGTATCGATGCCCCGTCTCTATAATCCTATGACTAGGGACCTGTATAAGGATGTGCTTGTAGATTACCCAACCCCCACTAGTGTGACTGCCATCACAACGCTGGTAATCAAGCAAAGATCCTAAGGGCTCTACTAATATTTATAAGCGATATGCTAAAAGAAACACATGCACATATTGAAGTAAAAACAAACCAAGTAGCATACTACCATTTTGAGCAAGACTGTCAATACAACTGTGAATATCCTAAGCTTCCATTAAGTAATATACAAACCAGTATGATACAATAATGGCCTCTAGGGCGTATACACTAACAATTTTCTCATTCTATTTTTCACATTCTCTCTCCTAACTATCTCCTACTTCCTCCTCTTAGCTTTATCTTTCACGTGTGTTGTGAATCAAAAGCTAGGGATAAAAGTAATACATTAGTTCATCTCTATATTATCTATGTAGTCATTTCTAGCAAACTTGACTTCTTAGTTAACTCTTAAGAAGAGTTTGAAGTTTGTTCCATATCTCTCGGGTGGATCATTTATGTCTTGAGGTGACCGGAGATCGAGGACATTGCAAGCATCCAAGGAGCCTAGGAGCCGCATCCAAACGAAGACCCGAAGGACCGATTCTAAATGTATAACCCACTGTCATAGTAGATTAGATCTCTTGATAGGGTTTCTAGTTATGGTTTAGCACATGATCTAGGTTTAAAGTATGTGTTGCATGCAAGAAAATTATTGTTTGTCCCTTCCGCCTCCTCACAAGTGTTGTGAGGGTGTGCAACATCTATTAACAAGTTAGTCACCTAAGATTGTATACAGGTGCTCATTAGGTTATGAGTACACTGGACGGACTCGTCGGAAACATGCTAGTTGGTATTATACCTATTGTCAGATAGCACTTCCCAGGTGACATGAGTACAGGTTAGTCTGTCGACCTGAGATCGTCATTTGTTTCGTGTGAGTTCCCATGGTGCTTTGATTACTACCTTACCGTGGCTCAAAGAAGTCATTCTATTCTATTTTTCACTAACAATCTTACCGTGGCTCTAGGGCGTATACACTAACAATTTTCTCATTCTATTTTTCACATTCTCTCTCCTAACTATCTCCTACTTCCTCCTCTTAGCTTTATCTTTCACGTGTGTTGTGAATCAAAAGCTAGGGATAAAAGTAATACATTAGTTCATCTCTATATTATCTATGTAGTCATTTCTAGCAAACTTGACTTCTTAGTTAACTCTTAAGAAGAGTTTGAAGTTTGTTCCATATCTCTCGGGTGGATCATTTATGTCTTGAGGTGACCGGAGATCGAGGACATTGCAAGCATCCAAGGAGCCTAGGAGCCGCATCCAAACGAAGACCCGAAGGACCGATTCTAAATGTATAACCCACTGTCATAGTAGATTAGATCTCTTGATAGGGTTTCTAGTTATGGTTTAGCACATGATCTAGATTTAAAGTATGTGTTGCATGCAAGAAAATTATTGTTTGTCCCTTCCGCCTCCTCACAAGTGTTGTGAGGGTGTGCAACATCTATTAACAAGTTAGTCACCTAAGATTGTATACAGGTGCTCATTAGGTTATGAGTACACTGGACGGACTCGTCGGAAACATGCTAGTTGGTATTATACCTATTGTCAGATAGCACTTCCCAGGTGACATGAGTACAGGTTAGTCTGTCGACCTGAGATCGTCATTTGTTTCGTGTGAGTTCCCATGGTGCTTTGATTACTACCTTACCGTGGCTCAAAGAAGTCATGCAAACATGTTTTAGTTGGGTACGGTCCTGAGCCACATAGAGGCAGTGAGCGGATTGTCAGGGATTCGTTTCTCCTGGTATTGGGGATTGATGTCGTGTTGTGCACGGGTGGGCATCACCAGAAATCCTCGGCTGAGTTGGACGAGAATTACTGATTTGGATCAGTAGATTCTCAGTAGGTGATTGGCTTCATACTGACACGAAATGTCGCGTTATTAGGGGTCTGACTTTATCCACACCCCTAGACCCGATATGCGATACTCTTAGATGAACTGACCAGACTGTATGGAGATTGTCACGGACAGTCTCAGTAAAGGTTTGGATGAGCTTTCTCGTCGGCCTTCCTTTCGCTCAATACCAGGGTAGCTGTTACGTACAGCTTGTGCCGCTGACGTGCTTATGGTTAAACCCACTGCCGGCTTATTGACGAGTCTTTAGAGTCCCATACAGAGGGTTTCCCTGGTTCTAGAAAAATGATGTAGTAGCCGTATTGGATACGTGCAGGGTTCCGATTGATTGATTGTACTTATTACCCTGACTTTCGATCGGACAGTTGGTAATACTAGCCGGCTCGGGATTGAGCCGGATTATTAAATCAGGTATTTATTTAATAATTTACGTATATGTATTTTGATATGTATATTCTAGTATTATGTTCTTTGTGTTATTCTATCTCTTCGGGTTTTCGTGTTTCGGTGCAAATACAGGTATGTATATACAGTAGAATGTAATACGTATTTTTTACAAATAACATTCTAGAAGGTGGACACCTCATTTTAGGGTTTGACAATTTATTATAAATGGATAAATGAGGTGGCAATGATTTGATGGGAGTATGGTGAAGACCATGCTTGCATAGTGTGCACAAATGAATTATTAATTCATTTGTGCATACTATTAAAGTAAGGGCACATTTAAAAAATGAAAGATATTGTTTTACAAAACCAAGCATGCTCATTTTCTTTCTCCATGGTTCGTTCATTATTTTGTGAGATGGTTCTTTCTCTTGAGCATGCCATCTCTCCTCACCCTTAGCTTCGCTCTCTTGGGTTTCCTTAGTTCCTCCACCTTCATCTTGCACCTCTTCTCAACCTTCTCATGTGTTGAGAATCATGAGAGGAGGTGAGATGAGATAGATTAACACTTTGATCACTCACTACATCCTAGGCTTTCTAGATTAGCAACCTAGAAACCCTAGTTGTTTCACTTGAATTCATTCTGTGAAGCTAGAGCCATGACTCCATCCCTCAGGTGGATCACCTTCGACGAAGGAAGACCGGCGGCCAAGTTCGTTCGAGCACGCCTCAAGGAGCTTAGGAAAGTGATGGAAGACCGAAGGACATGGTTCTTTTGGTATAATCACTCTAAACCTTTAGTTTAGCATCTTTAGTTGCTAGTATAGGTTTATGGTTTAGATCTTGGGCGGGTTTTTTTTGCGCCAAAAATTTTAAACGCCAGTTTTTGTTCCGCATCGGCCACGGTAGATGGCCAGGGCGCCGGCGAAACCCAGCAGATACCATAGTATTCACTTCATGATACAGTATGAGCTAGGGATCGTTGTTCATTCGATTTCTACCTGCTGATATTTTCTACTCACGAGTTGGCAACTCACCCCCATTGTGCCACAGTTTTCTTACAGGCACAACAGTTTGGATCGGTAGCAGCATTGCTGGCACACACCTTTCTTTAGGATGTTTTGCTTTGGTACGTAGGATACACATTTGGATCGTGACCACTCTTGGACCTATTATTTCTATTGCATCTAGTTAAACCTCCATCAATCAGAAACCAGACTTTGTATATTCGGTAGACCTAGACCCAGACTTGTATATTCTTGAGACTTAGAGCGGGATGGGTTTTTTGTCTCTTTGAGCTTGATGATGTCTTGGTCTTATTTACTTTCATACTGTGATTGATCTTCGCCATAGGGCATCGTAAATATGCTTGTTCGTAGTTGTGATTCCTCCTATACATGCAAAATATAGGCATCCCCAAGCGGGAGCTAGCTCTCTGCCAATTGGTGAAGAGATATCTCCATCTAGGGGATGCCTATATTTTGCATGTATATGGTTTTGAATCAAAATATACAAGGGAGGTGGTACCCAAATTTTAAGGACGAAAATATTTTCAAAGAATGATTCAAAACTGTTGCATTTTCATATAATGTTATTTATACTTAAAAAGAAGGCTTAAATTCTTTATGTCAATGTTTCAAAACTGCACCTCCACTATTTTCCGCAAAAAGGTTTAGATTTCTGGGCTTCGGCTTACTTGAATTACGGCGGGGTCCTGTAGACGTCACGTAATTCTCATGCCGGTCACGTGCCAATTCCAGGTCGTGAAAAAGTTGGTATCAGAGTGTTAGGTTTAAGCTTGGTTCGAGTTTAGGTTTGACCTTACGGAACTTAGACTTGACTATGGGGGGGTTTTTAGGACCCGAGTTTTCATCTTATAGGTTGACCTTAGTTGATAGAGTAGGTAAGTTATGTAGAGTGACGTACCGTATGTATGTTCCACGACATACTTATGACACGCTGCTCCGCTTAAGAGACCTTTGGATGTACATTTCCAGAGATCCGTTCTTCTATTCGTTCCTATGATCATATTCATATTGATTCCGTTCTTCCTTATGATTATATTTCCATTTCATACCTATCAATTCCATTCGTTCTTTCGATCTATCTTCATCGATACCTGCTTGAGGTTCCTCTCACCATGGCTACGAGAGCAGAGAGCCGCTGTTAGAGATGCTGTCAGAACGAGCTCGTCACGGAAGAGGACTGACCATGATGTTTTTCAGGTGATGAAGGAACGTATCGGTGTATTGTTAGTGTTGAGATCTTTCGATTGACATAAGTTTTCCGGTCTGTAATGGATGATTGAGCCATTGATAGAGGTAGGTAGATCATGAGGACTGTTGATATACAGCCTACCCCAGAGATAGTGATGTTGTCTACCATGCAGACAGATGACTCAGGTGTTGCTGAGATTGATGGGATGTCGCCTCCAGAGTTTATAAGCTGAAACCACAGGAGCTTACAGGCAGAAATGCGACAGAAGATCGCTAGTCAATCTTGAATGGAGTGACTAAGATGATTCAACCATTTGGAAGCCGCGATGGAGACGCAGTTGAATTGAAGAATTCCAGTTTGAAGGATCTTACTCAGATTTAGAGTAAATCGATCAAGAGAGGACATTGTTCCTTGGATGCTCCGATGCGAGATCGGTAATTTGACCAGCTTCAGATGAAAAGACCTCACCCAGACGTGTTGTGGGTTGATCGAGAAAGGACGAATGAAGTGTTTTCCTTCGACAACTTGGACAAGTTCCCGAGGATGTAATCGGCTAGATATCTTCCACAGAGTTGTGAAGATACCCGAGTTCGTAATTTCGAGTCTTTGGGAGAGACTCCGGTTTAACTGTAGCCGAGAATGAATTGCATGTACTGTCACGACCCAAATTTAGGCACCTGACCGGCACTTAAACCACGTGACGTCAACAGGCGGAACTTAATTTAAGTAAGCCGAAAATCCAGAAATATAAACCATAAAAAGAAGTAAGTGATAAAAACATTGTTAAAAACATTTGGAAATCTCAAGTAAAAATCCTAAAGATTAAGTTTATTTTCTTAAAACTTTTAGCAGCACCTCTTTTGTAAAATTAGCCCCGAAATGGATACAAACATAAGATATAAATAAAGCATCCCCTAACGGGAGCAAATTTTGCCCAAAGGCGGAAAACAATCACCACCAGCTTATATATACGACGCAGTAGCGAAGAAATAGACAATAAAGTGAAAACAACATAAAAGAGATAAAGCAACATAAGAAAGGCCTGCTCGCACGAGCAGGACACCCAGAGTCACAAAATATACACTATCGATCCTCGCAAACTCGTCTCTAAGTCAATACATGAAAGTGGTGGATGCAGAGTACTAGATATAATGAGATATACAATGGATATAATCGGATAACTGCAAACCCACCTACAGCAAAAAGGCCTCACAGCCAACCGTAGCGGTATCCGTTGAAATAGATACAATAGGGAGCCTTGCTGGGACTACTCTGAGGGTCAAGCCTGCAAAACACTGGAGCACAACGGGGGTGAGTTGACAACTCGTGAATAGTATGTAACATCATACAGATAATCGCAAGTATGCACGAAGAGAGATAATCTATCATATGCAATCTGATAGCATAAGTATGGCAATATGGATATGCAACAATCATGATCAAGGTACACCATCAGGGTACTACAACTACATGAAACAATGCATATCTAATAAATCCTGAGTGTGGGATAAAACATAACATCATCAATGAATCATCATCGTAGAAAATCACGGTGTCCATCAAAGACACCCCAAATCCCAACACCTCGGGCGGCGTCACTCTGATCGGCCCTCATATATGTAAATCTCATGGAACCTGAGTGCCCAACATCGACACTCGAAACATCCTGAAAACCCGTGTACAACATCGACACGTAAATCCACATAACTCGGGCTCCGTCAGTCCGGATCGGCTCAAATCCATCTCACGACTCCGGTTGGTATTCTCCGGATAACCGCCGGGTCCAAACAATCACCGGTAGGTAGTAGTCCCTCTGCCAGGCTCATCGTCTACTGCACAACATACCTTTCTTGCACCGGGGTACCATACCTGGTCCACCATGAACCCGCAAATGGATCATCCATCTCCTCGAATCTGGTTTCTAACACAAATCTCAGAACCGAGAAAACTCATAGTGGACGCATCGAAATATCATATAAAGAGAAACCGGGTTTTCAAAACAATACGTACTTTCTTGAAATATCACCACAGTTCTCAAATCCATAAATCACATGAAATATGTATCTCAATGCGTAAATCCATGAAATATGATGTATGCAACATAGAACAGTTATATGAGCATATAAAGGGAAAACCGCTCTTTTAAATGAATCATGTTTTTAATAATATCATATGGTTCCCACATTCTCCAAAATCAAATGCAACATCATATAAAGGTGTATATGTAGCTATAGCGTGGTATGTATGTATGCATGTAGGTATGTATGCATGATGCATATCATATACACAATAGAACAAGAATCAACGTCTAACTGATGATAATAGTGAAGGAGGAACGATACATATTCCCTTAGTAAGGTGGTACAAGAACAACTGCCTCAATGTCAATAACTATTGCAGTACCACATATATGTATATATTGTGCGTGTCATGGAAATTGCCAATGGTGTGTGTGTAGCATACAATTTATTGCTTGTGCAACATGAACCGTCAGTAATTGTGCAGTGTCCATTAGTTACTAAGTCAAGGTACAACAAGTAATGGTATGCAATGATGATCATGCATAATCAACTCATAAGCATATATCATGTTGCTATAACATCATATCTAGCCTTCGACGCTTAACGCCGGGCGATTTCCCCGTAGATGTTAAATCTACTCACCGATGATCTCGAGCTAAGTAAATCCAACCACCTGCTTTCCCTTCTTTATAGCGTCTGAAGTCCCCGCACTCACTCCTAATATCACACAAAACATAACAAGTGCAACTTAGAAACGGTTCAATAATACATAAAAAATACGTTTAGATCGACGCACCGACTCCAACAAACACTCAAGTGTTCGCTTACTGGCTAACGTGTATAGAGACATTCTAAATCAAACCTAAGTGCAGCAAGCTACACCAAGAACGCGAACCGTTTCGGATACCGTAACGCGCATTGTCGAAACACTAGAAACTAGAAAAGTGTTCCCAAAATTTTCCTACAGACAATACATAAAAAATCAAGCAGTACCAAACACCTAGGATAGCCTACAGGTAGCTACTCTCAAAACCCCAACTCCCCAGTCCCCTAAAAATTCGGCTATGCCGGAATTTCTCTTCATCTCGCCGGTTCGAGTAGGTTGGGTTGGGTCCAGGTTTCAGGTGAACACTCAGGGCTTCTAACACAACACACATTGCTAGATTTTACAGAAAACTATCGTGGTGATAGCAGATCAAAGAGATTCCAATATCTCACTAAAAATACGATATTATACAAAAACTATAACTTTAGTGTTCTGAACAGCAACTACTAGGCAACACAACATTATAAAGACCTAATTAACAGTTACAGATCACTACCTTACCACACTTGCTCAAAAACCCTAGCTTTCCATACTCCAAGTCATCAAATTGGGCTTAGCTAGGCTTGTGAAGGGTTTTAGTAAGGTTTAGTGAGGATTTGGCTTGGTTTAGTGATGAACTAGGTGAGGTTTCAGTTGAGGGGAGAGGAGACGAGAAGAAGAACACAAATGAGAGAGTGTGAGTGATGAGGAGAATGAGGGTGTGAGAGTGGTGAAGAAAAATGGGGGTGCGAGGTTAGGATGAGCCATGCCCCTTTCTCTCTCCTCATTAAATGCTCCCCATGCTTGCCCCATGCCTCATCATTCCCATTGTCAACTCTCTCTCCCCCTCTCAAGTCAACCCTAATTCAAACCCTTTGTTTTAAAACTAAATAATTAAATAAATACATATAACATAATGCCATGAGGGTTAAGGTGCCATGCGTACTTAAGCATGGTTAACACTTCCATAATCCCCAAGATAATATGCACATGTGTGCAAGCCAAAACAAATAACAATAAAATATTTAAAAAATTTATAAAATATGTGAAAACTATTTTGGTTAACATTTTACTAAAAACCTGCATTATCGCTTAATTAACACTAATCGCATTCTAAGGTGTTACAATCTTCCCCCTAAAAGAAATTCGTTCCCCGAATTTAAAAATCTTATTATGCATACGTTCAAAGCAATGAGGGAATTTCTTCCTCATCTAGCTCTCGGCTTCCCAAGTGACCTCTTCACTATTTGGGCCACGCCAAAGAACCTTCACAGATGGCAAGACCTTTGACCGAAGTTTCTTCACCTGCCGATCCAATATAACTATCGGCTGCTTGGTGATCGAAAGATCGCGCCCTAGCTGAACTGTCTGGTGCTGAATCATGTGAGAAGGGTCATGAAGGTACTTACGAAGCATTGATACATGGAATACGGGGTGAACATCCGGAAAACTGGGCGGAAGTGCCAAACGATAGACAACGGTACCAAATAGCTTAAGGATCTCAAAAGGACCCACAAATCTGGGACTAAACTTCCCTTTTTTCCCAAATCTCAACACGCCCTTCATCGGAGAAATCTGTAGGAATACATGGTCCCCCATTGCGAACTCGAGCCTCCGACCACGACTGTCGGCATAAGACTTCTGTCTGTACTGGGCTGCTCTTATCCTACCTTGAATCAACTGGATCTTCTCCATAGTCTCTTGAACTAGCTGGGGTCCCAAAATCCTGCTCTCGTTGATTTCGGACCAACAGACTGGCGATCGACACTTTCTACCATACAAAGCCATAAAAGGCGCCATATGAATCGTCTCCTGATTACTATTATTGTAGGATAACTTTATCAACGGCCAAAGACGATCCCAACTGCCACCAAAATCAAGAACGCACGCACGAAGCATATCCTCCAGAGTTTATATAGCCCGCTCTGACTGACCATCGGTCTGCGGATGGAAAGCGGTGCTAAAACTCAATCGGGTACTCAAAGCTTCCTGAAGCTTCTGCCAAAGACTGCTTGTGAAATGGGTGCTCCTGTCGGATACGATGCATGTGGGAACGCCGTGCAAACGCACAATCTTATCAATATAGAACTGAGCATTCTGAGCATAACCGAAAGTGGTCTTCAGTGGAATGAAGTGAACCGCTTTTGTCAACCGGTCAACAATCACCCAAATGGAGCCATACCCTTGATTGGACCTAGGTAGACCCATAACGAAATCCATGGAGATCTGTTCCTATTTCCACTCCGGAACGAGTAAAGGATGCAACTCTCCTGCCTGTCTCAGATGCTCAGCCTTGACTTGCTGACAAGTCAGGCACCTCGAAACAAAATCCAAAAAATCACTCTTCATCTCTGCCCACCAGTAGATATCTCTCAAGTCACGATATATCTTAGTGGAACTTGGGTGAACACTATAAGCTGACTGATGTGCCTGCTCTAGGATCTCGCATCTCAGCCCATCGGTATCAGGTACACATAAACGAGTCTCAAAACGTAGCACACCCTGGTCATCAATCAAGAACTCCGAATCTCTACCCTGCCGAACATACTTAAGAATCTCAGACAAACGGGCAACATTGGGCTGTGCCTCACGAATCCGATCAAGTTGAAGTTGACGGGCACGGACGTGAGCAAGCTGTCCCCCAGTAGAAGTGAACACAAATTGTACTCTACTGTCGCACAAGATCTGCCAATCTGCAGAAGACTGCCTCTGAACTGCGCTCAACTGGGACAAGCTACCCCCGAGCTTACGACTGAAAGCATCGGCTACCACATTCGCCTTGCCCGGGTGATAAAGGATCTCACAATTATAATCCTTCACGAGCTCCATCCAACGGTGCCGCCTCAGGTTCAGATCCCGCTGCTGGAATATATACTTCAAGCTCTTGTGATCCGTGAAGATATGACACGACTCCCCGTATAAGTAGTGTCTCCAAATCTTCAACGCAAAGACCACCGCAGCCATCTCAAGATCGTGAGTGGGGTAATTCTGCTCGTGCTTCTTCAGCTGCCTAGAAACATAAGCAATCACTCTATCGTGCTGCATCAATACACAGCCGAGCCCCACTTGAGAAGCATCACAGAAAACGATAAAGCCGCCCGATCCAGAAGGCAAGGATAAAACTGTTGCAGTCGTCAACCGAGTCTTTAACTGCTGAAAACCGAGCTCGCATGCCTCAGTCCAAAGAAAAGGAACCCCCTTCCTGGTCAGTCCAGTCAGCGGTGCAGCGATACTCGAGAAGTCCTGCACGAAACGGCGGTAATAATCGGCAAAGCCCAAAAATCTACGGACCTATGTCACTGATACAGGTCTGGGCTAAAGCTGTGTGGACTCGATCTTCCTCTGGTCCACACGAATACCGTCTCTCATAACCACATGACCCAGGAAGTCAACACTATCAAGCCAGAAGGCACACTTCGAGAATTCAGCAAACAACTGGTGCTCTCTCATTGTCTGCAAAGCAATCCTCAAGTGTTGCTCATGCTCCTCTCGACTCTTAGATCAAACCAGAATGTCATCATTAAACAAAATAATAAATTGGTCGACGAACGGCCTGAAAATCCGGTTCATCAAATCCATGAACGCTGCTGGGGCATTGGTGAGTCCGAACGACATCACCAAAAACTCATAATGCCCGTAGCGCGTATGAAAACCAGTCTTCGGAATGTCATCATTCCGAACCCGCAACTGATAATAACCCGATCTTAAATCAATCTTGGAAAAATGTCCCGCACCCTGGAGCTGATCAAACAAATCATCAATGCGAGGTAAAGGATACCTTTTCCGCACCGTAACTCGGTTCAATTGACGATAATCAATGCACAACCTCAAACTGCCGTCATTCTTCTTGACGAACAGAACAGGAGCTCCCCAAGGAGAAACACTCGGACGCACAAGTCCCCTATCAAGCAACTCTTGCAGCTGATCGTTAAGCTCCTTAAGCTCTGCCGGGGCCATCCGGTATGGCGGTATAGAAATGGGCCCCGTGCCGGGGATAAAATCAATGCAAAACTAAATCTCACGCACTAGCGGCAATCCAGGTAACTCATCGGGAAATACGTCGGGAAACTCTCTCACAATAGGAACCTGGTCCAACAAATCTACCATAGCTCCGTTATCACGAATGAAAGCTAAGAATCCCCGACGTCCTCTCCTCAAGAGCCCACTAGCGCAAAGGGCAGAAATCAAATTGTGAGGGGCGGCACCATGGTCTCCCTGCACAACATGAACTGACTCTCCTGGAAAACAAAACCTGACTGTCTTCTCACGGCAGTCCACAGACGCGTAGCAAGTAGCTAACCAGTCCATGCCCAGGAGAACGTCGAATTCCAACATGTCAAAAAGGATCAAGTCGACGGACGAATCTCTATCTCTAATACGAACGGCACATGACCGAAACACATGTCTCGCAACAAAAGACTCACCAACAGGAGTAGTGATTGATCGTCAAAATTGTAAGATCAACTTCTTCTTTATTTTTAAAAGAAAAGTAAAGATATTAAAGAAGAAGCTATGTTTTGTTTTAATCGTTTAATAACCGTAATCAATAACGGTGTCGACTGTAGCGCGTTAATGAGAACGAATCGTCCACTGAGATTCGTGTATTTACTCAATCTTGCTTTAGATGAGTCAAAAGAAAATAGTAAAGAAAATTCAAGAAAGTAATTCAAGATTTAATTGAGTTTTCATTTCAAGAAAATGTTCAAGAATTAGAAATCAAGAAATTGTCCAATATCAATTTTAGTTATCAGGAAAATGAAGAATAGCTTGTAGGATTCGATAGGAAATCATAGCAATGATGAATACTAAAAATTACTTATCTTATCTATTGATGAATTATAGCTAGAACGATGGCGATGAATGAAGATTAGGGATCTTTTAAAGAAACTAGGGTTTCTCCTTCACTATCCCTTTGTCTTTTTCATCATTCCAATCTAGCCTTTAGCAAAGAGAATTATTAATCGTTTAATTCTTAATTTGCAACGAAATTATCAAGAACGCTGATCTTGCTCCAAATTAGGTCATTGATGATTCTTTTTCCTAAAGCTCACAATTCTCATAAGACCTAAAACTATTTTAGGATTTCATCACCATTTGATCCACCGATCTCCCTCGAATCCTTAACAAGCGGAGATTTCACTCACGCATCATGAAAATAAAAAAAATGAAGAATTAGAAATTTCATAACGCAAGAATTTAAAGAAACCGAGAATTAACAATTGATCACCTTTATTAAATCTTCTCAAATTTACACTTCTCAATTCGAGATTACAAGACTAAGCTCTCAATCACTCCTTTGAAAAGAGAATTTGTCGTCGATTTTTTCGTGACTCAATCGCCGTGAGACGTGGATCATTCGCGAATCTCTTGGTCCAGATGACGATCGGCGTTGCGATAATGGATCTTCGATGCCGTCGCTTGATGTTGATCTCAACGAATCATGATTTGGATCTTGAGTTGAATTGAATTGGATTTCGTTTTGATTTGTGCTTTGTAACTTGATGAATACCGAACAACGAACAACCTTTTCAATGAAGCCCTAGGTCCCTTTTTATAGGCTCCTCAATCTTCCACTAGAAGCTAGGTTAATTTTCTCAAAGAAGCTAGGTAGTTATCAAGCTTACATAAGAAGCTTGGCTGTTGTAGGGAAGCTTCTGGAGTAAACTAGGTAGTTCCAAGAGTCTTGAAGAAGCTTGGAGGTTACGAGGAATGTTCTGGAGAAGTCTCGATCCCGGCGCCTCCAACTCGGCCGCGGATCCGTGGCGGATCAGACTGAATTGGCCGCGGTTCCACGGCCATTTAGTAAGATTGATGCTTCATACTTCTGGGATGTTCTGATGTTGGCTTTAGGATCTTCTTTTGATATCTAGAATCTTTTTATCTCTTCTGAATCTCTGCCAGATTTTAAGTCTTTGACTTGCTCTATTTTATCGGCAAAATTGCGATTCTGATATTTGTCCCGAGGTATTTTTCTGCACAAAATCTCACTGAAGAATGGTGGAGATATAGAATATTATGCGTGACATGATAAACATACAATTTCCTTAAAAAGATGTTGATTATATACATAACACGTGGTATTTGATATTTAGTAGACGAACTTGTAATATGTGTTATATATATATCAACTATCCTTAAATGATTAGAAAAATGAGGAAATTGATATGTTCAAGATTGCAATATTTTCGACTGAACAAATTCCCCCAAACTTGATTTTGATCGTCTCAAGCAAACTTTTTTTATTCAAGAGAAGGAGAAAATAAAGAAAAAGAAAAACTAACTAGAACACTTTCGTAGGCAACACGATTGCACTGAGCATGTGCAACAAGCTTTTAAACCTCTAGGTGTCCCTAATAGGACGAGTGTTGTCTCCTGAGGATTTTCAGCGGATTGCACCCACAAAATCCAATAATAAAAGGAAGACAGTGAAAGTTACATATAAAGATAAGAATTATAAAAGAAAGAACTTGAAAGTCAGAGTTTCCAACTATACTAGCTTTTCGGTTGTCATGACCCTATCTTAATAGTCATGAAAAAATGTATGAAATCACATCATCCCTTAATAAAACATCGTCTTTATTCTTCATTCCTACCTTTCTTCCAAACACCGATCATATACCCCTACGTGTGTGTAAAGGACATCCCTACACTTGGAGAATTCAATTCAAGCTATCATACTCTTGTCCATCTACCTCAGTACTTTTTAGTCGGTGAATATTTTGGTTGGAATTGCTCACACATTCTTCCTGGGACCGTTAATACTTCTTGAGGTACTAACCGACCGATTACTCATGTGTTTGCAGATTAGGCGTAAGTAGCAATTTCCTCATTTTGCAACACCTAAGGCTTAGCAGTGACTCCCAAACCAGTTGGTCTAAGGCACTAGGTGATGAAGCACCCTCGCTATATTATTTTTTATGTTGCCTTGGTGATTACAAAACCAGTGTTCATTTTTCTTCACCATTTTATACTTTTATAATTTCTTTTCATACTTTGGCTTTTAGAGAAGAGTATTTCAAGATATCCTCTACTATCCCGAGTTTCAAGACGTGTGTAAGTGCATATAGTAGGGTATCAACATTCAGATGTTTGGTTTCCAGAATAGGAACTATTTTTCAGACTTATTTTTATCCTTAGATTAGTGACTTCCTTCATCTTACTAACCCTTGGGAGAACGGCTCAAAATTACTTATTACTAGTTTCGTCTAAGAAAACATCTAACTTTCTTTGTTTTCTTAAATTTTTTCAATCTTTTAAATGTAATTTTTCACTTTCTAATCTTTCATTATAAAAGATTAAATATTAAATATTTTTTATTTTTTTATTTTTTAATTTTTTATATGTTTTGTGCTTATGCAAAGTATGATGCAAAGTGATGCGTAAATAAGCCCAAACCTCCCCCAAACCTGTTTACAACAGTGCCATCACTGTTGCCATTTGTTAAATCTCAGAAACCTGTAGACTTGGGAGAAAAAGTTATTAATCGGGACAAGAATGAATGTACGTGAAAATCTCCCCCAAACATAAATTTTTTTATATACAATTTAACTCACCCACATTCTAAAGAGGAGACAATATTACCGAGACATGGAGGTGAGGTGGAGGAAAAATTAGTCATTATAAAGCAGCTCCTCTATGTTAGTTGTATGTATGCCCTAGAGGCCAGTATTGTACAGATGATGTATATTATATTGGATGCTTGGACATATATAGAGAGGACTTTCTTGCTCGATATGATAGTATGCTATTTGGTTGCCCTTTACTTTAACATGTATACTTATCTCTTTATACTGTCTTATCATTATATGTTGGTAAAACCCTTAGGATGTGTACTTGACTACCTGGACTATGATGCGGATCATACTAGTGGGGACATGGTAGTCCATAAGTACATCCTTCAAGGTCCCTAGTCGTGGATGTATCGAGACGGGGCATAGATACACCAGAATAGACTAGCGTATACGCATCTCGACCCATGAGATGGGCGATGGATGATCCCATATCCATTGGTGTTTGACATCAAAGATGGTATACGGGTGCTCAGTGGAGACTGGGTACACTGGACGGACTCGCCGAGAACTCCCAGATGGTATTATACCTTACGTCAGATGGCAGTTCTCTGGTGACACTTGTGCAGGTTAGTCTGTAGACGCGAGATCGTCATAGAGTCTTGTGTAATTCGCACTGTGCTTTGATTTCCACCATACCACGTCCATAAGGGCGTGCAAAACGGTGGTTTTTGGGTACAGTCCCGAGTCACATGGAGGCAATGAGCGATAGGAGGGGTTTCGTCTCTCCCGGTATTGGGGGTTGATGTTGCGCTGTGCTAGATTGGCCGTAACAGGGAAGTCCCTGGCAAGGGCTGATTAGAGATTTACTGGTAAGTGTTACCAGTAGTTTCTCGACCCGTTATGAGCCTCACATCGGCATGACTTATCGGTTATTGGGGTCTGACGTTTACCACCCCTAGACTTGATATGCGACATATCAGACGAGGAGACCGGACTGTACGGTAAGTGTTGCCGGCTGGCTTTCACAGGAGTTGGAGCGGGCTTGCTTGCTGATCTTCTGATCGCTCAATACCCGGGTAGCCGTTACGTCCATCTAGTACCGCTGACAGCTTGTGGGTGCGTGATGTGATCATCACCTACTGCCGGCGTATTGACGAGTCTTTAGAGTCCTACACAGAGGTTTTACTGGCTCAGGCAAAACGAAATAGGAGCGCATATGTGATATGTGCGAGACCGAGAATAAATGCGTGTATGTGATACCGTATTCTATTCTCGCGACTTTATGTATCGGTCGGTCATATATGATATGACCGGGTTATCGAATCAAGTGTTGATTCGATAAGTCGATACGATGGATGTTAGCCGGTTATATGAGATATGACCGGATTATTAAGTCAAGTGTTGATTTAATAATTAAGTGTATAATTGTATATTAGATATACTAATTTACATTTGCTAACACTTATTCACTTTAGGGTTTTTCTCACATGTGAACACTTGTATATATATATATATATATATATATATGTGTGTGTGATATATATATTAAAGTGTTTTCTTTTGTATCATGGTTGATGATACACTAGACTTGGATGTATGAGACTTACACCATGCTACTTATTATGTTGGGTTTTTATATTTTAAGTAATTACAAAATCAAGTGGAGGATTAGATCAATGCATGAAGCTTGTGGAAGCTTGTGGATGCATTGAGTAAGAACACTTAAGTTTGTTTTTACCATAGATATTTCATAACCCAACCATAAGTGTTAGCTATGGTTATGGCTCTACAAGAGTTAGTATATGATACTCACTCACCATGGTTAGACTACTCACTTAATCATTATCCTCATTTCTTTTCTTTTGTTCATCATCTTCTTCTTCATTGAGCAAGAGAAAAGCAAGCTAGGGTTTGATCCAAAGTGAGAATCCTTGTGAGAAACAAAATTCTAAAGAGAACCCACTTCCTATTTCTCCATCCTCTACTAGACTAGCACTTTAGTTTAGGGTGTTTACTTCACTAATTCTCTAGTTAGTGAAGTAGGAGCTGGAGTCGGAATTCCCTCGACGTAGATCATCTTCGGCCTCGGAGACTTCAAGAAAGGTCGCATCCTTCGCGTCGTGAAGCCATGCAAGAGCCCGGGAGAACTTTGATCGCAGTGAAGGGACTTCAACAAGGAGCAAATGAAGTGGAGGATCGATCTACAAAGGTTGTATATCCCGTTCCCTTTAGTGTAAAGTTGTTTACATGCCATTAGTTTCGCCTAAACTCTAGTTGACGATCTTGCTTAGGGTTGCGCGGCACATAAAATTTTAATTTTGGCATGGTCGATGCCTTGTAGAGACTTGCTAGTGTGCCTAGTAACCCTACAGTGGTATCAGAGCCTAGCTAGAGCATTAGGCGATGTGTTAACGAAGTTAAAACACCGAATGAACCCGAACACATCGAAATCAAACCCTCTCTGTACAGTTTGTAAAATCTGGGATTTTTCCAAATTAAAAATGCTTTAAAAAATCAGCAGGAAAATATAAGGAATACTGTGCAAAACGACACTGTATAGGGCCCAAGGTGCCGCGGATCCGCGGCACGAGCAAGGCTCGTGCTGCGGTTCCGCGGCCATATTGTGATGTCACCTTTAACTGTCTGCACAGTAATGTTCCTATTCAATTTCCTGATATCTTTCTGGGCATTTTTATCTGACTCAAGTGTTGAGTATTTTGGGGTTTATTTTGAAATCGCTGATTCGATCGGAGAATTTAATTTTGTTATGTTATTCCGGATAATTTAGAAAGTATTAAAATGTTCGAACGGATATCATTAACTCAATTTTTTCCCGGCACGAAAAACATTCAAGTGTTGAATTTTTATCGGGTTTTAAATCTTTCGGAAAAACGTGCATGTGATGTGACGGACCCTCTAGAAGACAACAAACCTTAACTCGATTATGTGACCGTCTTGAATTGCCCTTTGAACCTTAGGGTTTGGGGAAGTACGGCGTGCTACATGTGAGGCGTTGGCTTGACCTTTCTACGGCTGGACCGTTGCAACTGTGACGTATTCTGGAATTTTTGAACTCCGCTCAAGTGTTGAGCTATTGAGGAAATCTTGGTCATTTGATTATTCGATCGGAAAGTTTAATAATGTCTATTTATCTGGAATGTGATACAATATGTGGAATTCATACAGTTAGGCATGAAATGCGGAATATGTGATATTTCGGATTTACGATGTCTAAAGAGATTGTGGATTCCAAATGTTGTAGTTTTACACTATCTTTTCTATGATCGTAAGTGTAATATATGATATCGCTGGTTTCGTTGCTATATGTCAACGACAATTGGGATGCGCATATTTACTTACATTGATGACATGCGATGTTCTGTGTTGCTGGATATGTTATATTGGATCGTCGCGTTTTGAATAGCCGGGGGTTTTTGTGAGATGAGAGTTTTTATTTTCATTCATGTAAATTCAAATGTAATATTCTTTTATATTTGGGGCACTTCCGGGTTGAGGTTGATGTCACCTTTTGTATATTATTTACTTTTCCGCACTAGGATAGACCTAAGGCGGAGAGCACAAGTAACCGGGTTCTGGAGTCCAGTGGGAGACCAACTCGAGGAGTCGAGTCCGGGTCTCCTAACTCTAGAATTGGTAGGGTTGCTTGCCGCTCTCGTAGGGGTCTAGGGGTGTGGGATTGGCTATTCATCTCGACCGTGGAATCCGTGTTTTATAGAGGTTCAAAATAAAACACGGACGTCCTAGTATATCCAATGTTTCATATGTTTTTCTGCTGCGATATCTGTGATGTGATCATTTGATGTTCTGTGATAAATACTGTATATAGTATATATGATATATTATATATGCGTTACTTATGTTTTACACCAGCGCAAGCCCTGCCCCGCTCTGCCGTTAGTTACCTAACCTAACGGTGCACGAGGGGACATCGAGGCGAATGCGGATGGCATAAGTGTACGTCGTATTTATCTGTAATGTTTAGGTGACTTAAATGATGGGACTTCATTAATGTGATTAATGAAAGAAAAGAAACTTAAAAGATGTTGTAGAATCAAATTTTCAAATAAAAGGGTAGCTACAGTTTTGCTTTGCATAGCGGTATATTTGATATACCCTGCATCTTATTCGATGGGGAAAGAGCCGAGATCCCTTCACCGGGAGTGACCTCTTTAGCAAAACTGGCAGATGCTACAACACTCGGTTGGCTTTTGATTGCTTTTAGAGTTTTGCTTTGCATAGCGGTATATATGATATATCCTGCACCTTATTCGATGAGGAAAGAGCCGAGATCCCTTCACTGGGAGTGTCCTCTTTAGAAAAACTGAGGAAAGCCTCAAAATCACTCCATTTCAAAATTCACTCGATTCTACGACGATATCATGTTTTTTACGCTTATGGTTTTCTGAAAAACCTGCATAGCCCTCCGTCAATTCGGATAAGTAATATTTAGTATTCGTGCTGTGGTAGTTTGGCATGCGTCAAGGCGTAGTGTACGGTAGCTGATTATTACTTATCTGTAGCATGAGATGCGATCGGATTAGGGTATTCCTACGGCGTTGTTTGGCATGCGTCAAGGGTCATACGGGTGGGTTTAATTCAATCACGAATTGTACGGGTTGAACTTGACTAGCGGACTATGGGTTGTTTGGCATGCGTCAAGGTCATAGCACGCCAGGGGCAAAATTTTATCGGGAATTTCAAGTGTTGAGATTTGCAATGAGATTGCATGCCTTCTATGAGATAGTTGGATCCCGATACCCACTGCGAGTAATTGTTACTCTCGGGAGAGTGTTACACAGGACAATTAGCCGATCAAGTAGGTGTCTAGAAAGGTGTCAACGGGGTTACGCCTCTGGGAAAACGAGGTTTACTTTAATTAGGTCCGTGCGAAAGCACAGGGAAGCTCCTTCAAAGTACCGACACTGGCCTGGCTGAAAGATTGGCGAAGTTGTTGGGTGTAATTAATTCCGGCTAGTTTTTCCTTTTAGGGTTTGAAGGAAGATTTGATAAAAAACAGTGGGAGCCATCCTGATTAGATAAGATAATAACCAATCTGATCTTGCAAGAGCATACGCTAAAGTGTTTTCTTCTCTCTCTCTCCAGGTAGCGACCATATCATGCCTTAATAAAGATAATAATATGGATGTATTGACCGAACCCGCATGTTATACTGTGCTGGGGAACGTTGGTTCCGTTCTTTCTTATAAGAGTTATAAGACTGAACAGGATATAGGGGAATACCAGGATTCTCATGCCACCCGAATAAAGAAAGTACATGTTGATGCATTTTCTTCGGGTGTGTTCGTTATAGAGAACTGTTTCTCCATTTTCTCTACGTCCTGGGTATTAGATACCGGGTCAGGATCCCATATATGTAATCAGTTACATGGGCTTAAGAAAGGTAGAGAACTTGGAGAAGGCGATAAAGACATAAGGGTTGGAAATGGTGCAATTGTTGCAGCTAAAACCGTCGGGGAATATCACCTTGTATTGCCAACTGGTAATACATTGATTCTGAACGAATACTATTACATGCCAAACCTGATATGCAACATTATATCGGTTTCTTTGTTGAGTAAAGAGGGATATAATTTTGTATTACAGGATAATGTTATGAACATTTTCCTAAACCAAAAGTTGGTCGGATCAGGCACGATGTGCAATGGCATTTATGTTCTAAATCAATCAACAGTTCTGAGCATAACAAACACACACATGAGGAAGAGTTCAGAACTGAACGAATCCTTCTTGTGGCATTGTAGACTGGGTCACATTAATGCGACACGACTAGCTAAGTTGCATAAGGATGAATATTTAAATCTGTTTGAATTTTCATCTTATGACACTTGCCAGTCATGTCTCAAAGGCAAGATGACCAAAACTCTATTTACGGGACACGGAGAAAGAGTTACCGAACTCTTGGGACTGGTACATAGTGATGTACGCGGTCCCATGTCTACACATGTCAGGGATGGTTCTTCGTACTTCATTACATTCACTGACGATCTCTCTAGATTCGGATATGTGTTCCTGAAGAAACACAAATCAGATGCTTTGAGAAATTTAGAGAATATAAACAAGAAGTCGAGAACCAAACCGGGAAAAGTATTAAAATCCTTCGATCTGATCGAGGAGGTGAATACTTGAGCAATGAATTCCTGGACTTCCTAAAAGAGATAGGATTCTCTCTCAGCTAACTCCTCCATATACACCACAGCACAACGGTGTATCGGAACGGAGGAACCGCACCCTATTAGATATGGTACGCTCAATGATGAGTACAGCTGAGTTACCTATTTCCTTCTAGGGATACGCGCTTGAAACAGCCATAGACCTATTGAATAGAGTTCCTACCAAATCTGTGCCTACCACTCCATATGAGATATGGAAAGGGAAGAGACCACATCTTAAGATATGGGGTTGTCCGGCCTATGTCAAAAGACAAAATCCGGAAAAACTCGAGGCAAGATCAGTCTTATGTAAGTTTGTAGGATATCCCAAGAATTAACAAGGGTATATCTTCTACCATCCCGAGGAACAAAAGGTGTTTGTTTCTCGACATGCCACTTTCTTAGAAAAAAGTTTTCTTATGAAACAGATTAGTCACATTGAGGTAGAACTGGAAGAGGTTCCAGCAATACAAACCACAACAGAAGACTTGGTAGAACCAGAGGATTCGGTAGTTCCCGATGAACCCCAGCCACTTCGCCGATCTAGTAGGGTTCCTCACCCACCTGAGAGATACTACTGTTTTCTCATTGATGGTGGGAGCGAGGATTGCATCATGGTTGATGATGACCCAACTAGCTTCGAGCAGGCCATCACGAGTGGAGACTCAGTGAAATGGCTGGATGCAATGCTGTCCGAGATGGAATCCATGTACACCAACAAAGTATGGACTTTGGAAGTTTCTCCTGAAGGGGTAAAACCCATTGGGAGCAAGGGGATCTTCAAGAAAAAACTTGGTGTAGATGGGAAAGTGGAGACTTTCAAAGCTAGACTGGTTGCAAAAGGTTTTCGTCAAAGACCAGGTGTCGACTATGACGAAACCTTTTCTCCAGTAGCTATGCTTAAATCCATCCGGATCATGCTTGCCATCGCTGCATATCATGACTACGAAATCTGGCAAATGGATGTTAAGACCGCCTTTCTAAACGGTGATTTAGAAGAGTACGTGTACATGACTCAGCTAGAGGGCTTCGTAGATAGTGGGAGCAGCGGGAAGGTGTGCAAGCTGCTTAAATCCATTTATGGATTGAAGCAAGCATCACGGAGTTGGAACATCTGCTTTGACGTCGTTATCAAAGAGTTTGATTTCGTCAAAAACATAAATGAACCTTGTATCTACAAGAAGGTGGCAGAGAGTAAGGTTGTCTTCCTCGTATTGTACGTGGACGACATACTCTTGATAGGAAATGACATTCCTATGCTGCAATCGGTGAAGCTCTTCTTATCACAAAGATTCTCAATGAAAGATCTTGGTGATGCCTCCTGCATATTGGGAATTATGATCAATAGAGATAGATCTAAACGGATATTGGGATTGTCCCAATCCAGGTACATTGACACCATACTAAAGAGGTTTAGTATGGAAGAGTCCAAACGTGTGTTTTTACCCACAATCTCAGGGCTTACTCTCTCCAAAGAGATGTCTCCCAAGACTGATTTGGAGAGAGCTCGCATGCAAGGGATACCCTATGCTTCGGCAGTAGGCTCTATCATGTACGCGATGCTATGTACCAGACCCGATGTAGCATACTCACTAAGTGTAGTGAGTAGGTATCAAGCTGATCCTGGAGAGAGTCACTGGACAGCTGTGAAGAGCATTCTCAAGTACTTGCGAAGGACTAAAGAGATGCTCTTGGTGTATGGTAACAGAGAACTCCAAGCAGAGTCCTTTACCGATTTGATCTTCCAGAGTGATAAGGACGACTCTAAATCGCAGTCGGGATTTGTATTTACCCTTTACAGAGGGGCGGTTAGCTGGAAGAGTTCCAAGCAAGAAACCGTGGCAGACTCGACGATGGAGGCTGAATACATCGCTGCCAACGATGCTGCCAAAGAGGCTGTCTGGATCAAGAAGTTCATTACTGAACTTGGAGTAGTTCCATCCATTGAGCATCCAAATACCCTTGTATTGAGATAACAATGGAGAAGTGGCTTGGCCAAGGAACCCAGGTCCCATCAGCGATCTAGGCATATTCTGAGGCGGTATCACCTGATCCGGGAGATAGTTGATCGCCGGGTGATTGAGGTCAGGAGGGTTGACACGAAGAACAACACAGTGGATCTACTCACGAAGGCCATTCCCTAGATACAGTTTGAGAGACTCTTCGGGATGCTTGGTATGCGATACTATAGCAGCTGGCCCTAGTGCAAGTGGGAGATTGTTAGTTGTATGTATGCCCTAGAGGCCAGTATTGTACAGATGATGTATATTATATTGGATGCTTGGACATATATAGAGAGGACTTTCTTGCTCCATATGATAGTATGCTATCCGGTTGCCCTTTACTTTAACATGTATACTTGTCTCTTTATACTGTCTTATCATTACATGTTGGTAAAGCCCTTTGGATGTGTACTTGACTACCTGGACTATGATGCGGATCATACTAGTGGGGACATGGTAGTCCATAAGTACATCCTTCAAGGTCCCTAGTCGTGAGTGTATCGAGACGGGGCATCTATACACCAGAGTAGACTAGCTTATACGCATCTCGACCCATGAGATGGGCGATGGATGATCCCTTATCCATTGGTGTTTGACATCAGAGATGGTATACGGGTGCTCAGTTGAGACTGGGTACACTGGACGGACTCGCCGAGAACTCCTAGATGGTATTATACCTTACGTCAGATGGCAGTTCTCTGGTGACACTTGTGCAGGTTAGTCTGTAGACCCGAGATCGTCATAGAGTCTTGTATGATTCCCACTATGCTTTGATTTCCACCTTACCACGTCCATGAGGGCGTGCAAAACGGTGGTTTTTGGGTACAGTCCCGAGTCACATGGAGGCAATGAGCGATAGGAGGGGTTTCGTCTCTCCCGGTATTGGGGGTTGATGTTGCGCTGTGCTCGATTGGCCGTAACAGGGAACTCCCTGGCCAGGGCTGATTAGAGATTTACTGGTAAGTGTTACCAGTAGTTTCTCGACCCGTTATGAGCCTCACATCGGCATGACTTATCGGTTATTAGGGTCTGACGTTTACCACCTCTAGACTTGATATGCGACATATCAGACGAGGAGACCGGACTGTACGGGAAGTGTTGCCGACAGGCTTTCACAGGAGTTGGAGCGGGCTTGCTTGCTGTTCTTCTGATCGCTGAATACCCGGGTAGCGGTTACGTCCAGCTAGTACCGCTGACGGCTTATGGGTGCGTGATGTGATCATCACCTACTGCCGGCGTATTGACGAGTCTTTAGGGTCCTACACAGAGGTTTTACTGGCTCAGGCGAAACGAAATAGGAGCGCATATGTGATATGTGCGAGACCTAGAATAAATGCGTGTATGTGATACCGTATTCTATTCTCATGACTTTATGTATCGGTCGGTCATATATGATATGATCGGGTTATCGAATCAAATGTTGATTCGATAAGTCGATACGATGGATGTTAGCCGGTTATATGAGATATAACAGGATTATTAAGTCAAGTGTTGATTTAATAATTAAGTGTATAATTGTATATTAGATATACTAATTTACATTTGCTAACACTTATTCACTTTAGGGTTTTTCTCACATGTGAACACTTGTATATATATATATATGTGATATATATATTAAAGTGTTTTCTTTTGTATCATGGTTGATGATACACTAGACTTGGATGTATGAGACTTACACCATGCTACATATTATGTTGGGTTTTTATATTTTAAGTAATTACAAAATCAAGTGGAGGATTAGATCAATGCATGAAGCTTGTGGAAGCTTGTGGATGCATTGACTAAGTCCACTTGAGTTTGTTTTTACCATAGATATTTCTTAACCCAACCATAAGTGTTAGCTATGGTTATGGCTTTACAAAGGTTAGTATATGATACACACTCACCATGGTTAGACTACTCACTTAATCATTATCCTCATTTCTTTTCTTTTGTTCATCATCTTCTTCTTCATTGAGCAAGAGAAAAGCAAGCTAGGGTTTGATCCAAAGTGAGAATCCTTGTAAGAAACAAAATTCTAAAGAGAACCCACTTCCTATTTCTCCATCCTCTACTAGACTAGCACTTTAGTTTAGGGTGTTTACTTAACTAATTCTCTAGTTAGTGAAGTAGGAGCTTGAGTCGGAATTCCCTCGACGTAGATCATCTTCGGCCTCGGAGACTTCAAGCAAGGTCGCATCCTTCGTGTCGTGAAGCCATGTAAGAGCCCGGGAGAACCTTGATCGCAGCAAAGGGACTTCAACAAGGTGCAAATGAAGTGGCGGACCGATCTACAAAGGCCGTATATCGCGTTCCCTTTAGTGTAAAGTTGTTTACATGCCATTAGTTTCGCCTAAACTCTAGTTAACGATCTTTCTTAGGTTTGCGCGGCACATAAAATTTTAATTTTGGCATGGTCGATGCCTTGTAGAGACTTGCTAGTGTGCCTAGTAACCCGACACTCTAAAAACATAAGCTCCTCCGTGGGGTCAATGAAAAAATACGGTTTTAATCGATCCCCATTCACTTTGAAAATTGTATCGTTTTTACTATTTTCAACCTCAACTGCCCCGTGCAGGTATACATACCGCACAACAAATGGTCCTTTCCAACGAGATCATAGCTTACCCGCATGAAGATGGAAACGTGAATCATAAAGAAGGACTTGTTGACCAGGGGTAAAAAAATTTCTCAAAATATTTTTATCGTGGAATACCTTAGTCCGGATCTTTACTATCACCGCATTATCGTAAGCTTCATCGCGGAGTTCGCTTAGCTCGTTTAATTGCAGCTTCCGAAAGTTGCAGGCTTGATTTAAGTCATAGATCAGTTCTTTAATGGCCCACATTGCTTTATGTTCAATATCAATTGGAAGGTGACAAGCCTTTCCAAACACTAGGAGATAAGGAGACATACCAAGATCAATCTTATAAGCAGTATGAAATTCCCAGAGAGCATCCGTCAATTTGGTTGACCAATCTTTCCGGTTTTTAGAAACTGTTTTCTCCAGAATTTGTTTGACTTGCCTATTGGAAATCTCAGCTTGACCGCTCGTTTGGGGATGATAGGGCGTGGAATGTTTGTGGTTGATTGCATATTTCCGCATCAAAGTCTCGAAAGACCGATTACAGAAATGCGTCCCGTTATTACTAACGATAACGCGAGGGTGTCCAAATCGTGAAAAGATATTTTCTTTCAGGAACTTAATAACAACCTTGTTGTCATTAGTGCGACATGGAATAGTTTCAACCTATTTTGAGACATAATCAACCGCTAACAAGATGTAAAAATTCCCAAAAGAGTTTGGAAAAGGACCCATAAAATCAATACCCCAAATGTCGAAAATTTCAAAAACCAAGATTGGTTGATGTGGCATCTCATTTCTCCGAGAAATCCGACCCGTGTGTTGACATTCTGGACAGGTTTTGCAATGATCGAATGCATCTTTGAATAATGTCGGCCAGTAAAAACCGTATTGCAAAACTTTCTCCGCCGTCTTCCGTGGACCAAAGTGACCACCGTAAGCCTGATCAAGACAAAAAGACAGAACACTCTTGAATTCATCATTGGGGACACATTTGCGAATAATTTGGTCAGGACAATATTTAAACAAATAAGGTTCATCCCAGTAAAAATGCTTTACTTAGGATAGAAATCGATAATTGTCTTGTTTAAACCATTCACTAGGAATAAGTCCCGTTGCAAGATAATTCACAATATCCATGAACCAAGGTTCGCAGGATGTGGTCAAGAGCTGTTCTTCCGGAAAAGAATCGTTAATTCGTAGGGTCACAACTGGTGAAGAAGAGATGCGTGAAAGATGGTCGGCTACTACATTTTCACATCCTTTCTTATGTCGAATGATAAGATCAAATTATTATAATAGAAGGATCCAACGTATTAACCTACCTTTAGCATCTTTCTTCGATAAAAGATGTTTTAAGGCGGAATGGTCAGCGTAAACCATAATCGGTGAGCCAATCAAGTAAGGCCTGAATTTTTCTAATGCAAATACAACCGTCAAGAGTTCTTTCTCAGTAGTTGTATAATTAATTTGAGCATCATTCAAGGTCTTACTTGCATAATAAATCACATGTGGCATCTTATCAATGTGTTGTCCTAAGACTACACCAACAGCGAAATCTGATGCATCACACATAAGCTCAAACGGGTGGTTCCAATTGGGAGATGATAGAATAGGGGATGTCGTGAGAGAGTTTTTAAGTGAGTCAAAAGCAGCCTCACATTCCGAGTCAAAGTGAAATGTTGTATCCTTGGCCAAGAGAAGAGTTAAGGGTCTAGCAATTTTGCTAAAATCCTTAATGAATCTCCTATAAAATCCTGCATGACCTAGGAAAGATTGTATATCTTTGACGCATTTGGGATGAGGAAGGTTATGAATGACATTTATTTTAGCTCTGTCGACCTCAATGCCTTTCCGTGAAATGACATGTCCAAGCACAATACCCTCATGGACCATGAAATGACATTTTTCCTAATTCAAAGTTATGTTCTTATCTTTACAACGAGTAAGAACTGCATCAAGATGAGATAGGCAGTCATCAAAAGAGTCCCCGAATATCGAGAAATCGTCATGAAAATCTCCAGAAAATTCTCGACCATATCCGAGAATATCCCCATCATATACCGCTGAAATGTAGTGGGAGCATTGCATAACTCAAAGGGCATGCGTCTATAAGCAATGGTACCGAAAGGACAAGTAAATGTGATTTTATCTTGATCCTTTTCAGCAATAGGGACCTGGTTATAGCCAGAGTATCAGTCCATGAAACAATAATATGCATGTCCAGCTAATCGTTCCAGCATCTGGTCAATAAAAGGTAGAGGGAAGTGGTCTTTCCTTCTAGCGGCATTGAGTTTCCTGTAATCAATACATACACGCCACCCTGTTTGAGTGCGTGTCTGGATTAACTCATTAGCCTCATTATATATGACCATGATGCTAGATTTCTTAAGGACTACATGAATAGGACTGACCCATTGGCTATCAGAGATTGGGTAAATGCTACTACTGTCAAGGCATTTGACGATTTCTTTCTTTACCGCCTCCTTCATAACAGGATTCAACCGTATTTGTGGTTCTCGGGTTGGCTTGGCTTCATCCATCAGATGTATATGATGTTCTACAATCAAGGGACTAATCCTTTTGATGTCAGCCATTGTCCAACCAAGGGCCCGCCTATTAGATCTCAGGACCATCAAAAGAGCGTTCTCTTGCTCTAAGGCTAGAGAAGCGGATATGATCACTGGTAAAGACTCATTCTCACCTAAATATGCATATTTAAGATGAGAAGGTATCGGTTTGAGATCTAATATCGGTGGAGAGACAATAGAAGGTGAGGTCAGAGAATGACATTCGGATTCTCGAAGAAGTTCATAGCCTGCGAAGGATGCAGACTCGGAAAGTGATGAGTCAAAAGGTTCAGACTCAGTAGTGGACTCGTCAAAGGTGTCCTCACTATACTGTGCAAGATCAAGCAATGATGTGCTAATATCGTCGAGATCATCAAAGCAAAGTTCATCAACCTTGCAGCTTTCGGAAGCTATCACATGGACAGAACAGACATCAAGAATGTGAGCAGAGGGTTCAGACGGCTGACTTCCAATCTTATAAATGTTCGTCTCAATTGACATCTTCCCGAAGGATAGGGTCATAGAACCGTTTTGACAATTAATGACAGCATTGGAAGTGGCAAGGAAGGGTCGACCAAGAATCACCGGAATTTGGTTCTGTGGATTCGCTATAGGCTGTGTATCGAGAACAATAAAGTGCACAGGGAATATAAATTCCTAGACTATTATCAACACATCCTCAAGCTCACCCCTAGGTTTGGTGATTGATTGGTCTGCCATTTGGAGAGTACAATGAGCTGGTTCGAACTCTCCAATCCCTAAGTGCTCATAGACAGAGTATGGAAGCAGGTTAACACTAGCGTAAGGTCAAGTAAAGAATGGTTAATGTTTTACCCCCAATAGAAATCGAGATTGTTGGACAGCCAGGATCCTTACGTTTCTTTGGTAATTGTGAGGTAAAAGCAGTGCTAACATTTTTCGTCATGAATACCTTTTTGGGCACTTGAGTCTTCTTCTTCCTAGTGCACAACTCCTTAAGAATTTTCGCATAAGCTGGGACTTGTTGGATAGCATCTAGAAGAGGGATGTTGATGTTAACCAGTTTAAACATTTCCATAATCTTCTCCATATTTGGACTCGATTTGTTTCCCCTTAACCGATTCGGATAAGGAGCTTTAGCAATAAGAGTTGGGTCCAACATTGGAGAAGGTCGTGCGGGTGGAACAGATCCCAGAATTGAGGTGGGGATCGTCTTTGGTTGACTAGAAGAAGTGGGCTGAGGGTTCGAGCCTTGAGGAAAATGGAGAATAGGCTCTGAAGAAGATGAACTAGAGTCAGAAGTGGAAGTGGGAGTGGAAGTGGAAGTGGAAATGGAAGTGGAAGCCGGGGTGTTATTGACATTTTCATCATTATCAATCTCTTCACCGACTTGATTATTTAGCACTCTTCCAGATCTCCATGTTGTAATGGCACTCACATTGTGGTGTTGTGAGTGCCCTGGATTCGGTAGGGATTGAGACGGAAGTTTCCCTTTCTCTCTAGCACTCATTTCGGCATTTAATCGTTCAATTTGTGCTTCTATCGATTTAATACACTCACCGCGGGAGTCGGAGTTCATCTTTATGTCATCGACAGAAGACTTCATCTCAGCTGAGACATGCATGAAATTTTTCAGAAGAAAATTCATGGTTTGTTCGAGTGAAGAGGAGTTATCAGTACCGGCCAATTGCAAAGAATTATTAAACGGTGCAGAAGTGTTGGCCTTATTTTGAAAATTTTGTGGTTGATAGGGGTGCTGAGTCAATTGTAGTGGTTTCTGTTGTTGTGGAGGGCTCCTTTGAAAGTTATTTTGGTTCGGAACCGTATTTTGAGTTTGGAGTTGGTTCCAAGCAAAATTAGGGTGATTCCTCTAACCCTGATTATAAGTGGAAGAATAAGAATCGTTTCTAGGTCTTTACTGAAATGCTGCATGTAACATTTCAGAAAAATAAAAATATTATTTCTGGGAATTTTTATAATTTAATATTAATTTTAATGAATATTTTAATATTTCGGTTTAATTAAATACCGATAAATGGGGAAAATTTTGGAAAATTATGGAAATTACTAAAAAGAGGGTACTTTATGTGATTTAAGCAAATTATGAGAGTTTATGATTTATTAGACTCTAATTTTGTGCTAATCGCGATAAAAAATCGCTAATCGGATTTTAAGCGTGTTTTGTGCACATGTCTTTTTTTTACACTTGTTACATTATCCTACATGATTTGGGGTGTATGGGTATTTGTTTTGGGTTTACTATTGAGGAGAGAAGAAATAGAAAAGGGAAAGAAAAGAAAAGAAAGGTCAAGAGAGACAAAGGTGAGGGTTGCTTTGACTTGGCCATCCCCTCTTCATCATTCACTCATTTCTCGCCTCTCCCTTTCACCCTTGCTGCTGCTGCTACTTCCTCCCTCCTCCAACCCCCACTACCCATTCATTTCATCATAATCAACACCTCAAACCCCCATCACCCATTTCATTAAAAATATGCACAAGCCCGCAAGCAACACACTAGACCAAGAAAACTTGCATTTTGGACACTTGGGGCAACTTAAGAATTTTCTTGAGTTGCCAAATGAGGTATTTTCTGAACAATTAGCTTAGTTTTCCCATTGCTTTTACATCTATGTTAAAATTGTAACCGATATTGTGTGGTTTTGGGGAGTTTGAAAACTTGAGTTGAGGATTAGAGTTATAGTTGAAACCAAAGGTGAAATTAGGGTTACTGGATGCTATACAACCTTTGTGGTGATGGATTGGAGACTTAAACCAGGGACTATAAACCCAAACACGGATTTAGAAACCTCGATATCGGATAAATGTGTGAATTGTGAAGGTATTCTGGAATCTGGAGCAACCCGGGGACACTAGAAATGATTTTGCAATTACTGGGAGTCATGCAGGCACCTAGGAAGCTACCACCAAGACCTGAGCCCTATGCCCCAACCCAAGGCCGCCGATTTATCCATTCTGGCCGCCATTTGCGGCCAGAGCAGGGAATTAAGGTCCCAGGTTTGGTACATGGCTCCTTTTGCACTAAATTAGACCCCTCCTCTATGCTGTTTTGGCTAATTGTCACCTGGGGAAAATCTGGGAGTGTTTCACTTAGTTTCTGGAATTGTTTTGCGGCTTTTAATGAATATGAATAGGGTATTTGGTATTGTGTTTCCGTCGTGTGGCGTTTGGACGTCCACGACCAGGGGTATTTGTCGTGTTTTGCACGCGAAGCTATAGGTTTTAGCCTATGAGCGAAACTTGTGCCGTTTTGGTTTTCCGCCTTGATTTTAATACGCATTGTGATTGTTTATTATTGTAGGTACCTTCATGTGGATTCCGAGGCGTCGGAGCGTGGCGTCATCGACAAGCAAGAAGCAAAGTGAGTAGAATATATCTACGGGGAAAGTCGGGTGGATGGCGTATAGTACCCCCGCAGTTCGTTGTGATGTATACGAATACGTATACACACATATATATTTTATATGTTGATTTGAGTTTATCGATGATAAAGATGGATTCTAGGTATTCTTGGATTGATTTAAGTGTTAGTTGCGAGACCCTAGAGTAGAGGTTGCACCCACACATACGCACACATATACTTGCATACATTCTTTCCTTTACCTGTGCGTATATGGGGTTGTGTATATTTACACATGGGTATGGGACTATGTGTTCATATACTGGATTTGAGGATAGTACTGGGGATATGAGATGAGTCGATGAGATTGGATTTGAGGCCGTGAGATCGGTGACATGACAGGGTTCGTATTTGAGATACGACTTGATGTTTTAGCGGGTCCTTTGGCGTAGTGTTTCATACACCTGCTTGCATACATAGATGGTATCAGTGTTGTACTAAACGTAGGTCAGTATCCCGGATCATGATATTTGATAAAGATGATACCAGATGAATAATGTGATTGATGTGACTTTGACCCGTACCCAGATTTGGGATGCCGTAGGACGGAATTACGTACGAGCTATATATTGGTGATAGATCTGAACTCTTGACTTGAGAAGATCATATTATAGATATTGTATCGATTGTAATACTTTGAGGCGGGATCACCGACTGCTATATATATATATATATGTATGTATGTATCGACTCAGATGTTACGAAGATTCCATACCTTTCGCTTAACCTGTTAGCTCAGCCCTATAGTTAGTGTAGTTGTTAGACTAGATTCGATTCCAACCTTTTTCAAAACAAACGAATCGTCGGTATTTTAAAAGACAGGCCAAGAGATTCTACGGATATTTCAAAGGATGCAACTTTTCTTAAAAACACCGTAGCCCTTATTTTCAAAACACCACGATTCGTGTTATTTCAAAAGGCACAACAATATGACTTATAATTATGTTAAATGCAGATTAGTTATCATTGTGTTTATCATTTAGCTCCCGCACATTATTGCTGTTCGCTCCGCATCGCATATTTATATTGTGATTTCATATACAATTATTGATATCATGCTGTTAGGACACCAGCACCATTACCGATGCTGCGTATGTTCCACGTACACTTACTTGCCGGTTCACACACATCATCATCGGTAATTGCCATGTCGCGTACACTTTAGACAATACTATTCATCGACATAGCTTGTTAGCTGATAGTTTCGACATAATATTAGTTTACATTCCGTATATGCCAGTTTAGACATTGCAGTTATTACTTGCTACTTCATTCATATTATTATTCACCGTTATGCCGTATTCTGGAGTTTTATGCCTATATTCACTGTTTTATGCCTATATTCATTGGTAATTGCCATCGTCCACTATGAGTTTTCATGATTGCTGATGGATTTCGAGACCCGATTCGAGGAGTTGGATAAACCGTCTCGGGTACATGGTGGGCCCGGTAAAGTACCCCGGAGCAAGAAGTTTGAGTTGTATTCGATGAGCCTGGCAAGGGAGCACTACCTACCGGTAATTTTACCTGACGCGTCGAATATCCGGAGGATACCGTCGTGGTCTTGTGATTGATGTTAGGGGCCGATCCGGACTGACGGCGCCTTAGACATTGAGATTTGAGACACAGATATATTGATATATTGGGATTAATGTTTTGTGTCGATGCTAGACACTGTTTATGTTGATTTTATTGATGATGCCTCGTTTTAAATATACAGAAATCTTACTAAGTTATGAAAGCAGTTTCTCCATTTACATGTTTTCTGTTTTCATGCATTCATACCTCATTCATTTGATATATTGCTACCTGAGGCACTGACATGAGCACATGGGATTACACTTATGTATAGATGGTTACCCTTGCCACCTTTTCATGCTTCAGACTTGTCATTTCAGGATTATATATTGATCGTATGACCTAGGATTGCGTCATACATGCGATTTCTGCTCGTAGATGTTTTCTATTCACGAGTTGGAAACTCACCCCCGTTATGCCACAGTTTCTTGCAGGTTTTGCCGTAAAGGTTTCATTACGGCTTTATTGGCACACTGCTTCTTTTCCGGGTGATTTGCTTGGTAGGTGGGTTCACTTGCATCGTGACCACCATTATATCATGTATATTATTTATTTCAGTTGTATCTAGTTAAACTCCATCAACCAAACATGTATTTATTTCAGAGATAGAGACCAGTGATCTTTATTCTTTCGACCATAGAGTCGCGCGTTATATTTCTATAGATCTCTTGCTGTTTTTAGTTTGCTTTTCAGCTTTGATTCTCTCCCTTCGGCGTTGTATATTATATTGCTTGCGTGGTTGTGACCGTCGATTGACGAAGAGCTAGTTCCCGCTTGGGGATGCCTTTATTCATTATATATGCTTTATCAGGTTTTGTACCCGTTTGGGGTCAGTATTTACAAAGGAAACTCTGCTGAAATTTTTAGAAAACACTTGTGATTTTAAAAATGCATATTTCGTCGTATGTTGCAAAACTACTTGATTTAAATTGGTTTTTCCTTCACTCTACAACTTTTCTTGTTTTGGATTTCTGGGTTTTCAGCTTACTTAGATTACGTAGGCCTCGGGTCGTTTCGTAATTTAAGTGTCGGTCATATTCCGTATTTTTCGGGTCGTGACAAAGTTGGTATCAGAGCGTTAGGTTTTACATCCTAAGTGTAGGATGACCCTGGTTGATGGAGTAGGTAGCTTGAGTAGAGTGACGTACCGTACGTATGTTCCGCGGTATATTTACAATACGCTACTCCACTTAAGAAGCCTTAGGATGTACATTTCTTTGCTCAATATTGTATTCATTCATGATCTAGCCTCATCGGTACCAGTTTATGGTTTTGCTGTCACGATTACGGGCAGGGAGAGCTACGGCTAGAGTTGCGGTCAGCACGAGCTCGTCACGAACGAGGACTGACCAGGGCGTAATTCCGGCGACATACGATTGCAGAGATGTGTCTTTTTATTATGTTTTCGCGCCACGAGCGTTTGATGGATCGTTGTATGAGATTTCTCGGACGTGCAGATTTGCGCCAGAGGATTGAGCCACTGATAGAGGCCAACCAGAATGTGATGACCATGGAGGTGTCGCTTGTTCATGATGATTGAGGCACTGTTCAGCATGCAGACGAATTGGCCAGTTGTTGCTGCGAACAACGAGATATTGCCCCAGATGTTGGAGCTATTGCAGTACGAGTTGTACCTAGAGATATGATAGAAGGTCGCTAGTCACCCGAGGATGAATGACTAGGACATGTAGTTCGTTCGCTTACCCCGATGCGAGGTCATCAAATAGATTGATTCCAGCTAGGGGCGACTTCACGTGGATACGTTGAGAGTCGACTAAGGCGATCGAATGTCAGAAACCCATATTCCAAGTTTAAACTATTCGGAAAGACATGCAGGCAATTCTATGGACCCTTTAGAATAATGAAACCCTAACTCGACATAATGACCGTGTGAAAGCATTTGAACCTTAGGGTTTCTGGCAGTTCCGCGGCGCCATTAGTGAGGCTTGGGTTTGCCCTTCTACGGCTGGTCCACCGATGCTGTGGTATGTACTCGATACTATTAAACTGTACCTAAGATGTTGAGCTCTTAGGGGATTATGAGGTTTTGACGAATCGATCGAATGGTTCGACTTCATTCGGATGCTAGGTGGTGAGATGCACTTTTTGGGAGACTTCAGATACGAGGATAGCCGTTGGAGCACAGTCCATGCAGCCACGACGAGACGAGTCCGAAGCAGTCGACATTAGAGAAAAGTGGAGTAAGAGGTTCGTATGTGATCTTGATAAGAAGACATTCTACTCCGCCGACATCAGAGATGCGATACGCATGCAGAGGCGTTGTGTATGGATATATCTTCCAGAAAGATTCGCGATGAGTATTCAGCCATTCCGGAATAAGAAACAGATATAGTAAAGGACGATGACTTCCGGACAGTTCGGCAGAGATGAGATTTGAGAGACCTCGACAGGACCTTTCTGGAATACTATACGAGAAGACTTCGACCAGGAGCGGTCATATTACGCACACCCAGCAGGCCAGAGTTCAGCATCGTCGACGAGACATGCTATGAGTGACCACGACAGTTGGCCAGAGATCATTAGAGGATATGCCAGAGCGGACTACTTCCATTATCGTTTCCATATTGGACTGTTGAGCCGGAGAGCTATGTACTTAGCAATTCGCAGTGAGAGACGAGGGCCTAAGGGCACTCGATGACGGGCCATGATCGGGAGGTAAGTAGATATCTGCTCCGCTAAGCATTGGATGCACCGACACCTTCTCGACTTCGAAGGAGGAACTATCGACGACAGTATTTATGATTTGTGATTTGGTGATTCGATTATCACGTATCCGTCACCTTGGATTTCGGTATTTTGGGCGATCTATTCACATGATTGATTTTGATGGTTGAGTTTCATGATATTTGTTTTTGTGCACCATGGTTGCACCTACTGAGTATTTACGATTTGTGCACAGTTATTTCACTTGATATCGTTTTTGTGCCTTGGCTGCACAAGCTCATGATTTCATGGATTTCATACAGTTGGGTTGATTTTGTGCATATGGCATGCACCTGATTTGATTTTTGCACTCGGTATAGTTCATATATGCTTGCTGTGCTGTGATATGTATTTTGTGCACTCCAGTTGCACAGGACTTCGATTTGATGTTATTTGAGGTATTGGTTTTGACTTCATGCCTAGGGCATGCATATGATTTGACTTATGCTTATGGCATAGTTTTCACGCACTTTTAATGTTTTGATTAGATTTTGTGCTCACTGATGCAAATGGTTGTGAGATTTGATACCACGGTATACCTTATTTGGATTTGAGATGTGTTGTATACCGTTGATTTCGATTGTGATACTCGATATTTGTTTTGTGCACCTTATGCACCTAATTGGATTCTTGCGCATATTTGACGTGCTTGGATTGGATTTTGCACATGTTCGGCGCTTAATATTGGATTTCGTGATTTCGTGCATAATGGATGCACCTGATTTGGATTTTTGCACATGTTGAGCGCATTATTTGAGATGCGATTTTGGTGCACACCAGATGCACTAAATCGGATTGTTTGTGCATATCAGATGCACCTGATTTTGCTGTCCGGCACACTTGTTACCCTTGACAGATGTTTCGTGTACACTCGATGCACTTAGATGTTGTTTTCGTGCCCATATATGGCACATTCATGGATTTTGATTTCCGTGCGCACCAGACGCACGTAGCATTCATAAGCACATTTTGGGATTGATTTCTTATGGAGCAGTACGTTTTTATGATATTTATTATTGTTTCGTACTGAGCAGGACTAGTCAGAGGACAGTACCTGGATATATTTTGCATGCATTGATAGTTTTTGAAGGGATTTCCAAAAAGGGAGCTATAGTCTCAGTATTTACCTACGTGTCTGATATGACAGGAAACGTTTAAAACAAGGAAACCCTTCTAAATTGTTTTCAAAACGGCGGTACGTGCATATAAACAACGGATATATATATATACTGTTATTTTCTTATAATAGACGTCCGCCACTGTGCCGCGATATGCGCATCGCGCAGCGATTTTAGACGGTTTGGCATGCATTTGTTCCGATGTTTTAA
Source organism: Agapanthus africanus (assembly GCA_030015575.1). Classification (NCBI taxonomy): domain Eukaryota; kingdom Viridiplantae; phylum Streptophyta; class Magnoliopsida; order Asparagales; family Amaryllidaceae; genus Agapanthus; species Agapanthus africanus. Next base: position 391,746,739 of record JASDDO010000026.1, on the reverse strand, counting down.
TGATAACGACATGTATAGTTTTGACATATATATCATGTTGATTTTGTTCTGGATTTGACATTGATGTCTTCCCTATGACTCCGATGATTGCGAGATTGCTTGACGGAGTTTTGATTTTGTGTTATCTCCTCATTGTTCATGCGCATGCATTGAGCTATGATGCGTTTTATGTATTGATGATTTCAGGACCCCGACGACTTGGACTTTTTAATGAAATGTTTTAGTATTTGAGGGGTTTAAATTTAAATTCGGGGACCGAATTTCATTAAGGGGGAAGATTGTAACATTTTATAAAAATAAAAATATTAATTGTGGGAATTTTTATAATTTAATATTAATTTTAATGAATATTTTAATATTTCGGTATAAAAAAATACCGATAAATGGGGAAAAATTCGGAAAATTATGGAAATTACTAAAAAGAGGGTACTTTATGTGATTTAAGCAAATTATGAGCGTTTATGATTTATTTGACGCTAATTTTGTGCTAATCGCGATTAAAAATCGCTAATCGGATTTTAAGCGTGTTTTGTGCACATTTTTTTTACACTTGTTACAATTTCCTACATGATTTGGGGTGTATGGGTATTTGTTTTGGGTTTACTATTGAGGAGAGAAGAAATAGAAAAGGAAAAGAAAATAAAAGAAAAGTCAAGAGGAATGGGCAAGAGAGAGAAAGGTGAGGGTTGCTTTGACTTGGCCATCCCCTATTCATCATTCACTCATTTCTCTCCTCTCTCTTTCACCCTTGCTGCTGCTGCTGCTGCCTCCCTCCTCCAACCCCCTCTACCCCTTCATTTCATCATAATAAACACCTCAAACCCCATCACCCATTTCATTAAAAAGATGCACAAGCCCTCAAGCAACACACTGGACCAAGAAAACTTGCATTTTGGACACTTGGGGCAACTCAAGAATTTTCTTGAGTTGCCAAATGAGGTATTTTCTGAACCATTAGCTTAGTTTTCACATTGCTTTTACATCCATGTTAAAATTGTAACCGATATTGTGTGGTTTTGGGGGGTTTGAAAACTTGAGTTAAGGATTAGGGTTTTAGTTGAAACCAAAGGTGAAATTACGGTTACTAGAGGCTATACAACCCCTGTGGTGATGGATTGGAGACAAAAACCAGAAACTAGAAACCCAAACACGGATTTAGAAACCCCGATATCGGATAAATGTGTGAATTATGAAGGTATTCTGGAATCTGGAGCAACCCGGGGACACTAGAAATGATTATGCAATTACTTGGAGTCGTGCAGGCACCTAGGAAGCTACCACCAAGACCTGAACCACATACCCCAACCCAAGGCCGCCAATTTATCCATTATGGCCGCAATTTGCGGCCAGAGCAGGGAATTAGGGTCCCAGGTTTGGTCCATGGCTCTATTTGCACTAAATTAGACCCCTCCTGTATGCCGTTTTGGCTAATTGTCACCTGGGGAAAATCTGGGAGTGTTTCACTTAGTTTCTGGAATTGCTTTGCGGCTTTTAATGAATTTGAATTCGGTATTTGGTATTGTGTTTCCGTCGTGTGGCGTTTGGACGTCCACGACCAGGGTTATTTGTCGTGTTTTGCACGCGAAGCTATAGGTTTTAGCCTATGAGCGAAACTTATGCCGTTTTGGTTTTCCGCCTTGATTTTAATACGCATTGTGATTGTTTATTATTGTAGGTACCTTCACGTGGATTCTGAGGCGAAGGAGCATGGCGTTTTCGACTTTGGCAAGGAAGAAGCAAAGTGAGTAGATTATATCTACGGGGGAAGTCGGGTGGATGGCGTATAGCACCCCCGCAGTTCGTTGTGATGTATACGAATACGTATACACACATATATATTTTATATGTCGATTTGAGTTTAACGATGATAAAGATGGATTCTTGGTATTCTTGGATTGATTTAAGTGTTAGTTGCGAGACCCTAGAGTAGAGGTTGCACCCACACACACGCACACATATACTTGCATACATTCTTTCCTTTAGCTGTGCGTATATGGGGTTGTGTATATTTACACATGGGTATGGGACTTTGTGTTTATATACTGGATTTGAGGATAGTACTGGGAATATGAGATGAGTCGATAAGATTGGATTTGAGGCCGTGAGATCGGTGACATGACAGGGTTCGTATTTGAGATACGACATGATGTTTTAGCGGGTCCTTTGGAGTAGTGTTTCATACACCTGCATGCATACATAGATGGTATTAGTATTGTACTAGACGTAGGTCAGTATCCCGGATCATGATATTTGATAAAGATGATACCAGATGAATAGTGTGATTGATGTGACTTTGACCCGTACCCAGATTTGGGATGTCGTACGACGGATTTACGTACGAGCTATATATTGATGATAGATCCGAACTCTTTACTTGAGAAGATCATATTATAGATATTGTATCGACTTTAATACTTTGAGGCGGGATCACCGACTGCTATATATATATATATGTATCGACTCAGATATTAGGCGGTTTCCTTGTCTTTCGTTTAGCCTGTTAGCTCAGCCCTATAGTTAGTGTAGTTGTTAAACTACATTCGATTCCTACCTATTTCAAAACAAACGAATCATGGGTATTTTAAAAGACAGGCCAAGGGATTCTACGGATATTTCAAAGGATGCAACTTTTCTTAAAAACACCGTAGCCCTTATTTTCAAAACACCACGATTCGTGTTATTTCAAAAGGCACAACAATATGACTTATAATTATGTTAAATGCAAATTAGTTATCATTGTGTTTATCATTCAGCTCCTGCACATTATTGCTGTTCGCTCTGCATCGCATACTTATATTGTGATTTCATATACAATTATTGATATCATGCTGTTAGGACACCAACACCATTACCGATGCTGCGTATGTTCCACGTACACTTACTTGCCGGCTCACACACATAATCATCGGTAATTGCCATGTCGCGTACACTTTAGACAATACTATTTCATCGACATAGCTTGTTAGCTGATAGTTTCGACAAAATATTTATTTACTTTCCGTATATGCCAATTTAGACATTGCAGTTATTACTTGCTACTTCATGCATATTATTATTCACTGTTATGCCGTATTCTGGAGTTTTATGTCTATATTCACTGTTTACGTGCTATTGAAGATTGGATTTTGGATTTTCCTGAGATTTCCTGGATTTGGGGGAAAACCGCAAGAACTTTTATAAACTTCTTTCTCTCTCTTTTTAATGAAAAGTGCGGTTTTCCCATGATGTATGAGTCGTCCACCATGAGTTTTCATGATTGCTGATGGATTTCGAGACCCGATTCAAGAAGTTAGATGAACCGTCTCGGGTACATGGTGGGCCCGGTAAAGTACCCCGGGGCAAGAAGTTTGAGTTGTATTCGATGAGCCTGGCAGGGGAGCACTACCTACCGGTAATTTTACCTGACGCGTTGAATATCCGGAGGATACCGTCGTGGTCTTGTGATTGATGTGGGCCGATCCGGACTGACGGCGCCCTAGACAGTAAGATTTGAGACACATATTGATATATTGGGATTAATGTTTTGTGTCGATGCTAGACACTGTTTATGTTGATTTTTTTGATGATACCTCGTTTTAAATATACAGAAATCTTACTAAGTTATGAAAGAAGTTTCTCCATTTACATGTTTTCTGTTTTCATGCATTCATACCTCATTCATTTGATATATTGCTACCGGAGGCACTGACACGAGCATATGGGATTACACTTATGTATAGATGTTTACCCTTGCCAACTTTTCATGCTTCAGACTTGTCATTTCAGGATTATATATTGATCGTATGACCTAGGATTGCGTCATACATGTGATTTCTGCTCGTAGATGTTTTCTATTCACGGGTTGGAAACTCACCCCCCCTTATGCCACAATTTCTTGCAGGTTTTGCCGTAAAGGTTTCATTACGGCTTTGTTGGCACACTGCTTCTTTTCCGGGTGATTTGCTTGGTAGGTGGGTTCACTTGCATCGTGATCACCATTATACCATGTATATTATTTATTTCAGTTGTATCTAGTTAAACTCCATCAACCAAACATGTATTTATTTCAGAGATAGAGACCAGTGATCTTTATTCTTTCGACCTTAGAGTCGCGCGTTGTATTTCTATAGATCTCTTGCTGTTTTGAGTTTCCTTTTCAACTTTGATCCTTGCCCTTCGGCGTTGTATATTATATTGCTTGCGTGGTTGTGACCGTCGATTGAAGTAGAGCTAGTTTCCGCTTGGGATGCCTTTATTCATTATATATGCTTTATCAGGTTTTGTACCCGTTTGGGGTCAGTATTTACAAAGGAAACTCTGCTGAAATTTTTAGAAAAGACTTGTGATTTTAAAAATGCATATTTCATCGTATGTTGCAAAACTACTTGATTTAAATTGGTTTTTCCTTCACTCTACAACTTTTCTTGTTTTGGATTTCTGGGTTTTCAGCTTACTTAGATTACGTAGGCCTCGAGTCGTTTCGTAATTTAAGTGTCGGTCATGTTCCGTACTTTTCGGGTCGTGACAAATTTGGTATCAGAGCATTAGGTTTTACATCCTGAGTGTAGGATGACCCTGGTTGATGGAGTAGGTAGCTTGAGTAGAGTGACGTACCGTACGTATGTTCCGCGGCATATTTACGATACACTACTCCACTTAAGAAGCCTTAGGATGTACATTTCTTTGCTCAGTATTGTATTCATTCATGATCTAGCCTCATCGGTACCAGTTTATGGTTTTGCTATCACGATTACGGGCAGGGAGAGCTACGGCTAGAGTTGCGGTCAGCACGAGCTCATCACGAACGAGGACTGACCAGGGCGTAATTCCAGCGACACACGATTGCAGAGATGTGTCTTTTTATTATGTTTTCGCGCCACGAGCGTTTGATGGATCGCTGTATGAAATTTCTCGGACGTACAGATTTGCGCCAGAGGATTGAGCCACTGATAGAGGCCAACCAGAATGTGATGACCATAGAGGTGTTTCTTGTTCATGATGATTGAGGCACTGTTCAGCGTGAAGACTAATGGGCCAGTTGTTGCTGCGAACAACGAGATATTGCCCCAGATGTTGGAGCTATTACAGTACGAGTTGTACCTAGAGATATGATAGAAGGTCGCTAGTCACCCGAGGATGAATGACTAGGACATGTAGTTCGTTCGCTTACCCCGATGCGAGGTCATCAAATAGATTGATTCCAGCTAGGGGCGACTTCACGCGGATACGCTGAGAGTCGACAGAGGCGATCGAATGTCATAAACCCATATTCCAAGTTTAAAGTATTCGGAAAGACATGCAGGCAATTCTATAGACCCTCTAGAAGAATGAAACCCTAACTCGACATAATGACCGTGTGAAAGCCTTTGAACCTTAGGGTTTCTGGCAGTTCCGCGGCGCCATTAGTGAGGCTTGGGTTTGCCCTTCTACGGCTGGTCTACCGATACTGTGGTATGTACTCGATACTATTAAACTGTACCTAAGATGTTGAGCTTTTAGGGGATTATGAGGTTTTGACGAATCGATCGAATGGTTCGACTTCATTCGGATGCTAGATGGTGAGATGCACTTCTTGGGAGACTTCAGATACGAGGATAGCCGTTGGAGCACAGTCCATGCAGCCACGACGAGACGAGTCCGAAGCAGTCGACATTAGAGAAAAGTGGAGTAAGAGGTTCGTATGAGATCTTGATAAGAAGACATTCCACTCCGCCGACATCAGAGATGCGATACGCATGCAGAGGCGTTGTGTATGGATATATCTTCCAGAAGGAGTCGCGATGAGTATTCAGCCATTCCGGAATAAGAAACAGATATAGTAAAGGACGATGACTTCCGGACAGTTCGGCAGAGATGAGATTTGAGAGACCTCGACAGGACCTTTCTGGAATACTATACGAGAAGACTTCGACCAGGAGCGGTCATATTGCGCACACCCAGCAGGTCAGAGTTCAGCATCGTCGACGAGACATGCTATGAGTGACCACGACAGTTGGCCAGAGATCATTAGAGGATATGCCAGAGCGGACTACTTCCATTATCGTTTCCATATTGGACTGTTGAGCCGGGGAGCTATGTACTTAGCAATTTGCAGCGAGAGACGAGGGCCTATGGGCACCAGACGATGGGCCATGATCGAGAGGCAAGTAAATATCTGCTCCGCTAAGCATTGGATGCACCGACACCTACTCGACTTCAAAGGAGGAACTATCGACGACTGTATTTATGATTTGTGATTTGGTGATTCAATTATCACGTATCCGTCACCTTGGATTTCGGTATTTTGGGCGATCTATTCACATGATTGATTTTGATGGTTGAGTTTCATGATATTTGTTTTTGTGCACCATGGTTGCACCTACTGAGTATTTACGATTTGTGCACAGTTATTTCACTTGATATCGTTTTTGTGCCTTGGCTGCACATGCTCATGACTTCATGGATATCATACAGTTGGGTTGATTTTGTGCATATGGCATGCACCTGATTTGATTTTTGCACTAGGTATAGTTCATATATGCTTGCAGTGCTGTGATATGTATTTTGTGCACTCCAGTTGCACAGGACTTCGATTTGATGTTATTTGAGGTATTGATTTTGACTTCATGTCTGGGGCATGCATATGATTTGACTTATGCTTATGGCATAGTTTTCATGTACTTTTAGTGTTTTGATTAGATTTTGTGCTCACTGATGCACACGGTTGTGAGATTTGATACCACGGTATACCTGATTTGGATTTGTGATGTGTTGTATACTGTTGATTTTGATTGTGATACTCGATATTTGTTTTGTGCACCTTATGCACCTAATTGGATTCTTGCGCATATTTGACGTGCTTGGATTGGATTTTGTGCATGTTCGGCGCTTAATATTGGATTTCGTGATTTCGTGCATAATGGATGCACCTGATTTGGATTTTTGCGCATGTTGAGCGCATTATTTGAGATGCGATTTTGGTGCACACCAGATGCACTAAATCGGATTGTTTGTGCATATCAGATGCACCTAATTTTGCTGTCTGGCACACTTGTTACCCTTGACAGATATTTCGTGCACACCCGATGCACTTAGATGTTGTTTTCGTGCCCATATATGGCACATTCATGGATTTTGATTTCCGTGCGCACCAGACGCAAGTAGCATTCATAAGCACATTTTGGGATTGATTTCTTATGGAGCAGTACGTTTTTATGATATTTATTATTGTTTCGTACTGAGCAGGACTAGTCAGAGGACAGTACCTGGATATATTTTGCATGCATTGATAGTTTTTGAAGGGATTTCCAAAAAGGGAGCTATAGTCTCAGTATTTACCTACGTGTCTGATATGACACGAAACGTTTAAAACAAGGAAAGCCTTCTCAATTGTTTTCAAAACGGCGGTACGTGCATATAAACAACGGATATATATATATATACAGTTATTTTCTTATAATAGACGTCCGCCACTGTGCCGCGATATGCGCATCGCGCAGCGATTTTAGACGGTTTGGCATTCATTTGTTCCGATGTTTTAATGATAACGACATGTATAGTTTTGACATATATATCATGTTGATTTCGTTTTGGATTTGACATTGATGTCTTCCTTATGACTCCGATGATTGTGAGATTGCGTGTCGGAGTTTTGATTTTGAGTTATCTGCTCATTGTTCATGCGCATGCATTGAGCTATGATGCGTTTTATGTATTGATGATTTTAGGACCCCGACGACTTGGACTTTTTAATGAAATGTTTTAGTATTTGAGGGGTTTAAATTTAAATGCGGGGACCGAATTTCTTTAAGAGGGAAGATTGTAACATTTCAGAAAAATAAAAATATTATTTCTGTGAATTTTTATGATTCAATATTAATTTTAATGAATATTTTAATATTTCGGTATAAATAAATACCGATAAATGGGGGAAAATTTGGAAAATTATGGAAATTACTAAAAAGAGGGTACTTTATGTGATTTAAGCAAATTATGAGAGTTTATGATATATTTGACACTAATTTTGTGCTAATCGCGATTAAAAATCGCTAATCAGATTTTAAGCATGTTTTGTGCACATTTTTTTTTACACTTGTTACATTTTCCTACATGATTTGGGGTGTATGGGTATTTGTTTTGGGTTTACTATTGAGGAGAGAAGAAATAGAAAAGGAAAATAAAAGAAAAGAAAACTCAAGAGGAATGGGCAAGAGAGAGAAAGGTGAGGGTTGCTTTGACTTGGCCATCCCCTATTCATCATTCACTCATTTCTCTCCTCTCTCTTTCACCCTTGCTGCTGCTGCTGCTGCCTCCCTCCTCCAACCCCCTCTACCCTTTCATTTGATCATAATAAACACCTCAAACCCTATCTCACCCATTTCATTAAAATGATGCACAAGCCCTCAAGCAACACACTAGACCAAGAAAACTTGCATTTTGGACACTTGGGGCAACTCAAGAATTTTCTTGAGTTGCCAAATGAGATATTTTCTAAACCATTAGCTTAGTTTTCACATTGCTTTTACATCCATGTTAAAATTGTAACCGATATTTTGTGGTTTTGGGGAGTTTGAAACTTGAGTTGAGGATTAGGGTTTTAGTTGAAACCAAAGGTGAAATTAGGGTTACTAGAGGCTATACAACCCCTGTGGTGATGGATTGGAGACAAAAACCAGAGACTTGAAACCCAAACACGGATTTAGAAACCCCGATATCGGATAAATGTGTGAATTATGAAGGTATTCTTGAATCTGGAGCAACCCCGGGACAGTAGAAATGATTTTGCAATTACTGGGAGTCGTGCAGGCACCTAGGAAGCTACCACCAAGACCTGAGCCCCATACCCCAACCCAAGGCCGTCGATTTATCCATTATGGCCGCAATTTGCTGCCAGAGGAGGGAATTAGGGTCCCATGTTTGGTCCATGGCTCTATTTGCACTAAATTAGACCCCTCCTGTATGCCGTTTTGGCTAATTGTCACCTGGGGAAAATCTGGGAGTGTTTCACTTAGTTTATGGAATTGCTTTGCGGCTTTTAATGAATTTGAATTCGGTATTTGTTATTGTGTTTCCTTCGTGTGGCGTTTGGATGTCCACGACCAGGGTTATTTGTCGTGTTTTGCACGCGAAGCTATAGGTTTTAGCCTATGAGCGAAACTTGTGCCATTTTGGTTTTCCGCCTTGATTTTAATACGCATTGTGATTGTTTATTATTGTAGGTACCTTCACGTGGATTCTGAGGCGATGAAGCGTGCCGTCTTCGACTTCGGCAAGGAAGAAGCAATGTGAGTAGATTATATCTATGGGGGAAGTCGGGTGGATGGCGTATAGCACCCCCGCAATTCGTTGTGATGTATACGAATACGTATACACACATATATATTTTATATGTTGATTTGAGTTTATCGATGATAAAGACGGATTCTAGGTATTCTTAGATTGATTTAAGTGTTAGTTGCGAGACCCTAGAGTAGAGGTTGCACCCGCATACACGCACACACATACTTGCATACATTCTTTCCTTTACCTATGCGTATATGGGGATGTGTATATTTACACATGGGTATGGGACTATGTGTTCATATACTGGATTTGAGGATAGTACTGGGGATATGAGATGAGTCGATGAGATTGGATTTGAGGCCGTGAGATCGGTGACATGACAGGGTTCGTATTGGAGATACGACATGATGTTTTAGCGGGTCCTTTGGCGTAGTGTTTCATACACCTGCATGCATACATAGATGGTATTAGTATTGTACTAGACGTAGGTCAGTATCCCGGATCATGATATTTGATAAAGATGATACCAGATGAATAGTGTGATTGATGTGACTTTGACCCGTACCCAGATTTGGGATGCCGTACGACGGATTTACGTACGAGCTATATATTGATGATAGATCCGCACTCTTGACTTGTGGAAATCATATTATAGATATTGTATCGACTGTAATACTTTGAGGCGGGATCACCGACTGCTATATATATATATATATATATATATATATATATATATATATCGACTCAGATGTTAGGCGGTTTCCTTACCTTTCGTTTCGCCTGTTAGCTCAGCCCTATAGTTAGTGTAGTTGTTAGACTAGATTCGATTCCTACCTATTTCAAAACTAACGAATCATGGGTATTTTAAAAGACAGGCCCAGGGATTCTACGGATATTTCAAAGGTCGCATCTTTTCTTAAAAACACCGTAGCCCTTATTTTCAAAACACCACGATTCGTGTTATTTCGAAAGGCTCCACTGTATGACTTATAATTATGTTAAATGCAGATTAGTTATCATTGTGTTTATCATTCAGCTCCCGCTCATTATTGTTGTCCGCTCCGCATCGCATACTTATATTGTGATTTCATATACCATTATTGATATCATGCTGTTAGGACACCAGCACCATTACCGATACTGCATATGTTCCACGTACACTTACTTGCTGGCTCACACACATCATCATCGGTAATTGCCATGTCACGTACACTTTAGACATTACTATTTCATCGACATAGCTTGTTAGCTGATAGTTTCGATATAATATTAGTGTACTTGTCTTATATACCAGTTTAGACATTGCAGTTATTACTTGCTACTTCATGCATATTATTATTCACTGTTATGCCGTATTATGGAGTTTTTTGCCTATATTCACTGTTTACGTGCTATTGATGATTGGATTTCGGATTTTCCTGAGATTTCCTGGATTTGGGGGAAACCGCAAGAACTTTTATAAACTTCTTTCTCTCTCTTTTTAAATGAAAAGTGCGATTTTCTCATGATGTTTGAGTCATCCACCATGAGTTTTCATGACTGCTGATGGATTTCGAGACCCGATTCGAGGAGTTGGATGAACCGTCTCGGGTACATGGTGGGCCCGGTAAGGTACCCCGGCGCAAGAAGTTCGAGTTGTGTTCGATGAGCCTGGCAGGGGAGCACTACCTATCGGTGATTTTACCTGACGCGTCGGATATCCGGAGGATACCGTCGGGGTCCTGTGATTAATGTTAGGGGCCGATCCGGAATGACGGCGCCCTAGACAGTGAGATTTCAGACACTGAGATATTGAGATATTGGGATTAATGTTTTGTGTCGATACTAGACACTGTTTATGTTGATTTTATTGATGATACCTCGTTTTAAATGTACAGAAATCTCACTAAGTTATGAAACCAGTTTCTCCATTTACATGTTTTCTGTTTTCATGCATTCATACCTCATTCATTTAATATATTGCTATCTGAGGCACTGACACGAGCACATGAGATTACACTTATGTATAGATGTTTACCCTTGCCACCTTTTCATGCTTCAGACTTGTCATTTGAGGATTATATATTGATCGTATGACCTAGGATTGCGTCATACATGCGATTTCTGCTCGTAGATGTTTTCTATTCACGAGTTGGCAACTCACCCCCATTGTGCCACAGTTTCTTGCAGGTTTTTCCGTACAGGTTTCATTACGGCTTTGTGTTAGTGTATATGCCCTAGGGGCCATTATTGTATCATACTAGTTTGTATATTACTTAATGGAAGCTTGGGATATTCACATGTATATAAAAACTTGCTAAACATGGTAGTATGCTACTTGGTTTTTTCTATCTTAATATGTGAGTATACGTATTGATAGAGCTCTTAGGATCTTGCTTGACTACCAGCGTTGTGATGGCAGTCACACTAGTGGGGGCTGGGTGTTCTACAAGCATATCCTTATTCAGGTCCCTAGTCGTAGGATTATCGAGATAGGGCATCGATATTCCGGAATAGACTAGTGTGTACGCTTCTCATCCCAGTTGGGGAGATGGTCTGTCCCACAGCCGTCAGTACGTCGTATTGGAGATAGTATACAGGTGCTCGTTAGGTTACGGGTACACCGGACAGGACTCACACGGAACTGTTGGTTGGTTTTATACCAGTCGTCAGTTAACAGTTCACAGGTGACATGAGTACAGCATAGTCCGCAGACTTGACACTTCTACTTCGCCTCGACTGTGTCCCACTGTTCTTAGATTGCTACCCTACCACGGCTCAAAGGAGTCGTGCAAACAGGTAGCAGTTGGGTGCAGTCCCAAGCACTTGGAGGCAGTGGCGGTTAGACAGGATTCGTCTCTCCCGGTATTGGGGGTTGATATCGCGCTGTGTCAGAGAGCCATTACGCAAAGTCCCTGGCCAGGACAAGCGAGATTTGCTGGTAGGTTCGAGTAGTTTCTTGGGGTGTAATGGGCTTCACTCCGACACGACTTATACCGCTATTAGGGGACTGACGCTTGCCGCCCCTAGGCCCGATATGCGATAGTCTTAGACGAACAGACCGGACTGTATGGAGATTATCACATCAGACTCAGTAGGAGTTCGGATGGGTTTCCTCATCGGCCTTCTTATCGACATCTACCTGGGGACCGTTACGTACAGCTAGTGCCGCTTGCGGTCTGTGGTTAAACCCACTGCCAGCGTAGTAGTCGAGTCTCTAGAGTCCCACACAGAGAGTTTCCCTACTCCAGCCGAAACGATATAGAGGTCGTATGGTTTTACGACAAGGGTTCGGACGCATACGTGTGTTTACCCACGTACGACATCCGGACAGTTTTTACTAGCCGGCTTTAGTTTAAGCCAGTTTCTAGTATCCGGTTATTGGATTTATATAGTCTAAAGTTTTTCCGTGTTTTCACGGATTGGAGGGGCGTTCTTGTAATTACGCGAGAAGCTTCTAGAAGATGGTGACTTGGGGGTTAAGGTGGCATATGCATTAAATGAGATTAGTGAGTCATTTGAGTGATTCATCCATGTCATTAATGCATCATAAATGCTTAATGACTCATGGAGATGAATCACCCTCTTGTATTTATGAAGCATGATTATTAAACCTTTATTTTCTTTTATTGGATAAATGATAATGCTTGATATATATTATGATAGATCGTTATCTCATCTCATTCTCTTGCTCACTTTCTCTCTCCTCAAGCTCTCTCTCTTCAAACCCTAATCCCCCCTCTCATATGTTGAGACCAAGGATTAGAGTAGACTACTTAATCGTTAAACATTCTCTATATCACCTAGGTTACTTAGATTATCGATTTAAGAAACCTATTTACCTCAAGTTAGAGGTGAAGCTTGTAGTAAAGCTCTATGGTGGATCTTCTACTACATAGAGAAGGCCGGAGAGGACTTGGAGAACGACAAGACGAAGGACTCGGTTCTTTAGGTATAATCATTTATCATAGTAGTTAACTCTTCTATGGTTTCTTGTTAGTTATAGTTTAGCAAAGATTTTCGGTTAGTCGATGTTTGCGCCTAAAACAAGATCGTTTTTCATTATTCCGCCTCCCCGCAAGTCGTGGGGTATTGTACATCGACTTACAGTGGTATCAGAGCCCCGCTAAACAATAATTAACTCATTAGCAAAGTCGTATGAATTTTGAACGCAAAACGAACCAGAAAACGACATTGATATCACAAGTTTCAGTCGAATTTAAAACATGCTCTAAAATTTTTTCAGGTTGCTGCAGTATAACCTACAGAAAATTGTAAGAACACTGGTGAAAAATGGGTTCCTGAATCGGCCATACAGCCGCGGAACCGCGGCCAATCCCACCGATCCGTCGCGGATCCGCGGCCGAGTTGGGGCCGATTCAACCCAGTTTCCACCAGTAACTCTTCTGTGATATTTTTATATTTTCTAGAATGTTTATTTTCTGCTCAAGTCTCAGGTGCACAGAGAAGTATTGGAGTAGAATCTAAAGTGTTTGCACGATCGAAATCTTGCGATGTTTGCTATTATGATTATATCTGTGATTGTATAATGTGTTCGTAAACCTCCCCTAACTGCTAGTATGTCGGTTGGCAGGGGGTTGCACATTTCTGTAATGGTTTTTACTGTTTGTGGTTGTGAACTGTATTGGACTGTTGTGATGATTAGCCGGTGTTTGAGATGGGTTGTTATATTCATTCATTCGATGTAATTGTAATATGTTGTAATATTATTTTGCGGGGCGCATCCAGGTTGCGGTTGTAGCCACCGTTGTATTATTTCATTTTACTGTTTTTGCTCCTAGGATAGACCCAAGATGGGGTGCACAAACTACCGGGTACTTTGAAGTGTTTAGTGGCCTACTCACTTTGTTGAGGGAGACCGCTTCACTTTGGGTATTTGGCGGGTAGTTTGCCGTACCCGTAGGGGTCTAGGGTGGGGTAATAGCTATTCATCACAACTGTATAATCCGTCTTTTGTTGCAGGCTCTAAACAAACGCGGATTTCTTGCAAATCCAATAAAGTTCATATGAGATCTGGAATGCCTATTATTGCGTCAGACGAATGTACAATATCTATATATGATAGCTATTTAGACGTCTCTTATGTTTTACACCCGCGCTAGCCCAGCCCCCGCTCTGCCGTTAGTTAAGTAACCTAACGGGTGACGACGGGACCCAGTGGCGAATGCGGATGGCATAAGAGGAAGTTGTATTTTCGTTGTTTTCTGCAATGATAGGTTAATGACGGGACGAATTATTTATAATGCAAAGAAAATAAACCAAAAGTTGAATCGTTGGAACAATTTAAAAGAAACCACTCGGTTATTTTAAAACAGATGATATTTTTAATTGCGGAGCTTTAACCACTCCTTTTAAAAGCTATCAGGTTCTTTCGGTCATATCAAGTTCACTACGTTCACGGTTTTGCCAAAACCATTCGTAGCCCTCCGTCATTTCATTTGGGTATTCAGTAGTATTCAAGCTATGCATTTTGGCCAAAGTCAAGGCATAGTGTTTGGTAGCTGCTGGGTTTTCATTTGTTGCATAAGATAGATGAGTTAGTTTGGGACAGTCGTATTATCATTTGACCAAAGTCAGGGGCATGTATGGATGTGTTCAAATTGACAAGATAATGACGGGTAGAACTTGACATGTGACTTATGACATTTTGACCAAAGCCAAGGTCATAAAAGCATGGGGCAAAAACCTATATCGGGAATTTCCAAAGAAACTGAAATTTACAAAGAGATGCATACCATTTGGAGTTTGATGAATGTTGGTAGTATTCCTTCAACATTATCATACGATGATATTTGGATCCCGATCCTACTATGAGTATATGCTACTCATCAGGATATTCGTCACTTAACGATCAATGCTATAAACCAAGTAGGTGTCAAGAAAGGTGTCAGCGGGGTTACGCCCCGAGAGAAAAGATGTTATTTAATTAAGGAACTTCGCGAAAGCGTTGGAAAACCTCCCTCGAAGTACCGACACCAGCCTGGCTGAACGGTTAAGCAAGTATTGTACAGTGAGAATAGTCCTGGCTAATTCTTCTTTTATTGTTTGAGGAAGGATTCAAGAAACAGTGGGAGCCATCCAGTTTAGATAAATTAAAAACCACTCTAAACTTGCAAGAGCATCATGCTAAAGAGTTTTCTTCTCTCTCTCCTAATTGCAGCGACCTTGAAAATGACTGGACTTAAGTTACTTTTAGAGAAAAATATACTGACAGGGGCTAAACTATAAAGATTGGCCGCGGAATGTCAAAATGGCTTTGACCTATGACAAATTGGGGTACGCCCTCACCGCTAAGGCACCTGCTGTCCCTGGTCCCAAATCCAGTAATGCGGATAAGGAAATCCGCAACCTAGGATTTCGATTGCGCGAAACCCAAGTGCATCGTGCTTGCCTCGATGAACAACGAACATCAGAGGAGGCACGAGGATATGGAACTAGATGCCATATTTCTCCATACAAAAGAATTTTATGGAGAGCAATCTCGTATAGAAAGATACGAGACCTCTAAGAACTTGTTTCGAGCGAGGTTGGTTGTCGGATCATCGGTAGGAGAACATGTCCTAAAGATGATTGGCTACATAGAAGAGCTCGCAGACCTTGGGACGACTTTGGATAATGAGCTCTATACATACCTTATTCTCCAGTCCCTTCCTTCCACCTATGCCCAGTTTATTCTGAACTTCAACATTCAAAGAAAAGAAGTTGAACTTCCGGAACTCCTTAACATGTTGAGGAGTGCAGAGGGCACCTTGCAGAAGGCAAGGGAAACACCCGCTATGTTTGTTAGCGGTGCTTCTTCTTCCGGGTCCGAGGTTAGGGCCAAAGGAAGGAAAAAGTAGGCCGCCACCAAACCTAGAGGAGGTGTTAATAAGGTGGGAGGGAAGGGAAAGAAAAAGTTTGCGGTACCGGTAGTGGCCCAGGATGAGTGCTTCCATTGTCACAGGAAAGGGCACTGGAAAAAGGATTGCAAGGCGTGGAATGCCAAGAATCAGGAACCGAAGCAAGCTGTGGCTTCGACTTCAGGTGTGTTTGTAATTGAGAATTGTCTGTCAATCAACTCTACTTCCTGGGTATTGGATACCGTATCAGGATCTCATATTTGCAATTCATTGCAGGCACTGAGAAACCGTAGAGTGCTGAAGGATGGTGATATGACCCTGATGGTTGCTAACGGAGCTAGCGTGGGAGCTGTGTCCGTAGGGGATTAACACCTGGGATTGACGAGTGGACACATTTTGGTTTTACATAACTGTTTTTGTGTACCCAGCTTAACGTGTTATATCATATCTGTTTCTTTGTTATCAAATAAAGGTTATGATTTCACGTTTGTAAGTGATGTTGTTAACATCCACCTTAATCATAGTTTGATTGGGTCCGGTACACTGGATAACGGTATATATGTGTTAAACCAACTCCAAATTTTCAACGTCCAGAACACACTAAAAAGAAAGTCTCCAGATTTAAATAAAGCTTTCTTATGGCATTGTAGACTGGGTCACATCAATGAGAGAAGGTTGACTAAGTTACATAGAGATGGATATTTGGACTCGTTAGAATATCAAACTTATGCCACTTGTCAATTTTGTCTCAAAAGAAAGATGACAAAGACTCCATTTACTGGACATGGAGTAAGAGCGAGCGAGCACTTAGGACTCATACACAGCGATGTATGTGGTCCAATGTCTACACATGCAAGAGGTGGTTTTTCCTATTTCATTACTTTCACGGATGATTACTCAAGGTACGGATTCATTTATCTGATGAAACATAAATCCGAGGCTTTTGAGAAATTCCAAGAGTTTAAGAATGAAGTAGAAAACCAAACCGGCAAAAGTATCAAGACACTAAGATCTGATCGAGGTGGTGAATACTTGAGTGCCGAGTTCCTAGGTTACCTAAAAGAGAAAGGAATTCTCTCTCAGCTTACTCCTCCATACACTCCACAGCATAACGGTGTATCGGAGAGACGGAATCGAACCCTATTGGATATGGTACGTTCCATGATGAGTAATGCTGAGTTACCGCAATCTTTTTGGGGTTATGCGCTAGATTCAGCGGCATATCTTCTGATCAGGGCTCCTACCAAGACTGTGCTTACCACCCCATATCAGATGTAGAGTGGGAAGAAACCCCATCTTCAGCATATGAAGATTTGGTGATGTCCAGTTTTTGTTAAAAAGCAGCATGTGGACAAGCTCGAGGCACGATCAGTAAAGTGTAAGTTTGTGGGATATCCAAAGAACTCCAAGGGATATTATTTCTATTACGCAGAGGAACAAAAGGTTTTTGTTTCTCGTAATGCCCATTTTCTAGAACAGCAGTTTTTAGAAAAGGAAAAAAGTGGGAGCGAAATAGAACTGGAAGAAATTCCAGAACCACAAACTAATACTGAAAGTTTGGTAGAACCAGTAGTTCAAGAAAAACAGGACATTCCCGCACCCCTCCGCAGGAGTACTAGGCCATCTCATCCGCCTGAGAGATACTTCGGTTTTATCATAGATAGAGTTAGAGAGGATTGCATCATAGATGATGATGAACCTACTACCTTCCAGCAGGCCATCCAGAGCGGCGACTCGGTACGATGGCTAGATGCAATGCGGACCGAAATGGAGTCCATGTACACCAACAAAGTATGGACTTTGGACTTTGCTCCAGATGGGGTAAAACCCATAGGATGCAAATGGATCTTCAAGAAAAAGATTGGTGTAGATGGACAGGTGGAAACCTATAAGGCTAGACTTGTTGCAAAGGGTTTTCGTCAAAGACTGGTTTGGACTATGAAGAAACTTTTTCTCCAGTGGCTATGCTCAAATCCATTCGGGTCCTTCTTGCTATTGCTGCCTTCCATGATTATGAAATCTGGCAGATGGACGTAAAGACGGCTTTTCTGAATGGAAATTTAGAAGAATGCGTTTATATGGATCAACCAGAGGGTTTCAATCAGAGTGGGAGCAGCGGGAAAGTATGAAAGTTGCTTAAGTCCATTTATGGACTAAAGCAGGCATCGCGGAGTTAGAACATCTGTTTTGATGAAACAGTCAAAGAATATGACTTTATAAAAAATACAGATGAACCGTGCATATATAGTAAAGTTGTAGCAAGAACTGTCGTATTCCTCGTCTTGTACGTGGATGACATTCTATTGATAGGAAATGACATTCCTATGCTACAATTTGTCAAAGGATTCTTATCACACAGGTTCTGCATGAAAGACCTGGGTGATGCCTCTTACATTCTGGGGATCCGGATCTATCGTGATAGATCCAAGAGGATGTTGGGACATTCGCAGTCCAGGTATATTGACACTGTACTGAAAGATTCAGTATGGAAGATTCTAAGCGCGGTAATCTACCGGCTTGTTACGGAATCACCCAATCCAACGAGATGTCTTCCAAGACTGATTTGGAAAGGGAACGCATGTCTATTATACCCTACGCTTCTGCAGTATGCTCTATAATGTATGCGATGTTGTGCACAAGACCAGATGTAGCTTACGCACTAAGCGTAGTAAGCCGGTATCAGTCAGACCCAGGGGAGAAGCACTGGATAGCAGTAAAGAACATTCTCAAGTACCTGAGAAGGACTAAGGAGATGTTCTTGGTTTACGGCGGAAAAGACCTCAGGATGGAGGCCTATGCTGATTCTGGCTTTCAGAGTGATAAAGACGATTCCAAGTCCATGTCAGGTTATGGCTTTACCCTCAATGGAGGGGCGGTGTGCTGGAAGAGTTCCAAGCGGGACACCGTTGCTGACTCGACAATGGAAGCGGAGTATATAGCTGCTTGCGATGCCGCAAAAGAAGCGGTCTGGATGAAGAAGTTCCTAACAGAACTTCAGGTGGTTCCTACCATTGTTCATCCAATACCTCTGTATTGCGACAACAACGGAGCTATAGCTTTAGCGAAGGAACCAAGGTCCTATCAGAAGTCCAGACACATCTTAAGGCGGTATCACCTGATCAGGGAGATCATTGATCGTCGGGAGATCGAGGTTCGGAGAGTTCCTACTGAAGAGAACATTGCTGATCCATTCACAAAGGCCCTACCTCAGATTCAGTTCGAGAGGCTGCTCGAGATCATCGGTCTTCGATATGCCAGTACATGGCCCTAGTGCAAGTGGGAGATTGTTAGTGTATATGCCTTAGGGGCCATTATTGTATCATATTAGTTTGTATATTACTTAATGGAAGCTTGGGATATTCACATGTATATAACAGTCTTGCTAAACATGGTAGTATGCTACTTGGTTTTTTCTAACTTAATATGTGAGTATACGTATTGATAGAGCTCTTAGGATTTTGCTTGACTACCAGCGTTGTGATGGCAGTCACACTAGTGGGGGCTGGGTAGTCTACAAGCACATCCTTATTCAGGTCCTTAGTCATAGGATTATCGAGACAGGGCATCGATACCCCGGAGTAGACTAGTGTGTACGCATCTCATCCCAGTTGGGGAGATGGTCTGTCCCACAGCCGTCAGTACGTCGTACTGGAGATAGTATGCAGGTGCTCGTTAGGTTACGGGTACACCGGACAGGACTCACAGGGAACTGTTGGTTGGTTTTATACCAGTCGTCAGTTAACAGTTCCCAGGTGATATGAGTACAGCATAGTCCGCAGACTTGACACTGCTACGTCGCCTCGAGTGTGTCCCACTATTCTTAGATTGCTACCCTACCATGGCTCAAAGGAGTCGTGCAAACAGGTAGCAGTTAGGTGCAGTCCCGAGCACTTGGAGGCAGTGGCGGTTAGACAGGATTCGTCTCTCCCGGTATTGGGGGTTGATATCGCGCTGTGTCAGAGAGCCATTACGCAAAGTCCTTGGCCAGGGCAAGCGAGATTTGCTGGTAGGTTCCAGTAGCTTCTCAGGGTGTAATGGGCTTCACTCCGACACGACTTATACCACTATTAGAGGACTCACGCTTGCCTCCCCCTAGGCCCGATATGCGATAGTCTTAGACGAACAGACTGGACTGTATGGAGATTGTCACATCAGACTCAGTAGGAGTTCGGATGGGTTTCCTCATCGGCCTTCTTATCGACATCTACCTGGAGACCGTTACGTACAGCTAGTGCCGCTTGCGGTCTGTGGTTAAACCCACTGCCAGCGTAGTAGTCGAGTCTCTAGAGTCCCAGACAGAGAGTTTCCCTACTCCAGGAGAAACGATATAGAGGTCGTATGGTTTTACGATAAGGGTTCGGACGCATACGTGTGTTTACGCACGTGCGACATCCGGACAGTTTTTACTAGCCGGATTTGGTTTAAGCCAGTTTCTAGTATCCGGTTATTGGATTTATATAGTCTAAAGTTTTTCCGTGTTTTTACGGATAGGAGGGGCGTTCTCGTAATTACACGAGAAGCTTCTAGAAGATGGTGACTTGGGGGTTAAGGTGGCATATGCATTAAATAAGATTAGTGAGTCATTTGAGTGATTCATCCATGTCATTAATGCATCATAAATGCTTAATGACTCATGGAGATGAATCACCCTCTTGTATTTATGAAGCATGATTATTAATCTTTTATTTTCTTTTATTGGATAAATGATAATGCTTGATATATATTATGATAGATCATTATCTCATCTCATTCTCTTGTTCACTTTTTCTCTCCTCAAGCTCTCTCACTTCAAACCGTATTCCTCCCCTCTCATGTGTTGAGACCAAGGATTAGAGTAGACTACTTAATCCTCAACCATTCTTTATATCACCTAGGTTACTTAGATTAGCGATTTAAGAAACCTAGTTACCTCAAGTTAGAGGTGAAGCTTGTAGTAAAAGCTCTCGGGTGGATCTTCTACTACATAGAGAAGGCCGGAGAGGACGTGGAGAACGACAAGACGAAGGACTTGGTTCTTTAGGTATAATCACTTATCATAGTAGTTAACTCTTCTATGGTTTCTTGTTAGTTATAGTTTAGCAAATATTCTCGGTTAGTCGATGTTTATGCCTAAAACAAGATCGTTTTTCATTATTCCGCCTCCCCGCAAGTCATGGGGTGTTGTACATCGACTTACACTTTGTTGGCACACTGCTTCATTTCTGGGTGATTTGCTTGGTAGGTGGGTTCACTTGCATCGTGACCTCCATTATACCTTGTATATTATTTATTTCAGTTGTATCTAGTTAAACTCCATCAACCAAACATGTATTTATTTCAGAGATAGACACCAGTGATGTTTATTCTTTCGACCTTAGAGTTGCGCGTTGTATTTCTATGGATTTCTTGCTGTTTTGAGGTTCGTTTTCAGCTTTGATTCTCGCCCTTCGGCGTTGTATATTATATTGCTTGCGTGGTTGTGACCGTCGATTGACGAAGAGCTAGCTCCCGCTTGGGGATGCCTTTATTCATTATATATGCTTTATCAGGATTTGTACCCGTTTGGGGTCAGTATTTACAAAGGAAACTCGGCCGAAATTTTAGAAAAGACTTGTGATTTTAAAAATGCATATTTCGGCGTATGTTGCAAAACTACTTGATTTAAATTGTTTTTTCCTTCACTCTACTATTTTACTTGGTTTGGATTTCTGGGTTTTCGGCTTACTTAGATTACGTACTCCTCGAGACGTTTCGTAATTTAAGTGCCGGTCATGTTCCGTACTTTTCGGGTCGTGACACAGCATTAGTGTGTTCTTGACCTTCAAACGGAGAATTCAAAGGACATTCTTTCGTCAAATGTGATGGATCAGAACAACATCCACAAGCAGTTTTAGGGAGTGTCATCGGATTTAGTGAGGCTAATAAAAATTTGTGTTCCATAGCTTCAAGATTCTTTTGCATTGCTACCATTTCTACTTTGACTGCTATGGAAACATCAAGTTGATTATTAACACTCCTAGATGATGGTTGAGTAACACTCTCGCATTGCAATGTTTTTTCAGCGAAATCTTCTAAAAATTTCCAAGCTTCACCATTGTCTTTAGAAAAGAAATTGCCTTGACACATGGATTCAAGCATCTGTTTTGTTGTAGGAATAATGCCCTCAAAGATGATTCGACACAGATCCCAGCTATAGATTCCGTGATGAGGATATTGAACTAGCAGATCCTTGAAGCGTTCAAAACACTTCCAAAATTGTTCATTGGGAAGCTGGGTAAATTGATTTATTTCGCTACGGACACGGGCGGTCTTATGATTGCGATAGAAATTCTTAAGGAATGCTATGACGAATTCATCCTAGTTTGAAATAGAGAGTGCAGTTGTGACATAAAGCAACTTCTCGGCTAAATCGCACAAAGTGAACGGGAGAAGACGCAATCTCATAGCATCCACAGAAAGTAGTGACGTGCCCATCATTACGCATACGTTTTCAAATTTGGTAATAAAAACGTATGCATCTTCAGACTCGAGACTGTGATATTTGGGTAAAAGATTGATGTAATGTTGTTTGATTTCAA
This sequence comes from Agapanthus africanus, assembly GCA_030015575.1. Classification (NCBI taxonomy): domain Eukaryota; kingdom Viridiplantae; phylum Streptophyta; class Magnoliopsida; order Asparagales; family Amaryllidaceae; genus Agapanthus; species Agapanthus africanus. The sequence goes on along the minus strand of JASDDO010000026.1, from coordinate 391,724,103 downwards.
AGTTATCACCGTTGGCTGGTGGAATGGAAAGACAAGTAGAAAGAGGACCACGAGCAGGGTAGCATCTCTCTTGGAGAGAAATGCGGGGTGGGTTCTGCGCACCTGCGGATGGTGGAAAAGCGGTGTTATGAAAGTTCGATGGACACTGAAACGCAGACTAGCACGTCAGTGGTACTAGCTGTACGTAACTGGCTACCAGGTATTGACCAAAAGTGAGGTCGATGAGCGAACTCATCCTGACACCCTACTGAGCCTGTTATTGACAATATCCGTACAGTCCGGTCCGTTCGTCTATAAGCATCGCATGTCGGGCCTAGGGGGTTGGTAAAAGTCAGACCCCCAAAAGCGCTGCAATTCGTGTCGGAGTGTAGCACAGAACATCCTGAGATACTACTGGAATACCTACCAGTAAATCTCCTGCCTTGGCCAAGGATTTCATATAATGGCTCTCCTAGACACAGCGCGATCTTACCCCCAATACCGGGAGAGACGAAACCCATGCCGATTCGCTCACTGCCTCCATGTGGCTCAGGACTGTACCCAACTAAAACCTGTTTGCACGACTCCTTTGAGCCGTGGTAGGGTAGTAATCAAAGCACAGTAGGAACTCACACGAGGCAAATGACGATCTCAGGTCGATGAACAAACCTGTACACATGTCACCAGGGAACTGCTATCTGACGTCATGTATAATACCAACTAGCATGTTCCCTGCGAATCCTGTCCGGTGTACTCATAAGCCAATGAGCACCTGTATACATCTTACGTGAACCAACTGACACCAATGGCTTGTGAGACCGGCCACCGCCCCTCATCGGGGTCTTGACTGTATACACTAGTCGACTAATGGAGTATCGATGCCCAGTCTCGAAACTCCCACGACTAGGGTGTAAGTCTACGGTAGCGCCCCGGCCGTCTACAGACGCCAAATGCGGAACAAAAACTTTTTAACTGGCGCTATCGTATACTTTAACCCGGATCTGCCATTATTGCTAAACTAACAAACTGTAAAGAGTGTAGAAAGGTTATACCGAATGATCCGACTCCTTCGTTCTTTAACCATCATCCCACGTTCCGTTGCGGCTGCTCCGATCTCGTCGATCTCCGATCTGCTCGTCCAGGTGGCACCACATCAACGATTCTTTAAACGGGCTCCCGCCTCTGACTCGAGGCAACTCGGTCGTCAAGTTTGCCAAAAGAGACGACCAAGATTGATGTAGAGAATGAGTGGAATACTTTGTCTCGCTTCGTCTAAAAGCATGGACGAACAGTTAATGAAGTTGCCGTGGGAATCGGGTGATGGAATGAAATGAGCTGTGAAATTCCATACACCGAAAACTATCATAATCTTTTTCTACCATCAAGTGAGAGAGAGAGAGGAGGGGGCCGGCCATCTTATAGGAATGGGGGGTGAGTGTAGGAGAGAAGAAGAGTGACCACAAGAGAAAATATCTAGTGTGAACACAAATAAATATCTAGTGTGAACACAAATAAATATCTAGTGTGAACACATAGTGTGAACACAAAGAAAGCAACCAATGAAACAATAAACCTCACCACTTCTAGAACCTTCTAGAAGTATCCACACTCTTCCAAAGAAAAGATAAATCCGTCTTTAACCGAATGTTAAAAGACGGCTGATAGAAAACTGGAAACTGGCAACTTCCAAAAGTGATCCTGAAACTACTTTCAGGATAACCCCGTAACTGTATAAAAATACCCGCATTTGTATTACGACCGAATATAAATGCAACTGAGACAAAGATATTATTTCTACTCAATATAATACTCGGATCCGGCTTAAAACAAAGCCGACCAGTACCATCTGCCCGAAAAATGACACGTGCGTAAACGCACGTGCATTTTCCGAACCCTGCCATAAAACCATACGGCCTCTACAACATTTCGCCCGAACTTGGGAAACTGTCTGTGGGGGACTCTAATGACTCGTCAGTACCCTGGCAGTGGGTTTAACCATAAACCGTCAGCGGCACTAGCTATGCGTAACGGCTGCCCATGGACTGACCTCAAGGGAGGCTGATGAGCGAACTCATCCAGAAACCCTACTGAGCCTAACAGTGACAATGTATATACAGTCCGGTCCGTTCGTCTATGAGTATCGCATATCTGCCTAGGGGGCTAGTAACGTCAGACCCCCAATAGCAGTATAAGTCGTGTCGGAGTGTAGCCCAATAACACCCTGAGATACTACTGGAGTACCTACCAGTAAATCTCCTGCCACGGCCGTGGGCTTTGTGTAATGGCTCTCCTAGACACAGCACGATCTCGCCCCCAATACCGGGAGAGACGAATCCCCTGCCGATCCACTCACGTTCCTCCATATGGCTCGGGACTGTACCCAAAAACTACCTGTTTGCACGACTCCTTTGAGCCGTGGTAGGGTAGAAATCAAAGCATAGTGGGAACTCACACGAGACAAATGACGACCTCAGGTCGATGAACTAACCTGTACACATGTCACCAGGGAACTGCTATCTGACGATATGTATAATACCAACTAGCAGGTTCCCGGCGAGTCCTGTCCGGTGTACTCATAACCCAATGAGCACCTGTATACATCTTAGGTGATCCAACTGACACCAGTGGCTTGTGAGACCGGCCACCGCCCCTCGTCGGGGTCTCGACTGTATACACTAGTCTACTCCGGAGTATCGATACCCTGTCTCGAAACTCCCACGACTAGGGACCACAATTAAGGATATGCATATAAACTACCCAACTCTCACGTATATGATCGCCATCATACTGCTGGTAGTAAAGCAAGATCCTAAGGGCTCTATCAAAGTGTAACATGTACATGACTGATAAAGGCAAACCAGATAGCATACTATCATCTCGAGTAAGACTGTTCTACCGGTATAGGTCCTCCGCAATCATTGCAATCACATACCTGCGATCCAATAATTGACTCTGAGGGCACTATCTCCAACAATCTCCCACTTGCACTCAAGGCTAATTATTGAGATGTTGACTACTCACAGCCCGTGTGAAACCGAACATCCAACTCCTCTACTAATCAGTTTCACAAAGCCCGTTTGTAAAACTATTGTGTTCGAGAAATAGCATACTAAAGCATGTACACGATGATAAAGATAAACCAGATAGCATACTATCATTTCGAGTAAGACTGTCCTACTGACATAGGTCCTCCCTCAATCATTGCAATCACGTGCCTATGATCTAATAATTGACTCTAAGGGCACTATATCCAACAATCTCCCATTTGCACTCAAGGCTAATTATTGCGATGTCGCATACTCACAGCCCGTGTGATACCGAACACCCAACTCCTCTACTAATCAGTTTCACAAAGCCCGTTTGCGAAACTATTGCATTCGAGGAATAGCCTCAGTGTGTGGATCCGCCCTAATGTTTCTTTCTATGTCTCTCTTTAGCTTAAGTTCGCGGAGAAAGACATCTCCCGAAATGAGCAATACCTGTCTTAGAATATGTCTGGATATCTGATGGGACCTAGTTCATAAATGAGCTCCAAATCCAAACTTCTTATACTGTATCGTCTGTTAGGTCCACGTTACCTCTCCCGGTACTTACGGGGTTGCGGAAACGGTAAATCAAAATTTTTTCTAAACTTTGTAACATGGACCGTAAAAGCCGGATCTTTGCTAAACTAAAACTAGTATTCTTGCTAAAGAGAGTTAGCTACTATGTTGATGGTTATACCTAAACTTGAACTCCTTCTCTTCTTGTTGTTGTTCTTCTTTCTTGTTCTTTGTAGAAGCTTGAATGGTTCTCTTCTCGTCGCCTTCTTCTTGCCGAAGATAGATCCACCTTGAAGGTTCGACCTTTGGGCTCTTCCTCGATCTTTGAGTGAACTAGGGTTTCCGGCTTGCTAAACCTTGAACCCTAGAGAGAGTAGAGAGTGTCTAGGGGTTGTTTTCTTTTCAAGGTGAAGGAATCTCAACACATGAGAAGGAATCACCTTGAGCTTGAGGAGGAAGAAGATGAAGAGAGGAGAGAGAATAGATATGAAAGAATGAGCTCTCTTTTTCTTTTTGCAACCATAATGCAAAAGAAAAAGTATTATCTAAATGATAATAATTGAAATAAGAATAGTTGATGGTAATTTTGGAATGACCACTATCATGCTTCTTTAAATGAAGTGTAAGCATGAATCAAGGAAGACTTTCAAGGCATGAAAGTGGTCAATGGTCAACAAGTCAACCAAGGTCAACAAGTCAACAAAAAAATCAACCATAACATAATTCTCATTTAATTACTATTATTAATAGATAATATATAAATCCATTAGGGTTTGGAAAATGAAGACTGTCAACTGTGCATACGCACCCGTTCCGAAACCCTAATGAAAAACCTCATTCTCCGCCTCAAGCAACTGTGCATACACACCTGCATTCTCGTTCCGAGGAACAAGAATACCAAGATATAAAAGCAACCCCCAAAACATATACCAGTATCTGGCTCAAACCAGAGCCTGCCAGTATAATCCGTCCGGACTCCAAACGTGCACAAGTGCGCGGATGAGAACGAACCCTGTCGCAAAACCATGCGACCTCTACTCTGTTTTGCCCAGAGACGAATACCCTCTGTGTGGGACTCTAAAGACTCGACACTACGCTGGCAGTGGGTTTAACCACAGACCGCAAGCGGCACTAGCTGTGCATAACGGTCCCCAGGTAGATGCCGACAAGAAGGCTGACGAGGTGAAACCCCATCTGAACTCCTACTGAGTCTGAATGTGACATTCTCCGTACAGTCCGGTCTGTTCGTCTGATACATCGCATGGCGGGCCTAGGGGGCGGTAAAACGTCAGTCCCCTAATAGCGGTACAAGTCGTGTCGGAGTGAAGCCCAATACACCCTGAGATAACACTGGAACCTACCAGTACATCTCTCTTGCCCTGGCCAGGGACTACTCGTGCAATGGCTCTCCTAGACACAGCGCTATGTCAACCCCCAATACCGGGAGAGACGAATCCTGTCTAACCGTCACTGCCTCCAAGTGCTTCGGGACTGCTCCCAACTACTACCTGTTTGCACGACTCAGTAGAGCCGTGGTTGGGTAGTAATCAAAGAACAGTGGGAACACACTCGAGGCGAAGTGACAGTGTCAAGTCAGCGGACTAAGCTGTACTCATGTCACCTGGGAACTGATAACTGACGATAGGTATAATACCAACCATCAGTTCCCGACGAGTCCTGTCCAGTGTACTCGTAACCCAACGAGCACCCGCATACTATCTCAAGTACGACGTACTGACGGCTGTGGGACAGACCGTCTCCCGTGCTGGGATGAGAAGCGCATACGCTAGTCTACTCCGGAGTATCGATGCCCTATCTCGGTACTCCCACGACTAGGGACGTGTATAAGGATGTGCTTGTAGATTACCCAGCCCCCACTAGTGTGATCGCCATCACAACGCCGGTAATCAAGCAAAGATCCTAAGGGCTCTACTAATGCGTATAGGTGATAAATAAACACACATGTACACATTAAAGCAGAGGCAAACCAAGTAGCATACTACTATATTGAGCAAGATTGTCTGTACAACTGTGAATATCCCAAGCTTCCATCAAGTAATATACATACTAGTATGATACAGTAATGGCCTCTAGGGCATATACACTAACAATCTCCCACTTGCACTAAGGCTATGTACTGGCGTATCGAAGACCTATCATCTCGATCAGCCGCTCGAACTGAGTCTGGGGTAAAGCCTTCGTGAATGGGTCCGCAGTGTTGTCCTTTGTGTCCACTCTCCGCACCTCGATCTCCTGTCGATCAATGATCTCCCTGATCAGGTGATACCGCCTTAAGATGTGCCTGGATTTCTGATGGGACCTTGGTTCCTTCGCTAAAGCTATAGCCCCATTGTTATCGCAATACAAAGGTATTGGGTCAACAATGGACGGAACCACCTGAAGTTCACTAATGAACTTCTTAATCCAGACCGCCTCTTTTGCGGCATCGCTTGCAGCAATGTATTCAGCCTCCATCGTCGAGTCTGCGACGGTATCCTGCTTGGAACTCCTCCAACATACCGCCCCTCCGTTGAGGGTAAACACAAAACCCGAGACAGACTTGCTGTCATCTTTGTCACTTTGGAAGCTAGAATCGGTAAAGGACTCGACCCTGAGGTCTCCATTACCGTAAACCAGGAACATCTCCTTAGTCCTCCTCAGGTACTTGAGAATGTTCTTCACTGCTGTCCAGTGGTCCTCCCCTGGGTCTGACTGATACCGGCTTACCGCGCTCAACGCGTAAGCTACATCTGGTCTTGTACATAGCATCGCATACATTATAGATCCTACCGCCGAAGCGTAGGGTATAGTGCTCATGCGAACCCTCTCCTCGTCAGTCTTAGGAGACATCTTCTTGGAGAGGGTAATTCCGTGCAATGCGGGTATGTTACCGCGCTTGGAATCCTCCATACTAAATCTCTTTAGTACGGTCTCTATGTACCTGGACTGCGAAAGTCCCAATAGTCTCTTGGATCTATCTCTATAGATCTTGATCCCCAGAATGTACGAGGCATCACCCAGGTCCTTCATGGAGAACCTTTGTGACAAAAACATCTTGACCGATTGTAGCATAGGAACATCATTTCCTATCAAAAGAATGTCGTCCACGTACAAGACTAGGAACACGACAGTTCGTCCTACAATCTTCTTATACACACAGGGTTCATCTTCGTTCTTGATGAAATCAAATTCCTTGATTGCCTCATCAAAACAGATGTTCCAGCTCCGCGATGCCTGCTTTAATCCATAAATGGATTTAAGCAACTTGCACACCCTTCCGCTGCTCCCACTGTCTACGAAACCTTCTGGTTGATCCATGTAAACGCACTCTTCCAAACAACCGTTTAGGAAAGCCGTCTTAACATCCATCTGCCAGATTTCATAGTCATGGAAGGCAGCAATGGCAAGTAGGATCCGAATGGATTTGAGCATAGCCACCGGAGAAAAAGTTTCATCATAGTCCAAACCAGGTCTTTGACGGAAACCTTTTGCAACGAGTCTAGCTTTATAGGTTTCCACCTGCCCATCTACACCAAGTTTCCTTTTGTAGATCCATTTGCATCCAACAGGTTTTACCCCAGGTGGAGCAATATCCATGGTCCACACTTTATTGGCGTACATGGACTCCATTTCGGATTGCATTGCTTCCTGCCACTTATCAGAGTCCCTACTGATAATGGCCTGCCTGAAACTGGTAGGGTCATCTTCTTCCAAGATGCAATCCTCTCGATCCCCGTCTATGAGAAAACCGTAGTATCTCTCGGGCGGATGAGAAATCTTACCAGATCTGCGGAGTGGCTGAGGTTCGTTTGGGGTTATTGAATCTAGCGGTTCCTCCAAATTTTCAGTTACATTTTGTGGTCGCTGAATTTCTTCCAGTTCTACCGAACTCCCACTAGTTTCTTTTGCAAGAAATTGCCACTCTAAAAAGGTGGCGTGGCGAGATACAAACACCTTCTGTTCCTCGGTGTGGTAGAACAGATATCCTGCGGAGTTCTTAGGATATCCCATAAATTTACATAGAACTGAACGTGCCTTAAGTTTGTCCGGATTTTGTACTTTTACATAGGCCGGACAACCCCATATCTTAATGCCTTTAAGATACGGCTTCTTACCATTCCATATCTCGAACGGTGTCTTAGACACAGATTTAGACGGAACATCGTTCAATAGGTACGCCGCTGTCTGAAGCGCATGTCCCCAAAATGAAAGAGGCAACTCAGCACTACTCATCATGGAGCGAACCATATCCAATAGGGTACGATTCCTCCGCTCTGAAACACCGTTGTGCTGTGGTGTATAAGGAGGAGTAAGCTGAGAGAGAATACCATTCTCTTTTAAGTAATCTAGGAATTCCGTGCTTAAGTACTCCCCTCCCCTGTCAGACCGGAGGATCTTGATACTTTTGCCTATCTGGTTCTCTACTTCCTTTCTGAATTCCTTGAATTTCTCAAAAGCTTCAGATTTGTGTTTCATCAGATACACATATCCGAACCTAGAGAGATCGTCAGTGAATGTGATGAAGTACGAGAACCCACCCCTTGCATGTATAGACATCGGACCACACACATCACTGTGTATGAGTCCCAAGAGCTCTCTTGCTCTTTCTCCATGTCCGGTGAACGGAGATTTGGTCATCTTCCCTTTGAGACAAGACTGACAAGTTTCATAAGATGAAAACTCGAACGCATTCAAGAGTCCATCTCTATGCAACTTACTCAGTCTTTTCTCTCCGATATGACCGAGTCTACAATGCCACAAGTAGGATTCATTCGTATCTGAATTCTTCCTCTTGCGTGTGTTTTGTATATTGAGAACTGTATTCTGATTTAGAACGTAGATACCATTAAACAGTGTACCCTCTGCAACCAGTACCTTATCAAGGTAAATGTTCATGATATTCTTTTCAAGAACAAACTTATATCTATCTTTATCGAGTAAAGAAACTGATATGATGTTGCAAACCATAGAGGGTACATAGTAGCAATCGTTCAAAATCATAGTCTTGCCATTTGGCAATACTAGGTGATATTCACCGACGGCTGCCGCATAAACTTGTGCTCCGTTCGCTACTCTGAGCGACATATCACCCGGTGCAACTTTCCTACTTTTTCTCAGTCCTTGCAATAAATTACAAATATGAGATCCTGATCCGGTATCAAGTACCCAGGAGGTAGGGCTGACCGTAAAACAGTTCTCAATTACAAGAACACCTGAAGTAGATGCAAAACCATGCTTCTTCTTCAACTGGGTATCCTGGAAATCCATACTTTCCTCTTTCCCATTCTCATACTCATGACGGTTGTCACAAGTTAGAGCTGAACCAACTTTCCCCAGTCCCGAATAAGAATTCGGTTCGGTCAAGCGATACATTTTATTATCTTGATTAGGGCGTGAAAAGGTTGCTGCCTGGAGAGAGAGAAAAGAAACACTCAGCGTATGCTCGTGCAAGATTAGATTGGTTTATTAATTTATCTAACCAGGGTGTCTCCCACTGTTTCCTCAAATCCTTCTTAAAACCTTTTTAAAAGAAGAACTAGCCGAGTTTTAATTCACGTTACAATACTTGCTTAACCTTTCAGCCAGGCTAGTGTCGGTACTTCGAGGGAGGTTTTCCAACGCTTTCGCGAAGTTCCTTAATTAAAGAACCTCTTTTCCCTGTGGGCGTAACCCCGCTAACACCTTTCTAGACACCTACTAGGTTTATAGCATTGATCGTTAAGTGAAATAATCTCCCGAGAGTAAACCAACTCATCAGTGGGATCGGGATCCAACTGTCATTGTGTGATAACCTAGATGGAATCCACTCTAGCCACCACACTCCAGAAGGTATGCTAAACCTGCAAGTTTCAGTTCTTTTGAAACTCCCGATGTGGTTTTTGCCCCTAGGATCCAAATGACCTTGACTGAGCCAAAATGTCAAAAGATCCTAGTCAAGTTCAACCCGTCATTATCTTGACTGCATTAGACCCACCCGTACGAGTCCTTGACTGAGCCAAAATGACCGCACGACTGTCCTAACCAATCACTTTGTATCCTACGGAAAAATATTACATAGCTACCGTTCACTACGCCTCGGCTGAGCACGAAATACGTAGCACGAATACTAAGCAATATTAATCCGAAACGACGGAGGGCTACGACTGGGTTTTTGGCGAAAAACCCGTTAACGTAATGAACTTGATTTCGTTGAAGGAACGTGATACACCCTTTTGAAAATATAGTGGCGAAAAACTTTTGCTAAAGAGGTCACTCCCGGTGAAGGGATCTCGGCTCTTTCCTCGTCGAGTGAGGTGCTGGGCATTCGTAAGATGAATACCTCGATGCAAAGCAAGAATAATCGACTATAGTGAAGTTATTACCCTGACGCAAATTTTTTGTCCAAGGGGTCACTCCCGGTGAAGGGATCTCGGCCCTTGCCTCGTCGACTGAGGTGCTGGGTATTCATAACCGAATACCGCGATGCAAAACAAAAATGAACGTCCTTGCAATAACAGCTTTTTGAAAAAATTTGTTCCAACAACGTCTTTTAGGTTTATTTTCTTGCATTAGTTCTTTTAATGCGTGATATTCTTGCATTAGTTCTTTTAATGCGTCCCATCATTTAATCCTACCATTGCAGAAAACAACCAAAATATGACGTACGCTTATGCCATTCGCATTCGCCACGGGGTCCCGTCATCACTCGTTAGGTTACTTAACTAACGACAGAGCGGGGGCTGGGCTAGCACGGCTGTAAAACATAAGCAACGCCTAAATAGTAAAGCAATGATTGACATTACAGATCACAGATGAATACATTGGATATACTAGCAATCCGCAATCCTTTCGAGCCTGGAACGAAAAGCGGATAACACGGTCGCGGTGAATAGCCAAAACCCCACCCAAGACCCCTACGGGTGCGGCAAACCACCCGCCAAGTACCCGAAGCGAAGCAACCTCCCTCAATGCCATGAGTAGGCCACTCGGCACTTCGAGCTACCCGGTAGTTTGTGCACCCCTCCATGGGTCTATCCTAGGAGCAAAAACAGTAAAAAGAATTATACAATGACGGCTATAACCCCGACCCGGTTGTGCGGCCAAACAAAAAAAAAATTATTACATCAATTTACATTTACAATGAATGAAAGAAAAACAAAAGCTCATCTCACATCCAACCCGGCTATTCACCCGCGACAGTCCAACAGATTCATATACACATTACAATATCAAACACAGATCATGTATAACCCCGACTAATCGTCTTATAGCGATTAGCCGACGTTCAATACATGCAAACATCACAGATATAACCAACATAGCCAAAGTGTAGCGAAGTTCGAAAAAAATACGGAATTATAGGACCCCAAAAGTGAATTTCAGTTCTGGAAAATCTGGGCCCATATAATATATCTGAAAAATCCCAAAATCCCACCTGAAGAACACTGCACGAAAAACGATGCATCAAGGAAACCATACTGCGGCGCTTCCGCGGCACATCCCTACCTCGTGCCGCGGAAGCGCGGCTATATAAAAGAATTATGTCATCGTTTTTCTTCTGTGATCAAACAAAACCCTGAGACGATTTTACAAGTATAAAGTTTTTCATTTAGAGCAGAAAAAAATTCAACAGAAACTTAGGGTTTTGTTTTTCCGGTTTTGCGATTTTTCGGTTTCGAACTTCCATACACTTCGCTACCAAGCTAGTTTAAGTTTAGTTAGGCTCTGATACCACTGTTAGGTCCACGTTACCTCTCCCGGTACTTACGGGGTTGCGGAAACGGTAAATCAAAATTTTTTCTAAACTTTGTAACATGGACCGTAAAAGCCGGATCTTTGCTAAACTAAAACTAGTATTCTTGCTAAAGAGAGTTAGCTACTATGTTGATGGTTATACCTAAACTTGAACTCCTTCTCTTCTTGTTGTTGTTCTTCTTTCTTGTTCTTTGTAGAAGCTTGAATGGTTCTCTTCTCGTCGCCTTCTTCTTGCCGAAGATAGATCCACCTTGAAGGTTCGACCTTTGGGCTCTTCCTCGATCTTTGAGTGAACTAGGGTTTCCGGCTTGCTAAACCTTGAACCCTAGAGAGAGTAGAGAGTGTCTAGGGGTTGTTTTCTTTTCAAGGTGAAGGAATCTCAACACATGAGAAGGAATCACCTTGAGCTTGAGGAGGAAGAAGATGAAGAGAGGAGAGAGAATAGATATGAAAGAATGAGCTCTCTTTTTCTTTTTGCAACCATAATGCAAAAGAAAAAGTATTATCTAAATGATAATAATTGAAATAAGAATAGTTGATGGTAATTTTGGAATGACCACTATCATGCTTCTTTAAATGAAGTGTAAGCATGAATCAAGGAAGACTTTCAAGGCATGAAAGTGGTCAATGGTCAACAAGTCAACCAAGGTCAACAAGTCAACAAAAAAATCAACTATAACATAATTCTCATTTAATTACTATTATTAATAGATAATATATAAATCCATTAGGGTTTTGAAAATGAAGACTGTCAACTGTGCATACGCACCCGTTCCGAAACCCTAATGAAAAACCTCATTCTCCGCCTCAAGCAACTGTGCATACACACCTGCATTCTCGTTCCGAGGAACAAGAATACCAAGATATAAAAGCAACCCCCAAAACATATACCAGTATCTGGCTCAAACCAGAGCCTGCCAGTATAATCCGTCCGGACTCCAAACGTGCACAAGTGCGCGGATGAGAACGAACCCTGTCGCAAAACCATGCGACCTCTACTCTGTTTTGCCCAGAGACGAATACCCTCTGTGTGGGACTCTAAAGACTCGACACTACGCTGGCAGTGGGTTTAACCACAGACCGCAAGCGGCACTAGCTGTGCATAACGGTCCCCAGGTAGATGCCGACAAGAAGGCTGACGAGGTGAAACCCCATCTGAACTCCTACTGAGTCTGAATGTGACATTCTCCGTACAGTCCGGTCTGTTCGTCTGATACATCGCATGGCGGGCCTAGGGGGCGGTAAAACGTCAGTCCCCTAATAGCGGTACAAGTCGTGTCGGAGTGAAGCCCAATACACCCTGAGATAACACTGGAACCTACCAGTACATCTCGCTTGCCCTGGCCAGGGACTACTCGTGCAATGGCTCTCCTAGACACAGCGCGATGTCAACCCCCAATACCGGGAGAGACGAATCCTGTCTAACCGTCACTGCCTCCAAGTGCTTCGGGACTGCTCCCAACTACTACCTGTTTGCACGACTCAGTAGAGCCGTGGTTGGGTAGTAATCAAAGAACAGTGGGAACACACTCGAGGCGAAGTGACAGTGTCAAGTCAGCGGACTAAGCTGTACTCATGTCACCTGGGAACTGATAACTGACGATAGGTATAATACCAACCATCAGTTCCCGACGAGTCCTGTCCAGTGTACTCGTAACCCAACGAGCACCCGCATACTATCTCAAGTACGACGTACTGACGGCTGTGGGACAGACCGTCTCCCGTGCTGGGATGAGAAGCGCATACGCTAGTCTACTCCGGAGTATCGATGCCCTATCTCGGTACTCCCACGACTAGGGACGTGTATAAGGATGTGCTTGTAGATTACCCAGCCCCCACTAGTGTGATCGCCATCACAACGCCGGTAATCAAGCAAAGATCCTAAGGGCTCTACTAATGCGTATAGGTGATAAATAAACACACATGTACACATTAAAGCAGAGGCAAACCAAGTAGCATACTACTATATTGAGCAAGATTGTCTGTACAACTGTGAATATCCCAAGCTTCCATCAAGTAATATACATACTAGTATGATACAGTAATGGCCTCTAGGGCATATACACTAACATCGTCAACTGAACTTAATCAGTATCCTACGCCACATCTCCCTCAGTATCCGCTTGGACCACCTGTCCAAAATACTGCCCCTCGTCAGAGGGAAAACTATAACTCTGACATTCACTCTGTCATCCAGGTCACCTTGGAAGCCTGGAATGATAACCGTCCCCCGAAAGAGATTGTCGTTATCATATCCCTTAAACATCCACTTATGTTCTAAAACTTCTTCCGATCTTTTCTCCAGGATCGGATCAATATCAACTTATTGCATCTAGTCCAAAAACAACAGCTGGTGTGGTACTTGACATCTCGTGATTGACTAAATTGCCTAAGCAAGTGATATGTCAATCATGCACATCCCTCTCCCCTTTAGTCTGTAAGACACCTTTAGAGAGGGTGACTCCATCACCTGCAGGTACACTACCGTGCCAAGAGTCATCCATTCTAAAACACCTTTAGAATGCTGTCTTAGTACCATGATTGGGAAACTACCCAAATCTAGATCTAAAACCATAGATCTAGTAACCAGAATGTCTGATATTTTATCTATATCCTATGTGGAGAAACCGCTGTGTGACAACCAAAGTATAACCGATCGTAGTATAGGAATTTCACTTCCTACTTTGTGTATGTCATCCATATACCAGGACATCACACCCTACTACCTTCTTAACAGATCCATCCCCTATTCTGATGAAGTCAAACCTATGACCGTCACATCAGAAATAGATGATCTCTCTCCTCTATATCTGCTTTAGTCCATAGACATAAGCTACTTGTCCACTATGCTTCCGCTGCTCCCACTGACTACGACAACCCTCTGGCAGAGTCATATAGACATGCACTCTAAAGCTATTTTAGAACGATGCTATACTCCTCCTGCCGGGTCTCATAGCCTGGAACAACAGTAGTGTCAAGTTTGGGTAAACAAGAACCTCCCTATCACCGTCCTTGAGGTTATCTGAGTACCTCTCGGGTGCCTGAGGTTACCCATCATATCTGCGGAGTGGACAATGGAATGTCAAACCAGATTGAATCTTTAGGTTCTATTAAATTTTCGGTAATCGTTTGCGGTTCTGGAATCACTTCCAGTTCTACCATACTCCCACTACTGTTTTCAGAAAAAGTCCATTTTACTAAAACTTTGGTGAGTCAAGAACAATATCACCATTGATCTTCCAGATGGTAGAAAGTTAACTCTCGTCATAACCCGGGTCAACCCACAAACTGCCATTACAGAAACGTGCCTTGAGTTATCCAGAGTCAGGTTTTAAGCATAAGCCAGACAACTCCCCGTACCTTAACATCGTTAAGATATGAACCGTTCTATATCCAATATAGAAACAGAGGCACTGATTTAATTGGAACGAGATTCAAATCATGCAGCAGTCTCCAGTGCATGCGAACTAAATGGAGAGAGGCCGATCAGCATTACTTAACTTAGGAGTGCATCAAATTATGAGTAACCTGAGAGAAGGTGAAGATAAAAGACAACTGAATAAAACCTTATTTCTATTTCTCCTGAACCAGAATCCATCCCCGAACTGGAACAAGTTCCTTCGAGTTCGTATATAACCATACGATGGAGTATCCAAATAACTGCGGATCTTCGTAGTGATATGGGGTGTCCTGGAGAATTACAAAGGTGAAGTAGGAGTGGCGATGAAATACTTGGTTTGGTCGTGAATAGTAGTCGCAGTTTATTTTGCCCTCTTACTAATCCCTTTATTTGTCTTTACATAATTACCTTCTGTACACCTTTTAGGCTAAATGGTTTTCTTCATGCCCTAACTTTCGGCACCTGCCTATGGTTTGGATGAAGACTATCCAATTAGCGTAATAGGTGTACCGTACTAATCCAAGGAGCACTCGCAACCTGAGAGAAGGTAAAAGGAAAAGACAACTGAATAGTCCTATTCATTTTCCCCAGAACCGGAAACCATCCTCGAATCTGGAACAAATTCCTTGTAGATCGTATATAACAATACGATGGTTTAATCCAATGGAAGTGGATGTTCGTAGTAATACGGGGTGTTCTGGATAAAAGTAGGAGTGGCAATGAAGTATGCAACTCTGACAATCCAAAAGCCAGTGTTTTAAGAAGGTTCGGTTAACTTGGTCACTGAGTCATAGTCTAGGGTCGGGTCATAGTCGCTTCCAAAGAGAGAGAGAAAAGATACACTCTGCGTGCACTCTAACCTAGATCAGAATGGTTTTAAATTTACCTAATCAGGAAACCTCGCACTGTAACCTCAAATTCTCCTCCAAACCTGAAAGAAGAATTAGTCGGGATCACCCGAGGAGTAAACCAACTCATCAGTGAGAATCGGGATCCAACTATCGTCGCATGATAACGTGATGGAATCCACTCACGTTATCACACTCCAGAAGGTATGCACATATCTGGCAAGTTTCAGTTTCTTTAGAAACTCCCGATATGATTTTTACCCCATGCTCTTATGATCTTGACTTTGGCCAACAAATCATAAGTCACATGTCAAGTTTTACCCGTCATTATCCAGGTTAATTTGAACCCACCCGTACCTACCCTTAACTTTGGCCAACAAAGCAGTACGACTGTCCCAAACCAACACATCTATCTATGCAACAGAAAGGTAACAAATAGCTACCATACACTATGCCATGACTTTGGCCAACAAACATAGCATGAATACTAAATGCTACCCGTCTGAAATGACGGAGGGCTACGAATGGTTTTTGGCGAAAAACCATTAACGTAATGAACTTGATATCGTTGAAGGAACCGGATAGCTTTTTATAAAAATATAGTGGCGAAAACCTTTGCTAAAGAGGTCACTCCCGGTGAAAGGATCTCGGCTCTTTCCCCGTAGAATGAGGTGCAGGATATTCCAACTGAATACCACGATGCAAAGCAAAAAGGCATCGGCTATAGTGAAGTTATTACCCTGACGCAAACTTCTGTCCAAGGGGTCACTCTCGATGAAGGGATCTCGGCTCTTGTCTCGTGGACTGAGGTGCTGGATATTCATAACTGAATACCACTGTGCAAAACAAAAGAGAACGTCCTTGCAATAGCAGCTTTTTGAAAAATGTTCCAACAACATCAGAATAGGTTTGTTTAGCTTGCATTGATCCGAATCAATGCAGTCCCATCAATTAATCACACCATAAAAGAACGAAAATATGATGTACGTATATACCATCCACATTCGCCACTGGGTCTCGTCATCACCCGTTAGGTTACTTAACTAACGACAGAGCGGGGACTGGACTAGCGCGGGTGTAAAATATATACAACATTTACTAGTATATATATCAATATATTATATTCGCTCATGGCGTGATAAAAGCAACATCACAGAACAATACAGATAATCTGGAAGCCCCGGGTTTCACAGAGCCACAACTGAAACCCGACGTTCCCCTGGTCATGTGGATAGCATGTGCAATGAAATCCTAGACCCCTACGAGTGCGGAAAGTTACCCGCCAAAACCTGAAGCGAGGCAGCCCCCTACAGCAAAGTGAATGGACCACCCAGCACTTCACGGAATCCGGTAACTTGAGCACCCCTCCTTGGGTCAACCTATACCCCCTACGTGTGCGGCGAATAGCCCGCCAATTCTAGAGTGAAGCCCCCTCCGTCTCAAAGCCATGATATGCGGGCTCGTTGCCCTCTAGAACCCGGCTATCCGTACACCCCACCGCGGGGTAATCCAAGTACATAAAGTAAAATATATACAACGGGTACATCGACCTCAGCCCGGTCGTGCCCCAAAAGAATAATATACAAACAGGCAGTGACGACAGTCCACATGTCGGATGCTCGCCCCGCAATATCAAATGTACAAATACAACCAAACTGTACTACCATTGCATCTAGGCTATCAACTACGACAAATCCGCAACATCACAGCACAATACAGAACATCAACGTGAATGTCACGTTCGCAAATCCGTCTAAAAGAACTATAGCAATTAGATAAGATTTACCGCTCGAATGACATTCATGTTCGCAGATATAATGTAAGCACTGTGAACTAACATATTTAAAAAATTTCGATCGAAAAAATTTCCCGAAGTGGGCCCCAAGAACAAATCTAGCAATCAAAATAATCTGGGCCAAAACTAAAAATACCAGAAACCCCAATTTCAATTCAGAAACCACTGCAGAAAATTTGGTACAGAGTTGCTACAGTACTGCGGCGGAACCACGGCCAAAACATGGGTACGGAAATGCGGTTTTGGAATATTTCGTTCGATCGATGTTTTAAACACGTTAGAGCAAGCTAGTAAAGTTTAATGGCGTGGCTATGATACCATGTATGTCTACGGTAGCGCCCCGGCCGTCTGTCCGAGGGCAAAATGCGGAAACGAAAACTTTTTCTAAACTTGAAACCGGCGCTATCACAGACTTTAATCCCAGATCGAACCATTAATCTATAACTAGCAAACTAGAGAAGAGTTAGAAAAGCTATACCGATCGATCTGTGTCCTTCGGTCTTTGGCCACCAACCCAAGCTCCTCGCGGTGACTCCGATCTCCGGTCTCCTCGTCGGAAAGGGCACCACATCTTCGAGTCTTTTTTACGGGCTTCCGCTTCGTCCGAAGCAACTCGGGCACGAAGTTCGCTAGCCGACGTGTCCAAGGTGAAGTAGAGAATGTGTGTGACAACTTTGTCTCTTGCATCCATTGTATGGATGGAGGTTGAAGATGAAGCCATCAATGGAAATGGTGAGCTAGAGGAAGAAGAAGAAGAGGAGGTTATTTTTCTTTTGTGTTGTAATGATAAAATGAGAAATTGAGAATAAGAATAATACAAGAGCCAGCCTTCATATGGCAGCCCTTCTCTCTCTCCTTATCATTTCAACTCACATATTTATCAAATAATGTGACACATGCACAAAGACAGAGACCATGAGTCACCACTTGTGCATGTATCACAATTAATGCTCCAAATCATGACTTTTAGCTCATTATTTCCATTTGTAAACATTAACCCAAATGTTTACAACAACAAAAAGATACGGCAACATCTAAACTAAACTCGTGACGGATCACAAGGATACCCCTCACCTATATATACATATCTGCATCCGCATTCCGACTGAATGCGAATGCGATGAGACTAAAGTAATCCAACAAATCTAATACTAGGATCCGGCTTAAACCAAAGCCCACTATTATGATCCGTCCGAACATGATCCGTGCACTACTGCACGTATATGATCGAACCCTGCCATATATCATACGGCCTCTACAATGTTTCGCCCGA
Organism: Agapanthus africanus; assembly: GCA_030015575.1. Lineage (NCBI taxonomy): Eukaryota > Viridiplantae > Streptophyta > Magnoliopsida > Asparagales > Amaryllidaceae > Agapanthus > Agapanthus africanus. The sequence continues at coordinate 391,705,532 of JASDDO010000026.1, read as the reverse complement.
AACTTGAGAAACAGACTCTGGGGGACTCTAAAGACTCGTCAATACTTTGGATTTGGATTTAACCACTAGCACGTCAGTCGTATTAGTTGTACGTAACGGGCTACCAGGTATTAACCAAAAGGGAGATCGATGAGCGAACTCACCCTGACACCCTACTGAGCCTATCAGTGACAATATCCGTACAGTCTGGTCCGTTCGCCTATGAGCATTGCATGTTGGGCCTAGGGGTTGGTAAAAGTCAGACCCACAAAAGAAGTACAAGTCGTGTCGGAGTGTAGCCCAGAATACCCTGAGATACTACTGGAATACCTACTAGTAAATCTCCTGCCTTGGCCAAGGATTTCGTGTATTGGCTCTCCTAGACAAAGCGCGATCTCACCCCCAATACCGGGAGAGACGAAACCCCTGCCGATCCGCTCACTTCCTGCATGTGGCTCGGGACTATAACCAACTAAAACCTATTTGCATGACTCCTTTGATCCATGGTAGGGTAGTAATCAAAGCAATGTGGGAACTCACACGAGACAGATGACGATCTCAGGTCGATGAACTAACCTGTACACATTTCACTAGGGAACTGCTATCTGACGTCAGGTATAATACCAACTAACATGTTCCCGGCGAGTCCTGTCCGGTGTACTCATAACCCAATGAGCACCTGTATACATCTTAGGTGAACCAACTGACACCAATAGCTTGTGAGACCGGCCACCGCCCCTCGTCGGGGTCTCGACTGTATACACTAGTCTACTAATGGAGTATCGATGCCCAGTCTCGAAACTCTCACGACTAGGGACCCTTTAAGGATGTGCTTATAGACCCCAGCTTCCACGTATATGATCGCCATCATACTGCTGGCCATCATCCAAGAATCCTATGGGCTCTATCAACGTGCAATAGTGACCTGTAATGTCACCTAAAGCATGTACACGATGATAAAGAAAAACCAGATAGCATACTATCATTTCGAGTAAGACTGTCCTACCGGCATAGGTCATCCCTCAATCATTGCAATCAAGTGCCTGTGATCCAAAAATTGACTCAGAGGGCACTATATCCAACAATCTCATGCTAGTTTAGACATCCCAGTTATTACTTGCTACTGCACGCATATTATTATTCACTGTTATACAGTATTATGGAGTTTTATGCCGATATTCTCTGTTTACTTGCTACTAATGATTGGATTTCGGATTTTCATGAGATTTTTTGGATTTCGGAGGAAACCGCAAAAATATATATAAACTTCTCTCTCTCTCTTTTTAAAATGAAAACTGCTGTTTTCTCATGATGTATGAGTCGTCCACCATGATGTTTTCTCAGTTATGAGATGGATTTCGAGACCCGATTCGAGGAGTTGGATGAACCATCTGCGGGTACATGGTGGACCCGGTAAGGTATCCCGGGGCAAGAAGATCGAGGTGTAGACGATGAGCCTGGCAGGGGCGGACTGCCTACCGGTGATTTTACCTGGCGCGGCGGGTATCCGGAGGATACCGTTGTGGTCATATGATTGATGCTATGGGCCTATCCGGACTGACGGAGCCCGAGATATTGAGATACTGAGATTTGAGATACTGAGATATTGAGATTTGATATTGAGATACTGAGATTTATGTTTTTTTGTGTCGATGCTCGACACTGATTTCATTGTTGATTTCATTGGTGATACCGATTGATATACATATAAAAATCTCATTAAATAAAGAAAAACAGTTCTTTGATTCATGATGTACTTTGTTATCATTATATGCATCTGCATATCATTTTAGTGACATATTGCTACCTGACATTTGTACATCATATTAGTGACATGTTGTTACCTGAGGCACTGACACGAGTTCTTGGAATCACACTATATGGATAGATGTTTACCCTTACCATTATATTATGCTTCAGGCCATATCATTTTTATTTGAGGATAATACTGATCGTATGACCTAGGATTGCGTTATACATGCGATTTCTACTCGTAGATGTTTTCTACTCACGAGTTGGCAACTCTCCCTCGTTGTGCCACAGTTTCTTGCAGGTTTTGCCGTACAGGTTTCGTTACGGCTTTGCTGGCACACTGCTTCCATTCCGGGTGATTTGCTTGGTAGGTGGGTTCTTTTGTATCAGGACCACCATTGTATATTTGTTATTTTAGTTGTATCTAGTTAAAACTCCATCAACCAGACTTGTATTATTTGTTAGAGATAGATGACCAGTATATATTCTTTTGACCTTAGAGTCGCGCTTGTATTATTTGGTTTCATCTGGTTTTCATGATGATGTTGGATGTTTATCCTGAGTTGAACCTCGCATTTGGGCGTTGTCTATTATATTGCATTGTGTGGTTTTGTCCGTCGGTTGGCGAAGAGCTAGCTCCCGCTTGGGGATGCCTTTATTCATTATATATGCTTTCTCAGGTTTGTAACCGTTTGGGGTCAGTTTTTACAAAGGAAACTCTGCCGAAATTTTTATAAAAGACTTGTGATTTTAAAAATGCATATTTCGGCATCTGTTGCTAAACTGGTTGATTTAAATTGGTTTTTCCATCACTCTACTTCTTTACTTGGTTTTGATTTCTGGGTTTTGGCTTACTTAGATTACGTACGCCTCGAGACGTTTCGTAATTTAAGTGCCGGTCATGTTCCGTACTTTTCGGGTTGTGACAAACGACACCCTAAATCCCAACACCTCCGGCATCGTCACTCTGATCGGCCCTCATATCCGTAAATCTTATGGAACGTGAGTGCCCAATATCGACACTCAAAACATCATGAAAACCCATGTCCAACATCGACATGTAAATCCATATAACTTGGGCTCCGTCAGTCCTGATCGGCCCACCGGCTACGTCAGTCCGGATCGGCCCATATCCATCTCATGACTCCGGTCGGTATCCTCCGGATAACTGTCGGGTCCAAACTATCACTGATAGGTAGTAGTCCCTCTGCCAGGCTCATCATCTACTGCACAACATACCTTTCTTGCCTCGAGGTACCATACCGGGTCTACCATGAACCCGCCAACGGATCATCCATCTCCTCGAATCGGGTTTCTAACATAAATCTCAGAACCAAGAAAACTCATGGTGGACGCATCGAAATGTCATATCAAGAGAAACCGGGTGTCACGACCCAAAATATTAGCTCGTGACCAGCACTTAAATCACGCAACGTCTAAAGGCGTAACGTAATTCAAGTAAGCTGAAACCCAGAAATCTAAACCTTTTTAAGAAAATAAAAGAGGTGAAGTTTAGAAATAAAGGTATAAGGAAATCAAGTTTTCTTAATTCATAGAAAAGGGACATAAAAATGCAACTGAAAATTTCTAGTTTGAAAACATGTTTCGTCTTTTTAAAAATTTAGGCAGCGCCTCCTTTGTATTTTTTTGATCCAAAGACACAATAACATAATGATAAAAAATGCATCCCTAAGCGGGGTTAGCTCTTCGCCAAACGGCAGATCACAACTACGCAAGATAGTGTATATAAGCATACGACGCCCAACGGCGAAGATCAACACCAAAAATAAAGAATAAAGAGAGATATCAACCCAAAAGGCGAACATAAAACCCATCACTCAAGTCTCGCAACTACAAGTCTCACTAAGTCTCATTACTTATACAATTACTAGTTCTGACTGATGGAGTTTACTAGATACAATATGAAATATAAATACAAGAGTGGGTACGATACAAATGTCCCACCTACCAAAGCTATCATCCGAAGGCAACTGTGTGCCAACGATGCCGCTACTGATCCATGCGGTCAACCTGCAAGAACTGTGGCACAACGGGGGTGAGTTGCCAACACATGAGTAGAAAAACATAAACAAGTAGAAATCGAATAACAACGACTCCTAGGTCAACTATATCATAAAGGTGATACTATGATACCTAGGGTGACCGTATTTGTATATGTGCCAACAATGTAATTAACACCTATATGTATGCTGATATCATCCAACCTTGTGATCAATGTCTTTATGCATGTGGGTCTCGTCCAACCATATCATCAGTGTATGTATGCATGTGGATCCCGTCCACGTATCAACCAATGACACAACATCATGCATGTAAATAACATAAAAGAAGATGCATGAAAGTATGAGGATATAAATCAAAGTGTGTCCCTCCCGACACATCAAAATCATGGAACCTGAGTGCCCAGCATCGACACACGAAACTTCATGAAACCCGTGTCCAGCATCGACACGTAAATCCTCATATCTCGAGCTCCGTCAGTCCGGATCGGCCCTTGGGCTCCGTCTGCGGGATTGGCCCGCGGGCTCCGGAAGACGGGTCGACCCAATATCCATCGCTCGACCCTGTCGGTATCCTCCGGATAACCGCCAGGCCTAAACCCAACTCCTCGAATCGGGTTTCACATATCACATGTCTCAGAACCGAGAAAACGCATGGTGGACGCACTGAAATATCATATCAAGAGAAACCGTGTTTTTAAAACAATACATACCTTCTTTTAAAATGACCGCGGTTCTCAAATCCAGAAATCTCATGAAAACAACATATCTCAATGCGTATAAGCATAAAGCATGATGTATGCGACATATAACAGAAATGTAAGCATATCCGTATATCATACAACATGGAACAATAATATGCACATATCGAGGAAAAACAGCTCTTTTAAATGAATTCAGTTTAAAATATATCCCGCTGTTCCCAAATTATCCAAGGTCCAATGCAACATCGTATAAAGGTGCATATGCAACTATAGCAAGTAAGTCATGCCAGGAGTCATATCATGATACAACAAATCCTACTGTGTAGTGACATGGCAATTATCGATGATGAAGTGTGTGAGCCGGCAAATCTGTGTACGTGTAACATACGCATCATCGATAATGGTGTAAGTGTACTAGCACAGGTATATGCAATGCAATGAGAATAACATGAATGCAGCATAAGGTAAATCATATGCAAATGCTGACGGGTATACGTATCTAACATGGCCGAGTCGATAAATCTAACCATCGGCATCTAGCCTGACGACATCACGTACGGCATAATCCATCGTACGGTATCCTCTAGTCAAGGGTATGGATCAATCATCAAGTCAAACTCATCACGTACGGTGGTATTAAACCAATAGGGATCCTATCAACCTATATGACAATGAGGGTACGGCCTAATCTCACGTTTGGCCTATCATTCAGATTCACAACATGCATACACATATATATCCATATACCTATGTCCCAAATCATATCCATAACAATCTCATATCAGGGGTCCGGCAAGGTATCAATCCTCTCAATCGACTCGCATCCGTATACCAACATATCATCATATCACATGCCAAATCGTATTCTCTTTTCATCGCATCTATATATCACATAAGGTCAATTTACAATTACATTCTACCTTTACTATAAGCATACACATCTAATCTAACATACACACCCGAATCATACAATCGGTTTTTAAAAGACGCGAATCGTAGTTTTGAAGGTAGTGGCTACGGTGTTTTTAAGGAAAGATATCATTTGAAAATCTGTAACTTCCCTCAAGGTATCTGTTTAAAAGATGCATATGATACTTCAGTTTAGAAATAGGTATGATTCGGATGACACATTTATGTCGGCTATCTAGTCTTATAGTACCCTAAACGGCAATATCATCAAACATTATCCTCAACTCCCGTTATCACATATTAGTCATAACATATCACTTCTAACCATCCTTTAGTTTCTAATATGGTTTCTCTAACTATCTTTTAACTCTATCTATAGTTTTCTATTAAAGGTTTCCTTAACCATATTCTATATATAAATCGGTTTCCATCAAAGTTTGCGGGGGTGCTATACGCCATCCACCCGACTTCCCCCGTAGATATAGATCTACTCATCTTGATCTTGCTTGCCGAAGTCGATGTCGCCATGCCCTTGCTCGTCAAAGGTTGCGCGGAGGAACCTACAAGTCACAATGTATCGTATCGCATTAATATCCGACTCGAAACCAAAACGACACGCGAAATGCCTATAGGTTAAAACCTACGGACTACGCCTTCAAAACCACCAAACAACCCCCGTCGCTGATGTACAAACATCAGACGACGGAACACAATATCAAATACCAATACCAAAGTTAAAACGAAGTCGTAAAACAATGCAGCAACTCAAGAAAATGGTCCTGGATTTTACCCTAGGTGAAATTAGCCAATTTTGCATATGAAAAGGGTCTAATTTATAGCAAATGGAGCCATGGACCAAACACGGAGCATTTCCACTCTACCCAGGCCGCAAATTGTGGCCAAAAGGGGTAAATTTGCGGACACATTAAGGAATTGGGTTCCTAGGTTTTGGGTATAGGTTCTAGGTTGCCTGCACAGCTCTCAGTCTCTGCTAAATAATTTTCCAGGTCTCCGAGTCACTCTAGATTCTTAAATACCATCACAATTCTCACAATTTTCCGACGTTGGGGTTTCTAAGTTTGGGGTTTGGGGTTCTATCTCTGGTTTTAATCCCATATATCATCACTACAGGGGTTGTATGGTTTCCACTAACCTCAATTTCACTTTTGGATTCAAATTAAACCCTAACTTCTTCTAGAAATTTTCCAAGCGCACTAACCTATACCATATCGATTCTAAACATAAATAGATGTTAAAGTAAAAGGAATACTATTCTAATGGTGCAAGAACTACCTCATTGGCAACTCAAGAAAAACCCTAGCTGTCCTAAAGTCATCAAAATCCAAGTTTGCTTGGTCCATTGTGTAGAGGATGAAGAGGGGATCACTTTTAATGAAAGGGGTTTAGGGTTTGGATGAATATTTGGAGATGATATTTGGGGATTTATATGGAGGGAGCTGAGGTTAAAGGAGACGAGGAAATGATGGAGGAAACAAATTGGGGTGAGGTTAGATGGCAGCCCTCCCTCTCCCACTCTCTTATTCTCACCCACTCTTTTATTCTTTTACACTTCTACCCTTTTCTCTTTTTCTTTCCTTTTTATTTTAAAAAAAAAATCACATAATACCCCAAAACAACATAAGAAGTAACATCTAATAAAAATGAAACATGACATGGTGCACTAGCCATGGAAAACTGTAGAAACACGGATTTGGTCTAATCGCGATTAGCAGTGCACTAATAGGGTTTTCATTTAAACTGCATATAATTGATTTTAAAAATGCCAAATCCAATAAATATATTTTTAAATGAATAAATCATTTTAATTTCCAATTATTTCATAATTATTGGTATATATTTATACCCTTTTTCGAAAACCCCAATTTCGCAAATCAGGCAGTTTTCGGGAAATATATTATTTTAATATTAAAATCCAAAAATAATATTTTATATTTTCTGAAATGTTACAATCTTTCCCTATTAAATAAATTCGGTCCCCGAATTTAAATTTAAACCCCCAAATGCTAAAACATTTCAATAATCAACTCAAATCGACGGGGCTCCGAAATCACGGAACATACAGAAATACCACAGCGCATCAAGTGCGCATGAAAACGAGTATAAAACTCAAAATCGAACTCCGTCAAGCGTCATGCAAATTATAGGATTTGTACGCATATCTTCGGAGTTACAATGGAGATACAGATCTCGAAATCCACTACTGAAATCCAATATGCACTAGTCAAATACTATAATAACTGTATAGCACGCATCCTTGGAAAAACTGAATAAAACTCATGCAAAATCTTTTCTGAATCGCCGTGTGATGCGTAACTCATGGCACAAGTGACGGACGCTCATTATAAAGTAATAAATACACATTCATATACGTTTTGCTAAAATATACGTTCCGCCGTTTCTAAAATATCCCAAGAGGTTTTCCTTTATAAACGTCCGTGTCGCTCGCAGACACGTAGGAAATAGCGAGACTATATATCCTTTTTGAAAACCTCTTGTTAAACTATTTAATGCATGCAAGGTACTCAGATACTGCCCTTAGATCAGTCATGTTCGGCTACTACATAACATAGTGCCCATCATGAAAACAAGATGCTCAAAAGCAAAATCAGCCTCAAAAGGTGTATCCAACAATCACGTGCGTCTGGTGCGCACGGAAATAAAATCCAAATACAAGTGCTACAATACGCACAAAAGCCAAAACTAAGTGCAACGGGTGTGCACGAAATCATCTGTCCAGTGCAACGGGTGTGCACGACAACAATGTCAAGTGCACCTAGAGTGCACGAAAACCTCAATCCAGTGCAACTAACATGCACGATTGAAAATCCAAAATCGAGTGTATCCGGTGTGCACAAATCACATCTCATACCATGGGCCCAGCATGAGAGAAAATCCAAATCAAGTGCATCCGTGATGCACGAATGAAATCGAAATCAAGTGCATCCAACATGCAAGAATAAAAATCTAAATCAAGGGCATCCAACACGCATGAGTAAAATCTCACTCAAGTGCATCCGATGCGCATAAAATCCAATATCAGGCGCCTAATATGTGCAAAAATCCAACCCAAGTGCGTCTGGTTCATATGAAACATTTAGTGCAGTAGCATGCTCGAAAACGAACATCAAGTACAAACACGCACGAAAATACAAATCTGGTTAAACGAATGCTCAAGGACATATATCGGGTGCAACCAATGTATGGAATATAAATCTAGTGCAACTAATGCACGAATATCCGTCCGGTGCAATAAACGCATGAAATGCAAATCTGGTGCTTTAAGTGCACAAAATACAAATACGGTGCATCCTGTGCACGAAATACAAATACGGTGCATCCAGTGCATGAAATACAAATACGGTGCGTCCAGTGCACACAATACAAATACGGTGCATCCAGTGCACGAAATACAAATACAGTACATCAATTGCACAGCGTAAAAAAAACCTAGTGCGACAATTGCACAAAATATAAATCGGGTGCAACAAGTGCACGGAAACGCATTAATAACTCAAATGCGTATAAAAGCCACGCCGAGTGTAGCCAGGTATACAAAATCACAAACGCGTGTAACTGCTTGCACAAAACACGTATAATGCACTGCAACCACATGTGAGCTATACCGAGTACAAAAATCAAATTGAGTGCGTACCACATGCACAAAATCAAGGCAACTGTATGAAATCCACGAAATCATAAACATGTGCAGCCAAGGCACTAAATCCATATCAAGTGCAATAGATATGCACAATTCATAAACCATCACAACGGTGTATAAAAACATATATCAGGTGCAATAACTATGCACAAAAGGTGAATACCCAGTAGGTGCAGCCATGGTGCACGAAAAAAATATCATGAAACTCAATCATCAAAACTCAAATCCAAGCGATATAAGCGTGATACTCGGATCACAAACGCAAATCGCAATAAATGACATTGAGGTACACATCCTACAATGTTGAAAAATGTATCGGTGCGCCCAAAACTGGTAGAGAAAGAACATCCGCTTGCCTCCTGCTCATGGTCTGGCGTCTTCTGTCTCCGGGTCTTCATTTCTCCATGGATTACCATCCATCGGCTCAATGGCCCGGTCCGGTATACTAACGGAAATGATCCTCTCTAGTACTTCTCTGATCATCTCTCGGCCAATTATCACGACCACTCGTAAAGTCGTCACTGGCGTCGGCCCCTGGCCCTCTGAATACACGTGACACATCTGATCCTCGGTGCAACTCTCATCGCAGTAGTGTCCAGGAAGGACATTCTCAGGGTCTCTTCCGATCTCTCCTATGCCGAACTATACGGAGGCTGGTACTCTTGCATAATCTTTTCTTGTTTTCTGGACATCTGCGTTCTCAGCACAATATTTTCTCGGGAACTGGTCGTATCCCAACACTTCTGTATGCATATCAGATCTGAAATCTCGACGGGGAGTAACACCAGCTCGTCGGCATCTCGCACGAACCACTTGTTCCACTCGTCCGTATCATCGTCCACTTTGACTCCACGTCAGGCTATCTGCGTACTGCAAATGTTCTCGGCTACAGTCAATCCGGAGTCTCTCATACGGACTCGAAATCATGAACTCGGTATCTTCATCGCTCCGTAGAAGATATCTAGCCGAACATGTCCTCGGGAACTCGTCCCAACCATCGGAGGAATACTCAATACTCGTCCGCTCTTGATCAACTCACAGCGTATCTGTGTGAAGTCCTCTATCCGAAGCTGGTCAGTTTACTGGTCTCTTATCACATGATATCCGGATGACATCAACTTTTCGATCGATTCATCAAAATCCCATAATTCCCGAAAAGCTCAACACCTGAGCATAATTTAATAATATCTAGTACACGCCACAGTACCTATAGACCAACCGCAGAAGAACAAACTCAAGCCTCACTGATGGCACCGCTGAACTGCCACAAACCCTAAGGTTCAAAAAGACGTTCCATGGTCATCATGTTGAGTTAGGATTTCATTCTTCTATAGGGTCCACAAAATTACTTGCATGTTCCTCCAAATACTTTAAACTTGGAAAAATGGGTTTCTGACATTCGTTCGAACTTTTTAACTTCGCCTAACGACATGCGAATATCCTTCGTCCGCATGCTAAACAATGCCTCAATCCTCCAGGAAAGACGATACATCAACGGTCATCACTGGATCGGTCTACTCTAGATCTGAGTAAGACCATCCACACTGGAAATCTTCAACTCAACTGGGCCTGTGTCGGCGCATCAATATAACAAATCACCTTCGTCTCTTGACTCGAGATAGACTAGCTATCATCTGTGGCATCTCTGCCTGGAAGCTCCAGCGATCTCAGCTCGTAAGCTCTGGAAGCGACATCACATCAATCTCAGCAACGGCTAGGTCATATGTCCACACGGTAGACGACATCACCATCTCTGTGGTAGGTTGTACATCAACAGTCCTCTCATAACTGGCAGCCCTAACAATGGCCCGATCATTCGGTGCAAAACCACACACTCGTCTCAACAAGAGGTCATAACACAAACTCTACATCTAGACGTTCCCATGTCACCAGAAAACACAATGGTTAGTCCTCGTCCATGATGAGCTCGCCCTGACCGCAATACTAGCAGCAGCTAAATCTGCGCTCAAACATGGTGACAGGAACCTCAATCGTGTATCGATGAAAACAGATTAAGGGCATGAAAGGAAACGATAGATCGAGAATGGATACATGATCATAAGAAATAACATCATCAATGAGGGTATGATCATGGAAACGAATAGAATCAAGGATCTCGAATGGATGTATAATCATGGGTACGAAGAGAATCACAGATCTCAAAATTTGTACATCCTAAGGTTTCTTAAGTGGTGTATCGTATCGTAAATATGTCGCGGAACATACGTACGGTACGTCACTCTACTCCATCAATCAGGGTCAGCCCATGAAACGAAAGTTCGGGTCTAATACCCCCATGTTCAAATCTAAGTTCCATAAGGTCAAGCCTAGGTTCAGAAATATACATACGCCCTAGACTCCGCAGAGTCAAACTTAGACTCGAACCATGGTTAAACCTAGCGCTTTGATACCAACTTTGTCATGGCCCGAAATATTAGCTCGTGACCAGCACTTAAATCACACAACGTCTAAAGGTGTAACGTATTTCAAGTAAGCTGGAACCCAAAAATCTAAACCTTTTTAAGAAAATAAAAGAGGTGAAGTTTTGAAATAAAGGTATAAGGAAATCAAGTTTTCTTAATGCATAGAAAAGGGACATAAAAATGCAAGGGAAAATTTCTAGTTTGAAAACATGTTTCGTCTTTTTAAAAATTTGGGCAACACCTCATTTGTATTTTTTTTGATCTAAAGCTACAATTACATAATGATAAAAAAGGCATCCCCAAGCGGAAGCTAGCTCTTCGCAAAACGGCGGATCACAACCACGCAAAACAGTATATATAAGTATACGACGCCCAATGACAAAGATCAATACCAAAAATAAAGAATAAAGCGAGATATCAACCCAAAAGGCAAACATAAAACCCATCGCTCAAGTCTCGCAACTACAAGTCTCACTAAGTCTTATTTCTTATACAATTACTAGTTTTGACTGATGGAGTTGACTAGATAAATATGAGATATAAATACAAGAGTGGGTACGATACAAATGTCCTACCTACCAAAGCAATCACCCAAAAGCAATTGTGTTCCAGCGATGACGCTACTGATCCATGCGGTCAACCTGCAAGAACTGTGGCACAACGGGGGTGAGTTGCCAACTCGTGAGTAGAAAAACATCACCAAGTAGAAATCGAATAACAACGACTCCTAGGTCAACTATATCATAAAGTTGATACTATGATACCTAGGGTGACCGTATCTTGATATATGCCAACGAAGTAATCAACACATATATGTATGCGGATATCATCCAACCATTTTATCAATGTGAAGGGTTCATAGCAACGACAACAAGGTTTCGGGGGGTATCGTGCTTGCCGTTTTAAAAAATTTGTCGTCTAGAATCGTTAACTAGAGATTTAGTCGGAAAAGAAAAGCAAACACCTTTACATCTAAAAGGATCAAGAATACAACCTTTGTAGACAGTCCTTCTCTTCAATATGCTCCGTATAGTAGTCCTGCGACTCCACAATGCTTCTCTTGAGACATTGAACAAGCTTTCTTCGTTTCCTTCGCGCCAAAGATGATCCACCACGAAACTCCTACCAGTTCAAGCTACCACTACACTAAACTCTTTAGTGTATGAAACACATCACACTAGTTTGCTAGAATGGTGTGAGATGATGAAGTAGGGGATATTAAGAGCTCACTTATTTGTGCTCAAGTTTCATGATTCACATCACATGTGAGTGTTGAAGCTTGAGGCAAAGCAAGAGGAGGAAGAAGAAGCATGAGAGAAAATTGGCTAAGTCTTTTGGAATGAACATGAATGAAAATAATATCAAGACCCCTCACTCATTCAAGCATGGAATTATGCAATATTAAATTGCAACCATGCTTGAATAGTGAGTCAAGAATGAATAAAGAAGTATATAACCCATGCTTGCAACCACGTTGCAACTTTACACCTCATTTCTATTTTCACAAAATAGAAAAGAAAATGCTATGCTTCATTATAATATATTTATATATATCATATATATTAATATATATTTAATGAAGATTAATTAGTAAGCTAATGATATTAGTTAATATATAATTATATCACATATAATTTATATTACATTATTAAATCAACACTTGATCTAATAATCCGGTAATATTATATACGACCAACTAATATCATTTATCTGTATATCACACTATCGAATCAACACTTGATTCGACAATCTAGTTATATCACATATAACCGCGCCGATAACAGATGACTGCCAGATTACAATACGATATCACATACTCGTATTTAATCAGGCCCACACACATATCACATATGTGTCCTACTTCGTTTCGCTTCAACCAGGGAACTTCTTTGTGGGACTCTAAAGACTCGTCAATACGCCGGCAGTAGGTGATGATCATATCAGTCACCGACAAGCCATCAGCGGTACTAGCTGGAAGTAACGGCTACCCAGGTATTGAGCGATATGAAGATCAACAAGCAAGCCTGTCCATTAACTCCATGAAGCCTATCAGTAACACTACCATATAGTCCGGTCACTTCGTCTGATACGTCGCATATCATGTCTAGGGGTGGAAATCGTCAGACCCCAGTAACGTGATAAGTCATGCCGATGTGAGGCTCATAACAGGTCGAGAAACTACAAATAACACTTATCCGTAAATCTCCATATCAGCCCTGGCCAGGGACTTCCAGTTATTGCTAATCGAGCATAGCGCAACATCAACCCCCAATACAGGGAGAGACGAAAACCCTCCTATCACTGTTCCCCTCCGAATGGCGGCCGAGACGTTAGGGCGTCTGTGCCTAAGATTCGGGGCAGATGCTATTTAGTTTTATCCGTCTACCTCTCAGAAGATGCCAAGTTGATTTATGGCACCGTGTATCGAAGGTTTAGACGGATGCGGCCGATGTAGCAGACTTTGTCAGATTCCCCCTCGCTTGAGGGGTTTTTGATTGTTGGGACGCTCTTCCCTGCAGGCGTAAGCCCCTGCAGTTAAATACGCTACCGCATCGCGGTAGCCACTTTCTCCTTCTCCAGAATTTCACTTCGTGTCGTGTGTGTTTGGTTTGTTTGTGGTTGCCCGTGGATTGTATACGGAGACTGAGTAGTACCGTCGTCCGTAGGACGTGGATTAGTCCAAATCCGTATTTACTTAGATTTGGGTTTGGTGTTTTTTAGTTTAAGGATATGTTAGTAATATTGAGACTAAGATCAACTTAAACGTTCGTCAAGGATACGTTAGTCCGATTTAAGACTAAAATCAACTTAACGTGGTGATCCATTTAATATATGGCCGTTGGGACTCGTCACCTCTCTGACGTCGTTGAAGGATTACAACGGCGGATGTCAGAGGAGTTCAGAGATGTACCCTTGAACCAAGGTTGATTTAGAATTTTATCGTTCATTTGAGTGTTTAAGGATACGTTAGCCATGTTTGGGGCTAAGATCAACTTAAACGGGATCGTTTAGATCCGGCAAAAGAGCATTTGGAGGCTCTATTGTTCCAGTTTAGGGACGTAGTGGTCCATAGGTAGTTTAGGGACGTTGCGGTCCATGCTCCAGTTTAGGGACATGGTGGTCCTTCGTTCCAATTTAGGGACGTGGTGGTCCATCATTAGTTTAGGGACGTTTCAGTCCGATATTAGTTTAGGGACGTTTCGGTCCACGAATTTAAGGACCCCACAGTCCATATTAATGTGTGGTCGTTGGGACCCGTCACCTCTCTGACGTCGTTGAAGGATTACAACGACAGGTGTCAGAGGAGTTCGGAGATGTACCCTCGAACCGGTAGTAAATTGATTTAAGAGAGCAATCTTGCTCAGTTAATTTAATTTAAGGACTTACGGCCAAAATTGGGCTAAGTCCAGTTGAAAATGTTCAACATTTTATTTGCTTTTGCATTGCATTTCTTTTTTATTTTTATCTAGGTTTTGCCTAGAAAGGATGCAGAGCATCAATTTGTTTTGGTCTCTGTTCTTTTAGGAATGATGCAAGGCATCAATTTTATTTGGGCTCTGCCCTTGTATAAAGGATGCAAAGCATCAATTTATTTGGGCTCTGCCCATTTATTGCCTTGCAATTTATTTAGGCCTGTTAGGTCTTTTTGACTTGGGCCTGGCCCTTTAAGTAATGCACTGCATTTGTGCAAAGCACTAAGAATCTTTTTAGATTCAAAACAGAAGTGCAAAGCACTTTTTGATCTCTTGATCTAAACAAGTTTTTCCTTGTTTCAGAGAACCAAAGGTTCATAACAAGTGCAAGGCACTATTTTTATTTTTATTTTATTTATTTATTTATTTACTGAAGATCAATGATCTTGTTCTTAGATCACTGATCTGTTCATAAGAGAATTTTCTCTTCTTTCAAAGGTTTTTACCTTTTTTTTTTATTCTTGAGGAGTTCTTCAGAGTCCTCTTTCTCTCTCTTTTTTTTTTTAGAAAATTTTGATGCCTTTGAATTGAGGTCTAGGGTCCTTTTTATAGTGCCCATAAATTAGTTAAATTTGTTAAAGAGATCTTTCTCTGAGTGATTTGGAGAATTTTCCCCACCGTTTGATCTTTGATCTAAGGACTTCTGCTTTGCAGAAAAAAATCTTCTTGTTTTAATAAGAACAGAAAAAAATTCTTAAAATTTTAATTCTGTTTGGCGCAAAGACTCCACAGCGCGACACGTGTCGCGCTGCGCTGACACGTGTCGCGCTGCGCTGACACGTGTCGCGCTGCGCGACACTTTTTTTTCTTTTTCTTTGCGCGCTGCGCACAGGTGCGCTGCGTTGACACGTGTCGCGCAGCGCACAGTTGCGCTGCGTTGACACGTGTCGCGCATGCAGCTGTAATTTTTTTTTTTTGCGCTGCGCAGCTGCTCTTGCGCAATTTTTTTTTTTTTAAAATTTTTTTTGCAGAGCTTTGCTCCGATGGAGTACGCTACTTTGGGCGCTGCGCTCCCTACGCTAACGTGTCTGATTTTCACACGTGGCGCTCTGCGTGAAACGCAGGATATCTGAAGCGTTACTTCATTTATTTTAACATTAATTTTATTTTTAATTTTCAAGACAGAGCTTTGCTCTGATTGAAGAAAAACAGAAGCATTACTTCTTTTTCCACCTTGGAATTTGAACAGAGTTTTGCTCTGATTTGGGTAAACAAATGCACCCCCACCGTTGCGCTTACGTGGCCTCCTGACGTGAGCGCAGCGGTGGCAGACTCCGAACCGTCGCACCATCCCTTGGAAGGTGAAAGGGCACTTGATGCCTATAAATAAGACCTTTGGTCTCTTAGATAATTCTCATCTCTAAAATTTTACTTTCAGAACTCAGTGCCCTGCTCTTTATTTTCAAGAATTTTAAGAGTTAAACTCTTAAAACTTTTAGGTGAAAATTTTAATTTGGATTAAATTAAATTAAATTAATTTTTATTAATAGAGCTTCGCTCTCAATAGAATCCTGATCTAAAGGAAACCTATTTAGGGTTTCACTTAGTAGAGCTTTGCTCTACAGGTCTTAAAGGGATCTAAAGAGAACTAAAGGGGGACCCTACTAGGGTTCCATAGAGCTCTGCTCTCTGAAAGATTTTCCTTAGATTTTCTTAATTCATTAATGGAGTTTTGCTCCTCCCAAATCATATAGAAGAACTCTTAAGAATTCTTCATGGATCTTGGAACTTAAAGATGGCATTTTATTTCTCAGTGCATTATATCGTTTTGCTTAATCAGTCTTTCTGATAATTCTGTTGATCCCCTTTCACAGGAACAATGAACGCCTACATGTATGCTCTTAACGAGCTCATCTTTCTTGAGGACATCCACCGACTTGGCCGCTCTCAAAATCGGGAGTTCACAAACGAGAAGTGTGCTGAAATAATGAGTCGCTTCGACGCATACAATGGTCCACTGCTTCCCCGACGTTCCTCTCTTCTTAAACTTATCGTGAGAGCTATCTGGGAAGCGCTTCCCCTATTCTATTCCGGCGTGCCGTTTAGGGCGTTGGATGCTGCTGAGGACAAGGTGCACTCTGTGTACCTATTGAACTTTATCTCGAAGAGACGGCGAGACAGTCTTATTGACCTCTTGCACGAGATCTTTCAACAGTCTGCCATACTCGCTGCTTATCGGAGGGTGGAAGACATCGGGAGGGACCCTGACGCTTGTGCTCGCGAAAGGAAGCACACTAGGATGGTCCGCGAGGCTTGGAAAGTCATAGATAGGGTCGCTTTTGAATTCCTCAATCCATACCCTGGATCTGAGGTTATTCCATTGTAACTTTCATTTATTGTTTTTACGACTGTAAGAACTTCGGGTAATGGAATTTTTTTTTATTTTTTATATTTTTATCCCAGCTTGTCTTTATTATATACCTTTTGTCCTGAGTCTTTTTGCCCATGCATGAATGAATGTGTCTTGAACGCTTGATCAAATGTAAATCGGATGCTCTTTCTGTTGCTTTTCCTCTTTCTCAGCATGTCGTCACAATTAGCAGGTAGTAGAGTAAGCTTCTTGATTTCTTCATGAGATAGCGAGGGCTTAGACCGCAGGTTCAGATCTGCTGCCTAAGACTTTTCAACTCTATGAGCCTTGAGGGTCTCATAGAGACTTTTCTCCCTACGGATCGAGAGGATCTCGTAGGTGGGTTTTTCTCCTAAGGAATCGTGAGGATTCCTGAGTGTGGTTTTCTCTTGTAAGTCGTAAGGATCCTACAAGAGAATTTTTCCCTCTTACGAGTCGAGAGGACTTGTAGGCGGTTGTTCCCCTCCTTGTCGAAGTTCGACGTTGGAGAGTGAGACCCGTGGATGGTATGCAAGAGACCGTTTTGGGCCAACTTGCGGGGTCCCAATGCTTAGGAAACAGGTTTCTTTTATGCCCACTGCCTAAGCTTTATCTCACGAGTCGAGCCGCCTCGACAATTTTCTCACAAGTCGAGACGAATCGAACGTTTCTCGCAAGAACATCTTAACGTCGCATTTAACCTCTGCTCTTTACGACAGAAGCCCGTTAAGGTTGGTGGTACTTAGGGTTTTGGCCATCGTACCGTCACATAAGCTGATATAGTCTTCGATAGGCAATCGTGCTGTTCGAGTAGCCCTGCGACTGCCGTGTCTCTGATCCCTTCGGGGGCTGGACAAGACGTCTTCAAGCAATCCTCCTTGGCAGTTTGACCGTCGGAAGAGCAAGCGTTAGGAATTTGCCATGTCACTTTTTACTTGAGGTTAGGCTTATTTTGGTGAGCCTCGATGAGTCATAACCACTCCGCGCTGGTGTGGGGATGATCTCCGATAGTCTTTCGGGCTTTATGTGAGTTGCCGTCAAGACCATGAAGCTAGGATTTTGGCTTTTGCTTCGTTTGCTGGCATTGCGTCTGCTGTATCGAGACGGATGTTGCGGTGGGAACTAGGGATTTTGTCGTGGCTCCGTTTGTTTGATGACGTTGCGTCTGCTGTGTCGAGACGAACGTTGGGGTGACATCTCGTCTGCTGTATCGAGACGGACGTCGAGGTTGTCTCTAGGTTGCTGGTGAACCGCCGAGGTTTGGAACTAGGAATTTTGCCGTGGCTCCATTCGTTTGATGACGTTGCGTCTGAAGTGTCGAGACGAACGTTGGGGTGACATCTCGTCTACTGTATCGAGACGGATGTCGAGGTTGTCTCTAGGTTGCTGGTGAACCGTCGAGATTTGGAACTAGGGATTTTGCCGTGGCTCCATTCGTTTGATGACGTTGCGTCTGCTATGTCGAGACGAACATTGAGGTGACATCTCGTCTGCTGTATTGAGACGGACGTCGAGGTGGTGACCATTTTGTGCTGGTGCGAGATGATCTCCGATTGTCTTTCCGGTTTTATATGAGTTACCGTCAAGACGTCGAAGCTAGGAATGTGGCCTTCGCTTCGTTTGCTTTGGTGTGTCCAAATCTTGTTAGAGGAAGAATGCTGGGGTTGACATTTCGTCTGCTGTATCGAGACGAACGTTAAGGTGGTGACCACTCTGTGCTGGTGCGAGATGATCTCCGATTGTCTTTCCGGTTTTATGTGAGTTACCGTAAAGACGTTGAAGCTAGGAATGTGGCCTTCGCTTCGTTTGCTTTGTCACGTCCGAATCCCTATTGCAGGAAGAATGCTGGGGTTGACATTTCGTCTGCTGTATCGAGACGAACGTCATGGTGGTGACCACTCTGTGCTGGTGCGAGCTGATCTCCGATTGTCTTTCCGGTTTTATGTGAGTTACCGTAAAGACGTTGAAGCTAGGAATGTGGCCTTTGCTTCGTTTGCTTTGTCACGTCCGAATCCCTGCTGGAGGGAGAATGCTGGGGTTGACATTTCGTCTGCTGTATCGAGACGAACGTCAAGGTGGTGACCACTCTGTGCTGGTGCGAGATGATCTCCAATTGTCTTTCCGGTTTTATGTGAGTTACCGTAAAGACATTGAAGCTAGGAATGTGGCCTTCGCTTCATTTGCTCACACTGCGTCTGGTGTATTGAAACGAATGCTGAGGTGGAGCTGGGATTTTGCCGTCACTCCGCTTGGTTTCGACCATGGGGTCTTTTGTTAACTTTGTATGTACACCCTGCTGGATTGTGAAGGAATGCCGTTGGTGATCTCTAAGTTGTCGATGTTGACGTCAAGACCCTGAAGCTCAGAATCTTCGTTTGCTTCATTTGTTGACATCGTGTCTGTAATATTGCGACAAATGTCGAGATGGTCTCTAGGTTGTCTATGAACCGTCGAGATTTGGCTTTGCTTTCTGATGGAGCCTATTGGGAAGGTATGGTTTCCTCCTTATCTGTGCCCCTGGATTGTATACAGGGATCGATGTGATTTTACCTGTAGGGCAAAAAGTTTCATTCTTTCATTTTTTTATTCTTTCCGCGATACTCTATCATTTCAGCTTTTATATCGCGAAAGTCGCGATTGCCCAATCGTTTCGGCTATTTTTCGCGGTGCCCAATCGTTTCGGCTGTTTATTTTGTTTTTACTCGCTGCTTTTTATTGCGAGTTGCCCAATCATTTCGGCTATATATATATATATATATTTTTAATTTTACTCGCTGTTTTTTATTGCGAGTTGCCCAATCATTTCGGCTGTCTATTTTAATTTTACTCGCTGTTTTTTATTGCGAGTTGCCCAATTATTTCGGCTATATATATATATATATTTTTTTTTACTCGCTGTTTTTTTATTGCGAGTTGCCCAATCATTTCGGCTATTTATTATGCATTTTCAGCTCGCTGATTTTTATCGCGAGCGTAGAACTTGGAATCTGGTGCCAATCTCAGCATCAGCATCGCTACAACCGGAATATTGCGAGGAGCGAATCATCATCTGCCATGAAAGGACTTGGAATTTGATACCAATTTAGGCATCAGTATCGCTACAACTGGGATATTGCCAGGAGCGAATCATCATCTACCATGAAAGGACTTGGAATTTGATACCGATTTAGGCATCAGCATCGCTACAACTGGAATATTGCCAGGAGCGAATCATCATTTGCCTCTGTCGATGTCGAACAAAGGTGGCTTAGTAAACATGATTAGGATCACGTCGACTAAGGCTTTTGACTTCATGAGCCGTAAGGGTCTCATAAAGGTGTTTCTCCTTACGAGTCGTGAGGATCTCGCAGGTGCGTTTTCTCCTTAGGAATCGTGAGGATTCCTAAGTGTATGTTTTCTTATAAGTCGTAAGGATCTTACAAGAGTGTTATCTCCTTATGAGTCGAGAGGACTCACAAGGGTTGTTCACCGTGTGGACATATCCCCAGTCACGGATGGGACTTGGTTAGGAAAATGTTTATTCGCGCCCGTGGATTGTATACAAGGGACAATATAGGACGACTTGTAGGGCAATGTCGAAAGTTCTGGGGGTTGCTTAAGTACATGTTTAGGCCTCTGTAACTTAAGACTTTCAAATCTTACGAGCCGTGAGGGTCCCATAAGAGCCTTCTCCTCACGAGTCGTGAGGATCTCGCAAGTGTATTTTCTCCTTAGGAATCGTGGGGATTCCTAAGTGTGTTGTTCCCTTGTGAGTCGTAAGGATCTCACGCGGGTGGTTTCTCCTTATAGGGTCGAGAGGCCCCTATAAGTGTTTCTTAATGAGGTTACGCCCTTTCGGGTTTTCACAAACACTCGCTGGTAGTCCTGCTGTTTTTACTCACGGAGCCCTCTCGGGTTTTCATCCGTGCCCGTTTTGCTTATGGACATACCGTTTTTTTTTCTTTTATTCTTTTTATTTTCTTCTTCTTTTTTTTTACGAGGTCGCGCCCTTTCGGATTTTCACGAACACTCGCCGGTAGTCCTGCTGTTTTTACTCACGGAGCCCTTTCGGGTTTTCATCCATGCCCTTTTTGCTTATGGACATACCGTTTTTTTTTTATATATATATATTTTTTTAATTTTTTTATCTCGTCAGCCTAATGATGCTGCGGTATTAGTTTAAAGACGTTTCGGTCTACTATTAGTTTAAGGACGTCTCGGTCCGCTATTAGTTTAAGGACATTTCGGTCCATTGTCGCCGTATTTGAGGCGGATATCTGGTTTATTGACTTTTTGGTCTATGAGTCCTTCTCCATGAATGAACATGATGCCCCCGGCGTATCCATTTTCTTCGGAGCGTGCGGTTGTGGCGGACTCACCTTCCAGTTCTCAGACAGCACAAACTTGCCCTGTTGGTATTGGTCTTCAACCCAGTTTTTGAAGACGTAGCAGTCTTCGATCAGGTGACCTACTGTTTGGTGGTAAGGGCAATAATTAGGATTATTAACATCGCCTGGCCGCAACGGACGTTTTGGACCCGGCAGATTGATGAGTCTGTCGCACACTGCCAGCTCGAACAGTCCCCTTGTTTTATCTTGCGGAAACGAGTAGGGACGTTTCAACTTTTCCTGGAGGGGTTGCCGCTTGTTGCTTTGGCAAGCAACCGGTCTTGGGTTACCTGATTGTTGTTGAGCGCTGGCGATAAGGGCCTTTTTTCCTTTTCTTTTATCCTTTTTGTTCGCTCCGTTGTTTGTGGGGTCGGGATTTTTTCCGAGTAGCATGCGATTGCATGGCTGAACGTTCTCGCAGCTTCTCAATTCCTTTATTTTTGAAATAGATTCCCCGAGGGAAGAGTAGATTCCCCGAGGGAAGAGTTGGGGATAACTTCTTCGTCAGAGTTGCTTCCAAAGATGATAATTTGCGATGCCTTAGAGTCGGCTATATGGCAATCGTCGGCGACTCTTTTGCGCTCATATATCGCATTTTTCCGATGTCCACAAGCTTCACACTTTGTCCCGTCGAAGTGTTGCTTTTGAGCAACATACCCTTGCCACCAACAGTTAAAGGATTCGCAGTCTTCGGTAGGATGTATGATCTTCTGATGATATAAACAGAAGTTAGGGTGCATCTCTGCCTCAGCGAGAGTATTTTCTTCAGAGGGCGGTAGCTTCATTCCTACTGACAGAGCTTTGGCGAACCTTTTCCTCGTCTTGAATTTGTTTTTACCCGCAGTGTATGGCTTCTGATTTGACGGGAATGCCTTGGCTCTTTCCAGTATGGCCATTTCATGCTCTAGATTGGCTTTTTCTTTCAGACGAATTTCATTTAGGAAGGCATCGATCAACTCGTCTGACGGCCGCGGAATTTTTGTTTCACGGCCCGCCCTTGTTTTCTCGGCGCAAGGAGCCTCTTTATTATCTGCCAATGAGTGAGAGATCACATGACAAGTTGCCCCCAGCGTGTTTGTCTTCTTTGGAGTATGCGGCTGTGGTGGGTTCACCTTCCAGCTTTCAGATAGCGCGAACTTGCCTTGTAGGTATTGATCCTCGATCCATCCCTTAAAGACGAAACAATCCTCAATCGGGTGACTTACCGTTTGGTGGTAAGGGCAATAATTGGGATTATTAAGATCGCCTGGCTGCGACAGACGCTTTGGACTCGGCAGATTAATGAGTCTGTTGCGCACTGCCAGCTCGAACAGTCTTCCCGTTTTATTCTGAGGAAACGAGTAAGAACGTCCTAGCCTATCTTCGAGGAATGGGCATGGATGCGCGTTGTTTTGGCGAACGACCGGCTTTGAGTTGCTCGACTGTTGTTGAGCATTGGCGACGACGATCGGTTTCCCTTTTCCTTTCTCATCTCGGGAATCTGATTTTGGAGGAGACGGTCTATGGCCCATCTGGTCCATTTGGGCTAATTTGTCAATCAAGGCCTGGAAGGTGGTCGGCCTGAAGAACATCATGAATTGTGAGATGGTCGCCTGCGGATCGAGAGTGCCCACAAACATGCCTATCGCAGGTGCCTCTTCTATGCGTTGTTCGCATTTCGACCATAGGTTCCGCCATCGTGTTGCGTATTGAACCCACGTTTCGCTTGGCCTTATCCTGGCATTTATTAGTGTTGTTATCGGGGTGCGTTCACTAGCACTCACGAATCTTTGTGTAAACAGCAGTTCCATCTCTGCAAATGTTTTGACAGAGTCGTTAGGTAGCTCCGAATACCATTCAAAAGCTGTTTCTGCCAAGCTGCCGACGAATTGACGTAGCAACAATTTTTCATCGCCTCCAGTATTGCCGCATAAGGCCCTGAATTGAGCGACATGCTGATGCGGATTCCCTGTCCCTTTATATACGTGGAATTTAGGGATCGTATATCCTGGCGGGTAACTGATTTGGTCATACCAGCTCGGATACGGTCGTCCGGTTCTAAGAATTTGCCCAGCCGCTTCATTCGCCTGATGAACCCGGATCTGCTGAGCTATATATTCGTCTAGGTCAACTTTGGAGATTGCCTCCTCCTTGGCTGTTGATAGAGCCGGCGGAGGATTTGACGTTTCTCCCCTGTCGTCTTCAAGGATGATCGGAGGATCTTCAGCAGGAGGGTCCGGCTGTAACATCATCCCTACCATATCTTGGAAGAGGAGCGCCATCTGTTTTATGTTAGCCGCTTGCTCTGCAGCTTCTTTGTCCCTCTTTTCGAGGACTCTGCGTAAAAAGTCAGCGTCGGTTTCTTGTTCTTGACGCTCATCCGAAGATGTTTCAGAGCTTTCTTTTGGCTCAGTGAGTGCAGCCATTGTAGTCATCATTTCCTGAAGCTTTTGTTGTTGCTCCTGGGCTTTCGTCACGGATCGGGTGAGCGGTCGGTGGCCCGTAGAAGTGCGGCTTTCCTCCTTTCCAGAAGCCATATAAACAGTGTGCACTACCATGCCCCCAGATTTGGGGCGTTTGTGTTCAGTGTCTTTGCGATTTGCCAAAGACACAGGGGTTTTTTGCGGTCTCCTTTTTTGAGTGATTGGAGTTAAGGGAGCCGTTGTAGTGGGCATCCAAGTAGCTTTTGTTTTTTGTGGCTTGACAGAGTAATCCTTCTCCTGCCGCACCTTCATCTTTCTCTGTCGATGAAGATGGTTTTCATTAATCACTGACTCCTGGACCTGTCGCCAGACCTTGTAAATTTTAGAGGACAGCCGTTGAGGGGGTTGCTCTAGCTTCTTCTCTGGAATATTCTTCACAGATGAAGGAGTTCGCTTTAGCACCGCAGTAGGAGAGTTTCTGCGCACCGAGTTCAGCAACTCAAAGCTGTTCCTGGTTGGAACAGCAGTATCGATCCTCACCATCGGAGCTGACGGAGTTATCCCAGAGGGGGAGTTGCCCCCAGCCTTCCTTACTTGACGCCAGTGGCGTCGTCGAGCGTGCCTTGCTGATGGAGTTGTTTCAGCTATAGGGGTGACCTCTTCATGCCCCCTGTGTTGGTTAGAATATACTGGTACCAGCTTTTTAAAGATCGACGTTCGTTGAACGGGGACGGCCAACTTGTCAGAAGCGGACTTCTGAACATGGGAAGCAACCTTGGTGATTTTTCCAGGAATGGGAGTTGGAATGGCTATCCGCTTCGGGATAACGCCTTCTGGTATGGCAGGCTTCTTCATGAGCCTGTTAGAGCTCTGGCCTAGTCCGTTAAAAACTGAAGCAGTGGAGTTGGACGACCCGTTGAGAGGGGTCGCGGCAGTGGTAAGTCGATCGAAGACCGACTTCTTTGGAGCTTCTTGCAATGTCATTGGGGCGTTGAAGCTCATTGGTGTGAGCATGGTCCTAAAAAAAAGTCTAGTGGTGGCTTGAGCCACCTACTCCACCGGCATTTTGAAAAGGGAGGCCGCTTGGGGCCCATAAGTCACTCCTCCAGCAATGACGGAGCGAGAGTTATCGCTGCGGGCGGTGCAGTTCGAAGCCATCGATTTTCTGTTTTCTGCATATAGCAAGACACCAAATCTTAGTACCTTGAATCTACAGGCAATCACAGCAAACCGCAATTTGTTCGCGAACACGACACACGAAGTGTGGAGTGGAAAGAGGAAGAGGTCCCACCGGGCGTGCCAGAATCTGTTCCCCTCCGAATGGCGGCCGAGACGTTAGGGCGTCTGTGCCTGAGATTCGGGGCAGATGCTATTTGGTTTTATCCGTCTACTTCTCCGAAGATGCCAAGTTGATTTATGGCACCGTGTATCGAATGTTTATACGGATGCGGCCGATGTAGAAGACTTTGTCAGATTCCCCCTCGCTTGAGGGGTTTTTGATTGTGGGGACGCTCTTCCCTGCAGGCGCAAGCCCCTGCAGTTAATTACGCTACCGCATCGCGGTAGCCACTTTCTCCTTCTCCAGAATTTCACTTCGTGTCGTGTGTGTTTGTTTTGTTTGTGGTTGCGCGTGGATTGTATACGGAGACTGAGTAGTGCCGTCGCCCGTAGGACGTGGATTAGTCCAAATTAGTATTTACTTAGATTTGGGTTTGGTGTTTTTTAGTTTAAGGATACGTTAGTCATATTGAGACTAAGATCAACTTAAACGTTCGTCAAGGATACGTTAGTCCGATTTAAGACTAAAATCAACTTAACGTGGTGATCCATTTAATATATGGCCGTTGGGACTCGTCACCTCTCTGACGTCGTTGAAGGATTACAACGACGGATGTCAGAGGAGTTCAGAGATGTACCCTTGAACCAAGGTTGATTTGGAATTTTATCATTCATTTGAGTGTTTAAGGATACGTTAGCCGTGTTTGGGGCTAAGATCAATTTAAACGGGATCGTTTAGATCCGGCAAAAGAGCATTTGGAGGCTCTATTGTTCCAGTTTAGGGACGTAGTGGTCCATAGGTAGTTTAGGGACGTTGCGGTCCATGCTCCAGTTTAGGGACGTGGTGGTCCTTCGTTCCAATTTAGGGACGTGGTGGTCCATCATTAGTTTAGGGACGTTTCGGTCCGATATTAGTTTAGGGACATTTCGGTCCACGAATTTAAGGACCCCGCGGTCCATATTAATGTGTGGTCGTTGGGACCCGTCACCTCTCTGACGTCGTTGAAGGATTACAACGACAGGTGTCAGAGGAGTTCGGAGATGTACCCTCGAACCGGTAGTAAATTGATTTAAGAGAGCAACTTGCTCAGTCAATTTACTTTAAGGACTTACGGCCAAAATTGGGCTAAGTCCAGTTGAAAATGTTCAACATTTTATTTGCTTTTGCATTGCATTTCTTTTTTATTTTTATCTAGGCTTTGCCTAGAAAGGATGCAGAGCATCAATTTGTTTTGGTCTCTGTTCTTTTAGGAATGATGCAAGGCATCAATTTTATTTGGGCTCTGCCCTTGTATAAAGGATGCAAAGCATCAATTTATTTGGGCACTGCCCATTTATTGCCTTGCAATTTATTTAGGCCTGTTAGGTCTTTTTGACTTGGGCCTGGCCCTTTAAGTAATGCACTGCATTTGTGCAAAGCACTAAGAATCTTTTTAGATTCAAAACAGAAGTGCAAAGCACTTTTTGATCTCTTGATCTAAACAAGTTTTTCCTTGTTTCAGAGCATAACAAGTGCAAGGCACTATTTTTATTTTTATTTTATTTATTTATTTATTTACTGAAGATCAATGATCTTGCTCTTAGATCACTGATCTGTTCAAAAGAGAATTTTCTCTTCTTTCAAAGGTTTTTACCTTTTTTTTTATTCTTGAGGAGTTCTTCAGAGTTCTCTTTCTCTCTCTTTTTTTTTAGAAAATTTTGATGCCTTTGAATTGAGGTCTAAGGTCCTTTTTATAGTGCCCATAAATTAGTTAAATTTGTTAAAGAGATCTTTCTCTGAGTGATTTGGGGAATTTTCCCCACCGTTGGATTTTTGATCCAAGGACTTCTGCTTTGCAGAAGAAAATCTTCTTGTTTTAACAAGAACAGAAAAAATTTCTTAAAATTTTAATTCTGTTTGGCACAAATGCTCCAGAGCACGACACGTGTCGCGCTGCTTTTTTTTTTTTCCGCGCTGTGCACAGGTGCGCTGCGCTGACACGTGTCGCGCAGCGCAGCTGTAATTTTTTTTTTGTGCACTGCGCGCAGTTGCGCTGCGCGACACGTGTCGCGCAGCGCAGCTGTTTTTTTTTTGCGCTGCGCGACACGTGTCGCGCAGCGCACAGCTGCGCTGCGCTGACACGTGTCGTGCAGCGTAGCTGCTCTTGCGCAATTTTTTTTTTATTTTTTTTAATTTTTTTTTGCAGAGCTTTGCTCTGATGGAGTACGCTACTTTGGGCGCTGCGCTCCCTACGCTAACGTGTCTGATTTTGACACGTAGCGCTCTGCGTGCAACGCAGGAGATCTGAAGCGTTACTTCATTTATTTTAACTTTAATTTTCTTTTTAATTTTCAAGACAGAGCTTTGCTCTGATTGAAGAAAAACAGAAGCATTACTTCTTTTTCCACCTTGGAATTTGAACAGAGTTTTGCTCTGATTTGGATAAACAATCACTCATTGCCTCCATACAACTCGGGACTGTACCCAAAATCCATCTGTTTGCACGACTCCTTTTGGGCGTGGTAAGGAGGAAATCAAAGCACAGTGGGAGCCGCCCAAGACTCTATGACGATCTCGGGTCTAAAGACTAACCCGTACCAGTGTCACAAGAGGACTGCTATCTAATGATAGGTATACTACTACATTGTAGGGTTCCTAGGCACTAGCAAGAGGTCTCACAAGGCATCAACCATGCCAATTTCAAAAAATCTAGGTGCCGAGAAACCCGACTACGGATCGTTGGCTAGAAATCTAGGCGAAAAAGAAACTAGTTAACACTTAACTACAAGAATACGGAAATACAACCTTTGTAGATCCGGTTCTCCACCTCCATAGCTCTGCAATGAAGTCTCCTCGCTGTCCTCATGCAATCCCGGGCTCTAGCGTCGGCTTCATCGGAGAAGAAGCGGGCTAGGTCATCGACGACGTGCCGAAGATGATCTACGTCGAGGCATCGCTAGATCAAGCTCCAACTTCACCAAGTCTAGAAAACTTGTGAAGGAAACACACTCTACTACTTGGCAAGAGGTAGAGGATGAAGAAATAGGAAGTGGGTTAACTTTAGAATTGGATTTCTCACTCATTTCCATCAATCACCATTGATGGAGCATAGCTTTCTTCACTTGAAGAATGGAAGAAGAAGAATAATATTATGATAAGATTAATTAGAAAAGAAAAGAATAATCATTCTTATCATAAAGGTAACCATGGTAAAGTGTAGAGAGTGAATAAGGGTTAGTGGAGTGGTTAGGGTCAAGCATGAGACAAAAATGGTGACATAGTCAAAGTGTTCATGAAGCTTCATGAAAGATTAAAAGAATGCCACCATTTTTCTCACCCTTTTTACTTTTCCAAATGAATAACTAAATAATAAATAAATAAATGAAAAAGAAAACAAAACCCTAACCATTCACAACCATGGTTTAATCTTTACACTTAACCAATATAGCATGCATCATCAAACATGATACAAACATGTGCACAAAATCATATCGCATATACAATGCGCACATCCGAGTGAGAAAATCCATTCAAAGTGAACCGATACTAGTTAATGCAAAGTAATATATCAAATATATAATTATACATTAAATCATTAAATCAACACTTGATTCAATGATCCGGTCATGTCGCACATAACCGACTGGTATCCAATGTATCGGCTTATCGAATCAACCCTCGATTCGATAACTAGGTTATATCGCATATAACCATTCGACACATTCTTCGCGAGAATGAAATACGGTATCACATACACGCATTATTCTCGGTCCCGCACATATCTTATATGCGCTCCTATTTCGTTTCGCTTGAGTCAGGAAACCTCTGTGTAGGACTCTAAAAACTCGTCAATACGCCGGCAGCAGGTGATGATCATATCAAACACCCACAAGCCGCAAGCGGTCTGCTAAACGTAACGGCCACCCGGGTATTGAGCGATCTGAAGATCGACGAGCAAGCCCGCTCACACTCCAGTGAATCCAACCAGTAACACTACCGTACAGTCCGGTCTGATCGTCTGATATGTCGCATATCTTGCCTAGGGGTGGTATACGTCAGACCCCAATAGCTCGATAAGTCGTGTCGATATGAGGTCTATAACAATTCGAGAAACTACTGGTAACACTTACCAGTAAATCTCAGCAACCCTGGCCAGGGATTTCCTGTTATAGCCAATCGAACACAGCGCAACATCAACTCCCTATACCGGGAGAGACGAATCCCCTCCTATCGCTCATTGCCTTCATGTGATTCGGGACTGTACCCAAAAACCACCGTTTTGCACGCCCTCTTGGACGTGGTAAGATGGAAATCAAAGCACAGTGGGAAGCACACAAGACTCTATGACGATCTCGGGTCAACAGACTACTCTGTACCAGTGTCACCAGAGAACTGCCATCTGACGTGAGGTATAATACCATCTGGGAGTTCTCGGCGAGTCCGTCCAGTGTACCCAGTCTCTACTGAGTACCCGTATATCATCTCTGATGTCAAACACCAATGGATATGGGATCATCCATCACCCATCTGTATGGGTCAAGAAGGTATACGCTAGTCTACTCTGGTATATCGATGCCCCGTCTCGATACACCCACGACTAGGGACTTTGAAGGATGTACTTATAGACTACCATGTCCCCACTAGTATGATCCGCATCATAGTCCAGGTAGTCAAGTACACATCCTAAGGGCTTTACCAACATGTAACAGAGAGACAATCAGTGTACACGTTAAGGTAAAGTTCAACCAGATAGCATACTATCATGTCGAGCAAGAAAGTCCTCCCTATATATGTCCAAGCATCCACTACAATATACATCCTATGTATAGTAATGGCCTCTAGGGCATACATATAACTAACAATCTCCCACTTGCACTAGGGCCATCTGATAGCAGTGGTTGTAGTATCTCATACTCAACCATCCCATAAAAGTCTCTCTCTGGGAACAGGCCTTTGTGAGTGGATCCGCTGTGTTGTCCTCTGAGTCTTCTCTCCAAACCTCGATCACCCTGGAGATCAACCATCTCCATGATCAGGTGACACTGCCTTAGAATATGTCTGGATCACTGATGGGACCGGCGTTCCTTGGCATAAGCCACAACTCCATTGTCACACAATGGAAGGAACGTAGTTCATCTCATGAACCAATATACACCCAAACAGCCTCTTTGGTAGCATCTTAAGTAGCGATGTATCGTGCCTTTATCGTCTAGTATGTCACGGTATCTAGCTTGGAACTCTTCCAAAATACCGTCCCTTTATTGAGGGTAAAGACAATGCCTGCGACTGACATTCAGTCGTCTTTATCACCCTGGAACCCTTCCAGTGATTCTCCCAGGATCAACTGATACCATCTCACTATAGTTAGTGAGTAGCCTAACATCTATTTAGATCTATCTCATAGATCCAAAATCCAGGATTTAGTAGGTATCACTTTGATCCTATGCGGAGAGTCATTGTGATAAGCGGAGATTGATCGAGCGTAGCATAGGAAACTCCTTCCCTATCAAGAGTATGTTATCCACGTACTTTACGAGGATCGTTACCATACTCCCTACTACCTTTTTGTTTATACAAGGTTCATCTACCATTTTGATGATGTCAAACTCTTTGACTAAAACATCAAAACAGATGTTCCAACTCCGCGATACCTGCTTTATCCTATAAAGCATCTTGTACACGTTTCCGCTGCTCCCACTGTCTATGAAGCCCTCTGGCTGTGTACTTATAGACGTTCTCTTCTAAAACATCATTTTAGAAAAGCAGTCATGGCACCCAACCGCCAGATATCGTAGTCATGGTATGTAGCCGTGGCAAGTAGGATCTGGATGGACTTAAGCATAGCCACTTGAAAAGGTTTCATCATAATCCACGCCTGGTCGATGACGAAAAGCTTTAACAAGTCTAGCTTTGAAAGTCTCAACTTTTCCATCTACACCAAGTAATCTTCTCAAGATATACTTGCTCCTGATGGGGATTTAACCCTTCAGATATAGCAACCAAAGTCCATACTTTGTTGGTGTACATGGATTCCATCTCAGATCGCTAAGCATCCAGCCATTCTTACAGAGTCCCACTCCTGATGGCCAGCTCTAAACTAGTTGGGTCATCATCTTATGATGTAATCCTCGCTCCCACTGTCATAGAGAAACCGAAGTATCTCTCAGGTGGGTGAGGAACCCTACTAGATCGGCGGAGAGGCTGAGGTTCGTTGGTAACTATTGAATCCTTTGGTTTTATCAAATCATCAGCTGCAGTTTGTATAGCTGGAACCTTTCCAGTTGTACATTACAGGCCTTGCCTCGAGCTTGTCCGGATATTGCTTTTAGACATAGGCCGGTCAACCCCAAATCTTAACTAACTTAAGATATGGGCTCTTCCCTTTCCATATCACATATGAAGTGGTAGGCAACTGATTTGATTCGAACCCTATTCAATAGGTATGCATCTTCTCAAGTGCATAACTCCAAAAAAGGAAATAGGTAACTCAGTAGTACTCATCATAGAGCACACCTTATCATATAGGGTGTTAGTGCTCCGCCCCGATATACCATCGTGCTATGGTGTATACAGAGGAGTAATGCTGAGAGAGAATCTCATTCTCCTTTAGAATAGTCCAGGAATTCCATGCACAAGTATTCTCCTCCCTGATCTCATCATAGGACATAATACTTATACCCGTATTTTGGTTCTCTACTTCTAACTTATATTCTGTGAATATCTCAAAAGGTTCGGACTTGTGTTTCAACAGGAACATATGTCTGAATCTTGAGAGATTTATCAGAGAATGTAACGAAGTACAAAGAACCGGTCCTGGCATATGTAGACAGGGGATCTGACATACATCAACATGTATCATCCCAAGAGTTTACTAACTCTTTCTCTGTTTCCAATAAACGGAGCTATGGTCATCTCATCTCTGTGACATGACTGGCAAGTTTCACAAGATGTAAATTCAAACTAATTTAAATATGCATCTTTATGAAACTCTAGCTAGTCGGGTCGCATTGATATGACCTAGTCTACAATACCTCAAGAAGAATTCGTTCATTTCTGAATTCTTCCTCTTTTGTGTGTTCCGTATACTAAGAACTGTAGTTTGATTTAGAACATTAATGCTTTTAGATAACGTGCCTGAACCGATCAACTTTTGATATAGGAAATGTTCAAAACATTATCCAACAATACAAAATTTTATCATTTCTTTACTAATAAAGAGACTGATATGATTTTGTATATCAGGTTCGGTATCTAACAACATTCGTTCAGAATCAATGTATTGGTAATACAGGGTGACAGTGACCAACAGACTTGGCTGCAACACTTGCCCCGTTTTCTGCCTCATGAAACTTATCACCCGTTCTCAGTTCTCTACCTTTCTGTAGCCCTATGTAACATATTACATATCTGGGATCCTGATCTAATATCACATACCCAGGACGTAAAGGATACTGAGAAACAGTTCTCTGTAATGAACACACCCGAAGATGATGCATCAGCATGCACTCTCTTCGTTTGGGCGGCACGGGAATTCTGGTAATCCCTTATTTCCTGCTCTGTCTTATAACAATTATAAGTTGGAGCGGGACCAACGTTCCCCAGCTCAGTATAACAAGCGGGTTCAGTCAATAATCCGTTTTATTATCTTGATTAAGGCGTGACATGGTCGCTACCAGGAGAGAGAGAGAAGAAAACACTCAGCGTGCGCTCTTACAAGAATAGATTGGTTATTATTTTATCTAATCAGGATGGTTCCCACTGCTTTTTATCAAATCTTCCTTCAAACCCTAAAAGGAAAGACTAGCCGAGATTAATTACACACTACAAGTTCGCCAATCTTTCAGCCAGGCCAGTGTCGGTACTTTGAGGGAGGTCCCCCGTGCTTTCGCACGAACCTAATTAATGTAAACCTCGTTTTCCCAAAGGCGTAACCTCGTTAACACCTTTCTAGACACCTACTTGATCGGCTAATTGTAATGTATAAAACTCTCCCAGGAGTAACTCTTACTCGCAGCGGGTATCGGGATCCAACTATCTCATAGAAGGTATGCAATCTCATTGCAAATTTCAACACTTGAAATTCCCGATAATATTTTGCCCCTAGTGTTCTATGACCTTGACGAATGCCAAACAACCCATAGTCCACTAGTCAAGTTCAACCCGTACATTTCTTGATTGAATTAAACCCACCCGCACGACCCTTGACGAATGCCAAACAACGCCGTACGAATACCCTAATCCAATCGCATCATATGCTCAAGCAGATAAATACTAGTTAGCTACCGTACACTACGCCTTGACGAATGCCAAACTACCGCAGCACGAATACTAACTAGTACATATCTGAAATGACGGAGGGCTACGACAGGTTTTTCTGAAAACCTATTGCGTAATGAACTTGATATCGTTGTAGAATCAAATGATTTTAAAAATGGAGTGTTTTTGAGGCTTTTCTAGCTTTGCTAAAGGAGTCACTCCCGTTGAAGGGATCGTCGGTCCTTTCCTCGTCGAATGAGGTGCGGGATATATCATATATATCACTGTGCAAAGCAAAAACTCTTAAAAGCAATCAAAAGACAAACCGAGTGTGTAGCATCTGCCAGTTATTGCTAAAGGAGTCACTCCCGGTGAAGGGATTGTAAGTCTACGCTAGCGCCCCGGCCGTCTACAGACGCCAAATGCGGAACAAAAACTTTTTAACTGGCGCTATCGTATACTTTAACCCGGATCTGCCATTATTGCTAAACTAACAAACTGTAAAGAGTGTAGAAAGGTTATACCGAACGATCCGAGTCCTTCGTTCTTTAACCATCATCCCACGCTCCGCTGCGGCTGCTCCGATCTCGTCGATCTCTGATCTGCTCGTCCAGGTGGCACCACATCACTGATTCTTTAAACGGGCTCCCGCCTCTGACTCGAGGCAACTCGATCGTCAAGTTTGCTAGAAGAGACGACCAAGAATGATGTAGAGAATGAGTAGATGACTTTGTCTCATTCCGTCCAAAACTATAGACGGACGGTTAATGAAGTTGCCGAGGGAATCGGGTGATGGAATGAAATGAACTGTAAAATTCCATGCACCCCAAATACTATCATAATCTTTTTCTTCAAAATGAAAACCATCAAGTGAGAGAGAGAGGAAGGGGGCCGGCCACTTATAGGAGTGGGAGGTGACCGTAGGAGAAAGAGGGTGACCATTAGAACAAAATATCATAATGTGAACACAAAATAAATATCTTAACCAAAACAAGAAATGGTTAAAATCAAAGCATGAGTCACAAGACACCTCACCAAATCTAGAACCTTCTAGAACCTTCTAGAAGCATGACTCACTCTCATCCAAGAAAAGATAAATCCGTCTTTAACCGAATGGTAAAAGACGGCTGATAGAAAACTGGAAACTGGCAACTTCCAAAAGTGATCCTGAAACGACTTTCAGGATAACCCCAAAACTGTATAAATATACCCGCACTTGTATTACGACCGAATACAAATGCAACTGAGACAAAGATATTATACCTACTCAATATAATACTCGGATCCGGCTTAAACCAAAGCCGACCAGTATCATCTGCCCGAAAACTGACACGTGCGTAAACGCACGTGCATTTTCCGAACCCTGCCATAAAACCATACGGCCTCTACAACGTTTCGCCCGAACTTGGGAAACTGTCTGTGGGGGACTCTAATGACTCGTCAGTACCCTGGCAGTGGGTTTAACCACAAACCGTCAGCGGCACTAGCTATGCGTAACGGTTGCCCACGGACTGACCTCAAGGGAAACCGATGAGCGAACTCAAGGGAGGCCGATGAGCGAACTCTTCCAGAAACCCTACTGAGCCTAACAGTGACAATGTATATACAGTCCGGTCCGTTCGTCAATGAGTATCGCATATCCGCCTAGGGGGCTAGTAACGTCAGACCCCTAATAGCAGTATAAGTCGTGTCGGAGTGTAGCCCAATAACACCCTGAGATACTACTGGAGTACCTACCAGTAAATCTCCTGCCATGGCCATGGACTATGTGTAATGGCTCTCCTAGACACAGCACGACCTCGCCCCCAATACCGGGAGAGACGAATCCCCTGCCGATCCGCTCACGTGCCTCCATATGGCTCGGGACTGTACCCAAAAGCTACATGTTTGCACGACTCCTTTGAGCCGTGGTAGGGTAGAAATCAAAGCACAGTGGGAACTCACACGAGACAAATGACGACCTCAGGTCGATGAACTAACATGTACACATGTCACCAGGGAACTGCTATCTGACGATAGGTATAGTACTAACTAGCAGATTCCCGGCGAGTCCTGTCCAGTGTACTCATAACCCAATGAGCACCTGTATACATCTTAGGTGATCCAACTGACACCAGTGGCTTGTGAGACCGGCCACCGCCCCTCGTCGGGGTCTCGACTGTATACACTAGTCTACTCCGGAGTATTGATGCCCTGTCTCGAAACTCCCACGACTAGGGACCACAATTAAGGATATGCATATAAACTACCCAACTCTCACGTATATGATCGCCATCATACTGTTGGTAGTAAAGCAAGATCCTAAGGGCTCTATCAAAGTGTAACATGCAATCAGTCACCTGAACATGTACACGACTGATAAAGGCAAACCAGATAGCATACTATCATCTCGAGTAAGACTGTCCTACCGGTATAGGTCCTCCGCAATCATTGCAATCACGTACCTGCGATCCAATAATTGACTATGAGGGCACTATCTCCAACAATCTCCCACTTGCACTCATGGCTAATATTGCGATGTCGACTACTCACAGCCCGTGTGAAACCAAACATCCAACTCCTCTACTAATCAGTTTCACAAAGCCCGTTTGTAAAACTATTGTGTTCGAGAAATAGCCTCAGTGAGTGGATCCGCCTAGATGTTTCGTTCTATATCTCTCTAAAACTCAAGTTCGCGGAGAAAGCCATCTCCCGAATCA
Organism: Agapanthus africanus; assembly: GCA_030015575.1. Taxonomy (NCBI): domain Eukaryota; kingdom Viridiplantae; phylum Streptophyta; class Magnoliopsida; order Asparagales; family Amaryllidaceae; genus Agapanthus; species Agapanthus africanus. The sequence goes on along the minus strand of JASDDO010000026.1, from coordinate 391,669,281 downwards.
AGTAATACCTGTCTTAGAATATGCCTGGAAATCTGATGGGACCTAGCTCATAAATGAACTCCAAATCCAAACTTCTTAGACTGTATCGATCACTGAACCTAATCAGTATCCGGCACCATGCCACCCACAGTATCCTCTTGGACCACCTGTCCATAATACTGTCCCTCTTCGTCAGAGGGAAAAACTAAAACTCTGACAATCTCTCTGTCAACCATGTCACCTTTGAAGCCTGGAATGATAATCGTCTCCCGAAGGAGGCTGCCGTTATCAAATCCGTAGAACATGTACTTATGTTCTAAAACTGCTTCCTTATGTTTCTCCAGGATTGGATTAATACAAACTCATTGCATCTAGTGCAAAAACAACATCTGGTGTGGTACTTGACATCTCATGATTGCCTCAATTGCCTAAGCAAGTGATCTGCCAATCATGCACTTCCCTCTCCCCTTTAGTCTATACGACACCTTTAGAGAGGGTGACTCCATCACCTGCAGGTACACCACCATGCTAGGAGTCAACTATTCTAAAAACCATTAGAATATCTGTCAAAGTACCCACATTGGGAAACTACCCAAATCCAGATCTAAAACCATAGATCCAGAAACCAGAATGTCAAATATTATATCCATATCCTGTCTGGAGAAACAACTGTGTGACGACCAAAGTACAACCGATCGTAGTATAGGAATTTTACTTCCTACTCTGTGTATGTCATCCAGATACCATGACATCACACCCTACTACCTTCTTAACAGATCCATCCCCTATTCTGATTGAAGTCAAACCCATGACTGTCACATCAAAATTAGATGATCTATCTCTGCTATAACTGCTCAAGTCTATAAATAGATATAAGCATCTTGCTCACTATGCTTCCGCTGCTCCCACTGATTACGACAACCCTCCTACCGGGTCTCATATCCTGGAACAACAGTAGTGTCAAGTCTGGGTAGATAAGAACCTCCCTGTCACCGTCCTTGAGCCTACCGAAGTACCTCTCGGGTGTCTGAGGTTACCCACCATATCTGCGGAGTGGCTATTGGAATGTCAAACCTGATTGAATATATAAGTCCTATTAAATTTTCCGTAATCGTTCGCGGTTCTGGAATCACTTCCAGTTCTACCATACTCCCACTACCGTTTTCTGAAAAAGATCCATTTTACTAAAACTGTGGCGAGTCAAGAACAATATCACTGTTGATCTTCCAAATGGTAGAATATCAACCCTCGTCATAGCCAGGGTCAACCCACAAACAGCCATTACAGAAACGTGCCCTGAATTATCCAGAGTCTGGTTTTAAGCAAAAGCTGGACAACTCCCCGTACCTTAACATCTTTTAAGGTACGAACTATTCTATATCCAATATAGAAACTTTGGCACTTATTTAATTGGAACCAAATTCAAATCATGCAGCTGTCTCCAGTGCATATCACTTTAATGGAAAGAGGTTAATCAGCATTACTCAACTTAGGAATCCATCCAATTATGAGTAACCTGAAAGAGAAACACGTTTCTCAAAACCATCACTATCATCTGAATACCAATCACAAGAATCTACATCTTCGATCTCTTTGAAGAATCCCGATACTTGTGATACCTGGATCTCTACTTTATTCTTATACCCACAACTTCTCAAAAGTTAGACCTTGTATTTCTACGAAACACTTGTTTAAATACTAGAGAAGTTATAAGTAAACAGAACATAGCACGAGGACCTACCCCTTTGTCCTGAAGGACACTGGACAACATACAATACTCTGTATAAGTCCGCTGAGTTAAACAACTCAAAATCTGTGCGTCGTAGGTTGAAAACTGTACCCTGGCGATTTCCTCAAATATCACCAATTACAACGAATTCCGATATAATGAGGATGATCACCTAATTCCCAATATCTTACTCCCACTCATCATCTGTAAAACCATACAGATATGAGAATGAAACCTGGTAAATACATACCCTTGGAGTAAGTGTCTAATCGGGAAAACAGTTTTCTTTTAACAATGCACTGAAACATGAAAATGTTTCATAGGGGTATCCTGGTATTCATAGCAATGCCTCTTCCATAATCCAATTCATGACTTCAACCGTATATTTTATTGCCATCTCTCCAAATCCCTTTATTTGTCTTTAGTCGTTACCTTCTGTACACCATCGTTAGGCTAAATGGTTTTCTTCCTTCCCTACCGTTCGGCACCAGCCTATGGTTTGGAAGAAGACTATCCAGTAAGCATAATAGGTGTACCCTCCTAAACCAAGGAGTACTCGCATCTTGAGAGAAGGTGATGATAAAAGACAACTGAATAATACCTTATTCTTTTAAAGGTGAAATAGGAGTGGCGATGAAGTACGCGGTTTTGGTCGTGAATGATATCAGTCGCAATTTACTTTGCCCTCTTTCTAATCCCTTTATTTTGTCTTTACATATTACCTTCTGCACACCCTACTTAGGCTAATTGGTTTTCTTCATTCCCTACCTTTCGTCTCCTGCCTATGGTTTGGAATAAGACTATCCAATAAGCGTAATAGGTGTACTCTCCTAAACCAAGGAGCCCTCGCAACCTGAGAGAAGGTGATAATAAAAGACAACTGAATAAACCAATTCTATTTCTCCTGAACCTTGATCCATCCTCGAAGAAGTCCATTCGAGTTCGTATATAACCATACGATGGATCTATCCAATGGAAGTGGATATCCATAGTAAAACGGGTGTTCTGAGAAATGCAAAGGGTAAAAGAAGGAGTGGCAATGACTTATGCAACATAGACAATCCAAAAGCCAGTATTTTAAGAAGGTTCGGTCAACTTGGTCACTGAGTCATAGTCTAGGGTCAGTCAAAGGTCGCTGCCAAAGAGAGAGAGAGAAAAGAAACACTCTGCGTGCACTCTAACCTAGATCAGAATGGTTATCACTTTATCTAATCCGGAAACCTCCCACTGTCCTGTCAAATTCTCCTCCAAACCTAAAAGAAGAATCAATCGGGATCACCCGAAGAGTAAACCAACTCATCAGTGGGAATCGGGATCCAACTCTCATCGCATGATAACGTGATGGAATGCATCCACGTTACTCATACTCCAGAAGGTATGCGCATACTTGGCAAGTTTCAGTTTCTTTAGAAACTCCCGATACGATTTTTGCCCCATTCTCTTATAACCTTGGCGTTAGGTCAAAATGTCATAAGTCACATGCCAAGTTCTACCCATCACTATCTTGTTAATTTGAACCCACCCGCACATGCCCTTAGCGTTAGGTCAAAATGGCAGAACGGCTGTCCCAAACCAACTCATCTATCTATGCAACAATTGAATACCCAGCAGCTACCAAACACTATGCCTTGGCGTTAGGTCAAAATACATAGCTTGAATACTACTGAATACCCAAAAGAAGTGACGGAGGGCTACGGCTGGTTTTTGGCGAAAAACCTTTAGCGTAGTGAACTTGATATCGCTGAAGGAACCTGATAGCTTTTTAAAATATAGTGGCGAAAACCTTTTGCTAAAGAGGTCACTCCCGGTGAAGGGATCTCGGCTCTTTCCTCGTGGAATGAGGTGCAGGATATTCCACTGAATACCGCTATGCAAAGCAACATGTAATCGACTATAGTGAAGTTATTACCCTGACGCAAACTTCTGCCCAAGGGGTCAGTCCCGGTGAAGGGATATCGGCCCTTGCCCCGTCGAATGAGGTGCAGGATATTCCACTGAATACCGCTATGCAAAACAAAAGGAAACGTCTTTGCAATAACACTTTTTAAATTGTTCCAACAACTGAAAACAGGTTTGTTTAACTTTTTGCATTGATCAGAATCAATGCAGTCCCATCAATCAATCACACCAGAAAAGAACGAAAATAAAATGTACGTATATGCCATCCGCATTCGTCACTGGGTCCCGTCATCACCCGTTAGGTTACTTAACTAACGACAGAGCGGGGACTGGACTAGCACGGGTGTAAAACATATACAACATCTAATAGTATATAACCAATATACATAATCGCTCCAGGCGTGATAATATGCAACATTACAGAAAAGTAATAAGCATCACAGATCAATACAGATATCTGGGATCCCCGGGTTTCACAGAGCCTCTGCTGAAACCCGACGTTCCCCTGTCGTGTGGATAGCCTGTGCAATGAAACATAGACCCCTACGGGTGCGGCAAGATACCCGCCAAAACCTGAAGCGAGGTAGTCCCCACAGCATAGTGAATGGAACACCCGGCACTTCACGGAATCCGGTAGCTTGAGCACCCCTCCTTGGGTCAACCTGTACCCCCTACGAGTGCGGCGAATAGTCTGCCAATTTTAGAGTGGGGCCCCTCTGCCTCTCAAAGCCATGAGATGCGGACCCGTTGCCCTCCAGAACCCGGCTATCCGTGCACTCCATCTCGGGGCAAAACCTAGTACAGTAATGAAAAATAGTACAATAGGTACATCGACCGCAACCTGGTTGTGCCCCAAAAAGAATATTATACAACAGACAGTGACGGCAGTCCACATGTTGGACGCTCGCCCCGCAATATCAAATGTACAAATAAACTCAAACTGTACTACCATTGCACACTGCTATCCACCACGACAAATCCGCAACATCACAGCACAACACAGAACATCAACGCGAATGTCACGTTCGCAAACCCGTCTAAAAGAACTATAGCAATCGGACGCGGTTTACCGATCAAATGACATTCCCGGTCGGAGATATAATGTAAGCACTGTAAACTAACATGTTTAAATTTCGATCGACAAAATATCATAAAGTGGGCCCCACGACTTACTGGTGAACAGTAACAAAATCTGGGCCCAAAAGATATATACCAAAAACCCCAATTTCCAACATGGAATGCACTGTAGAAAACTGAGTGAGTGATCCCACTTTCCTGCGGCGGATCCGCGGCAAAACCCTAGCTGGCGCGGCGGATCCGCGGCGGAACAGTGGAATTACTTCCTCGAATTTCTACAGTATTCCTAAAAAACCCTGCACAGTTTTCTGAGATGTGTGAAATATTTTTAGGACACCGTTTAAAAACAACAGAAACTGCCAAGCAAGAAAAATGCGGTTTTTGATTTCCGGTTCGATCGATGTTTTAAACGCGTTAGCACAAGTTAGTATAGCAAAATGGTGAGGCTCTGATACCACTGTAAGTCTACGCTAGCGCCCCGGCCGTCTACAGACGCCAAATGCGAAACAAAAACTTTTTAACTGGCGCTATCGTATACTTTAACCCGGATCTGCCATTATTGCTAAACTAACAAACTGTAAAGAGTGTAGAAAGGTTATACCGAACGATCTGAGTCCTTCGTTCTGTAACCATCATCCCACGCTCCGTTGCGGCTGCTCCGATCTCGTCGATCTCTGATCTGCTCGTCCAGGTGGCACCACATCACTGATTCTTTAAACGGGCTCCCGCCTCTGACTCGAGGCAACTCGATCGTCATGTTTGCTAGAAGAGACGACCAAGAATGATGTAGAGAATGAGTAGATGACTTTGTCTCGTTCCGTCCAAAACTATGGACGGACGGTTAATGAAGTTGCCGAGGGAATCGGGTGATGGAATGAAATGTACTGTAAAATTCCATGCACCCCAAATACTATCATAATCTTTTTCTTCAAAATGAAAACCATCAAGTGAGAGAGAGAGGAAGGGGGCCGGCCACTTATAGGAGTGGGAGGTGACCGTAGGAGAAAGAGGGTGACCATTAGAACAAAATATCATAATGTGAACACAAAATAAATATCTTAACCAAAACAAGAAATGGTTAAAATCAAAGCATGAGTCACAAGACACCTCACCAAATCTAGAACCTTCTAAAAGCATGACTCATTCTCATCCAAGAAAAGATAAATCCGTCTTTAACCGAATGTTAAAAGACGGCTGATAGAAAACTGGAAACTGGCAACTTCCAAAAGTGATCCTGAAACGACTTTCAGGATAACCCCGAAACTGTATAAATATACCCGCACTTGTATTACGACCGAATACAAATGCAACTGAGACAAAGATATTATACCTACTCAATATAATACTCGGATCCGGCTTAAACCAAAGCCGACCAGTATCATCTGCCCGAAAACTGACACGTGCGTAAACGCACGTGCATTTTCCGAACCCTGCCATAAAACCATACGGCCTCTACAACGTTTCGCCCGAACTTGGGAAACTGTCTGTGGGGGACTCTAATGACTCGTCAGTACCCTGGCAGTGGGTTTAACCACAAACCGTCAGCGGCACTAGCTATGCGTAACGGTTGCCTACGGACTGACCTCAAGGGAAACCGATGAGCGAACTCAAGGGAGGCCGATGAGCGAACTCATCCAGAAACCCTACTGAGCCTAACAGTGACAATGTATATACAGTCCGGTCCGTTCGTCAATGAGTATCGCATATCCGCCTAGGGGGCTAGTAACGTCAGACCCCCAATAGCAGTATAAGTTGTGTCGGAGTGTAGCCCAATAACACCCTGAGATACTACTGGAGTACCTACCAGTAAATCTCCTGCCATGGCCATGGACTATGTGTAATGGCTCTCCTAGACACAGCACGACCTCGCCCCTAATACCGGGAGAGACGAATCCCCTGCCGATCCGCTCACGTGCCTCCATATGGCTCGGGACTGTACCCAAAAGCTACCTGTTTGCACGACTCCTTTGAGCCGTGGTAGGGTAGAAATCAAAGCACAGTAGGAACTCACACGAGACAAATGACGACCTCAGGTCGATGAACTAACATGTACACATGTCACCAGGGAACTGCTATCTGACGATAGGTATAGTACTAACTAGCAGATTCCCGGCGAGTCCTGTCCGGTGTACTCATAACCCAATGAGCACTTGTATACATCTTAGGTGATCCAACTGACACCAGTGGCTTGTGAGACCGGCCACCGCCCCTCGTCGGGGTCTCGACTGTATACACTAGTCTACTCCGGAGTATCGATGCCCTGTCTCGAAACTCCCACGACTAGGCACCACAATTAAGGATATGCATATAAACTACCCAACTCTCACGTATATGATCGCCATCATACTGTTGGTAGTAAAGCAAGATCCTAAGGGCTCTATCAAAGTGTAACATGCAATCAGTCACCTGAACATGTACACGACTGATAAAGGCAAACCAAATAGCATACTATCATCTCGAGTAAGACTGTCCTACCGGTATAGGTCCTCCGCAATCATTGCAATCACGTACCTGCGATCCAATAATTGACTATGAGGGCACTATCTCCAACAGGGATCTCGGTCCTTTCCTCATCGAATAAGGTGCAGGATAAATCTCATATACCACTATGCAAAGCAAGAACTGTAGCTACCTTTTTTATTTTGAAATTCGATTCTACAACATCTTAGGTTTCTTTTATTTCATTAATCACATTAATGAAGTCCCATCATTTATATACCTAAACATCACAGATAAATACGACGTACACTTATGCCATCCGCATTCGCCTCGATGTCCCCTCATGCACCGTTAGGTTAGGTAACTAACGGCAGAGCAGGGCAGGGCTAGCGCGGGTGTAAAACATAAGTATCGTCTATATAATATATCATATATACTATATACTGTATCTATCACAGAACATCACATGATCACATCACAGATACGCAGCAGAAGAAACATATGAAATATTGGATATACTAGGACGTCCGTGTTTTCAATACGAGCCAGTATAAAACACGGATTCCACTGTCGTGATGAATAGCCAAACCCACACCCCTAGACCCCTACGAGAGCGGCAAGCAACCCTACCAATTCTGGAGTTAGGAGACCCGGACTCGACTCCTCGAGTTGGTCTCCCACTGGACTCCAGAACCCGGTTACTTGTGCTCCCCTCCTTGGGTCTATCCTAGTGCGGAAAAGTAAATAATATACAAACGGTGACAACTTCCGCAACCTGGAAGCGCCCCAATAAAAGAATATTACATACAAGTTTTTACATGAATGAAAATGAAAAACACTCATCTCACATAAAAACCCTCGGCTATTCAAACACGACGATCCAATATAACATATCCAGCAACACATAACATCACATGTCATCAACGTAAGTAAATATGCGCATCCCAATTGTCGTTGACATATAGCAACGAAACCGGCGATATCACATATTACACTTACGGTCATAGAAAAGAAAGTGTAAAACTACAACAGTTGGAATCCCCAACCACCTCAGACATCGCATGCCTGACCAAATGAATTACTTAGACATCGCATGCCTAATATTTATAAACCCCGCATTTTAGTCTCAAAATCGAAAACACTTTTCAATATCAAGTTGGGCAATTCAACAAGATTCCCGACATCCTGATCGAATGCTCGTCGCAAACTTTAGTAGGCGGTCGCACCCCTGATACCGTCGACGAAGTGCACCAAGGCGGAACACCGCTACCGCGAGCACCCGAACGGATGCTTTCGGCGACGGGGTTCTCCTACAGTCACTTGGTCGGGGCTATGGGGCGAGGCTGTCTATTAAGTTTACCCGGCGCGTATCCGCGTACGCTACGTGATTGCGACGGACTTTTGATCACATCAAAATTCCGTGGCAACCGATCAAGTGAGACTAAAGTGCTATGTTTATAACATTCATTCAGTTATCTCATAACTATTTGTGAATTCCAATTGTTGTATCACATTCCGGATAAATAGAAAATGTTAAACTTTCCGATCGAACAATCGAACACCCAAGTTTTCCCGATACAGATCAACACATGAAATAAGTCTAACAACATTCAGTTCGTGCCTCAGTACCAACGGTCCAGCCGTAGAAGGGTCAAGCCAACGCCTCACATGTGGCACGCCGTACTGCCCCAAACCCGAAGGTTCAAAGGGCAGTTCAAGACGGTCACATAATCGAGTTAAGGTTTGTTGTCTTCTAGAGGGTCCATTGCGTTACTTGCACTACTTAGAATGTCGTTAAACTACGGAAAAATCCAATACTTGGAAATTTCCCGACAGGGGAAAAATTGGGTATTTATATCCGGTCGAACTTTTTAACATATTCTAAAAATTTATCCGGAAAGCCACATAGACAAAATTTGATACTCCGATCGAAACACCGAATCCCCAAAACAACCCCAGAAAATTCAACTCTTGAATAAATATTAAAAATTCCCAGAAAACCCAGTATATTAAAATAGGAATTACTGTGCAACAATGGGAAGGTGACGTCATCACCTAGCCGCGGAACCGCCGCAGAAGCTGGGCTTCTGCCGCGGTTCCACGCCGTTTTGGATGAATCATGGGTCCAATTTTGCGCCGTAACTCATATATTTCCCTGCTGAATTTTTTAGCAATTTTTAATTTGGAAAAATCCACGTTTTCAGAAAAAAGTCCAGAGAGTGCGGAAATTTTGGGGTTTCGGTTTCGTTCGGACTTCAAACTCCGTCTAGACTTCGCCTAAGGCTCTAGCTTGGCTCTGATACCACTGTAGGGTTCCTAGGCACTAGCAAGAGGTCTCACAAGGCATCAACCATGCCAATTTCAAAAAATCTAGGTGCCGAGAAACCCGACTACGGATCGTTGGCTAGAAATCTAGGCGAAAAAGAAACTAGTTAACACTTAACTACAAGAATACGGAAATACAACCTTTGTAGATCCGGTTCTCCACCTCCATAGCTCCGCAATGAAGTCTCCTCGCTGTCCTCATGCAATCCCGGGCTCTAGCGTCGGCTTCATCGGAGAAGAAGCGGGCTAGGTCATCGACGACGTGCCGAAGATGATCTACGTCGAGGCATCGCTAAATCAAGCTCCAACATCACCAAGTCTAGAAAACTTGTGAAGGAAACACACTCTACTACTTGGCAAGAGGTAGAGGATGAAGAAATAGGAAGTTGGTTAACTTTAGAATTGGATTTCTCACTCATTTCCATCAATCACCATTGATGGAGCATAGCTTTCTTCACTTGAAGAATGGAAGAAGAAGAAGAATATTATGATAAGATTAATTAGAAAATAAAAGAATAATCATTCTTATCATAAAGGTAACCATGGTAAAGTGTAGAGAGTGAACAAGGGTTAGTGGAGTGGTTAGGGTCAAGCATGAGACAAAAATGGTGACATAGTCAAAGTGTTCATGAAGCTTCATGAAAGATTAAAAGAATGCCACCATTTTTCTCACCCTTTTTCCTTTTCCAAATGAATAACTAAATAATAAATAAATAAATGAAAAAGAAAACAAAAACCTAACCATTCACAACTATGGTTTAATCTTTACACTTAACCAATATAGCATGCATCATCAAACATGATACAAACATGTGCACAAAATCATATCGCATATACAATGCGCACATCCGAGTGAGAAAATCCATTCAAAGTGAACCGATACTAGTTAATGCAAAGTAATATATCAAATATATAATTATACATTAAATCATTAAATCAACACTTGATTCAATGATCCGGTCATGTCGCACATAACCGATTGGTATCCAATGTATCGGCTTATCGAATCAACCCTCGATTCGATAACTAGGTTATATCGCATATAACCATTCGACACATTCTTCGCGAGAATGAAATACGGTATCACATACACGCATTATTCTCGGTCCCACACATATCTCATATGCGCTCCTATTTCGTTTCGCTTGAGCCAGGAAACCTCTGTGTAGGACTCTAAAGACTCGTCAATACGCCGGCAGCAGGTGATGATCATATCAAACACCCACAAGCCGCAAGCGGTCTGCTAAACGTAACGGCCACCCGGGTATTGAGCGATCTGAAGATCGACGAGCAAGCCCGCTCACACTCCAGTGAATCCATCCAGTAACACTACCGTACAGTCCGGTCTGATCGTCTGATATGTCGTATATCTTGCCTAGGGGTGGTATACGTCAGACCCCAATAGCTCGATAAGTCGTGTCGATATGAGGTCTATAACAATTCGAGAAACTACTGGTAACACTTACCAGTAAATCTCAGCAACCCTGGCCATGGATTTCCTGTTATAGCCAATCGAACACAGCGCAACATCAACTCCCTATACCGGGAGAGACAAATCCCCTCCTATCGCTCATTGCCTTCATGTGATTCGGGACTGTACCCAAAAACCACCGTTTTGCACGCCCTCTTGGACGTGGTAAGATGGAAATCAAAGCAAAGTGGGAACCACACAAGACTCTATGACGATCTCGGGTCAACAGACTACTCTGTACCAGTGTCACCAGAGAACTGCCATCTGACGTGAGGTATAATACCATCTGGGAGTTCTCGGTGAGTCCGTCCAGTGTACCCAGTCTCTACTGAGCACCCGTATATCATCTCTGATGTCAAACACCAATGGATATGGGATCATCCATCGCCCATCTGTATGGGTCAAGAAGGTATACGCTAGTCTACTCTGGTATATCGATGCCCCGTCTCGATACACCCACGACTAGGGACTTTGAAGGATGTACTTATAGACTACCATGTCCCCACTAGTATGATCCGCATCATAGTCCAGGTAGTCAAGTACACATCCTAAGGGCTTTACCAACATGTAACAGAGAGACAATCAGTGTACACGTTAAGGTAAAGTTCAACCAGATAGCATACTATCATGTCGAGCAAGAAAGTCCTCCCTATATATGTCCAAGCATCCACTACAATATACATCCTATGTATAGTAATGGCCTCTAGGGTATACATATAACTAACATACATAGGAGTCCTCGGCGATTCCTGTTCATTGTACCCAGTTTCCACTGAGCACCCGTATACCATCTCTGATGTCAAACACTAATGGATGTGGGATCATCCATCGCCCATCATATGGGTCAAGAAGCGTATACGCTAGTCTACTCTGGAATATCGATGCCCTGTCTCGATATTCCCTCGACTAGGAACAATTGAAGGATGTACTTGTGAACTACCCTGGCCCCACTAGTATGATCAACATCATAGTCCTGGTAGTCAAGTACATATTCTAAGGGCTTTATCAACACGTGAGAGCACGACAGTATCACAATACAAGTCTACATGTTAAGATAAATGTAACCAGATAGCATACTATAATGTCGAGCAAGAAAGTCCTCTCTATATATATCCAAGCATCCACTATAATATACATCATATGTACAATAATGGCCTCTGGGGTATACACATAACTAACATTCTCCAACTTGCACTAAGGCCATGTGTTGTAGTATCTCATACCCAACAACCCAAAAAGTCTCTCAAATTACGTCTGAGGGAGGGCCTTCGAGAGTGGATCCGCTACGTTGTCCTTCGTGTCAACTCTCCTGACCTCGATCTCCCGGCGATCTACTATCTCCCGGATCAGATGATACCATCTTAGAAAATGTCTGGATCTCTGACGGGACATGGGTTCCTTCGCCAAAGCCACCGCTCCATTGTTATCACAATACACGGGTATTAGATGATCAATGGATGGAACCACTCCAAGCTCATTAATGAACTTCTTCATCCAGACAGCTTCTTTGGCAGCATCGTTGGCAGCGATGTATTCAGCCTCCATCTTTGAGTCTGCAACTGTGTTTTGCTTAGAACTCTTCCAGCATACCGCCCCTCCGCTGAGGGTATAGATAAAACCCGAGACCGACTTACTGTCGTCCTTATCACTTTGGAAGCTCGAGTGGGTAAAAGACTCCACTTGGAGTTCACCGTTACCGTACAATAAGAACATCTCCTTAGTCCTCCTCAAGTACTTGAGAATGTTCCTAACAGCTGTCCAGTGATTCTCTCATGGATCTGCTTGATACCTACTCACTACACTTAGTGAGTATGCTACATCGGGTCTGGTACATAACATCGCATACATGATAGAGCCTACAGCCGAAGCATAGGGTATCCCTTGCATGTGAGTTCTCTCCAAATCAGTCTTGGGAGACATCTCTTTGGAGAGAGTGAGTCCAGAGATCGTGGAAACATTCCAACGCTTGGACTCTTCCATACTAAACCTTTTTAGTACGGAGTCTATGTGTTAGTTATTTGTATGCCCTAGAGGCCATTACTGTACATACGATGTATATTGTAATGGATGCTTGGACATATATATGGAGGACTTTCTTGCTCGACATGATAGTATGCTATCTGGTTGTACTTTATCTTAACATGTACTCTGATTGTCTCTATGTTACATGTTGATAAAGCCCTTAGGATATGTACTCGACTACTGGGACTATGATGAGATCATACTAGTGGGGCCACGGTAGTCGACGAGTACAACCTATAACTGTTCCTAGTCGAGGGTGTATCGAGACAGGGCATCGATGCACCAGAGTAGACTAGCGTATACGAATCTTGACCCATATGATAGGCGATGGATGATCCCATATCCATCGGTGTTTGACATCAAGGATGGTGTACGGGTGCTCAGTGGAGACTGGGTACACTGGACGGACTTGCCGAGATCTCCCAGATGTTATTATACCTCACGTCAGATGGCAGTTCTCCGGTGACACTGGTACAGAGTAGTCTGTTGACCCGAGATCGTCATAGAGTCTTGTGTGATTCCCACTGTGCTTTGATTTCCTTCATACCAAGTCCAAGAGGGTGTGAAAAAAGGTGGCTTTTGGGTACATACCCGAATCACATGGAGGCAATGAGCGATAGGAGGGGATTCGTCTTTCCCGGTATAGGGAGTTGATGTTGTGCTGTGTTTGATTGGCTATAACCGGAAATCCCTGGCCAGGGTTGCTGAGATTTACTGGTAAGTGTTATCAGTAGTTTCTCGAACTGTTATAGACCTCATATCGACACGACTTATCAAGCTACTGGGGTCTGACGTTTACTACCCCTAGGCGAGATATGCGACATATCAAACGACGAGACTGGACTGTACGGGAGTGTTACTGATTGGATTCAAAGGAGAATGTACAGGCTTGCTTGTTGATCTTCTGATCGCTCAATACCCGGGTGGCCGTTACGTTTAGCAGACCGCTTGCGGCTTTTGGGTGTTTGATATGATCATCACCTACTGCCGGCGTATTGACGAGTCTTTAGAGTCCTACATTGGGGTTTCCTGGCTCAAGCGAAACAGAGTAGGAGCACATATGTGATATGTGCGGGACCGAGATTAATACGATCTGAGATACCGTATTCGATTCTCGCGATTCGTGACATTGATCGGTTGTATGCGATATAGCCGGGTTATCGGATCAAGTGTTGATTCGATAAGTTGTTACACATGATATTAGTCGGTTATAGCCGGGTTATTAAATCAAGAGTTGATTTAATAATTTAATGTATAATTATGTATTTGATATATTACATTACATTAACTAGTATTGGCCCACTTATGATTTATTTTCTCACTTGGTTGTGCATTAGTGTATATGTGATATATATTTGTGTACAAATGATTGTGTCATGCTTGATGATACATCAAAGATGGGTGTATGAGACTTATACCAAGATTAGGGTAAAGATTAGGGTTTTGTTTATATCTTAAGAATAACAAAAGAGAAAGACTTTGTCAAAGTTCTCAAGCTTTCATGAAGCTTGTGGAAACATTGACAAAGTCAACTCTTTTGTCATTCTTTAGGATATTTAGTTAACCCAACCCTTAACCATATACCTTGGTCAATTCTCTACATGAGTTAAGCATGATAGCTTAACTCACCCATGGTTACATTATTGAGATGAGATAATTCATATGATGATATTATTCTTTCTTCTTCTTCTTCATCAAGCTCTTTGAAAAAGCTTTCAAGCTCTAATGGTGCTTTGAGAAAAAGTGTGAGAAAATCAATTCTAAAGTGGGCCCACCTCTTACTTCTTCATCCTCTACCACTTGCCATGTAGTAGAGTGTGTTCTCTTCACAAAGTTCATGACCTAGTGAAGGAATAGCTTGAGTTAGTGTCTCCCCGACGTAGATCTTTTTCGGCCTCGAAGTCATCGAAGCAAGCACGTTCGTTCTTATTGTGGAGCTTCTCTAGAGTCCGGAGTTCATGATCGCAGCGAAGGGGACATCTACACGGAGCTATTAAAGTGAAGGACCGGATCTACAAAGGTTGTAATACCTCTCAGTTAGTGTTAAAATGGTTAACATACTTGTTTTCGCCTAAACCCTAGTTTAAAGATCAGGCTTTGGGTTGTTCGGCACGGCTAAAATTTTAATCGGGCATGGTTGATGCATCATAGACCCTTGTGTGCGTGCCTAGCAACCCTACAGTGGTATCAGTGCCAAGCTAGAGCTTTAGGCGATGTCTAGACGAAGTTTAAAGTCCGATCGAACCCGGAAAACCCGATATACCCTAGTTTCTGGAAAATTTTTGAAAATGTGATTTTTTGTGAATTAAAAATACTCAAAAAAATCAGATAAGAAATACAAGGATTATTGTGCAACATGTGCCACTGATCACCTTAAAGCGCCGTGGAACCGCGGCCGTACCATGGCTTTCGCGGCGATTCCGCGGCCAAAAAGTTGAATTATGGCACGTGGTTTGCACAGTAATGTCCGACTGTAATTCCTGATTCTTCTGGATATTTTTATATTTACTCAAGTGTTTAGTTTTCTGGGGTGTATTGGGGACTCGTTGATTCGATCGGATAATTTAACTTTGTTTAGATTTTTCGGGTAATTTTTAGAACGTGTTAAAAAGTTCGAACGGATATCAATAACTCACTTTTCCCCGATCCGGAAAATTTGCAAGTGTTGGATTTTTCTGTAGTTTAAGAACGTTTTAAGTCGTGCAAGTAACACGGTGGACCCTCTAGAAGACAACAAACCTTAACTCGATTATGTGACCGTCTTGAACTGACTCTAAACCTTAGGGTTTGTGGCAGTACGGCGTGCCACATATGAGGCGTTGGCTTGACCCTTCTACGGCTGGACCATTGGTACTGTGGCATATGATGGATGTTTTTAAACTAATTTCAAGTGTTGAGAACTATTTGGGAAATCTTGGGTGTTTGATTATTCGATCGGAAAGTTTAACACTCTCTATTTATCTGGAATGTGATACAATATTTGGAATCCACAAGTAGTTATGAGATAACTAATTTGAATGTTATAAATCTAGCAGTTTATTCTCAGTTGATCGGTTGCCACGGAATTTTGATGTGATCAAAAGTCCGTCGCAATCACGTAGCGTACGCGGATACTCGCCGGGTAAACTTAACAGACAGCCACGCCCCATAGCCCTGACCAAGTGACTGTAGGAGAACCCCCGTCGCCAAAAGCATCCGTTCGGGTGCTCGCGGCAACGGTGTTCCGCCTTAGTGCACTTCGTCGACGGCATCAGGGGTGCGGCCGTCTACTAAAGTTTGCAACGAGCATTCGATCAGGATATAGGGAATCTTTTTGAATTTCCCGACTTGAAATTGAAAAGAGTTTTCGATAATGAGACTAAAATGCTGGATTTATAATTGTTAGGCATGCGATGTCTAAGGAATTCATTTTGTTAGGCATGCGATGTCTAAAGAGGTTGCGGATTCCACCTGTTGTAGTTTTACACTTTCATTTCTGTGACCGTAAGCGTAGTAAGTGGTGTATCGCCGGCTTCGTTGCTATACATCAACGACAATCGGGATACGCATACTTGCTTACGTCGATGAGGAAAGGGCCGACGATCCCTTCACCGGGAGTGACCCCTTTAGCAAAACTAGAAAAGCCTCAAAAACACTCCATTTAAAATCACTCGATTCTACAATGATATCAAGTTCATTACGCAAAGGGTTTTCTTAAAAACCTGTCGTAGCCCTCCGTCATTTCAGATAAGTCCTATTAGTATTCGTGCTACGTTTGTTGACCTCCGTCAAGGCGTAATGTGCGGTAGCTGACTAGTATTTATCTGCTTATGCATATGATGCAGATTGGATTAGGGTAGTCGTGCGGCCTTGTTGACCTACGTCAAGGGTCATGCGGGTAGGTTTAATTCAATTAGGAAATGACGGGTTGAACTTGACTAGTAGCCTATGGTTTGTTGACCTCCGTCAAGGTCATAGGACGCTAGGGGTAAAATATTATTGGGAATTTCAAGTGTTGAAATTTGCAATGAGATTGCATACCTTCTATGAGATAGTTGGATCCCGATACCCGCTGTGAGTAAGAGTTACTCCTAGGAGAGTTTTACACATTACAATTAGCCGATCAAGTAGGTGTCTAGAAAGGTGTTAACGGGGTATGCCACTAGGAAAACCAGGTTTACATCAATTAGGTTCTTGCGAAAGCACGGGGAACCTCCTTCAAAGTACCGGCACTGGCCTGGCTGAAAGATTGGCGAACTTGTAGCGTGTAATTAATTCCGGCTAGTCTTTCCTTTTAGGGTTTGAAGGAAGATTTGACTAAAACAGTGGGAGACATCCTGATTAGATATATTAGATAACCAATCTAATCTTGCAAGAGCATACGCTGAGTGTTTTCTTCTCTCTCTCTTCTGGTAGCGACCATATCATTCCTTAATCAAGATAATAATACGGATGTATTAACCGAACCCGCTTGTTATACTGAGCTGGGGAACGTTGGTCCCGCTCCAACTTATAATTGTTATAAGAAAGAGCAGGAAATTGGGGAATACTAGGTTTCCCGTGCCACCCAAACAAAGAAAGTGCATGCTGATGCATCTTCTTCGGGTGTGTTCATTAGAGAGAACTGTTTCTCAGTATCCTTTACGTCCTGAGTATGAGATATCGGATCAGGATCCCGCATATGTAATCTGTTACATGGGCTACAGATAGGTAGAGAACTGAGACCGGGTGATAAGTTTCATGAGATAGAAAACGGTGCAAGTGTTGCAGCCAAGTCTATTAGTCACTATCACCATGTATTACCAGAATACATTGATTCTGAACGAATGTTATTAGGTACCGAACCTGATATATAACATCATATCAGTCTCTTTATTAGTAAAGAAAGGATATAATTTTGTATTGTTGGATAATGTTTTGAACATTTTCTATATCAAGAGTTGATCGGTTCAGGCACGTTATCTAAAAGCATAGACGTTCTAAATCAAACCACAGTTCTTAATGTACATAACGCACATAAGCGGAAGAGTTCAGAAATGAACGAATCCTTCTTGAGGCATTGTAGACTAGGTCATATCAATGCGACCCGACTAGCTTAAGTTACATATAGATGCATATTTAAATTAGTTTGAATTTACATCTTGTGAAACTTGCCGGTCATGTCACAGAGATAAGATGACCACAGCTCTGTTTATTGGAAACAGAGAAAGAGTTAGTGAACTCTTGGGATTGATACATGCTGAAGTATGAAGGTCCGCTATCTACACATGCCAAGACCGGTTTTATGTACTTTGTTATATTCACTGATGATCTCTCAAAATTCGCACTTGTGTTCCTGTTGAAACACAAGCCTGAACCTTTTGAGATATTCACAGAATATAAGTTGGAAGTAGAGAACCAAAAACGGGTATAAGTATTATGTCCTTTGATGAGATTAGGGAGGAGAATACTTGAGCACGGAATTCCTGGACTATTCTAAAGGAGAATGAGATTCTCTCTCAGCATTACTCCTCCGTATACACCGCAACACGTCGGTGTATCCGGGCGGAGCAATCACACCCTATGTGATATGGTGTGCTCTATGATGAGTACTACTGAGTTTCCTATTTCCTTTTGGGAGTTATGCACTTGAGAAGTTGCATACCTATTGAAAAGGGTTCAAATCAAATCAGTTACCTACTACTTCATATGTGATATGGAATGGAAAGAGCCCATATCTTAAGTTTGTTAAGATTTGGGGTTGTCCGGCCTATGTCTAAAAAGCAAAATCCGGACAAACTCGAGGCAAAGTCAGATCTGTGGAAGTTTGTTGGATATCCCAAGCATACACAAGGGAATATCTTCTACCTAACCGAGGAACAAAAGAAGTTTTGTTTCTCAGCATGCCACCTTTATGAAAGCGAATTTCTTGTGAAGAAATTATTGGTCATGAGGTAGAACTGGAAGGAGTTCTAGCTATACAAACTAAAGCAGATTATTTGGTAGAACCAAAGGATTCAATAGTAACCAACGAACCTCAGCCTCTCCGCCGATCTAGTAGGGTTCCTGACCTACCTGAGAGATACTTCGGTTTCTCTATGACAGTGGGAGCGAGGATTGCATCATGAGATGATGACCCAACTAGTTTCGAGCTGGCCATCAGGAGTGAGACCCTGTAAGAATGGCTTGATGCTTAGTGATCTGAGATGGAATCCTTATACACCAACAAAGTATGGACTTTGGTTGCTTTATCTGAAGGGTTAAATCCCCATCAGGAGCAAGTATATCTTGAGAAGATTACTAGGTGTACATGGAAAAGTTGAGACTTTCAAAGCTATGCTTAAGTCCATCAAGATCCTACTTGCCACGGCTACATACCATGACTACGATATCTGGCGGTTGGGTGTCAGACTGCTTTTCTAAATGATGTTTTAGAAGAGAGCGTCTATAAGTACACAGCCAGAGGGCTTCGTAGACAGTGGGAGCAGCGGAAACGTGTGCAAGATGCTTTATAGGATAAAGCAGGCATCGTGGAGTTGGAACATCTGTTTTGATGTGGTAGTCAAAGAGTTTGACTTCATCAAAATGGTAGATGAACCTTGTATATACAAAAAGGTAGTAGGGAGTATGGTGGTGATCCTCGTAGAGTACGTGGATGACATACTCTTGATAGGGAAGGAGTTTCCTATGCTACGCTCGGTCAATCTCCGCTTATCACAAGGATTCTCCATATAAGATCAAAGTGATACCTCCCAAATCCTGGGTTTTGGATCTATGAGATAGATCTAATTGGATGTTAGGATACTCACTAGTTGTAGTGAGATGGTATCAATAGATCCTAGGGAGAATCGCTGGAAAGGTTCCAGGGTGATAAGGACGACTGAATGTCTGTCGTAGGCATTGTCCTTACCCTCAGTGGAGGGACGGTATGTTGGAAGAGTTCCAAGCTAGATACCGTGACATACTAGACGTCTAAAGGCAAGATACATCGTTACCAAAGAGGCAGTCTGGATATATATAAGTTCATGAGATGAACTTCATTCCTACCATTGTGTGACAATGGAGATATGGCTTATGCCAAGGAACCCCGGTCCCATCAAAAATCCAGATATAATTCTTATGCAGTATCACCTGATCATGGAGATGGTTGATCTCCAGGGAGATCGAGGTTAGAAGAGTAGATACAGAGGACAACAGCGCGGATTCACTCACAAAGGCCTTTTTCCCAGTAGAGACTTTTATGGGATGGTTGAGTATGAGATACTTCAACCGCAGCTAATTGTTGGGTATGTGATACCATAACAGATGGCCCTAGTGCAAGTGGGAGATTGTTAGTTATATGTATGTCCTAGATGCCATTACTGTACATACGATGTATATTGTAATGGATGCTTGGACATATATAGGGAGGACTTTCATGCTCGACATGATAGTATTCTATCTGGTTGTACTTTACCTTAACATGTACTCTGATTGTCTCTATGTTACATGTTGATAAAGCCCTTAGGAAATGTACTCGACTACTGGGACTATGATGAGATCATACTAGTGGGGCCACGGTAGTCGATGAGTACATCCTATAACTGTTCCTAGTCGAGGTTGTATCGAGACAGGGCATCGATGCACCAGAGTAGACTAGCGTATACGCATCTTGACCCATATGATGGGCGATGGATGATCCCATATCTATCGGTGTTTGACATCAAGGATGGTGTACGGGTGCTCAGTGGAGACTGGGTACACTGGACAGACTCGCCGAGAACTCCCAGATGGTATTATACCTCACGTCAGATGGCAGTTCTCCGGTGACACTGGTACAGAGTAGTCTGTTGACCCGAGATCATCATAGAGTCTTGTGTGATTCCCACTGTGCTTTGATTTCCATCATACCACGTCCAAGAGGGCGTGCAAAAAGGTGTCTTTTGGGTACAGTCCCGAATCACATGGAGGCAATGAGCGATAGGAGGGGATTTGTCTCTCCCGGTATAGGCAGTTGATGTTGTGCTGTGTTCGATTGGCTATAACCGGAAATCCCTGGCCAGGGTTGCTGAGATTTACTGGTAAGTGTTAGCAGTAATTTCTCGAACTATTATAGACCTCATATCGACACGACTTATCAAGCTACTGGGGTCTGACGTTTACCACCCCTAGGCGAGATATGCGACATATCAGACGACGAGACCGGACTGTACGGGAGTGTTACTGATTGGATTCACAGGAGAATGTACAGGCTTTCTTGTTGATCTTCTGATCGCTCAATACCCGGGTGGCCGTTACGTTTAGCAGACCGCTTGCGGCTTTTGGGTGTTTGATATGATCATCACCTACTGCCGGCGTATTGGCGAGTCTTTGGAGTCCTACATAGGGGTTTCCTGGCTCAAGCGAAACGGAGTAGGAGCACATATGTGATATGTGACGGGGCCGAGATTAATACGATATGAGATACCGTATTCGATTCTCACGATTCGTGACATTGATCGGTTGTATGCGATATAGCCGGGTTATCGGATCAAGTGTTGATTCGATAAGTTGTTACACATGATATTAGTCGGTTATAGCCGGGTTATTAAATCAAGAGTTGATTTAATAATTTAATGTATAATTATGTATTTGATATATTACATTACATTAACTAGTATTAGCTCACTTAAGATTTATTTTCTCACTTGGTTGTGCATAAGTGTATATGTGATATATATTTGTGTACAAATGATTGTGTCATGCTTGATGATACATCAAAGATGGGTGTATGAGACTTATACCAAGATTAGGGTAAAGATTAAGGTTTTTTATACCTTAAGAATAACAAAAAAGAAAGACTTTGTCAAAGTTCTCAAGCTTTCATGAAGCTTGTGGAAACATTGCAAAGTCAACTCTTTTGTCATTCTTTAGGATATTTAGTTAACCCAACCCTTAACCATATACCTTGGTCAATTCTCTACATGAGTTAAGCATGATAGCTTAACTCACCCATGGTTACATTATTGAGATGAGATAATTCATATGATGATATTATTCTTTATTCTTCTTCTTCATTAAGCTCCTTGAAAAAGCTTTCAAGCTCTAATGGTGCTTTAAGAAAAAGTGTGAGAAAATCAATTCTAAAGTGAGCCCACCTCCTACTTCTTCATCCACTACCACTTTCCATGTAGTAGAGTGTGTTCTCTTCACAAAGTTCATGACCTAGTGAAGGAATAGCTTGAGTTAGTGTCTCCCAGACGTAGATCATCTTCAGCCTCGAAGTCATCGAAGCAAGCACGTTCGTTCTTCTTGTGGAGCTTCTCTAGAGTCCGGAGTTCACGATCACAGCGAAGGGGACATCCACACGGAGCTATTGAAGTGAAGGACCGGATCTACAGAGGTTGTAATCCCTCTCACTTAGTGTTAAAATGTTTAACATACTTGTTTTCTCCTAAACCCTAGTTTAAAGATCCGGCTTTGGGTTGTTCGGCACGGCTAAAATTTTAATCGGGCATGGTTGATGCCTCGTAGACCCTTGTGCGCGTGCCTAGCAACCCTACAGTATGTACCTGGATTGGGACAATCCCAGTATCCGTTTAGATCTATCTTTATAGATCATAATCCCAAAGATGTAGGTGGCATCACCTAGATCTTTCATTGAGAATCTCTGT
Source organism: Agapanthus africanus (assembly GCA_030015575.1). Taxonomy (NCBI): domain Eukaryota; kingdom Viridiplantae; phylum Streptophyta; class Magnoliopsida; order Asparagales; family Amaryllidaceae; genus Agapanthus; species Agapanthus africanus. The sequence goes on along the minus strand of JASDDO010000026.1, from coordinate 391,646,750 downwards.
GATAAGAAGAGCTTGACCGAGTGCAGCATAGGAACATCATTTCCTATCAAAAGTATGTCATCCACGTACACTACGAGGAAGACGACCTTACTCTCTACAACCTTCTTGTATATACAAGGTTCATCTATATTTTTGATGAAGTCAAACTCTTTGACTACCTCATCAAAACAGTTGTTCCAACTCCACAATGCCTGCTTTAACCCGTAGATGGATTTAAGTAGTTTGCACACCTTTCCACTGCTCCTACTGTTTACGAAGCCCTCCGACTGAGTCATGTATACGCTCTCTTCAAAATCACCATTTAGAAAGGCGGTCTTAACATCTATTTGCCAGATTTCGTAGTCATCGTATGCAGCGATGGCAAGTAGGATCCGGATGGACTTAAGCATAGCTACTGGAGAAAAGGTTTCATCATAATCCACACCTGGTCATTGACGAAAACCTTTTGCAACAAGTCTAGCTTTGAAAGTCTTAACTTTTCCATCTACACCAAGTTTCTTCTTAAACATCCATTTGCTTCCAATGGGTTTTACCCCTTCGGGAAAAACTTCCAAAGTCCATACTTTGTTGGTGTACATGGATTCCATCTCAGATCTCATCGCATCCAGCCATTTCATAGAGTCCCCACTCGTGGTGGCCTGCTCGAAGCTAGTTGGGTCATCATCTTCCATGATGCAATCCTCTCTCCCACCAACAACGAGAAAATCGTACTATCTCCCAGGTGGATGAGGAACCCAACTAGATCTGCGGAGAGGCTGGTGTTCGTTGGGAACTATTGAATCCTCTGGTTCCACTAAATCTTCATTTGTAGTTTGTTCTTCTGGAGCTTCTTCCAGCTCTACTTCTTTGCCACTAATTTCTTTTGCAAGAAATTCTTTTTCTAAAAAGGTGGCATGTTGAGCAACAAACACGTTTTGTTGTTCACTGTGATAGAATAGATATCCATGTGAATGTTTAAGATATCCAACAAACATATAAAGAACTGATCGTGCCTCGAGTTTGTCCGGATTTTTCTTTTTGACATAAGTCGGACACCCCCATATCTTAACTTGTTTTAGAAATGGTCTCTTCCCACTCCATATCTCATATGGTGTGGTAGGAATAGATTTTGATAGAACTTGATTCAATAGGTATGCGACTGCTTCAAGCGCATAACCCCAAAAGGAAATAGGCAACTCAGCGGAGCTCATCATAGAGCGCACCATATCCAAAAGGGTGTGATTCCTCCGCTCTGATACACCGTTGTGCTGTGGTGTATACGGAGGAGCTAGCTGAGAGAGAATCCCATTCTCTTTTAGATAGTCCAGGAACTCCGTGCTCAAGTATTCACCTCCTCGATCATATCGAAGGATTTTAATACTTTTACATGTTTGGTTTTTGACTTCGGATTTATATTCTTTGAATTTCTCAAAAGCTTCAGACTTGTGTTTCAACAAGAACACATGACCGAATCTTGAGAGATCGTCAGTGAATGTAATGAAGTATGAGAAACCATTCCTGGCATGCGTAGACATGGGACCGCATACATCATCATGTATTAGTCCCAAGAGTTCAGTAGCTCTTTCTCCGTGTCCTGTAAACGGAGTTTTGGTCATCTTTCCTTTGAGACATGACTTGCAAGTGTCATAAGATGAAAATTCGAATGGATTCAAATATCCAACTTTATGCAACTTAGCTAGTCGTGTCGTATTGATATGACCTAGTCTACAATGCCCCAAGAAGGATTCGTTCATTTCTGAACTCTTCCTATTGTGTGTGTTTTGTACGTTAAGAACTATGTTTTGATTCAGAACGTACAATCCGTTACATAACGCACCAAACCCAATCAACACATGATTAGGTAAATGTTCATAACATTATTCTCCACTACAAAGTTATATCCTTTTTTATCTAATAAAGAGATTGATATTAAATTGCTTATCATAGAGGGTACGTAGTAACAGTCGTTCAGGATCAATGTATTCCCAGTTGACAATACAAGGTGATATTCACCAACTGGTTTGGCTGCAACATTTGCACCATTCCCTACTTTTAGAGAATGATCACCTTTTCCCAGTTCTCTGCCTTTCCTTAGCCCATGCAATATATTGCATATGTGGGATCCCGATCCGGTATCTAATACCCAGGACGTATAGTGTACTGAGAAACAGTTCTTTGTAACTAACACACTTGAAGAAGATGCATCAACATGCTTATTCTTCGTTTGGGTTGCGTGGGAATCCGGATATGTTCCTATCTCCTTCTCAGACTTATAAGACTTATAAGTTGGAGCGGGACCAGCGTTCCCCTGCTCAGTATAACAAGCGGGTTCGGTCAATACATCCATATTATTATCTTGATTAAGGCGTGCCATTGGTTGCTGCCTGGAGAAAGATAGAAGGAAACGCGTTAGCGTGCGCTCTTTGCAAGATTAGATTGGTTATTATCTTATCTAATCAGGACGTCTCCCACTGTTTTTATCAAATCTTTCTTCAAACCGTAAAAGGTAAGATTAGCCGGGAATAATTACACCTTACAAGTTCGCCAAACTTTCAGCCAGGCCAGTGTTAGTACTTTGAGGGAGGTTTCCCGTGCCTTCGCACGAACCTAATTAAAATAAACCCCGTTTTACCAGGGGCGTAACCTCATTAACACCTTTCTAGACTCCTAATTGATTGGCTAATTGTGATGTGTAAAACTCTCCCAGGAGTAACTTTTACTCGCAGTGGGTATCGGGATCCAACTATCTCATAGAAGGTATGCAATCTCATTGCAAATTTCAACACTTGAAATTCTCGATGATACTTTTACCCCTAGCACACTATGAACTTGACAGAGGTCAACAAATCATAATGCAATAGTCAAGTTCAACCCGTCATTTCTGATTGAATCAAACCCACCCGAACGACCCTTGACAGAGGTCAACAAGGTCATACGACTACCCTAATCCAATCGCATCACATGCTTTTACAGATAAGCACTAATCAGCTACCGCACACTATGCCTTGACATAGGTCAACAAACGCAGCATGAATACTAAATAGTACCTATCTGAAATGACGGAGGGCTACGCATATTTTTAGAAAAACCATAAGCATAATGAACTTGATATCGTTGTAGAATCTAGTGATTTTGAAAAGGAGTGTTTTTGAGGCTTTTCTAGTTTCGCTAAAGAGGTCACTCCCGGTGAAGGGATCTCGGCTCTTTCCTTATCGAATAAGGTGTTGGATATTCTACAAGGAATACCGCTATACAAAGCAAGAACTATAGAAACAATCAAAAAATAAACCGATTGAGTTGTAGCATTTGCTAGTTTCGCTAAAGAGGTCACTCCCGGTGAAGGGATCTCGGCTCTTTTTTTATAGAATAAGGTGCTGGATATTCTACAAGGAATACCTCTATGCAAAGCAAGAACTATAGCTACCCTTTTTGAAAATTTGATTCTACAACATCTTTAGGTTTCTTTTCTTTCATTAATCTCATTAATGAAGTCCCATCAATTAAGCTTCGTAAGAATCACAGAAGAAATGAAAATACAACGTACATATAAAGTGATCACATCACAGAATATCAGCAGCAGAAAACAACATATGAAATATTTGATATGCTAGGAATTCCGTGTTTTAATTTAAGCCAGTATAAAACACGGATTTCACGGTCGCGATGAATAGCCAAACCCACACCCGTAGACCCCTACGAGAGCGGAAAGCAACCCTACCAATTCTAGAGTTAGGTAACCCGGACTCGACTCCTCGAGATGGTCACCCACTGGACTCTAGAACCCGGTTACTTGTGCTCCCCACCTTGGGTCTATCCTAATGCGGAAAAGTAAATAATATACAACAATGGTGACATCATCCTCAACCCGGAAGTGCCCCAATAAAAGAATATTGCATACAATGAATTTTACATGAATGAAAATTAAAACTCTCATCTCACATAAAACCCCCGGCTATTCAAAACGCGACGATCCAATATAATATATCCAAGTAACACATAACATCACATGTTATAAAAAAGTTAGACGATGTTAAACATTCCGATCGAATCAACAAACACCCACAATTACCCAAAAGAGCTCAACACTTCAGGAAAGTTAAAGTACCAAAAAACGTGCCACGGTACCTATGATCTAGCCGTAGAAGGGACAAACCAACGCCTCACCTTTGACACCGCGGAACTACGGCAAACCCTAAGGTTCAGTCGCGGTTCTGAGGTCATAGAATCGAGTTAAGGTTTTTGTTCTTCTAGAGGGTCCATAGAGTTACTTGCACGACTATCGAATATAATTAACTTAAGAAAATTCCAAAACTTGGAAATTTCCAGCGAGGGTTAAAATGGGTATTTGATATCCGATCGAACTTTTTAATACCGTCTAAAATAGCCCGAAATCTATTAAAATTACGAATACTAAATTCTCCGAGCTGTTGTTTTGGTAAATAAACATCACCTGCATATTTAGCAAAAATAAACAACACCCGAAACACCAAAACCCAGAGACCAAAACACACTACAAAACACAACCCCGGAAGCCAAGGAGAATCCGACGTCGCCGGAATTTTGTGCTCGGTCGCCGGCCCAGATCCGAGGGCATGGGGTGAGTTTGGTGCTGTGTTCATATACTGTTCCATACTACATTCTGCACCTGTTTAAATAATTTTTTGACAACTTTTAAAATTCGACATAAACTGGAATTTTAGGGTTCCAAGTTTCGGAGTTTTTCGGTTTCATAATCCTACGCAATCCGTTTAATTCTCTAGTTTGGCTCTGATACTACTGAAGGGTTCCTAGCAACGACAGCAAGGTTTCGGGGGGTATCGTGCATGCCGTTTAAAAAAAATTGTCGTTACAAAGAACCCTATGCTAGAATCGTTAAGTAGAGATTTAGTCGGAAAAGAAAAGCAAACACCTTTAAATCTAAAAGGATCAAGAATACAACCTTTGTAGACGGTCCTTCTCTTCAATATGCTCCGTGTAGTAGTCCCGCGACTCCATAAGGCTTCTCTTGAGACTTTGAACAAGCTTCCTTCGTTGCCTTCGCGCCAAAGATGATCCACCATGAAGCTCCTACTAGTTCAAGCTACCACTACACTAAACTTTTTAGTGTATGAAACACATCACACTAGTTTGCTAGAATGGTGTGAGATGATGAAGTAGGGGATGTGAAGAGCTCACTTATTTGCGCTTAAGCTTCATGATTCACATCACATGTGAGGGTTGAAGCTTGAGGCAAAGCAGGAGGAGGAGGAAGAAGCATGAGAGCAAGCATAAGAAAAAATGGCTAAGTCTTTTGGAATGAACATGAATGAAAATAACATTAAGACCCCTCACTCATTCAAGCATGGAATTATGCTATATTAAATTGCAACCATGCTTGAATAGTGAGTCAAGAATGAATAAAGAAGTATATAACCCATGCTTGGAACCATGCTACAACTTTATTCCTCAATTCTATTTTCACAAATTAGAAAAGAAAATGCTATGCTTCATTATAATATATTTATATATATCATATATATTAATATATATTTAATGAAGATTAATTAGTGAGCTAATGATATTAGTAAATATATAATTATATCACATATAATTTATATTACATTATTAAATCAACACTTGATCTAATAATCCGGTTATATTATATACGAACGACTAATATCATTTATCTGTATATCACATTATCGAATCAACACTTGATTCGACAATCTGGTTATATCACATATAACCGCACCGATAATAGATGACTGCCGGATTACAAAACGATATCACATACTCGTATTTAATCAGGCCCACACACATATCACATATGTGTCCTACTTCGTTTCTCTTGAACCAGGGAACTTCTGTGTAGGACTCTAAAGACTCGTCAATACGCCGGTAGTAGGTGATGATCATATGAGTCACCTATAAGCCGTCAGCGGTACTAGCTGGACGTAACGGCTACCCGGGTATTGAGCGATATGAAGATCAACAAGCAAGCCTGTCCATTAACTCCATGAAGCCTATCAGTAACACTACCGTACAGTCCGGTCTCTTCGTCTGATACATCGCATATCATGTTTAGGGGTGGAAATCGTCAGACCCCAGTAACGTGATAAGTCATGCCGATGTGAGGATCATAACAGGTCGAGAAGCTACTGATAAGACTTATCAGTAGATCACCATATCAGCCCTGGCCAGGGACTTCCAGTTATTGCTAATCGAGCATAGCGCAACATCAACCCCCAATACCGGGAGAGACAAAACCCGTTCTATCGCTCATTGCCTCCATACGACTCGGGACTGTACCCAAAATCCACCTGCTTGCACGACTCCTCTTGAGCGTGGTAGGAAGGAAATTAAAGCCCAGTGGGTGTAGCACAAGACTCTATGACGATCTCGGGTCTACAGACTAACATGTACCAGTGTCACCAGAGGACTGCTATCTGACGATAGGTATACTACCACATAGGAGTCCTCGGCGAGTCTTGTTCAGTGTACCCAGTTTCCACTGAGCACCCGTATACCATCTCTGATGTCAAACACTAATGGATGTGGGATCATCCATCGCCCATCATATGGGTCAAGAAGTGAATGCGCTAGTCTACAATGGAATATCGATACCCTGTCTCGATATTCCCTCTACTAGGATCAATTGAAGGATGTACTTGTGAACTACGCTGGCCCCACTAGTATGATCTACATCATAGTCCTGGTAGTCAAGTTCATATCCTAAGGGCTATATCAACACGTGATAGCACGACAGTATCACAATACAAGTCTACAGGTTAAGATAAAGGTAACCAGATAGCATACTATCATGTCGAGCAAGAAAGTCCTCTATATATGTTAGATATGAATGCCCTAGAGGCCATTATTGTATAGTACTGGTTTGTATAATACATTTTGGAGGCTTGGGATATATATATGGTTTTACGACTGTCCTGCTCGATATAGTAGTATGCTACTTGGTTTGTTTCTATCTTAATATGTGTATATGTTTCTTTTAACATATCGCTAAAAACATATTGGTAGAGCCCTTAGGATTTTTGCTTGACTACCGGCATTGTGATGGCGATCACACTAGTTGGGGCTGGGTAGTCTATAAGCACATCCTTATTTTGGTCCCTAGTCGTAGGATTATCGAGACAGGGCATCGATACTCCAGAGTAGACTGGTGCATACGCTTCTCTTCCCAGCAGGGGAGATGGTTTGTCCCACAGCTATCAGTACGTCGTACTGGAGATAGTATGCAGGTGCTCATTAGGTTACGAGTATACTGGACAGGACTTGTCGGGAACTGTTGGTTCGTATTATACCTATCGTCAGTTAACAGTTCCCAGGTGACTTGAGTACAGCTTAGTCCGCTGACTTGACACTGTCACTTCGCCTCGAGTGTGTTCCCACTGTTCTTAGATTACTACCCTACCACGGCTCTACTGAGTCGTGAAAACAGGTAGTAGTTGGGTGCAGTCCCGAAGCACTTGGAGGCAGTGACGGTAAGATAGGATTCGTCTCTCCCGGTATTGGAGGTTGATATCGCGCTATGTCTAGGAGAGCCATTACACAAAGTCCTTGGCCAGGGAAAGCGAGAATTGCTGGTAGGTTTTCCAGTAGATTCTCAGGGTGTTTTGGGCTGCACTCCGACACGACTTGTACCGCTATTAGGGGACTGACGTTTACCGCCCCCTAGGCCCGCCATGAGATACTCTCAGACGAACAGACCGAACTGTACGGAGATTGTCACATACAGGCACAGTAGGAGTTCGAATGGGTTCACCTCATCAGTCTTCTTATCGGCATCTACCTGGGGACCGTTACGTACAGCTAGTGCCGCTTGCGGTCTGTGGTTAAACCCACTGCCAGTGTAGTGTCGTGTCTTTAGAGTCCCACACAGAGGGTTATTCGCCTTTGGGCAAAACTGAGTAGAGGTTGCATGGTTTTACGACGGGGTTCGTTCACATCCGCGCACCTGTGCACGTTTGGTGTCCGGACAGTTATTACTAGTGGGCTTTGGTTTAAGCCAGATACTAGTATATGTTTTGGGGTTAGTTTTATCTTATTGTATTCGTGTTCCTCAGATCACGGATGTGGGTGTGTATGCACAGTTGACTGAGGCAGAGGCAGAGGATTCTCATTAGGGTTATGGTATGGGCGTGTATGCACAGTTGACTGTTGTCTTTTTCCAAACCCTAATGAGAATAGGAAATATGATTAATAATATTAGTTAACAATTTTTGTGCCATGGTTGAGTTGAATTCTTGACTTTTGTTGACTTGTTGACTTCGTTGACCGGTTGACCAAAGTAGACTTGTTGACCATCATCATTTGTTTTGAAAGATGCTTCTTATTCTTTGCAAAAGCATTCAATGAATGAAATGATAATGGTCATTCATCAACTCACCATCACAAATTGTTAATTATTATTTTGATTATCATTTTTCTAAATTATGAGAGCATGGCTGTAAATTGGATCATTCTCACTTGCATCTTCTCTCTCATCCATTGCTCTCCTTCTTCCTCTAGCTCAAGGAAAATCCCTCTCATGAGTTGAGAACCATTTTCCTTTGAGATAAAACACCAAGACTGCTCTCTACTCTTTCTAGGGTTCTAGGTTTGGCAAACCAAGCACCTTAGTTACCTCTAGGTTGAGGTAGGAGCTCAAGTTCGAACCCTCAGGTGGATCTATCTTCGACAATGAGGAGACTACGAGGAGGATCCGTACAAACTACTACAAGGAGCAAGTAAGGAGGAGAACAACAAGAAGAGAAGGAGTTCAAGACTAGGTATTGTTAGTTGTATGTATGCCCTAGAGGCCAGAATTGTACATATGATGTATATTATATTGGATGCTTGGACATATATAGAGATGACTTTCTTGCTCGATATGATAGTATGCTATCTGGTTGCTCTTTATCTTAACATGTATACTTGTCTCTTTATACTGTCTTATAGTTACATGTTGGTAAAGCCCTTAGGATGTGTACTTGACTACCTGGACTATGATGCGGATCATACTAGTGGGGACATGGTAGTCCATAAGTACATCCTTCAAGGTCCCTAGTCGTGGGTGTATCGAGACGGGGCATCGATATACCAGTGTAGACTAGCGTATACGCTTCTCAACCCATGAGATGGGCGATGGATGATCCCATATCCATTGGTGTTTGACATCAGAGATGGTACACGGGTGCATAGTGGAGACTGGGTATACTGGACGGACTCGCCGAGAACTCCCAGATGGTATTATACCTCATGTCAGATGGCAGTTCTCTGGTGACACTTGTGCAGGTTAGTCTGTAGACCCAAGATCGTCATAGAGTCTTGTGTGATTCCCACTGTGCTTTGATTTCCACCTTACCACGTCTATGAGGGCGTGCAAAACGATGGTTTTTGGGTACAGCCCCGAGTCACATGGAGGCAATGAGCGATAGGAGGGGTTTCGTCTCTCCCGGTATTGGGGGTTAATGTTGCGCTGTGCTCGATTGGCCGTAACAGGGAAGTATCTGGCCAGGGCTGTTTTAGAGATTTACTGGTAAGTGTTACCAGTAGTTTCTCGACCAGTTATGGGCCTCACATCGGCACGACTTATCGGTTATTGGGGTCTGACGTTTACCATCCCTAGGTTCGATATACAGCATATCTGACAAAGAGACCGGACTGTACGGTAGTGTTGCCGGTTGGCTCGACGGGAGTTGTAGCAGGTTCGCTTGTTTTCTTCTGATCGCTCAATACCCGGGTGGCCGTTACGTTTAGCTGACCGTTTACGGCTTGGGGGTGCTTGATATGATCATCACCCACTGCCGGCGTATAGACGAGTCTTAGAGTCCCACAAAGGAGTTACATAGTCCAGGCGAAACGTTGTGGTGCGCGTATGTGATATGCGCATGGACCCGGTTAAAATGCGCGTATAAGATACCGTATATTAATCGGGCGACTTGCTTTTATTTGGGTCGTATGTGATATGGCTGGATTGATAAATCAAGTGTTGATTTATCATTTAACCATTAGTTTCTCACTAGAAATCCTTTCTTGTATAGTTTGGATGTATGCATGCATGTATGCATTCCTTCTTGATTCATGCACATATGGATGTGCGTGCACACATACATACATATATCATCCTTCAAGGTTGTATATACATAGAAAATGGTGGCAATATAAGACTCACACCATGGTTTTATATATATGGATATATATTGTATTTGTGTTAAAAACAAAAAAAAAGAAAAGGATAATTCATGGTTTACTTTCTACACTCTTCTTTGACCTAACCATGCTCACCCATCATTTAACCATGGATTAACTTTCCTTTTGTGTTTTAACGTAAATTCAATACTATCTTTATTATTTAACTATGGTTTGAGATGAGAAGTGGAAAATATATATACATATATTTTCTATTTTTTGTTATGAGATTATTTTTTCTCTTATTCTTCAAAAGCCATCATCTTCTTCTTCCTTGCTCCTTTGCTCTCTAGATCTCTTTAGTAAGCAAAATACTCAACAAGATAGGATTTTGAAGTGAGAAAAAGAACCACAACACCATTCTACACTAGTCTTGCCCCATTAGTGGAGAGTGTTAGCTTCCATTTTCTTTCTTGATCTTGTGAAGTTGCAAGCTTGGACAAAGCGGACTCCGGGTGGATCATCGTGGACCTAGAGGAGTTCAAGTGGACCTTTTCCAAACCCCAAGTAGCCGAGGAGTCTAGCGTAGGGAGCTACAAAGGTTGTACTCTCAAAACCCTAGCTTTACCTACTTGTGATGATGTGTTGTTTTTGAAACCCTAATTTTTCTAGGAATGATTCTTTGTATGCTTACTTAGCACCCCAAAAATTTAATATTTGGTACATGTGATGCTTCCAAACCCTTCATGAGGTGCTAGGTAAACCTAACATTGGTATCAGATCCGACCTAAAACTTTAGGCGTCACTTTAGCGAAGTTAAAACTCCGATCGAAACAAAATACGGTTTTTTGGGATACTCTCTGGACAATTTTTTAAAACAGTGATTTTTCAGTATTAAAAATATGTAAAAATTTCAGCAGGGAAATATAAGACAAACTGTAAAAAATGATGCAGCGAACAGTCATTTCCGCCGCGGAAACGTGGCCAAAGCTTGCTTGGGCCGCGGTTCCGCTTCCGTACAGATGAGTCAATGCATGGTTTTTAGACAGTAATACTTATAACTGCTTGGTGATATTTTTGGGTAGTTTTAATTTGGTTTAAGTGTTATTTGTTCTGGAGATTGTTATGAGTTCAATGATTCGATCGGAATTTTGACTTCATGTTTTTTCCGGATAATTAGAAAGTATTGAATTGTTCGAACGAGTGTCATTTGCTCACTTTTCACGGGGTTTAAATCTTTCGGAAATACGTGCAAGTTTTGTGGTGGACCCTCTAGAAGACAACAAACCTTAACTCGATTATGTGACCGTCTTGAACTGCCTTTTGAACCTTAGGGTTTGGGGCAGTACGGCATGCCACATGTGAGGCGTTGGCTTGACCCTTCTACGGCTAGACCGCTACTACTGTGACACACTCCGGGTTTTTGAACTCCGCTCAAGTGTTGAGCTCTAGGGAATTTTGGGTATTTGATCATTCGTTCGAAAACTTTAATACTGTCTATTTATCTGGAATGTGATGCAATGTGTGGAATTCATATAGCTAGACATGAAATACGAAGTATGTGATATTTCGCATTTACGATGTCTAAAGAGAATGTGGATTCCAGATATTGTAGTTTTACACTTTCTTTTCTGTGACCGTAAGTGTAGTATATAGTGGTATTGCCGATTGTCGTTGCTATACATCGACGACCATCGGTGTATGCATACTTACTTACGTTGATAATATGAGATATTATGTGTTGCTGAGATATGGCGTGCAGGATTGTCGCGATTGAATAGCCGGGGGTTTTATGTGAGATGAGAGTTTTATATTTTCATTCATGTAAATTCAAATGTAATGTAATATTCTTTTATTTGGGGAACTTCCGGGTTGAGGTTGATGCCACTAGTGTTGTATATTATTTACTTTTCCGCATTAGGATGGACCCAAGGAGGGGAGCACAGGTGACCGGGTTCTGAGGTTCAGTGGGAGGCCATCTCGAGGAGCCGAGATCGGGTCTCCTAAACTCCAGAATTGGTAGGGTCGCTTGCCGCTCTCGTAGGGGTCCAGGGTGTGGGCTTGGCTATTCATCGCGACTGTGGAATCCGTATTTTCTATTATTGGCTAAATACTAAATACGGACGTCCTAGTATATCCCACATTATATCTATGTTTCTGCTGCGATATCTGCGATGTGATCATTTGATGTGTTATGATGGATACTGTATATAGTATATATGATATATTATATAGATGTTACTTATGTTTTACACCCGCGCTAGCCCTGCCCCGCTCTGTCGTTAGTTACCTAACCTAACGGTGCACGAGGGGATATCGAGGCGAATGCGGATTGCATAAGTATACGTCGTATTTATCTGTGATGTTTAGGTGACTTAAATGATGGGACTTCATTAATGTGATTAATGAAAGAAAAGAAACCTAAAAGTTGTTGTAGAATCAAATTTTTCATAAAAGGGTAGCTACAGTTTTGCTTTGCATAGCGGTATATATGATATATCCTGCACCTTATTCGATGGGGAAAGAGCCGAGATCCCTTCACCGGCAATGATCTCTTTAGCAAAACCGGCAGATGCTACAACACTCGGTTTGACTTTTGATTGCTTCTGGAGTTTTGTTTTGCATAGTGATATATATGATATGTCCTGCACCGTATTCGATGAGGAAAGAGCCCAGATCCCTTCACCGGGAGTGACCTCTTTAGCAAAACTAATGAAAGCCTCAAAATCACTCCATTTCAAAATTCACTCGATTCTACAACGATATCAAGTTCATTACGCAATAGGTATTCAGAAAAACCTGTCGTAGCCCTCCGTCATTTCAGATAAGTCCTACTTAGTATTCATGCTACGTTTGTTGGCCTGCATCAAGGCGTAGTGTGCGGTAGCTAACTAGTATTTATCTGTTTGTGCATATGATGCAGATTGGATTAGGGTAGTCGTACGACTTTGTTGGCCAGCGTCAAGGGTCGTACGGGGGGTTTAATTCAATCAAGAAATGACGGGTTGAACTTGACTAGCGCACTATGGTTTGTTGGCCTGCGTCAAGGTCATGGGACGCTAGGGGCAAAATATTATCGGGAATTTCAAGTGTTGAAATTTGCAATGAGATTGCATACCTTCTATGAGATAGTTGGATCCCGATACCCACTGCGAGTAATTGTTACTCCTGGGAGTGTTTTACACAGGACAATTAGCCGATCAAGTAGGTGTCTAGAAAGGAGTCAACGGGGTTACGTCTCTGGGAAAACGAGGTTTACTTTAATTAGGTCCGTGTGAAAGCACGGGGAAACCTCCCTCAAAGTACCGACACTGGCCTGGCTGAAAGATCGGCGAAGTTGTAGGGTGTAATTAATCCTGGCTAGTCTTTCCTTTTAGGGTTTGAAGGAAGATTTGATAAAAACAGTGGGAGCCATCCTGATTAGATAAGATAATAACCAATCTGATCTTGCAAGAGCATACGCTAAAGTGTTTTCTTCTCTCTCTCTCCAGGTAGCGACCATGTCATGCCTTAATCAAGATAATAATATGGATGTATTGACCGAACCCGCATGTTATACTGTGCTGGGGAACGTTGGTTCTGTTAGTGTTTATGCCCTAGAGGCCATTACTGTATCATACTAGTATGTATATTACTTGATGGAAGCTTGGGATATTCACAGTTGTACAGACAATCTTGCTCAATATAGTAGTATGCTACTTGGTTTGTCTCTGCTTTAATGTGTTCATGTGTGTTTATTATATCACCTATACGCATTAGTAGAGCCTTTAGGATCTTTGCTTGATTACCGGCGTTGTGATGGCGATCACACTCGTGGGGGCTGGGTAATCTACAAGCACATCCTTATACAGGTCCCTGGTCGTGGGAGTATCGAGATAGGGCATCGATGCTCCGGAGTAGACTAGCGTATGCGCTTCTCATCCCAGCTCGGGAGACGGTCTGTCCCACAGCCGTCAGTACGTCGTACTTGAGATAGTATGCGGGTGCTCGTTGGGTTACGAGTACACTGGACAGGACTCGTCGGGAACTGATGGTTGGTATTATACCTATCGTCAGTTATCAGTTCCCAGGTGACATGAGTACAGCTTAGTCCGCTGACTTGATACTGTCACTTCGCCTCGAGTGTGTTCCCACTGTTCTTTGATTACTACCCTACCACGGCTCTACTGAGTCGTGCAAACAGGTAGTAGTTGGGAGCAGTCCCGAAGCACTTGGAGGCAGTGACGGTTAGACAGGATTCGTCTCTCCCGGTATTGGGGGTTGACATCGCGCTGTGTCTAGGAGAGCCATTACACAAGTAGTCCCTGGCCAGGGCAAGCGAGATGTACTGGTAGGTTCCAGTGTTATCTCAGGGTGTATTGGGCTTCACTCCGACACGACTTGTACCGCTATTAGGGGACTGACGTTTACCGCCCCCCTAGCCCGCCATGCGATGTATCAGACGAACAGACCGGACTGTACGGAGAATGTCACATTCAGACTCAGTAGGAGTTCAGATGGGGTTTCACCTCGTCAGCCTTCTTGTCGACATCTACCTGGGGACCGTTATGCACAGCTAGTGCCGCTTGCGGTCTGTGGTTAAACCCACTGCCAGCGTAGTGTCGAGTCTTTAGAGTCCCACACAGAGGGTATTCGCCTCTGGGCAAAACAGAGTAGAGGTCGCATGGTTTTGCGACAGGGTTCGTTCTCATCCGCGCACTTGTGCACGTTTGGAGTCCGGACAGATTATACTGGCAGGCTCTGGTTTGAGCCAGATACTGGTATATATATTTGGGGTTGCTTTTATATCTTGGTATTCTTGTTCCTCGGAACGAGAATGCAGGTGTGTATGCACAGTTGCTTGAGGCGGAGGATGAGGTATTTCATTAGGGTTTCGGAACGGGTGCGTATGCACAGTTGACAGTTATCTTTTTCCAAACCCTAATGGATTTATGAATTATCTATTAATAATAGTAATTAAATGAGAATTATGTTATGGTTGATTTTGTTGACTTGTTGACCATGGTTGACTTGTTGACCATGGTTGAATGTTGACCACCATCATGCTTTAAAAAGTCATTCTTGATTTATGCTTACTTTTCACTAAATGAAGCATGGTAGTGGTCATTCCAAATTGCCATCAACTATTCTCATTTTGAATTATTATCATTTAGATAATTCTTTTTCTTTTTGATATGGTTGCAAAAAGAAAAAGAGAGCTGATTCTTTCATATCCATTCTCTCTCCTCTCTTCATCTTCTTCTTCCTTTAGCTCAAGGTGATTCCTTCTCATGTGTTGAGATTCCTTCACCTTGAAAAGAAAACAACCCCTAGACACTCTCTACTCTCTCTAGGGTTCAAGGTTTAGCAACCGGAAACCCTAGTTCACTCAAAGATCGAGGAAGAGCCCAAAGGTCGAACCTTCGAGGTGGATCCATCTTCGACGGAAGAAGGCGACGAGAAGAGAACCATTCAAGCTTCTACAAAGAACAAGAAAGAAGAACAACAACAAGAAGAGAAGGAGTTCAAGTTTAGGTATAACCATCTTCATAGTAGCTAACTCTCTTTAGCAAGTATGCTAGTTTAGTTTAGCAAAGATCCGGCTTTTACGGTCCATGTTATAAAGTTTAGAAAAATTTTGATTTACCGTTTCCGCAACCCCGAAAGTACCGGGAGAGGTAACGTGGACCTAACAGTGGTATCAGAGCCTAACTAAACTTAAACTAGCTTGGTAGCGAAGTGTATGGAAGTTCGAAACCGAAAAATCGCAAAACCGGAAAAACAAAACCCTAAGTTTCTGTTGAAATTTTTCCTGCTCTAAATGAAAAACTTTATACTTGTAAATTCGTCTCAGGGTTTTGTTTGAACACAGAAGAAAAACGATGACCTAATTCATTTAAACCGCCGCGCTTCCGCGGCACGAGGTAGGCATGTGCCGCGGAAGCGCCGCAGTTTGGTTTTCTCTCTGCATCGTTTTTCGTGCAGTGTTTTTCTGGTGGCTTTTTGGGATTTTTCAGATATATTATATGTGCCCAGATTTTCCAGAACTGAAATTCACTTTTGGGGTCCTATAATTCCATATTTTTTTCGAACTTCACTGCATTTTGGCTATGATGGTTATATCTGTGTTGCTTGCATGTATTGAACGTCAGCTAATCGCTATAAGTCGATTAGTCGGGGTTATACATGATCTGTGTTTGATATTGGAATGTGTATATAAATATGTTGGATTGTCGCGGGTGAATAGCCGGGGGTTGTGAGACGAGGGTTTACTTTTCTTGCAATTCATGTAAATTTGTAAATTGATGTAATAATTATTTGTATGGCCGCACAACCGGGAAGGGGTCGTAGCCGTCATTGTATAATTTCTTTTTACTGTTTTTGCCCCTAGGATAGACCCATGGAGGGGTGCACAAACTACCGGGTATGCCGAAGTGTCGAGTGGCCTACTCATGGAGATGAGGGAGGTTGCTACGCTTCGGGTACTTGGCGGGTAGTTTGCCGCACCCGTAGGGGTCTAGGGTGGGGTTTTGGCTATTCACCTCGACCGTGTTATCTGTTTTTTGTTACAGGCTCGTACAAATTACAGATTGCTAGTATATCCAATGTATTTATCTGTGATCTGAAATGTTTATCATTGCAGTATATCTATATATGATATTATTTAGGCGTTGCTTATGTTTTACAGACGCGCTAGCCCAGCCCCCGCTCTGTCGTTAGTTAAGTAACCTAACGGGTAATGACGGGGCCCCGTGGCGAATGCGAATGGCATAAGCGTACGTCATATTTTGGTTGTTTTCTGCAATGGTAGGATTAAATGATGGGACGCATTAAAAGAACTAATGCAAGAATATCACGCATTAAAAGAACTAATGCAAGAAAATAAACCTAAAAGACGTTGTTGGAACAAGTTTTTCAAAAAGCTGGTATTACAAGGACGTTCATTTTTGTTTTGCATCGCGGTATTCGGTTATGAATACCCAGCACCTCAGTCGACGAGGCAAGGGCCGAGATCCCTTCACCGGGAGTGACCCCTTGGACAAAAGTTTGCGTCAGGGTAATAACTTCACTATAGTCGATTATTCTTGCTTTGCATCGAGATATTTATTTTGTAATATCCTGCACCTCATTCGACGAGGAAAGAGCCGAGATCCCTTCACAGGGAGTGACCTCTTTAGCAAAAAGTTTTTCGCCACTATATTTTCAAAAAGGTGTATCACGTTCCTTCAACGACATCAAGTTCATTACGTTAACGGGTCTTTCGCCAAAAACCCAGCCGTAGCCCTCCGTCATTTCCTACAAGTACTACTCAGTATTCGAGCTACGTATTTTGGCATTGTCAAGGCGTAGTGATCGGTAGCTAAGTATTGCTTGTTTGCAACCTTGTTTTTCAGATTATTTAGGACAGTCGCATAGCTATGTTGGCATTGTCAAGAGTTGTGCGGGTGGGTCTAAGTTAATCAAGATAATGACGGGCCGAACTTGACTAACAGTTCATGATATGTTGGCATTGTCAAGGTCATGAATCGTTAGGTGCAAAAACCGCATCGGGAGTTTCAAAAGAACTGAAACTTGCAGACTTAGCATACCTTCTGGAGTGTGGTGACTAGAGTGGATTCCATCTAGGTTATCACACAATGACAGTTGGATCCCGATCCCACTGATGAGTTGGTTTACTCTCGGGAGATTATTTCACTTAACGATCAATGCTATAAACCTAGTAGGTGTCTAGAAAGGTGTTAGCGGGGTTACGCCCCCAGGGAAAAGAGGTTCTTTAATTAAGGAACTTCGCGAAAGCGTTGGAAAACCTCCCTCGAAGTACCGACACTAGCCTGGCTGAAAGGTTAAGCAAGTATTGTAACGTGAATTAAAACCCGGCTAGTTCTTCTTTTAAAAGGTTTTAAGAAGGATTTGAGGAAACAGTGGGAGACACCCTGGTTAGATAAATTAATAAACCAATCTAATCTTGCACGAGCATACGCTGAGTGTTTCTTTTCTCTCTCTCCAGGCAGCAACCTTTTCACGCCCTAATCAAGATAATAAAATGTATCGCTTGACCGATCCGAATTCTTATTCGGGACTGGGGAAAGTTGGTTCAGCTCTAACTTATGACAACAGTCATGAGTATGAGAATGGGAAAGAGGAAAGTATAGATTTCCAGGATACCCAGTTGAAGAAGAAGCATGGTTTTGCATCTACTTCAGGTGTTCTTGTAATTGAGAACTGTTTTACGGTCAGCCCTACCTCCTGGGTACTTGATACCGGATCAGGATCTCATATCTGTAATTTATTGCAAGGACTGAGAAAAAGTAGGAAAGTTGCACCGGGTGATATGTCGCTCAGAGTAGCGAACGGAGCACAAGTTAATGCGGCAGCCGTCGGTGAATATCACCTAGTATTGCCAAATGGCAAGACTATGATTTTGAACGATTGCTACTATGTACCCTCCATGGTTTGCAACATCATATCAGTTTCTTTACTCGATAAAGATAGATATAAGTTTGTTCTTGAAAAGAATATCATGAACATTTACCTTGATAAGGTACTGGTTGCAGAGGGTACACTGTTTAATGGTATCTACGTTCTAAATCAGAATACAGTTCTCAATATACAAAACACACGCAAGAGGAAGAATTCAGATCCGAATGAATCCTACTTGTGGCATTGTAGACTTGGTCATATCGGAGAGAAAAGACTGAGTAAGTTGCATAAAGATGGACTCTTGAATGCGTTCGAGTTTTCATCTTATGAAACTTGTCAGTCTTGTCTCAAAGGGAAGATGACCAAATCTCCGTTCACCGGACATGGAGAAAGAGCAAGAGAGCTCTTGGGACTCATACACAGTGATGTGTGTGGTCCGATGTCTATACTTGCAAGGGGTGGGTTCTCGTACTTCATCACATTCACTGACGATCTCTCTAGGTTCGGATATGTGTATCTGATGAAACACAAATCTGAAACTTTTGAGAAATTCAAGGAATTCAGAAACGAAGTAGAGAACCAGACAGGCAAAAGTATCAAGATCCTCCGGTCTGATAGAGGAGGGGAGTACTTAAGCACGGAATTCCGAGATTACTTAAAAGAGAATGGTATTCTCTCTCAGCTCACTCCTCCTTATACACCACAGCACAACGGTGTATCGGAGAGAAGGAATCGTACCCTATTGGATATGGTTCGATCCATGATGAGTGATGCTGAGTTACCTCTTTCATTCTGGGGACTTGCGCTAGATACAGCGGCATACTTACTGAATCAGGTTCCGTCTAAATCCGTGCCTAAGACTCCATACGAAATATGGAGTGGAAAGAAACCATATCTAGAACGGATTAAGATATGGGGCTGTCCGGCCTATGTAAAAGTACAAAAACCAGACAAGCTTGAGGCACGGTCAGTTTTATGTAAATTTGTGGGATATCCTAGAAATTCTCTGGGATATCTGTTCTACCACACTGAGGAACAGAAGGTGTTCGTTGCTCGCCGCGCCACCTTTTTGGAGTGGCAATTTCTTGCAAAAGAAATAAGTGGGAGCACGGTAGAACTGGATGAAATATCTGATCCACAAACTCAAACTGAGGATTTAGCAGAACCAGAAAATTCAGTAACCCCAAACGAACCTCAGCCACTCCGCAGATCTGGTAGGATTTCTCATCCGCCCGAGAGATACTACGGTTTTCTCATAGACGGGGATCGAGAGGATTGCATCTTGGAAGAAGATGACCCTACCAGTTTCAGGCAGGCCATTATCAGTAGGGACTCTGATAAGTGGCAGGAAGCAATGCAATCTGAAATGGAGTCCATGTACGCCAATAAAGTGTGGACCATGGATATTGCTCCACCTGGGGTAAAACCCGTTGGATGCAAATGGATCTACAAAAGGAAACTTGGTGTAGATGGGCAGGTGGAAACCTATAAAGCTAGACTCGTTGCAAAAGGTTTCCGTCAAAGACCTGGTTTGGACTATGACGAAACTTTTTCTCCGGTGGCTATGCTCAAATCCATTCGGATCTTACTTGCCATTGCTGCCTTCCATGACTATGAAATCTGGCAGATGGATGTTAAAACGGCTTTCCTAAACGGTTGTTTGGAAGAGTGCGTTTACATGGATCAACCAGAAGGTTTCGTAGACAGTGGGAGCAGCGGAAAGGTATGCAAGTTGCTTAAATCCATTTATGGATTAAAGCAGGCATCGCGGAGCTGGAACATCTGTTTTGATGAGGCAATCAAGGAATTTGATTTCATCAAGAACGAAGATGAACCCTGTGTATATAAGAAGATTGTAGGACGAACTGTCGTATTCCTAGTCTTGTACGTGGACGACATTCTTTTGATGGGAAATGACATTCCTATGCTACAATCGGTCAAGCTGTTTTTGTCACAAAGGTTCTCCATGAAGGACCTGGGTGATGCCTCGTACATTCTGGGGATCAAGATCTATAGAGATAGATCCAAGAGACTATTGGGACTTTCGCAGTCCAGGTACATAGAGACCGTACTAAAGAGATTTAGTATGGAGGATTCCAAGCGCGGTAACATACCCGCATTGCACGGAATTACCCTCTCCAAGAAGATGTCTCCTAAGACTGACGAGGAGAGGGTTCGCATGAGCACTATACCCTACGCTTCGGCGGTAGGATCTATAATGTATGCGATGCTATGTACAAGACCAGATGTAGCTTACGCGTTGAGCACGGTAAGCCGGTATCAGTCAGACCCAGGGGAGGACCACTGGACAGCAGTGAAGAACATTCTCAAGTACCTGAGAAGGACTAAGGAGATGTTCCTGGTTTACGGTAATGGAGACCTCAGGGTCGAGTCCTTTACCGATTCAAGCTTCCAGAGTGACAAAGATGACAGCAAGTCTGTCTCGGGTTTTGTGTTTACCCTCAACGGAGGGGCGGTATGTTGGAGGAGTTCCAAGCAGGATACCGTCGCAGACTCGACGATGGAGGCTGAATACATTGCTGCAAGCGATGCCGCAAAAGAGGCGGTCTGGATTAAGAAGTTCATTAGTGAACTTCAGGTGGTTCCGTCCATTGTTGACCCAGTACCTTTGTATTGCGATAACAATGGGGCTATAGCTTTAGCGAAGGAACCAAGGTCCCATCAGAAATCCAGGCACATCTTAAGGCGGTATTACCTGATCAGGGAGATCATTGATCGACAGGAGATCGAGGTGCGGAGAGTGGACACAAAGGACAACACTGCAGACCCATTCACGAAGGCTTTACCCCAGACTCAGTTCGAGCGGCTGATCGAGATGATAGGTCTTCGATACGCCAGTACATGGCCTTAGTGCAAGTGGGAGATTGTTAGTGTTTATGCCCTAGAGGCCATTACTGTATCATACTAGTATGTATATTACTTGATGGAAGCTTGGGATATTCACAGTTGTACAGACAATCTTGCTCAATATAATAGTATGCTACTTGGTTTGTCTCTGCTTTAATGTGTTCATGTGTGTTTATTATATCACCTATACGCATTAGTAGAGCCCTTAGGATCTTTGCTTGATTACCGGCGTTGTGATGGCGATCACACTCGTGGGGGCTGGGTAATCTACAAGCACATCCTTATACAGGTCCCTGGTCGTGGGAGTATCGAGATAGGGCATCGATGCTCCGGAGTAGACTAGCGTATGCGCTTCTCATCCCAGCTCGGGAGACGGTCTGTCCCACAGCCGTCAGTACGTCGTACTTGAGATAGTATGCGGGTGCTCGTTGGGTTACGAGTACACTGGACAGGACTCGTCGGGAACTGATGGTTGGTATTATACCTATCGTCAGTTATCAGTTCCCAGGTGACATGAGTACAGCTTAGTCCGCTGACTTGATACTGTCACTTCGCCTCGAGTGTGTTCCCACTGTTCTTTGATTACTACCCTACCACGGCTCTACTGAGTCGTGCAAACAGGTAGTAGTTAGGAGCAGTCCCGAAGCACTTGGAGGCAGTGACGGTTAGACAGGATTCGTCTCTCCCGGTATTGGGGGTTGACATCGCGCTGTGTCTAGGAGAGCCATTACACAAGTAGTCCCTGGCCAGGGCAAGCGAGATGTACTGGTAGGTTCCAGTGTTATCTCAGGGTGTATTGGGCTTCACTCCGACACGACTTGTACCGCTATTAGGGGACTGACGTTTACCGCCCCCCTAGCCCGCCATGCGATGTATCAGACGAACAGACCGGACTGTACGGAGAATGTCACATTCAGACTCAGTAGGAGTTCAGATGGGGTTTCACCTCGTCAGCCTTCTTGTCGACATCTACCTGGGGACCGTTATGCACAGCTAGTGCCGCTTGCGGTCTGTGGTTAAACCCACTGCCAGCGTAGTGTCGAGTCTTTAGAGTCCCACACAGAGGATATTCGCCTCTGGGCAAAACAGAGTAGAGGTCGCATGGTTTTGCGACAGGGTTCGTTCTCATCCGCGCACTTGTGCACGTTTGGAGTCCGGACGGATTATACTGGCAGGCTCTGGTTTGAGCCAGATACTGGTATATATATTTGGGGTTGCTTTTATATCTTGGTATTCTTGTTCCTCGGAACGAGAATGCAGGTGTGTATGCACAGTTGCTTGAGGCGGAGGATGAGGTATTTCATTAGGGTTTCGGAACGGGTGCGTATGCACAGTTGACAGTTATCTTTTTCCAAACCCTAATGGATTTATGAATTATCTATTAATAATAGTAATTAAATGAGAATTATGTTATGGTTGATTTTGTTGACTTGTTGACCATGGTTGACTTGTTGACCATGGTTGAATGTTGACCACCATCATGCTTTAAAAAGTCATCCTTGATTTATGCTTACTTTTCACTAAATGAAGCATGGTAGTGGTCATTCCAAATTGCCATCAACTATTCTCATTTTGAATTATTATCATTTAGATAATTCTTTTTCTTTTTGATATGGTTGCAAAAAGAAAAAGAGAGCTGATTCTTTCATATCCATTCTCTCTCCTCTCTTCATCTTCTTCTTCCTTTAGCTCAAGGTGATTCCTTCTCATGTGTTGAGATTCCTTCACCTTGAAAAGAAAACAACCCCTAGACACTCTCTACTCTCTCTAGGGTTCAAGGTTTAGCAAGCCGGAAACCCTAGTTCACTCAAAGATCGAGGAAGAGCCCAAAGGTCGAACCTTCGAGGTGGATCCATCTTCGACGGAAGAAGGCGACGAGAAGAGAACCATTCAAGCTTCTACAAAGAACAAGAAAGAAGAACAACAACAAGAAGAGAAGGAGTTCAAGTTTAGGTATAACCATCTTCATAGTAGCTAACTCTCTTTAGCAAGTATGCTAGTTTAATTTAGCAAAGATCCGGCTTTTACGGTCCATGTTACAAAGTTTAGAAAAATTTTGATTTACCGTTTCCGCAACCCCGAAAGTACCGGGAGAGGTAACGTGGACCTAACAGGTTCCGTTCATTCTTATAAGAGTTATAGGACTGAACAGGACATAGGGGAATACCAGGATTCCCATGACACCCGAATGAAGAAAGTACATGATGATGCATTTTCTTCGGGTGTGTTCGTTACAGAGAACTGTTTCTCCATTTGCCCTACGTCCTGGGTATTAGATACCGGGTCAGGATCCCATATATGTAATCAATTACATGGGCTTAAGAAAGGTAGAGAACTTGGAGAAGGTGATAATGACATAAGGGTTGGAAATGGTGCAATTGTTGCAGCTAAAACCATCGGGGAATATCATCTTGTATTGCCAACTGGTAATACATTGATTCTGAACGAATGCTATTGCATGCCGAACCTGATATGCAACATTATAGCGGTTTCTTTGTTGAGTAAAGAAAGATATAATTTTGTATTACAGGATAATGTTATGAACATTTTTCTTAACCAAAAGTTGGTTGGATCAGGCACGTTGTGCAATGGCATTTATGTTCTAAATCAATTAACAGTTCTGAGCATAACAAACACACACAAGAGGAAGAGTTCAGAACTGAACGAATCCTTCTTGTGGCATTGTAGACTGGGTCACATCAATGCGACGCGACTACCTAAGTTGCATAAGGATGGATATTTGAATCCGTTTGAATTTTCATCTTATGACACTTGCCAGTCATGTCTCAAAGGCAAGATGACCAAAACCCCGTTTACGGGACACGGAGAAAGAGTTACGGAACTCTTGGGACAGGTGCATAGTGATGTATGCGGTCCAATGTCTACACATGCCAGGAATGGTTCTGCGTACTTCATTACATTCACTGACGATCTCTTTAGATTCGGATATGTGTTCTTGATGAGACACAAATCAGAAGCTTTTGAGAAATTTAGAGAATATAAACAAGAAGTCGAGAACCGAACCGGAAAAAGTATTAAAATCCTTCGACCTGATCGAGGAGGTGAATACTTGAGCAATGAATTCCTGGACTTCCTGAAAGAGAATGGGATTCTCTCTCAGCTGACTCCTCCATATACACCATAGCACAACGGTGTATCGGAACGGAGGAACCGCACCCTATTAGATATGGTGCGCTCTATGATGAGCACAGCTGAGTTACCTATTTCCTTCTAGGGGTATGCACTGGAAATAGCTGCAGACCTATTGAATATGGTTCCCACCAAATCTGTGCCAACCACTCCATATAAGATATTGAAAGGAAACAGACCATATCTTAATTATGTTAAGATATGGGGTTGTCCGGCATATGTAAAAACGCAGAATCCGGACAAACTCGCGGCAAGGTCCATTCTGTGTAAGTTTATTAGATATCCCAGACATTCACGCGGGTATATCTTCAACCACACCGAGGAACAAAATGTGTTTGTTTCTCGACATGCCACCTTTTTAGAAAAGGAATTTCTTGAAAAAGAGATTAGTGGCAAGGAGGTAGAACTGGAAGAGGTTCCAGCAATACAGACTACGACAGAAGATTTGGTTGAACCGGAGGATTCGGTAGTTCCCAACGAACCTCAGCCTCTCCGACGATCTAGAAGGGTTCCTCACCCACCTGAGAGATACTACGGTTTTCTCATGGATGGTGGGAGCGAGGATTGCATCATGGAGGATGATGACCCAACTAGCTTCGAGCAGGCCATCACGAGTAGGGACTCAGTGAAATGGCTGGATGCAATGCGGTCCGAGATGGAATCCATGTACACCAATAAAGTATGGACTTTGGAAGTTGCTTCCGAAGGGGTAAAACCCATTGGGAGCAAGTGGATCTTCAAGAAAAAACTTGGTGTAGATGGGAAAGTGGAGACTTTCAAAGCTAGACTTGTTGCAAAGGGTTTTCGTAAAAGACCGGGTGTGGACTATGACGAAACCTTTTCTCCAGTGGCTATGCTTAAATCCATCCGGATCATGCTTGCCATTGCTGCATATCATGACTACGAAATCTGGCAAATGGATGTTAAGACCGCCTTTCTAAACGGTGATTTAGAAGAGTGTGTGTACATGACTCATCCAGAGGGCTTCGTAGATAGTGGGAGCAGCGGGAAGGTGTGCAAGCTGCTTAAATCCATTTATGGATTAAAGCAAGCATCGCGGAGTTGGAACATCTGCTTTGACGTCGTTATCAAAGAGTTTGATTTCGTCAAAAACGTAGATGAACCTTGTAACTACAAGACGGTGGCAGAGAATAAGGTTGTCATCCTCGTATTGTACGTGGAAGACATACTCTTGATAGGAAATGACATTCCTATGCTGCAATAGGTCAAGCTCTTCTTATCACAAAGATTCTCAATGAAAAATCTTGGTGATGCCTCCTGCATATTGGGAATCAGAATCTATAAAGATAGATCTAAACGGATACTGGGATTGTCCCAATC
This sequence comes from Agapanthus africanus, assembly GCA_030015575.1. Classification (NCBI taxonomy): domain Eukaryota; kingdom Viridiplantae; phylum Streptophyta; class Magnoliopsida; order Asparagales; family Amaryllidaceae; genus Agapanthus; species Agapanthus africanus. Next base: position 391,620,905 of record JASDDO010000026.1, on the reverse strand, counting down.
TAGGTACATTGACACTACACTAAAGCGGTTTAGAATGGAAGAATCCAAGCGTCGGAACTTACACACGATCTCTGGAGTCACTCTCTCCAAAGAGATGTCTCCCAAGACTGATTTGGAGAGAGCTCGCATTCAAGGGATACCCTATGCTTCGGCTGTAGGCTCTGTCATGTACGCGATGCTATGTACCAGACCCGATGCAGCATACTCACTAAGTGTAGTGAGCAGGTATCAAGCTGATCCTGGAGAGAGTCACTGGGCAGCTGTGAAGAGCTTTCTCAAGTACTTACGAAGGACTAAAGAGATGCTTTTGGTGTATGGTAACGGAGAACTCCAAGTGGAGTCCTTTACCGATTCGAGCTTCCAGAGTGATAAGGACGACTCTAAGTCGCAGTCGGGATTTGTCTTTACCCTTTACGGAGGGGCGGTTAGCTGGAAGAGTTCCAAGCAGGAAACCGTGGCAGACTCGACGATGGAGGCTGAATACATCGCTGCCAACGATGCTGCCAAAGAGGCTGTCTGGATCAAGAAGTTCATTACTGAACTTGGAGTGGTTCCATCCATTGAGAATCCAATACCTTTGTATTGCGATAACAATGGAGCGGTGGCTTTAGCCAAGGAACCCAGGTCCCATCAGCGATCCAGGCATATTCTGAGGCGGTATCACCTGATCCGGGAGATAGTTGATCGTTGGGAGATTGAGGTAAGCAGGGTTGACACGAAGAACAACACAGCGGATCAACTCACGAAGGCAATTGCCCAAATACAGTTTGAGAGACTCTTTGGGATGCTCGGTATGCGATACTACAGCAGCTGGCCTTAGTGCAAGTGGGAGATTGTTAGTTGTATGTATGCCCTAGAGGCCAGTATTGTACAGATGATGTATATTATATTGGATGCTTGGACATAAATAGAGATGACTTTCTTGCTCGATATGATAGTATGCTATCTGGTTGCTCTTTATCTTAACATGTATACTTGTCTCTTTATACTGTCTTATAGTTACATGTTGGTAAAGCCCTTAGGATGTGTACTTGACTACCTGGACTATGATGCAGATCATACTAGTGGGGACATGATAGTTCATAAGTACATCCTTCAAGGTCCCTAGTCATGGGTGTATCGAGACGAGGCATCGATATACCAGTGTAGACTAGCGTATACGCTTCTCGACCCATGAGATGGGCGATGGATGATCCCATATCCATTGGTGTTTGACATCAGAGATGGTATACGGGTACTCAGTGGAGACTGGGTACACTGGACGGACTCACCGAGAACTCCCAGATGGTATTATACCTCACGTCAGATGGCAGTTCTCTGGTGACACTTGTGCAGGTTAGTCTGTAGACCCGAGATCGTCATAGAGTCTTGTGTGATTCCCACTGTGCTTTGATTTCCACCTTACCACGTCCATGAGGGCATGCAAAACGGTGGTTTTTGGGTACAGCCCCGAGTCACATGGAGGCAATGAGCGATAGGAGGGGTTTCGTCTCTCCCGGTATTGGGGGTTGATGTTGCGCTGTGCTCGATTGGCCTTAACAGGGAAGTCCCTGGCCAGGGCTGTTTTAGAGATTTACTGGTAAGTGTTACCAGTAGTTTCTCGACTAGTTATGGGCCTCACATCGGCACGACTTATCAGTTATTGGGGTCTGATGTTTACCATCCCTAGGCTCGATATGCAGCATATCTGACAAAGAGACCGGACTGTACGGTAGTGTTGCCGGTTGGCTCGACGGGAGTTGTAGCAGGTTCGCTTGTTTTCTTCTGATCGCTCAATACCAGGGTGGCCGTTACGTTTAGCTGACCACTTGCGGCTTGGGGGTGCTTGATATGATCATCACCCACTGCCGGCGTATTGACGAGTCTTAGAGTCTCACAAAGGAGTTACCTAGTACATGCGAAACGTTGTGGTGCGCGTATGCGATATGCGCATGGACCCGGTTAAAATGCGCGTATAAGATACCGTATATTAATCGGGCGGCTTGCTTTTAGTTGGGTCGTATGTGATATGGCCGGATTGATAAATCAAGTGTTGATTTATCATTTAACAATTAGTTTCTCACTAGAAATCCTTTCTTGTATAGTTTGGATGTATGCATGCATGTATGCATTCCTTCTTGATTCATGCATATATGGATGTGCATGCACACATACATACATACATCATCCTTCATGGTTGTATATACATAGAAAATGGTGGCAATATAAGACTCACACCATGGTTTTATATATAGGGATATATATTGTATTTGTGTTAAAAACAAAAGAAAAGAAAAGGATAATTCATGGTTTACTTTCCACATCTTCTTTGACCTAACCATGCTCACCCACCATTTAACCATGGATTAACTTTCCTTTTGTGTTTTAACTCAAATTCAATAATATCTTTATTATTTAACCATGGTTTGAGATGAGAAGTGGAAAATATATATACATATATTTTGTATTTTTTCTTATGAGATTATTTTTTCTCTTCTTCTTCAAAAGCCATCATCTTCTTCTTCCTTGCTCCTTTGCTCTCTAGATCTCTCTAGTAAGCAAAATACTCAACAAGATAGGATTTTGAAGTGAGAAAAAGAACCACAACACCATTCTACACTAGTCTTGCTCATTAGTGGAGAGTGTTAGCTTCCATTTTCTTTCTTGATCTTGTGAAGTTGCAAGCTTGGACAAAGCGGACTCCGTGTGGATCATCGTGGACCTAGAGGAGTTCAAGTGGACCTTTTCCAAACCCCAAGTAGCCGAGGAGTCTAGCGTAGGGAGCTACAAAGGGTGTACTCTCAAAACCCTAGCTTTACTTGTGATGATGTGTTGTTTTTGAAACCCTAATTTTTCTAGGAATGATTCTTTGTATGCTTACTTAGCACCCCAAAAATTTAATCTTTGGTACATGTGATGCTTCCAAACCCTTCATGAGGTGCTAGGTAAACCTAACAGGTATAACCATTCTACATAGTAGTTAGAACTTGTAGATTTTATGTTAGATTTGTTTAGCAACGATCCTTCATGAAACGGTCCATGTTACCTAGCTAGGGAAAAAATTTCGTTTTACCTATTCCGCCTCCCCGAAAGAACCGGGGTGGGTAACGTGGACCTAATAGTGGTATCAGAGCCTAGCTAAACACAAACTAGCATGTTAGCAAAGTATCTAGAATTTCGATCGGACAAAAATCGCAAAACACGTCCGGAAAAACCATGTTTCTGCCGATTTTTTATACTGCTCTAAAACTGATTTAACATACATGAAAAATCGGCTCAGGGTTTTGTAAAAACACAGAACAAAAACGATCCAGTGACTCGGTCAAAGAGCCGCGGATCCTCGGCAAGAACATGCTTCCTGCCGTGGAACCGCGGCAGAGTTGACTCGGCCGTGGACCGGGTTTTGTGCAGTGTTCTTATTTGGATGTTTTGGGATTTTTAGTATATGTTGTTTCTGCCCAGATTTTCCGGAGAACAAATTTGTGTTTGGGGTGGTTACAAAACCGTATTTTGATCGAAGCTCTGTAGACTTTGGCTAATGGGTTATATCTGTAATGTGATATATGTATTGATCGTCTGCTAATCGCTATACGTCGATTTGTGGGTGTTATACATATCTGTGATCTGTAATGTTGATGGTTTGTGTATATGAATTCGTTGGATTGTCGCGGATGAATAGCCGGGGGGTTGTGAGATGAGAGTTTTTCTTTATCTTTCAATTCATGTAATATGTAAATTCTTGTAATATTATTTTTTTTGCCGCACAACCGGGATGGGGTTGTAGCCGTCATTGTATAATTTCTTTTAGTGTTTTTGCTCCTAGGATAGACCCAAGGTGGGGTGCACAAACTACCGGGTACCTCGAAGTGCCGAGTGGCCTACTCACGGTGTTGAGGGAGTTTTCTTCGCTTCGGGTACTTGGCGGGTAGTTTGCCGCACCCGTAGGGGTCTAGGGTGGGGTTTTGGCTATTCATCGCGACCGTGTAATCCGCTCTTCGTTACAGGCTCGTACGTAATGCAGATTCCTAGTATATCCAATGTGTTCATCTGTGATCTGGAATGGCTATCATTGCATCTGACGAATGTGTATATATATCTATATGATATATATTTAGGCGTTGCTTATGTTTTGCATCCGCGCTAGTCCAGCCCCCGCTCTGTCGTTAGTTAAGTAACCTAACGGGTGATGATGGGACCCCGTGGCCAATGTGGATGGCATAAGTTTACGTCATATTTTCGTTGTTTTCTGCAATGGTAGGATTAACTGATGGGACACATTAAATTAATGCAAGAAAACAAACCTAAACACGTTGTTGGAACAATTTTCAAAAAGGCTGTTATTGCAAGGACGTTCTCTTCTTGTTTTATAGGTATTCGGTTTTGAATACCCAGCACCTCATTCGACGAGGCAAGGGCCGAGATCCCTTCATCGGGAGTGACCCCTTGGACAAAAAGTTTGTGTCAGGGTAATAACTTCACTATAGTTGATTATTCTTGCTTTGCATCGAGGTATTCAGTTTGGAATATCCTGCACCTCATTCGACGAGGAAAGAGCCGAGATCCCTTCACAGGGAGTGACCTCTTTAGCAAAAGTTTTAACCACTATATTTTCAAAAAGGCAATCATGTTCCTTCAACGATATCAAGTTCATTACGTTAAAGGGTTTTTCTCTAAAAACCCAGCCGTAGCCCTCCGTCATTTCTTACAAGAAACACTTAGTATTCGTGCTGCGTTTGTTGACTCCGTTAAGGCGTAGTGTACGGTAGCTGAGTGTTGCTTGTTTGTAGCAGTATATGGGATTGGTTTGGACAGTCGTATAACCTTGTTGACTCCGTCAAGGATTATGTGGGTGGGTTTAATGCAATCCAGATAATGACGGGTTGAACTTGACTAGGACTCTTTGATTTGTTGACTCCGTCAAGGTCACTTGGGTCCTAGGGGCAAAAATCCACATCGGGAGTTTCTAAAGAAATCGAAACTTGCAGATTTAGCATACTTTCTGGAGTGTGGTGACTAGAGTGGATTCCATATAGGTCATCACACAATGATAGTTGGATCCCGATCCCACTGATGAGTTGGATTACTCTCGGGAGATTATTTCACTTAACAATCAATGCTATAAACCAAGTAGGTGCCTAGAACGGTGTTAGCGGGGCTACGCCTCCAGGGAAAAGAGGTTATTTAATTAATGAACTTCGTGAAAGTGTTGGAAAACCTCCCTCGAAGTACCAACACCAGCCTGGCTGAAAGGTTAAGCAAGTATTGTGACGTGCGATTAATCCTGGCTAGTTCTTCTTTTAGGGTTTGAAGAAGAATTTGAGGAAACAGTAGGAGCCATCCTGGTTAGATAAATCAATAAACCAATCTAATCTTGCAAGAGCGCACACTGAGTATTTCTTTTCTCTCTCTCCAGGTAGCAGCCATTTCACGCCCTAATCAAGATAATAAAATATATCGCTTGACCGATCCGAATTGTTATTCGAGGCTGGGGAACGTTGGTTCAGCTCTAACTTACAACAACAGTCATAAGTATGAGCAAGGGAAAGAGGATTGTATGGATTCCTAGGATACCCGGTTGAAGAAGAAGCATGGTTTTGCATCTACTTCAGGTGTTCTTGTAATTGAGAACTGCTTTAGGTCAACCCTACCTCCTGGGTACTTGATACCGGATCAGGATCTCATATCTGTAATTTATTGCAGGGACTGAGAAAAAGTAGGAAAGTTGTACCTGATGATATGTCGCTCAGAGTAGCGAACGGAGCACAAGTTGATACTGCAGCCGTCGGTGAATATCACCTTGTGTTGCCAAATGGCAATACTATGATTTTGAACGATTGCTACTATGTACCTTCCATGGTTTGCAACATCATATCAGTTTCTTTACTCGATAAAAATGGATATAACTTTGTTCTTGATAGAAATATCATGAACATCTACATTCATAAGGTACTGGTTGCAGAAGGTACACTGTGTAATGGTATCTACGTTCTAAATCAGAATACAGTTCTCAATGTACAAAACACACGCAAGAGGAAGAATTCAGATACGAATGAATCCTACTTGTGGCATTGTAGACTTGGTCATATCGGAGAGAAAAGACTAAGTAAGTTGCATAAAGATGGACTCTTGAATACGTTCGAGTTTTCATCTTATGAAACTTGTCAGTCTTGTCTCAAAGGGAAGATGACCAAATCTCCGTTCACCGGACATGGAGAAAGGGCAGCAGAGCTCTTGGGACTCATACACAGTTATGTATGTGGTCCGATGTCTATACATGCAAGGGTTGGGTTCTCATACTTCATCACATTCACTGACGATCTCTCTAGATTCGGATATGTGTATCTTATGAAACACAAATCTAAAGCTTTTGAGAAATTCAAGGAATTCATAAACGAAGTAGAGAACTAGACTGGCAAAAGTATCAAGATCCTCCGGTCGGATAGAGGAGGGGAGTACTTAAGCACGGAATTCCTAGATTACTTAAAAGAGAATGGTATTCTCTCTCAGCTTACTCCTCCTTATACACCACAGCACAACGGTGTATCGGAACGGAGGAATCGTACCCTATTGGATATGGTTCGCTCCATGATGAGTAGTGCCGAGTTGCCTCTTTCATTTTGGGGACATGCGCTTCAGACAGCGGCATACCTACTGAATTACGTTCTATCCAAATCAGTGCCTAAGACTCCATATGAAATATGGAGTGGAAGAAATCCGTATCTTAAGTGATTTAAGATATGGGGTTGTCCGGCCTATGTGAAAACACAGAAATCGGACAAGCTAGAGGCACGATCAGTTCTGTGTAAATTTGTGGGATATCCTAAAGACTCACTAGGATATCCGTTCTACCACACTGAGGAACAGAAGGTGTTTGTATCTCGCCACGCTACCTTTTTAGAAAGGGAGTTTCTTGCAAAAGAAACTAGTGGGAGTTCGGTAGAACTGGAAGAAATTCAGCGACCACGAAATGTAACTGAAAATTCGGAGGAACCACTGGATTCAATAACCCCAGACGAACCTCAGCCACTCCGCAGATCTAGTAGGATTTCTCATCCGTCCAAGAGATACTACGGTTATTTCATAGACGGGGAACGAGAAGATTGCATCTTGGAAGAAGATGACCCTACCAGTTTCAGGCAGGCCATTATCAGTAGGGACTCTGATAAGTGGCTGGATGCAATGCAATCCGAGATGGAGTCCATATACACCAATAAAGTGTGGACCTTGGATATTGCTCCACCTGGGGTAAAACCCGTTGGATGCAAATGGATCTACAAAAGGAAACTTGGTGTGGATGGGCAGGTGGAAGCCTATAAGGCTAGACTCGTTGCAAAATGTTTTCGTCAAAGACCTGGTTTGGACTATGACGAAACTTTTTCTCCAGTGGCTATGCTCAAATCCATTCGGATCCTACTTGCCATTGCTGCCTTCCATGACTATGAAATCTGGCAAATGAACATTAAAACGGCTTTTCTAAACGGCTTGTTTAGAAGAGTGCGTTTACATGGATCAGCCAGAAGGTTTCGTAGACAGTAGGAGCAGCGGGAAGGTGTGCAAGTTACTTAAATCCATTTATAGATTGAAGCAGGCATCGCGGAGATGGAACATTTGTTTTGATGAGACAATCAAGGAATTTGATTTCATCAAGAACGAAGATGAACCTTGTGTCTATAAGAAGATTGTAGGACGAACTGTCGTGTTCCTAGTATTATACGTGGACGACATTCTTTTGATAGGAAATAACATTCCTATGCTACAATCGGTCAAGCTATTCTTGTCACAACGGTTCTTTATGAAGGACCTGGGTGATGCCTCGTACATTCTGGGGATCAAGGTCTATAGAGATAGATCCAAGAGACTATTGGGACTTTCGCAGTCCAGGTACATAGAGACCGTACTAAATAGATTTAGTATGGAGGATTCCAAGAACGGTAACATACCCGCATTGCACGGAATTACCCTCTCCAAGAAGATGTCTCCTAAGACTGACGATGAGAGGGTTCGCATGAACACTATACCCTACGCTTCGGCGGTAGGATCTATAATGTATGTGATGACCAGATGTAGCTTACGCACTGAGCGTGGTGAGCCGGTATCAGTCAGACCCAGGTGAGGACCACTGGACAGCAGTGAAGAACATTCTCAAGTACCTGAGAAGGACTAAGGAGATGTTCCTGATTTACGGTAATGGAGACCTCAGGGTCGAGTCTTTTACAGATTCAAGCTTCTAGAGTGACAAAGATGACAGCAAGTCTGTCTCCGGTTTTGTGTTCACCCTCAACGGAGGGGCGGTATGTTGGAGGAGTTCCAAACAGGATACCGTCACAGACTCGACGATGGAGGATGAATACATTGCTGCAAGCGATGCCGCAAAAGAGGCGGTCTGGATAAAGAAGTTCATTAGTGAACTTCAGGTGGTTCCGTCCATTGTTGACCCAATACCTTTGTATTGTGATAACAATGGGGCTATAGCTTTAGCAAAGGAACTAAGGTCCCATCAGAAATCCAGACACATCTTAAGGCGGTATCACCTGATCAGGGAGATCATTGATCGCCAGGAGATCGAGGTACGGAGAGTGGACACAAAAGACAACACAGCGGATCCATTCACGAAGGGCCTCCCTCAAACACAGTTCGAGCGACTTTTTGAGCTATTGGGTATGCGGTACGCCGGCAGCTGGCCTTAGTGCAGACGTTGGTATGCGGTACACCAATTACTGGCCTTTAGTGCAAGTGGGAGATTGTTAGATATGTATGCCCTAGAGGCTATTATTATATAGTACTGGTTTGTATAATACATTTTGGAGACTTGGGATATATATGGTTTTACGACAATCTTGCTCTGTTAGTTATATGTATGCCCGAGAGGCCATTACTGTACATAGGATGTATATTGTAGTGGATGCTGGGACGTATATAGGGAGGACTTTCTTGCTCGACATGATAATATGCTATCTTGTTGAACTTTACCTTAACGTGTATACTGATTGTCTCTCTGTTACATGTTGGTAAAGCCCTTAGGATGTGTGCTTGACTACCTGGACTATGATGCGGATCATACTAGTGGGGACATGGTAGTCCATAAGTACATCCTTCAAAGTCCCTAGTCGAGGGTATATCGAGACGGGGCATCGATATACCAGAGCAGACTAGCGTATACCTTCTCGACCCATACAGATGGGCGATGGATGATCCCATATCCATCGGTGTTTGACATCAGAGATGATATACGGGTGCTCAGTAGAGACTGGGTACACTGGACGAACTCGCCGAGAACTCCCAGATGGTATTATACCTCACGTCAGATGGCAGTTCTCTGGTGATACTGGTACAGAGTAGTCTGTTGACCCGAGATCGTCATAGAGTCTTGTGTGGTTCCCACTGTGCTTTGATTTCCACCTTACCACGTCCAAGAGGGCGTGCAAAACGGTGTTTTTTGGGTACAGTCCCGAGTCACATTGAGGCAATGAGCGATAGGAGGGGATTCGTCTCTCCCGGTATAGGGAGTTGATGTTGCGCTGTGTTCGATTGGCTATAACAGGAAATCCCTGGCCAGGGTTGCTGAGATTTACTGGTAAGTGTTACCAGTAGTTTCTCGAACAGTTATAGACCTCATATCGACACGACTTATCGAGCTATTGGGGTCTGACGTTTACCACCCCTAGGCGAGATATGCGACATATCAGACGATCAGACCGGACTGTACGGTAGTGTTACTGGTTGGATTCACTGGAGTGTGAGCGGGCTTGCTCGTCGATCTTCAGATCGCTCAATACCCGGGTGGCCGTTACGTTTAGCAGACCGCTTGCGGCTTGTGGGTGCTTGATATGATCATCACCTGCTGCCGGCGTATTGACGAGTCTTTAGAGTCCTACACAGAGGTTTCCTGGTTCAAGCGAAACGAAATAGGAGCGCACATGAGATATGTGCGGGACCGAGAATAATACGTATATGTGATACCGTATTCCATTCTCGCGATGAATGTGTCGAATGGTTGTATGCGATATAACCTAGTTATCGAATCAAGGATTGATTCGATAAGCCGATACATTGTATACTAGTCGGTTGTGTGCGACATGACCGGATCATTGAATCAAGTGTTGATTTAATTATTTAATGCATAATTATATATTTGATATATTACTTTGCATTAACTAGTATCGGTTCACTTTAAATGGATTTTCTCACTCGGATGTGCGCATTGCATATGCGATATGATTTTGTGCACTTGCTTGTATCATGTTTGATGATACATGCCTTTTGGTTAAGTGTAAAGAATTGAACCTTGGTTAATGAAATGGTTAGGGTTTACTATTTCCTTATTCATTTTATTCATTTATTTATTCTTTTGGAAAAAGAAAAGGAAATGATAAAATGGTGGCATTCTTTGTTCTTTCATGAAGCTTCATGAATACTTTGACCAAGTCACCATTTTTGTCTCATCCTTAAACCTAACCATTCCATTTAACCATGATTCATTCTCTACACTAAACCATGGTTTGAATATGATAAGGTTTGATTTTCTTTTCCTTTTTTAATCAACACTTATTATATTCATCATCTTCTTCTTCTTCTTCACTTCAAGAAAAAGCTTGAAAGCTTTAATGGCAAAGTGAGAAAAAGAGTGAGAAATCCAAAACTAAAGTCTACCCACTTCCTATTTCTTCATCCTCTACCTCTTGCCAAGTAGTAGAGTGTGTTTCCTTCATAAGTTTTCATGGCTTGGTGAAGGTGGAGCTTGATCTAGCGATGCTTCGACGTAGATCATCTTCGGCATGGACATCGACGACCTAGCTCGCCTATTCTCCGATGAAGCCGACGCTAGAGCCCGGGATTTGTTTTGGACAGCGAGAGGACTTCATTGCGGAGCTATGGAGGTGGAGCACCGGATCTACAAAGGTTGTATTTCCGATTCTTATAGTTAAGTGTTAACTAGTTACTTTGTTCGCCTAGACATCTAGCCAACGATCCGTAGTTTAGGGTTTCCCGGCACCGTAAAATTTGAAATTGGCATGGTTGATGCCTTGTGAAACCTCTTGAGAGTGCCTAGGAATCCTACAGTGGTATCAGAGCCTAGCTAGAGCCTTAGGCGAAGTCCCGACGGAGTTAGAAGTCCGATCGACCCAAAACCCCGACTTGAAAAATGCTCTCTGGACAATTCTGTAAATTATGGATTTTTTGGAATTAAAAATATGCAGAGAAATGTGCAGGAAATTCTAAGAAAAACTGGAGAAAACGACAACCTAATTCAACAGTACGGCCGCGGAACCGCGGCGTTGACCCCCCTTTTGCGGCGGTTCCGCGGCCGTCTGTGATGATCAGGATGTGTGTTTTCTTCAGTTGTTTCTGTTGGTGTTTCTTGTGTGTTCTGGATGTTTTTAATATTTATTCCAGAGTTGTATTTTCTGGGTTGTATTGGGGACTCGGTGTATTCGATCGGACTGTCTAATTTTTGTCGGTGTGCTTTTCCGGGTATTTTTAGAATATGTTAAAAAGGTCGACCGGATTAAATACCCAATTTTTCCCCTGTCGGGAAATTTCCAAGTGTTGGATTTTTCCGTAGTTTAACGACGTTCTAAGTAGTGCAAGTAATGCGATGGTCCCTCTAGAAGACAACAAACCTTAACTCGATTATGTGACCGTCTTGAACTGCCCTTTGAACCTTCGGGTTTGGGGCAGTACGGCGTGCCACATGTGAGGCGTTGGCTTGACCCTTCTACGGCTGGACCGTTGGTACCGAGGCACGAACTGAATGTTGTTAGACTCATATTTCATGTATTGATCTGTATCGGGAAAACTTGGGTGTTCGATTGTTCGATCGGAAAGTTTGACATTTTCTATTTATCCGGAATGGGATACAATAATTGGAATTCACAAGAAGTTATGTGATAACGGAATGAATATTATAAACGTAGCAGTTTAGTCTCACCTGATCGGTTGCCACGGAATTTTGATGTGATCAAAAGTCCGTCGCAATCACGTAGCGTACGCGGATACTCGCCGGGTAAACTTAATAGACAGCCTCACCCCATAGCCCCGACCAAGTGACTGTAGGAGAACCCCGTCGCCAAAAGCATCCGTTCGGGTGCTCCCGGCAGCGGTGTTCCGCCTTGGTGCACTTCGTCGACGGTATCGGGGGTGCAGCCGTCTACTGAAGTTTGCGACGAGCATTCGATCAGGATGTCAGGAATCTTGTTGAATTGCCCGACTTGATATTGAAAAGTGTTTTCGATTTTGAGACTAAAATGCGGGGTTTATAATGATTAGGCATGCGATGTCTATGCAGGTTGCGGATTCCAACTGTTGTAGTTTTACACTTTCTTTTCTGTGACCGTAAGTGTAATATGTGATATCGCCGGTTTCGTTGCTATATGTCAACGACAATTGGGATGGACATATTTACTTACGTTGATGACATGTGATGTTATGTGTTGCTGGATATGTTATATTAGATCGTCGTGTTTGAATAGCCGGGGGTTTTTATGTGAGATGAGAGTTTTTCATTTTCATTCATGTAAAAACTTGTATGTAATATTCTTTTATTGAGGCACTTCCAGGTTGCGGAAGTTGTCACCGTTTGCATATTATTTACTTTTCCGCACTAGGATAGACCCAAGGAGGGGAGCACAAGTAACCGGGTTCTGGAGTCCAGTGGGAGACCAACTCGAGGAGTCGAGTCCGGGTCTCCTAACTCTAGAATTGGTAGGGTTGCTTGCCGCTCTTGTAGGGGTCTAGGGGTGTGGGTTTGGCTATTTATCGCGACCGTGGAATCCGTGTTTTATACTGGCTCGTATTGAAAACACGGACGTCCTAGTATATCCAATATTTCATATGTTTCTTCTGCTGCGATATCTGTGATGTGATCATGTGATGTTCTGTGATAGATACAGCATATAGTATATATGATATATTATATAGACGTTACTTATGTTTTACACCCGTGCTAGCCCTGCCCTGCTCTGCCGTTAGTTACCTAACCTAACAGTGCACGAGGGGACATCGAGGCGAATGCGGATGGCATAAGTGTACGTCGTATTTATCTGTGATGTTTAGGTACTTAAATGATGGGACTTCATTAATGAGATTAATGAAATAAAAGAAACCTAAGATGTTGTAGAATCGAATTTCAAAATAAAACAGGTAGCTACTGTTCTTGCTTTGCACAGCGGTATATATGATATATCCTGCACCTTATTCGATGAGGAAAGGACCGAGATCCCTTCACCGGGAGTGACTCCTTTAGCAATAACTGGCAGATGCTACACACTCGGTTTGTCTTTTGATTGCTTTTAAAAGTTCTGCTTTGCACAGTGATATATATGATATATCCCGCACCTCATTCGACGAGGAAAGGACCGACGATCCCTTCACCGGGAGTGACTCCTTTAGCAAAACTAGAAAAGCCTCAAAAGCACTCCATTTCAAAATTCATTCGATCCTACAACGATATCAAGTTCATTACGCAATAGGTTTTCATAAAAACCTGTCGTATCCCTCTGTCATTTCAGATAAGTAGTAGTTAGTATTCGTGCTGCGTTTGTTGGCCTTTGTCAAGGCGCAGTGTGCGGTAGCTAACTGGTGCTTATCTGCTTATGCATATGATGCAGATTGAGTTAGGGTAGTCGTGCGACCTTGTTGGCCTTTGTCAAGGGCCGTGCGGGTGGGTTTAATTCAATCAGGAAATGACGGGTTGAACTTGACTAGCATCCTATGGTTTGTTGGCCTTTGTCAAGGTCATAGGAGGTTAGGGGCAAAATATTATCGGAAATTTCAAGTGTTGAAATTTGCAATGAGATTGCATACCTTCTATGAGATAGTTGGATCCCGATACCCGCTGCGAGTAAGAGTTACTCCTGGGAGAGTTTTATACATTACAATTAGCCAATCAAGTAGGTGTCTAGAAAGGTGTCAACGGGGTTACGCTTCTGGGAAAACGAGGTTTACAGTAATTAGGTTCGTGCGAAAGCACGGGGGACCTCCCTCAAAGTACCGACACTGGCCTGGCTGAAAGATTGGCGAACTTGTAGTGTGTAATTAATCCCGGCTAGTCTTTCCTTTTAGGGTTTGGAGGAAGATTTGATAAAAAGCAGTAGGAGCCATCCTGATTAGATAAAATACATAACCAATCTATTCTTGACAGAGCGCACGCTGAGTGTTTTCTTCTCTCTCTCTCCAGGTAGCGACCATATCACGCCTTAATCAAGATAATAATACGGATTATTGACTGAACCCGCTTGTTATACTGAGCTGGGGAACGTTGGTCCCGCTCCAACTTGTAATTGTTATAAGACAGAGCAGGAAATTGGGGAATACCAAATTTCCCGTGCCGCCCAAACGAAGAGAGTGCATACTGATGCATCATCTTCGGGTGTGTTCATTATACAGAACTGTTTCTCAGTATCCTCCGCATCCTGGTATATGATACCGGATCAGGATCCCAGATATGTAATCTGTTACATAGGGCTACAAAAGGGTAGAAAAACTGAGAACGGGTGATAAGTTTCATGAGACAGAAAACGGGGCAAGAGTTGCAGCCAAGTCTGTTGGTCACTGTCACCCTGTATTACCAATACATTGATTCTGAACGAATGTTATTAGATACCGAACCTGATATACAAAATCATATCAGTCTCTTTATTAGTAAAGAAATGATAAAATTTTGTATTGTTGGATAATGTTTTGAACATTTCCTATATCAAAAGTTGATCGGTTCAGGCACGTTGTCTAAAAGCATTGACGTTCTAAATCAAACTACAGTTCTTAGTATACAGAACACACACAAGAGGAAGAGTTCAGAAATGAACGAATCCTTCTTGAGGTATTGTAGACTAGGTCAGATCAATGCGACCCGACTGGCTAGAGTTACATAAAGATGCATATTTAAATTAGTTTGAATTTACATCTTGTGAAACTCGCCAGTCATGTCACAGAGATAAAATGACCATAGACCTATTTATTGGAAACAGAGAAGGAGTTAGTAAACTCTTGGGATGATACATGTTGATGTATGTAGGTCCCCTGTCTACACATGCCAGGACTGGTTCTTTATACTTCATTACGTTCTCTGATAATCTCTCAAGATTCAGTCATATGTTCCTGCTGAAACATGAGTCCGAACCTTTTGAGATATTCACAGAATATAAGCGAGAAGTAGAGAACCAAAATACGGGTATAAGTATTATGTCCTTTGATGAGATCGAGGAGGAGAATACTTGAGCACGGAAATCCTGGACTATTTTAAAGGAGAATGAGATTCTCTCTCGGCATTACTCCTCCGTATACACCATAGGACGATGGTATATCGGGGCAGAGCAGATACACCCTATTTGATATGGTGTGCTCTATGATGAGTACTGCTGAGTTACCTATTTCCTTCTTGGGGGTTATGCACTTATGAAGTTGCATACCTATTGAATTAGGTTCCAATCAAATCAGTTGCCTACCATTTCATATGTGATATGGAAAGGGAAGAGCCCATGTCTTAAGCTAGTAAAGATTTGGGGTTGTCCGGCTAATGTCTAAAAGCAAAATCCGGACAAGCTCGAGGCAAGGTCTGTAATGTAGAACTGGAAAAGTTCCAGCTATACAAAATACAGCAAATAATTTGGTAGAACCAAAGGATTCAGTAGATTCCAACGAACCTCAGCCTCTCCGCCGATCTAGTAGGGTTCCTCACCCACCTGAGAGATACTTCAGTTGCTCTGTGACAGTGGGAGCGAGGATTGCATCATGAGATGATGACCCAACTAGCTTCGAGCTGGCCATCAGGAGTAAGACTCTGTAAGAATGGCTGGATGCTTAGCGATCTGAGATGGAATCCTTATACACCAACAAAGTATGGACTTTAGTTGCTATATCTGAAGGGTTAAATCCCCATCAGGAGCAAGTATATCTTGAGAAGATTACTTGGTGTACATGGAAAAGTTGACTTTCAAAGCTAGACTTGTTAAAAGTTTGCATCATTGACCAGGTGTGGATAATGATGAAACCTTTTCAAGTAACTATGCTTAAGTCCATCCAGATCCTACTTGTCACGGCTACATACCATGACTGCGATATCTGGTGGTTGGGTGTCATGACTGCTTTTCTAAATGATATTTTGGAAGAGAGCGTCTATAAGTACACAGCCAAAGCGCTTCGTAGACAGTGGGAGTAGCGGAAACGTATGCAAGATGCTTTATAGGATAAAGCAGGCATCGCGGAGTTGGAACATCTGTTTTGATGAATTAGTCAAAGAGTTTGACATCATCAAAATGGTAGATGAACCTTGTATAAACAAAAAGGTAGTAGGGAGTATGGTGACGATCCTCGTAGAGTACGTGGATGACATACTCTTGATAAGTGTTGCGCCACGGCAGCGCCCCGGCCGTCTATCCGAGGCCAAAATGCGGAATCAAAAATTTTCCTTACTTGGAAACTGGCGCTACCGCGGACAATAAAACCCGGATCTTTAACCATTAACCTATACTAGCTAACAAGAGATGGGAAGAGAAGTATACCGAGTGATCCGAGTCCTCCGGTCTTCTCGTCATCGTCCCGATCTCCCGCGGAAAGTCTTGTCTCCACATCGTCGCCTCCTCGCCGGAAGGGCACCACATCGCCTGCGTCTTTTACGGGCTCCCGCCTCAATACCGAGGCAACTCGGGCATGAAGCCGGCAACTCGACATGCTCAAGATATGCTGTAAAATGTGTAGTGTAGAGGCTATGTCTCATTTGGGGTTTGTTGCCTTTGAAGATGATGGAGGAATCAAGATTAGAAAAATGGTGCTTGCATTTTTCTAGCATGAAAATGAGATCAAGAATGAAACTCTCAAGATGAAGCTCTCATCTTTTTTTCTCTCAAATGTCATCAACCATATTATGATGAGAATGGTGGAGGAAAGAATATGAAGCATGAAGGGAGGTGATGGTAGGAGCACAAGTGGTGACCACACCCAAACATTATGATTACAAACTCAAATCAACTTATCATCCATTTCAAATCACAACCCATCCAAGAAAAGGTGATGGAAAAAGAATATAATGATGATGGAAAAGAATGGTATCTAAAGATGCTATCATAATAAATCATCTTACAAATAAACCCTCCACAATGTGTTATTTGCAAACTTGCAAATAACACCTTCCATCGGAAAAGTCCGGCCGGGAAAGAACAAAGGAAAACCGGCCGGAACGGAATGCAAACAGGCAACTCCAGAAAACTGGTCCCGTAATAAATTACAGGAAAACCCCGACACTGTGCATACACACCAGCATCTGTATTCCGACCGGATACAAATGCAATGAGACAAAATCTACACTGTACTAAACTAGGATCCGGCTTAAACCAAAGCCGGCTAGTAATATCCGTTCGATCCTGATCCGTGCAATACCGCACGTATCTGATCGAACCCTGCCATATATCCATACGGCTACTAGTACAAAACTGTCTGATCCTGATCCGTGCAATACCGCATGTATCTGATCGGACCCTGCCATATCTCCATACGGCCTCTACAGCGTTTCGCCCGAAAGCTGAGTAACTGAAAGTGTGGTGGACTCTAAAGACTTGTCAATACAATGGCTGTGGATTTAACCACTAGCACGTCAGAGGTATAAGCCAATACGTAACGGGCCACCAGCTATTGACCAAAAGGGACGTCGATGAGCGAACTCATCCTGACACCCTACTGAGCCTGTCAGTAACAATATCCGTACAGTCCGGTCCGTTCGTCTATGAGTATCGCATGGCGGGCCTAGGGGGTTGGTAAAAGTCAGACCCCCAAAAGCGGTACAAGTCGTGTCGGAGCGTAGCCCAGAACGCCCTGAGATACTACTGGAATACCTACCAGTAAATCTCCTGCCTCGGCCGAGGGCTTTGCGTAATGGCTCTCCTAGACACAGCGCGACCTCACCCCCAATACCGGGAGAGACGAACCCCTGCAGATCCGCTCACTGCCTCCATGTGGCTCGGGACTGTACCCAACTAAAACCTGTTTGCACGACTCCTTTGAGCCGTGGTAGGGTAGTAATCAAAGCACAGTGGGAACTTACACGAGACAAATGACGATCTCAGGTCGATGAACTAACCTGTACACATGTCACCTGGGAACTGCTATCTGACGTCTGGTATAATCCCAACTAGCAGGTTCCTGGCGAGTCCTGTCCGGTGTACTCATAACCCAATGAGCACCTGTATACATCTTAGGTGAACCAACTGACACCAGTGGCTTGTGAGACCGGCCACCGCCCCTCGTCGGGGTCTCGACTGTATACACTAGTCTACAAATGGAGTATCGATGCCCTGTCTCGAAACTCCTACGACTAGGGACCTTTTAAGGATGTGCTTATAGACTACCAGCTCCCACGTATATGATCGCCATCATACTGCTGGTAGTCAAGAAAGAATCCTAGGGGCTCTATCAACGTGTAATAGCGACATGTCAGGTCACCTAAAGCAGTACACGATGATAAAAATAAACCAGATAGCATACTATCATCTTGAGTAAGACTGTCCTACCGGGATAGGTCCTCCCTCAATCATTGCAATCACGTGCCTGTGATCCAATAATTGACTCTGAGGGCACTATCTCCAACAATCTCCCACTTGCACTCAAGGCTAATTATTGCGATGTCGCATACTCACAGCCCGTATGATACCGAACACCCAACTCCTCTACTAGTCAGTCTCACAAAACCTGTTTGCGAAACTATTGCGTTCGAGGAATAGCCTCGGTGAGTGGATCCGCTGTGATGTTTCTTTCTATGTCTCTCTATATCTCAAGTTCGCGGAGAAAGCCATCTCCCGAAATGAGCAATACCTGTCTTAGAATATGTCTGGATATCTGATGGGACCTAGCTCATAAATGAACTCCAAATCCAAACTTCTTAGACTGTATCGATAACTGAACTTAATCAGTACCCAGCGCCATGCTTCCCTCAGTATTGCCTTGGACTACCTGTCCAAAATACTGCCCCTCGTCAGAAGGAGAAACTATAACTCTGACAGCTACTCTGCCATCCATGTCACCTTGGAAGCCTGGAATGATAACTGTCTCCTAAAAGAGGCTGCTGCTATCATATCCCTAGAACATCAACTTATGTTCTAAAACTGCTTCCGACTGTTTCTCCAGGATTGGATCAATATAAACTTATTGCATCTACAGCAAGAACAACATCTGGTGTGGTACTTGACATCTCATGATTGACTCAATTGCCTAAGCAAGTGATCTGCCAATCATGCACATCCTCTCCTCTTTAGTCTGTAAGACACCTTTAGAGAGGGTGACTCCATTACCTGCAGGTATACTACCGTGCCAGGAGTCGTCCATTCTAAATACTCATAGAATGCTGTCAAAGTACCCAGATTGGAAAACCACCCAAATCTAGATCTAAAACCATAGATCTAGTAACCAGTATGTCTGATATAATGTCCAAGTCCCATGTGGAGAAAACACTGTGTGACGACCAAAGTATAACCGATCGTAGTATAGGAATATCACTTCCTACTACCTTCTCAACAGATCCATCCCCTATTCTGATGACGTCAAACCCATGACTGTCACATCAGAAACAGATGATCTAACTCCGCTATATCTGCTTTAGTCTATAAATAGACATAAGCCAACTGTCCACCAATGCTTCCGCTGCTCCCACTGACTACGACAACCGTCTGGCAGAGTCATATAGACGTACACTTCTAAAGCTAGTTTAGAACGACGCTATACTCATCCTCCTGCCGGGTCTCATAGTCTGGAACAACAGCAATGGTAAGTGTGGGTAAACAAGAACTTCCCTGTCACCGTCCTTGAGGCTACCGAAGTACCTCTCGGGTGCCTGAAGTTACCCACTTTATCTGCGGAGTGGCCAATGGAATGTCAAATCAGATTGAATCTTTAGGTTCCTTATCAAATCTTCAGCAATCGTTTGCGGTTCTGGAATCACTTCCAGTTCTACCATACTCCCACTGCTGTTTTTGAAAAAAAAAACATTTTTAATAAAACTGTGGCGAGTCTAGAACAATATTTCTATTGATCTGCCAGATGGTAGAAAATCAACCCTCGTCATAGACTGGGTCAACCCACAAACAGCCATTACAGAAACGTGCCTTGAGTTGTCCAGTGTCTGGTTTTAATCATAAGCCGGACAACTCCCCGTACCTTAACATCGTTAAGATATGAACTGTTCTATATCCAATATAGAACCTGAGGCACTGATTTAAATGAACCAGATTCAAATCATGCAGCTATCTCCAGTGCATGTCCACTAAATGGAAGGAGGCCGATCAGCGTTACTCAACTTAGGAATGCTTCCAATTATGAGTAACCTGAAAGAGAAGAAATTTCTCTTAATCATTACTATCAACTGAACACCATACACAAGTATCTACATCTTCGATCACTTTGAAGAATCCCGATACTTGCTACACCTGGTTCTCTACTCTATTCAAATACCTATAACTCCTCAAAACTTAGACCCTGTGTTTCTACGAAACACATGTCTAAGAACTAGAGAAGTTAAAAGTAAACAGAATATAGTACGAGGACCAACCCCTCTGTCCTGATGGACCCTGGACGACATACAATACTCTGTATAAGTCCCTTGAGTCTGATAACTCATTCACTGAGTGTCGTAGGTTGAAAACTGTACTTATGGTTAAGAAGAATTACACCGTTGTTCAATACTCCTTACCTAACCATCCACTGATATAGGTAAATGTCAAAGACATAATTTCAAAAGGTATATCTCACTCTATGAAAATAGACGTACAGATATATCAATTTGAAATTGGTGCACAACAGCGGATATTCAAAACCAAATATTTGCCGACCGGCAAACAGCCCAGGTGATCTCCTCAAATATCACCGATTACAACGAATCACGATATAATGAGGATGATTACCCAATTCCCAATAACTTACTCCCACTCATCATCTGTAAAACCATACAGATGTGAGAATCATACCTGGTAAATACATACCCTGGAGTAAGTGTCTAATCGGGAAATCAGTTTTCTTTTAACAGTACACAGTTGAACTGAAACATTGAAATGTTTCGGTGGGGTATCCTGGTATTCCTAGTAATGCCTCTACCATTATCCAGATTCACAACTATAACCGTATAATTCTTTGCCACCTCTCCAATTCCCTTTATATGTCTTTAGTCATTACCTTCTGCACACCCCTTTAGGCCAATTGGTTTTCTTCCTTCCCTACCGTTCGGCACCAGCCTATGGTTTGGAAGAAGACTATCCAATAAGCATAATGGGTGTACTGTCCTAATCCTAGGAGCACTCGCAATGCGAGAGAAGGTGAAGATGAAAGACAACCGAATAAACCTTATTCCTATTTCTCCTGAACCAGAATCCATCCCCGAACTGGAACAAGTTCCTTTCGAGTTCGTATATAACCATACGATGGATTATCCAATAAACTTGGGATCTTCGTAGTGATACGGAGTGTCCTGAAGAAATACAAAGGTGATTTAGGATTGGCGAAGAAATACTTGGTTTGGTCGTGAATATCAGTTGCAATTTACTTTGCCCTCTTACTAATCCCTTGCTTTGTCTTAACTTAATACCTTCTGTACACCATTGTTAGACTAATTGGTTTTCTTCATTCCCCACCGTTCGGCACCAGCCTAAGGTTTGGAAGAAGACTATCCAATTTGCATAATAGGTGTACTATCTCCTAAACCAAGGAGTACTCACAATGAGAGAAGTTGAAAAGAAAAGACAAATGAATAATCCCATTCGTTTTCTCCAGAACCAGAAACCATCCTCGAAGTCCTTCGAGTTCGTATATAACCATACGATGGTTTTGTCCAATGGAAGTGGACGTTCGTAGTAATACGGGGTGTCCTGGAGAAAAGGGTAAAAGTAGGAGTGGCAATGAGGTCTGCAACTCTGACAATCCAAAAGCCAGTGTTAAGAAGGTTCGGTCAACTTGGTCACTGAGTCATAGTCCAGGGTCGGGTCAATGGTCGCTGCCTAAGAGAGAGAGAAAAGAAACACTCAGCGTGCACTCTAACCTAGATCAGAATGGTTATCACTTTGTCTAATCTGGAAAGCTCCCACTGTACCTCAAATTCTCCTCCAAACCTGAAAGAAGAATTAGTCGGGATCACCCGAGGAGTAAACCAACTCATCAGTGGGAATCGGGATCCAACTATCATCGCATGATAACGTGACGGAATCCACTCACGTCACCACACTCCAGAAGGTATACGCATGCCTGGCAAGTTTCAGTTCTTTTGAAACTCCCGATGAGATTTTTACCCCTAGGACCCAAGTGACCTTGACTGAGCCAACATATCAAAGGATCCTAGTCAAGTTCAACCCGTCATTATCTTGATTGCATTAGACCCACCCGCACGAATCCTTGACTGAGCCAAAATGACCGCACGACTGTCCTAACCAATCTCAAATCCATGCAACAGAAAAGCACTACATAGCTACCGAACACTACGCCTCGGCTAAGCACGACATACGCAGCACGAATACTAAGTAATACTAATCTGAAATGACGGAGGGCTACGACTGGTTTTTGGCGAAAAACCTTTAACGTAATGAACTTGATATCGTTGAAGGAACTGCGTAGCCTTTTTAGAAAATATAGTGACGAAAACCTTTACTAAAGAGGTCACTCCCGGTGAAGGGATCTCGGCTCTTTCCCCGTAGAATGAGGTGCAGGATATTCCAACTGAATACCACGATGCAAAGCAAAAGTAATCGGCTATAGTGAGGTTAATGCCCCGACGCAAACTTCTGTCCAAGGGATCACTCCCGGTGAAGGGATCTCGGCCCTTGCCTCGTCGACTGAGGAGCAGGATATTCCAAATGAATACCACGATGCAAAACAAAAGTGAACGTCCTTGCAATAACAGCTTTTTGAAAAAGTGTTCCAACAACATCAGATTAGGTTTTTTTATCTTGCATTGATCCGAATCAATGCAGTCCCATCAATTGATCACACCACAAGGAACGAAAATATACTGACGTACGTATATGCCATCCGCATTCGCCACTGGGTCCCGTCATCACCCGTTAGGTTAGCTAACTAACGGCAGAGCGGGGACTGGACTAGCGCGGATGAAAAACATATACAACATCTACTAATATATATACCAATATATTATATTTCGCTCAAGGCGTGAATAAAATGCAACATCACAGAAATGTACAGCATCACAGAACAATACAGATATCTGGAAGCCCCGGGTTTCACAGAGCCGCTGCTGAAACCCGACGTTCCCCTGGTCGTGTGGATAGCCTGTGCAACGAAAACCTAGACCCCTACGGGCGCGGCAAGCCACCCGCCAAAACCTGAAGCGAGGCAGCCCCCTTCAGCAACGTGAATGGACCACCCAGCACTTCACGGAATCCGGTAACTTGGGCACCCCTCCTGGGTCAACCTGTACCCCCTACGAGTGCGACGAATAGCCCGCCAATTCCAGACTGAAGCCCCCTCCGTCTCAATGCCCTGAGATGCGGGCCCGTTGCCTTCTAAAACCCGGCTATCCGTGCACCCCTCCGCGGGGTAACCCTAGTACAGAAAGTAAAATATACATACAACGGGTACATCGACCGCAACCAGGTCGTGCCCCAAAAGAATAATACAAACAGGCAGTGACGGCAGTCCACATGTCGGACGCTCGCCCCGCAATATCAAATGTACATATAAAACAAAACTGTACTAACATTGCATCCAGGCTATCCCCCACGACCGATCCGCAACATCACAGCATAAACACAGAACATCAACGTGAAAGTCACGTTCGCAAATCCGTCTAACCGGGCTATAGCAGTTAGACGGGATTTACCGATCAAGTGACATTCACGGTCGCAGATATAATGTAAATACTGTGAAATAATGTGTTTAAAATATCCGATCGATCAAACAATTAACAAGTGGGCCCCCAAGCAATACTGTAGCACTCACAGAAATTCTGGGCCCAAGTTTAATATTCCAAAACCCCCAAAAATAGTCCACAAGCCCACTGGAAAATTTCGACCCATTGATCCCTTAAACCTGCGGCGGATCAGCGGCAACAAGGGGGATTTTGCGGCGGATCCGCGCTATTCCTGAGAGATCAATGTCTCGAATTTTCCCAGATCTCTTAGAACTTCTAGTACATCAATTTTCAACAACCTGAAAAAATTTTCGAGCAAGAAAAAAAAACAACAGAAAACTGATGTACACAAAAACGCGGTTTTTGGAATTTTGGTCGATCGGATAAGAAAAACGCATTAGAAAAAGCTAGGCAAGGTTAATGGCGTGGCTCTGATACCATGTTGCGCCACGGCAGCGCCCCGGCCGTCTATCCAAGGCCAAAATGCGGAATCAAAAATTTTCCTTACTTGGAAACTGGCGCTACCGCGGACAATAAAACCCGGATCGTTAACCATTAACCTATACTAGCTAACAAGAGATGGGAAGAGAAGTATACCGAGTGATCCGAGTCCTCCGGTCTTCTCGTCATCGTCCCGATCTCCCGCGGAAAGTCTTGTCTCCACATCGTCGCCTCCTCGCCGGAAGGGCACCACATCGCCTGCGTCTTTTACGGGCTCCCGCCTCAATACCGAGGCAACTCGGGCATGAAGCCGGCAACTCGACATGCTCAAGATATGCTGTAAAATGTGTAGTGTAGAGGCTATGTCTCATTTGGGGTTTGTTGCCTTTGAAGATGATGGAGGAATCAAGATTAGAAAAATGGTGCTTGCATTTTTCTAGCATGAAAATGAGATCAAGAATGAAACTCTCAAGATGAAGCTCTCATCTTTTTTTCTCTCAAATGTCATCAACCATATTATGATGAGAATGGTGGAGGAAAGAATATGAAGCATGAAGGGAGGTGATGGTAGGAGCACAAGTGGTGACCACACCCAAACATTATGATTACAAACTCAAATCAACTTATCATCCATTTCAAATCACAACCCATCCAAGAAAAGGTGATGGAAAAAGAATATAATGATGATGGAAAAGAATGGTATCTAAAGATGCTATCATAATAAATCATCTTACAAATAAACCCTCCACAATGTGTTATTTGCAAACTTGCAAATAACACCTTCCATCGGAAAAGTCCGACCGGGAAAGAACAAAGGAAAACCGGCCGGAACGGAATGCAAACAGGCAACTCCAGAAAACTGGTCCCGTAATAAATTACAGGAAAACCCCGACACTGTGCATACACACCCGCATCTGTATTCCGACCGGATACAAATGCAATGAGACAAAATCTACACTGTACTAAACTAGGATCCGGCTTAAACCAAAGCCGGCTAGTAATATCCGTTCGATCCTGATCCGTGCAATACCGCACGTATCTGATCGAACCCTGCCATATATCCATACGGCTACTAGTACAAAACTGTCTGATCCTGATCCGTGCAATACCGCATGTATCTGATCGGACCCTGCCATATCTCCATACGGCCTCTACAGCGTTTCGCCCGAAAGCTGAGTAACTGAAAGTGTGGTGGACTCTAAAGACTCGTCAATACAATGGCTGTGGATTTAACCACTAGCACGTCAGAGGTATAAGCCAATACGTAACGGGCCACCAGCTATTGACCAAAAGGGACGTCGATGAGCGAACTCATCCTGACACCCTACTGAGCCTGTCAGTGACAATATCCGTCCAGTCCGGTCCGTTCGTCTATGAGTATCGCATGGCGGGCCTAGGGGGTTGGTAAAAGTCAGACCCCCAAAAGCGGTACAAGTCGTGTCGGAGCGTAGCCCAGAATGCCCTGAGATACTACTGGAATACCTACCAGTAAATCTCCTGCCTCGGCCGAGGGCTTTGCGTAATGGCTCTCCTAGACACAGCGCGACCTCACCCCCAATACCGGGAGAGACGAACCCCTGCAGATCCGCTCACTGCCTCCATGTGGCTCGGGACTGTACCCAACTAAAACCTGTTTGCACGACTCCTTTGAGCCGTGGTAGGGTAGTAATCAAAGCACAGTGGGAACTCACACGAGACAAATGACGATCTCAGGTCGATGAACTAACCTGTACACATGTCACCTGGGAACTGCTATCTGACGTCTGGTATAATCCCAACTAGCAGGTTCCCGGCGAGTCCTGTCCGGTGTACTCATAACCCAATGAGCACCTGTATACATCTTAGGTGAACCAACTGACACCAGTGGCTTGTGAGACCGGCCACCGCCCCTCGTCGGGGTCTCGACTGTATACACTAGTCTACAAATGGAGTATCGATGCCCTGTCTCGAAACTCCTACGACTAGGGACCTTTTAAGGATGTGCTTATAAACTACCAGCTCCCACGTATATGATCGCCATCATACTGCTGGTAGTCAAGCAAGAATCCTAGGGGCTCTATCAACGTGTAATAGCGACATGTCAGGTCACCTAAAGCAGTACACGATGATAAAGATAAACCAGATAGCATACTATCATCTTGAGTAAGACTGTCCTACCGGGATAGGTCCTCCCTCAATCATTGCAATCACGTGCCTGTGATCCAATAATTGACTCTGAGGGCACTATCTCCAACAATAAGAAAATAGTTTCTTATGCTACGCTCGGTCAATCTCCGCTTATCGCTAGGATTCTCCATATAGGATCAAAGTGATACCTATTAAATCCTGGATTTTGGATCTATGAGATAGATTTAATTGGATGTTAGGATTCTCACTAGTTGTAGTGAGATGATATCAATTGATCCTTGGGAGAATCACTGGAAGTGTTCCAGAGTGATAAGAACGACTGAATGTCAGTCACAGGCATTGTCTTTGCCCTCAAAAGGGACGGTATGTTGGAAGAGTTCCAAGCTAGATACCGTGACATACTAGACGATAAAGGCTGGATACATCGCTACTTAAGACGCTACCAAAGAGGCTGTTTGGGTGTATATTGGTTCATGAGATGAACTACGTTCCAACCATTATGAGACAATGGAGTTGTGGCTTATGCCAAGGAACGTCGGTCCCATCAGTGATCCAGACATATTCTAAGGCAGTGTCACCTGATCATGGAGATGGTTGATCTCTAGGGAGATCGAGGATAGGAGAGTAGACTCAGAGGACAACACAGCGGATCCACTCACAAAGGCCTGTTCCCAGAGAGAGACTTTTATGGGATTGTTGAGTATGAGATACTGCAACCACTGCTATCAGATGGCCCTAGTGCAAGTGGGAGATTGTTAGTTATATGTATGCCCTAGAGGCCATTACTGTACATAGGATGTATATTGTAGTGGATGCTGGGACGTATATAGGGAGGACTTTCTTGCTCGACATGATAGTATGCTATCTGGTTGAACTTTACCTTAACGTGTATACTGATTGTCTTTCTGTTACATGTTGGTAAAGCCCTTAGGATGTGTGCTTGATTATCTGGACTATGATGCGGATCATACTAGTGGGGACATGGTAGTCCATAAGTACATCCTTCAAAGTCCCTAGTCGAGGGTATATCGAGACGGGGCATCGATATACCAGAGTAGACTAGCGTATACCTTCTCGACCCATACAGATGGGCGATGGATGATCCCATATCCATCGGTGTTTGACATCAGAGATGATATACGGGTGCTCAGTAGAGACTGGGTACACTGGACGGACTCGCCGAGAACTCCCAGATGGTATTATACCTCACGTCAGATGGCAGTTCTCTGGTGACACTGGTACAGAGTAGTCTGTTGACCCAAGATCATCATAGAGTCTTGTGTGGTTCCCACTGTGCTTTGATTTCCACCTTACCACGTCCAAGAGGGCGTGGAAAACGGTGGTTTTTGGGTACAGTCCCGAGTCACATGGAGGCAATGAGCGATAGGAGGGGATTCGTCTCTCCCGGTATAGGGAGTTGATGTTGCGCTGTGTTCGATTGGCTATAACAGGAAATCCCTGGCCAGGGTTGCTGAGATTTACTGGTAAGTGTTACCAGTAGTTTCTCGAACAGTTATAGACCTCATATCGACACGACTTATCGAGCTATTGGGGTCTGACGTTTACCACCCCTAGGCGAGATATGCGACATATCAGACGATCAGACCGGACTGTACGGTAGTGTTACTGGTTGGATTCACTGGAGTGTGAGCGGGGTTGCTCGTCGATCTTCAGATCGCTCAATACCCGGGTGGCCGTTACGTTTAGCAGACCGCTTGCGGCTTGTGGGTGCTTGATATGATCATCACCTGCTGCCGGCGTATTGATGAGTCTTTAGAGTCCTACACAGAGGTTTCCTGGTTCAAGAGAAACGAAATAGGAGCGCACATGAGATATGTGCGGGACCGAGAATAATACGTGTATGTGATACCGTATTCCATTCTCGCGATGAATGTGTCGAATGGTTGTATGCGATATAACCTAGTTATCGAATCAAGGATTGATTCGATAAGCCGATACATTGTATACTAGTCGGTTGTGTGCGACATGACCGGATCATTGAATCAAGTGTTGATTTAATTATTTAATGCATAATTATATATTTGATATATTACTTTGCATTAACTAGTATCGGTTCACTTTAAATGGATTTTCTCACTCGGATGTGCGCATTGCATATGCGATATGATTTTGTGCACTTGCTTGTATCATGTTTGATGATACATGCCTTTTGGTTAAGTGTAAAGAATTAAACCTTGGTTAATGAAATGGTTAGGGTTTACTATTTCCTTATTCATTTTATTCATTTATTTATTCTTTTGGAAAAAGAAAAGGAAATGATAAAATGGTGGCATTCTTTGTTCTTTCATGAAGCTTCATGAATACTTTGACCAAGTCACCATTTTTGTCTCATCCTTAAACCTAACCATTCCATTTAACCATGATTCATTCTCTACACTAAACCATGGTTTGAATATGATAAGGTTTGATTTTCTTTTCCTTTTTTAATCAACACTTATTATATTCATCATTTTCTTCTTCTTCTTCACTTCAAGAAAAAGCTTGAAAGCTTTAATGGCAAAGTGAGAAAAAGAGTGAGAAATCCAAAACTAAAGTCTACCCACTTCCTATTTCTTCATCCTCTACCTCTTGCCAAGTAGTAGAGTGTGTTTCCTTCACAAGTTTTCATGGCTTGGTGAAGGTGGAGCTTGATCTAGCGATGCTTCGACGTAGATCATCTTCGGCATGGACATCGACGACCTAGCTCGCCTATTCTCCGATGAAGCCGACGCTAGAGCCCGGGATTTGTTTTGGACAGCGAGAGGATTTCATTGCGGAGCTATGGAGGTGGAGCAACGGATCTACAAAGGTTGTATTTCCGATTCTTATAGTTAAGTGTTAACTAGTTACTTTGTTCGCCTAGACATCTAGCCAACGATCCGTAGTTTAGGGTTTCCCGGCACCGTAAAATTTGAAATTGGCATGGTTGATACCTTGTGAGACCTCTTGAGAGTGCCTAGAAACCCTACATGCTCAATATAGTTGTATGCTACTTGGTTTGTTTCTATCTTAATATGTGTATATGTTTCTTTTAACATATCGCTAAAAACATATTGGTAGAGCCCTTAGGATCTTTGCTTGACTACCAGCGTTGTGATGGCGATCACACTAGTGGGGGATGTGTAGTCTATAAGCATATCCTTATTTTGGTCCCTAGTCGTAGGATTATCGAGACAGGGCATCGATACTCCAGAGTAGACTAGTGCATACGGTTCTCTTCCCAGCAGGGGAGATGGTCTGTCCTACAGCCATCAGTACGTCGTACTATAGATAGTATGCAGGTGCTCGTTAGGTTACGAGTACACTGGACAGGACTCGTCGGGAACTGTTGGTTGATATTATACCTATCGTCAGTTAACAGTTCCCAGGTGACATGAGTACAGCTTAGTCCGCTGACTTGACACTGTCACTTCGCCTCGAGTATGTTCCCACTGTTCTTAGATTACTATCCTACCACGGCTCTACTAAGTCGTGCAAACAGGTAGTAGTTGGGTGCAGTCCCGAAGCACTTTGAGGAAGTGACGGTTAGACAAGATTCGTCTCTCCCGTTATTGGGGGTTGATATCGCGCTGTGTCTAGGAGAGCCATTACACAAAGTCCCTGGCCAGGGCAAGCGAGAATTACTGGTAGGTTTTCCAGTAGATTCTCAAGGTATTTTGGGCTATACTCCGACACGACTTGTACCGCTATTAGGGGACTGACGTTTACCGCCCCCTAGGCCCGCCATGCGATACTCTCAGACCAACATACTGGACTGTACGGAGATTGTCACATACAGGCTCAGTAGGAGTTCGGATGGGTTCAGCTCATCAGTTTTCTTATCGGCATCTACCTGGGGACCGTTACGTACAGCTAGTGCCGCTTGCGGTCTGTGGTTAAACCCACTATCAGCGTAGTGTCGAGTCTTTAGAGTCCCACATAGAGTGTTATTCGCCTTTGGGCAAAACTGAGTAGAGGTCGCATGGTTTTGCGACGGGGTTTGTTCACATCCGCGCACTTGTGCACGTTTGGTGTCCGGACAGTTATTACTAATAGGCTTTGGTTTAATCCAGATCCTAGTATATGTTTTGGGGTTAGTTTTATCTCATTGTATTCGTGTTCCTCGGATCACGGATACGGGTGTGTATGCACAGTTGACTGAGGTAGAGGCAGAGGATTCTCATTAGGGTTATGGTATGGGTGTGTATGCACAGTTGACTTTTGTCTTTTTCCAAACCCTAATGAGAATAGGAAATATGATTAATAATATTAGTTAACAATTTTTGTGCCATGGTTGAGTTGAATTCTTGACTTTTGTTGACTTGTTGACTTCGTTGACCGGTTGACCAAAGTAGACTTGTTGACCATCATCATTTGTTTTCAAAGATGCTTCTTAATCTTTGCAAAAGCATTTAATGAATGAAATGATAATGGTCATTCATCAACTCACCATCACAAATTGTTAATTATTATTATGATTATCATTTTTCTAAATTATGAGAGCATGGTTGTAAATTGGATCATTCTCACTTGCATTTTCTCTCTCATCCATTGCTCTCCTTCTTCCTCTAGCTCAAGGAAAATCCCTCTTATGAGTTGAGAACCATTTTCCTTTGAGATAAAACACCAATACTACTCTCTACTCTTTCTAGGGTTCTAGGTTTGGCAAACCAAGCACCTTAGTTACCTCTAGGTTGAGGCAGGAGCTCAAGTTCGAACCCTCGGGTGGATCTATCTTCGACAAAGAGGAGACGACGAGGAGGAGCCGTACAAACTACTACAAGGAGCAAGTAAGGAGGAGAACAACAAGAAGAGAAGGAGTTCAAGAGAACAACAAGAAGAGAAGGAGTTCAAGACTAGGTATAACCATTCTACATAGTTGTTAGAACTTGTAGATTTTATGTTAGTTTTGTTTAGCAACGATCCTTCATGAAACGGTCCATGTTACCTAGCTGGGGAAAAAATTTCGTTTTACCTATTCTGCCTCCCCGAAAGAACCGGGGTGGGTAACGTGGACCTAACAATATATATATATATCCAAGCATCTACTACAATATACATCATATGTAAAATAATGGCCTCTAGGGCATATACCTAACTAATACAATATCTGTATGCATGTGGGTCTCGTCTAACCATATCAACAGTTTATGTATGCATGTGGATCCCGTCCCGTGTCAACCAATGAAACAACAATATCATGCATGTAAATATCATAAAAGAAGACGCATGAAAGTATGAGGATATAAATCAACGTGTGTCCCTCCCGACACATCAAAATCATAGAACCTTAGTGCCCAGCATCGACACTCGAAACATCATGAAACCCGAGTCCAGCATCGACACGTAAATCCTCATATCTCGGGTTCTGTCAGTCCGGATCGGCCCTCAGGCTCCGTCAGCGGGATCGGCCCACGGGATCTGGCAGACGGGTCAGCCTAATATCCATCTCTCGACCCGGTCGGTATCCTCCGGATAACCGCCGGGCCCAACCAATCACCGGTAGGTAGTAGTCTCTCTGCCGGGCTCATCATCATCCCCACGATCTTCTTGCCCCGGGGTACCGTACCGGGTCCACCATGAACCCGCAAACAGATCATCCAACTCCTTGAATCGGGTTTCACATATCACACGTCTCAGAACCGAGAAAACGCATGGTGGACGCACTGAAATATCAAATCAAGAGAAACCGGGTTTTTAAAACAATACATATTATCTTTTAAAACGACCGCGGTTCTCAAATCCAGAAATCTCATGAAAACAACATATTTCAATGCGTATAAGCGTAAAGCATGATTTATGCGACATATAACAGAAATGTAAGTATATCCGTATATCATACAACATGGAACAGTAATATGCACATATCGACGGAAAACCGCTCTTTTAAATGAATCCAGTTTAAAATATATCCCGCGGTTCCCAAATTCTCCAAGGTCCAATGCAACATCGTATAAAGGTTTATATGCAACTATAGCAAGTAAGTCATGCCAAGAGTCATATCATGAGACAGCAAATCCTACTGTGTAGTGTCATGGCAATTAACGATGATGAAGTGTGTGAGCCGGCAAATCTGTGTACGTGTAATAACCGCATCATCGATAATGGTGTAAGTGTACTTGCACAGGTATATGCAATGCAATGAGAATAACATGAATGCAGCATAAGGTAAATAATATGCAAATGCTGACGGGTATACGTATCTAACATGACCGAGTCGGTGAATTTAACCATTGGCATCTAGCCTCATGACATCACGTACGGCATAATCCATCGTACGGTATCCTCTAATCAAGGGTATGGATCAATCATCAAGTGAAACTCATCACGTACGGAAAATCATCGTACGGGAACATTAAACCAATAGGGATCCTATCAACCTATATGACTATAAGGGTACGGTCTAATGTTACGTATGGCCTATCATTCAGATTCACAACATGTATACACATATATATCCATATACCTGTTTCCCAAATCACATCCATAAGAATCTCATATCAGGGGACCGGCAAGGTATCAATCCTCTTAATCGACTCGCATCCGTATACGAACATATCATCATATCACATGCCAAATCGTATTCTATTTTCATCGCATCTAGATATCACATAAGGTCAATTTACAATTACATTCTACCTTTACTATAAGCATACTTATCTAATCTAACATACACACCCGAACCATACAATCACTTTTTAAAAGATGCGAATCGTAGTTTTGAATGTAGGGGCTACGGTGTTTTTAAGAAAAGATATCATTTGAAAATCTGTAACGTCCCTCAAGGTATCTGTTTAAAAGATGCATACGATTCTTCAGTTTGGAAATAGATATGGTTATGATGACACATTTACGTCGGCTATCTACTCTTACAGTATCCTAAACGGCAATATCATCAAACATCATCCTCAACTCCCGTTATCACATATTAGTCGTATCATATCACTTCTAATTATCCTTTAGTTTCTAATATGGTTTCTCTAACTATCTTTTAACTCTATCTATAGTTTTCTATTAAAGGTTCCCTTAACCATATTCTATATATAAATCGGTTTCCATCAAAGTTTGCGGTGGAACTATACGCCATCCACCCGACTTCCCTCGTAGATATAGATCTACTCACCTTGATCTTGCTTGCCGAAGTCGATGTCGCCACGCCCTTGCTCGTCATCCCGAAGCTTGTGTGGAGGTACCTACATGTCACAACGTATCTTATCGCATTAATATCCGACTCGAAACCAAAACGACACGCGAAATGCCTATAGGTTAAAGCCTACGGACGACGCCTTCAAAACCACCAAACAACCCCCGTCGCTGATGTACAAACATCAGACGACGGAACACAATATCAAATACCAATACCAAATTTAAAACGAAGTCGTAAAACAATGCAGCAACTCAAGAAAATGGTCCTGGATTTTACCCTAGGTGAAATTAGCCAATTTTGCATATGAAAAGGGTCTAATTTATAGCAAATGGGGCCATGGACCAAACCAGGAGCATTTCCACATTACCCAGTCCGCAAATTGCGGCCAAAAGGGCTAAATTTGCGGCCACATTAAGGAATTGGGATCCTGGGTTTTGGGTATAGGTTCTAGGTTGCCTGCACAGCTCTCAGTCTTTGCTAAATAATTTTCCAGGTCTCCGAGTCACTCCAGATTCTTAAATACCATCACAATTTTCCGACATCGGAGTTTCTAAGATTGGGGTTTTGGGTTCTATCTCTGGTTTTAATCCAATATATCATCACTACAGGGGTTGTATGGTCTCCACTAACCTCAATTACACTTTTGGATTCAAATTAAACCCGAACTTCTTCTAGAAATTTTCCAAGCTTACTAACCTATACCATATCGATTATAAGCTTAAATAGATGTTAAAGGAAAAGGAATACTATTCTAATGGTGCAAGAATTACCTCATTTGGCAAATCAAGAAAAACCCTAGCTGTCCCAAAGTCATCAAAATCCAACTTTGCTTGGTCCATTATGTAGAGGATAAAGAGGGGATCGCTTTTAATGAAAGGGGTTTAGGGTTTGGATGAATATTTGGAGATGATATTTGGGGATTTATATGGAGGGAGATGAGGTTGAAGGAGATGAGGAAATGATGGAGGAAACAAATGGGGGTGAGGTTAGATGGCAGCCCTCTCTCCCCCACTCTCTTATTCTCACCCTCTCTTATTCTTTTACCCTTCTACCCTTTTCTCTTTTTCTTTCCTTTTTATTTTTAAAATATGATCACATAATACCCCAAAACAAAATAAGAAGTAACATGTAATCAAAATGCAACATGACATGGTGCACTAGCCATGGAAAACTGTAGAAACACGGATTTGGCCTAATCGCGATTAGTAGTGCACTAATCGGGTTTTCATTTAAACTGCATATAATTGATTTTAAAAATTCCAAATCCAATAAATATATTTTGAAATGAATAAATCATTTTAATTTCTAATTATTTCACAATTATTGGTATATATTTATACCCTTTTTCGAAAACCCCAATTTCGCAAATCGGGCAGTTTTCGGGAAATATATTATTTTAATGTTAAATTCCAAAAATAATATTTTATATTTTCTGAAATGTTACACCGGGTTTTCAAAACAATGCATACTTTCTTGAAATATCACCATGGTTCTCAAATCCATAAATCACATGAAATCCGTATCTCAATGCATAAATCCATGAAATATGATGTATGCAACATAGAACAGTAATATGAGCATATGAAGGGAAAACCACTCTTTTAAATGAATCATGTTTTTAATAATATCATGTGGTTCACGCATTCTCCAAAATCAAATGCAACATCATATAAAGGTGTATATGTAGCTATAGCATTGTATGTGTGTATGCATGTAGGTATGTATGCATGATGCATTTCATATGCGCAACAGAACAAGAATCAACGTCTAACTAATGATAATAGTGAAGGCGGAACAATACATATTCCCTTAGTAAGGTGTTATAAGAACAACTGCCTCAATGTCAATAACTAATGCAGTACCATATATGTGTATATGTTGTGCGTGTCATGGCAATTGCCAACAGTGTGTGTAGCATACAATATAGTGCTCGTGCAACATGAACCGTCAATAATGGTGAAGTGTCCAGTAGTTACTAAGTCAAGGTATAACAAGTAATCTTATGCAATGATGCTCATGCACAATCAACTCATATGCATATAACATGTGCCTATAACATCATATCTTGCCCTCGACGCTTAACGCCATACGGGCGATATCCCAGTAGATGTTAAATCTACGCATCGATGATCTCGAGATAGGTAAATCCAACCACCTGATTTCCTTCTTTGTAGCGTCTGAAGTCCCCGCACTCGCTCTTAATATCGCACAAAACATAACAAGTGGAACTTAGAAACCGTTCAATAATACATACACACTACGTTTAGATCGATGCACCGACTCCAACAAACTCTCAAGTGTTCGCTTAGTGGCTAACGTGTGTAGCGACATTCTAAATCAAACCTAAGTGCAGAAAGATAAACCAAGAATGCAAACCGTGTCTGATACCGTAACGTGCGTTGTCGAAACACTAGAAACTAGCAAAGTGTTCCCAGATTTTGCCTACAGTCAATACATAAAAATCAAGCAGTACCAAACACCCAGGACAGCCTACAGGTAGCTACCCTAAAAACCCCAACTCCACAGTCCCCTAAAAATCCGGCGATGCCGGAATTTCTCCTCATCTCGCCGTTTAGACTAGGTTGGGTTGGGTCCGAGTTTCAAGTGAACACTCAGGGCTTCTAACACAACACTACCACATTGCTAGATTTTACATTAAACTATCATGGTGATAGTAGATCACAGAGACCCCAATATCTCACTAAAAATAAGATATTACATAAAAACTATAACTTTAGTGTTCTAAACAGAAACGACTAGGCAACAAAACATTATAAAGACCTAATTAATAGTTAGAGATCACTACCTTACCATACTTGCTCAAAAACCCTAGCTTTCCATGCTCCAAGTCATCAAATGGGGCTTAGCTAGGTTTGTGAAGAGATTTAATGAGGTTTAGTGAGGATTTAGCTTGGTTTAGTGATGAACTAGGTAGGGTTTCAGTTGATGGGAGAGGAGATGAGAAGAAGAACTTAAATGAGAGAGTGTGAGTGATGAGGAGAATTAGGGTGTGAGAGTGGTGAAGAAAAATAGGGGTGTGAGGTTAGGATGAGCCATGCCCCTTTCTCTCTCCTCATTAAATGCTCCCCATGCCTGCCCCATGCCTCATCATTCCCATTGTCAACTCTCTCTCTCCTACTCAAGTCAACCCTAATTCAAACCCTTTGTTTTAAAAACTAAATAATTAAATAAATACATATAACATAATGGCATGAGGGTTAAGGTGCCATGGCTAGTTAAGCATGGTTAACACTTCCATAATCCCCAAGTTAACATGCACATGGGTATGCAAGCTAAAACAAATAATAATAAAATATTAACAAATTTTTATAAAATATGTGAAAACTATTTTGGTTAACTTCTTACTGAAAACCTGCATTATCGCTTAATTAACACTAATCGCATTCTAAGGTGTTACATGTACGCAGCCAACAAGATATGAATTCGAATTGGACGATAATGAAGACAGGTGGAACAAGAGGTTTGTGTGGATATTAACAAGCAGTTGTTAATCTCCATTGATACCAGAGAATTGATATGTATGTAGAGGCGTTGGATACGGCCAAATTTCAGAGGAAAGCCGTGCTG
Organism: Agapanthus africanus; assembly: GCA_030015575.1. Taxonomy (NCBI): domain Eukaryota; kingdom Viridiplantae; phylum Streptophyta; class Magnoliopsida; order Asparagales; family Amaryllidaceae; genus Agapanthus; species Agapanthus africanus. The sequence goes on along the minus strand of JASDDO010000026.1, from coordinate 391,583,814 downwards.
AGAACGCAGCTGTCCAGAAATGAGAAAAGGATTAAGTAAAGAGTGCTAACCTCCGTATAGTTCGGCATAGGTGAGATCGGAAGAGACCATAAGCAGGTTCTTTCCAGAATGCCATAGCGATAAGGATTTGCACCTAGGATCAGTTATATCGCGCAAAATCAGAGGGCTCGATGCCGCCATCAGTAACGTGCTGCTTTACGAGTGGTCATGTGAATTGGCCAAGAGATGATCAGAGGAGTGCCAGAGCAGGACCATTTCTGTCATTACACCTAACCGGGCTGACAAGCAGAAAGATTGTGGGATTGGTGATCTACAGAGAAAACAAGGACAAAGAGGCAGAGGATGCCAGACCATGAGCAGGAGGCAAGTGGATGTTCTTGTTCTGCCTGCTTTGGGCGCACCGGCATTTTTCGACATTAAAGGAGGTGTACCTCAATGTTAGTTATCGAGATTTGCTTTTTAGTGATCCGAGTATCAAACTTTTATCGCTTGGACTTGAGTTTTGATTATTCGGATTCATGATATTTGTTTTCGTGCACAGTTATTGCACTTAGTTTATGTTTTACACATCTATTACATTGGTTTATGATTTATGCATATCTATTGCACTTGATATCGATTTTGTCCATTTGTTGCACGTATTTATGACTCTATGTATTTCAATACAATCGATTTGATTTCGTGCATGTTGTATGCACTCGACTTGACTTATGCACTCGGTATAGCTCACATGTTCTTGAAGTGCATTGATTCAGATTTTGTGCATGCAGTTGCACACGTTTATGATTTTATATACCTTGTTATATTGACGTGTTTTCGGGCACCTAGTGCACTTGGTATTGGTTTTCGTGCATCTGTTGCACTAGATATTTTTGTGCGGACCTAATGCACTAGATTTAGATTTCGCGCACACTGGGCGCATGGGATGCGATTTTGCACACACCGAATGCACTTGATCGATATTTTTACTCGTGCATGAGTAGTTGCACTTAGTTGAGATTTCGTGCACTTTATATGCACTTGATGTTGTTGTCGTGCTCACCCGTTGCACTTGACAGATGTTTTCGTGCACACCAGTTGCACATAGTTTTTGCTTCTGTGCACATTCGTGGCACTTGTGTTTGACTTGGATTTCTAGGCGCACCAGACGCACGTGATATTGTATACGCCTTTTGAGGCTGATTTTACTCATGAGCATCATATCTTTATGATAGGTACTATATTATATAGTAACCGAGCAGGACAGGTCTGAGGACAGTACCTGAGTATTATTGCATGCATCAGTAATTACCAAGAGGTTTTCAAAAAGAAGCTATAGTCTCACTACTTTCCTACGTGCCCAAGAGGGACACAAACTTTTACAAGTAGAACCTTTTGGGATATTTCCAAAAAAAATAAGCGGGACGTATATTTTGAGCAAAATATATATAGACATATATCTATTTATTTACAAAATGAGCGCCCGCCAATTGTACCGTGAGTTACGCATCACACAACAGTTGGAAATGGTTTTGCATGAATTTTATTCAGCTTTTTAGATAGTTTTACAAGGATGCGTAATATATACGTATTATGATTTTGACTATCATATATTGATCTTCGTTGTGGCTTTCGAGACTTTCATCTCCATTATAACTCCTAAGATTTCGTGACGCTTGACCGAGTTTCAATTTGGAGTTTCGCATTCGTTTTCATACGCACACGATAATCTATGGCATACTTGAGTATTCCATGATTTCGGATCTCCGTTGATTTGACCGATTACCGAAATGTTTTAGTATTTTGGGGTTTAAATTTATATTCGGGGATCGAATTTATTTAATGGGCGAAGATTGTAACATTTTAGAAATATAAAATAATATTTTTGGTATTTAAATAATAAAATAATATATTTCACGAAAACTATTCGAGTATGAATTTGGGGTTTTCGTAAAATGGTATAATTAAATAGCAATATTTGGAAAATAATTGGATATTAATATGAATTATTAATTATAAAGGTATTTATTGGATTTGGACATTTTATAAATAATTATGCAATTAATTATATGCAAGTTATATTAAACGTTATTAGTGCACTACTAATCATGATTAAGCCAAATCCACTTTTATTAAGCCATGGCTAGTGCACCATGACACTTTTTATTGATTCATGCATGGCTTCTTAGTATTTTTTGATATTTGGGTTTTTAAAAGAAAAGAGAATGAGAGAGAAGAAAAAGAAAAGATAAGAAGAGACATGGGGGACAAGAGAGCATGGGCTAAGGAGAGAGAGAGAAAGAGAGGGGGGGTCATATCTGTTGGCTATAGTGCCCTCAAGGCAATTATCATAGTCATGGGCAGTTGATTATGATGATTGAGGGAGGACCTATACCGGTAGAACAGTCTTACTCGAGATGATAGTATATTATCTGGTTTGTCTTTATCATTATGTACAGTATTAGGTGGCATTACAGATCACTATTACATGTTGATAAAACCCATAGGATTCTTGCTTGACTACATTATGATGTAGATCATATACGTGGGAGCTGGGTGGTCTATAGGCCCAACCTTAAAAGTCCCTAGTCGTGGGAGTTTCGAGACTGGGCATAGATACTCCAGAGTAGACTAGTATATACTGATCGAGTCCCCGACGAGAGGCGGTGGCCGGTTTCACAAGCAATTGGTGTCAGTTTGTTCACCTAAGATGTATACATTTGCTCATTGGGTTATGAGTACACCGGACAGACTCGTCGGGAACATGCTAATTGGTATTATACGAATTGTCAGATAGCAGTTCCCAGGTGACATGTGTACAGGTTAGTCAATCGACCTGAGATCATCATTTGTCTCGTGTGAGTTCCTACTGTGATTTGATTACTACCTACGACGGCTCAAAGGTTTCATGCAAACAGGTTTTAGTTGGGTTCAGTCCCGAGCCACATGGTGGCAGTGAGCGAATCGTCAGGGGATTCGTCTCTCCCGGTATTGGGGGTTGATGTCGCGTTATGCACGGGTGGCCATCACCAGAAATCCTTGGCCAACGTAGTCGAGAATTACTGATTCGGATCAGTAGTTTCTCAGTGGGTGATGGGTTTCATACTGACATTAAATGTCCCGTTATTAGGGGTCTGACTTTATCCACCTCCTAGACTCGATATGCGATACTCATAGACGAACGGACCGGACTGTACGGATATTGTCACTGTCAGGCTCAGTAGGGATTTCAGGATGAGTTTGCTCGTCGTCCTCCCTTTCTCTCAACACCTGGGTAGCCGTTACGCACAGCTAGTGCCGCTGACGTGCTTGTGGTTAAATTCACTGCTAGTGTATTGATGAGTCTTTAGAGTCCCACACAGAGGGTTTCCTTGCTTCGGGAGAAACGATGTAGAGGCCGTATGGTTATATGACAGGGTTCGATCACATACGTGTACTTTTGCACGGATGATGTTCGGACGGATAATACTAGTGGGCTTTGGTTTAAGCCGGATCCTAGTATTATATTGTTGGATTATTTTAGTCTCATTGTATTCGTATTTTTCAGAATACGGATGCGGGTATGTATATAAGGTTGAAGAGTATTCTTGTAATTTCTTACAAGATTACTTTTACAAGATTACACCTCATCATGGTTTAGACCTTTTTGGATTAAAAGGTTATTGAGGTGGAGGATGACGTGCTTATTGCATTTTTTATGGCATGGCTAATTAGTGACCCATGGTTACTATTCTAGCATGCTTCGGGTTTTTGTTTGTCGTGAGATTATTTGTTGACTTGAGATAATTTTTGTTGACTCAAGATATTTTGGAGACATGGATATTTATTGGATGGCTCCATTATTTATTGAGTAATCTCACAACACACAAAAACACTAAGCCATTTTTCATTCTCTCTCCTACAACACTCTCATCTCTCATGGCTTCTTCTTCTTCCTCCATCCTAACTCTCTCATGTGTTGAGAAAGCTAAGGTGTTTAGAGACAAATTAATCCTTCATTAGAATCTACATGATCTTGGCTATCTAGTTTACCAAACTAGATACCCTAGTTACTTTTGTTATGAAGTAGAAGCTCGTTTCATAAATCCTCGGGTGGATCCTCTTCGATGGAGAGAGACCGGAGATCAAGCTTGATCATGGAGGCCTCTAGGAGCTTGGGAAGGTGGTTGAAGACCGAAGGACACGGATCAATTCTGTATAATCACTCTAACCTTTTAGTTTAGCTCATATACATGTTTTTGTTATCTAGGGCTTATGGGTCGATCCGGGTTATGGGTTGTTCTATCGCCGATTTTTTAAAAATTTTGTTTCGCAATGGCCACGGTTTGATGGCCGGGGCGCTTGCATAACCCAACACAATCTCCCACTTGCACTTTAGGCTAATTATTGCGATGTCGCATACTCACAGCCCGTGTGATAACGAACACCCAACTCCTCTACTAATCAGTCTCGCAAAGCTCGTTTGCGAAACAATTGTGTTCGAGAAATTGCCTCAGTGAGTGGATCCACAGCAATGTTTCTTTCTGTATCTCTCTATATCTCAACTTCATGGAGAAAGCTATCTACCGAAATGAGCAATACCTGTCTTAGAATATGTTTGGATATCTGATGGGACCCAGTTCACAAATGAACTTCAAATACAGCAAACTTCTTAGACTGTATTGTCCACTGAATTTAATCAGTATCCTATGCCATGCCTTCCTCAGTATCCGCTTGGACCACCTGTCCAACATACTGTCCCTCAAAAGATGGAAAACTAAAACTCTAACAGACACTATGTCATCCAGGTCACCTTGGAAGCCTGATATGATAACCGTCTCCTGAAAGAGGCTGCCATTACCTTATCCCAAGAACATCCACTTATGTTCTTAACTACTTCCCAATGTTTCTCTAGGGTTGGATTAATATATATGCTTATTGCAGCTAGTGTAAAAACAACATCTAGTGTCGTACTGTTAGTTATATGTATGCCCTAGAGGCCATTACTATACATGAGATGTATATTGTAGTGGATGCTTGGACATATATAGGGAGGACTTTCTTGCTCGACATGATAGTATGCTATCTGGTTACTCTTTATCTTAACGTGTACACTGATTGTCTCTCTGTCACATGTTGGTAATGCCATTAGGATGTGTACTTGACTACCTGGACTATGATGCGGATCATACTAGTGGGGACATGGTAGTCCATTCTTCAAGGTCCCTAGTCGTGGGTGTATCGAGACGGGGCATCGATATACCAGAGTAGACTAGCGTATACCTTCTCGACCCATGTAGATGGGCGATGGATGATCCCATATCCATTGATGTTTGACATCAGAGATGATATACGGGTGCTCAGTGGAGACTGGGTACACTGGACAGACTCGTCGAGAACTCCCAGATGGTATTATACCTTACGTCAGATGGCAGTTCTCTGGTGATACTGGTACAGGTTAGTCTGTAGACTCGAGATCGTCAGAGAGTCTTGTGTGATTCCCACTGTGCTTTAATTTCCACCTTACCACGTCCAAGAGGGCGTGCAAAACGGTGGTTTTTGGGTACAGTCCCGAGTCACATGGAGGCAATAAGCGATAGGAGGGGTTTCGTCTCTCCCGGTATTGGTGGTTGATGTTGCGCTATGCTCGATTGGCCATAACAGGGAAGTCCTGGCCAGGGCTGGTTTAAAGATTTACTGGTAAGTGTTACCAGTAGTTTCTCGACCCGTTATGAGCCTCATATCGGCAAGACTTATCGGTTATTGGGGTCTGACGTTTACCACCCCTAGACTTGTTATGCGACATATCAGACGACGAGACCGGACTGTACGGTAGTGTCACTGTCAGGCTTTTTGCAGGAGTTGGAGCGGGCTTGCTTGCTGATCTTCTAATCGCTCAATACCCGGGTATCCGTTACATCCAGCTAGTACCGCTGACGGCTTGTGGGTGCTTGATATGATCATCACCTACTGCCGGCGTATTGACGAGTCTTTAGAGTCCTACATAGAGGTTTTACTGGCTCAGGCAAAACGAAATAGGAGCGCATATGTGATATGTGTGGGACCGAGAATAATGCGTGTATGCGATACCGTATTCTATTCTCGCGATATTTGTATCGATCGGTTATATGCGATATAACCAGGTTATCGAATCAAGGGTTGATTCGATAAGTCGATACATTGGATGTTATTCAGTTATATGAGATATAACCGGATTATTAAGTCAAGTGTTGATTTAATAATTTAGTGTATAATTGTATATGTGATATACTAATTTACATTAACTAACATTGGGTCACTTAAGCATTTGTTTTTCTCACCAGTGCACAACTTAATATATATGTGATATATATTAATTTGTGTTCATTTTGTATCATGGTTGTTGATACACACTACATGGGTGTATGAGACATACACCATTATAATTATATTGGTAGGATTTTAAAATACAAAGTAAATACAAAATTAGTGGATAATTGTTCAAGTGCATGAAGTTTCATGAAGCTTGTGAGTGCATTGACCAAAGTCCACTAGTTTTGTTTTACTTAGGATTTTTATAAACCTAACCACTATAATTAGCCATGGTTATGTCTCTACATGAGTTAGTATATGATACCCACTCACCCATGGTTAGCTCTCTCTCTCTCTCTTGATTAGTTTCATTCTCATTTTGAGCTCATCTTCTTCCTCCTTCAATTTCTTTCTAGGGTTTGAAAAAGAGAGAGAAACAAAGTGAGAAAAGAAATTCTAAAGTATACCCATTTCCTATTTCATCATCCTCTACTAGACTAGCACTTTAGTTTAGGGTGTTTGCTTTACTAATTCTCTAGTTAGTGAAGTAGAAGCTTGAGTTCATATTCCCTCGACGTAGATCATCTTCGGCCTCGAAGACTTCAAGCAAAATCATTGCCCTCTTCTCATGGAGCCGTCCGAGAGTCCGGGAGCACGATGATCGCAGCGAAGGGACTACTACAAGGAGCTTAAGAAGTGAAGGACCGATCTACAAATGTTGTATTTCGTATTCACTTTGATGTAAATGTTATTTACATGCATGTGTTACCTTAATTATCTAGCAAAGATCTTTTTTAGAGTTATTCGTCAAGGCTAAAATTTTAATCGGGCATGGTTCATGCCTTGTAGAACCTTCTTAGAGTGCTTAGTAACCCTACAGTGGTATCAGAGCCTAGCTAGAGCATTAGGCGACGTGTATACGAAGTTAAAACCCCGATCGAACCCGGAAACGACAAAGTAAACCCCTCTGTGGAAATTTTTTCAAAACTGGGTTTTTTCTGGATTAAAAATGCTTAAAAAAATCAGCAGGCAATTATATGGAAAACTATGCAAAACGACAACGTTTGGCGCCCAAAGTGCCGTGGAACCGCGGCACGAGCAGGCTCCCGCAGCGGTTCCGCGGCCATAAGGTGACGTCACGCTTATCTTTTTGCACAGTAATGTTCCTATTTAATTTCCTGATGTTTCTGAGTATTTTTAATTTATACTCAAGTGTTGAGTTTTCTGGGTTGTATTGGGAGCTCATTGATTCGATCGGAAAGTTTAACTTCGTCTATGTGTTATTTCGGGTAATTTTTAGAACGTGTTAAAAAGTTCGAACGGATATCAATAACTCACTTTTTCCCCTGCCGGAAAATTTCCAAGTGTTGGATTTTTCCGTTGTTTAAGAACATCTGAATCGTGCAAGTTACGCAATGGACCCTCTTGAAGACAACAAACCTTAACTCGATTATGTGACCGTCTTGAACTGCCTTTTGAACCTTAGGGTTTGGGGCAGTACGGCGTTGCCAAATGTGAGGCGTTGGTTTGACCCTTCTACGGCTGGACCATTGGTACTGTGGCATGTGATGGATGTTTTTAAACTAACCTCAAGTGTTGAGAACTATTTGGGAAAACTTGGGAGTTTGATCATTCGATCGGAAAGTTTAACATTGTCTATTTATCTGGAATGTGATACAATATTTGGAATCCACAAGTAGTTATGAGATAACTAATTTGGATGTTATAAACATAGCAGTTTAGTCTCAAATGATCGGTTGCCACGGAATTTTAATGCGATCAAAAGTCCGTCGCAATAACGTAGCGTACGCAGATACTCGCCGGGTAAACATAATAGACAGCCATGCCCTATAGCCCCAACCAAGTGACTGTAGGAGAACCCCGTCGCCAAAAGCATCCGTTCGGGTGCTCGCGGCAGCGGTGTTCCGCCTTAGTACACTTCGTCGACGTCATCCGGGGGTGCGGCCGTCTACTAAAGTTTGCGACGAGCATTCGATCACATATCGGGAATCTTGTTGAATTGCCCGACTAGATATTGAAAAGTGTTTTCGATATAGAGACTAAAATGCGGGGTTTATAATTGTTAGGCATGCGATGTCTAAGGAGATTGCGGATTCCAACTGTTGTAGTTTTACACTTTCTTTTCTGCGACCGTAAGTGTAATATGTGTTACCGCCGGTTTCGTTGCTATATGTCAATGACAATTGGGATGCGCATATTTACTTACGTTGATGATATGTGATGTTATGAGTTGCTGGATATGTTATATTGGATCGTCGTGTTCTGAATAGCCGGGGGTTTTATGTGAGATGAGGGTTTTTATTTTCATTCATGTAAAATTTAATGTATGTAATATTCTTTTATTGGGGTACTTCCGGAATGAGGTTGATGTCACTATTTGTATATTATTTACTTTTCCGCGCTAGGTTAGACCCAAGGAGGTGAGCATAAGTAACCGGGTTTTGGAGTCCAGTGGGAGACCAACTCGAGGAGTCAAGTCTGGGTCTCCTAACTCTAGAATTGGAAGGGTTGCTTGCTGCTCTCGTAGGGGTCTAGGGGTGTGGGTTTTGCTATTCATCGCGACCGTGGAATCCGTGTTTTATAGAGGCTCAAAATAAAACACGGACGTCCTAGTATATCCAATGTTTCATATGTTTCTTCTGCTGCCATATCTGTGATGTGATCATTTGATATGTTGTGATAAATACTGTATATAGTATATATGATATATTATATAGACGTTACTTATGTTTTACACCCGTGCTAGCCCTGTCCCGCTCTGCCGTTAGTTACCTAACCTAACGGTGCACGAGGGGACATCGAGGTGAATGCGGATGGCATAAGTGTACGTCATATTTATCTGTGATGTTTAGGTGATTTAAATGATGGGACTTCATTAATGTGATTAATGAAAGAAAAGAAACCTAAAATATGTTGTGGAATCGAATTATCAAAAACAGATAGCTACAGTTCTTGCTTTGCATCGCGGTGTTCCTTGTAGAACATCCTGGACCTTATTCGATAAGAAAAGGGCCGAGATCCCTTCACCGGGAGTGACCCCTTTAGCAATGACTGGCAGATGCTATAGCCCTCGGTTTTTTCTTTTGATTGCTTTTCTAGTTCTTGCTTTGCACAGTGATATATATGATATATCCTGCACCTCATTCGATAAGGAAAGAGCCAAGATCCCTTCACCGGGAGTGACCTCTTTAGCGAAACTAGTAAAAGCCTCAAAACACTCCATTTTAAAATCATTTGATTCTACAACGATATCAAGTTCATTACGCAATAGGTTTTCAGAAAAACCTGTCGTAGCCCTTCGTCATTTCAGATAAGTTCTACTTAGTATTCGTGCTACGTTTGTTGGCGCCAAGGCGTAGTGTGCGGTAGCTAACTAGTATTTATCTGCTTATGCATATGATGCAGATTGGATTAGGGTAGTCGTGCGACTTTGTTGGCCTGCGTCAAGGGTCGTGCGGGTGGGTTTAATTCAATCAACAAATGACGGGTTGAACATGACTAGCGCACTGTGGTTTGTTGGCCTGCGTCAAGGTCATAGGACGCTAGGGGTAAAAATATTATCGGGAATTTCAAGTGTTGAAATTTGCAATGAGATTGCATACCTTCTATGAGATGGTTGGATCCCGATACCCACTGCGAGTAAGAGTTACTCCTGGGAGAGTTTTACACATTATAATTAGCCGATCGAGTAGGTGTCTAGAAAGGTGTCAACGGGGTTACGCCTCTGGGAAAACGAGGTTTACTTTAATTAGGTCCGTGCGAAAGCACGGGGAACCTCCCTCAAAGTACCGACACTGGCCTGGCTGAATGATTGGCGAAGTTGTAGGGTGTAATTAATCCCGGCTAGTCTTTCCTTTTAGGGTTTGAAGGAAGATTTGATAAAAACAGTGGGAGCCATCCTGATTAGATAAAATAATAACCAATCTAATCTTGCAAGAGCGCACGCAGAGTGTTTTCTTCTCTCTCTCTCTCCAGGTAGCGACCATGTCACGCCTTAATCAAGATAGTAATACGGATGTATTGACCGAACCCGCTTATTATACTGCGCTGGGGAACGTTGGTCCCGCTCCAACTTATAACTGTTATAAGACCGAGCAGGAAATAGGTGATTACCAGAATTCCCGTGCCGCCCAAACGAAGAAAGTGCATGTTGATGCATCATCTTTGGGTGTGTTCATTACAGAGAACTGTTTCTCAGTATCCTTTACATCCTGCGTATGAGATACCGAATCAGGATCCCACATATGTAATTTGTTACATGGGCTACAGATATGTAGAGAACTGAGAACGGGTGATAAGTTTCATGAGATAGAAACGGTGCAAGTGTTGCAGCCAAGTCTGTTGGTCACTATCACCCTGTATTACCAGAATACATTGATTCTGAACAAATGTTATTAGATACTGAACCAGATATACAACATCATATCAGTCTCTTTATTAGTAATGAAAGGATATAATTTTGTATTGTTGGATAATGTTTTGTACATTTCCTATATCAAGAGTTGATCGGTTCAGGCACGTTATCTAAAAGCATTGACGTTCTAAATCAAACTACAGTTCTTAGTATACAGAACACACACAAGAGGAAGAGTTCAGAAATGATCGAATCCTTCTTGAGGTACTGTAGACTAGGTTATATCAATGTGACCTGACTAGCTGAAGTTACATATAGATGCATATTTAAATTAGTTTGAATTTACATCTTGTGAAACTTGCCGGTCATGTCACAGAGATAAAATGACCATAGCTCTGTTTTTAGGAAACAGAGAAAGAGTTAGTGAACTCTTGGGATGATACATGTTGATGTATGAAGGTCCCCTGTCTACACATGCCAAGACCGGTTCTTTGTACTTCATTACATTCTCTGATGATCTCTCAAGATTCAGACATATGTTCCTGTTGAAACACAAGTCCGAAGCTTTTGAGATATTCACAGAATATAAGTTAGAAAGTAGAGAACCAAAACGGGTATAAGTATTATGTCCTTTGATGTGATTATGGAGGAGAATACTTGAGCATGGGATTCCTGGACTATTCTAAAGGAGAATGATATTTTCTCTCAGCATTACTCTGTAAGTCCACGTTGCCTACCCCGGTGCATACGGGGAGGCGGAATCGTTATGAAAAATTCGATTTTTACAACACTAGGCAACATGGACTAACCAAAGGAGGGATCTTTGCTAAACATAAACTAACTACCAAGCTAAAAGAGTTAGCTACTCGGTTAAGGGGTTATACCTAAGTCTTCAAGTTCTTCTCTTCTTGCTCCTTGGAGTGTGATGAACGGGTTCTCCTTGTCGCCTTCTCTTGCCGAAGAATGATCCACCCGAGGGCCTCTACCTTTGGCTCCAACCTCAAACTAGAAGTAAATAAGGTTCTTGGTGTGCTAAACCTAGAACCTTAGAAAGAGTAGAGAGTAATTTTGAAGGTTTTATCTCAAGCTCAATGGTTCTCAACTCATGAGAGGGGAGAGCTTTGAGAGAGAGGAAGAGGATGAGAGAGAACGAGAATGATAGAATTGTAAGTCCATGTCACGCACCCCACTAACTCGCGGGGAGGCGGAATATATGAAAAACGATTATCAAAGCTTCGTAACACGGACTTGAGCGCATGAATCGTAATCTAAACCATTGCTAACGTTATACTAGAGGTTTAACTACTCGGTACCGGAGTTATACCTCACGTTACATGTCCTTCGGGTCTTCATCGCTGTCCTCCACTCCTCGTAGGCTCCTTGGAACATCGGCAACTTCACGGCCTCCTCGAATCAAAGACGATCCACCCGAAAGCTTCTACGCCAAGCTTAATCTCAAACTTGAGATAACTAGGTTGCTTAAAGTGCTAATCTAAGCTACCTAGAGGATATAGAGTGAGGTTATGAATGTTTTAGTCTAGCTAACCCTTGATCTCAACACATGAGAGGTTAGGGTTTCAAGAGAGAGTGAGCTTGAGGAGAGAGAAGGAGAAGATTAGAATGAGAACAAAAAATCCTTCTCACTTGAATATATGATACATAATGAATTATCAAATAATATCAATTAATTGATTATTCACCATGTTTCATTTAATCAAGGAGAGTGATTCATCATATGAGTCATTAGATCATTAATGAAGCATTAATGATATGATGAATCATATAAATGAGTCACTCAAAGTAATCATGAAAAAGCCACCTCACCCCCTCATGTCACCACTCTTCTAGAACCTTCTCGACAAATTACGAGAATGCCCCTCCAATCCGTGAAAACACGGAAAAACTTTAGACTGTATAAATCCAATAACCTTATACTAGAATCTGGCTTAAACCAATGCCGGCTAGTATAAACTGTCCGAAAAGTCATACGTGCGAAAACACACGTATACATCCGAACGCTCGTCGTAAAACCATACGACCTCTATATCGTTTCGCCTGGAGCAGGGAAACTCTCTGTGTGGGACTCTAAAGACTCGACACTACGCTGGCAGTGGGTTTAACCACAGACCGCAAGCGGCACTAGCTGTACGTAACGGTCCCCAGGTAGATGTCGATAAGAAGGCCGATGAGGTAAATCATCCGAACTCCCACTGAGCCTGATGTGACAATCTCCGTACAGTCCGGTCTGTTCGCCTAAGACTATCGCATATCAAGCCTAGGGGGCGGCAAGCGTCATTCCCCTAATAGCTGTATAAGTCGTGTTTGAGCGAAGCCCATTACGCCCTGAGAAGCTACTGGAACCTACCAGTATATCTCGCTTGCCCTGGCCAGGGACTTTGCGTAATGGCTCTCTGACACAGTGCGATATCAACTCCCAATACCGGGAGAGACGAATCCTATCTAACCGCCACTGCCTCCAAGTGCTCGGGACTGCACCCAACTGCTACCTGTTTGCACGACTCCTTTGAGCCATGGTAGGGTAGCAATCTAAGAACAGTGGGACACACTCGAGGCGAAGTAGCAGTGTCAAGTCTGCGGACTATGCTGTACTCATGTCACCTGGGAACTGACAACTGACGATGGGTATAATACCAACCAATCAGTTCCTCGGCGAGTCCTGTCCGGTGTACCCGTAACCTAACGAGCACCTGTATACTATCTCCAGTACGGCGTACTGATGGCTGTGGGACAGACCATTTCCCCAACTGGGATGAGAAGCGTATACACTTAGTCTACTCCGGAATATCGATGCCCTATCTCGACAATCCAACGACCAGGGACCTGTATAGGATATTGCTTATAGACTACCCAGCCCCCACTAGTGTGACTGCCATCACGACGCTGGTAATCAAGCAAAGATCCTATGGGCTCTACTAATATGTATAAGTGATACGTTACAAGAGACATATGCACATATTAAAGTAGACACAAACCAAGTAGCATACTACCATTTTTAGCAAGACTGTATATATAACTGTGAATATCCCAAGCTTCCATTAAGTAATATACAATCCAGTATGATACAATAATGGCCTCTAGGGCATATACACTAACAATCTCCCACTTGCACTAGGGCCATGAGCTGGAATATCGTAGACCTGTCATCTCGAATAGCCTCTCGAACTGCGTTTGAGGAATGGCCTTTGTGAATGGATCAGCAATGTTATCCTCCGTCTTTACTCTCTTCACCTCGATCTCCCGGCGATCTATGATCTCCCTGATCAGGTGATACCGCCTTAAGATGTGTCTGGACTTCTGATTAGACCTGGGTTCCTTCGCTAAAGCAATAGCGCCGTTGTTGTCACAATACAGAGGTATTGGATCAAAACTGGTAGGAACCACCTGATGTTCTGTGAGGAACTTCTTCATCCAGACTGCTTCTTTTGCGGCATCGCAAGCAGCTATGTACTCTACTTCCATCGTTGAGTCAGCAACGGTCTCCTGTTTGGAACTCTTCCAACAGACCGCCCCTCCATTGAGGGTAAAGACATAACCCGACATGGACTTGGAGTCATTTTTGTCACTCTGGAAGCCGGAGTCGGCAAAGGCCTCCATCTGAAGGTCTTTTCCGCCATACACCAAGAACATCTCCTTAGTCCTCCTCAGGTACTTGAGAATGTTCTTTACTGCTATCCAGTGCTTCTCCCCTGGGTTTGCCTGATACCGGCTTAAAACGCTCAATGCGTATGCTACATCTGGTCTGGTACATAACATCGCATACATTATAGAGCCTACCGCAGAAGCGTAGGGTATAATTGACATGCGATCCCTTTCCAAATCAGTCTTGGGAGATATCTCTTTGGAGAGGGTGATTCCATGACAAGCCGGTAGGTTACCGCGCTTAGAATCATCCATACTGAATCTCTTCACTATGGTGTCTATGTACCTGGACTGTGAAAGTCCCAATATCCTCTTTGATCTATCACGACAGATCCGGATCCCCAGAATGTAGGTGGCATCACCCAAGTCTTTCATGGAGAATTTATGTGACAAGAATATTTTGACTGACTGTAACATAGGAATATCATTTCCTATTAGGAGAATGTCGTCCACGTACAAGAAGAGGATACTACAGCTCTTCCTACAATCTTACTGTATATGCATGGTTCATCTGGATTTTTGATAAAGTCAAATTCTTTGACAGCATCATCAAAACAGATGTTCCAACTCCGCGATGCCTGCTTTAGTCCATAAATGGACTTAAGCAGCTTGCATACTTTACCGCTGCTCCCACTCTGAATGAATCCTTCTGGCTGATCCATATAGACGCTTTCTTCCAAATTACCATTTAGAAAGGCCGTCTTTACGTCCATCTGCCAGATTTCATAATCGTGGAAGGCAGCAATAGTAAGAAGGACCCGAATAGATTTAAGCATAGCCACTGGAGAAAAGGTTTCGTCGTAGTCCAAACCAGGTCTTTGACGGAAACCCTTTGCAACAAGTCTAGCCTTATAGGTTTCAACCTGTCTATCTACACCAATCTTCTTTTTGAAGATCCATTTGCATCCTACGGGTTTTACCCCATCTGGAGCAATATCCAAAGTCCATACTTTGTTGGTGTACATGGACTCCATTTCGGTCCGCATTGCATCCAGCCATTTTACTGAGTCACTGCTCTGAATGGCTTGCTGGAAGCTAGTAGGCTCATCGTAATCAATAGTGCAATCCTCTCTATCCCCGTCTATGAGAAAACCGTAGTATCTCTCGGGCGGATGAGATTGCCTACTACTCCTGCGGAGTGGCGTCGGGATGTCCTGTTCTCCTGAACCTTCTTGTTCTACCAAGGTTTCAGTAATAGCTTGTGGTTCTAGAATTTCTTCCAGCTCTATTGCTCTCCCACTCTTCTGATTTTCTAAAAACTCAGTTTCCAAGAAGCGGGCATGTTGAGAAACAAAGACCTTTTGTTCCTCTGCGTAATAGAAACAATATCCCATAGAGTTCTTTGGATATCCCACAAACTTACACTGTACTGAGCGTGCCTCGAGCTTGTCCGCATGCTGCTTCTTTACAAAAGCTGGACATCCCATGTCTTAAGATACTTAAGACAGGGTTTCTTCCCACTCCACATCTGATATGGTGTGGTAGGCACAGTCTTGGTTGGAACTCGGTTTAAAAGATATGCAGCTGATTCTAGTGCATAACCCCAGAAAAATCGCGGTAACTCAGCGTTACTCATCATGGAATGTACCATATCCAATAGGGTTCGGTTCCGTCTCTCCGATACACCGTTATGTTGTGGTGTGTATGGAGGAGTAAGCTGAGAGAGAATTCCATTCTCTTTTAAGTAACCTAGGAACTCGGCATTTAAGTATTCACCACCTCGATCAGATCTCAGTGTCTTGATACTTTTGCCGGTTTGTTTTTCCACTTCATTCTTGTATTCTTGGAATTTCTCAAAGGCCTCGGATTTATGCTTCATTAAGAAGATATATCCATACCTAGAGAAATCATCCGTAAAAGTAATGAAATAGGAATAACCACCTCGCGCATGTGTAGACATTGGACCGCACACGTCACTGTGTACGAGTCCCAAGAGCTCGCCTGCTCTTACTCCGTGTCCAGTAAACGGAGTCTTTGTCATCTTTCCTATGAGACAAGATTCACAAGTAGCATAAGATTGATATTCGAATGGATTCAAATATCCTTCTCTATGTAACTTAGTCAACCTTCTCTCATTGATATGACCTAGTCTACAATGCCATAAGAAAGCCTGATTTGTTTCCGGAGACTTTCTTTTAAGTGTGTTCTGGACACTGAAAATCTGAGCTTGATTTAATACGTATATTCCGTTTTCTAATGTACCTGACCCAATCAAATCTTGATTTAGGTGGATGTGAACCACATCTCTTGTAAAAGCAAAATCATATCCTTCCTTAGAAAGTAAGGGTACAGATATGATATTACAAGTCGTACCTGGTACATAAAAACAGTTACGCAGAATCAATATCTACCCAGTTGTCATCCCAAGATGATATTCCCCTACGGATTCAGCGTCCATGCTCATTCAGTTAGCAACTGTGAGGGTCATGTCACCTATCCCGATAACCCTACGATTTTTCAGAGCCTGTAATGAATTACAGATGCGAGTTCCTGATCCGGTATCCAATACCCAGGAAGTAGGGTTAACTGACATACAGTTCTCTATCATAAACACACCTGAAGTCGAAGCCACAACATGCTTCGTATCCTGGCTACTGGCTTCTAAAGCCCTGCAATCACTCTGCAAATGCCCAATCCCATAGCAATAGGATTGTCCCTCAATAGGGTGGTCCAGCTTGTCATAGGCAATGGACATCTGGACAGACTTTTGCCAGTCATATAAGTCAGATTCAGTCAAATTATTATCTAGATGTAACCTATGTGTGGTCACAGGGTCGCTGCAATTTTAAGAGAGAGAAGAAGATACTATTAGCATGATGCTCTTGCAAGTTTAGAGTGGTTTAATTTATCTAAACAGGATGGCTCCCACTGTTTCTCGAATCCCTCCTCAAACCATAAAAGAAGAATTAGCCAGGACAATTCTCACCGTACAATACTTGCTTAACCGTTCAGCCAGGCCAGTGTCGATACTTCGAGAGAGGTTTTCCAACGCTTTCGCGAAGTTCCTTAATTAAATAACCTCTTTTCTCTGGGGGCGTAACCCCGCTGACACCTTTCTTGGCACCTACTTGGTTTATAGCATTGATCGTTAAGTGACGAATCTCCTGATAAGTAGCATGTACTCACAGTAGGATCGGGATCCAAAATATCATCGTATGATAATGTTGAAGGAATCCTACAAACATTCATCAAACTCCAAAATGGTATGCTCTCTCTGCAAATTTCAGTTACTTTAGAAATTCCCGATGTGGATTTTTGCCCCATGCTCTTATGACCTTAACTTTAGTCAACAAATCATAAGTCACATGTCAAGTTCTACCCGTCATTGTCCAGGTTAATTTGAACCCACCCGTACATACCCTTGACTTTAGTCAACAAGGTAATACGACTGTCCCAAACCAACGCATCTATCTATGCTGCATATAAATATCCAACAGCTACCAAACACTGTGCCTTGACTTTAGTCAACAAACACAGCTTGAATACTATTGACTATCTATATGAAATGACGGAGGGTTACGAATGGTTTTGGCAAAACCGTGAACGTAGTGAACTTGATATAATCGAAGGAACCTGATACTTTTTAAAAGGAGTGGTTAAAGCTCCGCAATTTTAAAAAATTCTGCTCTTTTAAAATAACCGAGTGGTTTCTTTTAAATTTGTTCCAACGATTAAACTTTGGTTTATTTTCTTTGCATTTATAATAATGCGTCCCATCATTAACCTATCATTGCAGAAAACAACGAAAATATAACGTCCTCTTATGCCATCCGCATTCGCCACGGGGTCCCGTCATCACCCGTTAGGTTACTTAACTAACGACAGAGCGGGGGCTGGGCTAGCGCGGGTGTAAAACATAAGTGACGTCTAAATAGCTATCATAAATATAGATATTTTACATTCGTCTGACGCAATGATATACATTCCAGAACACAGATAAACAATATTGGATTTGCAAGCAATCTGTATTTCTTTTGAGCCTGCAAGAAAAGACAGATTACACAGTTGTGATGAATAGCCGTTACCCCACCCAAGATCCCTACGGGTACGGCAAACTACCCGCCCGGCAGTTTGTGTACCCCACCTTGGATCTGTCCTAGGAGCAAAAACAGTAAAAAGAAATAATACAACGGTGGCTACAACCGCAACCTGGATGTGCCCCGCAAAATAATATTACAACTTATTACAATTACATCGAATGAATTAATACAATAACCCATCACAAAACCCGGCTATTCACCACAACAGTCCAATACAGTTTATATACACAAACAGATAAAATCCATTACAGAAATGTG
Organism: Agapanthus africanus; assembly: GCA_030015575.1. NCBI lineage: Eukaryota > Viridiplantae > Streptophyta > Magnoliopsida > Asparagales > Amaryllidaceae > Agapanthus > Agapanthus africanus. Next base: position 391,565,232 of record JASDDO010000026.1, on the reverse strand, counting down.
CAACCCCCTGCCAACCGACATACTAGCAGTTAGGGGAGGTTTACGAACACATTAAACATTACAGATAAAGATCCAATTAGCAAATTGATTAGAACATCGATCGAATACCAAAATCCGTGTCTACCCCAAAAGCAAATCATCACAGAGGCAACCTGGGCAGAAACAGTATATACAGGAAAACAAAAAACCCAAAAATATGAATTACTGTGAAACTCCGAGTCAACTCGGCGTTGACTCGGCGGCGGATCCGCGGCAGAAGCTCTCTATTGCCGCGGATCCGCGGCCGTTTAGTCGAGTTGCCTCCTCGAATTTTCCCAGATTTCTTATAATTCCCTGCTGTGAATTTTAAGGTATGTCAAAAATTTTTTGCGACACTTTTAAAATTAACAGAAACTGTCAAGGATAGGTGTTTTGTTTTTCGTGTTTTTCCGTCGATCGAACTTCTAATCAGTTGCTAACAAGCTAGTAATGGTTTAGTTGGCTCTGATACCACTGTAAGTCCATGTCACGCACCCCACTAACTCGCGGGGAGGCGGAATATATGAAAAACGATTATCAAAGCTTCGTAACACGGACTTGAGCGCATGAATCGTAATCTAAACCATTGCTAACGTTATACTAGAGGTTTAACTACTCGGTACCGGAGTTATACCTCACGTTACATGTCCTTCGGGTCTTCATCGCTGTCCTCCACTCCTCGTAGGCTCCTTGGAACATCGGCAACTTCACGGCCTCCTCGAATCAAAGACGATCCACCCGAAAGCTTCTACGCCAAGCTTAATCTCAAACTTGAGATAACTAGGTTGCTTAAAGTGCTAATCTAAGCTACCTAGAGGATATAGAGTGAGGTTATGAATGTTTTAGTCTAGCTAACCCTTGATCTCAACACATGAGAGGTTAGGGTTAGGGTTTCAAGAGAGAGTGAGTTTGAGGAGAGAGAAGGAGAAGATTAGAATGAGAACAAAAAATCCTTCTCACTTGAATATATGATACATAATGAATTATCAAATAATATCAATTAATTGATTATTCACCATGTTTCATTTAATCAAGGAGAGTGATTCATCATATGAGTCATTAGATCATTAATGAGGCATTAATGATATAATGAATCATATAAATGAGTCACTCAAAGTAATCATGAAAAAGCCACCTCACCCCCTCATGTCACCACTCTTCTAGAACCTTCTCGACAAATTACGAGAACGCCCCTCCAATCCATGAAAACACGGAAAAACTTTAGACTGTATAAATCCAATAACCTTATACTAGAATCTGGCTTAAACCAAAGCCGGCTAGTATAAACTGTCCGAAAAGTCGTACGTGCGAAAACACACGTATACATCCGAACGCTCGTCGTAAAACCATACGACCTCTATATCGTTTCGCCTGGAGCAGGGAAACTCTCTGTGTGGGACTCTAAAGACTCGACACTACGCTGGCAGTGGGTTTAACCACAGACCGCAAGCGGCACTAGCTGTACGTAACGGTCCCCAGGTAGATGTCGATAAGAAGGCCGATGAGGTAAATCATCCGAACTCCCACTGAGCCTGATGTGACAATCTCCGTACAGTCCGGTCTGTTCGCCTAAGACTATAGCATATCAAGCCTAGGGGGCGGCAAGCGTCAGTCCCCTAATAGCTGTATAAGTCGTGTTTGAGCGAAGCCCATTACGCCCTGAGAAGCTACTGGAACCTACCAGTATATCTCGCTTGCCCTGGCCAGGGACTTTGCGTAATGGCTCTCTGACACAGTGAGATATCAACTCCCAATACCGGGAGAGACGAATCCTATCTAACCGCCACTGCCTCCAAGTGCTCGGGACTGCACCCAACTGCTACCTGTTTGCACGACTCCTTTGAGCCGTGGTAGGGTAGCAATCTAAGAACAGTGGGACACACTCGAGGCGAAGTAGCAGTGTCAAGTCTGCGGACTATGCTGTACTCATGTCACCTGGGAACTGACAACTGACGATGGGTATAATACCAACCAATCAGTTCCTCGGCGAGTCCTGTCCGGTGTACCCGTAACCTAACGAGCACCTGTATACTATCTCCAGTACGGCGTACTGATGGCTGTGGGACAGACCATTTCCCCAACTGGGATGAGAAGCGTATACACTTAGTCTACTCCGGAATATCGATGCCCTATCTCGACAATCCAACGACCAGGGACCTGTATAGGATATTGGTTATAGACTACCCAGCCCCCACTAGTGTGACTGCCATCACGACGCTGGTAATCAAGCAAAGATCCTATGGGCTCTACTAATATGTATAAGTGATACGTTACAAGAGACATATGCACATATTAAAGTAGACACAAACCAAGTAGCATACTACCATTTTTAGCAAGACTGTATATATAACTGTGAATATCCCAAGCTTCCATTAAGTAATATACAATCCTGTATGATACAATAATGGCCTCTAGGGCATATACACTAACAAGAATTAGAAGATAATGATAACCTTCTCACATATATGTGTGAATTATGATAATTAAAAATTAGCTAAAGATAATTGTGATGGTTAATCTTGAAATGACCATTATCATTTCACATTAATTACTTTTGCAAGAATCAAATAGCATCTTTCATATGAAATGATGATGGTCAATATGTCAACATAAGTCAACAAGTCAACCATAGTCAAATGGTCAACAAGCCTAACCATAACACAATTATAATTAACTAATATTAATAATCATATTTCACACATAAACATTAGGTTTAAGAAAATGACAATGGTCATCAACCCTAATGAAAGTCCTCTGCCTCTGCCTCAGTCAACTGTGCATACACACCCGTATCCGTGTTCCGAGGAACATGAATACAAAGAGATAAAACCAATCCCAAAACATATACTAGGATCTGGCTTAAACCAAAGCCCGCTACTATAAGCTGTCCGGACACCAAACGTGCACAAGTGCGCGGATGTGAACGAACCCCGTTGCAAAACCATGCGACCTCTACTCGTTTTGCCTAAAGGAGAATAACCCTCTGTGTGGGACTCTAAAGACTCGACACTACGCTGGCAGTGGGTTTAACCACAGTCCGCAAGCGGCACTAGCTGTACGTAACGGTTCCCAGGTAGATGCCGATAAGAAGACTGACGAGGTAAACCCATCTGAACTCCTACTGAGCCTGAATGTGACAGTCTCCGTACAGTCCGGTCTGTTCGTCTAAGAGTATCGCAAGGCGGGCCTAGGGGGCGGTAAACGTCAGTCCCCTAATAGCGGTACAAGTCGTGTCGGAGCGCAGCCCAGAACACCCTGAGATAACACTGGAAACCTACCAGTCTATCTCGCTTGCCCTAACCAGGGACTTTGTGTAATCGCTCTCCTAGACACAGCGTGATATCAACCCACAATACCGGGAGAGACGAATCCTGTCTAACCGTCACTGCCTCCAAGTGCTTCAGGACTGTACCCAACTGCTACCTGTTTGCACGACTCCTTTGAGCCGTGGTAGGGTAGCAATCTAAGAACAGTGGGAACATACTCGAGGCGAATTGACAGTCTCAAGTCAACGGACTAAGCTGTACTCATGTCACCTGGGAACTGATAACTGACGATAGGTATAATACCAACCAATAGTTCCCGATGAGTCCTGTCCAGTGTACGCGTAACCTAACGAGCACCCGCATACTATCTCAAGTACGACGTACTGACGGCTGTGGGACAGACCGTCTCCCAAGCTGGGATGAGAAGCACATACGCTAGTCTACTCCGAAGTATCGATGCCCTGTCTCGATAGTCTTATGACTAGGGACCTGCATAAGGATGTGCTTGTGGATTACCCAGCCCCCACGAGTGTGACTGCCATCACAACGCTGGTAATCAAGAAAAGATCCTAAGGGCTCCACTAATGTGCAAAGGCGATATGCTATAAGAAACACATGCACACATTAAAACAGAAAAAAACCAAGTAGCATACTATTATTTTGAGCAAGATTGTCAATAGAAGGTGAATATCCCAAGCTTCCATCAAATAATATACAAACTAGTATGATACATTAATGGCCTCTAGGGCATATACACTAATAATCTCCCACTTGCCCTAAGACCATGTACTGGCATATCGAAGACCTATCATCTCGATCAGCCGCTCGAACTGAGTCTGGGGTAAGGCCTTCGTGAATGTATCAGCAGTGTTATCTTCCGTAGCAACTCTCCGAACCTCGATCTCCTGGCGACCCACGATCTCCCTGAGCAGGTGATACTGTCTTAAGATGTGCCTGGACTTCTGATGGGACCTGGGTTCCTTCACTAAAGAAATAGCCCCGTTGTTGTCGCAATACAGAGGTATTGGATCAACAATGGACGGAACCACCTGAAGTTCTGTCAAGAACTTCCTTATCCAGACGGCTTCTTTTGCGGCATCTGCATCAGCGATATATTCCGCTTCCATCATCGAGTCAGCAACGATTTCCTGTTTGGAACTCTTCCAACACACCGCCCCTCCATTGAGGGTAAAGACATAACCCGACATGGACTTTGAATCATCCTTGTCACTCTGGAAGCTCTGTAAGTGCACGGCGGCGCCCCGGCCGTCAATCCGACGCCGGAATGCGGAAGCGATGCTTAACTTTAATTTTCAAACCGGCACCACCGCGCACTATAAACCCGGATCGTACCATTAACTAGTCCTAGCAAACTACAAGAGGGGAAGAGAGATATACCGAGCGATCCGTGTCCTCCGGTCTTCTCGTCGTCGTCCCGATCTCCCGCGGAATGTCCGGTCTCCACCTCCTCACCGGAAAAGGGCACCACGTCGCCTGCTTCTTTTTTGGGCTCCCACCTCTATACCGAGGCAACTCGGGCATGAAGTTGGCGAGCCGACGTGCCCAAGGTTTGCTGTAGAATGAAGTGTAGTCCTCAATGTCTCTTGGGGTTTTAAGGAGATTGCCATTTGGTGGAGATATTGATATGTGAACTTTTGTAGAGGAACTTGGGGATTTTTAAAACATGAAGAGAGCAAAATCCCCAAGCCAAAAGTTTTGGACAGCCCATGCTCTACAATGGCCGGCCAAGGCATAGTGAGAAGAAGAGAGTGGAGTGAGTATCAAAGGAATGAGTGTGAGCCAATCAACAAAAGAGAGAAAAAGGGTTATCATGAAAAAGGAAATGATCACCCACTAAAACTCACACTCCATCAACCAATCATCAACAACCATAATTGCACCAAAACCAACACTCCAACAAGCTAATCATCAACAACCATGATGACTCAAAAGTCAAGCCATGATGAGAAAAAGAAGAAGTCAAATGGTGGAGGAATTATCATGATACAAAAATATGCAAATAACACCCTCCAGTATCCAAATTTGCATGCTTGCAAATAGGCCGTCCTCCACCAATCATCGGCCAATGAATGATACAAATGAAAATGGCCGAAACGGAAAGCAAACTGGCAACTCCAGAAAACTGGTCCCGTAATAAATTACAGGAAAACCCCGATACTGTGTATACACACCCGCATCTGTATTCCGACCGAAATACAAATGCAATGAGACAAAATCTACACTGTACTATACTGGGATCCGGCTTAAACCAAAGCCGGCTAGTATTATCCGTCCGATCCTAATCCGTGCAATACCGCACGTATCTGATCGAACCCTGCCATATCTCCATACGGCCTCTACAGCGTTTCGCCCAAAACTTGAGTAACTGTATGTGTGATGGACTCTAAAGACTCGTCAATACTATGGCTGTGGATTTAACCACTAGCACGTCAGAGGTATTAGCCATACGTGACGGGCCACCAGCTATTGACCAAAAGGGATGTCGATGAGCGAACTCATCCTGACACCCTATTGAGCCTGTCAGTGATAATATCCGTACAGTCCGGTCCGTTCGTCTATGAGCATCGCATGGCGGGCCTAGGGGGTTGTTAAAAGTCAGACCCCCAAAAGCGGTACAAGTCGTGTCGGAGTGTAGCCCAGAACACCCTGAGATACTACTGGAATACCTACCAGTAAATCTCCTGCCTCGGCCGAGGGCTTCGTGTAATGGCTCTCCTAAACACAGTGCGACCTTACCCTCAATACCGGAAGAGACGAACCCCTGAAGATCCGCTCACTGCCTCCATGTGGCTCGGGACTGTACCAAACTAAAACCTGTTTGCACGTCTCCTTTGAGCGTGGTAGGGTAGTAATCAAAGTACAGTGGGAACTCACACGAGACAAATGACGATCCCCAGGTCAATGAACTAACCTGTACACATGTCACCAGGGAACTGCTATCTGACGTCAGGTATAAGACCAACTAGCATGTTCCCGGTGAGTCCTATACGGTGTACTCATAACCAAATGAGCACCTGTATACATCTTAGGTGATCCAACTGACACCAGTGGCTTGTGAGACCGGCCACCGCCCCTCGTCGGGGTCTCGAATGTACACACTAGTCTACTCTGGAGTATCGATGCCCTGTCTCGAAACTCCCACGACTAGGGACCTTTTAAGGATGTGCTTATAGACCGTCAGCTCTCACGTATATGATCGCCCTCATACTGCTGGTGGTCAAGCAAGAATCCTAGGGGCTCTATCAACGTGTAATAGCGACATGTCAGGTCACCTAAAGCAGTGCACGATGATAAAGATAAACCAGATAGCATACTATCATCTCGAGTAAGACTGTCCTACTGGGACAGGTCCTCCCTCAATCATTGCAATCACGTGCCTGTGATCCAATAATTGACTCTGAGGGCACTATCTCCAACAAGCTAGAGTCAGTAAAGGCTTCGATATTGAGGTCTTTTCCGCCATACACCAAGAACATCTCCTTAGTCCTTCTCAGGTACTTGAGAATGTTCTTTACCGCTATCCTGTGTTTCTCCCCAGGGTTTGACTGATACCGGCTTACCACACTCAGTGCATAAGCTACATCTGGTCTGTTACACAACATCGCATACATTATAGAGCCTACCGCAGAAGCGTAGGGTATAATGGACATGCGATCCCTTTCCAAATCAGTCTTGGGAGACATCTCTTTGGAGAGGGTGATCCCGTGACAAGCCGGTAGATTACCGCGCTTGGAATCTTCCATACTGAATCTTTTTAGTATGGTGTCGATGTACCTGGACTGTGAAAGTCCTAATATCCTCTTGGATCTGTCACGATAGATCCGAATCCCCGGAATGTAAGAGGCATCACCCAGGTCTTTCATGGAAAACCTGTGTGACAAGAACCTTTTGACAGATTGTAGCATAGGAATGTCATTTCCTATCAAGAGAATGCCATCCACGTATAAAACGAGGAATACTACAGTTCTTGCTACAAATCTACTATAGATGCATGGTTCATCTGGATTTTTGATAAAGCCAAATTCTTTGACCGTCTCATGAAAAAAGATGTTCCAACTCCGTGATGCCTGCTTTAGTCCATAGATAGACTTAAGCAACTTGCACACCTTTCCGCTGCTCCCACTCTGAATGAAACCCTCTGGATGGTCCATATAGACACACTCCTCTAAATTTCCATTTAAAAAAGCGGTCTTTACATCCATCTGCCAAATCTCATAATCGTGGAAGGCAACAATGGCAAGAAGGATCCGAATGGATTTCAGCATAGCCACTGGAGAAAAGGTTTCGTCATAATCCAAACCAGGTCTTTGACGAAAACCCTTTGCAACAAGTCTAGCCTTATAGTTCTCAACCTGTCCATCTACACCAATCTTCCTTTTGAAGATCCACTTGCATCCTACGGGTTTTACCCCATCTGGAGCAACGTCCAACGTCCATACTTTGTTGGTGTACATAGACTCCATCTCGGTCCGCATTGCATCCAGCCATTTTACCGAGTCAACGCTCTGAATGGCCTGCTGGAAGCTAGTTGGCTCATCATTATCAATGATGCAATCCTCTTTATCCCCGTCTACGAGGAAACCGTAGTATCTCTCGGGCGGATGAGACTGCCTACTACTTCTGCGGAGCGGCGCAGGAATGTCCTGATCTTTCGAACCCTCTGGTTCTACTAAGCTTTCACTAATAGTCTGTGGTTCTGGAATTTCTTCCAGTTCAATTGCGCTCCCACTTATTTCCTTTTCTAAGAACTGGTGTTCCAGAAAGTGGGCATTACGAGAAACAAAGACCTTTTGTTCCTCTGCGTAATAGAAAAGATACCCCTGGAGTTCTTTGGGTATCCCACAAACTTGCACAATACTGAGCGTGCCTCGTGCTTGTCCGCGTCTGCTTTTTGACAAAAGCTGGACATCCCCAGATTTTCAGATATTGAAAATAGGGTTTCTTCCCACTCCATATTTCATATGGTGTGGTAGACACAGTCTTAGTAGGAACTCGGTTCAAAAGGTATGCAGCTGATTCTAATGCATATCCCCATAATGATCGCGGTAACTCAGCGTTACTCATCATGGAACGTACCATATCCAATAGGGTGTGGTTCCTTCTCTCCGATACACCGTTATGTTGCGGAGTGTATGGAGGAGTAAGCTGAGAGAGAATTCCATTCTCTTTTAGGTAATCCAGGAACTCGGCACTCAAGTATTCACCACCTCGATCAGATCTCAGTGTCTTGATACTTTTGCCTGTTTGTTTTTCTACTTCATTCTTATATTCCTGGAATTTTCCAAAGGCTTCGGATTTATGTTTCATTAAGAAGACATATCCGTACCTTGAAAAGTCATCCGTAAAAGTAATGAAGTAAGAATAACCGCTTCATGCATGCGTAGACATTGGACCGCACACGTCGTTGTGTACGAGTCCCAAGAGCTCTCTCGCTCTTACTCCGTGTCCAGTGAACGGAGTCTTTGTCATCTTTCCTTTGAGACAGGATTGACAAGTTGCATATGATTGATATTCGAACGGATCCAAATATCTGTATGTAACTTCGTCAACCTTCTCTCAATGATGTGACCCGGTCTAAAATGCCATAAGAAAGCCAGATTTGTTTCCGGAGACTTTCTTTTGTGTGTATTCTGGACATTGAAAATCTGTGGTTGGTTTAATACGTATATACCATTGCTTAATGTACCTGACCCAATCAGAACTTGATTAAGGTGAATGTTTACAACATTACTTACAAACGCAAATTCATAACCTTCTTTAGATACTAAAGATAGAGAAATGATATTACAAGTTGCATTGGGTACAAAAAAGCAATTACGTAAAACCAAAACATGTCCATCTGACATTCCCAGGTGATAGTCCCCCACGGCCCCAGCATCCATGTTAGCTCCGTTTGCAACTCTTAGGGTCATATCACCTGCCTTCAAAACCCTACGCTTTCTCAATGCCTGCAAAGAATTACAGATATGAGATCCTGACCCGGTATCCAAAACCCAGGAAGTAGAGTTTATTGATAAACAGTTTTCAATAACATACACACCTGAAGCTGAAGCCGCAACTTGCTTCAGATCCTGTTTTCTGGCCTTCCAAGCCCTGCAATCTTTCTTCCAGTGTCCACTCTTGTGACAGTAAAAGTACTCTTCCTTATCCACAAGCTTTCCCGCTACCTTTGTTGCCTTTACCTTTTCCTTCGTATCCACTTTACTAACACCGCCCCTTGGTTTGGCGGGGGTTTTCTTCTTCTTTCCCTTGGCTTTCGCCTTGGACCTAGAAGAGGAAGATCCTCCTACAAACAAAGTGGATGTTTCCCTACCTTTCTGTAGGGTGCCCTCTGCACTCCTCAGCATGTTGAGGAGTTCTGAAAGTTCAACTTCCTTTTCTTGCAAGTTGAAGTTCAGGATAAACTGGGCGTAAGTAGAAGGAAGGGACTGGAGAATCAAGTCCGTATAGAGCTCATTCTCCAACGTGGTCCCAAGGTCCGCGAGCTCCTCTATGTAGCCAATCATCTTAAGCACGTGTTCCGCTACCGATGATCCGACGGCCAATCTCGCCGAAAACAGCTTTTTCGAGACTTCGTATCTGGCGATACGGGATTGCTCTCCATACAGTTCTTTTGTATAGAGAAATATGGATTCGAGGTCCATATTCTCGTGCCTCCTCTGATGTTCATTGTCCATAGAGGCAAGCACGAGGCACTTGTCTTTCGCGCTGTCGATTTTCCAGGTCTTACGGATTTCCCTATCCGCGACGCTGGATTTGGGACCTGGGACAGGTGGAGCTTTGGTGGTAAGGAGATACCCCAACTTGTCATAAGCTATTGCCATTTTGACATTCCTGAGCCAATCTTTGTAGTTTGGCCCTGTCAGTATGTTTTTATCTAGTAGTAACATAAGTCCAGTCTTGATATTTGGTCACTGCAATTAGGAGAGAGAGAAGAAACACTTTAGCATGATGCTCTTGCAAGTTTAGAGCGGTTTTTTATTTGTTTAAAAAGGATGGCTCCCACTGTCTCTCGAATCCCTCCTCAAACCATAAAGGAAGAATTAGTCGGGATCAATCTCACCGTATAATTCTTGCTTAACCGTTCAGCCAGGCCAGTGTCGGTACTTCGAGTGAGGTTTTCCAACGCTTTCGCGAAGTTTCTTAATTAAGTAACCTCTTTTCCCTGTGGGCGTAGCCCCGCTAACACCTTTCTTGACACCTACTTGGTTTATAGCATTGATCGTTAAATGAGAAAGTTCCGGAGGAGTAGCATATACTCACAGTAGGATCGGGATCCAAATATCATCGCGTGACAAAACTGAAGGAATCCTACCAGAATAATCACACTCCAAATGGTATGCAGCGCTAGCAAGTCTCAGTTTCTTTTGAAACTCCCGATGTGGATTTTTGCCCCATGCTCTTATGACCTTGGCGTGAGGTCAAAATGTCATAAGTCACATGTCAAGTTCTACCCATCATTATCCAGGTTAATTTTAACCTACCCGTACCTACCCTTGACGTAGGCCAAAATGGCAGTACGACAGTCTCACACCAACGCATTCTATCTATGCAACAGATAAATATTCGGCAGCCACCAATCACTATGCCTTGGCATGAGGTCAAAATACATAGCTTGAATACTACCAAATATTTAACTGAAATGATGGAGGTGTAGGGATACTAGGCACACTAATGAGGTCTCACAAGTGATCAAACATGGCTAATTCAAAATTTTCCATATGCCTACAAACCCTAATACGGATCGTTAACTAGATGTATAGGTGATGCGATGCAAGTAAACAACTTTAACTAAAAGGAAAGAGGCTACAACCTTTGTAGATCGGGTCCCCCACCTCCTAGGCTCCGTGATGACGTCCCTCCGCTGTCCAAATCGAATCCCGGACTCTAGCATCGGCTTCATCGGAGAAATGGGCGGACTAGGTCGTCGACTTCGATGCCGAAGATGATCTACGTCGAGGCAACTCAAGATCAAACTCCAACATCACCAAGTCATGAAACTTGAGAAGAAAACACCCTATACTACTTGGCAAGTGGTAGAGGATGAAGAAATAGGAAGTGGGTTCACTTTAGAATTGGATTTCTCACTCTTTTTCTCAAGTTGCTATTGATGGAGGCAAGCTTTTTCTTTTGTTGAGAAGAAGAAGAAGAAAAAGAATATGATAAGTATTTTTCAAATAGAAAATAATATGAATACTTATCATATACCAACCATGGTTAGGTGTAGAGAATAGACTATGGCTAGGTTGAATGGTTAGGGTTAAGCATGAGACAAATATGGTTGACTTGTTCAAAGCTTCATGAAGCTTCAACAAGCAAACAAAGAAAGCCACCATTTCTATTTATCTTTTCCAAAATAAATAAACAAAATAAATAAATGAATAAGTAAACAAAATCAAAACCCTAACCATTACATAACCATGGTTTAATCTAAACACACACCCTAACATTCATGTATCATCAAACATGATACAATCAAGTGCAAAAAAATATATCACATATACAATGTGCACATCAAGTGAGAAAATCCATTTAAAGTGAACCAATACTAGTTAATGCAAAGTAATATATCAAATATATAATTATACATTAAATCATTAAATCAACACTTGATTCAATGATCCGGTCATGTCGCATATAACCGACTAGTATCCAATGTATCGACTTATCGAATCAATCTTTGATTCGATAACTAGGTTATATCGCATACAACCAATCGATACATTCATCGCGAGAATAGAATACGGTATCACATACACGCATTATTCTCGGTCCCGCACATATCTCATATGCGCTCCTATTTCGTTTCACTTGAGCCAGGAAACCTCTGTGTAGAACTCTAAAGACTCGTCAATACGCCGGCAGCAGGTGATGATCATATCAAACACCCACAAGCCGGAAGCGGTCTGCTTAACGTAACGGCCACCTAGGTATTGAGCGATCATAAGATCGACGAGCAAGCCCGCTCACACTCCTGTGAATCCAACCAGTAACACTTACCGTACAGTCCGGTCTGTTCGTCTGATATGTTGCATATCTCGCCTAGGGGTGGTATACGTCAGACCCCAATAGTTCGATAAGTCATGCCGACGTGAGGTCCATAACAATCGTGAAACTACTGATAACTCTTACCAGTATATCACTGCAACCCTGGCCAGGGATTTCCTGTTATGGCCAGTCGAGCATAGCGCAACATCAACCCCCAATACCGGGAGAGACGAATCCCCTCCTATCGCTCATTGCCTCCATGTGAATCGGGACTGTACCCAAAAACCACCTGTTTGCACGACTCAGTAGAGCCGTGGTAGGGTGGGAATCAAAGCACAGTGGGAGACACACAAGACTCTATGACGATCTCGGGTCAACAGACTAAGCTGTACCAGTGTCACCAGAGAACTGCCATCTGACGTGAGGTATAATACCATCTGGGAGTTCTCGGCGAGTCTGTTCAGTGTACCCAGTCTCCATTGAGCACCCGCATACTATCTCTGATGTCAAACACCAATGGATATGGGATCATCTATCGCCCATCGCATGGGTCGAAAAGATATACGCTAGTCTACTCTGGAATATCGATGCCCCGTCTCGATATTCCCACGACTAGGAATATTGAAGGATGTACTCATGGACTACCCAGGCCCCACTAGTATGATCTTCATCATAGTCCTGGAAGTCGAGTACACATCCTAAGGGCTTTATCAACATGTAATCAGAGAGACAGAAAGTATACATGTTAAGATAAAGAGCAACCAGATAGCGTACTATCATGTCGAGCAAGAAAGTCCTACCTATATATGTCCCAGCATCCACTACAATTTACATCCAATGTACAGTAATGGCCTCTAGGGCATACATATAACTAACAATCTCCCACTTGCACTAGGGCCATCTGTAGCAGTAGTTGTAGTATCTAATACTCAACCATCCACTAAAAGTCTCTCTTTGGGAAAAGGCCTTCGTGAGTGGATCCACCGTGTTGTCCTCTGAGTCTACTCTCCTAACCTCGATCACCCTGGAGATCATCTATCTCCATGATCAGGTGATGCTGCCTCAGAATATGTCTGGGTCACTGATGGGACCAGGGTTCCTGGGCCAATGCCACACTTCCATTGTCACACAATGGTAGGAACCTAGTTCATCTCATGAACCAGTATACACCCAAACTGCCTCTTTGGTAGTATCTTTAATAGCGATGTTACCAGCCTTTATCGTCTAGTTTGTCACGGTATCTGGCTTGGAAATCTTCTAACATACCGTCCCTTTACTGAGGGTAAAGACAATGCCTGTGACTGACATTCAATCGTCTTTATCACCCTGGAACGTTTCCAGTGATTCTCCTCAGGATCGATTGATACCATTTCACTACATCTAGTGAGAATCCTAGCATCCAATTACATCTATCTCATAGATGAAAACTCAGGATTTAGGAGGTATCACTTTATCCTATATGGAGAATCCATGTGATAAGCGGAGATTGACCGTGCGTAGCATAGGAAACTCTTTTCTTATCAAGAGTATGTTGTCCACGTACAATACGAGGATTACCACCTTACTCTCTACTACCGTTTTGTATATACAAGGTTCATCTACCATTTTGATGAAGTCAAACACTTTGACTACGACATCAAAACAGACGTTCCAACTCCGCGATGCCTGCTTTATTCTATAAAGCAACTTGCACACGTTTCCGCTGCTCCCACTGTTTACGAAGCCCTCTGGCTGTGTTCTTATAGACGTTCTCTTCTAAATCACTATTTAGAAAAGTAGTCATGGCACCCAACCACCAGATATCGTAGTCATGGTATGTAGCAATGGCAAGTAGGATCTTGATGGACTTAAGCATAGTCCCCTTAAAAGATTTCTTCATTATCCACGCCTGGTCGATGACGAAAACCTTTAACAAGTCTAGCTTTGAAAGTCTCAACCTTTCCATCTACACCAAGTAATCTTCTCAAGATATACTTGCTCCTGATGGGGATTTAACCCTTCAGATATAGCAGCCAAAGTCCATACTTTGCTGGTGTACATGGATTCCATCTCAGATTGCTAAGCATCCAGCCATTCTTACAGAGTCCCTACTCTCGATGGCCTGCTCGAAACTAGTTAGGTCATCATCTCATGATGTAATCCTCACTCCCACTGTCATCGAGAAATCGAAGTGTCTCTCATGCAGGTGAGGAACCCTACCAGATCGGCGGAGAGGCTAAGGTTCGTTGGTAACTATTGAATCCTTTAGTTTTATTAAATTATTTGTTGTAGTTTGTATAGCTGGAACCTTTCCAGTTCTACAGAACTGACCTCGCCTCGATCTTGTCCGGATTTTGCTTTTGACATAGGCCGGACAATCCCAAATCTTAACTTACATAAGAGATAGGCTCTTCCCATACTATATCTTATATGGAGTCGCAGGCACTGATTTGATTCGAACATAATTCAATAGGTATGCAGCTTCTCAAGTGCACAACCCCAAAAGGAAACAGGTAACTCAGTATTACTCATCATAGAGCGCACCATATCGAATAGGGTGCAATTGCTCCGCCCCGATATACCATCGTGCTATGGTGTATTCGGAGGAGTAATGCTGAGAGAGAATCTCATTTTCCTTTAGAATAGTCCAAGGATTCCATGCACAAGTATTCTCCTCCCTGATCTTATCATAGGACATAATACTTATACCCGGTTATTGGTTCTCTACTTCTAACTTATATTCAGTGAATATCTCAAAAGGTTCGGACTTGTATTTCAACAGGAACATATGACTGAATCTTGAGAGATTATCAGAGAATATAATGAAGTATAAAGAACCAGTCCTGGCATGTGTAGACAGGAGACCTTACATACATCATCATGTATCAGTCCCAAGAGTTCATTAACTCTTTCTCTGTTTCCTTTAAACAGGGCTATGGTCATCTAATCTTTGTGACATGACCGGCAAGTTTCACAAGATGTAAATTCAAACTGATTTAAATATGCATCTAAAATGTTACTTCAGCCAGTCGGGTCGCATTGATATGACCTAGTCTACAATGCCCCAAGAATGATTCGTTCATTTCTGAACTCTTCCTCTTGTGTGTGTTCTGTATACTAGGAACTGTAGTTTGATTTAGAACGTCAATGCTTTTAGATAATATGCCTGAACTGATCAACTTTTGAAATAGGAAATGTTCAAAACAATATCCAACAATACAAAATTTTATCATTTCTTTACTTGTAAAGAGACTGATATGATTTTGTATATCAGGTTCGGTATCTAATAACATTCGTTCAGAATCAATGTATTGGTAATACAGGGTGACAGTGACCAACAGACTTGGCTGCAACACTTGCCCCGTTTTCTGTCTCATGAAACTTATCACCCGTTCTCAGTTTTCTACCTTTTTGTAGCCCTATGTAACAGATTACATATCTGGGATCCTGATCCAGTATCAAATACTTAGGATGCAGAGGATACTGAGAAACAGTTCTTTATAATGAACACACCCGAAGGAGATGCATCTCATGCACTTTCTTCGTTTGGGCGGCATAGGAATTCTGGTATCTCCCTATTTCCTGCTCTGTCTTATAACAATTATAAGTTGGAGCGGGACCAACGTTCCCCAGCTCAGTATAACAAGCGGGTTCGGTCAATACATCCATATTATTATCTTGATTAAGGCGTGACATGGTCGCTACCTGGAGAGAGAGATAATAAAACACTCAGCGTGCGCTCTTGCAAGATTATATTGGTTATATATTTTATCTAATCAGGATGGCTCCCACTGTTTTTATCAAATCTTCCTTCAAACCTTAAAAGGAAAGACTAGCCGGGATTAATTACACTCTACAAGTTCGCCAATCTTTCAGCCAGGCCAGTGTCGATACTTTGAGGGAGGTTCCCCGTGCTTTCGCACGGACCTAATTACAGTAAACCTCGTTTTCCCAGAGGCGTAACCCCGTTGACACCTTTCTAGACACCTACTTGATCGACTAATTGTAAAGTGCAAAACTCTCCCAGGAGTAACAATTACTCGCAGTGGGTATCGGGATCCAACTATCACATAGAAGGTATGCAATCTCATTGCAAATTTCAACACTTGAAACTCCCGATAAAGATTTTTACCCCTAGCACTTATGACCTTAACTATGGTCAACAAATCATAAGCACTAGTCAAGTTCTACCCGTCATTTCGTGATTAATTAGACCCACCCACATGACCCTTAACTAAGGTCAACAAAGTCACGCGACTGTCCTAACTAATCGCATCATATGCGGTGTAGGAAGAGATCACTTAGCTACCGTACATTGTGCCTTGACTATGGTCAACAAACACAGCACGGATACTAAGTACTCTACTTCCTAAAATGACGGAGGGTTGCAAATGGTTTTTGTGAAAACCTTTAACGCTTTGAACTTGATCTCGTTGCGGAATCAAATGGTTTTTAAATGGAATGTTTTTGAAGCTTTTCTAATTTTGCTAAAGGGGTCACTCCCGGTGAAGGGATCGTCGGCCATTTCCTCGTCGAATGAGGTGCGGGATATATCATATATATCACTGTGCAAAGCAGAAACTATAGAAGCAATCAAAAGACAAACCGAGTGTGTAGCATCTGCCAGTTATTGCTAAAGGAGTCACTCCCGGTGAAGGGATCTCGGTCCTTTCCTCATCGAATAAGGTGCAGGATGTTCTATAATGAACACTGCGATGCAAAGCAAGAACTGTAGCTACCTGTTTTATTTTGAAATTAGATTCCACAACATCAATTAGGTTTATTTTCTTTCATTAATCTCATTAATGAATGTCCCATCATTTAAGCCCACCTAAACATCACAGATAAATATAACGTACGCTTATGCCATCAGCATTCGCCTCGATGTCCCGTCTGCACCGTTAGGTTAGGTAACTAACGCCAGAGCGAGGCAGGGCTAGCGCGGGAGTAAAACATAAGCAACGTCTATATAATATATCATATATATTATATACTATATCTATCTGAACAAATCACATGATCACATCACAGATAACGCAGCAGAAAATATCATATGAAATATTGGATATACTAGGACATCCGTGTTTTCAATACGAGCCAGTATAAAACACGGATTCCACGGTCATGATGAATAGCCAATCCCACACCCCTAGACCCCTATGAGAGCGGCAACCAACCCTACCTATTCTAGGGTTAGGAGACCCGGACTCGACTCCTCGAGATGGTCTCCCACTAGACCCTAGAACCCGGTTACTTGTGCCCTCCTCCTTCGGTCTATCCTAGTGCAGAAAAGTAAATGATATACAAATGGTGACATCATCCGCAACCCGGAAGTGCCCCAATAAAAGAATATTACATACAAGTTTTTACATGAATGAAAATGAAAAACACTCATCTCACATAAAAAAAACCCGGCTATTCGAACACGACGATCCGATATAACATATCCAGCAACACATAACATCACATGTCATCAACGTAAGTAAATATGTGCATCCCAATTGTCGTTGACATATAGCAACGAAACCGGCGATATCACATATTACACTTACGGTCACAGAAAAGAATGTGTAAAACTACAACAGTTGGAATCCGCATCCTCTTTAGACATCGCAGGCCTAATCAAATGAAATACTTAGACATCACATGCCTAACAATTATAAACCCCGCATTTTAGTCACATTATCGAAAACACTTTTCAATATCAAGTCGGGGAATTCAACAGGATTCCCGACATTCTGATCGAATGCTCGTCGCAAACTTTAGTAGGCGGCCGCACCCCGACGCCGTCGACGAAGTGCACCAAGTCGGAACACCGCTGCCGCGAGCACCCGAACGGATGCTTTCGGCGACGGGGTTCTCCTACAGTCACTTGGTCGGGGCTATGGGGCGAGGCTGTCTATTAAGTTTACCCGGCGAGTATCCGCGTACGCTACGTGATTGCGACGGACTTTTGATCACATCAAAATTCCGTGGCAACCGATCAAGTGAGACTAAACTGCTATGTTTATAACATTCATATTAGTTATCTCATAACTATTTGTGAATTCCAATTATTGTATCACATTCCGGATAAGATAGAAAATGTTAAACTTTCCGATCGAACAATCGAACACCCAAGTTTTCCCGAAACTGCTCAACACATGAAATAAGTTTAAAAACATTCACTTCATGCCTCAGTACCAACGGTCCAGCCGTAGAAGGGTCAAGCCAACGCCTCACATGTGGCACGCCGTACTGCCCCAAACCCGAAGGTTCAAAGGGCAGTTCAAGACGGTCACATAATCGAGTTAAGGTTTGTTGTCTTCTAGAGGGACCATCCTGTTACTTGCACTACTTAGAACGTTGTTAAACTACAGAAATATCCAACAATTGGAAATTTCCCGGCAGGGGAAAAAGTGGATATTTATATCCGGTCGAACTTTTTAACATATTCTAAAATTACCCGGAAAAACACACCGACAAAACTAGACAATCCGATCGAAACACCGAGTCCCCAATACAACCCAGAAAACTCAACTCTTGAGTAAATATTAAAAATTCCCAGAAAAATCAGCACTGCAAAATAGGAATTACTGTGCAAAATTCATTGAATAAGGAGACCGTACGGCCGCGGAACCGCCGCACGAGCCATGCTCGTGCCGCGGAACCGCGGCGGTTTGATGGACTTAGACGCTCGTTTTGCACCATAATTCTTAGATCTTCCTGCTGAATTTTTTAAGAATTTTTAATCTGGAAAAAACCCAGTTTTTGAAAAATGTCCAGAGAGCATTTTGGAGTTAGGGTTTCGATTCGATCGGACTTCTAACTCCGTCTACGCATCGCCTAAGGCTCTAGCTAGGCTCTGATACTACTGTAGGGATCCTAGGCACACTAATGAGGTCTCACAAGTGATCAAACATGGCTAATTCAAAATTTTCCATGTGCCTACAAACCTTAATACGGATCGTTAACTAGATGTATAGGTGATGCGATGCAAGTAAACAACTTTAACAAAAAGGAAAGAGGCTATAACCTTTGTAGATCCAGTCCTCCACCTTCTAGGCTCCGTGATGACGTCCCTCCGCTGTCCAAATCGAATCCCGGACTCTAGCATCGGCTTCATCGGAGAAATGGGCGGGCTAGGTCGTCGACTTCGATGCCGAAGATGATCTACGTCGAGGCAACTCAAGATCAAACTCGAACTTCACCAAGTCATGAAACTTGTGAAGAAAACACCCTATACTACTTGGCAAGTGGTATAGGATGAAGAAATAGAAAGTGGGTTCACTTTAGAATTGGATTTCTCACTCTTTTTCTCAAGTTGCCATTGATGGAGGCAAGCTTTTTCTTTTGTTGAAGAAGAAGAAGAAGAAGAAGAAGAATATGATAATTATTTTTCAAATAGAAAATAATAATAATACTTATCATATACCAACCATGGTTAGGTGTAGAGAATAGACTATGGTTAGGTTGAATGGTTAGGGTTAAGCATGAGACAAATATGGTGGACTTGTTCAAAGCTTCATGAAGCTTCAACAAGCAAACAAAGAAAGCCTCCATTTCTATTTATCTTTTCCAAAATAAATAAACAAAATAAATGAATGAATAAGTAAACAAAATCAAAACCCTAACCATTACATAACCATGGTTTAATCTAAACACACATCCTAACATTCATGTATTATCAAACATGATACAATCAAGTGCACAAAAATATATCACATATACAATGTGCACATCAAGTGAGAAAATCCATTTAAAGTGAACCAATACTAGTTAATGCAAAGTAATATATCAAATATATAATTATACATTAAATCATTAAATCAACACTTGATTCAATGATCCGGTCATGTCGCATATAACCGACTAGTATCCAATGTATCGACTTATCGAATCAATCTTTGATTCGATAACTAGGTTATATCGCATACAACCAATCGATACATTCATCGCGAGAATAGAATACGGTATCACATACATGCATTAATCTCGGGCCCGCACATATCTCATATGCGCTCCTATTTCGTTTCGCTTGAGCCAGGAAACCTCTGTGTAGGACTCTAATGACTCGTCAATACGCCGGCAGCAGGTGATGATCATATCAAACACCCACAAGCCGCAAGCGGTCTGCTAAACGAAACGGCCACCCGGGTATTGAGCGATCAGAAGATCAACGAGCAAGCCCGCTCACACTCCTGTGAATCCAACCAGTAACACTTACCGTACAGTCCGGTCTGTTCGTCTGATATGTCGCATATCTCGCCTAGGGGTGGTATACGTCAGACCCCAATAGCTCGATAAGTCATGCCGACGTGAGGTCCATAACAATCGTGAAACTACTGATAACTCTTACCAATATATCGCTGCAACCCTGGCCAGGGATTTCCTGTTATGGCCAGTCGAGCATAGCGCAACATCAACCCCCAATACCGGGAGAGACGAATCCCCTCCTATCGCTCATTGCCTCCATGTGAATCGGGACTGTACCCAAAAACCACCTGTTTGCACGACTCAGTAGAGCCGTGGTAGGGTGGGAATCAAAGCACAGTGGGAGACACACAAGACTCTATGACGATCTCGGGTCAACAGACTAAGCTGTACCAGTTCACCAGAGAACTGCCATCTGACGTGAGGTATAATACCATCTGGGAGTTCTCGGCGAGTCCGTTCAGTGTACCCAGTGTCCACTGAGCACCCGCATACTATCTCTGATGTCAAACACCAATGGATATGGGATCATCCATCGCCCATCGCATGGGTCGAGAAGATTTACGCTAGTCTACTCTGGAATATCGATGCCCCGTCTCGATATTCCCACGACTAGGAACATTGAAGGATGTACTCATGGACTACCCAGGCCCCACTAGTATGATCTTCATCATAGTCCTGGAAGTCGAGTACACATCCTAAGGGCTTTATCAACAAGTAATCAGAGAGACAGAAAGTATACATGTTAAGATAAAGAGCAACCAGATAGCGTACTATCATGTCGAGCAAGAAAGTCCTACCTATATATATCCCAGCATCCACTACAATATACATCCAATATACAGTAATGGCCTCTAGGGCATACATATAACTAACAGGAGGGCTACGAATGGTTTTGGTGAAACCGTGAACGTAGTGAACTTGATATAATCGATGGAACTAGATAGCTTTTAAAAGGAGTGGTTCAAGCTCCGCATTTAAAAGTTGGTTTTGAAAAGAACCGAGTGGTTTACAAATTGTTCCAACGACTTTTACTTGGTTTATTTTTCTTGCATTAATTTTAATGCGTCCCATCAATTAATCCAACCATTGCAGAAAACAACGAAAATATGATGTACGCTTATGCCATCCGCATTCACCACGGGGTCCCGTCATCACCCGTTAGGTTACTTAACTAACGACAGAGCGGGGGCTGGACTAGCGCGGATGCAAAACATAAGCAACGCCTAAATAGATATCATATATAGATATATATAAACATTCGTCACATGCAATGATAGCCATTCCAGATCACAGATGAACACATTGGATATACTAGGAATCCGCATTCCATACGAGCCTGTAACGAAGAGCGGATTACACGGTCGCGATGAATAGCCAAACCCCACCCTAGACCCCTACGGGTGCGGCAAACTACCCGCCAAGTACCCGAAGTGAAGCAACCTCCCTCAACAACGTGAGTAGGCCACTCGGCACTTCGAGATACCCGGTAGTTTGTGCACCCTACCTTGGGTCTATCCTAGGAGCAAAAACAGTAAAAGAAATTATACAATGACGGCTACAACCCCATCCCGGTTGTGCGGCCATTTAAATAATATTACATCAAATTACATATTACATGAATTGAAAGAAAAAGAAAACTCTCATCTCACAACCCCCCGGCTATTCATCCGCGACAATCCAACGAATTCATATACACAAACCATCAACATTACAGTTCACAGATATGTATAACCCCCACTAATCGACGTATAGCGTTTAGCAGACGTTCAATACATATATCACATCACAGATATAACCCATTAGCCAATGTGTAAAGAAGTTCGATCAAAATACGGATTTGTGACCACACCAAAAACTAACATGTTTTCTGGAAATTCTGGGCAGAAACAAACCATCTCAAAAATCACAAAACACCAACAGAAGAAAACTGCAGGAGAAATAATCCACAGCCGAGTCAACTCGGCCGCGGATCCGCGGCAGGAGCAAGCTCGTGCCGCGGACCCGCGGTGAGTTGGTCGACTCACTGGATCATTTTTCTTGCCTGTTCTAACAAAAGACTGAGCCGATTTTTAGTACATGATTTATTATTTTTGGAGCAGAAATAAAAATCGGCAGAAACTTGGGTTTTAGAAAACGTGTTTTGCGATTTTTTCCGATCGAAATTCTAGATACTTTGCTAACCAGTTAGTTTGTGTTTAGCTAGGCTCTCATACCACTGTAAGTCTACGTTGCCCACCCCGGTACTTACGGGGAGGCGGAAACGTTATGAAATATTCGATTTTTACAACACTAGGCAACATGGACTAACCAAAGGAGGGATTTTTGCTAAACATAAACTAACTACCAAGCTAAAAGAATTAGCTACTCGGTTAAGGGGTTATACCTAAGTCTTGAAGTCCTTCTCTTCTTGCTCCTTGGAGTGTGATGAACGGGTTCTCCTTGTCGCCTTCTCTTGCCGAAGAAAGATCTACCCGAGGGCTTCTACCTTTGGCTCCAACCTCAAGCTAGAAGTAACTAAGGTGCTTGGTGTGCTAAACCTAGAACCTTAGAAAGAGTAGAGAGTAATTTTGAAGGTTTTATCTCAAGCTCAATGGTTCTCAACTCATGAGAGAGGAGAGCTTTGAGAGAGAGGAAGAGGATGAGAGAGAATGAGAAGGATAGAATGAGAAGATAATGACAACCTTCTCACATATATGTGTGAATTATGATAATTAAAAATTAGCTAAAGATAATTGTGATGGTTAATCTTGAAATGACCATTATCATTTCACATTAGTTACTTTTGCAAGAATCAAAGAGCATTTTTCATATGAAATGATGATGGTCAATATGTCCACATAAGTCAACAAGTCAACCATAGTTAAATGGTAAACAACCCTAACCATAACACAATTATAATTAACTAATATTAATAATCATATTTCACACATAAACATTAGGTTTAAGAAAATGACAATGGTCATCAACCCTAATGAAAGCCCTCTGCCTCAGCCTCAGTCAACTGTGCATACACACCCGTATCCATGTTCCGAGGAACACGAATACAAAGAGATAAAACCAATCCCAAAACATATACTAGGATCTGGCTTAAACCAAAGCCCGCTAGTATAAGCTGTCCGGACACCAAACGTGCACAAGTGCTCGGATGTGAACGAACCCCGTCGCAAAACCATGCGACCTCTACTCGTTTTGCCTAAAGGAGAATAACCCTCTGTGTGGGACTCTAAAGACTCGACACTACACTGGCAGTGGGTTTAACCACAGACCGCAAGCGGCACTAGCTGTACGTAACGGTCCCCAGGTAGATGTCGATAAGAAGACTAACGAGGTAAACTCATCTGAACTCCTACTGAGCCTGAATGTGACAGTCTCCATACAGTCCGGTCTATTCGTCTAAGAGTATCGCATGGCCGGCCTAGGGGGCGGTAAACGTCAGTCCCCTAATAGCGGTACAAGTCGTGTCGGAGTGTAGCCCAGAACATCCTGAGATAACACTGGAAACCTACCAATCTATCTCGCTTGCCCTGGCCAGGGAATTTGTGTAATGGCTCTCCTAGACACAGCGCGTGATATCAACCCCTAATACCGGGAGAGACGAATCATGTCTAACCCTCACTGCCTCCAAGTGCTTCGGGACTGTACCCAACTGCTACCTATTTGCACGACTCCTTTGAGCCGTGGTAGGGTAGCAATCTAAGAACGGTGGGAACACACTCGAGGCGAAGTGACAGTGTCAAGTCAACGGACTAAGCTGTACTCATGTCACCTGGGAACTGATAACTGACTATAGGTATAATACCAACCAACAGTTCCCGACGAGTCCTGTCAAGTGTACTCGTAACCTAACGAGCACCCGCATACTATCTCAAGTACGACGTACTGACGGCTGTGGGACAGACTGTCTCCCAAGCTGGGATGAGAAGCGCATACGCTAGTCTACTCCGGAGTATCGATGCCCTGTCTCGATAGTCCTACGACTAGGGACCTGCATAAGGATGTGCTTGTGGATTACCCAGCCCCCACGAGTGTGACTGCCATCACAACGCTGGTAATCAAGCAAAGATCCTAATGGCTCCACTAATGTGCAAAGGCGATATGCTATAAGAAACACATGCACACATTAAAGCAGAAACAAACCAAGTAGCATACTACTATTTTGAGCAAGATTGTCAATACAAGGTGAATATCCCAAGCTTCCATCAAGTAATATACAAACTAGTATGATACAGTAATGGCCTCTAGGGCATATACACTAACACACTCCTCCACATACACCACAGCACGTCGGTGTATTGGGGCGGAGCAATCACACCCTATGTGATATGGTGTGCTCTATGATGATTATTACTGAGTTTCCTATTTCCTTTTGAGGGTTATGCGCTGGAGAAGTTGCATACCAAATGAATAGGGTTCCGATCAAATCAGTTGCCTACAACTTCATATGAGATATGGAAAGGGAAGAGCCCATATCTTAAGTTTGTTAAGATTTGGGGTTGTCCATCCTACGTCTAAAAGCATAATCCGGACAAGCTCGAGGCAAAGTCAGTTCTGTAGAAGTTTGTTGGATATCCTAATCATTCACATGGGAATATCTTCTACCAAACCGAGGAACAAAAGATGTTTTGTTTCTCAGCATGCCACCTTTGTGAAAGGGAATTTCTTGTGAAGAAATTAGTGGACATGAGGTAGAACTGGAAGGAGTTCCAGCAATACAAACTGCAGCTGATGATTTGGTATAACCAAAGCATTCAATAGTAACCAACGAACCTCAGCCTCTCCGCCGATCTAGTAAGGTTCCTCACGCACCTGAGAGATACTTCTGTTTCTCTATGACAGTGGGAGTAAGGATTGCATCATGAGATGATGACCCAACTAGTTTCGAGCTGGCCATCAGGAGTGGGACTCTGTAAGAATGGCTGGATGCTTAGCGATCTGAGATGGAATCCTTATACACCAACAAAGTATGGACTTTGGTTGCTTTATCTGAAGGGTTAAATCCCCATCAGGAGAAAGTATATCTTGAGAAGATTACTTGGTGTACATGGAAAAGTTGAGACTTTCAAAGCTATGCTTAAGTCCATCCAGATCCTACTTGCCACGGCTACATACCATGACTACGATATCTGGCGGTTGGGTGTCATGACTGCTTTTCTAAATGATGTTTTAGAAGAGAGAGTCTATAAGTACACAGTCAGAGGGCTTCGTAGACAGTGGGAGCAGCGGAAACGTGTGCAAGATGTTTTATGTGATAAAGCAGGCATCGCGCAGTTGGAATGTCTGTTTTGATGTGTTAGTCAAAGAGTTTGACATCATCAAAATGGTAGATTAACCTTGTATATATAAAAAGGTAGTAGGGAGTATGGTGGTGATCCTCGTAGAGTACGTGGATGCCATGCTCTTGATAGGGAAGGAGTTTCCTATGCTACGCTCGGTCAATCTCCGCTTATCACAATGATTCTCCATATAGGATCAAAGTGATACCTACTAAATCCTGGGTTTTGGATCTATGAGGTAGATCTAATTGGATGTTAGGATACTCACTAGTTTTAGTGAGATGGTATCAATCGATCATAGGGAGAATCACTGGAAAGGTTCCAGAGTGATAAGGACGACTGAAAGTCAGTCACAGGCATTGTCTTTACCCTCAGTAAAGGGATGGCATGTTGGAAGAGTTCCAAGCTAGATACCGTGGCATACTAGACGATAAAGGCTAGATACATCGCTACCAAAGATGCTACCAAAGAGGAAGTCTGGGTGTATATTAGTTCATGAGATGAACTTCGTTCCTACCATTGTATGACAATGGAGTTGTGGCTTATGCCTAGGAACACCCGTCCCATCAGTGATCCAGACATATTCTAAGGCAGTGTCACCTGATCATGGAGATGGTTAATCTCCAGGGGATCGAGGTTAGGAGAGTAGACTCAGAGGACAACACGGCGGATCCACTCACAAAGGCATTTTCCCAGAGAGAGACTATTATGGGATGGTTGAGTATGAGATACTACAACCACTGTTATCAGATGGCACTAGTGCAAGTGGGAGATTGTTAGTTATATGTATGCCCTAGAGGCCATTACTATACATGAGATGTATATTGTAGTGGATGCTTGGACATATATAGGGAGGACTTTCTTGCTCGACATGATATTATGCTATCTGGTTACTCTTTACCTTAACGTGTACACTGATTGTCTCTCTGTCACATGTTGGTAAAGCCTTTAGGATTTGTACTTGACTACCTGGACTATGATGCGGATCATACTAGTGGGTACATGGTAGTCCATAAGTACATCCTTCAAGGTCCCTAGTCGTGGGTGTATCGAGACGGGGCATCGATATACCAGAGTAGACTAGAGTATACCTTCTCAACCCATGTAGATGGGCGATGGATGATCCCATATCCATTGGTGTTTGAAATCAGAGATGATATACGGGTGCTCAGTGGAGACTGGATACACTGGACGGACTCGCCGAGAACTCCCAGATGGTATTATACCTTACGTCAGATGGCAGTTCTCTGGTGACACTGGTACAGGTTAGTCTGTAGACCCGAGATCGTCATAGAGTCTTGTGTGATTCCCACTGTGCTTTGATTTCCACCTTACCACGTCCAAGAGGGCGTGTAAAACGGTGGTTTTTGGGTACAGTCCCGAGTCACATGGAGGCAATGAGCGATAGGAGGGGTTTCGACTCTCCCGGTATTGGGGGTTGATGTTGCGCTATGCTCGATTGGCCATAACAGGGAAGTCCCTGGCCAGGGCTGGTTTAGAGATTTACTGCTAAGTGTTACCAGTAGTTTCTCGACCCGTTATGAGCCTCATATCGGCATGACTTATCGGTTATTGGGGTCTGACGTTTACCACCCCTAGACTTGATATGCGACTTATCAGACGAGGAGACCGGACAGTACGGTAGTGTCACTGTCAGGCTTTTTGCAGGAGTTGGAGCGGGATTGCTTGCTGATCTTCTGATCGCTCAATACTCGGGCAGCCATTAAGTCCAGCTAGTACCGCTGACGGCTTGTGGGTGCATGATATGATCATCACCTACTGTCGGCGTATTGACTAGTCTTTATAGTCCTACATAGAGGTTTTACTGGCTCAGGCAAAATGAAATAAGAGTGCATATGTGATATGTGCGGGACCGAGAATAATGCATGTATGCGATACCGTATTCTATTCTCGCGATTTTTGTATCGATCGGTTATATGCGATATAACTAGGTTATCGAATCAAGGGTTGATTCGATAAGTCGATACATTGGATGTTAGTCGGTTATATGAGATATAACCGGATTATTAAGTCGAGTGTTGATTTAATAATTTAGTGTATAATTGTATATGTGATATACTAATTTACATTAACTAACATTGGTTCACTTAAGCATTTATTTTTCTCACTAGTGCACAACTTAATATATATGTGATATATATTAATTTGTGTTCATTTTGTATCATGGTTGTTGATACACACTACATGGGTGTATGAGACATAAACCATTATAATTATATTGGTAGGGTTTTAAAATACAAAGTAAATACAAAATTAGTGGATAATTGTTCAAGTGCATGAAGCTTCATGGAGCTTGTGAGTGCATTGACCAAAGTCCACTAGTTTTGTTTTACTTAGGAGTTTTATAAACCTAACCACTATAATTAGCCATGGTTATTTCTCTACATGAGTTAGTATATGATACCCACTCACCCATGGTTAGCTCTCTCTCTCTCTCTCTTGATTAGTTTCATTCTCATTTTGAGCTCATCTTCTTCCTCCTTCAATTTCTTTCTAGGGTTTGAAAAAGAGAGAGAAACAAAGTGAGAAAAGAAATTCTAAAGTGTACCCATTTCCTATTTCATCATCCTCTACTAGACTAGCACTTTAGTTTAGGGTGTTTGCTTCACTAATTCTCTAGTTAGTGAAGTAGAAGCTTGAGTTCGTATTCCCTCGACGTAGATCATCTTCGGTCTCGAAGACTTCAAGCAAAACCGTTGCCCTCTTCTCATGGAGTCGTCCGAGAGTCCGGGAGCACGATGATCGCAGCGAAGGGACTACTACAAGGAGCTTAAGAAGTGAAGAACCGATCTACAAAGGTTGTATTTCGTATTTACTTAGATGTAAATATTATTTACATGCATGTGTTACGCTAATTATCTAGCAAAGATCTTGTTTAGAGTTATTCGGCACGGCTAAAATTTTAATCGGGCATGGTTGATGCCTTGTAGATCCTTCTTAGAGTGCCTAGTAACCCTACACGTACTTGACATCACATGATTGACTCAATTGCCTAAGAAAGTGATATGCCAATCATGCAAATCCCTTTCCCATTTATTCTGAAAGACATCTTTTAGAGAGGGTGACTCCAACACCTGCAGGTAAACCACCATGCCAGGAGTCAACCATTCTAAAACACCTTTAGAATAATGTAAAGTACCCATATTGGGACATTCCCAAATCTAGATCTAAAACCATAGTTCTAGTAACCAGAAACCCTGATATTATATCCATATCCTATGCGGAGAAACAACTTTATGACAACCACAGTATAACCGATCGTAGTATAGGAATTTCACTTCCTATAAAGTGCATGTCATCCAAATACCAGGATATCACACCCTACTACCTTTTTACCAGATCCATCTTCTATTCTGATGAAGTCAAAGCCTATGACAGTCACATAAAAAATAGATGATCTATCTCTGCTATAACCGCTTTAGTCTATAAATAGATATAAGCTACTTGCCCTCTATGATTCCTCTGCTCCCACTGACTACAACAACCCTTTGGCAGAGTCATATACGCGTGAACTTCTAAATCTAGTTTATAACGACGTTATACATATCCTCCTGCCGGGTCTCATAGTCTAGAACAGCAGCAATGACAAGTCTAGGTAAATAAAAACCTCCCTGTCACCGTTTTTAAGAAGACCGAAGTACCTCTCGGGTGCCTGAGGTTACCCACTATATCTGCGGAGTGGCTAATGGAATGTCAATAACAATTGAATCTTTTGGTTCTATTAAATTTTCAGTAATCGTTTGTGGTTCTGGAATCACTTCCAGTTCTGCCATACTCCCACTTATGTTTTCTGAAATGAATCCATTTACTAAAACTGTGGCGCGTCAAGAACAATATATCTATTGATCTTCCAGATGGTAGAAAGTTAACCCTCCTCATAGCCCGGGATAACCCATAAACCGCCATTACTAAAATGTGCCTTGAGTTTGTCCAGAGTCTGGTTTTAAGCATAAGCCGGACAACTCCATATACCTTAACATCGTTAAGATATGAACCATTCTATATACATTATAGAAACAGGGGCACTAATTTAATTGGAACCAGATTCAAATCATGCAGCTGTCTCCAGTTCATGTCAACTAAGTGGAATGAGGCCGAGCAGCATTACTCATCTAGGAGTGCATCCACATATGAGTAACCTGAAAGAGAAGAAAGTTCTCAAAACCATTACTATCAAAAGAATACCAAACACAAGTATCCACATCTTCGATCACCTTAAAGAATCATGATACTTGCGACATTTGGTTTTCTAGTTTATTCTTATATATATAATTTCTCAAAACTTGGACCTTGTATTTCAATGAAATACAAGTCTAAAACTAGAGAAGTAACAAATAAACAAAATATAGTACGAACACCAATCCCTTTGTCCTAATGGACACTGGACAACATACAATACTTTGTATAAGTCTCCTGAGTTTAATAACTTAAACCCTGTGCATCATAGGTTAAAAACTGTACTATGGTTAAGAAGAATTACACCGCTGTTGAATGTTCCTTACCCAATCACCAACTGATATAGGTAAATATCTTAGACATAATTTCAAAAAGTTATATTTCACTTTATAAAATAAATGTACAGATATATCATTTTGAAATTGGTGCATAACAACGGATATTCAAAACCAAATATTTGCCGTCAGGAAAAAATCCAGGTGATTTCCTCAAATATCACCAATTACAACGAATTCCGATATAATGAGGATATAATCACTTAATTCCTAATATTTTACTCCCACTCATCATCTGTAATACTATACAGATGTGAGAATCAAGTCTGGTAAATACATACCCTGGAGTAAGAATCTAATTGGGAAATCAGTTTTCAATTAACAACTCACAGTGAAACTGAAACATGAAAATGTTTCGAAGGGGTATCCAGGTATTCCTAGTAATGCCACTTCCACTATCCAGATTCATGACTGTAACCGTATATTTCTTTGCCATCTCTCTAATCCCTTTATTTGTCTTTACATATTACCTTATGTACACCATTCTTAGGCTAAATGTTTTTCTTCCTTCCTTACCATTCGACACCAGCCTATGGTTTGAAAGAAGACTATCCAATAAGCATAATAGGTGTACCTTCCTAATCCTAGGAGCTCTCGTAACCTGAGAGAAGGTAAAAATAAAAGACAGCCCGAATAATCTTAATCGATTTCTCCTGAACCGGAATCCATCATCGAACTGGAACAAGTTCCTTCGAGTTCGTATGTAACTATACGATGGCTTATCCAATAAATATGGATTTTCGTAGTGATACGGAATGTTCAGGAGAAATGCGAAGGTGAAGTAAGAGTTGCGATGATATACACGGTTTCTTCGTGAATGATACCAGTCGCATTTTACTTTGCTCTCTTTCTAATCCCTTTATTTTTCGTTACTTATTACCTTATGTACACCACACTTTGGCTAATTGGTTTTCTTCCTTCCCTAACTTTCGGCACTAGCCTATGGTTTGGAAGAAGACTATCCAATAAGCGTAATAGGTGTACTCCTCTAAATACCATGAGCTCTCGTAACTTGAGAGAAGGTAAAGGGAAAAGACAACTGAATAGTCCTTTTCAATTTCTCCAAAACCGGAAACCATCCTCGAATCTGAAACAAGTTTCTTCAATTTCGTATGTAACTATACAATGGTCATATCCAATAAATGTGGATCTTCATAGTGATACGGAATGTTCCGAAGAAATGCAAAGGGTAAAAGTAGGAGTGGTAATGATATATGCAACTATGACAATCCAAAAGCCAATGTGGTTTAAGAAGGTTCGGTTAACTTGGTTCATGAGTTTTAATATAGGTTCGGGCCATGGTCGCTGCCAGATAGAGAAAGAAAGGAAACATTCAGCGTGCAATCTAACCTAGATCAGAATGGTTAGTCATTTTATCTGATCAGGATGGCTCGCACTGTTTCCTCGAATTCTCTTCCAAACCCAAAAGAAGAATTAGTCGGGATCATCTAAAATCACCCGAGAAGTAAACCCACTCATCAGTGGGAATCGGGATCCAACTATCATCGTATGATAACTTGATGGAAGCCACTCAAGTTATCACACTCCAGAAGGTATGTGCATGACTGGCAAGTTTTAGTTTCTTTAAAAACTCCCGATGTGGATTTTTGCCCCCTGCTCTTATGACCTTGACGAAGGCCAACAAATCATCAGTCAAATGTCAAGTTCTACCTGTCATTGTCCAGATTAATATAAACCCACCCATACTCGCCCTTGAAGAAGGCCAATAAAGCTGTACGGCTATCATAGATTAATGTAAATTCATGCAACAAAAAAGTAACACATATCTACCATACATTATGCCTTGACGAAGGGCAACAATCATAGCATGAATACTGAGCGCTACCCATCTGAAATGACGGAGGGCTACGGCTGGTTTTTGGCGAAAATCCATTAGCGTAATGAACTCGATATTGCTGATGCAATCCAAGTCGTTTTACAAAAGTATAGTGGCGAAAAATTTTGCTAAAGAGGTCACTCCCGGTGAAGGAATCTCGGCTCTTTCCTCGTCGAATGAGGTGCAGGATATTCCAAACTCAATACTACGATGCAAAGCAAAAAATAATAAACTATAGTGAAGTTATTACCCTGACGCAAACTTCTGCCGAAGGGGTCACTCCCGAAGAAGGGATCTCGGCCCTTTCCTCATCGAATGAGGTGCTGGATATTCATAACCGAATACCACTGTGCAAAGCAAAAGAGAACGTCTGTAATGTCAGTTTTTAAAAAACTTTGTTCCAACAACATCATATATAGGGTTGTTTTCCTTGCATATATCAAAATCAACGTAGTCCCATCAATTAATCACACCAGAAAAGAACGAAAATATAATGTACGTGTATGCCATCAGCATTCGCCACTGGGCCCTGTCATCAACCGTTAGGTTACTTAACTAACGATAGAGCGGGGGCTGGACTAGCGCGAGTGCAAAACATATACAACATATACTAGTGTGTGTGTGTATATATATATATATATATAACAGTCGTCCTAGGCATGATATATGCAACATCACAGAATAGCGATAAGCATCACAAAACAAACGGATAATCTGGGAGCCCCGGGTGTCCTTTGAGCCGCAAGTGAAACCAGACGTTCCCCTGGTCGTGTGGATAGACTGTGCAATGAAAACCTAGACACCTATGAGCGCGGAAAGTTACCTGCCAATACCAGAAGCGAGGCAACCCCAATCAACTATGTGAATGGGCCACTCAGCACTTCACGGAATCCGGTAACTTGAGCACCCCTTCATGGGTCAACCTATACCCCCTACGGGTATGGTGAATAACCCTCCAATTCTAGAGTGAGGCCCCCTCCATCTCAACGCCATTATATGGGGGCCCGTTTCCCTCTAGAACCTGGCTAACAGTTCAACTTCCACCGTGGGGGTAATGCCGTAGTACATAAAAGAAAAGAATATGTACAACGGTGACATCGACCTAAACCCGGTCGTGCCCCAAACAAATAATAATACAAACTGGCAGTGACGGTAGTTCACATGTCGGACGCTCACCCGCAATATCAAATGTATAAATAAATCCAAATTATACTACCATTGCACCAAAGCTATCCACCACGACGATCCCGCCACAACCACAGAACATCAACATGAATGTCACGTTCGCAAACCCGTCTAAAAGAGCATATAGTAGTTAGACGAGTTGTACCGCTCTAATGACATTCATGGTCGCAGATAGTAATGTATGTACTGAAAACTACGATATTATAATTCCACACTCAATTAGAAAACTAAACCAATTTCCAAAAGCACGAAAAAAACCGTAAGCTAAAGGTCCAAAAACCGACCGTTTAAAGCCAATTTGGAAGTCCGAATCAAAACGAAATGCGCCCGAACCTTTGCGGGGAGTTAGAGAGCGAAATTAACTTCGAGTCAGGGAGACTAGAGGGGTACCCCACCCTCGAGGCCACCACGAGGTGGAAAAGGGGTGAGGCAGACCCGAAACTGCCCAAGGTGGGACAGTTTTGGGTCCCCTCCGCCAAGACCACCTTGTGGTGGTCTTGTCGAGTGGGCCCAGCTGTTCGATCCCCCCTGAGGGTTCCCCGGGGTGCCCATGCACCACCCCAAGGCTTCTCAGTTCAAACCGTAAGCCCGCGGGTTGTGCAAACATCTCAAACTTTCAGTTTTCGGAAATGTTTTTGTCGGCAGTTTTTGCACGAAAAAAACGGCGGATTTCTAATGTCGCAATGAGTTAACTAAGGCTTTTGGAGTGGATCTAATACCATGTTGGGTTATTCAAGAGCCCCGACATCAAACCGTGGCCACTGCGGAACAAATTTTTTTAAAACCGGCGCTAGAACAACCCGATAACCCGGATCGACCCATAAGCCCTAGATAACAAAAACATGTATAGGAGCTAAACTAAAGGGTTAGAGTGATTATACCGAATTGATCCGTGTCCTTCGGTCTTTAACCACCTTCCGAAGCTCCAAGAGGCTTCCATGATCATGCTTTATCTCTGGTCTCCCTCCATCGAAGATG
The DNA here is from genome assembly GCA_030015575.1 of Agapanthus africanus. Classification (NCBI taxonomy): domain Eukaryota; kingdom Viridiplantae; phylum Streptophyta; class Magnoliopsida; order Asparagales; family Amaryllidaceae; genus Agapanthus; species Agapanthus africanus. The sequence continues at coordinate 391,530,959 of JASDDO010000026.1, read as the reverse complement.
ATCCACCTGAGGATTTATGAAACGAGCTCCTACTTCATAACCGAAGTAACTAGGGTATCTAGTTTGCTAAACTAGATAGCCAAGATGATGTAGAGTCTAATGAAGGATTAATTTTTCCCTAAACACCCTAGGTTTCTCAACACATGAGAGGGTTAGGGCGGTGGAAGAAGAAGCCATGATAGATGAGAGTGTTGTAGGAGAGAGAATGAATACTGGCTTTGTGTTTTTGTGTGTTATGAGATTACTCAATAAATAATGGAGCCATCCAATAAATATCCATGTCTCCAAAATATCTTGAGTCAACAAAAAATATCTCAAGTCAACAAATAATCTCACAACAAACAAAGACCCTAAGCATGCTAGAATAGTAACCATGGGTCACTAATTAAACATGCCAGAAAAAATGCAATAAGCTACTCATCCTCCATCTCAATAGCCTTTTAATCAAAAAAGGTCTAAACCATGATGAGGTGTAATCTACTAAAAGTAATCTTGTAAGAAATTACAAGAATACCCCTCAACCGTATATACATACCCACATCCGTATTCCGAAGAATACGAATACAATGAGACGAAAATAGTCCAACAATATAATACTAGGATCGGGCTTAAATCAAAGCCCACTAGTATTATCCGTCCCGAACATCATCCTTGCACAAGTACACGTATGTGATCGAACCCTGCCATAAAACCATACAGCTTCTACATCATTTCTCCCGAAGCAGGGAAACCCTCTGTGTGGGACTCTAAAGACTCATCAATACGCTGGCAGTGGATTTAAACACAAGCACGTCAGCGGCACTAGCTATACGTAACGACTACCCAGGTGTTGAGAAAAAGGTAGGCCGACAAGTAAACTCATCCTGAAAACCTTACTGAGCCTGACAGTGACAATATCCGTACAGTCCGGTCCGTTCGTCTATGAGTATCGCATATCAAGTCTAATGGGTGGATAAAGTTTGACCCCTAATAACGCGACATTTAGTGTCGGTATGAAGCACATCACCTACTAAGAAATTACTGATCTTAATAAGTAATTCTCGACTACCTTGGTCAAGGATTTCTGGTGATGGCCACCCGTGCACAACACGACATAAACCCCCAATACCGGGGGAGACAAATACCCCGACAATCCGCTCACTGCCTCCATATGTCTCAGGACTGTACCCAACTAAAACGTGTTTGCATGACTCCTTTGAGCCGTGGTAGGGTAGTAATCAAAGCACAGTGGGAAATCACACGAGACAAATGACGATCTCAGATAGATATACTAACCTGTACACATGTCACCTGGGAACTGCTATGTGACAATAGGTATAATACCAACTAGCATGTTCCCGGCGAATCCGTCAGGTGTACTCATAACCCAATGAGCACCTGTATACATCTTAGGTGAATAAACTAACACCAATGGCTTGTAAGACCGGCCACCATCCCTCGTCGAGGTCTCGATCAGTATACAATAGTCTACTCTGGAGTATCGATGCCCAGTCTCGAAACTCCCATGATTAGGGACATTTAAGGATGTGCCTACAGACCACCCAGCTCCCACGTATATGATCGCCATTATAATGCCGGTAGTCAAGCAAGAATCTTCTGGTCTCTATCAACATGTAATAGTGATCTGTAATGCTGTACATGATGATAAAGACAAGCCAGATAGCATACTATCATCTCGAGTAAGACTGTTCTACCGGTATAAGTCCTCCCTCAATCAACATAATTATCTGCCCGCGACTATGATAATTGCCTTGAGAGCACTATAGCCAACAATATCTTCAATCATGGCACCATTCCTTCATTCTTTATTTGATCCTTTTTCTTCAACTACTTCATCTTCATCTCCTCCTCCTTCCTCTACCTCACTACCCATGGGAATCATCTCCAAAATCTCGTCAAACCCCATGGCTTCCTTCACAAAAAATGTTCACCACCTCATCCTATACCCCATAGCAAGGTCAAGTTTGGATTTTGAGCAACTTGCACCATCTTGGAATTTTCTTCAGTTGTTCCAAGAGATAAACCCATCACTTTTCTTCTAGCTATCAAGTTTCTTCATCTCCTTGTTTAGTTTAGAGTTCGATTAAGCAAGTTTAGTAACTTTGGAAATTTTTAGGATGTTTTTAGTGGGTGATTTGAGTAGTAGATATGTAATTGAGGTTTAGTTAGTGAACCTAAAATCCTTAGTGATGATAATCCTCGACAACTTGAGACTAGAACCCCAAAACACGAACTTATAAGTTTCCCGATGTCCGTTTATGGCGGTTTGTGATGAATCTAATAGGATCTGCTGTGACCCGAAAGCTTTATAAAATAAGTTCCCATCACAGAGAGGTGTGCAGGCCACATAGAATTTTCAACAAAGAACCGAGACCCCAACTCCTATTAAAGGCCATAATTTTAATCCCCCATGCCACAATTTGCGGCCTGGTCTTGATGCTTTGGTTTGGGTTTTGGTGCATGGCCCTGTTATCTGTTGTGTAGACCTACCCTATAAACTAAATGTCCTAATTTGACCTAAGGTAGAATCTCGGAGTGATTTTCCATGTTGCTGATTTCGGGTTTTCGATTTCGGATGACTTGGTTTTGGTATTTGAGATTTGGAACGGTCGTTGGACGTTTGTACGTCAACGACGAGGGTTATTTGGTTGTTCTTGCATGCGTGGGCTATAGGTTCTAACCTATGAGTACTTCGCGTACCGTCTCGGTTTTCGGATTTAGTTTTGATATCGTTACGATGTGTATTGATGTGTTGGTAAAAGTTTGTCTTAGCACCTCGAGTAGGGTTCTACATGCATCAAGTATGCAATTTTTAAAAATCTAGAGGTCTAAGGTACACTAACCTAGAATCGAACTTAAGAATTAGGGTTTGTAAGCTTGTAAGCAAGTTCTAAGCTATGTGAAGAGGGTTACAACCTTTATAGACCAAGTCCTTCACTTCTATAGCTCCAAGTAGTGGTCCCTAGAACTCATCTTGAAGAATAGATTGGCTTGCTACGTTATCTTCGAAGCCGAAGATGATCCACCTTGAAGTCTCTCTAACTCAAGATATCTCTTCACTAATCAAAGTATTAGTGAAGCAAACAACCTATACTGAAGGGCTAGGATAGTGTAGGTTGATGAAGTAAGAATTTAGCTCACTTTAGATATATATTCCACTCTCTTTTTCCAACTCAAGAAAAATCCTAGTGAGCTCTCATGAGTTAGAAGATGAATTCGGGTGAAGAATGAACCATGAACTAAAGATAATATTTTGATCAATAAATATCATAGAGTCAAACAAAATAAGAGGATAATTCATGGCTTCTCAATACTTCTACAAGCATCCAAGCCATGACTCATTTTCCTTTCATTTTGATTTTCCCCTAAAAAATAAATCATCACAATAATCTCTAACCCTAGTGTGAGTCTCATACACCCATGTTCTATATATCATCAACCATGATACAAATGCATTTTATATCTAAATAAATAAATATATATCATATATATATACAATTATATATCTAGAGAAGAAAAATCTTTAGCGAGCATATATTAGTTAATATATATTCATATATTAAATATAGTAATATTTATCAAATTATTAAATCAACACTTGATTCAGTAATCCAGTCATATCATATATAACCGACTAATATCATTTATATGTATATCATATTATCAAATCAACACTTGATTCAATAACCCGGTTATATCACACATAACCGACAAATATTCAATACACAATATCAAATCAACACTTGATTCAATAATCCGGTCATATCATATAGAACCAGCCTATATCAAATATATATACACATATAACAATTCATTGAATCAACACTTGATTCAATGATCCGGTTATATCATATATAACCTAACCGATATCAAATATCGCGAGATTAGAATACGGTACCACATACTCGTATTTAATCAAGCTCCAGCACATATCACCATATGTGCCCTACTTCGTTTCGTTTAAGCTAGGAAACCTCTGTGTGGGACTCTAATGACTCGTCAATCCGCCAGTAGTAGGTAATGATCACATCAGATACACACAAGCTGTCAGCGGTATTAGTTGGACATAACGGCTACCCAGGTATTGAACAAATAGAAGATCAACAAGCAAGCTTGTCCAAACTCCCGCAATGCTGGGTTCCGTAGCACTGCCACAAGGTTTCGGGAGGCATCGACCATGCCGATTTCAAAAGTTTGGCATGCTAAAAAACCCTAACCTAGAATCTTAACTAGAGAATTAGACGAAATAGACCATGTAAACATCTTTATATCTAAATGAACAAGGAATATAACCTTTGTAGACCGGTCCTTCACTTCAAAAGCTCCGTGTAGTAGTCCCTTCGCTCTAAGTAGTGATCTCTCGGACTCTAGTAAAGCTCCACAAGGTGAAATGAACAAGCTTGATTGAATTCTTTGAGGCCGAAGATGATCTACGTCGAGAAGACACTAACTCAAGCTACCTCTTCACTAATTAGGAATTAGTGAAGCAAACAATCTACACTAAATGGCTAATCTAGTGTAGGTTGATGAAGTAGGAATTTTGCTCACTTTAGAAATAATTTTCTCACAATTTTTCTTCACCTCTTTGAAACCTAGAGAGCTCTTAGAGATGAATAAGAAGATGAAGGGGAGAATCTCATGAATGAATCCATGAGTGAGAATAACAACCATGGGTAATATAATATCTCATACTAACTCTTGTAGAGACATAACCATGGCTTAAGGTATTGGTTGGGTTAATAAAATCTCAAATAAAATAAAATTAGTGGACTAAGTCAATAGTTTTACAAGCTTCCACTAAGCTTAAACCATATGACTAATTTCCAACTAATTTTGATTTACTTTAAATAAATAAAACCCTTCATTATGATAATCATGGTGTGAGCCTCATACACCCACGTAGCATGTAGCAACAAGTATGACACAATAATATATATCACATATATATTAAGTGTACATAAGTGAGAAAAAGAAATGCTTAAGTGAGCTAATATTAGTTGATGTAAATTAATATATCAAATATACAATTATACATTAAATTATTAAATCAACATTTGATTTAATAATCCGGCAATATCACATACAACCGAATAATATCATTTGTATCAACTTATCGAATCAACACTTGATTCGATAACCCCGCTATATCACATATAACCGACCGATATCACATATCACAAGAATAGAATACGGTATCACATACACGTATTAATCTCGGTCCCGCACATATCACATATGTGCTCCATCTTCATTTCGCTTGAGCCAGGAAACCTCTATATAGGACTCTAAAGACTCGTCAATATGCCGGCAGTAGGTGATGAACATATCAGACACCCACAAGCCGTCAGCGGTACTAGATAGACGTAACGGCTACCGGGATATTGAGAGATCAAAAGATCAATAAGTAAGCCTGTTCATACTCCTGCGAATCCAATAAGTAACACTACCGTACAGTCCGGTCTATTCGTCTGATATGACACATATCCAGCCTAGTGGGATCACACAAGATTCAGAACGGTTCGAGAAACTACTGATAACACTTACCAGTAAATCTCAGCAACCCTGGCCAGGGATTTCTTGTTATGGCCAATCAAGCACAGCGCAACATCAACCCCCAATACCGGGAGAGACGAAATCCCCTCCTATCGCTCATTGCCTCCATGTGACTCGGGACTGTACCTAAAAACCACCGTTTTGCATGTTCTATTGAACGTGGTAAGGTGGAAATCAAAGCACAGTGGGAATCACACAAGTCTTTATGACGATCTCGGTTATACAGACTTACCTGTACCATTGTCGCCAGAGGACTGCTATATGACGTGATATATAATACCATCTAGGAGTTCTCGGCGAGTCATTTTCAGTGTACCCAGTCTCCACTGAGCACCCGTATACAATCTTTGATATCAAACACCAATGAATATGGGATCATCCATCGCCCATCATATGGGTCAAGAAGTGCATACGCTAGTCTACTCTTGTGTATCGATGCTCTTGCTCTACTAATATGATCTGCATCATAATCCCGATAGTCAATTGCTCATCCTAAAGGCTTTATTAACATGTAACAAAGAGACAATAAGTGTACATGTCAAGATAAATTGTAACCAGATAGCATACTATCATGACGAGCAAGAAAGACCTCCATATATATGTCCAACCATCCACTATAATATTCATCACATGTACAATAATAGCCTCTAGGGCATACATACAACTAACACGAAAAGCCTATAAGCAACACTTACCGTATAGTCCAGTCTCCTCGTCTGATATGTCACATATCGAGTCTAGGGGTGGAATCGTTAGATCCTAGTAACTTGATAAGTAATGCCGATGTCTGGCCTATAATGTTTCAAGAAACTATTGATGACACTTACCAGTAAATCTCATCAGCCCTATCCAGGGACTTGTTGTTTTAGCCAATCGAGCATCGCGCAACATCAACTCCCTATATCGGGAGAGACGAAACCCCTCCTATTGCTCACTGCCTCCATGTGACTCAGGACTGTATCCAAAATCCACATGTTTGCATGACTCCATTGAGCCGTGGTAGGGAGGAAATCAAAGCACAGTAAGAACCACACAAGACACTATGACGATCTCGGGTCTACAGACTAACCTGTACAAGTGTCACCAGAGAACTGCTATCTAACGATATGTATGGTACCATCTAGGAGTTCTCGGCGGGTCCTATTCGGTGTATCCATTTTATAATGAGCACCTGTGTACAGTCTTTGATGTCAAACACCAATGTTTATGGGATCAACCATCGCCCCATACAAGGTCAAAAAACGTACACACTAGTGTACTCTGGAATATCGATGCCCTTTCTCGATATTCCCTCAACTAGGAATGTTAAAAGATGTGCTTACGGACTACACAAGCCCCCACTAGTATGATCTGCATCATAGTCCTGGTAGTCAAGACAACATTCTTATGGCTTTATCAACATGTATTAGAGAGACAGAATTATAATATAAGTGTACATGTTAAGATAAAGTGCAACCAGATAGCATACTAACATGTCGAGCAAGAAATTCCTATATATATATATATATGCATACATACATACATAAATATACATACATACATACATACATACATACATATGTCCAAGCATCCACTATATCATACAATAATGGCCTCTAGGGCATACATATCACTAACAATCTCCCACTTGCACTAAGGCCAGTTGTTATAGTATCTCATACCCAACATCATAAAAAGTCTCTCAAACTGTGTTTGGGGGAGGGCCTTCGTGAGTAGATTCGCTGTGTTGTCCTTCGTGTCAAATCTTCTCACCTCGATCTCCCCGGCGATCAATTATCTCCCGGATCAGGTGATACCGCCTAAGAATATGTCTGGATCGCTGATGGGACCTGGGTTTTTTGGCCAAAGCCACAGGTCCATTATTATCACAATACAAGGGTATTGGATGCTCAATTGATGGAACCGCACCAAGTTCAGCAATGAACTTCTTCATCCAGACAGCCTCTTCGGCAGCATCGTTGGCAGCGATGTATTCAGCCTCTATCGACGAGTCTGCTACGGTATATTGCTTGGAACTCTTTCAACATACCGCCCCTCCATTGCGGGTAAATACAAAACCCGAGACCGACTTACTGTCGTCCTTATCTGTCTGGAAGCTAGAATCGATAAAGCACTCTACCTGGAGATCTGTGTTACCATACCAAGATAATTTTTTAGTCCTTCTCAAGTACTTAAGAATGTTCTTCACAGCTATCCGGTGCTTCTCCCCTGGGTCTGATTGATACCAACTTACCACACCTAGTGCATAAGCTACATCTGGTCTGGTACATAACATCGCGTACATGATAGACCCAATTGCAGAAGCATAGGGTATCACGTTCATGCGAGCCCTCTCCAAATCAGTCTTGGGAGATATCTCTTTGGAGAGAGTGATTCCTGAACAAGCGGGTAATTTACCATGCTTAGAATCATTCATACTAAATCTCTTTAGTATGGTGTCAATGTACCTAGATTTGGACAATCCCAACATCCTTTTAGATCTATCTCTATAGATCTTTATTCCCAGGATGTAGGAGGCATCACCAAGATCTTTTATGGAGAACTTTTGTGATAAGAAGAGCTTGACTGAGTGTAGCATAGGAACATCATTTCTTATCAACAGTATGTCATCCACGTACAATACGAGAAAGACAACCTTACTCTCTACAACCTTTTTGTATATACAAGGTTCATCTACATTTTTTATGAAGTCAAACTCTTTGACCGCCACATCAAAATAGATGTTCCATCTCCGCGATGCCTGCTTTAATCCGTAGATTGATTTAAGCATCTTGCACACCTTTCCGTTGCTCCCACTATCTGCGAAGCCCTCTGGCTGTGTCATGTACATGCTCTCTACTAAATCACCATTTAGAAAAGCGGTCTTGACGCCCATCTTCCAGATTTTGTAGTAATGGTATGCGGTAACGGAAAGTAGGATCCTGATGGACTTAAGAATAGCTACTGGAGAAAAGGTTTCATCATAGTCGACACCTGGTCATTGACGAAAACCTTTTGCTACAAGTTTATCTTTGAAGGTCTCATCCTTTCCATCAATACCAAGTTTCTTCTTAAAGATCCACTTGCAACCGATGGGTTTTACCCCTTCAGGAGCAACATCCAAAGTCTATACTTTGTTAGTGTACATGGATTACATCTCAAATCGCATAGCATCCATCCATTTTATAGAGTCCCCACTTGTGATGGCCTGCTCGAAACTAGTTGGGTCATCATCTTCCTTGATGCAATCCTCACTCCCACCGTCTATGAGAAAACCATAGTATTTCTGAGGTGGTTGAGGAACCCTACTAGATCTACGGAGTGGCTGAGGTTCGTCGGAGACTATCGAATCCTCCGGTTCTACCAAATCATCAGTTGTAGTTTGTATAGCTGGAACTTCTTCCAGTTCTACCTCATTACCACTAATTTCTTTCACAAGAAATTCATTTTCTAAAAAGATGGCATGTTGAGAAACAAACACCTATTGTTCCTCGGTGTGGTAGAAGATATACCCTCGCGAATGTTTGGGATATCCAACAAACTTACACAGAACAAACCTTGTCTCGAGCTTGTCTGGATTTTGCGTTTTAACATAAGCCAGACAACCCCATATCTTAATAAAATTAAGACATTGTCTCTTCCCTTTCTATAACTCATATGGAGTGGTAGGCACAGATTTGGTAGGAACCATATTCAATAGGTATGCAGCTGTCTCAAGTGCATAACCCCAAAAGTAAATAAGTAACTCAGCAATACTCATCACATAGCGCACTATATCTAATAGGGTGCGATTCCTCCACTCCGACACTCCATTGTGTTGTGGTGTATATGGTGGAGTAAGCTGAGAGAGAATCTCATTCTCTTGTAAATAGTCTCGGAATTTCATGCTCAAGTATTTTCCTCCTCGATCATATCGAAGCTATAACATTTTAGAAATCATTTAGGCGAATTTTCCGATAACAGGTAAAATAATTTGTGTTTTCCGTAAAAACCAAGATGTGATCGTTTTTCAATATAGACCTAAATGCACCTAATTTAAATAGGAAATTGCTAGTATGCGGTATTTATTTAGTCGCTTATAATTTTTAGTTCACTTAAATATTTTTCATTAATTAAAATATTATTATAAGCTTTTATTTATATACTTAATTAATGGTAATTACAAATTGGAATGGGTTAAATATACAAGTGTGAACCATGCCAACTTAATAACAAGTTTTTACATTGTTTTCTTCTTCTCAAAATATCTTAAGAGTTCTAGATTTTTCTAGGGTTAAAAGAAAATTAGAAAAGAAAATGATTTAAAGGTTGATTGATGTGAGGTGCATTAATTAAGCTTTAATGGTTATCTTTATCAGGATATTTCCATGCTCTTACACAAAAAATCCTTCACCTTCACATTGGCCGAGCCCTCCCCCTTGGCAGCCCCAAATTTTCCCCACTTCATTCCGCTTCAAAATTCTTCAAAAAAGCTACAAAAATCAACAAAAAATCGCACAAACTCTAAAACAAATCCTTAACCATTATTCGTTAGCCTAATCTAGATTGGATCAAGAAGAAAGTTAGCATTCTGGAGGCTATTTTGGGAGTCAATTTGCAAGTTTAGAAATCAAGTTGTGAGGTATAAAATCCTAACCCTAAGCTTTAGTTGTTGTTTAAATACTTTAATCTAGCTTATTAGATGTTTAAATATGGTTTTAATTAGCAAGTTTAGAAATTCAAGTTAGGGTTATGAAGACCAAGTTAGGGTTTTGATTATTAGTTATGGTTAATTGTGTAGTTTAACAAGTTTAGACATGGAAAACCTAACCTAGTTGTGAAATTGTAAATTGTTATTTTCCAAATTGTCCAAACTAAGCTTGATTGCAAACTAACTTTTACTAAATCTAAAATGGGTGAGATTAAAATTTTATTAAGGGTTTGTGTCACTTAATTAAGCTATTATGTGATGATTGTGGCCACTAGAATTGTTCAAACATATAGATTTGTGCTAAAATGATTAAAAGATGTTTACTGGGTTTTCGGTAAAATTGGAGATGGGTTTTAATTGGCGTTGTGATGATATATATATATATTAACTTCTACGATATATATTGTGTTGTGAATGCGCGATCGGTACGATCAGGTTCTAGGCTTGGTGGTTGTGTCGCTTAGCGATCTTAGTTAAGGTTGTGGCGATGTCGTACGCGTTTTGTGCACTAAGTGCGCAATATGTATATCTTGTGGACGTTATTCTTGCGTTTCGTTGTCTTTGTGTCGGCGCATGATATTTAGCCTTATGTATTGTGTTTGTGAAATTTTAGGATCGCAAGCAGGGACATTGGGCGTTACGAAAAAAGGGAAGCAGGTGGTCGGATTTACTTAGCGCGAGATATTCGGTGACTAGATTTAACATCTACGGGGAAATCACCCATATGGCGTTATGCGTCAGGGCTAGATACGATATTATAGCCGCATGTTTATACGCATATGAGTTGATTGTGCATGGCATCATTGCATATTATTACTTGTTGTGCCTTGACTTAGTGTTTATTGGACACCGAACCATTACTGACGGTTCATGTTCAACGAGCACTAAATAGTATGCTACACACACCGTTGGTAATTTCCATGACATGCACAACACATACACCTATGTGGTGTCGTATCATTATTTGACATGTATATATACACATACCCTGTTATTGCTACACATACACCTATGTGGTGTCGTATCGTTATTTGACATGTATATATTCACATACCCTGTTATAGCTACACATACACCTATGTGGTGTCGTATCATTATTTGACATGTATATATACACATACCCTGATATAGCTACACATACACCTATGTGGTGTCGTATCATTATTTGACATGTATATATACACATACCGTGTTATAGCTACACATAAACCTATGTGGTGTCGTATCATCATTTGACATGTATATATACACATACCCTGTTATAGCTACACATACACATATGTGGTGTCCTATCATTATTTGACATGTATATATACACATACCCTATTATAGCTACACATACACCGATGTGGTGTTGTATCATTATTTGACATGTTTATATACACATACCCTGTTATAACTACATATATACCTATATGGTATTGTATCGTACTTACATGTATACACTCATACCTTGCTATAGCTACATATACCCCTATGTGGTATTGTTGCAAGTCGATGTGCAACACCCCACGAGTTGCGGGGAGGCGGAAATATGAAAAACGATCTTGTTCTCGAAGCATACATCGACTAACCGAAGATCTTTGCTAAACGATAATTAACAATTACCATAGAAGTTCTAAACTTCTACGCAAAGAGATTATACCTAGTGATACGTGTCCTTCGTCTTTGCGATCTCTTCGTTCTCCTCGGCCTCCTCCAAGTGATAGATGATCCACCCGAGAACCCTAATCCAAGCTTCACCTCTTAACTTGAGGTAACTAAGTGTCTCTAGTTGCTAACCAAAGGGACTTAGGTCATATAGAGTTAGGTTATAGGATGTTTAGTCTTTTTTAACCCTTGTACTGAACTCATGAGTGGTAGGATTAGAGCTTGAAGAAAGAGAGAGCTTGAGGAGAGAGAAGGTGAACTAGCATTATGAAATGAAATTGATTCTCACTTAATATATCAAGCATAATGAAATATCAATAAAATGAATAATAATGGATTATTCATCATGCTTCATAAATGAATATGAGTGATTCACTATGTGAGTCATTAAGCATTTAATAATGCATTAATGATATAGTGAATCATTCATAATGAGTCACAATTACATTAACGACAATGCCACCTAAACCCCTCAAGTCACCATGCTTCTAGAAGCTTCCCGGAAATTACAAGAACGCCCCTCTCATCCGTGAAAACACGGAAAAACTTTAGACTGTATAAATCCAATAACCTGATACTAGAATCTGGCTTAAACCAAAACCGTCTAGTAAAAAATGTCCGAATGTCGTACGTGCGTTTAAACACGTATTCGTCCGAACCCTTGTCGTAAAACCGTACGACCTCTATATGGTTTCGCCTGGAGTTGGGAAAACACTGTGTGGGACTCTAAAGACTCGACTACTACGCTGGTAGTGGGTTTAACCACAGACTGCAAGCGGCACTAGCTGTACGTAACGGTCCCTAGGTAGATGTCGATAAGAAGGCCGATGAGGATACCCATCCGAACTCCTACCGATCCTGTGCATGACAATATCCGTGCAGTCCGGTCTGTTCGTCTAAGAGTATCGCATGTATGGTCTAGGAAGGTGGTAAACGTCAGACCCCTAATAACCGTACAAGTCGTGTCGTCATGGCTCTATCAACATTCGAGAATCCACTGATTAATCTATCAGTAATTCTCAATCAGCCCTGACCAGGGACTTATGGTAATGACCAACCGATCACTGTGTGATATCAACTCCCTATACCGGGAGAGACGAATCCCTAACAGTCACTCACTGCCTCCACGTGGCTCGGGACTGTGCCTAACTAAAACCTATTTGCACGACTCCTTTGAACCGTGGTAGGGTAGTAATCAAAGCAGAGTGGGAACTCACACGAGGAAAATGACGACTTTAAGTCAACGGACTATTTGCACACATGTCACCTGAGAACTTCTATCTGACGTTAGGTATAAATACCATCCAGTCAGTTCTCGGCGAGTCCTGTCCGGTGTACTCACACCCAGTGAGCATCTGTATACAATCTTAGGTGCACTCCACCAATGACTGCGGGACCAATCCATCGCCCCTCCTTAGGGTCTAGATATGTATACACCAGTCTACTCCGGAGTATCGATGCCCAGTCTCGATACTCCTGCGACCAGGGACATCTAAGGATGTGCCTATTGACTATCCAACTCCGACTAGTATGACTGCCATCACAACGCCGGTAGTCAGGCAAACACCCTATGGGCTCTATCAACATGTATATATATATGAATAGCACGCAAAATATATCATATGTTAAGATAAAGACAAACCAAATAGCGTACTATTATATTAAGCAAGACTGTCATGTACATACATATCCTTAGCATCCTATACAATGAAGGCCTCTAGGGCATATATATCCAACAATCTCCCACTTGCACTAGGGCCTATAATTGGCGCAATGAGTACCCACTGTCTTCGCTAGATCCAGTTGCTGGAATACCGCATGCCCAACATCTCAAACAGCCTCTCGAACTGAACTTGAGGGACGACCTTTGTGAATGGATCTGCCGTGTTGTCTTTTGTATCAACTCTCCGTACCTCGATCTCCCGACGATCAACGATCTCCCTGATCAGGTGAAAACGCTTTAAGATATGCCTAGATTTTTGATGGGACCTGGGTTCCTTCGCCAATGCGACGGTCCCATTGTTATCATAATACAAAGATATTGGATTGGAAATGGACGGAACCACCTGAAGTTCAGAGATGAACTTCCTCATCCAGACAGCCTCTTTTGCGGCTTCACTAGCAGCTATATACTCAGCCTCCATAGTTGAGTCTGCGACGGTATCCTGTTTGGAACTCTTCCAACACACCGCCCCTCCATTGAGGATAAACACAGAACCCGAAATGGATTTAGAATCATCTTTGTCACTTTGGAAGCTGGAGTCGGTAAAAGCCTCTACCTGGAGGTCCCCATTACCGTAAATCAAGAACATCTCCTTAGTCCTTCTCAGGTACTTGAGAATGTTCTTTACCGCTATCCAATGCTTCTCACCTGGGTCAGATTGATACCTGCTTACCACACCAAGTGCGTAAGTTACATCCGGTCTTGTACATAACATCATATACATTATAGATCCTACCGCCGAAGTGTAGGGTATAATGCCCATGTGATCCCTCTCTTCATCAGTCTTTGGAGACATCTCTTTGGAGAGCGTGATCCCGTGACAAGCGGGCATATTACCGTGCTTGGAATCTTCCATACTAAATCTCTTTAGTATAGTGTCAATATACCCGGACTGTGAAAGTCCCAACATTCTATTAGATCTATCACGATAGATCTTAATGCCCAAAATGTAGGTTGCATCACCCAAGTCCTTAATGGAGAATTTCTATGACAAGAAGAGCTTTACTGATTGTAGCATAGGGACATCATTCCCTTTCAGTAGTATGTCGTCGACGTACAAAACGAGGAAGACTACTGCTCCTTCTACAATCTTCCTATAAATACATGGTTCATCTACATTTTTGATAAAGTCAAATTCTTTGACTGTCTCATCAAAGCAGATGTTCCAACTTCGCGATGCTTGCTTTAATCCATAGATGGATTTAAGCAACCTGCACACTCTTCCGCTGCTCCCACTGTCTAAGAAACCTTCTGGTTGATCTATGTAAACACTCTCTTCTAAATGTCCATTTAGAAAAGCTGTTTTTACATCCATTTTCCAGATTTCATAGTCATGGAAGGCAGCAATGGCAAGCAGGATCCGAATGAATTTAAGCATAGCTACAGGTGAAAAGTTTTCAGTATAGTCCAATCCTGGTCTTTGACGAAAACCTTTTGCAACGAGTCAAGCTTTGTAGGTTTCCACTTGTCCAAGTGCACCAATCTTCTTTTTGAAGATCCATTTGCATCCAACTGGTTTCACCTCAGGAGGAGCAACTTGTAAAGTCCATACTTTTTTGGTGTACATGGATTCCATTTCGGATCTCATAGCATCCAGCCACTTCATCGAGTCAATACTCGTCATAGCCTGCTGAAAACTAGTAGGCTCATCATCATCGATGATGCAATCCTCTCGATCCCCATCTAGAAGAAAACCATAGTATCTCTCTGGAGGATGAGAAAATTACTAGATATGCGGAGTGGCGTTGTTTCTTCATATTCTATTGAAATCTGAGGTTCTTCTAAGTTCTTGGTAGCAGTTTGAGGTTCTGGAATTTCTTCCAGCTCTACCGCGCTGCCACTAATTTCTTTTGCAAGAAATTCGCTTTCTAAGAAGACAATGTGGCGAGCGACAAACTCCTTTTGTTCTTCAGTGTGGTAGACCATGTACCCCCTTGAATGTTTGGGGTATCCTACAAACTTGCGCAAAACTGATCGTGCTTCGAGCTTGTCCGGTCTATGCTTTTTAACATATGCCGGACACCCCCATATCTTGATATACTTGAGATATGGTCTGTTCCCACTCCACATTTCATATGGAGTGGTAGGCACAGACTTAGTTGGAACTCTATTCAATAAGTATGCTGCTGATTCTAGAGCAAATCCCTAGAAGGAAAGTGGCAACTCAGCACTACTCATCATTGAACGCACCATATCTAATAGCGTGCGATTCCTCTTTTCTGATACACCATTATACTGAGGTGTATAAGGCGGAGTAAGCCGAGAGAGATTTCATTCTCTTTTAATTATTCAAGGAAATTGGTACTTAATTATTCTCCATCTCGATCAGATCGAAGTGTCTTGATGCTTTTACCAGTTTGTTTCTCTACTTCATTTTTATACTCCTTAAACTTCTCAAAGGCCTCGGATTTATGTTTTATTAAGAACACATGTCCATACTTATAGAAGTCATCAGTAAAAGTGATGAAGTAGGAGTGACCGCTTCTCGCCTGCGTAGACATTGGACCACATACATCACTGTGTATTAGTCCTAAGAGTTCTGTAGCTCTTGCTCCGTATCCGGTGAACGGAGATTTGGTCATTTTTCCTTTGATACATGATTGACAAGTTGCATATGATGAATATTCAAACGAATCTAGATATCGATCTTTATGTAACTTAGTCAACCTTGTTTCGTTTATATGACCAAGTCTACAATGCCATAGGAAGGCTTGATTTGAATCTGCAGCCTTTCTTTTAAGTGTGTTTTGAATATTGAAAATTTGAGGTTGATTAAGTATGTATATGCCATTTTCCAGTGTGCCATACCCAATCAGTTCTTGATTTAGGAGAATTTTCATGACATTACTTTCAAGCGCAAAATTATAACCTTTATTAGACAACAAAGATACTGATATAATATTACACAGCATACTGGGAATCCAAAAACAGCTGTACAACACCAAAACGTGCCCACTAGTCAACCCTAGGTGATACTCCCCTATTGCAATAGCATCTACATGCATTCCATTGCCCATCCGGAGAGTCATATCACCAGCCCCCAGTACTCTACTATTTCTCAGATCCTGCAATGAATTACAGATGTGAGAACCAGAACCGGTATCAAGTACCCATGATGTAGAGTTTACTGAATGACAATTTTCGATTACGAACGCACCTGAAGCAGAAGCAACCGCTTGCTTCGTGTCCTTTGCTTTGAAGGCCATACAGTCCTTCTTCCAGTGCCCTTGCTTGTGACAATAATGGCATTCGTTTATATCCGCTTTCACCCTTCCTGCCTTGTTCTTTCCCTGCACCTTCTTGGCCCCACCCTTCGGTTTGGTGGCTTTCATCTTCTTCTTCCCTTTAGCTTTCGCTTTAGATTTAGAAGAGGATGATTGGCTAACATACAGAACGGAGGTCTTCTCCTTTTTCAAGGAGGTCTCTGCTACCCTCAACATGTTGAGGAGCTTTGGAAGATCATCTTCCATTTCGTGCATATTGAAGCTAAGCACGAACTGAGAGAAGGTGTGGGGAAGGGACTGCAAAATCAAGTCGATATACAAATCATTCTCTAGCACGCATCCCAGGTTTGCGAGTTCCTCAATGAGGCTGATCATTTTGAGGACGTGCTCTCTTACAGGCGATCCTGGAGCTAACCTCATCTGGAATAGTTTCCTTGAGGTCTCATACCTTGCGATACGGGAGTGCTCTCCATATAATTCCTTAACATGGAGAAAGATGGATACAATATCCATACTCTCGTGCTGTTTCTGGAGTTCATTGTTCATAGACGCCAGCACGATACACTTAGCTCGCTCACAATCTAGATCCCAGGTTTTACGAACTTCCTTGTCCACAACTGAGGAATCTGGTCTAGGGATAAGGGGAGGAACAGCGGTGGTAACATATGCTACTTTGTCATAAGTCAGTGCAATGTTGACGTTCCTTAGCCAATCTTTATAGTTCTGCCCGGTCAGTATATTTTTTTCAAGTAATAGTTTTAGTCCTGTCATGGTAGCTGCTAGAGAGAGAGAAAAGAAAATACTCAGCATATGCTCCTTGCAAGTTTAGATTGGTTATTAATTTATCTAAACAGGATGGCTCCCACTGTGCCCTCAAATCCTTCTTCAAAACCTAAAAGAAGAACTAGTCAGGATTTAATCACACATCACAATACTTGCTTAACCTTTCAGCCAGGCCGGTGTTGGTACTTCGAGGGAGGTTTTCCAACGCTTTCGCGAAGTTCCTTATTTAAATAACCTCTTTTCCCTGGAGGCGTAGCCCCTCTAACTCCTTTCTGGACACCTACTTGGTTTATAGCATTGATTGTTAAGTGAGAAAGTTTCCCGAGAGTAATCCTACTCATCAGTGGGATCGGGATCCAACTATCATTGCATGATGCACTAGATGGAAGCCACTCTAGTCACCACACTCCAGAAGGTATGCTAAATCTGCAAGTTTCCGTTATGTTTGAAACTCCCGATGTGATTTTTATACCCCAAGCTCTTTTTGACCTTGACGTAGGACAACAAGTCAAAAGACGCAAGTCAAGTTCTACCCGTCGTTGTCCTGATTAATTTAGGTACATCGTACATGCCCTTGACGTAGGCCAACAAGGCTGTACGTCTGTCCTATACTAATGCATCTATCTATGCAACAAATAAGCAAGCCACACTGCTACCATTTCACTATGCCTTGACGTAGGCCAACAAGCATAGCATGAATACGATGTGCTGTCTATTTGAAACGACGGAGGGTTACGGCTGGTTTTTTGGCAGAAAACCGTTAACGTAGTGAACTTGATTTGATTGAAGGAACTAAGATAGCTTTTATAAAAAGGAGTGGTTTAAGCTCCGCATTTAAAATTTGCTTTTTCAAGAAAACCGAGTGGCTTTAGAAATTGTTCCAACGATTCAGTTTAGGTTTTATTTTTCTTTGCATTAAAAATAATGCGTCCCATCTTTAACCTATCATTACAGATAACAACGAAAATACAACGTCCTCTTATGCCATCTGCATTCGCCACGGGGTCCCGTCAACACCCGTTAGGTTACTTAACTAATGGCAGAGCGAAGGCTGGGCTAGCGCCGGTGTAAAACATAAGTGACGTCTAAATAGCTATCATATATAGATATTGTACATTCGTCAGACGCAATAATAGGCATTCCAGATCACAGATATACTTTATTGGATATGCAAGCAATCCGCGTTTCTTTTGAGCCTGTAAGAAAAGATGGATTACACAGTTGTGATGAATAGCCATTACCCCACCCTAGACCCCCTACGGGTACGGCAAACTACCCGCCAAGTACCTAAAGTGAAGCGGTCTCCCTCAGCAACGTGAGTAGGCCACTAAGCACTTTGAAATACCCGGTAGTTTGTACACCCCACCTTTGGTCTATCCTAGGAGCAAAAACAGTAAAAAGAATTAATACAACGGTGGCAACAACCGTAACCTGGATGTGCCCCGCAAAATAATATTACAACTTATTACAATTACATCGAATGAATTAAAACAATAACCCATCACAAAACCCCGGCTAATCATCACAACAGTTCAATAGAGTTCATAATCACAAACGGTTAAAACATTACAGATATGTGCAACCCCCTGCCAACCGACATACTAGCAGTTAGAGGAGGTTTACGAACACATAATACAGATCACAGATATAATCAAACAAGAAAACATCGTATAATTTCGATCGATCAAACCCATTAAATTCTGCTCCAATACTTCTCTGTAAACCTGAGACCTGAGCAAAAAATAAACCACACCAGAAAATACAACATATCACAGATGATGCACAGAGAAAAATTAGGCTGAATCGGCCCCAACTCGGCCGCGGATCCGCGGCGGATCGGTGGTATCGTCCGCGGTTCCGCGGCTCTGTGGCCTATTCAGGAGCCCATTTTTTCTGTGTGTTCTTATAATTTCATGTAGGGTGTTCTGGAGGAACCTGAAAAATTTTAGGACCTCATTTTAAAATCGACAGAAACTATGTGATATCGGGGTATTTTCCGGTTCGTTTTGCGTTCGACATTCATACGACTTTGCAAGTGAGTTAATTATTGTTTAGTGAGGCTCTGATACCACTGTAAGTCGATGTGCAACACCCCACGAGTTGTGGGGCGGCGGAAATATGAAAAACGATCTTGTTCTTGAAGCATACATCGACTAACCGAAGATCTTTGCTAAACGATAATTAACAATTACCATAGAAGTTCTAAACTACTATGCAAAGAGATTATACCTAGTGATACGTGTCCTTCATCTTTGCGATCTCTTCGTCCTCCTCGTCCTCCTCCAAGTGATAGATGATCCACCCGAGAACCCTAATCCAAGCTTCACCTCAAGACTTGAGGTAACTAAGTTTCTCTAGTTGCTAACCAAAGGGACTTAGGTCATATAGAGTTAGGTTATGGGATGTTTAGTCTTTTCTAACCCTTGTAGTCAACTCATGAGTGGTAGGATTAGAGCTTGAAGAAAGAGAGAGCTTGAGGAGAGAGAAGGTGAACTAGCATTATGAAATGAAATTGCTTCTCACTTAATATATCAAGCATAATGAAATATCAATAAAATGAATAATAATGGATTATTCATCATGCTTCATAAATGAATATGAGTGATTCACTATGTGAGTCATTAAGCTTTTAATAATGCATTAATGACATAGTGAATCATTCATAATGAGTCACAATTACATTAACGACAATGCCACCTAAACCCCTCAAGTCACCATGCTTCTAGAAGCTTCCCGAAAATTACGAGAACGCCTCTCTCATCCGTGAAAACACGGAAAAACTTTAGACCGTATAAATCCAATAACCTGATACTAGAATCTGGCTTAAACAAAAGCCGTCTAGTAAAAACTGTCTGAATGTCGTACGTGCGTTTAAACACGTATTCGTCCAAACCCTTGTCGTAAAACCGTACGACCTCTATATGGTTTCTCCTGGAGTTGGGAAAACTCTGTGTGGGACTCTAAAGACTCGACTACTACACTGGCAGTGGATTTAACTACAGACAGCAAGCGGCACTAGCTGTACGTAACGGTCCCCATGTAGATGTCGATAAGAAGGCCAATGAGGATACCCATCCGAACTCCTACTGAGCCTGTGCGTGACAATATCCGTGCAGTCCGGTCTGTTCGTCTAAGAGTATCGCATGTATGGTCTAGGGAGGTGGTAAACGTCAGACCCTTAATAACCATACAAGTCGTGTCGGCATGGCTCTATCACCATCCGAGAATCTACTGAACAATCTATTAGTAATTCTCAATCAGCCCTGGCCAGGGACTTATGGTAATGACCAACCGATCACTGTGTGATATCAACTCCCTATACCGGGAGAGTCGAATCCCTAACAGTCACTCACTGCCTCCATGTGGCTCGGGACTGTGGCCAACTAAAACCTGTTTGCACGACTCCTTTGAACCGTGGTAGGGTAGTAATCAAAGCACAGTGGGAACTCACACGAGACAAATGACGACTTTAAGTCAACAGACTATCTTCACACATGTTACCTGAGAACTGCTATCTGACGTTAGGTATAAATACCATCCAGTCAGTTCTTGGCGAGTCATGTCCGGTGTACTCACACCCAGTGAGCATCTATATACAATCTTTGGTGCACTCCACCAATGGCAGCGGGACCAATCCATCGCCCGTCCTTAGGGTCTAGATATGTATACACCAGTCTACTCAGGAGTATCGATGCCCAGTCTCGATACTCCTGCGACCAGGGACATCTAAGAATGTACCTATTGACTATCCAGTTCCCACTAGTATGACTGCCATCACAACGCCGGTAGTCAGGTAAACACCCTATGGGCTTTATCAACATGTATATATATATATATATATATGAATACCACGCAAAATTTATCATATGTTAAGATAAAGACAAACCAAATAGCGTACTATTATATTAAGCAAGACTGTCATGTACATACATATCCCTAGCATCCTATACAATGAAGGCCTCTAGGGCATATATATCCAACAATTGTATTGTCATTGACATTGAGACGTTGATTATTGTGCTATTGTGCATATGAAATGCATCATGCATGCATACTTACATGTATATACACATATCTTGCTATAGCTACATGTACACCTTAAATGATGTTGCCTTTGATTTCGGAGGACTTGGGAACCCCATGATATATTTTAAAACTGGATTCATTTAAAACAACGGTTTTCCATTAATATGCTCATATTACGGTTTTATGTTGCATATAACATATTTCATGGATATAAGAATTGAGACACGGATTTCATGTGATTTATGGATTTGAGAACCGTGGGGATATTTTAAGAAATTATGCATTTGTTTTGAAAACCCGGTTTCTCTTGATATGATACTTCGATACGTCCACCTTGAGTTTTCTCAGTTCTGAGACTTGTGTTAGATACCCGATTCGAGGCACGACAGGCACCGTCTGCGGGTACATGGTGGGCCTGGTATGGGACCCCGGGGCAAGAAATGTTTTTTGTGGTATAAACAAGGAGCCTGGCGGAGGGAGCACAACTTACTGGTGATAGTATAGAACCTGACGGATATCCGGAGGATACCGTGTGGGAGTTATGACATGAGATATATTGAGGGACGATCTTGGTATGCGGGGCTTGAGAAGAGTATTTACGTGTCGATGTTGGACACGGGTTTTCATGAGGTTTTGAATGCCGATGTTGGGCACTCAGGTTCCATGAGATTTACAGAGATGAGGGCCGATCAGAGTGACGGTGCCTGAGGTATTAGGATTTGGGGTGACGTTGATGGGCAACGGGTTTTTCCACGATGATGATTCATTGATGATGTTATGGTTTATCTCATACTCAGCATTTATTTGATATGCATTGCTTCATGTATTTGAAGTACCTGATGGAGTACTTTGATAATGATTGTTGCATATCTATATTGCCATATTTATGCTATCAGATTGCATGTTATATATTATCGTTGTTCGAGTTATTTATATGTGTGCCCTAGAGGCCATTACTGTACATACGATGTATATTGCAGTGGATGCTTGGACATATACATGGAGGACTTTCTTGCTCGACATG
Source organism: Agapanthus africanus (assembly GCA_030015575.1). Lineage (NCBI taxonomy): Eukaryota > Viridiplantae > Streptophyta > Magnoliopsida > Asparagales > Amaryllidaceae > Agapanthus > Agapanthus africanus. The sequence goes on along the minus strand of JASDDO010000026.1, from coordinate 391,508,307 downwards.
ATAGTATGCTATTTGGTTGCTCTTTATCTTAACATGTACACTGATTGTCTCTATCTTACATATTGATAAAGCCCTTAGGATGAGTACTTGACTACCAAGATTATGATGCAGATCATACTAGTGGGGACGGTGTAGTCGCTAAGTACATCCTTCAAATGTTCCTAGTCGTAGGTGTATCGAGACAGGGCATTGATATACCATAGTAGACTAGCGTATTGCTTCTCGACCCAAGTAGATGGGCGATGGATGATCCCAAATCCATTGGTGTTTGACATAAGAGATAGTATACGGGTGCTTAGTGGAGACTGGGTACACTGAACGGACTCGCCGAGAACTCCCATATGGTATTATACCTTACGTCAGATGGTAGTTCTCTGGTGACACTGGTACAGGTTAGTCTGTAGACCCGAGATCGTCATAGAGTCTTGTGTGATTCCCACTGTTCATTGATTGCCACCTTACCACGTTCAAGAGAACATGCAAAACGACAGCTTTTGGGTACAGTCCTGAATCACATGGAGGCAATGAGCGATAGGAGGGGTTTCGTCTCTCCCGGTATTGGGAGTTGATGTTGCGTTGTGCTCGATTGGCTATAACAGGAAGTCCCTGGCTAGGGCTGCTTCAGAGATATACTGGTAAGTGTTATCAGTAGTTTCTCGACCCGTTATGAGCCTCATATTGGCACGACTTATCGTGTTACTGGAGTCTGACGTTTACCACCCCTAAAAGAGATATGCGACATATCAAACGAAGAGACCGGACTATACGGTAGTGTTTCTGATTGGATTCGCTGGAGTACGAGCAGGCTTGATTGTTGATCTTTTGATCGCTCAATACCTAGGTGGCCGTTACGTTTAGCAGACCGCTTGCGGCTTGTGGGTGTTTGATATGATCATCACCTACTGCCGGCGTATTGACGAGTCTTTAGAGTCGCACACAGAGGTTTCCTGGCTCAAGCGGAACGACGTAGGAGCTTAAATGTCATATATGAGGGACCGAGATTAATACGATATGTGATACCGTATTATATTCTTGCGATTTGTGATATCGATCGGTTATATGCGATTTAGCCGGGTTATCGAATCTAGTGTTGATTCGATAAGTTGTTGCAATTGATATTAGTCAGTTATATGTAATATAGCCGGATTATTAAATCAATTGTTGATTTAATGATTTATATAATTATATATTTGATATATTAAGCTATATTAACTAATATTAATTCACATAAGATTTCTTTTCTCACTTGGTTTGTGCACATTGTATATATGTGATATATGCAACTGTACATTATTTTGTGTCATGCTTGATGATACATGGACACGGGTGTGTATGACTTACACCATGCTAGGGATTATCTAGGGTTTTATTTATCTAAAGTTACTCAAATATGAGTTGGACTTTGTCATGGCAAGAAGCTTTGAGTAGCTTATGGATGCATTGACTTAGTCTTCTATCTTTGTTTAACTTAAGTTATTTATAAACCCAACCATCATAGCTAGCCATGGTTAACTCTCTACAAGGGTTAGTGTGTGTCACATACTCACCATGGTTTATTTTCTAACCTCATGAGTTCAATCTCTCGGGCTCATTATTCATCTTCTTCTTCATTGAGAAAAGCTTGCTAGCTTTTAGATAAGTGAGAAAATAATGTGAGAAAATGATTTATAAAGTGAACAAAATTCTTACTTCATCATCCTATACTACTTGCCATTTAGTATATGGTGTTTGCTTCACTAATTTCACAATTAGTGAAGTGATAGCTTGGGTTAGTGTCTCCTCGACGTAGATCATCTTTGGCCTCGAAGACATCGATGCAAGCATGTTCGTTTCTTCATGGGAGCCTCTCTAGAGTCCGGAAGGTCATGATCGAAGCGAAGGGACGACTATAAGGAGCCAATGAAGTGAAGGACTGGTCTACAAAGGTTGTATTCCTTGTTCTCTTTTAGTTTCAAAGTGTTTGCATTTCATTCCGTCAGATTTCTAGTATACGATTCTAAGGTTAGGGTTAGCTAGAACGACAAATTTTTGAATTTAGCATGGACGATGCGTCCCGAAACCTTGCTGCCATGCTAGGCGACCCTGCAGTGGTATCAGAGTCATGCTAGAAAATTAGACGGATTTTGTTAAGATTACAAACCGAAATACTCCGAAACTTGAAACACGGAAACTCACTTTCTGTCGATTTTAAAAAGCCTTCAAAATTTTTTTAAACAAGTACAGAATGTTATATAGGATATACCATGAACACCATGAAAATTTCAGGGGGTATGCTTGGATTTTGCCGAGATCATTGTAGTTGGGGCCGGCCACTTTCTGATGGTTTTGCTTGAAATTTTCACTGTGTTCCAGTTACTGGGTTTTGGTGTTTCAGGTGTTGTTTGTTTTTGCTAATTTTGCATGTGATGTAATCTAACACTATAAGCAATTCGGAGTGATTCGTATTCGTAGTTTTAATATTGTTTCAGGGTATTCACATATTGTCTAGGCGAAGTTTAAAAGTTCGATCGAATGTCAAAAACCAATTTATTGAAAGTTTAACATATTAGGAAAAACATACAAGTAATTCTATGAACCCTCTAGAAGAATGAAACCCTAACTCGAATTTTTTGGATCGCGGAACCGCGGTCATACCCTAGGGTTTGCTCTAGTTCCGTGGCGACATGATTGAGGCTTGGGTCTGCCCTTCTACGGCTGGTGCATAGGTACTGTGGCATATTCTGTGTATTATTAAACTGTGCTCAAGTGTTGAGCTGTCGGGAAATTGTGGGACTTTGATGAATCGATCGAAAAGGTTAACGTCGTCCGGATATTAAGTGATGAGATAGAATATTTGGAATCCATAAATGTAGTTATGAGATAACTAATTTGAATTTTATAAATCTAGCAATTTAGTATCATTTGATCGGTTGCCATGGGATTTTGATATGATCAAAAGTCTGTCGCAATCACGTAGCGTACGTCGATACTCGCCGGGTAACCTTATTAGATAGACATGCCCCATAGCCCCGACCAAGTGACTGTAGGAGAACCCCATCGCCAAAAGCATCCGTTCGGGTGCTCGCGGCCGCGGTATTCCGCCTTAGTGAAATTCGTCGACGACATCGGGGAGTGCGGCCGTCTACTAAAGTTTCCGATGAGCATTCGATCAGGATGTCGGGAATCTTGTTGAATTGCCCGACTTGATATTGAAAAATGTTTTCGAGATCGAGACTAAAATGCGGGGTTTATAATTGTTAGGCATGCGATGTCTGAGCAATTCATTTGGTTAGGCATGAAATCCGGAATATGAGATATTTCGAGTTTATGATGTCTAATGTGGTTGGGGATTCCAACTGTTGTAGTTTTTTTATTTTATTTTCTGCGATCGTAAGTGTAATATGTTGTGTATCGCCTCTTTCGTTGCTATATGTCAACGACAATTGGGATACGCATATTTACTTACGTTCATGACATGTGATGTTATGTATTGCTGGGATATGTTATATTGGATCATCGTGTTTGAATAGCCGGGGATTTTATGTGAGATGAGAGTTTTCATTTTCATTCATGTAAAATTCATTGTATGTAATATTCTTTTATTGGGGCACTTCCGGGTTGAGAATGATGTCACAATTGTATATTATTTACTTTTCCGCATTAAGATAGACCCAAGGCGGGGAGCATAAGTAACCGGGTTCTAGGGTCCAGTGGGAGACCATCTCGAGGAGTCGAGACCGGGTCTCCTAACTCTAGAATTGCTAGGGTTGCTTGCCGCTCTCGTAGGGGTCTAAGGATATGGGATTGGCTTTTCATCATGACCGTGGAATCCGTGTTTTATACAGGCTTAATTTAAACATGGAAATCCTAGTATATCCAATATTTCATATGTTGTGTTCTGCTGCGATTTATCTGTGATGTGATCACTGTATATGTTGAGATAGATACTGGATATAGTATATGTGATATATTATATAGACGTTGCTTATGTTTTACACCCGCGCTATCCCTACCCCCTTCTGCCGTTAGTTACCTAACCTAACGGTGCACAAGGGGACATTGAGGCGAATGCAGATAGCATAAGCGTATGTTGTATTTATCTGTGATGTTTAGGTATCTTAAATGATAGGACTTCATTAATAAGAATAATGAAAGATGTTTTGGAATCAAATTTAACAAAGCAGGTAGCTCTAGTTGTTGCTTTGCATAGCGGTATTTCTTATAGAATATCCAGCACATTATTCGATAAGGAAGAGCTGAGATCCCTTCACCGGGAGTAACCTCTTTAGCAATAACTAGCAGATGCTACAACCCTAGGTTTGTCTTTTGATTGCTTCCATAGTTTTGCTTTGTATAGTGCTATTTGTGAAATATCCTGCACCTTATTCGATAAGGAAAGAGCCGAGATCCCTTCACCGGGAGTGACCTCTTTAGCAAAACTAGTAAAAGCCTAAAAAAACACTCCATTTTAAATAACTCGATTCTATGATGATATCAAGTTCATTACGCAAAATGTTTTCTTAAAACCTGTCGTAGCCCTCCGTCATTTCAGATAAGTAATAGTTAGTATTTGTGCTGCGTTTGTTGACCTCTGGCAAGGCGTAGTGTGCAGTAGCTGATTAGTGCTTATCTGCAAAGTATATGATGCGATTGAGTTAGGGTAGTCGTGCGACCTTGTTGACCTCTGTCAAGGGTCATGCGGGTTGGTTTAATTCAATCAGGAAATGACGGGTTGAACTTGACTAGCAGCCTATGGTTTGTTGACCTCTGTCAAGGTCATAGGATACTTGGGGCAGAATATTATCGGGAATTTTAAGTGTTGAAATTGGCAATGTGATTGCATACCTTCTATGAGATAGTTAGATTCTGATACCTACTGCGAGTAAGAGTTACTCCTGGGAGAGGTTTACACATTACAATTAGCCGATCAAGTAGGTGTCTAGAAAGGTGTCAACGAGGTTACGCCTATGGGAAAACGATGTTTATTCTAATTAGGTCCGTACGAAAGCACAGGGAACCTCTCTTAAAGTACCGACACTGGCCTGGCAGAAAGATTGGCGAAATTGTAGGGTGTAATTAATCCCGGCTAGTCTTACATTTTAGGGTTTGAAGGAAGATTTGACTAAAACAGTTCGAGCCGTCATGATTAGATATATTAATAACCAATCTAATCTTGCAAGAGCATACGCTAAGTGTTTTCTTCTCTCTCTCTCGAGGTAGCGACTATGTCACTCCTTAATCATGATAATAATACGGATGTATTGACCGAACCCGCTTGTTATACTTAGCTAGGGAACGTTGGTCCCGCTCCAACTTATAATTGTTATAAGACCGAGCAGGAAATAGGGGATTACCAGGATCCCCGTGCCACCCAAACGAAAAAAGTACATGATGATGCATCTTCTTCGGGTGTGTTCAATACCGAGAACTGTTTCTCAATTTCCTTTACGTCCTAAGTATGAGATACCGGATCAGGATCCCATATATGTAAACTGTTACATGGGATAAAGATAGATAGAGAACTGAGAATGGGTGATAAGTTTTAAGAGTTAGAAACGGTGCAATTATTGCAGCCAAGCTGTTGGCAGTAATCACCCTGTATTACCAAATACATTTATTTTGAGCGAATGTTATTAGATACCGAACCTGATATACAACTCATATCAGTCTCTTTATTTAGTAAAGAAGTATATAATTTTTTATTGTTGGATAATGTTTTGAACATTTCCTATATCAAGAGTTGATCGGATCAGGCACGTTATCTAAAAGCATATACGTTCTAAATCAAACTACAGTTCTTAACATACAGAACACATACAAGAGGAAGAGTTCAGAAATGAACGAATCCGTCTTGAGGCATTGTAGACTAGGTCATATCAATGGGACCCGACTAGCTAAGTTACATAAAGATGCTTATTTAAATCTGTTTGAATTTACATCTTGTGAAACTTGCCAGTCTTGTCGCAAAGATAAGATGACCATAGCTCAATTTATTACAAACAGAGATAGAGTTAATGAACTCTTAGTTCAGATACATGTTGATGTATGTAGGTCCCCTGTCTACACATGCCAGGAATGGTTCTTTATACTTCATTACATTCACTGATGATCTCTCAAGATTCGGACATATGTTCTTGTTGAAACACAAGTCTGAAGCTTTTGAGAAATTCATAGAATATAAGTCAGAAGTAGAGAACCAAAACGGGTATAAGTATTATGTCCTTTGATAAGATCAGGGAGGAGAATACTTGAGCACGGAATTCCTGGACTATTCTAAAGGAGAATGAGATTCTCTCTCAGCATTACTTCTCCGTATACACCACAACACGTTGGTATATCCGGGCGGAGCAATCGCACCCTATGTGATATGGTGCGCTCTATGATGAGTACTACTGAGTTGCCTATTTTCTTTTAGGGGATATGCACTTGTGAAGCTGCATACCTATTGAATAGGGTTCCAACCAAATTAGGTGCTTACCACTCCATATGTGATATGGTATGGGAAGAGCCCATCTCTTAAGGATGTTAAGATTTGGGGTTGTCCGGCCTATGTCTAAAAGCAAAATCCGGACAAGCTCGAGGCAAGGTCAGTTCTGTGGAAGTTTGTTGGATATCCCAAGCATTCGCAAGGGAATATCTTCTACCGCTCTGAGGAGCAAAAGGTGTTTTGTTTCTCAGCATGGCACCTTTGGGAAAGGGAATTTCTTGTGAAGAAATTAGTGGTCATGAGGTAGAATTGGAAGGAGTTCCAGCTAAACAAACTACAACTGATGATTTGGAAGAACCGGAGGATTCAATAGCTCCCGACGAAGCTCAGCCTCTCCGCCGATCTGGTAGGGTTCCTCACCAATCTGAGAGATACTTCGGTTTTCTTTATCATAGTGGGAGCAAGGATCGCATCATGAGATGATGACCCAACTAGTTTCGAGCAGACCATCAGGAGTGGGGACTCTGTAAGAATGGCTGGATGCTAAGAGATCTGAGATGGAATCCATATACACCAACAAAGTATGTACTTTGGTTGCTTTATCAAAAGGGTTAAATCCCCATCAGGAGCAAGTATATCTTGAGAAGATTATTTTGTGTACATGGAAAAGTTAAGACTTTCAAAGCTAAGACATGTTGCAAAAGGTTCTCGTCATCCACCAGGTGTGGATAATGATGAAACCTTTTCTAGTGTCTATGCTTAAGTCCATCCGGATCCTACTTGCCATTGCTACATACCATGACTACGATATCTGGCGGTTGGGTGTCATGACTGCTTTTCTAAATGGTGATTTAGAAAAGAGCGTCTATAAGTACACGGCCAGAGGGCTTCGTAGACAGTGGGAGAAGCGAAAATGTGTGCAAGTTGCTTTATGGGTTAAAGCAGGCATCGCGGAGTTGGAACATCTGTTTTGATGTGGTAGTCAAAGCGTTTGACTTCATCAAAATGGTTGATGAACCTTGTATATACAAAAAGGGTAGTAGGGAGTATGGAAGTGATCCCCGTATTGTACGTGGATGACACACTCTTGATAGGAAAGGAGTTTCCTATGCTACACTTGGTCAATCTCTTCTTATCACAAGGATTCTCCATATAGTATCAAGGTGATACCCCCTAAATCTTGGGTTTTGGATCTATGAGATAGATCTAAGTGGATGTTAGGATTCTCACTAGGTGTAGTGAGATGGTATCAATCGATCCTAGGGAGAATCACTGGATAGCATCCAGTGTGGTAAGGACGGCTGAAAGTCAGTCACAAACATTGTCTTTACCTTTAGTGGAGGGACGGTATGTTGGAAGAGTTCCAAGGTAGATATCGTGACAAATTAGGCTGGATACATCGCTACCAAGGATATTACCAAAGCGGTAATCTGGATGTATATTAGTTTATGAGATGAACTTCGTTCCTACCATTGTGTGACAATGGAGTTGTGGCTTAGGCCTAGTGTAGGGTTCCTAGGCACTCTTTTGAAGGATCATAAGGCATCAAACATGCCCGGATAAAAATTTAGACGTGCCGAACAACCCAAAGCCGGGATCTTTGCCAGATTATTAGGGTTTAACATGCAAGATGATAACTTTTATCTAAGTGTGAGGGATTACAACCTTTGTAGTCCGCTCCTTCACTTCACAAGCTCCGAGTAGAAGTCCCTTTGCCGCGATCCACGATCTCCCGGACTTATGAGAGGCTCCACGACTCGAACGATCCATGCTAGCTCGAAGTATTCCAAATCTCCGATGATCTACCTCGAAGTTGCAACGACTCAAGCTTTCTCACTCTAAAGAGATGAACACACTAATCTCATGGGCTAGATGAGATGAGGATGAGAGAGTAGTATTTTTGCTTTCTTTTTAAATCATTTTCTCATATTTATTCATCACTTAAGGATTTTCTAGCAAGCTTTTCAAGAGAGAAGAAGATGATAATGGAAAAGATAATGATAAATCCTTTTGTGATGAATAGAAATAAAAGTATATGATTGAAGTATTAACCATGGTCAAGGATGAGTGGCTAATAATGTGTAGAGAAACAACTAGAGTTAGGGTTTGGTTGGGTTAAAATGTGTCATCACAAAATATCTTAACCATGACAAAAGAAGTTGCTTCTAGAAGGTGCATGAAGCAACTAACCCTAATCAAATCCTAACCTCAATTAATCATCCTTAAACATGTTTAACAATTAATCATATCATGTCACAATAATATATATCACATATATATTATATATTTGCAACAAAAGAAAATAATACATTTAACATATATCGCATATATATCAATGTATCATCCAGTGGGAAAATGAAATAATAAAGCGAGCCTATATTAGATAATGTAATAATATATCATATATATTATTATACACTAAATCATCGAATCAACACTTGATCCGACGATCTGGCTATATCGAATATTACCGACTAATATATCATGTACCGATTCATCGAATCAACACTTGATCCGATGACCCGGTTCATATCTAAATATCGCAAGAATATAATACGGTATCCCATATCGCATTATCCTCGTTCCTGCACATATCACATATGTGCCTCTACTCCGTTTCGCCTGAGCCAAGAAACCTCTGTGTAGGACTCTAATGAATCGTCAATACGCCGGTAGCAGGTGATGATCATATCAAAACACCCACAAGCTGCAAGCGGTCAGCTAAACGTAACAGCCACCCAGGTATTGAGCGATCAGAAGATCAACAAGCTAGCCTGTGCGTTCTCCTGTGAATCCAATCAGTAACACTCCCGTACAGTCCGGTCTGTTCGTCTGATATGTCGCATATCAAGTCTAGGGGTGGTATACGTCAGACCCCAGTAACCGATAAGTCATGTTGATGTGTGGCTCATAACGGGTCGAGAAACTACTAGTAACACTTACCAGTAAATCTCTATATCAGCCCTGGCCAGGGACTTCCAATTATAGCCAATCGAACACAGCACAACATCAACTCCCTATACCGGGAGAGACGAATCCCCTCCTATCGCTCATTGCCTCCCTGTGATTCGGGACTGTACCCAAAAGCCACCGTTTTGCACGCCCTCTTGGACGTGGTAAGGTGGAAATCAAAGCACAGTGGGAATCACACAAGACTTTATGACGATCTCGGGTCTACAGACTACCCTGTACCAGTGTCACCTGAGAACTGCCATCTAACGTGTGGTATATCACCATCTGGGAGTTCTCGGCGAGTCCGTCCAGTGTACCCAGTCTCCACTGAGCACCCGTACACCATCTCTGATGTCTAACACCGATGGATATGGGATAATCCATCGCCCATCATATGGGTCAAGATGCGTATACGCTAGTCTACTCTGGTGTATCGATGCCCTGTCTCGATATACCCTCGACTAGGAACAGTTATAGGATGTACTCATCGACTACCGCGGCCCCACTAGTATGATCTCATCATAGTCCCAGTAGTCGAGTACAGATCCTAAGGGCTTTATCAACATGTGAGAGTAAAACAGTAAACCAATACAAGTCAACATGTGAAGATAAAGTGAAACCAAATAGCATACTATCATGACGAGCAAGAAAGTCATCTCTATATATAACCAAGCATCCATTATAATATACAACATATATACAACAATGGCCTCTAGGGCATATACATAACTAACAATCTCCCACTTGCACTAAGGCCAGCTGCTGTAGTATCGCATACCTAGCATCCCGAATAATCTCTCAAACTGTATCTGGGGAATAGCCTTCGTGAATGGATCCGCAGTGTTGTCCTTCGTATCTACTCTCCTGACCTCGATCTCCCGGCGATCAACTATCTCCTTGATCAGGTGATACCGCCTCAGAATATGTCTGGACTTTTGATGGGATCTGGGTTCCTTGGCCAATGCCACAGCTCCATTGTTATCGCAATACAGAGGTATTGGATGCTCAATGGATGGAACCACACCAAGTTCATTAATGAACTTCTTGATCCAGACAGCCTCTTTGGCAGCATCGTTGGCAGCGATGTATTCAGCCTCCATCGTTGAGTCTGCAACGGTATCCTGTTTGGAACTCTTCCAACATACCGCCCCTCCATTTAGGGTAAAGACAAAACCCGAATGCGACTTAGAGTCGTCCTTATCACTTTGGAAGCTGGAATCGGTAAAAGACTCCACCTGGAGTTCTCCGTTACCATACACTAAGAACATCTCCTTAGTCCTTCGTAAGTACTTGAGAATGTTCTTCACAGCAGTCCAGTGACTCTCTCCAGGATCTGCTTGATACCGACTCACTACACTTAGTGAGTATGCTACATCGGGTCTGGTACATAGCATCGCATACATGATAGAGCCTACTGCCGAAGCATAGGGTATCCCTTGCATGCGAGCTCTCTCCAAATCAGTCTTGGGAGACATCTCTTTGGAGAGAGTGAGTCCAGAGATCGTGGGTTGGTTCCCACGCTTGGATTCTTCCATACTAAACCTCTTTAGTATGGTGTCAATGTACCTGGATTGGGACAATCCCAGTATCCGTTTAGATCTATCTCTATTGATCATGATTCCCAATATGCAGGAGGCATCACCTAGATCTTTCATCGAGAATCTCTGTGATAAGAAGAGCTTGACTGATTGCAGCATAGGAATATCATTTCCTATCAAGAGTATGCCATCCACGTACAATACGAGGAAGACAACCTTACCCTCTGCTACCTTCTTATAGATACAAGGTTCGTCTATATTCTTGATGAAGTCAAACTCTTTGACTACAACATCAAAACAGATGTTCCAACTCCGCGATGCTTGCTTTAACCCATAAATGGATTTAAGCAGCTTGCACACCTTTCCGCTGCTCCCACTATCTACGAAGCCCTCTGGCTGAGTCATGTACATGCACTCTTCTAAATCACCGTTTAGAAAGGCGGTCTTAACATCCATTTGCCAGATTTCGTAGTCATGGTATGCAGCAATGGCAAGTAAGATCCGGATGGACTTAAGCATAGCCACTGGAGAAAAAGTTTCGTCATAGTCCACACCTGGTCGTTGACGAAAACCCTTTGCTACAAGTCTAGTTTTGAAAGTCTCAACTTTTCCATCTACACCAAATTTCTTTTTAAAAATCCACTTGCTCCCAATGGGTTTTACCCCTTCAGGAGCATTTTCCAAAATCCATACTTTATTGGTGTACATGGATTCCATCTCAGATCGCATTGCATCCAGCCATTTCACAGAGTCACCACTCGTGATGGCCTGCTCGAAACTAATAGGGTCATCATCATCCATGATGCAATCCTCGCTTCCACCATCAATGAGAAAACCGTAGTATCTCTCAGGTGGACGAGAAACCCTACTAGATCGGCGGAGAGGCTAGGGTTCGTCGGGTACTACTGAATCCTCTGGTTCCACTAAATCATCTGTTGTAGTTTGTTCTGCTGGAACTTCTTCCAGTTCTACCTCAGAACCACTAATTTCTTTTTCAAGAAATTCCTTTTCTAAAAAGGTGGCATGTTGAGCAACAAACACCTTTTGTTGTTCACTGTGGTAAAATAGATATCCATACGAATTGCTTGGATATCCTACAAACTTACAAAGAACTGATCGTGCCTCGAGTTTGTCCGGATTTTGCTTTTTAACATAGGCCGGACAACCCCATATCTTAACTCTTTTAAGAGATGGTCTCTTCCCATTCCATATCTCATATGGAGTGGTAGGCACTGATTTAGTTGGAACTCTATTCAATAGGTATATGGCTGTCTCAAGCGCATACCCCCAAAAGGAAATAGGTAACTCAGCTGTACTCATCATAGAGCGTACCATATCTAATAGGGTGCGATTCCTCCGCTCCGATACACCGTTGTGCTGTGGTGTATAAGGAGGAGTAAGCTGAGAGAGAATCCCATTCTCTTTTAGATAATCTAGGAACTCATTGCTTAAGTATTCACCTCCTCGATCAGATCGAAGAATCTTAATGCTTTTGCCCGTTTGATTCTTTACTTCGTGCTTATATTCTCTGAATTTCTCAAAAGCTTCAGACTTGTGTTTCATCAGGAACACATGTCCGAATCTAGAGAGATCGTCAGTGAATGTAATAAAGTAGGAAGAACCGTTCCTGGCATGCGTAGACAAGGGACCGCATACATCACTATGTATTAGTCCTAAGAGTTCAGTAACTCTTTCTCCGTGTCCACTAAACGGAGCTTTGGTCATTTTTCCTTTGAGACATGAATGGCAAGTATCATAAGATGATAATTCGAACGGATTCAAGTAACCATCCTTATGTAACTTAGCCAGTCGTGTCGCGTTGATATGACCAAGTCTACAATGCCACAAGTAGGATTCGTTCACATCTTAACTTTTCCTCTTGTGTGTGTTTTGTATATTCAGGACTGTATTCTGATTTAGAATGAATATGCCATTATGTAACGAGCCTGATGCAATCAACCTTTGATCTAGGAATATGTTCATAACATTATCCTGTACTACAAAATTATATCCCTCTTTACTCAATAAAGAAACTGATATAATGTTGCACATCATGTTCGGTATATAATAGCACTCATTTAGAATCAGTGTATTACAACTTGGTAATACAAGGTGATATTCGCCAACTGCTTTGGCTACAATACTTGCACCGTTCCCTACTTGAACGGAATGATCACCTTTTCCCAGTTCTCTACCTTTACGTAGCCCATGTAACTGTTTACATATGTAGGATCCTGATCCGGTATCTAATACCCAGGATGTAGGGTGAACTGAGAAACAGTTCTCAATAACTAACACACCCGAAGAAGATGCATCAACATGCATGTTCTTTTGGGCGGCTAGAGAATCTAGATATTCTGCTATTTCCTGTTCAGTCTTATAACTCTTATAAGAAAGAATGGGTCTAACGTTCCCTTGCTCAGTACAATAATCAGGTTTAGTCAATACATCCATATTATTATCTTGATTATGGCATGACATGGTCGCTACCTGGAGAGAGAGAGAAGAAAACACTTTAGCGTATGCTCTTGCAAGATTAGATTGGTTATTATCTTATCTAATCAGGATGTCTCCCACTGTTTTTATCAAATCTACCTTAAAACCCAAAAAGGTAAGATTAGCCGGGATTAATTACACCCTACAACTTCGTCAATCTTTCAGCCAGATCAGTGTCGGTACTTTGAGGGAGGTTCCCCGTGCTTTCGCACGGACCTAATTAAAGTAAACCTCATTTTCCCAGAGGCGTAACCCCGTTAACACTTTTCTAGACAGCTACTTGAATGACTAATTGTCCTGTGTAAAACTCTCCCAGGAGTAACACTTACTCGCAGTGGGTATCGGGATCCAACTATCTCATAGGAGGTATGCAATCTCATTGCAAATTTCAACTCTTGAAATTCCCGATAATGCTTTTACCCCTAGCAACTTATGACCTTGGCTAAGGTCAACAAATCATAAGCGCTAGTCAAGTTTAACCCGTCATTTCTTGATTGAATTAAACCCACCCGTACGACCCTTGGCTAAGGTCAACAAAGTCGCACGACTACCCTAACTCAATCACATCTCATGTTTTAGCGGATAAATACTAATTAGCTACCGTACACCACGTCTTGGCTAAGGTCAACAAACGCAGCACGAATACTAACTAGTCTCTATCTGAAATGACGGAGGGCTACGCAGGTTTTTCAGAAAACCCTGAGCGTAATGAACTTGATATCGTTGTAGAATCGAGGGAAGTTTTGAAAAGGAGTGTTTTTGAGGCTTTTCTTAGTTTCGCTAAAGGGGTCACTCCCGGTGAAGGGATCGTCGGCCCTTTCCTCATCGAATAAGGTGCAGGATATATCATATATACCGCTGTGCAAAGCAAAACACTTAAAGCAATCAAAAGACAAACCACGTTTTGTAGCATCTGCCAGTTTTGCTAAAGGGGTCACTCCCGGTGAAGGGATCGTCGGCCCTTTCCTCATCGAATAAGGTGAAGGATATATCATATATATCGCTGTGCAAAACAAAACTGTAGCTACCCCTTTTATAAAGTTTTGATTCTACAACATCTTTAGGTTTCTTTTCTTTTATTAATCTCATTAATAAAAATCCCATCAGCTTATGCTTCCTAAGCATTACAGAAGAAACGAAAGCAGTAATATTTATATATCAGCATATATATATAGTATAAGCATTCGTCTCAGGCAGTAATATGATCTCATCACAGAACATTGCAGCAGAAGAACATATATGAAATATTGGATATACTAGGACGTCCGTGTTTTCAATACGAGCCTGTATAAAACACGGATTCCACGGTCGCGATGAATAGCCAAACCCACATCCCAAGACCCCTATAAGAGCGGCAAGTAACACTGCCAATTCTAGGGTTAGAAGACCCGGTCTCGACTCCTCGATATGGCCTCCCACTGGACCCATGAACCCGGTTACTTGTGCTCCCCTCCTTGGGTCTACCTAATGCGGAAAAGTAAATAATATACACTGGTGACATCAACCGCAACCTGGAAGTGTCCCAAATAAAAGAATATTACATTACGAATGAAATTTTACATGAATGAAAATAAAAACCCTCATCTCACATAAAACCCCCGGCTATTCTGAACGCGACGATCCAATATAACATATCACAGCAACACATAATATCACATATCATCAACGTAAGTAAATATGCGCATCCCAATTGTCGTTGACATATAGCAACGAAACCGGCGATATCACATATTACACTTACGGTCACAGAAAAGAAAGTGTAAAACTACAATATTTGGAATCCACAATCACTTTAGACATCGTAAATCCGAAATATCACATACTTCGCATTTCATGCCTAACTCTATGAATTCCACATATTGTATCACATTCCAGATAAATAGACAGTATTAAACTTTCCGAACAGATAATCAAATACCCAAAATTTCCCAAAGTGCTCAACACTTGAGCGGAGTTCAAATAATCCCAGAATATGTCACAGTACCGGTGATCCAGCCGTAGAAGGGTCAAGCCAACGCCTCACATGTGGCACGCCGTACTGCCCCAAACCCGAAGGTTCAAAAGGCAGTTCAAGACGGTCACATAATCGAGTTAAGGTTTGTTGTCTTCTAGAGGGTCCACCGCTTAACTTGTACAATTTTTCCGAAAGATTTAAACCCGAAAAAAATTTCAACACTTGAAAGTTTGCCGTACCGGGAAACAGTTAGTTAATGATATCCGTTTAAATAGTTTAACAGTTTCTAAATATCCGGAAAGAAATACGAACTTAAATATTCCGATCGAATCTACTATTACAAAATAAACCCCAGATTTAAACAATAGTGGAATCACCGTTAAAAATATCCAGAAGCATCAACAAGTACCTACGGACATTACCATAAAATCCACGTGTCACAAATCCACTGTTCCGCCGCGGAACCGCCGCGCAAGGCATGCTTGCGCCGCGGTTCCGCCGCCGTTTAGTCGAATTAGTGGCTCGGGTTTTATGGTAATTCTTAGAATTCCCTGCTGATTATTTTACATATTTTTAATTCAGAAAAGTCCCAAAATTTAAAAAATTTCCACAGAGGGGTCCAATTTTGTCGTTTCGGGTTCGATCGGAGTTTTAACTTCGTAAACACATCGCCTAATGCTCTAGCTTGGCTCTGATACCACTGTAGGGTTCCTAGGCACTCTTTTGAAGGTTCATAAGGCATCAAACATGCCCGGATAAAAATTTAGACGTGCCGAACAACCCAAAGCCGGGATCTTTGCCAGATTATTAGGGTTTAACATGCAAGATGATAACTTTTATCTAAGTGTGAGGGATTACAACCTTTGTAGTCCGCTCCTTCACTTCACAAGCTCCGAGTAGAAGTCCCTTTGCCGCGATCCACGATCTCCCGGACTCATGAGAGGCTCCACGACTCGAACGATCCATGCTAGCTCGAAGTATTCCAAATCTCCGATGATCTACCTCGAAGTTGCAACGACTCAAGCTTTCTCACTCTAAAGAGATGAACACACTAATCTCATGGGCTAGATGAGATGAGAATGAGAGAGTAGTATTTTTGCTTTCTTTTTAAATCATTTTCTCATATTTATTCATCACTTAAGGATTTTCTAGCAAGCTTTTCAAGAGAGAAGAAGATGATAATGGAAAAGATAATGATAAATCCTTTTGTGATGAATAGAAATAAAAGTATATGATTGAAGTATTAACCATGGTCAAGGATGAGTGGCTAATAATGTGTAGAGAAACAACTAGAGTTAGGGTTTGGTTGGGTTAAAATGTGTCATCACAAAATATCTTAACCATGACAAAAGAAGTTGCTTCTAGAAGGTGCATGAAGCAACTAACCCTAATCAAACCCTAACCTCAATTAATCATCCTTAAACATGTTTAACAATTAATCATATCATGTCACAATAATATATATCACATATATATTATATATTTGCAACAAAAGAAAATAATACAATTAACATATATCGCATATATATCAATGTATCATCCAGTGAGAAAATGAAATAATAAAGCGATCCTATATTAGATAATGTAATAATATATCATATATATTATTATACACTAAATCATCGAATCAACACTTGATCCGACGATCCGGCTATATCGAATATTACCGACTAATATATCATGTACCGATTCATCGAATCAACACTTGATCCGATGACCCGGTTCATATCTAAATATCGCAAGAATATAATACGGTATCCCATATCGCATTATCCTGGTTCCTGCACATATCACATATGTGCCTCTACTCCGTTTCGCCTGAGCCAAGAAACCTCTGTGTAGGACTCTAAAGAATCGTCAATACGCCGGTAGCAGGTGATGATCATATCAAAACACCCACAAGCTGCAAGCGGTCAGCTAAACGTAACAGCCACCCAGGTATTGAGCGATCAGAAGATCAACAAGCTAGCCTGTGCGTTCTCCTGTGAATCCAATCAGTAACACTCCCGTACAGTCCGGTCTGTTCGTCTGATATATCGCATATCAAGTCTAGGGGTGGTATACGTCAGACCCCAGTAACCGATAAGTCGTGTCGATGTGTGGCTCATAACGGGTCGAGAAACTACTAGTAACACTTACCAGTAAATCTCTATATCAGACCTGGCCAGGGACTTCCAGTTATAGCCAATCGAACACAGCACAACATCAACTCCCTATACCGGGAGAGACGAATCCCCTCCTATCTCTCATTGCCTCCATGTAATTCGGGACTGTACCCAAAAGCCACCGTTTTGCACGCCCTCTTGGACGTGGTAAGGTGGAAATCAAAGCACGGTGGGAATCACACAAGACTTTATGACGATCTCGGGTCTACAGACTACCCTGTACCAGTGTCACCTGAGAACTGCCATCTGACGTGTGGTATATCACCATCTGGGAGTTCTCGGCGAGTCCGTCCAGTGTACCCAGTCTCCACTGAGCACCCGTACACCATCTCTGATGTCTAACACCGATGGATATGGGATCATCCATCGCCCATCATATGGGTCAAGATGCGTATACGCTAGTCTACTCTGGTGTATCGATGCCCTGTCTCGATATACCCTCGACTAGGAACAGTTATAGGATGTACTCATCGACTACCGCGGCCCCACTAGTATGATCTCATCATAGTCCCAGTAGTCGAGTACAGATCCTAAGGGCTTTATCAACATGTGAGAGTAAAACAGTAAACCAATACAAGTCAACATGTGAAGATAAAGTGAAACCAAATAGCATACTATCATGACGAGCAAGAAAGTCATCTCTATATATAACCAAGCATCCATTATAATATACATCATATGTACAACAATGGCCTCTAGGGCATATACATAACTAACACCTAGGAACCCCCATCCAATCAGTGATCCAGACATATTCTAAGGCAGTATCACCTGATCATGGAGATGGTTGATCTCCAAGGAGATCGAGGTTTGAAGAGTACACACAGAGGAGAACGGGGCGGATCCACTCACAAAGGCCTATTCCAAAGAGAGACTTTTATTTGATGATTGAGTATGAGATACTTCAACCATTGTTGATTATTGAGTATGGGATACTACAACAGATGGCCCTATTGCAAGTGGGAGATTGTTAGTTATATGTGTGCCCGAGAGGCCATTACTGTACATATGATGTACATTGTAGTGGATGCTTAGAAATATACATGGAGGACTTTCTTGCTCAACATGATAGTATGCTATCTGGTTGCTCTTTATCTTAACATGTACACTGATTGTCTCTATGTTACATGTTGATAAAGCCCTTAGGATGAGTACTTGACTACCAGGATTATGATGCAGATCATACTAGTGGGGACTGTGTAGTCGCTAAGTAAATCCTTCAAATGTTCATAGTCGTAGGTTTATCGAGACAGGGCATCGATATACCAGAGTAGACTAGCATATAGCTTCTCGACCCATGTAGAGGGGCGATGGATGATCCCATATCCATTGGTATTTAACATCAGAGATAGTATACGGGTGCTCAGTGGAGACTGGGTACACTGAACGGACTAGCCGAGAACTCCCAGATGGTATTATACCTCACGTCAGATGGTAGTTCTTTGGTGACACTAGTACAGGTTAGTCTGTAGACTGGAGATCGTCATAGAGTCTTGTGTGATTCCCACTGTGCTTTGATTTCCACCTTACCACGTTCAAGAGAACGTGAAAAACGGTGGCTTTTGGGTACAGTCCCGAATCACATGGAGGCAATGAGCGATAGGAGGGGTTTCGTCTCTCCCGGTATTGGGAGTTGATGTTGCGCTGTGGTCGATTGGCTATAACAGGAAGTCCCTGGTCAGGGATACTTCAGAGATATACCGGTAAGTGTTATCAGTAATTTCTTGACCCGTTATGAGCCTCATATTGGCATGACTTATCGAGTTACTAGGGTCTGACGTTTACTGCCCCTAGACGAGATATGCGACATATCACACGAAGAGACTTGACTGTACGGTAGTGTTACTGATTGGATTCGCAGGAGTACGAGTAGGCTTGCTTGTTGATCTTCTGATCGCTCAATACCCGGGTGGCCGTTACATTTGGCAGACCTCTTGCGGCTTGTGGGTGTTTGATATGATCATCACCTACTGCCGGCGTATTGATGAGTCTTTAGAGTCCTACACAGAGGTTTCCTGGCTCAAGAGAAACGGAGTAGGAGCATATATGTCATATGTGCGGGACCGAGATTAATACGATATGTGATATCGTATTCTATTCTCGCAATTTGTGACATCGGTCGGTTATATGCGATATAGCCGGGTTATTGAATCAAGTGTTGATTCGATAAGTTGTTGCAATTGATATTAGTCGGTTATATGTAATATAGCCGGATTATTAAATCAATTGTTGATTTAATGATTTAATGTATAATCATATATTTGATATATTAAATTACATTAACTAATATTAATTCACTTAAGATTTCTTTTTTCACTTGGTTTGTGCACTATGTATATATGTGATATATGCAAGTGTACATTATTTTGTGTAATGCTTGATGATAAATGGACACGGGTGTGTATGACTTACACAGGGCTAGGGATTATCTAGGGTTTTATTTATCTAAAGTTATTCAAAAATGAGTTGGACTTTGTCATCGTAAGAAGCTTTGATTAGCTTATGGATGCATTGACTTAGTCTTCTATTTTTGTTTAGCTTAAGATATGTATAAACCCAACCATTAGATAGTCATGGTTAACTCTCTACAAGGGTTATTGTGTTGGAGATAGTGTCCTCAGAGTCAATTATTAGGTCATAGGTACGTGATTGCAATGATTGATGGAGGACCTATCCCGGTAGGACAGTCTTACTCGAGATGATAGTATGCTATCTGGTTTACCTTTATCATCGTGTACTGTTTTAGGTGACCTGACAAGTTGCTATTACACGTTGATAGAGCCCCTAGGATTCTTGCTTGACCACCAGCAGTATGAGGGCGATCATATAAGTGGGAGCTGGGGTCTATAAGCATATCCTTAAATGGTCCCTAGTCGTGTGAGTTTCGAGACAGGGCATCGATACTCCAGAGTAGACTAGTGTCTACAGTCGAGACCCCGACGAGGGGCGGTGGCCGGTCTCACAAGCCACTGGTGTCAGTTGGATCACCTAAGATGTATACAGGTGCTCATTGGGTTATGAGTACACCGGACAGGACTCGCCGGGAACATGCTAGTTGGTCATATACCAGACGTCAGATGGCAGTTCCCAGGTGACATGTGTGCAGGTTAGTTCATCGACCTGGGGATCGTCATTTGTCTCGTGTGAGTTCCCACTGTATTTTGATTACTACCCTACCACGGCTCAAAGGAGTCGTGCAAACAGGTTTTAATTGGGTACAGTCCCGAGCCACATGGAGGCAGTGAGCGTATCTTCAGGGGTTCGTCTCTTCCGGTATTGGGGGTGAGGTCGCGCTGTGTCTAGGAGAGCCATTACACGAAGTCCTTGGCCAAGGCAAGGAGATTTACTGGTAGGTATTCCAGTAGTATCTCAGGGTGTTCTGGGCTACACTCCGACACGACTTGTACCGCTTTTGGGGATCTGACTTTTACCAACCCCCTAGGCCCGCCATGCGATGCTCATAGACGAACGGACCGGACTGTACGGATATTGTCACTGACAGGCTCAGTAGGGTTGTCAGGTTGAGTTCGCTCGCAGACGTCCCTTTTATTCAATACCTGGTAGCCCGTTACGTATTGGCTTATACCTCTGACGTGCTAGTGGTTAAATCCACAACCAAGGTGTTGACGAGTCTTTAGAGTCCCCCACATTCTGTTACTCAGCTTTCGGGCGAAAGGTTGTAGAGGCCGTATGGAGATATGGCAAGGTCCGATCAGATACGTGCGGTATTGCACGGATCAGGATCGGACAGTTTGTACTATAGGCCGTATGGATATATGGCAGGGTTCGATCAGATACGTGCGGTATTGCACGGATCAGGATCGAACGGATATTACTAGCCGGATCCTAGTATAGTACAGTGTAGATTTTGTCTCATTGCATTTGTATTTCGGTCGGAATACAAATGCGGGTGTGTATGCACAGTATCGGGGTTTTCCTGTAATTTATTACGGGACCAGTTTTCTGGAGTAGCCAGTTTGCTTTCCGTTTCGGCCAATTTCCTTTGTATCGTTCATTGGCCGAAGTTTGGTGGAGGAGGGCTTATTTGCATTGTTGCAAATAAGCATTTGTGGAGGGGGTCTTTGCATATTTCCTTGTATCATGATGGTGCACCATTCTTTTGACCTTGACTTCTTCTATCATGATTGCTTGACTTTGTGAGCAATCATGGTTGTAGTAGGTGGGTTTTTGGAGTATGGGTTTGATTTTGTGATCATTGCTTTTCATGATAACCTTTCCTTTCTCTCTCTTGCATGATATGAGAATGGCTCCCATTATCTTTTGATACACACACTCTCATTCTCTCTCTCTCAATTGACCATGGCCGGCCACTCCTCTTTAGGGGCTGTCCAAACATTTTTGGAGAGGGGTTTTGGTTCATTTCATGTTGGAAAATATCCACAAGTTCCATCTCCAAACTCCATAGTTCATCCCTCCACCAAAAGGCAATTCCTACAACCCCAAAATGAGACTTGTACACTACATTCTACAGCAAATCTTGGGCACGTCGACTAGCCAGCTTCGTGTCCGAGTTGCCTCGGCATTGAGGTGGGAGCCCGTAAAAGAAGTAGGCGATGTGGTGCACTTCCGGCGACGAGGTGGAGACCGGAGCTTCCGCAGGAGATCGGGACGACGACGAGAAGACCGGAGGACTTGGATCAGTCGGTATATCTCTCTTCCCTTTCTTATAGTTAGCTAGGACTAATTAATGGTTCGATCCGGGTATTAGTGCGCAGCGGTTTTCCAGTTCATGAAAAATTAAAGTTTATCACCGCTTCCGCATTTGGCCGTCGGATTGACGGCTGGGGCGCCGCCGTGCACTTACATATTGTGTGTCATATAATCACCATGGTTTCTTTTCTCACCTCATGTGTTCATTCTGTCTTGCTCATTATTCATCTTCATCTTCATTGAGAAAAGCTTGCTAGCTTTTAGATAAGTGAGAAAATAATGTGAGAAAAGTATTTCTAAAGTGAACAAAAATCCTACTTCATCATCCTCTACTACTTGCTATTTAGTATAGGGTGTTTGCTTCACTAATTTCATAATTAGTGAAGAGATAACTTGGGTTAGTGTCTCCTCGACGTAGATCATTTTCGGCCTCGAAGACATCGATGCAAGCATGTTCGTTTCTTCATGGGAGCCTCTCTAGAGTCCGGAAGCTCATGATCACAGCGAAGGGACGACTACATGGAGCTAATGAAGTGAAGGACCGGTCTACAAAGATTGCTATCCTTGTTCTCTTCTAGTTGCAAAGTGTTCGCATTTTATTCCGTCGGATTTCTAGTATACAATTCTATGGTTAGGGTTAGCTAGAACTACAAATTTTTGAATTTGGCATGGACGATGCCTCCCAAAACCTTGCTGCCGTGCTAGGCGACCCTACAGTTCATGCATACTTGGTATTATCGGTATGATGTTACTTACTATTCACGAGTTGGAAACTCACCCCCGTTGTGCCGTAGTGTTTTCCAGGTTTGACCCTCAGAGTACTCGCTGCAGGGCTTCATATTGTATCTTTTTCGGCGGATACTGCTATGGTTGGCTTGAGCCTTTGCTATAGGTGGGTTCACTGTTATCCGTTTATGTAAATTGTATATATCTCATTGTATCTTGTAATCTCCATCTACCACTTCATGTATTGGCTTAGAGACGTGTTGTGAGGACGATATTGTATTATTTTGTCACTCTGGGTGTCATGCTCGTGTGAGCCGGCCTTTATTATGTTGTTTTACCTCTTTATGCGGGTTTTCATTTATATTTCTTCGCTACGGCGTCGTATATATGCTTGTGGTCGTTGTTTCCGCCGTTGGGCGTGATTTGCTCCCATTTGGGGATGCTTTATTTATATTCTATGTTGTACCCGTTTCGGAGCTAGTTTTTACAAAGTAGGTGCTGCCGAAATTTTTAAGAAAGTAAACTTAAGTTTAAAGATTTTTACTTGAGATTCCCAAAGGTTTTTAACAATGTTTTCATCACTTATTCCTTTTGATGGTTTAGATTTCTGGGTTTCGGCATACTTAAATTGCGTACGCCAGTTGACGTCATGTTGTTTAAGTGCCGGTCACGTGCCTAAATTTGGGTCCTGACAAAGTTGGTATCAGAGTGCTAGGTTTTACCTTTCGAAGACTAGGATGACCTTGGTATGATGGTGTGCGTAGCTTAAGCAGAGTGACGTAGCGTGTGTATGTTCCGCGACATACTTACGACACGGTACTCCGCCTAAATGACCTTTGGACTTGTTGGTTGAAATTCCTTCCATGATTATTACATCCTTGTGAATCGATTTTTATGTTCTTATCAAATCCTATTTTCATTTCCAGCCATTATGTCGCCGAAGACTACGAAGGCGTAGAGAGCGGCCGTGAGAGCCGAGGTCAGGGCAGGCTCGTCAGAGACGAGGACTGACCAGGGCGGTATGCCCGTTGTACAAGAGCAGATTGATCAACCTTCGACAGACCGTATTACTATGCTAGAGGCCGGTATGCTGGATTTGCGCCAGATGATGGTGTCATTAGTTGAGGCCAGTCGAGCACAGAGACAGGAGGTTGACTCACCTGTTACGGGGACCGCGATAATTCCTACTATTCCGGCAGTCGCAGCTATAGCTACGGAGGTGATCACCGTATCATTATCTGAGTTCATAAGGCTGAAGCCTCCTGTGTTCACCGGCACCGATACAGCTGAGGATCCGCAGTCGTTTGTTGATAGGATGGCCAGCATATGTCGTTCGCTGAGATGCTCCGATGCGAGATGGGTAGAGTTCGCGAGTTTTCGTCTGGAAGGTCTTGCCCAGAAGTGGTGCGAGTCTTTAGAGAGGGGCAGAATCGCAGGTCTTTCTCCTATGACGTGGGCTCAGTTCGTGACGGTGTTTCTTTCCCGCTTTCTTCCACGGAGCGTCAGGGATGCTTGAGCTCGCAGTTTTGAGTTGTTACGCCAGACTCCGGGTATGACGGTAGCAGAGTACGATTTTCAGTTTACCCAGCTATCTGTGTATGCTCCATATTTGGTGGACACTTAGGAGATGCGGATCAAGAGGTTTGTTCGAAGCCTGATTTCCCAGTTGTTCCTCGCTATCAGTTCCCAGCTTTTTGACACATATGTGGCCGCAATGGACGCAACCCTATTGGTATAGGAGCGCATTTTTGAGACTTCGGTCATTCCGGGACCGAAAAGAGTTCGTACTGATGTAGTAGCTCTGAGGCGGTTGGGTAGTCGCCGTGACAGATTTCGTTCAGGTCCTGGGGGTAGCAGTGGCTTAGGACGAGGCCGGTTATTTAGCTCTTACCAACGGGGTTAGCAGTCGTCGTCTGGGTGTTTTGGGTGTGGCAGTCCACATCACCTCGTTAGGGAGTGTACCATGATACGCCGGAGGGAGGTGGCA
The DNA here is from genome assembly GCA_030015575.1 of Agapanthus africanus. NCBI lineage: Eukaryota > Viridiplantae > Streptophyta > Magnoliopsida > Asparagales > Amaryllidaceae > Agapanthus > Agapanthus africanus. The sequence goes on along the minus strand of JASDDO010000026.1, from coordinate 391,483,412 downwards.
GTTCCACATGTTACCTTACCACCTTCACCTCAGATAGTGTTGCCTCTTAAACCTGTTGTTGCTCCGCGTCAGACTCATCCATAGAGAGGTCGTGGTCGTAGAGGTTTTGTTCAGAGATGTCGGGGTGGCCGAGGTGGAGGAAAGCCAGTTGCCGGTTGTGGGCAGGCTCGAGTGTTTGCTATGACTCATGAGGACGCACAGGCATCCGATGCAGTGGTTTCAGGTACTCTTTCTATATGTTCCTTCGATGCACGCGTTTTGTTTGATACGGGATCTACGCACTCTTATGTTTCTACACACTTCGTGCCGAGGTTGGGCCAAGAGTCGTGTTTGCTAGATCAACCGCTTATCGTGACTACTCCTGTTGGCGAGTCGTTTGTTGCGTGACATGTGTCTCGGTCGTATGCCGTTCGTATTGGAGATAGAGATCCGTCCGTCGACTTGATCGTTCTTGAGATGTTGGACTTCGATGTTCTCCTGGGCATGGACTGGTTAGCTAGTTGCTACGCTTCCGTGGACTGCCGCGAGAAGACAATTAGGTTTTGTTTTCTCGGCGAGTCAGTTCTTGTTGTGCAGGGGGACCGTGGTGCCGCCCCTCACAGTTTGATTTCAGCCATTTGCGCTAGTCGGCTTTTGAGGAAGGGATGTCGGGGATTCTGGGCTTTCAGAGTCACAGTAGATTCGTTGGACCAGGTTTCTATTATGAGAGAGTTTCCCGACGTTTTTCCCGATGAGTTACCTGGATTGCCGTTAGAGCGTGAGATTGAGTTTTGCATTGATTTGATCCACGGCACAGGGCTTATTTCTATACCGCCTTACCGAATGGCCCCGGCGGGGCTTAAGGAGCTTAAGGATCAGCTGTAAGAGTTGCTTGATAGGGGACTTGTACGTCCTAGTGTTTCGCCTTGGGGAGCTCCTGTTCTGTTCGTCAAGAAGAAGGACGGTAGTTTGAGGTTGTGCGTTGATTATCGTCAATTGAACCGAGTTACGGTACAGAATAGGTATCCTTTACCTCGCATTTATGATTTGTTTGATCAGCTCCACGGTGCGGGACTTTTTTCTAGATTGATTTGAGATAAGGTTATCACCTGTTGCGAGTTCGGAATGATGACATTCCGAAGATTACTTTTCGTATGCGCTACGGGCATTAGGAGTTTTTGGTGATGTCGTTCGGACTCACTAATGCCCAAGCAGTATTCATGGATTTGATGAACCGGATTTTCAGGCCGTTCCTCGACCAGTTTATTATTGTGTTTATTGATGACATTCTGGTTTATTCCAAGAGTCGAGAGGAGCATGAGCAGCACTTGAGGATTGCTTTGGGAGAGCACCAGCTATTTGCTAAATTCTCGAAGTGTGCCTTCTGGCTTGATAGTGTTGGTTTCCTGGGTCATGTGGTTATGGGAGACGGTATTCGTGTGGACCCGAGGAAGATCGAGGCCGTACAGCTTTCGCCCAGACCTGTATCAGTGACAGAGATCCCCAGCTTTTTGGGTTAGCCTGTAATTACCGCCTTTTCATGCAGGATTTCTCGAGTATCGCTGCACCGCTGACCGGACTGACCAGGAAGGGGGTTCCTTTTCTTTGGACTGAGGCATGCGAGCAGTGTTTCCGGCAGTTGAAGACTCGGTTGACGACTGCACCTGTTTTATCCTTGCCTTCTGGATCATGCGGCTACATCGTTTACTGTGATGCTTTTCGAGTGGGGTTCGGTTGTGTATTGATGCAGCATGATAGAGTTATCGCTTATGCTTCTCGGCAGATGAAGAAGCACAAGAAGAATTATCCCACTCACGATCTTGAGATCACCGCGGTGGTCTTTGCGCTTAAGATTTGGAGACACTACTTGTACGGGGAGTCGTGTCAGATCTTCACGGACCACAAGAGCTTGAAGTACATCTTCCAGCGCGTGATCTGAATTTGAGACAGCGCCGTTGGATGGAGCTTGTGAAGGATTATGATTGTGAGATTTTTTATCAACCGGGCAAGGCGAATGTGGTAGCCGATGCCTTGAGTCATAGGCCCGGGGGTAGCTTGTCCCAGTTGAGCACAGTTCAGAGACAGTATTCTGTAGATTGGCAGATCTTGTGTGACAGTAGAGTACAGTTTGAGTTCGCTTCCACTGTGGGGACAGCTTGCTCATGTCCGTGCATGCCCACTTCTACTTGATCGTATTCGTGAGGCACAGCCCACCGATGCCCGTTTGTCTGAGATTCTTGAGCATGTTCGGCTGGGTAGTGATTCGGAGTTCTTGATTGATGACCAGGGTGTGCTATTGTAACACCTTAGAATGTGTTTTGTGGCTAATTATATTTTAATGTATGGTTTTTAATAAAAAGTTTACCAAATTAGTTTTCAATTATTTTATCCAATTTAATGAATATTTTATTAGAATTTTCCTAGGCTTGCACACACTTGTGCATGATAACTAGGGTTGTAATTTGGGGTTAAACATGATTAGCAATCATGGTTAACTAACCATTTTCCCTAATCTAGCTTTATAGTTTTGTTTTAAGTGTTATGGGTTTTAAGTATGATGATTGTTTTAAATGCAAAATGATTTAAAAAGGGATTTAAATTTGACTTCTTGTGTTGACATTGATGAGAGAGAGAGAGAGAGAGAGAGAGTGAGAATGGGGCATGATGGCTTTGCCATGCTTCATTAAATGAAGAGAGAGAGGAGGGGTTTTGACTTTGTCTCTCATTATCACATATCTTTTCACTCATCCTCTCATTCTCTCACAACACACACACACACAGAGTCACCTAGCAGCAGCAGCCCCAGCAAAGTGAAGCTCCAGCAGCAGAAGAAGATGCAGCAGCAGCAGCAGCAGCCAAGGCGGCAGCAGCAGCAGCCCCAGCAAAGTGAAGCTCCAGCAGCAGAAGAAGATGCAGCAGCAGCAACAGCAGCCAAGGCGGCAGCAGCAGCAGACAACTTCAGCAACAGCAACAGCATCGGGCAGCAGCAACAAGAGCCCCAGCAGCAGTAGCAACCCCTCACCTCCTCCATACACTTCTTCTCCTACTCTCTAGGGTTCTACAGGGTATATTTCTGAACCCAATCCCCTAGTTGCCTAGCTTGTGTGCTTATTAACGTCGGTTTGTGTTAATTAGCTAGTTTAGTTCTAATTAAGGTGTTTTGTGTGGAATTTTGGATAAGTGGTGATTGTGTTAGTTAACCCTACTTATTTAAGTGTTGTTAGGGCCACCTTCACTGAGTTTAACCCCGGATTACACTAAAATACCTTATGGTTTTTGTTTGATCTAAATTAGCGTTTTTAAGCGATATTGTGTCATTCTGAGATCTGCTTTTGACCCGGGGCCTTCAGGACAAAATTGAGGAAACTGGAGCACACTAGATATACCCTGACCACACCACCTGAGCACGAACCCCTAACCCCTACCCAGGCCGCCGGTTTAATCTTTCTGGCCGCAATTTGCGGCCAGATGTAGGAGTTTTTGGGTGTGGTTTGCGTGGGTAGGAGTCTGCTGTTATTTCTAGGCCAGTGGTATGTATAGTTTTGTAAGATTTGACCTGTGGGAAAATCTGGGATCAAATATCGTTTTGCTTGTCCGTTGTGTTGCGTGATACGCGCGATACGTGAGTGGGTTCTGTGATCCAGCGTATCGCGGCGTGTCGCGATAGTTTTAGACGCGTATATACACGATTCAGTGTATCGTGCACACACGCGTTTAGTTCGCGATGCGAGTTTCTCGTTTTGGTTCGATATCGCGTTTTGCGGAATATTTTGCTTATATATGATTTCCATGTCTTATTTGTAGGTTTGCAGGCGGGGACTACGGACACTGCTACAGAGGGGAGCAGATGGTAGGATTCACCTAGCGTGGAGCGTAGGTGAGTAGATTTAACATCTACAGGGGAATCGCCTGCATGGCGTTATGCGTCGTCTGGGCTAAGATTCAAATACCTGTCGCATATTCTACGTCATTGTTAGAATTGCGCCTTTACCTTATTTCCTTGATATAGTTGTACTGTGACTAGCAGTCGTAGAACACTGCACATATTATTGACGGTCATGTTGCACGAGCACGGATTGTATGCTACACACACGCCGTCAATAATTGACATGTCACACACAACCCCTTATACATACTATATTGCTTATCATACATGACATCTAGCTTATCGGTATTCCTATAGTGTATCTTACCATTAGTGATAGGTACATCTACACCTTGCGATACAGCTACAGGTATACCTTGCACATATTTTACTTATACCCAAGGGGTATCCTTCATATTCTACTTATACCCAGGGCGGTATACGACATCTTTTACTTATAGGTAGACACCTATACTTAGCTGTACCTTATTGATTTCGCATACATCCGGTTTCAGCTACATATTCTCTTATATATGCTCGCATTTCAGATATATCGCATTTCTTTATTCCTGGATTTGCGCATTGTTTATTGGGATTTTAGATGATGTTTTCTGGATTTGGGAATCGCGGGAGTTCATGAAATTATGCATACATTGAAAAACCCGGTTTCCTTGATATGATATTTGCGCATCCACCATGAGTTTTATCGATGTTGATTTATATATACCCCTACGAGGAGGCGTCGAGGCCGTAGAGGGTACATGGTGGGGCCCGGTATGGTTTCCCTCGGCAAGAAGATCGATGGACTTTGGCGATTGAGCCTGGAGGCGGGCGAGTACCTACCGGTGACAGTATCCATGACTCGGCGGGGGATCACGGAGACACCGTTGGGAGTCATGTACGTATGCATACGTCGAAAGGCGAGGGTCGGAGCTAGGCACTCGTGCTTTCGGGATAGCGTATGATACGTGATCAGGATTTCTGTGTCGATGCTTGGCACATGGTTTTCATGATATTTCTTTAACACCTTTGTATATATAACAAGAGATTTAGCCGTTGTTATATATACCCTTACATCAATATTAGTGGAGTGGGACGCTAATATATGTGTATTGACCCCATCATATTTATTTCTGCATATATAAATATTTAGGATGTTAGAATCTTACTTGAGATGTGATTTGGGATATTAGGTGATTCATTGATATTGGATACAGGATACCTATGAGATTGTCGATTTGTACATTCGGGATATCGGAGATTACTCGATATTGTATATTGGAGAGATGTGACTTATTTGATATGAGAGCCCAACTTGGGGGCGGATTTGAGGAATTGGGATTTGAATGTCTTAATAGATTGTGACCCTACCACGATGTCAGGTTTCCGTGGGAACGACATATTTCACTCCCTACCTCATCCTTATTCACTTATGCACGGTTTCATATATTGGTAGTACCTGTTAGTGTACCCTTATGATTGCTGCATATCTACTTTCTCATATCCCTATTGCATAGTTATTGCATACTATTATCATGTCATTATTGCTTCACATATTAACTGTACCTGCTAGTGTACTTTCCTTTATTCTGCATTCACATGACATGTTATTACTATAATCGCATATCTTAGATTCATGTTGTACGTACATTCCTGCGATTACCTGCATATGTTATCTATTATTCACGAGTTGGCAACTCACCCCCGTTGTGCCACAGGTCTTTCAGGTTGTTCCCCAGAGTAGTCGAGGCAGGCTTTTCAGCTTTTCATCTATCATCTTTTGCTACATATAGCATCGGCTCACAGTATGCTATTTTGCTTAGGTGGGTTTTGGTGGTTATCTGTATTTTCTATTGTACCTTCGTTGTATTTGTACTCTCCATCTACTATTATGTTGTTGACTTAGAGACTTGGTGAGGACGATATTGTATATTATTTGTGGATTTGTTGTCTTTTATATACAGCTTTCTCTCTATTGTCTTTATTTCTTCGCTACGGCGTCGTATATTTGTGTTGTATTCATCTTGGGCTAGTTTTTACAAAAGGGGGTGTTGCCAAAATTTTAAAGAAAGAAAGTAGTACATTTAAAGAATTTGGGTTGCGATTTCAAATGTTTCAAAAACCTATATTATCTTCTTCCGTATTTTCTTGGTTTAGATTTCTGGGTTTTGGCTTTCTTTTACTGCGTTACGTCTTTAGGCGTTGCATAGTATTAAGGCCGTCATGGGCCAATTTCGGGTCGTGACAAAGTTGGTTTCAAAGCGCTAGGTTTTACCTTTCGGAGTGTAGGATGACCTTAGTATGATGGAGTAGGTATCTTAAGCAAAGTAACGTAGTGTGTGTGTGTCTGCAACATACCCACGATGCGGTACTTCGCCTTAAGTGACCTAAGTACAAATTTGCTTGAATTTCCTTTCTTGATGATTCATATCCTTGAGATTCGATTCCTTATTCTCATCGAATCTTATATCTATTTATAGCCTTGCCGCCGATGACTATGGGGACTCGGAGTGATCAGCGAGGGCCGAGGTCAGAGTTGGCTCGGGTGAGATGAGTACTGACCGGGATGGCACTCTAGTTGCACAGGTGCAGACGGATCAGCCTACGACACATACTATTGATAGACTTTTGGCAGAGATGCTGGACTTCTGCCAGACTATGAGTTCATTGGTTGATGTCGTTCGGGAGCTACGACAGGATGTTGTCACCCATACTACTCAGTTGTCACTTACAATCAGCATGCAGCAGTCCGTCACCTACATAGCACCAGTGGTTGCAGCTCCAGTTAACGAGGCACATATTCCAGGACAGTGGAGGACTCGTACCAATGTACCAGCCCAGAGACAGAGGTTTGGTCATAAAGACAGATTTCGTGGCCGTCGCGGGAGTAGCAGCGGCTTAGGATGAGGACAGTCGTTCAGCTCTCATCCCCAGGATGGTCAGCAGTCAGCGCGTGGATGTTTTCGATGCGGAAGCCTTCAGCACTTCGTCAGGGATTGTTCCTTAGCACCTCGTCATGATCGTTTTCAGAGAGGCCGTGGACGTGGAAGGTTCGCTCAGAGGGCTCAGTCTACCAGAGGAGTTCAGCCGGTTGCGGGTAGAGGGCAGACACAGGAGTTTGCTTCTACTCATCGGGACGCGCAGGCATCCAATGTGGAGTTTTCAGGTATCCTTATTTCGCATGTTCTTTTGATGTACTCGTTTGCTTTCCACACCTTGTATCGTGGTTGGATAGATTAGTCGTAGTTTGTTGTTTTAACTTCTGTCAGCGATTCTTTTGTTGCGCGACACGTATTTCAGTTGTGTGCCAATCGGATAGGAGATAGAGATTCGTCCGTCGTTTCGATCCTTCTAGAGATGTTGGATTTGACGTTCTCCTGGGCATGGACTGGTTAACTACGTGCTAGGCGTCTGTGGACTACCGTGAGAAAACAGTCAGGAATTGTTTTCCCGGCGAGTCAGTTCTTGTTGTGCAGGTGGATAGTTGTGCCGCCTCTCACAGCTCGAATTCAGCCTTTTTCGCTAGTCGGCTTTGAGGAGATGTCATGGATTCTTGACATTCATTCGTGATACCGTAGCCACAGAGGGTTTGTTGGACCGGTGTTCCTTTCGTGCGAGAGTTTTTCCGACGTTGTTCCGGATGAGCCGGCGAAGCTTAGGGAGCTAAAGGATCAGCTGCAGAGTTGTGGTTTGGGGAATTTTGTGCGTCTGAGTGTTTCGCTTTTGGAAGCTCCTATTTCTGTTCGTCAAGGAGAAAGACGGCAGTTTAGGGTTGCGTATCGACGGATCGTTAATTGAACCGGCTTACGGTGCGGATAGGTATCCTTCACCTCGCATTGACGATTTCTTCGATCAGCTCCAGAGTGCGAGACATTTTCTAAGTTTGTTTGGGATCAGGTCATCATTATTGCGGATTCGGAGTGACGGCATTCTGAAGGCTGCCTTATGCGTGCGACGGGCTTTGTGTGTTTTTGTGAGTCGTTGGATTCACTGATGCCCTAGCAGCATTCGTATATATGATGAACCAGATTTCTGCAGGCCGTTCCTCATCCAGTTATTGTTGTGTTATTTACGACATTCTGGTCTATCTAATGTGTCTTAAGGAACAGGAGTAGCACTTGAGAATTTGTTATGTAGATACTGGGAGAGTCCCAACAGTTTGCTAAATTCTCGGAGTGTTCCTTCAGGCTTGTTTTTTGTTGACTCCTAGGTCTTGTATTCACGGGAGATGGTTTCGTGTGGTTCCGAGGGAGATCGTGGCCATACAGCTTAGGCCCAGACTTGTGTGCAGGAAGGAGATCCGCGGATTGTTGGGCTTAGCAGGTTTTTACCGCCGTTTCATGCAGGATTGCTAGAGTAGTGCTGCACCGTCGACTGAATGGACCGGAAGGGAGGTTTCTTTTCTGTGGACTGGGGCATGTGTGCGGAGTTTTCAGCAGTTGAAGATTCTGTTAACAACTGCACCAGTTCTTTCTTTGCTTTCTGGTTCGGGCGACCTTGTTGTTTAACTGTAATGTTTCTTGAGTGGCTCGAGTGTGTACTGAGGTGACACTATAGAGTTATCGCTTTTTCTTCCCTATATTTGGAGGAAGTACGAGAAGGATATTCCACTCATGATCTGGAGATGGCCGCGGTGGTTTTGCGTTGGAGATTTGGAGACACTACTCGTTCGAAAGTCGTGTCAGATTTTCACGGACCACCAGAGCTTAATGTACATCTTCCTGCAGCGGATTTTGATTGTTGTGATAGTCTTCTGCAGATTTACAGTTCTTGTGTGATCGTTGAGTACAGCTTAAGTTCGTCTCTACGGAGGGGACATCTTGCCCATGTCCGCGCCCGACCACTTTTCTTGAATCGCTTTCGCGAGACACTGCCCGCCGATGCTCGTTCGTCGGAGATACTTGAGCATACTCGGCTGGGTAAATGATTCGGAGTCCTTGATTTATGACAAGGGGGTGCTAAGATAGGGACGCGTTTGAGTACCTGCTGTTATCAGGTAGAGACGTGCAATCCTAGAACTTGCACATCTGTCAACTCTCTGTTTCCATTCAAGTTCCACCAACATTGACGTGACTTGTGAGATAGCTACGGGTGGACAAGGATGTAAAGAGAAGTTTCAGGTTTCATTTCAAAGTGTCCGTCTTGTTGTGTGTTTGGGTTGAGCAACTGAGGCCGGCTGGAGAGTTGCAACCTTTTACCGTTCCGAAGTAGGAGTGGGAGCAGATCTCCACGAATTTCGTTATGGTTTCTACCCAAGTTTAGTCAGGGTGTGACTCCATTCAGATTCTCGTCGTCCGGTTATACTCAGTTCGCTCAGTTGTTCCTTGTTAGGTTGTGTGTTTGTATTGATTGTTGTCAACAGTTGGGGATCGTCACTCGCCATTGTTAGGGTTCTTCTTCGATAGCTGCTATCAGGAGACGCTCCAATTGGCAACCTTTAGACTTAGGGGTTAGGTCGTGTCGATCACCAGTCTGTTGTTTTTCTGACTCTGCATAAGTAGGATTTTGGACCCCGGCTATGTCTAGAGACTTCGGAGATGGTCCAGTTGTGTTAGGTCAGGATGGGAATTCTCCATTGCGAACTGAGGTCTTATGCCGACTGTGTTGGTCATAGACTCGAGTTCGCAGGGACAGATCATGTATTCCTACGGACTTTCCGATGAATGACGTGTTGGATTTTGGGAAGCTTGTCCCAGGATTGTAGGTCCTTTTGAGATCCTATAATCGAGTTAGTCCCGTTGCCTTTAATTTGGCACTTCCGTCCAGATTATTGAGTTTTCACCCCGTTTTTCTTATATGAATACTTTACGATTACCTTCATGACCTTTCCTACATGATTGGCACCAGACCACTTAGCTTAGACGCGATCTTTCGTTCGCCAGCAGCCAATTGTGTTAATGGCTCGGCGGGTGGAGGAACATCGGTCAAGGGTGTTGCCATCTGTGAAGGGTTTTGCTTGGACGTAGCCGTATAGTGAGGTAATCACTTGGGATGCTGCGAGCGAGAATTGGGAGTTGTAATCTTCTCTTTGGAGGTACGTTTAGTATATTTTTAAATTCGAGGACGAATTTCTTTTAAGGGGGGAGATTGTAACACCTTAGAATGTGTTTTGTGGCTAATTATATTTTAATGTATGGTTTTTAATAAAAAGTTTACCAAATTAGTTTTCAATTATATTATCCTATTTAATGAATATTTTATTAGATTTTTTTTAGGCTTGCACACACTTGTGCATGATAACTAGGGTTGTAATTTGGGGTTAAACATGATTAGCAATCATGGTTAACTAACCATTTTCCCTAATCTAGCTTTATAGTTTTGTTTTAAGTGTTATAGGTTTTAAGTATGATGATTGTTTTAAATGCAAAATGATTTAAAAAGGGATTTAAATTTGACTTCTTGTGTTCACCTTGGTGAGAGAGAGAGAGTGTGTGAGAATGGGCATGATGGCTTTGCCATGCCTCATTAAATGAAGAGAGAGAAGAGGGGTTTTGACTTTGTCTCTCATTATCACTTCTCTTTTCACTCATCCTCTCATTCTCTCACAACACACACACGCACACACTCACCTAGCAGCAGCAGCCCCAACAAAGAGAAGCTCCAGCATCAGAAGAAGATGCAGTAGCAGCAGCAGCAGCCAAGGCTACAGCAGCAGCAGACAACTTCAGCAACAGCAACAGCATCTGGCAGCAGCAACAAGAGCCCCAGCAGCAGTAGCAACCCCTCACCTCCTCCATACACTTCTTCTCCTGCTCTCTAGGGTTCTACAGGATATATTTCTGAACCCAATCCCCTAGTTGCTTAGCTTGTGTGCTTATTAGCGTCGGTTTGTGTTAATTAGCTAGTTTAGTGCTAATTAAGGTGTTTTGTGTGGACTTTTGGATAAGTGGTGATTGTGTTAGTTAACCCTACTTATTTAAGTGTTGTTAGCGTCACCTTAGCTGAGTTTAACCCTGGATTACACTAAAATACCTTAGGTTTTGTTTTTATGCTAAATTAGCGTTTTTAAGCGATATTGTGGCATTCTGAGATCTGCTTTTGACCCGGGGCCTTCAGGATAAAATTGAGGAAACTGGAGCACACTAGATATACCCTGACTATACCACCTGAGCACGAACCCCTAACCCCCTACCCAGGCCGCCGGTTTAATCTTTCTGGACGCAATTTACGGCCAGATATGGGAGTTTTTGTGTGTGGTTTGTGTGGGTAGGAGTCTGCTGTTATTTCTAGGCCAGTGGTATGTATAGTTTTGTAAGATTTGACCTGTGGGAAAATCTGGGATCAAATATCGTTTTGCTTGTCCGTTGTGTTGCGCGATACGCGCGATACGTGAGTGGGTTCTGTGATTTAGCGTATCGCGGCGTGTCGCGATAGTTTTAGACGCGTATACACACGATTCAGCGTATCGTGCGCACGCACGTTTAGTTCGCGACGCGAGTTTCTCGTTTTGGTTCGATATCGCGTTTTGCGGAATATTTGGCTTATATATGATTTACATGTCTTATTTGCAGGTTTGCAGGCGGGGACTACGGACACTGCTACAGAGGGGAGCAAATGGTAGGATTCACCTAGCGTGGAGCGTAGGTGAGTAGATTTAACATCTACAGGGGAATCGCCCGCATGGCGTTATGCGTCTGGGGTAGGATTCAAATACCTGTCGCATATTCTACGTCATTGTTAGAATTGCGCCTTTACCTTATTTCCTTGATATAGTTGTACTGTGAGTAGCAGCCGTAGGACACTGCACATATTATTGACGGTCATGTTGCACGAGCACGGATTGTATGCTACACACACACCGTCAATAATTGCCATGTCACACACAACCCCTTATACATACTATATTGCTTATCATACATGAAATCTGGCATATCGGTATACCTATAGTGTATCTTACTATTAGTGATAGGTACATCTACACCTTACGATACAGCTATAGATATACCTTGCACATATTTTACTTATACCCAGGGGGGTATCCTTCATATTCTACTTATACACAGGGGGTTATACGACATCTTTTACTTATAGTTGGACAACTATACTAAGCTGTACCTTATTGATTTCGCATACATCTGGTTTCAGCTACATATTCTCTTTTATATGCTCCCATCTCAGATATATTGCATATCTTTATTCCTGGATTTGCGCATTGTTTATTGGGATTTTAGATGATGTTTTCTGGATTTAGGAAACGCGGGAGTTCATCAAATTATGCATACATTGAAAAACCCGATTTCCTTGATATGATATTTGCGCATCCACCATGAGTTTTATCTGTGCTAATTTATATATACCCCTACGAGGAGGCGTCGAGGCCGTAGATGGTACATGGTGGGGCCCGGTATGGTTCCCCTCGGCAAGATGATTGATGGACTTTGCCGATTGAGCCTGGAGGCGGGCGAGTACCTACCGGTGACAGTACCCATTACTCGGCGGGGGATCACGGAGACACCGTTGGGAGTCATGTACGTATGCATACGTCGAAAGGCGACGGTCGGAGCTAGGCACTCGTGCTTTCGGGATAGCGTATGATACGTGATCAGGATTTCTGTGTCGATGCTTGGCACATTGTTTTCATGATATTTTCTTAACACCTTTGTATATATAACAGGGGATTTATCCGTTGTTATATATACCCTCACACCAATATTAGTGGAGTGGGACACTAATATATGCGTATTGACCCCATCATATTCATTTCTGCATATATAAATATTTAGGATGCTAGAATCTTACTTGAGATGTGATTTGGGATATTAGGTGATTCATTGAGATTGGATACAGGATACCAATAAGATTGTCGATTTGTACATTCGGGATATAGGAGATTACTCGATATTGTACATTGGAGAGATGTGAGACTTATTTGATATGAGAGCCCAACTTGGGGGCGGATTTGAGGAATTGGGATTTGAATGTCTTAATAGATTGTGACCCTACCACGATATCAGGTTTCCTTGGGAACGACATATTTCACTCCCTACCTCATCCCTATTCACTTATGCACGGTTTCATATATTGGTAGTACCTGTTAGTGTACCCTTATGATTGCTGCATATCTACCTTCTCATATCCCTATTGCATAGTTATTGCATACTATTATCATGTCATTATTTCTTCACATATTAACTGTACCTGCTAGTGTACTTTCCTTTATTCTGCATTCATATGACATGTTATTACTGTAAGGTTAGATTAGCACCCTATGAAGAGATTACAAGCATCACATGACCTAAAGTTTTCATTTTTAAGGTGCTAAACTAACATGCAAAGGATGGATCCTAGAAAATTAGGGTTTGCTAAACATAAAGCTAGCAAAATTAGGGTTTGAAGGCTACAACCTTTGTAGCTCCCGTTTTTGCTTCGCTCCTTAGGCTCTTTTGTGTTGAATCAAGGTTCTCTTGAACTCCCCTTGTGTCCACGATGATCCACCGCGGAGATATCCGTCCAAGCTCACTACTTCGTCAAATCGAAGATAACACTCTAAACGAAACGGCTAAGCTTGTGTAGAATGTTGTTGTGGTTTTGGATCTCACTTCAAAAACCTTTCTTTTGTTGTATTTCACTCACTAGAAAAGATCTAGAGAGGAGAAGATGAAGGAAGATGAAGATGGTGGCTAATATTATGAAGAGATAAAAAGATAACTCTTTTTCTTAAGAAGAAAAAGAAATGAATATCACAATATATATTTAATCCTTCTTGACACTGACCATGATTAAATGATGGATGATTAATTTAACTTAGGTTTAGAATGATAAAGGAAAAGATAACCATGGTTTAGTGGTGGGTGAGAATGGTTAGGTTAAAAGAAGCATGTAGAAACTAGCATAATTATCCTTTCCTTTTCATTTTCTTTTAAAACCAAAATTAAATAATTATCCATAGATTAATCTATGGTGTGAAGCTTATATTGCCACCATTTCCATATATAAACAACCATGATAGTTTGATGTATGTATGTGTACATGCATGCACATCTTCATGTGCATGAAACTAGAAAAGAAAAATAGAAACACATGCATGCATGCATACATCCATCAAACCCTAGAAAGGTTTTGAGTGAGAAAACTAATGGTTAAATGATAAATCAACACTTGATTTATCAATCCGGTCATATCTCATATGACCCCACCAAAAGCAGTTCACCCGATCAATGTTCGGTATCATATACGCACATTTCAATCGGGTGCATGCGCATATCGCATATGCGCACCACAACGTTTCGCCTGGACTGGGTAACTCCTCTGTGGGACTCTAAGACTCGTCAATACGCCGGCAGAGGGTAATGATCATATCAAGTGCCCTCAAGCCGCAAGAGGTCAGCCAAACGTAACGGCCACCCGGGTATTGAGCGATCAGAAGACAACAAGCGAACCTGCTACAACTCCCGTCGAGCCATCCGGCAACACTACCGTACAGTCTGGTCTCTTCGTCAAATCTGCTGCATATCGAGCCTAGGGATGGTCACGTCGACCCCAATAACTCAATAAGTCGTGTCGGTGAATGGTCTATAACAGATCGAGAAACTACTGATAACACTTATCAGCAAATCTCAGCAGCCCTGGCCAGGGACTTGCCGTTATAACCAGTCGAGCACAGCACAGCATCAACTCCCAATACCGGGAGAGACGAAACCCCTCCTATCGCTCATCGTCTTCATGTGTCTCGGGACTGTACCCAACGGCCACCTGTTTGCACGACTCAGTAGAGCCGTGGTAGGGTGGCAATCAAAGTACAGTGGGAGAACACACAAGGCTCTATGACGATCTCGGGTCTACAGACTAACCTATACCAGTGTCACCTGAGAACTGCTATCCGACGATAGATATAATTCCATATAGGAGTTCTCGGCGAGTCCGTCCAGTGTACCCAGTCACCACTGAGCACCCGTATATGATCTTGATGTCAAACATCGATGAATGTGGGAACATCCATTGCCCATCACATGGGTCTAGTATCATATACGCTAGTCTACTCTGGTATATCGATGCCCCGTCTCGATACACCTCCGACTAGGGACATTTCAGGATATGCTTATAGACTACAGATGTCCCACTAGTATGATCTCCATCATAATCAGAGTAGTCAAGCCGATATCCTCAGGGCTTTATCAGCATGTATGAATGAATAGAAGCATGATCAAATAAATATGTCAGATAAAGAATAACCAGATAGCATACTATCATGTCGAGCAAGAAAGTAAACTGAATATATATACATGTATAGATACATCCACTATCACATAATGGCCTCTAGGGCATACATATATCCAACAATCTCCCACTTGCACTAAGGCCAGTTATTGGCGTATCTCATACCCAATATCTCAAAAAGTCGCTCATGCTGCGGCTGAGGGAGAGCCTTGGTGAATGGATCCGCGGCGTTGTTCTTTGTGTCAACTCTCTTAATCTCGATCTCGCGGCGATCTACAATCTCCCGGATCAAATGAAAACGCCTCAGGATGTGTCTGGACCGCTGATGGGATCTGGGTTCCTTGGCTAACGCCATCGCCCCATTATTGTCACAATACAAAGGTATTGGATCAATAATGGTTGGAACTACTCCTAGCTCCGAGACGAACTTCTTCATCCAGACGGCTTCCTTGGCGGCATCATTTGCAGCAATGTACTCAGCTTCCATCGTAGAGTCTGCAACGGTATCTTGTTTGGAACTCTTCCAACTTACCGCCCCTCCATTGAGGGTAAATACAAACCCTGAGATAGATTTGCTGTCATCCTTGTCGCTCTGGAAGCTCGAATCGGTAAAGGCCTCCATTTGGAGATCTTTATTACCATACACCAAGAACAATTCTTTAGTCCTTCGCAAGTACTTAAGAATGTTCTTCACAGCTGTCCAGTGGTTCTCCCCTGGGTTGGATTGATACCTGCTTACAACACTAAGTGCATAAGCTACATCTGGGCGTGTACATAACATCGCATACATTATAGACCCTACTGCCGAAGCATAAGGTATAATGCTCATGCGAGCTCTCTCTTTATCGGTCTTTGGACAAGAATCCTTGGAGAGAGTGACTCCATGGCAAGCGGGTAAGGCACCCCGCTTGGAGTCTTCCATACTAAACCTCTTTAGGATGGTGTTGATGTACCTGGTTTGGGACAATCCCAATAACTTTTTGGATCTATCCCTATAGATCCTTATGCCCAGGATGTATGTGGCATCACCCAGGTCCTTCATGGAGAACCTTAGTGATAAGAATGATTTGACCGACTGTAGCATAGGAATGTCATTTCCTATCAGAAGAATGTCATCCACGTACAATACGAGGAATGTGACAGCTCTTCCTACAGCCTTCCTATAAACACAAGGTTCATCCGGATTTTTGATGAAATCAAACTCTTTGATAACATCATCGAAACAGATGTTCCAACTCCGAGATGCCTGCTTTAACCCATATATGGATTTAAGCAATCTACATGCTTTCTCGCTGCTCCCACTGTCAATGAAGCCCTCCGGCTGATCCATATAAACACATTCTTCTAAATCTCCATTTAGAAATGCCGTTTTAACGTCCATCTGCCAGATTTCATAGTCGTAGTGAGCAGCAATAGCAAGTAGGATCCGAATAGATTTAAGCATGGCTACGGGCGAAAAAGTTTCGTCATAGTCCAAACCTGGTCTTTGACGAAAACCCTTCGCCACAAGTCTTGCTTTATAGGTCTCTACCTGCCCATCCACACCAATCTTTCTTTTAAAGATCCATTTGCACCCTACAGGTTTTACCCCAGGGGGTACAACGTCCAAAGTCCATACTTTGTTGGTGTACATAGACTCCATTTCGGATCTCATGGCATCCAGCCACTTCACAGAGTCACCACTCGTGATAGCTTGCTGAAAACTGGTAGGATCATCATCTTCCATGATACAGTCTTCTCTGTCACCATCAATGAGGAAACCGTAGTACCTCTCCGGTGGGCGAGAAGTCCTACCAGACCTACGGAGTGGCCGAGGTTCTTCAGTTTCCGTTGCAACAGCCGGCTCAACCAAATCGTCATTTGTAGTTTGTGTCTCCAGAACCTCTTCTAGATCTACCACCTTGCCATCATCTCTATCCGTGAAAAACTCTTTTTCCAAGAATGTGGCATACTGAGAAACAAACACCTTTTGTTCCTCTTTGTGGTAGAACAGATATCCATAAGAATTCTTTGGATATCCCACAAAGTTACACATGACTGACCGTGTCTCGAGTTTGTCCGGATTCTGCTTTTTAACATAGGCCGGGCAACCCCAAATCTTAATTCTTTTAAGAGATGGTCTCTTCCCATTCCATATCTCATATGGTGTGGTAGACACGGCTTTGGTTGGAACCCTGTTTAGCAGAAACGCCGCAGTCTCCAATGCATGCCCCCAAAACGAGACTGGTAACTCAGCGTCACTCATCATGGACCGGACCATATCTAATAGGGTCCTATTCCGTCGTTCTGACACACCGTTGTGCTGTGGTGTGTAAGGCGGAGTGAGCTGAGAGAGAATCCCATTCTCTTTTAGGAAGTTTGCAAATTCTGTACTGAGATACTCACCACCTCGATCTGATCGAAGCATCTTAATACTCAAGCCGGTTTGTTTTTCTACTTCTTGTTTATATTCAACGAACTTCTCGAAAGCGTCGGACTTGTGCTTTAATAAAAATACATGACCGAATCTTGAGAAATCATCGGTGAATGTAATGAAGTATGAAAAACCGCCTCTAGCCTGTGTAGACATCGGCCCACATACATCACTATGTATGAGGCCCAGGAGCTGAGTAGCTCTTTCTCCGTGTCCAGTAAACGGAGTTTTGGTCATTTTACCCTTGATACAAGACTGGCAAGTCGCATAAGATTTATATTCAAAAGAGTTTAAATATCCATCTTTATGTAACTTGTTTAGTCTTGTTTCGTTAATATGACCAAGTCTACAGTGCCAAAGAAAAGCTTCATTTAATTCTGAAATTTTTCTTTTATTAGTGTGTTGTATACTGAAAACTGTGTGTTGATTTAGGACATATATTCCGTTATTAAGTGTACCATACCCAACCAACATTTGATTTAGGTGAATGTTCATAACATTGTTCTGCAACACAAAATTATATCCTTCATTGTCCAACAAAGATACGGATATTATATTACATAGCATATCAGGTACAAAATAACATGGATTCAAAATCAAAATACATCCAGACGGCAACCCCAAGTGATACTCTCCCACTGCGACTGTATGTACATTGGAACCATTTCCAACGCGGAGAGTATGGTCACCTGTCTTCAAAACCTTGCTATTTCTCAGCCCCTGAAGCAGAAGCATCACCATGCTTCTTCTTAAGACTTAGGTACTCCGTGCAGTTGCGCTTCCAATGTCCTGTCTTGTGGCAATGAAAACACTCGCCTTTCCCTGGGTCTCCAGCCATGGATTTTCCCTTTCCCTTCACCTTTTTGACTCCGCCCTTAGGATTAGTGGGTTTCTTCTTTTTCTTTCCCTTGGCCTTAGCTTTTGGGCGAGAAGAAGAAGACTGTCCAATGGTCATAACGGGAGTCTTTGCTGACTTCATAGTGCTCTCTGCACTCCTTAACATATTAAGGAGTTCAGGGAGGTCCTTCTCCATGCCATGCATGTTGAAGTTCACTATGAACTGAGCAAAGGTGGAGGGGAGGGACTGCAGAATAATATCTATATATTGTTCATTTTCCATTGTCCATCCAAGGTCCTCAAGCTCTTCTATAAGGGCTATCATCTTCAAAACATGGTCTGCTACTGGTGTGCCAGGGGCCATCCGCATGTGAAACAGTTTCTTTGATGCCTCGTATCGTAATACGCGGGACTGCTCCCCATACAACTCCTTTGTATGGAGCAGTATCCCGTGGATGTCCATGTCCTCGTGCTGCTTTTGATGTGTGTTATCCATCGATGCAAGCGCGAGGCATGTGGCCGTGGCACAGTCAGCGTCCCATGTCTTGCGGACTTCTATGTCCGCAACTGAGGATTTTGGGCCTGGGACGGGCGGGGCTGAAGCCGTGAGGACATATGATACTTTATCATAAGTCAAGGCGATCTTCAGATTCCTTAGCCAGTCTTTATAGTTGGTCCCGTTCAGTTTGTTTTTATCTAGTAGAAGCTTAAGTCCAGTCATTGGTATCTGCCATTAAGAGAGAGAAAAGAATACACTCAGCGAAAGCTCTTGCATAGATTAGATTGGTTTTATTATCTTGTCTAATCGATGTTTCCCACTGCTTTTTATCAAGTTTTTCTTTCAAACCTTAAAAAGAAAAACTAGCCAGGATTAATTACAGTCTACAACTTCGCTAACCGTTCAGCCAGGCCAGTGTCGGTACTTTGAGGGAGGTTCCCCGTGCTTTCGCACGGACCTAATTAGAGTAAACCTCGTTTTCCCAGAGGCGGAGCCCCGTTAACACCTTTCTAGACACCTAATGAGTTAGCTAATTGTAAACTGCAAAACTCTCCTAGGAGCAACTATTGCCCACAGTGGGATCGGGATCCAACCATCATATGGAAGGTATGCAATCTCATTGCAAATTTCAACACTTGAAATTCCCGATGTAATTTTTACCCCTAGTACTTATGACCTTAACTATGGTCAACAAATCATAAGTACCAGTCAAGTTCTACCCGTCATTTCTTGATCAATTAGACCCACCCATATGACCCTTAACTATGGTCAACAAAGTCGTATGAATGTCCTAATTAATCTGCATCATATGAAGTGTAGGAAGACATCACTTAGCTACCGTACACTACGCCTTAACTAAAGTCAACAAACGTAGCACGAATACTAAGTACTCTACTTCCTAAAATGACGGAGGGTTGCGAATGATTTTTAAGAAAATCTTTAACGCTTTGAACTTGATATCGTTGTAGAATCAAACAGTTTTTCAAAAGGAGTGGCTTAAGCTCCGCAGTTTTGAAATAAAGCTTTTTCATAAATAGCCGAGTAGTTTTTAAATCCGATTCTACAACATCTTTTTAGGTTTATTTTCTTTACATTAATCACATTAATGTAATCCCATCATTTAAGTCCTAAAGCCAATCACAGAAAAGAAACGAAAATATCACGTACGCTTATGCCATCCGCATTCGCCGCAATGTTCCGTTATGCACCGTTAGGTTACTTAACTAACGGCATACCGGGACGGGACTAGCGCGGGTGTAAAACATAAGCAACGTCTACTATATATCATATATATAATAAGTCATTCGTCTCAGATTTCACAGAACACAGGCAGCAGAAATATAGATATAACGTGGGATATACTAGGACGTCCGTATTTAGTATTTAGCCAGAATAGAAAATACGGATTCCACAGTCGCGATGAATAGCCAAGCCCACACCCTGGACCCCTACGAGAGCGACAAGTGACCCTACCAATCCTGGAATTTAGGAGACCCGGTCTCGACTCCTCGAGATGGCCTCCCACTGAACCCCAGAACCCGGTCACCTGTGCTCCCCTCCTTGGGTCCATCCTAATGCGGAAAAGTAAATAATATACAACACTGGTGACACAACCGCAACCTGGAAGTGCCCCAAATAAAAGAATATTACATTACATTTGAATTTACATGAATGAAAATATAAAACTCTCATCTCACAAAAACCCCCGGCTATTCGATCGCGACAATCCTGCACATCATATCTCAGCAACACATAATATCATATATCATCAACGTAAGTAAGTATGCGTACCCCGATTGTCGTTGATGTATAGCAACGAAACCGGTGATATCTAACATACTACACTTACGGTCACAGAAAAGAAAGTGTAAAACTACAATATTTGGAATCCAGATTCTCATTAGACATCATAAATGCGAAATATCACATATTTCGTATTTCATGTCTACACTATTTGAATTCCACATATTGTATCACATTCCAGATAAACAGACAGTATTAAAGTTTTCGAACGAACTGTCAAGCACCCAAGATTCACTAAAGCTCAACACTTGAGCAGGGTTCAAAGATCCGGAGTGTGACACAGTAGCGGCGGTCCAGCCGTAGAAGGGTCAAGCCAACGTCTCACATGTGGCACGCCGTACTGCCCCAAACCCTAAGGTTCAAAGGGCAGTTCGAGACGGTCACATAATCGAGTTAAGGTTTGTTGTCTTCTAGAGGGACCACCGCAAAAATACTTGCACACATCTCCAAACTATTTAAACCCCGTGAATATTGAGTAAATGATAATCGTTCAAACACTTCAATACTTTCTAGTTTACCCGGAAAAGAAATACGAAATGAAAACTCCGATCGAAACAACTAGTTCAAAACCATCTCCAGAATTTTCAACAGAAGATTCAGATTAAATACTCTCAAAATGTACTGTAGCAGGTAAAGAAAATTACTGTACAAAAAAATATCAGAGGGCCCCACATTTGGCCGCGGAAGCGCGGCAAAAGCTTGCTTATGCCGCCCTTCCGCGGTCAAACTTACTGTTCACAGGTACGGATTTTGCAGATCATCTAATTTTTACCTGCTCTATTTTTTGAGAATTTTTAATTCTGAAAAAGATTAATTTTTAAAAAATTTCCAGAGAGCATCCCATAAACCCGTATTTTTGTTTCGATCGGACTTTTTACTTCGCAAAAGGGTCGCCTAATGTTCTAGGTCGGCTCTGATACCAATGTAAGGTTAGATTAGCACCCTATGAAGAGATTACAAGCATCACATGACCTAAAGTTTTCATTTTTAAGGTGCTAAACTAACATGCAAAGGATGGATCCTAGAAAATTAGGGTTTGCTAAACATAAAGCTAGCAAAATTAGGGTTTGAAGGCTACAACCTTTGTAGCTCCCGTTTTTGCTTCGCTCCTTAGGCTCTTTTGTGTTGAATCAAGGTTCTCTTGAACTCCCCTTGTGTCCACGATGATCCACCGCGGAGATATCCGTCCAAGCTCACTACTTCGTCAAATCGAAGATAACACTCTAAACGAAACGGCTAAGCTTGTGTAGAATGTTGTTGTGGCTTTGGATCTCACTTCAAAAACCTTTCTTTTGTTGTATTTCACTCACTAGAAAAGATCTAGAGAGGAGAAGATGAAGGAAGATGAAGATGGTGGCTAATATTATGAAGAGATAAAAAGATAACTCTTTTTCTTAAGAAGAAAAAGAAATGAATATCACAATATATATTTAATCCTTCTTGACACTAACCATGATTAAATGATGGATGATTAATTTAACTTAGGTTTAGAATGATAAAGGAAAAGATAACCATGGTTTAGTGGTGGGTGAGAATGGTTAGGTTAAAAGAAGCATGTAGAAACTAGCATAATTATCCTTTCCTTTTCATTTTCTTTTAAAACCAAAATTAAATAATTATCCATAGATTAATCTATGGTGTGAAGCTTATATTGCCACCATTTCCATATATAAACAACCATGATAGTTTGATGTATGTATGTGTACATGCATGCACATCTTCATGTGCATGAAACTAGAAAAGAAAAATAGAAACACATGCATGCATGCATACATCCATCAAACCCTAGAAAGGTTTTGAGTGAGAAAACTAATGGTTAAATGATAAATCAACACTTGATTTATCAATCCGGTCATATCTCATATGACCCCACCAAAAGCAGTTCACCCGATCAATGTTCGGTATCATATACGCACATTTCAATCGGGTGCATGCGCATATCGCATATGCGCACCACAACGTTTCGCCTGGACTGGGTAACTCCTCTGTGGGACTCTAAGACTCGTCAATACGCCGGCAGAGGGTAATGATCATATCAAGTGCCCTCAAGCCGCAAGAGGTCAGCCAAACGTAACGGCCACCCGGGTATTGAGCGATCAGAAGACAACAAGCGAACCTGCTACAACTCCCGTCGAGCCATCCGGCAACACTACCGAACAGTCCGGTCTCTTCGTCAAATCTGCTGCATATCGAGCCTAGGGATGGTCACGTCGACCCCAATAACTCAATAAGTCGTGTCGGTGAATGGTCTATAACAGATCGAGAAACTACTGATAACACTTATCAGCAAATCTCAGCAGCCCTGGCCAGGGACTTGCCGTTATAACCAGTCGAGCACAGCACAGCATCAACTCCCAATACCGGGAGAGACGAAACCCCTCCTATCGCTCATCGTCTTCATGTGTCTCGGGACTGTACCCAACGGCCACCTGTTTGCACGACTCAGTAGAGCCGTGGTAGGGTGGCAATCAAAGTACAGTGGGAGAACACACAAGGCTCTATGACGATCTCGGGTCTACAGACTAACCTGTACCAGTGTCACCTGAGAACTGCTATCCGACGACAGATATAATTCCATATAGGAGTTCTCGGCGAGTCCGTCCAGTGTACCCAGTCACCACTGAGCACCCGTATATGATCTTGATGTCAAACATCGATGAATGTGGGAACATCCATTGCCCATCACATGGGTCTAGTATCATATACGCTAGTCTACTCTGGTATATCGATGCCCCGTCTCGATACACCTCCGACTAGGGACATTTCAGGATATGCTTATAGACTACAGATGTCCCACTAGTATGATCTCCATCATAATCAGAGTAGTCAAGCCGATATCCTCAGGGCTTTATCAGCATGTATGAATGAATAGAAGCATGATCAAATAAATATGTCAGATAAAGAATAACCAGATAGCATACTATCATATCGAGCAAGAAAGTAAACTGAATATATATACATGTATAGATACATCCACTATCACATAATGGCCTCTAGGGCATACATATATCCAACAATTACTGTAATCGCATATCTTAGATTCATGCTGTACGTACATTCCTGTGATTACCAGCATATGTTATCTACTATTCACGAGTTGACAACTCACCCCCATTTTGCCATAGGTGTTTCTGGTTGTTCCCCAGAGTAGTCGAGGCAGGCTATTCAGCTTTTCATCTATCATCTTTTGCTATATATACCGCATCGGCTCACAGTGTGCTATTTTGCTTAGGTAGGTTTTGGTGGTTATCTGTATTTTCTATTGTACCTTCGTTGTATTTGTACTCTCCATCTACTATTATGTTGTTGAATTAGAGACTTGGTGATGACGATATTGTATATTATTTGTGGATTTGTTGTCTTTTATATACAGCTTTCTCTCTATTGTCTTTATTTCTTCGCTACGGCGTCGTATATTTGTGTTGTACTCATCTTGGGCTAGTTTTTACAAAATGGGGTGTTGCCAAAATTTTAAAGAAAGAAAGTAGGACATTTAAAGAATTTGGGTTGCGATTTCAAATGTTTCAAAAACCTATATTATCTTCTTCCGTATTTTCTTGGTTTAGATTTCTGGGTTTTGGCTTTCTTTTACTGCGTTACGTCTTTAGGCGTTGCATAGTATTAAGGCCGTCATGGGCCAATTTCGGGTCGTGACAGCTATGTTTCGGGACTCGTTTGTGTGTACCTGATACCGATGGGTTAAGATGCGAGATCCTAGAGCAGGCACATCAGTCAGCTTTTAGTGTTCACCCAGGTTCCACCAAGATGTATCGTGACTTGAGAGATATCTACTGGTGGGCAGGGATGAAGAGTGATGTTTCGGATTTTGTTTCGAAGTGCCTGACTTGTCAGCAAGTCAAGGCTAAGCATCAGACACTGGTAGGAGAGTTGCAGCCTTTACCCGTTCCGGAGTGGAAATGAGAACAGATCTCCATGGATTTCGTTGTGGGTCTACCCATGTCCAGTCGAGGGTATGACTCCATTTGGGTTATTGTTGACCGGTTGATGAAAGCGGCTCACTTCCTTCCAGTGAAGACCACTTTCGGTTATGCTTAGTATGCTCAGTTGTACATTGACGAGATTGTGCGTTTGCACGGTGTTCCCATTTGCATCGTATCCGACAGAGGCACCCAGTTCACTAGCTATCTTTGGTAGAAGCTTCAAGAAGCCTTGGGTACCCGCTTGAGTTTTAGCACCACTTTCCTTCCGCAGACCGATGGTCAGTCGGAGCGGACTATACAGACTCTGGAGGATATGCTTCATGCATGCGTGCTTGATTTTCGGGGCAGTTGGGATCGTCACTTGCCGTTGACAGAGTTCTACTACAAAAACAGTTATCAAGAGACGATTCAGATGGCGCCTTTTGAGGCTTTGTATGGGAGAAAGTGTCGATCTCCAGTCTGTTCGACCGAACTCAGCGAGAGCAGGATTTTGGGACCCCAGCTAGTTCAAGAGACTACGGAGAAGTTTCAGTTAATTCAGGATAGGATGAGAGCATCCCAGTGCAGACAGAAGTCTTATGCCGACCGTCGTCCTCGCAGGCTCGAGTTCGCAGTAGGGGATCATGTATTCCTACGGTTTTCTCCGATGAAGGGCGTAATGAGATTTGGGAAGAAAGAGAAACTCAGTCCCAGATTTGTAGGTCCTTTTAAGATCCTTGAGCGAGTTGGTACCGTTGCCTATTGTTTGGCAATTCCACCCAGTTTCCCAGACGTTCAACCCGTATTCCATGTGTCGATACTTTGCAAGTACCTTCATGACCCTTCTCACATGATTCAACACCAGACCGTTCAGCTAGAGCGTGATCTTTCGTTCACCGAGCAGCCGGTAGCCATATTGGATCGGCCAGTGAAGAAATTTCGGTCAAAGGTCTTTCCATCTGTGAAGGTTCTTGGTCGTGGCCAGAATAGTAAAGAGGTCACTTGGAAGGTCGAAAGCGAGATACGGAAGAAATTCCCTCATCTTTTTGAAGGTACGCATAGTAAGAATTTTAAATTCACAGACCGAATTACTTTAAGGGGGAAGATTGTAACGTTTTAGAAATTGTTTAGGCGAATTTTCCGATAATAGGTAAAATAATTTGTGTTTTCCGTAAAAACCAAGATGTGATCATTTTTCAATATAGACTTAAATGCACCTAGTTTAACTAGGAAATTGCTAGTTTCTAGTATTTATTTAGTCTCTTATAATTTTTAGTTCACTTAAATATTTATCATTAATTAAAATATTATTATAAGCTTTTATTTATACACTTAATTAGTGGTAATTACAAATTGGAATGGGTTAAATATACAAGTGTGAACCATGCCAACTTAATTACAAGTTTATATATTGTTTTCTTCTTCTCAAACTATCTTAAGAGTTCAAGATTTTTCTAGGGTTAAAAGAAAATTAGAAAAGAAAATGATTTAGAGGTAGATTGATGTGAGGTGCATTAATTAAGCTTTAATCGTTATCTTAATCTAGATATTTCGATACACTTACACAAAAAAAACCTCCCCTTCACATTGGCCGAGCCCTCCCCCTTGGCAGCCCCAAATTTCCCCCCACTTCATTCCACTTCAAAATTCTTCAAAAAAGCTTCAAAAATCAACAAAAAATCCCACAAACTCTAAAACAAATCCTTACCCATTATTCATTAGCCTAACCTAGCTTGGATCAAGAAGAAAGTTAGCATTTTGGAGGCAATTTTGGGAGTCAATTTGCAAGTTTAGAAATCAAGTTGTGAGGTATAAAATCCTAATCCTAAGCTTTAGTTGTTGTTTAAATACTTTAATCCTGGTTCTTAAATTTTTAAATATGGTTTTAATTAGCAAGTTTAGATATTCAAGAGAGAGTTATGAAGATCAAGTTAGGGTTTTGATAATTACTTATGGTTAATTGTGTAGTTTAACATGTTTAGACATGGAAAACCTAACCTAGTTGTGAAATTGTAAATTGTTATTTTCCAAATTGTCCAAACTAATTTTGATTGCAAACTAACTTTTACTAAATCTAAAATGGGTGAGATTAAAATTTTAGTAAAGGTTTGTGTGGCTTAATTAAGCTATTATGTGATGATTATGGCCACTAAAATTGTTCAAACATCTAGATTTGTACTAAAATGAATAAAAGATGCTTACTAGGTTTTGGGTAAAATTGGACGTGGGTTTTAATTTACATTGTGATGATATATATATTAACTTTTATGATATATATTGTGTTGTGAATGCACGATTGGTACGATCAGGTTCTAGGCTTTGTGGTTGTGTCGCTTAACGATCTTAGTTAAGGTTATGGCGATGTCGTACGCGTTTTGTGCACTAAGTGCACAATGTGTATATCTTGTGGACGTTATCCTTGCGTTTCGTTTTCTTTGTGTCGGTGCAGGATATTTATCCTTATGTATTGTGTTTGTGAAATTTTAGAATCGCAAGCGGGGACTTCGGATGCTATGAAGAAAGGGAAGCAGGTGGTCGGATTTACTTAGCGCGAGATCATCGGTGAGTAGATTTAACATCTACGGGGAAATCGCCCGTATGGCGTTATGCGTCAGGGCTAGATATGATATTATAGCCGCATGTTTATACGCATATGAGTTGATTGTGCATGAGCATCATTGGATATTATTACTTGTTGTGCCTTGACTTAGTGCTTATTGTGTTAGTTTTACCTAGCACCTCATGAAGGGTTTGGAAGCATCACATGTCTCAAAATTAAATTTTTAAGGTGCTAAGTGAACATACAAAGAATCATCACTAGAAAAATAGGGTTTCATTACAAAGACAACATCACAAGTAATAAAGGCTAGGGTTTTGAGAGTACAACCTTTGTAGCTCCCTACGCTAGACTCCTTGGCTACTTGAGGGTTGGAAAAAGGTTCACTTGAGGTCTTCTAAGTCCACGACGATCCACCCGAAGCTCCTTTGCCCAAAGCTCCTTGCTTTACTCGATGTATCAATGGAGTAGAGCAAACACCCTACACAAACCGGCTAGATGTGTGTAGTATGATGATGTGGTTTGTATTCTTTGATCAAAACTCTTTCTTTTTATTAACCTCACTTAAGAAAATAATCAAGAGAGGAAGAAGAAGATGGTGGCTTTTGCTTTCTCACAAAAGAAAAGAGATGAGAGAGTGAATAATTGAAATGAGAAAAGAATAATATATCTTAATCCTTTCTCACTTCAACCATGGTTAGAATCATCTAGATTTTTACCAAATGGGTTAAAGATGAAAGGATAATTAACTCAAGGTTAAATGGTGGTTGAAGCATGGTCAAAGATTATAAGTATAAACCTTGTATGAATTATCCCTTTTCTTTTTCTAAATGATAAATAAAATAGATAATTCTACAATGTGAGTCTTGCATTGCCACAAAACATGTAGCAACAACCATGATACAATGTATGTATGTATGTATCCATGCACATCATCATGTGCATGCATGCATGCATACAAAAATAGAAAAAGAGTTTGATTAAAGAATTAATCTAAAAGTCATTTGTTAAATCAACACTTAATTTTGCAAACCGGTCATATCACATACGACCCGACCAATAGAAAATGCACGAATAATATACGGTATCACATATCCGTATTTAATCGGGTCCCCGCGCATATCTCATATGCACACCACATCTTTTCGCCTGAGTTAGGAAACTACATTGTGGGACTCTAAGACTCGTCAATACGCCGGCAGTAGGTAACGATCATATCAAATACCTAAAAGCTGCAGGCGGTCAGCTAAACGTAACGGCCACCCGGGTATTGAGCAATCAGAAGAAAACAAGCGAACCTGCTACAACTCCCGTTGAGCCAACCGGCAACACCGTACAGTCCGGTCTCTTCATCAGATATGCTGCATATCGAGTCTAGGGATGGTAACGTCGACCCCAATAACTCAATAAGTCGTGCCGATGAAAGGTCTATAACAGATCGAGAAACTACTGATAACACTTATCAGTAAATCTCAACAGCCCTGGCCAGGGACTTACTGATATAGCCAATCGAGCACAGCACAGCATCAACTCCCAATACCGGGAGAGACGAAACCCCTCCTATCGCTCAACGCCTTCGTGTGTCTCGGGACTGTACCCAACGGCCACCTGTTTGCACGACTCAGTAGAGCCGTGGTAGGGTGGTAATCAAAGTACAGTGAGAGAACACACAAGACTCTATGACGATCTCTGGTCTACAGACTAACCTGCACCAGTGTTACCTGAGAACTGCTATCCGACGATAGATATAATTCCATATAGGAGTTCTCGGCGAGTCCGTCCAGTGTACCTAGTCACCACCGTGCACCCGATACGATCTCGATGTCAAACATCGATGAATGTGGGAACATCCATCGCCCATCATATGGGTCTAGTATCATATACGCTAGTCTACTCTGGTATATCGATGCCCCGTCTCGATACACCTACGACTAGGGACATTTCAGGATATGCTTATAAACTACAGATGTCCCACTAGTATGATCTCCATCATAATCACAGTAGTCAAGCCTATATCCTCAGGGCTTTATCAATATGTATAAATGAATAAAAGCATGATCAAATCAACATGTCAGATAAAGAAGAACCAGATAGCATACTATCATGTCGAGCAAGAATGTATACTGAATATATAAATATACACATGTATAAATACATCCACTATCATATAATGGCCTCTAGGGCATACATATATCCAACAATCTCCCACTTGTACTAAGGCCAGTTATTGGCGTATCTCATACCCAACATCTCAAAAAGTCGCTCATGCTGCGGCTGAGAGAGGGCCTTGGTGAGTGGATCCACGGCGTTATTCTTTGTGTCTACTCTCCTAATCTCGATCTCACGGCGATCTACAATCTCCCGGATCAAATGAATGCGCCTCAGGATGTGTTTGGATCGCTGATGGGACCTGGGCTCCTTGGCTAACGCCATAGCCCCATTATTATCACAATACAAAGGTATTGGATCAATAATGGTTAGAACTACTCCTAGCACCGAGACGAAATTCCTCATCCAGACGGCATCCTTGGCGGCATCATTTTTAGCAATGTACTCAGCCTCTATCGTAGAGTCTGCAACGGTATCCTGTTTGGAACTCTTCCAACTTACCGCCCCTCCATTGAGGGTAAATACAAACCCTGAGATAGATTTGCTGTCGTCCTTATCGCTCTGGAAGCTCGAATCGGTAAAGGCCTCCATTTGGAGATCTCCATTACCATACACCATGAACAATTCTTTAGTCCTTCGCAAGTACTTAAGAATGTTCTTCACAGCTATCCAGTGATTCTCCCCTGGGTTGGATTGATACCTGCTTACAACACTAAGTGCATAAGCTACATCTGGGCGTGTACATAACATCGCATACATTATATATCCTACTGCCGAAGCATAGGGTATAATGCTCATGCGAGCTCTCTCTTCATCGGTATTTGGACAAGAGTCCTTGGAGAGAGTGAACCCATGGCAAGCGGGTAAGGCACCCCGCTTGGATTCTTTCATACTAAACCTTTTTAGGATGGTGTTGATGTACCTGATTTGGGACAATCCCAATAACCTCTTGGATCTATCCCTATAGATCCTTATGCCCAGAATGTATGTGGCATCACCCAGGTCCTTTATGGAGAACCTTAGTGATAAGAAATATTTGACCGACTGTAGCATAGGAATATCATTTCCTATCAGAAGAATGCCATCCACGTACAATACGAGGAATGTGACAGCTCTCCCTACAGCCTTCTTATAAACACAAGGTTCATCTGAATTTTTGATGAAATCAAACTCTTTGATAACATCATCGAAACAGATGTTCCAACTCCGTGATGCCTGCTTTAACCCATATATGGATTTAAGCAATCTACATGCTTTCCCGCTGCTCCCACTGTCAATGAAGCCCTATGGCTGATCCATATAAACGCATTCTTCTAAATCTCCATTTAGAAATGCCGTTTTAACGTCTATCTGCCAGATTTCATAGTCGTAGTGAGCGGCAATAGCAAGTAGGATCCGAATGGATTTAAGCATGGTTACGGGCAAAAAAGTCTCGTCATAGTCCAGACCAGTTCTTTGACGAAAACCCTTCGCCACAAGTCTTTCCTTATAGGTCTCTACCTGCCCATCTACACCAATCTTTCTTTTAAAGATCCATTTGCACCCCACAAGTTTTACCCCAAGGGGTACAACGTCCAAAGTCCATACTTTGTTTGTGTACATAGACTCCATTTCAGATCTCATGGCATCCAGCCACTTCATAGAGTCTCCACTCGTGATAGCTTGCTGAAAACTGGTAGGATCATCATCCTCCATGATGCAGTCTTTTCTGTCACCATCAATGAGGAAACCGTAGTACCTCTCCGGTGGGTGAGAAGTCCTACCAGACCTATAGAGTGGCCGAGGATCGTCAGTTTCTATTGCAACAGCCGGTTCAACCAAGTCGTCATTTGTAGTTTGTGTCTCTAGAACCTCTTCTAGATCCACCACATTGCCATCATCTTTATCTGTGAAAAACCCTTTTTCCAAGAATGTGGCATGCTGAGAAACAAACACCTTTTGTTCCTCCTTGTGGTAGAATAAATATCTATAAGAGTTCCTTGGATATCCCACAAAGTTACACATGACCGACCGTGTCTCGAGTTTGTCCGGATTCTGCTTTTTAACATATGCCGGGCAACCCCAAATCTTAATTCTCTTAAGAGATGGTCTCTTCCCATGCCATATCTCATATGGCGTGGTAGACACGGTTTTGGTTGGAACCCTGTTCAGCAGAAACGCTGCAGTCTCCAATGCATGCCCCCAAAATAAGACAGGTAACTCAGCATCACTCATCATGGATCGGACCATATCTAATAGGGTCCTATTCCGTCGTTCAGACACACCGTTGTGCTGTGGTGCGTAAGGAGGAGTAAGTTGAGAGAGAATCCCATTCTCTTGTAGGACGTTTGCAAATTCTGTACTGAGGTACTCCCCACCTCGATCTGATCGAAGAATTTTGATACTCAAGCCGGTTTGTTTTTCTACTTCTTGTTTATATTCAGTGAATTTCTCGAAAGCTTCAGATTTGTGGTTTAATAAAAATACATGACCGAATCTTGAGAAATCGTCAGTGAAAGAAATGAAGTAAGAAAAACCGCCTCTAGCCTGTGTAGACATTGGCCCACATACATCACTATGTATGAGTCCTATGAGCTCGGTAGCTCTTTCTCCGTGTCCGGTAAACGGAGTTTTGGTCATTTTACCCTTGATACAAGACTGGCAAGTCGCATAAGATTTATATTCAAAAAGGTTTAAATATACATCTTTATGTAACTTGTTTAGTCTTGTTTCGTTAATATGACCAAGTCTACAGTGCCAAAGAAAAGCTTCATTTATTTTTGAAAGTTTTCTTTTATTAGTGTGTTGTATGCTGAAAACTGTGTGTTGATTTAGGACGTAAATCCCGTTATTAAGTGTACCATACCCAACTAACATTTGATTCAAGTGAATGTTCATAACATTGTTCTGCAATATAAAGTTATATCCTTCATTGTCTAGAAAAGAAACAGATATTATATTACAAAGCATACTTGGTACAAAATAACATGGGTTCAAAACCAATATAAACCCAGATGGTAACCCCAAGTGATACTCTCCCACCGCGACTGCATGTACATTGGAACCATTTCCAACGCGGAGAGTATGGTCACCTGTCTTCAAAACCTTGCTATTTCTCAACCCCTGCATAGAATTGCAAATGTGAAAACCTGAACCGGTATCTAATACCCAGAAGCAGAGTTTATTGAAAAACAGTTTTCTGTCACAAACACACCTGAAGCGGAAGCATCCCCATGCTTTTTCTTGAGATTTAAGTACTCGGTACAGTTGCGCTTCCAATGTCCAGTTTTGTGGCAATGAAAACATTCCCCTTTCCCCGATTCTCCTGCTTTGGACTTTTCCTTCCCCTTAACCTTTTTAACTCCACCCTTAGGATTGGTGGGCTTCTTCTTTTTCTTTACCTTGGCCTTAGCCTTTGAGCGAGAAGAGGAAGATTGTCCAACAGTCAAAACGGGAGTTTTCACTGATTTCAGTTTGCTCTCTGCACTCCTTAACATATTAAGGAGATCAGGTAGTTCCCTCTCCATGTTGTGCATGTTGAAGTTAACTATGAATTGAGCAAAGGTGGAGGGGAGGGACTGCAGAATAATATCTGTATATTGTTCATTGTCCATCGTCCATCCATGGTCCTCAAGCTCTTCTATGAGAGCTATCATCTTCAGAACATGGTCTCCTACCGGTGTGCCAGGGGCCATTCGCATCTGAAACAATTTCTTTGATGCTTCGTATCGTAATACGCGGGATTGCACTCCATACAACTCCTTTGTATGGAGGAATATGGCTTGAATGTCCATATTCTCGTGCTGCTTTTGATGTGTGTTGTCCATCGATGCAAGCACGAGGCATTTGGCCGTGGCACAGTCAGCGTCCCATGTCTTGCAGACTTCTTTGTCCGCAACTGAGGATTTTGGACCTGCGACGGGCGGTGCTGAAGCCGTGTGGACATATGATACTTTATCATAAGTCAAGGCTATTTTCAGATTCCTCAGCCAGTCTTTATAATTGGTCCCATTCAGTTTATTTTTATCTAGTAGAAGCTTGAGTCCAGTCATTGGTATCTGCCATTAAGAGAGAGAAAAGAATACACTGAGCGAAAGCTCTTGCAATGATCAGATTGGTTATTATCTTGTCTAATCGATGTCTCCCACTGCTTTAATCAAGTTTTTCTCTCAAACCATAACAAGAAAACTAGCCAGGATTAATTACAGTCTACAACTTCGCTAACCGTTCAGCCAGGCCAGTGTCGGTACTTGAGGTGTAGGGTTCCTAGGCACACTAATGAGGTCTCACATGGCATTAACCATGCCAATTTATAATTTTACAAGTGCCGAGAAACCCTAATACGGATCGTTAACTAGAGTTTAGGCGAAACATGCAACTAGTTAACAACTTAACTAAGTGAACGGAAATACAACCTTTGTAGATCCGGTCCTCCACCTCCATAGCTCCGCGATGAAGTCCCCTCACTGCGATCATCGGATCCCGAGCTCTAGCGTCGGCTTCATCGGAGAAATGGGCGGGCTAGGTTGTCGACTTCGATGCCGAAGATGATCTACGTCGAGGCAACACAAGATCAAGCTCCAACTTCACCAAGCAATGAAACTTGTGAAGAAAACACCCTATACTACTTGGCAAGTGTTAGAGGATGAAGAAATAGGAAGTGGGTTCACTTTAGAATTGGATTTCTCACTCTTTTTCTCAAGTTCCCATTGTTGGTAGCAAGCTTTTTCTTCTTCTTAAAGAAGAAGAAGATGAAGATAATATGATAAGTATTTTCAAAATAGAAAATAATATGATACTTATCATATTGCAACCATGGTTATGTGTAGAGAGTAAACTAAGGTTAGGTGAATGGTTAGGTTAGGCATGAAACAAAAATGGTAGACTTTTTCAAAGCTTCATGAAGCTTCAATGTAAAACAAAGTTAGCCACCATTTTTCCTTTTGCCAAAATGAATGAATAAATAAATTAAACAAAACCCTAACCATTTACTTAACCAAGGTTTAATCTAAACATACACACAAACATGCACGTATCATCAAACATGATACAATCAAGTGCACAAAAATATATCACATATACAATATGCAGTGAGAAAATCCATCTTAAGTGAACCAATACTAGTTAATGCAAAGTAATATATCAAATATATAATTATACATTAAATCATTAAATCAACACTTGATTTAACGATCCGGTCATATCGCATATAACCGACTAATATCCAATGTATCGGCTTATCGAATCAATCCTCGATTCGATAACTAGGTTATATCACATACAACCATTCGATACATTCATCGCGAGAATAGAATACGGTATCACATACACGCATCATTCTCGGTCCCGCACATATCTCATATGCACTCCTATTTCGTTTCGCTTGAGCCAGGAAACCTCTGTGTAGGACTCTAAAGACTCGTCAATACGCCGGCAGCAGGTGATGATCATATCAAACACCCACAAGCCACAAGCGGTCTGCTAAAAGTAACGGCGACCCGGGTATTGAGCGATCAGAAAATCGACGAGCAAGCCCGCTCACACTCCTGTGAATCCAACCAGTAACACTTACCGTACAGTCCGGTCTGTTCGTCTGATATGTCGCATATCTAGCCTACGGGTGGTAAACGTCAGACCCCAATAGCTCGATAAGTCGTGTCGATATGAGGTCTATAACAGTTCGAGAAACTACTGGTAACACTTACCAGTAAATCTCAGCAACCCTGGCCAGGGATTTCCGGTTATAGCCAATCGAACACAAATCAACATCAACTCCCTATACCGGGAGAGACGAATCCCCTCCTATCGCTCATTGCCTCCATGTGATTCGGGACTGTACCCAAAAACCACCGTTTTGCACGCCCTCTTGGACGTGGTAAGGTGGAAATCAAAGCACAGTGGGAATCACACAAGAGTCTATGACGATCTCGGGTCTACAGACTAACCTGTACCAGTGTCACCAGAGAACTGTCATCTGACGTAAGGTATAATACTATCTGGGAGTTCTCGGATAGTCCGTCCAGTGTACCCAGTCTCCATTGAGCACCCGTATATCATCTCTGATGTCAAACACCAATGGATATGGGATCATCCATCGCCCATCTGTATAGGTCGAGAAGGTATACGCTAGTCTACTCTGGTATATCGATGCCCCGTCTCGATACACCCACGACTAGGGACCTTGAAGGATGTACTTATGGACTACCATGTCCCCACTAGTATGATCCGCATCATAGTCCAGGTAGTCAAGTACACATCCTAAGGGCTTTACCAACATGTAACAGAGAGACAATCAGTGCACACGTTAAGGTAAAGAGTGACCAGATAGCATACTATCATGTCGAGCAAGAAAGTCCTCCCTATAAATGTCCAAGTATCCACTACAATATACATCCTATGTATAGTAATGGCCTCTAGGGCATACATATAACTAACAATCTCCCACTTGCACTAGGGCCATCTGATAGCAGTGGTTGTAGTATCTCATACTCAACCATCCCATAAAAGTCTCTCTCTGGAAAAAGGCCTTTGTGAGTGGATCCGCCGCGTTGTCCTCTGAGTCTACTCTCCTAACATCGATCACCCTGGAGATCAACCATCTCCATGATCAGGTGATATTGCCTTAGAATATGTCTGGGTCACTGATGGGACCGGGGTTCCAGGGCCAAAGCCATACTTCCATTGTCACACAATGGTAGGAACCAAGTTCATCTCATGAACAAATATACACCCAGACAGCCTCTTTGGTAGCATCTTAAGTAGCGATGTATCCTGCCTTTATCGTCTAGTATGCCACAGTATCTAGCTTGGAACTCTTCCAACATACCGTCCCTTCACTGAGGGTAAAGACAATGCCTGTGACTGACATTCAGTCGTCCTTATCACTCTGGAACCTTTCCAGTGATTCTCCCCAGGATCGATTAATACCATCTCACTACAACTAGTGAGTATCCTAACATCCAATTAGATCTATCTCATAGATCCAAAACCCAGGATTTAGGAGGTATCACTTTGATCCTATATGGAGAATCATTGTGAGAAGCGGAGATTGACTGAGCGTAGCATAGGAAACTCTTTCCCTATCAAGAGTATGTCATCCACGAACTCTACGAGGATCACCACCATACTCCCTACTACCTTTTTGTTTATAAAAGGTTCATCTACCATTTTGATGATGTCAAACTCTTTGACTAATCCATCAAAACAGATGTTCCAACTCCGCGATGCCTGCTTTATCACATAAAACATCTTGCACATGTTTCCGCTGCTCCCACTGTCTACGAAGCCCTCTGGTTGTGTACTTACAGACGTTCTCTTTTCTGAAACTATGTATCATTTTAGAAAAGCAGTCATGACACCCAACCACCAGATATCGTAGTCATGGTATTTAGCCGTGGCAAGTAGGATCTGGATGGACTTAAGCATAGCTACTTAGAAAAGGTTTCAACAAAATCCATACCTGGTCAATGATGCAAACCTTTAACAGGTCTAGCTTTGAAAGTCTCAACTTTTCAAAGTTCACAACGTAATCTTCTTAAGATATACTTGCTCCTGATGGGGATTTAACCCTTCAGATATGACAACCAAAGTCCATACTTTGTTGGTGTACATGGATTCCATCTCAGATCACTAAGCATCCAGCCATTCTTACAGAGTCTCACTCCTGATGGCCTGCTCGAAACTAGTTGGGTCATCATCTCATGATGCAATCCTTGCTACCGCTGTCATAGAGAAACCGAAGTATCTCTCAGGTGAGTGAGGAACCCTATTAGATCGGCGGAGAGGCTGAGGTTTGTTGGTATCTACTGAATCCTTTGGTTCTACCAAATTATCTGTTGTAGTTTGTATAGCTGGAACCTTTCCAGTTCTACATTACAGTCCTTGCCTCAAGCTTGTCCGGATTTTGCTTTCAGACATAGGCCGGTCAACTCCAAATCTTAACTAGATTAAGATATGGGCTCTTCCCATATCATATCTCATATGGAGTGGTAGGCAACTGATTTGATTTGAACCCTATTCAATAGGTATGCAGCTTCTCAAGTGCATAACTCCCAAAAGGAACTAGGTAACTCAGTAGTACTCATCATAGAGCACACCATATCAAATAGGGTGTATCTGCTCCGCCCCGATATACCATCGTGCTATGGTGTATACGGAGGAGTAATGCTGAGAGAGAATCTCATTCTCCTTTAGAATAAACCAGGAATTCCGTGCTCAAGTATTCTCCTCCCTGATCTCATCATAGGACATAATACTTATACCTGTATTTTGGTTCTCTACTTCCAACTTATATTCTGTGAATACCTCAAAAGGTTCGGACCTATGTTTCAACTGGAACATATGGCTGAATCTTGAGAGACTGTGAGAGAATGTAATGAAGTATAAAGGTCCGGTCCTGGCATGTGTAGACATGGGACCTTACATACATCATCATGTATCAGTCCCAAGAGTTTACTAACTGTTTCTCTGTTTCCAATAAACAGAGCTATGGTCATCTAATCTTTGTGACATGACTGGCAAGTTTCATTAGATGTAAATTCAAACTGATTTAAATATGCATCTATATGTAACTTCAGCTAGTCGGGTCGCATTGATATGACCTAGTCTACAATACCTTAAGAAGAATTCGTTCATTTCTGAACTCTTCCTCTTGTGTGTGTTCTGTATATTAAGAACTGTAGTTTGATTTAGAACATCAATGCTTTTAGATATCGTGCCTGAACCGATCAACTTTTGATACAGGAAATGTTCAAAACATTATCCAACAATACAAAATTATATCCTTTTTTTACTAATAAAGAGACTGATATGATTTTGTATATCAGGTTCGGTATCTAATAACATTCGTTCAGAATCAATGTATTAGTAATACAGGGTGACAGTGACCAACAGACTTGGCTGCAACACTTGCCTCTTTTTCTGCCTCATGAAACTTATCACCCGTTCCCAGTTCTCTACCTATCTGTAGCCCTATGTAACAGATTACATATCTGGGATCCTGATCCGGTATCAAATACCCAGGACGCAGAGAATACTGAGAAACAGTTCTTTGTAACGAACATACCTGAAGATGATGCATCATATGCACTTTCTTCGATTGAGCGGTACAGGAAATATGGTATTCCCCAATTTCCTGCTCTGTCTTATAACAATTATAAGATGGAGTGGGACCAACGTTCCCCAGCTCAATATAACAAGCGGGTTCGGTCAATATTCCGTATTATTATCTTGATTAAGGCGTGATATGGTCGCTACCTCAAGAGAGAGAGAAGAAAACACTCAGCGTATGCTCTTGCAAGATCAGATTGGTTATTATTTTATCTAATCAGGATGGCTCCCACTGTTTTTATCAAATCTTCCTTCAAACCCTAAAAGGAAAGACTAGCCGGGATTAATTACGCACTACAAGTTCGCCAATCTTTTAGCCAGGCCAGTGTCGGTACTTTGAGGGAGGTCCCCCGTGCTTTCGCATGAACCTAATTAATGTAAACCTCGTTTTCCCAGAGGCGTAACCTCGTTAACACCTTTCTTGACACCTACTTGATCGGCTAATTGTAATGTGTAAAACTCTCCCAGGAGTAACAATTACTCGCAGTGGGTATCGGGATCCAACTATCTCATAGAAGGTATGCAATCTCATTGCAAATTTCAACACTTGAAATTCCCGATAATATTTTGCCCCTAGCAGCTATATGACCTTAACATAGTCAACAAATCATAAGTGCTAGTCAAGTTCAACCCGTCATTTCCCGATTGAATTAAACCCACCCGCACGACCCTTAACATAGTCAACAAAGTCGCACGACTACCCTAATCCAATGGCATCATATGCTTATGCAGATAAGCACTAATTAGCTACCGCACACTACGCCTTAACATAGTCAACAAACGTAGCACGAATACTAACTAGTACTTATCTGAAATGACGGAGGGCTACGACAGGTTTTTCTGAAAACCTATTGCGTAATGAACTTAATATCGTTGTAGAATCAAATGATTTTCGAAATGGAGTGTTTTCGAGGTTTTTCTAGTTTTGCTAAAGCGGTCACTCCCGGTGAAGGGATCGTCGGCCCTTTCCTTATCGAATAAGGTGCGGGATATATCATATATATCACTGTGCAAAGCAAAAACTCTTAAAAGCAATCAAAAGACAAACCGAGTGTGTAGCATCTGCCAGTTATTGCTAAAGGAGTCACTCCCGGTGAAGGGATCTCGGTCCTTTCCTTATCGAATAAGGTGCAGGATATATCATATATACCGCTGTGCAAAGCAAGAACTATAGCTACCTGTTTTATTTTTGAAATTCGATTCCACAACATCTTAGGTTTCTTTTTCTTTCATTAATCATATTAATGAAGTCCCATCATTTAAGTACCTAAACATCATAGATAAATACGACGTGCACT
This sequence comes from Agapanthus africanus, assembly GCA_030015575.1. Taxonomy (NCBI): domain Eukaryota; kingdom Viridiplantae; phylum Streptophyta; class Magnoliopsida; order Asparagales; family Amaryllidaceae; genus Agapanthus; species Agapanthus africanus. The sequence continues at coordinate 391,443,888 of JASDDO010000026.1, read as the reverse complement.
TATGCCATCCGCATTCGCCTCGATGTCCCCTCGTGCACCGTTAGGTTAGGTAACTAACGGCAGAGCGGGGCAGGGCTAGCGCGGGTGTAAAACATAAGTAACGCCTATATAATATATCATATATACTATATACAGTATTTATCACAGAACATCACATGATCACATCACATATACGCAGCAGAAGAATCATATGAAATATTGGATATACTAGGACATCCGTGTTTTCAATACGAGCCAGTATAAAAAACGGATTCCACGGTCGCGATGAATAGCCAAACCCACACCCCTAGACCCCTACGAGAACGGCAAGCAACCCTACCAATTCTAGAGTTAGGAGACCTGGACTCGACTCCTCGAGTTGGTCTCCCACTGGACTCCAGAACCCGGTTACTTGTGCTCCCGTCCTTGGGTCTATCCTAGTGCGGAAAAGTAAATAATATACAAAAGGTGACATCTTCCGCAACCTGGAAGTGCCCCAATAAAAGAATATTACATACATGTTTTTACATGAATGAAAATGAAAAACACTCATCTCACATAAAAACCCCCGGCTATTCAAACACGACGATCCAATATAACATATCCAGCAACACATAACATCACATGTCATCAACGTAAGTAAATATGCGCATCCCAATTGTCGTAGACATATAGCAACGAAACCGGCGATATCACATATTACACTTACGGTCACAGAAAAGAATGTGTAAAACTACAACAGTTGGAATCCGCAGCCTCCATAGACATCGCATGCCTAACCAAATGAATTCTTTAGACATCGCATGCCTAACAATTATAAACCCAGCATTTTAGTCTCATTATCGAAAACTCTTTTCAATATCAAGTCGGGCAATTCAACAGGATTCCCGACATTCTGATCAAATGCTCGTCGCAAACTTTAGTAGGCAGCTGCACCCCCGACGCCGCCGACGAAGTGCACCAAGGCGGAACACCGCTGCCGCGAGCACCCGAACGGATGCTTTCGGCGACGGGGTTCTCCTACAGTCACTTGGTCGGGGCTATGGGGCGAGGCTGTCTATTAAGTTTACCCGGCGAGTATCCGCGTACACTACGTGATTGCGACGGACTTTTGATCACATCAAAATTCCGTGGCAACCGATCAAGTGAGACTAAAGTGCTATGCTTATAACATTCATATCAGTTATCTCATAACTACTTGTGGATTCCAAATATTGTATCCCATTCCAGATAAATAGAAAATGTTAAACTTTCCTATCGAACATCCAAACACCCAAGTTTTCCCGATAACAGCTCAACACATGAAATAGGTTCAAAGACATTCACTTCATGCCTCAGTACCAACGGTCCAGCCGTAGAAGGGTCAAGCCAACGCCTCACATGTGGCACGCCGTACTGCCCCAAACCTAAGGTTCAAAGGGCAGTTCAAGACGATCACATAATCGAGTTAAGGTTTGTTGTCTTCTAGAGGGACCATCGCGTTACTTGCACGACTTAGAACGTTGTTAAACTATGGAAAAATCCAACAATTGGAAATTTCCTGGCAGGGGAAAAAGTGGGTATTTATATCCGGTCGAACTTTTTAACAGATTCTAAAATTACCCGGAAAAACACATAGATAAAATTAGACAATCCGATCGAATGTACGAACTCCCAATACAACCCAAAATACTCAACTCTTGAGTAAACTTTAAAAATTCCCAGAAAACTCAGCAATGAATGAAAGAAGTTACTGTGCAAAAACGACTGGCTGAAGACACTAAGTGGCCGCGGAACCGCCGCATTAGCCATGCTAATGCCGCGGTTCCGCCGCGCTTTGTTCGAATCTCTTGGTCAATTTTGCACCGTAATTCTTAGAATCTCCTGCTGAATTTTTTAAGAATTTTTAAAATGGAAAAAATCCAGTTTTGTAAAAATGTACATAGAGGGGTCATTTTTAGGGTTTCGGGGTTCGATCGGAATTCTAACATCGTCTACGCATCGCTTAAGGCTCTAGATAGGCTCTGATACCACTGTAGGGTTCCTAGGAATACTAATGAGGTCTCACATGGCATTAACCATGCCAATTTATAATTTTACAAGTGCCGAGAAACCCTAATACGGATCGTTAACTAGAGTTTAGGCGAAACATGCAACTAGTTAACAACTTAACTAAGTGAACGGAAATACAACCTTTGTAGATCCGGTCCTCCACCTCTATAGCTCCACGATGAAGTCCCCTCGCTACGACCATCGGATCCCGGGCTCTAGCGTCGGCTTCATCGGAGAAATGGGCGGGCAAGGTCGTCGACTTCGATGCCGAAGATGATCTACGTCGAGGCAACACAAGATCAAGCTCCAACTTCACCAAGCAATGAAACTTGTGAAGAAAACACCCTATACTACTTGGCAAGTGGAAGAGGATGAAGAAATAGGAAGTGGGTTCACTTTAGAATTGGATTTCTCACTCTTTTTCTCAAGTTGCCATTGTTGGTAGCAAGCTTTTTCTTCTTATTAAAGAAGAAGAAGAAGATGAAGATAATATGATAAGTATTTTCAAAATAGAAAATAATATGATACTTATTATATTGCAACCATGGTTATGTGTAGAGAGTAAACTAAGGTTAGGTGAATGGTTAGGTTAGGCATGAAACAAAAATGGTAGACTTTTTCAAAGCTTCATGAAGCTTCAATGTAAAACAAAGTTAGCCACCATTTTTCCTTTTACCAAAATGAATGAATAAATAAATTAAACAAAACACTAACCATTTACTTAACAAAGGTTTAATCTAAACATACACACAAACATGCACGTATCATCAAATATGATACAATCAAGTGCACAAAAATTTATCACATATACAATGTGCAGTGAGAAAATCCATCTTAAGTGAACCAATACTAGTTCATGCAAAGTAATATATCAAATATATAATTATACATTAAATCATTAAATCAACTCTTGATTTAACGATCCGGTCATATCGCATATAACCTACTAATATCTAATGTATCGGCTTATCAAATCAATCCTCGATTCGATAACTAGGTTATATCACATACAACTATTCGATACATTCATCGCGAGAATAGAATACGGTATCACATACACGCATTATTCTCGGTCCCGCACATATCTCATATGCGCTCCTATTTCGTTTCGCTTGAGCCAGGAAACCTCTGTGTAGGACTCTAAAGACTCGTCAATACGCCGGCAGCAGGTGATGATCATATCAAACACCCACAAGCCGCAAGCCGTCTGCTAAAAGTAACGGCGACCCGGGTATTGAGCGATCAGAAAATCGACGAGCAAGCCCGCTCACACTCCTGTGAATCCAACCAGTAACACTTACCGTACAGTCCGGTCTATTCGTCTGATATGTCGCATATCTAGCCTACGGGTGGTAAACGTCAGACCCCAATAGCTCGATAAGTCGTGTCGATATGAGGTCTATAACAGTTCGAGAAACTACTGGTAACACTTACCAGTAAATCTCAGCAACCCTGGCCAGAGATTTCCGGTTATAGCCAATCGAACACAGCGCAACATCAACTCCATATACCGGGAGAGATGAATCCCCTCCTATCGCTCATTGCCTCCATGTGATTCGGGACTGTACCCAAAAACCACTGTTTTGCATGCCCTCTTAGACGTGGTAAGGTGGAAATCAAAGCACAGTGGGAATCACACAAGACTCTATGACGATCTCGGGTCTACAGACTAACCTGTACCAGTGTCACCAGAGAACTGCCATCTGACGTAAGGTATAATACCATCTGGGAGTTCTCGGCGAGTCCGTCCAGTGTACCCAGTCTCCACTGAGCACCCGTATATCATCTCTGATGTCAAACACCAATGGATATGGGATCATCCATCGCCCATCTGTATGGGTCGAGAAGGTATACGCTTGTCTACTCTGGTATCTCGATGCCCCGTCTCGATACACCCACGACTAGGGACCTTGAAGGATGTACTTATGGACTACCATGTCCCCACTAGTATGATCCGCATCATAGTCCAGGTAGTCAAGTACACATCCTAAGGGCTTTACCAACATGTAACAGAGAGACAATCAGTGTACACGTTAAGGTAAAGAGTAACCAGATAGCATACTATTATGTCGAGCAAGAATGTCCTCCCTATAAATGTCCAAGCATCCACTACAATATACATCCTATGTATAGTAATGGCCTCTAGGGCATACATATAACTAACATGAGGGAGGTTCCCCGTGCTTTCGCACAGACCTAATTAAAGTAAACCTCGTTTTCCCAGAGGTGTAGCCCCGTTAACACCTTTCTAGACACCTAATGAGTTAGCTAATTGTAAACTGCAAAACTCTCCTGGGAGCAACTATTGCCCACAGTGGGATCAGGATCCAACCATCATATGGAAGATATGCAATTTCATTGCAAATCTCAACACTTGAAATTCCCGATATGATTTTTACCCCTAGCACTCATGACCTTGGCTATGGTCAACAAATCACAAGCACTAGTCAAGTTCAACCCGTCATTTCTTGATCAATCAGACCCGTTTACATGACCCTTGGCTAAGGTCAACAAAGTCATATGCCCGTCCTAATTAATCTGCATCATATGCATTGTAGGAAGACATCACTTAGCTACCATACACTATGCCTTAGCTAAGGTCAATAAACGTAGCACGAATACTAAGTACTCTACTTCCTAAAATGACAGAGGGTTGCGGATGATTTTTATGAAAATCTTTAACGCTTTGAACTTGATATCGTTGTAGAATCAAATGGTTTTCAAAAGGCGTGGCTTGAGCTCCGCAGTTTTGAAATATAGCTTTTTCATAAAGAGCCGAGTGGTTTTCAAATCCGATTCTACAACATCTTTTTAGGTTTATTTTCTTTACATTAATCATATTAATGTAGTCCCATAATTTAAGTCCTTAAGCCAATCACAGAAAAGAAACGAAAATACAACGTACGCTTATGCCATCCGCATTCGCCGCAATGTTCCGTTATGCACCGTTAGGTTACTTAACTAACGGCATACCGGGACGGGACTAGCGCGGGTGTAAAACATAAGCAACGTCTACTATATATCTCATATATAATATATCATTCGTCTCAGATATCACAGAACACAGGAAGTAGAAACACAGATATAATGTGGGATATACTAGGACGTCCGTATTTAGTATTTAGCCAACAATAGAAAATATGGATTCCACAGTCGCGATGAATAGCCAAGCCCACACCCCTAGACCCCTACGAGAGTGGCAAGCGACCCTACCAATCCTGGAGTTTAGGAGACCCGGTCTCGACTCCGCGAGATGGCCTCCCACTAAACCCCAGAACTCGGTCACTTGTGCTCCCCTCCTTGGGTCTATCCTAATGCGGAAAAGTAAATAATATACAACACTGGTGACATCAACCTCAACCCGGAACTGCCCCTAATAAAAGAATATTACATTACATTTGAATTTTACATGAATGAAAATAAAACTCTCATCTCACATAAAACCCCCCGGCTATTCAATCGCGACAATCCTGCACATCATATCTCAGCAACACATAATATCATATATCATCAACGTAAGTAAGTATGCGTACCCCGATTGTCGTTGATGTATAGCAACGAAATCGGCGATAAGCGACATACTACACTTACGGTCAAAGAAAAGAAAGTGTAAAACTACAATATTTGGAATCCATATTCTCTTTAGACATCGTAAATCCGAAATATCACATACTTCGCATTTCATGCCTAACTATATGAATTCCACATATTGTATCACATTCCAGATAAATAGACAGTGTTAAACTTTTCGATCGAATAATCAAATCCCCAAAATTTCCTAAAGCTCAACACTTGAGCGGAGTTCAAAAAACCCGGAATGTGTCACAGTAGTAGCGGTCCAGCCGTAGAAGGGTCAAGCCAACGCCTCACATGTGGCACGCCGTACTGCCTCAAACCCTACAAAAGGCAGTTCAAGACGGTCACATAATCAAGTTAAGGTTTGTTGTCTTCTAGAGGGTCCACCACTTAACTTGCACTATTTCCGAAAGATTTAAACTCGAGAAAAATTAAACACTTGAAAATTTTTCGTGCCGGGAAAAAGTGAGTTAAAGATATCCGTTCGAACTTTTTAATACTTTCTAAATTATCCGGAAAAAAGCACGAAATTAAAATTCTGATCGAATCACCGAATCCAAAACAATCCCCAGAACATTCAAGACTTGAATCAGATTAAACATACCCAAAAATGTATACAAGCAGGTAGGAACATTACTGTATAAACACGAGCCAATGATTCATCTGTACGGTCGTGGAGCCGCGGCCCAAGCAAGCTCTGGCCACGGTTCCACGGTGGGATGTACGGTTCATTGCTTCGTGTTTTACAGTATTGCTTAGATTTGCCTGCTCAATTTTTTACGTATTTTTAATTCTGAAAATAATACAGTTTCAAAAAATGTCCAGAGAGGGTTGAAAATCCGTATTTTTTTGTTCGATTAGAGTTTTAACTTCGCTAAAGTGTCGCCTAAAGTTCTAGGTCGGCTCTGATACCATTGTTAGGTTTACCTAGCACCTCATGAAGGGTTTGGAAGCATCACATGTCTCAAAATTAAATTTTTAAGGTGCTAAGTGAACATACAAAGAATCATCACTAGAAAATTATGGTTTCATTAAGACAACATCACAAGTAATAAAGGCTAGGGTTTTGAGAGTACAACCTTTGTAGCTCCCTACGCTAGACTCCTTGGCTACTTGAGGGTTGGAAAAAGGTTCGCTTGAGGTCTTCTAAGTCTACGACGATCCACCCGAAGCTCCTTTGCCCAAAGCTCCTTGCTTTACTCGATGTATCAATGGAGTAGAGCAAACACCCTACACAAACCGGCTAGATGTGTGTAGTATGATGATGTGGTTTGTATTCTTTGATCAAAACTCTTTCTTTTTATTAAGCTCACTTAAGAAAATAATCAAGAGAGGAAGAAGAAGATGGTGGCTTTTGCTTTCTCACAAAAGAAAAGAGATGAGAGACTGAATAATTGAAATGAGAAAAGAATAATATATCTTAATCCTTTCTCACTTCAACCATGGTTAGAATCATCTATATTTTTACCAAATGGGTAAAAGATGAAAGGATAATTAACTCAAGGTTAAATGGTGGTTGAAGCATGGTCAAAGATGATAAGTATAAACCTTGTGTGAATTATCCCTTGTCTTTTTCTAAATGATAAATAAAATAGATAATTCTACAATGTGAGTCTTGCATTGCCACCAAACATGTATCAACAACCATGATACAATGTATGTATGTATGTATCCATGCACATCATCATGTGCATACATGCATGCATACAAAAATAGAAAAAGAGTTTGATTAAAGAATTAATCTAAAAGTCATTTGTTAAATCAACACTTGATTTTGCAAACCGGTCATATCACATACGACCCGACCAATAGAAAATGCCCGATTAATATACGGTATCACATATCCGTATTTAATCGGGTCCCCGCGCATATCTCATATGCACACCACATCTTTTCGCCTGAGCTAGGAAACTTCATTGTGGGACTCTAAGACTCGTCAATACGCCGGCAGTAGGTAACGATCATATCAAATACCTACAAGCCGCAAGCGGTCAGCTAAACGAAATGGCCACCCGGATATTGAGCGAACAGAAGAAAACAAGCGAACCTGCTACAACTCCCGTCGAGCCAACCGGCAACACTACCGTACAGTCCGGTCTCTTCGTCAGATATGCTGCATATCGAGTCTAGGGATGGTAACGTAGACCCCAATAACTCAATAAGTCGTGCCGATGAAAGGTCTATAACAGATCGAGAAACTACTGATAACACTTATCGGTAAATCTCAACAGCCCTGGCCAGGGACTTACTGATATAGCCAATCGAGCACAGCACGGCATCAACTCCCAATACCGGGAGAGACGAAACCCCTCCTATCGCTCATCGCCTTCGTGTGTCTCGGTGTAAGTCCATGGTACCCTTCCCCGGTACTTACGGGGTTGCGGAAGTGGTGAAAAACGATTTTCAAGAGGGCGGTAACATGGACTACAAATACGGATCTTCGCTAAACAACTAACTAACAACCTAACTTCAGTTTACCTACTCAGTTAGGGGGCTATACCTTTCTTGAACTCCTTCGTCTTCAACTCCTCCCGGTGTATGGATCGGCCTCACCTCGTCGTCTCCTTGCGCCGAAGATGGATCCACCCGAAAGCTTCTACCATTGGCTTCTTCTTCGAACTTTGAAGAAACTAGAACACTTGGCTTGCTAGGCTTTGTGAACTAGAATGAGTAGAGGAATGTTTTGGTGTCTTTTTATCTCTAAGGCAATGAGTCTCAACACATGAGAATGGTTTGCCTTGAGCTAGAGAGAGCAAGAGGGAGAGAGAGAGCTTGAGAATGAGAGAGCTCAAGAGAGAGAAAGCAAATGAAAATAATGAGCCATTCTTTTCTCATCCAACCTCTCATAATCCAAAAGCCATAATAACAAAAATAGTAATCAAGTATTGTGTGATGGTTTAAGTCAAAATGGCTATATCATTTCATGCACTCATTTTGCATAAATAAACAAGCAAGCAAAAGTCTTTGCCAATGAATGATAGCCATTGTCATGATGATGGTCAACTAGTCCAACCTAGTCAACCGGTCAACAAAATCAACAAGTCAACAAAGTCAACCCCTCAACAACCATGTCACTATAATACTTAATTAATATTAATGTTAATAATATTTCTTATTCTCATTAGGGTTAAGCAAAAGTCAATGGTCAACGGTCAACAGGCAATAACCCCAATGAGAATCCTCTGCCTCTGTCTCTCTGTCAACTGTGCATACACACCCGCATCCGCGTTCCGAGGAACACGAATACAAGCGAGATAAAACCAATCCCAAAAAGTACACCTGGATCTGGCTTAAACCAAAGCTCGCTAGTGTTAACTGTCCGGACACTGTACGTGCACAAGTGCACGGATGTGACCGAACCCTGTCGCAAAACCATGCGACCTGTCACAAAACCATGTGACCTCTACTCTTTTGCCTAAAGGCGAATAGCTTTCTGTGTGGGACTCTAAAGACTCGACACTACTCTGGCAGTGGGTTTAACCACAGACCGCAAGCGGCACTAGCTGTGCGTAACGGTCCCCAGGTCGATGCCGACAAGAAGACTGACAAGGTGAAACCCATCTGAACTCCTACTGAGCCTGAATGTGACAATCTCTCTGTACAGTCCGGTCTGTTCGTCTGATACATCGCTTGGCGGGCCTAGGGGGCGGTAAACGTCAGTCCCCCAACAGTGGTACAAGTCGTGTCGGAGTGAAGCACAGAACACCCTGAGATAACACTGGAAACCTACCAGTATATCTCGCTTGCCCTGGCCACGGACTACTCGTGTAATGGCTCTCCTAGACACAGCGCGATGTCAACCCCTAATACAGGGAGAGACGAATCTTGTCTAACCGTCACTGCCTCCAAGTGCTTCGGGACTGTACCCAACTACTACCTGTTTGCACGACTCCTTTGAGCCGTGGTAGGGTAGTAATCTAAGTACAGTAGGAACACACTCGAGGCGAAGTGACAGTGTCAAGTCAGCGGACTAAGCTGTACTCATGTCACCTGGGAACTGATAACTGATGATAGGTATAGTACAAACCAACAGTTCCCGACGAGTCCTGTCCAATGTACTCGTAACCCAACGAGCACCCGCATACTATCTCCAGTACGACGTACTGATGGCTGTGGGACAGACCATCTCCCACACTGGGATGAGAAGCGCATACGCTAGTCTACTTTGGAGTATCGATGCCCTGTCTCAATAGTCCTGCGACTAGGGACCGGCATAAGGATGTGCTTATAGATTACCCAGCCCCCACTAGTGTGACTGCCATCACAACGCTGGTAATCAAGCAAAGATCCTAAGGGCTCCACTAATGTGTATAGGTGATATACTAAAATAAACAAATGTACACATTGAAGTAGAAACAAACCAAGTAGCATACTACTATATTGAGCAAGATTGTCTATACAAGGTGAATATCCCAAGCTTCCATTAAGTAATATACAAACTAGTATGATACAGTAATGGCCTCTAGGGCATATACACTAACAATCTCCCACTTGCACTAAGGCCATGTATTGGCGTATCGAAGACCTATCATCTCGATCAGCCGCTCGAACTGAGTCTGGGGTATGGCCTTTGTGAGTGGATCAGCAGTGTTATCTTCCGTAGAAACTCTCTGAACCTCGATCTCCTGGCGACCCACGATCTCCCTGATCAGGTGATACCGCCTCAAGATGTGTCTGGACTTTTGATGGGACCTTGGTTCCTTCGCTAAATCTATAGCCCCGTTGTTGTCGCAATACAGAGGTATTGGATCAACAATGGACGGAACCACCTGAAGTTCAGTTAAGAACTTCCTTACCCAGACAGCTTCTTTTGCGGCATCTGCAGCAGCGATATATTCCGCTTCCATCGTCGAGTCAGCAACTGTTTCCTGTTTGGAACTCTTCCAACACACCGCCCCTCCATTGAGGGTAAAAATATAACCCGACATGGACTTGGAATCATCCTTGTCACTCTGGAAGCTGGAGTCAGCAAAGGCCTTGATCTGGAGGTCTTTTCCGCCATACATCAAGAACATCTCCTTAGTCCTTCTCAGGTACTTGAGAATGTTCTTTACTGCTATCCAGTGTTTCTCCCCAGGGTTTGACTGATAACGGCTTACCACACTCAGTGCATAAGCTACATCTAGTCTGGTACACAACATCGCATACATTATAGAGCCTACCGCAGAAGCGTAGGGTATAATAGACATGCGATCCCTTTCCAAATCAGTCTTGGGAGACATCTCTTTGGAGAGGGTGATCCCGTGACAAGCCGGTAGATTACCGCGGTTGGAATCTTCCATACTGAATCTTTTCAATATGGTGTCGATGTACCTGGACTGTGAAAGTCCCAGTATCCTCTTGGATCTGTCACGATAGATCCGGATCCCCAGAATGTATGAGGCATCACCCAGGTCTTTCATGGAGAACCTGTGTGACAAGAACCCTTTGACAGATTGTAGCATAGGAATGTCATTTCCTATTAAGAGAATGTCATCCACGTATAAAACGAGGAATACTACAGTTCTCGCTACAAATCTACTATAGATGCATGGTTCATCAGGATTTTTGATAAAGCCAAATTCCTTGACCGTCTCATCAAAACAGATGTTCCAGCTCCGCGATGCCTGCTTCAGTCCATAGATGGACTTAAGCAACTTGCACACCTTTCCGCTGCTCCCACTCTGAATGAAACCCTCTGGCTGGTCCATATAAACCCACTCCTCTAAATTTCCATTTAGAAAAGCGGTCTTTACGTCCATCTGCCAAATCTCATAATCGTGGAAGGCAGCAATGGCAAGAAGGATCCGAATGGATTTCATCATAGCTACTGGAGAAAAGGTCTCGTCATAGTCCAAACCAGGACTTTGACGAAAACCCTTTGCAACCAGTCTAGCTTTATAGGTCTCAACCTGTCTATCTACACCAATCATCCTTTTGAAGATCCACTTGCATCCTACGGGTTTTACCCCATCTGGAGCAACGTCCAACGTCCATACTTTGTTGGTGTACATGGACTCCATTTCGGTCCGCATTGCATCCAGCCATTTTACCGAGTCAACGCTCTGAATGGCTTGCTGGAAGCTAGTCGGCTCATCATAATCTATGATGCAATCCTCTCTATCCCCGTCTATGAGAAAACCGTAGTATCTCTCGGGCGGATGAGACTGCCTACTACTCCTGCGGAGCGACGTAGGAATGTCATTTTCTTTTGAACCCTCTGGTTCTACTAAGCTTTCAGTAATAGTCTGTGGTTCTGGAATTTCTTCCAGTTCTATTTCGCTCCCACTTGTTTCCTTTTCTAAGAACTGGTGTTCCAGAAAATGGGCATTACGAGAAACAATGATCTTTTGTTCCTCTGCGTAATAGAAGAGATATCCCCTGGAGTTCTTTGGGTATCCCACAAACTTGCACAGTACTGATCGTGCCTCGAGTTTGTCCGCATGCCGCTTTTTGACAAAAGCCGGACATCCCCAGATCTTCAGATATTGAAGATAGGGTTTCTTCCCACTCCATATCTCATATGGTGTGGTAGGCACAGTCTTAGTTGGAACTCGGTTCAAAAGGTATGCAGCTGATTCTAGTGCATATCCCCAGAATGATCGCAGTAACTCAGTGTTACTCATCATGGAACGTACCATATCCAATAGGGTCCGGTTCTGTCTCTCCGATACACCGTTATGTTGCGGAGTGTATGGAGGAATAAGCTGAGAGAGAATTCCATTCTCTTTTAAATAGTCCAGGAACTCGGCACTCAAGTATTCACCACCTCGATTCGATCTTAGTGTCTTGATACTTTTGCCGGTTTGGTTTTCTACTTCATTCTTATATTCCTGGAATTTTCCAAAGGCTTCGGATTTATGTTTCATTAAGAAGACATAACCGTACCTTGAAAAGTCATCCGTAAAAGTAATGAAGTAAGAATAACTGCTTCGCGCATGTGTAGACATTGGACCGCACACGTCGCTGTGTACGAGTCCCAAGAGCTCGCTCGCTCTTACTCCGTGTCCAGTGAACGGAGTCTTTGTCATCTTTCCTTTGCGACAGGATTGACAAGTGGCATACGATTGATATTCGAACGGATTCAAATATCCTTCTGCATGTAACTTCGTCAACCTTCTCTCATTGATGTGACCCAGTCTACAATACCATAAGAAAGTCTGATTTATTTCCGGAGACTTTCTTTTGTGTGTATTCAGGACATTGAAAATCTGTGGTTGGTTTAATACGTATATACCATTGCTTAATATACCTGACCCAATCAGAACTTGATTAATGTGAATGTTTACAACATTACTTACAAACGCAAATTCATAACCTTCTTTAGAAATCAAAAATAGAGAAATGATATTACAAGTTGCGTTCGGTAGAAAATAGCAATTACGCAAAACCAAAAAGTGTCCATCTGACAACCCCAGGTGATAGTCCCCCACGGCCTTAGCATCCATGCCAGCTCCGTTTGCAACCTTGAGGGTCATGTCACCTGCCTTCAAAACCCTACGGTTTCTCAACGCCTGCAAAAAATTACAGATATGAGATCCTGATCCGGTATCCAATACCCAGAAAGTAGAGTTTATTGATAGACAGTTTTCAATAACATACACACCTTAAGCTGAAGCCGCAACTTGCTTCAGATCCTGTGTTCTGGGTTTCCAAGCCGTGCAATCTTTCTTCCAGTGACCACTCTTATGACAGAAAAAGCACTCTTCCTTCCTTATAAGCTTCTCCGCTACCTTTGTTGCTTTTGCTTTTCCCTTCGTATCCACTTTACTAACACCGCCCCTTGGTTTGGCGGGGGTTTTCTTCTTCTTTCCCTTGGCTTTCGCCTTGGACCTAGAAGAGGAAGATCCTCCTAAAACAAAGTGGATGTTTCCCTACCTTTCTGTAGGGTGTCCTATGCACTCCTCAGCATGTTGAGGAGTTCTGAAAGTTCAACTTCTTTTTCTTGTAAGTTGAAGTTCAGGATAAACTGGGCGTAAGTGGAAGGAAGGGACTGGAGAATCAAGTCCGTATAGAGCTCATTCTCTAACGTGGTCCCAAGTTCCGCGAGCTCCTCAATGAAGCCAATCATCTTAAGCACGTGTTCCGCTACCGATGATCCGATGGCCAACCTTGCCGAAAATAACTTCTTCGACACTTCGTATCTTGCGATACGAGATTGCTCTCCATACAGTTCTTTTGTATGGAGAAATATAGATTCCAGGTCCATAATCTCGTGCCTCCTCTGATGTTCGTTGTCCATAGAGGCAAGCACGAGGCACTTGGCCTTCGCGCTATCGATCTCCCAAGTCTTACTGATTTCCTTATCCGCGACGCTGGAGGTGGGACCTGGACAGGGGGAGCATTGGTGTTAAGGAGATACCCTAACTTGTCATAAGTGATTGCCATTTTGACATTCCTGAGCCAATCTTTGTAGTTTGGCCCTGTCAGTTTGTTTTTATCTAGTAATAACTTAAGTCCGGTCATGATGATAAGTCGCTGCAATTAGGAGAGAGAGAAGAAACACTTTAGCATGATGCTCTTGCAAGTTTAGAGTGGTTTTTAATTTGTCTAAACAGGATGGCTCCCACTGTCTCTCGAATCCCTCCTCAAACCAAAAAGGAAGAATTAGTCAGGATCAATCTCACCGTACAATTCTTGTTTAACCGTTCGGCCAGGCTGTGTTAGTTATATGTATGCCCTAGAGGCCATTACTGTACATAGGATGTATATTGTAGTGGATGCTGGGACATATATAGGGAGGACTTTCTTGCTCGACATGATAGTATGCTATCTGGTTACTCTTTACCTTAACGTGTATACTGATTGTCTCTCTGTTACATGTTGGTAAAGCCCTTAGGATGTGTACTTGACAACCTGGACTATGATGCGGATCATACTAGTGGGGACATGGTAGTCCATAAGTACATCCTTCAGAGTCCCTAGTCGTAGGTGTATCGAGACGGGGCATCGATATACCAGAGTAGACTAGCGTATACCTTCTCGACCCATACAGATGGGCGATGGATGATCCCATAGCTATTGGTGTTTGACATCAGAGATGATATACTGGTGGTCAGTGGAGACTGGGTACACTGGACGGACTCGACGAGAACTTCAAGATGGTGTTATACCTTACGTCAGATGGCAGTTCTCTGGTGACACTGGTACAGGTTAGTCTGTATACCCGAGATCGTCATAGAGTCTTGTGTGATTCCCACTGTGTTTTGATTTCCACCTTACCACGTCCAAGAGGGCGTGCAAAACGGTGGTTTTTGGGTACAGTCCCGAATCACATAGTGGCAATGAGCGATAGGAGGGGATTCGTCTCTCCCGGTATAGGGAGTTGATGTTGCACTGTGTTCGATTGGCTATAACCGGAAATCCCTGGCCAGGGTTGCTGAGATTTGCTGGTAAGTGTTACCAGTAGTTTCTCGAACTGTTATAGACGTCATATCGACACGACTTATCGAGCTACTGGGGTCTGACGTTTACCACCCATAGGCAAGATATGCGACATATCAGACGAACAGACCGGACTGTATGGTAAGTGTTACTGGTTGGATTCACAGGAGTGTGAGCGGGCTTCCTCGTCGATCTTCTGATCGCTCAATACCCAGGTGGCCGTTACGTTTAGCAGACCGCTTGCGGCTTGTGGGTGTTTGATATGATCATCACCTACTGCCGGCGTATTGACGAGTCTTTAGAGTCCTACACAGAGGTTTCCTGGCTCAAGAGAAACGAAATAGGAGCGCATATGAGATATCTGCGGGACCGAGAATAATGCGTGTATGTGATACTGTATTCTATTCTCGCGATGAATGTATCGAATGGTTGTATGCGATATAACCTAGTTATCGAATCAAGGATTGATTCGATAAGCCGATACATTGGATATTAGTCGGTCTTATGCGATATGACCGGATCGTTAAATCAAGTGTTGATTTAATTATTTAATGCATAATTATATATTTGATATATTACTTTGCATTAACTAGTATTGGTTCACTTAAGATGTTTTTCTCACTTGTTTGTGCACATTGTATATGTCATATATTTTTGTGTACAAGATTGTATCTGTTAGTGTATATGCCCTAGAGGCCATTACTGTATCATACTAGTTTGTATATTACTTAATGGAAGCTTGGGATATTCACCTTGTATATACAATCTTGCTCAAAATAGCAGTATGCTACTTGGTTTGTTTCTACTTCAATGTGTACATGTGTTTATTTTATTATATCACCTATACACATTAGTGGAGCTCTTAGGATCTTTGCTTGATTACCAGCGATGTGAGGCAGTCACACTAGTGGGGCTGGGTAATCTATAAGCACATCCTTATGCAGGTCCCTAGTCGCAGGACTATCGAGACAGGGCATCGATACTCCGGAGTAGACTAGCGCATGCGCTTCTCATCCCAGTGTGGGAGACGGTCTGTCCCACAGCCGTCAGTGCGTCGTACTTGAGATAGTATGCGGGTGCTCGTTAGTTTACGGGTACACTGGACAGGACTCGTCGGGAACTGACTAGTTGGTATTATGCCTATCGTCAGTTATCAGTTCCCAGGTGACATGAGTACATCTTAGTCCGCTGACTTGACACTATCACTTCGCCTCGAGTGTGTTCCCACTGCACTTTGATTACTACCCTACCACGGCTCAAAGGAGTCGTGCAAACAGGTAGTAGTTGGGTGCAGTCCCGAAGCGCTTGGAGGCAGTGACGGTTAGACAGGATTCGTCTCTCCCGGTATTGGGGGTTGACATCGCGCTGTGTCTAGGAGAGCCATTACACGAGTAGTCCCTGGCCAGGGCAAACGAGATATACTGGTAGGCTTCCAGTGTTATCTCAGGGTGTTTTGGGCTTCACTTCGACACGACTTGTACCGCTATTGGGGGACTGACGTTTACCGCCCCCTAGGCCCGCCATGCGATGTATCAGACGAACAGACCGGACTGTGCGGAGAATGTCACATTCAGGCTCAGTAGGAGTTCAGATGGGTTTCGCCTCGTCAGTCTTCTTGTCGGCATTACCTGGGGACCGTTACGCACAGCTAGTGCCGCTTGCGGTCTGTGGTTAAACCCACTGCCAGCGTAGTGTCGAGTCTTTAGAGTCCCACACAGAAAGCTTTTCGCCTTTAGGCAAAAGAGTAGAGGTCGCATGGTTTTGCGACAGGTCGCATGGTTTTGCGACAGGGTTCGGTCACATCCGTGCACTTGTGCACGTACAGTGTCCGGACAGTTTACACTAGCGGGCTTTGGTTTAAGCCAGATCCTAGTGTACCTTTTGGGATTGGATTTATCCAGTATGCATTCGTGTTCCTCGGAACACGGATACGGGTGTGTATGCACAGTTGACGGGGAGACAGAGGCAGCGGATTCTCATTAGGGTTGTTGACAGTTGACCGTTGACCATTGACTTTTTGCTCAACCCTAATGAGAATATGATATGTGATTAACAATTATATTAATTAAGTATTATGGTGACATGGTTGTTGAGGGGTTGACTTTTGTTGACTTTGTTGACTTGTTGACTTTTGTTGACTTGTTGACTTTTGTTGACCGATTGACTAGGCTTGACTAGTTGACCATCATGATAACCATAGCTATCATTTCATGGCAAAGACTTTTGCTTGCTTGCTCATTTGTGCAAAATGAGTGCATGAAATGATATGGTTATGGTTGCTTCTACCAACACATAACACTTGATTGGTATGATGAGTTATCATTGTTTTGGATTATGAGAGGGTGAAAGGAAAATGAGAGGCTCATTCTCACTTGACCATTCTCTCTCTTGTTTTTGAGCTCTCTTGTTTTTGCTCTCACCCTCTTCCTCCTGCTCCCTCTCTTGACTCTATGGTTCACTTGTCTCATGAGTTGAGAATCAAGAACCATAGATAAAATCCCATACAAATTCTTCTCTACTCACTCTAGTTCACAAGGTTTAGCAAACCGAGTGAACTAGTTTCTTCAAAGTACGAAGAAGGAGCCAAAGGTTGGTGCTTTCAGGTGGATCTATCTTCGGCGTAAGGAGACGACGGGAAGAAGCCGATCCGGACCACCATCGGAGCTTGAAGACGAAGGAGTTCAAGACAAGCAAGGTATAAACCCCCTAACCGAGTAGTTAGCAACTCGTAGTTAGGTTGTTAGTTAGATATTTAACCAAGATCCGGGTTATAAGTCCTTGTTACCACCTCTATAAAAATCGTTTTTTATCAAATTCCGCATGCCCGAAAGTACCGGGAAAGGTAGCATGGACTTACAGTGGTATCAGAGCCTAGTTAAACTCTATCTAACATGTTAGCAAGTAACTAGAAGATCGATCAAAGAAAAAGTCACGAAAAAGAACCCGAGAATTTCAAGTTTCTGTCGATTTTTATTCTGTTCAAAAGTTGATAATTTTCATCTTAAAAATCGGCTCAGACTTTTATTAGAATAACCACCAAATTTGGTCGCTCGATCGTTTCAAAGCGCCGCGGAAACGCGGCGGGAGCACGCTCCCGCCGCGGTTCCGCGGCCGAGTTGACTCGGCCGAGGTCCATCTTTGGTGCAGTGTATTTCTGGGGTTGTTTTGGGATTTTTGGAATACGTATTTTCTGCCCAGATTTTCCAGAGCGAAAATTTTGTTTTTGGGGTCCCGAAAATCCGTATTTTTGATCGAACTTCTAAAAGACTTAAGCTAACGGGTTTTTTCTGTAATGTGATATTTGTATTGAACGTCTGCTAATCGCTATATGTCGATTAGTGGGGGTTATACAAATCTGTGATCTGTAATGTTGCTGGAATATGTATATGAATATGTTGGATTGTCGCGAGTGAATAGCCGGGGGTTGTGAGACGAGAGTTTTCTTTTCTTTCAATTCATGTAAATTTGTAAATTGATGTAATAATTATTTGTATGGCCGCACAACCGGGTCGGGGTTGTAGCCGTCATTGTATAATTTCTTTTTACTGTTTTTTCTCCTAGGATAGACCCATGGAGGGGGTGCACAAACTACCGGGTATGCCGAAGTGTCGAGTGGCCTACTCATGGAGATGAGGGAGGTTGCTTCGCTTCGGGTACTTGGCGGGTAGTTTGCCGCGCCCGTAGGGGTCTTGGGTGGGGTATTGGCTATTCACCGCGACCGTGTAATCTGCTTTTCGTTACAGGCTCGTACGAATTACAGATTCCTAGTATATCCAATGTATTCATCTGTGATCTGAAATGGCTATCATTGCAATATATCTATATATGATATTATTTAGGCGTTGCTTATGTTTTACAGCCACGCTAGCCCAGCCCCCGCTCTGTCGTTAGTTAAGTAACCTAACGGGTAATGACGGGGCCCAGTGGCGAATGCGAATGGCATAAGCGTACGTCATATTTTGGTTGTTTTCTGCAATGGTAGGATTAAATGATGGGATGCATTAAAAGAACTAATGCTAGAATATCACGCATTAAAAGAACTAATGCAAGATAATAAACCAAGTAAAAGTCGTTGGAACACTTTCGAAAAACCACTCGGTTCTTTTCAAAAACAACTTTTAAATGCGGAGTTTAAGCCACTCCTTTTAAAAGCTATCTCGTTCCATCGACTATATCAAGTTCACTACGTTCACGGTTTCGCCAAAACCATTCGTAGCCCTCCGTCATTTCGTATGAATATTCAATAGTATTCAAGCTGTGTTTGTTGACCTTCGTCAAGGCATAGTGATTGGTAGCTGTTGGGTATTCATATGTAGCATAGATAGATGCGTTGGTTTGGGACATTCGCATTACCTTGTTGACCTTCGTCAAGGGTATATACGGATGGGTTCAAATTAACCTGGATAATGACGGGCAGAACTTGACATGTGACTTATGATTTGTTGACCTTCGTCAAGGTCATAAGAGCATGGGGCAAAAATCCACATCGGGAGTTTCATAAGTACTGAAACTTGCTAGATTTGCATACCATTTGGAGTGTGATGATTCTGGTAGGATTCCTTCAGTTTCGTCACGCGATGATATTTGGATCCCGATCCTATTGTGAGTATATGCTACTCCTCGGGAAATTTCTCACTTAACGATCAATGCTATAAACCAAGTAGGTGTCTAGAAAGGTGTTAGAGGGGCTACGCCCCCAGGGAAAAGAGGTTATTTAATTAAGGAACTTCGCGAAAGCGTTGGAAAACCTCCCTCGAAGTACCAACACTGGCCTGGCTGAACGGTTAAGCAAGTATTGTACGGTGAGATTGATCCTGACTAATTCTTCCTTTATGGTTTGAGGAGGGATTCGAGAAACAGTGGGAGCCATCCTGTTTAGACAAACTAAAAACCACTCAAAACTTGCAAGAGCATCATGCTGAGTGTTTCTTCTTCTCTCTCCTAATTGCAGCGACCAATCGACATGACTGGACTTACGTTACTTCAAGATAAAAACATACTGACAGCGCCAAACTACAAAGATTGGCTCAGGAATGTCAAAATGGCAATCACTTACGACAAGCTGGGGTAACTTCTTACCACCAAAGCTCCCCCTGTCCCTGGTCCCACTTCCAGCGTCGCGGATAAGGAAATCCGTAAGACTTGGGAGATTGACAGCGCGAAGGCCAAGTGCCTCGTACTTCCCTCTATGGACAATGAACATCAGAGGAGGCACGAGAATATGGACTTGGAATCCATATTTCTTCATACAAAAGAACTGTATGGAGAGCAGTCTCGTATCGCAAGATACGAAGCGTCGAAAAAGTTATTTTCGGCAAGGATGGCCGTCGGATCATCAATAGCCGAGCATGTGCTAAAGATGATCGGCTACATTGAGGAGCTCACGGACCTAGGGACCACATTGGAGAGTGAGCTCTATACGGACATAGTTCTCCAGTCCCTTCCTTCCACTTACGCCCAGTTTATACTGAACTTCAACTTGCAAGAAAAAGAAGTTGAACTTTCAGAGCTCCTCAACATGCTGAGGAGCGCAGAGGGCACCCTACAGAAAGGTTGGGAAACATCCACTTTGTTTGTAGGAGAATCATCTTCTTCTAGGTCCAAGGCGAAAGCCAAGGGAAAGAAGAAGAAAGCCCTCGCCAAACCAAGGGGCGGTGTTAGTAAAGTGGATACGAAGGGAAAAGCTAAAGCAACAAAGAAAGCGGGGAAGCTTGTGGATAAGGAAGAATGCTTCTATTGTCATAAGAAAGGACACTGGAAGAATGATTGCAGGGCCTGGAAGGCCAGAACACAGGAATTGAAGCAGGTTGCAGCTTCAGCTTCAGGTGTGTATGTTATTGAAAACTGTCTTTCAATAAACTCTACATCCTGGGTATTGGATACCGGATCAGGATCTCATATCTGTAATTCTTTGCAGGCGTTGAGAAACCGTAGGGTTTTGAAGGCAGGTGACATGACCCTCAGAGTTGCGAACGGAGCTAGCATGGATGCTAAAGCCGTGGGGGGCTATCACCTGGGAATGTCAGATGGACATGTTTTGGTTTTGCGTAATTGGTTTTTTGTACCCAACGCAACTTGTAATATCATTTCTGTATCTTTAGTTTCTAAAGAAGGTTATGAATTTGCGTTTGTAACCAATGTTGTAAACATTCACCTTAATCAAGTTTTGATTGGGCCAGGTACATTGAGCAATGGTATATACGTATTAAACCAACCACAGATTTCAATGTCCAGAATACACACAAAAGAAAGTCTCCGGAAATAAATCAGACTTTCTTATGGCATTGTAGACTGGGTCACATCAATGAAAGAAGGTTGACTAAGTTACATACAGAAGGATATTTGAATCCGTTCGAATATCAATCGTATGCCACTTGTCAATCCTGTCTCAAAGGAAAGATGACAAAGACTCCGTTTACTGGACACGGAGTAAGAGCGAGCGAGCTCTTGGGACTCGTACACAGCGACGTGTGCGGTCCAATGTCTACACATGCGCGAAGCGGTTATTCTTACTTCATTACTTTTACGGATGACTTTTCAAGGTACGGTTATGTCTTCTTAATGAAACATAAGTCCGAAGCCTTTGGAAAATTCCAGGAATATAAGAATGAAGTAGAAAAACAAACTGGCAAAAGTATCAAGATTCTAAGATCGGATCGAGGTGGAGAATACTTAAGTGCCGAATTCCTGAATTATTTAAAAGAGAACGGAATTCTCTCTCAGCTTACTCCTCCATACACCCCGCAACATAATGGTGGATCGGAAAGACGGAACCGAACCCTATTGGATATGGTTCGGTCCATGATGAGTAACGCTGAGTTACCGCGATCATTCTGGGGATATGCACTAGAAGCAGCTGCGTATCTATTGAACAAGGCTCCCACCAAGACTGTGCCTACCACCCCATATCAGATGTGGACTGGGAAGAAACCCTGTCTTAAGTATCTTAAGGTCTGGGGATGTCCAGCTTTTGTAAAAAAGCAGCATGCGGACAAGCTCGAGGCACGTTCAGTACAGTGTAAGTTTGTGGGATACCCAAAGAACTCCAGGGGGTATCTTTTCTATTCCGCTGAGGAACAAAAGGTTTTTGTTTCTCAGCATGCCCGCTTCTTGGAAACTGAGTTTTTGGAAACCCAGATAAGTGGGAGCACAATAGAACTGGAAGAAATTCCAGAACCACAGACTATTACTGAAAGCTTAGTGGAGCCAGAGGGTTCAAAAGAACAGGACATTCCTACGCCGCTCCGTAGGAGTAGTAGGCAGACTCATCCGCCCGAGAGATACTACGATTTTCTCATAGACGGGGATAGAGAGGATTGCATCATAGATTATGATGAGCCTACTAGCTTCCAGCAGGCCGTTCAGAGCGTTGACTCGGTAAAATGGCTGGATGCAATGCGGACCGAAATGGAGTCCATGTACACCAACAAAGTATGGACGTTGGACATTGTTAGTTATATGTATGCCCTAGAGGCCATTGCTGTACATACGATGTATATTGTAGTGGATGCTAGGACATATATAGGGAGGACTTTCTTGCTCGACATGATAGTATGCTATCTGGTTGTATTTTATCTTAACATGTACTCTGATTGTCTCTATATTACAAGTTGATAAAGCCCTTAGGATATGTACTCGACTACTGGGACTATGATGAGATCATACTAGTGGGGCCACGGTAGTCGACGAGTATATCCTATAACTGTTCCTAGTCGTGGGTGTATCGAGACAGGGCATCGATGCACCAGAGTTGACTAGCGTATACGCATCTTGACCCATATGATGGGCGATGGATGATCCCATATCCATCGGTGTTTGACATCAAGGATGGTGTACGGGTGCTCAGTGGAGACTGGGTACACTGGACGGACTCGCCGAGAACTCCCAGATGGTATTATACCATACGTCAGATGGCAGTTCTCCGGTGACACTGGTACAGAGTAGTCTGTTGACCCGAGATCGTCATAGAGACTTGTATGATTCCCACTGTGCTTAGATTTCCATCATACCACGTCCAAGAGGGCGTGCAAAAAGGTGGCTTTTGGGTACAGTCCCGAATCATATGGAGGCAATGAGCGATAGGAGGGGATTCATCTCTCCCGGTATAGGGAGTTGATGTTGTGCTGTGTTCGATTGGCTAACCGGAAATCCCTGGCCAGGGTTGCTGAGATTTACTGGTAAGTGTTATCAGTAGTTTCTCGAACTGTTATAGACCTCATATCGACACGACTTATCGAGCTACTGGGGTCTGACGTTTACCACCCCTAGGCGAGATATGCGACATATCAGACGACGAGACCGGACTGTACGGGAGTGTTACTGTTTGGATTCACAGGAGAATGTACAGGCTTGCTTGTTGATCTTCTGAGCGCTCAATACCTGGGTAGCTGTTACGTTTAGCTGACCGCTTGCAGCTTGTGGGTGATTGATATGATCATCACCTACTGCCGGCGTATTGACGATTCTTTAGAGTCCTACACAGAGGTTTCTTGGCTCAGGCAAAACGGGGTAGGAGCATATATGTGATATGTGCGGGACCGAGGATAATGCAATATGTGATACCGTATTATATTCTCGCGATATTTGATATCAGCCGGGTCATCGGATCAAGTGTTGATTCGATGAATCGGTACGGATAAATATTAGCCGGTTATATGCGATATAGCCGGATTGTCGGATCAAGTGTTGATTCGATGATTTGATGTATAATGATATATATGATATATTAAATTGCATTAAATAATATTTGCTCACTGAAAGATTCTTTTTCTCACTCGGGTAATACATTGATATATATGCGATATATATTAAATGTATTATTTTATTTTGTTACGATAAATATTATATATGTGATATATAATATTGTAACATGATATGATAACTAATGCAACTTGTTTAGTGGAGTTTAAACATGATTAGGGTTTGGATTAGGGTTAAGCTTTCTAGATGTTTCTAGAAGCTTTTCTTTTTGTCATGATAAAGATATTTGTAAGTGACTCATGCTTTAACCCAACCCAAACCCTAACCCTAGTCAATTCTCTACAATGGTTAAGTCAACCATGGTTGCATTATTCTTCATATCATTTTCATTTTCTATTCATCACAAAAGAATTCTAAGATTGTTCATCATCTTCTTCCTTCTTCTTCTTTGCTTGAAATGGTTTCTTGCTTTGATTTTTGTGATGGATAAATATGAGAAAAAGATAAATAAAGAGAGAAAAAATCCTACTTCATCATCCTCATCTTCCCTTGCCATTTAGATGAGGGTGTTCACATCATTTCATGAGTGTTAGCTTGTGTTAAAGAAACTTCAAGGTAGATCATCTTAGTATCGAAGATCGGAAACAAAGGTTGCGTCTTTCTCTTCGTGGAACCTCTCGAGAGTCCGGATCCCGATGATCGCAGCGAAGGGACCACAACACGGAGCATATGAAGTGAAGGATTGGATCTACAAAGGTTGTAATCCCTCTCACTTAGTGTTAAAATGTTTAGCATGTTAGTTTTCGCCTAATCTCTAGTTTAAAGTTCCGCATTCGGGTTGTTCGGCACGGCTAAACTTTTAATCGGGCATGGTTGATGCCTCGTAGACCCTTGTGTGCATGCCTAGCAACCCAACAGACATTGCTCCAGACGGGGTAAAACCCGTAGGATGCAAGTGGATCTTCAAAAGGAAGATTGGTGTAGATGGACAGGTTGAGACCTATAAAGCTAGGCTGGTAGCGAAGGGTTTCCGTCAAATACCTGGCTTGGACTATGACGAAACCTTTTCACCAGTGGCTATGCTGAAATCCATTCGTATCCTTCTTGCCATTGCTGCCTTCCACGATTATGAGATTTGGCAGATGGACGTAAAGACAGCTTTTCTAAATGGAAAATTAGAGGAGTGTGTCTATATGGACCAGCCAGAGGGTTTCATTCAGAGTGGGAGCAGCGGAAAGGTGTGCAAGTTGCTTAAGTCCATCTACGGACTAAAGCAGGCATCGCGGAGTTGGAACATCTGTTTTGATGAGACGGTCAAGGAATTTGGCTTTATCAAAAATCCAGATGAACCATGCATCTATAGTAGATTTGTAGCGAGAACTGTAGTATTCCTCGTTTTATACGTGGATGACATTCTCTTAATAGGAAATGACATTCCTATGCTACAATCTGTCAAGGGGTTCTTGTCACACAGGTTCTCCATGAAAGACCTGGGTGATGCCTCATACATCCTGGGGATCCGGATCCATCGTGATAGATTCAAGAGGATATTAGGACTTTCTCAGTCCAGGTACATCGACACCGTACTGAAAAGATTCAGTATGGAAGATTCCAAGCGCGGTAACCTACCGGCTTGTCATGGGATCACCCTCTCTAAAGAGATGTCTCCCAAGACTGATTTGGAGAGGGATCGCATGTCTATTATACCCTACGCTTCTGCGGTAGGCTCTATAATGTATGCGATGTTGTGTACCAGACCGGATGTAGCTTATGCACTGAGTGTGGTAAGCCGGTATCAGTCAAACCCTGGGGAGAAACACTGGATAGCAGTAAAGAACATTCTCAAGTACCTGAGAAGGACTAAGGAGATGTTCTTAGTGTATGGCGGAAAAGACCTCCAGATCGAGGCCTTTGCTGACTCCAGCTTCCAGAGTGACAAGGATTATTCCAAGTCCATGTCAGGTTTTGTCTTTACCCTCAATGGAGGGGCGGTGTGTTGGAAGAGTTCCAAACAGGAAACCGTTGCAGACTCGACGATGGAAGCGGAATACATCGCTGCATCTGATGCCGCAAAAGAAGCTGTCTGGATGAGGAAGTTCTTGAAAGAACTTCAGGTGGTTCCGTCCATTGTTGATCCAATACCTCTGTATTGCGACAACAACGGGGCAATAGCTTTAGCGAAGGAACCCAGGTCCCATCAGAGATCCAGGAACATCTTAAGACGGTATCACCTGATCAGGGAGATCGTGGATCGCCAGGAGATCGAGGTTCGGAGTGTCGCTTCAGAAGATAACACTGCAGATCCATTCACCAAGGCCTTGCCTCAGACTCAGTTCGAGCGGCTGATCGAGATGATAGGGCTTCGATACGCCAGTACATGGCCTTAGTGCAAGTGGGAGATTGTTAGTGTATATGCCCTAGAGGCAATTACTGTATCATACTAGTTTGTATATTACTTAATGGAAGCTTGGGATATTCACCTTGTATATACAATCTTGCTTAAAATAGTAGTATGCTACTTGGTTTGTTTCTACTTCAATGTGTACATGTGTTTATTTTAGTATATCACCTATACACATTAGTGGAGCTCTTAGGATCTTTGCTTGATTACCAGCGATGTGATGGCAGTCACACTAGTGGGGCTGGGTAATCTATAAGCACATCCTTATGCAGGTCCCTAGTTGCAGGACTATCGAGACAGGGCATCGATACTCCGGAGTAGACTAGCGCATGCGCTTCTCATCCCAGTGTGGGAGACGGTCAGTCCCACAGCCGTCAGTGCGTCGTAATTGAGATAGTATGCGGGTGCTCGTTAGTTTACGGGTATACTGGACAGGACTCGTCGGGAACTGACTAGTTGGTATTATACCTATCGTCAGTTATCAGTTCCCAGGTGACATGAGTACAGCTTAGTCCGCTGACTTGACACTGTCACTTCGCCTCGAGTGTGTTCCCACTGCACTTTGATTACTACCCTACCACGGCTCAAAGGAGTCGTGCAAACAGGTAGTAGTTGGGTGCAGTCCCGAAGCGCTTGGAGGCAGTGACGGTTAGACAGGATTCGTCTCTCCCGGTATTGGGGGTTGACATCGCGCTGTGTCTAGGAGAGCCATTACACGAGTAGTCCCTGGCCAGGGCAAACGAGATATACTGGTAGGCTTCCAGTGTTATCTCAGGGTGTTTTGGGCTTCACTCCGACACGACTTGTACCGCTATTGGGGGACTGACGTTTACCGCCCCCTAGGCCCGCCATGCGATGTATCAGACGAACAGACCGGACTGTGCGGAGAATGTCACATTCAGGCTCAGTAGGAGTTCAGATGGGTTTCGCCTCGTCAGTCTTCTTGTCGGCATTACCTGGGGACCGTTATGCACAGCTAGTGCCGCTTGCGGTCTGTGGTTAAACCCACTGCCAGCGTAGTGTCGAGTCTTTAGAGTCCCCCACAGAAAGCTTTTCGCCTTTAGGCAAAAGATTAGAGGTCGCATGGTTTTCCGACAGGTCGCATGGTTTTGTGACAGGGTTCGGTCACATCCGTGCACTTGTGCACGTACAGTGTCCGGAAAGTTTACACTAGCGGGCTTTGGTTTAAGCCAGATCCTAGTGTACCTTTTGGGATTGGATTTATCCAGTATGCATTCGTGTTCCTCGGAACACGGATGCGGGTGTGTATGCACAGTTGACGGGGAGACAGAGGCAGCGGATTCTCATTAGGGTTGTTGGCAGTTGACCGTTGACCATTGACTTTTTGCTCAACCCTAATGAGAATATGATATGTGATTAACAATTATATTAATTAAGTATTATGGTGACATGGTTGTTGAGGGGTTGACTTTTGTTGACTTTGTTGACTTGTTGACTTTTGTTGACTTGTTGACTTTTGTTGACCGGTTGACTAGGCTTGACTAGTTGACCATCATGATAACCATAGCTATCATTTCATGGCAAAGACTTTTGCTTGCTTGCTCCTTTGTGCAAAATGAGTGCATGAAATGATATGGTTATGGTTGCTTCAACCAACACATAACACTTGATTGGTATGATGAGTTATCATTGTTTTGGATTATGAGAGGGTGAAAGGAAAATGAGAGGCTCATTCTCACTTGACCATTCTCTCTCTTGTTTTTGAGCTCTCTTGTTTTTGCTCTCACCCTCTTCCTCTTGCTCCCTCTCTTGACTCTATGGTTCACTTGTCTCATGAGTTGAGAATCAAGAACCATAGATAAAATCCCATACAAACTCTTCTCTACTCACTCTAGTTCACAAGGTTTAGCAAACCGAGTGAACTAGTTTCT
Organism: Agapanthus africanus; assembly: GCA_030015575.1. Classification (NCBI taxonomy): domain Eukaryota; kingdom Viridiplantae; phylum Streptophyta; class Magnoliopsida; order Asparagales; family Amaryllidaceae; genus Agapanthus; species Agapanthus africanus. Next base: position 391,415,946 of record JASDDO010000026.1, on the reverse strand, counting down.
TCAAAGTTCGAAGAAGGAGCCAAAGGTTGGAGCTTTCAGGTGGATCTATCTTCGGCGTAAGGAGACGACGGGAAGAAGCCGATCCGGACCACCATCGGAGCTTGAAGATGAAGGAGTTCAAGACAAGCAAGGTATAAACCCCCTAACCGAGTAGTTAGCAACTCGTAGTTAGGTTGTTAGTTAGATGTTTAACCAAGATCCGGGTTATAAGTCCTTGTTACCACCTCTATAAAAATCGTTTTTTATCAAATTCCGCATGCCCGAAAGTACCGGGAGAGGTAGCATGGACTTACAACAGGGAGGTTCTTGTTTACCCACACTTGCCATTGCTGTTGTTCCAGGCTGCGAGACCCGGCGAGAGGATGAGTATAGCGTCGTTCTAAACTGGCTTTAGAAGTGTACGTCTATATGACTCTGCCAGAGGGTTGTCGTAGTCAGTGGGAGCAGCGGAAGCATTGGTGGAAATGTGGCTTATGTCTATTTATAGACTAAAGCATATATAGCGGAGATAGATCATCTGTTTCTGATGTGACAGTCATAGGTTTGACTTCATCAGAATAGGGGATGGATCTGTTGAGAAGGTAGTAGGGTGTGATGTCCTGGTATTTGGAAGACATACACAGAGTAGGAAGTGATATTCCTATACTACGATCGGTTATACCTTGGTTGTCACACAGTAGTTTCTCCACATAGGACTTGGATATTATATCAGACATTCTGGTGACTGGATCTATGGTTTTAGATCTAGATTTGGGTAGTTTCCCAATCAGGGTACTTAGACAGCATTCTAGAGGTGCTTTAGAATGGATGACTCCTGGCATGGTGGTGTACCTGCAGGTGATGGAGTCACCCTCTCTAAAGGTGTCTTACAGACTAAAGGGGAGAGAGATGTGCATGATTGGCAGATCACTTGCTCAGGCAATTGAGTCAATCATGAGATGTCAAGTACCACAACAGATGTTGTTTTTGCAGCAGGTGCAATAAGATATTGATCCAATCCTGGAGAAACAGTCGGAAGCAGTTTTAGAACATAAGTGGATGTTCTAGGGATATGATAACGACAGCCTCATTCGGGAGACACTTATCATTCCAGTCTTCCAAGGTGACCTGGATGACAGAGAGGTTGTCAGAGTTATAGTTTTCCTTCGGACGAGGGGCAGTATTTTGGACAGGTGGTCCAAGGCATTACTGAGGGAGGCATGGCGCAGGATACTGATTAAGTTCAGTTGACGATACAGTCTAAGAAGTTTGGATTTGGAGTTCATTAATGAGCAAGGTCCCATCAGACATCCAGACACATTCTAAGACAGGTATTGCTCATTTCGGGAGATGGTTTTCTCCGCGAACTTGAGATATAGAGAGACATAGAAAGAAACATCAGAGCGGATCGACTCACTGAGGCTATTCCTCGAACACAATAGTTTCGCAAACGAGCTTTATGAGACTGACAAGTAGAGGAGTTAGGTATTCGGTATTACACGGGCTGTGAGTATGCGACATCGCAATAATTAGCCTTGAGTGCAAGTGGGAGATTGTTGGAGATAGTGCACTCAGAGTCAATTATTGGATCACAGGCACGTGATTGCAATGATTAAGGGAGGATCTATCCCGGTAGAACAGTCTTACTCAAGATGATAGTTTGCTATCTGGTTTACCTTTATCATCGTGTACTGCTTCAGGTGACCTTACAGGTCACTATTGCACGTTGATAGAGCCCTTAGGATTCTTACTTGACTGCCAGCAGTATGAGGGCGATCATATACGTGGGAGCTCGTAGTCTATAAGCACATCCTTAAAAGGTCCCTAGTCATGGGAGTTTCGAGACAGGGCGTCGATACTCCAGAGTAGACTAGTGTATACAGTTGAGACCCCGACGAGGGGCGGTGGCCGGTCTCACAAGCCACTGGTGTCAGTTGGTTCACCTAAGATGTATACATGTGCTCATTAGGTTATAAGTACACCGGACAGGACTCGCCGGCAACATGCTAATTGGTCTTATACCTAACGTCAGATAGCAGTTCCCTGGTGACATGTGTACAGGTTAGTTCATCGACCTGAGATCGTCATTTGTCTCGTGTGAGTTCCCACTGTGCTTTGATTACTACCCTACCACGCTCAAAGGAGACGTGCAAACAGGTTTTAGTTGGGTACAGTCCCGAGCCACATGGAGGCAGTGAGCGGATCTTCAGGGGTTCGTCTCTCCCGGTATTGTGGGTGAGGTCGCGCTGTGTCTAGGAGAGCCATTACACGAAGTCCTTGGCCAAGGCAGGAGATTTACTGGTAGGTATTCCAGTAGTATCTCAGGGTGTTCTGGGCTACACTCCGACACGACTTGTACCGCTTTTGGGGGTCTGACTTTTACTAACCCCCTAGGCCCGCCATGCGATGCTCATAGACGAACGGACCGGACTGTACGGATATTGTCACTGACAGGCTCAGTAGGGTGTCAGGATGAGTTCGCTCATCGACGTCCCTTTTGGTGAATAGCTGGTAGCCCGTCACGTATGGCTAATACCTCTGACGTGCTAGTGGTTAAATCCACAGCCATAGTATTGACGAGTCTTTAGAGTCCCCCACATACCAGTTGCTCAAGTTTCGGGCGAAACGCTGTAGAGGCCGTATGGAGATATGGCAGGGTTCGATCAGATACGTGCGGTATTGCATGGATCATTATCGGACGGATAATACTAGCGGGCTTTGGTTTGAGCCGGATCCTAGTATAGTACAGTGTAGATTTTGTCTCATTGCATTTGTATTCGGTCGGAATACAAATGCGGGTATGTATATACAGTAGCGGGGTTTTCCTGTAATTTATTACGGGATCAGTTTTTTGGAGTTGCCAGTTTGCTTTCCGTTTCGGCCAATTTTCTTTGTATCATTCATTGGCTGAAGATTGGTGGAGGAGGGTTTATTTGCATTTGTGCAAATAAGCATTTTGGAGGGTTGTCTTTGCACATTGTAGTGTCATGATGGTTGCACCATCCCTTGACTTCTTGACTTCTTCATGATTGCTTGACTTTGGAGTAATGATGATGGTTGGTGGAGTGTGGGTTTGTTTTTGTGATCATTTCTTTTCATGATAACATTTGATCTCTCTCTTACATTATTGTTGCTCTCTCTCTCACACATACACACCTCCTCTCATTCTCACTCTCTTCTCTTCCTCATGCCATGGCCGGCCAAGGAGAGGGGGCTGCCTATTTTTGTATGGGGGATTTTTGGTTCTCTCATGCTTGCAAAAATCCCCAAGTTCATCACAAAGTTCCATAGTTCATTTCCTCCACCAAAGGAAACTTCCTCAAACCCCAAATGAGACATAGAACACTACACTTATTCTACAGCAATCCTTGGGCATGTCGGCTCGCCAACTTCGTGCCTGAGTTGCCTCAGTCCAGAGGTGGGAGCCCGTAAAAGAAGCCGGCGAAGTGGTGCCCTTCCGACGAGGAGTTGAAGGCCGGAGATTCTGCGGGGAGATCGGGACGACGACGAGAAGACCGAAGGACACGGATCGCTCGGTATATCTCTCTACCCGTTCTCTTGTTAGCTAAGACTAGATTAATGGCACGATCCAGGATTTTAGTGCGTGGTGGTGCCGGTTTACAGATTCGTAAAAAAGTTTCGTTTCCGTATTCCGGCGTCGGATTGACAGCCCGGGCGCCGCCGTGCACTTACAGAAACATCCACTTTGTTTGTAGGAGGATCTTCCTTTTCTAGGTCCAAGGTGAAAGACAAGGGAAAGAAGAAGAAAGCCCCCGCCAAACCAAGGGGCGGGTTAGTAAAGTGGATACGAAGGGAAAGGCAAAAGCAACAAAGATAGCGGGGAAGCTTGTGGGGAAGGAAGAGTGTTTTTACTGTCATAAGAGTGGACACTGGAAGAAAGATTGCAGGGCTTGGAAGGCCAAAACACAGGATCTGAAGCAAGTTGCGGCTTCAGCTTCAGGTGTGTATGTTATTGAAAACTGTCTATCAATAAACTCTACATCCTGGGTATTGGATACAGGATCAGGATCTCATATCTGTAATACTTTGCAGGCGTTGAGAAAGCGTAGGGTTTTGAAGGCAGGTGATATGACCCGCAGAGTTGCAAACGGAGCTAGCATGGATGCTGAGTCCGTGGGGGACTATCACCTGGGGTTGTCAGATGGACACGTTTTGGTTTTGAGTAATTGCTATTTTGTACCCAATGCAACTTGTAATATCATTTCTGTATCTTTATTATCTAAAGAAGGTTATGAATTTGCATTTGTAAGAAATGTTGTAAACATTCACCTTAATCAAGTTTTGATTGGGTCAGGTACATTAAGCAATGGTATATACGTACTAAACCAACCACAGATTTTCAATGTCCAGAATACACCCAAAAGAAAGTCTCCGGAAACAAACCAGGCTTTCTTATTGCATTGTAGACTGGGTCACATTAATGAGAGAAGGTTGACGAAGTTACATACAGAAGGATATTTGGATCCGTTCGAATATCAATCGTATGAAACTTGTCAAACCTGTCTCAAAGGAAAGATGACAAAGACTCCGTTCACTGGACACGGAGTAAGAGCGAGCGAGCTCTTGGGACTCGTACACAGCGACGTGTGCGGTCCAATGTCTACACATGCGCGAAGCGGTTATTCTTACTTCATTACTTTTACGGATGACTTTTCAAGGTACGGATATGTCTTCTTAATGAAACATAAATCCGAAGCCTTTGGAAAATTCCAGGAATATAAGAATGAAGTAGAAAAACAAACAGGCAAAAGTATCAAGACACTAATATCTGATCGAGGTGGTGAATACATAAGTGCTGAATTCCTGGATTACTTAAAAGAGAATGGTATTCTCTCTCAGCTTACTCCTCCATACATTCCGCAACATAACGGTGTATCAGAGAGACGGAACCGGACCCTATTGGATATGGTACGTTCCATGATGAGTAACACTGAGTTACCGCGATCATTCTGGGGATATGCACTAGAATCAGCTGCATACCTTTTGAACTGAGTTCCAACTAAAACTGTGCCTACCACACCATATGAGATATGGAGTGGGAAGAAACCGTATCTTCAATATCTGAAGATCTGGGGATGTCCGGCTTTTGTCAAAAAGCATCATGCGCAGAAACTTGAGGAACGCTCAGTACTGTGCAAGTTTGTGGGATACCCAAAGAACTCCAGGTGGTATCTGTTCTATTACGCAGAGGAACAAAAGATCATTGTTTCTCGCAATGCCCATTTTCTGGAACACCAGTTCTTAGAAAAGGAAACAAGTGGGAGCGAAATGGAACTGGAAGAAATTCCAGAACCACAGACTATTACTGAAAGATTAGTAGAACCAGAGGGTTCAAAAGAACATGACATTCCTACGCCGCTCCGCAGGAGTAGTAGGCAGTCTCATCCGCCCGAGAGATACTATGGTTTCTCATAGACGGGGATAGAGAGGATTGCATCATTGATTATGATGAGCCGACTAGCTTCCAGCAGGCCATTCAGACCGTTGACTCGGTAAAATGGCTGGATGCAATGCGGACCAAAATGGAGTCCATGTACACCAACAAAGTATGGACGTTGGACGTTGCTCCAGATGGGGTAAAACCCGTAGGATGCAAGTGGATCTTCAAAAGGAAGATTGGTGTAGATGGACAGGTTGAGACCTATAAAGCTAGACTTGTTGCAAAGGGTTTTTGTCAAAGACCTGGTTTGGACTATGAAGAAACCTTTTCTCCAGTGGCTATGCTGAAATCCATTCGGATCCTTCTTGCCATTGCTGCCTTCCACGATTATGAGATTTGGCAGATGGACGTAAAGACCGCTTTTCTGAATGGAAATTTAGAGGAATGTGTCTATATGGACCAGCCAGAGGGTTTCATTCAGAGTGGGAGCAGCGGAAAGGTGTACAAGTTGCTTAAGTCCATCTATGGACTAAAGCAGGAATCGCGGAGTTGGAACATCTGTTTTGATGAGACGGTCAAAGAATTTGTCTTTATCAAAAATCCAGATGAACCATGCATCTATAGTAGATTTGTAGCAAGAACTGTCGTATTCCTCGTATTGTACGTGGATGACATTCTTCTGATAGGAAATGAAATTCCTATGCTACAATCTGTCAAGGGATTCTTGTCACACAGGTTCTCCATGAAAGACCTGGGTGATGCCTCGTACATTCTGGGGATCCGGATCTTTCGTGATAGATCCAAGAGGATATTAGGACTTTCACAGTCCAGGTACATCGACACCATACTGAAAAGACTCAGCATGGATGATTCCAAGCGCGGTAATCTACCGGCTTGTCACGGTATCACCCTCTGTAAAAAGATGTCTCCCAAGACTGATTTGGAAAGGGATCGCATGTCTATTATACCCTACGCTTTTGCGGTAGGCACTATAATGTATGCGATGTTGTGTACAAGACCAGATGTAGCTTATACACTGAGTGTGGTAAGCCGGTATCAGTCAAACCCTGGGGAGAAACACTGGATAGAGGTAAAGAACATTCTCAAGTACCTGAGAAGGACTAAGGAGATGTTCTTGGTGTATGGCGGAAAAGACCTCCAGATCGAGGCCTTTGCTGACTCCAGCTTCCAGAGTGACAAGGATGATTCCAAGTCCATGTCGGGTTATGTCTTTACCCTCAATGGAGGGATGGTGTGTTGGAAGAGTTCCAAACAGGAAACCGTTGCTGACTCAACGATAGAAGCGGAATATATCGCTGATGCAGATGCCGCAAAAAAAGCCGTCTGGATAAGGAAGTTCTTAACTGAACTTCAGGTGGTTTCGTCCATTGTTGATCCAATACCTCTGTATTGCGACAACAACGGGGCTATAGCTTTAGCGAAGGAACCCAGGTCCCATCAGAAGTCCAGGCACATCTTGAGGCGGTATCACCTGATCAGGGAGATCGTGGGTCGCCAGGAGATCGAGGTTCGGAGAGTTTCTACGGAAGATAACACTGCTGATCCACTCACGAAGGCCTTACCCCAGACTCAGTTCTAGCGGCTGATCGAGATGATAGGTCTTCGATACGCCAGTACATAGCCTTAGTGCAAGTGGGAGATTGTTAGTGTATATGCCCTAGAGGCCATTACTGTATCATACTAGTTTGTATATTACTTAATGGAAGCTTGGGATATTCACCTTGTATAGACAATCTTGCTCAATATAGTAGTATGCTACTTGGTTTGTTTCTGCTTTAATGTGTACATGTGTTTATTTTAGTATATCACCTATACACATTAGTGGAGCCCTTAGGATCTTTGCTTGATTACCAGCGTTGTGATGGCAGTCACACTAGTGGGGGCTGGGTAATCCACAAGCACATTCTTATGCAGGTCCCTAGTCGTAGGACTATCGAGACAGGGCATCGATACTCCGGAGTAGACTAGCGTATGCGCTTCTCATCCTAGTGTAGGAGACGGTCTGTCCCACAGCCGTCAGTACGTCGTACTTGAGATAGTATGCGGGTGCTCGTTAGGTTACGAGTACACTGGACAGGACTCGTCGGGAACTGTTGGTTGGTACTATACCTATCGTCAGTTATCAGTTCCCAGGTGACATGAGTACAACTTAGTCCGCTGACTTGACACTGTCATTTCGCCTCGAGTGTGTTCCCTCTGTACTTAGATTACTACCCTACCCCGGCTCAAAGGAGTCGTGCAAACAGGTAGTAGTTAGGTGCAGTCCCGAAGCACTTGGAGGCAGTGACGGTTAGACAGGATTCGTCTCTCCCGGTATTGGGAGTTGACATCGCGCTGTGTCAAGTCGTCCCTAGCCAGGGCAAGCGAGATATACTGGTAGGTTTTCAGTGTTATCTCAGGGTGTTCTGGGCTACACTCCGACACGACTTGTACCGCTATTAGGGGACTGACGTTTACCGCCCCCTAGGCCCGCCATGCGATGTTATCAGACGAACAGACCGGACTGTACGGAGATTGTCACATTCAGGCTCAGTAGGAGTTCAGATGGGTTTCACCTCGTCCGTCTTCTTGTCGGCATCTACTTGGGGACCGTTACGCACAGCTAGTGCCGCTTGCGGTCTGTGGTTAAACCCACTGCCAGCGTAGTGTCGAGTCTTTAGAGTCCCACACATAAAGATATTCGCCTTTAGGCAAAAGAGTAGAGGTCGCATGGTTTTGCGACAGGGTTCGGTCACATCGGTGCACTTGTGCACGTTTAGTGTCCGGACAGTTAACACTAGCGGGCTTTGGATTAAGCCAGATCCTAGGGTACGTTTTGGGATTGGTTTTATCTCGTTTGTATTCGTGTTCCTCGCAACACGGATGCGGGTGTGTATGCATAGTTGACAGAGAGACAGAGGCAGAGGATTCTCATTGGGGTTGTTGACTGTTGACTGTTGACCATTGACTTTTGCTAAACCCTAATAAGAATAAGAAATATGATTAATGATAATATTAATTAAGTATTATTGTGTCATGGTTGAGATTAGGGGTTGACTTTTTTTGACTTGTTGACTTTGTTGACCGGTTGACTAGTTGGACTAGTTGACCATCATCATTACAATGGCTATCATTTCATGGCAAAGACTTTTGCTTGCTTGTTTCTTTGTGCAAAATGAGTGCATGAAATGATATGGCCATTTTGACTTGAACCATCACATAATACTCAATTACTATTATGAGTTATCATGATTTTGGATTATGAGTGCTTGGATGCCAAAAGACTTACTCATTCTCTCATTTGCTTTCTCTCTCTTGCTTGAGCTCTCCCTCTTGCTCTTCCTCTTGCTCTCTCTCTAGCTCAAGGCAACTCCCTCTCATGAGTTGAGAAACATTGCCTTAGAGATAAAAGAAAACCCATATCACTTCTCTACTCATCCTAGTTCACAAGGTTTAGCAAACCAAGTGTTCTAGTTTCTTCTAGTTTGAAGAGAAGCCAAAGGTAGAAGCTTTCAGGTGATCCATCTTCGGTGCAAGGAGACGACGAGGTGAGGCTGAGCCGTACACCGCAAAGAGTTGAAGACGAAGGAGTTCAAGAAAGGTATAACCCTCTAACCGAGTAGGTAAAACTCTTGTTAGGTTTGTTAGATAGTTGTTTAACAAAGATCCGTATTTTGAGTCCATGTTACCATATCTTGAAAAATCGTTTTTCATCATTTCCGCAAGCCCGTAAGTACCGGGAGAGATAACGTGGACTTACAATTCCGTCAACTAGGAACCGATTAAAGGATGAACTTTTTGTTGGCTATAGTGCCCTCAAGGCATTATCATAGTCACAGGTATGTGATCATGATGATTGAGGGATGACCTATACCGATAAAACAGTCTTACTCAAGATGATAGTATGCTATCTGGTTTGTTTTTATCATCATGTACAAGTTGATAGAGACCATAGGATTCTTGCTTGACTACCAGCATTGTGATGGCGATCATATACGTGGGAGCTGGGGGTCTATAAGCACATCCTTAAATGTCCCTAGTCGTGGGAGTATCGAGACTGGGCATCGATACTCCAGTATAGACTGGTGTATACTTATCTAGACCCTGACGAGGGGCGGTGGCCGGTCTTACAAGCCATTGGTATCTGTTGTTCACCTAAGATAGTACACAGGTGCTCATTGGGTTTTGAGTACACTGGACGGACTCGCCAGGAACATGCTAGTTGGTATTATACCTATAGTCAGATAGCAGTTCCCTGGTGACATGTGTACAGGTTAGTCTGTCGACCTGAGATCGTCATTTGTCTCGTGTGAGTTCCCACTGTGATTTGATTACTACCCTACCACGGCTCAAACGAGTCGTGCAAACAGGTTTTATTTGGGTACATTCCCGAGCCACATGGAGGCAGTGAGCGGATCGTCGGGGATTCATCTCTCCCGGTATTAGGGGTTGATGTCGCGCAGTGCACGGGTGGCCATCACAAGAAATCCTCGGCCGGGGTATGTGAGAATTACCGATCCAGGATCGATAGTTTCTCAGGTAGTGATGAATTTCATACCGACACGAATTATCGCGTTGTTAGGGGTCTGACTTTATCCACCCTCTAGACTCGATATGCGATACTCTTAGACGAAAAACCTGGACTGTACGGATATTGTCACTGACAGGCTCAGTAGGGGTTCGGATGAGTTTGCTCGTCGGCCATCCTTTCGCTCAATACCTGAGTAGCCGTTACGTACAGCTAGTGCAGCTGACGTGCTTGTAGATAAACCCATTGCCAGCGTATTGACGAGTCTTTATAGTCCCACACAGAGGGTTTTCACGGTTCAGGCGATATGGTGTAGTTGTCGTATGTTGATACATACAGGTGTCCAATTAGATATGTGCACCGGTTGCACAGACTTTAATCGGACGGTTGATAATACTAGCGGCTTAGGATTAAGCCGGATTGTTAAATTAAGTTTTGATTTAATAATTGATATATGTATTTGTATATATGTATTCTAGTATTATTGCTCGCTATTCATTTTCTCTCTTTGGCTATTCGTATTTTCGTACGAATACGCGTATGTGTATTTCGATACATATACCGGGAAGTATTCCGTATTTGTACGGAATGACTTCTAGAAGATTTGCCACCTCATTATTGATTTTCCCTTTTAAGAAAATCATTTGTTTCATAATGAGGTGGAAAGGTGATTTGGGTCAAAGCATGGGTTTTGGGCATGTAGAGATTGATATGGTCTTATTTGTTTATTGTTAATTGGAAAAGGATTTTTGGGTGTGCATTTTTTGAGGGAGGAGAGAGAGGGCCGGCCACTTCTTGGAGTTGGTTTTCCTTTGCTCATTTGATCATTCATTTTTTGGGCACTCTCTCTAGATCACTCTCATTACACTGACACCCAAAAGACTTAACCATTTTTAGCTCATGCCTTTGATCATCACCTCCACATCATCCATGGTTGCTCTATGATCATTAGATTTTGAGAGAGAATTATAGTGACACTATCCCACACCCCTCACTCTCTACTACTAGCAATCCTAGAGAGTCGGTTGGTCTGCTTGGCGAACCTGGAGCTTGTGCCGTTTCCCTCGGGTAGATCATCGAAGATGAAGGAAGATCGGCGACCAAAGTCGATCCGCATCACTAGGAGCTTGGAAATGGTTGAAGACCCGAAAGACTTGGTTCATTAGGTATATCCATTTCTATCTCTTTTGTTAACTTGCTATTTTTAGGGTTAATGGTTTCGATCTTGGAAATCGGGTAATGGTAGCGCCGGGTTTTAGAAAAATTTTGTTCCGCATTTGGCCACGGTTCGATGGCCGGGGCGCTCCCATAACCTTTAACTTTTGGACCACCCTGGCCCTACTAGTATGATCTCATCATAATCCTGGTAGTCAGGTACATATCATAAGGTCTTTATCAACATGTAAGAGACAGACAGTATAAATACCAGTCTACATGTTAAGATAAAGGTAACCTGATAGCATACTATCATGTCGAGCAAGAAAGTTCTCAATATATAGGTCCAAGCATCCATTATTTCATCAATAATGGACTCTATGGCATACATATTCCTAACAAAGTGTGCGGTAGCTAATTGGTACTTATCTGTAACCATATGATGCGATTGGATTAGGGTAGTCATACGACTTTGTTGACTATGTTAAGGGTCGTACGGGTGAGTTTAATTCAATCAAGAAATGACGGGTTGAACTTGACTAGCGCTTATGATTTCTTAGGAATTTCAAGTGTTGAAATTTGCAACTCGGGATCCAATACCCACTGCGAGTAAGAGTTACTCCGGGAAGAATTTTGCACTTTACAATTAGCTAATCCAGTAGGTGTCTAGAAAGGTGTCAACGGGGTCATGCCTCTAGGAAAACGAGTTATATTTTTAATTAGGTCCGTGTGAAAGCACGGGGAACCTCCCTCGCAGTACCGATACCTGCCTGGCCGAACGATTGGCGAACTTGTAGGGTGTAATTAATTCCGGCTAATCTTACCTTTTATTGTTTGAAGGAAGATTTGAAAAAAATAGCGGGAGACATCCTGATTAGTTAAGATAATAACCAATCTAATCTTGCAAAGAGTGCACGCTAACGCGTTTCCTTCTCTCTCTCTCTCTCCAGGAAAAAACCAATGTCAGGCCTTAATCAAGATAATAAAATGGATGTACTGACCGAACCCTCCTTTTATACACGGCTAGGGAACGTTGTTCCCGCTCCATCTTATGACCGCTATAAGTCTGAGCAAGGGATATGCGAATATCAGGATTCCCACGCCACCCGTACGAAGAAACATCATGTTGATGCATCTTCTTCGGGTGTGTTCATTCCCGAGAACTGTTTCTCAGTTTGTTCTACGTCCTGGATATTGGATACCGGATCTGGATCCAAAGTATGTAATTTGTTACATGGGCTAAAGAAAGGTAGAGAACTGGGAAAGGGTGATAAATCCCTAACAGTAGGGAATGGTGCAATTGTTGCAGCCATGGCAGTTGGCGATTATCACCTTGTATTACCAACTAGTAATACATTGATTCTGAACGACTGTTACTACGAACCAAAGATGATGTGCAACATTATATTGGTTTCTTTGCTAACTAAAGAAGGATATAATCACACATTAGAGGATATAATGTTATGAACATTTTCCAAAATCATGTGTTGATTGCATCTGGTACGTTATGTAACGGTATATACGTTCATAATCAAAGTACATTCCTTAACGTACAGAACACAAACAAGAGGAAAAGTTCATAAATGAACGAAGCCTTCTTGGGGCACTGTAGACTAGGTCATATCAATGCGACAAGACTGACTATGTTGCATAAAGATGGTTATTTGAATCCATTCGAATTTTCATCTTATGAAACTTGCCAGTCATGTCTCAAAGGCAAGATGAACAAAACTCCGTTTAGTGGACACGGGGTAAGAGCTACTGATCTCTTGGGACTGATACATAGAGATGTATGCGGTCCTATGTCTACACATGCCAGGAAAGGTTTTTCGTACTTTATTACATTCACCGATGATCTCTCAATGTTCGGACATGTGTTCTTGTTGAAACACAAGTCTGAAACTTTTAAGAAATTCAAGGAATATAAGTGCGAAGTAGAAAACCAGACGGGCAAAAGTATTAAAATCCTACGATCTGATCGGGGAGGAGAATACTTGGGCAGGGAATTCCGTGATTATCTAAAAGAGAATGGGATTCTCTCTCATCTTACTCCTCCGTATACGCCATAGCACAACGGTGTATCGGAGTGGAGGAATTGTACCCTATTAGATATGGGGCGCTCTATGATAAGTACTGCTGAGTTGCGTATTTCTTTTTGGGGTTATGCGCTTGAGACAGCTGCATATCTATCGAATCAAGTTCCATCAAAATCTGTGCCTAAAACACCATATGAGATATGGAGTGGGGAGAGGCCATATCGTAAACGAGTTAAGATATGGGCTTGTCCGGCCTATGTTAAAAGACAAAATCCGTACAAGCTCGAGGCAAAATCAGTTCTATTTAAGTTTGTAGGAAATCCAAAGAATTAACAAGGATATATCTTCTACCACACTGAGGAACCAAAGGTGTTTGTTTCTCAATTTGCCACCTTTTTTGAAAAGGAATTTCTTGTAAAAGAAATTAGTGGTAATCAGGTAGAACTCGAAGAAGTTCCAGCAGCACAAATTACAACTGACAATTTTATGGAACAAGAGGATCCAATAGTACCTAATGAACCCCAGCCACTCCGTAGATCTAATAGGGTTCCTCACCCACCTGAGAGATACAGTGATTTTCTCATAGACGGTGGTAGCGAGGATTACATCATGGAAGATGATGACCCTACTAGTATCGAGCAGGCCATAACAAGTGGAGATTCGGTGAAATGGTTGGATGCTATGTGATCCGAGATGGAATCCATGTACACCAACAAAGTATGGACTTTGGATGTTGCTCCTGAAGGGGTAAAACCAATTGGGAGCATGTGGATCTTCAAAAAGAAGATTGGCGTAGATAGAAAAGTTGAGACTTTCAAAGCATGACTTGTGGCAAAAGGTTTTCGTCAATGACTTGGCGTCGAGTATGATGAAACATTTTCTCCTGTCGCTATGCTTAAGTACATCAGTATCCTACTTGCCATTGCTGTATACCATGACTACAAAATCTGGCGGATGGACATCAAGACGGCTTTTCTAAATGGTGATTTAGAAGAGAGCGTGTACATGACACTGCCAGAAGGCATTGTAGACAGTGGGAGCAACGGAAAGGTGTGCAAGCTGTTTAAATCCATCTAAGGATTAAAGCAGGCGTTGCAGAGTTAGAAAATCTATTTTGATGTGTTGGGTTATGCAAGCGTCCCGGCCATCAATCCGTGGCCAAATGCGGACCAAAAATTTTCAAAAACCGGCGCTAACACAACCCAATAACCCGGATCGACCCATAAGCCCTAGATAACAAAACTTGCATGGGAGCTAAACTAAAGGGTTGTAGTGATTAGACCGAATGATCCATGTCCTTCGATCTTGAACCATCTTCCCAAGCTCCTAGAGGCCTCCTTGATCAAGCTTGATCTCCGGTCTCCCTCTGTCGAAGATGATCCCCCCGAGAGTCTATGAATCGAGCTCCAACCTCATATATGAGGTAACTAAGGTACCTAGATCACTACACTAAATACCGTAGAAGAAGTAGAGAGTGATGGATGATTAATTTGACTCAAGACACCTAAGGTTTCTTAACACATGAATGGGTTTGGGTGGTGGAAGAAGAAGATGCCATGAGGATGAGAGTGTTGTAAGAGAGAGAATGGATAATGGTTTGAATTGATTTTTTTGTGTTGTGAGAATTAATAAATAATGGATCCATCCCAAATAATATCTTAAGTCTCCAAAATATCTTGAGTCAACAAAAAATATCTCAAGTCAACAAAATTCTCACAACAAACAAAAATCCCTAAGCATGCTAGAATAGTCTCCATGGGTCACTACTAAGCCATGCCACAAAAAATGCAATAAACACATCATCCTCCACCTCAATAATCTTTTAATCCAAAAAGGTCTAAATCATAATGAGGTGTAATCTTCTAAAAGTAATCATGTAATAAATTTCAAGAATACCCCTCATCCGTATATACATACCCGCATCCGTATTCCAAAGAATACGAATACATTGAGTCGAAAATAATCCAACAATATATTACTAGGATCCAGCTTAAACCAAAACCCACTAGTATTATCCGTCTGAACATCATTCGTGCACAAGTACACGTACGTGATCGAACCCTGCCATAAAACCATACGGCCTCTATATCGTTTCGCCCGAAGCAGGGAAACCCTCTATGTGGGACTCTAAAGACTCGTTAATACTCTGGCAATAGGTTTAACTACAAGTACGTCAGCGGCACTAGCTGTACGTAACGACTACCCAGGTATTGAGCGAAAGAGAGACCGACGAGCAAGCTCATCCTGAAACACCTACTGAGCCTGACAGTGACAATATCCGTACAGTCCGGTCCGTTCGTCTATTTGTATCGCATATCAAGTCTATGGGGTGGATAAAGTCAGACCCCTAATAACGCAACATCTAGTGTCGGTATGAAACCCATCACCCACTGAGAAACTACTAATCCAAATCAGTAATTCTCGACTACCTTGTCTAAGGATTTCTAGTGATGGCCACCCGTGCACAACACGACATCAACCCCTAATACCGGGAGAGACGAATCCCCTAACGATCCGCTCACTGCCTCCATGTGGCTCGGGACTGTATCTAACTAAAACCTATTTGCACGACTCTTTTGAGCCGTGGTAGGGTAGTAATTAAAGCACAGTGGGAACTCACACGAGACAAATGATGATCTAAGGTCGATAGACTAACCTGTACACATGTCACCAGGGAACTTGACAATAGGTATAATACCAACTAGCATGTTCCCGGCGAGTCCGTCCGGTGTACTCTGTTAGTTATATGTATGCCCTAGAGGCCATTATTGTATATGTGATGTATATTATAGTGGATGCTTCGATATATATAGAGAGGACTTTTTGCTCGACATGATAGTATGCTATCTGGTTGCTCTTTATCTTAATATGTTGACTTGTATATGTGATGTTGTCTTGCTCTCACATGTTGATAAAGCCTTTAGGTTGTGCACTTGACTATCAGGACTATAATGAAGATCATACTAGTGGGGCCAAGGGTAGTCCGCAAGTAAACCCTAAAATTTTTCCTAGTCGAGGTTGTATCGAGACAGGGCATCGATATTCAATAATAGACTAGCGTATACGCATCTTGACCCATATGATGGGCGATAGATGATCTCACATCCATTGGTGTTTGACATTAAAGATGGTGTACGGGTGCTCAGTGGAGACTGGGTATACTGAACGGACTCGACGAGAACTCCTAGTTAGTATTATACCTATCGTCAGATAGCAGTTCTCTGGTGACACTGATACATGTTAGTCTTTAGACCCCGGATTGTCATAGAGTCTTGTGTGATTCCCATTGTGCTTTGATTTCCACCTTACCATGTTCAACAGAACGTGCAAAACGGTGGCTTTTGGGTACAGTCCCGAATCACATGGATGCAATGAGCGATAGGAGGGGATTCGTCCCTCCCGGTATTGGGGGTTGAGTTCGTTGTGCTCGATTGGCCATAACGATAAGTCCCTGGACAGGGCTGCTACGGAGATTTACTGATAAGTGTTATCGGTAGTTTCTTGACCCGTTATGAGCGTCACATCGGCACGACTTATCGGTTATTGGGGTCTGACGTTTACCACCCCTATACTAGATATGTGACATATCAGACTGTCACGACCTGAATTTAGTTCGTGACCGACACTTAAATCACGCAACGTCTAAAGGCGCAACGTAAATTAAGTAAGCTGAAACCCAGAAATCTAAACCATTTTTAAGAAAATATAAGAGGTGAAGTTTAGAAATAAAGGTATAATGAATCATGTTTTGTCTTTTAAAATTTCGGGCAGCACCCCCTCATATATTTTGATCCAAAACAGATATACAACAATATATTGGCATCCCCAAGCGGGAGCTAGCTCTTAGCCAATCGGCGGGTTCACAACCACGCAAAACAGAATATAAGTATACGACGCCCAACGGCGAAGATCAACATAAGGAAAATGTAAAGCAAGACATCAAACCCACCAAGAGAACATATAACCCATCGCTCAAGTCTCGCAACTACAAGTCTTGCTAAGTCTTACTACTTATACAAATACTAGTTTCTGATTGATGGAGTTGACTAGATACAATAGGAATAATAATACGAGAGTGGCACGATCCAACATGTACCACCTACTAAAGAGAATCACTCGAAAGTAAGCTGTGTGCCAGCGATGCCGCTACTGATCCATGCGGTCAACCTGCAAGAACTATGGCACAACGGGGGTGAGTTGCCAACTCGTGAGTAGAAAACATCATCAGGAAGAAATCGAAATAAATAATGATTCCTAGGTCAACTATATTATAAAGGTAATACTATGATATCTAGGGTGACCGTATCTGCATATGTGCCAACAATATAATTAATGCATGTATGCATGTGGCTAACATCCTACCATATAATAAATGTCTGTATGCATGTGGGTCTCATCTACGTGTCAACCAATGATACAACAACATCATGCATGTAAATATCATGAAAGAATATGCATGAAAGTATGAGGATATAAATCAATGTGTGTCCCTCGCGACACATCAAAATCATGAAACCTGAGTGTCCAACATCGACACTCGAAACATCATGAAACCCGTATCCAGCATCGACATGTAAATCCTCATATATCTTGAGCTCTGTCAGTCCGGATCGGCCCATGGGCACCGTCTGTTCGGATCGGCCCTCGGGCTCCTACAGAATGGATCAGCCCCTATCCATCTCTCGACTCCGGTCGGTATCCTCCGGATAACTGTTAGTTATATGTGTGCCCTAGAGGCCATTACTGTACATACAATATATATTATAGTGGATGCTTGGACATATATATGGAGGACATTCTTTCTCGACATGATAGCATGCTATCTGGTTGCTCTATATCTTAACATGTACAATGATTGTCTCTATGTAACTTGTTGATAAAGCCCTTAGGATAAGTACTTGACTACCAGGATTATGATGAAGATCATACTAGTGGGGACAGTGTAGTCGCTAAGTACATCCTTCAAATGTTCCTAGTCGTAGGTGTATCGAGATAGGGTATCGATATACCAGAGTAGACTAGCATATAGCTTCTCGACCCATGTAGATGGGCGATGGATGATCTCATATCCATTGGTGTTTGACATCAGAGACAGTATACGGGTGCTCAGTGGAGACTGGGTACACTGGACGGACTCGCCGAGAACTCCCAGATAGTATTATACCTCACGTCAGATGGATGTCCTCTGGTGACACTGGTACAGGTTAGTCTATAGACCCGAGATCGTCATAGATTCATGTGTGATTCCCACTGTGCTTTGATTTCCACCGTACCACATTCAAGAGAACGTGCAAAACGGTGGCTTTTGGGTACATTCCCGAATCACATGGAGGAAATGAGAGATAGGAGGGTTTTCGTCTCTCCCGGTATTGGGAGTTGATGTTGCGCTGTACTCGAATGGCTATAACAGGAAGTCCCTGGCCAGGGCCGCATCAGAGATATACTGGTAAGTGTTATCAGTAGTTTCTTTACCCGTTATGAGCCTCATATCGACACGACTTAACGAGTTACTGCGGTCTGACGTTTACTAGAAGAGATATGCGACATATCAGACGAAGAGACCGGACTGTACGGTAGTGTTACTGATTGGATTTGCAGGTGTGTGAGCAGGCTTGCTTATTGATCTTCTGATCGCTCAATACCCAGGTGGCCTTTACGTTTCGCAGACCGCTTGCTGCTTGTGGGTGTTTGATATGATCATCACCTACTGCCGGCGTATTGACGAGTCTTTAGAGTCCTACACAAAGGTTTCCTGGCTCAAGTGAAACGGAGTAGGAGCAAATATGTGATATGTGCGGGACCGAGATTAATATGATATGTGATACCGTATTCTATTCTGGCATTTTATGACATCGGTCGGTTATATGCGATATAGCCGGGTTATCGGATCAAGAGTTGATTCGATAAGTTGTTACATATAAATATTAGTCGGTTATTTGTGATATATCCAGATTATTAAATCAAGAGTTGATTTGATAATCTAATGTATAATTATGTATTTGATATATTAATTTACATTAACTAGTATTAGCTCACTTATGTTTTCTTTTCTCACTTGATGTGCACATTGTATATATGTGATTTGTATATTTGTGTACATGTTTGTGTCATGCTAGGTTACAAATGCAACATATTAGTATGAGACTTATACCATACTAGGGTTTGTGTTTGGGTTTTATTTATCATTAAGTAATTTACAAAACATTTGAATTAGTCATGGATAAGCTTGTATAAGCTTATGGACACATTGACTTATTCAACTCTTTTGTCATTGCTTAAGATATTTGTTAACCCAACCCTTAACTTTAGCCCTTGGTTTATTCTCTACATGAGTTAAGCATGAGAGGATAACTCACCATGGTTGCATTTCTAACCTCATGAATTATTTATTCATAACTCTCATTCATCTCTCTTCTTCTTCTTCTTCATGAGCGCAAGAAAAATGTTTTCTTGGGTTTTGAGAGGTGATGAAATATTATGAGAAAAATAAATCTAAAGTGACCCAGCTTCCTACTTCATCATCCTCTACTACTTACCATTTAGTATAAGGTGTTTGCTTCACTAATTCCATAATTAGTGAAGAGATAGCTTGGGTTAGTGTCTCCTTGACATAGATCATCTTCGGCCTCGAAGTCTTCAAGCAAGCTTGATCCGTACATCTTGTGGAACCTCTCTTGAGTCCGGGAGTTCATGATCGCAGCGAAGGGACGACTACACGGAGCTAATGAAGTGAAGGACCGGTCTACAAAGATTGTATTCCTTGTTCACTTTACTTGCAAAGTTGTTTGCTTTTCATTCCGTCGGATTTCTAGTATACGATTCTAGGGTTAGGGTTACCTAGAATGACAAAATTTTGAAATTGGCATGTTAGATGCCTCCCGAAACCTTGCTGCTGTGCTAGGGAACCCTGCAGTGGTATCAGAGTCATGCTAGAAACTTAGACGGATTTTTTTAAGATTACGAAACTGAAATACTCCGAAACTTGAAACACGAAAATGTAGTTTCTGTCGATTTTAAAAAGTCCTCTAAAAATTTTTTAAACAAGTACAGAGTGTTATATGGGATATATCATGAACGCGGTGAAAATTTTAGAGTGTTTGCTCAGATTTTGGCCGAGCACAAGATGGTTGGGGCCGGCCACTTTCTGGTGTTTTTGCCTGAAATTTTCACTGTGTTCCAGTGTCTGGGTTTTGGTGTTTCAGGTGTTGTTTGTTTTTGCTAATTTTGCATGTGATGTAATCTTACACTATAAGCAATTCGAAGTGTTTCGTATTCATAGTTTTAACATTGTTTCGGGTTATTCACATATTGTCTAGGCGAAGTTAAAAAGTTCGATCGAATGTCAAAAACCTATTTTTCCAAGTTTAACGTATTCGGAAAAACATGCAAGTAATTCTATGAATCTTCTAGAAGAATGAAACCCTAACTCGACTTTTTTGGATTGCGGAACCGCGGTCATATCCTAGGGTTTGCCGACATAAGTGAGGCTTGAGTCTGCCCTTCTACGGCTGGTGCATAGGTACTGTGGCATATTCTGGGAATTATTGAACTAGGCTCAAGTGTTGAGCTATCGGGAAATTATGGGACTTTGATGAATTGATCGAAAAGTTTAACGTCGTCCGGATATTATGTGATGAGATACAATATTTGGAATACACAAATGTAGATATGAGATAACTAGTTTGAATTTTATAAATCTAGCAGTTTAGTCTCATTTGATCGGTTGCCACGGGATTTTGATATGATCAAAAGTCCGTCGCAATCACGTAGCATACGCGGATACTCGCCGGGTAACATTATTAGATAGCCACGCTCCATAGCCCCGACCAAGTGACTGTAGGAGAACCCCATCGCCAAAAGCATCCGTTCGTGTGCTCGCGGTAGCGGTGTTCCGCCTTATTGCACTTCGTCGACGGCATCGGGAGGATGCGGCCGTCTACTAAAGTTTCCGACGAGCATTCGATCAGGATGTCGGGAATCTTGTTGAATTGCCTGACTTGATATTGAAAAGTGTTTTCGAGATCGAGACTAAAATGCGGGGTTTATAATTGTTAGGCATGTGATGTCCAAGGAATTCATTTGGTTAGGCATGTGATGTCTAGGTGGTTGCGGATTCCAACTGTTGTATTTTTTCACTTTCTTTTCTGCGACCGTAAGTGTAATATGTGGTGTATCGCCGGTTTCATTGCTATATGTCAACGACAATTGCGATACACATATTTACTTACGTTGATGACATGTGATGTTATGTGTTGCTGTAATATGTTATATTGGATCGTCGTGTTTTGAATAGCCGGGGGTTTTATGTGAGATGAGAGTTTTTCATTTTCATTCATGTAAAATTCATTGTATATAATATTCTTTTATTGGGGCACTTTCGGGTTGAGGATGATGTCACCATTGTATATTATTTACTTTTCCGCATTAGGATAGACCCAAGGTGGGGAGCATAAGTAACCGGGTTCTAGGGTGCAGTGGGAGACTATCTCGAGGAGTCGGGGCCGGGTCTCCTAACTCTAGAATTGGTAGGGTTGCTTGCCGCTCTCGTAGGGGTCTAGGGATGTGGGTTTGGCTATTCATCACAACCGTGGAATCTGTGTTTTATACGGGCTTAATATAAAACCCGGAAATCCTAGTATATCCAATATTTCATATGTTGTGTTCTGCTGCGATATTCTGTGATGTGATCACTGTATATGTTGAGATAGATATTGTATATAGTATATGTGATATATTATATAGACGTTGCTTATGTTTTACACCCGCGCTAGCACTGTCCTGCTCTGTCCTTAGTTACCTAACCTAACAGTGCACGAGGGGACATCGAGGCGAACGCGGATGGCATAAGCGTACATTGTATTTATCTATGATGTTTAGGTAACTTAAAATGATGGGACTTCATTAATGAGATTAATTAAATAAAATAAACCTAAAGATGTTGTAGAAACTTGTCTCGAAAACTGGTAGCTCTAGTTCTTGCTTTACATAGCGGTATTCCTTGTAGAATATCCATCACCTTATTCGATAAGGAAAGAGCCGAGATCCCTTCACCGGGAGTGACCTCTTTAGCAATAATTGGCAGATGCTACAACCCTCGGTTTGTCTTTTGATTGCTTTTCTAGTTCTTGCTTTGCATAATGGTATTTGTGAAATATCCTGCACCTCATTCGATGAGGAAAGAGCCGAGATCCTTCACCGGTAGTGACCTCTTTAGCAAAACTAGTAAAAGCCTAAAAAACACTCCATTTTAAATCACTCGATTCTACGACGATATCAAGTTCATTAGGCAAAAGGTTTTCTTAAAAACCTGTCGTAGCCCTCCGTCATTTTAGATAAGTAATAATTAGTATTCGTGCTGCGTTTGTTGACCTCTGTCAAGGCGTAGTATGGGGTTGCTGATTACTGCTTATCTGCAAAGAATATGATGCGATTGAGTTAGGGTAGTCGTGCGACCTTGTTGACCTCTGTCAAGGGTCATGCGGGTGGGTTTAATTCAATCAGAAAATGACGGGTTGAACTTGACTAGCAGCCTCTGGTTTGTTGACCTCTGTCAAGGTCATAGTACGCTAGGGGCAGAAAATTATTGGGAATTTCAAGCGTTGAAATTTGCAATGAGATTGCATACCTTCTATGAGATAGTTGGATCTTGATACCCACTGCGAGTAAGAGTTACTCCTGGAAGAGTTTTACACATCACAATTAGCCGATCAAGTAGGTGTCTAGAAAGGTGTTAATGGGGTTATGCCTCTGGGAAAACGAGGTTTATTTTAATTAGGTACATGCGAAAGCACGGGGAACCTCCCTCAAAGTACCGGCACTGGCCTGGCTGAATGATTGGCGAACTTGTAGGATGTAATTAATACCGGCTTGTCTTTCCTTTTAGGATTTGAAGGTAGATTTGACTAAAACAATGGGAGCCATCCTGATTTGATAAAATAATAACCAAATCTAATCTTGCAAGAGCGCACGCAGAGTGTTTTCTTCTCTCTCTCTCCAGGTAGCGACCATGTCACGCCTTAATCAAGATAATAATATGGATGTATTGACCGTACCAGCTTGTTATACTGAGCTGGGAAACGTTGGTCCCGGTCCAACTTATAATTGTTATAACACCGAGAAGGAAATAGGGGATTACCAGGATTCCCGTGCCGCCCAAACGAAGAAAGTACATGATGATGCATCTTCTTCGGGGGTGTTCATTACCGAGAACCGTTTCTCAGAATTCTCTATGTCCTAGGTATGAAATACGAGATCAGGATCCCATATATGTAATCTGTTACATGGGATGCAGATAGTTAGAGAACTGGGAATGGGTGATAAGTTTCAAGAGTTGGAAACGGTGCAAGTGTTGCAGCCAAGGTGTTGGCAGTTATCACCCTGTATTACCAAATATATTGATTCTGAACGAATGTTATTTGATACCGAACCTGATATACAACATCATATCAGTCTCTTTATTTAGTAAAGAAGGATATACTTTTGTATTGTTGGATAATGTTTTGAACATTTCCTATATCAAGAGTTGATCGGTTCAGGCATGTTATCTAAAAGCAAATACATTCTAAATCAAATTACAGTTCTTAACGTACAGAACACACACAAGAGAAAGAGTTCAGAAATAAATGAATCCTTCTTGAGGCATTGCAGACTAGGTCATATCAACTGTGACCCGACTAGCTAAGTTACATTTATATGCATATTTAAATCAGTTGAATTTACATCTTGTGAAACTTGCCAGTCATGTCACAAAGATAAGATGACCATAGCTCCGTTTATTGGAAATAGAGAAAGAGTTAATGAACTCTTGGGATTGATACACATTGATGTATGTAAGTCCCTTGTCTAACATATGCCAGGACCGGTTCTTTGTACTTCATTATATTCATTGATGATCTCTCAAGATTCGGACATATGTTCCGGTTGAAACACAAGTCTGAAGCTTTTGAGAAATTTAAAGAATATAAGTTATAAGTAGAAAACAAAAAAGGGGTATAATTATTATGTCCTTCGATGTGATTGAGGAGGAGAATACATGAGCACGGAATTCCTGGACTATTCTAAAGGAGAATGAGTTTCTCTCTCAGCATTACTCCACCGTATACACCACAGTACGTCGGTGTATCCGGGCGGAGCAATCACACCCTATGAGATATGGTGTGCTCTATGATGAATACTAATGAGTTGTCTATTTCCTTTCGGGGGTTATGCACTTGAGAAGTTGCATACCTATTGAATAGGGTTCCGATCAAATCAGGTGCCTACCACTCCATATGTAATATGGTATGGGAAGAGCCCATCATTTAAGGATGTTAAGATTTGGGTTGTCCGGCCTATGTCTAAAAGCAAAATCCGGACAAGCTCGAGACAAGGTTAGTTCTGTGGATGTTTGTTGGATATCCCAAGCATTCGCAAGGGAATATCTTCTACCACATCGAGGAACAAAAAATGTTTTGTTTCTCAGCATGCAACCTTTTAGAAAGGGAATTTCTTGTGAAGAAATTAGTGGTCATGAGGTAGAACTGGAAGAAGTTCCAGCTATACAAACTGCAGTTGATGATTTGGTAGAACCGGAGGATTCAATAGTTCCCGACAAATCTCAGCCTCTCCGCCGATCTGGTAGGGTTCCTCATCCACTTGAAAAATACTTCTGTTTTATCAATTACAGTGGGAGCGAGGATTGCATCATGAGATGATGACCCAACTAGTTTCGAGCAGGCCATCAAGAGTGGAGACTCTGTGAGAATGGTTGGATGCTATGGGATCTGAGATGGAATCCATATACACCAACAAAGTATGTGTAGGATTACAAGGCACTCTCAGAAGGGTCTATAAGGCATCAACCATGCCCGATTTAAAATTTAGACGTGCCGACCAACTCTAACAAAGATCTTTAAACTAGAGATTAGGCGAAACATGTAGGGTTACTAGGCACTCTAAGAAGGTTCTACAAGGCATCAACCATGCCCGATTAGGATTTTAGTCGTGCCGAACAACCCTAAACAAGATCTTTGCTAGATAATTAGGGTTTCACATGCAAGTAAATATCATTTACGACTAAGTGAATACGAAATACAACCTTTGTAGATCGGTCCTTCACTTCTAAAGCTCCTTGTTATAGACCCTTCGCTGCGATCATGGTTCTCCTGGGCTCTTGCATGGCTTCACGAGGCGAAAGAAGCGTCCTTGCTTGAAGTCTTCGAGGCCGAAGATGATCTACGTCGAGGGAATACCAACTCAAGCTATTACTTCACTAATCTAGAGAATCAGTGAAGCAAACACCCTAAACTAAAGTGTTAGTCTAGTAGAGGATGGAGAAATAGGAAGTGGGTTCTCTTTAGAATTTGTTTTTTCACAATCTTTCACTCTCTTTTGAAAACCCTAGCAATCTTTTCTTTTGCTCAAAGAAGAAGAAGATGAACCAAAGAAAAGATGAGGATAATTATCAAGTCAGAGAGCTAACGATGGGTGAGTGAGTATCATATACTAACTCATGTAGAGACATAATCATGGCTAAGTGTGATGGTCAGGTTAATAAATATCCAAAATAAAAACAAACTTAGTGGACTTAGTCAATGCATCCACAAGCTTCCACAAGCTTCATGCATTTTTCTAATCTTCCACTAATTTTGTAACTACTTTAAATATTAAACCCAACATAACAAATATCATGGTGTAAGTCTCGTACACTCATGAATGTTGTATCAACAACCATGATACAAAAAGAAAACACATTTTAATATATATCACATATATATTAAAGTTGTGCACATGTGAGAAAAATCCTTAAGTGAACAAATGTTAGTTAATGTAAATTAGTATATCATATATACAATTATACACTAAATTATTAAATCAACACTTGACTTAATAATCCAGTTATATCTCATATAACCGACTAAAATCCAATGTATCGACTTATCGAATCAACACTTGATTCGATAACCCGGCTATATCTCATATAATCGAACGATACAAAAAGTCGTGAGAATAGAATACAGTATCACATACACGCATTATTCTCGGTCCCGCACATATCACATATGTGCTCCTATTTCGTTTTTCCTGAGCCAGTAAAACCTTTATGTAGGACTCTAAAGACTCGTCAATACGCCGGAAGTAGGTGATAATCACATCAAGCACCCACAAGCCGTCAGCGGTACTAGCTGGACGTAAAGGCTACCCGACTATTGAGCGATCAGAAGATCAGCATGCAAGCCCGCACCAACTCCTGTAAAAGCCTGACGGTAACACTTCCCGTACTGTCTAGTCTCCTCTTCTGATATGTCGCATATCAAGTCTAGGAGTGGTAAACGTCAGAACCCAATAACCGATAAGTCGTGCCGATGTGAGGCTCATAACGGGTCGAGAAACTACTGGTAAGACTTACTAGTAAATCTCTAAATCAGCCCTGGCCAGGGACTTCCCTGTTATGGCCAATCGAGCACAGCGCAACATCAACCCCCAATACCGGGAGAGACGAAACCCCTCCTATCGCTCATTGCCTCCATGTGACTCGGGACTGTACCAAAAAACCACCGTTTTGCATGCCCTCTTGGACGTGGTAAGGTGGAAATCGAAGCACAATTGGAATCACACAAGACTCAATGACGATCTCGGGTCTACAGACTAACCTGTACAGGTGTCACCAGAGAACTGCCATCTGACGTGAGGTATAATACCATCTGGGAATTCTCGGCAAGTCCGTCCAGTGTACCCAGTCTCCACTGAGCACCCGTATACCATCTCTGATGTCAAACAACAATGGATATGGGATCATCCATCGCCCATCTCATGGGTCGAGAAGCATATACGCTAGTCTACTCTGGTATATCTGTAACCCTTCGAAAATCGTTTAGGCAGTTTTTCGGTAATCGGCTAATTTTTCGGCTTTTTCCGTAAAAGGTCAAAATAGGTATTTTTCATTGTAGATCTAATTATACAAAATTTAGATAAGATATTACTATAATTTTGTCACTAAAATGTCACTAATAATTTTCTAGTTAAATAAAAAAAAATTCGTAATTAATTATTTTTTTATTATTTTAAGCCTTTTTAAATACATTAAATTAGTGATAAATACAAATTTAATTAGGTAAATTTCATAATTAGGAGTCTTTATAAGCTAAAATATGGTGTTAATAAAATTATATCATGACTTGCAAACTTTTGGTTTTAGGGTGGGAAATTTAATGAAAAAATGGTGTAAAATGAGGTTTTTTTTGTAAATTGTTGACATGAAAGCATTAAATGACAACATGGGGTGTTTATTGACCTAGAAACTTCTCCAAATTTCCCCACACCCTCCTCCTCTTCCTGCTGGTCGAATTTCAGCAGCTCCCCCTTCATTTCTGACTTCATTTCTTGCTTCATTTCTTTGCTAAAATTCAATGAAAATTCACAAATTTCCATCTCCATTCAAAGCTAAACCCTAATCCACTCTCTCCTCACCCAAAGTAGTTCAAAAACTTGATGAAAGGAGGCTTTCTTGGTGACTTAATCAAGCTAGGGTTCCACTTGTGAGGTAAATCCTAAACTAGTTTGTTAAGTTGTAGTTTATGCGTGCTAAAATTCAATTTTGAAGTATTAATTTAGTTGTAATTAATTGTTCATAAAAAAAATCAAGAATGGAATTGATTTTGAACTAGGGTTTGAAGCATGGTTGTTAGAGTTAAGTTAGGGTTTGGTTTTCTAATTGGTTAGAGTTGTAAATTGTGTAATGATACACTCGCTAAATCGATAAAATTTTGATGTTTGTATCGAATCGGTATTGAAATTGCTTACTAGATTTTTACAAAAATTATAATGTGATCAAATTGCGTTATGTTAACGATATAATTAGCTTCGTATAGGACTATTAGAGTGTGTGAACGCGGGGTTTCGTCTAGTCGGGTTGTAGTTTTGTCAATTTCCCCGAAATGACGATTCTAGTTAAAGGTTAGCGATTTTCGTGCGTTTTCCCGCGCACCGAGTGCGTGTTATGTTTAATTCGAGAGCGTCAATATTTGTATAATGTGACTTGCATCGTTTTAGGTTATGTAATCTTATGCTTGGTGTTGTGCAAATATAGGATCGGTCGGGGAAACATCGGACACGGCGCGTAAAGGCAAGGCGGTGGTCGGATCGGATTAGCGGGGATTTCAGGTGAGTAGATGTATTCATCTATAGGGGAATCTTCTGAATGGCGCGAGGCGCCCCCTCTAGTTAGGATTACCCTACTTTTTGCAAGATTCATATTGTTAGCTAGCTTATCCATTCATGTACACTGCATACCCTTATAGCGAACAGTATATTAGATTGCATGGACATTCATCCATACTTATGCGATATCACTTTGTAGGACACGAACACCATTACCATTGGCATCTGTTGCACGCGCACCATTCATGTGGCACACACGCCTTTGGTAATTGCCATGCCACGTGCACTATAGAACCTGTTTATCATAATATCGCCACTTGCATTCATACTTGATATATGAAATTGCATAGCATACGTATACCTCGCATCATCATCATATTTATATAGATTTCTAGCAAAATTCACATCGTATGCATTGATATCATAGACATTTATCATATATAACATGTGGACATTATGATTTTCTTGAGGATTTCAGTATTGCTGCGATTTCTGGATTTTTGGGGAAAACCGCAAGAATTTAACAAAACCTTATATTTATCATTTTCAAAACATAGTTGCGGTTTTCTCATGATGTATGTGTCGTCCACCATGAGTTTTCATGTTTTCTGTTGGATTTCGAGACCCGATTCGAGGAGTGGATGAACCGTTTCGGGTACATGGTGGGCCCGGTATGGTACCCCGGGGCAAGAAGATCGAGTTGTAGACGATGAGCCTGGCAAGGGAAGACTACCTACCGGTGATGTCTGGCGCGGTGGATATCCTGAGGATACCGATCGTTGTCGTGAGATTTATGATATGGGCCGATCCGGACTGACGGAGCCCGATATTGAGACAGATATGATTCCTATTTGGTGTCGATGCTTGACACGGGTTTTCAGATGATTTCTTGATGGTACTTAGCTATTATACAGATATTCATTTTTTAAAGTTAAGAATTCAATACCCTTAGCATTTAAAACACTTAAAGACTTAATAATGACATTGCATACCTGTGCATGCATACTAGAGATATTATATCACATATGGACATGCACGTTGTGGTGCATTGCGTGCATTTTTACGATTGCCTTATTAGATGTTATATTTACTCACGAGCTGGCAACTCACCCCCGTTGTGCCACAGTGTCTTGCAGGTCGGACTCATCAGTCTTGTAGCGGCGGCTATCTTATGATAGGCTCTTTTTGCTCAGACTCGCGACATCGCCCGTAGGTGGGTTGCGAGCACACTTTATTTCTTTTTGCTTTATCATTGTATCTAGAATTCTCCATTTACCACTTTATATTGTATATGCGACCTAGTGATGAGACTGAGAGATCTGTATATTTGTGGTTTCTTTTGGGTCGAGCTCACTTGAGCCGACATGTGTTTTCTGGTATTCTGCATTTCTTTTATGCTCTTTTTCTTGATATTACTATTATATTGCATGTGGTTGTGATCTGCCTTGGGCGAAGAGCTAGCTCCCTCTTGGGGATGCCATTTTATGATTACAGGTTTATTATCTTGTTGTACCCATTTTGGGGGATAGAAAATACAGGGGAGACTCTGCCGAAATTTTCGGAAATTTTTGATGTTTTAAAAAGAGATTCTATGCAACTTAAATGATTTTAAAAACCGTTTTCATTAAAGGTTTTCCTTCACTCTCTTTTGTTTTCGGTTTAGATTCTTCTGGGCTTTGGCTGACTAAGGTTACGGTACGCCTTTAGACGTCTCGTAATCTAAGTGCCAGTCACATTCCGTACTTTCGGATCGTGACAAAGTTGGTATCAGAGCGTAGGTTTTACCTTTCTGAGTGTAGGATGACCTTGGTAGATGGAGTAGGTGACTTAAGCAGAGTGGCATAGCGTGGGTATGATCCGCGGCATACTTACGATACGGTACTCCGCCTAAGTGACCTTAGGACATAATTGCTTGTATTTCCTTTCTTGATTCCTTGCATTCCTTGATCCAATTGCGATGTTCTTATCAGTCCTGTTGTAGCGTCTTGAAAAGTCGTTTTGGTGTTTTCCTGAAATTCGGTGAAAATTCGGTATTTTTCCGAAAACCGTCTTTCTCGTTATTTTGCAGTTAGGGCTAATTATACTTAAAATGGATAGGTAATTGCTTGTTTTTAGTAGCTAATGAGTTAATTATGAAATTCTGGTCGTTTAAAAATTTTCCCTAATTTTTCAATTTTTTAATATTATTTTAAGCCGGTAAGAAAATACATTAAATTAGCGATAAATACAAATTTTTCCGGGCTAATTTTAATCTCTAAAATTATGATAATTATAATCTAGTGATAACATAAATTTTTAGTAATTTATTTTGATTTTTAACAAATTTTTATGTTATGAAACGAATTTATTGAATTTTAAGCTAAAACTTGCAATTTTTGAGTTGTAGGGGGCCTTTTTGCATAAAATTTCTTTTGTAAAACCCCTCTCTCTTTTTCCTCATCCCTAGGACAGCCCCACCTTGTGTGAGACCAGAAATTTCTGGCCTCATTTCTTGAGTTGCTTTCTTGAGTTGAATTTGATAGTTTATGGTTTTATTTTAATTAAAATGAATAAAGTATGATACATTGACTTTGGAGACTTGACCCATGACTTTTCCCCACTTGCCCACACCCTCCCCCTTACCTCATTCTGGCCGAAACTGAACCTCCTCTTCTTCATCTCTTTTCTTTTCATTTTTCTTCAATTTCCTTCAAAAACCACATCAAAATCCATGATTTAATTCAAAAATCCAAACAAAATCCTTATGCTATCATTATCCTTAGCCATTCTTGCTTGGATCTTGGTGTTTGAGGCCATCATTTGGAGCAAAATCCATTCTTTCTAGATCTCAAGTGAGGTATAATTCTCATCAAAGTTACTTTCTTTTGTTGCTAAATTCCTCTAAATGCATGGTTTAGTGTTAAAAGTTAAATAATTTCTAATCTAGTTTAAAAAAATGAAAGAGTAGTTTGTTTAACTAGGGTTTTGAAGCCATGTTAGTTAATTAGCTTGTCTTTTAGTTAATCTAGTTGTTAATTAACTAATCTATATGATCACCTTGTTTATGTAGTTTTCAATTATGCTAATTTAGTTAAATTTAGAAGTGTGAAATTGTTGTTTTAGGATTTTCAAGAGAAGGTTTTTGTATGGAATTGGATTGTGAAACATGTTAATGAGTTGTTTAGGGTTTAGAAATCCATTATTAGGGTAATTAAATTATTTTGCTGTCTAGTGTTTTGCTAACCTTAATCTAAGTGGTTAACTTGCCTATTAGGCTAAAATCTAGTGTTAAATTAAGGTTTTTCATATATAGTTTGGTTTATGTTTGCTAATTACAAAAATCAAGAGAAGGTTTTGTTTATGGAAATTAGGTTTTTAAGCATAGTTGATGGTTTAAAATTAGTGTATTGGCTAGCTATTTGGTTAGTTTGGATGTTGGTGTTGGGTGGTGTTGACTTTGTCGCTATATTGTCGATGTTTGCATCAAATTGCAATTTCTAGCTTACTAGGTTTTTATTAAAATATTGTGGCGAATTTAATTGCGATATCTAGATTATTTTGTTGGCATATCCTATGATATTTAGGATGTGTGAGTGCGGATTTTTTAGTAATCGGGTTGTAGTTTTGCCGGGCGACCAAATCGGCGTTTTTTGGCAGTTTTTGCGATTTTCGCGTGTGTTCCGCGCACTTTGTGCACGTTGTACCTAGCTAGCGAACTTTAGTAGTTTCGTTGGGGTTTTGCGTCGTTCTTGATATGTAACCTTATATTTGGTATTGATGTAAATTCCAGGTTCGGTCGCGGAGACGTCAGACGCGGCGCGAAAGGGAAAGGCGGTGATTGGACACAGCTAGCCAGGGATCCCGGTGAGTAGATGTAACATCTACGGGGGACTATCGTTGGATGGCGCAAGCCGCCCGATAGTTTTAGTGACTTACAAGACCCTTAGTAATGTTAGTAATTAGGGGCGAAATGCTTAATTGACTATTTGCCGCATCCATGCATTATATTGACATACCTATACGAAACCATTTCATAGGACACCTGCACCATTACCAGGGTTTTTATATGCAGCACGAGCACTATTCATGTTTACACACACACCCTGGTAATTGCCATGCCACCACACTAGATAACATTAAATTAAACCTTTTACTAATTGATACTTAAACTGCTGCTTTTGCCTTTAATTCCTTGAAATGAAACCGTAGTATTGCTATTCATGTGCATGTACTTCATCATATTAATTGTTCATGCTTAATCCATTGATCACATATCGCAACTTGATTATTGATATCATACGCATTCATTATCATTGATATATGCACTTATGAGGATTTCTTGAGATTTTATGATATTGCTGGATTTCGGGGGAAAACCGCAAAATTTCTAAACTTATTATATTTTAAAATATGTAAAAATTGCGGTTTTCTAGTGATGTAAGTGTCGTCCACCATGAGTTTGCTGTGGATTTGGAAATCCGTGTCGAGGAGTGGAGGAACCGGCACGGGTACATGGTGGGCCCGGTAAGGTACCCCGGGGCAAGAGGAATGTGGTGATGACGTTGAGCCTGGCAGGGGACGGATTACCTACCGGTGACTGTTTGGCACGGCGGATATCCAGAGGATACCGACCGTGGCCGCTAGATGATGAGATATTGATATTTGAGATGGGTCAGCCGGACGGCTGAGGCCAGAGATACATTTATGAGATTTGAGACAGCTTTTGGGTGTCGTTGCTGGACACCGATTTTCGTCGATTCATTGACATTATGCTGGCATTCTAAAAGAGTTTCAAAAACAAAAAGAGATAAAATATTCTTATATATACCTATTGAGACCTCAGATATTCATGTTGCATACATATTAGTACACTGATGTTATATACACACCTGCTAGTGCATCCAGTCATACCTGTATTATAGATACTAGGATGTTGTGTGCATGCATACGATAGCCTTTGTAGATGTTATTTATTACTCACGAGTTGGCAACTCACCCCCGTTGTGCCACAGTCTTTTGCAGGTCCGCTCCGTCAGTTCAGTAGCGGCAGGCGCACTTGTTCTTTTGCCTCTTTTGCCTGAGCTCGAGATTTGCTCATAGGTGGGTTATGTTATCATTTTTGTACCACCTTGTATATTCTTGTATCTAGTGTACTCCATCTACTGTTTCTACCAGATTTATTGTATATTGACCTAGAGATGAGACTGTGAGGTTGGGGACTTTTATACTGTATTTTGGGGTCGAGCTCACTTGAGTCGACATGATGTTTTCTTATGCTTCCTTATGATTATTATGCTTGCTGTCATTTACATTGCGTGGGATTTGTGACCGCCTTGTGGCGAAGAGCTAGCTCCCGCTTGGGGATGCCCTATTTTGTTGGATTCATATATATTTTGTTGTACCCATTTTTGGGGGCCAGTATTTACAAAGGAGACTCTGCCGAAATTTTCGGAAAAATTAGTATTGTTTTTAAAAGGGGTTTTACATGACTTATTTGATAAACTTGCTTTCAAATGATTGGGTTTTCTTCACTCTTTTGCTTCATTGGTTTTGTTTTCTGGGCTTTGGCTTACTTATTTTACGGACGCCTTTAGACGTTTCGTAAACTTAAGTGCCAGTCACGTTCCGTACCCTGCGGGTCGTGACAAAGTTGGTATCAGAGCGATAGGTTTTACCTTTGTGAGTGTAGGATGACCCTTGGTAGATGGAGTAAGTGACTTAAGCAGGGTAACGTAGCGTGCGTATGTCCGCGGCATACTTACGATACGGTACTCCGCCTAAGTGACTTTAGGATATACTTGCTTGAAAAAATTCCTTCTTCAATTCAGTGTATCCTATGATCCTATTGCACTGTCCTTACTATCCGTTTTCCTGTAACAGCCACTATGCCGCCGAAGGCTACGAGGGCACAGAGGGCTGCCGCCAGAGACGAGGTTCGAGCTGGCTCGTCCGAGACTAGGACTGAGCAGGGTGGTATGCCTACGCCGCAGGGACAGACCGATCCACCTTCCCCAGGCCGTATGGATAGGCTCGAAACCGGTATGGAGGAGTTGCGACAGATGATGGGAGGCATGCAGGAGCTACGTCAGATGGTAGGATCCCTAGTTGCAGCCAGTCGTACACCGAGGCCGGATGACGTACCTACTACATCACAGACGACCATGATACCTGCTCCTACTACTACCACCGTGGCCATTCCGGTTTCACTACAGGATTTCATGAGGCTGAGACCTCCAGTATTCACCGGCACCGAGGCAGCGGAGGACCCACAGGCGTTCCTTGACAGTTTAGCCAGGATCTGCCGTTCGCTGAGATGTTCGGATGATCGATGGGTAGAGCTTGCGAGTTTCCGACTAGAGGGTCTCGCGCAGACATGGTGGGAGTCAGTCTTGAGAGGTCGAGCTGCAGATCTACCGCCTATGACTTGGGTCGAGTTTACAGCGGTCTTTCTAGCCCGTTTCCTTCCAGAGAGCGTTCGTGACGCCAGAGCTCGCAGCTTCGAGGCCTTAGTCAAGACACCTGGGATGACGGTGTCTGAGTATGACATCCAGTTTACACAGTTATCCCGATACGCTCAGTATTTGGTGGATACCGAGGAGAAGATGGTGAAGAGGTTCGTACAGGGACTTGATGCCCAGCTATATCTTGCCATTGGCGCCCAGCACTACGACACTTATTCAGCTGCTATGGATACGGCATTGCGAATGGAGACACGCATATCACAGACTTCGGCCGTTTCTGGGCCGAAGAGGATTCGCACCGAGGTACCGTCTCAGAGGCAGCGCGCCAGATTCTTTCCGAGAGATAGGTCTGGCAGAGGATTTGGGCGGGGACAGTTATATGGTTCTTATCCCCAGGGGCAGCAGCCGTCGCCAGGATGTTTTGGGTGCGGGAGTTTGCACCATCTTGTCAGAGACTGTCCGGTGAGACGACAGGGAGCAGCGACAGTTCCGCACGTGACCCTACCACCATCACCACCCCCTCCTCAGAGAGCCCTACTTCCTACCCCAGGCGATGCTCCACGCCAGTTAGGTGCACCGAGAGGCCGTGGACGCGGCGGTCCTGTTCAAAGAGGACGAGGAGGCAGAGGCCGAGGTCGAGGTCAGCCAGCTATCGGTGGAGGACAGGCCCGAGTTTTTGCTTTGACACCGCAGGATGCGCAGGCATCCAATGCCGTTGTGACAGGTACCTTGCCAGTTTGTTCTTTCGACGCACGGGTATTATTCGACCCAGGTTCCACACATTCGTACGTATCTACACACTTTGCACCGATGTTGGGCCGTGAGTCGTCGTCGTTAGATCAGCCGCTTGTTGTTGTTACTCCGGTAGGCGAGTCGTTTGTCGCTCGGGTTGTATTTCGTTTGTGTTCCGTTCGTATCGGGGAGAGGGATTCATCAGTTGATTTGATACTCCTCGATATGTTGGACTTTGATGTGCTTCTGTGCATGGATTGGCTAGCCACTTGTTATGCTTCGGTGGACTGCCGTGAGAAGGCAGTCAGATTTAGCTTTCCGGGAGAGCCAGTCCTTGTTATTCGGGGAGACCGTAGTGTCGCCCTTCCCAGCTTAATTTCGTCTCTTCGCGCTGGTCAGCTCTTGCGGAAGGGATGTCAGGGATTCTTAGCATTTGTTTGTGATACTCGAGCTGCAGAGGTTCCGTTGGACCGGGTC
Organism: Agapanthus africanus; assembly: GCA_030015575.1. NCBI lineage: Eukaryota > Viridiplantae > Streptophyta > Magnoliopsida > Asparagales > Amaryllidaceae > Agapanthus > Agapanthus africanus. Next base: position 391,380,060 of record JASDDO010000026.1, on the reverse strand, counting down.
CCGGTAGTTTGTGAGTTCCCTGATGTTTTCCCTGATGAGCTACCTGGGCTACCGCCTGAGCGCGATGTTGAGTTCTGCATTGATTTAATTCCCGGTTCGGGGCCTATTTCTATACCGCCTTATCGGATGGCCCCGGCAGAGCTTCGAGAGCTGAAGGATCAGTTGCAGGATTTGTTAGATAAGGGGCTCATTCGACCTAGTGTTTCTCCGTGGGGTGCTCCGGTCCTGTTTGTCAAGAAGAAGGATAGAAGTTTGCGCTTATGTATCGACTACCGCCAGCTGAACAAGGTTACCGTTCGGAACAGATATCCGTTGCCGCGCATTGATGATTTGTTCGACCAGCTTCAGGGTGCGGGGTATTTTTCGAGGATCGACTTGCGATCAGGATACCATCAGCTGCGAGTTCGACAGGAGGATATACCGAGGACAGCTTTCCGCACGCGCTACGGCCACTATGAGTTTTTGGTGATGTCGTTCGGACTCACCAACGCCCCAGCAGCATTCATGGATTTGATGAACCGTACATTCAGGCCGTATCTTGACTTGTTCATCATCGTGTTTATCGACGATATCTTGGTGTACTCCCGGAGCAGAGAGGAGCACGAGCAGCACTTGCGGATTACGTTACAGACTCTGAGGGAGCACCAGCTGTTCGCGAAGTTCTCCAAGTGTGCATTCTGGCTGGACAGCGTCGGATTCTTGGGTCACATGGTTACGAGAGACGGCATTTGTGTGGACCCGAAGAAGATTGAGGCTGTTCAGCAGTGGCCCCGACCTACATCGGTTACTGAGATCCGTAGTTTTCTAGGCTTGGCGGGCTACTACAGGCGTTTTGTTCAGGACTTCTCCCGTATAGCTGCACCGTTGACCAGTTTGACCCGGAAGGGAGTTCCTTTCGTTTGGACAGAGGAGTGCGAGCGCAGTTTTCAGCAGCTACGGACTTGTTTGACTACGGCGCCGGTATTATCTTTGCCTTCGGGATCAGGCGGATTTATTGTCTACTGTGATGCTTCGCGAGTGGGATTAGGATGCGTATTGATGCAGCATGGCTGGGTGATCGCTTATGCTTCTCGGCAGTTGAAGAAGCATGAACAGAACTACCCCACTCATGATTTGGAGATGGCTGCAGTGGTCTTTGCACTGAAGATTTGGCGACATTACCTGTACGGCGAGTCGTGTCAGATATTCACCGATCACAAGAGCTTAAAGTACATATTTCAGCAGTGAGACCTGAACCTCAGACAGCGTCGTTGGATGGAGTTGGTGAAAGACTACGACTGCGAGATCTTATATCACCCCGGCAAGGCAAATGTGGTGGCAGATGCGTTGAGTAGGAGGCCCGGGGGTAGTCTATCCTTTTTGCGCGCAGTTCAGGGGCAGTCGTCAGCAGATTGGCAGATGTTATGCGACAGCAGAGTTGAGTTCGAGTTCACTCAGACAGGGGGACAGCTCGCGCATGTTCGTGCACGCCCACAGTTGCTTGACCGTATATATAAGGCACAGCGCAGTGACGACCGTTGCTCAGAGATCATGGCACAGATGGGACAGGGCAGATTTTCCGAGTTCGTGGTTGACGATCAGGGGATTTTACGATATGGATCTAGACTGTGCGTACCAGATGCTGATGGATTGCGACGCGACATTCTTGAGGAGGCACACCGATCAGTGTATAGTGTCCACCCCGGTTCCACCAAGATGTACCATGATATGAGAGAGACCTACTGGTGGGACGGGATGAAGAGGGACATTGCGGAGTTCGTTTCGAGATGCCTGACTTGTCAGCAAGTCAAGGCCGAGCACCAGAGGCCCGCAGGAGAGCTACAGCCGTTACCCATTCCAGAGTGGAAATGGGAGCAGATTTCGATGGATTTCGTTGTGGGTCTACCCAGGACCAGTCGAGGGTACGACTCCATCTGGGTGATCGTGGATAGATTGACGAAAGCGGCTCACTTCCTTCCAGTGAAGACGACTTTCAGCTTCGCTCAGTATGCTCAGCTCTATATTGACGAGATCGTGCGACTACATGGCGTACCGACTTGTATCGTGTCAGATCGAGGCACCCAGTTCACCAGCCGACTTTGGCAGAGACTTCAGGAGGCTTTGGGCACTCGTTTGAGCTTCAGCACAGCGTTTTATCCGCAGACCGACGGACAGTCAGAGCGGACCATTCAGACTCTCGAGGACATGCTCAGAGCGTGCGTTTTAGACTTTGGTGGTAGCTGGGATCGTCATTTACCTCTAGTGGAGTTCTCCTACAACAACAGCTTCCAGGATATTATTCAGATGGCACCTTTCGAGGCATTGTATGGGAGGAGATGCAGATCGCCCGTTTGTTGGACAGAGCTCAGCGAGAGCAGCATTTTGGGGCCGCAGCTTGTTGAGGAGACGAAAGCGAAGATACAGTTGATCCGAGACCGGATGAGAGCGGCTCAGAGCAGGCAGAAATCCTATGCAGACAGGCGCCGTCGCAGATTAGAGTTCGCAGTTGGCGACCATGTTTTTCTGAGGGTCTCTCCGATGAAGGGCGTGATGCGTTTTGGGCGAAAGGGGAAGCTTAGCCCCAGATTCGTAGGTCCCTTCGAGATCCTCGAGCGGGTTGGCGCTGTTGCATATCGTTTGGCTCTTCCTCCCAGCTTTCCCGATGTTCACCCCGTCTTTCATGTTTCGATGCTCCGCAAGTACCTTCACGACCCTTCGCATGCGATTCAGCACCCAACAGTCCAGCTAGAGCGCGACCTTTCTTTTGCAGAGCAGCCGGTGGCCATCTTGGATCGGCAAGTGAAGAAGTTGAGGTCGAAGATTATACCAACCGTCAAGGTCCTTTGGCGTAGCCCGAGCAGCGAGGAGGTTACCTGGGAGACCGAGGGCGAGATGAGGAAGAAATATCCCCATCTCTTCGAAGGTACGCGTAGCTATATTTTTAAATTCGGGGACCGAATTTCTTTAAGGGGTGAAGATTGTAGCGTCTTGAAAAGTCATTTTGGTGTTTTCCTGAAATTCGGTGAAAATTCGGTATTTTTCCGAAAACCGTCTTTCTCGTTATTTTGCAGTTAGGGCTAATTATACTTAAAATGGATAGGTAATTGCTTGTTTTTAGTAGCTAATGAGTTAATTATGAAATTCTGGTCGTTTAAAAATTTTCCCTAATTTTTCAATTTTTTAATATTATTTTAAGCCGGTAAGAAAATACATTAAATTAGCGATAAATACAAATTTTTCCGGGCTAATTTTAATCTCTAAAATTATGATAATTATAATCTAGTGATAACATAAATTTTTAGTAATTTATTTTGATTTTTAACAAATTTTTATGTTATGAAACGAATTTATTGAATTTTAAGCTAAAACTTGCAATTTTTGAGTTGTAGGGGGCCTTTTTGCATAAAATTTCTTTTGTAAAACCCCTCTCTCTTTTTCCTCATCCCTAGGACAGCCCCACCTTGTGTGAGACCAGAAATTTCTGGCCTCATTTCTTGAGTTGCTTTCTTGAGTTGAATTTGATAGTTTATGGTTTTATTTTAATTAAAATGAATAAAGTATGATACATTGACTTTGGAGACTTGACCCATGACTTTTCCCCACTTGCCCACACCCTCCCCCTTACCTCATTCTGGCCGAAACTGAACCTCCTCTTCTTCATCTCTTTTCTTTTCATTTTTCTTCAATTTCCTTCAAAAACCACATCAAAATCCATGATTTAATTCAAAAATCCAAACAAAATCCTTATGCTATCATTATCCTTAGCCATTCTTGCTTGGATCTTGGTGTTTGAGGCCATCATTTGGAGCAAAATCCATTCTTTCTAGATCTCAAGTGAGGTATAATTCTCATCAAAGTTACTTTCTTTTGTTGCTAAATTCCTTTAAATGCATGGTTTAGTGTTAAAAGTTAAATAATTTCTAATCTAGTTTAAAAAAATGAAAGAGTAGTTTGTTTAACTAGGGTTTTGAAGCCATGTTAGTTAATTAGCTTGTCTTTTAGTTAATCTAGTTGTTAATTAACTAATCTATATGATCACCTTGTTTATGTAGTTTTCAATTATGCTAATTTAGTTAAATTTAGAAGTGTGAAATTGTTGTTTTAGGATTTTCAAGAGAAGGTTTTTGTATGGAATTGGATTGTGAAACATGTTAATGAGTTGTTTAGGGTTTAGAAATCCATTATTAGGGTAATTAAATTATTTTGCTATCTAGTGTTTTGCTAACCTTAATCTAAGTGGTTAACTTGCCTATTAGGCTAAAATCTAGTGTTAAATTAAGGTTTTTCATATATAGTTTGGTTTATGTTTGCTAATTACAAAAATCAAGAGAAGGTTTTGTTTATGGAAATTAGGTTTTTAAGCATAGTTGATGGTTTAAAATTAGTGTATTGGCTAGCTATTTGGTTAGTTTGGATGTTGGTGTTGGGTGGTGTTGACTTTGTCGCTATATTGTCGATGTTTGCATCAAATTGCAATTTCTAGCTTACTAGGTTTTTATTAAAATATTGTGGCGAATTTAATTGCGATATCTAGATTATTTTGTTGGCATATCCTATGATATTTAGGATGTGTGAGTGCGGATTTTTTAGTAATCGGGTTGTAGTTTTGCCGGGCGACCAAATCGGCGTTTTTTGGCAGTTTTTGCGATTTTCGCGTGTGTTCCGCGCACTTTGTGCACGTTGTACCTAGCTAGCGAACTTTAGTAGTTTCATTGGGGTTTTGCGTCGTTCTTGATATGTAACCTTATATTTGGTATTGATGTAAATTCCAGGTTCGGTCGCGGAGATGTCAGACGCGGCGCGAAAGGGAAAGGCGGTGATTGGACACAGCTAGCCAGGGATCCCGGTGAGTAGATGTAACATCTACGGGGGACTATCGTTGGATGGCGCAAGCCGCCCGATAGTTTTAGTGACTTACAAGACCCTTAGTAATGTTAGTAATTAGGGGCGAAATGCTTAATTGACTATTTGCTGCATCCATGCATTATATTGACATACCTATACGAAACCATTTCATAGGACACCTGCACCATTACCAGGGTTTTTATATGCAGCACGAGCACTATTCATGTTTACACACACACCCTGGTAATTGCCATGCCACCACACTAGATAACATTAAATTAAACCTTTTACTAATTGATACTTAAACTGCTGCTTTTGCCTTTAATTCCTTGAAATGAAACCGTAGTATTGCTATTCATGTGCATGTACTTCATCATATTAATTGTTCATGCTTAATCCATTGATCACACATCGCAACTTGATTATTGATATCATATGCATTCATTATCATTGATATATGCACTTATGAGGATTTCTTGAGATTTTATGATATTGCTGGATTTCGGGGGAAAACCGCAAAATTTCTAAACTTATTATATTTTAAAATATGTAAAAATTGCGGTTTTCTAGTGATGTAAGTGTCGTCCACCATGAGTTTGCTGTGGATTTGGAAATCCGTGTCGAGGAGTGGAGGAACCGGCACGGGTACATGGTGGGCCCGGTAAGGTACCCCGGGGCAAGAGGAATGTGGTGATGACGTTGAGCCTGGCAGGGGACGGATTACCTACCGGTGACTGTTTGGGACGGCGGATATCCAGAGGATACCGACCGTGGCCGCTAGATGATGAGATATTGATATTTGAGATGGGTCAGCCGGACGGCTGAGGCCAGAGATACATTTATGAGATTTGAGACAGCTTTTGGGTGTCGTTGCTGGACACCGATTTTCGTCGATTCATTGACATTATGCTGGCATTCTAAAAGAGTTTCAAAAACAAAAAGAGATAAAATATTCTTATATATACCTATTGAGACCTCAGATATTCATGTTGCATACATATTAGTACACTGATGTTATATACACACCTGCTAGTGCATCCAGTCATACCTGTATTATAGATGCTAGGATGCTTGTGTGCATGCATATGATAGCCTTTGTAGATGTTATTTATTACTCACGAGTTGGCAACTCACCCCCGTTGTGCCACAGTCTTTTGCAGGTCCGCTCCGTCAGTTCAGTAGCGGCGGGCGCACTTGTTCTTTTGCCTCTTTTGCCTGAGCTCGAGATTTGCTCATAGGTGGGTTATGTTATCATTTTTGTACCACCTTGTATATTCTTGTATCTAGTGTACTCCATCTACTGTTTCTACCAGATTTATTGTATATTGACCTAGAGATGAGACTGTGAGGTTGGGGACTTTTATACTGTATTTTGGGGTCGAGCTCACTTGAGTCGACATGATGTTTTCTTATGCTTCCTTATGATTATTATGCTTGCTGTCATTTACATTGCGTGGGATTTGTGACCGCCTTGTGGCGAAGAGCTAGCTCCCGCTTGGGGATGCCCTATTTTGTTGGATTCATATATATTTTGTTGTACCCATTTTTGGGGGCCAGTATTTACAAAGGAGACTCTGCCGAAATTTTCGGAAAAATTAGTATTGTTTTTAAAAGGGGTTTTACATGACTTATTTGATAAACTTGCTTTCAAATGATTGGGTTTTCTTCACTCTTTTGCTTCATTGGTTTTGTTTTCTGGGCTTTGGCTTACTTATTTTACGGACGCCTTTAGACGTTTCGTAAACTTAAGTGCCAGTCACGTTCCATACCCTGCGGGTCGTGACACCTGTTTCTTATTCCAGCTTCGATGCCGCCAAAGACTACGAGAGCTCAGCGGGCTGCCGCTAGGGATGAGATTCGGGCGGGCCCGTCTAAGGCGAGGATCGAGCGGGATGATACGCCTGTCCCTCAGGGTCATACTGATCCGCCTTATCCTGACCGTATTGCCAGACTAGAGGCCGGCATGCAAGAGTTGCGACAGATGATGGGATCTTTAGTTGAGTCCAGTCGGGCACAGAGATCCGAGAACGTTCCTTCCACCGCACAGACCATGATCATACCTGCTGCACAGATAGTCACTCCTGCTGCTACTACGGAGACTATCCCTGTTTCACTACAGGAGTTCATGAGATTGAGACCTCCAGCTTTTACCGGTACAGATGCGACAGAGGACCCACAGGCATTTCTTGATAGGATGGCTCGGATTTGCCGTTCGTTGAGGTGTTCGGATGATAGATTGGTGGCGTTTGCGAGTTTTCGTCTGGAAGGTCTTGCCCAGACATGGTACGATTCAGTAGAGAGAGGCCGAGCTGCAGGTCTGCCTTCTATGACCTGGGATGAGTTTATAGCTGCATTTCTTTCCCGTTTTCTTTCGGAGAGTGTCCGAGATGCTCGAGCCCGTAGTTTTGAGTCTTTGCGCAAGACTCCTGGGATGATAGTGTCGGAGTATGATATACAGTTTACCCAGTTGTATCAATATGCTCCGTACCTAGTCGACATAGAAGAGAAGAGAATAAAGAGGTTTGTACGAGGGCTTGATACACAGCTATTCCTTGCCATCGGCACCCAGCACTTTGATACATACGCTGCCGCGATGGATGCAGCCTTACTTTTGGAGGAGCGTATTTCTGAGACTCCGGTCGTTTCTGGGCCGAAGAGGATCCGTACTGATACGCCAGCTCAGCGGCAGATGGGCAGACACCGTGATAGATTATTTCCGGGAGATGGTGGAGGCAGAGGATTGAGATGAGGTCAGTTATTTGGTTCATATCCACAGACCCAGCAGTCGTCTCCAGGATGTTTTCGGTGTGGGAGTCAGTACCACCGTGTCAGAGACTGTACCATGGGACGCCAGGGCGCGGCGACAGTCCCGCATGTGACTTTACCACCCTCACCACCTTCTTAGAGAGCTTTACTTCCTACTCCTGACGATGCTCCACGCCAGCCAGATGCTTCTAGAGGGGGTGGGCGTGGCGGTCCGGTTCAGAGAGGACGAGGCGACAGAGGCAGAGGCAGAGGCCGAGGTAGAGGCAGAGGACAGCCAGCTATTAGTGGTGGACAGGCCCGAGTGTTCGCATTGACTCCTCAGGATGCACAGGCATCCAATGCCGTCGTGACAGGTACTCTGCCAGTATGTTCTTTTGATGCACGGGTATTATTTGATCCAGGCTCCACACATTCCTATGTATCCATGTATTTTGCACCGAGGTTGGGCTGAGAGTCTTCTCTGTTAGATCAGCCGCTTGTCGTTATTATACCGGTAGGAGAGTCTTTTGTTGCCCGTTTTGTGTACCGATCGTGTTTCGTTCGTATCGGGGAGAGAGATTCTTCAGTTGATTTGATTCTCCTCGATATGCTGGACTTTGACGTTCTTCTTGGTATGGACTGGCTAGCCACCTGTTATGCATCCGTGGACTGCCGTGAGAAAGCAGTCAGATTCAGTTTTCCTGGTGAGCCGGTTCTTATTATTCAGGGAGATCGTAGTGCTACACTTCCCAGCTTGATTTCTTCTCTTCGCGCTGGTCAGCTCTTGAGAAAAGGGTGTCAGGGATTCTTAGCCTATATTTGTGATACTAGCTCCACAGAGGTTCCGTTGGACCAGGTCCCTGTTGTGAGAGAGTTTCCTGATGTATTCCCTGACGAGCTGCCTGGTCTGCCACCAGAGCGCGAGATTGAGTTCTGTATTGACTTGATCCCTGGCACGGGGCCTATCTCTATACCGCCTTATCGGATGGCCCCGGCGGAGCTGAGAGAGCTAAAGGATCAGTTACAGGACTTGCTGGACAAAGGGCTTATCAGACCGAGTGTGTCACCTTGGGGTGCTCCCGTCTTGTTTGTTAAGAAGAAGGACGGAAGTATGCGTTTATGCATTGATTATCGTCAGTTGAACCGGGTTACTGTGCGGAACAGGTACCCTCTACCCCGCATTGATGACTTATTTGATCAGCTCCAGGGTGCAGGGTTCTTCTTGAAGGTTGATTTACTGTCAGGTTATCACCAGTTGCGGGTTCGGAAGGACGATATTCCGAAGACCGCCTTCCGTACTCGATATGGTCATTACGAGTTCTTGGTGATGTCGTTCGGGCTCACCAATGCCCCGGCAGCATTTATGGATTTGATGAACCGCGTATTCAGGCCGTATCTCGACCAGTTCATCATTGTGTTCATTGACGACATCTTGGTTTATTCTCGGAGCCGGGAGGAACATGAGCAGCACTTACGTATCATATTGCAGACTTTGAGGGAGCATCAGCTGTTCGCCAAATTTTCCAAGTGCGCATTCTGGATAGACAGTGTCAATTTCTTGGGTAATGTGGTGACGAGAGACGGTATTTGTGTGGACCCGAAGAAGATCGAGGCAGTTCAGCGTTGGCCTAGACCAGTATCAGTTACAGAGGTTCGCAGCTTTCTAGGTCTGGCCGGCTATTATCGACATTTTGTCCAGGATTTCTCCCGCATTGCTGCACCTTTGACCGGGTTGACCCGGAAGGGGGTTCCTTTTGATTGGAACCAGGCATGTGAGGATAGTTTCCAGCAGTTGAAGACTCGTCTGACTACTGCACCAGTGTTAGCAGTGCCTTCAGGATCAGGCGGGTTCGCAGTATATTGTGATGCTTCTAGAGTGGGGCTGGGATGTGTATTGACGCAGCACGACAGAGTTATCACGTATGCTTCTCGGAAGCTGAGGAAACACGAACAGAACTACCCCACCCATGATTTAGAGATGGCTGCAGTGGTATTTGCACTTAAGATCTGGAGACATTACCTATACGGTGAGTCGTGCCAGATATTCACTGACCACAAGAGTTTGAAGTATATCTTCCAGCAGCGAGATCTGAACCTGAGACAGCGCCGTTGGATGGAGCTGGTGAAGGATTATGACTGCGAGATTCTATACCATCCGGCCAAGGCGAATGTGGTGGCAGATGCTTTGAGTAGGAGGCCCAGAGGTAGCTTATCTTGTTTGAGCGCAGTACAGATGCAGTCGACGGCGGATTGGCAGGTGTTCTGTGATAGCAGAGTGCAGTTCGAGTTTACTCCTACAGGGGGACAGCTGGCCCATTTCAGAGCACGCCCACAGTTACTTGACCGTATCCGCGAGGCACAGTCCGACGATGCCCATATCTTAGAGATTATTGAGCAGATTCGGCAGGGCAGAGTTTCTGAGTTCGTGATTGATGATCAGGGGATACTTCGATTCGGGACTCGACTGTGTGTGCTAGATTCAGAGGGACTGAGGCGTGATATTCTCGAGGAGGCACATAGATCAGTATACAGCGTGCATCCAGGTTCCACCAAGATGTACCGTGATTTGAGAGAGGTTTACTGGTGGGACGGGATGAAAAAGGATATTACAGACTTTGGGTCGAGATGCCTGACTTGTCAGCAAGTCAAGGCCGAGCACCAGAGGCCAGCCGGCGAGTTACAGCCTTTGCCCATCCCTGAGTGGAAGTGGGAGCAGGTCTCCATGGACTTCATTGTGGGTCTACCCAGGACCAGTCGAGGGTACGCCTCTATATGGGTGATTGTTGATCGACTGACAAAAGCGGCTCACTTCCTGCCAGTGAAGACCACTTTTGGATTTTCTCAGTACGCCCAGGTTTATATTGATGAGATAGTGCGACTGCATGGTGTTCCGACTTGCATCGTGTCCGACCGTGGCACCCAGTTTACCAGCCGATTGTGGCAGAAACTCCAGGAAGCATTGGGCACCCGATTGAGTTTTAGCACAGCCTTTCATCCTCAGACTGACGGTCAGTCGGAGCGTACTATTCAGACTCTTGAGGACATGCTCAGAGCTTGCGTTTTAGATTTCGGTGGTAGCTGGGATCGTCATTTGCCTTTGATCGAGTTTTCCTATAATAATAGCTTCCAGGAGACGATTCAGATGGCACCTTTCGAGGCTTTATATGGGAGGAGATGTCGATCGCCAGTATGTTGGACAGAGCTTAGGGAGAGTAGTATTTTGGGCCCACAGATTGTACAGAAGACGACCGAGAAGATACAGCTGATTCGGGACAGGATGAGAGCGGCACAGAGCAGGCAGAAATCATATGCTGACAAGCGTCGTCGCCGACTCGAGTTCGCTGTTGGCGATCATGTTTTCCTGAAGGTCTCTCCGATGAAAGGTGTGATGAGATTTGGGCGGAAAGGGAAGCTGAGTCCTAGATATCTTGGTCCTTTCGAGATCCTAGAGCGTGTTGGTCCAGTCGCTTATCGGTTAGCTCTTCCGCCCAGCTTCCCCGATGTTCACCCCGTATTCCATGTCTCGATACTCCGCAAGTACCTTCATGATCCTTCCCAGGCGATTCAGCACCAGACGATCCAGCTAGAGCGTGATCTTTCTTTCACCGAGAAGCCGATGGTCATCTTGGATCGGCAGGTGAAGAAATTTAGGTCGAAGGTCATACCGTCTGTCAAGGTCCTTTGGCGTGGCCCGAACAGCGAGGAGGTCACCTGGGAGACCGAGGTCGAGATGAGGAAGAGATATCCCCATCTTTTTGAAGGTACGCGTAGTTAAATTCTAAATTCGGGGACCGAATTTCTTTAAGGGGGGAAGATTGTAACCCTTCGAAAATCGTTTAGGCAGTTTTTCGGTAATCGGCTAATTTTTCGGCTTTTTCCGTAAAAGGTCAAAATAGGTATTTTTCATTGTAGATCTAATTATACAAAATTTAGATAAGATATTACTATAATTTTGTCACTAAAATGTCACTAATAATTTTCTAGTTAAATAAAAAAAAATTCGTAATTAATTATTTTTTTTATTATTTTAAGCCTTTTTAAATAAATTAAATTAGTGATAAATATAAATTTAATTAGGTAAATTTCATAATTAGGAGTCTTTATAAGCTAAAATATGGTGTTAATAAAATTATATCATGACTTGCAAACTTTTGGTTTTAGGGTGGGAAATTTAATGAAAAAATGGTGTAAAATGAGGTTTTTTTTGTAAATTGTTGACATGAAAGCATTAAATGACAACATGGGGTGTTTATTGACCTAGAAACTTCTCCAAATTTCCCCACACCCTCCTCCTCTTCCTGCTGGTCGAATTTCAGCAGCTCCCCCTTCATTTCTCACTTCATTTCTTGCTTCATTTCTTTGCTAAAATTCAATGAAAATTCACAAATTTCCATCTCCATTCAAAGCTAAACCCTAATCCACTCTCTCCTCACCCAAAGTAGTTCAAAAACTTGATGAAAGGAGGCTTTCTTGGTGACTTGATCATGCTAGGGTTCCACTTGTGAGGTAAATCCTAAACTAGTTTGTTAAGTTGTAGTTTATGCGTGCTAAAATTCAATTTTGAAGTATTAATTTAGTTGTAATTAATTGTTCATAAAAAAAATCAAGAATGGAATTGATTTTGAACTAGGGTTTGAAGCATGGTTGTTAGAGTTAAGTTAGGGTTTGGTTTTCTAATTGGTTAGAGTGGTAAATTGTATAATGATACGCTCGCTAAATCGATAAAATTTCGATGTTTGTATCGAATCGGTATTGAAATTGCTTACTAGATTTTTACAAAAATTAGAATGAGATCAAATTGCGTTATGTTAGTGATATAATTAGCTTCGTATAGGACTATTAGAGTGTGCGAACGCGGGGTTTCGTCTAGTCGGGTTGTAGTTTTGTCGATTTCCCCGAAATGACGATTCTAGTTAAAGGTTAGCGATTTTCGTGCGTTTTCCCGCGCACCGAGTGCGTGTTATGTTTAATTCGAGAGCGTCGATATTTGTATAATGTGACTTGCATCGTTTTAGGTTATGTAATCTTATGCTTGGTGTTGTGCAAATATAGGATCGGTCGGGGAAACATCGGACACGGCGCGTAAAGGCAAGGCGGCGGTCGGATCGGATTAGCGGGGATTTCAGGTGAGTAGATGTATTCATCTATGGGGGAATCGTCTAAATGGCGCGAGGCGCCCCCCCTAGTTAGGATTACCCTACTTTTTGCAAGATTCATATTGTTAGCTAACTTATCCATTCATGTACACTGCATACCCTTATAGCGAACAGTATATTAGATTGCATGGACATTCATCCATACTTATGCGATATCACTTTGTAGGACACGAACACCATTACCATTGGCATCTGTTGCACACGCACCATTCATATGACACACACGTCTTTGGTAATTGCCATGCCACGTGCACTATAGAACCTGTTTATCATAATATCGCCACTTGCATTCATACTTGATATATGAAATTGCATAGCATACGTATACCTCGCATCATCATCATATTTATATAGATTTCTAGCAAAATTCACATCGTATGCATTGATATCATAGACATTTATCATATATAACATGTGGACATTATGATTTTCTTGAGGATTTCAGTATTGCTGCGATTTCTGGATTTTTGGGGAAAACCGCAAGAATTTAACAAAACCTTATATTTATCATTTTCAAAACAAAGTTGCGGTTTTCTCATGATGTATGTGTCGTCCACCATGAGTTTTCATGTTTTCTGTTGCATTTCGAGACCCGATTCGAGGAGTGGATGAACCGTTTCGGGTACATGGTGGGCCCGGTATGGTACCCCGGGGCAAGAAGATCGAGTTGTAGACGATGAGCCTGGCAGGGGAAGACTACCTACCGGTGATGTCTGGCACGGCGGATATCTGGAGGATACCGATCGTTGTCGTGAGATTTATGATATGGGCCGATCCGGACTGACGGAGCCCGATATTGAGACAGATATGATTCCTATTTGGTGTCGATGCTTGACACGGGTTTTCAGATGATTTCTTGATGGTACTTAGCTATTATACAGATATTCATTTTTTAAAGTTAAGAATTCAATACCCTTAGCATTTAAAACACTTAAAGACTTAATAATGACATTGCATACCTGTGCATGCATACTAGAGATATTATATCACATATGGACATGCACGTTGTGGTGCATTGCGTGCATTCTTACGATTTCCTTATTAGATGTTATATTTACTCACGAGCTGGCAACTCACCCCCGTTGTGCCACAGTGTCTTGCAGGTCGGACTCATCAGTCTTGTAGCGGCGGCTATCTTATCATAGACTCCTTTTGCTCAGACTCGCGACATCGCCCGTAGGTGGGTTGCGAGCACACTTTATTTCTTTTTGCTTTATCATTGTATCTAGTATTCTCCATCTACCACTTTATATTGTATATGCGACCTAGTGATGAGACTGAGAGATCTGTATATTTGTGGTTTCTTTTGGGTCGAGCTCACTTGAGCCGACATGTGTTTTCTGGTATTCTGCATTTCTTTTATGCTCTTTTTCTTGATATTACTATTATATTGCATGTGGTTGTGATCCGCCTTGGGCGAAGAGCTAGCTCCCGTTTGGGGATGCCATTTTATGATTACAGGTTTATTATCTTGTTGTACCCATTTTGGGGGATAGAAAATACAGGGGAGACTCTGCCGAAATTTTCGGAAATTTTTGATTTTTTAAAAAGGGATTCTATGCAACTTAAATGATTTTAAAAACCGTTTTCATTAAAGGTTTTCCTTCACTCTCTTTTGTTTTCGGTTTAGATTCTTCTGGGCTTTGGCTGACTTAGGTTACGGTACGCCTTTAGACGTCTCGTAATCTAAGTGCCAGTCGCGTTCCGTACTTTCGGGTCGTGACAATATCGATGCCCTGTCTCGATACACCTACGACTAGGAACATTAAAGGATGTACTTATGGACTACCATGGCCCCACTAGTATGATTTGCATCATAGTCCTGGTAGTCAAGTATACATCCTAAAGGCTTTACCAACATGTAACTATAAGACAGTATCAAGAGACAAGTATACATGTTAAGATAAAGAGCAACCAGATAGCATACTATCATATCGAGCAAGAAAGTCCTCTCTATATATGTCCAAGCATCCAATATAATACACATCATCTGTACAATACTGGCCTCTAGAGCATACATACAACTAACAATCTCCGACTTGCACAAGGGCCAGCTGCTGTAGTATCGCATACCAAGCATCCCGAAGAGTTTCTCAAACTGTATCTTGGGAATGGCCTTCGTGAGTGGATCCGCAGTGTTGTTCTTCGTGTCAACCCTCCTGACCTCGATCTCCCGGCGATCAACTATCACCCGGATCAGGTGATACCGCCTTAGAATATGCCTGGATCGCTTATGGGAGCTGGGTTCCTTGGCCAAAGCCACCGCTCCATTGTTATCACAATATAAATGTATTGGATGCTCGATGGATGGAACCACTCCAAGTTCAGTAATGAACTTCTTGATCCAGACAGCCTCTTTGGCAGCATCGTTGGCAGCGATGTATTCAGCCTCCATCGTCGAGTCTACCACGGTTTCCTGCTTGGAACTCTTCCAGCTAACCTCCCCTCCGTAAAGTGTAAAGACAAATCCCGAGTGCGACTTAGAGTCATCCTTATCACTCTGGAAGCTCGGATCGGTAAAGGACTCCACTTGAAGTTCTCCGTTACCATACATCAAGAGCATCTCTTTAGTCCTTCGTAAGTACTTGAGAATGCTCTTCACAGTTGTCCAGTGACTCTCTCCAGGATCAGCTTGATACCTACTCACTACATTTAGTGAGTGTGCTACATCGGGTCTGGTACATAGCATCGCGTACATGATAGTGCCTACAGCCGAAGCATAGGGTATCCCTTGCATGCGAGCTCTCTCCAAATCATTCTTGGGAGACATCTCTTTGGAGAGAGTGAGTCCAAAGATCGTGGGTAAGTTCCCACGCTTGGATTCTTCCATACTAATCCTCTTTAGTACGGTGTCAATGTACCTGGATTGGGACAATCCCAATATCCTTTTAGATCTATCTCTATAGATCATAATTCCCAATATGCAGGAGGCATCACCTAGATCTTTCATTGAGAATCTTTGTGATAAGAAGAGCCTGACCGATTGCAGCATAAGAATGTCATTTACTATCAAGAGTATGTCATCCATGTACAATACGAGAAAGACAACCTTACTCTCTGCCACCTTCGTGTAGATACAAGGTTCATCTACGTTTTTGACGAAATCAAACTCTTTTGACAACGAAGTCAAAGCAGATGTTCCAACTCCGCGATGCTTGCTTTAATCCATAAATGGATTTAAATAGCTTGCACACCTTCCCGCTGCTCCCACTAGCTACGAAGCCCTCTGGCTGTGTCATGTACACGCTTTCTTCTAAATCACCATTTAGAAAGGCGGCCTTAATATCCGTTTGCCAGATTTCGTAGTCATGATATGCAGCGATGGCAAGCATGATCCGGATGGATTTAAGCATAGCCACTGGAGAAAAGGTTTCGTCATAGTACACACCTGGTCTTTGACGAAAACCCTTTGCAACAAGTCTAGCTTTAAAAGTCTCCACTTTCCCATCTACACCAAGTTTTTTCTTGAAGATCTACTTGCTCCCAATGGGTTTTACCCCTTCAGGAGCATCTTCCAAAGTCCATACTTTGTTGGTGTACATGGATTCCATCTCGGACCGCATTGCATCCAGCCATTTCACTGAGTCACCACTCGTGATGGCCTGCTCGAAGCTAGTTGGGTCATCATCCTCCATGATGCAATCCTCGCTCCCACCATCCATGAGAAAACCGTAGTATCTCTCAGGTGGGTGAGGAACCCTAGTAGATCGGCGGAGTGGCTGGGGTTCATCGGGAACTACAGAATCCACCGGTTCAACCAAATCTTTTATCGTAGTCTGTATTGCTGGAACCTCTTTTAGTTCTACCTCAGAGCCACTAATCTCTTTTGCAAGAAATTCCTTTTCTAAAAAGGTGGCATGTTGAGCAACAAACACCCTTTTTTTCTCACTGTGGTAGAAGATATACCCTCGCGAATGCTTGGGATATCCAACAAACTGACACAAAACAGACCTTGCCTCTAGTTTGTCCGGTTTTTGTCTTTTGACATAGGCCGGGCAACCCCATATCTTAATAAAATTAAGATATGGTCTCTTCCCTTCCCATATCTCATATGGGGAGGTAGGCACAGATTTGGTAGGAACCCTATTCAGTAGGTATGCCGCTGTCTCCAGTGCATATCCCCATAAGGAAATGGGTAACTCAGCTATGCTCATCATAGAGCGCACCGTATCTAATAGGGTGCGGTTCCCCCGTTCTGATACTCCGTTGTGCTGTGGTGTATATGGAGGAGTTAGCTGAGAGAGAATCCCATTCTCTTTTAGGAAGTCCAGGAATTCATTGCTCAAGTATTCACCTCCTCGATCAGATCGAAGGATTTTAATACTTTTCCCGGTTTGGTTCTCAACTTCTTGTTTATATTCTCTAAATTTCTCAAAAGCATCTGATTTGTGTTTCATCAAGAACACATATCCGAATCTAGAGAGATCGTCAGTGAATGTAATGAAGTACGAAGAACCATCCCTGGCATGTGTAGACATGGGACCGCATACATCACTATGTATCAGTCCCAAGAGTTCAGTAACTCTTTCTCCGTGTCCCGTAAATGGAGTTTTGGTCATCTTGCCTTTGAGACATGACTGGAAAGTGTCATAAAATGAAAATTCGAACGGTTTCAAATATCCATCCTTATGCAACTTAGCTATCCGTGTCGCATTTATATGACCAAGTCTACAATGCCACAAGAAGGATTCGTTAATTTCTGAACTCTTCCTCTTGTGTGTGTTTGTTATGCTTAGAACTGTTGATTGATTTAGAACATAAATGCCATTGCACAACGTGCCTGATCCAACCAACTTTTGGTTTAGAAAAATGTCCATAACATTATCCTGTAATACAAAATTATATCCTTTTTTACTCAATAAAGAAACTGATATAATGTTGCATATCAGGTTCGACATGTAATAGTATTCGTTCAGAATCAATGTATTACCTGTTGGTAATACAAGGTGATATTCCTCGATGGTTCTAGCTGCAACAATTGCACCATTTCCAACCCTTATTTCTTTATCACCTTCTCCAAGTTCTCTACCTTTCCTCAGTCCATGTAACTGATTACATATATGGGATCCTGACCCGGTATCTAATACCCATGACGTAGAGCAAATGGAGAAACAGTTCTCTGTAACGAACACACCCGAAGAAAATACATCAATATGTACTTTCTTCATTCGGGTTGCATGGGAATCCTGGTATTCCCCTATATCCTGTTCAGTCTTATAACTTTTACAAGAATGAACGGAACCAACGTTCCCCAGCACAGTATAACATGCGGGTTCAGTCAAAACATCTATATTATTATCTAGATTAAGGCATAATATGGTCGCTACCTGGAGAGAGAGAGAAGAAAAACACTTTAGTATATGCTCTTGCAAGATCAGATTGGTTATTATTTTATCTAATCAGGATGGCTCTTACTGTTTTTATCAAATCTTCCTTCAAACCCGAAAAGGAAAGACTAACCGGGATTAATTACACCTTACAATTTTGCCAATCTTTCAGCCAGGCCAGTGTCGGTACTTTGAGGGAGGTTCCCCGTGCTTTCGCACGGACCTAATTAAAGTAAACCTCATTTTCCCAGAGACGTAACCCCGTTGACACCTTTCTAGACACCTACTTGATCGGCTAATTGTCATGTGTAAAACTCTCGCAGGAGTAACAATTACTCGCAGTGGGTATCGGGATCCAACTATCTCATAGAAGGTATGCAATCTCATTGCAAATTTCAACACTTGAAATTCCCGATAATATTTTGCCCCAAGCATCCCATAACCTTGACGGAGGTCAACAAACCACAGGGTGCAAGTCAAGTTCAACCCGCCATTTCTTGATTGAATCAAACCCACCCGCACGACCCTTGACGGAGGTCAACAAGGTCGTACGACTACCCTAATCCAATCTGTATCATATGCATAAGGAGATAAATACTAGTTAGCTACCACACACTACGCCTTGACGGAGGTCAACAAACGTAGCACGAATACTATGTAGGACTTATCTGAAATCACGGAGGGCTACGACAGTTTTTTCTGAAAACTTATTGTGTAATGAACTTGATATCGTTGTAGAATCGTGTGAAATTTTGAAAAGGAGTGTTTTTGAGGCTTTTACTAGTTTTGCTAAAGAGGTCACTCCCGGTAAAGGGATCTCGGCTCTTTCCTTATGGAATAAGCTGCAAGATATATCATATATATCGCTATGCAAAGCAAAAACTCCAAAACCAATCAAAAACAAACCGAGTGTTGTAGCATCTGCCAGTTTTGCTAAAGAGATCACTCCGGGTGAAGGGATCTCGGTCCTTTACTCATCGAATAAGGTGCAGGATATATCATATATATCGCTATGCAAAGCAAACACTGTAGCTACCCTTTTTGAAAATTTGATTCTACAACATCTTTTAGGTTTCTTTTCTTTAATTAATCATATTAATGAAGTCCCATCATTTAAGTCACCTAAACATCACAGATAAATACGACGTACACTTATGTCATCCGCATTCGCCTCGATGTCCCCTCATGCACCGTTAGGTTAGGTAACTAACGGCAGAGCGGGGCAGGGCTAGCTCGGGTGTAAAACATAAGTAACGTCTATATAATATATCATATATTCTATATACAGTATCTATCACACCATATCAAATGATTACATCACATATATCGCAGCAGAAGAAACATATGAAATAATGGATATGCTAGGAGGTCCGTATTTTATTTTGAGCCTCTATAAAACACGGATTCCACGGTCGCAATGAATATCCAAACCCACACCCCTAGACCCCTACGAGAGTGGCAAGTAACCTTTCCAATTCTAGAGTTAGAAGACCCGGACTCGACTCATCGAGTTGGTCTCCCACTGGACTCTAGAACCCGGTTACTTGTGCTCTCCTCCTTGGGTCTACCTATTGCGGAAAAGTAAATAATATACAATGGTGACATCATCCTCATCCCGGAAGTGCCCTAATAAAAGAATATTACATACAATGAATTTTACATGAATGAAAAAAAAAACCCTCATCTCACATAAAATCCCCGGCTATTCAAAAATGCGACGATCCAATATAACATATCCAGCAACACATAACATCACATGTTATCAACGTAAGTAAATATGCGCATCCCAATTGTCGTTGACATATAGCAACGAAACCGGCGATATCACATATTACACTTACAGTCGCAGAAAAGAAAGTGTAAAACTACAATATTTGGAATCCACAATCTCTTTAGACATCGTAAATCTGAAATATCATATACTTCGCATTTCATGCCTAACTATATGAATTCCACATATAGTAACACATTCCAGATAAATAGACAGTATTAAACTTTCCGATCGAATAATCAAATACCCAAGATTTCCTAAATAGCTCAACACTTGAGCGGAGTCCAAAAAATCCCAGAATACGTCACAAAACCGATGGTCCAGCCGTAGAAGGGTCAAGCCAACGCCTCATATGTGGCACGCCGTACTGCCCCAAACCCTAAGGTTTAAAGGCGGTTCAGACGGTCACATAATCAAGTTAAGGTTTATGTTCTTCTAGAGGGTCCGTCACGTTACTTGCACGTTATTCCGAAAGATTTAAACTCAAGAAAAATTCAACACTTGAAAGTTTTTCGTGTCGGGAAAAAGCGAGTTAATGATATCCATTCGAACATTTTAATACTTTCTAAATTATCCGGAAAAAGAACGAAATTAAATTTTCCGATCGAATCAACGAATACAAAATAATCCCCAGAACACTCAACACTTGAGTCAGATTAAAAATACCCAGAAGCAGCAACAAATACCAATGGATGTACTGTGCCAAAAATCTAAACCTAATTCTAATATGCTACCGCGGAATCGCCGCAGAGGGCACGGTACGGCCGCGGTTCCGCGGCGCTTTAGTGGAATTGTGGTGTCGTTTTGCACAGTAACACTTAGAATTCCCTGCTGATTTTTTTAAGTATTTTTAATCCAGAAAAAATCACATTTTTAAAAATTGTCCAGAGAGGGGTTCAAAGTCGGTGTTCCGGGGTTCGATCGGAGTTTTAACTTCGTATACACGTCGCCTAATGCTCTAGCTAGGCTCTGATACCACTATAGGGTTACTAGGCACTCTAAGAAGGTTCTACAAGTCATCAACCATGCCCGATTAAGATTTTAGCCGTGCCGAACAACCCTAAACAAGCTCTTTGCTAGATAATTAGGGTTTCACATGCAAGTTAATATCATTTACGGCTAAGTGAATACGAAATACAACCTTTGTAGATCGGTCCTTCACTTCTAAAGCTCCTTGTTTTAGTCCCTTCGCTGCGATCATGGTTCTCCCGAGCTCTTGCATGGATTCACGAGGCGAAAGAAGCGTCCTTGCTTGAAGTTTTCGAGGCCGAAGATGATCTACGTCGAGGGAATACCAACTCAAGCTACTACTTCACTAATCTAGAGAATTAGTGAAGAAAACACCCTAAACTAAAGTTCTAGTTTAGTAGAGGATGGAGAAATAGGTAGTGGGTTCTCTTTAGAATTTGTTTTCTCAGAATCTTTCACTCTCTTTTGAAAACCCTAGCAATCTTTTCTTTTGCTCAAAGAAGAAGATGAACCAAAGAAAAGATGAGGATGATTATCAAGTTAGAGAGCTAACCATGGGTGAGTGAGTATCATATACTATCTCATGTAGAGACATAATCATGGCTAAGTGTGATGGTTAGGTTAAAAAATATCCAAAGTAAAAACAAACATAGTGGACTTAGTCAATGCATCCACAAGCTTCATGCATTTTTCTAATCTTCCACTAATTTTGTAATTACTTTAAATATTAAACCCAACATAAAAATAGCATGGTGTAAGTCTCATACACTCATGAATGTTGTATCAACAACCATGATACAAAAAGAAAACACATTTTAATATATATCATATATATATTAAAGTTGTGCACATGTGAGAAAAATACTTAAGTGAACAAATGTTAGTTAATGTAAATTAATATATCATATATACAATTATACACTAAATTATTAAATCAACACTTGACTTAATAATCCGGTTATATCTCATATAACCTTCTAACATCCAATGTATCGACTTATCGAATCAACACTTGATTCGATAACCCGGCTATATCTCATATAACCGACCGATACAAAAAGTCACGAGAATAGAATACGGTATCACATACACACATTATTCTCGGTCCCGCACATATCACATATGCGCTCCTATTTCGTTTTGCTTGAGCCAGTAAAAACTCTATGTAGGACTCTAAAGACTCGTCAATACGCCGGCAGTAGGTGATGATCACATCACGCACCCATAAGCCGTCAGCGGTACTAGCTTGACGTAACGGCTACTCGGGTATTAAGCGATCAGAAGATCAGCAAGCAAGCCCGCTCCAACTTCTGTAAAAGCCTGACGGTAACACTTCCCGTACAATCCGGTCTCCTCGTCTGATATGTCGCATATCAAGTCTAGGGGTGGTAAACGTCAGAACCCA
Source organism: Agapanthus africanus (assembly GCA_030015575.1). Lineage (NCBI taxonomy): Eukaryota > Viridiplantae > Streptophyta > Magnoliopsida > Asparagales > Amaryllidaceae > Agapanthus > Agapanthus africanus. The sequence goes on along the minus strand of JASDDO010000026.1, from coordinate 391,357,863 downwards.
ATAACCGATAAGTCGTGCCGATGTGAGGCTCATAACGGGTCGAGAAACTACTGGTAAGACTTACCAGTAAATCTCTAAATCAGCCCTGGCCAGGGACTTTCCTGTTATGGCCAATCGAGCACAGCGCAACATCAACCCCCAATACCGGGAGAGACGAAACCCCTCCTATCGCTCATTGCCTCCATGTGACTCGGGACTGTACCCAAAAACCACCGTTTTGCACGCCCTCTTGGACGTGGTAAGGTGGAAATCAAACCACCGTGGGAATCACACAAGACACTATGACAATCTCGGGTCTACATACTAACCTGTACACGTGTCACCAGAGAACTGCAATCTGACGTGGGGTATAATACCATCTGGGAGTTCTCGACGAGTCCGTCCAGTGTACCCAGTCTCCACTGAGCACCCGTATACCATCTCTGATGTCAAACACCAATGGATATGGGATCATCCATCGCCCATCTCATGGGTCGAGAAGCGTATACGCTAGTCTACTCTGGTATATCGATGCCCTGTCTCGATACACCTACGACTAGGAACATTAAAGGATGTACTTATAGACTACCATGGCCCTACTAGTATGATCTGCATCATAGTACTGGTAGTCAAGTACACATCCTAAGGGCTTTACCAACATGTAACTATAAGACAGTATCAAGAGACAAGTATACATGTTAAGATAAAGAGCAACCAGATAGCATACTATCATATCGAGCAAGAAAGTCCTCTCTATATATGTCCAAGCATCCAATATAATATACATCATCTGTACAATACTGGCCTCTAGGGCATACATACAACTAACAAAACAAAGCATGTTAAACACTTTAACATCTAAGAGTTTAGGATTACAACCTTTGTAGTACGGTCCTTCGCTCATAAGCTCCGTGTTGAGGTCCCTTCACTGCGATCATCGAGTATCCCGACTCTAGAGAGGCTCCACGAAAAGAAAGATGCAAACTTGCTTCCGATCTTCGATAACTAAGATGATCTACCTTGAAGTTTCTTCAACAAAAGCTCTCACTCACAAATGAAGTGAACACCCTAATCTAAATAGCTATGATTGATTAAGATGATGAAGTAGGATTTTAGCTCTCATTTATTTTCTTAATCTCACTCAAAATCATCACTAATGAAAAAGCTAGAAAGCTTTTCCATTGAAAAAGAGAAGGAAGAAGAAGAACCATTTCTTTTGTGATGAATAATGAATTGTGGTGAGGTTAGAAATGAAACCATGGGTTAAGTAAGATAACTTAACCCATGTAGAGAATGAACCATGGTCAAGGGTTGAGTTGGGTTAACAAATATCATAACTAAATATCTATACAAAATATCTTTGCAAAAACAAAAAGCAAAGCTTCTAGAAACATCTAGAAAAGCATAACCCAAATCAAACCCTAACCATGTTTAATCTCCACTAAACATGTTGCATTAATAACTATATCATGTTACAATATTATATATCACATATATAATATTTATGGTAACAAAATAAAATAATACAATTAACATATATCACATATATATCAATGTATTACCCGAGTGAGAAAAATAATATTTTTGTGAGCTTATATCAGTTAATGTAATTTAATATATCAAATATATAATTATACATTAAATTATCGAATCAACCCTTGATCCGATAATTCGGCTATTTCACAAATAACCGACTAATATAATCTGCATCAGTTCATCGAATCAACACTTGATCCGATGTCCCGGCTATATCTCATATACCCGGCCGATAACTCATATCGCGAGAATCTAATACGGTATCACATACACGTATTGTTCTCGGTCCCGCACATATCACATATGTGCTCCTACTCCGTTTTTCCTAAGCCAGGAAACCTCTGTGTAGGACTCTAAAGAATCGTCAATACGCCGGCAGTAGGTGATGATCATATCAAACACCCACAAGCTGCAAGCGGTCAGCTAAACATAACATCCACCCAGGTATTGAGCGATCAGAAGATCAACAAGCAAGCCTGTACATTCTCCTGCGAATCCAATCAGTAACACTCCCATACAGTCCGGCCTCTTTGTCTGATATGTCGCATATCTCGCCTAGGGGTGGTAAACGTCAGACCCCTGTAACTTGATAGGTCGTGTCGATATGAGGTCTATAACAGTTCGAGAAACTACTGATAACACTTACCAGTAAATCTCAGCAACCCTGGCCAGGGATTTCCAGTTATAGCCAATCGAAAACAGCGCAACATCAACTCCCTATACCGGGAGAGACGAATCCCCTCCTATCGCTCATTGCCTCCATGTGATTCGGGACTGTACCCAAAAGCCACCTTTTTGCACGCCCTCTTGGACATGGTATGATGGAAATCAAAGCATAGTGGGAATCACACAAGACTCTATGACGATCTCGGGTCTACAGACTAACCTGTACCAGCGTCACCAGAGAACTGCCATCTGACGTGAGGTATAATACCATCTGGGAGTTCTCGGCGACTCCGTTCAGTGTACCCAGTCTCCACCGAGCACCCGTAGACCTTCTCTGATGTCAAACACCAATGGATATGGGATCATCCATCGTCCATCATATGGGTCAAGAAGCGAATACGCTAGTCTACTATGGAGTATCGATGCCCTGTCTCGGTACTCCCACGACTAGGAACATTTGAAGGATGTACTTGACGAGTACACTGTCCCCACTAGTATGATCCGCATCATATTCCTGGTAGTCAAGTACACATCCTAAGGGCTTTATCAACATGTCACATAGAGACAATCAGAGTACATGTTAAGATAAATGGCAACAAGATAGCATACTATCATGTCGAGCAAGAAAGTCCTCCCTATATATGTCCAAGCATCCACTACAATATACATCGTATGTACAGTAATGGCCTCTAGGGCATACATATAACTAACAATCTTCCACTTGTACTAGGTCCATCTGTTGTGGTATAACAAACCCAACAATTAGCTGTGGTTGAAGTATCTCATACTCAACCATCCTATAAAAGTCTCTACTGGGAAAAAGGCCTTTATGAGTGGATCCGCGCTGTTGTCCTCTATGTCTACTCTCCTAACCTCGATCTCCCTGGAGATCAACCATCTCCATGATCAGGTGATACTGCCTAAGAATTATATCTGGATTTATGATGGGACAGGGGTTCTTTAGCATAAGCTACAACTCCATTGTCACACAATGGTAGAAACGAAGTTCATCTCATGAACTTATATTTATCCAGACTGCCTCTTTGGTAGCATCCTTGGTAATGACGTATCTTGCCTTTAATCTTCTAGTAAGTCACGGTATCTAGCTTGGAACTCTTCCAACATACCGTCCCTCCACTGAGGGTAAAGACAATGCCTACGACCGACATTCAGTCGTCCTTATCACTCTGGAACCTTTCCAGTGATTCTCCCCAGGATCGATTGATACCATCTCACTACAACTAATGAGAATCCAAACATCCAATTACATCTATCTCATAGATCAAAACCCAGGATTTAGGAGGTATCACTTTGATCCTATATGGAGAATCGTTGTGATAAGCGGAGATTGACCGAGCGTAGCATAGGAAACTCCTTCCCTGTCAAGAGTATGTCATCCACGTACTCTACGAGGATCATCACCATACTCCCTACTACCTTTTTGTATATACAAGGTTCATCTACCATTTTGATGAAGTCAAACTCTTTGACTTCCACATCAAAACAGACGTTCCAACTCCGCGATGCCTGCTTTATCACATAAAATATCTTGCACACGTTTTCGCTGCTCCCACTATCTACGAAGCCCTCTGGCTGTGTGCTTATAAACGCTCTCTTCCAAATCAACATTTAGAAAAGCAGTCATGACACCCAATCGCATGATATCGTAGTCATGGTATGTAGCCGTGGCAAGTAGGATCTGGATGGACTTAAGCATAGCTTTGAAAGTCTCAACTTTTCCATGTACACCAAGTAATCCTCTCAAGATATACTTTCTCCTGATGGGTATTTAACCCTTCAGATAAAGCAACCAAAGTCCATACTTTGTTGGTGTATAAGGATTCCATCTCAGATCACTAAGCATCCAGCCATTCTTATAGAGTCCCACTCCTGATGGCCAGCTCGAAAATAGTTGGGTCATCATCTCATGATGCAATCCTCGCTCCCACTGTCATAGAGAAAATCGAAGTATCTCTCAGGTGGGTGAGGAACCCTACTAGATCGGCGGAGAGGCTGAGGTTCGTTAGAAACTATTGAATCCTTTGGTTCTACCAAATCATCTGCTGTAGTTTGTATATCTGGAACTCCTTCCAGTTCTACCTCATGACCACTAATTTTTCCACAAGAAATTCCCTTTCACAAAAGTGGCATGTTAAGAAACAAAACATCTTTTGTTCTGCGGTTAGGTAGAAGATATTCCCTTGTGTATGCTTGGGATATCCAACAAACTTCCACAGATCTGACTTTGCCTCGAACTTGTCTGGATTATGCTTTTAGACATAGGCTGGACAACCCCAAATCTTAACAAACTTAAGATATGGGCTCTTCCCATTCCATATCACATATGAAGTGGTAAGCAACTGATTTGAATAGAACCCTATTCAATAGGTATGCATTTTCTCAAGTGCATAACTCCCAAAAGGAAATAAGAAACTCGGTAGTATTCATCATAGAGCGCACCACATCTAATAGGGTGTGATTGCTCCTCCCCGATACACCGACGTGCTGTGGTGTATACGGAGGAGTAATGCTGAGAGAGAATCTCATTCTCCTTTAGACTAATCCAGGAATCTCCGTGCTCAAGTATTCTCCTCCCTGATCTCATCAAAGGACATAATACTTATACCCAGTTTTTGGTTCTCTACTTCTAACTTATATTCATTGAATTTCTCAAAAGTTCCAGACTTGTGTTTCAACAGGAACACGTGTGCGAATCTTGAGAGACCATCGGTGAATATAATAAAGTACAAAGAACCGGTCTTGGCATGTGTAGACAGGGGACCTTACATACATCATCATGTATCAATCCCAAGAGTTCACTAACTCTTTCTCTGTTTCCAATAAACAGAGCTGTGGTCATCTTATCTTTGTGACATGACTGGAAAGTTTCACAAGATGTAAATTCAAACTAATTTAAATATGTGTTCATATCAGATTTTTGCATTTTTTACCGCCCAATTTTTATCACATTGCTTATCGGTAGGTACTCTTGAGCCGTGTTTGCTAGTCAATTGCAGGATACAGGTTCTCGGCTCTGAACAGTGAAATTGATGGAAAAGCACGACAAATTCCGGATTACTGCCAACCACAGATAAAACACGGGTCTCCGCTCTCTATCCGTAAGTTGCCGCACACCAGTTTAAGGGACAAAACGGTAAATCAATGTCATTTTCATGCACAAAGCTCAATGGCAACACAAGATCCAACATATCTATGCAGAGCTCAAGAAAAATCATGGCAAAAGATCCACATCACATCACTTTTTGATCAGCAGAAATTCTGGAAAAATCGTGAAGAAATTCTGAGAAAAAACTTATACCAGACTGAAGGGCACTGCAAACCAGGAGAAGCCACCAAAATTGAAGACCTAAGTCCCCAATAGGGCCGCGGAACCGCGGCCGTACGGCCTTGTCAGCTGACGATCTTTTGAGGGTATTTTTGACATTCCATGTTTATTCTAAATGTTGCCCTAGAATTTCTGTTGCCTGCCTATAAATAGTCCAGAACTTGCCAAAGCCAAGGGTGCTTATTCTTGTATTTAGATTTAGGTTATATGTTGTTGTTCTTCTTCCTCTTCTCATCTCTTCTCCATTAAAAACTTGTAGTGAGCTTTTGTGAGTGAAGGATGAATAAAGGAGTTCTTTTTGTTACCATGCTTGTCCTGTTATTTTTTTAACTATTATTGGTTGTAATTTTCATTTGCTAATTTAGTTGTTGTTATTTCTGTTTGTTTCTTTCTTGTTCTCTTTCCTTTATCCCTAAACAACAATGATGCTTACGCTTGATCCTTGCCGAGGTGAGGTCGCAAATAGCTAGTTGTAATCTTCTAACCTCTTTCTTTCTATCTTTCTCCTTTGTTTTATTTTCCTTTTTCTTGTAATGGGTGAGTAGTTTTCTTAACTTGTTAGGGTAGGATAAGGAAAGTTTGATTAAGGAAATCTCTCTCACTCTTTTCTTGCCCAACATCTTAAATCGGACTCTCGTTAATTAAACCACAATCCGCTCCCTACGGAACCCTATCCTACATGATAGCGGTGATTCCGTAGTGAGACCGGTTGTGGTTGAATTAACCGGAGGTTAAGGCTAAGAGCCAAGAACGGACGGACAAGCACCAAAAGGAAGAACTTATGCGTTGGAAAGCCTAGCTTATACTCGCAAGTTCCTTCCTAGTCGTGCTAATCCCCGTTGTTGCCGATTACCGTAACACCGATATTAAGATTGGCAACGAAAGAAGTCAGCGACTCCTAACTCAAACTAACCTAATCCTAACCCTAACAAGCTCTCTTTACATATCATTTTAGCACATAGTTAATCTCAAAACAAACTTAGACATTTGGGCTTAACTCGTTAAAGCACATAGAAAAAGATTCCCATCTCCCTGCGGACGACCCGTACTCAACCGGCTAGCTACAAGCGAAACCGTCTTGATTGCGGTAATAAACTTGAACACGCAAAAACCCTACCAATCAAATGGCGCCGTTGCCGGGGAGACGGTAGTTTATTTCTTTGTGTAATTTCGGGTTAATTTGTGAATATAAATATAACCGAAAAACAAAACAAAAAAATATACATTGTAAAAAAATCATCTTGTTATTTTTGATTAGTTTTTGTGCAAGTGTGCAGGATAAAAAGAAGTTTGAGTTCAGTGCCAATGACGTGGGAAGTTAGAGCCATATCTCACGGCTACACCGCGACAGATTCAAGACGGAAAAAACGGTCTACTGAAAGATTCTGGAGCATATCCAGTAAGCAAATCCAGATTCAGGAGCTCCAGACAAGAAAAGGACAGACAAGGCAACACAAAAATTTCAGAAGCCCAATTCCACCTTATTGCCGCAGAACCGCGGCATAAGCAGGCTTAGGCCGCGGAACCGCGGCATAAGCAGGCTTAGGCCGCGGAACCGCGGCCGTTTGGTGCCTTCAGTGTGCCAAATTCCCTGTGAGTATTCCTTATCTTCTCCCCACTCCTCTGAACTCCACTGAACTGTGTTTTCTGCAGCATTCTTTGCGCAAATTCTCTTCCCCCTTCCAATAAATTGTTTTTGTGCAGGATTCTTTGCGCCGCGCTAAAAAAATAAAAAAAATTTGCAGTTGATTGTTACTGCTTTGCATATATTAATACGGACTTTAAGGGGCTTGAAACCAATCCAGATTGGGTGGGGATTTCATCACCCTTCCTAGGACCCCAGAAATCACAAAAAGCATATGCATTGACCATTGCTTAAATTAAAAAATAATAGACTCAGCCCTAAGGACTTCGCGCTCAATAGGACAGAGGACTAGTTACAGGCATCGGCCGTTTATCCTATCCTGACTTTGCAGTGTCTAGGCAAGTGTGTCCAAGGAAAGTGGTTACTTAATTAGGACTACTACTTACGTAGTGGGGAGCCTCCCATTTACTTGGCACTTACCTGGCCGCAATTGGCGGAGAAGAGGCGGTTTGAGGTCCTATTTCTAGCCCTTTGGAACAGTTAGGAGCTGTCTAGCTGAGCTAGGTGACCCTAGATCTAGGTGTGATTGTGCATATCTTGTTTGTGATTGCTTGAAGCCATAAGTCCGTACATATCTCTGTAAAGCTCTTTCTAAAAAAAAACACAAAACCAAAAACTTTTATAAAAACTTACCCTTTGTCGCTAAAATCCATTTTTCACTCACCACCCATCGTATTTCTCCATTGACATTTTCTTACCCTCACCTTCTCCGCTTTGACTATACTAAACTCGTTTAGTGTATGTCCGCTTGGACTCGGGACACTAGCGCCCGCCTAGTCCGCGTTACGTTAGTCGCTACCGACGACGCGATCGACACAGACGTCGAAACTCCGTCAACGCCTCTTTCACCCTTACCTTTGCCGGCCAACTCCGACGTTGACCGGAATTCTGTTCATACATCCTCACCTTCACCATCACCAACCTCTTCTTCCGCGATGTCAGGATTTAATCCAAACATCTCTTTGACTCCCCCAGGATTGACTCCACCTCCTATGGAGACAAATAACCCACCACCACCGCCTGTTGTAGCGCCGCAGCGAATCGCGCTCCAGGATTGTTTCTATCCCACCCGTTCTGCACTTCCCACCTGTCTTTCTCTTCCACTGGCCAATGGGGATAATTTTGAAATTAAGCCCCACTTCATTAACATGCTTCCGAAATTTCATGGGCTTGAATCTGAAGATGCCTATATCTTCATCAACAAGTTCCAAAATGTTTGTGCCATGATGAAAACTACCCAGCTGTCGGACGATGCTATACGGCTACGGATCATTCCGTTCACTTTATGTGATCTTGCTGAAAAATGGCTTATAGCACCGCTTCCCACTCCATAACCAGTTGGGACGAGTTTGTGAAAGCGTTTCTCAAGAAATTCTATCCGAATCATAAAACCGCAAGGATCCGTAACGAAATCAACCAATTCTCTCAGCTTCCTTCTGAAACCTTCTGGAAGTGCTTTGACCGGTATAAAGACCTTCTTGTTCAGTGCCCTCACCACGGTATTGAGAAATGGCAACTTTTCCAAACCTTATACGAGGGCCTGAACCCAGCAACCGAGCAGTTGTTGGAAACCATTTGTCAGGGCCACTTCCTATCGAAATCTGACGAGGAAGCGTGGCAATTCTTCGATGACCTTGCGGAACAAACGCTTCAATGGGAGAGCACTAGACCAACTTCTTCTTCTTCCTCCACTTCTACTAGTCAGTCTAGGGTAGGAATTCACCAACTCGATGTCTCTATTGCGATGAAAGCTGAAATGGCTGCAACAATGAGAAAACATGAAGCAATAGAGAGCAAATTTTCATCTCCTGCTCCTGCCCCTGTTCTTTCCCTTCGTACCATTTGTGCTTGTTGTTCCGATCCTTCTCACTTAACCGAAGAGTGTCCTTACAATCCACCATCTCAACGACAGGATCAGGTTAATGCTGTATTTCAGCAAAGACCGAGAAATGATCCATACTCTTCCACCTACAATCCCGGTTGGAGGAACCACCCCAATTTCGCCTGGAATCAGAATCAGCATCAATTCCAAGGCAACAATTTCCAGAGGCCTCCTCCTCCGCAACAACAAGCGCAACAACAAACTCAACAACAGTTTCAGCAGCCCTTCCAACCCCAACCTTTTCAAAATCACACGAACAACTTTGCACCCAACAATTCTTTTCCACAAAACAATTTTGTTCCGTCAAACAACGATAAGGTTTCCTCGCTAGAACGAAGTCTGGAGGCGTTTGTTAAACAATCGACACAATCCACCGCCAACATCCAGTCGTCTATTCAGTCTTTGGTGCAACACACTGCTGCACACGGGCAAAGCATCAAGACCATCGAAGCCCAGATTGCAGAGCTGAATGCGGCGTTAAGCGAGCGAGAAAAGGGGAAGCTTCCATCTTAACCACTCCCAAATCCCGGTCACCCACATAATGTACATGTTGCTCTTGAACAACAGAACCATAATGTGAGTGCCGTGACTACATTGAGATCGGGAAGGATGCTGCACAACAACATCGGCACAACAATTGAGGATAATGACACCCCGGCCGCTTCTTCTTCTTCTTCTTCTTCTTCTTCGTCTTCTTCTTCTTCGTCTTCTGAGCCTATTCTCCATTCTTCAAATGGCTCTTCTTCTTCTTCTGCTTTGAATGGACCCACTTCTCACTCCACGAAAGCACCAGCTCTGGGATCCGTTCCAGCTCCACAAGCATTGGACTCAACCAATTGTAAAAACGTTCCATTTCCAAACCGGTTGAGGTCCAATAAACAAAATCCACAAATGGAGAAGATTCTGGAGTTGTTTAAGCAGGTTAACATCAACATTCCCCTTTTAGATGCTGTCCAACAAGTCCCGTCCTACGCGAAAATCTTTAAGGACTTGTGCACGAAAAAGAGGAAGTCTCAGGTACCCAAGAAAGTTTTCTTGGCTAGTGCTGTGAGTGATGCTCTTACCCAATCTTTACCGCAAAAACGGAAGGACCCTGACTGTCCTACGATTTCTATTACCATTGGGGATAAGAACATCAACCGCGCACTATTAGATCTTGGTGCCAGTGTTAACCTGCTTCCGTACTTAGTATATGAGCAATTGGGTGTAGGAAAGCTGAAACCCACACACTGTACTCTCCAAATGGCCGACCGATCCATCACCCATCCTGGGGGTGAGCTAGAGGATGTGTTAATCAAGGTTGGGGACTTCATATTCCCCGTTGACTTCATTTTTTTAGATACACAGCCTGTAGCTAACCCCCGGAATCAAATTCTGGTGATACTCGGTTGCCCATTCCTTGCAACCTCAAATGCTGTGATCAATTGTCGAAATGGTTCAATGAACCTATCTTTTGGAAATATGACAATTGAACTCAACATTTTTTGGTTGGGGAATCAGCCCTCCGAACCTAATGCTAATATACTCGACGTTTGCTCAATCCAGGAGATCACCCCAGAAGAGTGTGAATTCGAGGAGTTTTTGTTCGATCACGATAACCTTAACGCCACTAGTGCGTTCCTCTTCGAACCTGCTGCTGTTTCTGCATCCGACAATGACTACGAGTGTTTCACTTTCTCGAACAATCTTATCCCCTCACCACCCGAGTTTGAATCCTTCGAATTTCCGGATGAGTTACCTCAACCATCCAACTCGGTCGCTTACACTAGTTTTGAACCTATGCTGGAATCCTTTGAGTTCGAGACCTTTTCACCAATCTTGCCTTCAATTGTTTCACCTCCAACGCTCCAACTCAAGCCTTTGCCGTCTCTCCTTAAGTATGCTTACTTGGGTGAGAACGAGACCCTCCCTGTTATCATCTCGGCTTCTCTAGCTCCAGAGCAAGAGAAAGCCCTTCTTGCGGTCTTGCACAGCAATAGGCAAGCTTTTGGCTGGTCAATGGCGGACATCAAGGGGATTAGTCCCCTGATCGTTGAACATCACATTCATCTGATGGATGATGCCAAACCAGCCAGGGATCCACAAATGCGACTCAATCCAGTCATGAAGGAGGCCGTGAAAAAGGAAATCGTAAAGTGTCTGGGTAGTGGTATCATTTACCCTATCTCTGATAGCCAGTGGGTTAGCCCCATTCATGTTGTCCCTAAGAAATCAGGCATAACGGTCATCACTAACGAGGCGAACGAGTTAATCCCTACTCGCACCCAAACTAGGTGGCGAGTATGCATCGATTACAGAAAACTCAACGCCGCAACGCGGAAGGACCACTTTCCGCTACCTTTCATTGACCAAATGCTTGAACGATTGGTCGGACACGAGTACTACTGCTTTCTTGATGGCTACTCCGGCTATAATCAAATCCCCATCACCGAAAAAGACCAGGACAAGACCACATTCACTTGTCCTTTCGGCACGTTCGCATATCGTCGCATGCCCTTTGGGTTATGCAATGCGCCCGCTACCTTCCAGCGGTGTATGATGGGAATCTTCTGAGACATGGTGGAAAAATTCCTGGAGATCTTCATGGAAGATTTCTCCATCTTCGGCGATTCCTTTAACGAGTGTTTGCTGTTAGTGTATATGCCCTAGAGGCTATTACTGTATCATACTAGCTTGTATATTACTTAATGGAAGCTTGGGATATTCACAGTTGTATAGACAATCTTCCTCAAAATGGTAGTATGCTACTTGGTTTGCCTCTACTTCAATATGTGCATGTGTTTCTTTTAGCATATCGCTTATATACATATTAGTAGAGCCCTTAGGATCTTTGCTTGATTACCAGCGTTATGATGGCAGTCATACTCGTGGGAGCTGGGTAATCCATAAGCACATCCTTATACAAGTCCCTAGTCGTAGGACTATCGAGACAGGGCATCGATACTCCGAAGTAGACTAGCGTATGCGCTTCTCATCCGAGCGGGGGAGACGGTCTGTCCCACAGCCGTCAGTACGTCGTACTTGAGATAGTATGCGGGTGCTCGTTAGGTTACGAGTACACTGGACAGGACTCGTCGGGAACTGTTGGTTGGTATTATACCTATCGTCAGTTATTAGTTCCCAGGTGACATGAGTACAGCTTAGTCCGCTGACTTGAAACTGTCACTTCGCCTCGAGTGTGTTCCCACCGTACTTAGATTACTATCCTACCACGGCTTAAAAGAGTCGTGCAAACAGGTAGTAGTTGGGTGCAGTCCCGAAGCACATGGAGGCAGTGACGATTAGACAGGATTCGTCTCTCCCGGTATTGGGGGTTGACATCGCGCTGTGTCTAGGAGAGCCATTACACAAGTAGTCCCTGGCCAGGGCAAGCGAGGTATACTGGTAGGTTTTCAGTGTTATCTTAGGGTGTTCTGGGCTACACTCCGACACGACTTGTACCGCTATTAGGGGACTGACGTTTACCGTCCCCCTAGGCCCGCCATGCGATGTATCAGACGAACAGACCGGACTGTACGGAAACTGTCACATTCAGGCTCAGTAGGAGTTAAGATGGGTTTACCTCGTCAGTCTTTTTATCGGCATCTACCTGGGGACCATTACGTACAGCTAGTGCCGCTTGCGGTCTGTGGTTCAATACACCACCAGAGCAGTGTCGAGTCTTTAGAGTCCTACACAGAGGGTTATTCGCCTTTAGGCAAAATGAGTAGAGGTCGCATGGTTTTTGCGACTGGGTTCGTTCACATCCGCGCACTTATGCACGTTTGCTGTCCGGAGAGCTTATACTAGTGGGCTTTGGTTTAAGCCGGATCCTAGTATATGATTTGGGATTGGTTTTATCTCATTGTATTCGTGTTCCTCGGATCACGGATACGGGTGCGTATGCACAGTTGACTGAGACTGAGGGAGAGGACTTTGATTAGGGTTGATGACCATTGTCATTTTCTTAACCCTAATGCTTATGTGTGAATTATGATTAATTGATATTAGTTAAATATAATTGTACATGGTTAGGGTTGTTGACCATTTGACTATACTTGACTTGTTGACCTAGGTTGACATGTTGACCATCATCATTCCATACGAAAGATGCTCTTTGATCTTTGCAAATTACATTTAATGTGAAATGATAATGGTCAAGTCTTGATTAACCATGACAATTATCTTAGCTAATTATCTAATTTACATAATTCACATATATGAGAGAAGGATGGTTCATTTCTTTTTCATTTTATCATATTGGTTCTCTCTCCTCCTCTTCTTCTCTCTCTAGCTCTCCCCTCTCATGAGTTGAGAATCTCTTGAGCTTGAGATAAATCATTCTAAAATACTCTCTACTCCATTCTAAGGTTCTAGGATTAGCACTCCAAGCATCTTAGTTACTTCTTGCTTGAAGTTGAAGCCAAAGGTTGAGGCACTCGGGTGGATCCTTCTTCGACAAGAGAAGGCGATGAGGAGATCATCTTCTTTCACTCCAAGGAGCAAGGAGAGAAGGACATAAAGCCCTAGGTATAACCTCTTTTCAAAGTAGCTAAACTCCTTTTAGCTTTTTAGTTAGTTTTTGTTTAGCAAAGATCCACCTTTAGTTAGTCCATGTTGCCTAGTGCGATAAAAATCCGTTTTTTATACCGTTTCCGCCTCCCCGCAAGCACCGGGGTGGGCAACGTGGACTTACAGTGGTATCAGAGCCTAACTAAACGTAAACTAGCTAGTTAGTAAAGTGTATAGAAGTTCGATCGGTAAAAATCGCAAAAACTTGTTTTCAAAACCCTAAGTTTCTGTTGATTTTTTTTCTGCTCTAAAAATAATAAATCATACTTCAAAAATAGGCTCAGGGTTTTGTTAAGAAACATACCAAACACGATCCAGTGAACCGTTCAAAGCGCCGCGTTTCCGCGGCAAGAACATGCTTCTTGCCTCGGAACCGCGGCCGAGTTGACTCGGTCGTGGACCGAGTTTGGTGCAGTGTTCTTCTGTTAAGGTTTTGGGATTTTTAAGATATTTTATTTCTGTCCAGATTTTCCAGAAAAGAAATTTGTATTAGGGGTGGCTATAAATCCGTATTTTTGATCGAACTTCCCTATACTTTGACTAATGGGTTATATCTGTGATGTTTATATGTATTGAACGTCTGCTAATCGCTATACGTCGATTAGTGGGAGTTATACATATCTGTGATCTGTAATACTTGTTGGTTTGTGTATATGAACTCGGTGGATTGTCGCGGATCAATAGCCGGGGTGGATGTGAGATGAGAGTTTCTTTTTTCTTTCATTCATGTGATATGTAAATTGATATAATATTATTTGTTTGGCCGCACAATCGGGTCGGGGTTGTAGCCGTCATTGTATAATTTCTTTTTACTGTTTTTGCTCCTAAGATAGACCCATGGTGGGGTGCACAAACTACCGGGTATCTCGAAGTGCCGAGTGGCCTACTTACGTCGTTGAGGGAGGTTGCTTCGCTTCGGGTACTTGGCGGGTAGTTTGCCGCACCCGTAGGGGTCTTGGGTGGGGTATTGGCTATTCATCGCGACCGTGTAATCCGCTATTCGTTGCAGGCTCGAACGAATCGCGGATTCCTAGTATATCCAAAGTGTTCATCTGTGATCTGTAATGGCTATCATTGCTATATATCTATATATGATAACTATTTAGCTGTTGCTTATGTTTTGCATCCGCGCTAGTCCAGCCCCCGCTCTGTCGTTTGTTAAGTAACCTAACGGGTGATGACGGGGCCCCGTGGCGAATGCGGATGGCATATACGTACACCATATTTTGGTTGTTTTCTGCAACGGTAGGATTAAAAGATGGGATGCATTGGAATTAATGCAAGAAAATAAACCAAGTAAAAGTCGTTGGAACACTTTGAAAACCACTCGGTTCTTTTTCAAAAAAAAACCCCAGCATTTTAAACGCGGAGCTTGAACCACTCCTTTTAAAAGCTATCTCGTTCCATTGATTATATCAAGTTCACTACGTTCACGGTTTCGCCAAAACCATTTGTAGCCCTCCGTCATTTCGTATGGATATTCAATAGTATTCAAGCTATGTTTGTTGACCTTCGTCAAGGCATAGTGATTGGTAGCTGTTGGGTGTTCATATGTAGCATAGATAGATGCGTTGGTTTGGGACAGTCGTATTACCTTGTTGACCTTCGTCAAGGGTATGTACGGGTGGGTTCAAATTAACCTGGACAATGAAGGGTAGAACTTGACATGTGACTTATGATTTGTTGACCTTCGTCAAGGTCATAAGAGCATGGGGCAAAAATCCACATCGGGAGTTTCAAAAGTACTGAAACTTTCTTGCGCTGCATACCATTTGGAGTGTGATGATTCTGGTAGGATTCCTTCAGTTTTGTCACGCGATGATATTTGGATCCCGATCCTACTGTGAGTATATGCTACTCCTCGGGAACTTTCTCACTTAACGATCAATGCTACAAACCTAGTAGGTGTCTAGAAAGGTGTTAGCGGGGCTACGCCCACAGGGAAAAGTGGTTACTTAATTAAGGAACTTCGCGAAAGCGTTGGAAAACCTCCCTCGAAGTACCGACACCAGCCTGGCTGAACGGTTAAGCAAGTATTGTACGGTGAGATTGATCCTGACTAATTCTTCCTTTATGGTTTGAGGAGGGATTCGAGAGACAGTGGGAGCCATCCTGTTTAGATAAATTAATAACCAATCTAAACTTGCAAGTGCATCATGCTAAGTGTTTTCTTCTCTCTCTCTCTCTCTTAATTGCAGCGACCCATGACCGCACCTAGGTTACATCTAGATAATAAAATGACTGAATCTGACTGTTATGACTGGCAAAGGTCTGTCCAGATGTCCATTGCCCATGACAAGCTGGGACACCTCTTGACTGATCCAACCCCTGCCGTCTCAGGTCCAGTTTCCCCTGTCACGGATATTGAAATCCGTAGGACATCGGAAGAAGACTGTGCGAAAGCCAAGTGCCTTGTGTTAGCCTCAGTTGATGGTACATACCAGAGGAAGCACGAGAAGATGGACTCAGTTTCTATCTTCCTCCATAACAAAGATTTATATGGAGAGCAATCTCGTATCGCAAGATATGAGACCTCGAACGAATTGATTCCAGCGAGGTTAGCTATCGGGTGATCTGTAGAGGGCAACGTCCTTACAGAGACCAGCTCTTTTGAGCTCACGGACCTGAAGACCATGTTGAAGAACGGGTCAGATGCCGACTTAGTTCAACAGTCTCTACCTACTACCCTGAAGGAAACCAAGAAAGTAGAAAGAAAGGGAAGGGCAGAAGTTTCGGGACTGGATGTAGTAAAAGCAGGACGTTCCTATTGTTACGGGAATGAACATGGGCAGAAGGATTGCAGGGCTTGCAAAGCCAGTAGCCAGAATTCGAAGCATGTTGTGGCTTCGGCTTCCGGTGTGTTTGTAATTGAGAACTGTATGTCAGTTAACCCTACTTCCTGGGTATTAGATACTGGATCAGGATCTCATATCTGTAATTCGTTACAGGCTCTGAGAAACCGTAGGGTTATCAGGAAAGGTGATATGACTCTCAGGGTTGCTAACGGAATGAGCATGTATGCTGCATCCGTAGGGGAATATCATCTAGGACTGAAAACTGGGCAGATATTGATTCTGCGTAACTGTTTTTATGTACCAGGTGCGACTTGTAATATCATATCTGTATACTTAATTTCTAAGGAAGGATATGATTTTACTTTTATAAGCGATGTAGTCAACATCTACCTAAATCAAGTTCTGATTGGGTCAGGTACATTACAAAACGGAATATACGTATTGAATCAAGCTCAGATCTTCAGTGTCCAGAACACACTTAAAAGAAAGTCTCCGGAAACAAATCAGGCTTTCTTATGGCATTGTAGACTGGGTCATATTAATGAGACACGGTTAACAAAGTTACATAAAGAGGGATACTTGAATCCGTTTGAGTATCAGTCTTATGCCACTTATGAATCTTGTCTCATGGGAAAGATGACAAAGACTCCGTTCACTGGACACGGAGAAAGAGCGAGCGAGCTCTTGGGACTCATACACAGTGATGTGTGTGGCCCAATGTCTACACATGCGCGAAGTGGTTATTCATACTTCATTACTTTCACAGATGATTTCTCTAGGTATGGGCATGTCTTCTTGATGAAGCACAAATCCGAGGCCTTTGAGAAATTTCAAGAATACAAGAATGAAGTTGAAAAACAAACAGGCAAAAGTATCAAGACACTGAGATCTGATCTAGGTGGTGAATACTTGAGTGCCGAGTTTCTGGGCTACATAAAAGAGAATGGAATTCTCTCTCAGCTTACTTCTCCATACACACCACAACACAACGGTGTATCGG
This sequence comes from Agapanthus africanus, assembly GCA_030015575.1. Lineage (NCBI taxonomy): Eukaryota > Viridiplantae > Streptophyta > Magnoliopsida > Asparagales > Amaryllidaceae > Agapanthus > Agapanthus africanus. Next base: position 391,340,463 of record JASDDO010000026.1, on the reverse strand, counting down.
AAAGGCGGAATCGAACCCTATAGGATATGGTTCGTTCCATGATGAGTAAGGCTGAGTTGCCGCGATCCTTCTGGGGTTATGCGCTAGAAACAGCTGCATATCTCTTGAACAAGGCTCCAACCAAGACTGTGCCTACCACCCCATATCAGATGTGGAGTGGGAAGAAACCCTATCTCAAGTACCTTAAGATATAGGGATGTCCAGCTTTTGTAAAAAAGCAGCATGCGGACAAGCTCGAGGCACGCTCAGTACTGTGTAAGTTTGTGGGATACCCAAAGAACTCCAGGGGGTATCTTTTCTATTCCGCAGAGGAACAAAAGGTTTTTGTTTCTCAGCATGCCCACTTCTTGGAAACTGAATTTTTAGAAAATCAGATAAGTGGGAGCGCAATAGAACTGGAAGAAATTCTAGAACCACAAACTATTACTGAAAGCTTGAAGGAACCAGAAGTATCAAGAGAACCGGACATCCCAGCGCCACTCCGCAAGAGTTGTAGGCAGTCTCATCCGCCCGAGAGATACTACGGTTTTCTCATAGACGGGGATAGAGAAGATTGCACTATGGATTATGGTGAGCCTACTACCTTCCAGCAAGCCATTCAGAGCAGTGACTCGGTAAAATGGCTGGATGCAATGCGGACCGAGATGGAGTCCATGTACACCAACAAAGTTTGGACTTTGGACTTTGCTCCAGAAGGGGTAAAACCCGTAGGCTGCAAATGGATCTTCAGAAAGAAGATTGGTGTAGATGGGCAGGTTGAGACCTATAAAGCTAGACTTGTTGCAAAGGGTTTTCGTCAAAGACCTGGTTATGACTATGACGAGACCTTTTCTCCAGTTGCTATGCTGAAATCCATTCGGATCCTTCTTGCCATTGTTGCCTTCCACGATTATGAAATCTGGCAGATGGACGTAAAGACGGCTTTCCTAAATGGAAATTTGGAAGAGTGCGTCTATATGGATCAGCCAGAGGGATTCATTCAGAGTGGAAGCAACGGTAGAGTGTGCAAGTTGCTAAAGTCCATCTATGGACTTATGCAGGCATCGCGGAGTTTGAACATCTGCTTTGATGATACTGTCAAAGAATTCGACTTTATCAAAAACCCAGATGAACCATGCTTTTACAGTAAGATTGTAGGGAGAACTGTGGTATTCCTCGTCTTGTACGTGGATGACATTCTCCTAATAGGAAATGATATTCCTATGCTACAGTCAGTCAAAGGATTCTTGTCGCAGAGGTTCACCATGAAGGACCTGGGCGATGCCAACTGCATTCTGGGGATCCAGATCTATCGTGATAGATCTAAGAGGATGTTGGGACTTTCACAGTCAAGGTACATCAACACCATACTGAAAAGGTTCAGTATGGAAGATTCCAAGCGTGGTAATTTACCGGCTTGTCACGGGATCACCCTCTCCAAAGAGATGTCTCCCAAGACTGATTTGGAAAGGGATCGCATGTCTATTATACCCTACGCTTCGGCGGTAGGCTCTATAATGTATGCGATGTTGTGTACCAGACCAGATGTAGCATACGCATTGAGCGTTGTAAGCCGGTATCAGTCGAATCCAGGGGAGAAACACTGGATAGCGGTAAAGAACATTCTCAAGTACCTGAGAAGGACTAAGGAGATGTTCTTGGTGTATGGCGGAAAAGACCTCCAGCTCGAGGCCTTTGCTGACTCCAGCTTCCAGAGTGACAAGGATGACTCCAAGTCCATGTCGGGTTATGTCTTTACCCTCAATGGAGGGGCGGTTTGCTGGAAGAGTTCCAAGCAGGAGACCGTTGCTGACTCAACTATGGAAGCGGAGTACATAGCTGCTTGCGATGCCGCAAAGGAAGCTGTCTGGATGAAGAAGTTCCTCACGGAGCATCAGGTGGTTCCTACCATTGTTGATCCAATACCGCTGTATTGCGACAAAAACGGCGCTATAGCTTTAGCGAAGGAACCCAGGTCCCATCAGAAGTCTAGGCACATTTTGAGGTGGTACCACCTGATCAGGGAGATCGTAGATCGCCGGGAGATCGAGGTGAAGAGAGTAAATACAGAGAACAACACTGCAGATCCACTCACGAAGGCCCTACCCCAGACTCAGTTCGAGCGGCTGATCGAGATGATAGGTCTTCGATACACCAGTACATGGCTTTAGTGCAAGTGGGGATTGTCAGTGTATATGCCCTAGAGGCCATTACTGTATCATACTAGCTTGTATATTACTTAATGGAAGCTTGGGATATTCACAGTTGTATAGACAATCTTGCTCAAAATGGTAGTATGCTACTTGGTTTGTCTCTACTTCAATATGTGCATGTGTTTCTTTTAGCATATCGCTTATATACATATTAGTAGAGCCCTTAGGATCTTTGCTTGATTACCAGCGTTGTGATGGCAGTCATACTCGTGGGGGCTGGGTAATCCATAAGCACATCCTTATAGAGGTCCCTAGTCGTAGGACTATCGAGACAGGGCATCGATACTCCGAAGTAGACTAGCGTATGCGCTTCTCATCCCAGCGGGGTAGACGGTCTGTCCCACAGCCGTCAGTACGTCGTACTTCAGATAGTATGCGGGTGCTCGTTAGGTTACGAGTACACTGGACATGACTCGTCGGGAACTGTTGGTTGGTATTATACCTATCGTCAGTTATCAGTTCCTAGATGACATGAGTACAACTTAGTCCGCTGACTTGACACTGTCACTTCACCTCGAGTGTGTTCCTACTATACTTAGATTACTACCCTACTACGGCTCAAAGGAGTCGTGCAAACAGGTAGTAGTTGGGTGCAGTCCCGAAGCACTTGGAGGCAGTGACGGTTAGACAGGATTCGTCTCTCCTGGTATTGGGGGTTGACATCGCGCTGTGTCTAGGAGAGCCATTACACAAGTAGTCCCTGGCCAGGGCAAGCGAGGTATACTGGTAGGTTTCCAGTGTTATCTCAGGGTGTTCTGGGCTACACTCCGACACGACTTGTACCGCTATTAGGGGACTGACGTTTACCGCCCCCTTAGGCCCGCCATGTGATGTATCAGACGAACAGACCGGACTGTACGGAGACTGTCACATTCAGGCTCAGTAGGAGTTCAGATGGGTTCACCTCGTAAGTCTTCTTATCGGCATCTACCTGGGGACCGTTACGTACAGCTTGTGCCGCTTGCGGTCTGTGGTTAAACACACTGCCAGCGTAGTGTCAAGTATTTAGAGTCCCACACAGAGGGTTATTCGCCTTTAGGCAAAATGAGTAGAGGTCGCATGGTTTTTGCGACAGGGTTCGTTCACATCCGCGCACTTGTGCACGTTTGCTGTCCGGACAGCTTATACTAGCGGGCTTTGGTTTAAGCCGGATCCTAGTATATGATTTGGGATTGGTTTTATCTCATTGTATTCGTATTCCTCGGATCACGGATATGGGTGCGTATGCACAGTTGACTGAGACAGAGGGAGAGGTCTTTGATTAGGGTTGATGACCATTGTCATTTTCTTAACCCTAATGCTTATGTGTGAATTATGATTAATTGATATTAGTTAAATATAATTGTGCATGGTTAGGGTTGTTGACCATTTGACTATACTTGACTTGTTGACCTAGGTTGACATGTTGACCATCATCATTCCATATGAAAGATACTCTTTGATCTTTGCAAATTACATTTAATGTGAAATGATAATGGTCAAGTCTTGATTAACCATGACAATTATCTTAGCTAATTATCTAATTTACATGATTCACATATATGAGAGAAGGATGGTTCATTTCTTTTTCATTCTATCATATTGGTTCTCTCTCCTCGTCTTCCTCTCTCTCTAGCTCTCCCCTCTCATGAGTTGAGAATCTCTTGAGCTTGAGATAAATCATTCTAAAATACTCTCTACTCTATTCTAAGGTTCTAGGATTTGCACTCCAAGCATCTTAGTTACTTCTTGCTTGAAGTTGAAGCCAAAGGTTGAGGCTCTCAGGGGGATCCTTCTTCGACAAGAGAAGGCGACGAGGAGATCATCTTCTTCAACTCCAAGGAGCAAGGAGAGAAGGACATAAAGCCCTAGGTATAACCTCTTTTCAAAGTAGCTAAACTCCTTTTAGCTTTATATTTAGTTTTTGTTTAGCAAAGATCCTCCTTAAGTTAGTCCATGTTGCCTAGTGCGATAAAAATCCGTTTTTTATACCGTTTTCGACTCCCCGCAAGCACCGGGGTGGGCAACGTGGACTTACATTGGCTGCATCTCAACGCTGTCCTTACCCGATGTGAGGGCAAGAACCTCACTTTGAATTGGGAGAAGTGCCACTTCATGGTACGCGGAGGTATTGTCTTAGGACATATCATTTCGCAAAGTGGCATATAGGTTGACAAAGCGAAGATTGAGGTCATTTCCAATCTCCCTCCTCCCAGATGCGTCAGAGACATCCGAGCCTTCCTTGGCCATGCCGGTTTCTATAGACGGTTCATCAAGGACTTTAGCAAGATTGCTAGGCCCTTGACTCTTTTGCTGGCCAAGGACACGCCATTCGACTTCAACTCGAGCTGTGTGACTGCGTTCGAGTCATTAAAAAGCTCACTCACTTCTGCTCCCGTTCTTTCTTCACCTGACTGGACGCACCCATTTGAGATTATGTGCGATGCATCCGACTTTTCCATTGGTGCTGTCCTTGGACAACACATCAACAAGATGCCGCACGTAATCTATTATGCTAGCCGAACTCTGAACGATGCCCAACTTAATTATACAACAACTGAGAAGGAATTCTTGGTTGTTGTATTTGCTCTAGAAAAGTTCAGGCCCTACCTCATCGGCTATCCAGTCATTGTCTACACGGAGCTCTGCGCCATCATTTTGCGAAGAAAGATGCAAAATCTCGGCTAATACGTTGGATCCTCTTGCTTCAAGAGTTTGACCTTGTCATCAAGGACAAAAGAGGGTGTGAAAACGTAGTCGCCGACCATCTCTCACGACTTCCTTCTTCGCCCTCGCCTCAACTTCCGATCAACGATGTTTTCCCGGATGAACAGGTACTGCTTGGCGACACCCGGCTACATTTCCATCCAGGAAAGCTCAGATCTCGCTGGAAAGGGCCGTATTTTGTGCGGAATGTGTATCCACAGGGCGCTGTGGATTTGGAGAATCCAAAGGACGGTTCATTTTTTAAAGTGAACGGACACCGACTAAAACCGTAGCGACGAACCAACAGAGGAGCTCCTGGTCTTACAGGAGCCGGTTTACCCTGTATAATCTTCCTCTGCCTACCACCAAACTTCGGTTATCAAGCCAAGAAAAGTGGACACTGTCACAAATAAGTTTGCAGGTATGTATATACCATTTTGTATTTATTTGTGGATATTCTTTTCCATTTTTACTCTTTAAAAAAAAACAAATTTTTTTTTGTGTATATCTAACCGACGATTTTGACCCTTCAATGATCTCTTCATGCAATGACAGTGAGGACACTGTCCAGTTTAAGTTTCGTGGTACGCTCGGTACGCATTTCTAACCTTCACATTCATATGTATATTTTGCATCTGCATATTGAAATCAATAAAATCCATAAAAATCAGAAAACTTTTCTGTCAAGTTAGATAGTTGGAGAACTCTGATTCAACATTTCGACGGTTTTGTTTGATAAGATAAGAATAACTAAATCTTATTTTTAGATTTTGAAAACCTGAAAGATAACTCTCATTTGAAGTTAACTATAGCTGATATACGTCTTTACATCACACTACACGTGTCGTGAGTTTTGGAAATTAGATGACAAGTCTTTTATGTCTAAAAACTTTTAAATGGATAAATGATTTTCTGAGGATCAAATAGGTTTGTTCTGAAATAAGTAATATCAAGAATAGTTTATGAAGTAAAGTGAATATGAAGGAATGTTATTGATGCCTTAATTGGAACTAAGTCTGAAAAATAACCCATCTGAAACTTGACTGGAATGATTACACACCTAACCCACTAAACACGTCTTTTATCCAAAAAAATAACTGAACTGCCGGTTATATCTCCGTCCGCATTGAATCATCATGATTTTCACGCTAAATTGTCTTTTGTTTTTGGGCCTAGGTAACTTGAGTAATTAAGTCCGCTGGGGTGTTTCTACACCTAATGCCCTAAAGCCAACTGATTTGGGTGCATTGGCCCAAAGCTCGCTAAGAAGCCTAGAAAGTCCAGATTAAAACAAAGTCAAGCAAGTGTTCTCTCCGAGTTAAAATTCCTAACGGTTCTTTGTGTGAGAATAATCTTGACAAAAGACAGGTTTTTATAAAAAATATTTCTAGCGGAGATATGATGGTTTTATTCTATGATAAAGACTAATGCACGTTCACAGAGATGTGTATGAAATGAAAACAAGAAAAAGGTGGAGTGAAAAATAAGACCTAGTTTCCTGTTAAGGAAGATAGAAATTCTGAAGTTGAAACCTTACTGGAAAACGAAACTTGAAAAATACTTACTCTTTATAAAACTTATGTGATCCTTTTAAAATTGTTATCTGGGCTTTATTGTTTGACATGATGATTTTAATCGATCCTTCTGGAACTTAACGATACTATTTACACTGCACGTAAAGACATATAAAATCTTAAGTTAAATAAGAAGCGAGGTGTGAAAAATAAGGGTTCGATAGTCTAGACTTAGGATCATAGAATTGTTATTTTCTGAAACAAAACTTTAGTGGTTTGAATCATAGAAATTTTGCAAAACTAGCTTGACCGGATTTTGTGGGTAGTATCCGCTGAAAACCCTCAGGAGACAACACTCCTCCAACTAGGGACACCTAGAGGTTTAACGGCTTGTTGCACATGCTCAGTGCAATCGCGTTCCCTGCGAAAATGAGGTTAGGAATTTTTTGTGAATAAATTGGGTTTGCTCGGGACGAGCAAATGATAAGTTTGGGGGTATTTGTTCATATCAGATTTTTGCATTTTTTTACCGCCCAATTTTTATCACATTGCTTATCGGTAGGTACTCTTGAGCCGTGTTTGCTAGTCAATTGCAGGATACAGGTTCTCGGCTCTGAACAGTGAAATTGATGGAAAAGCATGACAAATTCCGGATTACTGCCAACCACAGATAAAACACGGGTCTCCGCTCTCTATCCGTATGTTGCCGCACACCAGTTTAAGGGACAAAATGGCAAATCAATGTCATTTTCATGCACAAAGCTCAATGGAAACACAAGATCCAACATATCTACGCGGAGCTCAAGAAAAATCATGGCAAAAGATCCACATCACATCACCTTTTGATCAACAGAAATTCTGGAAAAATCGTGAAGAAATTCTGAGAAAAAACATATACCAGACTGAAGGGCACTGCAAACCAGGAGAAGCCACCATAATTGAAGACCTAAGTCCCCAATAGGGCCGCGGAACCGCGGCCTAAGCATGCTTAGGCCGCGGAACCGCGGCCGTACGGCCTTGTCAGCTGACGATCTTTTGAGGGTATTTTTGACATTCCATGTTTATTCTAAATGTTGCCCTAGAATTTCTGTTGCCTACCTATAAATAGTCCAGAACTTGCCAAAGCCAAGGGTGCTTATTCTTGTATTTAGTTATATGTTATTGTTCTTCTTCCTCTTCTCATCTCTTCTCCATTAAAAACTTGTAGTGAGCTTTTGTGAGTGAAGGATGAATAATGGAGTTCTTTTTGTTACCATGCTTGTCTTGTTATTTTGTTAACTATTATTGCTTGTAATTTTCATTTGCTAATTTAGTTGTTATTATTTGTGTTTGTATCTTTCTTGTTCTCTTTTCTTTATCCTTAAACAACAATGATGTTTACGCTTGATCCTTGCCGAGGTGAGGTCGCAAATAGCTAGTTGTAATCTTCTAACCTCTTTCTTTCTATATTTCTCCTTTGTTTTATTTTTCTTTTTCTTGTAATGGGTGAGTAGTTTTCTTAACTTCTTACGGTAGGATAAGGAAAGTTTGAGAGAAGGAAATCTCTCTCACTCTTTCCTTGCCCAACATCTTAAATCGGACTCCCGTTAATTAAACCACAATCCGCTCTCTACGACACCCTATCCTACATGATAGCGGTGATTCTGTAGTGAGACCAGTTGTGGTTGAATTAACCGGAGGTTAAGGCTAAGAGCCAAGAACGGACGGAAAAGCACCAAAAGGAAGAACTTATGTGTTGGAAAGCCTAGCTTATACTCGCAAGTTCCTTCCTAGTCGTGCTAATCCCCTTTGTTGCCGATTACCGTAACACCGATATTAAGAGTGGCAACGAAAGAAGTGAGCGACTCCTAACTCAAACTAACCTAATCCTAACCCTAACAAGCTCTCTTTACATATCATTTTAGCACATAGTTAATCTCAAAACAAACTTGGACATTTGGACTTAACTCGTTAAAGCACATAGAAAAATATTCTTATCTCCCTGCGGACGACCCATACTCAACCGGCTAGCTACAAGCGAAACCGTCTTGATTGCGGTAATAAACTTGAACACGCAAAAACCCTACCAATCAATATGCATCTAAATGTAACTTCAGCTATTCGGGTCATATTGATATGACCTAGTCTACAATACCTCAAGAAGGATTCGTTCATTTCTGAACACTTCCTCGTGTGTGTGTTCTGTATGTTAAGAACTATGGTTTGATTTAGAACGTCTATGCTTTTAGATAACGTTCCTGAACCGATCAACTCTTGATATAAGAAATGTTCAAAACATTATCCAACAATACAAAATTATATCCTTCTTTACTAATAAAGAGACTGATATGATGTTGTATATCAGGTTCGGTATCTATTAACATTCGTTCAGAATCAATGTATTTGTTAATACATGGTGATAACTACCAACAGACTTGGCTGCAACACTTGCACCGTTTCTATCTAATGAAATTTATCACATGTTCTCAGTTCTCTACCTATCTGTAGCCCATGTAATAAATTACATATGTGGGATCCTGATCCGGTATCAAATACCCAGGACGTAAAGGATATTGAGAAACTGTTCTGTGTAATGAACACACCCGAAGAAGATGTATCAGCATGCACTTTCTTCGTTTGGGTGGCACGGGAATTCTGGTAATCCCCTATTTCCTGCTCAGTCTTATAACAATTATAAGCTGGAGAGGGACCAACGTTCCCTAGCGCAGTATAACAAGCGGGTTCGGTCAATACATCCGTATTATTATCTTGATTAAGGCGTGACATGGTCGCTACCTGGAGAGAGAGAGAAGAAAACACTCAGCGTACACTTTTACAGGATTAGATTGGTTATCAATTTATCTAATTAGGATGTCTCCAACTGTTTTAGTCAAATCTTCCTTCAAACCCTAAAAGGTAAGACTAGCCGGGATTAATTACATCCTACAAGTTCGCCAATCTTTCAGCCAGGCCAGTGCCGGTACTTTGAGGGAGGTTCCCCGTGCTTTCACACGGACCAAATTAAAATAAACCTCATTTTCCCAAGGGCGTAACCCCGTTAACACCTTTCTAGACACCTACTTGATCGGCTAATTGTAATGTGTAAAACTCTCACAGGTGTAACTTTTACTTGCAGCGGGTATCGGGATCCAACTATCTCATAGAAGGTATGCAATCTCATTGCAAATTTCAACTCTTGAAATTCCCAATAATATTTTGCCCCTAGCGTCCTATGACCTTGACGCAGGCCAACAAACCATAGTCCGCTAGTCAAGTTCAACCCGTCATTTCCCGATTAAATTAAATCTACCCGCACGACCTTTGACGCAGGCCAACAAAGTCGCACGACTACCCTAATCCAATTGCATCATATGCTTTAGCAGATAAGCATAAATAGCTACCGAACACTACGCCTTGACGCAGGCCAACAAACGCAGCACGAATACTATGAAGTACTTATCTGAAATGACGGAGGGCTACGACAGGTTTTTAAGAAAACCCTTTGCGTAATTAACTTGATATCGTTGTAGAATCGAGTGAATTTAAATGGAGTGTTTTTTTAGGCTTTTACTAGTTTTTCGAAAGAGGTCACTCCCGGTGAAGGGATCGTCGGCTCTTTCCTCATCAAATAAGGTGCAGGATATTTCACAAATACCACTATGCAAAGCAAAAACTATAGAAGCAATCAAACGACAAACCGAGGATGCAACATCTTCTAGTTTCGTTAAAGAGGTCACTCCTGGTGAAGGGATCTCGGCTATTTCTTATCGAATAAGGTGCTGGATGTTCTACAAGGAACACCGTTATGCAAAGCAAGAACTAGAGCTACCAGTTTTTAAACAAGTTTCTACAACATCTTTAGATTTCTTTTATTTCATTAATCTCATTAATGAAGTCCCATTTTATTTATGCTTCACAAGCATCACATTTGAAACGAAATCTGCAATATAACATATATCCCATATATATAATATAAACATTCGTCTCAGGAAGTAAGATGATCTCATCACAGAATATTGCGGCAGAAGAACATATATGAAATATTGGATATACTAGGACGTCCGTGTTTTAATATGAGCCTGTATAAAACACGGATTCCACGGTAGCGATGAATAGCCTAACCCACATCCCTAGACCCCTATGAGAGCGGAAAGCAACACTGCCAATTCTAGGGTTAGGAGACCCGGTCTCGACTCCTTGAGATGGTCTCCCACTGGACCCTAGAACCCGGTTACTTGTTCTCCCCGCCTTAGGTCTACCTAATGCAGAAAATTAAATAATATACAATGGTGACATCATCCTCAGCCCGGAAGTGCCCCAATAAAAGAATATTACATACAAATGAATTTTACATGAATGAAAATAAAAACCCTCATCTCACATAAAACCCCCGGCTATTCAAAACGCGACGGTCCAATATAACATATCACAGCAACACATAATATCTCATATCATCAATGTAAGCAAGTATGCGTATCCCGATTGTCGTTGATGTATAGCAACGAAGCCGGCGATACACCACATACTACGCCTACGGTCACAGAAAAGAAAGTGTAAAACTACAACAGTTGGAATCCGCAACCTCCTTAGACATCGCATGCCTAACCAAATGAATTCTTTAGACATTGCATGCCTAACAATTATAAACCCCGCATTTTAGTCTCATTATCGAAAACACTTCAATATCAAGTCAGGCAATTCAACAAGATTCCCGACATCCTGATCGAATGCTTGTCGCAAACTTTAGTAGACGGACACACCCACGGATGCCGTCGATGAAGTGCACTAAGGCGGAACACCGCTACCGCGAGCACCCGAACGGATGCTTTTAGTGACGGGGTTCTCCTACAGTCACTTGGTCGAGGATATGAGGCATGGCTATCTATTAAGTTTACCCGGCAAGTATCCGCGTACTCTACATGATTGCGATGGACTTTTGATCGCATCAAAATCCCATGGCAACCGATCATCTTAGACTTAACTGCTAGATTTATAACATTCAAATTAGTTATCTCATTACTACTTGTGGATTCCAAATATTGTATCACACATTCCAGATAAATAAACAATGTTAAACTTCCCGCTCGAATAAATAAACACCCAAGATTTCCCAAATAGCTCAACACATGAGCGGGGTTCAAAAAATATCCATCACATGCCACAGTACCAATGGTCCAGCCGTAGAAGGCTCAAGCCAACGCCTCACATGTGGCAACGCCGTACTGCCCCAAACCCTAAGGTTCAGAGGCGGCTCAGACGGTCACATAATCGAGTTAAGGTTTGTATTCTTCTAGAGGGACCACCACGTTACTTACACGACTTAGAACGTTCTTAAACTACGGAAAAATCCAACACTTGGAAATTTTTCGGCAGAGGAAAAAGTGAGTTATTGATATCCGCTCGAACTTTTTAACACGTTCTAAATTATCCGGAAAAAACTTAAACGAAGTTAAACTCTCCGATCGAATCAACGAGTTCCCAATACTTCCCAGAAAACTCAACACTTGAGTAAGATTAAAAATTCCCAAAACAATAAAAAAGGACCCAAGAATATATTCCTGAAGTAGTGGGCCCCAACACCAATTATTAGTCGCGGAACCGCCGCCAAACGCATGGTTTGGCCGCGGTTCCACGGTCACGTGAGGGATTTGGTGGTCCATACTTCACAGTAATTCCTATATTTCCCTGCTGATATTTTTGAGTATTTTTAGTACAGAAAAATCACCATTTATATAAAATTTCCAGAGAAGGGTGTAATATGGGGTTTCGGGGTTCGATCGGACTTCCAACTTCGTCTAGACTTCGCCTAAAGCTCTAGCTTGGCTCTGATACCACTGTAGGGTTACTAGGCACTCTCACAAGGGTCTATAAGGCATCAACCATGCCCGATTTAAAATTTAGACGTGCCGAACAACTCTAACCAAGATCTTTAAACTAGAGATTAGGCGAAACAAAGCATGTTAAACACTTTAATATCTAAGAGTTTGGGATTACAACCTTTGTAGTCCAGTCCTTCGCTTCATAAGCTCCGTGTTGAGGTCCTTTCACTGCGATCATCGAGTATCCCGACTCTAGAGAGGCCCCACGAAGAGAAAGATGCAAACTTGCTTCCGATCTTCGATAACTAAGATAATCTTCCTTGAAGTTTCTTTAACACAAGCTCTCACTCACAAATGAAGTGAACACCCTAATCTAAATGGCTAAGATATATTAGGATGATGAAGTAGGATTTTAGCTCTCATTTATTTTCTTAATCTCACTCAAAATCGTCACTAACGAAAAAGCTAGAAAGCTTTTCCATTGAAAAAGAGAAGAAAGAAGAAGAACCATTTCTTTTGTGATGAATAATGAATTGTGGTGAGGTTAGAAATGCAACCATGGGTTAAGTATGATAACTTAACCTATGTAGAGAATGAACCATGGTCAAGGGTTGAGTTGGGTTAACAAATATCATAACTAAATATCTTTACAAAATATCTTTGCAAAAACAAAAAGCAAAGCTTCTAGAAACTTCTAGAAAAGCTTAACCCAAATCAAACCTTAACCATATTTAATCTCTACTAAACATGTTGCATTAATAACCATATCATGTTACAATATTATATATCACATATATAATATTTATTGTAACAAAATAAAATAATACAATTAACATATATCGCATATATATCAATGTATTACCCGAGTAAGAAAAAGAATCTTTTGGTGAGCTTATGTCAGTTAATATAATTTAATATATCAAATATATAATTATACATTAAATTATCGAATCAACACTTTATCCGATAATCCAGCTATTTCACAAATAACCGACTAATATAATCTGCATCAGTTTATTGAATCAACACTTGATCCGATGACCCGGCTATATCTCATATACCCGGCCGATAACTCATATCGCGAGAATCTAATACGGTATCACATACACGTATTGTTCTCGGTCCCGCACATATCACATATGTGCTCCTACTCCGTTTTTCCTGAGCCAAGAAACCTCTGTGTAGGACTCTATAGAATCATCAATATGCCGGCAGTAGGTGATGATCATATCAAACACCCACAAGCTGCAAGCGGTCAGCTAAACGTAACAGCCACCCAGGTATTAAGCAATCAGAAGATCAACAAGCAAGCCTGTATATTCTCCTGCGAATCCAATCAGTAACACTCCCGTACAGTCCGGTCTCTTCATCTGATATGTCGCATATCTCGCCTAGGGGTGGTAAACGTCAGACCCCAGTAGCATGATAAGTCGTGTAGATATGAGGTCTATAACAGTTCGAGAAACTACTGATAACACTTACCAGTAAATCTCAGCAACCCTGGCCAGGGTTTCTAGTTATAGCCAATCGAACACAGCGCAACATCAACTCCATATACCGGGAGAGACGAATCCCTGCTATTGCTCATTGCCTCCATGTGATTTGGGACTGTACCCAAAAGCCACCTTTTTGCACGCCCTCTTGGACGTGGTATGATGGAAATCAAAGCACAGTGGGAATCACACAAGACTCTATGATGATCTCGGGTCTACAGACTAACCTGTACCAGTGTCACCAGAGAACTGCCATCTGACGTGTGGTATAATACCATCTGGGAGTTCTCGGCGAGTCCGTCCAGTGTACCCAGTCTCCACTGAGCACCCTTATACCTTCTCTGATGTCAAAAACTAATGGATATGGGATCATCCATCGCCCATCATATGGGTCAAGAAGCGCATACGCTAGTCTACTCTGGAGTATCGATGCCATGTCTCGGTACACCCACGATTAGGAACATTTGAAGGATGTACTTGATGACTACACTATCCCCACTAGTATGATATGCATCATAGTACTGGTAGTCAAGTACTCATCCTAAAGGCTTTATCAACGTGTAACATAGAGACAATCAGAGTACATGTTAAGATAAAGGGCAACCAGATAGCATATTATCATGTCGAGCAAGAAAGTCCTCCTTATATATGTCCAAGCATCCACTACAATATACATCGTATGTACAGTAATGGCCTCTAGGGCATACATATAACTAACAGTATGGATTTTGGTTGCTTTATCTGAAGGGTTAAATCCCCATCAGGAGCAAGTATATCTTGAGAAGATTACTTGGTGTACGTGGAAAAGTTGTGACATTCAAATCTAAGGCTTGTTGCAAAAGGTTCTCGTTACTGACCAGGTGTGGAAAATGATGAAACCTTTTCTTGTGCCTATGCTTAAGTCCATCCGGATCCTATTTACCATTGCGACATACCATGACTAAGATATCTGGCGGTTGGGTGTCATAACTGTATTTCTAAATAGTGATTTAGAAGATAGCGTCTATAAGTACACAGCCAGAGGGCTTCATAGACAATGGGAGCAGCGGAAACGAATGCACGTTGCTTTATGTGTTAAAGCAGGCATCGCGGAGTTGGAACGTCTGTTTTGATATGGTAGTCAAAGAGTTTGACTTCATCAAAATGGTAGATGTACCTTGTATATACAAAAGGTAGTAAGGAGTATGTGGCATTCCTCGTATTGTACGTGGAAGACGCACTCTTGATAGGAAAAGAGTTTCCTATGCTACACTCGGTCAATCTCCTCTTATCACATTGATTCTCCATATAGGATCAAGGTAATACCTCCTAAATCCTGAGTTTTGGATCTATGAGATAGATTTAAGTGGATGTTAGGATTCTCACTAGGTGTAGTGAGATGGTATCAATCGATCCTGGGGTGAATCCCTGGATAGTTTCAAGGATGGTAAGGTCGACTGAATGTCAGTCACAGGCATTGTCTTTACCCTCAATGGAGGGACGGCATGTTGGAAGAGTTCAAAGCTAGATGTCGTGGTAAACTAGACGATAAAGGCTAGATACATTGCTACCAAGGATGCTACCAAAGAGGTAGTCTGTATGTACATTCGTTCATGAAATGAACTTCGTTCCTACCATTGTGTGACAATGGAGTTATGGCTTAGGCCTAGGAACCCCCATCCCATCAGTGATCCAGACATATTCTGAGGCAGTATCACCTGATCATGGAGATGGTTGATCTCCAGGGAGATCGAGATTAGGAGAGTAGACACAGAGGAGAACAGGGCGGATCCACTCACAAAGGCCTATTCCCAGGAGAGACTTTTATGGGATGGTTAAGTATGAGATACTTCAACTACTGTTGATTGTTGGGTATGGGATACTGCAACAGATGGCCCTAGTGCAAGTGGGAGATTGTTAGTTATATATGTGCCCAAGAGGCCATTACTGTACATACGATGTATATTGTAGTGGATGCTTGGATATATATATGGAGGACTTTCTTGCTTGACATGATAGTATGCTATCTGGTTGCTCTTTATCTTGACATGTACAATGATTGTCTCTATGTTACATGTTGATAAAGCCCTTAGGATGAGTACTTGACTACCAGGATTATGATGCAGATCATACTAGTGGGGACAATGTAGTCGCTAAGTACATCCTTCAAATATTCCTAGTCGTAGGTGTATCGAGATAGGGCATCGATATACCATAGTAGACTAGCGTATAGCTTCTCGACCCATGTAGATAGACGATGGATGATCTCATATCCATTGGTGTTTGACATCAGAGACAGTATAAGGGTGCTCAGTGGAGACTGGGTACACTGGACGGACTCCCCGAGAACCCCAGATGGTATTATACCTCACGTCAAATGGCAGTTCTCTGGTGACACTGGTACAGGTTAGTCTGTAGAACCGAGATCGTCATAGAGTCTTGTGTGATTCCCACTGTGCTTTGATTTCCACCTTACCATGTTCAAGAGAACGTGCAAAACGGTGGCTTTTGGGTACAGTCCCGAATCACATGGTTGCAATGAGCGATAAGGGGGGTTTCGTCTCTCCCGGTATTGGGAGTTGATGTTGCGCTGTGCTCGAATGGATATAACAGGAAGTCCCTGGCCAGGGCTACTTCAGAGATATACTGGTAAGTGTTATCAGTAGTTTCTCGACCCGTTATGAGCCTCATATCGACACGACTTAACGAGTTACTGGGGTCTGACGTTTACCACCCCTAGACGAGATATGCAACATATCATACGAAGAGACCGGACTGTACGGTAGTGTTTCCGATTGGATTCGCAGGAGTGTGATGTAAGTCCGCGGCAGCGCCCCGGCCGTCTAACAGACGCCAATATGCGGAACAAAACTTTTACGACTGGCGCTATCGCGTACTATAACCCGGATCTGCCATTAAAGCTAAACTAACAATTTGTAAAGTGGGTAGAAATGTTATACCGAATGATCCGAGTCCTTCGGTCTTCAACCATCATCCCACGCTATGTTGCAACTGATTCGAACTTGCTTAATCTCCGTTCTCTTCGTCCACGTGGCACCACGTCGACGGATCTTTAAACGGGCTCCCGCCTCTGAACAGAGGCAACTCGATCGTCAAGTTTGCCAAAAGAGACAACCAAGATGAAATAGAGAATGAGTAAAATACTTTGTCTCGTTACGTCCAAGGTGATGGACGAACGGTTAATAGAAGTTGCCAATTGGAATCGGGTGAATGGAAATTGAACTATATGAAATTTCCATACACTAAAGTATCATAATATTTTGCCAAAAATGAATGAATCAAATCTCTCAACCTCACAAAGAGGGGCCGGCCACTATTAATAGAAGAGGG
Source organism: Agapanthus africanus (assembly GCA_030015575.1). Classification (NCBI taxonomy): domain Eukaryota; kingdom Viridiplantae; phylum Streptophyta; class Magnoliopsida; order Asparagales; family Amaryllidaceae; genus Agapanthus; species Agapanthus africanus. Next base: position 391,323,451 of record JASDDO010000026.1, on the reverse strand, counting down.
AGGTGAGTGTAGGAGTAGCAAGTGGTGACCATAAGCCTTTATACTTATCATCACAAATAAAGCAAGAATGAATCATCAACTAACATTAAAAGCAACCAATGAACATAAACCTAGTCACCTTAATAACTCATCACACCATTAATGCTCACTAATGAATCATGAATCTGTTAGTGTTTATGCCCTAGAAGGCCATTACTGTATCATACTAGTTTGTATATTACTTAATGGAAGCTTGGGATATTCACATGTATATAACAGTCTTGCTAAACATGGTAGTATGCTACTTGGTTTTTCTATCTTAATATGTGAGTGTACGTATTGATAGAGCTCTTAGGATCTTGCTTGTCTACCAGCGTTGTGATGGCAGTCACACTAGTGGGGGCTGGGTAGTCTACAAGCACATCCTTATTCAGGTCCCTGGTCGTTGGATTATCGAGACAGAGCATCGATACTCCGGAGTAGACTGGTGTGTACGCTTCTCATCCCAGTTGGGGAGATGGTCTGTCCCACAGCCGTCAGTACGTCGTACTGGAGATACTATGCAGGTGCTCGTTAGGTTACGGGTACACCGGACAGGACTCACAGGGAACTGTTGGTTGGTTTTATACCAGTCGTCAGTGAACAGTTCCCAGGTGACATGAGTACAGCATAGTCCGCAGACGTGACACTGCTACTTCGCCTCGAGTGTGTCCCACTGTTCTTAGATTGCTACCCTACCACGGCTCAAAGGAGTCGTGCAAACAGGTAGCAGTTGGGTACAGTCCCGAGCACTTGGAGGCAGTGGCGGTTAGACAGGATTCGTCCCTCCCGGTATTGGGAGTAGATATCACGCTGTGTCAGAGAGCCATTACGCAAAGTCCCTGGCCAGGGCAAGCGAGATTTGCTGGTAGGTTCCAGTAGTTTCTCAGGGTGTAATGGGCTTCCCTCCGACACGACTTATACCGCTATTAGGGGACTGACGCTTGCCGCCCCCTAGGCCCGATATGCGATAGTCTTGGACGAACGGACCGGACTGTATGGAGATTGTCACATCAGACTCAGTAGAAGTTCGGATGGGTTTCCTCATCGGCCTTCTTATCGACAACTACCTAGGGACCGTTACGTACAGCTAGTGCCGCTTGCGGTCTGTGGTTAAACCTACTGCCAGCGTAGTAGTCGAGTCTCTAGAGTCCCACACAGAGAGTTTCCTACTCCAGGCGAAACGATATAGAGGTCGTATGGTTTTACGACAAAGGGTTCGGACGCATACGTGTGTTTACGCACATACGACTTTCGGACAGTTTTTACCAGTCGGTTTTGGTTTAAGCCAGTTACTGGTATCCGGTTATTGGATTTTTACAGTCTAAAGTTTTTCCGTATTTTTGCTGAAAGGAGGGGCGTTCTCGTAATTATGCGGGAAGCTTCTAGAAGGTGGTGACTAAGGAGGTTAAGGTGGCATATGAAATGATTGTGATTAGTGAGTCACCTTGATGATTCATAGAAGTCTTTTGTCATTATAATGAATCATCACTAGATATTTTCAAGCATGGTTGCTAAATTCTTTTCTTATTCTTTTCTTCATAAAAGAAATGCTTGATATATATCTTCTTGACTCACTATTCTCTTATCATTATCATCTACACATTCTCTCTCCTCAAGCTCTCTCTCTTCAAACCCTAATCCTCACCTCTCATGTGTTGAGAACTAGGATTAGCTAGACTAAACAATCCATAACCCTCACTCTATCTCATCTATCTTCTTTGATTAGCAATCCAAGAAGGTTAGTTGCCTCAAGTTTAGAGGCTAAGCTTGGAGTTTTGCTCTCGGGTGGATCATCTACTACATCGAGAAGGCCGAGGAGGACGAGGAGATCGTAAAGCCGAAGGACTTGGTTCGATAGGTATAATCCCTAAGCATAGTAGTTTAGAACAACTATGTGTTTGGTTAGTTATCGTTTAGCTTCGATTCAAGCGGTTAGTCGATGTTTGTTCACTAAACAAGTTCGTTTTTGAAAACTCCGCCTCCCCACAAGTATTGGGGTGTAGAACATCGACTTACAGTGGTATCAGAGCCTCGCTAAACAATAAATAACTTTATTGCAAATTTGTACGAATTTCGATCGGAAAAACGAAGCCGGAAAACCCTAAAAATATCAGTTTTCTGTCGATTTTAAAATGATGTCCTAAAATTTTTCAGGGATGTGCAGAAAGCTTGAAATGACCACAGATGAACACCCAAGAAATTTGGGTTCCTGAATCGTCTACGGCGCCGCGGAACCGCGGCGGATCCCACCGATCCGCCGCGCTTCCGCCGCCGAGTTGACGAGTCAGGAACTCGTTTTTCTTGTGTGGGTCCCCTGTGGTATTTGAGATTTTCTGGAATATTTTAATTTTGCTCAGGTTTCAGTTTTACAGAGCAGTATTGGAGAAATATTAAATGCGTTTAATCGATCGAAATTGTACAGTATTTGCATATTGGATTATATATGTGATTGTTTAATGTGTTCGTAAACCTCCCCTAACTGCTAGTATGTCGGTTGGCAGGGGGTTGCACATTTCTGTAATGGTTTTATCTGTTTGTGCATATGAACTGTATTAGACTGTTGTGGTGTATAGCTGGGGTTATGCAATGGGTTATTATTTAATTCATTTGTTGTAATATTATTTTTGCGGGGCACATCCAGGTTGCGGTTGTAGCCACCGTTGTATTATTTCATTTTACTGTTTTTGCTCCTAGGACTGACCCAAGGTGGGGTACACAAACTGCCGGGTGGGTAGTTTGCCGTACCCGTAGGGGTCGAAGGTGGGGTAATGGCTATTCATCACAACTGTGTTATCCGTCTTTTCTTGCAGGCTCAAAAGAAATACGGATTGCTAGCAAATCCAATTAAGTTCATCTGTATTCTGGAATGTATATCATTGCGTCAGACGAATGTAAAATATCTATATTTATGATAGCTATTTAGACGTCACTTATGTTTTACACCCGCGCTAGCCCAGCCCCTGCTCTGTCGTTAGTTAAGTAACCTAACGGGTGATGACGGGACCCCCTGGCGAATGCGGATGGCATAAGAGGACGTTGTATTTTCGTTGTTTTCTGCAATGATAGGTTAATGATGGGACGCATTATCTATAATGCAAAGAAAAATAAACCAAAGTTTAAATCGTTGGAACAGTTTAAAAGAAACCACTCGGTTAATTTTAAAAAGAAGATATTTTTAAATGCGGAGCTTTAACCACTCCTTTTAAAAAGCTATCAGGTTCCTTCGGTTATATCAAGTTCACTACGTTCACGGTTTCGCCAAAACCAGTCGTAGCCCTCCGTCATTTCTTATGAATGGTCAGTAGTATTCAAGCTATGTTTGTTTGGCCCTTAGTCAAGACATAGTGATTGGTTGCTGCTGGGGTATTCATTTGTTGCATAGATAGATGAGTTGGTTTGGGACACTCGTATTACTTTGTTTGGCCCTTAGTCAAGAGTATATACGGATGGGTTCAAATCAACAGGATAATGATGGGCAGAACTTGACATGTGACTTATGATTTGTTGACCCTTAGTCAAGATCATAAGAACATGGGGCAAAAATATATATCGGGAATTTCTAAAGAAACTGAAATTTGCAAAAAGATGCATACCATTTGGAGTTTGATGAATGTTGGTAGGATTTCTTCAACATTATCATACGATGATATTTGGATCCCGATCCTACTGTGAGTATATGCTACTTATCAGGATATTCGTCACTTAACGATCAATGCTATAAACCTAGTAGGTGTCCAGAAAGGTGTCAGCGGGGTTACGCCCCCAGAGAAAAGAGGTTATTTAATTAAGGAACTTCGCGAAAGCGTTGGAAAACCTCCCTCGAAGTATCGACACTGGCCGGGCTGAACGGTTAAGCAAGTATTGTACGGTGAGAATAGTCCTGGCTAATTCTTCTTTTATGGTTTGAGGAAGGATTCGAGAAACAGTGGGAGCCATCTAGTTTAGATAAACTAAAAACCACTCTAAACTTGCAAGAGCATCATGCTAAAGAGTTTTCTTCTCTCTCTCCTAATTGCAGCGACCCTGAAAATGACTGGACTTAAGTTACTTTTAAAGAAAAATATACTGACAGGGCCAAACTATAAAGATTGGCTGCGGAATGTCAAAATGGCTTTGACCTATGACAAATTGGGGTACATCCTCACCGCTACGGCACCTGCTGTCCCTGGTCCTAAATCCAGCAATGCGGATAAGGAAATCCGCAAGACCTGGGATTTAGATTGCGCGAAAGCCAAGTGCATCGTGCTTGCCTCAATGAACAATGAACATCAGAGGAGGCACGAGGATATGTCCCTAGATGGCATATTTCTCCATACAAAGGAACTTTATGGAGAGCAATCTCGTATAGCAAGATATGAGACCTCTAAGAACTTGTTTCGAGCGAGGTTGGCTGTCGGGTCATCGGTAGGTGAACATGTCCTAAAGATGATCGGCTATATTGAAGAGCTCGCAGACTTTGGGACGACTTTGGATAATGAGCTCCATACAGACCTTATTCTCCAGTCCCTTCCTCCCACCTACGCCCAGTTTATCCTCAACTTCAACCTTCAAGGAAAAGAAGTTGAACTTGCGGAACTCCTGAACATGTTAAGGAGTGCAGAGGGCACCTTGCAGAAAGCAAGGGAAACACCCGCTATGTTTGTTGGCGGTGCATCTTCTTCCGGGTCCATGGCTAGGGCCAAAGGAAGGAAGAAGAAGGCCGCACCCAAACCTAGAGGAGGTGTTAGTAAGGTGAGAGGGAAGGGAAAGAAAAAGTTTGCAGCACCGGTAGTTGGCCAGGATGAGTGCTTCCATTGTCACAGGAAAGGGCACTGGAAGAAGGATTGCAAGGCGTGGAACGCCAAGAACCAGGAACCGAAGCAAGCTGTGGCTTCGACTTCAGGTGTGTTTGTAATTGAGAATTGTCTGTCGATCAACTCTACTTCCTGGGTATTGGATACCGGATCAGGATCTCATATTTGCAATTCATTGCAGGCACTGAGAAACCGTAGAGTGCTGAAGGAAGGTAATATGACCCTAAAGGTTGCTAACGGAGCTAGCGTGGGAGCTGCGTCCGTCGGGGATTATCACCTAGGATTGACGAGTCGACACATTTTGGTTTTACATAACTGTTATTTTGTGCCAATCTTAACGTGGAATATCATATCAGTTTCCTTGTTATCAAATAAAGGTTATGATTTCACGTTTGTAAGAGATGTTGTTAACATCTACCTTAATCATGGTTTGATTGGGTCAGGTACTCTAAATAACGGAATATATGTTTTAAACCAACTCCAAATTTTCAATGTCCAGAACACACTAAAAAGAAAGTCTCCAGATTTAAATAAAGCTTTCTTATGGCATTGTAGACTGGGTCATATCAACGAGAGAAGGTTGACTAAGTTGCATAGAGAAGGATATTTGGACTCGTTCGAATATCAAACTTATGACACTTGTCAATCTTGTCTCAAAGGAAAGATGACAAAGACTCCATTTACTGGACAAGGAGTAAGAGCGAGCGAGCTTTTAGGACTCATACACAGCGATGTATGTGGTCCAATGTCTACACATGCGAGAGGTGGTTATTCCTACTTCATTACTTTTACAGATGATTTCTCTAGGTTTGGACATGTCTTCTTGATGAAGCATAAATCCGAGGCCTTTGAGAAATTCCTGGAATACAAGAGTGAAGCGGAAAACCAAACAGGCAAAAGTATTAAGACACTGAGATCTGATCGAGGTGGAGAATACTTAAGTGCCGAGTTCCTAGGTTACCTAAAAGAGAAAGGAATTCTCTCTCAGCTTACTCCTCCATACACTCCACAGCACAACGGTGTATCGGAGAGACGGAATCGAACCCTATTGGATATGGTACGATCCATGATGAGTAATGCTGAGTTACCGCGATCTTTCTGGGGTTATGCGCTAGAATCAGCGGCATATCTTTTAAACCAGGTTCCAACCAAGACTGTGCCTACCACACCATATCAGATGTGGAGTGGGAAGAAACCCTGTCTAAAACATTTTAGGACATGGGGGTGTCCAGCTTTTGTAAAAAAGCAGCATGTGGACAAGCTCGAGGCACGCTCAGTACTGTGTAAGCTTGTGGGATATCCAAAGAACTCCAAGGGATATTATTTCTATTACGCAGAGGAACAAAAGGTTTTTGTTTCTCGTCATGCCCACTTCTTAGAAACTGATTTTTTAGAAAATCAGAAGAATGGGAGCGCAGTAGAACTGGAAGAAATTCCAGAACCACAAGCTGTTACTGAAAGTTTGGTAGAACCAGAGGTTCAAGAAGAACAGAACATTTCCGCACCCCTCCGCAGGAGTAGTAGGCCGTCACATCCGCCTGAGAGATACTACGGTTTTCTCATAGATGGGGATAGAGAGGATTGCATCATAGATGATGATGAACCTACTGACTTCCAGCAGGCCATCCAGAGCGGCGACTCGGTACGATGGCTAGATGCAATGCGGACCGAAATGGAGTCCATGTACACCAACAAAGTATGGACTTTGGACTTTGCTCCAGATAGGGTAAAACCCATAGGATGCAAATGGATCTTCAAGAAAAAGATTGGTGTAGATGGACAGGTGGAAACCTATAAGGCTAGACTTGTTGCAAAGGGTTTTCGTCAAAGACCTGGTTTGGACTATGACGAAACTTTTTCTCCAGTGGCTATGCTCAAATCCATTCGGGCCCTTCTTGCTATTGCTGCCTTCCATGATTATGAAATCTGGCAGATGGACGTAAAGACGGCTTTTCTGAATGGAAATTTAGAAGAGTGCGTCTATATGGATCAGCCAGAGGGTTTCAATCAGAGTGGGAGCAGCGGGAAAGTATGCAAGCTGCTTAAGTCCATTTATGGACTAAAGCAGGCATCGCGGAGTTGGAACATCTGTTTTGATGAGACAGTCAAAGAATCTGACTTTATCAAAAATCCAGATGAACCGTGTATATATAGTAAAGTTGTAGCAAGAAGTGTCGTATTCCTCGTCTTGTACGTGGATGGCATTCTATTGATAGGAAATGATATTCCTATGCTACAATCTTTCAAAGGATTCTTGTCACACAGGTTCTCCATGAAAGACCTGGGTGATGCCTCTTACATTCTGGGGATCCGGATCTATCGTGATAGATCCAAGAGGATGTTGGGACTTTCGCAGTCCAGGTATATCGACACTGTACTGAAAAGATTCAGTATGGAAGATTCTAAGCACGGTAATCTACCGGCTTGTCACGGAATCACCCTCTCCAAAGAGATGTCTCCTAAGACTGATTTGGAAAGGGAACGCATGTCTATTATACCCTACGCTTCTGCGGTAGGCTCTATAATGTATGCGATGTTGTGTACCAGACCAGATGTAGCTTACGCACTGAGCGTGGTAAGCCGGTATCAGTCAGACCCAGGGGAGAAGCACTGGATAGCAGTAAAGAACATTCTCAAGTACCTGAGAAGGACTAAGGAGATGTTTTGGGTTTACGGCGGAAAAGACCTCAGGTTGGAGGCCTTTGCTGATTCCGGCTTCCAGAGTGATAAGGACGATTCCAAGTCCATGTCGGGATATGTTTTTACCCTCAATGGAGGGGCGGTGTGCTGGAAGAGCTCCAAGCAGGACACCGTTGCTGACTCGACGATGGAAGCGGAGTATATAGCTGCTTGCGATGCCGCAAAAGAAGCAGTCTGGATGAAGAAGTTCCTAACAGAACTTCAGGTGGTTCCTACCATAGTTGATCCAATACCTCTGTATTGCGACAACAACGGAGCTATAGCTTTAGCGAAGGAACCAAGGTCCCATCAGAAGTCCAGACACATCTTGAGGCGGTATCACCTGATCAGGGAGATCATTGATCGTCAGGAGATCGAGGTTCGGAGAGTTGCTTCTGAAGAGAACATTGCTGATCCATTCACGAAGGCCCTACTTAAGATTCAGTTCGAGAGGCTACTCGAGATCATTGGTCTACGATATGCCAGTACATGGCCCTAGTGCAAGTGGGAGATTGTTAGTGTTTATGCCCTAGAAGGCCATTACTGTATCATACTAGTTTGTATATTACTTAATGGAAGCTTGGGATATTCACATGTATATAACAGTCTTGCTAAACATGGTAGTATGCTACTTGCTTTTTCTATCTTAATATGTGAGTGTACGTATTGATAGAGCTCTTAGGATCTTGCTTGTCTACCAGCGTTGTGATGGCAGTCACACTAGTGGGGGCTGGGTAGTCTACAAGCACATCCTTATTCAGGTCCCTGGTCGTTGGATTATCGAGACAGAGCATCGATACTCCGGAGTAGACTGGTGTGTACGCTTCTCATCCCAGTTGGGGAGATGGTCTGTCCCACAGCCGTCAGTACGTCGTACTGGAGATACTATGCAGGTGCTCGTTAGGTTACGGGTACACCGGACAGGACTCACAGGGAACTGTTGGTTGGTTTTATACCAGTCGTCAGTGAACAGTTCCCAGGTGACATGAGTACAGCATAGTCCGCAGACTTGACACTGCTACTTCGTCTCGAGTGTGTCCCACTGTTCTTAGATTGCTACCCTACCACGGCTCAACGGAGTCGTGCAAACAGGTAGCAGTTGGGTACAGTCCCGAGCACTTGGAGGCAGTGGCGGTTAGACAGGATTCGTCCCTCCCGGTATTGGGAGTAGATATCGCGCTGTGTCAGAGAGCCATTACGCAAAGTCCCTGGCCAGGGCAAGCGAGATTTGCTGGTAGGTTCCAGTAGTTTCTCAGGGTGTAATGGGCTTCCCTCCGACACGACTTATACCGCTATTAGGGGACTGACGCTTGCCGCCCCCCTAGGCCCGATATGCGATAGTCTTGGACGAACGGACCGGACTGTATGGAGATTGTCACATCAGACTCAGTAGAAGTTCGGATGGGTTTCCTCATCGGCCTTCTTATCGACAACTACCTGGGGACCGTTACGTACAGCTAGTGCCGCTTGCGGTCTGTGGTTAAACCCACTGCCAGCGTAGTAGTCGAGTCTCTAGAGTCCCACACAGAGAGTTTCCTACTCCAGGCGAAACGATATAGAGGTCGTATGGTTTTACGACAAAGGGTTCGGACGCATACGTGTGTTTACGCACGTACGACTTCCGGACAGTTTTTACCCGTCGGCTTTGGTTTAAGCCAGTTACTGGTATCCGGTTATTGGATTTTTACAGTCTAAAGTTTTTCCGTATTTTTGCGGAAAGGAGGGGCGTTCTCGTAATTATGCGGGAAGCTTCTAGAAGGTGGTGACTAAGGAGGTTAAGGTGGCATATGAAATGATTGTGATTAGTGAGTCACCTTGATGATTCATAGAAGTCTTTTGTCATTATAATGAATCATCACTAGATATTTTCAAGCATGGTTGCTAAATTCTTTTCTTATTCTTTTCTTCATAAAAGAAATGCTTGATATATATCTTCTTGACTCACTATTCTCTTATCATTATCATCTACACATTCTCTCTCCTCAAGCTCTCTCTCTCTTCAAACCCTAATCCTCACCTCTCATGTGTTGAGAACTAGGATTAGCTAGACTAAACAATCCATAACCCTCACTCTATCTCATCTATCTTCTTTGATTAGCAATCCAAGAAGGTTAGTTGCCTCAAGTTTAGAGGCTAAGCTTGGAGTTTTGCTCTCGGGTGGATCATCTACTACATCGAGAAGGCCGAGGAGGACGAGGAGATCGTAAAGCCGAAGGACTTGGTTCGATAGGTATAATCCCTAAGCATAGTAGTTTAGAACAACTATGTGTTTGGTTAGTTATCGTTTAGCTTCGATTCAAGCGGTTAGTCGATGTTTGTTCACTAAACAAGTTCGTTTTTGAAAACTCCGCCTCCCCACAAGTATTGGGGTGTAGAACATCGACTTACAGAATCTAGTCACCATTTCTAGAATCTTCTAGAACCATGACTCACCCAATGGAAGAAAAGATAAATCCGTCTTTAACCGAAGGGAAAAATACGGCTGATAGTAAACTGGAAACTAGCAACTTCCAAAAATTATCCCGAAACGAATTTCAGGATAACCCCGTATCGGTATAAACATACCCGCATTTGTATTACGCCCGAATACAAATGCAACTGAGACAAAGATATTATATCTACATTGTATAATACTGGGTTCCGGCTTAAACCAAAGCCTACCAGTATTATCTGCCCGAAAACTGACACGTGCGAAAACGCACGTGCATTTTCCGAACCTTGCCATAAACCCATACGGCCTCTACAACGTTTCGCCCGAACTTGGGAAAGTGTCTGTGGGGGACTCTAAAGACTCATCAACACACTGGCACTGGGTATAACCACTAGCACGTTAGAGGTACTAGCTGTACGTAACGGTTTGCCTATGTATTGATTGGAAGGGAAACTGACGAGCGAACTCATCCAATAAACCCTACTGAGCCTAACAGTGACAATAACCATACAGTAGGCTCTATCATGTATGCGATGCTATGTACCAGACCCGATGTAGCATACTCACTAAGTGTAGTGAGCAGGTATCAAGCTAATCCTGGAGAGAGTCACTGGACAGCTGTGAAGAGCATTCTCAAGTACTTGCGAAGGACTAGAGATATGTTCTTGGTGTATGGTAACGGAGATCTCCAAGTGGAGTCCTTTACCGATTCGAGCTTCCAGAGTGATAAGGACGAATCTAAGTCGCAGTCCGGCTTTGTCTTTACCCTTTACGGAGGGGCGGTTAGCTGGAAGAGTTCCAAGCAGGAAACCGTGGCAGACTCGACGATGGAGGCTGAATACATCACTGCCAACGATGCTGCTAAAGAAGCTGTCTGGATCAAGAAGTTCATTACTGAACTTGGTGTGGTTCCATCCATTGTGCATCCAATACCTTTGTATTGCGATAACAATGGAGCAGTGGCTTTGGCCAAGGAACCCAGGTCCCATCAGCGATCCAGGCATATTCTGAGGCGGTATCACCTGATCCGGGAGATAGTTGATCGCCGGGAGATCGAGGTCAGGAGGGTTGACACGAAGGATAACACGGCGGATCCACTCACGAAGGCCATTCCCCAGATACAGTTTGAGAGACTCTTCGGGATGCTCGGTATGCGATACTACAGCAGCTGGCCTTAGTGCAAGTGGGAGATTGTTAGTTGTATGTATGCCCTAGAGGCCAGTATTGTACAGATGATGTATATTATATTGGATGCTTGGACATATATAGAGATGACTTTCTTGCTCGACATGATAGTATGCTATCTGGTTGCTCTTTATCTTAACATGTACACTAGTCTCTTTATATTGTCTTATAGTTACATGTTGGTAAAGCCCTTAGGATTTGTACTTGACTACCTGGACTATGATGCAGATCATACTAGTGGGGACATGGTAGTCCATAAGTACATCCTTCAAGGTCCCTAGTCGTGGGTGTATCGAGACGGGGCATCGATATACCAGTGTAGACTAGCGTATACGCTTCTCGACCCATGTGATGGGCGATGGATGATCCCATATCCATTGGTGTTTGACATCAGAGATGGTATACGGGTGCTCAGTGGAGACTGGGTACACTGGACGGACTCGCCGAGAACTCCCAGATGGTATTATACCTCACGTCAGATGGCAGTTCTCAGGTGACACTTGTACAGGTTAGTCTGTAGACCCGAGATCGTCATAGAGTCTTGTGTGATTCCCACTGTGCTTTGATCTCCACCTTACCACGTCCATGAGGGCGTGCAAAACGGTGGTCTTTGGGTACAGTCCCGAGTCACATGGAGGCAATGAGCGATAGGAGGGGTTTCGTCTATCCCGGTATTGGGAGTTGATGTTGCGCTGTGCTCGATTGGCCGTAACAGGGAAGTCCCTGGCCAGGGCTGATCAGAGATTTGCTGGTAAGTGTTACCAGTAGTTTCTCGACCCGTTATGAGCCTCACATCGGCACGACTTATCAGTTATTGGGGTCTGACGTATACCACCCCTAGACTTGATATGCGACGTATCAAACGAACAGACCGGACTGTACGGTAAGTGTTACTGGTTGGATTCACAGGAGTATGAGCGGGCTAGCTCGTCGATCTTCTGATCGCTCAATACCCGGATGGCCGTTACGTTTAGCAGACCGCTTGCGTCTTGTGGGTGCTTGATATGATCATCATCTGCTACCGGCGTATTGACGAGTCTTTAGAGTCCTACACAGAGGTTTCCTGGCTCAAGCAAAACGAAATAGAAGCGCATATGAGATATGTGCGGGACCGAGAATAATGCGAGTATATGATACCGCATTTCATTCTCGCGATAAATGTTTCGATTGGTTATATTCGATATGACCTTGTTATCGAATCATTGATTCGATAAGCCGATACATTGAATACTAGTCGGTCATGTGCGACATGACCGGATCATTGAATCAAGTGTTGATTTAATGATTTAATGTATAATTATATATTTGATATATTACTTTACATTAACTAGTATTGGTTCACTTTAAACGGATTTTTCTCACTTGATGCACATTGTATATGTGATATGCTTTTGTGCGCATTGTTGTATCATGTTTGATGATACTTGATCATTTGGTTAAGTATATAGAATTAAACCATGGTTAATTTGATAATTAGGGTTTTGCATGTTCATTTATTTATTTATTTGTTCATTTATTTATTTGGAAAAGAATGAGATAAGAATGGTGGAGAAGTTTGTCTTTAGTTGAAGCTTCATGAAGCTTTGACTTCTTAACTATTCTTGTCTTCATGCTTAACCCTAACCCATCCACTTACCATGGTTTATTCTCTACACTTAACCCTAGTTGGATTATGATAAGTATGCATTTTTCTTTTCATTTTAAAATAACCTATCATAAACTATCTTCTTCTTCTTCTTCTTCGTCTTCAAGATTGAAACCTTGATGCCATTAATGGCAACTTGAATTCTAGTGAGAGAAATCCAATTCTAAAGTGAACCCACCTCCTATTTCTTCACCCTCTACCACTTGCCAAGTTGTTTTGGGTGTTTTCTTCACAAGTTTCACAAGTTTGTGAAGTCCGAGCTCGAACTTGCGATGCCTCGAGGTAGATCGTCTTTGACACAAAGCCGACGACCTAGCTTGCCCGTTTCTCCGATGAAGCCAACGTTCGAGTTTGGGAATCGAGATGGACAGTGAGAGGATGCCTTCGTGGAGCCAAGGAAGAGGGTAACCGGATCTACAAAGGTTGTAGCATCTAACCTTTAGTTAATATGTTAACTAGTTTAGTTTTTTCGCCTAGAATTCTAGTCTAAGATCCGTGTTAGGGTTTCTCGGTACCATAATTTTTGTAAAATGGCATGTTCGATGCCTTGTGAGACCTCTATAGGGTGCCTAGGAACCTTTCAGTTGTATCAGAGACTAGCTGAGCCTTAGGCGAAGTCCCGACGACGTTTGAAATCCGAACGGATCGAAACCCTAATACCAAACTTGCTCTCTGGACTTTTTATAAAAAGTGGGATTTTTCAAGATTAAAAATGCCTAAAAAATTCAGCAGGAATATCTAAGAATTATGGTGAAACACGAGATCATGAATCGTTTAAACAGCCGCGGAAACGCGGCAGAAGCATGGCTTCTGCCGCGGTTCCGCCGCCTACTGTTCACAATGCACAATTTGTGTTGCACAGTAATTCATCATTTCTGTAGCTGAGTTTTATGGGTATTTTTAATAATTATTCAAGAGTTGAATTTTCTGGGGTGTTTTAGAGCTTCGATGTTTCGATCGGATTATCAAATTTCGTCTTTGTGTTTTTCCGGATAATTTTTTAGAATATGTTAAAAAGTTCGACCGGATATAAATACCCAATTTTTCCCCTGTCGGGAAATTTCCAAGTGTTGGATTTTTCCGTAGTTTAACGACGTTCTAAGTAGTGCAAGTAACGCGATGGACCCTCTAGAAGACAACAAACCTTAACTCGATTATGTGACCGTCTTGAACTGCCCTTTGAACCTTCGGGTTTGGGGCAGTACGGCGTGCCACACGTGAGGCGTTGGCTTGACCCTTCTACGGCTGGACCGTCGGTACTGAGGCACGAACTGAATGTTGTTAGACTTATTTCATGTGTTGAGCTGTATCGGGAAAACTTGGGTATTCGACTGTTCGATCGGAAAGTTTAACATTTTCTGTTTATCTAGAATGTGATACAATAATTGGAATTCACAAGTAGTTATGAGATAACTGAATGAATGTTATAAATCTAGCAATTTAGTCCCATATGATATTGAAAAGAGTTTTCGATAATGAGACTAAAATGCGGAATTTATATCTGTTAGGCATGCGATGTCTAAAGAGGTTGCGGATTCCAACTGTTGTAGTTTTACACTTTCTTTTCTGTGACCGTAAATGTAGTATGTTCATATCGCCGGTTTCGTTGCTATACGTCAACGACAATTTGGGTATGCATACTTACTTACGTTGATGGCATGTGATGTTATGTGTTGCTGGATATGTTATATTGGATCGTCGTGTTTGAATAGCCGGGGGTTTTTATGTGAGATGAGTGTTTTTCATTTTCATTCATGTAAAAACTTGTATGTAATATTCTTTTATTTAGGGCACTTCCAGGTAGCGGAAGTTGTCACCCTTTGTATATTATTTACTTTTCCGCATTAGGATAGACCCAAGGAGGGGAGCACAAGTAACCGGGTTCTGGGGTCCAGTGGGAGACCAACTCGAGGAGTCGAGTCCGGGTCTCCTAACCCTAGAATTGGCAGGGTTGCTTGCCGCTCTCGTAGGGGTCTAGGGGTGTGGGATTGGCTATTCATCACGACTGTGGAATCCGTGTTTTATACTGGCTCGTATTGAAAACACGGACGTCCTAGTATATCCAATGTTTCATATGTTTCTTCTTCTGCGATATCTGTAATGTGATGTTCTGTGATGGATATAGTATATAGTATATAGTATATATGATATATTATATAGACGTCACTTATGTTTTACACCCGCGCTAGCCCTGCCCTGCTCTGTCGTTAGTTACCTAACCTAACGGTGCACGAGGGGACATCGAGACGAATGCGGATGGCATAAGTGTACGTCATATCTATCTGTGATGTTTAGGTATTTAAATGATGGGACTTCATTAATGTGATTAATGAAAGATAAGAAACCTAAGATGTTGTGGAATCGAATTTTAAAATAAAACAGGTAGCTACAGTTCTTGCTTTGCACAGCGGTATATATGATATACCCTGCACCTTATTCGATGAGGAAAGGACCGAGATCCCTTCACCGGGAGTGACTCCTTTAGCAATAACTGGCAGATGCTACACACTCGGTTTGCTTTTGACTGCTTTTGGATTTTTGCTTCGCACAGCGATATATATGATATATCCCGCACCTCATTCGACGAGGAAAGGGCCGACAATCCCTTCACCGGGAGTGACCCCTTTAGCAAAACTAGAAAAGCCTCAAAATCACTCCATTTCAAAACTTCATTCGATTCTACAACGATATCAAGTTCATTACGCTCATGGTTTTTTATGAAAGAACCCGTGTAGCCCTCCGTCATTTCAGATAGATATTATTTAGTATTCGTGCTATGTTTGTTGACTTAGTCAAGGCATAGTGTATGGTAGCTAAATTATGTTTATCTGTAACAACATGAGATGTTATTGGATTAGAGCATTCGCACGGCCTTGTTGACTCAGTCAAGGGTCGTACGGGTGGGTTTAATTCAATCGGGAAATGTACGGATTGAACTTGACTTGCGATCTATGGTTTGTTGACTTAGTCAAGGTCATAGATCGCTAGGGGCAAAAGCATTATCGGGAATTTCAAGTGTTGAAATTTGCAATGAGATTGCATACCTTCTATGAGATAGTTGGATCCCGATACCCACTGCGAGTAAGAGTTACTCCTGGAAGAGTTTTACACATTACAATTAGCCGATCAAGTAGGTGTCTAGAAAGGTGTTAACGAGGTTACGCCTCTGGGAAAACGAGGTTTACATTAATTAGGTTCGTGCGAAAGCACGGGGGACCTCCCTCAAAGTATCGACACTGGCCTGGCTGAAAGATTGACGAACCTGTAGTGTGTAATTAATCCCGGCTAGTCTTTCCTTTTAGGGTTTGAAGGAAGATTTGATAAAAAGCAGTGGGAGCCATCCTGATTAGATAAGATAATAACCAATCTGATCTTGCACGAGCTTACGCTAAAGTGTTTTCTTCTCTCTCTCTCCAGGTAGCGACCATTTCATGCCCTAATGAAGATAATAATATGGATGTATTGACCGAACCCGCATGTTATACTGTGCAGGGGAACGTTGGACCCGTTCTATCTTATAAATGTTATAAGACTGAACAGGAAACAGGAGAATATCTGGATTCTCACACCGCCCAAACGGAGAACATGCATGTTGATGCATCATCTTCGGGTGTGTTTGTCATTAAGAACTGTTTCTCAGTTCACCCTACGTCCTGGGTATTAGATACCGGGTCAGGATCCCACATATGTAAGATGTTACATGGGCTGCGAAAAGGTAGAGAACTGAGAAAAGGTGATCATTCCGTTCATGTAGGGAATGGGGCAAATGTTGCAGCCAAAGCAGTTGGCATATATCACCTGGTATTACCAAATGGTGATACACTAGTCCTGAATGAGTGCTATTATATACCGAACAAGATGTGCAACATTATATCAGTTTCTTTATTAAGTAAAGAAGGATATAATTTTGTAGTAAAGGATAATGTTATGAACATATTCCTGGATCAAAAGTTGATTGCATCAGGCTCGCTACATAATGGCATATTCATTCTCAATCAAAATACAGTCTTCAATATACAAAACACACACAAAAGGAAAAGCTCAGAAATGAACGAATCCTTTTTGTGGCACTGTAGACTTGGCCATATCAATGAGACACGACTAGCTAAGTTGCATAAGAATGGATATTTGAATTCATTCGAATTATCATCTTATGACACTTGCCATTCATGTCTCAAAGGAAAAATGACCAAAACTCCGTTTACAGGACACGGAGAAAGAGTTACTGAACTCTTGGGACTGATGCATAGTGATGTATGCGGTCCAATGTCTACACACGCCAGAAATGGTTCTTCCTACTTCATTACATTCACTGACGATCTCTCTAGATACGGGCATGTGTTCCTGTTGAAACACAAGTCTGAAGCTTTTGAGAAATTCAAAGAATATAAGCACGAGGTAGAGAACCAAACGGGCAAAAGTATTAAGGTTCTTCGATCTGATCGAGGAGGTGAATACTTAAGCAGTGAATTCCTGGATTATCTAAAAGAGAATGGGATTCTCTCTCAGCTTACTCCTCCTTATACACCACAGCACAACGGTGTATCGGAACGAAGGAATCGCACCCTATTAGATATGGTGCGTTCAATGATGAGTAATGCTGAGTTACCTATTTCCTTTTGGGGGTATGCGCTTGAGACAGCCATATACCTATTGAATCTGGTTCCGTCTAAATCTGTACCTACCACACCAAATGAGATATGGAGTGGGAAGAGACCATATTTTAAACGAATTAAGATATGGGGTTGTCCGGCCTATGTCAAAAAACAAAATCCGGACAAACTCGAGGCACGATCAGTCCTTTGCAAGTTTGTGGGATATCCTAAGAATTCTCAAGGATATTTTTTCTACCAACCTGAGGAACAAAGAGTGTTTGTTGCTCAACATGCCACCTTTTTGGAAAGGGAATTTCTTGCAAAAGAAATTAATGGCAAAGAGGTAGAGCTAGAAGAGGTTCCCGCACCACAAACTGCAACTAACGATTTGGTAGAACCAGAGGATTCAGTAGTACCCGACGAACCCCAGCCTCTCCGCCGATCTAGTAGGGTTCCTCGCCAACCTGAGAGATACTATGGTTTTCACATTGATGGTGGCAGTGAGGATTGCATCATGGAGGATGATGACCCAACTAGCTTCGAGCAGGCCATCACGAGTGGGGACTCAGTGAAATGGCTGGATGCTATGCGGTCTGAGATGGAATCCATGTACACCAACAAAGTATGGACTTTGGACGTTGCTCCTGAAGGGGTAAAACCCATTGGGAGCAAGTGGATCTTCAAGAAGAAACTTGGTGTAGATGGGAAAGTGGAGACTTTCAAAGCTAGACTTGTAGCAAAAGGTTTTCGTCAAAGACCAGGTGTGGACTGTGACGAAACCTTTTCTCCAGTGGCTATGCTTAAATCCATCCGGATCATGCTTGCCATCGCTGCATATCATGATTACGAAATCTGGCAAATGGATGTTAAGACCGCCTTTCTAAACGGTGATTTAGAAGAGTGCGTGTACATGACTCAGCCAGAGGGTTCGTAGACAGTGGGAGCAGCGGAAAGGTGTGCAAGCTGCTTAAATCCATTTATGGATTAAAGCAAGCATCGCGGAGTTGGAACATCTGCTTTGACGTCGTTATCAAAGAGTTTGATTTCGTCAAAAATCCAGATGAACCTTGTATCTACAAGAAGGTGGCAGAGAGTAAGGTTGTCTTCCTCGTATTGTACGTGGACGACATACTCTTGATAGGAAATGATATTCCTATGCTGCAATCGGTCAAGCTCTTCTTATCACAAAGATTCTCAATGAAAGATCTTGGTGATGCCTCCTGCATATTGGGGATTAGGATCTATAGAGATAGATCCAAACGGATTTTGGGATTGTCCCAATCCAGGTACATTGACACTATACTAAAGAGGTTTAGTATGGAAGAATCCAAGCGTGGGAATTTGCCCACGATCTCTGGAGTCACTCTCTCCAAAGAGATGTGTCCCAAGAATGATTTGGAGAGAGCTCGCATGCAAGGGATACCCTATGCTTCGGCAGTAGGCTCTATCTTGTATGCGATGCTATGTACCAGACCCGATGTAGCATACTCACTAAGTGTAGTGAGCAGGTATCAAGCTGATCCTGGAGAGAGTCACTGGACAGCTGTGAAGAGCATTCTCAAGTACTTGCGAAGGACTAGAGATATGTTCTTGGTGTATGGTAACGAAGATCTCCAAGTGGAGTCCTTTACCGATTCGAGCTTCCAGAGTGATAAGGACGACTCTAAGTCGCAGTCGGGCTTTGTCTTTACCCTTTACGGAGGGGCGGTTAGCTGGAAGAGTTCCAAGCAGGAAACCGTGGCAGACTCGACGATGGAGGCTGAATACATCGCTGCCAACGATGCTGCTAAAGAAGTTGTCTGGATCAAGAAGTTCATTACTGAACTTGGTGTGGTTCCATCCATTGTGCATCCAATACCTTTGTATTGCGATAACAATGGAGCAGTGGCTTTGGCCAAGGAACCCAGGTCCCATCAGCGATCCAGGCATATTCTGAGGCGGTATCACCTGATCCGGGAGATAGTTGATCGCCGGGAGATCGAGGTCAGGAGGGTTGACACGAAGGATAACACGGCGGATCCACTCACGAAGGCCATTTCCCAGATACAGTTTGAGAGACTCTTCGGGATGCTCGGTATGCGATACTACAGCAGCTGGCCTTAGTGCAAGTGGGAGATTGTTAGTTGTATGTATGCCCTAGAGGCCAGTATTGTACAGATGATGTATATTATATTGGATGCTTGGACATATATAGAGATGACTTTCTTGCTCGACATGATAGTATGCTATCTGGTTGCTCTTTATCTTAACATGTACACTAGTCTCTTTATACTGTCTTATAGTTACATGTTGGTAAAGCCCTTAGGATTTGTACTTGACTACCTGGACTATGATGCAGATCATACTAGTGGGGACATGGTAGTCCATAAGTACATCCTTCAAGGTCCCTAGTCGTGGGTGTATCGAGACGGGGCAT
This sequence comes from Agapanthus africanus, assembly GCA_030015575.1. NCBI lineage: Eukaryota > Viridiplantae > Streptophyta > Magnoliopsida > Asparagales > Amaryllidaceae > Agapanthus > Agapanthus africanus. The sequence goes on along the minus strand of JASDDO010000026.1, from coordinate 391,303,686 downwards.
CGATATACCAGTGTAGACTAGCGTATACGCTTCTCGACCCATGTGATGGGCGATGGATGATCCCATATCCATTGGTGTTTGACATCAGAGATGGTATACGGGTGCTCAGTGGAGACTGGGTACACTGGACGGACTCGCCGAGAACTCCCAGATGGTATTATACCTCACGTCAGATGGCAGTTCTCAGGTGACACTTGTACAGGTTAGTCTGTAGACCCGAGATCGTCATAGAGTCTTGTGTGATTCCCACTGTGCTTTGATCTCCACCTTACCACGTCCATGAGGGCATGCAAAACGGTGGTCTTTGGGTACAGGCCCGAGTCATATGGAGGCAATGAGCGATAGGAGGGGTTTCGTCTATCCCGGTATTGGGAGTTGATGTTGCGCTGTGCTCGATTGGCCGTAACAGGGAAGTCCCTGGCCAGGGCAGATCAGAGATTTGCTGGTAAGTGTTACCAGTAGTTTCTCGACCCGTTATGAGCCTCACATCGGCACGACTTATCAGTTATTGGGGTCTGACGTATACCACCCCTAGACTTGATATGCGACGTATCAGACGAACAGACCGGACTGTACGGTAAGTGTTACTGGTTGGATTCACAGGAGTATGAGCGGGCTAGCTCGTCGATCTTCTGATCGCTCAATACCCGGATGGCCGTTACGTTTAGCAGACCGCTTGCGGCTTGTGGGTGCTTGATATGATCATCATCTGCTACCGGCGTATTGACGAGTCTTTAGAGTCCTACACAGAGGTTTCCTGGCTCAAGCGAAACGAAATAGGAGCGCATATGAGATATGTGCGGGACCGAGAATAATGCGAGTATATGATACCGCATTTCATTCTCGCGATAAATGTTTCGATTGGTTATATTCGATATGACCTTGTTATCGAATCATTGATTCGATAAGCCGATACATTGAATACTAGTCGGTCATGTGCGACATGACCGGATCATTGAATCAAGTGTTGATTTAATGATTTAATGTATAATTGTATATTTGATATATTACTTTACATTAACTAGTATTGGTTCACTTTAAACGGATTTTTCTCACTTGATGCACATTGTATATGTGATATGCTTTTGTGCGCATTGTTGTATCATGTTTGATGATACCTGATCATTTGGTTAAGTATATAGAATTAAACCATGGTTAATTTGATAATTAGGGTTTTGCATGTTCATTTATTTATTTATTTGTTCATTTATTTATTTGGAAAAGAATGAGATAAGAATGGTGGAGAAGTTTGTCTTTAGTTGAAGCTTCATGAAGCTTTGACTTCTTAACCATTCTTGTCTTCATGCTTAACCCTAACCTATCCACTTACCATGGTTTATTCTCTACACTTAACCCTAGTTGGATTATGATAAGTATGCATTTTTCTTTTCATTTTAAAATAACTTATCATAAACTAGCTTCTTCTTCTTCATCATCTTCAAGATTGAAACCTTGATGCCATTAATGGCAACTTGAATTCTAGTGAGAGAAATCCAATTCTAAAGTGAACCCACCTCCTATTTCTTCACCCTCTACCTCTTGCCAAGTTCCTTTGGGTGTTTTCTTCACAAGTTTCACAAGTTTGTGAAGTCGGAGCTCGAACTTGCGATGCCTCGAGGTAGATCGTCTTTGACACAAAGCCGACGACCTAGCTTGCCCGTTTCTCCGATGAAGCCAACGTTCGAGTCTGGGAATCGAGATGGACAGCGAGAGGATGCCTTCGTGGAGCCAAGGAAGAGGGTAACCGGATCTACAAAGGTTGTAGCATCTAACCTTTAGTTAATTTGTTAACTAGTTTAGTTTTTTCGCCTAGAATTCTAGTCTAAGATCCGTGTTAGGGTTTCTCGGCACCATAATTTTTGTAAAATGGCATGTTCGATGCCTTGTGAGACCTCTATAGGGTGCCTAGGAACCTTTCATCAATAACCAAAATGTCAGATATTACATCCATGTCCTTTATGGAGAAACAACTGTGTGACGACCTCAGTACAACCGATCGTAGTATAGGAATTTTACTTCCTACTCTGTGTATGTCATCCAAATACCAGGACATCACACCCTACTATCTTCTTAACAGATCCATCCCTTATTCTGATGAAGTCAAACCTATGACTATCACATCAAAAATAGATGATCTATCTCCGCTATTTCTGCTCAAGTCTATAAATAGACACTAGCTACTTGCCCACTATGCTTCCGCTGCTCCCACTGACTACAACAACCCTCTGGCAGAATAATATATACGTGTACTTCTAAAACTAGTTTAGAACGACGCTATACATTTCCTCCTGCCGGGTCTCACAGTCTGGAACAATAGTAGTGTCAAGTCTGGGAAACAAGAACCTCCGTGTCACCGTCCTTGAGGCTACCGGAGTACCTCTCGGGTGTCTGAGGTTACCCACCATATCTGCGGAGTGGCTATTTGAATGTCAAACCTGATTGAATATATAGGTCCTATTAAACTTTCCGTAATCGTTTGCGGTTCTGGAATCACTTCCAGTTCTACCATACTCCCACTTCTGTTTTCTGAAAAATTTATTTTAATAAAACTGTGGCGAGTCAAGAACAATATCACTATTGATCTTCCGGATGGTAGAAAATCAACCCTCGTCGAAGCTAGGGTCAACCCACAAACTGCCATTACAGAAACGTGCCTTGAGTTATCCAGTGTCTGGTTTTAAGCATAAGCTGGACAACTCCCCGTACCTTAACACCGTTAAGATATGTAGCATTCTATATCCAATATAGAAAATTTGGCACTTATTTAATTGGAACCGGATTCAAATTATGCAACTGTCTCCAGTGCATAATAACTTAATAGAGAGAGGCTAATCAGTATTACTCAACTTAGGAATCCATCCAATTATGAGTAACCTGAAAGAGAAACAAGTTTCTCAAAAACCATTACTATCAATTGAATACCAATCACAAGAATCTACATCTTCGATTTCTTTGAAGAATCCCGATACTTGTGACACTTGGTTCTCTACTTTATTCCTATACCCACAACTTCTCAAAACTTAGACATTGTATTTCTACGAAACACTTGTCTAAAAACTACAGAAGTTACAAGTAAACAGAATATAGTACGAGGACCAAACCCTTTATCCTGACGGACACTGGACAACATACACAACTCTGTATAAGTCCCCTGAGTTGAATAACTCAAAACCTGTGCATCGTAGGTTGAAAAACTGTACCCAGGCAATTTCCTCAAATATCACCAATTACAACGAATTCCGATGAGGATGATCATCTAATTCCTAATAACTTGCTCCCACTCAACATCTGTAAAACCATGCAGATGTGAGAATCGTTCCTGGTAAATACATACCCTGGAGTAAGTATCCAATCGGGAAATCAGTTTTCTATTAACAATGCACAGTGAATATGAAACATAAATATGTTTCGTAGGGGTATCTTGGTATTCTTTAGTAATGCCTCTTCCATAATCCAAATCATGACTTTAACCTATATTTCCCTGCCATTATTCCAATTCCCTTTATTTGTCTTTAGTCGTTACCTTCTGTATACCATCATTAGGCTAAAAGGTTTTCCTCCTTCCCTACCGTTCGGCACCAGCCTACGGTTTGGAAGAAGAATATCCAGTAAGCATAATAGGTGTACCCTCCTAATCCTAGGAGTACTCTCAACTTGAGAGAAGGTGGCGATAAAAGAGAACTGAATAATACCTTATTCCTATTTCTCCTGAACCAGAATCCATCCTCGAAAAATATCCTTCGAGTTCGTATATAATCATACGATGGATTTTTCCAATGGAATTGGATGTTTGTAGTGATACGGGTTGTTCTGGAGAAATAAAAGGTAAAGTAGGAATGGCGATGAAATACGTGGTTTGGTCGTGAATGTTAATAGTCGCAATTTACTTTTGCCCTCTTTCTAATTCCTTTATTTTGTCTTCACATGTCACCTTCTGCACACCCTACTTAGGCTAATTGGTTTTCTTCATTCCCTACCTTTCGGCACTAGCCTATGGTTTAGAAGAAGACTATCCAATAAGTGTAATAGGTGTACTCTCCTAAACCAAGGAGCCCTCGCAACCTGAGAGAAGGTGATAATAAAAGACAACTGAATAAACCAGTTCAATATCTCCTGAACCTGGATCCATCCTCGAAAAAATCCCTCCGAGTTCGTATATAACCATAGGATGGATCGATCCAATGGAATTGGATATCCGTAGTAATACGGGGTGTTCTGAGAAATACAAAGGGTAAAAGAAGGAGCGGCAATGACTTATGCAACTTTAGACAATCCAAAAGTCAGTTAATTAAAAAAGTTCGGTCAACTTGGTCACTGAGTCATAGTCTAGGGTCGGTCAAAGGTCGCTGCCATAAGAGAGAGAGAAAAGAAACACTCTGCGTGCACTCTAACCTAAATCAGAATGGTTATCACTTTATCTAATTAGGAAACCTCCCACTGTTTTCTCAAATTCTCCTCCAAACCTGAAAGAAGAATTAGTCGGGGTCACCCGAAGAGTAAACCAACTCATCAGTGAGAATCGGGATCCAACTATCATCGCATGATAACTTGATGGAAGCCACTCAAGTCATCACACTCCAGAAGGTATGCGCAAGTCTAGCAAGTTTCTTGTATGTTTGAAACTCCCGATGTAATTTTTATCCCATGCTCTTATGACCTTAACGTAGGCCAACAAATCATAAGCAACATGTCAAGTTCTACCCGTCGTTGTCCTGATCAACTTAAGTCATCGTACATGCCCTTGACGTAGGCCAACAAGGTGTACGTCTGAGTTAAACTAATGCATCTATCTATGCAACAAATGAATACCCAGCAGCTACCAAACACTATGTCTTGACGTAGGCCAACAAACATAGCTTGAATACTACTGACCATCCATAAGAAACGACGGAGGATTACGGCTGGTTTTTGGCGAAAAACCTTTAACGTAATGAACCTGATCTTGTTGAAGGAACCTGATAGCTTTATAAAAATATATAGCAGCGAAAACCTTTTGCTAAAGAAGTCACTCCCGGTGAAGGGATCTCGACTCTTTCCTCGTGGAATGAGGTGCGAGATATTCCAACTGAATACCGCTATGCAAAACAAAAGGAAACGTCTTTGTAATAATTTTAAAATTTGTTCCAACAACATCAAATAAAGGTTTGTTTTATCCTTGCATTGATAAGAATCAATGCAGTCCCATCAATCAATCACACCAGAAAAGAACGAAAATAAAATGTACGTATATGCCATCCGCATTCGTCACTGGGTCCCGTCATCACTCGTTAGGTTACTTAACTAACGACAGAGCGGGGACTGGACTAGCGCGGGTGTAAAACATATACAACATCTAATAGTATATATACTAATATACAGTAATCGCTCCAGGCGTGATAATATGCAACATTACAGATAAGTAATAAGCATCACAGAACAATACAGATAATCTGGGATCCCCGGGTTTCACAGAGCCGCTGCTGAAACCTGACGTTCCCCTGGTCGTGTGGATAGCCTGTGCAATGAAACCTAGACCCCTACGGGTGCAGCAAGTTACCCGCCAAAACCTGAAGTGAGGTAGTCCCCACAACATAATGAATGGAATACCCGGCAATTCACGGAATCCGGTAAATTGAGCACCCCTCCTTGGGTCAACCTGTACCCCCTACCCTCTACGAGTGCGGCGAATAGTCTGCCAATTTTAGAGTAAGGTCCCTCTGCCTCTCAAAGGCTTGAGATACGGACCCGTTGCCCTCCAGAACCTGGCTATTCTTGCACCCCACCGGGGGGTAAACCTAGTACAGAAATAAAAAATAGCACAACAGGTACATCGACCGCAACCTGGTCGTGCCCCAAAAGAATATTATACAAACAGGCAGTGACGGCAGTCCACATGTTGGACGCTCGCCCCGCAATATCAAATGTACAAATAAATTAAAACAGCTCCATCATTGCACCCTGCTATCCACCACGACAAATCCGCAACATTACAGCACAACACAGAACATCAACGCGAATGTCACGTTCACAAACCCGTCTGAAAGAACTATAGCAATCAGACGTGGTTTACCGATCAAATGACATTCCCGGTCGGAGATATAATGAAAGTACTGAAAACTAACAAGTTTAAAATTTCGATCGACTAAATTTCCCGAAGTGGGCCCCACAAGCATCTGGTGTACAGTAATAAAATATGGGCCCAAAATAACAGTACCAGAAACCACATTTCCCTGTGAAGAAGCCCCTGGAAAAATTTGGTGCACCAATCCCACTAAACCACCGGGGAAGCGCGGTCAAACCCTAGGTTTGACCGCGGTTCCACGGTGATTTAATGGGATCACGTGCCCAAATTTGCACAGTATTCTTCAAAAACCCTGCATGATTTTCTGAAATGCTCAAAATTAATTTTAGAACAGTTTAAAAATCGACAGAAACATCATGTACAGAAAATTGTGATTTCGGAAATTCCGTTCGATCGATCTTTTAAACGCGTTAGCACAACTTAGTATAGCTTAATGGTGAGGCTCTGATACCACTGTAAGTCCGCGGCAGAGCCCCGGCCATCTAACAGATGCCAATATGCGGAACAAAACTTTTACGACTGGCGCTATCACGTACTATAAGCCGGATCTGCCATTAAAGCTAAACTAACAATTTGTAAAGTGGGTAGAAATGTGATACCGAATGATCCGAGTCCTTCGGTCTTCAACCATCATCCCACGCTATGTTGCAACTGATCCGAACATGCTTAATCTCCGTTCTCTTCGTCCAGGTGGCACCACGTCGACGGATCTTTAAACGGGCTCCCGCTTCTGAACTGAGGCAACTCGATCGTCAAGTTTGCCAAAAGAGACGACCAAGATGAAATAGAGAATGAGTAGAATACTTTGTCTCGTTACGTCCAAGGCTATGGACGAACGGTTAATAGAAGTTGCCAATTGGAATCGGGTGAATGGAAATTGAACTATATGAAATTTCCATACACTAAAGTATCATAATATTTTGCCAAAAATGAATAAATCAAATCTCTCAACCTCACAAAGAGGGGCCGGCCACTATTAATAGAAGAGGGAGGTGAGTGTAGGAGTAGCAAGTGGTGACCATAAGCTTTCATACTTATCATCACAAATAAAGCAAGAATGAATCATCAACTAGCATTAAAAGCAACCAATGAACATAAACCTAGTCACCTTAACAACTCATCACACCATTAATGCTCACTAATGAATCATGAATCTAGTCACCATTTCTAGAATCTTCGAGAACCATGACTCACCCAATGGAAGAAAAGATAAATCCGTCTTTAACCGAAGGGAAAAATACGGCTGATAGAAAACTGGAAACTGGCAACTTCCAAAAATCATCTCGAAACGAATTTCAGGATAACCCCGTATCGGTATAAACATACCCGCATTTATATTACGACTGAATACAAATGCAACTGAGACAAAGATATTATATCTACACTGTATAATACTGGGTTCCGGCTTAAACCAAAACCTACCAGTATTATCTTCCCGAAAACTGACACGTGCGAAAACGCACGTGCATTTTCCGAACCTTGCCATAAACCCATACGGCCTCTACAACGTTTCTCCCGAACTTGGGAAAGTGTCTGTGGGGGACTCTAATGACTCATCAACACACTGGCACTGGGTATAACCACTATCACGTCAGAGGTACTAGCTGTACGTAACGGTTTGCCTATGTATTGATTGGAAGGGAAACTGACGAGCGAACTCATCCAATAAACCCTACTGAGCCTGACAGTGACAATAACCGTACAGTCCGGAACATTCGTCTATGAGTATCGCATATTAGGCCTAGGGGGTCGGTAAACGTCCGACCCCCAATAGCTGCATAAGTCGTGTCAGAGAGCAGCCCAGAACACCTTGAGATACTACTGGTATACATACCAGTATATCTCGATTACCCTGGCCAGGGATTTCGTATAATGGCTCTCCTAAACACAGCGCGATCTCACCCTCAATACCGGGAAAGACGAATCCCCGAAGATCTGCTCACTTGCCTCCAATGTGGCTCGGGACTGTACCCAACTAAAACCTGTTTGCACAACTCCTTTGAGCGTGGTAGGGTAGTAATCTAAGCACAGTGGGAACTCACACGAGACAAATGACGACCTCAGGTTTTTGAACTAACCTGTACACATGTCACCAGGGCACTGCTATCTGACGATATGTATAATACCAACTAGCATGTTCCCGGCGAGTCCAGTCCGGTGTACTAATAACCCAATGAGCACCTGTATACATCCTAGGTGATCCAACTGACACTAGTGGCTTGTGAGACCGGCCACCGCCCCTCGTCGGGGTCTCGACTGTATACACTAGTCTACTCCGGAGTATCGATGCCCTGTCTCAAAACTCCCATGACTAGGGACACTTTAAGGATGTGCTTATAGACCCGAGCTCCCACATATATGATCGCCGTCATACTGCTGGTAATCAAACAAGAATCCTATGGGCTCTATCATCATGCAATAGTAAACTAAAGCATATATACGATGATAAAGACAAACCAGATAGCATACTATCATCTCGAGCAAGACTGTCCTATCGGTATAGGTCCCCCCTCAATCATTGCAATCACGTACCTGCGATCCAATAATTGACTTAGAGGGCACTATATCCAACATGTGAGTAGGCTTGCTTGTTGATATTTTGATCGCTTAATACCCGAGTGGCCGTTAAGTTTAGTAGACCGCTTGCAGCTTGTGGGTGTTTGATATGATCATCACCTACTGCCGGCGTATTGACGAGTCTTTAGAGTTCTACACAGAGGTTTCCTGGCTCAAGCGAAACGGAGTAGGAGCACATATGTGATAAGTGCGGGACCGAGATTAATATGAGTATGTGATACCGTATTCTATTCTCGCGATTTGTGACATCGGTCGGTTATATTCGATATAGCCGGGTTATCGGATCAAGTGTTGATTCGATAAGTTGTTACACATTATATTAGTCGGTTATATGTGATATAGCTGGATTATTAAATCAAGAGTTGATTTGATAATCTAATGTATAATTATGTATTTGATATATTAATTTACATTAACTAGTATTAGCTCACTTATGATTTCTTTTCTCACTTGATGTGCACATTGTATATATGTGATATGTATATTTGTGTACATGTTTGTGTCATGCTAGGTTACGAATGCAACATATTAGTATGAGACTTATACCATACTAGGGTTTGTGTTTCAGTTTTATTTATCATTAACTAATTTAAAAAACATTTGAATTAGTCATGGCTAAGCTTATAGAAGCTTATGGACACATTGACTTATTCAACTCTTTTTTCATTGCTTAAGATATTTGTTAACCCAACCCTTAACCTTAGCCCTTGGTTTATTCTCTATATGAGTTTGGCATGAGAGGATAACTCACCATGGTTGCATTTCTAACGTCATGAATTATTCATTCATAACTCTCATTCATCTCTCTTCTTCTTCTTCTTCATGAGCTAAAGAAAAATGTTTTCTAAGGTTTTGAGAGGTGATGACATATTATGAGAAAAATATATCTAAAGTGAGCTCACTTCCTAATTCATCATCCTCTACTACTTGCCATTTAGTATAGGGTGTTTGCATCACTAATTCCATAATTAGTAAAGAGATAGCTTGGTTTAGTGTCTCCTCGACATAGATCATCTTCGGCCTCGAAGTCTTCAAGCAAGCTTGATCTGTACATCTTGTGGAGCTTCTCTAGAGTCAGGGAGTTCATGATCGCAACGAAGGGACGACTACACGGAGTTAATGAAGTGAAGGACCGGTCTACAAAGGTTGTATTCCTTGTTCACTTTACTTGCAAAGTAGTTTGCTTTTCATTCCGTCGTATTTCTAGTATATGATTCTACGGTTAGGGTTAGCTAGAACGGCAAATTTTTTAAATTGGCATGTAAGATGCCTACCGAAACCTTGGTTCCGTACTAGGGAACCCTGCAATAACGACCAGGTCCAACCAATCACCGGTTGGTAGTAGTCCTTCTGTCAGGCTCATCAGCTAATCCATCGACATACCTTTCTTGCCCCGGGGTACCATACCGGGCCCACCAAGAACCCACAAACGGATCATCCAACTCCTCGAATCAGGTTTCACATATCACACGTTTCAGAATCGAGAAAACGCATGGTGGACGCACTGAAATATCATCTCAAGTGAAATCGGGTTTTTAAAACATTACATAATTTCATTCGAAATTTAACCACGGTTCTCAAATCCAGAATCTCATGAAAAAAACATCTCAATGCATATAATCGTAAAGCATGATGTATGCGACATATAACAGAAATGTAAGCAATCCGTATATCATGCATCATGGAACAGTGATGTGACAATATCAGTGTATAATGCGACATATCCAATGATGTGAACATAGCAAGTATATCATGCAAAGAGTCATATCATGATGCATCAATTCTACTGTATAGTGACATAGCAATTATCGATGATGAAGGTGTGTGTGCCGGCCAATTTGTGTAAGTGTAACATATGCATCATCGATAATGGTGTAGGTGTACTAGCACAGGTATATGTAATGCAATGAGAATGACATGAACGTAGCATAAAGTACATCGTCCGCTAAATGCTATAAGGTATACGTATCTAACATGACCGAGTCGGTGAATCAATCAATTGGCATCCAGCCTCACAACATCACGTATGGTATAATACATCGTACAGCATCCTCTAGTCAAGAGTATGGATCAATCATCAAAAAATCATCACGTACGGTAAATCATCGTACGGCGGCATTAAACCATTAAGGATCCTATCAACCTATATGACACTGAGGGTACAGACCTAACGTCTCATACGGCATATCACTCATGATTCACAACATTATATGTATCTATATATCTATATCCCAGGTCGCATCCATAACAATCTCACATCAGGTCTTCTTACGTATACATTCTATCTCATAAATCTCATGTCATGCTACTCTAAATCTCATACATATCAATTCTATCATATCATGTCACACTAAACAATACACAAATCTTAAGTCGTGGTATATCTTGTCTCCTACTAATCCTTTAACCATATCCATAGGTTTCTAACATGGTTTCCTTAACCATATTATATATATATATATATATATATATCGGTTTCCATAATAATTTATGGGGGTGCTATATGCCATCCACCCGACTTCCCTGTAAGTCCACGTTACCTCTCCCGGTTCTTTCGGGCTTGCGGAAAAGGTGAAAAACGATTTTTAGGGTTTAGGTAACATGGACTAAGAAAATACGGATCTTGGCTAAACTACACACTAGCAACTAACAAGAGAGTCATCTACTCGGTTAGGGGTTATACCTCAACTTGAACTCCTTCTTCTTGGACTCTTTGTAGTGGTCGGATGGTGCTTTCCTCGTTGCCTTCTCTTGTCGAAGATGGATCCACCTGAGGGTTTCTACCTTGAGCTCCTTTCTCGATCTTGAGAGAACTAAAGTGCCCGGCTTGCTAGACCTTCAACCTTAGGATGAGTAGAGAGTGGCTTTGGGTGTTTTATCTCCAAGGAAAGGTTTCTCAACTCATGAGAATGATTCTCCTTGAACTAGAGGAGGAGGAAGATGAAAAGAAGAGAGAGAATGGTTATGATAGAATGAGAATAGTTTTACAACCATAACAATATAAGTGAATTAATGAAATTAATAATTTTAATCAAATGAAAAAGTTGATGGTTGGTTTGATGAGAAAATTATCGTTTCACATTAAATGGTTTTTGCAAAGATCAAATAGCATCTTTGATGTTTAATGATGATGGTCAAAATTTCAACCATGGTCAACTAGTCAATCTTGGTCAACAAGTCAACAAACCCAACCATGACCCAATTTCATTTAATTAATACTATTAATTGATATATCACAAATTCATTAGGGTTTGGAAAAAGATGACTGTCAACTGTGCATACGCACCCGTTCCAAAACCCTAATGAAAATCCTCTTCCTCCGCCTCAATCAACTGTGCATACACACCCGCATTCGTGTTCCGAGGAACATGAATACTATGAGATAAAACTAACCCCAAAACATTGTTGGATATAGTTGAAGGGTTCCTAAGCACACTAATGAGGTCTCACAAGGCATCAACCATGCCAATTTCAAATTTTACAAGTGCCGAGAAACCCTAAAACGGATCGTCAACTAGAATTTTAGGCGAAACAATGAAACTAGTTAACAACTTAACTAAGTGAACGGAAATACAATCTTTATAGATCCGGTTCTCCACCTCTATTGCTCCATGATGAAGTCCCCTTGCTGTCCAAATCCAATCCCGGGCTCTAGCGTCGGCTTCATCGGAGAAATGGGCGGGCTAGGTCATCGACAACGATACCGAAGATGATCTACGTCGAGGAATCACAAGATCAAGCTCCCACTTCACCAAGTCATGAAACCTGTGAAGAAAACACCCTATACTACTTGGCAAGAGGTAGAGGATAAAGAAATAGGAAGTGGGTTCACTTTAGAATTGGATTTCTCACTTGATTTCATTACTTGCCATTGATGTAGAAAGCTTTTCTTTCTTGCTCATGAAGAAGAAGAAGAAAAAGATATGATAAGTGTTATTAAAAATGGAAAATTAAATCAACACTTATCATTTTCTAACCTTGGTTAGGTGTAGAGAATGTACTAGGGTTAACTGGAATGGTTAGGGTTAAGTATGAGACAAAATGGTCACTTTAGTCAAAGCTTCAAGAAGCTTCAAAGAAAAAACAAAACTAGCAACCATTTCATTTCATATCTTTTCCAAAAAAAAAAAAAATAAATAAATAAATTAATAAGAAAAAGAAAACCCTAATCATTAACTTAACCAAGATTTAATTCTTTACACTTAACCAAGTAAACATGTATCATCAAACATGATACAATCAAGTGCACAAAAGTATATCACATATACAACTTGTGATATTCAAGTGAGAAAATCCATTCAAAGTGAAACAATACTAGTTAATGCAAAGTAATATATCAAATATATAATTATACATTAAATCATTAAATCAACACTTGATTTAACGATCCGGTCATATCGCATATAACCGACTAGTATCCTATGTATCGGCTTATCGAATCAATCCTTGATTCGACAACTAGGTTATATCGCATATAACCTAATCGATACATTCATCACGAGAATGGAATACGGTATCACATACACGCATTATTCTCAGTCCCGCACATATCTCATATGCACTCCTATTTCGTTTCGCTTGAGCCAGGAAACCTCTGTGTAGGACTCTAAAGACTCGTCAATACGCCGGCAGCAGGTGATGATCATATCAAACACCCAAAAGCCGCAAGCGGTTTGCTAAACGTAATGGCCACCCGGGTATTGAGCGATCAAAAGATCGACGAGTAAGCCCGCTCACACTCCTGTGAATCCAACCAGTAACACTTACCGTACAGTCCGGTCTGATCGTCTGATATGTCGCATATCTTGCCTAGGGGTGGTAAACGTCAGACCCCAATATCTCGATAAGTCGTGTCGATATGAGGTCTATAAAAGTTCGAGAAACTACAGGTAACACTTACCAGTAAATCTCAGCAACCCTGGCCAGGGATTTCCGGTTATAACCAATCGAACACAGCGCAACATCAACTCACTATACCGGGAGAGACGAATCCCCTCCTATCGCTCATTGCCTCTATGTGACTCGGGATTGTACCCAAAAACCACCGTTTTGCACGCCCTCTTAGACGTGGTAAGGTGGAAATCAAAGCACAGTGGGAACCACACAAGACTCTATGACGATCTCGGGTCAACAGACTACTCTGTACCAGTGTCACCACAGAACTGCCATCTGACGTAAGGTATAATACCATCTGGGAGTTCTCGGCGAGTCCGTCCAGTGTACCCAGTCTCCACTGAGCACCCGTATATCATCTCTGATGTCAAACACCAATGGATATGGGATCATCCATCACCCATCTGTATGGGTCGAGAAGGTATACGCTAGTCTACTCTGGTATATCGATGCCCCATCTCGATACACCCACGACTAGGGACCTTGAAAGATGTACTCATGGACTACCATGTCCCCACTAGTATGATCCGCATCATAGTCCAAGTAGTCAAGTACACATCCTAAGGGCTTTACCAACATGTAACAGAGAGACAAACAGTATACACGTTAAGGTAAAGATCAACCAGATAGCATACTATCATGTCGAGCAAGAAAGTCCTCCCTATATATGTCCAAGCATCCACTACAATATACATCCTATGTATAGTAATAGCCACTAGGGCATACATATAACTAACAATCTCCCACTTGCACTAGGGCCATCTGATAGCAGTGGTTGTAGTATCTCATACTGAACCATCCCATAAAAGTCTCTCTCTGGGAAAAGGCCTTCGTGAGTGGATCCGCCGTGTTGTCCTCTGAGTCTACTCTCCTAACCTTGATCCCTTAGAGATCAATCATCTCCATGATCAGGTGACACTGCCTTAGAATATGTCTGGATCACTGATGGGACTGGGGTTCCCGGGCCAAAACCACACTTCCATTGTCACACAATGGTAGGAACCTAGTTCATCTCATGAACCAATATACACCCAGACTGCCTCTTTGGTAGCATCTTAAGTAGCAATGTATCCAGCCTTTATCGTCTAGTATGCCTCGGTATCTAGCTTGGAACTCTTCCAACATACCGTCCCTTTACTGAGGGTAAAGACAATGCCTGTGACTGACATTCAGTCGTCCTTATCACCCTGGAACCCTTTCAGTGATTCTCCCCAGGATCGATTGATACCATCTCACTAAAACTAGTGAGTCTCCTAACATCCAATTAGATCTATCTCATAGATCAAAAATCCAGGATTTAGGAGGTATCATTTTGATCCTCTATGGAGAATCATTGTGATAAGCGGAGATTGACCGAGCGTAGCATAGGAAACTCCTTCCTTATCAAGAGTATGTCATCCACGTACTCTACGAGGATCACCACCAAACTCCCTACAACCTTTTTTTATATACAAGGTTCATCTACAATTTTGATGAAGTCAAACTCTTTGACTACCACATCAAAACAGATGTTCCAACTCCGCGATGCCTGCTTTATCACATAAAACATCTTGCTCGCGTTTCCGCTGCTCCCACTGTCTACGAAGCCCTCTGGCTGTGTACTTATTGACGTTCTCTTCTAAAACATCATTTAGAAAAGCAGTCATGACACCCAACCACCAGATATCGTAGTCATGGTATGTAGCCGTGGCAAGTAGGATCTGGATGGACTTAAGCATAGATCCTTAGAAAAGGTTTCAACATAATCCATACCTGGTCAATGATGCAAACCTTTTAACAAGTCTAGCTTTGAAAGTCTCAACCTTTCCATGTACACCAAGTAATCTTCTCAAGATCTACTTGCTCCTGATGGGGATTTAACCCTTCAGATATAGCAACCAAAGTCCATACTTTGTTGGTGTATAAGGATTCCATCTCAGATCGCTAAGCATCTAGCCATTCTTACAGAGTCCCACTCCTGATGGCCAGCTCGAAACTAGTTGGGTCATCATCTCATGATGCAATCCTCGCTCCCACTGTCATAGAGTAACCGAAGTATCTCTCAGGCGGGTGAGGAACCTTACTAGATCGGCGGAGAGGCTGAGGTTCGTTGGTAACTATTGAATCCTTTGGTTCTTTCAAATCATCAGCTGCAGTTTGTATAGCTGGAACATTTCCAGTTCTACATATCAGACCTTGCCTCGAGCTTGTCCGGATTTTGCTTTTAGACATAGGCCGGACAACCCCAAATCTTAACTAACTTAAGATATGGGTTCTTCCCTTTCCATATCACATATGAAGTGGTAGGCAACTGATTTAATTCGAACCTAATTTCAATAGGTATGCAGCTTCTCAAGTGCATAACCCCCAAAAGGAAACAGCTAACTCAGTAGTACTCATCATTGAGCGCACCATATCGAATAGGGTGTAATTGCTCCGTCCCGATATACCATCGTGCTATGGTGTATACGAGGGAGTAATGCTGAGAGAGAATCTCATTCTCCTTTAGAATAGTCCAGGATTTCCATGCTCAAGTATTCTTCTCCATGATCACATCAAAGGACATAATACTTATACCCGTATTTTGGTTCTCTACTTCTAACTTATATTCTGTGAATATCTCAAAAGGTTCGGACTTGTGTTTCAACAGGAACATATATCTGAATTTTGAGAGATTATCAGAGAATGTAATGAAGTACAAAGAACCGGTCTTGGCATGTGTAGACAGGGGACCTTCATACATCAACATGTATCATCCCAAGAGTTTACAAACTCTTTCTCTGTTTCCAGTAAACAGAGCTATGGTCATCGTATCTTTGTGACATGACTGGCAAGTTTCATAAGATGTAAATTCAAACTGATTTAAATATGCATCTAAAATGTAACTTCAGCCAGTCGAATCGCATTGATATGACCTAGTCTACAATGTCTCAACAAGGAGTCGTTCATTTCTGAACTCTTCCTCTTGTATGTGTTCAGTATACTAAAGAATTGTAGTTTGATTTAGAACATCAACGCTTTTAGATAACGTGCCTGAACCGATCAACTTTTGATATAGGAAATGTTCAAAACATTATCCAACAATACAAAATTTTATCATTTCTTTGCTGATAAAGAGACTGATATGATTTTGTATATCAGGTTCGGTATCTTATAACATTCGTTCAGAATCAATGTATTGGTAATATAGGGTGACAGTGACCAACAGACTTGGTTGCAACTCTTGCCCCGTTTTCTGCCTCATGAAACTTATCACCCGTTCTCAGTTCTTTACCTATCTGTAGCCCATGTAACATATTACATATGCGGGATCCTGATCCGGTATCATATACCCAGGACGTAAAGGACACTGAGAAACAGTTCTATATAATGAACACACCCGAAGATGATGCATCAGCATGCACTTACTTCGTTTGGGCGGCACGGGAATTCTGGTAATCCCCAATTTCCTGCTCTGTCTTATAACAATTATAAGTTGGAGCGGGACCAACGTTCCCCAGCTCAGTATAACAAGCGGGTTCGGTCAAATATCCGTATTATGTTCTTGATTAAGGCGTGATATGGTCGCTACCTGGAGAGAGAGAGAAGAAAACACTCAGCGTATGCTCTTGCAAGATCAGATTGGTTATTATTTTATCTAATCAGGATGGCTCCCACTGTTTTTTATCAAATCTTCCTTCAAACCCTAAAAGGAAAGACTAGCCGGGATTAATTACACACTACAAGTTCGCCAATCTTTCAGCCAGGCCAGTGTCGGTACTTTGAGGGAGGTTCCCCGTGCTTTCGCACCAACCTAATTAATGTAAACCTCGTTTTCCCAGAGGCGTTACCTCGTTAACACCTTTCTAGACACCTACTTGATCGGCTAATTGTAATGTGTAAAACTCTCCCAGGAGTAACAATTACTCGCAGTGGGTATCGGGATCCAACTATCTCATAGAAGGTATGCAATCTCATTGCAAATTTCAACACTTGAAATTCCCGATAATATTTTGCCCCAAGCGATCTATGACCTTGACTGAGTCAACAAACCATAGACCGCAAGTAAAGTTCAACCCGTCATTTCCTGATTGAATTAAACCCACCCGCACGACCCTTGACTGAGTCAACAAGGCCGCACGACTACCCTAATCCAATCTGCATCATATGCATAAGCAGATAAATAGTAATCAGCTACCGCACACTACGTCTTGACTGAGTCAACAAACGCAGCACGAATACTAACTATTATTTATCTGAAATGACGGAGGGCTACGTCAGGTTTTTTAAGAAAATCCCTTTGCGTAATGAACTTTATATCGTTGTAGAATCAAATGATTTTGAAATGGAGTGTTTTTGAGGCTTTTTCTAGTTTTGCTAAAGGGGTCACTCCCGGTGAAGGGATCGTCGGCCCTTTCCTCGTCGAATGAGGTGCGGGATATATCATATATATATCGCTGTGCAAAGTAAAACTCCAAAAGCAATCAAAAGCAAACCGAGTGTGTAGCATCTGCCAGTTATTGCTAAAGGAGTCACTCCCGGTGAAGGGATCTCTGTCCTTTCCTCATCGAATAAGGTGCAGAGTATATCATATATACCGCTATGCAAAGCAAGAACTGTAGCTACCTGTTTTATTTTGAAATTCGATTCTACAACATCTTTAGGTTTCTTTTATTTCATTAATCACATTAATGAAGTCCCATCATTTAAATACCTAAACATCACAGATAAATACGACGTACACTTATGCCATCCGCATTCGCCTCGATGTCCCCTCGTGCACCGTTAGGTTAGGTAACTAACGGCAGAGCAGGGCAGGGCTAGCGCGGGTGTAAAACATAAGTAACATCTATATAATATATCATATATACTATATAAAGTATCTATCACAGAACATCACATGATCACATCACATATATCGATGCAGAAGAATCATATGAAATATTGGATATACTGGGACGTCCGTGTTTTCAATACGAGCCAGTATAAAACACGGATTCCACGGTCGCGATGAATAGCCAAACCCATACCCCTAGACTCCTACGAGAGCGGCAAGCAACCCTACCAATTCTAGAGTTAGGAGACCCGGACTCGACTCCTTGAGTTGGTCTCCCACCGGACTCCAGAACCCGGTTACTTGTGCTCCCCTCCTTGGGTCTATCCTAGTGCGGAAAAGTAAATAATATACAAAGGGTGACATCTTCCGCAACCTGGAAGTGCCCCAATTTAAAAGAATATTACATACAAGTTTTTACATGAATGAAAATGAAAAACACTCATCTCACATAAAAAAAACCCCGGCTATTCGAACACGAATCCAATATAACATATCCAGCAACACATAACATCACATGTCATCAACGTAAGTAAATATGCGCATCCCAATTGTCGTTGACATATAGCAACGAAACCTGCGATATCACATATTACACTTACGGTCACAGAAAAGAAAGTGTAAAACTACAACAGTTGGAATCCGCAACCGCTTTAGACATCGCATTCCTAATCAAATGAAATACTTAGACATCGCATGCCTAACAATTATAAACCCCGCATTTTAGTCTCATTATCGAAAACTCTTTTCAATATCAAGTCGGGCAATTCAACAAGATTCCTGACATCCCGATCGAATGCTCGTCGCAAACTTCAGTAGACGGCCACACCCCCGACGCCGTCGACGAAGTGCACCAAGGCGGAACACCGCTGCCGCGAGCACCCGAACGGATGCTTTCGGCGACGGGGTTCTCCTACAGTCACTTGGTCGGGGCTATGGAGCGAGGCTGTCTATTAAGTTTACCCGGCGAGTATCCGCGTACGCTACGTGATTGCGACGGACTTTTGATCACATCAAAATTCCGTGGCAGCCGATCAAGTGAGACTAAAGTGCTATGTTTATAACATTCATTCAGTTATCTCATAACTTCTTGTGAATTCCAATTATTGTATCACATTCCGAATAAGATAGAAAATGTTAAACTTTCCGATCGAACAATCGAACACCCAAGTTTTCCCGAAACAGCTCAACTCATGAAATAAGTTCAAAGACATTCACTTCGTGCCTCAGTACCAACGGTCCAGCCGTAGAAGGGTCAAGCCAACGCCTCACATGTGGCACGCCGTACTGCCCCAAACCCGAAGGTTCAAAGGGCAGTTCAAGACGGTCACATAATCGAGTTAAGGTTTGTTGTCTTCTAGAGGGACCATCGCGTTACTTGCACTACTTAGAACGTCTTTAAACCTCGGAAAAATCCAACACTTGGAAATTTTCCGGCAGGGGAAAAGTTGGGTATTTATATCCGGTCGAACTTTTTAACATATTCAAAAATTATCCGGAACACACATAGACAAAATCTGATAATCCGATCGAATCATCGAATCCCCAAAACAACCCCAGAAAATTCAACTCTTGAATAAAAATTAAAAATTCCCAGAAAATACAGCACCCAAATATAGGAATTACTGTGCAAAGACCAACTGGAGAAAAGACAAAATGGCCGCGGAACCGCCGCATTAGCCATGCTAATGCCGCGGTTCCGCCGCACTTTAAGGGAATCATGTGTACGGGCTTCACAGTAATTCTTACAATTCCCTGCTGAATTTTCTGCATATTTTTAATCTGGAAAAAACCCATTTTTTGAAAAAATTCCAGAGAGCTATTTTGGAATTAGGGTTTCGATTCGATCGGGCTTCAAATTCCGTCTACGCCTCGCCTAAGGCTCTAGCTAGGCTCTGATACCACTGTAGGATTCCTAGGCACACTAATGAGGTCTCACAAGGCATCAACCATGCCAATTTCAAATTTTACAAGTGCCAAGAAACCCTAATACGGATCGTTAACTAGAATTTTAGGCGAAACAATGAAACTAGTTAACAACTTAACTAAGTGAACGGAAATACAACCTTTGTAGATCCGGTTCTCCACCTCCATTGCTCCATGATGAAGTCCCCTTGCTGTCCAAATCCAATCCCGGGCTCTAGCGTCGGCTTCATCGGAGAAATGGGCGGGCTAGGTCATCGACAACGATGCCGAAGATGATCTACGTCGAGGCATCACAAGATCAAGCTCCCACTTCACCAAGTCATGAAACTGCTAGTTGTATGTATGCCCTAGAGGCCAGTATTGTACAGATGTTGTATATTATATTGGATGCTTGGACATATATAGAGATGACTTTCTTGCTCGATATGATAGTATGCTATCTGGTTGCTCTTTATCTTAACATGTACACTAGTCTCTTTATACTGTCTTATAGTTACATGTTGGTAAAGCCCTTAGGATGTGTACTTGACTACCTGGACTATGATGCAGATCATACTAATGGGGACATGGTAGTCTATAAGTACATCCTTCAAGGTCCCTAGTCGTGGGTGTATCGAGACGGGGCATCGATATACCAGAGTAGACTAGCGTATGCGCTTCTCGACCCATGTGATGGGCGATGGATGATCCCATATCCATTGGTGTTTGACATCAGAGATGGTATACGGGTGCTCAGTGGAGACTGGGTACACTGGACGGACTCGCCGAGAACTCCCAGATGGTATTATACCTTACGTCAGATGGCAGTTCTCAGGTGACACTTGTACAGGTTAGTCTGTAGACCCGAGATCGTCATAGAGTCTTGTGTGATTCCCACTGTGCTTTGATCTCCACCTTACCACGTCCATGAGGGCGTGCAAAACGGTGGTCTTTGGGTACAGTCCCGAGTCACATGGAGGCAATGAGCGATAGGAGGGGTTTCGTCTCTCCCGGTATTGGGGGTTGATGTTGCGCTGTGCTCGATTGGCCGTAACAGGGAAGTCCCTGGCCAGGGCTGATCAGAGATTTGCTGGTAAGTGTTACCAGTAGTTTCTCGACCCGTTATGAGCCTCACATCGGCACGACTTATCGGTTATTGGGGTCTGACGTATACCACCCCTAGACTTGATATGCGACATATCAGACGAAGAGACCGGACTGTATGGTAAGTGTTACTGGTTGGATTCACAGGAGTGTGAGCGGGCTACCTCGTCGATCTTCTGATCGCTCAATACCCGGGTGGCCGTTACGTTTAGCAGACCGCTTGCGGCTTGTGGGTGCTTGATATGATCATCATCTGCTACCGGCGTATTGACGAGTCTTTAGAGTCCTACACAGAGGTTTCCTAGCTCAAGCGAAACGAAATAGGAGTGCATATGAGATATGTGCGGGACCGAGAATAATGCGTGTATGTGATACCGTATTTGATTCTCGCGATTAATGTTTCGATTGGTTGTATATGATATAACCTAGTTATCGAATCGATGATCGATTCGATAAGTCGATACATTGAATACTAGTCGGTCATGTGCGACATGACCGGATCATTGAATCAAGTGTTGATTTAATGTATAATTATATATATTTGATATATTACTTTGCATTAACTAGTATTGGTTCACTTTAAACGGATTTTTCTCACTTGACGCACATTGTATATGTGATATGCTTTTGTGCACATGATTGTATCATGTTTGATGATGCATGTTGTCTTGACTTTGTGTAAAAGAATTGAACCATGGTTATGAGAGTGGTTAGGGTTTATGGTTTATTCAATTATTATTTAATCCATTCATTATTTATTAATTGGTTTTATGAAAATAAAATGGTTTCATTTATCATGAAGAATGGTGAAGCTTCATGAAGCATTTTCTAATGATGCTATTTTGTCTTCATACTTAAACCTAACCACTCCCACTAACCATGGTCAATTCTCTACACTTGACCATGGTTAGGATATGATAAATATCATTTTCATTTCTATTTTGATTAAGATTTTTATCATATTCTATCATCTTCTTCATCTTCTTCTTCAAAAGAAAAGCTTGCTATTTTAATGGCAACTTGAGATCTAGTGAGAGAAATCCAAATCTAATGTGAACCCACCTTCTATTTCTTCATCCTCTACCTCTTGCCAAGTGGTTTTGGGTGTTTTCTTCACAAGTTTCACTACTTGGTGAAGTCGGAGCTTGAACTAGTGCAACCTCGACGTAGATCGTCTTTGACACGAAGCCGACGAACTATTCCGCTCACTTCTCCGATGAAGCCGTCGCGAGAGTCCGAGGTTCGTGATGGACAGCGAGGGGACGACCACATGGAGCTAAGCAAGTGGATATCCGGATCTACAAAGGTTGTAGCATCTCAACTTTAGTTAAAGTGTTAACTAGATTTATTTTTCTCCTAGAATTCTAGCGACGATCCGTAGTCTAGGGTTTCTCGGCACCATTTTTTTGAAATTGGCATGTTCGATGCCTTGTGAGACCTCACTAGGGTGCCTAGGAACCTTATAGAAACTTGTGAAGAAAACACCCTATACTACTTGGCAAGAGGTAGAGGATGAAGAAATAGGAAGTGGGTTCACTTTAGAATTGGATTTCTCACTTGATTTCATTACTTGCCATTGATGTAGAAAGCTTTTCTTTCTTGCTCATGAAGAAGAAGAAGAAAAATATATGATAAGTGTTATTAAAAATGGAAAATTAAATCAACACTTATCATTTTCTAACCTTGGTTAGGTGTAGAGAATGTACTAGGGTTAAGTGGAATGGTTAGGGTTAAGTATGAGACAAAATGGTCACTTTAGTCAAAGCTTCAAGAAGCTTCAAAGAAAAAACAAAACTAGCAACCATTTCATTTCATATCTTTTCCAAAAAAAATAAATAAATAAATAAATTAGTAAGAAAAAGGAAACCCTAATCATTAACTTAACCAAGATTTAATTCTTTACACTTAACCAAGTAAACATGTACCATCAAACATGATACAATCAAGTGCACAAAAGTATATCACATATACAACTTGTGATATTCAAGTGAGAAAATCCATTCAAAGTGAACCAATACTAGTTAATGCAAAGTAATATATCAAATATATAATTATACATTAAATCATTAAATCAACACTTGATTTAACAATCCGGTCATATCGCATATAACCGACAAGTATCCTATGTATCGGCTTATCGAATCAATCCTTGATTCGACAACTAGGTTATATCGCATATAACCTAATCGATACATTCATCGCGAGAATGGAATACGGTGTCACATACACGCATTATTCTCGGTCCCGCACATATCTCATATGCACTCCTATTTCGTTTCGCTTGAGCCAGGAAACCTCTGTGTAGGACTCTAAAGACTCGTCAATACGCCGGCAGCAGGTGATGATCATATCAAATACCCACAAGCCGCAAGCTGTCTGCTAAACGTAACGGCCACCCAGGTATTGAGCGATCAGAAGATCAACGAGCAAGCCCGCTCACACTCCTGTGAATCCAACCAGTAACACTTACCGTACAGTCCGGTCTGATCGTCTGATATGTCGCATATCTTGCCTAGGGGTGGTAAACGTCAGACCCCAATAGCTCGATAAGTCATGTCGATATGAGGTCTATAACAGTTCGATAAACTACAGGTAACACTTACCAGTAAATCTCAGCAACCCTGGCCAGGGATTTCCGGTTATAGCCAATCGAACACAGCGCAACATCAACTCCCTATACCGGGAGAGACGAATCCCCTCCTATCGCTCATTGCCTCCATGTGACTCTGGACTGTACCCAAAAACCACCGTTTTGCACGCCCTCTTGGACGTGGTAAGGTGGAAATCAAAGCACAGTGGGAACCACACAAGACTCTATGACGATCTCGGGTCAACAGACTACTCTGTACCAGTGTCACCATAGAACTGCCATCTGACGTAAGGTATAATACCATCTGGGAGTTCTCGGCGCGTCCGTCCAGTGTACCCAGTCTCCACTGAGCACCCGTATATCATCTCTGATGTCAAACACCAATGGATATGGGATCATCCATCGCCTATCTGTATGGGTCGAGAAGGTATACGCTAGTCTACTCTGGTATATCGATGCCCCGTCTCGATACACCCACGACTAGGGACCTTTAAGGATGTACTCATGGACTACCATGTCCCCCTAGTATGATCCGCATCATAGTCCAAGTAGTCAAGTACACATCCTAAGGGCTTTACCAACATGTAACAGAGAGACAAACAGTATACACGTTAAGGTAAAGATCAACCAGATAGCATACTATCATGTCGAGCAAGAAAGTCCTCCCTATATATGTCCAAGCTTCCACTACAATATACATCCTATGTATAGTAATGGCCTCTAGGGCATACATATAACTAACAATAGTGCCCTCTAAGTCAATTATTGGATCGCACGTACGTGATTGCAATGATTGAGGGAGGACCTATACCGATAAACAGTCTTACTCGAGATGATAGTATGCTATCTGGTTAGTCTTTATTATCATATAGATGTTGATAGAGCCCATAGTATTCTTGATTGACTACCAGCAGTATGATGGCGATCATATAAGTGGGAGCTGGGGTCTATAAGCATATCCTTAAAATATCCCTAGTCGTGAGAGTTTCGAGACAGGGCATCGATACTCCGGAGTAGACTAGTGTATACAGTCGAGACCCCGACGAGGGGCAGTGGCCGGTCTCACAAGCCACTGGTGTCAGTTGGATCACCTAAGATGTATAAAGGTGCTCATTAGGTTATGAGTACACCGGACAGGACTCGCCGGGAACATGCTAGTTGGTATTATACATATCGTCAGATAGCAGTTCCCTGGTGACATGTGTACAGGTTAGTTCATCGACCTGAGGTCGTCATTTGTCTCATGTGAGTTCCCACTGTGCTTTGATTTATACCCTACCACGGGTCAAAGGAGTCGTGCAAACAGGTATATTTTGGGTACAGTCCCGAGCCACATTGGAGGCAAGTGAGCGGATCGGCAGGGGATTCGTCTCTCCCTGTATTGGGGGTGAGATCACGCTGTGTTTAGGAGAGCCATTACACGAAATCCATGGCCAGGGTAATCGAGATATACTGGTAGGTATACCAGTAGTATCTCAGGGTGTTCTGAGCTGCTCTCTGACACGACTAATGCAGCTATTGGGGGTCTGACGTTTACCGACCCCCTAGGCCTAATATGCGATACTCATAGACGAACGTTCCGGACTGTATGGATATTGTCACTGTCTGGCTCAGTAGGATTTATAGATGAGTTCGCTCGTCAGCTTCCCTTCCAATCGATACATAGGCAAACCGTTACGTACAGCTTGTACCTCTGATGTGCTAGTGGTTATACCCAGTGCCATTGTATTGATGAGTCATTAGAGTCCCCCACAGGCACTTTCCCAAGTTCGGGCGAAACGTTGTAGATGCCGTATGGGTTTATGGAAGGGTTCGGAAAAAGCACGTGCGTTTTCGCACGTGTCGTTTTTCGGGCAGATAATACTGGTAGGCTTTGGTTTAAGCCGGATCCCAGTATTATACTGTGTAGATATAATATCTTTGTCTCAGTTGCATTTATATTCGGTCGTAATATAAATGCTGGTATGTTTATACCGATACGGGGTTATCTTGAAATTCGTTTCAGGATCACTTTTGGAAGTTGCCAGTTTCCAGTTTTCTATCAGCCGTATTTTGACATTCGGTTAAATACGGATTTATCTTTTCTTGATGAGGTGAGTCAGTGTTCTAGAAGGTTCTAGAGAGGGTGATTATGCTTGTGACTCACTTGTTCATTTATGGTGCATTTATTGTGTTCATACTTTGTGTTCACACTTTGTGTTCACACTAGATATTTTTCTTTGATCTTTTGCTTACACTCACCCTCCCCTCTCCTACACTCACCCTCCCTCTTCTATAAGTGGCCGGCCCCTCTTGTGAGGTTGGGTATGGTTTTTTCATTTGCAAGAGAGAAAAGATTATGATAGTTTAGGGTATGGAAATCTCATATAGTTCAATTTCCATTTACCCGATTCCAATTGGCAACTTCTATTAACCGTTACTCCATAGCCTTGGACGTAACGAGACAAAGTATTCTACTCATTCTCTACTTCATCATAGTCGTCTCTTTTAGTAAACTTGACGATCGAGTTGCCTCGGTTCAGAGGCGGGAGCCCGTTTAAAAATCCGTCGACGTGGTGCCACCTAGACGACGAGACTGGAGTTTCAGAAGATCGAAGCCGCCGCAACAAAGCGTGGGATGATGGTTAAAGACCGAAGGACTCGGATCATTCGGTATAACAATTCTACCTTCTTTACAATTTGTTAGTTTAGCTTTAATGGCAGATCCGGTTTATAGTACGCGATAGCGCCAGTCGTAAAAGTTTTGTTCCGCATATTGGCGTCTGTTAGACGGCCGGGGCGCTGCCGCGGACATACAGTGGTATCAGAGCCTTACCATTAAGCTATACTAACTTGTGCTAACACGTTTAAAACAACGATCGAACAGATTTTCAAAAATCTCAATTTTTAGGTTCTGTGTTTCTGTCGATTTTTAAAACTGTCTATTATTTTACATATCACAGAAATACAAGCAGGCTTTTCTAAGCATACTGGAAAAATTTGGGCACATGATACCACAAGACCACCGCGGATCCGCGGTCAAACCTAGGGTTTGACCGCGGAACCGCGGCGCTTTAGTGGGAACAGTGCACCAACTTTTTCCAGAGAGCTTCTTTGTAGAAATTGTGGTTTTTGGTATATGTCTTTTGGGCCCAAATTTTGTTACTGTACAGCAGA
Source organism: Agapanthus africanus (assembly GCA_030015575.1). Taxonomy (NCBI): domain Eukaryota; kingdom Viridiplantae; phylum Streptophyta; class Magnoliopsida; order Asparagales; family Amaryllidaceae; genus Agapanthus; species Agapanthus africanus. The sequence continues at coordinate 391,276,608 of JASDDO010000026.1, read as the reverse complement.
TGTTTGTGGGGCCCACTTTGGGATATTTTGTCGATCGAAATTTAAACGTGTTAGTTTACAGTACTTACTTTATATCTCCGACCGGGAATGTCATTTGATCGGTAAACCGCGTCAGATTGCTATAGTTCTTTTAGACGGGTTTGCGAACGTGACATTCGCGTTGATGTTCTGTGTTGTGTTGTGATGTTGCGGATTTGTCATGGTGAATAGCAGGGTGCAATGATAGTGCAGTTTACATTTGATATTGCGGGGTGAGCGTCCAATATGTAGACTGCCGTCACTGCCTGTTGTATAATATTCTTTTGGGACACGACCGGGTCGAGGTCGATGTACCCGTTGTACATATTTTTATTTTTGTACTAGGTTTATCCCGCGAAGGAGTGCACGGATAGCCGGGTTCTTGAGGGCAACGGGTCCGTATCTCATGGCTTTGAGAGGCAAAGGGACCTCACTCTAGAATTGGCAGACTATTCGCCGTACACGTAGGGGGTACAGGTTGACCCATGGTGGGGTGCTCAATTTACCGGATTCCGTGAAGTGCCGGGTATTCCATTCACTATGTTGTGGAGACTACCTCGCTTCAGGTTTTGGCGGGTAACTTGCCGCACCCATAAGGGTCTAGGTTTCATGGCACAGGCTATCCACACGACCAAGGGAACGTCAGGTTTCAGCAGCGGCTCTGTGAATCCCGGGGATCCCAGATTATCTATATTGTTCTGTGATGCTTATTACTTTTCTGTAATGTTGCATATTATCACGCCTGGAGCGATTATTGTATATTAGTCTATATACTATTAGATGTTGTATATGTTTTACACCCGCGCTAGTCCAGCCCCCGCTCTGTCGTTAGTTAAGTAACCTAACGGGTGATGACGGGACCCAGTGGCGAATGCGGATGACATATACGTACATTTTATTTTTGTTCTTTTCTGGTGTGATTGATTGATGGGACTGCATTGATTCTTATCAATGCAAGATAAAACAAACCTATTTTTGATGTTGTTGGAACAAATTTTAAAAGGGAGTTATTACAAAGACGTTTCCTTTTGTTATGCATAGCGGTATTCAGTTAGAATATCCTGCACCTCATTCGACGAGGCAAGGGCCGAGATCCCTTCACCGGGAGTGACCCCTTGGGCAGAAGTTTGCGTCAGGGTAATAACTTCTATATACTCGATTACAAGTTGCTGTGCATCGCGGTATTCAATTGGAATATCCTGTACCTCATTCCACGAGGAAAGAGCCGAGATCCCTTCACCGGGAATGACTTCTTTAGCAAAAGTTTTTCGCTACTATATTTTTTATAAAATTCTATCAAGTTCCTTCAACGAGATCAAGTTCATTACGTTAAAGGTTTTTTCGCCAAAAACCAGCCGTAATCCTCCGTCGTTTCTTATGGATGGTCAGTAGTATTCAAGCTATGTTTGTTGGCCTACGTCAAGGCGTAGTGTTTGGTAGCTGTTGGGTATTCATTTGTTACATAGATAGATGCATTAGTTTAAGTCAGACGTACAACCTTGTTGTCCTACGTCAAGGGCATGTACGATGACTTAAATTAATCAGGACAACGACGGGTAGAACTTGACATGTTGCTTATGATTTGTTGGCCTATGTCTAGGTCATAAGAGCATGGGATAAAAATTATATCGGGAGTTTCAAACATACAAGAAACTTTCCAGACTTGCGCATACCTTCTGGAGTGTGTTAACTTGAGTGGCTTTCATCAAGTTATCATACGATGATAGTTGGATCCCGATTCTCACTGATGAGTTGGTTTACTCTTCGGGTGACCCCGACTAATTCTTCTTTCAGGTTTGGAGAAGAATTTGAGATTACAGTGGGAGGTTTCCTAATTGGATAAAATGATGACCATTCTGATCTAGGTTAGAGTGCACGCAGAGTGTTTCTTTTCTCTCTCTCTTTGGCAGCGACCTTTTGTAACACTTTGAGTTTTTCCGTTTGAATGTTTGGTGATAATTAGTAGTCGTGCATGTTTTATATATGTGTTCTTAGGATTATTAGTTATAGTTATTATGGGTAGTGTTAGCATTTTGGAAAATTTTCCTTTGTAGGGTGCACCTTGCATACTTAGGCATTTTGTGACTTGTTAACCATTCTTTTGTGCATGGTTGCAAGTTTATTTTTCCCCATCAATTAATCGTTGCTTAAACCATTTTTTATAACTTTCAAAATCCAAATAAAACAAGGTAGCATGGTGGTTAGGTGAAGGGTGGACTTTTGACCCCATTTCTCTCTCTCTCTCTCTCTCCTCTCCCCCACTTCAGAAATCCTGCAGCTCCAGCAGAAAAACTCTGCTATTTTCCTCATCTTTTCTTATTCTCTTCATTTCCCATTGATCCCTAAACAAACCCTTCACAAATCAACACATTTCCTTCACAAAACCTTAAGAAAAGTGAACTTTTTGAGGTGTTTGGAAGCTAATCTGCACAACTGAGGGTAAAGCTGGAACCTTTGGTGTTTTAAGGTCATTTAAAGGTATAAAATCTCAATCCTAGCACCAAATTTTCATAACTTGCATGTTTAGTTAAAAATATCACATTTTTGTGCCATTTTAGTGCTATTGAAGGGGTTTAGTGTTAATATGTTAAAATTTGTGTTGTTGTGGCTTGATTAGCTAGTTAATGAGTTATTAGTGTGGGATTAGACCTAGACTTGTTTCAGATTTCATCAAAATACCATAAAGTTCCATTTTGTGCAAAATTGTGTGATTTGAACTAGAATTTGGGCACTGTAGGATCTGCTGTTACCCGAGCCTTTTCAGTATAAAACTAGACCTTACTGTAGCATGTATGTATGGTATAGAGTGCACACACCCAACTTGGGAGCCCAACTCCCAAGTCTGGCCGCCGAAATATTCATTCTGGCCGCAAATTGCGGCCAGATAGGGGAGATTTGGGTTGGGGTTTGGGGTGTGGGTCTCTGCTTGTATGTGAGTTATTTTGGTATATATAGTTTTGCAATATATTTCCTGTATAAAAATCTGGGGTAGAATACCTATTTTTCCGTATTTTCAACCTTTCGCGACACGCGTGATACGTGTGTGTGGGTTTTGGATTTCTGCGTATCGCGACACGTCGGGGTGAGTTCAGACGCGTAACCACACGTTTTAGTGTATCGCGCACACGCGCGTTTGGTTCACGACACGAGTTACTAGTTCGGCTTAAATGTCGCGTTTGTGTGACTTCAAGCTTACATATGATATATTGTGTAATTCTAGGTTCGCAGGCAAGTACGGCGGACGCCGCGAAGAAGGGGAAGCAGGTTGTTGGCTACACCTAGCGAGAGACTACGGTGAGTAGATTTCACATCTACGGGGATATCGCCCGCATGGCGTTCCACGTCAGGGCTGATAGGACCTTATAGTGTTCCTTATATATATATATTGCATGGTCATGGTTACTATTTTGTACGTATTGCATTCCCTACTACACAGGTATAAATTAGAATTGATAGAACACCGCACCATTACTAACGGTTCATGTGCACGAGCACTATCCTGTATGTTACACACACACCGTTAGTAATTGCCATGACACGTAGGAATCTTATATCACATTGAATCATTATAGTGTAGCTCATTATATGTGACATGACTAGATATTCATACTTGATGCCTATATCACATCGGATCATTGCATTATAGCTCATCTATCTGTGACATGACTTAATATTCATACCTGCTACACATATCACATTGAATCATCATATTGTGGCTTATTTATATGTGACATGACTTGATATTCATACCTGCTACACATATTACATTGAATCATTATATTGTAGCTCATTATATGTGACATGGCTTGATATTCATACCTGATGCATATATCACATTGGATCATTATCTTGTAGCTTATCTATATGTAACTTGACTTGATAATTACATTTGACGCACATATCATATCGGATCATTGACTTGTATTTGGTTTGGATTATATGTGATTTCTGGATTTGGGAACCGTGGCTATTTCAAATATGTAATCATTTAAAAACCCGGTTCCCTTGATATGATATTTCGGTGCGTCCACCATGTGTTTTCTCGGTGCTAGAGTGATATATGAAAACCCGAATCGAGGAGGCGGTTGAGGCCGATTACGGGTACATGGTGGACCCGGTATAGTACCCCGGGGCGAGAACGGTTTCGCTGTGCAGTAAACGGTGAGCCTGGCAGAGGGACCACTACCTACCGGTGATTGGTTGGACCTGACAGTTATCCGGAGTGTATTGATCAGAGTCTATAGATGGATGTGGGGTGATCCGTACTGCCGGGGCCGAGGGCCGATACCGCAGACGGAGCCCGTGGGCTGACCCGGACTGACGGGGCCCGATGGATGAGGATTTGCGTGTCGATGCTGGACACGAGTATTTATGATATTTGGGTGCCGATGTTGGGCACTCGGGATTCTCAGAGATGCACGGGATTTGAGGGCCGATGAGAGTGCCGGCGCATGAGCTATTTTTGGGAGATCTGGGTGCATTGAGAAACCGATTATATATTCCACGTTGACATTCCGTGTAGCTATTATATTGCCCCTGCTCAACATTACTTTTGTACCTCATCCTGTAGAAGTATTACCTGATAGAGCATTTGTACCTCATCCTGTAGATGCATTACCTGATAGAGCATTTGTACCTCATCCGGTAGTACAGTACCTGATAGAGCACTTGCATGATTATTACACATACTGCTTATCACATATTGATATCATCTGTTGGCATATTATAGAGTAGCGTAGTACGTGCATGCTCGCGATTACCTTTATATGTTATCTCTATTCACGAGTTGGCAACTCACCCCCGTTGTGCCACAGTGTTTGCAGGTTGCCCTTCGGAGTAGTCGCGGCAAGCTGCGGTTGCATCTTTTGACACAGATACCCCCATAGTTGGTGCACTAGCTCTTTTGCTGATAGGTGGGTTTTGTGCGGTATCTGTTTATCTTCCAGTATGTACATTATTGTATCTAGTATTCTCCATCTACCATGTATGTATTTGACTTAGAGACAGTGTGAGGACGATGATGTATTATATTTGTATTCTGGTGTCGAGCTCGTTGTGAGCCGACTGTACTTGCAGTTTATTATATCTGTATTGTTCCCACTTGTGGATCTTCATCTTCGCTACGGCGTCGTATATTACTATCTTGGTGTTTGTTTACTTAGATTCCTTATCATGTTAGTAAGTGCTTCCATTTACAACTTATCACACTCTATACTTTCACTGGTTTGATTTCTGTGTTTCCGGTTCCCTTAGTCACGTTACGCCTGTAGACGTTACGTGGTTAAGTGCCGGTCACGGGCCAAACTTTGGGTCGTGACACCTTTGACCGACCCTAGACTATAACTCAGTGACCAAAGTTGACCGAACCTTATTAATATACTGGCTTTTGGATTGTCTATAGTTGCATAAGTTATTGCAGCTCCTTCTTTTACCCTTTGTATTTCTCAGAACAACCCGTATTACTACGGACATCCACTTCCATCGGATAAATCCATCGTATGGTTATATACGAACTTGAAGGGACTTCTTCGAGGATGGATCCAGGTTCAGGAGAAATAGAACTGGTTTATTCAGTTGTCTTTTATTATCGCCTTCTCTCAGGTTGCGAGGGCTCCTTGGTTTAGGAGAGTACACCTATTACGCTTATTGGATAGTCTTTTTCCAAACCATAGGCAGGTGACGAAAGGTAGGGAATGAAGAAAACCAATTAGCCTAAGTATGGTGTGCAGAAGGTAATATGTAAAGACAAATAAAGGAATTAGAAAGAGGGCAAAGTAAATTGCGACTATTATCATTCACAACCAAACCGCGTACTTCATCGCCACTCCTACTTCACCTTTAATTTCTCCAGAACAACCCGTATCACTACGAACATCCAATTCCATTGGATAAATCCATCGTATGGTTATATACGAACTCGAAGGATATTTTTTCGAGGATGGATTCTGGTTCAGGAGAAATAGGAATAAGGATTATTCAGTTGTCTTTTATCATCACCTTCTCTCAAGTTGCGAGTACTCCTAGGATTAGGAGGGTACACCTATTATGCTTACTGGATATTCTTCTTCCAAACCATAGGCTGGTACCGAACGGTAGGGAAGGAAGAAAACCATTTAGCCTAATAATGGTGTACAGAAGGTAACGACTCAAGACAAATAAAGGGAATTGGAAAGATGGCAAGGAAATATACGGTTAAAGTCATGAATTGGATTATGGAAGAGGCATTACTAAGAATACTAGGACACCCCTTCGAAACATTTTCATGTTGCAGTTACACTGTGCATTGTTAATTGAAATCTGATTTCCCGATTAGATACTTACTCCAGGGTATGTATTTACCAGGTATGATTCTCACATCTGTATGATTTTACAAATGTTGAGTAGGAGTAAGTTATTGGGAATTAGGTGATCAACCTCATTATATCAGAATTCGTTGTAATTGGTGATATTTGAGGAAATCGCCTGGGGACAGTTTTCAACCTACGACGCACAGGTTTTGAGTTATTAAACTCAGCGGACTTATACAGAGTATTGTATGTTGTCCAGTGTCCATCAGGACAAAGGGGTTGGTCCTCGTACAATATTCTATTTACTTGTGACTTCTCTAGTTTATAGACAAGTGTTTCATAGAAATACAATGTCTAAGTATTGAGAAGTTGTGGGTATAGGAATAAAGTAGAGAACCATGTATCGCAAGTATCGGGATTCTTCAAAGAAATCGAAGATGTAGATTCTTGTGATTAGTATTCAGTTGATAGTAATGATTTTGAGAAACTTGTTTCTCTTACAGGTTACTCATAATTGGATGGATTCCTAAGTTGAGTAATACTGATTAGCCTCTCTCCATTAAGTTGATATGCACTGGAGACAGCTGCATGATTTGAATCTGGTTCCAATTAAATAAGTGCCAAAGTTTCTATATTGGATATAGAATAGATCATATCTTAACGATGTTAAGGTAATGGGAGTTGTCCAGCTTATGCTTAAAAACAGACACTGGATAACTCAAGGCACGTTTCTGTAATGGCAGTTTGTGGGTTGACCATAACTTTGACGAGGGTTGATTTTCTACCATCTGGAATATCAATAGTGATATTGTTCTTTACTCGTCACAGTTTTAGTAAAATGGTTTTTTTTTTCAGAAAACATTAGTGGGAGTATGGTAGAACTGGAAGTGATTCCAGAACCACAAACGATTACGGAGAATTTAATAGGACCTATATATTCAATCAGGTTTAACATTCCAATAGCCACTCCGCAGATATGGTGGGTAACCTCAAACACCCGAGAGGTACTCCGGTAGGCTCAAGAACGGTGACAGGGAGGTTCTTGTTTACCCAGACTTGACACTACTGTTATTCCAGACTATGAGACCCGGCAGGAGGATATGTATAGCGTCGTTCTAAACTAGTTTTAGAAATGTACGTATATATTATTCTGCTAGAGGGTTGTCGTAGTCAGTGGGAGCAGCGGAAGCATAGTGGGCAAGTAGCTAATGTCTATTTATAGACTTGAGCAGATATAGCGGAGATAGATAATCTAATTTTTGATGTGACAGTCATGGGTTTGACTTCATCAGAATAGGGGATAGATCTGTAGAGAAGGTAGTAGGGTGTGATGTCTTGGTATTTGGATGACATACACAGAGTAGGAAGTAAAATTCCTATACTACGTTCGGTTGTACTGTGGTCGTCACACAGTTGTTTCTCCACAAAGGATATGGATATAATATCTGACATTCTGGATACAAGATCTATGGTTTTAGATCTAGATTTGGGTAGTTTCCCAATGTGGGTACTTTGACAGTATTCTAATAGTATTTTAGAATAAGTTGACTCCTGGCATGGTGGAGTACCTGCAGGTGATGGAGTCACCCTCTCTAAAGGTGTCTTACAGACTAATGGGGAGAGGGACGTACATGATTGACAGATCACATGCTTGGGCAATTGAGTCAATCGTGAGATGTCATGTACCACACCAGATGTCGTTATTCCACAAGATGCGATAAGTTTATATTAATCCAATCCTGAAGAAACATACGGAAGCAGTTATAGAACATAAGTGAAGGTTCTATGGATTTGATGACGGCAGCCTCCTTCGGGAGACGGTTATTATTTAAGGCTTCACAGGTGACCTGGATGACAGAGCGATTGTCAGAGTTATAGTTTTCCCTCAGACGAGGGACAGTATTATGGACAGGTGGTCCAAGGAGATACTGTGGGAGGCATGGTACTGGGCACTGATTAGTTTTCAGTGATTGATACAGTCTAAGAAGTTTGGATTTGGAGTTCATTTATGAACTAGGTCCCATCAGATATCCAGACATATTCTAAGACAGGTATTACTCAATTCGGGAGATGGTTTTCTCCGCGAAGTTGAGATATAGAGAGATACAGAAAGAAACACCGAAGCGGATCCACTCATTGAGGCTATTTCTCGAACACAAGAGTTTTACAAACGAGCTTTGTGAAACTGATTAGTAGAGGAGTTGGATGCTCGGTATCACACGAGCTGTAAGTACACGACATCGCAATAATTAGCCTTAAGTGCAAGTGGGAGATTGTTGGATATAGTGCCCTCTAAGTCAATTATTGGATCGCAGGTACGTGATTGCAATGATTGAGGGAGGACCTATACCGATAAACAGTCTTACTTGAGATGATAGTATGCTATCTGGTTAGTCTTTATAATCATATAGATGTTGATAGAGCCCATAGGATTCTTGATTGACTACCAGCAGCATGATAACGATCATATAAGTGGGAGCTGGGGTCTATAAGCATATCCTTAAAATGTCCCTAGTCGTGAGAGTTTCGAGACAGGGCATCGATACTCCGGAGTAGACTAGTGTATACAGTCGAGACCCCGACGAGGGGCAGTGGCCGGTCTCACGAGCCACTGGTGTCAGTTGGATCACCTAAGATGTATACAGGTGCTCATTAGGTTATGAGTACACCGGACAGGACTCGCCGGGAACATGCTAGTTGGTATTATACATATCGTCAGATAGCAGTTCCCTGGTGACATGTGTACAGGTTAGTTCATCGACCTGAGGTCGTCATTTGTCTCATGTGAGTTCTCATTGTGCTTTGATTTATACCCTACCACGGGTCAAAGGAGTCGTGCAAACAGGTATATTTTGGGTATAGTCCCGAGCCACATTGGAGGCAAGTGAGCGGATCGGCAGGGGATTCGTCTCTCCCTGTATTGGGGTGAGATCGCGCTGTGTTTAGGAGAGCCATTACACGAAATCCCTGGCCAGGGTAATCGAGATATACTGGTAGGTATACCAGTAGTATCTCAGGGTGTTCTTAGCTGCTCTCTGACACGACTTACGCAGCTATTGGGGGTCTGACGTTTACCGACCCCCTAGGCCTAATATGCGATACTCATATACGAACGTTCCGGACTGTACGGATATTGTCACTGTCAGGCTCAGTAGGATTTATAGATGAGTTCGCTCGTCAGCTTCCCTTCCAATCGATACATAGGCAAACCGTTACGTACAACTTGTACCTCTGACGTGCTAATGGTTATACCCAGTGCCATTGTATTGATGAGTCATTAGAGTCCCCCACAGGCACTTTCCCAAGTTCGGGCGAAACATTATAGATGCCGTATGGGTTTATGGAAGGGTTCGGAAAAAGCACGTGCGTTTTCGCACGTGTCGTTTTTCGGGCAAATAATACTGGTAGGCTTTGGTTTAAGCCGGATCCCAGTATTATACTGTGTAGATATAATATCTTTGTCTCAGTTGCATTTATATTTGGTCGTAATATAAATGCGGTATGTTTATACCGATACGGGGTTATCCTAAAATTCGTTTCAGGATCACTTTTGGAAGTTGCCAGTTTCCAGTTTCTATCAGCCGTATTTTGACATTCGGTTAAATATGGATTTATCTATTCTTGATGAGGTGAGTTAGTGTTCTGGAATGTTCTAGAGAGGGTGATTAGGCTTGTGACTCACTTGTTCGTTTATGGTGCATTTATTGTGTTCATACTTTGTGTTCTCACTTTGTGTTCACACTAGATATTTTTCTTTGATCTTTTGCTTACACTCACCCTCCCCTCTCCTACACTCACCCTCCCTCTTCTATAAGTGGTCGGCCCCTCTTGTGAGGTTGGGTATGGTTTTTTCATTTGCATGAGAGAAAAGATTATGATAGTTTAGGGTATGGAAATCTCATATAGTTCAATTTCCATTTACCCGATTCCAATTGGTAACTTCTATTAACTATTAGTCCATAGCCTTGGACGTAAAGATACAAAGTATTCTACTCATTCTCTACTTCATCTTGGTCGTCTCTTTTAGCAAACTTGACGATCGAGTTGCCTCGGTTCAGAGGCGGGAGCCTGTTTAAAGATCCGTCGATGTGGTGCCACCTGGACGACGAGACTGGAGTTTCAGAAGATCGAAGCCGCCGCAACAAAGCGTGGGATGATGGTTAAAGACCGAAAGACGCGGATCGTTCGGTATAACAATTCTACCCTCTTTACAATTTGTTAGTTTAGCTTTAATGGCAGATCCGGGTTATAGTACGCGATAGCACCAGTCGTAAAAGTTTTGTTCCGCATATTGGCGTTTGTTAGACGGCCGTGGCGCTGCCGCGGACTTACAAACATATACTAGGATCTGGCTCAAACCAGAGCCCGCTAGTAATGTCTGTCCGGACGCCAAACGTGAACAAGTGCGCGGATGTGAACGAACCCTGTCGCAAAACCATGTGACCTCTACTCTGTTTTGCCCAAAGGCGAATAACCTTCTGTGTGGGACTCTAAAGACTCGACACTATGCTGGCAGCGGGTTTAACCACAGACCACTAGCGGCACTAGCTGTACGTAACGGTCCCCAGGTAGATGCCGATAAGAAGACTGACGAGGTAAACCCATCTGAACTCCTACCGAGCCTGTATGTGAAAGTCTCCGTACAGTCCGGTCTGTTCGTCTAAGAACATCGCATGGCGGGCCTAGGGGGGTGGTAAACGTCAGTCCCCTACTAGCGGTACAAGTCGTGCCGGAGTCTGGCCCAGAACACCTGAGATAACACTAGAAACCTACCAGTCTATCTCGCTTGCCCTGGCCAGGGACTTTGTGTAATGGCTCTCCTAGACACAGCGTGATATCAATCCCCAATACCGGGAGAGACGAATCCTGTCTAACTGTCATTGCCTTTAAGTGCTTCGGGACTTCACCCAAAAACTACCTGTTTGCACGACTCCTTTAAGCCGTGGTAGGGTAGTAATCAAAGTACAGTGGGAACACACTCGAGGCGAAGTGACAGTGTCAAGTCAACGGACTAAGCTGTACTCATGTCACCTTGGAACTGATAACTGACGATAGGTGTAATACCAACCAACAGTTCCCGACGAGTCATGTCCAGTGTACTCGTAACCTAACGAGCACCCGCATACTATCTCAAGTACGACGTACTGACGGCTGTGAGACAGACCGTCTCCCAAGCTGGGATTAAAAGAGCATGCGCTAGTCTACTCTGGAGTATCGATGCCCTGTCTCGATAGTCCTATGACTAGGGACCTGCATAGGGATGTGCTTGTAGACTACCCAGCCCCCACGAGTGTGACTGCCATCACAACGCTGGTAATCAAGCAAAGATCCTAAGGGCTCCACTAATGTGTAAAAGCGATATGCTAAAAGAAACACAAGCACACATTAATGCAGAAACAAACCAAGTATCATACTACCATTTTGAGCAAGAATGTTAATACAAGGTGAATATCCCAAGCTTCCATCATGTAATATACAATCCAGTATGATACAGTAATGGCCTCTAGGGTATATACACTAACAATCTCCCACTTGCACTAAGGTCATGTACTGGCGTATCGAAGACCTATCATCTCGATCAACCGCTCGAACTGAGTCTGGGGTAAGGCCTTGGTGAATGGATCAGGAGTGTTATCTTCCGTAGCAACTCTCTAAACCTCGATCTCCTGGCGACCCACGATCTCCCTGATCAGGTGATACCGCCTCAAGATATGTCTGGACTTCTGGTGGGACCTGGGTTCCTTCGCTAAAGCTATAGCCCCGTTGTTGTCACAATACAGAGGTACTGGATCATCAATGGACGGAACCACCTGAAGTTCTGTTAGGAACTTCCTTATCCAGACGGCTTCTTTTGCGGCATCTGCAGCAGTGATATATTCCGCTTCCATCGTCGAGTCAGCAACGGTTTCCTGTTTGGAACTCTTCCGACACATCGCCCCTCTATAGAGGGTGAAGACATAACCCGACATGGACTTGGAATCATCCTTGTCACTCTGTAAGCTGGAGTCAGCAAAGGCCTCAATCTGGAGGTCTTTTCCGCCATACACCAAGAACATCTCCTTAGTCCTTCTCAGGTACTTGAGAATGTTCTTTACTGCTATCCAGTGTTTCTCCCGAAGGATTGACTGATACCGGCTTACCACATTTAGTGCATAAGCTACATCTGGTCTGGTACACAACATCGCATTTATTATAGAGCCTACCGCAGAAGCGTAGGGTATAATAGACATGCGATCCCTTTCCAAATCAGTCTTGGAAGACATCTCTTTGGAGAGGGTGATCCCGTGACAAACCGGTAGATTACCGCGCTTGGAATCATCCATACTGAATCTTTACAATATGGTGTCGATGTACCTGGACTGTGAGAGTCCCAGTATCCTCTTGGATCTGTCACGATAGATCAGGATCCCCAGAATGTATGAGGCATTAACCAGGTCTTTCATGGACAACCTGTGTGACAAGAACCCTTTGACAGATTGTAGCATAGGAATGTCATTTCCTATCAAGAGAATGTCATCCACGTATAAAACGAGGAATACTACAGTTCTTGCTACAAATCTACTATAGATGCATGGTTCATCTGGATTTTTGATAAAGCCAAATTCTTTTACCGTCTCATCAAAACAGATGTTCCAACTCCGTGATGCCTGCTTTAGTCCGTAGATGGACTTAAGCAACTTGCACACCTTTTCGCTACTCCCACTCTGAATGAAACCCTCTGGCTGGTCCGTATAGACACACTCCTATAAATTTCCATTTAGAAAAGCGGTCTTTACGTCCATTTGCCAGATCTCATAATCGTGGAAGGCAGCAATGGCAAGAAGGATCCGAATGGATTTCAGCATAGCCACTGGAGAAGAGGTTTCGTCATAGTCCAAGCCAGGTCTTTGACGGAAACCCTTTGCAACAAGTGTAGCCTTATAGGTCTCATCCTGTCCATCTACACCAATCCTCCTTTTGAAGATCCACTTGCATCCTACGGGTTTTACCCCATCTAGAGCAATGTCCAACGTCCATACTTTGTTGGTGTACATGGACTCCATTTCAGTCCGCATTGCATCCAGCCATTTTACCGAGTCAACGCTCTGAATGGCCTGCTGGAAGCTAGTCGGCTCATCACTATCAATGATGCAATCCTATCTATCCCCGTCTATGAGAAAACAGTAGAATCTCTCGGGCAGATGAGACTGCCTACTACTTCTGCGGAGCGGCGTAGGAATGTCCTGATCTTTCGAACCCTCTGTTCTACTAAGCTTTCAGTAATAGCTCGTGGTTCTGGAATTTCTTCCAGTTCTATTGCGCTCCCACTTATCGGATTCTCTAAAAACTGAGTTTCCAAGAAGTGGGCATGCCGAGAAACAAAAACCTTTTGTTCTTCTTCGCAATAGAAGAAATATCCCTTGGAGTTCTTTGGATATCCCACAAATTTGCACTGTACTGAGTGTGCCTCGAGCTTGTCCGCATGCTGCTTTTTGACAAAAGCTGGACATCCCCATGTCTTAATGTGATTAAGATAGGGTCTCTTCCCACACCACATTTGATATGGTGTAGTAGGCACAGTCTTAGTTGGAATTCGGTTCAAAAGGTATGCAGCTGATTCTAGTGCATATCCCCAGAATGATCGCGGTAACTCAGCGTTACTCATCATGGCCCGTACCATATCCAATAGGGTTCGGTTCCGTCTCTCCGATACACCGTTATGTTGCGGAGTGTATGGAGAAGTAAGCTGAGAGAGAATTCCATTCTCTTTTAAGTAATCCAGGAACTCGGCACTTAAGTATTCACCACCTCGATCAGATCTCAGTGTTTTGATACTTTTGCCTGTTTGTTTTTCTACTTCATTCTTATATTCCTGGAATTTTCCAAAGGCTTCGGATTTATGTTTCATTAAGAAGACATAACCGTACCTTGAAAAGTCATCCGTAAAAGTAATGAAGTAAGAATAACCGCTTCGTGCATGTGTAGACATTGGACCGCATACGTCGCTGTGTACGAGTCCCAAGAGCTCGCTCGCTCTCACTCTGTGTCCAGTGAACGGAGTCTTTGTCAACTTTCCTTTGAGACAGGATTGACAAGTTGCATATGATTGATATTCGAACGAATCCAAATATCCTTCTGTATGTAACTTCGTCAACCTTCTTTCATTGATGTGACCCAGTCTACAATGCCATAAGAAAGTCTGATTTATTTCCGGAGACTTTCTTTTGTGTGTATTCTGGACATTGAAAATCTTTGGTTGGTTTAATACGTATATACCATTGCTCAATGTACCTGACCCAATCAGAACTTGATTAAGGTGAATGTTTACAACATTACTTACAAACGCAAATTCATAACCTTCTTCAGAAACTAAAGATACAGAAATGATATTACAAGTTGCATTGGGTACAAATAGGCAATTACGTAAAACCAAAACATGTCGATCTGACATTCCCAGGTGATAGTCCCCCACGGCTTCAGCATCCATGCTAGCTCCGTTTGCAACTTTGAGGGTCATGTCACCTGCTTTCAAAAACCTACGCTTTCTCAACGCCTGCAAAGAATTACAGATATGAGATCCTGATCCAGTACCCAATACCCAGGACGTATAGTTTATTGATAGACAGTTTTCAATAACATACACACCTGAAGCTGAAGCCGCAACCTGCTTCAGATCCTATGTTCTAGCTTTCCAAACCCTGCAATCTTTCTTCCAGTGTCCACTCTTGTGACAGTAAAAGCATTCTTCCTTATCCACAAGCTTCCCCGCTACCTTTGTTGCTTTTGCCTTTCCTTTCGTATCCACCTTACTAACACCGCCCCTTGGTTTGGCGGGGGTTTTCTTCTTCTTTCCCTTGGCTTACGCCTTGGACCTAGAAGAGGAAGATCCTCCTACAAACAAAGTGGATGTTACCCTACCTTTCTGTAGGGTGCCTTCTGCACTCCTCAGCATATTGAGGAGCTCTGAAAGTTTAACTTACTTTTCTTGCAAGTTGAAATTCAGGATGAACTGGACGTAAGTGGAAGGAAGGGACTGAAGGATCAAGTCCGTATAGAGCTCATTCTCCAACGTGGTCCCAAGGTCCGCGAGCTCCTCTATGTAGCCAATCATCTTAAGCACGTGTTCCGCTACCGATGATCCGACGACCAATCTTGCTGAAAACAACTTCTTAGACACTTCGTATCTGGCGATACGAGATTGCTCTCCATACAGTTCTTTTGTATGGAGAAATATGGATTCGAGGTCCATATTCTCGTGCCTCCTCTGATGTTCGTTGTCCATAGAGGCAAGCACGAGGCACTTGGCCTTCGCGCAGTCGATTCCCAGGTCTTACGGATTTCCCTATCCGCGACGCTGGTTTTGGGACCTGGGGTAGAGGGAGCTTTGGTGGTAAGAAGATACCCCAACTTGTCATAAGTGATTGCCATTTTGACATTCCTGAGCCAATCTTTGTAGTTTGGCCCTGTCAGTAAGTTTTTATCTAGTAGTAACTTAAGTCCAGTCATGATGTTTGGTCGCTGCAATTAGGAGAGAGAGAAGAAACACTTTAGCATGATACTCTTGCAAGTTTAGAGTGGTTTTTAATTTGTCTAAACAGGATGGCTCCCACTGTCTCTCGAATCCCTCCTCAAACCATAAAGGAAGAACTAGTCGGGATCAATCTCACCGTACAATACTTGCTTAACCGATCAGCCAGGCCAGTGTCAGTACTTCGAGGGAGGTTTTCCAACGCTTTCGCGAAGTTCCTTAATTAAATAACCTCTTTTCCCTGTGGGCGTAGCCCCGCTAACACCTTTCTAGACACCTACTTGGTTTATAGCATTAATCGTTTAAGTGAGAAAGTTCCGGAGGAGTAGCATATACTCACAGTAGGATCGGGATCCAAAAATCATCGCGTGACAAAACTGAAGGAATCCTACCAGAATTATCACACTCCAAATAGTATGCAGCGCTAGCAAGTTTCAGTTCTTTTGAAACTCCCGATGTGGATTTTTGCCCCATGCTCTTATGACCTTGACTTTGGCCAAAATATCATAAGTTACATGTCAAGTTCTACCCGTCATTCTCCAGGTTAATTTGAGCCCACCGGCACATACCCTTGACTTTGGCCAAAATGGTAGAACGACTGCCCCAAACCAACACATCTATCTATGCTGCACATGAATACCCAATAGATACCAATCACTATGCCTTGACTTTGGCTAACATACATAGCTTGAATACTTATTGACCATTCATGTGAAACGACGGAGGGCTACGAATGGTTTTGGCAAAACCGTGAACATAGTGAACTTGATATAATCGAAGGAACGAGATAGCTTTCAAAAGGAGTGGTTCAAGCTCCGCATTTAAAAGTTTGGTTTTGAAAATAACCGAGTGGTTTTCAAAGTGTTCCAACGACTTTTAATTGGTTTATTTTTTCTTGCACTAATTCCAATGCGTCCCATCATTTAATCCTACCATTGCAGAAAACAACGAAAATATGACTTACGTTTATGCCATCTGCATTCGCCACGGGGTCCCGTCATCACCCGTTAGGTTACTTAACTAACGACAGAGCGGGGGCTAGACTAGCACGGATGCAAAACATAAGCAACGCCTAAATAGATATCATATAGATATATATAAACATTCGTCACATGCAATGATAGCCATTCCATATCACAGATGAATACATTGGATATACTAGGAATCCGCAATTCGTACGAGCCTGTAACGAAGAGCGGATTACACGGTCGCGATGAATAGCAAACCCCACCTTAGACCCCTATGGGTGCGGCAAACTACCCGCCAAGTATCCGAAGTGAAGCAACCTCCCTCAACGACGTGAGTAGGCCACTCGGCACTTCGAGGTACCCGGTAGTTTGTGCACCCCTCCTTAGGTCTATCCTAGGAGCAAAAATAGTAAAAAGAAATTATACAATGACGGCTACAACCCCGACCCGGTTGTGCGGCCATACAAATAATATTACATCAATTTATATATTACAAGAATTGAAAGATAAACAAAACTCTCATCTCACAATCCCCCCCGGCTATTCATCCGCGACAATCCAACGAATTCATATACAAAATCCATCAGCATTACAGATCACAGATATGTATAACCCCCACTAATCGACGTATAGCGATTAGAAGACGTTCAATACATATATAACATTACAGATACAACCCATTAGCCGAAGTCTACAGAAAATCGACCAAAATACGGATTTGTAACCACCTCAAAAAAAAACTTGTTCTCTGGAAATTCTGGGCAGAAACAAACCATCTGAAAAATCACAAAACACCAACAGGAGAAAACTGCAGGAGAAACGATCCACGGACGAGTCAACTCGGCCGCGGATCCGCGACGGGAGCAAGCTCCTGCCGTGGATCCGCGGTGAGTTGATCGACTCGCTGGATCGTTTTTCTTGCCTGTTCTATAAAAAGCCTGAGCCTATTTTTAATACATAATTTATTATTTTTTGAGCAGAAATAAAAATCGGCAGAAACTTGATATTTTTAACGTGTTTTGCAGTTTTTCGTCTGATCGAAATTCTAGATACTTTGCTAACATGCTAGTGTGTGTTTAGCTAGGCTCTGATACCACTGTAAGTCCACGTTACCTCTCCCGGTTCTTTCGGGCATGCGGAAACGGTGAAAAACGATTTTTAGGGTTTAAGTAACATGGACTACGAAAATACGGATCTTGGCTAAACTACACACTAGCAACTAACAAGAGAGTTATCTACTCGGTTAGGGGTTATACCTCAACTTGAACTTCTTCTTCTTGGACTCTTTGTAGTGTTCGGATGGTGCTTTCCTCGTTGCCTTCTCTTGTCGAAGATGGATCCACCTGAGGGTTTCTACCTTGAGCTCCTTTCTCAATCTTGAGAGAACTAAAGTGTCCGGCTTGCTAGACCTTCAACCTTAGGATGAGTAGAGAGTGGCTTTGGGTGTTTTATCTCCAAGGAAAGGTTTCTCAACTCATGAGAATGATTCTCCTTGAACTAGAGGAGGAGGAAGATGAAAAGAAGAGAGAGAATGGTTATGATAGAATGAGAATAGTTTTACAACCATAACAATATAAGTGAATTAATCAAATTAATAATTTAAAACAAATGAAAAAGTTGATGGTTGGTTTGATGAGACAATTATCATTTCACATTAAATGGTTTTTGCAAAGATCAAAGAGTATCTTTGATGTGTAATGATGATGGTCAAAGTTTCAACCATGGTCAACTAGTCTACCTTGGTCAACAAGTCAACAAACCCAACCATGACACAATTTCATTTAATTAATATTATTAATAGATATATCACAAATTCATTAGGGTTTGGAAAAAGACGACTGTCAACAGTGCATACACAACCGTTCCAAAACCCTAATGAAAATCCCTTTCCTCTGCCTCAATCAACTGTGCATACACACCCGCATTCGTGTTCCGAGGAACACGAATACTATGAGATAAAACTAACCCCAAAATATATACTAGGATCTGGCTCAAACCACAGCCCGCTAGTATTGTCTGTCCGGACGCCAAACGTGCACAAGTGTGCGGATGTGAACGAACCCTGTCGCAAAACCATGCGACCTCTACTCTGTTTTGCCCAAGACGAATAACCCTCTGTGTGGGACTCTAAAGACTCGACACTACGCTGGCAGTGGGTTTAACCACAGACCGCAAGCGGCACTAACTGTAGGTAACGGTCCCCAGGTAGATGCCGATAAAAAGACTGACGTGGTAAACCCATCTGAACTTCTACTGAGCCTGTATGTGACAGTCTCCGTACAGTCCGGTCTGTTCGTCTAAGAACATCGCATAGCGGGCCTAGGGGGGCGGTAAACGTCAGTCCCCTACTAGCGGTACAAGTCGTGCCAGAGTCTAGCCCAGAACACCTGATATAACACTGGAAACCTACCAGTCTATCTCGCTTGCCCTGGCCAGGGACTTTGTGTAATGGCTCTCCTAGAGACAGCGCGATATCAACCCCCAATACCAGGAGAGACGAATCCTGTCTAACCGTCACTGCCTCCAAGTGCTTCGGGACTGCACCTAAAAACTACCTGTTTGCACGA
Source organism: Agapanthus africanus (assembly GCA_030015575.1). Taxonomy (NCBI): domain Eukaryota; kingdom Viridiplantae; phylum Streptophyta; class Magnoliopsida; order Asparagales; family Amaryllidaceae; genus Agapanthus; species Agapanthus africanus. The sequence continues at coordinate 391,257,260 of JASDDO010000026.1, read as the reverse complement.
CTCCTTTGAGCCGTGGTAGGATAGTAATCAAAGTACAGTGGGAACAGACTCGAGGCGAAGTGACAGTGTCAAGTCAACGGACTAAGCTGTACTCATGTCACCTAGGAACTGATAACTGACGATAGGTATAATACCAACCAACAGTTCCCGACGAGTCCTGTCCAGTGTACTCGTAACCTAACGAGCACCCGCATACTATCTCAAGTACGACGTACTGACGGCTGTGGGACAGACCGTCTCCCAAGCTGGGATAAGAAGCTCATGCGCTAGTCTACTCCGGAGTATCGATGCCCTGTCTCGATAATCCTACGACTAGGGACCTGCATAAGGATGTGCTTGTAGACTACCCAGCCCCCACGAGTGTGACTGCCATTACAACGCTGGTAATCAAACAAAGATCCTAAGGGCTCCACTAATGTGTAAAAGCGATATGCTAAAAGAAAAACATGCACACATTAAAGCAGAAACAAACCAAGTAGCATACTACCATTTTGAGCAAGAATGTTAATACATGGTGAATATCCCAAGCTTCCATCATGTAATATACAATCCAGTATGATACAGTAATGGCCTCTAGAGCATATACACTAACATTCCCCTGTAGATATAAATCTACTCACCTGCTAAACTCCTCGCTTAGCTGAAATCGATGTGCTTTGTCGTCTCGGAAGTCCACACGAAGTACCTATAATCAATACACCATCGAAACACAAACACAATTAAAACCAATCCGAAAACCGATACGGCACACGGTTCGTATATAGGTTAAAACCTATAATTTCGCATGCAAACTCAACCAAATAACCCTCGTCAGTTGAGGTATAAACGTTCAATGACGGAATCCAAACTCAAATCTAAAAACCACATTTTATAAATCGGAAAACGAAATTCAGCAACTAAGGAAATCTATCTCAGATTTTGACTCAGGTAAAATTAGCCAATTCTGCAAATGGGGTTGCTCTAGATATAGGATAACATTGCCACAGACCAAAAATCACACATTTTCACCACAACTTGGCCGCAAATTGCGGCCAAATCTAATTAATCTACGGCCTAAACAAGATGATATGGGCTCGGATTTCTATGCTAGGTTCCTGGTTGCCTGCACGTCTCTCTGTAATCGCTAAATATTTTTCAGGTCATCCGGCTCAAAGACGATCTCAAAATCCTAACACAAATCACACAAAGTACGATATCGCCCAATTTTGAAGTTCGTATTTTGGGTTTATGTCTCAGGTCATGGCCAGGGGATCATCTCTAAAGTCTTGTAAACACTCCCTACACCTCAATTAACCACTTAACAGCATCTAATAATTTTCTAAAATCACAAACCTAACTAAATCAATATCTAAACTAGAATAGGATATATTAACACAAATACTTAACTAAAAGTGTATGGATTACCTTCGTTTGGCCAACTAGGAAAATTCTAGAGTTGCTCAAAGTCTTCAAAATCCATACTTGATTGGTTCTAAACGATTAGAATAGGTGTGTGCATGTTTTTAGTGAAGAGGGCATGAGGTTTTGAGAATGGATTGGAGGTGATGCATGGAGGTAGTTAGGGTTGAAGGAGATAGAGAAAATATGGGGAAAACAATGGGGAATGGGCAGCCAAGGCTCTCTCTCTCACTCTTAGCCCCACCCTCTCCTACACTCACTCTCTGACAAAACAAATATCTCTTTTGTTTTACTCACAAAATATCTCATGGCATCAAATTCATATTCCATTCAAACTCAATTCATTTCCTTTTCTTTTCTTTTCTTTTTCATTTCCTTTCTCATTCTTTATCTCACAAAACTCAAAAAAACACACACATGCACACATGCACATGACATGGTGCAAAATCATGAAAAAATGTAAAAACACGGATTTTATCCAAAATCCCACAAATATCATTAAATTAAATAAATCATTTTATTCTCCGATAACTTTCCAAATATTGGTATGCACTTATACCATTTTACGAAAAATCCCTATTCGCAAATCGAATAGTTTTCTTGAAATATATTATTTTAATATTAAATTTCCAAAAATAATATTTTATATTTTCTGAAATGTTACACAGACGAAGAGACCAGACTGTACGGTAGTGTTACTGACAGGCTTTTGCACGAGTTAGAGCGGGCTTGCTTGCTGATCTTCTGATCTTTCAATATCCGGGTAGCCGTTACGTCCAGCTAGTACCGCTGACGGCTTATGGGTGCTTGATGTGATCATCACTTACTGCCGGCGTATTGACGAGTCCTTAGAGTCCTACACAGAGGTTTCACTGCCTCAGGCAAAACGAAGTAGGAGCACATATGTGATATGTGCGGACCCGAGATTAATACGAGTATGTTATACCGTATTCTATTCTCGCGATATAAGGTATCGATCGGTTATATCTTATATAGCCGGGTTATCGAATCAAATATTGATTCGATAAGTCGATACTTTATCGGTCGGTTATATGAGATATAGTCGGTTTATCGAATCAAGTGTTGTTTCGATAAGTTGATACAAATAATATTAGTCGGTCATATGAGATGTAACCGGATTATTAAATCAATTATTGATTTAATGTATAATTATATATTTGTTATATTTGTTTACATTAACTAATATTAGCCCACTTAAACATTTCTTTTTCTCACTTGTGTGCATAAAGTATATATGTGAAATATATTAATGTACATTTTTCTTTCATGCTTGATGATACACACTACATGGGTGTATGAGACTTACACCATGCTTATGATAATTGTGAGGATTATTTATTTTAAGTAAATCAAAAATTAATGGAATTTAGTCACACGCATGAAGCTTGTGGATACTTTGACTTGGTCCACTAATTTTGTTTTAAATAAGATATTTATTAACCTAACCATTATCACATAGCCATGGTTATGTCTCGACATGAGTTAGTATATGATACAAACTCACCCATGGTTGCCATTCACTCTCTCATCTTTTATTTGCTTCATCTTCATCAAGAGCAAGAGAGAGCTCTCTAGGTTTTTGAGAGAAGAAGAAAAATAGTGAGAAAATTAATTCTAAAGTGAGCAAAAATCCAACTTCATTATCCTCTACTAGATTTGCACTTTAGTATAGGGTGTTAGCTTCACTAATCCCACATTAGTGAAGATCTATCTTGGGTTAGTGACTCCTCGACGTAGATCATCTTCGGCCTCGAAGACTTCGTGCAAGCTCGTAGCTTTCTTCTTGTGGAGCCGTTCAAGAGTCCGGGAGTTCAATGATCGCAGCAAAGGGACCACTACAAGGAGTTATGGAAGTGAAGGAGCGGACTACAAAGGTTGTAATCCCTACTCAATTAGTTGTAAAGTAGTTTACACATTGTATTGTCTAAATCATTAGTTAAGATTCTAGGGTTAGGATTGTTTTGTACGGCAAATTTTTGAAAATGGCATGGACGATGCCTCCCGAAACCTTGCTGTCTTGTCGAACATTCCTACAGTTGTATCAGAGCCAAGCTAGAGATTTAGACGATGTATGTAGAATTACGAAACCGAAACAACTCCGAAACACCCGATACAATTGTCAAAATTTTAAAGTCGTCGAATTTTTTTTTAAACAACTGCAGAATATTGTATGAGATGTAACATGAACACGGTAGAAAATTTAACCCCAGACCTCGGATTTTGGCCGGCCACATAGCCTTCAAAACCGGCCTGATCAGTTTTTCGGTGGTATCTAGGGTTGAAATTTGTACTGTGTTCCAGGCTCTGGGTTTTGGTGTTTCAGATATTGTTTGTTTTTGCTAAATTTTCATGTGATGTTAACTTTCTACAAAGAAAACTCGGAGTGTTTCGTAGTCGAAATTCTAACATGTTTTCGGGGTTTTTAGACTGTGTTAAAAAGTTCGAACGGATATCAAATACCCACTTTAACCCTCGACGGAAAATTTTCTAAGAGTTGGATTTTTTCCGAGTTAAAGAACGTTCAAATATCATACAAGTAATGCGGTGTGCCCTCTAGAAGAACAAAACCCTAACTCGATTCAATGACCGTAAGAACCGCCGCTAAACCCTAGGGTTTGCGGTAGTTCCGCGGCGCCATAGGTGAGGCAAGGGTTGACCCTTCTACGGTTGGTCCATTGGTACTGTGGCATATGATGAGTGTTTTTAAACTGCGCTCAAGTGTTGAGGTTTTTGGGAAATTTTGGATGTTTGTTGATTCAATCGGAATGTTTAACGTCGTCTAGCTTTTTCTGAAATGTGATACAATATGTGAAATTCAAATAGTTAGGCATGAAATGCAAAGTATGTGATATTTTGGGTTTATGATGTCTAAGGTGATTGTGGATTCCAAATGTTGCAGTTTGACATTTTCTTTTCTGCGACCGTAAGTGTAATATGTGATGTATCACCATTTTCGTTACTATATGTCAACGACAATTGTGATACGCATGTTTACTTACGTTGATGACATGTGATGTTATGCGTTGCTGTGATATGTTATATTGGATCGTCGTGTTTTGAATAGCCGGGGGTTTTATGTTAGATGAGAGTTTATATTTTCTTTCATGTAAAATTTATTGTATGTAATATACTTTTAATGGGGCACTTCCGGGTTGAGGATGATGTCACCATTGTTGTATATTATTTACTTTTCCGTATTAGGATAGACCCAAGGAGGGGAGCAAAAGTAACCGGGTTCTAGAGTCCAGTGGGAGACCATCTCGAGGAGTCGAGTCCGGGTCTCCTAACTCTAGAATTGGTAGGGTTGCTTGCCGCTCTCGTAGGGATCTAGGGATGTGGGTTTGGCTATTTATCACGACCGTGGAACCCGTGTTTTATACTGGCTTAAATTAAAATATGGAATTCCTAGTATATCCAATATTTCATATGTTATCTTCTGCTGCTGATATTTTATGATGTGATCACTTTATATGCGTGAAACGAATGCTTTATTATTGTATATATGATATATAATAAACATTGCTTATGTTTTACACCCGTGCTAGTCCCGCCCCGCTATGTCGTTAGTTAAGTAACCTAACAGTGCATAACGGGACATTGTGGCGAATGCGGATGGCATAAGCGTACGTTGTATTTTCGTTTCTTCTGTGATGCTTGGGTAGCATAAATGATGGGAATTCATTAATGAGATTAATGAAAATAAAAGTAACCTAAAAGATGTTGTAGATTCATATTTTCAAAAAGGGTAGCTCTAGTTTCTTGCTTTGCATAGCGGTATTCCTTGTAGAATATGCAGCACCTCATTCGATGAGGAAAGAGCCGAGATCCCTTAACCGGGAGTGACCTATTTAGCGAATCTAGCAGATGCTACAACCGACTCAGTTTTTTCTTTTGATTTCTTATTTTAGTTCTTGCTTTACATAGCGGTATTTATGAAAAATCCTGCACCTTATTTGATAAGGAAAGAGCCGAGATCCCTTCACCGGGAGTGACCTCTTTAGCAAAACTTGTAAAAAGCCTCAAAAACACTCCTTTTCAAAAATCACTAGTTTCTACTACTATATCAAGTTCATTACGCAAAAGGTTTCTTAAAAACTTGTCGTAACCCTCCGTCATTTTAGGAAGTAGAGTACTTAGTATTCGTGCTACGTTTGTTGACCATAATTAAGGCGCAGTGTATAGTAGCTAAGTGATTTCTTCCTACATATCATATGATGCGACTAATTAGGACAATCATGTGACTTTGTTGACCATAGTTAAGGGTCATGTGGGTGGTTCTAATTAATCAAGAAATGACGGGTAGAACATGAATAGTTCTTATGATTTGCTGACCATAGTTAAGGTCATGAGTCACTAGGGGTAAAAGTATTATCGGGAATTTCAAGTGATGAAATTTACAATGAGATTGCATACCTACTATGAGATAATAGGATCCCGATCCCACAGTGAGCAAAAGTTGCTCCCGAGGGAATTTTGCACTTTACAATTAGCTAACCCATTAGGTGTCTAGAAATGTGTCAACGAGGCTACGCCTCTGGGAAAATGAGGTTTATTTTAATTAGGTCCTGTTGGAGATAGTGCCCTCATAGTCAATTATTGGATCGCAGGTTCGTGATTGCAATGATTGCGGAGGACCTATACCGGTAGGACAGTCTTACTCGAGATGATAGTATGCTATCTGGTTTGCCTTTATCAGTCGTGTACATGTTCAGGTGACTGATTGCATGTTACACTTTGATAGAGCCCTTAGGATCTTGCTTTACTACCAACTGTATGATGGCGATCATATACGTGAGAGTTGGGTAGTTTATACGCATATCCTTAATTGTGGTCCCTAGTCGTGGGAGTTTCGAGACAGGGCATCGATACTCCGGAGTAGACTAGTGTATACAGTCGAGACCCCGACGAGGGGCGGTGGCCGGTCTCACAAGCCACTGGTGTCAGTTGGATCACCTAAGATGTATACAGGTGCTCATTGGGTTATGAGTACACCGGACAGGACTCGCCGGGAATCTGCTAGTTAGTACTATACCTATCGTCAGATAGCAGTTCTCTGGTGACATGTGTACAGGTTAGTTCATCGACCTGAGGTCGTCATTTGTCTCGTGTGAGTTCCCACTGTGCTTTGATTTCTACCCTACCACGGCTCAAAGGAGTCGTGCAAACAGGCAGCTTTTGGGTACAGTCCCGAGCCATATGGAGGCACGTGAGCGGATCGGCAGGGGATTCGTCTCTCCCGGTATTGGGGGCGAGGTCGTGCTGTGTCTAGGAGAGCCATTACACAAAGTCTATGGCCATGGCAGGAGATTTACTGGTAGGTACTCCAGTAGTATCTCAGGGTGTTATTGGGCTTCACTCCGACACGACTTATACTGCTATTGGGGGTCTGACGTTACTAGCCCCCTAGGCGGATATGCGATACTCATTGACGAACGGACCGGACTGTATATACATTGTCACTGTTAGGCTCAGTATGGTTTCTGGATGAGTTCGCTCATCGGCCTCCCTTGAGTTCGCTCATCAGCCTCCCTTGAGGTCAGTCCATGGGCAGCCGTTACGCATAGCTAGTGCCGCTGACGGTTTGTGGTTAAACCCACTGTCAGGGTACTGACGAGTCATTAGAGTCCCCCACAGACAGTTTCCCAAGTTCGGGCGAAACGTTGTAGAGGCCGTATGGTTTTATGGCAGGGTTCGGAAAATGCACGTGCGTTTACACACGTGTCAGTTTTCGGGCAGATGATACTGGTCGGCTTTGGTTTAAGCCGGATCCGAGTATTATATTGAGTAAATATAATATCTTTGTCTCAGTTGCATTTGTATTCGGTCGTAATACAAATGCGGGTATATTTATACAGTTTCGGGGTTATCCTGAAAGTCGTTTCAGGATCACTTTTGGAAGTTGCCAGTTTCTAGTTTTCTATCAGCCGTCTTTTAACATTCGGTTAAAGACGGATTTATCTTTTCTTCAGTTGAGGTGAGTCAGTGTTCTAGAAGCATCTAGATGAGGTGACTAGGATTAATTGGTGTTGAGTTTTCATTGGATGCATTTAATGGTTCATTAATGCATGATGACTAGGTTTATGACTCATGCTTTAACATTAAAGCATTTTGTTTTGGTTAAGATCTTTTCTTCATGATAAGCTTCATGATATGGTCACCACTTGCTCCTACCATCACCTCCCTCTTTGCTATTTAGTGGCCGGCCACCCTTGAGGGAAAGAGAGAGATTGATTTCATTTTTGGAGAGAAAAGACTATGGTTAAGGGTGCATGGAAATTTCATTACCTCTTTCATTTCCATCACCCGATAAAATGGCAACTTCATTAACCGATCGTCCACGGACTTGGACGAAGTGAGACAAAGTCATCTACTCATTCTCTACATCATTCTTGGTCATCTCTTTTAGCAAACTTGACGACCAAGTTGCCTCGAGTCAGAGGCGGGAGCCCGTTTAAAGAATCAGTGATGTGGTCCCACTTGGACGAGCAGATCGGAGATCGATGAGATCGGAGCAGCCACAACGGAGCGTGGGATGATGGTTAAAGAACGAAGGACTCGGATCGTTCGGTATAACCTTTCTACACTCTTTACAGTTTGTTAGTTTAGCAATAATGGAAGATCCGGGTTAAAGTATACGATAGCGCCAGTTAAAAAGTTTTTGTTCCGCAATTGGCGTCTGTAGACGGCCGGGGCGCTAGCGTAGACTCACAGTGGTATCAGAGCCTCACCATTTTGCTATACTAACTTGTGCTAACGCGTTTAAAATATCGATCGAACCGGAAATCAAAAACTGCAAAATCCAAGCTTGACAGTTTCTGTTGTTTTTAAACGGTGTCCTAAAAATATTTTGACCATACCAGAAAATTAAGCAGGGTTTTTTAGGAATACTGTAGAAATTCGAGGAAGTAATTCCACTGTTCCGCCGCGGATCCGTGGCCCCAACTAGGGTTTTGCCGCGGATCCGCCGCAGAAAAGTGAGGTCACTCACTCAATTTTCTACAGTGCATTCCATGTTGGAATTTGGGGTTTTTGTTATATATCTTTTGGGCCCAGGTTTTGTCACTGTTCTCCAGGATTTGCGTGGGCCCACTTTATGATATTTTGTCGATCGAAATTTAAACACGTTGGTTTACAGTGCTTACATTATATCTCCGACCGGGAATGTCATTTGATCGGTAAACCGTGTCCGATTGCTATAGTTCTTTTAGACGGGTTTGCGAACGTGACATTCGCGTTGATGTTCTGTGTTGTGTTGTGATGTTGCGGATTTGTCGTGGTGGATAGCAGTGTACAATGGTAGTACAGTTTGAGTTTATTTGTACATTTGATTTTGCGGGGCGAGCGTCCAACTTGTGGACTGCCGTCACTGCCTGTTGTATAATATTCTTTTGGGGCACGACCAGGTTGCGATCGATGTACCTGTTATACTATTTTTCATCACTGTACTAGGTTTTGCCCCGCGACGGAGTGCACGGATAGCCGGGTTCTGAGGGGCAACGGGTCCGCATCTCATGGCTTTGAGAGGCAGAGGGGCCTCACTCTAAGATTGGCAGACTATTCGCCGCACTCGTAGGGGGTACAGGTTGACCCAAGGAGGGGTGCTCAATTTACCGGATTCCGTGAAGTGCCGGGTGTTCCATTCACTATGCTGTGGGGGACTACCTCGCTTCAGGTTTTGGCGGGTAACTTGCCGCACCCGTAGGGGTCTAGGTTTCATTGCACAGGCTATCCACACGACAGGGGAACGTCGGGTTTCAGCAGCGGCTCTGTGAAACCCGGGGATTCCAGATTATCTGTATTGTTCTGTGATGCTTATTACTTTTCTGTAATGTTGCATATTATCACGCCTGGAGCGATTATGTATATTGGTTTATATACTATTAGATGTTGTATATGTTTTACACCCGCGCTAGTCCAGTCCCCGCTCTGTCGTTAGTTAAGTAACCTAACGGGTGATGACGGGACCCAGTGACGAATGCGGATGGCATATACGTACATTTTATTTTCGTTCTTTTCTGGTGTGATTGATTGATGGGACTGCGTTGATTCTGATCAATGCAAAAAGTTATACAAACCTGTTTATAGTTGTTGGAACAAATTTAAAAAGTGTTATTGCAAAGACGTCTCCTTTTGTTTTTCATAGCGGTATTCAGTGGAATATCCTGCACCTCATTCGACGGGGCAAGGGCCGATATCCCTTCACCGGGACAGACCCCTTGGGCAGAAGTTTGCGTCAGGGTAATAACTTCACTATAGTCGATTACATGTTGCTTTGCATAGCGGTATTCAGTGGAATATCCTGCACCTCATTCCACGAGGAAAGAGCCGAGATCCCTTCACCGGGAATGACCTCTTTAGCAAAAGGTTTTCGCCACTATATTTTAAAAAGCTATCAGGTTCCTTCAACGAGATCAAGTTCATTACGCTAAAGGTTTTTCGCCAAAAACCAGCCGTAGCCCTCCGTCGTTTCTCATGGATGGTCAGTAGTATTCAAGCTATGTTTGTTGGCATACGTCAAGGCATAGTGTTTGGTAGCTGCTGGGTATTCATTTGTTGCATAGATAGATGAGTTGGTTTGGGATAGTCGTATTACCTTGTTGGCATACGTCAAGGGTATGTACGGGTGGGTTCAAATTAACAAGATAATGACGGGTAGAACTTGACATGTGACTTATGATTTGTTGACATACGCCAAGGTTATAAGAGCATGGGGCAAAAATCAGATCGGGAGTTTCTAAAGAAACTGAAACTTGCCAAGTATGCGCATACCTTCTGGAGTATGAGTAACGTGGATGCATTCCATCACGTTATCATGCGATGAGAGTTGGATCCCGATTCCCACTGATGAGTTGGTTTACTCTTCGGGTGATCCCAATTGATTCTTCTTTTAGGTTTGGAGGAGAATTTGACAGGACAGTGGGAGGTTTCCGGATTAGATAAAGTGCTGACCATTCTGATCTAGGTTAGAGTGCACGCAGAGTGTTTCTTTTCTCTCTCTCTTTTGGCAGCGACCTTTGACGGACCCTAGACTATGACTCAGGGACCAAGTTGACCGAACCTTCTTAAAATACTGGCTTTTGGATTGTCTATGTTGCATAAGTCATTGCCACTCCTTCTTCTACCCTTTGCATTTCTCAGAACACCCGTATTACTACGGATATCCACTTCCATTGGATAGATCCATCGTATGGTTATATACGAACTCGAAGGGACTTCTTCGAGGATGGATCCAGGTTCAGGAGAAATAGAATTGGTTTATTCAGTTGTCTTTTATTATCACCTTCTCTCAGGTTGCGAGGGCTCCTTGGTTTAGGAGAGTACACCTATTACGCTTATTGGATAGTCTTATTCTAAACCATAGGCAGGTGCCGAAAGGTAGGGAATGAAGAAAACCAATTAGCCTAAGTAGGGTGTACAGAAGGTAATATGTAAAGACAAAATAAAGGGATTAGAAAGAGGGCAAAGTAAATTGCGACTGATATCATTCACGACCAAACCGCGTACTTCATCGCCACTACTATTTCACCTTTAAAAAGAATAAGGTATTATTCAGTTGTCTTTTATCATCACCTTCTCTCGAGATGCGAGTACTCCTTGGTTTAGGAGGGTACACCTATTATGCTTGCTGGATAGTCTTCTTCCAAACCATAGGCTGGTGCTGAACGGTAGGGAAGGAAGAAAACCATTTAGCCTAACGATGGTGTACAGAAGGTAACGACTAAAGACAAATAAAGGGATTTGGAGAGAAGGCAATAAAATATACGGTTGAAGTCATGAATTGGATTATAGAAGAGGCATTACTATGAATACCAGGATACCCCTACGAAACATTTTCATGTTTCAGTGCATTGTTAAAGAAAAACTGTTTTCCCGATTAGCTACTTACTCCAAGGGTATGTATTTACCAGGTTTCATTCTCATATCTGTATGGTTTTACAGATGATGAGTGGGAGTAAGTTATTGGGAATTAGGTGATTATCCTCATTATATCGGAATTCGTTGTAATTGGTGATATTTGAGGAAATCGCCAGAGTACAGTTTTCAACCTACGACGCAAAGATTTTGAGTTGTTTAACTCAGCGGACTTATACAGAGTAATGTATGTTGTCCAGTGTCCATCAGGACAAAGGGGTAGGTCCTCGTACTATGTTCCGTTTACTTATAACTTCTCTTGTATTTAGACAAGTGTTTCGTAGAAATACAAGGTCTAAGTTTTGAGAAGTTGTGGGTATAAGAATAAAGTAGAGAACCAGGTGTCACAAGTGTCGGGATTCTTCAAAGAGATCGAAGATGTAGATTCTTGTGATTGGTATTCAGATGATAGTGATGGTTTTGAGAAACGTGTTTCTCTTTCAGGTTACTCATAATTGGATGGACTCCTAAGTTGAGTAATGCTGATTAGCCTCTTTCCATTAAGTTGATATGCACTGGAGGCAGCTGCATGATTAGAATATGGTTCCAATTAAATAAGTGCCAAAGTTTCTATATTGGATATAGAGTAGTTCGTACCTTAAAAGATATTAAGGTACGGGGAGTTGTCCAGCTTATGCTTAAAACCAGACGCTGGATAACTCAGGGCACGTTTCTGTAATGGCTGTTTGTGGGTTGACCCTGGCTATGACGAGGGTTGATATTCTACCATTTGGAAGATCAATAGTGATATTGTTCTTGACTCGCCACAGTTTTAGTAATATGGATCTTTTTCAGAAAACAGTAGTGGGAGTATGGTAGAACTGGAAGTGATTCCAGAACCGCGAACGATTACGGAAAATTTAATAAGACCTATATATTCAATCAAGTTTGACATTCCAATAGCCACTCCGCAGATATGGTGGGTAACCTCAGACACCCGAGAGGTACTTCGGTTGCCTCAAGGACGATGACAGGGAGGTTCTTATCTACCCAGACTTGACACTACTGTTGTTCCAGGTTATGAGACCCGGTAGGAGGGTTGTCGTAATCAGTGGGAGCAGCGGAAGCATAGTGGGCAAGTAGCTTATGTCTATTTATAGACTAGAGCAGTTATAGCGGAGATAGATCATCTAATTTTGATGTGACAGTCATGGGTTTGACTTCAATCAGAATAGGGGATGGATCTGTTAAGAAGGTAGTAGGGTGTGATGTCATGGTATCTGGATGACATACACAGAGTGGGAAGTAAAATTCCTATACTACGATCGGTTGTACTGTGGTCATCACACAGTTGTTTCTCCAGACAAGATATGGATATAATAATTGACATTCTGGTTTCTGGATCTATGGTTTTAGATCTAGATTTGGGTAGTTTCCCAATATGGGTACTTTGACAGATATTCTAATGGTTTTTAGAATAGTTGACTCCTAACATTGTGGTGTACCTGCAGGTGATGGAGTCACCCTCTCTAAAGGTGTCGTACAGACTAAAGGGGAGAGGGATGTGCATGATTGGCAGATCACTTGCTTAGGCAATTGAGTCAATCATGAGATGTCAAGTACCACACCAGATGTTGTTTTTGCACTAGATGCAATGAGTTTGTATTAATCCAATCCTGGAGAGACATAAGGAAGCAGTTTTAGAACATATGTGGATGTTCTACGGATTTGATGACGGCAACCTCCTTCGGGAGACGATTATCATTCCAGGCTTCAAAGGTGACGTGGATGACAGAGTGATTGTCAGAGTTATAGTTTTTCCCTCTGACGAAGAGGGACAGTATTATGGACAGGTGGTCCAAGAGGATACTGTGGGTGGCATGGTGCCGGATACTGATTAGGTTCAGTGATCGATACAGTCTAAGAAGTTTGGATTTGCAGTTCATTTATGAACTAGGTCCCATCAGATTTCCAGACATATTCTAAGACAGGTATTACTCAATTCGGGAGATGGCTTTCTCCGCGAACTTGAGATTTAGAGAGATATTGAAAGAAACATCTAGGCGGATCCACTCACTGAGGCTATTTCTCGAACACAATAGTTTTACAAACGGGCTTTGTGAAACTGATTAGTAGAGGAGTTGGATGTTCGGTTTCACACGGGCTGTGAGTAGTCGACATCGCAATAATTAGCCTTGAGTGCAAGTGGGAGATTGTTGGAGATAGTGCCCTCATAGTCAATTATTGGATCGCAGGTACGTGATTGCAATGATTGCGGAGGACCTATACCGGTAGGACAGTCTTACTCGAGATGATAGTATGCTATCTGGTTTGCCTTTATCAGTCGTGTACATGTTCAGGTGACTGATTGCATGTTACACTTTGATAGAGCCCTTAGGATCTTGCTTTACTACCAACTGTATGATGGCGATCATATACGTGAGAGTTGGGTAGTTTATACGCATATCCTTAATTGTGGTCCCTAGTCGTGGGAGTTTCGAGACAGGGCATCGATAATCCGGAGTAGACTAGTGTATACAGTCGAGACCCCGACGAGGGGCGGTGGCCGGTCTCACAAGCCACTGGTGTCAGTTGGATCACCTAAGATGTATACAGGTGCTCATTGGGTTATGAGTACACCGGACAGGACTCGCCGGGAATCTGCTAGTTAGTACTATACCTATCGTCAGATAGCAGTTCCCTGGTGACATGTGTACAGGTTAGTTCATCGACCTGAGGTCGTCATTTGTTTCGTGTGAGTTCCCACTGTGCTTTTGGGTACAGTCCCGAGCCATATGGAGGCACGTGAGCGGATCGGCAGGGGATTCGTCTCTCCCGGTATTGGGCGCGAGGTCGTGCTGTGTCTAGGAGAGCCATTACACAAAGTCCATGGCCATGGCAGGAGATTTACTGGTAGGTACTCCAGTAGTATCTCAGGGTGTTATTGGGCTTCACTCCGACACGACTTATACTGCTATTGGGGGTCTGACGTTACTAGCCCCCTAGGCGGATATGCGATACTCATTGACGAACGGACCGGACTGTATATACATTGTCACTGTTAGGCTCAGTATGGTTTCTGGATGAGTTCGCTCATCGGCCTCCCTTGAGTTCGCTCATCAGCCTCCCTTGAGGTCAGTCCATGGGCAGCCGTTACGCATATCTAGTGCCGCTGACGGTTTGTGGTTAAACCCACTGCCAGGGTACTGACGAGTCATTAGAGTCCCCCACAGACAGTTTCCCAAGTTCGGGCGAAACGTTGTAGAGGCCGTATGGTTTTATGGCAGGGTTCGGAAAATGCACGTGCGTTTACGCACGTGTCAGTTTTCGGGCAGATGATACTGGTCGGCTTTGGTTTAAGCCGGATCCGAGTATTATATTGAGTAGATATAATATCTTTGTCTCAGTTGCATTTGTATTCGGTCGTAATACAAATGCGGGTATATTTAAACAGTTTCGGGGTTATCCTGAAAGTCGTTTCAGGATCACTTTTGGAAGTTGCCAGTTTCTAGTTTTCTATCAGCCGTCTTTTAACATTCGGTTAAAGACGGATTTATCTTTTCTTCAGTTGAGGTGAGTCAGTGTTCTAGAAGCATCTAGATGAGGTGACTAGGATTAATTGGTGTTGAATTTTCATTGGATGCATTTAATGGTTCATTAATGCATGATGACTAGGTTTATGACTCATGCTTTAACATTAAAGCATTTTGTTTTGGTTAAGATCTTTTCTTCATGATAAGCTTCATGATATGGTCACCACTTGCTCCTACCATCACCTTCCTCTTTGCTATTTAGTGGCCGGCCACCCTTGAGGGAAAGAGAGAGATTGATTTCATTTTTGGAGAGAAAAGACTATGGTTAAGGGTGCATGGAAATTTCATTACCTCTTTCATTTCCATCACCCGATAAAATGGCAACTTCATTAACCGATCGTCCACGGACTTGGACGAAGTGAGACAAAGTCATCTACTCATTCTCTACATCATTCTTGGTCGTCTCTTTTAGCAAACTTGACGACCGAGTTGCCTCGAGTCAGAGGCGGGAGCCCGTTTAAAGAATCAGTGATGTGGTGCCACTTGGACGAGCAGATCGGAGATCGATGAGATCGGAGCAGCCGCAACGGAGCGTGGGATGATGGTTAAAGAACGAAGGACTCGGATCGTTCGGTATAACCTTTCTACACTCTTTACAGTTTGTTAGTTTAGCAATAATGGAAGATCCGGGTTAAAGTATACGATAGCGCCAGTTAAAAAGTTTTTGTTCCGCATTTGGCATCTGTAGACGGCCGGGGCGCTAGCGTAGACTCACAGGTCCGTGCGAAAGCACAGGGAACCTCCCTCAGAAGTACCGGCACTGGCCTGGCTGAACGGTTAGTGAAGTTGTAGAATGCAATTAATCCTGGCTGAATTTTCTTTTTAAGGTTTGAAGGAAAATTTGAGAATAGCAGTGGGAAACATCGATTAGATAAGATAAATAACTAATCTGATCTTTGCAAAAGCATACGCTAAGTGTTTTCTTCACTCTCTTTCCAAGTAGCGACCATGTAAGACCTTAATCAAGATAATAATATGGATGTATCGACTGAACTCGCTTTTTATGCTGAGCAGAGGAACGTTAGTTCCGCTCCAACTTATAATTGTTATAATTTCGAGCAGGAAATAGGAAAATATCTGGATTTCCACGCCACCCAAACGAAGAATGAGCATGTTGATGCATCTTCTTCGGGTGTGTTAGTCACCCAGAACCGTTTCTCAATACACTCTACGTCCTGTGTATTAGATACTGGATTAGGATCCCACATATGTAATATGTTATATGGGCTAGGAAAAGGTAGAGAACTGGGAGTAGGTGATCATTCCGTACTGGTAGGGAATGGTGCAAATGTTGCTGCCAAAGTAGGCGAATATCACCTTGTATTAACAAATGGTAATACATTGATTCTGAACGAATGCTATTACATACCGACCCTGATATGCAATCTTATATCAGTTTCTTTCTTGAGTAAAGAAGGATATAATTTTGTAGTACAGGATAATTGTTGGGAATTCACCCGCGCGCGCAAACGCGTATACTATGGAAATGTGATATCTGTTTTGGAAGTAACGGATTGCGCATGCGAGATCGTTCTCGTTTTACTATTTATAACCGCAAGTGCACGGCGCGTTGTAGCGAGCCGGTAAGCATGGGTCGATCCGCAGGGAATTATGTATTAAGTATTGTTGTTTAAGGTTAACAAATCAAAGAATGGGGTTGGTTGTCACAAAATATAAAAGAATACTGAAATAAAGAAAACAAGGAAAACAAGTAAGAGAAGAATGGTTGTGGTTTGGTTTGGAAGGTCGAATCACGACGTTTACCTCTCCCCTCCTTGGTCATGAGTTGTCTAGCCTTACCTTGATCCCGGCATGAAGCACGACTTGTCAACGCAGTTGCGGAGCACAAACCGTCAAGTTCCGATATTCGCCGCAAAGCACGAAACGAGTCCATATTGATCACTTATCGTTTGTATGTCCGCGCCTGGGGTATCAACACTAAACACGAGGGTTAGCAAGCATACCGCAACAACAAAAACACAAAATAGTTAGTGAAAGCAAATGGTTTTAGTGTGGAGTTTGCTAAGGGTTTGTGATGGTATATGCTACATGAAATCAAGGGATTGTCAAGCACTTGATCACGACATAACATATCCAAACTTAGCAAACATAACACTAAATAGATTTTAACTTAAACATTGAATTGGGGAAAGGGAATGAATATGGCATATGAGGAGGTTACAAGTAACCATATGTCAAAATACCATATTATATCAATACATTAGCAATATTTAAGTTAGAATCAAAAGTTAAGCACATGAAACATAAACAAGAGGTGGAGGAGGCAAAGCCTTTCATCTCACTTCCTCACCTACACCACAACCAAATTAAGAATTAGTTAGGCATGATAATAAAAGCAAGTAAGTAAAGAAAGCAATAAACGAAACAATAATTATATTAAACACTTGAAATGAGATTCAAGATTTGGTATCTTGTTCAACCTCCTTAATGAAGCTCTCTAAAGAGAGCTTCAAAAGGGAAGAAGAAGAAGAAACCAAGTGAAGTTCACTCACCCTCAAGCTAAACCAAAAAGAAAGAAACGAAGAAAAACTATATGTGAATGAGAGAATATATGAGAGAGAGCCTTCCCTTTGCTGCTGGTCTGCTATTTATAGGCCTCAAAGAGGAATAAACAAACAATAAGAATGAGCTGATATGGCAGAAAGGGAGAGACAGAGAAAATATAGGGTCCATTGGGGGTAGTATGGCCGAGCTCGCCGGTTTTAGTGAGCATGTGCTCGGCCAAATTTCGAGGAGTAGGGCTCGTATTTGCATGGTGGGCTTATGTGCTCTCCAGGATCACTCTGGTGTTGTTTGCTTGGTCTACATCAACCTGGTTTGTCTTCAGAGATTTGGAGGGAAACTAGATTGTTTTAACTCACATCAAAGCTTTATTGCATTTATTGCACCATCAATGAACATCACACCATATGTGCCCACTTGCTCAAATCATCATGCCATGGTTGCCCCCACCATGGTCTATGCCCAAGAGTTTGTGTGTACACTTGCATTATGTTGGACCATTAAAAATGTGTACACATCTACTTATTACAAAAGGAACTCTTGGGATATCGATCGGTTTTCTGTTCTTTTTGCAGTGTAGGCTCCCAAATGCTATATCCGTGATATTGAATGTGTTTTCAGTGTTGTATCACGAATACCTGTAAACTGTAATTACTGAGCAGATACTGTTAAAAGTACCGATATATAGCAAAATAGATAACGGATGAGAGGTATTAAAATACAGTTTTCTGTGGTGAACAAATACCCCCAAACTTATCTTTTGCTCGTCCCGAGCAAAACAAAAAATCCTAGCCTCACTTTCGTAGGGAACGCGATTGCACCAAGCACGTGCAACAAGTCGTTAAACCTCTAAGTATCCCTAGTAGGAGGAGTGCTGTCTCTTGAGGGTTTTTCAGCGGATTACACCCAAAAAATCCCGTCAAGCTAGGTTCATAAGTTAACATCGATTCTACTCTACAGTTTAGTATCTAAGTTAGAAATTCTATCATCCTAAGTTAGAAATATTCAACCCTTATATTTTACACCTCCTGTCTATTTACCCTTAGATCCTATACGTTTTTACAGTTTAAAGATATTCATATCTCCTGAGTTTTCCTTCTAAAGTGTGGTCTCAAATCAGGAATTTTTATCAACTTTACAGAAAACATAAGTCTTATTCTTCATTTTTATCTTTCCTCCAAATATCGATCATATACCCCTACGTGTGTGTAAATTTTCACCCCTACACTTGAGAATTCAATTCAAGCTATAGTACCCTTACCTTAATACCTAATACTACTTCTTTTCATTAATGGATGGACGGTGTTGCTCATACACCTTTCATGCGACTATTAATGCTTCTTGATGCACTAACAACCGATTACTGAATGTATGAGCTTAAAGCGTAAATAGCGGTTTGCAGGTCTGGACATTATTTTCTTTTTCATTTTCATTTTCTTTTCAAGGCCGGATATATTTTTCAATGATGCTCTTTTTGGTGTTTAGCTTTAAATATCGATTTTTCTTTCATACTAGGCTTTCAGGAAAGAGTATTTCTAGGTATCCTCTACTATCCCAAGTTTCAAGGTGCGTGTATGTGCAGTTTGTATGGTATATACTTTCTAAATTTGGACTCAAGAACATAAACTATTTTTCAGACTTATCTTTCAGTAAAGTTTCAATATTTTCCCTTCATCTTGACTTAACTAAAGAACTGAACTCAAGATTACCTATTTCTCAAAAAAAACTATAAGGACGTATAATTACCAAGGTTAAACAGAATGGGGGTTATTTTTAGGGTTTTTAATTCCTAAGTCTAGGATTTAGTTATTTCTAACGTATCAACTAAACTTGCGGAATAAAATCTAAGTTACCCTATTAGCTAACTTGACGACAAAGTTTTTATATTTTTCGGGAAATTTTTCTATTCTTATGGGTTTTTTAATATGTATGCAATGCAGAATATACACATGATGCAGTGCCCACCCCCAAACATGAGTTTTACGATGTCCTCATCGTTGCCTCTGTCTCCGGTAGCTAGACTTAGACATCGGTGTGAGACTTTTATTCACAGAAAAATAAAAACCTAAGACTAATTACAACATTTTACATGTTAAACTATTGGGTTAGTGCAGAAATTAAAACCAGCCATTCAAAATTTTTGTCAATATAGTGCCATGGCTGGCAAAAGAATAGGTATAATAAAAAGAAAAAGAGAATATAAAAAAAATGGTTAGATGTTAGTAAAGGGCATGGATGTAATGCCTTGAAAATTCGTTTAGGTTAATTTCGTGTTAATTAGCGATAATGCGTGATTATCATAAAACCTTGTTCTAACTATTTCCACACAAACTCGAATAAATCCATTTTAATGTTGAAAACATGTAAATTCATATATAATTTTGTTTTCTTAATTAACATTTATAATATGGTTCACTTAATTAATTATTGTTTTTAATTATTATTTACTAAGCTAAGATTGTAATTAACATGCATTAATCAAATACTACCCTAGGTTAATATGTGTTTCTACAACCATGACACTTAACACTAATATTGTAACATGTCTCTCTTTCTTTTAAATTCCTCATGGTTCTATTTCCCTTTTTAAAACAAAACTGAAAGAAAAGAAAAAAAGTGAGGTATAGGGCATTAATTAGGCATGGGGGAACCTTGACTTCACGCACCCTCTCTCTTTCTCTCCACCCCTCCATTTCCAGCAGCAGCAGCAGCTCCTACAGCCACCCCCTCATTCTCTTCTTCTTCTCATCATTTCTAACCTCAACTCTCCATTATAATCCCTCATTTATCACACCAACCTCACATTTATCACTTCAATGTACTCCTTTGTTGGTTCTTGAGCCAAATCTGAGCTCTAGGAGGCAAGGCCAGCAAGTTGTGCCACTACTTGACCATTGTGAGGTATTAAGCCTACCCTACTCACCTTTTTGCTAAACTTGTAGATTAATTAGCTTAAATTAGTGTTAAGTAGTGTTTTAGTGCTAATGGTGTGGTTTAAGTTAAGATTAGGTTAAGCTAAGGTTGTTTTGGCTTAATTAACTTAATCAAGTGCTATTAATGTCGTTTAACCCAAATCTTTGCTTTAGTTTACACTAAAATACCATATTGTTTTAATTTAGTGTTAATTAACATTTTAGTTAAGATTTTGGGTAGTTTTGTGATCTGCTTTTAATCCGAGTGCTTCAGGAAAAAGTTGCAAATACTGTGACTTAGTTATTGGGCTAGGATCACACACACAAAGCACGAGACCCTACTTCCCATCCCAGGCCGCAGTTTTAAGTGTTCTGGCCGTAAATTGCGGCCAGATAGTGTGTGTGGGTGTCGGGGTTTGGGCTATGGGATTGTGCTACATATTTAAGATCTTTGGTACATGCAACTTTTCCTATTTCAACTTGTGTGAAAATCTGGAACCAAATACCTTGTTATCAATACTTTTAGTCTTGCGCGACACGTACTTTCTGAGTTTGGCTCTGGTGTTTGCCGTGTATCGCAGCGTGTCAGGGTGGTTTCAGACGTTTGCACACACGTTTGGTGTCACGTTTGCACACGCGTTAGCTTGCGACGCTAGTTTCTCGTATGGTCTTGATATCGCGTTTTTGCGGTATTTTAGCCTTTTGTGTGCTGCTTTGTGTAAATTCTAGGATCGCAGGCGGGGTCTTCGGATGCCGCGAAGAAGGGGAAGCAGGTGATCGGATACACATAGATCAAGATCACTGGTGAGTAGATTTAACATCTACGGGGAAATCGCCCGTATGGCGTTATGCGTCAGGGCTTGATATACTAGTGTAGCCGCATGTTTATATCCATATACATTGAGTGTCCATGAGCATCATACCTACTTTTCTTGTTGTGCCCTAAATTAGTATATAGTGGAAACTGCACTATTACTGACGGTTCATGCGCACGAGCACTAAATTGCATGCTACACCCACACCATCGGTAATTGCCATGACATGCCTATACACATTGGTATATCCATACTTGCATACCTACATATTTGCACATACAGAGATGAAGATGGCTTTGATTTTGGGAGAACTGGGGACCGCATGATATACTTTTTAAACTGAGTTCATTTTAAAACAGCGATTTTCCCTCTTTCTCATTGTACGATTTCATGATGCATACGTCACATTGCATGGATTTACGCATTGAGTTTGGATTTCATGTGATTTCTGGATTTAAGAACAGTGGTATTATTTCAAGAAAGTATGCATTATTTTGAAAATCCGGTTCTCTTAATATGATATTTCGGTGCGTCCATCATGCGTTTTCTCAGTTCTGAGACGTGTGCTAGAAACCCGATTCGAGGAGTTGCATGATCCGTTTGCGGGTTCATGGTGGACCCGTTAAGGTACCCCGGGGAAAGAAAGGGATGTCGCGCAGTAGACGATGAGACTGGCAGAGGGATTACTACCAACCAGTGATTGGTTGGACCTGGCGGTTATCCGGAGGATACTGACCAAAGTCGAGAGATGGATGGGCCGACCCGTACTGCTGGGGCCTGAGGGCCAAATCCGCAGACGGAGCCCTTGGGCCGATCCGGACTGACGGAGCTCGAGATATATATGGATTGGCATGTCGATGCTGGGAACGAGTATTTCATGATGTTTTCGAGTGCCGATGCTGGGCACTCAGGTTCCAAGAGATCTACAGGATATGAGGGCCGGTTAGCGTGACGATGCCTGAGTTATTGGGATTTAGGGTGTATTTGATGGACACCGGGGGTTTTCCACGATGATGATTTGAGTAGATAATATGTTTTATCCCCTGCTCAATCTATTTATTTTATGTACTGCATCATGTATTTTGTAGTACCTGATAGAGTACCTCGCATGATTATTGCATATCCAGATTATCATATTGATGTTATCAGATGGCATATGTTGAGTATTGTAGTACGTACATACCTGCGATTACCTGTATATATTATTTACTATTCATGAGTTGGCAACTCACCCCCTTGTGCCACAGTATTTTGCAGATCAACCCTCAAAGTAGTCGCGGCAGGGCTACATCATTGTATCTTTTTGCTACGGATACCGCTACAGTTGGCTGTGAGCCGTTTGCTTAGGTGGGTTTTGCGGATAACCGTTTGTATTTCATTGTACACCTATTGTATCTAGTACCCTTTATCTACCATTTGTGTTTTGACTTAGAGACAGTTGTGAGGATGATACTGTATATTATTTTTGTGACTCTGGATGTCGAGCTCATGTGGGCCGACTTATTTATGCAGTTTTATCTTTTGTGATGTTTTCATTTATATTGTTCATTTCTTCGCTGCGGCTTCGTATATTACTCTTGTGGTGGTTGTTTCCACCGTTGGGCGTGATTGTTGGAGATAGTGCCCTCAGAGTCAATTATTGGATCACAGGCACGTGATTGCAATGATTGAGGGAGGACCAATACCGGTAGGACAGTCTTACTCAAGATGATAGTATGCTATCTGGTTTATCTTTATCATCGTGTACTGGTTTAGGTGACCTTACAGGTCTCTATTGCGCGTTGATAGAGCCCCTAGGATTCTTGCTTGACTGCCTGCAGTATGGGGGCGATCATATACGTGGGAGCTGGGGTCTATAAGCACATCCTTAAAAGTTCCCTAGTCGAGGGAGTTTTGAGACAGGCATCGATACTCCAGAGTAGACTAGTGTATACAGTCGAGACCCCGACGAGGGGCGGTGGCCGGTCTCACAAGCCACCGGTGTCAGTTGGTTCACATAAGATGTATATAGGTGCTCATTGGGTTATGAGTACACCGGACAGGACTCGCCGGGAACATGCTAGTTGGTCTTATACCTGACGTCAGATAGCAGTTCCCTGGTGACATGTGTACAGGTTAGTTCATCGACCTGAGATCGTCATTTGTCTCGTGTGAGTTTCCACTGTACTTTGATTACTACCCTACCATGCTCAAAGGAGACGTGCAAACATGTTTTAGTTGGGTACAGTCCCGAGCCACATGGAGGCAGTGAGCGGATCTGCAGGGGTTCGTCTCTCCCGGTATTGAGGGTGAGGTCGCGCTGTGTCTAGGAGAGCCATTACACGAAGTCCTTGGCCAAGGCAGGAGATTTACTGGTAGGTATTTCAGTAGTATATCAGGGTGTTCTGGGCTACACTCCGACACGACTTGTACCACTTTTGGGGGTCTGACTTTTACCAACCCCCTAGACCCGCCA
The DNA here is from genome assembly GCA_030015575.1 of Agapanthus africanus. Classification (NCBI taxonomy): domain Eukaryota; kingdom Viridiplantae; phylum Streptophyta; class Magnoliopsida; order Asparagales; family Amaryllidaceae; genus Agapanthus; species Agapanthus africanus. The sequence goes on along the minus strand of JASDDO010000026.1, from coordinate 391,233,691 downwards.
TGCGATGCTCATAGACGAATGGACCGGACTGTATGGATATTGTCACTGACAGGCTCAGTAGGGTGTCAGGATGAGTTCGCTCATCGAAGTCCCTTTTGGTCAATACCTGGTAGCCCGTTACGTATGGCTAATACATCTGACGTGCTAGTGGTTAAATCCACAACCAAAGTATTGACGAGTCTTTAGAGTCCCCCACAGACCATTTTCTCAAGTTTCGGGCCAAACGCTGTAGAGGCCGTATGGAGATATGGCAGGGTTCGATCATGTACGTGCGGTATTGCACGGATCATGATCAGACGGTTAATACTAGCGGGCTTTGGTTTAAGCCGGATCCTAGTATAGTACAGTGTAGATTTTGTCTCATTGCATTCGTATTCTATCGGAATACAAATGCGGGTATGTATATACAGTCGCGGGGTTTTCTTGTAATTTATTACGGGATCAGTTTTCTGAAATTGCCAGTTTGCTTTCCGTTTCGGCCATTTTCTTTTGTATCTTTCTTTGGCTGAAAATTGGTGGAGGAGGGCTTATTTGCAAATGTGCAAATTGGCATTTGTGGAGGGTGGTCTTTGCATATTATTGCTTCATGATGACTCTAGTTTGACCTTGATCCTTTGGGTCATCATTGCTTGACTTTGCTTGATGAGATGGTTGATTTGGAGTGAGACTTGATTTGTGATCATGATTCATCATGATAACTTTTTCTCTCTCTATTATTATTGTTCCTCACCCTCCTTGAGATTTTCTCTCCCTCATTCTTCACAAGGCAAGGCCAGCCACTTCCTAGTGAGGGAATTCCTTTTTTTGTTGTGAGGAAAAATGTTGATCTCATTCTTTGCATGCTACATATTCCTCACCTCCCTCCAAACTTCATTACCTCCACCAATACATGGCAACTTCAACCCCTAGAGACACATAGAGTTCTACACTTTATCTAAAGCACTTCTTGGGCATGTCGGCTCGCCAACTTCGTGCCCGAGTTGCCTCGGTCCAGAGGTGGCAGCCCGTAAAAGAACCCGGCGATGTGGTGCCCTTCCGACGAGGAGATGAAGACCGGAGATTCCGCGGGAAGATCGGGACGACGACGAGAAGACCGAAGGACTCGGATCGCTCGGTATATCTCTCTACCCTTTCTCTTGTTTGCTAGGACTATGTTAATGGCCCGATCCGGGTTTTATAGTGCGCGGTGGTGCCGGTTTACAAGTTTTGTAAAAAAGTTTCATTTCCGCATTCCGGCGTCGGATTGACGGCCGAGGCGCCGCCGTGCACTTACAGTGATTGCACCCGTTTGGGGATAATTTATTATATTATGTATTGGTTTTACTCTTATTTTATGTTGTACCCATTTTCGGGACCATTTTTTACAAAGGAGGTGCTGCCAAATTTTTTTTTTAGAAAATAATTTAAACCTTAAAGATTTTTTCTTGAAATTTCTAAATGTTCTTAACAAATGTTTTAATCAATTACTAGTTTATGTTTTAGATTTCTCGGTTTTCGGTTTACTTAAATTGCATTACGCCTGTAGACGTTACGTGGTTTAAGTGCCGGTTACGGGCCGAATATCTGGGTCGTGGCAAAGTTGGTATCAGAGAGTAGGTTTTACCTTTCGGAGTGTACGATGGCCTTAGTATGATGGAGTATGTAGCTTAAGCAGAGTGGCGTAGCGTGTGTACGTTCTGCGGCATACTCACGACACGGTACTCTGCCTAAGTGACCTTAGGACTTATTGATTGAAATTCCTTCGTGATTTTATACATTCTTGTGATTCGATTTCTGTATTCTTATCGAATCCTGTTTTCTTTTCCAGCCATTATGCCGCCGAAGATTACGAGGGCCCAGAGAGCGGCCGCGAGAGCCGAGATCCGAGTTGACTCGTCTGAGACGAGGACTGACCCGGGCGGTATGCCAGTTGTACCGGAGCAGATTGATCCCTCTTCGACAGACCATATTGCTATGCTAGGGGCCGGTATGCAGGATTTGCGTCGGATGATGGGGTCGTTAGTTGAGGCCATTCGAGCGCAGAGACAGGAGGTTGTTTCACCTGCTACAGGGACCACGATAGTACCTACGGTTCAGGTGATTTCACCTACATCTACGGAGGTGATGACAGTATCGTTATCAGAGTTCATGAGGCTGAAGCCTCCGGTCATCACAGGCACTGATGCAGTGGAGGATCCGCAGTCTTTTATCGACCGGTTGGCCAGGATATGCCGTTCACTGTGATGCTCCGACGCGAGATGGGTGGAGTTCGCGAGCTTTCGTCTGGAAGGTCTTGCGCAGAAGTGATGCGAGTCTGTAGAGAAGGGCAGGGCCACAGGTCGTCCTCTTATGACCTGGAATAAGTTCGTGACGGTGTTTCTTGCCCGTTTCCTCCCTCAGAGTGTCAGGGATTCTCGAGCGCGCAGGTTTGAGTCATTAAGCCAGACTCCAGACATGTCGGTGGCGGAGTATGATGTGCTGTTCACTGAGCTATCTGTGTATGCCCCGTATTTGGTAGCTACGGAGGAGATGCGGGTCAAGAGGTTTGTTCAAGGCTTGCTTACCCACTTGTTCCTTGCCGTTAGCGCCCAGCATTGTGATACCTATGCAGCAGCTGTGGATGCAGCCGTGTTAGTCGAGGAGCGTCTTGCCGAGTCTCCAGTAGTTCCGGAGCCGAAGAGAGTTCGTACTGATGCATCAGCACAAAGACAGCCGTTTAGACGTCGTGATACGTTTCGTTCAGGTATGGGGGGTAGCAGAGGCTCGGGACGAGGCAGTTATTCAGCTCGTATCCCAGGGAGGGCCAGCAGTCGTCGTCCGGGTGTTTCCGGTGTGGGAGTACTTATCATCGTGTGCGAGATTGCCCTGAGCCACGTGAGGGCGAGACAACCGTGCCACATGTTACCTTACCACCTTCTCCACCTCAGAGAGCGTTGCCTCTTGCACCTGTTGTTGCTCCACATCAGACTTATGCACAGAGAGGTCGTGGTCGCGGAGGGTTCGTTCACAGAAGACAGGGTGACTGAGGCAGAGGGCAGCCAGTTGTTGGTAGAGGACAGGCGGTCGCAGGTAGAGGGCTGGCACGGTTCTTTGCTTTGACTCATTAGGACGCACAGGCGTCCGATGCAGTGGTTTCAGGTACCTTATCAGTATGTTCTTTTGATGCACACGTGTTTTTCGATCCGGGGTCTACACACTCGTATTTTTCTATACACATTGTGCCGAGTTTGAGCAGAGAGTCGTGTTTTCTAGATCAGCCGCTCGTAGTGACTACTCCTGTTGACGAGTCGTTTGTTGCGAGGTACGTGTTTCGGTCGTGTGTTGTCCGTATTGGCAAGAGAGATGTGCCTATCGACTTAATCCTTCTTGAGATATTGGACTTTGACTTTCTCCTGGGCATGGACTGGTTAGCTCCATGCTATACGTCTGTGGACTGCCGCGAGAAGACAGTTTGGTTTTGTTTTCCCGGCAAGTCGGTTTTTGTTGTGCAGGGGGACCGTGGTGCCGCCCCTCACAGTTTGATTTCGTCTCTTCGCGCTGGACAGCTCTTGAGGAAGGGATGTCAGGGATTCCTAGAATATGTTTATGATACTAGAGTTGCAGAGGTCCCGTTGGACCGGGTCCCGATTGTTAGTGAGTTCCCTAATGTTTTCCCTGACGAGCTGCCTGGGCTACCGCCTGAGCGCGATATTGCGTTCTGCATTGACTTGATTCCCGGCACGGGGCCTATTTCTGTACCTCCTTATCGGATGGCCCCGGCGGAGCTTAGAGATTTGAAGGGTCGGTTGCAGGATTTGTTAGACAAAGGGCTTATTCGACCTAGCGTATCTCCTTGGGGTGCTCCTGTCCTGTTCGTCAAAAAGAAGGACGGTAGTTTGCGCTTGTGTATTGATTACCGTCAGCTGAACCGGGTCACCGTACAGAACAGATAACCCTTACCACGTATCGATGATTTGTTCGACCAGCTTCAGGGTGCTGGACACTTCTCGATGATTGACTTGCGATCAGGCTACCATCAGTTGCGGGTTCGGCAGGATGATATTTTGAGGACGGCTTTTCGCATGCGTTACGGGCACTGCAAGTTTTTGGTGATGTCGTTCGGACTCACCAATGCCCCAGCAGCGTTTATGGACTTGATGAACCGCATTTTTAGGCCGCATCTTGATCTGTTCATCACCGTATTCATTGACAACATCTTAGTATATTCCCTGAGCCGAGAGGAGCACGAGCAGCACTTGCGGATCACATTGCAGACTTTGAGAGAGCACCAGCTGTTCGTGAAATTCTCCATCTGCGTATTCTGTCTTGACAGCGTTGATTTCTTGGGTCACGTGGTTACGAGTGACGGTATACGTGTGGACCCGAAGAAGATCGAGGCCGTTCAGCATTGGCCCAGACCGGCATCAGTTACAGAGATCTGCAACTTCCTAGGACTGGCCAGCTACTACCGACAATTTGTACAGGACTTCTCCCGTATTGCTGCACCGTTGACCCGGTTGACCCGGAAGGGAGTTCCTTTTGTTTGGACTGAGGCGTGCGAGCATAGCTTTCAGCAGTTGCAGACTCGTTTGACTACGGCACCGGTGCTATCATTGCCTTCGGGATCGGGCGGATTTATGGTTTTTTGTGATGCCTCTCGAGTGGGGCTAGGCAGTGTATTGATGCAGCACGGCATGGTTAACGCGTATGCTTCTCGATAGCTGAAGAAGCATGAGCAGAACAACCCCACTCACGATTTGGAGATGGCTGCAGTGGTCTTTGCCCTCAAGATCTGGCGACATTACCTTTACGGCGAGTCGTTCCAGATATTCACTGACCACAAGAGCTTAAAGTATATATTTTAGCAGCGAGACTTGAATCTTAGACAGAGTCATTGGATGGAGTTAGTGAAGGACTACGATTGCGAGATCCTTTATCACCTGGGCAAGGCGAATGTAGCGGCGGATGCTTTGAGTAGGAGGCCCGGGGGTAGTCTATCATGTTTGAGCGCAGTGCAGAGGCAGTCGTTGCCAGATTGGCAGATTTTATGCGACAGCCGAGTGCAGTTCGAGTTCATTCCGATCGGGGGACAGCTTGCGCATATTCGTGCACGTCTACAGTTGCTTGACCGTATACATGAGGCACAGTACAGTGATGACCGTTGTTCAGAGATCATGGCACAGATTGGACAGGGCAGATTTTCCGAGTTCGTGATCTATGATCATGGGATACTACGATTTGGGACTAGACTTTGCGTACCAGATGCTGAGGGACTGAGGCGTGAGATTCTTGAGGAGGCACATCGATCGATGTAGAGTGTTCATCAAGGTTCCACCAAGATGTACCATGATCTGAGATGTGTTTACTGGTGCGACGGGATGAAGAGAGACGTCACAGATTTCGTGTCGAGATGGCTGACTTGTCAGCAAGTCAAGGCCGAGCACCAGAGGCCAGCGGGAGAGTTGCAGCCTTTGCCCATTCTGGAGTGGAAATGGGAGCACATTTCTATGGACTTCATCGTAGGTCTACCCAGGACCAGTCGAGGGTATGAATCTATTTGGGTGATCGTTGATCGATTGACGAAAGCGGTTCACTTCCTGCCAGTGAAGACCACTTTCGGATTTGCTCAGTATGCCCAGATTTACATCGACGAGATCGTACGGTTGCACGGCATCCCGATGTGTTTTGTGTCCGACCGAGGCACCCAGTTTACCAGCTGACTATGGCAGAGGCTTCAGGAGGCTTTAAGCACCCGTTTGAGCTTCAGCACTGCATTTCATCCATAGACCGACGGCCAGTCAGAGCGGACTATTCAGACTCTTGAGTACGTGCTCCAAGCGTGCGTTTTAGATTACGGTGGTAGCTGGGATCACCATTTGCCCATAGTAGAGTTCTCCTACAACAACAGCTTCCAGGAGACCATTCAGATGGCACCATTCGAGGCTCTATATGGGAGGAGATGCAGATCGCCCGTCTGTTGGACAGAGCTCAGCGAGAGCAGTATCTTGGGGCCGCAGATTATTGAGGAGATGACCGCGAAGATCTAGTTGATTTACGATAGGATGAGAGCAGCCCAGAGCAGGCAGAGATCTTATGTGGATCGTCGTCGGCGCAGACTTGAGTTTTTTTTTGCCGATCATGTTTTTTTGAGGGTCTCCCCAATTAAGGGTGTGATGAGATTTGGGAAAAAGGGGAAACATGGTCCCAGATATGTGGGCCCCTTCGAGATCCTCGAACGTATTGGTGTTGTTGCTTATCGGTTAGTTCTTCCGCCCAGTTTTCCTGACGTTCACCCCGTATTTCACGTTTCGATGCTCCGCAAGTATCTAAATGACCCGTCACATGCGATTCAGCACCAGACGATCCAGCTGGAGCGCGACCTTTCTTTTGCAGAGCAGCCGGTGGTCATCCTGGATCGGCAGTTGAAGAAATTGAGATCGAAGGTTATACCGTCGGTCAAGGTCCTTTGGCGTGGCCCGAGCAGTGAGGAGGTCACCTGGGAGACCGAGGACGAGATGAGAATGAAATATCCACATCTCTTTGAAGGTATGCGTAGCTAGATTTTTAAATTCAGGGACCGAATTTCTTTAAGGGGGGAAGATTGTAACGCCTTGAAAATTCGTTTAGGTTAATTTCGTGTTAATTAGCGATAATGCGTGTTTATCATAAAACCTTGTTCTAACTATTTCCACACAAACTCGAATAAATCCATTTTAATCGAGAAAACATGTAAATTCATATATAATTTTGTTTTATTAATTAACATTTATAATATGGTTCACTTAATTAATTAGTTTTCTTAATTATTATTTACTAAGCTAAGATTGTACTTAACATGCATTAATCAAATACTACCCTAGGTTAATGTGTGTTTCTACAACCATGACACTTAACACTAATATTGTAACATGTCTCTCTTTCTTTTAAATTCCTCATGGTTCTATTTCCCTTTTTAAAACAAAACTAAAAGAAAAGAAAAGGAAAAGTGAGGCATGGGGCATTAATTAGGCATGGGGGAACCTTGACTTCACACACCCTCTCTCTTTCTCTCTCCCCCTCCATTTTCAGCAGCAGCTCGAGCAGCCTCCCCCTCATTCTCTTCTTCTTCTCATCATTTCTAACCTCAACTCTCCATTAAAATCCTTCATTTATGACACCAACCTCACATTTATCACTTCAATGTACTCCTTTGTTGGTTCTTGAGCCAAACCTGAGCTCTAGGAGGCAAGGCCAGCAAGTTGTGCCACTGCTTGACCATTGTAGGGTATTAAGCCTACCCTACTCACCTTTTTGCTAAACTTGTAGTTTAATTAGCTTAAATTAGTGTTAAGTAGCGTTTTAGTGCTAATGGTGTGGTTTAAGTGAAGATTAGGTTAAGCTAAGGTTGTTTTGGCTTGATTAACATAATCAAGTGCTATTAGTGTGATTTAACTCAAATCTTTGCTTCAGTTTACAGTAAAACACCATATTGTTTTAATTTAGTGTTAATTAACGTTTTGGTTAAGATTTTTGGTAGTTTTGTGATCTGCTTTTAATCCGAGTGCTTCAGGAAAAAGTTGCAAATACTGAGGCTTAGTTATTGGGCTCAGATCACACACACAAAGCACGAGACCCAACTTCCCATCCCAGGCCGCAATTTTAAGTGTTCTGGCCACAAATTGAGGCTAGACGGTGTGTGTAGGTGTCGGGGTTTGGGCTATGAGAGTCTGCAACATATTTAAGAACTTTGGTACATGCAACTTTTCCTATATCAACTTGTGTCAAAATCTGGAACCAAATACCTTGTTTTCAATACTTTTAGTCTTGCGCACACGTACTTTCTAAGTTTGGGTCTGTTGTTTGCCATGTATCGCAGCGTGTATGGGTGGTTTCAGATGTTTGCACACACGTTTTGGTGTCACGTTTGCACACGCGTTAGCTTGCGACGCTAGTTTCTTGTATGGTCTTCATATCGCGTTTTTGCAGGATTTTAGCCTTATGTGTGCTGCTTTGTGTAAATTCTAGGATTGCAGGCGGGGACTTCGGACGCCGTGAAGAAGGGGAAGCAGGTGATCGGATACATATAGCTCGAGATCACCGGTGAGTAGATTTAACATCTACGGGGAAATCGCCCGTATGGCGTTATGCGTCAGGGCTTGATATACTAGTGTAGCCGCATGTTTATATCCATATACATTGAGTGTGCATGAGCATCATACCTACTTTTCTTGTTGTGCCCTAAATTAGTATATAGTGGACACTGCACTATTACTGACAGTTCAAGCGCACGAGCACAAAATTGCATGCTACACCCACACTGTCGGTAATTTCCATGGCACGCCTATATACATTGGTACATCCATACTTGCATACCTACATATTTGGACATACAGAGATGAAGATGGCTTTGATTTTGGGAGAACTGGGGACCGCATGATATACTTTTTAAATTGAGTTCATTTTAAAACAACGATATTCTTTCTTGTTCATTGTACGATTTCATGATGCATACGTCATATTGCATGGATTTACGCATTGAGTTTGGATTTCATGTGATTTCTGGATTTGAGAACCGTGGTATTATTTCAAGAAAGTATGCATTATTTTGAAAACCCGGTTCTCTTGATATGATATTTCGGTGCGTCCACCATACGTTTTCTCGATTCTGAGACGTGTGCTAGAAACCCGATTTGAGGAGTTGGATGATCCGTTTGTGGGTTCATGGTGGACCCGGTAAGGTATCCCGGGGCAAGAAAGGGATGTTGCGCAGTAGACGATGGGCCTGGCAGATGGATTACTACCTATCGGTGATTGGTTGGACCTAGCGGTTATCCGGAGGATACTGACCAGAGTAGAGAGATGGATGGGCCAACCCGTACTGCTGGGGCCTGAGGGCCGATTCCGCAGACGGAGCTCGATATATATATGGATTTGCGTATCGATGCTGGACACGAGTATTTCATGATGTTTTCGAGTGTCGATGCTGGGCACTCAGGTTCCATGAGATCTACAGGATATGAGGACCGGTTAGCGTGACGACGCCTGAGTTATTGGGATTTGGGGTGTATTTGATGGACACCGGGGTTTTTCCTCGATGATGATTCGTGTAGATGATATGTTTTATCCCCTGCTTAATCTATTTATTTTATGAACTGCATCATGTATTTTGTAGTACCTGATAGAGTACCTCGCATGATTATTGCATACCCAAATTATCATATTGATGTTATCAGATTGCATATGTTGAGTATTGCAGTACGTACATACCTGCGATTACCTGTATATGTTATTTACTATTCACGAGTTGGCAACTCACCTCCGTTATGCCACAGTGTTTTGCAGGTTGACCCTCAGAGTAGTCGCGGCAGGGCTACATCATTGTATCTTTTTGCTACGGATACCGCTAAAGTTGGCTGTGAGCCGTTTGCTTAGGTGGGTTTTGCGGATATCTATTTGTATCTCACTGTACACCTATTTTATCTAGTACCCTCCATCTACCATTTGTGTTTTGACTTAGAGACAGTTGTGAGGACGATGATGTATATTATTTTTGTGACTTTGGATGTCGAGCTCATGTGGGCCGACTTATTTACGCAGTTTTATCTTTTGTGATGTTTTCATTTATATTGTTCATTTCTTCACTACGACGTCGTATATTACTCTTGTGGTGGTTGTTTCCACCGTTTGGCGTGATTGCTCCCGTTTGGGGATGCTTTATTATAGTATGTATTGGTTTTACTCTTATTTTATGTTGTACCCGTTTTCGGGGCCAGTTTTTACAAAGGAGGTGCTGCCGAATTTTTTTTAGAAAATAATTTAAACCTTAAAGATTTTTACTTGAAATTTCTAAATGTTCTTAACAAATGTTTTAATCAATTACTAGTTTATGGCTTAGATTTCTGGGTTTTCGGCTTACTTAAATTGCGTTACGCCTGTAGATGTTACGTGGTTTAAGTGCCGGTCACGAGCCGAATATCTGGATCGTGACAATGGGTGTGTAAAAGTAGGGAGCAAAAAATGTGAAGGTGAAAATGAAGTTTTGAAGCTGTCAAAGCATTGTTTTCTGAATGAATTGAATTTTCAATAAGTATGTGTTGAGTTTCGAAGTCAGGTTCATGTAAGAACTGGAGTTCATCAGCAAAATGTTCTGAAAAAGAAAGGTTCAAAGGATGATCCCGAAATGATCTTGACCCAAACTTACCAAGAATATCAAGTTCATCAGCAAAAATTTCCTCAAAACTCTGTATAAAAGAATAATTTTCAACACCGTCTTCCTCCCTATTATTTTTCACAATCCTACTCTCATTAATTACACTCTCTCCCAAAAACAATTTTTCCCTCATCATATTCATAATTGGGTAGGTTCATGTCATCTAAAAAAGTAGGTTCCCACCCTAATATTTCTTCCGAAACAATATCACTAGGTGATTCAAAAATTGTGGGTTCCTGATCAGTGATCTCTTCTAATTTATCGAAACCATACCCGTCAAAATCATAAAGTTTCTCCTCTAAAATTGGACAGCAAAAATCAGTCAGAGGACTTTTTTGTGTGTCCTGGTAGCACTCAGTCAATTCATTTGTATCATCATCTATGAAATCATAAAAATTAGTTTGATCATTTATCTCACTCGGATGACTTCCTAAATGACAGACATTTACACTATTGGGATCCGATTGACTGTGCTTACTCCCTAGAATCTTTACAGCTAAATGTTTCACTTGTCCTATATGTTACCAAAAGATTGGGCCTGAGCAAGAAATAATTGCTCAGACTACTGTATGAATAGGGCTAACGTATAAGCTGATTGATTCTCGACCGCAGTCATCACTTCAATACCTAACTCTAAAGCGGTTAACCTAGCATCCATCTCACTATCACTCCCTAAAGATGGTTTAATTGTTTCAGGTTGCAGGGCTTGTGATGGTGGTGATGCTAAAGCAGTCATTCTGTCGACCTCTTTTGCTAAATTTTCAATCATTTGGTCTATTGTTGAAGTGGGACTGGGTTCAGGAGTGTTAGGTGGGTGACCGTTATCAAAAATTTGGGACGGTTGGTCACCCCCTAGAAAAGGACAATTTTCATGAATGCAGGAAGAATTTTGGCAATTTGTACAAATCAATTGGGATTGAGTATAAACAAAAGAATAAGAGTCGTGAAAACTAGAATTGTATTGTGTATCACCCATATTTACAAGATTTCACAAATGTCACAAAAACAAAGAATATCACGCCCCTAGCAGTCTATGTTATTCTAGTCAACTAGACCTGCTCAAGAACCTGATTGACGAAGTAAAACTGTGTCGAGAAATAGGCTCAAGATATACTGATCACGGAGCCAGGTAAGCGCAAGAGAGAAGGGGAGGTTTTACAACGCTTTCGCGAAGTTCCTTAATTAAATAACCCTTTCTCTTGGACACTTGCCTAGACACCCCATGAACGATATACCGTTAAGCGGTGTTCTAAACACAATTAACTTCTCCTAATGAGCGTGACGTCCTTAAAGTCAATGTCTAGTTGATTTTAAATTTCTGGGGTTATGCAAAAATGCAGTTTTGTGATTTCTGGGCTACGGAGAAAGGTGATGAAATCCTTTACCGTATCTTGTTGGTCATTTTGCCCTTAAAACCTATATTAATATGCAATGCGCATTTAATAAAAGAATTTTAGAAAATCAATCAATTAAAGAAATTCTTTTTCAGTTAACTATTATGTGCTGCAAGAAATAGAGTTAGTTCTCTTGTTCAATTGGCGGCAAAATTGTGCGAAGAATACTGCAAAAGATAGAAAATTGGATTGCGTCGGATTCGAGCGAAGGTGTTAGGAAATACGTACCGATATGATTTGGTTTAAGAAAACCCCTTTGAATGTGATCCGAGTTATTGAATGTTCACCTGTGCGGGTCAAACTACCCAGATCATTGGCATTGTACTTCGCTAACGTCTTGTAATTGCATTTGAGCCTCGCTCCGCACGATCGATGATCGTAATTTCGCGAAAAACCTAAAATGTCAGAAAATACGATATTAGCATCAAAAAGCGATACGTGTGCCCCAATTCCAGCACAAACGGAATTATAAAAATCAAACAATACCAAAAAGAGTACCAACACTGCACTGGAGATCACTAAAAAAATAAAAAACCAAAAACCTCACAAAGAGGCAGAGCTCGCCGGATCTGGGGGTATCTTCGCCGGAAAAACTCCGAGGAGAGGGGATAAAAATTTTAGTGGGATCTCTAGGCTATATTAATATTCTAATGGTCTTACTGGATTATTAAATTCAAATTCAGGGTGATTGCAGGTCAGAAGAACAGAGAACAAAAGTCTGAAAAATCGTATTGTTAGTTTGCGTTAGTTTTGAAAAAATTTGAATTAGAAGTTAGTTTTGTTAGTAGAACCAGAAATAACAATACCTAATGACTACAATTCCCCGGAAATGGCGCCAAAAACTTGTTGGGAATTCACCCGCGCATGCAAACACGTATGTTATGGAAATGTGATACCGGTTTTGGAAATAACGGATTGCGCGCGCGAGATCGTTCTCGTTTTACTATTTTTAACCGCAAGTGCACGCCGCGTTGTAGAGAGCCGGCAAGCACGGGTCGATCCGCAGGGAATTGTGTATTAAGTATTGTTGTTTAAGGTTAACAAATTAAGGAATGGGGTTGTTTGTCACAAAATATAAAAGAATACTGAAATAAAGAAAAACAAGGAAAACAAGTAAGAGAAGAATGGATGTGGCTTGGCTTGGAAGGTCGAATCACAACGTTTACCTCTCCCTTCCTTGGTCATGAGTTGTCCGTCCTTACCTTGATTCCGTCATGACGCACGACTTGTCAACGCAATTGCGAAGCACAAACCGTCAAGTTCCGATATTCGCCGTAAAGCACGAAACGAGTCCATAATGATCACTTACCGTTTGTATGCCTGTGCTTGGGGTATCAACACTAAACACGAAGGTTAGCAAGCATACCGCAACAACAAAAACACAAAGTAGTTAGTGAGAGCAAAAGGTTTTAGTGTGGAGTTTGCTAAGGGTTTGTGATGGTATATGCTACATGAAATCAAGGGATTGGCAAGCACTTGATCACGACATAACATATCCAAACATAAGCAAACTTAACACTAAATAGATTTTAACTTAAACATTGAAATGGGGAAAGGGAATGAATATGGTATATGAGGAGGTTACAAGTAACCATATGTAAAAATACCATATCATATCAATACATTAGCAATTTTTAAGTTAAAATCAAAAGTTAAGCACATGAAACATAAACAAGGGGTGGAGGAGGCAAAGCCTTTCATCTCACTTCCTCACCTACACCACAACCAAATAATGAATTAGTTAAGCATGATAATAACAGCAAGTAAGTAAAGAAAGCAATAAAAGAAACAATAATTATATTAAACACTTGAAATGAGATACAAGATTTGGTATCTTGTTCAACCTCCTTAATGAAGCTCTCCAAAGAGAGCTTCAAAAATGAAGAAGAAGAAGAAACCAAGTGAAGTTCACTCACCCTCATGCTAAACCAAAAAGAAAGAAACTAAGAAAAACTATATGTGAATGAGAGAATATATGAGAGAGAGCCTTCCCTTTGCAGCTGGTCTATTATTTATAGGCCTTAAAGAGGAATACACAAACAATAAGAATAAGCTGACGTGGCAGAAAGGGAGAGACAGAGAAAATATGGGTTCCATTGGGGGTAGTACGGCCGAGCTCGCCGGTTATAGTGAGCATGTGCTTTGCCAAATTCCGAGGAGTGGGGCTCGTATTTGCATGGTGGGTTTATGTGCTCTCCAGAATCACTCTGGTGTTGTTTGCTTGGTCTACATCAACCTTGTTTGGCTTCAGAGTTTTGGAGGGAAACTAGATTGCTTTAACTCACATCAAAGCTTTATTGCATTTATTGCACCGTCAATGCACATCACACCATATGTGCCTACTTTCTTAAATCATCATGCCATGGCTTCCCCCACCATGGTCCATGCCCAAGAGTTTGTGTGTACACTTGCATTGTGTTGGACCATTGATACAAAAAGTGTGTACACATCTACTTATTGCAAAAGGAACTCTTGGGATATCGGTCGGTTGTCTGTTCTTTTTGCAGTGTCGGCTCCCAAATGCTATATCCATGATATTGAATTTGTTTTCAGCATTGTATCACGAATACCTGTAAAGCATAATTACTGAGCAGATACTGTTAAAAGTACTGATATATAGCAAAATAGATAATGGATGAGAGGTATTAAAATGCAGTTTTCTGTGGTGAACAATAATGTTATGGACATCTTTCTAAATCAAAAGTTGATTGGATCAGGCTCGTTAAATAATGGCATATACATTCTAAATCAAACCACGGTTCTCAACGTACAAAATACACACAAGAGGAAGAGTTCAGAAATGAACGATTCCTTCATGTGGCATTGTAGACTAGGTCATATCAATGTGACACGACTAGCTAAGTTACATAAAGATGGATATTTGAAATCATTCGAATTTTCATCTTATGACACTTTCCAGCCATGTCTCAAAGGCAAGATGACCAAAACTCCGTTTAGTGGACACGGAGAAAGAGTTACGGAGCTCTTGGGACTGATACATAGTGATGTATGCGGTCCCATTTCTACACATGCCAGGAATGGTTTCTCGTACTTCATTACATTCACTGACGATCTCTCAAGATACAGATATGTGTTCCTGATGAAACACAAGTCTGAAGCTTTTGAGAAATTCAAAGAATATAAGCATGAAGTTGAGAACAATACGGGTAAAAGTATTAAAATCCTGCGATCCGATCGGGGAGGAGAATACTTGAGCACGGAATTCCGTGACTATCTAAAAGAGAATTGGATTCTCTCTCACCTTACTCCTCTGTATACACGATAGCACAACGGTGTATCGGAATGGAGGAATCGCACCCTATTAGATATGGTGTGCTCTATGATGAGCACTGCTGAGTTACTTATTTCCTTTTGGGGTTATGCGCTGGAGACAGCCGCATACCTATTGAATAGAGTTCCAACCGAATCGGTGCCTACCACTCCATTTGAGATATGGAATGAGAAGAGACCATCTCTTAAACGAGTTAAGATATGGGGTTGTCCGGCCTATGTTAAAAAGCAAAATCCGGACAAGCTCGAGGCAAGATCAGTTTTATTTAAGTTTGTGGGATATCCAAAGGATTCCTATGGATACATTTTCTACCACGCTGAGGAACAAAAGGTGTTTGTTTCTCAATACGCCACCTTTTTAGAAAGGGAATTTCTTGTTTAAGAAATTAGTAGCGAAGTGGTAGAGCTGGAAGAAGTTCCAGCGGCAAAAACTACAACTGATGATTTATTGGAACCAGAGGATTCGATAGTCCCCAACGAACCTCAACCTCTCCGACGATCTAGTAGGGTTCATAATCTACCTAAGAGATACTATGGTTTTCTCGTAGACGGTGGGAGCGAGGATTGCATCATGGTAGATGATGACCTAACTAGCTTCGAGCAGTCCATCATGAATGGGGACTTTGTGAAATGGCTGGATGCAATGCGATCTGAGATGGAATCCATGTACACCAACAAAGTGTGGACTTTGGAAGTTGCTCCTGAAGGGGTAAAACCCATCGGGAGAAAATGGATCTTTAAGAAGAAACTTGGTGTAGATGGAAAAGTTGAAACTTTCAAAGCTAGACTAGTTGCAGAAGGTTTTCATCAATGACGAGGTGTTGACTATGATGAAACATTTTCTCCAGTGGCTATGCTTAAGTCCATCAGAGTCCTGCTTGCTATCGCTACATACCATGACTACGAAATCTGGTAAACGTATGTTAAGACCGCCTTTCTAAATGGTGATTTAGAAGAGTGCGTGTACATACTCAGCCAGAGGGCTTCATGGACAGTGGGAGCAGCGGTAAGGTATGCACGCTACTTAAATCCATCTACGGGTTAAAGCAAGAATCACGGAGTTGGAACATCTGTTTTGATGTGGTAGTCAAAGAGTTTGACTTCATCAAAAACGAAGATGAACCTTGTATGTACAAGAAGGTGGCAGAGAGTAAGGTTTTCTTCCTCGTATTGTACGTGGATGACAAACACTTGATAGGGAATGATGTTCCTATGCTGCACTCGGTCAAGCTCTTTTTATCACATAGATTCTCAATGAAAGATCTAGGTGATGCCTCCTACATCTTGGGGATTAAGATCTATAGAGATAGATCTAAACGGATACTGGGATTGTCCCAATACAGGTACATTGACACCATACTAAAGAGCTTTAGTATGGAAGAATCCAATCGTGGGAATTTACCCATGATCAAAGGACTCACTCTCTCCAAAGAGATGTCTCCCAAGACTGATTTGGGGAGAGCTCGCATGCAAGGGATACCCTATGCTTCGGTAGTAGGCTCTATCATGTATACGATGTTATGTACCAGACCCGATGTATCATACTCACTAAGTGTAGTGAGTAGGTATCAAGCAGATCCAGGAGAGAGTCACTGGACAGCTGTGAAGAACATTCTCACGTACTTGAGAAGGGCTAAAGAGATGTTCTTGGTGTATGGTAACGGAGAACTCCAAGTGGAGTCCTTTACCGATTCGAGATTCCAGGGTGATAAGGACGACTCTAAGTCGGTCTCGGGATTTGTCTTTACCCTCAATAGAGGGGAGGTTTGTTTGAAGTGTTCCAAACAGGAAACCGTGGCAGACTCGACGATGGAGGCTGAATACATCAATGCCAACGATGCTGCCAAAGAGGCTGTCTGGATGAAGAAGTTCATAACTGAACTTGATGTGGTTCCATCCATTGAGCGTCCAATACCTCTGTATTACGATAAAAATGGAGTAGTGGCCTTGGACAAGGAACCCGGGTCCCATAAGTGATCCAGGCATATTCTGAGGCGGTATCACCTGATCCGGGAGATAGTTGATCGCCGGGAGATCGAGGTCAGGAGAGTTGACATGAAGGAAAACATGGCGGATCCACTCACCAAGGACATTCCCCAGATACTGTAACATTTCAGAGAAATAAAATATTATTTTTCCGAATTTATATAAATGAATAATAAATATTACGAATATTTTAATGTGTAGAAATTAGTTTTAATGATATGGTATAATTATATACCGATAAATTGGAAAATATTTGGAAATTTATAAGAATTATTGAATTGAGGGTGTTTTATGTGATATGAGCATTTATAGATTTTTAAATACTTATTTGTAAAAGGGTTAAATGCTAAACTCGATTAATTTTAACTAATCATGTGTTAATCCGGTTTATGTGCACATGACATGCACCATGTCATGTTACACACTTGTCACATTTTATTTTTACCATGGCTTCTTTCTTTATTTCAAGAATGGTTTTTGATTTTTAGAATGGAAATGGGAAATAAAAGAAAAGAAATGGTTAAAGAATGTGGCATGGGGAAACAAGGGGGTATGGGCAAGAGAGAGAAGAGAGAAAAAGGGTGAGGGGTTCTCTTGACCTTGGCCTCATTTTTTTTCCTTCATTTTTTCCCTCCTCTTCCTCTACATAGCTGCCCTCACTCCCCCACCTCATCTAACCCCTCACAACACCACCAAAACTACATCAAAACCTTGCATCTTCTTCATTAAATACATGCACAAGCTCACTACAAACATGGGGAACCAAGAAAGTTTGGATTTTGAGCACTTGGGGCAACTCAAGAAAGTTATTGAGTTGCCAAATGAGATAATTCTTTAACCATTAGTGTAGTATTTGATTTACTTTGGCATCTATATTAGTTTAGAAGTGATTAAGTGAGGTTTAGTGAGGTTTGGAAATTCCAAGATGAGGGTTAAGGCTTTCCTTAAGTTGGGATGGTGTATGTGAGTGTAATTAGTGACTACAACCCCTGTAGTGTTAGTATTTTGAACTAAACCAGAGACTAGAACCCCAAACCCAAAACTTAGAAATCCCCGATATCGGGTTTGTGTAGGAATTGAGGTGTTATTGGAGATCTACTATCATCCGGGGACCCTAGAATTTTTTTAGCAAAGACTGAGAGATGTGCAGGCAACCTAGAAGCTAACCCAAAACCCGAGACTACATAGGCAAGTTTGGGCCGTAAATAATCCCTTTTTGGCTGCAATTTGCGGCCTTGATGTGAGTAATTTGGCTCGTACTTGGTCCATGGCTCCATTTTAGGAAAATTTGACCTACCCCATATGCAAAATTGGCTAATTTCACCTGAAACGAAATATGGAAGTATTTTCTTATGTTGCTGCTTTGGTTTGCGACTATTTATGACTTGGATTTTAGTATTTGAGTTTCGACTCGGTGGTGTGACGTTTGCACGTCAATCTTGAGGGTTGTTTGGTTATTCTTGCATGCGTAGACCATAGGTTTTAACCTATATGTGATTCGTGTGCCGTTTTGGTTTTCGTGCGTGATTTCTGTTTACGATGCTATGTGTGTATATATGAAGGTACCATCATATGGACTTTGAACAACGAGGATGAGCGTGGCGGCATCGATTTCGGCAAGCAAGGATCAAGGTGAGTAGATATATATCTACGAGGGAAGTCGGGTGGATGGCGTATAGCACCCCCGCAGTTTTGTTGTGTAGCGTACGGATATATATATATATATATATATATATATATATATATATATAAATATGCGTATCTTGAGACATGTATAGTTAGCAAGGAAGGTTTTAGGAGATCATGGGTTAATTTCTAGTGTAATTGGATGAAGTGTCGTTAGTTAGTTTCTTTGTCGCGAAACCCTAGAATAAAGGTTTACACACACATGCACACACGAGTTATGTTTTGGTATATATGATATATGCATATATATATATATATATATGTATGTATGTGGATGTGTAATATATATATATATATATATATATATACATATACGCATACACGTATGATGAGGTTAGTATATGATACGTGGAGATGAGTCGATATGATCGGGCATGATGCTGTGTGATCGGTAATGTGATTTGGGTCGTGTTATGATATACTACATGATAGTATAGTGGATCGTTGGGCGATATGTTTTCATACACATGCGATATATGTTGATGGTATCGGATTGTACTCGACTTAGATCAGTACCCATAGTTCATGATATGATGATAATGATACCTGTTAAATAATGAGATAAATGTGATAGTGGACCTGATCAGTCAAAAATAATGTACTTTTAACACGTCAATTTCCCTATCATTTGCATCCATCTAAAGGTATTCCGGTTAAGTATAGCACATATTAGCAAAACATCCCTTAAATACTGAATTACATGTGTTATACTCTGAAATCGGCATTTTTAGGGAAATTGATTGTTTATCATGGCATCGCATCATCCTTGTATAGCGCAACACTTGTTTCGAAGTCTGTGCAGGAAATTCCAGGAACCGAGCCAAAATTGTCAAAGTGCTGATAAAAGATGCGTCAAGTCTAAGCTTTCTGATCTGGCATTGATAGAGAAAGAAATATAAAATTGAACATATCAAGAAAATACCATTATGTCCAGAGGAAGCATCACACAGAAAATCATTTATAGAAGGCCTCACGTGACCGCGGATCCGCGGCTGGAGCAGGCACGTGCCACGGATCCGCGTCAAGATGATGATGTCAACAAATCAATTTTTCCCCATGTGCTTATTTTTAATGGCAAAGCTTCCAGAACTCTCCAGAAACTCTACGTGGCTTCATCTAGAAGGCTCGGCCTAACAACCTAGTTCTAGAAGCCTCCCTCCAACTAACTACTTCTAGAAACCTCTCTCTAACAAACTTTTGGAGGGAAATTTGAAATTTGAATTCTAGATCTAGGGTTAAAGAGATTCTTCTTCTCTCTCTCCACTCTTCACACAAGTTGAGTGACACAACTTGTAAACCATAATTCAAATTCCAAAGCCAAATTCAAGATCCCGAGTACTAAATCAAGCAAGAAGCCTTCAACCTTTTAGGAGCGGAGCCGGTCTTCAATCGAGCAAGTGATCCAAGCCGATCCACGACTCAAGGAGACGAGCGAAACCAAATCGACAATCGAGTTCTTTCCTCAGGTAGTTCTTGAGCGAATTGTAACGGAATTGTTGATAAATAAAAGGTGAAATTCATTAATCTTGCTTTCTTTAAATTCTTGCTTCATGATTTTATCTCAATTTGTGATTATGGTTCTTGTTGTGATGTTTGAGTAAAACTCCGTTCATAAAGGAGTCGAGACGATCAATAGAATGATGATGTAACAAATCTTAAAACAATTCTTAAGTCCTACGAGTTTGTAAACCCTAGCAAATTGAAAAATCGACGACCTAGTTTCGATGCGTTGCTTTCTTGATTGTGTTCACTCGAAATTAGGGATCCACGATCGATTCTTGAATTTACTAGAGGCTAGAATATGAATGATATCGACGAAGGAACAAGGGATAGAAGATGAAACCCTAGTTTCACAAGAAATCCCTAATTCTCGTTGATCATCATCGATCTAGAATCAATTCATCGATGGATAAGAATATGTAATCGCTAGATTTCATCACATCTATAGATCCGATCTGAGGATGCGGTGCCTGAGGATTTGGGATTTGATGTGTCATTGAGGGACACTGGTATTTTTCCATGCTGATGATTTTGCATGAGATTTTATATTATATCATCCCACACTCAGGATTATGTTGATATGCATTGCTTCATGTAGTTGTAGTACCCTGATGATGTACCTTTACATGATTGTTGCATATTCACTTATCAAACTTATGCTATCGGATTACATGTGATAGATAGATCGTTATTCGTGCATACCTGCGATTACAGTATGATGTTAATTACTATTCATGAGTTGGCAACTTACCCCCGTTGTGCCACAGTGTTTTGCAGGGCATACCCTCAGAGTAGTCACAGCAGGGCGTCTTATCATCTCTACTTTTGCGGATACCGCTACGTTAGGCAGTGAGGGCTTTGCTTTTAGGTGGGTTTGCGGTTATCTGCCTGTACATTGTATATCTTTTTGTTGGATCTAGTATTCTCCATCTACCATTGTTTGTATATGACTTGGAGATGACTTGTGATGATTCGGTGTTGTATTAGTTTGGTAACTTTGGGTGTCGTGCTCATGGGAGCCGGTTATGTTGGAAAGTTTACTTCTTATTGCAGTCATTCCTTTGTTATTTCTTCGCTTTGGCATCGTATACATGTTGTGGTGATTGTCCCCGCCGTTGGGCATGATTTTGCTCCCATTTGGGATGCTTTATATATTATCTATGCTATACCCGTTTTCGGGGCTAGTTTTTACAAAGGAGGTGCTGCCGAAATTTTCAAGAAGGAAAACTAGAGTTAAAGATTTTACATGTGATTTTCCAAATGTTAAAACTATGTTTTTCTCCGTTGATCCAGATTTGGGTGTTTTAGATTTCTGGGTTTCGGCTTACTTGAGTTGCAGACGCCTGTAGACGTTACGTAGTTTAAGTGCCGGTTATGGGCCAAATTTTGGGTCGTGACAAAGTTGGTATCAGAGCGCTAGGTTTTACCTTTCGGAGTATAGGATGACTTTGGTATGATGGAGTAGGTAGCTTAAGCAGAGTGACGTAGCGTGTGTATGTTCCGCGTCATACTTACGACACGGTACTCCGCCTAAGTGACCTTAGGACTTATTGATTTATATCCTTCCGTGATGATATACATCTTTGTGATTCGATTCCTGTTTCCTTATCGAATCTTTTTTCAATTTCCAGCCTATATGCCGCCGAAGACTACGAAGGCACAGAGAGCGGCCGCGAGGGCCGATGTCAGAGTTGACTCGTCAGAGGCGAGGACTGACCAGGGCAGTACACCTGTTGTACCGGAGCACATTGCTATGATTGGAGCTGGTATGCAGGATCTGTGCCAGATAGTGGGGACTTTAGTAGAGACCATTCGAGCACAGGGGCAGGCAGTTGTTCCACCCATTGCAGGGACCACGATGGTACCTACAGTTCCGGCAGTCGCAGTTACAGCTCCGGAGGTTATTACCATGTCACTGACAGATTTTATGAGGCTGAGGCCTCCGGTGTTTACTAGCACAGATGTTACTGAGGATTCCCACTCGTTCATCGATCGGATGGCCAGGATTTGTCGTTCACTCCGATGCACCGATGAGAGATGGGTGGAGTTTGCCAGTTTTCGTTCGGATGGTCTGGCCCAGAAGTGTTGTGAGTCCTTGGAGAAGGGCAGAGCCGTGGGTCTTGCTCCTATGACCTGGGCTGAGTTTGTGACGTCGTTTCTTGCCCGTTTTCTTCCACCGAGTGTTAGGGATGCGCGAGCGTGCAAATTTGAGTCGTTACGTCAGACTCCGGGGATGACGGTGTCTGAGTATGATGTACTGTTTACCAAGCTGTCGGTGTATGCTCCGTACCTGGTGGCGACTGAGGTGATGAGGGTGAAGAGGTTTGTTCGAAGCCTACTTACCCAGTTGTTCCTAGCCATCCGCATTCAGCATTGCGACACATATGCGGCAGCTGTGGATGCAGCCCTATTGGTGGAGGAGCGTCTGTCTGAGTCATCAGTTGTTCCGGAATCGAAGAAGGCTCGTACTGGTATAGCAGCCTGGAGGCAGAGGTTTAGATTCCGAGACAGAGTTCGATCAGACACTGGGGATAGCAGAGATGTGGGACGTGGCCAGTTGTTCAATACTTTTCCCAGGAGGGTTAGCCGTCGACACGTGGGTGTTTTGGATGTGGCAGTTTACAGCACCTAGTAAGAGATTGTACCGTGGTGCGTCAGAGGGGGCCAGCAGTACCCCAGGTTACCTTACCACCTTCTCCGCCTCAAAGAGCGTTGCGTCCTATTCCTGTTGTTGCGCCGCGTCAGACTCCTGTTCAGAGAGGTCGTGGTCGCGGGGGTTTTGTACCTAGAGGTCGAGGTGGCGAAGGCAGAGGACAGCCAGTAGCCGGTAGAGGGCAGGCACGGGTTTTTGCCTTGACTCACCAGGACGCTCAGACGTCCAATGCTGTGGTTTCAGGTACCCTTTCTGTATGTTCTTATGATGCACGTGTTCTTTTTGATCCGGGATCTACGCATTCGTATGTTTCTACGCACTTCGTGCCGAGGTTAGGCCGAGAGTTGTGTTTGCTAGATCAGCCGCTTATCGCGACTACTCCTGTGGGAGAGTCGTTTGTTGCGCGGCACGTGTACCGATCGTGTGTTGTCCATCTAGGAGACAGAGATCTGTCCGTCGACTTGATCCTTCTTGAGATGTTGGACTTCGACGTTTTGTTGGGCGTTGACTGGCTAGCTACTTGCTATGCGTCCGTGGACTGCCACGAGAAGACAGTTAGATTTTGTTTTCCCGGCGAGTCAGTGTTTGTTGTGCAGGGGGACCGTGGTGCCGCCCCTCACAGTTTGATTTCTGTTCTGTGCACCAGTCGGCTTTTGAGGAGGGGATGTCGGGGATTCTTGGCTTTCATTCATGATACTGCAGCCACAGTGGAGTCGTTGGACCAGGTTTCTACCGTGCGAGAGTTTCCCGATGTCGTTCCCGATGAGTTACCTGGGTTGCCTCCAAAGCGCGATATTGAGTTCTGCATTGATCTAATTCCTGGCACGGAGCCTATTTCCATACCGCCTTATCGGATGGATCCGGCAGAGCTTAGAGAGCTTAAAGATCAATTGCAAGAGTTGCTTGATTTGGGACTTGTGCGTCCGAGTGTTTCGCCGTGGGGAGCTCCTGTTCTGTTCGTCAAGAAGAAGGACGGCAGTTTTGTTAGTTGTATGTATGCCCTAGAGGCCAGTATTGTACAGATGATGTATATTATATTGGATGCTTGGACATATATAGAGATGACTTTATTGCTCGATATGATAGTATGCTATCTGGTTGCTCTTTATCTTAACATTTAAACTGTTTTATTAAACTGTCTTATAGTTACATGTTGGTAAAGCCCTTAGGATATGTACTTGACTACCTGGACTATGATGCGGATCATACTAGTGGGGACATGGTAGTCTATAAGTACATCCTTAAAGGTCCCTAGTCGTGGGTGTATCGAGACGGGGCATCGATATACCAGTGTAGACTAGCGTATACGCTTCTCGACCCATGAGATAGGCGATGGATGATCCCATATCCATTGGTGTTTGACATCAGAGATGGTATACGGGTGCTCAGTGGAGACTGGGTACACTGGACGGACTCGCCGAGAACTCTCAGATGGTATTATACCTCACGTCAGATGGCAGTTCTCAGGTGACACTTATGCAGGTTAGTCTGTAGACCCGAGATCGTCATAGATTCTTGTGTGATTCCCACTGTGGTTTGATTTCCACCTTACCACGTCCATGAGGGCGTGCAAAACGGTGGTTTTTGGGTACAGTCCCGAGTCACATGGAAGCAATGAGCGATAGGAGGGGTTTCGTCTCTCCCGGTATTGGGGGTTGATGTTGCAATGTGCTCGATTGGCCGTAACAGGGAAGTCCCTGGCCAGGGCTGAATGGAGATTTACTGGTAAGTGTTACCAGTAGTTTCTCGACCCGTTATGAGCCTCACATCGGTACGACTTATCGGTTATTGGGGTCTGACGTTTACCACCCCTAGACTTGATATGCGACATATCAGACGAGAAGATCGGACTGTACGGGAAGTGTTGCCGGTTGGCTCGACGGGAGTTGTAGCAGGTTCGCTTGTTCTCTTCTGATCGCTCAATACCCGGGTCGCCGTTACGTTTAGCTGACTGCTTGCGGCTTGGGGGTGCTTGATATGATCATCACCCACTGCCGGCATATTGACGAGTCTTAGAGTCCCACAATGGAGTTACCTAGTCCAGGCGAAACGTTGTGGTGCGCGTATGCGATATGCACATGGACCCGATTAAAATGCGTGTATAGGATACCGTATATTGATCGGGCGGCTTACTTTTGGTTAGGGTCGTATGTGATATGGCCGGATTGATAAATCAAGTGTTGATTTAACATTTAACCATTAGTTTCTCACTAGAAATCCTTTCTTGTGTTGGATGGATGTATGCATGCATGTATGTTTTTCTTTCTTTCTAGTTTCATGCACATATGGATGTGTATACATACATACATACATAAACCATCTATCATGGTTGCTTATACAAAGAAAATGGTGGCAATATAAGACTCACACCATGGTTTTAATTATATATATTATTATTGAATTTGATTTAAAACAAAAGAAAAGGAAAGGATAATTCATGGAAGCTTTCTACACTCTTCTTGACCTAACCATTCTCATCCACCATTTGACCATGGATTACTTTTCCTTTTGTGTTTTTAACTCAAGTTCAATAATATCCTAACCATGGTTTGATATGAGAGGAGGAAAATATATATTGATATATTTTCTATTCTTCTTTCGTGAGTTATTCTTATCTTCTTCTCAAATAGCCATCATCTTCTTCCTCCTTCTTCACTTGCTCTCTAGACTTTTGTAGTGAGCAAATTACATAACAAGATTGGATTTTGAAGTGAGAATAAGAACCACAACATCATTCTACACAAGTTTAGCCCACTTGTTTAGAGTGTTACCTTCATTCGTTCTCTTGATCGGGTGAAGTTGCGAGCTTGGACTAGGAACTTCGGGTGGATCGTCGTGGACGTGAGAGGACTTCAAGAGGACCTTCCTCCAACACCCAAGAGGCCGAGGAGTTTAGCGTAGGGAGCTACAAAGGTTGTACTCTCTAAACCCTAGCTTTTCTTTCATGAGATGATGTGAAAATTTTGAAACCCTAATTTTTCTAGGATAGATCCTTTGTAAGTTTACTTAGCACCATAAAAACTTAATCTTTGGTACATGTGATGCTTCCAAACCCTTCATGAGGTGCTAGATAAACCTTTCATTGGTATCAGAGCCGACCTAGAACATTAGGCGACCACTTTAACGAAGTTAAAACTCCGATCGAACCGAAAATACGGATTTTTGAGTGCTCTCTGGGCATTTTTTAAAATTTGCTGTTTTTCAGAATTAAAAATATGTAAAAAATTCAGCAGGAAAATATAAGAATTACGGTATAAAAAAGATGCGATGAACATTGAATCATGCCGCGGTTCCGCGGCCGTACGTATCAATCAATGCATAAATTTTATACAGTAATTCTTTATTATGCTTTTATATTTTTTAGGGTATTTTTAATCTGAATTTAGTGCTGAAAAATTCTGGAGATGGTTTTGGGCTCGCCGATTCGATCGGAATTTTGATTTCGTGACTTTTCCGGATAAATTAGAATGTATTGAAGTGTTTGAACGAGTATCATTTGCTCACTTTTCATGGGGTTTAAAATCTTTCGGAAATACGTGCAAGTTTGTTTGTGGTGGACCCTCTAGAAGACAACAAACCTTAACTCGATTATGTGATCGTCTTGAACTGCCCTTTGAACCTTAGGGTTTGGGGCAGTACGGCGTGCCACATGTGAAGCGTTGGCTTGACCCTTCTACAGCTGGACCGCTACCACTGTGTCACACTCCGGGTTTTTTGAACTCCGCTCAAGTGTTGAGCATTAGCGAATCTTGGGTATTTGATCGTTCGTTCGAAAACTTTAATACCGTCTATTTATCTGGAATGTGATGCAATATTTGGAATTCATATAGATGGACATGAAATACGAAGTATGTGATATTTCGCATTTATGATGTCTAAAGAGGATGTGGATTCCAAATATTGCAGTTTTACACTTTCTTTTCTGTGACCGTAAGTGTAGTATGTCGATATCGCCGGTTTCGTTGCTATACATCAACGACAATTGGGGTACGCATACTTACTTACGTTGATGATATATGATATTATGTGTTGCTGAGATATGATGTGCAGGATTGTCGCAATTGAATAGCCGGGGGGTTTTATGTGAGATGAGAGTTTTAAATTTTCATTCATGTAAATTCAAACGTAATGTAATATTCTTTTATTTGGGGCACTTCCGGGTTGAGGTCGTTGCCACCTGTGTTGTATATTATTTACTTTTCCGCATTAGGATGGACCCAAGGAGGGGAGCACGGGTGACCGGGTTCTGGGGTTCAGTGGGAGGCCATCTCGAGGAGTCGAAACCGGGTCTCCTAAACTCCAGAATTGGTAGGGTCGCTTGCCGCTCTCGTAGGGGTCCAGAGTGTGGGCTTGGCTATTCATCGCGACTGTGGAATCCATATTTTCTATTGCTGGGTAAATACTAAATACGGACGTCCTAGTATATCCCGCATTATATCTATGTTTCTGCTGCGATATCTATGATGTGATCATTTGATATGTTCTGATGGATACAGTATATAGTATATATGATATATTATATAGACATTACTTATGTTTTGCACCCGCACTAGCCCTGCCCTGCTCTTTCGTTAGTTACCTAACCTAACGGTGCACGAGGGGACATCGAGGCGAATGCGGATGGCATAAGTGTACGTCGTATTTATCTGTGATGTTTAGGTGACTTAAATGATGGGACTTCATTAATGTGATTAATGAAAGAAAAGAAACCTAAAAGATGTTGTAGAATCAAATTTTCAAATAAAAGGGTAACTACAGTTTTGCTTTGCATAGCGGTATATATGATATACCCTGCACCATATTCGATGAGGAAAGAGCCGAGATCCCTTCACCGGGAGTGACCTCTTTAGCGAAACTGGCAGATGCTACAACACTCGGTTTGCTTTTGATTGCTTTTGGAGTTTTGCTTTGCACAGTGATATATATGATATATCCCGCACCTCATTCGACGAGGAAAGGGCCGACGATCCCTTCACCGGGAGTGACCCCTTTAGCAAAACTAGAAAAGCCTCAAGAACACTCCATTTCAAAATTCATTCGATTCTACAACGATATCAAGTTCATTACGCAATAGGTTTTCAGAAAAACCTGTCGTAGCCCTCCGTCATTTCAGATAAGTACTAGTTAGTATTCGTGCTACGTTTGTTGACTATGTTAAGGCGTAGTGTGCGGTAGCTGATTAATGCTTATCAGTATATGCATATGATGCGATTGGATTAGGGTAGTCGTGCGACTTTGTTGACTATGTTAAGGGTCGTGCGGGTGGGTTTAATTCATCGGGAAATGACGGGTTAAACTTGACTGGCACTTATGATTTGTTGACTATGTTAAGGTCATATAGATGCTAGGGGCAAAACATTATCGGGAATTTCAAGTGTTGAAATTTGCAATGAGATTGCATACCTTCTATGAGATAGTTGGATCCCGATACCCACTTCGAGTAAGGGTTACTCCTGGGAGAGTTTTACACAGGACAATTAGCCGATCAAGTCGGTGTCTAGAAAGGTGTCAACGGGGTTACGCCTCTGGGAAAACGAGGTATACTTTAATTAGGTCCGTGCGAAAGCACGGGGAACCTCCCTCAAAGTACCGACACTGGCCTGGCTGAAAGATCGACGAAGTTGTAAGGTGTAATTAATCCCGGCTAGTCTTTCCTTTTAAGGTTTGAAGGAAGATTTGATAAAAACCAGTGGGAGCCATCCTGATTAGATAAGATAATAACCAATCTGATCTTGCAAGAGCATACGCTAAAGTGTTTTCTTCTCTCTCTCTCCAGGTAGCGACCATGTCATGCCTTAATCAAGATAATAAAATGGATGTATTGACCGAACCCGCATGTTATACTGTGCTGGGGAAAGTTGGTTCCGTTCTTTCTTATAAGAGTTATTGGACTGAACAGGACATTGGGGAATACCAGGATTCCCATGCCACCCGAATGAAGAAAGTACATATTGATGCATTTTCTTCGGGTGTGTTCGTTACAGAGAACTGTTTCTCCATTTGCCCTACGTCCTGGGTATTAGATACCGGGTCAGGATCCTATATATGTAATCAGTTACATGGGCTTAGAAAAGGTAGAGAACTTAGAGAAGGTGATAAAGACATAAGAGTTGGAAATGGTGCAATTGTTGCAGCTAAGACTGTCGGGGAATATCACCTTGCATTACCGACTGGTAATACATTGATTCTGAAAGAATGCTATTACATGCCAAACCTGATATGCAACATTATATAGGTTTCTTTGTTGAGTAAAGAGGGATATAATTTTGTATTACAGGATAATGTTATGAACATTTTCCATAACCAAAAGTTGGTTGGATCAGGCATGTTATGCAATGGCATTTATGTTCTAAATCAATCAACAGTTCTGAGCATAACAAACACACAAAAGAGGAAGAGTTCAGAACTGAACGAATCCTTCTTATGGCATTGTAGACTCGGTCATATAAATGCGACACGGCTAGCTAAGTTGCATAAGGATGGATACTTGAAACCGTTCGAATTTTCATCTTATGACACTTGCCAGTCATGTCTCAAAGGCAAAATGACCAAAACTCCGTTTACGGGACACGGAGAAAGAGTTACCGAACTCTTGGGACTGATACATAGTGATGTATGCGGTCCCATGTCTACACATGCCAGGGATGGTTCTTCGTACTTCATTACATTCACTGACGATCTCTCTAGATTCGGATATGTGTTCCTGATGAAACACAAATCAGAAGCTTTTGAGAAATTTAGAGAATATAAACAAGAAGTCGAGAACCAAACCGGAAAAAGTATTAAAGTCCTTCGATCTGATCGAGGAGGTGAATACTTGAGCAATGAATTCCTGGACTTCCTAAAAGAGAATGGGATTCTCTCTCAGCTGACTCCTCCATATACACCACAGCACAACGGTGTATCGGAACGGAGGAACCGCACCCTATTAGATATGGTGCTCTCTATGATGAGCACAGCTTAGTTACCTATTTCCTTCTGAGGATATGCACTGGAAACAGCAGCATACCTATTGAATCAAGTTCCATCTAAATCTGTACCTACCACACCATATGAGATATGGAGTGGGAAGAGACCATATTTTAAACGAGTTAAGATATGGGGTTGTCCGGCCTATGTCAAAAGGCAAAATCCAGACAAACTCGAGGCACGGTCAGTTCTTTGTAAGTTTGTGGGATATCCTAAGAATTCCCAAGGATATTTTTCTACCACGCTGAAGAACAAAAAGTGTTTGTTTCTCAATATCCCACCGTTTTGGAAAAGGAATTTCTTGCAAAAGAAATTAGTGGCAAAGTGGTAGAGCGGGAAGAGGTTCCAGAAACACAAACTCCAACTGAAGATTTAGTGGAACCAGAGGATTCAGTAGCTCCCAACGAACCTCAGCCTCTCCGCCGATCTAGTAGGGTTCCTCGCCAACCTGAGAGATACTACGGTTTTCTCATGGACGGTGGGAGCGAAGATTGCATCATGGAGGATGATGACCCAACTAGCTTCGAGCAGGCCATCACGAGTGGGGACTCAGTGAGATGGCTGGATGCAATGCGGTCCGAGATGGAATCCATGTACACCAACAAAGTATGGACTTTGGAAGATGCTCCTGAAGGGGTAAAACACATTGGGAGCAAGTGGATCTTCAAGAAAAAGCTTGGTGTAGATGGGAAAGTGGAGACTTTCAAAGCTAGACTTGTTGTGAAGGGTTTTCGTCAAAGACCAGGTGTGGACTATGACGAAACCTTCTCTCCAGTAGCTATGCTTAAATCCATCCGGATCATGCTTGCCATCGCTGCATATCATGATTACGAAATCTGGCAAATGGATGTTAAGACCGCCTTTCTAAACGGTGATTTAGAAGAGTGCGTGTACATGACTCAGCCAGAGGGCTTCGTAGATAGTGGGAGCAGCGGGAAGGTGTGCAAGCTGCTTAAATCCATTTATGGATTAAAGAAAGCATCACGGAGTTGGAACATCTGCTTTGACGTCGTTATCAAAGAATTTGATTTCATCAAAAACGTAGATGAACCTTGTATCTACAAGAAGGTGGCAGAGAGTAAGGTTGTCTTCCTTGTATTGTACGTGGACGACATACTCTTGATAGGAAATGACATTCCTATGCTGCAATCGGTCAAGCTCTTCTTATCACAAAGATTCTCAATGAAAGATCTTGGTGATGCCTCCTGCATATTGGGAATCAGGATCTATAGAGATAGATCCAAAAGGATATTGGGATTGTCCCAATCCAGGTACATTGACACCATACTAAAAAGGTTTAGTATGGAATAATCCAAGCGTGGGAACTTACCCACGATCTTTGGAGTCACTCTCTCCAAAGTGATGTCTCCCAAGACTGATTTGGAGAGAGCTCGCATACAAGGGATACCCTATGCTTCGGCTGTAGGCTCTATCATGTACGCGATACTATGTACCAGACCCGATGTAGCATACTCACTAAGTGTAGTGAGCAGGTATCAAGATGATCCTGGAGAGAGTCACTGGACAGCTGTGAAGAGCATTCTCAAGTACTTGCGAAGGACTAAAGAGATGCTCTTGGTGTATGGTAACGGAGAACTCCAAGTAGAGTCCTTTACCGATTCGAGCTTCCAGAGTGATAAGGACGACTCTAAGTCGCAGTCGGGATTTGTCTTTACCCTTTACGGAGGGGCGGTTAGCTGGAAGAGTTCCAAGCAGGAAACCGTGGCAGACTCGACGATGGAGGCTGAATATATCGCTGCCAATGATGCTGCCAAAGAGGCTGTCTGGATCAAGAAGTTCATTACTGAACTCGGAGTGGTTCCATCCATTGAGCATCCAATACCTTTATATTGCGATAACAATGGAGCGGTGGCTTTGGCCAAGGAACCCAGGTCCCATCAGCGATCTAGGCATATTTTGAGGCGGTATCACCTAATCCAGGAGATAGTTGATCGCCGGGAGATCGAGGTC
Organism: Agapanthus africanus; assembly: GCA_030015575.1. Lineage (NCBI taxonomy): Eukaryota > Viridiplantae > Streptophyta > Magnoliopsida > Asparagales > Amaryllidaceae > Agapanthus > Agapanthus africanus. The sequence goes on along the minus strand of JASDDO010000026.1, from coordinate 391,202,094 downwards.
AGGAGGGTTGACACGAAGAATAACACAGCGGATCCACTCACGAAGGCCATTCCCCAGATACAGTTTGAGAGACTCTTCGGGATGCTCGGTATGCGATACTACAGTAGCTGGCCCTAGTGCAAGTGGGACATTGTTAGTTGTATGTATGCCCTAGAGTCCAGTATTGTACAGATGATGTATATTATATTGGATGCTTGGACATATATAGAGATGACTTTCTTGCTCGATATGATAGTATGCTATCTGGTTGCTCTTTATCTTAACATGTATACTAGTCTCTTTAAACTGTCTTATAGTTACATGTTGGAAAAGCCCTTAGGATGTGTACTTGACTACCTGGACTATGATGCGGATCATACTAGTGGGGACATGGTAGTCCATAAGTACATCCATAAAGGTCCCTAGTCGTGGGTGTATCGAGACGGGGCATCGATATACCAGTGTAGACTAGCGTATACGCTTCTCGACCCATGAGATGGGCGATGGATGATCCCATATCCATTGGTGTTTGACATCAGAGATGGTATACGGGTGCTCAGTAGAGACTGGGTACACTGGACGGACTCGTCGAGAACTCCCAGATGGTATTATACCTCACGTCAGATGGCAGTTCTCAGGTGACACTTGTGCAGGTTAGTCTGTAGACCCGATATCTTCATAGAGTCTTGTGTGATTCCCACTGTGCTTTGATTTCCACCTTACCACGTCCATGAGGGCCTGCAAAACGGTGGTTTTTGGGTACAGTCCCGAGTCACATGGAGGCAATGAGCGATATGAGGGGTTTCGTCTCTCCCGGTATTGGGGGTTGATGTTGCACTGTGCTCGATTGGCCGTAACAGGGAAGTCCCTGGCCAGGGCTGATTGGAGATTTACTGGTAAGTGTTACCAGTAGTTTCTCGACCCGTTATGAGCCTCACATCGGCACGACTTATCGGTTATTGGGGTCTGACGTTTACCACCCCTAGACTTGATATGCGACATATCAGACGAGGAGACCGGACTGTATGGGAAGTGTTGCCGGTTGGCTCGACGGGAGTTGTAGCAGGTTCGCTTGTTCTCTTCTGATCGCTCAATACCCGGGTGGCCGTTACGTTTAGCTAACCGCTTGCGGCTTGGGGGTGCTTGATATGATCATCACCCACTGCCGGCGTATTGACGAGTCTTAGAGTCCCACAATGGAGTTACCTAGTCCAGGCGAAACGTTGTGGTGCGCGTATGCGATATGCGCATGGACCCGATTAAAATGCGTGTATAGGATACCGTATATTGATCGGGCGGCTTGCTTTTGGTTAGGGTCGTATGTGATATGGCCGGATTGATAAATCAAGTGTTGATTTATCAATTAACCATTAGTTTCTCACTAGAAATCCTTTCTTGTGTTGGATGGATGTATGCATGCATGTATGTTTTTCTTTCTTTCTAGTTCATGCATATATGGATGTGTATACATACATACATACATACATACACCATCTATCATGGTTTCTTATACAATGAAAATGGTGGCAATGTAAGGCTCACACCATGGTTTTAATTATATATATTATTATTGAATTTGATTTAAAACAAAAGAAAAGGAAAGGATAATTCATGGAAGCTTTCTACACTCTTCTTGACCTAACCATTCTCACCCACCATTTGACCATGGATTACTTTTCCTTTTGTGTTTTTAACTCAAGTTCAATAATATCCTAACCATGGTTTGATATGAGAAGAGGAAAATATATATTGATATATTTTCTATTCTTCTTTCATGAGTTATTCTTATCTTCTTCTCAAATAGCCATCATCTTCTTCCTCCTTCTTCACTTGCTCTCTAGACTTTTGTAGTGAGCAAATTACATAACAAGATTGGATTTTGAAGTGAGAATAAGAACCACAACATCATTCTACACAAGTTTAGCCCACTTGTTTAGAGTGTTATCTTCAGTCGTTCTCTTGATCGGGTGAAGTTGCAAGCTTGGACTAGGAACTTCGGGTGGATCGTCGTGGACATGAGAGGACTTCAAGAGGACCTTCCTCCAACACCCAAGAGGCCGAGGAGTCTAGCGTAGGGAGCTACAAAAGTTGTACTCTCTAAACCCTAGCTTTTCTTTCATGAGATGATGTGAAAATTTTGAAACCCTAATTTTTCTAGGATAGATCCTTTGTAAGTTTACTTAGCACCATAAAAACTTAATCTTTGGTACATGTGATGCTTCCAAACCCTTCATGAGGTGCTAGATAAACCTTTCAAGTTTGAGGCTGTGTGTGGATTATCATCAATTGAACCGAGTTACGGTGCAGAACAGGTATCCTTTACCTCGCATTGACGATTTATTTGATCAGCTCCAGGGTGCGAGACATTTTTCTAAGATTGATTTGCGTTCGGGTTATCATCAGTTGCGGGTTCGGAATGATGACATTCCGAAGACTGCTTTTCGTACGCGCTATGGGCATTATGAATTTTTAGTGATGTCATTCGGACTCACCAATGCGCCAGCAGCGTTCATGGATCTAATGAACCAGATTTTCAGTCCGTTCCTCGACCAGTTTATTATAGTGTTTATTGATGACATACTGGTCTACTCTAGGAGTCGTGAGGAGCATGAGCAGCACTTGAGGATTGCTTTGCAGATTTTGAGAGAGCACCAGCTGTATGCTAAATTCTCAAAGTGTGCGTTTTGGCTTGATAGAGTTGACTTCCTGTGTCATGTGGTGACTGGTGATGGTAGTCTTGTGGACCCGAGGAAGATCGAGGCTATACAGCTTTGGCCCAGACCTGTATCGGAGACTGAGGTCCGCAGCTTTTTGGGCTTAGCTGGTTATTATCACCGTTTTGTGCAGGATTTCTCGAGTATCGCTGCACCGCTGACTGGACTGACCCGGAAGGGAGTTCCTTTTCTTTGGACTGATGTGTGCGAGCAGAGTTTGCAGCAGTTGAAGACTCGGTTGACGACAGCACCAGTTCTTTCTTTACCTTCTGGATCGGGCGGCTATGTTGTTTATTGTGATGCTTCTCGAGTAGGGCTCGGCTGTGTTCTGATGCAGCATGATAGAGTGATTGCGTATGCTTCTAGGCAGCTGAAGAAGCACGAGCAGAATTACCCCACTCACGATCTTGGGATTGTCGCGGTGGTCTTTGCATTGAAGATTTGGAGACACTACTTGTATGGGAAGTAGTGTCAGATCTTCACGGATCACAAAATCTTGAAGTATATCTTCCAGCAGGGGGATCTGAACCTGAGACAGGGCTGATGGATGGAGCTATTGAAGGATTATGATTGTGAGATCCTTTATCACCCGGGCAAGGCGAATGTGGTAGCTGATGCTTTGAGTCGTAGGCCTGGGGGTAGCTTGTCCCAGTTGAGCGCAGTTCAGCGTCAGTCGTCTGCAGATTGGCAGCTCTTGTGTGATGGTAGAGTGCAGTTCGAGTTCACTTCCACTGGGGGAAAGTTTGCTCAAGTCCGCACCCGTCCACTACTATTTGATCGTATCCGTGAGGCGCAACCCAGTGATGCCCGTTTGTCCGAGATTCTTGAGCTTGTTCGACAGTGTACAGTTTCGGAGTTCATGATTGATGACCAGGGTGTGGTACGATGCGGGACTCGCTTGTGTGTACCAGATGCTGATGGGTTGAGACGTGAGATCCTAGAGAAGGCACATCAGTCGGCCTTTAGCGTTCATCCAGGTTCCACCAAGATGTACCGTGAATTGAGAGACTTTTACTGGTGGGAATGGATGAAACGCGATATTTCGGACTTCGTTTCGAGGTGCCTGACTTGTCAGCAAGTCAAGGCTGAGCATTAGAGACCGGCTGGAGAGTTGCAGCCTTTACCCATTCCGGAGTGGAAATGAGAGCAGATTTCCATGGACTTCATTGTCGATCTACCCAGAACCAGTAGGGGGTATGACTCCATTTGGGTGATTGTTGACTGGTTGACGAAAGCGGCTCACTTCCTTCCAGTGAAGGCCACTTTCGGTTATGCTCAGTATGCGCAGCTGTATATAGATGAGATTGTGCGTTGGCACGGTGTTCCCACATGCATTGTATCCGACAGAGGCAGCTAGTTTACTAGCCGTCTTTGGCAGAAGCTTCAGGAAGCTTTGGGTACCCGGTTGAGTTTTAGCACCGCTTTTCATCCGCAGACCGATGGTCAGCCGGAGCGAACTATTCAGACTCTGGAGGATATGCTCCGTGCATGTGTGCTTGATTTTGGTAGCAGTTGGGATCGTCACTTGCCGTTGATTGAGTTCTACTACAACAACAGCTTTCAGGAGACTATTCAGATGGCACCTTTCGATGCTTTATATGGTAGGAAGTGTCGATCGCCAGTCTGTTGGACCGAACTTAGTGAGAGTCTGGTTTTAGGACCCCAGCTAGTTCAGGAGACTATGAAGAAGATCCATCTGATTCAGGACAGGATAAGAGCAGCCCAGTGCAAGCAGAAGTCTTATGCCGACCGTTGTCGTCGCAGACTTGAGTTCGCAGTGGGGGATCATCTATTCTTGAGGATTTCTCCGATGAAGGGCGTTATGCGATTTGGTAAGAGGGGGAAGCTCAGTCCCAGATTTGTAGGTCCTTTCGAGATCCTTGAGCGAGTGGGTTCTGTTGCTTATCGTTTGGCGCTCCCGCCCAGTTTTCCGGATGTTCACCCTGTTTTCCATGTGTCGATGCTTCGTAGATACCTTCATGATCCTTCTCACATGATTCAGCACGAAACCGTTCAGCTTGAGCGTGATCTTTCGTTCTCCGAGCATCCGGTAGTTATTTTGGATCGGCAGGTGAAGAAACTTCGGTCAAGGGTCTTGCCGTCTGTGAAGGTTCTATGGGGTAGCCCTACTAGTGAGGAGATTACTGGGTAGGCCGAGAGCGAGATGTGGAAAAAATTCGCTCATCTCTTTGAAGGTACGCTTAGTATGAAATTTTAATTCGGTGACCGAATTTCTATAAGGGGGGAGATTGTAACGTTTTAGAAATCGTTATGCGAATTTTTCCGTTTTAGGGTTAAGTTGTCGGTATTTTCCGTTTTAAACCGACTGTGTTCAAACGACCATATAGACTTGCCAGCACCTAATTTAGCTAAAATAAAGCTAGTGCGCAAACTTTGGGGATATATGGGACGTTTTGGTTCAATTTGCATTTTTCCCAATTTTAATATTATTTTAATGCGGTATTCGCATTTTGGGAAATTTCTGTTAAGTGAACTTCTGATCAATTAAGTTTTAGTTAAACCAAAACCTTCTCACATATCTAGATATTTATTGTGCAAATGGATTTAAGTTTATAGAAAAAAGAAAAGAAAAGAAATTAAAGAGGTGCATGCATGTGTGTGTGAAAGCATTTATGTGTACATTTATTGCAAAATTGAGCTAGAACACTCCAAAAAACTCCATTCTTCCTCACTTGGCTGAATCCCTCTCTCCATCTACTGCTCTTGATCATTTCCCTTCCATTTTTCATCAATTCTAGCATAATAAATCCTCAAAATTCCCAAATATATCACAAAAATTCTAAAAGTCTTGGTTTTTTTTCTCTTGGATCACTTGGAGCTAGGAAAGATTGGAGCTTGTGAGCAAAGTTGATAGGTATAATCCCTAATCTGTTAAAATGAAGTTTTTATGATGTGTAGTTCGTTGGATATTGATTAGAACACTTTAAGTATCGATTAGTGCAATATCGGGTTTTAGTGTCTTTTTAGAGCCTCTGTACCTGCTGTGATCTGAAAATTTTAGTGAGTGGCCAAACAAAATTATAGTGATGTACTGGTGACCCTGGAGTACTACCTGAGAGACGAGGACCACCCCACCGGCCGGGGCCGGCGACCCTTTCGACGAATTCCAGCGACGCGGGCGATGTAGGGACATGCTGGGGTTTGGTTTTTGTGGGTAGTTGTCTGCTGTTGGTTAGGGGTGTTTGGTACTGTTTACTTTTTTAGTAATTGTAGTATGAAAAATCTGGGATCGTTTACCTATAATCTAGTGTTTTGAGTCCGCGTGTTACGTGTTGCGACACGAATCGCGATCTTGTGCAGCTGCTGTACTTGGGTAGGTTTTGTAGTATCGTTACGCACGTTAGCCACTAGATGTACACTCGTGAGTTAGTTTAGTGTTGGTGCGTTATTTAATACGTAGTTTTACGTTATATTGGTCGATTTCTGGGATGTTTGCACTATTTCTTATGTTTGTGGAAATATAGCGTCGCAAGCGGGGACTTCGGACGCTGCGAACAAGGGGAAGCAGGTGGTCGGATTTTCATAGCTGGAGACCATTAGTGAGTAGGTTTAACATCTACGGGGAAATCGCCCGTATGGCGTTATGCGTCGGGACGGATATGATATGATAGTTGCATGTATTTGCATATTAGTTAATTATATATGAATGTCATTGCTTAGCATTATCTATTGTACTTGACCCGTACCTTTAGATATAACACATTACTGACGGTTCATGTTGCACGAGCACCAAATTGTATGCTACACCCACATCGTCAGTAATTGCCATGACACGCACAAACCACCGACATATGTGATATGGTAGTGGATAGGGGTAGTGCAGGTAGTAACTCTTATTCCTTTATGCATATGAGATATTGTTGATATCTACATACGTGTTATTGTGTTTGACATGGATAGTTAAGATAGTAACTCTTAATCCATTTCACGTATACCTTACTATAGCTACTTGTACATCTTGCATACATATTGACATGCACACCTACATAGTCTATTACAGCTACATGTATATCATGCACACATATTGACATGTACACCCGCATATTTTCGCTATAGTTGTATGTACCCCAAGTGGTATTGTTTTGATATGTGATATGAGTTGTTGATCATTGCGCTTATGAAATCCATCATACCCACTTGCTTACATGTAGATACTTAAACCTTGCTACACTTACATGTACACCTCATATGATGCTGCATTTGTTTTCGGAGGATTTTGGGAACCGCAGGATATATTTTAAAAGGATGGATTCATTTAAAAGAGCGGTTTTCCCTTTATATGCTCATATTGATGTTTTATGTTGCATATATCAGTTTTATATGGATTTTACGTATTGAGATATGGATTTCATATGATTTATGGATTTGAGAACCGTGGGGATATTTTCAAGAAACTATGTATTGTTTGAAAACCCGGTTTCTCTTGATATGATATTTGATGCGTCCACCATGAGATTTCTCGGTTCTGAGATTTGTGATATATACCCGATGCGAGGAGTGAGTAGGCCGTGTGCGGGTACATGGTGGGGCCCGGTATGGTTCCCCTCGGCAAGATGTTCGTGGTATAGACGATGAGCCTGGAAGGTGAGCAAGTACCTACCGGTGACTGTATTTAGACTCGGCGGTTATCGTGGGGATACCGACCGGAGTGATGTAAGACATATCGTCAGGGCCAGTCATGGTGACAGCGCCTGAGTTATGAGGATTTGCGTCTCGATGCTAGACACGGGTTTCATGATTTTTCGAGTGTCGGTGTTAGACACTCGGGTTTTCATGACTTTTACGTATCGTCGGTGGACATACGGGGTTGATATCATCATACTTATATACATATATATATATACACACACACAGAGGAATATGTTTTCATGATGTTTTGGGTGTCGATGTTTAACACTCAGGTTCCATGAGACTTACATGATGTGAGGGCCGATCTGTGGATGCGGTGCCTGAGGATTTGGGATTTGATGTGTCAGTGAGGGACACTGGTGTTTTTCAATGCTGATGATTTTGCATGAGATTTTATTGTATCATCCCACACACTCAGGATTATTGTTGTTATGCATTGTTTCATGTAGTTGTAGTACCCTGATGATGTACCTTTATATGATTGTTGCATATTCACTTATCATACTTATGCTTGTAAGTGCACGGCGGCGCCCCGGCCGTCAATCCAACGTCGGAATGCGGAAACGGTGATTTACTTTAACTTTTCAAACCGGCACCACCGCGCACTATAAACCCGGATCGGGCTATTAATCTAGTCCTAGCTAACAAGAAGGGGGTAGAGAGTTATACCAAGCGATCCATGTCCTTCGGTCTTCTCGTCGTCATCCCGATCTCCCCGCAGAATCTCCGGTCTCCACCAAGTCCCCGGAAGGGCACCACGTCGCCGGCTTCTTTTACGGGCTCCCACCTCTGGACCGAGACAACTCGGGCATGAAGTTGGCGAGCTGACGTGCCCAAGGTTTGCTGTAGAATACGTGTAGTGCTCTATGTCTTATTTGGGGTTACTTGAAGTTGCCTTTTGTGGAGGAAATGATATATGAACTTTTGTAGAGGAACTTGGGAATTTTGTAGCATGAAAAGAACAAAATTCCCCATAGAAATTTTGGACAGCCCCCTCCCTCTATGTGGCCGGCCATGGTAAAGAGAATGGGGAGAGAGAGTGTGTGAGGAAGCCAAAATGAATATGGGTGTCTCCAATAATCAAGAGAGAGAAAGGATGATCATTGATCAAAGAAAATGATCACAAACTAAACCAAACACTCCATCAACCATAACCCTCCATCATCACCAAACATCATCATGAAGTATGATGATTCCAAAAGTGAACCATGATGAATAAGAAAGTCAAGCAATGATGACTAGAAGAAGTCAAATGGTGGAGGAGTTATCATGATACAACAATATGCAAATAACATCCTCCACAAACCAAATTTGCATGCTTGCAAATAAGCCCTCCTCCACCAATTTTCAGCCAATGAATGATACAAAGAAATATGGCTGAAATGGAAAACAAACTGGCGACTCCAAAAAAACTGATCCCGTAATAAATTACAGGAAAACCACGCTACTGTATATACATACCTGCATTTGTATTCTGACCGAAATACAAATGCAATGAGACAAAGTCTACACTGTGCAATACTAGGATCCGTCTTAAACCAAAGCCCGCTAGTATTTTCCGTCCGATCATGATCCGTGCAATACCGCACGTATTTGATCGAACCCTGCCATATCTTCATACAGCCTCTACAGCGTTTCGCCCGAAAACTTGAGCAACTGAATGTGGGGGACTCTAAAGACTCGACAATACTATGGCTGTGGATTTAACCACTAGCACGTCAGAGGTATTAGCCATACGTGATGGGCTGCCAGCTATTGACCAAAAGGGACGTCGATGAGCGAACTCATCCTGACACCCTACTGAGCCTGTCAGTGACAATATCCGTACAGTCTGGTCCGTTCGTCTATGAGCATCGCATGGCAGGCCTAGGGGGTTGGTAAAAGTCAGACCCCTAAAAGCGGTACAAGTAGTGTCGGAGAGTAGCCCAGAACACCCTGAGATACTACTGGAATACCTACCAGTAAATCTCCTGCCTTGGCCAAGGACTTTGTATAAGGGCTCTCCTAGACACAGCGCGACCTCACCCCCAATACCGGGAGAGACGAACCCCTGAAGATCCGCTCACTGCCTCCATGTGGCTCGGGACTGTACCCAACTAAAACCTGTTTGCACGTCTCCTTTGAGCGTGGTAGGGTAGTAATCAAAGTACAGTAAGAACTCACATGAGATAAATGATGATCCTCAGGTTGATGAACTAACCTGTACACATGTCACCAGGGAACTGCTATCTGACGTCGGGTATAAGACCAACTAGCATGTTCCCGGCGAGTCCTGTCCGGTGTACTCATAACCCAATGAGCACATGTATACATCTTAGGTGAACCAACTAACACCAGTGGCTTGTGAGACCGGCCACCGCCCCTCGTCGGGGTCTCGACTGTATACACTAGTCTACTCTGGAGTATCGATGCTCTGTCTCGAAACTCCCTCGACTAGGGACCTTTTAAGGATGTGCTTATAGACTACCAGCTCCCACGTATATGATCGCCCTCATACAGCTGGCAGTCAAGAAAGAATCCTAGGGGCTCTATCAATGTGCAATAGTGACCTGTAAGGTCACCTAAAGCAGTACACGATGATAAAGGTAAACCAGATAGCATACTATCATCTCGAGTAAGACTGTCCTACTGGGACAGGTCCTCCCTCAAACATTGCAATCACGTGCCTGTGATCCAATAACTGACTCTGAGGGCACTATCTCCAACAATCTCCAACTTGCACTCAAAGCTAATTATTGCGATGTCGCATACTCACAGCCCGTGTGATACCGAACACCCAACTCCTCTACTAGTCAGTCTCATAAATCCCGTTTGCGAAACTATTGCGTTCGAGGAATAGCCTCCGCGAGTGGATCCGCTATGATGTTTCTTTCTATGTCTCTCTTAATCTCAAGTTCGCGGAGAAACCCATCTCCCGAAATGAGCAATACCTGTCTTAGAATGTGTCTGGATGTCTGATGGGACCTAGCTCATAAATGAACTCCAAATCCAAACTTCTTAGACTGTATCGTCAACTGAACATAATCAGTATCCTGCGCCATGCCTCCCTCAGTATTGCCTTGGACCACCTATCCAAAATACTGCCCCTCGTCAGAAGGAAAACTATAACTCTGACAACCTCCTTGTCGTCCAGGTCACCTTGGAAGCCTGGAATGATAACTGTCTCCCTAATGAGGCTGTCGTTATCATATCCCTAGAACATCCACTTATGTTCTAAAACCGCTCCCGACTGTTTCTCCAGGATTGGATCAATATCAACTTATTGCTTCTACTGCAAAAACAACATCTGGTGTGGTACTTGACATCTCATGATTGACTCAATTGCCTAAGCAAGTGATCTGGCAATCATACACATCCATCTCCCCTTTAGTCTGTAAGACACCTTTAGAGAGGGTGACTCCATCACCTGCAGGTAACCTACCGTGCCAGGAGTCGTCCATTCTAAATACTCTTAGAATGTTGTCAAAGTACCCTTAATTGGGAAACCACCCAAATCTAGATCTAAAGCCATAGATCTAGTAACCAGTATGTCTGATATAATGTCCAAGTCCCATGTGGAGAAACCACTGTGTGACGACCAAAGTATAACCGATCGTAGTATAGGAATATCGCTTTCTACTCTGTGTATGTCATCCAAATACCATGACATCATACCCTACTACCTTCTTAACTGATCCATCCCCTATTCTGATGAAGTCAAACCTATGACTGTCACATCAGAAATAGATGATCTATCTCCGCTACATCTGCTTTAGTCTATAAATAGACATAAGCCCTTTGTCCACCAATGCTTCCGCTGCTCCCACTGACTACGACAACCCTCTGGCAGAGTCATATACACGTACACTTCTAAAGCTAGTTTAGAACGATGCTATACTCATCCTCCTGCCGGGTCTCATATCCTGGAACAACAGCAATGGCCAGTGTGGGTAAACAAGAACCTCCCTGTCACCGTCCTTGAGGCTACCGGAGTACCTCTCGGGTGCCTGAGGTTACCCACCGTATCTGCGGAGTGGCTAATGGAATGTCAAACCAGATTGAATCTTTAGGTTCCTTATCAAATCTTTAGTAATCGTTTGCGGTTCTGGAATCACTTCCAGTTCTACCATACTCCCACTACTGTTTTCTGAAAAAATCCATTTTTGTTAAAACTATGGCGAGTCTAGAACAATATCACTATTGATCTTCCAGATGGTAAAAAGTCAACCCTCGTCATAGCCTGGGTCAACCCACAAACTGCCATTACAGAAACGTGCCTTGAGTTATCCAGAGTCTGGTTTTAAGCATAGGCCGGACAACTCCCCGTACCTTAACATCGTTAAGATATGAACTGTTCTATATCCAATATAGAACCAGAGGCACTGATTTAATTGAACCAGATTCAAATCATGCAGCTGTCTCCAGTGCATGTCAACAAAATGGAAGGAGGCCGATCAGCGTTACTCAACTTAGGAATGCTTCCAATAATGATTAACCTGAAAAAGAAGCAAGTTCTCTTAATCACTACTATCAACTGAATACCATACGCAAGTATCTACATCTTCGATCATCTTGAAGAATCCTGATACTTGCAATACCTGGTTCTCTACTTTATTCATATACCTACAACTTCTCAAAACTTGGACCCTGTGTTTCTATGAAACACCTGTCTAAAAACTAGAGAAGTCATAAGTAAACCGAATATAGTACGAGAACCAACCCCTCTGTCCTCATGGACGCTGGACAACATACAATACTCTGTATAAGTCCCTTGAGTCTAATAAGTCACTCCTTGTGTGTCGTAGGTTTAAAACTGTACATATGGTTAAGAAGAATTACACCGCTGTTTAATGCTCCTTACCTAACCATCCACTGATATAGGTAAATATCGTAGACATAATTTCAAAAAGGTATATCTCACTCTATGAAAATAGACGTACAGATATATCAATTTGAAATTGGTGCATAACAGCGGATATTCAAAACCAAATATTTGCCGTCCGGCAACCAACCCAGGCGACTTCCTCAAATATCACCGATTACAACGAATCCCGATATAATGAGAATGATCACCCAATTCCCAATAATTTACTCCCACTCATCATCTGTAAAACCATACAGATGTGAGAATCATACCTGGTAAATACATACCCTGGAGTAAGTATCTAATCGGGAAATCAGTTTTCCTTTAACAGTACACAGTGAAACTGAAACATTGAAATGTTTCGATGGGGTATCCGGGTATTCCTAGTAATGCCTCTTCCATTATCCAGATTCACAACTGTAACCGTATAATTCTTTGCCATCTTTCCAAATCTCTTTATATGTCTTTAGTCATTACCTTCTATACACCCCTTTAGGCCAAATGGTTTTCCTCCTTCCCTACTGTTCGGCACCAGCATATGGTTTGGAAGAAGACTGTCCAATAAGCATAATGGGTGTACTGTCCTAATCCTAGGAGCACTCGCAATGCGAGAGAAGGTGAAGATAAAAGACAACCGAATAAACCTTATTCCTATTTCTCCTGAACCAGAATCCATCCCCGAACTGGAACAAGTTCCTTTCGAGTTCGTATATAATCATACGATAGAGTATCCAATAAACTGTGGATCTTCGTAGTGATACGGAGTGTCCTGGAGAAATACAAAGGTGATTTAGGATTGGCGAAGAAATACTTAGTCTGGTCGTGAATAGCAGTCGCAATTTACTTTGCCCTCTTACTAATCTCTTGATATGTCTTTACTTGATACCTTCTGTACACCATCGTTAGGCTAATTGGTTTTCTTCATTCCCTACCGGTCGGCACCTGCCTATGGTTTGGAAGAAGACTATCCAATTTGCGTAATAGGTGTACTATCTCCTAAACCAAGGAGTACTCGCAACCTGAGATAAGGTAAAAGGAAAAGACAACTGAATAGTCCTATTCGTTTTCTCCAGAACCGGAAACCATCCTCGAATAAATCCCTTCGAGTTCGTATATAACCATACGATAGTTTTGTCCAATGGAAGTGGACGTTCGTAGTAATACGGGGTGTCCTGGAGAAAAGGGTAAAAGTAGGAGTGGCAATGAGGTATGCAATTCTGACAATCCAAAAGCCAGTGTTTAAGAAGGTTCGGTCAACTTGGTCACTGAGTCATAGTCTTAGAGTCGGGTCAATGGTCGCTGCCAAAGAGAGAGAGAAAAGAAACACTCAGCATGCACTCTAACCTAGATCAGAATGGTTACCAATTTATCTAATCTGGAAACCTCCCACTGTAACATCAAATTCTCCTCCAAACCTGAAAGTAGAATTAGTCGGGGTCACCCGAGGAGTAAACCAACTCATCAGTGGGAATCAGGATCCAACTATCATCGCATGATAACGTAATGGAATCCGCTCACGTCATCACACTCCAGAAGGTATGCGTATATCTGGCAAGTTTCAGTTTCTTTAGAAACCCCCGATGTGATTTCTGCCCCATGCTCTTATGACCTTGACGAAGTTCAACAAATCATAAGTCACATGTCAAGTTCTACCCGTCATTGTCCAGGTTAATTTGAACCCACCCGTACAAGCCCTTGACGAAGGTCAACAAGGCTATACGACTGTCCCAAACCAACGCATCTATCTATGCAACAGAAAGGCAACAAGCAGCTACCATACACTATGCCTTGACGAAGGCCAACAAACATAGCATGAATACTACGTGCTACTCGTCTGAAACGACGGAGGGCTACGAATGGTTTCTGGTGAAAACCTTTAACGTAATAAACTTGATATCGTTGAAGGAACCGGATAGCTTTTTAAAATACAGTGACGAAAACCTTTGCTAAAGAGGTCACTCCCGGTAAAGGGATCTCGGCTCTTTCCCCATAGAATGAGGTGCAGGATATTCTAACTGAATACCACGATGCAAAGCAAAAGTAATCGGCTATAGTGAAGTTATTGCCCTGACGCAAACTTCTGTCCAAGGGGTCACTCCCGGTGAAGGGATCTCGGCCCTTGCCTCATCGACTGAGGAGCAGGATATTCCAACTGAATACCACGGTGCAAAACAAAAGTGAACGTCCTTGCAATAACAGCTTTTTGAAAAGTGTTCCAACAACATCAGAATAGGTTTGTTTTTAACTTGCATTGATCCGAATCAACGCAGTCCCATCAATTGATCACACCAATAAAGAACGAAAATAATGATATACGTATATGCCATCCGCATTCGCCACTGGGTCCCGTCATTACCCGTTAGGTTACTTAACTAACGACAGAGCGGGGACTGGACTAGCGCGGATGCAAAACATATACAACATCTACTAGTATATATATCAATATATAATATTTCGCTCAAGGCGTGATAAAATGCAACATCACAGAAATGTAATAAGCATCACAGAACAATACAGATATCTGGGATCCCCGGGTTTCACAGAGCCGCTACTGAAACCCGACGTTCCCCTGGTCGTGTGGATAGCCTGTGCAATGAAATCCTAGACCCCTACGGGCGCGGCAAGTTACCCGCCAAAACCTGAAGCGAGGCAGCCCCCTTCAGCAACGTGAATGGAACACCCAGCACTTCACGGAATCCGGTAACTTGGGCACCCCTCCTGGGTCAACCTGTACCCCCTACGAGTGCGGCGAATAGCCCGCCAATTCTGGAGTAAAGCCCCCTCCGTCTCAATGCCATGAGATGCAGGCTTGTTGCCCTCTAGAACCCGGCTATCCATGCACCCATCCTTGGGGTAATCCTAGTACAGAAAGTAAAATATACATACAACGGGTACATCGACCTCAACCTGGTCGTGCCCCAAAAGAATAATATACAATCAGGAAGTGACGGCAGTCCACATGTCGGACGCTCGCCCCGCAATATCAAATGTACATAATACAACCAAATCTGTACTACCATTGCATCCAGGCTATCCCCCATGACCAATCCGCAACATCACAGCACAATCACAGAACATCAACGTGAATGTCACGTTCGTAAATCCGTCTAACCGGGCTATAGCAGTTAGACAGGATTTACCGATCAAGTGACATTCACGGTCGCAGATATAATGTAAATTCTGTGAACTAATGTGTTTAAAATATTCGATCGATCAAATTTACCCAAGTGGGCCCCAAGCACTACTGTAGCACATAAAGAAATTCTGGGCCCAAAAAGAATATACCAAAACCCCTATTTTCAGCCCAAAAGCCCACTGCAAAAAATTGGTGAAATGAAGCTTAATTCCTGCGGCGGAACCGCGGCCAAAGTGGGGTTATTGCCGCGGTTCCACGGCCCTATTAAAGGATCACGTCACCAAAATTTTACAGTGCTCTTAGAATTTCCTGCACATCATTCTGCAAGTACCTGAAAAAAAATTGGAGCCAAAAAAAATTCGACAGAAACTGATGCACATGAAAACGCGGTTTTTGGAATTTTGTTCGATCGGAAATGTAAACACATTAGACAAAGCTAGACTAGGTTAATGGCGAGGCTCTGATACCACTGTAAGTGCACGGCGGCGCACCGGCCGTCAATCCGACGCCGGAATGCGGAAGCGGTGATTTACTTTAACTTTTCAAACCGGCACCACCGCGCACGATAAACCCGGATCGGGCTATTAATCTTGTCCTAGCTAACAAGAAGGGGGTAGAGAGTTATACCGAGCGATCCGTGTCCTTCGGTCTTCTCGTCGTCGTCTCGATCTCCCCGCGGAATCTCTGGTCTCCACCAAGTCGCCGGAAGGGCACCACGTCGCCGGCTTCTTTTACGGGCTCCCATCTCTGGACCGAGGCAACTCGGGCACGAAGTTGGCGAGCCGACGTGCCTAAGGTTTGCTGTAGAATACGTGTAGTGCTCTATGTCTCATTTGCGGTTACTTGAAGTTGCCTTTTGTGGAAGAAATGATATATGAACTTTTGTAGAGGAACTTGGGTATTTTGTAGCATGAAAAGAACAAAATTCCCTATAGAAATTTTGGACAGCCCCCTCCCTCTATGTGGCCGGCAATGGTAAAGAGAATAGGGAGAGAGAGTGTGTGAGGAAGCCAAAATGAATATGGGTGTCTCCAATAATCAAGAGAGAGAAAGGGTGATCATTGATCAAAGAAAATGATCACAAACTAAACCAAACACTCCATCAACCATAACCCTCCATCATCATGAAGTATGATGATTCCAAAAGTGAACCATGATGAATAAGAAAGTCAAGAAATGATGACTAGAAGAAGTCAAATGGTGGAGGAGTTATCATGATACAACAATATGCAAATAACATCCTCCACAAACCAAATTTGCATGCTTGCAAATAAGCCCTCCTCCACCAATCTTCAGCCAATGAAAGATACAAAGAAATATGGCTGAAACGGAAAACAAACTGGCAACTCCAAAAAAACTGATCCCGTAATAAATTACAGGAAAACCCCGCTACTGTATATACATACCCGCATTTGTATTCCGACCGAAATACAAATGCAATGAGACAAAATCTACACTGTGCAATACTAGGATCCGGCTTAAACCAAAGCCCGCTAGTATTTTTCGTCCGATCATGATCCGTGCAATACCGCACGTATCTGATCGAACCCTGCCATATCTCCATACAGCCTCTACAGCGTTTCGCCCGAAAACTTGAGCAACTGAATATGGGGGACTCTAAAGACTCGTCAATACTATGGCTGTGGATTTAACCACTAGCACGTCAGAGGTATTAGCCATACGTGACGGGCTGCCAGCTATTGACCAAAAGGGACGTCGATGAGCGAACTCATCCTGACACCCTACTGAGCCTGTCAGTGACAATATCCGTACAGTCCAGTCCGTTCGTCTATGAGCATCGCATGGCGGGCCTAGGGGGTTGGTAAAAGTAAGACCCCTAAAAGCGGTACAAGTCGTGTCGGAGTGTAGCCCAAAACACCCTGAGATACTACTGGAATACCTATCAGTAAATCTCCTGCCTTGGCCAAGGACTTCGTGTAAGGGATCTTCTAGACACAGCGCGACCTCACCCCCAATACTGGGAGAGACGAACCCCTGAAGATCCGCTCACTGCCTCCATGTGGCTCGGGACTGTACCCAAATAAAACCTGTTTGCACGTCTCCTTTGAGCGTGGTAGGGTAGTAATCAAAGTATAGTGGGAATTCACACGAGACAAATGACGATCCTCAGGTCGATGAACTAACCTGTACACATGTCACCAGGGAACTGCTATCTGACGTCAGGTATAGGACCAACTAGCATGTTCCCGGCGAGTCATGTCCGGTGTACGCATAACCTAATGAGCACCTGTGTACATCTTAGGTGAACCAACTGACACCAGTGGCTTGTGAGACCGGCCACCGCCCCTCGTCGGGGTCTCGACTGTATACACTAGTCTACTCTGGAGTATCGATGCCCTATCTCGAAACTCCCTCGACTAGGGACCTTTTAAGGATGTGCTTATAGACTGCCAGCTCCCACGTATATGATCGCCCTCATACTGCTGGCAGTCAAGCAAAAATCCTAGGGGCTCTATCAACATGCAATAGTGACCTGTAAGGTCACCTAAAGCAGTACACGATGATAAAGGTAAACCAGATAGCATACTATCATCTCGAGTAAGACAGTCCTACTGGGACAGGTCTTCCCTCAATCATTGCAATCACGTGCATGTGATCTAATAATTGACTCTGAGGGCACTATCTCCAACAATGCTATCGGATTACATGTGATAGATAGATCGCTGTTCGTGCATACCTGCGATTACAGTATGATGTTAATTACTATTCACGAGTTGGCAACTCACCCCCGTTGTGCCACAGTGTTTTGCAGGGCATACCCTCAGAGTAGTCGCGGCAGGGCGTCTTATCATCTCTACTTTTGTGGATACCGCTACGTTAGGCAGTGAGGCCTTTGCTTTTAGGTGGGTTTGCGGTTATCTGCTTGTACATTGTATATCTTTTTGTTGGATCTAGTATTCTCCATCTACCACTGTTTGTATATGACTTGGAGACGACTTGTGATGATTCGGTGTTGTATTATTTTGGTAACTTTGGGTGCCGTGCTCGTGGGAGCCGGTTATGTTGGAAAGCTTACTTCTTTTTGCAGTCTTTCCTTTGTTATTTCTTCGCTTCGGCGTCGTATACATGTTGTGGTGATTGTCCCCGCCGTTGGGCGTTATTTTGCTCGCATTTAGGATGCTTTATATATTATCTATGCTGTACCCGTTTTCGGGGCTTGTTTTTACAAAGGAGGTGCTGCCGAAATTTTCAAGAAGGAAAACTAGAGTTAGAGATTTTACTTGTGATTTTCCAAATGTTAAAACTATGTTTTTCTCCGTTGATCTAGATTTTGGTGGTTTAGATTTCTGGGTTTCGTCTTACTTGAGTTGCCGGCGCCTGTAGACTTACGTAGTTTAAGTGCCGGTTACGGGCCAAATTTTGGGTCGTGACTTGCGAGGTCATCAGATTGATTGATTTTGGCTAGAGGAGGCTTCACGCAGGTACGTTGAGAGTCGATAGAAAATGATCGAATGTCAAACACCGATTTTTCCAAGTTTAAGGTATTCGGAAAAACATGCAAGTAATTCTGTGAACCCTCTAGAAGAATGAAACCCTAACTCGGCATAATGACCATGGAAACGCTTTTGAACCTTAGGGTTTGCAGCAGTTCCGTGGTGCCATTAATGAGGCTTGGGTTTGCCCTTCTATGGCTGGTCTATAGGTACTGTAGTATGTACTGGATATTATTAAATTGTGCTCAAGCATTGAGCTCTCGGGAAATTATACGACTTTGATGAATCGATCGAATAGTTCGACGTCATCCGGATATCATGTGATGGGATATATTACTTGAGAGACTTTAGGTATGAGTATAGCCGTTTTAGCGCAGTCCATACAACTACGAAGAGACGAGTCCGAATCAGTCGACATTAGAGAAAATTGGAGTAAGAGGTTCGTACGAGATTTTGATGAGATGACGTTCCACTCCGTTGACATCAAAGATGTGATATGCATGCAGACGCGTTGAATATGGATATATCTTCCAGAAGGAGTCGTGATGAGTATGCAGCCGTTCCGGAACAAGAAATAGATTTAGTAAAGGGTGATAACTTCCGGGCAGTTCGGCCGAAACGAGATTGGGAGAGACCCCGAAAAGATCTTCTGGAATTACTAAACGAGAAAACTTGGACCCATGATCAGTTGTATTACGCACACCCAGTAGGCCAGAGTTCGGCAGCATCGACGAGACATGTTATGAGTGACCATGATAGTTGGCCAGAGGTCTATAGAGGATGTGCCAGAGCGGAACTGTTTCCGTCATCGTTCCATATTGGGCCGTTGAGCCGAAGAGCTATGTAACTAGCAATTCGCATTGAGAGAGGCGCCAGGCCATGAACAGGAGGCAAGTGGATATCTTGCTCTGCTATCTTTGGATGCACCGACACTTTCTTGATTTTGAAGGAAGGACATATCGACGACAGTGTTTACAATTTGCGACTTGTTGATTCGAATATGACGTGTCCGTCATTTTGGATTTCAGTATTTTGGGCGATATATTTGCATGATTGAGATTTTTTGCACCACGGTTGCACTCGACTTCGATTTGATGCCATTCTTGATGTTGATTTTGATTTCATGCCTATGGTATGCATGTGATTTGACTTGTGCCTTCGGTGTTGTTTTCATGCACTTCAGTATTTTGATTCGATTTTTTTCACGCTGATGCACGTGGTTGTGAGATTATATACCACGGTATACCTGATTTGGATTGATGCATGATGTATACCGTCGATTTCGATAGTGATATTCAATATTTGTTTTCGTGCACCTTGTGCACTTGAGTTGGATTCTTGCGCATACTTGGCGCGCTTGATGCGATTTTGGTGCACACAAGATGCACTAAATCGGGATTCTTCATGCATATCAGATGCATCTGATATTGCTATCAGGCACACTCGTTGCCCTGGACAGGTGTTTTCGTGCACACCCGTTGCACTTAGCTTTGGTTTCTGTGCACATGTACAGCACATTCATTGATTTCGATTTCCGTGCGCACCAGACGCACGTGGCATTCTTATACACATTTAGGGATTGGTTACTCTTGGAGCCGTATGTTTTATGATATTTACTATTTAGTGTAGTAGCTGAGCAGGACTACTCAGAGGACAGTACCTTAATATGTTTTTGCATTCATTGATAGTTACCGAAGAGATTTCTAAAAAGGAGCTATAATCTCAGTATTTACCTACGTGTCCGAGATGACACGAAACATTAACGAAGGAAACACTTCTAATTTATTTTCAAAACGGCAGGACGTGTATGTTAAACAAAGGATATATATATATATATATAGTTATTTTCTTACAACAAACGTCCGCTAATTGTGACGTGATACACGCATCGCACAACGACTTGAAAAAGGTTTGGCATTCATTTCTTTTTAGATGTTTTGACGAGTTTACTACGATGCGTACTATGTACATGTTATAGTTTGAGTATATCATGTTGGTTTTCATATTGGACTTTGATATTGATATCTTTAACATAACTCCGATGATTGCGTGATACTTGACGGAGTTTGATTTTGAGTTATATACTCGTTTTTCATGCGCATGCATTGCGCTACGATATGTTTTATGTATTTATGATTTCGGAGTCCCGACGATTTGATCATGTTACTGAAATGTTTTAGTACTTGAGGGGTTTAAATTTAAATTCGGGAACCGAATTTATTTAAGTGGGGAAGACTGTAACATTTCAGAAAAATAAAATATTATTTTTGGGAATTTATATAAATGAATAATAAATATTATGAATATTTTAATGTGTGAAAATTAGTTTTAATGATATGGTATAATTATATACCGATAAATTGGAAAGTATTTGGAAATTTATAAGAATTATTGAATTGAGGGTGTTTTATGTGATATGAGCATTTATAGATTTTTAAATACTTATTTCTAAAAGGGTTAAATGCTAAACTCGATTAATTTTCACTAATCGTGCGTTAATCCGGTTTATGTGCACTTGTAACATTTTATTTTTACCATGGCTTTATTCATTATTTGAAGAATGGTTTTTGATTTTTAGAATGGAAATGGGAAATAAAAGAAAAGAAAAGATTAAAGAATGTGGCATGGGGAGACAAGGGGGTATGGGCAAGAGAGAGAAGAGAGGGAGAGGGTGAGGGGTTCTCTTGACCTTGGCCTCATTTTCTTTCCTTCATTTTTTCCCTCCTCTTCCTCTTCATGGCTGCCCTCACTCTTCCACCTCCTCTAACCCCTCACAACACCACCAAAACTACATCAAAACCTTGCATCTTCTTCATTAAATACATGCACAAGCTTACTCCAAGCATGGGGAACCAAGAAAGTTTGGATTTGAGTACTTGGGGCAACTCAAGAAAATTCTTGAGTTGCCAAATGAGGTAAATTTTTAACCATTAGTGTAGTATTTGATTTACTTTAG
This sequence comes from Agapanthus africanus, assembly GCA_030015575.1. NCBI lineage: Eukaryota > Viridiplantae > Streptophyta > Magnoliopsida > Asparagales > Amaryllidaceae > Agapanthus > Agapanthus africanus. Next base: position 391,180,361 of record JASDDO010000026.1, on the reverse strand, counting down.
CGTCTATATTAGTTTAAAAGTGATTAAGTGAGGTTTAATGAGGTTTGGAAATTCCAAGATGAGGGTTAGGGCTTTCCTTGAGTTGGGATGGTGTTTGTGAGTGTAATTAGTGACTACAACCCCTGTAGTGTCAGTATTTTGAACTGAACCAGAGACTAGAACCCCAAACCCCAAACTTAGAAATCTCTGATATCGGATTTGTGCAGGAATTGAGGTGTTATTGGAGATCTGCTATCATCCGGGGACCCTAGAATTTATTTAGCAAAGACTGAGAGATGTGTAGGAAAATTAGAAGCTAACTCCAAAACCCGAGACCACATAGGTAAGTTTGGGCCGCAAATAATCCCTTTTTGGCCCCAATTTGCGGCCTTTGTGTGAGAAAATTGGCTCGTTCTTGGTCCATTGCTCCATTTAAGGCAAATTAGACCTACCCCATATGCAGAATTGGCTAATTTCACCTGAAACGAAATCTGGAAGTGTTTTCTTATGTTGCTGCTTTGGTTTACAACTATTTATGACATGGATTTTAGTATTTGGTTTTTGACTCGGTGGTGTGACGTTTGCACGTCAATCTCGAGGGTTGTTCGATTATTCTTGCATGCGTAGACCATAGGTTTTAACATATGTGTGATTCGTGTGCCGTTTTGGTTTTTGTGCGTGATTTCTGTTTACGATGCTATGTGTGTATATATGTAGGTACCCTCATATGGACTTTGAACAACGAGGATGAGCATGGTGGCATTGACTTCGGCAAGCAAGGATCAAGATGAGTAGATATATATCTACGGGGGAAGTCAGGTGGATGGCGTATAGCACCCCCGCAGTTTCGTTGTGTAGCGTACGGATATATATATATATTTATAAATATGCATATCTTGAGACAGGTATGGTTAGCAAGGAAGGTTATAGGTGATCATGGGTTAATTTCTGGTGTAATTGGATGAAGTGTCGTTAGTTGGTTTCTTAGTCGCGAAACCCTTGAGTAAAAGTTTACACACACACACATGCACACACGAGTTATATTTTGGTGTATATGATATATATATATATATGTGTGTGTGTGTGTGTGTGTGTGTGTGTGTGTGGATGTGTAATACATGTGTATATATATATATATATATACGCATACGCGTTTAATGAGGATAGTATATGATACTTGGAGATGAGTCGATATGATCGGGCATGATGCTGTGAGATCGGTAATGTGATTTGGGTCGTGTTATGATATACTACATGATAGTATAGTGGATCGATGGGTGATGTGTTTTCATACACACGCGATATATGCTGATGGTATCGGAATGTATTCGACTTAGATCAGTACCGATAGTTCATGATATGATGATAATGATACCAGTTAAATAATGAGATAAATGTGATAGTTAGCCCGTACCCCGATTTTAGGATGCCGTACGATAGATTTACCGTACGAGATATAATTATAATGATAGATCCGCACTCTTGACTCGAGGATGTCGTATTACAAGTTTTATCGTACGAGACGCTGTTAAGGCGGGATCACCGACTACTAGATATATCGACTCTGACTTAGGTGGTTTTCCTTACCCCTTTTGGTTAGTCTCTTAGCCTTGTCTTTTAGTTTACTTAGAAGATGTTAGATTTGGACTCGAGTCATGCTTATTGCCAAAACTAACGAATCATGAATATTTTAAAAACAGGCCAAGGGATACTACGAATATTTCAAAGGACGTACCTTTTCTTAAAAACACCGTAGCCCCTATTTTCTAAACATCACGATTCGTGCTATTTCAAATGCCAAAACTGTATGACTTGTATATATAATGTATTTTCTTTATTGTCGCGTTTACTATTCGTTTTCCATATATTCTTGCTATTCGCATCGCATTTCATGCTTAAATGTGTTTTATTAGTTGTTATGAACCCATGATGCCAGGACACCAGCACCATTACCGATGATGCGTATGCTCCACGTACTCCTTCTTGCCGGCTCACACACATCATCATCGGTAATTTTCATGTCACGTACAAATTAGAAAACACTAGTTCATTGTATAAACTGCTAGCTGATAGTTTCGACATAGTACTAGTGCGTTTGCTATTATATGCTAGCTTAGACATTGCATTTATTACTGTGATATCTCATGCGTGTGTATTTTCATTTGTCATGCAATATTATGGGGCTTTATGCCGGTATTCACTGTTTATTGACTTTTGATTATGGAATTCGGATTTCCATGAGATTTATGGATTTGGAGAAACCGCAATGATTTTATAAACTCATTATCATTTTCAAAAGATAGAAATTGTGGTTTTCTCATGATATGATGTGAGTTATGTCCACCATGAGTTTTCTCGGCCCTTGAGCAGTATCATACACCCGATAAGAGGAGGAGGAAGAACCGTCTGCGGGTGCATGGTGGGCCCGGTACGGTACCCGGGGCAAGATGGTCGCAAATGATGGCGTTGAGCCTGGCAGGGGAGCGCTACCGACGGGTTATTTATGACGCGGAGGATACCGACGTTGTCATGAGATTGATATTTGGGCCAGTCCGGATTACCGGAGCCCGGGGCCAGTCCGGATTGCCGGAGCCCAAGATATTGAGACATTGAGATATTGGGATTATATGATAGGGGCCAGTCCGGATTGCCGGAGCCCGAGATATTGGATATTGGGATATATATTTTGTGTCGATACTTGACACGGATTCTATGTTGATTTCATTGATGATATCTCGATTTTTATATACAGAAATCTCACTAAATTAAGAAAAAAGTTTTTCTCATGCAAGATGTATTCTGTTTTCATTCATAATGCATTTGTACATCATAGTTGTGATATGTTGCTACCTGAGGCACTGACACGAGCACTTGCTATTACACTTATGTGTATATCTATCAGGGTTATATATTATCAGTATATTATTTTATGACCTAGGATAGAGTCATACATTCGATTTCTGCGCGGTGATGTTTTCTACTCACGAGTTCTCAACCCCCGTTGTGCCACAGTTTCTTGCAGGTTTTGCCGTATAGGTTTTGTTGCGGTTTGCTGGCACATTGTTCCTTCCGGGTGATTGCTTTGGTAGGTGGGTTCACTCGCATCGTGAACACTGTCGTATTTTATTTATTCCTATTGTATATAGTAAACTCCATCAACCAGGCTTGTATTAATTTATAGACTTAGAAGACCAGTATTTATATTCTTTCGGCCATAGAGTCGCGCGCTGTATTATTATAGTTTTTCTCTGGTTTTCTTGATGATATTGGTTTTCTTTCTGAGTTTGGATCCTCTCCCTTCGGCGTTATATATTCTATGTCTTGCGTGGTTGTATCCGCCAATTGGCGTAGAGCTAGCTCCCGCTTGGGGATTCCTTTATTCATCATTTATGTATATTATTCATGTTTGTACCCGTTTGGGGCCAGTATTTACAAAGGAAACTCTGCCGAAATTTTTGGAAAAGACTTGATGTTTTAAAAATTCTTACTACGGCATATTTTGTGAAAACACTTGCTTTAAAACTAAAGTTTTTCCTTTACTCTCTTTTCAACTGGTTTAGATTTTTGGGCTTTTGGCTTACTTGAATTAGGTGGGGTCTTATAGACTTCACATGATTCAAGTGCCAGTCACGTGCTATTTCGGGTCGTGACAGATACAATTTGAAAGACTCTTCGGCATCTTGGGTATGAGATACTACAACAACTGGCCTTAGTGAAAGTGGGAAATTGTTAGTTATATGTATGCCCTAGAGGCCATTATTGTACATGTGATGTATATTATAGTGGATGCTTGGATATATATATATAGGACTTTCTTGCTCGACATGATAGTATGCTATCTGGTTGCTCTTTATCATAACATGTTGACTTGTATATATGATGTTGTCTTGCTCTCACATGTTGATAAAGCTCTTAGCTTGTGTACTTGACTACCAGGACTATGATGGAGATCATACTAGTGGGGCCAAGGGTAGTCTGCAAGTACACCCTAAAATTGTTCCTAGTCGAGGGTGTATCGAGACAGGGCCTCAATATTCCAGAGTAGGCTAGCGTATATGCATCTTACCCATATGATGGGCGATGGATGATCCCACATCCATAGGTGTTTGACATCAAAGATGGTGTACGGGTGCTCAGTAGAGACTGGGTACATTGAAAGGACTCGCCGAGAACTCCTAGTTGGTATTATACCTATCGTCAGATAGCAGTTCTCTGTTGACACTGGTACAGGTTAGTCTGTAGACCCGAGATCGTCATAGAGACTTGTGTGATTCCCACTTTGCCATGTTCAACAGAACGTGTACTTGATTTCCAACTTACCATGTTCAACAGAACGTGCAAAACGGTGGATTTTAGGTACAGTCCTGAATCACATGGAGGCAATGAGCGATAGGAGGGGATTCATCTCTCCCGGTATTGGGGGTTGATGTTGCTCTGTACTCGATTGGCCATAATGGCCAGGGCTGCTACGGAGATTTACTGATAAGTGTTATCAGTAGTTTCTCGACCCGTTATGAGCCTCACATCGGCACGACTTATCGGTTATTGGGGTCTGATGTTTACCACCCCTATACTAGATATGCGACATATCAGATGAAGAGACCGGATTGTACGGTACTGTTACTGACAGGCTTTTGTAGGAGTTAGAGTGGGCTTGCTTGCTGATCTTCTGATCGTTCAATACCCGGGTAGCTGTTACGTCCAGCTAGTACCGCTGATGGCATGTGGGTGCTTTATATGATCATCACTTACTGCCGGCGTATTGACGAGTCTTTAGAGTCATACACAGAGGTTTCACTGGCTCAGGTAAAACGAAGTAGGAGCACATATGTGTTATGTGCGGGACCGAGATTAATACGAGTATGTGATACCGTATTCTATTCTCGCGATATAAGGTATCGATTAGTTATATGTGATATAGCTGGGTTATCGAATCAAATGTTGATTCGATAAGTCGATACTGTATCGGTCGGTTATATGAGATATAGCCGGTTTATCGAATCAAGTGTTGATTTAATGTATATTTTTATATTTGATATATTTGTTTACATTATCTAATATTAGCTCACTTAAACATTTCTTTTTCTCACTTGTGTTCATAAAGTATATATGTGATATATATATTAATGTTTTTGTGTCATGCTTGATGATACACACTACATGGGTGTATGAGACTTACACCATGCTTATGATAATTGTGAAGATTATTTATTTTAGGTAAATCCAAAATTAATGGAATTTAGTCACATGCATGAAGCTTGTGGAAGCTTGTGGATGCTTTGACTTGGTCCACTAATTTTGTTTTACCTATGATATTTATTAACCTAACCATTATCACTTAGCCATAGTTATGTCTCTACATGAGTTAGTATATGATACAAACTCACCCATTGTTGCCATTCACTCTCTCATCTTTTATTTGCTTCATCTTCATCAAGAGCAAGAGAGAGCTCTCTAGGTTTTTAAGAGAAGAAGAAAAAGAGTGAGAAAATTAATTCTAAAGTAAGCAAAAATCCTACTTCATCATCCTCTACTAGATTAGCACTTTAGTATAGGGTGTTAGCTTCACTAATCCCACATTAGTGAAGAGGTAGCTTGGGTTAGTGACTCCTCGACGTAGATCATCTTTGGCCTCGAAGACTTCATGCAAGCTCGTAGCTTTCTTCTTGTGGAGCCGTTCAAGAGTCCGGGAGTTCAATGATCGCAGCGAAGGAACCACTACAAGGAGCTATAGAAGTGAAGGGCTGGACTACAAAGGTTGTAATCCCTACTCAATTAGTTGTAAAGTAGTTTACACATTGTATTGTCTAAATCTTTAGTTAAGATTCTAGGGTTAGGATTGTTTTGTACGGCAAATTTTTGAAAATGGCATGGACGATGCCTCTTAAAACCTTGCTGTCGTGCCGAACATTCTTACATACTCATAATCCAATGAGCACCTGTATACATCTTAGGTGAACAAACTGACCCCAATGGCTTGTGAGACCGGCCACCGCCCCTTATCGGGGTCTCGATCAGTATACACTAGTCTACTCTGGAGTATCGATGCCCAGTCTCGAAACTCCCACGACTAGAGACATTTAAGGATGTGCTTATAGACTATACAGCTCCCATGTATATGATCGCCATCATAATGTTGGTAGTCAAGCAAAAATCCTATGGGCTCTATCAACATGTAATAGTGATAGGTAATGCCACCTAATGTTGTACATGATGATAAAGACAAACCAGATAGCATACTATCATCTCGAGTAAGACTGCTCTACCGGTATATGTCCTCTCTCAATCATCATAATCACCTGCCTGCGACTATGATAAATTCTTTGAGGGCACTATAGCCAACATGATGAAGCTATCAAAGAGTTTGACTTCATCAAAAATGTAGATGAACCTTGTATATATAAGAGGGCTGTATAGAGTAAGGTGGTCTTCCTCGTATTGTATGTGGAAGACATACTCTTGATCGGAAACGATGTTCTTATGCTACACTCGGTCAAGCTCTTCTTATCATATAAGTTCTCCATGAAAGATCTTGGTGATGACTCCTACATCTTGGGGATAAAGATCTATAGAGATAGATCTAAACGGATGTTGGGATTGTCCCAATCCAGGTACATAGACACCATACTAAAGAGGTTTAGTATGGAAGATTCCAAGAGAGGTAATGTACCCGCTTGTTCAGGAATCACTCTCTCCAAAGAGATGTCTCCCAAGACTGATTTGGAGAGGGCCGCATGCAAGTGATACCCTATGCTTCGGCAGTAGGCTCTATCATGTATGTGAAGTTATGTACCAGACCGGATGTAGCTTACTTACTAGGTGTAGTTGGCAGGTCTTAATCAGATCCTGGGGAAAACTACTGGACAGCTGTGAAAAGCATTCTTAAGTACTTGAAAAAGACTAATGAAATATTCTTGGTGTATGGTAACGGTGAACTCCAAGTGGAGTCCTTTACCGATTCGAGCTTCCAGAGTGATAAGGACGACAGTAAGTCAGTCTCGGGTTTTGTCTTTACCCTCAACGGAGGGGCGGTGTGATGGAAGAGTTCCAAGAATGACACCGTAACAGACTCGGCGATGGAGGCTGAATACATCTCTTCCAATGATGATGCCAAAGAAGCTGTCTCGATGAAGAAGTTCATTGCTGATCTTGGTGTGGTTCCAACCATTGAGTATCCAATACCTGTGTATTTTGATAACAATGGAGCGGTGGCTTTGGCCAAGGAACCCAGGTCCCATCAGAGATTCATACATATTCTGAGGCGGTATCACCTGATAATCAGGGAGATAGTAGATCGCCGAGAGATCGAGGTCAGAAGAGTTGACACGAAGGACAACATAGTGGATCCACTCACGAAGGCCCTCCCTCAGATACAGTTTGAGAGACTTTTTGTAATGTTGGGTATGAGATACTACAACACATGGACTTAGTGCAAGTGGGAGATTGTTAGGAATATGTATGGCCTAGAGGCCATTATTGTACATGTGATGTATATTATAGTGGATGCTTGGACATATATAGAGAGGACTTTCTTACTCGACATGATAGTATGCTATTTGGTTACTCTTTATCTTAACATGTTGACTGGTATTTTTTACTGTCTTGCTCTCATATATTGATAAAGCCCTTAGGATATGTACTTGACTACCAGGATTATGATGAGATCATACTAGTGAGGCCAGGATGGTCCAAAAGAACACCCTTTAATCAGTTCCTAATCATGGGAATATCAAGAGTAGGGCATCGATATTCCAGAGTAGACTAGTGTGTACGTTTCTTGACCCTTAGTGGGCGATGGTTGATCCCACAACCATTGGTGTGTGACATCAAAGATTGTACACAAGTGCTCATTGGAGAATGGGTACAACGAACAGGACTCACCGAGGACTCCTAGTTGGTAGTATACCTATCGTCAGATAGCAGTTCTCTAGTGACACTGGTACAGGTTAGTCTGTAGACCCGAGATCGTCATAGAGTCTTGTGTGGCTCTCACTGTGCTTTGATTTCCTCCCTACCACGGCTCAAAGGAGTCATGCAAAAAGGTGGATTTGGGTACAGTCCCGAGTCACATAGAGGCAATGAGCGATAGGAGGGGTTTCGTCTCTTCCGATATTGGGAGTTGATGTTGCGCTATGCTCGATTGGCTATAACTGAAAATCTCTGGCCAGGGTTGCTGAGATTTACTAATAAGAATTATCGGTAGTTTCTCAAACCGTTATAGGCCAGACATCGGCATGACTTATCACGTTACTGAGGTCTGACGTTTACCACCCCTATACATGATATGCGACATATCAGACGAAGAGACCGGACTGTACGGTAGTGTTACTGATAGGCTTTATGGAAAGTATGGACGAGCTTGCTTATTGATCTTCATATCGCTCAATATCCGGGTAGCCGTTACGTCCAGCTAGCACCGCTGACGGCTTGTAGGTGATTGATATGATCATCACCTACTGTTGGCGTATTGACGAGTCTTTAGACTGCCACACAGAAGTTTCCTGGTTCAAGAGAAACGAAGTAGGGTACATATGTGATATGTGCGTGGGCCTGATTAAATACGTGTATGTGATGTCATATTTTAATCTGGCAGTTACCTGTTATCGGTTAGGTTATAAGTGATATAACCAGTTTATCGAATCAAGTGTTGATTTGATAATGTGATAAACAGATAAATGATATTAGTCGGTCATATGTGATATAACCGGATTATTAAATCAAGTGTTGATTTAATAATTTGATATAAATTATATTTGATATAATTATATATTAACTAATATCATTAGCTCACTAATTGCTTTATATATATATATTAATATATATTTGATATATATAAATATATATTATTATATGAAGCATGGCATGTTTTTCTATTTTGAGAAAATAGAAAAATGAGGTGTAAATTGTGGTGATATTTGTGGAATGGGCAAGGCATGGGTTTTATTATTTGTATATTACTATTGACTCACTATTCAAGCATGGTTGTTATTGCATTTTATTCCATGTTTGAATAAGTGAGGAGATAGACATTCATTTTCTCTTTCTATGCTTGGATACTCTCTTGAGTTCATTCCTTAGCCATTTTCTTGAGCTCTTGCTTCCTCCTGCTCTCCACAATGTTCTTCACCTCAGTTCCAAGTTCAAACACTCACATGTGATATGAATCATTGAACTTGTGAAAATCCTAGTGAGTAAAATAAACCACTACTTCACCATCTCACATTAGATTAGCAATTTGATGTGGAGTGTTGCCTTCACTAATGAGATTAGTGAAGGGTTAGCTTGAGCTAGTGGACTTTGGGTAGATCGTCTTTGGTGCGAAGATCATGAAGAAGGTTCTTTCATCTTGAAGAGGAGCCTAGTGGAGTCGCGTGAACCACAACCCGGAGCTAGAGAAGAGAAGGACTCAATCTGCAAGGGTATAACCCTCTTTTACATCTCTAGTTTACTATATATCAAACTTTAAACCCTAATATTCTAGCAAAGATCTTGTATAGTCTAACTTAGCACCTAATAAAAATTAAAATTTGACATGCTTGATGCTATTAAAAACTCATGGTGGTGCTAGGGTCGAATTTCAATGTAGTTGTGACTTAATTGGATACATGGTTGCGTATGTTTGGCTGAGAGTTGGAAATAAGCACACGTAGCAGACGGACAAGGGGCACTAGGAATGGATTTAGTGTTGGAAAGCTTACTTAAACTCAAAAATCTCATTTCTATGTCCTTCTAATCCCAGCTACTTCCGATTATCCCAACATAAATTTAAGAACGACAAAAGACAAGTGCAAGACTAATCCTAACTCTACTAACCAATCTTAACCTTAACAAGTTTACTTGAACATAAATACGAACACGTAGGATAGAATTGAACATAAACATATACAATTTCATTAACTCGTCTAAAGCAAGAACGAACAATAAAAACCATCTCTCAGTGGAAGACCCGTACTCAAACGGCTAGTTGCAAAGCGACACCGTCTTGATTGCGGTAAGTAGAAAAAATATAACAAAGCGGAACGCATATTATAATATACATAGCGTAGTTCCACTCGATCAATCAAATGGCGTCGTTGCCGGGGAGACGGTAACGTATTTTCTTTCTTGTTATTCGGGTTAATATTTTTTTACTATATATAAAAAATATATAAATAAATAAATAAAACATCTTGTAATTTTTCAGGCTAATTTTGAGCAAGTACAGTGATCAACTCAAGAAACAAAGGCTTTATTATAGAAGAACATTGTCACGACCCGAAATTGGAATGTGACGGCCCTAATACTACGCAACGTCTATAAGCGTAACGCGGTAAAAGAAAGCCAAAACCCAGAAATCTAAACCATTAAAATACCAGAAAAGATAAGAAACATTGTTTAAAAGTCTTTGAAATCACAACCCAAATTCTTTAAAAGTCCAACTTTATTTCCTTTAAATTTCGGCAGCACCTCCTTTATAAAAACCAAACCCAAAAATGGGTACAACATAAATATAAAGTAAAGCATCCCCAACGGGAGCAAATCCATGCCCAAAGGCGGAAAACAACCACCACAACAAATATACGACGCCGTAGCGAAGAAATAGAAGACGATAGAAAGGAAACTGTATAAAAGACAACATAATATACAATATCGTCCTCACCAAGTCTCTTAAGTCAATATGAAAATAGTAGATGGAGAGTACAGGGATACAACGAATATACAATACAACGAATAAACACAAACCCACCTAAGCAAACTGCACACTGTGAGCTGATGCGGTATCCGTAGCAAAAGATGATAAGATGTGTGATAATAGCCTGCCTCTGACTATCCTAAGGAACACCTGCAAAAACTGTGGCACAACGGGGGTGAGTTGTCAACTCGTGAATAGTAAATAACATATCCAGGTAATCGCGAGTATGCACGTACAGCGTGAATCTAACATGTCCAATTAATAGCAATAAAAAGTCATATGAATGCAATAATCATGAAAGGTACACTAGCAGGTGTAACTAATACATGAAGCAATGCATATAAATAAAGGTATGTAAATGCAACAGTCATGAAATGTACTCTAACAGGTACTACTAATACATGAAGCAGTGCATAAACAATAAATGTGAAGTATGGAATGAAATATGTCATTTCCACGGAATCCTGACATCGTGGTAGGATCACAATCCATCAAGACAAATCCAAATCCCAATTCCTCAAATCAGCCCCCAAATTGGCTCTCATATCATATAAGTCTGACAAATCCTGAATGTACAATATCGAATAAATCTCATATATCCTGAATGTACAAATCAGCAATCTCATAAATATCCTGTATCCAATATCAAATGAATCACCTATATCCCAAATCAAATTATCAAGTAAAAATCTAACATCCTAAATATACTTGCATGAATAAATATGATGATGTATATAATTTAATGTCAATACAAATATATTAGCGTCCCATTCCACTAATATTGGTGTAAGGGCGGCCTAAACCCCTGTTATATATACAAAGGAGTAAAAAGGAATATCATGAAACCAATGTGTCAAGCATCGACACAGAAATGCTGGTCTATCAGGTGCAGTCACCACGACTGGCCCCCTGATAGGTACGAATCACACGCTATCCGAAAAGCACGAGTGCCTAGCTCTGACCCTCATCTTTCCACGTATCTATACGTACATGACTCCCAACGGTATCCCCATTATAACCGCCGAGTCATTGGTAATGTCACCGGAAAGTATGGTTCCCCCACTAACTCATCTCCTCACTGAGATTCTTGCCCCGGGGTACCTCCGGGCCCCACCATGTACCCACACACGGACCCCTCCGTTCCTCGCGTGGGGTATATATATATCCGAACCGATAAATCTCATGGTGGCTGCTGAAATATCATATCAAGGGAAACATGGTTTTTCAAATAATGCATAATTTCATGAACTCCCACGGTCCCCAAATCCAGAAAATATCATGAAAAATCCATATCTCAATGCGAAAATCCATGAATATAATATATGCAACATAAAAGGAAATGTAAGCATATAAAGGAAAAACCGCTAATTAACTGCATCAAGTTAATATAAATATCATGCGGTTTCTAATTTTCTCCAATTCTAAAATAACATTAGGTAAAGGTAAACATGTAGCTATAACCAGATGTATGTGAAAACATAAAGGTATAGCAAGATATATGTATCTACCTATAAGTAATGATGTAGTATACCCCCTGGGTATAAGTGAAATAGGTAGGCAAGGTATACCTGTAGCTATGTCATAAAGTGTGCATGTACCTATCACTAATGATACAATACTCTATAGGTATACAGGTAACTAGCATATAAGTATGTCAGAGCAAATGTGTAAGCATGTAGGTATACAAGTATGTTATAAGTCAATGCGTAAAGAAATATGAATCAAAGTCTCAATGTCCCTAACCAAGCAATATCATATATATAAGTGGGTTGTGCGTGACATGGCAATTATTGACGGTGTGTGTAGCATGCAATCAGTGCTCGCGCAACATGAATCGTCAATAATATGTGCAGTGTCCTAAGAATACTAGTCCAAGCACAACAATATCTAAGTAATAGGGTAAATGCGCAAATTCTAAATATGACGTAGAATATGCGACAGAAATAACATATCTAGCCCAGACACATAACGCCATGCGGGCGATTCCCCTGTAGATGTTAAATCTACTCACCAACGCTCCTGGCTAAGTGAAGCCTACCACCTGTTTTCCCTTGTCGTGGCGTCCGAAGTCTCCGCTTGCGAACCTAAAATTTCACAAACACATCACATAAGAAAAAATCCTAAAATGACGAAAAGAGAACGAAACGCGATGAAAACGCCCGGAAAATTACACTGCGCGCTTAGCGCATCTATCGCGCACGACATCGGCCAAAAACCCTAATTGGGGTCGCTAAACTACAAAACACTAAGTCTAGACCCCGATCGTCCCGTTCGCACAACATAATACAAAAATTACGAGGAATACAATAGATATAACCTCGCAACGACCAATCGAACCCACGTCGGAAAACCCCCGAAATCTAGAAAGCAACCTATCGCAATATTTCGCACTAGTTTCAAGCTAATGCATATCTAGCGATTACAAACACCTTAAAATAGCTTAACTAAGTTATCTAAACCATTTCTATATTTTTAACACTTGCAAAATGAGTTTTAGCAAAAACCTTGTAAGCAAAAATCCTTAATTAAACAAAATATTCATTAACAATAATTAGCATTTTCTACTAGGTTAAGCTTTTCCTAAACACAAATTAACAATTAAATTAAATATTAAATACTTAAATTAAGCTTTAACCTTAACTTGAATTTCTAAAACCATTTCAAGAATTTTGAAACATGAAATTTAAAGCTTAAACTAACATCTTATTAAGCTAGCATAAAATATTAAGTAACAATAAGAGATTAAGGTTAGGGTTTTATACCTTCAAGAACACCACTTGAATCAAGAATAAAACCAAACTTTAGCCTCCAAAATCCTCACTAGAATGAAGATCCAAACAACTTTTGTGAAGAAAAATGAAGGTTTTGGATTTTATTTGAATTTCAATGAATTAATTTGGATTTTTCATGATTTATTTGTGCAAGAAATGATGAAAAATGAGTGAGGAATAACAAGGGCAGCAAGGGGGAGAGAGAGGCCTGCCATGAGGGTGTGGGGGATGTTTTGTGCAAAAAAGAAGAAGAAAGTTCAAGTTTAATTCATTAATTGCTTCATTAAATGCAAAAATGACACCTTTTCTTTCATTTTCTTTTCTTTTTTAATTCAAAAACCTTTTGCACTAAAAAAATCTAGATATTTAAAAATAAGTTTCCAAAATATTCTAGTGTCAAAAAATAAATTTATTCTTAAGAAAAGAAATTTCCCGATTTACGTGCACCAAATACCGCTTAAAATAATATTTTATTTGGGAAAATTCTATCTGAACCAAAACCTCCCAAATACCCATAAAGTTACCGCACAAGCTTTATTTTAGCTAAAAACTGTGCCGGTAAGTTTATACGGACGTTTGATCGAAATCGGGTTAAAACGGGAAAAACCGAAAATTTTGCCCTAAAACGGGAAAATTCACAAAACGATTTCTAAAACGTTACAATTTCCCCCCCCCTTATAAAAATTCGTCCCCGAATTTAAAATTTTCACTAAGCGTGCCTTCAATAAGAAGAGTACAAAACTCCTAATTCTCGCTCGCAGCTTCCCGAGTGATCATCTCACTATACGGCTACGTCCAAGAAAACTCTCCACAGATAGCAAGACCCTTGACCGAAGTTTCTCCACCTGCCGGGCCATTAACACCAATGGCTGCCGGTGAGCGAAAAAATCACGTCAAAGCAAATGGTCTAATGCTGAATCATGTGAAAAAAAGTCATGAAGGTAATTGCAAAGTATCAACACAAAGAATGCGGGGTGAAAACTCAATAATCTGGGCAGAAGTGCCAAATTAAAGGCAACGAACTAACTCGCTTAAAGGATCTCAAAAGGACCTACAATCCTGGGATAAGATTCCCAAAACTCCACACGTCATTTATCAGAAAATCAATAGGAATACATGATCTCCCACTGCGAACTCAGGCCTGCGACCACCCTGGTCGGCATAAGATCTCTGTCCGCACAGGACTGTCATTATCCTGACCTGAACAACTGGATCATCTCCGAAGTCTCTAGACTAGCTGGGTCCAAAAATCCAACAACGCAGAGTCAGGAAAAAAAAACAGATTGGTGATCGACACGACCTAACCCCTAAACCTAAAGGTTGCCAATTGCAGTGTCTCCTGATAACAACCATCGAAGGAGAATCCTAACAATGGTGAGTGACGATCCCCAACTGCCGACAACAACAACACGAACGCACAAACATATCCTCCAGAGTCGGTATAGCCCGCTCTCACAAACCCATCATCCTGCGGATGGAAAGATGGAGCTAAAGCTTAAGCAGTACCCAAGGCTTCCTGAAGTTTCTGCCCAAGACGGCAAGCGAACATGGTGCCTTCATTGGATACGACCCTCAAAGGAACTCCATGCAACTCACAAACTTAACAAAGAACAAATGAGCAAACCGAGTAAAACCGGACAACAAGCATCCGAATGGTTCACACCCTGACTAAACCTGGGTAGACCCATAACGAAATATTCATGGAGATCTGCTCCCATTCCCACTTCGGAACGGTTTAAGGTTACAACTCTCCAGCCGGTCTCAGATGCTCAACCAAAACACACAACAAGACAACACCTTGAAACGAAATCCGAAACTTCTCTTTACATCCTTGCCCACCCGTAACTATCTCACAAGTCACGTCAAATGCTGGTGGAACTTGAATGAGTACAGAGAGTTGACAGATGTTCCTGCTCTAGGATTTCACGTCTCTACCCAATAATATCAGGTACACAAACGCATCCCTAAACTCAGCACACCCTTGTCACAATTCAAGGACTCCGAATCATTACCCAGCCGAGTATGCTCAAGTATTTCTGACGAACGAGCATCGACGGGCAGTGTCTCGCGAAAGCGATTAAGGAAAAGTGGTTGGGCGCGGACATGAGTAAGTTGTCCCCTCAGTAGAGGCGAACTTAAGCTATACTCAACGATCGCACAAGAACTGTGAATCTGCAGAAGACTATCTCAACAATCAAAATCCTCTGCAGGAAGATGTACATTAAGCTCTGGTAGTCCGTGAAAATCTGACACGACTCTCAAACAAGTAGTGTCTCCAAATCTCCAACGCAAGACCACCGCGGCCATCTCCAGATCGTGAGTGGAATATCCTGCTAGTGCTTCCTCCAAATGTAGGGAAGCAAAAGCGATAACTTTATAGTGCCGCATCAGCGCAAAATCGAGCCCCACTCGCGAAACATCACAGTTACACAAAAAAGTCGCCCGAACCAGAAAGCAAAGAAAGAACTGATGCAGTTGTTAATCGAATCTTTAACTGCTGAAAACTCCGCACACATGCCTCAGTCCAAAGAAAGAAACCTCCACTCTGGTCAATTCAGTCGATTGTGCAGCACTACACTAACGATCCTGCATAAAACGGCGGTAGAAACCTGCTAAGCCCAAAATCTGCGGACCTCCTTCCTGCACACAAGTCTGGGCCTAAGCTGTATGGCTACGATCTCCCTCGGAACCTTACAAAACCGTCTCCCGTGACTACAAGACCTAGGAGTCAACACAAACAAGCCTGAAGGAACACTCCGAGAATCTAACAAACAGCTGGCACTCTCCCAGCATCTGCATAACAAATCCTCAAATGCTACTCCTGTCCCTCAAGACACATTAAAATAGACCAGAATGTCGTGAATAACACAACAATAACTGGTTGAGAAACGGCCTGAAGAAATCCGGTTCATCACATCTACTAATGCTGCTAGGGTATTGGTGAGTCCAACGACACCACCAAAACACACAAAGCCCGTAGCACACACAAGGCAGTCTTCGGAATGTCATCACTCCGAACCCGCAACAATGATGACCGGATCCCGAACAAACATAGAAAATGTCTCTCACTCTGGAGCCGATCAAAGAAATCGTCAATGCGAGATAAAGGATACCTATCCGCACGATAAGCCGGTTCAATTGGCGATCCATCAATACACAACCTAAACTGTCGTCTTCCTCCTTGATGAACAAAAATAGGAGCTCCTCAATGTGAAACACTCAGACGCACTAGCCCCCCAACAAACAACTCTACAGCTGATCCTTAAGCTCCCTAAGCTCCGTCGGCTCATCTGGAACAACGTCGGAAAACTGTTGCACGATAAGAACCCGGTCCAACAAACCCTCTGTGGCTCCGATATCACGAATGAACGCAAAGAATCCTCGACATTCTCTCCTCAAAAGCCAACTAGCGAAAAAGGCTGAATTCAAGCTGTGAGAGGCGACACCACTGTCCCCCTGCACAACAAGAACTGATTTACCGGGAAAACAAACCTGACTGTTTCCTCACGGTAGTCCACAGACGCCTAGCACGTAACTAACCAGTCCGTGACCAGGAGAACGTCAAATCCAACATCTCTAGAAGGATCAAGTGACGGATGAATCTCCTAACCGATTGGCATACGACTGAAATACGTGTCGCGCAACAAAAGAATCGCTGACAGAAGTTAACACAACAAACGACTGATCTAGCTAACACGAATCCCCTCGTCCCATACCTCTGCTACTCCCGTAACGGTCACGAAAGCTGTCTCGATGACTAATCCTCTGTCTCTGAGCTGATACCCCGGTACGAGTCCTCCATGGTTCCGGAACTCCCGAAGTCTCTGGAATACGTGTCTCGTCAACTAGGGCTGCATCCACTGGTGCTAAGTAGGTGACGGACTGTTGCATGCTGATCCCAAGGAACAACTGTGTAACAGGGGTGACAACCTCATGTCGCTGCGCTCGAACGACATCAACTAATGATCTCATCGTCTGGCGCAAGTCCTGCATCTCTGCCACAAGCCTAGCGATACTATCTGTCGAAGGCGGATCCGTCTGCACCTGTGCAACGAGCGTGCCATCCTGGTCAGTCCTCGTCCTACACGAGTCAATTCTGACCTCGGCCTTCGCTGCACCTCTCTGAGTCCCCATAATCATCGGCGGCAAAGGCTATAAATAGGGATAGGATTCGATATGAACACGGAAATCGAATCACAAGGATATGAATCATCAAGGAAGGAATTTCAAGCAATTGTACTTAGGTCACTTTAGGCGGAGTACTGCATCGTGAGTATGCTGCAGACATACACTCACTACGTTACTCTGCTTAGGCTACCTACTCCATCATACCAAGGTCATCCTACACTCCGAAAGGTAAAACCTAGCGCTCTGATACCAACTTTGTCACGACCCGAAATTGGCACGTGATGACCCTAATACTACGCAACGTCTATAGGCGTAACGCAGTAAAAGAAAGCCAAAACCCAGAAATCTAAACCATTAAAGTACCAGAAAAGCGAAGAAACATTGCTTAAAAGTCTTTGAAATCACAACCCAAATTCTTTAAAAGTCCAACTTTATTTCCTTTAAATTTCGGCAGCACCTCCTTTATAAAAACCAACCCCAAAAATGGGTACAACATAAATATAAAGTAAAGCATCCCCAACGGGAGCAAATCCACGCCCAAAGGCGGAAAACAACCACCACAACAAATATACGACGCCGTAGCGAAGAAATAGAAGACGATAGAAAGGAAATTGTATAAAAGACAACATAATATACAACATCGTCCTCACCAAGTCTCTAAGTCAATATGAAAATAGTAGATGGAGAGTACAGGGATACAACGAATATACAATACAACGAATAACCACAAACCCTCCTAAGAAAACTGCACATTGTGAGTTGATGCGGTATCCGTAGCAAAAGATGATAAGATGTGTGAAAATAGTCTCCCTCTGACTATCCTGAGGAACACCTGCAAACACTGTGGCACAACGGGGGTGAGTTGCCAACTCATGAATAGTAAATAACATATGCAGGTAATCGTGAGTATGCACGTACAGCGTGAATCTAACATGTGCAATTAATAGCAATAAAAAGTCATATGAATGCAATAATCATGAAACGTACACTAGCAGGTGCAACTAATACATGAAGCAATGCATATAAATAAAGGTATATAAATGCAACAGTCATGAAAGGTACTCTAACAGGTACTACTAATACATGAAGCAGTGCATAAACAATAAATGTGAAGTATGGAATGAAATATGTCATTTCCACGGAATCCTGACATCGTGGTAGGATCACAATCCATCAAGACAAATCCAAATCCCAATTCCTCAAATTGGCTCTCATATCATATAAGCCTCACAAATCCTGAATGTACAATATCGAATAAATCTCATATATCCTGAATGTACTAATCAGCAATCTCATAAATATCCTGTATCCAATATCAAATAAATCACCTATATCCCAAATCAAATTATCAAGTAAAAATCTAACATCCTAAATATACTTGCATGAATAAATATGATGATATATATAATTTAATATCAATACACATATATTAGCGTCCCATTCCACTAATATTGGTGTAAGGGCATATATAACAGCGGCCTAAACCCCTGTTATATATACAAAGGAGTAAAAAAGGAATATCATGAAACCAATGTGTCAAGCATCGACACAGAAATGCTGGTCTATCAGGTGCTGTCACCACGACTGGCCCCCTGATAGGTACGTATCACACGCTATCCGAAAAGAACGAGTGCCTAGCTCTGACCTTCATCTTTCCACGTATCTATACGTACATGACACCCAACGGTATCCCCATGATTACCGCCGAGTCATTGGTAATGTCACCGGAAAGTATGGTTCCCCCACTAACTCATCTCCTCACTGAGATTCTTGCCCCGGGGTACCTCCGGGCCCCACCATGTACCCACACACGGACCCCTCCGTTCCTCGCGTGGGGTATATATATATCCGAACCGATAAATCTCATGGTGGCTGCTGAAATATCATATCAAGGGAAACCGGGTTTTTCAAATAATGCATAATTTCATGAACTCCCACGGTCCCCAAATCCAGAAAATATCATGAAAAATCCATATCTCAATGCGAAAATCCATGAATATAATATATGAAACATAAAAGGAAATGTAAGCATATAAAGGAAAAGCCGCTAATTAACTGCAACAAGTTAATATAAATATCATGCGGTTCCTAATTTTCTCCAATTCTAAAATAACATTAGGTAAAGGTAAACATGTAGCTATAACCAGATGTATGTGAAAACATAAAGGTATAGCAAGATATATGTATCTACCTATAACTAATGATGTAGTATACCCCCTGGGTATAAGTGAAATAGGTGGGCAAGGTATACCTGTAGCTATGTCATAAAGCGTGCATGTACCTATCACTAATGGTACAATACTCTATAGGTATACAGGTAACTAGCATGTAAGTATGTCAGAGCATATGTGTAAGCATGTAGGTATACAGGTATGCTATAAGTCAATGCGCAAAGAAATATGAATCAAAGTCTCAATGTCCCTAACCAAGCAATACCATGTCTATAAGTGGGTTGTGCGTGACATGACAATTTTTGACGGTGTGTGTTGCATGCAATCAGTGCTCGTGCAACATGAATCGTCAATATTATGTGCAGTGTCCTAAGGATACTAGTCCAAGCACAACAATATCTAAGTAATAGGGTAAATGCGCAAATTCTAAATATGACATAGAATATGCGACAGAAATAACATCTCTAGCCCAGACGCATAACGCCATACGGACGATTCCCCTGTAGATGTTAAATCTACTCACCAACGCTCCTGGCTAAATGAAGCCTACCACCTGTTTTCCCTTGTCGTAGTGTCCGAAGTCCCCGCTTGCGAACCTAAAATTTCATAAATACATCACATAAGAAAAAAATCCTAAAATGACGAAAAGACAACGAAACGCGATGAAAACGCCCGGAAAATTACACTGCGCGCTTAGCGCATCTATCGCGCACGACATCGACCAAAAACCCTAATTCGGGTCGCTAAACTACAAAACACTAAGTCTAGACCCCGATCGTCCTGATCGCGCAACACAACACAAAAATTATGAGGAATACAATAGATATAATCTCGCAACGACCAATCGAACCCACGTCGGAAAAACCCCGAAATCTAGTAAGCAACCTATCGCAATATTTCGCACTAGTTTCAAGCTAATGCATATCTAGCGATTACAAACACCTTAAAATAGCTTAACTAAGCTATCTAAACCATTTCTATATTTTTAACACTTGCAAAATGAGTTTTAGCAAAAACCTAGTAAGCAAAAATCCTTAATTAAACAAAATATTCATTAACAATAATTAGCATTTTCTATTAGGTTAAGCTTTTCCTAAATACAAATTAACACTTCAATTAAATATTAAACACTTAAATTAAGCTTTAACCTTAACTTGAATTTCTAAAACCATTTCAAGAATTTTGAAACATGAAATTTAAAGCTTAAACTAACATCTTATTAAGCTAGCATAAAATATTAAGTAACAATTAGAGATTAAGGTTCGGGTTTTATACCTTCAAGAACACCACTTGAATCAAGAATAAAACCAAAGTTTAGCCTCCAAAATCCTCACTAGAATGAAGATCCAAGCAACTTTTGTGAAGAAGAATGAAGGTTTTGGATTTTATTTGAATTTCTATGAATTAATTTGGATTTTTCATGATTTATTTGTGTAAGAAATGATGAAAAATGAGTGAGGAAGAACAAGGGAAGAAAGGGGGAGAGAGAGGCCGGCCATGAGGGTGTGGGGGGTGTTTTGTGCAAAAAAGAAGAAGAAAGTTCTAGTTTAATTCATTAATTGCTTCATTAAATGCAAAAATGACACCTTTTCTTTCATTTTCTTTTCTTTTTTAATTCAAAAACCTTTTGCACTAAAAAAAAAATCTAGATATTTAACAAGAAGTTTCCAAAATATTCTAGTGACAAAAAAATAAATTTATTCTTAAGAAAAGAAATTTCCCGATTTACGTGCACCAAATACCGCTTAAAATAATATTTTATTTGGGAAAAATTCTATCTGAACCAAAACCTTCCAAATACCCCTAAAGTTCGCGCACAAGCTTTATTTTTGCTAAAAAAAAGTGCCGGTAAGCTTATACAGACGTTTGATCGAAATCGGGTTAAAACGGGAAAAACCGAAAACTTTGCCCTAAAACGGGAAATTCACAAAACGATTTCCAAAACGTTACAATCATAACTAGGGAAGTGTGAAGAACAAGTTTGGAGCTCCAATATTTCAAAACCACCACGGAACCAGAGCTATTATGTGCAAAATGCAGCGGAACCGCGGCCATTCTTGGTCTTCGTGCCCCAGATTTTTTTGTGGTTTCTTCTCTGCTCTAAACTTCTCCTCTTGTCACGACCCAGAATTTAGCTCATGACCGGCACTTAAATCACGCAACGTCTAAAGGCGTAACGTTAATCAAGTAAGTCGAAGCCCAGAAATCTAAACTTTTTTTGCGGAAAATAGTGGAGGTGCGGTTTTGAAATAAAGGTATAATGAAATCAAGTTTTTCTTTAAATGCATAGGTAATAAAACATGAAATTACAAGTGGATTATATTGTAGTTGAAAACATTTTTCGTCCTTGAAATTTCGGGAAGCACCTCCCTTGTATATTTTGATCCAAAAACCACATACAAGCAATATATAGGCATCCCCAAGCGGGTGCTAGCACTTCGCCAATCGGCGCAAACACAACCACGCAAGTAAGCAAGAGATATATACGACGCTCAATGGCGAAGTTCAACACAGAAAGAATAATAAATCAAGACATCAAAAAAACCCTCAAAGAAGCGAACATACACCCATCGCTCTAAGTCTCGCAACTCAAGTCTTCTAGTCTATTAATATACAAATTCTAGTTTTTGATTGATAGAGTTTATCTAGATATAATAGAATAATAAGTAAAAGAGTGGGCACGATCCAATATGTGTCCCACCTACCAAAGCAAAACACCCTGGATGAAGCTGTGTGCCAGCGATACAGCTACTGATTTCCAAGCGGTCAAACCTGCAAAAACTATGTCACGATAGGAGTGGGTTGCCAACTCGTGAGTAGAAAATATCAGCTGATAGAAATCGAATAAAACAACGATTTCCTAGGTCATACGATATCATGAAGGTAATACTATGATATCTAAGGTGACCATGTATGCATATATGTCAACAATAGAGTCAATGCCAATAGCATGTAGAAATAAACATCTGACATCGTATGCCTGTATGCATGTGGAAACCATCCACGTGGCCATCAATGACACAAATCAATATCATGGAACCTGAGTGTCCAATATCGACACTCGAATCATCATGGAAACATGTGCCTGTATGTATGAGGATATCAACCACGTGTGTCCATCAACGACACATCAAAATCATGGAACCGAGTGTCCAACATCAACACTCAAAACATCATGAAACCCGTGTCCAGCATCGACACGTAAATCCTTATATCTCGGGCTCGATCAGTCCGGATCAACCCACGGGCTCTGTCAGTCTGGATCGGCCCATATCTATCTCACGACTCCGGTCGGTATCCTCTGGATAACCGCCGAGCACAAAACTATCACCGGTAGGTAGTACTCCCCTGCCAGGCTCATCGTCTACATCTCGAGCTTCTTGCCCTGGGGAACCTCACCGTGTCTACCATATACCCGCAGACGGTGCCTCCCGCTCCTAGAATTGGGTATGCTCACAACTCAGAACCGAGAAAACTCATGGTGGACACCTCGAAATATCATATCAAGAGAAACCACATTTTTAAAACAATACACAATTTCCTTTGAAATATAAGCACGGTTCTCAAATCCAGAGATCTCATAAAAACAGCATCTCAATGCATATAACCATAAAGTACAATATATGTTACATAGAACAGTAATATGAGCATATCATGTATATCATGAAAACATGTCATATGATAGTACTGAATAATGAATGTACTTACTGTTATGAATAATATCATGATATAGCAGTTCTACTGTGCAAGTGGCATGGCAATTACCGATGATGAATGTGTGTGAGCCGGCAAATCTGTGTATGTGTAACATGCACATCAACGGTAATTGTGCATGTGTACTAGCAGCTGATATCATATAATGGTAAATATCGGAAACATGTCACGTATCACACGAGGTATAAGCCAACAATTACACGAACTATTACAAGGTATGAAACTACGCATGAACCACACGATCAGTTTAAAAGATTCAAATCGTAGTTTTGAAAGTGGGGGCTACGGTGTTTTTAAGAAAAAGACACCATTTGAGAATCCGTAGTGTCCCTTGCGTTTTCCATTTAAAAAGGGCATACGATTCATCGGTTTTGGAATTAAGTATGGTTCAGGCGACACTTTACATCGGTGATCCCACTTCATAGCATCTGATATGGTAATATCCTTGATCATCGTTCTTAAATCATGACCGCGGATCAATCATCCAGTAATCTCGTCGCGTACGGTAATCCATCGTATGAGTTCATCAAAGAAGAATAGGGATTCTATCGTCCTACACAACAATAAGGGTACGAATCTATAGTCTCGTATGACATATCACTCTTTATTCTCATAAATATATTTATGTATAAATCAGTATCAATCTCATATCATGTCATCTTGCATAAACATCATATCTTATTAATCTCACCACATCTATCTCAATTTCAAGTCGTATCGATCTCGATCTCATATCATACCACTATCAACTCATACTTGTCCTCTTTCAATTCTATATATCATGCTTCATATCCTCATATCATATCTTCATATATTAATCTGAATCAACCTTAGCTATCATATCCGTGAGTTTATACATAGGTTTTCTCCAAACCATAGTTTATTTATATCACTCATCCATATCAATGGTTGCGGGGGTGCTATATGCCATCCACCCGACTACTCCCGTAGATATAAATCTACTCACCTTCAAAATCCTTGCTTAGCCGATGTCGATGTACTTCGTCGTCTCTGAAGTCCATGCGAGGGTACATACAATCAACACATATCGCAACGTTATTAAAACCAAGTCTAAAAACCGATACGGCACATGAAGTGCTCATAGGTTAGTGCCTATTGCCTACGCATTCCAAACAACCAGATAATCCTCATTCATTGACGTACAAACGTCGAACGACAAGATCCAAGCTCAAATACCAAAACCATGTTCCAGAATCGCAAGACCGAAATCAACAAAAAAGAAAATCACTCCCAGATTTCATCCTAGGCCAAACTATTGAATTTTGCATATAGGGTTGCTCTGGATATCACATCAGGGAACTATAAACCAAAAATCACCCAAATCTACCACTACTTGGCCGCAAGTTGCAGCCTAACCAATTAAATCTGCGGCCAGAAAAAATCATTAGGGGCTAGGGTTTCAGGGGGTGTTTCTAGGTTTCCTGCTCGTCTCATGGTCACGGGAACTTATTTTATGGTGGTCTCGGATCATCCCAGATTCCAAAATACTATCATAATTCTGTCGAAATTCTAAAGTCGGGAAATTCTAACTTCGTGTTTTGGGTTTAAGTCTTCTAATTGGTCCAGAAAATCATCACATAAGTCTTGTAAACACTCACTAAACCTCACTTGCATCATTACAAATCAAATCACCTACTAAGCCTCAACCTAGAAAATTCTAAGATCACTAAACAAGCTAAATCAAACCCTAACCTAACTAGGTGGTAAAGAAATAAATAGACAACATGAGAAATGAAGGTTATACCTCATGGATGCAACTCAAGAAAAACCCTAAATGCCCAAAGTCTTCAAATTCCAATTTTGAACTTGCTATGGGGTGTAGGATGAGGTGGGAATCATTTTTTGTGAAGGTGGGATGGTGTTTTTATGAAGATTTGAGGTGGTTTCATGGGGGTAGAGAAGGGTGAAGGAGGAGGAGAAGGAGATGATGAAAAAGGTGAAGAAATGAAGAAGGAAGAAGAATGGGTGAGGGGTGGAGCCATACCATCTCTCTCTCATACCATCACATGGTATGCCTCATGACATCTGTAACATTTCAGAAAATATAAATTATTATTTTTGGAATTTAATATTAAAATAATATATTTCCCGAAAACTGCCCGATTTGCGAAATTGGGGTTTTCGAAAAAAGGTTATAAATATATACCAATATTTGTGAAATAAATGGAGATTAAAATGATTTATTCATGTAAAATTTTATTTATTGGATTTGGAATTTTTATATTTAATTATATGCAGTTTGGATAAAAACCCGATTAGTGCACTGCTAATCGCGATTAGGCCAAATCCGTGCTTCTACAATTTTCCATGTCTAGTGCACCATGTCATGTTGCATTTTGATTACATGTTGGTTATTGTGTTGTTTTGGGGTATTATGTGGTTTGGTTTTAAAAAGAAAAAAAGGAGAAAAGGGTAAAATATAGAATGATTGGAGAGAGAGAGAGTGGGAATAAATGAGAGAGAGAGGGGGGGCTGCCTCATTTTTTTCCCCCATCATTTACTTCTCCTTCAACCTCACTTCCCTCCACCTTCACCCCCTAGATCCATCTCTAAATCTTCATCAAAAACTTATATCCCCTTCACAAAAGTTGATCCCCTCTTCATCCTCTACACAATGGACCAAGCAAAGTGGGATTTTAATGACATTGGGAAGCTAGGGTTTTTCTTGAGTTGCCCAAAGGAGGTATAAATTCTTCCATTTAGTTTAGTTTTTAGTTCGTTATATTCTACTTTAGTTAGAAGTTGTTTTAGTGTGGAATTGTGATGTTGGAAATTCCTAGAGAAGGGTTTGGGTAATTGTGTGGATTTGGGGTACTTAGTGGCTGTTCTAGGGCCTTGGAGATTGATTCCCTAACCCGGAAATGAGAATAGAAACCATAATACGAACTTAGGATTTGTTCCGTATTAGTTTTGTCACTTTTAGCATGCCTACAAGGAATCTGGGATGACCCGGGGGCTTCTGAGAAAAGCAAACAACTCTAGAGACCTAATTAAGACCCTAGGAGACCACCCTGAAAATACGAACACATTCCAAGCAGATTGGGCCGAGGTGGCCGGAATTTTTGGACATGTGGCCAGCCACTTGGAGGGGGATTGGGTCCAGGTTGTTTCAGTAGCTCACACATTCCATATACAACACCCTATACTTGCTTTTTTTTCTCTATTTGACCTGAGTCAAAATCTGGGAGCACATTTGTGTGATTTTTGGTTATGTTTTCCATATTTTGAATGCTTGGTTTTGGTAATTGGTATTGTATTTTGTTGTTGGGCGTTTGTACGTCAACAATAAGGGTTGTTTGGTGGTTTTTGCATGCGTATGCTATAGGTTCTAACCTATGAGCGCACCATGTGTCGTATCGGTTTTCCGGATTCGATTTTAATAGCGATTGTGATTGTGTATTATTGTAGGTATCTTCACGTGAATTTCGAGGTGACGGAGCATGGCGTCATCGAATTCGGAAAGCAAGGATCAATTTGAGTAGATCTATATCTACGGGGGAAGTCGGGTGGATGGCGTATAGTACCCCCGCAAACTTTGATGGAAACTGATATATATAGAGTATGGTTAAGGTAACCGTCTTAGAAACTCATAAATAGGGTTAAGAATTAGTAGAAGATATGATACCATGACTTAAAGTCATAGCTTAGGGTTTACGTGACATGGTATGATAGGAAAGATGTCCCGAATTGAGGTTTAAGGATGCAAATTACTAGATATAGATATGTAGTTGTAAAGAGAATTCAATAGGAGATTATAGTGATATGATATGATTATTACGTGAGGATGATGTTCGAGGATATTGCCATATTGGATACTATAAGACTAGATAGCCGATGTAAATGTGTCATCCAAACCATACCTATTTCCAAACTGATGAATCGTATGCATCTCTTAAACGGATACCTTAAGGGACGTTACGGATTTACAAACGATACATTTTCCTTAAAAACACCGTAGCCCCTACTTTCAAAACTACGATTCGCATCTTTTAAAAACTGATCGTATGGTTCGTGTGTGGATGTTAGATTAGATGCATATGCTTATAGTAAAGGTAGAATGTATATATAAGATGACTTAATGTGATGACTACGATGTAATATGATGACTTGATTGATATGTCGGTATAAGGATGCGAGTCGATATGAGAGAACTGATACCTTGGCCGGTCCCCAGATATGAGATTGTTATGGATGTGACCTGGGATATAGTTATATAGATATATCTGATGTTGTGAATCATGAGTGATATGTCGTACGAGACGTTAGGTCCGTACCCTCATCGTCGTAAAGGTTGCTAGGATCCCTAATGGTTTGATGCCGCCGTACGATGATTTTCCGTACGTGATGAGTTAGACTTGATGATTGATTCATACCCTTGACTAGAGGACGCCGTACGATGGATTATACCATACGTGATGTTGTGAGGCTAGATTCCAATTGGTAGATTTACCGACTCGGTCATGTTAGATACATATACCTTATATCTTTTAGCTGACGATTTACTTTATGCCACGTTCATGTCATTCTCATTGCATTACATATACATGTGCTAGTACACCTACACCATTATCGATGATGCGTATGTTACACTTACACAGATTGGCTGGCTCATACACTTCATCATCGATAATTGGTGTGCCACTACATAGTAGGATTGATGCATCATGATATGATACCTTGCATGATTCACCTGCTATAGTTACTTATGCACCTTCATACGTTGTTATATTTGACTTTGGAGAAATTGGGAACCGCAAGATATATTTTAAAACTGGATTGATTTAAAAGTGCGGTTTTCCCTTGATTTGTGCATATTACTGTTCCATGTTGCATGATATATGGATATGCTTACATTTCTGTTATATGTCGCATACATCATGCTTATTGATTTTACGCTTTGAGATATGCTGTTTTCATTAGATTTCTGGATTTGAGAACCGTGGTTATTTCAAAAGAAAGTATGTATTGTTTTAAAAACCCGGTTTCTCTTGATATGATATTTCAGTGCGTCCACCATGCGTTTTCTCGGTTCTGAGACGTGTGATATATGAAACCCGATTTGAGGAGTTGGATGATCCGTTTGCGGGATCATAGTGGACCCGGTTGTTAGTGTATATGCCCTAGAGGCCATTACTGTATCATACTAGTTTGTATATTACTTAATGGGAGCTTGGGGTATTCACAGTTGTATAGACAATCTTACTCGAAATAGTAGTATGCTACTTGGTTTGTTTCTACTTTAATGTGTGCATGTGTTTCTTTTAGCATATCGCCTATACACATTAGTGGAGCCCTTAGGATCGTTGCTTGATTACCAACGTTGTGATGGCAGTCACACTAGTGGGGGATGGGTAATCTACAAGCACATCCTTATACAGGTCCCTAGTCGTAGGATTATCGATACAGGGCATCGATACTCCAGAGTAGACTAGTGTATACGCTTCTCATCCCATGAGGGGAGATGGTCTGTCCCACAGCCATCAGTACGTCGTACTGGAGATAGTATGCAGGTGCTCGTTAAGTTACGAGTACACTGGACAGGACTCACTGGGAACTATTGGTTTGGTATTATACCTATCATCAGTTATCAGTTCCCAGGTGACATGAGTACAGTATAGTCCGTTGACTTGACACTGTCTTCGTCTCGAGTGTGTTCCCACTGTTCTTGGATTACTACCCTATCATGGCTCAAATGAGTCGTGCAAACAGGTAGTAGTTGGGTGCAGTCCCGAAGCACTTGGAGGCAGTGACGGTTAGACAGGATTCGTCTCTCCCGGTATTGGGGGATGATATCGCGCTGTGTCTAGGAGAGCCATTACACAAAGTCCCTGGCCAGGGAAAGCGAGATATACTGGTAGCGTTTCCAGTGTTATCTCAGGGTGTTCTGGGCTACACTCCGAAATGACTTGTACCGCTATTAGGGGACTGACGTTTACCGCCCCCTAGACCCGACATGCGATACCCTCAGACGAACAGACCGGACTGTACGGAGATTGTCACATTCAGGCTCAGTAGGAGTTCGGATGGGTTCACCTCATCAGTCTTCTTATCGGCATCTATGGGGGACCGTTACGTACAGCTAGTACCGCTTGCGGCCTGTGGTTAAACCCACTACCAGCATAGTGTCGAGTCTTTAGAGTCCCACACAGAGGGCTATTCGCCTTTGGGCAAAACAGAGTAGAGGTCGCATGGTTTTGCAACAGGGTTCGTTCACATCCGCGCACTTGTGCACTTTTGGTGTCCGGGCAGTTATTACTAGTGGGCTTTGGTTTAAGCCAGATCCTAGTATATGTTTTGGGATTGGTTTTATCTCATTGTATTTGTGCTCCTCGGAACACGGGTGCGGGTGTGTATGCACAGTTGACAGAGGCAGAGGCAGAGGATTCTCATTGGGGTTGTTGACCGTTGACTTTTTCTAAATCCTAATGAGAATAAGAAATATGATTAATAATACTAATTAAGGATTGTTGTGCCATGGTTGAGTTGAACATTTGACTTTTGTTGACTTGTTGACTTTGTTGACCGGTTGACCATTGTGGACTTGTTGACCATCATCATTTCATTTCCATGATGCTTCTTGTTCTTTGCAAAATGCATTAAATGCATGAAATGATAATGGTCATTGAAACTAACCATCATAATTCTTAATTATTATTATTATCATCATTATTCTTTCTTTTGTGAGCATGGTTGTAAATTATTATCTCATTCTCACTTGCTCACTCTCTCTCATCAAGAAGCCCATCCTCTTCCTCTCTCTCAAAGCTCTCATCTCTCATGTGTTGAGAACCATGAGCTCTTGAGGTAAAACCACCATAACTCCTCTCTGCTCACTCTAGAGTTCTAGGTTTAGCAAGCTAAGCACTTTAGTTGCCTCTCGGTTGAGGTAGGAGCTCAAGGTAGAGGCTTTCGGGTGGAACCTTCTTCGATAAAATGTAGACTACGAGGTGGGGCTGTTCAAGCCACTCCAAGGAGCAAGAAGAGAAGGAGTTCAAGACCTAGGTATAACCCCTCTAATATAGTAGTTAAACTTGTAGTTAGTTTGCTTGGTTTTGTTTAGCAAAGATCCTCTTTTCTAGTCCATGTTGCCTTGTGTCAAAAAAAATCGTTTTTTACCATTTCCGCCTCCCCGTAAGAACCGGGGTGGGCAACGTAGACTTACACCGGTATGGTACCCCGGGGCGAGATCGAATTGTTGTGCAGTTGACGATGAGCCTGGCAGAGGGACTACTACCTACCGGTGATTGGTTGGACCTGACGGTTATCCGGAAGATACCGACCGGAGTCGAGAGATGGATATGGGCCGACCCGTTCTGCCGGAGCACGCGGGCCGATCCCGCAGACGGAGCCCGAGGGCCGATCCGGACTGACAGAGCCCGAGATATGAGGATTTACGTGTCGTTGCTGGACACGGGTTTCATGATGTTTCGAGTGTAGATGCTGGACACTCAGGTTCCATGATTTTGATGTGTCGCGAGGGACACACATTGATTTATATCCTCATACCTTCATGCATATGCTTTTATGATATTTACATGCATGATGTTGTTGTGTCATCGGTTGACACGTGGACGAGATCCACATGCATACTGGCATTGATTATATGGTTGGATGATATCGGCATGCATATAGACATTGAGTATATTGTTAGCACATATGCCGTTATGGTCACCCTAGATATCATAGTATTACCTTTATGATATAGTTGACCTAGGAATCGTTGTTTTTTCGATTTCTACTTGTAGATGTTTTCTACTCACGAGTTGGCAACTCACCCCCGTTGTGCCCGATTCTTGCAAGTTGACCGCATGGATCAGTAGCGGCATCGCTGGCACACAGCTGCATTCGGGTGTTTTACATTGGTAGGTGGTACATATTGGATCGTACCGCTCTTGTATTTATTATTCCTGTTGTATCTCTTTAAGTCCATCAAATCAGAAAACTACTATTTGTATATGTACTGAGACTTAGCAAAAATTGTAGTTGCGATATTTGAGCGATGGGTTTATGTTCGCATGGTATATCTTGCTTTTCTTTATCTTTTGTGGTGATCTTCGTCGTTAGGCGTCTTATACATATATTTATGTCTTGCGTGGTTGTGAATCCGCCGTTTGGCGAAAAGATAGCTCCTGCTTGGATCAAAATATACATAGGAGGTGCTGCCCAAATTTTTAAAAGACGAAACATGTTTTCAACTAGTAAAATTTACTTGCATTTTCATGTTCCATTACTTATGCATTTAAGAAAACTTTGATTTTCCCCATACCTTTATTTCAAAACTTCACCTCTATTATTTTCTTTAAAAAGTTTAGATTTCTGGGTTTCGGCTTACTTGAATTACGTTACGCCTTTAGACGTGGCGTGATTTAAGTGCCGGTCACGAACTAAATTTCGGGTCATGACAAAGTTGGTATCAGAGCGCTAGGTTTAACCTTGGTTTGAGTCTATGTTTGACTATGAGGAGTCTAGGGCGTATGTATATTTCGGAACCTAGGCTTGACCTTACGGAACTTAGACTTGAACAGAGGGGTATTAGACCCAAACTTTCGTTTCATAGGCTGACCCTGATTGATGGAGTAGGTAGCTTGAGTAGAGTGACGTACCGTGCGTATGTTCCGCGGCATATTTACGATACAATACTCCACTTAAGAAACCTTAGGATGTACATATTTTGAGATTTGTGATTCTCTTCATTCTCTTGATCATACATCCATTTGTGATCCTTGATTCTATTCTGTAGGGATGCTGGGCACGCTCACAAGGGTCTACGAGGCATCAACCATGCCCGATTAAAAAATTAGCCGTGCCGAACAACCCAAAGCCGGATCTTTAAACTAGAGTTTAGGTGAAAACCAGCATGTTAAACACTTTAACACTAAGTGAGAGGGATTACAACCTTTGTCGATCCGGTCCTTCACTTCTTAAGCTCCGTGTTGAAGTCCCTTCGCTGTTATCATCGTGTTCCAGACTCTCGAGAGGCTCCACGAAAAGAAAGATGCAAGCTTGCTTACGATCTTCGATAACAAAGATGATCTACCTTGAAGTTTCATTAACACAAGCTAACACTCACTAAATGAAGTGAACACCCTCATCTAAATGGCAAGGATAGATGAGGATGATGAAGTAGGATTTTTGCTCTCTTTTATTATCTTTTTCTCACACTCATTCATCACTTGGAAAAAAGCTAGTAAGCTTTTTTTCAAGAAGGAACTCAAGGAAGAAGATGATAGAATCTTTTTGTGATGAATAATTAATTAATTGTAGTGGTTACAAATCTAACCAAGAGTTAAGCATGAAGGAGTTAACCCTTGTATAGAATTAACTAGAGTTAATGGTTTGGATTGGGTTAACATAATAGCTTCACAAAATATCAAGCAAACCACAAAGTCAAAGCTTCATGAAAGCTTCATACAAAAGCTAACCCTAATTCAAACCCTAACCAAGTTTAAACCCTAAACCATTGTTAAATTTGTAACCCTAACATGTTACAATATTATATATAACATATACAATATATTTTGTAACAATAGAAAATAATACAATTAACATATATCGCATATATATCAATGAATTATCCCGTGAGAAAATGAATCTTTTAGTGAGATAATATTAGTTAATGTAATTTAATATATCATATATATTATTATACATTAAATTATCGAAAAAACACTTGATCCGATAACCCGGCTATATCGCATATAACCGACTAATACGATGACCCGGCTATATCACATATACCCGGCCGATATCTCATATCGCGAGAATCCAATACGGTATCACATACCGCATTATCCTCGGTCCCGCATATATCACATATGCGCTCCTACTCCGTTTTGCCTGAACCAAGAAACCTCTGTGTAGGACTCTAAAGAATCGTCAATACGCCGGCAGTAAGTGATGATCATATCAAACACCCACAAGCTGCAAGCGGTCAGCAAAACGTAACAGCCACCCAGGTATTGAGCGCTCAGAAGATCAACAAGCAAGCCTGTACTTTCTCCTGTGAATCAAATCAGTAACACTCCCGTACAGTCCGGTCTCGTCGTCTGATATGTCGCATATCTCGCCTAGGGGTGGTAAACGTCAGACCCCAGTAGCTCGATAAGTCGTGTCGATATGAGGTCTATAACATTTTGAGAAACTACTGATAACACTTACCAGTAAATCTCAGCAACCCTATCCAGGGATTTCCAGTTATAGCCAATCGAACACAGCACAACATCAACTCCCTATACTGGTAGAGACGAATCCCTTCTTATCGCTCATTGCCTCCATATGATTCGGGACTGTACCCAAAAGCCACCTTTTGCACGCCCTCTTAGACGTGGTATGATGGAAATCAAAGCACAGTTGGAATCACACAAGACTCTATGACGATCTCGGGTCAACAGACTACTCTGTACCAGTGTCACCGGAGAACTGCCATCTGACGTGAGGTATAATACCATCTGGGAGTTCTAGGCGAGTCCGTCCAGTGTACCCAGTCTCCACTGAGCACCCGTACACCATCCTTGATGTAAAACACCGATGGATATGGGATCATCCATCGCCCATCATATGGGTCAAGATGCGTATACGCTAGTCTACTCTGGTGTATCGATGCCCGGTCTCGATACACCCTCGACTAGGAACAGTTATAGAATGTACTCGTCGACTACCGTGGCCCCACTAGTATGACCTCATCATAGTCCCAGTAGTCGAGTACATATCCTAAGGGCTTTAGCAACATGTAACATAGAGACAATCAGAGTACATGTTGAGATAAAGTACAACCAGATAGCATACTATCATGTCGAGCAAGAAAGTACTCCCTATATATGTCCAAGCATCCATTACAATATACATCGTATGTACAGTAATGGCCTCTAGGGCATACATATAACTAACAATCTCCCACTTGCACTAGGGCCATCTGTTGTGGTATCACATACCCAACAATTAGCTGCGGTTGAAGTATCTCATACTCAACCATCCCATAAGAGTCTCTAATGGGATAAAGGCCTTTGTGAGTGGATCCGCGCTGTTGTCCTCTGTGTCTACTCTCCTAACCTCGATCTCCCTGGAGATCAACCATCTCCATGATCAGGTGATACTGCCTAAGAATTATATTTGGATTTCTAATAGGACGGGGGGTTCCTTGGCCAAAGCCATAACTCCATTGTCACACAATGGTTGGAACGAAGTTCATCTCATGAACTTATATATATCCAGACTGCCTCTTTGGTAGCATCCTTGGTAACGATGTATCTTGCCTTTAATCATCCAGTAAGTCACGGTATCTAGCTTTGAACTCTTCCAACATACCGTCCCTCCACTTAGGGTAAAGACAATGCATGCGACTGACATTCAGTAGTCCTTATCACCCTGGAACCTTTCCAGTGATTCTCCCCAGGATCGATTGATACCATCTCACTACAACTAGTGAGAATCCTAACATCCAATTAGATCTATCTCATAGATCCAAAACCCAGGATTTAGGAGGTATCGTTTTGATCCTATATGGAGAATCCTTGTGATAAGCGGAGATTGACCGAGCGTAGCATAGGAAACTCCTTCCCTATCAAGAGTAGGTCATCCACGTACTCTACGTGGATCACCACCATACTCCCACTACCTTTTTGTATATACAAGGTTCATCTACCATTTTGATGAAGTCAAACTCTTTGACTACCATATCAAAATAGATGTTCCAACTCCACGATGCCTGCTTTATCACATAGAACATCTTGCACACATTTCCGCTGCTCCCACTGTCTACGAAGTCCTCTGGCTGTGTACTTATAGACGCTCTCTTCCAAATCATTATTTAGAAAAACTGTCATGACACCCAACCGCCAGATATCGTAGTCATGGTATGTAGCCGTGGCAAGTAAGATCTGGATAGACTTAAGCAAAGCTTTGAAAGTCTCAACATTTCCATGTACACCAAGTAATCTTCTCAAGATATACTTGCTCCTGGTGGGGATTTAACCCTTCAGATAAAGCAACCAAAGTCCATACTTTGTTGGTGTATAAGGATTCCATCTCAGATCGATAAGCATCCAGTCATTCTTACAGAGTCTCACTCCTGATGGCCAGCTCGAAACTAGTTGGGTCATCATCTCATGATGCAATCCTCGCTCCCACTGTCATAGAAAAACCGAAGTATCTCTCAGGTGGGTAAGAAACCCTACTAGATCGGCGGAGAGGCTGAGGTTCGTTGGTTACTATTGAATCCTTTGGTTCTACCAAATCATCTACTGTAGTTTGTATAGCTGGAACTTCTTCCAGTTCTACCACATGACCACTAATTTCTTCACAAGAAATTCCCTTTCACAAAGGTGGCATGCTGAGAAATAAAACACTTTTGTTTCTCGGTTTGGTAGAATATATTCCCTTGCGTATGCATGGGATATCCAACAAACTTCTGCAGATCTGACTTTGCCTCGAGCTTTTCCGGATTTTGTTTTTAGACATAGGCCGGACAACCCCAAATCTTAACAGACTTAAGATATGGGCTCTTCCCATTCCATATCACATATGAAGTGGTAGGCAACTGATTTGATTTGAACCCTATTCAATAGGCATGCAACTTCTCAAGTGCATAACTCCCAAAAGGAAATAGGAAACTCAGTAGTACTCATCATAGAGCACACCATATCACATAGGGTGCTATTGCTCCACCCTGATATACCATCGTGCTATGGTGTATTCGGAGGAGTAATGCTGAGAGAGAATCTCATTCACCTTTAGAATAGTCCAGGAATTCCGTGCTCAAGTATTCTCCTCCCTGATCACATCAAAGGACATAATACTTTTACCCGTATTTTGGTTCTCTACTTCTAACTTATATTCTGTGAATATCTCAAAAGGTTCGGACTTGTGTTTCAATAGGAACATATGTCTGAATCTTGAGAGATCATCAGAGAATGTAATGAAGTACAAAGAACCGGTCTTGGCATGTATAGACAGGTGACTTTCATACATCAGCTTGTATCAATCCCAAGAGTTCACTAACTCTTTCTCTGTTTCCAATAAACGGAGTTGTGGTCATCTTATCTCTGTGACATGACCGGCAAGTTTCACAAGATGTAAATTCAAACTCATTTAAATATGCATCTAAATGTAACTTTAGCTAGTCGGGTCGCATTGATATGACCTAGTCTAAAATGCCTCAAGAAGAATTTGTTCATTTCTGAACTCTTCCTCTTGTGTGTGTTCTATACGTTAAGAACTGTGGTTTGATTTAGAACATCTATGCTTTTAGATAACGTGCCTGAACCGATCAACTCTTGATATAGGAAATGTTCAAAACATTATCCAACAATACAAAATTATATCCTTCTTTATTAATAAAGAGATTGATATGATGTTGTATATCAGGTTCGGTATCTAATAACATTCGTTCAGAATCAATGTATTCTGGTAATACAGGGTGATAGTGACCAACAGGCTTGGCTGCAACACTTGCACCGTTTCTATCTTATGAAACTTATCACCCATTCTCAGTTCTGTACCTATCTGTAGCCCATGTAACAGATTACATATGCGGGATCCTGATCCGGTATCTCATACCCAGGACGTAAAGGATACTGAGAAACAGTTCTATGTAAAGAACACACCCGAAGATGATGCATCAACATGCACTTTCTTCGTTTGGGCGGCACGGGAAATCTGGTATTCCCCAATTTCCTGCTCTGTCTTATAACAATTATAAGTTGGAGCGGGACCAACGTTCCCCAGCTCAGTATAACAAGCGGGTTCGGTCAATATATCCGTTTTATTATCTTGATTAAGGCGTGATATGGTCGCTACCTGGAGAGAGAGAGAGAGAAGAAAACACTCAGCGTATGCTCTTGTAAGATTAGATTGGTTATCTAATATATCTAATCAGGATGACTCCCACTGTTTTAGTCAAGTCTTCCTTCAAACCATAAAAGGAAAGACTAGCCAGGATTAATTACACTCTACAAGTTCGCCAATCTTTCAGCCAGGCCAGTGTCGATACTTTGAGGGAGGTTCCCCGTGCTTTTGCACGGACCTAATTAAAGTAAACCTCATTTTCCCAGGGGCGTAACCCCGTTAACACCTTTCTAGACACCTACTTGATCGGCTAATTGTAATGTGTAAAACTCTCCCAGGAGTAACTCTTACTCGCAGCGGGTATCGGGATCCAACTATCTCATAGAAGGTATTCAATCTCATTGCAAATTTCAACACTTGAAATTCCCAATAATATTTTGCCCCTAGCGTCCTATGACCTTGACGGAGGTCAACAAACCATAGGCGGCTAGTCAAGTTCTAGCCGTCATTTCCTGATTGAATTAAACCCACCCGCACGACCCTTGACGGAGGTCAACAAGGTCGCACGACTACCCTAAAACAATCTGCATCATATGCATAAACAGATAAATACTAGTTAGCTACCGCACACTACGCCTTGACGGAGATCAACAAACGTAGCACGAATACTAAGTAGGACTTATCTGAAATGATGGAGGGCTACGACAGGTTTTTAAGAAAACTCTTTGCGTAATGAACTTGATATCGTTGTAGAATCGAGTGATTTTAAATGGAATGTTTTTTAGGCTTTTCTAGTTTCGCTAAAGAGGACACTCTCGGTGAAGGGATCGTCGGCTCTTTTCTCATCGAATAAGGTGCAGGATATTTCACAAATATCACTATGCAAAGCAAGAACTATAGAAGCAATCAAAAGACAAACCGAGTTTGTAGCATCTGCTAGTTTCACTAAAGAGGTCACTCCCGGTGAAGGGATCTCGGCTCTTTCCTTATCGAATAAAGTGCTGGATGTTCTACAAGGAACACCGCTATGCAAAGCAAGAACTAGAGCTACCAGTTTTTAAACAAGTTTCTACAACATCTTTAGGTTTCTTTTATTTCATTAAATCTCATTAATGAAGTCCTATTTTATTATTCTTCACAAGCATCACATATGAAACGAAATCTACAATATAACATATATCTCATATATATAATATAAACATTCGTCTCAGGCAGTAATATGATCTCATCACAGAACATTGCAGCAGAAGAACATATATAAAATATTGGATATACTAGGACGTCCGTGTTTTAATACGAGCCTGTATAAAACATAGATTCCACAGTCGCGATGAATTGCCAAACCCACATCCCTAGACCCCTACGAGAGCGGCAAGCAACACTGCCAATTCTAGGGTTAGGAGACCCGGTCTCGACTCCTCGAGATGGTCTCCCACTGGACCCTAGAACCCGGTTACTTGTGCTCCCCGCCTTGGGTCTACCTAATGCCGAAAAGTAAATAATATACAATGGTGACATCATCCTCAACCCGGAAGTGCCCCAATAAAAGAATATTACATACAAATGAATTTTACATGAATGAAAATAAAAACCCTCACATCACATAAAACCCCCGGCTATTCAAAACGCGACGATCCAATATAACATATCACAGCAACACATAATATCTCATATCATCAATGTAAGCAAGTATGCATATCCCGATTGTCGTTGATGTATAGCAACGAAGCCGGCGATACACCACATACTACGCTTACGGTCACAGAAAAGAATGTGTAAAACTACAACAGTTGGAATCCGCAACCTCCTTAGACATCGCATGCCTAACCAAATGAATTCCTTAGACATCGCATGCCTAACAATTATAAACCACGTATTTTAGTCTCATTATCGAAAACTCTTTTCAATATCAAGTCGGGCAATTCAACAAGATTCCCGACATCCTGATCGAATGCTCGTCGCAAACTTTAGTAGACGGCCGCACCCCCAGATGCCGTCGACGAAGTGCACTAAGGCGGAACACCGTTGCCGCGAGCACCCGAACGGATGCTTTTGGCGACGGGGTTCTCCTACAGTCACTTGGTCGGGGCTATGGGGCGTGGCTGTCTATTAAGTTTACCCGGCGAATATCCGCGTACTGTACATGATTGCGACGGAGTTTTGATCCCATCAAAATCCCGTGGCAACCGATCATCTGAGACTGAACTGCTAGATTTATAACATTCAAATTAGTTATCTCATAACTACCTGTGGATTCCAAATATTGTATCACATTCCAGATAAATATACAGTGTTAAACTTTCCGACCGAATAATCAAAAACCCAAGATTTCCCAATAGCTCAACACTTGAGCAGAGTTTAAAAGCATCTAT
Source organism: Agapanthus africanus (assembly GCA_030015575.1). Lineage (NCBI taxonomy): Eukaryota > Viridiplantae > Streptophyta > Magnoliopsida > Asparagales > Amaryllidaceae > Agapanthus > Agapanthus africanus. The sequence goes on along the minus strand of JASDDO010000026.1, from coordinate 391,140,751 downwards.
CACATGCCACAGTACCAATGGTCCAGCCGTAGAAGGGTCAAGCCAACGCCTCACATATGGCACGCCGTACTGCCCGAAACCCTAATGTTCAGAGGCAGTTCAAAACGGTCACATAATCGAGTTAAGGTTTGTTGTCTTCTAGAGGATCCACCACGTTACTTGCACGACTTAGAAAGTTTCAAACTCGAGAAAAAATCCAACTTTTGAAAAAATTTCCGACTGGGGAAAAGTGAGTTATTGATATCCGTTCGAACTTTTTAACAGTTTCTAAAATTATCCGGAAAAATTAAAAGAAGTTAAATTATCCGATCGAATCAACGAGTCCCCAATACAACCCTAGAAAACTCAACACTTGAGTGGAATTAAAAAATTACCAGAAAAAAATGACAAGGACCTAAGAATAAATATATGAAGTTCCGGGGACTAATTCAAAATTTTGGCCGCGGAACCTCTGCCAAACCAAGGGTTTGGTGGCGGTTCCGAGGCCGAATGAGCGAATCAGTGGGCTGTACTTCACAATAATTCTTATTTTTTCCTGCTTGTTTTTCTGAGTATTTTTAATTCATAAAAAATCACATTTTTGAAAATTGCCCAGAGAAGGTTTCGTGTCGGGGTTTCCGGTTTCGATTGGACTTTAAAATTCGCTCAGACTTCGCCTAAAGCTCTAGCTTGGCTCTGATACCACTGTAGGGATGGTGGGCACGCTCATAAGGGTCTACGAGGCATCAACCATGCACGATTAAAAAATTAGCCGTGCCGAACAACCCAAATCCGGATCTTTAAACTAGAGTTTAGGTGAAAATAGCATGTTAAACACTTTAACACTAAGTGGGAGGGATTACAACCTTTGTAGATCCGGTCCTTCACTTCTTAAGCTCCGTGTTGAAGTCTCATCGCTGCGATCATCGTGTTCCGGACTCTCGAGAGGCTCAACGAAGAGAAAGATGCAAGCTTGCTTCCGATCTTCGATAACAAAGATGATATACCTTGAAGTTTCATTAACACAAGCTAACACTCACTAAATGAAGTGAACACACTCATATAAATGGCCAGGATAGATGAGGATGATGAAGTAGGATTTTTGCTCTCTTTTATTATCTTTTTCTCACACTCATTCATCACTTGGAAAAAAGCTAGTAAGCTTTTTTTCAAGAAGGAACTCAAAGAAGAAGATGATAGAATCCTTTTGTGATGAATAATGAATTAATTGTAGTGGTTAAAAATCTAACCAAGGGTTAAGCATGAAAGAGTTTACCCTTGTAGAGAATTAACTAGAGTTAATGGTTTGGATTGGGTTAACATAATAGCTTCACAAAATATCAAGCAAACCACAAAGTCAAAGCTTCATGAAGCTTCATGGAAGCTTCATGCAAAAGCCAACCCTAATGCAAACCCTAACCAAGTTTAAACCCTAAACCATTGTTAAATTTGTAACCCTAACATGTTACAATATTATATATCACATATACAATATATTTTGTAACAATAGAAAATAATACAATTAACATATATCGCATATATATCAATGTATTATCCCGTGAGAAAATAAATCTTTTAGTGAGCAAATATTAGTTAATGTAATTTAATAAATCATATATATTATTATACATTAAATTATCGAATCAACACTTGATCCGACAATCCGGCTATATCGCATATAACCGACTAATACGATGGCCCGGCTATATCACATATACCCGGCCGATATCTCATATCGCGAGAATCCAATACGGTATCACATACCACATTATCCTCGGTCCCGCACATATCACATATGCGCTCCTACTCCGTTTTGCCTGAACCAAGAAACCTCTGTGTAGGACTCTAAAGAATCGTCAATATGCCGGCAGTAGGTGATGATCATATCAAACACCCACAAGCTGCAAGCGGTCAGCTAAACGTAACAGCCACCAAGGTATTGAGCGCTCAGAAGATCAACAAGCAAGCCTGTACTTTCTCCTGTGAATCCAATCAGTAACACACCCGTACAGTTCGGTCTCGACGTCTGATATGTCGCATATCTAGCCTAGGGGTGGTAAACGTCAGACCCCGGTAGCTCGATAAGTCATGTCGATATGAGGTCTATAACATTTCGAGAAACTACTGATAACACTTACCAGTAAATCTCAGCAACCCTGGCCAGGGATTTCCAGTTATAGCCAATCGAACACAGTACAACATCAACTCCCTATACTGGGAGAGGCGAATCCCCTCCTATCGCACATTGCCTCCATGTGATTCGGGACTGTACCCAAAAGCCACCTTTTGCACGCCCTCTTGGACGTGGTATGATGGAAATCAAAGCACGGTGGGAATCACACAAGACTCTATGACGATCTCGGGTCAACAGACTACTCTGTACCAGTGTCACTGGAGAACTGCCATCTGACGTGAGGTATAATACCATTTGGGAGTTCTCGGCGAGTCCGTCCAGTGTACCCAGTCTCCACTGAGCACCCGTACACCATTCTTGATATCAAACACCGATGGATATTGGATCATCCATCGCCCATCATATGGGTCAAGATGCGTATACGCTAGTCTACTCTGGTGTATCGATGCCCTGTCTCGATACACCCTCGACTAGGAACAGTTATAGAATGTACTCGTCGACTACCGTGGCCCCACTAGTATGATCTCATCATAGTCCCAGTAGTCGAGTACATATCCTAAGGGCTTTATCAACATGTAACATAGAGACAATCAGAGTACATGTTAAGATAAAGTACAACCAGATAGCATACTATCATGTCGAGCAAGAAAGTCCTCCCTATATATGTCCAAGCATCCATTACAATATACATCGTATGTACAGTAATGGCCTCTAGGGCATACATATAACTAACAATCTCCCACTTGCACTAGGGCTATCTGTTGTGGTATCACATCCCAACAATTAGCTGCGGTTGAAGTATCTCATACTCAACCATCCCATAAGAGTCTCTACTGGGATAAAGGCCTTTGTGAGTGGATCCGCGCTGTTGCCCTCTGTGTCTACTCTCCTAACCTCGATCTCCCTGGAAATCAACCATCTCCATGATCAGGTGATACTGCCTAAGAATTATATCTGGATTTCTCATAGGACGGGGGGTTCCTTGGCCAAAGCCATAACTCCATTGTCACACAATAGTTGGAACGAAGTTCATCTCATGAACTTATATATATCCAGACTGCCTCTTTGGTAGCATCCTTGGTAACGATGTATCTTGCGTTTAATCATCCAGTAAGTCACGGTATCTAGCTTTGAACTCTTCCAGCATACCGTCCCTCCACTGGGGGTAAAGACAATGCATGCGACTGATATTCAGTCGTCCTTATCACCCTGGAACCTTTCCAGTGATTCTCCCCAGGATCGATTGATACCATCTCACTACAACTAGTGAGAATCCTAACATCCAATTAGATCTATCTCATAGATCCAAAACCCAGGATTTAGGAGGTATCGTTTTGATCCTATATGGAGAATCCTTATGATAAGCGGAGATTGACCGAGCGTAGCATAGAAACTCCTTCCCTATCAAGAGTATGTCATCCACGTACTCTACGAGGATCACCACCATACTCCCTACTACCTTTTTGTATATACAAGGTTCATCTACCATTTTGATGAAGTCAAACTCTTTGACTACCATATCAAAATAGATGTTCCAACTCCGCGATGCCTGCTTTATCACATAAAATATCTTGCACACATTTCCGTTGCTCCCACTGTCTACGAAGTCCTCTGGCTGTGTACTTATAGACGCTCCCTTCCAAATCAATATTTAGAAAAGCTGTCTTGACACCCAACCGCCAGATATCGTAGTCATGGTATGTAGCCGTGGCAAGTAAGATCTGGATAGACTTAAGCAAAGCTTTGAAAGTCTCAACATTTCCATGTACACCAAGTAATCTTCTCAAGATATACTTGCTCTTGGTGGGGATTAAACCCTTCAGATAAAGCAACCAAAGTCCATACTTTGTTGGTGTATAAGGATTCCATCTCAGATCGATAAGCATCCAGCCATTCTTACAGAGTCTCACTCCTGATGGCCAGCTCGAAACTAGTTGGGTCATCATCTCATGATGCAATCCTCGCTCCCACTATCATAGAGAAACCGATGTATCTCTCTGGTGGGTAAGAAATCCTACTAGACCGGCGGAGAGGCTGAGGTTCGTTGGTTACTATTGAATCCTTTGGTTCTACCAAATCATCTGCTGTAGTTTGTATAGCTGGAACTTCTTCCAGTTCTACCACATGACCACTAATTTCTTCACAAGAAATTCCCTTTCACAAAGGTGGCATGCTGAGAAATAAAACACTTTTGTTTCTCAGTTTGGTAGAATATATTCCCTTCCGTATGCATGGGATATCCAACAAACTTCTGCAGATCTGACTTTGCCTCGAGCTTGTCCGGATTTTGTTTTTAGACATAGGCCGGACAACCCCAAATCTTAACAGACTTAAGATATGGGCTCTTCCCATTCCATATCACATATGAAGTGGTAGGCAACTGATTTGATTTGAACCTTATTCAATAGGCATGCAACTTCTCAAGTGCATAACTCCTAAAAGGAAATAGGAAACTCTGTAGTACTCATCATAGAGCACACCATATCACATAGGATGCTATTGCTCCACCCTGATATACCATCGTACTATGGTGTATTCGGAGGAGTAATGCTGAGAGAGAATCTCATTCTCCTTTAGAATAGTCCAGGAATTCCGTGTTCAAGTATTCTCCTCCCTGATCACATCAAAGGACATAATACTTTTACCCGTATTTTGGTTCTCTACTTCTAACTTATATTCTATGAATATCTCAAAAGGTTCGGACTTGTGTTTCAATAGGAAGATATGTCTGAATCTTGAGAGATCATCAGAGAATGTAATGAAGTACAAAGAACCGGTCTTGGCATGTGTAGACAGGGGACTTTCATACATCAGCTTGTATCAATCCCAAGAGTTCACTAACTCTTTCTCTGTTTCCAATAAACAGAGTTGTGGTCATCTTATCTCTATGACATGACCGGCAAGTTTCACAAGATGTAAATTCAAACTCATTTAAATATGCATCTAAATATAACTTTAGCTAGTCGGGTCGCATTGATATGACCTAGTCTAAAATGCCTCAAGAAGGATTTGTTCATTTCTGAACTCTTCCTCTTGTGTGTGTTCTATACGTTAAGAACTGTAGTTTGATTTAGAACGTCTATGCTTTTAGATAACGTGCCTGAACCGATCAACTCTTGATATAGGAAATGTTCAAAACATTATCCAACAATACAAAATTATATCCTTCTTTACTAATAAAGAGATTGATATGATGTTGTATATCAGGTTCGGTATCTAATAACATTCGTTCAGAATCAATGTATTCTGGTAATACAGGGTGATAGTGACCAACAGGCTTGGCTGCAACACTTGCACCGTTTCTATCTCATGAAACTTATCACCCGTTCTCAGTTCTCTACCTATCTGTAGCTCATGTAACAGATTACATATGCGAGATCCTGATCCGGTATCTCATACCCAGGAAGTAAAGGATACTGAGAAACAGTTCTATGTAAAGAACACATCCGAAGATGATGCATCAACACGCACTTTCTTCGTTTGGGCGGCACGGGAAATCTGGTATTCCCCAATTTCCTGCTCTGTCTTATAACAATTATAAGTTGGAGCGGGACCAACGCTCCCCAGCTCAGTATAACAAGCGGGTTCGGTCAATATATCCGTTTTATTATCTTGATTAAGGCGTGATATGGTCGCTACCTGGAGAGAGAGAGAAGAAAACACTCAGCGTATGCTCTTGTAAGATTAGATTGGTTATCTAATATATCTAATCAGGATGACTCCCACTGTTTTAGTCAAGTCTTCCTTCAAACCCTAAAAGGAAAGACTAGCCAGGATTAATTACACTCTACAAGTTTGCCAATCTTTCAGCCAGGCCAGTGTCGGTACTTTGAGGGAGGTTCCCCGTGCTTTCCCACAGACCTAATTAAAGTAAACCTCATTTTCCCAGGGGCGTAACCCCGTTAACACCTTTCTAGACACCTACTTGATCGGCTAATTGTAATGTGTAAAACTCTCCCAGGAGTAACTCTTACTCGCAGCGGGTATCGGGATCCAACTATCTCATAGAAGGTATGCAATCTCATTGCAAATTTCAACACTTGAAATTCCCAATAATAATTTGCCCATAGCGTCCTGTGACCTTGACGGAGGTCAACAAACCATAGGCGGCTAGTCTAGTTCTACCCGTCATTTCCTGATTGAATTAAACCCACCCGCACGACCCTTGACGGAGGTCAACAAGGTCGCACGACTACCCTAAAACAATCTGCATCATATGCATAAACAGATAAATACTAGTTAGCTACCGCACACTACGCCTTGACGGAGATCAACAAACGTAGCACGAATACTAAGTAGGACTTATCTGAAATGACGGAGGGCTACGACAGGTTTTTAAGAAAACCCTTTGCGTAATGAACTTGATATCGTTGTAGAATCGAGTGATTTTAACTGGAATATTTTTGAGGCTTTTCTAGTTTCGCTAAAGAGGTCACTCTCGGTAAAGGGATCGTCGGCTCTTTCCTCATCGAATAAGGTGCAGGATATTTCACAAATATCACTATGCAAAGCAAGAACTATAGAAGCAATCAAAAGACAAACCGAGTTTGTAGCATCTGCTAGTTTCACTAAAGAGGTCACTCCCGGTGAAGGGATCTCGGCTCTTTCCTTATCGAATAAGGTGCTGGATGTTCTACAAGGAACACCGCTATGCAAAGCAAGAACTAGAGCTACCAGTTTTTAAACAAGTTTCTACAACATCTTTAGGTTTCTTTTATTTCATTAAATCTCATTAATGAAGTCCCATTTTATTATTCTTCACAAGCATCACATATGAAACGAAATCTGCAATATAACATATATCTCATATATATAATATAAACATTCGTCTCAGGCAGTAATATGATCTCATCACAGAACATTGCAACAGAAGAACATATATAAAATATTGGATATACTAGGACGTCCGTGTTTTAATACGAGCCTGTATAAAACACGGATTCCACGGTCGCGATGAATAGCCAAACCCACATCCCTAGACCCCTACGAGAGCGGCAAGCAACACTGCCAATTCTAAGGTTAGGAGACCCGGTCTCGACTCCTCGAGATGGTCTCCCACTGGACCCTAGAACCCGGTTACTTGTGCTCCCCGCCTTGGGTCTACCTAATGCCGAAAAGTAAATAATATACAATGGTGACATCATCCTCAACCCGGAAGTGCCCCAATAAAAGAATATTACATACAAATGAATTTTACATGAATGAAAATAAAAACCCTCATCTCACATAAAACCCCCGGCTATTCAAAATGCGACGATCCAATATAACATATCACAGCAACACATAATATCTCATATCATCAACGTAAGCAAGTATGCGTATCCCGATTGTCGTTGATGTATAGCAACGAAGCCGGCGATACACCACATACTACGCTTACGATCACAGAAAAGAAAGTGTAAAACTACAACAGTTGGAATCCGCAACCTCCTTAGACATCGCATGCCTAACCAAATGAATTCCTTAGACATCGCATGCCTAACAATTATAAACCACGTATTTTAGTCTCATTATCGAAAACTCTTTTCAATATCAAGTCGGGCAATTCAACAAGATTCCCGACATCCTGATCGAATGCTCGTCGCAAACTTTAGTAGACGGCCGCATCCCCAGATGCCATCGACGAAGTGCACTAAGGCGGAACACCGCTGCCGCGAGCACCCGAACGGATGCTTTTGGCGACGGGGTTCTCCTACAGTCACTTGGTCGGGGCTATGGGGCGTGGCTGTCTATTAAGTTTACCCGGCGAAAATCCGCGTACTGTACATGATTGCGATGGAGTTTTGATCCCATCAAAATCCCGTGGCAACCGATCATCTGAGACTGAACTGCTAGATTTATAACATTCAAATTAGTTATCTAATAACTACCTGTGGATTCCAAATATTGTATCACATTCCAGATAAATATACAGTGTTAAACTTTCCGATCGAATAATCAAACACCCAAGATTTCCCAATAGCTCAACACTTGAGCAGAGTTTAAAAGCATCTATCACATGCCACAGTACCAATGGTCCAGCCGTAGAAGGGTCAAGCCAACGCCTCACATGTGGCACGCCGTACTGCCCCAAACCCTAAGGTTCAGAGGCAGTTCAAAACGGTCACATAATCGAGTTAAGGTTTGTTGTCTTCTAGAGGGTCTACCACGTTACTTGCACGACTTAGAAAGTTTCAAACTCGAGAAAAAATCCAACTTTTGAAAAAATTTCCGACTGGGGAAAAGTGAGTTATTGATATCCGTTCGAACTTTTTAACAGTTTCTAAAATTATCTGGAAAAATTAAAAGAAGTTAAATTATCCGATCGAATCAACGAGTCCCCAATACAACCATAGAAAACTCAACACTTGAGTGGAATTAAAAAATTACCAGAAAAAAATGACAAGGACCTAAGAATAAATATATGAAGTTCCGGGGACTAATTCAAAATTTTGGCCACGGAACCTCTGCCAAACCAAGGGTTTGGTGGCGGTTCCGAGGCCGAATGAGCGAATCAGTGGGCTGTACTTCACAATAATTCTTATTTTTTCCTGCTTGTTTTTCTCAGTATTTTTAATTCATAAAAAATCACATTTTTGAAAATTGCCCAGAGAAGGGTTCGTGTCGGGGTTTCCGGGTTCGATTGGACTTTAAAATTCACTCAGACTTCGCCTAAAGCTCTAGCTTGGCTCTGATACCACTATAAGGATGGTGGGCACGCTCACAAGGGTCTACGAGGCATCAACCATACACGATTAAAAAATTAGCCGTGCCGAACAACCCAAATCTGGATCTTTAAACTAGAGTTTAGGTGAAAACTAGCATGTTAAACACTTTAACACTAAGTGGGAGGGATTACAACCTTTGTAGATCCGGTCCTTCACTTCTTAAGCTCCGTGTTGAAGTCCCATCACTGCGATCATCGTGTTCCGGACTCTCGAGAGGCTCCACGAAGAGAAAGATGCAAGTTTGCTTCCGATCTATGATAACAAAGATGATATACCTTGAAGTTTCATTAACACAAGCTAACACTCACTAAATGAAGTGAACGCACTCATATAAATGGCCAGGATAAATGAGGATGATGAAGTAGGATTTTGGCTCTCTTTTATTATCTTTTTCTCATACTCATTCATCACTTGGAAAAAAGCTAGTAAGCTTTTTTTCAAGAAGGAACTCAAGGAAGAAGATGATAGAATCCTTTTGTGATGAATAATGAATTAATTGTAGTGGTTAAAAATCTAACCAAGGGTTAAGCATGAAGGAGTTAACCCTTGTAGAGAATTAACTAGAGTTAATGGTTTGGATTGGGTTAACATAATAGCTTCACAAAATATCAAGCAAACCACAAGGTCAAAGTTTCATGAAGCTTCATGGAAGCTTCATGAAGCTTCATGGAAGCTTCATGAAGCTTCATGGAAGCTTCATGAAGCTTCATGGAAGCTTCATGAAGCTTCATGCAAAAGCCAACCCTAATGCAAACCCTAACCAAGTTTAAACCCTAAACCATTGTTAAATTTGTAACCCTAACATGTTACAATATTATATATCACATATACAATATATTTTGTAACAATAGAAAATAATACAATTAACATATATCGCATATATATCAATGTATTATCCCGTGAGAAAATAAATCTTTTAGTGAGCTAATATTAGTTAATGTAATTTAATATATCATATATATTATTATACATTAAATTATCGAATCAACACTTGATCCGACAATCCGGCTATATCGCATATAACCGACTAATACGATGGCCCGGCTATATCACATATACCCGGCCGATATCTCATATCGCGAGAATCCAAAGCGGTATCATATACCGCATTATCCTCAGTCCCGCACATATCACATATGCGCTCCTACTCCGTTTTGCCTGAACCAAGAAACCTCTGTGTAGGACTCTAAAGAATCGTCAATATGCCGGCAGTAGGTGATGATCATATCAAACACCCACAAGCTGCAAACGGTCAGCTAAACGTAACAGCCACCAAGGTATTGAGCGCTCAGAAGATCAACAAGAAAGCCTGTACTTTCTCCTGTGAATCCAATCAGTAACACACCCCTACAGTCCGGTCTCGTCGTCTGATATGTCGCATATCTAGCCTAGGGGTGGTAAACGTCAGACCCCAGTAGCTCGATAAGTCGTGTCGATATGATGTCTATAACATTTCGAGAAACTACTGATAACACTTACCAGTAAATCTCAGCAACCCTGGCCAGGGATTTCCAGTTATAGCCAATCGAACACAGTACAACATCAACTCCCTATACTGGGAGAGACGAATCCCCTCCTATCGCTCATTGCCTCCATGTGATTCGGAACTGTACCCAAAAGCCACCTTTTGCATGCCATCTTGGACGTGGTATGATGGAAATCAAAGCACAGTGGGAATCACACAAGACTCTATGACGATCTCGGGTCAACAGACTACTCTGTACCAGTGTCACCGGAGAACTGCCATCTGACGTGAAGTATAATACCATCTGGGAGTTCTCGGCGAGTCCGTCCAGTGTACCCAGTCTCCACTGAGCACCCGTACACCATCCTTGATATCAAACACCGATGGATATGGGATCATCCATCGCCCATCATATGGGTCAAGATGTGTATACGCTAGTCTACTCTGGTGTATCGATGCCCTGTCTCGATATACCATCGACTAGGAACAGTTATAGGATGTACTCGTCGACTACCGTGGCCCTACTAGTATGATCTCATCATAGTCCCAGTAGTCGAGTACATATCTGTCACGTCCCGAAAGTACGGAATATGACCGGCACTTAAACTACGAACGTCTCGAGGCGTACGTAATCTAAGTAAACCGAAAACCCAGAAATCCAAACCAAGAAAAGTAGTAGAGTGAAGGAAAACCAATTTAAAACAAGTAGTTTTAATAGCATAAGCCGAATTATGCGGTTTTTAAAAAAAACATCAATATTTCCCGAAAATTTCGGCAGAGTCTCCTTTGAAAAAACTGGCCCCAAAACGGGATACAACATGAATAGTATACGAAATCAATAAAAAGGCATCTCCAAGCGGGAGCTAGCTCTTCGTCAATCGACGGTCACAACCACACAAGCAATATAATATACAACGACAACGGCGAGGATCAAAAACTCAAAAGGAAACTCAAAAACCACAAGAAGTATAACGCGCGACTCTAAGGTCGAAAGAATAACATCACTGGTCTCTATCTCAAAATAATTACATGTTTGGTTGATGGAACTTCTAGATACAACAGAATAATGATATACAAGATATATAATGAGGGTACGATACAAGTAAACCCACCTACTAGCAAATCACCCGAAGGAAACTATGCCCGCAAAGCCGTAAAGAAACCTGTACGGCAAACCTGCAAGAAACTGGGGCACAACGGGGGTGAGTTGCCAACTCGTGAATAGAAAAACATCTACGGAAAGAAATCGCATAAATAACGCAACCTGGGTCAATGATCATAATATATCCTCAAATATATGAATAGCATGCAGCCTATAACAATGGCTAGGGTAATATCTAACCCGAGTGTGAGCTTATGTGCCCGTGTCAGTGCCTCAGGTAGCAATATATCATATGAATGAGGTATGAATGCATGGAACAGAATGCATGTACTGACGAAAACTGCTTTCATAAATCAGTGAGATTTCTGTATTTTAAAAGTGAGGTACCATAAATGAAATCAGCATAAAACAGTGCCCAGCATCGACACAAAACAAGTGTCCAAATATCTCGATATCTCTGTATCACAATCACTGTACCTCAATATCTCAAATCACAATATCTCAATCACAATATCTAGGGCGCCGTCAGTCCAGACCGGCCCCTACCATCCATCTCAAGACCACGACGGTATCCTACGGATATCCGACGCGTCGGATAATATCACCGGTAGGTAGTGCTCCCCTGCCAGGCTCACATCGTCATCATCACGCGCTTCTTGCCCCGGGGTACCTTACCGGGTCCACCATGTACCTGAAACGGTTCATCCGTCTCCTCGAATCGGGACTCGAAATCCATCAGCAAACTCATGGTGGACGACTCATACATCATGGGAAAACCGCACTTTTTATTTTAAAAGAGAGAAAAGGTTTATTTATGTTTTTGCGGTTTTCCTCCAAATCCAGAAAATCTCATGGAAATCCGAATCCGAACCCTCAATAACACGTAAAATAGTGAATATATGCATGAGAATCCATGAATGCGGCATAATAATGAATAACAGTATGCATGAACTAGCAGGTAATAACTACAATGTCTAAACTATTAGTTAACATGCTATGTCAATCAATAATATTTTCTAAGGTGTACGTGACATGGCAATTACCGATGAAGATGTGTGTGAGCCGGCAAGTAAGTGTACGTGGTACATACGCATCATCGGTAATAGTGCTGGTGTCCTAACAGCATGATATCAATAATGGAGTATGAAACATAATATAAGCATGCGATGCGAAGCGAACCACAATAAGGAGCGGGAGCTGAATACAAGACGCAACTATAACTAATCTGCATTAATCTAATATAAGTCCTACAAATGGTGCCTTTTGAAATAACACGAATCATGGGGTTTTGAAAATAGGGCTACGGTGTTTTTAAGAAAAGATACGTTTTTTGAAATATCCGTAAAATCCCTTGACCTGTCTTTTAAAATACGCATGATTCATAAGCTTTGAAATAGGTAAGAATCGAATCTAATATAACAACTAAACTAAACTAAAGGGCTAAGCTAACAAGCTGGACTACAGGTAAGGAAACCGCCTAATATCTGAGTCGATACATATACATACCTGTATATATATTAGTCGGTGATCACGCCTCAATAATATCATATCCGATACCATATCTATAATCAGACATCCCAAGTCAAGAGTGCGGATCAATCATCAAGATATAGCTCGTACGTAAATCCGTCGTACGGCATCCCCAATTCTGGGTACGGGTCAATATCACATTCATCATACTATTCACCTGGTATCCTCTTTATCAAATATCATGATCGGGTACTGATCTACGTCTAGTACAATACTGATATCGCCTAAGTATGCATGCACGTGTGTAAAACACTACGTCAAGGACCCGCTACAACGTCATGTCGTATCTCCAATACGAACCCTGCTATATCACCGATCTCACGGCCTCAAATCAAATCTCATCGACTCATCATAAATTCCCAAGTACTATCCTCAAATCCGTATGTGAACACACAGTCCCATACCTATGTGAACACATAACTATATAGAATCCCATGAGCACAAAAGAAAGAAGAAAGTATGCACGTATGGGTGGGTGTGTGCAAGTGTGGTGCGACCGCTACTCTAGGGTTTCGCGACACTCAATCATCCAAGAACACCAAATATCCATATTTATCATTAATAACTCAAACAATATATAAACAATATATATATGTGTGTATACGTGTCCGTATACATCACCATGAACTGCGGGGGTGCTATACGCCATCCACCCGACTTCTCCCCGTAGATATAAATCTACTCACCTGGTCCTTGCTAGCCGGTGCCGACGTCGCCACGCGCTTGCTTGTCATCTCGAAGTTCACATGGGTACCTACATATCATAACGCACCGTATCGCATTAAAATCCGACTCATGACCAAAACGACGCACGAATCCCACATAGGTCAAAACTTATGGTTGCTTCACAAATCGACCCAAAAACCCTCGATGTCGGCGTACAAACGCCAAACCATCGAGAAAGCTCCCAACACACTCATTTGTACAATTAAAAGCACAAATTATAATATAAAATAGCTTAAAATTCACAAAAACCCCAATTTCACTTAAAAAGTCATTTTTCCGAAAATCTAGTAAGCACAAATCACCGTTTTTGTACAAAACTCGATGTATAGATTAAATCTAGAGGCCACAATATTCACTAAATATCTTAAGTAAGTCAAAAAAATGATTCCCATAATTTAATATCATTAAATTCCATAAACCCCGAAAACCTAGTTTACAAATTATCCAATTTTAACAATTTTCAAGCAAAAATTCTCGATTTAAGAATTAAGCTTAGATTTGCATAACCTAAGGTATTAAACCACTCATTATAATGTTAATAATGCTATGAAACCATAATTAGATTTTTAAACCTAATTATTAGACTAATTATAAAAACCTAGTTAGCAATTAGCAAAGTTATCAAAATTTTAAATTAACAAATTAGCAAATAGCAACTAACTTAGATTTTGCATACAACTACATGTTAATCTCCTCATTACAACCATAAACAAATGATAAAAACCTCACTTGATCACAAACCCTAATCATTAATTCAAAACCCTTCTCTTGAATTTTAATTCAAGCACCTAGAACTAATTAAAAAAAAAACTAATTAAGCTAACATGAAACAATTAGCACAATTTAAGAAAAGGTTAGAATTATACGTCATGATCAAGAGATCAAATATGAAAATCAAACCTCTAAAATGCCAACTTGCTCCCTAGATCCATGCAAGAATAGCAAATGAAAAATGGGTAGGAGTTGGATTTTGATTTTGCTTTGATTTTGTAGGGATTTTGATGCATTTTGAGTGGATTTTTGATTAGAAATGAGATGAAGAATTGAAGGGGCTGAAGAAAGGGGGAGACTCGGCCATTGTGCAGGTGGGGAAAGTGTGGGAGAGAGTGAGGTGTTGATTAGAGAAAGAGAAAGTCAAAAACCCATACCTCAAGTCAACACACTCATTCTTTATTCTTTCTTTTCTTTTCTTTTGTTTTCTTCTCTTTTCTTTTTGAAGTGGGGAAAAGAGTGGGAGTGGGGCAGCAAGGGTTCATCCATCATGATGGGGAAATGGGGGTTTGGGTGTGTGTAGGTGAGGAAAAAGATAAATACAATACCCCAATTTCCATTTACACTAATTTCACCAAATAAGCCTCTTTTCTTCAATAATTTCTAAACCGTTTTGGCAAACGATTTCATTTCAAAAATCATATGATAAAATTTTATTTAATGTGTGATGATGCACAAAATTTGTTTCAACTCATTCCAATTTGTAATTTTCCCTAATTAAATGTATTAGTGACGGCTTAAAATAATAATAAAATAATTTTTTTCAGAAAATTTGAAATTTCACCAGTGGCTCAATAAACACCAAATACTAGCAATTACATAGCTAGAATATCTATATTTAATTTTTATAATAAGATATTTGTATTTTAACTTTTTACAGAAAACCCCCTTATTTTACCGTTTTTTCGAAATTTCACCGAAACGATTTTCAAAACGTTACAATCTTCCCCCTTAAAGAAATTCGGTCCCCGAATTTAAATTACAACTCCCCCCTAAATACTAAAACATCTAAGCACAACCATCAAGTCGTCGGGGCTCCGAAATCATAAATACATAAAACAAATCGTAGCGCAGCACATGCGCATGAAAAATGAGCATATAACTCAAAACTATACACGTAAATATCAGGAGGAAATGCATGCCAAATCCTTTAAGTTACTGTGCAATGCCCATAACACTGCACAGTGGCGGACGTCTATCATAAGAAAATAACTATATACATATATACCTTTATTTGAAATGTACGTTCCACCTTTCTGGGAAACAATTTAGAAGAGTTTTCCTTGTTTTAAACGTTTCGCGTCATATCAGACACGTAGGTAAATACTGAGACTATAGCTCGCTTTTTGGAATTCCCTTCAATAGCTATCAATGCATGCAAAATACATTCAGGTACTGTCCTCTGACTAGTCCTGCTTAGTACGAAAACACATTGCAATTATCATAAAAAAAACGTACTGCTCTATAAGAAATCAATCCCAAAATACGCGTATGAATACTACGTGCGTCTGGTGCACACGACAATCAAAATCCATATACGTGCCATACAAGTGCACAGAAACAAGATCTAAGTGCATCGGGTATGCACAAAGCATCTGTCGTAGGCAACGTGTGTGCCTAACAGCAAAATCAGGTGCATCTGACATGCACGAAAGAAAAAAAAATCTCGATTTAGTGCATCTGGTGTGCACCAAAATCGCATCTCAAGACATGCGCTCAACATGCACGAAAACCCAAAACCAGGGGCATCCATCATGCACAAAATCATGAAATCCAATATCAAGCGCCGATCATGCGCAAAATCAAATCAGGTGCACAAGGTGCACAAAACAAATATCGAGTATCACAATTGAAATCGAAGTCCAGTGCATCTAAGTGTACCAAAGGCGTATCACTGCACTCCAAGCATATATAAACTATACAGAGTGCAGGAACCAAATCGTGTGCGTGCATACGCACAAAATCAACTCAAATGTCTAAAACCGTAAAATCACAACCACGTGAAACCAAAGCATGAAAACGTTATCAAGTGCAACACTGTGCAAAGATCGTAAATCCTCAATCATCAAAATCAAATCATGCGAATAAATCACCCAAAACCATCGAAGTCAATAATGGCGGAATAGTACCGCTCAAGTGCATCCTCTAAGAATCTCGGGCCAACTGTCGCGGTCACTAGAGGGACGTCGCGTCGATGATCATGAACTCTGGCCTGCTAGTGTGCGTAACAATGACCACTCCTGGGTTGAGGTCTTCACTGTGAATTACCAACCTCTCGGTCCATCGGCTCATCGGCCCTGTCAGGTGTGCTAACGGGGATGATCCCGTTCTGGCACTTATCTGGTCATCTCTCGGTCAATCATCGCGACCACTCGTTAGACAGCATATCACTGGCGTCGGCCTCTGGCTCTCTGAATGTGCGTGACCCATCTGATCCTGGGTGCAAGTATCATTGCAGCAGAGTCCTGGAAGAAATCCTGCTCACGGTCTCTTCCATGTCTCGTCTCTGCCAACTGTTCGGAAGTCATCGTCCTTTCCTATATCTGCATCTTGCTCTGGAACGGCTGCACACCCATCGTGACTCCTTCTGGAAGGTATATCCAGTACTCTGCCACGGCATGCGCATCGCATCTCTGATGTCGGCGGAGGGAAACGTCATCATATCCAGATCTTGTACGATCCTCTTACTCCATTTTCTCTAATGTCGACTGCTTCGGACTCGTCTCATCGTGGCTGCATCGACTGAGCTCCAACGACTATCCTTGTATCGGGAGTCTCCCAAGAAATGCATCTCACCACCTAGCATCCGAATTAAGTCGAGCTATCCGATCGAGTCGTCAACACCTCATAATCCCCCAAGAGCTCAACATCTTGGGTACAGTATAATAGTATCGAGTACATACCACAGCATCGGTGGTCCAGCCGTAGAAGGGCAAACCCAAGCCTCACTAATGGCGTCGTAGAACTGTCGCAAACCCGAAGGTTCAAAGGCTTTCACACGGTCATTAAGTCGAGTTAGGGTTTCATTCTTCTAGAGGGACTATAGAATTGCCTGCATGTCTTTCCGACTACTTTAAACTTGGAATAATAGGTTTCTGACATTCGATCGTCTCTGTCGACTCCCAACGTCTCCGCGTGAAGTCGTCTCTAGCTGGAATCAATCTATCTGATGACCTCGCATCGGGGTAGGCGAACGATCCACATGTCCTAGTCATTCATCCTCGATAACTAGCGACCTTCTATCATCTCTTAGTACAACTCATTCTGCACTAACTCCAGCATCTGGGGCAATATCTCGTCGTTCGCACCAATAACTAGCTCACTCGTCTGCACGCTGAACAGTGCCTTAAATATCATGAATAAGCAATACACAAACGGTCATCAAAATCTGGTTGGCCTCTATCATTGGCTCGATCCTCTGGTACTGATCGGCACGTCCGAGAAATCTCGTACAGCGATATATCCAAACGCTCGTGGCATGAAAACACAACAAAAAGACACATCTCTGCAATCGTGTGTTGCCGGAATTACGCCCTGGTCTGTCCTCGTTCGTAACGAGCTCGTGCTGACCGCAACTCTAGCCGTAGCTCTCCCTGCCCGTAATCGTGGCAGCAAAACCATAACTGGTACCGATGAGGCTAGATCAGAAATGAATATAATACTGAACAAAGAAATGTACATCCTAAGGCTTCTTAAGTGGAGTGGCGTATCGTAAGTATGCCGCGGAACATACCGACGGTACATCACTCTACTTTAGTCACCTATTCCATCAACCAAGGGTCATCCTACGCTCCGAAGGTAAAACCTAACGCTTTGATACCAACTTTGTCACGTCCCGAAAGTACGGAATATGACCGGCACTTAAACTACGAACGTCTCGAGGCGTACGTAATCTAAGTAAACCGAAAACCCAGAAATCCAAACTAAGAAAAGTAGTAGAGTGAAGGAAAACCAATTTAAAACAAGTAGTTTTAATAGCATAAGCCGAATTATGCGGTTTTTAAAAAAAACATCAATATTTCCCGAAAATTTCGGCAGAGTCTCCTTTGAAAAAACTGGCCCCCAAACGGGATACAACATGAATAGTATACGAAATCAATAAAAAGGCATCTCCAAGCGGGAGCTAGCTCTTCGTAAATCGACGGTCACAACCACACAAGCAATATAATATACAACGCCAACGGCGAGGATCAAAAACTCAAAAGGAAACTTAAAAACCACAAGAAGTATAACGCGCGACTCTAAGGTCGAAAGAATAACATCACTGGTCTCTATCTCAAAATAATTACATGTTTGGTTGATAGAACTTCTGGATACAACAGAATAATGATATACAAGATATATAATGGGGGTACGATACAAGTAAACCCACCTACTAGCAAATCACCCGAAGGAAACTATGCCCGCAAAGCCGTAAAGAAACCTGTACGGCAAACCTGCAAGAAACTGGGGCACAACGGGGGTGAGTTGCCAACTCGTGAATAGAAAAACATCTACGGAAAGAAATCGCATAAATAACGCAACCTGGGTCAATGATCATAATATATCCTCAAATATATGAATAGCATGCAGCCTATAACAATGGCTAGGGTAATATCTAATCCGAGTGTGATCTCATGTGCCCGTGTCAGTGCCTCAGGTAGCAATATATCATATGAATGAGATATAAATGCATGGAACAGAATGCATGTACTGACGAAAACTGCTTTCATAAATCAGTGAGATTTCTGTATTTTAAAAGTGAGGTACCATAAATGAAATCAGCATAAAACAGTGCCCAGCATCGACACAAAACAAGTGTATAAATATCTCGATATCTCTGTATCACAATCGCTGTACCTCAATATCTCAAATCACAATATCTCAATCACAATATCTAGGGCGCCGTCAGTCTAGACCGGCCCCTACCATCCATCTCAAGACCACGACGGTATCCTCCGGATATCCGACGCGTCGGGTAATATCACCGGTAAGTAGTGCTCCCCTGCCATGCTCACATCGTCATCATCACGCGCTTCTTGCCCCGGGGTACCTTACTGGGTCCACCATGTACCCGAAACGGTTCATCCGTCTCCTCGAATCGGGTCTCGAAATCCATCAGCAAACTCATGGTGGACGACTCATACATCATGGGAAAACCGCACTTTTTATTTTAAAAGAGAGAAAAGGTTTATTTATGTTTTTGCGGTTTTCCTCCAAATCCAGAAAATCTCATGGAAATCCGAATCCGAACCCTCAATAACACGTAAAATAGTGAATATATGCATGAGAATCCATGAATGCGGCATAACAATGAATAACAGTATGCATGAAGTAGCAGGTAATAACTACAATGTCTAAACTATTAGTTAACATGCTATGTCAATCAATAATATTTTCTAAGGTGTACGTGACATGGCAATTACCGATGAAGATGTGTGTGAGCCGGCAAGTAAGTGTACGTGGTACATACGCATCATCGGTAATGGTGCTGGTGTCCTAACAGCATGATATCAATAATGGAGTATGAAACACAATATAAGCATGCGATGCGAAGCGAACCACAATAAGGAGCGGGAGCTGAATACAAGACGCAACTATAACTAATCTGTATTAATCTAATATAAGTCCTACAAATGGTGCCTTTTGAAATAACACGAATCATGGGGTTTTGAAAATAGGGGCTACGGTGTTTTTAAGAAAAGATACGTTTTTTGAAATATCCGTAAAATCCCTTGACCTGTCTTTTAAAATACGCATGATTCGTAAGCTTTGAAATAGGTAAGAATCGAATCTAATCTAACAACTAAACTAAACTAAAGGGCTAAGCTAACAAGCTGGACTACAGGTAAGGAAACCGCCTATCATCTGAGTCGATACATATACATACCTGTATATATATTAGTCGGTGATCCCGCCTCAATAATATCATATCCGATACCATATCTATAATCAGACATCCCAAGTCAAGAGTGCGGATCAATCATCAAGATATAGCTCGTACGTAAATCCGTCGTACGGCATCCCCAATTCTGGGTACGGGTCAATATCACATTCATCATACTATTCACCTGGTATCCTCTTTATCAAATATCATGATCGGGTACTGATCTACGTCTAGTACAATACTGATATCGCCTAAGTATGCATGCACGTGTGTAAAACACTACGTCAAGGACCCGCTACAACGTCATGTCGTATCTCCAATACGAACCCTGCTATATCACCGATCTCACGGTCTCAAATCAAATCTCATCGACTCATCATAAATTCCCAAGTACTATCCTCAAATCCGTATGTGAACACACAGTCCCATACCTATGTGAACACATAACTATATATAATCCCATGAGCACAAAAGAAAGAAGAAAGTATGCACGTATGGGTGGGTGTGTGCAAGTGTGGTGCGACCGCTACTCTAGGGTTTCGCGACACTCAATCATCCAAGAACACCAAATATCCATATTTATCATTAATAACTCAAACAATATATAAACAATATATATGTGTGTGTATACGTGTCCGTATACATCACCATGAACTGCAGGGGTGCTATACGCCATCCACCCGACTTCTCCCCGTAGATATAAATCTACTCACCTGGTCCTCGCTAGCCAGTGCCGACGTCGCCACGCGCTTGCTTTTCGTCTCGAAGTCCACATGGATACCTACAAATCATAACGCACCGTATCGCATTAAAATCCGACTCATGACCAAAACGACGCACGAATCCCACATAGGTCAAAACCTATGGTTGCTTCACAAATCGACCCAAAAACACTCGATGTCGGCGTACAAACGCCAAACCATCGAGAAAGCTCCCAACACACTCATTTGTACAATTAAAAGCACTAATTATAATATAAAATAGCTTAAAATTCACAAAAACCACAATTTCACTTAAAAAGACATTTTTCCGAAAATCTAGCAAGCACAAATCACCGTTTTTGTACAAAACTCGATGTATAGACGAATCTAGAGGCCACAATATTCACTAAATATCTTAAGTAAGTCAAAAAAATGATTCCCATAATTTAATCTCATTAAATTCCATAAACCCCGAAAACCTAGTTTACAAATTATCCAATTTTAACAATTTTCAAGCAAAAATTCTCGATTTAAGAATTAAGCTTAGATTTGCATAACCTAAGGTATTAAACCACTCATTATAATATTAATAATGCTATGAAACCATAATTAGATTTTTAAACCTAATTATTAGACTAATTATAAAAACCTAGTTAGCAATTAGCAAAGTTATCAAAATTTTAAATTAACAAATTAGCAAATAGCAACTAACTTAGATTTTGCATACAACTACATGTTAATCTCCTCATTACAACCATAAACAAATGATAAAAACCTCACTTGATCACAAACCCTAATCATTAATTCAAAACCCTTCTCTTGAATTTTAATTCAAGCACCTAGAACTAATTAAAAAAAAACTAATTAAGCTAACATGAAACAATTAGCACAATTTAAGAAAAGGTTAGAATTATACGTCATGATCAAGAGATCAAATATGAAAATCAAGCCTCTAAAATGCCAACTTGCTCCCTAGATCCATGCAAGAATAGCAAATGAAAAATGGGTAGGAGTTGGATTTTGATTTTGTAGGGATTTTGATGCATTTTGAGTGGATTTTTGATTAGAAATGAGATTAAGAATTGAAGGGGCTGAAGAAAGGGGGAGGCTCGGCCATTGTGCAGGTGGGGAAAGTGTGGGAGAGAGTGAGGTGTTGATTAGAGAAAGAGAAAGTCAAAAACCCATACCTCAAGTCAACACACTCATTCTTTATTCTTTCTTTTCTTTTCTTTTGTTTTCTTCTCTTTTCTTTTTGAAGTGGGGAAAAGAGTGGGAGTGTGGCAGCAAGGGTTCAGCCATCATGATGGGGAAATGGGGGTTTGGGTGTGTGTAGGTGGGGAAAAAGATAAATACAATACCCCAATTTCCATTTACACTAATTTCACCAAATAAGCCTCTTTTCTTCAATAATTTCTAAACCGTTTTGGCAAACGATTTCATTTCAAAAATCATATGATAAAATTTTATTTAATGTGTGATGATGCACAAAATTTGTTTCAACTCATTCCAATTTGTAATTTTCCCTAATTAAATGTATTAGTGACGGCTTAAAATAATAATAAAATAATTTTTTTCAGAAAATTTGAAATTTCACCAGTGGCTCAATAAACACCAAATACTAGCAATTACATAGCTAGAATATGTATATTTAATTTTTATAATAAGATATTTGTATTTTAACTTTTTACAGAAAACCCCCTTATTTTACCGTTTTTTCGAAATTTCACCGAAACGATTTTCAAAACGTTACAATATCCTAAGGGCTTTATCAACATGTAACATTGAGACAATCAAAGTACATGTTAAGATAAAGTACAACCAGATAGCATACTATCATGTCGAGCAAGAAAGTCATCCCTATATATGTCCAAGCATCCATTACAATATACATCGTATGTACAGTAATGGCCTCTACGGCATACATATAACTAACATATTTGTTTCCTTGATCCTACTCTCACTGATTCTGTTCCTCTTTATGATCATGTATCCATTATGGATCTATTGATTTCTTTCGTCCCTTTGAGCTATTTCATCGATACTCGATTGAGGTTCTTGTCACCATGGTTTGAGCGCAGATTGAGCTGCTGCTAGTGATGCGGTCAGGGCAAGCTCGTCTGGTACGAGAACTGACCATTGTGTTTTCTGGTGACATGGGAACGTCTCGATGTAGTGTTTTGTTGTGGCCTCTTGTCGAGGCGAGTATTTGGTTTTGCACCGGATGATCGGGACATTGATAGAGGCTGCATGTTGTGAGAGGACTGTTGATGTACAGCCTACCTCAGATTTTATGATGTCGTCTATCATGCAGACAGATGACCCTGCTGTTGCTGAGATTGATAGGATGTCGCCTCCATACTTTACGAGTTAAGATCGCTGGAGCTTCCAGGCAGAGATGTGACAGATGATAGCGAGTCTTTCCCGAGTTAAGAGACGAAGGCAATTCGTCAGATTGATGCACCGACGCAGGCCCAGTTGAGTTGAATATTTCCAGTGTGGAGGGTCTTACTCAGATCTAGAGTAGACCGAACCATAGATGACCGTTGATGTATCGTCTTTCCTGGAGGATTGATGCATTGTTTATCATGCGGACGAAGGGTATTCGCATGTCGTTAGGCGAAGTTAAAATGTTCGAACGAATGTCAAAAACCCATTTTTCCAAGTTTAAAGTATTAAGAGGAACATGCAAGTAATTCTGTGGACCCTATAGACGAATGAAACCCTAACTCGACATGATGACCATGGAACCGCTTTTTGAACCTTAGGGTTTACGGCAGTTCAGCGGTGCCATCAGTGAGGCTTGGGTTTGCCCTTCTACGGTTGGTCCATAGGTACTGTAGCGTGTACTAGATATTATTAAACTGTGCTCCGGTGTTGAGCTTTCCGGGAATTATGGGACTTTGATGAATCGATCGAAAAGTTGATGTCGTCCGGATATCATGTGATAAGAGATCAGCAAGTTGGCCAGCTTCGGATAGAGGACCTCACCCAGATGCGTTGTAAGTCGATCAGGAATGAACGAGTAGAGAGTATTCCTCCGATGGTTGGAACGAGTTCCCGAGGACGTGTTCGGCCAGATAACTTCTACAGAGCGACGAAGATACCGAGTTCATGTGAGAGACTCCGGATTTACTGTAGCCGAGAACAATTGCAGTACGCAGATAGTATGACGTGACGTCGAAGCGGACGATAATAAATATGAGTGGAACAAGAGGTTCGTGCGAGACGCTGACGATCTGTTGTTACTCCCCATCGAGATTAGAGAGCTGATATGCATACAGAGGCGTTGGGATACGGCCAGTTTCTGAGGAATTGTTGTGCTGAAAACGACGTCCAGAAGACAAGAACAGATTATTTAAGAGTACCAGCCTCCGTATGGTTCAGCATAGGCGAGATCGGAAGAGACCTTGAGCAGGTTCCATCCAGGACACTGCTGCGATGAGAATTGCACCGAGGATCAGATGTGTCATGAGTATTCAGAGGGTCAGAGGTCGACGCCTATGACGTGCTGCTTTACGAGTGGTCGTGATAATTGGCCGAGAGATGACCAGAGAAGTGCCAGAGCGGAATCGTTCCCGTTAGCACACCTGACCGGGCCGATGAGCCGAAGAATTGTGAGATTGGTAATCCACAGATAATATGAGGACACAGAGACAGAGGACGCCAGACCGTGAGCAGGAGGCAAGCGGATGTTCTTGCTCTGCCAGTTTTGGGCACACCGACATTTTTCGACATTGTAGGAGGTGTACCTCAATGTCATTTGTTGCGATTTGCGTTTATGATCCGAGTATCACGATTATATCACTTGGATTTGAGTTTTTATGATTGAGTTTCATGATATTGTTTTCGTGCACCATGGCTGCACCTACTGGCTATTTACATTTTGTGCATATTTATTGCACTTGACATACGTTTTACGCACTGTTGTGTTGGTTTATGATTTATGCATATCTACTTGCACTTGACATCGGTTTTATGCCTGGGTAGCATGTATTTATGATTTCATGGATTTCATACGGTAGATTTGATTTTGTGCATGTAGTATGCACTCGATTTAGTTTTTGCACTCGGTATAGCTTATATGTGCTTGCAGTGCATTGATATGTGTTCTGTACACAGTGTGGCACACGTTTATGATTTTATACACCTTGATACACTCGGTGTTTTTTTATACGCATTTGAGTTATTGATGCGTTTTTGTGTACTGGATGCACTGTATTTGTATTTCATGCAATGGATGCACTGTATTTGTATTTCATGCACTGATTGCACTGTATTTGTATTTCGTGCACTGGATGGACCGTATTTGTGTTTCGTGCATATGTTGCACTAGATTTTCATTTTGTGCATTGGTTGCACCATATTGGTATTTTATGCATTGGTTGGACCTGATTTATACTCCGTAGCTTGGTTGCACCCGATTTATGTCTTTGAGCATTTGTGTTATCCAATTTTCTTTTTCGTGCGCGTGGCACTTGCCGTTCGTTTTCGTGCATGTTACTGCACTAGATGCTTTTTACGGACTTGACGCGCTTGGGTTGGATTTTGCGCATGGTAGGCGCTTGATATTGGATTTTGTGCGGATGCACTTGAGTGAGATTTTATTCGTGCATGATGGATGCACTTAATTTGAATTTTCGCGCATGTTGGGCGCATGATATGAGATGTGATTTTGTGCACACTAGATGCACTCGATTGGGATTTTTATTCGTGCATGTTAGTTGCACTGGATTGAGATTTTTGTGCACTCTAGATGCACTTGATATTGTTATCGTGCACACCCGTTGCACTGGATAGATGCTTTCGTGCACACCCGTTGCACTTAGTTTTGATTTTGTGCACATTTGTACCACTTGTATTTGGATTTGGTTTTCGTGCGCACCAAACGCATGTGGTTGTTGGATACGCCTTTTGGGGCTGATTTTGCTCTTGAGCACCTTGTTTTCATGATAGGCACTATATTGTATAGTAGCCGAACATGGATGATCCGAGGACAATACCTGAGTACTTTGCATGCATTTAAAGTTAACGAGAGGTTTTCAAAAAGAAGCTATAATCTCGCTATTTCTTACGTGTCCGCGAGCGACACGAACTTTTATACAAGAAAACCTTTTGGGATATTTCAAAAAGGGCGGAACGTATATTGTAGCAAAACATATATGAACGCATATTATTACCTTACAATGAGCGTTCGTCACTTGTACCGTGAGTTACGCATCACATGGCGATTCAGAAACGATTTTGCACATGTTTTATTCAGTTTTTGAAGGTTTTTCCAAGGATGCTTACTATACACGTATTATAGTATTTGACTAGTGCATATTGGATTTCAGTAGTGGATTTCGAGATCTGTATCTCCATTGTAGCTCCGATGATATCCGTGCAAATCCGATGATTTGCGTGACGCTTGACGGAGTTCGATTTTGACTCACGTACTCGTTTTCATGCGCACGCGATGTGCTGTAGTATTTCTATATCTTCCGTGATTTCGGAGCCCCGTTGATTTGAGCTGATTATTGAAATGTTTTAGATTTTGGGGGTTTAAATTAAATTCGTGGACCAAATTTATTTAAGGGGGGAAGATTGTAACATTTCAAAAAATATAAAATATTATTTTTGAAATTTAATATTAAAATAATATATTTCCCGAAAACTGCCTGATTTGCGAAATTGGGGTTTTCGAAAAAGGGTATAAATATATACCAATATTTATGAAATAAATGGAGATTAAAATGATTTATTCATGAAAAATTTTATTTATTGGATTTGGCATTTTTATATTTAATTATATGCAGTTTGGATAAAAACCCGATTAGTGCACTGCTAATCGCGATTAGGCCAAATCCGTGCTTCTACAGTTTTCCATGGCTAGTGCACCATGTCATGTTGCATTTTGATTACTTGTTGGTTATTGTGTTGTTTTGGGATGCTATGTGGTTTGGTTTTAAAAAGAAAAGAAAACGGAGAAAAGGGTAAAATATAGAATGATTGGAGAGAGAGAGAGTGAGAATAAGTGAGAGAGGGGGGGCTTATCACGACCCGAAATATTAGCTCATGACCAGCACATAAATCACGCAACGTCTAAAGCCGTAACGTAATTCAAGTAAGCTGAAACCTAGAAATCTAAACCTTTTTAAGAAAATAAAAGAGGTGAAGTTTTGAAATAAAGGTATAATGAAATCAAGTTTTCTTAAATGCATAGAAAAGGAACATGAATAATGCAAGTGAAATTTACTAGTTTGAAAACATGTTTCGCCTTTTTTAAAAATTTGGGCAGCACCTCTTTTGTATATTTTGATCCAAAACCACAATACATGATAATATAAAGGCATCCCCAAGCGGGAGCTAGCTCTTCGCCAATCGGCGGATCCACAACCACGCAAAGCATAAATACAAGTATACGACGCCCAACGACGAAGATCACCACAAAAGATAAAGAAATAAGCAAGACATCAAAACCACTAGTAGCGGAATACCCCTCGCACTAAGTCTCGCAACCACAAGTCTCACTAAGTCTCATTACTTATACAATTACTAATTTTGATTGATGGAGTTGACTAGATACAATATGAATAATAAATACAAGGAGGGTACAATCCAACATGTACCACCTACCAAAGAAAAACACCCGAATGCAGCTGTGTGCCAGCGATACCGCTACGGATCCATGCGGTCAACCTGCAAGAACTGTGGCACAACGAAGGTGAGTTGCCAACTCGTGAGTAGAAAACATCAACAGGTAGAAATCGAATAAACAACGACTCTTAGGTCAACTGTATCATAAAGGTAATACTATGATATCTAGGGTGACCGTATCTACATATGTGCCAACAATGTAATCAATGCCTATGAGCATGCGGATAACATCCAACAGTATAATCAATGCATGTATGCATGTGGATCTCGTCCACGTGTCAACCAATGACACAACAACATCATGCATGTAAATATCATAAAAGCATATGTATGAAAATATGAGGATATAAAACAACGTGTGTCCCTCGCGACACATCAAAATCATAGAACCTGAGTGCCCAGCATCGATACTCGAAACATCATGAAACCCGTGTCCAACATCGACACGTACATCCTCATATATCTCGGGCTCCGTCAGTCCGGATCGGCCCTTGGGCTCCGTCTGTGGGATCTGCCCGCGGCCTCCGGCAGAACGGGTCGTCCCCTATCCATCTCTCGACTCCGGTCGATATCCTCCGGATAACCACCAGGTCCAACCAATCACCGGTAGGTAGTAGTCCCTCTGCCAGGCTCACCGTCTACTGCACAACAAATCCGTTCTCGTCCCGGGGTACCATACCGGGTCCACCATGTACCCGCAAACAGCCTCATCTAGCTCCTCGAATCGGGTATCACTGTCACACGTCTCAAAACCAAGAAAACGCATGGTGGACGCACTGAAATATCATATCAAGAGCCGGGTTTTTAAAACAATACATACTTTCTTTTGAAATAACCACGGTTCTCAAATCCAGAAATCTCATGAAAACAGCTTATCTCAATGCGTATAATCGAAAAGCATTATGTATGCGACATATAACAGAATGTAAGCATATCCGTATATCATGCAACATGGAACAATAATGTGAGCATGGGCATATCATCATAATGTGAGCATAGCAATATAATATCATGATATAGCAATTCAACTGTGTTAGTGACATAGCGATCATCAATGATGAAGTGTGTGAGCCGGCCAATCTATGTAAGTATAATATACGCATCATCGATAATGGTGTAAGTGTACTAGCACAGGTATATGAAATGCAATGAGAGTGACATGAACGTGGCATAAAGTAAATCGCATGTGAATGCTGACAGGTATACGTATCTAACATGACCGAGTCGGTGAATCAATCAATTGGCATCCAGCCTCACAACATCACCTAGGGTATAATCCATCGTACGGTATCCTCTAGTCAAGGGTATGGATCAATCATCATTTCAAACTCATCACGTATGGAAAATCATCGTACGGCGGCATTAAACGATATGGTATCCTATCAGCCTATACGACTCTGAGGGTACGGACCTAATGTCCCGTACATTATATCACTCACGATTCACAACATAATATATACCTATATGCCTATATCCCAGGTCACATCCATAACCATCTCATATCAGGGGACCGGCTAGGTATCAATCATCATATCGACTCGCATCCGTATACTAACATATCAATCAAGTCATCATATCCCTTCGTATTCTTTCATCGCATTTATACCTCATATCAAGTCAATTCTACATATACATTCTACCCTATACATCAATATCATGTTACTCTAAAACTCATACTTATTCTAGTGCAACTATATATCTATAAGTCGTCATTCACATTCACTTTTCATATCCCGAAAGCTTTCATCTCAAATCTCGATATACATATTCGATCATTCACATCATCTCTAACTATTCTTTTAACCCTATTCATAGTTTTCTAATCTAGGTATCCTTAACCATGTTCTATGAATGGGTTTCCATCAAAAACATGCGGGGGTGCCTTACGCATCCATCCGACTTCCCCCGTAGATATTGATCTACTCACCTTGATCCTTGCTTGCCGAAGTCGATGACGCCATTCTCCGTCGTCTCGGAATCCACACGAAGGTAACTACAAGTCAGCACATTCGCAAATGAAATTAAAACTCAAATCGGAAAAACAATACGGCACACGGTTCGCTCATAGGTTAAAACCTATAGCCTGCGCATGCAAAACAACCAATTATCCCCGGTCATTGATGTACAAACATCCAACGACCAAATACAACGTCAAATACCAAAACCCAAGTTTCAGAATCGCAAAACACGAAAACAGCACCCTAGGAAATCCAATCCCAGATTTTACCCTAGGCCGAACTAAGGGATTTGCACATTGGGTTGCTCTAGAAATCAGAAAACAAGACTACTGACCAAAAATCACACGAATCACCTACCACTTGGCCGCAAATTGCGGCCAAACAAAATAAATCTGCAGCCAGACAAGGAGGGGAGCGGCTCGGGTTTCAAGGGTAGATACAAGGTTGCCTGCATGTCTCACTATCAAGGGAACTTGTTTTATAATGGCCTCGGGTCATCCCTGATTCCTATATACCATTACTAATTCTAGAAAAACCCGATATCGGCAAATCTAAAGTTTGTATATTGGTTTCTAGTCTCTGGTTTTGTCCAGAAATCCAACAGAAAGGCTTTGTAACAGCCACTAGGTATCACCCAATCTACACAAACACTCAAACCCTTCTCTTGAATTTTCTAACATCACAATTCCAAACTAAAACAACTTCTAAACTAAACTAGAATATACAGAACTAAAAATTAAACTAAATGGAAGAATTTATACCTCCTTTGGGCAACCCAAGAAAAACCCTAGCTTCTCAAAGTCA
The DNA here is from genome assembly GCA_030015575.1 of Agapanthus africanus. Lineage (NCBI taxonomy): Eukaryota > Viridiplantae > Streptophyta > Magnoliopsida > Asparagales > Amaryllidaceae > Agapanthus > Agapanthus africanus. The sequence continues at coordinate 391,110,372 of JASDDO010000026.1, read as the reverse complement.
TCAAAATCTAACTTTTCTTGGTCCAATGTGTTGAGAAAGAGGTGGGGATCAGCTTTTGTGAAGGGGGTATAGGGTTTTGACAAGGTTTTTGAGATGGATCTTGGAGTTGAAGGTGGAGGGAAGTGAGGAGAAAAAAGTTGAAGGAAAAATATGAGAAGGGGAAATAATGGGCAGCCATCTCTCTCTCTCTCTCTCTTTCTTATTCTCACCCTCTCACTCTCATGTCTCACACTCTCTCTCTCCAATCATTCTCTTTTAACCCCTTTTCTCCTTTCTTTTAAAACCAAACCATATAATACCCCAAAACAATACAATAACACAACATGTAACCAAAATGCAATATGACATGGTGCACTTGCCATGGAAAACTTTAGAAACACGGATTTGGTCTAATCGCGATTAGCAGTGCACTAATCGTGTTTTTATTTAAACTGCATATAATAAATTTTAAAAATGCAAAATCCAAATAAATATATTTTGAAATGAATAAATCATTTTAATCCCCAATTGTTTCACAATTATTGGTATATATTTATACCATTTTTCGAAAACCCCAATTTCGCAAATCGGGCAGTTTTCGCAAAATATATTATTTTAATATTAAATTCCAAAAATAATATTTTATATTTTCTGAAATGTTACAATATTCCCCCCTTAAATAAATTCGGTCCCCGAATTTAAATTTAAACCCCCAAATACTAAAACATTTCAAAATTTAACTCCATAACGGGGCTCCGAAATCACGGAAGCTATAGAAATACCACAGCGCATCAAGTGCGCATAAAAACGAGTATAAAACTCAAAATCGAACTCCGTCAAGCATCAAGCAAATCATCAGATTGCACGCATATCATCGGAGTTACATTGGCGATACAGATCTCGAATTCCACCACTGAAATCCAATATACACTAGTCAAATACTATAATACGTGTATAGTATGCATCCTTGAAAATCTCCTAGAACCGAATAAAGCACATGCAAAAAGCTTTTCTGAATGGCCATGTGATGTGTAACTCACGGCACAAGTGACGAACGTTCATTTGTAAAGTAATAAATATACATTCATATATGTTTTGCTAAATATGTGTTTCGCCGTTTCTAAAATATCCCAAAAGGTTTTCCTTTTTAACGTTCGTGTTGCTCACGGACACGTAAGAAATAGCGAGACTATAGCTCCTTTTTGAAAATCTCTTGTTAAATTTTTTTTTAAATGCATGCAAAGTACTCAGGTACTGTCCTCAGACCAGTCCTGTTCGGCTATTTCATAATATAGTGCCTATCATGAAAACAAGGTGCTCAATAGCAAAATCAGCCTCGATAGGCGTATCCAGCAATCACGTGCGTATGGTGCGCACGGAAATCAAATCCAATCCAAGTGCCACAATATGCACAAAAGCAAAACTAAGTGCAACGGGTGTGCACGAAAACATCTGTCCAGTGCAACGGGTGTGCACGACAATAATATCGAGTGCATCTATAGTGCACGAAAATCTCAATCCAGTACAACTATCATACACGAATAAAATCTAAATCAGGTGCATCCAACATGCACAAAATCCAATCCAAGCGCGTCAGGTTAGTAAAAAGCATCTAGTGCGGTAGCAAACAAGAAAACGAACAGCAAGTGCCAACGCGCACGAAAAACGCAATCTGATAATACAAATGCTCAAAGATATAAATCGGGTGCAACCAAGGCACGGAGTATAAAGCCGGTGCAACCAATGCACAAAATACCAAGCTGGTGCAACAATGCACGAAATATGAATCTGGTGCAACAAATGCACAAAACACAAATCGGGTGAATCCAGTGCACGAAATACAAATCCAGTGCATGCAAATGCACAAAGTACAAATCTGGTGCAATAAATGCACGAAAACTCATCAATAACTCAAATGCGTATAAAAGCAACACCGAGTGTACCAAGGTGTATGAAATCATAAACGTGTGCAACCGCGTGCACAAAACACGTATCAATGCACAGCAAGCATATATGAGCTATACCGAGTGCAAATATCAATCGAGTGCGTAGAAAATGCACAAAGTCAACTCAACTGTATGAAATCCACGAAATCATAAACACGTGCAGCCAAGGCACAAAACCGATATCAAGTGCTATAAATATGCACAAATCGTAAACCAACACATCGGTGTAGAAAGCATATCTCAAGTGCAATAACTATGCGCAAAATATAAATACCCAGTAGGTGCAGCCATTATGCACGAAAACAATATCATGAAACTCAATCATCAAAATTCAAATCCTAGCGATATAAGCGTGATATTCGGATCACAAATGCAAATCTCAACAAATGACATTGAGCTACACTTCTTACAATGTCGAAAAATGTGTCGGTGCGCCCAAAACTGGCAGAGCAAGAACATCCGCTTGCCTTCTGCTCACGGTCTGGCGTCCTTTGTCTCTGGGTCCTTAATTTCTCTGTGGATTACCAATCTCGCAATCCATCGGCTCGTCGGCCCGGTCAGGTGTGCTAACAGGAATGATTCCGCTCTGGCACTTCTATGGTCATCTCTTGGCCAATTAGTATGATCACTCATATAGCGGTACGTCACTGGCGTCGGCCTTTGGTCTTCTGAATTCACGTGACACATCTGATCCTCTGTGCAAATCTTATTGCAGCAGTGTCCTGGAAGGAACCTGCTCAGGGTCTCCTCCGATCTCGCCCTATGCCGAACTATACGGAGGCTGGTACTCTTCCATAATCTTTTCTCGTTTTTCTAGACATCTGCGTTTTCAGCACAACATTTCCTTGGGAACTGGCTGCATCCCAACGCCTCTGTATACATATCAGATCTCTAATCTCGTCGGGGAGTAACAACAGCTCGTCAGCACCTCGCATGAACCACTTATTCCACTCGTCTTTGTTATCGTCCACTTCGACGTCACGTCACGCCATCTGCGTACTGCAAATGTTCTCGGCTACAGTCAATCCGAAGTCTCTCACACGGACTCGAAATCACGAACTCGGTATCCTCATCACCCTGTAGAAGATATTAGCCGAGTGCGTCCTCGGGAACTCGTCCCAACCATCATAGGAATACTCATACTCGTCCGTTCTCGATCAACTCACAACGCACTGGGTGAGGTCCTCTATCCGAAGCTGGTCAGCTAGCTGATCTCTCATCACATGATATCCGGACGACGTTAAACGTTTCGATCGATTCATCAACGTCCCATAATTCCCCGAAAGCTAAACACCTGAGCACAGTTTAATAATATCCAGTACACGCCACAGTACCTATGGACCAACCGTACAAGGGCAAACCCAAGCCTCAATGATGGCACCGCTGAACTGCTGCAAACCCTAAGGTTCAGAAGCGGTTCTATGGTCCTTATGTCGAGTTAGGATTTCATTCTTCTAGAGGGTCCACAGAATTACTTGCATGTTCCTTCGAATACTTCAAACTTGGAAAAATGGGTTTCTGACATTCGTTCGAACTTTTTAACTATAGGGTTCCTAGGCACCCTAATGAGGTCTCGCAAGGCATCGAACATGCCAATTTCAAAATATCTAGATGCCGAGAAACCCGACTACGGATCGTCGGCTAGAAATCTAGGCGAAAAAGAAATCTAGTTAACACTTAACTAAAAGTTTAACGGAAATACAACCTTTGTAGATCCGGTGCTCCACCTCCATAGCTCCGCAACGAAAGCCCCTCGCTGTCCTAGTGAATTCCCGGGCTCTAGCGTCGGCTTCATCGGAGAAATGGCGAGCTAGGTCGTCGATGTCCATGCCGAAGATGATCTACGTCGAAGCATCGCAAGATCAAGCTCTCACTTCACCAAGTCATGAAACTTGTGAAGAAAACACACTCTACTACTTGGCAAGAGGTAGAGGATGAAGAAATAGGAAGTGGGTAGACTTTAGATTTGGATTTCTCACTCTTTTTCATCACTTGCCATTGATGGAGGCAAGCTTTCTTCACTTGAAGAAATGAAGAAGAAGAAGGTAAATGTTATGATAAGTTGATTTTAAAATGAAAAGAATAATCAATTCTTATCATAATAGAACCATGGTTAGGTGTAGAGAGTGAATCATGGTTTAGTGGAATGGTTAGGTTTAAGCATGAGACAAAAATGGTTACTTTATCAAAGCTTCAAGAAGCTTCAAGTGCAAACAAATAAAAGCCACCATTTCTTCTCATTTCTTTTCCTTTTTCCAAAAAGAAAAAGATTAATAAATGAATATGTAAAACCCTAATTATCCACTTAATCATGGTTTAAATCTTTACACTTAACCAAAAAGACATGCATCATCAAACATGATACAAACAAGTGCACAAAATCATATCGCATATGTAATGCGCACATCCGAGTGAGAAAATCCATCTTAAAGTGAACCGATACTAGTTAATGCAAAGTAATATATCAAATATATAATTATACATTAAATCATTAAATCAACACTTGATTTAACGATCCGGTCATATCGCATATAACCGGCTAGTATGCAATGTATCGGCTTATCGAATCAATCCTTGATTCGATAACTAGGTTATATCGCATACAACCATTCGACACATTCATCGCGAGAATGAAATACGGTATCACATACACGCATTATTCTCGGTCCCGCACATATCTCATATGCGCTCCTATTTCGTTTCGCTTGAACCAGGAAACCTCTGTGTAGGACTCTAAAGACTCGTCAATACGCCGGCAGCAGATGATGATCATATCAAGCACCCACAAGCCGCAAGCGGTCTGCTAAACGTAACGGCCACCCGGGTATTGAGCGATCTGAAGATCGACGAGCAAGCCCGCTCACACTCCAGTGAATCCAACCAGCAACACTACCGTACAGTCCGGTCTGATCGTCTGATATGTCGCATATCTCGCCTAGGGGTGGTAAACGTCAGACCCCAATAGCTTGATAAGTCGTGTCGATATGAGGTCTATAACAATTCGAGAAACTACTGGTAACACTTACCAGTAAATCTCAGCAACCCTGGCCAGGGATTTCCTGTTATAGCCAATCGAACACAGCGCAACATCAACCCCCTATACCGGGAGAGACGAATCCCCTCCTATCGCTCATTACCTCCATGTGACTCGGGACTGTACCCAAAAACCACCGTTTTGCACGCCCTCTTGGACGTGGTAAGATGGAAATCAAAGCACAGTGGGAACCACACAAGACTCTATGACGATCTCGGGACAACAGACTACTCTGTACCAGTGTCACCAGAGAACTGCCATCTGACGTGAGGTATAATACCATCTGGGAGTTCTCGGCGAGTCCGTCCTGTGTACCCAGTCTCTACTGAGCACCCGTATATCATCTCTGATGTCAAACACCGATGGATATGGGATCATCCATCGCCCATCTGTATGGGTCGAGAAGGTATACGCTAGTCTACTCTGGTATATCGATGCCCCGTCTCGATACACCCACGACTAGGGACTTTGAAGGATGTACTTGTGGACTACCATGTCCCCACTAGTATGATCCGCATCATAGTCCAGGTAGTCAAGTACACATCCTAAGGGCTTTACCAACATGTAACAGAGAGACAATTAGTGTACACGTTAAGGTAAAGGTCAACCAGATAGCATACTATCATGTCGAGCAAGAAAGTCCTCCCTATATATGTCCCAGCATCCACTACAATATACATCCAATGTACAGTAATGGCCTCTAAGGCATACATATAACTAACAATCTCCCACTTGCACTAGGGCCATCTGTAGCAGTGGTTGTAGTATCTCATACTCAACCATCCCATAAAAGTCTCTCTCTGGGAATAGGCCTTCGTGAGTGGATCCGCCGTGCTGTCCTCTGAGTCTACTCTCCTAACCTCGATCCCTTAGAGATCAACCATCTCCATGATCAGGTGATACTGCCTTAGAATATGTCTGAATCACTGATGGGACCTGCGTTCCTTGGCATAAGCCACAACTCCATTGTCACACAATGGGAGGAACATAGTTCATCTCATGAACCAATATACACCCAAACAGCCTCTTTGGTAGCAACTTAAGTAGCGATGTATCCTGCCTTTATCGTCTAGTATGTCACGGTATCTAGCTTGGAACTCTTCCAATATACCGTCCCTTTACTGAGGGTAAAGACAATGCCTGTGACTGACACTTAGTCGTCTTTATCACCCTGGAACACTTCCAGTGATTCTCCCCAGGATCGAATGATACCATCTCACTACAGCTAGTGAGTAGCCTAACATCCATTTAGATCTATCTCATAGATCCAAAGTCCAGGATTTAGTAGGTATCACTTTGATCCTATATGGAGAATCATAGTGATAAGCGGAGATTGATCGAGCGTAGCATAGGTGTTGGAGATAGTGCCCTCAGAGTCAATTATTGGATCACAGGCACGTGATTGCAATGATTGAGGGAGGACCTATCCCGGTAGGACAGTCTTACTCGAGATGATAGTATGCTATCTGGTTTATCTTTATCATCGTGTACTGCTTTAGGTGACCTGACATGTCGCTATTACACGTTGATAGAGCCCCTAGGATTCTTGCTTGACCACCAGCAGTATGATGGCGATCATATACGTGGGAGCTGGTAGTCTATAAGCACATCCTTAAAAGGTCCCTAGTCGTGGGAGTTTCAAGACAGGGCATCGATACTCCATTAGTAGACTAGTGTATACAGTCGAGACCCCGACGAGGGGCGGTGGCCGGTCTCACAAGCCACTGGTGTCAGTTGGTTCACCTAAGATGTATACAGGTGCTCATTGGGTTATGAGTACACCGGACAGGACTCGCCGGGAACCTGCTGGTTGGTCTTGTACCAGATGTCAGATAGCAGTTCCCTGGTGACATGTGTACAGGTTAGTTCATCGACCTGAGATCGTCATTTGTCTCGTGTGAGTTCCCACTGTGTTTTGATTACTACCCTACCACGGCTCAAAGGAGTCGTGCAAACAGGTTTTAGTTGGGTACAGTCCCGAGCCACATGGAGGCAGTGAGCGGATCTGCATGGGTTCGTCTCTCCCGGTATTGGGGGTGAGGTCGCGCTGTGTCTAGGAGAGCCATTACGCAAAGCCCTCGGCCGAGGCAGGAGATTTACTGGTAGGTATTCCAGTAGTATCTCAGGGCGTTCTGGGCTACGCTCCGACACGACTTGTACCGCTTTTGGGGGTCTGACTTTCACCAACCCCCTAGGCCCGCCATGCGATACTCATAGACGAACGGACCGGACTGTACGGATATTGTCACTGACAGGCTCAGTAGGGTGTCAGGATGAGTTCGCTCATCGACGTCCCTTTTGGTCAATAGCTGGTGGCCCGTTACGTATTGGCTTATACCTCTGACGTGCTAGTGGTTAAATCCACAGCCATAGTATTGACGAGTCTTTAGAGTCCACCACACTTTCAGTTACTCAGCTTTCGGGCGAAACGCTGTAGAGGCCGTATGGAGATATGGCAGGGTCCGATCAGATACGTGCGGTATTGCACGGATCAGGATCGGACGGTTTGTACTAGTAACCGTATAGGTATATGGCAGGTTCGATCAGATACGTGCGGTATTGCACGGATCAGGATCGAACGGATTTTACTAGCCGGCTTTGGCTTAAGCCGGTCCTAGTCTAGTACAGTGTAGATTTTGTCTCATTGCATTTGTATCCGGTCGGAATACAGATGCGGGTGTGTATGTACAGTGTCGGGGTTTTCCTGTAATTTATTACGGGACCAGTTTTCTGGAGTTGCCAGTTTGCATTCCGTTCCGGCCGGTTTTCCTTTGTTCTTTCCCGGCCGGACTTTTCCGATGGAGGGGGTAATTTGCAGTTTTGCAAATTACACTTTGTGGAGGGGTTTTATGCAAATGTGTTGATTATGATACCTTTCATATCTTGCTCCATGCTTGCATTATTGTGATATGAAGGGTTATGGAGTGAATAGGAGAAGAAGCATGGTTGAATGTTTTCTTGTCTAGGATGTGGTCACTTTTCTTTAGCTCCTACACTCACCTCCCTTTGTGTTATGATATTCATTCCTCCACCATTCACACACTTACTTGGAGAAAGTCTTTCATGGTTATGAGGAAAGAGAGAGGAAGAAAAAGAAAGAGAGAAAGAAAAAGAATGAGAGAGTTCATCTTGATTATGTGAGGAATTCTTCATCTCCTTCTTCTTCTTGTTTTAGAAAAATGAAAGCACCATTTTTCTTAACCCCAATCCTCCATCATGGCAACTACAAACCCCAAATGAGATTAGCATTATCTACTACACTTCCTACAGCACATCTTGAGCATGTCGAGTTGCCGGCTTCATGCTCGAGTTGCCTCGGTATTGAGGCGGGAGCCCGTAAAAGACGAAGGCGATGTGGTGCCCTTTCCGGCGAGGAGGCGACGATATGGAGACTACACTTTCCGCGGGAGATCGGGGCGATGATGAGAAGACCGGAGGACCGGATCTCTTGGTATACTTCTCTTCCCATCTCTTGTTAGCTAGCGTAGGTTAATGGTTAACGATCCGGGTTTTCTTTGTCCGCGGTAGCGCCGGTTTCCGAGCAAGGAAAAAATTTTGATTCCGCATTTTGGCCTCGAGTAAGAGGCCGGGGCGCTGCCGTGGCGCAACATGGTATCAGAGCCAGGCCATTAACCCTACCTAGCTTGTTCTAATGCGTTTTACTTATCCGATCGACCAAAATCTCAAAAACCGTATTTTAGTTCACATCAGTTTCTGTTGAAATTTTTTGGTGTCTAAAAATTTTTCAGGTGGTCTCAGAAAGATGTGCAGGGAGTTCTAAGAACTCTGGGAAAAAACGACAAAGTGATCCCTAAATTAGAGCGCGGAAGCGCGGCAATTACCCTCTTTCTGCCGCGCTTCCGCCGCACTATGGTGGGCCCAGTTTGTCATTTTTCTTCAGTTGTCTTATGGGCTTAAACTAGGGCTTTTGAGATATTAAAATTGGGCCAGTTATTTCTGTGAGTGCTACAGTTTTCTTTTGGGGCCCGCTTGTTAATTATTTGATCGATCGGATATTTTAAACACATTTTTTCACAGTATTTACATTATATCTGCGACCGTGAATGTCACTCGATCGGTAAATCCGGTCTGACTGCTATAGCCCGGTTAGACGGATTTGCGAACGTGATTTTCACGTTGATGTTCTATGTTTATGCTGTGTTGTTGCGGATCGGTCGTGGGGGATAGCCTGGATGCAATGCTAGTACAGTTTTTGTTGTATTATGTACATTTGATATTGCGGGGCGAGCGTCCGACATGTGGACTGCCGTCACTGCCCGTTTGTATTATTCTTTTGAGGCACGACCTGGTTGCGGTCGATGTACCCGGTGTATGTATATTTTACATTCTGTACTAGGTTTGCCCCGCGGTGGGGTGCTCGGATAGCCGGGTTCTGGAGGGCAACGGGCCCGCATCTCAGGGCATTGAGACGGAGGGGGCTTCAGTCCAGGATTGGCGGGCTATTCGCCGCACTCGTAGGGGGTACAGGTTGACCCAGGAGGGGTGCCCAAGTTACCGGATTCCGTGAAGTGCTGGGTGGTCCATTCACGGTACTGAAGGGGGCTGCCTCGCTTCAGGTTTTGGCGGGTGACTTGCCGCGCCCGTAGGGGTCTAGGATTTCATTGCACAGGCTATCCACACGACCAGGGGAACGTCGGGTTTCAGCAGCGGCTCTGTGAAACCCGGGGTTTCCAGATATCTGAATTGTTCTGTGATGCTGTACATTTCTGTGATGTTGCCTTTTATTCACGCCTTGAGCGAAATACTATATATTGGTATATATATTAGTAGATGTTGTATATGTTTTTCATCCGCGCTAGTCCAGTCCCCGCTCTGCCGTTAGTTAGCTAACCTAACGGGTGATGACGGGACCCAGTGGCGAATGCGGATGGCATATACGTACGTCAGTATATTTTCGTTCTTTGTGGTGTGATCAATTGATGGGACTGCATTGATTCGGATCAATGCAAGTTTAAACAAACCTATTCTGATGTTGTTGGAACACTTTTCAAAAAGCTATTATTGCAAGGACGTTCACTTTTGTTTTGCATCGTGGTATTCATTTGGAATATCCTGCTCCTCAGTCGACGAGGCAAGGGCCGAGATCCCTTCACCGGGAGTGACCCCTTGGACAGAAGTTTGCGTCAGGGCATTAACTTCACTATAGCCGATTACTTTTGCTTTGCATCGTGGTATTCAGTTGGAATATCCTGCACCTCATTCTACGGGGAAAGAGCCGAGATCCCTTCACCGGGAGTGACCTCTTTAGTAAAGGTTTTCGTCACTATATTTTATAAAAGGCTATGCAGTTCCTTCAACGATATCAAGTTTATTACGTTAAAGGTTTTTCGCCAAAAACCATTCGTAGCCCTCCGTCATTTCCTACAGGTATTATTTGGTATTCGTGCTGCGTTTGTTGACCTAGTCAAGACGTAGTGTTCGGTAGCTAAGTGGTACTTGTTTGTTGCATAAGTGGGATTGGTTAGGACAGTCGTGCGGCCTTGTTGACCTAGTCAAGGGCACGTACGGGTGGGTTTAATGCGATCCAGAACAATGACGGGTTGAACTTGACTGGCGGTTTATGGTTTGTTGACCTAGTCAAGGTCATAAACCGCTTGGGGTAAAAATCACATCGGGAGTTTCAAAAGAACTGAAACTTGCCAGGCATGCGCATACCTTCTGGAGTGTGGTGACTTGAGTGGATTCCGTCAAGTTATCATGCGATGATAGTTGGATCCCGATTTCCACTGATGAGTTGGTTTACTCCTCGGGTGATCCCGACTAATTCTTCTTTCAGGTTTGGAGGAGAATTTGAGGTACAGTGGGAGGTTTCCTGATTAGATAAATTGGTAACCATTCTGATCTAGGATAGAGTGCACGCTGAGTGTTTCTTTTCTCTCTCTCTTTGGCAGCGACCATTGACCCGACCCTGGACTATGACTCAGTGACTAAGTTGACCGAACCTTCTTAACACTGGCTTTTGGATTGTCAGAGTTGCATACTCATTGCCACTCCTACTTTTACCCTTTTCTCCAGGACACCCCGTATTACTACGAACGTCCACTTCCATTGGACAAAACCATCGTATGGTTAGATACGAACTCGAAGGACTTCGAGGATGGTTTCTGGTTCTGGAGAAAACGGATAGGATTATTCAGTTGTCTTTTCTTTTCACCTTCTCTCAGGTTGCGAGTATTCCTTGGTTTAGGAGTAGTACACCTATTACGCAAATTGGATAGTCTTCTTCCAAACCTTAGGCTGGTGCCGACCGGTAGGGAATGAAGGAAACCAATTAGCATAACGATGGTGTGCAGAAGGTATTAAGTTAAGACAAAGCAAGGGATTCGTAAGAGGGCAAAGTAAATTGCGACTGCTATTCACGACCGAACCAAGTATTTCTTCGCCAATCCTAAATCACCTTTGTATTTCTCCAGGACACTCCGTATCACTACGAAGATCCCATTTTATTGGATACTCCATCGTATGGTTATATACGAACTCGAAAGGAACTAGTTCCAGTTCGGGGATGGATTCTGGTTCAGGAGAAATAGGAATAAAGTACATTCAGGTGTCTTTTATCTTCACCTTCTCTCGCATTGCGAGTGTTCCTAGGATTAGGACAGTACACCCTTTATGCTTTTTGGATAGTCTTCTTCCAAACCATAGGCTGGTGCCGAACGGTAGGGAAGGAAGAAAACCATTTGGCTTAAAGGGGTGTACAGAAGGTAATGACTAAAGACAAATAAAGGGATTTGGACAGGTGGCAAAGAATTATACGGTTATAGTTGTGAATCTGGATGATGGTAGAGGCATTACTAGGAATACCAGGATACCCCATCGAAACATTACAATGTTTCAGTTTCAACTGTGTACTGTTAAAGAAAACTGATTTCCCGATTAGACACTTACTCCAGGGTATGTATTTGCCAGGAATAATTCTCACATCTGTATGGTTTTACAGATGATGAGTGGGAGTAAGTTATTGGGAATTGGGTGATCATCCTCATTATATCGGGATTCGTTGTAATCGGTGATATTTGAGGAAGTCACCTGGGTTGTTTGCCGGTCGGCAAATAGTTGGTTTTGAATATCCGCTGTTGTGCACCAATTTCAAATCGATATATCTGTACGTCTATTTTCATAGAGTGAGATATACCTTTTGATATTATGTCGATGACATTTACCTATATCAGTGGATGGTTAGGTAAGGAGCATTAAACAGCGGTGTAATTCTTCTTAACCATAAGTACAGTTTTCAACCTACGACACACAGTAAAAGAGTTGTTAGACTCAGCGGACTTATACAGAGTATTGTATGTTGTCCAGTGTCCATTAGGACAGAGGGGTTGGTCCTCGTACTATATTCTGTTTACTTTTAACTTCTCAAGTTCTTAGACATGTGTTTCGTAGAAACACAGGGTCTAAGTTTTTGAGGAGTTATAGGTATTTGAATAGAGTAGAGAACCAGGTGTAGCAAGTATCGGGATTCTTCAAAGTGATCGAAGATGTAGATACTTGTGTATGGTGTTCAGTTGATAGTAATGATGAAGACAGATTGCTTCTCTTTCAGGTTACTCATAATTGGAAGCATTCCTAAGTTGAGTAACGCTGATCGACCTCCTTCCATTTAGTTGACATGCACTGGAGATAGATGCATGATTTGAATCTGGTTAAATTAAATCAGTGTCTCTGGTTCTATATTGGATATAGAACAGTTCATATCTTAACGATGTTAAGGTACGGGGAGTTGTCCGGCTTATGCTTAAAACCAGACTCCGGATAACTCAAGGCACGTTTCTGTAATGGCTGTTTGTGGGTTGACCCAGGCTATGACGAGGGTTGACTTTCTACCATCTGGCAGATCAATAGAAATATTGTTCTAGACTCGCCACAGTTTTATTAAAAATGGATTTTTTTTTCAAAAAACAGCAGTGGGAGTATGGTAGAACTGGAAGTGATTCCAGAACCGCAAACGATTACTGAAGATTTAATAAGGAACCTAAAGATTCAATCTGATTTGACATTCCATTGGCCACTCCGCAGATAAGGTGGGTAACTTCAGGCACCCGAGAGGTACTCCGGTAGCCTCAAGGACGGTGACAGGGAAGTTCTTGTTTACCCACACTTGCCATTGTTGTTGTTCCAGGCTGCGAGACCCGGCAGGAGGATGAGTATAGCGTCGTTCTAAACTAGCTTTAGAAGTACACGTCTATATGACTCTGGCAGAGGGTTGTCGTAGTCAGTGGGAGCAGCGGAAGCATTGGTGGACTTCATGCTTATATCTATTTATAGACTAAAGCAGATGTAGCGGAGATAGATCATCCATTTCTGATGTGACAGTCATAGGTTTGACGTCATCAGAATAGGGGATGGATCTGTTGAAAAGGTAGTAGGAAGTGATATTCCTATACTACGATCGGTTACACTTAGGTCGTCACACAGTGTTTTCTCCATAAGGGACTTGGATATTATATCAGACATACTGGTTACTAGATCTATGGTTTTAGATCTAGATTTGGGTGGTTTCCCAATCTGGGTACCTTGACAGCATTCTATGAGTATTTAGAATGGTCGACTCCTGGCACGGTAGTATACCTGCAGGTAATGGAGTCACCCTCTCTAAACGTGTCTTACAGACTAAAGAGGAGAGGGATACGCATGATTGACAGATCACTTGCTTAGGCAATTGAGTCAATCATGAGATGTCAAGTACCACACCAGATATTGTTCTTGCACTAGATGCAATAAGTTGATATTGATCCAATCCTGGAGGAACAGTCGGAAGCAGTTTTAGAACATAAGTGAATGTTCTAGGGATATGATAACGGCTGCCTCCTTTAGGAGACGGTTATCACTCCGGGCTTCCAAGGTGACATGGACGACAAGGAGGTTGTCAGAGTTATAGTTCTCCCTCTAACGAGGGGCAGTATTTTGGACAGGTGGTCCAAGGCAATACTGAGGGAGGCATGGCGCGGGATACTGATTAGTTTCAGTTGATGATACAGTCTAAGAAGTTTGGATTTGGAGTTCATTTATGAGCTAGGTCCCATCAGACATCCAGACATATTCTAAGACAGGTATTGCTCATTTCGGGAGATGGCTTTCTCCGCGAACTTGAGATATAGAGAGACATAGAAAGAAACTTCACAGTGGATCCACTCGCTGAGGCTATTCCTCGAACGCAATAGTTTCACAAAAGAGCTTTGTGAGACTGACTAGTAGAGGAGTTGGGTGTTCGGTATCACACGGGCTGTGAGTATGCGGCATCGCAATAATTAGCCTTGAGTGCAAGTGGGAGATTGTTGGAGATAGTGCCCTCAGAGTCAATTATTGGATCACAGGCACGTGATTGCAATGATTGAGGGAGGACCTATCCCGGTAGGACAGTCTTACTCGAGATGATAGTATGCTATCTGGTTTATCTTTATCATCGTGTACTGCTTTAGGTGACCTGACATGTCGCTATTACACGTTGATAGAGCCCCTAGGATTCTTGCTTGACCACCAGCAGTATGATGGCGATCATATACGTGGGAGCTGGTAGTCTATAAGCACATCCTTAAAAGGTCCCTAGTCGTGGGAGTTTCAAGACAGGGCATCGATACTCCATTAGTAGACTAGTGTATACAGTCGAGACCCCGACGAGGGGCGGTGGCCGGTCTCACAAGCCACTGGTGTCAGTTGGTTCACCTAAGATGTATACAGGTGCTCATTGGGTTATGAGTACACCGGACAGGACTCGCCGGGAACCTGCTGGTTGGTCTTGTACCAGATGTCAGATAGCAGTTCCCTGGTGACATGTGTACAGGTTAGTTCATCGACCTGAGATCGTCATTTGTCTCGTGTGAGTTCCCACTGTGTTTTGATTACTACCCTACCACGGCTCAAAGGAGTCGTGCAAACAGGTTTTAGTTGGGTACAGTCCCGAGCCACATGGAGGCAGTGAGCGGATCTGCAGGGGTTCGTCTCTCCCGGTATTGGGGGTGAGGTCGCGCTGTGTCTAGGAGAGCCATTACGCAAAGCCCTCGGCCGAGGCAGGAGATTTACTGGTAGGTATTCCAGTAGTATCTCAGGGCGTTCTGGGCTACGCTCCGACACGACTTGTACCGCTTTTGGGGGTCTGACTTTCACCAACCCCCTAGGCCCGCCATGCGATACTCATAGACGAACGGACCGGACTGTACGGATATTGTCACTGACAGGCTCAGTAGGGTGTCAGGATGAGTTCGCTCATCGACGTCCCTTTTGGTCAATAGCTGGTGGCCCGTTACGTATTGGCTTATACCTCTGACGTGCTAGTGGTTAAATCCACAGCCATAGTATTGACGAGTCTTTAGAGTCCACCACACTTTCAGTTACTCAGCTTTCGGGCGAAACGCTGTAGAGGCCGTATGGAGATATGGCAGGGTCCGATCAGATACGTGCGGTATTGCACGGATCAGGATCGGACGGTTTGTACTAGTAACCGTATAAGTATATGGCAGGGTTCGATCAGATACGTGCGGTATTGCACGGATCAGGATCGAACGGATTTTACTAGCCGGCTTTGGCTTAAGCCGGTCCTAGTCTAGTACAGTGTAGATTTTGTCTCATTGCATTTGTATCCGGTCGGAATACAGATGCGGGTGTGTATGCACAGTGTCGGGGTTTTCCTGTAATTTATTACGGGACCAGTTTTCTGGAGTTGCCAGTTTGCATTCCGTTCCGGCCGGTTTTCCTTTGTTCTTTCCCAGCCGGACTTTTCCGATGGAGGGGGTAATTTGCAGTTTTGCAAATTACACTTTGTGGAGGGGTTTTATGCAAATGTGTTGATTATGATACCTTTCATATCTTGCTCCATGCTTGCATTATTGTGATATGAAGGGTTATGGAGTGAATAGGAGAAGAAGCATGGTTGAATGTTTTCTTGTCTAGGATGTGGTCACTTTTCTTTAGCTCCTACACTCACCTCCCTTTGTGTTATGATATTCATTCCTCCACCATTCACACACTTACTTGGAGAAAGTCTTTCATGGTTATGAGGAAAGAGAGAGGAAGAAAAAGAAAGAGAGAAAGAAAAAGAATGAGAGAGTTCATCTTGATTATGTGAGGAATTCTTCATCTCCTTCTTCTTCTTGTTTTAGAAAAATGAAAGCACCATTTTTCTTAACCCCAATCCTCCATCATGGCAACTACAAACCCCAAATGAGATTAGCATTATCTACTACACTTCCTACAGCACATCTTGAGCATGTCGAGTTGCCGGCTTCATGCTCGAGTTGCCTCGGTATTGAGGCGGGAGCCCGTAAAAGACGAAGGCGATGTGGTGCCCTTTCCGGCGAGGAGACGACGATATGGAGACTACACTTTCCGCGGGAGATCGGGGCGATGATGAGAAGACCGGAGGACCGGATCTCTTGGTATACTTCTCTTCCCATCTCTTGTTAGCTAGCGTAGGTTAATGGTTAACGATCCGGGTTTTCTTTGTCCGCGGTAGCGCCGGTTTCCGAGCAAGGAAAAAATTTTGATTCCGCATTTTGGCCTCGAGTAAGAGGCCGGGGCGCTGCCGTGGCGCAACAATAGGAAACTCCTTCCCTATCAAGAGTATGTCATCCACGTATTCTACGAGGATCACCACCATACTCCCTACTACCTTTTTGTTTATACAAGGTTCATCTACCATTTTGATGATGTCAACTTCTTTGACTAATCCATTAAAACAGATGTTCCAACTCCGCGATACCTGCTTTATCCTATAAAGCATCTTGCACACGTTTCCGCTGCTCCCACTGTCTACGAAGCCCTCTGGCTGTGTACTTATAGACGTACTCTTCTAAAACATCATTTAGAAAAGCAGTCATGACACCCAACCACCAGATATCGTAGTCATGGTATATAGCCGTGACAAGTAGGATCTGGATGGACTTAAGCATAGTTGCTTGAAAAAGTTTCATCATTATCCACGCTTGGTTGATGACGAAAACCTTTAACAAGTCTAGATTTGAAAGTCTCAACCTTTCCATATACACCAAGTAATCTTCTCAAGATATACTTGCTCCTGATGGGGATTTAACCCTTCAGATATAGCAACCAAAGTCCATACTTTGTTGGTGTATATGGATTCCATCTCAGATCGCTAAGCATCCACCAATTCTTACAGAGTCTTACTCCTGATGGCCAGCTCGAAGCTAGTTGGGTCATCATCTCATGATGCAATCCTCGCTCCCACTGTCATAGAGAAACCGAAGTATCTCTCAGGTGGGTGAGGAACCCTACTTGATCGGCGGAGAGGCTGAGGTTCGTTGGTATCTACTGAATCCCTTGGTTCTATCAAATCATCTGCTGTAGTTCGTATAGCTTGAATCTTTCCAGTTCTACATTACAGACCTTGCCTCGAGCTTGTCCGGATTTTGTTTTTCAGACATAGGCCGGACAACCCCAAATCTTAACTAACTTAAGAAATGGGCTCTTCCTATTCCATATCACATATGAAGTGGTAGGCAACTGATTTGATTTGAACCCTATTCAATAGGTATGCAGCTTCTCAAGTGCATAACTCCCAAAAAGGAAATAGGTAACTCAGTAGTACTCATCATAGAGCACACCTTATCATATAGGGTGTGATCGCTCCGCCCCGATATACCATCGTGCTATGGTGTATACGGAGGAGTAATGCTGAGAGAGAATCTCATTCTCCTTTAGAATAGTCCAGTATTTCCGTGCTCAAGTATTCTCCTCCTTGATCACATCAAAGGACATAATACTTATACCCGTATTTTGGTTCTCTACTTCTAACTTATATTCTGTGAATATCTCAAAAGGTTCGGACTTGTGTTTCAATAGGAACATAGGTCTGAAACTCGAAAGATCATCAGAGAACGTAATGAAGTATAAAGAACCAGTCCTGGCATGTGTAGACAGGAGACCTTACATACATCATCATGTATCAGTCCCAAGAGTTCACTAACTCTTTCTCTGTTTCCAGTAAACGGAGCTATGGTCATCTTATCTCTGTGACATGACAGGCAAGTTTCACAAGATGTAAATTCAAACTAATTTAAATATACATCTAAATGTAACTTCAGCTAGTCGGGTCACATTGATCTGACCTAGTCTACAATACCTCAAGAAGAATTCGTTCATTTCTGAACTCTTCCTCTTGTGTGTGTTCCATATACTAAGAACTGTAGTTTGATTTAGAACATCAATGTTTTAGATAACGTGCCTGAACCGATCAACTTTTGATATAGGAAATGTTCAAAACATTTTCCATCAATACAAAATTATATCCTTTCTTTTCTAACAAAGAAAGTGATATGATTTGGTATATCAGGTTCGGTATCTAATAACATTCGTTCAGAATCAATGTATTGGTAATACAGGGTGACAGTGACCGACAGACTTGGCTGCAACTCTTGCCCCGTTTTCTGTCTCATGAAACTTATCACCCGTTCTCAGTTTTTCTACCCTTTTGTAGCCCTATGTAATAGATTACATATCTGGGATCCTGATCCGG
The DNA here is from genome assembly GCA_030015575.1 of Agapanthus africanus. NCBI lineage: Eukaryota > Viridiplantae > Streptophyta > Magnoliopsida > Asparagales > Amaryllidaceae > Agapanthus > Agapanthus africanus. Next base: position 391,091,918 of record JASDDO010000026.1, on the reverse strand, counting down.
TATCATATACCCAGGATGCGGAGGATACTGAGAAACAGTTCTGTATAATGAACACACCCGAAGATGATGCATCAGCATGCACTCTCTTCGTTTGGGCGGCACGGGAAATCTGGTATTCCCCAATTTCCTGCTCTGTCTTATAACAATTATAAGTTGGAGCGGGACCAACGTTCCCCAGCTCAGTATAACAAGCGGGTTCGGTCAATATTCCGTATTATTATCTTGATTAAGGCGTGATATGGTCGCTACCTGGAGAGAGAGAGAAGAAAACACTCAGCGTGCGCTCTTGCAAGAATAGATTGGTTATTATTTTATCTAATCAGGATGGCTCCCACTGCTTTTTATCAAATCTTCCTTCAAACCCTAAAAGGAAAGACTAGCCGGGATTAATTACACACTACAAGTTCGCCAATCTTTCAGCCAGGCCAGTGTCGGTACTTTGAGGGAGGTCCCCCGTGCTTTCACACGAACCTAATTAATGTAAACCTCGTTTTCCCAGAGGCGTAACCCCGTTGACACCTTTCTAGACACCTACTTGATCGGCTAATTGTAATGTCTAAAACTCTCCCAGGAGCAACTCTTACTCGCAGCGGGTATCGGAATCCAACTATCTCATAGAAGGTATGCAATCTCATTGCAAATTTCAACACTTGAAATTCCCGATAATCTTTTGCCCCTAACGTGCTATGACCTTGACGAAAGCCAACAAACCATAGCCCGCTAGTCAAGTTCAACCCGTACATTTCTTGATCGAATTAAACCCACCCGCACGACCCTTGACGAAAGCCAACAAAGCCGCACGACTACCCTAATCCAATCGCATCGTATGCTACAGATAAGCAGCATATAGCTACCGCACACTGCACCTTGACGAAAGCCAATAAATGCAGCACGAATACTATATACAACTTATCTGAAATGTCGGAGGGCTACGACAGGTTTTTCTGAAAAACTATTGCGTAATGAACTTGATATCGTTGTAGGATCGAATGAATTTTGAAATGGAGTGTTTTTTAGGCTTTTCTAGTTTTGCTAAAGGAGTCACTCCCGGTGAAGGGATCGTCGGTCCTTTCCTCGTCGAATGAGGTGCGGGATATATCATATATATCACTGTGCAAAGCAAAAACACTTAAAAGCAATCAAAAGACAAACCGAGTGTGTAGCATCTGCCAGTTATTGCTAAAGGAGTCACTCCCGGTGAAGGGATCTCGGTCCTTTCCTTATCGAATAAGGTGCAGGATATATCACATATACCGCTGTGCAAAGCAAGAACTGTAACTACCTGTTTTATTTTGAAATTCGATTCTACAACATCTTAGGTTTCTTTTTATTTCATTAATCACATTAATGAAGTCCCATCATTTATATACCTAAACATCACAGATAAATACGACGTACACTTATGCCATCCGCATTCGCCTCGATGTCCCCTCGTGCACCGTTAGGTTAGGTAACTAACGGCAGAGCAGGGCAGGGCTAGCGCGGGTGTAAAACATAAGTAACGTCTATATAATATATCATATATACTATATACTGTATCTATCACAGAACATCACATGATCACATCACAGATATCGCAGCAGAAGAAACATATGAAATATTGGATATACTAGGACGTCCGTGTTTTCAATACGAGCCAGTATAAAACACGGATTCCACGGTCGTGATGAATAGCCAAACCCACACCCCTAGACCCCTACGAGAGCGGCAAGCAACCCTACCAATTCTGGAGTTAGGAGACCCGGACTCGACTCCTCGAGTTGGTCTCCCACTGGACTCCAGAACCCGGCTACTTGTGCCCTCCTCCTTGGGTCTATCCTAGTGCGGAAAAGTAAATAATATACAAACGGTGACATCTTCCGCAACCTGGAAGTGCCCCAATAAAAGAATATTACATACGAGTTTTTACATGAATGAAAATGAAAAACACTCATCTCACATAAAAACCCCCCGGCTATTCAAATACGACGATCCAATATAACATATCCAGCAACACATAACATCACATGTCATCAACATAAGTAAATATGCGCATCCCAATTGTCGTTGACATATAGCAACGAAACCGGCGATATCACATATTACACTTACGGTCACAGAAAAGAAAGTGTAAAACTACAACAGTTGGAATCCGCAACCACCTCAGACATCGCATGCCTGACCAAATGAATTCTTAAGACATCGCATGCCTAACAATTATAAACCCCGCATTTTAGTCTCATTATCGAAAACTCTTTTCAATATCAAGTCGGGCAATTCAACAGGATTCCCGACATTCTGATCGAATGCTCGTCGCAAACTTCAGTAGACGGCCGCACCCCTGATACCGTCGACGAAGTGCACCAAGGCGGAACACCGCTACCGCGAGCACCCGAACGGATGCTTTCGGCGACGGGGTTCTCCTACAGTCACTTGGTCGGGGCTATGGGGTGAGGCTGTCTATTAAGTTTACTCGGCGAGTATCCGCGTACGCTACGTGATTGCGACGGACTTTTGATCACATCAAAACTCCGTGGCAACCGATCAAGTGAGACTAAACTGCTATGTTTATAATATTCATTCTGTTATCTCATAACTATTTGTGAATTCCAATTATTGTATCAAATTCCGGATAAATAGAAAATGCTAAACTTTTTGATCGAACAATCGAACACCCAAGTTTTCCCGATACAGCTCAACACATGAAATAAGTCTAACAACATTCAGTTCGTGCCTCAGTACCAACGGTCCAGCCGTAGAAGGGTCAAGCCAACGCCTCACATGTGGCACGCCGTACTGCCCCAAACCCGAAGGTTCAAAGGGCAGTTCAAGACGGTCACATAATCGAGTTAAGGTTTGTTGTCTTCTAGAGGGTCCATCGCGTTACTTGCACTACTTAGAACGTCGTTAAACTACGGAAAAATCCAACACTTGGAAATTTCCCGACAGGGAAAAAATTGGGTATTTATATCCGGTCGAACTTTTTAACATATTCTAAAAATTATCCGGAAAACCACATAGACAAAATCTGATACTCCGATCGAATCATCGAACTCCCAATACAACCCCAGATAACTCAACTCTTGAGTAAAGTTTAAAAATTCCCAGGAAAACCAGCACTATTAATTAGGAGTTACTGTGTAAAATACACTGAACAATGAGGCCGTACGGCCGCGGAACAGCCGCACGAGCCTTGCTCGTGCCGCGGAACCGCGGCAAGTTGATGGAGTTAGACACTCAAACTTCACAGTAACTCTTAAAATCACCTGCTGATTTTTCTGCATATTTTTAATTTTGAAAAAACCACATTTTACAAAAACGTACAGAGAGCAAGTTTGGAATCGGGGTTTCGGTTCGATCGGACTTCAAATTCCGTCTAGACTTCGCCTAAGGCTCTAGCTAGGCTCTGATACCACTGTAGGGTTCCTAGGCACCCTAATGAGGTCTCGCAAGGCATCGAACATGCCAATTTCAAAATATCTAGGTGCCGAGAAACCCGACTACGGATCGTCGGCTAGAAATCTAGGCGAAAAAGAAATCTAGTTAACACTTAACTAAAAGTTTAACGGAAATACAACCTTTGTAGATCCGGTGCTCCACCTCCATAGCACCGCAACGAAAGCCCCTCGCTGTCCTAGTGAATTCCCGGGCTCTAGCGTCGGCTTCATCGGAGAAATGGCGAGCTAGGTCGTCGATGTCCATGCCGAAGATGATCTACGTCGAAGCATCGCAAGATCAAGCTCTCACTTCACCAAGTCATGAAACTTGTGAAGAAAACACACTATACTACTTGGCAAGAGGTAGAGGATGAAGAAATAGGAAGTGGGTAGATTTTAGATTTGGATTTCTCACTCTTTTTCATCACTTGCCATTGATGGAGGCAAGCTTTCTTCACTTGAAGAAATGAAGAAGAAGAAGGTAAATGTTATGATAAGTTGATTTTAAAATGAAAAGAATAATCAATTCTTATCATAATAGAACCATGGTTAGGTGTAGAGAGTGAATCATGGTTTAGTGGAATGGTTAGGTTTAAGCATGAGACAAAAATGGTTACTTTATCAAAGCTTCAAGAAGCTTCAAGTGCAAACAAATAAAAGCCACCATTTCTTCTCATTTCTTTTCCTTTTTCCAAAAAGAAAAAGATTAATAAATGAATATGTAAAACCCTAATTATCCACTTAACCATGGTTTAAATCTTTACACTTAACCAAAAAGACATGCATCATCAAACATGATACAAACAAGTGCACAAAATCATATCGCATATGTAATGCGCACATCCGAGTGAGAAAATCCATCTTAAAGTGAACCGATACTAGTTAATGCAAAGTAATATATCAAATATATAATTATATATTAAATCATTAAATCAACACTTGATTTAACGATCCTGTCATATCGCATATAACCGGCTAGTATGCAATGTATCGGCTTATCGAATCAATCCTTGATTCGATAACTAGGTTATATCGCATACAACCATTCGACACATTCATCGCGAGAATGAAAAACGGTATCACATACACGCATTATTCTCGGTTCCGCACATATCTCATATACGCTCCTATTTCGTTTCGCTTGAACCAGGAAACCTCTGTGTAGGACTCTAAAGACTCGTCAATACGCCGGCAGCAGATGATGATCATATCAAGCACCCACAAGCCGCAAGCGGTCTGCTAAACGTAACGGCCATCCGGGTATTGAGCGATCTGAAGATCGACGAGCAAGCCCGCTCACACTCCAGTGAATCCAACCAGTAACACTACCGTACAGTCCGGTCTGATCGTCTGATATGTCGCATATCTCGCCTAGGGGTGGTAAACGTCAGACCCCAATAGCTTGATAAGTCATGTCGATATGAGGTCTATAACAATTCGAGAAACTACTGGTAACACTTACCAGTAAATCTCAGCAACCCTGGCCAGGGATTTCCTGTTATAGCCAATCGAACACAGCGCAACATCAACCCCCTATACCGGGAGAGACGAATCCCCTCCTATCGCTCATTGCCTCCATGTGACTCGGGACTGTACCCAAAAACCACCGTTTTGCACGCCCTCTTGGACGTGGTAAGATGGAAATCAAAGCACAGTGGGAACCATACAAGACTCTATGACGATCTCGGGTCAACAGACTACTCTGTACCAGTGTCACCAGAGAACTGCCATCTGACGTGAGGTATAATACCATCTGGGAGTTCTCGGCGAGTCCGTCCAGTGTACCCAATCTCTACTGAGCACCCGTATATCATCTCTGATGTCAAACACCGATGGATATGGGATCATCCATCGCCCATCTGTATGGGTCGAGAAGGTATACGCTAATCTACTCTGGTATATCGATGCCCCGTCTCGATACACCCACGACTAGGGACTTTGAAGGATGTACTTGTGGACTACCATGTCCCCACTAGTATGATCCGCATCATAGTCCAGGTAGTCAAGTACACATCCTAAGGGCTTTACCAACATGTAACAGAGAGACAATTAGTGTACACGTTAAGGTAAAGGTCAACCAGATAGCATACTATCATGTCGAGCAAGAAAGTCCTCCCTATATATGTCCCAGCATCCACTACAATATACATCCAATGTACAGTAATGGCCTTTAGGGCATACATATAACTAACATTAACTTCACCTAGACGACATGTGAATACCCTTCTTCCGCACGCTAAACAATTCCTCAATTCTCCTGGAAAGATGATACATCAACGGTCATCTCTGGATCGGTCTTCTCTAGATCTGAGTAAGACTCTCCACACTAGAAATCTTCAACTCAACTGGGCCTGCGTCGACACATCAATCTGACGGATCACTGTTCATATCAGATTTTTGCATTTTTGTACCGCCCAATTTTTATCACATTGCTTATCGGTAGGTACTCTTGAGCCGTGTTTGCTAGTTAATTGCAGGATATAGGTTCTCAGCTCTAAACAGTGAAATTCATGGAAAAGCACGACAAATTCCGGATTACTGCCACCCACAGATAAAACACGGGTCTCCGCTCTCTATCTGTATGTTGCCGCACACCAGTTTAAGGGACAAAATGGCAAATCGATGTCATTTTCATGCACAAAGCACAATGTCAACACAAGATCCAACATGTCTACGCGGAACTCAAGAAAAATCATGACAAAAGATCCACATCAAATCACCTTTTGATCTACTAAAATTCTGGAAGAAATGTGAAAAGATTCTGAGAAACCACATACACCAAACTGAAGATAACAGCAAACCAGGGAAACCGACAAAAATTGACGGCCCAAATCCCCATTATGGCCACGGAACCACGGCATAAGCGTGCTTAGGCCGCGGAACCGCGGCCTTACTAAGTCGGCAGCATCTAATATTTTGGGGGAAGTTTTGGAATTTCATGTGGGGACAGATTGTTGCCCTAGGTTTTCAGTTTCCTGCCTATAAATAGCCCAGAATAATACCAAGTGAAGGGTGCTCATTCTTGTGTAAAATTTTAGGATATATTTTGTAGTTCTTCTTCCTCTTTTCATCTTATCTTAATTAAAACTTTGTAGTAAGCTTTTTATGAGTGAAGGATGACTAAAAGAGTTCTTTTCCTTATCATGCTTGTCTTGTGATTTTGTTAATTGTAATTGCTTGTAATTTTCAATTGCTAATCTAGTTGTTGTTATTTGTTGTTGTTTCGTTCTTGTTCTCTTTTTTCTTTATCCTTAACAACAATGATGCTTAAGCTTGATCCTTGCCAAGGTGAGGTCTCAAATAGCTAGTTGTAATCTTCTAACCTCTTTCTTTTATCTTCCTCCTTTTGTTTTATTTTCCTTTTTCTTGTAATGGGTGAGTAGTTTTCTTACTTATTAGGGTAGGATAAGGAAAGTTTGAGAGAAGGAAATCTCTCTCACTCTTTCCTTGCCCAACATCTTAATTCGGACTCCCGTTAATTGAATCACAATCCGCTCCCTATGGCACCCTATCCTACATGATAGCGGTGATTCCTTAATGAGACCGGTTGTGGTTGAATAAACCGGAGGTTAAGGCTAAGAGCCAAGAACGGACGGACAAGCACCAAAAGGAAGAACTTAAGCGTTGGAAAGCCTAGCTTATATTCGCAAGTTCCTTCCTAGTCGTGCTAATCCCCGTTGTTGCCGATTACCGTAACACCGATATTAAGAGTGGCAACGAAAGAAGTGAGCGGCTCCTAACTCAAACTAACCTAATCCTAACCCTAACAAGCTCTCTTTATATAACATTTTAGCACATAGTTAATCTCAAACAAATCTGGACATTTGGACTTAACTCGTTAAAGCACATAGAAAAATATTCCCATCTCCCTGCGGACGACCCGTACTCAACCGGCTAGCTACAAGCGTAACCGTCTTGATTGCGGTAATTAACTAAGCACGCAAAAACTTTACCAATCAAATGGCGCCGTTGCCGGGGAGGCGGTAGTTTATTTTTTTGTGTAATTTCGGGTTAATTGGTGAATATAAACATAACCGAAAAACAAAAAAATATACATTGTAAAAAAAACCATCTTGTTATTTTTGATTAGTTTTTGTGCAAGACGTGGGAAGTTAGACCCATATCTTGCGGCTACACCGCGGGTGATCAAGACGGAACAAACGGTCTACTGAAAGATTCTGGAGAAGATCCAGTAAGCAAATCAAGATTCAGGAGCTCCAGACAAGAAGAGGACACCCCATCAAGCACACACAAGAAAATTGGAGGCCCAATTCTTGCTTCTTGTCGCGGAACCGCGGCCTAAGCACGTATTTGGCTGCGGAACCGTGGCCATTTGGTGCCTTCAGGGTTTCAATTTTTCTGTGAGTGTCTCTAACCTCCTCCCCACTCCTCTGAACTCCACTGAACTGTGTTTTCTGCAGCGTTCTTTGCGCAAACTCTCTTCCCCCTTCCAATAAATTATTCTTGTGCAGGATTCTTTGCACCGCGCTAAAAAATAAAAAATTGATTGCAGTTGATTGTTACTGCTTTGCATATTTTAATCGGACTTTAAGGGGCGTGAAACCAATCCAGATTGGGTGGGGATTTCATCACCCTTCCCAGGACCCTAGAAATCACAAAAAGAATATGCATTGACCATTGTTTAATTAAAAAATACTAGACTCAGCCCTAAGGACGTCGCGCTCAATAGGACAGAGGACTGGTTGTAGGCATCGGCCGTTTATCCTATCCTGACTTTGCGGTGTCTAGGCAAGTGTGTCGAAGGAAAGTGGTTACTTAATTAGGACCACTACTTACGTAGTGGGGAGCCTCCCACTTATCTGGAACTTACCTGGCCGCAATTGGCGGAGATGAGGCAGTTTGAGGTCCTATTTCTAGCCTTTTGGAAAGTTAGGAGCTGTCTAGCTGACCTAGGTGACCCTAGATCTAGGTGTGATTGTGCATATTTTTTCTGTGATTGTTTGAAGCCATAAGTCCGTGCATATACCTGTAAAGCTCTTTCTAAAAAAAACACAAAACAAAACAAAAACTTTTATAAAAACTTGCCCTTTGTCGCCCAAAAATCCCATTTTTTCACCCACCACCCATCGTATTTCTCCATTGACGTTTTCTTACCCTCACCTTCTCCGCTTTGACTACACTGAACTAGTTTAGTGTATGTCCGCTTGGACTCGGGACACTAGCGCCCGCCTAGTCCGTGTTACGTTAGTCGCTACCGACTACGCGATCGACTCAGACGTCGAAACTCCTTCCACGCCTCTTTCACCCTTACCTTTGCCGGCAAACTCCGACATTGACCGGAATTCCGTTCATACATCCTCACCTTCACCATCACCAACCTCTTCTTTTGCGATGTCAGGATTTAATCCAAACATTTCTTTGACTCCCCCGGGATTGATTCCACCTCCTATGGATGCGAATAACCCACCACCACCGCCTATTGTAGCGCCACAGCGAATCGCGCTCCAGGATCGTTTCTATCCCACCCGCACTGCACTTCCTACCTGTCTTTCCCTTCCACCGGCCAATGGGGATAATTTTGAAATTAAGCCCCACTTCATTAACATGCTTCCGAAATTTCATGGGCTTGAATCTGAATATGCCTATATCTTCATCAACAAGTTCCAGAATATTTGTGCCATGATGAAAACGACCCACCTGTCGGACGATGCTATACGGCTATGGGTCATTCCGTTCACTTTGTGCGATCTTGCTGAAAAGTGGTTGTATAGCACCGCTTCCCACTCCATAACCAGTTGGGACGAATTTGTGAAAGCGTTTCTCAAGAAATTTTATCCGAATCATAAAATCACGAGGATCCGTAACGAAATCAACCAATTCTCCCAGCTTCCTACTGAACCCTTTTAGAAGTGCTTTGACCGGTATAAAGACCTTCTTGTTCAGTGCCCTCACCACGGTATTAAGAAATGGCAACTTTGCCAAACCTTATACGAGGTCCTGAACACAGCAACCAAGCAGTTGTTGGAAACCATTTGTCAGGGCCACTTCCTATCGAAATCCGACGAGGAAGCATGGCAATTCTTCGATGACCTTGCGGAACAGACGCTTTAATGGGAAAGCACCAGACCAACTTCTTCTTCTTCTTCCTCCACTTCTACTCGTCAGTCTAGGGTAGGCATTCACCAACTCGATGTCTCTATTGCGATGAAAGCTGAAATGGCTGCAATAACGAGAAAACTTGAAGCGATAGAGAGCAAATTTTCATCTCCTGCTCCTGCCCCTGTTCTTCCCCTTCGTACATTTGTGCTTGTTGTTCCGATCCTTCTCACTTAACCGAAGAGTGTCTTTACAATCCACCATCTCAAGGACAGGATCAGGTTAATGCTGCATTTCAGCAAAGACCGAGAAATGATCCATACTCATCCACCTACAATCCCGGTTGGAGGAACCACCCCAATTTCGCCTGGAATCAGAACCAGCATCAATTCCAAGGCAACAATTTCCAAAGGCCCCCTCCGCCGCAACAACAAGCTCAACAACAAACTCAACATCAATTCCAGCAGCCCTTCCAACCCCAACCTTTTCAAAATCAGACGAACAACTTTGCACCCAACAATTCTTTTCCTCAAAACAACTTTGTTCCGTCAAACAACGATAAGGTTTCCTCGCTAGAACGAAGTCTGGAGGCGTTCGTTAAACAATCGACACAATCCACCGCAAACATCCAGTCGTCTATTCAGTCTTTGGTGCAACACACTGCTGCACACGGGCAAAGCATCAAGACCATCGAGGCCCAGATTGCACAGCTGAAGCGGCGTTAAGCGAGCGAGAGAAGGGGAAGCTTCCATCTCAACCACTCCCAAATCCCGGTCACCCACATAATGTACATGTTGCTCTTGAACAACAGAACCATAATGCGAGTGCCGTGCCTACATTGAGATCTGGAAGGATGCTGCGAAACAACATTGGCACACGGATCGACGATGACACCCCGGCTTCTTCTTCTTCTACTTCTTCTCCTTCCTCATCTTCTGAGCCTATTCTTCATTCTTCAAAAGGCTCTTCTTCGTCTTCTTCTGCTCTGAACGGACCCACTTCTCACTCCACGAAAACACCAGCTCTGGGATCCGTTCCAACTCCACAAGCATTGGACCTAACCAATTTTAAAAACGTTCCATTTCCAAACCGGTTGAGGTCCAATAAACAAAATCCACAAATGGAGAAGATTCTGGAGTTGTTTAAACAGATTAACATCAACATTGTCCTTTTAGATGCTGTCCAACAAGTCCCGTCCTACGCGAAAATCTTAAAGGACTTGTGCACGAAAAAGAGGAAATCTCAGGTACCCAAGAAAGTTTTCTTGGCTAGTGCTGTGAGTGATGCTCTTACCCAATCTTTGCCTCAAAAATGGAAGGACCCTGGCTGTCCTACGATTTCTATTACCATTGAGGATAAGAACATCAACCACGCACTTTTAGATCTTGGTGCCAGTGTTAACCTGCTTCCGTACTCAGTATATGAGCAACTAGGTGTAGGAGAGCTGAAATCCACACATTGTACTCTCCAAATGGTCGACCGCTCGATCACCCATCCTAGGGGTGAGCTAGAGGATGTGTTAATCAAGGTCGGGGACTTCATATTCCCCGTTGACTTCATTGTTTTAGACACACAGCCTGTAGATAACCCCCGGAATCAAATTCCGGTGATACTCGGTCGCCCATTCCTTGCAACCTCAAATGCTGTGATCAATTGTCGAAATGGTTCGATGAACCTATCTTTTAGAAACATGACAATTGAACTCAACATTTTTAGGTTGGGGAATCGGCCCTTCGAACCTAATGCTCATATACTAGACGTTTGCTCAATCCAGGAGATCACCCCGGAGGAGTGTGAATTCGAGGAGTTTTTGTTCGATCACGATAACCTTAACTCCACTAGTGCGTTCCTCTTCGAACCTGCTGCTGCTTCTGTGCCCGAGAATGACTACGAGTGTTTCACTTTCTCGAAAGATCTTAGCCAGTCACCACCCGAGTTAGAATCCTTTGAAATTCCGGATGAGTTAGCTGAACCATCCGACTCAGTCGCTTACACTCGATTTGAACCTCTGCTGGAATCCTTTGAGTTCGAGACCTTTTCACCAATCTTGCCTTCAATCGTTTCACCTCCAACGCTCGAACTCAAGCCTTTTCCGTCTCACCTTAAGTACGCTTACTTAGGTGAAAACGAAACCCTCCCTGTTATCATCTCGGCTTCTCTAGCTCCCGAGTAAGAGAGAGCCCTTCTTGCGGTCTTGCACAGCAATAGGCAAGCTTTTGGCTGGTCCATGGCGGACATCAAGGGGATTAGTCCCCTGATCGTTGAACATCACATTCATCTGATGGATGATGCCAAACCAGCCAGGGATCCACAAAGGCAACTCAACCCAGTCATGAAGGAGGCTGTAAAAAAGGAGATCGTAAAGTTCCTGGATAGTGGTATCGTTTACCCTATCTCTGATAGCCAGTGGGTTAGCCACATTCACGTTGTCCCCAAGAAATCAGGCATAACGGTCATAACCAACGAGGGAAACGAGTTAATCCCTACCCGCACCCAGACTGGGTGGCGAGTATGCATCGATTACAGAAACTCAACGCCGCAACGCGGAAGGACCACTTTCCGCTACCTTTCATTGACCAGATGCTTGAACGATTGGCCGGACACGAGTACCACTGCTTTCTTGATGGCTACTCCGGCTATAATCAGATTCCCATCGCTGAAAAAGCCCAGGATAAGACCATATTCACTTGTCCTTTCGGCACGTTTGCATATCGTCGCATGCCCTTTGGGTTATGCAATGCGCCCGCTACCTTCCAGCGGTGTATGATGGGAATTTTCTCAGACATGGTGGAAAAATTCTTGGAGATCTTCATAGACGATTTCTCCATTTTCGGCGATTCCTTTGATGAGTGTTTGCTGCATCTTGACGCTGTCCTTACCCGGTGTAACGACAAGAATCTCACTTTGAACTGGGAGAAGTGCCACTTCATGGTGCGCAAAGGTATTGTCTTAGGACATATCATCCCGCAAAATGGCATTGATGTAGATAAAGCAAAGATTGAAGTCATTTCCAATCTCCCTCCTCCCCGATGCGTCAGAGATATCCGAGCCTTCCTTGGCCATGCCGGTTTCTATAGACGGTTCATCAAGGACGTTAGCAAGATTGCTAGGCCCTTGACTCTTTTGCTGGCCAAGGACACGCCATTCGACTTCAACTCGAGCTGTGTGACTGCGTTCGAGTCATTAAAAAGCTCACTCACTTCTGCTCCCGTTCTTTCTTCTCCTGACTGGACGCACCCATTTGAGATTATGTGCGATGCATCCAACTTTGCCATCGGTGCTGTCCTTGGACAACACATCAACAAGATGCCGCACGTAATCTATTATGCTAGCCGAACCCTGAACGACGCCCAAATGAATTATACAACAACTGAGAAGGAATTCTTAGTTGTTGTATTTGCTTTAGAAAAGTTCAGGCCCTACCTCATCGGCTCTCCAGTCATTGTCTACACAGACCATTCTGCTCTGCGCCATCTTTTTGCGAAGAAAGATGCAAAATCTCGGCTGATACGTTGGATCCTCTTGCTTCAAGAGTTTAACCTTGTCATCAAGGACAAAAGAGGATGTGAAAATATAGTCACCGACCATCTCTCACGACTTCCATCTTCGCCGTCGCTTCAAATTCCGATCAACGACGTTTTTTCGGATGAACAGCTCTTGACAGTATCTTGCGAACCCTGGTTCTCAGATATTGTGAACTATTTGGCCACAGGATTACTACCGACTGAATGGTCAAGTCAGGACAGACTTCGATTCTTATCCCAAGTAAAACACTTTTACTGGGACGAACCCTATCTGTTCAAGTATTTGTAAGTGCACGGCGGCGCCCCGGCCTCCATCCCGAGGCCAAATGCGGAAGCGATGGTTAACATTAAATTTTCTTGAACCGGCACCACCACGCACTAAAACCGGATCGAACCATTAACTAGTCCTAGCTAACTACAAGACGGGAAAGAGAGATATACCGACTGATCTAAGTCCTCCGGTCTTCTTGTCGTCGTCCCGATCTCCCGCGGAATGTCCTGTCTCCACCTCGTCGCCAGAAGTGCACCACATCGTCTGCATCTTTTACGGGCTCCCACCTCAATACCGAGGCAACTCGGGCACGAAGCTGGCTAGTCGACATGCCCAAGATTTGCTGTAGAATGTGTAGTGCTCAAGTCTCATTTGGGGGTTTATGGAATTGCCTTATTGGTGGAGGAAATGATATCAGCTTGTGGAGATGGAACATGTGGGATTTTACAAAGCTCGAAGAACAAAAATCCTACCCCAACAAATTGGGACACCCCTCCTCCCTCTATGTGGCCGGCCATGACAATGGAATGGAAAGAATGAGAGTGAGAGCAATGAGGGAGTGAGTGAGAGGTGTATGGATGATAGAACCACTATCATAATCCAAGAGAGAAAAGAATGGCCAAAAGAAACAATCATCACAAACAAATCCATACTCCACCAATCAATCATCAACAACCATAATAGCACCAAAACCAACACTCCAACAAGCTAATCATCACTTCCAAAAGTCATGCCATCATGAAGATAGAAGTCAAGCAAGGTCAATGGATGGTGCACCATCATGATACAATAATCTGCAAAGACCCCCTCCACAAAAGCTTATTTGCACAATGCAAATAAGCCCTCCTCCACCAATCTTCGGCCAATGAACGATACAAAGGAAATTGGCCGAAACGGAAAGCAAACTGGCAACTCCAGAAAACTGGTCCCGTAATAAATTACAGGAAAACCCCGCTACTGTGCATACACACCCGCATTTGTATTCCGACCGAAATACAAATGCAATGAGACAAAATCTACACTGTACTATACTAGGATCCGGCTTAAAACAAAGCCGGCCAGTAAAATCCGTTCGATCCTGATCCGTGCAATACCGCACGTATCTGATCGAACCCTGCCATATATCCATACGGCCTCTAGTACTAACTGTCCGATCCTGATCCGTGCAATACCGCACGTATCTGATCGGACCTTGCCATATCTCCATACGGCCTCTACAGCTTTTCGCCCGAAAGCTGAGTAACTGAATGTGGGGGACTCTAAAGACTCGTCAACACCTTGGTTGTGGATTTAACCACTAGCACATCAGAGGTATAAGCCAATACGTGACGGGCTACCAGGTATTGACCAAAAGGGACGTCTGTGAGCGAACTAAGCCTGACGCCCCACTGAGCCTGTCAGTGACAATATCCGTACAGTCCGGTCCGTTCGTCTATGAGCATCGCATGGCGGGCCTAGGGGGTTGGTAAAAGTCAGACCCCCAAAAGCGGTACAAGTCGTGTCGGAGTGTAGCCCAGAACACCCTGAGATACTACTGGAATACCTACCAGTAAATCTCCTGCCTCGGCCGAGGGCTTTGTGTAGTGGCTCTCCTAGACACAGCGCGACCTCACCCCCAATACCGGGAGAGACGAACCCCTGAAGATCCGCTCACTGCCTCCATGTGGCTCGGGACTGTACCCAACTAAAACCTGTTTGCACATCTCCTTTGAGCGTGGTAGGGTAGTAATCAAAGTACAGTGGGAACTCATACGAGACAAATGACGATCCCCAGGTCGATGAACTAACCTGTACACATGTCACCAGGGAACTGCCATCTGACGTCCGGTATAAGACCAACTAGCATGTTCCCGGCGAGTCCTGTCCGGTGTACTCATAACCCAATGAGCACCTGTATACATCTTAGGTGAACCAACTGACACCAGTGGCTTGTGAGACCGGCCACCACCCCTCGTCGGGATCTCAACTGTATACACTAGTCTACTCTGGAGTATCGATGCCCTATCTCGAAACTCTCACGACTAGGGACCTTTTAAGGATGTGCTTATAGACTACCAGCTCCCACTTATATGATCGCCCCCATACTGCTGGCAGTCAAGCAAGAATCCTAGGGGCTCTATCAACGTGTAATAGCAACCTGTCAGGTCACCTAAAGCAGTACACGATGATAAAGATAAACCAGATAGCATACTATCATCTCGAGTAAGACTGTCCTACTGGGACAGGTCCTCCCTCAATCATTGTAATCACGTGCCTGTGATCCAATAATTGACTCTGAGGGCACTATCTCCAACAATCTCCCACTTGCACAAAAGGCTAATTATTGCGATGTCGCATACTCACAGCCCGTGTGATACCGAACACCCAACTCCTCTACTAGTCAGTCTCACAAAGCTCATTTGCGAAACTATTGCATTTTAGGAATAGCCTCAGTGAGTGGATCCGCTTTGATGTTTCTTTCTATGTCTCTCTCTATATCTCAAGTTCGCGGAGAAACCCATCTCCCGAAATGAGCAATACCTGTCTTAGAATGTGTCTGGATTTCTGATGGGACCTAGCTCATAAATGAACTCCAAATCCAAACTTCTTAGACTGTATTGTCAACTGAACTTAGTCAGTATCCTGCGCCATGCCTCCCTCAGTATTGCCTTGGACCACCTGTCCAAAATACTGCCCCTCGTCAGAAGGAAAAACTATAACTCTGACAACCTCCTTGTCGTCCAGGTCACCTTGGAAGCTTGGAATGATAACTGTCTCCTTAACGAGGCTGTCGTTATCACATCCCTGGAACATCTACTTATGTTCTAAAACTGCTTCCGACTGTTTCTCCAGGATTAGATCAATGTCAACTTATTGCATCTACTGCAAGAAAAACATCTGGTGTGGTACTTGACATCTCATGATTGACTCAATTTCCTAAGCAAGTGATCTGCCAATCATGCACATCCCTCTCCCCTTTAGTCTGTAAGACACCTTTAGAGAGGGTGACTCCATCACCTGCAGGTACACTACCGTGCCAGGAGTCTTCCATTCTAAATACTCTTAGAATGCTATCTGAGTACCCTGATTGGGAAACCACCCAAATCTAGATCTAAAGCCATAGATCTAGTAACCAGTATGTCAGATATAAAATCCATTTCCTTTGTGGAGAAAACACTGTGTGACGACCAAAGTATAACCGATCATAGTATAGGAGTCTCTTTTCCTATTCTGTGTATGTCATCCAAATACCAGGACATCACACCCTACTACCTTCTCAACAGATCCATCCTCTATCTCCGCTACATCTGCTTTAGTCTATAAATAGACATAAGCCACATGTCCACCAATGCTTCCGCTGCTCCCACTGACTACGACAACCCTCTGGCAGAGTCATATAGACATACACTTCTAAAGCCAGTTTAGAACGACGCTATACTCATCCTTCCGCCGGGTCTCGCAGCCTGGAACATCAGCAATGGCAAGTCTGGGTAAACAAGAACTTCCCTGTCACCGTCCTTGAGGCTACCGGAGTACCTCTCGGGTGCCTGAAGTTACCCACCACATCTGCGGAGTGGCCAATAGAATGTCAAACCAGATTGAATCTTTAAGTTCCTATGAAATCTTCAGTAATCGTTTGTGGTTCTGGAATCACTTTCAGTTCTACCATACTCCCACTACTGTTTTCTGAAAAAAACCATTTTTAATAAAACTGTGGCGAGTCTAGAACAATATCGCTATTGATCTTCCAGATGGTAGAAAGTCAACCCTCGTCATAGCCTGGGTCAACCCACAAACAGCCATTACAGAAACGTGCCTTGAGTTGTCCAGTGTCTGGTTTTAATCATAAGCCGGACAACTCCCCGTACCTTAACATCGTTAAGATACGAACTGTTCTATATCCAATATAGGACCAGAGGCACTGATTTAATTGAACCAGATTCAAATCATGCAGCTGTCTCCAGTGCATGTCAACTAAATAGAAGGAGTCCGATAGTGTTACTCAACTTAGGAATGCTTCCAATTATGAGTAACCTGAAAGAGAAACAAGTTCTCTTAATCACTACTATCAACTGAATACCATACTCAAGTATCTACATCTTCAATCAACTTGAAGAATCCCGATACTTGGAACATCTGGCTCTCTACTTTATCCATATACCTATAACTTCTCAAAATTCGGACCCTGTGTTTCCACGAAACACCTGTCTAAAAACTAGAGAAGTCATAAGTAAGCCGAATATAGTACGAGGACCAACCCCTCTGTCCTGATGGACCCTAGACAACATACAATACTCTGTATAAGTCCCTTGAGTCTGATAACTCTTTCACTGTGTGTCGTAGGTTGAAAACTGTACTTATGGTTAAGAAGAATTACACCGCTGTTTAATGCTCCTTACCTAACCATCCACTGATATAGGTAAATGTCATAGACATAATCTCAAAAAGTATATCTCACTCTATGAAAATAGACGTATAGATATGTCGATTTGAAATTGGTGCATAACAGCGGATATTCAAAACCAAATATTTGCCGACCGGCAAACAGCCCAGGTGATTTCCTCAAATATTACTGATTACAACGAATCCCGATATAATGAGGAGGATCACCTAATCCCCAATAACTTACTCCCATTCATCATCTGTAAAACCATACAGATATGAGAATCATACCTGGTAAATACATACCCTTGAGCAAGTGTTAATTGGGAAATCAGTTTTCTTTTAACAGTACACAGTGAAAATGAAACATTGAAATGTTTCGATGGGGTATCTCGGTATTCCTAGTAATGCCTCTTCCAGATTCACGACTGTAACCGTATAATTCTTTGCCATCTTTCCAAATCCCTTTCTATGTCTTTAGTCATTACCTTCTGTACACCCCTTTAGGCCAAATGGTTTTCTTCCTTCCCTACCGTTCGGCACCAGCCTATGGTTTGGAAGAAGACTATCCAATAAGCGTAATGGGTGTACTGTCCTAATCGTAGGAGCACTCGCAATGCAAGAGAAGGTAAAGATAAAAGACACCTGAATAAACCTTATTCCTATTTCTCCTGGACCAGAATCCATCCCCGAACTGGAACAAGTTCCTTTCGAGTTCGTATATAACCATACGATGGAGTATCCAAATATCTGTGGATCTTCGTAGTGATACGGAGTGTCCTGGAGAAATACAAAGGTGAAGTGGGAGTGGTAATGAAATACTTGGTTTGGTCGTGAATATCAGTCGCAATTTACTTTGCCCTCTTACTAATCCCTTGTTTTGTCTTAACATAATACCTTCTGTACACCATCGTTAGGCAATTCATTCCCTACCGGTCGGCACCTTCCTATGATTTGGAAGAAGACTGTCCGATTTGCGTAATAGGTGTACTATCCCCTAATCTAAGGGGTACTCGCAACGTGAGAGAAGGAAAAAGGAAAAGACAACTGAATAGTCCTATTCGTTTTCTCCAGAACCAGAAACCATACTCGAATCTGGAACAAGTTCCTTCGAGTTCGTATATAACCATACGATGGTTTTGTCCAATGGAAGTGGACGTTTGGAGTAATACGGGGTGTCCTGGAGAAAATGGTAAAAGTAGGAGTGGCAATGAGGTCTGCAACTCTGACAATCCAAAAGTCAGTGTTTAAGAAGGTTCGGTCAACTTGGTCTCTGAGTCATAGTCTTAGGGTCGGGTCAATGTGTAAGTGCACGGCGGCGCCCCGGCCGTCAATCCGACGCCGGAATGCGGAAGCGGTGATAAACTTTAATTTTGCGGACTTAGCAAACCGGCACCACCGCGCACTAAACATCCGGATCGTAACCATTAACAAGTCTAAGCTACTAACAAGATAGGGAAGAGAAGTATACCGACAGATCCGAGTCCTCCGGTCTTCTCGTCGTCGTCCCGATCTCCCGCGGAAACTCCGGTGGTCGCCATCTCGCCGGAAGGGCACCACGTAGCCGGATTCTTTTACGGGCTCCCGCCTCTATACCGAGACAACTCGGGCGCGAAGTTGGCTAGCCGACGCGTCCAAGGATTGCTGTAGAACAGTGTAGTGCTCTTTGTCTCTTGGGGTTTGTAAGTTGCCATAAAGATGATGGAGGTGGAATAAACTTTTGCATTGAGGAAAATGTTTCTGGCTGATCAAAAAAAAAACAAGGCTCGGCTCCAAAAACCCAATGGATGTTCTCTGGAATTTTATAGTGGACAGTGTAAGTGGTTGTCATTAATTCAGGCAACCTAATAGCAATTAATCCAACCACCCAAATTAAACTCTAGCACCTCAAGGGGGGGCCACGAATTTAACAAGAGGAGAAAAGCAACAGCCACTAGTAAAATCCATCACCTCAATGCAACCTCAGAAGATTAATTTATCATCTCACATCCACAAATAATCCTCATTCCAAACCCAAACAGTGGCCGGCCCATTCAAGTGGGTGTAGGAAAAAAAAGGAAGAGTGATTTTTCAAAGGAGATAAAGAAAAATCAAAAGGAATAATGGTCACAACAAATAATCCATCACAAAACAAAACCCACACTCAACACACAAATCATCAACAACCATGATGCTTACAAAGTCAAGCCATCATGAAGTAGTCAAGTCAAAAAGGTCAAGGTATGGAGCTCTCATCATGATGCAACAAAAAACAAAAGCCCGCTCCACAAATACTTATTTGCAACAATGCAAATAAGCCCTCCTCCACCAAACTTCGGCCAATGAACGGAACAATGGAAATCGGCCGAAACGGAAAGCAAACTGGCAACTCCATAAAACTGGTCCCGTAATTAATTACAGGAAAAAACCCGATACTGTGCATACACACCCGCATCTGTATTTCGAACGAAATACAAAATGCAATGAGACAAAACTACACAATCAAATACTAAGATCCGGCTTAAGCCAAAGCCGGCTAGTAAAAACCGTCCGATCACGATCCGTGCAATACCGCACGTATCTGATCGAACCCTGCCATATCTCCATACGGCATCTACAGCGTTTCGCCCGAAAGCTTAAGTAACTGAAAGTGTGGTGGACTCTAAAGACTCGTCAATACTATGGCTGTGGATTTAACCACCAGCACGTCAGAGGTATAAGCCAATACGTGACGGGCCACCAGCTATTGACCAAAAGGGACGTCGATGAGCGAACTCATCCTGACACCCTACTGAGCCTGTCAGTGACAATATCCGTACAGTCCGGTCCGTTCGTCTATGAGCATCGCATGGCGGGCCTAGGGGGTTGGTAAAAGTCAGACCCCCAAAAGCGGTACAAGTCGTGTCGGAGTGTAGCCCAGAACACCCTGAGATACTACTGGAATACCTACCAGTAAATCTCCTTGCCTTGGCCAAGGACTTCGTGTAATGGCTCTCCTAGACACAGCACGACCTCACCCCCAATACCGGGAGAGACGAACCCCTGAAGATACGCTCACTGCCTCCATGTGGCTCGGGACTGTACCCAACTAAAACCTGTTTGCACGACTCCTTTGAGCCGTGGTAGGGTAGTAATCAAAGTACAGTGGGAACTCACACGAGACAAATGACGATCCCCAGGTCGATGAACTAACCTGCACACATGTCACCAGGGAACTGCCATCTGACATCTGGTATATGACCAACTAGCATGTTCCCGGCGAGTCCTGTCCGGTGTACTCATAACCCAATGAGCATCTGTATACATCTTAGGTGATCCAACTGACACCAGTGGCTTGTGAGACCGGCCACCGCCCCTCGTCGGGGTCTCGACTGTATACACTAGTCTACTATGGAGTATCGATGCCCTGTCTCGAAACTCACACGACTAGGGACCATTTAAGGATATGCTTATAGACCCCAGCTCCCACTTATATGATCGCCCTCATACTGCTGGTGGTCAAGCACGAATCCTAGGGGCTCTATCAACGTGTAATAGCAACTTGTCAGGTCACCTAAAACAGTACACGATGATAAAGGTAAACCAGATAGCATACTATCATCTCGAGTAAGACTGTCCTACCGGGATAGGTCCTCCATCAATCATTGCAATCACGTACCTGTGATCCAATAATTGACTCTGAGGGCATTATCTCCAACAATCTCCCACTTGCACTCAAGGCTAATTATTGCGATGTCGCATACTCACAGCCCGTGTGATACCGAACACCCAACTCCTCTACTAGTCAGTCTCACAAAGCTCGTTTGCGAAACTATAGCGTTCGAGGAATAGCCTCAGTGAGTGGATCCGCCTTGATGTCTCTTTCTATGTCTCTCTATATCTCAAGTTCGCGGAGAAACCCATCTCCCGAAATGAGCAATACCTGTCTTAGAATGTGTCTGGATGTCTGATGGGACCTGGCTCATAAATGAACTCCAAATCCAAACTTCATAGACTGTATCGTCAACTGAACTGAATCAGTATCCTGCGCCATGCCTCCCTCAGTATTGCCTTGGACCACCTGTCCAAAATACTGCCCCTCGACAGAAGGAAAAACTATAACTCTGACAACCTCCCTGTCGTCCATGTCACCTTGGAAGCCTGGAATGATAACTGTCTCCTTCATGAGGCTGTCGTTATCATATCCCTAGAACATCTACTTATGTTCTAAAGTTGCTTCCGACCGTTTTTTCAGGATTGGATTAATGTCAGCTTATTACATCTAGTGCAAGAACAATATCTGGTGTGGTACTTGTTGGAGATAGTGCCCTCAGAGTCAATTATTGGATCACAGGCACGTGATTGCAATGATTGAGGGAGGACCTATCCCGGTAGGACAGTCTTACTCGAGATGATAGTATGCTATCTGGTTTATCTTTATCATCGTGTACTGCTTTAGGTGACCTGACATGTCGCTATTACACGTTGATAGAGCCCCTAGGATTCTTGCTTGACGACCAGCAGTATGATGGCGATCATATACGTGGGAGCTGGTAGTCTATAAGCACATCCTTAAAAGGTCCCTAGTCGTGGGAGTTTCGAGACTGGGCATCGATACTCCATTAGTAGACTAGTGTATACAGTCGAGACCCCGACGAGGGGCGGTGGCCGGTCTCACAAGCCACTGGTGTCAGTTGGTTCACCTAAGATGTGTACAGGTGCTCATTGGGTTATGAGTACACCGGACAGGACTCGCCGGGAACCTGCTAGTTGGTCTTATACCAGATGTCAGATAGCAGTTCCCTGGTGACATGTGTACAGGTTAGTTCATCGACCTGAGATCGTCATTTGTCTCGTGTGAGTTCCCACTGTGCTTTGATTACTACCCTACCACGGCTCAAAGGAGTCGTGCAAACAGGTTTTAGTTGGGTACAGTCCCGAGCCACATGGAGGCAGTGAGCGGATCTGCAGGGGTTCGTCTCTCCCGGTATTGGGGGTGAGGTCGCGCTGTGTCTAGGAGAGCCATTACACAAAGCCCTCGGCCGAGGCAGGAGATTTACTGGTAGGTATTCCAGTAGTATCTTAGGGTGTTCTGGGCTACGCTCCGACACGACTTGTACCGCTTTTGGGGGTCTGACTTTTACCAACCCCCTAGGCCCGCCATGCGATACTCATAGACGAACGGACCGGACTGTACGGATATTGTCACTGACAGGCTCAGTTGGGTGTCGGGGTGAGCTTCCTCATCGACGTCCCATTTGGTCAATAGCTGGTGGCCCGTCACGTATTGGCTTATACCTCTGACGTGCCAGTGGTTAAATCCACAGCCATAGTATTGACGAGTCTTTAGAGTCCACCACAGTTTCAGTTACTCAAGTTTCGGGCGAAACGCTGTAGAGGCCGTATGGAGATATGGCAGGGTTCGATCAGATACGTGCGGTATTGCACGGATCATGATCGGACGGTTTTTACTAGCCGGCTTTGGCTTAAGCCGGATTCTAGTATTAGATAGTGTAGTTTTGTCTCTTTGCATTTGTATCCGGACGGAATACAGATGCGGGTGTGTATGCACAGTATTGGGGTTTTTCCTGTAATTTATTACGGGATCGGTTTTCTGAAGTTGCCAGTTTGCATTCCGTTCCGGCCGGTTTTCCTTCATTCCTTCTCGGTCGGACTTTCTTGGTGGAGGGTGTTAATTGCAAGTTTGCAATTAACATTTAGTGGAGGGTTTTCTTACATATGTTGCATTATGATGAGACTTGTTTCATCATGAGATGCCTTTCTTGTCTATTCCATTCCTTTCATTTGATGGTTGTATGATATGATAAGAAAAGAAATGAGAGTGACCAATTTCTATATTGTTGATATATTCTTTCTTGCATTTTCTTTTCTCTCTCCAATCTCATTCTAGAGAGAGGGGCCGGCCATTCTTGTGAAGAGGAGGAGAGGATCATTTTTCTAGTGGTGGCATTTTTCATCTCATTCCATGGTTGCAAAAGATAAGCTTAAAAGCTCATTTCTTTCTCTCCTTCTCCTCTCGATTCCTCCACATCAAGGCAACCTCATAACCCCAAGAGACAAGTTCACTACACTATTCTATAGCAAGCCTTGGACGCGTCGGCTAGCCAACTTCGCGCCCGAGTTGCCTCGGTCAAGAGGCGGGAGCCCGTAAAAGATTCCGGCTACGTGGTGCCTTTCCGACGAGCGAGGAGGTGACGGAGATTCCGCGGGAGATCGGAGTGGAGACGAAGACCGAAGGACACGGATCGCTTGGTATAACTTCTCACCCTATCTCTTTAGTTAGCTAGTATAGGTTAATGGTTTCGATCCGGGTTTTCATTGTCTGCGGTAGCGCCGGTTTCCGAGTAAGGAAAATTTTTATTCCGCATTTTGGCCTCGAGCAAGAGGCCGGGGCGCTGCCGTGGCGCAACATGGTATCAGAGCCACGCCATTAACCTTACCTAGCTTGTTCTAATGTGTTTTGCATTTCCAATCGACCGAAATCCCAAAAACCACATTTTCTTTTGCATCAGTTTTCTGTTGGAATTTTTTGGTGTCAGAAAATTTTTCAGATTGTCGAAAACTACTGCACAAGACATTATAAGACCACTGTAGAATTTCGACAGTGTAATTCGAACAGTAGAGCGCGGAAGGGCGGCCAAACGCACCTTCGGGCCGCGCTTCCGCCGCGGTCTACTGTGGTCAACTTGTCAAAATTTTACACTGGGCTTTTAGGCTTATTTTGTGGCTTTTGGGATATTAAATTTGGGCCCAGGTTTTCTGTAACTGCTACAGTATTGGTTGGGGGCCCACTAGTTAATTTTTGGTCAATCGGAAAATTTTAAACACATTATTTCACAGTATTTACATTATATCTGCGACCGTGAATGTCACTCGATCGGTAAATCCGGTCTAACTGCTATAGCCCGGTTAGACGGATTTGCGAACGTGACTTTCACGTTGATGTTCTATGTTTATGCTGTGTTGTTGCGGATCGGTCGTGGGGATAGCCTGGTTGCAGTGGTAGTACAGTTTGTTGTATTATGTACATTTGATATTGCGGGGCGAGCGTCCGACATGTGGACTGCCGTCACTGCCTGTTTGTATTATTCTTTTGGGGCACGACCTGGTTGCGGTCGATGTACCCGGTGTATGTATATTTTACATTCTGTACTAGGATTACCCCGCGGAGGGGTGCACGGATAGCCGGGTTCTAGGGGGCAACGGGCCCGCATCTCATGGCATTAAGACGGAGGGGGCTTCACTCTAGGATTGGCGGGCTATTCGTGTAAGTACACGGCGGCGCCCCGGCCGTCGATCCGACGCCGGAATGCGGAAGCGGTGAATAACTTTAATTTTTGCGGACTTAGCAAACCGGCACCACCGCGCACTAAACACCCGGATCGTAACCATTAACAAGTCTAAGCTACTTAACAAGATGGGTTAGAGATATACCGACGATCCAAGTCCTCCGGTCTTTTCGCCATCGTCCGGATCTCCTGCGGAAAAGTCCCGTCTCCTCCTCGTCGCCGGAAGTGCACCACATCGCCTACTTTGTTTACGGGCTCCCACCTCAATGCCGAGGCAACTCGGGCACGAAGCCGGCTACTCGACGTGCCCAAGGTTCGCTGTAGAATACGTAGTCCTCAAGTCTCACTTTGGGGTTCATGGAGATGCCATTTTAGGTGGAGGGATGATACAAGAACAATGTGGAGGAACTTGGGGATTTTTCTAACATCAAGAGAGCAAAAAATCCCCACTACAAAAATGGGCAACCCACCCTCATGGTGGCCGGCCATGACAAGAGGAGAAGGAGAGTGAAAAGAGAGAGAGAGCTCAAAAAAAAATGGGAGCCATTCTCATCTCCAAAAACAAGAGAGAGAGAGGAATGGTTATCATATGAACCAAATGATAACAAAGCAAAACCAACACTCAACTAACAACCATCTCTCATCATCAACAACCATCATCAAAACCATGATGATAAAGAAAGTCAAGCTATCATGAAGCTAGAAGTCAAGGTCAATGAGAGGCTATCATGATACAACAATAAGCAAAGAACCCCTCCACAAACACTTATTTGCAACAATGCAAATAAGCCCTCCTCCACCAATCTTCGGCCAATGAACGGAACAATGGAAATTGGCCGAAACGGAAAGCAAACTGGCAACTCCAAAAACTGGTCCCGTAATAAATTACAGGAAAACCCCGATACTGTGCATACACACCCGCATTTGTATTCCGACCGAAATACAAATGCAATGAGACAAAATCTACACTGTACTATACTAGGATCCGGCTTAAACCAAAGCCGGCTAGTAATATCTGTTCGATCCTGATCCGTGCAATACCGCACGTATCTGATCGAACCCTGCCATATAACCATACGGCCTATAGTACAGACTGTCCGATCCTGATCCGTGCAATACCGCACGTATCTGATCGGACCTTGCCATATCTCCATACGGCCTCTACAACCTTTCGCCCGAAAGCTGAGTAACTGAATGTGGGGGACTCTAAAGACTCATCAACACCTTGGTTGTGGATTTAACCACTAGCACGTTAGAGGTATAAGCCAATACATAACGGGCTACCAGGTATTGACTAAAAGGGACGTCCGTGAGCGAACTCAGCCTGACACCCTACTGAGCCTGTCAGTGACAATATCCGTGCAGTCCGGTCCGTTCGTCTATGAGTATCGCATGGCGGGCCTAGGGGGTTGGTAAAAGTCAGACCCCCAAAAGCGGTACAAGTCGTGTCGGAGTGTAGCCCAGAACACCCTGAGATACTACTGGAATACCTACCAGTAAATCTCCTTGCCTTGGCCAAGGACTTTGTGTAATGGCTCTCCTAGACACAGCACGACCTCACCCCCAATACCGGGAGAGACGAACCCCTGAAGATACGCTCACTGCCTCCATGTGGCTCGGGACTGTACCCAACTAAAACCTGTTTGCACGACTCCTTTGAGCCGTGGTAGGGTAGTAATCAAAGTACAGTGGGAACTCACACGAGACAAATGACGATCCCCAGGTCGATGAACTAACCTGCACACATGTCACCAGGGAACTGCCATCTGACGTCTGGTATATGACCAACTAGCATGTTCCCGGCGAGTCCTGTCCGGTGTACTCATAACCCAATGAGCACCTGTATACATCTTAGGTGATCCAACTGACACCAGTGGCTTGTGAGACCGGCCACCGCCCCTCGTCGGGGTCTCGACTGTATACACTAGTCTACTAATGGAGTATCGATGCCCAGTCTCGAAACTCCCACGACTAGGGACCTTTTAAGGATAAGCTTATAGACCCCAGCTCCCACTTATATGATCGCCCTCATACTGCTGGTGGTCAAGCAAGAATCCTAGGGGCTCTATCAACGTGTAATAGCAACGTGTTAGGTCACCTAAAGCAGTACACGATGATAAAGGTAAACCAGATAGCATACTATCATCTCGAGTAAGACTGTCCTACCGGGATAGGTCCTCCCTCAATCATTACAATCACGTACCTGTGACCTAATAATTGACTCTGAGGGCACTATCTCCAACAATCTCCCACTTGCACTCAAGGGTAATTATTGCGATGTCGCATACTCACAGCCCGTGTGATACCGAACATCCAACTCCTCTACTAGTCAGTCTCACAAAGCTCGTTTGCGGAACTATTGCGTTCGAGGAATAGCCTCAGTGAGTGGATCCGCTCAGTTGTTCCTTTCTATGTCTCTCTATATCTCAAGTTCGCGGAGAAAGCCATCTCCCGAAAAGAGCAATACCTGTCTCAGAATATGTCTGGATATCTGATGGGACCCAGCTCATATATGAACTCCAAATCCAAACTTCTTAGACTGTATCGTCAACTGAACTTAATCAGTATCCTGCGCGCCATGCCTCCCTCAGTATTGCCTTGGACCACCTGTCCAAAATACTGCCCCTCATCAGAAGGAAAACTATAACTCTGACAACCTCCTTGTCGTCCATGTCACCTTGGAAGCCTGGAATGATAACTGTCTCCTGAATGAGGCTGTCGTTATCATATCCCTGAACATCCACTTATGTTCTAAAACTGCTTCCGACTGTTTCTCCAGAATTGGATTAATGTCAACTTATTGCATCTAGTGCAAGAACAACATCTGGTGTGGTACTTGACATCTCATGATTGACTCAATTGCCTTGGCAAGTGATCTGCCAATCATGCACGTCCCTCTCCCCTTTAGTCTGCAAGACACCTTTGGAGAGGGTGACTCCATTACCTGCAGGTACACTGCCGTGCCAGGAGTCGTCCATCCTAAATACTCTTAGAATGCTGTCAAGTACCCTGATTGGGAAACCACCCAAATCTAGATCTAAGACCATAGATCTAGTAACCAGTATGTCTGATATAAAATCCATTTCCATTGTGGAGAAACAACTGTGTGACGACCAAAGTATAACCGATCGTAGTGTAGGAGTTTCCTTTCCTACTCTGTGTATATCATCCAAATACCAGGATATCACACCCTACTACCTTCTCAACAGATCCATCCCCCATTCTGATGAAGTCAAACCCATGACTGTCACGTCAGAAATAGATGATCTATCTCCGCTACATCTGCTTTAGTCTATAAATAGATATAAGCCTGATGTCCACCAATGCTTCCGCTGCTCCCACTGACTACGACAACCCTCTGCCAGAGTCATATAGACGTGCACTTCTAAAACTAGTTTAGAACGACGCTATACTCATCCTCCTGCCGGGTCTCGCAGCCTGGAACAACAACAATGGCAAGTGTGGGTAAACAAGAACTTCCCTGTCACCGTCCTTGAGGCTACCTGAGTACCTCTCGGGTGCCTGAAGTTACCCACTTTATCTGCGGAGTGGCCAATGGAATGTCAATCCAGATTGAATCTTTAGGTTCCTTATCAAATCTTCAGTAATCGTTTGTGGTTCTGGAATCACTTCCAGTTCTACCATACTCCCACTACTGTTTTCTGAAAAAATCCATTTTTATTAAAACTGTGGCGAGTCTAGAACAATATCGCTATTGTTCATCCAGATGGTAGAAAGTCAACCCTCGTCATAGCCTGGGTCAACCCACAAACAGCCATTACAGAAACGTGCCTTGAGTTGTCCAGTGTCTGGTTTTAATCATAAACCGGACAACTCCCCGTACCTTAACATCGTTAAGATATGAACTGTTCTATATCCCATATAGGACCAGAGGCACTGATTTAATTGAACCAGATCCAAATCATGCAACTGTCTCCAGTGCATGTCAACTAAATGGAAGGAGGCCAGATCAGCGTTACTCAACTTAGGAATACTTCCAATCATGAGTAACCTGAAAGAGAAGCAAGATCTCTTTATCATTACTATCAACTGAATACCATACACAAGTATCTACATCTTCGATCTCTTTGAAGAATCCCGATACTTGCTTTACCTGGTTCTCTACTCTATTCAAATACATATAACTTCTCCAAATTCAGACCCTGTGTTTCCACGAAACACCTGTCTAAAAATTAGAGGAGTCATAAGTAAACCGAATATAGTACGAGGACCATCCCCTCTGTCCTGATGGACTCTGGACAACATACAATACTCTGTAAAAGTCCCTTGAGTCTGATTACTCATTCACTGTGTGTCGTAGGTTGAAAACTGTACTTATGGTTAAGAAGAATTACACCGCTGTTTAATGCTCCTTACCTAACCATCCACTGATATAGGTAAATGTCGTAGACATAATTTCAGAAAGGTATATCTCACTCTATGAAAATAGACGTACAGATATATCAATTTGAAATTGGTGCATAACAGCGGATATTCAAAACCAAATATTTGCCGACCGGCAAACAACCCAGGTGATTTCCTCTAATATCACCGATTACAACGAATCCCGATATAATGAGGATAATCACCCAATTCCCAATAACTTACTCCCACTCATCATCTGTAAAACCATACAGATGTGAGAATCGTACCTGGTAAATACATACCCTGGAGTAAGTATCTAATCGGGAAATCAGTTTTTCTTTTAACAGTACACAGTGAGACTGAAACATTGAAATGTTCCGATGGGGTATCCTGGTATTCCTAGTAATGCCTCTTCCAGATTCACGATTGTAACCGTATAATTCTTTGCCATCTCTCCAAATCCCTTCATATGTCTTTAGTCTTTACCTTCTGTACACCCCTTTAGGCCAAATGGTTTTCTTCATTCCCTACCGTTCGGCACCAGCCTATGGTTTGGAAGAAGACTATCCAATAAGCATAATGGGTGTAATGTCCCAATCCTAGGAACACTCGCAATGAGAGAGGGTGAAGATAAAAGACAACCGAATAAACCTTATTCCTATTTTTCCTGAACCAGAATCCATCCCCGAACTGGAACAAGTTCCTTTCGAGTTCGTATATAACCATACGATGGAGTATCCAATAAACTGTGGATCTTCGTAGTGATACGGAGTGTTCTGGAGAAATACAAAGGTGATTTGGGAGTGGTAACGAAATACCTGGTTTGGTCGTGAATATCTGTTGCAATTTACTTTGCCCTCTTACTAATCCCTTGCTTTGTCTTAACTTAATACCTTCTGCACACCATCGTTATGCTAATTGGTTTTTTTCATTCCCTACCGGTCGGCACCAGCCTAAGGTTTGGAAGAAGACAATCCAATTTGCGTAATAGGTGTACTACCCCTAAACCAAGGAGTACTCGTAACCTGAGAGAGGGTAAAAGGAAAAGACAACTGAATAATCCTATCCGTTTTCTCCAGAACCGGAAACCATCCTCGAATAAATTCTTTCGAGTTCGTATCTAACCATACGATGGTTTTGTCCAATGGAAGTGGACGTTCGTAGTAATACGGGGTGTCCTGGAAAAAAGGGTAAAAGTAGGAGTGGCAATGAGGTTTGCAACTCTGACAATCCAAAAGCCGGTGTTTAAGAAGATTCGGTAAACTTGGTCACTGAGTCAAAGTCTTAGGGTCGGGTCAATGGTCGCTGCCAAAGAGAGAGAGAAAAGAAACACTCAGCGTGCACTCTAACCTAGATCAGAATGGTAACCAATTTATCTAATCTGGAAACCTCCCACTGTACCTCAAATTCTCCTCCAAACCTGAAAGAAGAATTAGTCGGGGTTACCCGAGGAGTAAACTAACTCATCAGTGGGAATCGGGATCCAACTATCATTGCATGATAACGTGACGGAATCCGCTCACGCTATCACACTCCAGAAGGTATGCGCATATCTGGCAAGTTTCAGTTCTTTTGAAACTCCCGATGTGATTTCTGCCCCATGCTCTTATGACCTTGACTTTGGCCAACATATCATAAGTCACATGTCAAGTTCTACCCGTCATTCTCCAGGTTAATTTGAATCCACCCGTACATACCCTTGACTTTGGCCAAAATGGCAGCACGACTGTCCCAAACCAACGCATCTATCTATGCTGCATATGAATACCCCAATAGCTACCAATCACTGTGCCTTGACTTTGGCCAACATACACAGCTTGAATACTATTGACCACCCATATGAAACGACGGAGGGCTACGAATGGTTTCTGGCGAAAACCTTTAACGTAAAGAACTTGATATCGTCGAAGGAACGGATAGCTTTTAAAAATATAGTGACGAAAACCGTTGCTAAAGAGGTCACTCCCGGTGAAGGGATCTCGGCTCTTTCCCCGTAGAATGGGGTGCAGGATATTCCAAATGAATACCGCGATGCAAAGCAAAAGTGATCGGCTATAGTGAAGTTATTGCTCTGACGCAAACTTTTGTCCAAGGGGTCACTCCCGGTGAAGGGATCTCGGCCCTTGCCTCGTCGACTGAGGAGCAGGATATTCTAAATGAATACCGCGATGCAAAACAAAAGTGAACGTCCTTGCAATAACAACTTTTTGAAAAGTGTTCCAACAACATCAGATTAGGTTTGTGTTTAATTTGCATTGATCCGAATCAATGCAGTCCCATCAATTGATCACACCAAAAAGAACGAAAATATACTGATGTACGTATATGCCATCCGCATTCGCCACTGGGTCCCGTCATTACCCGTTAGGTTAGCTTACTAACGACAGAGCGGGGACTGGACTAGCGCGGATGCAAAACATATACGACATCTACTAATATATATACCAATATATTATATTTCGCTCAAGGCGTGAAATAAAATGCAACATCACAGAAATGTACAGCATCACAGAAACAATACAGATATCTGGGATCCCCGGGTTTCACAGAGCCGCTGAAACCCGACGTTCCCCTGGTCGTGTGGATAGCCTGTGCAATGAAATCCTAGACCCCTACGGGCGCGGCAAGTCACCCGCCAAAACCTGAAGCGAGGCAGCCCCCTTCAGCCCCGTGAATGGACCACCCAGCACTTCACGGAATCCGGCAACTTGGGCACCCCTCCTGGGTCAACCTGTACCCCCTACGAGTGCGGCGAATAGCCCGCCAATCCTAGAGTGAAGCCCCCTCCGTCTCAATGCCATGAGATGCGGGCTTGTTGCCCTCCAGAACCCGGCTATCCGTGCACCCCTCCGCGGGGCAATCCTAGTACAGAAAGTAAAATATACATACACCGGGTACATCGACCGCAACCAGGTCGTGCCCCAAAATAATAATACAGTCAGGCAGTGACGGCAGTCCACATGTCGGACGCTCGCCCCGCAATATCAAATGTACATAATACAACAAAACTGTACTAGCATTGCATCCAGGCTATCCCCCACGACCGATCCGCAACATCACAGCAAATACATAGAACATCAACGTGAAAGTCACGTTCGCAAATCCGTCTAACCGGGCTATAGCAGTTAGACCGGATTTACCGATCGAGTGACATTCACGGTCGCAGATATAATGTAAATACTGTGAAAAATGTGTTTAAAAAATTTCCGATTGATCAAACAATTAACAAGTGGGCCCCAAAGAAAACTGTAGCACTCACAGAAACAATTGGCCCAACTTTAATATTCCAAAGCCCATATTTTAAGCCCAGAAGGCCTCTGTAAAAAAATGGTGAAGTGATGTGAATAGTGCGCGGCGGAAGGGCCGCACTAATGGGGTTTTCGCGGCGGTTCCGCGCTCCAACTGTGGAGTTACTTCATCAAATTTTTACAGAACTCTTAGATTATCCAGTACATCAATATTCTACAACCTGAAAAATTTTTCGAGACCAAAAATTTTCAACAGAAACTGATGCGAACTAAAATGCAGTTTTGGAACTTTTTGATCGATCGGAAATGCAAACACATTACACAAAGTTAGACTAAGTTAATGGCGAGGCTCTGATACCACTGTAAGTACACGGCGGCGCCCCGGCCGTCGATCCGACGCCGGAATGCGGAAGCGGTGAATAACTTTAATTTTTGCGGACTTAGCAAACCGGCACCACCGCGCACTAAACACCCGGATCGTAACCATTAACAAGTCTAAGCTACTTAACAAGATGGGTTAGAGATATACCGACGATCCAAGTCCTCCGGTCTTTTCGCCATCGTCCGGATCTCCTGCGGAAAAGTCCCGTCTCCTCCTCGTCGCCGGAAGTGCACCACATCGCCTACTTTGTTTACGGGCTCCCACCTCAATGCCGAGGCAACTCGGGCACGAAGCCGGCTACTCGACGTGCCCAAGGTTCGCTGTAGAATACGTAGTCCTCAAGTCTCACTTTGGGGTTCATGGAGATGCCATTTTAGGTGGAGGGATGATACAAGAACAATGTGGAGGAACTTGGGGATTTTTCTAACATCAAGAGAGCAAAAAATCCCCACTACAAAAATGGGCAACCCACCCTCATGGTGGCCGGCCATGACAAGAGGAGAAGGAGAGTGAAAAGAGAGAGAGAGCTCAAAAAAAAATGGGAGCCATTCTCATCTCCAAAAACAAGAGAGAGAGAGGAATGGTTATCATATGAACCAAATGATAACAAAGCAAAACCAACACTCAACTAACAACCATCTCTCATCATCAACAACCATCATCAAAACCATGATGATAAAGAAAGTCAAGCTATCATGAAGCTAGAAGTCAAGGTCAATGAGAGGCTATCATGATACAACAATAAGCAAAGAACCCCTCCACAAACACTTATTTGCAACAATGCAAATAAGCCCTCCTCCACCAATCTTCGGCCAATGAACGGAACAATGGAAATTGGCCGAAACGGAAAGCAAACTGGCAACTCCAAAAACTGGTCCCGTAATAAATTACAGGAAAACCCCGATACTGTGCATACACACCCGCATTTGTATTCCGACCGAAATACAAATGCAATGAGACAAAATCTACACTGTACTATACTAGGATCCGGCTTAAACCAAAGCCGGCTAGTAATATCTGTTCGATCCTGATCCGTGCAATACCGCACGTATCTGATCGAACCCTGCCATATAACCATACGGCCTATAGTACAGACTGTCCGATCCTGATCCGTGCAATACCGCACGTATCTGATCGGACCTTGCCATATCTCCATACGGCCTCTACAACCTTTCGCCCGAAAGCTGAGTAACTGAATGTGGGGGACTCTAAAGACTCATCAACACCTTGGTTGTGGATTTAACCACTAGCACGTTAGAGGTATAAGCCAATACATAACGGGCTACCAGGTATTGACTAAAAGGGACGTCCGTGAGCGAACTCAGCCTGACACCCTACTGAGCCTGTCAGTGACAATATCCGTGCAGTCCGGTCCGTTCGTCTATGAGTATCGCATGGCGGGCCTAGGGGGTTGGTAAAAGTCAGACCCCCAAAAGCGGTACAAGTCGTGTCGGAGTGTAGCCCAGAACACCCTGAGATACTACTGGAATACCTACCAGTAAATCTCCTTGCCTTGGCCAAGGACTTTGTGTAATGGCTCTCCTAGACACAGCACGACCTCACCCCCAATACCGGGAGAGACGAACCCCTGAAGATACGCTCACTGCCTCCATGTGGCTCGGGACTGTACCCAACTAAAACCTGTTTGCACGACTCCTTTGAGCCGTGGTAGGGTAGTAATCAAAGTACAGTGGGAACTCACACGAGACAAATGACGATCCCCAGGTCGATGAACTAACCTGCACACATGTCACCAGGGAACTGCCATCTGACGTCTGGTATATGACCAACTAGCATGTTCCCGGCGAGTCCTGTCCGGTGTACTCATAACCCAATGAGCACCTGTATACATCTTAGGTGATCCAACTGACACCAGTGGCTTGTGAGACCGGCCACCGCCCCTCGTCGGGGTCTCGACTGTATACACTAGTCTACTAATGGAGTATCGATGCCCAGTCTCGAAACTCCCACGACTAGGGACCTTTTAAGGATAAGCTTATAGACCCCAGCTCCCACTTATATGATCGCCCTCATACTGCTGGTGGTCAAGCAAGAATCCTAGGGGCTCTATCAACGTGTAATAGCAACGTGTTAGGTCACCTAAAGCAGTACACGATGATAAAGGTAAACCAGATAGCATACTATCATCTCGAGTAAGACTGTCCTACCGGGATAGGTCCTCCCTCAATCATTACAATCACGTACCTGTGACCTAATAATTGACTCTGAGGGCACTATCTCCAACAATTCGCCGCACTCGTAGGGGGTACAGGTTGACCCAGGAGGGGTGCCCAAGTTGCCGGATTCCGTGGAGTGCTGGGTGGTCCATTCACGGAGCTGAAGGGGGCTGCCTCGCTTCGGGTTTTGGCGGGTGACTTGCCGCGCCCGTAGGGGTCTAGGATTTCATTGCACAGGCTATCCACACGACCAGGGGAACGTCGGGTTTCAGCAGCGGCTCTGTGAAACCCGGGGCTTCCAGATATCTGTATTGTTCTGTGATGCTGTACATTTCTGTGATGTTGCATTTTATTCACGCCTTGAGCGAAATACTATATATTGGTATATATATTAGTAGATGTTGTATATGTTTTTCATCCGCGCTAGTCCAGTCCCCGCTCTGTCGTTAGTAAGCTAACCTAACGGGTGATGACGGGACCCAGTGGCGAATGCGGATGGCATATACGTACGTCAGTATATTTTCGTTCTTTGTGGTGTGATCATTTGATGGGACTGCGTTGATTCGGATCAATGCAAGTTAAACAAACCTATTCTGATGTTGTTGGAACATTTTTCAAAAAGTTGTTATTGCAAGAACGTTCACTTTTGTTTTGCATCGTGGTATTCATTTGGAATATCCTGCTCCTCAGTCGACGAGGCAAGGGCCGAGATCCCTTCACCGGGAGTGACCCCTTGGACAGAAGTTTGCGTCAGGGCAATAACTTCACTATAGCCGATTACTTTTGCTTTGCATCGTGGTATTCAGTTGGAATATCCTGCACCTCATTCTACGAGGAAAGAGCCGAGATCCCTTCACCGGGAGTGACCTCTTTAGTAAAGGTTTTCGTCACTATATTTTATAAAAAGTTGTGCAGTTCCTTCAACGATATCAAGTTCATTACGTTAAAGGTTTTTCGCCAAAAACCATTCGTAGCCCTCCGTCATTTCCTACAGGTATTATTTGGTATTCGTGCTGCGTTTGTTGACCTAGTCAAGACGTAGTGTTCGGTAGCTAAGTGGTACTTGTTTGTTGCATAAGTGGGATTGGTTAAGACAGTCGTGCGGCCTTGTTGACCTAGTCAAGGGCACGTACGGGTGGGTTTAATGCAATCCAGAAAAATGACGGGTTGAACTTGACTGGCGGTTTATGGTTTGTTGACCTAGTCAAGGTCATAAACCGCTTGGGGTAAAAATCTTATCGGGAGTTTCAAAAGAACTGAAACTTGCCAGGCATGCGCATACCTTCTGGAGTGTGGTGACTTGAGTGGATTCCGTCAAGTTATCATGCGATGATAGTTGGATCCCGATTTCCACTGATGAGTTGGTTTACTCCTCGGGTGATCCCGACTAATTCTTCTTTCAGGTTTGGAGGAGAATTTGAGGTACAGTGGGAGGTTTCCAGATTAGACAAAGTGATAACCATTCTGATCTAGGTTAGAGTGCACGCTGAGTGTTTCTTTTCTCTCTCTCTGGCAGCGACCATTGACCCGACCCTAAGACTATGACTCAGTGACCAAGTTGACCGAACCTTCTTAACACTGGCTTTTGGATTGTCAGAGTTGCAGACCTCATTGCCACTCCTATTTTACCCTTTTCTCCAGGACACCCCGCATTACTGCGAACGTCCACTTCCATTGGACAAAACCATCGTATGGTTAGATACGAACTCGAAGGATTTCGATGATGGTT
Source organism: Agapanthus africanus (assembly GCA_030015575.1). NCBI lineage: Eukaryota > Viridiplantae > Streptophyta > Magnoliopsida > Asparagales > Amaryllidaceae > Agapanthus > Agapanthus africanus. The sequence goes on along the minus strand of JASDDO010000026.1, from coordinate 391,055,119 downwards.
TCTGGTTCTGGAGAAAACGGATAGGACTATTCAGTTGTCTTTCCTTTTCACCTTCTCTCAAGTTGCGAGTACTCCTTGGTTTAGGAGTAGTACACCTATTACGCAAATTGGATAGTCTTCTTCCAAACCTTAGGCTGGTGCCAACCGGTAGGGAATGAAGAAAACAAATTAGCATAACGATGGTGTGCAGAAGGTATTAAGTCAAGACAAAGCAAGGGATTAGTAGGAGGGCAAAGTAAATTGCGACTGATATTCACGACCAACCCAAGTATTTCTTCGCCAATCCCAAATCACCTTTGTATTTCTCCAGGACACTCCGTATTACTACGAAGATCCCAGTTTATTGGATAATCCATCGTATGGTTGTATACGAACTCGAAAGGAACTAGTTCCAGTTCGGGGATGGATTCTGGTTCAGGAGAAATAGGAATAAAGTACATTCAGGTGTCTTTTATCTTCACCTTCTCTCGCGTTGCGAGTGCTCCTAGGATTAGGACAGTACACCCTTTATGCTTTTTGGATAGTCTTCTTCCAAACCATAGGCTGGTGCCGAACGGTAGGGAAGGAAGAAAACCATTTGGCCTAAAGGGGTGTACAGAAGGTAATGACTAAAGACATATGAAGGGATTTGGAGAGGTGGCAAAGAATTATACGGTTATAGTTGTGAATCTGGATAATGGAAGAGGCATTACTAGGAATACCAGGATACCCCGACGAAACATTTCAATGTTTCAGTTTCACTGTGTACTGTTAATGGAAAACTGATTTCCCAGTTAGACACTTGCTCCAGGGTATGTATTTACCAGGTATGATTCTCACATCTGTATGGTTTTACAGATGATGAGTGGGAGTAAGTTATTGGGAATTGGGTGATGATCCTCATTATATCGGGATTCGTTGTAATCGGTGATATTTGAGGAAGCCACCTGGGTTGTTTGCCGGTCGGCAAATATTTGGTTTTGAATATCCGTTGTTGTGCACCAATTTCAAATTGATATATCTGTACGTCTATTTTCATAGAGTGAGATATACTTTTTGATATTATGTCGATGACATTTACCTATATCAGTGGATGGTTAGGTAAGGTGCATTAAACAGCGGTGTAATTCTTCTTAACCATAAGTACAGTTTTCAACCTACGACACACAGTGAAAGAGTTGTTAGACTCAGCGGACTTATACAGAGTATTGTATGTTGTCCAGTGTCCATTAGGACAGAGGGGTTGGTCCTCGTACTATATTCTGTTTACTTTTAACTTCTCTAGTTCTTAGACATGTGTTTCGTGGAAACACAGGGTCTAAGTTTTGAGGAGTTATAGGTATTTGAATAGAGTAGAGAACCAGGTATAGCAAGTATCGGGATTCTTCAAAGTGATCGAAGATGTAGATACTTGTGTATGGTATTCAGTTGATAGTAATGTTTAAGAGAACTAGCTTCTCTTTCAGGTTACTCATAATTGGAAGCATTCCTAAGTTGAGTAACGCTGATCGGCCTCCTTCCATTTAGTTTACATGCACTGGAGATAGCTGCATGATTTGAATTTGGTTCAATTGAATCAGTGCCTCTGGTTCTATATTGGATATAGAACAGTTCATATCTTAACGATGTTAAGGTACGGGGAGTTGTCCGGCTTATGCTTAAAACCAGACACTGGACAACTCAAGGCACGTTTCTGTAATGGCTGTTTGTGGGTTGACCCAGGCTATGACGAGGGTTGATTTTCTACCATCTGGATGAACAATAGCAATATTGTTCTAGACTCGCCACAGTTTTAATAAAAATGGATTTTTCAGAAAACCGTAGTGGGAGTATGGTAGAACTGGAAGTGATTCCAGAACCGCAAACGATTACTGAAGATTTAATAAGGAACCTAAAGATTCAATCTGATTTGACATTCCATTGGCCACTCCGCAGATAAGGTGGGTAACTTCAGGCACCCGAGAGGTACTCCGGTAGCCTCAAGGACGGTGACAGGGAAGTTCTTGTTTACCCACACTTGCCATTGCTGTTGTTCCAGGCTGCGAGACCCGGTGAGAGGATGAGTATAGCGTCGTTCTAAACTAGCTTTAGAAGTGCGCGTCTATATGACTCCACCAGAGGGTTGTCGTAGTCAGTTGGAGCAGCGGAAGCATTGGTGGACATCAGGCTTATGTCTATTTATAGACTAAAGCAGATGTAGCGGAGATAGATCATCTGTTTCTGATGTGACAGTCATGGGTTTGACGTCATCAGAATAGGGGATGGATCTGTTGAGAAGGTAGTGGGAAGTGATATTCCTATACTACGATCGGTTATACTTTGGTCGTCACACAGTGTTTTCTCCACATGGGACTTGGATATTATATCAGACATACTGGTTACTAGATCTATGGTTTTAGATCTAGATTTGGGTGGTTTCCCAATCAGGGTATTTTGACAGCATTCTATGAGTATTTAGAATGGACGACTCCTGGCATGGTAGTATACCTGCAGATAATGGAGTCACCCTCTCTAAAGGTGTCTTACAGACTAAAGGGGAGAGGATGTGCATGATTGGCAGATCACTTGCTTAGGCATTTGAGTCAATCATGAGATGTCAAATACCACACCAGATGTTGTTCTTGCACTAGATGCAATAAGTTGATATTAATCCAATCCTGGAAAACCAGTCGGAAGCAGTTTTAGAACATAAGTGAATGTTCTAGGGATATGATAACGGCTGCCTCCTTTAGGAGACGGTTATCACTCCGGGCTTCCAAGGTGACATGGACGACAAGCAGGTTGTCAGAGTTATAGATTTTCCTTCTGACGAGGGGCAGTATTTTGGACAGGTGGTCCAAGGCAATACTGAGGGAGGCATGGCGCAGGATACTGATTAAGTTCAGTTGTTGATACAGTCTAAGAAGTTTGGATTTGGAGTTCATTTATGAGCTAGGTCCCATCAGACATCCAGATATTCTAAGACAGGTATTGCTCATTTCGGGAGATGGTTTTCTCCGCGAACTTGAGATATAGAGAGACATAGAAAGAAACATCACAGCGGATCCACTCACTGAGGCTATTCCTCGAACGCAATAGTTTCACAAACGAGTTTTGTGAGACTGACTAGTAGAGGAGTTGGGTGTTCGGTATCACACGGGCTGTGAGTATGCGACATCGCAATAATTAGCCTTGAGTGCAAGTGGGAGATTGTTGGAGATAGTGCCCTCAGAGTCAATTATTGGATCACAGGCACGTGATTGCAATGATTGAGGGAGGACCTATCCCGGTAGGACAGTCTTACTCGAGATGATAGTATGCTATCTGGTTTATCTTTATCATCGTGTACTGCTTTAGGTGACCTGACATGTCGCTATTACACGTTGATAGAGCCCCTAGGATTCTTGCTTGACGACCAGCAGTATGATGGCGATCATATACGTGGGAGCTGGTAGTCTATAAGCACATCCTTAAAAGGTCCCTAGTCGTGGGAGTTTCGAGACTGGGCATCGATACTCCATTAGTAGACTAGTGTATACAGTCGAGACCCCGACGAGGGGCGGTGGCCGGTCTCACAAGCCACTGGTGTCAGTTGGTTCACCTAAGATGTGTACAGGTGCTCATTGGGTTATGAGTACACCGGACAGGACTCGCCGGGAACCTGCTAGTTGGTCTTATACCAGATGTCAGATAGCAGTTCCCTGGTGACATGTGTACAGGTTAGTTCATCGACCTGAGATCGTCATTTGTCTCGTGTGAGTTCCCACTGTGCTTTGATTACTACCCTACCACGGCTCAAAGGAGTCGTGCAAACAGGTTTTAGTTGGGTACAGTCCCGAGCCACATGGAGGCAGTGAGCGGATCTGCAGGGGTTCGTCTCTCCCGGTATTGGGGGTGAGGTCGCGCTGTGTCTAGGAGAGCCATTACACAAAGCCCTCGGCCGAGGCAGGAGATTTACTGGTAGGTATTCCAGTAGTATCTCAGGGTGTTCTGGGCTACGCTCCGACACGACTTGTACCGCTTTTGGGGGTCTGACTTTTACCAACCCCCTAGGCCCGCCATGCGATACTTATAGACGAACGAACCGGACTGTACGGATATTGTCACTGACAGGCTCAGTTGGGTGTCGGGGTGAGCTTCCTCATCGACGTCCCATTTGGTCAATAGCTGGTGGCCCGTCACGTATTGGCTTATACCTCTGACGTGCCAGTGGTTAAATCCACAGCCATAGTATTGACGAGTCTTTAGAGTCCACCACAGTTTCAGTTACTCAAGTTTCGGGCGAAACGCTGTAGAGGCCGTATGGAGATATGGCAGGGTTCGATCAGATACGTGCGGTATTGCACGGATCATGATCGGACGGTTTTTACTAGCCGGCTTTGGCTTAAGCCGGATTCTAGTATTAGATAGTGTAGTTTTGTCTCTTTGCATTTGTATCCGGACGGAATACAGATGCGGGTGTGTATGCACAGTATTGGGGTTTTTCCTGTAATTTATTACGGGATCGGTTTTCTGAAGTTGCCAGTTTGCATTCCGTTCCGGCCGGTTTTCCTTCATTCCTTCTCGGTCGGACTTTCTTGGTGGAGGGTGTTAATTGCAAGTTTGCAATTAACATTTAGTGGAGGGTTTTCTTGCATATGTTGCATTATGATGAGACTTGTTTCATCATGAGATGCCTTTCTTGTCTATTCCATTCCTTTCATTTGATGGTTGTATGATATGATAAGAAAAGAAATGAGAGTGACCAATTTCTATATTGTTGATATATTCTTTCTTGCATTTTCTTTTCTCTCTCCAATCTCATTCTAGAGAGAGGGGCCGGCCATTCTTGTGAAGAGGAGGAGAGGATCATTTTTCTAGTGGTGGCATTTTTCATCTCATTCCATGGTTGCAAAAGATAAGCTTAAAAGCTCATTTCTTTCTCTCCTCCTCTCGATTCCTCCACATCAAGGCAACCTCATAACCCCAAGAGACAAGTTCACTACACTATTCTATAGCAAGCCTTGGACGCGTCGGCTAGCCAACTTCGCGCCCGAGTTGCCTCGGTCAAGAGGCGGGAGCCCGTAAAAGATTCCGGCTACGTGGTGCCTTTCCGACGAGCGAGGAGGTGACGGAGATTCCGCGGGAGATCGGAGTGGAGACGAAGACCGAAGGACACGGATCGCTTGGTATAACTTCTCACCCTATCTCTTTAGTTAGCTAGTATAGGTTAATGGTTTCGATCCGGGTTTTCATTGTCCGCGGTAGCGCCGGTTTCCGAGTAAGGAAAATTTTTATTCCGCATTTTGGCCTCGAGCAAGAGGCCGGGGCGCTGCCGTGGCGCAACAGTACTTGACATCTCATGATTGACTCAATTGCCTGAGCAAGTGATCTGCCAATCATGCACGTTCCTCTCCCCTTTAGTCTGTAAGACACCTTTGGAGAGGGTGACTCCATCTTCTGCAGGAACACTACCATGCATGGAGTCGTCCATTCTAAATACCCTTAGAATGCTGTCTAAGTACCCAGATTGGGAGACTACCCAAATCTAGATCTAAAACCATAGATCTAGTATCCAGTATGTCTGATGTAAAATCCATTTCCTTTGTGGAGAAACCACTGTGTGACGACCAAAGTATAAACCGATCGTAGTATAGGAGTTTCCTTTCCTACTTTGTGTATGTCATCCAAATACCATGACATCACACCCTACTACCTTCTCAAAAGATCCATCCCCTATTCTGATGAAGTCAAACCCATGACTGTCACGTCAGAAATAGATGATCTATCTCCGCTACATTTGCTTTAGTCTATAAATAGACTTAAGCTATCTGTCCACCAATGCTTCCGCTGCTCCCACTGACTACGACAACCCTCTGGCAGAGTCATATACACGTACACTTCTGAAGCCAGTTCAGAACGACGCTATACTCATCCTCCTGCCGGGTCTCGCAGCCTGGAACAACAGCAATGGTAAGTGTGGGTAAACAAGAACCTCCCTGTCACCGTCCTTGAGGCTACCAGAGTACCTCTCGGGTGCCTGAGGTTACCCACCAAATCTGCGGAGTGGCCAATGGAATGTCAATCCAGATTGAATCTTATCAAATCTTCAGTAATCGTTTGTGGTTCTGGAATCACTTCCAGTTCTACCATACTCCCACTACTGTTTTCTGAAAAAATCCATTTTTAATAAAACTGTGGCGAGTATAGAACAATATTGCTATTGTTCATCCAGATGGTAGAAAGTCAACCCTCGTCATAGCCTGGGTCAACCCACAAACAGCCATTACAGAAACATGCCTTGAGTTGTCCAGTGTCTGGTTTTAATCATAAGACGGACAACTCCCCGTACCTTGACAATGTTAAGATATGAACTGTACTATATCCAATATAGAAACAGAGGCACTGATTTAATTGAACCAGATTCAAATCATGCAGCTGTCTCCAGCGCATGTCAACTAAATGGAAGGAGGCGGATCAGCGTTACTCAACTTAGGAACACTTCCAATTATGAGTAACCTGAAAGAGAAGAAAAATCTCTTTATCATTACTATCAACTGAATACCATACACAAGTATCTACATCTTCGATCTCTATGAAGAATCCCGATACTTGCTACACCTGGTTCTCTACTCTATTCAAATAGCTATAACTTCTCAAAATTCGGACCCTGTGTTTTCGCGAAACGCCTGTCTAAAAACTAGAAAAGTCATAAGTAAACCGAATATAGTACGAGGACCAACCCCTCTGTCCTGATGGACCCTGGACAACATACAATACTCTGTATAAGTCCCTTGAGTTTGATAACTCATTCACTGTGTGTCGTAGGTTGAAAACTGTACTTATGGTTAAGAAGAATTACACCGCTGTTCAATGCTCCTTACCTAACCATCCACTGATATAGGTAAATGTCGTAGACATAATTTCAGAAAGGTATATCTCACTCTATGAAAATAGACGTACAGATATATCAATTTGAAATTGGTGCATAACAGCGGATATTCAAAACCAAATATTTGCCGACCGGCAAACAACCCGGGTGATTTCCTCAAATATCACCGATTACAACGAATCCCGATATAATGAGGATGATCACCCAATTCCCAATAACTTACTCCCACTCATCATCTGTAAAACTATACAGATGTGAGAATCATACTTGGTAAATACATACCCTGGAGCAAGTGTCTAACTGGGAAATCAGTTTTCCTTTAACAGTACACAGTGAGACTGAAACATTGAAATGTTTCAATGGGGTATCCCGGTATTCCAAGTAATGCCTCTTCCAGTATCCAGATTCACAACCGTAACCGTGTAATTCCTTGCCACCTCTCCAAATCCCTTCATATGTCTTTAGTCATTACCTTCTGCACACCCCTTTAGGCCAAATGGTTTTCTTCCTTCCCTACCGTTCGGCACCAGCTTATGGTTTGGAAGAAGACTATCCAATAAGCATAATGGGTGTACTGTCCTAATCCTAGGAACACTCGCAATGCGAGAGAAGGTGAAGATAAAAGACACCTGAATAAATCTTATTCCTATTTCTCCTGAACCAGAATCCATCCCCGAACTGGAACAAGTTCCTTTCGAGTTCGTATATAACCATACGATGGAGTATCCAATAAACTGTGGATCTTCGTAGTGATACGGAGTGTTCTGGAGAAATACAAAGGTGATTTAAGATTGGCGAAGAAATACTTGGTTTGGTCGTGAATATCTGTTGCAATTTACTTTGCCCTTTTACTAATCCCTTACTTTGTCTTAACCTAATACCTTCTGCACACCATCGTTATGCTAATTGGTTTTCTTCATTCCCTACCGGTCGGCACCAGCCTAAGGTTTGGAAGAAGACAATCCAATTTACGTAATAGGTGTACTACCCCTAAACCAAGGAGTACTCGTAATCCTGAGAGAGGGTAAAAGGAAAAGAAAACTGAATAGTCCTATCCGTTTTCTCCAGAACCTGAAACCATCCTCGAATAAATTCTTTCGAGTTCGTATCTAACCATACGATGGTTTTGTCCAATGGAAGTGGACGTTCGTAGTAATACGGGGTGTCCTGGAGAAAAGGGTAAAAGTAGGAGTGGCAATGATGTTCGCAACTCTGACAATCCAAAAGCCAGTGTTAAGAAGGTTCGGTCAATCTTGGTCACTGAGTCATAGTCTTAGGGTCGGGTCAACGGTCGCTGCCAAAGAGAGAGAGAAAAGAAACACTCAGCGTGCACTCTAACCTAGATCAGAATGGTTACCAATTTATCTAATCTGGAAACCTCCCACTGTACCTCAAATTCTCCTCCAAACCAGAAAGAAGAATTAGTCGGGATCACCCGAGGAGTAAACTAACTCATCAGTGGGAATCGGGATCCAACTATCATCGCATGATAACGTGACGGAATCCGCTCACGGTATCACACTCCAGAAGGTATGCGCATATCTGGCAAGTTTCAGTTCTTTTGAAAACCCCGATGAGATTTCTGCCCCATGCTCTTATGACCTTGGCGAAGGTCAACAAATCATAAGTCACATGTCAAGTTCTACCCGTCATTATCCAGGTTAATTTGAATCCACCCGTACAAGCCCTTGACGAAGGTCAACAAGGCTATACGACTGTCCCAAACCAACGCATCTACCTATGCAGCAGAAAGGTAACAAGCAGCTACCATACACTATGCCTTGACGAAGGTCAACAAACATAGCATGAATACTACGTGCTACCCGTCTGAAACGACGGAGGGCTACGAATGGTTTCTGGCGAAAACCTTTAACGTAATGAACTTGATATCGTTGAAGGAACGGATAGCTTTTTAAAAATATAGTGACGAAAACCGTTGCTAAAGAGGTCACTCCCGGTGAAGGGATCTCGGCTCTTTCCCCGTAGAATGAGGTGCAGGATATTCCAACTGAATACCACGATGCAAAGCAAAAGTAATCGGCTATAGTGGAGTTAATGCCCTGACGCAAACTTCTGTCCAAGGGGTCACTCCCGGTGAAGGGATCTCGGCCCTTGCCTCGTCGACTGAGGAGCAGGATATTCCAACTGAATATCACGTTGCAAAACAAAAGTGAACATCCTTGCAATAACAGCTTTTTGAAAAGTGTTCCAACAACATCAGATTAGGTTTGTTTTAACTTGCATTGATCCGAATCAATGCAATCCCATCAATTGATCACACCAAACAGAACGAAAATATACTGATGTACGTATATGCCATCCGCATTCGCCACTGGGTCCCGTCATTACCCGTTAGGTTAGCTAACTAACGACAGAGCGGGGACTGGACTAGCGCGGATGTAAAACATATACAACATCTACTAATATATATACCAATATATTATATTTCGCTCAAGGCGTGAAAGAAATGCAACATCACAGAGAATGAACAGCATCACAGAAACAATACAGATATCTGGGATCCCCGGGTTTCACAGAGCCACTACTGAAACCCGACGTTCCCCTGGTCGTGTGGATAGCCTGTGCAATGAAATCCTAGACCCCTACGGGCGCGGCAAGTTACCCGCCAAAACCTGAAGCGAGGCAGCCCCCTTCAGCACCGTGAATGGACCACCCAGCACTTCACGGAATCCGGTGACTTGGGCACCCCTCCTGGGTCAACCTGTACCCCCTACGAGTGCGGCGAATAGCCCGCCAATCCTAGAGTGAAGCCCCCTCCGTCTCAATGCCATGAGATGCGGGCTTGTTGCCCTCTAGAACCCGGCTATCCGTGCACCCCACCGCGGGGTAATCCTAGTACAGAAAGTAAAATATACATACACCGGGTACAACGACCGCAACCTGGCCGTGCCCCAAAATAATAATACAAACAGGCAGTGACGGCAGTCCACATGTCGGACGCTCGCCCCGCAATATCAAATGTAAATAATACAACCACAACTGTACTAGCATTGCATCCAGGCTATCCCCCACGACCGATCCGCAACATCACAGCAAAAACAAAATATCAACGTGAAAGTCACGTTCGCAAATCCATCTAACCGGGCTATAGCAGTTAGACCGGATTTACCGATCGAGTGACATTCACGGTCGCAGATATAATGTAAATACTGTGAAATAATGTGTTTAAAATATCCGATCGATCAAATTATAACAAGTGGGCCCCCAAACAATACTATAGCAGATCAAGAAATCCTGGGCCCAAAATTAATATTCCAAAACCCATATTATAAGCCCAGAAAGCAACTGAAGAAGTTCGATACAGTAAGGCCACCATTGCGCGGCGGAACCGCGGCCCAAAGGGGGTAGTTGCCGCGGTTCCGCGCTCTGGTGACTGAATTACGGCGTCGAATTTCTACAGTGAGCTTGTTACCTCCAGTACATCAATGTTTTACAACCTGAAAAATTTTTCGAGACCAAAAATTTTCAACAGAAACTGATGCGAAGGTAAAATGCAGTTTTGGAACTTTTTGATCGATCGGAAATGCAAACACATTAAACCAA